>OV884060.1:221555252-231555252 GCA_930367215.1 Pollenia angustigena
TGAGCTCCATCGCCAAACCGGATGTCAGAAATCGCCAAAAATCGCCAACCGTCAATTTTGTTCAGTTTTTGCAAAATTTTCTTTTTTTTAAATTAAATTTTGCATATAAAAAGCGCTAGTATAATTTTTTTTGTCAAAAATCGCCAAAAACTGAGAAAAATAGAAAAAAGTCGCCGAAGTAAATTTTGTTTTGTTTCTGTAATTTTTTTTTAAATAACATAAAATGGAGATCATATATGTATTCAGTTAAAAACTTAAATTAAGTACACAAGTCTATAAGATCGTACACTTCAGCCTCACCGATTTCATTACTGGAGTTTAAACAAAATCGCCAAAATAATATAAATGGTAAAAATAGCCAAGTTAATCGCCAGTTATTTCAGAAATCGCCATAAAAGTCGCCAGTCGCCAAATGGGAAATCCCATCGCCAAAAACGTTTCAAAATCGCCATGTTTGGCGAGAAATCGCCATATCTGACAGCCCTGGCAGGCATACATATTCCCGATGACAATACACGAATACATGGGCGTAGCCAGGATAAAATCTAGGGGGGCACAAAAATTTTTTTTTTTTGGTAAAATGCTTTTTTGATCGCCTTTTACTCAATGAAAATGGATACATGCAGGCATACATATTCCCAATGACAGTACACGAATACATGGGCGTATCCAGGATAAAATCTAGGGGGGGTGAACAAAATTTTTTTTAATGTTCTTTTTTAAGAAGAGCGTTTCTTAAAAAAATTTTTTTTATATGTTCTTATTTTAATTTAAATTCCAACAACTATCGGTATCCAAAATATATTATAAAGAAAATTGTACAAACAATTCCTTAAAATTTCTGCTCGTAAACCATATACATATGTATGTACATATTTTAATCATTTATATTTATTTATACATATATACATATATATGGGGCATTCCATAACAAAAAAAAAATAAGTACTTAAATTTTAAAATATTTTATCATACTTTATTATATAACATAATTCGGGTCATCGCCGCCAGCCTCAACACTTGCAATGCGAAATTAAAGCTGACTACTAGTAGAGCAAATCTGCCAAAGGGAATTGAAAAGTTAGCTCAGGTTCCCGAAATATGGGCCCCTAAATTTTTTTAAAAAGCGTTTGGTATAAGTCAAAAAAATATACTCAATGTACTTCTGAGCTAAAAAATAATTTCAGATGTCTGTAATAGAATCGTATGGCGATTCTTTTCTTAGAATTTATTAACCCTCTAACTCTCATTTTAAGGGGTAATTTTTTCCTTTTTCCCAAATCTTACACAAAAGTATACTAAAACGGCACTTTTAAGTGTTAAACTGTTCTAAGAATATTTTTTGCATCAAATTTCACTAGAGGTCTTTTAAGACCAAAAGTTCGTGTGATGTATTTAAAACGGAGTTTCGAAATTTCGGGCATTGAAATTTTTGAATTTCTTTAAAAGGCGTTTGGTACAAGTCAAAAAAATAAACTAAATGTACCTCTGAGCTAAAAAAATATTTCAGTTGCCTTCAGTAGAATTGTATGGCGATTCTTCTCTTAGAATATATTAACCCTCTAACTATCATTTAAGGGGTAATTTTTTAACTTACACAGAAAAATATACTAAAACGGCACTTTAGAGGGTTAAAGGGTTCTACGAATGTTTTTTGCATCAAATTTCACTAGGGGTCTTCTAATACCAAAAAATCGTGCAATGTATGTAAAACGGGTTATCGAAAAATTCAAAAATTTCAAGGCCCGGAATTCAAAAAATCCGTTTTACATTAATTGCACGATTATTTGGTCTTAGAAGAACCCTAGTTAAATTTGATGCAGAAAATATTCGTAAAACATTTTAACCCTCTAAAGTGCCGTTTTGGTATTCTTTGTTGGGGAAGTTAAAAAAAGGACAAAAATTACCCCTAAAAATGAAAGTTAACAAATTCTAGGAAAATAATCGCCATACAATTCTACTGAAGACATCTGAAATTATTTTTTAGCTCAGAAGTAAATTTACTATATTTTTCTTGACTTCTACCATAAGCCTTTTCAAAAAATTCAAAAACTTAAGGGGCCCATATTTCGGGAACCCGAGCTAACTTTTCAAAACTCTTCGGCACATTTGCTCTACTAGTACTAAATATACTTTCATTTTATTTATTTTTTATTTATTTATTTATTTAATTGAACTGCTCCATACAAAAGACTTGCGAGTCTTATTTTGCAGTATGGAACTGAGAATGTGTATAATTATGGTGGTTTTTTTGCACAGTGAAATTTTGCCACTGATCGATCGTAGGCCACTAAAATGTGGTTGTGGTTTCATCGAAGTCTTTTTTTAATTCAAGAATAATGATTAATAACACAAGGGTACAAGATTTTTGTTGTCTTAAAGGAAATTTGTGATGCTGAATCCAAATCTGTACTTAGTTTTTTTATCAGCTCGACTTTTCGAGATTCACCGTTATGTCCAAAATGAAGGAACTTCCGCTAGAGACCGGTTCACCGTGTTCAGTAAAAAAATTCAAAAATCGTGCTTTACATTATCTTTAAACTGTGCTTACATTGGTTTTAATTTTGCTCAGTAGTTACAGAGATAACGTTGAAGTTGAAAAAAAGAACAATTTTGGAAAAAAATAAAATTTTGTTCTTTAAAAATTCATAAAAAATAAAAAGCGACTAAAATCACAGATTTGGCTTAAACACTTTTAGTTACAGATAAAGATATGAAATGAGTTTTAAGTAAACAAACATTTCTTAGCCATTTAGGCAGTTAAACTCTAGTCAAAGTAGAAGACATTTTCCGGTGTATAAACGATAGTTTGTGTATAAATTCTGGGTATAAAACAAAATTTAAAAAAAAAAACTTAAAAATATTATAGCTTAAGCCCATATTAGGTTAAAGTTGATATACGAGATGTTTGCGCCGAATATTATCTAGATATTAACATCCCTTTGGCTTTTTGTCTTAAAGGGATTTTAGATATGGTAGCTTCATTGTTAATTAATGTTAACATTTAAAAGGAAGTTTAAGCTATTTAAGGATAGAAGCTTTGGGCAAATGTGAACCGATTCGAAAATAGTTTAATTTGCAGTAAAATATTTTTAGGGCGAATTTAATTTAAAAACCAACAAAATTAGATGTCTAATTTGAAAAGAAGTTTTTATGGGGAATGTGTGAAATTATAGACCGATTCTCACCATTTACATAGACTTCGTCTTTAATTCAATTCAAATGTATTTACAAAATTTGATTAAATAATCTACATGATTGCATCTTGTACTTTTCGCACAAGGTAAACATAGACAGACAACCAGTCCGACGGAAGGATGTACATAATTAGATCACAACATAATTAGATATTAGATAGCATCAAGTTGGGTATACAGATAGACATTTAAAACAGAAATGCCATCAGTTAACCAGAATTTAAAAAAAAAAAAATTGTATTTGCTGGGAAAGCTCTTGTAGGCATCTAAAAATATTTAACATGTATCAAAATATGCCATAGAAAGGCAAAATATGCATTACAAACTTAAAAAATGCTGCAAAAATGGTAAAATATGCAAAAATATGCACTAACAAATCGATGCCAAAGTTCATAAAAGGCTCTAAAACGGACAAATATATTGTTTGTGCCTTCATTGGTCGCACAAGGAAAAACATGCAATTGCATATTTATGGTTTCCCTGATGATAATGAATGATTATGTTTTTCCTTAACTTTAAATTTTAATATATATAATATGTATTTTTATTCGACTTTTATTCAATTACAAAAATTTTTTAATTTTGTCATTTTATTGTTAATTTTGTTTTTAAAAATTGTTAATTTTGTTTTAAAGAAAAAAACCCTGAAGAAGGCACTCAAAGGAAGTGCCGAAATATTGGTGAAAATAAATTTATAAAAAAAAGTTTTTTTATATAAAACAATAAGACCTTAAGCTCGAATATTTATTTTGCATATTTTAATTTTAATTTTAGAAAAACAAAACAATTGTAAACCGTTGCTGGGACCATGCACCAGTGTTCGTCAAAAGGGGGTGTGCGCTTTAGAAAGCTGTCCGATAAGTGAGATTACAATATTTATTCAAAAAATAAAATTATTCAAGTGTTATTACACTGAAAAAATTTTCTTCACAGATCCAATGAAATTTACATTAAAATTCAACCTATGTAACCCTTCATTGGATTAATGAAGGATTAATAAAATCAATGACAAAATTTTCATTGATTTTATGAATCCTCATTGAAAAAATGGATAAAATAAACGTTTGTCATTAAACTAATGCAAAATTTTCATTGATTTTATGAAACATTTCATTAATCCAATGAAGGGTTACATAGGTTGAATTTTAATGTAAATTTCATTGGATCTGTGAAGAACATTTTTTCAGTGTATGTACATCGTTTTCTTATGGAAGTCCTCATATATGAGGGTATAATGCGTATTATTAAATTTTATATACATATATATTTTTTTTTATGAACTTGTTGTTATTACTGTTGTCATGTTCTACAACAACTCTTTATTTACTCGTATTTGTATTTCTGTGAGTCGTTGAAAATTTATATTCAGAATTCTGTCAAGTGGCTGCTGTTGACATTTTGTATAAATTTTAATTGAGTTTTACACAATAAAAACTATGTTTGCTTAACTTGCCACTTTAGGTTTCAGTTTGGTCTGGTCTGTTTTGTACTGTTCAGACCTGCTTTGGCTTAGCGGGCAATGTATACATTATATATGCATACATATGTACATCTATACATAATAAAACATATTCACAGTTGTGTGAATATTGTTGGATAGAATCGTTGCCTCCAATGAATGGTGGCCAGATTAATTACAACATACTGCCAGTATAATCGTTGTTGGATACTTTTTCCTCAATGCAGTAAAAATGCAAATATGCATTAGATATTGAGTAGAGAGAGATAAAAAAGAAGGCTGATAAGTGAAAAACAAAAGGCATTCATTAATCTAGCTACTAAAACTAGAATGCTATTTATTTATATACGAGACAGTGCAATACATATGTACATGCAAATTTTTGTATGTAAATATATTCCTGTGTATGTTTAGTTGTGTGTTGCATTCGGTAGGCTCAAAATTAACCAAATACATACATATTTGAAATGTGCATCTGTAAACATTTTGAATTGATGTTTTAATTAAATTTATACATACAATTATCTTATAACTAACAAACAAATCAATTTTTTTGATGCCAACATTTTACAATAAAAAATATTCAGTTTTTCGAAATCTTAAAGTTTACAAAAAAACCCTTTTTCTCCTCATTTTCTCCTTTTTACTCCTAGACATATAAATATCCTTAAACCAATTTTTTGTAAAGTCATGTATCATTTTTGTTAAAGCATTTTTAATCCACAATTCAAGAATTTTAAAAAGTGTTACACTGGCATACATTTTTCAGGTCAATTTTTGAAAAGGTACCATCATATTAAAATGTTTATCCCCAAAGTACCAAATCTCTTTTATTATTTATTCATACATTTATCAGATAAAAAATATATATAAAAAAGGAACGTGTTTTCCCGAACAAAATTAAAATATTTCATATTCCTAACTTAAAGATTTTAAAGCCGTCAATCAGTCAGTGACGTAAGCAAACTTTCAAATTTAATAAAAGTAGTAAATACTTCCTGACTATTTTTCCAGTAAGAATAAAAACTAATTGTTTAATTAATTTTTGATATTATTTGTTTTACCCTTCTCCGAAGTATAAATAAGTTTGTCAATCCTTTTGTAATTTCTACAATATTCATCTTAGACCCTTTAAGTCAGTAGCGAAGTTGATTTCCTAATATTTTTCCATAAAATCCCATGTTGTTATTGTTGTTTTTTATAGCCATCACCTAAAGTAACAATGTAAAAGTTGTTATATTTTTTTATTTATTTCAATGTGTGAACCTTTTTTGCGTTTTTTTACACCCCTGCAAATAATAGGACCAGTCCAAACACGCGTGTAAAGTGTAGCCCACAAGCAGGGTTGTTAGATCTGACGATTTTTCGTCATTTTGACGATTTATTTGTGAAAATACAGTTAAATGACGATTGACGATTTTTAAACTAAAAGTAATGGTGTTTTGACGATTTTCTGGCATCATTAAAACACTTACAAGAAATATAAACAATTATATTGGGAACAGTTCAAAACGTAAAAATCATTTTTCAAAATACAAAAATTATTAAAAATTAAATAAAAATTAAACAAAAAAAAGTTCTTCCCACATCACAAACCAGGTGGTTTTCATTAGAAGCGCTTGTATTTAGAATTCTACAATTAAATTAATGCCATCGATACGGCAAAAAAATATACACTAGAGCCCCGATTTGCGTCGGTCTTATTTGGTACGCGCTTTGCGTTTTAATGATTTCGATTTGCGTCGCTACATACGATTTAATTTTTTCGCTGAAGTCATAATCATATGTGAAGAATTTTTCTATTTGCGTATAAAAAGCCGAATTCCCATTTAATTCTGTTAGGTAAGTTATTCTAAGTATAGTTGAGTGTTAGGAAGTAAGAAGTTAGTTCTTAATAAGAAGTTGTGTAGAAAAATTAGTGCAAACTGAAAAAAATGCACTAGTTTGGAACTAAAAGTGATAGCGCTAAAAACTAATCATTTAATGATAGCTCGAGTTAATAGCATATGAGATTTTATTTTTATTTAATATAAATAAATGAAATAAATAAATGTTTGTTATGTTTTTATGAAGCTTTTGTTTTTATCAAGCTTTTGTCAAAGTCTGGCATGTAAGCTTGTTACATAAATTGAAGCTAAACCTACCGGTTAATACACACAAGCTGTTAGAAAGCTATCTGGTCGGTCGAAAAAATTCAAAGGCGCCAAAATAAACTTCTTCGAATAATTACAGCTGCCCCTTGGTATGTTAAAAACTCAAATATCCACAAGGATCTTAATGTGCCACTGGGAAGGACTATCATTACGAAGTATGCGGTAAAATGTTTGAAAAGGCTAGAGTTACACACAAATCCATTAGCTCGAAATATTTTAAATGATAGCAGCCACTCTCGCTTAAGAAGAGACACTGCAGCACTTACCCATTAAGATGAGCGATAAACACCTACATATGTGAACAGAACCCGTGATGAAGAAAATTTTTGTCTGGCACTGGCAGGACATAAAATAAAGCATTAGGTTAAGATTTGATTAATTATTTTTAGTTCATATTTAATATATGAAAATTCAATAAATAAATAATGAAAAAAATAATCTTTTTATGAAAATATGTTTTTTCTTTTGTATTTCTTTTAAAATGATAAATATATTTCAGCCCACTTGCTGAAATAAATAGAATAAAACTTAACAATATCACTTTATTTATCATAAATATAATTTCTTGCTAAACATTTACGCCTGTATTTATAAAAAAATTTTAAATTTAAAAAACGTTTACAAAACAAATTTTGTATGAAAATTCGCCTTAATAAACGTTTGTTAAATTTAATAATTGTTTATAAATACGGGGGTAATATTTTTGAACCACTCAATGTAATAAATTGTGTCCAATTTGTAAAATTTAAATATCTGACGATGTGTTGACGATTTTGTATACTGTTCATGACGATTTTGACGAATTTTGTTCAAACTTTTGACGATTTTTGAAGAAAAAAACCTAACAACCCTGCCCACAAGGGACCAGGACTAGTCCAAAAGTAACCCAAACGTATGGAAAAACATGGTCTATTTAACATTACGATGTCCTAGGGCAGGACCATATAACCAGGCATGGGCACCACTACATTGAAAGCTTTGCATGTGTGGCATTGTATCCCTGCAAATAAAATTGGACCACCTGACCCATTTTGATAAAATGGACTACTCCATGGCCTAGTCCGATGTAATGCAAGCATGGACCATGCCATTGTTAAAAAGTGTTTGTAGTGAGACGACATGTCTTCGTTTTTTAACGACATGCTTTCGTGTTTAAACGACTTCAAAACTAATCCTCTTGAGTATACCATGGAGTAGTTTTAAAACTACTCCTTACTGGTCCAAAGGTGGGTTATATACCATGGAGTAGTTTTAAAACTACTCCTTAGTGGTCCAAAGGTGGGTTATATGGTCCTCTCCTAGGACATCGTAATGTTAAATAGACCAGGTTTTTTCCATACGTTTGGGTTACTTGTGGACTAGTCCTGGTCCCTTGTGGACTACTCTTTACACGCGTGTTTGGACTGGTCCTATTATTTGCAGGGATTGGTTTGTTTACGTTTGCATTTGTTGGTTTTATGCTCTTTTCCTCTTTGTTTTTTGTGTATGTATACACATCGTTCGCTCTTATTGAATTTTCATTTTGAATTTGCCCATAGCTGCATATAACCCACCTTTGGACTTCAAAGGAGTAGTTTTAAAACTACTCCATGGTTTACTCAAGGGTCGTTTGAAGTCGTTTAAAAACGAAGCACGAAGTAGTCCAAAGGTGGGTTATATGGTCCTCCTCTAGGACATCGTAATGTTAAATATACCATGTTGTTTACATACGTTTGGGTTACTTTTGGAGTAGTCCTGGTCCTTTGTGGGCTACTCTTTACACGCGTGTTTGGAATGGTCCTATTATTTGCAGGGTACAAACACTTTTTACCAATGACATGGTCCATGCTTGCATTACATCGGACCAGTCCATGGAGTAGTCCATTTTATCAAAATGGATCAGGTGATCCAGTATTATTTGCAGGGACATTACAAACACAAACATGTTCAGCGAAGTTGATTTAATAATGTCCATCTGTCCGTCTGTTTTTCTGTATACATATCTGGAGAACGGAAAGAGCAAAAGGTTCCAAATAAGGTTCATGCATCTTGGTTATCAAACATACGACAAAATGTGGGTGGGAGTGGAAAAGTAGGCCTTGTGCAAAATAGATTTATCTTTATATATCTAAAGAACGTTAAGAGAAATTTTTTCCAAATGTGGTACTCATATCTGTGTTATCAATTTACAACGTCTCTAAAAATATGGATGGGATTGGAGAAGTGGCACCTCCTGTATAAACTAGTTATTGAATCTTCATCTGACAAATTGACTATCAGTTAGAATGCTTTGCCAAATTACCATGAACGGAAATAACGGTAAACAACACGTCAAAAAATCATCTTTACGGATTAGGCCCATTTCTGGATGAATTGTTACGCCAACAAACTAAACTCTCAAATTTGAGACGATACCAAACTACAAGAAATTTAGCACTATCCAATGTAAGCCAGAAAAATTACTTTTTTTGGCTGACGACAGACGTTACGTTGTTTGCTTGGCCATCACAAAAAATTTTACAAAAAAAAAAAAAAAATTGTTTTCCTTTCACCTCGTATGAACTACAATTTTAACTTTTTACATAAATACATACACAGCATAAAATAAGTGGGTTCAAACTTAACACAATAAATTAGACATTCTTTCTAATTTTAAGTATTAAAAATTATTAAAATTACCTTTCCATTCTAAATGACTGGCAACATTAAACGTACATTTGTAAAACTTCTGCAAAATTTGCCACGGTATTTTACCATAAAATTTTTAATTCCTTATAAAAACTTAATCGTACATTTTTTTAATATAGAAAGTTTATTTTGCCAATTTAAATAAAATACATTCATTTATTCAGATGTGTTCAATATAAATGTACATAGGCACAACCTACCAAACCAGCTTAAAAGCACGTTCCTTTTAACTTAAACAAAGCCCTAGTGTGCATAAAATTTAGAATGCCAAATCTAGTATTTGAAAATCAAATCAAAAACGTTTGTGCACAACAACAATGACAAATGCTATGCGGTACTGTTCGTCGCACAATTAAAATAATGTATTGAGGATACAAGATTTTAAAGAAATACACCCCAGTCAGTACATGTTTCTTTCAAAACTTTTAAAAAAATGTACAAGTATTTGGAAATTACCTGGTGCAGTTTGTGATGTTTACTTTAACTTGTCTGTCGTATTATCAAAGAAATAAACATACAAAATATTTCGTACATACATATTCCCAACTCACATTTAACACTTAAAGGTTTGATCGCGTACTCAACGTTGGTTCCCGTCAACTGTTCCCGTCACGAATGGGATTTATGGTACAGCTTTACCAAATTTGGTACAATCGAAACTTCATTGGTACACTGGTTCAATTCATCCTTGTTTGGTACAACAAATCGCCACTTTCGTCGATTGCTTTGGTGACACTGTCAACGAAGCGTCTACACTATTGTTTGCCTTTAAGCAAAAGAGAAATGTTTTGCTTCTTTTTAATTTAATATACCCATGCCACAATAGTGGAGATGGTATTTTGCGCTTGTGCTGATTTGCTTAACGCTAAAAAATATTGTTCCTAGACCCACCTTTTAGCTTGCCGATCGAACCAGAATCACTTCCTGACTCGATTAAACGCCATCCGGCTGGCGACCTATCGTGTATTGGTCGCAAATTTGAAGATAATTTGATGAAATGTTGAACATGGGTTTCTATACATAAGGCCGAACCCAATTGAAAATGGTGAGAATTGGTCCATAATTTCACATGGTCCTCACACAAACTTATTTCCGGAATAGTGTTTTAGCCTATAAACTATTATATTATGTTGATTTTTAAACAAGGCTCCTTTCTGAAATCACTTAAGGGCAAACACGAACGAATAATATTCTGCACAAGGAACTTTTACATGGATTTTAACCTTATAACACAATTTTGTTGTGGCGGCTCCATGATTGGCCATGGGACCCAAAAAGGCTACACTATAGAAAATTTGTTTTTATATTCTGTGGTGTAGGATAGTAAATGGTCGGGCTTAACCGACTGTACTTTTTTACTTGTTCTGTTTTTGTTTTTATTGAATAAAAAAGTGTTATGAATTCTTACTTTGTATGCTTTTATATTTTAAAGCGAAATTTAAGTTAAATTTTTGTCAATTTGGTACAATTTTGCCATTGAGACGGTACAATTTAAGAAATTACATATCCCAACCGTGGTTCCCGTACTCAAAGTTTGGTAAAGTGAGAGAGATTTTGAGAGAAAAATATTTTTTTCTCCTTCTTGCACCCGTACTTTTCCTTTAGGCTGACTGGGAACAGGGTTGTCAGATTGATTTTGACCTTTTCCGCCAAATTCAATGTCAAAAATCGCCAAAATCGCCAAAGCCTTTGTTTACAAGTTTTTGACAATAAAATACATATTTTTTATAAATCCTAAAAAATAAATTAGTTCCGTATCGCTAAAATATGCCAAAAATTCAAAAAAAAAGTCGCCATAATAAATATTTTGTTTAATTTTTATATAGAGCGAAATAAAAATTGTTAGTAAACACAAAAAAGGTACGATGTTTACTATAAAATAATTTATAGTAGTCTACTTAAAGCAACAAATAAAGAATTTTTGCGGTTAGTACTAAACAAATATTAGAAGTACAATAGTTGCACTTTTATTATAAGTATATCTAAACGCTTCACCGGCAACACTCGCTATTTGTCTGCTTATTTGGAATACTTTGTGAGGGTATTACATTTATTCAACGAAAGTACAAAAGAAGTGCAAAATGTACTATTCCCATTCATATAACTTATAACTCCTAATAACGCGTCTAGAAGTTCGTATTGCATTCTAATTCGCAGGCGAGTTTTAGTGGAGTTCATAGTTTCAACACAGGCATTACTAGTTGTAATTACTGCATATAAAGGACAGCCAAAGTAAAGTCCTTGAAATTGTACGTCCCTGCCGTATGATTGTAGCTTTAAAATGTTGCCTTAACTTAATAAGTTATCTTTCCAATTAACCAACGCTACTTTTTTTCATTGTGTTTCACAAACGTCCAAAGGTGTGATATGATTCATAAAAATCTTTAAAATATCACTAACAACAACGTATTTTATCTGTAATAATAAATTGTCACATACGTAATGCGAAAATGTTTATAAACTTGAAACATATTAATGTTGTAAGGAATTCTATTTATGGATTTTTTCAAGTGCAATTTTAAATATAAAAAACACTTCTAGAAGATTTTCATTAACTTTATCAGCCATTTCAACATACCTTCAAAAAGCTATCATACATATGATTGCCTGAAATTTCATTCATAAAAATACGAGAATTAAAATAATATTATTGAATTTAACGAATTTCAAAACAAATTCATAGGTCATCAAAAATAGCCAGTCGGCGATTTTAACTATTTTATAAATCGCCAAAAAATCGCCATGTCGCAAAATCAAATATTAGGTCGCCAAACATGTTTGAAAATCGCCACGTTTGGCGAGAAATCGCCAAATCTGACAACCCTGACTGGGAAAACTGTTAAACAGTCAGATGTAGCAAAAAATAAACTATAACAAACTATTTCCAATAGGACAGGTCGATTTAGCAATCGATATTGTGCCATCAATTTTTCGATAGCTTTTGGCATAGGGAAAACAAGTTCCACCACGACACAATTAATTTCGTACGCTTAAAATTATGGCGATATATATTATTTTATTTTTTGTCCAAAACTTGTTCAATATTACGGAAGGAAATACATAAATATTGGTTTAGAGCTTTAAAAATAACAAAAAAGAGTAACAAATCAAAAAATGAATTTTTTTTTGATAAAAACTTGTCGAAAAACCCAAGAAAAAGCATTATTTTTCTAAAAAAAAACGATAATGTCATCGTTTTAAGCGTACAATTTTACCTTAGATAGGATATACTTAAAAAATTGAAATCGGCGTATTTTTTTTAACATACCTACTAAAAAAAAAACCTTAAAAACTAAAACGTAAAAAATTGTTTAGACAAAACTCGTCCAAAAACTCAATCAAAGCATCTTTTTTTGAAAAACCATCGTTTTAAGCGTACAATTTCATCTTGGAAAGGTTATATTTAAAAAAAAATTAAATTTGCCGATTTTTTTTATTATCTACTAAAAACCTTAAAAATAAAAGTTTAGAAAAAGTCAAAAAATTATTTTTCTGATATGTCGTAATGAAACTTTTTCATCATGCCAAAGGCTACCAAAAAATCGATGGCACAATATTGACAAATTTTTGTCCTTACAAATCGACCCACGCTAATGTACAATTAATATTACCAAAAGAATGGAAATAAGAAATATTAATAAAAAAAAAAATCTACTTGGATGCTCGTATTTTACTTTCGTACATACTTATGTGTCATTTATGTATTAATTATTTGAAAATATGTATTTCATATTAACGGTTTCTTTTGGGGTATAAATTTAGTTTTTATTGTTCCCGTACTTTTGTACATTTTTGTCTTTTGGTGAGAGAAATTTTTGTATACTCTCATTTTACCGAACTTTAACCAAAAAATACGGGGTCGCACCTAAAATAAAGATTGTGTTTAGTTTTTCCCACTCTCATTGCTGCGTGTATTTTCATTCCCTTGTTTAATTTTGAGAGTAGTTTTTATACCCACATTTTCACTGTGCACGTGTAGAAGATTTTGCTTCTACACGTGCACACACTAACGATAAATAGTCGTCTACACTTCCTCAGTGTTTGTTTGTGACAGCGAAACTACTTAAAACTAGCGTTTGAAATTTTTTCAATGATTTGAAATTCGATTTGATTTAACTAGGTTATTAAGCTCTGCTAAATAGTAAAATTTCTAGATTAAGCGATCATTAGTACACAAAGAGACACGTTGGTTGACCGAAATTACAAACTGTGTCTTCGGCAGAAGAAAAACTCCTGAGGAAAATTTTTTCTTTGCTACCACTAGGGATGCAAACGATACATCGATGTTTAGAAAACATCGAAAATTTTAATAAATGAAAATATTAAATTTTAAATATTTTAAAACCTTTTTAAAACCTTCGGAAAATCAAATCTTGTAACGTTAATTTAACCGCCTTATGCTGGGTACACACTATGCAACGCGTTTACGCAATCTAGTGAATTAAATTCATTTTCATTCATTCTAGATTGCATCAACATCAAAACGCTTTGATATTTTGAGGTTGCATTGAAACAGATTGCATGTAGGTTGCATTGTGTGTACCCAGCATTATACTCAATGCAAATGGATGAAACTTTGCAGGCATGCATATTCCCGATGACAATACACGAATACATGGGCGTAGCTAGGATAAATGTTCTTTGTTAAGAAAAGCGATTCATAAAAAAAAAATTTTTTTTTAATGAAACATCAATGTTTCGTTTGCATCCCTAGTCATTATTGAAGCTAAGTTTTCAGTATAATTTTAAAAATATGTTAAAAAAAATTTTATAACTACATATGGGCAAATCCTGCGTGACGAACGCTACATTCGCACACGTTTTCTGATTGAAATATACACATTTTTTGGTCTTTCAAAAAAGATATCTTCAACTTATATATAGTATTTAGTGACATTAATATGTACTTACGAATGGCATATATCATAATTTCTTAGCAAGTATTTGTTGCGAAATAATTAATCACAAAGTTTTGTGACGCACGCTACAAAAAGTGGAAGTAACTTCAAAGGTTGAAGTGCGTTTTCCTAATTTTTAGCGAATTTTGCATGATAAGGTATACAAAATCTGATTCCTAAATGAAAGATGAGTATAAGAGAATTCTAAACGCACTTATTTGCAGCCAACAAATTTTGTGATTTTTTGACAAAAGCCGTGAACCCTTTGTGACGCACGCTACGTAACGCACGCTACAGTTTTTCCAGTAGTATTTTATTATTATATTTTATTTATTTTAACAAAGCAAATTATATTTTTATGAATTGCATTTCTTAAACTAATTTGTGAACTAATGAATATCAACTTTTATTTTAACGAAATTTATATTTTGATAAGTTTGCTATAAGTGCTATTTTAAGCACAAAAATCACCTAAAATAATGCTAAATTCACGTATTTTATTAAAAAATCAGCAGTGGGGTAGGATTTGGTAAAAATTATTGCATTGATGATCATTGAAATACATATTTTTTAATATAAAAATGAAATTAAACATCTAGTCTTATATTCCGTTAAAAAAAATTCATTTGAAAAATTTTTGGTTGGTGGACTGTTTCTGGGAATTGCCCATATGTATGTTAACAAGTTTTAAACAAGGGAGCGATGTTTGACTCAACGTTCAACATAATAACAGTTAGATATTAAATATTGTTTGAAACTTCCTAGAAAATCTCAAAAGTTTATGCGGGCCTTAAGGTAGAATTACATAACACGCGTTAGTGCGCGCGCGCTCTGTAGACTTCTGTCAAAAAAAATTAAACTAGTGTAATTTCATAGAACAAGCTACATGCAAAATATTTTGACACGTTTGCGCCAGAAAGTTGGTTAACTTTGTAACGCGTTGTGTAATTTTGACAAGTAATCAGCTGACAATAAAAAGAAAAATTTAACAAATTTGTGAATCATGAAAGAAAAACTTATTGAAGAGCTTGAAAAACATAAAATATTTATATCAAAAGAATAAATACAATAAAATAATAAAATCTTGATATATGTACTTTCGAACCCGTTTTCAATGCACAAATAAGTAAACAAATAAAAAACAGCTGACAGGAATGGCTTTTGTAACGCGTGTTGTGTAACTTGCAATTTTTTACGCGCTAAAGTTTTTAAACGCACGATACTAGTCGACGAACTAACGCGTGTTATGTACTTCCACCTTTAATTAGCAAATCGCTCATTTGCTGCAAGACCGGCATAACTCAAAAAATTAAATTTTGGAGTTAGAGATGCAGAATTGTTCGCTTTGTTTTTCTTTATATTGTGTATTAAATTCATCTTTATATCTTTTATACTTTCCCAGTTTAAAGCGAATGTGTCTTCTTTTTTTCTTAGTAAAGGGTGGTTAAAGTTCAAGGGCCGATGTTGATTTTGAATAAAACACAAAATATTTAGGAAATTATTGTAATTTTATTTTATTATGATATATTGGTATTATTCAATTATGTATGGAACAAAATATCGGCCAAATGGGCGCCGCAACCACGGCGGCACACCTCCATCCGATGGTCCAAATTTTCGATGACCCTGAGGCATAATGGAGGTTCTATGCCGTTAATGTGCCGAATTATCTCATCCTTTAGCTCTTGAATTGTTGCTGGCTTATCGACGTACACCTTTTCTTTCAAATAACCCCAAAGAAAAAAGACCAACGGTGTCAAATCACATGATCTTGGCGGCCAATTGACATCGCCATTACGTGAGATAACACGGCCATTGAATTTGTTGCGTAAAGAGCCATTGTTTCGTTAGCTGTGTGGCAAGTGGCACCGTCCTGCTGAAACCACATATCGTCCACATCCACATCTTCCAATTCGGGCCATAAAAAATTCGTTATCATCTCACGATAGCGAACACCATTCACAGTAACTGCCTGACCGGCCTCATTTTGGAAAAAATACGGCCCGATGATGCCGCCAGCCTATAAACCGCACCAAACAGTCACTCTTTGTGGGTGCATTGGTTTTTCGACAATCACTCTCATTCACCCAAATGCGGCAATTCTGTTTATTGACGAATCCACTGAGGTGAAAATGTGCCTCATCACTGAAGATGATTTTCTTCGAAAATTGATCATCCACTGTTGCCATTTCTTGCCACCATTCTGCCCATTCACGACGTTTGGAATGGTCAAGAGGCTTTAGTTCTTGAGCCAATTGCACCTTGTAAGCGTGTAAATGCAAGTCTTTATGCATAATGTTCATCAACGACGAGCGTGAGAGGTGCAATTGTTGGGCACGACGACGAGTTGAGGTGGACGGCTCTTCAGCCACACTATCGCAAACAGCAGCAATATTTTCTGCAGTACGAGCTGTACGAGCATGCACTGGTGTTCTCACATCTTCTACAGACCCGGTTTGCTCGAATTTTTCCACGATTTTTGCGATTGTACGCACATTTGGACGATCAAATTGACCAAAAAAATCACGAAGTGCACGATATGCATTTTGATTTGAACGCCCATTTTCATAATAAGTCTGGATAACTTTAACACGTTGTTGGATTGTGTATCTCTCCATGGTTCAAATTGAGTAAGTCTGAAATAGAGAAATGTCAAATAAAATTCGGAAAAAATCTTGGAGTTTAGGTGTGGTTCACATTCAACATCGGCCCTTACAATTTAACCACCCTTTAGTTACAACAAATCAAAAACTTTAAACGCGTTTATCTCGAAATGGATTTTTTTGAGTTATGCCGGCCTTGCAGCAAATGAGCGACATGTACTTACATTGGTATTAAAGAAAAATCCTAGACAAAAGTACGAAAACCAGATGTGGGGAAAAAACGTAAAAATTAAAAATAGATGATTATTTACAGAAAATTTTGATCCACTAAAATACTATTGGCTAAAAGTTTTGAGTGAACTTCCGTAATTGCACAGACGTCTTTCAAAAATTGCTACTTTTGTAGTGCAATTAACATTTTTGGTTACTTCCGTGACTTAATGAAATGTGGTCTTGGGAACTTTTTCTTTTCTCTTTATTTTGTTTAATGAATTTTTGATTTTTATTTAAGAATTAAATTTTAATTAAAAAAATAAAAACGATAAAAAGGTACAACGGAATTACATGTAATATGTTTGCCCAGAAGTATGTATGTTCATATCATCGCTGTTTTTACTAACTGACCTAACTGAAATTTTTTTGAAAATTGAGTTAAGTACTTAAAATAAAATATGTACACACCTATTTGTGGTTTTCCTTATTTAACACATAACAAAAGATGTTATATTAAATAGCAAATAGCAAATAATGCATAAGCTCAATTTCATTCGTATTTTGGATTTGAAATGACTACATTTAAGACAGAAACATTAAAAGTGCGCTTCTATAAATTTTGTTAAATGTTTGTTAGGTCAGGTAGTAAAAACAGCGACGATATATTTAGTTTTTAAATTTGGTAACAATAGTTTTAGCTAAATGTCTTTGATATATTGATATCCTAAAAAAATATCGATTCGATATATTTTTTCAAATTGCCCGTTACTAGAATAAATCACATCATATAAATTTGTAAAATGTTTTCGTTCAACTTCTATAAAACTTGGTATCACTTTTTACCGTATATCCTTGACAGAAACCTTTTAACACTGCACTATCAATTCTGACTAAAATAGTATCAAGTAAATCGGTAAGACAGTCTATAGCATAGACACGTCTGGTACAAAAAAAGTTTTATTAACAATACCCTACAAGAACAATGACGTTCATTTGATGCATCATCTGATGGGTATATGGTATATCATTTTATAAAAGGCAATTTGAATAAAACTGCTCCAATAATAGGGGTTTTCAATAACAGAGAATTTTGGATTATTTTCAATAATTGTTACTATTTAGTAAGTCAATTTTTGTTGCAGCAATTGTTTAGTTTATTTGTGAGAGGGGTGAGAAGATTGGGGGGTTTTGTTATTCTCACACTTTTTAACTTAAAGTTGGCTGTGGGTGTACATATTTGTATTTATATATAAAATAAGGGAAATCACGATGGGCAGTGTAAAATGTGCAAACGATGCAAATGCGCGCAAAAATACACACATTTGCACTAAAAAGCCATGAGCAAAATTAATAGTGCATATTTAAGAAAACTTATAAATTCAACATTTTCATGGATTTAAACATAAAATAGAGAATTAAAATTAAAGAAAAAATTTATTAAAAAGTAATTTAAATTTTTGGGAATACAAATTTTTAATTTCAAAAGATTTTGTTATTCGTGCTTAATTCCCAGTTTTTATTCTTGACAAAAACACTTGAAATTTATTGTTGATGGGATAAGCTATTCCTATGCATTTCACTGGTTGCATTAAGCACAAATAACAAAATCTTTTGAAATTAAAATTTTGTATTCCCAAAAATTGAAATTACTTTTTGATAAACAGGCAAGTGCACGGCCTAAAAAACACTTAATTGACAACATCTTTTGTAAGTTGTTGTGTTGTTTTTATTTTGTTTTTCTTAACCTACTTACAACTACAATTAATGTTGAGAGAATTTCAACTAATTGTAGTGGGGAATGTAAAATGAGATAAACCCTCTTTTGTTTATTGTTGATGTGTTTTGTTTAAGCTTTGATATTGTTACAAGTAGAACTGTTGCTATAATTCTTATACGTTTAACAGTTTTATTTGGTTTAATATCTTTAGTTTTTCTAAAATCTTTATGGATGAAGTTTCCTGATGATCTTGCCTAAGCAACCAGTGAAATGCATAGGAATAGCTTATCCCATCAACAATAAATTTCAAGTGTTTTTGTCAAGAATAAAAACTGGGAATTAAGCACGAATAACAAAATCTTTTGAAATTGAAAAAATTTATTTTAATATGCTTGTGTATAATTGTAAACCAGCCCAATTATGAATACAAATTCCCCGGGAGTTTTTTTTCCCTTTCCCCATTCTTACAATTTAATTTACATCGGAAAAATGGGAGAAGGGAGAACACTTTCGGGGCTGAGCAAATGCATATTTTTAGCAGGTCTGCCAGATTACATTTTTAGAAAAATAACGCATTTGCACAAAAGATAAAAGTGGTATGCTCACGATCAGCGTTGCCGTTTTGGTGACTTTTAACGAAAATTGGTTACTTTTTTTCTCAATGTGTACTTGTGTACTTTTTTCCATTTTGATTACTTTTTGCAACTGAAAAATAACCAGTTTTTTGTCTTACTTGGGTATGAGACGGTCAAGATTTGCACTTCCAGTTTTTAAACCCCAAACTTTTTTTACCAATTCACTCATACTTTTTAAAATTAAATCTAATTTCTTCTTCTTTTAAGCTGCGTGTTCTAGTTCAAGAAATTAGCTTTTTTTTATGTAACCGATTATCAATTAAGCTGTAAATAATAACCATTTATCTGGGGCAGTGACCTTATACGTAGGGAAGGTCCCTATCCGTAGAGTTTTTTTCTAAAAAAAAAATGGGGAAAAGAAGGAAAGATGTTTTGAAATCTTAAAAATGTAGTGACTTTTTCAAAGTTGTAGGGATTTTAGTAAGGACAATTTATTGAGCGCTAAGTGAAAACTATGGATTTTGAAGGGCTGTGGGGTATCCTTTTCTCAACTCCTACCGAGGCAATATGGAACCTGATAATGTACATAGATTTATGGTCTGTCGATTCTTCAAAAATTTAAAAGCTATAACTCATACAGTTTCTTTGCTTGGGAGGTGCATATTCCACAAAAAACTTCGAAATATTATAAGGCCTATTATACCTTCCAGACCATCAGTAACATACTGTTAAAATTTTATAAAAAGCGATCCAGAGGTTTAGTTTGGTATATACATTAGCGTGGCCGTTAGTTGTATGGAGAACTTTTTTTTTTTTGATTTCTTATATTCTCCCCCCCCAAATCGGTTCAGTTTTATGTAAAAAAAAATACAAAAAAATTTCGTAGCGATAAGTTGTGTTTTAGGGGGGGCGTCGGCCCCTCAAAGTTTGCCATCAAGCCATTTATTCAAATGTAATTTGTTTGCATATGACTATTTCTTAAAAACAACATTTTACAAGAACATGGTATATGGCAATATTTTAGCTCTTCTAGTCAACAACATTAGCCTCGAAGAAAGTTTTTTGCTAAAATTAATATTTAAGAAAATAATAAAGAAAATAACAACAAAATTCCAAACATTTTATATACGTTTTATATATATAAAAGAGGGATTTAATGTCAAGTGAACTAATTTTGAAATCGAAATCTTTCGATTTGGATGAAATTTGCACCACCGTTAGTCCCATTGAATAGTAGGTCAGACACAAATTTTCAACAAGATCGGTCAAAAAGTTTCTGAGTTTGGGAGGGTCAAAGTTTGAAATTTTGGCCATACAGGTGTTCTTTCACATCCATGTAACTTATTACCAATTGGGGTTAGCAAAATTTGTCTCAAGCAGCTTAGATAGCTATTTAATCAATCTTTTTAAAAAAAATTTTTTGGTTTTTTTAAAAAATTTTTTAACATATTTTTTTTATATTTAAAAATTTTTTTTTTTTTTTTTGTCAAGTTGTAAATTAAAAAAAAAAATTCAAAAAAAAAACAAAAAAATTTTTTTTTTAAAGATTGATCAAATAGCTATCTAAGCTGCTTGGGACAAATTTTGCTAACCCCAATTGGTAATAAGTTACATGGATGTGAAAGAACACCTATATGGCCAAAATTTCAAACTTTGACCCCCCCAAACTCAGAAACTTTTTGACCGATCTTGTTGAAAATTTGTGTCTAAACTACTATTCAATAGGACTAACGTTGGTGCAAATTTCATCCAAATCGAAAGACATCGATTTCAAAATTAGTTCACTTGACATTAAATCCCTCTTTTATATATATAAAACGTATATAAAATGTTTGGAATTTTGTTGTTATTTTCTTAATTATTTTCTTAAATATTAATTTTAGCAAAAAACTTTCTTCGAGGCTAATGTTGTTGACTAGAAGAGCTAAAATATTGCCATATATCATGTTCTTGTAAAATGTTGTTTTTAAGAGATAGTCATATGCAAACAAATTACATTTGAATAAATGGCTTGATGGCAAACTTTGAGGGGCGGACGCCCCCCCTAAAACACAACTTATCGCTACGAAATTTTTTTGTATTTTTTTTTACATAAAACTGAACCGATTTGGGGGGGGAGAATATAAGAAATCAAAAAAAAGAAAATAACGGCCACCCTAATATACATACATACTTTTATATAATATTTTTTAGCTTAAGTGTAAATAAAACAGTGCTTTTAATACATATGTACATATTTTGGTTACTTTTTATTGCATTTGGCTACTTTATTTTCACATTTTGGTTACAAATTTTTTTTGGTCGTGGCAACACTGCTCACGATCAAACATTATATGCACTGCAAATTTACAAATTGCAAATTTGCACAAAGACCATCGTGATTACCCTGAATATAAAAAGGTGAAGAGGTTGAATTCTATTTTCAATAGGTTTGTCCGCAACAGAATAGAAGGAAAAGGAAAAACAAATCACACACACACAGATTTCAAATTGAACAGAAACAAAACAGCTAATTCCTAACAATAGAATAGAACGTACAAACTAATGGCGATTTCTTTTCTGAGAAAAATGTTGCATTAATGCTGCGATCGGCAAAATCAGGGCGCCGCGTTTTCTCTTTTCTCTTTTATTCTCTTTATTACTCATTTATTACGTACGTGTCAGTGAAGCCAACTTAGTGCTTTTGGCACTATTTATGGTGCTTTTTGATGCCTCAAAACGCCAAAATTTTGTCCATAGTGCCAAACTAAAAACAAGCACTAACTTGGTGCTTTTTCAATTTTTCGTTAGTGCCTTCAGTGCTTTTAACAACTTTTACTTTTTTCTACCATTTTTTAAAACTACGATTATATAGAGGATGATTTAGTTAAACTTTGCTATTTGGGGTATAATTTTGAGAAGGCTTGTAAAGATTTTAAAATTTCAAATGATAAAAAAGTGCTAAAAGAAAGTTACATTCGTTTAACCAAAAACTTTGTTTACGAGGTTAGAGCTGACTTCCTAGCAATTTGGAAATTTTACGAAACGTTGCACTCTTTAGCGTTGACAAACAGTAAACATTTTGTAGACACTGTTTCAAAAATAGAATATGGCTTGGAAAATATTAGGTATTGCTAAAAACGTGCAGTCGGAAACCGTACAAAAAACGCAAAGACTTTAAAAACAAAAAAAGAGCCGTAGCTTGGTATATGCAAAGTGTTAAATAAATTAAAAACAGCTGACAGAAAATACTTTTATAACGAGCGTTGTGTAACCTGCCATTTTTCATGCGCTTTAGTTTTCCATGTGTTGTGCACTTCTACTCTAGTGCTATTGAAAAAAGGTTTGACTAAGGGCTAAAAAATCAGAGCAAGTTATAGGAGATATTATCTCAAGGAAAAGATGAGATTTGCTAAGTGGAAAAATGGCAGAGGAGCACCAGATTGGATAATCTGCTACGTAATACCACAGCTAATACAGTAAACTCTCTTTTTGGTTTAAAATGTGTTTAAACCAACAAATCTATAAATCAGTAAAAATATAAACCATCTTTAAACGCATAAAATTGGGCGTTTAAACTACCAATACATACCATATAAATTTGATAAGATTTATCGTAGTGCTGCCACATGTTGTTTTTTTGATAACATATAATACACGGGGCACTGATTTATAGTTGTTGAGTTTAAGCTACATATAAGTTCAAGTTTAGTTCAACTAAGCCAGCGTTTAAACCATCAGTGATTTATTAGCCATAAGTATCAGAATGCAAACATACATGTTTTTTCTATTTTACACCTTATGTGTGTTCTTTATTCAGAAGCTTACATATGTTAAAAGTTGTTTTACTAAACTTTGCACGATTTTAACTTTGATTTATTTAAACGATAAGATATAAGTATGTTTATTGAAACTGGCCAGATTTTTTCGAGTTAAGAAAATCGAGCTCGCACTGTTTTACTTTAAAACTGTTTTATGGCCAATTTAAACACCAAATGATTTGGATGATGTTATTTTTATTGAACATAATAATAATAATAATACATTTAAAATGTTTATATACAAATGTAAATATATTTTATTATTATTATTTAATTATTTAATCTTAAATGATAGTCCCCATCAACGCCGTCGCCTTTTTTTAAATTCTGGAGGTATATAATATTCGGCAAAGACGAAGGCAACTTATTTTGTGTTTAATTAAATTGCAAAAATGGCTTAGTGCTTTTTTACGCTTTTTTTTGCTCGAAATAGTGCTTTTTGGTGCTTTTTATTAATTTTAAAGTGCTTTTTGCTCTCAAAAAGTTGGCATCACTGGTACGTGTGCACATTGAAGAGAATTTAGCAACATTACCAACAACATATGTAAATTCATACAACGCATACAATCGCAAAATGTAATAGGATATGTTGCCGATCGCAGCATTAATGTTACATCCCTGCAAATAAAATTGGACCACCTGACCCATTTTGATAAAATGGACTACTCCATGGACTAGTCCGATGTAATGCAAGCATGGACCATGTCATTGTTAAAAAGTGTTTGTAGTGAGACGACATGTCTTCGTTTTTTAACGACATGCTTTCGTTTTTAAACGACTTTAAAACTAATCCTCTTGAGTATACCATGGAGTAGTTTTAAAACTACTCCTTAGGGGTCCAAAGGTGGGTTATATACCATGGAGTAGTTTTTAAACTACTCCTTAGTGGTCCAAAGGTGGGTTATATGGTCCTCTCCTAGGACATCGTAATGTTAAATAGACCAGGTTTTTTCCATACGTTTGGGTTACTTTTGGACTAGTCCTGGTCCCTTGTGGACTACTCTTTACACGCGTGTTTGGACTGGTCCTATTATTTGCAGGGATGTTCTACATCAGTGGTGTCAATTATGATTGTGTTGGTGAGATTACTTTTATCTTTTACATTCCCAGCGGGTGAAATGTGCGGTTGCGAGGCCTATTGTGAGGCCTACTTACTGATCTTTTCTAAAGAAAACAGAAATAAAACAAAACAGAAACAAGATAATAAACAAAATTTTGACATCCAACAATGATAAAGCTAACAAAAAAAGGTATCAGCAGGGCTTTTAAGACCACCTGTAATAAATTCGCCTTGCACAACTATTAATATATTATTTATGTTTAGAGGCCTCAAAACAGGCCTTGCGATATTTGCGATATTTCCCGCTGAATGAGAGTGTTTCTCAGTAAACAATTATATTTTACGCTCGCAAAATAAAAGAGCGTAAGCGTACATGTGAATTAATTTCCACAATTGTGTATGGCGCTGACATCCCTGTTCAACATATTTGTGTTCGTTTGTTCAAAAAATACAACTGTGGGAAAAATTTTCAAGTTCTTTTGTGAATATGTGGATGAAAAACATGGAAAACATGTTGCATATTTTACCCTTACTTTTACTTAAGGTGTTCATACTGCACTGTTCTACAACTTTGGAACTTACTACTTTGTTTGTACAACAAATGTTTTATTTTGTTTGTCATAATTTATACCGCTCATAATTTTGTAAAAAAATTGTTTTAAAACAAAATATAAAGATATTTACACATGCAAATCAAAAAAAGTGTATTTATATTATAATCGTTTTAACTTTTATAAGCCATTAGTGATGTTAATATTTGTTTCCAACCAAACAAATCGCTCATTAAGTACATTAATGATGAAAGTGTAATAGTTGCAAATAAAAGCACTAATTGTGTTCTATTAAAATTGCACAACATGTAGCACTTCGAGTGATTATAGGTAACATTAGAAAATGTAACATGTATATACTGTAACATATTTTTCTCAGAAAAGAAATCGCCATAATTCTGCCTTAAGATTGTTAAAGTAAAATAGTGTCTATTTAATTTTAATTTGCATTAAAAAGAACACACGGATATAAATCAACAGACGTTTTAATAGTTAAAAACGTTACTTTATATATTTTTGAAATTTTGATAATTTCTGCAAAAATTATGTATTTAGATTCTTCCGTTTTAGTGCTTTAAAAAAAAAAATAAAAACAAAATATCCGCTTTTTTGTAACAATTTTATATTCTAGATACTTTTTCATTTTATTGGTTTTTCTTTTTTTAATTAAAGAGTTATTATTGTTTCTATAATAAAGATCAACAACAATTTGTTTAAAGTGTAATAATTATATAAAAAATTAATATGAATATAAAATTTTAAAACTTAATAAAGTTTATAAAAAAAAGAAACAACAAGCCAATTTTTCTAAAATTTAAAATATAAAAAAAAAACTATATAACAATTATTTAGATTTATGTATGTATATAATTTTTTTTTTTTTAATTATTAAATATTTTTAAACAAAACAAAAATGATTAACAGTTAATTTAAATTAATACAGAAAATAAAGTTTAAATGAAATTACAAATTACCCCTACAATTCAGCTTAATTAAATTATATTAACAATTATAATTAAATTTTTTAATTTTTTTTAACATTTTAGTTTTAATTTCTAAAAAAAAAAATAACTTAATTTATGTTTTTTAAGAAAAATAATAAATTTATATAAATTAAATTTAAAACAAAATTTTGTTTGTTGAGAAAATTGCTAATGAATTTTAGTGAAAAATTAGATTGGTAAAATTTTAAGATTTTTTTTTTTTTAATATTTTTTGTTTGAAATTTTATTAAAAAGTTTTTTTTTTTAAATATATTTGATATAATATATATATGGGCATTTCCCCAGAATGGTCTACCAGGACGAAAAAATAAAATGTTTATTATCATCGTCTTTTATTGTTTCTTATTAGAAAAAAGGCTATGTTCTTATAAAAGAATGGTTTCCTAGCATATCTGTACTGAAATTCTGTAACTTTTTAACGACAAAAAATTGTCGTTAAGTAGTCAAAATTCGTTAGCTAACGAAAGTTGTCGTTAAGAGCTATTCTGTAATGAAATTTTAACAATTTTTATCGGCAAAAAATGTCGGTAGCTAACGACACAAAAAAAGTTCTTGTTTAATAATAACGACAATAAATGTACTGTTACCAGATTAAAAATATAGAGTGAAGTAGCCAATTTTTAACACAAAAAAAGTAAGAAAGTATAGTCGATCAAGTCCGACTCTACATTGCAGTATTTGGGCGATCATGTTATTATTCACATAATACATTTTTGTGCCAAATATTATCTAAGTATCTACTATTATTAGTGTATTCGTATGGGAGCTGTGGTCAAATATGATGGACCGATTCTAAAAAAATTTGTTCTGGTGATTAATGTAGGTTGCGACAAAATATTTTTGGATCTTATTCAACTCAAATGTCTATAAAACAAGATGGGTATTAATAGGCACAAAACCCTATTCCGGAAAGAAGTTTTCATGTGGGCTATAAAAATTAAATAACTGCTTCTCACCATTATAAAAATGCTTCGACCTTGTGACAATAAACGCATATGTGCCAAATTTTATAAAATTATTTTTAAAACTGCGACCTGTAATTTGCACACAAGGTTATCTTGGACAGACAACCAGCCATCCTGATAGAAGGACGGACTTCGTTAAATGGATTCTGACATTGATTCTGAGTCAATCGGTATACTAAAAGGCAGGCCCAGAACCTTTATTTAAATGTGTTAGACACATTCGTACAAACACATAATACCCTTTTCACATACAGTAGTGCTAAGAATTTAAAACCAACATATTTGTTTAGAAATATAATCAATATTTACACGTTTTCATTCATGTTTTGTTAAAATAAATGCAATAAAACAAATTTATTTTGTATTTTTTATTAATTTTAAAAAATTTTCACTTTGACGTTCTTATATTTTTACCGATATTTGTCGTCAATATTTCTAAACAAAAATATTTGTTTATTTAAAATACAGAATAACAAATTCGTTAAAGTAACCGAGATTTCTCGTTAATTAACGATATCGGTAGTTAAATTCAAAAAGTTACAGAATTGAGGTACTGAGCTGTTTTACTTGAGGAAATTGGTCTGGCAACTGGAAAATTTTATAATTTCCTGTATTTTCTACTACTAAAGACATTTTTATATGCTTATTTTACATGCAAAAAATATGTTATGTTTACACTCTTTCTTCATAATCTCGCCATTACAGTCAATTGTAAAAGGAGTATTAAGTGTTTTTGTTAAGGAAATTTGAAGACATTTATGGTAAAATGCATGGTGATAAAAATAAAAAAAACATATGGAAAAATCGTACGTTCGCGATCCGTACGTTCGCGAACGGTACATAAGCCAATTAAACAAAAACCAAGAGAGATATTTTATTTTGTAAATACTGGATGGAGACCTACATTAGTACACTTTTAAAATAAATTAATCACTTTTGCATATTCCGTTTCATTACGCAGATTTTTACATTTCACTACTGTCAGCCGAAGTTGACTTCTATATTGCGTACGTTCGTGACCACACGTTTATAACTCTTATTATGAAAACTTAAACTCGATGAAATCCATCTTTTGTACTAAACATAGAGCTACCCAAATGCTATCGAATCGCAAAAAAAAATGCTAGGAAAAGTTTTGTATTCTATATTATTTGTACATTAAAAGCGTTCGAACGTACGTTCGTGACCCCAGGAGGCTTATTCTGAATTGCGATGCGAAAATGCATAAATGCGAGCAACTGCTATTCTGTATTGCGATATTCGCAAAATTTTTTCTTAATCGCATTTCAAATGCGAAAAGGTGACAAGTCGGTATTCTACATTGCGAAAACAAAAATGTCAAATTCGCAAAATTTATTCGACAACAAAATAGCATTCGCAAAGTACAAACATGTTAGTGAAAGATAATATTTTATTTATTTATTCATCATATATTTATTATTTAATTCAGGGAAGCAAGCAATAAGACCACCAAACCGCGCCAATTTGAAATAATGATAGAATATACTTATGAATAAGCACAGCCAATTGACAAGAGGCCATTTGAAAACACCAAATGCACATTAGTCGGCAAATACTTTGTGGCAAACGTTAACTGAAGAACTAAATATCAATGGACCACCTATTAGAGACACTGCAGGATGGAAAAAGTATGAAATACATATATAAACCAGTTAAAAAATATTTGACTTTAACTTACATTTTAATAGGTTTGGGCCGATTTTAAAGTACACACAAAACATTTTCATTTTCTTCGTCGTCGAACCACAGTGCCATAAAATCCATTTTTATTATTTTTTTTTTTTTTATTACAGAATGTCCTAAATAAATTATTTAAACAATTTTCACAGCCAAACACAAACTATTTATTTATTTTTAATTTGACGTTTATTGAAACTGAAGTATATTTGAGCAGCGTTGCCACGATTTGAAATAAATTGCGAATGCGATTGCGAAAGTCTAACAGAATACCAATTTTCTTTCGCATCGCATTTCATTTGCGCATCGCATTGATTTGCGCATCGCAATTCAGAATAAGCCTCCAGGAAATGCCCATATATATTAAATATATTAAAAAAATTCAATTTTTAAAATTCTTAAGTCGTTTTTTTGCAGCCTTAATTATATAAACTTAGGTACATAAATAAAAAAAAATAGGTATAACAAGTTAGAGTGCTATGTTCGGCTGTGCCGAATCTTTGATACCCTCCACCGACACTTCGAATATTTAAGGAGAAATATCTGTATGCTGTCTATTTATTATTATGATATTTATAAAAACAGACATCTGGGGTCTAATCACCGCATACGATATCGAGCAAAATTGATCGAAATTATTTATTTTGGTATCTTGAAACTCGATATCGAATGAAAATTATGGACTTTGAAATAATAGCATTCGTTATCGAGTAACTCGACATTACATTTATCGAGTTTTCATTCGATACGTCAGTGTCTGTCGTATGCAAAAACATTCGATAGTTTATTCAATACGATAGTATCGAATGCGGTGATTAGACCCCTGCATTAAAATTAGTTTCGGTTTAAACCTATATTATATTATTGACCGACAATCAGAAAGTTTAATGCTTTTTTTTTTAGCAATTTTAACAAGCTTGAGTAAAATATCATGATTCGTAACAGTTTAAGCCGAACTAAAATGATTTTCAGGAGGTCAATTTATATTGAAGCCATGGTAAGCTATGAACCAATCATCCCAAATTCTGCAGAACGGTTTCTGGTATTAAAAAACATAAATTTCTATACAGCGGTGCAATTAGTTTAAGCCTTTGCAGTGAATATCAGAAGGCTGCTAAAATGGAATCTAAGGTAAATTATGGACCGTATATCACAAAATTGCATAACATTTTTTCTGGCCATATGAACCTAAACTGGAAGAAAGTTTACCGCGTATTTAACTATTTTGCCAGAGTGGGCTTTATATGAGGCCTATGGTAAATTATGCACCGAAATTTCACAGTATCATTGTTTTCCGGGAGTAAGGTTTATATGGGGCCAAGGGTAAATTATGAACTGATCTTCACGAAACTTAACAGTTTCATTTATAGTCTTATTAAACTGTGACGTGCCAAAATTTGTTATGATAGCATTGTTAGTTAGGGTTTTAGGCTTACTATACTGTTTTCCGGGAGTAGGGCTTATATGGGGCCTAGGGTAAATCATGGACGGATCTTCACGAAATTTTACAACGTGATTTCCAGTCGAATAAAACATACTTTTGCAAAATCGTATATCATTCTGTGCATTATTCCACCATTTATGTTAGCTTTTGTAACAACATTAGCAATTTTTTTTAGGTGGTGGTTCCACATTTTGATTCATAGCTCTGATCCTACAGAACCGATTTTGCTGGTTTTCAATCGCAAACTGCTTAGGATAACTACAAGCAAATTGACGCCCATTTTGTTTAGTTCTTTTGAGTTCTTCGAAAGTGAGCGTGTTTTCAACAGACGGACATGTCTAAAATCGACTTGAGAATTACTCAAGGACCCAGAATATATATACTTTATGGTGTCTGAGATGAATAATAAAAAAGTTTCACACGGAATGACAAACTTAGTATACCCTCTTCACAACTAATTGTGGTGGAGGGTATAAAAATACCGAACATTTCCTTAATAGACTTTTCTTATAAACTGCCATTTAGAGTGTAATAATCAGTAATTTTCTGAAAATCGAATTCGAGTGAAATTTAAACTGAACTGAAACATATTTATAAAAACTTGTCTAGAAATGAATGATTTGTTTAGTATATGTCAGCCAGCCAAACGAGTCAATTGGTATACTTAAATTTGCGTCTTTAGAACCAATATCCACCGAGTTTGTTGGTTTTTACGTTGAATTTGGCTTTACCAAATCTTAAAGGAAGCGATGGTTAATCGCATATACCAGTCTCGAAAACAGCTTTTAGTGCCTTTTTCTCCAATTCTATTTAAATATGTATCAATTTTTGTTTTCCATGTCAACACAAAAACAACATTTTATGAAAATCTATATTTAAATATGAATTGATATTTAAATACAGTTGGTGAAATTGGCCCTTAGTGTCATAAAGTCCTTGTAAATGTGAATATTAATATACAATTTGGAAAATCGGTCCACAAAACACGACTGCCTTTAATTTTTACCCTTAAAATCCCTTGTTATTGTTCTTAATATTGTTTTTTGCTTAATTCTGTTTAATAATGTGTGTTAGTAGGTAAGAGGTTAAAGGTATTAAAGATTCGGTATAGTTGAATACAGCACTCTTACTGGTTTTTATATATTTTATGATTATATTTTGTATTTTTTAAAATGATTTTCAAACGAAATAGATTTTTTTCTATTGCATTTTTTCCTCTTTAATGCGACACAATGTTTGGATTATATTCTTGGAAATTATGTATGTAATATGAATTCTTTACTTCAGAAAATTCGGGCGGGCTTCTCTCTATTGCGATGCAAAATAAAATGGCAGCAAATGAAGTGACTGCAACTCTTTAATGCGTTTGCGCATTTGTCTTTCGCATTTTTTATTTCTTTTCATTTCGCATATCATCACAATTTATTTTATTTAAATTTTCCAATTTCAAATTTGTTTGAAAATATTTTGACTTTCATTGCATTCAATCTAGCGCCATCTTTAATTTTAATTGCCAGTATTGCTTCATATTCAAAAAATATTGCAAAAGTGATAGAGTTAGCTTTCGCATCAAAATTGTTTCCGCATCGCAATAGAGAGTAGTATCCCGCCTATTACATTATTTTTCTCTAAGTGTGGGTAGGTGAACGAGTAGCATCGTCATGAATTTCCCAATTTATTGCTTTTCCGAACACTTTGAATTCTCTAAGTTGATTTCAAAATATAATTTGAGTTACCTTTTTGATCTAAGAAGTAAAAAAATCCTTAAATAATTCCCCACGTTCGGTTTTTGAAACAACTTTTTGACCATTAAAATTGATTAAGAGTGAAATTTTTATTGAACAAACTTTTAAAACAATGAAGTTTGAAAAGATAAAAAAACCGTTTTATATAAAGGGTGGCCGAACCATAATGCACGATCTCAGTTGTGAGGTACACCTTAACGTCAAGTTTTTTGTCCAACTAAATTTAACATTTCTTTGTTTCAGTATTTGACAATTTCGACAATGGAGACGTACACAATTGAGCAGCGGGTTAAGATTGCTTAAGCCTTTTACGAAAATGAGCGTTCAAATCAAAAAACATTTCGTGCGCTTCGTGATCAGCATAATCAATCAAATGTGTCCTCAATAGGGAGAAGTGTACACAAATTTCAGCAAACCGAATATTTAGGAAATGTGAAAGCACCTGTGCATGCTCGCCCAGTTCCCAGTTCGTTCTGGGTAGTTACCAAGTAGTTACCGTGAATGGTGTCTGCTATCGCGAGATAACAACGGACTTCTTGTGACCAGAAATTGAGGATATAGACCTACACTATATTTTTTTACAACAGGATGGTTCCACTTGCCACAATGGCTCTATAAGGCTAGATCACACTATTATACTTTGTATTAATACATGTCAAAAACTCAAGTAATATGACAAAGTGTGATAGTGTGAATGCAATGTGTCACGAAAATGACAAATATTATGAAAAATGTTTGACATCCCATACGACTTCATCGTTTTTTTTTTTTTGAAAATTTCTAAACAATAATACTTTTCATTAGATCAGGGTTGCACTTTATTTCATGTGTGAGTGTTTATACTTTGTGTGATGGTGTGAACACAAACTGTCATGTTAAATTAGATTTTTTAACAGTCGCAACAAAACTCATTTGATTCCTATCTCACAAATTATTATGGAATACTTAAGACTTGTGAGATAGTGTAATCTAGCCTTTAGCGCGAAAAATTCAATGGCCGTGTTATCTCATGACGTGGTGATGTTAATTGGCCGTCACGATCATGTGATTTGACACCGTTGGACTTCTTTCTTTGGGGATATTTAAAAGAAAACAGTGTACGTGAATAAGCCAAGAACAACTCAAGAGCTAAAGGATGGGATAATTCTGCACATGAACGACATTGAACCTCAATTATGTCATTGAAAATTTGGACCATGGGTTAGAGGAATGCCACCGAAGCCTGGCGATCCAACTATAATCATCAAAAATTTTAAGATACTTCTCTGAAAACTTTTTGTTTTGGTTGGACCATCCTTTACTTCATACTTTAAGAGTTCCACTCGTCTTTACCAGAAAACTCCATCGATTAAAATTTCACTCGATTTCGACTTCCAGAACATGGCCGATAATCGATTTCTTACTTATTTTTAATTACTTTAGTTTTCAATATTTTTTGCAAAAATGTGAATTCTTTTAAGAAAAATACCGATAAAAAAATGTTTATTTTCTCAAATTGTAAGGCTGCATTTATATGATGAGGATTTTAAGGCATGTCTTTTTTTATTTCTAGATGAATTCGCTAGAGAACAAAGAGGGTAAGAATAAAAGACATGAATTCTATTCTTCGTGTTGTTTTTCTGATTTTCTTTTACTGTCAATTCAAATTCCACATCGTGGTATTGGCTATAAAGCCAAATAGAAAATTACATTTAAAACAATAACAAATTTTAGAAATTGTTTTTGTTTTGAATATAATTTTCTATGCGAACGTTAACGTGTGACGTCGTGGGATTGGCTGTTTATGTTTTATTTTCATTTGTCTTTTCGTTTTTTTAAAACATAAATTAAAAAAAAAGACATGTCTCAAAAGTCATCATGCAAAACTAAAAACATTTTGGTAGCAACTTCAAAGAAAGATTAAAAAAAAACAAGTTTTAAAAATCTTCGTGTAAATGCCGCCTAAAAAATATCGTTTTTTTTTTCTTTTAATTAAAAGAAAATATGGAAAACTTTTCAAAAATCTTAATATTTTACCAAATTTTGTTTTCTTAAAGACAATTTTTATTATGACAATTTCTTGACTTAAATTTTAGAATTGTTTTTCGTTATTTACTTTTTTGGATTCGTGGACGGATATCTTTAATATATTTTTCTTTTAATTATTTCATTTCAATTTATCGATAATTCAAATTAATTTTATAATTTTTTTAAGTTCTCATTTTTTTTTTTTTTTTTATATAAATTATTGGAATTATTGTGTTTTATTTTAATGAAATATAGTTTTATTGTTGTTGTTTTTTGTTTGTTTAATAAGTTTTTATTTGAAAGTGCTGTATTTGAATTTGAGTTTTATTTTTACTTAGTTGTTGTAGATTTCATTGTTTTAAATAATTGCTGTTGTGTCTTTTGTCTACTATTTCGTTAAATTTATTGTTTTTTAATTTTTTTTTTTTATTTAATTTATTTTATTGTAAATAACTGTAGTTTAAGTTGTGTATTTATTGTAATTTTTATATAATTATTGTTTTTTTTTTTTTTTTGTATGATTTTTTGTAATATATTTTCTTTTAACGTTTTTATTTTTATTATTATAATAAACTCTGAAAATAATAACAATTTGTTTAAAGCCATTTGAAAAGGCCATTTTAAGTGATGTGCTTTTCGATTTAAAATCTAAAAAATTTTTCGTTTTAAAAAATTTTTCATCTAATAGTATTTTGTTGTTTAATTAATTATAGTACATTTTTAATTATTATTGTTTGTTTATTTTTAATAATGCAAGTAAATATTGTATTGTTTTTTTAATTCAAAAATTCAATTAAACAATTGAATTTGAATTCTAATAATTCAGTAACAAGATTTTTTTTATTATTATAATTAATAATAATAATAATATAACAAACTGCTAACTACGAAGTAAATGTTAAAGGTCAACAGAATTCTGTTAAATTTTTTCTGTTAAATTTGTTCTGTTAAATTTTTATTTTAAATTTTACAAACCGTTAACTTGTTTTCTTTTACTACTTTTACTGTGTTTTTAATTAAAATTTAGTTTCTTATTTTTTTTTTTTTTATAATTTTAAGGATATTTTGTTTTTTATAAAAAAAAAAGGATAAAAATATTTTTAACAAGAAACATAAAAATTATTTTCAATTTTTTTCTTTGAATATTAAATATAATTTTTGTTGTTATATTTTCTTTTACTAACGCTTCTAAGGAAGATAGGTATCTACGTAGCTTTGTTTTACAAAAATATTTTTTGTTTTTAGTTAATATTTAAATTTTTTTTGTAATTTTGTTTTATATTTTTAACTAAAAGCTACTTTTTGATTACTTTTTCTTTAATGTTGTATACTAAAATTATTTATTCGTTAAATAAATTGTATTTATTATTGCTTCTTTAGGTTAAAACTTATTATTGAATCTAAATTTTGTTTTTTTTATTATTAATTTTAAAAATTTTATTTTCAATAAAATTTTGTCCTTTTACATATTTTTAACTTTTATTTATTATAAGAGTTCTTTGTTGGTATTTTAAGGTACTTAAATTGTTTATTTTAAAAATTAACTCAAGAATTATTTTAAGCTTTTTTTTTTAATTTAATAGTTAAGAATCTTTGTTCTAAAATGACCAGATTTTCCATAGATATTTTTCTTAATTTCAAGCTTTTTCTTTAATAAAATATGCACAGTGAAATGATTTAAAAAGAAAAAAAAAAAACAAAAAGTGGAGAGTTATGAAAAGTTGGAAACACTTTTTGCTACTTGAGAAGCACATTTGGAAAAACTAAAGTGCAGGAGTAAAGTAAACATATACATATGTATGTATGCATTGGGGTGGGTCAATTTTTTTTTAGCAAAAACGTATTTTACAACAAATTCTAAGAAAACTTGACTGAGAAACTACACGCAAAGAAAAAACATGGTTGTGGTAAACATATTCTAAGAGCAACATATTATGATAAGAATTATGATTGTAGTCACCATATTTAGATTATTATTGAATCATATGTGATGGCGACTTCTTAAGATGATATTTTAATCTAAACTATTTTGTTATATTTCTCTATTTTACCAACATTTTATTGTGGCTTTATAAGGTCTTAATACTTACAAATATAAATATTTTTTTTTTTTTTTTGTATAGTTAAATTCAAAATCGAGTTTTCATTGATTTTAATTTTTTTAAGTTTGTCCGGAATTTGAAAACTTTATTCATTTTGAAATTGGTTTCTGAATAAACAGACGGGCTTAGAGAAATATTTAAATTGTGTTATAATTTTGTTAATTGTACGTGGGCAGATGCATCATTAGTATTGTTTTATTTGTGGTTTCGTGTTGGTACCGAATCGGAAACTGGTAAGAATATTTGAATTTGTGGATTTAGGCTAGAAAATTTAGTAGTGCGATTTATGTTTTTTTTATAGAATTTTGCTGCTCTCTAAAGACAGATTACTAGGGTCATTATAATTGGAAGGACTTCGGATCATAATTAAGGATACCTTTTCCGATAGTTGACAGCATGTTCATTATTTGGACATCAACTTAACATCCATTTACCGGAATTCAACATCAACAAATCCATTAACCGGAAATAAACGTTTTAAAGAAATTTACAGGAAGTTAATATTGGAATTCATTAATTGGATCAATTATAACTATAAATCTTGTGTGGATTTACACTCTTACATTTTAAAACACTAACTTTAATTTTCAAGTATAAGGTCACCAGTGTAATTAGAGCGACCAATCTAAATTAATTAATTTATTGGACCAATTGCTAAAATATCAAATTAAATAGCAGCCATAACAACCATTTTTAAAGTCTTTTCGGGATAAAAGAGAACAAAATTACGTTTCTAATTTAGTTATAATTTTAAACTTTATCTTTTAACGTAACGTAACGTAAAAGAATAAGAGAGAAAAATAACCCTAAATTAGATTTTTTTTATCTGGCGTTAATTAAGTTTTATTTTATTTCTTTGAACGTTTTGTTATTTGGTCACCTATTTTAATGTAAAATTTAGTTTTCGGACAGTTTTTTTTTTCTTTTTGATTTAAACACCTTACATTTAGACAGTATACACTAACTTATATACAAGAAACATACACTTCACACAACACACAACCATAACATGATCAATTAAATAAAAACTTAGTAAACAACTAAACAATGTGTGTGGTGAGTGATTTTTGTTAATCTCAGAAAGAAAAACTCTCTCTGTGATAGCAAGATTCACACATATATATTAACTAATTAATATACCCGTAAGGTATATTAATTAGTCCAGTCTACGATAAATTGTCAACCGGCGCCTGCTGACATCGATGGACCATGCCTAAGTAAGTTGAGTTAATTGCTTATTTGCCTGATTAAAAAAATCCTCACTACATTCAATTTGATTTATGTAATATGAATATTTTGATTATAAAAAAAAATAAATAATAATAATATAGCATAAGCAGCATATTGTTTCCATAGTTAATTGTTAATGTTTAATTTGTTTAATTCCATTGAGAAAATTTTCATATTACATATTAATTGACACCCTACACCCCTTCACATTATTCCATACTTATGATATAACATTTCAACCATTTATTTTTTTTTATATTATCCATAACTATTTTTTTGCAAATCCATCAAACGGTTAATTTTAGAATTAGTTGTCATTTATTAACATATTAATTTTTTCAATGGTGACCGTTATATTGATCTACTAACTTTATTTCCCTTTCACTTATACATTTAACTTGTATTAAATAAATTGTGCTTCAAATTTAGATTTTTAATAATGAAGTGTTGAATTTTCTTATTTCTTTTAATTGCGAAAGGTGAAGTAGGGTATGAATAGTTAAGCAGTTTTTAAATATTTTTTTTTTATTTGGGCTGACAACCATCATTTTAGTAAATGTCAGCATGGTGGGTGGGCATGGAATCAGTGTGGAGACTTCCACCTTGAGCTACACTGCAGTTACCAACCAAACCTACTTTCTATTCTCTTTCTATCAGTTCTTTGTTGGTCATTTATAGATATATTGCTACCTAAAGTAAAGTTTTTGTAGCTGATTCTTAAATTTTTTCTATTAGAAACTTTTATATGGGAACACAACACACCCCCCCAACGACGAGCACGGCCGATTATAATAGGTAGCCCCGTTCCATTCCAATTCAATAATGAATCGTTACACATATTATGAATAAATATACTCGTACTATTACATCATAATATTTTTCCCCTAATCATATTATTATTCTGTTAATTATACTAAGTTAAGAAGTAATCAAATTATTGTCATGCTAATCATAATAAGCTAAGAAATTAATCAGATTATTGTCATGTTAATCATAATAAGCTAAGAAGTAATCATATTATCATCATGTTATTCATAATAAATTTAGAAGCAATCATATTATGATACAGCCTTTCATAGCTGTCATAAAAATACAAAATAAATTTAAATATTTTTGAATCGATTTTTTATTTTGTTGCTTTTTACACTTTTTCTTAATGTTAATCAAATAGCGGAGTTCAATATATTTCTTGCAAAAAAGCAAATGAAAAATCTGGGCAACCGCGTGTGTCCATTTTTTCGATTTTAAGATGTTGATGCCATATTGCCTAATTTTGAACGCTCTTTACATTTTTTTGAAAAAAGATGGATCACTTCCGATTTTTTAACGTAATGACAAAGTTTAAAATGTGCAATAACTAGCCCATAGTTTGATCTAGAAGGGTTTTTCGGCTTTCCTGAACAATTTGTTTTAAGACATACGCGGTTGCCCATGAAAACCACAGAAATATCGTAGCACTTTTATAAAATATAACGAAATCACTGTGTGTTTTGTTGTTGGATTTTACAAATAAACTATGATATTTTGCATTTGCACTATTAAATCACTAATACTTGAATGAACTCCGCTAATATTTTAATTTCTTTAAACTTATTTTTTTTATGGAATTTTATCTTTTAATTGTTTAACCGCTCACATATAAAAAAACGACACAACTTGTTCAAAATTAGATTGATTAGATTGATTGCACCTTTAACATAATATGATAAATGTATAGAAAGTTATCATGTTATGGCTATTAAATATCATGATATGGTTGTGAGAAATATAATATGTTTAGAAAGTTATCATAATTAAGTTGTTAGAAAAATAATTATTTTTCGGTCAACAATACTCAAATTCATAATTGCGATAAACATTGATATGTTTACAGTAACTATAATATTGTTGATATTAAATAAAAATAACAATTATTTGTGTACGTCAACAATATATTGTTACATTAAACATAGTGTTGTTGCCGTAACCATGCCCAACCATATTTTTTTTCTGCGTGTAGTTCCCGCCGCGAGACATAAAATAGTTTTTCTATCAATTTTGAACACCTTGCTTACTTCTTCTTTAAGACATCTTTTTCTCATCAACCACTTTTAAAACTCGTTCCCCCATCTTGAAAATTTGGGAAAATTGTTTTAATTGGACAACAGTGCTTTGATCTTAACGCTGCTATCGCAAGAAGTACTTAAGATGCATATCTCAGTTAGATTAATAATAGTTAATTTAATGGAGCAAAAAACAGTTTTATGCAAAAAATACCACATTTTTCAATAATGCCTGGCCCTTATTTAGTTTCATCTTTCCAAGCCTTTTTTAAGACACCTTTATTTAGAAAATTTACCTCAAGTCTTAAGTTTGTACTGTTACTGAACAATCAAATGAGTTTTATTTTTAACGGAAAAATAAACCTCTCTTTTTAAGAGTTTCATTCCAACTTTTATTTTTTCGTTGAAAAATAAGTCTTAACTATGGAGTTGAGATCGTTTTCTCAAGATCACCAAAGATTCTTAATGAGCTCGTCAATACGAATCTGTTGGTATATGACTCTACAGGTGTTCCTTGACTCTAACATGGAGAGTTGTTGGGGTCACATTTTCAGAAATAACTGTTATTTACGGTCCCTGGAAAGAACACAATTTTTTTTTTTTAATTAATCAGGTATGTTCTAGGTTTCGACTCGAATTGAAAACGAAAAAATTTGTGTTCTCAAATCAGCATGTTTTTGTGTATTCGAAGTTTTTGTTCGAGAAAACTTTTTTTGGACTAAAGATCGCTAATTTGCTAACCGCAGCATGATAGCAATGTTTAATATTTTTTTTTTAAATCGTAAAAGCTGTAAAGAATCACAGGAAAAAATAGCTTCTATCGCGAACAAGGCTAAAATTCGCGAAAATTTGCAAACTTTTAAACAAACACTAAAATTTATTTGAAACAAAATGTCGGAAAATAACAAAAAAAAAATTCCAAAAATTGCAAAAATCGCGTAAATTTTTAATATTTCAAACCAACCATATAATTAATTAAAAGTCCCTAAAACTATAAGGAAGATAGCAAAGTCTACTATTTATTATACATCGTTAAGGCAGTCAAGAATCAGAAAACTTACTGGAACAAATCGCTTCTATCGCAAACACGGCTAAAATTCGCGAAAAATCGCAAAATTTTAAACAAACCAAAAAAAACTAATTTGAGATCAATCGATTGAAAATAACATAAAAATCGTTAAAAAAAAATAATCTGTAATTACATCAAAATAAAGAAAAAGTCGATTTTAAATTTTACCCTAAAGTTAGGGACTTTTGCATTTTAGATAACGATTTATTTTTGATTAAATTGGAGAAAGAAGATTTTAAGCTAAAAACAAAATTTATTTTTTTTGTTAAAAATGTTATCAAATATTAGAATAAAAGTCGATTCGTTTTACTTTCACCAACCCATTACTATTCTAATTGAAAACGAATAAAAACTTGTGGTTGTGAAATGCAGAATACCAAAAATGCTAAAGTAATCCACTTTCGAGTGGATTCGGATTCTAGAACACACCCGAATGTTTTATTTTGTATTTCAAACAACAGAACCCAAGTCTTTTTTAAAATCCATTCGGTGTGTTCGGGTTCGACTTTGTAAAGTCACTGACATAACACCATCATGATTTTTTGCAATAACTCGTCGTGAGACATGCGTTAGCAACCGCACACATCGCTCATTTCCCTAGATGTGCGACGGAACTTCTGGATCTGGCAGTCGTTGGGATGCTTGCAGTAAATGAAGGCTCAGATAATATGTTTTCTGCTGCTTCCCACACAAGTATAAATGTAATAGTATGTGTGTTGCCCTTCACTGATCTAAGACGACTAAATCCATATAATTTGTGCAATTGAAATTAACGGGATGCTTTTTATAAGCCCTGAGTTTAGTTGAGACATACAATTGTTCACGACAATACAAAATTTTGTTAATGACTACATAATATCGATGCAAGACCAATGTGCCATATTTCTTTAGCCATACTTAGTGGGAACATAATAATTTATTTGTAATCAAATAAGGTTAAAGAAAAAATTTGATAAATTGGTCCAAAAAGAGTAACTATACTTGAGTTTTATAGTTAAATACCAGAAGTTGCTTGTTTTTTTATTTTTCATAATCAAACAAACCTCTCGGCGGGAACTTGGTTTTCATTTTAGACCCATACTTTTTGTGGGTAATTTTCTTAGAATTTGATGTAGATTTTGATTTTGCTATACGCCTGTCACGTTTTTCTTACCCGAACAAATTGACCCAGCCGGGTATGCATATATAAATTTTTTAAATCGGGCTAAATGTAAGAATTCTAGATTGTTTTTAATGTTTGTAATAACCACGGCTTCTTACTTTGGAAACCTATGGATGCCCTGCTTATATGTCTGCAGACCCCAAATCATTAACTTTAACTCAAATACAAACAAGTCCTTAATTATCATCTTTAATTTTATTTCAATCGGACTAACTGTTTACAATATCCACAATTATTTTCTCCAAAATCTCCCATTTATGATAATTTTCAACAAGACGTACGATCAGCTTTAACACCATATACATTTAACGGTATTAACAATTTTCACGATTAGTAAACATGGATTGGTTAACAAAACTTTAATTGTAATCATAATATCTTTTTTATGTCGCTTATGATCATTTCGAGCTCTACTGTAAAAATAGCTTAAGCGACATTATTTTCAATTTTCGTTTTTTTTTTAATAAATAAATTTATTGGTTGCATTTGGACCATCTTCGCAGATGATCACATAAGGTACTGTTACAATTTTACAATTTTATAGCAAAAACAATTTTAGCTTAAGCGACAACCTTCATACAAAATTTTTATGAAATAAAATTAAAAAAAGACCTTCTCCTGTAAAATAGTGTTTAGTCGCTTAAACTTTTTTTTTCCGGTGTAGGCTCTATTTCAGAAAAAGGGGACGATATATCATTATTGGGTTCACCCACCGACAATGTTTTAAAAAATTAAGTTAGTTATGGGGTATATGTATATATTTTGAATACCCCCTTTCTGAATCCAAAAACCTTTCCCACGAAATGTTTTAGATTTCTGAGATATTGCTTTATTTCAAATATTTTAAAGTTTATTAAGTATTATTTTGCTCTACACGTCACTGTTTGGCGATTACAGCACATATCTCATAAAAAAAAGTACAAAATTAATTTCAATCTTGATTTGCTTCATTGCCGTGGGGGAAAAAGAAGTAGTTAAAACAAAAGCAAAATAAAATTACAACAACTCAATACACAGCAGTAAGTATACGATGCAGCCACAATAAGATACTTTTAAAACATAATTTTCGGCACAAAACAATAATTTTCACTTTCAATTAAATACTATGTATTAACTTCTAACTTCATTCATAAAAGTTCTCAAAAGTTTGCATCTTTCTTCAAAGCATATGCAGGAAACAGTGGTGAAAATACAATAAAATTCTATCGGGTATATTTGCAGAAAACTTTATGTAGCCTTCAGTGTCGTTTTTCCCACTACGACTTCTGGCATATGCGCCATATGTTAATTTTGCGGAAATACAATGCTAGGGACATAATTGGGACGTACGTACGTCGAAAGAACAAAAGAACGTCATACAGGTGACCGCTGTAGAGATAAATATGCAGGCTATAATTTTTAAATTTTAGCGATGACATTAAAAGCTAAAATTGCGGCGAATTAAATTTGTATGGTATTGCAAAATTTAGCAATGCACGTTACAGAATTGCATTCGTAGCCAAAAATCGCTAAATCAACTTTATAGATTTTTAGCTATAGAGATTTAGCTTTAGCGTGTTACAGAATACGGCTGCTGGTCATGTATCTTCTTCTTCTATATATACAAAACAGGATGTGTGTATGTATGTAACGTATGAACTTCAAAACGGCTGGGCCGATTTTGATGAAATTTTCAGGGAATCTTCAGAATATTCGGGTTACACTGTGAAGTCAAATTTTTAATTTTCGCTCTGCGGGCGGAGGGGCGTGGCAAAATCCAATTTTCATATTGCACCACCGATGACATCTATATAATTTGGACGATTTTTTCTTTAAAATGATCGCCATGGTCCAACTTAGATTTATACGAAAAGAAAATTTTGCCCCGCCCACTTTTTTCTATTTACCTAAAATAAAAAAAACGGCTCTATCGATTTGACTAATTTTTCTTTAAAATGTTCGTATGATTCCATTTTACTGTTTCATCGAAAGAAAAATGTACCACGCCTACTTTTACGCCCACTTTTTCTATTAAGCGCATAACTTAAGAACGGCTTGACCGATTTGGACGACTTTTTCTTTAAAATCATCGCCATGGTCAAACTAAGGTTTTTACGGAAAGAAACTTTTTCCCCGCCCACTTTAACTCCCACTTTTTTCGATTTACCTAAAATCAGAAAACGGCTCCATCTATTTGACTAATTTTTCTTTTAAATATTCGTATCTTTATAACGGATTTTAAAAATCGGACGCAAACATTTTACCTAATTTGGACAGGACAACGTCTGTCGGGTCAGGTAGTACAATATATTTAACAAATTTTTCGCAAAGTTTCAAAGAATAATTTTTGAAAAAAAAGTTTTTAAAATAAAAAATTGTGGTGTTTGCAGTGCTCATTTTTCAAAATTAGTTTTAGCCGCCGAGTCAATGAATGCAGATCCTTCCAAGAAACGTTAAATTTGGTGATTCCATTCGAAAGACTGGGAACTGAAGTATAAATGGATTAACCAAAACATAAGATCAAAGCGGTCTTTTGTAGTGTTTGTAAACAGTTTTTAGTGAACTAAACAATCATATTCAGTGACATGGAACAACACATTAATAATACAAGAAACGACTTTTTGTGCGACTTATCAAAAATTTCTAACGGTAACCCTGCGTTCGGCTGGGGAGCCACTAACCTCCGACCATTAAATGTTGTAGTTTTAAATTATAATTATTTTTTCTAATATTATGAATGTTTATTAAAATTGTTTAAAGAAATTGAATCTCCGAATATTCATACATATTAACATGTTGTTATTTTGGCCTCTAAGGACAGAAATATATGAATAACATTAAATAAAATTACGATTTATTTAAAGTTCTTTGCTTTTCATCATTCCACTGTGCATTAAATATATTTTCTAAATTTGGCAAAAGAATCAGAATTAGATTCATTTTTATGTATGTAAATAAATATTTCCATAATATTAACAGATTTAGAAATGTTCTTAATGTCTTAATGGCGATAAAAAAAAATATAACCAAACATTAAGAAATTTGAGGTTAGATAACGAGACAATTTGTTCATCAAAACTATTTTGAGAAACATAAGCAACCCACAGTTTATCTCAAATATGCCATATTTTAATTAAATCTTTGATTTATTTTAAATACTTGAAAACTCTTTTTCTAAAATGAAAATATTTCGTTTGTAGGGCATAATTTCGTAAACCTGTTTTAGATTGGGATTTAGAAATTATTTTTTCAATTGTTAAAGTTTTGTATAATTTTCTAAATATAACAATTTTTTTTTGTTTTTTGATTTTTTAACTTTCAAGTTAAATAAGTGCAACTATTGGTTTGTTATCATGCAGTTACAGTTTGATTTTTTTTAATCTAAAATATATTTTTTTTATTTTGATCAATTTTGTTTTAGTTTTTTAATTTTAAAATCTAACGACTAACTATCACACTCCAATGTTTTTTTTCATTTTGTAATTAGATTTTTGTTTTTTTGCTTAAAATATTGCCATTGCCCATTTGTTTTTTTTTTTTTTGCTTTGAATGTTATTTTTTTTTTGTTTGTTAAAAGAACAACTTACAGCTAAAATTTAGTTTTGTTAAAAATTAGAATTAAAAAAAAAAATTAAAAAAAATTATTTGAAATGCCTCTCGTAACAAAAGCTCTTGCTCTCTTACGTTCTCTTTGACTAAACTTTTTTCTCTTGATTGCCTTTTTAAAATGACATTACTTACAAAGAGCTTTTAGCTTCACCCGTTGCAGATGTAAGATGAACATCCTTATTCATTGGTTGCTATTGATGACTCTTACTCAGTAAATGGGCATTGAATTCGTAGACATTGTTCAGTTGCTCTCCGCATATGTTGCACTTCCAGGGATTACTCTCACAGTGGCAGCCCTTGTGCAGGAAATAAAGAGTTTCATCGGGAAATTCGATGCCACAGAAAAGGCATGTTAGTATCTGTTTACGATTTAAGATACCGGAATCACTTTCGGGACCCGTTGAGGTAATCGTACCATTACATATAGGCGTCGATGAGGTGGCCGCTCCACATGTGGGCGTTAAACTGCTTTGTATCACATTATTATTTTCCATAGAGGCAGCATTTCGGGTAATACGATTATTAGCTTTAGCACAAATGCGCCGTTTTAAATCTTCTCTGAGTAGCGATTTCAGGGGTGATACCTGTAAGGGTTCATAAGAAAGAAGTGGCATCTGAAATTGATTTATATATATCGTTAAAAAGAATACTCGACAATCGTGTTTTAAAAATGATTTTAGAATGTCAATGAAAATAACAAATGCACTAGGAAAATTCAAGAAATGGAAATTACACTCTTTTAAATTTGTAAGTAAAACAGTGTGTTATAAAATAATTCTTGTCTATAGCAAGGTACTTTTACACAGGTTAGCAGCACTAGAGAAGCCTATGCTGGCTGTCTTTGTTTTGCATGTAGTTTAATAAGATTTCTTTATGTCAAATAAATGCATTTAATATGTTAAATCCATATAACTACACACAAAAAAGGGACTGCTAGATTTCTAGTGCTGTTACCTTGTGTAAATGTACCTTAGTCTATTATAAAGCCTCGAATATTTTCTATAGCGTAGTACTGTATATGGTATCACCTAGACTCTTTGAGTCCAGCATAAAGCCTTGACTTCATTATTGTTTAAAGTGCAAGTTCGTCTGTAGTTTTGTATATTCTTTAGTTTACGGTGCTGTTAGCAGCCTCTACTTCAAGATGTTAATATTCCTGTAATAGTCTAATAACCTGATTTAAATGTCACTATTGACTTGTCTGTAGCATCTGTCATATTCAAAGTTGTTAGCCCCTGCTCCAGAGTGCTCCATGGTGGATATTAACCACTGGCTAAAAGCAATGCATGTGCCAACCGCCCCCGTGCAACAGCACACAAAGGTACTATCCACTTGTTTAGGAGCTGGAGTTATCTTACCTCCCCTGCTTTAAGAATATGCTAACAGCATCTGTTGAATATCAACAGCACCTAGGGATGATCCTACCCTAGGCTGAAGTCTCCCACAAGTGATGTTTTTCTGGATCTACAACTCCGCGACTTTTGTTATAAACCACAACCACCACGTGATCCTAGAAAGTTTATTTTTAATCAAAAAGCGACAGAAAGCATTTTTCCCAAGAACCATGCCAACAGATAGTCAGATCTTGAGTAATTTGTCAATTTGAATGACTGCCGAATTACAGGCATTGGCTGCACCTGATTTCCCCGGAGGATGCAACATCCTCAAGATGATCCCTAAAGTGCCATTACAGTCACATCGTATATGTCTTGTCTTGTCGATAGATTTTTTATAGTCCCGTCTATTGCCCATGTTTAGCTTCTTCTATAGTTTACCTTTATCAATGATGTTAATCTGATATTTGGTGCGGAAAATTCTGACTCACTGCTGTCGCCACCATTCATTGCATCTCCATTAATATTATTTTTCATTGCATCTTCACTTGGAGGCTCCTGAGGTAAAAATTCAATCAAACACTCAAATTACCTTGATTCCAATTCTATAGAGATTTCTTAAAAATAACAATACTTGCCTGCTTAATGGGTATTAGACTAATGGAGGGTGTTATATGGTTCTCATGGTGATGTTGTTTTGGCGATGCAGATGTCATGGGTCCGCACAGGGGTCCACTCGCACTGCTGCTAGTACTTGAAGGCAACGATTTGGCATTACAATCTAAGGGATGTTCCTGTGGTGGCATACTGCTAATGGTCAGGGGTACCGGTGACTGCATAATGGTATCACGATCCTTTGATCCTCCTCCACCGCCGCCGCCTCCCTCAGTAGTGGTACTTCCAGCCGTGTGGATGGTAGTGGATGCCGATGTTGGTGAAGTTGTGTTGTGACCCTGCAAATCAAATGCACGCAAAACGCATAAGAGCACATTCTCAACGGACGAACGAGAATAGAATGAAGTAGAGGAAGTCAATGAATTTACTACAGACTTAAGAGAATCATTAATATTGGAAGTTTGCTTTACATTGAATATGGCGTTATCCGAGAGGCCATTATCGGGCAAGGTAGAGATCTCCACATGGGGTGTTAGGAAGTGCATGGGTGGTGTTGCATTCTCCACGGAACGTAGCGACTCGCCGCTGTCGCTCTGGTGGCTGGGCATACTATTAGCTGCTGCCGAGACTATGGCCGCATTGGAATTAACAGCATTGGCAGCAGCTGCAGCCGCTGCAGCTACGGCATTTAAGCCGGTCGGTACAAAACCGGCAGCAGCAGCGGCGGCAGCTACTTGTGAAGCCTGTGACTCCAGAGCGAGCAACAACGACGATGAACCGCCCGGTCCCGGATTATCCAAATCAATGCCATGTCTTTTTAATGAAAAGAAATTACATTAACTTACAAGAGAAAAGTGAAAACTTCGAAGAAATACCTGTTAAAAAAGTGTATTCTAAGCGACTTCATGGAACCCGCTCGATAACTGCACAATGGGCAAGTTTTAACAAGATCATGTTGGCCAACATGTTCGTTCTGGAAATGAGCTCTCATGGCTATTTGACGCTGAAAGCCACGATTGCATATTGGGCAATGATACGGCAGCGTTTTTGTATGGGTGGTAAAATGCTCAGCTAAATGATCTTTGCGGAAGAATCTAAATGGAAATTTCAGTTAATTCGATGTTTAAAGGAAATATTGATTTACTCACCTCTTTTGGCACACTCTGCATTCATAAGGCTTGACTCCAGTATGTCTCATTTTGTGGCGTCTCATATTTGCACCATTTGAAAATTTCATATTGCACACATCACATTCAAATACTTTGCGCGACGCTGGTTGTGAAGAACTCGAACTACTGGCACTGCCATTTGCAATGGCACTAACCACTGCACTATTGGCCGCCACCACGCTGGCGTGACTGTCTGACACATTTAAAGCACTTGTTGGCTGCGGCGCACCGCCTTGAGTCTGTAAGTTTTCCGGTTCACCATCTTCGTTTTTAAGTCGCGCCGCCGAATTCGACAGACACTGAACGACATGCAAGAGCAACGAAGCTCTTGAGCTCGTTTCGAAATTTTCACAGCGTTCGCAGCGGAATGTAGTGAGAGATGGTGAACTGGCGGTATTCGTTGAAAGATTTGTGGGCGATATGCTAACGTTGGCTGTGATGGGTGTATTTTGTAATTGTGATGCTACTACTGGTTTATTGTCTCCCCCATTGTCCGAAGACGAAGAGGATTGTTCTTCAGAACTGTGATGTTGATGTGGTTGGTGCTGCTGATGATGTTCCTTGAGACTGCGCAAGGCATGAGCGTGTGAGGCCAATGTATTGTGATGTAGTAAAGAGGCTGTTGTCGACATGTCTACAATGAGTCCATTATCTTTTAACGAGATATCCATCTGACCGGCAGAACTCATTGTGTCGGTCATTTTGCTACAAAGAAATAAAGAAACTACATATTTTCAATCTAAGTATCTTAATGCAAGATGTTGTTTTAAGCGTAGATTTTTTTTTTTTTTTTTGATATTTAGTACAGATTTGTATTAATAAAAATGTTAATTAATTCAAAAGCTGGAAATTACACAAGTGTTAATTTAACATTTGCCTGCAATTTGCAATTTGTTGAAATAAAACTCTGCAGTTTTATGACCAGTAAAGTCAATCTTTGAATCTGTTTAAAACTGTTGTTCGTTGGCCATTTAAGCTATTTTACGTTCTGATTGCAAATATCTTTTTATTTAGTTGTTGGCTGTTTATTATTCTTCTCTGGGTGATTGCGTAAAAACTGCCATTGCGAATTCAATTTTTGAAAAAGTGTTTGCAAATAATTATTTGATGAACACCATCAAAATATCACTTTTGCTTCATCAAAAAAGTACTAATAAAGATGAACTAAAAATAGGTCTATTTAAAATTAAGAAAATTTTAAAATCCATTTCAAAAATGTTCGCGTAGTTTTCGATTTATATTTATTAAAGACAATTCATTTTAAATTCTTAAGAACTACCTAAAACAGTAATAAAAAGTCTGACTTATGGAAATCTTTAATGAATTTAACGTTTTAACGCCAATAAACAGTTTTGAACCAAATTTTGGCATATTTAAAGGTCAACTCTGAATATTCACCCCAATCGTGAATAACAAGTGGAATTTTTTTTCCCATGAAATTTTCATTCCCCTCGAAGGGAAAAAAGCAATCATGAAACTCATGTGAAAAATTGTTCACGCTATCAGTTCCAGTGAATGTAAAAGAAAAAAGATTTAAAAAAATAAAATATCAATGAATTTTTGGTCAAAAATATACACGTTTATATTTTTAAGAAAAGTTAAAATAATAAAGCAAAATATTTAGTTTTGGAGGGATAGTTTGATTGCAACATTAGTTTTTTGCACTTTTTAAATTTTATGTAGTAAAATATTTTCAAAATTCTGCCACCACGTCCTTCGAAAGCTTTACAAATCCGCAGGCAATCGACATGTGTAGATTTATACGTTTCTTAGGTAAATGAAATAAGGTTCAAGTACAAGTTGATAAAATCACACATTTCATACAAAAATTCGTTTGTGACTTGACGGCGCAAATGTGACCAACGAAAAATATAATAGTTATTAATAATAAATGGACTATATATATATATATAGTTATATAAGCAACACACGGGGGTAGATTTTGGAAAAAGGTAAATAGTTCTGGATTTTATAAGCTGCAAGTCCGGTTGAAATAAAATTCCAGTACTAATTTAGGTCTTGTATTCGAAATTAAGTTAAGGATTTGAGATATAAAGAAGCACGCCTTCATAGGTAATAAAAAAATTAAAAATAATCCAGAATTCTTAATTTTAGCCCGATCTTAATTAAGGGGATGTATTATTCGAGTTGTACAAAATAGTTTATATCTTAAAGTTTTCAAAATATCCGACTTTAAAAATCAAAAATTTGCTTTTTTTATCTACCTTGGTGTAGCATTTTTCAAATATAAGGTTAAATTAAACTTTTCCCAGTTTTTATACACATTTTCGTATGCAGAAAGAATTGTGAAAAAATCTTTTGAAACAAAAAAGTTATACCTATGCATTTCAAAAAGGAAGAGCACGTTCTAAATTTAAGTTTTATCTACTTCCTTTTAGTACGAATTACACCAAAAAAGTACTCAATACAATCAAAATGGGACTACTTTTGAAAACCAATATGAGCGCATACGCGCGAAGAAAACCACACTTATGTACTTCCATGTTACAAAAGAAAATAAGCTAAAATTCCCATATTCTATTTGTTAAAATTGTTTAGTTCAAATTTTCAAACTAGGAATGAAGCGCTTGACACCATGATTGACGATGAAAAAAACAATAGCCATTTATTTCTATTGATTACATATTAACAAGTTAAACATAAAAAAGTGATGTATTTTTTATCCTGAATTATGAAAATCAAGAAGATATATGGAGGGGGAGCTTTTCCACTCTTGCCCTACTACACGCCATAAATAACAAAAATTCTAGGCTATAGCTCCTTCCTGATATTACACTATTTTCCTGCCGAATTTCCATTTTGTTGACCAAAATATCGGTTTGTGCCTTATTAACGGATCTAGCTAGCCCTCAATATTCGATTTATAGGAGGAGCTACTTACATACATGTTCTGTTCCCTAGCAAAAATAAAGTGAGAAAATCTAAGGGAACCATGAACAAAAAACTTTTCACGATAAGCGGAATTTTTTCCCGCGAACATTTTTTCACTTTATTATTCTACTTTGAATTACCTTTTTTCATGGGAGCTTTTCATGATCGCAAATATGTGAAAAAGGGAAAAATTTCGAGGTAAAATTTATTCAAGATAGGGGTGATCACTGTTTTAATATTCATAATGGGAACTTCTTAATCATATTTTGACAATTTTAAAACAAAATTCACACAAATTTGAAATAAAATTTTGAAGTGTTAGCTGAGTGGTCGAAATTCAACCATAATTATTTATGCATTTATGTCTTATGGCCAATTTTCAGGATTGATATTAAAACACATTTATTTTTAAAATCGTTTTAAATACAAAATTCTCTTCTTCACTAACATCTTAAGTGAAACTTAAGTCACCGATGTGGTACACTTAATTTCAACTTAAGTTTCCATTGTAATATTTTAGCAAAGTGACCTCAATATCACAACAATACAACAACAACAGGCAAAGCATTAACAGTCAGCTGTTTTTTCAGACCACCTTGTAAATAAATACACTTTTTTATATTATTTTTTTTTTGTATTTAGTAGTGCTACCATACTTTAACTTAATTAAATAAGACTTTTTAAATAAAACTCAAAAAAAAACAATCTGTTTTAAATACGATTTAAGTTTGTTATGAAAATTAACTTAACATTGATTTAAATACTATCCTGAAAATTGGGCATTAATTGATCGATATGGCGAGGAACCAACTTCCAGTCCATATTTTATCTTTTACTCAAGTCCGTGATTGTTAAATTTAAGTTTGTAAGTTCAATATAAAAAAAAAATCAGAAAGTACCAATTGAAAAACAAAAAAGTTTCAAAAAGTCTCCTCTTATAGTTTCTCAATCACTCTTGACTCTGCATGTTGAATTTTATGTTTCTAGGTTCGGTATCAAAAAAAGTTTAAAAAGTGCCAGTTAAAGAACGAAAAAGTGCGCAAAAGTTTCCTCTTACAAATTCTCATCCACTCTGGAGCTTTTGTGTTTCTTTTTATGGTTCTAGGTCGCATATTAACGATAATTTAAAAAGTATGTAACTGTCGAAGAACAAAAAAATACCAAAAAGATTTCTCTTAAGCGACCCAAACACTTGCAATATTTTTGTATATGATATTCGTTATATTATTTCCATTTTGTTCTAATTTATGCAATAAGTCGCACAATGGTTTCATTCATTCAATAAAAAGGTGATCAAAACCTATAGGAATTACATAAACAGCATTGTACAATATTGCCAACACACATCACTTTCTTTTCGTTGTGCAATAAAAATCAAGAGTCTTTTGATTTTTGCCAATATATTGTGCCACCTTGGAATATCACACACACATTGGCGATATAATTATACAATACGTAAAATTGAACAATTTTATTGCAAGTGTATGAGCCCCTTTATAGATTCTTATTTACTCAGGACATTGCATGTTTAATTTTTGTGTTTCTATGTATGTCCGATATTAACTCAAAATAAAAAAGTACCAGTTATATTTGTACTATTAAGTACCAAAAAGCTTCCCCTTACAGATTCTTTATCATTTAGGACCATGCGTAACCGCAAAAAAAACTTAAGCGCCAAAAACCAAATTTTACATGAGAAGGTTTTTTATTTTATTTCATATAAATTTTGTATGAAGGTTGTCGCTTACGATAAAATTGTTTTTTGCTATAAAAATTATCATGACATTTTAGGACATGATGCAAGTGTTGCCAGTAAAGTAATTTATTAAAAAAAAAAATGAAAATTGAAAATGATGTCGCTTAAAGCTTTTTCTGCGATAATGCCTCGATATGTATAAACAAATAAATAAAAATAAAAAAAAAAATTGACATTGCTTAAAAATCTAAAAAATTCACATTTTATAAAAAAAATAATATATTTGATTTTTCAGTAAATCGTCTAATCTAATAAAAAGCAACGCCTACAAAAATCGTTTGAAGAGACTAAAGATAAAAAACAGTTGTTAAAATCGAAAAACAGATTTTCCAAAATAGGTAAAATTTATAAAAATGTATGCTTTTCTTAAAACGACAAAATCAAAATTTTTTAAAGTGTCTCTTAAAAAATCTCTGTTCCTTCAGAGATAGAAAATCATAAAAATACATTTCTCTTTAAGTAAAAAAAAAATATAACATTTCTCAAAACGGAAACTGGCCAAAATTGAGATGTCAAGTTTTAAATCACCCTTTTATTCCCACACCACAATCTGATAATGCTCTGATGTGTGTAACACAACAAAATATTTGTGTAAAACTTACTAACATACATAAATATTTAAGTATACCGATTGACTCGGAATTACTTTCAAAGTAGATCCAACAAATGTACTGGTTGTCTGTCCATGAAAAATTACAGGTCTTGAGAGAATCTGTCTATAATTTAAATATCCTTCTTTTGGTATTCGGATAAAGTTTAGTCCAAATTTATTTTCTTTCAATCTTAATAATTTTTTATCAAATTTTATTGGAATCGGTCCATATTTGACTATACAAATACCACTCGCGAAAATTGCTTTAATTGTCTTAAATTCCTTAGAAATTTTGGGTATTGATTGATAGGTTGCTAGAAAATATTCGGCAAAATGAACTGCTGGATAAATCTTAACCTCTTAACATAGTTTTGTTTAGCGGGTCCATGATTGCCCATGGCTTCCAAATAGGGCACACTTTAAAAAATGTGTCCGAAAATACTGTGTTGTAGGGTACCTGTTCGGGCTCGACCAACTTTACTTTCTAACATTTTTAATTTAGAATTCTTATTATATTTTCTTACACTTTACAATTTCATTTTTGACCCAATATTTCAGCTTAAAAAGAAACCAGTTCATAACTGACATCAAACTGATCCGGCTTAAAATAAAATAGTAGAGAACAGCATTAGAAGAGGATTTGCTTTCACTAATTGCTTTTTTTTAAGGTCAATGTTATGTGGATAATGCGTTTCTTAAGAGTGAAATTTGTTCTATTTTATTATGAAAAACATTTCTCAAACCAAACTGGTCATTCTACAAACTGGCTTAAGAAGAATTCTTTATAATTGCAAGACCATAAAATAACAAACGTACGTATGTATGTAACTGAATGAGTATTTGTTTGAATTAATATTATTAATGTGTTACTCAATTATATTAGATACAAAAACCCATTAAAGCCAAACATCAACCAAAACGAAAAATAAAAAACTAACAACAATAACAAATGGCCAAGATTGCAACACAACACATCTTTTTTGAAGCTCAGCTCAGCTCAACTCAGTTCAGTTTTATTTTTCGAAACACGTCTATTTTCGCAATACGAAAACAAATCTGTTCAATAACTTCTTTCTATATGCACAAGTGCGCAAATGCGCTTCACACGACTGCATCTAATGCCAAAATAACAAACCTAAAAATAATATTAAAGACAAGAAAAATTCTTTAAGTTCGTCCCCTCTTACGCCTGTAACCCCGCACTTGTTTCTACATACGATTTGGTAACCACCTGATGGCATACAAAAATCATAAAACAAAAAAAAACAAAAATATTACAGCGCACAAAGTCAAAGGAGCTTTGCCACAGCCAAACATTTGGTTAAGACAACAAACTCAGTTAGCAAAACTGCTACTACGACTGCGGCTACGTCTACAAAATGTGCAGGGTTGAGAAATCATATGAAACTAGTTTACGATGACTGTCAAGCAAAAACAACAGATAGACAGAAAGACGAACGAACGAACGAAGGGACGGACGGACAAATTGCCAAAAACTAACAAATGGTTTACTTTTGTATAAATGAGTGTTGTTGGTGTATTTGTGTGAGTCTGTCTGTCTAGTGCATGCATGAATGACAAACATACATGTGTATTCATGCATGCTTTACAACCAGCAACAACTTTAGAATTCAACATTGTCTAAAGTCGATGGCAAACTGAGTACTAGCATGCGTGTGGTAAACTATAAATAGCGGTTCCCAATATGTTTATTGTTCTTCTATGGTCGCTCTTTTTTTGATTTTAAACAAGACGACCCAACTGACTTAAACAGTAAGTAATCTTTATAAACGACTGTTCGAAAGTCAGACAACGCCATCATCGTCATAATATATTTGGTGCGAAAAATACTGCTTTCTTTTACGTTTATAAAGGAGTGTTTAAATGAAGCATTAATTTTTTAAAACACTGCAAATCAAATTCAATTTAACTACAAAAAATGTTTCTACCGGTGTCCGTTATAGACTTTGAAACCATCCAACCGATCTGCTCCAAACCGCTTTCATTAAAAAGGCAATTTCGTGAAGATGGTTTTAGGCTTTTCATTTTTTTAAAACTAGGACCAGGAGGGGAGTTTGTCTGTGTTCATACGGCTCTTGTCTTATTGACATGATTGCTACTTTATAGGCGAGAGAGACGAGGGGAAAAGAAATGAGTACACAGAAGCATGCACTGTCTTTACGTTTTGCTTTTTCATTCGTTGTTTAATTTTGTTATTGTTTTCAATATCAAAAAAGCACATGTCGTCAACATTACACGAATCATTTGAACGCCAATTCATGTTCAAAGAAGAATAAGGAAAAAACTTGTCAATAAGACATGAGCCGTATGAATTCAGACTTAGGGGACAATCCGAAACTAACTAACAGATTTTAATGAAATTTAAAACACACTTTTTATATGGCTACCTTAGTTATGCAATTTTTAAAAGTAAGACCACGAGGGACGGCAAGGGGCAAAATCTGCCTCCGAACAATCTAACCGATTTTAATGATATTTAAAACTAGATAGATGAGTATTTATATCGACAAATTAGCTATACATTTGTTAGAAAAAAGGACCACGTGGGGAGGTAAGGGGTATTTCTGCCGCTCCGAAACAATCTAATGATATTTTTAATATAGATAGACACATACCCCCTTATGCAAAAAAAAGTTAAAGTTCCTATTTGCCAGTCGACACATTTAACCCAGCAAAAGTGAATGGGTTTTTATGTGTTGGTTAACTAGTGTAAACTTTAACTTTTTTTGCATGAGAGTTATAAACTTTGAGATCCGGTATCCGTTAGTTTTTGATATTTTTCATAAATTTAAATTAAATGTTTTTCTTTCTTCTTTGAAAATGTACACTCTTCTTTGGAATCAACCATATTATTTTTGATAATTTTTACCTTCATACATATAAAACTGCTGTTAAAAAATTTTCTAAAGAAAAAAATATAACAACAATAAAAAAGTACAAAGTTTGGTTAGTTGCAGATTTATTTAAAGAAGAGTTCTTAGACATTGAAGGGCTTAAATTTAATGGCCTTCAGCTTACTTTCACACGTACTTAGTTTTATTGCTTTACGAACAGAAATAAAAAAGTTGTTTTAGGGTATTGGCCTGAAATATGCCACTGAGTATAGTAGTGTAATATTCGTTCATTACTAAGTTACGTTATCACAACTTACCGATAGCTAAGGGTCGGATTTTATCGACCGTATAAAAAGTGTTCCATTATAACAACCTTTTAAGTTATTTTAAAGTAAACTTTAACCTACCAGTGCCCATGCCATAAATTGAAACAAACAACTGTTATTCTCACTTAACTGCGTCTGTAACATTTTTTTACAAGTAATAGCAGTCACGTTAGGAAATTTCTCGCCAATTTATAGAAAAAGTGTGTCTGTAAAATTTCTGTGAGAAAATTCCCGCTTTGAACTTTGAACTCACGAATAACAACGGGACGAAAAAAAAAATTTACTCTGATAAATATATTAAAAATGCAAAGAATGATAACAATAATCAGCCTTATCGTGGCTGGCGGATTTAAAATAGGCCTAAGCTGTTTGGTAATAGATTAAAGGAAATAAGTTCACGTTCTCTTTAATCTATTACGAAACAGTCGCAGGCGTATTTTAAATTCGCCAACCACGATAAGCGTGAATATTTTGTTCTTGGCACATTTTAACGTTGTTTAATAATTTTTCTTTTGTAAAATATACGAATGTTTTCAAAGCTCGATTCCAAACAATAAACATTAAAGTTGCACTTTTCATTATTTGGTATAGCCGACGCGTCGCTACGGTTGTATTTTCGCCGCCGTCGTTGAAAATGTTTAAATTTTAGTAGATTTTGGCTGCCGTCAAATGTCATCCAGTGGCTTCGAGTAAAATGTTGTGACGTTTATAACGTAAACTTAATATCTTTTAATAGTTTTCAACATGAGTTACACACACACTTTTTTCTCGCTTTTCGAGAAGCGATGTAATATTTTGTTTTACATCTTTTTGTTCCGAGAAGTTCTCACAAAAGTTACAGAACGTCGGTACAGGATTCCAGTAAAGTTGTAATAATGGAACACTTTTTATACGGCAGGTAAAATCCTACCTTTAGATATCGGTAAAGGCTAGGTTACACTATCTCACAAGTCCTACGTATTCCATAATACTTTGTGAGATAGAAATTTAATGAGTTTTGTTGCGACTGTCAAAAAATCCAATTTAACATGACAGTTTGTGTTCACACCATCACACAAAGTATAAAAACTCACACATGAAATAAAATGCAACCCTGATACAATGAAAAGTATCATTATTTTGAAATTTTTCAAAAAACGATCAAGTCGTATGGGATGTCAAATTTTGTTTCATAATACTTGGCATTTTCATCACACATGAATTCACACTATCAGACTTTTACTTATTACTTGAGTTTTTGCGCGAAATTATCGTATGTTACAAAAACCAAATTTTACAGGACAGCCATTTTTCTACTTTTCTCTGCTTTTGCTTGCGATATCAAAATGAAAATATACATTAAATTTTTGGAGCAACGAAGTGGAATTCGCCTACAATATTTTATCAGGTGACGTATCTTTGAATGTAGAACAAGATTGCATCAAAAACTCAATTTCCAAAAAATTGGTATTAAGATTTTTGTAATTATTTTCAATAGATTTGATTAAAGAAGAATTGAGAAATACCTTAGACCTCATAATATTTCAAGGGGCGCGGATCCGCAATGACTTGTTCTACCCAAATTTGAAGATAATGGCACAGAACTACTTAAATTTCTGAATGATTTCCTTCGAATATAACACACTTTTTACCACTGCGGGGTTTTTTTTCAAACGGATTTGCTAAATCGTCTATCTCCTCGAAAGCTAAAAATCCTTTGTTTTTAGCCCTTAAAAGATAATCATATCATGACAAACGTTAAAGATAATTGGGCTATTCACAAGGTGTGCTATCAAGTCATATCGTCATAATGTCCTAAATATTATTTTACATTTGTTTAAAAAAAATATTCTTGTGTTTGAAACAAAATAGAAATTTTAATGATGTGTTCTTTATAAGCGCTTGCCCACAGCAGTCATACTTATATATTTCTTGTAATATATTTAAGACTTTACAACTTTATGACTACCTTGTGAATAGCCCAAATCATACGTAAAATTTACGTATTATGTTAACCTGCTATATTGTTGTATTTTTTGATTTATTAAGAACAAACTAATATGAATTTAATTTTTATACCAAAGTTGAAAATATGTTTACATATAAAATGTCTTAATTGCACAGCAACTTATTCAATCTAATTAAAAATAAATAGCAATATTTCGAAATTGAATGCATAAAATTAAGGCAGATAATCGTTCTAGGGTTAAGACGTAAATCTTATTAATATCAATTTTAAATATCTAATTATCTAATTATTATAATTAGCATATCGGTTTCGGAATCGATATTGTCGATATTTCTTTTTGAATATCGGTATCATATAGGCAAAAATTTGTTGGCGCCCTATAATCCAGTGGGAGTTAAAGGAACATATATATATATATATATAGGCAAAAAGGCTTATCGTTACATCCCCATTTTAAACCATGTTCCACTTTCTATCCTTATTTTAAACATTTTTATTTTTTTCTGATTTGAAACGAGTCTTAAGTATTTGTTAGTGGTTCTTTATGTTTGCGATGATTATGTTTTTAATTTGGAACGCATCCAATTAACATTGAATACTGTGTCAAAGCTAAACAACAACAAAGCAACATAAATAGATACTACATACAAACAAGCGCTCCATAAAATGTAGAAGAAGAAAAATCAGTACAACCAGCATTTGAAATTATGAAATTCAGTCTCACCGACCAGGGTTGTCAGATTTTTTTGAGCTCCATCGCCAAACCGGATGTCAAAAATCGCCAAAAATCGCCAAACGTCGATTTTGTTCAGTTTTTGTAAAATTTTCTTTTTTTTAAATTCAATTTTGCATACAAAAAACGCTAGTATAATTTTTCAGTCAAAAATCGCCAAAAACTAAGAAAAAATACAAAAAAGTCGCCGAAGTAAATTTGGTTTTGTTTCTGTAATTTTTTTTTTTAAATTAAATAAAATGGAGAATTTATTCATATGTATTCAGCTAAAAACTTAAATTAAGTACACAAGTCTATAATATCGTACACTTCAGCCTCACCGATTTCATTACTGGAGTTTTGACCTACATACTTGTAGAATTAAATAGTGACTGAATATAAAATTCACTTAATATGTTTTTTTATATTAGTAATGATAACAAAAAATGACAAGTTGTTAAACCAAATCGCCGAAATAATATAAATGCTAAAAATAGCCAAGTTAATCGCCAGTTATATCAGAAATCGCCATAAAAGTCGCCAGTCGCCAAATGGGAAATCCCATCGCCAGACACGTTTCAAAATCGCCACGTTTGGCGAGAAATCGCCATATCTGACAGCCCTGTCACCGACCAACGAACCGACGAATCCAATTCATTGATTTGATTTATGAGCTTAAGTCAAAACTTTATAACAACAAACTCAAAAAACATTGAAAAACATGTCTTATTATGATATTTTATTACTTCTTTTATACCTACTGGACTAGAGAATGAATAAATTCAATAAAAGAAAAAAGATAAACAGCCCACAAAATCACGCACTTTAAAAATATGTTTGTATGTTGTTGTATGTACTGCAAAAACTGGAACAAAGTGAATCCATTAAAATACAAAAAATAAAACTCAAAATCAATGGACGGTTTTTATTAGGGTGTTTAGGAAGAAGAAGAAGCATCTTATTTTAAATACTTGTCTATTTATTTAATTTTGAATTATGTTTGTAGTTTTGTAAATTTTTTAAAGCTAAAATTTAAGTAGCAAAAAATAAAAATAAAATAATTATTAATAGATTCATAGTGTTTTTTCCCTTTTGTATTTTTTTTTAAATTAGTGTAAATCAGAGATGGAAAATTGCTTTTTTAATAACTTTACCCCTCAAATACATGAGGTCAGCACCATGAATTAAAATCAAGATTTTGTTAAGTAAAATCGGTCAATAAACATTAATATTGTTTCGGGAATGCACCGTTTCAGAGAAATTATTGATAAACAAATTTTTTTAAGGTTAACATTTATGGTACACTATGTAAATATGTATAGTGATATATGGATATAAAACTTGATTAAATTTATTAAAATTATATAAAAAAACAAATAAGAGTACTATTCACGGCTATGACGAATCTTATATACCCTTCACCAAGGTGTGATAAGAACAGAAAGTAATATAAATACGGTTCCTTACATAAAAATAAATCCCTTTTATGCCCCGCTCACTTCTCCAATCCCACCCTCATTTTGTCGGATGTTATGTATTGATAACCAAGATGCTTTTCTATTTTAGAAGCTTTGGCTCCTGCTGTTCTCCAGATATGCAGAAGTCTACACAAAATTTACGCAGTAGTTCAAGCCATAAAAAAAGGAAAGAAGGCAGATGAAGTTCGTCGCGGGCTGAAAAATGAATTTAGTACAATTAACTTAAATGTAAGCTTATGAAAGTAGAACATAACACGATGTAAACAAAATATAAAAACGAAATAAAATTAATAAAACTTGATAATTTGAAACAGAAATAAAAAAAAAAAAAAATAAAAATCATAACAACTCAAAACGCACCCTGAAAAAATGGATAAAATATATTAATAATTTCATTCAAATATAAAAACTGTGATATTAAAATACTAAAAAATTTCTTTAAACGTTTGACATTAAAATAATGCAAAAGTTTTATTGATTTTATGAAATATTTCATTACCGGGGGGCTAATGTAACATTCTTCGTTAATCCAATGAAGCGTAACATAGGTTGAATTTTAATGTAATTTTTCATTGGATTAATGTCAAAATCCATTGGATCTGTTAAGAAAATTCTTTCAGTGTACCGTTTTTAATATATAAATAAAATTATTTTGTGCCACGCCACATTCTGTCGGATAATGTCTATTGACAACCAAGATGCTTTAACCTTATTTGGAAAATTTGGCTAGACGCAGTCGTGATTGTTTGCTCATATCTCAGGCATTTGTGGACCGATCAGGCTTAATTTCAGTATCAAACAATTCCGCCTAAGCAACCAGTGCAATGCGCAAAGAAACTAGCTTTACCTCAACAATAAATTTCAGTGTATTTTTTAAATATGAAAAATTGGGAATTCAGCACGTCATACAGAAATCTTATTAATAATATTTTTTGTATTCCCTAAAATAACTTTGATAATTCCGGATTATATCTTTGTGACATAAATTTATAAACACCTGTTCTCCATCATATCAACGGCTCACGGACAGATGGACATCGTCAAATCAACTTCGCTGCACATAGCGTCTCAGAATATACAATGATGATTTTAATAAGTAAATTTTACGATTTTGGCGATTTTTTCCGCAAAATTGTACGGGTTTAAGCACATTCAGGTATGTGTTTTTAAAAGGGGTAATAATTTCGAGCAATTTTTAAATCCATCTCTGAATTATAGTCTTAATTTTTTGTTCAAAATACAGCTAAATTAACTACACATTATATAAAGTTTTAAAGAATATAGACATGATTAGCTGAAAATTTATTATAAATCAATTCTTTAAGATACTGAAAACGATATAATCGTTTTGAAATCGGTTCGGTTTCTAAATCGATTTTTAAAACATTCCTGAATTTACCGGTTTAAAAATTATTTAGTGTTCATAGGTAAATAACTTGTTTTCAATACTAATTGAGAATTTTAAATTATAGAAAACTAGCTGGCCCGGCAAACGCTGTTCTGCCATACAACTTATTTCTTTCAAATGTTACAGTGTCTGTATGCCAAATTTTAAGAAAACCGGTTGATTAGTTAAAAAGATAATACAAATTATAGGCTTTAGTTCTTTCCAGATGTTACACTATTTGCCCGCCAAATTTCAAGAAAATCAGTTGATTAGTTAAGAAAATATGGGGAGAGGGAGCTTTGACCCCACTTGACATATTTCATGCCATTTCTCTTTCAGATGTTACAGTGTCTGCATGCCAAATTTTAAGAAGCCCGGTTTATAAGTTAAGAAGATATAGGGAAGGGAGCTTTTACCCCTCCTGCTTCACGCCCTGAATAATAAAAACTATAGGCTTGAAGTACTTTCCAGCTGCAACACTATTTAGCTGCGAAATTGCAAGAAGATATTGGGAGGGGCAGCTCTTGCCCTTCTTGCCCTATTTTACATCCTATTCCCTATTTCCTTTCAGATGTTACAGTGTCTTTATGCCAAATTTTAAGAAACCCAGTTGATTTGTTTTAAAGATTGGGCAGGGGGAGCTTTTACCTCTATTGCCCTATTTCACGCCCCAAATTATAAAAATTTGAGGCTATAGTTCTTTTCAGATGTTACACTATTTTCCTGCAAAATTTCAAGAAAATCGGTCGATTTGTTAAGCAGATATAGGGAGGGGGAGCTTTTACTCCTCTTGTTACAGCGCCTGCATGCCAAATTGTAAGAAAACAGGTTGATTAGCTAAGACGATATAGGGAGGGGGAACTTATGCCCTATTTTGCGTCCTCTAACGATATAAAATATACCTTACGATCTATTCTCATACCTAACAAAAACATATACAAAATTTCATAAAAATCAGTCAACCCGTTTCGAAGGAGTTCAAAATGAAGGGCATTTTGTTGATATTTGTATGGGAATATATAAGAAAATCTACATCTCCGGAACCACTGGGCTGATTTCACGCAAACTTTACGTAAACCATCTACAGACTATCCCCAACGTACCCCAACGTTTTTGTTGAAATCGGTCTACCCGTATTCGCAGTTAGTGGTGACATCAAAGTGTACACTTCTTTTTATATATTTAGAAGATAAAGTTAAAAATGTACGTACAAAAAATAAAATATATACAATTGAACCATGACTTCCATCTCTGGTATAGCTATTTATGACGGTATGTGTGTATTAGTGTATTCATGTGTCATATTTAAAATAGTCTTATGTTTTCTTTCATTTTTCGCTTTTGGAATGATTTAAAACTTCAACATAAAGCGCATCTTAACGAAGTCATTAGGTCAAGTTTTTAAGGCCAACTAGGTCACTTTATGAGGATGATATCTACCAACAACAACACAGCACAACATTCACACAAACATAACATTCACTTGCATACTAACAAAACCAACAAACAAACAGCAAAGTGTTTTTATCGTATTTATGAGAAAAAAGTAAAGAAAAAGAAAACAGCACACATAAAGAAAATCAAACAAAGTGTAATAAAAAAAGTTTAGTTTATAAAGGGAAAACTAACTTGCACACACTCGCACACAAAAGAACATTTAATTCCAGTATTGCCAAATATGTATATACCTGGGATTTTCAATACCCATAAGGGGAATTTTCTAGTTATTAATAAAAAAAAAACCATGAATATCTACGCTTCTTAAAAAGGCAAACGCAACCTTAAACTAAATACATTTTTATAAACAAAGAAATCATATTAAAGTTGAAGGGAGGTTACAAATTATTGGATTATTAATTTAAACAGTGTGACATTGAAAATATGTTTTCAAATGCGTCGTAGGCCTTGTTGAAAAGATCGTATTGTAATTTTTAGAATTCCGATTACAATATCATAAAATAAATAAATTAATAAAAAGCGAATTTTTAAATGTTTAACTAATTTACTATACGTTCGATTTTAAATTTCTTAACGGGTCTGGAAAGTTGGTTATTAAACAATTCAAAAAGCCATTTTGTGTAATTGTTAAAGATATATATGTAAACCTTATAGAGTTTTTCTTTTCCGGGACTTTTCATTATCCGGGAAAGCGGGATTCATTTTGCAATTTCCCGGGAATGCCCGCTCAATACAAATCGATGCAAAATATTTTTTAAATTAATTTATTTAAACAAATAACATTTCCTGAGATCAATTAAATAACTTTATCTTTTTTATTTCTGTGGCAAAAAAGGAAAAAGTGCTTAATGACACCCTAAGAAATTTATGTTCATAAGAAACACATGGGCAAAATTTCAATTATTTTAGAGGATTTTCTAGGAAGTTATAACAAAAGGGCTTTTTGGTTATCTTTTTTCAATGTACAATAACATTTGAAATAATTAAAACTTCCGATCTGTGATATAAGGAGGGTTTAGGAATAAAAACTTAAAAAACTACAACCGCAGGGAACTGATGATTATATTAAATTCAATTAAATTATGTATTTAAAAAAATTATTTCAATATATTTCTTTTAAAATAGGATTTAAGTTTAGCATAAGCATTTACAGAATCGTTTGATAGCCTATTTCTAATTTTTCGTTTCCTTTCTACGGATGTTTGCCTTAATAGACTATCTATAGACTCCTTCCGTTTTCTCAGCACTTCCTTCAAAAACTTGTAATTCCTTTTTAAGAGAAAAATTTTCTTTGAATCAAATAAGCGTTTTCTTTACTAATCACTTTTGTCTTCATCTCTTACAGAATCTAATCCAAAAAAGCTTCTCTGCATAACAAATTATTAAATTTTTTAGCCAAGTGGCAATAACTTTTTATCGTTTTTTTTTTTAAATAAATCTAGGTCTTTAAACGAATTACAAATTCTGTAAATTTTTACTCTTCTTCTTTCGAAATTTCAGAGCTTTAAACATGAAACATTGCCTTACTTATCGGATATGAATTGACATCTCTTTGGCGTTTGGCAAAAATGTCTTATTTCATAGACTTTTTTTCTAAGAGCAAGTGATAACGATTAGATGCAGTTATGCTAGACTAAAGTGATTTAAACCAAACAAAAGAGCAAACAAAATTTAATTAAAGCCAATCAAAAACTTAAATGCGTTTTTTTGACTGAAGACCTTTTTGCCAATTATATCAGCAGTAAAGTTGTCATATTTAAATTACAAAAAAAATCCCGGAAATTTCCGCATAAATTTCCCTGGATTTTTTTTTCCTGAAAAATGTGCGGAGTCCCGGGAAATAACGTACGAAAGCACTAAAACCATATGACAGCTTTCTTTTTCGGACGAATTTTCCAAAATGGGTGAATCGTTCTGCAGAACACTCTCAATAAAGAAATCATTCTCCAAACAAAAATATTGTTCGTAACGCATGGGTGAAACCAGCTTAACACAATAAATTCCAGTTAGAAAAATTGTGAACGTAAAATTAGTGTTGCCAACTCTTTGTTATGATAACAAAAAACTGTTTTTTAAGCTGATTCGGTGAAAAAAAATTTCCGCACCGTAAGCGATTCCTAAAACTCCATATTATGTGTGAATTTTATTTTTGGATATTGAAACCCATTTCATTTTGCATCAGACTTATGAGAAATGGTTTAATGTTGAAAATTATATATGAATTTAAGCAAAAACGGGCTTATTTAAGACAATAGTAACTGATTTAATGATGAAAATAAATAAATAAAAACAAAATTCAACGCTTTCGGTGCGGAAACTTTTTTCACGAAAGAGAAAAAGTGACACCAAATTTTTTTATGCCCCACACGGCTATGAGGTGGTATTTTTGATATATGCAAAAATTGCAAAAAGTTATAGCCCTACTCTACAGCCCTGGTTAGGAATGGCAAAGTATGAATGAAGTTTTGTAGAATAGTAAGTTTATATTTTTTTAAGATTAATTCTGTTAAACCTTTGGCTACTTGTAAATTTTGAAAAACACTTTATTTACGCTTTGATTTTATGTAGTTGACTGTCTAAACTAGTCTCTCTCCTTTATTTTTTTTTATCATTTTATATTTTTATAAACAAATACAATAAATTGTTAAGTTATTCGTTAGTTGCAATAGTTTGTTTATATATTATAAAGAAACCACAAAACTTTAATAAGTCTACAAACCTATTTTTGAACAAAAAAAAACCCACAATTTACAATAAAAATATTTTTTTTTATAGGATTCTTATAAGTCATCTAAGAATTTTGTGTTCCACTTGCACACTAAGCATATGTACGTACATACATACACACATGTGTATTTTACACATTTTCCAACAAACAATATTTACATAAATGCAGAGCTTTTAAGGAATTTATTTCTAATTTTAAATAAATTTTGATGTTATATATTTAAAAGTTTTAATTTTTTGATAAGTATGTAGGTACATATAAGAACATATTGCTCATTTACTTCGAAAGTGTCATAACTCAAAAAGCAAGATTTTTAAGCTACATATATATGCTGAAACGTGAGCAATATCATGATTAATGCTGTGTGAAATAATTCTTTCTGAATCGTTGCAAATTTAACTTCTGTGAAAAAAATGTTTCGTTATTATACTTTTTTTATAAAACAATAAGATTTTTGTTTACGATTTTCAAATTTTGTATTATGAACGAAATTTTTCTTTAATTTCGGTACATTTAATTATTTGATAAAAATGATTTTTTCGCCGAGTTTTTTTTAAACTTTTTTTGCAATCTTATCTTTTTATTCACAATCTTGTACATTTTAGATTGCAAATTTGTCCAATTGAAATATTTTCTTTAGTTTACAATGCTTGTTACGAAACGTGAAAATTACAGCTAATCGATAAATTATTCACTGAGTGTCAGCTGTCGGTTTGCAATAAAGTGTTGCATACGTCGAGTGAATATAAACTATTGATTTAAGTGTTGCATATAACTAAAGGCCAGTTTACACGGTAATACAATGTGTTACGACTTTGTAGAATCAAAATATTATGAAATTCTCTCCGTGTTTAAAAGAAAAAAAAAAATGAAATTTTTTTGTAATATAATAATAATTAACAAAAAAACAGATGGTTGCAGCTTTAAATATTTACAAAAACAACATGAACATTTCCTGAGTTGATTTTAGTTGTTTTTGTAATCGTATAAAAATGCTATCACCTTCAATATACTCTGTTAAAATACACCCCTGGTGTGATGAGAATACATACGTTTCTAAAATGGTTTAGAAAAAAAGCATTTACCGACCGCTTGTCAGATTTTGTATCTGTATTCTCTCTTACTCAATACATTTTGCTTTTACATGATAAGATTTTTCTCATTCTACATAATTTTTCGACATGTCGTAATACATTGTATTACCGTGTAAACTGGCCTTAAAGGGTACCTAACACTTTCACACAAGTCTTACGTACTTTTTTGGAAAATACAACCCTGTCATGATAAATTGTTATTGTTTTTTGAAAATTTTTAAACAATAATTCCTCAAAATACTTAAGACTTGTATTATAGTGTAAAACGGCCTTAAAAGAGTTGCAAATGCTGCGATGCAAGAATATTTGCAAAGCCCTTGGCAATAAAGCTAATAACACATGAACAATGAATTATACGGCTCACTGTAAAATAGTATTTTTTGAATTAAAAAAGCTTCAAATATTTCAACGTAAAAAAATTTCAATCTTAATTAAGCCTACTACTCTGTTCGAACTTGCGAAAAATGCTGAGCCACATTCATTATTTCACACGAAAATTTTGTCAGGAACCATAATTATTTATTTCGCGGTTTTTTAAAACTTAACGTTTTTATTAGTTACAAGTATACAACATTATTTTGCGAAGGTAAACAAAAACCATAGGTAAATAAAACTGCAAAAAAAAAAATTGTTTTTACTAAACATAAAATATAATATCACTTAAATTTAAAAAAATGTAATTTTGTATGTGCATGGTTTTTAATTTTTGATGATATGCATAAACAAAGCATGTTAAACTAAATGAAATTCTGTCAATAACGGTATAATTCTTGGCTTTAATCATGAAAACACAAGTTTTGTGTTTTAAATTTTGAGCAAAATTTTTATTTGCAATAAAATAACTGAAGAAAACACAATTGCAACAAACAGATGATTTTTCTTTTTTAAATAAAAAAAATTTTTTTTGAGCGCAAAATTTTTATACTTTACTATCACTCATGTTTAATGAGATGGCTAATTTTCAATTCATCAATCAAGAACAAAAAAATTAGTGCAATTATTTTGAACTATGAATATGAGTTGAATCTTCAAAACTAGTGCACTATCCCCATCTATGACAAAAAACCATGTGTTTTTATAATTGTCACTAAAAAAGGTAAAACAATATTATTTTTATAATTTCCTAAGGTAAAAATCGAAAAAATTTAATTTAATTATTAATTTTTATATTTTCTAGAATTTTTTGAAACGCTAGGACATAAATTATTTGAAATAAAATTCAAAAGCAAAATTGAATACCTTTAAGCAACTGCCTACATGTGTATGCAAGTGTATGTTGTAAGTAAATTAGGACTAGTTTTGCTTCTGTTTCTACTTTTTCTTAAGTTATTTCTTTTTATTTTTAGTTCTTGGTGTTTGAGTGTGTTAATTTTTTTTTTTGCTCTTCTCTTTTTTTATACACAAGTGAACCCTATTTTTAGTGCCAAAGCAAAAAAAAAAAAGGCTTAAATGGGGTGATGGGTAAGTCCCACATACTTTTTTACACCTTGCCGATGTATGTACATAAATGAATAAAAAATAAATATTTAATATCATCATCACAATCTTTGTCATCATCATCATCAAATAAAAAATGCACTACAGCACACATTTACACAAGTACCTATACTTTGATATTTAAAAAGAGACAACGCAATTTTCAGGGCTGCCACATTACAAACTTTCGAGAAGAAGAAGAATAAATAGGAACACTAATGAAAAACGTTAAATGGTTGTTTGTGCGTATGATGAATGTGTTAGAGTGTGTGAATTTGACACACTTGTATTGTGATGACGTGCTTATTAATGCAAAATGCCCGCAAATTGGTGTTCCTATGATTATCATTTACATTTTGTCAAATATTACAATTGTAGTGGCAAGTAGAATCAGAAATAACATTTTAATAGACATTTTAATGATTTATTGCAAATCAACATGCTTTAATGCGACCCATAACTTGTTTAAAACATCACAATTTTTTTTTTATTGAATCTTTCTTGTTGAAAATTACAATATGTATTCAAAGCTTAATCCTAATTGTTATTTATGTATTAGGTAATTGCTTTGGATATTTCCAAGGCGTTTGACAGAGTCTGGCGTGGTGCACTCTTGTCAAAACTTGCTGCGTTTGGTGTCGGTGATAATTTCTCTCGATATATCGAGTTTTCTCAGAGATCGCACTATACGAGTTGTTATAGATGGGGTTTCGTCAAACGAGTTCAAGATTCATTCAGGTGTACCGCAAGGCTCCGTTCTTTCTCCTACTCTATTTCTTATCTTTCTAAATGACCTCCTTTGTCAAACTTCCAACCCTATCTACTCTTTTGCAGATGACAGCAACCTTTGCCATTCGTACTCATTCGAGTGCAGACCAAGCGTATCCGATGTCGTTGCTATGAGGCAGAATATGAATGATACGCTTGGCCGAGACCTTGACATAGTCTCGGAATGGGGTCGTGCAAATAGGGTCGATTTTAATGCCCGAAAAACCCAATGTTCCGTGCTGACGCATAAACGCGCGACAAACCAAGGTGCCTCATCTGTATATATGGGTGGTATAATTATTGAGGAATCAGAATCTCTTGATGTTCTGGGCATGAGGATACAATGTGACGTCCGATGGACTGAACATATTTTCAAGGTGTCGAAAGAAGCATTCAAGTGCCTCGGTTTTCTAAGACGGTGTAGGATATACTTCACTCCATCTGATCTCCTTACTATTTATACCACCTATATCCGACCGCGTATGGAATACAACTCTCATGTGTGGGCCGGTGCTTCAAAGTCTATTTTGGAGCTTCTCGACCGCGTGCAGGAGAGGGCGAGGGTTCTCATTGGTGACAGTAGGGTAACCAATTCTATTGACTTCCTTGAGCACCGTCGCAATGTGGGTTGTATTTGCCTGTTTTATCGTTACTACAATGGGATGTGTTCCGACGAAATCAGGGATCTGGTTCCCGAAACCCGTACATTTGTTCGTAATACACGTTTTTCCTTAAGAGCCCATCCTTATGTGGTCGATTGGCAGGTGAATCGTACAACGCATTACAGAGAGAATTCGTTTTTTTCCCGGACTGTTAGTATGTGGAATAACCTTCCTGCAGAAGTCTTCCCTCTCACTTAAAACATGATTAAGTTCAAATCGAATGTTCACAAACACTACTCCCTCTATCCTCCTTCCCATAACCTATTTTCCTAGTTCCAACACAATGCAATGCATTAGTAGGGGTCATCCCTGAGTGCTGGTCCTAACAGTAAAAAAAAAAAAAATGCAGTACCCCAAAATTGAATGCCATATGTCAATATTGGCTTTATGATAGACTTGTGTATAGGAGAACTTCGTTGTCTAAGGACAAGTTTGAGTTTCGACCGAGGAGCCAATGCAGTTGAGCTGCTTTAAGACGAGACCAGGCCTTATGAATTCCCTAGTACAATACATGATTTTCTACCGGAACAGTGATGTTATTTATTTTTACAGCTGGGCACGTTTGTCTTCTGAGCGTGAAAGTTAAGTGAGCACATTTAGCCGGGTTATTCTTTATTTTTTATTTTTCTAGCTACTCTAGTTCATTGATGTGGGACTGTGGATGCTGCGATGTAACTTTTGGGTCCTGATTAACACTGCTGTTTCGTCTGCTAATGTAAAAGTATGTGTGCTCGGGCTTGTTGGCAAATCAGCTTTATACAGTAGCGGCCCTAATATGCTACCTTGCGGGACACCAGCAGATATTTTCTTGGGGGGGAGTATTTATGTTTTGATCTTACCATGAATGTTCTGCCAGTTAAATAGCTCTCAAGGAGTTTGTGAGTGTTTCGAGGAATCATTCATGCCAAACTTTGTCGAATGCTTGGGAAATGTCTATAAACAGTGCTGAGCAATATTCCTTTCTCTCAAGCGCTGATCTAATTTGGGTAACAATTCTATGCACTTGTTCGATTGTACCATGCCTCGGAATCCAAATAGCTTTGATAAGATTGATAGTAAGCTTATTGGTCTGTACGACGTAATTTGACTAGCGTCTTTTCCTGACTTGGGAATCATAACAATTGTAGAAGTCTTCCAAGAGGATGGGAAGAAGCCAACTCCTAATATCGCATTAAAGATGAGCAGCAAGTTCTTGAAGCAGACGTAGGTAAGTTTCTTATCATTTAGCCTGTGATGCCATAAGGTCCGGGAGATTTTCTAATGTTGACATTTTCTATCGCTGATTTTACTTGAGTTAATTTAAATTTTATTGGATCGATAACTATATAAGGAATATTTGGACGACAGGAACAAGTATGTGCATCATGTGGCGTGAACACTTTCTCCAAGTGGCTTGCAAAGTCTTTTATTTTTCATTTGTGTTTTTGGGGTGAGGGTTTCCAGTCTTAAAAGAGATTCGTGGGTTATAGGGCATTGCATATGTTTTACAGCCTTCCATAAGCTGTAATTGGAGTTCTTTGTGGAATCTAGGCTGTTAAAATAGGCTTATATTTCAGAGTCGTGTTTCTGTCTCAGTTTTTTGCGTAGAGCCGTAGTTGCTCCTTGATGGTTGGGGAATGATTATTTTGCCATTGTCTTCTCAACTTCCCTTTTCCCTGACAAGGGTCTCTATATCCACCGATGTGAATTGCGGAGTACACTTTATTGTCCGCTTAATTGGGGCTGCATTTCTTGTCGCAGAATTCAAAACTTCCGTAAATCGGTCGACAGCTGTTTGGATATCAGATGAATTTTAAAGGAAATGCTCTGAGATAGATGAGAGCTCACATACATTTTATACTTCAACCAATTTGTGTTTCTGTTTGGATAGGAAATACATTTTACAGCTGCGTTATCAAAGCATAAGACGATATTGGTAGTGCGCATATTTTTGGATTTGCTTAGGTTCTTTTAAGTGCAAGAAGACTCTATAACCCCTATAGTTAACTGTCATTCCGTTTGTAATTTCTACAATATTGGTCTTAGACCCTATTAAGTATATATATTCTGGTTCACTGTGAGTATCTAAGTTGATATAACGATGCCCGCCTGTCTGTTGAAATGGGGTTTCCGAAGAGCCCAGATATGATGGGGACTTGGTTGTTAAATATTTTTTTCACGTCTGCTTCTTACAATTTTGCTATTAAAGTTCAACCAGATCGGTACATCAGTGGCTGAAATATGAGCCAAAACCGCATATTGGTTATCAATACACAACATACGACAAAATATGGGCGGAATCGGAGAATTTGGCGTAAAGAACGGTATTTATATTATTTTCTTTTCTTATCGCATAAACGATTCGTCATAGCCGAATATAGCACTCTTAGTTGTTTTTTTATAAAGGGTGGTCCAACTATAATGTACGATGTTAATTGTGAGTCACAACTTAACGTTAAGTTTTTTGCCCAACTCAAATTACATTTTTTTGTTTAAGTGTTTGACAAATTCAAAAATGGAGAGGTACACAATTGGGCGGTCAAATTGTTGAAGCCTTTTACGAAAATGGACTTTCAAATAGAGGTATGCCACCGAAGCCGTGGCGAGCATTTGGCAAATATTTTGTTTTACACATAATTGTCATAGATCCTTCCATAATAATAAAAAACATTAGGATAATTCTCTGAAAACATTTTGTTTTATTTACAATTAACATCGTGCGTTTTTGTTGGATCACCCTTTCTTAGAAGGTGACATAATTAATTGAATAAAATCAAGCATTTTGACTTACATTGCGCAAAACGAAATATTTGTATATGTGTTGACAACATTGCACAATAGGCACATGCCGCTCAGTCAGCAATTACAAGTTTCCCAGCGGTAAATATTGAAAGGACTGCAAGTGGCAGGCCTTTTTGAAGGCCTCTATACTCCTTTCTAAAAGATTCGCTTCGCATGATATCCTCCCTTCCGAAGTATGCCTTCTAGAAGATATAAACTTCATTTTAAAAGACCTTCTGAAATATTCAGTACACATTCGAAGGTGTTCAGTTTTATTTACTTTTTATTTTTAGTGACCTTCCTTACTCCCTTCTTTGGGAAGGGATCGAAGTTGTTTTTAAAGGAAGTGTGGAAGGCATTGCGCCCAATGACAACCTGTGTAAAAAATAAATAAGTATGGAATGCGGCGAGAAGGGCTTCTGACTGCTTGTGACTGCTAAATAAGGCCTTCTATTAGGCCTCTTTACTCATTCTAGTTACCGCTGGGTTGGACTAAATATCACTAATTTATAGTAAATCATTCTTACAAATTTATTGCAAACATTTCTAATAAAAATATTGTAAACTCAACTCTTGAGAGAAGATTAAAATCGTTGAATGTAAAATAACAGTGTGGCCATTTTGGATTTTTGCAGCTTAATTAAGCATTGAACCTTTTTGTTTCCAAGATAAAAATTGTTTGGTTTATTTTTATATTATTCTTTCGAAAATAATGCATTATTTTTTTATTATTTATGTAATCAATTCCTCATTTTCCCGCTGGGATTGTTTCCAAGTGAAATAAAAAGAGATGTTTTGAGGTTTTTTTGTTTTTAAAAATGCTTATTTTGACTACCATCAGCGTTGCCAGAAGAATTGGAAGGAAAATCTTCATTTGACGAAAAAAAAATCTTATTTTGAAGAGAAAAATCTTAAAATTTTTATAACAAGGGCAAAAAAGTAAAAATTATTAATTTTTTAAAAGAAAGTACTTCTTATTATGGAAACTGTTAAAATTGAAATACGTAATTGCCTTACTTATACAAAATTAGATTTTAGGTTTAAATTGTGTTTTTAGTTATATTTTCCAATTTTTTCTAAAAATACATTTTTAGTCCATTTAATTTTTAACAAATAAGAACGTAAAAAGTCCATCTAAATAAAGAAGTTTCATCGAAAGTAATTAAATTCTAATATTAGAGATTTATAAATTTTGGACAAAAAAATTTTAGTTAGGGAGCTATGAAATCTTTAGGGTTCTCAATTAAATATTGTATTTTTTATTACCGTTGTTATACAAAACATTTTGAGAAAAAAGCTAAAAAAAGCTCATTGTTAAAATATGGATTTTCCTTAATATATTCCTAATGGAATTGTTATTAATATAATGTTGCTACCCCTTTTAAAAGATAGTCTTAAGCACTTATGTATACATACTTTGTTTAAAAATTATCATAAGCATGGAATGTGGAATTTTCAAATCAAAAGCTTTTGAACCCTAGGATTCTCGGTAACTTTTCACCACTAAGTTCTCCTCTTGGTCTGGACACACCACAATTTGAACAGCTAAAAAACGCAATGAAATAAAAAGTAAAGAAATATATTTTTTATTGAACGTATGCTTATTATGCTAGATTATACGATTTAATTATATAATTTTATTTTTTCATTACATATTTTATTTTACATGCAAGTCATCGTTGCTTTTCGCATCTGTCACACATTTGGTTTAAACTTGATTTATTCAATTCAGAATAAATCATTTATAGAATTCATGTTTCTGTTTTTCTTATATACATATTTTGTGCAATTTGAAAGATATTGCGGGCAAAAAAAAAAAAAAAAAGAATTTGGTCGGGCCAAGAGGGTAATTTGATAGACTTTTACATATAAATAGAATTTCATACAACATATTTGCTTCAATCAAATCCAAATTAGTTTCATTCGATTCCGCACATATCATTTGTAGAATTCACGCCCCTGTGTTTTGTTATATTCAAAAAATATTGCAAGAAAAATCCAAGACGGTAATCCTACGATTAAGTTCCATTAGTTTTACCTTTTGGTACTAAATACATGAACTTTTTTTTCTTTAATAAATTAATATTTAAAAAAATTCGTTTTTACTTTTCAAAAGTTTTATTTTTAATCAATATTCCCAAAATGAACAACCGCTAATCTATGATGCTTTTTTAATATTTTGTATGTCTGGGCATAGACAACAAGCTGTTATAAAACCTCATTGTTTTAAAAAATTACTGTTTAAAAAATTGTAAAATAATTATGTATGTTGTACAAACTTAAAGTTAAAAATCTTTATTTCTTAAAATAAAAAATCTTAATTTGAGACAAAAAATCTTCAAATCTTATTTTGTTCAAAAAATCTTTAAAAATAAGATAAAATCTTAATTCTGGCAACGCTGACTGCCATAGTAATTAAAAACAAATTAAATTAAATAAAAAGTAATTCAAAGAATAAAAAATAACGTAACAAATCATTTTTTGGACGAGGCATTGTGGATTATACTCTTGTTATGCCACTACAAAAACCAAACAAGAACTAAATCATTTACTCAAAACAAAACATTTCTCTATCTGTTCTGTACTCAGATGTACGATTGTAACGGTAAATTAAATAATGCAGATGAGTGGAAAGCCAATTGTTTTGTTTTCTTACTTTGACACTTGAAAAGTTTTTGTTTTGGTTTTGCTCATGTACAATACAATTTAAAAATTTTTAATAGTTTTGTACATTTTGCAAACGTTTGCGAAATGTTTTGTTTGTTTTCATACTCTGCTTTGAAAATTAAAAACAGCAGACTAGAATATAAAACTTTACATTTAGAAATAACATCGAGTGGAACAATATAATAATCAGGGAAACCAGAAATATGCTCTAAAAAATGCGTTTTATGCGCATTAAATATGAATCAAAAATTTGAAAATATGCCCTCAAAATTGTTAAAAATATGCGCCAAAAAATTGCTCATTTAAAAACAAAATATTTAACATTTGCATTTAAAAAAAACAATACTAAAATTATAATCAGTTAAGCCTAAACACCATAGTATTTACACACCCATTCGAAAAGAATTTAATCTGCTGTAACATATTTTTTGGGGAATTTAATCTAAATGCCAACATAATTTGATGGCTTACGAACACAAATAGTCTAATTTGAAAAGAAGTTTTTATTGGGAATATATTAAATTAAAGACCGATTCTCACCATTTGCATAGACTTCGTCCTTGGTACAATTAAAATGTCTTTGCCAAATTTGATCAAATTATGTACAAAATTGCAAATTGTACTTTGCGCACATGGTTAACATGGACCGACAACCAGCCAGACGGACGGATGGGCATCGTTAAATCCAAGGCGAATTTATAACAGGTAAGTGCAACTCTACAACTACAAAAAGCCCGATGTATTTTGTTTTTGCAATTTTCTGGCTTGTTGTCAAATTTCAATATAGAAACAAAACAATATTTTGACGTTTCACCATTTTATTAATTCGCCGTGGATACAGCTAATGAATGGCTGACGAGTTGAGCTAACCTAGAGTTAATTCGCCTTGGTTAAATCACTTTAAAAAGTTTTAAATAATATTATCCTTAATGAAAACCTGCTTTGTCTTAATTTTAGAGTAAAAATTAAATGTGGATGGCGAAATTAAGGCAACACGTTGGGTATACAGTTAGATATTTAAAACAGAAAAGCCATCGGTTAACCAGAATTTAAAAAAAAATAATTTTTATTTGCTGCGAAAGCTTACAAGAGACATCTAAAAAAATTGAATACGAATATCAAAATAATACACGCTAAAAACTTAAAAAAATCCTGTAAAAATACCCTTTTAACTAAATTATGATAAAATATGCTCCAAACGGTAAAATATGCCAAAATATGCACTAACAAATCGATGCTAAAATTCATGAAAAGCTCTAAAACGGATAGAAATATTATTTCTACCTTCATTGGTCGCACAAGGAAAAACATGCAATTGCATATTTGTGGTTTCCCTGATAATTATAAATAAACTTAGAAATGCAATAACTCTTGTTTTCCTTGAAATATTTTCTCGAAAATAATAGAAATGAGAAAAAACACGGGGTTAATTTTTGGGTTTTAAAAATTATGGGTTTTTATTTGTTTGGATTTTTTACGGGTTTTTCCTTCACGGTACGTACCGTACCGTGTTTACAGAAGTAAGAAAGTATGTATACATAAATAATAATTACAATAATACAAATAACAACTTTAACTCAACGAAACAGTAATTAATCCACTGAACAGTAACCAGGGACCGTTTACATTATGCGCGTAAACAACTCTAAATCATTTAAATTAACAAATTATTGATTTTCAAATATCTTTGGTCAAAAAAATTAATTAATTTTTTTAATAAATATTTACTTATTTTTTCTTTTACTTTGACAATATCCAAAAATTTACTATTTTTTTTTTTTTTTTTAATAAACCTATTTAAATGCAAATATCGCTCATTTGCTGCAAAGTCGTCATAACTCAAAATATGAAGTTTTGAAGTTAGTGATGCAGAATTTTTCGCTATGTTTTTTTATATTGTGTATACAATTCATCTTTATATCTTTTATAATTTCCCTGTTGGAAGAGAATGTGTCGTTATTTCTTAAATAGTGCGAGCAAAAACTTTAAACACGTTTATTTCGAAATGTATTTTCTTGAGTTATGACGACGTTGCAGCAAATCAGCAATATGTACATTAGGGTGGTCCTTAAAATTAAAAGTTGGATTTTATCAAATCTCAAATCCCAACTCGGTGGTTATTAGTAAAAAACTACAAAAAAAAAAAAAAAAAAAAAAATTCTCGCCTATTTGGGAAAATCCTTAATTTTTGGTTAAAATTTTAAAAATTAAATTATACTTTAATGAATATTTACTTCTTTATTCATTACAAATCCCAATCTTCGAAATTTAATGCTGTTTTGTCGTCAATCCCAGAACGAAAGTTTTGTAAATTGAATTTTGGCCATGCAGTCTTAAATTTTTCGAAAATGCCCACATTCGGACTTCCTTTTTTTTTACAAATTTCTTTTCATAAGCACTTTTCAAAATAATTTCATAGATATGGTGTTTACATGGTCACCATAAAAGTGATTTTTCTATAAAAATTTCAATGATAGCACAGGTTCCATTTATACGACCGGTATTGTATTCAAAAATTGGAGGGCGTTTCACACGCCTTAATCTAAACAGATTCGTCTGAAAATTTGTTTAGGATAGTTTTTCCCTAATACCCATCGATTTGGGAGTATTGGGATTTTCGATATGGCTAATTACAACTATAATGTACATACATGTGTACATACTTATACCTAGAAATGTGCTCTTTAAGTTCGTAATACATCCTTTTCACTCATGTAAAAGTGTTAAATAAATCCAATGGAATGGTTACAAATCAATAAAATGAGCAATATATTCCATTCAACCCATTTTACCCACTTCAAAATTTCACTTTTTATCCTAATTTTCAGCACCTCAGGCAAACACACATCACACACATATGCCGGATACACCGATACATGTGTTTGTGTGTGTGTGCAAAAATATTAAACAGTCAAAAGTACAAACAACAACACACATACTTACAGCTAAAAATACAAGTGAATTTTTGTTTTTTAGGTAACAATGTTAAGCGGTCATTTCACCATGACCTGTTTTTCTGATTTTGCTTTTGTTATTTGTGAGTTGTTCGTACGCAAGCAAGCAAACCCATCCATCCAACACGATACAATAATTGCCAAACAGCAACGGCAACAGAAACAACAAATGTAAAAACTAACACCAGCAACAACTACAACAACACCAACCGAGAAATGACGAGAACTAATTTTACAGCAATATAAATACCTTTAAAGAGGGCGAGAAATAGAGGAAAAGAGAAAGAAAAGCAGAAAATATAAAAATACAAATTGGGAAAACCAACAAGATTAGTTGGCCACCACACATCCCACAAATGTCTAAATATATACATAAGTTTATACTTAGTTACAATATTTGTTGTAACAAAAATACATACAAACAACACCAACAACAACAACAACAAAATTAATGTCATCAACTAAATGTAAAGCGATGAAACCATTCGCGAAAACAGAAGCAAAATCGGGAGCAAATGATTTAAAATATGTAGGTTTTTTATTTTAGTGCTGCCAGATCTGCTTCAGAATTAAATGCAAAACGGCCGTAAAATAGTAAAATTTTTTGGCATTACCCAATAAAATTTTTTATCATTTTGCGAAGCACTAATGGCACATTTAAAAAAATAAGCGCACAATTATGCGCTACGCAATAAGACATACAGAAATGCAGTAAAGTAAGTGAAATAACTCTTAACAATTTTTATAAAAAATAAATAAAATTTCAAGTGCTACGGCATTCCCTTACTGCGAAGCAGGTTTATAAGGGAGAATACTAAAAAATAACTGTAAAAAAAGATTCAGTGTGTGAAGCTGTTCGTTACATCCAACAATTTTTTTATGCGCTGAATAATGCGCTTTATGTGTCTAAAATGTATTGCTTTAAAGTGGGAACTCGCCATATAAAATTCATATCTTCCGTAAGCGCAATGGTAAGCGAAACTCTTACATTTCTCCCTTACAAAGCTGCTTCGCTCGAAGCTCAATTTTTTATTGGGTAAATACTATAATGATAAAAACTGCCAGCTCCTTGGTAAGTGGCGTCAGAAGACCAACATTAAATTCGGCCGCAAGGCAGTTGAATCTATTGCAAATTAAATCTTTAAAATCTTTACCACTTCAATTTATCCAGGCATCTGGATATACTCTCGAGTAGTATTAGTCCACAATGTTAAAAATCCAGCTGCATGTTCAGTTCTAAGATACTGGAAGCACTAATAAATATGCAAATTGCTAATACATACGAAATTTTTGTCTGAGCATCAATCCGGTTTTAGGTAACGACATAGTATTACTGCCTTAGTTTTTTTTTTTAATTTCCTAAGCTACTCCCGCGAAGTTCTTCGCTTGTCTGCAGGAAAGAAACCAGAGTCTCGGGCGGGAATCGAACCTGCAACTCCGGTGCTGATTAGGCTTGCCAACCGTACTTTATAATAAAGAATTGTACGTTATTTCGAGTAATTGTACTCTATACTTTATGGGAATAATAAAGTACGCGAAAATACTTAATTCGCTTGGTTAGATTCATCTAGAATTCAAAATGGATTCAGGTTATACATATTAGTCAGGGTTCTATTAGTCATAAACGTATAATACTTATTGTACAAGTTTTTTTTTAAGAAAAAAAAAAACAACTAATTAATATTAGTCAGGGCCATTTGTTTATATTGGCAGGACGATTTTTCGAAAAAAAAAAAATCAGACAGCACTATTTCACTTATTTGTTTTGTTTGAGTACAATAGCTGCCTATTTTTAAAACACGAGTGGAAAATTCTTTTAAATTACTGCTTGCCATTCCTTAACGGGGCTCCCATACAAAATTTTTAATACAGACTAGAACTGCATTAAAGAAAACGTAACATAACAGCCAAGGAGTGGCCTTAACAATTTCTGGCCTTAACCACTTCTTAAGGGGGCTGCCATACAAATATTGCGTTTTATGAAATTTGTAAATTAATTAAAATTTTTCGATTTTTGTGTATAAAATCAAAAGTTGTTAACAGATTTTAATCATTTATAGCTTGTTTTGTTTGAAGCTTTCTTTGTTATATGTCTGGAATTTTTTATACATTTTTAACAAACAAAAATTTGGAAATGTTGCAAAAAACTATTTTTGTTGCCAAAAAAATTATGTTTCTAAAACGACTTCGCAAGTTAGAAAAAAATTTAACGTTTTAAGGAAATTGTATTGCAGATTTTCGTTTTTTGTTAGTTATTTCAATAAACTAAACCGTTTTTGAACCGGTATTGGATTCAGCGTACCCGAGTTGGGTTAAAGCGCCAGTTGGCCGGCTTGTCTCAAGAAAAATGTGTCAAATTCTGGCACAGTGTAATTGTTTGATAAAACTCGCGAAAAGCAGTAAAAAAAAGTTTTTAAATTACCCAATAAAAAGAAATTAATTGTACTTTATATTTATACTGTGTACTTTTTTTTCTTAACCTTTAATAATCAATGTACTTTAATTGCAACAAAAAAAGTTGGGAACCCTAGTGCTGATAGACAAGCTCACTACTAGCTGGTACCGAAGCTATACTAGAAGAAATATATTAAAAGAAATGAGAATTGCGATGGATCATAAGAAGCTGGGGTCGCTAGTGAGCTTAGGGTGCGTACAGAGTGGCCGCTTGTTGCCGAGCCGAGCCGACTGCCGCTTATTGCGAGAACAAGTTATGCGAGAAACAAGTTTTTGTGTGCATAGTGGAATCAGAGCTGATATTTTATCTCTTATTTGTGTTTTATGTTGAAAAAACAACTTTTAGAAATTAGAATTTTTCGAAAATTAGAACAACCCCAGGAACAAAGTGGTTCTAATTTACGAGCGTCGTCTGTAATTATGAATTGAGTTTTGTTTTGTTGAGAAAAAACTGACATTGAGTTTTAAAATTTTACTTATTAAAGCAGTTCTTCAATTATTCTTGAAATTTTTATTACATTTTTTTTTTTTAAATTTTGTTTATGCATAAGTTTTTTTTAATTTTTTTATAATTGTTACAATTTTATTTAAATTTTATTATTTATTTGATACTGTTACAAGTAGAACTGTTGCTAATAATTCTTAAACGTTTAACAGTTTTATTTGGTTTAATATCTTTAGATTTTCTAAAATCTTTATGGATGAAGTTTCCTGACGATCTGGCCTAAGCAACCAGTGAAATGCGCATAGGAATAGCTTATCCCATCAACAATAAATTTCAGTGTTTTTATCAAGAAAAAAAATTGGGAATTAAGCACGAATAACAATATCTTTTAAATTTATTTGAATTTTTATTTTTTTGTTTAATTTTTATTTTATTTTCTTTTTAATTTTTATTATTTTTTAATTTTTTGATTGCAAGTTTTATTAACTTTTTCTTAAATTTTTACGGCCTAATTTATAAAAAAAAAAACCGGTTAATAAAGGCTTTATGAAACGGATTTTTATACGAAATCCGTTTAATAAACCCTTTATTAACATGTTTTATTATTTATAAATAAGGCAGTTAATTTTTAATAAGTATTGTGGTTATTTTTGTCGAACTATTTATGGTTTTTTAATCCAAATTTTTAATATTTTTAATCAGGCTTAAGTTCATCAAATTTAATTTTTCATTAAATTATTTTTATGAAGAAAGGAATTTTACAACATGAAAATTAATTAAAATTGTTATTGATTATTTTTCATTCTTGACTGGCCTGAGATTCGAACCCAGGCGGCTGGTTACCCTGACATGTTTCGATCATAACCACTTGATCTCTTCAGAGAGATTTGCCGTCTTACACTCGCAGCCATCGATGACTGCTGACGTCAATAGTCAAATGTCAATCCTTAAACCAAATTGTATTTTAACCTTTGGTAGATCGAAATGTTTTCCAAACAAGTTGAAATCATAAGAACATAGCATAAACCATGTTTTCTCGCATGCAATCAGCTTTGCGCTCTGACTAGCTCGGCGCCCACTATGACCTGTTCGCGCTTATTTGTACTAACTTGTATAGTACCAGTTTTCTCGCATTGCTTCTCGCATTAACGTTAGTCGGCTCGGCTCGGCTCGGCAACAAGCGGCCACTCTGTACGCACCTTTAGATTTAAGTAGAGCTCATGATTCTTTATCTCACGTAGTACTTTTGAACAAGCTTTTTCAAATATATAATTTTTCAACTTCTTCCTGTCGCTAAATGGAAACTTTTGTTAGAGAAAGATCACAATATGTGCAGTATAGTAATTAAAAGTCTCTTGTTAAAATTATAAACCGTGGGGTCCCTCAAGGGTCTACTTTGGGTCCCTTATTATTTTTGTTATACATTAATGATTTACTAGGCCGATTATCTGCTATAAGAGGTTGTTTGTATGCAGACGATTCGCAGAAAGTGAATTGGAAGTCCAAAGCAATATTATTTGGTGATGTGGATTCACAAAATGTACGTAGTATTATTGGGAGTGGGGAGCCTTTGAGCTTTGTTTAATTTTTGAAAATCTTGGGAATTTATGTTGACAACAAGTTTCGTATTGATAACACTACGTAACAATTTTTTGACCAAATGAATTTGACACCTAATCTTTATGTAAAATTGTCCGCTGAATCCGAATATGAAGTCAGAATTGTCAAAAGTAGAACAGTTTTCGAGATATTCCAAAATAACCGTTATTTGTTTTTTTAAAAAAGATGCTGTGACTGAAATAGAAATATCCAAAAAATAAAATTATAGCCTATTTCAATACGAACATTTTGTGCCCAATAGGAACCAGATCGGTGCAAAAATGACAAAGTTACAGAAGATTAATTGCATTAACCCACAACAAATAAATATACAAAGCTTAATTTTTAGTAACAATAAATATTAAAAATTGCTTGAAACTATTGAATTTTAATGTGGGTTAACTTACTAAATCTTCTGTAGCTTTGTCATTTTTGTACCAATCTTTGTCTTGTTGGGCTCAAAATGTTCATATTAAAATGATAATCTCGCATGCAATAAAACATTAAGATTTTTAAATCATTGGTTTAAAAAAGATAACTTGAAAAGATCAAAATTGAACAAAATCATAAAATTTCCAATGAAGCTTAAACTTTTGTCCCCTGTAACTCTGTCATTTCTTGACCAATCTTCACACGTAATCCATGGTTATTTTAGAAATTTTATAACCTTTCACTAAAAAGAAAGAATTACATAATCCGTTTACATTTTTTGAAGATATTTGCATTTCAGTCACATCATCTTTTTTAAAAACACAAATAACGATTATTTTGGAATATCTCAAAAACTGTTCTACTTTTTACAATTCTGACTTCATATTCGGATTCAGCGAACAATTTTACATGAAGATTAGCTGCCAGATTCATTTGGTCACGACTTTGTTGAAATTTTGTCACGTAGTGTAATCATATAAGTTTTTTAATTTCTGGGGTGGTATTAACCTTGAGAAGGTTGTATTCAGTTACAATTTCTCAATAAAAGTTCGAAAGAGCATTGCAATGCATGAGCAATGCCTTTAATTCTATATGGAATTGAAGTATATTCCTTAACAAATGATAACAATTTCAATAGAATCAGGAAATGCTATAGTGAAATAATTAAATATGATATGATTTTCACGATCATGTTATATCGTATGCTTTCGAAACTTTGTACACGTTTAGCTGCTAACATTTTTCTATAGGACAGGCAAATATGGCTTCTAGATTTGAATTTTTGAGCTCAGCAAGAGCATGCTCACTTAGAATACCTGCTTTTAATGTGTTAATAAAAAATCTTTTCACTTAAAGTTTGCTTAAATATGGAATTGCATAATCCCATACAATGAAAGAGAGATTTTTCAAAATCAGTTGCGCAGTTTACTAGTCATGTTAACGATAATTCCATTGTTAAGCCAAACATCTTTTTTAAAAATGCATACCCATATTCGTGTAAATAAGAGAAAATAGGTTAACATACTAAATTATAATACATTATTAATTATTATCTGTTAAAAATTAAAAATGTGCTTGAATCTAATTTTATCTTGTAACCTGTTTTTGGCCTATAAAGGCTTTTTGATAACGTTTAGTTGAACAATTAAATAAAAACACTTTGTAAATGTATAAAAATGTTCCAGAACCCATTCTTAGAAAGCATTGGCATTTATTTAACTAAAATCCGACCATTTTTATTATACCCTTCACCGATGGTAAAAGTGTTCATCTAAATTTGTCATTACGTTTGTAATTACCCTATTTAGTATATGTATAGCCTGGGTCCTTATGAGAAGCAAAGTTGATTTGAAGATCTCCGTTTGTCCGTGTCCGTTTGTCTAAGACCCCAAATAAGATGGAGACTAGGTTGTTATAAATTTAATATCACATACAGTCCCGAAAATGTTGCTATTGGAAATCGTCCTCATCGGTTCATAAGTGACTAAGAAAAAAAAGGTATTTATGGGTAAAATAAAAGGCAGTCGTATTTTGCCTTTTAATAAATCCCTTTTTTTATTTTTTTTCCCTGTATATTTGGTCAATGGCAGGAGACAAAGTTTCGAAATTAGGCACAAGCTTCTTTTTTGGTTATCAATAGACAACATCCGAAAAAACATGGGAAGGATTCAAGAAGTAGGCATGGCACTTCCCATTCAAAGACATTATAGATTTCTGTATATCTGGAGAACGGCCAGGTTATCAATACATTGAAAGCAAGAAAATTCACCAGTAATACTTATTTGAAAATTGAAGAACTTATAGATTTTCCCTTTTCACCTTATAGTCCCAAGACCTTTTCGCGTCTGTATTTGATGATCAAAAACCTGTTTGGAATACGTTTAAGAATACTCCTAGTTTGCTTTTGACCTTAAAATGTAACCAGTACCTACAGAATACGAATTTTTAAATTAGATTTGGGACTAGATCTTATGTTGCACGGAAAGAAATTTTTACTAAACGTGGCTTGAACCAAGAAAATTTTGCTTGATTCTCGCCCAAGCCAAAAATTATTTATTCTAAATATATGCATGTGTGGCATGATTTAAGCAAAACGTTTCTTTAATTAAGAAAATTTTACTAACTACGAACAAAATAAGTTAAAATCAAGAGACTATTTCTGGATTTTCTTGTTTTAAGAATCCAAATTATTTATTTTAGTAAATAAACTTCTTTTCATGTGGGGTTTAAGTTAAATTATACACCAATCCCCTCAATTTAAGTAATATGTATAATTCTGTGGCCGTATCGAAAAACTAGTTAACTCCACTTTTACGAAAATTGAGATAACACCAAAAATAGAAAGCGTGTTTCACTTACTATTACTCTGTCAGATCGAAATTTTGATATAGTTTCTGATTTAATAGTTATTTGAAAAATAAAAATCAGAAAAACACCAATTCTTATGTAAAAACTAGATAACTCCATGGTGTCTTAGAAAACAGAAAAATTAGAAGTTTAAAACGGTGTTGTCTCGAAAACTAAGAGACAAAGAGCGATATAGAACAAATTCGGTTCAAAATGTTGGGCCTTAACCCTTTCACGTCAATGGGAAATATTTTTCCCAAAACTTAAATTGATTATTTTGGTAAAGAATTTTTTTTAAATATTTATTTTGACATTAAGAGGTCGTACAACAGCTATGATTTATTGTAAATAAAAGTAAAAAGGTGGCGATACTTAAAGGGGTATAGAATAATAAAGGAAGGAAAATCCTATTTTTCTCCACCGAAAGTACGTTTCGATTTGGCTCGTTTTGTCGTGGATTTTATTATGTTTTTAAGTTTTGTAAGTGATAAATATTATGTGATTAGTAAGGAGAAATGATAAATAATAATAAAAAATTTATAACTGATCAATAGTTGTTCAATTTTGTATATTTACTCTATGGGAAACATTTTTCCCTATGGACCAGAAGAGAAAATTTACTCTTACTACTGCTTAAATTTTAGCAATGACAATCAGAAGTGTAGGGAGTTCCTTTTACGCCAAAATTAGATATTATAGCTGCTAATGGCGGATTTTAGTGATAGGGAAGATAAAGTTCACCTAGATGAACAATATCAAGACTTTTTAGAAGAAATTAATATTGTGAAATAAGTAAATTTTCACTCTGGTCCATAGGAAAAAATGTTTCACATAGAGTAAATATACATAATTGAACAACTTTTGGCCAGTTTTAATTTTTTATTATTATTTTTCATGTACTTCACCTTGATGAAGAAGGCCAAGACTTTTTAGGAGAAGACTTGAAGCGTCTGTGGATGTGGTTGAAATCGAAAGTGCAGTACAAGAAACTGGCCAAAACAAACTGTGGATGCCAGCACATCTCTTCATAATGAAGATGAACCTGGTTTTAGATGGACAAGTGGCTCTTATAAACCCCATACAGCAAAACTGAAGATCCTTTACTGTTGAAAAGGACAAAATGAAAGCATATTGAGGAATGCATTTTGTTATAAGTAACAAAGTGTTACCAAATCATTGAAGTTACTGATCTACTGATGAAGTGTCCCTTACATCGCTAACATTATGACTAGAACAATATTTGAGCAAATACGTCAATTTCTCCAATAATTATAAAACCTTTTTTAAATTGAATTGTTTTAGTTGTAAAATCATTCATAAAAGTATCTGAAGTATTTTTCCCCCCTTTACCGACCACTGGGAAAAATATTTCCCAAAAAATTCCACAAAATCTAACCACAAGATTTTTATTTCTTTGCAATTTTAGTTTATTTTATATAATAATCGAATAAAAAAATCCATTGGATATTAAAAAATAACCAGGGTTTCCTTATGGACGTGAAAGGGTTAAAATTGCAACTCTAGAGTATTCAAAGAATATTATATGCATTCTTTATATGCATATTTTATATCTTTTCTTCAGTTTTTGATTCAAAGAATACGACTGCCAAACATCCGAAATCTTTCCGAGTAATAGTTTTTAGCCCAAATAGATCTGCCGTATCCTATGTGGTACAGTAACTTTGAAAAAGCTTTGAACTTACCCATTAATATATTTTTTTTCTGTTGCAAAGATAATATTTAGGTGTTTTTACGTCCAAAAATAATAAAAACTATTTTTATACAGTTTTTTTTTTTTTTTTTTAATAAATATTTTAATCGAAGACAAACAAACTTTATTAAAAAATCGAGTTACCTAGTTTTTATATACGGCCACAGATTTCTTAAAATAAATAAATAAATAAATTAACTGAACACCTTTTGTTAAAAATTTTAATATTTATTGAAATAAAATTAACCACAAGTCAATAGCTGTTTTTCAGTTTCAACCTATGTTAAAGCGAGTATAACGTTAATCCAGGTCCCAAAAACTGGCCATTTGATTTCATAAAATCAACAAGGGTAAATCTTTTAGTTATGTTAATGCATAAAAATAGACAAAAACTCGGCTTATTTTTTGATATATCGGGTGATTTTTTAGCTATTATCTTTTTGGCAACACTGGTTTAAACAGCTGACGCATGTTTCGTGTTTTGTTTCACTGTCAAACATCTTCTGTTTGGTCTATAATTTAACCATGAATCGTCTTACAAACGAACAACGCTTGCAAATTATTGAATTTTATTATCAAAATGCTTGCTCTGTTAAGAAAGTTCATCTCGCGCTTCTTATGTTCAGCGATGAAGCTCATTTTTGGCTCAATGGGTACGATAATAAGCAGAATTGTCGATTTTGGAGTGAAGATCAGCCAGAAGCATTGCAAGAGCTACCAATGCATCCAGAAAAAGTCAGTTTGGTGCGGTTTATGGGCTGGTGGCATCATTGGACCGTACTTCTTCAAAGATGATGCGAATCGTAACGCAACTGTGAATGGTGAGCGCTACCGTGAGATGATATCCAACTTTTTATTGCCCAAAATGCAAGAGCTTGACTTGCATGACATGTGGTTTCAACAAGACGGTGCCACATGTCACACAGCACGCTTAACAATGGACTTATTGAGAGGCGAGTTCGGTAAACATTTTATTTCACGTTCGGGACCGGTCAATTGGCCGCCTAGATCGTGCGATTTAGCGCCTTTAGACTATTTTTTATGGGGCTATGTTAAAGCTCATGTCTATACACACATGCCCGCTCCAATTGACGCATTGGAAGACAACATTGAAGCATTTATTCATGAGATACCGGCCGAAATGTTGGAAAGAGTATGTTAAAATCGGACTAAGCGGATGGACCATTTGAGGCGCAGTCACGTTCAACATTTGCATGAAATCATCTGCAAACATTAAATTATATGGACCGTACTATGGATTCAAATAAAGATTTCATGCATTTTTCTGAATTTTATGTGGGTTTTTTTTTCAAACTTCCTATAGCTCTTAAAAAATCACCCGATATAAGCATAAAGGAAAAAAAAAATATTTGGAAAAACTGGGTGTTTTTCCACAAATCATTACTTAAGCTGCCTTAAATCCGTAAAATATTAATATAATTTGAGAAAAATAAGTTTTTTCGAAAAAACTAGATAACTCCATTTTTCGGAAAAACTAGATAACTCCATTTTTCAAAAAACCAGATAAGTTACATTGATTTTCGGTTTTGATGTACAAAAATTAGTTTAATGAAACCAGAAATGTTTAACATTATTTAACATAAATTCAAATTAAATAATTAGCGAAACAGGTTTAAAACTTTAACCTTTTTGCCCAGAAAATCAAAGATGATAAAAAATTTAACATTTACTGCTATTATGGCAACACCGATATCAGTGTGATATGTCGCACACAACATGTACCAACAACATGTAAACGCAATACCATCAATAAATTTAGAAAAAAAGGAGTGAAATAAATTGACTTCTTCAGCGACAACACCAGCAACAAGAAAAAGCACACAGAAATGGCGGAGACGACAACAAAATAAATAAATACCGAAAGAACCAAAAGCAGCAACAACAACAGAATGAAAACCACTTTCCACGGTATGACATACTTTGATTACACTGCTTTCATGTTCGAGTGTTGTGTTGTATGTGTTCCCAAAGATAGAAAGTGGAACAGGAATTACCTTCCCCCCTTTCCCCAACTTGTCCCACTTGCCAACCGACAAATCAATGCCAGAGCAAAGCAGCATTAACAACAAACACTCATACTTAAATAATGAAAACAGAAGAACTACATAAGTATGAATGTATAAAGCTGTACGCCAACGTTATGGCACGATGATTTCATGCTGCTGCAGATTTGAGTTTTTTATTTTAAACTTTTTTTCTGTATTTTTTATTCTGTATTGTATTGCGAAACAGCACTTGCCACTAAAAAAATACTAAAAACGGCCGCCACTAGACCAGACAGACACACAGCAGGTATGTACATATGTCTGCATGTCCGCCCGCCTGATTGTCAGTAAGTCATTTGGTCAGTTGTTTGATCTGTATGAGAATTTTTCACACTACATAGGTACATACTTGCCAGTTTGTCTGTCAGTTAATTACAGAAGTTTTTGTGTCAGTGTAGAAAACAAAATACATATACACGTATGTATATGTTTATGTATGTATTAAAAAACAACAACACAATCACTACAACAAAAATGGGAGCAAATTACTTAAGTCAGCGGTGTGCTTAATGCGGCCAAACTTAATGGCATTGTTTGCTAATATACATTCTAGGTATGTTGTTGATTTTATGTTGGTGGTAATTAGGGCTGCCAGATTTGACGATTTATCGTCATTTTGACGATTTTTTGTTTGCTGATTTTTTTACAAAAAGTAACAATTTTTTTCAGTCTCCAAAGTCTTTCTGACAATTTCGTTTTTTAATCTTGGAATGTGCCCTTCCTTAACAAGAGCGGGAGGCGGAACGTTTTCTTTCGTTTAGCTTTAACGCTGATATGTAATAGTGATAGCTTTCTTGTTTAATAAAACCCAAAAAAAATCTAAATAAAAATAGAGATAAAAACGCTAGATTGACAAAAAAAAAATTACCAATTGCCATTATTAACTAACAATAGTGGCAAACTTCACTTTTAAACGAGCTGTCAAAATCGGGAAACGCGTGCCGCTTTTTATTAGGTACGGCTGTAATATGCAATTCTTAAGAAAATCTTGGTTTATTTTCAAAGTACAAAAACAACAATGTTACACTTTGTTTATCTTTTGTCAAACCATCATCAAATGAACTTTTTACGACTCCCTGTATAAATCATATTTTCAACAATTATACGGCGAGCATTTTACGAGTTGTAAGAGAATATCTACATGAGTCTCGTACGATTCTTGACATGAAAGTCTCGTTAGGTTATCTTTACCGACGTCTTAAACGATTCCCCCAACGATTGAATAAGCGTCTTTCGCTGTGCTATAGAAGAATCTCACTCGTGTTAGTTTTTCCCGTGTGAGGAATCTTCTAGGATTAAAAAAGGCGGTCATCGACGATGACAGACGCTCTTCATGAGACTCCCAGTAGCTCTTACACGATTGAAAATGCTAGCTGGGTATGAAGTAATTATGTTTTTGTTTGAACGTTTTTTTTTTATAAAAATCAAACAAAAATTGTTTAAAAAAAAATTTAATTTAAAATTACCCGATTTTTCGAAACGATAAAGACGATTTTTTTATTTTTTCTCAGGAAACTGACGATTTCCTCACAAATTTATCTGGCAGCCCTGGTGGTAATGGTTGCATGGAACTATCCAGTGATGCCAACTAAGTGCTCTTGGCACTATTTATAGTGATGTTTGATGCCTCAAAACGGCAAAATTTTACCCATAGTGCCAAACTAAAAAAAAGCACTAACTTGGTGCCTTTAGTGCTTTTTACAATTTTTATTTTTTTCTACCAATTTTTAAAACTACGACTACATCGAGGATGATTTTGTTGAACTTTGCTATTTGGGGTACAATTTTGTGAAGGCTTGTAAAGATTTTAAGATTTCAAATGATAAAAGAAAGGTACATTCGTCTTACCAAAAACTTTATTTACGAGGTTAGAGCCTTTAAAACAACTGCCATTTTTCACGGGCTTTAGTTTTCCACGTTTTGTGCACTTCAACCTCTAGTGCTATTGAAAAAAGGTTTGACTAAGTATCAGAATGCAAACATAAATGTTTGAGTGTTCTATATTCAGAAACGTTCATATGTTAAAATAATTGGTTAATATCATAAGCCAATTGTTTTATTAAGCTTTGCACGATTTTAATTTAGATTTATTTAAACGATAAAATATAAGGATGTTTATTAAAATATATGCCGTCATTAAGTTTTATAAACAATGGTCGGCCATTGCAAATTTTCGGTAATTGCAACAGGCCAGATATTTTGGAGTTACGAAAATCGAGTTCGCACTGTATTACTTTAAAACTGTTTTATGGCCAATTTAAACTCCAAATGATTTGGATGATATTATTTTTATTTAAGATAATAATAATACATTTAAAAATGTAAATATATTTATTATTTAATCTTAAATGAAACTGGTCCCCATCAACGCCTTCGCCTTTTTTTTAAATTTTGGAAGTAAATAATATTCGGCACAGCCGAATGCAACTTGTTTTGTGTTAAATTAAATTGTAAAAATGGCTTAGTGCTTTTTTACGCTTTTTTTTGCTCGAAATATTGCTTTTTAGTGCTTTTTTAAATTTTAAAGTTCTTTTCGCTCCCAAAAAGTTGGCATTACTGGAACTATCTGCCTATTTACTTACTTACGAACACTAGTGGTGACTATCGAAGGAGAAAAATCTACTCACACTTTTTTATTATTTTCATTACACAAAAAGAGCGCCAGAGAGTTAATTTACAAAAAAAAAGAGTTGCCATTTCGCTTGTTAAAATCATTACTAACAGCTATACTTCTTCCAAGTTCGTTATTTTCTATTGACAATTAGCAAATAATTTTTACATACATACAAATTTTAATATTTTTAAAATAACACACTGCCTTACTAGGAATTTGAGCTGGAGTATTTTCTGTATCTGGGCAAATGCGAATTATAATTGTATGTTGTTACATTTCTGTTGAATACTTTCAAATAATTTAAAAAAAATACCTTTGACTGCTTGTTATCTGATCATGTCACTGGCCTGGATACAGAAGACCAGGCTGAGATTGCTGGGTGGTAGGTTCATTGGCAAACTGGGATATTTATCGGGCCTGGGGCTCGAGAATGTGACAAGTTTTGTAATGTGCAGTATCTGGCTTAATAACAGGCGGCTGCGGACTTCGAATATGCAGGGCTATTGTGCTTAGTATGGTTGTTTTTCTTTTTGGACAATGGCACCATTGTCAGAAAAATGACAGCAATGTAAGATCTGACCACCGCACAGTGGCGCCATTTGAGTTTTTTCGTTGCAAAAATCATATCTTTTGAACCGAATAAGATAATTGAACAGTTTAAACAGCATATGATAGATAACTGTTCAGCCTATGAAATGAGCGTTTGGAAAGGGTGCTACGCTCTGTAGGGGCCTAATTATGGGTTATCAAAGTTAAAATTAGTAGAAAAATCAATTTTATGGTAACTAAAAAAAATTATTTTTACATTTTTAGATTGTTTTTATTTTTTTTCTTTAGGTTTTTATGTTTTAAATTATTACCCAACAAATTAAAAAAAAAATTATTTTTTTTTAAATTTATTTTTTCAATTTTCTGTAAAATATTCATCACAGTTCGTAAGAGAAGGTATATCTAAAAGACTAACCATTTCTAAACTATAATTATTTTCTAACTCTATTCGTGACTTCACATGCCGCAGGGAAGATATAAGTGGATCGGAAGATGCTGCCAACATGTTGAAGAGGTCCTCATTTTGCCTTACCCTTGATGCTTTGAATGTGTTCTGCAATCTATATTTTTTATAAAATTTGTTAAGAGACTCCTGTGCTTCTTCAGAAAGCTCTCCAATTGGCAAAGACTGGTACTCAATTATATCTTTGCCATGCGCCAATATTTTATGGACGGTCGGGGTCAACTTCTTCTGTGGATACATTTCTGCTAAAAGAGATGCAGTTTTCGACGCATATTCTCCATATTTTGTAGAATTGACATTTTCTTTGCAGTTTAAAACATCCAAGATCGTTCCCAATCTTTTCACGATTTGATTGTCAATTCCAGTGATTCTAGTTACTGCCTCATCATTTTCAAAAAATCTCCTAGAAGTGTTTCCATCGTTTGAGTTACCGTATCCGTGCTTGGGACAGTCTACTTTTAGTCCAACTTGTCCGATATTGTAGCGTCATCGGAAGATATCCTTTGCTTATAAACGCTTTGTCCGGATGATCCATCGCAGCCCCATTTGCTGATCAATGTCAACTTCTCAGGAAGAATTTTCACCTCATTTTCAGGAAGACTCTCCAACAACCGTTTTGCTGTATGGCCCATGAGATCCTGCAGATTGGCTTTCGCAGAGACTTCCGTAAATTCCGTATGCAGTGGTCGTGAATTTATTTTGGCTTGCGTAATATGCTTGTATCCGGGTAAAACGTCAGCGCCGTGTCGCGTTAAAGATGCCCGTAGTTTCTCATATTTCTCTTTGGAAAGTTCTAAGTCCATAAACAAGGCCAAGGCTTCTTCGGAACCATACTTTTTAATGTGTGCGTTTGTGGGCGTGGGAATGCTTTCCTTAATCCTTTTTAGTCGCAGTGGGCTTGCATCAGCAACAGATTTGGTTATGTGCGACCTAACTCTTTCACTATCCTTTGTAAATTTAATAGACAGCGCTTCCGATAATTGCTTCGTGGTCAAGTCATTGGTGGCATCGGCAAGTTTCCTCTTTCTTGTGAAAATTGAACACTCCTCAATACTTTTTTTTGGCCTTCCTTTTGCTCCTCTGGTTGATGTGGTGGGTTTATCTACTGCCAATATATCCAGGATGGTATCTTCATTAAGCCAGTCCTCGTATTTGGAGTTGAAGTTCTGAATGGTTCGATTAGATTTCACCCATTTTGCCTTAATATTTGCATATATCAGATAAAAATTATTTTTTATAATTTCGCTTCTCTCAATATTTCCGTATAAGCTATCAAGTTCTTCTAAAGCAGCTTCCGTGAAAAAATTTGGTGTGGTTGACTTTCTAAACAGTTCAAATAATTTAAAATTGTTCAACGCCATGTTTTCAGTACTTAAATTGTTTAATGGTTTCAGTAATTGTTGCGCCAACTTTCAGTCGTAGACTAATCCAGGCATTATGCTTATTTTGCAATATATAGGCTTATGCTACCATGCCGAAAAATGTACCTGTTCCCTACATACATATGGATTTAGGCTGAATAATGCATTTTTATATTATGCACGTGTCCAAATAAGATTTGTGCCTACCTGTAGTCAATATTGTTCTTGACCATTTGCAATATATAGGCTTATGCTACCATGCCGAAAAATTTACCTGTTCCCTGCATACAAATGGAATTAGGCTGAATAATGCAATTTTGATATTATGCACGTGTCCAAATAAGATTTGTGCCTACCTGTAGTCAATATTGTTCTTGACCATTTGTACGCCAAAGTATTGTTTAAGTGAGGTACGTACCTGCTAATTTCAATGAGTAGTTTTTTTAGATTTTAGATCAAACTACTGTCATACAATTTCTGCAACCATGTCTTTTTAACCTTTTTTACCTCTAGAAGCCAAACGGGCACGTACGGGCAGATAAAATTTTTGAATTATGTAAAGAAATAATCAAAGAACAGATTTTGCAAATATGGCAAATATAGAAAAATATAGATTTTTGTTATTTTCCGTCAAAGTTGAAAAATAGTGAAAAAACGGATAGTTTTTAAATAGTGATTTACCAGGAGAAACACAAAGCAAACAGTTCATTTTTTTTTTATCATTACACATTTAATAAATGCATCAATCAATACAAACAAAAAATAAGGCGATTCGTTACCTATTTTTCGTGATATTACACCTGAAATCGCAACAAATTTACTAAAAATTGTGTGTTTTTTTGAAAACCGAAAGTCGGTCAACTTTGAACGGCTATATCTTCTAAACTAAAAATGTGATATTATTAAGAGTGGCAGATTTGAAATCGTTGAAAAGTTTCCTATAACATGAGTTTATTCAAAACTTCGTCGGTGCTCATGAAAATTTTGATTTTTGCAACCTCGTTTGCTCTACGGGCGCTACTGTGCACCGTCTGTACGAAGCTTTAGAGAGAGAAATGTTAAACGTTGCTTGTGTTTTTGACGTATCGACCAACTAAAGCAAAAATTTAAATACAATATTGTTTTTGTATTGTTGTACTTGAATTTACGTTTACATGAATACGTCTTGTTAGTGCTACTTATTCTGCTAAGTGTAAAACATATTTCAGTATTGACGGTTAAAAAAATATGATTCTATTTAAATAAGCGGGATTTCCTTTTATTACATTATTTATTTCAGCCAAGCGTATAAAATTAACCACACACCTTAAAAAAACTACAAAACTCTTTTTTTCAATAACCGAGTATAAGTTCTGCTAATGCAATTTAGACTCTTGCCCGCTCTAATAAATAAAATACCAAAATAATTTTAATTATGATAATTATAATGTTTAATTAAAGTACTTTAATAAACCAACTATCATACAAAAATTTAAATCTACATATTCGCCAATTTAAATTTTTTATACATTTGTAATACCGACAAATTTTGGAATCGAAGTCGCGAGTTTTTTTAGGTACTCCAACTCTGATCCGGTGTAAACACCGCGACTCAGACACTATATGCTTTTTTATATTTATATTTGTTTACTCTTTTTGAGTGCAGCATCTACCCTTTCTGCCATTTTTAATATGTTATTATAAAAGCTGAAGCTTTGCTTTTCAAAATGTTTCTTTAACTTTTTTTAATTTTTTTTCTCATGGCGCTTTTTACCCTTTTTTCGTATTTTTTATCCTGTTAAGCCGTTAATTCCCTTGACGCTTTTCTTCATTTCAAAAATGGCAACACTAGGGTCAAACTTTGGTATTTTCAAATCGTTCACCAAACAAGCACATGCCAACAAAACACACATACATCATACCCAGTTGGCCACGTCTTTAAGACCTTTTAAACGACGGGTACAAGACAACAGTAAATCGTAGAAGATATACTGATGACAGCTCACTACAAATCGTCGACGAAATTTTCATACAAATGGCGGCGAGGTCACACAAGAGAAGATAAGGAACAATGTCCCACTTTGTCCTCAACGACTCCATGCATGACACTGTCGACTTTTTTGTCGTCCGCGACCAAAATCAATTTTTGGTTATTTATAAAATAGTTTTTCTAGTGTTGACTCAAGAAATGTGTGAATAAAAACGAGTGAATGCTAAAAAAAAAAACTAGTTTTTGCTTAATTATTTTTAAGCTTATGATTGGGGTGCTTGAAGTTTGTATTTTGCAACAATATTTAAAAAATAATGATTTTTTTTAAATACTAGTATGCCAAAGAAAAGAATATCTCCTATGGACAGATTTTCATCCAGAAGTTTATTTAAAATTATTTATTTTTCGGAAAAATATCTAAAATGGTAAAATCTCTGTAAATGTCACATATACAGAAAATGTCACTAGTGAATCTGTACTGATTCACTATTGACACAGCCACCAGGGGGGTTACCGCGTATTTCGATTCGAAAGAAATCATTTACGGATTCGAACAATTTGTACTGTGTATTACGATTTTCGTAATCGTTCGAAACGATGACAGAGGTTGTATTTTTTAAAAAATGGGAAATTTGATGAACAATTTTTGTTTGTAATAGAGAGTGGCTTCTAAGAAAGTGATTTTTTGTTTTCAATAAAGTATAAAAAACGTCCGTTTATTCGAAACAAATATTACGAAAATCGTAATACACAGTACAAATTGTTCGAATCCGTAAATGATTTCTTTCGAATCGAAATACGCGGTAACCTCCCAGTACTAGTGACTTATTATACCCCAGGCAATGTTATTTACAATAGTCATTTAACATGTGCGTTGGTACAACTGACTAGGTAGTTCCTTTGGGAACATATGTAGACATTGAAACCAGAGAATCGCTAGTACATTTTAGCAAAAGTAGTCTACACTTTTTGTAAGAATACGAAATCATAACAATCTTTTTTTATTATTTCTTCAACTTTTATAGGAATTGTACTTCTTAGTAGTTATTGTAAAAATCTTTTTCGTATTAAATCCAAATACAGTGGCAAATGCAATGTAGTGTAGACACTTCGTTGACAATGTCACCAATATAGTCGACAAGACTGGTGACTTGGAGACACTTGCTTCCAGGTTTCCTTAAATAAATATTTTGTATTTTTGTTGTTGCTTTCTACAGAAATTCACATTGCCTTCTAAAATGTCTGTAGAAAGCAATTTAATAGTTAGGGCCTTAATTTTTATAAATTTTTTAAAACAAGTTAAACAATAATAAATAACAATCATTGACGTTGTCACTAAGTTTTTTTAAGATATACCCCATAAAGGTCGGTACAGACTTTTGCCATAAAAAGTCTGTGTTGCATTTTTTAAATAAAATAAAAACAATTTTTGAAAAGGAAAAAATTAAATGAAAATATCAATACACAGTACTTGTTAACGCTTCAAGACATAAAAAAGGAAATAAAAATTGTTTGGACTTATATTCTGTTTTATACATTAATATTTTTGAAAATAAGTTTAAAAAAATTAAAATTTTTGACATTTTTGCACTTTGTAATTAATTTAATTTAATAGTTGTATTTTCCAGCGTTAGCTTCCCCTTTTAAGCACTAGCTATCTAGCACTAGCAAAAAGTTATTCACACTTTTTGTAGTTTAAACCTTTCAGCATAGCTAGTACTGAAAAATAATAGCTAGTGCTAGTACTTAGTACTAGCTAGTGCTAGTACTTAGTATAAGCTACATTTTTATTCACTCGACCCAATGTCACTTATAATAGAGTTTGATAGAAGACAACTGAAAAACAATGTCACTTGTGTTGTCTCACATGGAGTTTGATTGAAGACAACTTCTAAGGGAATGTTCTTTATACTATTTGACGAAGAGTTTAAAAGTAGACAACTTCTAAGCCAATGTTCTTTATACTATTCGACAAAAAGTTTAAAAGTAGACAACTTCTAAGACAATGTCCTTAATACTGTCCCACCTTGAGTTTGAAAGAAGGCAATTTATAAAACAATGTCGCGCCAAACAAGACCTTGCCGCTCATAATAAAACTGACTTCTCGAAAACCTAAACGATAGTGGACAACACGTGCATTCATCATCGCCGACGATATCGTCATCGACAACTTGGTCAACTGGGATAAAATGTATGTATGTGTGTATGTATATCCTACACACAGATACTGTATCTATATATGAGATGTTGTGAACTTGTTCCCTTTGCAATCATACAAAGAAACCTGCAAATAGCCTGAAACTGACACCCTTATCCTTACTCCCCCACATTGTCACACAGTCATGCACACACTTTGCCCAACAGAGTTGATGTTGATGATGTTGCCGTGTATTTTGTGCATATTTAATAAATGCACTTGCAAGCAGTCAGCCATCAAATCGTACGTAGGTTTCTTGTTTTTTGTTCTTTTTTTCTATAGTTTTTTTTTTTGTTGCTTACATCAAGTGCAATAAAAATTTCATGTATGCAATTTACTCTCGTTTTACGCTCCCATACAATGTTTTATACTCTTTTTGTATTTGTTGTAACTTTTGTTATTGTTGTCCCCCATATGCGTAGCAAAAAGCATGTGTTTGTTGGATTGTGTTTGTGTTAAAGCAAAGAATATAAATCATATAGAATGCGCATCATGTAGAAGCAAAATTTCTTATGGCGGGGTTTATCATTACGCCCCGCTCTCATATAATTTCGCTCACAAATTTTGCAAAGGCAATTTGTTGTTGGTTTGTGTTTTCACTTAGAGAACTGAAGAGAGCATCAAAAATGTGCAGCATTAACACATACACATGTTTGCTGTTTTTGCCAGCCAAAGTGTGTGTGTTTGTGTTTTTTTTTTTCGTTGAAACGGGTTTTTGGTATTTTTTTAATTGATTTTGTTTTGTTTTAAAACAATTTATGTGCAAATAACCTACGTAAGAGCGAATGCGACCAATTGCGTAATTGTAGGGCAACAGTATGTGTTTTATTTTTGTAAAAACTAAACTATATCGATTTGCACCGAATTATAAAACCATTTTTTAGATTATTTAATTATGTACTTACCATGTGTGTATGTATATTAATGGAATTTATAAATAAAGGAGTGGCATAATTATAAATAGGTATTTCTCCTTGATTGTTTGTTAAATAAATTTCATATTGCTCAGTTTGTGAACATTTATTAAATTAGTACTCCTCCGAAAACATTGCTTTTGGTCTTTAGAAAAAGGAAGTTCCAAGAAAAGAAAAATACAAGTTTTATCAAACGAATGATTTAATTTATTAAAATATTAGGGTGGTTGATATCCTCATTAAATTCTTTTTAAATATGTATGTATTTGTATCGCTTTGGTTGATTGAAAATTTAATTGGAAATAATTTTATTTTTGTAAATATCATTTTTTTTACATTTGTGAATAGACATAAAGTTAGAAATAAATTAAATTTATTCCGAATATATGAGAACTAAATTTTTTTAATTTCCAAGCAACATGATTAAATAAAAACCAAACAAAATTCCTTAAGAAGGAATAATAATATGTTTTATTTTAATCTATTTTTAAATATCTTTAATAAGAATATTAATACTGCACAGCTATGAAATAAATATATAACATGGTTTGACAAAAGACCCCAAAAGCATTGTGTGGCCATGCCGCTTTAATAAACATAAACTATTTTTTATGAACCAGGCAGTTTATGTTTTTAGATATTTTTATATTCCTATAAATCTTTAATTTTACAGAAAAACTGCATCTGAATTTCGGTGCGAACCGATATAGTTTTATCTGTACAACAATAAAACACATACTCTTACCCTACAATTACACAATCGGTCACATTTGCTTTTACGAAGGTTATTTGTACAAAAATTGCAAGAAACAAAAATTCTTTTGTTAGGTTTTTGTTTTATTTTTTACTTAATGTGTTTTTTTTTTTGACTTGGCAATGTACATACATACACACTCGTGCACGCACATACATATACGCTGATAAATGAGAATTAAAAGTTCTCATAAACAACGAGAGAACGATGCATTGTTACGCTCTTTGTTTTTGGTTCTTCCCTTTTGTCTTCCCGCCCGCATCATGCATTTTTTTTCAAAAATATTTTAGTTTTCCTTGAGATGCGCATTCTATATGATTTATATTCTTTGGTTAAAGCTAAACGGATTGTTTTTATTTCAGTCGTGTTTGTGTGCTAGCTCCACAGTAGTGATGGAGGTGTTGTGGGACAGAGGGTGTCAGGTGTATGGTGGGGTTTATTTTGTTGACCTAATTTTTCTCTTCATCAAATATTTTTGCTGTCACTTTTCTCACTGTAGTTGTTGTTGGTGTTTCTTATTTTGTGCTCATTTTGTATCTGTGTTTTTGGGATTGTGAGTGTTTGTGAATTTTTATTGATAGAACGGGGGAGAAGATTTTGAAAATGTGGTAGGTTAGGTCCAACCAACACAAAATTTTAAAACATACACACACACACACACACACATACTGTTTGTATATATGAATGTGGAATTAGATAGAATGGGAACCATTGCAACTCAAACACATGCAGATATACACATGCACACACATACTCTAGCTAAATTCAAACTATGACAATCGAATGTAATCGATGCAATTTATTTATTCTTTTTTATAACTGAGAAATTGGGTTTTTTTTTAAATTAATTTTGTTTTTTTATGTTTTCTGTTTCTTATTTTGCATTTTTGTATTTTTTTCAATTGGCACACTTCCGTTTCTATATTTTGTTGTAGTTTTTTATATTTTTTAAATATTTTGTTATTATTTTTTTATAGGTATATTTTCTTTTTCATACCACTCTTTTTCGGATTTATTATTATCCACGGAAAATAGTTGTATATTGCTTTTTGCTGAAACTTTGCGAGCTTCAGTTGCTTGACGTTTGGAAGTGTAACCGACTCTGGAATGCCGATGGCCATGACGGCAGCTGTTTGCTTGCCAGCCAGTCAGCCAGCTTGCTTCATTATTTTGTATGTTTGCTAAATATAATAAAGTGTGGTAGGTTTGTGTTTGTTTTTCTTCTGCTGTTGTATTTTATTTTTTGTTCTTGTTTTATTCTCTTTTTCCACTTTTTATTAAACACACCTCGTATTGACGATGACGACGTCGACAACGAGAACACACATCACAGTGCCAGCCAGTCAGTCAGCCAGCCAACGAACAAAGAGAACATTGCCGTCATCGTATTAGTTTTAGGAACGGACATAGTGAAATTAGGTCAACAGGTTTGGAGTGGGCTCGCATTAGCACTGCCGCTAAACGCTGTCGACTGATAAACACACTGACTAAATGACTGATTAATAGCGAACGCAATCAGAGCAGCGTTACCAAATTAAGCTCTTTATGTGCCAGTTATTGTTTAGTGTTTTTGCATTAAATTAACGTGTTTTTTTTTAATTTTTTTTTAAAGAGATACAACATGTTGTAGCAGTGTAATTTTATTTGTTACGAAAAGTGAGTTTCTAAACTCAGTATCTATTAAATTATTGCTTTAGATTTGAAAAAAATAAAAACTGTAGATTAGATTTGTAAGAGATTCGATTTCAATCTATCTTCTAGGTATATATGTATGTATGTTTTTAAAATTGTAACATTACTGACTAACTGATTCATCATCTTACAGCCTAAATTTAAAATAAGGACCGGAGGTTGGTCTTTCGCCAAATCGATCCACGGAGACCGGATGTTTGGAAGTTCGAATGTTTAGGGGGTAAAAAACATGTAAATGCACTAACCTCATATCTCCAAAACTTAAAGAGCTACAAGAAAATTAAATAATTTTCATTGTTCATTAAAAAAATAAGCGGACAGGTGTCTGGTACTTTTTTTTAAATAGGCTTTTTAGGTGAGAAAACGGTTACAACTTGTTCTTTGGAACATTTTTTCTCCCCATCTATCTCTTAAACCAATTAACATAAAACTTCTATCACATTTGTAACTTTTTTGGGAAATCGAATGTTTAAGGGGTGAAAATCGTACTAATTTTTGATACTTCAATGGGAAGAAGAAAGGATAAAAAAGAGGAAAATACGGGAAATTAAAATTCGTTTTTTTACTTGTCCGTTCTAAATGTGGTACTTTTTGAATTTTGGATAATATTGAACTTAGAAACATACTTAGAAACATATCATACACTGAGAAAATTAAAAGCTTTAAAATCAAAGAAAAAACGTCTTTGTAAAATTGTAACGAAAATATCTTTGTTAGAAGGAAAAAATCCTAGCATCAATGATTTATTCTTTAAACAAGCAAATGGTGCGTCTTCAACACAAACGACTAAAATTCTTTGAAGCTTAATCAAAGAAATTATCTTTTCCGTAAAGAAAAAATATTTGCTACAACGATTAATTTCTTTGCTAGTAAGGGATTGAAACACTTTTTTAAAATTAAAGACTTTTCTTTGTTTTTTTAAAGCTAAGCATCATTGCTACAAAGACAAAGTGTGTAACTTTAAAGAATTTTGTCTTCAATGCATAAGTGAACATATTTGCTTGTTCACACATGTTTGCTTGCAACGGTAAACAAGAGCGGTTAAAAAAAATAAAGATAAAGTCTGTATCTTTAAAGAATTAAAGGGCATAATAAACCTCACAAATGGCTTGGCAAACATGTCAAAATTTTACGTTTGTACAAGCATTTTGTGTTGTTAATAAGGGTGTTTGCTGTTTGGACAAACATTTGAAGCAATGTTTGCAGAAATATTAAAAATTTTTAATATTTGGCAGACATGTTGGATATTTGTCAAACTTTTTGTGGCGTCTTATGCTAAATGTATTCAAATGTATTAATTTTTAATATTAAATTAAATTTTTTAAGTAGTATTGCTTGCCACAAAACAGCTCGTTGGTTAAATCACTTTTTACTTTCAATTTGTTGCGTTTTTTTTAATTTCTTCTCCGTTTTAAGCAAAAAGCAATGAAATTGCCGTAGCACTATTGGCATCTGCATTCATTGACAACAAAACAAAAATGAAAATTGATGTTTGTACGGAGAATATTTGTGTTGTTTATCTCAGTGTACAAACATAAAAAAATCCTGAGTAAATGAGAACCTATAAGATGAAAAATGTTTGTTCATTGTTGTTAAAACATAGAAGCATAAACTTTGGCATATAGTATGAATTTAAAAGTAGGTATAAATAATTCTAAAGGTTCCAAACAAAGTTCAAATAAATTGTTAAGATTCTTACTTGCTTTGTTTTTAAGATATTTCAACGATTGCACTACCTTTTTCTAATAGTGCATTTACACTTGCAATTTTCAAACTAGTTTACGATCGTAAACTACTTTCATAAACTATACCGTTTACATCAGCATTTTTGACAGTTAAGTTGTTTATCTTTGACAAGTTCTTAGCCCCAATAATAAAAAAAAAACGTTGATGCACATACATACGAACATATAAACAAATCTTTTATTTCCGTTGTCCATCAAAAAGAAAATAAGTAAATTTGGAATTTTTTTAAACATTTTCTTTGTTTATTTTATTTTTCTTACTATTGTTTTGGCTTTTTTTACAGATAAAAGTAAATTCTTTTTTACTTGATTTTTTTTATTTTTCAAATATTTTTTAAATTTCAAATATCACTAGCATTGCCAGAACAAAATTTGAAAAACAGAGTTGCATTAACAAAAACTGGTTGTTTGTAACAAGGCGAATTTACACAAGGTGAACTTATCTTGCTTCGTAAGCAACAGCTGATTACTAACCTTGTGTCAAAATGGTATACCGTCCTGTTGGTTCTGGGGAATCTTAACTAAATTCCTTAATTTTCGATTAAAATTGTGAAATTTAAAACTTTTTTAAGTTATAAAATTTCAAACAAACACAATTTAATATAAAAACAAAATCAAATATTTGTTTGAATTTTTGACACAACGTTAAAATGTTTAACAGTGTTGTAAAACGTTTTCAAAATAAGACCACCTTGTATGAATTCGCCTTGGTTTGTAATGGATATGGATAAACAAGTTTCTCAAACTAGTTTATTGCCAGTTTATGGCGTAGGTGTAAATGCACTATAAGACTACAGATTGGCTGAGTACCAATACGTTAGATGCAAAACAGCTCGCTTTTTTAAATACAATGCACAGTGTAGAGTTTTACAATTGTATCTGTCCGAAAATGCAACCCACGGGGGTGTTACATCTTCCGCGTAATAACCAGTTGCAGGTTATACCAATTCAAAATTGACATATCACAGATGATCTTAACGATATCTTGCGATTGTGGCTGACCAGAGATCCTTTCTGGTACCACGGGAGGCAAAAGCCCCGTTACAATATTTCTTGCGGGAAGTGCTCTTTTCCTTTCATAATGATTGTCATTGCGTAAGCTCTACCTTTCTGAAAATTGACACTTTCCAAGGTTGAGCTTGTGGTTAGGGGTTCAACGGATAGATGCATTACTGACGAACACAGAAAAAATTATTGCCGAATTATTTTCAAACAAACGCTTGTTTGAAAATTTTTTTAATTTCTATAAATTTTTTTACTGATTCAATCAATATTTTTGTTTGATTTTTATTTAACCAACAAAAATGTGGACAACTCTTCAAAAATATAATAAACGCGTTATTGGTGTCAAGTTTTCACAATTTCGTATGAAATATTTAACGCTCTTTATTGTTGTCGTCTTTTTGCATTTTTTTATTTGATCGTAAGCAACACTTCTTTATGTGAAATATAAGAACAACAACAAAAAACACACACAGTCTATTTTTGGACGCTTTAAAAATGTGCAGCTATAAGAAAAACAATAGCAGAAACAACATTACAAGAAACAAAATCCCGTATTAAATTTTTTAAAACTCTTTGGTATATAATATAATACAAAAATAGAATGATGACGAAAAACATATCGAGTCGGTCTGCTGCAGTTTTTGGTTACATTTCTTCTTTAGCAAAGGAAAGGATACAGCAACAGAGAACAGTGATAAAGAAAAACATTGTGTCGTGTGTATAAATAAGACTTCGTTCAAAAATTATTCCAACAAAAAAAATGTGTCTCAAAGCCAGCCGGCGGCTCTGCTCTGCCGTCATCTTCTCATACAGTGCTTACTTGTGTGCGAGTCATTGCTTATGCAAAAACTTTTTTTTTTTGATTTTGAAATTTAGTATGAATTTCAGTAAACTTTTTGTTTGATTCAGTTAAATTATTTGTTTGAAAAAATCAGTGTTTTTTTTCAATAAACAAAATGCAAATAAATTGTTTGAATATGCAAATTTGTTTATAGGACCGATTTCAGACAAAAAATTGTTTGATTCGACAAATTTGTTGTTTGAATTGGAAAAATTATTTTTTCTGTGAAGGGATACTTTCGGGCATCATGTGGTGGTGTGTGGTTTAAACCCAAAGTTGCGGGATTGGATATCCCGAAAACCCACTAAAGGGCTTCGTTTTACCACTTGTGGGAGATTTTGTCCTGAGGGAGAACAAACCCTAGGTGCTGTTGCTACTTAAAGAAAACTGCTGGCATTTCCCAAAAGCAGTGGTTTTTATAAAGCTCCAGCCCCTAAACAAGGGATGAGTGTATACTCTTGCCGGACTACACACTCAAATTGCTACCTGTGTATGATGGCGGCGCTCACATACGGGTGCGATCAGTAATCACATTGTTCATCATCCAGCGAATAAGATCCACCATGAGATTGGGCTGACATGGCAGGTGCTCATGTTAATCTTTTCCATATCATCAAAAAGTAATTTCTTTGTAAATACAAAATTTTAATTTCAAAAGATTTTGTTATTCGTGCTCAATTCCCAGTTTTTATTCTTGATAAAAACACTTGAAATTTATTGTTGATGGGATAAGCTATTCCTTAGAAAAACCAAAGTTATTAAACCAAATAAAACTGTTAAACGTATAAGACTTATAAGCAACAGTTCTACTTGTAACAATTTTAAAGTTTAAACAAAAACATCAACAATAAACAGTGAGTTTATCTCATCTTACATTCCCTACTACAATTGGTTGGAATTCTCCCAACATTAATTGTAGTTGTATGTAGGTTAAGAAAAACAAAATGAAAACATAAACAACTTACAAAAGCATGTTGTCAATTAAGTGTTTTTTTAGGCCGTGCACTTGCCTGTTTATTATCAAAAAGTAATTTCTTTCTAGTTTTTCTAAGGAATAGCTTATCCCATCAACAATAAACTTCAAGTGTTTTTATCAAGAATAAAAACTGGGAATTAAGCACGAATAACAAAATCTTTTGAAATTAAAATTTTGTATTCCCAAAAATTGAAATTACTTTTTGATAATAAACAGGCAAGTGCACGGCCTAAAAAAACACTTAATTGACAACATGCTTTTGTAAGTTGTTGTTGTTTTCATTTTGTTTTTCTTAACCTACTTACAACTACAATTAATGTTGGTAGAATTCCAACCAATTGTAGTGGGGAATGTAAGTTGAGATAAACTCACTGTTTATTGTTGATGTTTTTGTTTAAACTTTAAAATTGTTACAAGTAGAACTGTTGCTTATAAGTCTTATACGTTTAACAGTTTTATTTGATTTAATATCTTTAGTTTTTCTAAGGAATAGCTTATCCCATCAACAATAAATTTCAAGTGTTTTTATCAAGAATAAAAACTGGGAATTAAGCACGAATAACAAAATCTTTTGAAAAAAACCTTTTCCATATCTGTCCCAAAGTGCACCAAAAAAAGGTCTCGATGCATACACAATAAGCAAACTGTTAGCCGTTTAACTTGATGATACATTTTTGACTTTGACTTTATAATTTTTCAAAAACTTAGAAGTATGTTTTCCTTTTAATATGTCTAGATTTTCAAAAAAAAAAAAAAAAAAAAAAAATAAGTCAGATAGTGTGTAGTCCAATATAAGTTTAAAATATCTTACTTCATTAGTTTTAAAGCGATGTAAGACATCTTATTATTTACTTTGTAGTCGGATTACTAGATATTTCAATAAAAAACAATTAGCTTAGAACATTATCAACGAAGTGCTTCAAATTGAGGCCCTTTTATCTTCATAGGTGCGTATGTATGTATATGTAGACATAGGTTCTATGCCATGAAATTATAAATTTTATGACTTGCACTCGAATTATTTAGAAATCATTATTATTTCAAATAAAAAAGAAAAATCCCCATTTTTATTTGTAAATTATAACTGAGAGTCTGACGTCATAATTTGAATGCATAATTCTTTTGTTATGCTTTGTATACCTCCTGTAAATAGACAGTATTTTGTGTAACTCTTTGACTTCGTACGCTTAAGTTATCGATCGATCGACATTGTGAGACAGGCTGTACATTTTTTGATTGCTGCTATTATGAAGGTTATTATTATTATTTTTTTTTTAACTGGAAGTCTTGAGATTTTAAGATGTTAAACAAGTAAGAAAGAAGAATAGTCGGTCAAGTCTCACCATCTTATACCCTACACTACAGTCATTACAAAAACATTTTCAAGAGTTTGCCCTATTAAGTACTTATAGGCAATCCTGGACCCGGCATGGAGGGTTAAGGTTCATAAATTGGCAACACTGTAGTTCATAAACAACTATGCTTGTGGTAATAAAATTAATGTTATTTTTATCCACAGCATGATTAGAGGCAACCATAATATGGTTTTGGCTATCTTATGGTGGATTCATTTAATAATATTATGATTGCAATAATTAACCCATATATATGTTTAAATAACATCTTCCGTAAAAAGTAGTTTTGTTAGCCGCGACCATATGTAAATTTGTTTTCTCTGTGTGTATAAACGATTTAAGCCACGATTAAGCCATTGAATAAGCTCTATTTTAAAAACACATTATTTTAATGTATATGTTCAGAATCCAACAGTAGTCGCTCTCTTTTCCTTTTGTTCTAATATTCCTACTCAATGTTTTGGTGAGAGATCTTGATACAAATGATGCGAATTGCTTATGAGCTTAAATCGAGCACATACACGCAGCGAAAAAGGATTTTTCAATATGATCACCTCCTACCAAACTATTCTTAACGAAAATTTTTAAACATATTTTGGTTAATTAAACCATATTATTGTCACCGGCAACCAAATTATGTTTAAATGGTTGCCTCTAAACATGTTTTGGTAAAAAATGACAATAATTTGTTTTAAAATTAACAATAATGTTTTCTTCTTTTTTAAGAGTAAAATACTGTGGTTAAAAAGCAACCATGCTATTATAAGTGTTCAACATATTTTTGTTATTATTAACTATAACATGTTCGGAGGCACCCATAACATGGTTGTGATTTCTTGCTGAAGGACTAATTAAACCATAATATGGTTGTCGGTGACAATATGGTTAACTTAACCATAATATGTTTAAACATTTTGGTTAAGAATAGTTTGGTTGGAGGTGACCATATTGAAAAATGGGTTTTTCTCTGGGTATATTTTCCAGCATTTGGTTACAATATACTGGTTTGGAACTTTCTAAGAAACTTTAGTCCATTTAGTCATGCATCACCTACTCGTGCTAGGGTCATAGATATATCGGGGTTTTCAACAAGAACTTTGTTTTCTAGAACAAAAAATTTAGCTGAAGATGATTCAAATTTTCATTGTATTACAAAGAGAAAAGTTCGGTAATTATGAGTGAAAAATGATATCTGACAAATGTCCACCTCGATCATGCTGGCAGATGTCGATTCTTTCATCAAAGTTTTTAATCACTTTTCGACAAAATGGCGGGTTCATTTTGTTAATCACATTACGAACTTTGAGTTTAAAGGCTGCAATCGATTCGATATGTCCTTTGCATAAAAAATAATCCAGTGGTTTTAAATCACACGATCTGGCTGACAATTTAACAGCTGATGTTCGTGATATTATGCGATCGGGAAATTTGGTTTGCAATAAATTTATCGTTTTATTGGCTGTGTTTAGTGTAGGCACATTTTGTATCGAGCCTGTCGACTCAAATTTGACTAGCAAATTCTTAATAGCGGTCTCAGAACGACGATTATGTTGTCCGAAATATCACGAATTTTACGAAATGTAACTTTAACAGAACCACCATTTTTATAGTGGATTTTAATTATTTTAATGCGATTATCGAGCAAAATTTAATTCATTGTAACCATTGTCAATGCATCTACTACGAATACGTCAATTTAGTTTTTAAGCTTTGGGGAAATGTAGCAGTTCTCCTTGCTTCTAGCCTGTCCTTCCGATAATTATTTTAAATGACGCTAGACGTCCAATCTTGGATAGCAAATGACTAAAATTCTAAAAAAAACTATGCCTGAATTGTCACTTGATCCGTTCAAAATACTTTTTCTGAAATTTTTTAACAAAAAAAAAAAAAAAAATAAAAATTGTTGTTGTTTGTCTTTCCAGTAATTAAGGGTATGGATAACTGGATTAAGTTTATTTAAAACAAAAACTCCTTCAACTTGCTTGTAAAAACTTAACGATTAATCACAAGTGCATAACCACCAAAGTGTTTAACCCTGCTGCCTTTTACTGAATTACAAGTAATTATTACATTGAAATAGATTTAATGTTTAATTTAAAATTTTTTCTCTGGTTGTTTTCAATATACCGCCAACGCTTTTACATGCATTAAAGCTTACTGCATAACATTGCTAAAGTACTGAAAACCATTTGCTTTCGACAACCAGATGATTGATCAAAAACTTAATACTTTTGCGATGAGAACATTTTAAAAAAGATCAGTAGTTAGTTGGCTCATGTTCGACTCGATCGGCAACTGAATTCAACAAGCGTACAAACAAAAGTGTATGTGTGTTGGATGCAAAATTAAGAAGTGTTTTTTATTCATTTTTTCAGTTGTTTGTAAGCATTCGGCTCGACATAGCAATAAATACACTGAGGGAGTTGTGCAAGCGCTTGCCAGTTCGTTAGAGGATTGTGCAAAATCTGCATTAAAATAGTTAAGTTAGTCAGTCGGTTGGATAGGCAAATAGGCAGACAGACAAGCAGGCCAGTTGAGAAATCTTTTAGAATGATGGTGGGAAGTGCAACGGAAACGAACACTTTGATATTGTGTTTAGTTTTTTTTTTTTGCTGCTAAGGTCTTCCTCCTCTCTTGCTCTCATTGTCTCTTTCCCTTCCCTGTTTGCTGGTGTATTCATAATTGCTAAATGTTTTGGTTTGGTTTTAGTTCGGTTCGGTCGGTTGGTTGGTTGACTGGCTGACTGGTTGGTGTTCTTTTTCGCGTCATGTATGTATGCCAACCTGTATGAAATGTTTGTAGGTTTACAAATGTTTTTCTAAGACTTTTTTTTTTGCACTTTACTTTTGATGTTGGAGTTATTTTGTAGTTCTTAACTGGGAAAGATGGCCAAGGGAATGTTTTTGATTTTGTATGAAAAAATATAAATGTTGTTTTATTATTTTGGCTTGAGGTCCTATATAAATAATAAATAAAATTCAAAAAACTTTTTATTTTATTTTATTTTTATTTATTTTTATAATTTTTTTAATATTTCGGTCAAAATCTCTGACCATCATCAGGGGAATCTTTTTTCACAACTTACCGATAGCTAAAAGTAGACTTTAACCGGCCTTATAAAAAGTGTTCCATTATTAAAACTTTACTTTAACCTAAAGAGAGCGATAAAGTAAATTAAGGTTCATCCAACCTGGTAGGTAAATGCAGAGTACGAAAACAAACAAAACGAAACGTTTGCTTTCGTTTTGTTTTGTTCTTTGCAATGAGTAAAACAAAAACAAAACCAAAACAATGAGAATGATTGTGCCATTTTGTTTTGTATTATTTTTGCTCGTGAGCGCAAATTGTACATTAATATAAACGTACACAGCTGGAAAAGAAAAGAGTAAGAACAATATTGAAACATTCAGAGAAAAAACGTTTGACAAACGTTTGGTAATTGATTTACTCACTTCTATTGTTTCTAAGTGAAATAAAAAGAGAGGTTTTTAGGTTTTTTTTTTTAATTAATGCTTATTTTGACTACCATAGTAATTAAGAAAAAAAAAATAAATTAAATAAAAAGTAATTCAAAGAAAAAAGAATAAAAAATAACGTAACAAATAATTTTTTGGACGAGGCATTGTGGATTTTACTCTTGTTATGCCACTACAAAAACCAAGCAAGAACTAAATCAATTACTCAAAACAAAACGTTTCTCTATTTGTTTTATACTCAGATCAGGGTTGCCGTTTAAACATTTTTTATCCGACCAAAATTGTCTACAAAACCTACCCAAATCCTTTGAAACCGACCAATTTTTTATATATTTAAAAACCAATATGGAAACTTCCACAGAATCGTCTCGTTGCGCCAACAAATAATTAAGTTGGTATTTTAACCATGTTGTTCAAATTCGTTCTCTCTTTCACTAAATTGCGCTTTACACCAAAATACAAAAAAGAAATTCAATAATATATAAATTATTTTTTTATAAACAAGTTAAAAAGCTTGGTGACGTAACGTGACAAAAAGTAGACTTTTCGATAAAAAAAAATACCCATATACTTATCCTACTTAATCAACAAGAGGGTATTAACTCAAAATTTGAATCTACAAAAATCATGTTAAATGATGTACCTTAAAAATTTTAATTATTACAAACTTTTATAATTTTTAAGTAAAGTACTTGAATGAACTAACTCTCATAAAATAAATTAAAATATATTTATTCATAGTGATCTGCAAAATATTGCATCGCCAATTTCGAAGAATCGCGTGGATTCGCGAGTTTTTGTAGGTACTTCGACTCCGACTCCCGTACAAAAAACTCAACCCCATAGCCGTGTGAAATTCTTTTAGTTCAGAAAAAGAACTGAAAATATTACGACAAAGAACCTCAATATAATTTTGGCATCATTTTACATGCGTTACCTAAACAAAGGTGAAGAGAGTGAAACGTGCACCTAATGTAAAATAAATAAGCTTCATTGCTAAGTAACGTTTTTAGCCCACTTATCTTAACAGCTATGACGTTATCGCCTTTTGCTACCAATACGATCAATATTTTTAAAGGAATATTGTTTGTTGATAAAAAATTGTTTTAAAAGAAAAAAAATTGAGACAACGCGCCATCTGACTTGGTTAGCTCGAATTAGGGTACAAAACTATCCTTTATAGAACTAATTCCGTCCAACAATACAATTCGTCTTTGCTACATTCGTAGTTTCATCAGCAATCAAAAATAATCTTCTGTTTTTTTTTTTTTAATATTTTCACTAGTCCATTAGCAAAAATGGGAAATTTTGTTTGTTTTTCGTCTGTTGAAAAGTAAATAGCGTTGCCGGTAAAATAAATAGCGTTGCCTTCTCAAATCGACCAAAATTAGGCTTAGCCTACCATCTGACCAAACGAAAAATATCCGACCAAGTTTGGTCGGAAAAGACCAAGTTCGGCAACCCTGACTCAGATGTACGATTGTAACGGTAAATTAAATAATGCAGATGAGTGGAAAGCCAATTGTTTTGTTTTCTTACTTTGACACTTGAAAAGTTTTTGTTTTGGTTTTGCTCATGTACAATACAATTTAAAAATTTCGGATAGTTTTGTACATTTTGCAAACGTTTGCGAAATGTTTTGTTTGTTTTGATACTCTGGGTAAATGTAAAGTTGTAATAATGGAACACTTTTTATTCGGCTGATAAAATCTTAGCTTTAGCTATCGGTAAGTTGTGAAAACGGGCCTAAATAGTTTTATAGTATTAAGAATGTCAAAAAGGGAAACTTTTATAAAATATCCAAAAATTGGAACAAAAAATCGCTTAAATTGAGAAAATGAGATTTATTAAGCCAGAAAAAGAAGAAGAAATTAATGTAATAAAACAAAAATCTTTTAATAAAATTTTTAAATGGGAAATAGTTAAAATTAAACATTTATAAACGTGATAAAATTGGAAGTAAAATGAAAACAAATCTTCAAGGTAAAAAAAAAAAACGTTTATTTTCAAAATCAGCATAAAACGTTTATTTCAAACAAAAAACAGAAAGACCCCTGCAATTTAACGAAACAAAAATTAGATGACCTCACAAGTCAGAATTGCCTAAACTGCATAAAATTGACAGCGGGTTACTTAATCGGGTGTTTTTTTAGGAGCTATAGGAAAGTTTAAAAAAGACACATAAAATTCAAAAAAATGCATGAAATCTTTATTTGAATCGATAGTACGGTCCATATAATTTAATGTTTGCAGATGATTTCATGCAAATGTTGAACGTGACTGCGCCTCAAATGGTCCATCCACTTAGTCCAATTTTGGCATACTCTTTCCAACATTTCGGCCGGTATCTCATGAATATATGCTTTAATGTTGTCTTCCAATGCGTCAATTGAAGCGGGCATGTGTGTTTAGACATGAGATTTAACATAGCCGCACAAAAAATAGTCTAAAGACGTTAAATCGCACGATCTAGGCGGCCAATTGACCGGTCCCGAACGTGAAATAAAATGTTAACCGAACTCGCCTCTCAATAAGCCCATTGTTAATCGTGCTGTGTGGCATGTGGCACCGTCTTGTTGAAACCACATGTCATGCAAGTCAAGCTCTTGCATTTTGGGCAAAAAAAAAGTTGGATATCATCTCACGTTGTTGAGTAACAGAGGCCCAATTGCTGCGAACGGCGACGAAGCGATAATTGATGGTCATCATTAACACTGGCCGATACAACTGCGATATTTTCTTCACTTCGCACTCTACGTAAGCGTGTTGGTGGTTTAATGTCCAACAATGTAAATTTGGTGCGAAATTTAGTCACAATAGCCCGAATAGCCGCTTCAGTGGGTCGATTAAACTGACCATAAAATGGAAGAAGCGCGCGATGAACTTTCTTAACAGAGCACGCATTTTAATTAATAATAAAATTCAATAATTTGCAAGCGTTGTTCGTTTGTAAGACGATTCATGGTTAAATTATAGACCAAACTGAAGATATTTGACAGTGAAAAAACACAAAACGTGCGTCAGCTGTTTAAACCAGTGTTGCCAAAAAGATAATAGCTTAAAAATCTACCGATATTAAAAATTATTAACAAAAGTTTATAGGTATACCTTTCTCCGATCTTAAAATATGTTTAAGCTAATTTCTTCATGCAGGTTTAAAACTTTTGTTGGCTTTGTGAAAAAATCACTGTCGTTAGAAAAAAATCGTTGAAATTGTAATAAATATGAAAATATTGCAATAAAAAAATTTGAAAGCGATAAAATTAAAATTAGAGTTGTGCGCGTGAGTGCATTTTTGCTCACGATAACGCACATTTACGGACGATACAGAATTAAATTCTCACGAAAAAATTACTTTTTAGTTAATAATTGACTTTTAAGTGAAAAATTGGCTTTTTAATGAAACATTTACTTTTTTGTGAACAAGTGATTTTTGGGTAAAAAAGTGAATTTTTAGTGTGAAAAAGTGATTTTTAAGTGAAAAGGTGACGTTTTACAGCCACATTTTAAGTTTGGTTTTAAATCACATGTATATTTAGAATTCTTTTTCTAATACAAAACTCTGTTTTTCACTAAACACTTAATTGAAACTTAATCCACCAATCTGGTACATTTTTATTCAATTTAAGCTGCCATTGTGTATAACTTAGGCTGGATTTTTAAGAGCTTAAATAAACTAGGTTTAGCGTATCTGAAAGAGATTTGTGCCGCCGTTTTGTACCACCAAGTTTGTATACAAAATTTTGAAGGAACAGATTAGTTTTGCTTAATATTTTGGTCTTAAATGAAATAATAAATAAAAAAAAAAAAACATTTCGTCGGAAAAATCCGAATTTCAGACTACGTTAAACTAAGTTTAAACTCAATCCAAATCTCAAAAACTCGGCCTTAGTAGGGTGGCCTCAATATCAACATAAGACAAAAACCACAGGAAAAGTAAAACAATCAGCTGTTTTTTTAAACCACCTAATATTATCAAAGTAATTTTTGGGAATACGTTCTCCCCAATAAGCAAATAAATACACTTTTTTATAATATTTTTTTATATTTAGTAGTGCGTGCTACCATACTTTTATCTTAATTAAATAAGGCTTTTAAAATAACACTTAAAAAAATAAACTGTATTTAAATACGATTTATGCTTCGAAGAAAATCAACAAAATAAAGATTTAAATACTATTCAAAAAATTGGATAAGGTCTTTTAAGATATAATTTAAATAATTTTCTTTAAGTCCTCAAAGAGTACGTATAATTCTTATTCAAATAAATCTTCATTAATCATACGCTACATCTGAAATAAAAAACCAAATTGCCACTACAACTAGGGATGAAACGATACGAGTAAATACAAGTACATATTCGATACTTTTATATAAGTACAAAGTATTTTTGTAATCGATACTTAGCAACCGAGTACCAAGTAGTATCGGTAAAAAAATACTCGGTATCGGTCAAAAGTAATCGTTTAACTTTGGTATTGAAATTAATCTTAAATTTTTGATTATTTTCCAAAGCTGGAGCAGCAGTAACGGTATCAAGAAGTCGTTTGACCAGTAAACACTAGGGATGCCAATCCAGAATACCGAAAACCCGGGATTATTCTAAAAATTTAAGTCCCGAATCCCGGGGTTTGATATAAAAATCCCGAGATTTTGGGCTAAGTTAAAATGCAATATTAAAACATACTGGCCATGAATCTAATTTTGAACTTGTTACAAAAAAGTCATAAGTGAATAAATGTTACATGCAATGCATTATGTAACACGAAAACAAAATCAGATGGTGGGTCTTTTTTCTAAGTGGATGATAATAGAACTGCGCACGCAAAATGCAAGTTGGGTTCTACCAAAAGTCTTTTGACACATATAAGTTTATTTTATTATATAAATACTTCTTATATATAATTCAGATAAAATAAATTAAATATTGTCATATAGCATATATGTAGTTATGTATTTACGATACCACCCAGAAGTGTTGAATGCGAATATTGGTTTCGTCGGCAGCATATGTTTGCAATAAAATAAGATATCAATTATCTGACGTCATTGATTTGTTTAAGAATCTTTTTAAAATATAAGTTTTTATACGTAATACTTCCATATTACTTTAAAAGAATACATTAAAAAGTTTTATTTTGTAATGAGTTTAATTTTCTTCATGAATTAATTTGTTTTAATTCTTATACATAAACATTAAATTATAATTATATGAATTTTAAAATTGGCTTCTATATATGATCCCGATCTGGTCCCGTTTGGCATCTCTAGACCACACCTATAAACCACATATCGTCTAGGTCCATTTCCTCAATTTTTGGCTATAGGAAGTCCGTTATCATCCCGCGATAGCGAACACCATTCACGATAATTGCTTGGCCGATCTCATTTTCGAAGACGCCGCTAGCCGCAGAACCAACTGGGGAGCATGCACATATATTATCCCATTTCCTACAGACCCGGTTTGCTGAAATTTACGCGCAATTCTCCCGATTGTGGAAACATTTGGTCGATTATACTGACCAAAAAAATCACGATGTGCATTAAATGCATTTTGATTGAACGCCCATTTTCGTAAAAGGCTTTATTAATCTTAACGCGCTGCTCAATTTTGTACCTTTCAATAATCGAAGTTGTCAAATATTGAAACAAAAAACTTGACGTTAAGGTGTGACTCACAATTAACATAATGGATTATGGTGTTACCACCCTTAATTATATATTTATCAATTTAAAAATAAAATACATAAATTATTTAGCTTAATTTCTTCGACCTTCTTAATATTATTTCCTTTTTTTAAAACATTTGTTTGAAATATAAAATAACCAAAAAAATCCATGAAGCTATCCATTGAGATAGCGAAATATTGGATCAATTTTAAATAAATATTCTTTATATAAAACGGACCTTGAGCTTGAGAAATTATTGAAAGGAAATAAAATACATCTTTTCATTTAAGATAAATTCATAGTGACATTGTTGATATCTGGAGTAAAAGGTGAATGAAGGATGTTATCCTGAACGTTCTGTAAAACTTGTTTCCTAAGATAAAAAGATTTTTCGAAAGGAAATTGGTACTAGGTGGTAACTAAAAGTGGTCTCAATCTTTACACTTTACGTATAGTAATAAAACACTAATAAGAACGTTTTTAAATGCTGCTTTCTATTCTTTTATCATACAAACCGATACAAGTACTTATACAAGTAACTAAGAATCGATACTTTTTTTTCGATTCTAAGTAGGTATCGATACTTTACGAGCGATACCCCATCGAGTAAAAGTATCGATACCTTAGAGGTATCGTTTCATCCCTAACTACAACCCCAGTTGAATCTCTTTCAAGATTTTGTTAAAAGTTCTTTAAAAATCTTTTAATAACGAAAGTTCCTTTAACTTTGTTTTCCTTTAAAAAAAAAAACCAAAATTAGTGTTTTAAAATAAACAGAACATTACTTAGCGTTCGACTCACACACCCAGGAACGATATCTATGTTTCTCTTTCCCCTTAATACCGTTCGTAGCTATTTTCAAGAAAGAGCCGAACATTATATAGTGTTCTGTTCTTCATTAAAAAACGGAACAAATGTAGTGATACTGTAGACAAACATTATATTTTAATGTTCTATAATATTTCTTTACTTTACTATTTCTTTACGACAGCAGCACGAACAGCTTGTGTGTGTATTTTGTATATGGTTTTTGTTTTTTTTTTCGTATGTGTATTTTGTTTTGGTACAAAATTTTTGGTTTTTTAACCAGCCAAAAGGGCGCCACGCACAACAGAAACCAACGAACATTAATGAGCTGAACCGAAGACAACGTAGTTTGTGGTTTTTTAAAAAAACGGAATTAAATGTTCTCATCTTTTTGTAGAAATGGATAAGAACAGTATTATTTTTGTGTTCGGAAGATGACAAACAGGGAAACGTTATTTTTTTTTTAATTATTATCTACAAAAACACTATTAGCGCTTGTGTTTTCCACAAATCTACCGAACCAAACACTATGGAGCGATATTTAGTGTATATTTTCGGCCCAAAAATAACGAAGAAAATTTATAATTTTCCTACACTTTAAAAAAAAGCACACGCGAACTAACAAAGCTGTTATTATAACGCGCGCTCACTCACATTTAATTTTCAAAGTTTCACTACCACGCACATTCACCAATGATTTTATCAAAAAAGTACTTTTTTCCGAAGTTTAAATGAATTTAAATTTTTCACTAGAAAATCCAAAAATTTAGATAATAATACAAGGCGAATTCATTACAGGTGCTCTTAAAAGCCCAGCTGATAACTTTTTCCTGTTTTGTTTTTTGTTTATGACATTGTTCAATGATTTTACAAAAACAAGTTGATTGTGGCTTTTTTACAAGTTGTGCATGTTGTAGTACCGAGATTACCTGCAATGAATTCGCCTTGCAAATATATAAAACAATAATTTCTAAAACAGTCCTCATAAGAACTCATTGAAGAACGCAAATTTTATATTGCAATCACGCTCACTCTCTCACGTGTGAGAAATAATTCAAGTTATCACAATCACTAGTGATTCCGGCGTGACACAAAAAAGTCACGTCACGTACAAATCTCTGAAATAACATAAAGTCCAAACTCTTTAGAGTTACGCCAAAATGTGGCCTACAAAAAACTAATACTTATCAGAAAGAATTTCTAAAAACGACAAAATAAACAAAGTAAAACTTTGCATTTGTGACAAAAAATTAAACGAAAATTTACGAAATTATACCGTCTACAATACATTTGTTTTGAAAAAATCTCATATTTATTACAAACCTTTTTCGAAACCAACATTAAGCAATAAAAAGTTGCCATATCGAAAATGTTTGCCAATTTTTTGCTTTTAAAATAAATCCCCATGTTGTCTATGGGTAACCTTCCTTATTAGTAGCTTTTGGTGTCACAATTTTTTTTCTTTTTTCATTAAAGCCACCTTCCCCCTTTCTCTCCCCAACTTAGAAAAACACACACACATCCAGTTAACACTTATTGTGTTAGACTTAAAACAACAACTTTGTTTTCTTATTTTGGTGTAAAATTTTTGGTTTTTTTTATATTTTTCAGATAAACGAAACTTAAAAAACACGAGAACGTATCTTTAGAAAAATGCAAAAAAAAAAAAAAAAACAACAACAAGCCATAGAAACTATAAAATTACTAAAAGTAGAATGAAACTACAATTTGCAGTCGAGTCAGTAAGTCATTCGCTCATTCATTCATTCATTCAGTCACTTATTTAGCCAACCATGCAGACAACAACAGCCACCTGCAGCAAATGGAATCATTAAATTAAAGCTTTCTGTTTCGGTTTCTGTGTGTGTTTCAACAAAAATTTTAATTTTTTTTTTATTACATTTCGAGTACCAATGAACAACGAACGGCCCACAAGGTAAGTCAGCTTATAAAATAACCCAGTTTAAGACATACTCACTCGCACTCGTTGTTGGTTTGGTTTGGTAGTTATTTTTAAAGCCAAGATTTCGCAATTGAAAGCAGAACACAACAAATAAGAAAAAAATAATTATTTTTTTTTTAAGTATATGTGGAAATTGAGGAGATCTGATTAATTGTAAGAAGTGTTTAGACTTCTGAAGTGAACACTTTGTTGACATTTAATATCTAGAGTAAATTAGTTTTATTTTATATTATTTTTTTTTATTGTGGATATATTACAAACCACTATTTGTGCATTAGAATGTTTTTGTTCTGAACTTTCAATATATATCTCGAAAAAATTCTAGCGGTGAATGAATCTAAGATCCCATAAAGTATATATGGTATATTCTGGTTCCTGCAGTAGTTTCAAGTTGATTTAGCCATGGCCGTCTGTTAAAACACGTCCACTTTCGAACAGCTCAAAAGAAAAGCGCAAATGTCAAATTGTTTCTATTTAGTTATCCTTAGAAGTTTGGGATTAAAATCCAGCAAAATCGTTTCAGTAGGATTAGAGTGATGAATCCAAATGTGTAGCAGCATCTCTAAAAAATTTATAATTTTTAATATTTTTTAATCAGGCTTAAGTTTATCCAATTTAATGAAAATTTAAATTTGATGAACTTAAGACTGATTAAAAAATATTAAAAATTTTGATTAAAAACCATAAATAGTTCGACAAAATAGCCACAATACTAATTATTTATAATTTTGTAACTAAAACTAACATAATAAATAGCGGAATCGACGTCTTGAAAAGACTTTGCATAATTATTTTCTAGTTGAAATGTTAACTACTTTTTGAGAAAAAGACTTTTATTTTTTTAATTTTGTAAAACACTTGTCACTTGTCATGTCAACTTAAAAATATTTAAATTGCGAATTTTATAACAATTAAAAAAATTGTATGATAAAAAAATTAGATTTTTCGCTCTCCTGTAAAATTGTGATTTTGCAGATAGCACTATTTGAATATTAACCCTCGATATATAACTTTCTAGGGAAGTATTAAAATTCCGAATTCATATATTATACAGTAGAAAATTATTGCGCCCGGTCAATGGTCGGACGGATATGCAGAGATGCATTAGCTAGAGAAGCCAGAGTTTGTTATACCATAGAGGAGAAAATGCTTGTGTCCGGCCGAAGGCCCATCCTTGATATATAGCGTACGACTGAACATTTATTCGGGATTTAAAATTAAGGATTTTGAAATTTTGGATTTTTAAACTTGGGTTTTTAAAATTCGGAATTTTAAGTTTCGGGCATATCAACCCACCCCAAATTAAAAATTAAATGTAATTTTTCATGATTATTTTTAGGGCTGTTTCTGATTTTTATGGGGTGACACTTTATTAAAAAAATTGGGTCGTATTGCATTATAAAAAAAACCCTTAATTTGGGGTTAATTAATTTTCTTTTTGGAGCCATATTTCGAAGCGCAATCCCAAATACCAGTGTTACCATTTTAGCATATTTTCTGCCAGATTTAGCAGATTGAGTTCGGGAATATACTCAATTCCTAAGGCGCAACTATAATATGCATAAGCTGGCTTAAGCAACTGTCAAAAATTAACAAAAAAAATTAAAAAAACTATTTAAAAAAACAATAATAAAATAAAAAAATATTGCGATCTGTTTCGCACCTTGCGTAAGCAAATGCCAGTTTCATAAAATTAACCAAAAAGTTTTCTTAAGTTCAATATGGTTCGACACACATGAATCACATTTATATGCACAATTGCTTAAGCCGACTTAAGCATATTACAGTTGGGCCTTTAGAGAGTTCCTGGTTATGCAATTTTTATTTGTTTTTACGTAAGCCTAAAAAATATTGCTATTAGAATATGATTCGAGAATTTTTTATTTTTTCTCATACATCAGTGACCAACCCTAATATACATAATTTATGGGGGTTAAAGATATTCTGGAAAGAAATTTGTATGGGGGGGCTATATAAAATTATAAATCGATTCGAACAATTTCCAAAAGGCTTCGTCCTTATGACACATTATCTTTAAATCTGCGACCAGTATGCGCACAAGATTGCATGGACAGACAAGCAGCCAGCAGAATATGATTCTGATATGATAAACGCTAAAAGGCTTAACTAACAGTTTACATAATATGCAACATTGGCAATTGTCTAAACAACTGGTAGGTTTTTGAACAAAAATAGAAGAAAGCAGTTTAAGGCAACTTATCAATTTATCATTTTAAATGGTTTTTTGCTTATCCTGTAAAATCTTCAAAATGTTTGATGGGGCCTTCTGTGTTTTGGTAACGATATATTTCTTTAATACAGCACTAGGGTCGTTATTTATGGACGGGACAAACATTTTAAAGCGAAAGTACAACGGCCTTCAGCTACTTCACCCACGTACTAAGTTTTAATTCTTTGCGAATAGAAATTACAAAGTTGTAAGGGTTTGACCGAAATCTCCCACTATGGTCCCAACAAACACGAAGTCAAACCTTTGATATGAAATGACTTTATCATTTGACATCAAACACAATTCTCAAACGTTTTTCAATTGTTTGATTTAACATTAAAATTCAAATTGATAATGATTTGAAAATAAACATTTGATATCAAATGTTTTATCAATTTGATGTCAAATGTTTGTCAAATGTTAAATTCAAATCAAAAATAAACTTGGCAATACTTAAGCGAAAAATATATGTAATCATTAAAAATGGCGATTAAAGTTAAATTTTTTACTTTGTGGTTACATGTGTTTTACTATTAAAAATAAATTTTAATATAAAGTGAACAGCTTATTTCTTGTGAAAAATAAAATTTATTTGTGAGCAATTACAATGATTAACAAGTAAGAAAGTATAGTCGGTCAAGCCCGACCATATGATACCCTACACCACAGTATTTAATAACACATCATGCTTATGTGTCCATATTAATATGGATTTGTCTTCATTCAAATCGGTTTGAAAGTTTGTGAGAGGCAGAAATTGCACCCTACCTCCCCTTGTGGTCCTATTTTTGAAAAACTGTATAGCTTATGTAACTATATAGATATGGATCTATCTATGCTTTAAATTTCATTAAAATCGGTTTGAGAGGCAGAAATTGCCCCTATCTCCCCTCGTGGTCCTATTTTCTTAAAAATGCATAGCTTATGTGTCCGTACAAATATGGATCAATCTATGTTTTAAATTTTATTAAAATCGGTTTGAAGGTTCCTGAGAGGAAGAAATTTCCCTCTCTCTGCTCTCGTGGTCCTACGATTCGGCCCATTTTCAATAGGCTTGGTCCTTGTGCCAATAAGAACCTATGACCCAAATTTGATCAAATTATCTTCTAAATTGCGACCTGTACTTTGCGCACAAGGTTACATGGACAGCCAAGCCAGCCAGACAGCCGGACAGACATCGTTAGTTCGACTCAGAAAGTAATTCTAAGTCGATCGGTATACTTTAAGGTGGGTCTAGGAGCAATATTTTAAGGCGTTACACACATCAGCAAAATACCCTCTCCACAATTGTGGTGTGGGTATAAAAATACGAAAAAAAAGAAAAATAAAACGGGAAAGTGGTGAAAGTTTATTGAACGATCGCGGTAGTTTGTCTTTCCAAGAATAAGAGGACGGAAAGAACATTATTTCATCTTTTGGCTATGGTGCCGAATGTTTATCTCACAGCTTATTTAAATAAATAATAAATTTAAATTAAAAATAATAAAAAACATATTTTTATTTATATTCCAGATTGTATTATAATCCACATTTGAAAAACATTTGAGAATTACGTTTGATAGCAAGTTGGAAATAAAGGCATTTTTCAATTTGAAAATAATTTCCACTTTTTGTTGAGAACGTTATGATTTTCAAATCAATATCAAACGTTTGTCATTTGAGAAAATGTTTGATTTCAAATTATTTTCAATTTGAAATCAAACCTCTGTGTTTGTTTGTTGGGGTGTAAAACAGAAAGAATATTTTGTGTGTATGTGTTGCAAGTTTGCGACATCAATAATGGAAATGTTGTTGAAATAGGATTATATGGCTAAATAAGATCGTAAATCGTAAGATTGTAAATTAATAAAAAAATTTTATGTTGCACTTAGTAAGATTCTTTTTTAAAAATAGTTGAAGTTATAAAGACCGTATGTAAAAATACTGCCTGTTCCGAAAATCGAGTTCGCACTGTAACCTTTTTTTAACAAAATATAGAATCTACTTACATATTTTGATTACAACGATTTTATTTTTATAGTTATTATTATTTTTTTCTTCTTAATTCTGCATAATTTTCAGACTATTTTTTATTAAATCCTTAAATTATTGTGAAATGTTTCTCAGTAATAATTTCAAGAATTTTGAACTGTTTATTGGCTTTATTTTGTTAAAACTAGATACTTTCTAGATTATTTAAGAGAATTTGTAAATTAAAGTAAATAGGTATTTGCATTTTAACGATTTTTTTTTGGTTTTTTCGGATTTTAAAGCATTTCCAATTTTATGCAGATATGGCAGCCTTGTTTTACATTGAGATGGTAAAAATTGCATCACAATCCCTCTCTCCAATGTTGATGATAAATTATTCCCACTCACTGTTCTTTTAGAATTAGTCAATTTTTTAAACTAAAAAATTTGCATTTGTTTTATTTGTTTTTCTTTTGTAATTTTTTTTTTTTTTTTTTTTGTAATAATTATGTGTCACTGCAGGTAGATTTATTGTTTTGATTATTTTCTCATTCACAATCTGTTTAATTTTTACAAAATATTTAGATTCACAAAAACAACAGCAAGAACAAACAGACTCTCTTATGAACACCAATAATCACATCCACACATACACTCGGAAACCAACTCACTCAGGCCCACAATTTCAAAATGTATTTGATTTATTGTATTTGTAAAATAATAAAAAAAAAACAATAATACAAACAAAAATATAAAATAAAATTAATTAGGTCATTTGCTTAGTTTTACAAAAAAAATTTTTACAAAAAACAATAAAAAATTTACACTCACGTTTTTTTTTTTTTTTTTGTTTTGTGTTTTTTCGCAATATAAAATCGATCAACCTTAAAACCCTAAATTTGTATGGGGTTTTTAGTGAATTATTTCTTTGTATCTTATTTTCAGGGAAATTTTACAACAATTTTCGAACAAATTGTAGGTAGTTGTTTTTTTTTTATTTTATTTTTATTTTTTTGTTTTATTTGTAAGCAAAAAAAATTTCAACTTTTATTACGACACGACTATTTTAGAACTTGGACGTTTTAAGTTTACTTTTTTTTTTTGTATAAATTTTTGTTAACATTTGCTTTCTTTATATATATTTTTACAATTGACTCCTTAGGCGGCTTAAATATGACAACTGAAAGTCAACAATTTGATGTTAGAAACTAAAAAGCGCTCAAGACGCGTTGTTTAGCAGGCCTACGAACGCACTAAAAGTACCACCGTACGAAAATCAGTTACAAACGCACGAGAATTTTCAATTGTTGTTGGACTTATTTTGTAATGCAAATACAACAAAACATCACACAAAAAAAAATTAAGAAAACAAAAACAAATGAAGAATTAAAACGTTACGAAAACAAAGCAGAGGAAAAAAGAGTTAAACACCAAATTCCGCATCCGCAATGGTCGCAAAACAAAAACACACTGATTGTCAATGGTGTTGAAGCAAATAAAATCTCTAATATTTTAGTGAACACACGACAGCAAAGACTAAGACGACTGACTGTGTATGGTGGGTTTAGCAAAAACGAAATGCACAACTAGCGCCAGCAGAAACAGCAAGAAGCAGGTCCCCCAACATAAGCAGCACCACTATTAGCAACATACCCAGCCAGCTACATACAAACATACACTTTTGATACTGCTGTGGTTTACCCTCCATAGATACTCGCTCAGTTGTGAACCCAAAAATAATAATAAAAACACACAAAACATGAATGGCATAGGAGTACTATAAAACTACAGAGCTGTAAAAGATTGCAATCGATTTTATGGCAACTACATAATGTGTAGTATATGGAAGGTTCAAAGTTGAACCGAACCAAGTCATAAAATATAATACATATATGTATTTCCAAACTGGTGCGAAATTCTCCTCAAAGTTCAACTCTATTCAGTTCTGTAATGGACTAACTCAAAAAACGTTTCGTTCCAAAGGTTACGGTAATACACACAAGTCAATGGCTCCAGAAATGAATGGCAGTTCACTTACTCGCTTCAGCTCTGAGCCCTCCATATATAAGTTTGTCATTCCGATTGCAATTTCTACAATATTGATCTGAGACTCTCTAAAGTATATATATATACATATATACTGGGTCCTTATGAGCAGCTAAGTTGATTTAACAATGTCGGCCTGTCTGTTGAAATAAAGGGACCTAGGTTGTTAAATATTTATATCACATACATTCCGTCAAATTTTGCTATTTCGATTCAGCCTGATCGGTTCCCAAATGGCAAAGATATGAGCAATAAACCAACGACAGCCTCTAATTTTACCCATTAAACCCGTGTTGTTTTTTTTATCTTTCTTTATATCTAGAGAACGGCAGAAGCCAAAATTTCAAAATAAAGTTCAACCATTTTGATTACCAATAGACTACATTCGAGAAAATATGGGCGGGAATGAAGAACTGGGCGTGGCACAAAATAGATTCATTTATATCTAAAGATTTATATCACTTTCTGTTCTTATCGTACCATGGTGAAGGGTAATATTGTTTTTAATTGCATTCAAAATCGAGAAATTAATTGTATGATTTTAATTTGAAATCATGAAATCAATACGATAAGAAAGATTTAGGTAATTCACAAACAGTCCTACTGTCATATTTTTTGTATTTGCTACAATTTGTTGTCACATTCATAAAATTATAGCAAATACATTCAATTTGACACACAAAGCGTTAGTGAATTGCATAATTGAATAAATTTTTTTGATATCAATTTATATATGTATGTATGTGGCCTTATTTAAAATTGCCATTATAATTGTGACAAACTTCGTATGTGTTTTATTTTTATTGTTGTTGTCGTTAAATTTAAATGATATCGAAAAAAAATTTAAAAGATTACGACTTCGACCATGGAAACGCCTCTCGTATTAAGGCTAATTTATTGATTGCAATCGATATGAGTTCAATACTTTAATTGCAATCAAAATATATCAGAACCTAATTCTTCGATCTATTTATGCTAGAAACAGAACTGGGACGAACGACGAATTTTTGGCCGCGAATATTCGTCGCCAAAAATAAAAAATATTTATGTATATGAAAATGCACACAATCAGGGCGCCGACGTTGCAAACTTCAAAAAGATTTAATTCTAGTTCTTACCCCACGTCTCCATGCGCTTTCGATTAGAACATGACATGACCATACCGCCGGCAGAGCAACGGTATTAACTTGTTCATGTTCTTGTATGTGGCGAATACGTGTTGATGTTCATGTTCTGATTGACCACAATTTTTGTTGTTGTGCGTTTGTTTGTATACAGAAAATACATTGTGTGGCCAACATCATGGCGCACATGGATGCTAAGACGAATGTTTAGGCAACGATGGCAGCATATGGACGAAACATGAACATGAACAGTCTACACGAGTAGAATTCATGTGCGACATACTGTTCTTACCAAGTTGATGGATGGTGGAGACGGGTAGTTACGCCGGCGAACGACGAACAAATCAGTACCGGATAGCCATATTGTTTCAAAATGGTAAGTGTTTTAGTAAATGAAGTTACTTTTTACTTTAGAAATTGTAAATTTTAACTGAATGTCATTTGAAATACAAATTGAAAAAAAAAATTAACAATAAAAAAGTATTTTAGTTAAGTTGTTCTTAATGTTTTATTTGTGAAGTATTTTTTGTTCATATGGTAACACTATTTCTTGTTCATACAAAATATTTTATTTCCATTTTTGTTTTTTCGTCGTTATTGTGTTTCTTACGCCGAATTTATAGAGCGAATTTTTTCCGAATAATTCGTCGTGGTGGACGAAATTCGTCGTTCGTTATAGTTGTGTTTTTTTGTCATAATGTAAAATTGCCAACAATTTCAATTTTTGTATACAACCACTTGGGTAGGCGGCTTAGTGAAAGTGATTGCCTACAAATACAAGCACCCTGACAAAGGACGAAAATGTTCATCATGTCGTTGGAGTTTTAAGATATATAGTGGCTTCAACCCCACTTCAAACAAGCTATCTAAGAATTCCCCTGTCCACCTCTCACCTGGAAATGAGAATTACATCATGGCCTACACCCCCTGGGAAAAAGGTAGGAATCAAAGATTAGCAAGGTTTCCCACCACCAAGCCAAATACACGGAAGGCGTTGTTTCTAGGCAAAAGCCATGGCAACCACATTATCCTAGATCCTGCTACAGAAGACGAATCATCTGCTTAGATGGAACAACCGATTAACGAAACTGATACAGTGCAAAAATTAAATAGACTGATCGATACTCCAAAAACTATGATTGTGAAAACTAACATGAGAAGAAGCGAAACGCAATTGCAAAAAATCGTTTAAGATGGAGATGCTTTGTGGAAGCCATATTCTTCCTAAAGGGGTTATGGAGAAAAAATTCAACCGCTTGTTGTATATACATCCTATATGTATATTATTTCGTTAGACTTTCACTAAGTTGTGATTTCAGAAGAATTCATGATTGGAATCACAAAATTTCGACAATATTTAATTTTGAAATCTAAAATAATTTTGATATCAAAGAATGAAATCAGTTTGTTTAATATCATGTTTATTTCAACGCCAATTGATTGCAGTTTTTTACAGCTCTGTTAACAAGCATGCTAGTACTACTGTCTACAGTGTTGGACAACATTTTAGACTCAAAAATTTCAAAACAATTTCTTGTATATAAATTTTTTTTTAAATATCGAGAAATTTTCTATAAATTACAAACTTTAAACATTTTCCCAATACATATCTTCAATATTTTCCAAAATTTCTTATAAATATCAAATTTTTTTTAAATTTCCTATTATTTGCAAATGGTTAATTTAGGAATGGGCAAAAAATATCGATATATCAAAATACCGATATTTAAAAAATAATCGATATATATCGCCGATATTTAAAATTCCGATACATCGATATTGAAATACGTTATTTTTTAAAGTCAGTCTTCTTTAAAAACTGTAAATTTTAGCCGTTTTTCCAACAATATGTATGTTTAAGAATTGGCATCACTGCATGCATCATATGTTTTTTTTAAACTAACACGCAGTCTACAACTAACATAAAATGCTTAACATTAACACTAATATGATGTTAGTGTTAAGTATAGACTCATCATGTTAGAGTTTGTCTCATGTTATAACACGGTTGTCAATGCAAATTAATATGAAGAAGCTACCTGTCTGCAGCTGTCATGATTTGTGTTATAACTTGATGTTATAAAAGCGTTGTTGAAACATTTGCATTAACAACCGTGTTATAACATGAGAAAACTTCTAACATGATGAGCCTATACTTAACACTAGAATCATATTAGTGTTAAAGTTAAGCATTTCATGTCTGTTGTAGATTGGATGTTAACAACGCTTCTATAACATCATGTTATAACAGCAAATCATGTCAGTTGTAGACGTGGAGTAATATGAAGATCTAAAAAAATAAACAGGGTTTTCACATTGCAGATTTCTTATTAAAACAGTAAAGTCAAACGAACTTGAAAGGATTTATTTTATGTGGTTTAGCAACAATTTATGTGCCTGTATATAATTATTGTATATTAAATTTTTTAATTTGGTAATAGTTTCAGCAAAATACGTTCGATATGTCGATATTTTTGCAATAATAAATATCGATACTCTTAAAAAATATCGATTCGACATATTTATTTATTTATTAAGTTTGCAATTTCGGATACAACAAAATATAATCAGGTATGTGATGAAAAACGATCGTTTTCAAAATGATAGTTTTGAGCAGGTGTGATGAATTTCGACCGATTTTAAAATCCATTTCTGAAGTAAAGTCTTAATTTTTTGTACAAAATACATTTCAATAAATATATTTAATAAAGAATTTAACAGAATATATAAATGAAAACGGAGGAAAATGTATTAGAAATCAATTTTTAAAGATACCAAAAACGATATTATTGTTTTCAAATCGTTTTGTTTTCAAAATCGTTTTCCATCACATACCTGAATATCTTATAACATCAGACTATCATCAGTCTCTGCGACCGCACACAAGCACATAATATCTTTGTGTGCGTGCGTTTGGGGCTTTCTTAGTTCGGGGCTTGGTTATCACTGATTTACAGTATCAGAATCCGAAAGTTATATCAATAAAAAATTTCGTAGGTTTAAACATTATGTTGATAAAAAATTATAATGATATGAAATTTAATATAAATAAAAAAAAAACATAAGAAAAAATACTGTGAGATGTTCATAAAGGTTACTACTGTTTTGAAGCAGATTAAGTTCGGTAAAAATGTTGAAGTAATTGTTTGAATTTATTTGCGTTGCCAATAGTACGAAAGTTTGGGGGAAGTTGGTTCCAGAGACAGATAGTTAATATAAAAAAGTGTCTTTCAGATGCCGTGTCCCGATGTCGAATTTGCATGATACCATTTACCCTTGCAGACTTCATAAATATTAAGCGATCATGAAGATATTTCGGTTGTTCCGATGTTACAATTTTATGTAGGAAAACAAGGTTTTTTATCTTTAAGTAGTTCATAAAGGTGACATTAAATATACGACTGGAGTTTTGAGAAACATGATCAAATCTCCTAAAGGAGAATATGTAACGTACAATGTTGTTGAACGTTGTGTTTAGTTTAGCAGTGTCTTTTGAGTTACAGCCGCAGAAAATTTCTGATGAATACATCAAAGCTAGTAGTAAGTATGTTTTAGCCAGCAGTAGTCTTATTTTTAGTGGTGTGCAATATGTACCGTGTTGCCCATAAACACCTTAACATACTATACACCCTTCCACATGATTGGTTGATGTGATCTGACCAAGTGAGTGTACTGTTAAAAACCACACCAAGATTTCTTGCAGACTTAAAAATATCAATTTTGCTACCACACAGGAAAACATCAATTCTTGACGGGCACATGCAAGTATATTATCAAAGCTATTTACGGGAATACAAAATTTACCATCAAGATTTTTGTAAGAAAAGATAAACTCACTGTTTATTGTTGGTGTTTTGTTTAAGCTTTGATATTGTTACAAGTAAGACTTTGAGTGTTTAAAATTCTTATTCGCTTTAGGGTTTTATTTGTATAATATTTTTAGCTTTTCTTAAATCTTTGGAAAAGGTTTCCTGATGATCTGGCCTAAGCAACCAGTGAAATGCGCATAGAGGCTAGCTTTCCCTCAACAATAAATTTCGGTGTATTTATCAAATATGGAAAATTGGGAATTTAGCATGTCATACAAAAAGCCTTGACTCGATTTTGACTGAGTTTTTACAAATTATAATACATTTTGACTTTTCCGGGTTAATTCGTAAACCATTTGCAGTCGCCCAGAGGAAAGTATTATTTAAATCAGTGTTAAGATCTTTAACTCTTGTGAAGATGGATGCTTTGCAGCTATCAAGGTAGAGCTGTATATCATCAGCATACATCTGGATTCTTGAATATTTTAACTGTTTTGGTATATCATTAGCATAGATCGAGTACAGTAATGGTCCCAGTATGGAACCCTGCGGAACACCTCTCGTCACGCAAAGAGGATTAGAGAGCAGGCCTTTATTAGAGACGTATTGCCATCTATCAGTTAAATATGTTGACATCAATCTAACGGCAGTTGTGGAGAAATTGAAACCCAGTATAGAATGGTGAACCGTATCAAAGGCCTTTGAATGATCGAGCAAGACTAAAAATGAAATTCTCCCATCATCTAAGTTGCTTCTTATGGCTTCGATTACATCAGTTAGGGCGGTTAAACAGCTATGCTGAGATCTAAAACCTGATTGACAATCAGTTAATAAACTGTACTGATTTATGTATTCAACGATTTGTTTATGTATAAGTCTTTCAAAAACTTTTGAAAGGTACAGTATATCGATATATTTTTTCAATTTGCCCATCCCTAGTTTAATTTCCTATGAATTAAATGATTAAAGCGTCGTTCACAATCAGAACAACATTTTCGTTTTTTCTTCTATATCTATTTCTGGGTTAACCTTTTCCATATATTTACCTTTAATTTTTAAATAAAAATGTAACTTAACTTTTGTTCAAAAGTTTAATAAATTTTTACTGCAACTACATTTTACTTCGAATGTGATATAAATTTGAAAACCAGGTGGCGTTTTTTCGAATTTATTTGATAACAATTTTGACATTTTTATTGTTTGTTTTAAAATACAAAATATAATTAAAATTTTAATATTAAAAAATGGACGAGACAAAGACTTTTAAGTTTATTGAACTCGTTCAAGGTTAAGAGAAAGTTTGGAACATTTGTTCCAACACATACAAAAACACTAAACAAAGAGATTTGGTGTGGAATGAAATCGGGAACCAATTTTGTATAACCGGTAAGAAAATCATAATTCGAAGAAGGAAACATACATATATATTATGTATTTATTTAATATCATTAAAAATAGGTGAAAACGCTAAAAGTTTTTTTAAAACATTGCGAGATAAATACAGAAGACAAAAAGAGCGAGAAAACGCTGAAAATAGGAATGGAGCGGGATCGTACCGTAAAGAACAATGGGGTTTTTAAATCATTTAAAGTTTTTAGATGCAGCGTCTAGGAAAAGAAGGTATGTTAATATGGGGTTTTTTTATTGAAATGCAAAAAGGAAAGAAATCATTTTGTAAGGGTCACCAATTCTGTTATGTGGGAAGTGGAAAGTAATTTTAAAGAAAATGATGGACTTAAAACTGAAGATTTTACTTTATCATCACCGGATACTTTATCTGTTTCGTTATTAACGTCACCTGATTCTCAACTATACAAAAATGATATATCTTCGCTAGTACCAATAACAACGGTACCGCCGTTACAAACGACATCCTTAAATGGGTGGCATGTCATAACGTCCAGTGTCATAGTGTCATAACGTCCATTAAAGAAATGTCATAGCGTCCGCGGACGTTATGACACTTTGCAAAGTGTCATAATGTCCACAACTTAACTTATAATGAAAAATATTAATATGTAAACAAATTTAAGATCGTAACCGGCCTTCGGCCGGGTGCAAGGATTTTGTTCTCTATGGTATAACAAATACCGGCTTCGCTAACTAAAGCTTCTCTGCACAGCCGGCCTTCGGCCGGGCGCAAGGATTTTTTCCTCTATGGTATAACAAACACCGGCTTCGCTAAATAAAGCTTCTAAAATCTGCCTTGTTTCCGAACGAAAGCCGACTATGCAGAGAAGCTTTAGTTAGCGAAGCCGGTGTTTGTTATACCATAGAGGAGAAATCATTGCGCCCGGCCGAAGGCCGGCTGTGCAGAGAAGCTTTAGTTAGCGAAGCCGGTGTTTGTTAAACCATAGAGGAGAAAATCCTTGCGCACGGCCGAAGGCCGGCTGTGAAGAGAAGCTTTAGTTAGCGAAGCCGGTATTTGTTATCCCATAGAGGAGAAAATCCTTGCGCCCAAAAGTGTTTTCGTTATATATTTAATATATACACCCAGAGAAAAAGCAGCAAAACCATTTTTAAAAAAATGTTTACCATATTATGTTTCATTTAACCAAATCATTGTGTCCGGCAACCATATGATGGTTAAATTAGTTTCTTTAAAAATAGTTTTGTTGGTTGGGACCATAATGAAACATGTTTTTCTCTGCGTGTATGCAGATCATTTTTTGTATTTAACTTCTTTAGTAATTATGGACCTAATGACACTTTTTAAAGTGTCATAATGTCCATTTGACACTTTTGAAAGTGTCATAATGTCCATTTGACACTTTTGAAAGTGTCATAATGTCCATGGACACTATGACACTGGACGTTATGACATGCCACCCTTAAATGCATCAATAGGAAAAAAAATCTAGAACAGTTGAAGAAATTTTTGAAACTGCAAGTAATAAGTTATTGTCTTGTCTTGAGCCAATACAGCCTGGTGGCTCTACGGTGCAAAAATATCATTCCGCTGTAGTTGAATTTATCGTTGAGACCCTTGGAAAGCTAAGTAAAGAAGATGCCAATTCATTTGAAAAAGAACTTATGAAAGTAGCTACAAGATTTCGATACGATTGTTAAATAATTAAACAATTTTATAAAAATTAATTATATTCTATAATAAATACACATTTTCAACCTTTTATGTTTTTAATGGATATGAAAAACCCGTGGGATAAGATGAGTCTAAATAATATAAATTGAACTATCTTAAACACAATTTCAAAAATGAATTAGCGGTAACCCATTCCGAAAATCAATTAAATGAAGGGTTCTTGCAAAATTCTTACAATTTAACGTAACTTGTAAAAATTTAGCGAAAACCCGTTATTTTCCACATATGTTTTAAACTTTTAATCGTTTTTTTTAAATTATGTATGTATGTATGTATGTACATGGTTTCAAAAGCTAAATGGCGAACATTTTTTTGCAAATAATAAATAACAAAATTATAAAAACTTTCGTTATCTTTTAAAAGCATTTCCTGAACTAGATTTGCTCCATCTCCAAAACGATCTCTTTTCTGAAATATATCGCGTACCCACCAACGCCTCTTGCACTTCTTCTTCCTCAACAGCATTGCAGATATTCCCAAAAAGTGAGATACAACAATCACACGACAATTATGTGGTGAAGGCGATTCTTGTATTCTCTTGCAAATATTTTCAACTACCTAAAGTTAAATAAAGTTAAGGAAAACCTTATGCAAATTTTTTAAAATTACCTCCTCAATTTTCATTTATTTATTGTTTTGCATTTTTTTTATATATTTTTATTTAAATTAAAATTAAATTAAAAAATTAAAATTGTTTCTTGTATTATGAACACCAAGTGAAAATGTTTCTGCGATTGTGAACGACGCTTAAATGAAATAAAAAATTTCAAATTTTAAAAAAAATCCCTATTAATAACAAGTTTTCCAAATTTTTTTTATACCCCAAATTTTGCGAAATTTCCTATACATTCCTCGAGATCCTTCCATCTGGATCTGTTTTATGCCACTGGTTTTATTTCATACCAGGTTTTCCTGTTTTGTTTATTTCGGCTTCTATAAAATAATAATTTTACACAATTTCTTTCAAAACATTTTATGAATCAAAAAATGTAATAGTGTTTACACACTTAAGGTTTTAATACAAATTTTGGTTTTAACGATAAAACCGATCATTAAAACCTGGTTTTACCATACAAAATAAATTTTTAAAACCATTTTAAAACCTCTTTTGATTTGGTTTTAAGTAGATTTTATGCAATACAACCATGTTTTCGTTGTACTGAATTCAGTACTACCAAGTTATAAAGATTGAAAACAGCTGATAATGTTTAATCCCAGCTAGCATTTTATATCACAATCCAATACTTTAGGAATCAGCTTCACATAACCGCATATGAGCTAATTTATCGATCATAAACGATACTCTTGTCGTGAGAAAATACTACACTACCGATGAATCACCTCAAAGAATCATTTTTTATGAAATTTTCTGATTCTTTTTTGAGCAACTTAATGGTAGTTTTTCTAATCATTAGTTAGTATTTATCGTCTCATTTTTTCATCGTAAATTATATAGTTTTATATTGAAATAATTTTTTAATTGTCATGTTTTGCCTTTTTCCCCCGATAAAAGCAGCACGATTATGGCTTTTGATTATTTGAACCAACTTTATTTTGAACAAAACAAAAGATATTGGGTTCTCGCAAAGTATATTTATACCAAGTACATGCAAGTCTACTACAAATCAACAATAAAAAAAACAACATTCATTTTGTTTGTGTAAAAACATTTGATACTGTCAAACAGCCAAACATAAAGCAAACATGGTGGAATAAACAGGTGGCAGCACTACGCCAGATGACGATTTTTTGCTCTTGCATTGTTTGTCTAGGTTTATGTCAAAGTTTTGTTTATGTTTACAAAAAGTCCACGGTTTGTGCTGTGATTATTGTATTTTATTAAAGTTAAAATGATCAAATTAAATTAAAATAAATAAGATATTGACCATAATTAAATAAAAATTGGCTAAAAATGTATTTATTTCATCACGTTCTGCGGTACGCTTTGATTTTTGTTTAAAGTATTTTATGACTTAAACGGTGATGTAAATCTCATTTTTGTTGTAATGTTGTATTTGTTGCCGTAACGATGCCACCTGCTTATTCCACCATGAAAGCAAACAAAAAAAAAAAAAAATCATGGCGCACTAAAATGTAAGCAAATTTTGACACTATCGAAAATAAAACAACTGAACAGCTGATCACTTGCATGTACTTGTAATAAATATACTTTGGGTTCTCGTAAAGGAAATAAAAAAAACCATTCGCACTGCCACTTATTTTCATTGATTGACAGTAATTTTTGGGCTTCTTTTTTAGCCAATCTTTTTATTTGTTTGGCAGGCAAGAAAATTACTTTTTTTCTCTTTTAATTTGATGAGACGAATTGGGCAAAAAACTTTTTTAAATGATAAATTGGCTTTAACTGTTAATAATTTAGTTTTCTTATAGAAAACCTACAAGTTTTGTTTTGACAAAGTTGCATATTATGTACATGGTTATTTTGGCTTTAAGCGTTTATCATTTAATGTTTTATAGATTTTTTTGTTTCTCAACATATTGCTGACATTTCTGTTGATGCAATACATCAGAACCAACGAAAAAAAAACGATTTTTGGTTAGTAAGGGCCTTTGCGTTTTAGGTTATATCGTTTCTTTTTTCAATCACTTAATTGAAAATTCATCAAATGGGATCTTAGAAGACCCATTAAGATAATAATAACAAAAAATTATCACACAAATGCTAGCTGGGATGGCACTCAATAAAAATAAATTAATTCAAAAAAATAAAAAAAACGTCAAACCGATGAAATATTTTAAAATACATAAAAATTGTTTGATTTCCAAGCATTTTCCTGCATTAATTTCTTATACAAATTTAATTTTTCCTACGAGAAATCAATTTTATTTTGCACAAAACTATTAGGCAAACTGTGAGTTAAAACCGGATTAAAAAAACTTGTAATGTGAACGCAAAATCAGCTGTTAATAGTTTTAGGCCCGTTTTTACAACTTCCCGATAGCTTAAAGTAGACTTTAACCGGCCTTATAAAAAGTGTTCCATTACTAAATCTTTTCTTTAACCTAAAGTGAGCGATAAAGTAAATTAAGGTCCATCCTACCTGGTAGGTAAAAGTAAAGTTGCAATAATGGAACACGTTTTATACGTCCGATAAAATCCTACCTTTAGCTATCGGTAAGTTGTGAAAACGGGCCTTAATGTTAAAACCAGGTTTTAACTTTAGGTGTGAAAACACTGTAAAAGCAATATTTTCTATAAATTTAAAATTTTACATATTAAAATTGTAAGTTTTCAAAGAATTTAATAAAAGCGGCATGTAAATGTAGTAGTTATTGTGCTGCATACGTATACTTTCAGCTTTGCATTGAGTTGTTTACATTTTATTTTGCTTTTACTACTTTTTACTAGCAAGAGTAAAATTTATTTTCTTGTTTTGTTGTCATTTTATTTTGCTTTTGCTTTTTCTTACGGCAATAAAGCAAAGCAAGAGTGAAATTTATATTGTACGTTTTTTATGACGCATTTGCAGCATTGGCCAAACAGCGGCGTATAGAGCAAAACAATACATAATAAACTTTAAAATATGTAGTTATTATGGAGCAAAACGAATGCTTAATATCTCAGAAAATATAAACAATTTCTTGAAACAGGTTTTCGATTCAGAACTTTCGATTCTAACTAATTTTTTTTAAAAATGGTCGGAAGGTCATAGCAATAATAAACTGACGATTTGCTGATTTATCTTAAATCTCATCTCAGGTGTAGACCGCAAGTAAAGACTGTTTTGTCCTTTTAGTATTTTAGTAATAGGTATTCGTCCCTATTATTTTTAACGCCACTGTATAAGTATAACTAACCATAAGTACTTTGTCCGATATTCATTTGTACCTCACTCAGTGATGCTGCTGCCTTAAAAGTTTCTGCTGTTGTCAAGTCGTTATGTTGTTCGTCGCTACCGACATTCAACTTCGCGTGCGCTGCAAATATTTCCCTCAAAATGTTTATTTATTTTTTTTTTTTGTTTTGCTTTTGCTACGTTTTTCTCAAGGCCTACAGATTTAGGCCAAAAATCTCAAGTGATCTAAACCAACCAAACAAGAGTCTGTCTGTCTTTCGTTTGTACGCTCGTTTGTACGTACGTTCGTTCGTTTGGTCGGTCGTACGTTCATTGATTTCAATTTAATGTTTTTGGATTCGTTGTTGTTTTTTTTTTTTTTGTAGTTAACTACTTACCTAGTGAGCGAGTCGACCAACTTACAAGCCCACGAAACCAATTTTACTAAATAGAAAAATTCAAAAAAAAAAAAAAAAATATATAAAAACTACTTTATCAACATTTACCGACACACAGCTACAAACGAACCAACGTTAAATCATTTGAAACTCAGTGTAGCGCGATAATAATGAAAGAGCGCAATATGAAATCGTATATGCACATCAATATATTGAGAAATCTACACAATCAAAGATGTCGGAGAGTTAAATAGAGTAAAAAAAACACTTGTAACTCATCGAGCGGATCGGACATTGGTGATTGTTTTATAAATGTTATCGTTGAATAATTGAATGGAAAAGCCCCGAATCGTTAAGAACTTTGCTGAGCCTCTACCTAAAACTTAAATAACGCAGGCCTGCGAAATTATAGTTTTTGAAAATGTTTTTCAAACTAACATTTTGTTGATTTTTAGTTTTTAACCGATTTCGGTCAATTATGGATGGCTTAAAATTGTTGTAATCGAATGGACTATATAATTAATTTATAAAACTATGAACTTGTTAGTTGTGGTAAGAAACATCTTCCGAAATCACAAAATTGGTGAACAGAGTTAAAATTAATTTTTTTTTTTAAATCTTAGCCAATTAGCAACTATTCAACGCGTTCAGTAAGTCCTCAAAGAATCTTCTGAAGATGATCCAACGAGTAAAAAATTTATTATTTTAATTATCCCAACAAACACGAAGTCAAAACTTTGATATGAAATAACTTTGTCATTTGACATCAAACACAATTCTTAAACGTTTTTCAATAGTTTGATTTTTACATTTAAATTCAAATTGATGATTTGAAAATAAGCATTTGACCTCAAATGTTTTATCAATTTGACGTCAAATTGATGTCAAATGATAAATTTAAATCAAAACTAAACTTGGCAATATTAACCCAACAAACACAGATGTTTGATTTCAAATTGAAAATGTTTTGAAATCAAACATTTTCTCAATCTACACATGTTTGATAAGGATTTGAAAATCATAGCATCCTCAAAAAAAAGGCGAAGTTATTTTCAAATTGAAAAATGCCTTTTGGTCTTAGGAGACCCCTAGTAAAATTTGATGCAGAAAATATTCGTAGAACATTTTAACCCTGTAAAGTGCCTTTTTAGTATACTTTTGTGGGGAAGTTTAAAATAAGGACAAAAATTACCCCTTAAAATGAGTGTTAGAGGGTTTATATATTCTAAGAACAGAATCGCCATACGATTCTACTAAAGACATCTGGAATTATTTTTTAGCTCAGAAGTACATTTAGTATATTTTTTTGGACTTATACCGAACCCCTTTTCAAAAAATTCAAAACTTTAGAGGCCCATATATCGGGAACCCGAGCTAACTTTTCAAAACCTTTTTGAAAGATTTGCTCTACCAATATTCTAGTTTCATTTCGCGTTGCAAGTATTGAGGTTTGTTTTTTTTTTTTCTTTTTTTTTTGCACAGTTTTATTAGAGTCCCTTTTGCGAAAATTTGTATATGTTTGCATAGGTAATGAAATGTCAAATGTGTTTGTAATGTTTGAAAGAGGAAAGAGGAAGAAGGAAAAGTCTTTTAGGCCGATTACCTTTTAGGTGGAGAATCAAAACCAGTTTAGAACATTATCTAAAACTTATAGTCCCTGCTGCTTCAGTTTCTTCCGAAAGGTGCTTTTCAGCTACCGGTGAAATATTAAACAACAGGAGAAACTGCCTTAAACTAAATAAGGTGGACATGTGTTTTTACAAAATATTTACTCTGCTTTCACACGTTTCATCTTTTGATGCTCAACTCTTATGTTTTTAGATGAGGGAAGAAAGGGGTTTTGCCGCAAGTTTTTACTTGCTATTATTGATTCGCGCAGAATTACAGCAATGAATACAAACAACAAGAATGGCAGGTAGTATGGATTGCTTAGCTGTACTTTTTTACTGCTAACTTGAGGCATTTATGCCGAAATTTTTATATGTTTACATAAATACTGAAATGTCAGATATTTTTATGGAGTAAAAAAAAATCAAATAAAAATGCAATTGCGAGCATAGGATAAAACAATGAACGACCAGAGAAAAAGTACGGTAGATTGATTATCTTTTGGGCTAAGAATCAAATCCAATTTAAAACATTATCTAAAGTTGCAATAAAATATCTTATAATCCCTGTTACTTTGGTTTCTTCAGAAAGGTGTTTATCCGCATCACTATTTTTAAAAACTGTCATCTAAAAGAATGTGCATACATATGTACATACGTCTCATAGGTTCAATAAATTGATACAAACAACGAACTGTAGCCTGATAAAAAACTAGTTACAGTTTTCCTACTTAAGTACAAACATTCAGTCGATAGTAATATCGATATATCGATAGTGAAATCTGAACTATCGATAAATATCGATAGTATCCCAGCACTAGTACACGCATTCAGTCGATAGTCTCGATAGTGAAATCAGAACTATCGATAAATGGATATCGATAGTGGAAAATATCGATAGTATCCCAGCACTAGTGGCTGCAGGCTAACAAATCAGCTGTTCAGAAAGTTAATTTCTCTGAACAACAGCATTATACACTTCTCTGTTTGTCAACCGATTTGAACAAAAATACACCATTTGAAAGGTATTCACTTACGGAAGTGCACAATGTATATTTAATTAAAATCTAAGGTGGTACAAACGGGCAAATTCGGTAACCTTTTAACTCCAAAACTAAGAGTACAAAAAAATTTTATACTTATCGTTGTTCTTTAGAAAAATAAGCGGACAGGTGTCTGGCACTTTTTTGAAATTTGGCTCTTTTGGAACTTCTTTGTCCCCCCGTCTATCTTTTAAACCAATAAATATTGAAATGAAGATTATACAAAATTCGTAACTTATTTAAAAAATACAAATATAAACTTGGTACTTTTTCGAAATTCTAACGTTTATACTTCAATAGGGAGAATAAAGTATCAAAAAGCGAAAAAGGGGAAATTAAATTTCTTTCTTTTACTTTTCTGTGCTATATGTATGTATGTAGTTATTTTTTAATTTTCTATTGCATTTTAGATTGCACTTTTTGTATTGTGAGTTCATGTTTATATCCGTTTAGTTCATCGAAAACAAGCATACTGTAAGCATCTGCATTTTACTTAGCGCGATGTTTATGATAACATAAAAAACCAGAATTGATATTGCGTTTATGATATCATTTGTTGATTGCAGTGTGTGTTCAATCTGAATGAGAAATGCGTTGCGTAAATGCATTGCATAGTGTGTACCAACTATTAGAAACATAAATTTATACTTATTTGTTCTACAACTGGTACTTTTTTAATTATGTACCTAGAAACATAAAATTACACATGCAATGTCCTGAGTGGTTGAGAATCTATAAAGCGGCCAATACCCTTGCAATATTATTGTATATGATATTCACCATATTATTTCCATTTGGTCCTATATTATGCAATAAGTCGCACGATGATTTCATTCATGCAATAAAAATGAATGTCCACCTTTTCACCTATAGGAATAACATAAACAGCATTGTACAATGTTGCCAACATACTTCATTTTCTTTTCGTTGTGCAATAAAAATCAAAAGTCTTTTGATAGTTGCCAATATATTGTTCTACCTTCGAATATCACATACACATTGGCGATATAATTGTACAATACGTTAAGTTGAACAATTTTATTGCAAGTGTATGAGCCGCTTAAACTAGAATTTACACGTGAAAGTAAATTTCTTGAAAGTCGCAATACACTCACACTTTTTCACTAACCCACACATAATTGTGGTACTTTCAGCCAATCGGCTGCTTCTTTGATTTTTTGTTGATAATACGTATACTCTACTTGCAAGAAAGTACTTTCACGTGTAAAGGCCAGGTAAGAAGAAACATCTGGTCCTTTTTTGATTTTCAACTGGTACTTTTTGAATTTTCACGAGTATAAAGGACCAAATACACTGGTCAAATTCCCATCCAGCATTAAGGTTGTATTAGTGAAAATGAGTTTGCATGTGTGACACCGACGATGCTTGATGGAAAATCAAAAAATTTAGATATTTAGCATGCTTGACGAGTGATTTTGATGAATGTATTGGCGTTACTCTTCAAGCACCCACACACTTTAAACGTGATTTCAAACCGAACAGACGCTAAAAATGTCGGATGAAAAGAAAAATATGTTTTGGAGGAAAAAAAATGTTATTTAATAATTTTCTCCTTCTTTTCTTAATTTTTTTTTTTTTTATTTATTAAAAAGCAACACAGTTAAAAGTATGTAATCACAATTAAACACTTTTTATCTATATTTAAAGCTCGTGTACGTGTGCTTGACATTAGAACATACATTTGCTGGATGAGCTGTCAAGCATTCATTTTGCATTTTATTTTGAAGTGACAACAGCAGGAGCAAAAAATATTAAAATATAGATAAAAAGTGTTTAATTGTATTTACATACTTTTAACTGTGTTGCTTTTTAATAAATAAAAAAAGAATTGAAGAAAAGAAGGGGAAAATTATTAAATAACATTTTTTTTCCTCCAAAACATATTTTTCTTTTCATCCGACATTTTTAGCGTCTGTTCGGTTTGAAATCACGTATAAAGTGTGTGGGTGCTTGAAGAGTAACGCCAATACATTCATCAAAATCACTCGTCAAGCATGCTAAATATCTAAGTTTTTTGATTTTCCATCAAGCATCGTCGGTGTCACACATACAAACTCATTTTCACTAATACAACCTTAATGCTGGAAGGGAATTTGACCAGTGTATTTGGGCCTTAAGACCTAGAAACATAAAATTAAATATGCAAGGTCCTGAGTAAATGAGAATCTTAGAGAGGGATATTTTTTGGTACCTTTTCGTTCTTTTATTGGTACTTTTTGAATTTTTATTAATACTGGACCTAGTAACATAAAATTCAACATGCAGAGTCCAGAGTGAATTATAAACTATAAGAATGAAGACTTGCATGCTGTCAGAAGTTTTTTGTGTTGCCAAAATAAATTTTTTATAAAATAGAACATTTGCACAAAAAATAAAAGTGATATGCTCACGATCAATGATATCTACTGCAAATTTACAAATCGCAAAATTGCACAATAACCATCATGATTACCCTTAATACCTATTTATTTTCTAAATAAAAAATAACATTTAAATAAGTAATTTTTAATTTTAAGGAATAAATAAAACTCAAGAAATAACTGTTATTTTTAAAGGAATAAATAAGATTCAGGAAATAATCGGAGAAGTTCTAAAACTTAAAAAATAAAACTTAATGCTTCTTCATGTAGTCCATGTAAAACGGATTGCCGTAGCACCTTTCTTTTAAGTTTCCTTACTTGCAGTCCCTGCATTATCCATAATTACATTTTAATTAACTCATCCCTTCAATTTTACACAACATACATACCTACGTATGAATAAAGGGATGAATTAGTTTAAAATTTAATTATGTAAAATGCTGTAGATACCCTGCAAATAATAGGACCAGTCCAAACACGCGTGTAAAGAGTAGTCCACAAGGGACCAGGACTAGTCCAAAACTAACCCAAACGTATGGAAAAAACCTGGTCTATTTAACATTACGATGTCCTAGGAGAGGACCATATAACCCACCTTTGGACCACTAAGGAGTAGTTTTAAAACTACTCCATGGTATATAACCCACCTTTGGACCACTAAGGAGTAGTTTTAAAACTACTCCATGGTATACTCAAGAGGATTAGTTTTGAAGTCGTTTAAAAACGAAAGCATGTCGTTAAAAAACGAAGACATGTCGTCTCACTACAAACGCTTTTTAACAATGACATGGTCCATGCTTGCATTACATCGGACTAGTCCATGGAGTAGTCCATTTTATCAAAATGGGTCAGGTGGTCCAATTTTATTTGCAGGGTAGGTACCTATGAAAGAGTTTTGAAGTTTCAAACAATTTTGTTTTTTAATGGTTTAAGTTTGTATGTATGTATATGTATGCGTGCTTATATGTATGAAACTGTGTTTTTTACTTTCATTTTCTTTATCAAAAAAATCAAAAGAGTATCACAATTCGCTGTCTGTTATGTTCTCCAAGAAATTATGAAACAAAACTGTGTCATCGTACAAGATAACATAAACAAACATTCACAAACATTTTGCCCGCTATTTCAGCCAAACAAATAGCAGTCAACACCAACACACACGTGAAGTTGTGAAAAAAAAAACCTGGAAGGGTGCAGGAGGAAAATTCTGTTTTTCAACCCACAAATTAGTTGACCTCTTTTTTTTTTGAATTATATGTCATCATTTAATAGATTTTTGCAAAATTTGCAGGAATTTATTTTATATAATTTCATACCTATGTCACATATGTTTATTAAAAAACTTTAACTCACTTTTAATACTGCATTTTTAAAACTTATTTAATAAAAAACAATAAACAGTAATATGAATCAATTTTAAGCAATTTATTTCATATTTTTTTTATCACTATGAACAACTGTAACAACTTTGACAGCTTAGAGGGAAAACTTTGAGCAAAGTTTACAAACGCAAAAGAAAATAAAGTAATCGATAACTATAAAAACGATAACACGAATATAGAAAAATCTATGTTAAATTATGTTATAAGTATAAATTTTATACAAATTTAATTTAAGTTTACTTGTATTTGATTATTAATTTTACTTTTTATTTATTAGAAGAATATTTTAATAAAGTTTTTATATACTTTTCGAACAAAAGTGTTGTATTTTACTTTTGTACTAAACAGAGTTGCATCTTTTTCATAATACTCACCACGTCACGGTTGCATTTAGAGTGTATGTTAATTGAGTACTATTTCGCTGACTATTTGTTCACAACACTGTATTTAACACAATCTCACATTTTGCTTTCGTGTGCGTTGTGCGACTCTTTGTGTGAAATACAAAAACTAAAATGGCGACGTCAGTAGAGTGATGGAATTGAGGAATTTTTTCAATTGTGTTGATTTTTTATATTCATATTCTATATATTGGTGGATATTTTAACCCAATTACAACAATAAATCTAAAAACAAACAAATAATACCAAAATAAATGTGTATCAAATAGTTTTTGTGCAAATGCCTAGATTTTAAAAGTGAATTTATTAAAAGGCAAATGAAAAAACCAACTGAAAAAAGTGGAAAAAAGTTACGCTGAAGAAAAAATAAAAATGGCGCCCGCGACGTCTTGACTTTCTTTTTTTTTTTTGTATAAAATCGTTTTTGCATAAAATATTTTATATTATTTGTTAATATTTCCACATAATAAAATGTTAAAAACACAAACGACTAATTTGTGAAAATCCTATTTAAAAGAATTTGTGTTAAAGCTAAAAAAGAAGGCAAAATAAAAGTTGAAAAGCGGATTTACTGTGGCCGTTGTTTTTTAAGTTCGTTCATTTCAGTTTCATTATTTTTTTATTTTTCATTCATACGTTCGTATACGTGCGTGTGTGTTATATATATTCTTTAAAAAAAAAAAATAAAAGGCCTTGAGGATGTGTGCTGCTCAAAGTAATCCAACACAAAGTTTTGGTCCTTATGCCTGGGGTTTTGCTGATAATACTCGAGGTGCCGAGTCCGTATTGGAAATATCTCCAAATATAAACTACACAGTGAGCAGTGAATCTGTAAGTAATAGTATATTTTAGCCCTCTAATTTCATTCCAATATGTTTTTATTTGAATTTTTTTTCCTAATTTGTTTTTTTTTTTCTTCTGTTAATTTGTTCTTCTGCCTGTGTTATGTCTGCTGTGTGTTTGGTCTATATGTCCAACAGATTTTGTGCCCACAATACAAAACAAAATAATATAAACGTACAAGAATAAATACTAATAGAATAAATAAAATAAAATTATAAAACTGTACTTGTGATAGTCGTGGTAGTTCTCTTCGTTTGGTCGTGGTCGTTAATTGTGTGGTTGGTTGTGTGTTGTCTCAGCAAAGTTAAATAAAACCAACAACAAGAACAGCTTCAACGACAGCAATACCAATAGCAACAACACATCACGAACACACTCAATTCGTTTGTATGCATGACAGTTGGTATGAATGCATGTACATTTTGAAGAAAGCGCGCGCGTGATGATGTATGAGGATGATTATGTATGTTTGGGTATTAGTGCTTTTATTATTAATGTTGTTGTTGGTTGTTGAGGGGGCAGGAAGGTGTGTTGGATAGAAAAATTTATATACATACATTTACAACACTATATGTATATGAACGCGAAGAAGAGGAACATACTCAAATTGTTTTGTATTGTTGATGCAATATTGTTTTTTTTTTTATTTATGTATATTTTGTATTTATGTTTTGACTTTGTTGATAAATTGATTAATATAAATATCAAACTGTAAACATTATAAACAAATGTTTACCTAAATGTGCATTTCATTGTACATAACTTCCTTTTTTTGGAAATTTGATTTCTAATTGCATTATTTCAGTAAATTTTAAAGTTTGCTGCTAAATAAGTTAGTTTTTTAAATATTTGGTAACCGTGGTAGGTACCAATGTTTATTTATATTTGTAAATTTTGTAATTTGCCTTGGACTTGTCTGAAGAAATTAGCCAAGTGTAAGTTACCTTAAATTTCTTTTAACACTTTTTAAAAATTTAGAAATGTTAACGTTTTTTTTTTTTTTTTTTTTTTGTTTTTTTCCAATTGAAAAATTGGGTTTTTGTGTTTTCCTATAGATTATAGCCATCCCAACAAACCCTCAAAAGATTTGATCTATTTTCCAATTAGTTTCTGAATTAGACGATAATTGAATTTTACAGCTTAAACAAAATGTTGAATTTCGAAAAAGTTATGTATGTAGGTATGAAAGTCATTATTTTATTTTAATTCACACATGATGAGAGACGTTTTTTTAAAAGAAGGATGAATGAATCTCAAAAATCCGAGAGATAGATACCTATGATTTTGAAAAAAAAAACAAGTAAGAAAGTATATGTAGGTAGTCGGTCAAACCCGATAATATGATACCCTACACCACAGTATTTAAAAACGCATCATGCTTATGTGTCCATATAAATATGTATTTAGGTATCTATGTTTATAAAGTTCATTAAAATCGGTTCGAAAGTTTGTAAGAGACAGAAATTGCCCCCTACCTCCATTTGTGGTCCTATTTTTAAAAACTGTATAGCTTATTTGTCCAAATAGATATGGTTCTATCTATGTTTTAAATTTCATTAAAAGCGGTTTGATACATAGTTTCTGAGAGGAAGAAATTTCTCCCTATCTTCCCTCCTGGTACTAGGATTTGGCCCATTTTCAATAGGCTTGGTTCTTGTGCCAATAAGAACCTATGTCCCAAATTTTATCAAATTATCTCCAAAATTGCGACCTGTTCTTTGCGCACAAGGTTACATGGACCAGCTAGCCTGCCAGCCAGCCGGACGGACATCGTTAGTTCGACTCAGAAAGTGATTCTGAGTCGATCGGTATACTTTACTTATTTGTCTAGGACCAATATTTAATATTTTTACTTTAGTAATTTCCCTGCAGGAAATGTCACTAGTGAATCTCTACTGATTCACTATTGACACAGTCGCCAGTACTTTCATTTCATTTCATTCAACATACCTATTTAATACTTAAAATCATATTCTTTATATAGGTATGATTATTTTTTATAAAATTTACACATTTTCTTCTAAATACATTATAATTTTGTTCTGTCTTAATGTCATTTGTAAGTGTGTTAAATAATTCAATGAAGTCTTCAGCATTTCGCAGTTGATATGGTTGTACTTCACCGACGTATTTGATTTGCTCGCATAGATATTCTGGAGCGTTACCATGTTTAGTTTTATGTATAAAACTCAGAGTATTGAATTCAAGTCGCTGTTCGATATTTAACCATTTAAGTGTGTTAAGCATGGCTCTAATTGAAGTATATCTGTTGCATTTTAAAATAGTGACTTATTATACCCCAGGCAATGTTATTTACAATATACATTTAACATGTGCGTGTCATTGGAAATCTACTACTGACGTTGGTTCTACTGACTAGGTAGTTCATTTGGGAACATATGTTGACATTAGAACGAGAATCGCTAGTACATTTCAGAAAGAATAGTAGTCTACACTTTTTGTAAGAATACGAAATCATAACAATCTTTTTTATTATTTCTTCAACTTTATTGGAATAATACTTCTCAGTTGTTATTGATAAAATCTTTTTCGTATTAAAGCTAAATATAGTGGCAAATGTAATGTCACCAATATAGTCGAAAAAACTGGCGACTTTGAGACACTTGCACACAGGTTTCCTTCAGGGTTAATTCCCATGACATTTGTATTGTGTATTCATACACATGTAGGTATGTATAGGTACAGTATGCAGTAACATCATAAGCTACATTAATTTTTGGAAACAGCTGTTCAATGATGGTTATGTGATGGGTAGTTTTAATTTTAAAGAAGTTCTTTTCTAAACTGTGCAAAAAAAAAAAAACAGCCTCAACACTTGCAATGCGAAATGATTGTATAGGTACTACTAGTAGAGCAAATCTGACAAAGGTTTTTCCCGAAATATGGGCCCCTAAAGTTTTTGAATTTTTTGAAAAGGCGTTTGGTATAAGTCAAAAAAAAATATACTAAATGTACTTCTGAGCTAAAAACTAATTTCAGATGTTTTCAGTAGAATAGCATGGCGATTCTTTTCTTAGAAAAATGTGATATTTTATTTAAAAAAATGCAATTTAGTGTCTGTTTCTTAAGAATTTTGCTCCCGAAAAGGGATGGGTTTTAGAATAAAACAATAAAATGGCATTTTTTTAATAAAATGTCACATTTTTTTTGTAGAAAAGAAAACACCATAAATAAAATTATAGTTGTGGAGTAGAAGACACAATTTTTTAAAATACTTTAGTTACGTTTTTGTTTAAAAAAATTAAAGGAAAAAATAAGATAGAAATAAAATTTTTGCTATCATTGTAAACCAAGCTTTATTGAAAAAAAATTATAAAAAAAGATTTTTTTTTTAAACAAATTTTTACTCAATTTCATAGATACAATTTTCCTAAATGACTAATTTTACTAGGGAAGCTATTTATATTTTGAGCCTTGGCGAGACAGTTTTCAAATGAGCTATTTGATGTTTGGTTATTCGAGCACAAATTTCTCCGCAAAAAAAAACGATTTAACTCGTAAACACATGTTTGTACAATGAGTTTTACGACTAAGATCGTGACCGCAGTTCGCTCTAAGGCCAAAATCGTGAAGGTCGTCCCATATCGATGCTATGCTCAAAATTATATTTTGACAAAGTCAAAAAATTCCCGCGTCAGTTTGTTTAAATATATGCAATCGCGGTGCTTTAAAATTTGTGATAACATTTACACAAGTAACAAATATTTGACTTATGCATATGAACCTTAAAATTTAGAGGTTCCTCAAACGGAGTAAAGAAAAGTGTTACGAAAATTGCTTGAAGCAAAATTGAATTAATCATCTTAGAGAATTTCTACTTTGAAACACAATAAATCCATTTTTTATAATAAATTTTATGGCATTTTGACAAACCATCTTAAGTCAAATTTAAAAAGTTTCGTTACCTGCAATTGAAATTAAAGAACTTTTTTGTTTACGTTTTTAAAATTTTGTACCTATAAAAAAATTTTGTAAAATTATTATTGGATAAAAATAATTTTTTCACCGAGTTTTTTTAAACTTTTTTGCTATCTTATCTCGAATTCAGATCTTTTGTCAAAATGCCACAGAATTATTTTCTTTTCATTAAAATGCTCAAACTATAAATAGCAACCCTCGTATACAGACGTAAAAAAGCAGAATAAAATCGATTACAAATTTTTGTAGAGTATATTTTCGTTAAAAAGTATTTAGTTTTGCATAAAAAATTGTTTTAAATTTTATAATTTTTTTTTTAACAATTTCGTTATTATCATAACTTTAATTTATATGACAAATTAATACTGATACCAATCAGAAAGTTTTATTATATTATAATAACTCCTATAAATAATCTTTTATTTATTAAATTAATGCCTATTTTATTTAGTTTGATTGTGGTTCACTTTTATAAAAAATTATAACATTATTTTTTTATATTTTCCGATATTTCGATACCCTGCCCTGTACCATCTACAGGGGGGAAATATGTTATACATTTTTATAAAAAATGTATCCTAAAGCACAATAAAATAGGCATTTATTACAACGATGAAATCGTTAATATCAAAAATGTATATGAAATTGTTAATAATGTAAAATATAATATCTCTAACATACTTACAAGATGAAAAATCTTTAATACAAGAGTTCCAATGTTCCAATTTATCACCTAAAGCCCCTCTCGACTTGAAATGTTTATCCTTTTAGTTGTTATTAATAAAATTGTTTAAACCCGAAAGAAACAACTTTTTGGTGGGAATATGTAGTTCCATATAAAATAAAAATGTTACGGATAGATTCTTAATGTTTTTGAATCCTTCCCAGCATAAAACACACCAAAATAAGAAATGCATGAAACCAAACGAAGTAAAGATTGTATAAAAATGCTAATTAAATATTTTTGACTCCTTCATCCTTTGAGCACTGCAAATAATGATATCAAATCGCTAAAAGAAAAAGAAAAATAGTAACAAAAGAACACACAAAAGAATTAACAAGAGAAGAAAACTAGAACAAATAAAAAAAAAAAAATTCATTTAAAACAAACCTTAAATTAAGAAATAAATTTGATACATAATTGTTATTCATCATACTAATTCTAAATGTTAAAATTCATCTTCTATGATTAAATAGCATTATAATTTTCAGATGCCATATTTGTTATCCACTGATGGATCATTAACAGTGCAAAAAGATGTTAAAGGAGCATTAGCTGGCAAACAAAGTGTTGTGCGGCGTATGGTATTGGTCAATGACCCCTTCTCATCAGGAGCTCAAAGGTGAGCAAAGCATTTAATTTTAAACATTCTTTACAAGTACAAAATATCTTTTGAAAGGGATATTAAAAAAGTAAAGTTTTCTTTTAATTTATTTTTTATTTGTTTTTATTTTTTTACCATTAAATAGAGTTATCACTGGTGCCACAACCGCTGGCGCCTCCTCAGTTGTTAAAAAACCGGAGCAGCAAGTTTTAAACTTAAATTGTGACAAAAATTGTAAGTTATTTTGTTTAGAGAAGATAATGTCTTCTAAATTCGCGTGAATATTAAATTCTCTTAACTTCCTTAGATCTTCTTGTCGATCAAACAGATCAATCCCATTTATCGAACGGTATTGTTGATTCAAAAACCCAAACCATATTAACAACGGCTGCTGGAGCAAATAAAGCACATTTCAGTCCTATTGGTCCGATACACTTGACGGCCGAGGAATGTAATGAAATTTTAATGAAACGTGCTTTGGCCGCCACACACCCACAAACAATTACGTCAAATGATGGTCATAATACAACTACAAGTAAGGCCTATATAATTATTTTTATAATATCAATAACAAAAACTAAGAAAACTTCCTTGAGATTTGAAAGTTAATTTGTGGTATTATTTTTTTCTCCCTCCTTCTATCGTCGTTTTACATCTATTTCACAACTATTGGTCATGCAATGTTAGGCGACATTTTACCTGGCATTTCAGTGCAGGTACAGAAAGTAATTCAAGGTCTAGAAGAGAATGACGATTCACAAGGTAATAATGCGTCTAATTTAAAATTAGAACCTGGAACATTGGAACTCTCACCGAAAACAGAATTACAAGACACCATGCATTTTACAGATGTAAGATAATTTAATTTTATTTAAAATAACCTTTTTCTTTTTATTTACCAAACTGAAAGAAGAAAAAAAAAAATTTGTCGATTTGATATTTTCATAATTGCTTTTTAGGCCGATGCCACCATTAAAAAGGAACGCCCTTACAGTTGTGATGAATGTGGTAAATCATTTTTGCTAAAGCATCATTTAACGACTCATGCTAGAGTTCATACAGGTGGGTAAACGTTTATTTAAATTACATTTTAAAATTTATATTGAATTAATTGATTTTCTATATACATATTTGTATTTCAGGAGAACGGCCCCATATATGCACACATTGTGGCAAAACTTTCGCCCACAAACACTGTCTAAATACCCACTTGCTACTACACTCCACCGATCGCCCTTATCAGTGCACCGAGTGTAAAAAGAGTTTTACACTAAAGCACCACTTGTTGACCCATTCAAGGGTTCATTCACGTGATCGACCATTTATTTGTAATGAATGTGGACGTACATTCCCTCTGAAACGTCATCTAGTAACTCATAGCAAATATCATGCTGGCGAAAGACCGTTTGTTTGCGATGAGTGTGGCGAAAGCTTTGCCCAAGAAAATCATCTCGTCATGCATTCACGGTTAGTAAAAAGCAATTTATCTATTTGATTTGTGTCAACTAAATAATTGTAATAAAATGTGTTTTTTTTTGCAGTTTTCATGGCTCCATAAATCCATTTGTATGCCAGGATTGTGGTGTTACATTTCCGCGTAAATTTCAATTGGTCAATCATGCTCGTATACATGGCAAAGTACCACATGCCTGTACAGTGTGCGGCAAAGAATTTTTACAAAAGAGGACATTAGTTGCACATATGCGGTAAGTTCTGATAAAGAAAGCTTTTCATATACTTACATACATAATATATTATGAGATTTGTTTTGATATTTAGTTTTGAATTTGAATCATGTAAAGATAAGAGAAAGAGATAACACTAATTTCTAAACACAGCGTCTTGCATAGATTCGTTCGGCGTGCCAGATCGATATAAAATATATCTTGAGCTTTTTGTAGCTCTGCTCGCCTTTTTTAATTTACATTTTATTTTTGAGAATTACATATTTTAATTTTTTACAATCTCAAAGCAGAACTATTTGAAAAAAAAACAATTTTTTATTGAACTTGTATAGACTTTTAACAACTTAAAAAATGTTTAAATTCATAGTTACCTAATGCGGTTTTTTTATTTATGATAATTTCTATTTATTTGTAAACAGTGTACATACTGGTGATCAAGCATATCCTTGTATAAGTTGCGGCGAAGGTTTTAACTCAAGACACGATTTAAATCAGCATGTACGCGCCAATCATGGCGGTGTAAATCCGAACTCTTCAAATTCCGCCGTAGTGCCGTCCAACCCGTTGATTTCACAGCAGCAGCCGACACAAACAATACAAGTATGTTGTCACATTGACTTATTTGTAATTAAAAAATATTTTATTAAACAAAATTTTTTAACTTGTAGCAGGTTCACCAAACACAAGCCCATTCTACACATCAGCAACAACAGGGGCATCAAGTTCAAAATAATCATCCACAAACTATAACGGTGGTAAGCAACCCCAACAATTCGGCATTACTAACGGTCACCGCCAATGATGCCAATAATTCGGCTCGACCACAATTTGGTTGCCGGTAAGTAAAATAATTTTTTAAGTCGTTTATATTTTCTTCTCAACTATTTTTTTTTTGTTGCTTTTTGTTGTTGTAGGGAATGCGGAAGTGCCTTTAATAGTCGCGAAGCTTTAGCTCTCCACCTGCGTTTACATACCGGTGATAAAAGTCTTATGACCGATTTATGTGCTTTAACCGCCGCCTTGCCTACACATTTACTAAGCACGACCGGTATGAGTTCTGGTGCCACAGTAGTGGCTGCCAATCCCAATATTATAGCCCAAAACCAAATGCCAGTTCAAATCATATCATCAACGGGTCAAGTTGTATCACAGACAACACTGGTGCAGGCCGCCGCTACGACTCATCCGCAGACACTTGTTCCCGGTATGCCATCGGTTGGTTTACAACAACAGCAGCAACATTTACAAAATGGTGCAGCCCACCAGCATCAGCAACAACAACAACAGCAGCAGCAGCAACAACCCCAACAGCAGCAACAACAGCAATCACAACAAACACCCACCAAACCCAAAACACACTTCTGCGCTAGTTGCGGCAAAGGTTTTGCCGCTAAACACGGTCTCATGCAACATAATCGTCGCCACCCCAACGGCGGTTGTACGGTGCGCACTCATGTCTGTGAATGTGGCAAAGCATTCTTCCAAAAAAATCATTTAATGCTACATCAACGTCAGCATTTGGAAACGAAACCACCAATTACGCAGCAACAGGTGTGTTGAACCTCTCACTCACAATCACTCTCTCAAATCAAACTCTCTAAAAACAATTGAGAAATAATAATCTTATAAAAAAGGTTGTAGTTGTGCAACGTAAGTGTTGAGATATTTAAATCCATTTTAAATACTTTATACATAATTTTTATTCTACCGATCGATTCAGTTTTGTTTTCTTCTGTCGTTCTTATAATTTCGGTTATCTTCACTTAATTTAATTTTTGTTTCTTTTTAATTTTTTTTTCTCCAAAATATTTGATTTTGGTTTAATTTTTGTTTAAAATTGTAACATACTGATCTCAGTTTATTTATTTTTTTTTTTATTTGATAATTAAATTCTCTAGAAATGGTGTTGGGGTTTTTTTAACTTTATTTCTGTGTTTTATTTACGGTTAATTATTAACATTAAAAGTACTTTAATAAAGAAAAAAAACACTTTTTTAAATATTCTTTAAAAAGAAAAACACACACACACAAATTAAAAACACATGAAAACTTTGAAGCAAATATTTTGTAATTTTCTATTTAAAAAAAAAAAAATCCTTAAAAATTCTATTTTTCTTGAAAAAAATATATTACAAGTTGATAAAGACATAAAGTTTAAATGGAAAGCTTTATATTGTTTCAACTATGTGTCCTACTAAAAGAAACTTTTGATTGGCAAAAAGCACTTGACAAAAGCTAAAAAATATTTTTGGAATATTTTTCACTTCAAAATAGATACTCCTTACCAAATTTTCTCTATGCACATACCACAACCTACCTCCTAACAACTTTCCTTCATTATTTATCCTTCTAACAAAGTTAAATGTTTTTTTTCATTTAAATTTTCATTTCTGTTGTTTTCTTCTTTAACTTTAACTATTTCTTTTAAATTATAATTTCATTAGTTAAAAAGAGATCTCATTTTATTTAAGAAATTAATAATTTATGCATAAGACTTGTTCACTACAACAATACAAGCAGCTTGATTTTATTCTTCGACAGGATGGCAACCAACAGCAGCAGCAACAACAACAACAACAGCAGCAGCAGCAGCAACATGTGCAACAACAGGCACAACAACAATTGGCCCAACAACAACAGCAGCAGCAGCAAAATCAGCAACAACAGCAGCAAAATCAGCAACAACAACAACAACAACAACAAATGACAACAAGAGAAGTAATGATTGGCAACCAAGCTGTTCACGTGCAAGTGTTACAAGGTACAAATCCAGCACAAGTTATAAAATATGAAATAAACATACCACAAGAGAATCAAAATATTGAATGAGCCATATAAAAGAAGTATCGAAGAGTACAGGACAGGACAAAAAGCAAAACCTTATACAAACACATCTCTAACCTACTCTACCCCCTACCTACACGTAAAAGAGAGTGAACTAAAGATATTTAAACCAACAGAAAGGAAAAAGCATTTAAAAACTTTACGATAATCATGGCAAAAGATAAATTGGATTGGAAAAATTCGTGCATGCAAGTTTAGTAAAAACACTTTCTAATTCAATTGTACATAAATTTATATAAGAATAGATAGGCTCAGGTCTATAAACTAGACGCAAATGCCTCCTCTCCGTTTTCCCCATTACTTTTTTTATTTTCCTTTTGTTGTTCTCTTTTTAGATTCTCTTTTTAAGGCTTTTGTTTATAATAAGGTTATACTTTGATAATAAGCATTATTGTTGTTGTTTTTGTTTCTATTTTTATTGTTTATTTTTATTAAAAATACCTTTTTTTTAACCATATTGACATAATTAAAAAAAAAACTTTACAAAACAAAATTTAACCATCTTCTCTAGTTATAACCACAATTCCTTTTTAAATTGTTCAGCATAAAACATAAAAAAAAAAAAATACTTTTAAGCCAAGTAGCAGTAAATTAAATTAGGTTAAAAATTTGTTTTTCATATATTTTAATTATTATTTCTTCATTTAGTTTGTACATAAAGTATTTAGTTATTAATTTTTATTTGCAATCGAAAAGTTTTGAAAAGAGTTAAAAAAAACACAATACAAATTGATAGAAAATATTTTTATTATAGTTTTGAAATTTTACCACTAGAAAACTTTCAAACGTTTATAATTCTAGTAAAAATAATTTATTCCCGTGATTATTAAATAAAAGGGAGGGCGCTAAAGTGTTTTGTACAAGAATCATCCATCTATTAAAGATTTCGAAGATTTTTTTTATAGTTTGAGATTATTTTTTTTAAATTGTAGCACATTTTATTTAAAAGTATTGTTTTATTACTCCTGATTTTGTAAAAGTCACTTATAAGTATAGAATTTATTGTGTCCAACAAATTTTTGTTTAAAATACCGAACATTGTGAATCTTTAAATCTATTTTCGACCTTAAATATACCCCTTAGTTTTGAAAACTAACGGCCTTTTTGAAAATCGCACGATTGGAAATCGAAAACGCCAGATTTATTCCATGGCGTTTTACTTGATATCTGCCATATATAAATAAATTTATATTTTCTTTTGGTAATATAAATGAATGGATATTGTACATATCGTTCAAGTTTATAAAAGTTCATGTTGAACATAGGGTGTCCGTAAATTTCCTCCATTTGGAACGATCATTTGCTAGAGCTTTGACTTGGATCCACGACTTGTTACAGCTTTCGACTTCTCTTTTTACCATCCTCACCCAAGTAATCATCAGGCGACCAGGGGTCTAATCACCGAATACGATATCGAGCAAAATTGATAGAAATTATTTATTTTGGTATCATGAAACTCGATATCGAATGAAATGTATTGAATTTGAAATAATAGCATTCTATATCGAGTAACTCGACATTTCATTTATCGAGTTTTCATCCGATACGTCAGTGTCTATCGTATGCAAAAAAATTGAAAGTTTTTCGATACGATAGTATCGAATGCGGTGTTTAGACCCCAGGCGGGCGTTGATCTTGCGAATTCCAATCGAGTGCATCTCTGCTGATTTCATTACATGGCCTACGTAGACTATGGTCAATCCAAGACCACTTTCGACGTTTCATTTCTATCTCAATCGGTACCACCAATGTGGCCAGAATATGCGCAGAATTTGTCTAAGGCAAAGATTCTGAGTGTGTTTTGCGTTGTGCTCCATGTAGTGCAGATCTGTCATAGTTTCTTAAAAATGCTTTATTAGTTCGCTTGAGCATAATTTTGTAATTTGAAGTAGTTAAACTTTTTGCGATTGTGATTTAAAGAATACCTTCAATTCAATTTGATGAATTAAATATTTATAATTAACTCACTTGAAATTCATCTCTCACCTGTTCTTAGTATCAGAAAAAAGTAATCTGAAGTTGGGTTTTTAAAAACGAAAATTGCTGATAACATGCTACAACATACGTATTTGTTAAATAAAATATTTGAGACAATTTTGACATTCGATGTCGAAAGAAATTTTAGCTGTATATACATACATACATATTTATGTAGGAATCCAATTGACTGTTCTTACAAAATCTTTTCGAGTGACTTCGTTTGTTTACTTTCTAGCAGCGAATTTATACAGAGGGAGAGAGAGAGTTATGCTGGCGGTCTTTTTTTTTGCATGGAGTTTGACTTTTAGAATACCTTTAACTACACACAAAAAAGGAACAACTTGCTTAACTCGCATGATTCGGTCATCTGTATGAATTTCAACGCTTTCTAGCAAACCATGCTCTCCGACTTGGAAAGATATGAACATATTTACAAAACTAAGGTTAAGTGTTTTAAAAAATAATGTTTGTTTGTATTTAGCATGACTGTGGAGTTGTCAAAAAATAGCTCTAACTTTGACTCTAACCGCTGATATTTTTTGTGTCGAGTCCCTAAAGATTATAAAATAATTTACATATTTATTTATTTAACAAAACATAATATCTACATATATAAATAAAATTATGAAATACACAAAAAGGCCATCATAGTATGTGCAAATATTTTTTTCTTTCCCTTTTTAAAAACACTTAGCCCTAATATCAGAACTACTGTTTTAAATATGAGTCATTTTGGTTTTAAAAATGTAACATTTTAAAAATTTTAAAGGCCCTTCACCTTGTGTTAAATAGAAAGTTAGTCATATACTTGTTAATTATTAAAAATTTGTAAAAAAATCTTTTTTTTTGAATATTATTTTTGTCAAGCTAATAGGGCCTAAATTTCTTCAATGTAAATAAAATTCAATTTTTAATTACAATATTTTGTTCCCGACGTTTCGTCGATTGTTTGTCGACTTTTTCAACTTTTTTTTAAATTTGGTTAAGTCATTAAGAAAGTATAGCGCTAAAATTTGTTTATAGAATTTATAGCAGTCAAAAAAAGAAACTAATTGCAACCTTTTGCAATTATTTAAATGCCACCCTAAATTGTTTTAAATATTTCTTCTAAAGGTTTGATGTACCTTAAAAGCTTTTCCTTCAATAATTTGTAAAATTTCAAACGTTTCAATTTTTTAAATTTGGTTTAAAAATTATAATGAATTATTTTCATCAATCAAACATAACTAACTTTTTAATAGTTGTAAGTCATCACGTTTACACAAAAAAAAAAAAAAAAAAAAACTAAATTTTTCATATAATTTTATGTTAAAATATTATTTAAATAATATATTTCTTTGTAAATTTTAGATCTTAAATCATTAAACAAAAATATTGATAAAATATTTTTACATAATTTTTTTTCTTTTTTTTTTTACTTTAATATTTCCAAATAATTTTTGCCCTACTCCCCCACGTTTTCTTTATTTAAATTTTATAAACGAACATTTTTACAATCTTCCCAATATTTTTTTGAAAAATACAAAATTAAAAAAAAAAAAAAAAAACAATGTGATGTGTTGGTCGCATCTAAAACTACAACCTTTTTTTAAGCTTCAAAAATTATGTAAAAAAAAAAAAAAAATAAATAAAATAAAAGAAAAAATGTAAAATAACACAGTTTTATTTTTTTGTTTCACTTAAGATTGTAATTGTAAAATAAAAATTGAAAAACAAACGCAAATCATACAGATTTAAATGTTTAGTATTGAATAATATTATAATTAGTAAGCAAAACACAAAAAGCAGGTTTTTTTCTTAAAGAATTCTTTTTCTCCCCCCACCCTTTTTCTTAAGTAATGGCGGATTTTCCACCCACTATTAACTTTAGCTTTATTGGCAATTTTTCATAAACGAAGTGCTGTTTTTATTGTAAAATATCAACGGAAATGCAGTTTATGTATTACTATTATGTATTTTATTTTTTGTCTTTGTATTAGTATTTAAGTCGGAAACAAGTTTTTATTAAACACAAAAAAAAAAATTAAACACAAGAAATAAAAATTATAGTTTATATGACATAAAGAGAAAAAAAAAGATAATCAATTTAATTTTTGTAATTATTTCTGTTTTTATAGTGTGTATATCTTGAAAATTTAATTAAATTCATTTTCAATTTTAACTTATTTCCATTTTTTTTTTTTTTTGTAATATTTCTTTTAGAAAGGAAACGTTTGTAGATTTTTTAAAATCAATGTTTCCAAAAAACAAAATATGTAACTTAAAAAAACTTTAACATATACATGTCTTTTAAAAAGAACACACAGGTACTAAGCAAAAACAAAAAAACAAAAAAAAAAAATACACGAATAACTATAACAAATAAAACTTAGTTTTACAGCAAATATAATTAAAACAAAATAATGTTATAAATATTTATATATACCGAAGAATAGAACAAACTAGCACAGTTTTATTTAACATTTTGGCAGAAGAGACAAAAAAAAAATGAGAAGATCTATGAAAAAAAAAACCCAATTATCAGGCCTGTTCTGCAAATCACTTTTACTCAAATCACATGTGCCTACTAAAATCACACGTGTGACATTTAAGTGTCCGTTCTGGTATGTTTTGATATGATCTTCAATTGCAGAAAGCACACCGAGAAATACAAAAAAGGTATGACTATCAGGGGGGTTACCGCGTATTTCGATTCGAAAGAAATCATTTACGGATTCGAACAATTTGTACTTGTGTATTACGATTTTCGTAATCGTTCGAAACGATGATGGAGGTTGTATTTTTTAAAAAATGGGAAATTTGATAAACCATTATGGTTCGTAATAGAGAGTGGCTTTTAAGAAAGTGATTTTTTGTTTTCAATAAAGTATGAAAAACGTCCGTTTATTCGAAACAAATATTACGAAAATCGTAATACACAGTACAAATTGTTCGAATCCGTAAATGATTTCTTTCGAATCGAAATACGCGGTAACCCCCCAGAACACCAGAAAATCACATGTGTGATTTCAAAAACACGTGATTTGAAATCACGTGATTTTCAGAACAGGCCCGTATAAATCAAACTTTCCCGGGAGTTTTTGCCCTTTTCTAATTTTTACAATAGAATTTAAATCAAAAAAATTGGAGAAGGGAAAAACTCCAGGGGTCTAATCACCGCATACGATATCGAGAAAAATTGTTTGAAATTTTTTATTTTGGTATCCATGACACTTGATATTGAATGAAATGTATCGTGGTAATTTGAGATGATAGAATTCGATACCGAGTAACCACAGACATTACATCTCTCGAGTTTTTATTCGATACGTTAGGGTCTATCGTATGCAGAAAAATACGATAGTTTACTCGATATCGAATGCTCTAGTTAGACCCCAGGGAATTTATTTTTTTATTTTTAGGTTGAAAATATTAAAAAACACTTTTTTTTTATGGAACTCTCTTTTCAATGTAAAAAAAGAATTCAATCTCGAAACCAATACATAAATTCCACATAAACCTTTAAATATACAAAAAAAAAAAAAATTCAACACAAACTTAAAAAAAAAACACCACAGAGCTAATGTGTGCCTAAAAGCACTAACTAAACATACGTTATTATATACAATGTAAAATAATAATTATAATTACATGAAAACTATAAAACAAAATATTAAACGGTGAAAATCCTCTCCATCAGATAAGAAAATATTAAAAACAAAAATTTAAATATGAAAATAGAACAGAAAAAAAAAACAAAATAAAAAAAAAAAAACAAACGTTGTGTATAAAAATTAGTTTTCTAGTTAAGCATTAAAACAAAAATAATTTAATAAGAAAATGATTAAAGTTTTAAAATTACGAAAAAACAAAAACAAATAACCGAATATATATATTTTAATATAAGCTCAACATAAAAAAGAAAAAAACCGAAATAAAGTAAAGCAAAAAAAATTGAAAAGTAAACTTCAGCATTTTCTTAAATCAGCCCAGAATTTTAAGACGGAGCCTTTCGCATAGTTAACGAAGAAACCCGAAAGCAGCAGCATTCTCTAATGGGTGTATAAAACGCTTACCGAATAGGTAAGTGAAATTTTTAATAAGATTAGCGGCCAATGATCCCAAGTTCAGTTATAATTAACTATTTCTATCCTATTCGCAGAATGAGCTTTGGGGACTACTCTATATGGCGTTGCGAAGGCAATTTCGATACGAAAGCTTAAAGCCAATTTGGTTGTTGTTGTTGTAACAGCTCGACCTGAAAAACAAGCATGTATAAAATTTACTTTTCTATTCATCTTCTTCGCTCTGTCCTTCCAACTCAGCTAAATCAAGGCCCAGTTACCTCACGTGGGAGGGTCCATAAGGACACTGCTTCTGGCTGGGTTGGGTTTGCACTGCAGTTGAATAGGTATCGTACGTCTTGTGGGCCTATTCCACATGCAGGGCAAAGGTCAGGGATACTGCTATTTATTCTCGACCGGTACGAGTTAAGACGTGCGCACTAGAGGTCTGCAAGAATAAATAAAAACCAATTTCAACACACTCATTTGTTTTTTAACTACAATGTGTCGAGCACCCTATAATAAAGAAACAAATGAAAGAATAACCAAAGACAAAACGAATAAAAACTCATTCAATTCAGTCAACTCAAGTCAAATGAATGAAATATTCAAATATAATTTGATTGTAAAATTTCTGTACCTACACATTACGTATGTATGTAAAAAGAAGCCACAAGCTTACACACATATTATGTCAATGTATTCAAACAAATGTATGGACATTCAATAATTCAAAAATTATTCGAATATTTTTTGTAAACTTGCTCTCTCTAACGGGTCATTCCACTGTTTTGTTATTTATGAATGACTCTCAAATTCATTTACAGTAAACAAGTATTTTATTCAATTCATTCTCTCTTATTTTTGTATATGGTTTACTCTTTTCTTATATTTTTGAATGTTAAATATTTGAGTAAATGTTGTGCACTTTGAATAAAGGCAAACAAGTGAATTATTCAAAACAGACCTCTAGTGCGCACCATCCCGATCTTAATTGTGCCAATGTCACCCTCGTTTGTCGTAGTAAGTCCTGCTCTTCGTTTGCAACCGGTGGTAGACGACCCTCTAATACGATGTCTCGGTGGGCGTTCATTGCACTCTCCACCGACTCCCTGTGAACTGCATTCAGAGCTGCCTTGTATGAGGTGTGGTCTGTCATAGAGTCCAGGTGTTGTGGGATTTCACTCTCATACCAGCGAAGATCTTTTCTGACATGTCTCGGGGGGGGGGGGGGGGGTCTGACTTCATCAGACAGTGGTTCGGATGTCCCCTCCGATGACATCCCAGAAGGAACTGCTTTTTCAGCATTATGTTATGTTCCTTGACCGTCATCATCTTCGCTTCATAACGCAGGTGTTCTATTATTGTCATCTGAACACAACCTGTTACGGTCTTTAAGGCGGCATTTTGGCAGCTCTGAAGCTTCATCCACTGGACTCTTGGGGTCCACGCAGGCGTTGCGTAGTTAACCACTGACCGGTCAATCGTTTTATATGTAGCTAACAAGCTTTCCTTTTCCAGAGACTTGAGGACCTTGTTTCTACTCCAATTTGGTACTCTCTATCGCTTTCGATTAAGGATGGCAACTGACCTCAAGTTGAAATGAGTTTGAAAATTTAAACGAAATAAAAGTGATGATTTGCGAAAATAAAAAGAAGCGAAAGACAAATGCGTAAACGCATTAAAGAGTACCAATCACTAGATTTGCTGCCATATTCTTTCGCATCGCAATATAGAGTAGCCCCCCTGAATTTAAAAGTTTGTATTACGTAAACTATCTGACCCGGCAAACGTTCGGTCGTACAAATTATTCCTAGGAAATATTTCGGTTGATCAAAAATGTATTTTAGGTGTGTTAATCTATTGGATCTATTACAGCAAGAGGAATGTACGTATAAAGACGATGCCGCCGATAAAAAATAAAAAACACAAACCATTAATTTTTTTTATTCAATTTATTTCGCTAACGTAACATACATATCGTCAGCTCGTTATTGGTTTGACCTACCGACCATCTTTTAAAGAAATTGAGATATATGTGGCATAAATATTTTGAACACACCCTTTCTAAATCTTAAACCTGTTATACGAAATTTTTTATGGTTTCTGAGACATTAAGGATTAATGTTGCTCTATATAAACTATGCATTTTAAAGTATTAAGTATTGTTTTGCTCTACACGCCACTGTTTGGCGATTGCAGCAAATTCCTCATAGAAAAACTTACATTGAGAGATGATTTTTTTCTGTCAGATTTTGATAACTAGTCCACACCGACACGACATTTTTAGAAAATACCAAGTAAACGTCAGAGTTATGTAGTCGTCGACTTGGTCCCTAATTATATAAAACGCAACGCAACGCCAAAGAATTCCATTGAAAGTAAAAACAAATTCATAATTATTTTGTAATTTTTTTTGATGCTTTCTACAGAAATTCACGTACCGTTTAAAAATTGTCACCGACACAAGTTATGAGGCGTTTGAAACTTTAAAAGGCAATGTGAATTTCTGTAGAAAGCAACAACAAAATTGCAAAATATTTAATTTATTTTTTGCTTTCAATGTAATTAATTTTATTAATTAGGTCCTTAATGTGATAAAAACTTAAAATTGACGTCAGAATCGACAACGACTTATATAATAGGAGTGATTGTAATTTTTATCTTTATATCGAGCCATAACCGCGAAAATAACGTAAGCGACATAATTTTCAATTTTTAATTTTTTTAATAAATGACCAGGGCAAGGAAGTTCATGCACTTAAAATCGCAAAATATGCGCATAAAACATGCAATAAAAATCGTAAAATATGCAAAAATAAAATTAAAAAATATGCATTAAAAATATATTTATTTAACCATATTTAACAAAAAAAAAAAAAAAACATAAATACATTTCATTCAGTTTTAAAAACTTAAAACATAGTTTAATAAAAAGTAGTAGTAGATAAAGATATATTTACATATATAAATAAATAAGTTTTTTTTTAAGTTATCAAATGTTAAACTCATTCTATTTGGTCTTAAAACAGTTTAAAGCATTGAAAATGTTCGTTCAACATCAACGGATGTAATAGGTGGATATTTAAAAGTGGTCAACTCCTTTGTAGAATATTCATTGTCTACAATTTTTTCTTTACTGGAAGGTAAATTAAAAATATTACCAATTTCTTTAACATTTTTAAATCCGGCATTCTTTTTTAAAACTGCATAAATTTTGGCTTTTATTTTTTCGCCGATTTGAGCTTCTACTTTTCTTATTTTAATGACAGCGTCATCAACGAGTTTAACCGAGGTGTTCAATGATTTAAACCCCTGAAGTTCGGTTATTGTCTCGACTAGAAACCCATTGTTTGAGTGTATAAATTCTAATTGAGACTTTATATTAGGTACATTTAAAATATTGTTTACTTTTTTATCGCGACTGCATTATTTTCGTTAAAACTATTTACCACATCTTTAAATTCTTCAAAATTTTTGGCATAATACTCAACTGCCTGCAACCAGGTACCCCAACTTAAAAAACTTTCATGCATGGCATGAGCTTAGCATGTGACATGTAACATTTTTGAGTAAGATATCTTAAAAAAAAGGTCAAGTAGAGCAAAATTTTATTTTTTTTTTAAAGGATTCTAAAAGAGAAATTGAATCTTTGAAAGTTCGAGCTATTGAAGCATGATCCACCTTTTCCAACTTTACAATATTTAACAAAAATTTGTGTTTACTCTGTTCTTCTTCTGCATTCAAGATCTTCTACTGCATTCAAGATCCCAATTACGTAGACAACGAAACGTCCTTCAGTGTCCATTGCTTCGTCAATAGACAGCCACAAATTATGTCACTTAATTCTTTCAACAATGTCACATAGTTGTATAGTGTACAACTTGGCGATATAAGTTTTTATAAGGGTTGTTTCCGTAGGAATGGTTTCACTGTTATATTTGTTTAAAAAAATTCTATAATTTTGGTTGATTAGCTAATATAGAGGTATATCTGCAGACACCAGAGCATTATACAATTCAAAACTAAAGTTGCTAGTCTTATCCCCAAGAGTTGATTTTCTTGAAATTAAAGTTTGCGAAACGTTTTCATAATTCATAAATCTTTGTGTTTCTGGCTTTGAAGTTGCTGATTTACTTGAAATTTTTAAATGAAACACCTTTTTGTAAACTTTGCAAAAAAGTACTTTTCCCTCTATTTTGAAGACTCAAAAACACACTTATTTAAAAGATTATTTTTTCTTTTGGCATTTTTTTCCTTAAAAACAATTTATTTTATTAATACTTTTTGGATTTAAGGTCATACTTCTTACACCGTAAATCAAAAATATTTTGTTGAGTTCTTTTTTTTCTTCGCCGAACATTATTTTTATTTGCTGCTTCTTCAAGTAAAAAAAACCGCGAACAAAATGAAATGTCAAAAACTGTTTTATTGTTACTTCTACAATTATGTGCACAATTATACAAATTGTATAATTTTTGTATGTGCTACTTTTTAAAAGTAAAAGAAACAAGGTGAATTTATAATAAAATGTAGGCAATTCAGTACCAAACACCAACATGTTGTTTTTGCTCCTTGAAACTGTCGAAGTTAGCAGATTTTCCCATACTATTTTGACTGTTTGACAGTTTCAGGGCTGAAACAACTATAACCAGCTGATTCACTGACTACACCTTGTAATGAATTCGCCTTGAACAGAAAGATATTTCAAAACAAAAAACTAAGAAAAGAGCAATTTTTTTTATAAATATTACAAAATATGGCGAAAAATGTGAATTTATAACAAAATATGACGAAAAATATGCATTTATATCAAAATATGCAAAAACATGCATTTAAGGCAAAATATGCAAAAATATGCACTAACAAATTGATGCCATTTTACTGGAAATAATGTGATTCGCAAAGATATTAACTTAAGGTGGGTCTCAGAGTGCCGGCAACAAACATGCATTTGCATGAAGTCCCTTGCCCTGTAAATGACTATTGGCAACACTTGCATCATCTCCGAAAATGTCAGCGTCACATTAGATACCGTTACGATTTTACAGCAAGAACAATTTTATCGTAAGTGACAAATTTCATACAAAATTTATATGAAATAAAATAAAAAAAAATCTCTCCTGTAAAATTCGATTTTTGTTGCTTACGTTATTTTCGCGGTTAGGGGTCGATATGATCCCATGGAAGTTGGGTGCCAACAAAAGATTTACTTGATCTGTGTTAGCACATGTTATGCAACATATTTCAACAATGTGTCTTACCCGAAGTAACGCAACTTATGTTAATCACTTAATACTGATTAAATTTTATTTAAAAAAATTAAATGTGTATAAATAATTTACTAAATTTTTTTTAATAGGAATAATCCATAATTTTTCAAGATTCCATAATAAAAATCAAGATTCTATTGGCCTTTTAAAAATGCTAAACTAATTCTAATACGATAATTTGTATGAAACAGCAAAAATCACTTTAATTTTTTAGACGAATTTGAGCAGAGGTAAGTGAATTATGTTAAGAAATTTTGTTTGCGAGATATACTGTTATGTCCAAAATTAAGGCACTTTCACTACATGTATTGGAATAACTTAAAAACGGCATACCATATTCAGTTAAAAAAAATCCGAAACTCGGCAACAATATTATCTTTAAGCCATGTTAAGCCCTGTAGTTTCAGAGATATCGTTAAATTTTTGAAGAAAAAATTAGGAAAATTTGAAAATAAACCAATTTTTTGTTCTTTAAAAATTCATAAAAAATAAACCCGCGAAAAAATTAACAGTTTTGGTCTAAAAACATTAGCTTAACATAATTTCAAATGAAATGAGGTTTGTTTCATTGAAATCGGTGCACAACTTTGGATTTGATTCAGAATTTACTGAGAAAACTGGATATCGATTTCCATACAAAAAGGAAAAAGGTCATGAGACACACATATTTAAAATGTTATTTTTTAGACCAAAACTGTGATTTTTGGCGCGTCTTTATTTTTTATCATTTTTTAAAGAACAAAAAATTGGTTTATTTTCAAAATTTTCCTATTTTTAAAGTTCTTGTGATGGCTTTAAAATTTTAAATAAATAAAAATAAATTTTAAAAATGTTTTCTTTATTACGGCATTCGATTTTAATCAAAATTCTTATTTAAATTTATAGTAAAATTTCAGTCGAAATCGTCGATGCCATCATTAACCACCTGGGGGCGAATTACGTCATTCGATATCGAGCGAAGTTTCCATTTAAATTGCATTGTAATTTCGATCGATATCGAATGCCGTAATTTTCCCTCTGATTTCAAAATCTTTTTTAAAACATTTACATATCGCACTGGTTTATCTAAAGGAGATCAACTCAATGCATCCACATTAACAAATTTTAATTTTTTGCTAAAAAACTAAATATTTACACTGTCAAAATCTTAGATTATTTTCTGTACTCTATCGCCTAAAACAAATACATATATAATCGCCCTTATTCTGCATTTCCAACAAAAAACTGAACCGAAAGAAAAAGAAGAAGCCAAGATTTGCAGTTGTACTTTGAAACGTATGAAATCGGTACAAGAAAAAGAAATTTTGGAAACATTTTAATAAATAAAAACAGTGATAAATGAATTAAATATTTAAAGTGAAAAAATGAATCAAAGCCAGCTTTTCGTACTGTTCAGGTGTTGTTGTGCTTGACCGGCAATAAAATAAATAAAACACTTCAATTTAAGTACAAACAAAATTGATATATAAAAATTATTTTTGTCTTTTTTTCACAAAATTTTTTTTAATTTCACAGTTTTTTTTTACGAAATAAACTAAAATCGGAAAACTTTCCGTTATTAAGGCCCTAAATTTGTAAAACGCTAACGCAGTGCCAAAAATAACGTTGAAAGCAAAAACAATGTCAGAAATACATATTGCGTTTTCAAATTATCAACGCCACAAGATATGCAGCGTTTAAAATTTAAAAATTCAATATACATTTCTATAGGAAACAACAACAAAATTATGAAATATTTTCGATTTTGTATTTGCTTTCAATATAATTTTTGGCGTTGCGTTTGCGTTTTACAAATTAAGGGCCTAAGTCTGGGTTTACACCATAAATGTTTTCGTTTAGAAAGTCTGTGGTTAATGGTGTGAGTTGAAGATAATAAATATGCAATTCTTCACCCCCTTCTCAACAATAAACTTTGACTTTCAGAAGGAAAACTTTCAGAGTGTGGACCCAGACTAAATAAACAAATGGGTAAAACGTAGCTACGATCGTAATGCAGAATAAAATACAATAAAAAAAATTAAAATGGAACGCAGAATACCAAAGTTGAAAAAAGGAAAAAATTTCGAACCGAAACGAAACGCAAAATAAGGGTGAATATTAAAAAAAAGCTTTATTGGTTCTGCTAAAAATTTCGAGTTAACCCCCTTTTAGAGGAACCCGTGCGTTATTTACATATCATGCAGAAACATTTTGGTGGTTATTTAAAAATTTTATTACGAAAATTTTTTTTTCGAAATGGATTTCACAATCTTTATTTTTGAATTATTTTTAGTATCCGAAGTTCGACCTAAATGAATAAATTCGGTTTAACCGAAGCCGAACTTAACTTATCCAAATTCACAAAAAGAAAAAACTTTAAATTTTTTTTAGATAAACTAGCTGGCCTGGCAAACGTTGTTTTGCCATATAACTTATTTCTTTCAGATGTTACAGTGTCTGCATGCCAAATTTAAGGAAAACCGGTTGATCAGTTAAGAAGATAATAACAATTTGCCCGCCAAATTTAAAAAAAATCAATTGATTAGTTAAGAAGATATAGGGAGGGGGAGCCTTTACTCCTCTTGTCCTATTTCATGCTCTTTCTCTTTTAGATGTTACAGTGTCTGCATGCCAAATTTTAAGAAAACCCGGTCATTAGTTCAAAAGATATAGGGAAGGGGAGCTTTTACCGCTATTGACCCATCTCACGCCCTATTTCCTTTCAGATGTTACAGTGTCTGCATGCCAAATTTAAGGAAACCCCGTTGATTAGTTTAAAAAATTGGGGAGGGAGAGCTTTTACCTCTTTTGCCCTATTTTACCTCATAAATAATAAAAATTGTAGGCTATAGTTCTTTCCAGATGTTACACTATTTTCCTGCAAAATTTCAAGAAAATTTCATAAAAATCAGTCAAACCGTTTCGAAAGAGTTCAAAATGGAGGGCATTTTGTTGATATTTGTATGGGAATATATAGGAAAATCTATGTAAATGCCATATCTCCGGAACCACTGGGCCGATTTCATGCAAACTTAACATAAACCATCTACAGACTAACCCCAACGTTTTTGTTGAAATCGGTCTACGCGTTTTCGCAGTTAGTGGTGACATCAAAGTGTACACTTCTTTTTATATATAAAGAAGATTAATTTATTTACCAGAAAACCCCATTTATTTTTAAAAAGTTTTCCTTTTCGAAATTTTTTTATTATTTTCTTCCACTGCAATGTGTGGTTTTAAGTCTTGCATTTCCAATATAGTAACTTTAATTTGTTTTCTTCTTTTTTTTCTTCCGATATTGCTTGCTTGTTTTATTATTTGTGCATGCGTTTGTAACATTTACATATGTGACGCGCAAAAAAGAAAGGGAGCTAAGGGTTTTGTTCAGGATAGCCATTTTAAAGATTTAAATACGTGTATCTTTGGTGTACCATCACTGAGCGTGTTGGTATTGGTCTCATTTGAAAGCGACATATCTCATGACGTCAGGAACGTGTTGGTCAACCTTGAAAACGCGCGTAGGTCGTCCCTACCTCTTGTTTTGTGAAGTTGGTTTTTACTGTTCCCTTTACCTTACTGGTCCCTTTCTCTATGCGCTGTCATATATAATGGTATAAAAAAGTTCGGCCTTCGCCAAAAATCCGCCAAATGAATTTTTTTTATTAATCCTGTTTAAGCTAATAATAGGAAAAACCTTTTTATACTTAGTACAAAATCGGCTTTAACTATCGGCAAGTTGTAATTATGGCCCTTAGAGTAGGCCTGCCATACGTCCTGGTTTTTGACTACTTGTCCTGGTCCACTATGAAATTGTCCTGGTTTTTTTACAGGTCAAGATAGAAAATTTGCTTTTTGCTGGTTTTAGTTGTTAGCAAAGGTAAAGATTTCTGTTATAACACTGCTAACATAAGGCAATTGTATAAACAACTTTAATTTAATTCAACTGTTATCTGGTGTTAACGTCGTTTAACTAAAAGTTTTCAATAAAATTAGATGAGAGTCAATTCTCTTCCAAATTTTGTTTCAACTAGTTGCTTTAAAAAGTTATACCGTGTTAACAACTGTTATAAGTAATCGAAAACCGATAACAAATTACTTTCTTTAAAATAGCCAATACACGTTTCAATTCAATTGCCAACTGAGTCGGTTATTGTCCAAATCAAAGCGTGTATGGCTTTGCCAATTGATTAGTTTGACAGTTGTCAAGTTGGTTGAAGAAAAATCAAAAGATTTTGATTTTTTTCAAGTCTGCTCAATGGACTAAAGAAAGACACTCGTTAAAGACTGAAACACTGGAGAGTAATATTCAATGTAAGTAACTATATCAAAGGCTGAAATGAAGTTCTAGAAAAAGTGCAATCTTCTGAAAAGTATTAAAGTTTAGAACATTTTAAGCTCAACTTTTCATTATTTTTCATCGTTTTTATGTAAATGAATTACAAGTTAATTTTTTTAAATATGAGAATTGATGTAACCCCAGACTTATTATTATGAGATGATGAGGAGTTAACACTTCTCTTGCACTATAGTACTTGGTTGCAACGGCCCATCCAAAAACTATGTTTCTAGCGCCATCTGTTTTGGATACAAACAGTTGACTTACTCGACTATTGCACTGTTAAGAACAGCAAAGAACATATCTTTCACCAGAACCGTAACCAAGTAACCACTTCAGCGCTGATAGCCTCATATATTGTTGGATTTAAAAATAAAAACTGGATGGTTTTTACACATTGTTTATACATATGCATTAAAAAATTTTTTTTTGTTGGCGTAATTTTTTATCCATTTTTTCTATGTGTCCTGGTTGATAGGTTCAAACTTCTGGCAGCCCTACCTTAGAGGTATCTGAATATTTTGAAAATTACTTTAAAACCCGCTTAATCTTTACTCTAAAAACAATAATGAAATATCAAAGTCCGAAACTTATTTTATTTTATAAATTAGAGAAAAATTGTACATTTTTTAACTCAGAAAAATTTATTGCAAAAAATTGTTTTTTATTTATGAAATGTGACCCGGCTTAGCAACTTACATTGTATGTACCTGTAACTACGTGAGTCTTAAAAAAAATAATAATTTCGAAGTCACGTACTTTAATTTAAAAATAGATTTTAAGCTTTTCAATATTACATTAGTTAGTATTAAAAAAAAAGTAAGAGAACAGAAAGTTATAAAAATACCGTTTTTTAGTTATAAATAAATCTATTTTGTTCCACGCCCCCTTCTCCAATCCCACCTACATTTTGTCGGCTGTTGTGTATTTATAACCAAAATGCTTGCACCTTATTAAGAAACTTTGGCTCTTGTCGTTCTCAAGAGATTTATGGGTAAAAGTAGAGGCCGTCGTGTTCATGTCTCAGCCATTTGTAGACCGATCAGGCTGAATTTCAATAGAAAACAATTCCGGATTATATGTGATATACATAATTATATTACAGAGTCCTCTTCATATCTTGGGTCTTTTGAAAACCTATTTCAATGGACAGACGGACATCGTTAAATCAACTTCGCTACTCATAAGGACCTAGAATATACAGTAGACTGGTCGCATCTTGTATGGGATTTTTTTTTTTTAAATTTAATTGTTTGCGCTGCTTAAAATATGAGGTTTAATGTAAGAAATCATGATCTAATTTTTCAGGTCAATCCGACGGTGCCTAGCCGTGCCGGGTGGGGCCCAAAGTTCCCCATATTATAAAAAAAAACATCTTTTCTATCAGATCTTTATAGTTATACTAGTTGAAAAGCCGAAAATAAAAAGTATGTTTTTACCGCCAAATATTTCCATAAAATTTGGCTAAATGATTAAGATCGAAATAGTTTGGACCAAATTTAATCTAAATACCAACATGATAAGATGGTTTATGGGCACAAAGACTCTACTCCGAAAAGTGTATCGGGGCTATATCAAATAATGGACCGATTCTCAGCATACGTTTGGTCCTTGTGACTATTAGAAGCTATGTATCAAAGCTAATCAAATTATCTCCAATATTGCGATCCGTACTTTGCGCACAAGGTTTACATGGTAAGCCTACACTCCAGCCGGGTAGAGGTAGGTCTAGAACTGCGATCGGCAGCGTTCTATGAATTTTATATATCTTGTTGGTAATGTTGTTAAATTCCCTTCAATGTGTTTGCACACGTTCGTAATAAAATAGAAAAGAGAAAATGTGGCGCCCTTAATTTGCGGATCGCAGGTCTAAAACCAATATTTTAATGTGTTACAAACATCAGCACAAACGCATCACTCTCCATTATTGTGGTGTGTGCATGAAAAAAAAATTCCTGCTTCCCGCAGAGTAAAAAAGTTCTTGGGAATCAGCCTAAACATAATGGATTTCTTTGACGTGTCCTAATACATAAATAATATTTACAATCAAAATGTCGGGCAAAGAAAAATTATAAACACATTCTTATTTAAATTAAGCAGTTCAAGTTTTGTAAAGTACAATAGTATATGGGCCTTTCCATCAAAAGGTCCACCGTGACCGAAAATTAAAAAGTTATTAAAAGCCAATTATTTTACGATATTGTTATAGAGAAATATTTATTTTTTCTAATTTTACAAATTTACCCATAAATTTGTTCACTTAGATGAACAATCAGACTGCAAAGTTGTGCAAACGTAATTTCTTATATGTGAGAATGTTTTATTGTATGTTTTCTTTAATATTTATCTTTCTTAAAAGAGGTGATATTTGATAAAAATTATTCCAAAAAAATGTTCTTACATGGTCTCTAATCTAAGGAAGAGTTCAAAGAGAAATATGTTATTCGGATTAACGGTAAATATTTATTTTTTTTAATCATTACTTAGTTAAATTATTATGGAAAAAATTTCACGTTCGAAATGTCACGTATCGACCCAGATTTTGGCTTAAAAAAAAGAAAATACAGAAGATTTTGGAATCAGACATTTTAATGTTACATTAGTTGCGTTCGAGAACACAAAAGTTTTTACTATTTTTTACTAAACTTTACTGCATTTTACGAAATTGCGTTCGAGTACTCAAAATGCAGTAAATGAGAACATAAAATGAGAGCGAAAAGTGACAGTTCTTGTCTGAGTATTTACAAATTTTTACTGCAGAAATTTTTGCAGTAAAATTTAGTATATCAAAAAAACACATGTTTCAAAGGTAAACAAACAAAAGTAACAAATAAAAAGCAAACAAATTGTGAAAAATTGTTAAATAAAAGAAAAGTTGAAATAAAAATTAAACCAAAACAAAAAGTGAATAAATATTAATTAATTTTACTTATTTGTGAATCATTTATTTGGCTAAATACAAACTTTTGAAATTTTTTTTGTTATGTTAATTTCTTAGAGTTGTAAAAGTGTGAAGTATTTGGGTACTTAAGTAATCAATAGCAAAAAAATTATTCATGTTCTTTTAAATAATTTAACCCGCTACAAATTAGTAAAATTCAATAAAATAAAAAACAAAAAAATATGAAAGATTACAAAAAATAGTTTGTTTGTATTCTCCAAAAATGTTCGTGCTATAAAAAGTATTTAATCGAGTACCGATAAGAAAACGAGTTAAGTAGTCAAAAGTGTCAATATTTTTCAACACTTCAATTATTTGCCGTCAGCTGTTACCTTTATTTTACGAATTTTTACAAATTTTGCGTTCGCGTACTTTTTTGGACAACAGCTTTTTGTGAGAGCAAATTTTTTAGTTTACTCATTTACTGCATTTTACTGTAAAAGTACTCAAACGCACCTATTGCTACGTAAAATTCTGAAAGTAGTTTGACTAAAAATTTGTGCCAGGTTTCGCTGAATTACACCTTTTTATACATGGCCACAAAAACTACTTCTGTTTTTTCACGTTCGAACCGCTACTTCTTTTGCCATTATCTATGACCTAGAATCGCGCCCTACATAAACTTCAGCATAGATAACAGCTATAATTGAAGGGTTCCAAAGTGGGTCATTGAGTACGTGACTTTTTGAATTTCCCGCGTTTAAACTAGTAGAGCAACACTGCTCCTATCAATAGGCAACCCTTTTCTCCGGATTTAGCCTTAAGTAACTATTTCTTAATTCCAAACCTAATGGCTCGGCGAAAAGTGAATTGAATCCAACGATGAAATTATCTCAAATACCTATTTCGATGACCTGACTTATTTTTCTGGCGGGTTAAAACAGTTGGAGAAACGTTTAACAAAGTGCTTAGAGCTCAAAGGAGACTATGATAATTAATAAAATTATTTTTTATCTAAAAACTTGGGTTTCATTTAAAGGGTCACGGACTTATTGGCCCGCCCTCGTAGTATTGAAAATGTATATGCATTCCTGTATTGCAAATTTATTGTGTCTCCACTTAATTCTTACACATTTTTAATTCCTTGTGTAAATATTTTTTATGTTCACTTTTTTTGTTTTATTAAATTTAAATAAGTTTTTTATTGAATTTTAAATTTTAACTTATTTTTCACAAAGTTTGAAATTCAGTATACACACAAAAAAATAAACAAACAGATGACTCGGAAATGTTACCTGTATGAATTCGCCTTGATGCATTCAAACAAGTCGTAAACTCTTATATTCAAATATTTCTCCCTAAAATTTGTTTTGTAATTTATTATTCATTTAATGTATAAATAAAGTACACGAAATAAATTTTTTTATTAAATTTAAAAATGATTAAAAACACAGCCAATATAAATAGTGAATCATTTCTCATTAAAAACAATCTTTATTTGAAACCGAAAGTTTAATTAGTAGTCACCTAAAATATAAAAAAATTAATTGAATTTAAAACAAATCATCCACATAAAGACGCTTTTGTTAAAAAGATTTAATCGCTTCTGAACAACAAGTAAAGAACAAGACATTAATAATGTAAAACATTTATTCTGAGGACTCCCCTTAAAAATAAAGCTAATTATTATACATATTCCATTTAAGGTTTAAGAAAATTAATACTATTGTTGTTGCTGGTCTTAATTGACAATTTTTTGTTCAGGAAAAATTTTTTATAATACAATTTATTTTGTAGGGGTTTGTCTAGATACATGTAGATTATTATCTTCTGTAAAGTGTTTTAACAAATTTATCAATTAAAGTTAAATTGAATTAAATTTATTTTAAGATTAGCAATAGAACTAGAAAAATAAAACGTTCAAAGTCAATATTAAAAGTCAATTGTGTAAAATCTTAAAAAAATAAATTAAATTAAATAATTTACTTCTCTTTTTCACTCTCTCTCTCGCTCACTATTTGGTTTTTGAATAACTTTACGATCACATTTTTGTTTACATGACGTCATCTTCTCAAGAGCTTTTTTCTTTATCAAGCTAACAAAAAAAAAAAAAAAAAATTTGTGCGCTGAAAATAAAAATATCAGTCCGTAATTTAACTACTTGTCCAGATAAACCTGATTTCGAACCGAAGAGATACAAATATACTCTGTGCTCATTTGTATTTATTAGATACTTGTGTGTACATGTGTATTAGTTCGTTTTGATCGTTAGACACTGAACATTGAATTTATTTAAATAATTATATTTGTTTATTTATGAGTAATTATAATAACAAAAATCGTATTTAGTACTTCAAGATTTAAATTGCATGATTGAAATAAAGATTTTTCCTTTTTTTTTATTAAATGTGACATGCACACACTCGTATATGTAATTTTTTTTTATAACAGTAGGTCGTGAAACGATTTTGCGTGCAAAAAATAGATGCTTTTTAGGTTTTAAATCGAAGTTTAACTATAAATTGCAAGTGGGGCGGGCAACATTTTAGTAAACGGTAGAATCTTATTTCTTAAGCTTCGTACAGACGGTGGTCAGATCATACAATGTTGTCTATAAAATTGTCTAAAAATGTCTTGCAACTGTGTGAACTTAGTAAGCTCATTTCCATTTGGCAGATGTGTAAAATTAATGCATCTGGCAATGACACCATTGCCAGAAAAATGAAAACATTGTAAGATCTGACCACCGTCGTACGAAGCTTTACCATAATATTTTTTTAAACCAATATCAAAAAGTTAAACTACTTTTCTTTTAAAATTATTTTCTTCAAAGGTTAGATCGTCTCTAAAGTTCTAAGTTTCTTTGACATGTTTTAGCATTTTAGTCGGTATTTGAGGAATGTCGTGAACGAAATTGGCTTTAAGTTGTTCAATAGTAGCTGGTTAACCCCTGTAAAGTATAAAGTATAGGCAGCCGCAGAATAAAAACACCAAAAATCTGATATTAAGTGATTTAGGCGGGCACTGGGAAGATTTATTGCTTGAAGTTGATGTTCGAATAGAACCTAAGCCAAGTTGCTAAGAGCGGGTTTTTTACTTAGAGTTTAGACCAGAATCAATAGTAAGATTTGTTAATCTTATAATAAAATTAATCTAGCCTTAATCCTCTTTGGCGTTTTTTAGTGAAAGATTAAAGGTTTTAGCATTGCCATATGAATTGACAATACTTTTATATATAAGTATGGCAGTTTAAAACAAATGCCAAAAATTGTCATCAAATTACTGTTCTTAACGTGAAAAAGAAGAAGAGAAGGCGAGAATTTTGTATTGTGTTATATAATATTATATATTTATAAATAAATGAAATCGAAAAAGAAGCACAATAATCAAGCAATATTTTATCTTACGAGGTGGAATATTTAATAAAACTTTAAATAAAAAAAAAAAAAAAAATATAAAAAATATTTCCTTTTATAAGCTGTTCGTACTTTTGAAAGTTCTGTCGCAAGTTTAAACCGCCAACTTTGGGCGTTTAAACTTGGAAACAAAATGAAATAATCGACTACCCAAAAACGAATTTCAAAGATTAGTTCTAATTTAATCGCTGATCTTTATGTCAAAAACTGGCTCTAAAAATATTATAATAGAAGGTTTAGTTGCTAAATATAACATCTAACGTATTTTGAAATTCATTAAACAAACAAATTTAAAATTTGAATTAATGTAATTGCTATCTATTTCGTAGGGTACATTAAATCTACATTGTTTAAAGTTGAAACATATTATTTTAGGGTTTTTATTTCATAAATTTCTTAATTAAGTTAATACTCTGTTGCAAATAATTGAATTAATAAGAAACATTTTAAAATCTATACGGCAACATTTTAAATTAATGTGTGAACCATATCAGCAGTATTGTTCTATGAGAATTCAATATTAATTCAATGCGTAAAAATATTATTTCTATATTGCTTTCATATTAAAATGATTAAAATAAAACAATTTTATAACAATATTGTTCCATATTAAAATAAAAATATTTCAACATTACTATGTAGACTTTCGTTAAGGTTCTTATTGATTCAATGTGGTTTTTATTGATTTTATGTTGCTTTTCTCTAGGTGTTTTTATACCTTACGCCCCTTAACCCTTTCGGTCCGCCTTTATATTTGAGAAATGATAAATCTGTTTACACATATTAAAAAAGCTTAAAAATTTATTATGTTTTGCATTATTAGTTTTTTCGTAAGTTTTTTCATAATTCTGAGATATTATCTGAGATATTGTCCCAATCGGATTTTTCGGACTATTGTCCCAACCGGTTTTTTAATACAAATGGGACAATATGTCCCACTGGTATCGAAACTATGTACAAATCTTAAAAAAATGTGGTCAAGATTGGCAACCGTTTTTTCTTTGATAAACTAACACAAAAAGTTCGACTGGGACAATTACAAACGTCTGGGATGTATATAGGACCGAAAGGTTTAAGTGGGTTTATGACTGCCCATTAGGGTGTCCCAAAAAATTTTTTCTTTCTGATTATCATAGGTGCACAATTAAAATTTAAAAGCTTATAGTGTAAAGTATTTTTGATTTTTTTTTTAAGAATATTCGGAAGAGGTTTAGAGGTCGCGCAAATGAAGTTTTCATAAAAAAAACAAAGTTTTCGGCCTTTTTTTTAACTTTGCTCATAACTTGGTTAATACCACGAGTTTCTTTACTCCTGAGGAAACAGTTTTAAAGAAAAGTATCCAAACTTTATTCCTGTGTGAAAAAACTATAAGTTTTGGTGATGAGTTTACTCATTTAGATACCCTTAATTACAACTTTTCGTAATTTTTTCAAAAAATTTTGTAATAACGCTTTACAACTTTTTAAGTTTGAATAGAAACGAAAAAAACTAATGATGCAGTTTGAAAGACAAATTAATTCTTATTAATATGAATAAACAATTTTTAAATTTATTCTTATCGTTCCTGAGTTATACCCGTTTTTATCTTTATACCCAGTATATGTTATTATAAGCTGTTTGCCAGTTCACCAATCTTACCCAATCAACAAAAAAAAAAAAAAACTTTTCTTTTGCTCTGTGAAAAATCATTTATTGAGGTTCTTGCGACGTAGTTCTATACCTTGCAATAAATTCTGGTAATCAGTTTCAGAAGTTGTGACATTAATATAAGTATTGCCCAAAGCCACACCTCGTTCTGCCAAATCATTTACCACTTGTAATTGTTGAACTTTTTTTTTTGATTCTTGAAATGACTTGTTGGCTTTCCAATTCTCTGGATCTATTTTTAAAAAATCGATTGAAATATTGCAAGCTTCAAAAAAAGTTAAACTGGCTTTTGAAATGAATTGTTGAATTTCTTTATTTCTAAAGTTTTCTTCTGTTAAAGTTACATTTGCTACTTCATAATCGCTGCATGGAGTATCTGCAAGTTTTTTTTTTGTCATTAAGCGCAAAGTTTTGGTGTCGATACGTTCATCAATTCGAAGTTAAGTACCACTGATGACCTAGAAAAGTTTTAAGCGAGGCTTTTGCAACTGCTTTATTAATAATTTTTAACTATCCAATTCCTTTAATAGGCTCAGATCATTGAGAGGATCGTATCGAGGGCACTGGCAGAGGTACCAATATTTGATTATATTCTTGAAATAAATGAACTAAATTCAAGCAAGGCATCAACTGTTGATTTGTCTTTAAAAGATTGCAACTGGTTTCGGAAAATGCATATTTTCAAAAAATAGATAATTTTCATCATCCAGCGAGCCCAATTGATAGCTCCTGGAGCACACATAAAATAGAAAGTGAAAATGACAGCGTGTAACGATTTAGATCAATAAATGTCAGAAGTTAATGACAGTTAAAACCTAACTATAAAAATTGATGGAAATATACAATAATTACATATAACGAAAAAAATATCACCATTTTTAAGGTACAAATTATAAAAATAGTGCAACTCGCAAACTGTAGGACAAAATTCCATTTTTGTTTTTCTTAATTGTTTAGAACTTATCGGTATTCAAAATCGCGTCACGAGTATCATATAAATTTAAAAAGTAATAAACCGTTTTTTACAGAATTTGTTAAAAAATTACAAAAATACTAAATATGTGGAATCTTAATGCACAAAAATATTGCCGGAACTTAAAGTTTTTGCATATGGAAATAAAGTTTGGGAAATTTTCTTTAGGAATATTCGGTCAAAAAATTAAATGGACGTGGTTATTGACAAAGTTATGAGTCAAGTTTGAAAAAAGGCCGAAAACCCCGATTTTTAACAAAGACTTGATTGCGCGAAAAAAAATTTTGGGACACCCTACTGCCCATGTGTTCAAAATAGGAAGCACTATTAAAACTTTGTCTGTTTAATAGGATATCACATCCATCCATCTTGGTTGGTGGTCATATGCTGCCTAGTCTAGTATTGGAAAGGAATTTTAATGTCCTTATGCCTGATAGGGACCAATTGGCATACCAGGTCTGTTTCACCAACGGTTCGAAACAGACGAATGGTGATACTGGGGAGGGCATTATGGGCTCGGGTTTCTAAAGAGGCATGCCAATGGGAAAACAGCCTACGATCTTCCAAGCGGAGATCTACGCTGGTCTCATGAGCGCCGGCGAATGTCTGAAGAGGAGGGCAAAAAGCTTAAGAATATTTATAATGCTGGATAGTGCTCACAGGGAACTATCTTCTTTAGAGGTGAAATCCAGGTTGGTCATGGACTGTTTTGCATCTCTGAACGACCTGGGGAAACACGATGATTTGAATTTGTGTTAGTTTCTTGGCTATAAGGGCCATGTGGGCAACGAAAGAGCTTGGCAAACAGGGGCGCTCGACGTCCATTTAAAGGCCCTGATCCTTCGGCGTCCCTGCTGCTCACATTAAGGAGACGTTGAAAACATGGCCCGAACGTGAAATAAAAAAAAATATTGTATTTTAAGCGCAGTTTAATTGATCTCAGAATCGTAGTGTACTATATGATTGATACACAGTGCAACACGAAAAAAAATAAGCATATACGGACAACTCTACGTGATAAAAGACCAAAAAAAAAGACCCGTGCCTCCCAATTTTGCCCAAAGTCATGCTCTTTTTATACGGGCCCCCAAAGATTTGGGGACTCGGTGTCATTTTTGCATAAAAGTGATCATTTTCTCAGGCTCATATCTTTCAAAATCTTTTGGAGTTTCGGGTCTTTTTTTTTTTGGTATTTTATCACTTGTCCGTACATGGTTATTTTTCCATGACTTAAAAAATTGCACACAGTGTTATACATACTTACATACAAACCCAGCAGGAAAACTTTGAACACCTTCTTACTCCAGGCCTTTTTAAGGCCTGCTTAAAATTTTTTTAGATTCATTTACTATTCATATCTAACTGTAAGGGAATGCATCATAGAAGAGCTCGGCTCTTTCGTATAAAAGATAAGATACACATTCCACATTCGCTTCTATAAGATGGGAGTAGAGAAGCAGTAACAGTAATTATTTTTTTTTTTTGATAACGTTACCATTCTTATGTTAGTGCTAAAGAAGCGACAGCGAAAGGCCTACTCCAATGGCAACGTGTGTAAAACGATATGAGTATGGAATAGAGCGAGTAGGTTTTTTATGTAAAAGAAGGAGTACAGAGGCCTCCGTAGGAGTACAGATGCCTTCGTAGGAATACACAGGCCTTCTAGAAGGCATACGTACTCCTTAATTTTTCCGCTGGGTATGTTTGTAATTAAAAATATAAATACATTTTTAATTAGGCCAATATCATATGGAACTGTCTAAATGTGATCGCATGTAGTGCGTGATGTTTATTTAAAATTTTTTTTCTATCAACTGATAGACGACATTTAAACTACTAAAAAAAAAATTAACGACTTTCGACTTAAAAGTGGGAACTTCAATCTAATTTCTAAAAACATTCCTATAATAAAAATTTGATTGTTGTTTTTGTAAAATTAATGTTTTGTTTACGATTTTTATCAAATTTTATTTTGCATGATTATAAAGACGGATAGACAAACAGACAGACACTTTCTTGTTGAAAGTTAATTTGGTTTTCTTTTTTGATTTGTTCTGTTCTTTTATGTTTTGTTTGTTCTTTTTTCGTAAGAATTTTGTTTTTCTTCTCTTATGAATTTTTTAATTTTTTTAAAACTATTATTATTGTGCTTTTTGTTTTACTTTTAATTCTTGTCATATCTTTTTTATAAAGAAACCGCACGATATGAATTTATTTTTGTTTTTTTTTTTTAGTTAACTATCTAGATAAATAGATTGTCTGTCAGGGTTTGAAAGGAATTATTTCTAGGAAAATATAATTCTATGTTCCCTTTATAGGTATGTATTATGTTCGTGAATGTTTACAAAAATGTATCAAAATGTCTTCTAATAAAATAATGTGCGGTGCGCAAAATGAGCTAAGCAAATATGGCCCCAAAAAGAAAAATTATGATTGGCCTCGAAATTTTACATGAGACATAGGTATATACTAGGCTTTTGCACTAAGTACATTTAAATTCAAAAACATTTGCTTTTTTAAAAATTCTCAGAGTAAAGCTAAGTACAAAAGGGAATCAAAGCAAATAAATTCAAAACAAAAAAAAACAAATAAAAGAAATTATTCTCTTTATACGCTCAGAGTTCTTGTATTTACTCATTCTTACTCACTATAAATAAATTACAGTAAACATTTTTTTTGCTAATGTTCTGTAAGTACTTTGCAAGATTCTTATTTTACAATGTGGGTATTTTAAGCATTAAATGCAAGCAATGGTTATTGCTTTTTAATTTGTCTTATTTGCAGATTATTACTAATTATTAAAATAAAAACTATTACTTTGTGTTACCGTTATTTATATTTTGTCTCTTTTGGTAATTTTTATAGTTTTAATACAGTATAAAATAAAAATAAAAATAAAAATTTTTCTAGTTTTGATTTAAGTCTTTGTCTTCTCCTGTAAAATTTTTCCAACGCAACTTATGGCTTTTGTAAATTTAAATGACGATATGTAGGTAAATATTTTTACGGAAATTCTCTTGGTTTTTATTTTTAGCATTAATTTAGCAGTTAATTTTATGGAATATACATATGTATGTACATACGTATCTAGGTATACCTATATAACTATTGCTATGTTGATAATTTGATCATAACATCAAATTAAACAAAAGCGAAATTTCATACAAACAAAATAAAACTTACAAAAATACTCAAGTATTTTAGTAAATGGTTTAAGAACTTCTTGTCTTAAGTCCAAACATGTGCATGTTCTTGTTTTTATTTTGCTTACTTCTTACCAGTGCTGCCACAACCAATACAATTTTTGCAACCAAAATTTTAGAAAAAGTTACCAAATGTGAAAAAATATAACCAAATTTAAAATTCCTTTTATTAATTAAGAAAATCAAAAATTTATTTTAAGTTGCATTGTAATATAAAGGTTAGATATTTGCACTTTATAATAAAATAATAATTATAAGTCAAGAAAACAAAACAAGAAATTATGTTTTTTTACATAGTAAAAAAATAACGAGAAAATATTTTTTACGAAATAAGTCTCAAATAAATAAACACTTTTACCTCCAATTTCACCAAGTTCAGTTAAAATTAACTATAACTTTTACTTTCAGTTAACAATGTGTTTTGACAGCTATAACTGATAGTTAATTATAACTGAACTTGGTTAAATTGGAGGTAAAATTTTTTATTTGTTTGAGACTTTTTTCGTAAAAAAATATTTTTATTTTAGAAGAGTTAAACCCTTCAAATTTCCATACAAAATTAAGTATCTCTTTGTCCTTCTTTACTCCTCAATGGAGCATAGGGCTTCCAAAATTAAGTATGCATATTGAAAATTAATAAATTGAACAAAATTTGTACTGCACAGCTATAAATAACAAAAAAGGAAAATTGTTTTCCGCTTTTAAGCTGTTATTGACAGGACTGTCAAATGTGGCGATTTTTTTAATCGTTTTGGCGAAATTGAAAACGATTGGCGCTATGCGAAATGAATTTTATGTAAAAATTTTCTAATTTGCATATATCTAAAATATTATAAAAACTTTTTTCTCTTGTTTGTAAATTTAATTTCAAATTTATAATTCTTATTATTAATTACTGTTTCAAAATTGTTCTATTTGATACATTTTGGTAATCAGTGCAAAATATAATGGCGAATATAAACTAATTCGCTTTTCGGAGCGTACATTCAATGGATAAAAAGTATATGACTGACAGTCAAAGTTTTTTTTTTTAATTAAAAACACTGCCAAATAATTATCCAAAAAGCATTAAATAAATATACATACCGACAAGTTATAAACAGTAAAATTCCAAATTTCTTAAACTTAAGCTTCGTACAGACGATGGTCAGATCTTACAATATTGTAAGCAGGCGTTTCCAACAGCAAAATTTTTCTGACAATGATCCATTGTCAGATGCATTAATTTTGCACATCTGCAAATACAAATGAGCTTAAAATGTTCACACAGTTGTAAGACATTTTAGCCAATTTTAATGCAATTTAAGCAACGCTGCTTACCAATATTGTAAGATCTGACCATCGTCTGTACGAAGCTTTACAGCCATTTCATAAAGAAAATTCCATTAATTTTAAAATTATATATTATAAATCAATGTATTTTTAAAAAATCTTTTCAAATATGTATTTAAATATATCTACCCAGCCAGCAAAATAGTCCGACGTCTTCCAGATATCTGAGAGAAACGTCGATAAAAAAAAGTCGGAATCGTATAAGAATTCTTACAGATTTCTGGTCCAAAAACGTTTGAAGTGGTTGGCATTAATTCTGACAGACATTTCGTAGGAAATTTTGGTTTTTTTTGCCGATATTTCTGATAGATATTTGACAGAAATCTAATGAAGAAGGAATGTAAAATTTTGATAAGTTAGCCGAGATTCGAATTGTTTCTTAACTGATAGCTGAAAGAATTCCTTTTATTGCAAAATACTTAAAAGTATATACATAATTACAAATTTTACACGCACGCGCTTTTTTTTTGTTGATCTTTTTATCTTAAAAAAAATTGTCATTATTAAAAAAAAAATAAGTCTCGTTAGACACATCTGTAAGAATTCCGCTGGAATTTTATTAGACATATCTTTCATAAATTTCCCTCGATATATCCATTCGAAATCGATCAGAAATCGTCCAGACAGTAAGTACTTCCGGCTGGGTACTTCTGGAAATAACCTAAATTTAGAACATCTAACTTATATTCAATTGTTTAGAAACACTCAAACGACTTTTGTGTAATTTTTCTGACATTTTCTGAAATCGATTCCGCATGATTTAATGCACTTTCTACTTTAAGTACTACTTATCTTTAGTACTCTTACAATCAAGATGCATAATTAAAAAAAAAAAATAATTGAAAATCTCCATCGATTAAAACTTCATTCATATGTTTTCGGACATGGCCGTTTTTAATATAAAAATCACAAATGGCAATATTTTTTTAGTAAAAATCTTAAAACAATTATTTGCTTGCAGTTTTGAAAGGAATTTTTTGTTTTCGATAAAAAAGTAAAAAAAACTTCCTTTCATTGGTAACAAATAATGAAAAACTCAATTGTATCAAGAAAATTATATTCGTACGTATTATTATTTTAGAAAAAAAAAGTAACCAAAATGAAAAAAATATTCACATCTCCACATTGAAAAAAAATATAACCAATTTTGGTTAGAAATAACCAAAAACGGCAGCTCTGCTTCTTACCATGCTTAAGACTTGCTTTATTTATTTTTTTCAAAAACAATAAACACAATGTTTGTTTCTTATAAAAGAGAACAGCAATTGTCTCTCTAAAGAGAAGGTACAATAAAACAAATACACGAAAAAAAGGGAATGTGTTTAAGTATTTGTTTTTTGTACTTTTGCAACAGCCTAGTATATACATATAATACTGAAGGTCCAACCATGCTATCGTGCGATTTTTAAACCAAATCTGTATAATTATGCGAATTATAAAATTTAGGATTTTTGAACTTGAAATTTTGAAATTCGGGATTTTAAATTTGTGATTTTATGTTTCGGGCACATGAACCCAACCCAAATTTTTAATATAACTTCTTTGTTTTTTTCTTTATTTTGATAACTCTTGGGGTTAAAATTCTTAAAAAATTTTGAGGTGATTTTTCACAATGAAGACTAACCTCAAATTTAGGGTCATATTTCATTTTATTTTAAGGGCTATTTATATATATATTTTTTGGGAAATTTTTCATTAAAAAAATGGGGTTTTATTGCATAAGGAAAAATAGCCCCAAATTTGGGCTCAATTTCACAGACATAACATTTTTGCAAAAAAAAAATTATTTTTTAGCAAAACTTCGAAATTATCGTTTTTAAAAACGGCATTAAAAATTTTAATTAAATTTTAGAATTCATTAAACGCCATATTTGTATAATTGGTAGAGATAAGGGGCAAGTATGTTATGAGAAAATGTTAAGGACAAGTAACTAATGTAGGCCAAAAACAAGAGCTAACTAAACGGTTAGCACTACTGCATTCAGCGTACTCGAATTAGGTTAACCCGCCAGGTGCCCCGTTTGACAGAAAAACAACTGACAAATTTAATTATTTGCGTTTTTAAAACATCTTTGCGAAATGTCTGCATCAAGGCGAATTGACTAGAAGGCGAGGTCAACTCTACAACTACAATGCTTCTGTGGTCGGGTTGTCAAAAATATTCCTAGTAAAAAAAACAGGTTTGTTTACATAAAAAACTAGTTTGTTTACAAACTTTGACAAGTCGACCACCGAAAAAAAAACACCATATGTTGACTTGACCCCACCTTCTAGTCAATTCGCCTTGGTCTGCATTGTATGTCGACAATGAAGCATTGTAAGACAACGTTTAAGGAAAAACTTGCTGATGTTCAGCGATAATACGAGTGAGTTTTGAATTTGTGGGAAAAATAAACATAATCATAGTTTTGATTTTAATCATTTGTAAATGCTTTCTTTTAACACCCTGTCTCTACAACGTTTACACATACATGGTTTTTGTACATTTATAGAGTTCTCTCCCATTTATGATTCTTTACTTTTTTGAGTTTTTCATTCTTTTAGAAAAATACACTCACTTGCTTTAGCACCCAAATCAGTATTCAAGGTGAACACAATTTAAGTTCGTTTAAAAAGTACAAACATTTAATTTTTTCAGTTCTTATACCCTACATCCACCAGTAGTGGTGAATGAGAGTATGCTGCCGTGCTTAGGAAAAATGCAGTAAACTGTAAAAATGATATTCAGAGAAAACCGAAATTTAAATTTTGTACATTTTTTTTAATTTAAAATATCTGACTTATTTGAAAACATTGCTTTTTGAAGTAACATTTTTAATAATTAATTTTATAACTAATAAGTAGAATATTAGTAACGGAATTCATTGGCATCAAAATTAAGAAAAGAAAGTAAGTGAATTTTGCCGTCTTTTCATTAAGCACGGTAGTGTACAAAGCGTTACACTTTTTTAATTCTCATCTAAAGCGCCCCTTAAATTGTACAATATTATTGTATATGCTATGCACCATATTATTTCTAGTTTTCCCTTTATTATGGAATAAATGGCACAATGGCTTCAACTAAAACTTAACCTATAGGAAAAACATAAACAACATTGTACAATGTTGCTACCACATTTGTACAATGTTGCCACTACATTTCACTTCCTTTTCGTTGAGCAATAAAAACAAAAGCCTTGTGATTGTTGCCAATATATTGTGCCACATTCGAACATACACATTGGCGATATAATTGCACAATACGATAAATTGATCAATTATATGGCAAATGTATAGGCCGCTTAGGACCCTATAAAGAATATATGTATATGTATGTCTGTCAGTCAGTCCGTCTGTTGATGTCACGTTCACTTTTGAACGATTAAAAAAAGATCAATTAGCTTGTCAATTTGTTTTTAGTTTATCTAAGCAGTTTGGAATTGAAATGCAGCAAAATCGGTTCAGTAGGAAAAGAGTTATAAATCCAAATGTGGACCAACCACCCCTAAAAATTATAAAACTTAAAAAAAACTAACATAAATTGTTGGCAAGATGCACCGATCGTTGTTAAAGAGGGGCTTAAAGATCGGTTTATAATTTGCTATAGGCCCTTACTAAAGCCCTTTTTAGGAAAATACCTTTAACCCAATTATGAATAAAATATCCCCAGGAGTTTTCTCCCTTCTCTAATGTTTTCCTATGTAAATTCAATTTATTAACAGCTCAATTATGAATACAAATTCCCCGGGAGTTTTTTCCCATTTAAACAATTGAATTAACATAGGAAAAATGGGAGGAGGGAGAAAACTCCCGGGGAATTTTTATTCATAATTTGACTGTAAGTAAAATTGAAGGCAGAATTAGTCTTTACTTTCCGTTCTGTTACGAATCAGCTGATTCTTTTTTGTTATTAAAAACCTATGAAATTGATTTGTTTTTCTGTTCTGTTTCGGTTCAGTTGTTTAAATCAAAAAATTGTTAAGAATTTGTAAGTGACAGCAAAAAAAATAATAAAAAAATACATATTTTTATTGAAATAAACTGTTTTTTGATTTTAAGAATTCATAAAATTTAATTTCTGCAATTTCATGTGCATAAAAGTTATTGAAATAAACAACGAACGGTGCAAAACTAATAAATTTGTCATACATGGCTGATAAGTTACTACAGAAAAAGTAACTACCACAATTTCGTAACAGAACGGCACGGAACAGAACAGAAACAGAAAGTAAAGACTAACTGAGCCTTTAGTCTGAAACGCATTGTAGATAAATTGGGTGTGTCATAGTTCCATAAGACAAGGGGGTTACCGCGTATTTGAATTCGAAAGAGACGATTTAATTCGTCTAAACCAGAAACGAATAATATTTTACTGATATACGGGCCTGTTCTGAAAATCACGCGTGTAGTTTTATGTTGTTCTGAAAGTCATTCCGTTTTTGTGTTTCTCGGTGTGCTTTCGGCAATTGAAGATTACACCAAAACACACAAAAACGGGACACTAAAAAATAACACGTGTGAGTTTAGTAGGCACATGTGATTTGAAATCACGTGATTTAAGTTAAAGTGATTTTCAGAATATAAGGTCCAATTAACCCTTTCAGGGTCAAAAATATTTTTTGGCGAGATATAGATCTGAAAATTTGTATTCAAGGTAATGTGATGGCGCTGAAGCCGGGAAAAATAGTAGTTTTTGTTTCATGTAGCTCCCTTGGTTGTTAGGGCATGTCAAATATTTTCAAAATTGACCTTCAAAGGTCCCCAAAAGAACCTAAAATTAATTTTTCTCATATTTTTTTTTCAAGTAAATATTTATTTACGCATGTATAAATACTTACAAATTGTTTTTAATATCGCCCGATCACCGAAACTATTATTTTTTTTTCGTCCTAAATATAACCTTTTTACGAATTTCCTGACTAGTGTACGACAATGCCCTCAATATTAAGAAAAGAAAGTCAATGCCTAATGTAACAACTATTTAAAATAGCAAACGTGTCTTTCTTTCAGATACAACAAAAAAATATAATTTACTGTACACTTTTATACAGTAAAATTGCGTAGAAACAGAGTACAATGTAATGTCGAATATATTCGACAAAAACACTGAAAGGGTTAAGTTTTATATAAAAAAATTCATATCTCTTTGTTATAAAAGGCTAATAATTTAATATGCGTATAAAGCCCATTCCTGAAAATATGCCTACTCTGATGGCTGATAAGTTACTACAGAAAAAGTAACTACCACAATTTCGTAACAGAACGGCACAGAACAGAACAGAAACAGAAAATAAAGACTAACTGAGCCTTTAGTCTGAAACGTATTGTAGATAAATTGGGTGTGTCATAGTTCCATAAGACAAGGGGGTTACCGCGTATTTGAATTCGAAAGAGACGATTTAATTCGTCTAAACCAGAAACTAATAATATTTTATTGATATTAGGTCCAATTAAGTTTTATATAAAAAAATTCATATTTCTTTGTTATAAAAGGCCAATAATTTAATATACGTATAAAGCCCATTCCTGAAAATATGCCTACTCTGGTCGAGGGTGTCAAAAATTCGCCACAACCGAATATAGAACTTTTAGTTGTTTTACAAACTTTTAAAATAAACTTACTTCTAGTAGTACGACAATGAATAATAATCACAATAAAAATAAGAACTTAAAGAACAATTAAAAATTGTTGACATTTTCTCATTCTCCAAATATTTCCTGGTTTTATCAGAAATTTTTTAATTTTGAAAATACCTCACAACTTTATTCGACAGCATATTTTGGATTTTATGGGCTTTGAGAGGACTGATAAGAAAATATTAAAAATTTTATTCATATAAACTTCAAAATTGTATGAATATATAGTTTTTGAAAATCGCTTAGCAATCTTAAATTTATACAACAAAAGTTGTTGTTAATTTAAATATTTTTTTTTTATATTATAGTAGACTCGCAATGAACTTGAACTTTCCCATTGATTTGATTTTGTTGAACTTTTTTTGTTTTTGTTCTTGTAATAGTTTATTTTTTAAATTAGTTTTTATTGATTAAATATTTCAGGTAGATAGTCAGGAAACAGTAAATAGATTATAGTAATAATTATAAAACACAAAATCTATTATTGTTTGTTTTTTGTGATTGTTATTATATCATTTTGTATATTGTAAATATTTGTGACTGTTTGTCATTAAAATTTAACAAATTCCATCATACAATTTTTGCGCAGGCCGGAAAATGAGAGAGTGTTTTTTCAATATGTTCACACTTTTAATTTTAAAAAGTTAAAGTTTGGGTTCTCTATGAGAGTTTTTTCTTGCAATCAATGATTCAAGCAAGCGACAATATAGAAATTAGCCTTAATATTTTGGTTTAAACTTTAAAGCGAAAATCAAATTGATTTTTTTTAATAAAACCACGCTATATTTTAAATTTTATTTATTTTTTATATCATGTGTACTATACAAAGGTCAACGTTTTTGTTTCCAAACGAACTTGAAATCTGTAAAACTGATTGTTTAGGTACTAAATTTTCAAGCATTGAATTAGAATATTAACAAAAATTAAAAAGAAAATTAACAAAAGCTAAGTAAAAATACCAAAAAATGATTAAAAAAAAAAAAACTTTTTTGGCATATCGTTCATTTACTTCAATAGTGGCATAACTCAAAAAATTAAATTTTGGAGTTACTGATGCAGAATTGTTCGCTATATCATTCTTTATAATGTGTTTACAATTCATCTTTATATCTTTTATACTTTTCGCGCTTTAAGAGAATATGTCCCTATTTTTTAACTTTAACACGCTCATCTCGAAATTAGGGAATGAGCGATATAAGATTTTTATGTTTTATGTGTTACCAACAAACATAAAGTTTTCATTGCGATGACTAAATTCTAGTTTGGTAAATGAATGTGAAATAGTTTTTTAAATACAAGGAGGGATTTCCAATCTAGAAACCATTGTAAGTTTTGGATTAGGAAATGGAGGTAATCAGCTTTGCGGAAGATTGCACTATCATAGCGACTGTTCACAAAGTTAATGAGCTTTGCGGTATGGTAAATGGTTATCTCGACGAAAAAAACAATATCTTCAATGTACGTTGTCTGCAGTTATCACCAACGAAGTCATCGGCAAAACTTCACCACCTGGATGAAGGAGGTAAAATTCAACCTAGGCATTATGGTTGAAGGCGTTTAAATTCCGATAGTGAACCACGCGATAATTTTGAGTGTCACTTTTTATAGCCTTTTTAACTTCTCAGCACACGCCACTGCAATAACGCACAAACTGCGAAATAAAAACAAGGTTCTCAAAACGCAAGCCGGCAGCACTTGAAGTATGAATAAAAAAACCTTGCTTGCTTTTTAACAGTTAAAAATGTGTATGTAGTGGTGAGTGCATACCCTGCAAATAATAGGACCAGTCCAAACACGCGTGTAAAGAGTAGCCCACAAGGGACCAGGACTAGTCCAAAAGTAACCCAAACGTATGGAAAAAACATGGTCTATTTAACATTACGGTGTCCTAGGGTAGGACCATATAACCCACCTTTGGACTACTAAGGAGTAGTTTTAAAACTACTCCATGGTATACTCAAGAGGATTAGTTTTGAAGTCGTTTAAAAACGAAAGCATGTCGTTAAAAAACGAAGATATGTCGTCGCACTACAAAAACTTTTTAACAATGACATTTTCCATGCATGCATTACATCGGACCAGTCCATGGAGTAGTCCATTTTATCAAAATGGATCAGGTGGTCCAATTTTATTTGCAGGGTATTGTGTGCAATGAAACGCCAATTCTGGAAAAGAGAGGAACACAAATTTACTCGTTTGAGACATTAACTATGTGCTTTGTTTTTGTTTTCAAACAACAAACGCGACGACGACCTGCTTGTTTGAAAGCTTCCCTGTTAGGACCAGTCCAAACACGCGTGTAAAGAGTGGCCCAGAAGGGACCAGGACTAGTCCAAAAGTAACCCAAACGTATGGAAAAAACATGGTCTATTTAACATTACGATGTCCTAGGGCCGGACCATATAACCCACCTTTGGACCACTTAGAAGTAGTTTTAAAACTACTCCATGGTATACTCAAGAGGATTAGTTTTGAAGTCGTTTAAAAACGAAGGCATGTCTTTAAAAAACGAAGACATGTCCTCTCACTACAAACACTTTTTTACAATGACATGGTCCATGCTTGTATTACATCGGACCAGTCCATGGAGTAGTCCATTTTATCAAAATGGGTCAGGTGGTCCAATTTTATTTGCAGGGTAGCATACAGCTGAATGAAATTATGGCTTTTTACAATTGTTTCGTTAACCTTCGTGTTGTGTGTGTGAAATTCACTAAAAGTGCTCGGCCCCTGGGGGCATAGCGTGATGATCGTTGGTTTAAAGTTACACATTTTCCAAAAAAAATCAAAGGATACGCTTATTTTCAAAAACACGATTTATATGTAATTTCAAATCCAAAAACCAAACAGCGAAATATTCTACCTATAAATCTTAGAACGACAAAAAATTACTGGTTTTAGTTAAAAATAAATAAATAAATTATTAAAAAATGAATAAAATTGAATTTGCAAAAAACTACTTGTTTTAGAATTTTATTAAAATAGATGTCATTACTTAAACAATATTGGAATTAATTGTTTAAGTCGACACTGTTTTTACATGTCTCCAGTTATTTTTAGTTCAGTCTGTAACGTTCATTTGTGGGAGTAACTGTAGTTTGGTAAAACAACACATGTACTAGTTCACTTTTAACGAATACTGTAAAAACAGATTTTTTTAATTGTTATTAAATTTAACAACCATTTGTTTTAGTTTATTGTTCGTGAACAAAATTCTCATAAATATTACCTAAAAATGGCCTTGTTTTCAACAAAAAATTATTTCCTCTTATTAAATATTTTGTTTATTCATATTATTAACGATTCTTAAATATTTTTAATCGTTTTTTATTTTTAAGCTGAGTAATAAGTAATTTGTTTTTATCATTGAGTTTTGGATTTGAAAGCCGGTTTTGGAAGTAGTACATATTAGGTGACTTTTATTAGAAATGTGTGCCAACAGCAGCTGACGTTTTTAATTTGCTTTATCGACTTTATCTATTTTTAATATTGTACATATTCATATTTTGTTAAAGGAAAAAACTTGATCGAAAGTTAATTTTTAAACGTTAACATACATACTCTTTTACATGAATTGGAGTAAATTAGTGGTAACACAAATTTATAAAATCTTAAAATTTATTTGACAAAAAATTGTTTGTTAAAGTTTCAAAATATAATATGTTTATTTCAAATTCAAGACTTAATGTGCATAAGTTGGCTAAAACATATGTGCGAATACATGTAAATAATATGAGGCAAAGTTTAATGAAACTGTCATTTGCTTAAGCAAGGTGCGAATCTAATCGTACATTCCGTACGGAATCAAATATTTTTTTTTTTTGTTTTGTTTTTGTTTTCTTAAGTACATTTGAGAAACTTTTTGTTAAATTTTGACAGTGGGTTAAGCAAGGCTATGCATATTATGGTTGAGCCTTTAGACTTAGACACTGTCTTATTAGTTCCCATGGGACCAAAATGCAGCATTTGTTATCGATCATAATTACAATTATTTGAATGGGAATTTCGATCGATACTGAATTAGATCTTTTTGTACCAGTCAGAATATACAAAATCTGGCGATATTAAGGCATATAAAACAAATTTCAAACAGCTTTACCGTCTGTTAGTCGTCAAACTTTTACGACATTTTATTAAATTTAATGCAATGGACCATGAAAGTCTACAGAACAACTTATTTACTTCATCGATATGAATAAAAGTAATCATCAATCTCCTTAATCTCAGTGACTTTTTCCAACATAACAGTATAACTTGGCAAGAAGCGTTACTCAAAGTCCCCATTTACACTAGGGACATTTCTTGCCGGACAGACGAAGTTTGATGGCGAGGGGTCGAAAAGGTAGAGTGTGTAGTACATGACTATCTGTACTGGACATTTTTTCATTTCTCTTTCTTACTTTTCGTCGTTTACATACAAGTATTAATTTCTGTCTGACTTCTAATGTTTCATATGTAAACGCTTCGGGTAAGATTAAAAGAGAATTCAAAAAATGTCCGGCAAGAAATGTCCCTAGTGTAAATTGGGACTAATGCACAGGAGCCCATTTTAAAGCGCAATTGTGTTAGCTTAAATTCTACTTATTCTCACGCTCTTTCATTTAGTTGTCGTTGAGGCAACGATGAATGCTCGTGATAGCTACAGTGTTTAACTTTTTGTTTAAATGCACTGAAAAAAATTGAAGGTGGTAGGCAATTGGAGTGATACAACTTTGATTTGGCATCGCGGCTTTATTTGACCACCCATTTAAAAGCTGAAAGTGGCTTTTTGTTTAGTTTGCTTTGAGATTTCATTATGAATCGACTTACACCAGAGCAACGCGTGCAAATTGTTGAAATTTTTAATCAAAATAACTCGACGAATGTGCTGAAGCACAAATTGATATTGATTTAGAATTTCCATTCAAAATTTTAATTTCCGATGAAGCCCATTTCTGATGGGCTGGGTACGTAAATAAGCACAATTATCGTACTTGGAGTGAGGAGAATCCACAAGCTTTTGTCGAAACACCATTACATTTACAGAGAATTACTGTTTGGTGAGCTTTATGGGCTGGCGGAGTCATTGACCATATGTCTTCAGAAACGATGATGGTCAGAATGCGAAAAGTTGTTGAAAATTTATGTTCCAGATTGCGCTTTCTACGCGCCAGTCGTGGCGGCCACATGTTAAAGACCGTTTCATTGATATCAAAAATATATTCACCCCTATCGTGAATAATTTTTCCCCTTTTCACATATTTGCGATCATGAACAACTCCCATGAAAAAATGTAATTCAAAGAAGAATAATAACGTGAAAAAATGTTCACCTGAAAAAATTCCCCTTATCGTGAAAAATTTTTCCCTTGTAATTTGTTCACATTTCCCTTAGATTTTCTCACTTTATTTTTGCTAGGGAACAGAAAATGTATGTAAGTAGCTCCTTCTATAAATCGAATATTGAGGGCTAGCTAGATCCGTTAATAAGGCACAAACCAATATATTGGTCAACAAAATGGAAAAACAACAGTTCGATTGCCTGCGGATTTGTGAAGCTTTCGAAAGACGTGGTGGCAGAATTTTGGAAAATATTTTACTACATAAAATTTAAAAAGTGCAAAAAACTAATGTTGTAAACAAACTATCCCTCCAATACTAAATATTTTGCTTTATTATTTTAACTTTTCTTAAAAATATAAACGTGTATATTGTTGAATAAAAATTCATTGAATTTTTTATTTTTTTTAATCTTTCTTCTTTTTTTTACACTCACAGAAACTGATAGCGTGAAAAATTTTCACATGAGATTCATGATTGCTTTTTTCCCTTCGAGGGAAATGAAATTTTCATGGGAACAAAAATTCCACTTGTTATTCACGATAGGGGTGATTACTATGTTTTATTATGATTAAAACTTGTACCACTATATGAAAAACATCCTTTACAAAACTGCAACGAATGTTGTTACAAATTTTTTTTTGTAATTACATATTTCTTTTTTTAAAACAGTGTTCGAAAATAAACAGTACATTATTTTCCGTTCGGCTCACACAACCAAGAACGATATCTATTTTTTTTTGTGATTGTGTATACGAACACAACCCTTAATACCGTTCGTAACTATTTTCAAGAAAGAGCCGAACATTATTTAGTGTTCTTTCTGTTCTTCGTTAGAAAACATTTTTACATTGATAAAGAAATGAACAAACAAACAATTTTAGAAACGACCGCACCACGAGCAGCTTGTGTGTGTATATGTTTTGTTTGTGTAAAATTATTTTGCTGGCTTTTTGTTTTTTATATGTGTATTTTGTTTTTGTTAAAAAATGTTTAGTTTTTTTTACCAGCCAAAAGGGACGAACATTAATGAGCCGAACTGAACACAATGAAGTTTGTGGATTTAAAAGAAAACCGAACGGAATTAAATGTTCTCATCTTTTATTGTGTTTGATAAAAACAGTTTTATTTTTGTGTTCGAAAGATGACTAACAGGGAAACGTTATTTTTTTAATGATTTTCTACACTAGCACTATTAGCGTTTGTGTTTTCCACAAATCTACTGAATCGATCACTAAGGAGCGATATTTAGTGTTTATTTTCGAACACTGTGGTCTAAACACCGCATTCGATACTATCGTATCGAATAAACTATCGAATGTTTTTGCATACGACAGACACTGACGTATCGAATGAAAACTCGATAAATGTAATGTCGAGTTACTCGATAACGAATGCTATTATTTCAAATTCCATAATTCTCATTCGATATCGAGTTTCATGATGCCAAAATAAATAATTTCGATCAATTTTGCTCGATATCGTATGCGGTGATTAGACCCCTGATTTAAAACATAAAAAATATATGCATTTACCAACCTTAAACCTTAAAAACATGTTTTTAAGTAAATTTTTGCTTAACTGTAAACAAATTTAACAAGGTAAATTATTAATAAGTGTGACAAAAAACTTTTAAAGATAAATTAACATTTATCACGAATTTAATTTGTTTAAAAAGTTTATAAAATTAGTACAGTAGCTGTTATCGAATGATGACGGAGTAGATAAGAATAACGTATAATTTTGTGTTTGTTAATTAACACAATGTTAAAAACTAGACATTGAATTAAAAAAAAAGGTTTGACAATATTTATATGTTATTTAAATGCATGAAGAATTTTGTTCGGTTAAAAAAATTTATTGTAGAAAACTTTATGCGGTAAAAAGACGATATTATGTACACATAAATTTGAATTTGTTAATAATTCTAATCAGGACAAAAAAAAATATTCATTGCACTAATGTACAAACCAACTACTGAACTTCAGAGCTATTTATCGAACTTTCAGATTTTCAAATCTGTCGTTACTTGTGAGAATGTTTTAATTTGCACAGAGCAAGTTTTCTGTTGCAAGAACTAAAGGGTGGTCCAACCAACACGTACAATGTTAATTGTTAGTAAAGCAAAAAGTTTTCAGAGAATTATCTTTATATTTTTTATTATTTGCAATCATGTGTAAAACAAAATATCGGCCAAATGATCTCCACGGCTTCGGTGGCATAGCTCCATCCGATGGACCATATTTTCAATGACTCTGAGACATAATTAACGTTCAATTTTGGCAATGTGCCGAATTATCTCATCCTTTAACTCTGGAGTTGTGCTTGGCTTATTGACGTACATTTCTTCTTTTAAATATCCCCAAAGAAAGAAGTTCAACGGTGTCAAATCACATGATCGTGACGGCCAAATAACATCGCCACGACGTGAGATAACACGGTCATTGAATGTCTCTGGCAAAAGAGCCATTGTTTCGTGTGGCAAGTGGCACAGTCCTGTTGAAACCAAATATCGTCCAGGTCCAAATCCTCAATTTCTGGGCACAAGATATCCGTTTATCTCGCGATTGCGAACACCATTCACGGTTACTGCTTGGCCGACCTCATTTTCGAAGAAGTACGGCCCGATGAAGCCGCCAGCACAAAAAAGAACGAGGCGCGTATGCACAGGTGTCTTTACATTTCCAACAGACCTGGTTTGCTGAAATTTGCGAAGAATTCTCCCGATTGTGGACACATTTGGCCGATTATCACAAACCAAAAAAGTGCACGAAATACATTTTGATTTGAACGCCCATTTTCCTAAAAGGCTTTACCAACCTTAACGTGCTGCTCAATTGTGTACCTCTCCATGGTTGAATTTGTCAAACACTAATACAAAGAAATGTCAAATTAAGTTGGGCAAAATACTAAACGTTAAGGTGAGACTCACAATTAACATCGTGCATTATGGTTCGACCACCCTTTATGAAGTGTACAGAGAAGGAAGGAAAAGAGAAAATAAACTGTTTCCATTTGCTTTTACTCTATCTTTTACAAACTCGGCAAGTCTTGACCAACAAAACTTGCTGTGTATAAATTCCGTTAGATTACGTTAACGTTTGGTCACAGTTTACAAATATTTAACGTATAACACTTTAACGTAACGTTTGCTTTGATGACTGATCAATTGACACTTTATAAATTAAATTTTTCTGCAACTTGTTTCAGAAATAAATTTTGATAAATCAATAAAAATTGCTAAAAAAATAAAGTGAATGGTTTTCTTTTCTTTTCGTCAAATATTTGTTATGTGTGAACGTACCTTTATAGCAATAAAACTTTCACATTGCATTTGACTAACTTTTTATTAAGAAATTTTAAAACGTTGTACGAAAAAATGAACTCATTTTCTTCAAAAAATCAATAAAGTATCGATATGGGGAATGGATTATTGGAATTCATGGCAAAGGTGTGATAAACATTGGACTCGTTTTGTTAAAGCAACATTTGTTTTTACTTGGAAGTTAAAAAAAGTAGATATTGCTTTATGTATTATTTTGTTTCGTGGGAATTAAAAAAAATATTTTTGCCAAAAAAATTTGATTAAAAACAGCATAAATAAGATTATCGATATATTTGACATATAAAAAAGGTAAATATAATAAAATCCTAAAATAGATTTTTTGTTTAATTTATGTTCTAAACGTTTAAAAATTTAATCAACATCTTTTTTAAGTTTTTTGATGGAATTAAGGCACTGTTAGTGTGTTTTGGCAATCGGTTGAAAAATCGGCTTGAGTTTAAAGTCGAACTGAAATATTTTAGGGGCAATATTTTTAAAGATATATTAATTGATATTAAAATTATTTATGAATAGGGGAATCAAAACTTTTTTTATTCAAATCCCCCATGCATCCAAAAATATAACATAATCAGGTTAATAAAAACTAAATGTTACAAATTTTAAATAGAAATTTATTTTGTAAACCTAAAATATTTTTAACCCATATTATGTCACCGGTCGATTTTTCGACCAGTACCTTTATTAGCGTATGCCTTAAAAGTTTTCTATAATTTTTTGATCTGTTTTCACAAAAATAAAATCCAAAATGATTTTTAATATATTAAACTGCTTTACAAATTTTAAGTTTGGAAAAGTACCAAGAACGCCACATGCCTAGATAAGTTAATTGAGACCTCCTGAACACGAAAAACGCTGTAATTTTTTTTCCTTAGTACAGTTTTTTAGATAACGGTACTTTTGTGTTTTTCGGTGTATGGTCCCACTTAAACCCTTGTGGAGCCCAACCAATCGAAATAAATGGCATATCGGTGGAAAGTAAATTGAATGCCTTTTCTGTCGATATGCTGAAAATTTCTATCTGATAAGAAATGGCTGAGGAATGGCACCTCAAAATTCCGTTTTTTTAAGTACGTTAAAACTGATGGTTTAAAAAAAACGAAATTTTATATGAAATGAAAATATTGTCGTTCCACAAAATCCGATTTTTTTCAAATTACGCTTAAAATGTTGGTAATTAAATATACTATTTGGTTAAAAAATAAAACATTCCAGATATTTAACATAACGTAGAAAAAAACGATATAAAAATGAAATTTTGAGGTGCCATTACTCAGCCATTTCTTATCAGATAGAAATTTTCAGCATATCGACAGAAAAGGCATTCAATTTGCTTTCCAACGATATGCCATTAATTTCGATTGGACTTTTTGGTTAGGCTCCACAAGGGTTTGAGTGGGACCATACACCGAAAAACACAAAAGTACCGTTATCTAAAAAACTGTACTTAGGAAAAAAAATTACAGCGTTTTTCGTGTTCAGGAGGTCTTAATTAACTTATCTAGGCATGTGGCGTTCTTGGTATTTTTTGGCTGTAAACCAGTGTTAGTAATAAATTGATTTTTTAAAGACTTTATAAAATATTTTGGTAAAAAGATTAAAAAAAGCCAATTTTTCCATTTTAAAAATTTATTATAAAAATCTAAAATTAAATTTTTTGTTTTTCATTATTTTTAAAGCTTAAATAAATTATAATAAGAATCATCAGTATTGTGGTTATTTTGTTGAACTATTTATGGTTTTTAATCCAAATTTTTTAATATTTTTGATTAGGCTAAAGTTCATCAAATTAAATTTTCATTAAATTATTTTTATGAAAAAAGGAATTTTACAACATGAAATTATGTAATTAAAATTTATTGATAATTTTTTCATTTTTCACTGAAGCTGGGCTCGAACCCAGGCGTTTTTACGGACAGGTTACCTATACATGTTTCGATTACAACCACTCAATCTCTTCAGAGGGCTTGCGGTTTAAAGGCCCAACCACAATGTGCTTAAGTTGGCTTAATCAAATGTGCGAATACACGTTAATTAAATGAGGCAAACCATATTGGACTTAAGGAAACTTTTTGCTAAATTTAATGAAACTGTCATTTGCTTAAGCAAGGTGCGAATCTAATCGCACATTCCGTACGGAATCAAAAGTTTTTTTATTTTGTTTTTGTTTTTTTAAATACATTTGAGAGACTTTTTGTTAATTTTTGACAGTAGGTTAAGCAAGGCTACGCATATTATGGTTAGGCCTTAACACTCGCAGCCATCGACGACTGCTGACGTCAATAGTCAAACATCAATCCTTAAACAAAATTGTATTTAACCTTTGGTAGATCGAAACTTGCTTTGAATGATTATCCATTTTAATTTACTTTACATGTTTTTCCTTACTTCTGTTTTTTCGTACTTTTGCCATGAATTCTTCTTGAAGTTTAAAGTACATTTTTTGTTTTTTTGTTTCCCATTCTTTTGTCTTTCTTTCCCCTGTTGACCTTTTTCAGCACAACTTGAAGGACAAATGCAAACATAAATCTCGTGCCTTAGCTTTAACAGTAATCAGTATTGTGGTTATTTTGTTGAACTATTTATGGTTTTTAATCCAAATTTTTTAATATTTTTAATTATTTCGAGCCCAGCTTCAGTGAAGAATGAAAAAATTATCAATAAATTTTAATTAATTTCATGTTGTAAAATTCCTTTCTTCCCCAGCAAAAACTTTGCTTACAAAATAAGCAGAAAAATAATGAGAATTTGACGAGCCAACTACTTACTTTTCTGCTAGAAAAAGTACTTATTTTTGTTCGAGATGTCCCAAAAGTAATCCTTTATAATTTAGCCTATTATAATCTAAAAAATAATATGTTTTTTTATACTTAAAATTTTTATAAAAATATATACAGGGGTGTGCTGGAAATCGAAAACGCAAAACGCAAGAATTTAAAAAGTCGTTTTTTAATAAGTTGTCTGTAATAAAAGAATTTTATGGCAAAAATTATACAAATATTTCTCTATTAAACAAAATTTTGTAACAAAACTTATAAAAATTAGATTAAAAATGTATTAAATACAACTTCAAAATTCTTGCGATTTGCGCTTTCGATTTCCAGCACACCCCTGATAGTTACACAAAGTCAATAAAGTAAAAATTTTTTTATTTTTTTTTTTATTATTATTTTTTTTTTTTTTAATTTAATTTTATTTTTTTATTATTTTATTTTTTATTTTTTTTCTGTCTCTGGCGGGATTCGATCGCGCAACCTCGGTGCTGATAGACTAGCTCGCTACCAGCTAGTCTACCGGGGCATTGTAGTTTTTGTATTAAAAAACTATGTTTTTTGACTATAATGACTATAATGACATTTTTATTGTCATAATGAAAATTTAAATTTTTCTGTATATTTAAGATATAATAATAAAGTTATTATTTAATATATAACTAATAATCCAAAAAGTGGCGAATAAAACTACAAAGTAATGAATTCTTGAAGTCATTAAAAGTAGGATTGTAAGTAAAGTTTTTGCTGGGTCATAAAAATAATTTAATGAAAATTAAATTTGATGAACTTTAGCCTAATTAAAAATATTAAAAAATTTGGATTAAAAAATATTATAAGAATCGACAAAAATCAATTTGAAGTTGACAAGTTTTCTGACTTATAAATGCCCATAATCTTTGGTGGTCGAAAAATCGACCACTGGCCGGAAGCACTACAAGAGCATTATCACTAATTGGCAATCGGTGCAGTAACTACAGAACTGTTCTGTTCTGTTCGTATTAATCCATTTTAAGTTTTCATCGATAGAAAAATTTACCACGCCTACTTTTACGCCCACTTTTTCTATTAAGCGCATAAATTGAGAACGGCTTGACCGATTTGGACGATTTTTTCTTTAAAATTATCGCCATGGTCCACCTTAGGGTTTTACGGAAAGAAAATTTTGCCCCGCCCACTTTTACGCCCACTTTTTTCGATTTACCTAAAATCAAAAAACTGCTCCATCGATTTGACTAATTTATCTTTCAAATGTTCGTATTAATCCATTTTAAGTTTTCATCAATAGAAAAATTTACCACGCCTACTTTTACGCCCACTTTTTCTATTAAGCGCATAACTGGAGAACGACTTGACCGATTTGGACGATTTTGATTTGACTAATTTATCTTTCAAATGTTCGTATTAATCCATTTTAAGTTTTCATCGATAGAAAAATTTACCACGCCTACTTTTACGCCCACTTTTTCTATTAAGCGCATAACTGGAGAACGACTTGACCGATTTGGACGATTTTTTCTTCAAAATGATCGCCATGGTTTAACTTAGGTTTTTACGGAAAGAAAATTTTGCCCCGCCCACTTTTACGCCCACTTTTTTCGATTTACCTAAAATCAAAAAACTGTTCGTATTAATTTATTTTACGTTTTCATCGAAAGAAAAAATTACCACGCCTACTTTTACGCCCACTTTTTCTATTAAGAGCATGATTTGAGAACGGCTTGACCGATTTGGACGATTTTTTCTTTAAAATTATCGCCATGGTCCAACTTATTCTTTTTTGATTGAGCCCATATCCACACCATATGTAAGTTATTTTTTAAAAAAAATTTATGATAGGTATTCCATGGGTTTTTATTTTAAAGGCCGTAAATTTCGTTAAATGCTCAATTTAAATCGTGTGGTAATACAAAACTAATGTTTACTTAGGGCCAGCAACGTAGACCGGGTCAGCTAGTATAAAATAAATTAAAATATTTTTGCATCGATTTTTTATTTTGTGGCTTTTTACAATTTTTCTTAATGTTAATCAAATAGGGGAATTCAATTTTAGGCTTGCAAAAAAGCAAATGAAGAATCTGTGGTTTTCATGGGCAACTGCGTGTGTCAATTTTTTCGATTTTAAGATGTTGATGAAATATCGTAGCACTTTTATAAAATATAAAGAAATCTCTGTGTGTTTTGTTGTTGGATTTAACAAAAAAACTATGATATTTTGCATTTGCACTATTACATCACTAATACTTGAATAAACTCCGCTAATATTTTAATTTTTTAATTTCTTTAAACTTATTTTTCTTATGGAATTTTATCTTTTAATTGTTTAACCGCTCACAAATAAAAAAAACGACACAACTGCTTCAAAATTATTTTACAAATGGCGCTAACATAATATGATTAGAGTAAAAATAGCTTGATTGCATATTAAACATAATATGATAAATGTATAGAAAGTTATCATGTTGTGGCTATTAAATAGCATGATATGGTTGTGAGAAATATAATATGTTTAGAAAGTTATCATAATTAAGTTGTTAGAAAAATAATTATTTTTCGGTCAACAATACTCAAATTCATAATTGCGATAAACATTGATATGTTTACAGTAACTATAATATTGTTGATATTGAATAAAAATAACAATTATTTGTGTACGACAACAATATATTGTTACATTAAACATAGTGTTGTTGCCGTAACCATGCCCAACCATATTTTTTCTCTGCGTGTATGTGAAAACATTTGAAGCATATGCCATCTTGTTGTGTTACTTTCTCTGGGCAAACCGGGTAGTCGGCATAGTTCAAAGTTGACATATTTCTTCAGATCGCGGCTGACCAGATACCTAACTGGTACCAGGGTAGTCATTAGCCCTGGAATCAAGACTCTGGTCTGACCATTGGTTTATACTCAAAGTTGGATTCAGAAGCAGGTAAACGCACTATTTGTCGCATAGTGGTGCTTATTAAAGTCTTTTTAACTCATACTCCTTAATCCGCCATAATAAACTCAATTATTAGACATATCGTTGGTTTTCTTCCGCAACCTCGTAACTCAAAAACAACTACTTTTCAGGAGAGACAAAATACTCTTTTTTTACCAAATATTTGAAACTTTTTGCTATATATTCTTTTATAATCCAAGAATTAGGAAAATTTCCGATGTTCCGCCAAACAAAAAAATTGCAAAATTGTAAGGCGGTATTTACTGATTATTTTTCAAGTTAAAACCAAAAATCTGAAAAAATTGAGTTACGTGGTTGCGGAAGAAAACCATCGATATACTTTGTATATTAACATGCAAAAATAGATATATTTGAGGCTATCAGCGCAGAAGTAGTGTAACCCACAATGTAATTTAGTTACTCATTTGGTGTTAGATATGTTATTTGCACTGTTCTTTACAGTGTAAAAGTCGAGTAAGCCAACTGTTTGTATCCAAAACAGATGGCGCAAGAGTACTATTGTGCAAGAGTGGTGTTAACTCCTCATTATCTTATAATAATTAGTCTGGGGTTACACCGCTTCTGCGTTGATAGTCTCACTTGCAAAGACTTCCATTAAGATTTATAAAAAACACTTCTTAATAAATTCTTATAAATTAAGCCTAAAGAAATATTTTTTTACAAAAAAATAAAAAGAATGATTTTTTTAATGTCTTCGGCCATTGGTCGATTTTTCGCAAATCCATATAAAAAGAACTACAAATCGGGAGAAACAATTTTGGGAAAAATATTCTTGATTGAAGCTCCAAAGGCACCTCCCTGCAAGGGATTTAAAAAATTCCTGCGTTTTATGGTAGCGGCCAATAATGGGTTAATAATAAATAAACAAGTCGAATGTCAATTTTAGACATCCGCTTTCCTCGCAAGGTTGCTGGCTGTACTTTCAGAGCACAGTGGTGTACTAATGGTTTATTTAGTTTAATAAACGCAAATTGTTCTTCATTAAAAAGCATTATTAAATTGAAGTCAATGTCACGCACTTTTCATAATAATATCGTAAATTTAAAACATAATAAATTGAATTTAGAATATTTAACTATGAAAATGTTATTTGCTAAACATTTGTTAAATTCGACTTCCCCGACTATTATTAAAATTTTTGACAATAAACAATGCTTCAAACAAAGTGTCATGAAAAGCAGAAGGTACAGCCACACCTGCTATGTGCGGAAAGGCCGCGGTTCACTATCCAACACAATCGTAATGCTAAGTTCACACTTGGGTTTTTAAACGCGTTTAAGCAAAATGTTGATTTAGCTAATCAAAGCCGTTCACATTACATTTGAGATGATTAAGATGACAGATGATTAAGAAAAAAAAACAGAAAACAAACACACAAAAAAACAACAAACAAATTTATATTTCTTTAAAGTATTAAAAATGGATAAAAACACTTTTATAAAGATATCAGAAGCTTATTTTAATCATTTTAATGATGAAATTGTGAAAATGTATGAATTATTTAAGGAAAAAAAATAAAAACATTAAGCAGAAATCTTGACCGGTTGTAAACGATCATGTTGGCGATTCTACATTTGAGGTATGTTCAGTGGATTCTATGTGGTTTATGAAGTGATTTAGTTGTAATCATGTCAGTTTGAAGTGATTAACAAATCACTTCAATGTATGGGTAATAATCTCGATTTTGAAGTGATTAGAGCTTAATCACGTTCGAGTTGCTTAAACGTGTTTAAGAACCCAAGTGTGAACATAGTATATAACCTGATATTCAATTCGATGTCAAAATGACACATAATCATACAAAATAATCATACGCAAAATTATATCGCTTATTATTTCAATAGTGACATAACTCAAAAAATAAAATTTTGGGCCTAGTGATGCAGAATTGTTCGCTATGTTTTTCTTTATATTGTGTATAAAATTCATTTTTATATCTTTTATACTTTCCCCGTTTGAAAATAATGTGTCGTTATTTTTCCAGAATTGAAGTGAATGAGCATAATGAGTCAGCTACTTTACAAGAAAAAAATCGCATACATTTGGAAGTCGGACAGACTTATAAAACAAAATCAGTCACTCTAGTTTTTTTTTTAGGTCACACTTTCTCATCGTCCAGACTTAAAATTTTTGTTGCAGCATCTTTTTAAAATTCTGCTTTGAAATTGCATTAATGTTCAGATTATGAAATTCTAGTCTTGCAATTTTTGTATTTATATATGTGACAGCGCATAGAGAAAGGGACCATTAAGGTAAAGGAAACAGTAAAAACCAACTACACAAAACAAGAGGTAGGGACGATCTACGCGCGTTTTCAAGGTTGTTGACCCCAAATTTGGGCCTATTTTTCATAATACAATACGGCCCCATTTTTTTAATGAAAAATTACCCCAAAAAAATGAAAAGTAACTCTAAAAATAAAATGAAATATGACCCTAAATTTGGGGTTACTCTTCATTATGAAAAATCACCTCAAAATTTATAATGAATTTGAACCCCAAAAAAGAACACAAAAAAAAGTTACATTAAACATTTTCGGTGGAGTTCATATGCCCGAAACTAAAAATCCCAAATTAAGAATCCCGATTTCAAAATCCGGATAATTATACAGTTTTGGTTTTAAAAATCATACGATTGGTAGCATGGTTGGGCTTTTGGTCATGCGCAAGGATTTGTTTCTCCATGGTATAACGAACACTGGCTTTGCTTACTAAAGTTTTATGTTATAGCCGGCCTTCGGCCGGCCGCAAGGATTTTCTTCTCTATGGTATAACGAACACTGGCTTCGCTAACAAAAGCTTCTCTGTATAGCCGGCCTTTGGCCGGGTGTAATGATTTTCTTCTCTTTGGTATAACGAACACTTGCTTCGCTCACTAAAGCTTCACTACATAGCCGGCCTTTGGCCGGGCGCAAGGATTTTCTTTTCTATGGTATAACGAACTCTGGCTTCGCTCAGTAAAGCTTCTCTTAATAGCCGGCCTTCGGCCGGGCTCATGGATTTTTTCCTCTATGGTTTAACAAACACCGGCTTCGCTAACTAAAGCATCTCTGCATAACCGGTTTTTTATACTATCCCTGGAAACTTTTACATAGAATTTTATAAAATTTGTGTAAATGTTTGGGGTAATTTTTCATTTCTTTTTATTAGTAGACGTAAAATCGCCCCAAAGTAAAAATTGTGATTTTCTTTGGGGTCATTTTTCATTCCACTTAAAATGCAAAAACACCCTAACGAAAAAATGAACTGAATGAAATGAAAATAACCCAAAAAAAAAAAATTACGCCAAAATTGCGTGTTGTTGTGTCTCATGCTAAATTTTGAGCCGTTTTTCATTTTCCTTTTGGGCCATATTTCCTGGGGTCATTTGGCGCACCGCCATTAAACTTTTCATTTACTGCCGGTTTAACGATGTCGAACGTCATCGTTCGCATAGAAAATTATATTTAAAACAAAAACAAAATTCGAAAATTTGTTTTTGTTTTAATTGTAATATTCTATGCGAACGTTTACGTTCGAAATCGTTGAACAGGCTGATAATTATTTTTATGGGGAAAGGAATTTTACAACATAAAATGATTTAAAATTTATTGACATTTTTTATTCTTGACTGACCGGGGGACTGCACCCACGTTCACGCACAGGTCGATTCGACATGTTTCGATTGTAACCACACTATCTCCTCAGAAATATTTGCCGGTAAACACTTTATTATCCCAAAGATTACAACTCAAAAAAAAAAAAATAATATGTTTTATACATCAAACCAAGGCGAATTCATAAAAGGTGGTCTTATTTTGAAAACGTTTTACAGCACTGTTAAACATTTTAACGTTGTGTCAAAAATTCAAAGAAATAATTAATTTTGTTCAAGGCGAATTCATACAAGGTGGTCTTATTTTGAAAACGTTTTACAGCACTGTTAAACATTTTAACGTTGTGTCAAAAATTCAAAGAAATAATTAATTTTGTTCAAGGCGAATTCATACAAGGTGGTCTTATTTTGAAAACGTTTTACAACACTGTTAAACATTTTAACGTTGTGTCAAAAATTCAAAGAAATATTTGATTTTATTTTTATATTAAATTGTGTTTGTTTGAAATTTTATAACTTACAAAAGTTTTAAATTTCACAATTTTGATTGAAAATTAAAGAATTTAGTTAAGATTCCCAAGAACCAACTGGACGGTATACCATTTTGACACAAGGTTAGTAATAAGCTGTTGCTTACGAAGCAAGATAAGTTCATAGCCTTTTTACACTGATCAACATCTAACATCTACCATCAATTTCCCACCATTTGCGAAGATGTTAACATCTTTCCATAAGAAATACATAGGGCTAAAAAACAACATCTTTAAAAGATGTTCCTATCTCATTTTATTCCACTCTACATCTTTCGATTATTTTAGTGTCATCACTATAAAAGTGTCAATAAGTTCTATTATTATTGTGGCATCACTGACAAAATGGAAGTTGCTTTGAAAGCAGCGTTACCATTTGTCAAGTTTTATATCTTAATGCAATGTTTTTTTGTTAAGTATTTTTTATATTTTTAAACAAATTGAACTTCAAATACATTTTTGAGTTTTCTTTTTAAATGTTGGCACTTTTGTGAGAAAAAAAAATTTTTAATTTAATAAATTTTTTTTTTCAAATATGGTGACATTTTTGTTTGATGGCAGATGTTAGATGTGAGCAATGTAAACGAGTGTTTCACATTTTCTACATCTTTGATGGCAGATGTTAGATGTTGATCAGTGTAAAAACCCTATCACCTTGTGTAAATTCGCCTTGATTTTGTTTTTATATTAAATTGTGTTTGTTTGAAATTTTATAACTTAAAAAAGTTTTAAATTTCACAATTTTAATCGAAAATTAAATTTACGCCTTGTGTAAATTCGCCTTGCATCAAACTGTGAAAATTTTCGTTTTCAAAAAATTTCAAATTCGACAAATTTTATGTTTTTCCATACATTTTACGGTTTGTATGGGAGTTACTATTAGATGTAGAGATATAGAGCTTTGAATCCTTTAAAAGAAATATTGAGAAGGCATTTATACGAGGACTAAGTAAAAAATTAATTAATTTTTTTTGCATTTCTTTTGTTTGGCCAAGTGAATTGATATTATAGATTTTGTTTTTTTTTAAGCTAATAATTTTTACCGATTTTGGTTTTATCTAAATTTGGCACACCTGAGACAATTTTCTTTAATGCATAAAGATTTGAATTAAAATAAGGTAAAATTCTAACTATAAAGCAAAGGCTTTTTTGTAGTTACATCAACACAGTACAATTTAATTGGATTGAAAAACTTAAAAAAAATCGCTGTCTGATTTAATTGTTTCGAATGATATTTTATATCCGTCGTAAAAGCAGACTACGACATCTAACGTTTTATACATAATTCATCTTGATGTGTAAGTATTGAATAAATATTTCGAATAATATTGAAATAAATGAGTAATTTTTTATTTTTTAATTTAATATGGTAAAAACAATTACGTGGGCGCCTGTAAGTCACATTTAAAAGTAATAAAGTGACTTGTATTGCAATTCAAAAGAAGTAGAGAAATACTTTATGTACTTGTTTTTCTCCATTTTGATTCCCTAAAAATGGAATGAGTTTGATGTTTTTTTTTCAACTATCAAAATCAGACCTTTTTTATAGCAAAAAGCAAACATTGTGTGTGTTTTTGCTAATTCAATTTTGTTTTTTAATTTGATTTGAATTTTTTTTTTTTTAAGTAAAACAAATATTTTTTGAATTTAAACAACAAAAATAAAAATATAAATGAAATATCAATAGAATTTCTGAGAATTTTCAATGATTTTGAAACAGATGTCAGCAGATGAATTCAAAATAATTACAATGAAAAGAAATCGCATAAATTACCCTTAAATGTCAATTAAAAAATAAAGTTTAAAATAAATAACGTCATTGCCATCATTATTCCTCTGTCTTGTCTACAATATTAAATGACAACTTTTCTTTCCTTTACAATTTACTTTTTTTCTTTTGCTGCTGCTTCTTCTGTTAAGTATAAATTTTATAAAAAGAAGATTTTGTTGATACCTAAATAAATTTCAAAACTGAAATTGAATTCATGAGTATGCAAACTAAAAAAAAAAAATATAAATTAAACACTGTAATAAAAACAAGTGAAAAAGCAGTGAAATTACGTCATTTTGTTATTCAAAAGCTTCGTTTCGTTCGGAAGGTTAATTTGTCTGTGTTTTTTATTTATTTGAATTTTTTTTTTTAAACTTTTATTGTTGTTGCTGGTATTCATTGTAAATCTCTGTTTGTGATTTTTGTTGTGTGTTAACTTCGACTTAAATTGCATTTTTGGTTAAATCAGTTTTTATTTTCACTGATTTCTAAATGAATTTTGAATTCTTTAAATAATTTGTAAATATTTTTCTGGTGCTTTATTTTCAAGTAAATAGTGTTTTTGTTTGAATTATGTAATTGATTCTAGAATGTTCATTTAAGATCGTATGGGTTTCTAGTATTCAAAAAAATCAATATGTAAACGACAGTGTAAGGAAAAAAACAATCAAGATGTTCTCTTGTGAGCTTTTTAATGTTTCCCTAATACATATTTATGTGTTATAAAATTTTCTAATAAATAAATCTGTTCTGGTCCTGAGCCACATTAGTAAATGCGGATTCACACGCATCTGGCTTAGGTGATCAATCTATATTTAATTTTCCTTTGAAGCTGCCTTTACGGTTCTACACCAACTGTTTTGAATTTTAATTCTAAAACACAAGGAAATATTACGAATACGAAAATAAAAGGAAACAAGTTAGAGTGCTATATTCGGCTGTGCCGAATCTTTGATACCCTCCACCGACAGTTCGAATGTTTAAGGAGTAATATCTGTATGATGTTATTATTATCTTAAACTGTGACGATTTGTTATTAATTATGGATTTAGGCGACTAAACTGTTTTCCGGTAGTAGGGTTTATATGGGGCCTAGGGTAAATTATGGACCGATCTTCACGAAATTTCACAGTCTTTTTCCCAGTTCTATAAAACTTTGATGTACCAAATTTTGTTATGATAGCATTATTTTTTACGGATTTAGGCGTACTAAACTGTTTTCCGGGAGTAGGGTTTATATGGGGCCCAGGGTAAATTATGGACCGATCTTCACGAAATTACACAGTTTTATTTCTTGTCCTATAAAACTTTGATGTACCAAATTTTGTTATGATAGCATTATTTTTTACGGATTTAGGCGTACTAAACTGTTTTCCGGGAGTAAGGTTTATATGGGGCCCAGGGTAAGTTATGGACCGATCTTCACGAAATTACACAATTTTATTTCTTGCCCAATAAAACTTTGATGTACCAACTTTTGTTATGATAACATTATTTTTTACGTTTTTAGGCGTACTAAGTTGTTTTCCGGAAGTAGGTTTTATATGGGGCCTATGATAAATTATGGACCGATCTTCACGAAACTTAACAGTTTAATTTCTAGTCCTATGTAACTGTGACTTACCAAAATTTGTAATGATAGCATTGTTAGTTAGGGTTTTAGGCTTAATATACTGTTTTCCGGGAGTAAGGCTTATATGGGGCCTAGGGTAAATTATTGACGGATCTTCACGAAATTTCACAGCATGATTTTCAGTTGAATAAAACGAATTGTTGCGAAATCTTATATCATTCTGTGCATTTTTCCACCATTTATGTTAGTTTTTGTAACAAAATTATCAATTTTTTTTAGGTGGTGGTTCCACATTTTGATTCATAGCTCAGATCCTATTGAACCGATTTTTCTGAATTTCAATCCCAAACTGCTTAGGATAACTATAAGCAATTTGACACCAAGTTTGTTGATTTCTTTTGAGTTTTTCGAAAGTGAGCGTGTTTTCAACAGACGGACAGACGGACAGACGGACAGACGGACGGACAGACGGACATGGCTAAATCGACTTAAAATTACTCAAGGACCCAGAATATATATACTTTATAGGGTCTGAGATGAATAGTAAAAAAGTTTCACACGGAATGACAAACTGAATATACCCTCTTCACAACTAATTGTGGTGGAGGGTATAAAAAAGAAAGTTGACGAGTGCCGTTAAGTCCGTAACCATTTCCATTCTTGCTTCCGCTTTTCTAAATACTCAGTAGGTATTAGACGCCAACAAAAACCTGGGGTCTAATCACCGCATTTGATACTATCGTATCGAATAAACTATCGAACGTTTTTGCATACGATAGACACTGACATATCGAATGAAAACTCGATAAATGTAATGTCGACTTACTCGATATCAAATGCTATTATTTCAAATTCAATACATTCGATATCGAGTTTCATGATACCAAAATAAATAATTTCGATCAATTTTGCTCGATATCGTATGCGGTGATTAGACCCCTGACTTTTTGCAATTTTCTAAAAGCAACAGGGGCCGAAAATAACGGTTATATTGGAATTTTAAAATAAAAAAAGCATATAGAAGTAAATGTGGAAAAACTGATTCAAGTATACCATATTGCTCCTCATGCACATGTCAATGATAAAATATATTGATTTTTATATTTTCGATTAAACTTAACAGTTATTTTTTGATTTTTATTTTTTTGAACAAAAAAAACTGTTATTTTTTGATTTTTATTTTTTCGAGCAAAAATAACAGTTATTTTTTGATTTTTATTTTTTTGAACAAAAATAACTGTTATATTTTTATTTTTTCGAGCAAAAATAAAAGTTATTCTCTAAATAAATGTACGTGATTTAATAATTTAGTTGACTTCAAATTTTTATTTTAGTGTGTAATTATCATTGGAATTTCGTTTGCACGTAAAAATAATTATTAAAGTCATCTTAACACGTACATTTATTTAGAGATAAACTTTTTTTTTTGCTCGAAAAAATAAAAATCAAAAAAAACTGTTATTTTTGATCGAAAAAATAAAAAGCAAAAAATAACAGCTATTTTTGTTAAAAAAAAAAATAAAAATCAATAAATAACTGTAATTTTTGTTCAAAAAAATAAAAATCAAAAAATAATTGTTTTCATCTGACTTTTATGAAAAAAGGAATAACTGTTACGGTCCCTGAAAAGCACAGATATTGTAGGGCCACAGGAAAAATTGAAAATTTGCTGTAATCACCAAATTTATAGAATCAACCAAACAATTTGTTTATTTTGCACTTATTACCAAAACTATTATAAAAATTAATAAAAATTGTAAAAATTAAAAGTTGTAAATTATTAATTAAATTTTAATGAAAAAAATGATCAAAAAACTTTGCCATTTCAAACAAAGTGTTAATTATTTAATTAAATTTAGCTAAGGTTTTGACAATTCCCAACAACATTTCTACAAGTTTAAATTATTTTATTTTAAACAAAAAAAAAAAAAAAAAAGATTTATTTCAAAACAACTAAAATGTTAATTAAATCAAAATTATATTTTTTTAATTTTTTTTTTTTTGAACAAAAAAATAGTTGATTCAATTATCACATAATTTAAATTGAAATACTTTCTAAGCAGTTTTTTAATTAATGAAAATCTACTAATAATTTTTTCTGTGAGTTTTTTCTCGGTATTTTCCTTTTCGGGAATTCAATTTCCTTTACTTGGTGGCCACACGATCAAGTTTTGCCTTTCAATTCCTTTCAATTTCCCTGCAAATAATAGGACCAGTCCAAACACGCGTATAAAATGTAGCCCACAAGGGACTGGGACTAGTCCAAAAGTAACCCAAACGTATGGAAAAACATGGTCTATTTAACATTACGATGTCCTAGGGCAGGACCATATAACCCAGCTTTGGATTACGAAGGAGTAGTCTTAAAACAATTTTACTTTCAATTGAACAGCTGAGTAAAAGTTTGTCTTTATAAATTGTGTTCTTGTTGACATCTTGAGAGTTAATTGCTTACAAATTGATTGCATCCTACGTCACAGCTTTCAATTTATGTAAATTTTGACAAGCAGTATATGTTAGTGCCGGTTTCCACGCGTCAAGTCTTGAGTTTTTAGGATAGTGGGGAAAAGAAATGGTATTCTCTTTCCCCTTCTCACCTCAAAGCTCAAGACTTGACGAGTCAAACTTGACGTTTGTGAACCGGCAGTAAAAGACTATCAAGAACAACTTGAACGTGTGGCTGCAAGGTAAGTTGCCGCTTTCCAGGTACTAAATTGTGAGTTTCTCATCAAATTTCCAACAAAAACTTAAGTAAATAAATCTATGTTGGACTCGTATCTTTAGTTCCTTTTTTCATCCCAATTTCACCATAAAAACAATATTTGTTGCAGTTTTAAGCTTTTTTATTTGATTTTCGAGAATGGGCTTTATATAGGGCCTATAGTAAATTATAGACCGATCTTTACGAAATTTTATTTTAAGTCTTATCTAACTGCAATGGGCTAGATTTTCAAACAAATCTATTATTAAGTTTTGTGGTTTAAGGCGTACTAAAGTGTTTTCCGAGAGTGTTTTTTATATGGGGCCTATAATATTTTATGGCTCGATCTTTACGAAATTCAGTGGTGGGATTTCGAGTCTTATGAAACTAGACAAGACCAAATTTTTCAAAACCATTATAATGCAATTTCCGAGAGTAGTCTTCATATGTTTCCTAAAGTGAATTATGGAACGATCTCCACGAACTATGGTGACATACATATTTAACGAATTTGTTAAAATTTAATGACAATCGGTGTTGTCGGCCACCAATTTATGTTAGTTCTTTTTTCAAATTTTTAGGGAGGTCCACATTTGGATGCATTATTATATTGCTTATGAACCGGTTCTGGTCGATTTCAATCTCATACTTGCTAGCAGAAATCTTAGGCCGTTCAGAAGTCAGCGTAATTTTAACAGACGGACATTAACGCACATGTTTTAGAAATCGATTTCGAGTAAGTTCAAAGTCGAAATCGAACAAAATTAACAGTTAATTTTTTGAAAAAAAAATGCCGTAATTTTTTAGATTTTAAAAGAAGTCGTAATATAGATAAGTGGTATTCAAAGTATGTGGCATGTTTTGAACTGGAATATTTTTTATGAACCTTTAAAACAGGATCGTTTTCAAACTTTGTTCGATTCCAATTTTACATGAACTCGAATACCAGAAAATAGCTGTTTCTCGGTCGTTTAGTGATCGACCATTCTGGAAGAGGTGCTTATCGAAATATTCGCACTAAAGGCAACGTGGAGGCTGTGCAGCAGAGTATTGAAAATAATCCATCTGTCGCAACTTATTGTCGTGCCGGCCTATTGGTCATTTCTAGAATAACATTGCAGAAAATGTTAATATTGAAGCTTGCTAAGTCAAATTGTGCAAGCACTGCTACCGCCAGACCGCCATTGGTGCGCTTTTTTTGGCCCACCCATAAGTAATCGTTACCAAAGTCCCCAAAAAACATTTGCGACTTAAACTCCAGACTTTGGCAACTTGTTTGGGTTGTTCCTTATACTTTTATACAAATAGTACAGCCATATTCTGGAAGGCGAATTCGAGTGCAAAAGAAATGGAACAATTTAAAAATGATCCTGTTTAAAACGTTTTTAGAAGAACCTTATTTTATTTCCATGGGAACATGAAGAAAAGTCCTAGCTCCCATGTGCAACTATAACGGTTTACAACTCAACTTAGTTGAGTTTCAACTTGACAGCTTAACTTTACAACTGCTTGTGATGGTTTGTAAATGTTTGATGTTTTTGTTAACCGGAGTAACACGGGGTTGTGACAGTATTACAAACATGCGAAATTTCAACTAGGAATGGGCAAAATATAATCGATATATGTATATCGCCGATATTTAAAATACCGATTTATCGATATTAAAATAAGACTATCGATTTCGATATTTCTTAAAGTCAGTTAAAACTCAAAATTTTAGCCGTTTTTAAAATGTTTTTTTGTTTAGAATTGGCATCACTGCATCATCATATGTTTTTTTTTAACTAATATGAAGATCTAAAATGATTGGCATATGTAAGAAGAATTAAGAAAAAACCGGGCTTTTCACATTGCAGATTTCTAATTAAAACAGTGAAGTCAAGCGAACTTGAAAAGATTTGTTTTATGCGGGTTTTGAACAATATATTGTATGTATGTGCCTGTATATATTTGGAATAATAATAAGATTTGTGCATATATATTAAATTTTTTAATAGTTTCAGCAAAATACGTTCGATATATCGATAAAACGATATTTTTGAAATAACTAATATCGATACCCTTAAAAAATATCGATTCGATATATATTTCTAATTTGCCCATCCCTAATTTCAACTGAACTAGAGTTGAGTTGTATACCGGAATAGGGGCATTAATTACAACTTAAACGAAACGGTAAAAACTTAAAATGTAAAATTTCTGGTAAAACCGTTATTTTCAATACTATTGCATTAAATATTGGTGACGAGGAATTTTTGTGTGAAATGTATTGGAATCACTAAAAACTTCAATTTCGAAGAAATCGAGACTCTACATCAGACCTACGATACTCCAAGCGTTGAGTACAACTTATCTTTACCAGGGTGCAAATTACGGCATTTGATATCGATCGAAATAACAATACAGTTTAAATGGAAATTGCGATCGATATCGAATGCCGTAATTTGCCCCCTGAACAAATCTTTGAGTCATTAAAAACACGGTAGTGCTTTAAAAAACAAATTTAACTAAATCGGTTTCAGTTTTACTTGATTTCTAGAACTCAACAAAAAAAAAAAAACTAAAAATACAAAAGTTTTGAAAAGAAACCCCACTTGAAAAATCTCGGTATTAGATTAGTTTGCTTGCATAATAAAATGTGAATGTTGTTTGAAATTTAATCAAATATTGATTGTAGCCAGTTAACCAACCAAAAGATTTAATTTTTTTTCCTAAAATACAACAAGTCATGTAAATAAAGTATCTCTACTAAAGGAACCGGTAGGTGTTATGAAATCTAAGACATGTCAAGTATTATTTATTTCTACTTCAATAATAAAACTTTACGCGTATAAATTCCAACAAACGAATAAATTTCATGTTAAACTTACTACAATATTTAGTTCGCAAAAGGTATTTGATTTCAAGTTTATGAACAAAATAAAATATAGACATGAAGATTGAAATAAAAGGGCCCAACCGACAAAGTCTACGACTAAAACAAAAGTCAAAATAAAGGGTTTCTTTTGATTGCAAAAACAACATCAACGTTTAATTAGTTTTTTAATTTCGTTTAGTTCAAATTACTAATAAATAAATAAAATTGCATTCAAACAATTAAAGATTCACACATTCACACACAAATAGCAAAATCATCAAAACCAAAACCGAAATTTTTTCTATCACCAAACCATTTTCAAAAACCACAAAGGTACTACGAGTATGTTAATTTCTAGTAAATGAGAGAAGAGATGCCGGCTAATATTTTATTTAAATAATTACACAGTAGTACTTGGAAATAGAGGCAATCAATATGTCTATGAGCATGTTGTGTAAGTTGTAGATATATTTTTTTTTTCATAGCAGTAGGGTCATTATAAAGCGGTTATGATGCGAAAATGTTGGTTGAAGTAAAACAAATCTTGAAGTGGAAAACGGGAGAGGGGGTGAAGGTGCGTTATAAGTTAGGCTTAAAAGTCGTCAAGACGTCGAGATAAATGTTGTATGTATATAAATTTTTGGTACATGTCTCGTCGAATTGTTTCCTACGCAATGTTTGTGTTACCTACACGCTTTTGACTTTTTTCGCCTTTTAAGTCTGAACATGTTTCTTTTTCTTTTTATTATATTTTTTTTTCTTCTTTACAAATCGCTAGTGAGTGTTAGAAAAAATAAACGCTTACATTGCCCCACCGTTGAGGAGCTATTAGATACGTATATACTGGCGAGTATTTGTTTGAGGGTAAATACAAAAGTTTGGTGTTAAGGCCCAAATACACTGATCAAAATACTCATCAAGCATTTTGGTAGTATTAGTGAAAATGTGTTTGAATGTGTCGCACCGACGATGCTTAATGGAAAATCAGAAAGTTTAGATATGACGGCGAATATTACGTCCAGCACACGTACACGAGTGTATTTGACCCTTTATGGCTCATTTTAAAGAGCTTTTTTTAACTCTTGTTTATCCGATTCCTGGCAGTGATAACTGATGCAACAAATTAAAAAATGGTCCATTCAACTTCGTCGTGACTTATTTCAGTTTAAAACTTACACAAAACAAAAAATAAACTATTCCCAATGGAAAGAATATAGCCCCTGTTCTCCACTAGCCATCAAATGATGTTAATAAATAATTTTATGAAAGATCTTTCAAGACAGATTGCTTAGAAATGCAAGTTAAATCGCTAACAATATGAATCTATACCTTACACTTACATCATGTTAGTGTTAATGTTAAGCATTTTTTTTACGGACATTGTATTGGAACTTGCAAAGTAGGTCAGGTTAAGCAACAAATGGGGAGTAGTATTCATGGTAAAGATGAGAAGGAAGACTTCAACCGGCCAATCCACCACAAAAGGATTGGCTCTTGAGGAAAAACTTGTAGTACAAACAAACGTACCGGTTTCGGGCACCAGATCCCATTATAGGCATAAAAAGGAATTTTTCAAAAAACCGTTTCATTGCCAAAAAGGAGGCAAAATAGCACGATATTTTGACAGTGGTAAGATATGAATATTAAGTATTGATTTTTCCCAAAAAGTGAAAAAACAAAAATTTTGAGTTAATACACTATTTCTGAACATTGTATCTCCATGATTCTTCAATAATTCTAGTACTCCTATATACAGATGAGGCACCTTGATCCGTCAGCATGCAACATTGGGTCTTTCGGGCATTCAAATTTACCCTATTCGCAAGACCCCATTTCGAGATTATACCAAAGTCTCTGCCAAGCGTATCATTCATGTTCTGCCTCATAGCCCTTACATCGGATACGCTCGGTCTTTAATCAAATGAAAACGAATGGCAAAGGTTGCTGTCATTTAATGTCAGTTGTGGACTGGATGTAAGAAATTAAACACGACGTACACTTAGATTTAAAAAAAAGATATGTACATTATGCACACAGTTCACTTTGCTTGCAAATTTCGGAGGGCCAAACGCCATTTCCGGAAAAAATCACTACACACTAATAAAAATACTACGTCAAAAAATGCTTCAAATTTATTAAATTATTAATAAACAAAGAATTTTCTTCTGTTTATCGTTAACCTAATGAATATTAGTAAAATTCTGTATGATATTCAAGAGTTTGCAGTACCGACGAGGTTAAGTGAGTTTTACAGACTGAATGAATTTTATGTGGCGAGTTCCCACTTTGAAGCAATACATTTTTTACACAAAAAGCACTTTTTAAAATGTTCGATTAGTACTTCGTAAAATTGGAAAATTTTTTATTGGGATAGTTTAATAAAAAGCCAACTCTATTGTCCACAAAATGGAAATTTGGAATCTTTTGAAGTAAATGAGCGATTTTATCAACAAGAATCAAACGGCCCTATCTACAAAGGATTATATGATAACGCACGCTAGAACACCTAACTAATAGTTTGCAAAATGCCCAATTGCAACATGGCCAATTGTCAAAACAACGTAATATAAAGTAATTTTTGGCGAAATTTTTATTCAATAACATGTTTTTATCAAGGTAAACTAAACCAACGCATACTTGTACGTATTGTACAATTTTTTCAACACACATAACACAATATTTTTTTTGCGTAAAATCATCCAATATATTGTACCACTTACTAATATTATACATACCTATATACACAAGTAATTTTTATTGTACAATAAAATTTTAAGTTTTATCGTATCAGCAAATTTTTTTATATTATATGTACCTATACCTACATATATTTTTGTTTTAGCAATCAAATTTGTTAAATATTTAATAACGATTTATTAAATTGATTAAATTTGCCTATTCCAGTAGGTTTCGTTGAAAAGTTCCTAACATAAAAAAGGTGCCTCTAATCGAATAATACCAAATGTTGAAAGTTTTAAGAGTTTGTATGTTTGTATCGGCAGAATGGAAGCCCACTTGTATATTCATTAATAAAAATAAAAAACAAAAAATAAGAGCAGTCGCCGTCGCTGCCTTAACAAACTATCGACAGCAGCCAGGTTGTATACAGCTCCAGTCACAGCAAATGATCAGTTCATATTTAGTGCTGATTCGCGACGGTCGACTTTTCCGAAAATAAAAAGTGAAAAATATAATTAAATAATCTACTTAAAAGAAAAAAGTTTTTTAATTTAAATAATCAAAAGTTATTAATTAAAATACAGCAAACCTAATAGAAAAAAAAATAAATTAAATAAACAAAATAAGAGAATAAGAGAGAGAATAATCTAAACTAAACGAAAAAAAAATTAAGTTTAAAATTATGTGTTAAAGCTTTTGTTAACTCGAAAAAGAAACCAAAAATAAAAAGAAATTAAATAAAAAAGTAAAATATACATTTAGTTAGTCTTGTAATTTGTTTTTGTCGTTTGTACCTTGACTATTAGCTAAGAGCAAGGCGCTAGCACTAGAGTGTTGTGGATTTTTTACCGTTCTACTAGATATTTTTACTAGCAGTAAAATAAAGTATTTTTCGATTTTGTTCTTGTATTCGGCTACGAAAAACATACTCTCAGACATTAAAACAAATGTATCTGAGCCCATTAACATTAACTAGAGTGCCAGTGAATAATATTTTAAAAATAAAGCATTTCGTTATTTGACGGTTTTTGTTTTATTTCTTGTGTCTCTTGTGTTTTTATTTTTCGTGTCAACTAATCAATAAAAAGAAATTATTGTAAAAAATAGAAACGAGTTCAAAGTAGAAAAATAGATAAACACGCATACTAAAATTATAAAAGAAAAACTCAACGAAATTTCTAAAAAGTAACAAAATATATACTGAAGTTAAAACAAAAATAAATGTATATTGTTTAAATCTATACAAAACATTGTAAAGTGTAACGGAATTATTTTTATAATTTAACATAATCTATACGTGGCAATAACAAAAAACAATTATAACAAGTTAAAATGGTCTCAAGAAATGCCAAAAAGAAACAACAGCATCAACAATACGTTGGCCCAACATCATCCACATCTAACAATGCCTCAAAGGCTACAACATCCACCTCACCCTCCTCTGCAAGGGCTGTGGAAAAATTAAATGCTGAATTGCTCGATGCCACGCATGCGCATGGCATAGCCAGTACCTCGGGAGAATTTCATATGGCTAAGCACTTTAAAGCCTCATCATCGTCATCCAAATCAGCAATTAGCGAAACCAGTGTTACCGAAATTCAATCGAAAAACGAATTATTGTCATCGTCTTCATCTAAAGTTAGCTCAAAATCTCAGCATCATCAGCGGCAAGAGATGTCGGATGAGTTTTCCTCCATGGGAAAAGTCATATCGTCCGTTGATTTGGTCAGCGAGTCCGCTATAAAGGAGCCGGTGTTTTCGGTTCCCATAGATGTAGTAGAAATAACAACCAGCGGTAAATCCGACAGCATGAAACAAGTATTTTCCTCATTTTCTTCATCTTCTAAGTCAACATCATCACAGTCTAAGTCCAAACATATGGCCTCAATATCATCCTCAGCCACTTCCAGTAAAGCCATTACCGATGACAATGCTGGTTATATAGTTGATGTAGAATTTAAGCCAGAAACTGTGATTATAAAAGATGAATCAATGGCTACTAAAAAACAATTTCAAACGTTGGCTAAATCTACAAATGGTGCTACTGAAATGACATCATCGTCAACAGTGTCAAGCCAGTTTTTAGCGGCAGAATCTGTTAACGGCACAACGACCAGAGCTGAGCAGCAGAGCAACACCAACACTGAAAAACAGCATTTAAAATATCCAGCAGTTAGCGGTTATCACATAGACGACAATAACGTTGTTTACCTTCCTGCCGAAACTTATGAAGTATTAATGCCGCAAACGCCAACACCAACGCCGTCAGCATCTACATCATCTATGACGACTAACATGCAAAACACAATCAAGTCTTCCAAGCACAATATAGATGACTTCACTGCCGTCGACAATAAAACGTCACTAACTAGTATTGAACAAAGTAAATCTTTATCCACCAATATCAATTCTAAAAGTACACATACTAATACCATCTCCAACTCCACCACCTCCTCCTTATCATCCAGCACTAAGACAGCATTACTTGATACCGACATTTCAAACGCCAACACTGTAAATAAGAAATCTTTAAGCTCTAAACAAGTCTCCGAAAAAGAGAGTCTCACTCAAAAGCATTTATCCAAGAAGAGCAATGCAGTGTCAAAAACAGAGATATACGATATTAAAACTAAGACATGGAGTGAATTTCATGATGCCAACAACGACACAAAACAACCTACGTATGAGCGTTTTGTTAGTCAAGGCACGGACGGCACTTGTAAAGTTACGTACAAAAAGAAAATTTATGATCGTCGCAACAACAAGTGGCGTGTGGTTGAAGAGAAAACTGTAAATAGTGCTCATGAAAAAGTATTCCCCGAAATTGTTGATGATGTCATTAACACGACAACCACAACGTACACGACTAAAATCTACGACTCGAAGCTGGGACAGTGGAAGGTTGTCGATGAGAAATCGTTTGTTGATTCCAAAGCATTTGTACCACAAGATATTGCGCGTGAGATTGAGAAAGACAATACTGATGTTGCCAACATTACAACAACAACTGAGATAACTAAGGTAAGAGGACAAAATAAACAGAGAGTGATAAAATGAGCATTCATATAAATAAACAGTGTTGTTCACTTTATTAGCAGAGCAATTCGATTTAATTTATTACACATCATCATATGTATATAAACAAAAGAAATATGCAATCTTAAGTACAAATATCAGTTGTCATTTTATACAGTTGTAGTACTACAGTTTCGCCTCCATTTACGGACACCTTCCCAAAGCGGACATTCTTCGACGGAGACTGTTACATGATCCCAGTAGCATTCTAAAATGAAAGCATCTAACTATTTTGAGAGGACATCTCCCTTGTACGAACACATTTAAGTGATCCCTTCGGTTTCTGATCATGAGAGATTCCACCGTATAAGTAAAATCGTTTCAAACCCCTAAATTTGGTTATATAGGTACATTAGTAGTGAGGAAAAATAAAAGTAAAAACCAATTGGCTTATATTCAATACTAAATCTGTGGCCGTATGGAAAATCTAGTTAACTCCACTTTTTACGAAAATTGCGATAACACCAAAAAAAGAAAGCGTGTTTCATTTACTATCAATCTGTCAGATTCAAACTTTAATATAGTTTCTCATTTAAAAGTTATTTGAAAAACAAAAATCAGAAAAATATAAATTTTTATGTAAAAACTAGATAACTCCATAAATTTTTTGAAAAACCAAGTTAACTCCATTGTGTCTTAAAAAACAGAAAAATAGAAGTCGAAAACGACTTTGTTGTGAAAACAAAGAGAGAAAGAGCAAAGTATAACAAATTCGGGTCACAAGCTCTTTGGGTCAAAATGTAAAAAATTTCAACTCCCGAGAATTTAAAGAACATTATATGCATTCTTTATATGCATAGTATATAATTTTAAAAGTTCTTGACTTATAGAATACGACTGCCAAGCACACGAAATCTTTCCGAGTAATAGTTAACCCATATAGATCTACCGTGCCCTATGTGGTACAGTAACTTTGAAAGATCTTTCGACTTATTCAATAAACATTTTTTTTTTGTTGTTTCTGTTGTAAAAAAGAACAGGGTTTTTTGTTAGCTAAACTAAAAAACAATTTTATTAGCGAGTTTAGTATTAAAATTTAATGGAACACTCTTTGTTTAAAATTTTAAAATTATTGAAATAACATAAACCACAAAGTCAATAGCTGTTTTTCAGTTTCAACCTATGTTAAACTGAGTATAACGTTAATTCACGTTCTACGAATGGGTAAATCTTTTAATTAAGTTAATACATAATAAAAATACATCATTGCACAGCCTGAAGCTTAAAACTTGAAATTTGGACAGGACACCATCCTCTCTCCCCAAATCGATCCACTAAGATGGGATATTTTAGAATTCTTATGTTTAGGGGGTAAAAAGAGTTAAATAAATAAAAAAAATAAACGGACAGGTGTCTGGTACTTCTTGAAAACCTGTATTTTGGAACTTTTTTGTCACCCCATCTATCTTTTAAACCAATAAACATAGAAATAAAGTTTATATCACATTCGAAACTTATCTAAAACGTCCAAATACGAATTCGGTACTTTTTCGAAATTCGAACGTTATGTTTTGGGCTCCCACTGCAACATTGCAATTTCTGATACTTTAATGGGGAGAAAAAATAGTTCCAAAAAGGAGGAAATACGGAAAACTGAATTACTTTTTTATCTTTTTATTTTAAAACTGGTACTTTCTTTAACTATAGTTAATATTTTACATAGAAACAAAAAATTCGACATGCCACCTCCTGAATGAATAAGATCCTGTTAGCGAATTTGTTGGTACTTTTTGTTCTTTAACTGGTATTTTTTGAATTTCCGTTAGTTTTGGAACTAAAAACAAAAAATTAAACATGCAAAGTCCTCAGTGAATGAGACTATGTAAGAGGTATCTTTTTGGTACTTTAACTGGTACTTTTTAAATTTTTGTAAATATTGCACCTTTAAACATAAAATTTAACATGCAATGTCATAAGCGGATGAGAATAACTTTTTGGTACATTTTTGTTTTACAACTGGTAATTTTTTAACCCAGAAACATAAACTTTGGCATATAAATACATATGTCCACGAAAGAAAGGAAGACGCTTACGAAGTAACGAATTAATGCTAGTTTTTGATATATGAAAGGAAATTTTATTTTTTTAATGCTGGCTAACTACATTTGTTCGGTAAAAAAAACCGGTATATGAAATTGCTGAGTCAAGTAGTTGATGTTTTTCCACAAATCATTACTTAAGTTGCCTTAATTCCGCAAAATTTTAAAATAAATTGAAAACAAAAATTAAAAGCCCTGCTGATATTAGCTAAAATCACTTTTGGATGTCAAAATTTTGTTTATTCTTTTTTATTATACTTATTTCTGTTTTTGACATTGTACAATGATTTTACAAAAACAAATTGCTTGTGGTTTTTCTACGAGTTGTACTTGTTGTAGTACCGAGATTACCTGGGATGAATTCGCCTTAAAAACTAGATAACTCCATTTTTCGAAAAAACAAGATAACTGACATTGATTTTCGGTTTTAATGCCCAAAAATCAGTTTAATGGTACCAGAAATCTTTAACATAATTTCAAATTATGTTTTGTTTAATGCGCATTCAAAAAGTGGAGTTAACTAGTTTTTCCATACGGCCACAGAAATATTCCTTTTACATATCTACATATTTCAAAATATCTTGGCCAAACTTGGACTCATTTGGCATGACCAAACCCATTTTTCCAGGAAGATAAAACGAGTTATTTGTCCAACACTCGGTTATTTATGAACCGATTTCGGTTATTATTACTACCAATATTTTGAGCTTTTTAAAGATAAAAGTGAAAAAATAACGTTCATAAGTTATAAGAGGACGTAAGGCCGCCTAAAGTGTTTGTTTTCTGGATTATTGAGTAATTCTAAGTCGATTTAGCCCATCCGTTTAATGAAAACATGCTCAATTTCAAAACAATTTGAAGTAAAGAACAATATTGGTGTCAAATTCTTTCTAGTTTTTCTAAGCAACACAATCGGTTTAGTAGGAAAAAAAGCCCAAATGTGGAACAACCATCCAAAAACCTTCTCGAAAGTTAAAATTAACTAATTCCTAATTTTTAATGAAGTAATTTATTAATTTTGTGATGGGGAATCGTTTCATAATGAAATAAGTTCTCAAATTTTGTAAACGATATAAATAAAACCCAATAAATATTTTTAAGGACTTATTTCATATATGGGCAATTTCGCCAAAAGGTCCACCGTGACCGAATATTTAAAAGTAATTTAAAGCTGATTATTTAACGATATTGTTATAGAGAAATATTTAGATTTTACTAATTTTATAAATTTACTCATAAATTTGATCACTTAGATGAACAATCAGTCTGCCAAGCTGGTCAAACGTAATTTCTTATTTGTGAGAATGTTTTATTGTATGTTTTCTTTAATATATATCTTTCTTAAAAGAGGTGATATTTGATAAAAATTATTCCACAAAAATGTTCTTACATGGTCTGTAATCTAAGGAAGAGTTCAAAGAGAAATATGTTATTCGGATTAACGGAATATTTGTATTCCCAAAAATTGAAATTACTTTTTGATAATAAACAGGCAAGTGCACGGCCTAAAAAAACACTTAATTGACAACATGCTTTTGTAAGTTGTTGTTGTTTTTATTTTGTTTTTCTTAACCTACTTACAACTACAATTAATGTTGAGAGAATTTCAACTAATTGTAGTGGGGAGTGTAAGATGAGATAAACCCACTTTTTTATTGTTGATGTATTTTGTTCAAGCTTTGATATTGTTACAAGTAGAACTGTTGCTTATAAGTAGGGATGAGATTTTCATGCACTAAAAAATCGAAAATATGCGCATAAAACATGCACTAAAAACTCCAAAATATGCATTAAAAAAATAAAAAATATGCATCTAAAAGTTGAAAATAATCAATAAATAAGCTTTTTTTTTAATTTTATTTAAGAGGTGCAATATTTTTTATAACTTAATTTAAATTACTGATTCAAACGTTTGCTTGCATAAACAAATGAATTGGAAGGCTCAGAGCTTAAGCGAACCAAGTCAAAAATGAAAATTCGATAATATTTTGAGTTTGAGTAAGTGAATTTCCATTAGTTTCTGGAGCCATTCACATGGGTTTATTACCGTTACCTTTGGAACGAAAAACTTTTTGATTTAGTCCGTTACAGAACTCGATAGAGTAAAACTTTGCGAAGAATTTCACACCAGTTTTGAAATACATATATGCATTTCAAAAGATTTTGTTATTCGTGCTTAATTCCCAGTTTTTATTATTGATAAAAACACTTGAAATTTATTGTTGATGGGATAAGCTATTCCTATGCATTTCACTGGTTGCTTAGGCCAGATCATCAGGAAACTTCATCCATAAAGCTTTAGACAAACTAAAGATATTAAACCAAATAAAACTGTTAAACGTATAAGAATTATAGCAACAGTTCTACTTGTAACAATATCAAAGTTTAAACAAAACACATCAACAATAAACAACAGTGGGTTCATCTCATCTTACATTTCCCCACTACAATTAGTTGAAATTCTCTCAACATTAATTGTAGTTGTAAGTAGGTTAAGAAAAACAAAATGAAAAAAAACAACAACTTACAAAAGATGTTGTCAATTAAGTGTTTTTTAGGCCGTGCACTGCCTGTTTATTATCAAAAAGTAATTTCAATTATTGGGAATACAAAATTTTAATTTCAAAAGATTTTGTTATTCGTGCTTAATTCCCAGTTTTTATTATTGATAAAAACACTTGAAATTTATTGTTGATGGGATAAGCTATTCCTATGCATTTCACTGGTTGCTTAGGCCAGATCATCAGGAAACTTCATCCATAAAGGTTTTAGACAAACTAAAGATATTAAACCAAATAAAACTGTTAAACGTATAAGAATTATAGCAACAGTTCTACTTGTAACAATATCAAAGTTTAAACAAAACACATCAACAATAAACAACAGTGGGTTCATCTCATCTTACATTTCCCCACTACAATTAGTTGAAATTCTCTCAACATTAATTGTAGTTGTAAGTAGGTTAAGAAAAACAAAATGAAACACTTAATTGACAACAACTTACAAAAGATGTTGTCAATTAAGTGTTTTTTAGGCCGTGCACTGCCTGTTTATTATCAAAAAGTAATTTCAATTATTGGGAATACAAAATTTTAATTTCAAAAGATTTTGTTATTCGTGCTTAATTCCCAGTTTTTATTATTGATAAAAACACTTGAAATTTATTGTTGATGGGATAAGCTATTCCTATGCATTTCACTGGTTGCTTAGGCCAGATCATCAGGAAACTTCATCCATAAAGGTTTTAGACAAACTAAAGATATTAAACCAAATAAAACTGTTAAACGTATAAGAATTATAGCAACAGTTCTACTTGTAACAATATCAAAGTTTAAACAAAACACATCAACAATAAACAAAACAAATAAAACACTTAATTGACAACATCTTTTGTAAGTTGTTGTTTTTTTCATTTTGTTTTTCTTAACCTACTTACAACTACAATTAATGTTGAGAGAATTTCAACTAATTGTAGTGGGGAAATGTAAGATGAGATGAACCCACTGTTGTTTATTGTTGATGTGTTTTGTTTAAACTTTGATATTGTTACAAGTAGAACTGTTGCTATAATTCTTATACGTTTAACAGTTTTATTTGGTTTAATATCTTTAGTTTGTCTAAAACCTTTATGGATGAAGTTTCCTGATGATCTGGCCTAAGCAACCAGTGAAATGCATAGGAATAGCTTATCCCATCAACAATAAATTTCAAGTGTTTTTATCAATAATAAAAACTGGGAATTAAGCACGAATAACAAAATCTTTTGAAATTAAAATTTTGTATTCCCAATAATTGAAATTACTTTTTGATAATAAACAGGCAGTGCACGGCCTAAAAAACACTTAATTGACAACATCTTTTGTAAGTTGTTGTTTTTTTCATTTTGTTTTTCTTAACCTACTTACAACTACAATTAATGTTGAGAGAATTTCAACTAATTGTAGTGGGGAAATGTAAGATGAGATGAACCCACTGTTGTTTATTGTTGATGTGTTTTGTTTAAACTTTGATATTGTTACAAGTAGAACTGTTGCTATAATTCTTATACGTTTAACAGTTTTATTTGGTTTAATATCTTTAGTTTGTCTAAAACCTTTATGGATGAAGTTTCCTGATGATCTGGCCTAAGCAACCAGTGAAATGCATAGGAATAGCTTATCCCATCAACAATAAATTTCAAGTGTTTTTATCAATAATAAAAACTGGGAATTAAGCACGAATAACAAAATCTTTTGAAATTAAAATTTTGTATTCCCAATAATTGAAATTACTTTTTGATATATGCATTTTATTTAATGACTTGGTTCGGTTCAGCTTTGAACCCTCCAATTCTTTTTTATGTTATCAAAAGTAAACCTATTCGGTTGAAAATGGTTGAAATTTGTTTTTATGTTTTGAAACCTATATTTTTTGGCAAAACGTTTTGGATTTTTTTTTTTAATTTGTTGTGATTTTCTACCTTCCACATTGTTAATTTTACTTTCTGCAATATCAATTAATTTGACTTGAGTATTAAGTGAACTAAATCCCTCCAATATAGTTAATGCTTCACCAATATATCTGTAGTTTAAAGCTGCAAATGCTTTTTGATCTTTTACTTTTTAATTGCATAAACATCGATAGCAACAAGTTCTTTAATAACATTTTTAATTGCTCAAAGTTTTTTGAATAGTGTTCTACAGTATTTAGACAGGTTCCTCATCTTGTTGACACTGGCTGCAGTAGTAACAGTAGTAAAAATTGCAACTCGTGAAAGAGCCTTTTAAAATATTTTTTTCCCGTATGAAACCAATAAATCAATATTATCGAATTAAATTCTGCATTGGTTAAAAATCTTGAAAATCTTGTATTTTAAGCAGAGCTCCAAAATTTTTTTTTATTGATTTGAAATTTTTTTTTGAAGATTATTTTTTGTTAACATGGAAATTTTTGGAAGAACTTTTTTTATAATATTTAAATTAAAAACATATATAACTCAAAAATGTTAAATTATGCAAAAATATGCATTTAAAACCAAAATATGCAAATATATGCATTTAAACCAAAATATGCAACAATATGCAAAAACGAATCGATGCCAATTTAACCCAAATTTAATGATTCGGAAAGATAATTGGTCAACATCGATCTTAGACTATCGACAAAAAACATGCATTTGCATGGAAATCGCATCCCTACTTATAAGTCTTATACATTTAACAGTTTTATTTGGTTTAATATCTTTAGTTTTTCTAAAATCTTTATGGATGAAGTTTCCTGAAGATCTGGCCTAAGCAACCAGTGAAATGCGCATAGGAATAGCTTATCCCATCAACAATAAATTTCTAGTGTTTTTATCAAGAATAAAAACTGGGAATTAAGCACGAATAACAAAATCTTTTGAAAGTAAATTTTTATTTTGTTTTAATCATTATTCAGTTAAATTATTATGGAAAAAATTTCACGTTCGAAAGGTCACGTATCGACCCAGATTTTGGCTTAAAAAAAAAATACAGAAGATTTTAGAATCAAACCAAGGACATTTTTATGTAACATTGCTACGTAAAATTCTGAAAGTAGTTTGACTAAAAAATTGTGCCAGGTTTCGCTGAATTACGCCTTTTTATACATGGCTACAAAAACCACTTCTATTTTTTTCACGTTCGAACCGCTACTTCTTTTGCCATTATCTTTGACCTAAAATCGCGCCCTCCATAAACTATAGCATAGATAACTGTGCTTTCTTAGTGCTATAATTTAAGAGTTAAAAATAATGTTATTGCATTTTTGATGCGTACGACTGTCACGTTCAACACTTTGGAATTACCTATATCATCCAAATTGCATTATCATTTGAAATACTGATATACTATATACATATGTACATAAATGTTTAAGGTGTGTGGTCTTATGCCGCAGACCAGGGCTGACAGATATGGCGATTTCTCGCCAAACGTGGCGATTTAGTTAGCTATTACTCTTACTATTTAATTTTTTTAGTATGTATGCAGGTCAAAACAACAGTAATGAAATCGATGAGGGCTAGAGAAATTTAATAAAAAAAATATTTGCAGAAAATTTTAACCCTCTAAAGTGCCGTTTTAGTATACTTTTTTTTATGGAAGTTGGAAAAAAGGACAAAAATGAGAGTTAGAAGGTTAATATATTCTAAGAAAAGAATCGCCATACAATTCTACTGAAGACATTTGAAATAATTTTTTAGCTTAGAAGTACATTTAGTATATTTTTTTACTTATTCCAAACGCCTTTTCAAACAATTAAAAAAAAAAGCGGCTGAAATTTCGAAATCCCGAGCTTAGTTTTCAAAACCGTTTGGCAGATTTGCTTAATCGGTAGTCGAGTTTCATTTCGTATTACAATATTAAAGCTGGTTTTTTTTGCACAGTAATATCGGTAAATAATTAGCTTTAGACCTCATATAAAGTCCACTGCCGGAAATCACTTAAGTACGGCTAAACCCGTAACGAATAATGCTATTGTAGTAAAATCAAGTCTTTTATAGTTTCAAGATTGGCTCATAATTAACCACAAGCCCCAAATAAAGCACACTCTGGGAAATCATTTCAATACAACTAAAACCGTAGCAAATATAGCTAGTGGTAAAATTTAGTCCAATTAAGCATTATATGATATGAATATAAATAAAACCATGTATTTTAGTGGTAATCGGTCATAATTTACCATGAGACCCGACCCATCTATAGCAGAAATCCAAGAAGCAATAAATGCTAAAAAAAAATTGTATTCCTGCAGAAAAGAGTAAAAAACGGGTTTGATCACCAAAATAATTGAAACAAGCAAAAAATTGCTTAATTTTGCACCTATCACCGAAATGATTATACCAATTACTCAAATTTGCAAAAATTGCAAATCAAGGATTTTTTTTCCAATTAAAAAGTTTTTACATTTTAATTACAAAAATAATTGAAAAAATTATTAATATTAAACAATATTTTAATTGAATGAATTAACAAATTAATTTAAAAAAAAAACCAATATTTTAATTGAATGAATTACTAACGTAATTGATTACAAAACAGAAAATTAATTATTTTAATAATTGTATTGATTAAAACAGTGATTGAATTTTTGCATTAAATCGATTAAATTTTTAATTGAATAAATTAAACAGTGTATTTGAAATACACTCTAAATTCAATTACGCAAATTATTCAATCAAACAAATTGTTAATTGAATAAGTTTGTTATATCAATTCAGTTGATGGTTAAATGAAGCAAAATAATAATATTTAAAATAAATGTTTTATTTAAATATGGTTTAAAAATAACTGGTTTTATTTGTTGAATTGTAATAGCTCATGCTTAATTGTACAAATTTTGGAAGATTTTTTGAAAATACATACAACTTTGTATAAAATTGTAGAATAATTCTGATTCTTCAGAGTATTCAAGATTGAAAACAAAAAACTGTTTTTGTTGTGTAATTTGGCTGTACTTTTTTTCACCTATTCACTTTAAACGCACAACATGAAATAACGCCAAAAATAATTCAAGAATTAACAAACAAAGAAAATAAACACCAAATTTCGATTGCGACCATATCCACCGTCATCGCTGTGGTCAGCCTCAAGGCTCATTATTGACATTGTTGGTGGTCATAATTGTAATTCGTCTATAACAAATTTCAGTTCATTTTTTACTTGTTAATAGTTTTTTTTGGAACGCGACGCTTACTGTTCTTTTTGATGACAAAAACATGTGTGTATGTACATGTAAGGGCAAAGACAATAAATTTATAAAGATGTTGGATACACTTGTAACATTTTCCGCAAACTGTTGATGAGGGAGGAAAGCAACAAGGAGAAAGCAACAAAGTGTAAAATTCAAACAACCGAGTTGATTGATTCAATTAAACTTATAATTAAAATTAAGCTTAAAATCAAGTAAAATTTTAATTGAAAAAAAATATTCTTTTTTAATTCAATCAATTAAGAACGTAATCAAACTTATTTTAAAATTCAAAAATCATTATTAATTGAAAAAAAAACTGCCATTATCTTTTGATCTGTGTGTATCACAATTTGGTCTTACTTAGGGGTTTTAATACAAGATATTATTTTAACGCATTTTGCAAAGAACGATCCAAAGTTTACGATGGGTCCAATATACAATCCCCTCGTGAAAATTACTTTAATACGCTTAATACTTGTTTTAAAACAAATCATGATATTTTATTTGAAATAAATAAATAGAAAGAAATCCTCACACTAATTATTTATAAAGATCAGGGGGCAAATTATGGCAGTCGTGATCGAATACTTATTCGGTTCGAAAGCATTTTTATTTCAGTAGAACTGAACGAATCGTAATTATTTTTTGCAGTGTTGTGAAAACTCAAATAAATGCATAACAACACTAAAAAAATAATTTAGATCCGTTCAGTATGGACGGAAAGAATTAGAAGCAAAATTGCTTTCGAATCGAAAAAGTATTCGATCACAACTGCCATAATTTGCCCCCAGGTTTTCACCTGAAAATTTCGAACTTACGGTGGAGGGTATTGAAATACAGTATTTATCGCTTACTTGCTTTTCATAATACGCACATCTCTTGTTGCTTTTAATCGAGAAATCAATCTGTAAAAACATCTTCATTATGAATGAAAACTATTTTATTTGCATCAAAAGTGCATGTTTTCATTCAAAGCTGTTAAAAATAAGCAAATTCAGCATTAATAATATAATTTTATTTGTTATATTGTGAAGCATTCTCGGCTACCATTTTAAAAAGAAGACTAAAATTTCACAATGCTTACCCTGGCTTTACGCATGCAATTAATTATGTATGTATTAACTTGAACGTAGAGTATACGTACGATGACCTTTCGTGCTGGTATACAGCACATTACTGTGTACTTTCAGAGCTTTGTTTTTTAATTTCCCGGGAAATCCCGCTTAATATAAAACAATGCAAATACATAATTAAACTTATTTGAACATAAAACATAACAATTTATGAGATCTATTGATTAAGTTTATCAATGCATTAAACGCTAGTTGTTCTTTATATTCAAATCCAACAACATTCACATTGGCACAGAGTATTTTTCTTTGAAAATAGAATATTAGAACAGAATAAGCATTAGCAGAATCGTTTTTCAGCATTTTCCTAATTTAAATGAAGAAGTGTCCATGTTCCTTTACACGGATGTTTGACTTTATAGTAAAAAAAAAACAATATATAAACTCAAAATTTCCTAAAATGTCAATTTTTAGCTTTCACTTTTTATCATCTCTGACAGAAAAAGTATTTAGTGCATTTTCAGAATCCAAAAAATATTTTGTGCAGCTGTTCTGCATATAAAATTATTAAATTTTTGAAGCTTGGAACAACTTTTTTTGTTTTTATTAAATAAATCTGGTTCTTTGAAAAAAGTTACAATTGTCTATATTTTCACTTCTCTTCTTTAATAGTTCCAAATTTCAGAGCATCAAAATTTAAACATTTCCTTAATATCGGATTTGAGTTTACATTTATTTCTTTACATAACTTATTAAATAAAAAAAGTCCCATGAATTTGCGCACAATATTCCCGGGATTATTTTTAAGTAAAATGTGCGGGATCAAGGGATTTTCGTCCCGGAAAATTCCATACGGAAAACACTAATTACACTTAGCTAGAATTTGACACTTTTTTGTTACAAGCGGGGTTAAGTATAAATAAAAAACCGAAATTCCGCAATAAAATAACCTTTAAGTAAGGTTAAACTTTTGTTTAAATATGCGCAGTCATTTTAGAAACATAGCCCCCTATTACGGTTTACAACTCAACTCAATTGAGTTGTAATTAAGACAACTGGTTGTGATCAGTTTTAATTTTTGTTATGTTTTTGTTTACCGCAATATAGCAAAGTTGTAAACCATAATACCGTAATAGGGGCCATAATTGTTTTTGAAGCGACAAACCACATAAAAGAACTAATAATTAAATCGTTTAGTTTTTGTCATTAACTCTCCACTCGAAAAAAATTAGGTTTTGTATTAGTATCAGGGATGTAATATTTTCACTATCTTTTAATACAGAATACCACTCTGTTGCCTGCTGTCGGTGTAATAAATATAGATTTTTTATTTTCTATATTCACATAAACTGATCATATTAAAATTTGGTTTGCCTTTTGTGGCATAAAAATGAATTAGGCTTATAGTCACATAAGCGATATAGTCCACGATTTGGCTGCAACTTAAGGATGTGACCATAAGCGAAAAGTACTGTATATATATTTATATACATACACAAAAATCAAACATAATTTTCACTATTATTGTAGAGTTACGAAATAACTACATAAAATATATTTATATTGAAGTTATGCAAAAAGGTCTTAAGTCAGAAACTATAGTTTTTCGTATATTTAATTTAAATTTTTTAATTGCTTTATTCCAATGTATTTATTACAAGTACATGCAAGTGATCAGCTGTTCAGTTGTTTTATTTTCGATAGTGTCAAAATTTGCGCCATGATTTTTTTTTTTTTTTTTTTTTGTTTTCTTTATGTTTGGCTGTTTGACAGTATCAAGTGTTTTTACACAAACAAAATGAATGTTGTTTTTTTTATTGTTGATTTGTTGTAGACTTGCATGTACTTGGTATAAATATACTTTGCTTTATTCAATTGATTTATTTTCTTAAGAGCAAAAGATTGAGAGTAGAAGCAGTTGTGGAAGACTTAAGGTTTTGATACCAAATGAAAGAGTAAAAATTCAGTTAATTCAATGAAGCGCGTTTTTCATCGTCGACGAGCTCATTTTTGAATCGTAAAATATTCTTCGCCCGGGAGAAACTGTTGCACAAGCTGATCCCTCTTTTGCGTCTTTTTCATGTCAAAACTTTTCCTGTTCATACAATTAATAAGAAACAAACCTTTAGATCGGTAATTCAACACCACCCGGTTAGAAATCTTATTTGAAAGATCCTAAAATCGGGTTGTTTTATTGAAATTTTTTTGAAAATAGAATTTGCATGTTAAAAAACGCTCTTATTTAGGAAGCTCAGTAGCTGTTATATGACTCATACAGGGAGCCGCAAAAGATTAATTCGATGATGGTTTGACGAAAGATGAACAAAGTGTAACATTGCAGTTTTTGTACTCTTGAAATAATTATTAAATGATAGTTTTAGGACTTTCATGGTTACCATTCCAAGATTACTCGTCAGATAATCATCCGAAGATTCTTTTAGGAGTTGTATATTAAATACAATCGCCTTCCAAACAGCCTATGCTAGCTGGGATTCGTTTGTGCTGATGTTTGTAGCACCTTCAAATATTGTTCCTAGACAATCCTTAAGTATACTCTCAGAATCATTTTCTGAGACGATGTAACGATGTTCGTCAAGCTGGAAGTACTGCACTTGCTTCTTTTAAGTTTTAGGTTTTGCGTGCATGTGTGTGCTTCATTTTTAATTTATAATTTATTAAAAATATCTTGAATATTAATTTGAATTTAAATAAATATTTTAATATTTATGTCAAAAAAAAGTAACGGCGTATCATTTTAACATATAGTTAGTTATCAGCTGTTGCTTACGAAGCAAGCCAAGGTCACCTTGTATGAGTTCGCCTTATTGTGTACAATTAAAACAAACGCTGCCAGATTATTTTGATATGTTCGCTTGTAAAGTGTTTTTGATTTAGTAATGAATTTACATATCTAAAGATTGTACATAAATTTAGACTTTATATAACGGAAAAATATAACGGAAAAATTGAGACTCAAAAAGGCTTAACTGGTAACACTGCAACAGGTAAATTTATTATTACTACAGGTTAAAAACACATTGAAATTGGAAGTTATTTATTTTATTATTTTCGACATTTTTTCAAAATATAGCTTAAAAGATGGTTATACATATTCTGGAAGAACATAAATATAATGCTCTACAGTTTCTAAATCTGTTGTTTGTTAAAAAATATAAAGCTTTAAAATTAAGGAAATGTATTTTTAAATACATAAATACCACTTTTAACAAAAATAAATTAAGGAATATCTAAGGCGAATAATTTCGGTATTTCGAATTGAGAAAAAAGCTTGAATATCAACGATTTTGGTATTTCCAAATTCGGTATTGCAAACAATAAGAATAATTTATACTGATTTTGGTTGATGTAAATTATATTATTTCTTAATACTCATTTTCGTCCAAATTAATATAAAAACACTGAAAATTACGAATAACATACAAAAATATGTTCATATATTACAAAACTAATCACATATTATTTTCAGATCTACGATGCTAGTATTAATGACTGGCGTGTTCTAGATGAGAAAACGCGTACGGATGTCATTGAAAAGATTGTAGAAGCTCCGAAGAAAACGGTTTACATCGACGAATATACAGAAATTGAGAAAAACTCAAAAATATTGGAAAATAATGAAAATATTGAATACAATATCAACAAGTCCTCAAAACTTAAAGATGTAACCGAAAACATTTACGACGAAATAAATAAAACACAAATAAATCATAAGAAATTAACCGATTCACGAAAGGTAAGTTTAGTATTGGCAGAAAAATATGATCGTTAATATTTTTAATAACTAAATATTTTGTCCTTCAGGATGGAGTCGATAAAAGAAAAACTCAAACTACTCATACTGAAATGTGCATATGTGAGATTTGTACTTGCGGGTAAGTTTCTATCACAAAAAAAATATCATTGTATTTATGTCAAATTCTCATTTTCAGACGACATCATTGCACGACTAGCGAAACAGCTTCGAAAACTTTGAAACAAGACACTGTTATAGAATCTGCAGGTATGTAAGAACACACTTTATCCCAAAAATTTTAAATAATTTTTCTTTGAACTTTATATTAGATATGGTTGACAATGTTGAGACAACAAGACTACGCACTAACACGTGGTCCAAATCAGATTTCGAAGACCATGAATCTCTTACTACAAAAGGTGACAAATACATTCCGAAACCACAAGACGGTACCGTAAGACATTTAGATAGTACTAAAGAAGTAACCGAAAATGAAGAATATGAATACATAATTAGAACTCAACCAGTGCGACCCCATGACAATTTAAAACCGGAGGGAGAATTTTACAAACCCATAAAAGAAAAGTATAAACCCTCTGAAAGGCCAACTGCTGTGAAACCAGAGGACAATTTGAGGCCAGAGGGTGAATTCTATACTCCAGATAAGCCTGGGTATCGACCAACAGATCGCCCAACACAAAAACGACCAGTCGACAATCTAAGACCAGAAGGTGAATTTTACGCTCCAGAAAAAACTGATTTCAGGCCAGCAGAAAGAACTGAAGTTATAATACAAAAAGATAATCTTCGCTCAGAAGGAGAAATGACTTTCACTGAAAAAGAAGAGTACAAATACGTGCAAAGACCACAACCAGTTATTAAAAGTGACAATCTCAAACCTGAGGGAGAGTTTTATGCGCCTGAAAAACCTTCATACAAACCTGGATATAGGCCTACTCAGGTGCGTCCTGAAGACAATTTAAGACCAGAAGGTGAATTTTATACTCCAGAAAAACCCGGTTTTAAGCCGGCAGAAAGGCCACGACAAAAGCGACCAGAGGATAATTTACAACCTGAAGGTGAATTTTATGCACCCGAAAAACCTTCATATAAACCAGGTGAAAGGCCCAATCAAGTACGTCAAAAGGACAATCTCAGACCTGAAGGTGAATTTTACACTCCAGAAAAACTAGGATTTAAGCCCGCTGAAAGGCCCAAGCAAACAAGACCAGAAGATAATTTGAAACCCGAAGGCGATTTTTATACTCCAGAAAAACCTGGTTTTAGGCCAGCAGAAAGGCCACAACAAAAACGCCCGGAAGATAATTTAAAACCTGAGGGTGACTTTTATGCACCCGAAAAACCTTCATACAAACCAGGAGAAAGGCCCACTCAAGTTCGCCACGAAGATAATCTGCGACCAGAAGGAGAATTTTATTCTCCAGAAAAACCTTCATATAAACCAGGTGAAAGGCCCAATCAAGTACGTCAAAAGGACAATCTCAGACCTGAAGGTGAATTTTACACTCCAGAAAAACCAGGATTTAAGCCCGCTGAAAGGCCCAAGCAAACTAGACCAGAAGATAATTTGAAACCCGAAGGCGATTTTTATACTCCAGAAAAATCTGGTTTTAGGCCAGCAGAAAGGCCACAACAAAAACGCCCGGAAGATAATTTAAAACCTGAGGGTGACTTTTATGCACCCGAAAAACCTTCATACAAACCAGGAGAAAGGCCCACTCAAGTTCGCCACGCAGATAATCTGCGACCAGAAGGAGAATTTTATTCTCCAGAAAAACAAGGTTTTAAACCCGCAGAAAGACCACAACAAAAACGTCCAGAGGACAACTTGAAGCCAGAAGGAGAATTTTATACTCCAGAAAAACCTGGTTTTAGGCCAGCAGAAAGACCTCAACAAAAACGTCCAGAAGATAATTTAAAACCAGAAGGAGATTTTTATGCACCCGAAAAACTTTCATATCAGCCAGGTGAAAGACCCACTCAAGTTCGCCACCTAGATAATCTACGACCAGAAGGTGAATTTTATACTCCAGAAAAACCTGGTTTTAGACCAGCAGAAAGACCACAACAAAAACGCCCAGAAGACAATTTAAAACCTGAGGGTGACTTTTATGCACCCGAAAAACCTTCATATAAGCCAGGTGAAAGGCCAACTCAAGTTCGTCCGGAAGATAATCTACGACCAGAAGGTGAATTCTACACCCCAGAAAAACCAGGTTTCAGACCAGCCGAACGACTCCAACAAAAACGTCCGGAAGATAATTTAAAGCCTGAGGGAGACTTTTATGCTCCGGAAAAACCTTTGTACAAGCCAGGTGAAAGGCCTACACAAGTTCGACATGAAGATAACTTAAGACCGGAAGGTGAGTTTTATACACCAGAAAAAACTGAATTCAGGCGTGCAGAAAGGCCACAACAAAAACGTCCCGAAGATAATTTAAAACCAGAAGGAGATTTTTATGCACCCGAAAAACTTTCATATCAGCCAGGTGAAAGACCCACTCAAGTTCGCCACCTAGATAATCTACGACCAGAAGGTGAATTTTATTTTTATGCCCCTGATAAGCCAAAATATAAGCCAGGAGAAAGGCCCACTCAAGTCCGTCCTGAGGATAATCTTCGACCTGAAGGTCAATTCTTTATACCTGAAAAGCCAGGATTTGAACCAGCGGAAAGGACTGAACAAGTTATAAGAAAAGATAATCTTCGCACTGAAGGAGAAATGTTTTTCACAGAAAGAGAAGAATATCAATATGTAAGAAGGCCAGAACCGGTAAAAAGATTAGATAACTTAAAACCAGAAGGTAAATTTTACGCACCTGAAAAGCATGAATTTGTTTCAGGTGATAGACCCTCGCAAATACGTCATGACGATAACTTAAAACCCGAAGGAGAGTTTTATACCCCGGAAAAACCTAGCTACAGACCGGCAGAACGTCCAATACAAAAGAAACCGGATGATAATTTAAAGCCTGAAGGTGAATTTTATACTCCTGAGAAACAAGGATATAAGCCTGCAGAACGACCTGTTCAGAAAAAGCCACGAGATAATTTGAGACCTGAAGGTGAATTTACTGTTCCTGATAAACCTACCTTTACTCCAGCTGAAAAACCAGAACGTATTGTTCGTAGAGATAATTTACGCACCGAGGGTGAAATGACATTTGTTGAGAAGGAAGAATACCGATACGTGGAGCGACCAGAGCCTATTAGAACAGTTGATAACTTGAAACCGGAAGGTTATTTTTACGCTCCAGAAAAACCAAAATATATCTCTGGCGAACGCCCCACTCAAATTCGTCCAGAAGATAATTTAAAACCCGAGGGTGCATTTTATACGCCCGAAAAGTCAGGTTTCAGACCAGCTGAACGAACTGAACGAATAATTAGAACAGATAATTTACGCTCAGAAGGTGAAATGACATTTGTGGAAAAACAGGAATACACATATGTGAAAAGGCCGGAAGCTGTAAGGAAAGAGGATAATTTAAGACCAGAAGGAGAGTTTTATGCACCTGAAAAAATTGAATTTGTTCCAGGCGAGAGGCCAACTCAAGTCCGTCCAGAGGACAATTTAAAACCCGAAGGTAAATTCTACACACCAGAAAAACCTGGTTATAAACCAGCTGAGAGACCAACTCAAAAACGCCCAGAAGACAATCTTAAACCCGAAGGTGATTTTTACACTCCTGAAAAGCCAGGCTATCGTCCAGCAGAGCGACCAATACAAAAAAGACCGGAAGATAATCTAAAACCAGAAGGAGATTTCTATGCCCCAGAAAAAATTGAGTTTATGCCTGTAAAGAGACCTGATCAAGTACGCCCTGAAGACAATTTAAGACCAGAAGGCAAGTTCTATACTCCAGAAAAACCCAAGTTTACACCAGCTGAACGCCCTCTTCAGAAGAAACCTCAAGATAATTTAAAACCAGAAGGTGATTTTACTGTACCTGATAGGCCTTTATATAAACCCGCAGAGAAGATTGAAAGAATTATAAGAAGAGACAATCTGCGTACGGAAGGTGAAATGACTTTTGTAGAAAAAGAAGATTATCGGTATGTTAAGAGACCGGAACTTGTAAAGCAGTTAGATAACTTGAAACCAGAAGGAGATTTCTACACGCCAGAAAAATCTAAATTTGTTCCTGCAGAGAGGCCAAAGCAAAAAAAACCTAAAGATAATCTTAAACCTGAAGGCGAATTCACTGTTCCGGATAAGCCTGAATATAAACCCGCTGATCGAACTGAGCGTATTATTCGGAAAGACAATCTCCGTACAGAAGGCGAAATGACATTTGTAGAGAAACAAGAATATCAATATGTTGTGCGACCAGAACCTGTAAAAGTAAGAGATAACCTTAAACCAGAAGGCGAGTTTTATGCCCCTGAAAAACCAAAATACTTGCCAGGTGAAAGGCCAATACAAGTGAGACCGGAAGACAATCTCAAACCAGAGGGAGACATATACACTCCTGAAAGACCTAAATTCCGTCCAGCAGAAAGGCCTGTACAAAAGAAACCAGAAGACAACCTTAAGCCAGAGGGCGACTTTTATACACCAGATAAGCCAAAATTCGTTCCTGGTGAAAGACCTTCACAAGTACGCCCTGAAGACAACCTAAAACCTGAAGGTGATTTCTATACTCCGGACAAACCTGGATTTAGACCAGCAGAAAGACCTATTCAAAAGAAACCAGAGGATAACCTTAAACCAGAAGGAGACTTCTATACGCCTGAAAAGCCTGGCTTCCGACCAGCAGAAAGACCTGTTCAAAAGAAACCGGAAGATAACCTTAAACCAGAGGGCGATTTTTATACACCAGAGAAACCAGGCTTCCGGCCAGCAGAAAGACCTGTACAAAAGAAACCAGAAGACAACCTTAAGCCAGAGGGCGACTTCTTCACACCAGATAAGCCAAAATTCGTTCCTGGTGAAAGACCTTCACAAGTACGCCCTGAGGACAATCTTAAACCTGAAGGTGATTTCTATACTCCTGAGAAACCTGGATTTAGACCAGCAGAAAGACCCATTCAAAAGAAACCAGAGGATAACCTTAAACCAGAAGGAGACTTCTATACGCCTGAAAAGCCTGGCTTCCGACCAGCAGAAAGACCTGTTCAAAAGAAACCGGAAGATAACCTTAAACCAGAAGGCGATTTTTATACACCAGACAAACCTGGCTTCCGGCCAGCAGAAAGACCTGTACAAAAGAAACCAGAAGACAATCTTAAGCCAGAGGGCGACTTTTATAAACCAGATAAGCCAAAATTCGTTCCTGGTGAAAGACCTTTACAAGTACGCCCTGAGGACAATCTAAAACCTGAAGGTGATTTCTATACTCCTGAGAAACCTGGATTTAGACCAGCAGAAAGACCCATTCAAAAGAAACCAGAGGATAACCTTAAACCAGAAGGAGACTTCTATACGCCTGAAAAGCCTGGCTTCCGACCAGCAGAAAGACCTGTTCAAAAGAAACCGGAAGATAACCTTAAACCAGAAGGCGATTTTTATACACCAGACAAACCTGGCTTCCGGCCAGCAGAAAGACCTGTACAAAAGAAACCAGAAGACAATCTTAAGCCAGAGGGCGACTTTTATAAACCAGATAAGCCAAAATTCGTTCCTGGTGAAAGACCTTCACAAGTACGCCCTGAGGACAATCTAAAACCTGAAGGTGATTTCTATACTCCTGAGAAACCTGGATTTAGACCAGCAGAAAGACCCATTCAAAAGAAACCAGAGGATAACCTTAAACCAGAAGGAGACTTCTATACGCCTGAAAAGCCTGGCTTCCGACCAGCTGAAAGACCTGTTCAAAAGAAACCGGAAGATAACCTTAAACCAGAAGGCGATTTTTATACACCAGACAAACCTGGCTTCCGGCCAGCAGAAAGACCTGTACAAAAGAAACCAGAAGACAACCTTAAGCCAGAGGGCGACTTTTTCACACCGGAAAAGCCCAAATTTGTTCCTGGTGAAAGACCTTCACAAGTACGCCCTGAAGACAACCTAAAACCTGAAGGTGACTTCTTCACACCAGATAAACCAAAGTTCGTTCCTGGTGAAAGACCTTCACAAGTACGCCCTGAGGACAATCTTAAACCTGAAGGTGATTTCTATACTCCTGAGAAACCTGGATTTATACCAGCAGAAAGACCCATTCAAAAGAAACCAGAGGATAACCTTAAACCAGAAGGAGACTTCTATACTCCTGAGAAACCTGGCTTCCGACCAGCAGAAAGACCTGTTCAAAAGAAACCGGAAGATAACCTTAAACCAGAAGGCGATTTTTATACACCAGACAAACCTGGCTTCCGGCCAGCAGAAAGACCTGTACAAAAGAAACCAGAAGACAACCTTAAGTCAGAGGGCGACTTCTTCACACCAGATAAGCCAAAATTCGTTCCTGGTGAAAGACCTTCACAAGTACGCCCTGAGGACAATCTTAAACCTGAAGGTGATTTCTATACTCCTGAGAAACCTGGATTTAGACCAGCAGAAAGACCCATTCAAAAGAAACCAGAGGATAACCTTAAACCAGAAGGAGACTTCTATACTCCTGAGAAACCTGGCTTCCGACCAGCAGAAAGACCTGTTCAAAAGAAACCGGAAGATAACCTTAAACCAGAAGGCGATTTTTATACACCAGACAAACCTGGCTTCCGGCCAGCAGAAAGACCTGTACAAAAGAAACCAGAAGACAACCTTAAGCCAGAGGGCGACTTCTTCACACCAGAAAAGCCCAAATTTGTTCCTGGTGAAAGACCTTCACAAGTACGCCCTGAAGACAACTTAAAACCTGAAGGTGACTTCTTCTCACCAGATAAACCAAAATTCGTTCCTGGTGAAAGACCTTCACAAGTACGCCCTGAAGACAACCTAAAACCTGAAGGTGATTTCTATACTCCGGACAAACCTGAATTTAGACCAGCAGAAAGGCCTATTCAAAAGAAACCAGAGGATAACCTTAAATCAGAAGGAGACTTCTATGCGCCTGAAAAGCCTGGCTTTCGACCAGCAGAAAGACCGGTTCAAAAGAAACCAAAAGATAATCTTAAACCAGAGGGCGACTTCTTCACACCAGATAAGCCAAAATTCGTTCCTGGTGAAAGACCTTCACAAGTACGCCCTGAAGATAACTTAAAGCCAGAAGGAGATTTTACCGTGCCAGTTAAACCGACTTATAGATCAGCAGAAAAAACGGAACGTATAATAAGAAAAGACAATCTTCGATCTGAGGGCGAAATGATATTTGTAGATAAAGAAGAATATCATTATGTTAAGCGGCCTGAGCCTGTAAAACGGTTAGATAATTTGAAACCTGAAGGTGAGTTCTATGCTCCGGAGAAACCTAAATATGTAGCTGGAGAAAGACCTTCTCAAGTTCGTCCTGAGGATAATTTAAAGCCAGAGGGTCATTTCACTATTCCTGAAAAACCAAGTTACAAACCAGCCGAAAGAGTTGATCGTGTTGTTAGAAAAGATAATCTACGATCTGAAGGAGAAATGACATTTGTCGACCAGGTCGATTATCAATATGTTGTTAGACCTTTGCCAGTGCGTCCTGAAGACAATTTAAGGCCAGAGGGTGATTTCTATACACCAAAAAAACCAAATTTCCGACCAGCTGAAAGACCCATTCAAAAAAAACCTGAAGATAATCTTAAACCTGAGGGAGATTTTTATACTCCTGAAAAACCAGGATTCCGACCTGCAGAAAGACCTGTTCAAAAGAAACCTAAAGATAACTTAAAGCCAGAAGGTGATTTCCATACTCCCGAAAAACCAGGTTTCCGTGCGGCAGAAAAACCTATTCAGAAGAAACCACAAGATAATCTCAAACCAGAAGGTGAATTTTATTCACCAGATAAACCAAAATTCATTCCTGGAGAAAGATCTTCACAGGTTCGTCCTGAAGACAATCTTAAGCCTGAAGGAGAATTTTACGCTCCTGAGAAACAAGGGTTCAAGCCAGCTGAAAGGCCTATTCAGAAAATACCAGAGGATAACTTAAAATCTGAGGGCGAGTTTTATGCCCCAGAAAAACCGAGTTTTCGACCGGCTGAAAGGCCCGTTCAGAAGAAGCCAGAAGATAATCTTAAGCCAGAAGGAGATTTCTACACACCTGAAAAAACGGGTTACAAGCCTGCAGAACGTCCTATACAAAAGAAACCTAAAGATAATCTAAAACCAGAAGGAGAGTTCACTGTTCCAGAAAAGTCTGGCTTTAGACCTGCTGAAAGAACTGAAAAGATAATTCGAAAAGACAATCTTCGTACTGAAGGCGAAATGACGTTCGTTCAAAAAGATGAATATACTTATGTAAGAAGACCAGAAATAATTAAAAAGGGGGATAATCTTAAACCTGAAGGTGAATTTTATACACCTGAAAAATCGAAATTCATACCTAGTGAAAAACCAACCCAGGTACGACATGAAGATAATCTCAAGCCTGAAGGCGAATTTTACTCTCCAGAGAGGCCAAGTTACAAGCCCGCAGAAAAGGTAGTGCAAAAGAAACCTAAGGATAACCTTAAACCTGAAGGCGATTTTACAGTTCCTGATAAGCCAACGTTTAAACCTGCTGAAAGAACTGAACGTGTTATAAGAAAAGATAACTTGATTACTGAAGGTGAAATGTCGTTTATAGAAAAGGAAGAATATAAATTTGTCAAGAGGCCAGAACCTATAAAAATGAAAGACAATCTTAAACCTGAAGGTGAATTCTTTACACCAGAAAAGCATGAGTTTAAACCAGCGGAAAAGCCTATTCAAAAGAAACCTGAAGATAATCTGAAGCCAGAGGGTGACTTTACTATACCGGACAAACCCACTTATAAACCAGGAGAAAGAACAACTTGCATTATAAGAAAAGATAATTTGCGCACTGAGGGCGAAATGACATTTATTGAAAAAGATGAGTATCAATACGTTAAACGCCCGGAGTCCATAAAGAAGTCTGATAATCTTAAACCAGAAGGCAAATTTTATACACCAGAGAAAACTGGATTTAAGCCGGCTGAACGCTTATCGCAAAAGAAGCCTGTTGATAATCTCAAACCTGAAGGTGATTTCTATTCTACAACCAAACCTGAATATAAACCCGCCGAAAGACCGGTTGTCAAGAAGCCAGTTGACAATTTAAAACCCGAAGGTGATTTTGTTACTCATGAAAAACCTTTCTATAAGCCGGCCGACAAAGTAACCCGAGTAGTTCACAAGGATAATTTGCGAATGGAAGGTGAAATGACTTTTGAGCAAAAAGAAACATACAAACATGTTAAGCGACCAACTCCTATTAAACCTTCTGATAATCTTAAACCTGAAGGAGAATTTGTTACACCACAAAAGTCTCCTTATAAACCTAGCGAAAAAGTCGAGCGCGTTGTGCGCGAAGACAATTTGCGAACTGAGGGTGAAATGACATTCGAACAAAAAGACACTTATCAATACGTAAAAAGACCAACTCCCATTAAGCCTACTGATAACCTAAAACCAGAAGGAGATTTTTACAAAAAAGTCAAGGAACCGCTTCCTAAAGATGTTGTCGATAAGGTTACTCCAAAACGCCCTGTAGACAATTTGAAACTTGAAGGAAAAATGGAAATCGTTAAAAAGAATGAAGCTAAAACTACACAACAAACCACTGTCCGTCAAACAAAGAGTAAATACGCCCACAATAGTTCTACCATAAGCTTGGGATCCGATAGCTCTATATTGAAAACAACAAGTCAGATGAGTTTTGCATCCGGTAAAACAGCCGTTCCAACTACTGATTTAAGAACTGAAAAGCCCGCAGACGGTATGGTTATTGTGTCCACCAAAAAAGTGATCACTGTCGTTGGTGGCAAATCGAAAAAAGAACCAGAAACTCAGTACATTAGAAGACAAGGAAAGGTGAATGTTATCGAAAATGTTGAAAAATCATCTAAAACAAAGAACATTAAAAAAGAAGAAAACATTTACAATGAAGATGTGTCCATTACACAAAACCGTTTGACTGCCAGAAATAAAATTACGGTAGATGCTGCACAACATGATACCACAAACACTACAAATGGCATCACGTCTGTGACTCACAACATTCAGAATAACTCCACAATAACGGGAGGAAGTCGGTCAACGAGTTCTGACACTCAACATCACCATACATGTCTGGCCAGCAAACTATCGTCCTCAAGTAATCACATACATACCGATGGCACAACCATAATCAGGAGAGCAACGTGTGTCAATCAAAGAAATGCAAATAATTCTGATATGAAAAGTATAGTCAGTGGTACAGAAAGTAGTGCTCATGAAACTCACGTCCGTGAAGGTACATCTAAAATAATAAACAATATTAATGGTGGAAATAGTAACGGTCATGTCACCAGCTCAAATTCTACAAACCTTAGCTCAAATAGTTTAGAAAGTAAAAGCGCATCTTCAACATCAATGTCGACCAGCAAGCAGTTTCATCATCGTAAAACAGAATTCTCTTCAGAATCGAATGTTGCCAACACAATTTTGCAACGCAAAAGCACTCCATCGGAATCTAACCAATTCGGCAGTCTTACCTCGAACGCCAAGATTCAACGCAAAAGCATAATGAATCTTAATGAACAACCTTCTAGTAATTGGTTTCCGAGTGAAAGACAAAGCTATACCAGTATTCATCGTCAAAAGGAAGCGGAATCATCCGCCTCGACCAGTCTAAATGAACGTCGTAGTATAACATCCAAACAACAGGTAACTAGCAAAGGATCAACGGTACATCATTCCATGAATGCTTACACCTCTGCCCTAGATTTTCCTTCATACAATAGAAGCGCAGAACGTGTAGTCACTCGTCAACGTGCCAATCAATCATCCATTTCTTTTGGCAACGAAGATTCCTCCTCGTCGAGCCTTTATAAAATGGAATACAAAACTCTTCCGGTCACAACATGTGCTGTGCATAAAATAAAACAAGGTGCATTCCAACACACTAGGGATACTCATGATCATAAATTTTTTAAATCAAACTAATTAAGGAATTTGTTTTTTTTTTTCTTTTTTTTTTGCACATGCAGAAATAATTGTTAATGCATATTAATTATATATTTGCCTTTTTTTCTTGTTAACACATTAATAAGTACTACTAACATTTACCCATTCATAATTATATAATACGTAAAAATATTTTTATACATATCAAAATCAAAAATTTTAATTAATAAAATCTCGAAATTAAAAAAAATCAAACTGCTTTTATTTCTTTAAAAAAGCAAACCCGTGCCAACATTGTGCACGTTAAATTATAAATGTTACTCGCATTCGGTTTAAATGTTGTTTATATTATTCAACTTTAATAAAATTTTGTCCAAATATTTCAAGATTGTCTTATGCTAAGTTCACACTTGGGTTTTTAAACGCGTTTAAGCAAAATGTTGATTTAGCTAATCAAAGCCGTTCACATTACATTTGAGATGATTAAGATGACAGATGATTAAGAAAAAAACACACAAAAAACAACAAACAAATTTATATTTCTTTAAAGTATTAAAAATGGATAAAAACACTTTTATAAAGTTATCAGAAGATTATTTTAATGATGAAATTGTGAAAATTTATGAATTATTTAAGGAAAAAAATAAAAACATTATACTATGTTCACACTTGGGTTCTTAAACGCGTTTAAGCAGCTCGAACGTGATTAAGCTCTAATCACTTCAAAATCGAGATGATTACCCATACATTGAAGTGATTTGTTAATCACTTCAAATTGACATAATTACAACTAAATCACTTCATAAACCACATAGAATCCACTGAACATACCTCAAATGTAGAATCGCCAACAACCGTGTACAACCGGCCAAGATTTCTGCTTAATGTTTTTATTTTTTTTTTTCTTAAATAATTCATACATTTTCACAATTACATCATTAAAATTATTAAAATAATCTTCTGATAACTTTATAAAAGAGTTTTTATCCATTTTTAATACTTTAAAGAAATTTAAATTTGTTTGTTGTTTTTTTGTGTTTTTGTGTGTGTGTTTTTTCTTAATCATCTGTCATCTTAATCATCTAAAATGTAATGTGAACGGCTTTGATTAGCTAAATCAACATTTTGCTTAAACGCGTTTAAAACCCCAAATGTGAACATAGCATTACAACTAAATCACTTCATAAACCACATAGAATCCACTGAACATACCTCAAATGTAGAATCGCCAACAACCGTGTACAACCAGCCACGATTTCTGCTTAATGTTTTTATTTTTTTTTTTTTAAATAATTCATAAATTTTCACAATTACATCATTTAAATTATTAAAATAATCTTCTGATAACTTTATAAAAGTGTTTTTATCCATTTTTAATACTTTAAAGAAATTTAAATTTGTTTGTTGTTTTTTTGTGTGTGTTTTTTCTTAATCATCTGTCATCTTAATCATCTCAAATGTAATGTGAACGGCTTTGATTAGCTAAATCAACATTTTGCTTAAACGCGTTTAAAAACCCAAGTGTGAACATAGTATTAAGCAGAAATCTTGGCCGGTTGTACACGACATGTTGGCGATTCTACATTATTAGGTATGTTCATGTAATCATGTCAATTTGAAGTGATTAACAAATCACTTCAATGTATGGGTAATCATCTCGATTTTGAAGTGATTAGAGCTTAATCACGTTCGAGCTGCTTAAACGCGTTTAAGAACTCAAGTGTGAACATAGTATTAAGCTATGTTCACACTATGTTTATTTGTCAAGTGGAATGTCTACACCAGCGTTGCCAATTCATGTGTAATAACATATACACCCCAATTATGAATAAAAATTCCCCGGGAGTTTTTTCCCTTTTCCAATTTTTCCTATGTAAATTTAATTGTAAAAATGCGAAAAGAAAAAAAACTCCTGGGGAATTGGTATTCATAATTGGGCTGATATTGTGTGTAATTTTTCCTTGCATGTGTAGCCCATGTGTAAATAGTAGGGTATTCATTTAATCGACCTTTTCCTTTAATCGGTTAATCGCTCGATTAATTAACCGAGGTTTTGGTTTAACCGGTTAGTAATCAGGTTATTTAGTTTTAGATCGGTTAACCGATTAATAAAGTTTTTTTTATAAATTGAGTAATTTCAATATATAAAAATGCATTATTTGCTTATTATTTGGAGTTTATAAGAAAGAAAAAAACAATAACATACCAAACATAACAATTCTTGAACTAAAACGAGCAAGCAAAAAAAACAATTCATAAATATGTAATATGTATTTTCCACAATGCACAAGGTGTGGTATCCAGTCATATCGTCATAATATCCTAAATAAAATTTAAAGTTGTTTAAAGTAAATAATGCTGTGTTTATTGATTCGTCATAACTGTATAGTAGAAATCTAAATTATAAGCTGTAGCTTACAACAGTCATATCGTTGGCTTAATATGCAAACCTGATAACTCACTTTCAGCACATTTTACAGTAGAGAAAAAAAACTTTTTATTTTTCCTATTTGAAGCTTGATAAAAAATTAAAAATACAGTTAGTTGTACAAACTTCAAGACTCAAATAGAAGAAAAACTACATGATGGTCGACGAGGCGTACCACAAGGCATCAAAATCTTAATTTACATAAAAAGTGGATTTAGACAGTTTGCATATTAATCCGACGATATATATTTCTCCATTATGCCATTAAAATTGTTTTAAATTTTTAACACTTAATTTGTTCGGTTAATTCTGTTTAAAGACTAATATGAGAAGAAACAAATATCTAAACACATACATATAAAAAGTACGTGAAACAAAAAAAGGTGTTGGCAATCAAATATTTAACCCATTTTTCGCCACATCCCTGTTGATCGATGATGAAGATAAAAAACATTGTAATTTTAGTCATCGATCGGCGGAAAATGGGTAAAAATGAAGATAACTGAACACCTTCTTTGTTTGTATGAAAAAATATTTTCTAAACAAATGCATTTCGTATATGAGACGAAACAAATAACTAAAAACACAAAAAAAAATATGTTATAATACTACAAAATATTGAAAATTTTGTTACTTTGGTTAATCGGTTAATCGACTGAAATTAACCGGTTTAATTGTTAATCGAAAAAAGCCAATTTGAAATTAACCGATCAGTTAATCGGGTAGTAATTAATCGGTTAACCGGTTGACGGTTAACAGAATGAATACCCTAGTAAATAGTTCCATGTGCAATCTGTATGTAATTTCAATTTAAGTTCTACTTTTCTATTAATTTTTGACAGGATTTGCTTTTAGAAAATTAAGTTTTGGTAATTTCTTTCAGTTCCCATCACAGTCAAGCTTGTTTTTTAAACCCTGGCATTTTTCAATTCCCATAACATGTTCTCTTTCCCTAAACTTCATAGGGTAAACTCAGACTAACACCATATGTCCATGTCTTTACCGCAAAATACTTCTCTGATGTCCATCCAGTTCTTTCTTACTACAGCAATTGGTATGCCTTGCTTTTATGTAAACCTAACAATTTAATATCAAATATGGAATATCAATATGTGTAGTTTTTCTTTAAATGTGTAATTTGGAACACAGTCATGTGTAATTTCCGAATTCTTCATTGGCAACACTGGTCTAGACAAATGTGATTTCATGTGTACCAAGGCCCATTGAATAGGTCTGCGGACGCAGCCTGATGATCATTGTTTATGTTCGTTTTAGTTGTCAAAATTTGTTTACATTTTGCTTACATGTACATACATGTATATGATTGCTTACGTTTATTTCCCACTCATACCCCTGCAGGAAATGGCACTTGTGAATCTGTACTGATTCACTACCGACATACATAGTCACCAGTCTGAGTGACTTAGTATACCCCAGGCAATGTTATTTACAATAGACATTTAACATGTGCGTGTAATTGGAAATCTACTACTGACTAGGTAGTTCCTTTGGGAACATATGGGCAAATCCTGCGTGACGAACGCTACATTCGCACGCGTTTTCTGATTGAAGTATAAACATTTTTTGGTCTTTCAAAAGAGATAGCTTCAACTTATGTATAGTATTTAGTGACATTAATATGTACTTACGAATGGCATATATCATAATTTCTTAGCAAGTATTTGTTGCGAAATAATAGATCACAAAGTTTTGTGACGCACGCTCCAAAAAGTGGAAGTAACTTCAAAGGTTGAAGTGCGTTTTCCTAATTTTTAGCGAATTTGGCATGATAAGCTATACAAAATCTCATTCCTAAAAGAAAGATGACTATAAGAGAATTTTAAACGCACTTATTCACAGCCAAAAAATGTTGTGATTTTTTGACAAAAGCCGTGAACCCTTTGTGACGCACGCTACAGTTTTTCCAGTAGTATTTTATTATTATATTTAATTTATTTTAACAAAACAATTTATATTTTTATGAATTGCATTTCCTAAACTAATGAATATCAACTTTTTTTTAACGAAATTTATATTTTGATAAGTCTATTTTAAGCACAAAAATCACCTAAAGTAGTGCTAAATTCACGTATAACATTAAGAAATCAGCAGTGGGGTAGGATTTGGTAAAAATTATTGCATTAATGATTATTGAAATACATATTTTTTAATATAAAAATTAAATTATATATATATATATATATAATTATATATCTTATATTCCATTAAAAAAAATTAATTTGAAAAATTTTTGGTTGGTGGACTGTTTCTGGGATTTGCCCATATGTAGATATTGGAACCAGAGAATCGCTAGTACATTTTAGTAAAAATAGTCTAAATTTTTTGTAAGAATACAAAATCTTAAAAATCTTTTTTTATTATTTCTTCAACTTTTATAGGATTTATACTTCTCAGTTGTTATTGATAAAATCTTTTTCGTATTAAAGCCAAATACAGTGGCAAATGTAATGTAGTGTAGACACTTCGTTGACAATGTCGCCAATATAGTCGACAAAACTGGTGACTTGGAGACACTTGCACCCAGGTTTCCTTCAGGGACGTTTATGGTATGCCACACATACTCCTTTTTTCCTTTTGCTTTGTATATGTGGTAGTAAGTTTTTGACAACTAAAAAGACATTACACAAACAAAGTACATGTCGTTTTTGGTTTTTGTTCAAGTAAGCAGACCTGATAGATGGGCCTTGATGTGTATGTCAAAATTTAAGTTTTACATAAGGTTTATAATTTAAAGGTTTAAATGTTGGTATGTCACGTACATTTGGCATAACCTAACAAAAAAAAAATACACACTTACCATTTTCAATAATAAAAAGTGACAATTCACATGACAAATACACATAATGTGAACATACACGCCGAGAAAAAATATGGTTGGGCATGGTTACGGCAACAACACTATGTTTAATATAACAATATATTGTTGTCGTACACAAATAATTGTTATTTTTATTTAATATCAACAATATTATAGTTACTGTAATCATATCAATGTTTATCGCAATTATGAATTTGAGTATTGTTGACCGAAAAATAATTATTTTTCTAACAACTTAATTATGATAACTTTCTAAACATATTATATTTCTCACAACCATATCATGATATTTAATAGCCATAACATGATAACTTTCTATACATTTATCATATTATGTTAAAGATGCAATCAAACTATTTTTACTATAATAATATTATGTTAGCGCCATTTGTAAAATAATTTTGAAGAAGTTGTGTCTTTTTTTTTATTTGTGAGCGGTTAAACAATTTAAAGATAAAATTCCATAAAAAAAAAAAAAAATGGTTTAAAGAAATTAAAAAATTAAAATATTAGCGGAGTTCATTCCAGTATTAGTGATGTAATAGTGCAAATGCAAAATATCATATTTTTTTTTTTTTTGTAAAATCCAACAACAAAACACACAGAGATTTCGTTATATTTTATAAAAGTGCTACGATATTTCTGTGGTTTTCATGGGCAACCGCGTATGTCTTAAAACAAATTGTTCAGGAAAGTGGAAAACCCCTTCTAGATCAAACTATTGTAACGAATCCCACCTTACGGCCTTGTTCCCTTGGAAATATTAGCCATCCTATGTGCCAACCGTGCTCAGTCCGGGGTCTGGTTCTTTTTCCAAGAGAACTAAGTAAAGGATCGTAACATAAAAGTAAAATTTTTAGAGGATAGCCATTGTCAAAATAATAATTTAAGAAACTATAAATAAACTATTCAAGATCTGCCGTACCGATTCAATTTGTTTTTGCAATGTTTAATGATGCTTGACATATTGAAATATCATCATCATATATTTTGGTTGTGGCCTATTTCCGTTCCATACCTTTCATGAAATTTATAAACTAATTAACTTAATTCTTCATTGTTAAGTTATATTTATTAATAAACAATTTTAACAACAACCATAAGGGTACTAAAAGAAGTATTAACGTTGAAATTATGTTGTAAGTAATTATTATAAATATTGTAAACTATGGCTGACTTCCAAAACGTCAAATGCTTTGTATAAGAACAAAGAACAAATGTTTCATTACGCCGCAGTACAATATATATGCAATGCAAACCCTTCCAAAATGGTCAATGGTAAGTATTAGTAACGCAGCAAAAAAGCAATCGGAGCATTGGTTTTAAGGTTGATGCTTTGTGATATTTGACATTTAATTTGCAAGCAATACAGATTTATTTTAATATTATGCATTGTATCACTTAGATTTCAAAACGTTTAAATAAACAGAACACAAAGTTGCATTGATTCGGTACTTTGTACATGTGCATTGTTAAAATACAGTAGTGAAACTGTATACAAACTTTGTATTAGTACGTTTTGGAAGTCAGCCTATATGTAAATTGGGGTATTCTATTTTTAAATATAATAAATCATTAATATTTATGAGTGAAATCAATGTAGTTAAATTATTGTTAATAGTCTACGATTTTATATCTGATAACAAATATTTTAAGCTCACCATAATTTGGTTCCATCGATGACTGCAGGCCTGAAGTCAAAATCTTGGAAATCGTGGTTTTTCTAATTGCAAAGACTTACAATAAATTTAAAAACATCAATTTCAAAGTGTATTAATAAAATTTAGCAAGTTATAGTAATCTGTAAAGTAATGGGGTATTGGATTATGATTGTTTAGAGGTAAAAATGAATTGACAAATTGAATAATACTAAAACTTCATTTAACAAACTCGAAAAAAACAGTATTCTTATTAGATCTTGCAAATATTCAATTGCTGAGTTTATGATCCTTATCCTTTGTTTCCATCTAAATTGAATATCAAAGTTTTTGGTTATCGCCAAAATGTATTAAAATTTACAACTCCATCGCTTTGTGCCAGTTTCAAATTGCAGAAAACATATATTGGTTACTGCCCTCCGAAATAATACAGCCTTTGGAACTTTCGGAATCACTATCTCGCATAAGCCAAAGGATTTCCCTTATCTTTGTTGCAACAATTTTTTCCTTTTTTTTTAAGTTTCAAAACCACACAACTTTAGTAATTTTCGTTCGGTCTCAAATTTCCGTTACAATTTTTATGCAAATCTCAACAAAAAAAATATTATTTTTTCCTTTTTTTTATTTTTCAATCAATCTCTACGGATCTCTATTTTCTTTTTCAATTCCATTTTTTTATTTTTTTTCATAAGTATCGTATTTTTATCATCCTCGGTTTACGGATAAATATAAAAAAGAAAAAATAAATCTTCTTCATACTATGGGCTAGGTATTGCACATTTTAAACTTTGTCATTACGTTAAAAAATCGGAATTGATCCATCTTTTTTCAAAAAAATGTAAAGAGCGTTCAAAATTAGGCAATATGGCATCAACATCTTAAAATCGAAAAAATGGACACACGTGGTTGCCCATGAAAACCACAGATTTTTCATTTGCTCTTTTGCAAGCCTCATATTGAACTCCGCTATTTGATTAACATTAAGAAAAATTGTAAAAAGCCACAAAATAAAAAATCGATGCAAAAATATTTTAATTTATTTTGTATTTTTATGACAGCTATGAAAGGTGCTGTATCATAATATGATTGCTTCTAAATTTATTATGATTAACATGATGATAATATGATTACTTCTTAGCTTATTATGATTAACATGACAATAATATGATTAATTTCTTAGCTTATTATGATTAACATGACAATAATTTGATTACTTCTTAACTTAGTATGATTAACAGAATAATAATATGATTAAGGGAAACATATTATGATGTAATAGTACGAGTATATTTAGTCATAATATGATTCAATAATAATCTTAATATGGTGACAACAATCATAATTCTTATCATTACATGTTGCTCTTAGAATATGTTTACCACAACCATGTTTTTTCTTTGCGTGTAGCTTTAATGTCCTTTCTCAAATAAAATTGATTTATCAAACTTAGTTTCATATGTACACAGAAAGAAAAACCTAAAGTACTAAATTTAAGCTTTTACCACTTAATTTTGGGACGAGACGTAGGTTTTTAAAAGTTTACAGCATGACCCACGATGTCGATCGGCAACTTAAGCGAGCGACAGAAATTCACTATCTTTTATGAGTTCTTCTTTAACACAGCAGTTACACGCTCAAGTTTTTCTTGATAGTCTTTTATATATACTGTCTGTCAAAATTTCCAAAAATTTAAAGCTGTGACGTACGCTGCACGCAATTTTTGACCAATTAACTTTCAAAATGTCACCAAGAAAACAATTTATAAAGACAAACGAAAAATTTGCTCACTTATGTACCTTGAAATTAGTTGTTTTCTTGAACGTAAAATAACACACTCACTTGAAAGAGAATTTTAAAGGCAAGTTCGTTTCAATTTTTAAAAGTATGAGTTTTTTGGTAAAAAAGTGTGAGTGTATTAAAAACAAGTAATGTAAAGAAAGGACGGAATACAACAAAAGTCAAACAAACATGTGCAACGACCAGTGCTGCCACTTTGTGGGTTATAAGCCGTATTGGGAGCGGATTGTGGGTACAACATGGGTCATTTCTTTTAGGTGTAATTTAGATTTAAGGTTATTTACAAAGTCGTCGTTTCTTAAAAAACAGTAATCAAGCAAAAGCTTGATACTGAATAGCGACAGATGGATTTTTAGATTTCGATTAATAAGAGCTTCATAGTGATTTCGAAGTTTATTAGGGGAAGGTATTCATACTAAAAGACAGCCTGGATGAAAGAGTTGTTCCAATATTACAAAAAATTATGAATACATATTTAGAGCCCTTTACATATGTAAAAGAGCCCCCCCTATACATCTGCAAAATGTATTTGAGCAACAGACTGTCTTCTGAAGCCATTTCAAGAATTTTATTTACAAAACCGCAATAAACATTTTGAATCTTCCCTTGATATACGCCACGAAATGTGGAGGTAGAACCCTCTATTTGAAGGTTTTTATTTTAATTGTAAATTACACAGGCCTGTAAAATTTTGAAAAAGTCGAAACCTATAGACCAGAGTTTATTTTTCTTTGGGTTTGAGTTGCACTGAATCCGAATCTGTACCCAGAATTTCCATTATTTGCCGTACATATACAGCCATGTCACAGAGTACAATTCCGTTCGGAAACGGAATTCATTCCGTATTTTGGTGCTTTAGAAAATGACGAAACAATGTTTCGGAATGAAACCATTTTTGTTTTCATGAACGGTATGGGAGTTGTCTGTATCTGAAAGGCCATAAAACTATCAAAATACACTTTCCATCAACAAACAAATATGTTTTCTTCAATTCCGAACGGAATTGTACTCTGTGACATGGCCCATTAATTCAATCAGCTGACTCACAACTTTACATGGATTTTGAGAGGTGTTGCCAACTGAAAACAATGTTTTTTGGCGGTTTATTGAAAAAACCAAAATTGTTAACGGACATTTTATCGGTCCAAAAATTAATGTCGATGCATTGAGAAAAAAAGTTTTCCAATAGTTTTTCTTCCTCTGCCAGAGTCAGAGGCCATTCCTCACAGCTGTATTTTAAAACTGGCAAAACAACTGTTTTGTAAGCCCTTATTTAAAGTGTTTTATATCCTTTATACACTAACATATATTTCCGAGGAACGCATGGAAGATGTTGAAAATGTGAAACATGTGTTCACATTTGAAACATTTAACATCTACTGTCAATAAAAAATGTCACCATTTCGGAAAAAAAATATTTTATCGTTTTATACCCTCCACCACAATTAGTTGTGAAGAGGGTATACTAAGTTTGTCATTCCGTGTGAAACTTTTTTATTATTCATCCCAGGCCCCATAAAGTATATACATTCTGGGTCCTTGAGTAAGTTTAAGTCGATTTAGCCATGTCCGTCTGTCTGTCCGTCTGTCTGTCCGTCTGTCTGTCTGTTGAAAACACGCTCACTTTCGAAAAACTAAAATGAAATAACCAAACTTGGTGTCAAATTGCTTGTAGTTATCCTAAACAGTTTGGGATTGAAATCCAGCAAAATCGGTTTAGTAGGATCAGAGCTATGAATCAAAATGTGGAACCACCACCTAAAAAAAATTAATAATTTTGTTACAAAAACTAACATAAATGGTGGAAAAATGCACAGAATGATATACGATTTTGCAAAAATTCGATTTATTTGAGTGAAAATCACGCTGTAAAATTTCGTGACGATCCGTTCATAATTTACCCTAGGCCCCATATAAGCCCTACTCCCGGAAAACAGTATAGTACGCCTAACACCCTAATTAACAATGCTATCATGACAAATTTTGGCACCTCACAGTTTAATAGGACTAGAAATGACACTGTAAAGTTTCGTGAAGATCGGTTCATAATTTACCCTAGGCTCCATATAAACCCTACTCCCGGAAAACAGTTTAGTACGCCTAAAACCGTTAAAAATAATGCTATCATACCAAAATTTGGTACGTCACAATTTTTTTTTGGACTTGAAATGACACTGTGAAATTTCATGAAGATCGGTCCATAATTTACCCATGGCCCCATAGAAACCCTACTCCCGGAAAACAGTTTAGTACACCTAATACCATAATTAATAATGCTATCATAACAGAAATTGGTACGTCACAGTTTTAAAGGACTAGAAATGACGCTGTGAAATTTCGTGATGATCGGTCCATAATTTACCCTAGGCCCCATACAAACCCTACTTCCAAAAAACAGTTTAGTCGCCTAAAACCATAATTAATAACAAATCGTCACAGTTTAAGATAATAATAACATCATACAGATATTAGTCCTTAAACATTCGAACTAATGAACTATGAAAGATTCGGCATAGCCGAATATAGCACTCTAACTTGTTTTTAAAAACCTTTAAACATACTCCCTGAAAACAGTTTAAGGAGCGTATAGACGACATGTTTTTGTCATCTGACATGTCAAATTTCCCACTGCAAAACACATACATGTCGTGTGTTACCTTTTTAACTTTGCTTCTGTAAAAGTCAGACGCAAAGTCATCTGACAAAATTTCAATTAGAGCGTGCTCTATTTTCTTCTGACAAACCATCTGACATCAAAAATTTATGCCGGGAAGAAACTGGCAGCGGCGTCAATTATTGACGGAATCATTATCCGGCTGAAGTTAATATTTTACAATACCAAGATATGTATGCTCATCTCACCATTGAATAGAATTTATGTAAACATAAAAATACATAAAAACCGTTTCATTTTAAAATTCTAAATTATTATCTTTAACATAAAAGAAAAAAATGTTAAGATGGCTAAATAATTTTACGGCGCAAATAAATATTTTCGTGGCGGCAGCAAGCTATTTTGAAACCGAGAACTACTTTGGTTTCTGCAATAACAATGAGAAAAAAAACAGAGACAATGTCAGAAGCAAACGTACATGTATTGTGACCGAATATTATAAACCTTATGTAAAACAGCAATTTTGACAGACATGAACAATTACATGTGACTTAAAAATTTGACATGTCAGATGACAAATACATGTCCTGTACGGGCGCCTTTAGTACGCCTATAACCGTTAAAAATAATGCTATCATAACATATTTTGGCTCGTCACAGCTTTATAGGCCTAGAAATAACACTAATTAATTTCGTGGTGATCGGTCCATAATTTACTACCCAGTAAAAACTTCGCCTACAAAATAATGTGTTTAGTAATCAGAAAAACATAAGAGCACTACTTACAATTCTACTGAAAAAACCAATGAATTTTACAAGTGATGTCCCAAAATGAACGCATTAAAATTAGCATTAAACTTTCTGATTGTCAGTCAATAATTTTAAAAAAGGTCTAAACCGCAACCAATTTTATTGCAGATGTCTGTTTTTATATAGATTATAAAAATAAAATAGACATCTTATAGATATTACTCCTAAAACATGCGAACTGTAGGCGGAGGGTATCAAAGATTCGGCACAGCCGAATATAGCACCCTAAAAAAACTTTTTTTTTCTACAAAAGTGCTTAAGTTTTAAAAGAAAACACCAAAATGTGTTTAGAATACATTCTGTTTAGTAATATAAAAAAAATTAAACAAAAAAAGACTTGCAAAAAGTAAAAACTCGATATATGGTTAAACAAATGCTTTTTTGTCAGTGCTGCTTAGGCTTGCCAGATCCTATTTGCCAAAAAGTTTGACATATACAAAAAAAAACTTTATTTTGAAAAAATATAATTTTTATAATTTTTTTCATAAAAATTATTAGAATACAAACCAAAATATCATAAAAAGTAAAAATAACAGAAACAACAAAAAATATAACAATAAAAATTAACTTAAATGAACGTATTGCAAATCAGCTGTTCAATGTTGCAAATTAACTAGTATTGAGTAATGGGTTAAATATCAGTGCACTGAAAGAAAACTATATTTTTTAAGCTATAATAGCACAGAAAGAAAAATATGCATCATATTACTCCTTAGTTGTATCTATCTTCTTCTTCTTCTATCTTCTATCTTCTATATAAAAATGAAAAATGTTTGTATGTTTGTTTGTTTGTTGGCTTATAGACTCCTAAACTACGGAACTGATTTTCCTGAAATTTTTACAGTAACATCACGTGAGCTCTAAAAATAAAATAGGCTACTTATTTTTTTGATAGGAGCAGGGGAATTGGTGCCAATATTAAATATCGCATATCTTAAGAGCCGCTGCACGCATTTTGTTGAACTTTTGGAAGTAGGAACTTCTGAGCGCCAAAATTGAAATAAAATAGCAGCGGGGGAAATGGTTCCCCCCATAGGACGCCAATATTTAATATCGCATATCTTAAGAACTGTTATAGTAAGAATGTTCAAACTTTGTAGAAGTCACTCTTATGGTATACTACACTTTTGAAAACAAAAATAAAGCGGGTAGGCGCAAGGGGGGAATACCTCCCATAGGATGCATATATTTAATATCTCTCAACTGAAGAAGTGGTTACTGCAGTGTAGCGAAGCGCACCGGGTTAAGCTAGTTAATAATATAAAAATGGGCTTAAGATTTTTTATAAACTTACTTTATTTCAGTATTTTTACATAAATAAAAAATTTTAGATTAAAATAATTATCATATAAAAAAACTTGACAAATCACTTTTTCACTTGACACGCATTAAAAAACTAAAAAGTCAGGCCCGTCTGGCAGCCCTAGTGCTGCTCCACAGTTAGTGCCGGTTCACACACGTCAAGTTTGACTCGTCAAGTCTTGAGTTTTTAGGAGAGAAGGGAAAAGAGAATGCCATTTCATTTCCCCTCTCTCCTAAAAACTCAAGACTTGACGAGTCAAACTTGACGTGTGTGAACCGGCACTTATAATAAAACTTGCTGCCACTTTTCTAGTGATGACACTAAAAAAAATCGAAAGATGTAAAAGCCAACAAAATGAGAGAGTTTCATTGTGTAAAGATGTTGGAAAATTTTGATTTTTAGCTCTATGTATTTTTATGGGAAAATTTCAAAATCTTCGCAAATTAATGGTACACTGATAGAAAAATGCATCTTCATATTGATGATGCACTAACATCAGAATTGTGACATCAATGTTGCAAAAAGTAACATCAATCCAATGACTAACGTTTTCGTATAATTTTGTCATTTTTTACGTGTCATCTATTTTATGACTACAGTGACATCAATTCAATGCCATATTTTGTATATTTTTAACATTATTTTCATGATAACAATGATTTATAAGAAGCAAAAATTCCTATATTCTATTTTTTTAAATTATTTAGTTAAATACATAAAATTTTTTAAGTAGAATGATTACGAAAACCATATGGGGCATGGTGCTGGTGTCTTACTATTAAGAGTTCTGCTGTAAACAAAGGTCGTAATTCAACAAACGTGAAACAAACATATGTAACGGGTAAGTTAATAATAATATTCTCTCACTTTGACTTAATGACAAACTGTCATTTAAATTGATGCTAATGTGTCCTTTCTCCGATGTTACTGCGTCATCGCAGTGAGGACATGTTCGTCATTTATGTGATGCCGATGTGTCATCCCATTGATGACATAATTTCATCTTTAGCCTGATGTCACTTTGGCCAAGTTATGTTAAGGTTGACATCACCATGACGAAAAGTGTCATGGGGTCAAAAACGAAGACACTTGTCAGTGTAGATATGAAATGTTGGCAAGTGTGGAAAGGCTATTAAGTTGTAACATTGTTATATTACACTATGCAATAAATGGGAAGTTTTTTTCCTGGAATAACCTAACTGCAAAAATCATCATCATTTCAAATTCTATGGTAAGGTTTTTTTTAAAAATTTTATTTTTTTAAATTTAGATTTTTGAAAAGGCTGCTTGCTCCTTACATCTTATCGTAACTCTGGAACGACGTACTCGATTTTGTTATGCAATCCCTCAAAACATTTAAAATTACGCCAGATCTAAGTTTTTTTAAATCATTTTTTAATTTAGCCATTATTTTTGGAGTTATTGAGGCCGAAGTGGCAAAAAAATGTTTTTTTTTTGTTTTTTGATAAAATTTTTGAATTAAAAAAATTCATAAAAAATTTAAATCAACAAACACTGCCCAGTTTTAGTACCGAATCGAAAGTTGCATCTTTTGGAAATAATAATACTACTAATTATATAAATACACAAATTTGCAATAAAAAAGGTCAAAGCTAGGATCTTTCAGTTTATCAGGAATTTATCCATGAATTTTTATGAAATCAAATTTATTTATTTCTAAAAGATGCAACTTTACGATTAGATATATACTAAGGCCCGTTTTTACAACATACCTATAGCTAGGGTTGCCATCCGTCCTCTTTTCCCCGGACAGCGTCCTCTTTTTTTGGGTATCCGGGGCAGTCCTACTTCTTTTTCATCAAGTGTCCGGGGTTGTTCGGCTTTTTACACCTTCATTGAAAATTTGTTCCTGCATTTAAACTTTAAATCACAGGTTACAAAATTCATTAAAAAAAGATTTAGGTGATCTGGTTTTTTTTAAGATATAGGTATGATTTAATTTTTGGGGACGTTACGGGACAAAAAGAGTACTTTTCTTTGAAAATGGAGCTCAAAAAAAAAAAAATGCAACAAATAAGCGAAAGAAACCTTATCAATGTCGTTACTTTTGTTCAAATAAATGCTTATTGCTCAAATTACCATATTCAAATTTTATTTTAAGATTATTTTTGGAAAGAAATAAAAAATCATATCTTAAAAAAAGTACATCCTTCAAAGTTTCAGGATTTTGAAAGAACAGTTTGAAGTATTATAAGTACACTGAAAGAATTATGCTTCATAAATCTAAAGAATCAATTTCATTAAATTTTTTTCATTAATCCAATGAAAAATTTCATTACGGGAATGAAATTTTACAAATATAATGAAAGAATTTCATTAACACTACGAAATTGAGTTTCGTAATTTCGCTAACATGTTCATTAAATTAATGACAACTTAATATCTCTTTCAAAAGAAAAGTTCAACTTAATGTTATACATAATTTCTATAGGTTTTTTAAGATTAAAATGAACTATTAATTCAAAAAATATTTAAATATTTTTAAGTAAATGAAAAAACGGAATCTTTTGTAACTTCATATTTTCCATGATAAAATTCTTTCACTTCAAATAAGTAAAAACGTTTTTTAATTTAATTTTTAGCGGTAGACATGAAAATATATATAAAAAAAAATTGTAAATTTTAATTTTTCATAACATTAATGAAAAAAAAAAATTCATTACGATAACGAAATACTGATTTTAGCTAAATGTAAGAAATATAAAGATTTAAAAACAAACAACGCGAAAGAAAAACAAGAGCACAAAATTCCCACATTCTTTTTTCTTTAATTGTTAATTGAAATACACAAAATATACGCAGTAGTAAAAGCCAGGAAAATGGAGGAAAGAAGGAAGATGAAAGTCGTCACGGGCTAGAAAATGAATTTAGTACAATTTACTTAAAGTTAAGCTTATGAAAGTAGAACATTACATGATGTAAACGATATATAAAAATGAAATAATATTAATAAAACTTGATGATTTGAAACAGGAATAAAAAAAAATATAAATCACAACAACTCAAAACGCACATTGAAAAAATGAATAAAATAAATTAATAATTTCATTCAAATATAAAAACATTTATATTAAAATAATAAAATTATTTCTTTAAACGTTTGACATTAAAATAATGCATTGATTTTCATTGATTTTATGAAACATTTCATTAACGGGGGTCTAATTAAACATTCTTCATTAATCCAATGAAGGGTTACATAGGTTGAATTTTAATGTAATTTTTCATTGGATTAATGTCAGAATCCATTGGATCTGTGAAGAAAATTTTTTCAATGTATAATCGGCAAAAAATAGGGTTTTGACTAAGCCCATTTTTAAAATTTAATATTTTGCAAAGACATTTTTTTCAATATACTTATTGGAGCCTCAAGCATTCTCTTTAAACTGGCAAAAATCATCTTCGTATGTAAAGTAGTTTTCGAGATATTAAAAAAAATAAACTCAACACGTGAGGCCACGCAATGAGCGGCTAAGCGTCATTAAAACATATGAAATACTATTGAAGTGGCCACGAAATGAGCGGCATGTGAGCGAAATTTTTGAGCGGCTAAGCGGCGTCGCTCAGGAATAAAACTTGTTCTAATTTTTAGTTGTTTTCTGAGCGTCAAAAAATAAACATGGCAAAAGTAAATATGGAGCTTATGATTTCATCCGTACAAAGCCGACCGAATTATGGCAAGACAGATTATCAAATTTTAAAAATAAAAATATAACCGAGAAATTATTTTTTTGTTTTGTTAATTTGGTGTTAACTTTTAGCAACAGCAAATCAAAGCATTTCACAGGCATACGGCAGTATTGTATTGGGTAGATTTATATATAAATGGCTTAATTCCCCTTGCTTGATAAATATGGACACATTAGCATGATGTGTATATTAATACTGTGTTGTAGGGTGCCATATGGTCGGGCTTGACCGACTATACGTTCTTACTTGTTCATAATTTGTTTTTGTTTAAAATGTAAGTTAAGCGAACGAAGTCTTCGATCGAAATCGACGAACAGGCTGCAATTTTTTTTTTTCTTAAAAAACGCATTACATTTTTATGAATACGATTTTCGCGTAATAACATTGAACAAGCCACCACTGTTGCCAGTGAAATTTCGAGAAAGATACATTTTGGTTGCCATAAAGATACACTTTTTCCCAAAAAGATACATATTGAAAAAAAAATTTTTAAATCTATTTTTAACGATTAAAATTTATTAACATTCTCTTTTATTTCATATATAATGAATATTGTAAAGAAAATGATCAGGTATGTTTTAGGTTTCGACTAGAATTGAAAATGAAAAATTTTTTGAATCCGCATTATTCATAAATTAGTGTTCTCTAATCCACATGTTTTGTGTATTCGAAGTTTTTGTTCGAAAATACTTTAGTTGAACTAAAGATCGCTGATTTGCTAACCGCAAATTCATAGCAAAGTCTAATATTTATTACAACCCGTGAAAGCTGTTAAGAATTATTGCAAACTTTTAAACAAATACTAAAATTAATTTGAAATCGCTAAATGGGTTAAAAAAAAATGGCGGAAAGTAACAAAAAAAAAAAAAAAATCCAAAAATATCGAAATTGCGCAAAAAATTTTAATATTTCGCCATAACATTCATTTAAAGTCCCTAAAACAAAAATTCGTTAAAAATGACTAAATTAGCGGAAATTTGCAAAAAAAAATTCTAACAGCGGCATGATAGCAAAGTATACTTTTTTTATTTATCGTTTAAGCTGGAAATAATCAGAAAACTTACAGGAACAAATCGCTTTTATCGCGAACATAGCTAAAATTCACGAAAAATAGCAAAATTTAAAACAAACTCAAAAACTAGTTTGAGATCGCTAAATCGATTAAAAAACAACTTGTCGGAAAATAACATAAAAAGTGCTAAAAAATGAGCTATAATAACATCAAAATCAATGAAAAAGTCGATTTTAAATTTCGGGTTAGTTAGGGCCTTTTGCGTTTTAGGTAACGATGTATTTTGATTAAATTGGAAAAAGACCAAAAAATGTTTTTCTTGTTGAAAGTGTTATCACATATTAGAATAAAAGTCTATTCGTTTTACTTTCACCTACCCCTTATTACTCTAATTGAAAACGAATAAAAACATGTGAATGTGAACATGTCTAGTAAATTCGGATTCTAGAAAATTCCCGGATATCTTATAAATTCATTTTTATAATTATTTAAGTCATAAATATTAGGTATGTAATTTTTAAAAATACAGTAAGCTTTGAATGTTATCAAATCAAATTCATTTTTGTAAAAATTAATATACGAGTCAGGGCGAATTCATACCACTGTTGGAATCAGCGTAGTCTTAAATTGTACCGTCTCCAAGGCAAAATTGTACCAAATTAACATAAATTGTACAAAATGTTGGCTATAAAATAAAAATATTAAATTTGTTATTCAACAAATCAAGCCTGACCCTTTAATACCCTACACCCTAGTAAAAAAAAGAAAATTTTTTAAATTTTACCCTATTTGGGACCCATGGTCAATCATGGACCCGCCAGAACAAAATTATGTTAGAAGGTAAAGATTTATATAAAAGTTATTTGTGCGAAATATTTTTAGATGGGAGTTCTGGTTAATTTTGGGCCTAACACAATTCTGTCATGATATAGTAGCTATCATAGAAGTTATTGTCGCAGATTTTAATGTCAATATCAACATTTATAAGGAAGTTATGGCATTATGCAGTGATGTTAACTTTTATTTTTTCATTACCGTACGGCCCTCTAAAAATTACCTTTTCTGATAAGAAATTACCGTGCGCAAAGGTTTTTTAATTTATTCAAATTTTAAATGTGTTTTATAAAAATTTTTTTGAAAATCATTGTTTTAAAATACATTTTAAACCAACATTGTTGTATTTTATATCAATACGAAAAAAAAGCATCAAATAAATAAAATTCTTACGTTACTGACAGACTGACTGATTCATGATCGCACAGCCTAAACGACTGAAGCAAAAACGTTTAAATTTGGACCGGAGGTTGGTTTTTTGCCAAATCGTTCAACTAGACAGAATTTTTTAAAATTCGAATATCGCAAGAGAATATTAACTCAAAATTTTTTATTTTTTTACATTCATCTTCTTATGATGAAACCATTGGTTTAAAAGTTCTTTTTTATATGCCTTTAATACAAAATTAATATGTAATATTTTTGCTTCTAATGAAAAGTTTCAATAATTACTATAGTTAAATGCATCACATAACGGCTATTTTAAATGCTTAAAAAATTGTAGACTTTGAAACAACCGTAAAGTTAAAAATACAATTAATAATATAGGTACAATGAGTTATTTAATTTTTCATATTTTACACTTATCACTGTAACCTAAGCATTTGCAGAAACATAACATTCTATTTCTAAACCTGCCGTTGAAAATCACCTCTCAAAAGTTTAAATCATAAAGCCTTCATATGCAAGTATGTATATGAATATCAAAAACCCAAATCTTGATATTACCGTATTTTAAATGAAATTACCTTGCTACCTTTTGGGGCTCAAAATTACCGTAAAAAAGGGTAATTACCGTACGGTTAACATCACTGGCATTATGGTCAAAAAAATTTGGTAAGATGAATATGAATGAAATCTATAATATGAATTGAAACCTATGAACAAAGTTTCATCAAATGGCCTTCAATATTGCGACGTGTACTTTGCGCGCAAGGTTACATGGACAAACAACTAGCCAGCCGCTGAGTTGGAGACACTTGATTCCAAGCTTCCTACAGGGATACGAGTACATATACTGATGTATGTACATATGAACTTAATATTTTAATATGTAATGCAATTTTTGGCAGCTCTGGTCACTGCTGGGGATATGTAACTAGATATGTTATTATTTGAGAAAAAAGTGATTTAATCCTCTTCAACGAAAAGATAAACTTACTAAGTATTGTTTTTTTTTTTTTAAATTGTGTCAAAAAAAGGATGAATTGTACCAGTATACCAATAAGGTTTTGATTGTACCAAATTTGGTACAATTGTACCACAAATCCCATCAGTGATTCATACAGGTGACCGCATCATGATATAGCGCTATGCTAGCTATCCCTTTTTTTTAATACTATGTATTTTTTTTTGTAAAAAGTTAGAGTGAATGTCAAAATTATTGGTTGAAAATATAAAAAAGAGAATTTGTTTGTTTATGAAATATACACAATTGCTTTATAAGGTCAATCTTTGTCCTGTATTGGAAATTTTTTGCGGCTCGACTTATTCCTTACGCCTGACAATTTAACATTTAAATAAGTTTTTTCAAGTATTTAGATTTTTATTGAATTTTAAATTTTAACAAATTTTTTCACAAAATGTAAACAACGAAAATATAATTTTTCTGAAAATAAAAAAGATGTTCATATTTCTTTAGAACAACTTCGCACTGCTAGTAATCATCGATTTAGGTGGATCGTATGTTTAAACATTATTTATGCTTTCTTCATTATTAAAGCTGCTATTGTATTAGTATTGAGTCGCACAGGAAAAATTATTGGCAGTTTTTTTTCAATTAATAGTAAGGGTATTCATTTCAAAATTTTTTTGGTTGGAAAAATGGAAAAAAGGAAAATTACACCTTATTGACGTGAACGGTATTTTTTTTAGTTAAAGGTACTAAACTGTCAAGAACAAAAATCTGTCATATAATTCTTGGAAGTAATTGATATTTTTCAAGATGCCAATAAAAGAGTTAAAATTTAATTAATTGATTATTTAATTGTCACGTCATTTTTAAGTTCTTTTTTAATATTTTTTTGTATAGAATTCATTTTTAATTTAGTTTTGAAAAACGTAAAACGTCGTTTGATTTAATGAAAATGGAGTTTAAAGAATCATAGTTGATTATCTTAAAAAGAGATGTAAATTTTAGTGCTTTTTGTGAAAAATAACAACATTTTTAATATGGTGGCAACCACACTCAATTGGTCGTTTGTGAATTGCCAACTCTTTAAAAATTGTAAAATTGTAATTTTCCAATCTGATTTTTTTACACTTGGTTAAAGCTTGTTTAAATTGCAACTTTCGGTGGAAAAGTTTTTCCTTGTGTTTGTTGTAACAAAAATTACATTTTTTCACTTTTCCATTTTTCCAACAAATAAAAAAACTGAAATGAATACCCTTAGTGATTTTTGAATTTTAAAATAAATTTGATTACGTTCTTAATTGATTGAATTAAAAAAAATATTTTTTTTCAATTAAAATTTTACTTGATTTTAAGCTTAATTTTAATTATAAGTTTAATTGAATCAATCAACTCGGTTGTTTGAATTGAACACTTTGTTGCTTTCTCCTTGTTGCTTTCCTCCCTCATCAACAGTTTGCGTAAAATGTTACAAGTGCATCCAACAACTTTATAAATTTATTGTCTTTGCCCTTACCCGGTGGCGTTTATGAGCGACATTGTCACTATGACATTTTCATAGATGAATCATCGCACCAGAGTAACAAGTTGATATTTAGGGAGTTATGCATGACAACGGCTTTGCAATGTCACTGTTCCCTTAAAAGGAAAAACTTAGCGGCATTGTCTGTTATGAATAGATCACGAAGTGAGCGCTGCAGGACTTTGTCTGCTACATGTCTCCGTCAATGAATAAATCAGAAAATAATGGACCGTTTCTTTTTCTGTTTGTTCTGTTCCATTTATTACTTGAGTTTATTCAGTGTTTTCCTTGTCACTCTTACTGAAACAATTCACTAATGAAAGTTGATGATATTGTCTGTTAGGACTCACAAGCAAATGGACGCCTGCAAGACAAAATCAACATTGGTCATCTATGACAGTTTGGACAAATACTTCAAAAAGTCATATATGACACCAAAGTAAAATCAACACTTGTCATCGATGATTTAATATTGTCAGCGTTTGTCACGCTGAATCACTATGACGTTCGCCACCGGGTACATGTACATACACACAAACACACATGTTTTTGTCAACAAAAAGAACAGTAAGCGTGCAAAAAAAAACTATCAACAAGTAAAAAATGAACTGAAATTTGTTATAGAGGAATTACAATTATGACCACCAACAATGTCAATAATGAGCCTACATACATATGTATATTATGCGTAAAATAAAAAATCGCCTTGTGGCTAACCACAGTGTTGACGGTAATTATGGTCGCAATCGAAATTTGGTGTTTATTTTCTTTGTTTGTTAATTCTTGAATTATTTTTGGCGTCATTTCATGTTGTACGTTTAAAGTGAATAGGTGAAAAAAAGTATAGCCAAATTACACAACAAAAACAGTTTTTTGTTTTCAATCTTGAATACCCTGAAGAATCAGAGTTATTCTACAATTTTATACAAAGTTGTATGCATGAAATTCCTCTGTCAAAAAAATCTTCCAAACTTTGTACAATTAAGCATGAGCTATTACAATTAAACAAATAAAACAAGTTATTTTTAAACCATATTTAAATAAAACATATTTTTTAAATATTATTATTTTGCTTCATTTAACCATCAACTGAATTGATTTAACAAACTTATTCAATTAACAATTTGTTTGATTGAATAATTTGCGTAATTGAATTTAGAGTGTATTTCAAATACGCTGTTTAATTTATTCAATTAAAAATTTAATCGATTTAATGCAAAAATTCAATCACTGTTTTAATCAATACAATTATTAAAATAATTAATTTTCTCTATTGTAATCAATTACGTTAGTAATTCATTCAATTAAAATATTGATTTTTTTAAATTAATTTGTTAATTCATTCAATTAAAATATTGTTTAATATTAATTATGTTTTCAATTATTTTTGTAATTAAAATGTAAAAACTTTTTAATTGGAAAAAAATCCGTGTTTTGCAATTTTTGCAAATTTGAGTAATTGGTATAATCATTTCGGTGATAGGTGCAAAATTAAACAATTTTTTGCTTGTTTCAATTATTTTGGTGATCAAAACCGATTTTTACTTTTTTCTGTGCGTCAACGATGATCCGTCTTAATAAGTTTAAGTTGGCTAAAAATTCTCTAATATTTTATTTCTGTACATTTTGCGTACAGATTCAAAAGATACAAAAATATCAGGATTATACATGGTACTTGAAGTCACCAAAAGATACGAAAGCGTATCCTAATGACAACACTGCAAGCCACTCTTTACAATGGCATTTTAAGAACTAACCGCTCAGAAGTGAAGCTCAGTAATAAGCCACTTGCCGCTCAAACTTGACGCTTTGACGCTTAGCCGCTCATTGCGTGGCCTCGGCCTTATTCGGCGAAATTATGACATTTTGAATATGAAATAACTTTTGAAAAAATTAAAAAATTTGTTTTTCGTTGATATATGTTCTTTATGGGATTAAAGAAACCCTCTCGCCAAATTTCATTCAAATTGAAAGGGGTCAAGTCCCACTCTAGGTCGATTTGACATCGATTTACCCAAATTAAGTTTTTGTGTAAAAACAAATTTTGGTGGTTAATTTTTATGCCGTCGTAAATTTTATTAAAATTAGGTTATTTAGAAAGTGTCCTCTTTTTTCAAGCAAATGTCCTACATTTTTTATGCTGTCGTCCTCTTTTTCTCAAAATAGAAATGGCAAGCCTACCAGTTAGGATTTTATCGGCCGTATAAAAAGTGTTCTATTCAGGGGTGTCATGGAAATCAAAAACGTAAAACGAAAGAATTTGTCAGTTGTTTTTAATGAACTTTTAATCTAATTTTTACAATTTTTGTTAAAAACTTCTGTTTAATAGAGCATTATTTGTATAACAATTGTCATAAAATTTTTTTTTACAGAAATCTTATTGAAAAACGACTCTTAAAATTCTTTCGTTTCACGTTTTCGATTTCCATGACACCCCTGATTATTACAACTTCAATTTATCCTACCAGATAGCATGAACCCACACAGAAAAAATTATTTTTCCAATTCAAACAAAAAATTTGTAGAATCAAACAATTTTTTGTCTGAAATCGGTCCTATAAACAAATTCGCATATTCAAACAATTTATTTGCATTTTGTTTATTGAAAAAAAACACTGATTTTTTCAAACAAATAATTTAACTGAATCAAACAAAAAGTTTACTGAAATTCATATACTAAATTTCAAAACCAAAAAAAAAACAGGTTTTTGCACAAGCAATGATGCGCACACAAGCAGGCACTGTATTAGAAGATGATGGCAGAGAGAGCAGAGCTGCCAGCTGGCTTTGAGACACATTTTTTTGTTGGAATAATTTTTGAACGAAGTTCTTTTTTTATACTCACGATGTTTTTCGTCATCACTCACTGTTGCTGTATCCTTTCCTTTGCTAATGAAGAAGAAATGTAACCCAAAAACGGCGACAGACCGACTAGATATGTTTTTCGTCATCATTATATTTTTGTATTTGATGTATTTAAGCAAACAGTTTGAAAAAATTGAATACGGGATTTTTGTTTTTCTTTGTAACCAACTTTGAAACCAACCAAAAATTTATTTTGTTTCTTATAATGTTGTTGTTGTTTCTGTTGTTTAAAAAGAGTGAAACGTGTTTTTACCTGCTATTTTTTTTTTACTTCAAACCTCTTCATCTTTCTTACTGTTGTACTTTTTTAAAGTGTCCAAAAATAGACTGTATGTGTTTTTTGTTGTAGTTCTTATATTTTACATTAGGAAGTGTTGCTTACGATCAAATAAAAAATGCAAAAAGACGACAACATTAAAAAGCGTTAAATATTTCATTCAAAATTATGAAAACTTGAAACCAATAACGCGTGTATTATATTTTTGAATGGTTGTCAACATTTTTGTTGGTTAAATAAAAATCAAACAAAAATTTTAATTGAATCAGTAAAAAAATTTGTAGAAATTAAAAAAATTTTCAAACAAGCGTTTGTTTGAAAATAATTCGGCAATAATTTTTTCTGTGCACTGTTGCCAGAAGTGCAGATTTCTCTGCATTTTGCTGATTTTTCGTTGCAAAAATGACGAATTGAGATTTGCAGATTTTTGCCGTCAAATTGCAGATTTTTTAAAATTGAAGATATTATAAAAAATTGTTAATACTTTCATATTGATCCTTGGGAACAAGATTGGATTTTTGGAGATCAATTATAACGTTTAAAAGGAATAAATCCAAATATTTAATTGAATGGTGAGTTGAACTCAATATTTGAAATTTTTTCAAATTTCTTATGCTAAGAAGGTATGCCAACAATTGACTGTTGATTTCCAAAACTTCATAAATAAAAATAACAATTTATTACACTTTTGAAAAAATAAACATTAAATAAAATATACTCCCAAAATTGTGCCTTTTTATTAAAAAAATATTTGTTTTGCCACATTCAACAGCAAATGTGGAACGAATATTAGGTTAACATACCCGTACATAAACTAGCTGTTTGGTCCCAGGTCGAAATTTTTCAAATAACAATTAAATACTGGAGAATTTTATTAATAACATGACCCCAGCGCTTTCTACCAGGTCAAAATTTTATCAGGAAACTTATTTTAGTTTAATAAATATATTTTGTGACATTAAGCCAAATCGTACCAAATTTGCTTTTTTTATCTATCTATATACATACATATATAAAAACGTTTGTGCCGGGTATGTGTTCCCAAAACTCAAGGACCACTGGACCGATTCACACCAAACTTGGAAAATTAAATGGGTTTAGTCTGGAGCCAGGTATCTCTTAGGTTTAATCCCAATAGATGGCGTTGTCGTTGTCGTCGTGATATTTAATTTTAATTTAGCAATTATATTATTTTTTAAGTACACTGTACAACAAAATCAATTTTTTCCCAAAATTACAAGGTCCGGCCTATAAATTTTGATAGAGGAGACAAAAAAAAAAGACACGTGTATCGGCGTTTTGAAAGTTTACATTTGAATTTTATTTGAGGGGGGGTTACATTTTCCCAGCCCTGGTACATTGTTATTGTTAATCGGCATAAGAAACGATGTGACCCTTACATTTTAGGTATTAAATGTGTTCAGCAAATTTATGCAGAATATTACGGAGAATATTTTTGTAGAATATGTTAACCCTCTAAATCCTCAAGGTATGGGTCTTTTTTGTTCTTCTTTTAAAAAAGAGCAAAAACACCATTAAAACAGAGATTTAAAATGTTAAAATGTTCTTCGTAACATTCTACATAAATTTGCTGAACACATTTTATGCCTAAAATGTAAGGGTAATATGGTTTCTTATGCCGATCAACAATAAGAATGAGCCAGAGCTGGGAAACTGTAACCCCACCTCAAATGAAATGCAGATGTAAACTTTTAAAACGCCGATACACGTGTCTCTTTTTTTGTCTTCTCTATCAAAATTTATAGGCCGGACCTTGTAATTTTTTTTGTGTTGTACAGTGGTATAGAACTGGACTAAAATTATTTCCACAATTTTTTTTTAACATCTTCCAAAAATGTTGCCCATAATTTAACAATACCTTAATATATTTATAAAACGTGTTTCCTGCACAAAGATATGCATTTTGTGGTTATAAATTGTGTTAGTGCAGTAAAGGGTTAATGTCTCTAACTAAAATCTCAACCGGTGGTATTGGAAATATAAATCGAACAAAAATGGTTAAGATATTTAAATTTTCATTAAATTCGAATTGAAAACCATCAAAAAACTGGCATAAACATCTCGCTATCTCGAGTCTGTGGTTAGATTTTTAAAATTTTTTAATTCAGAATCCAAATTCCTAAATATCTATTATATTTGGTCATTCATTGGACAAACAAAATTGCTAAACTTTTTATTCATAAAAAATACAATTTTTGGACTCTTTTTTAACGCGGTTAAGCTCACGGGACATTATCGGTACAGCCAAAATATTTTGGCAATCAACATAAAAAATGTCAAAGTTAATTTTAGGGCGGTACAACTTTAACTTTTTTTGTCGGTCTAATGTACAATGTATTTGGATAAAATTTTTTTTGTTTTATATAAAAATTATATATATTGCTTATATATGTATGTATACTCTTTCTCTTTTGTAATACAGTAGAATCCCGATAATTCGTCATCGCAAGGGGCCGGCTATTTCTTACGTATTATAGGCGTTTTCGATTTAGCGGGGTTTCGATTTAACGGGGTTAAAATAAAATAAATACGAATAAACGGGGTTTTTCAATATATTTACTAAAACGATAAAAAAAAAAACAAAAAACAATTGTTAAAAATAAAATATATAAAAATTATTCATGTAACAAAATGATCCTAAGAAAATAAATCCACACACAAGCAAAAACCCACGCAGAAATAAAATAGTGGTAAACGAAAAATCATTCTTTCCATGTTTTTGTTGTTTTTATTAAGAATTATAAGTGGTTGTTAGCAAAACATTACGATTTATAAGAGGTAAAGAAGATTTTATTTGAAAAAAAATTACGCATTAGCGAGGGGACCAAAATGTATGGAAATTTTACGAATTAACGAGATATTTTCAAGGGACCGACAGTTTATTACGAATTATCGGGAATTACGATTTATCGGGGTACGAATTATCGGGATTTGACTGTACATATTAACTTTGAATTTCAATGTACCAGAAAAATGTTAAATATCAGTTGTAGTTATTTTTAGTTTGTTGTATGAATTCGAAAATTAAAACAAAATCAACCTCAAAATAAACTATTTTTACAATTTTTTCCAGATTTACCAGATTTGTTGGTCCAATTTTTCAGATTTATTAGAAAAAATTTCTGCCAACAGTGGATGAACCTTAATTTACTTTATCGCTCACTTTAGGTTAAAGTAAAGTTTTAATAATGGAACACGCTTTTTAAAGGGCTGGGTTAAGCCTTCGTTTAGCTATCGGTAAGTTGTGAAAACGGGCTTAAAGCTGTGAAGTATTTGTTGATTTCAATTTTTTAGGGATTGCATAACAAAATCGAGGACGTCGCATAGTGGCTGAAAATCGTTTTTCATCGGCCAAAAATCTGTAACTTTTGAACCGATAGAGATAATTTTGCAATTTTGCAGGAGAGAAGACTTCTTGAAGTTTTTTACAGTTTTAATTTTGTCAAAATCGGTTCAGTAGTTGTTGAGAAATTAAAGGTCAAAGTTGAACTTTTGATGTTTTTTTATAGCATTTAGTATGAAAATGCTAATGATTGAGATTGTGAATTATGGTATTTTTTTATTCAAAAAGTGGGATGTTTTTCAGCCCACTGTTTTAAGAACTTTTTAATCTACATAATTGCCAAATTTCATTAATATATCTTTGTTCATTTCAGATTTATAGAATTTCAACCCTTAAAATTATTATTTTTTACTCATATTGAAAGCCCTTTTATTCACTTACACTATATAAATAATAATTTTAATGTTTGACATTCTATAAATCTAACATGAATAAAGGTATCATAACGAATTTTGGCAGTTATGTAGATAAAAAAGTTCTTAACACAGTGGACATCCCCATTCTTTATTAAAAAATAACCAAATTCCCAATCCCGGAAAACGGCTTTAAATTTGTTTTTCTTTTTTTTTTTTTTTTTGTTCAAAAAAGGCAAAAGGCAATTTTCTAGAAAATAATTGTATAAAAATCGGTGTGTTCTGACTAAAAATTGCTTCTACAAGCATACTCATAATGTTTTGTTTCGAAAAATATAAACATTTTTATAAATTTCTGGAGAAAATATTTTTTTTATCAGCGAAAGAACAAATGCGTATTCGTATTATCTTTATATGCATATACATTCGCCTCGTATTTAAAAAAAATGCATAGGCATGTAGTAATACATATGTATGATCATTTTGTGAATAGGTTTCTACATTATCCACTCTACAACAGGTTCAACTGGAACCAGTTCCACTAAAATACTTTTTAGATTAAAAAAATAAATAAGTGTAAATTTTTAAATGTTTATTTTCTTTTTTATTTAAATAACAATAAGGACAAAAACCTATTTTTTGCTTAAATAACAATAAAAGTTAATTATATCTACGGTTGGAAAATTGCCTCCAAATATTCCATATTTGGTTTTGTATTACTTCTGTCGTTTAGCAGCCCTTTTGCTACTTCATCTAAGTCCCGATGTTCTACTTTCCATTGACTTCAAATGCTAGAGATGATCGGATCTGACGTTGCCAACAATATATTAAACAGATCTTCGTTTGTAAAATCTCTTGACACTTTTCTGGTATTGTGCTCCCTATAAAATCTGTAATCTTTATTCCTTTTTTCCTGGGCTTCCTCTGACAGATCTCCTAGTTGTACTAAATGATGCCTAATGACATCCTCTCCTTGATAAAGGATTTTATGAACTGTTGCAGACATATTTCTCCATGGATATTTGGTAAGATCTCCCAAATTTTTTTATAATCAATTTGTTCATTGCATACCGAGCACAGCTTGGCTTGGTACACTTATATTTCAGTCATATGAATAGGTAAAATAACAAGAGTAAAAGAAATATTGCGAATAATATTACACAAACTAAAAAAGTGTTCTATAGGCTGGTCCAAACAGGTACAAAAGTGCATTTGGGTTTAAAGTAGATACTTTCACCCATGGTGGAATAAACAGGTGGCAGCACTACGCCAGATGACGATTTTTTGCTTTTGCATTGTTTGTCTAGGTTTATGTCAAAGTTTTGTTTATGCCCTGCAAATAATAGGACCAGTCCAAACACGCGTGTAAAGAGTAGTCCACAAGGGACCAGGACTAGTCCAAAACTAACCCAAACGTATGGAAAAAACCTGGTCTATTTAACATTACGATGTCCTAGGAGAGGACCATATAACCCACCTTTGGACCACTAAGGAGTAGTTTTAAAACTACTCCATGGTGTACACAAGAGGATTAGTTTTGAAGTCGTTTGAAAACGAAAGTATGTCGTTAAAAAACGAAGACTTGTCGTCTCACTACAAACACTTTTTAACAATGACATGGTCCATGCTTGCATTACATCGGACCAGTCCATGGAGTAGTCCATTTTATCAAAATGGATCAGGTGGTCCAATTTTATTTGCAGGGTGTTTACAAAAACTCCACGTTTTGTGCTGTGATTATTGTATTTCATTAAAGTTTTTGATCATTTTAAATTAAAATAAATAAGATATTGACCATAATTAAATAAAAATTGGCTAAAAATGTATTTATTTCATCACGTTCAGCGGCACGCTTTGATTTATGTTTAAAGTACTTTTTGACGTAAACGGTGATATAATTTCCATTTTTGTTGTAATGTTGTATTTGTTGCCGTAACGATGCCACCTACTTATTTCACCATGCTTTCACCTTCCTTCAGCTAGTAAAATCTCTTTAACCCCTTTTGACCATCATAAATAGGGTGATCGATCGAATAGTATTCGACCGGTTTTAACCGGTTATTTTAGTTTTGCCCAAGTGGAATATTTTAAAAAGTCCATTTTTCGAATATCGAATAAACCGGTTATTTTAGTAAAATAAACCGGTTATTTTATTAATGTATAATTTATATACGTTCCTTACTTTTGTTATAAATGTACCCGTAATTGAAGTATTTTTCTAATTGAATATTTGGCAAACTTAAACTTTTAATAAAGAATGTCAATACAAAATGTAGCAAAAGTCCAAAAAACATTATGAGCAATGTAAATACAAATCGCTTATTTAAGCGTGTGTTCTTGTAACAAAAACCAAAAACAATTCAAAACACTACAAAAAAAAGTCCAGCTGAAAAAGTAATCAGCATTTGACATTTGAAAGATGTCATCTCTGGTGACAATATCGAACTGATATAAAAGACAATGGTGCTTAAACGGTCCTAAAATAATAAGTTGCAAAGGTTCTTCAACGTCAAGACTTATTAATCACTTTTAATTAGTCTACAATCTTGCCATAAATATATGCCAAGTAAAACATGACTCTGTTCCAAGTAGTTTTTATGAGACTGGAAATAAAACTTTACTAAAATATTCCGCCAATAACACTGGTTTACAGCCAAAAAATACCAAGAACGCCACATGTCTAGATAAGTTAATTGAGACCTCCTGAACATGAAAAACGCTGTAATTTGTTTTCCTAAGTACCGTTTTTTAGATAACGGTACTTTTGTGTTTTTTTGGTGTATGGTCCCACTCAAACCCTTGTGGAGCCCAACCAAAAAGTCCGAACGAAATAAATGGCATATCGTTAAAAAGGTAATTGAATGCCTTTTCCGTCGATATGCTGAAGATTTCTATCTGATAAGAAATGGCTGGGAAATGCCACCTCAAAATTTGTCTATTTTTTACGTTTTTTTCAAAATATTTCATTTTTATTTCGTTTTTTTTTTTATACGTTATATTAAATGAATGTTTTATTTTTTAACCAAATAGTATATTTAATAACAAACATTTTAAGCGTAATTTGAAAAACATCGGATGAAAAATAAAGTTTTTATTTAGGACTTTGTGGAACGACAATATTTGCATCTCATATAAAATTCCGTTTGTTTTAAATACGTTAAAACTAGGGTTTTTCCCGGGAATTCCCGGCAATAATTATATTTCCCGCTTTCCCGGGATTTTTCATGCGGGATCCCGGGAAATAAAAAATTCCTCATAGTTTAAGAAAACAGCTATTTATACTTTGAAATTTAGTTTTCTATTCTCTTAAAATAAGCATCTGTAGATGGGTTGTCGATTAGATCAATTACAAGAAGTGAGTACATACGTAAATCAATGTCTCCTGATGCAATAAATCTACTTAAAACAGAATAGGCAGTGCAACAGTTGATAATTAATAAATTTAGTGAAGTGAAAAGTTAATAAAGAACATTAATTCAAAATAAGATGCAGGTAGTAAAGTTTAATTGTCCATGGAAAAGTCTTAAAAATAGCAGATACCTTGACATATAGCTCCTTTATTGCGACATAGTCATATCTACAAAAACAAATAAACTTGGCAAAATGCGATTAAAGTTTTCAAAATGTACCGATTTAAAGATATATTTTGCTATAACTTCGGTTCAGTTTGAGATAAAATACGAGAAGGCATGAAGGAACACTTTGCTTAAATAACTTACAATTTTTGATTTTTTGAGATATGACTATGTTGCAATGAAGGAGTGATATGTTTATGAGGTGATAAACACAATTTTTTTTCAATTTGTGTTGGTTTATATACCCTTGAAGTGCGGGGAAACCGAAATAAAAAAAAAGTTTAGAAACTCGTGTAAGATACTACAACATACAATTTGAAAAACACATTGTCCTAAAGATTACAGATAGACCTAATGAAATGAAAAGGTTTGTAAGAGGTTGATGCTATTTTTTGCATGAACCTTGACATACATTTGACTGATATAGACGTTGTTTATAAAAAAAATGCTTCATATTGTGAATCAAAAGCCTTCTACAACGGTGCACTTTTAACTATTTATCAAACCTCGGTAAAAAAATTAACGAAATTTTTCGGAAACATGGTAATTAGTAAATAAAATAACCAATATACTTTTTGACGACTAACTAAGCGCTTTGAGTGTGTCAGAAAGTTATTTCCTAAGCTGTTAAAAAATGTTAATATATTTATTTAAAATATTTTATCTATTTTATGAATTAACTTTTTGATCTCATATCTTGAGTACCTCAATTTGTGTTTGTTTTTATTATTGTTTTATGAATTAAATTGTTATGTTTATCTTAATTTTTTATCTTGTATCTAGAGCATAATAATAATACGGAATTTACATATAAAACCATAAGGTAATAATAATTCAAGTTCCTCTTTTAATCTTCATTTAATTTTGTAGTATTTAAGGATTTCTTTTACTTACTTTGTAAACAAGTTACCTTACGTTTTTTTATAAAAGTTTTTTTTTCATTATTTAAAAACAAATTTACTGTGTATCATTAAAATGGAGCGGGATTCAAAAAAATTTCCCGCTTTCCCGGGATTCGAAAAACTCCGGAAAAAAAAACTCCAGTTAAAACTGATGGATGGATGGAAAAAAAATGTTGCGAGTAATTTCATTAAAATGAAAAAAGTGTTCAACAGACAGTTCCAAACAGTTGCACAAGTATATATGGGGTTAAAGAGGACACTTTCAGCTTTCAGATGGTACTAAAATCTCTTTAACCCTTTTTGACCCTAACAAGTTCTACTCCTCTAAAATTCGGATTTAACTAAAATATAGAATCTGGGGAAACATTTAATAACACATTAGGAATAAATGATACAGTGATGCAATGAACCATTTCTTAAAGACTATTTTCCCACTAATATGACAAAAAATATTTCGACCAATTATTGATAACGGTTTGCGAGAAATCATAACTTAGTTCTGATCAAATTTACAAAAATTAATTTTTTTCTAAAACAGCATAAAATATTTGTTTCCAGCAGCATGCCACAGCCACAATTACCAATATTTTAATCTAGTTTTTTGGACACTTTAGTTCTAATATGTTTGCTATCGAATGGCATTAAAATTTTTGAAATCGGCGATGACAAAAAATTGGACTTTTGGCCGATGAAATTCAATTTTCAGCCACAGTGCGTCGTTCCAAAGTTAAGATAAGATGTAAAGAGCAGCCTTTTCAAAAAATTTTAAAAAAAAAAAAAAACTTTACCATAGAATTTAAAATAATGATAATTTTTGCAGTTAGGTGACTACAGCGGATCAAAAAAATATAGCGGTTATTCAGGGAATTTTTGCTTGTAGCATAGTGCTATTGCCTTATTTTATCTATATATATAAATCAAAATAAAATGCTGTCCGTTGCTTAGCGCATAACTTGAGAACGGCTGGACCGATTTGGATGACTTTTGCTCCGCCCTTTTTTACGCCTACTTTTTTGATTTACCTAAAATCAGAAAACGGCTCCATCGATCATTAGTAATCAGCTACCGAGCGAAGCCGGGGCGGGGCGGCCAGCTAGTTAGCAATAAAAACTCATTTTAATTAAACATGTTTTGTATAGTATATTTCTTTTCGTTTTTAATCGTGTTTTATTATTACATATTTATATAATTATAATCGTTTGATGATGATTTCTAACTATGATATAAATTCTTATGTTCAATATTTTTTTTTTTTTTATTTAATATGTGTGGCTTTAAAAATATGAATATAAATTAAGTACAATTACAATTTTTGTTTGGAAGACTTTGTTGTACATATTTTATATTAATTATACAATTTTTATTTAATTTGATTAATTTTTTCAATTATACCTCTTTAAGTAAAATGGAAGACAATTTTCATATTTGTTACTTTGTTGGAAGACATTTGTATGTGATTATTATTTTCCTTATAACTAAATTGTATATACGTATTTCTAATATTTAAAGATGATTATTTATAGCTAGAGAATTTTCTAATTGATAAAGTTATTATTATCTTATTTTTTTATTTGTTTTTTTAAAATGGAAGACCAATTTCAAAGGCATTTATTAAAGCATTACCAGAATCGTAAATGCCTATAACACCAAACAGCACACCTAAACCAATAATGATATAGTCTTTGGCAATTTCTTTTTGATCCAAAAGATGACCTTTGATCTTTAAGTGAAAGTAACAAGGCCAAATAAAACTCAACATTGTGCCCGTGAAACTGCCAATAAAACCCATGAGTATGGAGAAATGTGGTATAAATATGGCCATCATAATGGTGGTGAGAATAACGCCTAATCGAAAGCCTAAACCCCATACTTTAAGCTCACCATCCAAGTGCCAGATAGATGGAAATCTTGTTTTTGGAGGGCCACGAAAGAAATTGCGTTCTAATAATTCACAGGCAGCATAGTAGGGCAATGGATAACTTAGTAAGGCTTTGATAACTAAAAAAACATTGACCAAACCTTTGAAGCCCTGAGAATGTAAATTATTCGTTATAACTTGTTGGGTATCGTTTTGGAAGGTCAGGAAGCATATATAACCAAAGCCAGCCTTAAATGCAGCCGCTGCTATATGCGACCAATCCAACATCCAATTAAATTTGGAGCGGTCTATCATATTACCCTCTAGTGTGGGTAAAAATATCTGGGAGGTATAGGAAAACACTATCACACCCAAGGAAATGGGAAAATTTTCAAAATCAATACTCCAACGCACCTTCGCCCAACCCCAATCGCCGATTTGTAGAATACAGTAACCCAAAATCACTACATTAATGACAATATGTGACATGGTGCACCAGAAAGAGAGTGTGGAAACCATTTTCAACGATTTCAAAAAACCCATTGGCAGCAAAAATATACCAATCAGCATCATCCAGGAACGTGAATCAAATGCACCTTGCGGATATGTACCGACCATTAGATCTCCACACACCACCACATATAAAATGCATGTCATTAGCAATTCTATTAATTGGGCAATACTTACAGCTCGTGCTCCCAACTTAGCACCGAAACATACTTTCGCTATGGAAACATAACTGTCGCGTACACGCACCAACTGTCCCGTAGCTGGATCTGGCTCGTAAAGGCACTGCACCAACACCTTTCCCGTATAACAGCAAATGTAGGCAATACCGACCATGGCCACTATGGCCCAATAACCACCATGTAGTACTGCAAATGGCAGCGATACAATAAACATACCCTGTATGGCGTTAGTCACATTCCAGGCAGCTTGCATTTCATCGATTTTTTGACCACCGCCACCTTCACCTTCGCACACAAATGAACTGGCCTCTGACGTGACACTGCCCTGTCTGGAAGAAATTTGCAATTAAATAATAACAATTAAAAAAGTTTATATTTTTACATTTGCGAACGAAGAGCTACTGATATTATAAGTGGGACACCACTTTAAAATATTTAGTTTAAATCATGGTAGAATAAGTTAGGGTGTTCAGTCGATTAATTTTTGTTTGATTTTAGACGATTAGTTGTTCAAATAATTAAAAATGACTTATTTCGATTAAAGGATTAATCAAAGAATTTATACCGATTATTAATAATATATAGTATTTCTGTTAAATGTATAATTTTTTTTAAAGTTTTAAGTCGAATAAACAAACCAAATGTATGTGCCCGTTGGAATTAAAAAAAAAACAGTCATGTTACGTGAGAAATTAAGCTTATATTTTTTTAACATTTTTTTCAACACAATATAAAAATTTATTTCGCAACTGAAAAAATGACAAATATTTATATTAATTTATTAGGTCTGTTCTAGAAATCGAAATGAAGTACGATTGAAATCGATCGATAATTTAAGTTAAAATTCTATTTACTATTTCGTGGTTTTAAGTGTGGTTCTTGCAAAAATAATAGATAATTAAAGAATGAAGTAGATAAAATGGAATATGTCTATAAACTTTCATTGCAGGGGGTTTTTTTTAAATTTGATCGAATTATAATCCACTTCATCACGATTTCTAGAACACGCCCGTATTTTTTAACAAAAAAGTTTATGCGTTTCTCTCTTTAGAATGAGTTTGGTTTAAAAATATTGTACGAAGGATAAATCCTATAATGCTAAATGTAAGAGGATGGAATGTCCGTGAAAACTTTAAAAAAATCACAGTTTTTAAATCACAGTGCCCAAAAGTAAATCAACAATTTGGAGTAACATTGACAAGTTTTATATAAAAATAATGTTTATTTACTCAAGTAGTAATTTTGTCTAATGTTATTGAAAACAAATCTCGTAATTTAAAAAATTTCTTCGATTAATCGATTAATTTTAAAATTTTATTCGTTTAATCGAATAAGTCAAATATCGATCAATCGTTTAATTGAACAAAAATAAAACCAGATCAATTGAATACCCTAGAATAAGTACAAGGTAGATTTATTAGGGAGAGTTGTCATCAGGGTTTAAAAAACTGCAGTCGAACCAAAAACTATCAAACAAAAAACGAAAATTTGGGTACAACTTTTCGCTTTTTGAGTTTACATTTAATGAATCAGAAGAAAAATCAAGAGGATACTGGTGGTCAGGCATCTCCGGTGGAGAGGTTGTTCACAACCCTTAATTGTGAAACTTTCAAATGTAACAAAGAAAGTCTCAAATGAATGACCATAAGGCTTTAATTTTGAGTTCCAAGCACAAAAACATAGGACTTTTTCAATGTGTAGATACATAAATATGTTTTTATCCAAAATGTATTTTAGTTTACACTTTTAATATTAAATCTCTGATTAAAAGGAAGAATATACTTACTTTAAGTACGAGTCGTACTCAAAAATTCGATATGGGATAACAAAAAGATTATTAGAGACCTTACCCTACACGGAGAAGTCCTTTAGAGTCCTATGTGTCGACTATATATGGCAACCGGACTTTGTGATTTCACAACGCGACTTAAATAAAAAAAGTATTAGGAAACTTGGGTGTCACACCATCAAGTTTGGTCACACTTTTTCAATAATATATTCGTACTCCTAAAATTTGATGTGAGTTTGCTTTCAAATTGTCTTTCGAATTGTTGCGCTATCGAGTAATGCTGACTGAAGTTTTGTATCCAAAATTTAGTCACCTACACATTTACGACATTTGATTCCATCATCACGGCTCTACTTGCTATACAGCGCGCTTATCAATAGATTTGTTGCAAAATTAATTTGGTTACACTTATATTTCCAGAAGTAACTGTCCACTGACCTCCTCGTTCGTGTTAAGTCTGTGGTTTATACCGACAAGCCAGCAATAATTGAAGCATAAGAAGCCAATATTCAAGCCACCATTGGCGCCATCAGCCAGATTTATTGGAAAGAGTAGTTGAAAATTGGACTGATGCCAATATATTATCTTTATTATAATAGAACACAAGTTAGAGTGCTATCTTCGGCTGTACCGAATCTTTGATACCCTTCTCTGAATATCTATTTATTATTAATTTATCTTTATAAAAACAGACGTCAGCATTAAAATTGGTTGCGGTTGAGACCTAAATATATTAAATTATTGACCGACCGACAGAAACTTTTATGATTTTTTAAAGCAATTTTAACTGGCTTGAGTAAAATATCATGATTCGTAACAGTTTAAGCTGAACTTAAATGATTTTCCGGAGGGGAATTTATATTGGAGCCATGGTAAGTTATGGCAACTAAATATCGGGCCATATGAAGCTCAGTTGGAAGAAATTTTAACGCAATAAATATTACGGTTTTAGGCGTATTTAATTAATTTACCAGAGTGGGCTTTATATGGGGCCTATAATAAATTATGAACCGGTCATCACAAAATCAATGTAATTTATAGTCCTTTAAAACTGTGAAGTATTAAATTTTATTCTTATAGCATTATTTATTAAGGTTTTAAGCGTAAAAACTGTTTTCCGGGAGTAGGGTTTATATGGGTCTTATAGTAAATTATGGACCGATCTTTACAAAAATTCACAGTATTATTTCCTGTCCCTCAAAACTGTTGCATACCGAATTCTATGCTATGATAGCATTTTTTATTACGGTTTTAGGCGTACTAAACTGTTTTCAAGTAGTAGGGTTTATATGGGGTCTAGGGAAAATTATGAACCGATCTTCACGAAATTAAACAGTGTGATTTCCAGTCGAATAAAATGAATTTTTACAAAATCTTAAATCATTGCGTGCATTAGTGTACCATTTATGTTAGTTTTTGTAACAAAATTATCAATTTTTTAGGGTGGTGGTTCCACATTTTGGATTTCAATCCCAAACTGTACAAATATTTGACACCAAGTTTTTTCATTTCTTTTGAGTTTTTCAAAAATGAGCGGAATGACGGATAGACAGATGGACATTGCTTAATCGACTTTATTCACACGGAATGACAAAGTTAGTATACCCTCTTCACAGCTATGTGATTGTGGTGGGGGGTATAAAAATCATTCGAAATTCTGTCTTGTATTAAGTTTTCATGCAACTAAAAAAAACACCCTATAGAAATTAAAGATAATTTATCTTTTGTTTGTTTTGCAATTATTATTGCCTTAATAATACCTTGGGTTTCAACAAGTTATGTTTTTTAATGCATTTTAATCCTTATGGCAACTTTTTGTCAGTTGCTATTTTGATAGAAAAGAAATACAGCAATCAGTCGAGAATGCTAATGCACTTAGTTAGAGTAAAGGGGCGACCAAAACCAACAAAAAGTCTCTCAAATGTATTAAAAAAACAAAATCAAAATCAAATAACATTTGATTCCGTACGGAATGTGCGATCTGTTTCGCACTTTGCTTAAGCAAATGACAGTTTCATAAACTTAACAAAAAGTTTCCATAAGTTCAATATGGTTTGCCTCATGTGATTTACATGTATTCGCACATTTGCTTAAACCAACTTAAGCACATTATGGTTGCGCCTTAAGTCTGGGTTCACAATTGAAAATTTTCTTTCAGAAAGTCTAAGTTTATTGATGAGAGGGAAGGGAATAATCGTATGTTCTCTTTCTCTCTCACCTATAAGCTCAGACTTTCTGAAAGAAACCCCAGCGGGAAAATGTAATCAATAGGAAACGAGAATGTAATAGATACATACATATATTGATAAATATTTGATTCCAGTAGTGCGATTCACTAACTTTTATAACGACAATCGAATCGTTAAAATAAGTATAACGAAAATTTATCGAATATGCTATTCTGTAAAATTTTTAACGATATTCGCTGTCGTTTAAAGTCAGCTGTTAATTTAAGCAATTTTTTTGTCGTTATCTTAGCGACAATAATTTAGTTTGTGTTTATTTTATCGATAAAATGTTTTTTATGTTTAAAATAGCTTACATACATACAAAGATATATTCATATGAATATGTATGAACAAAAACAAAATAAATTCAAAATTTCCAAAAATAAAGCAAATTAAGAAAAAAAATTAAATTCTAAATGTAAAATTCACAAAAAAATATAAAACCACAAATTAACCCTTCGTCTTACTAATAAGTCTGGCCAGAACTTTTTTAATGCATTTTGAATGAAAAAACAAATGTAACAAGGTGGGTTAACAACAATTTCATATGTTTTTATTTTATTCTCTTGTGCTTTTCGTTTTTTTTTTTAACATTTTGTAGACAGAGATGTTACAAAAAAACAGCTGTGTACTATCGTTAAAAAAAATTACAGAATCACACTATCGTTACTGCAAGCGAATATAAATGTCGACAAATATTACGATTGTCGGATCGTTAAAAGTTAGTGAATCGCACCACAGAACTCACTACTCTTACCACAGAACATGTCCTAGGATTATCATAAATTATTTAAATGCATACGAACAGAAGAAAAAACACGGAGAATTGTTACAAACAGAAACAATACATTCCTTGTTCTGCAAATGTGAGAATATACGTGGTAATCAAATCATAATTATTTTGCAATAAAATTACCTTCTCGATTCCCATGAATGCATTATTATTCTTTCAAAAATAATACATTATTTTTTAGTTATTTATGTAATCAATTCCGTATTTTCCCGCTGGGTTCTCTTTTCTCTCACCTATAAACTCAGGCTTTATGAAAGAAAACCCAGCGGGAAAATGTAATCAATAGGAAACGAGAATGTAATAGATACATACATATATTGATAAATATTTGATTCCAGAACTCACTACTCTTACCACAGAACATGTCCTAGGATTATCAATAATTATTTAAATGCATACGAACAGAAGAAAAAACACGGAGAATTGTTACAAACAGAAACAATACATTCCTTGTTCTACAAATGTGAGAATATACGTGGTAATTAAATCATACATATTGTGTCAATAATATTACCTTCTCGATTCCCAGGAATGCATTATTATTCTTTCGTAAATAATAAATTATTCTTTTAGTTACTTATGTAATCAATTCCTTATTTTCCCGCTGGGAACTTTCAATTGTGAACCGAGACCAATTCATTCTGCTAAAAAGTACGGAAAATAAACCAAAATCAGGAAGAACTAAGAAACTTTAAAGACGCAATGCTCGCAGGTTAGAAGTTTATCAGAATCCAAAATTAGCGGATTGATTAAATCTACGTGGAATTCAGGTTGTTTCAACTTGAAATAACTTTAAATTAACGTGATTCGTAGTGTTATTTCAATATCAATATCATTTTGCTTTAACTTTACTGGAATGTTAAATTAACATGAATTTAAAATAAAAACCATGTTGTTCGCAAGTTAATGTAACATCATGTTAAATTAACATTAAGTAACCATAAAGCAAAATCACTATCGACAAATGAAGCACAGCCGCGAATAACGTTTTAAGTTACAAAATAATTTTTTTTTCAGTTTTTTTAACAGTCAAGATTATTAATTTTTTATTTTTTTTTTTTTTTTAGATTATTAAAAATAATGATAATTAAAGTTTTTATGCAAAATATCAACAAATTTAAAACTTAAATTACATGCAAATTTACAGTATATAACTTTTTTTTTTTAGTGGAAAAACGTTTCATATCCACAATCACGATGTCATTTAAAACGTTCTTCCACTACGCAAAACCATTTAAAACCATTTACTTTGTATCATTTTTAAGTAATTTGCAACGTTCTTCCACTAGCTGACTCTTTGTATGTCCCTTTTAAAGGCTTTAAAGTGCATAATATTGGGTGATTTGAGGTTAAAACAGTGTACGAGAGTAATGTTAACGGTTATCTGCACAAAAACAGTTTTTGCAAAAAGTGGCTTTTACAACGTTAATCGCGGCAAAATTTACCTCGTTTTCTACAGTTTTACATTGATTTTTTGCATGACAATGGCTTTTAAAGGTAAGAATTGTCTACTTCGCCAAGACATATTTAAAGAAAAGTATGCATTTTTATTTACTGATAAAAGTAAGTATAATGTTTTCGGAAATAATGGCCGGACCAAGGTTTGGAGAAAACCAAATACTGCACTTGATCAGAAAATTATGACACCTACAGCGAAACATGGTGTGGACAGCGTTATGGTCTGGGATGCGATTGTGACATCTGGGGTGGCTTTGTTGTAGCAATATGGAAAGATATCAGCATAAGACCATATCTGAAGTCATTTGTGGAAAGCTTGGGCCTGGGAAGTCAATGGCTTTTTCAGCAAAACAACGATCCTAACTTTACTGCTCATTTTGTTCGAAAAAGTATTCCTGCGCTAAAAGAGCTGCAGTCACCTCCCCAGTCACCAGACCTTTAACCAATCGAACACATTTGAAATTTTTAGGAAAATAAAAAAATTGCAAGTCGTTAAACTCTAAAAAGTTCCTTAACACGAGCTTGGTCTGAAATAACGCCCCATATTACGTAGTATTTTGTGATGTCCATGACACATTTTCTTTAAGTGATGATTGAATCTCAAGTTGGACCAACCAAATATTAAAATAATTATTTTTTTAAGAAAATTCTATTGCCAATACTTTTTCAATAAATCAAACCGACCTAGCGATCTGGCAAATAAGATTTTGCAGCCGGGTGGCGTTGAATTCACGCCTGTAAAGTTTCTTTCCGTATAAACTGTGTGAAATTGAGACATTTTTACATAAAAAACGCTTGCCGCTCATATTAAGGTGGCTCAGTTAATAAAATTTTAAATTAATTATTATTGTGTTTGTTAATTGTGTTATACTATGCTTATGTTTTTTATCCCAGCGGAAAAAATTCTTTTGGATATACAAGGCCTGCTCGCTCCATTCCTTCCGCTCGCACTTTTTAGCAGGTACATAGGAATGCTAACGGCTTCTAAAAAATAATTATTTTGCTTGTGCAAAAAACAATACAAAAACTGTTACTCCTTCGCTACTCCCTTCTCATAGAAGTGAATGTGGAATGTACATCTTTTCTTTTATACGAAAGAGCCGAGGCCTTTCTTACCAGTTAGGCAAGAATATTAATTGAATCAAAAACATTTTTAAGCAGTCCTTTAAAAAGGCCTGAATTAAGAAGGTCTTCTGAGTTTTCCCGCTGAGATAATTTTGTATGTATGTATTAATCTTGTTCCGCAGGTCTTTTTCAAGCTCTCTATACTCCTTTCTAAAGACTTCGCTTCGTATGATATCCTTACATAAGAAGTATGCCTTTAAGAAGATATGAATTTCTTATTGAAGGACTTTCCAAAATATTCAGTTCACATTCGCTACTCAGTTCTTTAAGAAGAGGGAAAGGAAGTTGTTCCTTTTTTTAGTGCCCTTCTTTGGGAAGGGTGAAAGGGCTTGTTCCCAATGACAACCTGTTTATAAAATAAACAAGTATGGAATACGGCGAGGAGGGCTGGTGTCTGCTTCATAAGGCCTTATATTAGGCTTCTTTACTAATTCTTGTTACCGCTGGGTACAAATTTTATTTTTTTATAATTATCCTTATGAATACCATAAAAAAATACAAAATTAGCGGTGTGTAAAGAGTTTGTCCTTTAAATGTGCATCTCTGCTTTGTGTTTATTTATTTCAAAAATTCCTTTGAGCTTCACAGCAGAATAGGGGTCATTTCGTGAAAATCGTCATATCAAAAAATATTGCCTTTTTGTTGGGCAACTTTTGCATTTTGGAGAAATCATTCGATATATAAAATGTTAAAATAACTTACCGAAAACCATCTTGTTGATATCTGCCGTCATATTCGTTGGCCACAAAAGAGGTTGTCTGATAACCTTCACCTTTATGGTCACTGCTATTAACATCATCTGCCCAACCGCTTGGATTTCGAAACGGATTCAATTCGGTTGGTCTGTCTGCTGCTAAAAATATTAAAGGAATAATTGCATAAATATTTTCACTGATACATTTTTAAGTGTATCTGAGATATTACCAGTGCCGTAGTTATTTTCATCTCCCTGATACATGGCCTGTGTGTTATTTGGTTGATTCTGTGAGGGCGGTTGTGCCATGCTGACTCCACCTGGTTGTTCATAGTCCTTTTTATCGGGCATATGTTGACGGGCCGTTTGCACAGCTACATTAAGAATATTTTTAATTGGTGGCAATTGTGATGATTTAATTTTATTAAGGAATGACATGATGACTTAGAAATCTGTTTCAATAGTTAAAGATGAATACTACAAAAATCTTTTCAAAGCAATGATGAGGTGGCGAAGGTATTTCAAATTCTTATAGGTATGACTGCTGAATAAATTGTTGTTTTTGAATATTTGTATATATTTTTTTTTTTGGTTAGACAAGGCAAAAGGGGGCTGAAGATTTACTATTTGTAGCCAAATTTCTCAATTGAGTAACGTATAATTTGTATCGATTTTAAAATTATAAATAATTTTTTTAATGATTTCGATTCGTCAAAAATTATAAATTCTTCCTGATTTGTTGTATTTCTTTATTTCCCGCACCAATTTCGAATTTTTCTCATGTTATACATTTTTTCTTTCATTGGCCCATTAAATACATTTTCGTCTAGCAAAAAAATGTGATGCATAGAAATCGATACATACTACAATACAATTTTATATGACCACTAAAACTGAAATGGAAATGGGAAATTTATTAATTAAATGAATAAAACTTTTATTGAGTCAACATTTAAAGGCAGCTGTGACTACTGATCTTTTTTTTAAGGAAAAAAATCTTGAATTATTTTATTGGAAAATTACTTTTTTATGTAACGTTATAACAAGTGACTAACGCCAAAAAAATTTTAGTGTAAAATGTGAATTTCTTTTAGGATTTTTCTTCCTTTATGTTTTAAAGTTGAACGCATGCTCCATAGTGCCCTAAGGACTTTGAAAACAACATGAGGAATATGAGTGATTTTAAGGGTTGCAATTTCTGCAAAGACAATAACTCATTCACAATAGTTTGTAATAGCGAATATATTTTAAATAATTTTTGTCGAAATTACAGTTTACAATTTTGCATTTATTTCTAATATCGCACACTTAATCATGAACAGTTACAACTTAAAATTCACAATGTTCTGCAGAGGCAAAATACTGTTCATAAAAACATGGTTGTTGTTTAATAATCAAACATAAAAACATATTTAGCAGTGTACTTTTCCAAATTTCCACTGCAAAATGCATGTCGTGTAAACAAAAAAAAAATTGCATCTGTAAATGTCAGATCGAATTAGCAGTGTAAAATTTTTCATTTATAAGTATTTATCGACCTTTTTTGATTACTCTGAATAGTTTTTATAGTTTTCTATATACAGGCTTTCAAGGTCATTAATTTAATGTAAATAATAGATTATTTATTTCATTATCAATAAAATCTGGCGTTTCGCTGGTATTCTTTCCAACTTCTTCAGGGATTGAGTTTTATTAAAATAATAATCTTTTTCGTCAGTTAACATCATTTATAAAATATATCACAGTATTTTGTATAGGTGGACAACACAACACAAAACTTAAAATATTAAAATAAATATATGTAAATTTAAAAATAATCAAAGAAAATTTGTCCTTTTTAGATCACAGTTGTTTTTTCAATTAGGGCACGTTCTATTTTGATCTAACAAACCTTCTGACATCAACTGTTTTGCAAGTCATTTCTTTGTAGCGGCATACATATGGGGGATTTCATGTCAAGTGATATCGATATCTTCCGATTTGGATGAAATTTGCAGCAAGGTTAGTCCTATTGGATAGTAGTTTAGACGCAAATTTTCAACAAGATCGGTCAAAGTTTCTGAGTTAGAGGGGGCCAAAGTTTGACATTTTGGCCAAACAGGTGTTCTTTCTCATCCATGTAACTTATTACCTATTGGTATTAGCAAAATTTGTCCCAAGTAGCTTCGATAGCTATTTGATCAAACTTTTGAAATTTTTTTTTTTTTTTTGTTTATATCCAAATCGGAAGACATCGATTTAAAAATTGGGTCACTTGACATGAAATCCCCCATACACTCAAAATATGTATTTAAATTCAAACGAAAATTCATTTTAAACCACTTAAAAATTATTTAAAAAACGGATCATTTACATTTCATTTAAAACAAATGATTTTTAAATTCATTTTTATAAATTTTTTATTTATTAAATTACTTAAAATTGAAAAGTTTTTACTTTTAAAAAATATATTTTAACCGACAAAAATCAAACTACATAACAACATAAATACGGAAAAACATTATTTTTTGGTAGTTTGTTTTTTGAATAACAAACATAAATTTTAAACAATAAAATTGTTCGTAAAATAACTATATTTTTCTTCAATTTAACCAGTACGGAAAACGAATTTAATAACCCACAATCAGTTACTGTAATAATTTTATGATGAGTGTATGTATGTATATTAGCGTGGCCGTTAGTTGTATGGAGAACTTTTTTTTTTGATTTCTTATATTCCCCCCCCTCAAATCGGTTCAATTTTATGTAAAAAAAAATACAAAAAAATTTCGTATCGATAAGTTGTGTTTTAGGGGGGGCGTCGGCCCCTCAAAGTTTGCCATCAAGCCATTTATTCAAATGTAATTTGTTTGCATATGATCTCTTAAAAACAACATTTTACAAGAACATGGTATATGGCAATATTTTAGCTCTTCTAGTCAACAACATTAGCCTCGAAGAAAGTTTTTTGCTAAAATTAATATGTAAGAAAATAATTAAGAAAATAACAACAAAATTCCAAACATTTTATATACGTTTTATATATATAAAAGAGGGATTTAATGTCAAGTGAACTAATTTTGAAATCGAAATCTTTCGATTTAGATGAAATTTGCAATACCGTTAGTCCCATTGAATAGTACTTCAGACACAAATTTTCAACAAGATCGGTCAAAAAGTTTCTGAGTTTGGGAGGGTCAAAGTTTGAAATTTTGGCCATACAGGTGTTCTTTCACATCCATGTAACTTATTACCAATAGGGGTTAGCAAAATTTGTCTCAAGCAGCTTAGATAGCTATTTAATCAATCTTTTTAAAAAAAAATTTTTGGTTTTTTTAAAAAATTTTTTAACATATTTTTTTTATATTTAAAACTTTTTTTTTTTTTTTTTTGCCAAGTTGTAAATTTAAAAAAAAAAATTTTAAAAAATTAAAAAAAAAACAAAAAAATTTTTTTTTTTAAAGATTGATCAAATAGCTATCTAAGCTGCTTGGGACAAATTTTGCTAACCCCAATTGGTAATAAGTTACATGGATGTGAAAGAACACCTATATGGCCAAAATTTCAAACTTTGACCCCCCCAAACTCAGAAACTTTTTGACCGATCTTGTTGAAAATTTGTGTCTAAGCTACTATTCAATAGGACTAACGTTGGTGCAAATTTCATCCAAATCGAAAGACATCGATTTCAAAATTAGTTCACTTGACATTAAATCCCTCTTTTATATCGAGGGTTATTTTTCAAATAGTGCTATCTGAAATTTTTCAAAATTTTTTTTTTTACAGAAACGTGTTCACTTACGGAAGGGTTATCCGTCATTTAAATTTGAAAAAAAAAAAATTTTCCCAAAACGTTTTTTTTTCATAAATATTTTTTGTGCTATCTAACACACACGTTTTTTTTTTTTTGGTAAAAAAGTGCTATCTACATAAAAAATATTACTTCATATAATAAAATGATAAAAATTGTTATTACAAAGTAGACATATTATACATCAAATGGTTAGGAATTGTGTCTAGATTTAATAAACTAATATAATTTTAAAATTCGTTGTAGAAATTTTGCAAAAAAAAAAACTGCAAAAAATTTGTCGATGAGTTTTTGTCTATAGTAAATATTTTTTTATTTATGGAGTTTTTATAGCAACGTGTTCACTGACTGAATAAAAAATCGTGGAACTTAATTAATTAAAGTCTAAAAAGTATTCATTGCAGCTCATTTTATTTTTGTTCAAATAGTGCTATCTGCTTATTTCAATGTTCAAGTCGATAAAATTTTAATTTGTAAATAGTGCTATCAGACATATAAGCGCGAATATCATGAATTAAAAAAACATTAATATATGTATGATTTAGACGTTCATTTTTAATAACATTGTAAAATAAAGTTTAGTTATTACTCCTAGAGTTATCGAATAAATCAGTTTTTTCGCTCTCCTGTAAAGTTGTGATTTTTCAGATAGCACTATTTGAAAAATAACCCTCGATATTTATAAAACGTATATAAAATGTTTGGAATTTTGTTGTTATTTTCTTAATTATTTTCTTAAATATTAATTTTAGCAAAAAACTTTCTTCGAGGCTAATGTTGTTGACTAGAAGAGCTAAAATATTGCCATATATCATGTTCTTGTAAAATGTTGTTTTTAAGAGATAGTCATATGCAAACAAATAACATTTGAATAAATGGCTTGATGGCAAACTTTGAGGGGCGGACGCCCCCCCTAAAACACAACTTATCGCTACGAAATTTTTTTGTATTTTTTTTTACATAAAACTGAACCGATTTGAGGGGGGAGAATATAAGAAATCAAAAAAAAGAAAATAACGGCCACCCTAATGTATATACATTAGACTGGTCGCATCTTGTATGGGATTTTTTTTTTTTAATTTAATTGTTATGAGTTTGGTGTAAGAAATCATGATATAATTTTTCAGGTCAATCCGACGGTGCCTAGCGGTGCCGGGTGGGGCCCAAAGTTCCCCATATTATAAAAAAAACATCTTTTCTATCAGATCTTTAAAGTTATACTAGTTGAAAAGCCGAAAATCAAAAATTTGGTTTCGTTACGATCTTCCGCAGTTATAGACTTCAAGTGTGCCAAATTTCAGCTTCCTATGTCATCAGATGGCTTCAGAAAGTTGCGGAAAGAATAGGACATACATGCAAACATCCTGACATACTAACAAATTATATATTGTATAGATAGATTAACATATGTTCGCGCAACTCAAAAACGCTTTAGCTTATTGAAAAACTAAAAAAAAAAACCGAAATTACGCAATCAAATTTACTTTAAGAAAGGTAAAACGTTTTTCTTATATACGCAGTCGTTTTAGAAACATAATTTCTTTTCTGGAAAAAAAAATTATTTTTTTATTAAAATTTCGGAATTTTTTTTTTTTAAAAATTCATAAAAAATCGAAAAATGCAGCTATGCTTCAAATTTTATGCAGACATATAAAAAACAACATTGCATACAAACAAGCTATAAATGATTAAAATCTGTAAACAACTTTTGATTTAATGTATTCACAAAAGATGTGGCGGCTTAATAAAATTCTAAAATTAATTAAAATTTTTCGTCTTTTGTGAATACATAAAATCAAAAGTTGTTAACAGCTTTTAATCATTTATAGCTTGTTTTGTTTGCAATGTTGTTTTATAGATGTCTGCATAAAATTAGAAGCATAGCTGCATTTTTAAATATTTTATGAATTTTTAAAAACAAAAATTCCGAAATTTTAATAAAAAAATTATTTTTTTTTCCAGAAAAAAAAATTATGTTTCTAAAACGACTGCGCATATAAGAAAAACGTTTTACCTTTCTTAAAGTAAATTTTATTGCGGAATTTCGGTTTTTTTTAAGTTTTTCAATAAACTAAAGCGTTTTTGAGTTACGCGAATATATGTTGTGCAATCTCCTTAATTATCGAAATAACGGTATATCTCGAAAACCAAAGCCAACATAAAGACAAAAGTTTTAACTTTCTTAAAGTAATTTTTATTGCGGAATTTCGGTTTTTTTAGTTTTTCAATAAGCTAAAGCGTTTTTGAGTTGCGCGAACATATGTTAATCTATCTTTACAATATATAATTTCTTAGTATGTCAGGATGTTTGCATGTATGTCCTATTCTTTCCGCAACTTTCTGAAGCCATCTGATGACATAGGAAGCTGAAATTTCGCACACTTGAAGTGCTATCACTGCGGAAGATCGTAAGGAAACCATATTTTTGATTTTCAGCTTTTCAACTAGTATAACTTTAAAGATCTGATAGAAAAGAAGTTTTTTTTTTATAATATGGGGAACTTTAGGCCCCACCCGGCACGGCTAGGCACCGTCGGCTTGACCTGAAAAATTAGATCACGATTTCTTACACCAAACTTCATATTTTAAGCAGCGCAAACAATTAAATTCAAAAAAAAAAAAAAATTGCGGCCAGTCTAATATACATACACGCAGAGAAAAAATATGGTTGAGCATGGTTACGGCAACCACTATGTTTAATGTAACAATATATTGTTGTCGTACACAAATAATTGTTATTTTTATTTAATATCAACAATATTATAGTTACTGTAAACATATCAATTTTTATCGCAATTATAAATTTGAATATTGTTGACCGAAAAATAATTATTTTTCTAAAAACTAAATTATGATAACTTTCAAAACATATAATATTACTCACAACTATATCATGATATTTTGTAGCCATAACATGTTTACTTTCTATACATTTATCATATTATGTTTAAGATGCAATCAAACAATTTTTACTCTAATAATATTATGTTAGCGCCATTTGTAAAATAATTTTGAATCAGTTGTGTCGTTTATTTAATATGTGAGCGGTTAAACAATTAACAGTTTCCCATTCCCATAAAAAAAATAAGTTTAAAGAAATTAAAAAAACTAAAATATTAGCGGAGTAAATTCAGTATTAGTGATGTAATAGTGCAAATGCAATATATCGTAGTTTTTTTGTAAAATCCAACAACAAAACACACAGAGATTTCATTATATTTTATAAAAGTGTTAAGATATTTCTGTAGTTTTCATGGGCAACCGCGTGTTATAGAACAAACAATGGGCTAGGTATTGCACAAATAATGTGCTAGGTATTGCACTTTTTAAACTTTGTCATTACGTTGAAAAATCGGAATTGATCAATCTTTTTTAAAAAATTTTAAGAAACATATAAAGAGCGTTTAAAATTAGGCAATATGGCATCAACATCTCAAAATCGGTAAAATAGACATACGCCTTATATTGAACTCCGCTCTTTAATTTACATAACGAAAAATTCTAAAAAGCCACAAAATAAAAAATCGATGCAAAAAAATTTTAATTTATTTTGTATTTTTATGACAGTTATGAAAGGTGCTGTATCATAATATGAATGCTTTTAATTTAACTATGATTAACATGATGATAATATGATTACTTCTTAGCTTATTATGATTAACATGACAATAATATGATTAATTTCTTACCTTATTATGATTAGCATGACAATACTATGATTAATTCTTAGCTTATTATGATTAACATGACAATAATATGGTTAATTTCTTAGCTTATTATGATTAGCATAACAATATATGATTAGTTCGAAACTTATTATGATTAACATGACAATAATTTAATTACTTTCTAACTTAGTATGATTAACAGAATAATAATATGATTAAGGAAGAAATGTTATGATGTAATAGTACGAGTATATTAAGTCATAATATGATTCAATAATAATCTAAATATGGTGACCACAATCATGAATCTTATCATAATATGTTGCTTTAGAATATGTTTACAACAACCATGTTTTTTCTTTGCGTGTAGTTATTTGTTTATTTACACATATTCTTTATAAAAACAAAATTTTCAATTAACTGAAATACAATTAAAAATGAATAAAAATATAAATATGTAAATAATTTGCTGTTATGAACGATTTAAGGTTATGTCAGATGAAACCAAAAACGAACGTGTAGGAGCAAAAATTATAAACCTTCTGTATTTGTCAATTTTGACAGACATGTGGAATTACATATAGATTTTACATCTGACAAAACCACTGCAAAATACAAATCGTGTAAAACCACATTAAAGATGACAAGTGAAACAAACGAAGTTTTCGTGGTCGTTTGATTTGTAAATTTGCTAATAAAAAAACTAGCATTTAACCCGCTACATCGTTAGCGTCTCCCTTTCTTTTGTGGACTTATTTTCATAACAAAGTTTATGTTTCTAGATTTTAACACAAAAAAAAAAAAAATGCAGTAGTTGTTATTATCGATTAAATGCATTCATTGAAAAGTATTATAATTTAATTGATTTTTTAATTGAATCAAATATTTTTTCAACGAACAAAACCAAAAAATAAATATTAAATTCAATTAACATTTTAATTGTTTTAAAAATAATATGTATGTAATTAAAATATTAAAAATTTTCATATTAATTCGAATGTGTATTCTAAGTCAAATTACTACCCATAAAGCCTTCATGATTTAATAGGCCTGTTCCATCAATATTTTTCAGGAAATGTTACTAACCATGAGATTTAAATTCCTAGATCCTAATTATTAAAATATTACTGCCAGGCCCACGATGTCGACAAGAACATGTCTTTCGCATATTTATATTGAAAACAATAATAAAAAACTAAAATTTATTTTTGTTTTCAATACAAATATACGAAAGAAATGTTCTTGTCGACATCGTGGGCCTGGGCCTTAATTTAGCAAATAAAAATGTTAATTGATTTTCTCGTTTTAAATAAAATAATTTAAACTTTTAATACTGGGCTTTATTTTAATTTGGGAATTTTCAAATCTGTAGCTCGTTTCTGTATTTCTCGCATCGTAAAATTTCTTACATGAAGTGTGAAACAAAAAATTCCATCGTTTCTCGATTTATGACATAAAAGTGTTTCTGTATTTGAATGCGAAAACAGACACAACAAATTCTTTTTATACTGGAATATTTCCAGTCAAATAAAAGCGAAACGTCAACAAAAGAAATAAATATAATAAAAACAGGGCTGCCAGATTTGACGACTTATCGTCATCTTGACGATTTTTTGTTCCGATATTAACAAAGTGACGTTTTGATGATTTTTGCTAAAAAAGTGACGAAAGCAAAAACAAAATCAAAAATATTTTATAATTTTGTTGTTACTTTCTATAGAAATTCATCTTGAATTTTTAAATTTCAAACACTTCTATTTTGTGGCGTTGAAAATTGAAAAAAAAATATAATATGAATGTCTGTAGAAAGCAACAACAAATTTATAAAATATTTTTGATTTTGTTTTTTGCTTTTAATGAAATTGTTGGCGTTGCGTTTTACACTTAGTCTTCGAAATAAGATAATTGTAAATATTTTTATATGTTTGTTTATTAGAAAAAAAGATATCTTAAGAAACAAGGGTTAAATTTTTATATTTATCCCTATTGTGAAAATTGTCCTCGAAATTATTTGTCTCTCCCCTAAAAAATGTATCGGCAAAAGCAAAATTTTGAGGGAAAGTAATGGACCGACTTGGCTTATTTTGAACATTTAATACTTCTTATATTATACATATACAAAATATGATTGATATTTGATATTCTTATCTTATATGTACACTTTTGTGCCAAAACCATTATTCCGGCAAGAAAGAAATTTGTTTGTCTCCCAGTAAAAACTTTTTCAAAATGGATAGCTTTTTTCACTCGTTATTAAGTAGCTTTCTTCCATAAGAACTTCGATAACAACTTTTTTCTGGATTTATTAGATAAAAAAATTACTTACTTTTGAATTTGTTCATTTTGGCACAACCTTTGTAAAATTCATTAGTTTTTCAGTAGAATTGTTTGTAGTGCTTTTATGTGTTTCTGATTACTTAACATATTATTTTGTAGGCGAAGATTTTACTGGGTCTTTAACCCGTTTATTTATGAACCGATTTTTTTAATTTTAACTACCAGGTATTCTTCTAAGTCTATTTCAGGTAAAAAAGAAAAAGATTATAGGAATAGGTAAATTAAAGATTTATATCTCAGCCATTTGTAAACCGATATAGTTAAATTTCAATAATATACTATTTCGGACTACATATGATATAAATATAAAACAACGTTGTCATTATCAATTCCATAAAAACCCAGAATATTTATAATACTGTTTTCAAAGCTGATTTAATTTAAAAATTTTCCATTTTGATTTCGGTTTAGTAAATAAAGGGTGGTTATATTTCAAGGGCCGATGTTGATTTTGAATAAAACACATATATATTGGTATTACTCAATTATGTATGGGACAAAATATCGGCCAAATGGGCGCCGCGACCACGGCGGCACACCTCCATCCGATGGTCCAAATTTTCGATGACCCTGAGGCATAATGGAGGTTCTATGCCGTAAATGTGCCGAATTATCTCATCCTTTAGCTCTTGAATTGTTGCTGGCTTATCGACGTACACCTTTTCTTTCAAATAACCCCAAAGAAAAAAGTCCAACGGTGTCAAATCACATGATCTTGGCGGCCAATTGACATCGCCATTACGTGAGATAACACGGCCATTGAATTTGTTGCGCAAAAGAGCCATTGTTTCGTTAGCTGTGTGGCAAGTGGCACCGTCCTGCTGAAACCACATATCGTCCACATCCATATCTTCCAATTCGGGCCATAAAAAGTTCGTTATCATCTCACGATAGCGAACACCATTCACAGTAACTGCCTGACCGGCCTCATTTTGGAAAAAATACGGCCCGATGATGCCGCCAGCCCATAAACCGCACCAAACAGTCACTCTTTGTGGGTGCATTGGTTTTTCGACAATCACTCTTGGATTCTCATTCGAATCCACTGAGGTGAAAATGTGCCTCATCACTGAAGATGATTTTCTTCGAAAATTGATCATCCACTGTTGCCATTTCTTGCCACCATTCTGCCCATTCACGACGTTTGGAATGGTCAAGAGGCTTTAGTTCTTGAGCCAATTGCACCTTGTAAGCGTGTAAATGCAAGTCTTTATGCATAATGTTCATCAACGACGAGCGTGAGAGGTGCAATTGTTGGGCACGACGACGAGTTGAGGTGGACGGCTCTTCAGCCACACTATCGCGAACAGCAGCAATATTTTCTGCAGTACGAGCTGTACGAGCATGCACTGGTGTTCTCACATCTTCTACAGACCCGGTTTGCTCGAATTTTTCCACGATTTTTGCGACTGTACGCACATTTGGACGATCAAATTGACCAACAAAATCACAAAGTGGACGATATGCATTTTGATTTGAACGCCCATTTTCATAATAAGTCTGGATAACTTTAACACGTTGTTGGATTGTCTATCTCTCCATGGTTCAAATTGAGTAAGTCTGAAATAGAGAAATGTCAAATAAATTTCGGAAAAAAACTTGGCGGTTCACATTCAACATCGGCCCTTACAATTTAACCACACTTTATGTATATATCCATTTTAAAAAAGGATGTATGTTTATTTTATTAAGCTTGGTTTCTTTTTGCTTTTGTAAAAATATTTATTTTATTTTTTGCTTAAAATGATATTTGCTCATGCCTTTGTGTAACTTCTCCAGGGAAAAATAACAATTTTTAATTGTTATCGGATTAAAGAAAATAAATAATTTTTTAAAAAATAATCCTCCAGCTTAACAAAATAAATATAAATTTAATGAAACTATTAAATACCCATGAACTTTAACTATGTTTTTGTTTGATTATTTTTTATAAAGGTCGAAACAAATTTGTTTAAAATTAATTTTAAATTGCACGATTTTTAAAACAAAAAAGACGACCTTTTTTATTTTTTTCTCAGGAAATTGACGATTTTGACACAAATTTAAGTGGCAGCACTGATTAAAACCAAAACAAGAAAAGGATAAAAAAAATTAAAATAACAAAATATAACAATTTTTTTTGTTTATTTTCATCATATAAATTATGCATTCATCATTTATATTCCTTCTATTTTGTTATTTATTTTAAAAATATCTAATATCTAATTCAAAATATCTACATTTTGTTTTTCTCGCTACCAATTTCAAATGTGACTTATTTTGACAGTTCTTGAAAGAAACTTTTCGCAAAATATTGTTATAGAAACACTTTTTCTCGCATCCTTCCAATAATTGCTGGAAAATTATTTAAATGACAGATAATTCTCGCAAAAAAAAGATACAGAAACACTTGTGTGAGAATAACCATTTTTTGTTTCATTTCACACTATTTTTGTTGCAAATCACACGTTTCATGCGAAAAGTTTTACGATGTAAGAAATACAGAAACGGCCTACTGAGCTGTATTTATTCAAAAATAATTTTTATTTAAATGCTAAACAGTGATGCCAGAAGTGCAGATTTATGTGCAGTTTGCAGATTTTATATCCCAAAATTGCCTAAATGCAGATTTGAAGATTTTTGGTTTAAAAATGCAGATTTTTAAGCTCAGCTGAAACTTCTTTACAATGTCACTTATGTTTGTAATATTTCTACTTCTTGCATTAATAACCGAAATATGTATGTATATCAACCATTCATGAAACAACCGTTTGGAAATAGAGCCATTAGTAGGAATTTTATTCACAAAAGGTTCCTTAAAAATTTAAAATACGCATTGTCTTGACACATTAAGGCCAGTTTACACGGTAATACGATGTATTACGACTTTGTGGAAACAAAATATTATGAAATTCTCTCCGTGCGTAAAACAAAAAAATAAAAATCTTTTGTAAGTATAATTCATTCACGGATCGTATAAGTAAATTCCAAAATAATAGCAAAAAAGCAGATGGTTGCAGTTTTAAATATTTACAAAAACAACATGAAAATTTCGTGAGTTGATTTTAGTTGTTTTTGTAATTGTATAAAAATGCTATCACCTTTAATATACTCTGTTAAAATACACCTCTAGTGTGATGAGAATACATAAGTTTCTAAAATGGTTTAGAAAAAATTATTTACCGACCGCTTGTCAGATTTTGTATCCGTATTTTCTCTTACTCAATACATTTTGCTTTTACATGATAAGATTTTTCTCATTCTACATAATTGTTCGACATGTCGTAATACATTGTATTACCGTGTAAACTGGCCTTTAGTATCACCGGACTTATGTCATCTGATTTTACACGAAATAATATGAATATGAGCGTGTACGTTCATATGTTCTTAGGTATAAATATCTTTAACAATTGCAATATGTATTTGATCTCTCATAAATTTTCAATAAGACCCTTGATAGTTTAAATAACCAAGCTGTAATTAATCCTTACTTAGCCTGAATAATTAAATTTGGATTATCAGGAGAAGCGAAAGATAGCAAAAAAGATGATTAAAACCAAAAGGAAATTATACATGAAGGGAAAATTAAGTGAAATAGAAGATAATTTTATGCAGAACAAAGTTAGGGATATGCACGCAAATATCAGAAAGCAGACCGGAACATTTCAACCAAGAACAAATATTTGTAAAGATAGAAATGGTAATTTGATCAGCGACAGGGCTGCAATATTAAACAGATGGAGGGAGTATTTTTACGAAGTTCTGAATTGAGAGGACGATAGTAATACGACTGAGGAAGAGTATTACACAGCTGAAAACTACCTTAGGGAACCTACTTTTGAAGACGTGGTAGCATCATTGAAAAACTTAAAAACCACAAAAGTAGCGGAGAAGGTGGTATCGTATCCGAACTGTTGAAATATGGTGGATCTAAATGTCATGAATATCTCTATCGAATCTGCATTAAAATATGGCGAAACGAATTACTACCTGATGAATGGCATACCAGCATAATAACACCAATTCACAAAAAGGGAGACAAGACCGAATGCAGTAATTTCAGAGGTATTTCTCTTCTTAACTGTGGCTACAAAATATTCACAAATATTTTATATGAACGCTTAAACGCATATGCAGAGGATATAATCGGTGAATACCAATGCCGATTCCGAAGAAACCGTTCAACAATTGACCAAGGCTTCATCATCACACAGATCTTTTAAAAAATGCTATGAATATAACATAGACATTCACCGCCTATTCATTGACTTTAAACAGGCTTTTGATAGCCTACATAGACAGCAAATCGGCATACGACTACTTAAACTTGGAATACCAGGTAAATTAGTTAATTTAATTAATATGACTCTTACCAACACCATTGCTAAGGTTGTGATACAAGGTGAACTCTCTGAACCTCTTAATGTTATATCCGGTGTAAAACAGGGAGACGCTCTATCCTCCCTTGTATTTAACCTCCTACTGAATACCATAGTAGATGATGTTGACCCAGGCAGCACAATATTTAACAAATCCACTCAAATATGCGCGTATGCTGATGACATTTTAATAATATCTAGAAAAAAATCCTGTCTTAAAGATACATTTTACCAACTTGAAAGAGCTGCTCGCGCAACTGGTCTAGAAATTAACATAAACAAAACAAAATATATGCTAAGATCCCCTAAACACGGGAATGCAGCAGATCTTACCTTTGAACCGTACACATTTGAAGCCGTAAAACAATTTAAATATCTTGGTGTGATATTAAGCTCTCACAATGACACAACTGCTGCAATTCAAGACCGAATACAAGCAGCAAATAAAGCGTGGTTTTTACATACGAAATTATTTAAATCAAAGCTCCTATCACGTCATAATAAAGTTAGATTTATAGATCTCTTATAAGGCCAATTTTAACGTACGGTTGCGAACTATGGACACTCAAAGCATTTGATGTGAACCAGCTGCTATGTTTCGAACGTAGAATACTTCGTAAAATTTTTGGTCCGATAAGAATTAGTGAAGACAATTATCGAATACGATTCCACAGCGAACTAGATATGCTGAATGGGCAGCAAAGTGTTGTAAGATACATAAAGGCCCAGAGAATTCGATGGTTAGGACATGTAATAAGAATGCCAGACGGAAGAGTGGTGAAAAAGATTTATGAACAGATCCCGGAAGGCACCAGAAGAAGGGGGAGACCTAGAAAAAGGTGGAAGACAGACGTAGTAAATGACCTGAGAAAGCTTAATGTCCTAAACTGGGTTGAAGCAATGGTCCATCCCGGACTGGAAAGCTGAGAAAGTAAAGTAAGTAAGTAAGATATTTTTAATATAAAAATATCCAAAAATTATCATGGAAATTAAAATCGAACAAATTTTTAAAACTTTTCTCTGTTAAAACTTCAAAACAATATTTCATTACATATACCTCATACTTCGAGGATTAATTATATCGGGATTTTTAACTAGAACTTTGTTTCCTAAGACAAAATAAAACAAAAAAGTTAGATGAAGATGATTCAAATTTTTATTGTATTACGAAGAGAAATATTTTGCAATTATGAATGAAAAATGATATCTGGCAAATTTTCACCACGAGCACGCTGACAGATGTCGATTCTTTTATCAAAGTTTTTAATCTCTTTTTGGCAAAATGGCGGGTCTATTTCGTTAATCATATCCCGGATTTTGAGTTTTAGGCTGCAATCGATTCGATGGGCTCCGTAAAGACTCTGTCCTTAACATAGCCCCACAAAAAATAGTCCAGTGGTGTTAAATCACACGATCCGACTGGTCATTTAACAGCTTATTTTGGTGAAATTATGCGATGGGTAAATTTGGTTTGCAATAAATTGATCGTTTCATTAGCTGTGTTATATGTGACACCGTCCTGTTGAAACCACATGTCAGTGATATCCACGTCAACAATAATTGGCCAAAATTGAGTTGTAAACATCTTGCGCATTTTCAGCCTTATCTTCAAAAAAAAAAAGCCCAATCACGCCTCCAGTGACAGTGACACGATGAGCATGCAAAGAAGCCCAAATGCGGCAATTTTGCTTGTTGACATACCCTGACAAGTTTTACGAAATGTAACTTTAACAGAACCACCATTTTCATAGTGGATTTAAATTATTCTAATGCGGACTTAGAGCAATTGCCAATGCACCGCACCTACTACGAATACGTCAAAAAACTACATGTCTATCATATTGTTACGAAAGTTAAATTATCTAATGGCGATTTCTTTTCTGAGAAAAATGTTGCATTAATGTTACATGTTCTATATTTTTGTGTTCGTTTGTACAAAAAATACAACTGTGGGAAAAATTTCCAAGTTCTTTTGTGAATATGTTGATAAAAAACGTGCAAAACATGTTGCATGTTTTACCCTTACTTTAACTTAAGGTGTTCATACTGCCCTGTCTTACAATTTTGGTACTTACTACTTTGTTTGTACAACCAATGTTTTATTTTGTTTGTCATAATTCATACAGCTCATAATTTTGTGAAAAAATTATTTTAAAACAAAATATAAATATATTTACACATTAAAATAAAAAAAAAGTCTATTTATATGATAATCATTTAAATTTTTTAAGCCATTAGTGATGTCAATATTTGTTTCCAAGCCATAATTGCGTGCAGAAACCGCTTAAATAGATTTAAAAATCGCTCATGAAGTACATTAATGATGAAAGTGTAATAGTTGTAAATAAAAGCAGCTAATTGTGTTCTATTGAAATTGCACAACATGTAACACTTCCAGTGATTATAGGTAACATTAGAAAATGTTACATGTACATACTGTAACATATTTTTTTCAGAAAAGAAATCGCCATAAGAATTATTTATAGTTATAGTTATAAGTTATCTTGTAAGTTATAGTTTTATGTTACTTAAAATTGTCATGTATAATTTTCAACACAACTGTTATTTTAAAATAATTCCTATATAAATTTCACAGTCATTTCTAGAAATGGTTATAGAACATAATAAATAGTTATTACGGGAAGGTTCAGGAAAAATCTAGAAATAATTATGAAATATAAAATGGGGTGACTCATGTATAATTAGTTTAGTTTGTTTTGTGAAACGGTCCTGTTCGTAACTAACAATTGTAAACAAAATAATTAATTTCAATAAAGTTTGTTAAGTTGAATAAGTGTGAGTTTTTATTCGGATTTGCAATTTAAAGAACTCAAACGCGTTTATTAAAGGAAAAACGTAACAATATTTTTGGTGTTGCAACAATAAAAAAAACAAAGTTCTTGTTGAAAAACTCGATATTTACCAGAACTTCTATTAAAACTACCATCAATTTTAAATTCCAGAACATGGCCATATATTATGAATTTAATTGTTATATCTTTTTCTAAATAAACTACATTAAAAATGTAATAAATGTGTTTTGAAGATTTATTGAAGATTTTTAAAATCTTGACCCAGATTTTGCAGATTTTTAGATTAAAAATTGTGGTTTTTTGCTGATTTTACCTCTTAAAGTTCTGGCATCACTGATTCTAAAGGCTACTTTACACTATTGTACTTTGTATTTATACATGTCAATAACTCAATATGTAAAAGTGTGATAAAGTGTTCATATATATTATATGAAAATAACAAGTAGATATTACGAAAAAAATATGGCATCCCATACGACTGCATCGTATAATAATACTTTTCATTTGATCAAGGTTGCATTTTAACGAAAGCATGTGTAGAAAGTGTGAGTACAAACTTTAATGTTAAAATAGATTTATTGATAGTCGGCATTAAACTCATTAGATTTTTCAATAGAGACAAAAAACTGTTTTTATACCCACACCACAATAGTGGAGAGGGTATTATGCATTTGTGCTGATGTATGTAACGCCTTAAAATATTGGTCCTAGACCCACCTTAAAGTATTCCGATCGACTCAGAATCACTTTCTAAGTCGAACTAACGATGTCCGTCCGGCTGGCTGGCAGGCTGGCTGGCTGGCTGGATGTCCATGTAACCTTGTGCGCAAAGTACAGGTCGCAATTTTGGAGATAATTTGATAAAATTTGGGACATAGGTTCTTATTGACTCAAGGACCAAGCCTATTGAAAATGGGCCAAATCGTAGGACCACGAGGGAAGATAGGGGGAAATTTCTTCCTCTCAGAACCTATCAAACCGATTTTAATAAAATTTAAAACTAACATAGAACCATATCTTCATGGACACAAAAGGGATGTATTTTTTAAAAAATAGGACCACGAGGGGAGATAGGGCCAATTTCTGCCTCTCAAATCGATTTTAATGTAAATCAAAACAAAGATAGATCCATATCTCTATAGACACATAAGCTGTACAGTTTTTCAAAAATAGAACCACAAGGGGAGGTAGGGGGCAATTTCTGCCCCTCACAAACTTTTAACCCGATTTTAATAAGTTTTATAAACATAGATAAATCCATATTTATATGGACATATAAGCATGATGTGTTTTTTAATACTGTGGTGTAGGGTATCATATGGTCGGGCTTGACCGACTATACTTTCTTACTTGTTTTATATGTATTTTTATATCACGAAGGGGGATGGATACAATTGTGTTATTTTTATTATATATATTTTTTTTTTTTTTTTGGAAAATACTAGAGAAATTTATCTGAGATTATTTCAGTGGGTATTTATGACCCCTATTTATTGTTTTCTTGAAAAAAGAAAACATCTGTACATTTTGAGTCGACTCGTTTTAGGAAAACCAGTGCGATCGATATGTATATAAAATTAAAATTTAAACAGCATAAAAAAACTTCATTTAATTCATCAAGCATAGGGATCAAAGTAAATTATTTAATAACACATATTCGTTGTACATATTCTTACTAAATAAAATGTTCATATCTTTTCTTGCATGAGAATAAATGTAGGGATTACAAGTTACATATATGTATGTAACATTGTTGCATTAGAATAAATGTTTGTTAAGCATATTGTAATTAAATGCTTCTTTGTATTATTCGAATAAAATTGAAAAAACTGCAGTGAATTAAGAAGTTGTTTTTTTGAAGTAAAAAAGATAAATCTGCACATTTGGCAACGCTACTTTCAGATAAAAAAAGTCAAAAATATTTTATAATTTTGTTGTTGCTTTCTAAATTAATGCGTTTTAAAATTTTCAACGCCACAAGATATTCAGCGTTTAAAATTGTATGAGAATTCTTTTACACAAATTTCGTAAATTTGCCCAACAATTTTGACTCGTAAACTTGCGCTGTTAAATTGTGCATTTATGCAAACAGATTTGTTTAGTGCTTTTAACGACGTTTTTCAATGAAAAATCCAAGTGTTTATAAATCACAAACAATACATTCAGCTATAATTTGAGCAAACTGGTCCTTTGGCTTTCTTTGTGCATTTTTAAAAACTAATTTCACATATCAATCACAAATTTCAACTTTTAATTTTATAATCCAAATTTTTAATATTTTTAATTAGGCTTAAGTTCATGAAATTTAATTTTCATTAAATTATTCTTATGAAGAAAGGAATTTTACAACATGAAAATCAATCAAAATTGTTATTGATAATCTTTCATTCTTGACGTATATTTATACCCACACCACAATAGTGGAGAGGGTATTAAGCATTTGTGCTGATGTGTGTAACGCCTTAAAATATTGGTCCTAGACCCACCTTAAACTATACCGATCGACTCAGAATCACTTTCTGATTCGAACTTACGACGTCCGGCTGGCTGGCAGGCAGGCTGGCTGGCTGTCCATGTAACCTTGTGCGCAAAGTACAGGTCGCAATTTTGGAGATAATTTGATCAAATTTGGGACATAGGTTCTTATTGGTACAAGGACCAAGCCTATTGAAATCGTAGGACCACAAGGGAAGATAGGGGGAAATTTCTTCATCTCAGAAACTATCAAACCGATTTTAATGAAATTTAAAACATAGATAGAACCATATCTTTATGGACCCAAAAGGGATGCATTTTTTAAAAAATAGGACCACGTGGGGAGATAGGGGCAATTTTCGCTTCTCAAACCGATTTTAATGAAATTTAAACCATTGATAGATCCATATCTATATGGACACATAAGCTATACAGTTTTTCAAAAATAGGACCACAAGGGGAGGTAGGGGGCAATTTCTGCCTCTCACAAACTTTCAAACCCATTTTAATGAAGTTTATAAACATAGATAAATCCATATAAGCATGATGTGTTTTTTAATACATACTGTACATTTTAATGTCACTTTATACTTGAAGCTATCTTTTTTGAAAGACCAAAAAATGTTTATATTTCAATCAGAAAACGCGTACGAATGTAGCGTACGTCACGCAGGATTTGCCCATACACAAAATGTATGTGTTTAGAACATATTTATACAAACAAAGAAGGTGTTCAGTGAGATTTATTTTAACCCATTTTCCTCTTACCGAATGTGGCGAAAAGTGATTTAAATGTTTGATTGTCAACACTTTTTTTGTTTCAGTTTCTCATACATATCTTCTCATATCAATCTTTTAACAGAATTAACCAAAACAATTAGAAGTGTTAAAAATTTTAAAAAACTCTAATCGAATAATGGAGTATTTTATACATATGTTTAGAGAAATCCTGGAAAAGGACTGAGAAATTAGATCACCGATAAGTAAAAGAATTTTTTTAAGTCAAGTTTTGTCAAAACTAAAGAAAAGAATCGCTTTCATCCAAACCAAATTACTTTTCTAAAAGATTATTTTATAAGATCTTCTTTAACTATTGAAATAACTAATAAAATTATCTCATGGTGTTTTCTTTTCTACAAAAAAATGTGACATTTTATTTAAAAAAATGCAATTTGGCGTCTGTTTCTTAAAAATTTTACTCCCGAAAAGGGTGAGTTTTTAGAATAAAGCAAGCCACCCTTTACGGGAGCAAAATTTTTAAGAAACATACACGAAATTGCAATTTTTTTTAATAAAATGTCACATTTTTTGTAGAAAAGATATTTGGGGGATTCATAAGGTAGTCATAAAGTCTTATGTCTTAATATAATTACAAGAAATATATATCGTCGGCTTAATATGCAAACCGGCTAAATCCACTTTTTATGTAAATTGAGATGTTGATGCCGTGTGGTATAGAAAGATACTTCTCCTCGACCAGCATGTAATTTTTCTTCTATTTAAGTCTTGAAGTGTGTACAACTAACTGTATTTTAAATTTTCTATCAAGCTGCAAATATGGAAACTAAAAAGTTTTTTTGTCTCACCTGTAAAATGTGCTAAATGTGAGTTAGCAGGTTTGCATAATAATTCGACGATATGACTGTTGTGGGCTACCGCTTATAATTTAGATTTAAACCAATTGTAAAATATTATTTAGGATATTATGACGATATGACTTGATAGCACCTTGTGTATTAATTGAAAAAATGCATATTACATATTTATGAATTGTTTTTTTGTTTGCTCGTTTTAGTTTAAGAATTGTTATGTTTGGTATGTTATTCTTTTTTTACTAATAAACTCCAAATAATAAACAATCAATGCATTTTTATATATTGAAATTAATTAATTTATAAAAAAAAACTTGATTAATCGGTTAACCGGTCAAAAACAAAATTAACCGATTATTAACAGATTAAACTAAAACCTCGGTTAATTAATCGAGCGATTAACCGATTAAAACAAAAGGTCGTTTTAATTAATACCCTAGTTAATGCCGTTCTTTTAATATAAATAATTCAACTTTGTGCCACTTCCCCAAAAATCCAAAATATGCACTAAAAACTTAAAAAATTTCCATAACAAATCGTTTTTTAATTTTATTGAAAACAAAAATTTCGTCTATTGTTGTTCAAATATCTTCAATTAACCTAAATAACCAATTTACATTTTAGTTTGTATAAATACATAAGTACTGTTTTATCAAAAGTAAAACTTTGTCTGTTCAGACGCAAACAACTTGTTTTTATAATATGGAAATTTAAAGAAGAAATCAATAAAAAATGTCAAAATATTCATTTAAAATCAAAATATGTGACAGCGCATAGAGAGAGGGACCAGTAAGTTAAAGGGAACAGTTAAAACCAACTATACAAAACATGAGGTAGGGACGACCTACGCGCGTTTTCAAGGTTGACCAACAAGGTTGAGATGTGTCGCTTTTATATGAGACCAATACCAACACGCTCAGTGATGGTACACCAAAGATACACGTATTTAAATCTTTAAAATGGCAAAACCCTTAGGTCCCTTTCTATTTTGCGCGTCACATATGCATCAATATGCAAAAACAAATCGCTGCCATTTTAACGCAAATTTAATGATTCGGAAAGTTTATTGGTCGACAACTCTACGAATTTGGTGCTTAAAATCACCTTTTCATTTCTTCTGTGAACAAAAAAGGACCACCCATGCTGAAATTAGCAGATGGAATCGCTACGGCAACAAATACAACATTACAACAAAAATGAAAATTAGGTCCCAGCTTAACCCCCGTTTTCACATGCAAGTGCAAGTTCGAAAAAATCAATACACTAACAGTTTTTCACTGACATTCACACAATTTTTTACTTTCAGCTTGTGGAAAAGAAGGGTAAGTCAAAAAATATTTTAAACAAAATCACAGCGTGCCGCTGAACATGATGAAATAAATAAATTGTTATTTAATTTTTATATAATTATGGTTAATATCTTATTTATTTTTATTTAAAATTATCAAAATTTTTAATAAAATACAATAATCACAGCACAAAACGTGAACTTTTTGTAAACATAAACAAAACTTTGCCAATAGATTAGACAAACAGTGCAAGAGCAAAAATCGTCATCTGGCGTAGTGCTGCCAACTGTATTATTTCACCATGGTACCACAATTTTTCAAATTATAGGTTCTCATTCACTCAGGTCCCTGTACCTATAATTTAATATTTCTAAGTTTAATATTAGAAAAAATTCAAAAAGTACTTCAGGTAGAACGAAAAAGTAAAAGAAAAAAATTTAATTTCCCGTCTTTACACTTTTGATACTTTTTCACCACATTGCAGTATCAAAAATTTCAATATAGTTATGGGACGCCATGACGTATGTATATTGTCGCGTTTCTTCTTAAACCACGTTTGCGCTAACAACTAATTTTTTAGAAAATAAAAAAATAGACTTGGATTTTTTAATATGTCACAGAGTACAATTCCGTTCGGAAACGGAACTCATTCCGTATTTTAGTGCTTCAGAAGATAAAGAAAACATTTTTCGGAATGAAACCATTTTTGTTTTCATGAACGGAATGGGAATTTTCTGTGTCTGAAAGGCCAAAAAAAACTATCAATAAAGAAATATGTTTTCTAAAGTTCCGAGCTGAATTATTCCGAATGGAATTGTACTCTGTGACATCAAAACATTTTTTTAAAACTTTGTTGCATACAAGAAACTGTAGCCAAATTTGCCACATAAGTGTTTTTGCAAATTGCTGCAAATTAAATCAAATTTTAAATTAAATTTTCATTTCATGATTTTTGCTCAAAAATTTAATCAGCTACCTCAATTTTTATATCCCAAAGATTGTGAATGTTACTTCAAAAAAAATATATTTTATGCATAGCACCGTGAACATTTTCGTATTCGAAAAATCGCAACGTGAAAATGTTAAAATTCGAAAAATTTGTGATATTTTTCCATACATTTTACGGTTCTAACTAGAGTTGTCAACCGATTAAAAATAATTCGATTATAGCCTTTTCACACTTGTCAACATTTAACATATGACATCAATTTACAGAATGTTATACCATGTTCACACGGACAGCAATATTCGTGTTTCGCTCTCTTATTCCTGTTTCGCGCCCCAAACATGATTGAAACGACTTGTTTCCCCATACAAAATTTTAAGAGCGAAACAGGTCGTTTCAATTTGAAACATGCTACGAAACAGGAAAAATGTTCTATCATCTCCAATTTCGATAACATTTATCGTTATTTTATCTGAACTACATAGTTCTCAAAAAAAAATCAAAACAAAGAAAAAAACAAAATAAAAATTGATGTTTAATAAAATAAAGCGATAAAATTAACATTATAAAAAAAAATTTCAAGAAAGGGGAATTAAGCACGTCATACGGAAATCTTATTAATAATAAATTTTGTATTCCCAAAAATAAATTTGGGGATCTTTCAAAAAACTAAAAAATAAAGAATTTATATCATGAAAGTATAAAATGTTTTTATTGTATTATATATATTTTTTTAAATTATCTATGTATATCTTTACCATTTGCGTAAGTTTCACAATATTACCATTGAAAACGATGTAGTGGAAGATAATCCAACGAAATCTAAAAATGCCGAAATTGTAAAAAAACATAGAGAGAGACCGCAGTTGTTCTGTAGAAGAAATTGTAGGCTTAAGACGGAAGTTCTGCAAACGCCTTTCGAAAATTTAAATTACTATCCGAATATTTAATACAACCTTATGGGGTTAAGGCTCAGTTGAAAATCAGCTGATTCATTTTGTTGTATGTAAAGCAATTAGAACGAATACAGTTAGCAGTAAGATGTTACGCCTCAATCTGTTAGAAATAGATTGGTCTCACTTTTTTACGGTAAGGTTACTGTTGCTATTACTCCCGGCTAACTGAGCCTTTAAGATGAAAAGTTTTGCGCATCAAAAAAAAAGAAAAAATAAAGAAGAATATGGAAGATTTTCTATAGTTGTAGATGATTGGAAGGATGTAGCTTATTTAATATATGTAATTTTTTTTGTAAAAATTATTTTATTTATTCGTTACCCAGTAAACCAAGCGATATTGTAACGATATCGAAATGATATCATATAGGTGATAGAAAGTATCACAAGTGATAATCGTTTACGAATCGAAAACGATAGTTTTTACGGACTAAATTGTACCTTTCCTTATAATATCGTTTTTCCATAAAATTATGATATCGTTTTCGATATCATAATTTCCAATAATAACGATAGTGAAATCGCATTTTTAAATTTTTCGAAAAACTATCGTTTTATTATACTGATAATGAAATTATATGAAACTAATAACAAGGTAAAATTTTCATCTTAAAAATAAAAATATTTTTAATTTTTATATTTGAAATATATTTATTATCGATATATATATAGTTATATGTCTGTATGTATGTGTATTGTATACGTTTAAAAACATGTATCTTAGCGATTTATCATCTCGCAATAAATAAATTTTGGTTTAAAATGTTATTAAAATTTTTCTGCAACAAAAATGTTAAAAATTAAAGAAAAATTCTTAAAATATAATAGCTAATACTTACAGTTTTTTGTTATATTTATAGGATAATTCGATCACAATGTGCATACTTACATATTTTAATAAAAACTTTTTTTTTAATTTTTATATTATTCTTTGATAAAATAATTTATTATGTTTAAAAATATTTGAGGTTTTTTTCAAATGTTTGTTTTTAAATTGGAAAAAAATATTTTGATAAAATGATGTCGTAACGATATCGTTTTAAATATTAGTATATACTATTATACACGCCGTAAAATATAATATCGTTTTCGCTATCATATCGTTCTATGGTTTATTGGGTATTCTCATTTTTGGGAATACAAAATTTTAATTTCAAAAGATTTTTGTTTATTCCTGATGTGTTTTGTTTAAACTTTGATATTGTTACAAGTAGAACTGTTGCTATAATTCTTATACGTTTAACAGTTTTATTTGGTTTAATATCTTTAGTTTTTCTAAAATCTTTATGGATGAAGTTTCCTGATGATCTGGCCTAAGCAACCAGTGAAATGCGCATAGGAATAGCTTATCCCATCAAAAATAAATTTCAAGTGTTTTTTTCAAGAATAAAAACTGGGAATTAAGCAGTGATGCCAACTTAGTGCTTTTGGCACTATTTATGGTGCTTTTTGATGCCTTAAAACGCCAAAATTTGATCCATAGTGCCAAACTAAAAAAAAGCACTAACTTGGTGCTTTTCCAATTTTTCTTTAGTGCCTTTAGTGCTTTTTACAATTTTTATTTTTTTTCGATTTTTTAAAACTACGATTATATAGAGGAGGATTTAGTTGAACTTTGCTATTTGGGGTACAATTTTGAGAAGGCTTGTAAAGATTTTAAGATTTCAAATGATAAAAAAGTTATAAAAGAAAGTAACACTCGTTTGACCAAAAAATGTATTTACGAGGTTAGAGCTAGGCTTCCTAGCAATTTGGAAATTTTACGAAACCTTGCACTTTTTAGTGTTGACAACATATTTAGTAATCGTAATAAAAACGTTGTACTTCGGTAATACACTGTAGACACTGTTTCAAAAATAGAATATGGATTGGAAAATATTAGGAATTGTACAAAAACATGCAGTCAGAAACCGTTCAAAAAAACGCAAAGACTTTAAATATGCGAAGTGTTAAATAAATTAAAAACAACTGACAGGAAATACTATTATAACGAGCGTTGTGTAACCTGCCTCCGCTTTTAGACAGGCAAACTTTACTTTGCAAAGTCTTGTGTAGTTCTCTTTTAAACTTTGTTTGGTGTTTAGACACACAAAGTTTAATTTGACAAATTTTTGTTTATTCGTTGTTGCAGCCAACTTCAGATACAGGGTTGATAAATGGCATTTTTTTAAATGTACTTAATACAGAAAAAAAATTTAAATTTTTTACGCTAATTGTACTTAATGCCAAAAAAATATTTTTTACAAGTTTTATTATTTGCATAACAAAGAATTTACATTAAAATGCACTTGTGCTATACATTTATATTTGAAATATACCTTTGGCAATTAACAAAAAGAAAAATTAAGTAAATAATAAGGAATTTAGACGAAGAATCTTAAGCTTTTTTTTTAGATTTGAAAGTGGAACAGGCTAAAAAAATGCTTTACCTACCCAGTAAAAACTTCGCCTGCAAAATAATGTGTTAAGTAATCAGGAAAATGTTAAAATACTACTTCCAATTCTACTGAAAGAACCAATGAATTTTACAAGGGAGGTCCCAAAATGAACGCATTTTTATGTAAGTCATTATGTTTTTCATCCATACATCTGAAAAATAAGTAGTTATAGAAGTAATTATAGTAGTTATATGGAAGAAAACTACTAAATAATTAGTGAAATAAGCTATTCATTTTAAAAAACTAGGCAAAGTTTTTACTGGGTAGTAATGCCCGTAATTTCTACTAAAAATATCTAGCTGTGTATAGATATCTATGGTGCAAGGAATTTTTCATAATTTTAACACATATGATTTGCTTACTGGTTTAAGTGTATTATATGTTCCACCATCGATAAAAATATAAATGTTGTCATATTTAAAAGAAAACTTACAGGAAAAAACTTATATGGGCATTTCCTCAGAATAGTCTACCAGGATGAAAAAATAAAATGATGATTATCATCGTCTTTTATTGTTGATTATAAAAAAAGTCTATGTTTTTATAAAAGAATAGTTTCATAGCACATCTCAGCTGTTTTACTTGAGGAAATTACGCTGAAAACTGGAACATTTTATATTTTCCAATTAGATACGCTACTTCTAAAGACATTTTTATATACTTATTTTACATGCATATGTTATTTACACTCTTTCTTCAAAATCTCTCCATTACAATCAATTGCAAAAGGAGTATTAAGATTTTTAATAAGGAAATTTGAAGATATTTATGGGAAAATGCATGGTGGTAATAATAAAAAAACATATGGAAAAATCATACGTTCGCGACCCGTACGTTCGCGTCCGGTACATAAGCCAATTAAACAAAAACCAAGAGAGATATTTTATTTTGTAAATACTGGATGGAGACGTACATTAATACACTCTTAAAATAAATTAATCACTTTTGAATATTCCGTTCCATTACGCAGATTTTTACATTTCGGTACTGTCAGCCAAAGTTGACTTCTATTTTGCGTACGTTCGTGACCACATGTTTATAACTATGTATCACTATAAAAAATTTAAACTCGATGACATCCATCTTTTGCACTATACTTAGAGCTACCCAAATGCTATCGAATCGCCAAAAAAAAAATGATAGGAAAAGTTTTGTTTTCTATATTATTTGTAAATCAAAAGCGTACGAACGTACGTTAGTGACCCCAGGAAATGCCGATATATAAAATATTTAATTAAAAATTACAACAATCAGGTATAGTAAGGAACATAAAATTATTATTTTTAAAGAAGATGAAAGTTCGGTTGGTGTATGAACTTTGTTTTGTAACATATTTCTATACATATTTAATTTTTTTTATTTTAAACTATAGCAACAAGATTCATAAGACTGTAGCAATAATTTGTTTGAATTAAATTCGATATAGTATTTACATAAAGGCGATTTTTTTGCTTTGTTTTTATCATATTTTGGTAGGAAAAAGCGTTTGCAATTTTTAAATTGTACTAAATTTGCACTGGAGTACTTTATTACTTTTGCACTGCTAATAGTAGTAAAAAAAGTACAATTGTACTACCAACTTTATCATCCCTGCTCAGAAATAAACTACGAACGAAAAACAAAAGGAATTTGCGAGTACAGCAAAGTTCGTACTCTTCCGCTATTCTCTTTTCCCCTCCCTTCCATAAACTCAAGACTTTGCAAAGTAAACTTTGCCTGTCTAAAAGGGGACTAATATTCGGCACGCCGAATGCAACATGTTTTGTGTTTAATTAAATTGTAAAAATGTCTTAGTGCTTTTTTACGCTTTTTTTTTGCTCGAAATAGTGCTTTTTAGTGCTTTTTTTAAATTTTAAAGTGCTTTTTGCTCTCAAAAAGTTGGCATCACTGGAATGAAGCACGAATAACAAAATCTTTTGAAATTAAAATTTTGTATTCCCAAAAATTGAAATTACTTTTTGATAATAAACAGGCAAGTGCACGACATAAAAAAACACTTAATTGACAACATCTTTTGTAAGTTGTTGTTGTTTTTATTTTGTTTTTCTTAACCTACTTACAACTACAATTAATGTTGAGAGAATTTCAACTAATTGTAGTGGGGAATGTAAGATGAGATAAACCCACTGTTGTTTATTGTTGATGTGTTTTGTTAAAACTGGGAATTAAGCACGAATAACAAAATCTTTTGAAATCATTTTTTTTTTTTTTTGTTATTCGAAGAAAAGAACCAACCCAGGTACAATTTTAAATGTATTTTTTAGAACTGGGGGCAAATTATGACAGTCGTGACAGAATACTTTTTCGATTCCAAGGCAATTTTATTTCTAATTCTTTCTGTTCATACTGAACGGATCGAAATTATCTTTTTAGTGCAGTAAAGCATTTATTTTTGTTTTCACAGCACTGAAATAATAATTACGATTCGTTAAGTATTGACTAAAATAAAATTGCTTTCGAATCGAAAAAGTATTCGATCACGACTGCCATAATTTGCCCCCTGGTACATAATATTTCAATGTCAATTTTCATTTATTTTTAAATTTTTAATAAATATTCTAAAAAAAGATCGGAGGAAAATTTTAAAATTTATAGATTTCAAAACATAACTCCAACCTGAATTAATACTTACGATGTTAATTGATCAATATTCAATAATATATAAGTGAAATACTTTTCTAAAAAAAAAAAGAAATATATCAAATACAGATACAACTTTAAAAAAATTTATTCATCTACATTCAATAATTTTTTGAACTCATTTCTCCCAATGAGCAAAATCTACAGTTCTTTTTATTTACATGAATATTAAGATTTGTGAAAGGAAAATTAAATATTATTTATAATGGAAAGGAATCAGAAATATAATTTTACAAAAAAAAAAAAAAATTATTAAAATGCACCGTTAGACAATGTCCTGTTCATAGCGATGCACCGCTATCTCATTGCTAATTACTGTAACATGTTTTTCTGACACCTGCCAAAATATTGCTGATCTCTTCATCGCGCCTGGAGTCGAGAAGAATTTCTCCAACTCCCAAAACACCCGAAGAATTTGGGACACTGCCAAATAGTTGTGGGTGATGGCTGTGATGGTGGTGGGGATGTGCATGAGCTGTGTACGGTGATGATTGCACCAAAGTGGCCGCCAAAGGTGTTGGCGAAGCCTGCGACATTAAACCAATTTGCGAAGGTGAATTGCCGCCTTCATTTAAATGTGACATTTGTGTGGCAATTTGAGGGCCATAGTGATTATAATGAAGATAACTTTGATTTTGATTATGAGCAACTTGACCATAGACGCCGCCCGGTAGAGGAGATTGTTGCAAAGGCAGGGTAAGTTGTAATGGAAACGACTGGCCAGCTAAGGAGTACGGAAGTTGACTATAGTAGCTGCCTCCTGCTGCTGTTGTTGAAACTACCATGGGATTAAATGCTTCGTAGCCATCGTAGTTGTGATTAGAATCAGGATATTTGGTTTGCTTGGGATTCTTAAGTGTGTCATCTTCGTTACCCATACCACCGATATTATTATCCGCAGGCAAAGCGGGGTACTCGCTGTCAACAAACGGGGAAGTATGTGTAGCGGCGGAAGAAGAAGTATACCTTAAATAATCCTCATAAGCTATATTGGGATTGTAGGCATTAGGAGCTACTAAATAATCTCCCGCGCAAGAGTTCTGTGACATGCGAGCATTATCCAAGGAGAAATTTAAGTCATTGTGATGGTGTGACGTCGTTTGATGCGCTGAGTAGGTGGTAGAACCCAGAGCGTGACCAGCGCTAGAACTTATGACATTGGTGTGTGAGTTGTTGTGAATTTTAGTTTCATCTAAACTTGAGACTGGAGGATAAAAAGTACCTTTCACTGAATGACCATGATCCAATAAGCCACGATTCGTACAGGTAACATACATGCCTCTTCCAGCTACTACGGACAAAGATGTCGCCGTTAAGGGATAGGCGGATCTCATAGTGTCATTATTGTCTTTTGCTTTATCTATTTCCTTTTGGGACTGCTTATGACCACCACCAGCGGTACTTAGTAATGAACGTGTTCTAGATTGAGTTTTCCCTACTTGCCCTGTGGAAGTATTTCTTGAGCAAGTTTTCTTATATGAGGTACCGTTAGTTGTCTCTTCTGCCAAACCGAAATTGTGTTGGGACTCTACTCTCGATGTTGCTTCATTACCATGCTGAGATGGGCAATTTAGAAAATCACTGTTGTCATTTATATCGGGATTACTATAGCAATCTAGAGAACTCGGAGAGTAATTCGGCCTTAATGTTTGTTCGTACAGTGTTGAGTTTGAAGGCGTGTGTATATGTGGCGTGGGGTTTCTCTGGTGATTTGAATTCGTATCGAAAGTACTTGATGAGTGCGAGTTAGAAGGTGGGGTCGTTGATGATTTTGCATTTAACTGTTTATTCGGGGATTGTGTGCCGGCAAGTCCATTTTGATCTTTTGTCACACCGTTCGTTTGTAATGTTCGTAATTTAGATTGCTTCCTACGTCGAGGTCGATATTTATAATTGGGATGTTCGGTCATGTGTATAACACGAAGCCGTTCAGCTTCCTCGACATAAGGTCTCCGATCTTGTGGGGTTAAAGAACGCCATTTTTTACCTAGGAGAACATTATATATAGAGTTTTTTTTAGATATGTAAAAGTACGAAATATTTCAAATTTCAAAATTCTCGATGCACCCTTAAAAGCTATTCTACAAGGATATTTGTATAGAGACAAATTTCCCTCTCAACCACCTTGTATGAGCAATACGAAGTATAAACTCTTCAACAGGAAGAACATTGGGTATTAAGTGAAATCAAGGACTGACTATTACAAATTTATTATCTAAAAATGTTTCTACTCACCCAACATTTTACTAAGATCAGCATTATGTAAATCGGGATTTTCATCGGCCAACTTTTTACGTTCAATTTTTGCCCAAACCATAAATGCATTCATTGGTCTACGTATTCTAGCTTCTTTGGCACATTTAGACTGATTGCTGCCGACAGCACGAAACTTGACTTCATTGACTAACTTATGACGATCTAAGAAATTTCTATTTGCCGCACAGATTTCCCCTTTATAGTCATATGCCCACATCGAACCGTCCATTATACTCGGTCCACCTCCTATCCCCACAACACTCCCAACATTTCCGCCACTACCAGGACCATACTCCTCTGTATCCGATGACATGGCCACTGACATCATATTGGGATGCGTAAGATACTTGTTTAGCATGGAAGAAGAGGTACTGTTTGTGAGTAAAGGTGACATATTTGTACCAATTAGATGCTGAGCGGCGGATGACTGCGGGGGTGGTGTGTTACCTATAAAGGAGTTTGATATTATTACCGAACTGTGGCATTGGGAATTTAGTGGCAATGAAACGGCTGTTGTAACATCTGTCAAGTGATCATTATCATAACTATTGTTATGGGTAGGCGTCGACGTTGAGGTCGAATGATGAATGGCAGGAGAGTGTAAACTTGAAGAAGAATGTTCGCTACCATGGCGATATTGATAAGAAATTTCACTATTTGCATCGTGTATCAAACGGCCGTCGGCCAGTAGTGAGGGATGATCATGTAAATCTGCTGAACTATTATATTCGGGAGTTCGATTTAGGGGTGAGTTATACTTTTTGGTGCTAAAATTGAAAAAGAGTGTATTTTAATTAAGTTTCTAAATTTAAATATAAAAAAATTTCAAAATTGAAAAAATCAGTTTTTTCTTTTTTTTTTTCTTTCTAATATGTCCCTAAACAGCAGCCGAAGAAAATAAAGCAAAAAAAAAATATGCAGAAGAAGTAAGAGAAAAATTTTAAAACCGTGGCAACTGACGACAGTTAACGATTTATAGGTTCGCTAAATATATGTATTTAAAGTAGACATATTGACAGTTTATCCCTAAATATTGAAATTGAACGAGAAAAATCCTGAAACAAAAAAAATATTTATACTTAATAAAACAAGAAACTAAAACTAAATTCAAGTGTCTTAGTTTAACTGTGCAATGCTTCCTTCCAACCAACCAGCCAACCAAACCGAACCAGCCACTTATCCAACAAAGCAACCAACCGCACTTCTTCGGATTTTGCTACTTTTATTTAGTTCCATAAATCGACTGACTGTTGGTTCGTATAAATGTTCTAAAGATCGCCTGTTTAAACGACTTTGGCTACAGGAGTCCTACAAAGCAAAGCGTTACGATTAGGTTGTGTATGTATGAGTTTAAACTTTAAAATACTCGTATTTATTTTTGTTTAAAGGAAGGAAGGAATGAATACTTTATCCATTGAGCCATACATGCATTCATACGACCGTACGAAAGAGACAATTTTTGTGTGTTGTGGCGGCAGTAGACGATATATTGGTTGGCTAAAGCAAAAATTCGCTTAACATTGGTTTTCGGTAGACACTGAACTCGTAAATGTAAATTGGGCGCGTGCAGCTATTGTCATCATCAAAGAATTTACCGCACCAGTGTTTGCCGACCGACACACACACATGCAAAGATACAAGGAACAAACAATCGATCGTTTCAACGATCTACCGTATAAACGTAAGTAAAGCACGGCAAGAGAGTGAGTACATATTACGTTTATAAAAGTAAGTTAAGTGCTGCCACACTATTTTTTGAAAAACTTTAACTCGAAGTCGGCGTTTCAACATTAACTGTCAGATTCACAATTTTGAATTTAAAACCTGAATATTTTTCATACAGACAGTTGCTGCCCAAATTTGAGTTGTAGTTAACAGGAACACCAGATCGGCCTATAATAATGCGGTTAAGTATGCAAAAGGACTGAAAATCGTTTATAAAACCCAGAATCTTTTGCGAAATTTATCTTCGAAACTTCAATTTTTCTTCGGGACTATTTAACTGAGCCATAAGCTCAAAGTTTATCGTTCAAGAAAATGTTTGTTTAACGAATGGACCTCAAAACATTTGAAAGGGAATGAATAAACATGTCAGATTATTGCTACCAAAACTATATTCCGATTTTTTGTTTTAGCCGGATAAGTAATCAGTAAATACCTACCGCCTTACAATTTTGCAATTTTTTTGTTTGGCGGAATATCGGAATTTTTCCTAATTCTTGGAAAAGAATATATAGAAAAAAATTTCAAATATTTGGTAAAAAATAGTAGTATGTCTCTCCTGAAAAGTAGTTGTTTTTGAGTTACGAGGTTGCGGAAGAAAACCATCGATATGCCTCGATTCGGTCTTTCAACGCGATATAAGTATGCACCAAAAATGATGGGAAGAGTAGCGACTTTACCGTTAGCAATATCCCAAAACAATTTTATTTCTCATGTCAAAATATCTGGCAACTCTTTTTGTGTGGAATAAGCGGTAAGTTTAAGCTTTTAGTTAATCAGCGATCACCTACATCTTAAGGTAAAAAAAAACAAACTCTTATTTAAAGCGAGTGATACACAAATGTTTTGTTTTCCTACATTCTGGTTGTGCGCAAAAGACACATCTCTTCGACACTTTTCGAAGTAAAACTCTTTCTTGGAATTTGCCAAAATAACTGAAATATATGCGAATTGCTGATGATGATGGTCAGTCAATAGTTTAAGAAGCAGACGGTTTACGAATTGTGTGAGTACAATTTTGAATACATGATGATGAATAGTTTTAGGTATTTATTACGGTATGCATACGCGACACATTTATTGGAAAATATCCTCTCACTTAAGCAGTTAATTATCTAGAGATTTTCCCTTAATTTCGAATACATTTACAATAGAGAGTGAGAAATTTATTTTTAGTTAAGTTTAAGAATAGGAATCAAGTACTACATACTAGATATGGGCTATTTATATCGAATTGAAAGTACATTTAGATTTGTATGTATAAGTGTTTAAAGTATACGTTTGCATGTGTGTATGTATGTTCCAGTTAACCGGTAACTCTTGGTAATTTATTTCAAAAAATAAAATATAAAAACAGAAGGATGTGAGCCAGAATTTGATAATTTATTGGGAGCTTTGTGACATTTTATTGCAAACATTTGTTCGTGTGTTTATAGACAATTTGGCTTAAGTACAGTGATCATGAAAAGTTTGCTTTGCATACATTTAGGCCAGTTTTCACAACTAACCGATAGCTAAAAGTAGGATTTTATCGTGTTCCATTATTACAACTTTACTTTAACCTACCAGGTAGGATGAACCTTAATTTACTTTATCGCTCACTTTAGGTTAAAGTAAAGTTTTAATAATGGAACAGTTTTTATAAGGCCGGGTAAAGTCTACACGTAGCTATCGGTAAGTTGTGAAAACCTGCCTTAAAGTATAAATATATTTTTATTTTATTATGTCATTCTAAAAATACAAATATGTCGAAAATACCGCTTATTAAAAAATAAAATACATAAAGTCATAATTAAGCCCTTCTCATAATAAGTAATTAATTAGTCATACATACATACATATGAATATGTATATTCATAAAACAATTTTAAATTTAATAAAGGTTTAAAGAACAAATTTACTATGGAAATTGTCCTTAACAAACGATTGTTAAATTTAAAAACCATTTGTGAATACGGGGGGAATACTTTTCCGGAGTCTCGCTCTAAAAAATACCAAAATAATTTTATAATATTTTAAAGTTTGAATGGGTTTTTATTTATTTAAGAAATATTAATACAAAGACTGGATATAAATCCTAAATTAAAATTAGTGTTTTTAAAATACGTGTGTGCAACGGCGGAAGGTGAAGTTACCTTAAAAATTCCTCATAAGCTATATTGAGATTGTAGGCATTAGGAGCTACTAAATAATCTCCTGCGCAAGAGTTTTGTGACCTGCGAGCATAATCCAAGGATAAATTTAAGTCATGGTGATGGTGTGATGTCGTTTGGTGCATTTATTGTGACTCTAGGAACACATATCTTGGTTTCAGTTTCCCGTCACGAACAAAATAAGTTGTTCTTTCAAATGTTTGGAAGTCCATTGATTGAACAAACATTATCTTGAGCGATAAGCTTTAAGTTCATGTGGCTCAATAAAACAGTCCCAAAGCAAAGTAGAAGTTTCGAAGATAAATTTTGCAAAAACTTAAACGAACGATTTCGGGTACTTTTGCATATCTAAATAGACAACAGCGTTATTATCGGCCAATATGGTGTGCCATTTTACAATTTTGAACGTTAACGTCAACGTAGCATATCTGTAGCAAAAAGGAAAAAGACTTAAGTTGGCTTAAGCTAAATTTGAAATCTTCACGTTTAAAAGTAAAGGGTGGCTAAATTTAAAGGGCCGATGTTGAATGTAAACCACACTCAAACGTCAAGTTTTTTTCGCATTTCATTTGACATACGTCAATAAGCAGAATTGCCGCATTTGGGCGAATGATAATCCAAGAGTGATTGTCGAAAAACCAATGCACCCACAAAGAGTGACTGTTTGGTGCGTTTTATGGGCTGGCGGCATCATCGGGCCGTATTTTTTCCAAAATGAGGTCGGCCGGCAGTTACTGTGAATGGTGTTCGCTATCGTAAGATGATAACGGACTTTTTATGTCCCGAATAGGAAGATATGGCCACACAGATAACGAAACAATGGCTCTTTTGCGCGACAAATTCAATGGCCGTGTTATCTCACGTGGTGGCGATTTCAATTGGCCGCCCAGATCATGTTATTTGACACCGTTTGACTTCTTTCTTTAGGGTTATTTGAAAGAAAAGGTGTACGTCGATTATCCAGCAACAATTCAAGAGCTTAAGGATGAGATAATTGGGCACATTACCGGCATAGAAAATCAATTATGCCTCAGCGTCATCGAAAATTTAGACCACCGGATGGAGGTGTGCCGCCGAGTTCGCGGCGACCATTTGGTCGATATTTAGTTTCATACATGATTGAACCATACCAATATTATCATAGTAAAAAGAAATGACAATTATTTCATAAATAATTTGTGTTTTATTTAAAATCAACATCGGCCCTAAACGTTAAGTCTGAACGTACACGTGTTTTTGAAGGGACATCAAAACAAAATACGAATGTTGTTATAGGGGAATATCGCAAAGTCAAAAACTTAATTTCATTATAAAAATATGTTTTATGTTATGCAATACATATGTCAATTGGAGAGTAGCGAAATATCGTGTAAAGTAAAAAAATATTTCGTAAATTATATTATTATACTTTTCACAGGGTTACCGTTAGGAATTTTTGAAAAGTCGCACAAAAGGTCGTTTTATAAAAATAAAGTCCTACAAAAAAGTCGTTTAAGAAAAAAAAAAGTCACACATCTTTTTTAACGTTTTTTATTTATAAAAAGCATAGCAAAACAATTGAAACAAAACAGTCAGTCAGTTGATTTTTTTCATTTTCAGAACCCTTTTTATACTATTAATGCGTTTTTTTGTTTTTCCATGAAGCTGAAGATGATTGTTTTAGTTCACTAAAGGCTGTTTACAAACAATGCAAAAAGGCCGCTTTGACTCCATGTCTTAGTTAAGCCATTTATACTTTAGTTCCCAGTCTTTCGAATAGTATACTAAAATAATTCCCAAAATAGAACGTTTCTTACATGGGGTCTTCACCTGACAATTTTTTGTCATACCAAAAGTCAAAGTCCATATAAAAAACTTTAAAATTTTTGTCAGCGTTTTTTTTTTTATATGAAGTTTGACGTTTATTATGACAAAAAATTGTCAGGTAAAGATCCTATGTTAAAGGACCCGCCGCGATGTTAACGTTATCCGTCTAATGCCCGTAATTTCTACAAACATATGTATATCTGGTCGTTTTGGAATTGAGCTGTCGATATGCGAAAGCAAATGGCAAAAATAAGCAACTAGTTCGCAAATGCGAAACCAAAGATTCGCCGCAGGACTACTTAAAAGTATTGAATGAAAATGTTAAAAATATAACAAAACAGAACGACTTTCAAAAATGAAAAAAATAAAATAAATTAAAAAATAATTAAAAATTTTAACGACCTAATAAATTTTTACTCTTTTAAAAGCAAATAGATTAAATTATCATTTTGTTAACATAAATAAATAAATTAATAAATACCATACGAACAATTTTCCAACACACTGTATACGATTATATATGATTAAGAATATATTTATTTATGTGGTAAACCCTTTTGCCTGCCAGTTTCTTGGCATAATAATGAAAAAAAAAACAAAAAGAGAGAACTGAAACGAAAAACGTCAGTACCAGCAATAACCGTAGCACAGCACCCAACAGTTTCTCTACTTGTGTGTGGAGTGAACGAAAACGTACCCACAGTTGGGGCATCTGTGTTGGCTGTCTTTGGCTGATTTAAAATAGGGCACCGCGCTACCGCATAATGTGACATACACCAAAATCGCACATAAATACTCTAACTACATACATATTTTTATTTAAGCAAACACACAGACGGACTTACTTTAACTAAGAAAGACTTTTGGATTAATGTACCAGAGGATTTGGAAAAGCAACAACAAAGTGATACAAACAAACAGTAGTAGTGGACGCTTAAGCAGCACCCAAACAATTTGACTAGCTTAAGCACAGGCAGGCTTAAAAAGTTTAAACGTAAACTAACAAAGTCGGTATATTTTTTAAGCTGTAAAATGTCAACATCTTTAAGAAATGTTGCATATTCTAAATCTGGTCCACCAACAGAATGCCAACACAACGTCATGGTCTGTAGTTGGTTTTGCTTTTATATTTGTTTACTGTTTTTTTTTTTTTAACAGACAAATAAAAGAATTTATTAATACAATTTACAGTTTACGCTTTTATAATTATGTATAAGCAGGGAAACCGGAAAAATGCTCTATAAAAAAAGCGTTATTATGAGGGTCGTTGTCGTGATCAAAAACCAGTAGTTTTTTTAGAAATTGGTATTATTATTGTCGTAAACGACATAAATATGAACAGACAACCAGGAAGACAAACCGAAGGACACTGCTAAATCACTTTAAAATATGATTCTGAGTTGATCGGTATACCCAGAGATGGGTCTGGATTCACAAATAGATATTTAAAACAGAAAATCCATCTGTTAACCAAAATTTCAAACAATTTTTTTTCGCTGCGAAAGCACTTTTATAGACATCTAAAAACTTGAACTTGTACCAAAATATGCTTCACAAAGGTGAAATATGCGATAAAAACTTCAAACCAAAATACAAAATTTAGTTCTGGAAATGGAAAACGAGTAAAATTAAAATTAATGATGACATTCAGATAAATTTTTTCAGAATGATCGAAGTGTTTTCTGATTTTAAAAAAAGTTCTAATAAAGATAAGTGGCACTTAAATTATGATTATTAAAAAATTAATATTTTTATGAACTTTTTAAACAGAATCGTTTTAATCGAACTCCTTCGATTACAATTTCATGGCTGTATAATTTAGATCAGGGTTGCCAATGTTGGTACAATTATTGCTCTCTTTATACTTTTCGATCTTTTAAAATAAAAAGGAATACAAATGACTGTACTTAATTACTACCTACAATTAAAATTTTTCACAATACGAAAAAGTCTTCTTAGATGTATATGTATCTCCTGCATAGTCTGAGTGATGCAAGTTTCATCAATAATCCTATGCCGACGACATATTTTTAGACAATAGGCTAATAATATTATGAAAAGAAATGGGACTGAGCCATATTTTAGGGTGACAAATTCATGTTCGACAAAAGAACATATCGCACACCCAATCATAACCAAGTACAAATCACAATTTAAAAATGTTTAGGAGAGGCAGAAAACAGGCTTCAAAAACATGGTAGAACTTTTTGAATCAAATTGAGTTCCATAAATGTTAAAGAAGAAAAGTTAAATAAAGCGGCTCATACACTTGCAATAGAATTGTTCAATTTAACGTATTGTACAATTATATCACCAATGTGTATGTGATATTCGAAGGTGGAACAATATATCGGCAACAATCAAAAGACTTTTGATTTTTATTGCACAACGAAAAGAAATGAAGTATGTTGGCAACATTGTACCATGCTGTTTATGTTATTCCTATAGGTTATGTTCACCTTTTTATTGGATGAATGAAATAATTGTGCGACTTATTGCATAATAAAGGACAAAATGAAACTAATATGGCGAATATCCTATACAATAATATTGCAAGTGTATGGGCCGCTCAAGACGAAATTTTTGTGGTCGCTAAAGATTTGATTTGTGAACTGAATTATTTTTAATTTTGATTTGTGCCGGTTTATGATTTTGTGTGCGGTATGTAGATGTGTGCTGCATATGCTCCGAGGTATAGGCGTCCAGTCCAAGATTCGGTTGAACAGAAAGTTGTGCAGTATTTGAGATTAAAGGTGGATTCATCGATGCGTTCCGAACAATAATTTCAACTTTTATGCACAAATTGAAAAAAAGTGTAATTTTGTTCTGAACTAAAATTAAAATTCAACCACTTGCAAGACGTTAAATTCAATATAAAAAAAATTTTGATCGGACAAAAATATTGTTCGGAACGCATGGGTGAATCGAGCTTAAGGGTCGCTTATAGAACTTTATTAATATTTCAAAACACTATATAAAATTTGAAGTGTCCGACAGAAGTCCTTTTTAAGGCCTATGCCGAAGTTCGGCCAAATTGACTAAATCAAGGACGAAGCATAACTTTACTTATCCAAATTCACAACAAGAAAAACCTAGGAAATTTTTGAGATATATTTATTAAATAAACAGAAAAAATATTAATTTATACAAATTCTTGGTAGTAAAAAAAAAATAAACAAACAAATTATTATTAAATTATAAAAATTATAATCAATTTTCAAATCATATATCAAAAAATTAAAAATTTTAAGTTGCTTAGGAAAAGTGCTACTTACTGATTTTTTTTAAATATAGAAGTATATTTAAAAAAAATTAGTGACATATCTCAAAATGAGCCGAAGTTATAGCAAAATATAGTTTATTAAATCAGTACATAAAGTAACATTTTGAAAACTTTAATATTGTTTAATATTCAAAATGCAAAAGTTGTATGTTTTAATGATAGAACAGTTATTGTTACGCATTGACACCAATAAGGTTACTTCTGCGTTTGAAATTAAACTGCCCAGCTGCAGTAAACAGCTGCTCGCTGGCTTTATGGGCTTATTTATTTAAATAAAATACATTATTATGTTTCGAGAATGCTTTCATTATTTTCTTCCACTTCTGTGTTTTCATTATTTTCTTCCACTGTGTTTTAGAGATCTCAGTTAAGCTAGGTTTAGTAAATCTGCAAACAGATTTGTGCAGCCATTACCAAGTTTGTATACAAAATTTTGAAGGAACAGCATAGTTTTGCTTAAAATGTTGGTATATAAATGAAGTAATAAAAAAAATCAAATTTCGCCGGAAACATCCGAGTTTCATACTACGTTAAACGAAGTTTAAACTTAATCCACATCACAAAACCAGGCCTTAGAAACAATATAATTTATCACCCCGAATTTTGGAAACAAAAATTTTAGTTGATTATTTTTGCATGATTTTGTAACATTTGTATAAAGGGGAGGCTGTGGCAGTAGGGTGGTCACAAGAAATCAATGTTGGATTTTCCATCGGCGCAATCCCCTAATATGTGCCAATAGCATAAAAAATGCGATTGACAAAGTTTCAGCTTAATCGAATAACGCTAACATGTGCCTCATTGAGAATAAATTAAGGAAAAACAGCGATTTTTCACTAAAATTCGTATTTCCTTGCCTTTATAACCGAAACCATTTATTCTAGGAACCTAAGTAGAGTCTTGTGTTATAGGAAATTTTATTCTTATTAATTTTGATATTGATAGTTTTGTTCCTTATACCAATAGATAAAGTGGTATTTAGCATTAATTAAGGACAAAGAAATACGAATTTTAGTGAAAAATCACTGTTTTTCCCTAAGTTATGCTCAATGAGGCACGTGTTGGCGTTATCCGATTATTCTGAAACTTTTTCAATCGGATTTTCTAGGCTATTGGAATATTTTAGAGGGGTGCAGTAAAAGATAGCCAACAACAAAAAATTTACCATATCTTGTAACGACACTAATAGGATGGTTACCAGAAATCAATGCTGGATTTTCCGTCGGGGCACACCCCTAATATGTGCCAATAGGATATAAAATGCGATTGATGCAGTTTCAGCCCAATCGGATTACGCTAACATGTGTCTCATTGAGCATTAATTAAGAAAAACAGCGATTTTTCACTAAAATTCGTATTTTTATCTTTATAACTGAAACCATTCATTCTAGGAACCTGAGTCGAGTCTAGTTTTATAGGAAATTTTATTCTTATTAATTTTGATTTTAATAGTTTTGTTCCTTTTACCAATAGATAAAGAGATATTTAGCATTAAATAAGGACAAAGAAATACGTTTTCCACTAAAATTTATAATGTTAGCGTAATCCGATTGGGCTGAAACTGCATCAATGGCATTTTCTATCCTATTGGCACATATTAGGGGTGTTCCCCGACGGAAAATCCAGCATTGATTTCTGGTAACCATCCTATTAGTGTCGTTACAAGATATGGTAAATTTTTTGTTGTTGGCTATCTTTTGCTGCACCCCTCGCAAATATTTCAATAGCCTAGAAAATCCGATTGAAAAAGTTTCAGAATAATCGGATAACGCCAACACGTGCCTCATTGAGCATAACTTAGGGAAAAACAGTGATTTTTCACTAAAATTCGTATTTCTTTGTCCTTAATTAATGCTAAATACCACTTTATCTATTGGTATAAGGAACAAAACTATCAATATCAAAATTAATAAGAATAAAATTTCCTATAACACAAGACTATACTTAGCTTCCTAGAATAAATGGTTTCGGTTATAAAGGCAAGGAAATACGAATTTTAGTGAAAAATCGCTATTTTTCCTTAATTTATTCTCAATGAGGCACATGTTAGCGTTACCCGATTATGCTGAAACTTTGTCAATCGCATTTTTTATGCTATTGGCACATATTAGGGTATTGCGCCTAAGGAAAATCCAACATTGATTTCTTGTGACCACCCTACTGTGGCAGCTTCGGCACTTTTTTAAGCCCTGGATCTTAAGAGATATGCAACAGATTTAAAAATCGTATCGCTTGTTCTAGTCCTTGGATATCTAATTGGATATTAGATCCAGCGAAACATTTTCATTTTCAGGCTTAACAAATAGAGATAAAAAAAAAAATTTAAGTTTCCGAAAAAAGTTTATTGTAAAGATGCAGTCGCCAAGAGTTTCAGTAATCTTAGTAACTCAATAAATTGTACCAAGTTTGGGGGGTGGGACTTTTCGCAGAGGTGGAAAGTTTCTGATTTGCCACTCACTGGGAGTGGCCAGGACGATTCCTTTGTTGAACTGTCCAAGCAGCTAACTACTTCCGGTCTTAGACCAAGTATCCCCCGGGCAATGGCTTTGTAGCATCCGCTTTAAGGCTAGCCAGAGTTAGAAGGCGCCACAACCATGTATCCTGAATGGTCGAAAGGACGTCTCAGGAAAGTAGGCGATAACCGCTGAAACATGGTTGCATCGTGGGATTGGACACGTAGATAGCAGCCCTATCACCAATCTAGGGGACGAGGGTTAGCAGCCCACTTTCCCGAATCACAAATTGCTAACGAATCGCTATTTTGGCGCCCTATGCTCCAATGGGAGTAAGAGGAACATATATATATATATATATTTATAAGTTTAACTAGGCCGATGGCGCCCCAAGTGAAAATGCTGAGTCTACCCCGAAAGCACTATTTAGACTTTTTTTCTTTTCTTCCTCTGAATCTTCAACAAAGATCTAGAGATTTCATTTATTTTTAGGGAAAATAGCACAATTCTTAATGTTGTTTTGTAATTTTTTTTTACGAAATAGAATCAAAATTTTACAAAAACACTAAAACATATGTAGCTTTTTCAGTGTGTAAGCTAGAGATGACAAACTTTGCGGAAGTTCTCTACTTTGATTCTCGATACATAAATAGTTAGTGATGTAAAATAAGTGCATCATATCGAAAACTTCATTGACGAATGTACCCCAGTGCCGAAGCCGACACAGTCTCCTAATGGTATGAAAAAGTTTGGAATTTGGGCCAAAATCGGTCAAATTTATTCCATACACAGATTATTGGCCGATTAGCCATTTATTGGCCGATGCCGAAGCCGATTAATCGATCGGACACTAAAAGTTTGTCTTGGTATATTTAAGCTCAACAAAAGCACAATTTTTAAATTAAGTTTGCGCAATTTTATAACGCCTTCTGTTATTCATAGCTCAGAAGTATTCACGAAGGTTTTAGAGTTTTCCTAGTTTAGTTATATTTAACCTATTTCAGAATTTAATTTCATATATATTGCACCCTCCGGAGGTTTGTAGGAGATCTTAACGATCTCTTGCGATTGAGGCTGACCAGATATCCTATATACTACCATGGTAGTCAGTAGTCTTCGGTGAGCAGCCACCGGACTTAATATTCGTTGAGTCTCCCGTTAGTAACCTTCTTGCGGGAAATGCTTCCTGACTTTCAGGAAATTGACTTTTGCAGAAATTTCCAACACCAAATTTAAATAAATCTGTTAATTTTTTTAAACTGTATTATTCACAGATAAAAGAAAATTTAAATTTTTCCGGAGAAAGCCAAATTTCGAGCTTAAAAAACACAACAATATCAACACAGTCAAACATTGTGGCGGGGGGTTGTGGAATTATATGTCGTTGTCCTTGTTTTCTTTGATGGTATTATGGGCAAGAACGGGTATCTCAACATTTTAAGGGAAAACCTACAAAACAGTGGTCAAAAGCTTGGTCATGGTAATAATTTTTTTTTTTATTTCCAACATGATAAAGATTTCGCACCCCAGCAAAAACACTGCTTACCTAGAAGAAATTTTGTAAAGGAGACGATCTTACGGCATCACTAACCAATGGGCATTTATAAGGCATGATATTTGTTCGAGATGAGCCGTTTAGAAGCAATATTTTATGTATTTTGCCTATAATTCAAAAACAATTATTTAACCGGTCCCTTACTTTGTCGCATCTTAAAAGCAATTCTGCGATTAAGTGAGCAATGTACTGCATTCAGGGGCTTTAACTGCTTCCAAGTCTTGATCATTTTTAGCTGGTACACTACATTGAACATCTTTGGAATGAGCGTTGTTGGAGAGTTGTTAGCAGAATATTTATGGCAAGGTCCAGCTAAAAGAAATTCTTCAACAAGATTGGTTAAATATTGTGCCAGAAGGGACAGAAAAATCAGTTAAATCTATGCCAAACAGATTAAACAAAGTTTTGAACATAAAAAAATAACTGACTACTAAAATAGAATCGCGAAAAAGTTAACCAAAATGTCCAAAGGGTTGTTAACTTTTTGAACTTTTAACTTTTCTAAGCGGGCTTAAATTTAAAAAATATACAACTATAAACATGGATCTTTCTAAAATAATACACTAAACTTATTCCAATGGCTTAGTTTTTATCATAACAAAAAGAAGCTAATTTTTTATATGTATTCGCCAAAGCCTCGAGTATTTTAAAAATTTTTTTCTAATTTTTGTGATCCATAATCCAACGCTAATAGTTTTCCTTTAAATTTTAATTAATTTTGTTTAAACTCTCTATTTCTGCTCATTTCCAATGTTTTTTATTAAAATGTTCAGAAAGTTTAACTGTTACGAGTGACGCAGCGAGTTAAAATTCGGTGCAAGCAAATAGGCCTTAAGAGTTACAAATGTATTTACAAATTATGTAATATTACAACATAGTTAACCGAGCAATAGTAGCTTAGACCTTCAGCCAGAAATAGCTTAACAGACCAGCACCTCAAGCAGAAATCGAACCTGAAACCCTCGCAATGATAGAGTAGCTCATTAGTAACTAGCCTTCCGGGGAATCCGTCTCTTACTTATTGTTGTTGGATTTTGCAAAACTGCTACGAATTTTTGCATTTGCTCTTTCCATATTGTTTGTTTTCCATTCAAAACGCTTTAAAATCTTGCCCTCGTCATTAATGTTTTTATTACATTAAAGCTCTGATTGTTTAAATATACAACATCGGCCTAAACATTTGCCGTAACTAGCCATGTTGTCGGCCTGTTTCAGTTGGATTCTGTATTTTTATTTGTTTTTTTTTTTATATATTTTTCAACTTTATTTTCATTTTGAAAAAATGACGACCATATTTCCATGCTGCATATGCATTCATTGTGTACCTTCCATGTGTTGGCCCACCTTTTAAGCAATCTAAAAAAAAAAACACTAACAAAAAACATACAAGAAAACTTACTTGGACTTGTGCATATATAACGAAGTACTAACTAAGTATTTATGTATGTGAGTTACACCCATACAGTACATAACTATAAACATACATACATACATACATATATGTATTAGTATAGACGAGGACTTACCGAAAAGTTCAGTTACATGATAGAGAAAGCAATTATTTTAATTTCTACAATTGTATACTTTAATTTCAATATTTTTCGATTTCCACAGCTTAAAAAAATTAAACGCTTGCGGTACAATAAGCAACAATTTGTGGTTCATATTCCAGAGATTTGTTTAGTCGTAGCCAGATATCAATATAGAGTCTGCATTTATTTTTAACCCTAAAAGTGTTTAAGGTCCCTCGATTTCTGAAGGAAAATTATACTTAAGTGTATAACCAACTAGATGTTATTTATTTTTATAATGATATCATAAAAGAAGATTTTTATATTTTTTAATTACTTTGAATATCGAAAAACTAGCAATTACTGATCACACAAACAAAGAAAAACATGGTTGTGGTAAACATATTCTAAGAGCAACATATTAGATAAGAATTATGATTGTAGTCACCATATTAAGATTATTATTGAATCATATTATGACTAAATATACTCGTACTATTACATCATAATATTTTTCCCTTAATCATATTATTATTCTGTTAATCATACTAAGTTAAGAAGTAATCTAATTATTGTCATGTTAATCATAATAAGCTAAGAAATTAATCATATTATTGTCATGTTAATCATAATAAGCTAAGAAGTAATCATATTATCATCATGTTAATCATAATAAATATAGAAGCAATCATATTATGATACAGCTCCTTTCATAACTGTCATAAAAATACAAAATAAATTTAAATAATTTTGAATCGATTTTTTATTTTGTGGCTTTTTACAATTTTTCTTAATGTAAATCAAATAGCGGAGTTCAATATAGGGCTTGCAAAAGAACAAATGAAAAATCTGTGGTTTTCATGGGCAACCGCGTGTGTCCATTTTTTCGATTTTAACGCTCTTTACATTTTTCTAAAAAAATAAGGATCAATTCCGATTGTTTAACGTAATGACAAAGTTTAAAATGTGCAATACCTAGTTTGATCTAGAATGGTTTTTGGCTTTCCTGAACAATTTGTTTTAAGACATACGCGGTTGCCCATGAAAACCACAGAAATATCGTAGCACTTTTATAAAATATAACGAAATCTCTGTGTGTTTTGTTGTTGGATTTTACAAAAAAACTATGATATTTTGCATTTGCACTATTACATCACTAATACTTGAATAAACTCCGCTAATATTTTAATTTTTTAATTTCTTTAAACTTATTTTTTTATGGAATTTTATCTTTTAAATGTTTAACCGCTCACAAATAAAAAAAACGACACAACTTCTTCAAAATTATTTTACAAATGGCGCTAACATAATATGATTAGAGTAAAAATATTTTGATTGCATCTTTAACATAATATGATAAATGTATTGAAAGTTAAATATCATGATATGGTTGTGAGAAATATAATATGTTTTGAAAGTTATCATAATTTAGTTGTTAGAAAAATAATTATTTTTCGTTCAACAATACTCAAATTCATAATTGCGATAAACATTGATATGTTTACAGTAACTATAATATTGTTGATATTAAATAAAAATAACAATTATATGTGTACGAAAACAATATATTGTTACATTAAACATAGTGTTGTTGCCGTAACCATGCCCAACCATATTTTTTCTCTGCGTGTTTCTTTAGAATTATCAAAAAATAACTTTTATTTTTGCTCAAAAAAGTAAAAATTAATCAAATACCTTTTTTTTTTGCTCGAAATATTTAATAAAAATTTAAATTTGATCTTATTATATATTTTATCATAGACTGGTTTAAAGGATCAATTTGCTAAAATAGAGATATGGAAACATGTAGCAGCTATAATCACAGTTTTTCAACGCAAGTTTATAAACAAGTATACTTGCTAATAGTTCTCGCTAAATAACAGTTATGTATAAAAACAAAGCATAATCGTAAACACAAAAAAAACAAGTTAGAGTGCTATATTCGGCTGTGCCGAATCTTTGATACCCTCCACCGACAGTTCGAATGTTTAAAGAGTACTATCTGTATGATGTTATTATTATTTTAAACCGTGACGATTTGTTATTAATTATGGTTTTAGGTGCACTAAACTGTTTTCCGGGAGAAGGGTTTCTATGGGGCCTAGGGTAAATTATGTACCGATCTTCACGAAATTTCACAGTATCATTTATAGTCCTATAAAACTGTGACGAGCCAAAATTTGTTATGATTGCATTATTTTTTACAGTTTTATGCGTACTAAACTGTTTTCCGGTAGTAGGGCTTATGTAGGGCCTAAGGTAAATTATAGACCGATCGTCACGAAATTTCACAGTGTCATTTCTAGTCCTAAAAAACTGTGACGTACCAAATTTTGTAACGCTAGCGTTATTTTTTACGGTTTTAGGCGTACTAAACTGTTTCCCGGGAGTAGTGTTTATATGCGGCTTAGGGTAAATTATGGACAATTTAACAGCGTGATTTCCAGTCAAATAAAACAAATTTTTGCAAAATCTTATCTCATTCCGTGCCTTGTTCCAGCATTTATGTTATTTTTTGTAACAAAATTATAAATTTTTTTAGGTGGTGGTTCCACATTTGGATTCATAGCTCTGGTCCGATTTTGCTGGATTTCAATCCCAAACAGCTTAGGATAACTACAAGCAATTTGGCACCAAGTTTGTTTATTTCTTTTGAGTTGTTCGAAAGTGAGCGTGTTTTCAACAGACGAACAGACGGACAGACAGACGGACATGGCTAAATCGACTACGAATTACTCAAGGACCCAGATATATACTTTATGGGGTCTGAGATGAATAATAAAAAAGTTTCACACGGAATGACAAACTTAATATACCCTCTTCACAACTAATTGTGGTGGAGGGTATAAAAATAAAAACAAAGCAGTTGGTATTGATAGCTCAGCACTGCTTTTCTGTACTGCTAAAAGCTAGTTTACACTATCTCACAAGTCTTACGTATTCCATAATATTTTGTGAGATAGAAATCTATTGAGTTTTGTTGCGACCGTCAAAAAATCTTATTTAACATGACAGTTTGTGTTCACACCATCACACAAAGTATAAACACTCACACATGTAATAACATGCAACCCTGATCCAATGAAAAGTATTATTGTTTAGAAATTTTTCAAAAAAACTATGAAGTCGTAATACTTGTCATTTTCGTGACACATTGCATTCACACTATCACACTTTGTCATATTACTTGAGTTTTTGACATGTATTAATACAAAGTAGATACAATAGTGTAATCTACCTTTAAGTAGAGGCCTTTTATCAAAATTTGTTAATGGTAACACTGAAATTTAAAATGTTTTTGTTATGTTATAAAAAAAAATGCAAACACAATTGCGAGCATATGGCAATACAATGATCGATCACTAGAGGAAAAGTCCTCTAGACCGATTACCTTTTGGGTGTTGCAATAAAATATATTAAAGTCGCCGCTACTTCGGTTCCTTCAGAAAGGTGTTTTGCAGCTGCAGGTATAATTTTATCGATAGTATCAATAGTGAAATCTGAGCTATCGATAAAAATCGATAGTAGAAAATATCAATAGCATTCTTGCACTGACCGACATACCCGTACCGTAGAGTTAAATACGTAGATATTGGTATCAGCTGTTTTTTTTATTTGTAACTGTGTTCAAATTCTTTAACAAATTTTTAACTACCCCTCGTATAATATGTGATTTTTTATGACTTTGCTCTACTACTTTAGTTTGTTGTTTGCAAATACAATTACAAACCTACAAACATGCAGTACTTTTACATATTTTCGTATATTTAAAAGAAGAAGGAAAATGAAAAACGTTAAGCATTTAACATTATTGGTAGGAGACATCAAGATGCCACACTTTATGGCAGAAATAAAAAACTAAACAAAAAAACACACAAGAGCAGCAGCTACATCATCATTCTCTTCAGTCACTATAAAGCAAAGAAGAGCTCTTCGAAAAGAAAATAAAGGTTTTGCTTAAGGAGCAGAAGCACTTTTTTTATTTCTTTTTATATCCATAAATTTTTTTTTTTTTTTTTTTTTTTGTTTTTAGCAAAAAACCGGTAGAAAAGTGTCAAGGCTTTAGCATATTTCATGAGAAGTGGCTTTAACACGTCCCTTTTTACTTTCCGATTCGTTAGCAATAGCAAGTAAGTACGGTAACTAAGTACTTTTGCATGAATCTTTATATGAATACATGTATGTATGTATGTATGTATGTACATAAATGTATGAATACAAGTACTCATCCGTTTAAAATACATACTCACATAAATAACCACCAAGTTCGAGATTTCAGAATACTCGTACGGAAGTATACTAAGTTTAGATATGTGTATATGCCCTAGGATTAATTCTTGCATTGCACCATATTCAAACATAATCATACGAATTTAAACTATAAACAAATAAACATCCATGCAACTGCAACATACAGTGGCAAAAGATTTATATCATCTCCAATAATGGCATTTTGTTTCGAGTTTTCAGTTCAGTTTTAGTTGAGTTTTTCTGTTTTGTTTTTTTTTTATTTTTCAATTTTTTTCTTCAACGTTACTTTTTGTCATTATTTTCAGGCCAGAATAAATAAATTTCAATAATTGGAACCATTCGTTTAAAATATGATAAAAATGTCGGTTAGTATTTATAAATATTGAAACATTTTAACATTTATATGTATACGACAATTACTTATATCGCTGGTATGTTGTTGATAGCACACGTGTTATTCTTACTATTTGTTGTTTATTATTTTGTTTTTTCTTTTAATCAGAAGCAAATTCGATTTCAGTTTCATGCCATTAATTTTTTTTTAATACCCATAGAAAAAGTTATATCGAGGGTTATTTTTCAAATGGTGCTATCTGAAATTTTTCAAAAATTTTTTTTTTATAGAAACGTGTTCACTGACGGAAGGGTCATCTGTCATTTAAATTTGAAAAAAAAAAAATTCCCAAAACGTTTTTTTTCTTCATAAATATTGTTTTGTGCTATCTAACACAGACGTTTTTTTTTTGGTAAAAAAGTGTTATCTACATAAAAAATATTACTTCATTTAATAAAATGATAAAAAGTGTTATTACAAAGTAGACATATTATACATCAAAGGGTTGGGAATTGTGTCTAGATTTCATAAACTAATATAATTTTTAAATTCGTTGTAGAAATTTTGCAAAAAACTGCAAAAAATTGTTTTATGAGTTTTTGTAAACAATATAAATTTTAATTTATCTAATAAAATCGTTGTTAGCTAATATTATTTAATTAAATTTTACAAGTAAATACATGTTTTAAGGCTTAATACAAACCAGCTCAAAATTTTATTAAACTTACAAAACGAATCCCACAATTCCCAAAAAACAGCCGAAAATTCCCTAATATTTTCAATACAAAATGTACGAAATATTCCAGTAATGCGCTTTGGCCTTGAAGGCTTTTTGTTTTACAAGCAATAAAATAAATAAATATTAGTGTTTTTTAGAAATATAATGGCTACCAAGCACGGGTCTTAAGCGGCCCATACACTTGCAATATTATTGTATATGATATTCGCCATATTATTTAAATTTTGTCCTATATTATGCAATAAGTCGCACAATGGTTTCATTCATTCAATAAAAAGGTGAACATAACCTATAGGATTAACATAAACAGCATTGTACAATGTTGCCAACACATTTCACTTTCTTTTCGTTGTGCAATAGAAATCAAAAGTCTTTTGATTGTTGCCAATATATTGTGCCACCATCGAATATCGCATACCCATTGGTGTACAATACGTAAAATTTAACAATTTTATTGCAAGTGTATGAGCCGCTTTAGTATTTATATTGCACAATTATTATACACATATCGGGTCATACAAAGTCGAACGATTCGCCCAAAATTGGACCGTCCGAATGGACCACCTCAGACAAAGTCATGGCCAAAATTTACTTGTACATGATATTATACAAATAAAACTGTTAAGCGAATTTATTTGTATAATATCTTTAAATTTTCTAAAATCTTTGGATGAAGTTTCCTGATGATTTGACCTATGCAACCAGTGAAATGCGTATGTTAATAGTTTATCCCATCAGCAATAAATTTCAGTTTTTTTTTTTTATCAAAAATAAAAATTAGGAATTAAGCACGACAAACAAAATCATGTTGATAATTCACAATAAAATATTTCAAACGAATTATGATAAATTTGAGTCTTATAATTTCAAAATAGTAGACTAAGGCCCCTATTACAGTTTACAACTCAACTCAGTTGAGTTGTAATAAAGACAACTGGTTGCGATCAGCTGTAAATTTTGTTATGTTTTTGTTCACCGCAATTTAGCAAAGTTGTAAACTAAATGGTGGCTAAATTGTAAGGGCCGATGTTGAATGTGAACCACACCTAAACGCCAAGTTTTTTTCCGAATTTTATTTGACATTTCTCTATTTCAGACTTACTCAATTTGAACCATGGAGAGATACAGAATCCAACAACGTGTTAAAGTTATCCAGACTTATTATGAAAATGGGCGTTCAAATCAAAATGCATATCGTGCACTTCGTGATTTTTTTGGTCAATTTGATCGTCCAAATGTGCGTACAATCGCAAAAATCGTGGAAAAATTCGAGCAAACCGGGTCTGTAGAAGATGTGAGAACACCAGTGCATGCTCGTACAGCTCGTACTGCAGAAAATATTGCTGCTGTTCGCGATAGTGTGGCTGAAGAGCCGTCCACCTCAACTCGTCGTCGTGCCCAACAATTGCACCTCTCACGCTCGTCGTTGATGAACATTATGCATAAAGACTTGCATTTACACGCTTACAAGGTGCAATTGGCTCAAGAACTAAAGCCTCTTGACCATTCCAAACGTCGTGAATGGGCAGAATGGTGGCAAGAAATGGCAACAGTGGATGATCAATTTTCGAAGAAAATCATCTTCAGTGATGAGGCACATTTTCACCTCAGTGGATTCGTCAATAAACAGAATTGCCGCATTTGGGCGAATGAGAATCCAAGAGTGATTGTCGAAAAACCAATGCACCCACAAAGAGTGACTGTTTGGTGCGGTTTATGGGCTGGCGGCATCATCGGGCTTTTTTTTCCAAAATGAGGCCGGTCAGGCAGTTACTGTGAATGGTGTTCGCTATCGTGAGATGATAACGAACTTTTAATGGCCCGAATTGGAAGATATGGATGTGGACGATATGTGGTTTCAGCAAGACGGTGCCACTTGCCACACAGCTAACGAAACAATGGCTCTTTTGCGCAACAAATTCAATGGCCGTGTTATCTCACGTAATGGCGATGTCAATTGGCCGCCAAGATCATGTGATTTGACACCGTTGGACTTTTTTCTTTATGCCTCAGGGTCATCGAAAATTTGGACCATCGGATGGAGGTGTGCCGCCGTGGTCGCGGCGCCCATTTGACCGATATTTTGTTCCATACATAATTGAGTAATACCAATATATCATAATAAAATAAAATTACAATAATTCCCTAAATAGTTTGTGTTTTATTCAAAATCAACATCGGCCCTTGAAATTACAACTCAACTGAGTTGAGTTGTAAACCGTAATAGGGGCCTAATTAAAAACTATGATGAACTGGACAAGCGCATTTTGTTAAAAAATTATTTTTAGCATCCAGCTAAAATTAAGAATTAAGGATCGTTTTTAGTTTTTGTATACCTTAGATGTCCTAATTTGGGAACCTATAGCACCTCTCCTGCTAAGTCTATGGACCTCAAATCCAAGACCTAAACTCGACTACAACTTTTTAATTTTCACCTCAAACTGCATTCCAATCGGAACAACCGTTTATAAAATATAGAACTATTTCCATTTTTTCCCAAATTTCCCACACTGTGCAGCGATCCTATAAATAGAAGCGAAACCCTTATAATCTGGCCCACGTTCTTTTCAACTAAGCAAACGGATGCATTTCCAAAGCATTGAAGTCTGCTATTTCGCAAGAATATCATTATTTTTATGATAATTTAAAATATGTGGATAAAGTTAAATTATTTATTGCTTTTCAATAAACATTAGTGTAAAATTTTAACTTAATTTCGAGTTCAGTTAACATGATTATGCGCTTCTTTAACTTTACTAATTATTAATTAGTATTGTGGTTATTTTGTTGAACTATTTATGGTTTTCAATCCAAATTTTTAATATTTTTAATTAGGCTTAAGTTCATGAAATTTAATTTTTCTTTAATTATTTTTATGAAGAAAGGAATTTTACAACATGAAAATTAATTAAAATTGTTATTGATAATCTTTCATTCTTGACGTGGCTGGGGCTCGAACCCCGGCCGGCAGGTTACCATGACATGTTTCGATTGCAACCACTCAATCTCCTCAGATGGATTTGCCGTCTTACACTCGCAGCCATCGACGACTGCTGACGTCAATAGTCAAACATCAATCCTTAAACCAAATAGTATTCTAACATTTGGTAGATCGAAATTTGCTTTCCTGAATGATTATCCATTTTAATTGACTTTACATGTTTTTTCCTTACTTCTGTTTTTTCGTACTTTTGTCAAGAATTTTTCTTGAAGTCCAAGTACATTTTTTGTTTTTTCATTTTGTCTTTTTCTTTTCTGTTGACCTTTTTCAGCACAACTTGAAGGACAAATGTACACATAGAGCTCGTGCCTTAGCTTTAACAATAATTAGTATTGTGGTTATTTTGTTGAACTATTTATGGTTTTCACTTTTTGTCATTATTTTCAGGCCAGAATAAATAAATTTCAATAATTGGAACCATTCGTTTAAAATATGATAAAAATGTCGGTTAGTATTTATAAATATTGAAACATTTTAACATTTATATGTATACGACAATTACTTATATCGCTGGTATGTTGTTGATAGCACACGTGTTATTCTTACTATTTGTTGTTTATTATTTTGTTTTTTCTTTTAATCAGAAGCAAATTCGATTTCAGTTTCATGCCATTAATTTTTTTTTAATACCCATAGAAAAAGTTATATCGAGGGTTATTTTTCAAATGGTGCTATCTGAAATTTTTCAAAAATTTTTTTTTTATAGAAACGTGTTCACTGACGGAAGGGTCATCTGTCATTTAAATTTGAAAAAAAAAAAATTCCCAAAACGTTTTTTTTCTTCATAAATATTGTTTTGTGCTATCTAACACAGACGTTTTTTTTTTGGTAAAAAAGTGTTATCTACATAAAAAATATTACTTCATTTAATAAAATGATAAAAAGTGTTATTACAAAGTAGACATATTATACATCAAAGGGTTGGGAATTGTGTCTAGATTTCATAAACTAATATAATTTTTAAATTCGTTGTAGAAATTTTGCAAAAAACTGCAAAAAATTGTTTTATGAGTTTTTGTAAACAATATAAATTTTAATTTATCTAATAAAATCGTTGTTAGCTAATATTATTTAATTAAATTTTACAAGTAAATACATGTTTTAAGGCTTAATACAAACCAGCTCAAAATTTTATTAAACTTACAAAACGAATCCCACAATTCCCAAAAAACAGCCGAAAATTCCCTAATATTTTCAATACAAAATGTACGAAATATTCCAGTAATGCGCTTTGGCCTTGAAGGCTTTTTGTTTTACAAGCAATAAAATAAATAAATATTAGTGTTTTTTAGAAATATAATGGCTACCAAGCACGGGTCTTAAGCGGCCCATACACTTGCAATATTATTGTATATGATATTCGCCATATTATTTAAATTTTGTCCTATATTATGCAATAAGTCGCACAATGGTTTCATTCATTCAATAAAAAGGTGAACATAACCTATAGGATTAACATAAACAGCATTGTACAATGTTGCCAACACATTTCACTTTCTTTTCGTTGTGCAATAGAAATCAAAAGTCTTTTGATTGTTGCCAATATATTGTGCCACCATCGAATATCGCATACCCATTGGTGTACAATACGTAAAATTTAACAATTTTATTGCAAGTGTATGAGCCGCTTTAGTATTTATATTGCACAATTATTATACACATATCGGGTCATACAAAGTCGAACGATTCGCCCAAAATTGGACCGTCCGAATGGACCACCTCAGACAAAGTCATGGCCAAAATTTACTTGTACATGATATTATACAAATAAAACTGTTAAGCGAATTTATTTGTATAATATCTTTAAATTTTCTAAAATCTTTGGATGAAGTTTCCTGATGATTTGACCTATGCAACCAGTGAAATGCGTATGTTAATAGTTTATCCCATCAGCAATAAATTTCAGTTTTTTTTTTTTATCAAAAATAAAAATTAGGAATTAAGCACGACAAACAAAATCATGTTGATAATTCACAATAAAATATTTCAAACGAATTATGATAAATTTGAGTCTTATAATTTCAAAATAGTAGACTAAGGCCCCTATTACAGTTTACAACTCAACTGAGTTGAGTTGTAATAAAGACAACTGGTTGCGATCAGCTGTAAATTTTGTTATGTTTTTGTTCACCGCAATTTAGCAAAGTTGTAAACTAAATGGTGGCTAAATTGTAAGGGCCGATGTTGAATGTGAACCACACCTAAACGCCAAGTTTTTTTCCGAATTTTATTTGACATTTCTCTATTTCAGACTTACTCAATTTGAACCATGGAGAGATACAGAATCCAACAACGTGTTAAAGTTATCCAGACTTATTATGAAAATGGGCGTTCAAATCAAAATGCATATCGTGCACTTCGTGATTTTTTTGGTCAATTTGATCGTCCAAATGTGCGTACAATCGCAAAAATCGTGGAAAAATTCGAGCAAACCGGGTCTGTAGAAGATGTGAGAACACCAGTGCATGCTCGTACAGCTCGTACTGCAGAAAATATTGCTGCTGTTCGCGATAGTGTGGCTGAAGAGCCGTCCACCTCAACTCGTCGTCGTGCCCAACAATTGCACCTCTCACGCTCGTCGTTGATGAACATTATGCATAAAGACTTGCATTTACACGCTTACAAGGTGCAATTGGCTCAAGAACTAAAGCCTCTTGACCATTCCAAACGTCGTGAATGGGCAGAATGGTGGCAAGAAATGGCAACAGTGGATGATCAATTTTCGAAGAAAATCATCTTCAGTGATGAGGCACATTTTCACCTCAGTGGATTCGTCAATAAACAGAATTGCCGCATTTGGGCGAATGAGAATCCAAGAGTGATTGTCGAAAAACCAATGCACCCACAAAGAGTGACTGTTTGGTGCGGTTTATGGGCTGGCGGCATCATCGGGCTTTTTTTTCCAAAATGAGGCCGGTCAGGCAGTTACTGTGAATGGTGTTCGCTATCGTGAGATGATAACGAACTTTTAATGGCCCGAATTGGAAGATATGGATGTGGACGATATGTGGTTTCAGCAAGACGGTGCCACTTGCCACACAGCTAACGAAACAATGGCTCTTTTGCGCAACAAATTCAATGGCCGTGTTATCTCACGTAATGGCGATGTCAATTGGCCGCCAAGATCATGTGATTTGACACCGTTGGACTTTTTTCTTTATGCCTCAGGGTCATCGAAAATTTGGACCATCGGATGGAGGTGTGCCGCCGTGGTCGCGGCGCCCATTTGACCGATATTTTGTTCCATACATAATTGAGTAATACCAATATATCATAATAAAATAAAATTACAATAATTCCCTAAATAGTTTGTGTTTTATTCAAAATCAACATCGGCCCTTGAAATTACAACTCAACTGAGTTGAGTTGTAAACCGTAATAGGGGCCTAATTAAAAACTATGATGAACTGGACAAGCGCATTTTGTTAAAAAATTATTTTTAGCATCCAGCTTAAATTAAGAATTAAGGATCGTTTTTAGTTTTTGTATACCTTAGATGTCCTAATTTGGGAACCTATAGCACCTCTCCTGCTAAGTCTATGGACCTCAAATCCAAGACCTAAACTCGACTACAACTTTTTAATTTTCACCTCAAACTGCATTCCAATCGGAACAACCGTTTATAAAATATAGAACTATTTCCATTTTTTCCCAAATTTCCCACACTGTGCAGCGATCCTATAAATAGAAGCGAAACCCTTATAATCTGGCCCACGTTCTTTTCAACTAAGCAAACGGATGCATTTCCAAAGCATTGAAGTCTGCTATTTCGCAAGAATATCATTATTTTTATGATAATTTAAAATATGTGGATAAAGTTAAATTATTTATTGCTTTTCAATAAACATTAGTGTAAAATTTTAACTTAATTTCGAGTTCAGTTAACATGATTATGCGCTTCTTTAACTTTACTAATTATTAATTAGTATTGTGGTTATTTTGTTGAACTATTTATGGTTTTCAATCCAAATTTTTAATATTTTTAATTAGGCTTAAGTTCATGAAATTTAATTTTTCTTTAATTATTTTTATGAAGAAAGGAATTTTACAACATGAAAATTAATTAAAATTGTTATTGATAATCTTTCATTCTTGACGTGGCTGGGGCTCGAACCCCGGCCGGCAGGTTACCATGACATGTTTCGATTGCAACCACTCAATCTCCTCAGATGGATTTGCCGTCTTACACTCGCAGCCATCGACGACTGCTGACGTCAATAGTCAAACATCAATCCTTAAACCAAATAGTATTCTAACATTTGGTAGATCGAAATTTGCTTTCCTGAATGATTATCCATTTTAATTGACTTTACATGTTTTTTCCTTACTTCTGTTTTTTCGTACTTTTGTCAAGAATTTTTCTTGAAGTCCAAGTACATTTTTTGTTTTTTCATTTTGTCTTTTTCTTTTCTGTTGACCTTTTTCAGCACAACTTGAAGGACAAATGTACACATAGAGCTCGTGCCTTAGCTTTAACAATAATTAGTATTGTGGTTATTTTGTTGAACTATTTATGGTTTTCAATCCAAATTTTTAATATTTTTAATTAGGCTTAAGTTCATGAAATTTAATTTTTCATTAAATTATTTTTATGAAGAAAGGAATTTTACAACATGAAAATTAATTAAAATTGTTATTGATAATCTTTCATTCTTGACGTGGCTGGGGCTCGAATTATTTTAATAAAAAATCGTGTAACTTAATTAAAGTCTCAAAAAGTATTCATTACAGCTCGATTTCATTTTTGTTCAAATAGTGCTATCTGCTTATTTCAATGTTCAAGTCGATAAAATTTTAATTTGTAAATTGTGCTATCAGACATATAAGCGCGAATATCTGGAATTAAAAAAAAATTAATATATGTATGATTTAGACGTTCATTTTTAATAACATTGTAAAACAAAGTTTAGTTATTACTCCTAGAGTTACCGAAAAAATCAGTTTTTTCGCTCTCCTGGAAAATTGTGATTTTTCAGATAGCACTATTTGAAAAATAACCCTCGATATGTATAAGTGCAATTTACCTCTATGGAATGATTCGAACTTGTCTAGCAGTTAAAGCCGGGATTTTCGATAATCCTAAAATTTAATTTTGTTTTTGTTTAGAAAGTTTTTTTTTTTTACTTAACACCGAGGAGAAAAGTACCAGGTGGTAGTACTATTCAATTTCTTCTTCAATTTTAACAAAAACAAAAAATAAAAAAACTTTAATCAAATTAACTAAAGGCTACTTCACACAATCACACAATAATTTGTAAGATAGAAATCGAATGAGTTTTATTGTAACTGTCAAAATATCTTATTTAGCATTAAAGTTTGTATTCACACTATCACACATAAAATAAAATGCAAAGTATTGTTGCTAAGAAAATTTAAAAAAAACGATTAGGTCGTATGAGATGTTAAATTTTTTTCGTAATACTTGTCATTTTCATAACACATTACATTCGCACTATCACAATTTTGCGTATTACTTGAGTTTTTGGCATGTATTAATAAAAAGTATAAAAGTGTTAAGTAGCCTTAATCTAGGCTTGTCAGACGTACTGTTTTCAGAAGTACTAATACTTTTTTTTACCATTTGTACTGATTTCTGCATAACCATCAAAGTAGTGCGCAATTGTACTTTTTTTAGCTTTTGTACTTTATTTTTTACTTTTTTTTGCACAAAAATAACACACGTTTTGTGAATATTGTATGTATATAAAGTGCAACAATCCTATTTTCAACAAATTTTCGAACTAAAAAGACTGCAGATCTGTAAGAAATGTTTGAGTTTTGCGATTTGAAATGTTTTGAAATGCTGCTTCTTGTACCAACTTGATGGCGCCTGCAGTTTAAAGGTTTTTAAAAACAAGTTAGAGTGCTATATTCGGCTATGCCGAATCTTTGATACCCTCCTCCGACAGTTCGAATGTTTTAGGAGTTATATCTGTATGATGTTATTATTATCTTAAACTGTGACGATTTGTTATTAATTATGGTTTTAGGCGACTAAACGGTTTTTTGGAAGTGGGGTTTATATGGGGCCTAGGGTAAATTATGGACCGATCATCACGAAATTTCACAGCGTCATTTTTAGTCCTATAAAACTGTGACGAGCCAAAATTTGTTATGATTGCATTACTTTTTACGGTTTTAGGCGTACTAAACTGTTTTCCGGTAGTAGGGTTTATATGGTGCCTAAGGTAAATTATGGACCGATCGTCACGAAATTTCACAGTGTTATTTCTAGTCCTAAAAAACTGTGACGTACCAAATTATGTTACGCTAGCGTTACTTTTTACGGTTTTAGGCGTACTAAACTGTTTTTCGGGAGTAGTGTTTACATGGGGCTTAGGGTAAATTATGGACGGATCTTCAAGAAATGTAACAGCGTGATTTCCAGTCAAATAAAACAAATTTTTGCAAAATCTTATCTCATTTCGTGGCTTGTTCCTGCATTTATGTTATTTTTTGTAACAAAATTATCAATTTTTTTAGGTGGTGGTTCCCCATTTTGATTCATAGCTGGATTTCAATCCCAAACTGCTTAGGATAACTACAAGCAATTTGGCACCAAGTTTGTTCAATTCTTTTGAGTTGTTCGAACGTGAGCGTGTTTTCAACAGACGGACATGGCTAAATCGACTTAGAATTACTCAAGGATCCAGAATATTTATACTTTATGGGGTCTGAGATGAATAATAAAAAAGTTTCACATGGAATGACAAACTTAATATACCCTCTTCACAACTAATTGTGGTGGACGGTATAAAAACTATCGAGCCGTAAAAACTTACACAAAATTATCAATTTTTTTAGGTGGTGGTTCCCCATTTTGATTCATAGCTGGATTTCAATCCCAAACTGCTTAGGATAACTACAAGCAATTTGGCACCAAGTTTGTTCAATTCTTTTGAGTTGTTCGAACGTGAGCGTGTTTTCAACAGACGGACATGGCTAAATCGACTTAGAATTACTCAAGGATCCAGAATATTTATACTTTATGGGGTCTGAGATGAATAATAAAAAAGTTTCACATGGAATGACAAACTTTATATACCCTCTTCACAACTAATTGTGGTGGACGGTATAAAAACTATCGAGCCGTAAAAACTTACTTGTTGTCCCAAAACTGTTGGTCACCTGTTTTAAGGCAATTTTTTGAAAATGAACTTTCTGAAGCAATCCTTGGCTTTGTAAACAACAAAGAAAATACTATATGTATTATGATTTTTAAAAAATAAGAGGACAATGAAAACCTAAAGTTCATTGACATGTTCCAGATAGTAAAACAAACTTGCGAAAAGTTTAAACAACAACAGAATCAAACATTTTATGGTTTCATAGCCGAACGTACAAATTTGCAACAGCTTAGTAATGAACAGGATACTCGCCTTTTTAAACATCGTGTAGATGAGTTTCTATTAAGTTAATAAAATAAAAAAAATTTTACTTTTTTTTATATTAATGTACTGCCGTTTTTTCCTCGATGTACTGGTTTTATGGATTTCATATCTGGCAAGCCTACCTTAATCACAACACAAAATATGAACTTTCTGTAAACCTAAACAAAACTTTGACATAAGACTAGACAAAATATACTAGGGCAAAAATTCGTCACCTAGCGTAGTAATGACACCTGTTCATTTCATCCTGCTTAACACGTAGAGAAAACACATTTTAACAAATAGGATCTGGGAATTTATATTCAAAGAAAAATTGTGATAGTTAGGGATGAAACGATACGAGTAAATACAAGTACATATTCGATACTTTTATATAAGTACCAAGTATTTTTGTAATCGATACTTAGCAACCGAGTACCAAGTAGTATCGGTAAAAAAATACTCGGTATCGGTCAAAAGTAATCGTTTCACTTTGGTATTGAAATTAATCTTAAATTTTTGATTATTTACCAAAGCTGAAGCAGCAGCAGTAACGGTATCAAGAAACCGTTTGACCAGCAAACACAAGGGAAGCCGATTCCGAATCCCGGGATTAGTCTAAAAATTTAAGTCCCCAATCTCGAGATTTTGGGCTTAGTAAAAATTCAAAAATTTAATATTAAATCATACTGACCATGAACCTAATTTTTAACTGGTTTCAAAAAAGTCACAAGTGAATAAATGCTACATGCAATGCATTTTGTACCACGAAAACAAAATCAGAAGGTGTGGTCTTTTATCTAAGTTAATGATAATAGAACTGCGCACGCAAAATGCAAGTTGTGCAAAAAGGTGTTAAAAACTTTAGGGGGTTCTACCAAAGGTCTTTGGACACATATTTGTTTAAGTTTATTTTATTAAATTAATACTTGCATATATATTTGAAACAAAATAAATTAAACATTGTCATATAGCATGCATGTATCTATTTATTTACGATACCCAGAAGTGTTGAATGCGAACATTAATTTAGTCGGCAGCATATGTTTGGAATAAAATAAGCTATCAATTACACTGTGCAAGTAACACTACGTGACAAAATTTCAAAGTCGTGACCAAATGAATCTGGCAGCTAATCTTTATGTAAAATTGTTCGCTGAATCTGAATATGAAGTCAGAATTGTCAAAAGTAGAACAGTTTTTGAGATATTCCAAAATAACCGTTATTTGTGTTTTTAAAAAAGATGATGTGACTGAAATCTAAATATCTTCAAAAATTGTAAACGGATTATGTAATTCTTTATTTTTAGTATAAGGTTATAATTTCTAAAATAACCATGGATTGCTTGTGAAGATTGGTCAAGAGATGACAGAGTTACAGGGGACAAAAGTTCAAGCTTCATTGAAAATTTTATGATTTTGTTCAATTTTGTTCTTTTCAAGTTTATTTTTTTAAACCAATGATTTAAAAATCATAATGTTTTATTGCATGCGACATTAGATTATTTTAATATGAACATTTTGAGCCCAACAAGACATAAATTGGTACAAAAATGACAAAGCTACAGAAGATTTAGGACCGTTTTCACAACTTACCGATAGCTAAAGGTAAGATTTTATCGGCCGTATAAAAAGTGTTCCATTATTACAACTTTACTTAAAACCAGGTAGGATTAACCTTAATCTACTTTATCGCTCTCATAAGGTTAAAGTAAAGTTTTAATAATGGAACACTTGTTATAAGGCCATTTAAAGTCTACTTTAAGCTATCGGTTAGTTGTGAAAACGGGCCTTAGTAAGTTAACCCACATAGAAACTCAATAGTTTTAAGCAATTTTTAATATTTATTGTTACTAAAAATTTAGCTTTGTATATTTATTTGTTGTGGGTTAATGCAATTAATCTTCTGTAACTTTGTCATTTTTGCACCGATCTGGTTCCTATTGGACACAAAATGTTCGTATTAAAATAGGCTAGTCACAGCATCTTTTTTAAAAACACAAATAACGGTTATTTTGGAATATCTCGAAAACTATTCTACTTTTGACAATTCTGACTTCATATTCGAATTCAGCGATTATGTGTCAAATTCATTTGGTCAAAAAATTGTCACGTAGTGTAATTGACACTTTTTTTAGACAAGCTGGGCACCTGGCGTTTTAACCTAATTGTTGCGGCTTTATAAAATTCTTAAACTTGGCCCCTGCAGCGCCTAGGATGCCCCTAGATGGGTCAAATGTATGACCAACCAAACTTTATTTTTCATCCCAATCTTTTATTTCTAACATATCTACCCGCTATCTCTATTTCTTAAGGGGGCTCCCATGCAAAATGTTCAATGCAGACTAGAAATATATTGAAGAAAAAGCCCCATAAATGCCCTGGAGCCGCCCCTACTGCGATATGATGTATTACCGACCTCAATTAGAAATAAGTTATTTTATAATTTTATTGCGGAGTTTCGGTTTTTTAGTTTTTCATATGTTGTGAAACCTCCTCCATTTTCGAAATAACGGTATATCTCAAAAACTAGAGCCAACCAAAAAAAAAAGACGGCGGCGCACCACTGGATTCAGCGTACCCGAATTATGTTAAAACGCCATGTGCCCGTCTTGTCTGTTTTTTCAACTAGCATAGTGTTATCAGACGTCATTAATTTGTTTTAGAAGCTTTTTACAATATAAGTTTTAATACATAATACTTCCATATTACTTTAAAAGAATTATAATTATAACAATTTTACAAATTGGCTTTTATATATGAAATCCCGAAAAATCCCGATTCGTCCCGAGATTCCGTTTTTTTAATTAAAAATCCCGAATCCCGGGTTTCAAAAAACTTGGTCCCGTTTGGCATCCCCAGTTAACACCTATAAACCACATATCGTCTAGGTCCATTTCTGGCTATAGAAAGTCCGTTATCAACTCGCGATAGCGAACACCATTCACAGTTATTGCTTGGCCGACCTCATTTTCGAAGAAGTAAGGCCCGATAACGCCACCAGCCGCAGAACTAACTGGGCAGCATGGGCATATGTTTTCCCATTTCCTACAGACCCGGTTTGCTGAAATTTGACAATTCTCCCGATTGTGGAAACATTTAGTCGATTACGCCCATTTTCGTAAAAGGTTTTAACAATCTTAACGCGCTGCTCAATTGTGTACCTCTCAATAATAGAAGTAGTCAAATACTGAAACAAAGAAAGATCAATTTAAGTTGCGCAAAAAATTTGACGTTAAGAAGTGACTCACAATTAACATCGTGGATTATTGTTTTACTACCCTTTATTATATATTTATCATTTTGAAAATAAAATATATATTAACATTTAAAATAAATACATAGTGACATTGTTGATTTCTGGAATAAAAGGTGAATGAAGGTTGTTATCCTGAACGTTCTATAAAATTGTGTTTCCTAAGATAAAAATGATTTTTCTAAAGGAAATTGGTGCTAGGTGGTAACTAAAAGTGGTCTCAATCTTTACACTTTTCATTTTGCATAAAAATTCTAATAGGTCGTAGTTCTTATTTTATTGTATAGTACTAAAACACTATTAAGAAAGTTTTGAAATGCTGCTTTCTATTCTTTTATCATACAAACGATACAAGTACCGATACAAGTAAGTATCGATACTTTTTGTTCGATACTAAGTAGGTATCGATACTTTACGAGCGATACCACGTCGAGTAAAAGTATCGATACCTTAGAGGTATCGTTTCATCCCTAGTGATAGTGCAAAATATTCCTGAAAAATATTGATGGTATTGGTCTATTAAAGTATGAAGGCTTTATGGATTGTAATTTGACTTGAAATACACATTCGAATTATGTAAAATATGAAAATTTATAATAGAAAACACATTTTTTATTGTTGACTTCAACAAAACTATTTTTAATGAAAAATATTTCAGCCTTAACCATATTATGATTACCTCAGAACATGTTATTTTTAATAATGGCAAAATGTAAATATATTTACCACTAACAATTGTATGGTTGTTAATTAACAATAAAATGATCCTCTTTTTATTGTAAAAAACCAGGGACCGTAAATAACAGTTATCCGGAAAATTTCAACATAAAAACTCTTCATGTTAGAGCCAACGGAGACTTATAGTGTCATATACCAATATATTCGAACTGACGAGCTCTTTCAGAATCTGTAGTGATCTTAAAAAACAAGAGTTTTATGTTTTCCGTCAAAAATAAAACTCATTTTAGGAGTTTTATTTTTTACATCAAAAATAAAACTCATTTTAGGAGTTTTATTTTTTCTTCTAAAATAAAACTTATCTGAGGAGTTTTATTTTTTCCGTCTAAAATAAAACTCATTTCAGGAGTTTTATTTTTTTCGTCTAAAATAAAACTCATTTTAGGAGTTTTATTTTTTCCGTCAAAAATAAAACTCCTAAAATGAGTTTTATTTTTTCCGTCTAAAATAAAACTTATCTGTGGAGTTTTATTTTATCCGTCTAAAGTAAAACTCATTTGCGGACTTTTATTTTTTCCGTATAAAGTAAAACTCATTTTACGAGTATTTTTTCGTCTAAAATAAAACTCATTTCGCCTTCATAAAATAAAACTCTTTTGAAGAGATACATTTTTTTGTCTTAATTAAAATTCATTTGTTTACTTTTTTTTAAAATACTTTTTTTATTTGTTTAATTTAACAAACATTATTTTTTCCAAATTTTCTGGTGAAAGATTTGACCGCAGGTCGCTCAATACCAACTTAAGAGCAGAGAATGCTCTTTCCACGCTTACTTGGGTTGCAGGAACACATTGCACAGTTTTTGCTAACTTATACAAGTAAGGATATGATATTTTTTTTGTCTCCCAGTATTCAAAAAGAGGTTTATCAATCGATAACTGCCTTGGAAAAAAATTATCGATTTCATAGAAGGCTTTTTTTTCATCATAATTTTCATTTTCTTCCTCTTCTTGTTCCCTATCTACATTAAGGGAGTTCAAATACTGACCCAAAAGCGATGGTATCCTTTGGAACGTATCTACCGTGTAAAAACAGGATTGGGTGTACAACAATAAGAAAGATGACGAAGCAAAAATCTCACATTTATGTTTATTAAAGTCAAAGTGCATTAGTAAAGTGACCTCAGTACAACAAAAATGCAACAACACAAAAAACAACAGGCATATTGCAAATATCAAAATGACTTTACAAAAAATATAAATAAACAAAAATTAAGAGACACCAAACGACACACCACGGAGAAAAACACTGCAAACAGCTGGCCTCGTGAGCCCACCCCCTAACTGCATCATAATTAAAACCATGGCAGAATAAATACAAGGAAAACATAACTAAATTCAAAAAAGAAACAAAAGTTGCCAAATTAACGAAAATATAGCGGACCAATCTGCTGGTGTTTGATAATTGAAGATTTATTTGCTTGAAAATATTTTTAAATGTCAAAAACAAATTAATTAATTGAAAAAATCAGATTTTTGCAATCAACTTAGTGCAAAATAAATTGTATTAATATGCAAAATTGTTTCTGACGGAAAAAATAAAACTCAAACGAGACGGAAAAAATAAAACTCAAATGAGTTTTATTTTTTGACGGAAAAAATAAAACTCCTAAAATGATTTAAATTTTAGACGGAAAAAATAAAACTCCTAAAATGAGTTTTAATTCAGACGGAAAAAATAAAACTCCTAAAATGAGTTTTATTTTAGACGGAAAAAATAAAACTCCTAAAATGAGTTTTATTTTAGACGGAAAATATAAAACTCCTAAATGAGTTTTATTTTTTGATGGTAAAATAAAACTCCATTTTTAAGAGTTTATTCGACCTTTTATTTTTACGTTGAAAAATAACTGTTAAAGATTGAGTTTTTTTTTAAATTCTTAAAATAACTGTTAAAAAATAACTTTTTTGATATCACTTATAACCGTTACGGTCCCTGTAAAAAACATATTACAAAAATATTTCTTTATACTTGTTTAAAATGCCTCAAGTTAATCTGATAAAACTTTTTTAAAAATATCTAAATAATTCTGAACAAAAAACTTGAAATATCGTACAATTAATATCCAAAAAATTTTTAATATACTAGGGACTTTGCGAATATAATTTAAGCAAAAGCGAATGTTGTGAAACCTCCCATAACCGGCCATATTTTGTTGATCCAAGCTATTCATTAGTTTTTCCAAACAAAATTTATTCCCATATCCGGACACTCAAAACCGTGGACACTTAATTAAAAATATTGGTTTTCTCTCATAAGCGTGTTGCCTGATTTAGAACCACAAAATGGCTTTCGGAAAGCTGGATTTTCATCAGCTAGTTATTACCTTCCGGATTTGGATGCTTTTGATATACATATAACGTTGAAACGTGTGCGGTCAATAAAAAGGCTTTGACAAATTTTTAAAAGTGGATGAGAGCGTTTGCACGGAGGATGCGTGGAAGTGCAGTAGTGGTAGAGTTTCCAGATGGCCTGAATTGTCCAGTTTTCTTGACATTAAATTCGTCTAGTTAAAAAAATGTTCAAAAATTTTTGCTTACAACTAAAGCAAGAGTTTGTAAATTCTGTAAATAACAATTTAAAATAAGACAAAACATATCGAGCCCTAATAGCAAAAATGATGTAACCGACAACATTTTAAATTTTTGTTTTTTGATGAAAATTAATTATTTTTGATCATTTGTATCATCTCTAAAAATTTCATATCTCTGGGAAGTACCGTTACGAAATAAGAGCAAAAGCAATTTCAAACGAAACCGTAGACTTGAAGCAAAAATATCTTAAAAAAACCTTCTCCTGTAAAATTTTATTTTTGTTGGTTACATTATTTTTGCTATAAGGGCTCGATATAATTATATTTACCTTTTTTAAAGCATAATTTTTCATTGATCATGATGAAAAAGGCAATTTTAATTTTTTTTTTGTTACTCATGAGTCATGACCTTTTGGATATGTAATTTGACGTAAGACTGAATTTTTATTCTTACGTTTCCTTGTTTTTATTTTAATTTTTTCTTTCTTGAAAAAAAAATTGTTTTTAAATAATACTTTTTAGAACTATTTAAGTGTACACATTTTTAAATTGTCCAGCTATTTTTTCATAATCCATGTGAATTTATTACATTGTCCAGTAATTTGAATTTTGGCTTCCGGCAACCCTAAGTGGTGGGGATAAGTCAGTCTGAAAGTGAGATACATATAGATTCTAATATATTTCTAAATTTAGAATTATCCAATTCCATAAATTCTTATGAAAAAGCATTAAAACAAATTGCCCGCTTGAAGGATTTTGCCAGAACGACTATTTTTTATTTCAACAAATCAAATAAACATTGAAAGTAATTTTAAAACTCAACAGCTCAAATTCAACCGATCTAAGTTAAAGTCTAATCTAAATAACTTGTTTCAACCACAATAGACTATAGTCTATCATTGCTTTAATGAAATGCATCATTATAAAAAAAAACAAGTAAGAAAGAATAGCCGGTCAAGCCCGACAATATGATACCCTACACCACAGTATTAAAAAACACATCATGCTTATATGTCCATATAAATATGGATTTATCTATGTTTATAAAAGTCATTAAAATCGGTTTTAAAGTTTGTGAGAGGCAGAAATTGCCCCTACCTCCCCTTGTGGTCCTATTTGGAAAACTGTATGTATAGCTTATGTGTCCATATAGATATGGATCTATCTAGATTTTGAATTTCGTTAAAATCGGTTTGAGAGGCAGAAATTGGCCCTATCTCCCCTCGTGGTCCTATTTTTTAAAAAATGCATCCCCTTTGTGTCCATAAAGATAAGGTTCTATGTATGTTTTAAATTTCATTAAAATCGGTTTGATAGTTTCTGAGAGGAAGAAATATCCCCCTATCTTCTCTCGTGGTCTTATGATTTGGCCCATTTTTAATAGGCTTAGTCCTTGTGCCAATAAGAACCTATGTCCCAAATTTTATCAAATTATCTCCAAAATTGCTCCAAAAAACCTGTACTTTGCGCACAAGGTTACATGAACAGCCAGCCAGCCAGCCTGCCAGCCAGCCGAACGGACATCGTTAGTTCGACTCAGAAAGTGATTCTGAGTCGATCAGTATACTTGAAGGTTGGTCTAGGACCAATATTTTAAGGCGTTACACACATCAGCACAAATGCATAATACCCTCTCCACTATTGTGGTGTGGGTATAAATATTTAAAATAGTAAATGTGTACTTATCTCAACCTCACAAAAGCACCGCGACGGTGTAGTATAGTTATGGTGTTTTCTTTTCTAAAAAATAATGATGCATTATAGTTGTGTAATATATTTATTAGGTTACACGAACCCTTACAAAGTGATACATTTTTCTAAATTACAATGGAACAAAATAATAGCTACGTTTTACACTCAACACTAATGTGTATTTAGCGTGTTAAATATTGAATGCAAAGTTTGTACTAAAAGCGATATTCACCACGCTTGTAGCAATTTTCAAAATTAAATTTTCTTACAATTCCAATAAGCGTTAACAGCACTGATTTTCAATAATTAATGTCAGCTGTTGTTAAACATTTTGCGACAAAAAAAATATAATAAAAGTAAAACAAACGAAAAACAAAAAGTTTTTATATCCACCACAATATAACTAAAAATCACAATATAACGCAAATTGTCCGCAAACTCAAGAAAAAAAATACTTGCTTGCATAAAAAAGTACTTTACGCAGATGCAAAAACGGGTTTTATCTCACACTCAGTTATAACTGCGGGTAAGAAATGGAACAAATTTGCCATTTATTGTTGCAACATGTTAAGAAAGGAAAACGACAACTTCTCACATTTTTGCATATATTTTTAGAATGGAACAAAAACCCGCACGAATGGTGGCATATATGGAACATTATTGTCAGAAAAGAAAACACCATTAGTCACTGTTGCCAAGAGTACAGATTTCTCTGCATTTTGCTGATTTTTCGTCGCAAAAATGGCGAAGTGAGATTTGCATATTTTTGCTATCAAAATGCAGATTTTTTAAATTGAAGAAATTGTAAAAAATTGGACTTTTGTATTGAACTTTGTGACTAACTGCCTGTTAATCTATTTTCGAACGAAGACTTCGATCGCTTAACTTACATTTAAAACAAGAACAAATAATAAAATATTGTTTTTGTTTTACATGAAAGTTAAGCGATCGAAGTCTTCGTTCGAAAATAGATGAACAGGCAGTAAGTCTGGGTTTACACTATGAAAGTTTTCTTTCAGAAAATCTAAGTTTATTGATGAGACATTCTGAAAGAAAACTTTCATAGTGTGAACCCATACTATGTTTTTCAAAGAATGGATTTTGGAGATCAATTAAAATTTTTAAAAAGAATAAATCCAAATATTTTAGTTAATGGTGAGTTGAACTCAATATTTGAAATTTTATAAACAGTTTCCAAATGTAATATGCAAAGGAGATATGCAAACAATTGACTCGGCTCTAGGAATTATCTCCCGTTAGTTAAACCGCGTCAAAAAGGGTCCAAAAATGGTATTTTAATTTCCAATGAGTGGCCAAATATAGTTGATACTTAGGAATTCTTCGATTCTGCATTAAAATATTTTAAAAATTTGACCACAGACTCGAGATAGCGAGATGTTTATGTCAATTTTGATCATTTTCAATTTGATTTTAATGAAAATTTAAATAACTTAACCATTTGTGTCCAATTTGTATTTCCAATACGTCGTAAGGAAGGTGCTGACTTTTTTTGATAATTCATTTTAATTTTACTTGATTGATTGCATTTTGTGATTTGTTAAATTTTAATACTTTTTTTTACTCTTAAAAATGTTGCTCAAGAACGGGTTAATTTAATTGTATTAAAATATATAAATACAACGTTTTTCCTGCCTAAATATATGCTTTTTGTGGTTATAAAATAGATTTTTAGTGATTGCTAAGTGAATGTTATAAAAAGAAAGAAGACAGTGCAGTTGAGGGTTAATTTTTGACTAAAATCTCAAGCGGTGGTCAACACTTTTCTAACGACGTATGTATGTTAATACATACTAATAATGATCTTGAAATTACACATGATGTACGTTATACATACTTTGTCATATACCGTGCTCCTTTTTTTCTAAAACATTTTCAAAACGATCGGTTTTGAACATCAACTGAAAGTTTTTATAATTCAATTAGCGAATTTTTACAAATGTTTAATACAACAATACATCTTTATCAAAATACTTACAGAATACCAAATTGTTTATGTATGTCAAATATATCAAATTAACGTCACACAAATAAAGATTTGTTTTTGTTTTGTTCTTAAAAAAAAAATTAGAAAACAATAGCAAAGTGAAAAATTCCTAAATAATGTGCCAGACAAACAAAAGTCTTTTCATATTGTGTTGACAACTAACTGCGAGACACAATATTAACACCAATTTGTCTTATAATTTGTTACTCATCTTTACACAATGTAACAGCAGCCATCCAGCCAGCATCTATCCACTTACACTTATACACACGCACATACCTCCAATCTCTTACAACAATTTCCTCACATAGATACTTTTATACATCAACAATACGTACGTTTGTATGTATGTATCAATCTATGTATCTACTCGATTGTACCCGTAAAGTATTATAACGGAAACCATTTTGATACTTAAGTATTACGAGTTTATTTGTGTTGGGGGTGTGTCCATAATCAAAGCATAGTATGGTTCTAGTTGCACTTCATTGGCTGTTTGGGGCCAACTGGTTGCTGGTATATGAGTGAGTGTTATTTTTAAATCGACTTTGGTTTCTTGTCATGAGCTCAGATTGTTTACATACGGCCAACAGAAAAACCAGTCAATCTGGTATCTGAGATAAAAAAAATTAAATAAACACAAAATCGAAGTAAAAATAAAACCATGTAGGGGTATCAGAAGCAATAGCCATTAGCACTACTTTCACACACACACATACATGACTTACAAAAATATGGTAATGATGCTTGTGTCGATGAGGATGATGGTGTTTGTTGGTGGTGGTGGTAAACTACTTTTTTTTACTGATTGTACAAAAATCGTCTGTAGATGGCCACAATAATACACGTGCATGCTTGATAAAAAACCGACAGTCTCAAACCCATTGACAGCAAGCATATTGGACGGACTTTGCTGAAGACAACTTTTCAGATGAACTGAAAGACACCTTTGGCGCCAGACTTTTAACAACCAATAAGCAGCATTCATTATTAAAAATGCATTACTGCATCAAAAGTATATTGCATGCACTAGATACGTAAATACTCAGCGAGATATAAACTTTAATGTGTATTTAATGGATTTGTAGCATCAAAATACATACCCATAAATATGTTTATTAATATCGGCCCATAAAACCTAAAGTGTGTAAGTAGAAAACATTGCTATTTTTTATTAAACTATATACAGTCGGGACTCGATTATCCGTGATCTGCCGTGATGGCCAAAGATCAGTCTATTGTTTTTTGTTTGCAATGTTTTCAAATTGTTTGCTTCGATTAACCGTGATTACCTCTATTATCCGTGATGGCAATGTCCTTTTTTTTGCCTCATGTTTTCAGTGAAAAACTTAATGTAGACATACTTATTTAATTTAAAAATGTACATAAACTTCTTGAATTAATTTCTATTAATGTAAATATGTATGTACAGTGTACATTAGGGATATAACTTTTTGCATTTTTTGTAAATATCAAAAATACCACCTCATATCCGTGCGGAAACTTTTTTCACCGAATCAGCTTAAAAACCTGTTTTTTATTATCAGAACAAAATTCCCCACATGGTGCTGTGGTGCGATTCACTAACTTTTAACGATCCGACAATCGTAATATTTGTCGACATTTATATTCGCTTGCAGTAACGATAGTGTGATTCTGTAATTTTTTTTAACGATAGTACACAGCTGTTTTTTTTGTAACATCCCTGTCTACAAAATGTTAAAAAAAAAACGAAAAGCACAAAAGAGAATAAAATTAAAACATATGAAATTGTTCTTAACCCCCCTTGTTACACATATTTTTTCATTTAAAATGCACTGAAAAAGGTCTGGCCAGACTCATAAGTAAGACGAAGGGTTAATTTGTGGTTTTATATTTTTTTTTGTGAATTTTACATTTAGAATTTTATTTTTGTTCTTAATTTGCTTTCTTTTTGCAAATTTTAAATTTATTATTTTGTTTTTGTTCATACATATACATATGAATATATCTTTGTATGTATGTAAGCTATTTTAAACATAAAAAACATTTTATCGATAAAATAAACACAAACTAAATTATTGTCGCTAAGATAACGACAAAAAAATTGCTTAAAGTAACAGCTGACTTTAAACGACAGCGAATATCGTTAACAATTTTACAGAATAGCATATTCGATAAATTTTCGTTATACTTATTTTAACGATTCGATTATCGTTATAAAAGTTAGTGAATCGCACTACTGGAGTGGTATTTTGCACTCAAAAAAAAAGTTATCACCCTAATGTACATTGTACACCAATGTTCACTTGTAAAATAATAAAAATATTAAAAAAACTGTATAATCGAAATTGTTATTCGATTTAACGTGAAAATCGAATATCCGTAATGCTTCCGGTCCCGACCATCACAGATAATCGAGGCCCGACTGTAGTACATAAATTTTTATGGAATAACGTATGACCTTCACGACTATCGTGGCACATACACTCTATTTTAAAGAAATTGTACGTGGCCATTTTGCATAAATGTGGCTTCTGTAAGGCAAGTCGATTGTGGACTTGGTAACTGAGATCTTTGACTTTAAATAAACTAATTAATCTAACAATGTTAAGTAACATGTATTTCGGTATCGGCAACACCGGTATTGGAATCCCTACTCACATTATCTTGTCAGATGCAAATTTGCAAAGTTCTTGCCATTTACTAAAAAATCTTGATGTTGAAAAGAATTCTTGACAACAGGGCTGCCAGATTTTGTTGAGCTCCATCGCGAAACCGGATGTCAAAAATCGCCAAATAACGTTCATTTTTAGTATAATTTTTTTTTTTTTTATTAAATTTTGCATTTTTTTTAAATAACATAAAATGGAGATCATATATTCATATATTCAGTTAAAAAAACTAAAATTAATTACACAAGTCTTAATAACGTGCACTTCAGCCTCTTTGATTTCATTACTGGTATTCTGACCTGCATACATACTTTTAGAATTAAATAGTGACTGAATATATATAAATTCACTTAAAATCATGACAAAACAAAAATCATGTGAAAAAGTTGCCAGATTTTTTTACTAAAATTAGTAATTATTACAAAAAAGACAAACTGTTAAAACATCGCTGAAATAATATAAACGGCAAAAATAGCCAAATAACTCGCCAGTTATATCAAAAATCGCAAAAAAATAAAAAGTCGCCAGTCGCCAAATGGAAAATCCCAACGCCAAACACGTTTCAAAATCGCCACGTTTGGCGAGAAATATTTGACAGCCCTGTTTGACAATTAACAACATCCTTAAAAAAATCATTCATATATATAACTCAATTGTTAAAACCAGTTAAAAGTAATAAAAATACAATCAAATGATAACTATTTCCACCGAAAATGTATGTACGCTTTTGTTTGGAATCAGCCGTTTAAGGTTTTTAATTATTAGTTAATGTTAAGTGTTGAAAGGGGTGTCTGTTTCAAATCATCATCTCAGTGTTGTCAAACTATTAGTGCTGAATAATGGAAACGTAGTTAGATACATTTTTATTTTTTTTTAATTCCCTATGCTAATCCCCGCGAAGCTTGACGCTTGTCTGCAGGAAATAAACCAGAGTCTCTGGCGGGAATCGAACCCGCAACCCCGGGGTTGATAGACTAGCTCACTACTAGCTAGCCTACCGGGGCTAGCCTACCGGGGCTAACCTACCGGGGCTAGCTAGTAATGAGCTAGCTAGGCTTTATCTCCCTATTGAATGAGAGATAAAGCCATCATGGCCTTATAAGGCCATATAAGGATATATCTCACATGGTTTTAAAGCAACCCCTTCAATTATCCATTCAACAAACTCTTTTCGCAATACCCCTGCAAATAATATTGGACCACCTGATCCATTTTGATAAAATGGAGTACTCCATCAACTGGTCCGATGTAATGCAAGCATGGACCATGTCATTGTTAAAAAGTGTTTGTAGTGAGTCGACATGTCTTCGTTTTTTAACGACGTGCTTTCGTTTTTAAACGACTTCAAAACTAATCCTCTTGAGTATACCATGGAGAAGTTTTAAAACTTCTACTTTGTAATCCAAAGCTGGGTTACATGGTCCTGCCCTAGGACATCGTAATGTTAGATAGACCATGTTTTTTCCAAACGTTTGGGTTACTTTTAGACTAGTCCTAGTCCCTTGTGGGCTACACTTTACACGCGTTGAAATTGAAAATATGTTCTAAAAACTTGTTAAAAAATGTGCCCTTAAAATGGCTTACAAAAAACAACATTCACCAATCTATATATATAATTTCGTTGTTTGTCCGGATGTGCGTCTGACGTCGCAGAAAGATGAAATTTTGCATACGTAAAGCTCATTTGCTCCACTGGTGCAAGACGGAGCTTGATTTTTGATTTTTCGGTCTGTGGGCAGTGGGCGTGGTTATTGATTGACCATTCACTTTTTCTTATATTTTTTGCAGGAAACTTTTGCGTTCTCCTAATAACACTTTTTATATTTAAAGCCGTCTATCTGAGGAAGATCATAGCATTGTCAGATTCCTAATTTTCGGTATCCGGGCTGTACATGTGTCTTATTTCATCATAAAACCCTCAATTTTGAATTACATATGTATTTCTTAAAAATTTTTATATTTCCGATATTACAACATAAAATTTGTTATATACTAAAAGTACTTTCTCTGCCAGAAATCATGGTGGAATCAGATTTAAATACTGCTGTTGAAAAGTAAAGATAATCTTATTGTATCACATACATAATTACTAACACAAATATTGGTTTTTTGTTTTGATTTTCAAGATTTGTTTGTAAAGTGATTTAAAGAACAATCATATTCTAAGAGAAAGTAACTGTTATTAACATTCATCTAAATTAAAAAATAATAATATTGAGTTATTGGAATTTATTCTTCGTTGTGCCCATTCGAATTGGATTGAACTACATATTTACGGTGCGTTGCGCGTTTTTAAAATTATCATTTGTTGAGCAAAGAAATGCATTTCAAACCATCATTGATGCAACATACAATTGTCAACACAGCACTAACTGTTTATTTCGTGATGGACCGGGTGGAAGTTGGAAAACTTATTTGTACAAAACTGTATTAATCGTAGTTCGAGGAAAGGGTGATATTGTATTACCAGTTGCGTCGACGTGAATTGCAGCGAATCTTCTAAAAGGGGGCCGCATTATCAGTTCAAGCTGCCAGTACCATTGATAGAAACATCAACTTCAAGTATGAGTAATCATTTGGGATGAAGCAACAATGGCACCTACCTATGCATTAAATGCTATTGATAATTTGCTTAAATGATTGATGAAAAATAACAAGCCTTTTGGAGGTAAAGTTGTGCTTCTTGGAGGAGATTTTCGCCAATGCAGTGGATAATATTTACAGAGATTGGCTTTTAAAAATGGGGAATGGTGAACTCAGTTCGGAATTTAGAAAGGACATTATTGCATTACCAAACGAAATGCTGGCTGAAAACTCAACCGTTAAAAATATTTTCGGTGAATGTTTAAAGGCGTCTGATGTAGAACAGTATTGTAAATTTGTCATTTTATGCCCTTAGAATGATTAAGTATGCCAAATTAATGAAAAAGTACTAAGTCTTTTAGAGGGTGAATGTTTTACATTTTTGAGCGTTGACACGGTGGAGAGCAATAGCATAGAACCGGAAAATTATCCGGTGGAGTTTTTAAAAAGTTTATCGCCATATGGAATCCTCCTCATAAGTTGCAAGTCAAGGTGGGAGCCATTACCATGCTTCTGAGGAATTCAAACACTAAAAGAGGGCTATGCAATGGCACAAGACTGCAAGTTACACAATTGTCACAGAATCTAATATGCGCAACTTTATTAACCGGCAGTGCAAAAGGCAATCCTGCATTTATTCCGAGGATTGATTGGGCTCCCATAAATCCCGTTCTACCATTTATTTTGCGTAGGAGACAGTTTCCTATAAGGTTGGCGTTTTCCATCACCATCAATAAAACTCAAGGTCAAACGTTAGAGAGGGTGGGGATATATTTAACCAAACCAGGTTTTAGTCATGGACAATTATACGTTGCTTTCTCAAGAGTGAGAAAAAAAGATGATGTTAAGGTAAAAGTGATGCATGTAGATGGAAAATAGGGTATGTTAAAAAAGGGTTGCTCCTCAGTATTTTCAAAAATTGTTGTTTTTAAAGAAGTATTATAATTTCGTTACTTACTTATTGTTATTTTTTACATATTTAACTTATTGTTATTTTTTAAAAATTTTTTTCTTCATATACATATTAAACGTATTAAAACATTGAATAAAAATTTTTTGTTGAATTTCTTTTATGAGCGTTACTATGTTAGTTATTATCTAAAAGATTTTTATGCCAGGCAGGGACAGGCTTTGTGACTAGTTAAGTAATAATTTTCTATAATAATCAAGTATAAAAATATTGCAGACACATTTTCGGGTGTCGGCTATTTGGGACCCATGGGAAGTAATGGACACACCGAACTAAATGGTGTTATGAGATTTGTTCGTCTTAAAGTGATTTTAGCAACGGGGCTTATATTGGTCAATTTTGAACCTACTATTACATAATTTTGCCATGACATAGAAGCTATTATAAAAGATATTGCAGCCAAATTTTATATCAATATCCCTGCGGTAACTAGAATGAATAAAGAGGCCTAATAGAAAGCCTTATTTAGCAGTCACAAGCAGTCAGAAGCCCTTCTCGCCGCATTCCATACTTATTTATTTTTTACACAGGTTGTCATTGGGCGCAAGGCCTTCCACACTTCCTTTAAAAACAACTTCGATCCCTTCCCAAAGAAGGGAGTAAGGAAGGTCACTAAAAATAAAAAGTAAATAAAACTGAACACCTTCCTTTCTCCCTTCTCAAAGAAGGGAGTAGCGAATGTGTACTGAATATTTCAGAAGGTCTTTTAAAAAGAAGTTTATACCTTCTAGAAGGCATACTTCTGAAGGCAGGATATCATGCGAAGCGAATCTTTTAGAAAGGAGTATAGAGGCCTTCAAAAAGGCCTGCCACTTGCAGTCCTTTCAATATTTGCCGCTGGGATGTATTAAAATTCCTAACAAAGTTATGGCATTGAAATAAAATAAATGTGATCACATACATACAAATGTGTATAAATGTTTCGCTCTAAAGCCTTTATTTAAAAAAATGTAAGCAATTTTAGATTTAGATGCCATTTTGACAAAAATAAGTTGTATAAAATATAAATGATCACATTTGTTTATTGTTTTAAGTCGTCTTGCTTAAATATAAGTGTTCACATATATATTTTTTTTTTTTTGTTAATGTGGCCTTTATTTAAGGTATAAATAAAATAATTTAAAAAAAAATTCAAGCGAAGCTCTTAATTTTCTTTTTACGCGACTTTAGATTTAAATACGTCATTTTAAGTTCAAATATATAAAAATACAAGTGAGCAATAATTTTTAATGATTTTCACTCTTAGGCAATTTTGGAACTAGCGCTGATAAGGGGTGATATGAGTTTGTGATAATGTTTGTAACGCAAAGTATACTGACCGACTCCGAATCTGTGACTTGTCTGTCCATGTAAAACTTCATGAAATTTGTAAAGCCATAAAAACGAAACCTTTTAAAAAATGTTAATCAATCAACTTTACTAATTATGTCGATATTCATGACGAATTTTGTTTAAACAGGACTTACATCTGGAAATACATAGATATCACTTTAGCAAACTTTTTTAGGATCAGTCCATACTTTGATAAAGTAACAGCCCCTACAGATAACATTTAATTTTTAGTGAAAGAAATATTTTATAAATGTTGGGATTGGAATAACACAAATTTTTTTTAGGTACGGCAAATTTTCACCTTGAAATTGTATGTCTGTAGATTCATACTTGACCATAGCACCCCAACTTTAAGAAATCTTTTTGTCCTCAACGGTAGAAAATTTCTTACGAACAGGGCAATTTTTTCTGCGTCAACAATTTCAGTATGTATATGGATATTTCCCCAGGAAAGTCTACTTTTTGTCACATATATACATATTTTTTCTTTTTTTTTCTTTTATACCCTCCACCACAATTAGTTGTGAAGAGGGTATATTAAGTTTGTCATTCCGTGTGAAACTTTTTTATTATTCATCTCAGACCCCATTAAGTATATATATTCTGGGTCCTTGAGTAATTCTAAGTCGATTTAGCCATGTCCGTCTGTCTGTCCGTCTCTCCGTCTGTTGAAAACACGCTCACTTTCGAACAACTCAAAAGAAATGAACAAACTTGGTGCCAAATTGCTTGTAGTTATATTAAGCAAATTGGGATTCAAATCCAGCAAAATCGGTTCAGTAGGACCAGAGCTATGAATCAAAATATGGAACCACCACCTAAAAAAATTGATAATTTTGTTACAAAAAATAACATAAATGCTGGAACAAGGCACCGAATGAGATCAGATTTTGCAAAAAATTGTTTGATTGGACTAGAAATAACACTGTGAAATTTCGTGACGATCGGTCCATATTTTACCTTAGGCCCCATATTAACCCTACTACCGGAAAACAGTTTAGTACGCCTAAAACCGTAAAAAATAATGCAATCATAACAAATTTTGGCTCGTCACAGTTTTATAGGACTAGAAATGATACTGTGAAGTGTCGTGAAGATCGGTCCATAATTTACCCTAGGCCCCATATAAACCCTACTCCCGGAAAACAGTTTAGTACACCTAAAACCATATTTAATAACAAACGTTACAGTTTAAGATAAAAATAACATCATACAGATATTATTCCTTAAACATTCGAACTGTCGGTGGAGGGTATCAAAGATTCGGCACAGCCGAATATAGCACTCTAACTGGTTTTTTTTTGTAATTAGGAAATGGGTTCTGAGCGGGACTAATCGGGTTTGGCCCGAACGGACTGCCGGGTATCACGCACGCTGTGGCCGGTGCTTAGTAGGTCAAATGCGGATGCTCTACTGGGCCAGAGTAGGGCGTGCGTCAGGACCATGATAGGGTTTATCTCGTACCACTGTATGACAGGCAGGATGGCGGTTTGACTTGTCGGATGAGGAGTACCCGGAGGATTTGGAAACAGTTGAGCACATTCTATGCCACTGTCCTAGGCTACAGAACCCCAGGCTGAGGTGGCGAGGTAGCATACTCCTGCGCGAATTGGGAGAGAGATGTCTCAAACTGTGGGCTAGAGAATCTGAAGGGATTAGTAATGGGAATGACCTGGTTGCGCGGCAGGAGACTGAACACTGGGTATATGTAAAGCAGTTTTCTGTTTGGAAGGGTTGTTTTTGTTTGTGCTGTCCGATTTTTTTATCTTTCACTAATTTCTCTTTTTCTTGTGCTTTAACCCTTTACTCCTCCTTTTCTTTCATAATAGAAGAACAGAATTTCACTATCTAAGGCGTCACACTGGACCATATTGGTCTCTGGGTGGGGATGTGAAGTTTACTTCGCACAAGCCTTTCTAACCTAATTTTTTTAAATTTTGGTGTAAAGACGAACAATTTGAACAACATGGGTCTAAAAACCAAGATTAATTGCTTGGTGGCGTAACGTGACACTTCTGTGGAAGTGCCCATATGCAGTTAAAAAAGTATACTTTAAAATTTTAAGTTATCAATAAAATTAAAATTCTTACGATCAATAAGTTTAAGATCAAGGCAACTTGTAGGCCAGTTATAAAAGGGAATTGTCGACTTATGTAGCTGTTTATGCAAACAAAAGAAATAATGCAAACGAAATTGATTTTCACCTATGTATATCGATGTATGTAATCTGGTTTTAAGGTTATAAATATTGTTAGACATTAAAAGCAATATTACATAAATTGTAAAAATAGATACCTATACATACATAACAAATTTAATTAGAAGACTAAGTAGTTGCAGTAAAATGAGTTCATACCTTTTGTTAAAAATCGCTTTTATCTTTAACATTCTGAACTGTAAGTGCGTTAAGTATTTCGTAAACAAATTTATGCAGCAGAATTCGGCTTAAACTAAGTGCCTTGTATGTGAGTATGAAAGTTTTTTTTTCTAAGCATTTTGAAAATGCCCAACCAACAACAGCCTCAGCACAGTCGTACATTGTTCCCCTGTGTAATGTTGTATATAAAATACTCGTAATCTTTTTAAAACATAGACGATGTCGTTGTTTTGACTTAAGTTACGAATAAATTTTCTCTTTAGTTTATATTTTTCGTCAGTTTTTTTCTTCTTTTTTTTCTAATGGCAACGCAGTAGACCCAATTCTCACAGCACCACATACTTAGTTAAGATGTAAATAATAATAATGGATATAAAGAAACTACAACAAAAACACAAGAGAGAAAAAAACATAATAATAATAATAAAAAAAAAAAATAATGAAAATATAAAGAAACAGAGACAAGATCGTACCCAATAAAAACAACAACGACAACAACAACAAGAAAAAGTCAGTTACAGGCAGCAACTCGCAGTTCAGATCATGAAATAAAAATAGTAAATTAATGTATTTATCATTTACTACACGAACCATGACACACATACGCTTCATAAATATATATATTTTAGATTTACATTTGTATGTGTGCATATGCATGTGTACATAAAGAGGTGTATTTTATATATCCCGCTGGGTACCAAAGATAAAATGTATAAAAATACACTCCAAAAATTTTCTAACTAAATAATACTAGAGCCAGGGTAAGTTTTTTTCGATTCTTGCTTGAAATGTTGGTTTTTGCATATTGTTGCCATATTTGCGCAAATTTCTTAACAAAAATATGGAAAAAATTGATATACCTACCTAATTAAAGGTTACTCCAATAAAAACATTTATATATGGGGATTTCCGTAATGTCGAACGTGACCGCCATACACATTTAAAGTGAAAAATTAAGGCCCTGAATTTGTAAAACGCAACGCAATCCCTAAAATAACATTGAAAGCCAAAACAATGTCAAAAATTTTTCAAAATTTTGTTGTTGCTTTCTACAGAAATACATATTGCGTTTAAAAATTATCAACGCCACAAGATATGCAGCGTTTAAAATTTAAAAATTCAATATTCATTTCTATTGAAAACAACAACAAAATTATGAAATATTTTCGATTTTGTTTTTGCTTTCAATATAATTTTTGGCGTTGCTTTTGCGTTTTACAAATTAAGGGCCTAAGTAAAATTAAAACGGACTTTTATTCTGACAATAGATTTAACTTATAGTTCTTAAAAAGTCCTATATTTTGTGCTATTGTTAATTTTGATAATTTTTTTTCGTTTTCAAGACAATTGCAAAAAATAAAGGCATTAGCACGTGAAAAAAAATAGAAGTGGTTTTCGCGGCCACCAATTCAAGCTCCGATTTCAGCGAATTCTTAGGCAATATTTTAATGCGACAAACTTAAGAATGTTATGTACTAATTTCTCTTAAAAATGGTTTTGATTTTACCCATAAATGATTTTTACTTTTTTTTAAGTTAGTTTTAATCACTGTCGCATGTGACATGTCGCACGTGACATTTTTTGGCCTCATTATATTTATCTTGTTTCTGTTCCTATTTTTACAAAATTATATATAAACGAGAGTAGTTAAAAATTAAAAATATGTAGTAATCAATTGAGCTTAAAGTCCAGGTTTGTGTTTTCTATTCCGATGAAAAAATAAGATTTTATAAAAACATATAGGTATATGAATTTCAGTAAACTTTTTGTTTGATTCAGTTAAATTATTTGTTTGAAAAAAATCAGTGTTTTTTTCAATAAGCAAAATGCAAATAAATTGTTTGAATGTGCAAATTTGTTTATAGGACCGATTTCAGACAAAAAATTGTTTCATTCTACAAATTTTTTGTTTGAATTGGAAAAATAATTTTTTCTGTGTGTGCAGGAAAACTTAAATTTTTTTTATAAGCCTACAGTTCGTTGTTTTTATCACTTTATTGAATGTATAAGACGTACATATGTATGAATATACGCACGTTATTTTAGATGGCAGTTTTTTAAAAATTGATAAGTACCTTTCTGAAGGAACCAAAGTAACAGGGACTAAAAGATATTCCATTGCAATTTTAAAAAATTTTCTAAATTCTAAACCCAAAAAGGTTATCAATCTAGCGGACTTATCCTCTAATGGTCGTTCATTGTTTTTGTCTTATGCTTGCAATTGCATTTGGATTTGCATTTTTTTTTTACAACATTACAAAAATATTTCCCATTTCAGTCCCTATATAAACATGTAAAAATTTCGACTTAACGTCCTTTAATTAGCAGTAAAAAGCACTGCTAAGCAATCTTGTTGTTTGTATTCATTGCTGTTATTAATCGCTAATTAATAATAGCAAGTAAAAATTTGCGGCAAAAAACTGTGTGTGTATAGCTGCTGTAACATGTCTTCATAGCTGTATTTTAAAAAAACAGCCGTTTTTGGTGGTTTAGAGCTAGCAACACTGTTTCTAAAGGTAGGAATGAGAAAAAAAATTTGATAATTTACATCATCTCTAAAAATCTCATATCTCTGGGAAGTAAATTTTGAATAATAATAAGATTTGTAATTCATTTAGTTTCAGCAAAATACGTTCGATATATCGATATTTTTGAAATAATAAATATCGATACTCTTAAAAAATATCGATTCGATATATATCGATATATTTGTTCAATTTGCCCATCCCTAGATGGTAATAGAAGACGTACGTATTTTCACGAAAATGCTTCCCTTATATTATCATAGTAGGGTTTTTTTTTCCTTAAAAATACGTACGGCTTGTGTGATCGTGTAAACTAACCTTTAAAAATTTGCAAATTTTTAAATTCAAGCCAATTCGTTAAAAAAAAATCCGTGCTGATGCCCAAAATTACAAAAAATTAAACAAACAAAAAGAAAGATGTGTTTAATGTTCGTCTTTTGTTTAATTTAATTAAGAATTTTACACTTACTTAAGTGAAAGAAGTTTTCAGAAATAGTATTGGGGTTTTTCATTTACAAAATTTGGGAACTTTGGGAAATAGCACAAAAATAAAAATTAGTCCAAAAAAATTCTTTTGTCGTTCAATATCATCTTCATAGAAATAGAACTCGAATACATTTTTAAAATCTCTATATTAAAAAATTTGTTTAAGTGTATCTAATACAACTACAGATATACTAAAATATGTAAGTGAGACAACAACCAAGATTGACTATATCACTCACTCGCTACTGAAAGAACGATGGTCCAAATTTGCACTAGTGTATGCATGATAAAAATGATAAACACGTTAATAAATCATAATTCTCATTTTTTTTTTGTGGCTGTTTTAAATAATATATTTATACTTTCACCAGATACAAATCTACATATGTTTTAAGAAAAAGTGCCCTTTAAAAGCTAAGAAAACAATATAATAAATTACATATTTAAGGTAAATTTTTTAAAAAATATTTAAAATTAGTTTTAAAATTTAAAAAATGGCGGACTGCATTAAAATATCTGTGGCAAAAAGGAAAAAGTAGTTAAGTCAACTTAAGCAAAATTTGAGTTAATGACATATTTTTAATTACAAATGGACAAAGTTTCGATTATTTTTTACGACTTTTTGGGAAGTTTCAGACAGCAAAATGATTTTTTGCTTATTCTTGCAATGTGCAATAACATTTGTAGAGAAGTGATGATAACATTTGCAGAGAAGTGATGATAACATTTAAATAAGTGTAAGTTTCAAAAATCCCCTTTGGGCTGGGGTTCAGTTAAACTTGGTTTAGTTAATCTGAAAAAAGATTTGTAACGCTATTACAAAGTTTGTGTTCAAAATTTTGAAGTTTTGCTTAAAATATTGGTCTCTGATGAAATAATAAAAAAATTACATTTCTCGGAAAAAACCTTAGCTTCAGACTTCGTTAAACTAACTTCCTGTTTAACGATTTCGAAAGTCAACGTTCGCAAAGAAAATTTGGTTATGTTTTAAATATAATTTTATATGCGAATGTTAACGTTCGAAATCGATGAACAGGCTGTAAGTTTAAACTGAATCCACAATTCAAAATTCCGGTCTTAAAAGTTAAAAAGTTTTAAATTCTGAAATATTGCCAGGGTATCACATGATTTCGGGGCCTCTTCCACAAGTCATAGGTCGAGCTAAACCTTCGTATACGATGACGATAGCTGCTAGAATCCGCTCCAGAGTATTTTGGTCTCTACCAGTAAACGTCAGAGTTCTTAAGGGCTCTCCACCTGTCACGTTGAGTTGTTTTTGGTTTTCGACCAGTGTTGCCAGAAGTAGGGGAAAATCCCTTCATGTAGGTATTTTTGATACTAAAATAGACGCGTAGGGAAAATCTGACATATTTTTTATGATATCCAAAATGTAGAGATTTTTCGTCATATCGTATTATTTATGATATAAAAACGTTTATTTAGTAATATTTTCTTTTCCAAAAAAAATTTAGTTTTCTTAAAATCGCTTAAAAATCTATATTTCTTTTTTTTAATTAGGCTAAAGTTCATCTAATTTAATTTTCATTTAATTATTTTTATTTACTGTCGCAGAGCTTAAAAATATATTTCCAGAGCTGTTTGTGGCTTCAAAAGTTGGCGACTTTAATATGTTTGTTTATGTTTTTTTTTTTTCAGATATCATTCAATGTTAAAAGATTTAATTGAATTTAATTAAAAGTACATACATGTGGGGATTTCATGTCAAGCGAAATCGATGTCTTCCGATTTGGATGAAATTTCCACCAAGGTTAGTCCAATTGGATAGTAGCTTAGACCTTAACAATAAAGCTTATGCTGATAAACTAGACAAATTAACCTTTCCGATGGTATGTTACAATAATGCGTAGGGATTGTTGTAGGGGAAATTTTTTCAACGTGTCGGGAAAAATCGGATTTTTTTTAACATGTGTAGGTATTTTTCGAAAAATCCACTGGCAGCACTGTTTTCCACCAGGCACACACGTTAAAAATGGGAGGCTCAAAATGCCATTAGCCATAAGCTAACGCGAGATGAAAAGTAAAACGCACGCAAAGCAGACAAGCAGAGTAGGGATGGGCAAATTGAAAAAATATATCGATATATATCGAATCGATATTTTTTAAGAGTATCGATATTTATTATTTCAAAAATATCGATGTATCGATATAACGAAGAAGTTTGAATTGCTTTTAACTTTTTTATTATAATTTTTTTTCCTTTCAGTAGAAAGGAAGACTTGAGTAATTTAAAATGGAGCAGTAGTCAATTGAACAGCGTGCCCCAATTTGTAGAGCTTTATTTTTCAAATCAACAATCATAATTTTATTCATAATTGAATTATGAGGTACGAAGCTCATTTCCAATTAAGTGGGTTGTGAAACAGAAAGCGGCAAATGAACCCAATTAAATGGGTTCGTTAATACGGAAAATCCGAGAGTAGTTCAACAGCGAGAATTATACCCAATTACGTGTACAGTTGGGTGTGGTGTTTCATCGGAAAGGATAATTGGCCCCAGTGCTAGTGAAATTTTATTCACCTTAACAATGTCAAAATTTTACTTCCATGAGTACTTTGCTTTTTTGAGTTTTTAATGAAGACTGACTTTAAAAAATATCGAATTCGATAGTCGTATTTCAATATCGATACATCGATATAGCGGTATTTTTAATATCGGCGATATATATCGATTTTTTTTTAAATATCGATATTTTGATATATCGATATTTATTGCCCATTCCTAAAGCAGAGTCGACCTATTCGCCTTTAAGAAATAACGACAAAGACGCTGGAGCTGCTTCTCCGCCCAGAGCAATCTTACCCTTTTTAAATGTTACCTATAATCACTCGTAGTGTTACATGTTTAACAATTTTAATCAAACAAAATAAGTGTATATAAACACCCAGGAAAACCTTGTTAATTTTTAGTAATAGGTGGTATTTATTTTATACGTTACCTGGTAAGTAGTTGTCATTACAATTGTCATTATTCTGAAAACTTCAATAAGTACTTATATGTACTAATTATGACCTCACCAACAACTTATTATTTCGATTATTTTCACTATTGAATATTTGCTTACTAATAATCTGCTCAATAACTACTTATTAGTTGTATTGCTTTCAGTACTGAATATTTTCTTACTGGTAACTTACGTTAAAAAAACTAAACCTTAAAAATATACATAAAATTTTCCGTAAAAATAAAAAAAAGATTTAATTTAGATTGTGTGAGCGGTGAAGATTATGTAAAAGATATAAAAGAATGCAAGGTAAGTTAAAGTAGTAAGTACTACAGTTGTAAATAAAACCACAGAATGAACACCTTAAATTAAAGTGAGGGTAAAATATGTAACATATTTACTATTTTTCATGCAACATATTCACAAAAAAAATTTAAATGTTTTTCGACAGCTGTATTTTCTGTGCAAACGAAAACAAAAGTATAGAACATGTAACCAGGGCTGCCAGATAAATTTGTGAGAAAATCGTCAGTTTCCTGAGAAAAAATTAAAAAATCGTCTTTATCGTTTCGAAAAATCGTCAAAAAAATCGAATAACTTAAAATTTAGTTTTTTTTTTTTAATTTTTGTTCGATGGCATATCAGCTTAAAAGCTAAGCAAAAGAAAACGTTCCGCCTTCCGCTCTTGTAAGGCTGTTAAACATTCCAAGCTTAAAAAACGAAATTGTATGAAAATGTAATGTTTTATTCAGACTTTGAAACCGTCACTTTTTAGAAAAAAATCAGCAAATCGGCACTTTGCTAATTTCGTAACAAAAAATCGTCAAAATGACGATAAATCGTCAAATCTGGCAGCCCTGCATGTAACATATATATTAGGATTATGACTTTTACATTTTTGCAAATATCAAAATTTACATGCCAAATTTGACATAGGAAAATATTAAGAAAGGACATCTTACTTGGTCCCGCACCAAAAGAGTTGAATTTTGGTTTATATTAAAAAAAAATATTAAAGCAACCTTTGTCGCAATTTTAAACGGCGAAAAATACTGTGGCTCTGCTATGAGAACAACGGAAACTCTGTGCATTTTGTTGTTAGATTTAACAGAATAGCTACGATATTTTGCATGAGCTCTTTCCGAACTCCGATTATATAATAAAAAACATCGTCTGTGAGATTTTTATACCCTCCACCACAATTAGTTGTGAAGAGGGTATATTAAGTTTGTCATTCCGTGTGAAACTTTTTTATTATTCATCTCAGACCCCATAAAGTATATATATTCTGTATCCTTGAGTAATTCTAAGTCGATTTAGCCATGTCCGTCTGTCTGTCCGTCTGTTGAAAACACGCTCACTTTCGAACAACTCAAAAGAAATGAACAAACTTGGTGCCAAATTGCTTGTAGTTATCCTAAGCAGTTTGGGATTGAAATCCAGCTATGAATCAAAATGGGGAACCTCCACCTAAAAAAAAATGGTAATTTTGTTACAAAAAATAACATAAATGCAGGAACAAGCCACGGAATGAGATAAGATTTTGCAAAAATTTGTTTTATTTGACTGGAAATCACGCTGTTAAATTTCGTGAAGATCCGTCCATAATTTACCCTAAGCCCCATATAAACACTACACCCGGAAAACAGTTTAGTACGTCTAAAACCGTAAAAAATAACGCTAGCGTAACAAAATTTGGTACGTCACAGTTTTTTAGGACTAGAAATGACGATCGGCCCATAATTTACTTTAGGCCCCATATAAACCCTACTACCGGAAAACAGTTAAGTACGCCTAAAACCGTAAAAAATAATGCAATTATAACAAATTTTGGCTCGGCACAGTTTTATAGGACTATTAATGATACTGTGAAATTTCGTGAAGATCGGTACATAATTTACCTTAGGCCCCATAGAAACCCTACTCCCGGAAAACCCTACACCTAAAACCATAATTAATAACAAATCGTCACAGTTTAAGATAATAATAACATCATACAGATATTACTCATATTACACAGCCGAATATAGCACTCTTACTTGTTTTAAATTGCATTCGGTGCGTAGGGTTTTTACTGCCAAAATGAGCAGAAACACGATTTTTATTTTGCATTTAGTATTGACTTTAACGTGATGATCGGTAAATTGTTTGTAAAAACTGAGTTATAACATTATCTAATATATCATTGGTAAAAATTTTGTTATTTGAATGAATTGATTTTGTTACCTAAAGAATTTAATTATATTTTGCATACGATGTTTAAAAAGTTTTACTACTGAAAAATAAGTGTTAGAATCCATTAAATCGATTCAAAATAAACTTGTACTTGCAAATGATTTATTACGTATATGTATGTGTTTTTAATTTAAAATCCATACATACATTCATACATTTATAACTCAACATCTATTTATTATGTTTATTATCTGAAAGATACGTATCTGCGTTTTACTTGGATATAATTAAAAGGGTACAACAACAACAGCTCCAACATTATTGCTATAAAACATCTACTTAGAAAAAAATACCTACAAAAATATTATAAATAAAACAACAAGCCGCACTTTAAGGTAAAAAAACAGCACAGTCGTTAGATTCAAAACTAAGCTAAATACACTCCTGTTAATCTAATTAGAAGCAGCAGAATTTTGATATTAAATAAATATTTAGCTAGAAAGAGTGTCGACAGAATTTCTTTTTTTACAATCCACGTGATGACAAGTGTTAGGATTTTTCCCATTTTGCAGAGATTTATATTAAAAATTTGGCATTTAGGAAAAAATGGAAAGATCTCTTACTTCTTTTGAGTTGTAGGGATTTTTGTTCAATTGCAGATTTTTTATAAAAAATTTCCAGTTGTAAACTTTAGAATTACAAAGTATATACTTTTTTAAGTGTATGATCATGAATTGGTAAATCTGGCAATACCTCTATAATATGAAGAAATTAAATGCTTATGTGGTATCTTTAATAACAATGAAAGTTTAAAAAAAAAACTAGTTTTTTTTAAATTGGCCAAAACTTTATTAAAAAAAAATGCCTCGGCAGTGTATGTGAAGAATTATTTAACACGTTTCCAAAAACCCGTATTCGCCAAATTAATTCTGATTGGGTACAATTTTACATAACTGCCCTTTTAAAGCAAATACATAATTGGGGTATTCACAACGTGTTGTATCATGTTATATTGTCATAAGGTTCTAACATTTTACAATGGTTTTTAAAATATTGTTGTTGCTTTGTAAACAAAAAGTGTCTAAAACTAATAAAACTGTGCTTGCTATGTTAATTGTGCTGTCGTAATTAATCAGGAGAGGCCTGGGCTGAGCCGAGCCGCATTAGTTGTTGTAGCCGTCGCCGTTGATGGTATAGTTTTATCCGGCTAATATCCGAATTTAACCTGCTGCTAGCAATCTTTGCAACAAAACACTTGCGGCGTCAAATTATATCGGCAGGACTCTGATGTTTGGTAAACAAATAAAATAAAATTTATTTGTGACTTGCATCTAAAGCTGGAGGTCCATAACACGCGTTTTCGCCTCCACGCAGCGCATGCTTTTATAACCTTACTTGCGTTCTACGTTTCAAGTTACATGAAACGCTTTTTATGCAGCAGCAGCACAAGTAAAAATAAAATTTAATTTGTCAAAATCAGCTGATTTGTTCGAACGCTGCTTGTGACGCTTACAAAAGTAGAAAGTAAACCTACTTTTCGCCTCAAGGCATCTACGCTTTTGTGCATGTAACTTACTACGTATAACCACACATATTCTTCTAGTTTTTTGACAGCTGCATATGCTGCGAAAAAGCGAGTAACGCGTGGTGTGGACCACCAGCTTAAAAATGGAAGATAGTCAGGTAAGGTCTACTTTAATTCATTAATTAATATGGATTAGAATTAAAAAATATTTTGATATTAGGTAAATATTTATTTTTTATATTTGTTTTAAACCAGCTGATTTAAGTTAAAAATAGCACACTAAATTATGAGGGGTTGGTCACAACAGTCGTATTTTTTCATGTTATTTTATGACTTTATGACACCTTGTGAATCCCCCAATAGTCTTAACAAAATTGATGTTTACTTTTTGTTCGATTTTATGTTATTTTTGTATTATTTTAAATGAACCTTAATGTATGTACCTGAAATAATAACGTACAAATTCAAAATAACATTTTATTTTTAAAAATGGTGTGGGGAAAAAAGCAGGGGTGAAAAATAGTGCTCTTTTATGGGTTATCGGAAAATTCCCTTTATTTGCATTTGGTTGTTTTTAGTCATTATCGTTACATATAGTTTATTTCGGTTATTGTAACCAATTAAAGTAACGATTTCTTGAGATCGAGGTACTCACCAGAGTGCCATATTAACTGGAGCCATAGAAGGCAGTAGCCCCCGGTACTTCGAAATGCTCTCTTAAGAGCAGGAGTATTTGTGCTTGAGATAAGTTATGTGAGATTTACACTGGTGTAACAGTCAACATGCGAGATGATGAAGGTTATTAGATGTTGAGTGAGACGTAGTAGTTGTGAATCAAATAAAGTAGTTAGGACACTGTTAAAACGTACCAGTCTAGCTCTGGAATTGTGAAGTGGCGAAAAGATAAGAGACCGTTCATGGTATATTGGTGGATGTTGGTGGACACGAAGTAGTTCTAATTCTGATGAAGTAAGCAGAACTGTGTTTAAAGGTACCAGTATGGTTATAGATTTTAGATTTTGTAAAGTAGCAAAAATTTAAGAGACCGGTTGAGCTGAGTGTAATAGAGTGGATAAAGTCTCATTAAGTGTGCGTTTTATAGAATTATGCTCTTTCACAAAGAGTGATATTCTTATGGGGCGTGTCTTTGGGATTACGCAGTGGTTTAAACCCAAAGACGAGGGAAGAAAGTTCCTACATGAGAGCTTTCGATTGTAAACGTTTGAGTTTTGGGGACGGATCTTCTCTAGGTGCTGTTGCTATTCAACAGATACTGCGACCATTGTAATGCAGCGGAGGTAAGATAGCTCCACACCTAAGCAAGGGGCAAGAGTATAATTTTAGCCGTATAATATGCTAAAAATTTATAACTGTGTATGTGTCGGTGGTGCTCACACCCAGGAGCGTTTGGTAAATGCCTAGTTTGTCGCCAATCTGGATTCAATTCACCATGGGGTTTGGCCGTAAGGCAAGTACATATGTAAATTATTTTCTCAGCCGTAAATACTGTGGTGTAGGGTATGAAGTGATTAACTACTTGTTCATATGTTTTAACTTTTTTCACTTTTTTTTTTAAATATCGTTACATTTTCTTTACTATTTAGTGATGGAACGGTTATTTTAAAAATTATTTTTCATATATAATTGAAAAAAATTGAAAAAAAAATAATTTGTGAACAAGTGCGATACATACTTTTTAAGCTCTAAAATTAATATCGTATAAATTACAAACTTATATACAATTATCGTTTTCCCCTGTGTATAGAGGAATATTTCAAAAATCTCCGTCGATCCATGAGCCGCTGGTCAAAGGTCAGGAATTGCGTCAAGATCTTAAACAAATTTGCTGGGATATTATTTTCTGCGTATCTTTTTGTTTTACTTACTTTCATTCGATATCGAAAGAAAATTTCATTTACCTAACTTACAATTTTACATGGAATTTTTTTGGGCGATTTTTCATAATTTTTTTTTTTTTTTTGGGCCATTTTTCTTTGGGCGATTTTTCCTACAGCCTCAAAAAGAAGCCTAATGTTTACAATGATCCACGTAATGAACATATGTCCCATCCAAAATAATTTCCGGTTTTCTGAAAGAGATATGTGAAATAAACATTGCCTTTGTTTTTGAAGGATTGAGATTCAAGCAATTCCTCTGTGACCATTCAAATAAACTTGCGAGGTCCCTATTAATATTGTCTTCGAAACCCGCTTCATCATCCCCTGGATTTACAGCTAAAAGCTGTATATCCTCCGCATATACATAACATTCTGAAAACGTAATATTAGAAAATATGTCATTCGTGTACATCATAAATAAAAGCGGGCTGATAATAGAACCTTGCGGAACTCCTCTGTATGTATACATATAAAGTGTCTGAAATATTCTTATTTCGTTCAACATTTTGACTACGCTGATTTAAAAATGAATAAAGAAGTCTGCAAGCCGATTTACTAAAATTTAATTGTTCATGTAATTTTTCCCTTTCATGATATTGTGGCCCAGTGCGTCAAACGCCTTACTGAAGTCCAAAAGCACAAGTATACACGATTGCTTATCATCTACATAATTTCTAATATTTTCCACAACGTTTAATGTCTGTGTTGTAGGACTAAATCACTTTCTAAAGCCAGACTGAAATCGAGATATGTAATTCCCAATGATTAAATGTTGTTGCATTTGCCTCATTAGAATCATCTCTAATACTTTCGACATGTAACTCATCACACTGCACAGTAGGTAATTTGGCCTATATTTTTGGCCAAAATTCAAAATCTGCACTTTAGAAAAAGTAGTTCTTTTTGTTGTAATGTGATAAAGAATACTTCAAAGCAAATAGAAGTGAATTTTATAAATAACAAAAACCCGTTCAACGCCCGACTCTTAAAGTCAATGTATACAATCAACAGTTTAAGTGGGGTGCGCTTCGTGTTATTTTTTATTACAATACCTGACACTAGTTTTTAATAAAAAAACAAATGAAAAATACAATAAAATATGGAAAACAATATTAATAGTAAGTGCTTAATAAATACATAATCGTTGTTTAAAATAAAATAGTTTATTGGTGAAAAAAATCAATCTTTTGATCTTATCTCAATTAAAAAAATAATAAAAGTTTTATACAACTTTGGAGAAGCTTTTAAAAAAAGTTTAAAATGTTTTAAAACTAATAGTAATAAGGTCTTGATAAGTATTTGATTTTGAGATTGTATAATCAATTTCATGCTGCGTTTTTTGAGATATCCCCATTTTTTGCAGGCAACCTCTATTTCGCTTAAGCTCTGAAAACACTGAGGATCTTAGCGCCAGTGAAAACGATGAGTGCGCAAATGATGTCAATATGTTAACATACACAATTTACACAAATGATTTGGATGACATAAAATTAGAAAATTAATAAGATATACCAAAAGTAGACAAAAAGAAATTTTAAAAATTTTGTTCTAACGCGTATCTTTTCATAAGAATGCGATATTTAGAAATTCCAAGTTTATTCTTAGTTTTAGAGTTAAAAAGTTAAAAAGTTAATCAAAAAAATTCATATCCAGAGTTGTAAAAATTCTGTCCGCCTGTTATCAATTTTGGCCAAAAAAATTGGTTAAATTACCCATAGTGCACTGATTGGACTATAATCTGACAAATAGCATGGATTCTTGATCTTAGGAATAGGTAACACTTTTCCCACTTTCCATTGTTTTGGAAATTTGGACATCATTATGACTGTGTTAACAATGTGAAGGATATGTTTAGAAATAAAGGGAAAAATTAACTTTATAAATTTTAAGTGAATTCCATCTGAACCTACCGCATCAGATCGAATTTTATATAAACATTCAAATATTTCATTACAGTCAACAGTTTTAAACGAAAAACGTCAAATGATCTTAAAGATGTGAAATCAGTAGGAGAATCTGCAGATGTGGACAATTCTGGAAGAATGCAATATTCATTGAAGGCATTCAGTTCGGCGTTCGACAAAAAACTTAACAAATTCTCATTGGGGTTCGTAGCACCTACACCATGTAATTTTTGCCATAACTGTTTCGTGGTACGTTTAGAAAAAAAATCTATACACGATTTTTTTCACATTATTCTTATTATTGACTTTACTTTGTTTTAATACACACAGAAGATTTTACATCAGATCCCTCTTCAAGATACGCTCTATAAGCTAGATTTCTGTTGGTTTGTGCTATTCGCATCCAATTATTACTCCTCTTTCTTTTCTTGTAAGTCTTAAGTGGTACGTGCCTATCAAACAATTCCAATATGTATTGCCCTATTTAAAAAGTCAACTTTGTGATCAACATCTAAAATATTATGCATACGCGAAAAATCCAGCCTGTTTATGTCTAAACGGCACAGTTCATTGTCAAAGGCTCTGAAATCCTTGATCTTAAGCAAAATTTCAAAGCTTCAACATTGGCAAATGAATTCAATTTGCCTTTAATAAAATTTCGCTGAGTGTTGCAATGTTTGTAATAATAAAATTAAATTAAGAAAAAAAAGCAAAAATAAAAATAAATACACTATCATGGGAAAAATGTAAATATTGTATTACTTGTAATTTGTTAGTAGATGTTGTTGTTGTTGCTGCTGCTGCTGCTGTTGTTGTTGTTGTTGTTGCTGCTGCTGATGATGATGTGGATGTTCGTGATCATATGAGGGTTCCATTTTACGTCGTCGTTATTAACGTTGACTTTGCAACGGTACGTGTAGTAGTGACTGACTGGCTGACTGACTTACGTTGACGATACACGATTGGTGGTAGTGGTGGTGACAGCAATAGCAGCGTTAATAAAAAAATTAAAGAAAACTTTAAGACAAAAACTTAAAAATTTTTGTTTTAAACAACAATTTTCTTTTGCTTCTTTAACTATTTCTTTCGCTTCTTTAGCGTCTTGGACACCCTCTTCTTCTTGCTTTTTAAGTTTGTTTTGCCTAATTCGAAGTTTCTGTTGTTTTTTTAAGGTGGTTGTTATAATAATAAAAATGATGATATTGCTGTTGTTGTTTTGCTGCATTAGTAACAGACGTTGATAGTTGTAATGATGATGTTGATAATGATGATGGTTGTAGTAGTCGTTTTTGTATTTGCAGTTGTAAGAGGAGTATTAGGGCCAAAAGCATTTTGTTCAATGTTGCATTTTTTCCGTTAGATTTCCCTTCTAACAAAATAAAAAATCAACAAGTGTTTTCCACACAACTACACACATAGATACACTTGATGCACTACAATCACGCACACACTCACTCACTTTTTCAAGTAAAATTAAATGAAATCAAATGCATCACAATCACATCACAAATGTGGGGAGTTTTCTAGACCTCTTTTCATTTACTTTGTGTGTTTGTCCTTAATATTTTCCCACAATTCATTTTTTTTTTTTTTTTGTTATTTCAAAATACCTACTTAAAGAAAAGAAAATCTTAAGCTTGGTTTTCTTTTTTCCACTTAGTTTTCTCTTAAGTCCCCATAAATGTTATAGTTTTGATTATTTATTCATTTTTAATTTTTATTTTCCTTTTATGGGTAAAAATACTTTAAATATATTTTAATATTGTCACTGCTTTAGTTTATTTTAGAATTGAACACTTTTATTGGTAGATTTAACATTTTAGCGAATATAAAATAGATGTAGGCTGCTACTTGTTCCGATTTATCCGATTATTTGTCATTGGCATTTTATATATCTCACAAATTATAAAGTTTTTTTTTACTTTTAATTTAAAAAATATTTTTTATTTGATCTAAATTAAAATTTTTCAATTTTAGCAAAAATATTGTAATGATTCTATGTTAAAGAAAAAACCAAACAAACATTTACAAAAATGGAATTTTCTCTTTGTTCACCAAACCAAATCCTTTTTCGACTCCCAAGTTTTTTAATGAGGAAAATATGACCCTTAAATTATTTGAATACAAAATATGTAGATAAATTTAGATTCCTACATTTTTATTTCCGAATTTTCAAAATCTGCTTTCGATTATTTTACTTAAGAATTTCGCTTGAGATTCCTTTTTATAAAATTTTTTATATAGATTTTTTAGTTGAACTGGCGATTTTAATTAAAAATTTTGATATTTTTTTAGAGCTCATCAAATTTAATTTTCATAAAATTATTCTAATGAAGAAAGAAATTTAAAACAACGTGAAATTAACTAAAATTGATTAATAATTTTTATTCTTGACTAGGAATTGAATTCGGTCGAACTGACAACGTTGTTTCGAGAACAAAAACGTATCTCATCATCAGAGTTCTTGCATGATCTGCCTTACCGCCATGCGATATAAATAAAAAATACATCGGCAAATGTTTTGCAAAGCACAAAATTTGAGTACGGCTCGGCCAATTCGGAAACTTTTTTAAATTTTTACGCTAAGGCATAATGAACGTTCTTAAGAAGAGAGAAAAAAGGTAAAATTGGCGAAGAAAATAGTAAAAGTGGGCGTGGTACCTCTCATACTTAAACAATATGTATTCTGTGTATCTGTAAAACGGTCATTGTAAAAGTATCAAAATTTGGGCCCAATAACCTGGTTATCAATACAACTGTCGAAAAGAGAGTTAAAGAGAAGACTGAAAAGACCATAGAAAGACAACAATAATTGTTTTACATCTTAGAAACGGTTACCGCAAAGGTGTTCATATATTTGGTACAAATTTTTTCAAAAAGTGAGCTAAACTCGAGAAGTGGGGGTTGCACCTCCTATACAAGGATTAGTTAAATGGTTACATAAATGTATCAAAATTTAGAGCTATTAATTTGGTCATTAATGCATAACATTTGCCAAAAGCCAGCTCAATTAGAAATGTGGCCGTATAACCTCCCATACAAGGGCAATAATGTAATAAAAGTATCGAAGGATCTAAAGTAAAAATATATAAGAATCTGTTTAAAAAAAATTTATTTCAGCGATGGTAGTGAAGCGCACAGGGCTGAGCTAGTTTTAAATATGTTTTAAGGGCCAAATATACTTGTCAAATGCTTGTCCAGCGGGCGAATTCATCGTCTACGTGTGCTGGACGTAATATTCGCCGTCATATCTAAATTTTTTTGATTTTCCATCCAGCATCGTCAGTGTGACACATACAAACACATTTTCACTAATACTACCACAATGCTTGATGAGTATTTTGATCAGTGTATCTGGGCCTTTAGTATTTTATTCTCCATCAATTTCAAATTAATTCCAAAAAAATTCATTAAAACCATGAACAGTCCAATAAACCATAGACTAATTGTTATCCTTTAAAAACAAAAAAGAAAACATTAAAACAAAAATGTATTTTGTTATTTATACGAGTGTTGGAAAATAAACAGAACATTATTTAGCGTTCGGCTCACACACCTAAGAACGATATCTATTTTTTCAAGTGTTTGTGTAGACGAACACAACCCTTAATACCGTTCGTAACTATTTTCAAGAAAGAGCCGAACATTATACATATAGTGTTCTGTTCTTCGTTAAACAAAACAACAATTGTAGTGATACCATAGACAAACATTATATTTTAATGTTCTACAATGATTCTTTTTGTACATTGATAAAGAAATGAACAAACAAAAAATTTTAGCAACGACCGCAGCACGAACAGCTTGTGTATTGTGTATATGTTTTGTTTGTGTTAAATAATTTTGCTGGTTTTTGTTTTTTTCGTGTTTTTTTTTTTTTTTTTTTTTTTTTGTTTGAGCTGAAAAGAACCCAATGAAATTTGTGGTTTTAAAAAAAAAACCGAACGGAATTAAATGTTCTCATCTTTTGTTGAGTTAGATAAAAACAGTATTATTTTTGTGTTCGAAAAATCAAAAACAGGGAAACGTTATTTTTTAATGATTTTCTACACAAACACTATTAGCGTTTGCGTTTTCCACAAATCTAACGAACCGAACACTAAGGAGCGTATTTAGTGTTAATTTTCGAACACTGATCTATACAAGAAGAATTCTTGAAAAAAAAGAACGAAAAACAGAAGTGAGAAATAAACATGTAAATAAATTAAAAAAAATATAATCAATTACAGCAAATCTCGATCCACCAATTAAAAGATTGCTTTTTGACTATAGACAGAAAGGGTAAAACTGCAAAAAATACTGACGATAAGAATGTGGTTGTTCTCGAAACATGTCATCAAGCCCTGTTTCAGTCAAGAATGAAAATTTATCAAAAAATTTTAATTCATTTCATTTTATTTCTTCATTAAAATAATTTAAAGAAAACTAATTTTTATGAACTTAAGCCTGGGGCCTGATTCTGGCAGTCGTGATCGAGTACTTTCTCGATTCGAAAGCAATTCAATATCTAATTATTTCAGTCAATACTAAACGAATCGGAATTATTTTTTCATTATTGTAAAGCATTAATTTGAGTTTCACAATACTGAAAAAATAATTTCGATTCGTTCTGTATCGACTGAAAGAATTAGAAATAAAATTGCTTTCGAATCGAGAAACAACTCGATCACGACTGCCAGAATTAGGCCCCTGACTTAAAAGTATCACAAAAAAAACTCAACTAAATCATTAACAGTTCAGAGTGCCCCGGTAGGCTACACAGAAAAAATTATTGCCGAATTATTTTCAAACAAACGCTTGTTTGAAAATTTTTTTGATTTCTACAAATTTTTTTACTGATTCAATCAATATTTTTGTTTGATTTTTATTTAACCTTCAAAAATTTAATAAGCGCGCTATTGGTTCGAAGTTTTCATAATTTTGTATGAAATATTTAACGCTCTTTAATGTTGTCGTCTTTTTGCATTTTTTTATTGATTGTAAGCAACACTTCTTTATGTGAAATATAAGAACTACAACAAAAAACACATGCAGTCTATTTTTGGACGCTTTAAAAAAGTACAGCGATAAGAAAAATGATAAAATAGCGAGACGAGGTTTGTAGTAAAAAAACAACAAAAACAATAGCAGGTAAAAAAAACGTTTCATTTTTTTTAAACAACAGAAAAAACACATTATAAGAAACAAAATAAATTTTTGGTTGGCTTCAAAGTTGGTAAAAAAAAAACAAAATCCCGTATTCAATTTTTTCAAATAGTTTGTTTAAATACATCAAATACAAAAATAGAATGATGGCGGAAAACATGTCGAGTCGGTCTGCCGCCGTTTTTGGTTACATTTCTTCTTCATTAGCAAAGGAAAGGATAAAGCAACATTGAGTGATGAAGAAAAACACTGTGAGTATAAATATGACTTCGTTCAAAAATTATTCCAACAAAAAAATGTGTATCAAAGCCAGCCGGCCGCTCTGCTCTGCTTCATCTTCGCCAACAGTGCTTGCTTGTGTGCGCGTCATTGCTTGTGCCAAAACTTTTTTGTTTGATTCAGCAAAATTATTTGTTTGAAATTTATATGAATTTCAGTAAACTTTTTGTTTGATTCTGTAAAATTATTTGTTTGAAAAAATCGGCGTTTTTTTTCAATAAACAAAATGCAAATAAATTGTTTGAATATGCGAATTTGTTTGTAGGACCGATTTTAGACAAAAAATTGTTTGATTCTACAAATTTTTTGTTTGAATTGGAAAAGTAATTTTTTCTGTGTAGCTGTTAGCGAGCTATTCTATCAGCGCCAGGGTTGCGGCAGACTAATCGTTATATCGATTGCCCCTGATTTTCCTGACTGAAGTTGTCTTGTTTTTTTTTTTGCGACGAGTAGAGTTTGCTAAACACCGTAAAAATGTGAAACCTCGGTTTCGGTTAAAAAATGATTAAAAACGGTCTGTTTTGGTTCGGTTTTCGGGTTTGAAAATATCCCAATAAAACTACATACATATACAATATTGTATGAAATACAATTTATTTATATATTTGTTTGAACCCAGCTAGCATTTGGGTGAAAATTTTTTGTAAAATCACCTAAATGAGTATTCTCAGATCACAGTTAATGATTACAAACTGATTTATCACTTGAGCGATTGAAAAAGCAGTCATATATTATTCAATCATTGAAAAAGGCTTGACATATGATTCATTCATATTCTCAAAAAGGAATCAGAAAATTGTATCACAAATGAGTCTTTGAGGTGATTCATCGGTAGGGTACCATTTTCTCACAACGAGTGTATAATTTTTTATTGGAATTTGAGCTCATATGCGTTTATTTTATATTCGTTAAGCTGATTCCTTAAAGATTCAATAATGATAAATTACACTGTGATAGAAATTGAGAATGTTTTTTCTAGACAAGCTGGGCACTTGTCGTTTTAACCTTATTTGGGTACGCTGAATCCAATGGTGCTATCCGTTTTTTTTTTTAGGTTAGCTCTGGTTTTCGAGATATAACGTTATTTTGAAAATGCAGGAGGAGGTAGGACAACATATGTTTGCGTAACTCAAAAACGCTTTAACTTATTGAACGAAATATGGCGGTTTTATAAAATTCTTAATTTTGGCCCCTGCCGCGCGTAGGATGCTCCTAGATGGGTCAAACGTATGACCAACCCCACTTTATTTTTCATCTCAATCATTTATTGCTGACATACCTACCCGCTATCACCATTCCTTAAGGGGGCTCCCATACAAATGTTCAACAAGAAATATATTGAAGAAAAAGTCCCATAAATGCCCAGGAGTCGCCCCTAGAGGGATAAAATGTATGACCGACGTTTATAAGTTTTTTGCCCTTAACCTTTTCTCTAGACATAAATACTTGCCTTTATCTTCTCCCATACAAATATGGCGTTTTATGAAATTCTTACATTAACTTGAAACTTTTGTGAATAAAATCAAAACTTGTTAACAGATTTTAATCAATTATGGCTTGTTTTATTTGCAATTTAGTTTTTTATATGTCCACTTTTCCATTTTTTTATTCATTTTTAAAACACAAAAAGTTCAAATTATTTTTTTTCCCAAAAAAAAAATTATGTATCTAAAACGACTGCGAAAAAGAATTTTTGCGGAATTTCGGTTTTTTTAGTAATTTTAATAAACTAAACCGTTTTTGAGTTACGCGAATATATGAAGATATTGTATATACAATTATAAAGTTCTTTCAAGGTAAAAAAAATTACTGCTTCGGGCATAGACAAGCCTACTAAAATTAAAGAATGGAAACATCAAGGCAGGTAGTCTGCTAAAGGAATAATTGTTTAATTTCGAGCCTGAAGTCCTGAATATAGTATACCTGACATATTACTTGCTCAATCATAGGATTGACTACGGCAGTTCACTATCTTAAGCTTTTCAATATCCATTTCCTTTAAAATTGTGGTCAGAATCGATAATCCTCTAAGTCGGCTTGCTTAATATAACATAACCAAATCAATTAATGAATCGTTATTTCATTATTTTACCTTTAATTATTGGCGCCCCAGGCCTGGACCTAGGCATAAGGCCACCGGGTTGCCCAGTTTTAAAGTCCCTTAGGTTTTCGAATATCTTATAAGAAATCTATTCACCTCTTAAGAGCTGGCAACCCCGCAATTAAACAACAACTATCTTGAGTTTGCCAGGTTGAGATTATTATCCAGTAGGAAAGTAGTTCGCGTGACGTCATTTGTGACCATGTGCAGAAGATTTAAATTTTGTTTTCGGGATGGCGTTATCCTTATTTCTATCATTCTATCGAGAGACCAGAAACGTAGCGGCATAAAAAATTACCCTTTAAAATCAAGTAATGAAAGATTTTTGCTGAAGTTTTTGTTTTTTGGTGCCTCTTGAATCAGAATATCCACTAAATTTTATATTATAATGGATAAGGATTTTAAAAAAATATATGAGATAAATTAATTTTTTGAAAGATCCCGAATGAACCGAATGAATTGAACCGATTCGCCAAAGTTTATATAATCAGGGATCGAATAAGGTTTCGTATCGAATAAAATTTCGTGGCGTATCAAAAAACGGATTGCGGCATTCGATAGCGCTCGAATCTAAATTTGTCTAAACATGTAATAGATTTTTTTCTTTGTAGTAGAATAAAAAGATATGATTCTTTTTAAAGAAAAAAATAATAAAAAAAGGTATATTATGAAAATAAATTCCTTATTAGTATTTGTAATATCCTTATTAGGTTTCAAAACGATTTAGGTAGACCAAAGAAGCGTTTCACTTATAAGCGGCATGTCAACAGGAGTACCACCAGAACTTCGGGTAGCAGCTACTCTGTCACTTTAAGCCGGTGTAAATTTCTATTTCGAGAGAAGGAATTCGATCGACTTCTCGTTATCGAATATCATGATCTCCGGTACAATACAATAAAGTAAGCGAAAGTATTTGAAAACTTAAGAGGAGTTTAAAAACAGTAATTAAAACATATATCCATTGCAACATTGAGGACCAAGCAGCGATCTCTATAAATGGATTACTTGAAATAGGATCAAAAAAAATTCGCAAACTTTTGGATCGATATAACGTCAATTTGAAATATGGAGACCATATAGCTGTTCCTGTGAAAGATTAACGTGAGTACCTACCATAGTATCCCATCTTACGGTGGTCTCAACATTTACCAACCGCCCCCATATGTGAGCACCAGCAATACACACAGGAAGAAATTTGAGTGTATAATTCGGCTGAATTACTTACCACTTCTTTAGGAACTGAGGCTTTCCAAGCTCCGCTACGTTACTAAAACAAGCAATCAACATTTGTTTAAATTCAACGGCACTTAGAGAGATTCGCCTGCAGCGAACCTTCCACTCAAAGTGGAAAAACAGCCTGTGACGCTGGCTTTTTAATATCTTTCTTCCTGCGCCCTTAGGTTCAAAGCACAGCTACTTACTATGTCGTCTCCGAAGGTCCCCTTATCTTTAGTCAGACCGGAGCCGATGTTCCAGGATCTACTGAATCTCGTGGTACCAGCTTTAATCTCTGGTCAGCCGCAATTACAAGAGATCTGTAATTTTCAACTCTTCCGAATTTTAGATCTAGACTGCACCTGATTTTCCCGAAAGTGAAATAAATGGCCCCCCTACATACCCCCGAGGGAAAATATGCCTAATATGTAATCTCACAAATATTCTTATTTGTTATGGATGAGAACAAAATTTTCCTAAGCAAAATCGCCCAAAGCAATATGTACATATGTGAAAAAGCACTCAAACTATAATAAAAAATGGACCAAAAAATATAAATGGAAATTATAACCAAAATGGTGTTAAAATGCCGCAAAAACAATGAAAATCTCCTATTTTTTTCAAATTTTCATTAAATTATTCCTATAAAGTAGTTTTAAACATACATATGTACATACTTATTTGCCCGAAACAATAATCAAATCTCGACTCATCAACTGAAGCTTTTTTGCATAGCCATCCATCGGCCGGGCGCAAGAATTCTCTCCTCTATATTTTAACAAGCCATTTCTCCTGTATGGCATAAAAAATAGCGGCTTGCTAACTAAATCCACTCTGCATAGCCGACCTTCGGCCGGACGCAAGAATTTTCTCCTTTATGGTATAACACCGGCTTTGCTAACTAACTTTCCGTCTACAACTGACATGATTTGCTGTTATAACTTGATGTTATAAAATTTGTATTAACAACCGTGTTATAAGATGAGAAAACTTCTAAGATGATGAGTCTATACCTAACACTAACATCATATTAGTGTTAAAGTTAAGCATTTCATGTCAGTTGTAGACTGCATGTTAAGCTTCTCTGCAGAGCCGAAACCGGTGCTTATTATACAATATCGCCTAAGGTAGCGATTCGGGAGTTTCGAAGTCGAAATTATGAATTCGCGATTTTAAATAAATAACAATATATCAATTACTGATAATAAAAGTTTTTTTTACTAGATCTTACATCAGTTTTTTTTTAATATCTCATTGAAGAATTGGTCAAAATAAGAAAACGAAAAATTGCCGTTAATGTTTCTCAACTATGTTTAAAATGAATTATTACCCAATTACATAAAAAAAATCGCACAAAAAAAGGGTAATATTTCTTATGAAAAACCACCTGAATTTGTTTAGAAAATTTTTAGGCGATTTTTATATATTGCTTTGGGCGATTTTGCTTAGAGTCATTTTGCTGGCAGCCATTTTTTTTTAATGAAAAGTTATACCATCGACCACCAAAGATGGAAAGGGAATTATGCGATTGTGCAGAAGTATGACCATGGGCTCCGATACAAATAATACTCGTTTTTTAATATGTATCTAGTAAGTTATAGTAAAAATCGTGACGGTAGGTTGAAAATTCATCAAAAGCCCCATATACACCAGCTCCTGAAAACCTCCTTTCAAAGAATAAATTTTAAAAAGATGTTGATTAGATTTGACGCAAATAACTCTTATATTATTCTGAACCTCATGACAAAACTGTGTGTTATCGGTTAATAATTGCCTATATCTGCCAAACAGGGTCCACTTTCGAAAACTATTTTGCAGTTAAACATAAGTGAAACAACACATTAAAAAGTTTAGGTCATTGTGACTAATTTTTTTAAGTTCTAAAACTCCATTCTGTATTTATTTTAATAAAACTATTGTTTTGTATGACTTAATTAACAATCATTCACAATATTTTTAAAATATTATTAGAATTTTCAAATTTTAATAATTTCTAATTTTTTTTAATTTGCACATATTATTTAAGTTTAAATATTCTTAGTTTTAATTAGCATAAACATTTCTTTTTATTATATTAAAATATTTTTTTTTCGAAACTCTTACTTCATTATTTATTCCATTTTTTTTTTTTTTTTTTTTTTTTTGTTATTTTAACTTTTTTATAAAAAACGTTTTCTAATTTAAAAACCTTAATTTAAATTTTGTTTAAAATTTTCACAATTTGAATAATTTATTTCAAAATTTTAGTGGTTTTTGGGTGGTAAAAAACGACAACATGTAGTAATAATCAGAAAAAAAATTCAACAAACGCGTTTAAGATTGCGGAACGTCTTGCAAAGACTAATGAACGTATCTGGTGCTTAAAATCAAGGGCTCTGCAATTTACATGCCTTTGTTGCAAGACACCACCGTAGTACGGTTGTACAACAACACTATTGTATCTATACTCTTGGGAAAGTGCACACACCACTACAATACAAACTTGACTGCGATATTACAATACGAGTATTTATAAAATACAACACAACGCAACACTTAAGTTTTTGTTTGTAATTTTTTAGTTTTATATTTTTTTTTTTTTTTTTTTTTGTTTTTCAGTTTCTTAAAAAGATTGTTTTCAGAGGCGAAGCGAAAACTTGCACTTTATTTGATAGTCAAAGCAATCAAGCTAAAAATCAAACGACCGCACAGGCGAATGGACAAACGATACAACGCGAAATAAACGAAATAAGCGTTCTAAATCAAGCACAACCGAACGACCTCACCGTCATCGTAAAACAGAAGAGTCGAGAGCTTTGTGTGTTTTAACCTGGCTTACAAAATAAACAAACGAACTTAACTTGAGTTATAATAAAAAAAATTTGAGACTGAGGTCGATCGACCTGAGCAGCCGTAGCAGCAGTTTGTGTTGCATGCATCTCAGTTAGTTGTTAGCCAGTTGGTTAACTCTTTACCCCCAACATCAACACCAGCACAATAACAGCAACAACAGATACTCTCATTATAAAAACGAACTTTAAATATGAATTTTCCCACACATTTAGTGTTGCCACCATTGGGAAATTGTTTTTTTTTTTAGCCCAAAGCGAATGTACATCCCGTGCCAATGGATATATTATAAGATGGTTTTACTGAAAGATAATATAAATCTATATTTCTGAAACGTTTGTGTTTGACAATTTACAAAATTTACACTTTGAAGCAAAAAAACTCTAAGTTTTGAATTTAAGGGCCACAATCCCCCCAAACTAGTTCCATCATATTTTTGGTAGAAATAATAAGCATAGAAACGTACTTTTCATCCCAGTATATTTTTTGCTCTATTACTTTTCAAATAGGCGCCCAAAATATTAGTAATCCATTTTTCGGTTATGCTATGATTTCGATGAGAGTTTTATTTCATTATAATGATTGGGGAACTTGTCATTACGTACCAAATACCATGTTATTTAAATGACCTCCTCTAGATTGGTTGCAGCAGTCGATCCTTTTACGGTAGTTTTCGACTACTTTTTTGCACATTTCGGGCGGTATATCGGCGATAACTTGACGAATGTTGGTTCTTAAGTGCACCAACGTTGACACAGTCTCGGCGTCAAATCGCATGGTCTTGGTGGCCAATTGACGTTGTCAAAGGGTAGAACTCTGTATAATCGAGAAATTCGGATTATCCGTCACACTTTTACATACAGAAGCGAAATTTTAGCAGTGCGCGCATTGTGATGATGCACAGGCCTGACAGAACCTGTAACGCTTTTAGTCTCTTAAAATTTCTTTATAGCCTTACCAACTCCTTGCACAATAGGTCGGTTATAACGACCATAATCAACGCGTTATGCTTGAAAGCTTTAACAAGTTTAAACAATTTTGAGTTGTTCCTCGGTAGTAAAACGATACATATTTGTAAATAGTAAACCTTTCGCTAAATAAATTACACTTACGATGTCAGATATTTAACAGCTGGCAGCCTTGCCAGACCGGCGGGTTTGAAACCACTAAATGGATTACCCTGTATAATATTTTTGATTTTTTGTTATTCCTATTTGATAATATAAAAGCATTAGAAAAGAATAAAAAATGGCTTTGCTAACTTAAAAAGCTAATCAGCTTTCCTTGATGATCATTCTCTGTATAAATCCATTGATTTATCCACTGATCCTCTGAAGAATTTGTCAAGATATGTATATAAGATGAAAAGATTTATTTCTTCAACTAGAATATAAAATAAAAAATCCTCAACCTTTTTGTCAAGTTTTTACTTAAAAGTTGTATAAGAAAAAGAGTAAAAGTTATCTCCCGCAATTCATGAGTTTTAAATACAAAATAAAATACAAAAATAAACACCAAAATTTTTTGAGTGGCTACACAGAACAGTGCAAATTCATTTTTAAAATGTCGGCATCAACTAAACTTCTAGATTTTATTTTCAAATCGTTGCATCTCCTCATGGCTACGATCAAAATTATTTAACTTAATATTTTTTTCTTTATTTAACTTTTATGAAATCTTTATGAAAAAGTATTGCCATGTATCCGACATCATAAAATTCCTAAAAAGAATATATTGATTTAAATTTTTTTTCTAATGCCTGAAATTTATGATTTAAAATACCAATAAAATGCGTTGTTGGACAGTTGAATTCTTTTGTATTTAGCCATAAGCAAAATTTTTATTATACTATGTACTAGTTAATTGATAAAAAAAACACATCCCCGGTAACACTCTATTTCCATTTGTCATTTTACTTGCGACATGTGTCAACAATTTACTTGCAAGCAAATTCTCTTGCAAGTTGAGCTGCAAGTTGAGCTGCAAGTACGAAAAATGTGATGGCGTAAGTAAAAAAGTGTGAGTGTATTGAGTTTTGCGAACTTGCACTTGCATGTGGTAACAGGGGGTTAAGGCGTATGAGTACAGTTAAATCTCCCTCAGCGGACACCTTAAACGAATACCCATCTTTCGACGTGTACTGTTTCCTTTTCCCAGCGGCTTTCTGATCGCAAGCATTGATATCTTTTCAGAGTATATTTTCCTTGTACGTACGCATTTAAATGGTCACTTCGGGGTCTGGCCATGAGAGATTCCACTATATTTCATTTTTTTTTTTTTTTTGTTTATTTTAGAATTCTGAATTTTTTGTTGCAATTTAAATAATTTAAAATGTTTCAAGTGAATTTTTTTCAAGTTGTCAAGAATGAAAGATTATCAATAACAATTTTAATTAATTTTCATGTTGTAAAATTCCTTTCTTCATAAAAATAATTTAATGAAAATTAAATTTCATGAACTTAAGCCTAATTGAAAATATTAAAAATTTGGACTAAAAACCATAAATAGTTCAACAAAATAACCACAATACTAATTATTGTTAAAGCTAAGGCACGAGCTCTATGTGTACATTTGTCCTTCAAGTTGTGCTGAAAAAGGTCAACAGAAAAGAGAAAGACAAAATGAAAAAACAAAAAATGTACTTGGACTTCAAGAAAAATTCTTGACAAAAGTACGAAAAAACAGAAGTAAGAAAAAAACATGTGAAATCAATTAAAATGGATAATCATTCAGGAAAGCGAATTTCGATCTACCAAATGTTAAAATACAATTTGGTTTAAGGATTGATGTTTGACTATTGACGTCAGCAGTCGTCGATGGCTGCGAGTGTAAGACGGCAAATCCATCTGAGGAGATCGAGTGGTTGCGATCGAAACATGTCATGGTAACCTGCCGGCCAGGGTTCGAGCCCGAGCCACGTCAAGAATGAAAGATTATCAATAACAATTTTAATTAATTTTCATGTTATAAAATTCCTTTCTTCATAAAAATAATTTAATGAAAATTAAATTTCATGAACTTAAGCCTAATTGAAAATATTAAAAATTTGGATTAAAAATATAAAAGTAAAATAGTTTAAAAGAATTGAAGCAAAGTTGCTAATAACGTTGGAAGTGACAAGATAAGGAGAGCAAAAAATAATTTTTAAAAGCCGAGACAACTTTTTTTTAATTTTTTTTTTATTTAGATTATCAAAAATTATAATAATAAAAACTACAAAAGATTTTGTTATTCTTGCTTAATTCCCAGTTTTTATTCTTGATAAAAACACTTGAAATTTATTGTTGATGGGATAAGCTATTCCTATGCGCATTTCACTGGTTGCTTAGGCCAGATCATCAGGAAACTTCATCCATAAAGATTTTAGAAATACTAAAGATATTAAACCAAATAAAACTGTAAAACGTATAAGACTTTTAAGCAACAATATCAAAGTTTAAACAAAACACATCAACAATAAACAGTGGGTTTATCTCATCTTACATTCCCCACTACAATTAGTTGAAATTCTCTCAACATTAATTGTAGTTGTAAGTAGGTTAAGAAAAACAAAATAAAAACAACAACAACTTACAAAAACATGTTGTCAATCAAGTGTTTTTTTAGGCCGTGCACTTGCCTGTTTATTATCGAAAAAGCGAGTAACGCTTGGTGTGGACCTCCAGCTTTACATTTCATAACTTCTTTGTTTATACTAAAAAAATCTGGTAACTCTTATCAAAAGCACTCAATTTATTTTTTTTTTCTTTTTTCCTTTCTATCTACTCTCCCCCACGCTCTCAATTTCTCATTAAAAAAAACCTTTTCGAAAATTAAGATCAACAAGAGTTTTGGGAACCCTCTTGTGATCATTAAAGCGTGACTGACAACAAACAGTACCAGTACTTTTTCCTGTTAGTTGCTTCTATTTTTTTAAAAGGGAAATCCGCTGTAACTTTAAAAATAATTTAAAAAAACTAACATATTAATGCGTACCTATTCGTTGAAAATATCCATAGAATTTAGCAGGCAAAAAATCTATTTAGCACCATCAATTAAAAACATTTATTAATGACAGCAAATTTATTAGATTTTTTTTATTACAACAGATATGTACCTAGTACCTACATATTTAAAACATTTAATGAGAAAGCTCAAAGCTGACTACAGCAATATCTAAATATACACAGGCCAAATGACTGACTGACTGACTCACGTTTTTTTCACAAAAAATTTACATACAGACGTGCAAAAGTTACATTTCATTAGTCATAGTCGTTTGTTTAATAAACTTGAAACTCTTGCTGTTTTTGCTTGATTTTTGTTGCAAATTTATGTATTTTATGTGCTACTGTTTTCATACATACATACATACATACATAGTACCTACATTATTAATTACAAAACAAACGAACGTACAAACATACATATGTATGTACAAACTTGTATTTTAATGTGTTAATGTTTTTATAGCTTTACATACCTACATACATAGGTATGTACTTATGTACATACCTATATACATTTTAAATTGGAATTAAATGTACATCCAAATACACATGTGTATCGATATTTTTCTATATGATTGTATGTATGTACCTATATAATACATAATTCTTAAATACCAACAACATATAAATAAACAAAAACAAAACAAGTTTCAAAAGACAGAATGAAGAACGCCTTGTATTTACACATTAAATCGTTCTCCAATTGGTGGAGCTGCTCTTAACAAACACACCAACAGGCGGACAGACAGACAGGCAATACGATACAAGAGGTGTCCGTGTATTTAATGCGTTTGGTTGTATTTGTTTATTTTTTGTATTGAATATTCATATTCAGGTTTTTAAAATGTGTAAGCCTGCTCCATTAAGCACCCAAATGAAATCACACAGGGTGAGAGAGAGGTGGCCAAGAAATAAAATGAGGTACGCGGAGCAGTTATTTATTTATGTATGTATCTGCTTTTGAATAAGAAACGCATTTTTATAAAGCAAAAATATTTAAGAAGTTGCAATTAAATTAATTAATTGAATTATAATTATCATTGTTTGTAAATACATAATTTTAATGTAATACATACATAAATTATTACACTGGGTAACAAATGGTAATTTTTACTGAATTTATTTTTTGTTAATAACGTAGGTTTCAAAAGTGCTGCTTTGGGTGAATACAAAACCGTCATTCGCAATGCAACCAAACCATTTTAACATCGACAATGTCATATGTCACTTAATGTATATGTAACAACTAGGGATGCGATTTCCATGCAAATACATGTTTTTTGTCGATAGTCTAAGATCGATGTCGACAAATTATCTTTCCGAATCATTAAATTTGCGTTAAAATGGCATCGATTTGTTTTTGCATATTGTTGCATATTTTGGCGAAAATGCATATTTTTGCATATTTTGGTTTTAAATGCATATTTTTGCATATTTTAACATTTTTGGGTAACATATTTTATTCAACATTTTTCATTTTTCGAATTTATTCTATGAGCTAAATTTCAGTTATGTATTTTATAAAGCTTTTTTGTAATAGTTCTATTCCTACAATTTTTCAGAAATGACTTTATACACTACCAGACTATTATATTGTATTTTCTATTTACATTTTACCTTAGCCTTCCGTTGGAAAGCAATGAGGTATATTGAATGTACAGAAAAATTTACAATTATTAGACACCAGCAGAATGTAATGCATTTTCTGGCCCGCTACGGCCGTCGTCAGCATTCTTTGTGTCTCACTGGATAGTGTTACTTTTATAAATTGAATGTATTTAACTCAACTATTTTAACAAATAGAAACTGGGAATTATTTCCTTCCGAAGGTAACTTTATATTATATTCAACATTTTTCATTTTTCGAATTTATTCTATGAGCTAAATTTCAGTTATGTATTTTATAAAGCTTTTTTGTAATAGTTCTATTCCTACAATTTTTCAGAAATGACTTTATACACTACCAGACTATTATATTGTATTTTCTATTTACATTTTACCTTAGCCTTCCGTTGGAAAGCAATGAGGTATATTGAATGTACAGAAAAATTTACAATTATTAGACACCAGCAGAATGTAATGCATTTTCTGGCCCGCTACGGCCGTCGTCAGCATTCTTTGTGTCTCACTGGATAGTGTTACTTTTATAAATTGAATGTATTTAACTCAACTATTTTAACAAATAGAAACTGGGAATTATTTCCTTCCGAAGGTAACTTTATATTATATTCAACATTTTTCATTTTTCGAATTTATTCTATGAGCTAAATTTCAGTTATGTATTTTATAAAGCTTTTTTGTAATAGTTCTATTCCTACAATTTTTCAGAAATGACTTTATACACTACCAGACTATTATATTGTATTTTCTTGTTACATTTTACCTTAGCTTTCCGGGAAGGAAATAATTCCCAGTTTCTATTTGTAACATATTTTTTAAATTTCCATATTATAAAAACAGTTCTTCAAAAAATTTCAAAATAGTATAAAACAGTTTTTCCAAAAAAAAAACTTTTGATTAAAATACCTACAAGATTTCAACAAAAGATCCTTAAACTTTTAACCGACGCAGCACCTTACATGGTTAAGGCCGCCAATTGGATTAACATAATTTATCCAAAACTGTTGCATGTTACTTGCTAGGCATATGGGTTACATCGAGTTGTTGAAAAAATTAGAAGCCAATTCTATAATATTGATTTATTGATTTCATACGGGAAACAATGTGAAATGAAGCCCGACAAACAAAAAAAAATTCCAAAACGTTTTGCAAAAAAATATGGGATTCCAAATAATAAAACAAATATCAAATATTTTTGATCCAGAATCAAATGTGGGATCTGAATTAGAAAAGGTTTACTTTTGATGATATAAAAAAGAATTTATTTGATTATTCAAGCAAAAATTTAAATTATGCAGTTATTTAAATAAAGTTTTAAAAAATATTATACCTTCCTATGAATAACAATGGAAAAAAAACAACAATAGAATTTTTTATTTTAAATAAAATTAAAAAACAAACGCTTTTTTATTGAAAATTTCAAGTGTTTAGTGCATATTTTTCATTTTTTTAATGCATATTTTGGAGTTTTTAGTGCATATTTTATGGGCATATTTTTGATTTTTTAGTGCATAAAAATCTTATCACTACACTGAGAGAAAAATGCTTCATATATTTAATGAATCATGTTCATAAAAAAAATTTCCTTGGGTAAATGAAAATTTTCATTGTTAAAATGGAATTTCATAGCTATAATGAACTATTTTCGTTAAAATCGCTTCATTGGATTTCGTAATTACGTTAAAAATTTTCATTGGATATATGAAAACTTAAGTTTGTCAAAGTTAAACAAAATATTTTAATTGGGAACATAAAAAAACAATATAGGTACAAACATAACTATATTCATAAATTAATACAAAATTATAGTTTCCCTAAAAAAATGTTTAATTGTTAATTAAAAAATGTAAGATTTAATAATTTCATACATCTAATGTTACATGTATGCCATTAAATTTATGAAATCAAAAATTTTTTTATAAAAGCAACATATTTCAATAATTGCCTTCATAAATTTAAATTTTCATTATGACATCAAAAATGTCATTATAGTAATGAAACAAAAACTTTCAATCCACTTCAATCAACGTTGGTTTTGTTATTATGGACAATTTAATCTCATATTTACGCTCTTATTGAGTAAAAAACAAGTTTTTTTTATCCAAAAACTACACCGCCCCGGTAGACTAGCTGGTAGTGAGCTAGTCTATCAGCACCGAGGTTGCGCGATCGAATCCCGCCAGAGACAGAAAAAAAATAAAAAATAAAGTAAAATAAAATAAAATAAGAAAAAATAAAAAAGAAAAAAATAATTTAAAAAAATAAAAAAAAAATTTTTTTTACTTTATTGAAAGTATTCATCCAATGAATAATATTCATAGATCTTATATAATGTTTCATTAAATCCTTTTAATGAAACAGGTTTCATTGATCCAACGAAGCGCTGCATAGGTTCCTTTTTAATTCATTGGATTAATGTCAAAATTCATTGGTATTGCGAAGAAAATTCTTTCAGTGTAGTAATAACCAGAGAAACCAGACATACCCAGCAAAAACTTGGTAATGACTTGCCATTACTGAACAACTTACTTTTCAATGACTACTTCATACCATCTGCATTACATAGAAGTAGTTTGGTAATGGCTGACATATAATCTGATACCTAAGTACTTGTGTATGAGTTGATTAACGAAATTTATAATTCATTCGTAATAAAATGCATCTACGGTTGAAGTTTTTTCAAATCTAATACAAATTGATTTAAAATATTTGTTCTTACAATTTGTTTTTTTTTTTATTGTAAATAAAAAACAATTTGTAATAAATTTGAATATGAAAAATTATGCTGTACTGAAATTTTATAGTCATGACATGTTAGTTGTAATTTTGGTGACATCGGAGTAATAAGTTATTTAAGTCCCTATTTGTAAGCGAATGTGGTAATGACTTATTTAACTCCCTATTTGTAAGCGAATGTTTTAATGACTTATTTAACTCCTTATTTGTAAGCGAGGGTGGTAAGTAGTTGTCTCCAATAATTTAATCTCATATTTACGCTCTTAATTGAGTAAAAAACATCGTTTTTTTATACAAAAACTACACTGCCCCGGTAGACTAGCTGGTAGTGAGCTAGTCTATCAGCACCGAGGTTGCGCGATCGAATCCCGCCAGAGACAGAAAAAAAAATAAAAAATAAAACAAAGTAAAATAAAATAAGTTGGGTGTTAGCTTAAGGCCATCGTTGCCATAGCTTTCCATTCATTATACTAATAATTTACTTATAAGTATAATTTGTAAATAAATAAATAAATAAATAAAATAAAATAAGAAAAAATAAAAAAAAAATAATAAAAAAAAAATTCTTTTAAAGTCATGACATGTTACTTGTAATTTTGGTGACATCGGAGTAATAACTTATTTAAGTCCCTATTTGTAAGCGAATGTGGTAATGACTTATTTAACTCCCTATTTGTAAGCGAGGGTAGTAAGTACTTGCCTCCAATGACATCACCGTGTTAAAATAATGAGTTAAAATGCCAATGTATAAGTAGTGAAGAGTCGTTATACATATTAGCTTTTTAACTCATTACTTTGCAATGTAAGTTTTTGCTGGGTATGCTCTAAAAAAGCGTTTTAAGCGCATTAAATATGCAGTAAAAACTTGAAAATATGCCCTGAAAATGGTTAAAAATATGCCCCAAAAAATTTAAAAATTGTTTATGTGGTACATTATTGTATTTATTTTATTGTTTTTATAATTTTTAAATAGACAATCCCTTGAAAAAGTCGACAAACAATCGACGAAACGTCAGGAACAAAATATTGTAATAAAAATTGAATTTTATTTACATTGAAGAAATTTAGGCCCTTTTAGCTTGACAAAAATAATATTCTTAAAAATTGCTAATTTAAAAATTTAATAACAATTCCATTTAATAAAACTAATCCAAAAATTACAATCCTTTTTAATACACTATTTTTTTTTTTTTTTTTTTTTTTTTTTTTTGTTATTGAATTTTAATGTGTTTTTATTTAAAAAGTTTTCATTAAAAGTTGTTAACAGATTTTAATAATTTATAGCTTGTTTTGTTTGCAACTTCGTTTTTTTATATGTCTGCAAAAATTAGAAGCATAGCTGCATTTTCCAATTTTTAAAAAACAAAAAAAATTTTTCCAAAAAAATTATGTTTCGTAAACGACTGCGCATATAAGAAAAAAAATTTACCTTTCTTAAAGTAAATTTTATTGCGGAATTCCGGTTTTTTTAGTTTTTCAATAAGCTAAAGCGTTTTTGAGTTACGCGAACATCTGTTGTGCAGCCTCCTTCATTTTCGAAATAACGGTATATCTCGAAAACCAGAGCTAGCCTAAAAAAACGGCTAGCAAAACTGGATTCAGCGTACCCGAATTAGGTTAAAAATCTTTCGTTCGTATCATACTAAAATATTAAATAGCAAATACTTTATCTATTCAATATACAATTTCTTTGTATGTCCGGATGTTTGTTATATGTCCTATTCTTTCCGCAACTTTCTGAAGCTATCTGATGACATACACACAGAAAAAAATCAAGTTAAAAACGTCGAAAACAAGGTTGATTTAAATTTTTTCGGTGGTGATTTTGCTTCATACGGGTTTCATGTTAATTTAACCTGATATTACAATAACTGCGAACAACATTTTTTTCTTTTGATATAACTATAATTCATGTTAATTTAACATTGCAGTAAAGTTAGAGCAAAATGTAATTTATATTGAAATAACAATCGGAATCACGTTGAATGAAAGTTATTTCCAGTTGAAACAACGTGAATTTCATGTAGAATCAAATGGGTTTGAGTGTATTTTAACAGTGTGAAAAAGCTTCAGACAACATTTGCATTTATGTAAGAATAATTCAAAACCCTGTAACACATGTTTCACTTATTTTGTATTCTCCTTTGTTAACAGAAGCATCAGCAGAATCGCCCGATATGGTCATCATTCTACTTTGAAAACTTGATGTACTATTTAAATAAACAATTTTAATTAAAAGAATACGGGAATTTTCTTCTTTTTATAACATATTTTAAAAGTGAAAATAAAAAATGTACATAATTAAGTAGGTATGCACGTTAATTTAACAAGATAAACTTTTGATTTTAATACAAAACAGGTTTTTATGGGTTCAATATTGAATCCAGATTTATTTATATTTTAATATTTTTTATTTTTTTAACAGTGAATAATATTAAATAAACGTAATTTAAGGTTATTTTGATATTTTTTATTAAAAATTAATATGAAATAATGATAAATTTAAGTAAAGGGCATAATTTTTCTGAAATTTAACATGATTCTCAATCAACATTTTTCCATGTTAATTTTACATGGGTATTTTTTTGTGTGTATGAAGCTGAAATTTGGCATACTTAAAGTACTTTCTCTGCGGAAGATCGTAACGAAGCCAGATTTTTTGTCTTTCGTCTTTGGGATCGGCTTTTTAACTAGTATCTGATTGTATAGATGTTTTTTAATAATATGGGGAACTTTGGGTCCACTAGGCACGACTAGGCACCGTCGGATTTAGCTGCAAAATTAGGACATGATTTCTTACACCAAACCTCATATTTAAGCAGCGCAAACAATTAAATTTAAAAAAAAAAAATAATAATTGCGTCCAGTCTACTACACAGTAAAAATTACACACATTATGTGTAATTACACATGGATTGGCAACACTGACTACAGTAGTAAATTTGGTTCAGCCTTACACCTAATTTTCATGATGATTTGTTCCCCTATTTTCAAACCATTTCTTTTTTTCATTTGATAGCGAGCGGGGTAGAGAAGGTAGCAGGGTAGAAAAAAAAGACATGAACCGCATTTTCTGTGTTTCTTTTTTGACATTCATCTTTGCACTTCAGTTACATCAGACGCAGTTGGATGTGACAACATTGATTCTAAGTATGTATCTAAAAACTATCTTGCCTTTTCTTGCCCCTTTTGTCCCTTCCAAAAGTTGTACCAATACCGATATAGAATGTTGAATATCGACCACTTTCAATTTTATGCTGTGTATATGTCTAACAAAAATTGTATATGCTTGATACGCCTTTTGTAAATTTAAGTGACGATAGAAATCTAAGACATTCTCATTATTTCAGTTATCAGGAAAATAATTATTTTTTTAAGCCCAGTGTTATAATTTATGTATTACTTACATATTAATAATTATAAATATGTGTAAACAATGATAATTAAAATATTATATGCTTACACAGTAGTTTTCTTATATAACGGTTTAAGATTTATGTCTATAAACATTTTATCATTTCACAAAAGTACTGCCGCACAAAGAGGTCCACTTCACACTGGTATTTAAAGGCATTAGAATTAATGAGGTGAAAATGGGCCAAATAATAAATTATTATTTTGAAGTTTCATACCAGGATGTTTGAAAATAGCAATTTAATAAGTAATCAGGCATGGGATATTAACAACTTTTGTATTTTTTTCAAAAAATATCATTACAGTACCCTTTCGAATAAGAAGTATAATTTTAAATTAAATAAGTTTTATGCAAGTATTTTTTTAAATAAACAGCAAGCAATTGCTTAATATATTTAATGACTTTATATTATTTTTTTCTTAACATTTTCTCATTAAGTCCAGTACTTCTTATATTCACTTAAAGTACATTTTCGCCTGGAGCTCAGCCCCAATTAAAAATCGTTATTTTCCATCCCTGTCAACCTAAAAATTAAATATTATTGCAAGTGTATTGTTATGCAAATTAGAGAATATATTTGTGAAGTTCTATGTCAATTTTATATGGACGTTTTCAAAGCCGAGAATTCATTAAAAAATAAAAAATAAATATTTATTAGAAAACTTGGGGGGGTGCTTTAAAACCATGATAGGTAGATAAGGCCATGATGGCATTATTGCTCAATTGAATGGGAGATAAAGCCATAATGGCCTTATTGCCCAATCATTGAGAGGTAAGGTCGTATTTAAAATTTTGCGAAATGAGAGATATAGCCATATTTCTTTTCGCAAATGAGAGATAAAGCCATATTTTTTCAGAAAATTGTTATGCATGGTGTAAACATTCTGTAAAAGGGAAAATCCTTAGTTATAATTGAAAACATTTTTTTATTCTTGTAACGCACGCAGGAAAACTTTATTCAGCGAAGCCACCTGTCGCGTCCTACTGGAGGAAAAAACCCCTAAGCACGTCCGCAGGCCGTATCGCAGAAAAACTTTAGTATGCGAAGCCAGATTTCAATACTTAACTTTAGTGTCTTCGGAACTGAAATGAGAGATAAAGCCATTTTCTAATATTGCTAATGTGAGCTAAGGCCATGATGGCTTTATCTTCCATTCAAATGAAAAAAAAAAACAAAAAAGGCTTTATCTCCCCATTGAATGAGAGATAAAGCCATCATGGCCTTATCTACCATGGTATTAAAGCACCTCCTCGAAAACTTAACTTGTATTGTCTACCCGAAAAAATTTTATAAAAATATTTTAAGTTTTTCTTTAACAAATTTTCTTCAATACCAATTAAGGGTCTGAAAAGCAAGTAGTGCCTTAAAAAAATTCCTGAGCTAGTTATAGGGTAGCCAGATTTTAAATTAGGAAAAACAGTACATTGAATACAAAAAAACAGTACAATCAAGAAAAAAAACAGTACAATTTTTTTTTTTTGACGATAAAATTACTATTTATTTAAATTATCAACCCCCAATTTCACCAAGTTCAGTAATAATTAACTATCAGTTAAAGCTGGCAAAACATATTGTTAACTGGAAGTAAAAGTAATAGTAAGTTTTCACTATACTTGGTGAAATTGGGGGTAAATATTTAAACTTTTGATTGAATTGCAACAACAATTATATAAAGAAATACACTTGAAATGCGTAACGTCAAAGGAATGATTTCCATTTTATGGCATTATAAATATACGAAATTACTCCTTTTGCGTTTAAAAATCAAACGCTACAAACGAAGCATTTGGCCAGGAAAACCATAAAATTGCTGTAAACCATATTAGAAAGGAGAAAAGACTAACTAAGCTTAAAACAATTAACTCATTGATTATGTTAGTACGATTTTCTTTACACATATTCGTATTTAAAGCAATTTTCACCAAACACATAGTTTTACAAATCATATAGAATTTGAGAAAGTTTTTGTTTCCTAAATTAATTTTCCAATTTCAAACAATTTTAAAATTATTTACGGCAAATTTTACCAAGTTCAGCTATAATTAACTATTTCTATAGCAATAGATTTTTTGACATTTATAATGATAGTTAATTATACCTGAACTTGGTGAAATTGGCCATTAATCTATAAAATCCAAAAAACATAGTTTGGTTTATTTTTATTTCACAAAATCTGAAAATATTAAAAAAATAAAGTAAAAGTTTTAATAAAATTTAAAACAAAAATTTCTGTCTGTAAAACAATCAAGTTCAATTGAAAACGATGAATATTTTCAATAAAACTTTTGTAAAATTAACTTATCTTTTTCCTATTTCAGTAGTTTAGGTAAAGAAAAGTGGTCCTCAAATGTATTAGGTATTTTTATAAATTTTGAACACGGAGAATTTTCCAAATTTGTTCGTTTTCAATTTCACGTGATTTCGATTTCCAGAACATGCCCGAAAATTAAAAAAGTTCTAAAAATTAAAGATAATTGTGTTGGAATAAGTATTTATTTAGTATTTAAAAAAAAAATTTTTGATTTTGTTTTTGTGTTTCTCAGGTGTGGAAAGGGAAATATTATTGGAAGAGGTAGCCATAAAATCATACATTTGTCTTAAAAATAATAACATGAAAATATACTACTGCTGCGAGCCAGCCATTATTTAGATTTCTACTGTGTATTTATGAGAAAACAATGATGACCACAGCGTAAAAACTCGTTTTATTTTAGAACTTTTTTGGAACACAAAAATTTTTTTTTAGCTATGTACTGTTAAATATAAGAATGTTATGAAAATATGTTTTTAGCAGAGTTTTTTTTAAATATCTTGGTTTTTTGTAGACTGAACAAAAAAAAACAGTACGAAAAACTGTACAAAGTGTAAAAAACAGTACATTTGCGTACTGTTTTAGGAGTTGTGCATAAAACAGTACAATTGCAAAAAATCAGTACATGTACTGCTTAAAACAGTACGTATGGCAACCCTAGCTAGTTAACAAGATTTTGTTTGTCGTGCTCAATTCCCAATTTGTATTCTTGATAAAAACTCTGAAATTTATTGTTGATGGGATATGCTATTCCCATGCGCATTTCACTGGTTGCTTAGGGAAGATCATCAGGAAACTTCATCCAAAGATTTTAGAAAAACTAAAGATATTGTACAAACAAAACTGTCAAGCTAATAAAAATTATAAGCACCATCTTTACAATATCAAAGTTTATACAAAAACACCAACAATAGACAGTGAGTTTAACATTTCTTTCATTCCCCACTACAATTGGTTGGAATTCACCCAACATTTATTGTAGTTGTAAGTAGGTTAAAAAAAAAAAACAAAATAAAAACAAAAACAAAAACAAAAACAAAAAACAACTTGCTTTATTGTTTCTGAGTTAGTTTGTAGTTTAACAGCCTGTTCCACGATTTCGAACAAATTTTTCGTTCGCTTCACTCATGGTGAAATTACTAGAAGGTGGCAGCACTAGGATTTGTTGTACAACAATACAACAAAAACATGAAAATTTGTTTGTGTAAAATAGTTCATTATGTCAAAAATATGGATTTTCACCACACCAAAATATTACTGTTAATGAAACGTCATTCCTCACAAAAAAAACTTGATATTAACAATTTGTAGTAAATTTCATTTTATGGACGCAAATATATGTAAGTTTTACTCAAAGAATGTCGCAAAAAACCATAAGTACTAATTTCTAATACATATCTTCAACAGGACATTGATCAAAGAATTTTATTACACGAGGAATATGGCAAAGGTGAAGAGATATCGTCTTTCACCGATGCTTTTATACAAATGTCTTTGCAATTAGCTTACTGTTGTGACGCTGGACGTTTCTTTTTAACTTATGGACAAACGCCAACAATGGATTTAAAAAACTTCCAAACTTTATCAGTTCGGGTGCCGGTTTGGTCATGTAGCTCATGATGCTTTCAGTGTGTCATACATTATTGACGGAGAAAATTTAATTTTAAATATGCGTATGTATAAGCTTTCACATTAGCGGAGTTTAGTGTTTGATGAAAATGGTCTTGCGGAAGTGAAAATGCAAAATATTGTAGCTTTTGTTTGTAATCCAACAACAAAGCACAAAGAATTGTAATTGTCACATCATTGCGTTTTGCGCAATACCAAAACTGAATCGGGCATGTTCTACAAATCGAAATGAAGTGGAATTAATAACGAGCGAAATTTTGATTTAAGTTATTTACAAAAGTACTGTAGATTTGGCTGTGTTAAAGAGTTGTTCTTGTAAGTCCCAATTTACACTAGGGACATTTCTTGCCGGACATTTCTTGAATTCTCTTTTAATCTTACCTGAAGCGTTTACATAAGTATGAAACATTAGAAGTCAGACAGAAATTAATACTTGTATGTAAACTACGAAAAGTAAGAAAGAGAAATGAAAAATGTCCAGTACAGATAGTCATGTACTACACACTCTACCTTTTCGACCCATCGCCATCAAACTTCGTCTATCCGGCAAGAAATGTCCGTAGTGTAAATTGCGACTAAATATAATTGGTACTTAAAATATAAAGGACTATAGAAAAAGGAATATTTTTAAGAACTTTCTTTGTAGGTTCGTTTTCAAAATTTGTTCGTTTTCAAAATTTGTTCGATTTCAAATCCACTTCATTTCGATTTACAGAACATACCACTTTAGCATCTTTTTGCTACATGTAATGCGTTTGTAAGTCCCCGTTCATATTATGTCAATGACAAAATTATTGTAAAAACAAACAGTTGTATATCAGTATTGCTTTTCACATTGTATATGTATCAGTATTAACTTTTGATAAATTACTTAAATCGGATAAACAATATGTGCTGGCAAATGTTACTACTTTTCAATACTCAATAATTCTCAACGCATTTTCATATGGGTACTCAACAACAAGTGGCAGCAATGATAGTAAGAAATCCACTATTTGCTGTAGAGAAATCAAGGGAGAATATATATATATATATATATTTATATATATACATATATACATGTATATGTATTATATTGTGCTTCAAAATAAAGTGTACAACAGGTTTTCTAAACTAAAAAGTGTTTCATTGGTAAAAAAAAAAATAATTAATTTTTAAAAGAAAGTTTGGGCAATGTTATAATAATGTAAGAGTAAAAAATTTCAAATACTTTAAAAAGAACAAAAATAGTACAATAAACTCCGTTAAGAGGGTATTCACACAAAATTTGTATTTTTTTACAATTTGAAAAAATGGACAACTGATATTCAATATCGTGCTATTTTGTCTACATTTTGGTAATAAGACGGTTGGTTTAAAAATTGTTTTTCATATGCCTTTAATGATAAATTGAAATTTGTTTTGCTTCTTCTGAAAAATTTTAAATTTTGAGTTAATACCCACTAAATAATCAAGATATATTGCAAGTGTACACGTTTCCACGCCACCTTTGAGGTAGTGTACTTGGCGCGTTTTTTTTAACGTGGTTTCCCCTGTAGGCCTAATCCACGATGTATAACAAAAACACAATTACTAAAATGCAGGAGACTGAAATAAATAAAAATATATATGTATATTTAAAAACTGAATTATTAATTTGTACTTACCTTTTAAAATTTACAAGTTTATTTTTATAAGTTTCTTAAATCCGACTATCCGCTGCTTAGCCTTTTTAAGTTTTAATCTTTTGTTTAAGTTACGTATTCGGAAGTGAATACGGCATTTATAAAACAATTTTCGTATGTCTTCACGCAAATCGACACACGTACTTTCTTCGACCAGGTGTTTGTGAAGGTTGCGCTCAGCAGCTGGAATCGAAGTTCTTTATTTTCTGCTTCTAATTTATAAATTTTGTCCTTGTATTCTTTTATTACAGTTTCAATGTACGTCATGTCAGTTTGAGACTCTTTTTCTTCACAATTCGGTTTTGAAACCTTTGAAGCGGTGGACGTCAGTTCTTTTCTTGTAAACAATTTTAGTCCCGGTAAATTTGTTTTAGGTGGCAAACAGTTAGGTATTACTGCCCTTTCTATTATGCAGTTGAGATCGGGGTTTCCATTTGGCATATACATTTGTTGTAGCTCAGGCATTATGGTGGTTTTATTGGGCTTATACACTTGTTGTACTTCAGGCACTATTACGTTCTTATTGGAGACATACATTTGTTGTACTTCAGGGACTATTGGCATAGCTTTTGGCAACAAACGAGTAAAACGTCCCACGACTATGATATCACTTTTCAAAAAATGGTTAATACATATTCTTGTGCCTGTGTTAAACGTCTTACCGCACAACTTACTCCACTTTTGACTCATTGTAGCGATTCTTGGAGGTTTAAAAAAAGGGCCGTTTCCAGGCACATCTTCCTTGCCGCATAATAAACACTTACGCATTTTTGAAAAGCAAACACAAAGGTTTCACAGTTCAAATTATGTTTATTTTGTTTTGGTAATGAGGTTTTTGGTTGGTTCTCCACCACGATGCCAAAAGTTAAGTTGTAAACGATTGGTTTTAATTTCTTATTTAAAACAACAACTAAAAAAATCAGTTTTATTACACAAGCCGTATTTAATTTAAGTTATATTTCAAACTTTTTGCACAATTTTCACAACTTTTTTGAACAGAATGTAACGTTTAAAAAGTATTGGTTTTAATTAAACACAAGTTGTTCTTTGCAATAATTTAAAAAACACTTATTTAACACAATAGGTATTTCACTTAAGTTATATTTTAAACTTTTTGCACAATTCAATTTAGTTTAAAATTTTAATTGATTTTGTTTTAATAAAACTCAGTTGTCCTCTGCGAAAACTAAAACACGTTTTTTAAACAATACGTCCTTTTTTTTATTTAAAATTGAATTATATATCCATATTTTGAATAAAATCCCGCACAAATATTTTTTTTATCACAAATTATTTTGAAAATTAACAATATTTTGACATTACCGTAAAAAAGCAAATAATTTTGACATTATGAAAGTTCACCACGAATCGAGCAAAAAATAATACATTCCGTAGTGCTGCCACCTTCTAATTATTTCACCATGGCTTCACTTACTTATACATTAAAAAAAACTATTTTTTAAAATTTGTTTTGATTTTAAATTGTAAGTAAGGCGAACGGAGATTTCCTTCGAAGTTGTGGGACAGTTTAGCTTTAAAGTTTTATTTTAATTTTTACTTAAAATAAAGTTTCGGTCTATATAGAGCAATTTGGGATCATTATGCAGGTCTGAATTTTTGTACAGTAATACAAAGTCATAAGTAAGTGTTGATTGCTTTGCACCTTTGCTTTTCAGCTCCTCAATTATTAAATGCAAAATTTAACAAAGACGATATTTTTACTTAAAAAACTTTTTTTTTAATTTTTTTTTTTCTTTAAAACTGGACGACAGTCATTGAATCATTAAATATCGTTGTCTGAAACTTTCTTGGTGTTGATAAATATTTTCTATTATTTAAAATACAGTTGTAAAATATTGATTACTAATCGTACTGATAAGTAATTAGATAAATTCGATTTGAAATGTAAAGAACATTGATTAAACACGATTTCTTTCAGTTTTTTCCTGAATACGGTTAAAAATAATCATGATTAATTGAGATGATTATAAAATAATCAAAAGCTTTCTAGGGCAGTGAAAAATGTCCGGGAAAAAAATCTTATAAACTTCATATAAACTACAGATATGGAAAATATTTACATTAGCACCTGGCAAATGTATATGGTTCGAAGTTAACATATTGGTTTACATATGCCGACAAACCAGCAACACTTAATCGGACTGATTGAATGGACTACGTGAACTTATAGCCGCGGCAGTCATATGCCAAAAATCATATTTAAAAAATAAATGCCATAAAATTATCTACCACATTAAAAAAAAAATATTTCTGTCTTGTATTATCTTTTAAATTCTAATGCAGCTAAAAATACACCCTATATATATTTATCCAGTAGTTTTGTCTTAACTGCCTTTTGTTTACGTGACTTAACTGCACAAAATTGATAATTTTTGGAATTATTCTTTTTATTCCATACAAATTCCTTTTTTAAAGGTCCCATTAGCCGACCGTAAATGTAGAAATTTAAATGTAATGTAAACAGCTGATCGTTTCTGTTATATGGAAAGCAATGCAAATGACTAACTGACTGTAATGTCACTTAACCGTAACGTGCCAACCTGTAGAAAATAGAATTTCATTACGAGGTTACGTGACAGTTGTAGATAGTGATGGGCTGCTTATATTTTAAATGCAATGCGTGTAAAATCACTCTTTTTGTTTGGTACTTTTTCAGTTATAATATCTGTGGACTTTTGACAAAATAAGTTACAATCCATACATATTTTCATTTATACAAATATATGTTTAGATGTATAAAATTAACAAATGTTTACATATCCACAAACAAACAAAGTCTGGTTTTTAGTGGTATCAAAACCTTGTTTAGGTGTATGCACATTTTGAAATTAATGTAAGAACATGTGTACGAATATGATATAATACATATTTGTTTTTTGTAAATCTGTAATATTATTATCAAATATTAAATTATTTATTTATTTATACATGCAAGAAATACAGTATTAATACTATTTAAATCACTTGGTACTTTTTCTGCAAAGCGGTCACCATTTCAACATTTTTAATTCTCATCACAGTGTGTGTTGTTTTATGTATACTAATGCTTTTTTGTTTTTGGTAGTGAAAAACAGCTGACACGTTCTTACATGTTCTATAAGTGCACAAACGAGCTTACAGTACGTTACGGTACTTAATATTGCATTTAATTACATTTACGGTCGGCTAAAGCGGCCTTAAGTGCACTTTCTATACCTGCACATTTAAGATAAATGCACAAAATTTTTGGCATTTTAAAATTATTTTCATACAAAAAATCAAAGTTAGCTGCACTTTGACTTAACTGCCCAAAATACATATTTTCAGGAATTATTCTACAAAATCCTTGTTTACGTGCATTTTGTATACCTGCACATTTTTCATATTTTTGGGCAGCTTTAAAATATTTTCATACAAAACATCAAAGTTAGCTGCACATATAAAAATGTTTGGTGACCACTTTTTCATATAAATATCCAATTTAAGCTGTTTATAAAAATATAAGTCGCAATTATTTTGTTTTTTTCCATAAATTTTAATGTTCTTTGTGAATTCTCATTGTTTTTGTTAATGTTTCTTTTATATTAAATAAACATACATAGGTTAGGTTAGGTTAGGTCGAAAGGAGGATGAAGCATCGAAATGCCTCCTCATATCTTACGATATACACCTAGGCCTCTGCTGGGCCTGTTGTGCGCTCCTTAATGGAGATCCAATTGTCAGTTGTCAATGTCCGGTATTCAGAAACCTGGTTTCTCGGACGTAACTCCTCAAAGTTCTCCAGTTGACGTTCCTCAGGGATTCCAGGTCCGATAAGATATCGCTCCCGAGGTGCCTGGACCTTAATTCGGCAAAGGCCTGACAGTGGCAGAGAAAGTGCTCCAACGTCTCGCTATCCTCGCCGCACGCTCTACACTCATCGGAATCTGCCCGTCCAATTCGATACAGTTGTGCCCGTAGTCCTGCATGACCAGTCAGGATACGTACCATCATACTGACTTCGGACTTGCTCCCATATAGGAGGCCCTTAGTCCTCCTTTTATCTGGGTTGCCCCATAAAATTCTAGTGGTCCTAGCCACCGTCCCGTTGTTCCAACAGGCCGTGTGGGTTTCTCTAGCCCACGCCTTTAACTCCGCTTTCGTTGCCTCAAACGGTTTTGCGTTCGCCAAGTTAACTGCCCCGAGTTCCCTTCCCCGAATTGCCAGTATATTGGCCCTTTCGTTCCCGGCTATCCCCGAGTGGCCCGGCACCCATATGATATGGATCCTGCCCCCGTAGGAAAACTCGGTAATGGCCCTTCTACAGTCCAGCAAGGTTTTGGACTTAACCCTGCTAGCTGATATCGCCCTAACTGCCCTTTGGCTATCCGTGAAAATGTTAGCGTCCACTCGCCCCATATTCGATCCAATCCATTCCACACACTCCGTAATAGCACGGACTTCCGCTTGGAAGCTTGTGTTGTGATCAGGAAGACGGTAGAATATCTCGGTCTCCGGGTTCTCAACAAAGACCCCTATACCCGTTCTATTCTTCAACTTAGATCCGTCCGTGTAGCAACAGATCCCCGCGGGCATCTGCACTAGAGTTCCGCCCGACCATTCTCCCCTTTCAGGGATCATAATACCGCAGTTTCCGACAATTTCCGTCTCCGGTATGCGGTCGGGGATGTCTGATGAGTGTGTGTATCCGGGCAACGTTCCCAGTATACACTGATGACCTGCTCTGAAGTCACCTATATATAGTTCGCCAAGAGATAGGAGGCGTTCGGCCGCAAGTGCCGCCTCGTATCTCACTTGCGTTTCGATTGGTGGTATATCCAGCAGTGTCTCCAGAGCTCTGGTTGACGTGGTGCACATTGCCCCACTTATACCCAAGCAACACGTACGCTGGACCCCCTGAAGTGGTCTTATGTTGCACCCTTTGTCCAAAGAAGTCCACCAGATTACAGAGGCGTAAGTTAAGATCGGTCTTATTACGCTCTTGTAAAGCCAGTGTATCATATTCGGTCGCAGGCCCCATTTCGGGCCAATGGTCCTCCTACATAGCGCCCAACACCGGCTCGCCCTGTTGGTTCTGTCCTCTATGTGGTGTTTCCATTTCAGTTTCCGATCAAGGGTAACGCCCAAGTACCTAACCCTGTCGGTCACTGGTATTGTCCTGCCCGAGAAACGTGGTTCCTCATAGGCTGGAATTTTTGTTCTCCCCGTGAACAGACATATCTCCGTCTTCTCCGGGTTTACATTTAGGCCCTTAGGCCGGGCCCAGTTAAAGGCCGTATTTAGGGCCGTCTCGGCCCTTCTGCACAAATAATTTGGATCCCTTCCCCTTAGGAGTATTACAACATCGTCTGCGTAGCATACCGGTTGGAACCCCGCTTCGGTTAAGGTCCTTAGAAGACTGTTAATCGTGGTTACCCATAGCAGGGGAGATAAGATCCCCCCCTGCGGCGTTCCACGAAATACCCTTCTCCTAGTGGTAACACCGTACATTTCGCAACTTATCCATCTATTCCTTAGCATGTGGGTGATCCAGTCGCTGAGCGCCCGGTCAACCAGAAACTGGTCCAAGGATCGGATAAGAGTATCGGTTAATACGTTATTAAAAGCTCCCTCGATGTCAATGCACACCGCCAATGTGTACAGTTTGTCATCGAAGGATTTCCGTATATAGTGTACTACCTCATTTAATGCGGTCTCCACTGATCTGCCCTTAACATAAGCATGCTGCTTATATTTCAGGTCACTGTCCTGTATTCCACTTTTAATCATGGCATCGACTATCCGCTCCATAGTTTTGAGTAGAAAGGACGTTAGGCTTATTGGGCGATAAGCCTTTGGTGTCGCATAGGTCGGCTTCCCAGGTTTGGGTATAAATACTACCCTAGCAACCTGCCATCTAACCGGAGTGTATGCGAATTTTAAGCACGCAGTGAATATCACTGACAGATGAGTTGACACTAGGTCCACCTCCCTCTGTAAGAGTGCCGGAAATATACCATCCAGCCCTGCGGCCTTATATGGTGCGAAACTTCTGATCGCCTTCTTGATCATCTCAATCGTTATGACCATCCCTCCATTTTGGTCTCCCCGCTCCCATAACGGTTCCTCCGTGGCGCCCGTTACGGTCGACGGAAAATGTGATTCCATTAGAAGTTCCATGATCTCCTCTATATCTTCCAATCTTCTCCCAGTCTCATCGACCATTGATCCTGGTTGTAGATGGGTTTTAGATAAGAATTTCTTAATCCTCGAAACGTCATTAACGCTATCTACCTGTTCACAGAAAAGTTTCCAGGAGTCTCGTTTGGCCTTTCTAGTGATTTTCCTATATTCTTTTAGCCTACTGTGATATTCATCCCAGTATACTGCAGTCTTCTTACGCTTTGCCCGGTTGAAGAGTTTGCGCAGATTCCTCCCCAGATCCCGAATCTCCCCCGTTACCCACGGCTTCTCATGTGGGGATCTCCGCTCTCGTAGGGGGCAGCTCTCCTCAAACGATTCAACCAAGGCGTTTGTGAGCGTTTCCACTTTGGCGTCTATTTCCTCCTTATTTCGGCATTGACTTGTGCTCAACCCCAATCGGTTCCTCAATCCGGTCCCGAATCGTACCCAGTCGGTTTTAGACCTGTTCCGAAATTTTATCGGCTTCGGCGGTGGCCGAAGAATCTTGAACCTTATATACCGGTGGTCCGAGAAGGAGTGTTCATCCGAAACCCTCCAATCCTGGATCTCGTTTATTAGGTCCTCAGAGCAAAATGTAATATCTAATACTTCCTCCCTGATCCTATTTACAAAGGTTGCCTTATTCCCTACATTCAACGTGATCAAGTCCTTCGTATTTAAGAAATCTATGAGAGCCTGTCCCCTACGGTTGGTGTTAGTACTACCCCAAGCTACATGGTGAGAGTTAGCATCACAACCTACTATAAGTTTCATACCTTTTCTTTGCGCCTCCTCGTTTCATCAACTCCGACGTGGGTGGAAGTGTCGGAGAGTCGAAAGGCAGGTAAACAGCCGCAAGGTATGTATTGCTACCCCCTTGTTTCAGCACCGTTGCATCCGACGTTGACAACCCTGTTGAGAGAAGAAAACATAAGTTTTTATGACATAGGATACAAGTTCTCGGACGAGACCCTGTATCAGAGTAAAAAAGTTGATAATTAACATGGTTCAACCCAGAAACCTTGTTCCGAGTGGTCCAAGGTTCCTGGATTAAAGCTATGTGTATCTTACCTTTGTTTATTTTAGACATCAGAGCGTTGGTTGCCGTCTCGCTCCGATGGAGGTTTATTTGGATGACCTCAATCATGGCCCTCCAAGAGTCTGTCTTCTTGCGAGTTGGACATAGCCCCCTCGCTTTTAGGATCTGAGTCCTCCGGGTTAGCAGATACTGCTGGTGATTTCGGCACCGTTTCCTGTTTTTCATTGTCAGGTCTGGCCATGGCAGCCCCTCCAATGGGTGTCTTCCCGTTCTTGAAAAATACAGCTTTTGAGGCGAAATAAGCCATACCTTTATTCTTGGCAAGGCTAGCCATGGAGTCTTGGTCAATGCCTATCACAAGAAGAGTTCCATCAGAGTCCTCCTTCCTGTGAAAGACCTCCCATTTCTCCACGGCTAGTTTAGCGTTTTGGCTGCCTAGAATTTCCAGTATGCGCTCATTCGCTAGTTTGCTGCCCCATCCTTTGATATAGACGGTGGACTTCAAGAGCAACGGAAGTTCCTTCCTCTTCACCAGTCCTAGCTTTGCGCCGTCCCAGAGAGGAGGAATGCTCTCCACTAAGCCTTTCAGGGTGCAAGCACATTGGTGTGATGCCAGCCTCATGATCATCACACCCCTGACGAACTCGCTGCTAATGCTCTCTATGGGCTGTTGTCCCTTAGACGCGATTACATGGTCCACTATCTTATTATTGACCAAGTCCTCTACTTTGCTTTGTTGGTCTGCTGGTATTTTGCCTGTTGGATTACCAGCGTCATATACTGCATAGCATAGATCTTCCTGGTATTTTTTCTTGGCAATTTTGGCATAAGATGGCGGCTCTTTTCCTGTTTCAGCGTCTAGCTTCCTCTTCCGCGTCGGGGGAGGCTCCTTTACAGGTGCCCTTCCCTTCGTGGTTGATTTAGCTGACGTGCTCGCCTTCTCAATAGCTGATTTTGCTTTGCCTCCCTTACTCGTCGAATTCTGACAAGAGTCTTCTTTGAGTGAAGTATGGCTAGGCTCAAACAGTCTATTTGATGGCGGGGAGCTCTTTTTCTTCTTGGGCTTATTCTCAGTATTCAGCTCCTCAGGAGATCTGATTCTCTTCGTCTCAGAGACTGAAGGGGGATCTGATACCGTCGCAGTGTCCCGGGATTGGCCCAATATGTTCTTCTGGTGCATCTTCTTCAGCTTCCTTCGTTGTGCCCCAGATAGCCGTTTTTTGGTTGTTGATAGCTTGGCTATGCTGTCGCTCACTTCTTCCACCATACGGTCTACCTCATCCTTGTTGGGGTTTGGTAAAATGGTGTTGTTGTTTTCATTTAAGGATTCGGAGTCGGACCCCTCACCCTTGTTTAAGGGCTGAGGTTGCTTTGAGCCCCCTCTGAGTGCGTCCTTCTCTTTCACCTCTACATTTTTGCCACAGGCATTATGTACGCTTGTCACATTTCTCACTACTGAGGCCAAGGTACCCACCTCTGTAGTAGTTTTGTGCTCACGATCGCGGGATGACGACGGCACATGACTCGCGAGCAGATCAACGTTTGCCGCCGGCACTGGGTTATTTAAGCCCTGCACCGTAACTTTCATTTCATTGGTTTCCATTTTCATTCTTTCGTCAATTTTTTTGGTCCGCGGGGAGTACTAGACTCCCTAAGCAATAGGCATACTGCCCCCTCTCCCCCATAGGTTTAATTATGGTTGAGAGAGGACAGAACGCCCATCACCCCCCCCCCTATCCGCCACCTGGGGACGCGTCCGGTAGGAGAAATTGACCAAAACACCCCCGGAAATAAACATACATACATGTATAAAACGATCTGTTATTTCCCTGCTAGCATAGGCTATTTGTTAGACGATTATGTTCAATATACAACTCATAAAAGAATCTTCTGATGATTATCTGACGAGTAACAAAAACATCTAAATCTTTTTTTAATTTAATATTTTTTATTTATTTTTTGACACGCTCGTTTTTTTACCTTGGAATGAACCTTTTGCGACTCTCTGTAAGAGTCGTGTAACAATTACTGAGCTACTTAAATGAGACCGTTTTTGAAGTATGAAAATGCTATTGCCCATACAACTTTAATAAAACAAACCGGCCTTAGGATCTGTAAAAAGGGATTTTCCGACAGGATGGTGTTGATTTCGCGACCTTAAGGTTTGTTTTATAGAAATTGTATGAAAATTTGAAGTTTTGGCATGAAAAATACGCTTGATGCCCTTAATTAGTTAGCTCAGACATACGGCGGAGCATTTCACGAGTTGTAAAATAATACCTACATGAGTCTAATACGATTCTTGGCATGCTTTCTGAAAGACTCGTTAGATAATTTCTACATACATCATAAACAATTCCCTTTACGATTAATATAAGCGTTTTTCGCTGCGTTATGGAAGAATCTCTCATACGAATTGTCAACAATTAAAAAATTAGCTCGTCGACGATCAAAAACACTCTTTGTGAGATTCCCAGTAGACTCCTTGACGATTGAAAATGCTAGCTGGGTTGGAATAAAATTCTAATAAAATATAAATTTATGTATGTATTAATAAAATAATTTTTATACCCACACCACAATAGTGGAGAGGGTCCCAGCGGTAAATATTGAAAGGACCGCAAGTGGCAGGCCTTTTTGAAGGCCTCAATACTCCTTTCTAAAAGATTCGCTTCGCATGATATCCTGCCTTCAGAAGAATGCCTTCTAGAAGGTATAAACTTCTTTTTAAAAGACCTTCTGAAATATTCAGTACACATTCGCTACTCCCTTCTTTGAGAAGGGAGAAAGGAAGGTGTTCAGTTTTATTTAATTTTTATTTTTAGTGACCTTCCTTACTCCTTTCTTTGGGAAGGGATCGAAGTTGTTTTTAAAGAAAGTGTGGAAGGCCTTGCGCCCAATGACAACCTGTGTAAAAATAAATAAGTATGGAATGCGGCGAGAAGGGCTTCTGACTGCTTGTGACTGCTACATAAGGCCTTCTATTAGGCCTCTTTACTCATTCTAGTTACCGCTGGGGTATTATGCATTTGTGCTGATGTGTGTAACGCCTTAAAATAGTGGTCCTAGACCCACCTTCAAGTATACCGATCTACTCAGAATCACTTTCTGAGTCGAACTAACGATGTCCGTCCGGCTGGCTGGCAGGCTGGCTGGCTGTCCATGTAACCTTGTGCGCAAAGTACAGGTCGCAATTTTGGAGATAATTTGATAAAATTTGGGTCTTCTTATTGGCACAAGGACCAAGCGTATTGAAAATAGGCCGAATCGTAGGACCAAAAGGGAAGATAGGGGGAAATTTCTTCCTCTCAGAAACTATCAAACCGATTTTAATGAAATTTAAAACATAGATAGAACCATATCTATATGGACACAAAATGTATAAATTTTTAAAAAAATCGGACCACGAGGGGAGATAGGGGCAATTTCAGCCTCTCAAACCGATTTTAATGAAATTTAAAACATAGATAGATCCATATCTATAGTAGGGTTGCCAGACGTACTGTTTTTAGCAGTACATGTACTGTTTTTTGTCAATTGTACTGTTTTATGCACAACACCCAAAACAGTACGCAAATGTTCTGTTTTTTACACTTTGTACTGTTTTCTGTACTGATTTTTAAGTTTAGTGTCCAAAAAACAAAGATATTAAGAAAAATCGTTTTTAAATAAAACACATTTGGGAATTTTTAACGGTATGCTATCAAGCCATATTGTCATAATATCCTTATCTTAGAATTTATTTACTCTCTAACTCTCATTTTGAGGGGTAATTTTTGCCCTTTTTCCCAACTCTTAAACAAAAGTATACAAGACGGCACTTATTAGGGTTAAAAGAATTCTCGAAATTTCGGGCATTGAAATTTTTGAATTTCTTGAAAGGGCGTTTGGTACAAGTCAAAAAAATATACTAAATTTACTTCTGACCTAAAAGACTATTTCAGATGTCTTCAGTAGAATTGCATGGCAATTCTTTTCATAGAATATATTAACCCTCTAACACTTATTTTAAGGGGTAATTTTTGTAAGTTTTTTAACTTCTACACTAAAACGGCACGTTAGAGGGTTAAAATGTCGTGTAGCGGTCTTCCAAGACCAAAAAACGTGCAATGTATGTAAAACGGGTTTTCGAAAAATTAAAAAAAATCAATGCCCGGAATTTCGAAAACCCGTTTTACTTTCATTGGATAATTTTTGGTCTTAGAAGACCCCTAGTGAAATTTGAGGCAGAAAATATTAGTAGAACATTTTAACTCTTATAAGTGCCGTTTTAGTATCCTTTTTTTTAAGAGTTGGGAAAAAGGGCAAAAATGAGAGTTAGAGGGTTAATAAATTCTAAGAAAAGAATCGCAATACGATTCTACTGAAGACATCTAAATTTATTTTTTAGCTCAGAAGTACATTAAGTATATTTATTTTGACTTATACCAAACGCCTTTTCAAAAAATTAAAAAACTTAAGGGGCCCATATTTCGGGAGCCCGAGGTAATTTTTCAAAACCTTTTGGCAGATTTGCTCTACTAGTAGTCTACTTTCATTTCGCGGTGCGAGTGTTGAGGCTGGTGGCGATGACCCTAATTTTGTTGCACACTCTATTTTACAATATTTAGTTTAAAGAAATTGTTGTTTTGCAAACAAAAAAGTTGTAAAATAATTAGAATTTTTGTACTGCGTCTATTGTTTTATCAAAAATACACAGATTAAATAAGGAGTTGCTCACATCCTTCACATATTTTCGTGTTATTATTTTAAGACATATGACTGCCGTTTAAATTAAAGAAAGAAACAAATATTTTCTGAAATTTATGCGATAGTTCTACAATATGTGTGTGGTGAAAATTGCTTTAAATACCAATATGGTTTAAGAAAATTCTACTAACCCAATCAATGAATAAGTTTTTTAAGTTAAATATAAACTAAGATATTTAAACATTATACATTGAAAAATTATACAATGGCCAAATGCTTCGTTTGTGGTGTATGCTTTATAAACGCAAATGGTGTGATTTTGTATATGAAATACCATTAAATGTAATTCTTTCCTTTGATCTTGATGTTTGAAGTCTATTTCTTTATATTATTGTTGTTCAAGAGTTGTAAATATTTAGTTATGGTTTCCTAAAAAAATGTACTGTTTTTTTCTTGATTGTACTGTTTTTTCATAACCAATGTACTGTTTTTCCGAATTCAAAATCTGGCTACCCTACACCAGCAGCATACATGAAATAGTTTATCTTAACATTCTACTTTGAAAATTTGAAGTATTTTACTTAATAATTTTAACAAAAGGAATTCGGGAAATGTAGCTTCTCATTTTACCTTTTAAACTTAAAACGAATGCATGTCTTTTTTCAAGGCGAATTGACTAGAAGGTGAGGTCAACTCTACAACTACAATGCTTCTGTGTATTGCTAGTAAAAAAAAACAGGTTTGTTTACATAAAAAACGAGTTTGCAAGGTATATTTACACAAGGTAAACTCGTTGGCCCATATGTTTGTCAGCTGATTACCTCTAGTTGGTACCTTAACGTCAAATTTCGTGTATATGAGAAAAAATTTGTACATGTGTGCGTTAAATTGTTTTTGTTTTATATGAAGACAATTTTGACAATTTGGTACCTTTTATAGAGCAGCATGTATACACTCCCAAATGAGTCTATCTTGTGTAAATATACCTTGCGAGTTTGTATACAAACTTTAACAAGTCGACCACCGAAAAAAAAACACCATACCCAATAAAAAATGGAGCTTCCAACGAAGCAGGTTTGTAAGGGAGAAACATAAAAGTTTCGCTTACCATAGCGCTTACGGAAGACATGAATTTTATATGGCGAGTTCCCACTTTGAAGCAATACATTTTTGACACAATAAGCACATTATTCAGCGCATATAAAAATTGTTCAATGTACTGATCAGCTTCCCAATAAAAAATTTTATCATTTTGCGAAGCACTTATGTTGCATTTAAAAAAATAAGCGCACAATTATGCGCTACGCAATAAGACATACAGAAATGCAGTAAAGTAAGTGAAAGAACTCTTAACAACTTTAATAAAAAAAAATAACATTTAAAGTGCTACGGCATTCCCTTACTACGAAGCAGGTTTGTAAGGGAGAGCATCAAAAAAAACTGTTAAAAAAACAGTCAGTGTATTAAGCTGATCAGTACATTGAATAATTTTTATATGCGCTGAATAATGTGCTTATTGTGTCAAAAATGTATTGCTTCAAAGTGGGAACTCGCCATATAAAATTCATGTCTTCCGTAAGCGCTATGGTAAGCGAAACTTTTATGTTTCTCCCTTACAAACCTGCTTCGTTGGAAGCTCCATTTTTTATTGGGAACTTGCGAGACTGGTTTCATGAAGACCCTTGTTAGTTTTTAATTTTTGTCTTATTTTAACCAATTAATTTCTTTTCAAACTGAAACGTCAATATAAAAATAAATTAAAAAAATAATAATAATAAAATGAAATTTGTGAATGAGAAGAAACCATTTGCACGTTTGGTAAAATGAGTTTTGCTGGAAAACTCTTTTTTTTAAATTAAAAAATTAAATTAAAAATTTAAAATTTTTCGTAGAAATTAGATTTTTTAGCAGAAAATAAAGGTTTTCAACGGAAAATCAAACCTGTTATAGAAAATCTAGATAGTCATAGAAAATTAACTTTTTGTAAACTTCGAAGTTTTCTGTACACAAAAAAAACAACGTGTTAAGAAATTTGTTTTTGTGTGAAAATCTCGAATTTCTTGATTTTATGCAAGAAACCTAACTTTCTACGAAAAACTTAATCAGAAAATTTTAAATTTTCAAGTTTCAATTAAAGAAAAGAGTTTCCTCTTTTTAAATTTTGACTCAAATAAAAAAAAAAAATAATTTTTTTCTTTGTTTTAAATAAATCATTATTTCTAAGTCTGCTTATAGACGGTTATTGCGTTCTTGTCCTGCCTAACACCTTTTGGCATATTATAAACTCCCAATCGTACTCCCACTCAATCCAGCCAGCCAGCCAGCTAGCTAATACCTACATCTTTACACAAAAAATTTATGAAAACAAATTTTAGAATTGCTTTTATTATTAACCTACCGCAGTACAAAAACCCAAAAAGCAACAACGAAACAAATCATGAAGATGTCCAAAACAATCTTACAAATCAACAAGAACAACTGCAAAAAATCTGAAAGCAAAGAAAAAAGAAAACATTCAAACAACATGCAACATAACCGACATACCCCATGTGTCTTAGAACCAGTGCTGCCAATCAGTGTGTAATTACACATGTTCGTGGCTATTTTGGAATACGCGTCGAAGGAGTGAAAATTTACATGAAAACAAAAACAAAATTTACGAAAATTGTTTTTGTTATCTATACACTTTTAAAATAAAATTAACGCGAGAGTTATAACGCGTTTCTTTCTCTTTTAAAAACTGTAAATTTTGTATGAAAAACAAAAACAATTTTTGTCAATTTGGTTTTGTTTTTGTTTTAATGTAAATGTTCACTTCTTCAGCGCGTATTTTGGAATATCTACGATTGTGTGTAGTTTTTAATTTTATGTGTAGCCAATGTGTAATAACCCAGCGGGAAAAAGAAGGAGTACGGAGGCCTTCCAGAAGGCCTCTGTACCCCTTCTTTTGGATAAACAAGGCCTTCTCGCTCCATTCCATACTCATATCTTTTTTACACGCGTTGTCATTGCGGAGAAGGCCTTCCGCTTTCCTTTCTTCCCCAGAGCTTCTTAAAGGCCTTCAAATAAATGGCTCTTAGAAGGCTTTCCAGAGAATGACTGTCAAAAGGCCTTAGCAAAAAGGTTATCTTGAAGGGTTTTTAAGAAAGGTATGGTATGGCTCTTAAAAGGCCTTTCAGACCATCCTTCCACAAATGCATTAAAGGTCATATTGAAGGGCTATCAGTCTAAAACATTAAGGAAAATTTCCTTACAAATGAAATTATAAGACTGAATGGGTTTTATGTACATAACAGATCTCCAATATAGAAAATGAACACTTAACTTTTTATATGTATATTTATACCTATTTTACAAACGTATGTTTATATATTTTATTAAACTTATTGTAGTTTAATAACACATGTGATACCTATTTTTTTTATTAAAATAATCAAATTTGCTAAATATTGTAAAATAGATTGTAAATAAAAGTATACTTATAATAAAAAAAATGCTTTTAAGCACAAGTACCTATCTTCCTTAATGAACAAAACTCAACTAAAATGATTTACATTATTATTTTTATTTTGTATTTAAATATGCACCTACTTTGTTTTTATAACGGGATCTGAATTGTTTCGCTTTGGCGAAAAAAACAAAAAAAAAAATTTTACTCTTTCTCTTTTCAACTTCAACTAAAATGATTTACAACATATGTTACTTTGTTTTTGTAAAGGGATCTGAACTCTTTTGCTTTTGCTTGTGCAAAAAAACAAAACAAAAAATTTTACTCCTTCTTTTCTCGCTTCTTTTATACCAAAGAGCCGAGGCCTTCTATAAGGCATTCTTTAGCAGTTACGTAAGAATAGTAATTAAATCAAAACATTTTTTAAGCAGCCTTTAAAAAGGCCTGAAGTAAGAAGGTCTTCTGAGTTTTCCCGCTGGGAAGTTTCGTGTGTAATCTGTGTGTAATTTAACTTTGAGTTTTATTTTTCATTCGTTTTTGACAGTCAAGAATTTTCTTTTCGAACACTGACCTTCTGTCATTTTTTTAAAGTTTCCATCACAGTCAAACTTCTTCAAGAGGAATCGACTCTCAAATCGATATTTATTTCCTGAGCTATTAAATTTCATTGTAATTTTTCCAAGATATATGTGGGTCGTTCTTAAAAACATGACCATTCTGAATTTTGTAATTTTTAAAAATTAAGTTGGCCAAATTTGTTTATAATTGGCCTCATGTGGTTACGGATCTTATCAACAATAGGAATCCATAACCAGCAGCAAATTTTTAAAATTTTTGGAGTTTTTACATATAAAAAAGTCACAGAGTGGACCGGTAACAGAGGGGACAAATAAACTCAAAAATACCATATTTTAGCTTTTTATTAGAATTTTGTAGAATTTATTTGTCCACTTAATTAGTGTACACAAAATATTTATAAAAAAATTATAAAATAAATAAAAAATCACTTTACTCACCGTTTTTCAACAGTAACAGAATACTTTGTGGTAACAGAGTTGACACTGAATAAGGGTACGCACCCGGCCTACAATTAAGTTGCTTACTCAACCACACAGAGTATACAGAGGCGTCACGAGACAGAAAATATTGTGTTTTTTCTGTCTTTTTCTTCGAAAGCTGCCCTTTTTGCGTTTTCTGTTTTGATTATGCATTTTGTGTAGATAGTAGCGGCCTGTTTTTACGCATTGTCACTTCACTAACAAAAAACGTTTTCTTTCTCTTTCTTCGAAAGCTGCCCTCGCAAATGATTTAGACATTTTTCATACGTCACTTTTTTCATCTCTGTATACTTTGTGCTCAACCACGCACTAAACAAGACTGAACAGTTAAAAACACATTTTGTTGATTTTAGCTAAGTTATGATGGAGAAGCATAAGAGAAATATACGCGTTATAACGTTTAACAAAAATTTTTCAATAAAATGAGTGGATGTAACAGAGGGGACCAAGGCGAATTGACTTTCAGGTGGCGTTGAAAACACAGCTGTGCTACATTTTTTTTTTAAAATAGAGAGAGGAATGTCAAAAGTTACTTGTGTTTTTGACTTATCGGCACACGAAAGCAGCAACAAAATACATTGTTGTGTTTTTGGTGTTGTTAATTGTTGTAGTATCGACACCACCGTTTACATGAATGCGCCTTGGAGGGGACCAAAACCTGGGGACAAGATTTTTCTTCAAAAAAATTATACAAAAAAGTTATTTTTCATCATTCTTTTCTATATATGGTATTAATATATACAAACTGAATAACAAAAATTGTAAATATTATTTTTTTTAAATTTTATTTTAACTGAAAATAACTATTAAATTTTTATAAATTGGTTTGGGACACAGGTTTTTGCTAAACCTTTGACATTAAAAATATTTTTTAAGTTATTTTCAGATAATTGATTATTTTTATACCCTTCACCACAGGTGTAAAAGGGTATATATAAGTTTGTCATAACGTTTGTAATTTCCACAATATTGATTTTAGACCCCATAAAGTATATATATTCTGGGTCCATATGAGAAGAAAAGTTGATTTAACGATGTCCGTCTGTCCGTCTTACGTTTGATATGTGTTTTCCGGATAATCCAGACATGATAGCGGCTAGGTTGTTTTACATTTATGTTACATACAGTCCACCATTTCTTACTATTGAAATTCAGCAAGATCGGTCCACAAATGGCTTAGATATGACCAAAAAACCACGACTGCCTCTAATTTTTCCAAAAAATCCCTTGTGGTTGTTGTATTTTTATTACTTTTTTCTGTATATCTGGAGAACGGCAAGAGCCAAAGCTTTAAAATAAGGTACAAACATTAAGGTTATAAATATACACCATCCTACAAAATGTGGGCGGGATTGGAGAAGTAGGCGTGGTACCTCTCATACAAAAAGTATTAAAAATTGTATAAAAACCTGAATTTTTTGACTGTAATATGACCTATGGTTACGCCTTATATATCAGAAGATCGGAAATTTTTAATAGAAAATATTTTCTGAAAAACTCGGGAAAATTGGTTCAGATACGAAAAAGTTATGACCAAAATATTAATTTTTTTTGAATAATACCCATTTGCAGGAACCATAGATCTTCCCTAGTCCACGTTTTATAGCCAAAATAACTGGCAAATTTCTTCTTTAACATGTCGGTATATAAATCTGTCAAATCGGTTAAGAAATAGCAGAGTTATGACCAAAATACTGAAATCCCCAAAATTACTCTTTTTTATAATTAAGATTGTTTTTTATACCCTTCACCGAAGGGTATGCAAAGCGAAGTTCAAATCCGGTTGTCGTCTCTTCTTCCTATCCCCTCACCACCCCTTCGTATTTGCTTACATATACTAGCATAATGCCCAATATGATTTTCGTTATCACCCTTCTTTATTATTTCATATATTAAACGAAATAATTTTAACAAATAGAAACTAAAAACGATTTAAAAAAAATATTTACCAGTTATCGCTTTTTAAATTTCATTTATAATGAAGTTGTAAGTATTGTAAATATGTATGTATATGTAAAAATTATTTAGTTGCTCTCTATTCTACTCACACAATGGTGAAGGGTATATAAGATTCGGCACAGCGGAATATAGGACTCTTACTTGTTTTTTTATAATATAGTTACGTAGAATCGATAATAATTTATAAAAATGCAGATATTTTTCTATTTTCTTTTTGGAGAAACAAAATATAAAATAGTAAAGTCTGGGGACACCAATTGGTCATGTTTTTTAAGAATGACCCATGTACATATAATGTTCAATTGTCAACTTTGATTGTCAATTCTTTTAAAATTGTTGTACTCACGAATTAATAAAATAGTGTATCAATCTAAAAATTTTAGAATTTAAGAGTTAAGTTTCTGTTCTATTCAGAAACTAGTAAAAGTGCTGTATTCGGTTGTACTGATTCTTCTTGTTTCTAAACTTTTATGGTATGCATGTAAAATTCCTGATTGTATTGACGCTATTTGAAATAATAAGTCGATTTCAGGAACTTTTTAAACCAAACAAATTTTATATTTATGTACTATGTATCAAGGCGAATTCATAAAGGTGACATTTTCGACTCATCTGTTTATTGTTTATTTTTTTGTGTGTATACTGAATGTCAAGCTTTTATTATATTTTGTGAAAAAATTTATACAAATTTAAAATTCAATAAAAATTAAAAAAGTTGAAAAAAAACTTATTTTAATTGTATAAAACAGAAAAAGTGAATATAAAATATAAACACAAGAATTAAAAAATGCGTAAGGAATAAGTGGAGCCACAATTAATTTGCAATTGAGGACTTTCTAAAGCAATTGTGTATATTTAATTAACAATATATAACAATATATTTCCAACAAATATTTTTGACATTCACTCTAACTTTTTACAAAAACAAAATACATACATAGTATTTTTCAATAAAAAGGAATAGCTAGCATAACTCTATCTCATGATGCGGTCACCTTTATAAATTCGCCTTGGTATGTATATAGAAAATACTAGTGCTACTACGATCCCCAATTTTCAAAGTCCATTTTTAAAAACATTCAAAGCTTATGCTAAATAGGGATCTACCTATGTTTAAAATGTCATTAAAATCAATTAGATTGTTTCGTAGAGTCAGAAATTCCCCCTACCTCTCTCGTGGTCTGTTTTTTTAATGTATAGCTAAGGTGTCCATATAAATAAAGATATATCTTTGTTTTAAGTTTAATTATAATCTGTGAGATAGAAGTTTCGAAGAGCTAGAAATTCCCCCTACGTCCCCTCGCGATCCTATTTATAAAAAAAAATTAAAGCTAATGTGTCCATATACATATGTAGGTGATATATCTGTTTTAAATTTCTCGTAGTCCTAGTTTTAAAAAAGTATAGAGTCTAAAACTAAAGGAAATTTTATTGCAGAATTTCGATTTTTTCTAGTTTTGAGCGTTTTGAGTTACTCGAACATGTGCAACCTCCTCAATTTTCGAAATAACGGTATATCTCGAAAACCAGAGCTTACCTAAAAAACGGCTTAAAACGACAAAAGCCCAGCTTGTCAAAAAAAGTTTTAATTACCATCACAGTGTAATTAATACTCGTTTTTATTTAAAACACATCTGCTCAAATTTTCGCCCTCCTAGCTATTGTGATAAACTCATTATTTTGGGAAGAAAAAAAAAGTTATTTGTCTATAACTCGTTCATTTATAAGCCGATTATGTTAGTTTTGACTTCAAGTTATCTTTTTAAGGTGCAAATAAAAAGTAAAATTCATAGATTAGAAAAAGACTTCGAAAAGTAAAGGCTTATGGCTTAATGTTAAACTTATGGGTAGAGGCGGTCGTGGTTTTGAGCTCATATCTTAAGGTACGGTCACATATGGCAAACATTTGTCAAAAAATATCAAATATTTGTTTGCTCTAATCTGACCACAAAATATTTTTGAGGGGCAAACAGAAAAACAGCTGATTTTGGGCAAACAAAATTATTTGCTAGCAAACAAAAATGCTCCTAATGTGACCATTTAACGTCAAATATGTTCCTTGTTTTTAGGCAAATAAATATTTGTTCTTACAAAAATTTTGTAAGAACAAACAGCGACAAATAAAAAGCTTTAAAATAAAAATTATTGAATAAAATTTAAAAAATTAACAAAATTAAATATGTCGTAGTACTGGCTGTTTATGCGTTTGTTATAAAACGGCAAGCGTTGACTCTTATGTCAAGCTTGGGTGGAATCAACTGTCACGGCTGAAAAAATAGATTAGAAATAAAAAGCAAGCGAGAGTGACGAGTTGGGACTGCCTCGTTTTATTTAAAAAAAAACAATAAAATAATATACCAAATCAATTTAAATAATTTGAAGTTTGATTTAAAATAATAAAATCAATTAAAATGGATGAAAACCCGACATCAGAAGTGGGATTTACTCAAAACAGCCTACAAAATCCAAAGCAAGTTCCCGGCTCAGAAGAAGAAAAATGGCGAACAATGTTTGAGCAGCAAAATCGTAACTTTTCAGCTCTTGTGGAAGCGCTCAAACCATCCTCCAGCGTTGATACGTATTTACCGGAATTTAACCCAGATGATGGAAATGCTGACGCTCGTGCCTGGTTGTCAATGGCAAACATGTGTGTCTCGGATCAGTTACCAAAACCATCCTTGATGAATATTCTTGGTCGAGCTCTGAAAGGACAAGCGTCTATCTGGCTGGCTCAAGTATCCTATCCGGGAATGACCTGGGCAGAATTCAAGGATCTTTTTTTGGATCGCTTCGATTGTCCTGAAACCTCAGCTGCATTCTTAATTGGCTTGAACAGCAGCCGACCTAAAGACGGGGAATGTTTATCCGCATACGCTGCCACTCTGATGACGTCTTTGATGGCTAAATGGAAGAATTTGTCTGTTGAAGAAATAGCTGTATCCACAGTATTAGCCCATCTTTCTCAGTTTGAGCCAAGAGTACATCGCTTGTCCTTTACGGCTGATATTGGTACAAGGAATCTGCTACAAAGAGAACTGAAGGCTATGTCGTTCTTGAAGAGAAAAGTTACAACAGAAAATTATGTCAGCGGCCACGATGCAAAAAGGAACAAGGTATCATTGTCATTGCAAGGCATTAAATGTTTTAACTGTGGCCAACAAGGACATAAGGCGGCACAATGCAGGTCAAAAAGAAGAGACTCGAATGCTTTGAATTGGATGGAAAACAAGGATTTAAAAAACTCAACGAAGCCAGTAACATGTTTCAACTGTCAAGAGACTGGTCACTACGCATCAAGTTGCCCTAAGATTGTCCGCAAAAGGTTTGATGGAAGCGATGAGATTGCTGCAAGGAACCGACGGGTGGAGCTATGTACTGTTGGTGAACCTGTTGGAACCTTAAATCATTCTGGTGAGAAATTCGGTTTCGTTTTTGATTCAGGCTCTGAATGTTCACTCATTCAAGAGTCTATAAGTGATAAATTTCGAGGTAAACGTTGTTCTAAGGTAGTTACAATGACAGGGATTGGACAAACAAGTGTTAATAGTACTTTTCAAATTTTATCGGTGATTGAAATCGAGGGAATTGTTCTGGAAGTTTTGTTTCATGTTCTGCCAGATCTCTACTTGCATAACAAGATAATGATTGGGCGAGAAATTCTTCATCAAGGTATTACGGTACATATGGCGTCAGACAAGTTGTGTTTAAGTAGGGAAAACCTTGTTTTGACTTGTGAGACAACTACACCTCGGGATATAAATTTTGATTCAATTGACACTGACATTCCTCAGAATCTAAAACCAAAATTGATAGATACCTTAAATTCTTTTAGAGAAAATTTTGTTACAACATTTCCTAAATCTCATGCTAATGTAACACCGATGCAAATAGGCCTAAAAGATCCTTACAAAACGGTTTATAGACGTCCCTACCGTTTAAGTACGGAGGAACGCTGTGTTGTTCGAAACAGAGTTAACGAACTTTTAGATTGTGGCATTATCCGTCCTAGTTCATCACCTTTTGCCAGTCCCATACTACTTGTGAAGAAGAAAGATGGTGCTGACCGCATGTGTGTGGATTTTCGGGAATTAAATGATAATACCATTCCTGATAGGTTTCCGTTGCCTTTAATATCAGATCAAATTGATCGTTTACATGGCTCTAACTTTTTCACGAGTTTGGACATGGCTTCAGGATTCCATCAAATACCTATTCATTCTGACTCGGTTAAGTACACAGCTGTTGTAACACCTGATGGTCAATATGAGTTTTTGACAATGCCATTTGGACTTAGAAATGCACCATCGGTTTTTCAACGTGCGGTAATAAATGCTTTAGGTGATTTAGTTAATTCGTTTGTTGTTGTCTACATGGATGACATTTTAATTGTAGCTTCAAATGTTAAAGAAGCATTGGAAAGACTCCGCATTGTACTTCAGGTGCTTACCGACCAGGGATTCTCACTGAATTTGAAAAAATTTTCTTTTCTTAAGCAGAAAGTACAATACCTGGGTTTTGAAGTCAGTGCAGGAAAGATAAAGCCAAACCCTAAGAAAATTGAGGCCTTGACTGCGTTGCCTCCACCCGAAACTGTTACTCAATTGCGGCAATTTATAGGACTCGCATCCTACTTTAGAAAGTTTGTCCCTAAATTTTCTCAGATTATGGCCCCATTGTATTCTTTAACGTCTAGCAAGAGTAAAATTGATTGGAAACCCGTGCATGAAGTTTTGAGACAGCAGATGATAACAGTTTTGACTTCTGAGCCTGTATTGGTTATATTTGATCCTTCATGTCCAATAGAACTTCATACGGATGCTAGTGCTATTGGATATGGTGCTGTTTTAATGCAGAAAAAAGATGCGAAGAGTTTTGTAATTGCGTACTTTAGCAAGAGAACTTCGGTCGCTGAATCTAAGTACCACTCTTACGAATTAGAAACCATGGCAATCGTCAACGCGATTAAGCATTTTCGTCACTATTTACACGGGCGTAAATTTGTTGTTGTTACTGACTGTAACTCCTTACAAGCTTCGCGTAAAAAGCTTGATCTTACTCCTAGAGTGCATAGATGGTGGGCTTTCTTACAGCATTTGATTTTGAAGTTGTCTATAGAAAAGGGAACAGCATGTGTCATGCGGACTTCTTCAAGGAATCCACTGCCTTCATTTGATAGAGTGTATGAAAAAGTTGAGCCCGAAATCGTTAATATAGCCGAACTTTCTGATAATTGGCTTTTGGCAGAGCAACAGCGTGATGACGAAATTGTAAAACTTATGTCCGATTTAAGTGAAGGTAAACTTCATGATGATATATCTAAGACTTATGACATCCGATCAGGAGTCCTTTATCGGAAAGTGCAACGTAACGGTAGGTCACTATGTTTGCCAATAGTTCCCAGATCTTTAAGATGGTCAATTATCAATAACACTCACGAGTCTCTGATACATTTGGGCTATGAGAAAACTCTGGAGAAGGTCTACGAGAATTATTGGTTCGAGAACATGTCCAAATTTGTGAGAAAATTTGTGGATAACTGCGTGACATGTAAGATTTCCAAGTCTCACTCAGGGAAAATTCAAGCCGAGTTGCATTCTATTCCTAAGATTGCTATTCCTTGGCACACTTTACACATCGACGCGACTGGGAAACTGAGTGGGAAAAGTGATAGAAAAGAGTACGTCTTTGTATTGATTGACGCGTTCACGAAATACGTTCTGTTACATCATACAATTAACATAGACACACTTAGTAGTATTGCAGAATTAAGACATGCTATCTCTTTATTTGGTGCTACAATAAGAGTTATTGCAGATCAAGGTCGTTGTTTCGCGAGCCGAGAGTTTAAAGAATTTTGTAGTACACACAATATTAATTTACATTTGATTGCAACAGGTAGTGCTCGTGCGAACGGTCAAGTTGAGCGTGTAATGAGTATGTTAAAGAATATGCTCACGGCAGTTGAGACAAGTAATCGCACCTGGCAGGATGCTCTTCCTGATGTTCAATTAGCCTTAAATTGTTCTCAAAGTCGTGTTACCAAACATAGTTCATTGGAATTGCTTATAGGTAAGGTAGCTAGACCTATCGAAATGCTAGTGTCTGATGAAATTGAACCATTGGTGAACCTTGATGAAGTTCGAAATGAGGCCATTTGTAACATAGAAAAAAATGCTTGTTATGATAAGATCAGATTTGACAGAACTAAGTCTAGATTGGACAATTTTGTAGTAGGTGACTTGGTGTTACTACAAAACGAGGAGCGCAATCAGACAAAGCTTGATCCAAAATACAAGGGTCCATTTAGAGTGATGGAAGTTTTGGATGGTGACCGGTATGTAGTTAAGTCTTTAAGTTGTAATCGAACGTATAAGTATGCTCGCGATCGTATAAGGCGAATGCCAGAAGGTTATGTCCCTGTTGATATTGACGATAATATTGATGAAGTTAGTTGAGTTTTCTGTTAATAATGTATGATTTTTGTAAATAAAAATGTGAAAATGTAATACGCATTGTTGTGGTTGATGGTGATTGCATTGCTGGATAGAAGCAATGGTGTGAATTGGAAATTAATATCACCGGATAGAGGTGGTATTAATTGTTTGTGCTGGATGGAGGCACTGTAGTATCACTGGATGGAAGTGATTGTTGAGATTAGTAACCGGATAGAGGTTGCTGTTTTTATAATGTCACTGGATAGAAGTCACAGTGTTTATTAGTAATTGGAGAGAAATTACTAAACTGAACAATGTGAGTTATTTTTAAATCGATTAAATGGTTGGTTTGCTGTTTTATAAAATGCGTTTTATGCATATGGATGTGATAGTTGGCTTCGGATGTAGAACCGACTCACAGAATACGACTGTTATTGATTTGTTTTATAATTTAAAATCGTAATGGATATTTGATAAGAAAATGATGTTATGTTTCTGAAAGCTTTATTTTGGTCAGAATTGGCCGGGTGGTAAAGTTAGATGCTGTATGGGATTTTGTTTTTTTTCGTTTCAGATAAATTGCACGAGGACGTGCAAATTGACAGGATGGCCGTGTCGTAGTACTGGCTGTTTATGCGTTTGTTATAAAACGGCAAGCGTTGACTCTTATGTCAAGCTTGGGTGGAATCAACTGCCACGGCTGAAAAAATAGATTAGAAATAAAAAGCAAGCGAGAGTGACGAGTTGGGACTGCCTCGTTTTATTTAAAAAAAAACAATCATATATATTATTTCTAAAGCACTTTTTTTTGTCGGTTGCAAATATCTCCCATACCACTGCATCAAATTTAATGAATGATATCTCATTTTAAAGCTTATTTCTAACACTAATGACGAAAAATAATTAGAAATTGAAAAATTAATATTTTCATTGATAAAAATTATGGTGCGAAATATTCGCACGGGTCAACTAGTAAAATAATATACCAAATCAATTTAAATAATTTGAAGTTTGATTTAAAATAATAAAATCAATTAAAATGGATGAAAACCCGACAAATAAGTTTTTAAAGACGAAAAAACGTATTTATGTAAAACTTTTTTCCTGTGTTCTCTTCTTAGCAAAGAGTTGCGCGGTAAATAGGATTCAAGATGTTACAAAATACATTTTTCTTAAGTAAATGGGTAATTTCTATGAGCCTATGTTACGAATGCTCCTTGCAGGAGTAAAAGGAACGAATATATATATATATATGTTACGAATTATGAATTGCAAGCATGGCGTATCTATATAAATAGATAAATTTTTGAGATTGTACCAGTTTGGGGTCTTTGGACAATCAAACCCCCCCAAAATAAAATTATATAACGGATTTAAGTTTTATATAAAACATATTAGCGCCAAATAATATACCGACATAGACACCTTTATGAAATTTTTTTCGTCTTGAACTGATTGTAGTAAGTGACCTAGAACCAATAAAAATTGCGAAATCAGTGGAAATTTGCAAAAATTCGCGATGTTCGCTAAAATCAGTTTTTGCTTAAAATGTTCTCAAATATAAGAATAAAAGTCGATTTGTTTTACTTTCAATAACCCCTTACTACCCTAATTGAAAACGAATTAAAACATGTGGTGGTGAATTGCAGGACACAAAAAATGCTGAATTAATGCACTTTCGAGTGAATTCGGATTTTAGAACACACCCGATTATCTCAAAAATTGCGACATGTACTTTGCGAATAAGGTTAACATGGACAGCTAACCGGACGGATGAACATTGTTATATCGATTAAGAAAAGGATGCTGACGAAACATAAAAATTTTGGTGGCAAGTTCACTTAAGTTCTTTTAAGCAGTTTGGATTGAAATTTAGCACTTTTGGTTCAGTAGAAAAAGCGTTATGGACTAAAATGTGAAACAACCTCCCGAAAAATCGATATTTCTGTAACAAAAACTAACGTAAATTGGTGGGGGAATACACCTTTTATCGTTAAATTTTGCACAAACTCAATTTATATGCCTAGAAATCATACAACTAAATTTCGTGAAGATCGGTATATAATTTACAATAGATCCACTGTCAAAAAACACTTTATTGCTTGCGTAACTAAACCGTAACGAATATTGCTTTAGTTCGTAATATAGTTTAATTTAGACTGGAAATTACTTCGCCAAATTGCATTTATCCCTTTATTTGTCATTTTAATCCTTTTTTACTTTTAAAACTGCTGTTCTCGCTCTTCTATACCATAAAACCATAAAAGTTTCAATATTTTGCATCAAAATGATAATTTTTAGTTTTAATAAAAAGTAATTTTATTTATTTAATTTTTATTTTTGACAATTTGTTCAAATATTTTTTTTAGGCAAATATTTTTATATGTGAACACAGGGCAAACATGTTTTCCCATTTTTTATTTGAAGCTATTTAATATCTGTTTTAACAAACAAAAATGGGCAAATAAATGTGCGTAGTGTGACCAGCAAATAAAATTTTTATTTTTTTTTAACAAATTTTTTAAAAATGCCGGCAAACAAAATTTGACAATTGTTTGCCATATGTGACCGTACCTTTAGCTATTTGTGGACTAGGTTTGCCAGATACCAAAGGTCAAATAACTGGAAAATAGAAAAAATTCACTGGATTTTAAAAAAATATCTGGACAATTTGAAAGAACAAAATAAGTTTTAAAAAGCAAGGAAACGTAACACTTAAAATTTAGTCTTATATCATATTGTTACGAAAGTAACTTTAGTTAGTTGTAATTATTGCTTAAGAATTAGTTGTAATTATTGTTTATCTTGTATTGATAAGTTATTAAGTAGGTATTTGTTAGTAATTTTATAAGTTTACATTGTTATTAAAAATTGTTATAATTTAGTACACTTCAATCCCAATGTGCAGAAAGCCCTAGAAATTACCGTTAAAAAAGCTTTAGTATAAGTGGTTAAATTATGTAAACATAAGTGCCGCCATATATCATAATTGACGATAGAGTGGTGAATAAGTAAAGCCTCGAACCTTCGAGAAACATTTCGAATGTTCTAGATGGCTGAATTACAGTATAAATACTTGCGGCAGCTAGCATCAAAAACAGTATTAGTTCAGACTTTGTCAAGTTAAGAGCGCATCACGCGGAGAAAACTATAAAACATTGTAGTGTGTTGATTACAATAGTGAGTTGTAAATTTTTCTTCATTTTTTTTTTTTCATTATTTATTTATTGAATCTTCATATATTAAATATGAACTAACAATAATTAATCAAATCTTAACCTAATACGTTATTTTTTGTCCTGCCAGTGCCAGACAAAAATTTTCTTCATCGCGGGTTCTGTTCACTTTTATAGGTGTTTATCGCTCATCTAATTGGATAAGTGCTGCAGTGTCTCTTCTTCTTAAGCGAGTGTGGCCGCTATCATTTAAAATATTAAGTGCTAGTGGGTTCGGGTGCAATTCGAGCCTTTTCAAGTATTTTACTGCATATTTCGTAATCATAGTTTTAACTAATGGAACATTAAGATCCTTGTGAATATTTGAGCCTCTAACATACCAAGGGGCAGCTGTGATTATTCGAAGTAGTTTATTTTGGCGCCTTTGAATTTTTTCGATATTAGAGGCCGAGGCAGTGCCCCATAACTGAATACCATAGCACCAGATTGGCTTTAAGATGAAGTTGTAAAGAAGAAGTTTGCAGTCGAGACTAAGGACAGAGTTTCTTCCAATAAGCCAATGAATTTGGATGGCTTTTAGTTTCATTTGAGTTAATTTTGCCTCTATATGGCTTTTCCACGTTAAACGGCGATCTAGATGAATACCGAGGTATTTTACATGCGAATTTTGAGGTATTATTTGATTATTGATTTTAATAGGGGGCATGATTCCCGACGCAAGGTAAATGTTATATGTACGCATTTTTGCTCATTGACCTCTATCCTCCATTGCTTTAACCATAGTTCGAGTTGAAATATATGATCCTGTAGGTATCGAGATGCTTCTTGACGGTTTTCGTGCACGCTCAAAAAAGCTGTATCATCAGCAAATGTTGAAGTTTGTGTGTAGTTGTTTGTTGGCATATCCGAGGTATATATTAAGTATAAAAGTGGGCCCAGGATGCTTCCCTGAGGGACTCCAGCGTCAATTTGCTGAGGAGAGCTTAAATAATCACCTTCTTTAATAATAAATTTTCGACCGACTAAGTAGCTTTCTAACAGCTTGTGTGTGTTTACTGGTAAGTTAAGCTTCAATTTATGTAATAAGCCTTCATGCCAGACTTTATCAAAAGCTTGAAAAACATCGATGAAGAGAGCGGAACAATATTTTTTTTCTTCAAAGGCTTTTTTTATTGCGTTTACTATACGATGGGTTTGCTCAATTGTGCTGTGTTCTCTTCTAAAGCCGAATTGGTGGTTAGGAATACATCTATTTTCATTTAAAATTGGGGTTAATTTTGACGCTAACAGCTTCCCAAACAGCTTTGATATATTAGAAAGTAAGCTTATAGGCCTATATGACTCAACTTTTGTGTGATCCTTTCCAGGTTTAGGTATCATGGTGACTAAGGAGACCTTCCACTTTTGAGGATAGTATTCAAGGCGTAAAATAGCATTAAAAATTAAAAGAATAATTTTCTTTGCTATGCTGGGTAGCTCCAAAAGCATTTTGTTGCTGATCTTATCAAAACCAGGAGCCTTCTTGGGGTTTAAATCACAAATAGCCTTTTCGATTTCTCTTATCTCAAATATTAGCGGAACAGCTGCTCTAGCAGCAACAGGTGGTAACTCGACCGCAATATCGTGAGATATATTTGGGGTAAATACGTTTTTTAAATGATTGACAAACAGATTTCCTTTTTCAACAACATTTCTTGCCCAACTTCCATTCAAGTTTCTTAATGGTGGTTTAGAGACAACTGGCCTTTTGAGATTTCTAGCTGCACGCCATAATGAGTAGTTTGATTGTGGGGTTGCATCAAGTTCCTTAAGATATTTTTTCAGAGAAGCCGTTTTCTTAGTCTGCAGTAACTTTCTTAGTCTTTTTGTACACTCTTTAAGTAAGTTCTTAAGTTGAGGGGATCTGTGCAATTGCCACTCTCTTCGAGCCCTCCTTTTTTCAGACAAAAGATGCTCGACATCTGTGGAACTTATTTTAATAGTTTTTGTTTTTTTGGGGGCAATATTGGAATATTGAACAGCTAGTTTCAGAAAACTGTCGAAATTGTCAATAGCGATCTACATAATCCGGTGTACTGAGCGCAATATTTGCTGTACAATGGGTACTGAGATATTTTTTATATTTTAACCAATTAATTTGCGTAGCTGTCGTCGGAGGTACAATTCTATTGGGGTTCATTATAGTAACAATTGTAGGTGTATGGTCGGAAGATAAATCTAGGGAGGCTTCAACATGAATCGTTTCTATGGGAATGTTTTTAACCACGCCGAAATCGATGACATCTGGAATTTTTTGATGATCAGTGGGCCAATATGTTGTTTGTCCGCTCGCTACCACATTTAAATCCATTTTAGAAATTGTGTTAACTAAAACACGACCCTTTGGTGTTATAAGTCGCGACCCCCAGAAGGTATGTTTAGCGTTATAATCGCCAGCGGCTAGGAAACACGGTCCTAATGATTTAAAATATTTATAATATTGGTCCTCCGATATTGAAAATCTAGGCGGGGAGTATAACGATGAAATTACTAGGTTTCTATTTAATTCCTCAACGCAAATGTTCGTTGCTTGGAGATAATCTTCACGATGATCACACATTAGGTAGTGTTTGACACGGGTTTTTATTAAAATGGCAGAACCTCCACAAGCTCTATCTCGAGGGTCCTTGGTATTATATAGGAAATAACCATTTATATTAAACGTATTTCTTGAGGTCAAATGAGTTTCAGAAATCATCATGACATCAATTTGTTTATTTTTAAGAAAGTATTCTAATTCATTTTTATGTTGGCGGATGCCGTTTGCGTTCCAAAAACAAATTTTTAAACAGTTCATGGTTTGTTAAGTACAGCTTGCAATAACATCGATTGCATTCTAAGCATTTCCTGCATCATATTACCCATTGTGTTCGTAAAATTATTTACCGTTTGCACTAATGTTTCCATGGTTTTTTCTAAACGACTTAAATTAGAAACTGGAGTTTCATCATAACTTGGCGAGGGACCTTGCATTGGCTCATGGTTTGATTTTAGGACGTTAGCGTAAGAGGTTCTGTTGTTACTAGGCTGGGGGGCTTGAATTGCATTTGTGTTTACCTGATTTGTTACCTGCATTTGAGGGGGATTAGTTTTCGGTCCTACCAACTGCTTGACAATAGTATATACAGGGCATCCTCTATAATTGGCAGTGTGATTACCGCCACAGTTGCTACATTTTTTTACGTTGAGGTCGGTTTTAGACTTGTCGCAAAGAACTGTTCCATGTAATTCACCACATACAACGCAAACAGGGGTTAAGTAGCAGTATGCCTTAGTATGGCCAAATTCCTGGCAGTTTAGACATTGAACAGGACCATTTCTTTTGTGCGGCTCCTCAATAGTTACCCTTCTGTACATAATATATTTTAAATTATAAATTGGATGCGTTTCATTTTTTTGAGCTTAACGTCGCCGGGTTCTAGCTCCACTCGAAATAATGGTTGGGGATTTTTTTCCCTATTTTTTATATTTGTAACGTTTTTGATTTTAAAGCCCTTCTCTTCCAAAAAAGCTTTAATTTGCCCTGGGTCTACGCATGAGTATATGCCCTTGATTACTACCTGAAGACCTTTACTGCTCTTCAGTTGATAAGTATAAAAGTTTTTATTCAGAGTCTCAAATCTTGTAATTACTTTTCGAAAATCATCCTCGTGATTCACCTGTATTTTAGTCTCGTTAGGAATTTTCACCTATCACCGAAATTAAACTTTTTATTAACTCATTAGAGTTTTGCTCTCTAAGGTATATCGGGGGTGGCTTAAACGATTTAATGACGTTTGGTGCTTCAGAGGATTCATCCTCCAGAATCGCAAAACGATTTTGTGTATTTATTTTATCAAAAGATGGTACTTTTGAGGCCGAAGCAACTGCTGCAGAGGTAGGGCTGCGTCCCCATTTAAGCACTGTTATGTACCTGTCCAAACCAACTTGTACTGTAGGCCTTTGACAGCTTTTTACAGGGGGGTTTTCCATTGCATTTGTGTTTAAGTTCATGGTATAATTTCCCACTAAATTTGTTTTGACGTCACGGCAATACTTGCTGGCCTGGCAACACTTGTCACCAAATCTAGTTGTAGTTTTTTTAATGAGTCACTATCCACTGTTTTTGTAAACACCGAGGGTGATAGGGAACGTGTTCGAATAATTGGCTTAGCCGTTAAATAGTTTATATTGTTTTACAACAACAAAAAAAAACAATAAATTTAAATGTTTTTGTTCAGAATATGTATACACATGTATGAACATTCATACATACGTATGTATATATTTTTACTGTTTTATTTTATTTAACTTTGTCGTTTTAAATTGTTCACTATTATGTTAAATAATTTAAACAACAAAATATATTATTTTTTTTAAGCGTCCATTCGCTGCTTATATTACAAAATCAAATGTGATTAATTAATAGTTCAAATCGTATGCGGGGTTTAAATACACGTCTGTATCACAACAAAGCACAAACCGAACTGTGTTGTAATAAAAGCAATAAATTGCGGTTGTTAAAGTGACTAAGTTCTTTATAAATAAGTGTTATACATCAAAGTGTTGTGTTGTTTAGTTTTATTTAAATTGCAATAAAAGAACTCGAAACGGTATATTAGTGAAAAAAACCAAAACGTTATTGAAAGGCAGTAACGTAACAAACCAAAACGTTATTGAAAGGCAGTAACGTAACAATATAACAAAATTATAATCAGTTCGAATTCACTTTAAGTGGCAACGAAAAGCCTGCTGACTTTGACAGTTCGAACCATGTAGTGGTGTGTGGTGGTCGTCTGTTTGTTAAACAGACAGACTTAAACAAAAAAAATAAAACATAGAGTGGCCAGATTGCCCGCGGCGCTGGTATGCCCACGTTTAGCTCGGCTGAAGCTCGCCGGATGGGGTGGTTCTTGCCGGCAACTGGACCCTGGACACACACACTAGCAAAAAAATCATACCAGCTAATGTTGGTTTTATTAAATTTTTAGGGGCTTAAAGTAGTCCTGCATCTCCCTACCGGGCATACCTACACACAAATACATTGCCCTCCCACTCGAAAACTTCGTCTCGCCATGACGTCATCTTCCTCGACGTCCCAGTTCCAACCTGCAAACATTATTTCCCCTACTTACAGCCGCTTATTATTTAAATTAGCCGATCATACTAAATGATAACTCTGCACAAATTTCATTTAAACATTATAACACTTATCTAATTTATTAAAAAAAACAATTTGTAAATCAATTTTAATTATTTTTAAATAGTTTACAAAAAACAAATTTTAGCAAAATTATCAAATTTAATTAAAAAACAAATTTAGCAATTCAGAACTTCAAATTATTACATTAAGCAGATACAAAAATTTTTAATTCAAGCTAATATTTAACCTTAAATTTCTAATATTCTTTATTTTATTTAACTTTTCTTCTCTAGAGAGGATGTATTAACACTCAGCCAGTTAGAGATGCTTTCACTGCCGGTCAAACGAGGAGAAAGAATTTCCGCTACCGGTATTGGCTGGTTTTCGGTCCGTCCGTCTTTCTGTCCTTTGGTTTGCGCGATATCGGTACGTGGGTAAAATATTTCACTATGGCCTATGCCCGGTCTTTTCTTAACGCCTTTTAATTAATTTTTCTTTCTTCCTGTTTTTTTTTGTACATATGTATATTGTTACGTTACTGCCTGTCAATAACGTTTTGGTTTATTTCCTTTATAATAAATCGTTTCGAGTTCTTTGATTGCAATTCAAATAAAACAAATAAACGCAACACTTTAATGTATAACACTTATTTATTAAGAACTTAGTCACCTTAACAACCGAAATTTACAGCTCTTATTTATAACTCACTATGCGCGCACGTTTGGCTTAATGCCCCTAAACGGAATGGCTTCGATTTCCAAAAACGAAGGGTATGCCTACCTACTTATATATATTTAAATATATTTAACTCAAAATATTTTTATTTGGTTTTTCTCCTCTTTTAAAAAAAAATTGGTTAAAAGGGACTGTCGGGTCCGTCTAGCCGTTCGAGTGAAGGGTGACTTACGAGTGTCTAAAACCAATTTCATACCAGGAGCACCTCAGGAGTGATGGTGCTAAAAAGCTTATTCCTCGTTGGATGGAGTACGTGATGGTGTGGCGTTGGCGGTTTAGTTTCTAAGTTTAGATTTTAATTGCTTTCTTTGTTTCACAATTATTGTTAAAAGCTTAAATTGTCCTTGAATTCTTTTAAATTAAATGTACTTTGCATGAAATTCTCAACTTTGTAATCTAAGTCTTTATTCTTTTTTTAATTTTTACAAAAAAACTTTAATGTTTCTTTCTTTTGTTTAAAAAAATCAACCAAACTTTGCCCTCTTAGTTTTTATTCTTTCAGTTTTTCCCAAAAGTGGATTTAAAGGTTTTTCTTTTTTTGTTCAATAAATAAAAATAAAATAAAAACACAAACTTTATTCCAAATCAAAAAAAAAAAAAAAAAAATTATCCAAATCTCTTGGTTTTATTTATATTCCTGGGGAAAACTCTATTTATACGTTGGCCACTAGCTCCACCGACTTCTTTTCACCGCCTCCAGAAAATATCAAAAGGATCGACATTTTAATTTTCATCGCCCATGAAACCTACCCCAAGCCAACATGGCTCTTTATTTTCAGCAATTTAATTTCTTTACAAAATTTGTTATGCCTACTTTTTTGTTTTTGTTTACTGTTTACGTTTTTTTTTGTGTTGTTATATTTTTTCTTCCAGCTGTCATACTATTTATTTAGCTTTCGCGTTGCCTACTCCTATTCTCTTCTTCTTTTTAACCTTTTTAAACAACTACAGGGTGCACACGACAACCAATTTGTTTTGGTTTCAGAATATTTTATTTAGTGCTGGTTCACACTCTTCAAGTTTTAGCCGTCAAGTCTTGAGTTTTTAGGAGAGAAGGGAAAAGAGAATGCCATTTCTTTTCCCCTCTCTCCTAAAAACTCGAGACTTGAGGAGTCAAACTTGACGTGTGTGAACCGGCACTTACATTGCAGCCACACGATCAAGCTTTTCTTGATAGTCTTTTACATATACTGTTTGTCAAAATATGCAAAAATTGGCGGCTGTGACGTAGGCTGCACGCAAGTTGAAAGCAATTTACTTTCGAGATGTCATTAAAAAAAAAAAAAAATTTATAAAGAGAAACAAAAAATTTGCTCACTAACCTTGAAATCAGCTGTTTTCTTGAACGTAAATTGAAACACTCACTGGCAAGAGAATTTTAAAGGCAAGTTCGTATCAATTTTTAAAAGTATGAGTGTATTGGTAAAAAAGTGTGAGTGCATTAAAACTTGATAGGCAAAACTTGATCGTGTAACCATCAAGTTACAAAAAGTTAACATTTCGACCCGTTATCATCTACTGATACTGAGGCTTTTGTTTTGTCGAAGTATTGCTGCCACCGTTTATAGAAATTCAACTTGGTATATATTAAATCAAATCAAATAAAAAAATTACATAAAAAGCCATGTTATGGATCGAGTGAAATTTAAAACAATGGTGATTTCAAGTTAAATTTTTGTTTAAATTACCGTCGTTTTTTATTTTAAAATAAGTTCTAACGAAGATAAGCTGTACTTATAGTATGAAGTATATAAAACTAAATTATTTAATGAACTTTAAACACAGGATCGTTTTTAAAGTTTGTTCGATTTTGATTTCACTCGAATTCGATTTCTCGAACATTGCTGATTACTTTTTGTTTGGCCACATATGTGACGCGAAAAATAGAAAGGGGCCTAAGGGTTTTGCTATTTTAAAGATTTGAATACGTGTATCTTTGGTGTACCCTCACTGAGCGTGTTGGTATTGGTCTCATTTGAAAGCAACACATCTCAACCTTGAAAACGCGCCTAGGTCGTCCCTACCTCTTGTTTTGTGTAATTGGTTTTAACTGTTCCCTTTACCTTACTGTTCCCTTTCTCTATGCGCTGTCACATATATATCTATTTTTTTTTGTATTGTTATTTGAAGAATTTAATAACTCTATTGCTTTAGTTGTAAGCAAAAATGTTTGAAACATTTTGCAACTTTCATCAAAATTTAGTCTTATTAAAATTGTATTCCTTATTATCAGAAATACCTAAAGTCCTTGCACAAAAGTATTGCAAATATTTATATAAGTTTTGTACGTTATTTTTATCACATTTTTGAAAAATTCGACCTCTCTCTCTATCTCATTAATTGGAATGTCTGTCGGCAGTATATGATTTTGTTCTAAACAATAATAAATATATCAAAAAGTAATTTCAATTTTTGGGAATACAAAATTTTAATTTCAAAAGATTTTGTTATTCGTGCTTAATTCCCAGTTTTTATTCTTGATAAAAACACTTGAAATTTATTGTTGATGGGATAAGCTATTCCTATGCATTTCACTGGTTGCTTAGGCCAGATCATCAGGAAACTTCATCCATAAAGATTTTAGACAAACTAAAGATATTAAACCAAATAAAACTGTTAAACGTATAAGACTTATAGCAACAGTTTTACTTGTAACAATATCAAAGCTTGAACAAAATACATCAACAATAAAAAAGTGGGTTTATCTCATCTTACACTCCCCACTACAATTAGTTGAAATTCTCTCAACATTAATTGTAGTTGTAAGTAGGTTAAGAAAAACAAAATAAAAAACAAACAACAACTTACAAAAGATGTTGTCAATTAAGTGTTTTTTTAGGCCGTGCACTTGCCTGTTTATTATCAAAAAGTAATTTCAATTTTTGGGAATACAAAATTTTAATTTCAAAAGATTTTGTTATTCGTGCTTAATTCCCAGTTTTTATTCTTGATAAAAACACTTGAAATTTATTGTTGATGGGATAAGCTATTCCTATGCATTTCACTGGTTGCTTAGGCCAGATCATCAGGAAACTTCATCCATAAAGATTTTAGACAAACTAAAGATATTAAACCAAATAAAACTGTTAAACGTATAAGACTTATAGGCAAGTGCACGGCCTAAAAAAACACTTAATTGACAACATCTTTTGTAAGTTGTTGTTTGTTTTTTATTTTGTTTTTCTTAACCTACTTACAACTACAATTAATGTTGAGAGAATTTCAACTAATTGTAGTGGGGAGTGTAAGATGAGATAAACCCACTTTTTTATTGTTGATGTATTTTGTTCAAGCTTTGATATTGTTACAAGTAAAACTGTTGCTATAAGTCTTATACGTTTAACAGTTTTATTTGGTTTAATATCTTTAGTTTGTCTAAAATCTTTATGGATGAAGTTTCCTGATGATCTGGCCTAAGCAACCAGTGAAATGCATAGGAATAGCTTATCCCATCAACAATAAATTTCAAGTGTTTTTATCAAGAATAAAAACTGGGAATTAAGCACGAATAACAAAATCTTTTGAAAAAAAATAATAAATATAAATAATAAAAAAATTAATTTTTCGAAATTAAATAAAGTTTTATAATTGGACAAATTGCTTTTCAGCTGGAACCTGGACAAACCCCAAAAAAACTGGCCAATCCAGGCCAATTGCACTATATTTGTGCAATTTTTTCTTGACCATCGAATGGGCAATACAGGTGACCCATGAGTCAATAAATTTGTTAACATCAGAGAGAACTATTCTCTGCAAATTTGATTGCCAACATTATTGCTTATGTTCGAAAATAAATACTGTGCTTGGAGACGTATCGTAAAAAATTTGCAGCAATTCCTTTCTAACTTCAGCAATCGGTAAGATTTGCTTTTTTTGTGAGGTTAAAAGGTTTTTAATTTTATCAAAGCTGTTTTATTTTTAGTTTTGTGCGTGTGTAAATTTGCTTTAAATGTATAATTTGGGACACAGTCATGTGAAATTTCCGAATTGTTTACTGGCAACACTGCTTAGAACTTACATAATAGGGATGCTTTACAGATTTGTATGATGACTGACTCTGTGCTATGCACTACACTTATTGTTTCTTTTTTTTCTGGCTAAGGTTTCTATAAGTGGGCATACGCTCAAACATACAGAGAGCAAGAGGCAGAACCCAGCCATGCAGCTTCATCTTTGATAAGCTTTAACCGACTGCACCTTTCGCAATAAGATTTATTGAAATACACTGAAAGAGTTTATACATAAAATTTCTGGTTGCTTCAAATCTTTTTCAAACATCTTAGTTCTGGAAATACCTGTAAAAATAAAAAGTATTATTTTTAATTTAATTTTAAGAATAAATAAAAAAAAATTGTTAAAATAAGAAAACAATAGTGGTATGCACACCAAACTTGTTAATTTGTTAAAGTTACCAACTGTGAACGACCCCCTTTTTAAAACTTTGTTAGTCTGGTAACTTTCGTAGTAAAACAACTGATTTATTGTTCTGACATAATTTATTTTTCTGGAAAAAATAAAACATGCCACGAGAAAGTGTAAAAAGAACAATTGTTAACCATTTAATTAATCATGCTTTGAAAAAATAACGTTTGCTGACGGTAAGTAGTGAGTTACCAACTAACAACTATTTTATCAGGGGTGCCGTGTCGTTAATTTGTTAAATGTTAATCCGGTTGCGCGTTAAATATACAAAAACAAAATGCGTCAAAAAAGTAATGATTAACGACTAACAAACTAACAAGCTCGGTGCGAATACCGCTAATATTAAAGATTAATGCAGTTATTCTTAACAATCGGTAATTAATAGAAAACAGATGAATGAAACGCTAGACTATAACTGCATGTTTTAGATGACGAGCGCATAGTGAACAACCACCCAATTTTTATTAAATAATATAATTGCTGAATAATTGTAATAGTCAGATATGCAATGTCTAATTAGAATTTTTTTATCAGCTATAGTGTCGCGATATAGGGTTATACCAAAAATAATGGCCCTTGCAGGACATACATTTATTATTAGCTTTGGTTTATTCAGTAAAAATAAAAAATTCAAAATTCGGCAAAACAAAATTACAAATAGTACAAATATGGATCTATCTACGTTTCAAATTTCATTAAAATCGGTTTGATAGTTTCTGAGAGGCAGAAATTGCCCTCTATCTCCCCTCGTGATCCTACGATTCGGTATTTTTTCAACAGGCTTGGTCCTTGTACCAATATGAACCTATGTGCCTTATTTTATTAATTTATCTCCAAAATTGCGACCTGTACTTTGCGCACAAGGTTACATGGACAGCCAGCTAGCCAGCCAGCCGGACGGACATCGTTAGATCCACTCAGAAAGTGATTTGGAGTCGATCGTTATACTTTAAGGTCTAGGGCTAATATTTTGAGGTGTTACACACATCAGCACAAATGCATAATACCCTCTCCACTATTGTTGTGTGGGTATAAATAGTCTGTACACTTTTAAGAAAGTTAAAATAATTCTAACGAAATCAGCCTTTATACTTTTTTATAGCTTAGAGCGAAAATAAGTTTCTTATGCATTTTTCTCAGTGTATTTATGCATTTGTCGCTTAAAGACCTTCAACGAAAAAAAAGAAAAAATTAAGAGAAACAAATTCTTATCAATAATAATTTGTTTAAACATTCTCCAAAGCTCTGAGATAGGGGCAGCAATGTCACACGCCCATCATTTTTTGGAGCGTTCGATACTCATTGATATGACGCCAGAGACCAACCTCTTCCTATACATATGTAAAAAGAATGTGTGTTTGTGTCTGTATGGATGTTTGTTTGCACTATCCCAGCGGGAAAAAGAAGGAGTACGGAGGCCTTCCAGAAGGCCTCTGTACCCCTTCTTTTGGATAAACAAGGCCTTCTCGCTCCATTCCATACTCATATCTTTTTTACACGCGTTGTCATTGCGGAGAAGGCCTTCCGCTTTCCTTTCTTCCCCAGAGCTTCTTAAAGGCCTTCAAATAAATGGCTCTTAGAAGGCTTTCCAGAAAATCACTTTCAAAAGGCCTTAGCAAAAAGCTTATCTTGAAGGGTTTTTAAGAAAGGTATGTTAAAAGGCCTTTCAATTAATGGCTCTTAAAAGGCCTTTCAGACCATCCTTCTACAAATGCATTAAAGGTCATATTGAAGGGCTATCAGTCTAAAACATTAAGGAATATTTCCTTACAAATGAAATTAGAAGACTGAATAGGCTTCATGTATGTACATATCAGATCTCCAATATAGAAAATGAAACAACACTTAACTTTATTTTACAAACGTATGTTTATATATGATTTACATTATTGTTTTTATTTTGTATTTTAATATGCACCTACTTTGTTACTTTATTTTATAACGGGATCTGAATTCTTTCGCTTTGGCGAAAAAAAAAACAAACAATTTTACTCTTTCTCTTTTCTACTTCAACTAAAATGATTTACAACCAGCGTTACCGTTGGTGCCACTAAAGTGGCAATTTGCCACTTTTTGGACTGCTTGGATACCATTTGGCCACTTTTACAAAATGCACCCAAATGTGGTACTTTTTGTGATGCTTGCCACTTTTTTGATACTTTTTACGTTAGAAAAATATACTTTTTTTTCTGTTTTATTATAACTCCCAGCTTTAATATAAGTAAAACTGTTTTAATATACATATGTAAGCAAGTTTATATGAAATTTTTTTTCTTGTCATGCGTGGTTAGCTGAAAATCGGTTGAATAAACTTTCTATTAACCTATTTTATTTTTTATGAATAAGGGGGTAAATATATCTCGCATATATATATTGGTCGTGAAGCAGAAACCGAAGTAAAATCTAAGTTTTTACCAAAAATTGTGTACAGAATTGATATAAAAATCAAAAAGCTCAATATATTAAAGTATTTACCCCCATTATTTATAGTGTCTAATGAAGATATAAACTATTTCGAATAAGTTTCAGAGTTTAAAGATATTATAACCGACGCAGATGCCTTTATACACGTATTTAAACTTCTAGAGAGTAAAGTAAATGACGCGAATTATAAAAAAATTTTTAAAATTTCGAATGCTGAAGATTTTTGGCGTGAAATTGGAACATTGAAAAATAGATTTGATGAGTATACCTGTATATATATTCAAACTTGTACATTTCTCATATTTTTACATTGTCACACAATAGTGCTTCTACTGAGCGTGTTTTTACTAAGTTAGCTTTAATCAAAAATAAAGTAACAAATAGGTTAAAAGTAAATACTTGCGAATCCATGCTTTTATTATTAAAGTTGTTAGATACTAGCCTTGAGGATTGGGTTTCAGGTGAAGACATTTTACGAATGTATAGAAGTCGTTTTAAAAACAATTAATTTTAAAAAAATTTGTATGATACTGACCATTAATAAATAACACAGGACGACATTGAAAGAGTTTGTTTACCCGTTCCAACTGATTCTTATATTTTATGGAATGCTAAAGTCGAATATGAGCGCAGTTTTCTCCCATCACGTCACATTTATCAGATACACCAATTATTTTAATTTCGGAAGATGTTTTGTACCGCAATTAATAACAAAATCTAGTTTTTAAAGTCTATAAACCTGATTACAAAAATCTTAAGCAATAATAGACGAAATTGGATAAAAACTAAATATGCTTAAGTAAAGAAACTAAAACACTAGCACTTAAATTAAGTGTATGTATGCATTTATTTGTATTAAAGTGCGGAACTGATTAAATATAAAGTATTCGAAAAAGTGATATTTTCGTTTTTTTTTTTTTGCTATAGGATTTCTTGTTATTATCCGATTTTAGCTTAGCTGCGAGGCCCACGGTGTCGACAAAAACATTTCTTTCGCATATTTATAAAAAACTAAAATTTGTTTTTGTTTTCAATACAAATATACGAAAGAAATGTTCTTGTCGACATCGTGGGCCTACAACTTTTGTAATTACGTTGACTGTAGAATAAAATTATAAAACTACTAGATGACCCGTGCGAATATTTCGCACCGTTAGTTGTCATTTTTGTAACATAAAATGAAAATAATTAATAGAAATTTTAGTAACTTCAATACATTTTAAAATATAATTTTTATCAATGAAAATATTAATTTTTCAATTTCTAATTATTTTTCGTCATTAGTGTTAGAAATAAGCTTTAATATGAGATATCATTCATTAAATTTGATGCGTTGGTATGGGAGATATTTGCAACCGACAAAAAAAAGTGATTTAGAAATAATATATATGATGGATTTTGTTATTAATTGTGGCACAAATCATCTTCCGAAATTACAGTAATTGGTGTATCTGATAAATGTGACGTGATGGGAGAAAACTGCTCATATTCGTCCAAAGCATTCTAAAAAACATAAGAATGGGCAAATAAATTTCCAAACAGTTTTTAAATGCAGGTAGACATGTCTTTAATAAATCAAAGAAAATGTATTCAGAAGGAAACGTTTTTGAATTACAAAAACATTAAAGTAAATATGTATTTTATAAAAATTACTTCTCGAGAGAAATATTTACAAAATTATTATTTTAGTTTTTACAACAAATGAGCCATTTGTAAGTTAGTATGTATGTCTATTGATATACATACGACCAGTTGTTTTTTAGTGTATATAATTACTATACAATGTTTTTTGTTATGTTTTTATACCATTAAAAATTATAACAAATAGAAAAAACGTAAAAAATACATAATGTGGTGTACTTATTTTAATTTTAAAAGATGTGCCCATTCTTTTTTTAAATCCTCTTTTTGGTGCCACTTTTTTTGTAGATATCCCCTTTTTTTGGTACTTTTTAAAAATATCCGGCGTTAACACTGTTTACAACATATGTTACTATCCGAATTCTTTTGCTTTTGCTTGTGCTTGTGCAAAAAAAAAACAAAACAAAAAATGTTACTCCTTCTTTTCTCGCTTCTCATACCAAAGAGCCGGACCTTCTATGAGGCATTCTTTAGCAGTTACGTAAGAATAGTAATTTAATCAAAAAAATTTTAAGCAGGCCTGTAAAAAGGCCTGAAGTAAGAAGGTCTTCTGAGTTTTCCCGCTGGGATACTGCTGGCCATAATCACAACCATCTACATACCTACATCCAAACTGACCTCTAACAATTTTTTTTACAGTTTTCCTTCCTATTGGGATTGGCAAGCAAAAAGTATTTAAAAAAATTTTAAATGTTTGTTGTAAGCCGCGTGCGCCAAGATTTTTTTTAAGTTAAAGTGATTACAATTCATTTGCAAGATCATATTCATAAGAATGAATATGTTTCCAAATCAGTTCTTTTACTGATTTTACAAACTTTACTCTCGAACTTAGCAAAAATCTAAGTAAATCCAAAATATTTAAGTAAATCCACACACATGAATCAATTTAAGTTTAGTTGTTGGAGGTATAATAATTTGTTTGTGTTGCTTGTTGTCCGTTTAAAAAACATTTGGAGTTCAATCGCTGGTACGACTGTTCCTTTTTTTCTGTTTTGTTTTTGTGGATTTTAAAGCCCCAAGGCTTTCCTCAATCTAAATGATAAGATAAAATTTTTTGTTTTAACGTTATTTGTTCGTTTAACTTTTCGTTTATTTGCCATAAGAACGTTAAATACAACAAATTGTCTTAATACTGATTGCCACTACCTCTGCCTATTAAGTTCAGCTTAAGTAATCTAAAATTAACAACAAAAATCCTTAGTTTAATATGTTATTCGTTGGTGTGTGTTTGTGTTGAAAATACATATGTACAGTGAGCAAAAAAAAAAAAAAAAAAAAACTCGTACACTTGTTAAATTAAAATAAAAACACAGAGATTAAAGTAAACCATAAGGAAGGGGAAGCACTTAATCTACGAATCCAAGTGCAGACAGATTTACATATTTGGAAGTGATGGACGCAAATCTGTATGGAGAAAGTAAGGGGAAGCACTTAACCCACGAAATATTTTTGATACTGTTAAGCACGGTGGCGGCAATGTTATAGTTTGGGGGTGTATGAGTGCTAATGGAGTAGGTAGCCTTGTGTGTATCGGGGGAATCATGAATAAAATAGATTATTTAAATATCCTGAAAAATAATTTGCCATAATCCGCTCAAAAATGGGTTAGGGAATGATTTTGTTTTCATGATAAGATCCAAAGCATTCGGCCGTTATCGTAAGGGAATGGTTATAACAAAAAAAAGTTTTGCCTCATCCTCCCCAGAGCCCGGATTTAAATCCGATTGAGCATTTGTGGGCTCATATGAAAACAAAATTAAGAGATTACCACATATCCGGAAAACAATCCTTAAAAACGCTCTCAAAGATATCTGGAGTTCTATTCCCCAAGAAGTTACAAAAAATCTAGTCCATTCGATGCCAAGAAGACTTCTTTCTGTTAAAGAAGATAAAGGACACCATACAAAATACTGAAAACCTAAATATTTTAATCTTTTTTAAAGTAACGTTAATTTTTTTGTCCTGTACAACTTATTTTTTGTTTATGAGTTTTAGCATATTTATGTTTTTGTTGTTTTTTTAACGTTAAAATATACAAAATGTAAAAGAAGTTTTATTTAAATTAAAATATAGATCTTAAAATTTAATTAATGTGAAATAAAAGTTAAAATATGGTTTTACTTTAATCTCTGTGTTTTCTTTCTTTTATTTTAATTTAACAAGTGTAAAAGTTTTTTTTTGGTTCACTGTATTCGTAAGCAGAGTGGCGGCCAATATTTTTATCTGATGACGCTTAATTATGATTATGTGGATGAGTTTTTTTTTTTTTTTTTTAGGAAAACCCCTGTTGAAAGTGTGTGTGTGTGTATATATCGGTGTACTGTTAACTCATTTAAGGATTGGTAATGAATAAGAATTTTTTTTTAATTTTTATAGTTTAATATTAGGCTAGCAAAAGCGAAAATGCGGAAACTGCGATATTTTGCATTTTCAATTTTGCCAGACTAATACTGAACTCCGCTACTATGTATTAGAACTCAATTTAAGAAAACTTTATGTGGTTATTTTATAAAACAGCAATATTTTGGATTCTATTTTAATAGGAAGCACTTAAAACGGAAAGGGGATTCATGGTCGACTCAACAACTTGGATTATGCAAATGATATCTGTCGTTTAGCTGATAACTTCTCCGATTTTGCAACAAACGTTCTCAGAAAACTGTACGTTTCAATACATATATTAATAACTTTTTACAACAGGCAATAACCCGATATAAGACGTTAACTAGTTTCGCTACCTTGGTAGCAATGTGTTCAAATTAACATATTCACAAGGTCCGGCAAACTTTTGGTCGTCAAAAATGGTCTGGAGTTCGCCCTATCTGTTCAAGCGTTTAAAATTCAGAAGGCCCGGCAAATTTTAGGTTGTCTTAAAACGGTCTGGATACTTCGTATCTGTCCAAGCGTGGAAAATTGGGAATTGAATTGGACATATCCTGCGGTGACCGAGCAACGAAATCGAAAGGGAGTTGTAAAGAGGACGTGCAGCTCATACATGGAGAATGCAGTTGGAACTTAAAATCGCAGCCATGGAGAAAAGCGTGGCACAAAACCCGAATATGTTTAAACAATTTGTGGAGGAACTATGCTCCTTATAGGAATGATGCAAATACAAGTTTCGACTTAGCTGCACAATCTCCTTTGCACGATTTTTTGTGCAGGTAAATCAAAAATGCAGCTATCTTAAATGCATTTACCTGCCTTAATGTGCAGATACACAATTGTGGTTACCTGCACAAAAGTGCAGCTAAAGTAAAGTGTTTAATTTAAAAGTAAAATAAAACAAGTATGAAAGTATAGTCGGTCAAGCCCGACCATATGATACCCTACACCACAGTATTTAAAAACACATCCTGCTTATGTGTCCATGTAAATATGGATTTATCTATGTTTATAAACTTCATGAGAATCGGTTTGAAAGTTTGTGAATGAGAGAAATTGCCCCCTGCCTCCCCTTGTGGTCCTATTTTTTAAAAACTGTATAGCTAATGTGTCCCTATAGATTAGGGTAGCCAGATCTTGAATTCAGAAAAACAGTACATTGGTTATGAAAAAACAGTACAATCAAGAAAAAAAACAGTAGATTTTTTTACGAAAGCATTACTATTTATTTAATATTTACAACTCTTGAATAACAATAACATAAAGAAATACACTTTAAAAGTATAACATCAAAGGTCGAATAAAATGCATTTTATATCAAAGGAAAGATTGACATTTAATGGTATGTATTTCATATACAAAATGACACCATTTGCGTTTATAAATCGTACATCACAAACAAAGCATTTGGCCATAGTATTATTTTCCAATGTAAAACATTTAAATATCTAAGTTTGTATTTAACTTAAAAAAGCTACTCACTGATTGAGATTTGACGACCATAGGCAAACTTACTTGCCCAGGGGATTTTGCATCATATAATTGTTCACGTAAGAGATAGAGTAAATATTAAAGCCCTGCACGAATGCATTTGAAAGCCGTTTCAAATCATTCGTTTGTTTTTCAACTCGTGATTGTCGATTGCATTTTGCTAACGAATCAAACTCTGTATTGTGAAAAACACATAAAGCATGAAAAGAATATAAACACACAAATGCAAATGAATTTAAATTTGTGTGTTATAAACGACCAAATACGAAGTGTAAAGAGCACGAAATATACTCCACACAACAACGAATCAAACGAATAACACAAACTACACCAACTCAAACGAATCGCACGAATCAAACGAATAAAACGATTCACACCAAACAACAGTTACAAAATAGATGATAAGAATTATCTTTTTTTTTTATTATTAGGTATGACTAGTAAATTTGTATTGAGCAAAAAAAACAAATGAAGATGCAAGATATTTTTATACAATGTTTAAGTTTTTATTTTAAATTATTTTATCCAAAAGTTACAAAAATATATTTTGAAATATTTTATTAAAAGTAAAAAAGAAATGAAAAGCTTAATTCAATTAATTGCAAAATTAAGATAAAAATAATATGAGCAAAATGGTTTAAAATATATATTAATTTGTACAGTTTAAAAGCTCATTTTGTATTTCAGTTGCTTCTATATTTGAATGAAGAAACATTATGGCATTTATAGAATCACCGTTTAAAGCAATGCTGCATCTTTTTTCAGAAATCAAATTCCGAGCTACTGAAAAAACTCTATCTGAAGCTGCACTACTAGCAGGTGTTGCTAATATTTTGCAGCTCACTTTGTAGAGAAGTGGAAATTCATTTTGATGTAAGTTCCACCATTGCAAAATGTTGAAATCTTCATTAATACTAACATTTAAGCTTTCATACATTAGCAATTCGTTGGATACTGCATCAAGTCGTGTAGTATTTTCAGTCGGTGGTAAAAAATCAGAATATAATTCTATGATATGGCTAGATATTGCTGTTCGATTTTCTGATTCATGTTGCTCTTGAAAGTGTTTTCTCATAATTGCATGCATTTGTCTTTAATCGTGAATTTTTCTTCTTCACTAAATTGAACTAATTTGTTTAATGGAGGGAAAAGAAAAACAGCAATTTTATGGTAAATAGTTAGATTCCGAATTACTATGGAATCTATCAAAATTGCTAATTTTTCTTTAAACTCTTTTGTAATTTCTAAGTCGTTTATATCAGCATTACATTTTTTCTTTAAGCGATGGATATAAATATAAACAAGGTGTATTGTCGGATACTTTTCCCCTTCTAACTTTTTTAAAGTTTCTTCGAAAGCTTCCAAAACTTTAATTAAAGCTGTTATATGGTTCAAATGAATATTATTCATTCTATTGAGCTCGTTTTTTTGTTGCAAAAGTTGAACTATTTCGGACCAATTTTTTTCAACAGAAACAAATAAATAGTAAATTGAATTCCAGCGGGTGGGTGAAAATAAGGGTTGTTTGTAAATTTACATTAAGACCAGAAATTTTAAAATATTTTACGAGTTTAGTACATAAACTACATAATTCTGAAACAGCAGCTACTTCTTTCATAGCTTTTTGAATAGTATTGTGCAGTAAATGGTCAATGCAAAATATGTGGTTATGGTTCCGAAAGGCAGCGACCATGTTTGCTCCTCGATCTGTGACAATAATGGCTTTGTCATCCAGATCTAAATCGAACTCATTAAGTATTTTTCTTACCTTTCGACTGATATTATCATCTAAACATATATATATATATATATATATATATATATATCAAAGTTTATAATATACCTATTTATAAATATATATTATCAAATAAATAAATATTACTTGTACATTTTTCACCATCCATAGAATTAATGCCAAGAAGTCTACTAAATATATGTCCATCTTTTACGTAGTGAATGGTCACAGCTATATATGTTCTTCTAATAAAGTTATCGGTCCAAAGGTCTGATGTAAGACCAAAACCAACACTCTTCACAGAATTAATGTCAGTCTTTATTTTTTCAAAATGTTTATTGTAAACATTCATTATATTTCGGGAAATTGTTGTTGAATGTGGCAAAAGACTTCGGACATCTACATGTTCTCCGAAATTTGCGCCAACCGATAGAAGAAACTTTGCAACTTTGTGAAAGCCAGTATCTTCTACTAGTTGGAATGGTCTGCAGTTCTCCACAATCCATTCTGTAAATATCAGAGTTCCATTTTGTTTTGTCCCTGCATTTACTTCTACTTTTTTGATGTTCTTATTATTAGATGTCAAATAACATTTATGTCGAACTACATAAGATGTAGTTGCTCCATTATATTTATAAACTTTTAAACATTTTCTGCAAGCAACAACGTCCTTTATTTCTTCCTCTGACATATTTTCAACTTTTCCGAATACTTCCCACACCTTACTTCTTCCTCTTTTTGAGCTTATTTTTAACTCGCCTCTTACAATTGAATTTCTAATAACAGGCGTACTTAATGAAGTATTTGAGATACTTGGGGAAGGATTTGAATTAAATGAATCGTTTGCTGACATCTATTTTAAATATGTTTGTATACATATGTATGTATGCACATAAATATAAAGAAAAATAAACGAATTAATAAAACTAGGTAGATAAATTTAGACAAAAAATTTAAAAAAATTAAATTTAAATGATGAAACAGAACTGAGTCTTCAACTTCAAGCAAAAATTTTAAAGCCCATAATTAAAACGTCGGCAGTAACTTCAAATTCTCTCTCATTTCTTTCATTTTCTTTTGTTCTTATTTTTCTTTGTTTACAAAATGTATGAAATTGAATGAAAGTATGGTAGCAGCGTTACCGTTGTGATACTAAAGTATCAATTTAACCCTTTTTCGACGGTCTTGATCCCATTTATGACCCTTTTTTTAAATTATACTTTTGTATCATTTTCCCCTATTTTGTGACACTTTTTGACCCTTTTTTGGAAATAGCACTCACATTTTGTTTTTTGTCAACAATGCTGGACGTTAGTGCTAAAAAAATGTTTTCGAAATAAGCATAGATGGAGGAATGGACTTCAAGTGAAGATTAAATACCAAAATATAGAACGCAAATTCCTAAAAACCAGTTAGTATTCGAAAAAAGATTTGTGTTAAAAGATTTTGTACGACTTCTAAATTAGATTTTCGATAGTAAAGTACAAATTTAAGTACGATTTTCCTAATAGCAAAAACAACTCATATACATATTTGTTATGTTTTATTTATTGAATAACTAATGGTGATTTCTTTTTAAAAAAAAATGTGACATTTTATTTAAAAAATGCAATTAGGTGTTCGTTTCTTATAAATGTTTTGCTCTCTTATAGAGTAGCAAGTTTTATGCTAAAAAATTCACCCTTAATAATGTCATAAGGAATTGAACTTTTTGCAACCTTTAAAATCGACAATATTAAGAGTGCTCTGTAAAAAAGGTGACATCGGTTTATATATGGGACCATTTTTAAAACGGCGAGGATTGCCTCAAAGAGCAAGAAAGCTTCGCAAAAATTTAAAAAATTGATCACTAAAACTAACAGGAATGAAAAAATTCAGTAAAAATTGCTGAAATTACCAAATATTTGGTAACAGCGGTAAGCTTTAAAGAATCACAAAACTTGCAGGAAAAAATTCGCCAACGATTGCAAAATTGGAAACAAAACCTAAAATTTATTTGAAATCGCTAAATAGGTAAAAAAAAAATTTCGGAATATAACATAAAAAGTATTAAAAAATGAGCTATAATGATGAATAACAAACTTTTTGTCAAGTGCTAAAAACAGGAAAGGGCATTCCATAAACAAAATAAGTTTTTTAAGCACTGCACATAGCTGAGGAATTTCGATTAGAATTAGAAATCATTACGATTAGAGAAATAAAATAATTTTAATAAATTTTCGAGCCTAAGGTCTTTTTTAATAAAAAACTTTTAACTTTTATTTAAAAACAAATATTTCGGCACTTCCTTGAGTGCCTTCTTCAGGGTTATTTTTTCTTTCCTTATTTTTAAAATTTTTAACAAACTATAACAAAAACAAATTTCAGATTACTAATTGATTTGATTAGAAATAATCAAAAATCTAATCACAATTAATGACGATTAGCATTTCTAATCAAATCTAATCAAAACTAATCCAAAAAATAATTGATTAGATTTCTTGATTATTTTTGATTAGATTAACTATTTTTGTGAAAAGAAAATATTTAGTTATCACATTTGTTGCTATATTTACATAATGTAACAGTTTTTGAATATTGCATAAAAATGCATTATATGTATATTGCCACATACATACATATATATTTACATACTACAGTGGTATCCCGGTTTAAGGTATACTCAGTTTAACGAATTCGCGATTTAACGTACGGTGATATTTTTTCCATTGCGTACCTTATATTACGAACAATTTGAAAAAGCTAAATAGAATCTCTTTTGTTTTTGTATCCATTTTTATCATATTTTAAAAGCGATTAAACTAAAAACAACGAGTTAAGAGAAGTATTTTCTTTTCTTACAAAGAAAGAAAAGAAAATACTTGCTTGCCAAAATAAAAATTTGTACGTTACAAAGGCATTTTTTACTTTTGTTTACAAAACAAATGTTTGTTTTCTGTTTCAAATATTACGTAAATATAGCAACAAATGATAAATAAATATTTTCAATAATTAGTATTGTGGTTATTTTGTTGAACTATTTATGGTTTTTAATCCAAATTTTTAATATTTTTAATTAGGCTTAAGTTCATGAAATTTAATTTTTATTAAATTATTTTTATGAAGAAAGGAGTTTTACAACATGAAAATCAATTAAAATTGTTATTGATAATCTTTCATTCTTGACGTGGCTCAGGCTCGAACCCTGGCCGGCAGGTTACCATGACATGTTTCGATCGCAACCACTCGATCTCCTCAGATGGATTTGCCGTCTTACACTCGCAGCCATCGACGACTGCTGACGTCACTAGTCAAACATCAATCCTTAAACCAAATTGTATTTTAACATTTGGTAGATCGAAATTTGCTTTTCCTGAATGATTATCCATTTTAATTCATTTTACATGTTTTTTCCTTTACTTCTGTTTTTTCGTACTTTCGTCAAGAATTTTTCTTGAAGTCCAAGTACATTTTTTTTTTTTTTTCACTTTGTCTTTCTCTTTTCTGTTGACCTTTTTCAGCACAACTAGAAGGACAAATGTACACATAGAGCTCGTGCCTTAGCTTTAACAATAATTAGTATTGTGGTTATTTTGTTGAAATATTTATGGTTTTTAATCCAAATTTTTAATATTTTTAATTAGGCTTAAGTTCATGAAATTTAATTTTTATTAAATTATTTTTATGAAGAAAGGAGTTTTACAACATGAAAATCAATTAAAATTGTTATTGATAATCTTTCATTCTTGACGTGGCTCGGGCTCGAACCCTGGCCGGCAGGTTACCATGACATGTTTCGATCGCAACCACTCGATCTCCTCAGATGGATTTGCCGTATTACACTCGCAGCCATCGACGACTGCTGACGTCACTAGTCAAACATCAATCCTTAAACCAAATTGTATTTTAACATTTGGTAGATCGAAATTTGCTTTTCCTGAATGATTATCCATTTTAATTGATTTTACATGTTTTTTCCTTTACTTCTGTTTTTTCGTACTTTCGTCAAGAATTTTTCTTGAAGTCCAAGTACATTTTTTTGTTTTTTCACTTTGTCTTTCTCTTTTCTGTTGACCTTTTTCAGCACAACTAGAAGGACAAATGTACACATAGAGCTCGTGCCTTAGCTTTAACAATAATTAGTATTGTGGTTATTTTGTTGAACTATTTATGGTTTTTAATCCAAATTTTTAATATTTTTAATTAGGCTTAAGTTCATGAAATTTAATTTTTATTTAATTATTTTTATGAAGAAAGGAGTTTAACAACATGAAAATCAATTAAAATTGTTATTGATAATCTTTCATTCTTGACGTGGCTCGGGCTCGAACCCTGGCCGGCAGGTTACCATGACATGTTTCGATCGCAACCACTCGATCTCCTCAGATGGATTTGCGGTCTTACACTCGCAGCCATCGACGACTGCTGACGTCACTAGTCAAACATCAATCCTTAAACCAAATTGTATTTTAACATTTGGTAGATCGAAATTTGCTTTTCCTGAATGATTATCCATTTTAATTGATTTTACATGTTTTTTCCTTTACTTCTGTTTTTTCGTACTTTCGTCAAGAATTTTTCTTGAAGTCCAAGTACATTTTTTTTTTTTTTTTCACTTTGTCTTTCTCTTTTCTGTTGACCTTTTTCAGCACAACTAGAAGGACAAATGTACACATAGAGCTCGTGCCTTAGCTTTAACAATAATTAGTATTGTGGTTATTTTGTTGAACTATTTATGGTTTTTAATCCAAATTTTTAATATTTTTAATTAGGCTTAAGTTCATGAAATTTAATTTTTATTAAATTATTTTTATGAAGAAAGGAGTTTTACAACATGAAAATCAATTAAAATTGTTATTGATAATCTTTCATTCTTGACGTGGCTCGGGCTCGAACCCTGGCCGGCTGGTTACCATGACATGTTTCGATCGCAACCACTCGATCTCCTCAGATGGATTTGCCGTCTTACACTCGCAGCCATCGACGACTGCTGACGTCACTAGTCAAACATCAATCCTTAAACCAAATTGTATTTTAACATTTGGTAGATCGAAATTTGCTTTTCCTGAATGATTATCCATTTTAATTGATTTTACATGTTTTTTCCTTTACTTCTGTTTTTTCGTACTTCCGTCAAGAATTTTTCTTGAAGTCCAAGTACATTTTTTTGTTTTTTCACTTTGTCTTTCTCTTTTCTGTTGACCTTTTTCAGCACAACTAGAAGGACAAATGTACACATAGAGCTCGTGCCTTAGCTTTAACAATAATTAGTATTGTGGTTATTTTGTTGAACTATTTATGGTTTTTAATCCAAATTTTTAATATTTTTAATTAGGCTTAAGTTCATGAAATTTAATTTTTATTAAATTATTTTTATAAAGAAAGGAGTTTTACAACATGAAAATCAATTAAAATTGTTATTGATAATCTTTCATTCTTGACATTCTGAGTGTAAGAACCGATAGTTGATAGTAGATATTTTCAATATAATAACAAAATTTATTCTCAACAAAAAGGATTGCCTATGGGTTCTCCATCTTCTCCAGTTGTAGCGGATATAGTTATGGAGGAGCTACTTGATACATGTATTAGAAGATTATCTATTAAACCAAAAATTATTACAAAATATGTAGATGATTTATTTTGTATTATTTCAGAATGTGAAATAGAAAATATGTTAAACATATTTAACTCCTTTCACCAGAATATTAAATTTACAATTGAAAGGGAATGTAATCATAAACTTCCATATTTAGACGCATTAGTTATAAGAAAGGAGAATAACTTATTAGTTGATTGGTACCAAAAGCCAATTTCTTCAGGAAGAATTATTAATTGTTATACGAAACATCCGAGAAGGGTTATTATAAATACTGCCAAAAATTTTATAGATAAGGTTCTAAATATTAGTGATATAATTTTTCATAGGAATAATAAGATGAGAATTAAAAATATTTAAGGGGATTATAATTTCCCAAGGGAATTGATTTGTAATTTGATTGGACAGTACAAAGGACATAGGGAAGGTAGTGTGAATACGGTAACTGAACTTAAAATTTATAAATCTTTAACTTATGTACCAATGTTTTCAGAACGAATGCAAAATTCTAATATTTATGATATGAATAATTATAGGATGGCTCATAAAACATTTAATACTTTGGATAGATTATTCAGTAAAATGAAATTTAAGACAGAAAAATTAGATAAATCTAATATTATTTACAAGATACCTTGTAAGGGTAAGGATAATGAAGTATGTGGTAAAGTATATATAGGTACCACAAAAAACAAATTACGAACTAGATTAGCAGGACATAGATCTGATCAAAAATACAAACATGTATCTTCTCAAAAAACTGCATTGTCATCGCATAGTGCCAATTTCAATCATACACCAGATTTTGAAAATACAACAGTTTTAAATACAGAAACAAACTACAAACGACGCTACATGTTAGAAATGTTGCAAATTATAAACATACCAATGGAACAAAGAATAAATTTTAAGACAGATACGGACAATGTAGCTCAAAATTACAGACTTTTAATTTATAAGAATAAGATAGGAAATTAAATAAGTTTATAAAAATGTAATAGAATAATTTTTGTTTCCTGTGTATAATTTTTTTATTAATTTTCATAATTGACAATTTTGTTGTTTCATTTAATTTTGTTTGTTAAAAATTGTTTGAAATATAAAAAAAAAAAACCAAAAATCCCTGAAGAAGCTATCCATTGAGATAGCGAAATATTGGATTAATTTTAAATAAATAATTTTTATATAAAACGGACCTTGAGCTTGAAAAATTATTGAAAGGAAATAATATTAAGAAGGTCGAAGAAATTAAGCTAAATAATTTTTTAAAACTTCACATGTTAGATTAAAAACTCTATCACTTTTAAACATATGTATGTACCTATGTGAGCAAATTTTAATCATAGCTTGGTCATTATCAAAATAAAAATAATTTTCAATTATTCTTCGATTTACACGCGGCGCCATAATTCTTAGTTCTTACCGTCAAAGATTTTTTTCAAAACAAATTTCTGCAACAGCGATCAAGTCAAAAAAATGTTAAACAGCCAGCCAAGCAACTACATAAAAAAAAAAACAAAAACATATTACTTACAGCAACAGCATTTTTTTTTAGTGGTTGCTTGACTGAATGTTTAAACTTTAAGCTGAGAACATACACATAGTGACAGTAAATACATTATTAACTCTCACTTTTTCTGCTTTTGCTTTTTGCTTTAACTGTGTTCTTTTTCTTAAGTTAAGTTAAGCAATTACAAAAGCATTAAAAATAGTCAAGCATTTTTAAACACTGCTTAATTTACATAAAACGTACCTACAAAAAAAAGCAGTGGAATATCAACGAAGAGGCTCTTCTAATAACACTTTGGGGTGACCACACTGGAGAGCTTGGAGGATGTAGAAAAATTAGTCATATTTTCGAGGAGATGGTGGAAGGGATGAAAAACAGTGGCTTGTATTTTACACCCGAAGAACTAAGGGTAAAAATTCATAATTTTACCTACAAGTACATGTAAGTAGCTCTAAAATGTATTTCACCATCTAATGTGTATTAAAAACTTGGCACAGACGAATATAGATAGCACTCTTGTTTTACTTTTTAATCGGAATACATTTCCTTAATCTTTTTTTGGTTTCGAAATGTTTGCCGGCTCATTCCAAAATTTTCTATAAACGTGTCTTCGGCATAATAGGAACATCTTCCTCATAAAACAAGCCATGGCGAGTCTATAACAAAAAGGTATTTAGTTAAATTTCATCTACTAATTTCATTCCAACCTCCTATGAAATAATTGCGTGTAGTACATTTGCAGCAGTTTGCGAAACCTTAGATTTAACAAATGCTGCTGTTTTTTTGGACGCAACAATAAAAAATTAATAATAATAACATTTGTTTTTGACTCTCCATTTCTGTTAATATAAATTTACAATTTAATTTCTTTTAGTTATTCAATCAGCTACTTTTGTTATGAAAATTAATCCAATTCGAATTTACACCAGGTGAAATTATCTTGCTACGTAAGCAACAGCTGATTACCAACCTTGTGTCAAAATGGTATACCGTCCTGTTGGTTCTGGAAATCTTAACTAAATTCTATAACTTTCGATTAAAATTGTGAAATTTAAAACTTTTTTAAATTATAACATTTCAAAAAAAACATAATTTAATATAAAAACAAAATCAAATATATATTTGAATTTTTGACACAACGTTAAAATATTTTACAGTGTTGTAAAACGTTTTCAAAATAAGACCACTTTGTATGAATTCGCCTTGATGAAATCCGACAATATGTCAAAAAGCAGTAGATTTTGCGTAGGTGTAAATGTAGTACTACTTGAATCAAGCATATTGTACTAGATTTAAGGAAGTGCGTACTTATCGTACTATTGACACCGCATCGGCTTAATTGAAGTAATTGAAATTTATTTAATTAACAAAATCTAGCATTTTTTTCTTCAATAAATTTTGGCAACACTGGTCATCGTCCAGAATTGTAATTTTGTTGCAGCAATTCTTGAGTTTATTGGTGAGAGGAGTGAGACGACTGGGGAGGGGCATTGAGTGTCATGTATTCTGCAATTCGGTTTTGTTTTGTTATTCTCACACTTTAACTTGAAGTTGGCTGTAGGTGTATTTACATATATCTATATAAATAAAAATCAATGTTGTTCGTTGGTCATTGCATCAGTTGAGAACGGCTAGACCGATTTGGACGATTTTTTCTTTTTAATGATCGCCATGGTCCAACTTAGGTTTTTACGGAAATGAACTTTTTCCCCGCCCACTTTTTTCGTGATCACATAGATCACAGATTTTCGTTATTTTAGATCTTATAGTTTCCAAGAAAAACGCATTTAAAGTTTTTCATACATTTTCGTTATTTTTTCTCTATTTTTTCTTTCAAATGATCGTATTTATTTATTTATTTTTTATTTTTTCTGCATCAGATGCGTAATAGAACATCAAATCTAAATTTGCAACTCAACGACGAAATTTACAACGAGGCTTTGATATTAATTGAGGTATGTGCTTGATAATATCGCACAAGATCTTATCTTAGTTAGGTATGATAGCTGCAAATCGTCCGATGCACGACGCATTTAATCAAGAGTTGAAACGAGAAAAACAGTACGATTGCGATGCCTTAAAGGAATCAGTTCGAACAAATGTTCCACTGTTGAACCGACAACAAAAAATCTCATGAAAGCTGTGAAAGATGAAGCTGGAGGGATTTTTTTTCTAGACGCTCCCGTTGGAACTGGGAAAACTTTTTTAATGATGGTAATTTTGGCAACGATACGCCCGCAGAATGAATGATCAGGAATTGCATCTACATTGTTGGAAGGCGGTCGAACTGCTCATTCAGCATTTAAGTTGCCATTAAATATGCAAACCAATGAAAATCCAACATACAAGATATCGAAAAACAGTGCGATGGCCAAAGTTTTGCAGCAAAGCAAACTGATCGTTTGGGATGAATGTACAATGGCGCCTAAAAAATCTTTTGAGGCATTAGACAAACCGTTGCAAGATTTACGAAACAATAAAAGCCGATTTTGAGTTACGATGGTTCTGTTGGCAGGTGATTTTCGGCAAACACTACAGTGATTTGCATGTTTGAAGTCGTCTGCTTTTTGAAAACACGCCAGAAAGCTCAAATTGACTTAATAAGCAGATCGAGTTTCAGAACAATCAATTTCGAGACGTATTTTTCAAATAATTGCTGGACATAGGAAACGGCAAAATCCCGGTGGATATTTCGACCGACTGCATTCAATTTCCCGTTGATTTCTGCCAGTTCACCGATCAAAGTCCGAACTCATCCGAAAGGTGTTTCCAAATATTATTATAAACTGGAGAAGAGGAAAGATAAGACAAAAATTGCAAAACTATAGTCTCATAATCTGGACACTTACATATGCATTTCAAAGCGGAATTTTTAAAAATTGCAACAACAAAGATTGCAAGTCTGGACGATGACTTAGTAAACATTTTATATGTGCATTTGTGAGTTGGATGATTAAAGTGTGAATTTTTTGCAACCACACAAAGCCGTTCTCTGCTGTACCCAACGTGTTTCTTTAATTTTGCCATCTATATTTCGTTTTCACACACTACAATTGTAAGCCGAAGCAAGTTGTCATTAATGATAAATGTTATTCCAAGGCGAATTTATGAATTCGCCTTGTGTTATTCCAAACTGATAAATTTTATAAAATTTTTTACGTTTATATAAGCAAATACTAGGGAACAAGAATTTACATACATATGTTTGTATATGCGTTTGTGCTAATGTGTACACAGCTAAATTTCTATGTACAGTACTTTTCGCTTTTAGTCACATCCTTTAGATCAGCGATGGGCGCTGGATTGCGAAGTTTTTCGGGTTTTTACATTTACTCATCGTGTTTTTTTTTACCAGAGCTGCTAAAAATGCAAAAATTGCAATACTAAGGTATTCCTTTAAATCCCCAAAACAAACTGAACAATTGTTTTATTATACTACTTTTTAACTTAAAAAAAGTAGGTTTAAAATGGAGAAACTAAATAAAAAACTATTTTTTAGCGGTCAAAACAAGAAGAAACAACAATATTTACATTAAAATCAGAATGTGAAAAAATTTACCGTATAACACATACACGTGTTTGTGTGATGTTGTTTTCGCTAATTTACTACTGCCCACAAACTGAAAATCTTGAATTCATGTTTCATGCATAAACAGTTAGTCCCAATTTACACTAGGGACATTTCTTGCCGGACATTTTTTGAATTCTCTTTTAATCTTACCCGAAGCGTTTACATATGAAACATTAGAAGTCAGACAGAAATTAATACTTGTATGTAAACTACGAAAAGTAAGAAAGAGAAATGAAAAAATGTCCAGTACAGATAGTCATGTACTACACACTCTACCTTTTCAACCCCTCGCCATCAAACTTCGTCTGTCCGGCAAGAAATGTCCCTAGTGTAAATTGGGACTTACAAAGGCAACCCGAAAAACAAATACAACAGAAGAATAAAAAGTAAAATTGTATTCAGTGTTACCGTTCGCCCGACTAAAGTCGCAATTTTACCCTTTTTCAGCGGTCTGCGACTTTTTGTGAGACTTTTTTATCACCGACTTTTGCGACTATTTTAATTTTTCTGCTACTTTTTACCCTTTTTGTTAAGATTTTTACAAAACATTCAATTTTCTTATTATTTGTATCAAAAAAAAAAATTCGTCAAAATAGCCTCGTCAAAATTTAAAAACAATTCAAAAATTATTGTTCATTTGGCAACACTTTTATTACATTTTTGGAACCTTGTCATGTATACAACGTATTTGAGGCGAATTCAGTTCAAGGTGGTGGCAAGTTTTGACAGTTCGGACCAATTTGTTTTAATTTGTCAGTGTTTTGTTAGCAATGCAATGCAAAAAACCTCTGTTGTTTCTGTTGGTTTTGGATTGTTGTAGTCTTAGTACCACCTGTAGTTTTCGAATCGTAAACACTAGCAAAGCAATGTAAAAACATGCAATTCAATGCTGTCATCTTTAAATTTAATAGACAAAGATATACAGTATTCCACGGATAATTACCTCGACAAAAATGCCAATATTTTTGGGTAATTATGCGGGGTAAGCATTTAAACGAATACGCTTAACTACCTCGTTGAGGTAATAATAAGAATACGTTTAACTACCTCATTGAGGTATTTAAGCGAATTCGTTTAAATACCTCTGTGAGGTAATTATACGTATTAATTTACAAGATAACTTAACTTTGATGTATGAAAAAATTTAAGAAAGGAATTTTTACATGTATCAGCTAAATCAACAATGGGATTTGTTATCTTAAATTTTATCTGTAGTGCTTTTTGAGATGTCCTGTCATATCCTACTACTACTACTACTACTACTACTACTACTACTACTACTACTACTACTACTAGAAACAATATATTTATGCGTTTAGAGCTTTTAATGAATTTTGGTATCGATTTGTTTGTAAATAATTTCCATATTTTAGCCATTGCTGCATTTTTATTGCACACATATTTTAAGTTTAAGCAAATAAAAAAATTGCTTAAAATTCTGGTTAACAGATGAATTTTCTGTTGCTTTAATTTCGCCACCCACATTAAATTTTTACTGTACAATTTTAAACCAAAGCAAGTTTTTGTTCAAGATAAATGTTTTTCGCAACTTATAACATAGAAACCCAGACACATCGTTTAGTAAACGGTCGAATCAGAAACACTTTTTCAAGTTATCTTTTCGTGTCCGTCCGTCCGTCCATCTTGCTGGTTGTATTCCATGTAAACCTTGTGCGAAAAGTAAAGGTAGCAGCAGTTTTTAGATAATTTGATAAAATTGGATAAATACGTTTAATTGTCATAAGAACGAAGCCTATGCAAACTGTAAGAATCGGTCATATTATAGACATAGTCCCCATGCAAACTTAAAACTTTAAACTCTTTCATGTGCTGTTTACACAACACAAGTGAGTAAACGTGTAGTAAAATTTATATGGAAAACACTCAAAAACCTGAGTGCTTTTCATATAAATTTTACTATGCGTTCAGTCACTTGTGTTGTGAAAACAGCACATAAGACAAAATATCTCATACATTTGGTGTATCTAGATAATATATAACTCTTATATGAATCTTGACCTCATAACAGAACTCTTAATGCAAATATTAATTTGTTGAATATTTTGCTTTTAATCAAGCCATATTTTGTTTTTTAGGCATATTTTTAAAAAAAAAATTGTTTTTGTCAAATAGTACTGAGGCAATTAAGCATTAACAAACTTGCTTTTATTAATGCGCGTTTCAAAAAATGTATCATAATAATGCATTTAACAAGTTAAAAAATAATTTACAACTTTAAAACAATCCAGTAAGCTTGCATTAAATTTTAAACAGGGTAACATTGCTTATCGTTTTGGCATTTACAGTGCAGCCACACGATCAAGATTTTCTTGATAGTCTTTTACATATACTGATTGTCAAAATATGCAAAAGTTGACAGCTGTGACGTAGGCTGCACGCAAGTTGAAAGCAATTTACTTTTTCGATGTCAAAATGTTTTGCTATTTTCCACTTTTGATTTTTCTGCACTGTTGGCTGTTCGAAGGGACTTTATTTTTTTCTTTACTTCTTCCACTGGCATTTTTGTTTCAGAAGCTATAGACTCGTAGGCTTTTATTTTCAAATCATTTCGCCTATGTGATGAACGATTCATAAAATTTCATGGCTTCTGTACAGCTCTATGAATCACAGAACATCATTTTGCTTATTTATTTTATAAATAAATTTTATTAATAAACATTTTTCACTATTTTTTTTAGGTTTTTAGTTAAAATTTTAAAATTCCCGCAACAATTTGTAAAAAAAAGAACTTCAGCTTTTGCCGGCAAAATATTTGTGAAAAGAAAAACAAAAACAACTTCAAAAGATTTGTAATAAGATGTTTTCTTGAACGAAAATTGATACACTCACTGGCAAGAGAATTTTAGAGGCAAGTTCGTATCAATTTTTAAAAGTATGAGTGTATTGGTAAAAAAGTGTGAGTGTATTAAAACTTGATAGCCAAAACTTGATCGTGTAACCCTCAAGTTAGTGGCATTCAAGTGCCAAATTTCCACTCGCATGCAATTTTTGCTGCCACTGGAGCTGCCATTGCGAAAAACGTGAGTGTATTAGTAAAAAAGTGTGAGTGTATTGAGTTTTTCGAACTGGCAGTGGCATGTGTAAATGCTATAACTAACAATAGAGGCAAACTGCACTACTTAACGAGCTGCCAAGATCGTTTTTTCCAATTCCAAACGTTCATGCCACTCTATTCAAAAACTAGAAAACGCGTGCCGTTTTTGTTTAGGTACGGCTGTTATATGCAAGTCTTACCCTGCCTTTACACATGCAAGTAATTACTTGCAAGTAGTATATACGTATTATCAACGAAAAAGTCGAAGAAAAAGCAGAAAGTCTTGCAAGTAGCTTGAGTGTTTACACAGTCAGTTGTAAGTTCATTTTTCAAATGTTCTCGAAGCGAAAACATCCTATAAAAAAACTTTGTTTTTCGGTTTAACAGCATTACCATGTTAAAAATATTAACAAGTTCTTACAAAATAAATTTAATAATTCCTTCTTTATTTAATTTTTGGTCGATCTTGATGAAAAAATTATGTTTATTTTATAAAATATCTGACTCCAGTATTGCCGTAGTGCCGATTTCATAATATTACTGAGAAAATATTTTGATTAACAATTTTTTTTTTCAAAATGCTTGAAATTTATGATAAAATTACCATTGAGATGGGTTGTTGTATAGTTGTTCTCTTTTTTATGTGTTATTTTTTATAAATACACAGAAAATCCCCTATAAACATAACTTGTATATTACTAAAGGCCAGTTTACACGGTAATACAATGTATTACGACTTTGTAGAATCAAAATAATATGAAATTCTCTCCGTGTTTAATAGAAAAAAAATAAAAGTCTGTTGAGAGTATACTTTATGTTTACACGGCTGGTATAAGTAAAATCAAAAATAATAACAAAAAAGCAGATTGTTGCAGTTTTACAATTTTTACAAAAACAACATGAACATTTCTTGAGTTGATTTTAGTTGTTTTTGTAATTGTATAAAAATGCTACCACCTTCAATATACTTCGTTAAAATGCACCTCTGGTGTGATGAAAATACATAAGTGCTGGTTCACACAGGTCAAGTTTGACTCTTCAAGTCCTGAGCTTTTAGGAGAGAGGGGTAAAGAGAATGGAAAGGGGTACATACTTGACCGTACCAGTCAGTTTTTATTTTGCTTTTCTTTTTTCATCCGTAATATAATAAAAAGCTACAAAGTTGAAGGAAAAGAAAACAAAAATTAATTTTGTGCATGAACGTGAACGCAAGTTCAAAAGAAAATTTAAATAAAACTGTTCAAGTAAACTTGACCTGTGTGAACCAGCACTAAGTTTCTAAAATGGTTTAGAAAAAAACCATTTACCGACCGCTTGTCTGATTTTGTATTCGTATTCTCTCTTACTCAATGCATTTTGCTTTTACATGATATGATTTCTCTCATTCTACATTATGTCGTAATACAATGTATTACCGTGTAAACTGGCCTTAAGTAGTAGAAAATTTATACAAAAGTCATCCATGGTAACACTGTTACTTCATTTGTCATTTTACTTGCTGCAAGTGTCAAAAATTTACTTACAAGCAAGTTCTCTTGCAAGTTGGGCTGCAAGTTCGAAAAATGCGATGGTGTTAGTAAAAATGTGTGAGTGTATTGTGTTTTTCGCACTTGCACTTGCAAGTGTAAACCCTAGGTTAAGAAAATCTTTGATTATTTTCAGAGTACAAAAACAACAATCTTACACTTTGTTTATCTTTCATCAAACCATCATCGAATGAACCTTTTACGACTCTCTTAAATCATGTTTTCAACAATTATACTGCAAACATTTCACGAGTTGTAAGAGAATATCTACATGAGTCTCATACGATTCTTGATATGAAAGACTCGTTAGATAATCTTTACCCACGACGAAAACGATTCCCACAACGATTTAAGAAGCGTCTTTAGCTGTGCTATGGAAGAATCTCACTCGTGTTACAGTTTTTCCCGTGTGAGGAATCTGCTACGATTAAAAATGCGGTCATCGACAATCAAATACGCTCTTCATTAGACTCCCAGTAGCTCTTACACGATTAAAAATGCTAGCTGGGTATGAAGTTATTATATTTTTGTTTGAATGTTTTTTTTATAAAAATCGAACATAAATTTAAAAAAAAAACTAAGTTTTAAGTTGTTCGATTTTTTTGACGATTTTTCGAAACGATTATAACTGCCCGTCTATACCAGAGATAATTATTGCGACATATATTGCAGAAAATTTCAAAATTATGTTATCTTTAATGTAGACAGCAATTTTTTGTACATATTTATTGCCGACAATTTATGCTGCAATAATTGTTAATCAATTTTCGTTGACTATTATTGCTTAGTGCCGGTTCACACACGTCAAGTTTGACTCGTCAAGTCTTGAGTTTTTAGGAAAGAAGGGAAAAGAGAATGCCACTTCTTTTCCGCTCTCTCCTAAAAACTTAAGACTTGACGAGTCAAACTTGATCTGTGTGAACCGGCACTTACATAAAACGTCAAATTTGGTTGTCAGTTGAGGAAAAAGAAGCAAAAAAGAAAAATATAAAATCAAATTGTGTGAGAAAGAAATTAAATTTGTGAAATGGCAGCAAATTATAATTGTAGTAAAAGAATTAAATTAAAGAATTAAATAAGCAGCAAATTATAATTGTAGTAAAAGAATTAAATTAAAGAATTAAATAAACACTAAAATAAAATTACAAAAATTATTTTTATTAATAGAATTTTTTTCTTATTCGACCTTTATTATTTAAATCTATATATAAATCGGCTAAGGCAAAACAGTTAAGACCACTTTCTTCCTTTGTTTGTTAACCGAATCTCTATGGGGAGAAATACGGGAAACTAAATTTTTTTTTTTAACTTTTCTGTGCTTCATGTGATAATTTTTAAATTTGTTATAATATTGAACTTAGAAACATAATATTATAGATGTAGGGTCCTGAGTGAGTGATATTTTCGCATTCAAATAATGTATTTCGTTTAAAACTACTGGAATTCTTCGCTAATTCTACTTTTTTATAATTTTCTATATCTCAACTTAATACATTTTAGCACTTTGTAAATTGTTTTTCCATTTTACCTTATTTGGGTGTGCTATTTCCCTCTTAGTTTGTTACTGTCTGGACCTTTTTTAGGATATTTTTCATTTCTTTTTTTTTTTCTTTATTTTTTTATTGCGGCTGGGGAGCCATTAACCATTACTATTATATGTTGTTTTTTGATAATAGCTTTATTATTTTTTATTATTTTTTATTATTATTATTATTAGGTTATTAGTGTACAAATATATAATTTGTTGTTAATTTCTCAGGATATATGAACATGTAATATTGTTATTTTGGCCTCTAAGGCTTGATATTGCATAATTGAATGAAATAAATAAATAAATAAATAAATAACCTATAATATAAAAAATGCTAATATTGTTTGTTCTTCAGCTGGAACTTTTTGAATTTTCGTTAATATTCGACTTATAAAGATAAAATTATTCATTAAACTGGGTGAATAAGAACATGTAAGGGGAGCTTTTAGGTTCTTTTTCCTTCAACAGCTGGTACTTTGATTAATTTTCGTTAATATTAGACATAGAAAGATGAAATTAAACGTGCAACGTCCTGAGTGGATAACAATATATAAGGGAGACTTTTTGATACTTCTTTGTTTTTCAATTAGTATTTTTTATACTGAACTCCAACTGGCTGAGATATTTATCCTTAGCGTAGACCTAGGGTAGAGACGATTTTTTTCTCAGGAAACTGACGATTTTCCCACAAATGTATCTGGCAACCCTGAACACAACTCTGAACGCTTTTTTTTTTTTTGCAACACTGTAGTTTTTTCGTGTAGTCGCATCTTTTATACAACGCAAATATATAGCCGCATTATTTGCAAATAAAAAGCCATAAATAACTAAGTAAATTCATTCCCTTTGTAGTTTTTGTGAAAACATTTTGTGTACATTAACAGAAAACATGGATCTTGGCGGTCCACAAGTATTAGCAAACATTCTGTCTGCCGAAGAGTTGGAGCAGACACCACAAGCGGTGCAAAATAAGTTGAAAAAATATTTGGATGAATTTTTCGATGAATATTGTAAAGATAAAGCAGCGGCTAATCGACTACGTAAGTAATAAGTTATTAAATATTCGTTATATTCATAAATCTTTGCGTAGTTTGTAAAATTATTACCGGTTAAATTATAATTTAACACGGCTTCTTTTTTTAACCGTATTATAATTTTTCAATGGCGGCGTCTGTCGTTTGTTTGGCAGCGCTGCATAAAATAAAAAAACAACATAGAATAAACTGAATATGGCTGAGAAAATGTAGTAGACATTTTGCGCTTTTTAGCTGTGAAATGATGTTATTAAGCAATGAGATTTTCATACGATTATCTAAAAATGACCTTTTAAAATATAATTGTAATGTTCAATCAATTCTTATTTAACTTATTCTAGATGATTATGAGCTGAAAGCCGACGAGCTACAGGCTCAAATTCAAGACTATGAATTGAAGTTGCAAAACTATAACCAAAATGTTACTGAACTTCGTAGTCAATTGGACACGGTGTCTAATGAACGCAAACAATTGTTGGAAACAACTAGTTCCTATGAGAGAGAACTGTCCAGCTTGCGCAATGAAAAAAAGGCAATAGCAGATGATCGCGATCACTTGTTAAAAGTGATTGAAAGACAAAATAGTGAACTCGAACGCTTACAACATGATCTTAGAGCCTATCAACAGCAGCTGAAAGCAGCCATTACGGCAAAATGTGAAGCTTTAGCTCGAGTTGATGAAATTGAGAGCAAAGATGTGGCATTAGATTTTAAGGAACGTCGTATGGAACAAGAACGTGAAATTCTGCACAAACAGATACAAACACTTTCACAAGATCTTAATCGTAATATATCTGAATTGCAAAACATTAGACGGGAAAATACCATGAACAGCATGCAGTTGGAAGCACGCTTGACCGAAAAGACTGAAGAAGTAAAGATCATGCAAGTGCAATGCAACCAGTATAAGGAGACTATTGAACGCTTGACACAAAATATACAAGAGTTGTCCACAAAAATGTTAGGCCAAAGTGAGGAGGCTCAAAAAATGATGGATTTTTATAAGAAAGAATTAGATGCCAAAACAAAATTATCCGATTTATACAAGAGCAATTGTGAGGACACCGATGTTGAACGTAACGAATTGTCAGCAGCATTAGCAGATCTTAAAAGAATGTTGGCCGAAGCCAGTGACCAGTATGGTGAATTGGAGACCACATTTAAGGCCACACAATTAAAACATGAACAGGATTTGGAAGAAAAGAACAAAGTTATAGAGTCTCTTAAAGACGAAATAAAACATGCTAATGAATTGCTTAAGGAACTACAAGAGGAAAGTGTTGAAAGTGCCATATCTAAATTAGCACCAACAGCAGCTGTAGCCTCACGCTTGATACGTTCCGATATGTCTCTTACCGAATTGTATTCATTGTACGTTAAAGCCACGGAGGAATCGGAATTACAAAAACGTGAACTGGCCAGATTAAATCTGCAGTTGAAGACTATTCTTAGTGAGCTTAATGAAAATGCTCCCATAGTTAAAAAACAGGAATTAGAATATGAAAAACTGATAGAAACTAATAATATTCTTGCACATCAGCGTGACGAATTGCTGGCTAAAAAATCTGATATGGAAGAATTATTAGTAGATGCCCATGCCAAATTGGGACAAATGGAAAGGGAAAATAAGAAACTTAAACATTCTCAAACTGACCTTAGTCGCCAGGTATGTTATTTGCTCAAAGAAATTGAACAGTTGCGCATTGGTTTAACCAACGATGGCGCCAACTGCAGTTCGTCACAGTGGGGTAATATTACCACGACCGATGACGTGATATCTAAGAAACTTGTAACATTCAATAACATCACTGAACTACAGGAAAACAATCAAAAACTTTTACTGCTCGTTAGAGATCTCAGTACAAAACTTGAAGAAGCTGAGGCTCTGAAACAAGAAATCGACGAAGCTTCTTATCAAGAAAAACTTGAGAGTTATGCAAGTAAATTCCAAAGTATGCAGGATACACTAAACCAACAAAACAATACTGTGGCTACCTTAGTATCAAAATGTGAGCGTTACAAAAAATTCTACTTTGAATTGCAAAAGAAACTAAACAAGCAGTCCTCACCAGATGAACTGAGTGATATGGAAGACGATACAATGGGTGGCGAGGAAAATGACACCATAGACATGACTGCTCAATCGCCAGCCGGCAAAAACGGCAAGTCCAAAGAGTATGAAAAGCGCATACGTGACTTGGAACAACAGTTACAGGATGTTCGAGACAATTACAAGACCCTCAAAGAACAATATGAATATTATTCACAGGAAAAGAAAAATAATGAAAAAATTCTTAACGAACAATTTGATTCAATGCGCACAGAAGTTAGAGAACTTACTTCTAGCAACTGCAAGTTACTATCAACTTTGGAATACACAAAGGAGCAAATTAAATTGCAACAAAAGAATATTCAAACCTACAAGCAGCAGATACAAGCTCTAGAAGATCGGAATAAGAACTATGAAAACACAATTGTTAAACACGAGCAATCTGTTCTCTACCTCAAAGACGAAATCATGAAGTCTCAACGTAGCCAGTCAGCAGCGGAATCGGAATCCAGTCGTTTCAGACATGAAAATCGCATACTTAAGGACACCGTTGGACGCTTGCAATCGGAAAAAGAAGCTTTTAATCGGGAACAACAGAGCCAATCCTTATTGCTTAATAACTTAGAATTGATTAAATCCAATCTTGAGAGATCCGAAATGGAAGGTAAGGCTAGACTTGAGCAGCGATTAGATGAAACAGTGCGGGAGTTGTCGGCCCAAAGAAGAAGATTCCAAGAGGAGGAAGATCGTTTCCGAGAAACCACTAATGACTTGAAGAGACAGGCTGATTCGGCCAAGAAACAAATGGAAGATGAAAAATCTCAAGCAGACAAATTACGTCTAGAGTTAATCAGTCTTCGTGAAAAGCTGCAAATAAAGGCTGTACAAATAGATGATCTAAGCAAGAAATTACAGGAAAGTCTTACACCATCGAAGAATGACAACCCCATTGTATTGGCCAACAAAAAAGCACGCGAGTTCGAAGTTAAATACGAGGAAGCTAAAATCGAAATAGAGTCTCTCATGACAAATTTGGCTAAGGCAAAAGAACATGCCGACCAATATTACAAGATGTCTCAAAGCGCTGAAACAGAAATAAAAAATCTGCATGAAGTTCATACCGCTTATATAGAAAAAACCGAATCCGAATTGAAAGAACTGCGCACTTCGGAAATGAATCTTAAAAATCGTGTTAACGAACTGGAAGCTGATTTGCAATTGGCCACAGTAATAGAAGCACCAGTTACGAATAATGCACCGGCTGAGCAAATAAGAAGATTGCAAGAAGATCTAAAAGATGCTTTGCAAAAAGTGAGTGAATGTAATCGTAATTTACGCACTCTAAGAGCTGAAAATATCACACTATCAGAAAACCTAAATAGCGTTGAATCTAAATATGCTAATGAAATGATTTTACATTCAGCTGATATACAGGAATTAGGCAAAGTTAAGCAAGAGTTGGTTAAGGTAAGTTTATTTTCAGCCCATATTAGTTACTTACATAAAAAGAAATGGCATACATTTTTTTATACATATTTTTGCAAATGTTATCGTTAAATCATTTGATCCCACTTTACTCGCCTGGGTACAAAAAATCCGCCAACTTGTGATGTTATAAGGGTATTCACGTCAAAGGTTGCACCCTTGCAAAAAAGCAAAAGTGCAAAAACATAACAACAACCACAAAGACAATTATTTACGTACAACTAATTGTCTGTGTGGTTGTTGTTATATTTTTGCACTTTTGCTTTTTTGCAAGGGTGCAACTTGTGACGTGAATGCCCTTTATGACTCACTAAAAAACATTTTTTTAAGAATTTTTTTTATTTTATATATAAATTTAAGGTGTAGAGAACTAATATATATTGGAAAAGTAAAAAAAGAAAATATAACGCTAAATTTATAAACTTGTTTTTGTCTACAGTTTTGTATATCACTTTTGCTTGAAATTAATTTTTTCTCAAATTTAAGATGAAAACAAACAAAACATACCTTTGTTTAAATATAAAAAAAAAATTTATGAAAATACGCTGCACAATACCATCAATATTGTGCGGCTAATTACACTGTGCGTGTTGAAAAAATAGACAAGCCGGGCACATGGCGTTTTAACATAATTCGGGTTCGAGGTTAGCTCTTGTTTTCGAGATTTACAGTTTAGTTTTTCTCGAGACATACTTGCCCTTAATCTCCACTTCTTATGGGGGTTCCGGTATTTTTTTGTTTTTGTAAAAATGTTGCCATTAAATAACTACTTTTACAATTAAATGTAAAAGAATCGAAATGTCTATGTACGTAATTATTAGGGATGAGATTTTCATGCACTTAAAAATCGAAAATTATGCGCATAAAATATACATTAAAAAAAATTAAAAATATGCACTAAAAACTTGAACATCTATATATATAAAAGAAAGTCGTGTTAGTTACACCACTTATAACTCAAGAACGGCAAAACAGATTTGGCTGAAAATTGGTAGGGAGGTAGCTTAGAGCCAGGAGACGGACATAGGATACTTTTGCCCCGCCCACTTTTACGCCCACTTTTTTCGATTTACCTAAAATCAGAAAATGGCTCCATCGAGTTGACTAATTTTTCTTTCAAATCTTCGTATTAATCCATTTTAAGTTTTCATCGATAGAAAAATTTACCACGCCTACTTTTACGCCCACTTTTTCTATTAAGCGCATAAATTGAGAACGGCTTGACCGATTTGGACGATTTTTTCTTTAAAATGATCGCCATGGTCCACCTTAGGGTTTTACGGAAAGAAAATTTTGCCCCGCCCACTTTTACGCCCACTTTTTTCGATTTACCTAAAATCAAAAAACTGCTCCATCGATTTGACTAATTTATCTTTCAAATGTTCGTATTAATCCATTTTAAGTTTTCATCGATAGAAAAATTTACCACGCCTACTTCTACGCCCACTTTTTCTATTAAGCGCATAACTGGAGAACGACTTGACCGATTTGGACGATTTTGATTTGAGTAATTTATCTTTCAAATGTTCGTATTAATCCATTTTAAGTTTTCATCGATAGAAAAATTTACCACGCCTACTTTTACGCCCACTTTTTCTATTAAGCGCATAACTGGAGAACGACTTGACCGATTTGGACGATTTTTTCTTCAAAATGATCGCCATGGTTTAACTTAGGTTTTTACGGAAAGAAAATTTTGCCCCGCCCACTTTTACGCCCACTTTTTTCGATTTACCTAAAATCAAAAAACTGCTCCATCGATTTGACTAATTTTTCTTTTAACTGTTCGTATTAATTTATTTTATAAATTAAAAAAGTTTTTTTTTAAATTTTATTTAAAACAAAATAAATAAAAAAATTCAGTCTATTATTATTCAAAGGTACAATATTTTTTAAAACTTAATTAAAATAACCATTTTCAGTTTTTGTTTGCATAAACAAATAAATACGGTTTTATATCAAAAATAAACCTTGTCTGTTCGGACGCAAAAAAAATTTTGTGCATGAAAAATGATCTCTCAAGTTATAGGAGCATACTTGAAGAATGTAAATTAATTTGTAGAATATTTATTTTCTAATTCAGATCTCACATTTCATTCAAGATCAAAAATAGTTGAAATTCGTTTTATTTTTTGAAATCCTTTATTTATTTTTTTTTGCAAAACGTTTTGGATTCTTTTTCTAATTTCTTGGGAAATTCTTTTTTCCACATTGGTTATATGACTTTCTGCAATATCAATTAATTTGAGCAGACTAATAGGTAAACTTAATCCCTCCAATTGAGTTATTGTTTCACCAATTATATCAGTAGTTGGAAAATACAAATGCTAAACGACTTTCCATGTTATTTAATATTTCTTTTACTTTTTTAATTACATGAGCTGCAAGTTTTTTAATAGTATTCTACAGCATATAGCCAGGCTCCCCATATTGATAAACTGGCTGAGGTGGTAAAGGTGCCAATTGATACATTTTTATAATTTTGAAAAATTGCAAATACGAAACCTATAAATCAATATTATCGAATTGGCTTCTAATTTCTTCTGCAACTCGGTGTAACCCATGGGCCAAGCAAGTAACTTACATGTAACAGTTTTGGATAAATCATTTTAGGCCCATTGGCAGCCTTAACCAAGTTGGCGCATCGGTTAAAAAAAGAAGGATCTTTTGTCGAAATCTTGAAAAAACTTGTATTTTAAGTAGAGTTCCTAAAAACGTATTTATTGATTTAAACATTTTTTTGGAAGATTTTTTTTATATAATATGGAAATTTAAAAATACATATATCACTCAAAAATGTTAAAATATGCAAAAATATGCATTTAAAACCAAAATATGCAAACATATTTATTTTCACCAAAATATGCAACAATATGCAAAAACAAATCGATGGCATTTTAACGCAAATTTTATGATTCGGAAAGATAATTGGTCGACATAGTTCTTAGACTATTGACAAAAAACATGCATTTGCATCGAAATCGCATACCTAGTAATTATCATTCTAATGCGATATAAAAGTTAAAAATTATAATAATGTCCCCCAGGCCATTAATGTGTCTCAGGCCACTTCGACAAAAAAATGAAGGAACAAAATTAACATATTTTGAGAAATATTCGAATAAGAGCTTATTTTTACTTAAAATACACCCGTATTAACTTGTATAAGAGTTTTTGTCCTCGTAAGATACCTTTAACGTATTCTCAGGAATGATAAAAAAAAATTTAAGGGCAGTTTCAAAACTCCATTTTCAAATTTTTAAAAATTTTGTTTAACAAATTTTTTGAACTTTTTGAGGATATAACAGAAATTAAAAAAACTGTTAATAAATACATAAATACTAAAAAAACAGCATTCCGTTAACAACCCAATTATTTATAAATATATAGAAAAAAAAACGAAACATTAAGTAACAAATAACCATAAAAACATACTTATTTAAATAAAAACTAATTAAAAAGTTTTATTGTCACTGTGCAAAAGTGCTGGGATACTATCGATATTTTCTACTGTCGATATTTATCGATAGCTCAGATTTCACTATCGATACTATTACTATCGACTGCATGTTTGTACTTGAGCAGGAAAACTGTAACTAGTTTTTATCAGGCTGCAGTTCGTTTTTTATCACTTTACCGAATGTATGAGACGTACATTATTTTAGATGGCAGTTTTTGAAAAATTGTGACGCTGATAAGCACCTTTCTGAAAAAACCGAAGTAGCAAGGCCTATAAGATATTTAATGCACTTTAAGATAATTTTCTAAATTGGTTTTGATTCTCAAACCAAAAGGTAATCAATCTAGCGGGCTTATCCTCTAATGGTGGTTCATTGTTTCGTTCTATGCTCGCAATTGCAATTGCATTTGCATTTTTTTTTACAACGCTACAAAAATATTTAACATTTCAGTCAATATGCAAACATATACAAATTTCGACATAAAGGCATTTAATAAGCAGTAAACAATTATAGCTTAGCAATCCATACCACCTGCCATTCTTGTTGTTTGTATTCGTTGCTGTAATTCAGCGCGCGTTAATAATAGCAAGTAAATATTTGCGGCAAAAAACTGTGTGTGTATAGCTGCTGTTATATGTCTTCATAGCTGTATTTTAAATAATAATAATAATATCGATAGTGATATTTTTCCTATCGATATTGTCAAAATTTAAAGACTATCGATGGCACTACTGTGCACTGTAAGCTTTGGATTGCTATTGTTGTTTTGTCAGACACATGTATTTCGAGTCCTAAATTATCTAAATTAACATATTTTTAATAAAAAACTGTAAATTCATTTCAAGGAGAAAATGACAATTATGAACATATAAAAAAGCAAATTTTTGTTTATTTTTTCCAATTTTACAACACCTTGAAATGAGCATAAACCAAATACAACTCTTTTCTACCTCTTTGAACATTCTTCGTTTATTTTGAATTTTTTTTAATCCCTTTCTGAGAATTATTAAAAACCGTTTTTCTGGAAATATAAGTTTACTCCTGCTTACTTTTTGTGAAGTTTCTAGTTTGTAGGTTTTATTATCAGAGTTTTATGGATTAATTTGTAAATTAAAATTTACGGTCACACCTGTCAATAACAAAGTCAGTGCAATTAATAATAAAATTATATTTTGTGAACCACCTTTTCAATATTCAAGAATTTAGTTATAGGAAATATTTGGTCACACCTGTCACACCAAGGATAACTCATAGATAGAAAACGGTTGCAAACGAAGAAACTTATAGTAAATAAAGAAAATATGAACTGCATTTGGCTTTAGAAAGAGAAAGGGAAATAAGGAGATGCTAAGAAAAATATGATGGATAAGAAATCACAGTGTTCAGGTTTTCTTAAAAATTAATATTAACGACCTCAAAACAAAGCTTGATTTGAAAGTGTGCACATATTTTCGGATGGTTTTCATCCTAATTCAAAAATCTGTACAATATTTTTAACATTTGTCATGCGCCGCACGTTTCTAAAGATGAAGTAGTGAAGATTAGTAATGTTATAAACAAGAGGTGGGAAGACGTCAAAAAATACATAACTTTAAAAGAGCAGATGCAGCGTCTGTGTACATATGTTTACTGTACATATTTATCAGGCGTGTGCTGGAAATCGAAAACGTAAAATGCAAGAATTTAGAAATTGTTCTTAATTTAATACACTTTTATTCATACTAGTGTTCGCCTAATGGTCAAAATTCGACCATAAATTTTTATGTAAATAAGAAGAAAACATAATTCATCTAAGTATATATGAATTTGTTTGTTTCGAGCATTTATTTTTTCCTTCGAAGTGGATTGATTTGGCGAGGGACCAACCTCATGTTCATATTTTATATTCTACGTGAGCTAATTTAATTTTGTAAGTTCAATATAAAAAATACCAATTGAAAAACAAAAAAGTATCAAAAAGTCTCCTTTATAATTTGTAATCCAATCAGGACGTTGCACGTTTAATTTTATGTTTCTATTTCTAATATTAACGAAAATTAATCAAAGTACCAGCTGCTGAACGAAAAAGTACCAAAAAGCCCCCTTACATGTTCTTATTCAACCAGTTTAATGTGTAGTTTTATCTTTATAGGTCGAATATTAACGAAAATTCAAAAAGTTCCAGATGAAAAACAAAAAGTACTATCATTTTTTATCTTATAGGTTATCATTCACTTAGGACCCTACACCTATAATATTAAGTTTCTAAGTTCAATATTATAGAAAATTTAAAAATGATCACATGAAGCCCAGAAAAGTAAAAAAAAAGAAATTTAGTTTCCAGTATTGTCCCTTTTTCTCCCCATAGAGGTTCGATTAACAAAGGAAGAAAGCGTTCTTAACTGTTTTGCCTGGTCCGATTTATACATAAGATTTATATAGTCGAAATATTCGAAAACCGGTTTCTGAAAAATGTCGAATAATCGATCACCGTAATTTTTTATTATTTGATAATTGAAAAAAAATTTTTTTTTTATGTATTTTGCCTTTGTGTTAGTAACAATTTTGAACGCTTATAACTCTAAAATTATTGAACAGATTTTAATAAATATGTATTGTGCACTTCTTTGAGTAAATACCTTCATTCAAGGTGTACCTGTTATTTAAAGTTTTAAAGCTTAACATTTCCTTTTTTAATGATCAATTTAATATTTTTGAATTATATTTAAAAATATGAGTATCGTGGTCACACCCGTCACTATGGAAATGCCCAAAAAACTCCTGTAAAATTTGATTTTTGCCACTTACTTTATTTTCGCGGTTATGGTGTGTTTAAAAATCAATTATTTTATTTCTTATTTTTAGATACAAAGTCAAATCAATGAACTTAAAATGGACAAAGATAATGCCAAATCTGCTTTGGAGGACGTTAAGCGTTCGCAAGAAGAAAATATTGCTCTTTTGCGTAAAGAAAAAGAAGAGTTTGAGAAACGGGTAGAAGATCTTAATTCTCTTAATTCGAACCTCCATGATCAAATAGAGGCCCTCTCTTCCAAACTCACCACAATGAGTCAAGCAGCACCAGCGGCTGCAAATTCCAATGATTCAGCTATGGACACTTCAAGCACCGATTTAAATCGTTCTATGATAGACGCAGAAGCTGAAAATAAAAATAACGAACAATTGTTACAAATCATTAAGTTCTTGCGTAAAGAAAAAGATTTAACAGTGGCTAAAATGGACATACTTAAAGCAGAAAACACTAGACTTTCGTCTGAGTTCATTATATATCAAAAGAAAAATGAAGAATTACAAGATTTCCTGAATCGTGAGCGTTCAAAGACAGATACTAATCTTATATCAGCCTCAAAACATGAGGAAATTTTACGTAAGATCGAAACATTAAATGCTGTCACCGATAGCAATCGGGTGTTACGTGAAGAGCGCAATGCCCTTACCCAACGAGTTAAAGATTTAAATAATCGCATAAGCGCTTTAGAGGATGAACTGTTCCCTCTACAATCCCAAAATCGGGACCTTAATACTAAGATAGACGAATTGACCTCCGAAAATGGTTCCTTGCGTACTGAAGCCATGAGATGGCGTCAAAGAGCAAATGTTTTGGTAGAAAAGAGTAACAAGAATCCTGAGGAGTTCAAACGCCTGCAAACAGAAAGAGAAAACCTAGCCAAGATGCTAACGGCAGAAAAGGAACAAATTAAGTCCCTTAACGAAGAACTGTTGGGGGTTAAGGGTGAAAAATCACGTCTGGAAGCTGAGTTAGCTTCATTGGAGAGGCAGGTCCATGTAATGACAGAAGAAAAGAAGAGCCTTAATGCTGACATTGCCACTATGAAGCAGACCAATTCACGTCTTATGCAAGAGGTTATGGAGTTGAAGAACAAACTACTGGCCAAGGAAGAAGCCATGCATAAAGTAACTGAAGACTTGGAGTCCAAAGAACATATGCTGCAAGATTCCAAAAATAAAGAGGTTCAAATACGCAAGATTGCCAAGCGTTATAAGGATTCATATTTGGAGTTATTAAACAAAACGCCAGCTTCTTCGGCGACCGGAGATGCTGCTAATAATACAGGCGGACAAGACGGTATGGAATTGGGTGCAGCAAATAATCCTGAGGCTTCCACTAAAGCCGAATTGGAACAACAGCGCAGTACTATTGAAAGCCTGAATAGCGTAGTACGCACCATGCAGGAGGAAAATGAAAAAGTCCGCAAAGACTATGAAGATCTTAAAGCATCAGTTGAAATTGACGAACGTACTAAGACTTTGTTGCGTGAGGCCAAAACACATATTGTCAGTTTGACAGAGTCGCGCAACCTCGTCAACAGTGAGTTGGCTTCAACAAAAACGAAATTACTTCAAACAACTGAAGCTCATGAAGCAGCTGTCAATAATATAAAGTCACAATATGACGACACTTTGTCCCGATTGGAACGAGAGCTCATAGAGCAGAATAACCGTAACAAGGAAGATGTTCAACGTTTAACCAGAGAAAATGAGTCTCTTATAATGCGAATAAATCAGTTGAACCGCCAGTTGGGTTTACAACAATCTGCTAAGCCATCCACCTCGTCAGTGGCTTCCGAAAAGGGCTCCATTTCGGACTCATCACCACGAACTGCCAATGTAAAACCTATGTCTGGTACAGCTTCCGTGCAGCAATCAGCCACTGTTACACCCTGGCGTGGAGGAGAAACTCCTTTAGCAAGTATTAGACCAATATCGGTGCAAAACACGCGCACAGCCGCTATTCTTCCAACTAGCCAACAAAGTTCAGGTGGCAGTAATGTAGTTGCTGGAACGTCAACTTCTTCCACCTCATCGACTTCTACACCTTCGAGTACACCCTCTTCAGCTGCGGGTAGTAGCAACACTGCGCTAGTACCGCCACAACAACAAGTACACACCACTGGTAGTGCTTCATTGGAAACCATGTCGTCTTCACCAACCTCTTCACACAGTGACTACATGCCGTCAACCAGCAGTTCAGCTTCTGTAGCTGTTGCCGCCGTACCACCCATGGGATCGGCTTCAGCTGCTGAAAGCTCCCAGGAGGCAGAAAGTATTCAGCAACCACAACAAAATGAACCGCAAGCACATGTTAGCGGTGGCAGTGGAAATCAAGCCCAAGTAGTGGCTTTGGTATCACCAAGAGTTGAAGGATCTGCTCAGGCTGCTCCATCTGTTAATGTCCAACTCATACAAGATCAAACCAATCCACAACCAAGTACTTCAGGATCCACAGGTTGCTCTTCTCACATCGCAGTTAGCAGCCATAATCGGCACACACCATCCAGCAGCAATGTTACAACTACCCAAGCCGGATCATCGGCTGGTCACAAACGTCCCAGGGAATTGGAAGGTGACTCGTCAACGGCTGCAGACGATTCGGATAAAACATCTGCTAAACATCCAAAACGTATGAGAGCCCCTATGCATAGTGCTGAAGCAGCTGTAATGACTGTTGGTGTTTCGGATTCGGGAATTGACGTAGATCAAGTACCAACCTCATCTCAACGCGATCAAGAAGATGACGTTGTAATTTTAGACTCTGAAGATGATGGTATGGCAGAAGCTGAGGCGGATGATGGAGGTCCTAATGATGGAGATGGTGAACACGAAGTTTATGAAGATTACGATCAAGATCAAGACATGGATGAAAATGAATGCCCCGAAGCTAATGAAAGCAATTTGCGTCACGAAATCGGAGAAGCCGACAACAATGAAGTTGATGTCGACGAAGATATAGAAAACCACGGACAATGCTCATCTGCTGGGGCAGCTGGACAAGCAGAAAATGATCCTTATGCTACTGGTGCTAGTACTAGTGCTGCGGCAGCTGCTGCTATGGCAAAGGTTCATAGTCAACAGGACAACAATCAACAAAGTCAAGCAATCAGCAGTGGCAGTGGTGAATCCCCACAAAGAAAACAAGCCAACTCACTAACACGACAGCAAAAGGCTACTCTTATGAAGTTACAACAAGGTGCTGACGTAGCAGAAAATTCCGAAATGAGTGGATCTCGCAGATCAGACAGGTTGGGTATAAGATATTAAAACTTTTTTAATGTTATATTTATTTTTTTTTATTTACTCTAAAGCACGGAAATCGTAAGTTCTCCCCAAGATTCAAAATTTAGTTACGGAACTGACAACAGTGCTTCCTCCAACACTGCTCAACATTCTGGTGAACACTCTGCCGAACTTGGACAGGAAAATCAAAATGCTAATGCTGATGAAGGAGAGGCTGCAGCAGGTGGAGAATTTATGTCCGAAGATTATGAGTTAAAGAAAACAACAGATGCAACATCGGAAGATAATCAAAAGGACAACATTGAAGAAGCTGTAGAAGGAGATGATGACTTTAATGAAGAAGAAGAAGAAGAAGCTGGTGATTCTATAGAAGCTTCGGAGAATATTGACAGTGAAAGTAAATTAATCATTTTCAAATGATTATTATAAAAAATAATTTTTTGCAGGTCATCACAGTAGTGGAGCCACACAGTCTGAAATACAAGATATACAGCAAAATCAAATTGAAGCCACCTCAGAAGACAATGAGGGTGTCGACGGCGTTTCTTCAGAAGGAGAAAAACCTGCTGTAGAAGAAGTTGAGGTATTATTTTATTAAACACTCTATAGATTAAAGCTAAAACTAATAAATTTTCTAGGAGGAGGGCCGAGAGGCAGAAGCTTCGACTTCGCCATCTATAAACACACGTTCTAAGGCTACAAAGGGAACACCCTCAAATAGAAGACATGCAAGAGGTGGTTTTCAACGAGGCGGCAATCGTCCCACTCCCATAGTCTGGCAAGGTGAGTTAGATAAGTTGTAAATCCTTTTCCAGGATGTAATAATTAAAGTTCAATTCCAAGACACTCCTGGTAATTCACGCAACGCAGTCAACAACCAATCGAATTGCCCTCCTCGTGGTGGTTTTGGAAATCAGAGAGGCCAACGTGCTAGACGCATGCGACGACCCGGTGGCAATTTTTCCAATAGAATATAAATTGAATCAAACTTAATTTAAACATGGGTTTTCTTTTTAATTCTTACATTTTTTTGTAAATTGTTTGAAGTGATTTTCTCTAGATTTATAATTATTTTTAAGCTACTCATTACTCAACTTTTTTGCCCGCTCTTTTTTTATTTACTGGTTAATTATTTTCATAGATCTTCGTTAACATTCGTATTGATATAATCGATCGTTTGTTTTTTTATACATTTCAACTTTTATCTTACACGTATCCGTATACATATTGAATACATACTTAAAAATTAACTCATATGGTGGATTCACAAAGTATGCTATCCAGTCATATTGCCATAATATCCTAATATTTTACAAGAGCTTAAAAAAATTGTTGTTGTGTTTCAAACGAAAACGTCTTAAAATAATATGACTTTTTATGTTGTGTTTATTGTTTCGTCATAACTACACAGAACTAATTTTTTCATACTTGAGTCACCCATTAAAACGTTCAATATGTTATTTTCGCACAAACCGGCTGTTATTTTAGTTTTTTTTTCGACTTTTCGTCATCAGACATGAAATATTTAAAATTGCTTTTTTTTGTATCAGCTAATTAAAATTTGAAATAGCACACTCAATTATGAGGGGTTGCTCACAGCAGTCATATTTTTCGTGTTATTATTTTAAAACATGACTATAAACTACCTTGTGAATCCCCAAATAGTATTCATTTCATTTTTTTAAATTATAGCATTTAGTTGTACTCTTCATATAATAAACTATATAATTATAAAAACATAAAATACATGAAATCTTATTGACGTAAAATACATACATACATATTTCCTAATACAAATTTATTTTTGGTGTTTTATTTGGAAAATGGAAAAACTAAATTATAGTTGATGTTATTAATATCTAAACGATAGTAAACGTGGTTATAACTTAAGACTACTTAATTGCATTACGGACCTTTCATGTGGAAGATAAATGTCCCCAATACGGTTTACGAGTCAACCTAGTTTAGATGAAATTTTACACTAATTTTAATTCAAATTAAGGAATAATACCCGAAATCGTAGCATCTACCCAGTAACTTTAACAGGACTTGGTCGAGGGGTTATTCAAAATTGTACTCATAGATAAACTTTTTTAATTGTATTCGGCCATTTTCTGGAAACCAATGGAGATTTATAATTAAAATATTTTAAAATTGACTTAGCTTTTCCTGATTTGTTTGTGGTGTTTTTACAACACAAGTGATTGAACGTGTACACAGAACAAAAAAAAAACTCGTACTTAATTTAAATTTAAGTTAAAAACAATCTAAAATGGGATAGCTTTCGAAAACCAATATGCGTACACACGCGTGTTTTTAAAAGTTTGTTGTAGAAACAAGAGCAACACTACAAGAAAAATATGGATTATTCATGTTTAAAAAGTAAAATAAGAAGCAATACTTCCCATATTCTATTTTTTAAAATTTATTATCAAAACAATTTCTTGGGAATACAAAATTTTAATTTTAAAAGATTTTATTGTTCGTGCTTAATTCCCAGTTTTTATTCTTGATAAAAACACTTGAAATTTGTTGTTGATGGGATAAGCTATTCCTATGCGAATTTCACTGGTTGCTTATGCCAGATCATCAGGAAACCAAATAAAACTGTTAAACGTATAAGACTTATAAGCAACAGTTCTACTTTTAATAATATCAAAGTTTAAACACAAACATCAACAATAAACAGTGAGTTTGGGTAAGTTCCAAAACATCAGTTGCAAAGCAACTCGCTTTTTTAAGTGCTTCCTACCAAGCAACCGTGAAAAATGTTACAATGTTATCTGTACCAAAGTTCACTAAAAACAATATCGATGCGTACACAATAATCAAACTAGATATAGTTAAACTCTATGATACTTTTTTGACTTTGACTGCAAAGTATTATGATGTTTAGGAACTCAGCCTTTATCTCATCTTACATATCGTCAGCTCAGAATTGGTTTGGCGCATATGCCAAAATGTCGGAGTGGAGAAAAACGACAGAAGATTTACATGAAGATTACTCAAATTGTACCCGATAGAATTTTTTTATATTTTTACCACTGCTTCCGGTATATGTTTTGAAGAAAAATGTAAATTTTTGCGCACTTTCATGAATAAAGTTAGAATTTAATAGTATTTTTTTGAAAATGAAAAATATTGTTTTGTGCCGCATACGCCACTTTTCTAAAAAAAAATTAAAAAAGTGGCTTTTTGTGCTGCATACGTATACTTATTGCTGTGTATTGAGTAACTTGTTGAGATTAATTTTTTTTATAGTTTTTATATTTGATTTTACTTTACTTTGATGCAGACTTAACCAAAATTGCATTTTTATATTTTTCCTCTCTGGTAGAAGTTTTATAATATATACATAAATCATTATTTTGACTGTATAGAAGTACTTTAATTTTAGCAAAAGGGACTTTTCGAAAGTCCATTTTATTTGCTTTACTCGTATGTGCGAAAATTTTCCGGAAGCATTTCCATAACTTTAAGTTTTGTTATATTATTTGGCATTGTTTTAAGCAAATTTAGTAAATGAAGAGGACTATGAATTTCAGTATTGTTTAAGTACCGGTCAATAACACCATGGACACAGTCCACTTCTTGAATTAAAGAATGTTCTGGTTCTGAAGATTTGTATTACGGCATCAATATTATTTTGTTTAAAGAACATTTTGGTTGCGTTAATTTGATTTTTATTTTGAGGTACGCAAGAATCGCTCCATGATGTCAAAGTTTTAATAAGTGGATAATCTTTTATTAATTCATTTAAAATTTTAACTTAAGCACTAGCAATATTGTTACCACTCTGACCACTATGAGCTTCCGTCAAAAAGGCACAATAAGTAAAAGTTGTTATATATGACATAATAATGGTTGCTGTAAGATTAAACATATTTAATTTTCGTTTGTAGTAAAATGTTGAAGCATTTCCCTTAGGTAGGCAAAAAACACAAATAATAGCAAACCGTACACTTGGTTGGGTCCATTATAAAACTATTTTTCACAAATTTATTTTCTTGTTGTCATTTTACTTTGCTTTTGCTTTAACTACTTTTTTTTTCTTACGGCAATGCAGCAAAGCAACAGTAAAATTTATTTTGTACGTTTTTGTATGAAGAATTTGCTGCAATCGCCAAACAGTGGCTTGTAGAGCAAAACAAAACTTAAAAAATGTTGAAACAGTTGATATGCAGCAAAATTAATGTTTATATCTCAGAAACCACAAAAAATTTCGCTAAACTAGTTTTGGATTCAAAAAGGGGTATTCAAAATATATATACCACGTACCTAACTCAATTTTTTTTAAAATGGTCGGTAGGTCAAACCAATTCTGAGCTGACGATATCCCACTACAATTGATTGGAATTCTCCCAACATTAATTGTAATTGTAAGTAGGTTAAGTAAAACAAAATGAAAACAAAAACAAATTTCAAATACATGATTGCCAATTAAGTTTTTTTCAGCAAATTTTTAGATTTTTTTGGCTTATGGTTACAGAGATATCGAACGTTAAAAAAAATCGCGCTGTAACAAAACTATGTTCAAATAAACACGTTTTCAATATTAGTCTACATAGAATTTTTTTCTATTTACACTCAACATGAGTTACAGACACAATTTTTTCTCACTTTTCGAGAAACGATGGAATATTTTGTTTCACATCTTCTCGATGCGAGAAGTTCTCACTAAAGTTACAGAACAGCATTTAGTTGTACTCTTCATATAATAAACTATATAATTATAAAAACATAAAATACATGAAATCTTATTGACGTAAAATACATACATACATATTTCCTAATACAAATTTATTTTTGGTGTTTTATTTGGAAAATGGAAAAACTAAATTATAGTTGATGTTATTAATATCTAAACGATAGTAAACGTGGTTATAACTTAAGACTACTTAATTGCATTACGGACCTTTCATGTGGAAGATAAATGTCCCCAATACGGTTTACGAGTCAACCTAGTTTAGATGAAATTTTACACTAATTTTAATTCAAATTAAGGAATAATACCCGAAATCGTAGCATCTACCCAGTAACTTTAACAGGACTTGGTCGAGGGGTTATTCAAAATTGTACTCATAGATAAACTTTTTTAATTGTATTCGGCCATTTTCTGGAAACCAATGGAGATTTATAATTAAAATATTTTAAAATTGACTTAGCTTTTCCTGATTTGTTTGTGGTGTTTTTACAACACAAGTGATTGAACGTGTACACAGAACAAAAAAAAAACTCGTACTTAATTTAAATTTAAGTTAAAAACAATCTAAAATGGGATAGCTTTCGAAAACCAATATGCGTACACACGCGTGTTTTTAAAAGTTTGTTGTAGAAACAAGAGCAACACTACAAGAAAAATATGGATTATTCATGTTTAAAAAGTAAAATAAGAAGCAATACTTCCCATATTCTATTTTTTAAAATTTATTATCAAAACAATTTCTTGGGAATACAAAATTTTAATTTTAAAAGATTTTATTGTTCGTGCTTAATTCCCAGTTTTTATTCTTGATAAAAACACTTGAAATTTGTTGTTGATGGGATAAGCTATTCCTATGCGAATTTCACTGGTTGCTTATGCCAGATCATCAGGAAACCAAATAAAACTGTTAAACGTATAAGACTTATAAGCAACAGTTCTACTTTTAATAATATCAAAGTTTAAACACAAACATCAACAATAAACAGTGAGTTTGGGTAAGTTCCAAAACATCAGTTGCAAAGCAACTCGCTTTTTTAAGTGCTTCCTACCAAGCAACCGTGAAAAATGTTACAATGTTATCTGTACCAAAGTTCACTAAAAACAATATCGATGCGTACACAATAATCAAACTAGATATAGTTAAACTCTATGATACTTTTTTGACTTTGACTGCAAAGTATTATGATGTTTAGGAACTCAGCCTTTATCTCATCTTACATATCGTCAGCTCAGAATTGGTTTGGCGCATATGCCAAAATGTCGGAGTGGAGAAAAACGACAGAAGATTTACATGAAGATTACTCAAATTGTACCCGATAGAATTTTTTTATATTTTTACCACTGCTTCCGGTATATGTTTTGAAGAAAAATGTAAATTTTTGCGCACTTTCATGAATAAAGTTAGAATTTAATAGTATTTTTTTGAAAATGAAAAATATTGTTTTGTGCCGCATACGCCACTTTTCTAAAAAAAAATTAAAAAAGTGGCTTTTTGTGCTGCATACGTATACTTATTGCTGTGTATTGAGTAACTTGTTGAGATTAATTTTTTTTATAGTTTTTATATTTGATTTTACTTTACTTTGATGCAGACTTAACCAAAATTGCATTTTTATATTTTTCCTCTCTGGTAGAAGTTTTATAATATATACATAAATCATTATTTTGACTGTATAGAAGTACTTTAATTTTAGCAAAAGGGACTTTTCGAAAGTCCATTTTATTTGCTTTACTCGTATGTGCGAAAATTTTCCGGAAGCATTTCCATAACTTTAAGTTTTGTTATATTATTTGGCATTGTTTTAAGCAAATTTAGTAAATGAAGAGGACTATGAATTTCAGTATTGTTTAAGTACCGGTCAATAACACCATGGACACAGTCCACTTCTTGAATTAAAGAATGTTCTGGTTCTGAAGATTTGTATTACGGCATCAATATTATTTTGTTTAAAGAACATTTTGGTTGCGTTAATTTGATTTTTATTTTGAGGTACGCAAGAATCGCTCCATGATGTCAAAGTTTTAATAAGTGGATAATCTTTTATTAATTCATTTAAAATTTTAACTTAAGCACTAGCAATATTGTTACCACTCTGACCACTATGAGCTTCCGTCAAAAAGGCACAATAAGTAAAAGTTGTTATATATGACATAATAATGGTTGCTGTAAGATTAAACATATTTAATTTTCGTTTGTAGTAAAATGTTGAAGCATTTCCCTTAGGTAGGCAAAAAACACAAATAATAGCAAACCGTACACTTGGTTGGGTCCATTATAAAACTATTTTTCACAAATTTATTTTCTTGTTGTCATTTTACTTTGCTTTTGCTTTAACTACTTTTTTTTTCTTACGGCAATGCAGCAAAGCAACAGTAAAATTTATTTTGTACGTTTTTGTATGAAGAATTTGCTGCAATCGCCAAACAGTGGCTTGTAGAGCAAAACAAAACTTAAAAAATGTTGAAACAGTTGATATGCAGCAAAATTAATGTTTATATCTCAGAAACCACAAAAAATTTCGCTAAACTAGTTTTGGATTCAAAAAGGGGTATTCAAAATATATATACCACGTACCTAACTCAATTTTTTTTAAAATGGTCGGTAGGTCAAACCAATTCTGAGCTGACGATATCCCACTACAATTGATTGGAATTCTCCCAACATTAATTGTAATTGTAAGTAGGTTAAGTAAAACAAAATGAAAACAAAAACAAATTTCAAATACATGATTGCCAATTAAGTTTTTTTCAGCAAATTTTTAGATTTTTTTGGCTTATGGTTACAGAGATATCGAACGTTAAAAAAAATCGCGCTGTAACAAAACTATGTTCAAATAAACACGTTTTCAATATTAGTCTACATAGAATTTTTTTCTATTTACACTCAACATGAGTTACAGACACAATTTTTTCTCACTTTTCGAGAAACGATGGAATATTTTGTTTCACATCTTCTCGATGCGAGAAGTTCTCACTAAAGTTACAGAACATGGATACAGGTCTCGTTTTATGAGATAGATGCGTTCCGGAAAAAATCGCATAAATTGAATTCGCATAAAACGATACTCTAGCTTCATATAAAAACTAATGATTTGTTCAAAAATTCTGAAAACCGCATAAATTCTAATTTGAATTAAAAAATCAAAACAAAATCGCATATAAAAAAATCAACAAATATGAATGGATAAAAATATTTTGTTGGAACTCCTTTATATTTGGCATAACTACAGTTCTAGTAAATATGAATTAGTGTTTGAAATATTTTTTTTTCTATGACGTTTATTTGTCGAGTTATGGGGTGCTAAAGTGTTGCCGTTTTCAAAAAAACGTTTTTTTAAATTATTATTTTAAACTAAAAACTAATCAAACGAAAAAAAATTTAGGTGATTCTTATAAAAAATCGATTGATCTTTAAATAAAAAAAAAATTATTTGAAAAAAAAAGTTTTTTATCTGCAAAACCGGAAATGACCAATTCAAATCAAAATTTTTCTAACTAAGTTCTAATTTGTTTTTTATTTTTTAATCTAAATTGGCTTTTAGTGTCTTTATCATATTGCAAAAGTTTTATTATGGGACCTCTATTAGTTTAAAAGTTATGCAAATTTCTTTACACTCGTACATGTGGTTATTGCAATGTTGTACCGTAAAAGACAGGAAAGAACGAGTTTAAATTGAAATTTTTCTGACTTCCACCTAATTTTTGATTCTATTTTTACCGAAATTATCCTTCGTTGTAAAACTAATATTATGTACTCTTCATTAGTTTAAAAACACTCAAACATACGTATCGGCTATATGTATAAAACAAACTATAACGATTATACCAGTGATGCAAAATTGGTTTAATTTAAAAACAGTAAAAAAGCTTAAAAAACATCTAAAATTATCAAGAATAAAAACGGGGAATTAAGCACGAATAACAAAATCTTTTAAAATTAAAATTTTGTATTCCCAAAGAAATTACTTTTTGATAATAAACGGGCAAGTGCACGGCCTAAAAAAACACTTAATTGACAACATGCTTTTGTAAGTTGTTGTTGTTTTCATTTTGTTTTTCTTAACTTGAGGGTTACACGATCAAGTTTTGGCTATCAAGTTTTAATACACTCACACTTTTTTACCAATACACTCACTTTTAAAAATTGATACGAACTTGCCTCTAAAATTCTCTTGCCAGTGAGTGTATCAAGTTTCGTTTAAGAAAACATCTTATTACAAATCTTTTGAAGTTGTTTTTGTTTTTTTTCACAAATATTTTGCCGGCAAAAGCTGAAGTTCTTTTTTTTTACAAATTGTTGCGGGAATTTTAAAATTTTAACTAAAAACCTAAAAAAATAGTGAAATATGTTTATTAATAAAATTTATTTATAAAATTAATAAGCAAAATGATGTTCTGCGATTCATAGAGCTGTACAGAAGCCATGAAATTTTATGAATCTTTCATCATATAGGCGAAATGATTTGAAAATAAAAGCCTATAGCTTCTGAAACAAAAATGCCAGTGGAAGAAGTAAAGAAAAAAATAAAGTCCCTTCGAACAGCCTACAGTGCAGAAAAATCAAAAGTGGAAAATAGCAAAACATTTTGAGTTGTTTTCTCGGCGACGACATCTTGAAAAAGTAAATTGCTTTCAACTTGCGTGCAGCCTACGTCACAGCTGTCAACTTTTGCATATTTTGACACTCAGTATATGTAAAAGACTATCAAGAAAATATTGATCGTGTGGCTGCACTGTAACCTACTTACAACTACAATCAGGGATGTTAGATGTGACGATTTAACGTCATTTTGACGATTTTTCCCATAGAAACCCTACTACCGGAAAACAGTTTAGTGGAGTTCCTGGCAGGGTTGTCAGATTGATTTTGACCTTTTTCGCCAAAATCAATAACAAAAATCGCCAAAATCGCCAAAGCCTTTAATTTCAAGTTTTTGGCAGTAAAATACCTATTTTTTAATTTATTAAAAATATTTTTTATAAATCCTAAAAAATTAATTTGTTCCGTATCGCTAAAATACGCCAAAAATTCAAAAAAAAGTCGCCATGATATATATTTTGCTTAATTTTTATTTAGAAAAAAGTAAAAATAGCTAGTGAACACAAAAATGGTACGATGTTTACTGTAAAATAGTTTAAAGCAGTCTATTTAAAGCAACAAAAAAAATTTTTTTGCAGCTAGTATTGAACAAATATAATTGAGGTTCTATCTCATCCTTTAGCTCTTGAGTTGTTGATGGCTTATCGACGTACACCTTTTCTTTCAAATAACCCCAAAGAAAGAAGTCCAACCGTGTCAAATTCTTGGCGGCCAATTGACATCGCCATCACGTGAGATAACTCGGCTATTGAATTTGTCGCGCAAAAGAGCCCTTGTTTAGTTAGCGGTGTGGCAAGTGGCACCGCCCTGTTGACACTCCAAATGGGCCACATCCTATCTTCCAATTCAGGCCATAAAAAGATTGTTATTATCTCACGATAGCGAACACCATGCACATTAACTGCCTGACCGGCCTAATTTTGGAAAAAATACGGCCCGATGATGCCGCCAGCACATTAACCGCACCAAACAGTCACTCTTTGTGGGTGCATTGGTTTTTCGACAACCACTCTTGGATTGTCATTCGCCCAAATGAGGCAATTCTGCTTATTGACGAATCCACTGAGGGGAAAATGTGCCTCACACTGAATCACGAAGTGCACGAAATGCATTTTGATTTGAACGCCCATTTTCATAATAAGCCTAAATAACTTTAACGCGTTGCTCGATTGTATATCTTTCCATGGTTCAAATTGAGTTAGTCTGAAATTGAGAAATATCAAATGAAGTGCAGAAAAAACTTGACGTTTAAGTGTGGTTCACATTCAACATCGGCCCTTAAAATTTAACAACCCTTTACATTTTTATATATGTAGTTGCAGCTTTATTATGTATCTAAAACGCTTCACCGACAAAGCTCCCTATTTGTCTTCTTTTTTGGAATACATTGTAAGGGTATTACATTTATTCAACGATGGTACAAAAGAAGTGCAACTTGTAGCACGTAATAACGCGTCTAGATGTTCGTAATGTAGTCTACTTCGAAGGCGAGTTTTAGTAAAGTTCATAGCTTAAACACAGGCATTACTAGTAATAATTCCAGCATATAAAGAACAGTCAAAGTAAGTTCCTTTAACTTGTACGTACCTTCCGTACCGTTTCAGCTTTAAAGTTTTGGCATAAACTTGTTTATCTTTCCAATTAACTAACGCTAGTTTTTTTATTGTGTTTCAAAAATGTCCAAAGGTATGTAAAGTTCATAAAAATATCACTAACAACAACTTATTGTCTGTGATAACAAATTACCACATATAATAATGAAAAAATGTTCATAAGCTTTAAATATACAGTAGAGTCCCGATAATTCGTAATAGCAAGGGACCGGCTATTTCTTACGAATTATAGGGGTTTTCGATTTAGCGAGGTTTCGATTTAACGGGGTTAAAACAAAATAAATACGAATAATCGGGGTTTTTCAATTTATTTACTAAAACGATAAAAAAAAAAACATAAAATACAATTGTTAAAAATAAAATATACAAAAATTATTCATGTAACAAACTGATCAAAGTGATCTTAAGAAAATAAACCCCATACAAAAGCAAAAACCCGCGCAAAAATAAAAAAGTGGTTAACAAAAAATCATTCTTTCCATGTTTCTGTTGTTTTTATTACAAATTATAAGTGGTAGTTAGCAAACAATTACGATTTATAAGAGGTAAAGAAGATTTTATTTGAAAAAAAATTACGAATTAGCGAGGGGACCAAAATGTATGGAAATTATACGAATTAACGAGACTTTTTCAAGGGACCGGCAGTTTATTACGAATTATCGGGATTTGACTGTATTTATGTTTAATTCTATTTATTGATTCTTTTAAAAGCACTTTATATTCTCGGAGATATTCATTATCTTCATCAGCCATTTGAACATACTTTCAAATACTGACCATACTTCATATAAGTACCTCAAATTTCATACATAAAAATAGTATAAGTATAATAAAAATAATATTATTTCTCAGTATTGAATTTAACGAATTTCAAAACAAATGCAAAGCTCATCAAAAATAGCCAACAAAATCGCCAACTTTTTTATTAAATCGCCAAAAAATCGCAATGTCAAAAATCGCCAAATCAAAAATTAGGTCGCCAAACAAGTTTGAAAATCGCCACGTTTGGCGAGAAATCGCCATATCTGACAACCCTGGTTCCTGGTACATCCAGCGAGTTCAAAAATTCCGTCGGGTAGCTGCTCGGTTCATTTCGTCGGTCAACAGATTTGTACGTATGCAGTTGTAATGCGATTTGACTTTGAATAAATAAGTTTAAGCTATCGACGTCCTTATTCTTCGCTGATAGTATTGCCCGTTCACCAATCCAATTGATATTTATGTAATTTTGTGCAATGCCGGGGAACACTTTGCTGGTGAGTTCCTCCTTGGACGATGTGAATTCACAAAAATTTTCAGGGAACGATATCAATTCATTCAACAGGAATTTGGCCGTTGCCAAGCTCCAGCAGTTGTCTCGAGAATTCAGCAGCCGATGGGTCGTTTTGCAACGCGACTCTCGTGTTTGTGGTCAATTGCAACTTCTGGACATGCCTCCACAAAGGCGACAACAGAAGAATTGGGGATGACGGGAAGTGTTTGACGAGAGCAATATCAAAGCCCCACCAAATCGTCTTAAGTATTAAAAATTCTATATTTTTTGGTTTTGTATGATTTTATACTTAATATTTTTTTATGTTTTAATAGAGTGATTAATCCGTGTTGATAAAAAAAAAACGATTTTTTATATGACGATTTTTTGACGATTTTTTTCAAAACTAATGACGATTATGCCATTTTTTTTTTTAATTTTGACGATAATTCGTAAAAAGCATCTAGTGTGTATTGGCAACCTAAATGTGTGTACCTAATTTGGAAACTTTGGCTCAAGGTATATTTATAGCAGGTAGTCTCGGAAAGCCAGCTGGTTATTTTTTATTTGCTTGTTTTGCGATACAAACTGTCAAATGTTGTATAGTAAACAAGTAAACAAGTTTTTTTGTCTCTTTTCAACCCCTTTGCTGTTTGACAATTCGTATCGCAAAACAACAATAAAAAGCCCTGTTGTTTGTTTTATTGTACAATTGTTGTAATCTCGCGGCTACCTGCTATAAATATACCTTGCTTTGGCTTTTGCCGTTCTCAAGATATACGGAAATAAAAAAATACAGCAACAACAAGGGATTTTTGGACAAATTTAGAGGTAGTCGTGGTTTTTTGCTCATATCTCCGTCATTTTTGGACCGATCTGGCTGAATTTCAATAGCAAACTTACACGGAGTATATGTGACATAAATATACATCAACCTAGTCCACATCATTTCTGGGGTTTTCGGAAAACCCATTTCAACATACACACGGACAGACGGACATAAGGACCCAGAATATATATACTTTATAGGGTGTAGGATCGATATTGTGGAACATACAAACGGAATGAGAAAGTTATATATACCCTCTTACCTTCGGTGAAGGGTATAAAAAAACAAAATATAAAAAATTACAATGATGCAAATGTTTTGGTTTTATTATGTTATGTCTTTTTAACGTCTAAAATCACTTAAATAGATCTTAATTTGAAAAGTAAGCAGCATTAGTATTTGAAGAAGTGCAAAAATGGTTTTTTGCGTTCCAGCAATTTTGTGTAGTTTCGGCAAACACAATGGTTTAAATTTAAATATTGCTCAACTTTCATTCAATAAAAAGTTGAACATAACCTTTAGGAATAACATAAACAGCTCTGCACAATGTTGCCAACACATTTCACTTTCTTTTGGTTGTGCAATAAAAACCAAGTATTTTGATTGTTGTCAATATATTGTGCCCCCTTCGAATATCACATTGGCGATTTAATTGTACCATACGTAAAATTGAACAATTTTATTGCCAGTTCGACGCCGACTTAAAAGTGTCTTAGAAAATGTCAATAGTAATCTATTATTGTAAATAACGACTCAAAAAATACAATTACTGTTCCGGTGCCGTGGACTCTGTAAATTAATGAAAGGGCTTTCAATGAGTAAATACCTATAGTAATTTTAAAGTTTAACATTTTATAAATCTGGGGGCTACTCTCTATTGCGATGCGAAAACAATTTCTACCACTTTCGAAAAATTTTCTGATAATTGAAGCGATAGTGGCAATAAAAATTAAAGATGGCGCCTATTTACAGTAATGAAATGACAGTGTGTAAAAATATTTGAAAATTTAAATAAAATAAAGTGATGATTTACGAAAAGAAAAAAAATAAAAGATGCGAAAGACACATGCGATAACGTATTGAAGAGTACCAATCGCTAGATTTGCTACAATTTTCTTTCGCATCGCAATAGAGAGTAGCCCCCTGACATGAATAAAGATATCATAATGAAATTTGGCAGTTATGTAGATTCTTAAAACAGTGCACTAAAAAGCATTCCCATTTTTGATGAAAAATACCATAAATCTCAATTTCAACGAAAAGCATTTTCATGCTACATAAATCAGTGTTACCACCAGCAAGATTCAAAATTACACTTGAGATGTAGTAAAGTAACCCGATTTAAATGAAATTACACCTGATATAAAATTTAAGTTTTATTTAATAAAAAGACATTTACAAAGAAGCAAAAACACAACAAACTCATTAAAACAAGATCAGTATTAGTCAAACTGTTATTTTTATTTAAAATAACAAAAATAACATGTAAGACTTAAAAAAAATGAATAAAGCATAAAATAAAACATATAAAATAATGAGTTTAACTTCCACATTTGGTTGATATATCTTGGGAAGGTTTAAAATGTTCCTTGTCATTGCCTTATCATGGACGCTTTTTAGCCCCATAGAGCTTACGAAAGGTAAGCTGTAAAACGAACTGTCATACTATTTTCACTTTTTGATCAGGCACATCATCATGAATAGATTCATGCTTGAACAACGCCACCAAATTATCCAAATATACTTTGAAAATCAGCCATCGATTTTCGCAACTTAAAGGTGACTTCATGATTTAAATGACGAAACTTGTTTTCACAAATGAAGGCGATGTGTTGATTTATAAAAAATAAACTGTCAATTAGACTTCAAGGCCGTGCGATGTGACATTTATTGATTGTTTTCCGTAGTGGTTAATGCTGATAAACCAGCAACAATCGGTGTCTTGGAGGTCAACATTGTTCATTTTATTCGAAAAAGAGAAACAAAATTGGACGTCTGCAATGCGTTTCGTCAAGGACATGCGCGGTGCGGTGCCTATTTGTTTTAAATCAGTATCAAATCGTAATGCCGTGTATCAATCTGCGATTAAAATAATTTTTTTTTTGTGTTGTCTACCATTTTAAGTTTCATGGTCTTAAAAAATACCCCTTATACCTACCTTATTTAGTAAACAAAATGCCTGCCGAGTTTTATACAACTGCCCCTTTCGTAATTCAGTTTTTAAACTGTAAAGGGCGTTAAAAATTCGTTAAGCTAAAGCATTAAAAAGTAGCAAGATAGAAATAAAATAAATTATATGTTGCAATATTGGAAACACATCTTCCCCCGGGCTAGTTTTTAGTTTAAATAACTTTTTTCAATAAACTTCAGGTTCTAAATCACTATGATAGGCATCTTTATCCAAATCTAAGGGTCCATCTTGCGACAATCATTAAAACCGAGAAACCGAGACTTTGGTTCAGAAGGCTGTGCATTTCTTAGCAACAATATTAAAAAAGAAATAAATGTCATCACTGAAAACGAATCTTGTTTTTATTTGGGCATCTGAAATAAAAATTTTAAATAACACCTGAATTACACCTACGAGAAATTACCCACGCTCTACCCACGACCGTAAAAATTATACCAAATTCGGGTAATTACCCACAAAGTGGCAACGCTGACATAAATGCATTAAAATATCACAAAAGTTCAACTTTGACCTTAAATTTCTCAATCAGGGGTGTGCTGGAATCCGAAAACGTAAAAATTTGGAATTTTTTTTTAATACACTTTTAATCTTATTTTTGATGTACAATTCTGTTTAATGGAGAAATATTTGCACATATTTTTCATAAAATTCTTTTATTACAGAAACCTTGCCACTGTGCGGCGGTTCAACATTAGCGGCGTTGCCTGATTTTGCTGCTGGCAACTCAACTATAGGCCCCTATTACCTATAAATTTGAGACCTCAAACGAGAGCAAATTTACATAACCCTTGACCCTTGCTTCCCTCAAAAATAAAACAAAAGCAAACCAAATTCATTTAAACTTTTTTTTTTTTTTGTTTTAAAGTTTAAAGAATGTGTGTAAAAACAAATTAATAGAAACCAAATTCATTTCAACTTTTTTTTTTTGTTTTATTTGTTTTAAAGTTTAAAGAATGTGTGTAAAAACAAATTAATAGCTTTGTTTTAGTAAATATGGGTTTTAAAAATAAAACACAAACATTTTAAGATCTTGGACGTTCCTTCTTTTCCTTGTACAAGGCCAACAATGAAACGTTAGCGACCTTTACAACCTTGAAACGTACACCGGGAATATCACCGACAGCGTGACCCTTGCGACCGAAACCAGCAACCAAAACTTCATCGTTCTCTTCAATGTAGTTCAAGCTACCGTCACGAGGTACGAAAGCGGTGATCTTTTTGCCGTTCTTAATTAATTGTACTCTCACACACTTGCGAATGGCAGAGTTGGGCTGTTTGGCTTCAACACCACTGAAATAAAAAACGTCAATTAGTTGCATGTTGTGAAACAAAAAATAAGTGGTTGCAGACTTGTTTTCACTTGAGATTTAACACTCCATTTCTGATGAATTTTGCCGCTTGTTAACTCACAGTATACTCCTGTGATTTGATTTTTGACCAAAACAAACAAAACACAAAAATATACTGCGAGTCGAGTCCAAGAGCTCAGGGCGACCTTTAAATAACTTTTTTCTCACACACAATAATACATATGTATGTAACTCAAAAACTACAACTATGTATAATACTTACACTTTTTCAAGTACGATACCCTTGGCGTGGGAAGCACCACCAAAAGGATTGGCCTTCCATCTTGTACCTAAATGAGCCTTTTTGTAGTCTTTGTCAGCCCAACGTTGATCACGACGATGGTTGACGTGCTTTCTAGCAGTGCGGAGACCTCTTGGCTTACCTAAAATGCAAAAATTAAGCAATAAATAATAGGGGGGAAAATATGACAACAAATATGTATGTATATACAGAAAAATTACTTCAGCATCTTGCAATATGTATTTTTATTTCTCCTACATTATTTGTATTATTTGCACTTGCAGTCATGTAATAGTAACAAAACACTTAGTATTCAAGGTAAATTTGACAATTTTACATATAAATTTCAAGTTTTTCTCACTGATGTCTTAGATTTTTAATGTTTTTTTTTTTACTTTGCACATTTTACTTACGAAACTAGAATGCGGCTTTTTCATTGCATACGAAATAATACACAGGTTGCTGCTCGGAGAGTAAAGTATTTACCGGCCATTTTTACATATAGAAAACTCACAAATGTCTTTAGTTTTTTTAATTCACATTGTTTATAGACTCTTTAAAACATTTTCACTTATTGTTTCATGCTTTTTTGTAATTTTTCCGTAAAAATTAAATAATTTTCGGAACTCACCCATAATTTCCAAACTTTCTCAAGCAATGGCGGAAATAAAAGAACGAGATAGAACAAGCATTATAGCCATCTCTGTCGCAAAGATGTAAATAGGAATAATTTTTTACAACTGTGCATTATAGGGTTGTATTTCTAGGTTCGCAGCTCAAATTAAAATGTTTTATATATAATGCTGCCACATTGTTTTTTTTAATTTTTAATATGTTAACTATACATATGACAACAATTAATTACTGCTATCTTTTCGGGTTTGAAAAATTATTAAACTTGCAACCAAAGTTAAATTGTATATATAAAATATAAATTAATTCGATTAAGCAATTGAGAAGTATTGTAAAATCTAGGTTTATATTATATTACTTACAAAGAAATATATATACATATGTATCAAGTTTCTAAAAATGGAAACAGGGTTTATTTTCTATAAACTCTAGATTTTTGCTAGAAATTTAAGTACCTAAAATTAATAGTGCATACATACGGTGCAACAGTAGTAGAAACGTAAATCTTTGAGAAATGGTAACACGAATTTTAGAAACATCACTACATACGATGAACTTTGAGTGAAACATGCCTAAGTTTTTATTAATGTTCCATCGTGTGTGGGTATTATAACAAATCAAAAGACAAATCGCTCATTTGCTGTAACAACACCATAAGTCAGTAATCGCAAATTTTGACTTAATATCACTAATGCGTAGTAAATCATTCTTATAAAGATATTGTAAATGTTTCTTATGCAGATATTCTTAGCTCCACTCTTAAGAACACAATACAATTTTCTTTTTCTATTATGTTGTGTGAAAATTTAAAAATTTCCAGTCGTCTTATGTAAAACAAATATTTTTGAGTTATGAGGATGTTGCAGCAAATGAGCGAAATATAAAAAACAAAGATGGATAAATCAAAATTTACCAAAAATAGATTGTTTGTAACAGTTGTATTCCAAAAAATATTTTATAACTGGGCTATAATGCATAAAAAATCAGGGACCGAAAATAACGGTTGTTTTAAAATTTTAAAACAAACAAAGAAGCATATAGAAGTAAATGTCGAAAACCTGATTCAAATATATTGATCCTTATGAACTAGTCTATGATAAAAGTTATTGCTTTCTAATGTTCAAGCCAAAGTTAGAGTCCTTTTTTGATTTCTATTTTTTGTGCAAAAATAAAAGTAATTTTTATTTTATTTTGTGCAAAAAAAGAGGTTTATTTTTATTTTTTAATTTAAGAAAAAATTACAGATGGTGAAATATAAAATTGTAACCGTTTAAAAGTACTTGTTATCCTTAGTGCCGGTTCACACACGTCAAGGGAAAAGCAATGGCATTAATTTTTCCCTCTCTCCTAAAAACTTAAGATTTTACAAACTTGACGTGTGTGAACCGGCACTTACTGATTGTTTGTGTGCGGCAATATTATATATGTTTGTGTTATACCCTCCACCACCACTAGAGGTAGATGAGGCTATACGTAAAGTATATATTAGGTTTGATATTGTAAAACATTTATAATTAATATCGTTTTAAATACAAAATACTGTGCTTCACTTAGCATCATAATGTTACTAACGACCAATTTTAAGGTTTGATACTATATCACATTTAAATTTAAAATCGTTTTAAATACAAAATTCTGTTCTTCACTAAGCACTTAAATGTAACTTAATTCACCAAGCTGGTACATTTAAATTCAATTGTACATTTTATGTTCCATAAATTTGGAAAATTCTTATATTTAATTGTAGTTGTTTTCCATTTCTTAAGGTAGAAGTATGTACATAACACGCGTTGGTGTGCGCGCCTTGTAGACTCCAGTCAAAAAAAGTTAGACTAGTCCCCATTTACTATGTGTCAAGTGAAAGGCAGACAGAAGAAATTTGTTGGCGAGGGGTTGTAGAGGTAGAATGTGTAGTACATGAATATCTGTAATGGACATTTTTTGCTTATCTTTTACACTTTTCGGCATTATCATGTTGTTGCTTCATATCATTTATCTCACACCAATGTAATTTTAGTATCAATGCCTGTTAAATGTTCATCTTCGTCAACAAGAAAAAAGGAAAACAATAATTTCTGTCTGTCTATTAATTTCGCGATTGTGAAAGGTTTAGGCAAGTTCAAAAGAAAATAAGAAAAATGTCTGCCTTTCAATTTCATCGTTGTAAATTGGGACCTAGTGTATTTTCATAGAACAAGCTACATGCAAAATATTTTGACGCGTTTGCGCCAGAAAGTTGGTTAACTTTGAACTTTTTAACGCGTTGTGTATTTTTTGACAAGTAAACAGCTGACAATAAAAAAAAAAACAATAATTTGTGAATCATGAAAAAAAAACTTTTTGAAGAGCTTAAAAAACATACAATATTTATATAAAAAGAATAAATTCAATAAAATAATAAAATCTTGATATACTTTCAAATCCGTTTTATATGTACGAATAAGTAAACAAATAAAAAACAGCTGACAGGAATGGCTTTTGTAAGGCGCGTTCTGTAACTTGCAAATTTTCATGCGATAAAGTTTTTAAACGCACGACAAACGTCGACGAATTATCGCGTTTTATGAACTTCTGCCTTTATAGCTTGCAACTGCTGCCATTTTTCAACTTAATTCTTCATATTTTTTTCCGAGTGTTGCAGACTTAACAACTGCTCTCAACAAAATTAGAAAGAAAAAAACAGTCAACATCGTCACATACGGTGAAACATTTTGTTTGGAAACCTAAAATATCAAAAAATTTTGATATTTGAGGAACCAACAACATACACCAATTTCAACCAGAAACATTACCACACATGTAGCAACATTTAGTGAAACATGCTTATGTTTCTACAAATGTTAACTCGTCTGTGGGTAACTTAACAAATAAACAAAAGTTAGGAACAATAGTGTGACCATATTGTACCGATTATTGTCTCGCTTTTAGTTTAGCCAATATGCGCCGAAAAAAATCGACACAATGTCCGACGATAATGTGACCGCTTAAAAATAAATTGTGCAATTCGTAGAAATGTGTGCCGATTAAGCACGAAAAAAAACCTTCATAGATTGTGCTTTTTTCAATTTATTTACACGTTCTTTCTTACTTTTGTTTTTTTTTTTGTATTTTTTGTCTTGAAAATCTAAGTATATTCCTGTGGCATTTTGACAAAACATCTTAAGTCGAGATAAGATAGCAAAAAAGTTTAAAAAAAAAAAACTTGGTAAAAAAAATTATTTTTAGCAAATAATAAAATAAATCAATATTAAAGAAAAATTTCGTTTATAATACAAAATTTTAAAAACTTAAACAAAAAAGTTGTTTTAATGAAAATTCGTATGATTAACAACATGTTTTTCAACTTTTTAAATTTGACTTAAGATGTTTTGTCAAAATGCCACAGATTTGTTTTTTATGTTTTTTTTTTGTCTTTTTTTCGTTGAACTTTCTTTGTACTACTTACTTGAAGCACAAATGTTAATTTTAATGCATTTTATGTTGTAAAATTCCTTCCTTCTTTAAAATAATTTAATGAAAATTAAATTTGATGAGCTAATTTTAAAAATATCAAAAATTTAAAAAAATTACAGTTATTCAATAAAACAATAGCAGCTAAACGATGTTCTCTAGCTATCTTCTACATATAAATATAAAAATGAAAAATGTTTGTATGTTTGTTTGTTTGTATGTTGGCTTATAGACTCCTAAACTACTGAACCGATTTTCCTGAAATTTTTACAGTAGCATCACGTGAGCCCTAAAAATAAAATAGGCTACTTATTTTTCGATAGGGGCAGGGGAATTGGTACCCCCCATTGGATGCCAATATTAAAAATCGAATATCTTAAGAGCCGCGTCACGCATTTTGTTGAACTTTTGGTAGTAGGATCTTCTGAGCCCCAAAATTGAAACAAAATAGCAGCGGGGAAAGTGGTTCCTCCCATAGGACGCCAATGTTTAATATCGCATATCTTGAGAACTGTTATAGTGAGAATGTACAAACTTTGTAGAAGTCACTGAAAATAAAAATAAAGCGGGCATGCGCAGGGGTGGAAATACCTTCCATAGGATGCATATATTAAATATCGCTCAACTGAAGAACTATTAAAGGGAGAGTCTTCAAACGTGGTTAAAGCTACTATTATGGTAAACTATAAATATCAATATAAAAATGGGCTGGGTTTACAGAGCAGGAGCAGTACCCCTCATAGATAGAAATATAATTAAGAACCGCTGCACGCATTTTGTTGAACTTTTGGTAGTAGGATATTATGAGCCCAAAAATTCAAATAAAATAGCAGCGGGGGAAGTGGTATCCACCATAGGACGCCAGTGTTTATCGCATATCTTAAGAACTGTTACAGGGAGAATGTTCAAACTTTGTAGAAGTCACTCTTATGGTATACTACACTATTGAAAATAAAAATAAAGTGGGAAGGCGCAGGGGGGAAATACCTCCCATAGGATGCATATATTAAATATAGCTCAAATGAAGAACTATTATTAATGGGAGAGTCTTCAAACGTGGTTAAAGCTACTATTATGGCAAACTTTAAATTTCAATATAGAAATGGGCGGGGTAGACACAGGAGGAGCAGTACTTTTTGTAGTATGATCTTCTGAAATCCAAAATTTAAATAAAATAGCAGCGAGGAAATGTAACCCCCATATGACGCCAATGTTTAATATCGCATATCTTAAGACCTGTTATAGTAAAAATGTTCAAACTTAGTACAAGTCACTCTTATGGTATACTACACTTTTGAAAATAAAAATAAAGCGGGAAGGCGCTGGGGGGAAAAACCTTCCATAGGATGCATATATTAAATATCTCTCAACTGAAGAAGTGGTTAAAGCAGTGTAGCGAAGCGCACCGGGTTAAGCTAGTACTATATATAAAATTACACATTTACCTGGAAAAACTAAACTGGATGTACTGGATGTATCACCTCTTCGTTACCCATTAACTACAACAGAAATACAACATTGTACAACGTTGGTAGTTTTCATACAAAAGTGTGGTGCAATTATTCGTTTAATTTTTTGTATGTCTTTAAAAATATCAGGTTGTGTTCATTTACTTTACTAGCAGAAACTTGCAACGAGAGAGAAAATTAATCACCCTTATTGCCCTTGGCGTTTTTGCGGCGTAAGCTAGTCGTTTTTTAAAAACGGTACCGTGATTGGCGAAAAACGCCAATGAATTAGACACTTTTCAAATCATTTACAAAAACGACGTCAAAACAGTACCGTGTTTGGCGTATTTGTCTGTCAAAAGTGTAAAAAATTGTCGTTAAGCATTTTGATCACGACGTTATTAAAATTATTTGAGAAATAATTTCAATGGAAGGAAATAAAATGTAAACATGCAAAATTATAATATCATTGAAATATAATTTAGTTTTTATGTGCTTGTGTACTTAACTCTGGTATATATTTTAGGATAAAGGTCACAACTGCCGCACAATTTGCGAAGTAAGTAGCAATAATGGAGCAAAAACCTTTTTTGGCAAAGGCCTTCCAAAAAAGTTTAAGCAAAACGAATATTAAAGATGAGTGGAACACACCATCCCATTTCGGAGAGTGGTAGATGAAGGTATAAGCCGATTTTAAATATTAATTGAAGAAAAAACTCACCCATAACAAAGCTGAAAGCAACGGGTGGTGGGAGGTTCAAACAAAATATATTTTCAGCTGTCGAAGAAGCAGCAATTGATCTATTAGACATGCATGCTATTGTCGAACATAAAGATCCATTTGAAATTAAGAGAAAGCGGAGGATTTCACCAGACCCCGAGACAAATTTAGACACAATAACTGACATTACCGAAATTGAAAGCCCGTGTACTTCACCTGTGATACCTTAGAAAAAATAAAAACCAAGCGAAACTAGGGCTTTTAGAACAACAATTAAAACTGCAAAAAGAGTTATGCTTGAATTTGAAAAATAAATTATCGGAATTGAAACGTTACACACGGAATGCTAAAAAGGAGAAATCGGTTTAAGGCGGAACTCTAAAGCAAAGAGAAAAACAGAAAAGCTCATTTACAAATACGCAAAACCGAACAAGAAATTAAAAAATAAAGTTGAACTTGAAGAGTTAATAAAAAGTAAAATGATTTAATTTTTATTTTGTTTTAATTTATCTAATTATGTTCATGTAAATAGAACTACAGTAGTTTTGACTTAACTGCCTTTTGTTTACGTGCACTTTTTTGACTTAACTGCACAAAATTTATAATTTTTGGAATTATTCTTTATAATTCCATACAAATTCCTTTTTTAAGTGCACTTTCTATTCCTGCACATTTAAGATAAATACACAAAATTTTTGGCATTTTAAAACTATTTTCATACAAAAAATCAAAGTTAGCTGCACTTTGACTTAACTGCCTAAAATACATACATATTTTCTGGAATTATTCTTCAAAATCCTTGTTTACGTGCATTTTGTATACCTGCACATTTTTAATTTTTGTGCAGCTTTAAAATACAGTAGAATCCCGATAATTCGTAATCGCAAGGGACAGACCATTTCTTACGAATTATAGGGGTTTTAGATTTAGCGGGGTTTCGATTTAACGGGGTTAAAATAAAATAAATACGAATAAGGTTTTTGAATTTATTTACTAAAACAATAAAAAATATAAAAAACAATTGTTTAAAATAAAATATATAAAAATTATACTTAAATAAACCCACACACAAGCAAAAAACCACGCAAAAATAAAATAGTGGTAAACAAAAAATCATTCTTTCCATGTTTCTGTTGTTTTTATTACGAATTATAAGTGGTAGTAAGCAAACAATTACGATTTATAAGAGGTAAAGAAGGTTTTATTTGACAAAAAAATTACGAATTAGCGAGGGGACCAAAATGTATGGATATTTTACGAATTAACGAGATTTTTTCAAGGGACCGACAGTTTATTACGAATTATCGGGAATTACGATTTATCGGGGTACGAATTATCGGGATTTGACTGTATTTGCATACACAACATCAAAGTAAGCTGCACACATAAAAATATATGGTGGCCACTTTTTCACATAAATATCCAATTTAAGCTGTTAATAAAAATATAAATCGCAATTATTTTGTTTTTTTTCCATAAATTTTTATATTCTTTGTGAATTTTCATTGTTTTTGTTAATGTTTCTTTTATCTATATATATAAAATTGTAACGTTACTGACTGACTCACTGACTGACTGATTCATCATCGCACAGCCTAAACGCCTGAAGCTAGACACTTGAAATTTGGACCAGAGATTGGTCACTCCCCAAATCGATCCACTAAGACGGGATTTTTGGAAATTCGAATGTTTAGGGGGTAAAAAAGGGTAAAAACGGGAAAATTCGGTAACCTTATATCTCCAAAACTAAAAGAGATACAAAAAAAATTTAATACCTATCGTAGTTCTTTAGAAAAATAAGCGGACAGGTGTCTGGTACTTTTTTGAAATTCGGCCCTATTTGGGAGTAAACGTGTAAAATCTGAATTTTAGTACTTTTTTGACACCCCATGTATCTTTTGAACCAATAAACATAGAAACACAGTTAATACCGCATTCGAAACTTATCAAAAAAATACGAATATAAATTTGGTACTTTTTCGAAATTCGAACATTTAAGGGGTAAAAATCGTAATTATTTTTGGTACTTTTTTTAAAAAACATTTTTCTCCATTCATTAACATACTCGTACTTAATAATGAGCCCCCACTACAATACTGAATTTTTTGATACTTTAGTGGGGGGAAAAATAGTACCAAAAAAAGGAAATACGGGAAATTTGATATTTTTCATTGGCTTTTTGGTTCTACAACTGGCATTTTTTTAATTATCGTTAATATTGGACCTAGAAACATAAAATTCAAGATGCAATGTCCTGAGTGGATAAGAATCTATGAGGGAACTTTTTGGTACTTTTTTGTTAATTAACTGGTACTTTTTGAGTTTGCGTTAGTATTGGACCTAGAAACATAAAATTCAAAATGCAATGTCCTGGGAGGATGAAAATCTATAAGAGAGAACTTTTTGGTACTTTTTTATTCTTTGACTGGTATTTCTTGAATTTCCGTTGGTATTGGACCTAGAAAGATAAAATTAAACATGCAAGGTCCCGAGTGAATGAGAATCTGTAAGAGGGCTTTTAGGTACTTTTTTGATCTTTAAATAGTACTTTTTGAATTTCTGTTAGCATTGGACGTAGAAAAATTAAATTAAACATGCAATGTCTTGAGTGAATGAGAATCTGCAAAAGCGCATTTCTGAGCTTCTTTTTTCTGGTACTTTTTAAATTTCCGTTATTATTAGACCTAGAAACATAAAATTCAAGATGCAATGTCCTAAGTGGATAAGAATCTATGAGGGAACTTTTTGGTACTTTTTTGTTCATTAACTGGTACTTTTTGAATTTCCGTTATTATTGGACCTAGAAACATAAAATTCAAAATGCAATGTCCTGGGTTGATGCAAATCTATAAGAGTGAACTTTTTGGTACTTTTTTATTCTTTGACTGGTACTTTTTGAATTTCCGTTGGTATTGGACCTAGAAAGATAAAATTAAACATGCAAGCTCCTGAGTGAATGAGAATCTGTAAGAGGGCTTTTGGTACTTTTTTGTTTTTTAGCTGGTACTTTTTGAATTTCCGTTAGCATTGGACCTAGAAACATAAAATTCAAAATGCAATGTCCTGGATGGATGAAAACCTATAAGAGTGAACTTTTTAGTACTTTTTTATTATTTGACTGGTACTTCTTGAATTTCCGTTGGTATTGGACCTAGAAACATGATATTAAACATGCAAGGTCCTGAGTGAATGAGAATCTGTAAGAGGGCTTTTAGGTACCTTTTTGATCTTTAAATAGTACTTTTTGAATTTCCGTTAGCATTGGACGTAGAAAAATTAAATTGAACATGCAATGTCTTGAGTGAATGATAATGTGTAAAAGCGCGTTTCTGAGCTTCTTTTTTTTTAACTGGTACTTTTTAAATTTCCGTTATTATTAGACCTAGAAACATAAAATTCAAGATGCAATGTCCTAAGTGGATAAGAATCTATGAGGGAACTTTTTGGTACTTTTTTGTTCATTAACTGGTACTTTTTGAATTTGCGTTAGTATTGGACCTAGAAACATAAAATTCAAAATGCAATGCCCTTGGTGGATGAAAATCTAAAAGAGTGAATTTTTTGGTACTTTTTTATTATTTGACTGGTACTTTTTGAATTTCCATTGGTATTGGCCCTATAAAGATAAAATTAAACATGCAAGGGCCTGAGTGAATGAGAATCTGTAAGAAGGCTTTTGGTACTTTTTTGTTCTTTAACTGGTACTTTTTGAATTTCCGTTAGTATTGGACCTAGAAACATAAAATTCAAAATGCAATGTCCTGGTTGGATGAAAATCTATAAGAGTGAACTTTTTGTTACTTTTTTATTCTTTGACTGGTACTTCTTGAATTTCCGTTGGTATGGGACCTAGAAAGATAAAATTAAACATGCAAGGTCCCGAGTGAATGAGAATCTGTAAGAGGGCTTTTAGGTACTTTTTTGATCTTTAAATAGTACTTTTTGAATTTCTGTTAGCATTGGACGTAGAAAAATTAAATTGAACATGCAATGTCTTGAGTGAATGAGAATCTGCAAAAGCGCGTTTCTGAGCTTCTTGTTTTTCTGGTACCTTTTATATATCCGTATTTATTGGATCTAGAAACATAAAATTAAACATGCAAGCTCCTGAGTGAATGAGAATCAGTAAGACGGATTTTTTGCTACTTTTTCGTTCTCTAACTGGTATTTTTTTAAAATAAACTGGTAATTTTTTTTAATTTAATATTTATTTTTGTGCATTAAATAAAAAAGCAAATTGGTGTCTGGTACTTTTACGAAATTCGGTCATTTTAGGTAGTAAATCTAGCTTTTAAGCCAATACGTATAGTAATAAAAATTAAATAACCTTTTTTACTTATCTAAAAAATACAAATGCGAATTTGGTACTTTTTCGAAATTCGAACGTTTCAGGGGTGAAAATTTTACCTATGTATATCGATCCCGCGAACCTCATACCTCCTAAACTAAAAGAGATAAAAAAACACCAGCACTTATTCTTGTTTATAAGAAAAATTCGCTAACCGTATATTTCCTAAACAAAAAGAGATACAAAAAATTGAATACTAATTATTGTTCATTAAAAAAATAAACGGACAGGTGTCTGGTACTTTTTTGAAGGAAGGCCTTTTTGGGGTGTAAAAGGGTAAATAAATATTGTACCACATTTTAAGCTCATCTAAAAAATACAAAACAGATTTGGACCTTTTTTGAAATTCAAACGTTTAAGGTGTGAAAATCGTTCCTAATTTTGTTACTGTTTTCTCAACATTTTTCTCCATCGCTATATAATATAAATTTGTAAAGTAACTGACGGATTCATCATCGCACATCCTAAACTCCTGAAGCTAAAATGCTGACTTTTGGACCGAAGGTTGGCCTCTCGCCAAATCGATTCCGCTAACCTTAAAAATCCAAAATTAAAGAGATCCAAAAAAATTAACACTTATTGTTGTTCGTTAAAAAAAATAAGAGGACAGGTGCTTGGTACTTTTTTGAAAATAAACTTTGGCATAAAAATATATCCACGAAGAAAAAGGAGACGCTAACGAAGTAGCGGGTTAAATGCTAGTATTAAATAAACATACATACATATATACATGTACATATAAAATGATGTGTTGTTTCCCAGCTAGCATAGGCTGTTTGTAAGAAGATTATGTTTAATGCTGGGTACACACTATGCAACACATTTACGCAATCTACTGAATTAAATTAAAATGCAACCTACATGCAATCTGTTTCAATGCAACCTCAAAATATCAAAGCGTTTTGATGTTGATGCAATCTAGAATGAATGAAAATGAATTTAATTCACTAGATTGCGTAAACGTTTTGCATAGTGTGTAGCCAGCATAATATAAAATTCCTAAAATAATCTTCTGATGATTATCTGACAAGTAAAAAAAAAACAAAACCATCTAAATCTTTTTTTAATTTATTTTTTGACACGATCGTCTTTAAATCTTGTAATGAACCTTTTGGGACTCTCTGTAAGAGTTGTATAACAATTACTGATCTACCCAAATAAGACCGTTTTTGAAGTATGAAAATGCTATTTCCAATACAATTTTAATAAAACAAACCGGCCTAAGGATCTGTATGCCCTTATTTAGGTAGCTAAATCATGCGGCTGAGCATTTCACGCGTTATGGAAAAATCATTTGTACGAATCAGCACGTGTAACAGTTTCTCCTAGGCGATTGAAAATGATAGCTGGGTTGAAACAAAATTTACTTTTAAATCAAACACTTTACTTTAGCTGCACTTTTGTGCAGCTTCAGCTCATATTGAATAGAGATGAATAAAATCTTAAAGTTAACATTTTCACAAGTAAAATAATACAAAAATTTTATCAACAATTTAAATATGTATGCGTTTTATTTTTAATTTAAACACTTGTTTGGCAGATCTTTAACAGGGTGTTTCAAAATAATTTAATTAAGTGTATTCTTTTACAAAATTTTGCTAGTCGAAAATTTTAGACGGTAACATAAAATTCTAAATACGACTGCAACTACGACACCTGTCGTTTTTCGACTACGCCAAACACAAAAAAGGTGAATATTTTTCAAAAATTTTCGCCCAATTACTGGAAAAAATAAAAAAGTAAATAAAAGCTTTACCAGCAAAAACTAGCGAGCTAATCACATTGACAGTATCCAGTTGAAAGATACGAAATTCTGTATTAATTAACCCTAAAAAGATAATCACCCTTATTGTGTTTGGCGTATTTAAAATACGCCTACGACTGTTTTGTAATAGATTAAAGGAAAAATGTTCACGTTCTCTTTAATCTATTACCAAACAGTCGTAGGCGCATCTTAAATACGCCAAACACAATAAAGGTGAATGAAACATGCGTCAAAGATAATCATACGTAAAAGTGACACCCCCTTATTTTCCCTTATTTTGACCTGCTATATTGTGGTACTTTTTGATTAATTGAGAACAAACTAATATGGATTTAATTTTACATCTATATTAAATAAAACAAGTAAGAAAGTATAGTCGGTCAAGCCCGACCATATGATACCCGACACCACAGTATTTAAAAACACATTATGCTTATGTGTCCATATAAATATAGATTTATCTATGTTTATAAACTTCATGAAAATCGGTTTGAAAGTTTGTGAGAGGCAGAAATTTACCCCTACCTCCCCTTGTGGTCCTATTTTTTAAAAACTGTATAGCTAATCACCCTTATTGTGTTTGGCGTATTTAAGATACGCCTACGACAGTTTGGTAATAGATTAAAGGAAAAAAATTCACGTTCTCTTTAATCTATTACCAAACAGTCGTAGGCGTATTTTAAATACGCCAAACACAATAAGGGTGAATGTGTCCATATAGATATGGATCTATCTATGTTTTAAATTTCATTAAAATCGGTTTGAGAGGCAGAAATTGCCCCTATCTCCCCTCGTGGTCCTATTTTTTTAAAAAATGCATACATTTTATGTCCATATAGATATGGTTCTATCTATGTTTTAAATTTCATTGAAATCGGTTTGATAGTTTCTGAGAGGAAGATATTTCCCCCTATCTTCCCTCGTGGTCCTACGATTCCGCCCATTTTCAATAGGCTTGGTCCTTGTGCCAAAAAGAACCTATGACCCAAATTTCATGGACAGCCAGCCAGCCTGCTAGCCTGACGGACATCGTTAGTTCGACTCAGAAAGTGATTCTAAGACGATCGGTATACTTTAAGGTGGGTCTAGGACCAATATTTTAAGGCGTTACACACATCAGCACAAATGCATAATACCCTCTCCACTATTGTGGTGTGGGTATAAATACCAAAATTTAAAATATCTTTTATGAAGTGCACAGCAACTTATTCAAGCGAATTAAATAGAAATATTTCGAAAGTGCATGCGTAAAATTAACGCAGATTATCTTTCTAGGGTTAATTGATTTGTTTTAAGCTAGTTGTACATAATCGTTGTTTATAAATATTTAGAAAATTATATATTTTATGTTATTAAACAATTTTTAATATAAAAATGGTGAATATTATAATTTTACACATTTTCAAAACTTTGTTTTGTAAACAAAAACATAAAATCCTTGCAAGTAAAATTTTGCAAGAATTTTTATGTCTCCTAATTTTTTACTCTGAGAGAGTCAAATCTTTATTTGCAATCTTTTGGTTTAATGAACAACTTCCAGCAAAAATTTTAGTAAATTAATACACCTATTGTATTTATACCGGGGTTAAATTATGGCACTTGTGATTAAATACTTTTTCGATTCGAAGCAATTTTATTTCAGTCAATACTGAACGAATCGTAATTATTTTTTCAGTATTGTGAAAACTCAAATAAATGCTTTACAACATAAAAAAAAAAAACAAAATAATTTCGATCCGTTCAGTACGGACAGAAAGAATTAGAAATAAGATTGTTTTCGAATCGAAAAAGTATACAATCATGACTGCCATTATTTACCCCCAGGCATGGAAATGTTAAATTTTTTTGGTGAATTTTAAAAAATATTTTAAGATTCTTTTTAATGATTAATACATCGTCGCAGGAATTAAAGAACGCTGTAACTGACAAAACATAAAATGTTCACCAGAGCCAAAAAACCTATATGAAAGAAAGTAGAAAAAAAAGTTCATATCACAAAAACTATACAACTTAGGAACATGATTTTAAAAACGTATTTTTATTTTTTCTCGCTATATATATATTGGCTCTAAACATTTCCTCTCAAGTCTATTATTCCCGGTGATTCTGCGGCTTACAGCAAACGATTTTTTTTTGCGTAAGTGAATTTTTTTCATCATACAAATATCGGAACGGGACCAATATACGCAGTATTTTTTTTCTGATAAAAATTATGCAAAAAAACGTATTATCGATTTTTTGTCAGTTACAGCGTTCTTTAATTCCTGCGACGACATGTTTAATTCATTTCAATATATTTTTTTAAAAGCATATTTTAATTAAAATTTCTTGTCAATATGAATGGCAAATATTAAAGAAAAAGAAAAAATAAATACCTATAAAGAGGGAAGTAAAAAATTATTACTTAAATTTATAAAAGTTCTTTATTAGTTTAAATTTAATTATTTTTATTTATGTTGATGTAGGTATACAAAATTCTACATCGCCTAATTCACTTTTCTTCTGTATTCCATTTAAAAAAGCATAAGTACAAACAAATTTGCAACAGTTTCCAAAACTGCTAATCTCACTTTGTCAACAATACTTCGAAAGTAAATACATAGGTACAATGAAGCTTAAATTTTATTTGTGTTACAAAGGGATTCACATTTTTTTACTGTTATTTCTAATATAAAGTAGACGCTCGCTTTTATGAACTAATTCAGACAGGGCCTGTTCACTAAATGAAAAGTTCACATAATCGAGACTATTGGGGTATTCACAAGGTGTGCTATCATGTTGTATTGTCATAATGTTCTAACATTTTACAATGGTTTAAAAATATTGTTGTTGCTTTGTAAACAAAAAGTGTCTTAAATTAATAAACCTTTGCTTGCTATGTTTTAATCAGAATTAATCAGAAGAAACCTGCGCTGAGCGGCTGAGCCGAGCGGCTATGTTTTTGTAGCCGTCGGCATTTATGGTATAGTTTTATCCGGCTAACATCCCAATTTAACATGCGGCTAGCAATTTTTGAAACAAAACACTTGCGGCGTCAAATTAGATCAGCAAACAAACAAAATAAAATTTATTTGTGGTTTGCGTCTGAAAAATGGAAAATAGTCAGGAAAGATCTAATTTAATTTATTAATTCATGGATTAGAATTAAAAAATATTTTGATTTAAGGAACATAATTATTTTTTTATATTTGTTTTAAATCAGCTGATTTAAATTTAAAATAGCACACTAATTTATGAGGGGTTGTTCACAACAGTCGTATTTTTTCATGTTATTATTTTAAGACATATGGCTTTACGACGCCTTGTGAATCCCCCAAATATAAAAAAGGTATTTCAAATCAATTTTAATATGTGTACATACTTACATAACCTATATTAAGTTTTTATTTTATAGGTATTAGTTTATTAATAATAAATGCACATGAAAGTAATCGGCTATATTTTTTTTTTTGCTTTAAGGGATTTCTGTAATGCCTTGTCCATGCATTTTCGCAATGCCAAATATCATTATCAGATATGTTATTTTCACTCCAAGCAATAACTTTACAAGCAACAACCATCTTCTAAATGTTCCATTGCATTCGTATATACACATTTACTAGCTTATTTCGGGGAAGAACAGATTTCTGATAAAGGGTGTTTATTATAGAGTGACACAAGTTTAAATCATAATGAAACAAGGAAATATATTTTTAGTATCAATGAAACATGTTTTATTGGAAAGAAAATTTTAAGAAATTTATATACGATTTTTGAAATTAGAAAAATCAGTACATCGTAAGAAAAATACCAGTACATTCGAAAAAAACCAGTTCACAAATCTTGACCCAAAATTTTATTGAATTCATTAGTTTTAGAAAATTATACATTAAAAATAATTAATTTTTCTATTTTTTAAGGTAAGAACTTAACAAAATACATATAATAAAAACATCACGTCAAATTATTAAAAATAGATAGAAGTTATTTCATTGATCGGCACATTTGTTGTAAATGCACAAAAAATTCTAAATTCATACAAATTATTGTCAATATAATGAGGGTATTCACGATGTCTCCTATCTAGCCATATTGTTATAGGTTATAATTTTAAATCCACTTAAAATTTTTTGTTTTTGAATTTTGAAAAGCACTAATGACACTTCTATTTATTTGAATACAAAATTTCATGAAGATAATGCATTGCGCAGGTCCGTTAACTTTGTATAAAACTCAGCTGATTCTGCGTGACGTCATCATAGTAAATAATTTTATTGTTTGAAAAAATATATCGTGACTTGTTGTTTGTAAATATAAAACATTTAAAGGCAGAAAAAGTTTAAATATTAAAAAAATAAAAATTTATTAAAAATGAAGTGCGCTGTAGTGAATTGCAATATTAGTAACGAAGGAAAAGCTGCTATATGCAGTTTTTTTACATTTCCGGCAGATGGTACACTTCGAAAGAAATGGATTAATTTCTGTGGTCGGAAGAAATTTAGTCCAAATACTTCTTTTGTGTGCATGCATCATTTTAAAGCAGAAGATTTCGACAATAACCTGCAGTATGAAATGGGTAAATAAATTATTTAGCACGTACATACATATATTAAATATTTTATAATTGCAATATAAAAATGCAGGTTTCGCTAAAAGAAGGTTACTTAAGGACGGCGTAGTTCCATCTATTAAAATTACCTACATCAAAAACCCTGAGTTGCATGAACAGCGTGCACGAAGAGTCAAACGCCGGGAAAATAAAAAAATTGTTAATTTGCTCATAAAAAATCTAAATTCTGGTTTAATAAGTTCTCAAGAAAACGATGTTTTGCAGTCAATTGAAAATATTAATACTGCATCTGAAAATATTTATACTGCAAAAGAAAATATTGATGAAATTGAAATGCACCAGCCAGAAAAGCGAGAAAATTCTTAATCTAAAAGTGTAAAAGTGTCCACAAATAATTAACAAAAACGTTTTTTATTCGCTGGGAAGCCTTAGAAAAGGAAATTCTCGTTCTGAGGAAAGAAAATGAAAAAAAAGACGGAGTATTAAAAATGATGCAACATAAAATGGAAAAGAGTTTAACTGAAGCAAAGTTCGAACTTGAATGTGTTGAAGAAAAGCTTCAAGTTATTTTTACAAAAGGCCAAATACGAAAACTTAAAAATGGTATCAAACGTCAAACCTGGTCAGAAAATGATATAGCTCACTCCATTACCTCATACGCTGTAAGCCCTAAGATGTATAGACTTTTATACAGAAATCAATTCCCGCTTCCAGCTGTTCGTACACTTCAAAGCTGGGCCCAAAAGTTGCAGCTTAATAGAGCGCTTATACAACCAGTGTTTAAAATTTTGCAAGCATCGCACCATACAACCGAAATTGAAAAGCTTTGTGTGCTTAGCTTTGACGAAATGAAAATTAAGGCTTCGTACTGCTATGACAGAGAGACAGACACAACATTAGCACCTGTAAGCTACGTTCAAGTTTGCATGTTAAGGGGTATGATTTGTATGTTTGCTGAGTGTGGTATTTATATTAATTATTTAAAAATTTGCTTTCAGGACTTATTAGTAAATGGAAGCAGCCAATATACTACGATTTTGATTGTCCGATGACAAACGAAATTATGCACAGTATACTACACAAGGTGAAGAATTGTGGCTTACTGTGTTTGTTACTGTTTTCTCAACATTTTTCTCCATCGCTATATAATATAAATTTGTAAAGTAACTGACGGATTCATCATCGCACATCCTAAACTCCTGAAGCTAAAATGCTGACTTTTGGACCGAAGGTTGGCCTCTCGCCAAATCGATTCCGCTAACCTTAAAAATCCAAAATTAAAGAGATCCAAAAAAATTAACACTTATTGTTGTTCGTTAAAAAAAATAAGAGGACAGGTGCTTGGTACTTTTTTGAAAATAAACTTTGGCATAAAAATATATCCACGAAGAAAAAGGAGACGCTAACGAAGTAGCGGGTTAAATGCTAGTATTAAATAAACATACATACATATATACATGTACATATAAAATGATGTGTTGTTTCCCAGCTAGCATAGGCTGTTTGTAAGAAGATTATGTTTAATGCTGGGTACACACTATGCAACACATTTACGCAATCTACTGAATTAAATTAAAATGCAACCTACATGCAATCTGTTTCAATGCAACCTCAAAATATCAAAGCGTTTTGATGTTGATGCAATCTAGAATGAATGAAAATGAATTTAATTCACTAGATTGCGTAAACGTTTTGCATAGTGTGTAGCCAGCATAATATAAAATTCCTAAAATAATCTTCTGATGATTATCTGACAAGTAAAAAAAAAACAAAACCATCTAAATCTTTTTTTAATTTATTTTTTGACACGATCGTCTTTAAATCTTGTAATGAACCTTTTGGGACTCTCTGTAAGAGTTGTATAACAATTACTGATCTACCCAAATAAGACCGTTTTTGAAGTATGAAAATGCTATTTCCAATACAATTTTAATAAAACAAACCGGCCTAAGGATCTGTATGCCCTTATTTAGGTAGCTCAATCATGCGGCTGAGCATTTCACGCGTTATGGAAAAATCATTTGTACGAATCAGCACGTGTAACAGTTTCTCCTAGGCGATTGAAAATGATAGCTGGGTTGAAACAAAATTTACTTTTAAATCAAACACTTTACTTTAGCTGCACTTTTGTGCAGCTTCAGCTCATATTGAATAGAGATGAATAAAATCTTAAAGTTAACATTTTCACAAGTAAAATAATACAAAAATTTTATCAACAATTTAAATATGTATGCGTTTTATTTTTAATTTAAACACTTGTTTGGCAGATCTTTAACAGGGTGTTTCAAAATAATTTAATTAAGTGTATTCTTTTACAAAATTTTGCTAGTCGAAAATTTTAGACGGTAACATAAAATTCTAAATACGACTGCAACTACGACACCTGTCGTTTTTCGACTACGCCAAACACAAAAAAGGTGAATATTTTTCAAAAATTTTCGCCCAATTACTTGAAAAAATAAAAAAGTAAATAAAAGCTTTACCAGCAAAAACTAGCGAGCTAATCACATTGACAGTATCCAGTTGAAAGATACGAAATTCTGTATTAATTAACCCTAAAAAGATAATCACCCTTATTGTGTTTGGCGTATTTAAAATACGCCTACGACTGTTTTGTAATAGATTAAAGGAAAAATGTTCACGTTCTCTTTAATCTATTACCAAACAGTCGTAGGCGCATCTTAAATACGCCAAACACAATAAAGGTGAATGAAACATGCGTCAAAGATAATCATACGTAAAAGTGACACCCCCTTATTTTCCCTTATTTTGACCTGCTATATTGTGGTACTTTTTGATTAATTGAGAACAAACTAATATGGATTTAATTTTACATCTATATTAAATAAAACAAGTAAGAAAGTATAGTCGGTCAAGCCCGACCATATGATACCCGACACCACAGTATTTAAAAACACATTATGCTTATGTGTCCATATAAATATAGATTTATCTATGTTTATAAACTTCATGAAAATCGGTTTGAAAGTTTGTGAGAGGCAGAAATTTACCCCTACCTCCCCTTGTGGTCCTATTTTTTAAAAACTGTATAGCTAATCACCCTTATTGTGTTTGGCGTATTTAAGATACGCCTACGACAGTTTGGTAATAGATTAAAGGAAAAAAATTCACGTTCTCTTTAATCTATTACCAAACAGTCGTAGGCGTATTTTAAATACGCCAAACACAATAAGGGTGAATGTGTCCATATAGATATGGATCTATCTATGTTTTAAATTTCATTAAAATCGGTTTGAGAGGCAGAAATTGCCCCTATCTCCCCTCGTGGTCCTATTTTTTTAAAAAATGCATACATTTTATGTCCATATAGATATGGTTCTATCTATGTTTTAAATTTCATTGAAATCGGTTTGATAGTTTCTGAGAGGAAGATATTTCCCCCTATCTTCCCTCGTGGTCCTACGATTCCGCCCATTTTCAATAGGCTTGGTCTTTGTGCCAAAAAGAACCTATGACCCAAATTTCATGGACAGCCAGCCAGCCTGCTAGCCTGACGGACATCGTTAGTTCGACTCAGAAAGTGATTCTAAGACGATCGGTATACTTTAAGGTGGGTCTAGGACCAATATTTTAAGGCGTTACACACATCAGCACAAATGCATAATACCCTCTCCACTATTGTGGTGTGGGTATAAATACCAAAATTTAAAATATCTTTTATGAAGTGCACAGCAACTTATTAAAGCGGATTAAATAGAAATATTTCGAAAGTGCATGCGTAAAATTAACGCAGATTATCTTTCTAGGGTTAATTGATTTGTTTTAAGCTAGTTGTACATAATCGTTGTTTATAAATATTTAGAAAATTATATATTTTATGTTATTAAACAATTTTTAATATAAAAATGGTGAATATTATAATTTTACACATTTTCAAAACTTTGTTTTGTAAACAAAAACATAAAATCCTTGCAAGTAAAATTTTGCAAGAATTTTTATGTCTCCTAATTTTTTACTCTGAGAGAGTCAAATCTTTATTTGCAATCTTTTGGTTTAATGAACAACTTCCAGCAAAAATTTTAGTAAATTAATACACCTATTGTATTTATACCGGGGTTAAATTATGGCACTTGTGATTAAATACTTTTTCGATTCGAAGCAATTTTATTTCAGTCAATACTGAACGAATCGTAATTATTTTTTCAGTATTGTGAAAACTCAAATAAATGCTTTACAACATAAAAAAAAAAAACAAAATAATTTCGATCCGTTCAGTACGGACAGAAAGAATTAGAAATAAGATTGTTTTCGAATCGAAAAAGTATACAATCATGACTGCCATTATTTACCCCCAGGCATGGAAATGTTAAATTTTTTTGGTGAATTTTAAAAAATATTTTAAGATTCTTTTTAATGATTAATACATCGTCGCAGGAATTAAAGAACGCTGTAACTGACAAAACATAAAATGTTCACCAGAGCCAAAAAACCTATATGAAAGAAAGTAGAAAAAAAAGTTCATATCACAAAAACTATACAACTTAGGAACATGATTTTAAAAACGTATTTTTATTTTTTCTCGCTATATATATATTGGCTCTAAACATTTCCTCTCAAGTCTATTATTCCCGGTGATTCTGCGGCTTACAGCAAACGATTTTTTTTTGCGTAAGTGAATTTTTTTCATCATACAAATATCGGAACGGGACCAATATACGCAGTATTTTTTTTCTGATAAAAATTATGCAAAAAAACGTATTATCGATTTTTTGTCAGTTACAGCGTTCTTTAATTCCTGCGACGACATGTTTAATTCATTTCAATATATTTTTTTAAAAGCATATTTTAATTAAAATTTCTTGTCAATATGAATGGCAAATATTAAAGAAAAAGAAAAAATAAATACCTATAAAGAGGGAAGTAAAAAATTATTACTTAAATTTATAAAAGTTCTTTATTAGTTTAAATTTAATTATTTTTATTTATGTTGATGTAGGTATACAAAATTCTACATCGCCTAATTCACTTTTCTTCTGTATTCCATTTAAAAAAGCATAAGTACAAACAAATTTGCAACAGTTTCCAAAACTGCTAATCTCACTTTGTCAACAATACTTCGAAAGTAAATACATAGGTACAATGAAGCTTAAATTTTATTTGTGTTACAAAGGGATTCACATTTTTTTACTGTTATTTCTAATATAAAGTAGACGCTCGCTTTTATGAACTAATTCAGACAGGGCCTGTTCACTAAATGAAAAGTTCACATAATCGAGACTATTGGGGTATTCACAAGGTGTGCTATCATGTTGTATTGTCATAATGTTCTAACATTTTACAATGGTTTAAAAATATTGTTGTTGCTTTGTAAACAAAAAGTGTCTTAAATTAATAAACCTTTGCTTGCTATGTTTTAATCAGAATTAATCAGAAGAAACCTGCGCTGAGCGGCTGAGCCGAGCGGCTATGTTTTTGTAGCCGTCGGCATTTATGGTATAGTTTTATCCGGCTAACATCCCAATTTAACATGCGGCTAGCAATTTTTGAAACAAAACACTTGCGGCGTTAAATTAGATCAGCAAACAAACAAAATAAAATTTATTTGTGGTTTGCGTCTGAAAAATGGAAAATAGTCAGGAAAGATCTAATTTAATTTATTAATTCATGGATTAGAATTAAAAAATATTTTGATTTAAGGAACATAATTATTTTTTTATATTTGTTTTAAATCAGCTGATTTAAATTTAAAATAGCACACTAATTTATGAGGGGTTGTTCACAACAGTCGTATTTTTTCATGTTATTATTTTAAGACATATGGCTTTACGACGCCTTGTGAATCCCCCAAATATAAAAAAGGTATTTCAAATCAATTTTAATATGTGTACATACTTACATAACCTATATTAAGTTTTTATTTTATAGGTATTAGTTTATTAATAATAAATGCACATGAAAGTAATCGGCTATATTTTTTTTTTTGCTTTAAGGGATTTCTGTAATGCCTTGTCCATGCATTTTCGCAATGCCAAATATCATTATCAGATATGTTATTTTCACTCCAAGCAATAACTTTACAAGCAACAACCATCTTCTAAATGTTCCATTGCATTCGTATATACACATTTACTAGCTTATTTCGGGGAAGAACAGATTTCTGATAAAGGGTGTTTATTATAGAGTGACACAAGTTTAAATCATAATGAAACAAGGAAATATATTTTTAGTATCAATGAAACATGTTTTATTGGAAAGAAAATTTTAAGAAATTTATATACGATTTTTGAAATTAGAAAAATCAGTACATCGTAAGAAAAATACCAGTACATTCGAAAAAAACCAGTTCACAAATCTTGACCCAAAATTTTATTGAATTCATTAGTTTTAGAAAATTATACATTAAAAATAATTAATTTTTCTATTTTTTAAGGTAAGAACTTAACAAAATACATATAATAAAAACATCACGTCAAATTATTAAAAATAGATAGAAGTAATTTCATTGATCGGCACATTTGTTGTAAATGCACAAAAAATTCTAAATTCATACAAATTATTGTCAATATAATGAGGGTATTCACTATGTCTCCTATCTAGCCATATTGTTATAGGTTATAATTTTAAATCCACTTAAAATTTTTTGTTTTTGAATTTTGAAAAGCACTAATGACACTTCTATTTATTTGAATACAAAGTTTCATGAAGATAATGCATTGCGCAGGTCCGTTAACTTTGTATAAAACTCAGCTGATTCTGCGTGACGTCATCATAGTAAATAATTTTATTGTTTGAAAAAATATATCGTGACTTGTTGTTTGTAAATATAAAACATTTAAAGGCAGAAAAAGTTTAAATATTAAAAAAATAAAAAGCTGCTATATGCAGTTTTTTTACATTTCCGGCAGATGGTACACTTCGAAAGAAATGGATTAATTTCTGTGGTCGGAAGAAATTTAGTCCAAATACTTCTTTTGTGTGCATGCATCATTTTAAAGCAGAAGATTTCGACAATAACCTGCAGTATGAAATGGGTAAATAAATTATTTAGCACGTACATACATATATTAAATATTTTATAATTGCAATATAAAAATGCAGGTTTCGCTAAAAGAAGGTTACTTAAGGACGGCGTAGTTCCATCTATTAAAATTACCTACATCAAAAACCCTGAGTTGCATGAACAGCGTGCACGAAGAGTCAAACGCCGGGAAAATAAAAAAATTGTTAATTTGCTCATAAAAAATCTAAATTCTGGTTTAATAAGTTCTCAAGAAAACGATGTTTTGCAGTCAATTGAAAATATTAATACTGCATCTGAAAATATTTATACTGCAAAAGAAAATATTGATGAAATTGAAATGCACCAGCCAGAAAAGCGAGAAAATTCTTAATCTAAAAGTGTAAAAGTGTCCACAAATAATTAACAAAAACGTTTTTTATTCGCTGGGAAGCCTTAGAAAAGGAAATTCTCGTTCTGAGGAAAGCAAATGAAAAAAAAGACGAAGTATTAAAAATGATGCAACATAAAATGGAAAAGAGTTTAACTGAAGCAAAGTTCGAACTTGAATGTGTTGAAGAAAAGCTTCAAGTTATTTTTACAAAAGGCCAAATACGAAAACTTAAAAATGGTATCAAACGTCAAACCTGGTCAGAAAATGATATAGCTCACTCCATTACCTCATACGCTGTAAGCCCTAAGATGTATAGACTTTTATACAGAAATCAATTCCCGCTTCCAGCTGTTCGTACACTTCAAAGCTGGGCCCAAAAGTTGCAGCTTAATAGAGCGCTTATACAACCAGTGTTTAAAATTTTGCAAGCATCGCACCATACAACCGAAATTGAAAAGCTTTGTGTGCTTAGCTTTGACGAAATGAAAATTAAGGCTTCGTACTGCTATGACAGAGAGACAGACACAACATTAGCACCTGTAAGCTACGTTCAAGTTTGCATGTTAAGGGGTATGATTTGTATGTTTGCTGAGTGTGGTATTTATATTAATTATTTAAAAATTTGCTTTCAGGACTTATTAGTAAATGGAAGCAGCCAATATACTACGATTTTGATTGTCCGATGACAAACGAAATTATGCACAGTATACTACACAAGGTGAAGAATTGTGGCTACACCGTTGTCGCAATGGTTTCTGACTTAGGAGGCGCAAATAGATCTCTAATAAAATAATTAAATATAACGGAAGAAAAGCCATGGTATAATACAAAATATCATGCAGAAGAAACATATTTACATATATTAATTTTTGTTTAGGTTTTTATTCAACAACGAAAAAATTTTTTCTTTTGTGGACGTTCCGCACTTAATAAAGCTTTTGAGAAACCATTTCATCGATGAAGGCTTCACTATTGATGGAAAGAATGTGCAAAAGGATATTATTTTAAAATTGTTGGAAGAAACATCAGGTGATCTAAGTATAACACACAAAATTTCAAACGCTAATCTTACTGTCACCGGAGCAAAGCGACAGAAAGTAAAACTTGCTACTAAGCTCTTTTCTCACACAGTAGCTCAAGCAATCACGCGAGCAGCGAGTCTTGGTCGTTTAGACGGAAAACATTGGATGGAATGCTACAAACTTTTTAAGATAGTTAAGTTAAAAGTCAAAAATGTATATACCACTTTTTAACTTTATGCCTCATATTATTACAGACTAATGATTGATTCGATGTCATGAATGTGAGAGTTCCTAAAGAGGATGCAAGAACTAGACGTCATGGTTATGGCCTAAGCCTAGAAGAGCAAGACATAATTCTGGATAAAATGTCTACATTAATAAGGGGCATGAGGGCAGTAGGAAGAAAAAGTTTGTTGCCGTTTCAAAGGTAAGGCGATCGTCGATAATCAAGCCTAGATATTTCAAATGCCCTTTAGTTTCAACAGTGCAATTTCCAATCGTAAGAGTAATACTCTCTCTGATTTTTCGACTACTTATGAGAACTGCCTCCGTTTTATGTTCGGCTAGAGTCAGTCCCATTGAGTCTAGCCATGAGCGGACTAGATGTATGCTACTATTTGATATAGTTGTTGCCTCTTCAATTTGTTTTGCTACAGCTATCAAAGCTATATCGTCAGCGAAACCGACGATTTTCACGTTTTCTGGTAGTTTTATTCGTAGCACTCCATCGTACATTATGTTCCAAAGTATTGGACCAAGAACCGAGCCTCGTGGTACGCCTCCTGCAACCTTATACTCTTTTACACCATCGTCTGTGTCATATAGCAGTATTCTATCTCTGAAGTAATCCTTGATTATCGCTATCAAGTAGTTTGGAACATTTGAATGAATTAGCGCATCCAGAATTTTATTTCACTTGGCTGTATTATTTTTTACGCCCAAGGTAACAACAACGCAGTATTTTTTGGTGCCATTTTTCCATTTTTTCCCTTTTATAGCGTTCTTAGCTGTATCAACTACTATCTTTATAGCATCCATTGTGGATTTACCTTTTCTGAAACCAAACTGAGTTTCGGAAAGGCCGCCCACCATCTCAATACTGGCTTCTAGTCTTCTGCATATAATGCTTTCCAATAGTTTTCCACACGTGTCTGTCATACATATGGGTCGATAGGATGATGGATTGTCCAAGGGCTTATTATCTTTAGGGAGTAATACGAGTCGTTGCCTTTTCCATATTTTTGGAAATGATCCATGTCGTAGGCAGGCATTAGCTATTTCAACAAGTTGTTCAGGGAAGTACTAAGCAACATGTTTTAAGATTAGGTTTGGTATACCATCTGGTCCTGGGGATTTTCCGTCATGGAATTTGGAAGCAGCTTGCTGTATCTCAGATGATGTAACTAAGGGAAAGTCAAATATTTAATCAGAAGGACCGTGTTCCCATGGGGTCGTACCCTGATCTGGAAATAGGTGTTTCACTATTCCCTCTAACGTACCGGCTTCCCTGGGTGGTGCAGCGAAATGACAGTTTAATTTTTTTGTCACAAGTTTGTAGGCCAATCCAAATGAATTCTTATCTGCCTCGTCGCAAATTTTTAAGAAACTTGCTCTTTTGCTATGACGTATCGCATTTTTGAGCGCTTTTTTCTTGACCTTAAGCTCTTGGTGGTATAAGGTACTATCCATTGTGCCTCTTCGCCTTACATAAGTTCTTCTCGCGTGAATGCATTCCCTGCGCAACTGAGCAATCTCTTCGTTCCACAAGTATACTGGTGTTTTATTTGGGTCCTGTCTCTTTCTTTTCATAGAGGCATTGTTTTGCCATGTTTGCGGGTGAACCATTTAACTTATTGTCTTATATACACATGTTAAATATTTCGCAGTCAAAGGTTTTGGTCTTCCAGCTTAATGATGTGGGTTTATGCATGCTGTTGTTAGGCCGTAAAGTATCGGCAATATCCATTATGATGGCATGGTGATCACTATGCGTGTAAATATCACTAATGGACCAGTTTATTCGATGAGCTATGTTTGAGCTCGCAAAAGCTATATCTATTGTGGAACCTCCACCATTTCTTTTAAATGTTTGTTCACTCCCCATATTCAAGAGTACAACATCATGGCACTAAATGATTCCAGAAGAATATTTCCTCTTGTGTTAGTGATTGGACAACCCCATTCTGTAGCCCAAGCATTAAAGTCTCTGCTATTATTACCCTGTCTTTGCCCAGAGCATCGGACACCAGTCTCATAATCTAGGTGGTATATAGCAACTATATATGCATATTCCATTTACAGTTGCACTAGCAAACCCATCTTTGTTTAACACGGACATGTTCTGAGACATTTGTTTCTGTATAGATCAGATAGCAGATGTACCTGTGTTATCACTGGCCCATTTTGGGGAAACGAAACAGCAGTATGGTTCACTAAGAAGTGCAACGTCCATATTTAACTCACGTGCGGTTTGATCCAATAGGTCTTGAGCAGCTCGGCAGTGATTAAGATTTAATTGGAGCGTTTTTTCAACTTTTGCAGTGCTTTAAAATAGAAAGGACATACCCTAGCACCTGTAGTATGGTCGCTTTTTCCTGAGGTATGCCTACAGAGCACGCAATTTGGCGCATTATTACAGGTCTTTATCTTATGCCCAGTTTCACCACAGCGTAGACAGTTGTAGGTAAAGTCATTTGGGCTTTTACATTTTGCAGTCGGATGGCCAAAATCCAAACATTTGAAACACCTTCTAGGTGCAATTTTTTCACGTATACGACAGATAACACAGCCTATATGAATCCTTAAGAGCTCTATTAGTTTTTTTTGCCAATATCGCATTCATTCCAATAGTTGCAGTTTGTGTACCACCAACCGCTTTTCTCATACTCTTTACTGCAGTAGTTTGCAGTACTTTAAATTCTTCAGAATGGCTTACGAGAGCTTCGAAGACCAATTACGTCTTCAACAGACTGACTGAATTCATATGTTCTCTGTTGGGCTAGCCCATTTATCTTAAGAAGCAGTTCGCCTTTAGCGGTTTTTTTGATAGTCTTAACGTTTTTGCCAAGATTAGCCAACTTTGGATCTGACTTCACCTTTTTAAGGATATCCGCATATGATGTGTCTCCGCGCGTTTCGATGACGAGGGCATCTGGCCGTGGTGGCCTTTTCTTTTTCCTTGCTTTAGGCTTTACCCTTTCCCACTTAGACTCGGTATAAGCCAAAACTACATTTTCGTTCTGCGCGTTCGAACTCTTGTGTTCATTACATTCCTTCGTTTGCTGTTGGGTTAGTACATTTTTCTTTTTCTTTGGTTTGCCACCTTTTGGACTCTGAGATTCCGAATCTCTTTTCCTCTTTGGAGTGTTCATTTGTAATAATTTTGGACGTGCTACTTCGTCTGTCTGGGTGTTTGCGTCAACTAGTACAGTTTCATTTTGAACTTCCGATTTGGGAAAAACTGCAGACACTTGCATAAAAATCGCTTGTATTTCCAGCAACATTGAGACGATCTCCTTATGTACATTAGTTCTTCCCTTTAAGAACTCTACTAACTGGGATACTTTTGCACCCAGTTTGTGCATTTTCGTGTTATTAACGTTTCCATTACTGGTATTAGCCGGTGAATAAACGCCTGCTGCCTGTACAGGTGGTACAATCACCGAACTTCTTACAGCTCTATCGATGCCAATTTCGATGTTGCTGTTGTTATTTTTATTGTTCTTGTTGTTGTTATTAATATTAATATTGTTGTTACTCATGTTTGTGCTTGTGGGTCCAAACTTAAAGCCGCTATATCCGCTCGTTGTGCAGTCATGTGTATGATCCCATGGTTATCTATGCATGCAGAGAGGCCATGCGAGGGTTGACTTGTAATCCTTATGGGTCTGCAAACCAGTGCCAGATCCATGTTACTCGGGAAGATCATCCGAACCTGCACCACCAACCGAATGATGACGAAACTTCGAACGTACCCTAAGATTTGCCAAATTTTACTAGGACGGAGGCAGTTGTGATATTTGCCCGGAAGCCATTTCAACAGAATATCACTTCTGTCTACTAAGGTTCCAGATTACCCTAACTGTCGGCCCGGAATGCATACAAAATAAAATTGGGTTCCAGAAATATGTATGTATGTATGTATGTATGTATGTATGTATGTATGTATGTATGTATGTATGTATGTATGTATGTATGTATGTATGTATGTATGTATGTATGTATGTATGTATGTATGTATGTATGTATGTATGTATGTATGTATGTATGTAACGTATGGACTCCAAAACGGCTGGGCCGATTTTGATGAAATTTTCAGGGAATCTTCAGAATATTCAGGCGGGTGACACTGTGAAGTCTGATTTTTGATTTTCTGCGGGCGGAGGGGCGTGGCAAAATCGAATTTTCATATTGCACCACCAATGACATTTATATAATTTGGACGATTTTTTCTTTAAAATGATCGCCATGGTCCAACTTCGATTTATACAATAAGAAAATTTTTCCCTGCCCACTTTTACGCCCACTTTTTTCAAATTACCTAAAATCAGAAAACGGCTCCATCGATTTGACAAATTTTTCTTTCAAATGTTCGTATTAATCCATTTTAAGTTTTCATCGAAAGAAAAACTGACCACGCCTACTTTTACGCCCACTTTTTCTATTTAAAATCATCGCCATGGTCCAACTTTGGCTTTTACCGAAAGAACATTTTGCCCTGCCCACTTTTTTCGATTTACCTCAAATCAGAAAGGACTCCATCGATTTGACTAATTTTTCTTTCAAATGTTCCTAATTTGTTTGTTTGTTCTGTCGGGTCAGCTAGTAAGAAAAAACCAAACGAAAACAACAAGATTACAAATGTATACAAGTTTTATTTTTTTATGTGAACGAAAAACAAAAAAAGTTATATGATCCCTGTTTAGGATTAAATAAAATTTTAACTCGATATTGTATCATCAACATAAAAAGAAAGTGAGTTGAAAAGTAAAATCGGCACAAATCGTAAGCCATGCGACGGAGCTTGTGAATTGAACAATTGTCTTCTTAATTTTTCCAGAAAAAATTTATTGAATTTTTTGTTTTAAATATTTTTTCTAACAATTTCGATGAATAAAAATTTTAAAACAAAAATTAATTTTTTTTAATTGAATAAAATTAACTTTAATAATATTCTGCTTGAGATATTGAAATATAAAAAGAATAATAGAAAATGTCTGTAAATTCAACAAATTTAATTTTAAATATGTTCAAATTAATTATTAGTATTGTGGTTATTTTATTGAACTATTTATGGTTTTTAATCCAAATTTTTAATATTTTTAATTAGGCTTAAGTTCATTAAATTTAATTTTCATTAAATTATTTTTATGAAGAAAGGAATTTTACAACATGAAAATCAATTAAAATTTACTGATAATTTTTCATTCTTTGACTCAATCTGGGCTCGAACCCAGGTGTTTACGGACAGGTTACCCTGACATGTTTCGATTGCAACCACTCAATCTCCTCAGAGGGCTTGCCGTTTAACACTCGCAGCCATCGACGACTGCTGACGTCATTAGTCAAACATCAATCCTTAAACCAAAATGTATTCAACCTTTGGTAGATCGAAATTTGCTTTGAATGATTATCTATTTTAATTTATTTTAACATGTTATTCCTTTACTTCTGTTTTTTCGTACTTTTGTCAAGAATTCTTCTTGAAGTTCAAAGTACATATTTTTTGTTTTTTAATTTTTTTGTCTTTCTTTTTCTTGTTGACCTTTTCAGCACAACTTGAAGGACAAATGCAAACATAGAGCTCGTGCCTTAGCTTTAGCAATTATTAGTATTGTGGTTATTTTATTGAACTATTTATGGTTTTTAATCCAAACTTTTAATATTTTTTTTTTAATTAGGCTTAAGTTCATTATATTTAATTTTCATTAAATTATTTTTATGAAGAAAGGAATTTTACAACATGAAAATCAATTAAATTATTTAATTTATAACAAATTTTATTAAAACATAAAAGAAGCGTTTTACGTGCATTTAATATGCAGTAAAACTTGAAAATGTGCCAAAAAAAAAAAAAAAAAAAAATTGCTTATTTGAAAACAAAATATTCAACGATTTATTAATCACAGAAAAAATTATTTTTCCAATTCAAACAAAAATTTTGTAGAATCAAAAATTTTTTTGTCTGAAATCGGTCCTATAAACAAATTTGCATATTCAAACAATTTATTTGCATTTTGTTTATTGAAAAAAACACTGATTTTTTCAAACAAATAATTTAACTGAATCAAACAAAAAGTTTACTGAAATTCATATACTTAATTTCAAAATAAAAAAAAAAAGTTTTTGCACAAGCAATGATGCGCACACAAGTTAGCACTGTATGATAAGAAGATGACGGCAGAGAGCAGAGTCGCCGGCTGGCTTTGAGACACATTTTTTTGTTGGAATAATTTTTGAACGAAGTCTTGTTTTACTTATACACACACACAATGTTTTTTCTTTATCACTCTCTGTTGCTGTATCCTTTCCTTTGCTAAAGAAGAAATGTAACCAAAAACGGCAGCAGACCGACTCGATATGTTTTTCGTCATCATTCTATTTTTGTATTTGATGTATTTAACCAAACAGTTTTAAAAAATTGAATACGGGATTTTGTTTCTTGTAATGTTGTTTCTGCTATTGTTTTTCTTATAGTTGCACTTTTTTAAAGCGTCCAAAAATGCGTGTTTTTTGTTGTTGTTCCTATATTTCACATTAAGAAGTGTTGCTTACGATCAAATAAAAAATTGCAAAAAGACGACAACATTAAAGAGCGTTAAATATTTCATACAAAATTATGAAAACTTGACACCAATAACACGTTTATTATATTTTTGAAGAGTTTTTTGTTGGTTAAATAAAAATCAAACAAAAATATTGTTTGAATCAGTAAAAAATTTATAGAAATTAAAAAAATTTTCAAACAAGCGTTTGTTTGAAAATAATTAGGCAATAATTTTTTCTGTGAATATGGGGGATTTCATGTCAAGGGACCCAACTTTTGAAATTGATGTTTTTTTTGGATGAAATTTGCACCAAGGTTAGTCCTATTGGATAGTTGTTTAGACACAAATTTTCAATAAGATCGGTCAAAAGTTTCTGAGTTAGATGGGGTCAACATTTGACATTTTGGGCAAACAGGTGTTCTTTCTCATATATGTAAGTTATTACCTATTGGTGTTAGCAAAATTTGTCCCAAACAAATAATATAGCTTTTTCTTTAATCTTTAAATTTTTGTTTTGTTTTTTTTTAAAAAAATTTTAAAATAAAACTTAAAATAAAGAAGGATGGACATTGTTAGATCACTTTAAAAAGAGATTCTGACTCAATCGGTATACTTAAATATTGATCGAGATTTCTCTGTATTACACACATAACCAAAAACGTATATCGTACGTGACACAAAACGAAAGTGATTTTGGGGAGAATGGCGAGTGTAAGACGGCAAATCCATTTGAGGAGATCGAGTGGTTGCGATCGAAACATGTCATGGTAACCTGCCGGCCGGGGTTCGAGCCCCAGCCACGTCAAGAATGAAAGATTATCAATAACAATTTTAATTAATTTTCATGTTGTAAAAATTCCTTTCTTCATAAAAATAATTTAATGAAAATTAAATTAGGCTTAAGTAATTAAAAATATTAAAAATTTGGATTAAAATCTGCGAATTGTGAAAGGTTTTTCTTCTTTTTTAATTTTTTACAATAAACTACATATTTTCCCTTTATAATTCGTAATTGCAAAAAAATTTTTTGATGGTTTTTATACCGTACGTGACAGATTTTTATCTTATAGTATTTACAAGGTATAAAATATATTTTTTGTTAATATAAATATGTATATAAAAGCTTAAAACAAACAAGTTAGAAATTATAGTCGGTTAAGCTCGACCATGTGATACTACCCTACACCATTAAATTTAAAAAAAACTTTTTTGAGAGTGTACCCTACTTGAGACTTATAGCCAATCAAGGTAGCCAGAACAGAATTATGCTATGAGGTTAAGAATTATATAAAAGTTATTTGTGCCGAATATTATTTAGATACATTCATCTATATGAGATTTGTTTGCCTCTTACCGTTTTAAGAAAGGGGGTTTATATGGGACCTATTGTTAATTTTGGACGTACCAGCCCAAAATTGTCATGGCATAGTACCTAATGTAAACGTCATTGTGGCCTATTTTAATGTAAATACCAATATTTGTAAGGATGTTTTGGCATTAAAAGCTATTTTCGGAAGCAGTTCCAATAATATTGGTTAGATGATTTTGATTGAAATTAAATAAGTTTGGACGAAATTTTAACTAAATACCAAAATAATAAGATGATACATTTAGTTTTATTTTGGTACTTACAATATCGTACGTGAAGATCTTTAAATTTAAAAGCTTATACAATTTTTATTGTACCAATTTAAAAAAAAAGTCCGATCAATAATCTTTTGCAACAAATTTCTTGCTTTGAACTTTTATTTTGAAACACCTAAGACTGATCAAATACAAATGACAAAGACAAATAATGTTTTTGCACCACTTACGTGACATAAGAATAACATCCAAAACAAATCAAAAAATATACCGCTAATCTAACTATATATTTGTTCTTTCCTAGCACTGAGTCTAGGGAGATCGAGATCGAATAGTATTCGACCGGTTTTAACCGGTTATTTTAGTTTTGCCCAAGTCGAATAGTATAAAATGTCTTTTGGTAAAATAAACCGGTTATTTTTGTAATGTGTAATTTATATACACTTTCCTTACTTTTGTTATAAATTTACCCGTAATTTAAGTGTTTTTCTACTTGAATATTGCGCAAACTTGAACTTTTTATAAAGAATGTCAAAACAAAGTGTAACCAAAGTAAAAAAAACCATTATGAGCAATGTAAATACAAATCGCTTATAAAAGAGTGTGTTCTTGTAAAAAAAATAACCAAAAACAATTCAAAATACTACAAAAAAATATTCAGCTTAAAAAGTAATTAGCGATTTGACAGTATTCTAAATACTATGTATATATATATATATATATATATATATATATATATATATATATATATATATATATATATATTTATAGAGATATCATCTCAGTGATATATCGAAGTTATGTTAAAGACAAAGGTGGTCAAAGGTCCCTCAAATGATAAGTTGCAAGAGTTCTTCAACGTCACGACTTATTAATCACCTTTAATTAGTCCAGAAGCTTGACATAAATAAACCCCAAGTAAAACTTAACTCTGCTCTAAGTAGTTTTTAAGAGACTGCAAATAATACTTTACCAAAATATGCTGCCAATAAAGAATGAAAAACTCTACAGCCATACCTAAACAAGAACGGAAAGCGTATTCTAGCTGTCAACAGTTCTCATGCCAATACAATTTGTATGAAGCATCCCTAAATAGCGCGGCGTCAACGCTTTACAATGTGAAAATCCGATTTTTACAGCGCGTTTAATAGTGAAGTTGGCCGCTTTGTTAATAAATAAAGTCAATTTAGCTATTTTTCGTCAATCTATCGGTTTTTTTCTTATTTATTTTTTCTTATTTATTGTGGGTTTTATTAAACAAGAAAGTTAACACTACTGTTTGGGGCACAACGTTGATGCTCTTGTTTGGGTATGGCATATCAGCGTAAGCGGATGAAAACGTCCCACCTTCCTCTCTTGTTACGGCCACAGTGCACACAGAGGCGTCACGAGACAGAAAATATTGTGTTTTTTTCTGTCTTTTCCTTCGAAAGCTGCCCTTTTAACATTTTTTGTTTTAATTACGCAATTTAATTTAAGGGCCAACCACAATGTGCTTAAGTTGGCTTAAGCAAATGTGCGAATACATGTAAATCACATGAGGCAAACCATATTGAACATAAGGAAACGTTTTGTTAAGTTTTACGAAATTGTCATTTGCTTAAGCAAAGTGCGAAACAGATCGCACATTCCGTACGGAAACAAATGTTTTTTGATTTTGTTTTGGTTTTTTTAATACATTTGAGTTTTTGTTGGTTTTTGACAGTAGGTTAAGCACGGCTATACATATTATGGTTGGGCCTTTAGGCATTTTTTATGCGTCACTTTTTTCATCTCTGTATGCTTTGTGGTACGGCTGTTGTGGATTCTTAAGTTTTGTTTATTTTAAATCACCGAGAACTTAAAGCAAAATTTAAGGAATCAATCAATCTCATGGAAGGCTTTAAATTGTGATCGGCGAATATTTCAAACAAAAAGCATATTCGTATTACTATTCGTTTTTATACTGCTGAAATAAAATAATTTAAAATATATAATAAGATAAGAGGTTTTGTTTGCAACTTTTCAAAAATATGTTTGAAGTCCACTGATTCATATAGTCATGCTTAACCACCATCAATTATAACTCATTTAAAATAAATTTGGGGGAATATCTCAAATAATAAATTTATTAAATAATTTCTTAAAACCAAAGTGTTTCAAAACTTCTACAGCTATGTTCACACCTATTAAATATTTGATGTCTTACACGTCACCACTAGTTTTCTTAGAGAATTGTTTGCTTTTGCATAACGTTAGGATAGTGCAAACATTATTTAACCGTTTCTAAATAACATTATACAATTATCATCTTCGAAATAAAGTTTAGTAAAAAAACAGAAATTATTTAAAATAAAGCCAAAGTTTGATCAATTTACTGGTCACGCTTTTTTGGATTTTATTGTCAAATATTTGTTACGTCTGAATAAACCTTAAGTCATATCCATGTAATTTGTTGGTTCCTTACCTTCGTGAATTGCTTTGTTTTTATTTTAATTAAGTTTTTATTACAAAATCTAATTTGATTTTTGTATTTTTATGTATTCGAATTAAATCCGGTTAACCAGTTATTTTTAAAATGCTTATCTGAAAACCGGTTTTTTTAAAATACTATTCGGAATATTCGAAAACCGGTTATTAAAAAAGTCGAATAATCGATCACCCTAACTGAGTCTTAACCTGAGATAATATCTTATATAATATGTGAGAGAACGTCGGCAGAATGAGAGAACACACTTCTTTTAAACAATTATCACAAGATTTTCACTTTTTTTTAAAACATTTTAATGATAGCGTCTTATTATTGTTTTATATGTATGTATGTATGTACATATGTTTGTACGTATTACCAGTGTTGCCAATTTAGCCATTTAGTGGCTAGATTCAGCCATTTTTCACCCTGTTTAGCCATTAAAAAATTAGTTTAGCCATTAGCCATTTTTCAAGTTGTTCAGCCATAAAATTTTTTTTGCCGTTTTTCTTTTTAAAGAATAATTTTTATTTTATTATAAAAATTTATAAAAGTAAAATAAACATTTTTAACAATTAAAACGTCTTTAATTTAAATCACAACTTTTACAAATGTTCAAATCGCTATAAACGATGATGAAGAAACATCTTTCAAAATAATTGAACGGTATTCCAACATTAAATTTATTAAATGGATCAACACAAGCACCGGTGTTTCTTTCTGGTTGCAAATATTTCAATAAAGAGATGCAGGCGGCAACAAATTTTTTTTTAGAAATTTCAGAATTGACTATAAAGTCGCTCTCACTTCCATGGTCTTATGCTGAAGTAGAGAGGTTATTTAGCCAAGTAAACATCGTTTAAAGAACTTGAGAAATAGGTTACATTTAGCAACCGGTAATTCGATTTTATCAATTAGGTAAATATATTTAGCATAACAATAAAATATTTATACCAACACCACAATAGTGGAGAGGGTACTATGCGTTTGTGCTGATGTTTGTAACACCTTAAAATATTGGTCCTAAGCCCACTTTTACGTATACCGATTGACTTAGAATCACTTTCTGAGTAGAAATAACTATGTTTGTCCGGCTGACTGTCCATGTAAGCCTTGTGCGTAAAGTACAGGTCGCAAATTTCCAGATAATTTAATAAAATTTGGTACATAGGTTCTAATGTGGTGTAGGATATCATAGTGTCGGTGTTGACCGACTATACTTTCTTACTTGTTTTTTATTGTAGATCTGGATTCAAAAGGTTGGGTAAATGCTGTCGTGATTTTGTTTTACCTTCAAATTATTTAAAACTAAAAGGAACGAGTGACTCCTCGACATCGAATTTATTGATGATTTTTTTTTTTAATATCTATCAAAATCTATTTATTTATGTTTATTCTTATTTAAGACATTGATATTAACTTACAATTTCAGCGTAAACAACTTTAAATGAATTATTTCTGTTTTGTTATTACATTTTAATGTGTTTTTATTTAAAAAAGCTTTTAGTCATTTTTTAGCCCAGTTTTAGCCATTTTTTCCGTAAATTTAGCCATTTTTGGTCACCAAGTTTTGGCAACACTGGTATGTATGTATCAAAAATTGCCTCAAAAAGCCAAAATATGCCGTATAAACTCCAAGAAAATACTGCAAAAATGCCTTTTTTGCTAAAGTATGCAAAATAATGCTGCAAACTGTAAAATATGCAACAACAAATCGATGCCAAAAGTCATTGAAAGCTCTAAAACGGATAAATACATATATTGTTTCTGCTTTCTTTGGTAGCACAAGGAAAAATATGTAATTGCATATTTACGATTTCTCTGCAATGAATATAGATTTTTATTCGATTTTATAAAACTTATTAACATAAACATTTCAATAAAAAATCTGAAATTTAAATTGTTTTATTTAAAGTTTAAAATAAAAGTACGTAATAAATAAAATAAATTTTCATTTTTTAGCTAGCTCACAGGGCTGCCAGGTACTTTTTTCCTTGTCCCCAAAAAATTAAAAACAAATCCCCAAAAATCCCCAAATTAAAAACATAAGCTAAAAAAGTTGATATTTTTTTATTGATTTTTTTTCTGACCAAATTTAAAATTTTTTTTTAAAAATAGTAAGAAAAATTTTAATAAGAAATCCCCAAAAAGCCCCACATAAAATTTTTTAGAAAAAAAATAATTTTATATTAGAACAATATGCTGTTTTTGAAAACGAATGAATTTATTTATAAGAATTTGCAGCTTGTTCAATCGGTTTTAGCCATCCTTAAAGTCAAAAATAAAAATACATATTTCCCAAACTTTATTAAATTGTCTTTCATTGAAAATTGCATTTAAAAAATCAAAAGTTATGTGCGTTTTCAACGGTTTTAGATTCTTTTTAAAATTTTTCTTATTTAAAACACTCGCTCAAGACCCTGCAAATAAAATTGGACCACCTGATCCATTTTGATAAAATGGACTACTCCATGGACTGGTCCGATGTAATGCAAGCATGGACCATGCCATTGTTAAAAAGTGTTTGTGGTGAGACGACATGTCTTCGTTTTTTAACGACATGCTTTCGTTTTTAAACGACTTCAAAACGAATCCTCTTGAGTATACCATGGAGCAGGGTTGTCAGATGTGGCGATTTCACGCCAAACGTGGCGATTTTCAAACTTGATTGGCGACCTAATTTTCGATTTGGCGAAATGGCGATTTTTTGGCGATATTTTAAAATAGTTGGCGATTTTGTTGGCTATTTTTGGTGAGCCATGCATTTGTTTTAAAACTCGTTAAATTCAATACGAAAAAATTATATTATTTTTATTCTAGTATTTTTATGTATGACATTTAAGGCTTTTATAGTCAGTATGTATTTGAAACTAAATTATGTTATGTTGAAATAGCTGATGGATATATTAAAAATCCAGGAGAAAATTATTTTTCATATTTAAAAAAGAATTAATAAAGCATGAATATACCGATTTCTCCATTATAATATGTGGCAAATTATTATCACAAACAAAATTCGTTGTTATTAAAGACATTAATGAATCGTAACGTACTTTTGGATGTTTATAAAACACAATGGACAAAATTACCGTTTGTAATAAGATGATATTCCATCTTATTTAAATCAGTTTTGGCCAAAAGGTTATAGCTTTTAGGACACGTCAGGTACGTACGATTTAAAAGAACTTGCTTTGGCTGTTCATTATATGGTGCTAAATCCAACTAGTAATGACTGTGTTAAAAATGTATTTTCAATAATGAACTTCATTAAAACTCTCCTTCTAAAGCTAAGTCAACACGATATGTTGAATCAGCAAATTTATGTTAAAAAATTAGCTTTTAGTCCCAACATATCGTATAGACACCAAATTTTTTCAACAAACGTAAGGTTACCAACATATGACAGGCATTTGTTAGCGATGCCAGCAAACTTTTGTTCACAATTATAGCATATCGTCTAGACACAATAGTTTTTGCCTTTCAACAAATTTTTTACGTATGTATGCAAGCTTTTCAGCATACAGCAAAATTGGTAGCATATGAACAATATAAAAATTGGTATTCTTTTAATAACTTGATTAATTTTTTACATAACCCCGGAACTTATCCAGATTTCTAGTTCATTGGCAAACAAGGACCAAAAGATTTCTTTGAAAATAGAAATGTTTGCCAAAGAACTTTGTTTTAGAGTTATAGCCCATAAAAGTTGATCAATTCTTAACCAATATTTCTTGAAGCATAAATTGGATCACAGCAATATGGGTATCGCTGAAGGGTGCTTCCAAACACCTTTCACATGGTATATAAAACATGCCGAACTATTAACCCATTAAGAACCAATTTAAAAAAATATTTTAATTTACAAATGCATTTTATCAAAATGGCTCTAATCTCAAAATGTTATCGATATAAAGGTATTTTTTACATATAATATTTTATAGGGAACTCTTCAAGCTTTCAGTTATTAAAGTTAAAAAATTATATTATAATAAATGTTTTGTTTAATATAGAGTTATGAGTATACATGTGGTAATAGTTTATATACAATATGTATTATTTAATTATAGTATGCTAAATACCGGCTTTGCTAAATAAAATTTTTCTTATATGTTGGTATTCGACTGGACATAAGGGTTCTTAATTTTATGGTTTATCAAGCACCGGCTTCGCTCAGCTGAGTTAATTTTCTTCATTTAAACCAGAACCCCTCTACCCTGAAAAATTTCTATTTCTATTAAAGAAATTAACAAAAATTGGTGACAAACTGAACCGATTGTTATGTACAAAAGAACTCGTTTTCTATGACTAGATTTTACACTACGATGATCGGTCTATAATTTACTATGGGTCGCATGTAAAACCTATTCTCGGATAAACTTTAGCATGCCTAAGACGTACCGAATAACGCTATTATAGCAGAATGTGGTATGTCATAGTTTCATAAAGCTAAACATCACGCAACTAAATTTGGAGAAGATCGGCCCACAATTTACCATATACTCCAATCGAGCATTTAAATTTTTTAATGACTTTAGTGGCAAACTTGCGTCATCTTTATAAAAATTATAAAAATTTGATAACTGTATTGAAATTTGGTCCAGCTTATGTTTTTTAATACTAAAATTACTCAACCGAATTTTGTAATTATCGACCCAAAAATCCCGTTAATACGGCTAAACTGATACAAATCATGATAGTTTATTCAAATTTGGTCAAATTAAGTTATATATGATTAATAAGTCGGTTAACTCCGACCAAATAATAGCCTATACCACAGAATATACAGATAAATATTTGAGGGTGTACCTAATTTGGGACTCATGGGCAATCATGGACCCGAAAAACAAATAAGGTTATAGTCGCCAAATTTGGTATTATTACTAAAAATTTTAAGGATGTTATGGTATTGGTAATATTTTTGTGAGTGATAATTGTATAGGAACTGTAGATTTAGAATATAAAGTTTAATCTTAATACCAAGATAAAAAAAATGGTTTATTGGCACAAAGATTCTTATCTGAAAAGTAGTTAGTATCTTTGAGAAATTATGGACCGTTCCTCACCGTTTTCAATAACAATAAATATTTAGTACCAATGTACCAAATAATTGCGACCTGTACATTGCACACTACAAAGTTAGCAGCCAGCCAGCCAGTCGGCCGGAAAGACATTGTTATATCGACTAAAGATAGTGATTGAGTCGATCGGGATACTGGTTATAGGACCAATATTTTTAAGTGTTACAGACACTATGGTGGTGTGGGTATCAAAATTAAAAACACATTGCTGGCCGGCCCATAGCTTACCATAACGGTAGAACTGTAACCAATTATAAAACTGTGGGCTTTAAAAGTAATTTTTAGATCAATCCAGTTCATATATTTCAACTTCATATTTGCGGATTTGACCCAGCCCAATATATCTTTCTTACTTATTCAGTATTAATTTTTGCACAAAAGCGATAATTTATAACAAACTTTAAATAAAAAAAATTAAAATAATAAATAAAGAGAATTATTTGAAATTTAAAAACAAATGTTCTCTATACTCAACATACATAACAACATACGAAATTCAACATATCGTGTAGACACAAAAATTGTATGCTAACTTATTTGTTGAAATATCATTTGCTAGCATATGATGAATTTGAAAAATTTAGTATTTTCAGCATATCGTCTAGACACCTAGCATATTGCATATGCTGATAGAGACATTTGTTATTATTTTTAAGCATATGAGTATAAGCATACATTTGCTGATTCAACATATCGTCTGAACATCCAGAATAGTGAACAACAAAATTTTTACACGTGAGGTTATAAAGAGTGAGCACGACCTATCTCTACTATATGAACAACTTGTAACCGTTGATTTTTTTGGAACTATTTGTTGTAAAGGGTGTTTTTTAGATTTTTACAACTTTGAGTTGACATCACTGCTATATTTGAGCACCCATTTAACAGCTGATAGTTGCTTTTTGTTTAGTTAGCTTTGAAATTTCATTATGAATAATTTTTAATCAAAATAATTCGGCGAATGGGCTGAAGCACAAATTGATATTGATTTTGAAAAAAAAAAAATTTTTTAGGAGGGTACATCGAGCACTTTTTTTGGTGAGTCGCTCTAATGTACACATATTAAAATTGATTTGAAATACTTATTTTACATTGTATTGTTTATGTGAACTGTACCATTCATTGAACAGGCCCTGTCTAAATTAGTTCATATAAGCGAGCGTCTAATGTATATGAATGTTAATACTACATGATGCACTTCTTTTGTACCTTCGTTGAAAAAATTAAATTCACTAACAATGTATTTCAAAAAAGTAGATCAAGGGGAATATTGGCGCTGAAGTGTAGATATATAATAGAACTCCAACTACATACATACATAAATCCAATGTTTGTTTAATACTAACCACAAAAATTCTTTCTTTGCTGCTTTTAGTAGACTACTGTTAATTATTTAATAGTGCAATTTTCCTTTTTTGTCTTCACTAATCATTTTTACTTGGTTCTAAGTAAAAACTAAACAGAATATATATTATGGCGGCTTTTTTAAATTTTTGGCGTATTTTAGCGACTTTTTTTTTTAAGATTTATAAAAAATATTTTAAATAATTTAAATCATCTATATTTTATTGTCCAAAAGTTAAAAATAAAGGCTTTGGCGATTTTGGCGATTTTTGACATTGAATTTTGCGAAAAAGATCAAAATCGATCTGACAACCCTGCCATGTTCCTTTCTTCATAAAAATAATTTAATGAAAAATTAAATTTCATGAACTTAAGCCTAATTAAAAATATTAAAAATTTGGATTAAAAACCATAAATAGTTCAACAAAATAACCACAATACTAATTATTGTTAAAAAGCTAAGGCACGAGCTCTATGTATACATTTGTCCTTCAAGTTGCTGAAAAAGGTCAACGGAAAAGAAAAAGACAAAATGAAAAAACAAAAAAAAAAATGTACTTGGACTTCAAGAAAAATTCTTGACAAAAGTACGAAAAAACAGAAGTAAGGAAAACACATGTAAAATCAGTTAAAATTGATAATCATTCAGGAAAGCAAATTTCGATCTACCAAATGTTAGAATACAATTTGGTTTAAGGATTGATGTTAGACTATTGACGTCAGCAGTCGTCGATGGCTGCGAGTGTAAGACCAAATCCATCTGAGGAGATTGAGTGGTTGCAATCGAAACATGTCATGGTAACCTGCCGGCCGGGGTTCGAGCCCCAGCCACGTCAAGAATGAAAGATTATCAATAACAATTTTAATTAATTTTCATGTTGTAAAATTCCTTTCTTCATAAAAATAATTTAATGAAAAATTAAATTTCATGAACTTAAGCCTAATTAAAAATATTAAAAATTTGGATTAAAAACCATAAATAGTTCAACAAAATAACCACAATACTAATTACTACTCCTTATGGCTAATAAATCACTGATGGTTTTAAAGCTGGTTTAGTTGAACTAAACTTGAAGTTATATATAGTTTAAACTCAACAACTGTAAATCAGTGTCCCATGTATTATATGTGGGTAAAAAAATAACATGTGGCAGCACTACGATAAATCTTATCAAATTCATATGGGGTGTATTGGTAGTTTAAACGCCCAATTTTATGCGTTTAAAGATGGTTTATATGTTTAGTGATTTATACATTTGTTGGTTTAAGCACATTTTAAACCAAAAAGATAGTTTAACTTGCTCTGATTTTTTAGCCCTTAGTGGTCCAAAGGTGGGTTATATGGTCCTCTCCTAGGACATCGTAATGTTACATAGACCAGGTTTTTCCATACGTTTGGGTTAGTTTTGGACTAGTCCTGGTCCCTTGTGGACTACTCTTAACACGCGTGTTTGGACTGGTCCTATTATTTGCAGGGGAATAATAACATAAGTTTATGAAGAACCTTTTACACACTTAACAAAAATGGTAATCCTGATTAGAACCCTAATTATAAACCCTAATTAGAAACAAAGAAAAATAAGCGTAAATAATAAAAGAAGAGAAATATATTAAAACAGTGTAAAATCCCCAAAAATTCCCGATTATTTTTTATTAAATCCCCATAAAAAATCCCCAATCCCCAAATGGCTTTCTTTGTCCTTTTTGAAGGATGGTGTGTATTGACAACCTAACTGTGTGTACCTAATTTGGAAACTTTGGCTTTTGCCGTTCCCCAGATATCTCAGCCATTTGTCGACCGATCTGGCTGAATTTCAATAGCAAAATTATAATAAGAATATCTGACAGAAAGATACCCCAACCAAGCCCCCATCATATCTGGGGGCTTGGGAAAACTCATTTCAACAGACAGACGGACAGATGGACAGACGGTCAGAAGGACAACCAGATTTGAACTTCGCTTTTCATAAGGACCCAGAATATATATACTTTATAGGGTGTAGGATCAATATTGTAGAAATTACAAACGGAATGACAAAGTTATATATACCCTTTTACCTTCGGTGAAGGGTATAAAAACAAATAAGAAGTCAATGGAATTTTCTGGTACAAAATGTTTAACAAATTTAAATATAAAAATAAATATTTTAAAAGACATGATCCAATTAATTAAAATTCGGCTATAAATAACGCATGCAAATACAATTGAAAAGAAATAAAAAAGTATAGTTACTCAAGCCCGACCATATGATACCCTACACCCAAATATTTTAAAGCAAATTTTCGAGAGTGTACCCCATTTGAGATCCATGGGTAATCATGGACATGCCAGAACAAAATTATTTTGTGACGTTAAGATTCATTAATATTCAGATACCTCATTTGTGTGATTTTTGTTTGCCTTTAAGTGATTTGATAAAGGAGGTTTATATGGGACTTATGGTAAATTTTGAACCTACTAGCACAATATTTTAGCAACAAATAAATTGAAGCTATTGTAAAAGTAATTGTCGCCAAATTTTATGTCAATACCATCATTTAAAGGAAAGTAATGGCATTAATAGATAATGATAGAGCTTTGGTAAAATATTGACCGACTACAATAAAATTTGGTAAAAGATTGCAAAAAATAAGGTTATAACAAATTTAACCAAAATACCAATATAATAAAATGGCTTATGGACAAACAGACTCTATTCCGAACAGAAGCTTGTATGTGGGCTATGTGCATTCTAGGCATTTTCAATAGGCTTGGTTCTTGTGACAATCTAAACCTTCGTACTAAATGTCATCAAACTATCTCCAAAATTGCGACCTGTACTTTGCAAACAAAGTTTACATGGACAGCTAGCTGGACGGACGGACATCGTTAGATCGATTTTCTACAGGCGATCAGTGGGTGTAGAACGAATATTTTAAGGTGACAAGCATCAGCACAAGCGCATGATACCTTCTCCAATATTGTGGTGTGGTTATCAAAATACATACAAACACACATATGTATGTACATAAATTTAAAGAAACAAGCCCGACCAACCAACCAGCGAACCACCACTACGTATGTGGAAAATTTTTCGCTCAACATTTGCATGTGGCTTATACGCACACAGACAGCACAACGCAAAACGCTTACGGCAAATACTGCCAGAACGCAAAATGAAAATAAAAAAACCATACATAAAATCTACAACGAAAAGAAACGAATCCAAATCAGCCGAACAACCCGACAGTCAATCCATCCGTCTGCAAAACAATCAAACACTTTGTGTAGAGAATAAGTAAAATTTCTACTCACGAATGTCTTAAAACTGAGTCATAAACATATATTAAGAGCAAGATAATTTACACACGACTCCCCATTAATAAGTTGGATTTGCTTAAACATTTAACGCATTGTGGTGTGTTTTACATGCCTAAGAGCAAAGTTCTTCGAATCAGTTTAAACGCATGTGTGCCTCTACTTTACATTCGATTTCAAAAAATTATTATAAAATGAAAAAAGTAAATGATAACAAAAACAAAAAAGAGGAGAAAATAAAACAATCCAAAAGATGTGTGTAACTACAAATACAGTGATAGACATAAATATTTTCTCACACTCACATGTACTATGTGCGTCAATGTGTGCTTATACATTTGTAATTGTTGCTGTTTTTGTTTTCCCATACATACGATAATTATAATCACACTTTGGCGCCCATTATCTCGTGAGCAATCGTCACTTAATACTAATAAGAGGCCCTTTGAATTATTTGCCATTCACGGACTTTTCTTCATTTTAATTCGGTTAATGTTTGTCCGAACGTCTGTCTGACAGTTTTTATATTTTGTTTTTTTATTCAATACATCAAGTCATCGATACAGTTCTTTTTTTTTGTCATAATATGGACATGTGTATACATTTGAAGCCTTTAACGCACAGTGCTTTGGAGTAACCAAAAATGTTTATGAAAAATTTATTTATGTTAAGAGGGCTTTCTTTTAATTCTAAAGCGATATAAAAAAGTGTAATATAAATTGGGTGATGTCGCCTTTAATTATATTATACAGACTAAAATATTTAGCAACAGTGGCGGATTTAGGCCTGCTTCCTCCCTAGGCACCCTTTAATATGCCGCCCTTTTTGATTATAAAAAAAGAAATTTAAATACTTAAATTATTGTGTATTAATTTTTATAAATTTATATACATACTTATTAGGGCGCTTCCAAATCGTCAACTCTTCAAGGCTGGATCATTGCGTATGAACCACACCAACATAAGTTCCAAATTTAAGCGAAATCGAATGACGTTTTAAGATCTCGAAAAATTGCAATTTTTCGAATTTTTTGTATGAAAATTGTACATACAAATTTAAAAAAGAGTTTAAATTGTATATGTAATGACTTATAGTTACGTCCTTTAGGACTTCTCCATGAATTGTGAATCAAAATTTGATTACCTCTAACGGCCATTTTCACCAAGTTCGGTTAAAACTAACTTTCAATTAAAGTTCCGGTTACCAATACGTTTTGACAGCTATAACCGAAGATTGTAGAACAAACAAAAAATTGTTATAATTTTTTATTTTTATAGCCAGTGTGCACAAAAAAATACATTCAAAATGATCCTCCTGATTAAAGCTTAAAATAAAAATGAATGGCATACCCATTGCAGGAAGGATAACCATATCCTGGGGATTTTTCATTAAATATGAGTTATTTTACCTTTTTCTTAACAAATTTTTAGATAATGGACTGATTTTTTTTAATTTAAACACGTTTTTGGAAATAAACTTCATATAGATAACGTTTTTTGGGAGAGAGGAAACTCTACGGAGTAAAAGCTTTGCAATACAAGATCCCAACTTTACAAAAAAACCGAGTTTTGAATCCGCATTATCACAAAATCTGGTAATTAATTTAAAAATTTCACTTCATAATTGTAATTATCGCCAAAATATTTTACAGATTTTGTGTATCGTGTTCTATGGTATTAAATTTAATATTAATCAATTTTAAATTTTTATTAACTTATAGTTGAAACTTTATCGCTATATTAAGACATTAAAACTAAATTTTTTGCTAAGCGATTTTTGTATCTATTACCAAAATAAAAAGTTAAGATACATAGATTTTTAAGAATGTTATTTTATTTCCTTAATTTAATCTGTGATCAGAATCGATAACTATCTAAATCGACTTACTAATTAAGAAGTAAATTCAACAATCGAATAACTTAATAAGTATAATTTAATATAAATTTCGTATTCGCTTAAAGTAAAACTTGACCAAATCAAATTTCGAATTTGAATTCCTCTTACATTCTTTTACCTTTAAATTTTGGTGCCCTTTAAATTATGACGCCCTAGGCCCGAGCCTACCGGCCTAGGCATAAATCCACCACTGTTTAGCAACAAAACTGCAATTTAATTAAAATCCAACGTTTTTAAAATTTATTTCCTTTCGTTTCTAAAATCCCAATTTTGCGTTATTTTAGCAATAATAATAATAACTTCTTTAAAATACAAATGTACATAATTATCAAAGATAGAATGTACAAAATACTATTTTCTTCTTAACCCTAGAACGTCATACATCGTCGAATTGACTACGCATGTTTCTATTTCGGTTTTCTTTTTTTGTATTTGTGTTCTTTTTAAGCTGATTTTTCATATCGTCAGCTAATAATTGGTTTGGCGAATATCATGGTAATTTTAACATGATATGCGCCAAACCAATAATGAGCTGACGATATAGCGGCAGTCGATGATATGTCTACGCATTGGATAAATATGTATTTCTTTGTATATGCGTCGTCGAAAGGACGAAGTAAAAAAAAACACAACTGCAGTAGTTTTGCCAGATGCCAATTTTATATTACCTGTGGCAACTGTCAACGTTAGCAGCTTGTTTATTCTTTTGCCATATTGTTAACATATTGGCCATAATTAACTTGTAGTTGCTGCTAATATTTTTTAAATGTAGAGAAGGCGGCATAACTAATAAATATATGTTTTATAAAATGATTGTGTTTTTTAAGTTTCAATTAAAGTTTATTTCTTCAACTTTAGATTTCAAAATGATAAAAATAGCAACTCGAAAACAGTTTGAACTATTAAGCCATGAAATGGAAAATATTAGTCAAATTAGTCGTGGAAATAGGTCTTTCGGGGAAACAAACGGCGGAGGACAGTCAGAGGAAATAAATTTGGCCCCGATTGAACTGGCTGCAGCCGAACGTTTACAAATGGAGCTGACAGTTAATCCTTAAGGACATGTCTTTGGGCAAACTGAGATAAAGTTTTGGAGCTCCAAAATACTAAGGAGCACCAAAAACAAACGGTAGAGGCTTTGATGTATCTCTTCTTAAACAGCGTCTAATATATACCACGTTTACCGCCTCTTCTTTTTCTGCGAAAAAAAGGTCCACAGAACTAATCATATTTTAAAATTTTATTTTATTTAAGTTTATTTTAAGTTGCAAAACTGTCAAAATAGCATTATCTATAACATTTTAGCAACTAAACAATGTTGCCGTACATAATACCAATTTATATGTCAGTTGCTTTGCTTTTTGATAACGCAACTGAAGTTGTGTTGCCATCCGTAATCGACTCATTCGTCAAATTTTCGTTTATTTGATAGTGTGACCATTAATTTTCGTCTGTTATTTTGTGGTTGGATGTTTTATTTATTTATTTATTTAATAGGCAATACAAACATTTCGGTCCTTTATAGAAACATAGCCATATCTCAAAAAAAAAAAAAAAAAAAATCGAACTTAGCAAAATGCGATTAAAGTTTTCAAAAAGTACCCTTATTACAGATGCAATCAAATATATTTTGCTATAACTTCGGTTCAGTTTGATGTAAAATATTGATTTTTTATATAAAGAAGATATGAAGGAACACTTTTGCTTAAGTAACTTAAGGTTTTTGATTTTTTTAGATATGACTATGTTGCAATAAAGCAGCGATATGTATTTACAAATATCAGGTATAGAAATAATTGTTATCTATAGATGGCTTAACATACATATTAGTTGTTAGCCAGCACTATGAATTTTTTCCCCAACGATCAAGTGTACATTGTAATTAAGCAGAAAGTTTATAAAAAATGTATAAAAAAACAATCTGACAAAACATAGGATTCATATACATATGTACATATGAACAAAGAAAAATTATATCAAATTTTTTAAAAAATAACCTAAAAAACAGGAGTTAATAGATACTAAATATTAGCATACATATATTACAAACAAAGTGTGCTATTGAACATTATTTGACTATCTTTGTGGTTGACTGTTGACGGATGAAATTTTCTACTGTCACTCAAGTTCGATAGTGTGTCCCCACAGATATTTCATTCCGATTTAAAAGATTTAGGCGGATGATGAGTTTGTTGCGTTTAAGCCCACTGTAACTTAAAATCGTTTAAAGTATTTATGCTTTTCTGATGTCGTTTCTGTTTTCTTTTACGCTGGCTTGCATACGCGTACAATATTTTTTCAATTTATTTATTTTATTTTATTCTTTTTTAATCTTTTGTACTTTTATTATTTTGTATTTTTTAGTTTGTTTTTGTATTGGTTTTCGTTGCGACTTTTACTGTTCGCATTTTATGCTGTTTTGAAATTGTTGCTTCTGCGAGTTCGCTCATCATCGAATGCGCTCTTTTCACAACATTTCCATCGCAAGAATGTTTTAAGCACACGAATTTTTATCTGTCAGACCGACATCTAGCCTAACTATACATTAGTCAGTCTATATGTGTGGCAGTTTGTCTAAATGTCTTGCCGTAAGTCATTTCAGTTAGTCAGCCGGAAAACGTAAAAAAACCTAACAGCAACAGCAAGCAACCAACAATATAGCCACGAACCAATCTACTTAGTATCTTTAGTACGAGTATCTGCTATTTAGCAAGCAGCAATACTTACTCTTTAGTCATTTTTAGGCAGTCACAAGGAACGGTTGGTTGTTGGGATTGTTTTTGAAATCTAAACCGACAGTTTGTAAAACAACTTGAGGCCGTTAACAACATCGGTCGGTATCTTAATTATCAAACATTCTTGCTGCTCAAACACACACTCTCTTTTTCTATCTCTTGGCGTTTAATAAAAAAAAAAATTATATATAAATATATATATTTATGTATAAAAAAATAAAAAACGCGGTCTATAATCGTTTTAGCTGGTATCGCATGCTTGATTTATAAAGTTGTCGCGTTTTGTTGTTGTTTAAAGACAGATTTTAGGACTTAATTCTTTCGAAAGATTTAACAACTAAAACAACGAATAATTTACTGCCGGAATGAAAGATAACTGCATAAGTTAAATAATATAAAATTAATACTAAACGACAACTTTCGCTTTCAAAATTTCGCTTGCACTTCTATTATGATGTTTTTTTTAACGAAATTTTCGGTTTTTTAGGGATCTCTTTTAGTAATTAAATAATGGATTGTTCTGGAAATTTTAATGGATAAAAAAAATATTTTATGTTGTTTTAAAATTTAAAAACAAAAAAAAAACAAATCAAACAAATAATAAACGACTTCAACTCTTTTGTTAAACCACAAACGTGTTTGTTTTAAACCTAAAGTCGGAATAAAATTTGAGAATTTTTTTAAAGAGAAGTTTATTTTCTTAAATTTGTATATTTCTTTAAATAAATATTTGAATTATTTCTAGTAAAGAAATGGTGTAGTGTTATTTAAATATAAAATTCTTAACATTTTGTGTGTGTCTGCTTTTTTTTTTTTTTTTTTTTTTTTGTTCTCATTAGAAGTGGAGTACGTTAAGGCGTTAGGCGCTTTTGGAATTAAATCTCACGCGTTTCTTCTGTCGTTTCGAATGTGTTTTAATGCGTTGGATGTCAACGTTTGGGTCGCGCCACAAAAAAAAAATCTATTTTGTTAAATCGGGGAAAAAATTGATAAAAATAAAACAGTAAATTAAAAAAAAAAAAAAATTAAATATATGTATATTCATACATATGTTTGTATGTATTTGTTTTTAAGAAACAAGAAATAAAATATAAAAAATATTTAACAAACACAAGTGAAAATAATTATAATAAAAAAACGAACTTATTTTTTATGTAGAGATTATTTTGAAATTTTTATGTGTTTGTTTTAAGAAGAAATTGAAAAAGAAATACTTTTTTATCAAATTGTTTTATTTAATTATCTTATAATACATTAACAAATTAAAAATTTCTTTTACTCTTTAAAGAACCCCTAACTTTAAATATCTCAATATTAAAAAGAAAGAATTTGAAAAAAAAACTTAAGAAACAAAAAACTTTCGAAAGAAAATAAGGTGATTGGCTAAAAAATATATCGGGACCTCTTAGTAAAAAGAGATAAACAATTTTTCTTTTAAAATTACGCTCAACTAAAGGTAAGCAGCATTAAGCTTAAGTCATAAAGTATTAAAAATTGTATAGAATAATTGCTTTTGAATAATTTCAAAAAAATAATTTTTTCCATTTTTCGCTTTTATGGGCTTTTATAAAGTAAAACCGGCACAACTTGACTTCTTTCAGTCAGATGTCAAAAAAGGAAAAGCAAAACAAAACAAAATACAAAAAATTTTAATTATAAAGGGTAAAAGCAATATTTAGACTGTTTCTGTAATGTATAAGTGGTTGACGTGGTGAAGGGGGAGGGGGGCTGTGTGTTTGTTATTTAAATTAGCTTAACCCTTTTTGGCGTACATATTTGCAAACATACATACTTGTCATAGGGGTATTATATTTCATCATAAAATCAATGAAAGTTAAACTGCTGTTATTTTGTCTACGTTGTTTTTCTAAAACAAATAGTTGCTTAATACCAGCAGACCCATTTAGAATATCAATAAGTTCGTTAAATTTTAAAATATAGCCACTCCTTTCTTTTCTAGGCAAAAATATTTTTAATCTAATCACATTCTCCAAAATTTTGACTTTTACATATGTATGTTAAACATTTTTTTATATATTAGAATACTAGAGTTTCAATTCGGAAAATTTTTTCCCGAAAGTCCCAGAATATTTTTGAATATTCTGAGAGTTTTAAGATGGAAAATTTTAAACATTTATCTGCAAAATCTTTGTCTCGAACAAAAGCAAGAATAGTTTCTAAATTAAAAAAAAAAAAAAAAAAAAATTATAATAAAAGAAACAAATTTTATCCGACTTTAGGGCCAACTGCACAAACTGCTTGGCAACACACTCTTTGGGTTTGGAAATAAATGGCACAAACATTATAAGGTATCCAGTTTAATAAAAACCTTTTATACCCGATAATTTCTCGTCCATATAATGAAACATTTGCTGCAGTAACTTTTTATAATTCTCTTTTAATTTTTTTTTTGGATTTGTGTCCACATAATAAATCTTTTGTTTTGCAGCATTAAAGTACATACTTTGTACGCCTTCACACTTTCTTCTTATTCTTCTCAATAACATTCTCACAAAAACTGCCTCTACATGAAACGAAATACACTTTTCCATTCGTCTTTTTTCTTTAACCATCAAAGTAAAATGCTCCGCATAGAATATTTCATAGTATGGATAAGGACCAATAATTTTATGCTTATTTTTCTCCTTAATTACTCTGCGCAAACAGTTTGTACGAAAATGAAAAAAAATGCTTTAAAAATTTTTCAAACAATCAAACACCTTAATTAACCGCACAAGAGGTTTGTACAAACGTAAAATTTTGGGATGTTTGCAAAGTCGTTTGTGTAGTTTATCAGTGTTTCGATAAAAAGAAAAAGTACTGGTCTTTGTTTGGAAAAAAGTCACAAAAGGCGAAATAAAAATTCAGTCCTAAGTTAGAAAATCGCAAGATGTCGCTGCCCACTTTTTGTTACTTCTGCAAGAACTAATGGGGCTGGTCAATAAGTGTGTGACCTTTCAAATAAACTACAGGTTTGTGGATAATAAATTATTTTATTTTTCAACGTAGCCTCTATACAAGGTGCCTAATGTTTTTCAAATTTGCTTATTCTTTCCAAAAAAATAAGGTTTGCCAGGTCATTAAAATAGGTACAAATTTGTTTGTAAGATGATTTTATCGTTGGTCTCAAATCTCTTTTCGTCGAGCCAAGTGAGTTTTATTTCTAAATAAACATTTGCAATTAATAATTGTTTTTACTTTTTATTATAAGATTGATGTTTTAGAATTAACTCAATTGTCTACTTTATGTATATTGGCAAAAAAGAAGCAAGAATTATTTTAAAATATACCTAAAAAAAAATTAAAACTATTTATTAATTGTAAATCTTATAAGCTTCCCGATTACTGCCGCATATTCCAGGCGGAGATATTTGCGGCCAAAATGGCTGCTGATTTGGCACGTAATTCCATTACTGGGAACTCGCACGTAAATTTTTACATCGATAGTCAGGCGGCGATCAGGGCGATAATCGCTGACTATTCATACTCTTCGATCGTCCAGGAGTGTAGGGACTCGATGGATGGACTCTGTGCGAATAATAGATTTCACATCTATTGGGTTCGTGGCCACCAGGGCATAGAAGGCAACGAGGAGGCGGACGAATTGGCGAAACGGGGGGTCCATTTACCATACGATAGGGTGATGGCCATTCCGGCTCCGATTCAGAACATAAGGAGGGATACGGACTCTGCTATACGGAGGAGATCAGAGGCGATTTGGGATAGCACCAGAACGTGCAGGGTCTCCAGGGTAATGTGGGGATCCTATGATCCAGTGTTGACGAAAATTCTTCTGTCATTGCCGAGAAGGGACAGTAGACTTCTGGTAGGCTTTTTGACGGGTCATTGTTGGACTGCGGTACACGCCCGGAGGGCGGGGCGGTTGAACAGTGACAACTGTAGATTCTGTGGGGTACCAGGGGAAAAGGAGAAAGTGGAGCATTTAGTCTGCTACTGTCCGGCACTCGTGCGCTCCAGGGCGAACTGTCTGGGAGATCATTACCTCCAAGGTCTTGGGGATGTCTCCGGAATTGTGTTAATGAGACTCCTGGCATTCGTCAAGAGAGTGTGGGGTACTCTGAGTACCATTACATCGGAATGACCTTTTTCTAATATTCTTCTGTGGACTATCGCACAGCGTGGTAACGCTAAGGACCTATTTGGTCTATGCGGGGTCTTTGTGACCGGCCACTTTAACCTAACCTACCGCAATTAAGTAAATTTGGCAACACTGTTTATATATTAACTTGCTGCAAGTGCTAAAAAAATCTTTGTCTTCAGAAATTTCTTGCAAGTTGGCTGCAAGTACAAAAATTGTCATTGTTTATGCTGGTTCATACACGTCGATATTAACTCGTCAAGTATTGAGTTTTTAGGAGAGAGGGGAAGAGAAATGACATTCTCTTTTCCCTTCTCTCCTAAAAGCACAATTATGGGTGTTCACAATAAAAGCAAAACAATATTCACATGCCCACATTATTAGAAAAAAAAGGTTGCCAATTTTATCCCGAACAATATTGGGTATAAAATATTATTTGCGAAACTTATTGTTTAAATTTCAATTCAAAACTTGTAGGAAAAAAGTAATAAAAACGTCATAGACACTTACTGCCTGTTTTTAGGAAACGTAAACAAGTGAGCGAGTGAGAAATTATATTGAAAACAACAATAAAAAACGAAAATTTGTTTTTGTTTTCAATATAATTTCTCACTCACTCACTTGTTTACGTTTTCTAAAAACAGGCAGTTAATTACAAATTGTTGCTTAAGTAGACCAATACGAATTCATACAGGTGAATGCATCAAAGTATGTAGGTATATGTATTCCAAATGTCAAACTCCTAACAAAAAAAAAAAAAAAAAAAAAAACAGTGACAGCAAGCAACACTCTCCGCGGACACCTGTGTGGATTCGCCTTGAAGTAGACTCAATTTTTCAAAAAACTTTAGTTAAATTTAAAAAAAATAAATTCATATAAAATATTTTGGAAAAAAAGTGATAAAAGAAATACCAAATTGTTGCTATTATTCTGAATGAAGCTTTAATCATAATATTTTCCTATAAAACCACTTTTACATGAAAACAAGAATAATCAAATAAATAATTCTAATCAAAATTTGATAAACACATTTTGGTTGTCAAGAAGCGAAATTTTTTAAAATAATTTATTTCCTTTTATGGATGGAATAATAAAAATTATCTTGCCGCGAGTAAAAAATAAACTGAAGGTTTTTTTCCGACCTAGCAAATATTTGACGAAAAAAACGTGACCATTAAATTTATCAAATTATAGCTTTATTTTTAACAATTTTTGTTGACTTACTAAACTTTATTTGTAAGAAGAAAATTGTATAATGTAATTTAGAAACTGTTTTATTTTTAAATCAAGCACTAGGTCTTTTTAATATTAACAGCCTGTTCATCGATTTCGAACGTCAACGTTCGCATAGAAAATAACATTTAAAACAAAAACAAAATTCTAAAATTTGTTTTTGTTTTAAATGCAATTTTCTATGCGAACGTTAACGTTCCAAATCGTTAAACAGGCAGTAAATTATTTATTTTCAATATTTCGCTAACCTTTGGTTAGAATCTTCAGGAAATTAAATTTTTAATATAAAAAACAATAAAATTATGAAAAAATTTTTTGTCATAAATTAAATTCAAAAACCTAATTGTCATAAAACAATTTCAAAAACCAAAAACACAAAAATAAAATATAACTAAAGTATAACAATTCATATAAATTGAAAAAATTTCCTATTTATAAACCTAATTCAAAAACCATATTTGCAATAATAATAAGTTTTGACTAATTTAGAAACTATTAAATGATGTTAGATCTAGCAAAATTTTGCAAAAGTATACCATTTTTTAATAAAACAAGTTAGAGTGCTATATTCGGCTGTGCCGAATCTTTGATACCCTCCACCGACACTTCGAATGTTTTAGGAGTAATATCTGTATGATGTCTATTTATTATTAAAATCTTTGTAAAAACAGACATCTGCATTAAAATTTGTTGCGGTTTAGACCTACATATATAAAATTATTGATCGACAATCAGAATCAATTTTAAAAAGTTTGAGTAGAATATCAGTTTAAGATGAACTTAAATGATTTTCAAGAGAACAAATTATATAAAAGCTATGAACCAATCATCCCAAATTCTGCAGAACGATTTCTGGTATTAAAAAACATAAATTTCAATACAGCGGTGCAATTAGTTTAAGCGTTTGCAGTGAGTTTCAGAAGGCTGCTAAAATGGAATCTAAGGTAAATTATGAACCGTATATCACAAAATTGCATAACATTTTTTCTGTCCATATGAAGCTAAACTGGAAGAAAGTTGACCGCGTATTTAATTATTTTACCAGAGTGGGCTTTATATGCCTATGGTAAGTTATGCACCGATCTTCACCAAATTTCACAGTGTCATTTCTAGTTCTATAAAACTGTGATGTATCAAATTTTGTTATGATAGCGTTATTTTTTACGTTTTTAGGCGTACTAAGCTGTTTTCCGGGAGTAAGGTTTATATGGGGCCTAGGGTAAATTATGAACTGATCTTCACGAAATTTCACAGTCTTATTTCTAGTCCTGTAAAACTTATATGTTCCAAATTTTGTTATGATAGCATTATTTTTTACGTATTTAGGTTTACTAAGCTGTTTTCCGGGAGTAAAGTTTATATGGGGCCTATGGTAAATGATGGACCGTTCTTCACAAAATTTTACAGTCTTATTTCTCGTTCAATAAAACTGCGATGTACCAAATTTTGTTATGATAGCATTATTTTTTACGAATTTAGGCGTACTAAACTGTTTTCTGGAAGTAGGTTTTATATGGGGCCTATGGTAAATTATGGACCGATCTTCACGAAACTTAATAGTTTCTTTTCTAGTCCTATTTAACTGTGACGTGCCAAAATTTGTTATGATAGCATTGTTAGTTAGGGTTTTAGGCTTACTATACTGTTTTCCGGGAGTAGGGCTTATATGGGGCCTAGGGTAAATCATGGACGGACTTCAAGAAATTTTACAGCGTCATTTCCAGTTAAATAAAACGAACTGTTGCGAAATCTTATATCATTCTGTGCATTTTCCACCATTTATGTTAGTTTTTGTAACAAAATTATCAATTTTTTTTAGGTGGTGGTTCCACATTTTGATTCATAGCTTAGATCCTATTGAACCGATTTTGCTGGATTTCAATCCCAAACTGCTAAGGATAACTACAAGCAATTTGACACCAAGTTTGTTTATTTCTTTTGAGTTTTACGAAAGTGAGTGTTTTCAACAGACGGACAGTCAGACGGACATGGCTAAATCGACTTAAAACTTTATAGGGTCTGAGATGAATAATAAAAAAGTTTCACACGGAATGACAAACTTAATATACCCTCTTCACAACTAATTGTGGTGGAGGGTATAAAAACTAGTGGTTACGTGAAGGACGTCAAATATTTGATAGGTGTGAACACAGCCTAATACTTTTTGTTTCATAAAATTTGTTAAAATTTATAATAGACCACGTAAAAACCACTCTAAAAGAAAATAATTTTATAAATCTGATTTAAGTTAATCAAAATTAGGAGATAAAAAATATATTTTTGAATTGCTTTGTTAAACTAAAAAAAAATACTAGTTAAATATGTTTAACTAATTGTTTTATCTAGATTTTAGAACATAAACTGCCAAAAAAAAATCTTAATTATTTTATTAGGCATCTTCTTGTCAGATATTGAATTAGCAAACAATTAAAAAAATTCAGGGTCTTTTTTAAATTTTTGTTGTTAAAAAATTATAATTTTTTTTATGGCAAGAACGAATTTTTTCAAGACGTTGACTTAGTATCACAGTACAACTACTTGGGGTTGCACGTTTTTCTCAAGAACTTTTAAAAGTTTTTTTTTAACTGGTAAGAGATTTACTGTTTGTTTTTTTTTGAAATAAAGCAAATTTTATTGAGTAGTTGTATAATCACGCTTGTTTACAACATTTCTTAAAACAATTTAATGCAATATTTATTTAAAATAAAAATATATAGTGTGTTTAATATATAAAAAACGCTAATGATAAGATGTTTCCTTAACAATTTCTAATTTAATCGCACAAACTAAAATAAAGTGGGCCAAGGAAGTCACGTCAATATGAAAATTATATTAGTAAATACTTATTGTTATTAAATGGTTTGAATGTGTTTTTAATACCTTTTATGTTAAATAAAAATTTGCTTAGAAGTTTTTTTTTTAATTTAATAACGTTTACAAAAAGAAAAGCTACCCGTTTTTAAGCATTTCTTATTTGCAACTAAATTGTAATATCGCCAAGGCGAGTTTTTAAATACTTTGTGTCAAAATAATACAACACTGTAGTAAACAATTCAAACAAAAATTTCATTTTGTTCTTAATTTTAAATTGTGTGTTTTAAATGTAATAATTTAAAAACGTTTTAAATTTCATAATTCTAAGTGAAAATAATAGAATTTATGACAGATTCCCCAGAAACACCAGAACAGAACGGTATGCCATTTTGACAAATGGCTAGTTATCAGCTGTTGCTTACGTATCAAGCTAAGGTCTTCTAGGGGTTGATTCTCGTTTTGTGAAACAGTGGAATGGAAATTTTTTTTTCAGATTTTCACAACACTTTTGATTCCCGTACAGTGAAAAAATGAAAGCAAATGTCAAAATATTTTCATATGAAAAAAGGGAAATGCAACAAGATTTTTTCATCGTTTCACAGCACAAGCGATGGTTGTTTTGTGAAACAGTGTGTTCAATTGTCAAAATCTTTTCATTTGAAAAGAATTTTTGCACAAATTATTTTAAGGTGAAATATATGAAGAATGTAGCAAGATGAAAGCGCGCCAGTGAAAATAAGAAAGATATTTTAATAATTTTTTTGAGGAAAATGTTGAACGTTGAAAATGTTTTATCAATACATAATTACAAGCAAACTTTCATTAATTTTTATGATTTTTTTTTGATTTTATTTTAACTTTTGTTCATCCCGATTTCTTTGCGATAATTCAAATAAAATAATTAATCTCGACATTTTTTGTTTATTTTTTTTGTCTTGTTTGTTATTTGCTTACAATTTTTCTTAGCATAATTGCAAAAGTTTCATAGAAACATATGGAATGAAACAATTTTTTCATTATAAAAACGAAAATCAGATATAATATGTATAAATGAAAAAATAAAGTTAAAAGTACTTTTGAAAACTAAAATGAGGAGTTTGTTTCCCTTCAATTGACCCCCTGGAATGAATTCGCCTTGCAATTTGCAAATAAAATGTGTGATCAGTGAAGCCAACTAAGCCCTTTTCGGGCTAGACTTAGCCCTTTTTAAAGTACTTGAAACGCGATAAAACATTTTTAGTCCTAAACTAAAAAACGCGCATTTTTGGCCCTTTTTGTTATTTTAATAAAGCCCTTTTAACCCGTTTATTCTTTTGCTCCGGTATGGTTACATTTTTTGTTTTTCTGATTATATCGAGTTGTGAAAACTGTTTTAAAAATGTAAAAACGTGCGAAAAGAAAATCGCCGGGTGAACGAATAAGTTTGCAACTGGTAACAATAATTCTTATAAGCTTTTTTCTACTTTAAATATATCTCTAATTAAACTCTGAAGTCTACAGGACTTTAATAAGCGTTGCTTTTCAAGCTACAAAGTACTTGACGAGTTTGCCTAAAAATTATCTAACGAAACATACAAAACTCAAAATATGATTTTTAGAATGTAGCAAGGATATCCAAGAACTGTAAATTTTATTTAACAATGTCAAATTTAAAAAGGTTGTGAATGCTGCTTAAAGTTTAAGTTGTTGGTACTCGTATCATTGATTGAATTTAATGTAAAATTATTGTTTAAATTTTTTTGTGTTTACTTATAAAAATATATTTAAGCCCTTTTTGCGCTATTTAGCAAAAATAAAAATGGAATTAACATGTACTAAATCGAACTTTTTCAATTTAGCCCTTTTTGGCCCGTTTTTCATATCTCTTCACGCGCGTAGTATGCCAAGAGTTGGCATCACTGTGTGTGATGCTGCCACGTAATTTTTTACTATATTACTAATAAAAGCGGAGCGGGCATTGCTAGTTCTTTAACAAAAAATTGGTTATTTTTGTTCAGAAAAAATTAACCAGTACCTCATTGAGACTATGCGACATATCGTACAGAAATGTTTCATGAAACAGAAGATTGTGACAAGGGGTGTAGATTTGCCTGCGGGGTAAACGATGTATACGAGTTTTCGAAGGAAACCCAAAAGAAAATATGAACATTGTTGCAGAGACATATCGATTAGTTTTGAAACAGGTACAAAATGAAAAAAAAAAATACACAGTTTCACATTAAAAAAATATACATTTTGGTTTAAAAGTAACCAAATCGGTAACGCTGGTCATCTATATAATCAGTTGTCTCCTCCCTGCAAATAAAATTGGACCACCTAATCCATTTTGATAAAATGGACTAGTCCGATGTAATGCGAGCATGGACCATGTCATTGTTAAAAAGTGTTTGTAGTGAGACGACATGTCTTCGTTTTTTAACGACATGCTTTCGTTTTTAAACGACTTCAAAACTAATCCTCTTGAGTATACCATGGAGTAGTTTTAAAACTACTCCTTAGTGGTCCAAAGGTGGGTTATATGGTCCTCTCCTAGGACATCGTAATGTTAAATAGACCAGGTTTTTTCCATACGTTTGGGTTAGTTTTGGACTAGTCCTGGTCCCTTGTGGACTACTCTTTACACGCGTGTTTGGACTGGTCCTATTATTTGCAGGGCTATGCCAAATTTCCATATCAATGAGAATTGTAAAAATTGTACGGCAAACTAGTGAACTTTAAAGTCGATTCGTTTGCGTTTTTTTGGTACATTCGAGAAGATGAGTTTAGTTTAAAATCATTTAAAAAAAGTTTCAATCCTTCAAGTCCTCATGTTAAAAAAGGGTTAATTGTTTAAATGTTCAGTTGAAAGTCTACAAAGACATAAATTATTATAAAAATGAGGTACGTAAAACGCGTTTTAAAATGGCCTAAAAAACTATAAAAGTATTTCATTCATTTAGTTATGAATAAACTTTTAAACTTCATCCATACAAGTTTTTGTTGCTTTATTGCTGACAATCAATACCTACACATTTGATGTTTGTTTCTGGCTTGTACAAATATCTTATACAAAAAACGACAACAACAGCTAACGAGTATTAATTCACACACACCTCACGATCAATGAAAGATCATCTCCACACTTTGGGCCACAAAGGGCTGCTATTTTGCTGTTAAATTAAAATCGTTAAACCTTAAAAAAGTGTTAAGAGTAAAAATAAGGCCGGTTGTATTTATTTAAAATTTACTACAACAATAACAATAATAATAATAATAACAAAACAAAAAGATACCCGGCCAAGTATTATTACCAAATGGCACATTTGATCATGGCTAAAAAAAACTTCATTTTGATTGAAAAGAATCATCTGAAAAAAGGTAAAAACACCGCATTCTTAAAGTAAATGCAAGTTTTGAGAGGGATTTACTCTTGAATAAAAACTAACTCAGTTTAGAATTTCAAAAGAGAAATACTTTAATTATGTATCTCTTACTAATCTTAAAACTCTTAATTAAAAATAGTACTCATTCATAGGAGATGCACTCAATATAACACAAACCGCATTTCCAGCATTAAGTAGAGGAATTTGGAAAACTGTCTTGTAGCATATCTTTGACTGTCTGTCTGGTAAAAGTCTTGTGACAGAAATTTTAATGGTTTAACGTTTATTAGCTTAAATACATAAATAATTAAAAGCACGATGTAAATTATCGATCTTTCATCACTTTTCAGTTCAATAAATCGGGGTTTCATCGCAATTTAAAGTTAGAATTAAAAGACACCCTTTCGGTTGTTATGCACTTTTACAGTGATGTACTGAAAAATCCGGATAACTGCAGCATTTTCTAAGCTACACAGCTAATGAGACTGAAAAAATGTACTAAAATCAAGATCAGACATAAACTTTATTTTGACTATTTTGGGAACAGGAATTAAAAAGCCATGCGATCGGTTACTCTTCGACTATTCTGACTTTTAATTAAATCGAATAAAACAATTTTAAAAGGTTTAACTTTATAAGATCTTAATTTTGCTTACAGCAACATGACTGTTTTCCGGTTGTTTATTAAAATTGGGGTTAATAATCGGGTAAAATTCCCGCGAACGCAAAAAAAGTTCATGCTCTCTCGGGACTGGAAAAAAGTTCCAGGAAATTTGAAACTCTAATTTATATGAATGTATAAAAAAGCTTATGTAAAAGCTTATTTGAATGCTTATAACAGGTTTATAAGACGAGTTTTATATGAAAATTTGTTTAATTAACTTTAAATAAAACTGAACTATTTTTATGAATAAGCGGGTAAATATTTAGCATACAAAGAGCACTTCTTGCGTCAAAAATGTTTTGCTTAAATTTTAAAATGTATGTATGCCTTCGCAAGTCAGATGGAAAGCGAAACTTGTACATTACTTTTCTACTTTCTTATTTCTTTAATGATTACTAATATGTACATTCAACATCTGAATCTTTCGGAAACGGAGTGTTTTGTTCGGCTATGCCGAATCTTGTATGACCTTCACCATATTGCGATGAGATCAAAAAGCCATAAAAATATCGTTCTTTAGATATATAAATATATTTTGTGCCACGCCCAACACTCCAATACCGTCGGACGTTGTGAAAACTTTGGCTCTTGCCGTTCTCTAGATATACAGAAATCTGCCACGCCAACTTCTCCAATTCCGCCCATATTTTAGACAGGTTGTGTGTTGATAACCCAGCTATGTGTACCAAATTTGGACAATTAAACTCTTCTCATTCTTTAGATATAAATATATCTATTTTGTGTTATGCCCACTTCTGCACTCCAGCCCTCATTTCATGTCGGATGTTGTGTATTAATAAGTCCCAATCCATATTATGAAACATTTGCTGCGAAACGTATGAGTTTGTTGATGAAAGGGGAAAGACGAATGGAAAAGTGTAATTTGTTTCATGTACAAGCAGTTTTTGTAAGTTTGTTATGGAAAGAAAGAGAGAAGGCATAGAAAATGGCTCAATGCTGTAAAACAAAATGTTTATTCTATGGACACGAATCAGTGTTGCCATTAGGATACGAAAGATACATTTTTCGCCTCTTTTGATGGCTTCACGTACCATGTATAGTCCTGACATTTTTTGTATCTGCAAAATGTACAAAAACTTATTAAGTCTGATCATCTCAACCAACTCAATACTTATACAATAGCAGCTTTCATAATTGTGAAAGAAAACATTAAGGAAGTTTCAACCTTAATCGAGTATTACACTTAAATCGAGGATTACAAGTAGTGCGAAAATATTGGGAGGAAATGTGAACATCTTTTATTTTCAGGAAATTTATATGAACTTTTTGATACAGTCGCCTTCCTATAAACGCGTAATTTCATTTTTACAAAAATGAATTTGTTTATATAACATCCAAAGATAGTTACATATAATTAATTATAATGTTTGCTTATTGTATTTTTAAAAATTACATACTTACCCCCGTATTTATAAAAATTTTCAATATTTAATAAAGGTTTACAAAACAAATTTCGTATGAAAATTTTCCTTAATAAACGTTTGTTAAATTTAATAATCGTTTATAAATACGGGGGCTAATATTTATGACTTAAATAAATATAAAAATGAATTTATATGATATCACTTTCTTTACAATATTCATTTAATATGAAATAAAAATGTAATGTTAATAAATGTTAAAATTTTTTTCAAAATGTATCTTTTTGGGAAAAAGTGTATCTTTTTGGACACCAAAATGTATCTTTCTCGAAATTACACTGGCAACACTGACACGAATGCAGTTGCAAAAGATAATTGGCTCTTACCGTACTGCAAATATACGGGGAAAAACAACAGCAAGGGATTTATGGGTAAAATTAAATGCAGTATTTGTTTTTTTGCTCGTATTAAAGTCGTTTGTGGACCAATTAGGCTATGGTTTTCGGAAAATCCTTTCCACCTGTGGTAAGGGTACAAAAATATGGTTTTGATTCAAATTCAACTCAGGGCCCTTAAGTATGTGTTAAGGATTGATAAAGCAAGAGTTCATAATTAACGTAAAAGAGAAACTCTTGACCTTTTGGAAGATCTATATTTGAGGATATTATTACTATTAACTTTTTTTTTTTAATTACATACTCAAAACAATTTCTACAACACCCAAAAATAACTAGATACCTACATTAATTACCCATATTTGGTTCTTAAGTTACAGTTCAGTTCTTTTTATGTTATTAATTTTAAAGTATGAAAAAGGCAGTCCTTTATAGATCTGGTTATTAGGTCTATTTTAAGTTTTATTTATTTATGTTTGTGCAGAAAGTCTGTCTGGTATGTATTGGATAAATATTATTTGAAAACAACAAGAAATAGAATATATCAGACAGACAGATCAGAAGGTAACAAACAATATGCGCATTTTATATAACCATCGCTAACGATTTTATGGGTTTTCTTTTGGCTGCGTTACTTGTGCCAGGAATTTCACTGTGGGGAAAAAACAAAGAAAAATAAAAGTAACTTCTTAAGGTAGACTTTAAAACTAATTTTTTTGTCTTTTCTTAATATGAACTTAAAAATCTTTTTCGCATTTAAATTAAATATGTGTATAGTTAATACACACAGAAAAACATGCCACTGTTAAAATAACATGGCGAAATGTTGATTGAGAATCATGGTAAATTTCTGCAAAAGTTTGCCCTTTATTTAAATTTATCATCATTTCATATTAATTTTAAATGAAAAATATTAAAATAACCTTAAATCACTTATTAAGATTTTTGTATGACGTGCTAAATTCCAAATTTTTCATATTTGATAAATACACTGAAATTTATTGTTGAGGGAAAGCTAGCTTCTATGCGCATTTCACTGGTTGCTTAGGCCAGATCATCAGGAAACCTTTTCCAAAGATTTTAGAAAAGCTAAAATCACGTTTGTTTAATATTATTCACTGTTAAAATAACATTGTTAAATATTAAATCCATAAAACCCTGTTCTATATTAAAATCAAAAGCTTATATTGTTAAATTTACATGCATAGATACGAAAGTATGTACATTTTTTTATTTCCTGTTTAAAATATGTTATAAAAAAAATACAATTCGCGTATTCTTTTAATTAAAATTATTTAGTTAAATAGTACATCAAGTTTTCAAAGTAGAATGATGACGAAAACCATATCGGGCCATTCTGCTGATGCTTCTGTTAACAAAGGAAAAAACAAAATAAGTGAAACATGTGTTAGAGCAGTAAGTGTTTTGAATTGTTCTTAAATAAATGCAGATGTTGTCTTCACACTGTTATATCGCACTCCAATTTGATTCTACATGAAATTCACGTTGTTTCAACTTGAAAAAACTTTCATTCAACGTGATTCGGATTGTTATTTCAATATAAATGACATTTTGCTCTAACTTTACTGCAATGTTAAATTAACATGAATTATAGTTATTTTAAAAGAAAACAATGTTGTTCGCAAGTTATTGTAAAATCATGTTAAATCAACATGAACAACAAGGAAGCAAAATCACTACTGAAAAATGTAAAATCAACCTTGTTTTGAACGAATTTACATTGAATTTTTTCTGTGTGTATACATATATATATATATATATATATATATATATATATATATATATCAAATATACTTTCATACATATATGTATATAATTAAATGTTAAATAAGAAAAAAATTAAAATTGATTTTACAAAATTTGTAAACTTTTGGTATATAAAAACAAAATATTAACAATATTTATTTTTTGTATATTTGTGACCCACTGTACCAGATAGTTTATTAATAAAGTTAAAAATGTTTGGAATTTTCTTTCTTTTTTTTTATTTAATTATTTTATTATTTAAGTCAATACGTAAACCATACTTTAGAACTATTTAATTATTCAATTCACATGTTTATCAATGTCCCTAGTTTTGTTCCTCCTTTTCTTTTAGTACAGGGAATGTGTAGCTCTGCAAATGGCCATAGTAGCACAAGATAATTCCAAAATTTAGTCAACAATAAAAACGCAATATAAATTAAAGAATTTGAAATAAAATGGGTACGTTTTAAATTAAAAAAAAAAAATTATATACATATGTACATAAATACTTTTTTTGCTTCGTAGGCTAAATTTAGTTTTACTATTTTCTTCTAAAATCTATTATATTTTGTCAAAATTTAGTAGCTGTTTCATATTTTATGATCTTTGTTAGTTTTTTATGCCATTTAAATGGATTTCATACAAGTTTTTTAAGAAAATTTCTATTATTATTTTACTAATTTCTTATTTGGATTATACATACAAATGTATCTAAATGTTTTTCAGAACTGATTTCTACTTTTCAATAGCCATTTCATTAAACTGAAACATAAAATTGGTTTAGAATTTGTTTTACTTGTTTTGGATTCAAATAAGACAAGTGGTTGAAAACGACTTTTCAATAGCCATTTCATTAAACTGAAACATAAAATTGGTTTAGAATTTGTTTTACTTGTTTTGGATTCAAATAAGACAAGTGGTTGAAAACGAAAAAATAAACTTAAGAATCTTTTATTTCTATTTATTCGAGCTGATGGTCAATTTGTAAAATTTTTATAAAAAGGAATATTAATTTTTATTTATCGAATTTTCGTAACTCCTTTGTGTTACGTCTTCAGGATTGTTGTGAAGATATCTTGAAGACGTAACACAAAGGAGTTACGGAAATTCGATAAATAAAATATAATATTCTTTTTTATAAAAATTTAACAAATTTACCATAAGCTCGAATAAATAGAAATTAAAAAATTTCGATTGTCGAAGAATTTATAATAATTATTTCTAAAGCACTTTTATTTTGTCGGTTGCAAATATCTCTCATACCACCGCATCAAATTTAATGAATGATATCTCATTTTATAGCTTATTTCTAACACTACACTGAAAGAAAAATGCTTCATATATTTAATGAATCATTTTCATAAAAAAGTTTTCCTTGGGTAAATGAAAATTTTCATTGTCTAAATGGAATTTCATAGGTTTGATGAAGTATTTTCGTTAAAATCGCTTCATTAGATTTCGTAATTACGTTAAAATACGTCATTGGATATATGAAAACTTAAGGTTGTCCAAGTTAAACAAAAAATTTTAATTGAGAACTTAAAAAAACAATATACAAACATAACTATATTCATAAATTAATACAAAATTATAGTTTCCTTAAAAAATGTTTAATTGTTATTTAAAAAATGTAAGATTTAATAACTTCATACATCTAATGTTACATGTATGCCATTAAATTTATGAAATCAAAAATTTTTTTTATAAAAGCAACATATTTCAATAATTGCCTTCATAAATTTAAATTTTCATTATGACAATAAAAATGTCATTATAGTAATGAAACAAAAACGTTCAATCCACTTTCAATCAACGTTGTTATTGTTATTATGGACAATTTAATCTCATATATACGGTCTTAATTGAGAAAAAAAAATAGTTTTTTTATACAAAAACTACACTGCCCCGGTAGACTAGCTGGTAGTGAGCTAGTCTATCAGCACCGAGGTTACATGTTCGAATCCCACCAGAGACAGAAAAAAAATAAAAAATAAAATAAAGTAAAATAAAAAAAGAAAAAAAATAAATAAAAAAAAAAAATAAAAAAAATAAAAAAATTTTACTTTATTGAAAGTATTCATCCAATGAATAATATTCATGGATCTAATGTAATGTTTCATTAAGTCCTTTTAATGAAACAGGCTTCATTGATCCAACGAAGCGCTGCATAGGTTCCTTTATAATGCAATTTTTCATGGTATTAATGTCAAAATTCGTTAGTATTGCGAAGAAAATTCTTTCAGTGTAATGACGAAAATAATTAGAAATTGAAAAATTAATATTTTTATTGATACAAATTATATTTTAAAATGTAATGAAGTTACTAAAATTTCTATTAATTATTTTCATTTTATGTTACAAAAATGACAACTAACGGTGCGAAATATTCGCAGGGGTCATCTTGTTTATAATAATATATGTAGAAGCGTTAAAATCAATAGCAACAAAAATTTATTCTGTTGGCAACCTTTATAACTGCATAAGGACTCAGATTAAATCTCGTCTTTTTGCCAAATTCCTCAGAGACGCATTGGGTTTTAAAATCATTTTTCTTTTAATCTTTTGAGCCAATTTTAAATCTTTAAAAATAGAAGGACTACCAGATCTAGGCTTTCTATCGAAGGCTGGATTTTTATTTAAGGATTTTTAAATAAGTGTGAAACAGTGTTGCCATTAGGATATGAAAGACACATTTTTCGTATCTTTTGATGGCTTCACGTACCATGTATAATCCTGTAATTTTTCGTATCTTCTCTGTATACAAAATGTATAAAACTTACTAAGACTGATCATCGTAACCGACTCAATACTTATACAATAGCAGCTTTCATAAAGGTTAAAGAAAACATTAAGGATGTTTCAACATACGATTCACCTTAATCGAGAAATACAAGTAGTGCGAAGTTGTTTGGATGAAATATGAACATATTTTATTTTCAGGAAAGTTATATGAACTTCTTGATATAATCTTGGTATTAACGACTTAACTCGTATATTAATTTTTACAAAAATATATTTTTTGTGATAATATTCAATTACATTCCTAATATTTATGACCTAAATAAATATAAAAATGAATTTATATGATATCATCAGGGCTGCCAGATAAATTTGTGAGGAAATCTTCAGTTTTCTGAAAAAAAATAAAAAAAAACCGTCTTTATCGTTTCAAAAAAATTTATTTTTTTTTTTAACAATTTTTTAAATAGCACAGCGAAAAACGCTTCTTAAATCGTTGTGGGAATCGTTTAAAACGTGTGTAAGGATAATCTAACGAGACTTTCATGTCAAGAATCGTTTGAGACTCATGTAGATATTCTCTTACAAATCGTGAAATGCTCGCCGTATAATTGTTTAAAATATGATTTATACAGAGATTCGTAAAAGGTTCATTCGATGATGGTTTGACGAAAGATAAACAAAGTGTAACACTGTTGTTTTTGTAAATAATCAAAGATTTTCTTAAGACTTGCATATTACAGCCGTACCTAAACAAAAGCGGCACGCTTTGCAATTGTAAAACCCGATTTTTACAGCTCATTTAATAGTCAAGTTTGCCGCTATTGCTAATTAATAATGGCATTTTAGCTATTTTTTGTCGCTATTTTATTTATAATTTGTGGGTTTTATTAAACAAAAAAGCGTTCACACTCTTGCTTTGGCATGGCATATCAGCGTAAAACCTAAGCGAAAGAAAACGTTCCGCCTTCCGCTCTTGTTAAGGTATATATTTGTTCCTTTTACTCCTCTGGGGAGCATAGGGCTTGTTAAGGTGTGGCTGTTAAATATTCCAATATTAAAAAACGAAATTGTCAGAAAACGTAAAGTTTTTTTCATTCAGACTTTGGAGACGGAAAAAAACGTCACTTTTTAGAAAAAAATCAGCAAATCGGCAATTTGCTAATTTCGGAACAAAAATCGTCAAAATAACTATAAATCGTCAAATCTGGTAGCCCTGGAGTTTGAAATAAAAATGTACAGGGGTGTGCTGGAAATCGCAAACGCAAAACGCAAGAATTTTAAAAGTCGTTTTTTAGTAAGATTTCTGTAATAAAAGAATTTTATGACAATTATTATACAAACATTTCTCTATTAAACTGAATTTTAAAACAAAAATTATAAAAAGAAGATTAAAAGTTTATTAAAAACATCCTCCAAATTCTTGCGTTTTGCGTTTGCGATTTCCAGCACACCCCTGATTATGTTAAAATTTGAAATTGGACTTAAACATTTTTTTTTTTTTTTAATGTATAGTTTTGGGAAAAAGTGTATCTTTTTGGAAACTAAAATGTATCTTTCTCGGAATTACACTGGTGTGTAATGTAAAGTAATTTTATGTATTTGTAAAATTTTTTTCGATTCCAATCTTTTTATCCCAAAGTCAACTTTTTTCTCCCTCAAAATGTTCTGCTGCTCGGTATTATTATTATCATAATTGTTATTATGTATAACTATTACTATCGTATTTATTACTATTGTTATCGTATTTATTATTATTATTAATTACTATTAAAAAAAAACTTTTTAAGTCTTAACTATTCTGTGCTGAAATTAAATTTTTTTTTTCACTTTTTCCGTCGAAAACTCTTTTTATAGGTATTTATGGTGGCATTAAAACGACATTCTTTCTTGTTTAAGACTTCTTTTCTTACAGAATTTATTTCTAAGTAAAAAAGGAAATTAAAGAAAAACAATTGCATTCATTTTACGCATTTTCAAAATAAGAGAAAACCTATTGAAACAACTTCACATACAAAAAACGCCCAACAAAAAATAAGAAAACAATAAATAACAACAACAGCAACTTTGCACTGCAATAATAAGAATTAAAAAAAAAAAACAACACACCGTTAAGTGTCACTAAACGATTAAATGCAACACTATTTACTCGAACAAGTTGATATGTAACGTTAGAACATTTACGATGAACACATGAGAACCAATTACTTACACATACACTAAAACATTTTACTATGAATTGTATTGCTACAATTGTTTTCACATAGATATATATACACACACACTTATATATATCCGTATGAATGAAAAAAAGATCAATAGACTTTTATTTGATTGGAATTAAATTAGACAACTATTTAAAAGAATGTGAAAAAAATCACACACTTCTAATCAAATATTTCTAAACGAATTTTTGTGAAAAATATTTGAGTGAACAATTATTTTATTATATTAACCTTATAAATAATTCACGCTTTACTTTTTGGTGGAAGTTTGACTTGAACTCTCAGTAAAAGAATTAAAACAAGAAAATGAGTGCTATATTCGGCTTTGTCGAATCTTATAAGCCCTTGACCCAAGGCGAATTCACTAGAAGATGAGGTCGGGTTGTCAAAGTTTGTATACAAACTACAGTTTTTTATGTAAACAAACATCTTTGTTTACTAGCAAAATTTTTTTTTATTTTGCCTTCACTATAGTGTTGAAAAGGCAATTTTTCATAGTTTCAAATTTTTTTCTTTGTTTTTGTTTTCAAAATACATCTCTGTGTTTTTCAACGCCACCGACAGTTCGAATGTTTAAGGAGTTATATCTGTATGATGTCATTATTATCTTAAACTGTGACGGTTTGTTATTAATTATGGTTTCAGGCGACTAAACTGTTTTCCGGTAGTAGGGTTTATATGGGGCCTAGGGTAAATTATGGACCGATCATCACGAAATTTCACATGGCATTTCTAGTCCTTTAAAACTGTAACGTACCAATTTATGTTATGCTAGCATTATAAATTATGGTTTTAGATCTTCACGAAATTTCACAGTATCATTTATAGTCCTATAAAACTGTGACGAGCCAAAATTTGTTATGATTGCATTATTTTTAACGGTTTTAGGCGTACTAAACTGTTTTCCGGTAGTAGGGTTTATATGGGACCTAAGGTAAATTATGGACCGATCGTCACGAAATTTCACAGTGTTATTTCTAGTCCTAAAAAACTGTGACGTACCAAGTGTTACGCTAGCGTTATTTTTTACGGTTTTAGGCGTACTTAACTGTTTTCCGAGAGTATTGTTTATATGGGGCTTAGGGTAAATTATGGACGGATCATCACGAAATTTAACAGCGTGATTTCCAGTCAAATAAAAAAATTTTTTTGCAAAATCTTATCTCATTCCGTGCCTTGTTCCAGCATTTATGTTATTTTTTGTAACAAAATTATCAATTTTTTTAGGTGGTGGTTCCACATTTTGATTCATAGCTCTGATCCTACTGAGCCGATTTTGCTGGATTTCAATCCCAAACAGCTTAGGATAACTACAAGCAATTTGGCACACAATTTATTTCTTTTGAGTTGTTCGAAAGTGAGCGTGTTTTCAACAGACGAACAGACGGACAGACAGACGGACATGGCTAAATCGACTTAGAATTACTCAAGGACCCAGATATATACTTTATGGGGTCTGAGATGAATAATAAAAAAGTTTCACACGGAATGACAAACTTAATATACCCTCTTCACAACTAATTGTGGTGGAGGGTATAAAAAAATCAGACTGTAAAATTTTATTCATAATTAGAGTTTTATAACAGCTTTGAGGGCTTTTATTTATATTTTGAAATACTTTTGGTATTTTCTTTGTTTTTTAGCAACGGTCACAGGAAAACTCTTCTCTACAAAAAAAAAAAAAAAAAAATGTATTCAACCTTCCATACACTTCTCGTTTTTTACATCAGACTTGTCAAATTTCAAAATACATGTCGTGTTACCTATAAAACATTGCTTCTGTAAAAGTCGGACGCAAAATCGTTTGTCAGAGCGTGCTCTATTTTCATTTCACAAACAATCTTACCCATACGACAATAACGGAAATGGTACTATGCGTTTGTGTTGATCACTTTTTAGCATACCGATCAATCGACCCAGAATCATTTTTTGAGTTGATCTGTCTATGTAAACCTTATGCCGAAAATATAGGCCGCTTTTCAATTATCATAAGATCAAGGTGAGAATCGGTCAATACTTTTACATAGCCACCATAACAAACTTCTTTCCGGAATAGAGTATTTGTACCCATAAGCCATCTTAATATGCTGGTATCTAGATTTAATTTGGTCCACACATATCTTATTGCAATGTAAATGATCATACCAAATTGTATTACAATCAGTCCGTATTTTTCCGCAGCTACTATACAAATTCCATTCACGAAAATAGCTTTAAATGAATAACTTCCTTATAAATCTTGGTATTGATATCAAACTTAGCGACGGTAACAAAACATATAAAGTCGAGATAAGTTTGCAAAAAAAAAAAAATTAAAAAAAAAATCGGAGAAAAATTCATTTTTATCAAATAATAATATTTTTTATTCTCATTATTTTTTATTGAATCTTCATATATAAATATGAACTAACAATAATAAATCAAATCTTATACTAATACTTTATTTATGTCCTGCCAGTGCCAGGCAATATTGGCCGCCATGATATATTTCGAGCTAGTGGATTTGGGTGTTGTTCAAGCATAATAATAATATGTAATAATAAAATAAACCAAAATTAAAGAAAAATTTCCTTTATAATACAAGCCCAGTAAAAAAAAATTTGCGTTTTTTGTAGCACTTTGAGAGAAAAAAGCATAGTCGAGCGCTTTAATAAGAGAGCTCTTATACAGCAATAAATGATAAAGAATAAAACATACAAAAAGCTGCTATTTTAGTGCTGACAACGAAGAAGGTTTTAAAAATTATTAAATATATTATGGTTTACGAAAATTATTCAAAAAAAGGCGTTTAAACAAGTTAAAGCAAAACATTTGTGGATATTTTTATATAGTTAGCCCTTAAAAAAAGCACTTTAGGAGTGCTTTGTTTGCATGTTAAATGAAGCGCTTATTGTCAGCAGAATATAGTCCTCCAAACCGGAAACACTCCATACAAAAATCAGGCATCCCATTAGCAGGTTTGAAGCGATTTGAGGAATGAATGCATACATAAAACCTACTCCTTTTGGAGCACATTTTTACTGGGAAATTTTAAAAACATCATCAAAAATGAAAATTTTTTAATTTGACTAAAGATGTTTTGTCGAAATGCCTTACCTCATAATATAATTTTAATTTAGCGGGTTCATGATTGCCCATGACTCTCAGATATGGTACACTCTCGAACAATTGTAAGTAATACTTTGGTATAGGAGGGTAGTAAATGGTTGGTCTTGACCACCTTTACTTTCTTAGTTTTGTTCTTTTAACCATTTAATATCAATTATGTACATATTTACATATATAAATTACGTAACTTTAACTATAACCCAACTTAATATTTTTATTTGAAGGAAAAAATCTTAAAAACGGTTGAACTCTTCTACAGCGCCAGTGTTGCCAATTTAACCATTTAGTGGCTGGATTAGCCATTTTTCACCTTGTTTAGCCAGTAGCCATTTTAAAGCTATTTTTCAACTTGTTTAGACATAAAATTTTTTTTAAGTTTTTCTTGTAAAATAAAAATTGTTATGTTTTTATAAAAATTTATAAAGTTGCTAAAAGTAGTAAACGATGATGATGAAATAACATCTTTTAAAATAAAGTAACAGTATTCTAGTATTAAAATTATAAAATGGATCAACACAAACAACTCTAACTTTCTGGTCGGAAGTATCTCAATATAGAGATGCAGGCGGTAACAAATTTTTTTAGAAATTTCAGAATTTACTATAAAGTTGTGAGAGCATGGTCTAAAGCTGAAGTAGAGAATCGCTTTCTGAGTCGATATAACGAAGTCCATCGTTAATTGAACAGCGCTAACAAACATTTTTGTGGCGGCAGCAATGCATTATGAAACCGAGAACAACTTTCTTGTCTGCAATTAAGATTACGTTACTGATCGAATATTAAAGCCTTCTGTAAAAGAACAATTCAGACAGACATGCAGAATGTGAGTTGATAAGTCAGTAAATGATTTTTGTATTTTATCCTGCGCAAGACCATTTGTACAAAATCTGAACTCCGCTAATATTGCAAAACAAAAAATGTAAGAAAAGATTGTTGTTTTTGTTTAAGCTTTGATATTGTTACAAGTTAAACTGGCGTTTATAATTCTTTTTCGCTTAACAGTTTTATTTGTATAAAGTCTTTAGTTTTTCTTAAATCTTTGGATGAAGTTTCCTGCCGATCTGGTCTAAGCAACCAGTGAAATGCGCATAGGAATAGCTTGTCCCATCAACAATAAATTTCAGTTTATCAATACCATGAAATGGGGATTTACCACAATTAAACGAAACCTTGTTAAAAATTTTTTTTCATTTTCAAGAAAAATATTACATAAACAGTGTGACCAGATTTTTTAGAAATATAAAGCTAAATAATTTTTGAAATAGAGCTAAAAAGAGCTAAAGAAGGAAATTTAAAGCCAACAAATAAAGCTAATTTTTTATAGCTTATTGTAGTAACTTTTAATTATTTCTATATTTTATAGATTAAATAGTGTTGATGTAAGTATATTTAATATACGTGGCTTAGTTCTTAAAGGTCAATGTCAAAATATTCATATTGATTGGCAAGATATTTTTTCCCTGATACCTATTTTTTTTCAAGTTTTAATTCCTAGTTCTTTCAATGGTTTGATACATCGAAAATTAAAAAGAACGTAGAACGTTTTGCTAATGTGACTATAACGTTCATAATTCTATTTACTTTTGCCTTGATGCTTATAAATAAAATGTATGGAAAATATGCTATCACGTATGTTAAATTTACTTATAACGGCAGAAAAAACAAATTAATTGGAATATATCGCTAAATTTACTAAAACCTGTAGTAACTAAAAACAAAAAGTTCTGTATTCCTTTTTTTTAATTCTCTTGCAATAGGTATGGCTTGAAACTTACTCTAAGCTATGCTTTTGTTCAATAATTGATTTGTGGTCTATTATCACTGAAATATGTATGTTTTTGGTTTTTATAAATAACATAAATTTACTATTTATTCAAGAAATTTTTAGAAGTGTAACTTTTGAAAAAAATTCTTGATTTTTTTGGAAAATAGCATAACTTGTTTATTCTTCCGCTGGCAGCACTGCTATGAGTGTATCTAGATCAAACCTTCTGCGCTGCCAGACTATTACTCCTTTAACTTAATCACACATAAGTTTATTCGAAAAAACTGTTGAATTTATTTAGAAATATAAATAAACACGAAATTGAAATAAAACAAGTTAGAGTGCTATACTATTCGGCTGTGCTGACTGAGTCTTGATACCCTCCACCGACACTTCGAATGTTTTAGGAGTAATATCTGTATGATGTCTATTTCTTATTATAATATTTATAAAAAGAGACATCTGCATTAAAATTGGTTGCGGTTTAAACCTATATTAAATTATTGACCAACAATCAGAAAGTTGAGTGATTTTTTTTAGCAATTTTAACTAGCTTGAGAAAAATATCATGATTCGTAACAGTTTAAGCCGAACCTAAATAATTTTCAGGAGGACAATTTATATTGAAGCGATGGTAAGCTATGAACCAATCATACCAAATTCTGCAGAACGATTTCTGGTATTAAAAATCATAAATTTCAATACAGCGGTGCAATTAGTTTAAGCGTTTGCAGTGAATTTCAAAAGGCTGCTAAAATGGAATCTAAGGTAAATTATGGACCGTATATCACAAAATTGCATAACATTTTTTCTGGCCACATGAAGCTAAACTGGAAGAAAGTTTACCGCGTAATTATTTTACCAGAGTGGGCTTTATATGAGGCCTATGGTAAATTATGCACCGATCTTCACGAAATTTCATAGTATCATTACTAGTTCTATAGAACTGTGATGTACCAAATTTTGTTATGATAGCGTTATTTTTTACGTTTTTAGGCGTACTAAGCTATTTTCCGGGAGTAAGGTTTATATGGGGCCTACGGTAAATTATGGACCGATCTTCACGAAATGTCACAGTCTTTTTCTTAGTTCTATAAAACTTTGATGTACCAAATTTTGTTATAATAGCATTATTTTTTTACGGATTTAGGCGTACTAAACTGTTTTTCAAAAGTAATGTTTATATGGGGCCTAGGGTAAATTATGAACTAATCTTCATGAAATTTCACAGTCTTATTTCTAGTCCTATAAAACTTTTATGTTCCAAATTTTGTTATGATAGCATTATTTTTTACGGATTTAGGCGTACTAAGCAGTTTTCCGGGAGTAAGGTTTATATGGGGCCTACGGTAAATTATGGACCGATCTTCACGAAATGTCACAGTCTTTTTCTTAGTTCTATAAAACTTTGATGTACCAAATTTTGTTATAATAGCATTATTTTTTTACGGATTTAGGCGTACTAAACTGTTTTTCAAAAGTAAGGTTTATATGGGGCCTAGGGTAAATTATGAACCGATCTTCACGAAACTTCACAGTGTCATTTCTAGTCCTATAAAACTGAGCCAAATTTTGTTATGATAGCACTGTTAATTAGGGTTTTAGGCGTACTATACTGTTTTCCGGGAGTAGGGCTTATTATATGGGGCATTGGGTAAATAATGGACGGATCTTCACGAAATTTTACAAAGTGACTTCCAGTCGAATAAAAAAACTTTTGCAAGATCTTATATCATTCTGTGCATTATTCCACCATTTATGTTAGTTTTTGCAACAAAATTAGCATTTTTTTTGGTGGTGGTCCCACATTTTGATTCGTAGCTCTGATCCTACTGAACCGATTTTGCTGGATTTCAATCCCAAACTGCTTAGGGTAACTACAAGCAATTTGAAACCCAGTTTGTTTAGTTCTTTTTAGTTTTTCGAAAGTGAGCGTGTTTTCAACAGACGGACAGACGGCCATGGCTAAATCGACTTAGAATTACTCAAGGACCCAGAATATATATGCTTTATGGGGTCTGAGATAAATTATAAAAAAGTTTCACACGGAATGACAAACTTAGTATACCCTCTTCACAACTAATTGTGGTGGAGGGTATAAAAAAGGCTAGGAAAAGCTAAATACATCGTTGAAAAAAGCTAAAAAAAAACTCAAAGCTAAATGAAATATTTCGAACTAAACATCAACAAATAAAGCTAAATTTAGCTCGAAAAAAGCTAATATGATCACACTGAACATAAATTATGCTTTTTCCTTTATTAAAAATTGGTTTTTTTCAGATAAAGGTTTTCGAAAACGAATACATAACATTGTTTTTTTGAAAATGATTATTATAATTTTTCAATGTGTTTCAAAAAGAACAAGTATTGTTTTTTGCGATAAAGGATTGAAAATAAAATTCAATTAGATTGTTGATTAAAAATTATATTATGTAGTAATATATTAAAGTTTAGTTCAAGTATAATCATATTTTCAAGCATTTTACAAGTAAATAAATAAATGGTATAGACTAGTAAAAGATGATAACCTTATTCTATAGCTCGTGTAAAAATTATTAATTAATAAAAAGAAAAAAATCAACAACATCAAACAGACAGCGAGTCGATCGAAAATATTACTTGTATCACAAACCAATTGTTTTTATTAGTACACAGTGTGTACAATACAAGCAAAAAGTAACCAGAATTTCAAATGGTTAATTTCTAAAATTTTTATGTAGACAAAAAAAACACGCTCAACGACATCTACTTAAAATGAATTTCTTTGCTGTTTTTTTGATTAATCATCAAACATTTGTTATTTTTCAAATATAAAATCTATTATTATTGACTTTTTTAAATTTATTTATTTCTTTGTTGTTATTCTCGATGTGTTCGCGCACTTAGACAGTTAAGAAGATTATTGACTTAAAAAAGTGTTTCAAATAAAATGGCTTTGTTTGATTTGAAAGAAAGATTTCAAGCAAATTAGATTTTAAAAGTAGTTCTTGTAAATGTATATACATACATTTAAGTTACCCTGTAGGAAATATCAATAGTTAAACTGTACTGACTCTTTGTGCGTGTCAATGAAAATTCACTACTGACCTGACAACTGTTGACTAGGTAGTTCTTGCTGAACTGTATGGATAATATGCAATCAGAGGTTTACTAGGTAGAACATTTAAATAGTTCTAACTATATTCTGGCGCTTATAATTATTAGCCGATTATAATCGGCCTTGTTTTGTAAGGCATTGTCGTTACTGCGTGAGTCCTTTTTTGTAATACAACAAATAAAATTTTAATTATTTTGCGTCTTTTTTACTAATTAAAGCTTTACAGCTGTCAAAAATGTCTTTTTTTTAAGCACACGCAAATTTAGCCACTTTGTTCGTTTACTTTTCCAGTAAAATCCCAGTAAAATCCAGTAGATGAGTAATATGAAAATTTGTGTACGCGAACGCATTTCAGTAAAATCCAGTGCAAATTTGTACAAATTTTGGGGTAAACGAACGCAGCTAATGTCTGCAAAATAATCGGCAAAAGTGGCGACTTGTAAACACTTGATTCCAGCTTTCCTGCAGGGTATTTATGGCTTTATTTACATAATAATTGAATGTTGTTGGTATTTAAATATAGAGCAGTACGAGTCGTTTAATTTATAAGAAACAAAGATAACAACGACACCAATATTAAAACAATAAACTTGTATTTTAAGAAAACTTTTAAAACTAGACCATATTTGCATATCTGTGGTAAACAACATTTCAGTAACCCAATTAACAATTTTGTGGAATATATTTTAATATAAGATTTCTTCAAACAATGACGATTATTCAGAAGTTGTAATGCATTGAAACGAGAAATCAACTTCTAGGATTTAAGATTGGTTGAAAACAATATGAGAAATATTTTTTTTTTAATTTTTGTCCACGCCTCTGTAACACCCTTTTGGTTTTTTGAATACTTCGTCGCTGTTTGTAGTCCAATTATAACATATTGCATGTCGTTATTAATAGATTATCCATGAATATATTTTTGCTTTTGGTATTTTTTAATCCGACATCAAATTCTGGGCGCCGCTTTTATCATGGCCCTTCTAACACTTAAGGCCATGTCAGATAAAAATTTAGCTTCGCGTTGCGTTACTGATTCGCTTTGACATCTAAGATGAAATATACATACTTATACGAAACATGTCACACAAAGTACTTTTAACGCAGAGTGAAGCGCCCGTATGGCGTCAATGGGGGCTTGAATATTGTCTTCCAATGCTGGAAGGGTTCCTGGCTTGTCAGCATATACCTATGACATAACATAGCCCCATAAAAAGTTATTCAGAGGCGTTAAATCGCACGAACGTGGGGACAATCACCACTTTTGGAAATAAAGTTGTCACCAAATTTATTTTGCACTACATCGATTGTTAAGCGCTCGCAATTCACCGTAACGGCAGCTACACTGATAGAAAAGGTGTCATAACGCTGATGTATTTTGACATCAGTACTATGACAAGTGTCTTCGTTTTTGATCCCATGACACTTTTCATCCTGGTGATGTCAACCTTTACACCACTTGGCCAAAGTGTCATCAGGGTAAAAATGAAATTATTCATCAATGGGATGACACATCGGCATCACAGAAATGACGAACATGTCTTCAGTGCGATGACGCAGTAACATCGGAGAAAGGACACATTAGCATCAATTTAATGACAGTTTGTCATTAAGTCAATGTGAGAGAATATTTTTATTTACTTACCCGTTACATTTGTTTGTTTCACGTTTGTTGAATAACGACCTTTGTTTACAGCAGAACTCTCAATAATAAGACACCAGCACCATGCCCCATATGGTTTTTGTAATTATTCTACTTTAAAAATTTTATGTATTTAACTAAATAATTGCAAAAAATAGAATATAGGAGTTTTTGCTTCTTATAATACATTCTAATCATGAAAATAATGTTAATAAAAAACAAGTTAGAGTGCTATATTCGGCTGTGCCGAATCTTTGCTACCCTCCACTTCGAATGTTTTAGGAGTAATATCTGTATGATGTCTATTTATTATTATAATCTTTGTAAAAACAGACATCTGCATTAAAATTTGTTGCGGTTTAGACCAATATAAAATTATTAACCGCTAATCAGAATCAATTTTTTTTCAGGAGAACAATTTATATAAAAGCCATGGTAAGCTATGAACCAATCATCCCAAATTCTGCAGAACGATTTCTGGTATTAAAAAACATAAATTTCAATACAGCGGTAAACTGGAATCTAAGGTAAATTATGGACCGTATATCACAAAATGGCATAGCATTTTTTCTGGCCATATGAAGCTAAACTGGAAGAAAGTTTACCGAGTATTTAATTATTTTACCAGAGTTGGCTTTAAATGAGGCCTATGGTAAGTTATGCGCCGATCTTCACCAAATTTCACAGTGTCTTTTCTAGATCTATAAAACTGTGATGTACCAAATTTTGTTATGATAGCATTATTTTTTACGTTTTTAGGCGTACTAAACTGTTTTCCGGAAGTAGGGTTTATATGGGGCCTAGGGTAAATTATGCGCCGATCTTCACCAAATTTCACAGTGTCTTTTCTAGTTCTATAAAACTGTGATGTACCAAATATTGCTATGATAGCGTTATTTTTACGGTTTTAGGCGCACTTAACTGTTTTCCGGAAGTAGGGTTTATATGGGGCCTAGGGTAAATTATAGACCGATCTTCACAAAACTTCACAGTATCATTTATAGTCCTATAAAACTTTGACGAGCCAAATTTTGTTATGATAGCATTTTTAATTATGATCTTACGCGTACTAAACTGTTTTCCGGGAGTAGGGTTTATATCGGGCCTAGGTCAAATTATGGACCGATCTTCCCGAAATGACATAGTTTTACTTATTGTCCTATAAAACTTTGATGTACCAAATTTTGTTATGATAGCGCTATTTTTTACGGTTTCATGCGTACTAAACTGTTTTCCGGAAGTAAGGTTTATATGGGGCCTAGGGTTAATTATGGACCGATCTTCACGAAATTTTACAGCGTGATTTCCAGTTGAATAAGAAGAATAAGAAATTTCAATCCCAAATTGCTAAGGATAACTACAAGCAATTTGACACCCAGCTTGTTTAGTTCTTTTGAGTTTTTCGAAAGTGAGCGTGTTTTCAACAGACGGACAGACAGACGGACATGGCTAAATCGATTTAGAATTACTCAAGGACTCAGAATATATATACTTTATGGGGTCTGAGATGAATAATAAAAAAGTTTCACACGGAATGACAAACTGAATATACCCTCTTCACAACTAATTGTGGTGGAGGGTATAACAAGTAAGAGTGCTATATTAGTGTCACCGCAAGTTATATGGGCAATTTTTTTTTCGTATTTGGCAAACCCCTTAAAATGATGGCAATCCCCTTAAAATGATTCCAAATTAGAAAAAAAATATATAAAAAAAATTTTAGATGGTTTGAATAGTTAGTTATTAGCCGTGCCTTGAGCCCACAAAGTTTGCTAAAATGCTATTTTTCTCACTATGGGTCGCTTTAATTGTTGATATCTTCCGTAATATTTATTTAAGAGAAAAACCTTATTTGCAAATATTCTAGGGCTATATCTTCCCTGCAGTAAATAAAATAGTCAGTTGCAAAAAACACTAACTATTAATTAACTATTTTTCAAATGACTACAGATTGATTTAAATCTCATGCAGATATCAACCAAACATATTTTATAGAGGCACACGTAAAACACAAATAAAAGCAAAACAAGTAAAACAAGCATGCCATGAGGTCATATGAAAAAAAATTATATAAAAATATAAAAATAATTAAAAATTAAAGCAATACAAATCTGTTTATGTATTAGCAATTATGTAGCGTAGTTATTTCAGCACTATTATACGTCATCATTTAAGGCAATTTGATGCAAAATAACTATTTCTATGTAGATATACATATGTACATATGTCTGTTCATATGTACATTAGGGGTATAACCAATTTTTGGGCATAGTACCTTGAGGTCGACAATGTCCTAGTAACCACAAAAATCATAATCTTTTGTAATTTTTCTCAAAAAAGTTCACGCACCAATTGGTTTTTCTAAACCAATGCAATATTGAATATTTATAATTTTATACGGTGTTTTTTATTCTTTTTTAATTTTTTTTTGTTAAAAAAGGTTAAAGATACGTTTTAGTTTGCGGAAAAATCTCTTACCATCTCCAAATATTAATGCAATTTCATACTTGAGCTATTTTTTGTTTTAAATAAACTTATTATTGATTTTTCTTAACCAAAAATAAAATTAAAAATTTTAAAAACTTCATCGCGGTTGGTGCGTGAACTTTTTTGACCTTAGCGAAAAAATAAATATACGTTCCCTTATAGTTGTTTATGCTCTATCGGACTGTGCTATGCCAATTTTGATATTTTAAAAAATTGTTAAAAAGTTATATTCCTAATGTACATACATACATATATTTTTTTGACAAAAATTATTGAAAATTTAAATAATTTATTATAAACTGACAATACTTTTAATTAATTACAAATAGGTTGAAAAATAAGTAGTTAGTAGTCAGTTCAAAAGTCATGCAAAGATGGCCAATTGACTACTGCCTATGACATGCCTATGTTAAAATAATGAGTCGTCGACAAGGAAAAAAGTCACTTTATCAACTAGATGTGGTTATAAAAAAACCAGTTTGAAGTTACTTAAAAATGTGTTTGATTTCTTTAACATGAATATTTAATCCAGAAAAAACCAAATAAAAAAATAACACCGAAATTTTCACATATCTTCGCATCTTCTTTGCCTGGTGATTACACTAGGTGACAAATTTTCAACAAAGTCGTGACCAAATGATTCTGACAGCTAAGCTTTATGTAAAACTTTCCCCTGAATCCGAATATGAAGTCAGAATTGTCAAAAGTATAACAGATATTCCAAAATAACCGTTATTTTTGTTTTTTAAAAAGATTATGTGACTGAAAGAGTTAAGGCCGCTTTAGCCGACCGTAAATGTAATTAAATGCAATGTACAGTACCGTAACGTACTGTAAGCTCGTTTGTGCACTTATAGAACATGTAAGAACGTGTCAGCTGTTTTTCACAACCAAAAACAAAAAAGCATTAGTATACATAAAACAACACACACAGTGATGAGGATTAAAAATTTTGAAATGGTGACCGCTTTGCAGAAAAAGTACCAAGTGATTTAAATAGTATTAAAACTGTATTTCTTGCATGTATAAATAAATAAATAATTTAATATTTGATATTAATATTACAGATTTACAAAAACCAAATATTTATTATATCATATTCGTACACATGTTCTTGCATTAATTTCAAAATGTGCATACACCTAAACAAGGTTTTAATACTATTAAAAACCAGACTTTGTTTGTTTGTGGATATGTCTACATTTGTTAATTTTATACATCTAAACATATATTTGTATAAATGAAAATATGTATGGATTGTAACTTATTTTGTCAAAAGTCCACAGATATTATAACTGAAAAAGTACCAAACAAAAAGAGTGATTTTACCCGCATTGCATTTAAAATATAAGCAGCCCATCACTATCTACAACTGTCACGTAACCTCGTAATGAAATTCTATTTTCTACAGGTTGGCACGTTACGGTTAAGTGACATTACAGTCAGTTAAGCATTTGCATTGCTTTCCATATAACAAAAACGATCAGCTGTTTACATTACATTTACATTTCTACATTTACGGTCGGCTAATGGGACCTTTATAGTGGACAAAACTTCAAACTTCATTACACTGCTTTACAAAATTTTAATTTGGAAAAATACCAAGAACGCCACATGCCTACACTCATAAAATTATTACAGTAACTGATTGTAGGTTATTAAATTCGTTTTCGGTACTGTTAAAATTGAATAAAAATATAGTTATTTTACGAATAAATTTATTTTTCAACATTTATGTTTGTTATTAAAAAAACAAACTACCAAAAAATAATGTTTTCCGTATTTTTTTTTGTTAATTTGTTTGATTTTTATCGGTTAAAATATATTTTTTAAAAGTAAAAACTATTCAATTTTAACGAATATGATGTTCAATAAATAAAAAACTTAGAAATTACTGAAAAAATCATTTGTTTTAAATGAAATGTAAATGATCCGTTTTTTAAATGAATTTTAATTTGTTTCAAATGAATTTTCGTTTGAATTTAACTACATAATATTTTGAGTGTAGATAAGTTAATTGGGATCTCCTGAACACGAAAAACGCTGTTATTTATTTTTTCTAAGTACCGTTTTTTAGATAACGGTACTTTTGTGTTTTTCGGTGTATGGTCCCACTCAAACCCTTGTGGAGCCCAACCAAAAAGTCCGCTCGAAATATCGTTGGAAAGGTTATTGAATACCTTTTCCGTCGATATGCTGAAAATTTCTATCTCATAAGAAATGGCTGCGTAATGGCACCTCAAAATTCAAAATTTGCCTATTTTTTACGTTTTTTTTCAAAATTTTTAATTTTTATTTCGTTTTTTTCTACGTTATAGTAAAGATTTGGAATGTTTTATTCTTTAACCAAATAGTTTATTTAATTACCTACATTTTAAGCGTAATTTCGGATGAAAAATAAAGTTTTTATTAAGGAATTTGTGGAACGACAATCCAGATCGGTTCAAAAATTACATAGTTACAGAAGATTAATTGAATTAACCCACCTTTCGATTTGTATCAAAACACAACAAATAAATGAGGCTATCAGCCGTTGCAACCAAGTACTATAGTGCAAGAGTAGTGTTAACTCCTCATTATCTCATAATAAGTAGTCTGGGGTTACACCACTTCTGCGCTGATAGCTAAATTTTTAGTAGAAATAAATATTAAAAATAGCTTAAAGCTATTGAATTTCTATGTGGGTACATTTACTAAATGTATGGGAGGTACCACGACCACTTCTCCAACCCCGCCCACATTTTGTGGGTTGGTGTGTATTTATAACTTGAATCTTTGCACCTAATTTGGAAACTTTGGCTCTTGCCGTTCTCCATATATACAGAAAAAAGCAATAAAAATACAACAACAAGGGATTTTTGGAAAAAATTAGAGGTAGTCGTGGTTTTTTGCTCATATCTCAGCCATTTGTGAACCGATCTTGCTGAATTTCAATAGCAAACAATTCCGGACCATATGTGACATAAATGTATATATGGGGTCTTCGGAAAATCCATTTCAACGGACAGACGGACAGACAAACATGGTTAAATCAACTTCGCTCCTCATAAGGACTCATAGGGTCTTAGATCAATATTGTAGAAATTACAAACGGAATGACAAACTTATATATACCCTTTTTACCTTCGGTGAGGGGTATAACAAAATGTGGCATCGAATTGATGTCACTATAGTCATAAAATAGATGACACGTAAAAAATTACAAAATTGTACGAAGACGCCAGTCATTGGATTGATGTTACTTTTTGCATCATTGATGCCATTTGTAGTAACATTGATGTCACAATTCTGATGTTAGGGCATCGTCAATATGAAGATGAATTTTTTTTATCAGTGTACTTGCTCATTTCGAAAGAGCGTTTACACCGCACCAAACAGTCAACCTTAATGAATGTAATCGTGATTCGTTAAGGGCATAATAAACCACACAAAATGCTTGGCAAACACACACATTATTTCCGTTTGGGGTGCGCCAATAAACAACACAAATATTTTCCGTTCAAACATTAATTTTCATTTTTTTTTTGTTTTCAATGAATGCAGATGCCAATAGCGCTGCGGCAATTTTGTTGCTTTTAGCTTAAAACGGAGAAGAAATTATAAAATAATTTAAAGTAAACAGTTTTTAAACAACGAGCTGTTTTGTGGCAAGCAATACTACTAAAAAATTTTAATTTAGTATTAAAAATTAATTGAATTGAATGCATTTAGCATTAGACGCCACAAAAAGTTGGACAAATATCCAACATGTCTGCCAAATATTAAAAATTTTTAATATTTCTGCAAACATTGCTTCAAATGTTTGTCCAAACAGCAAACACCCCAATTAACAACACAAAATGTTTGTACAAACGTAAAATTTTGACATGTTTGCCAAGCCATTTGTGAGGTTTATTATGCCCTTTAAGATGAAGGTCCACACCATGCGTTCATGCGTAGATGCGTATGATACTTTTTGTGCGTTTCTAAATTCAAGTTACATGCAATGCGTCTTATGCGCCAAATTTGTTTTTTTTTATCAGCTGTTGTGCTAATATGTTTAACAATTAAAAACAATTTGGCAAGAAATTGAGAGTGTAATTGATATTTTAATCGAATTTATTTAATAGAATTCATAGGGGAGTAAGCTTTTATTATAAAAATATTCGTGATTTTTCACGGTATCAATAAGTTTCCAATTCATGGTATTTGTTAAAAAAAAATAATAAACATAACAAAGATGACACTCAGAAGATAAAAGTAATCGATAACTAGAATGGCAAATTTAGTTCTTGTCAAATTGTGCTAAAAATTAATTTTAATGTATTTTATTCATTAAAGTTTATACAATCTGTATTACGAAAGCTTTTTCTCTTATTAAAAACCTCTTTGAATGCGAAAACATAGTAAAAAGTAATCCACCACACAAACATATTTATCGATAACATTGAAAATAAAATATGATTTGCCATCCATTGCTATCAATAACAGCTGACTTTTTTTCACCACACATGCGACGGATACAAAAGTAGAAAGTTAACCTACTTTCATGCGTTGATGCGTCTATGCATTCTCTGCATTTTGTTGTGTAACTTGTCATATCAATTACACTGATTCAACTTGTTTGTCAAATGCATAAAAAGGACAGACGCATAAACGCATGGTGTGGACCTTCAGCTTTAGTCCCAATTCACACGTTGCAAGTCTTATTGATCAGCTTGCTACTTTATAACGAGAGTGAAGAGAGGAAAATAAACGTTTCTCTCTCACTCTCTCTCTCGCCTATAAGGTAGCAAGCTGATCAATAAGACTTGACACGTGTGAATTGGCACTTAACGGCTTGAGGATTGTCTTCGCCAATTAACTGAAAATGAGCATCGTAAAATAAACGAAGAGCTATATGCACTTCCAGATTTTTTGTTGTTCTAGCGTTAAGCGTTTCATAATTACTTGCCAAACCTTACTGAACAGAAATGTCAACACAATTTGACATTCGCAGCTGTCGTGAATCCATAGTAATCGATATCTAAAGTTCTCATACAGCTTAAAAAAACCTTGCAAGTTTTGCTAATATGACTATAAGTACCGTGTGTAAACACGTCAAGTTTGACTCGTCAAGTCTTGAGTTTTTAGAAGAGAGGGGAAAAGAACCCGCGCTAATGCTACAAGCAATTTCATTTCTAATCTTTTCAATCGATACTGAACGAATCGAAATTGTTTTTTCAGTATTGTGAAAACTCAAATAAATGGTTCATAACTTTCGAATCAAAAAAGTATTCGATCACGACTGCTAGAATTAGCGCCCAGCTTTTTAATATTTAATGACGTTTTTAAAAAACGAAAAGTATTTTAATATTAAATTAAGTTCATTGACAGTTAATGTTTGCCATATTCATTAATGTTTTATAAATACCCAAAAAAGGAACATAACCGTTATTTACCCAGACATCAGGTAAATACATGGTAAAATCCCATCTACAAACATAAAGTGAAAGTTCCATAACTCCCCATAGATTTCATTCTACTCATTTTAATTTCGCATAAGAATAATTAATGTTAATTTTAACTCTCAAAGAATTGAAGCATTGAAATCAATAAAACTACAACTTGAAAATAGTTTAAAAAAATAAATAACAGAAAAATTAAACCGCCATTTGTTTTAAGTCTTTTTGTAAAAAAATAAATACAAAATATTGAGCTTAGGTTAAGGACACAGAATTAATCAACCATGATAATTTTAATTCAATGTGCTTTAAACTTTCTAAAAAAAAAACTCTAGTAACCTACTTTACGGTGGTCTACTGTTAATAAAAATTTAATTTAAAACTTTTGTTAAGATGTATATTTTTGTGTTTTTTTTTCTTTAATTATTTTGATAATTATATTAAAAAACTTGCACGATTTTTAAAATGGCTAATAAAGCTATTAACAAGTAAGTTTATATGTTTGTATAAATGTACTATGTGGGTACGTAGCCATGTAAACATGTATTTTATGGATTATTAAATAATTTGAGCTTCTAAAAGTAAAACGCCTTATGCATTTCATTAATACATTGAATTATCATACATACTAATGGAACCGGTTAAGAGCCGGTTTGATTTTTACTTAGAAAAAATTTTAATTATACGAATTTTATCCCAATTTGCCCAAGAAGACCAACATAAATAAAAAAAATAAGAACTAAGAGCGATATACTACATATTGGTCTTTGCCGAATCTTTAATACCCTTCATCATAGTATTAAAAAGGCAATTTTTATAATTTTAAATTTTTTCTTTTGGGTTTCAATAGTATTTTACAAAATTGGATATTTAAAAAAAAATCGGACTAAAATTGTACTCATAAAAAAATTATTATAACAAATTTTAGGTTTTTTTGCTTGAATTTTTGAATACACTTAGCATTTTTATATTAACTCAGCCATTTTTGGTCAAAGTTTTTAGTTTTTCAAAAAAAAAAACCCACTTAAAATTCAATCGTTAACAAAATATATTAACAACTTAAAATGGAACAAGTTAAATTGTTACGTGACGTTTCCGGCTCTTAGGCGTTACTTAGGCCTAGCTCACTATTCTATCGACTCCTCAGGTTCGTAGTTCTCAACCCTCACCTAAGCCCACGGACACGCATCAATAAAATAAAATAAACCACCAGAAACATACTAAATACCAAGATGCTTACTAAAAGTTGAATGGGAACTAAATAAAATAATAAACCTATTGGGGCTAATTTAAATTCAAAATAAGCCGTATATAGAGAGAACATCGGGCATGTTCTAGAAATTGAAATGAAGTGGATTTTAAATCGAGCAAATTTTAAAAATGACCAAGTACTGAAATTTCATAGAAATATTCCATTTTATCAATTTCATTTTGTGAGTACCAATTAGCTTTACAAGAACAACTCTTAAAACCAGGAAAAACTACGGTCATTTTGTAAATAATTGAACTTGGAATTTTTATCGATTTAAATTTCTAGATTATGCCTGTTCGGTTTTAACTGAAATCGAAACCGCGGTTTTAAATGCCTAAAAACCGAAACCGAAAACCGACAAAAAAACCTCGGTTTTAAGATTTACTTTAACAATATATGTATGCTTAAAGAAATTGCAAATTAAACATAATACTGGAACTTCATATCATATCATAAAATTCAAAAAAAAAAAAAAAAATTAAGAAGAACAAATGTCACCTTTTTAACTCTTAAGTAGACACCTAATTTGTGTGGCATAAACTACCACCTAGGCCTGGCTGGAACCACTAGTACATATTGTGTATGGAGTTTTTGTGGCTATTGCAAAAACTCACACTAACGAACCCCTTGGCAAGGCTGGGACTACTTTTATATGTGAGGAGTTTTAAAGCGATAGTATTCTATAGCAGAAACATTTTGTCGGAAAGTGGAATAATTCTTCGAAAAAGCTGTAAAGAAAGAATTCTTATGTGTTGCGTATGCTTTTTGATACGTTTCATTTTGATTTTATTTACTGCAGTTAATATATAATAGGTCAGGCCCAGGTGGATACAATATTCACAAAATTTGTATTGGGGCAATTGCGATGCCCACGGTTTTTACACTTTTTTCTCATTTTCTTGTAAAAAACACTTTGATTGAGGAATACATAATGTTTCGTTCTATACTTAATAATTTTATAAAAAAAAAGGAAAAAAGTCAAAAAATACCAAGTGTTAATAAAAGTACCTGCATTGAAACAAATAAAAAAATATATCGTCACCTTAAAGACCAAACAACCTATCAGCAGTTTTCAAAAGTTTACAGGAGAGAGAAAAAACGTTATAAAATTGGAACTATTTGCAATATTGAACCGAAAATTATATATTATGATTAAAATGAAACCAGAAGTATATATCGGTTGAGAAAGCTTTGTTTTTCTAAACACAACTTATGATATGGCGCTTAGGTTATTTGGAATTGTAAAAACCTGAAACCAAACAACCTATCAGCAATACTAATTAGTATGAATAATTAGGCATTCCTTTGAACACATGATTATTATTTACATTAAATAATAATACTTATAGTTTCTCTTACTTGTTTAAACAAAAAGTGCTTAATGTTTGCTTAAATTACACTATGCAACAAAATTAAACTTTTATCATGATTTTTGATGATTTATTTTCCTCTTTATTTAGTACGTCACGGCCTTTTAAAATAGAATTTTTTTAATTTTCCTAAAGTTTTTGATTTTTAAATAAAATTATAGGTGGTTTTACAAAAAAATCTACTTTTTTATTTATTGCAATGTTAATAACTAAATAAAAAGTTAAATTTATTAAATTAAATAAAAAGAAAACATTTCATTAAATAAAGCTACCGCAAAAAAATTATTCAAAAGGTATGTTATCATAAAAGTAATGGCAGTCTGCCGGAAGCAAAGTTTTTAAATCTTGTAAATGTTGCCATTTCTTTTTGGAGATTTTTAACCTTTCAGAATGTAATAACTTAGGACGACGAATTTCAAAACGTGTAGCAGATCTTTGTGGTAAAAGCTGATAATTGTTTTTAATATTGATTTTGTAATATATACATCCTGTTGGGTCGTACGCCAAAACACGAATCATGTTGACTTTAGGGTCCCCAATCCTTTTTCCTAAAAAATAATTTTATTTAGGTAGAATGAAGTTAAATGGCAATAAAATAAAAGAAATTACCAGGACGGATAGAAGTGTATCGCATTGGAAGATTTTCATAATCCTGGAAATAATCATGGTATAAGTGATGAACAGTAAGTGGATATGGATTTTTTCGTGCATCTTTCATTAGCTCAATTAATTCAGAGGGCAAATTAATATTTTTATTATTGATTTTTCTTTGTATTAATGAGTGGGTGGAATCGCATTCCATTTGGGTATGTCCCACGACTAAGTATTTATGCTCAATGGTAACATTATTTTCTACACAAAACGAAAGTAAGGCATTGGACAATACAACATTTCTGTTTTGATAGAAGCACCCATATATTACAAAATGCTGTACATTTGGCGTATTGAGCATTTCTTTTTTTAAATGATTTACTATAATTGTGGCGAAGGTAGAGGCAATTAGATTTCCTTCTGTTTCATCCCATACGTAGTTTTCAGACTTATGAGTTATAACATTATAAATTGTAAAGTTGTGGACCTGGAGTTTCATTTTGTAGTACGATGCATTTGCCTTTAACTGCGGTATTAGTTTTACGGCTTGCATATCCATGCATAATAGCGATAGTAAACCCTCCTTAGCATTTTCAATATCATGTTTTTTTTCCTCTCTCATGTCCTCTATTTGCATTCTGTGAAAGTCGTATTCTTTTTGCAATATATTTTTTGACTCAAACGATACACAGGTGTCACACATATCGTTTCTAGGCTTAAAAATTGAGTAATTTTTTTTCTTCAAGACATCCATGAAATTAGGAAACGATACAGGTGAAATACCATTTTCTTTTTGCGAATCACAATCTTGGGAGTAAACTTCATACACAGATGCATAAGATTTAAAATCTGTTTGGAAATAAATTTTTTTCGTGTACTGACGTCGGTAATGCGATTCTAATTTTGGGATGCCTTCCAACCATTTATTTAAATAATTTAAACGAACCTCATACTCCTGGCCATTTTTTTGTATTTCTTTGTTTTTCAGCTTGCAAGATTTTCTTATTATCAGGTCCCAGTTGAGCATTATGAAGTTCACAGGAATTAATCCAACCTCTTACCATAGTTTCCGAAACTCCGAGGGTTGACAAAAACATTTTACGGCACACTTGATAGCGCTTTGTTTTGTTGTATAAAAAAACACTTTTGAATTTGAGCGTCGAGAATTTTCCACATAAGTTCTGTTTTTGGCGAAAACGTCAACAGTACTGGTTACGTAAAGTTTTTTTCTGGACCCATGACATCTGCCAAAAACGTTGAAATATTTCTTCACGTAATTTTTCAGAAAAAATAGAACAATGTCGATTTGAAGCCTTTTCACAACATTTTGATGTGCACCCAGGTTTCATTTCTCTTGGCTTCCTGCAAACGATTTTGCCTTTTGAAAACCCTTCATATTCTTCACCGTTCATACGATTTTTCTTTCTTTCTTCTTTTTTGTTGACTTTTTTAGGAACTTGCATATCTGCCTCAAGATTATTTTCATTTATGGAATACATTTTATTGCGTTTTAACACTTTTTTATGTTCTTTTCACTTCTAATAATAAATAAAATGTAATAAAACACAAAGAACAACAAATCAAAAGTAACTGTGTTTCAAAAAAAAAAAATTTAAATAAATGATTACTCTGATTTCTTTAGCGTGAGTGCTGATAGGTTATTTGGTTTCAGAAAATTGTACACTTGCTGACAGGGTTTTTGGTAATTTGGTAATAGTTTGCTTATTTCTAATATTAGAAGTTTAAAATTTTGCATACATATGCTTTATGATATAGGGAATAATGTGACGATATATGTTTATCTATGAAGTTTAACTTTGATATTTTCAAAACCGAAACCGACCGGTTTTAATAATTTTAAAACCGAAACCGCGGTTTCACATTTTTACGGTTTTTAGCAAACTCTAAAATTAATCATTGTAGCCTCGGATGCCAGATTTGACGATTTATAGTTACTTTAACGATTATGGGCTTCAAAAAAGGCCCATATGTACTATCAAAATGTTTTTGAAAAATATTTTCCTGTTTGGGATTTAAAAAAAAAACTGAATTTTTCATATTTAAAATACGCTTGTCGCTCTTATTTAGGATGGTCTGTGAAAGAAGTTTTAACTTGAATTTATAGTCAATAGAAGCAGTTTTTTCTTCAGAGAAGAAATACATAATATGTATGATGTTTTTATTTATTTCAATTAAAACAAACTGAAAATAGCTAAAAAAAATTTCAAAACTACCAAAAGTTAGTTTTATTTTACAATGACGAGTTTTTTGACGATTAAAGTAATTCTATTTGACGACTTTTTTTTGTAAAATTTGACATTTCCGACACATTTAACTTGGTAATTGTGATTATTTAGTGCTCTTCGTTTGATACGGTATTCATCTTAAATCCATATTTGGCGAGGACATTTATGCAGGCATTGGTTATATAATAGATCTACCAAGCGTATTATCAGAACCAAAAAAACTTGGACAACCTATTTCTTTATTCCGATAGCACACTTGTATGGGGGCAGGTGAAATAATGGACTGATTTATATATTGGTTTCTATTACCCCTGCAAGGAGCATAGTTGATTCCAATATTCTCAAGCATTTGCTTGCTGTTTTATTTATTTTCAATTAAGGCGTAGTTTGGACATTTTAATCATAGTTTGTCGTCCTACGCGCCGATAGCTTTGAGCAATCCAGTCTATATGGTTTTGAAATATTATCTGGTTATTTACGCAGAGTATGCTCGATCCAACGCAAATTTATTGATTTGACTCATATTTCTTATTAATAATAAATCCTTTTTTACATAAGAAACATATGATCAAAACTTGGTCCTTTGCTATTGTTGTAAAACCGTTATTTCAGGTAGAAAACTCTTGTTATTTGCTTAAAACTCGGATATTCTTATAAGCTATTTTAGGTGAAAGTGAAAACTAAAGTTTATATCTGCAGATTAGCCCAATGGCTTCGCGGGACTAGACTTTAACTAAACTGTACATAATTTCAAAACGATAATTTCAAAACGTAAATAAATTAATTAAAAAAAAAACAAAAAAAAAAATATAACTAAAAATAAGAGACAGTCGTCGTGGGGTTTTGCTCATATCTTAACCATTTGCGGACCGATCTGTCTAAATTTTATTAGTAAAGCTTATCGGATATAAATCCATAACAACCTAGTCCCCTTTATATATAGTGTCGGGGGTAAACAAATTTCAACCAACACGCGAACAAACGGATTAACTACGCTTTACTTAAGGACCCAGAACTTTTTTGAAATCAGAAATACTTTGTAGAAATTACAAACGGAATGATAAACTAACCTCTGCTAAAGGTTAATAAAGTGTCACCTTTTCACTTCTTGTGTCAAACAATTCTAATTGTTTATTGTTTAATGCAACGGTTTCCAAACTTTCTGATACTGTGACCCACATTAGAAAAAATTGGCGGCCCCTTATTATATAAAACAATAAAATAATAAGGAACATTTTCAAGTTGGAAAAAGTAATTTATTCATAGAACAAAGTTTTAAGAATTTGTTTTTGTTTTAAATATAATTGTTCGAAAGAAGGAATTCTTTCGCATAACGGAAATAGGATATAAACAAAAATTAGTAAAAACTTAGTTTGTTTATTTATAGAAAATTATATGTATGTGATGGATAAGCAGCTTGTTTGTTAGGACTAAGATTCTCAAATATTGGCGTTATTGTTGAAATAGCCACGCGTAGTTCTTTTTCCAATACCAAGCGATTTAGATATTTCGATTTCATGGCTGCTAAAGCAGAAAATACGGTTTCTAATAAAAATGAAATCTGGTAACATCACTATTATAGCTCTGTCCGACAATGTAATACCTTTAATCTTTTTTTCGTTCCACCCAAAACTTAATTAAAGTTTTACTATCAAATTCCTGTTGCAATAAAGTATCGCAAGATATTTCAATCAGTTGTTCTTTTTCAAAAATTTTCAATTCAAATGCATCAAGTTGGTTATTCAAAAATGGATTCTGGACCCATGCAAACTTCGTAAATCAATATCTATCAAATAATGTAAAAAATGTTTTTGGGAACTTTGCAGATGTTCTTTAAATATAGTTTTGTTGTATTAAATATTGTTTTTGGTGCCGGCGTCATTTAAAACTGGAAACATGTCATTTATATCCTTTTCTAAATTGGATATCCATAGCTGCAATCTTTAAATGAATGCCGTGCATTCATATTTTTTGATACAAGAGCTGCTTTATGGAGCTTTATGGTCAAGGTAATTTATTTTTAACCAATGCTTAAAGACCTGACATCAGTACAGAGTCCAATGCAAGTATTACATTTGAAAACCTTACGACCCTCTTGAGGTTATTACGCGACCCCCTGTGGGTCCGCGACCCACAGTTTGGAAAACAATGCTTTATGAAGATATGGAAAATAAAATAATTTATTAGACCGAAATTATATTCGGAGTACATATTTGATTTTATTAGTTCTTAAACAAAATTTAATATACAAATAATAATTAATTTATCATTATTTTCATTGAATATTGACCATACATTTTTTATTTTAACTCTTTATAGTATAATATATTTGACAGATAATAAAAACACAATTTCTTAATAATAAAACATTTTAAATGTACACTCAAAATATTATGTAGTTAAATTCAAACGAAAATTCATTTTAAACAAATTAAAATTCATTTAAAAAACGGATCATTTACATTTCATTTAGAACAAATGATTTTTAAAGTCATTTTTAAATTTTTTATTAATTATACAGCATATTCCTTAAAATTGAATAGTTTTTACTTTTAAAAAATACATTTTAACTGACAAAAAACAAAATACATAAAAAAAAAATAAAAACGAAAAAACATTATTTTTTGGTAGTTTGTTTTTTGAATAACAAACATACATAAATGTTAAAAAATAAAATTATTCGTAAAATAACTATATTTTTATTCAAATTTAACAGAACGGAAAACGAATTTAATAACCCGCAATCAGTTACTGTAATAATTTTATGGGCACTGCTACACGTTCAATAAATATCGTGATATTTCTAGTATCACGATATTTATTGAACGTGTATCATGCAATATTGATGGATCGCGATCCATATCGCAGAATGGCCTAAAATATGAAATCCAAAAATCCAGATCGTGGATCGCGTGATAAATATTGAACGTGTAGCATTTTCATGATATTAAATAGTCATGATACGTCAGTAAAAAGTGTCAAAATAAAAGAAATAAAATACGCAGTGGAAAAAATTAAACAAATAAAAAGTTAAACAATTGACAAAATTTGTGTAAAGTTTATTGAAATAAAGGGTAATGGCAGAAGACAGTGAAATTGAGTGGGTTCTGCCGGTGGAATCGGAATTAAGCAGTGAAAAAATTATTTTAATAGATTTCATTTTTAATTTGAAGGCATTGCCGGAATTGTGGGACTCGTCGGCTAAAGCTTATTCCGACAAAATAAAAAGAGCGACTGCACTGCAAAAATTATTAAAGGTTTTTAAAAAAGCAAGCAAAATAGCTAAACAGGCTTTCTTTTGGTTTTCTCGCGACATTGATAAACGACTCGCACAACACAAAAATAACATAAATACCGACGCGATAAATATTGAACATGTAGCATACGCTCGTGATCCATCAATATTTTAAAATGGATCGCGATCCAAATATCACGATATTTATTGAACGTGTAGCAGTGCCCTATAAGTGTATGGAAGAAAAACGTGTTCGGATTATCTATTTTAGAATATTACAAATGTGTGATTATTAACAGCACTCTTTTATTTTCTTATGAGAAAATTTTAAAATTGTACAACATTTATTTTGTAAACATCAACACTGTTACCAACTCTCATTAAAATATGGCCATTAGTTGTATGGAGAACTTTTTTTTTTTTTGATTTCTTATATTCTCCCCCCTCAAACCGGTTCAGTTTTATGTAAAAAAAATACAAAAAAATTTCGTAGCGATAAGTCTGTGTTCACGGCTCATATCTTATTGACATGATTGCTACTTTATGGGCGAGAGGGACGAGGGGAAAAGAAACGAGTACACAGACGCATGTACTGTCTTTACGTTTTGCTTTCTTATTCGTTGTTTAATTTTGTTTTTGTTTTCAATATCAAAAAGCACAAATGCATACGCACGTCGTCAAGATGACATGAATCATTTGAACGCCAATTCATGTTCAAAGAAGAAAAAGGAAGAATCTTGTCAATAAGACATGAGTCGTATGAACTCAGACTATTTTGTGTTTTAGGGGGGCGTCCGCCCCTCAAAGTTGGCCTTCAAGCCATTTATTCAAATGTAATTTGTTTGCATATTACTATCTCTTAAAAACAACATTTACAAGAATAGGATATACGGCAATATTTTAGCTCTTCTTGTCAACAACATTAGCCTCGAAGAAAGTTTTTTGCTAAAATTTATATTTTAGAAAATAATTAAGAAAATAACAACAAAATACCAAACTTTTTATATACGTTTTAAATATATAAAAGCCGGATTTAATGTCAAGTGACCCAATTTTGAAATCGATGTCTTCCGATTAGGATGAAATTTGCACCAAGCTTCAAGGTCAAAAAGTTTCAGAGTTAGAGGGGGTCAAAGTTTTAAATTTTCGCCATACAGGTATTTTTTCTCGTCCATGAAACTTATCACCTATTGGTGTTAGCAAAATTTGTCCCAATTATCTTAGATAGCTATTTGATCAATCTTTTTAAAAATAAGCGATATGTACGCTCATTTTCTGCAACGTCGTTATAACTTAAAAAATTAAATTTTGGAGTTATTGATGCAAAATTGTACGCTTTGTTTACATATACATACATATCTATCTTTATATATTTTATACTTTCCCCGTTTGATTTAAATTAAATTAAGAACTTTAAACCAGTGTTCGAAAATAAACTGAACATTATTTAGTGCTCGGCTCACACAACCAGGAACGAAATCTATTTTGTATTGTTTGCGTAGTAATACCGTTCTTAACTATTTTTAATAAAGAGTCGAACATTATACAGTGCTCTGTTCTTCGTTAAAAAAAACAGAACAATTGTAGTGATACTGTAGACAAACATTATATTTTAATGTTCTATAACAGTGATAACCAAGCCCCGATCTAACCAAGCCTCGAACCCACGCACACAAAGATATTATGTACTTGTGTGCGGTCGCAGAGACTGATGATAGTCTGATGTTTTGAAACGAACAAAGTTGTTGTATACATGTGAATTGCCGACCGTGTCTGTGTGAAAAATACGATTATTGACTGACTCATGAGCCTATGGAGTGGCTATCACTGTTCTATAATGTTTCTTTTTTTACATTGATAAAGAAATTTAGCAACGACCGCAGCACGAACAGTTTGTGTGTGTATTGTGTATAAGTTTTGTTTGTGAAAAATTATTTTGCTGGCCTTTTGTTTTTTGGTTTTTTTTACCAGCCAATAAAAAAAAGATCAAAACTATGATTTTTTTCTTGTAATACATAATTTAACAAGTGTGATTAAAAATCGCCAGATTTGACGCGAAAATATCTAAATTGGTATCAACAACAACAGAACAGGAAATAAAAAATCACAATTGTAAACATCGTCTGTAATAAGTAAATGGCCTTTTAATATGTGTTCTCCCTCGAGAATTTCTTGACTTCTGATAAACCCTAATACGAAGCCAAAAGTTTTTCTTGAATATCTTATTTAATTTTGTTGAAATTCTGCACTTTCTGTTTAAAATATAATTTAATTTATGATATTTTGTACTGATTTGTAGACATTTTTAAGTAATACGTTTTGAATATTTAACTTAAAGTTAACTTTTAGAGCGGCACATGGGCGAGAAAGTTTGGTTAACTTAACTGCAAGATTAACTTTTGCGCGAGGTAACTTTTTCGCGATACTACAGTATTTAACAAATTTTTAAAATACATACATTTATATAAAAACAAGTTAGAGTGCTATATTCGGCTGTGCCGAATCTTTGATACTCTCCACCGACATTTCGAATGTTTTAGGAGTAATATCTGTATGATGTCTATTTATTATTACAATTTTCATGTTGTGAAATTCCTTTCTTCAGAAAAATAATTTAATAAAAATTAAATTTCATGAACTTAAGCCTAATTAAAAATATTAAAAATTTGGATTAAAAACCATAAATAGTTCAACAAAATAACCACAATACTAATTATTGTTAAAGCTAAGGCACGAGCTCTATGTGTACATTTGTCCTTCAAGTTGTGCTGAAAAAGGTCAACAGAAAAGAGAAAGACAAAGTGAAAAAACAAAAAAATGTACATGGACTTCAAGAAAAATTCTTGACGAAAGTACGAAAAAACAGAAGTAAAGGAAAAAACATGTAAAATCAATTAAAATGGATAATCATTCAGGAAAGCAAATTTCGATCTACCAAATGTTAAAATACAGTTTGGTTTAAGGATTGATGTTTGACTAGTGACGTCAGCAGTCGTCGATGGCTGCGAGTGTAAGACGGCAAATCCATCTGAGGAGATCGAGTGGTTGCGATCGAAACATGTCATGGTAACCTGCCGGCCAGGGTTCGAGCCCGGGCCACGTCAAGAATGAAAGATTATCAATAACAATTTAAATTAATTTTCATGTTGTGAAATTCCTTTCTTCAGAAAAATAATTTAATAAAAATTAAATTTCATGAAATTAAGCCTAATTAAAAATATTAAAAATTTGGATTAAAAACCATAAATAGTTCAACAAAATAACCACAATACTAATTATTATTATTACAATCTTTGTAAAAACAGACATCTGCATTAAAATTTGTTGCGGTTTAGACCTATATAAAATTATTGACCGACAATCAGAATCAATTTAAAAAAGCTTTAGTAGAATATCAGTTTAAGCTGAACTTAAGTGATTTTTAGGAGAACAAATTATATAAAAGCCATGGTAAGCTTTGAACTAATCATCCCAAACTCTGCAGAACGATTTCTGGTATTAAAAAACATAAATTTCAATACAGCGGTGCAATTAGTTTAAGTGTTTGCAGTGAATTTCAGAAGGCTGCTAAAATGGAATCTAAGGTAAATTATGAACCGTACATCACAAAATTGCATAACATTTTTTCTGGCCATATGAAGCTAAACTGGAAGAAAGTTTACCGCGTATTTAATTATTTTACCAGAGTGGGCTTTATATGAGGCCTATGGTAAGTTATGCACCGATCTTCACCAAATTTCACAGTGTCATTTCTAGTTCCAGAAAACTGTGATGTACCAAATTTTGTTATGATAGCATTATTTTTTACGTTTTTAGGCGAATTTAGCTGTTTTCCGGGAGTAAGGTTTATATGGGGCCTAGGGTAAATTATGAACTGATCTTCACGAAATTTCACGGTCATATTTCTAGTCCTATAAAACTTTTATGTTCCAAATTTTGTTATGATAGCATTATTTTTTAAGGATTTAGGCGTACTAAACTGTAGTAGGGTTTATATGGGGCCTAGGGTAAATTATGGACCGATCTTCACGAAATTACATAGTTTTACTTCTTGTCCTATACAACTTTGATGTCCCAAATTTTGTTATGATAGCATTATTTTTTACGGATTTATGCGTACTAAACTGTTTTCCGGAAGTAGGGTTTAAACGTGGCCTAGGGTAAATTATGGACCGATCTTCACAAACTTACATTGTTTTATTTATTGTCCTATAAAACTTTGATGTACCAAATTTTGTTATGATAGCATTATTTTTTACGGATTTAGGCGTACTAAACTGTTTTCCGGAAGTGGGGTTTATATGGGGTCTAGGGTAAATTATGGACCGATCTTCACGAAATTACATAGTTTTATTTCCTGTCCTATAAAACTTTGATGTACCAAATTTTGTTATGATAGCGTTTTTTTGCGGATTTAGGCGTACTAAACTGTTTTCCGGAAATAGGGTTTATATGGGGCCTAGGGTAAATTATGGACCGATCTTCACGAAATTACACAGTTTTATTTCCTGTCCTATAAAACTTTGATGTACCATATTTTGCTATGATAGCGTTTTTTTACGGTTTTAGGCGTACTTAACTGTTTTCCGGAAGTAGGGTTTATATGGGGCCTAGGGTAAATTATGAACCGATCTTCACGAAATTTTACAGCGTGATTTCCAGTTGAATAGGCCTAATTCTTGCAAAATCGTTTGTCAGTCTGTGCATTATTCCACCATTTATGTAAGTTTTTGTAGCAAAATTATAAATTTTTTTAGGTGGTGGTTCCACATTTTGATTCATAGCTCTGATCCTACTAAACGGATTTTACTGAATTTCAATCCCAAACTGCTTAGGATAACTACAAGCAATTTGACACCCAGTTTGTTTAGTTCTTTTGAGTTTTTCGAAAGTGAGCGTGTTTTCAACAGACGTACAGACGGACAGACAGACGGACATGGTTAAATCGACTTAGAATTACTCAAGGACCCAGAATATATATACTTTATGGGGTCTGAGATGAATAATAAAAAAGTTTCACACGGAATGACAAACTTAATATACCCTCTTCACAACTAATTGTGGTAAAAAAAGTTAAAATTCAAAAACTATGTTCTTAATATTTGCAAAAACGTAAAATTGTCAACATTAATGTTTATAGTATTTTGATTCTATTTCTTGTGTTAATACAATATAATTGTTATTGTAGTGGTTTTTCTGTTGACTTTTAGCTCTTAATTCGAAACAGATAGCAAAGTATGTATGTAGTACGTTCATATAACACCAGTATGTTTGTTGTGTGTTGTGAGTTGATATGTATGTTGAGTTATTTTTATCCGCGTGGGGGCTTGACGTTATATGTATTCATTTGTTTGAACTCACTATATATGTATTTATGCATGTGTTTGTTTGTCTCTCTATTAAACGGAAACAACAATAACAAAAATTCTAATACGAATTTTTCTACACAAAGTTTTTATATTTAATATTTACTTTTTTATACCTACACATAATTTGCAGCAATTCGCTAAAAAAAATTTGGACCTCTTTCACACTCGGCAAGTTACTTGCGCTAGTCTCTTGCGCAACTCTTGGTTTGTAGACATCATCGGTAAGGTCGGGGTAAGGAAAAACAAAATTTAGTACAGACTTTGTTGTACTTTGCAAGTAACTTACGTAACAAACTTGCCGAGTCTGAAAGGGGTCTTGACGATTTTAATCTCATATGACAAATTTAAAAATGCAATAAATCGAAAACAATCACAATAGGGAAGAAAAACAATTTGGATAGTAAAAATTCTTACTGGACAGTCACAAGATCTATGTATACAAAAAATAAATTACTTTTATACACAACTAACGTTTTACACTTTAGGTACAAGTCAAGGACCGGAAAATGTTTTTTTATTTTGTTTCTAAAAAAATATTTATTGTGCAAGTTTTAAAAATTCTACATTTTACAGAAAATAAAAAATTTCTAAAAGTTTTGAAAAAAAGCCGTCGAAAAAAATAAATAAAATAAAGTTTTTGAAATAAAACGTTTTCTTAAAAACATAAAAAAACAAAAACAAAATAACTTTATTTAAGCATTGTCATAAAAATTTAATTGTTCAACACAAATTTAAATAAAATTTATGAAGAGGCAAGGCGAATTCATAAAGGTGACAGCATCATGAGAAAGAGTTATGCTAGCTATCCCTTTTTTTTGAAAAATACTATGTATTTTGTTTTTGTAAAAAGTTAGAGTGACTGTCAAAATTATTTGTAGAAAATATAAAAAGGAAATTTTTTGTTTATAAAATTGGATACACAATTGCTTTAGAAAGTAAATCTTTTTCCTCTATTGCAAATTAATGGTGACTCTACTTATTCTTTACGCCTTTTTATTTTCTTGTGTTTATCTTTTAGATTCACGTTTTTATTTTATAAAATTTAAATAAGTTTTTTTTCAAGAATTTAAATTTTTGTTGAATTATAAATTTGAATTAATTTTTTCACAAAATGTAAACAAAACTTGACATTCAGTATACACACAAAAAAATAAACAAAAAACAGATGACGTGAAAATGCCACCTTTATGAATTCGCCTTGTGAAGAGGTTTCTGAGAATACATACATACATATTACATTTTTTAAAAATACATACATAGAAAAAAAATTCTAAAAAAAACGTTTTAAGAAATATTTTTCAACAAAAAAAAAAGTTTTTTGAAAATTTTTAATTATTTTTTTTTACAAAAAAAGTTTTTGCTTTCAATGTTTGATATTCTTTAATTAGGCTTGAGTTTATCAAATTTAATTTTCACTGAGGGAAGGAATTTTACAACTTGGAATTTTTATTAAAATTTATTGATAATTTTTCTTGGCCGAGCTGGGATTTGAACCCGGGTTGATCTTTACATGTTTCAAGAAACACCACTTTCTATCGTCTGAAGATCTTTGTGTTCTACCCACTGCATTACTGCGGTGCCCGTTAGCCAACAGTCAAACATCAATCCTTAACCAGTTGTACTGGTGGTTCGAAATTTGCTGTTATTATCACTTAAATTTCAAATTACATGTTGCCTCCTTTTTGCTTTCTTTTTGAAACTATGTATAAATTTTGTTTTCAAAGAAATTTTTTTTTCTTTTTCGTTTAAATTTTAAACACAGAAAAACAATAAGGGTCTTCATGATATTGCTTAAAATTACCATTTGTGCAAATGGGTAAACTTGCGAGACTCGTTTCATGAAGATCCTTTTTAATTTTTGTGTATTTTTAAACAATTATTGTCATTTCAATCAGAAACGTCAATAAAAAATATATTAAAAAAAAATAATTAAAAATATAATAAAAAACTTGAAATTTGTAAATTATAAATGAAATTTGTTTTTAAACATGCATAAAGAAAGCCAAAAGACTAATATGCTTATATTATTACAAGAATCTATTGTTTGTGATTTATTTACACTTGAAGTTTTCATTGAAAACGGCGGTAAGCATTAAAAAAATGTGTCTGTATAAATGCACAATTGAACAGCGCAAGTTTACGAGTCAAAATTGTTGGGCAAATTTAAGCAGTTTGTGTAAATGAATTCTCATACAATTTTTGACAGTTCATTTACGAGGGTGTAAGAATGCACAGTTTGCACAGTTTACGAGACTTATAAACGATATCATGAGGACCCTTAATATTCTTTTTTTCACACACCAAAATTTTTTATTTAAAAAATAAAATTTAATTTTGTGTTTTCCGTTCGTAATTTCCGGTCCTTGGTACAAGTACAAAACACGCGTAAGTGCGGTAACGAATTCTGTCAAAAAAGTGTTTGCGGTAGAAAGTTGGTTATAGCTGGAGGTCCACACTACGCGTTTTCACCTCCATGCATTGCATGTATATCATACCTTTCTTGCGTTCTACGTTTCATATTACAAACAACGCTTTAAATGCGGCATCGCCACAAGTAAAAATAAAATTGAAACTGTCGTAACTGACTTACGTTGACCTACATTTTCAATAAATCACTTAAACTTAGACATTTTCTTTCTATTTGGCAGCAATCGTTTATTAAAATCTATTAAAATTACAGAGAAATTGCCAAACTTCGTTTTATACTAAAACTCTTTGAACAACTTTATATGATATACATATGTAATATCACATCAGACATTCACCCTTATTGTGTTTGGCGTATTTAAAATTCGCCTACGGCTGTTTGGTAATAGATTAAAGGAAATAAGTTCACTTTCTCATTTACATGGGCAATGTTGCCATAACTTATTGATGAGAATATGCAAAACAAAAAAAATGCTAAAAATCTGCTGAATCGTAAATTGAAGAAAATATGCTAAAAATCTGCTAAGTTTGAAACATAAAATTTTTTATATTTTAAATTTTTTTAAAATATCGTCAGCTCAAAATTGGTTTGACCTACCGACCATTTTTAAAAAAATTGAGTTAGGTATGGGGTATATATATTTTGAATACCCCCTCTTTGAATCCAAAATCTGTTCGCGAAATTTTTTGTGGTTTCTGAGTTGTAAAGCATTCACTTTGCTGCATATCAACTGTTTCAAAATTTTTTAAGTTTTGTTTTGCTTTACAAGCCACTGTTTGGCGATTGCAGCAAATTTTTCATACAAAAACGTACAAAATATATTTCACTGTTGCTTTGCTGCATTGCCGTATGAAAAAAAGTAGTTAAAGCAAAAGCAAAATAAAATGACAACAAGATAATAAATTTGTGAAAAATAGTTTTATAAAATAATAGACCCAACCAAGTGTACGATTTGCTATTTTTTGCAAAGTGTTTTTAGCCTACCTAAGGGACATTTTACTACAAACGAAAATTAAATATGTATAATGCTACAGCAACCATTATTATGCCAAATATACCAACTTTTACTTAATGTGCCTTGTGGACGGAAGCTCATAGTGGTCGGAGTGGTAACAATATTGCTAGTGCTTTTATTAAAAATTTAAATGAATTGATAAAAGATTATCCCCTAATTAAACCTTTGACATTATGGAGCGATTCTTGCGTACCTCAAAAAAAAATCAGATTAACGCAACCGCAATCAAAATGTTCATTAAACAAAATAATATTGATGCCGTTATACAAAAGTCTTCAGAACCAGCACATTCTTTAATTCAAGAAGTGGACTGTGTCCATGGTGTTATTGATCGGTATTTAAAGAATATTGAAATTCATAGTCCTCTTCATTAACTAAATTTGCTTAAAACAATGCCAAATAATTAAACAAAATTAAAAGTTTTGGAAATGCTTCCGGAAAATTTTCGCACATACTCGTTGGATGCAAATAAAATGGACTTTCGAAAAGTCCCTTTTGCTAAAATTAAAGTACTTCTATACAGTTAAAATAATGATTTATGTATATGTTATAAAACTTCTATGAGAGAGGAAAAATATAAAAATGCAATTTTGGTTAAGTCTGTATCAAAAAATTGTTTGAAAACTCCTGACGACAGTTTTGAAAATATTGAAACCATCATTTATTTCCAGCGATAAAAATAGAGACATAAAAGACTTGCTTATATTTCTTCCACGTGTTGATAAAACTTATTATAAAAGTTTACTCAATTGTATTAACTTTTAAATTTTAAGTGTTTTTTCTTGATTCTATTTTACTTTTGCATTATTTAAGTTATTTAATTTGTGTCTTTTTATGTACCTTTTCATAACAGTAGAACTGTTTTTTCTGGTTTTGTAAAATAAAATCAAATAAAAAAAAAATAAAAATAAAAAATTCATTTCAACAACAAGTTACTCAATACACAGCAATAAGTATACGTATGCAGCACAAAAAGCCAATTTTTTTTTTTTTTATTAAATTCTAACTTTATTCATGAAAGAGCGCAAAAATTTACCTTTTTCTTCAAAACATATACCGGAAGCAGTGGTAAAAATGTAAATAAATTATATCGGGTAAATTTTGAGAAATCCTAATGTAAATCTTCTTTGTCGTTTTTCTCCACTCCGACTCTTTGAGTGACGATTTGTTAAGATTAAAACATAAAATTTTTTTTATTTAAAATTTTTTAAAAATATGTTAAATTTGAACAAAAAAACAATTATAAAAATCTGTTGAATCTTTATAACAAACTAGATGGCACGGCAATCGTTGTTTTGCCACATAACTTATTTCTTTCAGATGTAACAGTGTCAAATTCTAAGAATATATTATATAGCCTATAATTTCATTCCAGATGTTACACTATTTGCCTCCCCAATTTCAAGAAATTTAATTGATTAGTTAAGAAGATATAGGGAGGCGGAGCTTTTACCCCTCTTGTCCTATTTAATGGCCTGTCCTCTTTCCGATGTTACAGTGTATGCATGCCAAATTTTAAGAAAACTGGTTGATTAGTTAAGAAGATAGAGGGAGGAGGAGCTTTTATCCCTTTTGTTCTTTTTCACGCCCTAAATAATAAAAACTATAGGCTATAGTTGTTTCCTACTGTAACACTATTTGCCTGCGAAATTTTAAAAAAATCGGTTGATTAGTTAAGATGATATAGGGAGGGGGAGCTTTTAGCCCTCTTACCCTATTTCACAACCTATTCTCTTTCATATGTTACATTGTCTGCATGCCAAATTTTAAGAAAACCGGTTGATTAGTTTAGAAGATTGGGGAATGGGAGCTTTTACCCCTATTGCAATATTTTGCGCCCTCTAGTGATATAAAATATACTCTACGACCTATTCTCATACCTAACAAACACACATACAAAATTTCATAAAAATCGGTAAAGCCGTTTCGGAGGAGTTCAAAATGGAGGGCATTTTGTTGACATTTGTATGGGAATATAAATACATGTTTCGGAATGTATGCAGTGTTCACTAAAATGGCTATAACTCATTAACCAATACACATTTGAAGACCGTTGACACATAAAAACCTTGGTATTGACGTCACCTTCCACGTGAACTTTGCAGAAACGAAATTACAGAGCACATCAATTACTAACACAATGCAACATTTTTTTATATATAGATAGATTATGCTAAAAAATGCTAAATATTTATAAAGGAATTTTAATATACATGTATTAAATTAAATAAAGTTTTATATTAATAATGCGAAAAACGAAGAAGTTGTAATAATTTGAATATGAAATTGTTTGAAAATATGTATAGTAGATCTGTTTGAAACAAAATTTGCTAAAAAATTAGCTTTTTGACAAGTAAATATGTTTTTTATATTAATATTTTTTACGATTGCGAAAAGCTAAAATTGCAGTTCTTCCATTTTTTATGTCCTACCTAATTTTGGAACTAGAGCTTGCAAATTTACAAAAACTAAAAAAAGGCATTACCATAATGTACATATGTAAGTATTTATAAATTAAAAAAATAATCATAATAAGAAAATAACATAATAAAATATAACGTCGGCTTAATATCTACTTATTAGATTTTGATGCAGTGTGGTAGAGAAAGATATGCCTCGTCGACCAGCATGTAGTTTTTCTTCAATTTGAGTCTTGAAGTGTGTCAAATCAACTATAGTTTTGGTTTTTTTCTTAAGCAGCAAATAAGAAAAATTAAAACTGTTTTTTGTCTCTCCTGTAAAATTTGTTGAAAGGGAATTAGCAGGTTTGCATATTAAGTCGACAATAAGAATCAGCAAAGCAATGGAATTTTAAAACACACATGTAATGCATAAAAAAAGAAGTCTTATTTTTATTTAATACCTACTCTTGTTATTAAATAGTTTTAAAAAAATCATACTAAAGGGCACTTTCTTAAATATGTATAAGGCGTTTTTTTTCTTAACGAAAAACTGCAGATTAACGAAATTTGGTTTTCTCAATGTCTAATTTGTTTCTCATTTGTCGTACAGACAAAATTTAATCACCTGAATCCCAACTTTTAAATGTTTTTTGAGAGGAGTGCCAATTGATTATAATGTTTTTATCGGTATATTGAGAAAACCAAAATTGTAAAAGGACAGTTTAAAAGTCTAAAAACTGTATGTCGAGATTTAGTAACAGGTATTTAGAGAACGGCCATAAGTATCCTTAACTTTTTTAAAAGAATTTTTTTCTCAACTTTTTCCCACACATATTTTCTAGCACTTCGTCGACATTAAATTTTTTTTTTATATTTTATGACATGATTTTGGAATTGCATAATAAGTAAACATTTTTATTTTTAATCATCTGATAGAGGTACTAATATTAGCACGACTATATGTATGCACTTGTGTATATACCCATATGTATATATATTTGTACTTGAAATAATTTGTTTTTAACTCAATTTATATTTGTTTTAAAATAAATATAAAATTGTTGCTGTGATGTTAAATAAGGGTGTTAACATTGTGTACAAATAAGTAGGAGAAAATAAATATGTATACAATAATGTGTTTATAATGTCATAAATTTATTTCGGATATTTGTATTTCAAGAATGTCTTTATATCATAAATTTATTTCAAATATTTGTATTTCAAGAATATATCGTTTATTTACTTCAATCTATCAATTTATGTACATATGGGCATTTCCATTTTGACGTGTCGTGATATTTGTACAACAAAATGTAAAAAAATTAAATGAATAAGTCAAATTTGTAAAAAGGGTTTTTATATATACAAAGTAATGAAGTAGCACTATATTAAAAAAAAAAAAAAAATACAGCAATCGACGCTAAGGATTTAATTTTCAAGCTATCAAATTTAAAAATCTTTGCTCGGGAAAAATCAAGTTTTGTACGATTACTTTACGTACGACTCGCACTCAAAAATTCAAGTACGAATAAAACGTACTCAAAACTATCCTAAATGGGATTACTTTCGAAAATCAATCCAGGAATTTCTGGAAATAAGTATAAAATTCTTAAATCAAGTAAAACAAGTAAGAAAGTATAGTCGGACAAGCCCGACCATATGATACCCTACACCACAGTAAAAAACACATCATGCTTATATGTCCATATAAATATGGATTTATCTTTGTCTATAAACTTCATTAAAATGGGTTTGAAAGTTTGTGAGAGGCAGAAATTGCCCCCTACCTCCCCTTGTCGTCCTATTTTTTAAAAACTGTATATCTAATGTGTCCCTATAGATATGGAGCTATCTATGTTTTAGACTTCATTAAAATCGGTTTGAGAGGCAGACATTGCCCCTATCTCCCCTCGTCGTCCGATTTTTTTTAAAAATGTATACATTTTGTGTCCATATAGATATCGTTCTATCTATGTTTTAAATTTCATTAAAATCGGTTTGATAGTTTCTGAGAGGAAGAAATGTCCCCCTATCTTCCCTTGTGGTCCTACGATTCGGCCCATTTTCAATAGGCTTTGTCCTTGATCCAAAAAGAACCGATGTCCCAAATTTTATCAAATTATCACCAAAATTGCGACCTGTACTTTGTGCACAAGGTTACATGGACAGCCAGCCAGCCGGACGGACATCGTTTGTTCGACTCAGAAAGTGATTCTGAGTAGATCGGTATACTTTAAGGTGGGTCCAGGACCACTATTTTAAGGCGTTACACACATCAGCACAAATGCATAATACCCTCTCCACTATTGTGGTCTGTGTATAAAAAGGTCTGACCAGCCTCATGGCTAAAGGGTTAAAAAGTAAATTTGAACTCTTGCTTTTCATTTAGTTTATATTTTTGGTTAAATATGTACATAAGATTTAAAGTAAAACCCATATCGGGCATGATGTTGGTGATTTATCATTCTGTAAGGTGTAATAACGGTAAGTTAATCAATCATAATAAGTTTTTCTTTCTAATTTCTTTTTTGGTTTTTTTCAAGCACGAATTCAGGATAAAATAAACTTTATAATACTTGAATCAAGCGCATTTTGAGATTGATTCAATCTTAGTTTTACTTAAATGAAGCTCATTTTCGGATTCAAAATATTTCGAAATATTTTAAATGATAACGGCTACACTCGCTTAAGGAAAAGAGATACAGCAGTACTTATCCATTTAGATGAGCGATAATCACCTATTTGTATATGTGAACAGAACCCGCGATGAAGAAAATTGTTGTCTGGCACTGGCAGGACATAAAATAAAGTATTAGGATAAGATTTGATTAATTATTGTTAGTTCATATTTAATATATGAAGATTCAATAAATAAATAATGAAGAAAAAAAAAAACAAATGTCGGATTATTTCAAGTACGAAATCGGGATAAAATCAATCTTTCTGTAATTAATTCAAGAAAATCCGAACTCACTGTACTGTTAATACCGTTTCGGATTGATTTGAGTACGGATGGATTGATTGTTCTTTTGAGTGTATGGGCATTTTAAGCGAAAAGTCTACGCCAGATTGCAAATAAGGTTGTATTTTAGGTCCATGTTGTTTAACCGTTATCCCTTTTGTTACTAAATATAGAGCTAATTACGCTTTACACCAAAATATAAAAGAGTAAACTATATGTATATATATACAGTATTTTGAAAAACAATTTAAAATACTTCTGGCAATCGATTTTTCGATACGCTAAAAACGATGGCTATAGCATTTTTTTTTTTTTTTTTAATTTTTCGATCAAAACTCGTTCAAAATTATTTTTTTAACTGATATCACCATCGCCTTTAACCTGCGAATTTCTTGAGAAATTAGATTTTTCATATGGGAGAAAATATATAAAAATTGGTTGGAGCCTTGAAAATAACAAAAAAAAAACGAGTAAAAAGTCGAAAAAACGTCGAAAAATCCAAAGAAACATTATTTTACGAAAAAATTATATTGCCTTCGTTTTAAGCGTACAATTTTATCTTAGAATGGTAATATGTATTTAAAAAAAATTAAAACAGCCGATTTTTTTTTTAACTACTAAAAAAACCTTAAAAATGTTGTAGCGAAACTTGTTTTCCTCATGCCAGAAGCTGGCACAATATCGAGAAATTGTTGTCCTTACAAATCGGCCAACCCTAGTATGCATATTTATTTGATTGTTTGCTTGTACCTTATATCCGCCTAAGCCGCTGAACCGATAACTTGATGATTTAAAAAACCGACAAAAAATATAGAATAACAAAGAAACATATATAAATTGAATCAATCGGACTAAAGATGACAGAAAACAAGCAGTATTTTAATTCATATAAGAAAAACATATTTTTACAATTTTGTAAACGTTTTTCAATTATCTCTCATTTTAGGGGGCAACTAGCTTTTGCTTAGGCACGGACATCAGTGATGTTAGATGTTTTTTTCGAATTATCGTCAAAATTTGAAAAAAAATCGTCATAATCATTATTAGTTCTGAAAAAAAACCGTCAAAAAATCGTCATATAAAAAACCGTTTTTTTATCAACACGAATTAATTAATCTATTAAAACATAAAAAAACCAAAAAAATATAGAATTTTTAATACTTAAAACGATTTGGTGGGGCTTTGATATTGCTCTCCGGAGATTTTCGTCAAGCACTTCCTGTCATCCCCAAATCTTCTGCTGCGGATGAACTTAACGCGTGCCTGTAATCGTCGTCTTTGTGGAGGTATGTCCAGAAGTTGCAATTGACCACAAACATGAGAGTCGCGTTGCAGAACGACCCATCGGCTGTTAAATTCTCGGGGCAATTGCTGGAGCCAACAGCCAAATTCCTGTTGATGTTTCAAATGGATTGATAAATTTTTGTGAATTCACATCGTCCAAGGAGGAACTCATCAGCAAAGTGCTCCCTGGCATTGCACAAAATTACAAAAATCTCGATTGGATGCTTGAACGGGCAATACTAGCAGCGAAGAATAAGGACGTCGATAGCTTAAACTTAATTATTCAAAGTCAAATCGCAGGACAACTGCATACGTACAAATCTGTTGACTGCGTGACCGATGAAAATAAACCGACCAGCTACCCGTCCGAATTTTTGAACTCGCTTGATGTACCAGGAACTCCGCCGCATAATTTACAGCTGAAGGTGGTATCGATCATAATCATGTTGCGGAATCTCAATCCTCCAAAAATGTGCAACGGTACGCGGTTGTCCGTCAAAAAGCTAATGAATAATGTGATTCAGGCGACAATCATCAAGGGCAAATTCAAAGGAGAGGAAGTCCTTATCCCACGAATTCTTATTATTCCAACTGACCTTCCATTCCAATTCAAGCGGATTCAGTTCCCCGTTCGATTGGCATTTGCAATGACAATCAATAAATCGCAAAGCCAATCACTGGAAGTCTGTGGGATTAATCTGGATTTGCACTGTTTTCCGCACGGTCAGCTGTACATTGCATGTTCGCGTGTTGTGAAACCGTCTTCGTTATTTGTTTTTGCGCCGGAAAACAAATCGAAAAACATTGTTCATCAAATCGCTCTCTACTGATTCCATTCAAATTAATCACATTGAAAATTTACATATTTGTGTTCTATTATTACTCTAAAGTTTGTCTGAAGGCTTAAAATTGGGACGAGGCGAAGTTCGTCAAGTCCGCTAGTATAAATATATATTCGCCTCTACACACATATACAAACTAAGAAAAAACTTTACTTGCCAGATTGAAGTGTTACAAAATTGATGCCAGATCAAAGTTTAAAATAAATTTATTTCCTGATGCTCTGGCCTAAGCAACCGGTGAAATGCGCATAGAGGCTAGCTTTCCCTCAACAATAAATTTCAGTGTATTTATCAAATACAAAAATCTTAATAATAAATTTTGTATTCCCGTAAATAACTTTGGTGACGGGATTAAATCGTTAAAACCTAAGTGACTCTTCATTAAAAATCGTCAATCGTCATTTTGGTAAATTCATCGTAAAAAATCGTCAAAATTACGTAAAATCGTCACATCTAACATCCATGACGGACATTGTAAATTGGTTTATTTAAAACAGAAATGAAAGCAAATGTTTACTAATTAAAGAGAAAGTTCAAAATTGGATTTAAATTCTTCTCTAATCTGTTTTATAACATAAAGATAATTGTTTTTAAAGAAATGCAAAATGCAAAAAAATTTTCAGTTTTCAATCCACTTTTAAAATGAAAAGTAAAAGTGATATTTTAAATAATTTTACAAAAAAAATTACCTTATCTTTTACTTAACAATTAATAAGTATTATATTACTAAAACATATACATACATATGTATATAAGATTTTTTTTAATTTTGTTATCAAAATTAGCAAAAAAAAAAGAACAACTAAACTTAAAAACGTTCTGTAAATTCTTTATTTCGAATTCACGTAAAAGTAACGCTTAAAATACAAAATAGACAAAATAAATAAAAATAATTTTGTAATACAAAAAAAGTATTAATATCAAGGTATGTATAGTATTTGAGTTTTAAGGCTGCAATCTATTCAATTGGCTCCGTATAGACTCTGTCCTTAACATAGCCCCACAAAAAATAATTCAGTGGTGTTAAATCTCACGATCTTGGCTGGCCACTTAACAGCTGATGTTTGTGAAATTATGCGATCGGGAAATTTGGTTTGCTATAAATTGATCGTTTCCTTGGCTGTGCGTAATGTAACTTTAACAGAACCACCATTTTCCTAGTGGATTTTAATTATTTTAATGCGATTTAATGCACAATTGAATTCATTGCAACAATTGCCAATGCATCTACTGCGAATATGTCAAAAAACTAAATGTCAAAACTATCTTGTTGTTGGTGTTGCAACAATTAAAAAACAAAGTTCTGCTAGAAAACCCTTAATATGCATCAGAGAATAAGTTTTTGACTAAGTTCATATATAAAGACCGATCAGCTGGGCTGATGCGTATAGTACTTGTTTAAGGTACCGCGATTAAAACTGATAAAAAAAAAATACAAGACAGAGTGCTATATTCGGCTATGCCAAATCTTTAATACAACTTCACCATGCCATACCCCTCACCCACTAACGGACATTATCAACCAGAATTAAAAAACAAAAATTTTTTCGATTAAAACACATTTCTCTATTTAAGCGGCAAATCATCTAATTTTTACACATTAAAGCCCTTGTTGTGTTTTTTTTTCGCTTTTTTATGTTTGTCATGTGTACAAATTAGATGCAGTCGTGGTTTTTTCTCATATTTCATCCTTTAGTGGACCGATCTGGCTGAAATTCAATAGCAAACTTTAACGAAGAATATGTGACATAAATATATAAAAACCTAGTAACCATTTTTTCTGGTGTCTTCGGAAAACCCATTTCAACATACAGATGACAGACGGTCAGACAGACAGACGAACATCGTTAAATCAACTTCGCTACTTATAAGGACCCATAAATATATTTCGGTATTATTCGTACTCAAATTTTTAAGTACTATTCATACTAAAAATAAGTGAAAGAAACTTTAATTTAGCACGTTTTTTTTCTTTCTGCGTACTTGTCAATGACTTCTTTGTTCATTATTTTGTTTAAATAAGGAGTTCAACAACTTAAACAAATATTAAATTTCTTAATTTCTTATCGTCAACTTTTTATATACCCCTCACCACAAATGCTAAATGAAGGTATACTTAGTTTATCATTCTCTGTGAAACTTTTTTAATATTCATCTAATAACCCATAAAGAATATATATATACATATATTCTGGGTCCTTAAGTCTGCTTTCACAGGTTTCATCTTTTGATGTTAAACTCTTATGTTTTTAGGTGAGAGAAGAAAGAAGAAAGGGTCCTTAAGTCTGCTTTCACAGGTTTCATCTTTTGATGTTAAACTCTTATGTTTTTAGGTGAAGAATATTGAAACCGATTGCTGCGTGTGATTAAATTTGCATCTTTAAAAGGGAATTGAAAGGAAGTTGATCATCAAAAGATGAAAGGTGTAAATTCAGACTTAGTAGTTCCAAGTCGATTTAGCTTTGTCCGACTGTTGATAACACCCTCACTTTCGAACAAAAAAAAAAAAAAAGCAATATTGGTGTCCAATTGTTTCTAGTTCTCCTAAGCATTTTGGAGTTGAAATGTTTTTAGTACGACTAAGCAGTTTGGAGTTAAAATCCAGCAAAATTATACATATTTTTTGTATTACATTTTGCTATTTTGAGTTAATCGTTATAGCTAATGTCTTTTCTTGCTGTTTTTTTATTTTGCTGAAAAAGCCAATGTCTTATTAAATCCAGGATTCACTAAGAACTCCTCCAAATAAGAAAAAACTAAAATGTTAATTTTACAAAACTGAATGTATTGAAATTGGCCATTCAAGCACCAAGCCACAGAAATAATAGGATAAAAATTTCTAATGATTGGCCAATAATTCAACACACACAGAAAGAAAAAACACGTACTAAATTTAAGTTTATTCCACGTACTTTTAGTACGAGTCGTACTTAAAAATTTGAGTACATAAGTATTTAAAACCATCCAAAATGGGATTGCTTTCGAAAATCAATCGCAGAAATTCTTAAAATAAGTATAAAAATCCTTAAACAAATAAATAAAAGCTTGAACTTTTCGAAGGTCGTGCCACTCTATATTCTATGTGCGTGGATACGTGTGTATGTTGGCATGTCATAGTGTCCACGGACATAATGGGCATAATGGCTCTGCATAGACGGCTTACGGCCGGGCGCATGGATTTTCTCCTCTATGGTATAACAAAGACCGGCTTCGCTTAATAAAGCTTTTAAAATCTGCCTTGTTACCGTAGGCCGCCTATGCAGAGAAGCTTTAGTTTGCGAAGCCGGTTTTTGTTATACCATAGGAGAGAACATCCATGCGCCCGGCCGTAGGCCGGCTATGCAGAGACGCTTTAGTTAGCGAAGCCGGTTTTTGTTATACCATAGAGGAGAAAATCCATGCGTCCGGCCGAAGGCCGGCTATGCAGAGAAGCTTTAGTAAGCGAAGCCGGGTTTTGTTATACCATAGAGGAGAAAATCCTTGCGCCCAAAAGTGTTTTCGTTATATATTTAATATATACACCCAGAGAAAAAGCAGCAAAACCATTTTTAAAAAGACATAATGTCCATTTTAAAAACGACATAATGTCCATGGGCTTTATGTCTCATCGAAGGGCGTCATAATGTCCATGGACATTATGTCCGTGGACACTATGACATGCCACCCGCGTGTATTTGTAAGTTTGTTGTAGTAACAACAACAGCACTTCAAAAAGAAAGACATTCATTATTTACATTTTTAAAAAGTAAAATAAGAAACAAAAATTCCCAAAAATTATAATTAATCAATCCATTCTCGGCTTTTTTCAAGTACAAATTCGGGATTAAACCAACTTAGAAGTTTAATTTGAATCAACATAGTTTAAGTTTTGGGTTTTTGCATAATCCGTTCCTTAATTAAGCATTTAGTACTTGATTTAAGAAAATAAGTACTTACTGTTCTACTGACACCGCTTCAGCTTGATTTAATACGGATGGATTAATTTTTCTTTTCAGTGTAGGTCTAAACCAATTATAAAACTGACGTCGGTGTTTATAAATATTGGTTGATAATTTATAGCCCACTCCTGAAATTTCTTACTTTCGGTGGAGGTTATCAAAGATTCGGCACCGCCGAATATAGCACTCTAACTCGCTTAGTTGATAATATAGTTGACAAATTAAAAAATCCACAAGGTTTTTTATAATTCTTATGTAGTAAACAACCATAATCTTTCGTTTTCCGCTATAACTATCTTACTAATTTGTTACTTAGTTAAAGCAATAAACAACTTATATGCAGTTTTTTTTTTACTATATGGAATATAAAACTTATTGCTTGTTACTCTTAAACTTTCAAAAGTTCTGCACAACTTGGACTAAGTATTATCTATTGAAAATAATCAGAAGTTTTGGAAATAAAATTTCAAAATACGAAAGTTTCATTGAAACTTATGACATAATTTGTTTAAATATTTTTAAAACGCAATTTGCCACGAATAATATTACTGAAGACATTAGTAACCGACATATAGTGTAATAATAAAGTTTATTGATTTTAAACGATTGGATTTTTAATTTTAGATTTTTGTATTACATACATCAAACATACATACAAAATTTACTAGACAGGTTTGAAAAAATTGTCACATTATACTAAAATCTTTAAAAGAGCACCATACACTATCAAAATGGTTAACATTACTTGTGTACGTGAGTTCGCCTTGTGGACGTAATATTCGCCGTCATACATATCTAAATTTTTTTATTTTCCATCCAGCATCGTCAGTGTGTCACATACAAACACATTTTCACTAATACTACCACAGTGCTTGATGAGTATTTTGATTAGTGTATTTGGGCCTCAAAAAATTTACATATGACGGCAAATTCGCCTGCTGGAAAAGCATTTGACAAGTGTATTTGGCCCTTTAAATTGGTTTGATTTTCTATTTAGAGTTGTTGGTGTAACACATACATACAATCATATTTTCAAAAATACTACCATACCGTTTGATGAATAATTTTTATAAGAGTACGGTGCTCTTTAAATTTGCGATTCAGTGCACACAGTGCAATCTACATGCAATCTGTTTCAATGCAACCACAAAATATCAAAGCGTTTTGATGTTGATGCAACCTGGAATGAATGAAAATGAACTTAATTCACTAGATTGCGTACATGTGTTGCATAGTGTGTACCCAGCATTACGTGACATTTGGGGTAGAAGTACATAACACGCTTAAATTCGTCGTCGAGTATCGTGCTAGACCAACGTTCGTTTATAAAAAGTTTAAAAAGGACAGCTAGCATAACTCTCTCCCACGCTGATTCGGTCACCTGTACGAATTCACCTTAACTTAGTCCAAATTTACACTACAGCCATTTCTTGCCGGTCAGACGAAGTTTATTCGCATCTCTTGCCAACAAATTTTTTCTATCCGGCAAGAAATGTCCATAGTGTGAATTGCGACGTACAACCAATATTCCATGCCTAGGCGAATTCACATACACTTGAACTCGAAAGATCAGCTGACATTTTTTTTCCTCAGTGCATTTTGATCTAATTTGTCTTGTTAGTGTGTAAGTTCATGAATTTGCCTTCGGTTTGACGTTTAACGAAACAACTGATTTTGATAAGTAAACAAGATATTTTTCAGAGCGAATTCGGACGAGTCTACGTTATTAATTTGCCTTGCAATGTGAAATTTTGTTAAATATAAATTAAAGGTTACGAAACTTTGGACTTATTTCCAGGGTTTAAAAAACTGCAGTCGAAACCAAAACCTGTGTGAAGAATTGGCAGTTTTTTTTCCTTGTTTTTTTGTTTAAAAAAATTCCAGTGTATTAAATTTTGTTAGACTAATAAATATTTTATATGTAGAAATCATACTAAATAAAATAAATTAACTATCATATTTTAAAAATCAAACAAGCTGGTGGTTAGTTGGTTGATAAGATAACGAAATTATTTAATACGAATTTCTCTTCCTACACTTCATAGTACATATTAGATTAAAATTAGCCATTGATTAAATCAATTTTTTTTTTTATCTGCATGTTCGTTGAGCGAGTGTGACTTAAATTTTAAGATTTCACTTAACAACTCAAATGTTATTGGCAAAATTCTTACTAAAACTCATACAAAATTTGTACATATGTAGGTATGTAGTATGTATTTAAAACATGTACACCATGTAACAAAAATATACAATGTATAATGTCCTGGAAACAAAGGGCCACAACAAATCGATTTCTTTCGATCCGGTTTGATGCTATTACATTGACTTCTCGCCAGGTTTTATCAATACGGCTAACTCCGTATTCTACTGAGGAGCACAGACTTAGTACAAGATTTAAAGGTGCCTAATCTTCTGTTTTTGGATGTGGCAGAAGATTTCCATACTGAACGAAGGTTACCGAATGCTTGGTTTGGATATTCAGTAGAACCACCTGTGTTTTTTAGGATGCCACCTATCAAAATCTACAACAATTTTTGGCATTTTTAAATGGTTTCATATATGGATGTATATAGTATACATATGTATATCTATACTATATATCGTTAGCTGAAATGCAAAACCACGTAACAAGCAAAAAATGCGAAATCGGTTTCTTGATTAATTACACTATGCGACAGTCAAAATCGGGATGGGATGAAACCAACGGGAAATGTTATATCGGTAAAAAAAAAGTTATACGTGTCCCGGCGTTTCGCTGGGTCACATCTAGGAATCGAGATATATCGATTTGAAAAATGGGCTAAAAAACATCAAAATATTTATAAAAACCTAAATTTTAGGGCTGCCATACGTCCTATTGATATGACTTATATATGTACCAAAATATCGGAAATTTTTAGCAGAACATATTTTATAAAAATCGCGGAAAAATCGGTTAAGATACAAAAAAGTTATGACCAAAATTAAATTACTTTTTTTATACCCTTCACCGAAGGTAAAAAGGGTATATATAAGTAATTTTTGGGGATTCAGTATTTCGGTTATAACTCAGCCATTTTTTAACCGATTTAACAGATTTATATACCGACGTGTTTAAGAACAAATTTACTTGAGTTATAAAGCTTGGACTCGGGGAGATCTATGGTTCCCGAAAGTGGGTATTTAAAAAAAAAATTTAGTTTTGGTCATAACTTCTTTTTTACCGATATAACTTTCCCCGGTAGTTTGAACCCTTCCCGATCACTGACCCCTACCATTTGTAGCACAGTGTTATCATTGATGAATATCAGCAATTTTTACTCTCAGATAATGAAAATCTGACATTTTATAAGCGAAAGTACTTAACTAGAAATGCAAGTATTATTTAAACCAAAAGTACGTAGCTACATTTCAATAAAAAAGTGAAAAAATATTAGTTACTGTACATTAGGGTGGTTACAAGAAATTATTGTTAATTTTTCCGTCGGGGCAACCCCCTAATATGAGCCAATAGAATAGACAATGCAATTAGAAAGTTTCAGCCCAATAAAATAACGATAATTTAAGGAAAAACAGCGATTTTTCACTAAAATTCGCATTTCTTTGTCTTTATAACCGAAACCGTTCATTCTAGGACCTGAGTCGAGTCTTGTTTTATAGGAAATTTTATTCTTATTAATTTTGATATTGATAGTTTTTTTCTTTATACCAATAGTTAAAGTGATACTTAGCATTAATTAAGGACAAAGAAATACGAATTTTAGTGAAAAATCACTGTTTTTCCCTAATTTATGCTCAATGAGGCACGTGTTGGCATTATCCGATTGGGCTTAAACTTTGTCAATCGGATTTTCTAGGCTATTGGAGCACCAAAAGATAGCCCCCAAAAAAACATTACCATATCTTGTAACGACCCTAATAGGGTGGTTACCAGAAATTAATGCTGGATTTTCCGTCGGGGCAACCCCCTAATATGTGCCAATAGGATAGAACATGCTATTGTTGAAGTTTCAGCCCAATCGGATAACGTATAAGAAACGATTTTCCACTAAAATTTGTATTTCTTTGTCCTTAATTAATGCTAAATATCTCTTTATCTATTGGTATAAGAAACAAAACTATTAAAATCAAAATTAATAAGAATAAAATTTCCTATAAAACAAGACTCGACTCAGGTTCCTAGAATGAATGGTTTCGGTTATAAAGGCAAAGAAATACGAATTTTAGTGAAAAATCGCTGTTTTTCCTTAATTTATTCTCATTGAGGCACATGTTAGCGTTATCCGATTGGTCTAAAACTTTGTCGCATTTTCTATACTATTGGCACATATTAGGGAGTTGCGCCGATGGAAAATCGAACATTGATTTCTTGTTACCACCCTACTGTACATTTTACGAATACAAAACAAATTTTCTTAAAAACTTAAAAAATTTCTATTGCAGTGGCATGTTTTTGTTGAAGAAAGTATGAGTTCAAAAGAACGTAAATAACATAACTTTTTGAAACATTAATAAATAAATTTTTTTATTTCAGAAATAAATAAATCGTTTTTATTTAGTTTTCTTTTTAGTAAATCTGCGTCATTTGAATAACAAAATTGGATTTATTTTTGAATATATAACAAATTCTGTTTCTTCTGTAAAATATTAAAAATTTTTGATTCTGCATTTCAGATATAAAAAAAATAAGTTGTCCTATTTTTGCCATTTAAAAACTCGGGAACCACACAGAAAAGTCTACTTTCACTGGTGGTTAAAGAAAACATCGAAAAACTAGGATCACGAGGGATGTAGGGGGCAATTTCTGCATATCCACAATCTAACCCATAGATATATCTTTGGATAGACATATAAGCTATGTATTATTCAAAAATAGGAATACGAAGGTAGCATAGAGGCACACTCCGGGTAACCGCTTCACCATTTTTCATTTAAAATGAGAAAATTCAAGATGAAATTGAGAAAATTCCAAATGAAATTGAGAATTTCAATTTGATATTGAGAAAATTCCAATTGAAAATGAGAAATTCAATTTGATATTGAGAAAATTCCAAATGAAATTGAGAATTTAAATTTGAAATTGAGAAAATTCCAAATGAAATTGGGAAATTTTAATTTAAAATTGAGAAAATTCCAAATGAAATTGAGAAAATTCCAAATGAAATTGTGAAATTTTAATTTTTCATTGATAAAATTGAATTATCTATATAATTTTTATTATATTCATTCAACAAACATACATAACTAACAAGGATCGAAAAATATGAAAATAAATACAAGTCGCAGTATTATTGACCAACAGGCATATCTTCCAGATCCAGAGCAGATTGGTAAAACGATGAAGTATTGTATGGCTCTACTGCAATCTCCAGTAGTTATACATGTCTTAGAAGCATTAATCATCTGTTCTAAAAAGACAAGCCTCTGTTCTCCTGCATGGGTGGGAATTACGTTCGGTACATTCATCGTTGTTGTTACCGTACTTTTTATTTTTAACCAAATAATTTCAATGGGGTTAAGCATCGGTGAATAGAAGCTCAATCGCAGGAGCGTAGCTGCAGAGTTGTCAGAAATAATTTGTAGCCGACTGTGGCATTGAGCATTGTCACATACCAATACGAGGATCTGGATGCCTGTTGGTCAATAATACTGCGATTTTTATTTAGTTTAATTTTTTTCGATCCGATAAAAATTATATAGATAATTCAATTTTATCAAGGAAAAATTAACATTTCTCAATTTCATTTGGAATTTTTTTAATTTCAAATTTAAACTTCCCAATTTCATTTGGAATTTTCTCAATTTCAAATTGAAATTCTCAATTTCATTTGGTATTTTCTCAATTTCAAATTGATATTCTCAATTTCAATTGGAATTTTCCCAATTTCAAATTGAAATTCTCAATTTCATTTGGAATTTTCTCAATTTCAAATTGAAATTCTCATTTTCATTTGGAATTTTCTCATTTTCAATGAAAAATGGTGTAGTATATACATATGTACATTTTTGGTATTCTGCAAAAATTTTAAAACAAAAGCTCGTTCGATTTCAATACCACTTCATTTCGATTTCTAGAACATGCCCGACAATTTAATAAGCCGTTTTCCTTTAAAACGCCAAAAATCATATACCAATGCAAAAACAATTGAACGAAAGTCTGCATACTGACTACTATCGCTTTTAGATTTTTGTTCCATGGTGTATGAACTTCTGAATAATGTTTTTGTTAAAAAACGATATATATGCATTTTAAAAGAAAAGCCCCAGAACCAAAATAATCAATATTATTGTGGGCAGATTTATTGTGTTTTTTTAAGTATTTTTTATGACTTGGATTTTTGTATATGCAATGACACGTTTATTGATCGATAACGCAGTTTTAAAAAGCAAATCAAAAACAAAAAGTTTTGTAATAAATACAATTAACTGTTCAATGCCCCTTATTTTAAAACAAAGTATTATTATCATGACGAGTTTTGCAAGTACATACATATGTACATATATTGTGATTGCTGTAACCGACAACAAGAACACTTGTTAAGATCTTGTTTTAACAAACCAAATAACAACAATTGAAAATACTATTTTTAATTAACAATAACTAAAAACCTGTAATTAAATAATGCGAAATTGGACTAAGTCTTTTTGCAAATTGTTAATTCATTTTATATTAGTATTAAACAAAATAAATAAAAAAAATTAACTTGCATCTTATTATCATTTGTTTTTATTTTTTTGAATTGAATAATAGACACATCAAGCTCTTATATTCGAAACTTTCTATCTTAGATTTTTACGAAAATTATTTTTAACCAGTTTTTAAATTCTTAACCGTGACATTTGTACAAACATAAATGTATTCCAATTTCCTTAATTTAATATTTTTTTGGTTGCAAAACTTTTTATGCCTTATAGGTATGTATGTACATACTTAGTTATTTTGTCAAAGAAAAACAAGATGGTAAAAACTTTAAAAAATATTAAAAAATCATACTGCCGTATTCATAAAAAATTAAAATAGATTTGAATTGTATTTTAAGAAAAATTTGTATGAAACTTTTGCCTTAAAACACATTTCCAACTTATTTTATTTTTTATGAATACGGCAGTTAATCTTAACTAACTACAATGGACCAGTACAGTAGAATCCCGATAATTCGTAATCGCAAGGGACCGGCCATTTCTTACGAATTATAGGGGTTTTCGATTTAGCGGGGTTATGATTTAACGGGGTTAAAATAAAATAAATATGAATAAACGGGGGTTTTCAATTTATTTACTTAAACGATAAAAAAACATTAAACACAATTAATTGTTAAAAATAAAATAGCTGATCTTAAGATAATAAACCTACACACAAGCAAAAACCCATCCAAAAATAAAATACAGTAGAAACCCGATAATTCGTAATCGCAAGGGACCGGCCATTTCTTACGAATTATAGGGGTTTTCGATTTAGCGGGGTTTCGATTTAACGGGGTTAAAATAAAATAAATACGAATAAACGGGGTTTTTCAATTTATTTACTAAAACGATAAAAAAAAAACATAAAAAACAGTTGTTAAAAATAAAATATATTAAAATTCTATATAAAAATTATGTATGTAACAAACTGATCTTAAGAAAATAAATCCACACACAAGCAAAAACCCACGCAAAAATAAAATAGTGGTAAACAAAAAATCATTCTTTCCATGTTTTTGTTGTTTTTATTACGAATTATAAGTGGTAGTAAGCAAACAATTACGATTTATAAGAGGTAAAGAAGATTTTATTTGAAAAAAAAAATTACGAATTATCGAGGGGACCAAAATGTATGGAAAATTTACGAATTAACGAGATTTTTTCAAGGGACCGACAGTTTATTACGAATTATCGGGAATTACGATTTATCGGGGTACGAATTATCGGGATTTGACTGTAGTGGTAAACAAAAAATCATTCTTTCCACGTTACTGTTGTTTTTATTACGAATTATAAGTGGTAGTTAGCAACCAATTACGATTTATAAGAGGTAAAGAAGATTTTATTTGAAAAAAAAGTTACGAATTAGCGAGGGGACCAAAATGTATGGAAATTTTACGAATTAACGAGATTTTTTCAAGAAAACGACAGTTTATTACGAATTATCGGGAATTACGATTTATCGGGGTACGAATTATCGGGATTTGACTGTATATACATACCAAAAAAATTTAGTTATTATAAAATTTTTTGCTTGTGCGAACATTTTTTAAATGCGATTTCCTCAAAATGCATTCGATATGCCAACGGTATCAAAAAATATAATATTAAAATGCGAACTCTTTAGATTTCATATGATGTATGAGGCTCATAGCTCCCTTACTAAAATCTTCTTGCTCAAAATTTAAATATCTCTAATTTAAGCATTTAATTACTTACAGTGAAACTTCTTTATTTAGATGGACTTATTTACGATCTTATTTATTAGAAATTAAATGGATTTAAAATATATTTTTGGAAAAAAAATTATCGAAAATGTAACTAAAAAAAAACAGATTTAAGCCTACAATTGAAGCACAGCCGCGAATAACGTTTTAAGTTACAAAATAATAATTTTTCAGGAGAGCAAAAAAACGTTTTTTGACAGGCAGGGTTACTTGTTTTAAAAAACTTTTTTTTCTATTATTAAAAATAATGATAATAAAAACTTTTATGCAAAAGGCTTTTAAAACATTATTCCGCACTGCAAGAGCATTTCGGTTACATCATTTTAATAGTAACTTACAACGTTCTTCCACTGGCTGACTCTTTGTATGCCATTTTGAAGACGTTAAGGTGATTAATTTTGGGTGATTTGATGTTAAAACTGTGTAAGAGAGTAAGGTTAACGGTTATCTGCTAAAAAAACAGTTTTTGCAAAATGTGGCGTTTACAACGTTATTCGCGGCTGTGCTTCAATTTCAATTTAATTTTGTATAAATACCACAATTATGTATTTATGCAAGTATGTATTTTTATTTAAATAGTTTCCATAATAAAGAGTATGTTCTTTTAAAAAATTAATAATTTTGACGTGTTTGCCTTGTTATAAAAAATTTGAAGATTTTTCTCTTTAAATTAAGTTTTTTTTCGCTAAATGAAGATTTTTCTTACAAATCTCCTGGCAACGCTGCGTTGGATATTGTTTGAGGGCAGAATATTCTTAGGATTCTCCGCAAACATTGGTTTTAAAAAACTTGCAGCGAGGGATTAAAAAGAACTTGCTTGCATATTTATGTTGACAAGCTTTGCAGGTTCTTAAAACCTTTCTAATGACTAAAACGTCAAATAAAACAGAAAAGTTTTTAATTATAAACATATAGAATTTCTTTGAAACTTGCAGGCTAAATGTACTTAGGAAGAGCTTTGCAAGCTCACACTTGCAGTTTGCGAATAAACGACACAAACATAAAGCGTATTCAGCTCAGAGGTTTTTAATTGAAAAATGAAAAAATATAAAGCTGCAACTTTTTATTACAACAAACCCAAGGAAAAAGTTTTACACCAAAAGTTGTAATGTAAACAAACTTTAACTAAGTTTAAGAAAATTTCTTTAAAAGTTGCACCATTTCAATTTTAATAGCGTTGGCAATTCAGGAACGTCTGAAAATACGCTAGATTTGCCCCTACATACAATTTTTCCCCATCTAGAATATATAATATTTCGCGGAAAACCCTCGAAATTGGCTGTACAGTAATTTTGACTTAACTGCCTTTTGTTTACGTGCACTTTTGACCTGACTGCGCAAAATTGATTATTTTTGGAATTATTCTTTATAATTCCATACAAATTCCTTTTTTAAGTGCACTTTCTATACCTGCACATTTAAGATAAATGCACAAAATTTTTGGCATTTTAAAATTATTTTAATACAAAAAATCAAAGTTAGCTACACTTTAACTTAACTGCCCAAAATACATATTTTCTGGAATTATTCTTCAAAATCCTTGCTTACATTCATTTTGTATACCTGCACATTTTTCATATTTTTGGGAAGCTTTAAAATATTTTCATACAAAACATCAATCTTTATGTTATTTGTGAATTCTCATTGTTTTTGTTAATGTTTCTTTTATATTAAATTTGTTTGTAAGACGATTATGTTTAATACACAACTCCTAACTTCTGATGATTATCTGACGAGTAACAAAAAGATCTAAATCTTTTTTTAATTTATTTTTTGATACGCTCGTCTTTAAATCTTGCAATGAACCTTTTGGGACTCTCTGCAAGAGTCGTATAACAATTACTGAGCTACCTAATAAGAATGTTTTTGAAGTATGAAAATGCTATTTCCAATACAATTAAAAAAAACCGGCCGAAGGATCTGTAAAAAAGGATTTTCCGATAGGATGGTGTTGATTTCGCGACCTTAAGGTTTGTTTAATAGAAATTGTATGAAAATTAGAAGTTTTGGCATGAAAAATACGCTTGATGCCCTTATTAAGGTAGCTCAGTCATACGGCTGAGCATTTCACGAGTTGTTAAATAATATCTACATGAGTCTCATACGACTCTTGGCATGCTTTTTGAAAGACTCGTTATATAATCTCTACATACATCATAAACGATTCCCTTTATGATTAATATAAGTGTTTTTTGCTGCGTTATGGAAACATTTCTTATACAAATCAGCACGTGTAACAGTTTCTCCCGTACGAGGAATTGTCTACAATTAAAAAATGAGCTCGTCGACGATCAAAAACACTCTTTGTGAGATTCCCAGTAGACTCCTAGACGATTGAAAATGCTAGCTGGGTTGATATAAAATTTTAAAAAAATATAAATTTATGTATTAATAAAATAATTTTTTTATTCTACTTTTAAGGCTAGATTACACTATTATACTTTGTATTAATACATGTCAAAAACTCAAGTAATATGACAAAGTGTGATAGTGTGAATGCAATGTGTCACGAAAATGACAAGTATTATGAAAAAAGTTTGACATCCCATACGACTTCATTGTTTTTTGAAAAATTTCTAAACAATAATACTTTTGATTGGATCAGGTTTGCATTTTTTCATGCGTGAGTGTTTATACTTTGTGTGATGGTGTGAACACAAACTGTCATGTTACATTAGATTTTTTGACAGTCGCAACAAAACTCATTAGATTTCTATCTCACAAAGTATTATGGAATACGTAAGACTTGTGAGATAGTGTAATCTAGGCTTTAAATCAAACACTTTACTTTAGCTGCACTTTTTTGAAGGTAACCACAATTGTGTACCTGCACATTAAAGCAGGTAAATGCATTTAAGATAACTGCATTTTTGATTTACCTGAACAAAAATCGTGCAAAGAAGATTGTGCAGCTAAGTCAAAACTACTGTATTAACACAGTAGTGTTGGTGACACACACTCACACAAACCAATAACATCATGAAAAAAATGTAAACAAACTGCACTTACCTTGTAATGAATGGCCGCACATGCAAACAAGTGTAATAGTAATCACAACAGTTCTATTCAATATGTATACATATACCTGTGTAGTTTTATTAAATTAATACAAAACTATTGTTGTTTTATCATTATTCTGCAATACCTTTTATAATTTATCTTACACCTAAAACAAAACATTTACAAACGAATACATGAAACAAAAGTCTTGACTTTCAATTAATGCCAAACTTCTATTTATTCTTTACTTTATTTTTTACTATTTGTAAACATTTATTAACAAGTTTTGAACAACATTCCTATAGTTAACACAATTACCAAAAATTATTTTAACCGGCGTTACTGAAACAAGCTAAATTAATATGAAGAACAGCAACAACATTAATAGAGTTGCCAATGTTTTTGCCGAAGTATAATAACACAGTACAGCACATGATTTCGGGACTCAATTTTGATAATTGGTTATGAAAGTAGACCCAAAAAGAAGAACTTCTGCATCATAAGTTTGGTCATGGTACATCAAATAGTAACTTGAAAATTAATTTGAAGTTAGTAAGTATCGTATAGGGGAATTAATCACGTTTTAGGCTCTTTTGTTTGTCATAACTCGAGAACCACTAGTCCGAATAATATTTTTTGCCCAAAAAATTTAAATTTTTTATTTTTAATTCATAAAAAATCCAAAACGGTAAAAAAAGTGTCAAGTCCTATTACTTTCACGTAAAGTCGCATAACCTATCGATAAACGCGTTTTGCTTTTATTCACAGTTAATTATAACCACCTATGTGCATGGGACGCATTAAAACAAGTCATCGAAGGCGTCTTAGGAAAGAACTCTGCGGAACAGAAGTGCTTAACAAATGTTTTCGAAATAAGCATTGCTTGATATGGAACAGACTCAAAGTATAAACTTACAATTCCATGCTTTCTTCTCCTTGATTTTTGATAGTTAAGTACAATTTCCCTAAAACCAAACAATACTCATATAAATATTTGTTATTTTTTTACGATGGTTTCTTTTAAAACATTTGACATTTTATTAAAAAAAAAATGCAATTTGGTGTTTTGCTCTCTTAAACAGTAGCATGTTTTATTCAAAAAAATTCGCCCTTAATAATGGCAAAGGGTATTGAACTTTTCGCCCCCTTTTGAATCTACAGTGTTGAGAGTGCCCTAACAGGAATGAAAACAAGAGGTAAAAATTGCTCAAATAGCGGAAATTGCCAAATATTTAGTAAAAGCGGTATGATAGCAAAGTCTTATATTTATTAAAAATCGTAAAGGTAGATGTACATGACACGCGTTAGTGCGCGCGCGCTCTGTCGACATCTGTCAAAAAAAGTTAAACTAGTGTGTTTTCATAGAACAAGCTACATGCAAAATATTTTGACGCGTTTGCGCCAGAAAGTTGGTTAACTTTGAACTTTTTAACGCGTTGTGTGTTTTTGACAAGTAATCAGCTGACAATAAAAATAGTAATTTAACAAATTTGTGAATCATGAAAGAAAAACTTAGAGAAGAGCTTAAAAAACATACAATATTTATATAAAAAGAATAAATTTAATAAAATAACAAAATCTTGATATACTTTCGAACCCGTTTTTAATGCACAAATAAGTAAAAAAAATAAAAAACAGCTGACAGGAACGGCTTTTGTAACGCGTGTTGTGTAACTTGCAGTTTTTGACGCGCTAAAGTTTATAAACGCACGATACTTGTCGACGAACTAACGCGTGTTATGTACTTCCACCTTAACTTTGAACTTTTTAACGCGTTGTGTATTTTTGACAAGTAATCAGCTGACAATAAAAAGAATAATTTAACAAATTTGTGAATCATGAAAGAAAAACTTATTGAAGAGCTTAAAAAACATACAATATTTATATAAAAAGAATAAATTCAATAAAATAATAAAATTTTGATATACTTTCGAACCCGTTTTCAATGCAAAAATAAGTAAACAAATAAAAAACAGTTGACAGGAATGGCTTTTGTAACGCGTGTTGTGTAACTTGCAATTTTTCACGCGCTAAAGTTTTTAAACGCACGATACTCGTCGACGAACTAACGCGTGTTATGTACTCTTAAAAGCTTTAAAAAATCTGACACAGGAAAAAATCGCTTTAATCGAGAAAATGGTTACAATTCGCGAACTATAGCAAAATTTAAAACAAACACTAAAATTTATTTGAAATAGCTAAATCGGAAAATTACATAAAAAGTATGAAAAAATAAGCTATAATGATAAAGAATAAACTTTTAGTCAGGTGTTTAAAACAGGACAGAGCATCCCATAAAAAAATTAAGTTTTTTGAGCTCTTCCTACCTGAAATATTATTTTTTTGTTTGCTTATAAAAAAAACTTGGTCTTATTATGTTCATTAAAATGGTTATAAAAAACTTGACCCTTTTTTTATTTAAATACCCTTTTTGACCCCTTTTTCTGACCTTTTTCGAAAATTTCCAACGGTAACCCTGCATCCATGACGTTAAAATTACATTTCTTGCATTACCACCTTGAAACCTTTTTGGCACAATTACCTCAGGAATCGGACGAAAAAGGAGAGAGGTTCCACCAGGTGACCATGCTAATGGAAAAGCGATTCAAAGGCAAAAAATTGGATGCATTGCTTGCGGAGGTTTGTTGGTGGAGTTCTAAAATTATGCAGTTTGAAATTTGTGGACACACTGAACAAAACATGCCCTTGAATATAACGTCTATCTCGGATGATGATGCAGACTCAGAACATGAATATGAACAACCTACGAAGAAAAAGGTCATCAGAACCACAAGCGTCAACTTCAACGAGGATGGATAGTGACAATAATGGAAAATGTTCTAAATTTTGTTTCCATGCATAGATAAGATATAAAAATCGCATATTTTCTGTGTAAGAATAGCTGTAATATGAATCGGAATGTTTATTTTCATGCAAAATAAAGAATCAATAAAAAAGTCATCACTGTTTTTTCCAAAGAATTTTGTGGATATCTCTAGCAAATTTTTGAAATTCATACCTTCACTTAACTGTTAATAAAAGCGAAACGCGTTTATCGATTTACATGATTTATGTCTCATTTTATTTATAGGTTATGCGACTTTACGTGAAAGTAATAGGACTTGACACTTTTTTACCGTTTTGGATTTTTTATGAATTAAAAATAAAAAATTTCAATTTTTTGGGCAAAAAATATTTTTTTCTTCATACATTTATTTACTGCGAAACTGCGAAACTGTTGCTTATGTAGCGAAAAGTTGTATGAACAGATTAAAGGAATTGTAATTCTTAATTTTTTTCAATTTGTTTCAGCTTATTCGGACTAGTGGTTCTCGAGTTATGACAAACAAAAGAGCCTAAAACGTGAAAAATTCCCCTATACGATACACAGAAAAAAATAATTTTCATATTTGAATACGAAAATCGCATATTTGATAAAAACAATTTTTGAATTTTCTGCGATGACGATTTTTGCATTATTGATAAAAAAGTTTGAAGGTTTAGTTGTTGTATTTTTAGTCAACAACCAAGTTTATTGAATCAATAAAAAAAGTTGTTGCCCAAAATAATTTTTTTCAACAAAATGTTTGCGTGATTTGTTAAAATAAATAGTTGGAAATGTTGAATAAATCAAATAAAATGTTTATCGAATCTTTATTTATTAATTATGGCGTGCTTAATTCCCAATTTGTTTCTTTTTAAATAAATACACAAAAATTTATTATAGGGGGATAAGCTAGTTCCTATGTGCATTTTGCTGGTTGTTTAAGCCAGATCATCAGGAAACCTTTTTCTAAAGACTTTGGCAAAACTAAAGATATTTAACCAAATAAAACTGTTAAGCGAATGAAAATTATGACCTATTATAAAATGGACAAGAGTTGTAAAAATACTGTTCTAACGTTGACTCAAATATTTGTTTTATTGAATATCAAGAAATATTTAAATATTTAATTATAAAATATGTGTTATTGAGTGCTATTTTGCAAAGTGTATATTTGATACATTTTTTCATTGAATCAAACAAAAAGTTTGTTGAACAAGAATTATATTTTTAACAAACTGTGTTGTTAAAAATGTTCTTGAGATATTTTTTTCTGCGTACTTACTAACTTCAAATTAATTTTTAAGTTATTATTTGATGTACCATGACCAAACTAATGATGCAGAAGTTCTTCTTTTTGGGTCTACTTTCATAACCAATTACCAGAATTGAGTCCCGAATCAATCACCTGAAAAATGTTGTACTGTGTAATATAAGGCATCGAATTGGTATTTGCTCAATCAGTAAAAAATGTAAGCGTGTTAAAAAATGGGTAAATGACTTATAATTTTAAATAATTAGAACCTTTCATTTAATTATGTTTTACTTTTACTTTTATTTTATTTATAAAATAAGATTTATTGAATTTCATTTACATGTGTACATACCTACATACATACATGCATACTAAGATTTTTAAACAAAAAAGGTGAAAAACATTTTACTTTTAACGGAATTGTTGGCGGTTGGCCACAATTTTTAATGTATTTTGGATATTTTAATCACGTTGTCTTTTTTGTATACTTTGTTAAAATATATGACATGTCATTTAGTATACAGATACATTTGTATGTCCATATGTATGTATTTTTTTTTTTTTTTTTTTTTTTGTTAAATACTTTTTTCATAAATTTTCTTGTGAAAACCAATAAATCGTTAAACCTGTGACAAGTTTTTTTTTGTTTTAACAAGATCATTCACATTTTATATAGTACATTTAAGTAATTTAAAAAAAATGCCAAAAATATATTTTTATTTGCGTTTTTGGAAATTTTTTTTTAATAATTATACATACCTACTTACATATGTATGTACTTTGTATATAAAAGGTATTTGACAAATAAACAAATTACTTTCTCAGTGTAATTGTCTTATAAATGAATAATTAAATTTATCAGTTTTTTTTTTTGGCTGATTATTATGCAAAGCACAAAAATTAATACTATTTATTGTGCATATTCCACAAAAAAATAGGAAAAGAACACATGTACTCACAAGTTTGCATATGTAAATATGAATACATATACAAACATGCATACATATCTATGCATGAATGTCAGTATATTTTGTTATGAATGGCCAAAAACGACAACAACAATAATGAAAAATTATCGAAGTCCAAAAATAAAATGGAACCAATCATAACAGCAATTATGTATAGGGCTTCCTTTTGTCACGCTTTGTATTGACTTTTCAAGCAGTATTTTTTTTTTTTTTTTTGTTTGTCTTTTCTTAAAATTTGCGACTTTAAGTCTATTTTGCTGACAAAAATAATAATGCAACAACAAATATTAATGTCACAAAGATTTAAGATACCTACATATGCACATACATAAGTATGTAAATATGCGTGTATGTATGTGTATTGGAAAACCTTAAAAAACCCCCAGCGGTATAAAGAAGTAGTAAACAGGCCTTCTGGAAGCTCTTATTTCTCAGATAAGGCCTTACAACCCCATTCCACATTTTTCACACACGATGTCCTAGCCAGCCAAGGCCTTCTGCGTTCCCTTCTTCAGCCGGCCTGATTAGAGGCATTATTCAGCAGGACTCATTGTAGGCCTATGTATGTATGTGGAAGGGAGTAGGTATGCCATCAAAAAGACCTTCCTAAGAAGGCAAGCTGGGAACCCAGCGGGAAAATTCAGAAGACCTTTTTACTTCAGGCCTCTGCTTAAAATATTTTTTAACTCAATTACTTTTCTTGTCTAACTGCTAAATAAGGCTTCGGCTCTTTCGTATAAAAGATAAGATACACATTCGACATTCGCTTCTATAAGAAGGGAGTAGAGAAAGAGTTAAATTTTTTGTATTGTTTTTTGCACAAGCAAAAGCAAAAGAATTATTTTTTTATCCCGTTACCATTTTTATGGACCTGCTAAAGAAGCGAGAGCGGAAAGCCTACTCGGCAATGACAACGTTTGCGACAAAGATATGAGTATGCAATGGAGTGAGCAGGCAGGGCTGCCAGGTACTTTTTTCGACCTCCCCAAACTTAAAAAAAAATCCCCTAAAAATACCCCAATAAAAGATAAAATCCCCAAAAATAAACCCCTGTAAAAAATACACAATTTTTAACGGATAATTTAAATATTTATTTGAGTTTACTTGTACTATGTTCTACAAGAGATCATTTTTATTGTAGGGAAATATGTAGTTGTATTAAAAACATATGTCACGCGAAAAATAGAAAGGGACCTAAGGGTTTTGCCATTTTAAAGATTTAAATACGTGTGTCTTTGGTGTACCATCACTGAGCGTGTTGGTATTGGTTTCATTTGAAAGCGACCTTGTTGGTCAACCTTGAAACGCGCGTAGGTCGTCCATACCTCTTGTTTTGTGTAGTTGGTTTTTACTGTTCCCTTTACCTTACTGGTCCCTTTCTCTATGCGCTGTCACATATATAGTTTATAAATATGTATATACAGTCGAACTTCCCTATAATGAATCTGCATTGAAAACATAATTGTATCTCACTTTGATTACTTTATCATCTAGAAGAAAAGCAAGGACCGGAAAATGTTTTATTATTTTGTTTCTAAAAAAATATTTATTGTGCAAGTTTAAAAAATTCTACATTTTACAGAAAATAAAAAATTTCTAAAAAAGTTTTGAAAAAAAGCCGTCGAAAAAAATAAATAACACGGTGAGACAGTCCAAAAAACCTGGGACCGGATATCATTTTTCTTGTAGGGCTTGTCGAGTAAAACAAGATTCCAATAGTGAAATATACCGGACACCTCCAAAATCCGGATTTACGGGTAAAAAACCGGGTTTTGTGCCTTTGCGCACTTATAAGCCTGTAATTTTGTTGATAATGATCCGATTTTCAATTTCTTACTTGATTTGGAAAGAAGAAACTGAGGTCTTTCGAACAATGTATAATTTATTTAAGAAAACTGGAGAAATTTGGATGTTATTGTCGAGCAAACACAAATTTTGTAGATTTTTCAAAAAATTTCAAATTTAGTGACGTTTTTATACATTATTTTCTTAAGAAACTATAATAGTATTGAGTTTATTCAAAAAGTACGTTTATTAACGATTACAACGCATATTTGGGTTTAAAAATAGATAAGTACTTAATTGACTGAGTTATTTAACTTTTCATGAAAATAAACTTTTAAACATTTTATAAAAATTTTGTTAATCAATTAATCAATGTTATCCTAAACACAAAAAAAATTTGTAATAAGAGTTTAAGTCATTCAAAAATATTGTTTTTTTCGTGTTCTTTTTACGCACTTTCTTTAAAATTACAATCACTGTTAGCCTAAACACAACTTAGATTTACAACAAATATTTGTAATGAGAGCTTTACTCATGTAAAATTATTGTTTTGTTTTTAATATGACGTTTTGTTAATGTCTTCTTTTTCACTTTGAATCTGTGTTTTTAAAAAAACGTTTGCAATTTAATAAAAATCGTGTGCAATTTAAATTAAAATTATGACAAAGATGACAAAAAGCATCGCCGTTTACATCTAATTTTTTACAAATTGTTTCATGTATCCCAGTTTAAGATGCAGTGGTGCCATAATAACGTCCTTAACTTTAACTAATTGGTAATTTAAAATGTTTTTGTTGCCTTTTCTATGTGACTCGCGAGATGGCCATAGTTTGCGATCATAACGATTCGGCGCACGACATATTACATTACAAATCTTAAATTAATAAAAAATAAAGTCATAAATTTTTATAAGAAAATTTACTTTTAAATGAACCATCAATAAAAAGTCGCCATTCATCTGCATTATAATTGTGATTTAATGCCGAAAATAGTTTCGGTACATCAACGCAATACACGAGATCACTGTCATTGGAAATAGTCTTAAATCTTTCTTCAAGTAACCAAGTCCGGTAACTTGTTCTACTAGATGTTATAACGAAATCCTTTTCCACAAAATTCTACTGCTTTAATCGCGACCAAAGGACTTCAGATTGCCGCTTTGACAAGTGTAATTCGCGAACAAGATCGTAGAAATCAGCATTTGACAAAATATGCCGCTCCGTTGTTGTAGACCTGGATGGAAGGCACTTTCTTTGTTCAAAATCTTTTTCTGTTATATCGACAGATTTGCTCGTTGTCGGTAGATCATTACTTACAGGTATCGGTTTTGTAACAGTTACAACATTTGCGAACTTAATGTTTTTGCGTGTTTTAAAACTGTTTTGTTTTTAAAATCACGCCGGTGACTGATATCAGTAAATAAGCCAAAAATTTGTTACAATTGTCACACATTTTGTATACAATTTTAATTTAAATTGCACACGATTTTTATTAAATTGCAAACGTTTTTTTTTAATACACAGATTCAAAGTGAAAAAGAAGACATTAACAAAACGTCATATTAAAAAAAAACAATAATTTTACATGAGTAAAGCTCTCATTACTAATATTTTTTGTAAATCTAAGTTGTGTTTAGGCTAACAGTGATTTGTAATTTTAAAGAAAGTGCGTAAAAAGAACACGAAAAAAAACAATATTTTTGAATGACTTAAACTCTCTTTACAAATTTTTTTTGTGTTTAAGATAGCATTGATTAATTGATTAATAAAATTTTTATAAAATGTTTAAAAGTTTATTTTCATGAAAAGTTAAATAACTCAGTCAATCATTTATCTATTTTTAAACCCAAATATGCGTTGTAATCGTTAATAAACGTACTTTTTGAATAAACTCAATAGTATTATAGTTTCTTAAGAAAATAATGTATAAAAACGTCACTAAATTTGAAATTTTTTTGAAAAATCTACAAAATTTGTGTTTGCTCGACAATAACATCCAAATTTCTCCAGTTTTCTTAAATAAATTATACATTGTTCGAAAGATCTCAGTTTCTTCTTTCCAAATCTAGTAAGAAATTGAAAATCGGATTATTATCAACAAAATTACAGGCTTATAAGTGCGCAAAGGCACAAAAACCGGTTTTTTACCCGTAAATCCGGATTTTGGAGGTGTCCGGTAAATTTCACTATTGGAATCTTGTTTTAGTCGACAAGCCCTACAAGAAAAATAATATCCGGTCCCAGGTTTTTCTATTTCATTCAATTTTGTAACACTGTGTAATATAAAGGTTTTAAAATAAAACGTTTTTTTAAAAACATAAAATAAAGTTTTTAAAATAGAACGTTTTCATAAAAACATAAAAAAATAAAAACAAAATAATTATATTTAAGCATTGTCATACAAATTTCATTCTTCAAAACAAATTTAAATAAAATTTATGAAGAGGTTTCTAAGAATACATACATACATACATATTAAATTTTTTTAAAATACATACATAGAAAAAAAATTTCTAAAAAAAAAAACGTTTTAAGCAAAGCGAATTCATACAAGGTGGTCTTATTTTGAAAACGTTTTACAACACTGTAAAGTATTTTAACGTTGTGTCAAAAATTCAAACAAATATTTGATTTTGTTTTTATATTAAATTGTGTTTTTTTTGAAATGTTATAACTTAAAAAAGTTTTAAATTTCTCAATTTTAATCGAAAATTATAGAATTTAGTTAAGATTACCCAGAACCAACAGGACGGTAAACCATTTTGACACAAAGTTAGTAATCAGCTGTTTCCTACGTAGCAAGATAAGTTCACCTTGTGTAAATTCGCCTTGGTTTTAAGAAATATTTTTCAACAAAAAAAAAAACGTTTTTTAAAAATTTTTATTTGTTTTTTTTTTACAAAAAAGTTTTTGCTTATTTTTGAAACTATAAATTTTGTTTTCAAAGAAATTTTTTTTTTCTTTTTTCGTTTAAATTTTAAACACAAAAATTTTTTATTTAAAAAATAAAATTTAATTTTGTGTTTTTCGTTCGTAATTTCCGGTCCTTGATGAAAAGTTTACGACATTTTAAAAATTGAGAAAAACTAAAATAAGAGATTTTTTCGCTTTGTATTCACTTTTCAACCTATCAATCGACTTTTCTTTACCCATTCGTCCCAAACTTCATAATTTTTTTTTAAATACAAGGAAACAAAATTACCCCATTATAAAATTATAGGAACAACTATATTAAAATATGAATTGATATTTAAATTAAATTGTTGAAATTAGCCATAAGCAACGAATACTTAATTTTTTTAGCTGTATATAAATATAGTTCGCTTTGGGTCATAACTTTTTGCTTAAACCAAGCCACACATAAATTTAAAATAAGAAAATTTTGGTTTTAACGAGAATGGTGAAAAATATTTTTCAAGCCATATTTTGTGGTGCTTTAGTAAATAATTCTTTCCGTGTATTTCCCCAAAAAATCCAAATTTTTTTTTATAAATCCCCAATGAAAACCCCAAACCCCAAATCAAATTTGTTGTCCCTTTTAGCAACAAGAAAACCCCTTATTTGGGGTCAAAACCCCAAAGCTGGCAGCCCTGTGAGCAGGCCTTGTACATCCAAAAGAAGTATAGAGGCCTTCTAGAAGCCATCCGTACTCCTTATTTTTCCTGCTGGGTACCTACACACATATCTATACGATTTTATACACACCACTACAATAGTGGCGCTTGTTCTGATGTGTGTAACACATAAAAATATTGGTCGAACTAGCTATATCCGTCTATCTGACTGGTTGTCTAAGCTCAATATCAATTTTCTAGGATCAATATTATAGAAAATTCAAAAAGTTTTTGATAGAAAAATTCAAAAAGGATATTATAGAAAATTCAAAAAGAACCACATGAAGAATGGAAAAGTAAAAGAATCAAGTGTCTATCAATGAATGGAGAAAAATATTTTGTAAAAATAAGTATAAAAATAGATACGGTTTTCACCCCTTTAACGTTCGAATTTTTTAGATAAGCTACGAATAAGATATAACCTTTATTTCTATGCTTATTAATTTAAAAGGAGAAACAATAATGTTCTAAAATACAGATTTTTCCCGTTTTTACCCGAATTTTTTGTGTATCCCTTTCAGTTTTGAGGTATTAGGCGACCCAATTTGCCTGTTTTTGTTTGTCTCAGTGAATCGATTTAACAAGAGAAAAACCTCCGTTCTAAATTTCAACACTTAAGCTTCAGCTGATTAGGCTGTGCGATAATGAATCAGTCAGTCAGTTTCGTTACAATTTTATATATATAAAATAGTTACATATATATGAGGTCCTATGTTCCTAAAAGGAACAACGGGACTAAATATATATACACATATGTATAATTAATCCAAGATTTCTATAAACATTTATGGTAAACTTTTTGAAGATTTTAAGTCGCTTGACAACTTAAAATCTCCTCCTCAATCTTCACCCAAACGTCGAAAATCTTCGAGAAAAAAAAAAGAAACAAATGAAATAATTTCTGTCGCTCCTGCCAACTGTGCTGCTTCATTGCTCTCAATACCTGGTACGGTGAGCCCTAAACCAGGTCCTGTTGTTGTTAAGTCTCCTGATTTTCCTTGTACATCATCTCAAGTCATTACCGGAGAAGCTTTACCTTTCGTTCAAAATTACAATAAAAACGAGCAACAAAAAATTAATCCTGGCACTGTATCTCAAAACAAAGAAAATGACGGGAATATATCTAACACGCATAGAGGACTACGGGTGATTCCTCCAAGCAAACATATATTTATATCACGTCTTGCATCTGATACAACAGCAGAGGAAATTGATTATTATATTAAATCTAAAATAAGCATGAGCTCTGGTATAACCGTCCATAAATTTACATACTCGCAACAGAGAAGCATAACATCTTTTAAGATATCTGTCCCTTTTGACATTTTTAGTCAAGTTGTTGATCCGTCATTCTGGCCTCTTCATGTCTTAGTCCGTGAATATGAATATAATAATAACAATCGCAATACTGCTCATCTTCCTTCTCGTGTGTCAACTTTCTCAAAAAACTAAATAATATATCAGATTTTCAACTTTTTATTATTTACCAGAATGTTCGTGGTCTTAAATCCAAACTTTCAAACTTATATTTACAAAGCTTTAATTAAAATCATCATATTGTTGTATTCACCGAAACTTGGTTAAACAACAGTTTTTTGAGCTCGGAAATACTTTGCAATAATTTTCACATTTTTCGTCGAGATAGAATTACAACTACGACTGGTGGTGGAGTGTTAATTGCTATCTCAAACATTTTTCCAATGGAAGAAATAAAATTAGACATACCTTTTAATGTCGAGTTTGTGGCAGTGTCTTTAAAAATAAATAACATCAAAATATTTATAACTTTTTCCTACATCCCACCTCATTCTGATCCAATTATCTACAAACAACATATAGAAGCAATTAAAAACGTAACTTTAAAACTCAGCCCCGTTGATTTAATTTTTGTGTTTGGTAATTTTAGTCTGCCTAGTATTTCATGGGAATTTTCAGCTGAACATAGTTATTACTTGCCCACGCAAAGTAATGATATTGGAGATGAAGTTTTTAGAAATATATCAGATTTATATCTGCATAAAATAAATGGTATTTGTAACATTTATGGGAAACTGCTGGATTTAATATTTGTGAACGAGCCAAATGAATGTATTGTAAACCGTATTGACCCTGTTACTTTACCTGAGGATCTTTATCATCCTACAATAGAAATAACATACAATTTATTTACTAATAACACAGTAAAAAAATATGCTACTTTAAACGAAAAAGTTTTGTGTTTTAATCGAGCAAATTACATGGAACTAAACAATCGTCTATTTAACACTATCTGGCTTCAATTGCTGACTACTTCGAATAGCTCGTCGTATTCTGTTGACGATTTGACCAATTTTGAGGAATGCATTCCTAAGCACTTACCACGTTACAAATCCGGCCCACCCTGGAATACTAAGCAACTTTCGTCTCTTAAGAATTTAAAAAACAAATACTTTAAAAAACATAAAACCACAAGAGCTATTTTTTACTATGAAAAATATGTAGTTGCGCGTTCAGAATATAATTTGCTTAACACAGAACTGTATAAGATTTATCTCCGTAATGTTAAGCGAAACTTTGTTCACGATCCCAAATCATTCTTTAAGTTTGTTAATACCAAAAGGAAATCCACAGGATTTCCAAATGTCATGAAATACCTAAGTTCCGAGTCTAGTGATGAATTAAAAATCAGCAATATGTTTGCCGACTTCTTTGCTTCTACATATTCCGATGCACTGTGTGATGCTAGTAATGTCTACCCTTACAAGATAATTTTTAACCAAAATATATCTTCGTTTACTATCACTACCTCTCACATTCTAAACTGTTTAAAAAATTGCGCAACTGCTTTGACGACAACTTTATCTATCATCTTTAACGCTTCTTTAAATTGTAGTTACTTTCCGAAAGTTTGGAAAGATTCATTTATTATTCCATTGTTTAAATCAGGAAATAAATCGGATATATGCAATTACAGAGGTATAGCCAAACTGAGTGATATTCCAAAACTTTGTGAAAAATGTTTAATGGATTACCTCACTCATCAAGTTTCTGACTTATTGTCACCACGTCAACATGGCTTTCGGAAAGGATTCTCTACTATGACTAACATTATCCATTTAACAACGTTAGTTAATAGAGATTTTGCCAATGGACACCATACTGACGTTATTTACACTGATTTCAGTAAGGCTTTCGACAAAGTTAATCATCCGCTATTGTTGAAAAAACTGGATGTAATGGGTTTCAATAATAACTTCCTGAGCTGGATCAAATCATATTTGTTATGTAGAACTCAATCTGTAAAATTTAATACGGCAATTTCGGAAAAAATCAATGTAAAATCTGGAGTACCTCAGGGAAGCCACATTGGTCCAATTTTGTTCCTTCTTTTTATTAACGATTTGCCTGAAGCAGTTCAACATTGTAATGTATTGATGTATGCAGACGACGTAAAATTATTTTCGACTGTAAAACATCCTTGTGATCAACAGCATCTACAAAATGACCTGGATAGTTTTGACAATTGGTGTAAACTTAACTTGATGGAACTAAATTTAAATAAATGTAAACATATGCAATTCTCCAGAGTAAAACAGTGTGCTTACTCCTACTTCTTGGTGGCTGTACTTTACAACATGTTAGTGAAATAATGGATTTGGGAATATTGTTAGACAAAAAACTTAACTTTATCCAACATATAACGATGACTGTTAATAAATCCCGCAGCGTTCTGGCTTTTATTAAAAGATGGGCAAAGGAATTCAACGATCCCTTAACCACAAAAAGTCTTTATACTTCGCTCGTCAGACAAATTTTTGAATACGGCAGCATTATTTGGGACCCGATCTATAATATTCATAGTGATCGTATCGAGTCAGTGCAAAAACAATTTCTTATTTTCTGCTTAAGAAGTAAATATAGAGGATGCCTGGTATTACCTTCATATTCAACTAGACTAGCTGAAATAAATTTACCAACGTTAAAAAGCCGGCGAATGATGCTAAATATATCTTTTATGGTCAATCTTATAAATGGTAGTACACATTCCGAATTTTTATTGAGTAACGTAACTTTTAATATTCCTCAACGTTCACTTCGTTTTTTCAAAGTTTGTATGTCAGAACATGCCGAACAAACTTTGCGATGTCAGACCCAATAAGAAAATTATGCAGCTGCTTCAATGAAATGTATAACTTTATCGACTATTCTCTAAATATTAATATCATAAAAACCAATATCATATTACATTTAAATCAATAATGTTTATTCTAAACTTGTTTTCTTTGCTTAAATAAATAAATTATTATGTTAATACATTAATACATAAAGATAGTCTATAAGGAATTTGTCCATAAACTTAAATTATATAAAATAAATAAATAAATAAATTTAATAATGATTAATATATTTCTATTTATTATTTTTAGAATAAATGGCCACAACAAATCAAAATCATCGAAAACCGACTACCGATGAACCGGCTGCTTCTGAATCTTTGGTTAACAAAGTTATAAATGAATCAGATGAAGCCGAAGAGGTCGATAAATCAACAGCCGCTGTTGTCATTCCACCCGATAGTGGCTGGGCTTGGGTGGTAATGGTAGCCTCGTTTCTATGCTGCACAGTCATTGATGGTATCGTGTTTTGTTCCGGTCTCATACAATCCGACCTTATTAAAGAATTTCAAGTGTCAAAAGGCTATGTGGCGTTTGTGTCGTCTTTGCTCAGTGGTTGTTATTTAATGGCTGGTCCATTTGTAAGTGCTTTGGCCAATCGTTTTGGTTTTCGGCCAGTAACTATTGCTGGTGCTCTTTTTGCAGCTGCCTGTTTTGTTGTCTCCAGTTATGCTACCAGTGTGGAAATGCTTTTTATAACATACGGCGTTTTAGGAGGCATAGGCTTCTGCATGGTATATATACCAGCTGTTGTCATAATTGGTTTTTACTTTGAAAAATGGAGAGCTTTGGCTACTGGTTTGGCTATGTGTGGTTCAGGTGTGGGTACATTTGTATTCGCTCCCTTGACAAACTTTCTTTTAGAAAGTTTTGGTTGGCGTCAAACTATGATGATTCAGGGCTTCATTATCATATCCTGTGCCATATTTGGCTTGGCTTTCAGACCCATTCAGCCACTCAGACTGGCCGTGGTCGAGGAAGAAGATGAAAAGAGCAAACTGAACGGTCACGGAAATACTGTAGCACCAAAACCACAATTTGCCACCACTGCATTTAGCAAGCCATTACCTGAAGGTCGATTTGCCTATTCTATGCCCAATTCGGCCCACAACACCTACGTGGGCGCTTCACCAAAACATCACTACCCCACCGCTGCCGAAGTTTTCAAGGGTGTCAATATGGAACGCAGATTATCAGGTGTGTCTGGCAAGGGCACTGAAATGAAGAATTTGCGCAAATCTCAACCAACAACACCTAATGGTGATACTCAACAAATGACATTTAATCTCAATAAAGAATTGACCACCGTCGGTGAAAATGAGGAAGAAACCGAAAGTGAAAACCTGTTGGAGACTGGAATTAAGCCCATCATCGTACAAGGTCGCCGTCATACCGTTTCTGGCAGACGTCCACCAAATATTGGCAGCCGCAGCGTTGTTGGATCCCAAGATGCCGTAAACACAAGCGTCACTAGACCCATGTATCGTGATGATATTTTCTTTACCGGTTCTCTCACTCGCATACCACAATACCAGTCTCAATCTTCCTTGGCCTATCACATGTCCGTCACCCGTTTACCCACCAAACAAGAAGAATTGGAAGCACGCTCAAAGGGTTGTCACTTGTGCCCAGAAGCCGTACGCCGCACATTGTCTACTATGTTGGATGTAACTCTATTGAAATCACCCTCCTTTATGTTGTTGGCTTTTTCCGGTTTCTTAACAATGATGGGTTTCTTCGTTCCTTTCACATTCTTGGTGCCTAGAGCTGAATTGGGTGGCATGGATACACAATCTGCATTAAACGTTGTATCCGGTATTGGTTTGATCAACACAATTGCTAGGATAATGTGTGGTTCTATCTCCTCATTCCCCAGTGTCAAACCTTTGTGGTTGAACAATGTGGCTATAACAGCTGGCGGCATTGCCACAATATTCAGTGGTGTCGTTATCACCAGTGCCAGTCAGTGGACGTTTGCTGTGTTTTTTGGTTTCTGTATCGCTTGTTTCTCGGCACTAAGATCACTTATCGCTGTCGAAATGATTGGTTTGGAGAAGTTAACGAATGCTTATGGTTTCTTGATGTTGTTTCAGGGTATAGCTGCTACCGTAGGCAGTCCTATTGCCGGTAAGTACAGTACAAATATTTTAAAGTCATTTTAATATAACGGATGCTCCGAGCAGTGTTTTTGTGGAATGAAGATATTTTCTCCATTGGCGCTTTTATGCAAAATATAGATAGCCAAATAATTTATGTTCTTGTTTAGCCAAGAAAATTCCAATTTCGATTCCATACAAAATTGTAGGAATATAACAAAAAACACAATTTAAACCTACAATCTAATTTTCTATAAATACCGCACTTATGTATGTATGTTTTTCAATTTAAATAGTTTACATAATAATAAGTAGTATGTTCTTATAAAAAATTATAAATTTTTACTTTTTTGCCCTTGTTATAAAAAATTTGAAGATGTTTCTCTTCAAAATAAAATTTTTTCCCCAAATGAAGATTTTTTCCTTCCAAATCTTCTGGCAACGCTGCAAGTCATTCTTCTCGACCAATAAACTGAAATCACTCGTAAAACTGCTCTGAGTGGAGAAGCAGCTCGCGCTTTTTGTCATTATTTCTTAAGGGCAAACAGGTCGTTTTTGTTTGTCTGCTTTTGTTGCGTTTTGCGTTGTCACCCCGCATTGGTTAGTGTTTCGGCGTCGTATAACTGTACCGAGGTACGGTTTTTGCGGTTTCTACATTAACTATTTGCAATCGTTTTTAACCTAAATGTTTTAATGTGTTTTGTCTGGTGGAGAACCAAAGAAAAAAACTCATGTGACTGGTGGAGAACCATATATAACTCAGACGTTTTACTGTGGAGGCAAGATATACTCTGGAGCTTATTCTGGAAGCTCTTCGCCTTCCTATACGAAGGTCTAGATCGATCGATGACTTGTGGAAAAGGCTCCAACAAACCGTGTGATACCCTGGCAATATACTTAACTCAAGATAGTTAGCCAAAAAAATTTAGTTTTTAAGCAAAATAAAAAAAAAAAAAAAAAAAATAAACTGAAATTTTCTAAGAGAAAACTTTCATAGTGTTAACACAGACTTAAACCATCCGTGTAAACATACAAAATTATTACAACAGACTTTTGTTCTCTTTTCTTAAACAAGAAGAGACTTTCATAATAACTTTATTCTTCAAAGTCGTAATACTTTGTATAACCATATAAACATGCCTTGAGTTAAAGTAACTTTAATTCTATTAAAATGTATGCCAAACTTAATAAAAACAAATACAGTAAGTACACTGTCAGTTTTCCTTTAAATAATAAATAAATATATTTTTAGTAATTTTTAAAGCATACACTTTGAATATTTTTAAGCATGTGTTATGTGCATATTTTCCAATAATAAATGCATTGAATTCAACGCCCTAATAATAACTATAAATGATGTAAGAAATCTTACTTTATGCCGAATATATTCCAAGGAGCACTTTAGGCTCATAAACACTCCTTCAGACTCCAACGAAATAAAAATATGTAATTTATTTTAAAATTAAAAGCAAATCAACTGAGATTTTTAGTTTCCAAAAAACTTTTAAACAGGATTTAGAAATAATACCCATTTAACATTCATCCCTAACCTAAGTCTGGGATCACACTATGAAAGTTTTCTTTCAGAAAGTCCGAGTTTATTGGTGAGAGGGGAAGAGAACATGCTTTTATTCTCTCCCCTCTCACCAATAAACTCAGATTTTCTGAAAGAAAACTTTCATAGTGTGAACCCAGACTAAATAACATTTTCCTCGAAATTTTTTTTATTTTCCCTAAAAAATAAAATCGGTTACAGTTTTATAAGACTAGAAATAACACTGTTAAATTTCGTAAAGATCGGTCCATAATTTACCATATGTCCCATATAAAGCAACCTTCTGAAAGCACTTTGAAACGTATAAAAAGCTTAAATAAATCTCACTACTGGGTCCTAATTCTAGCAGTCGTAATCGAATACTTTTTCAATTCGAAAGGATTTTATTTCTTATTATTTCATTCGATACCAAGGCGAATTTACACCAGTGCCTATATTCTGTAACTCTCGCGCCGAGAAACTTTTCGATTGAAATTTATGAAATGAAACAAAAATGCCATATATTGAAACAAACAGCTGTTTTTCTCACTTATAGCTGGATGTCCATACCACGCGTTTTCGCCTCCACGCAGGGCATGCTTTTATAACCTTACTTGCGTTCTACGTTTCAAGTTACATGCAATGCTTTTTATGCAGCAGCAGCACAAGTAAAAATAAAATTTAATTTTTCAAAATCAACTGATTTCTTCGAACGCTTCTTGTGAGGCTTACAAAAGTAGAAAGTAAACCTACTTTTCGCCTCAAAGCATCCACGCTTTTGTGCATGTTACTTACCCTGCGGCCACACGATCAAGTTGTTCTTGATAGTCTTTTACATATACTGCTTGTCAAAATTTACATAAATTTAAAGCTGTGACGATATAATCTGTTTATTTTGCCCCTATAAGTTAATTCATAAAACATATTAACGTTATAGTCCATCTAGCGATATAAGCACATTTGCCATATATGCCATCTATCAACAGTCATCAAAGGGATAACTAAAGCAAATTAATGGCGTTATAGTCACATTAGCAATATTTAGTAAGTTCTTTTTAGTTTTCGAAACCACAATCCGTTCAAAGGTAGAAAGAATTAAATTGTTTGATTTTGGTCATCAACTCTACTCTTAAAAAATTAGTTCCTGAATTTGGTATCAGTTATGAAATATCTTGTTATAATTTTAACTATTTTTTAGACAGTATGCAACTCTGTTGCAAAACAATAAGCCTGATGTCGGTGTAATTTATATGAATTTTTTATTTTCTTTATTCACATAACTTGATTATATTCGAATTAGGTTATATGCCTCATTGTGGCATATATGTGAATTAGCCTTATGGTCACATAAGCGATATAGAAATCCCATCGCCAAACACGTTTCAAAATCGCCACGTTTGGCGAGAAATCGCCATATCTGACAGCCCTGGTAAAATTGCCAAACAAATGGAAAGGTGAAATTGAAAGCCATCTCGTGGTCAATTTAAAAATTGTGAGTGTGTTAGTAAAAAACTGAGAGTGTATTGCAAATTGAAAGGAATTGAAAGGCAAAACTTGATCGTGTGGCCACCAAGTTACTACGTATAACTACACAGATTCTACTTTTTTGACAGCTGCGTATGCTGCGAAAAAGCGAGTAACGCGTGGTGTGGACCACCAGCTTAACTGTGTCTGTAACTTTTTTGGCGAGTACTAGCTGCCATGTAAAGATATTACTCGCCAATTTACAGAAAAAGTGTGTCTGTAACATTTTTGTGAGAAAGGTTCCGGCTTTGAATTGTCAAATAAAGGCTGTTTTCCTAAACGCCTGTTGCATTGTAGTAATACATGGAATCATGTACTTAAATGCAACCATAAAAATTTTGACAATGCATTTAATTCCGAAATGCAACTTTGTAGTTGTCACTACGCAGAGAATAGAAAAAAAAGCATTTAAAATAATGTAGATGCAAACCATATTCATATACAATACAACGTAGGTAAACATTTTAGTACATAATGCATCAACACGGTATGTATACATTGTGAACACACGTTTAGGAAAACAGCCAAACTCACGAATAATAATGGGCCGAGAAAAATTTAAACAATAAAAAACAATTAAAAATGCAAAATACAAAGAATAATAATAATATTTTGTTCTTGATACATTTTTTTATTGTTTAATTATTTTACTTTATACATTTTTATATTATACTAGCATTTAACCCGCTACTTCATTAGCGTCTCCTTTTCCTTCGTAGACAGATTTGTATGTCAAAGCTTATTTTTCCAGGTTTAAATTGGTTTAAATTCTAGCATTTAACCCGCTACTTTGTAATCAGGCCTTTTCTTTCATGCACATATTTATATGCCAAAGTATATGTAAATAGGTTTTAGCAAAATAGTTCCAACATTTTTCATCTCATAGGTTGATACTGACACAGGACTTTGCACCTATAATTTTGTGCTTCTAAGTTCAATATAGAAAATTCCAAAAGCAAATGAAAGGAAGTTATTTTCCCGTATTATCCTTTTTGATACTTTTTTCTCCCCATTTATGTATTAAAAATTTCAATGTTGTAGTTGGAGCCTTTAATTTACTACGTTTTTGTCATAGGATGAAAAAAAACTTTGGTGGGCGTGAGGGACTTCGCCAATTGTGCCAAACATTTATTGGCTTAAATTGATCTGAAAAATGTGTTTTATTATCCCATATTGCCCATAAGATATAGTCCCTTGGGGCAATGATGACATACAGTGGTGGCGTGACAAAAACGTTCCAAAATATGTACAGGTTTTACGCGTTAACTCCCCAAAAGGACCAAATTTCGAAAAAGTACCAGACACCTTTCCTCTTATTTTTTTAATGTACAACATAAAGTGTTAAATTTTTTGTATTTCTCTTAGTTTTGGATTTTTGAGGTTAGCGGGATCGAGTTGGCGAGAGGCCAACCTCCGCTCCAAATGTCAGCTTTTTAGCTTCAGGATCTTAGGATGTGTCAGTCAGTAACTTTACAGTTTTATATTATATAGGTAGATGGAGAAAAATGTTGTGAAAAAGTAACAAAATTAGGAACGATTTTCACACCTTAAACGTTTGAATTTCAAAACAGGTCCAAATCTGTTTTGTATTTTTTACCTCACAAAAGTACCAGAAACCTGTCCGTTTATTTTTTTAATGAACAATAATAAGTATTAAATTTTTTGTATCTCTTTTAGTTAAGGAGATATGAGGTTACCGAATTTTTCTAATGAACAACAATAAGTATTAATGTTTTTCATCTCTTTTAGTTTAGGAGGTATGAGGTTAGCAGGATGGATTTGGCGAGAGGCCTGCCCCTGGTCCAAATGTCAACCTTTTAGCTTCAGACGTTTAGGCTCTGCGATGAAAGATAAAAAGATGGTGAAAAAATCGTTTGAAAAAGTAACAAACATAGTTACAATTTTTATCCCTTAAACTTTCGAATTTCAAAAAAGTACCAAATTTTTTAGATAAGTTACAAATGTTATATAATTTTTATTAAAACGGCCGAATTTCGTAAAAGTACCAAATAATTATTTACTTTTTTTATTTATTGCACAAAAATAATATAAAATTGAAAAAGTACCAGTTTATAAAAAAGTACCAGTTAGAGAACGGAAAAGTAGCAAAAAATCCCTCTTACCCTCTTTCCCTCTTTCACTCAAGACCTTGCAAATTTATTTTCTGTTTCTAGATCCAATCAATGCGGAAATTAAAAAGGTACCAGTTAAAGAACGAAATAATACCCAAACCCCTCTTACAGATTCTCATTCACTCAGGACCTTGCATGTTTAATTTTATCTTTCTGCCTCCAATACTAACGGAAAATCAAAAAGTACCTGTTAATGGATAAAAAAAGTTCCCTCTTATAGATTCTCATCCATTCAGGACATTGCATGTTTAATTTTATTTTTATAGTCCAATACTAACGGTAATTCAAAAAGTACCAGTAAATGAACAGAAAAGTACCAAAAACTTCCCCTTATGCATGTTGAATCTTATGTTTTAAGGTCAAATATTAACGATAATTTAAAAAATATCAGTTGTAGATCCAAAAAGCTAAAGAGAAATATCAAATTTTCCTTATTTCGTACATTTAAGGGGTGAAAATCGTATTTTTTTTTTTTGGTACTATTTGTTACCCCCATTAAAGTATCAAAAATTTAAGTATTATAGTGGGAGCCTATAATTTGGTACGAATATGCCAATGAATGGAGAAAAATTTTTTGTAAAAAAGTACCAAAAAAAAAATTACGATTTTCACCCCTTAAATGTTCGTATTTCGAAAAAGTACCAAATTAATATTCGCATTTTTTTGAAAAGTTTCGAATGTGGTATAAACTTTGTGTCTATGTTTATTGGTTCAAAAGATAGATGGGGTGTCAAAAAAGTACCAAAATTCAGGTTTTACCCGTTTACTCCCTAAAAGAGCCGAATTTAAAAAAAGTACCAGACACCCATAAGCTAATTTTTTGAAAGAACACCGATAAGTATTACATTTTTTTGTATCTCTTTTAGTTTTGGAGATAATAGGTTACCGAATTTTCCCGTTTTTACCCCCTAAACATTCGAATTTCCAAAAATCCCGCCTTAGTGGATCGATTTGGGGAGTGACCAATGTCTGGTCCAAATTTCAAGTGTTAAGCGTTTAGGCTGTGCGATGATGAATCAGCGAGTCAGTCAGTCAGTAACGTTGCAATTTTATATATATAGATACGAATTTTTTTAAAGCTCGTTTGCAAACAACAAACATTAAAGTCGCACCTTGCATTATTTGGTATAGCCGTCGGTTGTATTAAGCCGCCGTCGTTGAAAAATGTTAAATTTTAGTAAATTTTGGTGGCCGTCAACGATATGTGTAACTGGCTTTCTCAAAGTCCGCAATGTCACATCAGCTTCGAGAGCAATGTTATGACATTTATAACGTAACAACGTAATTTTTTTTTGATAATTTTCGACGAGTTACAGACACACTTTTTTCGAGAAACGATGGAATATTTTGTTTTACATCTATTCGATGCGAGAAATTCTCACTAAAGTTACAGACCATGGGTACAGGTGACCTTATCTTGCTACGTAAGCAACAGCTGATAACTTACCTTGTGTCAAAATGCTATACCGTTCTGGTGGTTCTGGGGATTATTTACTAAATTCTATAATTTTCGCTTGAAATTATCTAATTTAAAACTTTTTATGTTATTACATTTAAACACACACAATTTAAAATTTAAAACAAATTGAGTTAACAAATGAATTGTTTACTACATTGTTGTATTACTTTTGACACAACGGTAAAATATTTTACAGTGCTGAAATCGTTTTCAAAATAAGACCACCTTGAATGAATTCACCTTGGTCGATAGTCCCAATTTACAACGTTGAAATTGAAAGGCAGACATTTTTCTTATTCTCTTTTAAACTTGCCTAAACCTTTCACAATCGCGAAATTAATAGACAGACAGAAATTATTGTTTTCCTTTTTTCGTTCTTTTCGCTGTTGACGAAGATGAATATTCAACAGGCATTGATACTAAAATTACATTGGTGTGAGAAAAATGATATGAAGCAACAACATGAAAATGCCGAAAAGTGTAAAAGATAACCAAAAAATGTCCAGTACAGATAGTCATGTACTACACACTCTACCTCTACAACCCCTCACCAACAAGCTTCGTCTGACTGCCTTCGACTTGCCACATTGTAAAAGGGGACATACTAAACGGATCAAAATAATTTTTTAAGTGTTGTAAAGCATTTATTTCAGTTCACACAACACTGAAAAAAATGATACTTAGTTTGAATAATAAATACAAGTTCACTTGTAGTCACTTTGGTCTTTGTTTGCGATTAAGTGACCTCAAATCAAAGTCGCATTTTTTTACAAAATATGCATATCGTCCATGTGCTGAGAACTATAACTGTCAATTTACATATTTTTAACTATTACTATATAGATAATTTTAACTGAACTTGCTGAAATCGTCCGTTAATGTATTGAATGGAATTTTTTAATTTAACCTATTTTTATTTTTTCTTCTGTTTTAGGTGTTTTGTTTGATAAGACTGGCAGTTTTGATATTTCGTTTTACTTTGCTGGTGGCTTAATATTGGTATCGGCGTTCTTGTGTTATCCTTTGACTTGGGTGTCCAATTGGGAAAAGAAGAAGAGTGAAAAGGCAGCACAATCATTACCTCAAGCCTAAATCTATGTATGTTAAATAATAAACATAATTACTAAATTCCTAGACTTAAAACATCAACATAAAACAAGCAAAACACATAACATAAAAATTAAACGAAAAAAAAAAAACATATATAATTAAATAAACTGTAAGAGCAAAGCATTTTTTCATCCTACTCTTAAATGAGAAAAAATAACTGTCAAAATACGAAAAAAAAATATAATAGAATTTAATTTTTTTTTTTTTTTTTTTTAATAATTTTTGTTTTAAATTTTTTGTTACTGTAATAATCAACTTTTATTTTTCAGTTTAAACCCAAGTAAAATATTTTTTTGCATTAAGTTATTATTAAAATAAGTAGAATATAGTGGTTTCCAAGAGTTTTAAGAATTGGAAATTTGTCCAAACCAACCACATTCATACAGGTGTCCGGATAAAAGAGAGTTATGCAGACTGTTATTTTTTTATGAAGTTTGACATTTAGAATACATACCCTGAAGGAAATGTTACAAGTGAATCTGTCACCAGTACTAGTGACTTATTATACACCAGGCAATGTTACATGGGGTCTTCATACCAAACGTCAAAGTCCCGGGAGTCTTTTCCCTCTTTCCATTTTTACAATTGAATTAACATAGGAAAAATGGGAGAAGGGAGAAAACTCCCGGGAAATTTTTATTCATAATTGGGCTGCATATAAAAAAAACTTTAAAATTTTTGTCAGCGTTTTTTTTATATGAAGTTTGACGTTTGGTATGACAAAACATTGTCAGGTGAGGACCCTATGTTATTTACAATAGACATTTAACATGTGTGTGTCATTGGAAATCTACTACTAACGTTGGTACTACTGACTAGGTACTGACTAGGTAGTTCCTTTGGAGCATATGTAGACATTGGAACCAGAGAATCGCTAGTACATTTAAGTAAAAGTAGTCTACCCTTTTTGTTAGAGTACGAAATCATAACAATCTTTTTTTATGATTTCTTCAACTTTTATAGGAATTGTACTTCTCAGTTGTTACTGATAAAATCTTTTTCGTATTAAAGCCGAATATAGTGGCAAATGTAATGTAGGGTAGACACTTCGTTGACAATGTCACCAATATAGTCGACAAAACTGGTGACTTCAAGACACTAGATAAAAAAAAAGGACAGCCAGCATAATTCTCTCTGTCTCTCTGATGCGGTCACCTGTATGAAAGAGTTTTGTTTTTAACTATTTGGACCTCTATGTGTAATAGATTAAACTTGCCTAATAATATTGTTTTATAATGTAAAAAAAGGGTGATCAAATAAGACTGATACAAAAGGTTTTATGATTTTTATTTCAGATATTTTTTAAATATATATATTTTTTAATAATCAAATAAAACTTTAAATAAAATAATAAAAAAAAAAAACTATTAAAAAAAAACATTTTATAACAAAGAGAATAAAACAATAATTAAATTACTAAGTGCCTATTTCAACAATTGTATTTAAATATTAATTTTTCTTCTTAATGTCAAAACAAAAATAAAATTATATGAAAATCTTTATTTAAACATAAATTGATATTTAAATACAGAGTCTAAGGGCCAATTTAACTGGCCCTAAGACTCATTTAAAATACGCAAAAATTTCAAAATTTTGAAATGGACTGCCTTTGTAAACCGGAACACTTTCAAACATATAATAAATAGTACAGTCAAACACACAGTAAGAGATTTTTTTTTTAATCTAGCGATATACAAATTACATAAACTATATACTTTATATATGTATATAATAATACTACTATACATTGTAAAAAAGTCTTTGTATACTATTTGATCCCTTTTACAAATGGAAACATACAAAAAATTAAAAATAAATTAAATAAAAAATAAAAACAAATTTTAGACAGGCTGTTGACCAGCATTAAGAATTAAACTAAAACGATTAAAATAAATTAAAAAAAAAATTAGAAAGTCGGTATATATCGACCATTTAATAATCTACAGCAAGATGAAAAGTTTATATATTAGGTGCGATCCCGTACTTTTTGGGTAAAGTTCGGTAAAATTAGAGTAAACAAGAATTTTTCTCACTAATAGACAAAAATGTACAAAAGTACGGGAAAAATAAAAACCAAATTTTTACCCCAAAAGCAAACGTTACAATGAAAACGTTCCAAAAAATAGATAAATGACACATTAGCATGTACAAAAGTAAAATTAAAACATGTACCTACATTTTTTAACATTTTCTTTTGTTTATTTTATTAATATTTTTAATTTTATTTCTTTTGGTAATACTTGTTCGTAGTTTTTATTGTTTATTTTTTGTCACAGCTGATTGTTTAACAATTTTCCCAATCAGCCCAAAGAAAAAGTACAGCTACTTCATGCGAGAAGAAGAATATTTTTCTCTTAAAAGCTCTCTCACTTTACCAAACTTTGAGTACGGGAACAGTTTTCGGTAAGATTGGGATCCCGCGGGCCGACCGACAATGATGCCTAAATTACTAAAAATTGGACAAAACATCCAAAAGATTATGAAAAATTGTTTTTAACTTTAAATCTGTAACATCTTAAAAATCAATTTTTTTTTTTTTTTTTTGCTATAGGATAAATTATGGGACTTCATGTTCATGCCTCAATGATTTCAACGTAAAACGAAAGTTTACTCCTGGACAGACAAAACCACTGAAGGATTTTGCAAAGTTGTTACGCATATTTTTTAATGCCAAATGAACTTTGGCTATTTTGTAATCAACCCAACTAAGAATAAAAATCTCACAGGCGTTTTTTCCCTTTTATCCACAATTATTCGTTTGTGCTGATGTTTGTAACATCTTAAAATAATGTTCCTATCACCACGTTTAATTATACCGATCGACTAAGAATCATTTTTCAAATCGATCTAACGATGCCCGTCCATCTGCAAGTGCAATTCGCATGTAGACAATTTATGAAATTTGGAACAAAGATATTGTCCCAAGGACCAAGCCTATTGAAAATGTAGAGAATCGATACATAATTTTACATAGCCCCATACAAGCTTCTTTCCGCAATAGTCTTTGTACCTATAAACCAACTTATTCACCCTTAAAGTTGTTGGCGAATTAAAAATACGCCTGCGACTGTTTGGTAATAGATTACAGAGAACGTGTATTTATTTCAGTGTTCGAAAATAAACAGTACATTATTTAACGTTCGGCTCACACACCCAGGAACGATATCTATTTTTTTATTGTTTTAGTGATAGTAGACATACACAACCCTAATACCGTTCGTAACTATTTTCAAGAAAGAACCGAACATTATATAATCCCCCTTATTGTGTTTGGCGTATTTAAAATACGCCTACGACAGTTTGGTAATAGATTAAAGGAAAAAAGTTCACTTTCTCTTTAATCTATTACCAAACAGTCGTAGGCGTATTTTAAATACGCCAAACACAATAAGGGTGAATGTTCGGTTCTTTGTTAAAAAACAGAACAATTGTAGTGATACTGTAGACAAATATTTTATTTTAATGTTCTGTAATGTTTTTTTCGTGTGTATTTTGTTTTTGCTAAAAATTTTTGGTTTTACCAGGCAAAAGGGACGAACATTAACGAGCCGAACCAAACACATTGAAGTTTGTGGATTTTCAAAAAAAAAAAAAAACGGAATTAAATGTTCACATCTTTTGTTGAGTTTGATAAAAACAGTAATATTTTTGTGTTCGAAAGATGACTAACAGGGAAACGTTTTTTTTTTTTAATGATTTTCTACACAAACACTATTACCGTTTGTGTTTTCAACAAATCTACCGAACCGAACATTAAGAAACGATATTTAGTGTTTATTTTCGAACACTGATTTATTTCCATTAATCTATGACCAAACTGTCGCAGGCGTATTTTTAATTCGCGAACCGCGATAAGCCTGATTAAGTCAAGAATAAATGTTGTGCTGGAAGGTCCAAAATAACCATAGGACCCATAAAAGCCCAATTGCTAAAATTACTAAAAGGCAAACAAATCTCATGCATATTGATAAAGATATCTAAATAATATTCGGCAAAAAAAATATTTTACATTTATTCTGGCGGTTCGATGATTGCTCATTTGTCACAAATAGGGTACACTCTCGAAAATTTGTTTTTAGATCAGCGATGGAAAATTGAAAAATTTAGATGGTACTGACCACCAAGCAAGAGTACTTTTTTCAACATTTTGGTACTTTTTTCAAACAATTTTTATTTTTTTTTTTTTTTGTTAATAAGCTTAAAAATAAAAACTAAAATACATAATTTTTTTTGCTCTTATCTCAGAAATTTATGAACCAATCTGGCTAAATTTCGACAGCAAAAAAAACCAACAAGCATATATACTTTTGATAAAATGAATTTTGTGCTGTGGAGTAGGAGTGGCAGAGTAGGAGTTGAGTAGGAGTACCGGAGTCGAAGTCGAAGTACCCACAAAAAATTCGCAACTCTGAATCCAAAAATTTTCGGCATAACAAATTTAAAAAAATATTCTAACACATAATTTCCAAAATAAAAATTCTTCGGAATTGGCGATGCAATATTTAAAATATTGATTCGAAGTTTTTACTGAATCCTTCCTTGTCTTGATATATTTAACCATTTAAAAGGTACTGCATTAAAAAAAGATTTTAAAGTCAAATAAGGAGTTGGTACTTTTTGTTTACGACTCCACAGCACTGGTTGTCAATTAAAAAAAATAAAAAATATCATCTTAACAAAGCATAACAAGAAAGAGTACTAAAACGGACGTGGGGGTACCGTGTTGTTTTAAAATGGAAAAAGTACTGAAAATAGTACCATAGTACTGAATTTTCCATCACTGTTTTAGATACTGTGAAATTGTCGGGCTTGGTCGACTATACTTTCTTACTTGTTTCTTCAACGTGTGTTCAAAAAATTTCTGCAAGTTATTTTTTTTTTTTTTTATTTTCATTATAAACGATGTTGTCATATAAACATTTCTTATTTTTATTTTTTTTATAATTTTTTACACTAAAACCTATTTTTATTAGAACATATTTGAGTGTTTTTCCCGATGTGTTAAAGAATTCGTTTCTTTTGAACAATTACATTTAAAACAAAAACAAATTCTAAAACCTTTTCTTTTTTTCTTAAATGTGGTTGTACGAAAAAAAGAATTCTTTCGAACATCGGAAATAGGCAGGACATTTCCGAAAACCCCTAGTGTAAACCGTAGTGTAAAAGAAAATATTGCATTAGAATAAAATTCGAAAAAACTTTGCAAATTTCACATGGATTTAAATTTAAACAATTAATCACCACTTTTATATAAATCGTTGTCGATGTCGCCGTCAATTTGAAGTTGTTGTCACATCAAGTCGATGACTCACTTTCATGTTCATTTCGATGTAGACTTTTTATCAAAAATATGGAAAAAAACATTTTTTCATCACTAAAAAATAATTAAAAGTAAAGTATTGATCCTGCCGGATAATGTGGACATTTGGCCTAAAATTCTATTTTTATGTATTAAAACACAATTGTCAAATAAACTTTTGGTTAACTAACATTAAATTTTATAAAATAACATATTACAGTCAAATCCCGATAATTCGTACCCCGGTAAATCGCAATTCCCAATAATTCGTAATAAACTGTCGGTCCCTTGAAAAAATCTCGTTAATTCGTAAAATTTCCATATATTTTGGTCCCTTCGCTAATTCGCCATTTTTTTCAAATAAAATCTTCTTTACCTCTTATATGTAAATACCCTGATCCATTTTGATAAAATGGACTACTCCATGGACTCGTCCGATGTAATGCAAGCATGGACCATGTCATTGTTAAAAAGTGTTTGTAGTGAGACGACATGTCTTCGTTTTTTAACGAAATGCTTTCGTTTTTAAACGACTTCAAAACTAATCCTCTTGATTATACCATGGAGTAGTTTTAAAACTACTCCTAAGTTGTCCAAAGGTGGGTTATATGGTCCTCTCCTAGGACATCGTAATGTTAAATAGACCATGTTTTTTCCATACGTTTGGGTTACTTTTGGACTAGCCCTGGTCCCTTGTGGGCTAGTCTTTACACGCGTGTTTGGACTGGTCCTATTATTTGCAGGGTAGTAATTTATTGCTTACTACCACTTATAATTCGTAATAAAAACAACAGAAACATGGAAAGAGCGATTTTTTTGTTTACCAAAATTGTTTTTTTTTTTGCGTGGAGTAATGCTTTTGCTTGTGTGTGTGTTTATTTTCTTAGGATCATTTTGTTACATGAATAATTTTTATATATATAACAATAGCTTTTTATTTTTGTATCGTTTTAGTGAATAAATTGAAAAACCCCGTTAATTCGTATTTATTTTATTTTAACTCCGTTAAATCGAAACCCCGTTTAATCGAAACCCCGTTAAATCGGCGGTCCCTTGCGATTACGAATTATCGGGATTCTACTGTATTAAGACATTTTATTTCAAACATACCTTCTTACTTAAATTTCCGTAACGTTCAGTTAAGTCGTCCCTAAATTTCATGTCGACTAAAACAGGGGGTCTACTCTCTATTGCGATGCGAAAACAATTTCGATGCGAAAGCTAAATGCCAACTTGGTACTCTCTACCACTTTCGCAAAATTTTCTAAAAAATAAAGCGATAGTGGTTATAAAAATTAAAGATGGCGCGGATTTACTGTAATGAAATGTCAAAGTGTGTAAAAATATTTGAAATTAGAAAATTTAAATAAAATAAAGTGATGATTTACGAAAAGAAAAAAAATTAAAAGATGCGAAAGACACATGCGCAAACGTATTGAAGAGTACCAATCGCTAGATTTGCTACAATTTTCTTTCGCATCGCAATAGAGAGTAGCCCCCAGAATCAACTCTTCTCGACGTCGACTGTAAAGCGCTTTAGAAAATAACAAGTGGCTGTTTCCACGACAATCGGTTCTTCGCATCGAAACGAATTAAACTTTAACGTATAACGACCAAGAATTTTCAACTCATCAACACCTGTTCTTCAGGTCTCGCTGCTACAACAACAACAAGTGACTATCTATAGTAATCGATTGTTGACCATTACGTCTTAGAAATACAGTTATTGTTCCGTTGCCGTCGACTTTCATAATAGGGGTGAATATTTCTTGTCAAAAGATCCCTATGAGAAGTAAAAATTAACGAAGAATAAATAATAGTACTCCAAAGGAAAATGGTCAAAAGGTTATGTTATTTTGGGAATTCCCTGGGAGTTTTTTGTCTAATGGTTTTTCATTACGCTGAAATTTCTTGTTGCTCAGTAAAATTAAATACATTTTGACTTAAACTTACGAATGTTTATACAAATAACACTTAACAATTTGTTGAATTTACTTAAATGTCTTTAAGAAAGAAAAAAAAATAGTTAACAAATATTCATAAGTGTGCTTTAGATTATTATCTCATGAAACTTTGTGTCAAATAAATTAAAAAAAAAGAAAACTAAAGTGCCTTCCAATAAAAGTTGTTTATAATTTATACTTTATTTGCAATTAAAGTTTTTTAATTTGAAAATAGAAAATAAATAAAATTATTTTCAAGGGACTTTCGTAATTAGTCAATAGAAGAAAAAAATAAAAGAAAATGCGTACATAGTAAGTTTATTTTACTGTTTAACATGATTTAAACAAGTTATACGTTTATTTTTAGTTTGTTTTTTTTTTTAATATAAAAAAATTTAAATTTCACTTAAAAAGATTGCTGGCGTTGTTGAATTAACAAACAGCAGCAGAATAAAAACAAAGCAAAATGTTGTATGTAAAATGATTTAATAGTTTTGTAATAAGTTTTTAAGAAGTGAGAGAGAGAAAAAAATTTATTTAAATAAAAAGTCTCAACAAACAACTATTTTGTAGTTTTATTTTATTTTAAATTTTAACAAAAAATTGTTACAGTTGTCGTCTCTACATAGAAATAATTTTTTTTTATCAAATAGCAAAATCAGCAAGTGAGTAAACCAATTTAAATTATTAATACAACTTTTTCAAAGTTTGATCAATCTTTATTCTAACGAGTTAAAAAGCTGGTTTTCATATTAAAAAACAAAAATTATTAAAACCCCACAGCAGGTCTAAAAATAAAAAATATATCTATGTATGTATATAATAATAAATGAATTAAGTTAATGCAATATGAAATGAAATAGTTAAGCAAAAGAAAAAAAAACGTTTAAAGTAAATTGAATGAAGGACTAGAGATATTAAATTAATGTCTTAAAAATAAAAACAAGAAAAATATCGTTCTAATTTTTAAACTTCAAAAGGGATCATGATGGGGAATAAATGTTTGTTTACTTTTCTTGGTTCAGACTATTAATGAATTCTTCAAGTTTTTCCTGGATTTGTCTTACTTTAACTGAAATAAAAAGCAAATAAAAAGTTAACAGTTTACAATTTCCTCGAATAATAAAAACATATACATACTTAATTCTTCTGCTAATGTCACTCTCTTGCCCGTTAATAGATGGGCCTTCTTTTCATCATCTTCGCTAAATTCATCCAATACTTCTTTAATTTCTCTATCAAGTCGTCTAGCCTCACGGTTAATAACCTGTTGTCTTAGAGCGTTCGCTGTTACACGTATCACTTGTTGTATGCGCCAAAATAGTACAACATCACTGCAATTAATCTGTAGTTAAAGATTAAACAATAAGCCAGGTTGTTTAAAATTTTTTTTTTTTGCCAAACGTTTTTTATAAATATGCATTATTTAACTTCTTACCTCACATTCAGTTCCTTGTTGACTATATAAGTAATAAGCCTTACGACAGTCATTGGCTCTTTGTAAGGCTTGTTTAAGGAAATGTCTGCAAAGTTACCATCAATATTTTGAAGTTAAATTGTGTTTTTATTATTTTAAACTTAGAGATTAATGTTTAATGTAAGAGCGTGATGCACAGATACAAATGTAAATTTTTAAATTTTTGTAAAGGAGACCCGCTTTATCCATCTTTTAACTGTTTTTAATTTTTAAAAAAATAATATTTTATACTCCGTTAATATCTTAGGTTCCATGGGCAGCTATCAACTAGAGGTCTGCTTTGAATAATTCACTTGTTTGCCTTTATTCAAAGTGCACAACATTTACTCAAATATTAAACATTCAAAAATGTAAGAAAAGAGTAAACCATATACAAAAATAAGAGAGAATGAATTGAATAAAATACTTGTTTACTGTAAATGAATTTGAGAGTCATTCATAAATAACAAAACAGTGGAATGACCCGTTAGAGAGAACAAGTTTACAAAAAATATTCGAATAATTTTTGAATTATTGAATGTCCATACATTTGTTTGAATACATTGACATAATATGTGTGTAAGCTTGTGGCTTCTTTTTACATACATACGTAATGTGTAGGTACAGAAATTTTACAATAAAATTATATTTGAATATTTCATTCATTTGACTTGAGTTGACTGAATTGAATGAGTTTTTATTCGTTTTGTCTTTGGTTATTCTTTCATTTGTTTCTTTATTATTGGGTGCTCGACACATTGTAGTTAAAAAACAAATGAGTGTGTTGAAATTGGTTTTTATTTATTCTTGCAGACCTCTACTATCAACAGACAGCTCACTTGGGTCCTTTATTGGTCCCTTTGTGATACCGTTAATATCTTAATATTATTAAATTAAGCTTGAGGTCTCTTTTTTTATAAAAAATATTAAATTTATTTAACATCTTTTTTAATTCATTTTTATACCCTTCACCAGAGAGTATATATTTATTTAATTTGTGTTTCTGTGCTACAAGATTTAGAATCTTATTATTATCGCACAGAATTATTACAATGTTAATTAGCATAATTATTACATATTATATAATTTAAAATAATGTTATAATAAGTAACAAAAAAATAATAAAAAATTATAAAAAAGTATGGAAAAACAAGTTAGAGTGCTATATTCGGCTGTGCCGAATCTTTGATACCCTCCACCGACACCTCGAATGTTTTAGGAGTAATATCTGTATGATGTCTATTTATTATTATAATCTTTGTAAAAACAGACATCTGAATTAAAATTTGTTGCGGTTTAGACCTATATACAATTATTGATCGACAATCAGAATCAATTTTAAAAAGTTTGAGTAGAATATCAGTTTAAGATGAACTTAAATGATTTTCAAGAGACCAAATTATATAATGCCATGGTAAGCTATGAACCAATCATCCCAAATTCTGCAGAACGATTTCTGGTATTAAAAAACATAAATTTCAATACAGCGGTGCAATTAGTTTAAGCGTTTGCCAGAGTGGGCTTTATATGAGGCCTATGGTAAGTTATGCAACGATCTTCACCAAATTTCACAGTGTCATTTCTAGTTCTATAAAACTGTGATGTATCAAATTTTGTTATGATAGCGTTATTTTTTACGTTTTTAGGCGTACTAAGCTGTTTTCCGGGAGTAAGGTTTATATGGGGCCTAGGGTAAATTATGAACCGATCTTCACGAAATTTCACAGTCTTATTTCTAGTCCTGTAAAACTTATATGTTCCAAATTTTGTTATGATAGCATTATTTCTTACATATTTAGGTTTACTAAGCTGTTTTCCGGGAGTAAGGTTTATATGGGGCCTATGGTAAATGATGGACCGTTCTTCACAAGATTTTAAAGTATTATTTCTCGTTCAATAAAACTGTGATGTACCAAATTTTGTTATGATAGCATTCTTTTTTACGTTTTTAGGCGTACTAAGCTGTTTTCCGGGAGTAAGGTTTATATGGGGCCTATGGTAAATTATGGACCGATCTTCACGAAATTTCACAGTCTTATTTTTAGTCCTATTTAACTGTGACGTGCCAAAATTTGTTATGATAGCATTGTTAGTTAGGGTGTTAGGCTTACTATACTGTTTTCCGGGAGTAGGGCTTATATGGGGCCTAGGGTAAATCATGGACGGATCTTCAAGAAATTTTACAGCGTCATTTCCAGTTAAATAAAACGAACTGTTGCGAAATCTTATATCATTCTGTGCATTTTTCCACCATTTATGTTAGTTTTTGTAACAAAATTATCAATTTTTTTTAGGTGGTGGTTCCACATTTTGATTCATAGCTCAGATCCTATTGAACAGATTTTGCTGGATTTCAATCCCAAACTGCTTAGGATAACTACAAGCAATTTGACACCAAGTTTGTTAATTTCTTTTGAGTTTTTCAAAAGTGAGCGTGTTTTCAACAGACGGACAGACGGACATGGCTAAATCGGCTTAAAATTACTCAAGGACCCAGAATATATATACTTTATAGGGTCTGAGATGAATGACAAACTTAATATACCCTCTTCACAACTAATTGTGGTGGAGGGTATAAAAATAAATTGGCAAGAGCAATACAAGAATACTTATACAATTATAAGACAAATCAAAAACAATTATGATTAATTGTAATGTTTAAACATTTTTTTTTTTTTTTGAATAGCAAAGCGTTACTAATAAATTGTAGATTTGGCGGTAGCTCGTTCCAAAGACGTATAGCAAAAATATAAAAATGATGCTCAGAGAAAGAGGTTCTATATCTGATTTGTATCATATCATTATATCTTCTAGATCGAGAAGGGACTAATCTGTTAAATAAGTATTTTGGTTCACTTGTGAAAAGAATTTTATGAAAAAGTAACAAAGTTCTTATCTCCAAAAGATCAATAATGTTAACCCCAAAAAGACGTTTCTCAAATGCTGAGATATGATCATATTTTCTTAAGTTGAAAACATATCTTAATATGGAGTTATAAGTACCGGTAAGTTTTTTCTTAGTAGTATAATCAAGATTGGCAAACACTTCACATCCATACAACAAAGTAGGTATAAGATAGGTTTTGGCAAGCAAAATACGAATATTGAGTGGGGTAAGGTATTGAGTAGTCCAAAGTGTACGTATCATGGAGTAGGTTTTTCCGGCTGCGGCATTAATATGATCAGACCAAGAAAGAGTATTATTAAAAATGATACCCAAATTTTTGGTTGAGTTAACAACTTGAATTGGTTGACTATTAATAGATACTGTTGGTTCAGTTGATTACTGACTTACGGGTTATAATTAGGCATTTCGATTTAGATTTAGTATACATATGGGTAATTCCAAAGTGTTGAACGTGACAGTCGTTCGCATCAAAAATGCAATGACATTTTAAACAAAAAATATTTTTAAGTTCTTTTAACCCTTAAATTATAGCACTAAGAAAGCACTGTTATCTATGCTAAAGCTTGTGGAGAGCGCGATTCAAGGTCAAAGATAATGGCAAAAGTAGCGGTTCGAACGTGAAAAAAACAAAAGTAGTTTTTGTGGCCAGGTGCAAAAGGGCGTAATTCAGCGAAACCTGGCGCAATTTTTTAGTCAAACTACTTTCAGAATTTTACGTAGCAATGTAACATTAAAATGCCTTGGTTTGATTCCAAAATCTTCGGTATTTTCTTTTTTTAAGCTAAAATCTGGGTCGATACGTGACATTTCGAATGTAAAAATTTTTCCATAATAATTTAACTGAATAATGATTAAAATAAAAATTTACCGTTAATTCGAATAACATATTTCTCTTTGAACGCTTTCTTAAATTACAGACCATGTTAGAAAATTTTTTTGGAATAATTTTTATCAAATATCACCTCTTTTAAGAAAGATAAATATTAAAGAAAAGATACAATTCTCACATATAAGAAATTACGTTTGCACAACTTTGCAGTCTGATTGTTCATCTAAGTGAACAAATTTATGGGTAAATTTATAAAATTAGTAAAATCTAAATATTTCTCTATAACAATATCGTAAAATAATCAGCTTTTAATAACGTTCAAATTTTCGGTCACGGTGGACCTTTTGACGGAAATGCCCATATGTGAATGAGTTTGTCATTCCGTTTGTAATTTATACAATATTGCCCTTTAATTTAAAAAATTATAAATCGTCAGCTCATTATTAGTTTGGCGCAAATGCCAAAAAGTCGTAGTGGAAAAATTCTGAAAATTTACCCATAGATTTCACCACTGCTTCCGGCATATGTTTAGAAGAAAAGCTTATATTTTTGTGAACGTTCATGAACATACTTAAAAGTAAATAGTATTTTATTGAAAATTATTGCTTTTTGCCTCATACACCACGTTTCTAAATTTATTTTCAAAAAGTAGCTTTTTGTGCTTCTGGGAAAAAATGTAAAATTTTTAAATTTGTATTAAAAATTGCAAATTTTCACAAAAAAAAAATCATGTTTTCACAAAGAATTGTATATTTTCACACAAATCGTAATTTCCACAAAAATTTTAAATTTCTAAAAAAAAATACACAATTAAAAACGATTACCAATTTTCACCGCAAAATGCATTTTTACATTTTCATTTTTTATATTAAGGGTATTCACGTCACAAGTTGCGCCCTTGCAAAAACATAACAACAACCACAAAGACAATTATTTACGCACAACTAATTGTCTGTGTGGTTGTTGTTATATTTTTGCACTTTTGCAAGGGTGCAACTTGTGACGTGAATACCCTTATTATGTAACTCTTTTCTCATTTTTTTTTTGCACTAAATATTTTTATTTTAACCAAGTTGATTAATTTTTGTGCTAACAATAAAAGAAACAATTTTCAAAAATCGGTTCACAAAAAATTGCAATATGTATTCACAAAAAATAATTTTTTTATACCCACACCACAATAGTGGAGAGGGTATTATGCATTTGTGCTGATGTGTGTAACGCCTTAAAATATTGGTCCAAGAGCCACCTTAAAGTATACCGATCGACTCTGAGTCGAGCTAACGATGTCCGTCCGGCTGCTCAAAGCCGGCTTAAGCCGACTTAAACTTAGGCCAATTTAAAAATGATTTTTTTTTTACCAACTTTCATATTTTAGTTTGAATAATAAAATTAATTTGTGGACTAAATTCTATTCCTAAATGAGATTTTAAATTTTTACCGCAAAACCTTTGAAAATATACAAGGACTATATCTTACTCATTAACATTTTTATTTATTAAAAAAAAACTGTTTTTATTAAAAATAAAAAGAATGGAAAAAATTTTTTTCTAGTTTTGGTTATGCGTTTATTGTAGGGAATATTCGATTAAATGACAGTGACCGGCGGCTGATTTTAAGCCGACTTTAGTCGATAAATTTTCGGACGGCTTAAGCCGTCAAGGCGCAGGTCTCTGGGTTGTTGTTGGTATTTGAGCCAATTATGCAATTTTGTTGTGGTACACTGGTAAAATATTAATTTTTGTTGAGATCAAGCTGTGTTCATGTATATTTTTTTCAGCTTGTTTTAAAAATTCTTTCGTATAGGAATTTAATAAATGTTTGTTAATAACAACATAGCCAATCAAAAAAATTGATTTTGAGTTGTCACTAACGGCCTTTTCGATTTAAGGTGACTATATGTATACATATATTTTTTACCGTCATTGAAAATTTGATAGGTTATATGATAATATAAATGTCAAAAGTTTTTTACTGAATTAATTTGTTTTCATATTTAAATACAGTTTGATGAACTTTCCAAAAACTTCTCTAAGTGTAAGCAATTTATTTACTCTCTTTTATTCAATGTTCTATATCTGACCTTCGCTGGTCTAAAACAGAAGTGGGCACAACTAAAACTGTGCTTGTATTGATGCTTATTAGTATTAGTGCGATGGCAGAAGTACCCACCAAACACAAATCCAAGCATTTGAAATAAATGGTCATTATATTTCCTTATTTTATATTTTACGCATTTGAAGTAATACCTATAAAACATTTTTTAATAGTTTAAATTGTAGAGATTTACTGTTCACAGAAAAAAAGTAACAGTAAAAAAGTACAGTAAATTATTTTTCGCATAACGTCATTTATTTGAAATGAAACACGTGTGTTTGCTGGGTAAATTCTCTTGAAAAAAAATACAAAAAATATAAGAAAATGTGTCTTATCAAAAACTAAATTAAAGAGGCTAAAGGCAGAATTAGTCTTTACTTTCTGTTTCTGTTCTGTTCCGTGCCGTTCTGTTATGAAATTGTAATAGTTACTTTTTCCGTAGTAACTTATCAGCCATTTATGATAAATTTATTAGCTTTGCACCGTTCATTGCTTTATTTTAATAACTTTTATTCACATAAATATGAAAAAATTAAATTTTATGAATTCTTAAAATCAAAAAACAGTTTATTTCAATGTAAATATGTATTTTTTATTATTTATTTTGCTGTCACTTACAAATACTTAACATGTTTTTGATTTTAACAAACTGAACCGCAACAGAACAGAAAAACTAATCAATTTCATAAGTTTTTTAATAACAAAAACAAGTCAGCTGATTCGTAACAGAACAGAAAGTAAAGACTAATTCTGCCTTAAGAATACGTGTGAAATCTCTCAGCACAATTGTGCTATGGAGCGCCCACCATTGGTCTAAGATAAGAAAAAATGATGCCGCCCTAGTTTAAAAATAATTAAACTACACAGGTCTGCAAAATGATTTTTTTGCAATTTTTTTCTCGAACTATTATTATTTGTGGTTATTGCCGTAAAATCCGAGAAACGATATTGATATGCATAATTAATGGCAAGTCAGATTCAAAAGATAACGGCATATGTGTGTTTTTCGATGTATGTATGTATATTTCTGTGTCAGCCGCCATCCAGAGTCAATGGCTGGTACTAGTGCTGGGAAACTTCGATAGTACTATCGATATTATCGATAGTCTTAAAATATCGAAAATATCGATAGAAAAAATATCCATATCGATATTATTATTTAAAAAACAGCTATGAAAACATGTACTACCAGATATAATCACAGTTTTTCGCCGCAAGTTAACTCGCTGTTGATTCGCGCTGATTTGCAGTAATGTACACAAAGAAGAGGAATAGTAGGTGGTATTGATAGCTCAGCTTTACTTCTTTTTACTGCTAATTAGAGGCCCTTATGTTTGTATATGTTTAAATATGAAATGTCTAAAGTTTTTGCAATGTTGTAAAAAAAATGCATATGCAATTGCGAGCATTATGCAATTCAATGAACGACCATTAGAGGAAAAGTCATCTATACCGATTATTTTCAAATAAATTTTTATTTTACCCTACAAACATGCTACATACATACATACATATGTATATTGCGAATAGAATCAAGTTCTTAGTCGGGCTTTATTTTTATTTCTTATTTATTATTATTATTTCGTTGTTTCATTCAGTTGTTAAAATTAATTTAAGTTGTAGTAAAAAAGAAAAAAAAAAATATTTTTAACTGACACCAGCACAATTTTTCAAAAACTGTCATCTAAAATAACTTGCGTACATACATATACGTCTTATTTAATTAAATAAAAAATTATGTTCTTTCAATAAAGTGATAAAAACTATGAACTGTAGCCTAATACAAATTAGTTAAAGTTTTCCTACACTCAAGTACACGCATTCAGTCGATAGTAATATCGATCGTTAAATCTGAACTATTGATAAATATCGATAGTATCCCAGCACTAGCTGGTACAATAATGAATTGAATGAAATGAGTTATACAGCCATGTCACAGAGTACAATTCCGTTCGGAATCGAAGAAAACATATTTGTTGATTGTTAGAAAGTGTATTTTGATAGTTTATTGGCCTTAAATACAGAAAACTTCAATTCCGTTCATGAAAACAAAAATGGTTCTATTGCGAAAAATTCGAAGAAATTCGCCGAATAGTGCTAATTGCCTTTAATTGGATAAAAAAAATGCCTGATAGTGGAACAAAGCCAAGATTTTATGAAATTTTTAACGTTTTTCACCAATTATAATTGTTAATTGTAAAAGCCAATTAGAAGCCTTTCAAAGTTATAATTAATTTTAATGGAATCAGCGCTTGACTCTGAATGGCGGCTGAAAGAGAACACCTCGAAAAACAAAAATGTACCGTTATCTGATAAATGTGACGTTTTACATTTAAACGAAGTTTATATTTCCAATATATAGACCAACATCTACATGTTTTATAGTTAATTTTTTAAAAAAACTATTTCATTGCAGGCAGATGTATCTGTAGTAATTACATATGTATTTATGTTTAAATGGCTTTAATTTTTTTTATGATGTACCTTTTTTGTTTACAAAAATGTTTTAAGACTTTAAGCTTACCTTCGATAAACTGGGAACCATGTCTGTCTTATATAATCCGTATCAACTTCTACGCCCTCTCTTTGCAAATTTTTGCGTACTGTTGTCAATTCATCGTAAGTTAATGTGGGCAAATGTTTCTAAAAAATTTAAAACATAATACATGGTGTTTTTTTAAAAGGTTTTAAATTAAAATAAAATAAAGAATAATATATATTGAATATCAATTAAACTAGCTTTAGTTAATAGATAATGTTAAAATATGATTGGGGTCATATGGCCGCCACGAATGACGCAATGAGTTTTGAAAATTAGAAAGAAAACATAGAAAATTTGCAAAAGCGAACGAAATATTTATTTGGGGCGATGCCTGCCAATTATTTTTTAAATATTATTTCAAGTAAATGTTGTCTGCGGCTACGCCACAGGTGGTTCAACCCTGAGCTCCAATTTGGCATATCCCCCAAAAAAAAAATTGTCTAGGGGTTAAATTCTCTTTTAATTTCGAATATACTATATGGTCTTGAGGTTTTTACGGGTACATTTTCCTATGTGATTTCTAAATTAAATAGGATAATTAATATGATCGTTAGATTTGTTTACAATATTCGAGTACGTGAACATATTTCTGAATATCAGGCCTGTTCTGCAAATCACTTTTACTCAAATCACGTAATTTCAAATCACATGTGCATACTAAAATCACACGTGTGATATTTTAGTGTCCCGTTTTTGTGTGCTTTGGTGTGATCTTTGATTGCCGAAAGCACACAGAGAAACATAAAAACGGTATGACTTTCAGAACACCAGAAAACCGCACGTTTGTTTTCAAAAACACGTGATTTGAAATCACGTGATTTTCAGAACAGGGCCGTATGTTAAACTTTTCCTTGGCCGTTCCTTCCCTAATTTGATACAACGTCGAAATTTTATATTTTTTTACAGGGTGATTAAAACTACTTTGCCTACACCACTCTGCTCTAAATTTAGCTTTTCTCGTTCTACTAGGAACCTGCAGGTTTTGATTCCGAGAATTAATAATGGATTCTATGAACATTCGGTTATAGTAAGAACTGCGCGTAGTTGGATCTGGTTGCCTCTGGAACTTCGAATATTTTCTCATTCTAACAATGCATTCCGGCTAAAACTTAATAGAATACTTTGTAATTAGCTTTAAGGTTAGTTACTGACCCTTTTATTAGATGGACATTTCACTTAATTATTTAAATAAAAATCATTTGTTTATATATGCATTTGTTTGTGTATTAAATATGTATTTACAAATGTATAATAAAACTTGTTCCCTAATTTTTGTTTGTTTTATTCATTTGTTTTAGACTGCTGGGATCTTTTGTTTTCTGTGTTTTCTTTTATCCTATTGGTTGGGGAACCGAAGTAACTAAACCGGTTTGATGATTAATTTAATTAAAATAATAAAATCATTTTTTTTCTCTATTTTATTATCAGCCAGGCCACGATGTCACACGTTAACGTTCGCATAGAAAATTACATTTAAAACAAAAACAAATTTTAGAAATTGTTTTTGTTTTAAATGTAATTTTCTATGCGAACGTTAACGTGTGACATCGTGGGCCTGGCTGTATATATATTTTTAAAATAAATTTTGTTATATTAAATATTTTATAACTGTATTCAGTCAAACTGCTTTGTAATATACATATATTTTAACTGACTAAGGCCCGTTTTTACAACTTACCGATAGCTTAAAGTAGACTTTAAATGGCCCGTTAAAAAGGGTTCCATTATTAAAACTTTACTTTAACCTTAAGTGAGCGATAAAGTAGATTAAGGTTAATCCTACCTGGTAGGTTAAACTAAAGTTGTTATAATGGAACACTTTTTATACTGCCGATAAAATCTTACCTTTAGCTATCGGTAAGTTGTGAAAACGGGCCTGAGAGTGGCTTTTTATATTACATTTAATGAAATAAATAAATAAAATAAAATAAATAAATGCTCTAAGACGTGATATTAATTGGTCACCATGAAATGGACGTACTTTATGAAACACATACATATCTCACACAAAACGAATTTTAATAATAAAATTCAATGATTTGCAAACGTGGTTCGTTTGTTGGTAAAATGGCAAACCAGAATGATCATTTTTGGCATCGCCACATATTACCCTCTTCACACCATGGGTACACATATGTGTACCTTAACTTATTACAAGTTTTAAAGACTTTTCGACATCATGTGACCAATAGAAACAGTTTTATTACTTGCTTTAAGCTACTGTGCTTCAAAACAATATCAAAAGATGACGGGTTTAGAAGTTTTAGCCATTATTTTTACATTTGAATTTAACAGTTTGAAAAACCCATACTGTTGGGATATTTTTCCTCAATAACTAATCGCTAAGACCTAAAGAACACATATGTGCACCTCTTTTTCTACCAGTTTAAATAAAAAAATAATAAAAACCGAAATTTATATTACATCTCATAAGATAAAACAAATAGTTAATAAGCCCTTTACTTAATCGGTTCAGTTCATATTTGAAGACCTGAGAAGAATTCAAATACAATTTTTAAAAAAAAATATATACAGTTGTCTTATTTGCTCCCCAAAAGCTGTATAAAATATATAAGAAATGTAAAAATTCAATGGGTTAATATTCGGGTCTTAAGAGGTTACGAATCTTTTTATACCCACACCACAATAGTGGAGAGGGTATTATGCATTTGTGCTGATGTGTGTAACGCCTTAAAATATTGGTCCTAGACCCTCCTTTAAGTATACCGATCGACTCAGAATCACTTTCTGAGTCGAACTAACGATGTTCGTCCGGCTGGCTGGCAGGCTGGCTGGCTGGCTGGCTGTCCATGTAACCTTGTGCGCAAAGTACAGGTCGTAATTTTGGAGATAATTTGATAAAATTTGGGTCATAGGTTCTTATTAGCACAAGGACCAAGCCTATTGAATCGTAGGACCACGAGGAAAGATAGGGGGAAATTTCTTCCTCTCAGAAACTATCAAACCGATTTTAAAGAAATTTAAAACATAGATAGATCCATATCTATATGGACACATAAGCTAAACAGATTTTCAAAAATGGGACCACAAGGGGAGGAAGGGGGCAATTTCTATCTCTCACAAACTTTCAAACCGTTTTTCATGACGTTTATAAACATAGATAAATCCATATTTATATGGACACATAAGCATGATTTGTTTTTAAATACCGTGGTGTAGGGTATCATATGGTCGGGCTTGACCGACTATACTTTCTTACTTGTTTTACACTGAAAAAAGTTATACTGAATAACCAAATAGCAAAAATCACCCTTTATATAGTAAGTACTTGAGACTAATTTAAAATAAATTGTATATGGGCATTTCCTGGCGTCACGAACGTACGTTCGTACGCTTTTGAAGTACAAATAATATAGAAAACAAAACTTTTCCTCGCATTTTTTTTCTCGATTCGTCAGCATTTGGGTAGCTCTACGTTAAGTGCAAAAGATAGATTTCATCGAGTTTAAGTTTTCATTATAAAAGTTATAAACGTGTGGTCACGAACGTACGCAAAATAGAAGTCAACTTTGGCTGACAATAGTGAAATGTAAAAATCTGCGCAATGGAACGGAATATTCAAAAGTGATTAATTTATTTTAAAAGTGTATTAATGTAGGTTTCCCTCCAGTATTTACAAAATAAAATATCTCTCTTGGTTTTTGTTTAATTGGCTTATTTACCGGTCGCGAACGTACGGATCGCGAACGTACGATTTTTTCATATGTTTTTTTGTTATTATCACCACGCATTTTCCCATAAATGTCTTCAAATTTCCTTAGCATAAAAACTTAATACTCCTTTTACAATTGATTGTAATGGAGAGATTGTGAAGAAAGAGTGTAAACATAACATATTTTTTGCATGTAAAATAAGTATATAAAAATGTCTTTAGAAGTAGAAAATACAGAAAAATATAAAATTTTCCAGTTTCCAGCCCAATTTCCTCAAGTAAAACAGCTGAGATATGCTATGAAACCATTCTTTTACAAGAACAAAGACTTTTTTATAATAATAAACAATAAAAGACGATGATAATCAACATTTTATTTTTTCATCCTGGTAGACCTTTCTGGGGAAATGCCCATATTTAATTGTATATTTCGTAATATATTAATTGGGTGTACAAATGTGTAATTAAGGATTACTCCAGCATTTTTGGTGTTCTGCATTTCACATCCACATGTTTTTATTCGTTTTCAATTAGAGTAGTAATGGCTTGGTGAAAGTAAAACGAATTGACTTCTATTCTTATATGTGATAACATTTTTTACAAAAAATAAATTTTGTTTTTAGCTTAAAATCTTCTTTATCCAATTAAATCAAAAAGTTATCGTTATCTAAAACGCAAAAGGCCCTTTTGATTATGATGTAATTATAGCTCATTTTTTATGGTTTTTTATGTTATTTTCAGATAATTTGTTTTTTTTTTAATCGATTTAGCGATCTCAAATTAGTTTTTGGGTTTGTTTAAATTTTGCGATTTTTCGCGAATTTTAGCTATGTTCGCAATAGAAGCGAACATGATTCTTTACAGCTTTCACGATTTTTAATAAATATGTAGTAGATTTTTCTATCAAGCCGCTGTTAGCAAATTTCGCGAATCTCCGCGAATTTAACAATTTTTACCGAATTTTCGCCATTCCTTATAGTCTTAGGGACTTTTAATAAATTTTATGGCTGGTTTGAAATATTAAAAATTTTCGCGAATTTTTGCTATTTTTTGTTATTTTCGACATTTTGTTTTTTTTAACCCATTTAGCGATTTCAAATAAATTTTAGTGTTTGTTTAAAAGTTTGCAATTTTTCGCGAATTTTAGCCATGTTCGCGATATAAGTGATTTTTCCTGTGATTCTTTACAGCTTTCACGCTTTTTAAAAAATATTAGATATTTATATCATGCTGAGGTTAGCAAATTAGCGATCTTAAGTTCAACAAAAGTTTTTTCTAACATAAACTTCGAATACACAAAAACATGCGGAATTGAGATCACCAATTTATGAATTATGTGGATTTAAAAAATTTTTCGTTTTCAATTCGAGTCGAAACCTAGAACATACCTGTATTTGCCAATTTTAAAGAGTACAACAAATCATCAGCTCATTATTGGTTTGGCGCATATCATGGTGAAATTACCAAATATGTTGGTGCTTCTAGTATTTTAACCAGGGACCGAAAATAACAGTTATATTGGAATTTTAAAACAAAAAAAAGCATATAGAATTAAATGTCGAAAAACTGATTCAAGTATACCATATTGTTCCTTATGCACTTTTCAATGATAAAATGTATTGATTTTTATATTATCGATCAAACTTAACAGTTATTTTTGGATTTTTATTTTTTTGAACAAAAATAACAGTTATTTTTTGATTTTTATTTTTTCGAGCAAAAATAAAAGTTATTCTCTAAAGAAATGTACGTGATTTAATAATTTAGTTGACTTTAAATTTTAAGGAAATCACGATGGGTAGTGCAGTGTGTGCAAACGATGCAAATGCGTGCAAAAATACACACATTTGCACAACACAACAACAAAATGTACGTATTTGCAATTTGCTCTTTTTTACTTCGTTTGCACTAAAAAACCATGAGCAAAGTTAGTAGTGCATATTTGCTTAGTTGCAAACTAATGTAAGCAATAACATTTGACATATTAAATGCCATGTTGATTTTAAGAAAACTTATAACTTGAACATTTTCGCAGATTGTAAAATAAAATAGAGAATTAAATTTAAATTAATTAAAAAGAAAATATTTTAATTTGCTTGTGTATAATTGTAAGCAAATGCAGATTTTTTACAGTGCTGCCAGAAGTTTTTAGTGTTGCCAGAATACATTTTTAGAAAAATAGCATATTTGCACAAAAATAAAAGTGGTATGCTCACGATCAATCATAATATGCAATGCAAATTTACACATTGCAAATTTGCACAATGACCATCGTGATTACTCTTTTTATTTTAATGTGTAATTATCATTGGAATTTCTTATGCACATTAAAATAATTATTAAAAGTCAACTAAATTATTAAAACACGTACATTTCTTAAGAGAATAACTTTTATTTTTGATCGAAAAAATAAGCTTGGGTACGTTCGTAAAAGCATAACTGCGCTGCATCAGAAAAGCAAACTTTTTTAATGGCGATAAAAGAATAATTATAATTTTTTTTATTGTGTGACTATTATTTTTGTGGAGTATTTCACAATTTTTTGGTCAACATTTACTTCACTTATAAATATATAATCATTTGAAATCACTGATGCAGCGCAGTGATGCATTTACGAACGCACCCCTTATATTCAATCAATATATTTAACAATTGTTGGGTGCTGCGGTGGGTAGTCTTGTTGGTCGTGAGTTAGTTTATCAGTAGAGATCTTTGTAAAAATTTAAACTTTTATGGGAGGGATATTAAAAAAAAACTAAAATGCTTATTTAGTCTACATAATAACTAGTTAATTATCTCAAACTTACATCATCATTTTTCAAAATTTTATCCAGTTCAGTTTTGACATGTCTGCGTTTACTCTGATCCTCAGTCAGATACTTCCAGTGTGTTAAACGTGTAAATTGCCCTGGACCAAACATTTCATTTAAGGTTTCCTCAGTTAACGCTAATTTAGCTTTAACAGAAGTTTCTAAAAATTTCACAGCTTGATCCCATTCAGATTTATCGTGAACGAAGCGATCTTCCAATGTATTCAGTTGAATCACACGCAACATATCAATAGCTTTATCTTCCCATGAGTGCCTTCTGATGGCTTCATCCACAACAGCTGATTTAAGATTATCAAATATATCATCGTGATCAGTGGACTTTTTAGCTTTTTCCATAAGTGTGATAAATTCCTTTTGCAGCGTTTCCCAACCTAAGATAAAAAATAAGCGTATAATTTAATAATGGTTTAATATATTTAGATTTGAATATTTACAGACCTGCTTCTACGGATTTGGCGGGTAAAGCTTGTTCGGCCCATTGTCTTAATTTGATGTCCACCATAGTATTAAAGGAATCTTGGGAAAATTTAAAAATTTCAAATTGTTAATTTTATAATTTAGTCATTTTTTTTTATATGATTGTTATTATAGAAAATGAAAGCGAAAAATGAAAAATGTTAAAAAAATGCACCAAAATCACCGAATTTAAAATGATTTCATTATTTGAAATTATAAAAGATTAATAAATTTTATAATTTAGATATATTGTTTTAGGCAATGGGTTGGTATGTAATTATATTGTTAATAAAATTAATATTAAACCAACATCTAATACACGCTTCCGTTTAACCATAATAAAAATAGTTTTCTTTGTTCTTGGTATTTTTATAAATTCTAAATATGTATATACTTTGTACGTTTTAGATGTATAAAATGTTGATTTGAATATAAATTATCGACCTGTTTGTTTGCCTCTTTGTTGCTTACTAGTTTTTTTTTTTTTTTTTAATTATGACCATATTTACATTATGCAATTAATGCCGCAACTTTCGCATGCAACTTTTTGTTTGTTAGCAAGAGGTGTAGGGAAGAAAACGGGGTTGAAAAAGTTGAAAAAATGCATGAAAAAAATGTAAATGTAAATGTGAAAAGAGTTTCGTAGCAACTTCTTTAAAAGAAAATAAAAAAAAAAAATCGGCGTTAATTGCATAGTCTAAATGCGGTCTATATGTAAATTTAGATTTACTGCCTGTTTAACGATGTCGAACGTCAACGTTCGCATAGAAAACTACATTTGAAACAAAAACAAATTTTCGAATATTGTTTTTGTTTTACATATAATTTTCTATGCGAACGTTAACGTTCGAAATCGTTGAACTGAATGTTAATTTTTTAAAAATAAAGTATCATTTCTAGAATTTTCTAAAAAAAATTTAAATTTTCGTAAAATTTCAAAGTCTTTCTGCCTGCCCCTAGGTTTCGAACAAAAATTTCGTTCGCTTAAATTACATTTAAAAGAAAAACAATGTTTTAAAATTCGTTTTAAATCAATTGTGATTATTTTTAGTTGAACTACCGATTTTCAATTTGAAATTTTAATATTTAGTAAGGCTTGAGTTCATCAAATTTAATTTTCATTAAATTATTTTACTGAAGGAAGGAATTTCACAACATGAAACCACCCAGGCAGAAATTACGACTCTTCTAAATATTATGTACCGCCACAACCCTGTAAATACAATATTGTGACTCTACAAAAAATATGGTACCATCACAACACTGTAGATACAAAATTACAAACTTACAGCCAGTCCCACGATGTCACACGTTAACGTTCGCATAGAAAATAACATTTAAAACAAAAACAAAATTTAGAAATTGTTTTTGTTTTAAATGTAATTTTCTATGCGAACGTTAACGTGTGACATCGTGGGATTGGCTGTTAGTTTTTTAATACCGTTTTTAAATAAGATTCAACACCGGTACAACACCCTAAATACAAATATACGACTTTAGTTTTTTTAAGTCGTATTTACCATAAAACTATACCGCTACAACACTGTATATATAAGAATTAAACCTTTATTTCCTACTACCGTGTTTAAAATAATTCTATACCGCTACATAGAATTTATATTTCTAACAATATTGAAAATAAGAGTCGGAAGACGGTTGTGACTAAGTTGTAAATTCGTGAATCCAACATTCACCCCTATCGCGAATGTTATGGGAATATGATATATGGGATCAAACCTAAATTCCCATCCCCAACAAATCGGTATCGCAAATATTTTGGGAGTAAAAATTTAAATTGTGAATTATTTGTCAGTGCTTTGTAAACAAAAGTCTCTATTGCGAGTAACTTGAAAGCAAAATATACAAAATAAAATACTAATAAAAATATAATAAAATAAATAGAGAATAGGGTTTATCTTAATTTTCTTTATGTACACTCCTTCAATAAAAGGAAAAAGTAATTTAATTTAGTCCTACTTAGAATACAAATTAAAATTTACATATTTCCTTCTCGTTCACATCAACACTTGTTGGGAATTTATTTATTAAAAAAATTCGCGGGAGTAAACATTGGCAATGCCAAATTTTTTAAGTTTGGGAATTCATTCCCAAAAAATTTGTTATGGGAATCATTCACAATACGATATAAAAAAATATGGGAATATTTTCATGGGAGTAGTAGTTTGCGATAGGGGCGATTGTAAATTTAAATTTACAGTACTGTGCAACACTAAAAAGAAGAGTCGGAAGACGCACATTTGGCGTTATCATTTTAATATTGTGACAACATTGTAAATTTCCGCCCTTGCAGATAGTATATTATACATTGTCATTTTTTTGATGATGTATAAAATATTGTCTGCTTATGGGAAGCATAGCTGAGTGCTACCGGACGCGTCACAGGTTGCGGATAGTGGTACGTTCCGCAGATATGTGGAGTAGCTGCCATTGGCAGTTGCGGACAGTCAGCGGTTACAAGGGGAGAGTCTCGGAGGGTCTTTCGAGCTCCCACCAAATCCCGAGTTTGCCTGTGATCCTTGTAACGTCGTGGCGAGCAATTGGCGCCAACCAACAAAACCAATAACATAACCGACCATGGGCGGTATAACCCTAGCATGCCTGGATGTGATGTTGGCAGCCCCAACACCAGGATCGGATGCTTTGGCCCAATCAGTCATTCATCTTAAAAGAAAACCTGATTACCGAAACCGTAACAACAAGGAAAATTGCGGCCCTATGCTCCTTGCAGGAGTAAAAGGAACGAATATATATATATATATATATATTGTAAATTTGGTAAACAGTACTTTGTATTGATGTTGATAGTACCCCCTGCAACGTCGGCACAGCGTCATGGTGATTGTCTTTTTCTGCCTGGGCAATTAAAATTTATTGACAATTTTTATTATTGGCTGAACTGGGGATCGAACTCGGGTTGAATTTAGGTTTTTTTTTGTTAATTGCAAGTAAGACAAATGAAGTTTTCGTTCGAAATCGTGCGCAGTAAGTTTATGTTCATAAATAAACCTAGATGTTCAAAAATATTATTTATTACAAATAAAAAAAAAATCCAGCTTTTGGCAGGTCCTGAAATACAACTGAAAAAGGTGTCGAAAGCAAACAAAATGATTTTTGATATTTAAATAAAATATGTATATATAAATAGTTTTGGTAAGCATGCTAATGATTACAGTGAAATTATTTTACAAAATCTAATAACATGTATACATAAGGCCATGTTCTGGAAATCGAAATCACGTAAAATTAAAACTGAACAACTTTTGAAAACTCTTCTGTGTAGTACAAATTCATAAAAAAAAATATTTCTTTTTATATATCACATACTTTGAGGACCATTTTCCTTTACCTAAACTATTTTTAAAACCAGGAATAGCTATGTTTACTTTACAAAAATTCAATCGAAAAACTTCATCGGTTTCAATTTTACGTGATTTAGAACATGGCCGATAGTTTATATTAAATTATTAACAGTGCTGTTTGGAAAACAACTAAAAGGTCGCAAAGTTATTTCAAAAAACTTCCTATTCCAAAATGCCTATGAATAATTTAGTTTGTAAACAACACGTCAATTAACAATAAATCATTACTATAACAGCACAAATTACAGCGACATTAAAAAACGGATTGATTTTGCGACACATAAATGTAGTCTTGAAATGCTTTTTTGTTTTCGAAATGGTCCTATGATAAAACTTAAAATAACATAATATTACTTTGAGAACCTGACTGAGCAGCGGGAAGGTAAATATTTTCAAATACATAATTTGAAAGTTTATCCCATAATTTCTCATTTAACGCTTCTTCCCATTTCTTTGCGGAAATTTGCGAAAGAGTAACAACTTCATCTAATATTTCTCCTTTAGCTTTGTCAAACAACTCATCACGACCAGATTCACGTAGTCTATAAAACGAAAAATACAATATTATTAAAAAAACAAGTACATTTCGAACACAAATTAGTAAGATGGACATTATCTGTAGACGAAAACTAACCTGGGGAAATTATTTTTCCATTCTGTTTCTAAATTAAAACGTGTTGCTTTAAAAGCATCCGCTTGTTGTTCAATGGTTTCTCTGACCATTTTCCAAAAACGATCAGAAACAGCTAAACTAAGATTACGGCTAGTTACTTGATGAGGCATTATAACACCACGACGTCTAATCATTTTAATTAAATATTATTTTTTGTTAACTTCATTTCCCAAATTAATACTTACTGGAACAATTTAGAATTCTTAAAGAAATCTTCTTCATACTGCTTAATGGCCTGTATGCTATCGTCTTTACGTCCCCGGCCGGTGACAACAGCATAATAACCTAAGGCTTTCATAGGGAATAATTTGCCCGATAGAATTTTTCTTATCTATAATCATAAAATAAATTCAATATTTAACAAAGCAAATTGACAATTTGTTCTTACTCTATCTGGGTCAGCCAATTCCTCAGCTAAATCCACTTTTGTGAGTACGAAAATTGTGCGACGACCCAAAGGATCACATTGCATAACAATATCAGTAACATTACTACGTTCAGCATCTACAGAACCATCTTGTATGCATAAAATTATGGCATTAGGATTACTCATGTAGTGTTTGGTCATTTGGTGTATAGAATCTTTGGTATCTGAAGCCATGTCAACAGTCATTGTCTGAAAAATTAATTAATTTTAAGTCGTTTATATAACTTTTTAAGAATTATCCAACTAAACTCACAGATATAATACCAGGCAAATCTACCAATACCATACGCTGTAAACCCGGACCTTTTACAGTCATCGAAATAACATCGTTACTAACAGTTTTGCCACCACGCACTGAAGCTCTCATGCGAAATTCTACTTCTCTTCTCAATTCGGCCAAATCCGATTCTTTATTCAGATCATATTCTCTATCGGAATCGCGAAATTGTGCAACATGATAAGGACCCTCGGCCAAAGTTACTTTTACAGGAGCTCTGGTCATCATTTCACCACTACCACGAGGAAATATACGAGCTTTAGCTATAGATTCTAAAACCGAAGTTTTGCCACTACTTTGATCACCCACCACAACTACACGAGGTAAATGATCGGCCATGGAATAGCTGCTGTCATAACCGGAGAGTTCATCCAAAACTTCTGAATACATATCAATAAGAGATTTTTTGATACGTTTTGTGCTGGTCTTTTTGTTTTGTTTCATTATCAAAAACTGTTGGCGTAATTCGCGATTTTCTTTTTCCATTTTTTCCAATTCTTTTTGATATTTAATTTGAACATTCATAATTTCAGTTTGTAGCGACTCAACTTGGGATTGTAAAGTTTCTATAAGAATAAAAGTTTACGAAATTAATTTAAGTAATTAAAGCAAATTTTACCATATTTTTTACGACTCTCATCACCAGAAAGACCAAGGGCAGCTACAGTTGTTTTGGATTTTATTTCATCTTTCGCTACATAAAAAAAAAAAAATAACAAGAAAACCATAAGTTAGAACAAGATTTCTATTATATACTTGCAAAATAAAAATCTCTCACTTTAAAAGCTTTACTAAGGATTTTGATATAAAAAAGTGTGTGTGATTTGTTTTTGTTTAAGAATATAACCTACATTCAATAATATTTGTTCCTTGGTAATCGGCGGCCTCTATAGCATCGTCCAAACGGCTATCAAACCATTGTCTCCACTCTCCCAATTTCTCCTCACCAAGTTGTTTTAGTCTGGGATCTAAATGTGTTAAAAACATAAACCCACATTTTTATCGGTAAGTTAAGTTCGCAAATTTAAAAATAAAAACATTAAAAAAAATTCAAAATTTATAGTTTTGTTTCTTTGTTATGTTTAAGTTGTATGAATGGTCTATATTTATTTTAACATTTTTTTTTTATAAGTCATGAATAAATGAAATGTGCATTTTAAACCGCTAGTGTATATTTTTATTGCGGTTAATATTAATCATAAAAACTTACATATCGATGGCCTAATATAAAAAAGGCGTAACTCGATTTTTTGGATTTTTTTGGAATGGAAGAAAAAAACTTATTAAAATTCGTAAAATTTTAGATTTAAAAAGTTTTAATGTAATTTTTAATAAAAAGATGCAACAAATTTTATACTAAGCCCTTGAATTTTTTATAGCAAGATGTCATTGGGATTTTTATACCAGAATAAACAAAAAAAATTATTTAAAAAAAAAATTGAGTTACGCCTTTTCTACATTAAGCCACCGATATTCAGTTCAGAAAAAATTGTTTTGAATTGATTGTAACGTATTGTAAAAGCGCGAAATCTAATTTAAGAAAATTCAAAATTTATAAAGCTATCGAGAATGTAGAATATTCTGTCTAAAGACTTGAGACGGTTTTCGTTTTCTTCTCAAGCCTTCACCCCTATCGCGAATGTTGTGGGAATATGATACATGGCATCAAACCTAAATTCCCTTCCCCAACAAATCTGTATGGCAAATATTTTGGGAGTCAAATTTTCTATTGTGAATTATTTGTCAGTGACTTGTAAACAAAAGTCTCTATTGTGAGTAACTTGTCAGTGCCTGTATTGTGAAAGAAAAATAAACATAATAAAATACTAATAAAATAAATAATGAATTGTGTTTATCTTCATTTTCTTTATGTACACTCCTTCAATAAAAGGAAAAAGTAATTTAATTAAGTTCTACTTTAGAATACAAATTAAAACTTTTACGTTCCCTTCTCGTTCACATCAACACTTGTTGGGAATTTATTTATTAAAAAATTCGCGGGAGTAAACATTGGCGATGCTAAATTTTTTAAGTTTGGCAATTCATTCCCAAAAAATTTATTATGGGAATCATTCACAATACGAAATAAAACAAGTTAGAGTGCTATATTCGGCTGTGCCGAATCTTTGATACCCTCCACCGACAGTTCGAATGTTTAAGGAGTAATATCTGTATGATGTTATTATTATCTTAAACTGTGACGATTTGTTATTAATTATGGTTTAAGGCAACCAAACTGTTTTCCGGTAGAAGGGTTTATATGGGGCCTAGGGTAAATTATGGACCGATCATCACGAAATTGCACAGCGTCATTTCTAGTCCTTTAAAACTGTGACGTACCAATTTCTGTTACGATAGCATTATTAATTATGGTTTTAGGTGTACTGAACTGTTTTCCGGGAGTAGGGTTTCTATGGGGCCTAGGGTAAATTATGTACCGATCTTTACGAAATTTCACAGTATCATTTATAGTCCTATAAAACTGTGACGAGCCAAAATTTGTTATGATTGCATTATTTTTTACGGTTTTAGGCGTACTTAACTGTTTTCCGGTAGTAGGGTTTATATGGAGCCCAAGGTAAATTATGGACCGATCGTCACGAAATTTCACAGTGTTATTTCTCGTCCTAAAAAACTGTGACATACCAAAATTTGTTACGCTAGCGGTATTTTTTACGGTTTTAGACGTACTAAACTGTTTTCCGGGAGTAGGGTTTATATGGGGCCCAGGGTAAATTATGGACCGATCTTCACGAAATTACACAGTTTTATTTCTTGTCCTATAAAACTTTGATGTACCAAATTTTGTTATGATAGCATTATTTTTTACGTTTTTAGGCGTACTAAGTGGTTTTCCGGAAGTAGGTTTTATATGGGGCCTATGGTAAATTATGGACCGATCTTCACGAAACTTAACAGTTTAATTTCTAGTCCTATGTTACTGTGACTTGCCAAAATTTGTAATGATAGCATTGTTAGTTAGGGTTTTAGGCTTAATATACTGTTTGCCGGGAGTAGGGCTTATATGGGTCCTAGGGTAAATTATTGACGGATCTTCACGAAAATTCACAGCGTGATTTCCAGTTGAATAAAACGAATTGTTGCGAAATCTTATATCATTCTGTGCATTTTTCCACCATTTATGTTAGTTTTTGTAACAAAATTATCAATTTTTTTTAGGTGGTGGTTCCACATTTTGATTCATAGCTCAGATCTTATTGAACCGATTTTGCTGAATTTCAATCCCAAACTGCTTAGGATAACTACAAGCAATTTGACACCAAGTTTGTTGATTTCTTTTGAGTTTTTCGAAAGTGAGCGTGTTTTCAACAGACGGACATACGGACAGACGGACAGACGGACAGACAGACGGACATGGCTAAATCGACTTAAAATTACTCAAGGACCCAGAATATATATACTTTATAGGGTCTGAGATGAATAGTAAAAAAGTTTCACACGGAATGACAAACTGAATATACCCTCTTCACAACTAATTGTGGTGGAGGGTATAAAAATATGGGAATATTTTCATGGGAGTAGTTGTTTGCGATAGGGATGCTTGTCTACCGGCTTTATAATTATGTCATCAGTAATGACCAGGGAAACCAGAAATATGCTCTAAAAATGCGTTTTATGCGCATTAAATATGCAGCAAAAATTCGAAAATATGCCCTCAAAATTGTTAAAAATATGCCCCACAAAATTGCTCATTTAAAAACAAAATATTCAACATTTGCATTTAAAAAAAAAAAACTAAAATTATAATCGGCAAAGCCTAAACACCATAGTATTTACTGACCAATTCGAAAAGAATTTAATCTGCTGTAACATATTTTTTGGGCGAATTTAATCTAAATGCCAACATAATTTGGAAAGAAGTTTTTATGTGGAATATATTAAATTAAAGACAGATTCTCACCATTTACATAGACTTCGTCCTTGGTACAATTAAAATGTCTTTACCAAATTTGATTGAATTATGTACAAAATTGCAACTTGTACTTTGCGCACAAGGTTAACATGGACAGACAACCAGCCAGACGGACGGATTGGCATCTTTAAATCACTTTAAAAAGTGATTCTCTGACGATCGGTGTACTAAAAGATTGGTTCAGATTTCTATGTATTGCAGACATCGCCAAAAACGTATGTTTATAATTGCTTTGAAGTTGAAAGTTTAAAATAACATTACCTTTAATGACAACCTGCTTTGTCTTCGTTTTCGAGTAAAAATTAAATGTGTATGGCGAAATTAAAGCAACACGTTGGGTATACAGATAGATATTTAAAACAGAAAAGTCATTTGTTAACCACAATTTCGAAAAAAAAAAAATTTTTATATGCTGCGAAAACTTACAAGAGGCTTTTAAAAAAATCGAATATGTATCAAAATATGCCTTAAAAAGGCAAAATATGCGGTAAAAACTTAAAAAATTCTTCAAAAAGGCTCTTTTAACTAAATTATGCAAAAATATGCTCCAAACTGTAAAATATGCCAAAATATTCACTTACAAATCGATGCCAAAATTCATAAAAAGCTCTAAAACTGATAGATAGATATATTATTTCTGCCTTCATTGGTCGCACAAGGAAAAACATGCAATTGCATATTTGTGGTTTCCCTGGTAATGACTTATTTTAATATTTCCCATTTTGTAATCTAAATCGCTAATTATTTGTTGTGGTTTGTATTTTAGTTTAGCTTCGATACTTATAAAATATATCTAATACATATTTGCTTTTTAAATAAATGTATGCGCCCACAATCTGGCGTAAAAGCAACAAATAATAATAAATAACTACAGGGTAGAACGTAGGTCTTGTACATATTTTATGCTTATAAATTGATCGTGGAATTATATGCAAATGTGCGTTTTTCTCGTACGTTTTAATACTACTACTAAATGAATAAATTATTTATCCAAATTATTCTTTCTGCCAAGAAATGGCATAGATTTGTTTGTGATATTTTTGCATAAATTATGTTTAAAATTTTTTATAAATTCGCATATTTTGTTAATTTTTATTAAAAGCAACAGGTCGTAGCACTCAAACAAAAATTTAATGAATAATTAAAAAAAAAAAATACAAACAATGAATGACTAAAGTTAAATATTACTGTTATTTTTATGTTTGAAGCTGCAAAATAAAAGGTTGATGCCTTCTAGCTGAGTTATTTAAAATGATTTTGCAAGATGTTCTTGTGTTTGCCAAAATCTTCAAAAAAGTGTCTTCATTTTTTTAAGTGTTGAGCACACACTCTTCAGCGCTTGGATTCAGAAAGAAGGAATGCCTGCCATGAAATTCCTCCCAAATAGGTTGAATTTCGGCAGAACTTTAAATAAAATATTTAATAGAAACACGTTTTCGATTGATTGGTAATAAAATAAGGATTAATAATTTAAATAAAAAAATAAATTGTAGGGGAATGTAAGAAAAGATAAACTCACTGTTTATTGTTGGTGTTTTGTTAAAGCTTTGATATTGTTATAGGTAAGAATTTGAGTGTTTATAATTCTTATTCGCTTTATGGTTTTATTTTTATAATATTTTTAGCTTTTCGAAAGTCTTTGGAAAAGGTTTCCTGATGATCTGGCCCAAGTAACCAGTGAAATGCGCATAGAAGCTACCTTTCTCTCAACAATACATTTCAGTGTATTTATCAAATATGAAAAATTGAGAATTTAGCCCGTCATACAGAAATCGTAAATCAACTATACATAGTTAAATGACAAATAAGCGACACAAGCAGTTTAAAAACAGCTTTTTGTATAAATATTAAAACTTTTTAATATTCATACGAATATTTTCCATACGTTTGTTTGATTTATTCGGCCCAATAATTTTTTTTATAAAAATTTAATTATACTAAACTTTTATGCCTGTATCATAAAAAATTTAAGTTTAATAAGAGTTTAAAAAACTAATTTTCTATTAAAAAATTTGGTTAATAGACGTTTGTTATATTTAATAATCGTTTATGAATACGGGGGTTCAAGTTGGTTCATTAAAAAAAAAAATTTAAATATCATAGTAAATATTTTGGTAATATCAAAAAATTAGGGTTTATTTTACTCGATATAAGGCATTCCTAACAAAATTTTACAAAAAAAGCCACCAAAGTTGAAATTAGAAAATATAATACAAATTCTGAAATTGCAGAAATTTTATACAATATTTTTTCCACCTAAGTTTGTTTGACACTAAGGAATTTATGTATAAACAAATGTAATTTAATAACCTAAATATTTGTCTTACTAAATCTATAAACAAATAAAATCGATGGAAATTAACTGCAATAAAACTTTTTAATTTATGTGTTGTAATTTGAAGCCAAATAAATATGAAATTTAATAAAAAAAAATATTTTAAAGAAACTAAACTAAAAATCGGTTGATAATAAAACCACGAAATCAAAGTTATTTAAAGCGAAATGTGTGGTAAAGTCTGTAAACTTGTTTTCTTTAGTTTTAATAAAAATGGAAGTGTTTAATAAAATTAATTTAATTTGAAGAAGTATTCTTGTTCACTGGTTTATGCCGGCAAAACAGCAACTCTTGAAGCATTGGAAGGAAGCCAATAATTAAAATACTACTGATGCCATACCAAAACCGTTTTTGGAAAAAAGTAGTGAAAAATTGGACTGATCGAAAGAACAATGTGACTCGTAACAGCGGCGGATATATGCCGGAAATCATATATAAAAACTAAATGCTTTGAAATTTTCTAATTCCAACAATATTTCTGTCTATTATAATTTTAAGTTCTCATGCAGCTAAAAAAACCCCCTTTACCTTGTTTGTTCTAAGATGACTTATTATTTGTACTCCCAAGATTTTAATATAATATTAAATATAAAAAGTAAATTTTTCTGTTAAATTTGTAAGAAAATGTGTTATTAAAAATGTAATTGCATACGGATAAAGAAAGATTTATGTATGTATGTACATATGTAAATCAATGATGGCATTATTAGAAAAAAAACTAGCAGCATTTAAAGTGAGAGATAGAGTTTCAATTGAAAAATATTGTAATAATACAAACCAATTTCAATAACATCCTTAACAGCACCTCCAATATCTATCAAAGTTTTTGAAAATTGACTCCATTTTTCACCCTGAGGCAAGGCTTCTTCTAGCCACTTGAGATCGGGTAGACCATCTTTCCAGTCCTCATATTTCTTTAATTATAAAAACTGAACAAATGTAATTAACCGTATTATGTAATTCTAGATTTGAACATACCTTATTTAAAGTCATGCCACCGCCGATAGCACCACCCAACAGCAAATAGCGCAACTTAAGAGCTCCTCGTAATATACGCACAACAACCATGCCATAACTACGGTTTGGTGGTATAGTCCAACCGCGAGGGCTTAAAGGTACTAGAAAATCATTTTCCCGATTATGGCGATAATTGCTGCCGCTGTTATGATTGTGATGATGATGATTGCCACATAATCTCTGATTTAGGGTGGAGTAATTTGCTGAATTACTTGAGACGATAATTTTACTGCACAAATACTTTACGCGTTTGTTGGCATTGCTGCAATTTGTTTTTTTTTATTTAAAAAAAAAATAAACAAAATATGAATATTTACATGTTTACAAACTATTACTTAAGCGTGAGAAAATAAAAATGAGAAATATTGTTATGCACAATGTTTTTATTACACTTGTATTATAATTTTTTTTCATAGTGTTAATTTTGACCAACACCAAATTTCATAATGAGTCCTTCACACTCTACTCAAAGCAAAATAAACAACTCACCGGTAGGCAACATTTCTGGACGCTCGTAACATTATTGAATGAGTTATGTCTCGTTTAATCTTCAATATTTAAAATAAAAAATTTCCGGATTTTACAAGAATCTATTTTTATGTGAAAATAATAGTAATTTCCTTCTTTTACTCCTTCTTTAGCGACAGCAAATTTCTGATGATGACATGAGATCAAAATTGTTCTTACTTATTTGACGTTTCTGATGTCATATATATGTGGCTCTCTTTTGTAGGATTTTTACAGGGTTGGAAATATATATTTAATTTTGTTGTGTTTACCTTGCAGCCACACGATCAAGTTATTCTTGATAGTCTTTTACACATCGAGGGTTATTTTTCAAATAGTGCTATCTGGAATTTTTCGAAAATGTGTTTTTTATAGAAACGAGTTCACTAACTCAATGGTCATCTGTCATTGAAATTTAAAAAAAAAAAATTTCCCAAAACGTTTATTTTTTCATAAATATTGTATTGTGCTATCTAACACACACTTTTTTATTTTATAAAAAAAAGTGCTATCTAAAAAATATTACTTCATATCAAGGCCCATTGAAAAGGTCTGCGCACGAAGCCTGACGATCATTGTTTATGTTCTTTTTAGTTGTCAAAAGTTGTTTACATTATGCTTACATGTGCATGCATACGTTTGTTTACGTTTATGGTATGCCACACATACACGTTTTTTCCTTTTGCTTTGTATATGTGGTAGTAACTTTTTGACAACTAAAAAGAATCGTTTTTTGTTTTTGTACAAGTAAGCAGACCTGATAGATGGGCCTTGCTTCATATAATAAAATGATAAAAATTGTTATTACAAAGTAGACATATTATACATCAAAGGGTAGGGAATTGTGTCTAGATTTCATAAACTAATATAATTTTAAAATTCGTTGTAGAAATTTTGCAAAAAAAAACTGCAAAAAATTTGTTTGTGAGTTTTTGTAAACAATATAAATTTTAATTTATGCAATTAAATCTTTGTTAGCTAATATTATTTAATGAAATTTTAGTGTTTTTTTAGAAATATAATGGCTACCAAGCACGGGTTTTAGTATTCGTATTGGACAATTATTATAAACATATCGGGTCATACAAACTCGAACGAGTCGTCTTAAATTGGACCGTCCGAATGTACCACCTTAGACAAAGTCATGGCCAACATTTACATGATATTATACAAATAAAACTGTTAAGCGAATTTATTTGTATAATATCTTTTGTTTTTCTAACATCTTTGGATAAAGTTTCCTGATGATTTGGATTAGGTAACCAGGTTAATGCGCATAGAGTAGTGAAATGCACATAGGAATAGCTTTTCCCATCAACACTAAATTTCAGTGTTTTTATCAAAATAAAAATTGGGAATTTAGCACGACAAACAAAATCTTGTTGATAATTCACAAAAAAATATTTCAAACAAATTATGACAAATTTGAGTCTTTTATTTCCAAAATACCTGTTATACCCGAGGTGTCCTAATTTGGCAACCTATAGCACCTCTGCTGCTAAGTCTATAGACCTAAAATCCAAGACATAAACTCGATTACAACTTTTTAATTGTCACGTCAATTTGCATTCCAATCGGACCAACCGTTTATAAAATATAGAATTATTTCCATTTTTTTCCAAATCTCCCACACTGTGCAGCGATCATATAAATAGAAGCGAATATGTTTTTTCAAGAATATCATTTTTTTATGATAATTTAAAATATGTTTTTTTTTTTTTTTTTTTTACTGTTAGGACCAGCACTCAGGGGATGACCCCTACTAATGCATTGCATTGTGTTGGAACTAGGAAAATAGGTTGTGGGAAGGAGGATAGAGGGAGTAGTGTTTGTGAACATTCGATTTGAACTTAATCATGTTGTAAGTGAGAGGGAAGACTTCTGCAGGAAGGTTATTCCACATACGAACTGTGCGGGAAAAAAATGAATTCTCTCTGTAATGCGTTGTACGATTCACCTGCCAATCGACCACATAAGGATGGGCTCTTGAGGAAAAACGTGTATTACGAACAAACGTACGGGTTTCGGGAACCAGATCCCTAATTTCGTCAGAACACATCCCATTGTAGTAACGATAAAACAGACAAATACAACCCACATTGCGACGGTGCTCGAGGGAGTCAATAGAATTGGATACCCTACTGTCACCAATGAGAACCTTCGCCCTCTCCTGCACGCGGTCGAGAAGCTCCAAAAGAGACTTTGAAGCACCGGCCCACACATGAGAGTTGTATTCCATACGCGGTCGGATATAGGTGGTATAAATAGTAAGGAGATCAGATGGAGTGAAGTATATCTTACACCGTCTTAGAAAACCGAGACACTTGAATGCTTCTTTCGACACCTTGAATACATGTTCTGTCCATCGGACATCACATTGTATCCTCATGCCCAGAACATCAAGAGATTCTGATTCCTCAATAATTATACCACCCATATATACAGATGAGGCACCTTGATTTGTCGCGCGTTTATGCGTCAGCACGCAACATTGGGTTTTTCGGGCATTAAAATCGACCCTATTCGCACGACCCCATTCCGAGATTATGTCAAGGTCTCGGCCAAGCGTATCATTCATATTCTGCCTCATAGCAGCGACATCGGATACGCTTGGTCTACATTCGAATGAGAACGAGTTGCAAAGGTTGCTGTCATCTGCTTTGCTTTTATTGCTTTTCAATAAACGTTAGTGAAAATTTTAACTTAATTTCGAGTTCTGTTAACATGATTACGCGTTTCTTTAAATTTTACTTATTATTTTATTAACTTAAACTAAAGTCTCAAATAATTTTCATTACAGCTCATTTTCATTTTTGTTCAAATAGTGCTATCTGCTTATTTCAATGTTCAAATCGATAAAATTTTAATTTGTAAATAGTGCTATCAGACATTTAAGCGCGAATATCTGGAATTAAGAAAAAAATTAACAGTTGTATGATTTAGACGTTGTTTTTTAATAACATTGTAAAATAAAGTTTAGTTAATACTCTAAGGGCCATTATTACAACTTGAAGTTAGCTAAAGTTAAGATTAAATTGACAGATAATAATGTGTTATGTCAAAAAGCGTCTGTTAACTGTCGGATAACAGCTAACGCCAAGTTATAATAATGGCCCTAAGAGCTATCGAAAAAATTTTTTTAGCTCTCCTGTAAAATTGTGATTTTGCTGATAGCACTATTTAAAAAATAACCCTCGATGTCAACAACAACACAATTTATAAAGACAAACTAGTACTCAGCTGTTAAATTGAAAGTAAAATTGCCAAACAAATGGAAAGGTGAAATTGAAAGCCATCTCGTGATCAATTTAAAAAGTGTGAGTGTTTTAGTAAAAAAGTGAGAGTGTATTGCAAATTGAACGGAATTCAAAGGCAAAACTTGATCGTGTTTCCTCCAAGTAAGTGCACAGATAATATGTTTACGACAGTGATGTATTTTTTTGACCCAAAGTTAAAGTATTTTACGCCTTGATACACGCGCCCATTGACATTGTTTAGCACATGGTTTAATTAGTAGGTCTGCGCGAAACGCCTGCTGATTTTTTGCAGAGTTGTGTTTTTTTACGTGCAATTGTTTTTGTAGCCATTGTTTTTGACTTTTCTACCATTTTTGACACAAACAAATGCTTTTGTTCCTGACATCTCTTATCATATTTTACACAAACAAAATGCGTTTTGTTTTTTCTATTTTGGATTGTTATAGTTGCGAACAGACCTACTAATTGGACCATGGTTTAGTATTTATGAACAAAAGAAGCATAACTTTTGACGTTTGAAAATTATGTATATAACACATGTTAATCAGACAATGGGATATGGAATTTATTTCCTAAAGTGTTGATAGTCGCAAAGTGGTTTTGGGCCGTCGTCTTTTCCTAGTTCCTTGGGGGTTGTAAACGAAGCATAGTCGGAAATTTCTTCAAGTGATTTTCGAAGTTTGTACCCAATCCATCCAATTTTTCTCCTAAGTGCTGGTTCACACAGGTCAAGTTTACTTGAACAGTTTTATTTAAATTTTCTTTTGAACTTGCGTTCACGTTCATGCACAAAATTAATTTTTGTTTTCTTTTCCTTCAACTTTGTAGCTTTTTATTATATTACGGATGAAAAAAGAAAAGAAAAATACAAAACTGACTGGTACGGTCAAGTATGTACCCCTTTCCATTCTCTTTACCCCTCTCTCCTAAAAGCTCGAGACTTGAAGAGTCAAACTTGACCTGTGTGAACCAGCACTAAGAGCACTGGTACACGTTCAAAACTTTTAGGCCATTCTGCGATATGGATCGCGATCCATCAATATTGCATGCTACACGTTCAATAAATATCGTGATACTAGAAATATCACGATATTTATTGAACGTGTAGCATGCAATATTGATGGATCGCGATCCATATCGCAGAATGGCCTAAAATATGAAATCCAGAAATCCAGATCGCGGATCGTGGATCGCGTGATAAATATTGAACGTGTAGCATTTTCATGATATTAAATAAAAAAAAAAATTAATACGTCAGTAAAAAGTGTCAAAATAAAAGAAATTAAATACGCAGTGGAAAAAATTAAACAAATGAAATGAAACAAAGTAAAACAATTGACAAAATTTGTGTATTTTTTTCGATCCTGCAAACACTTTTTGCTCCAAATGTTTCTTTCCACTTTTTCTTTTGGGTTTATCGCGACGACCCGTACAGCACAAAAATAACATAAATACTGACGCGATAAATATTGAACATGTAGCATACGTCCGAGATCCATCAATATTTTAAAATGGATCGCGATCCATCTTCAGGAAAAATTAACAATAATTTTCAAAATTTTGAAATAATTTTTTCCATAATGTTATTATTTGTTGTTATTAATAAAATTGTTAATTTTTCCTAAAGATAAATACCAAAGTTAAGCGAAATATCGAGTTAATAATTAATTAAATAAATAGTTTTTATATAAAAAAAGGACCTGGAGCTTAAAATTAAAAACGTTCAAAATATTGTTTGTCTTTTAATATACATATTTAATAGCACGCAAACATGTGCAAATAATTAAATGCAAAACGCTATTAGTGTTTGTGTTTCTCATATTTATGCCGTACCGAACACAAAAGAACATTATTTAATTTTGTACACGGCTTATTCCTAAAATTTCGGGAAATTTAAAATAAACGGCCATATTCTTAAAATCGGAATCAAATAAAATTTGAAATATAAGAAAATTTTCCGTGAAATTGTTTTTCATGATGTTTTGTAGTATATACATAATTCTAATAAATATAAGTGATACTCAAAGTATAACGCATACACAACGGAATAATTTCATGAACTTTTAAACGGGATCGTTTTGAAAATTTTTTCGATTAAAATTTAACCCTGAATATTTGGTTTGACCCTTTGACGACCATAGGCAAACATACTTGCCCAGGGGATTTTGCATCATATAATTGTTCACGCAAGAGATAGAGCAAATATGTTCAAAACGGTGCTGTGGGGAAATCATGGGGCGCACCTGGCTACAACTCGGCTATATTTTGGGGGCGCCTCTAACCTTTCAAAAAATATATGGGGGAAGTATGTGTAAATTTCAACCTGCCGACAGTTACCCCAAATATGTTTGCCTGTGGGTTTAAACGAAAAAAACGCACCTAAAAATAATCCAAATATTTTTTTTATTTTCATCATTGTATGTATGTATGTTGGTAAATACATAGTTTTACGTTCTTTTTTTTAAGTCAATTGAACAAAATATATCTTGTCTGTTATTGATTTAAGTTCAAAGTTTTTTTGCGCTGATTGTTTGTTTTCATTCATTTATTATTCGAAATAAATCAGAGCATACGTGTTTCGTGCATTACTATTTGAAAGTGTATTATTGTTGTATTTCAAGTGTTATTTTTGATTAAACAGTGTATTTTTATTTGGTTATTATAAATAAAAAAATTTAAATGAGTGGATCAGTCCAAAGAGGACATCGTTTTTCTAGAAAATTACGGTTTGGAAATCCAAGGGAAGTATTAATCCTATAGAATCTACTGTAATTAAAAAGGCTCGCGTTGGTCGTAAAGCGGTTCAATTTGCTGTAGAGGATGAGCCAATTGCATCGACTTCAAATGCTGCAGTAATACTAGCACTTTTTTACCACCAGGGAAGACTTTCTGGATCAGAGAGACGCTTGCCTATAAAAACCCCCCAAGTTCTAAAGCCCATTGTAAATGCTCATGTGCAAATGCCGCAAGCGTATGATGTGTTCGTTGCTGTTTGTAATTTTCAAGGTAAGTTTTTATAATTGCAATGTTTTTATATTACAATAGTAGTTACTTTTTTCTATACTTTTTTGGTTTTAGAAATGTGCATAATGCTAGTGCAGCAGTCCAACCCAACTGTGGTGTGCAAAGTAAAGCGGCGTGTTGCAAGACAAGCAGGTAATAGATATAGATTGCCCGTTGGTTGTCCAGCATTACAACAAGGGAATGGAAGGTGTCGATCTCATGGACCAAAAAAGGTTCACTATGAGTGTGATCGCAGAAGCAAATGGCGGTTTTATATTCGATTTTTTTTTTATCTCTTCGAAATATGCGTCGATAATAGCTACGTGATATATAGCAAACTCATGTTGGCTAACAGCTTCGCGACAAAAGTGACCTCGATTGATTTTCGGGCAGCTTAGCAAAGGAATTAATTAATGACTTCTGTTAAAGACCGCACAGATTCCCGGAAGCAACCAGAACTGGAAGTATTCTCTCAAAAAGCCGAAGTCTTTTCATAAAATGGAAAGAAGTTAAAATTTGACACGATGCCTTCGCTGTGCCAGCTATGGCAATTATGGCCTCACAAATTTATTTTGTTCTTTATGCAGTGTATTTCTTTGCTTTACATCACGTGACTGTTTTGGCGAATACCACGTATAGGACTTATCTTAAATTGTTAGTTGTTTATAAATTACTTTTTAAATAGTTTAAATAAATAAAAAAAATTATAAAACATTATACTTTTCAATTCAATTTTTTGGATAAACAATTCTTTTTCAGCCCACAGGCAACTATATTTGCCAAGCAAAATGAGGGGAAAGGAGAGGACCAGGGGCCATACATTATGAAAATAAGAAAAATTAAAAAATCGCTTCGGCAGAAAAGGTCTGGTCGTCAAAGGGTTAATAATAAAATATGCGCCATCTGACGACTAAAGTATATATTTAGGTTAGACACAAACCAAATTGAAATTGTGAATAATTGGTTTGCAGCTATGATACAATTTTTTTCATTGTGAATTATTTATTCTAAAAGCCAAACCAAGGTACACTCACAAACAATAAATGATATAATTTTTGGCATTATATAATTTTACATAACTATTGCATTCACTTTATTCCGTTGTGCTCAAGTATGATTGTACAAAGAGAAATTCCCATAACAAAGCGAAGGTTAGGCTAAATTTAATATCTTTAGCACTTTCAGTAATGCGACTTAATAGTTTCTCCTAGTATTTACTAGACATACAGGCCTGTTTTAAAAATTACTTTATTTCAAATCACATGTGTGATACTCTGTTGTTCCGTTTTTTGTGGTTTTCAACTGCTAAAATCACAACGAGAAACACAAAAACGGTGTGATACTGTGAATACCAAAAAAATCACACGTGCGATTTAAAAAACTCGTGATTTTCAGAATTGGCATGATAAAGGTCCCCGACACTGCTTGCAACCGCCTCATCCATAAAAATGCGAGAAATAAAAAGTGAGAGATTTGATCTTCTAAGAAAAATTCACAGTATGTACAGTACTTTTCGCTTGTAGTCACATCCTTTAGTTGCAACCATACCGTGGACTATATCGCTAATGTGACTATAAGGCTAATTCACATATATGCCACTATGACGCATATAACCGAATTCGAATATAATCAAGTTATGTGAATAAAGGAAATTAAAAATGAATATAAATTACACCGACATCAGGCTTATGGTTTTACAACAGAGTTACATACTGTATAAAAAATAGTTAAAATAATAACAATATATTTCCTAACTGATACATACCAACGGCAAAAACTAATTTTTTACGAGAATTCATTTTTTCTTTGGATGCATTCTTGATTCGAAAACTAAAAAGAACTTAGTAAACTTTGCTTATGCGACTATAACGCCATTAATTTGCTTTACTTATCCCTTTGATGAATGTTGATGGATGGCATATATGGCAAATGTGCTTATATCGCTAAATGGACTATATCGTTAATGCTTTATATTAAATTAGCTTATAGCGGCAAAATATACAGATAAAATGGACTATATCGCTAATGTGACTATAAGCGTTGTGACTATAAACGAAAAGTACCGTATGTGCTAAAACAGAAATCTAAACAGATGAGAGGATGTTTAAACAAATTTCAGACTTATTGATACAGCCTCGTAATTAATACACTAAGGCCCGTTTTCACAACTTACCGGTAGCTAAAAGTAGACTTTAAATTGCCTGATAAAAAGTGTTAGTTTATTAAAACTTTACTTCAACCTAAAGTAAGCGATAAAGCTAATTAAGGTTCATCTTACCTGGTAGGTTAAAGCAAAGTTGCAATAGTGGAACAGTTTTTATTCGGCCGATACAATCCTACCTTTAGCTATCGGTAAGTTGTGAAAACGGGGGTTAAAGTATTACACAATGTATTTAAAGGTTCAATCTATACTTTTATTACTTTTTTAAGAATTGGGTTTTGTTGTATTTATTTTATATAGTTATTACATAAATCATTATAACTTAGCATTTATTTTGTTTTTTTTTTTTTTGTGTGTGTTTATAATCTATCATTTTATCAATTGCCAGACAAATATTGCATTGAATGTATGGTTTGTTATTTAAAAAAATTTTGAAAATGTATAACATATGTAATATGGGATTTGAGTCTAATGAAAGTATCCGTGTATATTCGGTAAGGTAGTAAGTAATAAATTGTATACATGAAAAGTACAGTAAGTAATAAATAGAGTAATAGATTACACTTAAATTTAATATTAAATTAAAAGTTAACTATGCCAATATAAGAAATATATAAGTTTGTATGTATAATACATATTATTTTCTTTTTTTGTATGGGTGAGTTTAATTCGAATTTCTGGATATAAATATGTATTTTAATTTAAATTTTATTATTTTAAATTTACTAGTCTCTAATAAACAGGCGATATATGTAACTCTAAAGATACGACGATGATAGTATGACGAGTACGACACATATTATATGTGAATAAAATGTTTTTTTTTTTCATTTTCGTCCACAATTATATTAAGTTCAGTTATAAATATTTTTTAACTAAACTAACATTATTTTCTGTTTTTATTTATTTTATTTTTTAAACAAATACTGCATCTTGCTGATTCGCATATTTACTATTTCCTATAAATATTTTTCATTATTTTGATCACTTTTCCTCTGAATAACAAGGTGGGCGATCGATCGATTGTTTAATCTTTTGGAACTTAGTTTTATTACGAAAAATTTACTACCGGAAAGTACTTGCCTAATTTGCGTATTTTTCGTATAGTGACAAAACACTTTGAGCTTGTGGCCTGTATGGTTTTAGTTAAGCTCCTTTCCTTAAGAATTAAATCAATTTCTTCTATGGAATTTAGTTTGTAAATGCTACTTGCCGAACTATGGGTGTAAGAGGATTTTAAACTGCTAGTATTCGAATTTGTTGTACTGTCGCCACCTCCAGTCTCAGCACCACACATGCTGCCACCAACACCATGAATTTTAAGGGTATTTAATGAATTTCTCAATTGCTCAGCTTGATTGGCAAAATCTGTATTGTTTTCACCACCTCCAGCACAGTTACTAGCGTCATTATCATCACATTCTTCTTCCTTGGTTTCTGGAAAAGTGTGCAAATTGAACAGAGAATTACGTTGCTCATATGTGTAACGTTCTGCCTCTGAGTATGAAAAACGATGATGGTGGTGGTATTGATGTCTCATCTCATATTCTTGAGCCTCTGTGATGCGATCTAATGATTGACTTTCACGTATTCGTCTTCGTCGGACATTTTGATTTAATGCCGCCAACTGTTTCTTTTCCGCCAAAGAATTGTGCTTCTCAAGACTATCTTTTGGTTGTTTACTTTTATGTTTGTGTGAATGGTGCTGTTGTGAATGGGTATGAGACGATTTATTCCGTGTATCTGATTCCGATTTATTCTGCTAAAAAACAAACAAGATTTTAGAAATGAAATGTAGAAACATTAAAAGCTTTTGTAAAACAGAATTGAACGCTGCCTAGATGTAATTAGGATAAAGTCAACTAAATTACTATCTTTAAGCATTCAGAAATATGTATTTCTATTGAGGTCGCAAATAAATAAAGTTAATATTACAGCAGGAATGATAAACGTTTATATACTTTTATCAACCGTTGTATTTCGATTAGGGATGCCAAAAGGGACCAGGCCGTTTGAGACCCGGGATTCGGGATTTTTAATTAAAAAAAACGGGATCCCGGGACGGATCGGGATTTCATATATAAAAGCCAATTTTTAAAATTCATATAATTATGTATAATTTAATGTCTGGGTGGTATCGTAAATAAATAGCTACATATGTATGTATGTATATTCTATATGACAATATTTAATTTATTTTATCTCAAATATATATGCAAGTATTAATTTAATAAAGTAAATTTAAACAAATATGTGTCAAAAGACCTTTGGTAGAACCGCCTAAAGTTTTTAACACCTTTTTGCTATATTTGCATTTTGCGTGCTCAGTTCATCTTTTCTGTGGTACAAAATATGCACTGCATGTAACATTTATTCACTTGTGACCTCTTTTTGTAACCAGTTAAAAATTAGATTCATTGTCAGTATGATTTAATATTAAATTTTTGAAGTTATTTTTAACAGGGTTACTCACGTTTATTTAAATATAGTTGTATGTATTTGATAAAAAAAAAAATTAGCACATTCTTACTAAACCCAAAATCTCGGGATTTTATGTAAAAATCCCGGGTCCCGGGATTCGTGCTTTAAATTTTTAGAATAATCCCGGGATTTCGGTATTCGGGATTGGCATCCCTAACTTCGATATAAAAGAGTAAAAGCTACTCACCTGGCTTTGCCCTTCTTTTTTGCTGTTTACATTGGAAGTTGCTATTAATTCATGTCCTCCATGTTGTCCAGCAGCAGGGAAACCCTGATCCTGTGAATCACTAGAATCATCATGTGAATCGCGACGATGCATACGAAATCGTGTAGGCGTATCACCCACTAATTTGTGCATCTTTTTTTTACTACGACTTTTGGTATCGTCGTCAGAAGCTTCCGAACTACTACATGAAGGCGTGCGTATTTTATTTAATTTTGTATGACGTCTGTGTGTTAATACAGGATTTTTACCAGGCAGATGTTTCAATTTTCCTATTTCCAATTCTTTTAGGCCTCGTAAAGTATCTTGCATTTCAAGAGACTTGTCCAATGCTTCAATAGGCTGTTGTGCTTCTTTGATTTCCTCATTGGCTGTATCTTTTTCAATTTGTTTAAGTTTCCGCGCCAGCGCAGCATCAACAGATACAACCATTTTAGCTTTTGATTCCATATTAGCGGCTGTGTCAATGTTATTTTTTTCCCCTGACGCAACAACGGAAACAACATTTGAACACTTTTCTTGTACAGAGCGGTTTAAACGACCATCCGAAATGGATTCCCTTCTTGTGACAGCAACTTTTAATTCATTATCTTCACAGGACAGCTCATGTGAAGATTCCTCCTCATCCTCTTCACGCACAATACTACATTTTCTTGTGCGTTTTTCCTATTTTAAGTGGGTAGTTAAAGAAATGCAATAAAAGTGAAGTAATTAGTTTTACTACCATTTTAATTAAATAACCAAGAAACTTAAGTGGTCTACTAATAAGGTTAAAAAATAAAAACGTAAGCAAGAAAATAAATAGTAAATTGCAAGTAAGTAGTAAGTAAGAAAATGGGAACACACCGTTTTTATTTCATTTTGTATTGGCTCTGGTGCACATACAATATTAATGGGCACCACCATTTGTTTGCCACCCTCTAAAGGTTTAGCTTTTTTATCCGGCACTTGAGCACGCCCCACACCACCAATAATAATTCTTTTCGTTATAGGTCAAAATATGAAAAATGTAGGAATTTGTTTTAGTTATGATTGTGTTTTATTAAGAAAATAAAAAAAGTAATTGACGAATTCCAATAATAAAGGTGTTTACGCCAAAAGTTGCCCTTCGGAAGAGTGCAACTATTGACGCGAATACCTTTATTATAACAAAAAATTAATATAGGTTTTTACTTACTTTTTCCCCAAAGCCAAGTGTGGATTTTGTTTTAAATGTTGTTCTTCTCTACGTTTTCGTAAACGCATTTCAGCCAATAGAAAATATGTGGCTGTTATATGATTATATTTATCCTTATCTAAGGCTCTAAAATGTGGTAACATTAAATGCTTAAACAATTGTTGAGGTTATATTTTATTAATCTATACTCACTGCAAGATATCCTCTTTAGGTGCTATATTTCCATTTATCATTTTTTGTATAATGAAGGCATGATCTTCTTCACTCAATTGTTCCCTGTTTATTAACGGCAAATATTCAGCATTATCACCTTCAGGGTTATCTTTAACCCAATCATCTGATGCTATTTCCTCTAGTGTGGCGCGATTTTTGGGATCTCTTACCAACATTGATGCGATTAATTTGCAGCAAGTGGGTGATATTTGAGGCGGTAAGGTATATTTACAATCCATTATCATTGTTAGTGTTTCAGAATCATTGGCTTTTTCAAAGGGTGGTTGACCACAAACTAACATATACAGGATAACACCTAAAGACCAAATATCTGAAAATATAAATTAATAAATTTATTTAATTTAAAGCTGAAACACTACCCTCACAAAATGTTGCGGAAACGTTTAGAGTATCATTAAATTTGTTTGTGCTTATTATTAACACTTATTTTTATTACACTAATGTATTGTAAGTAATAATAAAATGTAATTTTTAAAGAAGGGGTTTCATTAGATTTAAGATTTATTATGGAACAACTGCCATAAAAAGTATTTATGTAATTCTATACAACATTTTCTGATGGGTTTTTTTAAAACTTAACATTTTTTACTGTATTTTCCGGACCAAAATAAAATTTTGTATTATATTTATAGAACTAACAAAGATCTGCAAAAAAACTTAAATATAGCCTTAATATTTTAAATATGTAGTGTTCATAAAAATTACCAATGTTTAAAATTTGATTTTAGCAATAGTTTTACATTTAATATTCAAATATGTAAATTAATTCTAAATAGGGAATGGTAAATCAATCGATTTCGATTCGAATCGAAAATCGATTTTGTGTCCAAAAAAAAAAACGATTTTTCGCAATCGAATTTTCATATGCGATTTGACGCTGAAAATTTGCAAATTAATCTTAAACGATTTTGAAATCGATTTTGAAATCGATTTGGTTGTTCGATTAATAAATTTTAAAAACCGAAATTAAATTCCCTAGTTGGAAGTATACCAAGGGTTCTAATAAGTAATATAAGTAAGCTTTAAAATTGGAAAACTGCATAAACATACCTACACACAAAATAAAATGTAAAGTTGTAAATGTAAATTTTGATAAAAATAAAAAAAAAATCGAAAGCCCTATAATCGATTTCAGTATATAATCGCATACGTAAATTCGATTGCAAAAAATCGATTTTTTTTACCACAAAATCGATTTTCGATTGGAATCTGAATCGATTTACCATTCCCTACTTCCAACTTTAATAGACTTCCTCTTGTTTTTCAGAATATAAAGTCATCAGTGGACAGTAAACAAAAACGTACTAAATGTATCGTACCGCACCAAACATTGAAAGTGAGCTTTGTGAAAATCAACATATAGAAACACAACAGGTGAATCAAACCATGACATTCCCGCGGAAGTACGCTAATATTTTAACAGACCAGTGTGTGAGCGATATTTAAATCTAGTTATTAGCAGAGTGGGAAAACCGAAAGTAATTTATCCTAACAAACATGAAATTTCAAGTGATTATCTCTGTATTTATCTGACATCAATGACATGGTAGTAACAGGTATTAACTTAGCAAAGAAACCAAACACAATCCTTTGATATACTAACCATAAATGACTAATTTGCAATATTTAAAACGTATACATATATTAAAAAATATTGCTAAAATTCAAAAATGTTTATTTTTCATTTTAATTAAGAGCACAATATTGGTTTCTCTAAAGGGAGTCAACTCAAAATTTACAAAACTTTTTGCAGGAAAATGATAAACAGTGGTCATATCCACATAACGAAAAATCTCAATTAAATTTCTCTAGTATTTTGCTAAAAATAATGCATTTGTTTCCACCTTTTTGATATAAGGTATACGTTGAACTTAAACGGTTTTTTTAAAATCAATTTTGAGGTGCGATTAATCGATTTCAAAAATCAAAATAAAAAAAGTTGACCGAAAAATCTAAAATCTATTTTAGAATCCATTTACCATGCCATACTTCTTACATACATACATAATATTTATTAAGCAATTTTTTTGAATAATTTAACATACTCTTCAAATTGCATCGTAACTTAAGTGTCAAATAAAATGACCTCTAGTTTAATAAAGATAATTTAATTTTTAAATTTATTAGAGAAAACAGCCTAGCCCAGCCCGTTCTACGCATTTAATAGTAAACATTTTTGAAAGATAATTTTAACTTACCAACAGCCGGGGCATCATAAGAGTCGCCTAATAAAATTTCAGGTGCGGAATAAGCCAAACTGCCACAAAAGGTTTCCAATTTTTGACCAGGAGAAAATTTATTACTAAAGCCAAAATCGGTTAGTTTAACTACACCTAGTTTTTCAAAAAACACTACATTTTCAGGTTTGAGATCTCTAAAATGAATAAGGAAAATAAAAAATAATTTCCGCAGGAAGGCAAACTATGCAACTCTATGTAATATACCTGTGAACAACATGTAACTGATGACAATAAGTGATGGCACGCAGTATTTGTCGAAAATATTTACGTGCCAATTGTTCACAAAGGCCGCCTTCATGTTTCATAATATAATCGTAAAGATCACCGCCATCACCAAGTTCCAAAACTAAATATAATTTAGTTTGGGTATCAATGACTTCATACAAACGCACAACATGAGGATGTTGTACCAATTTCATGCATCTATTAATAAATTAAACAAAATCATGGTTGATACCTATATATGTACATACATACATATGTGCTATATTATTGAGTGGGAATAAATCACTTACCTCACTTCTTGGAATAAATGTGCTTTAGATACCTCGTCTAGTTTTGTTTTATCAACTACCTTAACGGCAACTTTGGCACCTGTAAAGACATGTCTAGCCAATTTGACCACAGCAAAATGGCCCGAACCAAGTGTCTCCTCCAGATCATAAAGCCCAGCAATTTTTCCATCATACGAAGCACCACCAGATGTATGAGCAGCGGCCGAAGCTTCCAATGTGCGAGGATGCTGATGTTGCATATCACGATTGAAAGCTTACAATGTCAATCACTTTTAATACAATTCTAAAATTTTTTATTATTCTATTTAATTTTTTTATTTACTTTTTTTTAATTAGAATAGATGTGTATGTTGCGCAAGTTTTGTCTTTTGGCGATCGTACGTACACTGAACCACAATCACTCACACACAAATGTTGCTGCTGCAGTTAATTCTTCTTCTCGTTAAAAACAATTGACACTTGAAAAAAAGAAAACTACAAATTATAATTATTATAATTTCTTTTTTAATTTATGTTTCTTACTACTTTTGGGGAAAACTCACACAGAACTTGGTTAAAAGTTCAATAGCAAAAAAATTCTAGCACAAATCTATGTATCCATGCTTAAAGTGAAAATCGATTCCGGGGGCCAAGCACTAGATATAACAAACAACAGCAAATATAACAAACAAAAATAAACTTTGTAATTACTTTAATACATAATTATTTATAACAATTTTAGTGTTACAACTTTTGTAAATTATTTTTGCACAATTTGTTTTCTTTTCTATTATTTTTTACATAAAAAAATTCCTTTACAAAAATTTTCTCCCTGCTTTCTCTCGCAACACTTTTTTGTATCACAATGCCGCTAAACAATTAATAGGCGCCGTCAAATGTCATTAGGAGCAGTGATGTAAACTTTTATTTTTTACGGACCACTAAATTTTTAATTAAAACATCAGTTTTCACCCCGGGTCTCCACATAGCAATATTTATTGCGGCAAACGTCAAATTTGATTGCTCCATTAAATTTGCGATGTATAGACCGCAAATTGACATGAGTGGCAATCCATTGCGCAATGATTGCTCTTCTGATTGCTGAGCAATTATTGCTTAGCAATCTGCTGTCAAATCAGTTGTCATTTATCTGACATTTCATTTCTCAGTACGGTTGTTTATTTATTTATTAAAAAAGCAATCAAGAAAAAGCCGCCAAGTGAAAAAATACTTCAACAAAATACAGAAAATGTTTTTATATATTCTATTTTTAAATAAACGTCAATATCAACAAAAGCAAACGACGAATTTGCTTGTTTGTATATTTTTATTTTTTCAATAGAATAATACAAGTTTTAGGTTTTTTTCATACGCAAATAAGCAAAAAAGTAATACAAAACACAGCTACGACATTTACAATTAATTATTTTATTAATTTAAAAAAGAAAATTTAACAACCACTTCAAAACACAACAAAAATTTGTTATAAATACAGCCACAAAACGATAAACAACTACTCGCGGTGAAAATTGCATATTTATGGCAAAGCAATTTCAAGTGTTCTCCAGCAATATAATCAGCAATTATTGCTCCATTGTTCTGTCAATGTTCTGCCAACGTTATTGCTTGTACTTAGCAATAAAAATTGCTACGTTCAGATCCAGAGTCATAAACAATTTATTCTCAAAGTAATTTTTGGGATTACAAAATTTTTAATTAATGCGATTTTGTTTGTCGTGCTTAATTCAGAATTTTTATTCTTGACTCGCTGTTTGGTCCCGGCTCTGCTCGGGATTTTCTAAATAAAAAAAAAAAAAAAAATTAAATACTGTAGAATTTTGTTAATAACTTACCGCAGCGCTATCAACCGGGTCGAAATTGTATCAGGAAGCTTATTTTTGTTTAATAAATATATTTTGGGATTTTCAGCCAAATCGTACCATAAATAAAAAAGCAAATATCACGACAACAGCACCACCTATCGGGATTTAACTTAAGAGAACCTGGCTCCCAACTAAAATAATGTATGGTCCAGGTTTGGTGTCAATGGGTCCAGTTCTTGAGTTTTAGGAGCATATACACGACACAAACGTTTTTATATATAGATAAAAACACTAAAATGTATTGTTGGAGGAAAAGCTAGTTTCTATGCGCATTTCAATATATACATTCAATATTAAAAACATTAAAAAAAAAAAAATAATATTTTGTTTTGCAGAAACATAACATTATTAATTTGTTGGTATGTATAGCATGCGTAAATGTTTAAACCTGCCATTTAAAATCAGTCGCTGATTAGGAGTCCGTTTTTAATTTACAAAAAAAAATCAGAGACCGTAACGCTAAAAAGTATATTTATGACAAAACTTGATATTTAACTGCCTGTTAAAAAAAAAAAAAAAAAAATTGAGAATACAATTTTATGCGAATTTTATTGTAACCGTTGGTTAACAATTTTATGCGAACTTTATTGTAACCGTTGGTTAACAATTTTATGCGAATTTTATTGTAACCGTTGATTAACAATTTCATGAAATGAAAAAATTTAATAACAGTAGTGTGTTTATTTTATTGAACTGTTTATGTTTTTTAAACCAAGTTTTTATATTTTAATCAGGCTAAAGTTTCTCGTTGATCTTTTAAGCACAACTTGAGGGACAAATGTAAACATATTAATTAAAAATTATAAAAAATATTTGTGATGAAATTTCAGAAAAACATATTAACAGAAACAAAAATAATATAAACATAGTTCATATATATATATATATATATATATATATATATATATCCATATGGTGTCTTTAACATATGTATATCTTCGCATATAAACTAAGCTTATTCGGTCATTCATCATTTTCAGAATTTTTAATTAAATTTTTATTTTCCTGAAGATGCTAACCAACGGTTAGCGAAAAATATTACGAACCTAGTTTCGGGCTCTAGAACCCATCAATCCGACTAACTCACGCGGCATCACCTCTGGGAGCAGTTCTCAACCCTTGCGATTGCCAAGATTCACCACAAAATGAACAAAGAAAAACTACGTTACAACGAACGAAACAATCACATATCGGAAGACAGATGTAACTCTTCAATCGCCCATACCCAACCATGGCCGCATCTCATCCACTTGAAGTTTATCGCGGACCCCACTACCTGTCAACCACATTCTCTCCATCAACAATCCCAAATAAAAGATTTACTCAATCATTATTTTCTCCATTTTTTAAAACAAAATCAATTTATAACAAAACTAACAGTAGACATTATTTAACTTTGATAAAATAAAAACTCAAAATATTAACTTACTTGACTAACTTTAATTAAACACTAATTTCAACATCTTTTTATTTTCGGATCATGGTCCAGTTTGTAGGTCTGCGCACAACTACAACAGTACAAGAGGTAGAGTGTGTAGTACATGACTATCTGTACTGGACATTTTTTGCTTATCTTTTACACGTTTCGGCATTTTCATGTTGTTGCTTCATATCATTTTTCTCACACCAATGTAATTTTAGTATCAATGCCTGTTAAATGTTCATCTTCGTCAACAGCGAAAAAGCACGAAAAAAGGAAAACAATAATTTCTGTCTGTCTATTAATTTCGCGATTGTGAAAGGTTTAGGCAAGTTGAAAAGAGAATAAGAAAAATGTCTGCCTTTCAGTTTCAACGTTGTAAATTGGGACTTGCATTGTTTGTCTAGTCTTATGTCAAAGGTTTGTTTATGTTTACAAAAAGTCCACGTTTTGGGCTGTGACTATTGCATTTTATTAAAGTTTTTGATAATTTTATATTACAATTTAACTTTAATCGCCTTTTTTAATGTTAACATTTATTTTTCGCTTTAGTTAATTTTGATTTGAATTTAACATTCGATACATTCGATACTAATTTGACATCAAATTGATAAAAAAAATTTGATGTCAACTGTTTATTTTCAAATCATTATCAATTTCAATTCAAATGTTAAAATCAAACAATTGTAACACGTTTGAGACTTGCGTTTGATGTCAAATGATAAAGTAATATTATATGAAAGGTTTGACTGCGTGTTTTTGGGTATGATCTTCAAGTAAAATTTATCTTTGTAAAAGCAGACAAACAAATTCCCTTGTATTTCGAACATTATAAGTCTGGTAGCGTTTTTTTTTTTTTGATGTCAGTCAAAGTACAACACTGCCATTATTTGTAAAATAAATAGAGCAAATTTTAGGAATTTTCGTGTATTTCCTAAATGTTTACTTATACCAAATAAATATAAAAATATTAATGAAAACAAACTACAAAACGTCCGGTATTATACTCATAAAGGAAGCTTACGAAAATGAACAAGCTTCCTCAACATTGTTCCCACTTTTCAAATGAACATTCCACTCTATTTGATGTCAAGCAAATCGATGGGGTAAATACAAAACTATTTTATTATTTACCTCAAAAAAGGCAAATATATGTAAAAAAAATTATCTTTTTTTTATATTTATTTATGTTAACATGTGTTATATAGAACAATACCTGTACCAATTGTCATTATAATGGACCAAACTTGTGGATTTGTTTATACCGAAAATGTATGCAAATTGGTTGTTCTGAACAAGCGAACGATCATAGTACGGAACATTTTCAGTGCAGCAAGGACAAACATTTACATTGTGTACATATGAATTTGTCATCTCAAAGAGCCTGGTGTTATCTATGTGAACGCGAGATTTCTGTTGGTGGCATGGATCGACATGGTCACGCTTCGGCAGATCCTCTCTTAAAGAACATATCTATTACGGATGATGACAATGATTCCGAATTGGGCACAAGCGGTTCGGCGACTGGTTTAGTGGGTCTGCAGAATATAGCAAATACCTGTTATATGAACTCTGCCCTACAGGCTTTAAGCAATGTTGTACCGATGACACACTATTTTCTGTATTGTAGTGATTTAGTTGACTATACGTTGGATCAGGGAGCCCACAGATGTAAGGCCGGTTTGGCGAAAAGCTATCAACGTTTGATGCGTGATATGTGGCGAAGAAGAGGAGAAGGCAAATCATTTTTAGCGCCCCGTAGTATACTATATGGTATACGTTCGGTTCACCCCATGTTTAGGGGTTTCCAGCAGCATGATACGCAAGAGTTTCTGCGGTGTTTTATGGACCAATTGCATGAAGAACTAAAGGAACATGCGGGTTATCTGGACACTAAAATCTGCAAGTCTTCATCGAACGGTAGCCACGACGAGGAAGATACGCCTTCAGACATGAGCTCATCATGCAGTTCAAACTCTTTAGCCTCCGATTATATGACTTGCGAAAGTTCCTCTTCTGAACTATCTAGTCTCTGTGAAGAAATCATCAACACCAAGTCCAAAATGATGCCAAATTCCTCCAGCGTTTCGTCAACCATCACTAACACTAATACAATAAACCCCACTACGCCCGGAACAGTAGCATCCGTGCGCTCAATTGTCAGTGACATTTTCGATGGCAAATTGTTATCTTCTGTTCAATGTTTAACTTGCGATCGTATCTCAACTAGAGAAGAAACCTTTCAGGATCTCTCTTTGCCTATACCCAATCGTGATTTCCTAACAGTCCTTCATCAAACCAACAGCATGAGTGTACAAAGCTTGAATAGTATAGATTCTGCAGCATCTGCCAAGTCCAATGATAGTTGGCTATCTTGGATTTGGAATATGCTACGTTCATGGCTGTGGGGTCCATCGGTGACATTGCACGACTGCATGGCTAGCTTTTTTAGTGCAGACGAACTCAAGGGCGACAATATGTATAGTTGCGAGAAGTGCAATAAACTAAGAACAGGAGTAAAATATTCACGTATCTTGGATTTACCCGAAGTTCTTTGTATACATTTGAAACGTTTTCGTCATGATTTGTCGTACAGCTCGAAAATTTCTTCACATGTCGAATTTCCTTTAGAAAATTTTGATATGCGTTCTTATATACACAAAGATTGCAAATCACTTGTTGCTCATTACAATCTTTCTTCAGTGATATGCCATCATGGTACAGTGGGTGGTGGACATTATACTTGTTTTGCTCGTAACGCACTTACCGAACGCTGGTATGAATTTGATGACCATCACGTAAATGAGGTGCAGCCGGAGGTAGTCCAAAACTGTCAAGCTTATGTATTATTCTATCAAAAAAATAATGCCCAAATGGAGCATACACGATTTGAAGCAAATGAATTGGCCGCTTCTTATCCAGTATCACAGTCCGGCATAAGATTTTACATTTCCCGTGAATGGCTGGCCCGCTTTAATACCTTCTCCGAACCAGGCCCCATAAGCAACTGGTCCATGCTCTGTCCTCACGGTGGTATTTTGCATTCGAAAACTTCGGTGATATCCCAGTTGGCAGTGCCAATATCCCAACAATTGTGGGAATTTCTATATAGTAAATTCGGTGGTGGTCCTGCCATAAATATGCTTTTCGAATGTGAGGCTTGCAAAAGAACTGCTGAGGCGTTGGCTCACCGTCAACATTACGAACATTCTGTTTTTCAACGATACAATGATCTAGAGTTAGAATCTGGTGCCATTTATGCGGTTTCTATGAGTTGGTTACGTAAATGGCAACAGTTTGCAAGAGGTTTGACACACAAGGAACCCGGTCTCATTAATAACACAAGTATTGTGCCGTCGTCATCTAAAGATGGAGGACAAAAGAATTCTCCTGTACGCAATGTGCGCATGGGTTCTGATTATGTACAATTAAATGCACCATCATGGCGTTTCTTACATGATATTTACGGAGGTGGTCCGGAAGTTATGTTGAGACCTTCACTTACAGAAGAAGTATTTTTTAAAGCAACTCAATTGTATGTTAATAATTATATTTCAATTTAATTTTTAGATCGTTATAATAGACCAAGATGAACTGGACGAGAACAATGGTCATATTGGGAATATTTCTGATACTGAAAGCAATATGGGAGGTCATAACTACAATTTCCCTGAATCAACAGATAATAATACCAAAGCGGAGAGTAAACTAAGCGAACTGCGGGATGAGTCTGAGGATATTACAACGTCTAATGCCAACAAGAAAAGACAAAAACATAAAGAGAAATCATCAGTAAAGAAATTTATAAAAACTTCTCACGTAGGTAAAAATCTAACGCTTACTAAGGCAGTCCAAAACAAAGGAAGTCAAGAATTATTTGGCCCTCAAGGTACAATAGATTTCTAATTTGTCTATTTCTTAATGCTTAAATTTTATTATTTTCTTTTTAAACAGGTAAATACATTTCTAAAGATAATGAATCACATTCCCAAGACGAAGAAGAGAAAATGCAGCAGCAGGAAAACCAAAACTCTCATTATGAAAAGCAAGATGCATTTACTGGTAACAAATCCAAAAAGTCATTCCGTAACGAAAAACGACTACAACAGCAGCAACGAAAATTAAGTAGTGCTACAGCCCAAAATGACGCTCTAGACGTTCGTTCTATACACATTAACAAGCGTGGTAAAAAATCCAAAAATTCTGTTGTTTTAAAAAATGTTCAACAATTGCATCATGATACTGCTGTCAGTGATTTTAATGAAACTGACATATAGAGTTTATTTATAAAATTCAATGACTATTCTAATCTTCAATTCCTTTTCCTTTCATTTCGTTATAAACAACGAAAAAATAATACTACTGCTTTTTACTTTCTTACCTCGTTAGAAGTATAATTTATTTTTATTAGTTTATTAAAAACAGAAAGCAAACTCTGGTCAATGAGTTTCTGTGGGTAGAGGCTTTACAACTTAAAGATGAAATAAACCAAAAGTAACTACATGTAATACAAGAAATCAATATAAATAATTATTTCAAGAACATTCTATTAAAAATAAAAGTAAAATGGGTGTATTTTAAATAATTCGAAAATAACTGCATCTTGTGATAAGTTAAGAACTAAAACAGAATTAATGGATATTTATAATATAAAAAATAGCTTATCACAAAATATGAAATCAAAAAAATAAATTATTTTATTTAATATTTAAATAATAAAAAAAAAAAAATTATATGAATGACTACATTTTTTTAATGTATTTTAAATTAACTTTTTAACGCTTTGTTTTTTTCTTTTTCCATTCAAATACGTTCACATACGACCATGCACCGACAATCGCACTATTTGTATCGCAAAACGCCTTATTTATTTTATTGTGTTCTGAAACTAGTGCGTTTTGCTTGCGATCTGCCATACAGGCCTGTCACAGAAATCAATTCCGATCGAAAGTGATTTCGTTTTATGTGAAGCAAGAAACGAAATCACTTACATTTTCGATCGGAATTGATTTCTGTGACAGGTCTGATAGTTCTCTTGAGAACACTTTTATTTATTTATTAAATTTCAGTAACCTATCCTATGGGCCATAATCGGCTTTTGCGATTTGAAGTTGCCAAACGCGATTTCCAGTCAGAATCGCAAATGTTAAGCGTTTTGTGATTATCCAAACATGCCAGATAGTTTGCAGATATCGAGCCATAACCGCAAAAACAGCTTAAGCGACAAAAACAAAATTTTACAGGAGAAGCTTTTATTATTTTATTTCATAAACATTTTGTATGAAGGTTGTCGCTTGAGATAAAATTATTTTTTCTATAAAATCGAAACAGTACCATGTTATTTTAGGAGATGATGCAAGTGTTGCCAGTAAAGTCATTTCTTAAAAAAAAAAAAAATTTAAATGATGTCGCTTAAGCTTTTTTTGCGGTAAGAGCTCGATATGCTTAAAAGACAACAGGGATGGAAACCATAAAACATTTTCACTTTTTTGTGGCACATTTTAGAGATTGTTTTAAAATTTCCAAATAATTTTTTACTGCTGTTCTCACTTTAAAAGAGTGATACGTGATTCAAAGTTTTGGGAATTTTTGCAAACTTTAAATTACATGCGCGGTTTAATGATATGACTAACAGGCCTGTCACAGAAATCAATTCCTATCGAAAGGGATTTCCTTTTATGTGAAGCAAGGTACGAAATCACTTCCACTTTCGATCGGAATTGATTTCTGTGACAGGCCTGTAAGTTTACCTTTTTTTAATCAATTAAGTAATTTCTATGTTTTGTTTCTTGTTTATCTTCTTACCTTATATAATCTCCTATTTTCTTTCTTTTTTCATGAAAGTCAGATGATAACAGTTATTTTTAGATTTTTTTCGAGCAAAAATAAAAGTCATTCTCTTAAGAAATGTAATTAGTTAAGCTTAAATATTTATTTTAATGTGCATAAGAAATACCAATGATGATCACTAGGGATGCGATTTCCATGCAAATGCATGTTTTTTGTCGACAGTCTAAGATCGATGTCGACCAATTATCTTTCCGAATCATTAAATTTGCGTTAAAATGGCATCGATTTGCTTTTCCATATTGTTGCATATTTTGGTAAAAATTCATATTTTTTGCATATTTTGTTTTAAATGCATATTTTAACATTTTTGAGTGACATATTTTTTAAATTTTCATATTAAAAAAAATGTCTTCAAAAAATTTCAATATGTATTGTATAAAAAAATACAATTTTTTTAAATCAATAAATAATTTTTTTTTTTTGGAGCTCTGCCTAAAATACAAAATTTCGACAAAAGATCCTTAAAATTTTAACCGATGCAGCAACTTACATGATTAAGGCTGCTAATTGGCCTTACATAATTTATCCAAAACTGTTACTTGTTAGGCACATGAGTTATATGGACTTGCAGAAGAAATTAGAAGCCAATTCGATAATGTTGTTTTCATACGAGAAAAATACAAAACGTTTTGCAAAAAAATATGGGATTTCAAGCAATAAAAAAAATTTCAACTATTTTTGATCTAGAATCAAATATGGGATCTGAATAAGAAAATTAAAATTTTCTAAATGAATTCGCATCCTTCAAGTATGCTGAAGTGTGAGATCATTTTCCATGTACAAAAGCTTTTTAACAGACAAAGGTTTACTTTTGATGATATAAAAAACTATTTATTTGATTGTGCAAACAAAAATTTAAATAATGTAATTATTTAAATTAAGTTTTAAAAAATATTATACCTTTATTATACCTAAGGCCGTAAAATAATATGGCGAGTCTTACTTTTTTTTGCACTACGGCAACTTGGAATCCTTATGCGAAGTCATTGGTCGACGTAAACCATCGTTAATAAGATTTCTGTATGACGTGCTAAGTTCCCAATTTTTCATATTTGATAAATACACTGAGATTTATTGTTGAGGGAAAGCTAGCTTCTATGCGCATTTAGCTGGTTGCTTAGGCCAGCTCATCAGGAAACCTTTTCCAAAGATTTTAGAAAATCCAAAAATATTATACAAATAAAACCCTAAAAGCGAATAAGTCTTACTAGTGCCAATATCAAAGCTTAAACAAAACACCAACAACAAACAGCGAGCGAGTTTATCTTTTCTCACATTCCCCTACAATTGGTTGCCTTTTTTCCGACTCGAATTGTAGTTGTAAGTGGGTAAAAAGAAAAAACAAAATTAAAAACAAATTGCTTAATTTTATTGTCTTCGTAAGAAAACAACAAAAACACAATTTTCCAGTTCAGTTTTTTTGCACGGGCACATGCAAGTATATTATCAAAGTTATTTTTGGGAATACAAAATTTATTATTAATAAGATTTCTGTATGACGTGCTATGTTCCCAATTTTTCATATTTAATAAATACACTGAGATTTATTTGTGAGGGAATTGAAGGCTAAAACCTCAAAATTCAGCTCCTGGGGGGCTACCGCGTATTTCGATTCGATAATCAAAATTTTTTGAAATAAATTTCCGATTCGAAAGTTAAACCGTACTACGTAACTCGTTCGAAGCGAAGACAGAGTTGTATTTGTAAAATGGGAAATTTGATTAAAAGTTTAAATTGATGAAAATATCCCACAACAAAACAAATAATAAATACTATTCAATGTATGAAAAATATTATAATTGTATTTTTGAATAAAAATTTATTGTATTTCCCTGTGGCTTGAAGAGTCAACAAAAAAAGCCAACCATTACTTTATGCTGCTTTTTGTTTGTAAATGTATTTTTTTTTTTTTTTTTTTTTAATTTCAAGACCACAAATAAAACATTTTCAATAAAAACGTGAATAAACATTTATTTTATATCAATTATAATATTATTAGGTTTAATTTGTTTGTTTTACACTATTATTTATCTTGAACTTTGTAATTTGCACTTTGTCACTAACAAAATAGCTTTCGAACAATTTCCTAACGCTTTTTACATAACTGACGCTCGTTTTCGTAATACGTAGTTGGAGTTTCGAAAGGGATTTTTTTTGTTCGTAATATAGAGTTGCCGTTACGAAAGGGACTTTTTGTTTTCGAAAAGGTATTAACAACTTCCGTTCATTTGAAACAAATAGTACGAAAATCGTAATACACAGTACAAATTGTTCGAACTCGTAAATTATTTCGTTCGAATCGAAAGACGCGGTAGCCCCCCTGAGCATTATGGTCAGTGATGCCAACTCTTGGGACATTAAAATTGAGAAGAACTACATATGAAAAATGGGTTAAAAGGACTAAATTAAACATAGAAAGGTTTAAGTTTATTTTTTTCCATTTTTTTAAAGCGCAAAAAGGGTTAAAATATGTTTTTATGTTAACATTAAAATTTTAAACAAAACAGTTTAAACAGCGTTCTTCTGGAAATCAAAATTGAGTGAAATTCATAAAAATATTTTCTTTTATATATACCATAATTTGAGGCCCACATCTCTTTAACAGAACAAATTTTTCAACCAGGAAAAGCTACGTTTATTTAAGAAAAAAATTGAATTAATATCTCCATCGATTTCAAATTCACGTGATTTCGATTTCCAGAACATGGCTGACTAAAAAAATAGTATTTAATTTTGGATCATTTTACATTCAATGGACTTAAGGTAATCGTTCAACTAAAGCACTCTTTTAAAATTTGTTGAATAACACTAAAAGTTCTCTCAATTTCAGCGTTTGATAAGAGATATATTTATAATTAAACTATAAAGTTTAATGAATTGATCGTTACAAATTGCAAACCTATGCCCCTTTTACGGTTTACAACTCAAATCCAGTTTCGTTGAAATTTTGCAGTTTTTTATTATTGTTTGCAAATATGTGTTAAGGACCAAATAAACGACACAGCGTTTGATAAGGGATATATTTATAATTAAACTATAAAGTTTAATGAATTGATCGTTACAAATTGCAAACCTATGCCCCTTTTACGGTTTACAACTCGAAATCTAGTTTCGTTGAAATTTTGCAGTTTTTTATTATTGTTTAAAAATATGTGTTAAGGACCAAATAAACGACACAAGCCGTTTGACAACAACAACCAGATATATGTGTGAGTATTAAATTTTTTTTATTAACAATAATTAACGACTCATCACTAGCAGTTGTTTTAATTTCAACTTAACTGAGTTGATTTGCAAGCCGACATAATTCAAAACACTCGATCTTTTTCTATTCGCGTGTTTTAAAATTTCTTAGACAGTTTTCACAACTCGATATAGGTAGCCGGAAAAACAAAAAATTTAACCTCTGAGTTTAATTGGCACTTTACCAAGTCACATCGCACAGTGAGACAACGCCGGCATTAAATACAAGGAGTCATTGTAGAGCTCTGAAATTTTGCACAGGTTCATTTTGAGACAATTCCAGTTTAAAAAAAAAAAATAAGAAAATTCGCCCACTTTTACGCCCACCTCCCATACAATCGAAATTTGTAAAATGCCGTATTGTCCGCAATACTTTAAGTATAACTTTAAATTTTGGTATACTTGAATGTTATATTGTTACAAACATTATCGGAAAAAAATTTGAACTTTGGCCCACTTTTACCCCCACCACCCATACAACCTCAACATAAAAATTGCCATATTTTCTAAAATATTTTAGGTACAACCTTCAAATTTGATATTACTGTAATTTATATCATTTAAAATGTTTCATGCAAAAATTACAATAACACGCCCACTATTACGCCCACCTCCCATTGAAATGCAATAAAAAAGAACGTTTTTTTTCATTCTATCAATAATTTTGTAACATCATCATGGTATTCTAATTTTTTCAATTTCATTCTCGTTCTAAATGAATTAATATAAGGATCTGTTGATATTTGCAAATAGTGCATTACATCCTCATTCGTAGAAATACGTGAATTTTTACGAGAATGGAATAGCCTACAGTTTCTATACTCCTTATTCATTGCTTCTTGCGCTTCATCGGATAACATTCCTGTAGCAAAAAAAAAGTTAATTTTAAATAAAATTTAAAAAAATACTTTCAAAAATAAAAATTGCAAACAAACCTATTGGCAATATACCCTCAGATACCATTTTGCTGCCGTGAATGAGAACTTTATGGACAGTGATAGGCATGTAATACCAGCCATAAAGATCTACATACAATTTTGCAGTGTCCATGCAATACATATGGAATTTACCAACATCCATATTTTTACTAGTATTTATAGTATTTAATATAATTTTAAATCGGTGAATTAAGTTTACATTTACACCAGTTATGTCAGCGGTTATTTCTGGATTTTCAAAAAATCTTCTAGAGACATTACCATCATTGGTTGTTCCCATGCCAATGTATTGATATATATCGAATCGATATTTTTTAAGAGTAACGATATTTATTATTACAAAAATATCGATACATCGATATATCGAAAGTATTTTGCTGAAACTACTACCAAATTAAAAAATTTAATATATATATATATATTAGACTGGTCGCATCTTGTATGGGATTTTTTTTTTTTAAATTTAAATGTTTGCGCTGCTTTAAATATGAGGTTTGGTGTAAGAAATCAAGTCCTAATTTTTCAGCTCAATCCGACGGTACCTAGTCGTGCCAAGTGGGGCCCAAAGTTCCCCATATGATAAAAAAAACATCTATTCAATCAGATACTAGATGAAAAGCCGGTCTTAAAGACCGAAAATCGAAAATCTGGCTTCGTTACGATCTTCCGCAGAGAAAATACTTTAAGTATGCCAAATTTCAGCTTCCTATGTCATCAGATGGCTTCAGAAAGTTGCGGAAAGAATAGGACATACATGCAAACATCCTTACATACTAAGAAATTATATATTGTATAGATAGATTAAAGTATTTGCAGTTTAATATTTTAGTATGATACGAACGAAAGATTTTTAACTAATTTTAACTAATTCGGGGTCGCTGAATCCAGTGGTGCTAGCCGTTTTTTTAGGTTAGCTTTAGTTTTCGAGATATACCGTTATTTCGAAAATTAAGGATGTTGCACAACATATGTTCGCGTAACTCAAAATAGCAGTCGTTTTACCTTTCTTAAAGTAAATTTTATTGCGGAATTTCGGTTTTTTTTAGTTTTTCAATAAGCTAAAGCGTTTTTGAGTTACGCGAACATATGTTGTGCAACATCCTTAATTTTCGAAATAACGGTATATCTCGAAAACTAAAGCTAACCTAAAAAAACGGCTAGCACCACTGGATTCAGCGACCCCGAATTAGTTAAAATTAGTTAAAAATCTTTCGTTCGTATCATACTAAAATATTAAACTGCAAATACTTTAATCTATCTATACAATATATAATTTCTTAGTATGTAAGGATGTTTGCATGTATGTCCTATTCTTTCCGCAACTTTCTGAAGCCATCTGATGACATAGGAAGCTGAAATTTGGCATACTTAAAGTATTTTCTCTGCGCAAGATCGTAACGAAGCCAGATTTTCGATTTTCGGTCTTTAAGACCGGCTTTTCATCTAGTATCTGATTGAATAGATGTTTTTTTTATCATATGGGGAACTTTGGGCCCCACTTGGCACGACTAGGCACCGTCGGATTGAGCTGAAAAATTAGGACTTGATTTCTTACACCAAACCTCATATTTTAAGCAGCGCAAACATGTAAATTTAAAAAAAAAAAATTGCGACCAGTCTAATATATATGCACAAATCAAATCTTATTATTATCCCAAATACAAAAACAGAATGTGCGCGTTGCGTATTTTTTGTAGTTTTTTGTATGTTTGAAGTACTTTTGCAAACTTTTGCTATATGTTCTTTACTTCAAATGAAAGCTGAGACTTCAATATTTCATTTGATATAAGTCTGCACCTAGGGCGAGGGGCTGCTCTATATTTCCTAGTCCATTGAAAATGAAAAATGTTAAATTTTTACACCACAATTCTGTTGTTAAGAAATTTTTTTTTGTGTTTTTTTTTATTAAATTTATTTTTTCATCTACTCATTCACAACAACTAAATTAATTAAAAAAATTTTTAAAAAAATTTAAAAAAAAAATTATGTATTTTTTATTCTTTTGAATATTACATAATGAACTAACATATTTCAAGCGCGTTGGCATACCTCAACTTTGACTTGCTCTAAACCAAAAAATAATGAAGTTATGAGGCTGAAATTTCATGGAATTGTTACTCATATATCTGTTAATATACTGTGAAAATTTCATCCAAATTGGACGACACGCCAAAAACCATTTTTTGCCGCGGTTACTATAGGGCTGTCTCACTGTGCATCGTATTCTCTACGGGTTTCCACCATACCAACATGTTAAAAAGTAAATTGAAATGAAGTTATTATAATGAAAAAGAGTTTATCCGTCCGATAAAATCCTATCTTTAACTAACGTCAATATTTAATAATGGCCTTAAGTTTGTTGAAAAAAATTATTGATTTACAAAAAGGCTCTTAAACATTAAATTTGCTTAGGTATATCACAAAATTGTGTTTGTTATTTTAATAAGTAGTAAGGGTAATCACAATGGTCATTGTGCAAATTTGCAATTTGTAAACTTGCAGTGCATATTGTGATTGATCGTGAGCATACCACTTTTCTTTTTGTGCAAATGTGCTATTATTCTAAAAATTTATTCTGGCAACACAAAAAACTTATGGCAGCACTGTAAAAAATCTGCATTTGTTTACAATTATACACAAGCAAATTTAAATAAATTTTTTTTTAAAGTTATTTAAATTTAATTCTCTATTTTCAATTAATAAGTTTGATTAAAAAACAATATGGCGCTTAATATGTAAAATGTTATTGTTAATATTTAGTGCTAACCATGGCGAATTAACTACAGGTGGTGTCGAAACGGCATCTGATTTTGACAGTTCGGGCTTATTTGCTTTGATTTGTTAGTGTTTTGCTAATAATGGTTGACATTTCGAGCTAATGGCACTAACCAAGGCGAATTTACTTTCTTTAATCTAATCAAATACGTACATTTTGTTGTTGGATTGTGCAAATTTATGTATTTTTGCACGCATTTGCATCGTTTGCACACTTTGAACTACCCATCGTGATCTCCCCCAGTAGTGTTTTAAAAATAAATTGGAAAAATTGTATAGTTTTGTGAATCCTTTTACCTTGCTTTTTGGCAAATTTTTTGGATTTAGATGAAGGGGAAGATTTAACAAAATATTTTTTCAATAAAAATTAATAAATTTTAAAACTTTTATTTTTATCACAGTCTCACACTTGAGCATGTCTTGACAATTTTAATCAAATAATGGCCATTTTCTCAATGTATCGACAAACTGCCTGTTACTTAATGTCAACATAAATTTATTGGACCGATAAACTCTCCGTTAACGATTTTGGGTTTCTCAATATACCGACAAAAAACATTGTTTTCAGCTGGCAACGCCACTCAAAATACATGTAAAAGTTGGGAGTCAGCTGATTGAATTTATCTGTACTGCAAATAAAAGGAAAATAAATAATTGGCAGATGAGCGCCGGCTAGCTTTGCGATAAAATCGAAGCAAATGAGACATTGAGAAAACCAAATTTCTTTAATGTGCAGTTTTTCGTTGGGAAAAAAGATAATTGCCTTATGAGAAATTGGCCATTAAATCTTTTAAAATTTGTAAAACTACATTCTTACAAACATCTTTATGACAAGGGTGGCAACCAAAACGAATTTCGGTATCTACACTCAGCTAAAACTTACACATTACCAAAAGAACGTCTTGCCATATAACAAGTTAGAGTGCTATATTCGGCTGTGCCGAATCTTATATACCCTTCACCATTGTGCGAGCAGAATACAGAGCAACTAGACAAAAACTAAATAATTGTTACATATACATACATACATATTTACAATACTTAAAACTTCATTATAAATAAAATTTAAAAAGCGAAAACTGGTAAATCTTTTTTTAAATCGTTTTTAGAACATAAAAAAAAAATAAAAATAATAAAAAAAAATTTTCTTTTGAAAAATCCAAGATTCGAACCAGGGAACTCTCAGTTTCTAACTTAACACACCCCCTAGACAACTGAACAATGAAGGAACGTTAATCGAATATCATAAAAATTAAATATGGCACGTTTACTGTTCACAAAATTCAACACAGTTGAGTTGAAATTACATTTGTTGTTATTGTTCACCGCAATAGCAAAGTTGGGAAATATATTCAGCAAAATAGTTTGTGCCATGTTTGTATGTGTGTTTGTTTGTTTGTTTTCTTTTTGGCTAGTTTTTAAGTAGCAAAAAAAAACACAAAAATTCCTAGTTTCTATTTGTTAAAATTATTTCGTTAAATAGATGAAATAATAAAGAAGGGTGATAACGAAAATCATATTAGCATTATGCTAGTATATGTAAACAATTGAAAGGGGGGGGTAGAGGGACATCACATGGTTAAATCAAGTTCTCTCCTCATAAGGACCCAGAATATATATAGTTTATAGGGTCTTAGATCGATATTGTAAAAATTACAAACGGAATGACAAGGGTATAACTTTTTACATTGTTTTTAAATTTGCCCTGTAGTTTCAGAGATATGGTTGAATTTAAAAAAAAAAACAAGGAAAATTTAAAAAAAACAAATTTTTTTTTTGTAATCAGTGCACAACTTTTGATTTTATTCACAATTTACTGAGAAATCTGAATATCGATTTCCATACAAAAGGAAAAAAACGTTCTGGCACACATATTTAAAATGTTATTTTTGAATGGAATTTCATTTCAGTTTTCTCAGTAAATTGTGAATAAAATCAAAAGTTGTGCACCGATTGCAATGAAATAAACCTAATTTCATTCGAAATTATGTTAGGATAAATGTTTTTAAATCAAAACAGTGACTTTTGTTTTTTATGAATTTTTAAAGAACAAAAAATTTATTTTTTTTATCGAAATTTTCTTTTTTTTTTTAAATTCAACGATATCTCTGAAACTACAAAGCAAATTTAAAAACAATGTAAGCATGGCTAAAAAATCATACTGTTTTTTTAATTTTAAGCTTAATAGGGTCAACCGTTTTCAAGTTATTCCAATATATGTAGTGAAAGTGCCTTAATTTTGGACATAACGGTGTATCTCGGAAAGTTTATTGAAATTTATAGTTTACCATAGTAGTAGCTGTAACCACGTTTGAAAACTCTCCCTTTAATAGTTCTTCTGTTGAGCGATATTTAATTTATGCATCCTATGGAAGGTATTTACCCCTTGCGTCTACGCGCTTTATTTTTATTTTCCTTATGCACTTGTCAATGATAAAATATATTGATTTTTATATAAAAATCAAAAAAATAACAGTTATTTTTTGATTTTTATTTTTTTGAACAAAAATAACTGTTATTTTTTGATTTTTACTTTTTCGATCAAAAATATCCAAGGACTTAAAGTTATAACTTTTATTCGATACAAATTGCGAATAATTATTACGAATAAATTTATATTTTATTTATTAAGAATAATTATTATTTCAAATTTTTATATTTCAAAATTGATGATAACTATTATGGGTATCAAATAAAAGTATTTCTCAAACGTAACTATTACTATTCGATAGATATATTACTAATTATTTTTAATAGTTATGAATAAGAAATAACATAACAGTTATAACTAATTTTAATGTGTGTGTATATATACACATGCATAATCTGCAAAAATAAAACAATTAATATCAAGAAAATATTCAAAATAATTATCGTAAATAAAAATCTTTAGTAATAGTTATCTGTAAGAGAAATAAATATTTATCGATCATAATAGTTATGAGCCAATGTAAAAATTATTAATTGGATATAATAGTTATGTTTAACAAGTATTTATTTTCATTATATATAATAATTACGAGCAATTGTTTTAGAATATTTCTTAAAAGTGGTCAATTTTTTGTACCTGAAAAATGAACATAATTATTATTTAGGGTCCTTGAAAATAACAGTTATTTTTGATTTTTATTTTTTTGAGCAAAAATAACAGTTATTTTTTGATTTTAATTTTTTCGAGCAAAAATAAAAGTTATTCTCTAAATAAATGTACGTGATTTAATAATTTAATGGACTTGAAATTTTTATTTTAGTGTTTAATTATCATTGGAATTCCTTATGCACATTAAAATAATTATTAAAGTCATCTTTATTATTAAAACACGTAAATTTATTAAAAGAATAACTTTTATTTTTGCTCGAAAAAATAAAAATCTAAAAATAACTGTTAAATTTGTTCAAAAAAATAAAAATCAAAAAATAACTGTTAGTTTTGATCGAAAAAATAAAAATCAAAAAATAACTGTTATTTTTGTTCAAAAAAATAAAAATCAAAAAATAACTGTTATTTTGCTCAAAAACATAAAAATCAAAAAATAACTGTTTTCATCTGACTTTTATGAAAAAAGGCATAACTGTTACGGTCCCTGATTTTTAGTAATGAAAAGTTGGCATCACAGGTGCCAATTATCAAAAAGATTTTTTTAGTAGAAACAAATTAAAACTTTTAAAGCTGGAGGTCCACACCACGCGTTACTCGCTTTTTCGCAGCATACGCAGCTGTCAAAAAAGTAGAATCTGTGTAGTTAAACGTAGTAAGTTTCATGCACAAAAGCGTAGATGCCTTGAGGCGAAAAGTAGGTTTACTTTCTACTTTTGCTAGCGTCACAAGCAGCGTTCGAACAAATCAGCTGATTTTGACAAATAAAATTTTATTTTTACTTGTGCTGCTGCTGCATAAAAAGCGTTGCATGTAACTTGAAACGTAAAACGCAAGTAAGGTATGGACCTCCAGCTTAACACTTGTGCTAGTAGAAAGAAAATATGTTTTTTACAACCGAAATTTCGATATAGGTAGTTATACCAGTATTAAACTATTTTATTATATTAATACCGGTATTAAGTGGTTTCGACTTAACTAGCGGTATCGGTTGCCAGCCTTGCTTCAATATAAGACAATTAGTACTTCAAAGTTTTTTGTATTCCCTCTTATAAAAAGCATCAAACAATTATCGATCGTCAAAGAATCATGTTTTGTGTTTGAATTAAATAAAAGATGGGGGCATTTCGAAACAAAATATGTATGTACGAAATGCTTTGTATCTGTCCCCTTGCAATGTTTATGTATAAAAGAAACAAAATCTATTTTTAGTATTTTTCATGTGGTTTACTATTTAGTTTTCTTTAATTTTCTATACATTCGGTTGATATTATAGCAAATTTTTATTTTCTTTCTAATTTAAAATAAATTATAAAAATTATGAATCATTGTACAATTTGTAAAACGGAAACAAAAATTAGTTGTTCCAATTGCAAACAGGTTTTTTATTGCAGTGCAGATCATCAAAAACAAGATTGGAAAAATCATAAGAAAAACTGTCATCCTTATAAGGTAGAAATTTATCAAGATAAACCGATATTTTTTGAGTGCAAAAGAAATATGAAGTTTTTTTATATTTTATATAAATATAGATTGCTCAAAATGAGGAATTGGGTCGCCATTTGATTACTACCCGTACTATTAAGCCCTTTGAAATTATTTTAAAAGAGGCTCCTTTGTTTAGAGGTCCCTCACAAATAACGCCACCGGTATGTTTAGGTTGTTTAAATGCTATCGAGCCCAAAGATTATATTAATTGTGAACATTGTGGATGGCCTTTATGCGGTGTTGAATGCAAAAATAAAGATGAACATCGTTTCGAATGTGAACTAACCGTTAAAAGAGGTAAAAAAGTAAACGTTCAAGAATTTACCAATCCTCATCCACTGTATCAGTGTTTGAGTACAGCTCGTTGTCTCATGCTGCGTGAGAAAGATGCGGAGAAATGGAAACAAATTAATCAGCTTGAGTCTTTAGAGGATCAAAGACGTGGTTCTATGCAATGGAAAACCGATTACGAGAGTGTTTGCAAATTTATAATAAAGTAGGTGGATTTGAGAACAAAAAAAAAATTTTACACAAATATTTAAACAAATTAATTTACTGCTTCCACACCAAAAAAGTTGCTGTAAATTTTAAACATATTTATACTCATACAACAATACAACCTTACAATATTGGCCTTGGATCCACCTTAAAGTATTACGATCGATTCAGGATCACTTTCGGAGTCGACCTAACAATGTCCTTCCGGCAGGCTGGTTGGCGCAAAGTACAGGGCGCAATTTTAAAGAAAATTTAATAAAATTTGGTACATAGATTCGAATTGGTACAAGGATCAAGCCTATTGAAAATGGGAATCGATCCATAATTGAACATAGCCCCCATACAAGCTTCTTTCGGGAACAGGGTCTTTCTGCAAATAAACCATCGTATTATGATGGCATGTAAATTAAAATTTCGCCAAATTTATTTTATTGCAATCTAAATCATCTTACCATTGGAGTCGGTCCAAATGACCATACGAATACTTTTCCTGAAATAAGCTTTTGATGCCATAATTTCCTTATAAATGTTGATAATTACATACAAACTGACAACAATAACTAGGTTTCGTTTGCATGTGCCAAATTCGCATTTCATACTATTGATAAACTGAAATTTATTGTTGATTGGATAAGCAATAACTTTTACGTTAGCTACTAAGTCATGACAAACTGTTGTGCTGGCAGGTCCAAAATTAACCATAGCGCCCATCTAAAATTACTTAAAGGCAAGCAAATCTTATATAGATGAAGATATTTAAATAATTTCTTTATTGAATCTTTCTTGTCGAAAATTACAATTGGGCTATTCACAAGATGTGCTATCAAGTCATATCGTCATAATGTCCTAAATAATATTTTACAATTGTTTAAAAAAAATATTGTTCTGTTTGAAACAAAATACAAATTTTAATGCTGTGTTCATTATTTCGTAGTAACTGTTCATTAGAATACTAAATTATAAGCGCTTCCCCACAGCAGTCATATATATTTCTTGTAATTTTTTTTAGGACATATGACTTTACAACTTTATGACTACCTTGTGAATAGCCCAAATATGTATTCAAAGCTTAATCATAATTCTTATTTGTATTTGTTAGCCATTACCAATGTAACCGCTAATTAATTGCATTCAAGTGTCAAAAAAGCCTGCTAGGCTCCGGTGACCTTCTAACTTTATTAGATCCCGAGCAAGGCAGTTGGGATGGACCATTAGTTTATCTACATATGTATTTGACTGAATACTTTTAAATTTCTTCATGGATGGTAGCGATGTTAAGATCTCTGTGGATAATGTCATTACGTATATACCATGGGGCGCAGACAATTTGCCGTAATATCCTAGACTGTCTTCTTTGTAGCTTCTAGATGTTTGATGCGCATGCAGTAGCCCATAATTGGATGCCATATGTCCAAATTGGTTTTATGATAGACTTGTATACGAGAACTTTGTTGTCTAAGGATAAGTTTGAGTTTCGACCGATTAGCCAATGTAGTTGAGCTGCTTTAAGTTTCATAGCCGTTATTTTCGCTTCAATATGACGAGACCAGGTAAAGCGTCTATCTATATGAATTCCCAAGTACTTAACATGGTTTTCTACCGGAACAGTGATGTTATTTATTTTTACAGCTGGGCACGTTTGCACATTTAGCCGGGTTAACCTTTATTTTCCATTTTTCTAGCCAGGCCACTAGTTCATTGATGTGGGACTGTAAATGCTGCGATGCAACTTTTGGGTCCTGATTAACACTAATTAATGCTGTGTCGTCTGCAAACGTAGAAGTATGTGTGCTCGGGCTTGTTGGCATTTCAGATGTATATATTATATACAGTTACGGCCCTAATATGCTGCCTTGAGTATTTGTTTTTTGATCTTACCATGAATGTTCTGCCAGTTAAATAGCTCTCAAGGAGTTTGTGAGTGTTTTGTGGAAGCATTCGTGTTATTTTAATGAGCAGCCCACCATGCCAAACTTTATCGAATGCTTGGGAAATGTCTATAAACAGTGCTGAGCAATATTCCTTTCTCTCAAACGCTGATCTAATTTGGGTAACAATTCTATGCAATTGTTCGATTGTACCATGCCTTGCTCGGAATCCGAACTGATGATCCGGAATGTTTGCGTATTCATTAAGATAGGAAGTTATACCTAAAAGCAATATTTTTTCGAATAGCTTTGATAATATTGATAGTATACTGATTGGTCTGTACGACGTAATTTGACTAGCGTCTTTTCCTGACTTAGGAATCATAACAATTGTAGAGGTCTTCCAAAATAATAGTCGGCACAAAGAACTTTTGGCGATTTCTTTTCTGAAGAATATGTTGCATAAATGGTAAATGCTCAACACAGAAGAGATAGAGCATGTACCATTTATGCAACATATTTCTCAGAAAAGAAATCGCCATTTGATATAAATCTTAAGCTCATAACATTTTTTTTATTGGTAATAAACATAAGAAAACGACTAGAGTAGGAACTCTTAAAATAAGCTTTTCCTAGTCGTTGTCTATGGTTTTAAATTTTAATAAATTTTAATTAATTTTCTGCCAATTTACTCACTTTGCGCAAGTATTGAGCTTAAAGGCGATTGACTGAAAATAACTTTTACTTTTTGTTCTAACTAAAAACGTGAAAAAATTGCTGTATGTATTTTGAGTAATAGTCTGTGTTCATACGGCTCTTGTCTTATTGACGTGATTGCTACTTTATTGGCGAGAGGGACGAGGGGAAAAGAAACGAGTACATAGATGCATGTACTGTCTTTACGTTTTGCTTTTTCATTCGTTGTTTAATTTTGTTATTGTTTTCAATATCAAAAAGCACACATGCATACACACGTCGTCAACATGCCATGAATTTGAACGACACACATAGGGGTTTTTTGCCAATCTAGCCGGACATTACTTTTTGTTTTAGCTTATATTGCTTCTTAAAAGTTATTGAGTGCCCCTAGATCGATGAAACTTGGCAGAAATATGTGATATTGTCATAGGCAGGTAAACCTAAAAAATAAATAAAATCGGACCAAGGAGGAAAATGTTCCCCCTAGAAGAACTAATCCAACCTCTGAAAAATGCAATTTTTTTTAAACTTTTCCCATACTTTTGTTTGGCAAATGCAACTTTTAACGTCGGCGAAAGTTAAAAAACCTAAAATAAGACCCATGAGATCGTAAAATTACACTTTTCGCCCCCCGCCCCCTTTTGAGGGCGGTTACATAAAATAATATTTAAAAAAAATGTAAATATTAAAAGAAATAGATTACTAACGCCTTAATACTATAAAAATTAAATTTTTGAACTTTAATGGGTAGGGGGAGATATCCCTCCAAACACCCCCCCCCCCGGAACGACCCTGTAAAATTTTTTTTTTTTTGCTAATTTCCAAAACATATTAATTTTTAAGATTTTATGTGACTTTTATATATTTTATAGTATTTAATTTATCTGAAAATAATTAATATATTCGTAATAATAACTTATTTATAATAGTAACAGCAAATTTTATTTAAAATAATAACAACTAATTTATTTAAAATAACTTCTCTTTTGCACTAAGATGATGATGAGTGCCATGGTTCTTCTTCGTCTGCTTCTTCAAAATCCTCTTCTGAATCTGAATTCTCTTCAGAGCCAAGTACAGGTGGAAGCATAAAAGAAATTGCTTCTTTCGTAAAGGGTAGTGACTTTTTTTTTGGAGTTGGTCTTATACTAGTAATCAGTGGGTCAGAACTGAGCAAAAGTCTATTTATAACATCTTTGTTACACTGAACCCTCGAAAACTTTCTAGCAAAATTCTGCCTGTAAAGCCGAAAATGTTTATTTCGTGCCTCAGACGCTTCTTCTGATAATAGCCCGATAGGCAACAATGCCTCACTCATTACAGTTGCGCCATGTACTAAAATCTTGTGCATTGTAGGTGTCATAGGATGCCAGGGATATAGAGTAATAGTATGTTCACATTTGGGGTTTTAAACGCGTTTAAGCAAAATGTTGATTTAGCTAATCAAAGCCGTTCACATTACATTTGAGATGATTAAGATGACAGATGATTAAGAAAAAACACACACACAAGCACACAAAAAAACAACAAACAAATTTAAATTTCTTTAAAGTATTAAAATTGGATAAAAACACTTTTATAAAGTTATCAGAAGATTATTTTAATCAATTTAATGATGAAATTGTGAAAATTAATGAATTATTTAAGGAAAAAAAATAAAAACATTAAGCAGACATCTTGGCCGGTTGTACACAATCTAGCGATTGTACATTATTAGGGTATGTTCAGTGGATTCTATGTGGTTTATGAAGTGATTTAGTTGTAATCATGTCGATTTGAAGTGATTAACAAATCACTTCAATGTATGGGTAATCATCTCGATTTTGAAGTGATTAGAGCTTAATCACGTTCGAACTGCTTAAACGCGTTTAAGAAGCCAAATGTGAACATACTATAACGTAAAGTTTTGCAGTGTCTAAGCAATAATTGGCAAACTCGTGCAAATGGATTTTGTGACCACTTGTAATTACTTCAATAATAACTTTGATCCGGTAGATGAAATCCAATGCAATTCCAGTTATTTCTGCAGCTAATTCCAAAATCCAAATCCAGTCTTCGGTACATCCACTATTAGCCCTAATTCACTTCTAAATTTTTCTTGGATAGTTTTTTTCCTCTCATTAACAATAGTTTTGTCCTCATCCGATCTTAATTGCCACTTTTTTACTGTGAGTTTATACGATAGGTGTAATATGCTCTCAAATAGACGAATTCTGGCGTGCAAAGTAGATAATCCGAAAGAAAGTGCATCTACGTCTATATCCCTTTTGATTTTCAAATTGTTAAATTCTTTTGAAGTAGCCCCACAAATATAGCACTTCATTGTGGACGTAGTTTGTGTTGCGGCATTACATACTTTTGCATCTATCATTGTAAATACCATTGTATGTTTTATGGAATATAACTTTCCTTCCATTAAAAAATTAGTGTTTTGTAATGTAGTAATGGCATCTTGTACATAATTAATTTCTTCTTGGATTACATCTACAGTTTCTTTAACAAATCTGATGCGAATAGGTCTACAATATCGCGGTGATGAAGGAGTTGGATTTTGCCATAATATTTTCTCCTTTTTTGCACCATATATTAGTCGAAGCGGTACGAAACTACTCTGAAAAATATGAGAATCAGAAGCATCATTTTTCATCTTTTGCTTAAATTGTGCCTGGTGTGATCCATCGCAGCCCCATTTGCTTATTAGTTCGAGGGAGTTGCATTCTTCTATTTGTGAATCACATAAAACATCTTTTAAATATGTAAGTAATCTACTTGCAGTATGATTAAGCAAATCCTGAAGAGCACATGTTTCCGTTACTTCAAATGATTCTTTTGGAGGATAGCATTCACTTTTCTCTCTCTGCAGAATTTTGTAGCTAGGATAAACCTTCTTAGCGGCACTTCGGATTATTTCATATTGTTTTCGAGAAAGATCAGCTTCTACAAATATAGAAAGAGCCTTTAGAGGGGTTAGCTGTTTTACTTTATCCTCTTGTGCAGCTTTGTATGCTTTTTTTATTTTTGTAGCTCTTGCCGGAGAAGACACAATTTCTTTAAGCAGACCTGAGGCATCTTTTTTTCCAGACGTTTGTAGTTGTGTTTGGGTAGCGTGCATCAATAAATCAGCATCGGTTTGAGTTCGCAAGATTTCAGTTTTTCTTCTCTTACTTCTTTCGGTCAATTCAACAAACGGCTTTTGTAGTCGTTTTGAAGACGAACTCCCAAAAAAAGGTATTGTCACTGTTCCTTCCAGCCATTTGGCATGCATGCTTACAAATCGATCCTTTTTTCTTTGTGCTGAATGCCAAAATATTTTAAAAAAATATTTGAATTTCTTTAAGCATTGATTTACTACTGATATGTCACTATCTCCCTGACATTTTGAAATTTCGCACAATTTTCTAACTAAAAATTGTAATTTCTCTTCAACGAGTTTAGAACTACATTCTTGTATAATTTGGAATAACTCTAAATTCGTATACACTTTTTCCATTTTACTCTCGAAGCTTCAAAATGGTTCTGATAACAATTTTATGCAAAAACCACAATATATATTTAAAAAAACTAAGTACCTAGAGCCCAGATTTGATTTTTTATTATATATTATTTTTGTTGTTAATGATTTTAAAAGTTATGCAAAACAGGTACATTTATTTTGCTCTATTAAATAACGTCCTTTAGCGGCCGCACAGGTGGTTAAAACCCGTTACTTACTGTTTCGCACATCCCTTTTTTTACACAGGTAATATTAGGCTTATATGTAATAATTTAAATAAAAACCATCTACGTACAACCAAAACATTTTATGACTGACGAAAGGGTTTCTATCATATGTACCTATGCAAGATGAGCAAAAACAGAAAAAAGGTAAAAAAATTTGTTTGCTCTATTAAATAACGTCCTTTAGCGGCCGCACATGTGGTTAAAACCCGTTACTTACTGTTTCGCACATCCCTTTTTTTACACAGGTAATATTAGGCTTATATGTAATAATTTAAATAAAAACCATCTACGTACAACCAAAACATTTTATGACTGACGAAAGGGTTTCTATCATATGTACCTATGCAAGATGAGCAAAAACAGAAAAAAGGTGAAATTTTCAAAAAATCATAAAAAAAAATGGCGCAACAACGCGCAACGTTTTTTTTTTGAATTTAAAAGTAGAGATTTCAAATTTTATCGTGATGTATAAAATTTTTAAGAACTCAGCGGAACTCACCTTCAAAAACCTTTTAAATTTTTTTTTTTTACAAAAAAGTGAACAAAAAAATCGTTTTTTTTAATTTCGTACTAATTTTTTTATCATAAAAAATTCAAATAAAATTTTTCTAAAAATTTTCATAATTAGCTGTTTATATAGTCTTTCACAGAAAAAAAAATTCAATGTAAAATCTTTATTCGTTTATCTACAAAAAAATATATTGTAAACCTCCCAAAACCGTAAAAAGTCAATGAACACGCATGCAATTTAATCAACTTTCCTGGTTTTAACAGTGTCCCAAAACCACAAATCTCAAGCAAAAGACTTGAAAATTCACTATACGATGCAGAACTTTGTTGTCTGTCGAGCTGCTTACTTAAATTTTTCCATTTCTTAAAAAAAATTTTTTGCTTAATGTCCGGCTAGATTGGCAAAAAACCCCTATGTGCGACAACTCATGTTCAAAGAAGAAAAAGGAAGAATCTTGTCAATAAGACATGAGCCGTATGAACTCAGACTTACTAACGTAGAATATAATATATACTTTTATAAAATTATTTTATTTTCTATACGACATTTAAAGTACACTAATCCATTTATTTTTAGATATTTTAACACACAATTATTTAGCGAAGATGAAATTATGCGAATAATTGGCATCTTACAAATCAATGGTCATGAAGTACCCACATCCGATCCAGCTCATGTTGGAATTTTTTACAATGCTTCATTTCTCGAACACTCGTGTACACCAAACTTAGCAAAAAGTTTCAATAAGAATGGCCACCTTATTCTTTGGACAACCAAGGAAATTAAAAGGGGTTCTCATTTAAGCATCTGTTATTCGGATGCTGTATGGGGTACAGCCGATCGTCAGCGTCATTTAATGCAAACAAAAATCTTTAAGTGCCAGTGTCCACGCTGTGTTGATATAACTGAATATGGAACAAATTATAGTGCTTTGAAATGTGAAAAATCCGAGTGTAAGGGTTTAATGTTACCGCTAAATTTAAATGAATGGCACAAGAATTGGACGTAAGTGATATTTTATACGCATCATTTTTTTATAGAAAATTCCAGAAAATTTCATTTGTTTTTGTTAGATGCAACGAATGTAAACATCAGGTGGATAAAGCGTATGTTAATAACATTTTAGAAAGAGCTGGCAGTGATTTAAATGCAATGGAAAAAACCAAAGAAAACTGTCTCAAGTAAGTTCTATAAAAAACGAATTTGTTTTATTTTTTCTAGCGTATTTAAGATATTGAAGAGCTGAATCAAATCCATCACCTAAAAATATTTTAATATTTTTTTTTTACAAACTTTCAAGATACAAATATTAAATAAGAGATTTAATATACATACATACATATTTTGCGATCTACAGTAACCAGTAAATTTTTACTGCAAACAATATACTTTACCTGAAAATTATGTAAAAATTAAGTGATAAAGTTTACAATAGGAACCTTTTTTTATAAAAATTGTCTTAAAAAATTATAATTAACTTTTTTTAGTAACCAGATTTTTTTTATGGCAATTTGGCTAGGCATGTAAACTTTGATATTTGCAAAAAAAAATTTAAAAGTCATATAATATATATGGGGCATTCCACACCAAATCAGGGGGGCTACTCTCTATTGCGATGCGAAAGAAAATTGTAGCAAGTCTAGCGATTGGTACTATTCAATACGTTTGCGCATGTGTCTTTCGCATCTTTTAATTTTTTTTCTTTTCGTAAATCATCACTTTATTTTATTTAAATTTTCCAATTTCAAATATTTTTACACACTTTGGCATTTCATTACTGTAAATCCGCGCCATCTTTAATTTTTATTGCCACTATCGCTTCATTTTCACAAAATTTTGCGAAAGTGATAGAGAGTACCAAGTTGGCATTTAGCTTTCGCATCGAAATGGTTTTCGCATCGCAATAGAGAGTAGACCCCCAGATGGCCTAAACATTTTTTTTTTAATATCCTCAATTTTGTGGTATTTTTTAGTTTTTAATCGAATTGTTCTCTTTTTAAAAACATCTCGAATGTGGCCTCGAGCTTGTTAAGGATTGGAAATTTAAAGACCGAATAAAGATAAAAATATCTCGAATATGTTTTGGTGATTTTTTATATTTGGACCGATAAGAGAACAAAATTTAATTTATTTTTGTAGTTTATTTTTGTTTATTTCACAATTTACCTTCTAAAGTATTACAAATGCGAATACAATTGAAATCGAATGATGATTAAAAACATCTTGAGCAGTGTTGCCAACTTTTTTAAAGCAAAAAGAACGTTTAAACTTAAAAAAAAGCACTAAAAAGCACTATTTCGAGCAAAAAAAAAAGCGTAAAAAGCACTAAGCCATTTTTAAAATGTAATTAAACACAAAACAAGTTACATTCGGATGTGCCGAATATTATATACCTCCAAAACTTTAAAAAAAGGCGACGGCGTTGATGGGGACCATTTTCGTTTAAGATTAAATAATAAATTTATTTACATTTGTGTATAAACATTTTAAAATGTATTATATTCTTCAATAAAAATTATATCATCCAAATCATTTGGATCATCATCAGCTGAGTTTAAAATGGCCTTAAAACAGTTTTAAAGTAATTATCTTAACTCGAAAAAATCTGCCATGTTGCAATTACCGAAAATTTGCAATGAAACTTAATGACAGACTATAGTTTAATAAAATTCCTTATATTTTATCGTTTAAATAAATCTAAATTAAAATCGTGCAAAGTTTAATAAAACAATTGCCGTATGATATTATCCAACTATTTTAACATATGTAGGCTTCTGAATAAAGAACACACATAAGGTGTAAAATAGAAAAAAATGTATGTTTGCATTCTGATACTTCAAACCTTTTTGCAATAGCACTAGAGGTAGAAGTGCACAACACGTGGAAAACTAAAGCGCATGAAAAATGGCAGGTTACACAACGTTCGTTATAAAAGTATTTTCTGTCAGCTGTTTTTAATTTATTTAACACTTTGCTTACACCAAGCTACGGCTCCTTCTTTTTTGTTTTTAAAGCCTTTGCGTTTTTTTTTTTTTGTACGGTTTCCGACTACATACATCTTTCTCAACAATTCCTAATATTTTCCAAGCCATTTTCCATTTTTGAAACAATGTCTACATCTTTAACAAATGTTTACCGAAATACACAGCTTTTATTACGATTATTAAAATATGTTGTCAGCGCTAAAAAATTAACCGTTCGTAAAATTTCCAAATTGCTGGAAGCCTAGCTCTAACTAAATCGTCCTCTATATAATCGTAGTTTTAAAAATGGTTGAAAAAAATAAAAATTGTAAAAAGCACTAAAGGCACTCACGAAAAATTTAAAAAGCACCAAGTTAGTGCTTTTTCTTAGTTTGTCACTATGGATAACATTTTGGCGTTTTGAGGTATCAAAAAGCACCATAAATAGTGCCAAAACCACTTAGTTGGCATCACTAATCTTGAATGTGATTTGGCACTTTTTTGAAATTCTAAATTATTTTTGGTACTTTTTCTAAACAAATTAACTCCTAAAGTATTACAAATACATAAGTAAATTATATAAATACTATGTAAAATTCGCATTCGTATGCCCTTTTCTAGATCCAAACCAGGTACAACTAATTTTAATCGTTATTGATGGATACAATAAATTTGGACCTAACGAGAGTTTTCCGCGGATATTTGCGCATTTTTACAAGATAAAAATGGAGCTTACAACGAAGCAGGTTCGTAAGGGAGAAACGTAAAAGTTTCTCTTACCATATGGCTTACAGACGACATGAATTTCATATGGCGAGCAATATATTTTTGAAGCAAAAAGCGCTTTTTTCTGCGCATATAATAATTTGTGTATGACTAGATCGGATTTACACATTGAATTTTTTGCTGTTACCGTTTTTCTTTAATATGTTCTCTTACAAACCTGCTTAGTAGTTAGGGAATGTCGTGTTTCAAATGTATTTTTTTTTTTTTAATTTCTTAAGAATTTGTTACTTAACTTACTGCATTTCTGTATGTCCCCTGCAAATATAATTGGACTACCTGATCCATTTTGATAAAATGGACTACTCCATAGACTGGTCCAATGTAATGCAAGCATGGACCATGTCATTGTTAAAAAGTGTTTGTAGTAAGACGACATATCTTCGTTTTTTAACGACGCGCTTTCGTTTTTAAACAACTTCAAAACTAATCCTCTTGAGTATACTATGGAGTAGTTTTAAGACTACTCCTTTGTAATCCAAAGCTGTGTTATATGGTCCTGCCCTAGGACATCGTTATGTCAAACACACCATGTTTTTCCATACGTTTGGGTTACTTTTGGACTAGTCCTAGTCCCTTGTGGGCTACATTTTACACGCGGTTTTGGACTGGTTCTATTATTTGCAGGGTCTTACTGAGTAGCACATAAATGTACGCTTTCTTTCTCAAATTTACAATTAGTGCTTCGCAAAAGAAGACAATTTTTAATTTGGTTATGAAATAAACTGATAAATAGTTACCGTTAGGTATTTACTTAGGAAGGGGTTTCCGCGCGAACGAAACCGCTGGCAAAAACTAGTCTTTATATATAAAACGTTTGTGCCGTGTATGTGCTCCTAAAACTCAAGAACCGCTGGACCGATTGACACCAAACTTGGTCAATAAATTAATTTAGTCTAGAGCCAGGTTTCTCTTAAGTTTAATCCCGATAGCTGCTGTCGTGATCAGGGTTGCCGAACATGGTATTTTGGTCGGATGTTTTTGGTTTGGTCGGATGGTAGGCCAAACCTAATTTTGGTCGGTATTAGAAATTTGGACGGATGGCAGACAATTACAAATCTCATAGCTTTTTTACCAAACACAAACATTTTTTTTTTTTATTGTTGATGAAACTCTAGATATGGCATTGATATTACGTTAGGAGCAAGTTACTTTGACGGTGTTAGTTTTATAAAGGATAGTTTTGTCATCTTATTCGAGCTTGCCAAGTCAGATGCCGTTTAAATTTTTCTTCTTATAAAAAACTTTTTATCAACAAACAATATTCCTATACAAAATTTGATCGGATTGGCAACAAACGGCACACACTGGGGATTTCGCGGAAAAAAGTCAAATTGTCAACATAGTCTTCATGCAATATGCAGTGATATGTTGAAATTTTAGACTAAATGGTACAATCAAATCAAAAAGAATTACTCCGATCTGACCGCCAGTTTTTTTTTATATCCGTCTCAAACTCAAAACTTGTGTGTTTTACCGAACCAACTTAATTTAAACCTAAGAATTTAAATACGAATATTATTTTACTATGTGAGCTAACGTTTTTCTTTTTTTTTCTATTTAAAGTAGTATATTTCAGTATATTAAAATTGAAAAAAAAAATCTGCAGAGACTTACAGCCTGTTTAACGATTTCGAACGTTAACGTTCGCACAGAAAATTACATTTGAAACAAAACCAAATTTTAGAATTTTGTTTTTGTTTTAAATATAATTTTCTATGCGAACGTTAACGTTCGAAATCGATGAACAGGCTGTTAAGTTTTTTTTTTTGTGTATTTTTATGAACATATAACAAAAATCCCATTTTTCGCCAAACATTTGGACCTGCAATTTTATCTTTACTTTTCCACAGTTGGAAATCACTACTAATACATTGTCTTATATCTGTTTTAACATTATTAATCAATTTCAAGTGCCACCAGGTGCCACCTCTCAATTTGTTGCATTACACGGTACAACATTTTTCAGCTGATTGATTCGGGACTCAATTCTGATAAGGCTCTTTTGTTTAACATAACTCGAGAACCACTAGTCGGATTTTGCTGAAAAAAATTTAGAAAAATCAAGAATTACAATTACTTTCATCTGTTTATATAACATTTTGCTACATAAGCCACAGTTTCGCAGTTATAAATAAATGTATGAAGAAAAAAAATATTTTTTGCCCAAAAAATATAAATTTTTTATTTTTAATTCATAAAAAATCCAAAACAGTAAAAAAAAAGTTTCAAGTCCTATTACTTTCACGTAAAGTCGCATAACCTATGAAATAAATGAGACATAAATCATGAAAATCGATGAACGCGTTTCGCTTTTATTTGCGATTAAGTGAAGGTATGCATTTCAAAAATTTGCTCGAGATATGCACAAAATTCTTTGCAAAAACATTTATGACTTTTTTATGATTCTTAGAATTAAAAAAAAAAAAGGTAATAAACAAAAGGTTATTGATTTTTATGATTGCGGTGCAAAGTAATAAGCGGTAATAAATGTGCGTGGACAATTGAAAGGAAAAAAGGAAAGTGCACTTTTTTAATTATTTGGGGTTTTCCGTTGGCTACCTGTATGATTTTTTTACAGAAATTCCCCCCCCCCCCCATCTATTGGTGCTCATGTTTTGGAACGTTCCTGTCAGTAAAATATTGAAAAATACGTAGTATTTATAGGTGTTCATTTAAAAGCGTGAAATTAAAGAGAAAATTGGAATACAGGTTGATACTGTATTCTTTGCTAATCCTGCTTTGATTTCCGAAATCACGGGTCTAGATGAAGACATAATCAAAAGGTTTTCAACAATTCTCGAAGCTATAACCATTAGCGAGGCACTAGATCCGAAAAAATTTGGTGATTTTTGTCTGGAGACGGCTAAAAAGTTTGTTGCACTGTACGAGTGGTACAATATGCCACCAACACTCCACAAAATTCTGATTCATGGAAAATATATAATTGAAAAGTGTATTTTTCCTGTAGGCTTATTATCCGAAGAGGCTCAGGAAAGTCGCAACAAAGACTATAAAAAATATCGCCTTAGACACTCCAGAAAATGCAGTCGAATTGCCACGAACGAAGATATTATGCACCGAATGATAGTAACATCACATCCCATGATCTCACACTTGACTCCTTCATTTAGCCAGAAAAAGCATAGTGATATAAGCGACGAAGTTAAGGCTCTTTTAGAAAAATAAATTAAAAAGTAGATTTAAAATAAATAATAAATTAAAAATTAAAAAATTCATTTAAATTTTTTTTTAGTTAGGGCTTTTTACATTGTAGGTAACGATATATATTTTTCTATCTTTCTTTATATTGATTACTTTTGTGTATAACTATATAAATAAAACTAAGTTTGTGATGAAATTAAAAATAGATTTAAAATAAATAACACAGTACAACACATGATTTGCCAACTCAATTCTGTGAACTGTATGTGAAATTAGACCCAAAAAGAAGAATTTCTGCATCATTCGTTTTGTCTTCTTACCTGCGATTTGAAGTTAGTATCGATTTGAAGTTAGTACTATCGTATAGGGGAATTTATCACGTTTTAGGCCCTGTTGTTTGACATAGCTCGACAACCACTAGCCCAATTTAGTTGAAATAAATTTTAAAAAATTAAGAATTACAATTCCCTTAATCTGTTCATATATTGTTTTCCTATACAAGTAACACTTTCGAAGTTAAAAATTAATGTATGAAGGGAAAAAATTATTTTTTGCCTAAAAATTAAAATTTTTTTTTTTTTAAATACATAAAAAATCCAAAATGGAAAAAAGTTTCAAGTCTAGTTATTTTTTCGCAAAGTCACATAACCTATGAGCAAAATGAGACAAAGATCATAAAAAAAAATCGATGCACGCGTTTGTCATTTATTCACAATTAAGTAAATGTATGAATTTCAAAAATTTGCTCGAGATATGCACAACATTATTTGGAGAAAACATTGACACCTTTTTCATGATTCTGAGAATTAAAAAAAAAAGGAATAAACAAAAGGTTATTTGATTTTTATGATTGCGGTAATAAATGTACGTGGACAATTAAACGGAAAGTGGACCTTTTTATTATTTGGGTTTTTCCGGTGGCTACCTATATGATTTTTTTACAGAAATTGCACCCACATTTAAGGGTGGTCATTATTTGGAAAGTTTTGCACAGTTTGAAACGTACAAGTGCTGAATCAGGTATATAGCCAGCCGCCCTTAAAATATGCGCCCATTTATAAGTACCTGGCAGTAAAATATTCAAAAATACGTAGTATTTATAGGTGTGCATTGATCGATTTTTGGCATTCAGCCAGTGCCGACGAACGCGAACAGTAAAAGTGATTTTTCTCCAGTTTTTTAAAAGTGAATAACAACAAAACATAAAATACTACAAGGGTTTATAGAAAAGGGCGGATATCCAAAATACTTCTGCTTCCTTTGTAATTGGGATTCACGATACAAAGGAAATCAATATCAATGTAAAGATTGGAAAGGAAGAACTCCCGAGCTCAACAAACAATTAAAATTACGCAATGAACCTATGATAAAGGACCTGGATGATATTTTGTTGCCACCGCTCCACATGAAACTGGGAATAGCTGGGAAATTCGTTGAAGTGGTGGTCAAAAAAGTTAACGGCGCCTTTGACTGTTTGAAATCCATCTTTCCGAAACTCAGTGATGAGAAAATTAAAAACGGTACGTATCGTACTCTGTATTTCAATATTGTCATATCTAAATTTGTTAATTTCTATACATTCGCATTACCAATAATTTTTTCGTTTTTCTTATGTATTTAAAACAGGTATTCTCAATGGACCTGATATTCGGAAATTGATCAAAAGTGATTCTTTCACACATTTGCTTTCAGAGCATCACGACCACCAACATGCATGGAACGCATTGAAAGAAGTAATAGAAGGCGTTCTAGGAAAGAACCGTGTCCAGCGAGAAGAGATACAGCAACGAGTGGACAGGTTGCTGTTTTATTTCGAAAAAATCGGTGCATCCATGACGCTGAAATTGCATTTCTTGCACCACCACCTCGATACTTTTTTGGCACAATCACCTCAGGAATCAGACGAACAAGGAGAGAGGTTCCACCAGGTGACCATGCCATTTGAAAAGCGGTTCAAAAGCAAAAAATTGGATGCATTGCTTGCGGAGGTTTGTTGGTGGAGTTCCACAATTATGCAGTTTGAAGAAAGCACCGAAGATGAAGACATTGAAATTGGTGGACACAGTGAAAGAAACACGCCCTTGAATAGTAAGTATGTGTATCTCGGATGACGATACAGACTCAGACCACGAATATGAACAACCTACGAAGAAAACAAGATCATCAGAACCACAAGCGTCAACTTCTACAAGGATGGATATTGCCAATAATTGAAAAAATGTTCTAAATTTTGTTTTTATGCATATTATAATTGCGTATTAATTGCATATTATTTTATTTTCATTAAGTTTTTATAAATAAAGTTTTTTTTTGCATGATAATTTTTTAATTTATATTTTTATTTTTATTTTAAGGGTGGTGGCTATAACTGATTTTTGAAATTCATACCTTTACTCAATTGCGAATAAAAGCGAAACGCGTGCATCGATTTTTATGATCTTTGTCTCATTTTGCTCATAGGTTATGTGACTTTGCGAAAAAATAACTAGACTTGAAACTTTTTTCCATTTTGGATTTTTTATGTATTTTTAAAAAAAAAAATTTAAATTTTTAGGCAAAAAATAATTTTTTCCCTTCATACATTCATTTTTAACTTCGAAAGTGTTACTTGTATAGGAAAACAATATATGAACATATTAAGGGAATTGTAATTCTTAATTTTTTAAAATTTATTTCAACTAAATTGGGCTAGTGGTTGTCGAGCTATGTCAAACAACAGGGCCTAAAACGTGATAAATTCCCCTATACGATAGTACTAACTTCAAATCGATACTAACTTCAAATCGCAGGTAAGAAGACAAAACGAATGATGCAGAAATTCTTCTTTTTGGGTCTAATTTCACATACAGTTCACAGAATTGAGTTGGCAGTCAATTAACTGAAAAATGTTGTACTGTGTAATGAATTAAAAATTAAAAAAATTCATTTACATTTTTTGTTTGTTAGGGCTTTTTACATTGTAGGTAACGATATACATTTCTCTAACTTTCTTTATTTTGATTACTTTTGTGTATTACTATATAAATAAAACTAAATTTGTGATGAAATCATTATATTTTTTGACAAATATATTTTTTTCCTCACCTCCATACAAAAATCCCCAGTGTGCGGCGCTTACGTCATGACTGGAACTGTTGGCAAGCTTATAGCCTATCCATCGATGTCGAACGTAGACTTCGTTCGCTTAAATTACATGTAAAACAAAGATAATATTGTATAATTTGTTTTCGTTTTAAATGTAAGTTAAGCGAACGAAGTCTTCGTTCAGAAATAGATGAAAACTTAGCAATGCAAAAAATATTAAGGTTCTTTGTGGTAATATTTAAAGTTTTTTCACAAAGTCCTAAAAGAATTTCAGGAATTCTGTTCTGTATTAGGTGTTTCTTATACAAGATGGGCTTCTTAAAGGAAGATGTTGTAAGAATCGTAGAACAGTGGGATGCTTTGATACTGTATTTTGAAACATAGTTTTATAAAGGCAATGGTATAAGAGCCGCAGAACTTGCAGAAAGTATGGATGAGTTCCAAAACAGAGCAAGTTATCAACGCGTATACAATAAGCCAACTAAGCATTGTAAAACTCTTTGATACATTTTTTACATTTTAATACTTTTTTTTTAAATTGTACAAACTTAAGTTAATAAATTTTGATTCATATTTTATTAGTGGTCTTTATGTGTTATTGCACGCAGAGAAAAAATATGGTTGGGCATGGTTACGGCAACAACACTATGTTTAATGTAACAATATATTGTTGCCGTACACAAATAATTGATATTTTTTTATTAAATAACAACAATATTATAGTTACTGAAAATATATATATATGAGCCGTTTAATTTGAAAGTGGCATTAGTCACTTTTTCAAAAAAAATCGAGTTAATAATAAATAATAATAGTAAATAATAATAATAAATATTAATAATAATAATACTGAGAAAAATATCATTATCATGATGTATCAAATACAATTGAATCTTCTCGAAAGTTAGCATCCATATTTTTAAACGTGTTAAAACGCAAACCCTTAAATATCTCGACTTAAAAACCGAAATGACTTATGCCACTTTCAAAATAAACGGCTCATATGTTGATCGCAATTATAAATTTGAGTATTGTTGATCGAAAAATAATTATTTTTCTAACAACTAAATTATGATAACTTTCAAGACTTATTATATTACTCACAATCATATCATGATATCTAATAGCCATAACATGATAACTTTCTATACATTTATCATATTATGTTTAAGATGCAATCAAACTATTTTTACTCTATTAATATTATGTTAGCGCCATTTTAAAATAATTTGGAATCAGTTGTGTCGTTTATTTTATATGTATGTGAGCAGTTTATTAATTTAAAGATAAATTCCTATAAAAAACTAAGTTTAAAGAAACTAAAAAAATTAAAATATTTGCGGAATTCATTCAGTATTAGTGATTTAATAGTGCAAATGCAAAATGTCGTCGTTATTTGTAAAATCCAACAACAAAACACACAGAGATTTCGTTATATTTTATAAAAGTGATACGATATTTCTGTGGTTTTCATGGGCAACCGCGTATGTCTTAAAACAAACTTTTCAGGAGAGCCGAAAAACCATTCTAGATCAAACTATGGGCTAGGTATTGCACTTTTTAAACTTTGTCACTACCTTAAAAAATCGGCATTGATACATCTTTTTTCAAACATTTTTAGAAACATGTAAAGAGCGTTTAAAATTATGCAATATCTCAAAATCGGAAAGGACATACGTGGTGGCCCATGAAAACCACAGATTTTGCATTTGGTGATTTTTGTCTGGAGACGGCTAAAAAGTTTGTTGCACTGTACGAGTGGTACAATATGCCACCAACACTCCACAAAATTCTGATTCATGGAAAATATATAATTGAAAAGTGTATTTTTCCTGTAGGCTTATTATCCGAAGAGGCTCAGGAAAGTCGCAACAAAGACTATAAAAAATATCGCCTTAGACACTCCAGAAAATGCAGTCGAATTGCCACGAACGAAGATATTATGCACCGAATGATAGTAACATCACATCCCATGATCTCACACTTGACTCCTTCATTTAGCCAGAAAAAGCATAGTGATATAAGCGACGAAGTTAAGGCTCTTTTAGAAAAATAAATTAAAAAGTAGATTTAAAATAAATAATAAATTAAAAATTAAAAAATTCATTTAAATTTTTTTTTAGTTAGGGCTTTTTACATTGTAGGTAACGATATATATTTTTCTATCTTTCTTTATATTGATTACTTTTGTGTATAACTATATAAATAAAACTAAGTTTGTGATGAAATTAAAAATAGATTTAAAATAAATAATGAATTAAAAATTAAAAAAATTCATTTACATTTTTTGTTTGTTAGGGCTTTTTACATTGTAGGTAACGATATACATTTCTCTAACTTTCTTTATTTTGATTACTTTTGTGTATTACTATATAAATAAAACTAAATTTGTGATGAAATCATTATATTTTTTGACAAATATATTTTTTTCCTCACCTCCATACAAAAATCCCCAGTGTGCGGCGCTTACGTCATGACTGGAACTGTTGGCAAGCTTATAGCCTATCCATCGATGTCGAACGTAGACTTCGTTCGCTTAAATTACATGTAAAACAAAGATAATATTGTATAATTTGTTTTCGTTTTAAATGTAAGTTAAGCGAACGAAGTCTTCGTTCAGAAATAGATGAAAACTTAGCAATGCAAAAAATATTAAGGTTCTTTGTGGTAATATTTAAAGTTTTTTCACAAAGTCCTAAAAGAATTTCAGGAATTCTGTTCTGTATTAGGTGTTTCTTATACAAGATGGGCTTCTTAAAGGAAGATGTTGTAAGAATCGTAGAACAGTGGGATGCTTTGATACTGTATTTTGAAACATAGTTTTATAAAGGCAATGGTATAAGAGCCGCAGAACTTGCAGAAAGTATGGATGAGTTCCAAAACAGAGCAAGTTATCAACGCGTATACAATAAGCCAACTAAGCATTGTAAAACTCTTTGATACATTTTTTACATTTTAATACTTTTTTTTTAAATTGTACAAACTTAAGTTAATAAATTTTGATTCATATTTTATTAGTGGTCTTTATGTGTTATTGCACGCAGAGAAAAAATATGGTTGGGCATGGTTACGGCAACAACACTATGTTTAATGTAACAATATATTGTTGCCGTACACAAATAATTGATATTTTTTTATTAAATAACAACAATATTATAGTTACTGAAAATATATATATATGAGCCGTTTAATTTGAAAGTGGCATTAGTCACTTTTTCAAAAAAAATCGAGTTAATAATAAATAATAATAGTAAATAATAATAATAAATATTAATAATAATAATACTGAGAAAAATATCATTATCATGATGTATCAAATACAATTGAATCTTCTCGAAAGTTAGCATCCATATTTTTAAACGTGTTAAAACGCAAACCCTTAAATATCTCGACTTAAAAACCGAAATGACTTATGCCACTTTCAAAATAAACGGCTCATATGTTGATCGCAATTATAAATTTGAGTATTGTTGATCGAAAAATAATTATTTTTCTAACAACTAAATTATGATAACTTTCAAGACTTATTATATTACTCACAATCATATCATGATATCTAATAGCCATAACATGATAACTTTCTATACATTTATCATATTATGTTTAAGATGCAATCAAACTATTTTTACTCTATTAATATTATGTTAGCGCCATTTTAAAATAATTTGGAATCAGTTGTGTCGTTTATTTAATATGTATGTGAGCAGTTTATTAATTTAAAGATAAATTCCTATAAAAAACTAAGTTTAAAGAAACTAAAAAAATTAAAATATTTGCGGAATTCATTCAGTATTAGTGATTTAATAGTGCAAATGCAAAATGTCGTCGTTATTTGTAAAATCCAACAACAAAACACACAGAGATTTCGTTATATTTTATAAAAGTGATACGATATTTCTGTGGTTTTCATGGGCAACCGCGTATGTCTTAAAACAAACTTTTCAGGAGAGCCGAAAAACCATTCTAGATCAAACTATGGGCTAGGTATTGCACTTTTTAAACTTTGTCACTACCTTAAAAAATCGGCATTGATACATCTTTTTTCAAACATTTTTAGAAACATGTAAAGAGCGTTTAAAATTATGCAATATCTCAAAATCGGAAAGGACATACGTGGTGGCCCATGAAAACCACAGATTTTGCATTTGTTCTATTGCAAGCCTTATATTGAACTCCGCTATTTAATTTACATAAAGAAAAATTATTAAAAGCCACAAAATAAAAAATTTATCAAAAAATTTTTTATTTATTTTATATGTTTTTGACAGTTTGATTGCTTCTTAATTTATTATGATTAACCTGATGATAATATGATTACTTCTTAGCTTATTATGATTAACATAAAAATAATATGATTAATATCTTAATTTATTATGATTACCATGATAATAACATGATTGCTTCTTAACTTATTATGCTTAACATGACAATAATTTGATTACTTCTTAACTTAGTATGATTAACAGAATAATAATATGATTAAGGGAAAAATATTATGATGTCATATTACGAGTATATTTAGTCATAATATGATTCAATAATAATCTTAATATGGTGACTACAATCATGAATCTTATCATAATATGTTGCTCTTAGAATATGTTTACCACAACCATGTTTTTTCTTTGCGTGTGCATACGATCAATGAATTATTCTAGTTTATAAGCGTTATTAAATGAATTTGTATATATACATTTTATTAAAGTTAATCGTTACCAGCAAATAAACTTTTAATAAAACTAGGGGTTACGTGTAGGACGATAAATATTTAATAGGTGTGAACATAGGCTTACTTTTTTGTTTTTACTATAATTGCAAATTACAAAAAAAAAAAAAATAATATGTAGATTTATAGCTTTATCCAATAAAAATTATACTTTTTATCAAAAATGCATATACATACATATCGTCATATAAAATGAAAAGGAGCCTATGTTCATTTTAAGAAAAAGAGAGAGAAAACTTAATAAAAAGGACGCTATTGTGATTATAACAACGGGGGTTTCTGGTTAATATCGTTAACACATTACGCATGATTGACACTATCCTGAAAAACTGTTTTTGTAATCTCAGTCGTATCGCTACTGAAATTTTTTTAAAAATTATGATAGGCCCTTTTGCATTTTTATGACGATATAAATGTTTTTAAATATTTTAAAAATTTGGTCGGTTTCAAACGATTTTGGTAGGTTTTGCAGACAATTTTGGTCGGATAAAAATTTTTCAAACGGCAACTCTGGTCGCGATATTAAAATTTTTTTTATTTATGGTATGATTTGGCTGAAATTCACAAAATATATTTATTAAACAAAAATAAGGGGTCAAGATATTAACAAAATTCTCCAGTATTTAAAAGTTATTTGGAAAATCCCGAGCAGCGCCGGGACCAAACAGCCAGTAATTAAAAAAATTAAATTTCAACTTGTAATACATATGTACATACATACATATGTATTAAAATACTCTACTTTCGAGTACTTTTTTTTTTAACATAATACACAATTTAACCGCGAAAATAATGTAAGCGCCAAAAATCAAATTTTACAGGAGAGAGCTTTTTTGTTTTATTTCATATTAATTTTGTATGAAATTTGTCGCTTACATTAAAATTGTTTTTGCTATAAAATCGTAACGGTACATTATGTGACCATGATATTTTAGGAGATGATGCAAGTGTTGCCAATAAAGTCATTTATTAAAAAAAACGAAAATTGAAAATCATGTCGCTTACGTTATTTTCGCTGTTAGGGCGCGATATTAATTTTCAGAACAATTGATTTTTATTTGAACTGCTAATATTTGATATTTTTAGTTAGGCTTGAGTTCATCAAATTTAAATTTCATTAAATTATTTTTACTGAAGAAAAGAATTTTTTCAACATGCAATTTAATTTTTTTTTTTTGTAAATATGAAGAAAACATAATTCATCTAAGTATATATGAATTTATTTGTTTCGTGCATTTATTTTTCCTTCAAAGTGGATCGATTTGGCGAGGGACCAACCTGCAGTTGGTTGGAAGTTCAGTATAAAAAATACCAATTGAAAAACAAAAAAGTATCAAAAAGTCTCCTTTATATATTGTCATCCACTCAGGACGTTGCACGTTCAATTTTATGTTTCTATGGTAATATTAACGAAAATGAATCAAAGTACCAGATGTAGAACGAAAAGTACCAAAAAGCTCCCCTTACATGTTCTTATTCACCCAGTTTATTGTATAATTTTATCTTTATAGGTCGAATATTAACGAAAATTCAAAAAGTTCCAGATGAAAAACAAAAAATACCAGCATTACTGAGCTACCTAAATAAGAGCGGAAGCGTTTTTTGTATGTCAAAACTTCTCATTTGCATACAATTTATACGAAACAAACCATTAGAATGCGAATTAGAAACCACCCGGCTGATAAATATTATTTAACAGATCGCTATGTCGGTTTGTTTTATTAAAATTGTATTTAAATAAAATGTTCATGTTTAAAAAAACGCTTGCCGCTTTTGTTTAGGTTGTTCAGTTTGTTATCTTATAGGTTATCACTCACTCAGGATCCTACACCTTTAATAATATGTTTCTAAGTTCTATATTATAGAAAATTTAAAAATTATCACATGAAGCACAGAAAAGTAAAAAAAAGAAATTTAGTTTCCCATATTCCCCCTTTTTTTTCTCCCCATAGAGGTTCGGTTGACAAACAAAGGAAGAAAGCGTTCTTAACTGTTTTGCCTGGTCTGATTTATATAGTCGAAATATTCGAAAGCCGTTTTCTGAAAAATGTCGAATAATCGATCACTCTAATTTTTTATTATTTGATAATTGAAAATAAATTTTTATTTATTTATTTTGCATTTGTGTTAGTAACAATTTTGAACGCTTATAACTCTGAAATTATTGAACAGATTTTAATAAAATATACATTGTGCACTTCTTTGAGTAAATACCTCTTAAATGGTGTATATTTTGTTTAAATCGGTTGACATACAGAGGAGGAAAGTGTTCTTAACTGTTTTGCCTTGGCCGATTTATATATAGAGATTTATTGATAATTTTCTTCTCTGAGTTGGGGCTCGAACCTGGGTGGAATTTACATGTTTCAAGAATAATCCAACAAATTTCATGTTGCAAAAAATTCCTTCCTTCCTTCCTTCCTTCAGAAAAAAAGTGATTTAATGTAATTTAAATTTGATGAACTCAAGCCTAACTAAAAATATAAAAAATTAGCAGTTCAACTAAAAATAACAATTGTTCTTAAAATAGCTATGGCACAAGCTCTAATGTTTACATTTGTACTTCCAAATTATACTAACGCAATGTCGACGACGGTGGACAATAAACATAATTAATAAATGTATTCAGGTTTTCAAGACAAAGTCTTGACAGAAAGAATACGAAAAAACAGAAGAAAAGGAGGCAACATGTAAATAAATTGAAAAATGCTGGAAAAATACACTGGTTAAAGATTTTGATGTTTGACTGTTGGCTGGCAGGCACCGCAGTGGTGCAGAGGTAAGAACTCAAAGAATTCTGATAAAAGAAACATGTAAATTCAACCCAAGTTTGAGCCCCAGCTCAGACAAGAAAATTATTAATAAATCTATATCTATATATAAATCGGCTAAGGCAAAACAGTTAAGAACACTTTCCTCCTCTGTATGTCAACCGATTTGAACAAAATATACACCATTTAAGAGGTATTTACTCAAAGAAGTGCACAATGTATATTTTATTAAAATCTGTTCAATAATTTCAGAGTTATAAGCATTTAAAATTGTTACTAACACAAATGCAAAATAAATAAATAAAAATTTATTTTCAATTATCAAATAATAAAAAGTTAGGGTGATCGATTATTCGACATTTTTCAGTAACCGGTTTTCGAATATTTTGACTATATAAATCAGACCAGGCAAAACTGTTAAGAACACTTTCTTCCTTTGTTTGTCAACCGAAGCTCTGTGGGGAGAAAAAGAGGGGATATATGGGAAACTAAATTTCTTTTTTTTTTTACTTTTCTGTGCTTCATGTGATAATTTTTAAATTTTCTATAATATAGAACTTAGAAACATAATATTATAGCTGTAAAATCCTGAGTGAGTGATAACCTATAAGATAAAAAATGCTGGTATTTTTTGTTTTTCATCTGGAACTTTTTGAATTTTCGTAAATATTCGACCTATAAAGATAAAATTGTACATTAAACTGGGTGAACAAGAACATATAAGGGGAGCTTTTTGGTACTTTTTCGTTCTACATCTGGTACTTTGATTAATTTTCGTTAGTATTAGACATACATAGAAACATAAAATTAAACGTGCAACGTCCTGAGTGGATGACAATATATAAAGGAGACTTTTTGATACTTTTTTGTTTTTCAATTGGTATTTTTTATACAAAAATTAAATTACTCACGTAGAAGATTAAATATGAACCAGAGGTTGTACCCCCGCCAAATCGATCCACTTTGAAGGAAAAAATAAATGCTCGAAACAAATAAATTCATATATACTTAGATGAATTATGTGTTCTTCATACATATTTACAAAAAAAAAAAAATCATGGTCGAATTTTGACCATAAGGCAAACACTAGTATATGTAAATCGGCTAAGGCAAAACAGTTAAGAACACTTTCCTCCTCTGTATGTCCACCGATTTGAACAAAATATACACCATTTAAGAGGTATTTACTCAAAGAAGTGCACAATGTATATTTTATTAAAATCTGTTCAATAATTTCGGAGTTACAAGCGTTCAAAATTGCTTCTAACACAAATGCAAAATAAATAAAAATTTATTTTCAGTTATCAAATAATAAAAAATTAGGGTGATCGATTATTCGACATTTTTCAGAAACCGGTTTTCGAATATTTCGACTATATAAATCAGACCAGGCAAAACAGTTAAGAACGCTTTCTTCCTTTGTTTGTCAACCGAGAAAAAAGGGGAATATGGGAAACTAAATTTCTTTTTTTTACTTTTCTGTGCTTCATGTGATAATTTGTAAATTTTCTATAGAACTTAGAAACATAATATTATACGTGTAGGATCCTGAGTGAGTGATAACCTATAAAATAAAAAGTGCTGGTATTTTTTGTTTTTCATCTGGAATTTTTTGAATTTTTGTTAATATTCGACATATAAAGATAAAATTATACATTAAACTGGGTGAATAACAACATGTAAGGGGAGCTTTTTGGTACTTTTTCGTTCTACATCTGGTACTTTGATTCATTTTCGTTAATATTAGACATAGAAACATCAAATTAAACATGCAACGTCCTGAGTGGATGACAATACAGTCAAATCCCGATAATTCGTACCCCGATAAATCGTAATTCCCGATAATTCGTAATAAACTGTCGGTCCCTTGAAAAAATCTCGTTAATTCGTAAAATTTCCTTACATTTTGGTCCCCTCGATAATTCGTAATTTTTTTTTTAAATAAAATCATCTTTACCTCTTATAAATCGTATTTGTTTGCTAACTACCACTTATAATTCGTAATAAAAACAACAGAAACATGGAAAGAATGATTTTTTTTTACCGCTATTTTTTTTTACGTGGGTTTTTGCCTGTGTGTGTTTTTATTTTCTTAAGATCAGTTTGTTACGTGAATTATTTTTATATGTATATTTTATTTTTAGCAATTGCCTTTTATGTTTTTTTTTATTGTTTTAGTAAATAAATTGAAAAACCCCGTTAATTCGTATTAATTTTATTTTAACCCCGGTAAATCGAAACCCCGCTAAATCGAAAACCCCTATAATTCGTAAGAAATGGCCGGTCCCTTGCGATTACGAATTATCGGGATTCTACTGTATATAAAGAAGACTTTTTGATACTTTTTTGTTTTTCAATTGGTATTTTTTATACTGAACTTAAGAAATTAAATTAACTCACGTAGAAGATAAAATATGAACGGGAGGTTGGTCCCTCGCCAAATCGATCCACTTTGAAGGAAAAACTAAATGCTCGAAACAAATAAATTCATATATACTTAGATGAATTATGTTTTCTTCATATTTAGAAAAAAAAATTATGGTCGAATTTTGACCATAAGGCGAGCACTAGTTTTAATAAAATTTCATGTTGTAAAAAATTCCTTCCTTTAGTAAAAATAATTTAATGAAATTTAAATTTGATGAACTCAAGCCTAACTTAAAATATCAAAAAATAAAAAGTTTTAATTTACATTTAAATAGGAAATTTTCACACCAAAAATAACGAATAATTCTTAGATGACTATAACTTTTAAAGGCCATTTTAGACTATAATACTTTGTGTTAAGACATGTCAAAAACTTACAAATCATTCATAATGTATAATAGTGTAAAAACATTTTGTAATGAAATGTCAAAAAATACGTACAGAAATTTGGCAGTCGTATGGTTCTCTCTATTTTTTGAAATTTTTCTAAACGATTAGATTTTTCATTTTATCAGAATTGTGTTTTTACAAAAGCACAAAAAGAAAATCAGGGATGGAAAATTAAAATTTTGTGCACAAATATTCACTATTATTTTTTCTAATAAAAAATTGCAAAACGATAAAAAAATATAAAATTTCAAGTGAATTCTTTTAAAATTTAAATAAATCACAAATATATCAACTTTTCCACCCTAGAAGAAAATAAAAAAACAGCTGTTGAATAATTTGCCGGCCAAATCAAAATAAAAATTATTAAATATTAAAGAAATATTAAAAATAAAGCAAAAATATATCTGAGGACCAAGGTGCAAGTTTAAATGTGCAAGTTAGTGAATAATACGCCAGCTAACAATGTTCCAATGCTTAATAAAATGTTTTTTCGTCTTTATTTTGTAATCTAAAGTGGATCTCATAAATCACAAAGATTTTACTTTTTATTTGAAGTGTGATAGTGTAGAAGCAAAATGTAATGAAAAAAAAATTCTCTTTGATTTTTTGACAATCAGACCAAAAATCATTTCATTTTGTAAGACCAAAAGTCTTAAGACTTGTGTGATAGTGTAAAACAGCCTTAACTAATATTTTATTTGAAAAATAAATACAGTTTTCTTTGGATATCAATTACAAATCAAATCAATTTAAATCACACAAAGACGTTTTGTTATGTTAAAAAATGTTAAATGTTACTTGTGTTATCAACTACTGCAGTATACCCGTAAACAATTGATGATAAATATAATTTTTACTTCATTTATACCCACACAAGTGGGTTAATTTCAATACATTCTCACATACATATTTTGATAATGACAATTTTGCAAGTCATGTAAATATAAAAAATATAGGCAGGCAATAAAAATAAGAAAAAGTTAAAGTTTTTTATATTATTTAAACTTTTACTAACTTAATGAAACTGACAAGACGAAAAACAAATACAAATTATAATAAAAATTGCTTACCTTAAGTAAATTCAACATTTTTCATACGCAAAAATAATAAAAAATTGTTTTTACTAATCATATCTAGAATTTTAGTAATTTACTAGCTTATTTTTCGATTTTATCAAAAAGCTCATTATTGTGTGAAAAAGTTCTTTATAAAGAATCATTCATTCACAACAACGAACAATAAAGATGTTGATAAAAACACTGAATTGTAAAAATAAAGACATTATGTTGTAATTAACCGCACTATTTAATCTTAATCGCACAAAAAATTCCTGATATTACGATTTTAATCATTGTCATTTATAAAACCATAATTTAGAAGTAAGAGTTCTATATTCAACTATACCTAATCTTATATATTCTTCACCATGGTGAAGAATCTTTAGAAAAAATTTCTTTTTTTGTGCCACGGCCACGCTTGTACATAATTTGGAAACTTTGGCTCTTGCCGTTTTTCAGACATACAAAAAAATATATAAAAACAACAACTACAAGGGATTTATCGGTACAATTGGAGGCAGTCGTGGTTTTTTGCTCATATCTTATTAATTTTAGTCCCCATCAGGTTAAGTTTAGCTACGGGCACACTTGGCAAATATAGACAAATATCGACTAAAATAATTTCCTTTAATTATAATATATATTTTGATTATACAAAATACCACAGCTTACAAAAAACAGTTTTTCGCTATGTCAAGCAGTATAATTAGTTTTATTATGTGATACTTAGACGATGTTAAATCTTAATAACTTTTAACAAAAGTAGTGGTTCTGCTTATTTGGTCAAATATTTAATAAGTGTGACTGTAGATTTTGTCTCAAATTTAATTTTAATTATTTCTAACATTTTGCCTAGCTGATTAGATAGATAATTAAAGAAATGCATGGCTCTAAGCAAAAAGCATTCATATTATACTTAGTCCGGAAAAGTTTACTATGTGTTAAAATTTAGCCAGATAGGTCTACAAATAACTGAGCAAAGAAAAGAAAAATAAAACCACGACTGTCTATAATCTTTACCTATAAATCTCTAAAGCTTTGTTCACAATCGGAGCAACAATTTCGTTTTTTCTTCTATCTTTTTTCTTCCCAAAGTATTTCATATATTTTCCTTTTATTTTTAGAACAAAAATGTAACTTAAATTTTTTTAAAAATGTAACTAAAGTTGAGTCTATTTTAACTTCAGCAACAATTTGTATGAAATTGTTTCTGACTTTTAAAATAATTTTATTTAGTTTTGAATGAAAATTTTGACAAAATGTTGAAAAAAATAATAATAAATGCATAACATTGTTGTGGCTAAAATTTGCAAACGGTTTCTTAACGGTAAATTGTGTGTGGTTGCAAATGAAATTGTTGCTCTATTATGAACACCAAGTGAAAATGTTTTTTGATTGTGAACGAAGCTTAAATTTAAATTTTTTGAAGTCTACTAAACTCATTAGAATACAGGTTGTGACAAATAACATAATTTTTTCCTGAACTAATAGTTTTGCCCCACTTGTCAATTAAAAAAAAATCAAAATACAGAACCAAGGCGAATTCATACAAGGTCACCTTGGCTTGCTACGTAAGCAACAGCTGATAACTAACTATATGTCAAAATGATATGCCATTACTTTTTTTGATATTTCTATTTAAATATTTATTTAAATGATTTTGTTATTCGTGCTTAATTCCCAGTTTTTATTCTTGATAAAAACACTTGAATTTTATTGTTGATGGGATAAGCTATTCCTATGCGCATTTCACTGGTTGCTTAGGCCAGATCATCAGAAAACTTCATCCATAAAGATTTTAGAAAAACTAAAGATATAAGACCAAATAACACTGTTAAACGTATAAGACTTATAAGCAACAGTTCTACTTTTAACAATATCAAAGCTTAAACAAAACACATCAACAATAAACAGTGGGTTTATCTCATCTTTAGGGTTTTTTCCCGGGATTTCCCGTCCCGGGAATTCCCGGGAATTTCACTTATTATATTTCCCGTTTTCCCGGGATTTTTGTTGCGTAATCCCGGGAAATAAAAAGTTCTTCATAGTTTCAGAAAACAGCTATTTTTACTCTGAAATTTAGTTTTCTTTTCTCTAAAAATTAGCATCTGTGGATGGGTTGTCGATTAGATCAATTATAAGAAATGTGTACAAACGTAAATTAATGTCTCCTGCGGCAATAAATCTATTAAAAGCAGAATGGGCAGTGCAACAGTTGATAATTAATAAATTTAGTGAAGTGATGAATTGATAAAAAACATAAATTCAAAATAAGATGCAGGCAGTAAATTCTCATTGTCCATGGACAAGTCTTAAAAATAGGATATACATAAACATATCGCTCCGTTATTGCAACATAGTCGTATCTACAAAAAAAAAAAAAAAATCGAGCTTGCTAATATATCCGGAAAGTTACTAAAACATACAATTTGAAAAACACATTGTCCTAAAGATTACAGATGGACCTAATGAAAAGAAATAGTTTGTAAGAAGTTGTCCGGATGATGCTATTTTTTGCATCAACCTTGACATCAGAAGCATGCAACAACGGTGCACTTTTAATTATTTGTCTTACCTCGGTAAAAAAGTAAACGAAATTTTTCGGAAACATGGTAATCAGTAAACAAAATCAGAAATATACTCTTTGGCGACTCACTAAACGCTTTGAGTGTGTCAGAAAGTAATTTCCTACGCCGTTAAAAAATGTTAATATATTTATTAAAATATTTTATATATTTTATGAATTTACTTTTTGATCTCATACCTTGAGTACCTCAATTGTTATGTTTATTTTATCTTGTACTAGATCATCATAATATGGAATTTACTTATAATAGCCAAAGGTAATAATAATTCAAGTTGCGCTTTCAATCTTCAATTAATTTTTGTAGTATTTAAGCATTTATTTTACTTGCTTTGTAAACAAGTTCCCTCACGTTTGTTTATAAAAGTTTTTTTCATTAATAAAACCAAGTTTACTTTGTATTATTTGTATGGAGCGGGATCCCGGGATCCCGGGAAATTTAAAAATTTTTCCCGCTTTCCCGGGAATCGAAAAACTCCGGGGAAAAAAAACTCTACTCATCTTACATTCCCCACTACAATTAGTTGAAATTCTCTCAACATTAATTGTAGTTGTAAGTAGGTTGAGAAAAACAAAATAAAAACAATAACAACTTACAAAAGCATGTTGTCAATTGTGTGTTTTTTTAGGCCGTGCACTCGCCTGTTCATTATCAGAAAATAATTTCAATTTTTGGGAATACAAAATTTTAATTTCAAAAGATTTTGTTATTCGTGCTTAATTCCCAGTTTTTATTCTTTCAATTTCAACTAATTGTAGTGGGGAATGTAAGATGAGATAAACCCATTGTTTATTGTTGATGTGTGCATGCAAACCCGAAAACCTAAAAAGAAGGAAGTGGAGTACTTCCAGTTTAACGAACATCGTTATATCGGCTCAGAAAGAGATTCTGAGAGGATTGTCTAGGAACAATATTGTAAGGTATTACAAACATCAGCACAAACGAATTCCAGCTAGCATAGGCTGTTTGGTAGCGATTGTATTTAATAAACAACTTCTAAAATAATATTCTGATGATTATCTGACGAGCAATCTTGGAATGGTAACCATGCAAGTCCTGACAATTACTGAGCATCCTAAATAAAAGCATTTTTTAAACATGCAAATTATATCGCCAAAAAAATAAAACAAATCGACTTTCTAAAGGTTTGTTTCTTATTAATTGTATGAACATGAATAGTTTTGGCATGCAAAATACGCTTGATGCTCCTTGAGGAATCAGCTTGTGCAACAGTTTCTCACATGCGAAAAATCTTTACGATTAAAAAATGAGCTCGTAGACGATGAAAAACGCTCTTCATGAGATTCCATTAAGTTCTTAAAACTATGAAGGTTTAAAACTTTTGCTCGTGAATACAATGAAACCTTATCAAAAAAAGATTCCATGAGCAATCGGTCTGCTTCATTTGCACTTTTTTTAAATTAATAAAAAAAGCAAAACTTCTTGCAAATAAGGTTTTCTAAGCATACATTTTTAAATTATTGCATTCCACAAAACACGATTTAAAATTTAAAAACAAAATGAAAAATGGCAGCATTTATTTTTGACAAACAGCTTTTTGTTTACTACAGTGTTGTATAATTTTGACACAACGTTAAAGTATTTTACAGTGTTGTATCCATTTTCAAAATAAGACCACCTTGTAAATATAATTCGCCTTGTACAGAACTCAAAAATTTTAATATACAACGTCAACCACAAGTTGAGTTTCAAATTTTCGCCGTTTAATAACAAAAATTATTTCTAAGAACTTTCGAAAATTGCAATCTATGTAGTTTCTTATTTTTAAAAATTTCTCAAAAAACAACCATTTAGACTTGAATTTAGAAAAGTATCAAGTATAGATTCGTTAAGAAATGAAAAAAAGATGATAAAATTTAACAAACGCTTTTTTGAGGAAAATTTTCAAAGAAAATACATACAGTTTTGTAAGCCTTTATTAAATTAAAACATTTTTATAAATAAATATCTTATGGGTCGTTTAAGGGTAGCAACACAACTGAAGTTGAGTTGCCAGCAGCAAAATTAGACAACGCCGCGGCCGCCGCTCATGTAAAAAAACAAAATGTTTTTTTATATTTCGCTGCTGGCAACTCAACTTCAGTTCCGTCGTCATCCGTAATTGACTTATTGGCGTTTTGTTAATTTGTTTATTTCGTTAGTGTCGAAAAGTGTGTTTATGAGTCTTAAGTCCTCCGAATAGATTTTTTTTAAAAAAAGCCCAATATATGCTGTTATATTTAAAGCTTTTAGTAACTTTTAAAACTGAAATTACTACAAAAGTACTTTAAATTAAGTTTTTTTTTGTGATTTAAACATTTCAATTCACGTGCCAAAAATCAATTAAGAAAAGATCTAAAGGTCGCATAAAAATATTTCACGAAAAAAATTGATGCATTTTAGCTTTTTGATAATTATTATATTTTTTCTTTTATAAAAAGATTAAACTGGGTCAGATTTTTTAGTTGTTCTTCAACAAAAGTTTTTAATTATTTATGTATCCAAAATTATTATTAAAAAATGATGTGGGTATTTGTAAATGTTAAAAAATTATGACATTTATGCAAATACTTTGTTTAAGGCTGATAAAATACTGATATTGAAAATAAGATAATAAAAATGTTCAATTAATTTGAACAACAACAATATTTTTTGTTGTGACGTAAAATTATTTTCTTAACACCCTACAATATGTAAGTGATAAGTGAGAGCAAATTTAAAACATTTTGTACAATATTCAGAAATTAATTTTACAGTCATGTGCCGGAAATCGAATTAAAGTGAAATAGACAACGAACAAATTTTAAAAGCTATAGTGTGTTGAAAGTTTATAAATATAGTCACTTTTATATACCTCATAATTTGAAGACATTTAATCTTTACCAGAACTATTCTTAAATTCAGGAAAAGTTTCGTTAATCTTTAAGAAAAATTAAATTAGAAATCTCCATATAAATGGTGATTCAATTTTAAGGGCCATTGTTGAATGTGATACACACCTTTCTCAATTTTAGACCAACTCAATTTGAATCATGGAAAGATACACAATCGAGCTGGTGTATATATCGCGGACACTGAGGTGAAAAGTGTCTAGGGCACTATGGCCCAGATTGGACGCGGGGGAAACAAGGATTCTACTGGGATTGGATAGGGGTGGTCATAGAACACTTAAAGGGTTCTTGACGGGTATTTGTCCTGTTAGGGCTTTTACAGGCAAATGGGACAATACCATACCGGAAATAGTGCGGTTGTTTCTGTTGGGGGGACCGTAGAGAGGGTAATAGTTCGACGTGGTCCCTACTGACTTTCTTCACGCAGAGAAAAAATATGGTTGGGCATGGTTACGGCAACAACACTATGTTTAATGTAACAATATATTGTTGTCGTACACAAATAATTGTTATTTTTATTTAATATCAACAATATTAAAGTTACTGTAAACATATCAATGTTTATCGCAATTATGAATTTGAGTATTGTTGACCGAAAAATAATTATTTTTCTAACAACTAAATTATGATAACTTTCAAAACATATTATACTACCCACAAGCATATCATGATATTTAATAGCCATAACATGATAACTTTCTATACATGTATCATATTATGTTAAAGATGCAATCAAACTATTTTTACTCTAATGATATTATGTTAGCGTCATTTGTAAAATAATTTTGAAGCAGTTGTGTCGTTTTTTTTATTTGTGAGCGGTTTAACAACTAAAAGATAAAATTCCATAAAAAAAATAAGTTTAAAGAGATTAAAAAATTAAAATATTAGCGGAGTTCATTCAAGTATTAGTGATGTAATAGTGCAAATGCAAAATATCACAGTTTTTTGTAAAATCCAACAACAAAACACACAGAGATTTCGTTATAAAGGTTTCAAGGGCCGATGTTGATTTTGAATAAAACACAAACTATTTAGGAAATTATTGTAATTTTATTTTATTATGATATATTGGTATTACTCAATTATGTATGGAACAAAATATCGGCCAAATGGGCGCCGCGACCACGGCGGCACACCTCCATCCGATGGTCCAAATTTTCGATGACCCTGAGGCATAATGGAGGTTCTATGCCGTTAATGTGCCGAATTATCTCATCCTTTAGCTCTTGAATTGTTGCTGGCTTATCGACGTACACCTTTTCTTTCAAATAACCCCAAAGAAAAAGTCCAACGGTGTCAAATCACATGATCTTGGCGGCCAATTGACATCGCCATTACGTGAGATAACACGGCCATTGAATTTGTTGCGCAAAAGAGCCATTGTTTCGTTAGCTGTGTGGCAAGTATCACCGTCCTGCTGAAACCACATATCGTCCACATCCATATCTTCCAATTCGGGCCATAAAAAGTTCGTTATCATCTCACGATAGCGAACACCATTCACAGTAACTGCCTGACCGGCCTCATTTTGGAAAAAATACGGCCCGATGATGCCGCCAGCCCATTAACCGCACCAAATAGTCACTTTGTGGTTGCATGGGTTTTTCGTCAATTACTCTTGGATTATCATTCGCCCAAATGCGGCAATTCTGCTTATTGACGAATCCACTGAGGTTAAAGTGCGTGTCACGAAGTGCACGAAATGCATTTTGATTTGAACGCCCATTTTCATAATAAGCCTGAATAACTTTAACGCGTTGCTTGATTGTGTATCTCTCCATGGTTCAAATTGAGTAAGTCTGAAATAGAGAAAGGTCAAATAAAATTCGGAAAAAAACTTGGCGTTTAGGTGTGGTTCACATTCAACAACCTTACAATTTAACCACCCTTTATTTTATAAAAGTGCTACGATATTTCATCAACATCATAAAATCGAAAAAATGGACACACGCGGTTGCCCATGAAAACCCCAGATTTTTCATTTGCTCTTTTGCAAGCCTTATATTGAACTCCGGTATTTGATTAACATTAAGATAAATTGTAAAAAGCCACAAAATAGAAAATCGATGCAAAAATATTTTAATTTATTTTGTATTTTTATGACAGCTATGAAAGGTGCTGTATCATAATATGATTGCTTCTAAATTTATTATGATTAACATGATGATAATATGATTACTTTTTAGCTTATTATGATTAACATGACGATAATATGTTTAATTTCTTAGCTTATTATGATTAACATGACAATAATTTGATTACTTCTTAACTTAGTATGATTAACAGAATAATAATATGATTAAGGGAAAAATATTATGATGTAATAGTACGAGTATATTTAGTCATAATATGATTCAATAATAATCTTAATATGGTGACTACAATCATAATTCTTATCATAATATGTTGCTCTTAGAATATGGTTACCACAACCATGTTTTTTCTTTGCGTGTTAATTCTATCCACCTCTTATTTATTTTCTGTTCTCTTTTTCTACCTTTTTTCATTGAGGGGATTGACAATGGATCATAACCCTTCTTAACCTCACATAACCTACACAATCGAGCAACGTATTAAAGTTATTCAGGCTTATTATGAAAATGGGCGTTCAAATCAAAATGCATATCGTGCACTTCGAGATTTTTTCGGTTAATTAAATCTTCCAAATGTGCGTACAATCGGAAACCTCAACTATGCCTCAGTGTCTTCGAAAATTTGAACCATCGGATGGAGGTGTTCCGCCGAGGTTGCAGCGGCCATTTGACCGATATTTTGTTCCATACATAATTGAACCATACCAATATCATCATAATAAAACTTAACTTTTTTTAATTTAACAAGGCCGTTAAACTTCATTTTATACAAAGTCAAAACTTACTTTTTGAAATTATAAAAAAACACAAACAAAACTTTTAGAATTTAGAATAATAGCTCTCTTCAAAGTAGATTTATTGCATCATTTACAAATCGATAACTTAAAATATATTTAGTATATAAAAATATATAGCATCGGTAATATTCGGTTTTGTCTGCTAATTATTGTCAAGATCATAAATTGTCTGGTTATTTTAGAAAGATATTTATTAATCAAATTTGCAATAACATGTGTTGCATGGCTATTTCTTATCAAAAAATTTTTTTACACCCGATGAAAATTTTATATTTATTTCTGACTAGGGTTCTTAGTCGTTTTAAATATTTTTTTTAATGCGCTTAAAAAATCCCCATGATGATCACACATTGAAATAAATATTTAAATTGAACAACTCAACTATCATGACACGTAAATTTCTTTAGAGAATAATTTTTTTTTTGCTCGAAAAAATAAAAATAAAAAATAACTGTTATTTTTGTTTAAAAAATAAACATCAAAAAATTCTTGCTAGAAAAAATAAAAATCAAAATTTCAAATAGCAAAATATATTTTATCATAGTCTATGATACCTATAGTCTATATAAACTATAGTTTATTAGGATCAATATGGTATACTTGAAACAATTTCCGAATTATACTTCTATATGCTTCTTTTTTATTTTAAAATTTCCAAATAACTGTTTATTTTCGGTTTCAGTCTTCGAGAAGAGAATGCCATTTCCTTTCCCCTCTCTCCTAAAAGCTCAAGACTTAACGAGTCAAACTTGACGTGTGTAAACCGGCACTTACTGATTGCGACAATAGCAAATCAAGTTCATTATTCGTTTTGTGATTTTGCTTTGACTTGAACTGCCTTTTTTATATTCAGAAGCATAACCAGAGGTTAAACCAAATTTAATGAAACTTATTACAGTTTTTTTTAACACGGGATTAAGCTGTTAATCAAAACTTTAATCTGGATTTAAATACATATGTATATCCTGATTGGTTCAGTTATTTTTTTCAAAGTTCGAAAAAAAACATTATATAGTGTACTTTAGTGTTCTGTACTATAGAAATATGGAAAACACAAATGATAAAGATGAGAACATTTATTTCGTTCTTTTTTTCGTAAAAAACTACAAACTTCGTTTTGTTCGGTTCAGTACATTCGTTTCGTTTGTTCATTTCAGTTGTGCTCAGCTCCCTTTTGGCTGGTAAAGACAACAAAAACTTTTTTACAAAAACAAAATACATATGTATGTGTTAAAAAACAATACATGTACACAACACACACATAGGCTATTCGTGCTGTGCTAAAATAATAAGACTTTTTATGCTGTGTTTATTGTTTTGTCATAACTACTCAGTAAAAATCTTAACTATAACTACCTTGTGAATCCCCCAAATGTATGTTAAAAAAATTTATCGTTTCAGGGTGTGTATACCGTATGCTTACTAATGTTCAGTATATTGAAAGCACAAATTTTCTTTATTGTTTTATAAAAAAAATTTGTAATTGGATTTACTTGCTTTAAAAATTAAACATATTCTAAAAATATTAGAAATGTTCGTTTTTATTCAAAAGATCAATTAGGAAATTTCATTCAACCAATTGATTTTTCAAATATAATTTTACTTTATAACTTATATTGTGGCCCTATGCTCCCCAGAGGAGTAAAAGGAACAAATATATATAACTTATAAATAATTAGTAAAAAGTTAAGGAATAATTAAACGACCGTGATTAAGAAACTCTAACTATGACACACGACACAATGACTTGAAAATGCTGCTTTCGGATTTTCTTGCAACTACAGTTAAGACGAACGTTAATTGATAAGGACTAACATTCAATTATTTATTTGAAATTTGCTTTAATATAACTATATTTATGTCATAGTGATGTTGTAACAAATTTTTTAATTATTTAATACCAAAACAAATAAATGAAAGTGGTGGTTATAGAGCCCTTACCTATACATATGGGCAACAAATTATTATTATTTTTTTATACTTGTAGAACAAAAAAGTCTTCGTACAAAGCAAAATTTACTATGCTTTGTACTTTCTTAAGAATTAAAAAATAAAAAAAATTTCATTTATGCTTCGCAAGACCGAATAACGCAAATATGACCATTTTGATTTGATATGTAATATGATGTTTTACAATTATCATAAATCATATAAGTAACGGAAGAGTCTCAACTATTATTGGATTATTATTATAAATTTAATAATCGTTATATCACATTTAAACGGAAGTTTTTTATTATTAACATTTTACAGGTATCTGAGTCATTATGGAAGATGGTTGCATGGTCATCATTATTATATATGTGAAGTCAAAATACATTTGGTACAACAACTGGGCAAGGAACCTCAAGAACTAATGATTTTATCAGATGAAGATTTAAGAATTAAATTAGAATATGGCACAGAACTAGTTGAACTATATGAAATTTTGGCGCCATGTCAGTATTGTGATAACAAATTTTAGCATCTAAAAATATATTTCAAACTTAATACTTTTTTTTATTTAAAATAAATTAGGCGAAGTCCGTATGCTGGGTACTTTGTGCTTTGAAGTTCATTCGGCTGTAGCGGAAAATACACGCCGCATCTCTTTGGAAACAAGTCTATCACCTAAAGAACTTTTGGAAGAGGCTTTAATGTACGTAGAAAAGGCAATCAGTTATTTGCAGTATGAATCGGATATATTTGTTGAAGGTCATACGTTAAAACAAGCTAAAATTAATAGAGATGCTTTAAAAATGGTCATAAGAATGTAAAATGTTATTAAAATATTTTAAATATACATACATAAATAATTTTTCTAATCATCAAAAAGAAAAAAACAATAAATTTTTCGCTAATAAAATGTTTATGTTTAATCACCATTTCAATTAAAAAATATTGTATCGAATAATGTAAGTATGTTGAAAGATAGTTCAAAACCAAAAGCACTGGGATCAGGGGTGGCAATATGAGTTATGAAATTGTACAAACTTCTAAAATTTTACGTTTTTTAGCTCAATTGTACCAACATGTATTATAGTATTTTGTTATATTTAAAGCGTATGTAAAAACGTACTTTTTTATTAACTTGCCTAATCGCCAGAAACTCAAGCTGGCACACTTTGCATTGAACTCGATGTCTTTTCAATTGAAAATTCAAAAGTACCAACGGAAAGAGGGACAGTGGGATTGTTCTATTTGTTTTAACAATGAGGTCTTATTATTTAATTACCACACGTAGCTAGTGAATGTAACAAGTCATTAATCAGACATATTAAAAAAAAAACAAAATTAAGAAATAAATTTATAAAATTTGTATAAAATGGTAAAATAGTCGTTTAAGTTAAACCGTAACATTAAGGTCTGACTCAGGGTTAATAGAAATATTTTATTATTATTTGGCTCAATATTTCAATATGATTAGAAAGTTACTCTTTTTTAATATTGACCATTTTAGAAAACAAATTACGATCAATATTGAATGCCGTACCTTCGCATCTGGATTTTTCTTAACAAAACACCCGGTTTTTTCGGGGTTTAAAGACAGAAAAAAGGTTGTAAACGAAATTTATATACAAACAAAATATGGTACACAACGATTGTGGGCTGATGAACACAAATACTAATGGCGTTTTCTTTTCTGAGTAAAAGTCTGCATTTATTCTGACTTTTACATTTTCTTATGTTCTTTTCTGAAAAACAAATGTTATTTTAAAAGTGTAAAGCATTCTTTTCTGATGATGTTCCCTTTAAAGTTAAAAAAAATGCTACATGATCAACACTCATTTAAATTAAAGTGGCATGAGTGCAGCACTAGATCAAGGCGAATTCAGTACAAGTTGGTGGCAAGCTTCGAGCCGTAAACACTAACAATGCAATACAAAAAAAAACCACCTGTAATTGAATTTACCTTGCGCTAATTATAATTTATTGTTTAATGCCGAAATGTGTGTTCTTTTGTAAACGTTAAATATGAAACACTTCTTAAAAATTAGGGGAGCATTTAAAAATGATGCCAAGTCACATGCAACACTTATGCAACACTTTTTTTTAGAAAAGAAAATGCCATAATTTAAAATGCCGATCTTGGAGATATTAACTAGAGCCGCATGTATGCATATTGATAAAAATTTCATTCAGTTCATAACTGGTAGCAGATGAGCAATTGCCAGTATCAACACTTGCAATGCCAATGTCGAGTATAGTTTTCTATTTTTGCTTTGTTAGTTTCTGGGCGCACGTAAAACAATATTTAATTCTAAAATCTTAAAACGCTTCCACCTCGACTATGAAAGGTCTCTGTTTTTTGTAGCTCTTTTGATGTCAGAGAGCCAAGTTTGTTTTAAGCAGTCATGGTTTCTCTGAATAAAGGGACGGCTTCATCAAAAAGCTAAAGAACATTGTTATAAATAAATAACAGCTGGTCATCAGAAGAAGTCATATGATAGATATGGAAATCATGTTTATGCAAAGTTTTTCCGTTGTAATGAAAAGTCATAAATAGAAAGGCAGAAAAACCCGGTTGTAGGCCTAGTTGATCAACATAATAAACACAAGAATGTCTGCATTCCCTTCTCTTAAATATTTAAATTTGGTTTAGCTTTATCCGTCATATCTGGACTATAGAGCTTAGAGCTCTGTATCTTAATCATAGCTCAGAGATATGTTTGTGGATTGTGATAATACAGGTGTGTTAAGATTTTTTTTTAATTCAATCCAGTTTTATTAAATTTTGAGAATTTTACATTAATCCTTAGTGTCTGCAGGATGGCAATGATATTGTTTTATTTTTATTATCGTTCCGTAAGGAGGAACGAATCTGGACTCGACTGTACTAAACCTACCAACACACTCACACTTTTTCACTTACACACACATAATTTTTGTACTTTCAGCCAATCGGCTGTTTCTTCGATTTTTCGTTGATAATACGTAGACTCTACTTGCAAGAAAGTACTTTCTTGTGTAAACCCCTGGTAATTACTCACTTCAGAAAAAAATGCAATTGTACCTATCAACTGTGCCAACCCTGGTATGGACAAACTAATCGGTTAACTATTTCAATTATAAGTATGTTTGTACGCTTGAAAGGGTGGATGTGTTCGTAAAAAAGTTTTTTTTTTTTTTTTTGAAACTATAGTCTGTATTTGAATTATTGAATACTCACCATTTCAAATAAGGAATTACCATTATCATCCCCGATAACATATCAGCCAAATTATGGCAATCTAATAAAAAATATATTTGAATTTTCCAATATATACAGAAAATGAAATTTTTCGAACAACTTCAGTTGCATACAAAATTTTGGAAATAGCAGTTTGATTTTTAATTATATCATAGCCTTGAATAATATTTTAAAAAATAGTTAACAGCAATAGTGATTCTTAAAAAAAAGACACAAAAATAGCAAGTCACGTGATGAGTGATGTAAACGGAAATCAAAAGGAAGAAATGTCCTATTACAAAAGTAATATTACTTTAGGTGATGCAAATAAAGAACAATATAAAAATAGTTCCACAGTGTAAGTGTTAAGATAAAAATTAATTATTAAAACTAATTGGTATTTGATTTTGTGATGAAAAATAAATTTTTTCTTATCAGATCTTGAAAAAAATTTCATTAATTCGCACTTAATCAACAAGAGTGTATTAAATCAAAATTTTTATTTTTTGGAAGAAATCGACACATAAAAGAGTGTTCTTAAGCTATGTTCGCACCTATAAAATATTTAATGTCCTACACGTAACAACAAGTTTAATTGAAAAACTATTTGCTTTTGCAAAACGTTTGCCTAGATCAACTATCATTTAACAGTTTCTAAATTGCATTATGAAATTATTTTTTTACAAATAAAGTTAGCTTAGTCAATAGAAATTGTTAAAAATAAAGCTGGGGTCTAATTACCGCATTAGATATCGAGCAAAATTGATCGAAATTTTTTTTTTTGGTATTATGACTCTCGATATCGAATGAAATGTATCGTAATTTGAGATGATAGCATTCGATATCGAGTAACCAAAGCCATTACAACTCTCTAGTTTTCATTCGATATGTCAGTATCTATCGAATGCAGAAAAATACGATAGTTTACTCGATACGATAGCTTACTCGATAACGAATGCGGTAATTAGGCCCCTGAAGTTTGATCAAATTATTGGTCATGCTTTTTTGGATTTTTTTTCGTCAATTATTTTTTAGGTCTGAACATACCTTAAGTTTTGATTGCAGAAAATCGGTACAACCGATTAGAAGTTATCTACTGTTTTCTAGCTGTATCCTCTTGAACCTGTGTGTCTGTGGCACCGTTGCTCCCAAATGCCTACATACATATGGGGGATTTCATGTCAAGTCTTCCGATTTGGATGAAATTTGCACCAAGGTTTGTCCTATTGGATAGAAGTTAAGACATAAATTTTCAACAGGACCGGTCAAAAAGTTTCTGAGTTAGATTGGGTCAAAGTTTGACATATTGACCATACAGGTAGGTGTTCTTTTTTATTCATGTAACTTATTACCTATTGGAGTTAACAAAATTTGTCCCAAGTAGCTTCGATAGCAATTTGATCAATCTTTTGAAATTTTTTTTTTGTTTTTTTAATTTTTTTTTTAAATTTAAAACTTTTTTTTTATTTTTTTTTATCCGGAATGTTTAAAAAACAAAAAAAAAAATTAATTTTCAAAAGATTGATCAAATTGCTATCGAAGCTACTTGGGACAAATTTTGTTAACTCCAATAGGTTATAAGTTACATGAAGGAGAAAGAACACCTGTATGGCCAAAATGTCAAACTTTGACCCCTTTGCAAATTTCAACCAAATCGGAAAACATCTATTTAAAAATTCGGTCACTTGACATGAAATCCCACATGTGTATAGCGATTTTAATTTAGTTTTTGTTGTTTGAATTGTGGCTTTATCTAAAATCTTCTTTCGTTAACTTATCGCTCACTTGAGTTTGAAAAAGGAACACTTTTTATACGCCGTAAGTTGTGAAAACGGCCCAATAAAAAATTTTATAATTTTTCGAAGCACTAAAGGTATATTAAAAAAAATAAGCGCATAATTATGCGCTACGTAATAAGACATACAGAGATGCAGTTAAGTACGTCAATGAACTCTTAACAAGTTTTATAAATAAAATATAACATTTCAAGCGCCACGGCATTCCCTTTCTACGAAGCAGGTTTGTAAGGGAGAAACTAAAAAATAACTGTAACAAAACATTCCGTGTGTAAAGCTGATAGCTACTTTGCGCTGAATCAAGGTACATATATTTATATCAGGTAGCCGCGAGATTACAACAATTGTACAATAAAACAAACAACAGGGCTTTTTATTGTCGTTATGTCATACGAACTGTCAAACAGCAAATGTGTTGATAAAAGACAAATGAAAAACAATTAGTCTTTTTATTAACTATATATTTAACACTGTTGAAAAAACATAAGCAACATTTGACAGTTCGTATCACAAAACAAGCAAATAAAAAAATAATCAGCAGGCTATAAATATACCTTGCGTTGAATAAAGCGCTTTTTGTGTCAAAAATGTATTGCTTCAAAGTTGGAACTCACCTTAAAAAATGCATGCCTTCCGTAAGCGATATGATAAACGAAATTCTTACATTTCTCCCTTACAAACCTGCTGCGTTTGAAGCTCAATTTTTTTTATTGGGGGGCTTAAATGTATATATAAACATTCTTTTATCTTACTGTTTTCAAAGCATATTTGGATAATTTGGTAGTGTTGGTCAAGCGTAAATCTACGCATGATGATTCACCAAAGTATACTGATTATACATGCATATGTATAAGTCAAAAGTGAGCGCAGTTCGTTTTACAGCTAACCCTTTCGTAGGTTATATCGGCCTTAAGGTAGAAGTACATAACACGCGTTAGTGCGCGCGCGCTCTGTAGACTGCTGTCAAAAAAAGTTTAGCTGGTGTTTTTCCATAGAACAAGCTGCATGCAAAATATTTTGACGCGTTTGCGCGAGAAAGTTGGTTAACTTAATCAGCTGACAATGAAAAAAGAATATTTTAACAAATTTGTGAATCATGAAAGAAAAACTTATTGAAGAAGTTAAAAAACATACAATATTTATATAAAAAGAATAAATTCAATCAAATATAACAATCTTGATATATTTTCGAATCCATTTTCAATGTACAAATAAGTAAACAAATAAAAAACAGCTGACAGGAATGGCTTTTGTAACGCGCGTTGTGAAACTTGCAATTTTTCATGCGCTAAAGTTTTTAAACGCACGACACATGTCGACGAATTAACGCGTGTTATGTACTTTCACCTTTAAAATCCATAAAAAAAAAATACAAAATTGAACGTAAAAGCGTAACTATGTTAGTATATTGGGAGTACCAATAAGATTTTGATATTTTTTTTAAATACATTTTCTTTTCAATTTAAATTCAACGGGAATTTTTGACAAATTTTGGTAATTATGTATTTCAAATTAAAAAAAATATTCTCTTCACATCTATAGGCCCGTGAATGAGGAGAATAAAAAAACTAGCTGGTGGAGTCGAAAGAAGAACAAAGACGATATTGTGGAAAATAATGGAGAAAGTAAAGATTCTCAGAAACCAAAAGACGATGTTCAGCCAGTATCTTTTTATAAAATGTTTAAATATGCCACAACTACAAATAAAGTAATGTATTTTGTGGGTATATTGGCATCCATCGCTACGGGGCTAACAACACCCGCTAACAGTTTGATTTTTGGTAATCTGGCTAATGTAAGTATTTTTTTATTTTTAAAGTTTTAAAAAATGGAAACTGGGAATTATTTCCTTCCGAAGGTTACTTTATATTATATTTAACATTTTTCGAATTTATTCTATGAGCTAAATTTCAGTTATGTATTTTATACAGCTTTTTTTGTAATAGTCCTATTCCTTCAATTTTTCAGAAATGACTTTATACACTACCAGACTATTGTATTTTCTTGTTACATTTACATTGAGGTATATTGTATGTACAGAAAAATTTTACAATTATTATACACCAGCAGAATGTAATGCATTTTCTGGCCCGCTACGGCCTTCGTCAGCATTCTTTGTGTCACATTGGATAGTGATACTTTATAAATTTACAACCGTATTCAAAACGACAATTTCTGTACTCCGACTAAACTCCGCTCATCGAGTGAGCAACTAAAACGTTAATTAAGCTTAATCACAATTTAGTCATAAGGTTATTCAAAACAATCCGATTAAGAAAAATGTGTACATCTCTGTTTTAGTTAAATTCAATTAACAGAAATAGCAAATTGACAGCAGTTAATCAGGAGTTAAAAAGTCTTTGATCATTCGATAATCATAGTTTATTATAAAAATGTTTTGAATAAAAACTCCTTAATCAGGGGATATGCAGTAACTAAATTTTTGTTTTGAATACAGGTGTTAATGTATTTAACTCAATAATTATAACAAATAGAAACTGGGAATTATTTCCTTTCGAAGGTTACTTTATATTATATTCCACATTTTTCATTTTTCGGATTTATTCTATGAGCTAAATTTCAGTTAAATGTAACAAGAAAATACAATATAATAGTCTGGTAGTGTATAAAGTCATTTTTGAAAAATTGAAGGAATAGGACTATTACAAAAAAGCTTTATACACACAACTGAAATTTAGCTCATAGAATAAATTCGAAAAATGAAAAATGTTGAGTATTAAAAAATGTTTACAATTATGTATATAGCTATAAAAAAACCATACATATGTACACAGATCAGGCGCGGATCCAGCTCGAGCCTTACGGGGGGGAAATTTTGTATGATACAAAAAAGTAAAAAACTTGTATATTTGTAACATTTTCCTTACTTTACAGGATAAGGAAAAGACTTAATAAAAATTGCAGTATCGTAGTTGCGATTTTTTTTTAAACGCAGTTTTTTATTAAATAGTTTAGAGAGTTTAATAAAAAACTGCGTTTAAAAAAAATCGCGACTACAAGACTATAATTTTTATTAAGTTTTTTCCTTTCCTGTAAAGTAAGGTAAATGTTACTTAGGGCTTTTCTATATTAAAGTAACAATATATTATATAAAAAACAAAACAATAAGGTTAAATAAAATATAAAATTAATCTTTTTAAATAAATAAATTGTGATTTCCTTGTGAGGCAAATAGATAGTACAGACTACCTTCGGTCATTGTTGATCTGAGCCATGTTTTTATTCGACGATGGGTAGGAAATAACCTCTCGCTCGTAGCATTACTGACGAGCATTGACACGAAAATTTGAAATATTTTTCTTAGATTTGGGTAGATATCTTCATCACAGTTTATTAAAACATTTACAACGTTATCTGATAGATTTTCAGATATTTTCCATGTTTGTTGCCAATGCAACAGTTCAGGCTCAAGTTAAGATGTGTTAATCTCGTTTATCAAACATAATCAGCTCATCAGCTAGTAGTGGTTTTAAAATAAATGGTATAATATTTAATGGAATATAAGACTCGATGTATAATTTAATTTTTATTTTAAAAAATATGTATTTCGACGATCATTAATACAATAATTGTTACCAAATACTACCCCACCCCTGATCTCTTAATGTTATACATGAATTTAACATTATTTTAGGTGCTTTTTGAGCTTAAAATAGCACTTACAGCAGACTCATCACAATATAAATTTCGTTAAAATAAAGATTGATATTGATTCATACATTCATTAATAATCACAAAATTAGTTTATATATATAATTTGTTTTGTTAAAATAAATAAAATTGGGTTTATTATAGGTATAGTACTGAAAAACTGAAGCGTGCGTTGTAAGGCGTGCGTCAAAAGGGTTCACGGCTTTTATCAAAAAATTACATTTTTAAGCTGCGGATAAGTGATTTTAGAGTTCTCTCATATTCACCTTTCTTTTAGGAATTAGACTTTGTATACCTTATGATGCAAAATTCGCTAAAAATTAGGAAAACACACTTCAACTTTTAAAGTTGCTTCTAATTTTTGTGGCGTGCGTCACAAAACTTTGTGATCAATTATTTCGCATCAAAAGCCTGCTAAGAAATTATGATATATGCCATTCGTAAGTACATATTAATGTCACTAAGAACTATATATAAGTTAAAGCTATCTCTTTTGAAATGCCAAAAAAAGTTTATATATCAATCAGAAAACACGTGTGAATGTAGCGTTCGTTACGCAGGATTTGCCCATATGACTTGATTTCACTTTGAGGTAGAAGTTTAAGTATGTTCAAAATATTTAGGATATCTATTCGGAAAGGTGTTTCGAAATCTTCTAAAATAAATTCAATAAGAGGAATGTAACCTACAACTCGGTAGTAATCTTCAACATTATGGAAGTGATTATTTCGTTCAAATCTTGTCTTTTCGATTGGAACCTCGATCTGAACGCAAATAACTTTAACTTTTTCAAAAATCGCTTTAAATTGTTCTTCGGATTTATATCATTTCTCTTCAAGGCACATGATTAAAGTTTTGATCAGGCTTGATCCTTTTTGAAAATCAATATCGTGCTTCTGTAAAATGGTACTTAGTGGCTGTGTTACAATAAGTATGACACTGAATATGTATATTCCGCAAATAAGTTCAAAAGTACTAAGGAGTTCCTTAATATAAAGGTAGAGGTACTATCTTTCCACTCAGACATTTTTTCCAAAGCTTCTACTATATGATGTACACTTGTTACAAAGTGTAAAGCTGAGTCGTGACGGTCCACCCATCTTGTCTCGCATAATGTAGAGAATTTGGCTCCCAAATACTTTACTAAAACTGTGTTTTGCCTGGGATGATTATATATAAGAAATTTTGTCGTTTCTTTAACAAATGATACAACTTTTTGTATAAGTGGCACTTTATTGCTTTTAGAAATTGAGTTGTTTGTATTATGGGAATAGCATGGCGTTTGTTTCGCATTTGTCGCGGTTTCCAGGATTTTTTAACACCCATTTGTTCCAACTCCTACACAATTTTTTAGGTCAAGACCAAAATTTGTCAAAGCTTTAAGAACTATTGATGATAGTGCCTTCGCATCACTTGACACATCAACGTCATCCATACACTTTGAAGCCTCTTTAAATGCTTTTACAACAAAGCCAATAAATTCATCCCTAACAACTTTTTTGTTGTATGTTGAAATATCTTAAAGATAAGGAAATCTGGCTTTTCCCCGACAAATCCGTGCTTTCGTCAAAAATTATCGAATATAATTTTGATTCATATAACACATATACATAAATATTGCATTTACTAAGGCTTATTAATAATTCAATCGCACGCATTATCAAGTCAGACGTTTAGTCTTTCGATATAGATGGCACCTGCTGGGATTGAATGTAGAATAATAAGTATTTGAATACGGTAAAGTAGATGTTTCATTGGAAATATCTAATAAATAACTATAAGGATTAAGATTTGGATACTTATTGAAAATTTCGTTAGAGATTCAATAAAAAAAAAACAAAAAATCTTGCTGGGATTTGCAAAAATTTTGTACTTTAAAAAAAGTATTATTATTAGGAAGTCTTGTATTATCAAAATTAACAAAACATGTTTTTATAATTTACGGGGGGGAAATTTCCTTATTTCCCCCCCCCCCCCCCCCCCTGAATCCGCGCCTGACACAGATATAAAATATATACATAAGTTTTACCCAAAGATAAACAACCAATTGCTGCTTTAACAAAAAGCAGCAAGAACCGAGTTGTAATCTAAACGCTTGGAATGTAATTGTTTACATTTAAAGAAATCATTAGATTTCAATTAAGTTGTGTTTACATTTAAAGAAGGATTTAAATTTCAATAGAATTTATGAAAATCAAATGTAACCATTTGCTTCAGAAAAATTGTCTTGTGTTTTGGTTACAATAAAATTGAATTTATTCTTTGTTTAAAGTTATTGTAAAAAAATTATTAATTGTTTACATTTAAAGAAAGATTTAAATTTCAATAGAATTTATGAGAATCAAATGTAACCATATGCTTCAGAAAAATTGTCTTGTGTTTTGGTTACAATAAAATTGGATTTATTCTTTGTTTAAAGTCATTGTGAAAAAATTATTAATTGTTTACATTTAAGAATAATTGTAAAATTAGATATAAGAATATGATGATGGAAAAATAAATTTAGTCTTAATAATAAAACTCAACCGTGAACATTAATTCACATTAAATAAAATTCATACATACATTCTAGTATTCAACGCGCTACTTCGTTAGCTTCTCGCTTTCTTTCGTTGACATATTTATATGCAAAATTTTATGTTTCTAGGTTTTAGCAAAAAAGTTCTAACATTTTTCAACTTTATATTTTAAAGTTCAATATTATAGAAAATTCAAAAAGTACCACATATAGAACAAAAAAGTAAAAGAAATTTAATATCCCGTATTTCCCTTTTTTAAAACTTTTTTCTCCCCATTGAAGAATCAAAAAATAGAAGCCCATAACTTAATACGTTTTGGTCAATGAATATGAAAAAAAGTATATTTAGAAAGTACCAACAATAGGTACGATTTTCATCCTTTTAGCGTTCGAATTTCGAAAAGGTACCAAATTTATATTTGTTTTTTTTTTTAGATAAGCTACGAATGTGATATAATTTTTTTTCTATGTTTATTAGTTTAAAATATAGATGGGATGACAAAACAGTTCCGAAATACAGTTTTACCCGTTTACTTACCAAAAGGGCCGAATTTAAAAAGAGTCCATATACCTGTTCGCTTATTTGTTTTATTGATCAACGATAACTATTAATTTTTTTGTCATCTCTTTTAGTTAAGGAAATATGAGGTTAGCGAATTTACAAGATTTTACCCCCCAAACATCCGAGTTTCCAAAAATCTCGTCTTAGTGATTGGATTTGGCAAGAGACCAACCTCCAAATTTTAACTTTTTAGCTTCAGGCATTTAGTTTGTGCGATGATGAATCAATCAATCAGTAACGTTACAATTTTAAATATGTATATATGTACATAGATGTACATTAAAAAAAGTTTTTTAGGAGTTGGGAGTTGACACGCTTCAAAGAAACTGGTGCGATATGTACATGTTTTTCAAAACCATAACTATCGGTTATAACCGTCAAAATCATAGTATAAACAGGAAGTTAAAGTAATAATAAGTTTAAACTGAACTTCGTAAAATTGGCCGTACGAATTTTTAGAATGTGAATTTAAAATTTTTGAGCACATTAAAAAATTTCTAAATTATTATTGAAGGTGTTTTTTAAAATATCTTAAATTAAATTGAAACAAAAAAATAATTAGAAAACTATTCAGTACCCATGTTCTGTAACTTTAGTAAGAACTTCTCGCAACAAAAAGATGTGAAACAAAATATGCCATCTTTTCTCAAAAAGTGAGAAAAAACTGTGTCTGTAACTCATGTCCAAAACTATCAAAGAGATTACGTCGTAACGTTATAAATGTAATAACATTACACTCGAAGCCGATGTGACATTGCAGACGTCGAGAACGCCAGTAACACGTATCGTTGACGGCGACCAAAATTTAAAATTTGTCAACGACGGCGGCGAAAATACAACCGGCAGCTATACCAAATACTGTAAGGTGAGACTTTAATATTTGTTGTTTGCAAACGAGCGTTGAAAACATTCGTATATTTTATAAAATAGGTAAAAGTAAAATAATTGAACAATGAAAAAATGTGTCAAGAACAAAATATTATTATTATTCTATGCATTTTGCATTTTTAATGGTAGTTTTTAGTGTTAAAATTTATTCTCACCGCATTTTTATTCGTGAGTTTATTTGACAGTTCAAAGCGGGAACTTTTCTCACAAAAATGTTACAGACACACTTTAAATTGGCGAGTAATTTCCTTACGTGACAGCTAGAACTCGCCAAAAAAAAGTTACAGACACAGTTTAGTGAGAAAAACAGATGTTTGTTTCAATATATGAATTTTTTGTTTCATTTCAAACATTTCAATCGAAAAGTTTCTCGACGCGAGAGTTACAGAATATGAGCAAAGGTATTTGATGGAAACCGATTTTAAAAAGGAAGCGATTTATAAACGCTAATTTCGTTTTGAGTACATTTTAAAATTGATTTCCTGCTCATACTCGTTTGAGTTTTTTATTCTTATTGAACTGTATTTTGAACAAAAACTAAAGACTACATTTATCACACTTTTTAAAGATGATCGTTTTGAAACCGATAGATTTTCATTACACACGTGATGAAGCAAATTATATAATTAACAAAAATTTATTATATTTTCCCCCAGAACATGATTTCGTTTGCTGAATATGTTGGTGGTTTTACCAGAGCCAGTGAATCGAATCAGTTATTAGAAGCTGTTCAAACGTTCGCTTTCCAAAACACCATGATTGGTGTGGTTATGTTGACATGCAGTTATATTTCCATTACCTTATTTAACTATGCCGCCCATGCTCAAATATTGCATATTCGTGGTAAATTTTTTAGATCAATTTTACACCAGGATATGGCTTGGTATGATTTTAATCAAAGCGGTGAAGTGGCCAGTCGTATGAATGAGTAAGTTTATTATTGTTATCATCGTCATATTAATTGTTTATAAATTTGTTCTTTATTTTTTTCTTTAGAGATTTGTCGAAAATGGAAGATGGTTTGGCGGAAAAAGTGGTTATGTTTGTCCATTATATGGTGGCCTTTGCAGGTTCCATTATTTTGGCTTTTTACAAAGGTTGGCAATTGGCTTTAGTATGTTTGTGCAGTTTGCCAGTTACGTTCATATCCATGGGTTTAGTGGCTGTAGCTACTTCAAAGTTGGCTAAAAAAGAACTAAATGTTTATGCTTCGGCTGGTACTATTGCTGAGGAAGCTCTAAGTGGTATTCGTACCGTTAAAGCTTTTGAAGGTGAATACAAAGAGGGAGCAGCTTACAAGTCTCAAATTGTTGATGCTCGTAACTTGAATATAAAACGCAATTTTTTCTCCGGTATGGGATTCGGCCTGTTGTGGTTCTTTATATATGCTTCCTACTCTTTGGCATTTTGGTATGGTGTGGGTTTGGTTTTAAAGAACTACGCACAAGTTCCTGGCTATTCAAACTACGATCCTGGTACTATGATTACTGTAAGTAATAAATTTCTACTGTTGCAACAAAAAATTTTTATAAAAAAAATATTTTAATTTTAAGGTCTTCTTTTCCATAATGATGGGTTCTATGAATATTGGTATGGCTTCTCCTTATATTGAAGCTTTTGGTATAGCTAAAGGTGCCTGTGCAAAAGTATTTAAATTGATCGATCAAATTCCCACTATTAACCCTATCGAACCCAAAGGAATTTATTTAAATCAACCCTTAACGCACATCGAGTTTCGCGATATTGATTTTTATTATCCTACACGTAAAACGGTCAAAATACTTAATAAGTTCAATTTAAAGATCCAGCGGGGACAAACTGTTGCCTTAGTTGGCTCATCAGGTTGTGGCAAATCGACATGTATTCAATTGATTCAACGTTTTTATGATCCTGAAGGTGGGCAAGTGCTTTTTAATAATCAGGACTTGAAGGATATAAACATTAATTGGCTGAGAGAACGTATTGGTGTAGTAGGCCAAGAACCCGTTCTATTTGGTACGTCTATTTATGAAAATATACGTTACGGCCGTGAAGATGCTACTAAGGAACAAATTGAAGATGCTGCTAGAGCTGCCAATGCCATGGTATTTATTAATAAACTTCCTCAAGGCTTTAATACTTTGGTAGGAGAACGTGGTGCTCAACTATCTGGTGGTCAAAAACAACGTATAGCTATTGCCAGAGCTTTGGTAAGAAATCCAGAAATTTTATTATTGGATGAAGCTACTTCAGCTTTAGATACTGCTAGTGAAGCTAAAGTTCAAGCTGCTTTGGAGAAGGCGTCTGAAGGAAGAACTACCTTGATAGTAGCTCATCGTCTATCTACCATACGTCGTGCTGATCGCATTGTTGTCATTAATAATGGAAGTGTTGTGGAGAGCGGTACTCACAACGAACTAATGACCTCAAAGCAACACTACTATAACTTGGTTATGACCCAATTGGGCGAGGATGCCAATGTCACAACTCCGGGAGCTAATGAAAAAGATTTTTTCGCAAATGCCAAGGATGAGGATGAAGAACACATAAAAATAGCTCAAGTGGAAGAAGCCGAAGAGACCAAAGAGAAAAAGGAAACATTCTCAATAATCAATATTTTAAAAATGAATCGCAATGAATGGCCACAAATTTTATGTGGCTGTGTTTCATCGGTTATTATGGGCGCTGCTATGCCACTGTTTGCTGTACTTTTTGGATCTATTTTACAAATTTTGGCTGTAAAAAATAACCCACAGTATGTTAGAGACAATACAAATACGTTCAGTTTGTATTTCCTTATTTGTGGCATTGTAGTAGGTATTGCAACATTCTTACAGGTTGGTTCAAGTTTAAAAATTTATATATTTTTTAAAAGTTTTACTAAACATCGTTTTTCCTCAGATATACACATTTGGCATTGCTGGTGAAAAATTAACCGAACGTTTGCGGGGCTTGATGTTTGATGCCATGTTAAGAATGGAAATAGCCTGGTTTGATGATCGTGCTAATGGTACGGGTTCTTTGTGTGCTCGTTTGTCTGGCGATGCTTCTGCTGTTCAGGGTGTAAGTAATCTTTGAGTTTCTTAATATAAAATGAAGTTTCTTAATTCACTTTTGTTTTAGGCCACCGGTCAACGTATCGGTACTATTGTTCAATCCATGGCTACATTATTTTTGGGCGTTGGTCTTTCAATGTACTACGAATGGAGTTTGGGCCTTTTGGCTTTGGCTTTCACACCGTTTATTTTGATAGCCACCTATTTGCAGCGTAAGGTAATGGCCGAGGAAAATATGGGTACCGCCAAAACAATGGAAAAATGTACCAAGGTAGATATTCTATAACTTTGTTAATAAATCCAATTTAAACTTTGTACTAATCAATATACTCTTCCTTAGCTCGCTGTTGAGGTTGTTTCAAATATTCGTACTGTAGCATCGTTGGGTCGTGAAGAGATGTTCCACCAACAATATATGGAGATATTATATCCAGCTGTTGCCGTAAGTATTATTATACATGCATTGGAAATGCACTCTTAATAATTTTTAAATCTTAATTTGTATCATACAGAAAGCAAAACGTAATACTCATTATCGCGGATTCGTTTATGGGTTGGCCCGTTCTTTGATGTTCTTTGCTTATGCTGCCTGTATGTATTACGGCGGTTGGTGTGTAGTCAATAAGGGCATGGAATTTGGTAATGTGTTTAAAGTTTCGCAAGCCTTAATTATGGGTACAGCTTCAATTGCTAGTGCTTTGGCTTTTGCCCCCAACTTCCAAAAGGGTATATCAGCAGCAGAGGACATTTACAAGTTAATTACTCGTGAACCTAAAATCGTCGACCGTCCAGGAGTATCTCATGAACTTTGGCAATCCGAGGGTAATGTCTCATTTAACTCAGTTCGTTTTTCATATCCTACACGCGAAGAAATCACTGTGCTGAAGAGTCTTAGTTTGGCTGTCAACAAAGGTCAAAAAATAGCTTTAGTGGGACCTTCGGGATGTGGTAAATCCACTTGCATTCAACTTTTACAACGATTTTACGATGTCGATGATGGCTCAGTGACCGTTGATACAATTGATATACGCAATTTATCAATTGTAAATTTGCGTAAACAGTTGGGTATTGTTTCGCAAGAGCCCATACTCTTTGATAGAACAATTCGTGAAAATATAGCCTATGGCGATAATACACGCATAGTTTCGGAACAAGAGATTATGGAGGCAGCTAAAAAGGCCAACATACACAACTTTGTATCTTCTCTACCATTGGTAAGTTTTCATTACTATTAACAAGTAATAATTAAACATAACATTTTTTATTGTATTACTTTACAGGGCTATGAAACTCGCATGGGTGAAAAGGGTACCCAGTTATCGGGTGGTCAAAAACAAAGAATTGCTATTGCTCGTTCTTTGGTTAGAAATCCTAAGATTTTATTACTCGATGAAGCCACTTCAGCTTTAGATGCCGAAAGTGAAAAAGTTGTCCAAGATGCTCTCGAAGTGGCTAGTGACGGTCGCACCAGCATTAGTATTGCCCATCGTTTATCTACCATTGTTGACTGTGATATTATTTTTGTCTTTGATGAAGGCAAAGTTTGTGAACAGGGTACCCATAAGCAGTTACTCCAATTGCGGGGTCTTTACTACACTCTTTATAAACTACAAACAGGAGCTATGTAAAGGATACACAATTTCGATCTCACTCATCCACATGCACAAGCAAGCCCATACTTGGTTATTCTTAAGTTCATTCCATAAATATCCTAGTATTATATTATAGAATGTAGTATTCGAACAAACGACTACACAAATCATTAAACGATTTATGTATAAATACTTATTTAATTGAAAAACATGAACAACGTAGGTACATATGTATGTATATAATTGAATTAAACAATTAGATTGAATTTTATTAGATACTTATTTGAATTTGTTCTTGTTGTATTGAATATTAATAAGAAAATAATATTTTTTTATAATTAAAAGTAATAATAAAGATAAGAAAAAATATTTTTTAAACATCTTTTGGATTTGATAATTGAGTAGGTTCCCAATAAAATATTTTATCATTTTGTAAGGGAAAATACTGAAAAATAACTGTTACAAAACATTCAGTGTGTAAATCTGATAGCTACACTTACAAGTTTTCATATGCGTTAAAAAACGCTTCTTGTGTCATAAAAAATTCATGACTTCCGTAAGCGAGATGGTAAGCTAAACTCTGTCATTTCTCCCTTACAAACCTGCTTCGTTTGAAGCTCAATTTTTACCAAAAATAGTACTAAATTTAAAATCGTTTAATATTATTTGCAAGATCTAGGAATTAACTTGAGTCAATTTGGTAAATAGCCTAGTTAGACCTTATTCTTAAAGTGTCAGTTATTAACAACCTACGTTTGTACTGATGTGATTAACACATTGTACTGATCGAACTAAAATTACTTTATACATCGATCTAATGTTGCCCGTTCGTCCGTCTGGCTGCTTGGTTGTCTGTCACTACAAACCTTGTGCGCGAAGTACAGGTCCTTATTTTGGAAATAATTGGATTAAATTTGACACATACGTTTTAATTAACTAGGACGATGTCTATTGAAAATTGTAAGAATCGGTTAATAATTCCAAATAATCCCCATAGAAACTTCTTTCACCATACCAAATGATTTTGGAATCGATCCATATTTGGCCGTAGCAACCATACAATATCACTGCCAAAAATAGTTTTTAATTTCGAAACTTCTGATAAAAAAAAATTGGCAACTTTATGATACATATTCCACTGTTAATTGCCTCGCCAAAAAATGCAAAATTTGGGTACTTTCCCAGCGGCAAAAATTATAAGCGCTTTCACTTTTCATACTTAACATCAACAGTTTACTCACTTTGCATAATAAGTTTAAGAAAGCCTTCAAAGTAGATGCGATAATGTAAGGCCATTGTATCCAATGACACGGCGTGTAAATAAGAAATAAAGCTGGAATGCGGCTGGGGGCCCTATGTCTCCATACTACTTCTTTTTAATTACCTCTGTGAGGTAATTAAACACATTTCTTAACCAGATGCCTTAACTTTGATGTGGGAAAAAACTTTGAATCATATAGAACATATGAATTTTTTTTCAGCATATATCAGCTAAATCTAAAAGAGATAGCAAAAAAAAAAACAATGGAATTTGCTGTCTTATATAATTTTATCTGTGCTTCTATTTGAGATGTCTTGCCATATCATCCCAGTTTGCCACGTCTGTAAAACATCCTCGAAGTCGGATGCACGACAATATTAATTCCTGCACGGCATGAGGGACAGTCAGTGTTGCCTTGTTTTTTTTAGTTAAACGGACAATTTCCAAAAAACCTGTTTTTATGGGCTGTTTTCACAACAGAAGTGATTGAATTTATATGAAAAGCACTCAGTGTTTTTCATATAAAATAAATAAATCGGCCTGGTGCGAAATTTGACTACAGGAAAAATGAGAAAATAAATAAGGAATGGCCCCAAAACTGTACATGAAACACAACAACACGCAATTTTGTTTACTTTTTTTTGGGGTTTTTTTTGCATATTATGTGAAATGGATAGTGTCCGACCGAACGTTCGGGTTCGGTTGCGGAAATTTTTACCGAACACCGAACTTTTTTATGAAACAACACATGTATTATAATTTCAAATTAAATTTCGGCATCATTGTTTATGAAAATAATACGAAATCAATACAACTATTTTTCTCCATGATTATTACCCTGCAAATAATATTGGACCACCTGATCCATTTTGATAAAATGGACTACTCCATGGACTGGACGGATGTAATGCAAGCAATGACCATGTCATTGTTAAAAAGTGTTTGTAGTGAGACGACATGTCTTCGTCCTCCCCTAGGACATCGTAATGTTAAATAGACCATGTTTTTTCCATACGTTTGGGTTACTTTTGCACTAGTCCTAGTCCCTTGTGCCTACTCTGTGTGTTTGGACTGGTCCTATTATTTGCAGGGTAGTTCGAATAAATACAGCGATGACTAAATAAGATGCTTAAGTGTATAAAAATGTCTTTATATGTATGTGTAATTTTAAGAAGACGGTAAAAAATACAACAAAAAAACGGTTACATTTTATTTGGCAAAAAATACTCTCTATTTATATTCTGCGAATGGTAAGATAATCTATAGTTTTGGGTGAACCACAAACCAAACATTATGGTATACATATGCCTACATAAAAATGATATGCAATCCATTTTGGAGTTTTTTTTAAAAATATGGGGCAAGCGCTCAATGCAAATATTGCGCCAAACAAATGTCAACGGGGAGTTCATTGCCAAGCAAACAAACTACCGCCAATATTAAACGCCACTTAGAGAAAATACACCCCAACGAATTCAAAAAATACATTGTAGAGCTTTGAGTACTAATATGTATACTAGGGCTATAACCAAATTATTGGCATAGTACGACGAAGTGGCCAAGAATATTTTAATAATGCGAAAAAAACCTCACGCAGGGAAGCAAATTTCTAAACCATCTAAGACATTTTGAACAGGGTTTAAAAGCATCCATCAGCTGAATGCTTTTTATTTTTGCTTTTGCCACTGCTATTGAAATTTGTAATTTTTTTTCCAACAGCCAATGTTTTGTTTTTCGTTTGTGCAAAAAAGCAAATCTCCTATTTTGTATATTTTTATTTTCTGACAACTGCTTTTTTACCAGCCAGCGACAAAAATGGACAACCACATAAAAAGCAAAAGCTAAAAAAAATTATTTCGCCTTTTGCTTTTTTACTTTTTCCTGAAAGAAGAGCTAGTTAAAAAAGACAAACCAAAAAAAAATCTAAAATTCAAAGAACAAAAATTCTTCTCTGGCTGGTAATAACAAAAAGCCGATTCAATAAAATGAAAAGCAGCGGAAGTGTGTGCTAAAAGCAGTCTGAGCAGAGCTATTAGCTCTGCAAAAAGGCAGATTACAACGAAAAAATACTGATCAGTGTACAAGCAACATGGTTTTTTTATGGTGATGAGGAAAAATAAATTTTTGCCTTTCTTCAGTAATGTTGTAGTAATGTTGTTGTTGCTCGCCAAACAAATAAAAAATTCTTGTTGTGTTTGTTTTGCATGAAAAATATCACTTGTCGTCGTCGAGTAATTTTTTTCGCAATCATGTGCCTTTGCAACCTTTTTTGCTGCTTTTATCTCCTATTTTGCGGCTATTAGCATGCATTGGTTTTTGATTTGGCGGCTGTTTGACAGAAGCTGTTTGTTTCATTATTTTTCCTACCTATTTTTTCCTACAACATAAAAGTAATTGCCGTTGCTTTTTGAGTTCCATCAAATTGTTAAAAAAGCAAAAGCTAAAAAAAGCCAGTGCCAATTATTTTGTGTGTTTATTTTGCTGCTGCTTTTGAAAAGTGTGGGCTTTTTTAGCAGTGGAACTTGTCGGCTTTTTAATTTTGATTTTTTTTTTAATAGGAAAAAGGCAAAATTTGGCTGCTTTTGCTAATATGGCGATAGCATTTTAAACCCTAATTTTGAACCGCTATGAATTGTAAACCGTAAGAAAATTTTTTAACCTTAAGCAGTGGATAAATTCCAAAATAGCATTTAAGTGATACGTATAGAAATATATACAAATATCAGGTGTATATTTTTTAAAATTTTCGTGAGATAAAAATTTTTGTTTTCAACTTTTTCAACTGCGTTAACTTTTTAAAGAATCTGAAAAAATATCATATTTTTTATTAAAAACTTGTAATGTTCTACACGACTTCACTATGCCGTTTTTGATATTCGCAAAAAGTGTGAAAAAGTTATAGCCCTAATGTATACTGTATTTAACTTGAACTTTATTTTTTATTTTTTGTCTTAAAAAAAAGCAATTACTTATTATTTTTTAACTATAAAATAGTATTGACTACTATAAAGTTCAATTTATCTTTTCATGTTGCATCCTTCCAAAAGTGTAAATGTTATAATTTCCCGAAATTTTATTTTGTTTTAAATAAATACATTAAAAAAAGTAAGTAAAGGTTCGGCCGAACTTGTCAAAATTTACCGAAGTTTGCGTTCGGTCGGACACTAGAAATGGAAAATGATCCCAAAAAATCAATGTAAAAATTTGTGGAGATTTAACAAAATTCACGATCAAAATGGTTGAAGTAAATTTTGCGGTAGTTGTTAGTTCAATTTAAATATAAAACAACTATGAGTGCTATATTCGGCTGTGCCGAATCTTTGATACCCTCCACCGACAGTTCAAATGTTTTCGGAGTAATATCTATATGATGTCTATTTATTATTAATTTATCTGTATAAAAACAGACATCTGCATTAAAATTGGTTACGGTTTCGACATATATTATATTATTGGCCGACAATCAGAAAGTTTTATGACTTTTTTTTTTTTAGCAATTTTTACTAGCTTGAGTAAAATATCATGATTCGTAATAGTTTAAGCCGAACTTAAATGATTTGTAGAAGGGGAATTTATATTGGAGCCACGGTAAGCTATGAACCAATCACCCAAAATTCTGCAGTGATTTCTGGTATTAAAAAACATAAATTTCAATACAGCAGTGAATTTCAGAACGCTGCTTAAAATGGATCCAAGGTTTATTATGGACCGTATATCCCAAAATTGCATAACATTTTTTCTGGCCATATGAAGCTAAATTGGAAGAAAGTTTACCGCAATATCTATATCTGCTACGGTTTTAGGCGTATTTAATTTTTTTACCAGAGTCGGCTTTATGTGAGGCCTATTGTAAATTATGGACCAATCATCACGTAATTTATTAGTGTGAATTCTAGTTATATAAAACTGTGAAGTATTAAATTTTATTCTGATAGCATTATCTTGTACGGTTTTAGGCATACAAAATTGTTTCCAGGGAGTAGAGTTTATATGGGGCCTAAGGTAAATAATGGACTGATCATCCCGAAATTGCACAGTCTCATTTGCAGACTTATTAAACTGTGACGTATTAAAATTTGTTATGATAGCATTATTAATTATGGTTTTAGGCGTACAAAACTGTTTTCCGGTAGTAGGGTTTATATGGGGCCTAGGGTAAATTATAGACCGATCTTCACGAAATTTCATAGTCTTATTTGTAGTCCTATTAAACTGTGACGTGCCAAATTTTGTTATGATAGCATTATTATTTACGGTTTTAGGCGTACTTAACTGTTTTCCGGGAGTAGGGTTTATATGGGGCTTAGCGTAAAGTATGGATCGATCTTCACGATATTTCACACTGTCATTTCTAGTCCTATAAAACTTTGACGAGCCAAAATTTATTATGATAGCATTATTAATTATGGTTTTGGGCGTACTAAACTGCTTTCCGGGAGTAGGGTTTATATGGGGCCTAGGGTAAATTAGGGACCGATCTTCACGAAATTTCACAGTGTCATTGCTAGTCCTATACATCTCTGATGCACCAATTTCTATTATGATAGCATTGTTAATTACGTAAATTATGAACCGCTCCTCACGAAATTTCGTACTGGTATTTCTTGTCCTATAAAACTCTGACTTGCCAAAATTTGTTTTGATAGCATTATTTTTTACGTTTTTAGGCGTACTAAACTGTTTTCCGGGAGTAGGGTTTATATGGGGCCTATGGTAAATTATGGACCGATCTTCACGAAACTTTACAGTCTTATTTCTAGTGCTATAATAAAAGGAATTTTTGCAAAATCTTATATCATTCCGTGCATTTTTCCACCATTTATGTTAGTTTTTGTAACAAAATTATAAATTTTTTTTAAGTGGTGGTTCCACATTTTCATTCATAGCTCTGATCCTAATGATCCGATTTTGCTGGATTTCAATCCCAAACTGCTTAGGATAACTATAAGCAATGTGACAAGTTTTTTTTATTTCTTTTGAGTTTTTCGGAAGTGAGCGTGTTTTCAACAGACGGACAGACAGTCGGACATGGCTAAATCTACTTAGAATTACTCAAGGGCCCAGAATATATAGTGGTGGAGGGTATACAAATATTTCGTAAGTAAGACTATTTCAGTTTTCTAATTAAAATGTTAACTACTTCTTGATAAGACTTATTTTTTATAATTCTGTAAGACTTCACGTTACCTTAAAAATATTATAATTTTAAATTTTTCAACAATTCAAAAAATTTAAAATAAAAATTTCTACGGATAATTTGAAAATCAAAAATTGTTATAATAACATACACCCCTGTTCTGAACATCTCATGTTTTTCGATGTGATTTTAAATTGTCGAAAGCACAAGCAAACACAAAAATTTTGTTCTACAAAATTATAGTTTTTTTTTAACTCTTTTTTATGTTACTTTCCGACCATTTTTTTTTTTTTAGCGATCTCAAATTAGTTTTAGGGGGGTGCTTTTTAACCATGGGAAGTAAGACCATGATGGCTTTATCTCCCATTCAAAAGAGAGATAAAGCCTTTTATTTTTTTTTTTTCATTCGAATGGGAGTTAAGGCCATCATGGCCTTAGGACACATTAGTAATACATATTAGGAAATTGCTTTATCTCTCATTTCAGTTTTGAAGAACTTTCCCATTTTACATTGATTAATAGTTTTCTTATGTTTATAATTAGCAATATGCCAAAATCGACTTTTTGCGAAAAAGAACTTTTTTATTGTTGAAAATGGTTCTTTAGGGTATCAGAAGCAACTTTTGTTCCGCGACTTTTATATAACTCCGTTATTTTTAAGTGCTTGAAGAAAATCAAAATTTTGACCGTTAAATTTCCAGAATTCGACCAAATGCAGGGTGTTTTGATGCATTTTTCCAAAAAAATGAATTTTACGCCATCTAGCGGCAATAATTTTTACTAACAATATTCTACATTTAGAAAGATAATTTGAATACATTTCCAAAAAAAAAAAACTTGAACTTGAAAATCGGATGAAAAATAACCGAATGAGATAGAAAAGATCTATAAGAAAATGAAATAGTATCAAATTTATATTAAAACTAGCTTAACCCGTTGCGCTTCGCTACAATGCTTTAGCCAACTTTGAAGACTCTCCCTTTAATAGTTCTACAGTAGAGATATTTATTTTTATTTTCAAAAGTGTAGTATACCATAAGAGTGACTTCTACAAAGTTTGAACATTCTTACTATAACAGTTCTTAAGATAAGAGATATTAAACATCGTCGTTCTATGGGGAAAACCACTTCCCCCGCTGCTACTTTATTTAAATTTCGGGGCTCAGAAGATCGTACTACCAAAAGTTCAACAAAATGCGTTCAGTGGCTCTTATTAATATTTCTATATATGAGGGGTACTGCTCCTCCCCCGTCTACCCCGCCCATTTGTATATTGAAATTTATAGTTTACTATAATAATAGCTTTAACCACTTTTGAAGACTCTGCCTTTAATAATTCTTCAGTTGAGCGATATTTAATATATGCATCCTATGGGAGGTATTTCCCCCCTGCGCCTATCCGCTTTATTGTTATTTTCAAAAGTGTTGTATACCATAAGAGTGACTTCTAGAAAGTTTGAACGTTCTCACTATTACAGTTCTTTAGATATGCGATGTTAAACATTGGCGTCCTATGGGGGATTCCACTTCCCCCGCTGCTATTTTATTTTAATTTTGGGGCTCAGAAGATCTTACTACCAAAAGTTCTGCATAATGCGTGCAGCGGATCTTAATATATGCGATAATTAATATTGGCATCCTATGGGGGATACCAATTCCCCTGCCCCTATCGAAAAAATAAGTAGCCTATTTTATTTTCAGGGCTCACGTGATGTATCTGTAAAAATTTCAGGAAAATCGGTTCAGTAGTTTAAGAGTCTATAAGCCAACAAACAAACAAACAAACAAACAAACACACAAACAAACATTTTTCATTTTTATATATATAGATAGATAGATATATATGTATGTATGCAACTTTTATTAAATCGATCATTAAAGTTTACATTTTTAGTTTTGCGAAAAAAATTTAAGTTTTTTACTAGAAATGTATTTAACAGAAATCTTTATTATTTATACTTTTAAAAACATCAAGTTATTTTATTTTTAAAATTTTTAAAGATCTACATAATAGTGCAAATTCTTTAGCTTTTCTTTATCTCTAAATCCAAATTTGTTGTTTGCCAAACTTTTCACCGTGATATTTATAATTTAAACCTCTCAACATGTTTGTTTGCTTTTTAAGAATTTTTATCCGATTACTCTGTACATCGACATCAGATAGTTTATTTCATAAATTAAATAATTCCATAGGCTCATTCACATAAAGCAAATTTAGAAATAGGACTTTACTCTCCGTACGTCGTTTTTTTACTTGTTGTTTGCTCCATCTCTTCCAGTCTCTTTATTCGTTCCTTAGCATTCCATTTTTTATTTTCCTGAAAAACCTTTTTCATTATTTTCACACCATTTTCCATATCTTGCTTCGTTGGATAGAACTGCAAAATATAGAAAAGGAAGTGAATGCATTTGTTTTGCCGGGCCTTTATTTGCTGACACATGGTGTATATTTTTTTCTTAGGTTCCATATCCTCGTTCCTCTTCGCCATCGCAAACACTCTCTCCACATTGATATTACTGTGGAATGAGTACACATCATCCACAGGTCTATCGATATATCTTTTTAACATTGAATCTTTCGCATCCGCTAAAACCGTTTGGAAAATGTTAACATATTTTTCAAATTTGCAGTGGGCAAATTAAGCTTGTCTGCACAGAAAAAATTATTTTTCCAATTCAAACAAAAAATTTCGCATATTCAAACAATTTATTTGGATTTTGTTTATTGAAAAAAAACACTGATTTTTTTAAACAAATAATTTAACTGGATCAAACAAAAAGTTAACTGAAATTCATATACTAAATTTCAAAATCAAAAAAAAAAGGTTTTTGCACAAGCAATGATGCGCACACAAGCAGGCACTGTATTAGAAGATGATGGCAGAGAGAGCAGAGCGGCCGGCTGGCTTTGAGACACATTTTTTTTGTTGGAATAATTTTTGAACGAAGTCTTTTTTTATACACACAATGTTTTTCGTCATCACTCACTGTTGCTGTATCCTTTCCTTTGCTAATGAAGAAGAAATGTAACCCAAAAACGGCGACAGACCGACTCGATATGTTTTTCGTCATCATTTTATTTTTGTATTTGATGTACATATTTAAGCAAACAGTTTGAAAAAATTGAATACGGGATTTGGTTTTTTTTAACCAACTTTGAAACCAACCAAAAATTTATTTTGTTTCTTATAATGTTGTTGTTGTTTCTGTTGTTTAAAAAGAGTGAAACGTTTTTTTACCTGCTATTTTTTTGTTTTTTTTACTTCCAACCTCTTTCTTCACTTCATCTTTCTTACTGTTGTACTTTTTTAAAGTGTCCAAAAATAGACTGTATGTGTTTTTTGTTGTAGTTCTTATATTTCACATTAGAAAGTGCTGCTTGCGATCAAATAAAAAAATGCAAAAAGACGACAACATTAAAAAGCGTTAAATATTTCATACAAAATTATTGGCGATTTCTTTTCTGAGAAAAATGTTGCATTAATGTTACATGTTCTATATTTTTGTGTTCGTTTGTACAAAAAATACAACTGTGGGAAAAATTTCCAAGTTCTTTTGTGAATATGTTGATAAAAAACGTGCAAAACATGTTGCATGTTTTACCCTTACTTTTACTTAAGGTGTTCATACTGCCCTGTCTTACAATTTTGGTACTTACTACTTTGTTTGTACAACCAATGTTTTATTTTGTTTGTCATAATTCATACAGCTCATAATTTTGTAAAAAAATTATTTTAAAACAAAATATAAATATATTTACACATTAAAATAAAAAAAAAGTCTATTTATATGAAAATCATTTAAATTTTTTAAGCCATTAGTGATGTCAATATTTGTTTCCAAGCCATAATTGCGTGCAGAAACCGCTTAAATAGATTTAAAAATCGCTCATGAAGTACATTAATGATGAAAGTGTAATAGTTGTAAATAAAAGCAGCTAATTGTGTTCTATTGAAATTGCACAACATGTAACACTTCCAGTGATTATAGGTAACATTAGAAAATGTTACATGTACATACTGTAACATATTTTTTTCAGAAAAGAAATCGCCATATGAAAACTTGAAACCAATATCGCGTGTATTATATTTTTGAATGGTTGTCAACATTTTTGTTGGTTAAATAAAAATCAAACAAAAATTTTAATTGAATCAGTAAAAAAATTTGTAGAAATTAAAAAAATTTTCAAACAAGCGTTTGTTTGAAAATAATTCGGCAATAATTTTTTCTGTGTGTGTTAAAAGCAAATTGAAATTTGTGGGGAATTGAATTCAAGAACGATCTTTTATTTATTTCTTCGAACTCTAAATATGCAAATATTTGATACAGCACGTCCTTGAAAGTAAGATGATCACAAGCAACAATTGATTTACAAGTGCTAATACATATGTTTTAGTGGTTCAATGCAATCTGCTACAGAAAATTTGATACAGAAAATTTGTGTCTGCAATATAATCATGAATCATTTTTGCATCCGTGTACGCTTCAGGATTTTTGCACAAACTGAAATAGCAAATCGGTTTCTTTGTAAATTTGACTTATTGTTCGTTAAAATTTTTTAAAATTATATTTCTTTATGTAAGATCAAATCTGTCAAAAATTTTAAAAGTTACATGCATTTAAACAAACACTTTTTAACATGGTCAAATTTACAAATTAGGTAAGGTCACTTTGCGGACTTTCCTTGTAAATTACATGAAAACCCAACGATAGAATTCAATTCTTATGGCGGCATTGCATTCAGGAGGTCATAATACATAAGGATTGGTGGGCCTGGTTTCTGGGTCAGAACCTTTTTACATTTTTGTGAGGCTGTGTATTTAATAAGCAAGCAAAGGTGACGGCTAAAATATCTACTGCCGCTTTATCACAATAGTAAATGAAATATAAGAAATATCACATGGAAAGAAATTTTGTTTCCCAAAGTGAAAACAGTGTCTATGTTCTTAATAACTAATGTAAAACTAGTTTTAGTAGAATAAATTTACGTTTTTTTTAAAATTCACCCTGTTTTTTTAATCAATTAATAAAATTTGTCGAAAATAGGCTGTACTGTTTGTACTATGGCACAAATTCGGCTGAATATTATGCCTTGGGAGACAACAGAGTTGTTGATGACTAAAATATTTGAAATTCTGCGGTGGTGCTTGAAGATAACACTCCTACTTCAAAAGTTATAAGTGAATGAAGGTCAAAAAACCCAATTTTTTCATTTTTTTCGCCTTTTTTTTACATTTTCCTAATTTTCTTGTAAACGAAAAATGCGATCGCCACGCACCACCGCAGAATTTTAGATTTTTATGTCATTAACAACTGTGTTGCATGGCAAGCCATAATATTCAGCCCAATTTGTGCCGTGCTAAATGTTAGAAGTCGTATTTTCTTACTTTCAAGTTTTGTTTTTGCCACTTTGTTTTTTTCATTGTATTATTCCAACAAAACCCAAAAATGAAAGATTGCTACCCAAACTAACTATTCAATACATAAAAACATTGATTTTGTAGCTAACAACATAAATAATGCGTTAAATTCATAAAAAGTCAAAAATCCAAGTTTTAAGGGTCACCCTAAATATCCGTTTGAGGACAAGTGAGAAGCACTCTAATAAGCATGTAGGGTACTTGACTCTACCCCCGAAGTATTAAAAATCATTCGGCATTAATAGCTTGAAAACGAAAAAGTTCATTTTTTTGGCATATTGCTATTTATAATTAAGAGGTAATGATTTTCCCTTTTACTAAAGTTAAGTATTGAAATCTGGCTTCGCATACTAAAGTTTTTGTGCGTGGTGGCCGCGCTTAGGGGTTTTTTCCTCCAGTAGGACGCGGCAGGTGGCTTCGCTAAATAAAGTTTTCCTGCGTGCGTCACAAGAATAAAAAAAAGTTTTTCAATGATAACTAAGGATTTTCCCTTTTACAGAATGTTTACAACATGCGTAACAATATTCTGGAAAAAATTTTACATATGACCTTACCTCTCAATGATTGGGCAATAAGACCATTACGGCTTTATATCCCATTCAATTGAGCAATAAAGCCATCATGGCCTTACCTCCCATGGTTAAAAAGCACCCCCCCCCCCCCTAGTTTTACGGTTTGTTTCAAAGTTTGGAATTTTTTGCGAATTTTAGCCATGTTCGCGATAGAAGCGATTTCTGTTAGAAAATTTTTGCGAATTTCCGCTAATTTAGCAATTTTAACAGAATTTTAGCCATTCCTTATAGTATAAGGAACTTTTAATCAATTTTATGACTTGTTTGAAAAATTAAACATTTTCGCGAATTTTCGCTATTTCTGAAATTTTTTTTTTTTGTTATTTTCCGACAATTTGTTTTTTTTTTAACCGATTTAGCGATCTCAAACTAGATTAAGGGTTTGTTTAAAATTTTTTAATTTTTCTCGAATTTTAGCCATATTCGCGACAGAAGCAATTTTTTCCTGTGATTCTTTACAGCTTTTACGATTTTTAATAAATATTACACTTTCAGGCCGCTGTTAGATAATTAAGCGATCTTTAATTCAGCTAAAACCCCAAGCCGGAAATCGCAACAGAAGTCACAAAAGCAAATATTATTTTTAGAGTCCTAAAATTTTCTTAATTTTAAATGATTTGTTTTGAATAAAACGGCTTATTAATAAAAAATTAATAAACAACACACTGAATATGGGCATTTCCGTCAAAAGGTCCACCGTGACCGAAAATTTAAAAGTTATTAAAAGCTGGGGGCAAATCGCGACATTCGATATCGATCGAAATTCCCATGTAAATTGTATTGCAATTTCGATCAATATCGAATGCCGATATTTGGCCCCTGATTATTTTACGATATTGTTATAGAGATATATTTAGAATTTACTAATTTTATAAATTTCCCCATAAATTTGTTCACTTAGATGAACAATCAGACTCCAAAGTTGTTCAAACGTAATTTCTTATATGTGAGAATGTTTTATTGTATGTTTTCTTTAATATTTATCTTTCTTAAAAGAGGTTATCAGCCCAATTATGAATAAAAATTCCCTGGGAGTTTTCTCCCTTTTCCCATTTTTCCTATGTTAATTCAATGGTAAAAATGGGAAAAGGGAAAAAACTCCTGGGGAATTTTTATTCATAATTGGGCTGTATATCTATTTGATAAAAATTATTCCAAAAAAAATTTCTTACATGGTCTGTCTCCTAAGGAAGAGTTCAAAGAGAAATATGTGCCCCGGTAGGCTAGCTGGTAGAAAGCTAGTCTATTAGCGCGGGGGTTGCGGGTTCGATTCCCGCCAGCGACTCTGGTTTCCTGCAGACAAGCGAAAAGCTTCGCGGGAGTAGCTTAGGAAATTAAATTTAAAAAAATGTTATTCGGATAAACGGTAAATTTTTATTTTATTTTGATCATTATTCAGTTAAATTATTACAGAAAAAATTTCACGTTCGAAATGCCATGTATCGACCCAGATTTTGGCTTAGAAAAAAAAAAAAAATACAGAAGATTTTGGAATCAAACCAAGACATTTTAATGTTAGATTGCTACATAAAATTCTGAAAGTAGTTTGACTAAAAAATTGTGCCAGATTTCGCTGAATTACGACTTTTTATACATGGCCACAAAAACTACATCTGTTTTCCACGTTCGAACCGCTACTTCTGTTGCCATTATCTTTGACCTAGAATCGCGCCCTCCATAAGATTTAGCATAGATAACAGTGCTTTCTTAGTGCTATAATTTAAAGGTTGAGAAAACGTAAAAATATATTTTGCTTAAAACCTTATTGCATTTTTGATGCGTACGACTGTCACGTTCAACATTTTGAAATTACCCATATGTTATTTAAGTCATTTATTATGACGGTCATCTTACAATAGTCACAAAAATAACAAAGTGATTTCAAAAAGCTATTTACGTAGCTGAACGTTTTGAAATCACAAAATAATATGCCGAACACCTTTCTTTTGATTTCAAATCACTTTGAAAAAATGTGATTTTCAGAACAACCCTGATAGAGGAGAAAATTCTTGCGGCGCACTGTTTTATTTATGTATGTATATTAATTTCAGAATATCCTCTCAGCGTTGGATTTTGATACTGGTTTTGACAAAATTCCTTAAATTTTAAATTCGGAAATGGTTCTGAACCATCGCAACATTTTGTACTAAGTATAATGCACATTATGGCTTTTAAAAGATGGTACAAGTTAAAACACTGTTGCATTAGAATAAATCAGGGACCGAAAATAACAGTTATATTGGAATTTTAAAACAAAAAAAGCACATAGAAGTAAACGTCGAAAAACTGATTCAAGTACACCATATTGTTCCTTATGCACTTGTCAATGATAAAATATATTGATTTTTATTTTTTTGAACAAAAATAACAGTTATTTTTTGATTTTTATTTTTTTTGAACAAAAATAACAGTTATTTTTTGATTTTTATTTTTGTGAACAAAAATAGCTGTTATTTTTTGATATTTATTTTTTCGATCAAAAATAACAGTTATTTTTTGATTTTTATTTTTTCGAGCAAAAATAAAAGTTATTCTCTAAAGAAATGTACGTGTTTTAATAATTTAGATGACTTTTAATAATTATTTTAATGTGCATAAGAAATTCCAATGATAATTACACACTAAAATAAAGATTTTAATTCAACTAAATTCCCAGTAAAAAGTGTGCTCCAAAAGAAGCTGCTTTTGTGTATGAATTCATATCACAAATCGCTTCAAACCTGCTGATGGGATGCCTAATTTTTGTATGGGGTGTTCCCGGTTTGGAGGACTATTTTCTGCTGACAATAAGCGCTTCTTTTAACATGCAAAGAAAGCACTCCTAAAGTGCTTTTTTAGGGGCTAACTATATTAACATATTCATTAATGTTTTGCTTTTACTTTTGTTTAAATGCCTTTTTCCAATAATTTTCGCATATTTCTATTTTTTTCGGTTTGCAACCTTCTTCGTTGTCAGCACTAAAATAGCGGCTTTTTTGTATATTTTATTCTGTATCATTTACTGCTTTATAAAAGCTCTTTTATTGAAGCGCTCGATTATGCGCTTTTTCTCTTAAGTGCTTCAAAAAACCCAAATTTTTTTTACTGGGTTATTAAATCACGTACATTTCTTTAGAGAATAACTTTTATTTTTGCTCGAAAAAATAAAAATCAAAAAATAACTGTTACTTTTGATCGAAAAAATAAAAATCAAAAAATAACAGTTATTTTTGTTCAAAAAAATAAAAATCAAAAAATAACTGTTATTTTTGATCGAAAAAATAAAAATCAAAAAATAACAGTTATTTTTGTTCAAAAAAATAAAAATATTTTATGAAAAAAGGTATAACTGTTACGGTCCCTGGAATAAATGTTTGTTGATATTATAAAAATTTTTGATTCTTGCTTTGCGATTGAAGAAAATGTGTTATAAAGTGGAAATTCGTAAAAAAAATTCGTTAAATTTCGAAAGAGCCTTGCACCCGCAGTGATCTAAATTTTTTGCATAGCAATTTTTTTCCAAAAATATAATAATCACCCTTATTGTGTTTGGCGTACTTAATAGATTAAAGGAAAAAAGTTCACGTTCTCTTTAATCTGTTGCCAAACAGTCGTAGACGTATTTTAAATACGCCAAACAGAATAAGGTGAATATACATATGGGGCAATCCAAGTCAAATCGGACAGTTTGGAGAAAATATTTTTTTGATTTCCTTTATTTTTTTACTGTGTTGTTGATCTTCCTTCTCAACAGCACCTTTCAGCAAATGCAGCGTTATAAGAAAACTATGTTCAAACAAATACTCATGGGTGTTTCCAAAGAAAATGACCCCTTATAGCTCAAAAATTAAATTATTATTTTGAATTTATTTTCCGCTAATATTATACAAAATAAATGTATCTGTCAATTTCTGAAAGATTAATTTTCTTTATACAAACAAAAATATTTTTTTTTTTTGTTACCCAAAATAAATAATTCTGACACAAAAAACTTGTAACTTTTAATAATGTAACGACCGTTACTTAAAAAAAAAAAATTGTTTTGATAACAAATTTCTTTGGTTTGAAAATAAATCCATTCCTTAAACAAAATATTTCAAAGAATTTAATCAGATATTTTACTTGACATATTCTGTGCAAAATTTTACAATACATGATGTTTGTTTCTAACATTTGAAAACAGCACATTTATAAATGTATTGAAATTACATTTTTATGAATTCTTTCGGTTGCTACTGTTGCTTGAACTTTCGTTAGTCCAAAATGGAGCAATCCTCGTGGCATATTTGGGTAGGTTGGATTTTTATTTAAAAAATCTCCGAAAATCGGTAACGACCGTTACGTTGGAAACACCCACATGAATTTTTCAATATTTGTCCAAAATAGAAATTCGAATATTTCCTTAACTTTAAGAGATAAATTATGAAGAACTCGACAAGCGCATTTAACTAAAAAATAATTTTTAGCAGCAGGTTAAAATTAAGAATTAAGGGTCGTTTTTAGTTTTTATAATACTTAATTTGGGAACCTTTGGCGCCTCTCCTGATAAGTTAAAATGTAATTGCATTTTTGATGAGTACAACTGTCACGTTCAACACTTTGGAATAACCCATATGTACATTCCCTATTAACCTGACTTTTCTCATGGCACTCTTTTTGAAACTAACGAAATAAAAAGTTCTAAGATATTAAGCATGGTGCCGTTTTAGAGGTTTGAAAACGCCAAATTTAAGCACATTTAAATTTTTTTCAAACAGGTTTTACGCTCATATTTTTCAATAATGAATAAATAAATTCCACGCCCTGATTTGTTATCCAACTTGTCAGTACGTTGAGTTGCATTTGTGCATAACTTCAAGTATGTAAATGTTTAACCCTTTTTTAAAATTTCCAACTTTAATCAAAGTTGTTCTTATTCGACCTTTCGAATTTTAAACAAGTTAAATTAGTCAATAAAATAAATAAAATAAATTTTTTGTATTTATTAGTTCTTTTTGTTCTTTATTTATATCGTAAATAATAAAAGTTATACATGTATTTTCTTTGTTTGATGTTTGGTTTTTTTTTTAGTAAAACTAAAAAAATAAAAATGGAAAATAAAAAAGTTAAGAAAGTTTGTTTTTATCGTATAATTTGATAATAATTTTTTAAGTCTCTTTATCTGACACCACTATCAACTATAGCCAGCGTGTTTTTTTCGCTTTTCAACGTTACAAAAATAAAACAGGTAAAAAAGGTAGGAAACACATATTTCTTCTTTTTCTTGGTCAACCACTCTTAACTCTTTTTTTTTATTATTAATTTATACAAAAGCCGAGGACTTAAAACGTAATACGCTCCCTGCAACTAATAAACACTAGAAACTAAGATAAAAATCTATTAAGGATTTTATTACGTTTGAACCGTACTACGCCTTATTAAATGGCCTACAGGTATTGACTGCCAGAAAAATTGGGAGCCAATATTAAGGTAGTATAATAAACAATAAAAACCTTATACTACCATCCAGAGGATGACGACTAAACACGTCTGATCTAAACGAAAGCAAATAATTATACAGTCCTAGAGTAGTGAGGAAATAACTTATAGTCAAAAAATAATAATATAACTATATATATATATAAAATTAATATTAATTTAAAAGGGAAGTTTATAATTGTTTAATTCTTATCCTCTTTTTCTTTTTTGTCTTCGGGGCTTTGGTCTGAACTGCTGCCACCTTGTTGACCTTCACGTTCAGAAGCCATCTGTAAGAAATTGAAAGGGCAGTTAGTATGTTTTAAGGTTGTATAATGAAATATTTATGTATTATTTGACCTTTTTGTAAGCCATTTCGAAGAGTTTTAACGACGATTGTTGCAAAGTGCTGGTGGCTTTGCGAACTTCCTCAGGATCAGCGGTGTCTTTGTTGGCCAACATTGTACGCAAATCTGCGATTTCCTTTTTCAATTTCTCGCACTAAAAACAAAAATTTATTTATATCGATATACTAATTTACATAGCTGTCATTTGTTTACCTCTTCAGCAGGCAATTGAGCTTTAAATTCCTCCATTTTTGTTTCGGTGTCATGAACAATGCTTTCCCCTTGGTTAACTAATTCGACAAGTTCACGTTTCTTTTTATCAGCAGCTGCATATTCTTCGGCTTTTTTAACCATGTTTTCGATTTCGTCCTTGCTGAGCCCACCACTGGATTGGATGACAATTTGTTGTTCCTTGCCAGTACCCTTGTCCTTAGCAGAGACATGGACAATACCGTTGGCATCAATATCGAAAACAACTTCGATTTGGGGTACACCACGAGGTGCTGGGGGAATTCCGACTAATGTGAAGGAACCCAACATTTTGTTGTCAGAAGCCATTTCACGTTCGCCTTGATGTACTTTAATTTCGACTTGAGTTTGTCCATCAGCAGCGGTAGAGAATACTTGAGACTTTTTGGTGGGAATAGTTGTGTTACGAGTAATCAGGCGGGTGAAGACTCCTCCTAATGTTTCGATACCCAAAGACAAAGGAGTTACATCCAAGAGTAAAACATCTGTGACATCACCAGCTAAGACACCGCCTTGAACAGCAGCACCGACAGCAACAGCTTCATCGGGATTAACCGAGCGGGACGGTTGGCGTCCAAACAATTCCTGAACGGTAGCTTGTACCTTGGGCATACGGGTCATACCACCAACCAACAATACTTCGCCAATGTCAGACTTGCTGACTTCAGCATCGGACAAAGCCTTTTGACAGGGTTGGATGGTACGCTTGATGAGGTCACCAACCAAGCTTTCCAATTTGGAGCGAGACAACTGCAAGTTCATGTGTTGAGGACCTGAGGAATCCATGGTCAAGTAAGGCAAGTTAATGTCTGTTTGTTGGGACGAAGACAATTCGCACTTGGCCTTCTCCGCAGCTTCCTTTAGACGTTGCATGGCAATAGAGTCCTTTGTGATGTCAATACCGCTGGATTTTTTGAATTCAGCAACCAAGTAGTTCACAATGTGATTGTCGAAATCTTCACCACCCAACATAGTGTCACCGTTGGTCGATTTTACTTCAAACACACCCTTTTGTATTTCTAAAATGGAAATATCGAATGTGCCACCACCCAAATCGTAAACGGCAATGCTAGATACCAAAAATGTAACAAGATCAGGTTTTATTTATCGCTGTCTGTATTCATGAAAATATTTTAAATTTAACAAAGATTTACAAAAAAAAAATCCAAACAACTTTTCCTTGTTCAATTTTGTAATCGTTTTTGAATACTTTAACATCTTTAACGATGCGTTTACACTTTAAAGGCTAATTGAAAACTTACATTTTATCATCGGTTTTGTCCATACCATAAGCCAAAGCAGCAGCGGTAGGCTCGTTGATTACACGCAAAACATTAAGACCGGCAATTTGACCGGCGTCTTTGGTAGCTTGGCGTTGAGAGTCATTGAAATACGCGGGTACAGTGACAACAGCATTTTTAACAGGAGTATTTAAATAGGCCTCAGCTGTTTCCTTCATTTTCATTAAGATAAAAGCACCAATCTGTGAGGGGGAGTATACTTTGCTATCTGTAGAAGAAACCCAAGCATCACCATTGGAGGCTTTGACTACTTTGTAAGACAAATTCTTCATGTCCTTTTTGATTTCAGGATCATCAAAACGTCGACCAATCAATCGTTTTGTAGCATAGAAAGTGTTGGCAGCGTTAGTAACAGCTTGGCGTTTAGCGGGCATACCAACCAATCGTTCACCGTCCTTCGTGAATGCAACATGGGAGGGGGTAGTGCGAGCACCTTCAGCGTTTTCTATAACTTTTGCTTGTTTGCCTTCCATGACAGCTACGCAAGAATTAGTGGTACCCAAATCAATACCGATAACGGCACCTTTGACTTCGCCAGATCTGAGAGAAAAGTAATATGGAATATACATGAAGAGGCACTTATTTTTCATTTTTCAATTAAGTGATAATGAGGCTTTGATGGAAATAATATATTTTATGAAAGACATGCATTTACAATAATAGCCAAAAATGTATTTTTTCAAATATTTATATTTCTATTTGCACCATAAAAACGCGGTTGTATTTTATATATAAGGTGCATAATTTTTAAAGCATTTTTTAAAGAAAAATTATGATAGCAATCACTTTTGACAGATAACACTGCGCTGCTTTAGTATGTGAGGTGAACAAGAAACAAGTCTCTCCTTGACCTTGTAAATAACATTGAAAATATAAGCGAGTTCCAAAACTTTTTTTTGCATTGTCTAGTGAGAAACAAAATTGCTTTCTTGCATGGAACAGAATAAAACTCGTTCCACTTTGTCTTATTTTTGTTGTTAGAGACTCCTTTGTACCGCCAGATAGGGTTTTTGGGCGTATCGAAATCCACAAGAGTACCTGGACATATTTTCAGAATTCGGAACGGCCAATAAAATCATTGCGGAAGTTGCTTTTGAGCACTGGAAAGCTGAGGGTTTATCTGTGTTCAAAGCAAAAGGTGAGCTGCATTTTAAGTTTGCCCCAAGCAAACGAATCATTATCGAGAAAACAAAACAAAAGGTTAATTTTTGAAGAGGTAGAGGAGCAAAAACGTAAAAAAAAAACTGAGTGCTTTTCGTATAAATTTGAATACACGTTCAATCACTTGTGTTTTGAAAACATCACATAAATTTTAAAATTTACAACGACAGATTTAAGTTTAAACGTGCACATACATACATATAAAAGTGGTAGCAAAAAATTTTCAATTTCAATTTATTGCAGGCAATATAAAATACTCATTAGGCAAATAAACTATATTAAAAAGAAATATACCTGAATTAATACTAAAAATATTTAAATTTAGAATTAAACTTAAATTTCTAGGTCAAAAACCAACATAAATAGCAATATATACAGTGTCAGTCAAAAAAATAGCACCAATAGCCTATTCTATGTTCATTCTAGTGAAAACAAATTTATTGTCCTAATTATTTTAAATAAAGTATGCAATACTATTGTAATATGTATATTCAGGCCTGTTCTGAAAATCACTTTTAGTCAAATCACGTGATTTCAAATCACAAGTGCCTACTAAACTCACACATGTGATATTTTAGTGTTCCGTTTTTTGTGTGTTTTGGTGTGATCTTCAATTACCGAAAGCACACCGAGAAACACAAAAACGGAATGACTTTCAAAGCACCACAAAATCACACGTGTGATTTCAAAAGCACGTGATTTGATATCACGTGATTTTCAGGACAGGCCCGATTCTCTCTGATCGTCTTTATTTTTTCCAAAAACTGTTACCGGTTCTTTTCTAATGAACGAAATTATAAAAAAAAACTCTACATCAGTGCAGTCATTAAAATAGCACCGAATAACAAAAATTCTTAAAAAAATATAAATACTGATCTAATAGTTGAAATAAAAGGATCAAATGCTAAACATAAAACAAAATGAAATAATTCATCGCATATGGGCACTTCCAAGATTGTAAACGGGACATTCGCACACGTTTATATTGACAAAACTGTAAAAAACAACCTGATTTTCATTTTTTAAATTAATGATTCTTTTAACTCTCAATTAGCTCTTTAACTTCCGCAAATGAAATTTTTCGCTTACTGTCGTGGTTTCCGAGATAATTGCAAAAAACCAGTGATTGTAAACGGGACAAAAAACGGAAGTGGGTTTTAAGGGGTAACCGTTTAAACAGTGATTTCTGCGAAACCTGACACAATATTTTATTGGGATTAATTTTAAAATGTTGCGTACTAATGTGCCCTAAAAATGGTTTCGATTTCAAAATAAAATATGAATTACATTTTTTTAAATAAATTGTTAAAGAAATTGTAAACGGGACATTGTAAACGAGACAATTTTTCCACCATGATTTAAAATTTTTTTATGTTGCTATTTATAATCCTTTATATAAGAAACTTAATAAAAAATGTTTTTCAGATCATAAATATGCCTTAGATTAGAGTATTGTTGTTCCAAATGCATATTTTCTAATATACACAAGTATGGGTGGGGTGTCATAAGGCCATGGGACATAAAGCCATATGGCGTCAAGCCCCATTCCATTGAGACATAAGGGCATATGCCATTAAGTGTCAATATAATGGGACTTAACGCCATTAATTTTTTCCGAAAAATGAGACCTAAAGCCATATTTTTGATAATGATTGCATGTCACCCTATTTCATGTAAAAAATGCATTGTTGTTTCATGTCGCCCTGTTTTATGTCAAAAATGGCGGTATGAACTAATTCCCCAATGAACTTTTCTCCTCTATGATATAACAAAAAACCTACTTCGCTAACTAAAGCTTCTCTGCATAGCCGGCCTTCGGCCGGACGAGAGGAATTTCTCCTCTATGTTATAACAAAGACCGGCTTCGCTCACTAAAGCTTCTCTGCATAGCCGGCCTTCGGCCCGGCGCATGGATTTTCTCCTCTATGGTATAACAAACACCGGCTTCGCTAACTAAAGCTTCTCTGCGTATTCGGCCTTGTTATACCATAAAGGAAAAAATTCTTGCGCCCGCCCAAAGGCCGGCTATACAGAGAAGCTTTAGTAAGCGAAGCCGGTGTTTGTTATACCATGGAGGAGAAAATCCTTGCGCCCGGCCGAAGGCCGGCTATACATAGATGCTTTAGTTAGCGAAGCCGGTCTTTGTTATGCCATAGAGGAGGAAATCCTTGCTCTCCGCCGAAGGCCGGCTATACAGAGAAGCTTTAGTTAGAGAAGCCGGTCTTTGTTATACCATATAAGCATTTGTAACGCAAAACATCAAATGGGACATAAAACCATAATGGCTTTATGTCCCATTCTACTAAAATTGATATGAGACTTAAGGCCATATCGAAATTATGGCTTTATGTCAGTTTGAATTGAGACATAAAGCCATTATTGCTTTATGTCCTATGGCCTTGTGACACCCCACCACAAGTATGTGCTAAAAGTTGTAGTACTTCGTTTACCATTTATCTTTTTTTTTCGAATCAATTAGTTTATACGCATATATTAAAAAAATATAAGCAATTCTCTAAATCAATCTTGAAAAGAAAAAATTTTTTTTCCATTTTTTGTGGTTGACGTTTTTTTGGAAATAGCCATATTACATTATTGATTTTCATAGAAATAGGACGTGGAAAGCATTGTACACTTGAAAAATGTGCTTTCATAAAAAAAAATGGTTTCTGAGCATGAATCAAATTCTGAAATAAGAAACTTGATTGGGTGTTCCAATAAAATGGTTGTGAATGCAATAAAATTAACTCAAACGTCGGAAACACTTGGTCGCAAGAAAGTTTTGCCACCATTAATGGTTAAGAGTTTGGTCAGACAATGCAAGAATACCCCGTTTATGCTAGCTACAGAGCTAAAAAAGGAGCTAAGTGTGACCGCAAGTGTTGAAACTATTCGTCGGAGGTTGCGAGCCAACAACTTGAATGCCTTTAGTTCCCGAAAAGTGCCCCTGCTCTCACGGAAGCATGTTGCAAAACGTATGGAGTTTGATAGAACTCATTTGGAATGACCAACTGAAAAGTGGAGCAATGTTATTTGGACAGACGAATTCAAGGTTGTTTTATTTGGAGACAAATGATCGCGTGCTTACGCCAGAAAACCTCCTAACGCTGAATTCAATCCAAAATTCACAACAAAAAAACCGTTAAACATGGTGACATTATGGTATGGGGGTGGTTTTCCTACTATGGAGTAGGACCCATATGGGTAATTCCAAAGTGTTGAACGTGACAGTCGTACGCATCAAAAATGCAATAACATTTAAAGCAAAAAATATTTTTACGTTCTATTAACCCGTAAATAATAGCACTAAGGACGCACTGTTATCTATGCTAAAGTTTATGGAGGGCGCGATTCTAGGTCAAAGATTATGGCAAAAGAAGTAGCGGTTCGAACGTGAAAAAAACAGAAGTAGTTTTTGTGGCCATGTACAAAAAGGCATAATTCAGCGAAACCTGGCCCAATTTTTTAGTAAAACAACTTTGAGAATTTTACGTTGCAATGTAACATTAAAATGTCTTGGTTTGATTCCAAAATTTCTGTATTTTCTTTTTTTTAAGCCAAAATCTGGGTCGATACGTGACATTTCGAACGTGAAATTTTTTCCATAATAATGAAACTGAATAATGATCAAAATAAAATAAAAATTTACCGTTAATCCGACTAACATATTTCTCTTTGAACTTATTCTTAGATTACAGACCATGTAAGAAAATTTTTTTGGAATAATTTTTATCAAATATCACCTCTTTTAAGAAAGATAAATATTAAAGAAAACATACAATAAAACATTCTCACAAATAAGAAATTACGTTTGCACAACTTTGCAGTCTGATTGTTCATCTAAGTGAACAAATTTATGTGTGAATTTATAAAATTAGTAAAATCTGAACATTTCTCTATAACAATATCGTAAAATAATCAGCTTTTGATAACTTTTAAATTTTCGGTCACGGTGGACCTTTTGACGGAAATGCCCATATATTGAATCAGAACAGTCATGGATAAGACACTATACGTTAATATCCTCCAGGAAGTAATGCTTCCATATGTTTCTAAGGAAATGTCGCTTGGTTGGGTGTTTCAGTAAGACAATGACCCGAAGCATACCAGCAAACTTGCCAAAAAGTGGTTTCAGGACAATAAATCTAATTGAGAACTCATGGACAGATATAAAGAATGGAGTATCCAAAACACAACCAACAAGTAACGAAGCCCTTTTTGGTGGCAGTTCAGCAAATCTGGAACAGAATTTCGAAGGAGAGGTGCCAAAATCTAGTTAAATCGATGCAAAAACGTTGTGCAAAGGTTATTGCCAATAATGGGCACGCAACAAAATATTAATTTCAATATGAGAAGCCATCATAAAAAAACAGAATTCAAAATTTTTAATTTATTTTTAGTTTCAGTATTTAGTTTTAATAGAATAAGAGCTGTAGTGCTATTTTTTTTTAATGAGTGTTTTTTAAGTTGTTTACAAAAAGTTTAAAATTTTATATCAAATACAAAACCAAATCAATGGCTTTTTATGAAATATTGTTTGACAGTCCTGTAAGTTTCTTATGACAAGTATTCAATGAAATCAGTTTGACCTATTTACAAATATTTAACGAAGAACTTTTTTCTATATCCTGGTGCTATTTTTTTGACCGCAGCTGTATGTATGTATATGTACACTAGGGCGGGTTGTTTTGTATGGATGAAAAAAAAAAAATGGAAAATCGTATAGCAAAAACGTAATCTACATAAAATTCTCCTAAAAAACACGGATATAAAATCAAATCCTAATCCGCGCCTCTCTACTCGAAAATTTTTTTTACTTGGGTGAATATTTTTTTTAATTTAAAAAAGTTTTGAGTGTAGGAAATAATAAAGTGCAACAGAACACCTTACTAAAGCTGTTATGATACTTGCTATTTTTTGTATTTTTTCAATATTGGAGAACAGTGCAAATATATTTGCATAGGAAAACTGACTAAGTGTAAAGAGTATGATTATATCATAAAACATCTTGAAATTTCAAACAAATATACATGTGTTATCGATAAATAATCTAAGACTGTCAAAAAAAATATAAAATTTTTTAACTTAAAATTGACATTTCCAGATTAATTGTTAGCACTGTTTCAAATTTTTTTAGTTTTTGATCGAAAGAAACGGTTTTTAACATTTTTTTGCGATTTTTAGCTTTTATGACGGTTTTTTGTGGGGGAAAAATGTGGGCAGTATTTTTTGTTTTGTTTACATTTTATCAAATTGTATTTCTTGTTCTTTCTCGCATTTTTTTGTTTCATTCAGTCAATCCTAAAAAAATCCAATACAAAAAATAGCAAGTATCTAACACCTTAAACAATTTTATTCAGAAAATTCGATTTCTGTTTGGAAAAAGCTGTTTTTTCAAACATTTATTTGTTTGGCAAAGTCGGGTATATATATACATTTTCAAGTCGAGAGCCGCGGATTAGGATTTTATTTTAGATACATGGTTTCTTCGGAGAATTTTATGTACTTTAAGGTTTTTGCTATACGATTTAAAAAAAATTTACACATATACAGTTAGAGTTGTCAAAACCGATTTCCGTAGTATTCGAAAAATCGATTTTTTTCTATTTTTCCGGTTTTTTTAAAACCGGTTGTTTAAAAGGGCCGGTTTTCGAAGTATTCGAGAAATCGGTTTTTTGGTCTCGAATAATCGGGTTTTTCTTATATTTAATAATTAAATTATCTTGCACAACAGTATTTTAATTGTTGTCACCATACATAACATATTTATCACAGGACCAAGCTATTGAACTTGCAGAAGAATTCTCCTACACTAACTTTTTTTGTAATTGCCAGCAGTATGATTTAAGCGACAGTTCTAACTTTGGCTTTGGTTTCTGGTGTACATCCCAACTCAGTGGAGTTGAAATTAAATTTTTGATGCTTTTGTAAATCGCACTAAAAAAAGAGTTGAAACTCATAATACAAAACTGCAACATTTCAACTGAACCAGAGTTGAGTTTTAAACCGTAATAGATGTAGAACCGCTTAATAATAACTTAAAAAATTCAAATCCAATATAAAAAGTCAAGAACAGTTAATAATAGTGACTTAAGAGTATTTTGACTACAGATACATTTTCTAAAAGATCTTTTACATTAGATCTGCTTTACATTGCATTACTGACAATTAAAACAATCTCAACAATTAAGCTACGTTTACAATCAAAAAAAAAACAATTTCGTTTTTTCTTCTATCTTTTTTCTTCCCAAAGTATTTCATATATTTTCCTTTCATTTTTAGAACAAAAATGTAACTAAAATTTTTTTAAAAATTTAACTAAAGTTGAGTCAACTAGAACTTCAGCAACAATTTGTATGAAATTGTTTCTGACGTTTAAAATAATTTTATTAAGTTTTAAATAAAAATTTTAACAAAATGTTTACAAAAATAAAAATAAATGCATAACATTGTTGTGGCTAAAAATTGCAAACGTTTTCTTGATGCAAAATGTGTGTAGTTACAAAAGAAATTGTTGCTCTATTATGAACACCAAGTGAAAATGTTTTTTTTATTGTGAACGCAGCTTTAGTGAACGTGTTTTGCAGTATTGTCCTCAATAAATACTTTGTTGAGAAATCGAATGCCCCCAACTCATTTGACTTATACACCTTTTCCAATTGTAATCCAGAAGGCGTCAATTGTAATTCAGATCAGTCAGTTGTATTTCAGAAAGCGTAAATTGTAATTCAGATTAGTTAATTGTAATTTAGAAAGAAATTTTATTAACTACTTTTTATTTTAATTTTATTATAATAAAAAAAAGCCAAAAAAGGTAGATATTCGCAAATAATTCTTTGTATTTTTATTATATTCTGAATTACAATTGACGCTTTCTGAATTACAATTAAAAATTTCTGATTTACAATTGACGCTTTCTGTATACAATTAACTAATCTAAATTACAATTTACGCTTTCTGAATTACAATTGACTAATCTGAATTACAATTGACGCTTTCTGAATTACAACTGGAAATGGTGTAGATAATTGTTTTTTATTTATTTTCTCTATTTTAAACCTACGTCTTTAAAGCTAAAAAATAGAATATCAAACAAGTGTATGTTATGTTTAAAGGATTTTATGGAATGTATTGATCCCAAAATATATGTATAATATAAAATAATATATAATTTTGCTTTTGTTAACAATTTTAGCCACTACCATGGACAACGTTCTTCAAGCGATTTGGTGGCTAAGCCTAGGGTGTGGATCGTGTCTTGAACTTAGACATCGCTAGTTTCTAGTGGTGCCTCAGATGAAGGGGGTGAACATTAAGTAAGGCCTTGGCAACGAAAGGTTAACCACCCCGTAAGCCGAGGTGTCATGCGACATTTAAAAATTTTTTTTTAACTAAACGATTTAAAACCGAAAATAATGGCCCATATTCATAGTCAAAAATAAAGTCGATTTTTTCTAAAGTCGACTTTAAAACAATGTTATTGACATTACTTAAAGTCGGTTTTAACTTAAAGTCGACTTTATTTTTGACTATGAATATGGGCCAATGTTTTTAATACCTTTAAAATGTATTTAATATTCTTGGTTTCGTGTCTATCATTTATGAAACTGAATTTAAACACGATTTTTAACTGAAAATATCGGTTACAGTACTTTTAAAAACTGATTTTTAAAGTATTTTCTACCTATTAACAGCCTATATTCTTTTAAATTTGTTTGCCATATTTGTTAATTGAACTGCATTTTAAACAAAAGATTAATTTGCCTTTTTCAAAGGACAGGCAAGTGATTGTGTAGACAAATTCGCACTAAGAACCACGAACCTTTGAATTTACTCTATTTTTCACTGGCTCTTATCATATTAAAGTATTGACCGATACAAGTATAGATTTTTATTTTGGATACCGAGAAGGTAAAACGTCAAAATGGCAACACTGGTTATGAGCAATATCATAAAAATTACAATTAAAGCCCAACTATAATGTGCATAAGCTTGTTTAAGCTTATGTCAAAAATTAATAAAAAGCCTCACAAAAAAATAGCAAAACACATTTGATTCCGTACGGAAAGTGCGATCAGTTTCGCACTTTGCTTAAGCAAACAACAGATTCATAAAACTTAACAAAAAGTTTCCTAAAGTACGATATGTAATGTACTATTAAAGTGACCTCACAAGCGCAGCTGTTTGCAGTGATTTTCTTAGTGTGTGACGTTTGGTATCATTTTTTTTGTTTATTTACTTTTTTAATAAGACATTTTGACATTTGCCGTCTCAATTCTATCAACAAATGCCTGTTGTTTTTTCTATTGTTTCATTGTTGTAGTGCTGAGGTCACTTTGTTAATACATTTTGGTTGGACCTTTAGTTATTTTCCAATTTTTTTTTTTTTTTTTTAATGATAACTGAAAAAAAAAAATTTTTGATTTTTTTTGTTTTTTAATTGTAAATCGGCTGGCAAACAGGGTTGTCAGATATGGCGATTTTGAAACGTGTTTGGCGGTGAAATTTTCCATTTGGCGACTTTTGATATAACGGGCGATTTACTTGGCTATTTTTACCATTTATATTATTTAAGCGTTTTTTTTTTAACAATTTGTAATTTTTTATTATCATTACTAATTTAAAAAAACTGGCAACTTTTTTTAACATTATTTTAGTTTTTTTATTATTTCAAGTGAATTTTTGTATATTCAGTCCCTATTTAATTCTAATAGAATGTATTATGCAGGTCAAAATACTAGTAATGAAATCGATGAGGCTGAAGTGTATGATTTTATAGACTTATGGGTTCATTTTAGATTCTTTAACTGAATACCTATATGATCTCCATTTTATGTTACTTAAAAAAAAATTAAAGAAACTAAACATAATTTACTTTCGGCGACTTTTTTTGTATTTTTTCTCAGTTTTTGTCAAATTTCGACTGAAATATTACACTAGCTTTTTTTGTATGTAAAATAAAAAAAAAATTTTAAGAAAACTGAACAAAATTGACGTTTGGCGATTTCTGACATCCAGTTTGGTGATGGAGCAAAAAAAAATATTTTATAAAAAGTACAAATTATTGAGTAAAGTTCTCTTTTGCTTGGTGATCTGTACCATCTCAATTTTCCATCACTTTGCAATGTACAAATTATAATGCTATTTATACCTACATTAAATTGAAAACAATTCGATTTATAAATTCTTATCAGAAAAGCAATACTTTCCAGCTATTTTGCTTATTATATGTATAACCTATAATAAACTACACATGTTTAAAATAAATAAATGCAATTGTTTCTCATGACTACCCAGTACATTAACGTATTTGTATTAGACGCCTGCACAAATGGATTTGTTCTTAAAAAGTACATATGATCTAGCAAAGCATGAACACTTACTCGAACTATAATAAAAAACATGGTACCTGTTTTTGAGAACAACAAAATTAGCGAGTAACTATTGGTTGTTACTCGACTTTGTTTGTGCTTGCTAACCACTTGTTCGTTTTTCTCTCTCACTTGACCATTCATAAAACGAACGGTCGAGTATCTTGCGACAGCCAAACTTCACTAGGTACCATCAGTACCACGTGAAGTTTTGCAAACATTAAAAACAAAAAATATTGTCTTTTTTAACTGTTAAGTTTAATAAAAAAAATGGAAATAAATAAGGTATGATTATACATACATAACTTTATTTATTTAGATCATTTAGATTGTTATTTATTTATAAATATTTAAAAGTGAACTTTATTTGCAATAATATTTACTTGTATATGAAAAAATATTTAGGCTAAATTACACAAAAAAATTTCGAATTATCTAGTCTTAAGAAATTAATTTTTGTCTAATTTTTGGGTAATTACACAAATTTCAGCTTTACTACAAGTACCACATGAAGTGACCATAATTTTATAGGTACTTCTTTTTCGTTGTTCCCATTTTTATATGTTCCCTTTTTTCGGAACATATTTCATCTTCGGCTGCTGCATGTTAGTATTTATAAAAACAACAATCACTTCTCTTCACTTTTTGCGCGTTAAGCAAGAGAACAAATAAATACTATATTCGACAGCGAGTTTCACATGTGAAGAAAAAAGTTACTCGTTGCAGACCTCTAATTTGTATATACAAACCAGGGCTGCCAGCTTTGGGGTTTTGACCCCAAATTAGGGGTTTTCTTGTTGCTAAAAGGGACAAAAAATTTGATTTGGGGTTTTCATTGGGGATTTAAAAAAAAATTAGAATTTTTTGGGGAAATACACGGAAAGAATTATTTACTAAAGCACCACAAAATACAGCTTGAACTAAAAATAATTTGCATCATTCTCGTCCAAGCCAAAATTTTCTTATTTTAAATTTATGTGTGGCTTGGTTTAAGCAAAAAGTTATGACTCAAAGCCAACTATATTTAAATACAGCTAAAAAAACAAGTAAGAAAGTATATTCGGTCAAGCCCGACATTATGATACCCTACACCACAGTATTTAAAAACACATCATGCTTATGTGTCCATATAAATATAGATTTATCTATAATTATAAACTTCATGAAAATCGGTTTGAAAGTTTGTGAGAGGCTGAAATATTCATACAAAATGGTCCTATTTTTGAAAAACTGTATATCTTATGTGTCCATATAGATATGGAATATCTATGGTTTAAATTTCATTAAAATCGGTTTGAGAGGCAGAAATTGCTCCTATCTCCCTTCGTGGTCCTATTTTTTAAAAAATTCATACATTTTGTATCCATATAGATATGGTTCTATCTATGTTTTAAATTTCATTGAAATCGGTTTAATAGTTTCTGAGAGGAAGAAATTTCCCCCTATCTTCCCTCGTGGCCAGCCGGACGGACATCGTTAGTTCGACTCAGAAAGTGATTCTAAGACGATCGGTATACTTTAAGGTGGGTCTAGGACCAATATTTTAAGGCGTTACACACATCAGCACAAATGCATAATACCCTCTCCACTATTGTGGTGTGGGTATAATTAAGTATTCGTTGCTTATGGCTAATTTCAACAATTCAATTTGAATATCAATTAATATTTAAATATAGTTGTTCCCAAGGCCCATCTATCAGGTCTGCTTACTTGTACAAAAACAAAAAACTTTTTCTTTTAAGCTGTCAAAAACTTACTACCACATATAGAAAGCAAAAGAAAAAAACGTGTATGTAAACAACTTTTGAAAGCTCAAAAGAACGAAAACAATGATAATCAGGCTTCTTGCGCAGACCTTTTCAATGGGCCTTGGTTGTTCCTATAATTTTGTTATTATTTGACATGAAAAACTAACTAACAAAATACGGAAAAAATCATGAATTTTTAAAAACGTATAGCATTAGTTAGATTAAGGAAAACTTAATATAAAAACGAAACTTTTTATTGATTTGCTTAACATGTCGATTCAAATAAAAATTAATTGAATTAAACAAAGTTTTCTTGAACATTTTCTGAAAAATTTAAAAAAATCCCTAGTATTTGTTTCTTGATGCAAGAAATTCGATTCTTTTAATTAATCAAGATAACCAGGTTAATTTTAAATTAATGCAGCTTGATTTAAACAAAATCTTTCTTATTTTTATTAAAAACAAGCTTCTTTTGTATTTCTTTTCTTAAGAAATTTTTGATCATATATCAAAAACATGAAATTTGTTACTTTAGAAAATACACTTATTTCCGTGTAAAAAATATGAGTTTAATTTTTCTATAGGAGATAACTAAGTTTTATGCACACACAAACATTAGGGTGGCTATTTTTGCAATATCACTTAAGGTGCTATCAGACGGGATGTATTTTACATATGTACTGTCAAATTTTCCATCTGTAAAAGTTGTACACATCGTGTGATACATATAAAACTTTGCATGTGTAAAATACATGTGGAAGTCAGCTTTTGTTTACATTTATAGGTTATGTCATAAGGAAAAACATAAGCAGGTGTGATAGCAAAAATTATGAATCGTATGTAAAATGGAAATTTTGACATACATACGGAATTACATATGGGTAAGAAAAGTGACAGTATATATGTAAAATACATCCCGTCTGATAGCACCTTTAATATCAATAAACACCGGGTAAAAAAAGTTGCTTTTTTTTTTATCAAAAAAAAAAAAAAAAAAAATATCTCAAAAGTTTGAAGCTACGGTATTTATCGGATATATTAAGTCCTTTAAAATTCCCAGTTGGAACATAGGGCCATAATACAACCTATCGGATATAAGAAACCTAAAAAAAATTCACGAAAAAAGTTTCTTATAAGCGTTTCTTTCTTATATACAATTGTTTTATATAAGAAACTTATTTCTTATATAAGTAGCTATGGCCATAAGACTATTATATTTATATATTACATATATTTTGGTTTTCTGTTTTTTTTTTTTTTTTTGTTAACATTTCTAACTTTTAAATAATTATTTTCTATGTCTTTTGAGTTTTTCACTATTTTAGATGATTTTGCAATTTCGCTTCTTTTTATACCGTTTTGTATTTCTTTAAAAATTTTAACTTTTGTTTTTATTGGCAAAAATCACAAAGCTTCTCATGAGTACCAGCTCGCTCATCTAAAACTAAAAAAAACTTTGTTCTTGTTGTAAAACTTTCAGAAAACAGCGTTGTCCATGCAAACTACATAAGTTATGTGTTGCCGTTTGAAAATTCTTATATAAATTCTTTTTCTATACATTTTGTGTTTTTGATGTTTAAGAAAAATGTTCTTTAATCAGTTTTTTTCTTATAAGCTTTTTTCTTATATGAAACCTTTTTTGTTAGAAAAATCACTAAAAAGACGTAGAGTTTTTGAAAATGTTTCTTAAAAGCGTTTTGTTCTTATATGAAATGTTCTTATTCGATAAATACTGTAATTTGTCAACAATATGATGATGTATAATAAGTACAAAATTTGTATTTTCCTAGTGAAGTTCATGTATGTACATTAGACCGGGTCGACCTCCATACAAAAAAAAAAGTTGTGCCAGTCACCCCCTAGAATGAAAGATATGTCCATGAAGTTTCTAAAACAGGAAAAAAATTTTTTTTGCCACGCCCCAAAATACAGCACTTTTGGTTTTTTATATGTAGCGCTGCCATTTAAAGTCCGATCTCATCATATCGCATATCGTTGTTCATGGCTTGATAGTGGCTTCATTTTTTGTCTTTGGTGACTTTTCAATCCGTCCTGAAATTCTGGGCGCCACTTATGCCATCTCGGATCCTTCCCCCAAATGTCCAATTTTTTTGACGGTTCAAGAAAGTCCTTATAAAACTACGTATGTTGAGATTTTAATATCCTCACTTTTATGACACGCCTCCAAATAAAGCCCCTTTTTCTGTTTCACATACATACTACATTAAACCAAGTAGAAGCCAATACAAACCAAAAAAATTTTCCGTCAGTCACGCCCTAGAATAAAAGGTATATTTATACAGTTTTAAGGACTTTAAAAAAAAATTTGCCACGCCCTAAATAACAGCCCTTTTTGTTTTAGATATATAGCAAAATAAAAATTCTGTAAAAGCCTCCATTTTTTTTAATGGCTCCCTAAGCCATTATCAATCTCGTACAAAACTCTGTAAGTTACGCGCAATTTTTGTTTAATTATTCAATAATCCTGAAAACCACCCTCTATGGCTTGTCATTTGAATTTTTAAAAACTGTTTCTTAGCCTTTGGTTTTTTTTAACTAAGCGGTGTTTTCAAGTGGACTACTCATATTTTAATGAAAGTGAGACGGATGAATTTATTGACAAGCTTTCTCGATCTGAACTACTAGCGTTTTTTTTTTGCCAGTTTTCATATTTTGTGCAATTTTTCGTGCCATTTTTTTTTGCTGGACTGTGAAACTCAAATTAAAAATTTAAATTAAGACATTTGTAAAAGCAAACATAATGTCATATATGAGACCATGATACAGAGCTAAAACAAGAACTAAAAAATATAAAGAAACTGCAGAATTCTAAAAATGAAAAAAAAATAATTTAAATGCATAAAAATGAATGCCTCAAAAAATGTATGCGAAAAATTATAAATTGGGCAGTCGGTGTATATAAATCTTAGCTAGACTCAAGGTGACTCAAAGTTTTAGAGGGACTTTCTTAGCACGTGAAAAAATTAGACATCAGAGGGAAGGATCCGAGATATCATAATTGCCATCTAGAATTTTAAGTTAGTTTAAAAAATCATTAAATACGAAAATAAAGGCACATTCTAGCCATTAACAATGATATACGATACGATGAGATTGAACTTTAATTGACGATGCTGTATATATAAAACAAAAAGGGCAGTAATTTAGGGCATGGCAAAAACAATTCTTTTAAAGTTCTTAAAACTTAATAAATAAACCTTTTATTCTAGGGCGTGACTGATGAAAATTTTTTAGGTTTGTATTGGCTTCTACTTGGTTTAATGTAGTATGTGTGTGAAAAAGAAAAAAGGGCCTTAATTTGGAGGTGTGTCATAAAAGTGAGCATATTAAAATCGATACATACGTAATTTTATAAGGACTTTCTTGGACCGTCAAAAAAATTGGACATTTGGGGGAAGGATCCGAGGTGGCATAAGTGGTGTCCAGAATTTCAGGTCGGATTGAAAAGACTAAATGTATAATTTCATTTTTATATTAAAAAATATGTATTTCAATGATCATTAATGCAATAATTTTTACCAAATCCTACCCCACTGCTGATTTCTTAATGTTATACGTGAATTTAGCATTATTTTAGGTGAATTTTGTGCTTAAAATAGCACTTACAGCAGACTTATCAAAATATAAATTTCGTTAAAAAAAAGTTGATATTCATTAGTTAAGAAATTAGTTTAATAAATGCAATTCATAGAAATATAATTTGTTTTGTTAAAATAAATAAAATATAATAACAAAATACTACTGGAAGAACTGTAGCGTGCATCACAAAGGGTTCACGGCTTTTGTCAAAAAATCACAACATTTTTTGGCGAATAAGTGCGTTTAGAATTCTCTTATAGTCATCTTTCTTTAAGGAATTAGATTTTGTATACCTTATCATGCCAAATTCGCTAAAAATTAGGAAAACTCACTTCCACTTTTTGTAGCGAGCGTCACAAAACTTTGTGATCAATTATTTCGCAACAAATACTTGCTATGAAATTATGATATATGTCATTCGTAAGTACATATTAATGCCACTAAATACTATATATAAGTTGAAGCTATCTCTTTTGAAAGACCAAAAAATGTTTATATTTCAATCAAGAAAAGCGTGCGAATGTAGCGTTCGTCACGCAGGATTTGTCCATATGACAATATTTTAGCTCTTCTAGTCAATAACATTAGCCTCGAAGAAAGTTTTTTGCTAAAATTAATATTTAAGAAAATAATTAAGAAAATAACAACAAAATACCAAACATTTTATATAAGTTTTATATATACATATAAAAGGGGGATTTAATGTCAAGTGACCCAATTTTGAAATCGATGTCTTCCGATTTGGATGAAATTTGCACCAACGTTAGTCTTATTGAATAGTAGTTTAGACACAAATTTTTAACAAGATCGGTTTCAGATCGGTAAAAGTTTCAGAGTTAGAGGGTGTCAAGGTTTGCCATACCGGTGTTCTTTCTCATCCATGTAACTTATTACCTATTGGTATTAGAAAAATTTGTCCCAAGTAGCTAAGATAGCTATTTAATCAATCTTTTTAAAAAAAATTTTTTTAAATTTAAAACCTTTTTTTTTTGCCGTTTTAAATTTAAAAGAAAAAAATTTAAAAAAATTAAAAAAAAAACAAAAAAAAATTTTTTTAAAAGATTGATCAAATAGATACCTAAGCTGCTTGGGACAAATCTTGCTATCACCAATAGGTAATAAGTTACATGGATGAGAAAGAACACCTGTATGGCAAAAATTTCAAACTTTGACCCCCTCTAACTCAGAAACTTTTTGACCGATTTTGTTGAAAATTTGTGTCTAAGCTACTATCAAATATGACTAACCATGGTGTAAAATTCATCTAAATCGAAAGACATCGATTTCAAAATTGGGTCACTTGTAGAGTTGTCAACCGATTAAGAATAATTCGATTAATCGATCAAACAAAACCAAACTTTTGTTCGAATAATTTTAAAACGACTATTTGCGAATAACGAATAAATCGATTAATTAATGTCGATTAATCGAAAAATTTTTTTTATTAAAAATAAATTAAATAAAAGCTTATGATATGATTTATTCTCATACGTTTTTAGTGATTTTATACAAAATGTAGGAAAGTTAAAAATATTGTTGCCATAGCCCTGGTTGTTATATATCTCAACGTTTAGTAAGCAAAACCGTGTTGAGTACACATTGTATTTCAAAAATGTATTTTTTGTTCTTATTAAACAAATCTTAACAAACAATTGAGTAGGTGAGTTGCAAATCTCGTTCGTTACAAAATTAATAATACGAGATGACAACTGATTCTTACAGTTCTTTAAGCGCTTTATGAGAAGAAATGAACTAATTGTTAGACCCCAGAGTTGATTTATTCAAAGTTAGCAGATGGAAAAAAGTTCGTTATGAATTAACTCTGGACTAAAAAGCTGCTAAGCTAAATCGGTATTCTAGTTAGCAGCTGGTTGTACGTAGTGTACAAACTGTGGGCCACTTTTTGTTATGAATACGGCTGTATATGTATATCTTTACCATTTGCGTAAGTGTAACAATATTACCATTGAAAACGATGTTGTGGAAGATAATCCAACGACATCAAGAAATTCCAAACTTAGTTCAATGGAAAAATACTTTAAGAGATACAGCGGCTGTTCTATAGAAGAAATTATTGACAGAAGTTTGGCTGAAGATAGTGGTCTGCCAACTCCTTTCGAAAATCCAGAGTAATATCGGATTATTAAGGAACTAAGGGTTTTACGATGCTTTTAAGTAACACAACGATTTGGAGTTAAGATGAACAATTTTTTGCATAGCGGATGGGATGGAAGATTTTCCATAGTAATTTTTTTGTAAAAATAATTTTTTTATTTGTTATTCTCATCGATTAATCGAAAAATTTTTTAGATTTAATCGTTTGATCGAACGAACAAAAATAATTATTTGAATTATTCGAACAAAGTTGAAAGGCGAATAATTGACAACTCTAGTCACTTGACATTAAATCCCCCTTTTATATATATAAAACGTATATAAAATGTTTGGTATTTTGTTGTTATTTTCTTAAATATTAATTTTAGCAAAAAACTTTCTTCGAGGCTAATGTTATTGACTAGAAGACCTAAAGTATTGCCATATATCATATTCTTATAAAATATTGTTTTTAAGAGATAGTCATATGCAAACAAATTACATTTGAATAAATGCCTTGAAGACAAACTTTGATGGTCGCACGTCCCCCATAAAACACAACTTATCGCTACAAAATTTTTTTGTATTTTTTTTTTACATAAAACTGAACCGATTTGAGAGGGGAGAATATAAGAAAAAAAAATAAATAAATAAATGCCACCCTAATGTACATATCGTCATCTTAAAGACCTAATAACCTATCTGCAAAAATTTCAAAATTGAGTTTTTTTTTATGGATTTTTATTCCCTATATCATAACGCATATGTGTGCAAAATTTTGAACATATAGTATTACAAATGACAAAGTTGTTGTACCTAGAGGACCGTTACGCACAAAAAAAGAGAAAAATAAATCATCAAAAATCACAATAAAAGTTTAATTTTGTTGCATAGTGTAATTTAAACAAACATTAAGTACATAATTGTTTTTGCTTAAACCGGTAAAAGAAACTACTACTGTAATTATTTAAAGTATATAATATTCATGTGTAAAGAAATTTTTATTTATTCATACTACAGTGGTATCCCGGTTTAACGAATACTCAGTTTAACGAATTCGCGATTTAACGTACGGTCATATTTTTTCCATTGAGTACCTTATATTACGAACAAACAGCAAATTTTTGTACTCTATATAACGAATTTTTACAAAATAATTTAAAAAAACAAAATATAATGAATGCAAACATATTTGCATCCATTCTCTTTTGTTTTTGTATACATTTTAACCATATTTTAATAGCCATTTTACTGAAAACAACGAGTTTAGAGAAGTATTTTCTTTTCTTAAAAAGAAAGCAAAGAAAATGCTTGCTCGCCAAAATAAAAATTTGTGCGTTACAAAGTCATTTTTACTTTTGTTTACAAAACAAATGTTTGTTTTCTGTTTCAAATTTTACGTAATTTTTGTGAAGTTTTTGTACAATTTACATCAAAATGCCCAAAAGAAAACTTTTAATTCTTAAAGAAAAATTAAACATTATTGACGACTTTGAAAAGGGCCTGCGACTAAGTGCTTTATCTAATAAATATCAGCTGTCAAAGTCATCAATATGCACAATTATAAAATCAAAATGGAAACTTTTGAGCGAAATGGAAATTACTAATTTCGGATCAAAGAATAGAAGGGCCTTAAAAACAGGTGAGTTTCCAAGAATGGAAACAGAATTGTTTAATTGATTTCATAACAAGAGAAAGGCGAACTTTCCTATTAGTGATCCTATATTTAAAGCAAAAGCCCTCATTTAATTGCAAATGATATGAAGTATTTATTTTTTGTTTGTGTTATGAATGGAAATAAACGAATTTCCTTTGTTTTATTAAAATATTATTCTTTTATTATTAAAAATGTATTAAAAAAAACTTCGGGATTTAACTAATTTTTCGATATAACGAAAGGGCCTGACAATATATAATTCGTAAAACCGGGATACCACTGTAATTAGTACTGCAGATAGGTTATTTGGTTTCAGATTTTTACAATTCCAAAAAACCTAAGTGTCATAACATAAGCTGTGATTAGAAAAACAAAATTTTCTCAACAGATATATTTCATTTCAATCATTTCATTTTTAATCAAAATGAGTAATTTTCGTTTCAATATCGTAAATAGTTCCAATTTTATAACGTTTTTTCCCTCTCCTGTAAACTTTTGAAAACTGCAGATAGGTTATTTCGACTTTTAGGTGACGATATACTTATTAGAGGTGATAAAAAAATTAAAATTAACTTTTAAGTCAATGAATGGGCTAATTTTGTTTCCTTGTATATAAAAACAAAAATTATGAAGTTGGTGACGATTGGGTAAAGAAAAGTCGACTGATAAGTTGAAAAGTGAATACAAGGCGAAAAAATCTCTTATTTTAGTTTTTGTCAATTTTTTAAATGTCATAAACATTTCTTCTAGATGATAAAGTAATCAAAGTGTAGATAGAATTATATTTTCAATGCAGATTCATCAACTATACTGTCAGTCTTATTTTACCAAAAAAGAATTCAAATTTTTAAAAGTTTATTATCATTTACAATACTTTGGACAATGTTATTACAATTTAAAATTAAAAATTTTAAATACTTCAAAAACAACAAAAACACTACAATAAAAAACTAATATACTCGGTTTTAAACGCATCAAAAAAGTGTACAGTTTTAAAATACTAAGAAAAGTGAAGTGACTAATACTTTGATTGATTCCTTTTTGCTTTTAGGACGGCTTCTAGTCTCTTTGGCATCAATTCCACCCATTTTAAAGTTCGCTCAGTAGACAATTTTGGCAACTCTTCCTGCAGAATTTTATTCAGAGAGTGCTTGCTGCTAAGGTTTCTTTTTAATTTGTCGGTCCAAATGTTTCCAGATGTTTACTTGAGTTGATATCAAGCGACTATTGGGCTGATCCATCTGTTTGAGGACGTTTTACAAAACTTAACCCTATCACGCTTCACTTTAGATACTATATTTTGTCCGTTGAATTTCTTATTTATACCTTTTATCACGTTTAATTTTGTCCAACTTGCTTTTGTCACTCTTTGGAGCAACGCATTTTTCACAGATGACAGTAAGGTTGAAGTCCGATCAAATTTGGCAAAGTAGAAATTTAACTTTTTATAACAAACATAACTCTTTTTATATTGGAAAACAAGCTCACAGTATATGTTTTTAATACAACTACATATGTATTTCCCTACAATAAAAATGATCTCTTGTAGAACATAGTACTAGTAAAACTCAAATAAATATTTAAATTATGCGTTAAAAATTTTGTATTTTTTACAGGGGTTTATTTTTGGGGATTTACTCTTTTATTGGGGGATTTTTGGGGAAATTTTTTTTTAAGTTTGGGGAGGACGAAAAAAAGTACCTGGCAGCCCTGATACAAACCCATACAAATATTTCTACAACACAAAACACACTCAAACTACAAAACAATTGTAGATAAAAAAAATACTAATTGTAATGATGACATCTGAATTACAAGTTAAAAAGTATCTACTGAGCCGGGAACATTTAATGTTAAATAAATGTATCTTCCCGTTGAGAGTTCCTGATATTAAAACTATTCGGAATATTAATAGATAAATGACGTTTTTTATGACGTAACGCTAGAGAAAATGTCTAAAAATTGCAGGAAAACAACATAAATCTCACATGACCCCGGCCGGTTGCAAAAAAAAAAAAAAAAGAAATGAAACAAAAATTACATAAGATTCTTAAAGTAATATTAGTAACCAAAATATTTGATAATTTTACTAAAAATTAATGGAGAACGATGAAAAACATGAATAAAAAATGTATGTTGAATACTTACTTGTGACGCAATTGGGAGGCAAGTCCATTGCTCAATGCGGTTGTATGCTAGAAAAAAAATTATTTTGTTATTTGCACAGGAAGTACTAAATAAAATGCAAAAATGTTCAATCTTTACGATTATATAAATGTTGCTTTAGAAAAGGCGTTTAAGGCAAAACATGTTTCACCGTCGTATTTTTGTTTGGCACTTACATTATCGAATATGCTAGAATATTTTCCGGCCACCAAACTAGCTTGACGTTGACCAGCCAAACGGGGCAAAAACTTTGTAACACGCAACATTTTTTTTTTTAATTTATATTTAATTTATAACAAAATTTTCAATTATTTTCTTTTAATTTAGCAATTATTTCGTTTGGAAAATTTTCTTTACAATTTCACAAATGGCGTGCACGTTTTTCAAAAAGGAATGAGAATTGTAATAAAAAAGTTGCTAATGAAAATGTCAAATTAGAAACTTAGTTAACAGGGTTGGTCATGATAAATAAAAGTATTATTGCAACAGTGTTTTATTTCGTTAGTCCCCTTTTACAAAGTGCCAAGTAGAAGGCTGACAGGCGAAGTTTGTCGGTGAGGGGTTGTAGAGGTAGAGTGTGTAGTACATGACACAAAGTTACTACTATGGGGTGATACGGAGAAATTCCGTGATGACGTTAACCGATCCTGGAGGGGCAGAATGGATTGCAGGGTGTCTAGGGCACTATGGCCCAAATTGGACGCGGGGGCAACCAGGGTTCTACTGGGATTGGATAGGGGTAGTCTCAGAACACTTATAGGGTTCTTGACGGGTCATTGTCCTGTCAGGGCTTTTGCGGGCAGATGGGACAACGCCATACCGGACTTCTGCAGGCTATGCGAGGATTCGGAGGAGCTAGAGACGATCGAGCATGTACTGTGCCATTGTCCTAGGATGCAGGGTCTCAGACTGAAGTGGCTAGGAGATAGGTTTCACGACGAACTGGGGTGCATGGCTGGATGTAATCCGGCCAATATACTGGGGTTTGTCAGGGAAATAACGCGGCTGTTTCTGTTGAGGGGACTGTAAGGGGGGTATTGTTCCTACTTTCTAATTTTCTATCTATATCTTACTTCCTTTTCTCTATTTTTCACTTCCTCTTATCTCTATCTCTTACTTCATATTTTCATTGAAGGGAATCACAATGGATCGTATTCGGTCTCCGAGTGGAGGTGTGCCTGTGGGCACACAACCCTTCTTAACCTAACCTAACCTAACCTAACCTATGAACACCAAATGAAAATGTTTTTTTGATTGTGAACGTAGCTTAAACGTTGTAAATTGGGACTTATGTTTTCTGTTATCACAGGATGACCCGTTTAAGGGCAGTTAAGGGACTGGAAAAGGTATAATAAAAATGGAACTTGTGCAATAATACTGTATTAACTCAAAATATAAAAATTTCCAGTAGAAGCAAAACTATTTTTTATTTTATGAATATTACGTGTCGATTTTTTCCAAAAAGGGGAAAAATAAAAATTTTGAGTTAATACACTATTGTTGAACAAGTGCGATATTTTTCTTGTTTTATGGCAATGCTGTATGTGTTATATAAAATTTATTTATTATATATAAGTATTTCAACTAGCTAACCCGGCAAACGTTGTTCTGCCATACAAATAATTTCTAGTGAATATTTTGGAAAAAATAGGAAACATTTTTCTGCTTAGGTACGTCCTATTGACCTAGCGGTATGAAATATACTTCACAACCTAAGGCCCAACCATAATATGCATAGTCTTGCTTAACCTACTGTCAAAAATTAACGAAAAGTCTCTCAAATGTATTTTAAAAAACAAAAATTAAATTTGTTTAATATTTTTGGCTTTTCTAAAATCTTTGGAAAAGGTTTCCTGATGAGCTGGCCTAAGCAACCAGTGGAATGCGCATAGAAGCTAGCTTTAGCTCAACAATAAATTTTCAGTGTATTTATCAAATATGAAAAATTGGGAATTTAGCACGTCGTACTGAAATCGTATTAATAATCAACAAACGTTTGATTCCGTACGGAATGTGCGATCAGTTTCGCAATTTGCTTAAGAAATCTACAGTTTCATAAAATTTAACAAAAAGTCTCCTTAAGTTCAATATGGTTTGCCTCATGTGATTTACATGTATTCGTACATTTGCTTAAGCCAACGTAAGCACATTATGGTTGGGCTTAAATTCTTAAGCTTACTAAATATACGTACAAGATTTCATGAAAATCGATGGAGCTGTTTCGTTCTGATTTCGATATTAAAAAATGGGAGGGTAATGCTATGTTCATACGACGTTATAAACCACTCATTTCGCTCTTTGAAACTAGTTTGCAAAACATGCTGTTCATACGATTCATTCTTGTTTCATTTTGACATTTTTTTTTGTTGTGTGATTTTTTTTTCAAATAAATAAAAATGTAAATAAAACTTAAACAAATAACTATTATTTAATACTTTTATAAATATTATTATGTTATAATAATCACTTTATTTTATTAAACATCAATTTTTATTTTGTTTTGAGAGCTAATTCAGATAAACTAACAATAAATGTTATCAAAATTGGAGATGATAGCCTGTTTCAAAATGAAACGACCTGTTTCGCTCTCAAAATTTTGTTTGGGAAAACAAGTCGTTTCAATCATGTTTGGGGCGCGAAACAGGAATAATAGAGCGAAACACGAATATTGCTGTTCGTGTGAACATGGTATAAGGATAGGAGTATGAAAATTTAGGGTTATAGGTATTTTTGATGCAAAATAAAAAAAATGCAAAAAAGTTCTTGACAAAAAAATAATTCTGGATGGTATAAGGATAGGAGTATGAAAATTTAGGGTTATAGGTATTTTTGATGCAAATATAAAAAATACCTATAACCCTAAATTTTCATACTCCTATCCTTATACCATGTTCACACGAACAGCAATATTCGTGTTTCGCGCCCCAAACATGATTGAAACGACTTGTTTCCCCATACAAAATTTTGAGATCGAAACAGGACCTAGCGGTATGAAATATTCTTCTCGAACTATTCTTAAACTTACTAAATAAACATACAAAATTTCATAAAAGTCGGTAGAGCCTCAAGGAGTTCAAACACAAAATGGAAAACATTTCTGGATTGCGATAGTGTAATGACCAGCGTTATTAAATATATACTTTACGACATACACATTCTTATACTAACCAAATATACATAAATATTATATTTTAGCAATAGCACATTCTTTGGGGGTAGCCTTGCAAGAGCGGCGTTTTTGTTAAAAGTTTGGAGCAAACCGACTATAATAATAGCAATAAAGAACTCAATAGTATTGCGTAGTCGATGGGTATCTTTACCGTTATCTTTAAGTTAACGAACGAATTTTACGTTTATCATCGGAAAAATTCCGTATGTCTTTGAAAAACCGAGGGTTAATATAATTTCATAGATATTGATTGAAACAAAAAAATTAATTACATAATTTTGTTATGATAATAATAAGCCCTAGAGATTTTTAAATTTTGAGTTTCAAATCTCTTGGCAGTCCTATCTTTAACAAACTTCTTTAAATCTGGCATCACTTTTGATACGACTTTGAGGTTATTCAACAAAATAGTAGAAAAAGAATTTTTTTTATATTCCTGGTACAAAATTCAAAATTTTGTAATAAAAACATTACCAATTGTGCCCTTTTTTCCAACGGTTTTGTTTACAATACCTTTACGACGAAATGTCCGAAGAACTGGGATCTGACAATGAATTGGAAGAAAATTACTATACTTTTCTAAATCTACCTAAAGATGCAAGTATTTCTCGAGTGTTGTTGTTGTGGTTATTTCCACAACATTTTTCAAGTTTCATCACCTCAATAGAAAATTTTTTATTTAAAAAATATAGGCTACTTCAGACCAGATTAATACCAGCTATCGGAAGCTTAGCCGGATTTATCACCCGGACAAACATACTGAGCCGGAGAAAAAGCAAAAGGCTGAATTGATGTTCAATCGTACTAAGAAGGCATATGAAGTGTTGTCAGATCCTCATAAAAGAGCTATTTATGATTCGGTCGGAGAAAAGGGGTTACGAACCGATGGCTGGGAATTGGTACATCGTACAAAAACTCCAGCAGAAATCAGAGAAGAGTATGAAAGACTGGCTCAGTTGGCGGAGGAACGCAAACTACTGCAAAACACTAATCCTAGAGGGAATGTTACCATTAATGTTAATGCTACTGAAATATTTTCTCCATATGATGATTCTGAAATGCCACGTATTGAGGTATCATCTATGAGCATTTCTCAATCTATTGAAGCGCCTTTAACAAGAAGAGATACTTTAACTTTAAGTGGCAATCTCATGTCTTCTAATGGCAATGGATCTGGTGGTTTTGTAGTTTGTGGTAGACGTCTTCTTAACAAGGGCTGGCTGCAATTGGATGTCGGTGCAGGGAATGGTTTGTTGATGGCAGTAAAAGGTGGTAGAACTCTTAACTCCGTACTAACGGTAAATGCTGGAGGTCAAATGAATTTCCGAGAAAATGGAGTTTTACCCGGTCTATTTTCAACATTAGCTGTACAATTAGATAAACATACCATGGGCTCATTGACATTTAACGCTGGTTCTCAATCGAGTATGACAACTCAAATAGATCGCACGAGTGAACGATATTCGTGGTCTACATCTTTGGTAATTGGAACTCCGCATATATACTATAGTATTGCGTATACCCATAAGATGATTGAAAGTGAATTGAAATTAAAAGTTGCCGCCAGAGTTGGTACTTTTGGATTTTTAGCTGAATATGGTGCTGAAAAGAAGGTATCCAAATACAGTTCCGTTTATGCTTCCGTATCACTTGGCGTGCCTACAGGAGTTATATTAAAGTTCAAGTAAGTTCGATAAATCTATAGGAAAACATGCAATACTATATCTGCCTGCAAAATGTACTATCGAAAACGTTTCTTGTTCGTTTGTGTTTATTCATGTTCTAAAAGAATGTAGCATGCTCATTACATCTTATATAAGTGTAGCTTATAAAACACGAACGCCGTACTCGATCGTTCAACTTACATTTAAAACAAAAACAAAATTTCGAAATTTGTTTTTGTTTTAAATGTAAGTGGAAGGGGCGAGTAAGGCGCTCGCGTTCTATAAACTACACATTAATCTACAGTTTGTAATATAAAGTCTAACAAGACCAAAAAATAATATAATCTGGTGTGCTGAATATTATTTTTAAAACGAAACGATTTAAAATCAAAAATTTCGTTTTCAGTTTCTTAAAAAAATAATTTTTATAATTTTCCTTATATTTCCAATCTTTATTCCTCTTAATTTAATATTATAAATGCTTATTGAATTGTATTTTGCAATAAAAATCAAGATATTAAAGAGATTTTAAAATTGTTCGAAATTCATCACACCTTTTAAAAACGATTGATTTTGAGCACACACCCGAAAATAAATATGTATAAATTAAAGATTAAAATTATAAAATACCTTCTATCTATAGAGTAACACGTTCCCAACAGACGTATGTGTTTCCTATACACCTTAGCGAAGAAATTGTGCCCGCAGCTGTATTCTACGCAACTGTGACACCAGTAATTCTTTGGTTTTTTGTTAAAAAATCCATTATTGAGCCCATGCAGTCAGAACGCAAAAATATAGAAATTGAAAAAACCAAACGTAATAACGAGCAACGTATGACGATAAGAAAACAAGAGGCGAATGCAGCAGTAGAGTTAATGCAACATACTTATCAGCGTATAGTTGAAGAAGAAACTGAGCGGAATGGATTGATCATAACTAAAGCTGTCTATGGTCAGATGGAAGATAATGGTAATGAGTTTGTACCCTCCGCCTCCATAGATGTCACCATCCCTGTACAATGTTTGGTTAAAGATGGTGTTTTAATATTATACAATACATCAAAGGTTAGTTAACAAATTTTTAAAGTTATAAAAAAAATTGTATAACATTTTTTTAGAGCGATCTGCCTGGTTTTTATGATCCTTGCATTGGAGAATCTAAAGTTTTACATTTGGACTATACGCACAATAATGTTAATAACACTCTCATTATTAAAGATTTAGAAGATCTTCGACTGCCACGATAACTATGTGTTTTGTAGATGTTAATGTAGCTTTTATTTATTAATTATTTTTTCTCTTCATAAATCTTGTTTTGCTTAAAATAATTAAATATAAAACTATTAGGCAAATGATTTTGTATGTTCATTATGTTAATATACTGACTAAAAAATGTCTCAAAAATTATTGCTTTAAAAGTATGTAAATAAAGACAAAAAAATAAAATGTGTAATTACTTTGGCGTTAAATTGAATGCGAGAATGCAACCGCAACAAGAAATATAAAGTTCGTTTTAAAATTTGGGGGTGGTGGATTGAATGTGAGTAGCGTCTTAGGTTTTATTTTTTTATCTTAATATGTTGTACAGTTCTTTTCGTTTATGGTCATTACGCTTATAGTCACATTAGCGATATAGTCCATTTTATCTGTTTATTTTGCCGCTACAAGTTAATTTAATATAAAGTATTAATGATACAGTCCATTTAGCGATATATGCACATTTACCATATATGCCATTTATCAACAGTAGTCAAAGAGAAAATTAAAGCAAATTAATGGCGTTATAGTCACATTAGCAAAATTTATTAAGTTCTTTTTAGTTTTCAAATCAAAAATCCATCTAAAGAAAGAATGAATTAAATCATTTAATTTTTGTCATCAACTCTCTACTTGTAAAAACTTAGTTTTTGCTGTTGGTATCAGTTATGAAATATCTTGTTATTATTTTAGTTATTTTTTATACAGTGTACAACTCTGTTGTAAAGCCATAAGCCTGATGTCGGTGTAATTTATATGAATTTTTTATTTCCTTTATTAACATAACTTGATTATATTCGAATTAGCCTTATAGTCACATTAGCGATATAGTCCACGTTATGGTTGCAACTAAAGGATGTGACTATAAGCGAAAAGTACTGTATCATTTATTCAAGTGCTGTAACACACAAATGAACCTGCATCTTTAGTTGATTTGATTTACCGAATGTATCCAGTAATTCAAAACTGGTAATCGTAGGTTTAATTGCAAGAGGTTCTGAATATAAGACCCAAAGTCAAACGATTTAAATCGATATTAAATATTTTATAAAAATACAAACACATTTTACATTAATTTTTTAATTTTCAACATAAATGTAAATACCCATATTGAATAATTACCGCCGTTTGTTTTTTTCTACATTTTCTCTTTGTGCAAAATTGTCAAATGTCAAATTAGACGATGAGCCTCATGCAATCTGGTGACCCCTTTGTTTACACTTTTACAGCTGACCATATTAAAAAAAGCCATCTCTGTCGTGATACTGTATTGATTTAGAAAAATTGGCGAAAAAAGTACGAAAGTAACTAGGTTGTTAGAAATAATATAAAATATAACATCTAAATGGGTTCTTTTCGATGTGGACTCTCAGTCATAGCACCTACGAATAAAAATAAATTTTACCTAAAATCCTTTAACTATTGAATCTATAGATAACTATAGTTAGTGGTTGTTTAGGTTGGTGGCATTGGAGGATGACGAGTAAAGTGTATGTGGCATTACGTTATTTGTTCTGTGGTGTTTGTATGCTGCTGGCTCTTAATTTGTTAATTGACTATTTTGCTGATAAATCTAACGTCTCATCATCATTTAGTAGATTGGGGTTAGTAAATTTAATTAAACTCAATAAAAAGTAAATTATAAATTTTCAACAATTTTATCTTGGTTTCTTTAATAAGGTTACGCAAAACGTACAAGTACAATGGTACCATACTAAACCACACATCCACAAGTAATAAAAACAACAATAATTCCTTGTCGCCTGGCATAAGATCATCTTCCACAACTTATGAAAATAAAAATGTAACATTACTTTATTCCAACGCTTCCAGCAACAACAACTATCTCGAACAGAGCGGTGGCAATATCAGCAATAGTAGCATAAGTAAAGAATCTCAAGACACAACCGCTTTACATTTATGTGAGGACCCTGTAATTGAGGAGAGTAAGTTCACAGAATATTAAGAAGTGTTCTTTCATCAAATAATTTGTTGATTTTTATTATACATAATACAGGTAGTCCCTTTGTACCTAATATTACTTTAGAATCTCTTGATGTTGTTGATGCTCAATTGGGTCCATTATTGGAATCCGGCGGTGCTTTCAAACCAAAAGACTGTATAGCTCGGCATCATGTGGCTATTGTGGTGCCTTTTCGCGACCGTTACGCACATCTTTCGATCTTCCTGCGCAATATACATCCATTTCTCATGCAACAACATATAGCCTACAGAATTTTTATTGTTGAACAAACGAATGGGAAGCCCTTTAATAGGGCAGCCCTTATGAATATTGGCTTTTTGGAGGCCATGAAACTATATAAATGGGACTGTTTTATATTTCATGATGTCGATCTTTTGCCATTGGATAATCGTAATTTATACAATTGTCCGCGTCAGCCACGACACATGTCCGTGGCCATAGACAAATTTAATTATAAGTATGTACATACAAACATACATATGTATATTAGACCGACTCAACTTGCATGGAGCCGAAAAAAGTGATTTTGTTACCCCTCTGAAAATAAAGCTTGATATGTTTTATGATGATTCCCAAAATATTTTGCTTCTAGCGTTGACCATCCGTGAGCTGGACCATTTTAAAAAAAGGTATATTTTTCAGTTTATCGTATTTTTTGTACTTTGCTCCTAGACGACATAAATAAAATTTGGTATCATCGAAAAGTGTTTTTGAAGCAGCATCCAATGGCATATAAAACTTGACCACTTGCTACTAATTGAGATATTTAACTTAAAACATATTTTCGTTTCCGGTTTTCATACAAATTCTACGTACCTATGTGGAAATAATGTTCTGCTTTTTAAATGGTCAAGTTGTATATACCATTGGATGCTGCTTCAAAAACACTTTTCGATGATACCAAATTTTATTTATGTCGTCTAGGAGAAAAGTACCAAAAAATCCGAAAAACTGAAAAATATACTTTTTTTTTTAAATGGTCCAGCTCACGGATGGTCAACGCTAGAACCAAAATATTTTGGGAATCATCATAAAACTTATCAGGCTCTATTTTCAGAGGGGTAACAAAATCAATTTGTTGTTTGAGTCGCTCTAATGTATATACTTGTTAAAGTTTTATTTTATTTTTCAAAAAAAAAAACTCGAAGTTTGTTTTTGTTTATTTTGAAAGGTTGCCTTATCGAACAATATTTGGTGGTGTATCCGCTATGACCAGAGAACACTTCCTGACTGTTAATGGATTTTCTAATTCATATTTTGGTTGGGGTGGTGAAGATGATGATATGTCTAACAGGTAAGTGGTGTGTAAAAAATGTTGGTACATGAAGGCTTGCTTCAGGCCGTACTGAGCCTACGTTGTTTAACATTTGGACCGTATTGGTAAATGGTGTAACGTCGCATAACTCGACATTTCATAAAGCCCTTGTAAGAAGGCTTTATACAAATTTAGACGCCAAAAATTCTAATTCTTCTTTAATGGCTTTGCTGTTAAAAGGATATCTTACAAACCAAACAAACAAACAAATATTCGAAAATAATTTTTCAGACGTTATTTACTCGACATTGTTACAGAACTGTTACACGTTCAATACATATTGTCTGCGATCCAGTATCGTGATATTTATTGGACGTGTAGAAATGATGTTACGAATATTTATAATCGTATTCGTATCACCGAATATTCGCCTATTTCACGACATTCCTATTAGTATTCGCCAAATTTATAAAAAAACTAAAGCTGAAAACACACAAAATGAATCAAAGATATTAATTTTTAATATTTCTTAATTATAAAAAGACCTTTGTCTTTAACAAATTGGAAATGCGTTCGCTGCAGTGAATATAAACGAAATACATGAGACATTTAAAAACAAAATATCGATATTTAAAAAAATAATCGATATATATCGCCGATATTTAAAATACCGATATATCGATGTATCGATATTGAAATACGACTATCGAATTCGATATTTTTTAAAGTCAGTTTTCATTAAAAACTCAAAATTTTAGCCGTTTTTCAAACAATATGTATTTAAAAATTGGCATCACTGCAAGCATCATATATTTTTTTAAACTAAATGAAGATCTATAACTCCCCGTCTGCAACTGACATGATTTGCTGTTATAACATGGCTATAACTTCCCGTCTACAACTGACATGATTTGCTGTTAAAACATGATGTTATAAAAGCGTTGTTAAAACATTTGCATTAACATTCGTGTTATAACATGAGAATGCCTCTAACATGATGAGTCTATACTTAACACTAACATAATTTTAGTGTTAATGTTAAGCATTTCATGTCAGTTGTAGACTGTATGTAAAAGCGTTGTTAAAACATTTGCATTAACAACCGTGTTATAACATGAGAAACCCTCTAACATGATGAGTCTATACTTAACACTAACATCATATTAGTGTTAATGTTAAGCATTTCATGTCAGTTGTAGACTGCATGTATTAGAAGAAAAATTAAGAAAGAAGCGTGGTTTTCACCTTGCAGATTTCTAATTAAAACAGTAAAGTCAAACGAACTTGAACAGATTTATTTTATGCGGTTTTGGAACAATATATGTGCCTTTATATAGTTGGAATAATAAAAAGATTTGTGCATATATATATACAATCTCCCGTAGGCGGACACCGACCGTCACAGCAAATTTGTCCGTTAACGGGAAGTGTCCGTCTTCGGGATATTTCATTTAAAAAGGTCAGGATATATCTGCTTTTATAAGTAAAACAAATTTAAGCACATTTCAACTTAAATATGTATGTTTATTTATTTTTTAAATTCATGTTAGTTTAAAGATTCATACATAAACATAAAACAATTAAAATGAGATCGAACTTTTATTAAAAAATTTCTTTTTAAAAAATTTACTTCAATAAACTATAAATTTATGTGGTAATGGAAAAGAACTGGCGGATTATAGCCTGCTTAAAGTTCGCTTGTTTCCATTTTGTGTGCATTTCTTCAAAAAGGGTTTCCAAATTGTATAATTTCTTATATGCTAAAAAATTATTTAAAGCAAAAGCGTTCAAACGTGCAATATGTGTTAGGGCTTCTTTGAGCGATTAAATTTTATCAATTTCTTGCTCTACAACATCCTGAATCACTTGATATTATTTCTGAAGGCAAATTCTTGCTTCTGGCAATTGCAAACCAATCAAAACACAACTTGTCAACTTCCAAAGCTTTTGTCGAAAGACAATTCTTTTTATAATTAATGTTAAATCCAGATTGCCATCTGGCTTTGAGATGTTACTTAGTTTTTGGAATGCTCTCAGACTGAGTTTTCCCAATGCTCAATCTTAAAAAATACCGGTTTGCAATTTTACGTACTGAAAGTTTTTCTTGTTCTTGAACATTTATAACTTTAATTTTTTCATTTAATGTAAGAGAATTTCGCCCAGCCATTTGACAATAAAAATTCTTCGATAAATTGTTATTAACACCTTAATCAATCAGCACGTGCTCTTAAATAAACTCGCTTAAAAAACATCAAAGAAAATCACACAAAAAACTGCCAATGATAGCAAAAAAGGGGAATCACACAACTTAAAATGTATGTCTAGTGCTGATGTGGCTTAAAATTTTGTATGTTTTTATCGTAGTTGCTAAAATTTTTGTCCGTCTATTGGTGGTATTTTACAGAAAAAAGGTGTCCGCGTCCGGCCATGGGAGTGTCCGTCTAACAGAGAGAAATTTGTTCTAAAAACACTTTGAAAACAAAGGGACTTAGAAAATTGTCCGTTTTATAGAGGTGATCGCCTATGGGAGGTGTCCGTTAGTGGAGTTTTCACTGTATATACATATTAAATTTTTTAATTTGGTAATACTTTCGACATATCGATATTTTTGAAATAATAAATATCGATACTCTTAAAAAATATCGATTCGATATATAACGATATATTTTTTAAATTTTCCCATCCCTAGTCCATATAAATATGGATTTATCTATGTTTAAAAACTTCATGAAAATCGGTTTGAAAGTGTGTGAGAGGCAGAAATTGCCCCCTACCTGCCCTTGTGGCCCTATTTTTGAAAAACTGTATAGCTAATGTGTCCATATAGATATGGTTTTATCTATGTTTTAAATTTCATTAAAATCGGTTTGAGAGGCAGAAATCGCCCCTATCTCCCCTCGTGGTCCTATTTTTTTAAAAATGCATACATTTTTTCTCCATGTCGATATGGTTCTAGCTATGTTTTAAATTTCATTGAAATCGGTTTGTTAGTTTCTTAGAGGTCCTACGATTCGGCCCATTTTCAATATGCTTGGTCCTTGTGCCAATAAGAACCTATGACCCAAATTATATCAAATTATCTCCAAAATTGCGACTTGTACTTTGCGCACAAGGTTACATGGACAGCCAGCCGGACGGACATCGTTAGTTCGACTCAGAAAGTGATTCTGAGTAGATCCGTTTTCTTTAAGGTGGGTCTAGGACCACTATTTTAAGGCGTTACACACATCAGCACAAATGCATAATACCCACTCCACTATTGTGGTGTGGGTATACAAAATGAAGAAACTTGTTTGTTATGCTTTTTATATAATAACTAAGGTTGGGAAGCTAAACAGTTTGATATCCAATATTAAACACTGTGAAAAACAAAGTTACGAAAAACAAAGAAAAATCCCCTTAATTAAATTAAATACATATGCAAAAACCCACCGTCATAGGTAGCTGCAGCATCTGCGAAAATACTTCTTCCCAAACAACACGTAATTACTAAGTAACAGCGCCAAAGGAGTGGGAAAACTTTATCTGAAAGTATTCAAGTATAGGTTAGGTTAGGTTAAGATGGGTTATGGTACACCTTCACCCGGAGACCAATGTGGTCCATGGTGAATCCCTTCAATATAGAGGAAAAGAAGAATAAGAAAAAAATAGATAAGTAGATTTGATATATGGGTAATTCCATGTCAAAACGACCAAGAGTGGGACACGACCACTTTCGATTTTAATGAAATTTGGTGAGAAGGTTCCTTTTATCTTATAAGGAACATATTTTTTTTCTTCTTCATTATTTATTTATTGAATCTTCATATATTAAATATGAACTAACAATAATTAATCAAATCTTAACCTAATAAGGAACATATGTGAACGAAAAAAAATTTAAAACATTTTTTTTTTTTTTAAGTTATGTCATATTCAAAATGTCATAATTTCGCCGAATAACCCGAATGTGTTGAGCTTATTTCTTCAATATCTTGAAAACTACTTGACATACGAAGATGATGATTTTAAAGAGAATACTTGGGGCTGCAAAATGTAATATCTGCAAAATATTAAAATTTAAAAACGGACTAAGTCAAAAACTAATTTTTTTATTTGGCTGATTTTTTTTTAAATAATACCTCAAACTGTTCCGTAAAAATTCTGAAACTTTGAAGGAACAATTTTTTTTTTTCTTTTTTAAGATGTGATTTTTTTTCTTTGGGCATTTATTCATCTTTTAGCTATGGTGCCGAATGTTTATCTCACAGTTTATTTATATAAACTAGGATCGCCCGGTGGCCGAAATTCGACCACTCGACACTTACTTTCGAGAAAACCTGTACGTTATACAACAAAAACGTACACATTTTAAGAGAACGGAAAAAATGCACTATTCACCCAACTTTGTACGTTTGTCTGTAAGATAAATTAAAACGCTTTTTAAATACTTTAATTCAAAAAAATTTAGAAAAAAATATATTGTGCATATTATATTCAACATTTTTAATTTTTCGAATTTATTCTATGAGCTAAATTTCAGTTATGTATTTTATAAAGCTTTTTTGTAATAGTTCTATTCCTACAATTTTTCAGAAATGACTTTATACACTACCAGACTATTATATTGTATTTTCTTTTTACATTTTACCTTAGCCTTCCGTTGGAAAGCAATGAGGTATATTGAATGTACAGAAAAATTTACAATTATTAGACACCAGCAGAATGTAATGCATTTTCTGGCCCGCTACGGCCGTCGTCAGCATTCTTTGTGTCTCACTGGATAGTGTTACTTTATAAATTCAATGTATTTAACTCAACTATTTTAACAAATAGAAACTGGGAATTATTTCCTTCCGAAGGTAACTTTATATTATATTCAACATTTTTAATTTTTCGAATTTATTCTATGAGCTAAATTTCAGTTATGTATTTTATAAAGCTTTTTTGTAATAGTTCTATTCCTACAATTTTTCAGAAATGACTTTATACACTACCAGACTATTATATTGTATTTTCTATTTACATTTTACCTTAGCCTTCCGTTGGAAAGCAATGAGGTATATTGAATGTACAGAAAAATTTACAATTATTAGACACCAGCAGAATGTAATGCATTTTCTGGCCCGCTACGGCCGTCGTCAGCATTCTTTGTGTCTCACTGGATAGTGTTACTTTATAAATTGAATGTATTTAACTCAACTATTTTAACAAATAGAAACTGGGAATTATTTCCTTCCGAAGGTAACTTTATATTATATTCAACATTTTTAATTTTTCGAATTTATTTTTCTGTACATTTTCTATATTGTGCATATCTACACACAAATTCCTTTAAAACGATATATGTTTCATTAAAATCGGTGGGCGATAAGATACTTAAAAATCAACCACAAAAAAATTGTTCCCGTATTTATTTAGTATATCGTCATCCTAAAGACCTAATAACCTATCTGCAAAAATTTCAAAATTGAGTTTTTTATGGGTTTTTATTCCCTATATCATAACGCATATGTGTGCAAAATTTTGAACATGTAATATTACAAATGAAAAAGTTTTTGTACCTGGTCCTCTAGGTTACGCACAAAACAAGAGAAAAATAAATCATCAAAAATCACGATCAAAGTTTAATTTTGTTGCATAGTGGAATTTAAACAAACATTAATGGCGATTTCTTTTCTGAGAAAAATGTTGCATTAATGTTACATGTTCTACATTTTTGTGTTCGTTTGTACATAAAATACAACTGTGGGAAAAATTTTCAAGTTCTTTTGTGAATATGTTGATAAAAAACATGCAAAACATGTTGCATGTTTTACCCTTACTTTTACTTAAGGTGTTCATACTGCCCTGTCTTACAACTTTGGTACTTACTACTTTGTTTGTACAACCAATGTTTTATTTTGCTTGTCATAACTCATACAGCTCATAATTTTGTAAAAAAAATTATTTTAAAAGAAAATATAAATATATTTACACATTAAAATAAAAAAAAAGTCTATTTATATTATAATCGTTTAAATTTTTCTAAGCCATTAGTGATGTCAATATTTGTTTTCAAGCCATAATTGCGTTCAGAAACCGCTCAAATAGCATTAAAAATCGCTCATGAAGTACATTAATTATGAAAGTGTAATAGTTGTAACTAAAAGCAGCTAATTGTGTTCTATTAAAATTGCACAACATGTAACACTTCCAGTGATTATAGGTAACATTAGAAAATGTTACATGTATATACTGTAGCATATTGTTTTCAGAAAAGAAATCGCCATAAGTAGTTGTTTTTGCTTAAACCAGTAAAAGAACCCAGCGGGAAAATGAGGAATTGATTACATAAATAATTAAAAAAATAATGCATTATTTTCGAAAGAATAATAATGCATTCATTGGAATCGAGAAGGTAATTTCATCAGACACAAAATTTAAGCACTGATTACCACGTATATTCCAACATTTGCAGAACAAGGAATGTATTGTTTCTGTTAGTAACAATTATTCGTGTTTTTGCTTTACATACATACCTATTTCCTTAATAAAAATCCGTTATTTTTTTGCTGCCTTTATGTCGCCTACTTATAATTTTTATTTTAGTCGCAGTTTGTGTTTGAAAGCGTACGGTCAAAGCACAAATTATATGTCTGTGGGTCAAAGTTATTTAAGGTAAACAGGTATTAAAAAATGTATTCCAAACGGCATTGGAGAAGACTTTTATTATAAGACTTTTGAATAATATAATTTATTCCAAAGAATGAATTATTTAATTCATTCGCAGGATACATTAAAATAATTTATTACAATCCTAGGACATGTTCTGTGTTAAGAATAATGAGTTCTGGAATCAAATATCATACAAGATATGTATTACTTTCTCGATTCCTATTAATTCCATTTTCCCGCTGGGAAACTACTACTGTAATTATTTAATGTATATAATATTTATGTGTATAAAAAAATTTTTATTTATTCATACTAATTAGTACTGCAGATAGGTTATTTGGTTTCAGATTTTTACAATTCCAAAAAACCTAAGTGTCATAACATAAGCTGTGATTAGAAAAACAAAATTTTCTCAACCGATATATATTACTGGTTTCATTTTAATCGAAATGTTTAATTTTCGTTTCAATATCGGTAATAGTTCCAATTTTATAACGTTTTTTCCCTCTCCTGTAAACTTTTCAAAATACAGATAGGTTATTTCGTATTTTAGGTGACGATATTTAAGAATAACCGCAATACTAATTAAAAAATAAAATATTTTTATTTATACTCCACAATGTATTCACCCTTATTGTGTTTGGCGTATTTAAAAAACGCCTACGACTGTTTGGTAATAGATTAAAGAGAACGTGAACTTTTTTTCTTTAATCTATTACCAAACTGTCGTAGGCGTATCTTAAATACGCCAAACACAATAAGGGTGATTATAATCCATATTTGAAAAACATTTGAGAATTACGTTTGAAAGCAAGTTGAAAATAATTTCCCCTTTTTGTTGAGAACGCTATGATTTTCAAATAATTATCAAACGTTTGATTTCGAATCATTTTCGATTTGAAATCAAACCTCCTTTTTTGTTGGGAAGAAAATAAACACACACACAAGCAAAAGCCCACGCAAAAAAAATCGGTAAACAAAAAATCATTATTTCCATGTTTCTGTTATTTTTATTACGAATTATAAGTGGTAGTTAGCAAACAATTACGATTTATAAGAGGTAAAGATTTTATTTGAAAAAAAAAAAATTACGAATTAGCGAGGGACCAAAATGTATCGAAATTTTACGAATCAACGAGACTTTTTCAAGGGACCGACAGTTTATTACGAATTATCGGAAATTACGATTAATCGGGGTACGAGTTATCGGAATTTGACTGTATTTCAATATATGGTTTGTAACCCCAAGTATTCTCTTTAAAATGACATCAAAATCATCTTCGTATGTCAAGTAGTTTTCTTGATATGGAAGAAATAAGCTCAACACATTCGGCTAATTCGGCGAAATTATGACATTTTGAATATGACATAACTTTTGAAAAAAAAATTTTTAAATTTAATATTTTTTTTTAATTTTCATTAAAATATTTTTATGAAGAAAGGAATTTTTTTTGCATTTGTCCTTCAAGTTGTGCTGAAAAAGGTCAACAGGAAAAAGAAAGACAAAAAATGAAAAACAAAAAATGTACTTTTAAGAAGAATACTTGACAAAAGTACGAAAAAACAGAAGTAAGGAAAAACATGTAAAATAAATAAAAATAGATAATCATTCAAAGAAAATTTCGATCTACCAAAGGTTAAATACAATTTGGTTTAAGGATTGATGTTTGACTATTGACGTCAGCAGTCGTCGATGGCTGCGAGTGTTAAACGGCAAGCCCTCTGAAGAGATTGAGTGGTTGCAATCGAAACATGTAAGGGTAACCTGTCCGTAAAAACGCCTGGGTTCGAGCCCAGCTTCAGTCAAGAATGAAAAATTATCAATAAATTTTAATTAATTTCATGTTGTAAAATTCCTTTCTTCATAAAAATAATTTAATGAAAACTAAATTTGATTAACTTTAGCCTAATAAAAATATTTGGATTAAAAACCATAAATAGTTCAACAAAATAACCACAATACTGATTATTAATTTTGAAATTTTTTTTGTTCATATATGTATGTTCCTTATAAGAAAAAAAGGAACCTTCTCACCAAATTTCATTAAAATCGGAAAGGGTCGTGTCCCACTCTTGGTCGTTTTGACATGGAAATACCCATATGTATATAGTAGAGAGCAGTACCCTTTCTATAGACCCCTCGCCAGAAATAACTTTGCATCCAATCCGGGCCATAAAGTCCTAGACACACTGCAATCCGTTCTTCCCATCCAGGACCGGTTAATTGTGGGCTGCACCCCATGGTAGTGACAAGGTATGTTTTACCCCCGTCCCTTGCCCCTAAGTCTAGGTTCGAACACTGTCTCGCGAGCTTGTCCGCTACCACATTACCATCTTCCTTGCAGTGTCCCGGTACCCAACACAGCCTTACCGTAAATAGTCCCATGAGATCCATCTGTGCATTTTTACACCGTGCGACCAGGCAAGATCGCGCCGTATAACCTGTCAATGCTCTGAGCACAGCCTGACAATCGACATAATTGTCAACACAGACCCCATGACGATGTTACCCGGTATCAACTTTGTCACACTGCACTCCTCTTCACGTTAGTATCAGCAATATAAACACCGGCACCCGTGCCAGTGTCCATAATGGACTCATCCCTAAATACTGCCCACCCCTTAAACAATCCATTGGTTCCACACCTATTCGGGAACTCTACAGGTAGTGTTACACCAAAGTCTAAGGTCCTATAATCTGAAATTCCCTCGAAAATGCTATTCTGATCAAGCACTTCGTACAAGATCCACGTGTGATCGTCCCGCGTAGGTCTAACCAACGAAGACTTCTAGAGTCGAAGTAAGGTCCTAGCAGTCATACTCCTCAAATAATCACCTTATTGCGGTTGTCGTTGTCGTATACGACTGTGTCGTTTTTGGTAAGAGATTGAAGTAACACACAACATCTTTTCTTTAATCTACTACAAAAAACGACACAGTCGTTTACGACAACGACAACCACAATAAGGCTCAATGTTCAATAGGGGACATATACAGGAGGATATCCAATGATGCTTCTGGTGTGCTTCTCCTTTCATATGTGATGCCAAGAGATGCACTGCTTTGAGCTCTGTTGAGCATCTTCCTATAGCTGTCCACCCTCAACGCACCCCACTAAACAGTGCATCTATAAGTTAAAACAGGTCTAACCACCGATGTATGAATCCAGTTTACCATATCCGAGGAAGTTACCCAAATACTTAGCACCGTCAGATATACTTAACTCGACGCAATCCAACACAAGCATCCTAATACCATCTTTCTTATACCTTCTGGTAAAGAGAACCAGTTCAGTCTTCGCAGGGTATACACCTAGCCCCTTGTCTTTCGCCCAGCATCACCTTCATAATTTCACCGATCTTGATTTAAGTATAAGTATCAGTGGGACCATTTTAGCTTTTTTGAAGCTAAAATGCATTAGCATTTGGCATTTTATTTAGCATTTTTGTCAAATGTTTTCAGCTTTTATTTAACTTTATTTTAAAAGTTTGAAGGAATAGTTTAATTGATTAACCGAAATTGTTTTTATTAATTAATGTAAATTTTGACTACAAATAGTTGCACTCAAACTGCATGTTTTTAGAACGCGAGTGCAAAAGTGACAAAATGCCAAAATTGTTTTTTTTTTTGTTTGAGTCACATTTGATCACACGTTCTAAAAGCAGTCAGAAAAAGAAACAGAAACACAACTAGTTGCAAAGAGGGTATAGTTTGTCATTCGTTGTGGAACTTTTTTAATATTCATCTAAAACCCCATAAAGTACATATCGTTACTTTAATATAGAAAAGCCCTAACTAACATTTTCCTTACTTTACAGGGGAAGGACAAAACTTAATAAAAAATCGCAACTACAATACTACAATTTATATTAAGTTTTTTTTCTTCTCCTGTAAAGTAAGGGAAATGTTAGTTAGGGCTTTTCTATATTAAAGTAGCGATATGTTCTGGGTTCTTGAGTGATTTGAGTCGATTTAGCCATGTCCGTCTGTCTATCCGTATGTTGAAAACACGTTCACTTTCGAAAACTTAAAAGGAAAGAACAAAATTGCTGTCAAACTGTTTAGTTATCCTCAGCAGTTTGGGATTAAAATTCAGCAAAATCGGTTCAGTAGGATAAGAATAATGAATCCACATGATTTGTATTTTTATTTTTTTATCATAAAAATTTTGTATTAATGATGTCGCTTAAGATAAAATTGTTTTTGCTATAAAATCGTAACGGTACCTTATGTGACCATGACATTGTAGAAGTGTTGCCAATAAATTTATTTATTAAAAAAAAACAAAAGTGGAAACTTATGTCGCTTAAGCTTTTTTTGCGGTAATGTCTAGATGTTTTTAAAACCTTCATCAAAACAAAAATTATTTAATTAGGAATTTAAATACCTGAAGTTGAGGATTCCATTACAATATTTTCACTTTTAGAAGACTTAATGCTAAATACTATAGCCCTATGATCCTCGAAATATCTCAGTTTTCAATTTTTACCATGGCACGCCAAATTTGTAAATTTGATTTTAGCAAACATGACTCTGAAGGATTAAGTTCAGCTTTTAAAATATTCTTCATTTTTAGTAAATTTCAATTCTTTGTGCAACGTGCGTGGATTCAGTGGAACCTTAAAAAATGCATAAATAAAAAAAATACTTCATTTTTAAAAATTATAATCAGTTATTAAAAAAGACCTTTAAAAATAATGCACTATTATTAAACATTTCTCTAGTGATAAACAATTCAATAATATTTCACTATTCATAATGTGTTTTAATAAAAATGCTAAAGTAGTGCATTAATTGGCATACAGTTTAATGGTATTTAAAAAATAATGCAATACTTTGATAAGAAAATATTGTAATGCAAAAAGTTGTGCATTAAAATAATCAAAGTTAATGGTAATGCAATCATTTTGCATTGTCTGGATTCACACCATGAAAGTTTTCTTTCAGAAAAACTAAGTTTCTTGGTGAGAGGGGAGATAAGAGAAGCATATTCTCTTCCTCTCTCATTAATAAACTCAGACTTTCTGCAAGAAAACTTTCATTGTGTGAACCTATCCATTAAAATATTTTATGATAAATTTAAAGGAAATGCAAAAGTAGTGCAAAAATAAAACGTTTTATAAAAGATTTAATTTAATTTAATTTCACATTAAAATTTAAATAAATCATGAATATTAACAAAAAAAAAAAAAAAAATATTTCTATTGCAGACTACGTAATGCTAATTTATTTATCGCACGCTATCCCATTAATATAGCACGTTATATGATGCTTAAACATCAAAAGGAAAAAGCCAATCCCAAACGTTATGAGAATTTGGTTAATGGTATTAATAAAATTGGTAATGATGGCTTAAACTCCATTAAATATGATATTTATAGTTATAAATCATATCCAACATTTAGTTGGTATTATGCCGAATTAAAAGTGTCGGATCAAAAAAGTTAAACGTACAACAACAACAACAACGACAACGACAAAAAAAAAACAAAGTTATGAACGAATTGTCACTTACATAAGTATATGATATTTAAAATTGAAAAATTCTTCCCCATTACTAAATATCATCGTATGGTCCTTTTTTTTAAAGAAAATTACATATTAAAGAATCTTTTCAATTAGTACAAAGAAGAAAAAAATTTATATCTGGTACGTAGTGTGTTTTTTTTTAATAGTACATAGTAATAGTTCTCAATTCCCATATCATGTATTGGAGTGTGTGTGTCTGTGTTCGAGAAAAGAACAAATCATCAGCTCATTATTGGTTTGACCTACCGGGCATTTAAAAAAAAATTTAGTTTGGTATAGGGTCTATTTAATTTGAATACCCCCTTTCTGAATCCAAAAAGAGTTTCACGAAATTTTTTATTGTTTCTAACATATTAAGCATACTGTTGTGCTCTTATGCAGCAAGTCCTTATACAAAAACGTACAAAATAAATTTCACTTTTGCTTTGCTTCATTGTTGTAAGAAAAAAAAGTAGTTAAAGCAAAAGCAAAATAAAATGTCAAAAACTTAATATACAGCAGTAAGTATAGGTATGCAAAACAAAAAGCTACTTTTAGAAAATTCATTTAGAAAATTGGCGCATGCGGCACAAAACAATCATTTGCACTTTAAATTAAAAACGATTAACTTCTAAGTTCGTTCATGAACGTTCACAAAAATTTAAATATTTCTTCACAACATATGCCGGAAGCACTGGTGAAAATCCTTGTCATTGTCGTTTATCCCCACTATGACATTTTGGCATATGCGCCAAACCAATAATGAGCGGACGAAATAGCATTCAAACAAAGCATACAAAAAATATTTGTACTTGTATGTCCACATAAGTTAATTTAAGAAAATGCAGTCTTTTGGTTTTTTTCCTTAAATTTTTCAAACCTGTAACTTTTGTTTATTTTTTGTTTGTAGAGTTTTTAATAGACTTTATAATAAATATATAGTGATATAGTTATTAACTTGATGATGAGTAAAGTAAAAAGTAGTAAACATTTTTTTTAAGAATTATATTACATAATATGTTATACATATTTAGAGTATTAAAAAAAAGACCTTTAGCATGCCACATTTATTTATTAATAAAAAAGAAAAAAAAAAATGAATCTTCCATTTTTTACATTCCAATGAATCTCTAGAATCTTGTTTGTTGTATTTAATCAAATATTGGACTTTTTTTTTTTGTTTGAAATTGTATATTTTTTGTATTTGTAATGATTATGGTTTTTATGTAAAAATGAATAACTATTAACCCTAGAACGCATAACTGGATTTTAGTGAGTCCACAAACGACTTTTGTAGCTGCAAAATTAAAGCTTCGTTCACAATAGCCAGCAACATTTTCACTGGTGTTCACCATAGAGCAAACAATTTTTTCTCGACCACACACAGTTTTAATAAAGAAACCGATTGCGAATTTTGCAATTATTTCTTTGGAACATTTTGTTAAAATTTTTATTCAAAACTAAATAAAATTATTATAAACGTCATAAATAATAAATAATTCACTCAACTTTTTAAAAATACTTTATTAGTTACATTTTTGTTTGAAAAATGAAAGGAAAATACCCAGAATGTACTAATAAAGTGACTTCACAAGCGCAGCTGTTTGCAGTGAGTTTCTTCGTATGTGACGTTTGTCGGCATTTTTTTGCTTATTCATTTTTTTTTATAAGGCATTTTGACACTTGCCTTCTTAATTCTAGCAATAAAATGCCTGTTGTTTTTTTTTATTGTTTCATTGTTGTAGTACTGAGGTCACTTTGTTAATACATTTTGAAAATACCTATATGAAGTACGAAATAATGAAAAACGAAAATGATGCTCTGATTGTGAACAAAGCTTAATACTACCTGTAATATGTCGTTTATTTATGAAATTCGTGTAAGTAGTTCGTTCCATGAGTATAAGCTTCCAAAGATGATACCTACGCAAATATATAACTGGAGTAGCCGACAACTAATACTTCTTTATATGACCAATAAAATGAACACCCAGTGATAAAACAGTTTAAAATCAATAAAAACCCTATTGACTCAATAAAAAACATTAATGAAAGTCTAGTAATGTTGAAAGGTTTTATTTAAATATGGAACAATATTAATTTAAAGTTGCCCTATTTGGATCATTTGAGTACGGAAATAATATAGAGATAATATTTTTTGGCAATGAATTGTTATTGAACAATATTGCTGATATGGATTTTTACATATAAATTTAAAATGTTGCCGTATAGATAAAAAAATTTTGTTTTTAAGCTCGATTCACCCATGCGTTTTGAACAATAGTTTTGTCCGGACAAAATTACTTTTGAGAGAGAGAAATTATTTTTTTCGGCAAGTTTTTTCTTGAATTGGTTTTATTTTATTATTAATACGATTTTCGTATGACGTGCTAAATTCCCAACTTTTCATATTTGATAAATACACTGAAATTTATTGTTGAGGGAAAGCTAGCTTCTAGCGCATTTCACTGGTTGTTTAGGTCAGCTCATCAGGAAACCTTTTCCAAAGATTTTAGGAAAGCCAAAAATATTAAACAAATAAAATCCTAAAGCGAATAAGAATTATAAACACTCTAAGTCTTACTTGTAACAATATTAAAGCTTAAACAAAACACCAACAATAAACAGTGAATTTATCTTTTCTTATCTTTATTTTTGTTCAGAACAAAATGAACTGGGCTGCCACTTTTTTCAATTTGTACATCTAAGTTGAAAGATTAAATAAAAAAAAAAATATAATTAAAAAGTGATTTTCCTTTTTTCGTTCATTTTATTTAACACACTTTTAGAAAAAAATTCAAAATAAGGAGTTTGCTAGTTGTGCTGCCATTTTGTATAATTGTTTACATCTGTAAACCATATGGTAGCTTTGTTTTTCCTGACAAATTTTCCAAAATGGGTGAATACTTCTGCAGAACACTCTCAGTAAAAAAAATATTCTTCAGACAAACATGTTCGGAACGCATGGATGAATCCACGTTTATATTTAAATTTCAGTATTTTGAAATTGAATGTTTAATGTTTATTCAATGTATCCTACAAAATGGATAGAAACTACATTAATTCAAAGTTGAAAATTATTGATTTAATGTATTTCAATTTATAATTTTTCTATTATAAATTTGGTTAAATTTTAAGGGACGATGTTGATTTTGAATTAAACACAAATTACAATGTGCAACAAATGGTAGGGGTCAGTGATCGGGAAGGGTTCAAACTACCAGGGAAAGTTATATCGGTAAAAAAGAAGTTATACGTGTCCCGACACATTAATTATACGGCTGTTTTTCAAAAGTTAGCTTACGTTTGGCAGTTCGTTAACAAGAGACTAGCAAATCGTTAGCCAGAGTTTGGTAGTGTATTATGAATAAACTTTGTTCTTACTTCATGCCAAATTTTCATTATGAATACGGCTGTTAGTTTTTATACATATATAAAACTTAAAACGTTTTTTTTTTTTTTACCAATATTAATTAACTTGTTTATATTTTTACTTAACGGGTTTTAAATCAAATATTTTTTGCTGTAAAACTAAAAATCATTAAAAATTATGATAGCGTACGCGGGTATCCCGGTTATATATTTGCTTGGTATTTTTGGTTATGTGTTCTACGTTTAAATCAATTAATATTTCAAATATTAATATTTCATGCTCGTGGTCAAACATTTTCATTTGATATTTAATTTTAACTGTTGTATTCATAAAAAATAAAATAAGTTTGAAAAATGTTTTAAAGCTAAATTTGTATACAAAATTTTTTTAAAATACAACTTAATTCTATTTTAATTTTTTATGAATACGGCATTAAAGTTGGAATAAATATAAACTTTAAATAAAATTTTATTAATATTTAATTTAAAACAATATGTATACTATTTACACATATTTATTTAAAATTGATAAAACAATTTTTATTAACTGTTTTTTTTTTAGTAATCTCGTTAGTTCAAATAATTGTTTGGTTATTTAGTTTATATTTATCTTGGAATCTATTTTTGTTTGCCAGTTTTTACTTTTTTTTTTATATATTTAAGACTCTTTTTTTGAATCTAAAAAAAAAAAATCTCTTATTAATTTTGTTAATACATATAAGCAGCCTTAAAACAAATAAAAATTCAAAAATATATATTTTACTTTTGAAAATTTTTTTTCTTTATACATTACAACAACACTTTCGAACTATTTAAGATAAAAATTTTTGTATTATATGTAAGAAAAACATTTTTATATACACGAAAACAAATTGCTTTAATAATATTATAAAGAGAAAAAAAAAGAATTGGAATCTAAATAAATTGTTTGTGATACAATAATATTGTTAAAATTAAAAAAAAAAAAAAAAAAAAAATATATACATACATATATAACTCAATAAAGAATTATTAAAAAAAATCTATTTAGAAACAATTAGAAAAATAAACTTAATGTATATAAAATAAAAAATTTTTCTTTTTTTTCAAATAAAATTTTCAAACTAATCAAAAAGTGTTTTATTTCCAACAAATCTAAAAGTGTATTATTTTATTAAGGCGAATGTCATGGTGTTAATAAATAAGGATGTTATTTATTTGATAAAACAATCGCTTTTTTGTCGCAAAAGTTTTTTAACAAAAAGTAAATTAAAACAAAAAGTTGATATTCGTATAAAAGTTAGAGATTTTTAAATTTGATTTTATTTTAGCTAATATGGCCTAAAGTTCTATATGCAATCAACAGGGAAACCAGAAATATGCTCTGAAAACACGTTTTATGCGCTAACTTTAAAACAAAATATTTAACAGTTTTATAACAGTTCCATTTAATAAAAACAATCCTAACATTATAAAGTGGTGGATTAACACCCAGGCTCAGGCCTAGAGTTACATGAATGTATGTGATTCTCCTTATTAATTGTATTAAACGTTATTTTCAACATGTTTCTTAATATAATATAATATAAATTATCTTAATTAAGGGTTTGTCTAATTTATCATATATTTTCTTTAATTTAAATATTATCAAATATTTTCTTTTATTTTAATTATCAAGAATTTTGTTATTAACTTTCATTCAAAAACTCATGTATATTTTTTTATATAAAAAAGGAACCTGGATTAAAAAATCGATTTTGATTTTTGAAAAAAACTCTGAAGAAAAAAGATATATTTTAATAAAATAAAGAAAATTATTAAAACTTAAAATAAATAAATGTTTTTTTTTTTTGTATATCTTTTATCATAATATTACTGGCGCAGTCGTGTGTTACGAACCCCACTTATTAATAAAAAAAAATTATTAAGTGGAACTAACCAAAAAAAAAAAAAAAAAAAACAGTGGATAGTTTTTTTTTTTTTAACAAACTTTTGTTTTTGTGAAAAAAAGAAAACAAATTGAAATAAAACATATGTATTTCATATAAAAAAAACAATATTCAAGATTCTGCTATTACAATAAGAAGCTGAACTGTTTCAAAACGGAATTTTTAAAAAAAGACGTTGACAACGCAATTTAAACCCGAATTTTGAATAAAAATAACAAACAATCTTGATTGGAATTTTAAAACAACAAGATATTGAAAACATAAAAACAAAAGCAACAATAATTGTGCATTATTTGCTAATACATAACTGTTGGCGCCCGACTTGGGACCAACTCACGTTATGGAAAATAGGGGGTTGATGGTAAATTTTGAATATAAAAAGGGGGAGACTTACCCAACTTATAGACGCACCTGCTGTGGCTCGTTATTCGGAAGAATCCTTGTGGGCTAGGTGGTGGATGGTGGATCGTCCTGGTAACGTCGGCGTGGTTGGCAATTATACCGATGGGCAATATATCAGTGGGTTCTTCTTGATTAACACTGCGCACAAGATTAAATGTTGAATACAAGAAATAGCACAAAACTTTCCTTTGTTTAATAATAAGAAAGATACACCTTTATAAACTTTTGTATACAAGATAAGTTTATTATTTATTAAACTATTTTTTTTATGCAATTACGATCAACAGTTTGCTTTGGTTGATAAATTTAACGATACTGGCAAAATATAAGTTGATGCACTTTTTATTATTGGTTTTAATAAATTTAACGATACTGGCAAAATATAAGTTGATGCACTTTTTATCGTTGGTTTTCTCGTTTCTTTTTTTGTTATGTCGAATCACACAAATTTTGGGTTTTTATTTAACTTGCAAGAACACCGGGTTTTTTCAACTACGCACTTGTTAACGGTCACCAAAGAACAGACGGCAAAAATAAAAGGACAAAGCAAACAAGGCAATAAGGCGAATGTACACCACGTAAGGTTGCCAGATTGGCTTCACACCTAAACATCCCGCCCCCCTTGCTTTATTGCAACAAAAGCAACGAGGGTTGGAGTGCCTGGGTGGATCAGTGACAACAGAAAAAACCAACATACAGGTATGTGATGAAAATCGTTATCGATTTAAAATCGACTGAAAAACGTTGAAAGTTGTGATGCACACATTTTCTTCGTTTTCATTCCGGTTTGGTTTTAAATCGAAATCGATTTCATTTCCCACATTGTTCTATGACAATGAAAGAAAAAAAAGATGTGATGAAAAACGGGATTTGTTTTGTTTTTGCGTTTTTAAATCGAGTATGCGGGGGTTCACGATTTAAATTTTTTTGAATACATGTACATATTTGAAAAAAAAAAAAATATTTGGTGCAATAAGTTGTGTTAAAATGTAGGTAAAATTCTTTAAAATAATTAAGACAGATTTATCTACATACATATGTATATAATAATATTTCCAGGGGAAAACATATAAATACTCAGCAAGAAGATGCAATAATAGAATTTATGGAAAAGCATCCCCAGTTAGCAAAGGGTTTTGCTAAAGGAGATCGGATAGAAATCGAGAAACTTTGGCAAACACTTTCGGATGATTTAAATAGTATTGGTCCACCAATAAAGAAACCAGATGCTTGGAAAAAGGTACTTTTCATTAATTAAATGAAATATTATAACCAATCAATTTCATAGGCATGGAGTGATAAGAAGACGCAAATTAAAAAAAAACTAGCAACAAATAAAAGGGAATCACGTGCTACTGGAGGAGGGCCTTATAATCAGCTTTACATTTCCGGCAGAGATGAAGCTATTGCAAAGATATGTGGCCTATATGATATTGTTGACGGCATAGACAATAGTGTTTCCTTTGGCTTTCAACGTGAAGAAGATATTATAGAGCAGTCATTAGACTCAACAGATTCAACTGCTTCAGAGGAAGTTCACGAAGAGGAATTTCCAACCACATCTATCACATTAAAAAAAGGAAAAGCTGAAAATTATTCTCTTCAGTACAAATTGAAAAAGTTTATGTCAGATGAAACCAGTTCGTATGCGGCAATATCAAAAACTTTAACAAAGCTCCATAGTACTATGGAAGGAAATACAGAAATTCTTAAAAATTTAGACGTTAATACTAAACGTATGCAAAAAGCATTAGAAAAATTATCAGATCGCTTCAAAGAAAGTATTAAAGCCACCAATGCTCAAACTGAAGAACTGACTAAACAACGATTAGAAAATGAAAGGCATCATAAAGAGTTAGAGAAATTAGCATATGAAAAAAACATTTTAAAAAAAGAAATGTTGCAAATACAAAAAGACCAGCTAAATCTGTACAAACTTTAAAATTTACTTTTTTATATTTTAAATTTATATATTTACATGTATGTATGTAAATTAATGCTTAAAGTAAATTAAAGCGTTAATTGAATTTCAATGAATAAATGAATAACAAAAATTTGTTGTATTTGTTGTATGTATTTAATTTATAAATATTACAAGCTGCGGGCGACATTGTCTCGGTTTCTGCTAGCTTCATCATTTATTAGACTCGTTTCAGCGTAAGTTTCTTCATCAGCCAAAACTGTTACATTGCTGTTCGTCAACACTGGATATGGTTCTATTTTATAGAAATTACACATGTTGTGTAAAGCACAACAAATGTTGATTATTTTTACAACCTTCGACGGTTTATACCATAATGTTCGTGAAAGACATCTGAATCTGCTTTTGACAACTCCTATTGTTCTTTCAATTATGTTTCTTGCAGACGAGTGTACCTTGTTGAACTTATGCTGAAACGAGCCTGCACATGGATTCCTGTAAGGGGTTAACACAAATAGTTCAAGAGCGTAACCAGAATCAGCCAGCAGCCATGATCCTCGTTCTCCATTTTCATACCTAGAACGGTAAAAATCTTTTGCAACGCTTAAATTCCAAACAAAGGAATCATGGCTTGATCCTGGTCGCGTTGCATCTACTGCTATAACATTCATATTGTAGTCGCATACCTTAAATAAATACTACATTATTTAAAAAAACACAAAATTATTTAATGTATAATTACTATCATGGCATTTATGCTGAAGTACCCTTTTCTATTAAAGAATAAGTGGTCCTGAGTACCTGGCTTGACTAATTTGATATGGGTACCATCTATGCAGCCAACAACACCGGGAATGCCATACTTTTCGAAAAAGTGTCTTTTGGATTTTAAAATTTCTGTTGTATCACATGGTAGCTTAATCCAATGCGGGCACATTACATTCTCCAGATGCACTAGTATTTTACTTAATGTTTTGGAAACAGTGGTTCGATGCATATTAATAAATACGTCGTTACCAACTGATCGTTGAAAGCTGCCTTCAGCAAAAAATCTCAATGTTGCTGCTAGTTCGATGGTCAAAGGAATCGATGAACATATTATATGTGGACTTAGTTTATTCAATATCCACGAGAAAGCTTCTTTATTAATTCGAAAACATTCAACAAACCTAAAAAAGAAACATACAATTTTTAAAATTAATTCAATCTGATTCAATGGTTTCAACTTATGTACATACATTTCATCAGGTAAATCTAATGGGTTGGATGCGTCCCGCAGCTTTCTCCGCTTAATATTTTCATTTTTACTTTCTTCATTTATAATTAATAATGATGATATCACAACAAAAGCCATTTTAACTTTAATTTTTTTCAAACAATATGAATTTTCACAAAACAAAATAAACAACAGAGTTGCTTTTTTTTTGTAACCAATTGAAAAAGAAACAAAGTTGGAATATGAAATCGATACGTTTTTTGTCACACCTTAAAGAATTTTATACGTTTTGAGCTTGCGATTTCATTTCAAATCGAAACGATTTCCATCACATGCCTGATAAAGAAGTGCAATCAAGTGACAATATAATTAGATGTAATAAATCAAGATTCAAGTTTCAGAGGGGTTAGTATAAATTCATTTCATAATAATAAAGATAATAATAATAAAAATAATATAGAGAAACAGTATATGCGTGTTGGGTCATTCAGACCATGTTTTCTTCATTCGATTAGTCAAACTTGCCGATGATGACCCATCCTAACGCGGTGTCTTGGGCTAGAGGCGTTGAACCAGGGGATGACGACTGCAAGCCGCTGCGTATCAAACGAGGATATACGTCTGCTCCCAGGATGATGTTGACGTTGTTCCCTTCATAAAATTCAGGGTCAGCCAGCCGTAAGTTACGGTACATCTCAGCGACACTCCGATCTAATTTCTTCGTTGGGATCTTTTCCGGCAAACTCGACGACACCCTGGCCTTGATTGTGATGGAACCTGCCTGATCGAACCGTGCTCGTATAGAAATCTGGCACCATTTTTCGGACTCGAACCTCTCAAAAGGCAGGTGATACCTATCCACCAAAAACGTTGCGATGGAGCTCGTTGGAGCGGCGGGGTTGATCAGACCGCGGACGAGTCTCCAGCCTTCCGTGAGACGGATTTGAAAAAGTACGAGTGGCCCAGACAGTTTCGGCAGTATTTGTGACGTGCGACCACATCCTTCCGGTCTGACACAGATAAGTTAAGAAATTTGACGCACTTGCGTAGGGGGTGATCCTTGCGGCAGATTTTACAGTCGGGGGTTTTAGCCTTAAAACGGTCGACGGCCTTGCGCTCTTCAAGGGGTGAAGCGCTATCGCGGTGACGTGGACGCATAATTTCTGAAACAGGAAAGATATAGGGGAAAAACATTAATTGTCAGGCGGACGGAGAAAGCGGGAGTAAAACTAGTTTGACAATAGGTCGGGTCACAACGCCGTTGGCAGTACGTATTTCAACAACTCTTACTCTATCATCAGAGCCATGAAAAATCTTTTCAACGCGTCCTAGGCGCCATTGATTAGGGGGTAAATTGTCGTTTTTCACCACGACGAGATCGCCGATGGAAAAATCTCGCTGGGGGTATTTCCACTTATTTCTTTTGTGGAGCTCGACTAAGTACTCCTCCTTCCAGCGACGGGCAAGCTGATGATGCAGAATTTTCAGTTTTTGCCACCTATTTACATAACTGATGGCATGGCTCGCTAAATCAGGTTCAGGGGGAGATAACAGGGGGGTCCCGATTAGAAAATGACCCGGGGTTATGGCGCATAGGTTGTGCGGGTCTTCATTCGTCGGACTTAGAGGCCTGGAGTTTAAGCACGCCTCGATGCGTGCGAGCAGGGTGCTGAACTCTTCATATGTGAAGCTTTGGGTATGGCACAGTTTCTTGAGATGAGACTTGCAACTTTTCACTCCAGCCTCCCAGAGTCCTCCCATGTGGGGAGCACCAGGGGGAATGAAATTCCATTTTACCGGCTGAAAACTATCTTGCGATAATAGGCCCTTTTTTACAAGAGCAAGAAAATGCTGTGTATCCATCTGAAGTGTATTAGCTGCGCCCACAAAGGCGGTGCCGTTATCCGAATACATAGTATGGGGTGTACCTCGTCTTGAGAAAAACCGGGCGAAAGCGGCTAGGAACGCTTGTGTTGAAATATCTCCGGTGGCTTCCAGATGGATTGCTTTGGTGGCGAAACATTCGAAAACCAGCACGTAACCTTTCGTGACCTTACACCCGCGACCCACATAAGACTTTATGGCGAAGGGTCCGGCGAAGTCAACTCCTGTATGATAAAACGGGCGCGTCAAGCTTGTGCGCTCGGGGGGTGATGCAGCCATGATTTGTTGACTAAGCTGATGTTTTTCTCTTACGCATTTCATACATTTTGATAATGTGAATTTTATCAGCGTCTTAAGTTTAGGGACATAATAGTGAAGTCTGGTAAGCCGGTGTAAAAGGGCATTTTGGCCATGCAGTGAAAACTTATGTAGATAAGTTAAAAATAATCGCGTAAAACGTGCATGATAGGGGAGTATAATGGGGTAACGTTCATCGTAGCTTAATGTAGGGGAGAATGCTAACCGCCCGTTGACTCTTATTAATCCTCTAGAGTCTATAAAGGGATTTAGGGTTAAAAGAGTGCTTTTTCGTGGCAAAGGTTGATTTTCGGCTAAGAGTGCGTACTCTTCAGCAAAGTGAAGCATTTGACAGGCGATTATCAGGCGATTTTTTACGAAAATAATTTCTTTGGCTGAGAGCTCATCTGGCGTTATAGTATCAGATTTTAATTTGGACCTTATGCGATTGTAAAAACGAAAGATGTAGCAAAGAACTCTCAGTGCTCGCGGAAGATTAGAGAATCTATCGAGAATATCGTGGTTGTCGACTAGTGCGGTAAACGTCCTAACTGTTCGTTCTTCTTCTGTGGTATCAAATTCGCAAGTGCTCGATGGCCATTCGGCAGGGGGAAGTCTTAGCCAAGCAGGACCGTGCCACCACAAGGTATTTGTAGACAGTTCCGTAAGTGTAGTACCACGCGATGCTACGTCTGCTGGATTGTTTTTCGAATCGACGTGCGCCCATGCATCTTTCCCAACCTTTTCAATAATAGACGTGACTCTATTTTGAACGAATGTTTTCCATTTATGAGCAGGTTTTTGCAGCCATGCTAGCACGATGGTCAAGTCGGTCCATAGAAAAAGTTTATAATCGATGAGTTCAAGTTGACCTTGAATCGATTCCATCATAGTTGCCAGCAGCTCTGCCCCACACAACTCTTTTCGGGGAAGAGAAACGAATTTAACTGGCGCAACTTTAGTTTTTGCTGCTAAAAGGTGGGTAGATACAAAACCTTGATTTTCTGAACGTAGGTAAATGGCTGCCGCGTATGCCTTTTCCGACGCATCGCAGAAACCGTGTAGCTCAACATTATATAAGGGGTCAAAGTCGATAAAACGGGGGATTTTTATTTGTTCTATTTGAACATAGTCATCGAGAAAGTCATGCCACTGCTGTAGTGTACTAGGATTTAGATCTTCATCCCAGTCAGTTCCATCCTTCCACGTCTGCTGCATGATGATTTTGGCTACGATTACTTTTGGTGATAACCAGCCCGCTGGGTCGAATAACTTTGCGATTTCTGACAGAACGCATCGTTTTGTTGTTAAGTTGCGGTCGGGGTTAGACTTTAGTTTAAAGTAGAAGTAGTCACTTCCAGCGTTCCACCTGAGCCCTAATGTTTTTGTAGTACTAGAGTCGGAAAGCTTTAGAAATTCCCCATCTAACAAATGTGCGACCGGTAGACCTTTGAGCAGGACTTCATTGTTCGCCGTCCATTTACGAAGTGTGAACCCAGCAGTTTCAAGGACGGTTCTAAGGTCATCACAAATTTTAATTGCCGCTGATAACGTATGGGCTCCCGAAAGTACATCATCGACGTACATGTGATTTCGTAAAATCTTCGTTACATTGGGGTAGGGGGTTTCATTTTCTTTGGCCAGTTGCAGCAGAGTTCTGATTGCCAAATAAGGGGCACAGTTTACACCGAAGGTGACTGTATTTAACTCGTAGTCTTGAAGTGCCTCGTTAGGCGAGCATCGAAAGACAATTCGCTGAAAGGGGGTGTGCGATTTATTAATTATTAATTAAATTTTGTGGTGGTGCTATCTGGTTTAAATACTGCATGGTGGGGCAAATAGTACGTGCCGCTTTCACCAGCTATGGGTGTTACTTTTGTCATTTGACTGAGGGTAGAGTATTCGGTTATTACTCGATCATATTCAGTTTTGATCTGGGGATTCTTAGTTAATTTTATTTCATTTCGCAGAAATTGAGATATGGCGCTATTTCGCGATTGTCCCACTTTGAGATTTTCAGGAAACTCTCGTTTAAAGGGGAGTGATACAGTATATCAACCGTCATTAGAGCGGTATGTAGTTGACTCATACAGTTCCTCACAGTATAGGTCCTCCGGGGATGACTTTGCTCTTCTAGGGACATCTTCGAGCTCCCAAAAACGCTGAAGTTGGTTATTCAGGTCCACGGCATTAAAATAGGACAATACAGCGTCTCTACACCGACTTTTAGCTACCTTACCGGTGATGATCCATCCGAAAACCGTTTTCTGTGCTACCAGGGATTGCTGGTTGTCCCATTGGAGACCATCTTGAATTATTTTCGGGTATACGTCTCCACCTAAAAGCATGTCAATCTCCGCGCATTGATGGCGATATGGATCCGCCAGTTGCAGCTTTAAAAGGTTGCCGTTATTTAGCGCAGTCGGGGGGTAGTAGGAGAGTTGACCGGTGAGTTTCTTAACAACAAGTACGTCCGAATGTATAGCGAATAGGGTAGCCAGATTTTGAATTCGGAAAAACAGTACATTGGTTATGAAAAAACAGTACATTCAAGAAAAAAACAGTACATTTTTTTACGAAACCATAACCAAATATTGAACAACAATAATATAAACAAATAGACTTAAAACATCAACATCAAAGGAAAGATTACCATTTAATGGTATTTCACATACAAAATAACACCATTTGCGTTTATAAAGCAAACACCACAAACGAAGCATTTGGCCATTGTATCATTTTCCAATGTATAATGTTTAAATATCTTAGTTTATATTTAACTTAAAAAACTTATTCATTAATTGGGTTAGTAGAATTTTCTTAAAACATATTGGTATTTCAAGCAATTTTCACCACACACATATTGTGGAACTATCGCATAAATTTCAGTAAAATATTTGTTTCTTTCTTTAATTTTAACGGTAGTCATATGTCTTAAAATAATAACACGAAAATATATGAAGGATGTGAGCAACTCATTATTTAATCTGTGTATTTTTGACAAAACAATAGACGCAGTACAAAAATTCTAATTATTTTACAACTTTTTTGTTTGCAAAACAACAATTTCTTTAAACTAAATATTGTAAAAAAGAGTGTGCAACAAAATTAGGGTCATCGCCACCAGCCTCAACACTTGCACCGCGAAATGAAAGTAGACTACTTGTAGAGCAAATCTGCCAAAAGGTTTTGCAAAATTAGCTCGGGCTCCCGAAATATGGGCCCCTAAAGTTTTTTAATTTTTTGAAAAGGCGTTTGGTATAAGTCAAAATAAATATACTAAATGTACTTCTGAGCTTAAAAATAATTTTAGATGTCTTCAGTAGAATCGTATTGCGATTCTTTTCTTAGAATTTATTAACCCTCTAACTCTCATCTTAAGGGGTAATTTTTGGCCTTTTTCCCAACTCTTAAAAAAAAGGATACTAAAACGGCACTTATAAGAGTTAAAATGCTCTACCAATATTTTCTGCATCAAATTTCACTAGGGGTCTTCTAAGACCAAAAATTATCCAATGCAAGTAAAACGGGTTTTCAAAATTCCGGGCCTTGATTTTTTTTAATTTTTCGAAAACCCGTTTTACATTCATTGCACGCTTTTTTGGTCTTGGAAGACCGCTAGTGAAATTTGATGCAGAAAATATTCACAGAATATTTTAACCCTCTAACGTACCGTTTTAGTGTAGAAGTTAAAAAAATTACAAAAATTACACCTTAAAATGAGTGTTAGAGGGTTAATATATTCTATGAAAAGAACTGCCATACAATTCTACTGAAGACATCTGAAATAGTCTTTTAGGTCAGAAGTACATTTAGTATATTTTTTTGACTTGTACCAAACGCCCTTTCAAGAAATTCAAAAATTTCAATGCCCGAAATTTCGAGAATTCTTTTAACCCTAATAAGTGCCGTCTTGTATACTTTCGTTTAAGAGTTGGGAAAAAGGGCAAGATTTACCCCTCAAAATAAGACAATATGGCTTGATAGCATACCGTTAAAAATTCCCAAATGTGTTTTATTTAAAAACGATTTTTCTTAATATCTTGTTTTTTTGGGCACTAAACTTAAAGATCAGTACAGAAAACAGTACAAAGTGTAAAAAACAGTACATTTGCGTACTGTTTTGGGTATTGTGCATAAAACAGTACAATTGACAAAAATCAGTACATGTACTGCTAAAAACAGTACGTCTGGCAACCCTAATAGCGAATGACCTGTCAATCGGTGAACCAATTTTAATGTGACATGTGTGCGTCGAAGTAGCGTTTATCGAATCGTTTAACCCATGAATTTTTGCCCGTGATGGCCGAGTATTAAGTCCTAGCTGAGTTTGTAGTCTCTTAGAAATTAAGGATGCCTCTGAGGCTGAATCTATGAGGACTCTGACGGTACACTTAAGGTCGTCATTATAGACATCTATTAGAGCAGTACCAAGGACAACTGCGGATGAATTATCTTGTAATTGTGTAGAAAAAGACCTAAACTCACGACTTTGTGCTTCTGCTGAGGTAGAGGGGTTCGTATTTAACCTTTCAGGGGGGTTATTTGAATTTTGATTCTCAGCAGTACGTGGGTTAGAACTCGCTTGAGGTGAAGTAGGCGTTTTTTCCTGATGAGTGACTCGATGTAGTAGTGAGTGATGCTTAGCTTTACACACATTGCACACATAACGACTTTTGCAGGTTTTATACCCGTGTGAGGTACCTAAACAATTTGTGCATCTTTTTTGTTGTTTTACCGTGTTATATCGTACGTCAACGGACATAGCAAGAAACTTAGCGCATAACCTTAAAGGGTGACTTTGGTTGCAAAGGAGGCACGTGCCGTCCTTGTTCGTTGACACATTAGTGTTGAAACTTTGCACTTTCTTACTCTGGGCGTAATTGGGTTTATTATGGCTATTGGATTGATGCGCTTTATTTTGGCTATGAGGATTAAAAAATGTTGATCGTATATCCGCGACGGATTCCAAAGTCTGAAATCTAGAGGACAAAAAACGATCGAAAGCTTCCCAGGTGGGCATGTTGGATGAATTTGGCAGGGTTTGTTCCCATAGGTTTAGGGTAACTTCCGGGAGACAAGTTGAACAAATGTAGACGAAAATTATGTCCCAACTATCAGTATCGACTTTTAGAAGGCGCAGATTACTAATGCAATCATTAATGGTCCGTTGTAAACGTCTAAGGTTGGGACCTGTTTCTTTCGTAATGGGGGTTAAACCAAAAAGGGATTTCATTTGCGCATTCACGAGAATTCGTTTATTCTCATACCGATTAACTAGGTTTTGCCACGCCATTTCGAAACCATCGTTAGTCATCGGACACGTTTTGAGGAGTTCTCGAGCTTCTCCTTCTGTCTTTTTCACTAGATGACACATTTTCTCAACGGGCGATAAGCGGTTGTTTTGGCGATACAAGGCCGTGAAAATATCACGAAACGTTGGCCAGGATTTGTAGTCGCCACGAAAAACTTCGGTATCGCATGGTGGTACCGATATATGTGCGGAGACATCGGTCTCCTTTGGCCTAGCCGCAGAGCTTTTCCCAGCTTTGGCCCTCAAAGACTCGCAGAGTTCGGAAATTTTTGCTGTGATTGCCGCATGAACATCAAAAGTTGCGTAATACCGTTTGGTTAAAACCGCGATGTCTATTTCTGCTTTTATTTCCTCATAGTTTTCTATTGCGGCTTCATGAGCGGAATCGTAATTGTCCCAGAGACGATGAATTTCGTTCTTTCGTACCTCCAGGGAGTGCAGCGTATGAGAAGCTTCTGGCAGCTCATTAAAATATTTTTGAAAATCCACAACGCGATCGGAAGATCGGATAACCTTTTTGACCAAAGACATTGTGGCAGAAATTTCGCGGAGGACAAAATTATGGGGGTAATAGTATGAAGAGGGGGTTCGAATACAAATGTGATGAAATTATAGTAAAAGTTAAGAAACTTCTCAAGGGTACCTCGTAAGACAGCAAAAATTTAATATGTAGGTGTATCGAAAGTCCAATAGTAGAGAGGCAGTATAATTACAAAAGCGAGGCTTATTAGATTATGATGAGTGACACTTCTTAAAGATCGCCACTATTTTAATTTATATTAAAAAATTTTGAGAAAATTTTATATGGTCCTTCGTATAAGCGGTCGATGAATATAGGGTTTAGTAACTTCCAAAAATTTTCAATGGCGCTTCGTATAAGCGAGCCACTAAATTAGGGTTTGAATTTTCGAAAAATTTTCAATGGCACCTCGTATAGGTGGCCAATGAATAAATGGTTAAATAATTTCGAAAAAATGTTCAGTGGTGCTTCATATAAGCGAGCCACTGAATATGAATTTTAATTTTTTTTGAAAAATTTTCAATGGTGCTTCGTATAAGCGAGCCACTGAATTGGGGTTTTAATAATTTTGCAAATTTTCCAATGCCGCTTCGTATAAGCGAAACACTGAATTGGGTTTTTATAATTTAATAAAATTTTCAATGGAGCCTCGTATAAGCGACCAATGAAAAAAAGGGTTTTATTAATTTGCAAAATTTTCAATGGCACCTCGTATAGGTGGGCATTGAAAAGGGGTTTTAATAATTTCAAAAAGTTTTCATTGGCACTTCGTATAAGTGACCAATAAATAGGGATTTTAATAATTTTGCAAAATTTTCAATGGCACCTCGTATAGGCAGCCAATGAATGGGGTTTTAATAATTTCGAAGAATTTTCAATGGCGCTTCGTATAAGCGACCAATGAAAAAGGCGTTTTAATAATCTTGCAAAATTTTAATAGAGGTTTAAATAAAAGGGTTTTATAAAATAATCATAATAATTGGGGTTAGTTTTAAATTTGCATGTGTGTACAAAAAAAAATTAGAGGGAGGTTAATTATCATAAATAATTGTCATTTATTTATCCGTAATATTATTTAAATTTTCAATGATTCGTGGTAAGCAATTTCTAGGTTGGCCCTCGTATATGATGAACGTACATGTAGCTTATGTACTTCAGCATCTGTTTGTTATGTGAACAAATTTTTATTAAAATGTTTGTAGGTATGTACATACAAATCATTTAACTCCACTAACGACTCGCTGTACTTTGTTGTGTTGTTGTTGTTGCTTATACAGACATACATACATACAGGTTGATTTTTCGTTCTTCTTTTCTTCAATTTCAATGTCAATTGACAAAAACAAAAAACTTGCAAAAAACCTTTTTTTTTTGATTTCTTCTATTTGCATGTAATGCGTATTTGTTAAGCAACGAGATCAACTGTTGCTGATGTTAACATGTACATAAGTATGTATGTACGTACATATGTATGTTTGTATGTTCGTATGTTTGAAGTTATTTTTTCTTGGTGCCGTTAGTTTTTGTCTTCTTCTTTTTATTTGCAAAAAAAGACAAACGGTAATTTGCACCAACTGTTCAACTTTTTAATTTGGTATGCAGCAAAAATGTACACACATGCGGGGGTTAGTAGGGGGTAAAGTGTTAAATATGATTTTTTTCAGATTTCTAGGAAGGGTGAAGGGCCGGGTTATAGCGGACCCGGATCCGGTTCGAAGGACCAGAATGTTGGCGCCCGACTTGGGACCAACTTACGTTATGGAAAATAGGGGGTTGATGGTAAATTTTGAATATAAAAAGGGGGAGACTTACCCAACTTATAGACGCACCTGCTGTGGCTCGTTATTCGGAGGAATCCTTGTGGGCTAGGTGGTGGATGGTGGATCGTCCTGGTAACGTCGGCGTGGTTGGCAATTATACCGATGGGCAATATCTCAGTGGGTTCTTCTTGATTAACACTGCGCACAAGATTAAATGTTGAATACAAGAAATAGCACAAAACTTTCCTTTGGTTAATAATAAGAAAGATACACCTTTATAAACTTTTGTATACAAGATAAGTTTATTATTTATTAAACTATTTTTTTTATGCAATTACGATCAAGTGTGACAATGGGTTTTCTTCTGCTTTTAGCAGTTTGCTTTGGTTGATAAATTTAACGATACTGGCAAAATATAAGTTGATGCACTTTTTATTATTGGTTTTAATAAATTTAACGATACTGGCAAAATATAAGTTGATGCACTTTTTATCGTTGGTTTTCTCGTTTCTTTTTTTGTTATGTCGAATCACACAAATTTTGGGTTTTTATTTAACTTGCAAGAACACCGGGTTTTTTCAACTACGCACTTGTTAATGGTCACCAAAGAACAGACGGCAAAAATAAAAGGACAAAGCAAACAAGGCAATAAGGCGAATGTACACCACGTAAGGTTGCCAGATTGGCTTCACACCTAAACAATAACAAAATATAAATCATAACAATTATCAACAAGTTTAATCAAAAGCTTTGTGAAGGGTTTGCGGCGGCTACAACAACTGTGAAAATAAAATTCTTAAGTACAACAACAAATATTATTAAGTTTGGAGCTGTAAAGGGCTACTAGGAAAGAGCATTATTTTATAAACATGTCATCAGCAACAATGCTTCCTTTTCAATTACTTGCTGATGTTCCCAAGTTCGATGGAAAACCAGAGGAATTGGAAATGTTTATTAAGAACGTTGTAGGTGTTCGTCAACTTGTTGAGGCAACATTAATTGAATTATTTGATATCAGAATACGAAACAAAATTGTAGGAGCGGCAAACATGTCATTGATAAATAGCAACAATCCAACAAAATGGGAAGAAGTTAAGGTAATATTACGTATTAATTTTATAATATCTGATAGCGTAGAAAATTTAATTAATAAAATTAAGACAGCTGAGTTTAGAACCACTGTTAATCAATTTTATGAGTATATGGAAAGTTTGAAAACGAAACTTAATTTAAAGACTAGTGCTGATAACGAACAATGGTTTAATTGTACTAATAATGAGAGAATGGTATTAAAGATTTTTATTAATAAATTACCTAATGAGCCAAAATTAATTCTTAAATCGAGAAATCCCTATTCCTTACTAAAAGCAAAGGAAATTCTTGTTGATACAGATTATTTCTATATAGGCAAGTCACAAAATTCTCAATTTTTGCAATCTCCTTCGTTCAATATTGGTAATGGCCAAAGTGGAAATTTTTCTGGCAGTAAGCGTTTTAGGAACAATTTTAGATATTCGACTCAGAATAATGACCAGTGTAATTCGGGAAATTTTAGAGGACGAGATTTGTACCTTGATAGAAGATTAAACAGGGAAGGTAATAGTGAAAAAAATTTAAACAGTGGAAACTTCAATCAAAGTTTTAATAATAGTGGCAATTTTAACAGAAGTGGAAATATAAGTAATAGAAATAGATATACGGCCAACAACGGACAGATACAGGAGGGCATTCCTAATGCTGTTCCCATGGATATAGACTGTGTTGAGGTATCAAATTTTCATTCACAGGCCGAAAAAATTTACCCTGCATAGTATTAAAAACCAAATCCGTTCCGATTAAATTGCTTATTGACACAGGTTCAGGCACTTCTCTTATAAGAAGGGGCCTCTTTCATGATTCTTTTAAATCGGAATTAGAACAACCAATTGTCTTAAACACTATTTGTTCTAAGACAATTGCAACTACGAAGGTAACGTTACCACTTTTTAAAGAATTTAATTTACCAAATTGTAAAATTGAAATGCTGGAAACAGAAATATTCAGTGATTTTGATGGCATTATAGGATGTAATATTTTGAAACCATTAGGTGCAATGATCAATTTAAAGGAGAATTTGTTAATAACAGATAATGCAAAAATACCAATAGTATTTGAGAATGCTATGGCACAATATGGCGAGGACGATATTGCCTACTTTGATGATATAATTATTGATGTAAATTTTAACGAGCCGAGAATAGATTATTTGACTAATAAATTAAGGACTGAGAATTTAAATGAGGAGGAAATAGGGGAATTAGTGAAATTAATTCGGGATTTTAAGAATGTTTTTTATATTGAGGGTGAGAATTTAACTTCTGTTGGGAAATATAAACATAGAATACCCACGATAAATGATATTCCAGTGTATTGTAGAACATATCGGTTTACAGAGGTTTACAAAACTGAGGTTGAAAGACAGGTAAATGAGATGCTTAACTCGGGTATTATGACTAAGTCTTCGAGTCCTTATAATGCGCCCATTTGGGTTGTTCCGAAAAAGTTGGACAACTCTGGCGAGCAAAAATAGAGAGTTGTAGTTGACTACAGGAAATTAAATGAAGTGACTATTGAGAATAAATTTCCTATTCCTAATATTGAGGACTTGTTTTCCAAGTTAGGAAATTCTCAATACTTTACTACACTTGACTTAGCAAAGGGATTTCATCAGATCCCAATTTTAGCTGAAGAAAGACATGAAACAGCATTTTCTACTTCAACAGGTCATTATGGATTTACTCGTATGCCCTTTGGATTGAAGAATGCACCAGCTTCTTTCCAAAGGATGATGAATGAAGTGCTTCATGATTTTATAAATAACATTTGCGTAGTATACCTTGATGACATTTTGATATTTTCTTCGTCACTTCAGGAACATGTAGATTCCTTAAGAAAAATTTTTAAGAGTCTAGCCGAATATAATCTTAAGGTACAGTTGACAAATGTAGTTTTTTTAGACGTGAATCAGAATATTTAGGACACATAATTACGCCAAATGGTATTAAACCAAATCCTGCAAAGATAGAGGTTATTCGAAACATTCCATTGCCGAAAACGGTAAAGGAGATCAGATCATTTTTAGGTTTGACTGGTTTCTATCGGAAATTTATTAAAGATTATAGCAAAATAGCACTTCCAATTATTAGTAATTTGAAGAAAAATTCTGTTATCGATATTGATAATAGGGATTACATTGATTCTTTTAAAAAATTAAAGGCAATTTTATGTACTGAACCAGTTTTAGCATATCCAAAATTTGACAGACTATTTGTTTTGACCACTGACGCTAGCAATGGGGCCTTAGGGGCAGTTCTATCTCAAAATGGACATCCAATTTCCTTTACGTCTCGAACGTTAAATAAACATGAATTGAATTATAGCGCGATTGAAAAGGAATTGTTAGCAATAGTTTGGTCGGTGAAATACTTTAGACCTTACTTATTTGGTAGAAGATTTAAGATTCAAACGGATCATAGACCACTAGTGTGGTTAAATTCCTTAAAGGAACCGAACGTTAAGTTGCAGAGATGGAGAATGCAACTAAATGAATATGACTTTCTTATAGAGTACATTAAGGGCAAAACTAATAAGGTAGCAGATTACCTTAGTCGCTTGGAAGTGAACATTTTAGAAGAAGGGGAACAGAATCCTAGTTCTGATCTGGCTACAATCCATAGTGAACAAGAAAATTTGAATGAACACATATACATCTCAGAAGCACCGGTCAACATTTACAGAAATCAATTAATTATAATTTTGGGAAACCGATATAAGTATGAGAATATTACATTATACAATAGGAACATTAGACATACAAAACATTGAAAAATTATTTTGAGGAAAAAGTTTTAGAGTTTTTGAAGAAAATTTTTCCCATTAAGGGAACCATTGAAATTTTTTGTGATAATTTCGATTTATATAGAAATTTGCAACAGACATTGATTCAATATTTTTCAAATGTGACAGGAATGAAGTTTGTACGATGTAATAAATTTATAAAGGATATTCCTGATAAGGAAAATTTGTTGGAAATACTTGAAAGATTTCATAATGAGAAAAATCATAGGGGTATTGAGGAGACATTTTTAGAGATAAAGGATATAGTTTACTATCCAAACTTGAAGAAAGAAATACATAAATTTATCAACAATTGTGTAGTATGTAATATGTGCAAATTTGATAGGCGGCCAATAAGAACCAAATTTTGTGTTACTGAAACTCCTATGAAATCGAATGAAATAGTTCATATGGATATATGGTTTTTGGATAAGAATACAAAGTTCTTAACTTGTATTGATAAGTTAACAAAACATGTATCGGTACATTATTTGTGCGATAGGAATTCGATCAGTCTTGTTGAAAAGATAAGGGAGCGATTCGCTATTTTGGGAAAACCTGGTAAAATTGTTGCGGATAATGAATTCAATACAGCACTTATTAGGGATTTTCTAAAATCAGAAAATATAGAGTATCATTTTACTTCTCCTAACACGCACACGGGAAACGCCGATATTGAACGTTTTCATCTCACCTTGAATGAACACATTCGTTTATATAAGTTGAGGCAAAATGATCACGATTTTGACGATAAAGCTTTGGTATATAAATCTGTCGAAATATATAACAACTCAATTCATAGTTCTACGGGTGCTAAGCCTAATGAATTATTACACAACAAAGTTGATAAATCAATTTGGGAGAAAATACATGAAGTTGTTCATGAAGGGAAGGTAAAAAGGACTGAGAAAATAAATAAAAGTAGGACAGATTGTCATGAATTTGGGGAAAGGCAGCTAGTGAAAAATTTGGGATTTAATAATTTGAAACAGAAACCAAAATATATTATAAAGGAAGCAAAGGAGAAAAATAACACACATTTTTTGGACGAAAAAGGTTGCAAAAGAGAAAGACAAATTGTCAAGAGAAATTTTAAATACCAACAAGAATTACCTGATATAAAATTTGAAAGGAAAGTCACAGGTAGAAATTATACAAATACATAAAAAGAAATCTTGATAGAAAATATGTATATTAAATGTTGTTCATTGTCTCTTAAGTTTTTTTTTAAATTTTTGTAAATTTTTTTTAGTTTATAATTAATACAATGTGGAATATTTAATTATTTATGTTAATTATAGTAAATTATTTAATTAGCCAAATTGTAAAAAAATGCATATATGTACTAGTATAAATATAACATCTATTTTTTCCTTTTGTTAAAAATGATATAAACTACACATTTCAGGAGTAATGTGTTATCAAAGCGTGGGGGAGTTACATGAATGTATGTGATTCTCCTTATTAATTGTATTAAACGTTATTTTCAACATGTTTCTTAATATAATATAATATAATATAATATAAATTATCTTAATTAAGGGTTTATATAATTTATCATATATTTTCTTTAATTTAAATATTATCAAATATTTTATTTTACTTTAATTAACAATAATTTTGTTATTAACTTTCATTCAAAAACTCATGTATATTTTTTTATAAAAAAGGAACCTGGATTAATAAATCGATTTTGATTTTGAAAAAAACTCTGAAGAAAAAAGATATATTTTAATAAAATAAAGAAAATTATTAAAACTTAAAAAAAAAATAAATGTTTTCTTTTGTATATCTTTTATCATAATATTACTCTGCACTAAACCAATCCTTTATTTCTAGACTGCGACAGTTAGCCAAACTAGTATTTATATTTGCTCTTTTCGTGTCTCAAATACGTTCTTCGTATCTTCGTCATACGTTCGCTAAATCCACATTTCAAAAGTTTTTAATTGTCCCTAATCTACCGTGTCCACAGAAAAAAAATAATTCATTTTAATAAAAAATTTGTGTTATTAATTAAAAAAATTATTAAATATGCACCAGTTAACAAATTAATTGTATCAATTAAATATTTTTTGATATGAACAATACTTTCTGCAGTAGTAAACGTTAAATACGTTAAACGTCAAATTAACTTGATTACATTTTTATTTAAAGGTGATTTTATTTTTATTTAATGGTTTAATTGCAAAAAATTGGCGAGAATAAACAATAGCACGGACCATGCGTAACACTTGAAGGGCCGTAAATTTGTTGCAAAAATGATACCATGACTGGCTCTACAATATCTTGTTGTATTTAAAAAAAGCATTTCTCGCCATCTCTTAACGATATTTTCTTTGATTCGTTCCATTGATCATCTATTGAAACTCCCAGATAAAAATAATTAAAACAAGTAAGAAAGTATAGTCGGTCAAGCCCGACCATATGATACCCTACATCACAGTATTTAAAAACACATCATGCTTATGTGTCCATATAAATATGGATTTATCTTTGTTTATAAACTTCATTAAAATTGGTTTGAAAGTTTGTGAGAGGCAGAAATTGCCCCCTACCTCCCCTTGTGGTCCTATTTTTGAAAAACTGTATAGCTTAAGTGTCCATATAGATATGGTTTTATCTATGTTTTGAATTTCATTAAAATCGGTTTGATAGTTTCTAAGAGGAAGAAATTTCCCCCTATCTTCCCTCTTGGTCCTACGGTTCGGCTCATTTTTAATAGGCTTGTTCCTTGTGCGAATAAGAATCTTTGTACCAAATTGTATCAAATTATCTCTAAAATTGCGACCTGTACTTTGCGCAGAAGGTTACATGGACAACCAGTCTGCCAGCCGGACGGACATCGTTAGTTCAACTCAGAAATTGATTCTGAGTCAATCGGTATACTTTAAGGTGGGTCAAGGACCACTATTTTAAGGCATTACATCAGCGCAAATGCATAATTCCCTCTCCACTATTGTGGTGTTGGCATACAAATTAAATACAAAAATTTGGTTTGTTAGAAACGCCAAAAGCGTACATTTTTATTTTTTCCAATATAAATTTGTTACACAGTAAATAAATTTTTTTTATTTTTATTTTTTTTTTGTATTATTGTAGTTATATTTTTAAAATTTGTTGCTTAAAATTTAAAATTACAACAAAATCTGTATTTATATTAATAAAACTTATACTTAATATTCGATAAATCAGAAAATTGTTTTATTATATTATTTTAACATTTTTAAATTTTCTGACAGTTATAAAAATTAAAATTAGTAGTTTCTATTCCATTAAATTAATATTTTCGAATCTAAAAACTTTTCTTTTAAATGTTAGTTATTTGGAAAATATAATAATGCAAAAATTGACATTTTGAGCAAAAGAGTAAAACAGTTTTAAATGGAGCATTATGTCAACATTTATATAGAAAACAAATGTTAATTTGTTAAAAACAAAAATAGCAGTATAACAATTATTTTATGTATATATACAATAGATTTTTTTTTTCAAAAATAATCAATTAATAGCTTTAAGTGAGCATTTAACACATACATACAAAATTTTCTTTAAAAAATAAGTCAATTAATTCTTTACATAATTGAACAGGGCATAGCACAACAAAGTGGCAAGCAGACGGGTACCATGGCACCACTTGTTTTAGATTTACTCTTTGATTTATAACCAGATTCATATTCGTACATTCCTGAACCTTTAGCCCAGCGGCCCTAGAAAGAGAAGAATTAAAGGAGGAATTAATTAACAAATTTTAGTAATAGTATAAAATAAATAAAACTTACACCTCCTTGCGAGCCAGCGTGCATTTCTTCGCGTTTGGTCAGCATTGTTTCGTGGCCAGGTGGATAGTAAACATCTCTGCCGGCTCTATTGATGGATGGCACAATTTGTTGTTGATTTGGTGAAGCTACAGCGGTCTCGATTTCGCGTTTACGTGGTGTGTTTAAATCTTTTCTATCAACAACATCAGACTAAAAAGAATTTTTAATGTTTTTAAATTTTTTTTTTAATAATTTTAAGGCCCGTTTTCACAACTTACCGATAGCTAAAGGTTAAAGTTATTGACGGTATAAAAAGTGTTCCATTATTACAACTTTACTTTAACCTCCCAGGTAGGATGAACCTTAATTTACTTTATCGCTAACTTAAGGTTAAAGTTAAGTTTTAATAATAGAACCCCTTTTATAAGTCCGGTTAAAGTCTACTTTTAGCTATCGGTAAGTTGTGAAAACGGGCCTTATTTTGTTAAATTAGTAGCAAATTGGTAGAATTTCGTTAAATCAAGAGATATCATTTGAAATTTTTCAATATGGCCAAGTGCGGATCCAATTGGGAGGGGATTATGGGGATCATTACAATGCTGTCCTAGCCGACAACTCCCCATCTTTAAATTGTTTTTGAAGGGATTTCCTGACCAACTTTCCACTAAGTGACACCCTTCCCCTGAACTAAAGGTAGAAGCGCTCTGTCGACTTCTGTCAAAAAAAGTTAAACTAGTGTATTTTCATAGAACATGCTACATGCAAAATATTTTGACGCGTTTGCGCCAGAAAGTTGGTTAACTTTAAACTTTTTAACGTGTTGTGTATTTTTGACCAGTAATCAGCTGACAATAAAAATAATAATTTAACAAATTTGTGAATCATGAAAGAAAAACTTAGTCTGAGTTCATACAGCTCATGTCTATGTCATGACAAGATTCTTCCTTTTTCTTCTTTGAACATGAATTGGCGTTCAAATGATTCATGTCATGTTGACCACATATGCTTTTTTGATATTGAAAACAATAACAAAATTAAACAACGAATGAAAAAGAAAAACGTATATACAGTACATGCATCTGTGTACTCGTTTCTTTTCCCCTCGTCCCTCTCGCCTATAAAGTAGCAATCATGTCAATAAGACAAGAGCCGTTTGAACACAGACTTATTGAAAAGCTTAAAAAACATAAAATATTTATACAAAAAGAATAAATTCAATAAAATAATAAAATCTTGATATACTTTCGAATCGGTTTTCAATGCAAAAATAAGTTAACAAATTAAAAACAGCTGGCAGGAATGGCTTTTGTAACGCGCGTTGTGTATCTTGCAAGATTTCATGCGCTAAAGTTTTTAAACGCACGACAAACGTCGACGAATTAACGCAAATTAAAGGTTTGATCCGTCCTAGATAATCGCGCTGATCTAGGAATATATTTTTAATATAAGTACGATAAAAATCAAACATTAACACCACAGGGACTATATAATCACAAATTGTAGGGTCTTCTGCCTGAATTTCCACTATGTGATAGCCCTCCTTCTGAACTTCAGGCTGGATTCGCCTTCAGAAAAAGCGCTGACCCAGTGATATAATTTAAATATAAGAATGATAAAAACCAAACATTAACATCACAAACACAATAGAAAAATATTATCCACCTTTTTTTTCGAAAATCCCCATTGTGCGCAACTTATGAAGTTTGTACACCCATAATTTTAGTTAAATTTAAAATAGTAAAACATTAATGTATACACAGTATTCATATGTATGTAAATTAAATCACTTTCCTAAATAAAACATACTTGAGAGTCTGTTTTGGAATGTGATTACATTGAAAAACTGTCAAGTTTCTAATTAAATTCCGATATTTATGCACTGCAAAAAAGGAATGTTGCGTACAGTTTTGTGTGTTAAAGTTTAATACGTTTTGGAATTTAAATAAATAAATTACTGTACAGTTCAAATCAATTTGTTGAATGATAGATGCAAAAGTAAAATTTTTAACTTTCCCACTGCATTTTGAATATTCTATATGTACAACATATTTGAATTGCAAATTTTTAAAAAAGGGAATGTGTGAAATTACAAAACAAAAAAATACTCACATTGCTAAAAGATTGCATAAGTTCTTCCACACGCTGTGGTGGGTTACCGTTGCCAGGTGGATATTCAACACCATCGACGGGGAATGGAGCTGGAGGCATTGAATGAGGCGATGGAGTGCCATAATCGGGACCACGACGGGTCGTATTGTTATTTGTTGTGGTCGAAGAATAATGATAAGAGACAGTACCTGGAGGTGGATGGCCATTTGGTGGATAACCTACATTACTATTAGGTGGATAACCTCCAACGGGCCTTGTTGTGGTTGGTGTGGTATTTTTAGGGCGCATCAATGGTTCATTCGGTGGCACATTAGGACTGCCAGGTCCCCCGGGACCGCCATGCACAGTATTAATCGTATTGGTGGACTCTTTATAAAAGTAACGATGAGTGGTTGGTCCACTGTGGGGAGGCGAATGTGGACTGTGTGGTCCACTAGTGTATGGTATGGGTTTAGTACTTAAGTTTGGACTTTGAGGATAACCAGGACGCTCTGTGGTAGAAGTTGTCGTATTATTAATATTATAAACAATTGTGGTATCAGTATGTGGTGGTAGTGGTGGATTTCTTGGTTGCAAAGGCAACGTATTATTTCTCAACGTATTCGTTTCATAGTGCTCACGAACTTCGTACGCTTGGTTGTTGACAATGGGCTTGTCAATACCCCGATTTAAGGTGGAATAACTTTCCGTGTTATAGACAACAGTTTGTGGTATGGCGTGTACAGGATGTGGTTGTACCACATTATTAGTTTCATTCGTTTGCACCGTATTATAGACAACATTTTTACGGTTTAAAGTATTTGAGGTAGCTGGCGCAATAATGCCATTTGCGGGTATTTCGTAGGTATAAGTGCGTACGGTTGTAGTGACCTTAGTACCCGGTACTGGTAGAATATCTTCATTAATAGTTATATTCTTAAAATCTTCTTGTATATCAGCAGCGGTTGCAGTTGTTGAACTCACAACTGGCACAAGTTCGGCGGCTTTGTTTAAGGACCGATTACTTTCATAAATTTTAGTTTTTTTTGTTTCATAAAAACCTCCACCAGGCGAAAGATTTTCTATAATTAAAATTAATAAAAAAAATTTTAATTACAACTAATATATTCAAGAAGTAAAAGAAAAATCATAGTTACTTGAGCCATAGGATTTATCCAACGTCTGATAGTCATTACGTACTAAGCTGCTATTTGATCTTATAGTACTATAATCTGGCGATGGCAATATTTCAACATCATCTAAACCTCCGGCATGCTTTGATGTTTTTATGACTCTTGTAGTTTTCATAACAGAACCGCCCAAGGGATCTTCATTTGTAGATTTTTCGCTGGTTTTTCAGATATAAAGAATCATTTTAAGACTTTAAATGATATTTTGAAATCAATCAAACAAATTTCTATTTTAATAGCAATCTTTTATTAAATATTATGTAGTTACAAAAAAAAGTTTACTCACATAGTTCTATAATTTAAAGAATGATCTTTAAAATAAAATTAGAAAATAATATATTAGAAGGTTTCTTCATTGATATAAGTGTGTATGTAAATAAAATTTTGTTTTGATCTACCTCTTTCTCTGGTAATTTCGCGTTCATTTTTTAAATCTTCCAATAGAGCATCTAACTGATCAATATTTTTATCTGAAGATTTATCACTGTATGAGTTGTTGTTAGTGCCCGATGTTGAATATTGATATGAAGCTTGTTTGTAGGCATAGCCTTTGTTTTCCTATAAATTTAAATATTTAAAAAATAAGCAAACTTTAATAACATTATGGATTTATACTTAAACAGAATCTAATTAATTTTAACAACTTTAAAATAAAAATATTTTTCTATTATTAAAACGTATAATATTTTGTACAAAGGCACATAGTAGTTGGCGCAAACGTTAAAGCGTATCTATGTCTTTCGTTAACTAAGATCTTAAGGCCGAGTCAAAAAGAATACGTTGTACTTTAAACGTCTTCTATCAACTGACACTAACGTAACAACGGAGGATGACAACTTTCATAACGGATATAAACTACAGAACGAAACAATTATTTATTTATTTTATCTTGTATTTTATTTTTGCAACAACAAAAAAAAAAGGTTTAAATTAAAACAAATGTAAAAATCAATATAATAGCTTTCAATAACTCAACGTACTTTATAAGTTACCCATCTTAAGTACTTTGCGTTAACGGAGACGTACGATATGGGACAACGCTAAAAATACTGTTCCCTTAGTATGTATAACGCAACGCAATGCCAAAGAATTACATTGAAAGCAAGAACAAAGTCATAAATATTTTGTAATTTTGTTGTTGAAAATTTTAAAACCGTACATGAATTTCTGTAGAAAGCAACAACAAAATTACAAAATATTTATGACTTTGTTTTTGCTTTCAATGTAGTTCTTTGGCGTTGCGTTTTATATAATTAGGGCCTGTATATGTATCAACTTAGTTGTCAGTTAAAAAAAGCGACGTATAAAGGATTCTATGTAACTCGGCCTTTATTGTATTTCATACGCCGCTTCCGATTGTATTTTTATAAAATAGAAAATAAAATCTGAAATAAATTTTGTGTTTTTAAATGGAATATTTGAAGCCAAAATAAAAAAAAACAAGTTAGAGTGCTATATTCGGCTGTGCCGAATCTTTGATACCCTCCACCGACACACAGAGGAGTATTTGGCCTGAAAAGCTGTCCAAAAAGGCAAAACTGAATTTTAGGAAATCTTAAGAACTAAGTACGCAGCTCGACAGACAACAATATTTTACATTATATTGTAAATTGTGAAGACTTTTAGTTGCGATTTGTAGCTCTGAGACCCTGCTAAAGTCAGGAAAGTGAAGAAAATTATATGAGATTTAAATGGTTTTTTTCGGTTTCTGGATGTTTATATGATATTTTTTTTTGCGGCTTAACGAATAAAGATTTAACAAAGATTATTTTTTTCGCTGAAAAGTTTTGATTTATTTAAAAAAGAAAAAAAAAAATTTAAATATGTTGAATATGCATGTTGAAACAATTCGTTCAAAAGCTAAGAAAACAAATTATACACTTTTTTTTTTTTGCAAAAAAAGGAAAAGAAGAGGTTTTTAAAAGTGAGGTTAGCATGTCTGCGAATTATGTTTGATACCACAATAAAATTTGGAATCTCTAATTTTAGAAACCAAAAAAAAAAGTGTGCGCAAGTTTGCGCCATTATTTTTGACGATTTTTTTAAATTTTCACATTTCTTCTATTTTTGCTCATCGGGCACTTTTTCTTATACCTTTATATCGTCAAAAACTTTTATGTATTTTGAATTATTGATTTCAACTGTTATTCACATCACTTTTAACACTTCACAATATTCATACCTGCCTATATGTAATTATAAATTGCAAAAATTCTTAATTATCCATAATAGTTTTAAGGGAATGTCCCACACATCCCCATAAAAGATATTTTAAAGAAGCTGCCGAGGCCAGAAATAAGCACTTACGATTATATCGTACGAATTATTCGAGGAAATTCAGCAGAAGCGATACAAATCGAGATGTCTTGAATAGGTTATTTCTGAGCAGTGACCCTTTTATAAGCTGCAGCACGCAAAGAGAACGGAATAATAAAAAAGCTTTTTCATCAGAAACCATCACACTTCTTCCTGATGCAGCTATTGAGGACACACATACGACATAATAATTAGTAAGGAATTTTTATTAGTTTAACTTTTCCGTTTATAAAGTATTTAATAATATAAAATAAATATAATAAAGCCTTTTTTCATAAAAAATACTGTTTTATAAGAGCCTTACAATTTTCAAAAAAATTTTTTTTTAATTAGACTGTAAATCATATGTATGTATGTACAATGTACATACAGTCTGTCAAGAATGAGTTTAAACCTTTAAAATCAACAATTGTTAATTGAGTTTTGCGATTTATACCAACTTTTATTCCTTAGGAATGTGGCTTTTAGAAAAATCTTAAAAATTTAAACTTGTTGGTTCTTAAATTTTCTTACTGCATTTTGAAAACAAAAAATTTGACGCATTTTGCATGTAAATTTTTTTTTTGCCATTAAATTTTTAATAACTCCAAAATAGTAACAGATAAAAAATAAATGTGTGTGGTTAGTTTAAGCAGAATTTTCCGGTGCATCTTCTGATCCTCCTAATATTAAAACACGTTTTCAAGTATGGCAAAATATATAAGGCAACCCAACGATTTAGGGGGTGAAGTATGCCACGCCTTTAAAAGAAAATCCTTACGTACTAGAGAAAAACGGAAAACAGATTTGAATTAAGGGCATCAAAATCCATATAGTCCACATACTTTTATTTCCTGGGTAGAGAAAAAATTTTTTGTTGCACAGTGTACTTTTGTTGCGCAGTGTAATTTTTTCAAAATCTGCCACTAGACTTTTTATATCATACTACACCTAAAACTATCAAAAAACTAAAACTTTTAATTCAAAAAACACGTTTAATTATTTTGGCCAGCTTTTCAGGCCAAATACTCCTCTGTGCGACAGTTCGAATGTTTTAGGAGTACAGTTGTTTTCGGTTAATTGAGCCCCGCTTAATTGAGTTTCCCGTTTTATTGCACTAAAAATCATGGAACGAAATCATTCAGTATAACTGTCTATGTAGAAATACCCGTTCAGTTGAGTTCCGTTTAATTGCGTTACCCGCTTAATTATTTCGAAAAATAAGACCGCATTGCGAAAAACAAGTGCAAATGTTATGTTTAATTGTTTCCGTCTACTTAATGTCTTTTTGCTCCACAAACGTAAAAAATGATTTAGCGGCAGGAAAGTCATGTTTCTGTTATACATATAAATATATGTTATATGAAAAAATAAAGAAATGAGTTTTATTTTCTATCTACACATGGGTGTATCGTTTTATTGCACATCTTGCTCAATTAAGCGATTTTCGTTTTAATTAAGTCGGCGATTCAATTAACCGAGTACTGCTTAATTGAGTTCCCGTTTAATTGCGTCAAAAGTCGAGCATTTTTAGAAACTCAATTAAGCGGAACTAACTGTAATATCTGTATGATGTCTATTTATTATTAATTTATCTTAAAAAAAAAACATCTGCATTAAAATTGGTTGCGGTTTAGACATATATATATTAAATTATTGACCGACAATCCGAAAATTACTTAAATGATTTTCAGGAGAGCAATTTATATTGGAGCCATGGTAAGCTGATTTCTGGTATTAAAAAACATAACTTTCAATACAGCGGAGCAATTAGTTTTTGCGTTTGCAGTGAATTCCAGAAGGCTGCTAAAATCGGATCTAAAATTATGTAAATTATGGAACGTATATCACAAAATTGCAAAACATTTTTTGTTGGCCATATGAAGCTAAGCTAGAAGAAAGTTCGCCGCAATATCTATATCTGCTACGGTTTGAGGCGTATTTAATTATTTTACCAGAGTGGGCTTTATACGGGGCCTAGGGTAAATTATGGACCGATCTTCACGATATTTCACAGTGTCATTTCTAGTCCTATTAAGCTGTGACGAGCCAACATTTGTTTTGATAGCCTTATTATATGGTTTTAGGCGTAATAAACTGTTTTGCGGGAGTAGGGTTTATATGGGGCCTAGGATAAATTATGGATCGATCTTCACGAAATTTCACAGTGTCATTTTTAGTCCTATTAAACTGTGACGAGCCAAAATTTGTTATGATAGCCTTATTAAATATGGTTTAAGGCTTCCTACCTGTTTTCCGGGAGTAGGGTTTATATGGGGCCTAGGGTAAATTATGGACCGATCTTCACGAAACCTTACAGTGTCATTTCTAGTCCTATAAAACTGGGAAGTGCCATAATTTGTAATGATAGCTTTATTAATTGGGGTTTTAGGCGTAATAAACTATTTTCCGGGAATAGGGTTTTTATGGAGCCTAGTATAAATTATGGACCGATCTTCATGAAATTTCACAGTGTCATTTCTAGTCTTATAAAACTATGACGTACTTAATTTTGTTATGATAGCATTATTTTTTACAGTTTTAGGCGTACTAAACTGTTTTCCGGAAGTGGGGTTTATATGGGGCCTAGGATAAATTATGGACCGATTATCACGAAACTTTACAGTGTCATTTCTAGTCCCATTAAAGGAATTTTTGCAAAATCTTACATCATTCTGTTCATTTTTCCACCATATATGTTCGTTTTTGTAACAAAATTATCAATTTTTTTTAGGTGGTGGTTTCACATTTTGATTCATAGCTTTGATCCTACAGAACCGATTTTGCTGGATTTCAAACCCAAACTGCTTAGGAAAACTACAAGTTTATTTCTTTTGAGTTTTTCGAAAGTGAGCGTGTTTTCAACAGACGGACATGGCTAAATCGACTTAGAATTACTCACGTACCCAGAATATATATATATTTTATGGGGTCTGAGATGAATAACAAAAAAGTTTCACACGGAATGACAAACTTAGTATACCCTCTTCACAACTAATTGTGGTGGAGGGTATAAAAATAACCAAAAATTGGAGCAAATTTGCAATTTTCCAATTTTTGTTTCAAAAGAAAATAAAGTACGCTTACGATGGAATTGTTGGTAAATGAAGCGTATTTTAAAAAATTTACGGCGATACGTCTTACGTTCCTACGCCGTACGACCCAATTGTGTTTCTATGTTGCATAAATAACACTACGTGACAATTGTTTGACCAAATGAATTTGACACCTAATCTTTATGTAAAATTTTCCGCTGAATCTGAATATGAAGTCAGAATTGTCAAAAGTAGAACAGTTTTTGAGATATTCCAAAGAAAACGTTATTTGTGTTTTTAAAAAAGATGCTGTGACTGAAATGCAAATATCCAAAATATACAATTTTAGCCTATTTCAATACGAACATTTTGTGCCCAATAGGATCCGGATCGGTGCACAAATGACAAAGTTACAGAAGATTAATTGAACTAACCCACAACAAATGAATATACAAAGCTAAATTTTTAGTAACAATAAATATTAAAAATTGCTTAAAAGTATTGAATTTCTATGTGGGTTAATTTACTAAATCTTCTGTAGCTTTGTCATTTTTGTACCAGTCTATGTCTAGGGATGAAACGATACGAGTAAATACAAGTACATATTCGATACTTTTATATAAGTACCAAGTATTTTTGTAATCGATACTTAGCAACCGAGTAACAAGTAGTATCGATAAAAAAGTACTCGGTATCGGTCAAAAGTAATCGTTTCACCTTGCTATTGAAATTAATCTTAAATTTTTGATTATTTTCCAAAGCTGGAGCAGCAGTTACGGTGTCAAGAAACCGTTTGACCAGTTAACACCTATAAACCTCAAATCGTCTAGGTCCATTTCCTCAATTTATGGCTATAGGAAGTCCGTTATCATCTCGCGATAGCGAACACCATTCGAAGAAGTACGATAACGCCGCCAGCCACAGAACTAACTGGGCGAGCATGTAAATTTGTTTTTACATTTTATTCAGACCCGGTTGGCTGAAATTTGCTCACAATTCTCCCGATTGTGGAAACATTTGGTCGGTTATGCTGACCAAAAAAAATCACGATGTGCATGAAATGCATTTTGATTGAACGACCATTTTCGTAAAAGGCTTTAACAATCTTACGCGCTGCTGAATTGTGAACCTCTCAATGGTAGATGCTGTTAAATACTGAAACAAAGAAAGGTCAAATTAAGTGGCGCAAAAAACTTGACGTTAAGGTGTGACTCACAATTTACATCGTAGATTATGGTTTTACCACACTTTATTATATATTTACCAATTTAAAAATAAAATACATATTTACATTTAAAATAAATACACAGTGACATTGTTGATTTCTGGAATAAAAGTTGAATGAAGGATTTATCCAGAACGTTCTATAAAATTTCGTTTCCTAAGATAAAAAAAAGACTTTTCGGAAGGGAATTGGTACTAGGTGGTAAAAAAAAGTGGTCTCAATTTTTTTTAAACTTTTCGTTTTGCACAAAAATTTGAAAGGGTCGTAGTAAGAACGTTTATATATGCTTCTTTCTATTCTTTTATCATACAAACCGATACAAGTACCGATACAAGTAAGTATCGATACTTTGTTTTCGATACTGAGTAAGTATCGATACTTTACGAGCGATACCACATATAATAAAAGTATCGATACCTTCGAGGTATCGTTTCATCCCTATCTATGTCTTGTTGGGCGCAAAATGTTCATATTAATAAACTAATGTCGCATGCAATAAAACATTAGGATATTTAAATCATTGGTTTAAAAAAAATAACTTGAATAGAGCAAAATTGAACAAAATCATAAAATTTTCAATGAAGCTTCTTGAACTTTTGTCCCTTGTAACTCTGTCATTTCTTGACCAATCTTCACAAGCAATCCATGGTTATTTAGAAATTTTATAATTTTTGAAGATATTTGCATTTCAGTCACATCATCTTTTTTAAAAACACAAATAACGGTTATTTTGGAATATCTCAAAAACTGTTCTACTTTTGAAAATTCTGACTTCATTTTACAATATGATTTGAATGATATGAATTTTACATAATGATTAGCTGTCTGATTCATTTGGTCACGACTTTGTTGAAATTTTGTCACGTAGCGTAATAAAATAATTTCTGTGGCATTTCGACAAAACATCTTTAGTCAAATATTAAAATGTTGAAAAAAATGTTAATAATCATACGAATTTTCATTCAAAAACATTTTTGTTTAAAGGCTCAGTTAGTCTTTACTTTCTGTTTCTGTTCCGTGCCGTTCTGTTACGAAATTGTGGTAGTTACTTTTTCTGTAGTAACTTATCAGCCATTTATGACAAATTTATTAGTTTTGCACCGTTCGTTGTTTATTTCAATAACTTTAATGTACATGAATTTGAAGAAATTAAATTTTCTGAATTCTTAAAATCAAAAAACAGTTTATTTCAATAAAAATATGTATTTTTTATTATTTATTTTGCTGTCACTTACAAATTCTTAACAATTTTTTGATTTAAACAACTGAACCGAAACAGAACAGAAAAACTAATCAATTTCATAGGTTTTTTAATAACAAAAACAAATCAGCTGATTCGTAACAGAACGGAAAGTAAAGACTAATTCTGCCTTAAGTTTCTAAAATGTTGTATTATAAACGAAATTTTTCTTTAATATTGGTTATTTTATTATTTGATAAAAATTATTTTTTCACAGAGTTTTTTTTAACTCTTTTGCTATCTTATCTCGACTTAAGATATTTTGTCAAAATGCAACAGATTTACATATAACAAGTTAGAGTGCTTATTCGGCCGTGCCGAATCTTTGATACCCTCCACCGACAGTTTGAATGTTTAAGGAGTAATATCCGTATGATGTTATTATTATATTAAACTGTGACGATATAGCGGTTTGCTGGCAATTATAATTATAAAATTGGAGATTGCTGTGTTTGCTCTAATCAAATGGAAATTTCTGCTTTTTTAGCATGGGCAAGTACTTAAGAAAATCAGTAGTTATAAAATTCTTGAACCTAACACAGGCTTATGGTGTTTTCTTTTCTACAAAAAAATGTGACATGTGATTTAAAACAATCCAATTTAGTGTATGTTACTTAAAAATTTTGCTCCCAAAAAGGGTGAGTTTTTTAGAATAAAACAAGCCACCCCTTTCGGGAGCAAAATTTTTAAGAAACAGACACCAAATTGCATTTTTTTAAATAAAATGTCACATTTTTTTGTAGGAAAGAAAACAAACACCATTAGTTTTTTCTTGATTGATTTGGAGGAACTTCATAACAACTTAGCTCCATAATAACGACTAATGACAAAATTATAAAATGAACAATAAAACTAACTGTTTCATATAAAAAATAATTTATTATATTTTTTAATTTCTATTTAGTTTTGTTTTGCAAAAAAGAAACAAAATAAAAAAAAAAAATAGCATGCTTTATCGAAAATAGTTGAGAGAAAAAGAGCTTAACAAACTGTGATCATTGCAAAAACGACAATCTCCAATGGACATTGCCGTTTTTGCATCAATTCATAATTTTTGAACATACTTTTTTATGGGATAAAAGTGGATCTGGTAATGTAATATTCACTAATTGGAAGCATTCATTAAATACAACTAAGAGGTATTATTAGTTTCGTTTGTGAAAAAAGTGGACATTGCAGTCTTTGCATCTATACCCCTCAAATACACTGAAATTTATTGTTGAGGGAAAGCTAGCTTCTATGCGCATTTCACTGGTTGCTTAGGTCAGCTCATCAGGAAACCTTTTCCAAAGATTTTAAAAACACTTATGCTTAAAGAATTAAAACCCAAAAATAACAATTACTTTTGCTTAAAAAATTAATAATAGAATATAACAATTGAAGCACAGCCGCGAATAACGTTTTAAGTTACAAAATAATCATTTTTCAGGAGAGCAAAAAAACGTTTTTTAACAGCAGTATTATTTGTTTTAAAAAAATTTTTTTTTCTATTAATAAAAATAATGATAGTATAAATTTTATGCAAAAGTCTTTTAAAACATTATTCTGTACTGCAAAATTATTTCGGTTTCATTATTTTGTTAGTAACTTGCAATGTTCTTCCACTGGCTGACACTTTGTGTGCCATTTTGAAGGCGTTAAGGTGCATAGTTTTAGTTGATTTGATGGGCTCCACGAAAAGCCCCCCAATGAAATAACGCCCAAACGAGAAATGAAATATTCCCCAATTTTTTTTCATACATTTTTGGGTGTTATTTCATATGAAAAAACTCCCAATTTTTTTGGGCCGTTTTTCATTTTTTTTGGGAATTCTTTCATTCTTCATTTGGGGTTTTCAAATTATGAAATAATCTCCAATGAAATAACACCTAACAAATTTTTAAAATTCGGGGCTTGTTTCATAGCGTGTTTAATTTGGATGTTATTTCATTTTTAATTCGGAGGTTATTTCATTTTTTACACTAAAGTTAAGTATTGAAATCTGGCTTCGCATACTAAAGTTTTTCTGCGTGACGGCCTGCGGCCGTGCTTAGGGATTTTTTCCTCCAGTTGGACGCGGCAGGTGGCTTCGCTGAATGAAGTTTTCCTGCGTGCGTCACAAGAATAAAAACATGTTTTTCAATGATAACTTAGGATTTTCCCTTTTACAGAATGTTGACACCTTGCGTAACACTATTCTGGAAAAGTATGGCTTTGTCTCTCATTTGTGAAAAAAAATATGGCTATATCTCTCATTTCGCAAAATTTTAAATATGACCTTACCTCTCAATGATTTGGCGATAAGACCATAACGGCTTTATCTCCCATTCAATTGAGCAATAAAGCCATTATGGCCTTACCTCCCATGGTTAAAAAGCACCCCCCCCCCCCCCCCATGTAAAGGCCAAACGTAGAAGGCAAATTGTCTTCCGAACTGCAAAAATAGAGCAGGGCTACAAGGATCTACGGGCGGGTAAAATAACTGCAGCAATATTTTTGAACCGAATATATCCTTATTATTAAGAAGACGCCTGCGGGCCTCCACACGATTCATTTCAATAATTTTGCGACTTTGCTGTTGGTCCATATTGACTTCATGAAATCCTTGGTGTAACTGACTCTTTTATGAATTTTGGGCATAATTTCATTTTTGTTGCTGATGGGGTTAATTTCATTGGGGGTTATTTCATTTTCATCATTGGGTGTTATTTCATATGAAATAACATCAAAATATTGGGGGTTGTTTCGTTTTCGTTTTGGGGTTTATTTCATTTATTTTTCGATGTTATTTCATTCACTGCTTTTGGGTGTTATTTCCTATTTTTTGGGGATCATTTCATTGGGGGCTATTTCCTGGGCGCTATTTCATTGGGGGCTTTTCGTGGAGCCGATTTGATGTTTAAAGTGTGTTAGAGAGTAACGTTAGTAAATTTTTGCAAAATGTGGCGTTTACAACGTTATTCGCGGCTGAACTTCAATTTTATGTATTTTGCTTTATATTAAACGTGTCATAAATTTTTAGGTCCCTGAATAAAGAACATTTTAAGGAATTTTTAAAATTAAGTAACGTTAAATAATATTATTTTATAATTATTGAAAATTATTTGATTATCCATTATTTTTATTTATTTTAATTTCGAGCTTATGGTCAATTAAATATATTTAAAGAAAACTATTTATATTTATTTTATAATTTTTAACCCACCTTGTTGCCACTTCCCCATTTTGAGGGCGAATCTCTTAAGGAAGAGGAATAATTTTCAGAACGGCTACTATACTGCATTATTTATAGCAAAAAATGCTGGGTTCCTGAAAACACATGCAAAAAATTGAATAATTAAATACACATACTCTTTTATTATTATTTTCAATTAAGATGAAGTCATTTTTTATTAAGCATTATGATTTCTTAATATTTTTGTACATTTCATGTAATTTATGATGATTGTTTATTTATTTTCCAAGGAATCCAGTTTTTTCTTTTTCAATACATACCTACTATAAAAAAAAAAAATTCAATGCCAAAATTAGTCATTGTTTTTTTTTATTTTGGAAACAATTTTTAAATAACAAAAAAAAAAAAAAAAAACAATTATTTTGAGTAAATATTTGACCTCGGAAATGCATTACACTTGTAGTTGTTTTAAGGGAAAACAAGCAGTCAAAATAACGAGGAATCGGATTTTTACACAACAATAATACCAATAAAATAAATTCTTGACACAGTTCGAAACAAAATCTTATGGCCATTTTCTCAATGTATCGACAAACCGTCTGTTACTTAATGTCAACATAAATTTATTAGACCGATACACTGTCCGTTAACGATTTTTTAATCGCGTAATGAGAAAACGGCCATTAGTGTTTTAAAACCTCTCCTTTAGCTTCACTTCGAAAAATCAAATCTAGTAATGTTAATTTAACCGCCTTCTACTCAATGCAAATGGATGAAACTTTGCAGGCATACATATTTCCGATGACAGTACACGAATACATGGGCGTAGCCGGGATAAAATATAGGGGGGGCAAAATTTTTTTTTTGGTGAAATGCTTTTTTGACCGCCTTTTACTCAATGCAAATGGATGAAACTTTGCAGGCATTCATATTCCCGATGACAATACACGAATACATGGGATAAAATCTAGGGGGGGGGGGTTGGGCAAAATTTTGTTTAAATGTTCTTTTTTAAAAAAAAGCGTTTTTTTTATATCAATATTATTACTATTTAATTTGATTTAAAAATTTTCATAAGCTAATTTTATGGCTTTATAAATAAAAATATTTTAAATTATTGTTTTTGTTTAATAAAATAAATATTTTGTTCAAGCTCGAGGCCTCTTTTTATTCTTTACAATTTTTGGACATCCTTTGGATGTCATCTTCAGGAATAACAAGTCACACAAATACACAACAATTACTTTGTAGGTCTATTTTTGCAATTTTTAATCTAATTATTTATGTATTAATAAAATGATTTATAAAATCAAAAACAATAATTTTAAGAGATTTTTATTTAAAAAGCCATAAAATTAGCTTATCAAAATTTTTAAATTAAATTAAAAAAGTAAGATTTTGTTTCGAACTGTTATTGCAATAATAGAATACTATTGCAATCAGTGTTGCCACTTTGTGGGTAATTACCCGAATTTGGTATAGTTTTTACGGTCGTGGGTAGAGCGTGGGTAATTTCTCTTAGGTGTAATTTGAAATTTTTACTTCAGATGCCCAAATAAAATAAAGATTCGATTTCAGTGATGACATTTATTTCTTTTTATATATTGTTGCTAAGAAATGCACAGCCTTCTGAACCAAAGTCTCGGTTTCCTTTTAAGAAAAGACTTCAATTATTAAACATACATATATTTTCAAATGTTTGGTAATGAATGTCGCAAGATGGACCCTTAGATTTGGATAAAGATGCCTATCATAATGATTTAGAACCTGAAGTTTATTGAAAAAAGTTATTCAAACTAAAAACTTGTCTGGGGGAAGATATGTTTCCAATATTGCAACACATAATTAATTTTATTTCTATCTTGCAATTTTTTAATGCTTTACTTTAAAGAATATTTAACGCCCTTTACAGTTGTAAAACTGAATTACGAAAGGGACAGTTGTATAAAACTCTGCAGGCATTTTGTTTACTATAAAGGGTATTTTTCAAGACCATGAAATTTAAAATGGTAGACAACACAAAAAAAATTAATTTTAATCGCAGATTGATACTCGGCATTACGATTTGAAACTGATTTAAAACAAATAGATACCGCGCCTGTCCTTGACGAAACGCATTGCAGACGTCCAATTTTGTCTTTTTCGAATAAAATGAACAATGTTGACCTCCAAGACACCGATTGTTGCTGGTTTATCAACATTAACCACTGACTTATCAGCCCTACGGAAAACAATCAATAAGTGTCACATCGCACGGCCTTGAAGTCTAATTGACAGTTTATTTTCTCTAAATCAGCACATCGCTTTCATTTGTGAAAAAAAGTTGCGTCATTTAAATCATGAAGTCACCTTTAAGTTGCAAAAATCAATTGCTGATTTTCAAAGTATATTTGGAAAATTTGGTGGCGCTGTTCAAGCATGAATCTATTCATGATGATGTGCCTGATCAAAAAGTGAAAATAGTATGACAGTTCGTTTGACAGCTAACCTTTCGTAAGCTCTATGGGGCTAAAAAGCATCCTTTATAAAGCAATGACAAGGAACATTTAAAACCTTCCCAAGATACATATATCAACCAAATGTGGAAGTTTAACTCATTATTTTAGCAGTTTTATTTAATGTTTTTTAGTTTTTTTTAAGTCTTTAATGTTATTTTTGTTAATTTAAATAAAATTAACAGTTTGACTAATATTGATCTTGTTTTAATGAGTTTGTTGTGTTTTTGCTTCTTTGTAAATGTCTTTTTATTAAATAAAGCTTAAATTTTATATCAGGTGTAATTTCATTTAAGTCGGGTAATTTTGCTTCATCTCAAGTGTAATTTTGAATCTTGCTGGTGGTAACACTGATTGCAATAACAGACCTACAAACTTATTGTTGATTATTTTTGTGATTCGTTATTCCTGAAGATGACATCCAAAGGATGTCGAAATATTAAAAAAATAAAGAATTTAAAGAACAAAATGAGACCTCGAGCATGTTAAAACTTTTTATTTTATAAATTATAATACAAAAGGTCTTACAACTAAAAAACTTAAAAAAATTATTGTTTTTGGTGTATTTTTTCCAAATGTTTCATATATGTATGTACATATACACGTTTAAATTTGGAATGACAGTTATTTTTTTAAGTGTATTTTATTTTGTTGTGCATAAAGTTTTAAAGTTTTCAAGGTCAATTAATAAATCTTCATGATATTTATTTATTCCTTTTTCGTAACAAAAAAAAAGTAAACAAAACAATCTCATCACTGCCGATTTATCTCTTGCTCTCTCTCTCTCTCTCTGCCTGACAGATGTAGTATGTTTGCTACTCATGAGTATTTATTTGTATGTGATAAAAATCTTAAAAAAGTAAAAAGTAAATCTGTTTGATTTTTTAATAAATAAAAAAAAAAAATGAATTGATTTAAAAAAGAAAAATTTGTAGTGCAATATTAGCCACGTATCGGAGGCACCAGATTTTATATTGAGTGGTTGTTTGTGGTGGTGCGTATTTTATTTTTGTTGTTTTTTTTTCGTTTCAATTAATAAAAGTGTGCCTGGCTGTCATACAATTAACTTATGTATTCATTCATATTTATTCAGTACAATTATAATTGATCATACAGTTCCGAAAATAAATATTCATAATGATAAATTTCCACTATACCTATGCGTACAAATATGCTGATGACCGTATTTGCCCCTGAAATTTAAAAAAATATTTCACAAAATTCACCAACTGACTGACATGAAGACGGACAGACGGAAAAATTTTACTTTGTATAACATTAAAAAAATCACACAAACAACAACTACAACAAATATGGTGTATATAAATACATATGTATGTACATAAATATGTTAATATTCATACTTTGCGTTCATTAACGATCAGTTTTCATTAGATCAAACTTCAATGAACAAAACAGCGAGCGAACATATGGTGTATGTGTGAACATGAAAGTAAGGTGGCTGTTGTTTTTTATACCCTACTTTAGGTCTTTAGATGTTTATACCTACATTGTTAATAAAATTTTGGTTTAAATTGAAAAACAACAACAACATTTGCAAAAACTAATTGAATTGCTATGAAAAAATATAGATTTTTTTAGAATAGTATTGTTTTTTGTCTGTGAAATTTTCTATTTTATAACATTTTAAAACACCTAGGATAAATAATTAATATTGTTAATACATTTTGTAAATACATTTTCGATAGAAATCTCTATAGAAATTTTAGAGTTTTGATTTATTTTTTCAAGCTTCGTTCACAATCAAAAAAAGATTTTCACTTAGACCGCATTTACATCTATGCAATTAACGCCGAGTTTTTTTCTATTTTCTTTTAAAGTAGTTTCTACGAAACTCTTTTCACATTTACATTTACATTTTTTTCAAGCATTTTTTTAACCTTTTCAACCCCGTGTTCTTCCCTACACCTCTTGCTAACAAACAAAAAGTTGCATGCGAAAGTTGCGGCAAGTTGCGGCGTTAATTGCATAATGTAAATATGGTCTTGGTGTTCATAAAAGAGCAACAATTTCTTCGGCAGCCACACACATTTTGCATTAAGAAACCGTTTGCAAATTTTAGCCACAACAATATTATGCATTTATTATTATTTTTTTCAACATTTTGCTAAAATTTTCATTCAAAAATAAATAAAATGATTTCAAAGGTCAGAAACAATTCGTCGGTTTTTATTTAATTGTCGTATGTGGATACAAATTACATACGACAATTAAATAATCAACCGACGAATTTCATACAAATTGTTGCTGAAGTTAAAGTAGACTCAACTTTAGTTACATTTTTAAAAAAATTTTTGTTTTAAAAATGAAAGGACAATATATGAAACTACCGGACCCGGCGAATTTCGCCTCGCCCCAATTTTAAGCCTTCAGACAAACTTTAGATTAATAATACAACACAAATATTTTCACACCAAAATTTCGTACAAAAAAATCCATTTTCAATTTTCCGACTTTTCCGGAGGGATTTTCCAAAATTTTCTTAATACAATTAAAAATAAATTTGATAATATCGCTCTCAACTATGTATGTAAATTTTTACATCTTTTTCAGGTCAACCTAAAAAGAGCGCCAATAATTTATCAAATATAAAAAATTTAGGTTTTTAGAAAATAAATTTAAATCGTTTTCTTACTGATAGCAATGAATCCAAAATAGGAAACTTTTTGAAATATTGGTAGTATTAACCCAGCGGGAAAATGGAATTAATAGGAATCGAGAAAGTAATACATATTTTGTATGATATTTGATTCCAGAATTCATTATTCTTAACACAGACCATGTCCTAGGATTGTAATAAATTATTTTAATGTATCCTGCAAATGAATTAAATAATACATTCTTTGGAATAAATTATATTATTCAAAAGTCTTATAATAAAAGTCTTCTCCAATGCCGTTTGGAATACATTTTTTAATACCTGTTTACTTTAAATAACTTTGACCCACAGACATATAATTTGTGCTTTGACCGTACGCTTTCAAACACAAACTGCGACTAAAATAAAAATTATAAGTAGGCGACATAAAGGCAGCAAAAAATAACGGATTTTTATTCAGGAAATATGTATGTAAAGCAAAAACACGAATAATTGTTACTAACAGAAACAATACATTCCTTGTTCTGCAAATGTGGGAATATACGTGGTAATCAGTGCTTAAATTTTGTGTCTGATGAAATTACCTTCTCGATTCCAATGAATGCATTATTATTCTTTCGAAAATAATGCATTATTTTTTTAATTATTTATGTAATCAATTCCTCATTTTCCCGCTGGGAAGTATATAAATACTCAAAGTTTGCCAACAGATGACAAAGCTAATTTCGATCTACCAAAGGTTAAAATACAATTTGGTTTAAGGATTGATGTTTGACTATTGACGTCAGCAGTCGTCGATGGCTGCGAGTGTAAGACGGCAAAACCCTCTGAGGAGATCGAGTGGTAGCGATCGAAACATGTCAGGGTAACCAGCCGCCTGGGTTCGAATCTCAGGTCAGTCAAGAATGAATGATTATCAATAACAATTTTAATGAATTTTCATGTTGTAAAATTCCTTTCTTCATAAAAATTGTTTAATGAAAATTAAATTTGATGAACTTAAGCCTGATAAAAAATATTGAAAATTTGGATTAAAAACCATAAATAGTTCAACAAAATTACCACAATACTACTTTACATGTTGTACATTGCCAAAAATGCCATAGATCTGGCAAGGCTACAAAATTTTGAGAATTTGAAATTAGAGACATGACTCGATTAAGATCCCATAATCATTGGAATAACCCAATTAAAAATTGTTCAAAGGTATTAGAATTTATAAAATTGTATCTGCCTGTTTTTAGAACGCGAGTGCAAATGTGAGTCCGTTAACTACCATTTAAAACAAAATTTCAAAATTTATGTTTGAATGTTAGTTAAAGGAGTCACTTTTGCGCTCGCATTTTAAAAACAGGCAGTGAGAAAATTAAGTGCAACGCAAACTGAAACCGAGAGATATCAAACACCGATTTTTCACATAAGAAACCCTGTTTCAACGCTTCAAAATGGCTGTTATCAGAATCCAAAGTGTAAACTATCATAGTTAAAACGGGACCAACGAAGAATAAGAGACCACAGAGAGATATTCGTTGCGTATTTTGTGTCTTGAACGCTAAAACAAGAAAATTACTGCCAATAAAATAAACGAAAGTATCCAAGAACTTACTGCCTGTTCATCTTATTCGAACGAACACTTCGATCGCTTAATTTACATTTAAAACAAATACAAATAAAAAGAATATTGTTTTTGTTTTACATGTAAGCTAATCGAACGAAGTATTCGTTCGAAAATAATCAAAAATAATCAAAAATATGAAATAATAATTAAAACTTTTCTGAAGAAGTACAAAATTTGTCATTTGATAAATCGTCAATAAGTCATATTTGGACCCAAAAATCGTTAATAATACGATAAATCGTCAAATCTGTCAGCCGTGCCCCTTATGACGATGCCTATTGCTTGTTACCAGCAGCTTTCCCTAAGGAAAGCGTTGCATTCTTTTAAGGGGACATCCGCCTTGAACGGGCTCATTTTAATGTCAAGTGTTGTCAAGTTAGCCATTTAGTAGGCAGATTTAGCAATTTTTCATCTCGTTTAGCCATGAAATTATCAATTAAACCATTAGCTGTTTTTGGCAGTCTTTTTCAAATACTGTTAGTTAAAACTTCCAAAAATTTAAAGCTATGACGTAGGCTGCACAATTTTTAAGATGACATCAAGAAAATACTTTATAAAGGCAAAAGAAACTTGTAAGCCGGTGGTTTTTTAAATGTTTATCGAATCACTCAACCTCAACCAAAAGAGAATTTTAAAGCCAAGATTGTTTTAATTTTTAACCCTAACGCAACAAAAAATTGATAATTTTATAGTAGTGAAACGTTAGCATTACAGATCTTCTCCCTAACAGCCTTACCTAAACACAAGCGGCACGCATTTGTTGTTGTTGTAAATTGTCATGTCCATACAATTTATATGAAGCATCCCTAAATAGCGCGAAAAATCCGATTTTGTCAGCGAGTTTAATAGTAAGTTGGCCGTTATTGTTAATAATGTCTATCTAGCGGTTTTATCTCCCCTTTCTATTTCTATTATATGGGTTTTATTAAACAAGAAAGTTACTTTTCGTGACAACGTTGACGCTCTTGTTTATGTATGGCATATCGGCGTTAAAGCTAAGCGAAAGGAAACGATCCGCCTTCCGCTCTTGTTTAGGTACGGCTGTAAGAAGGCAATAAAAGGTCAATTAATATTATAAAGATCGCTCGAAAAACACATGAAATAGTGATAGAGATGATGAACCAGTAGTTCGTTTTTATATTTTTATATGGATTTTGGTATATTGATACATATGGAGGATTTCATGTCAAGTGACCCAATTTTTTTTTTTTTGCTTAAAAGAAAGCTTATCGGGCATGTTCTAGAAATCAAAATGAAGTTGAATTAAAATCGAACGAAATTTTGAACTCAATTATTTGCAATCTTTTTAACAGTGGTTCTTTTAAAGATAATTGGTACTCAAAGTATGAAGTATATAAAAGGGAATATTTTTATGAACTTTTTTACCCACTCCATTTCGATTTGTAGAACATGCCCGTATGTCTTTTCCTTTAAATGAGTTCTGGTCTTTTAGGAAAAAATTCAAAATAGTACAGCATATGCTAAAAATTGAAAAACCCTCGTCTTGAGTAAGAAGTTATTTTTTTTTAAACATATCCCACTCGCATCCCAAAAAGCGACCAAAACTACCTTAAAGGAAAAGACATAACCTTTCTTTTAAGCAAAAAAAAAAAAAGCATTCCGGATAAAAAACAAATAAAAAAAAGTTAAATTTAAAAACAAAAATGAAAAAAAAATTAAAAAAAAAAAAAATTTTTTTTCAAAAGTTTTATCAAATAGCTATCGAAGCTACTTGGGACAAATTTTGCTAACACTAATAGGTAATAAGCAGGGCAAGGGACTTCATGCAAATGCATGTTTGTTGTCGGTACTCTGAGACCCACCTAAAGTTAATGTCTTTGCGAATCACAATATTTCCAGTAAAATGGCATCAATTTGTTAGTGCATATTTTTGCATATTTTGCTTTAAATGCATGTTTTTGCATATTTTGATATAAATGCATATTTTTCGTCATATTTTGCTATAAATTCACATTTTTCGGCATATTTTGTAATATTTATAAAAAAAAATTGCTCTTTTCTTAGTTTTTTGTTTAGAAATATCTTTCTGTTCAAGGCGAATTCATTATAAGGTGTAGTCAGTGAATCAGCTGGTTATAGTTGTTTCAGCCCTGAAGCTGTCAAACAGTCAAAATAGTATGGGAAAATCTGCTAACTTCGAAATTTTCAAGGAGCAAAAACAACATGTTGGTGTTTGGTACTGAATTACCTACATTTTATTATAAATTCACCTTGTTTCTTTTACCTTTAAAAAGTAGCACATACAAAAATTATACAATTTTTTTTACTTGAAGAAACAGCAAATAAAAATAATGTTCGGCGAAGAAAAAATAGAACTCAACATAATATTTTTGATTAACGGTGTAAGAAGTATGACCTAAAATCCAAAAAGTATTAATAAAATAAATTGTTTTTAAGGAAATAAATGCCAAAAGAAAAATATCAAAAAATAATCTTTTAAATAAGTGTGTTTTTGAGTCTTCAAAATAGAGGGAAAAGTACTTTTTTGCAAAGTTTACAAAAAGGTGTTTCATTTAAAAATTTCAAGTAAATCAGCACCTTCAAAGCCAGAAAAACAAAGATTTATGATTTATGAAAACGTTTCGCAAACTTTAATTTCAAGAAAATCAACTTTTGGGGATAAGACTAGGAAATTTAGTTTTGAATTGTATAATGCTCTTATATCGCCAAGTTGTACACTATACAACTATGTGACATTGTTGAAAGAATTAAGTGACATAATTTGTGGCTGTCTATTGACGAAGCAGTGGACACTGAAGGACGTTTCGTTGTCTACGTAATTGGGATCTTGAATGCAGAAGAAGAACAAAGTAAAAACAAATTTTTGTTAAATATTGTAAAGTTGGAAAAGGTGGATCATGCTTCAATAGCTCGAACTTTCAAAGATTCAATTTCTCTTTTAGAATCCTTTAATAAAAATAAAATTTTGCTCTACTTGACCTTTTTTTTAAGATATCTTACTGAAAAATGTTACATGTCACATGCTAAGCTCATGCCATGCCTGAAAGTTTTTAAAGTCGCCTTTGCGTTTCAACCATGTATAACAAGTTGGGGTACCTGGTTGCAGGCAGTTGAGTATTATGCCAAAAATTTTGAAGAATTTAAAGATGTGGTAAATAATTTTAACAAAAATAATGCAGTCGCGATAAAAAAGTAAGCAATATTTTAAATGTACCTAATATAAAGACTCAATTAGAATTTATACACTCAAACAATGGGTTTCTAGTCGAGACAATAACCGAACTTCAGGGGTTTAAATCATTGAACATCTCGGTTAAACTCGTTGATGACGCTGTCATTAAAATAAGAAAAGTAGAAGGTCAAATCGGCGAAAAAATAAAAGCCAAAATTTATGCAGTTTTAAAAAAGAATGCCGGATTTAAAAAAGTTAAAGAAATTGGTAATATTTTTAATTTACCTTCCAGTAAAGAAAAAATTGTAGACGATGAATATTCTACAAAGGAGTTGACCACTTTTAAATATCCACATATAACATCCGTTGATGTCGAACGAACACTTTCAATGCTTAAAACTGTTTTAAGACCAAATAGAATGAGTTTACCATTTGATAACTTAAAAAAACTTATTTATTTATATATGTAAATATATCTTTATCTACTACTACTTTTTAAACTATGTTTTAAGTTTTTAAAACTGAATGAAATGTATTTATGTTTTTTTTTTGTTAAATATGGTTAAATAAATATATTTTTAATGCATTTTTTTACTTTTATTTTTGCATATTTTACGATTTTTAGTGCATGTTTTATGCGCATATTTTGCGATTTTAAGTGCATGAACTTCCTTGCCCTGGTAATAAGTTACCTGTAAGAACACCTGTATGGCCAAAATGTCAAATTTTGACCCTCTCTAACTCAGAAACTTTAAGACCGATCTTGTTGAAAATTTGCGTATAAACTAATATCCAATAGGACTAACCTGCAAATTTCATCCAAATCGGAAGACATCGATTTAAAAATTGGGTCACTTGACATGAAATCCCCCATAAGTAGGTATATACATAAGTATGCTTTGAGTCAAATAAATTTAAATACGGTATTAAAACAGTCCATTATGTCGGCCTATTTTTCCTTTTTTAATTGTTGTTGTTTTTCGTTTAGTTTAATTTTTTTGTACTTGCAATAGACAACAGTTTAAAGAACACATTTTATTTAAAATTTGTTGTTGTACATGTAATTTTTTTAAAACGTTAAAATTACGTCTAAAAATAATTTATAATTCAATGAAAACAATTTCAATTAGTAAAGAAAGCGAAACAAAGCAAAACCAAAATTTGAGTAATGTATTTTAGGGCGAATTTCGAATATAAAATATATACATACCTACATAGGCATAAGTATTCGAAAATAATTCGTTCAAATAATTCAGTAGAGAAAATTCGATTTTTTTTTAGACTTAAAAAAATATCCTTAATATCCCAGCAAACAATATGAGTCCTAAAAGAGTCTTTTAGGACTCCTTTTTATGAGCAAAACGCTCATAAAAAAGCTCCTAAAACCCTCAGATATGAGCGTGTTTTCCTATGAAACCGTCAAAAAATGTTGCACTGAATATGAGCGTTTTAGGACTCCTAAATTTAACGATTTGTATGGAAAATTGTGAGCCTTTTTGCTCACAAATCAATCATAACAACCTCTTAAAAGAGTCATAAAAGAGGGATTTCGGAGCCAAAAAAGAGTGTTATAAGAGTGTTTCTTTTTCTTGAAATTAGGGTATTCATTTTAAATGTAAATTTGTGCTTATTAGCTTTTAATGGAAAAGTTTTATTAATATATGTTTTGTGCATGGAAATCATTATCATTTAAAACAAATTTCAGCGGACAAAACCACCTAATTTTCTTTTAACAAAGGCTTCAAATGGATAGTTTTTTATTTAAAAACACAAAAATAAACTTACTTTTACTTTTTACCACAACCGAACAGCGCAAAATGATCACAATAATGACAGACAAACGCAAAATATTGAAATTATCAAGAAAAAGAAAACAAGCTACCGTTGCCCCTCAAAAAACCCTGATAAATAGGAGTTTTCTAGGAGTGTGCTCCTAAATTGCACATAAAAATGAGTATTTTCGGATTCCTGAATTCTACAGGCTCCGAAATCAATCAGAATTGCTCATAAATTAGGAGGGTAATCATAAAACCCTTTAAGAAAAGGAATCTTTTAAGAGTCATATTTAGGAGCGCTCCGAAAAATGTTTGGTGGGATGTACTTGTTATTTGTTGGTTGTAGTTTGCGTAAACAATGTCCTATGTGTGCGTAAATTTTTTTGATTAAAAATTATGCCACCATTCCTTAAACTGCTCTAGGTTTGTAAGCAGTTCGTGTGCCATTTTCATTATTTTTAAGAGCAATCAGACTGTATTTATTTTCCGGCTTTTTGTAAGTTTTGCGTTGCATTTCGTGTTGGCTAATGGCTTTGCTTCGTATAACTGTACCGAGTTACAGTTTTTGCGGTTTTCAACATTAACCATATGCAAAAGCTTTTAACCTTGCCTTTTTAACGTGTTTGTCTGGTGGTGAAACATAAAAAACACGATGTGACTTGGTGAAGTACTATTTAAAACTATAAGATTGATTAAATCAAACAATAATTAAATTTTAAAGTACTTTTAAAGTTGTCTGTGACACATTATACACAAATTCTAAGAATCGTTTATAGGATATGTAGGAGCCAATATGCACCCGCGACCCAGAGTGTATTTTATGCAGCCTGACATCTCACCATGTCAGATTAAGACTATGTATGAAGCCAAGATGGAGCAGTAGTATAGCAGATGTTCAGACGATTCGTCGTAAAATTTGTATATCCTGGTATTAAGACCGCAGTGACCAGTAAATAGGCCAGTCAGTAATCCTAAGTTATCCCTTTTCGACTAGAAGTAGCCTATTTGACTTACCACGGCACAGGATCGAAAATCTCACGTTCAGACCGTGATCGTATCTACTCCCTGATGGGACCGACAGGGATGCCGAAGATAGACTCAGGGCCAATAATTAGGCGACGCGCTCCTTGTTTACCAGGTAGTCTGCCTTTTCGTTAACCACATGGCCTTCGTTGCTGGGTATATATATATATATATATATATATATTTAATCCTAGGGTTCCATGGAGGAACATAGGGCTGGGTACGCAACACAAATTTAAAAACTTTATAGGCTTTGTTAATTTTTTTTTATTTGTATCGGTTGTAAATGATACAATGTTTTTAAAACCCTCACAACAGTAGGCTTTGTCCAATGACTTTTAAACTAGTTTTTCTAGTATAAGTTGATAGTTCAGATCTTAATTACAAGACCACAAGATATGCCTTTGGATTAACAATTTCGCACATATAAAAACATAAGACTTGGCGAGTCAAACTTGACGTGTGTGAACCAGCATTTGCTGAATATACATACATAAATAGAATTTTTTGTTCAAAACTTAACATAAAATTTAAAAAAATTCTAAATTAAATCAACACAACATCTGCGTAACAGGTTTTTTCTTTCAAATATGTAAATTAAAAAATGCCCGTTTATTAAAAGATTTTCAAATTATGTACATACTCGAATTTAAATTAAATAATTAGTTATAAAGGGTAGGTATGTATTTGTAAAATTTTAGAATTTATTAAGAAAAAAGTGTTTTTCACTCTATGCCAAATTCACATTTTTTTTATTTATTTAATTTAATAATTTATTAACGATTTCTAAATAAATTTAGTTAAACTAATGAAATCATATTTGTTATTAATTTTTGTAACGCACGTAAAAAATAGTTTATATTTATTTATTTTGAGATCACAAATAGAAATTAGAGTTTTTATTTTTTAATATTCTTTTTCGTATTTTAGAATAATTGTATTGTATAGATAGATGCACACTATCCCACTCACGTGTGAATTTGGAATGTGGGGTGTAAGAAGAAATAAAAAAAAAAGCTTTAATATAAAACAGGATTGTATGGAGAATGTCGATGATGATGATGTTGCTACTACCAGTTAGACAATTATTTGTGAACGTACTATAACAAAATAATTTTGTTTTTTCATTTCTCTACCGAAAACACCTCGAAAATCTGAAAAAACACACAAATTTCAATACTGTTAAAATTGATTTTATTTTATAAAATTTTTTTTTCTTTTTGCGAGAGCGGGTGAAACTTTCAATGAACATATTTTATTGTTGTTGTATGTATATATAATCTCACTTTTTTATTTTATATTTTTTTTGCATACCCAAAGTCAACTAAAATGATCTCATCGTCATCATAATAAACGCCAGTAGCCAGCCGTCCACTTCTGATCACAAAAAGTGAGATTTTTTTTACTTAAAAAGATGTTTCTGTTTTTGAAAACAACAAATGTTGATTCTTCCAAAAGAAAAAAAAAAAATCGCATTAAAAAAAATAAGATGAAAAAAGTCCAAAAAAATAAACATTCTTCTATACGATCAGAACTTTAAAGGAATTGATTATTTCAACGTCCCATTTTCCATTTTTTTTTTTTTGTTTAAAAATGTCAGCATAATGCAAAATACGAACGAACAGCTTTTCGTCGTCATGTTTCCCGGTATACATCATTGTTCTGGAAATCAAGTAAAATTGAATGAGGGTATACAAAGTTTTTTATTCCGTGGGAAGCTTTTGTAATATTCATCTAAGACCCACACCCACACTAAGACACAAAAATAATATTTTGCCGGAATTCCTTGATATTTGACACTAGTAGATATGAATGTGTGTGCCAAATATTTTTTTGTATGATGTTTATTTGTCGAGTTATGGGGTGCTAAATTATTGCTTCGAACTAGAAACAAATAAGACAAATAAAATTCAGATAAGCGATTCTTAAAGGATATCGTTTGCTCTTTTCAAAACAAAAGAACGCACATTTGAAAGAAAACATTTTTTTTTATGTGCAAAATCCGAAAGGATCAATTCAAATTTAAATCTTCCGAACTCAGGTCCATTTTTTTTATTTTTTTTTACATAATAAGCGAAGAATGTCCTCACAATATCAGAAGTGATCATTCTGAATTCCAATTTTTCTAAATTAGAGCCAATACTTTTTAATCTGAAATTAACCTAGAGTAGGTAAATGTAGTCATAATACTGTTAACGTTTTGAAGTAGAAAATACGTAACTTTAAAATATACGTTAATAACTGTCCATAATAGTCGCACTGCAAAGCTGGAACTGATTATTTCAATAAAATTTTTCTTACTTGGAAACAATTTTTTTTGGTTTTTTTTTAAACCGAAATTTGCAAACATAATATTTGTTTCTTCGTATTTAATGCACGGCCAAATCCCTTACCTGATACTGTGCACTTCCAGGAAGGTTATAGGATATGACTTTTTGAAATTTGAAGTGGGAGTGGCACCTCTCAGGCAAAGGACACACAGATTTTTGTATATATGGATAAAATAAAGCATAAGCATCTTCGTTATCAAAAGACTATATCCGACAAAATTAATATTTATCTATATTTAAATCACGGTTAGACAAAATTGTATATGTTTAAATATAACTGGGTTATCAGAACACAACCTCTAAAAAATGAGAGGGATTGAAGAATTGGGGTGGCACCTACCATATAAAGATATTTTAGCCTTCCGTATATTTGGAGAACGGCAAGAGCCAGTTTCCAAATTAGGGATAAGCATATTGTTTATCAAAACCCAACAAAATGTGGGCGGTATTAGAAGTGGGCGAAGCACAAAAAAGATTCATTTATATCTAAAGAACGGTATTAATGTAATTTTCTGTTCTTATCGCACCATGGTGAAGGGTATATAATTTCCGGCATAGCCGCATGAAACATTTTAACTTGTTTTTTATTTATTTAAATTTTTTTGGGAGAACAAATTTTAATGTTCTGATTTTTTTTTAGCAGAAATAACTATTTATTGATTTTCTATACCCACACCACAATAGTGGAGAGGGTATTAAGCGTTTGTCTGGATGTTTGTTTCACCTCTAATTATTGGGGCTAGACCCTCCTTTAAATATACCGATCGACTCAGAATCACATTTTGAGTCCATCGAAAGATGTCCGTTTATTTAAACCTTGTGCGCAACGTATAGCTCTCAAATTTGTAGATTATTTGGTACAAAGATTCTAATTGTCACAAGGACCAAGCCTTATCAAAATGTTGAGAATGGATCAATTATATCACATAGCCCCCAAACAAGCTTCCCTCCGGAATAAAGTCTTTGTGCCTATAAACCATCTTATTATGTTGGTTTTATAATTAAATTTGGTTTTTTGCAATCTTAATCACCTTACCAAATTTTATTGTAATTGGTCCATATTTGATCATCGCTCACATACAAATACTACTCCCGAAAATAGCTTGTAATGCCATAACTTCCTTTTAAATGTTGGTATGGACATACAAATTGGCGACAATAGCTTTTACGATAGCTAACATGTTAGAACAAAATGTTGTGCTGGTTTGTCCAAAATTAAGCATATGTCCGGTATGAACCTCCTTCCTTAAGTTTGGGATCACACTATGAAAGTTTTCTTTCAGAAAGTCTGAGTTTATGGGTGAGAGAGGAGAGAAGAAAAGCACGTTCTCTTCCCCTCTCACCAATAAACTCAGACTTTCTGAAAGAAAACTTTCATAGTGTGAACCAGAGAAAGCCAAAAAGTTATATTTTTAATACTTATAACGTATTCATACGCCACCGAGCACGAGTACAGGCAGGTATGACTACCAATAAGTATGAGCATGAATAAGTTTGTATATCGACCGGTATGAGTATGAACAAACACGCATGCTTATGGGTAATCCTTTGAATGCGTATGAGTATAGGCATGTATCGTAAGAATCGACAAGTAACTTCAACATTTTGTATGGTTATTTTAAAGCAAGCAGTGTTGCCACGACCTAAAAATTTATGTTAAAGTTATATTAAAACATAAATATTTGCTATCAAATTAAAAAAATGCTTCTAAAGCTATAATAAATTATAATCTATTTTACGAAAGAGGTTTTTTATAAAAATAATTAAAAAAGGAGGCTATCAACTATTTTGGGATCTTTTCTGTTTCTTTTTTTATGTTTCCAGCTAAAGAGAAATCTTAATCTAATGCTGCGCTGCAGGCAGGAAATTTCATAAAATTCTTGATTCTTATTAAGACAACCGTGGATACCTTGTGAAGTTGTTTTTCCACCATAGCATGATGTCGAAGTCTTCTTTAAGGCTAAAATTTTCGTTGGCATACTGATTGACTCCAGCAATTAAATTTTAAAACATTTTTTAACGTCTTAAAAATGCAACTGGCAACAGATAAACTACTCATAATATGTATGAATGTATTTACCTGTGATATCTCATTCTTTAACTGCGAATTCTTTTTTTTTTTTTGGATTACGGTAACTTTTTCTGTTTTTATTAAGAACGATTAAAATAACACGACGTATTTTAATTTGCATCCATTTAATCATTTTTTTAGATTTTCTTAAATAAGAACGCAAATTTTTATATTACAGAAATTTTTTTAAAGTCAAAAATCGTTTTTCAATAAAATTTTGTTGAATTGTACTCAAACGATTTTGAAAAAACGTATTTATTTGTGATTCAGCAATTTGGAAAAAAAATTCTGGCAACATTTATGAAAAAATTTAACAAAAAAAAATGTTTGAAGTCAATGCTATAACTATGGGTGTGTCTGAATATGTGCGAGTATGAAACACAATAAGTATGGTAACATACATGAATGAAATCAAATGCGCATGGATATACACAAGTATGAGAATAAACAGATACTAGTACGCACACGTATTGAAAATTGTCGATATGTGCTAGAGTACTTAAATTTTTTTTTATACCCATTGACTTTCTCTGGTGTGAACCCAGACTAAACAACTTTAAATTTAAACGAATCTCATATAGATGAAGATAGCTGAATAATATTCGACACAAAGAACTTTTACATAAATCTTCAGCTTATAACATAATTTTGTTATAATAGGGTAGACTCTAGACTCTCGAAAATTTGTTTTTAAATACTGTGGTGTTAACATTCTAACCCTGTTTGACTTAAATTAGTTTATAGTTGTAACAAATCCTTTATTTGATGGCCTAAGAATGTCAAAAGTAAATTTCAGAAACTAATAATGAACTTTTATTTCTGATTTTGATTATTATAAATTTCATAATTGCTACGGTCCTTGTTTATAGTGTCAAGGATAAACTTACAGACAACATACATATTTCATTTAACGCAAAGAAACAACAAATCCAAAACTCATGTAAAGGTATTTTAGCAAATATATAGTATTTAGGTATGCATAGTAGGGTGGGTCATTTTTTTCTGGACATGAACCTTCCGATACAGATTTTGCTATTCGGAAGAGGTATAAAACGACAGTAGAAAGTTTTTTTTCATCTTAAAACATAATATCGATGCAACAAGAATGTTCCATATATCTTGATAAATAGTTAGCGGGAACATGATAATTTATTTGTAATCAAATAAGGTTTAAAAAAATGCAATAAAAAGGTCAAAAAAAGCAACTATATTTGTGTTTTGTGTATGGATATACATACCAGAAGTTGCTACTTTCTTATTTTTCATAATCAAGCCTCTCGGCGGAAGCTAGGTTTTCGTTTTAGACCCATACTTTCTATGGGTTATTTTCTTAGAATTTTGTGTAGATTTCGATTTTAGTATCACCTGTCACGATTTTTCTCACCCGAACAAATTGACCCACCCTAATATACATATGTACCCTTATTTATGTGTATTTACATACGAATAAAGTAAAAAAAAATACCTTAAACGTTCTAATATCTTTTTGTGATTTAAATCGGATTTTGGTAAATGTTTGTAGGCGAAAATATCTCGTCATGATAAATATGCATATTTTTTTTATTTTATTTAATTTATTTTTTATTATTTATTTGGTAGATTTTTGTTAAAGCGAAATAAATGTGTATAAAAAATGTGGGCTTTAGTGGGTGCCAAAATATACAAAAATGTATGAAAAATGTTAAACCAGTTTTTGTTGTTTTTTTTTCATTTGAATTTTTAAGTTTTTTTAATTTTATTTTTAAATCGTTATTAAACTATTGTTTTTGCCGTAACTTTTTATTTATGGTGCATTTGTTTGTGATCGTTCATAAATAGAAATTTATTTAGATTTCTGTGAAATTATCAAGATTAAAGCAATGATCAATGATGTAGGCACAGTGGGTTTAAATAGAGATTACACCAAACATTTTAACATTTTTAACTTTTAGGTGATATTGCTGACTTTTCTTTCATTCATTTGTAATTTAAACAGAATTCTCTAATCTTATAATGATTTCATTTATTGGATTTTATAGACTTTTTAAATACGTAATTTTTTTTAATAAAATTAAAAAGAACAAATTTTCAAGGTCAAAACTTGAAATTTTTAAAAATAACAAAAGCAATGAATGATTTCAAGTTATTTATAATAAATTTAAGATGACAATTTTAAATGACTGCTCATTTTAGAGGGTTTGTTTGTGACCAATTTAACAACTTAAAGTAAATTTAAATAGTATTTAACAATACTGAATATGGCCGACCACATGGTTCCATACATACGGTGACCATCCATCCTGCATGATACAGAACAGTACAGTATTTTAGAGCTCTGTTCTGTGTGATTTATTATCTAGAGAAAAACTTCAAATTGTTCTGTTTTTTATTAAATGATCTGTATTTGTACTGTATTTGATAAAATAACTAAAAACAATAGATTCCCAATTCATGGGACTTTTCTTATTTCTGAAAACTGGCATAAGTTTCTTTAAGTTTTTGGTTTCTAGAATATTTTTTTTTTTAATAATAACTTAAAAAGCTTGGTTGTACACCGAAACGATTTTCAGTATCGGTATCAAAACCGGTATTCAATTTTAAACGGTATTTAATCGCAATCGGTATTAATAACGATACGGTTGCGAACCTTAAAAAAAGTGTAAAAAATCCCCCTTTGTGGGTTATATATTCTAAGGAGCAGTTAGGGCCCAATAACACACCTTTCAACTCCAACGAATTAAAAATAATTAATTTTAAAATTAAAAAAAATATAATAATTTAAAATTAATAAGCATATCGTAAAAAAAATTACTCTCGAAACCTTCTCCCTAAAACATGTCTTTGGAAAGGCAAAATTTCGAGGAACAGAACTGTTATTTTTATTTACGTTAGGCGTTATTATATGAATGTATAGATCAGTCTAAGGTCGTTAATATTATTTTTAGATTATCGAAACATCTGGTTACTCTTGTTACTTTTCTAACGTCAAATTCATATGGTTGTTTTTTTGTTAAAACCCGAAATTGTTTATGGGGTTTCAAAAATTGTTTTGTTTAAAAAACGGGATAATTTTGAAAAATAAACTTGTAGTTAACTCATTACTGTATATCTGATATCAATATGATATATTTGCACATCATCAAATGTTTTGTTCTGTGTTTTGGTTTTAAAAAGCTGGTCACCGTAGCCTTACATCACTTCTTAACCCTGAAAATTACCGCACAATTGCAATTTGTTCGTCACTTTCCAAAGTTATGGAGAGTATGGTAAATCACCATCTTGTCAAATTTTAAGAGTCAAGCTACCAACCAAGTGATCGCCAGTATGTTCCATAGAGATTGATCTACTGGAGACTTACTGACCCTGTTATAGGAAAAATTTTTCCGTTCTATTTACCATTTGGCGTTCGATAGAGTCTGGCATGGTGCACTCTTGTCAAAACTTGTTGCATTTGGTGTCGGCCATAACTTCTCTTGATTAATATCGATCTTTTTCAGAGATTGCACTATACGAGTTGTTATAGATGGGGTTGCGTCAAACGAGTTCGAGATTTCTTCAGTGGTGCCGCAAGGCTCCGTTCTTTCTCCTAACATATTTCTTATTTTTCTAAATAACCTATACCAAAATACTAATCCTATCTACTCTTTTGCAGATGACAGCAAACTTTGCCATTAGTATTCATTTGATTGGCCAAGAGTATCCAATGCTTGTGCCATGGGGCAAAACATGAATACTACGCTTGGTGGAGACCTTGTTTAATCTTAGAATGGGGACGTGCGAATAGGGTCGATTTTAATGCCCGAAAGGCTCAATGTGGTATAATTATTGAGGGTTCAGAATCTCTTGATGTTCTGGGCATGGAAATACAATTTGTATCCGATGGACAAAACATATACTTCTCGGTTTTAGAAATACCTCGGTGTAAGAGATACTTCACTTCATCAGATCTCCTTACTATTTATACCACCTCTATCCGACCGCGAATGGAATAGAACTCTTATGTGTGGGCCAGTGCTTCAAAGTATATTTTAAAGCTTCTTGACCGCGTGCAGGATAGGGCAAAGGGAACATTGGTGACAGGTTCTCATTGGTGACAGTGACAGGGTTTGCAATTCTCTTGACCACACATATGACAGCTTTTTTTCTTTCTGTTAGGACCAGCACTCAGGGGATGACCCCTACTAATGCATTGCATTGTGTTGGAACTAGGAAAATAGGTTGTCGGAAGGAGTATAGAGGGAGTAGTGTTTGTGAACATTCGATTTGACCTTAATCATGTTGTTAGTGAGAGGAAAGACCTCAGCAGGAAGGTTATTCCACATACGGACAGTCGGGAAAAAACGAATTCTCTCTGTAATGCGTTGTACGTTCACCTGCCAATCGACCACATAAGGAAGGTCTCTTAAGAAAAACATGTATTGCGAACAAACGTACGGGCTACGGGAACCAGATCCCTAATTTCGTCAGAACACATCCTGTTATAACGAATTGTACCAATTTGAAGCCTATTGGAACAGTGCCATCCTTATTTAGAGTTGAGATGACAATGTTTTTTGCTCCCTGTTAAATCATTTGAAACGTTAGCAACTAAAGCAGTTCCATCTTCTTCTTGTAAACAGATGTAATAGACAGTATAACTTTTAATAATTTTTCTTTATATTAAAACAAGAAAATAATGTACATATATTTTATGTGACGCTGAATATATTGTCAATTTGGGAGCTGAATGCCCACGGAAATCTTAAGTTGCTTCTAAACTTACTTCTAAAAAAGTAAAGATATCATTAAACGGTTTGGTGGTAGTTCAAAAAGGTGAAAAAATCTAAAAATGTTGCACATAACCGATGATGGCAGAGCAACGACGATGTATTAACGTTTATAATTTTTTAGAATAGAGCCACAAATTACCGTTTTAAAGGGGAGTTAAGAGGGTTAAAGGGGAAACTTAAACCCCCCCTAAATTTAAATTTCGATGTGTTTTTAAAACGCCGACACACGTTTATTTTTTTGTCTCCTCTACCAGAATCCATTGTCAGAACCTCGTAATTTTTTCAGTGGTGTACAGTGTTATCTATATGTGTTCATACATACATCCGTATGTATGTATATACATACATAAATATTAAAATACATTTGTTTCCCTATAAACGCCTAAGCTACTAAACAGATTTTTCCTAATCTTTTTACTTTATGGGCTATGGCCACGCCCAAGCAAATACAATATGTATCCATTTCTTTATATCTGGAAAACCATACCGGTAAAAGTTTATACATTTTGTACAATTAGCTGGGTCATCAATACAAAACATCTGTCGAAAAGCGGGTTGGAATAGAGATGTGGGCGTGGCAATATTAAATAAAAAATAAAAAAAAATAGATATCTGTATGTCTGGAGAACGGTTACAGTAAAAGTATTTATACTTGAAACCAGCGATGTGGAGTCGGAGTTGAAAGTTTTGTAACGGACACGAAATACCAACAAAAACTCGCGACTCCAACTCTAAAATGTTTCTACTTTACATATGGAAATAACTATATTAAAACTTTATTCGGCACCTGTTGGAATTTAAATATCGATTTGAAATTTACAGAATCATTTTCTTGCTATATTAAACCATTTTTAAGGTACTGCATTAAAAAAAAAAAATCAAATAAGGAATAATCTCATATACATTTAGCATCAAGGTTAGAGTAGGAGTCGGGGTTGGAGTTGGACTTAACAAAATTTCAACGGTTGGAGTCGGAGTTAGAACTATATTTTGCCGACTCCACAGCCCTTCTTAGAACAAACATGTAGCTTCCTTATCCATACACGAAATTTGTATTAAAGTATTTTATTTCAGTGGGGGTCACGATTCGAACTGGGTTAAGCTTGTGTTTTACAAAAATCTAGAACATAACGATCAAAATGATTTAAAAATTCAAAATATTTTTTAATTTCAGTCGCTGGATGCAAACGCGCAAATTATTTTGTGTTTAAATTTTGTTTCTTATTTATATTCAGTATTTTTTTTTTTTTTTTTTTTTGAATTTTTGCATCATTAGATTGTTTGGTTTTGTGGCAGTTTTGGTTAGATAAAACTGATAAAAGAAAGACAGGTTTTAGTTTCTTAGATTGTGTATATTAAAAAAAGACAGATTGTATATACATATGTTTGTTTGTTTGTTTATTACTGTTGCTGAAAAGAGGAAATGCGAAATGATATTTTAGCATTCTAACAAATTGTCCAAATAATGATGTCATACACTGTAAAATTTTCGCTGTTGTTTATTTTAAAATTTATTGAAAAAAAAGGTTAATGAGCAAAAAATAATTATAATTGAAGAGCAAAGTAGAAATTTAAAAAAATCGGGAATATTAAATTTTAATTTTTTCATTTTTATACTTAAATGTACATATGTATGTATGTATGTATGTATGTATGAATGTTTAAAGTTGCAAAAGTGTGTGTGATGCTTTCAATTATGTCTATACAATTTTATTTTTGTTAATTTTTTGGCAAAGTTAAAAATTAGTTCACTGCCACTTGTAGCAAAGAGATTTGTTTCTTGTTGTTTGTTATATAAATACATACATACAAGCAATATAGGTACATATGTAGGTATATTTTTATATTTTCCTGTTAATTTTATGTTTTTTGTTTAAATTTAATTAGAATAGAATCATGATTCATGCGGACTACGCATATTTTTTTTAAAATTTTTTTTACACCCAAAATAAAAAAAGCTTGTTGATAGATTTTTTTTTAATTTTTTCGGGTTAAACCTACAGAGTTTTCTAATGATTTCAGACACGATTGTCATTTGTTTTTAGTAGATTTTTTTAAGGCACTATCAATCGCTTTTAGTGTTTTCGACGTTTGATCAGTTTGGTTTTTTTTTTTTTTTTTTGTTAATTTTTATATAATTACGCACTATTTGTTGTATATTTTTTCTAATCTTTTTATTTTATTACACTCTGATGATATTGATGATGACAATGATAATCATGCTCACTATTAAAATAACGACGATGACGTTTACAATGATGATGTAGTTAGTAGTTAGATAAATAGATAGTTTTGTATGGCAAACACGTTTTATTTTTTTTTATAATTTTTGCTTCTATTATTTCATTTTCTATTTCAAATTTCAAACGCAAAATCGATTGTAAAGTTAACAAGCACGACTATGACGGACGACTCTTTCATAGTACAAAATTGTCTTTCTCTTTTCTTTCCCCATAAAGAAATGTGCTAAATTTTTATTTAAACTTATTTATATTCATAATAAATTTATTTTTACACTTTATACCTAATATTTTTGTTTATTTTATTATACATATGTAATTAAATTCAATTTTATAAATTTATTTTCAATTTTATTTTGCTTTATTTTTACATACTTCTTAATTTTTTAACCAAATGTGTTTGTCGCTTGTTATAGTTTTTATTTTTGTATTTTGTTGTTAATTTTTTTTTTTTTTTTTTTTTTGTTTAATTCTTTTTTCAATAAACAAATTCGTTTGGCTATTTCAATGTAGCTCAGTAGAAAAAAAAATTTAAAAAATAATAAAAAAAGCTTTTATTTCGTTTATATTCGTTAAAAAAACAAAATGGTTTTTTATGTGAGTTCGCGAGCACTAAAACGCTTCAAAAGTCAGATCTATACTAACAAATGCTGTCGACTTTTTAAGTTGTTAAAGCTTGGCCGCCTGCCACCAGCAAGCAGCCAGATAGATAGACAGACAAACAAGATACATATTCATTTCTAACTTGTATACAGCAGGCATGTGAAAATGAGAGTCTGTTTTGCGATAATTGAGAGTACAAAGAATTTACGCAGTTTTTTTAACAACTAATTTTGAAAAGAACGGTACATTCTGAATATTTCAAACTTATGCCCGACGTTTGCCGCGCAACATTAAAATACCGTGTTGGTATATACCGACCCCGGGGGCACCAAGATGTAGGTATTTGTTTCGAATCAAGTGAATTCTCCTGGCACTGTCTTAAATAAAACTTTACAGAGCTGTTTTAAATGTTCGTACAATATATCGCTCATTTTGAGATAAACGCATTTAACGTTTTTGATTTGCTCTAACTACTTAGAAAAAAGAATACACATTCTCTTCAAGCTGGGAAAGTATAAGAGATATAAAGATGAATTTAATACACAATATAATGAAAAACAAAGCGAACAATTCTGCATCTCTATCAGAACTAGATTCGCAAGTTTATATATAAATCAATATATTAGTTGAACCCGTTTGGAAAAGAGGTAGGTATTTAAGGTCTCAGTTGAAAACTCCTGGAATATCCCTTTCGTTTGGCCACTTATAAGACATCAAAGTTTTTCTTCAGAAATATTCATTTTGGTTGGATGTTGAACAATAACGGATACAAGAGGGATAGTGAGTGATTATGGTTACCACTGGTTTAGTTTAGTACTGGTATTCTTAAATCATAAATTAGGTTTGGAGGCAATCCTGACCGAATTTCCACTATGTGGCGACCGTGAACGGAAGGCTTGGAACCGCTCCTAATGCTTAAGTGTTGTCACGTATAATCTATAATTGTTCCTTCGAAAAAAAAATAATAACGTCATCGATTTAAGCATACAATTTTACCTTGCATATGGGCAAATCCCAGAAACAGCCCACCAACCAAAAATTTTTCAAATGAATTTTTTTTTAACGGAATATAAGACTAGATGTTTAATTTCATTTTTATATAAAAAAAATATGTATTTCAACCCAGTAAAAAACTTGCTCCAAAAGGAGCAGGTTTTTTGTATGAATTCATACCTCAAATCGCTTCAAACCTACTGATGGGATGCCTGATTTTTGTATGGGGTATTCCCGGTTTGGAGGACTATTTTCTGCTGACAATAAGCTCTTCTTTTAACATGCAAACAAAGCGCTCCTAGAGTGCTTTTTTAATGGCTAACTGTATTAACATATTCATGCAAAATTCGCTAAAAATTAGGAAAACACACTTCAACCTTTGAAGTTACTTCCACTTTTTGTAGCGTGCGTCACAAAACTTTGTGATCAATTATTTCGCAACAAATACTTGCTAAGAAATTATGATATATGCCATTCGCAAGTACATATTAATGTCACTAAATACTTTATATAAGTTGAAGCTATCTCTTTTGAAAGACCAAAAACTGTGTATATTTCAATCAGAAAACGCGTGCGAATGTAGCGTTCGTCACGCAGGATTTGCCCATATTTAAAAAATTTGATATCAGAAAATTTATTTTAAACATACCTATTAAAAAATGCGTAAAAAAATAAATTTTTCCACAACTATTTTAAGTTTTCATCGAAAGAAAAATTTACCACGCCTACTTTTACGCCCACTTTTCCTATTAAGCGCATAACTTGAGAACGGCTTGACTTATTTGGACGATTTTTTCTATAAAATCATCGCCATGGTCCAACTTAGGCTGTTACGGAAAGAAAATTTTGACCCGCCCACTTTTTTTCGATTTACCTTAAATCAGAAAACGGCTCCATCGATTTGACTAATTTTTCTTTCAAATGTTCGTATCATTTTAACGGATTTTAAAAATCGAACGCAAACATTTTTCCTAATTTGGACAGGACAAAGTCTGTCGGGTCAGCTAGTTTACTATAGACATTTTACATGTACATATCTTTGAAAATCTACTACTGACGTTGGTACTTTTGACAAGATAAATAATTCTTTTGGAAACATGTGTAGACATTGGAACCAAAGAATCACTAGTACATTTTAGTAGTTCTAGTCTACACTTTTGGTACGACTACGAATTCAAAACAATCTTTTTTTATTATAGCTTTAGCTTTTATAGGAATTATACTTCTCAGTTTTTATTTATATTATTTTATTTTTTTTCGTATTAAACACATATTTAGGGGCATATGTTGCGGGCTACCCAGCTCATTCAGCCTTATTGCGAGAGTCGTGGATTTAATGTCTAGACAACTTAGGGCACACGGAAAGCTTGCCGTAGTTGTTGGGAAAGAAGAAAAAAACAACAACGTTCGTTAGGCCCGGGTCCCGATATGCTACTGTAGGGCCCGGAAAAAAATTTTTCGTGGAGGGGCCTTAGGGAAACTACTTTCGGGAGGAGGTCGACATGCAACTAAGACCTCCAATCCCTCATATATGATAAATTTCAAAGGGAAGGGTTGGAACCACCTGAGAGCCACACATGAGCTAGTTGGAAGCCTCACTGACAAACCGTGTCGTAACACATATGTAGTGTAATTTAGACACTGTGTTGACGATGTCACTAAAATAGTCGACAAAACTGGTGACTTGAAGACACTTTCATCCAGGTTTCCTTCAGGGATGTGACTACAAACTGAACTCTACCACACATGAACATCCCAATAAAAAATTGTATCATTTTGCGAAGCACTAAAGGTACATTTAAAAAAATAAGCGCACAATTATGCGCTACGCAATAAGACATACAGAAATGCAGTAAAGTAAGCGAAAGAACTCTTAACAATTTTTATAAAAAAAAATTAAAATTTTAAGTGCTACGGTATTCCCTTACTACGAAGCAGGTTTGTAAGGGAGAATACTAAAAAATAACTGTAAAAAAACTTTCAGTGTGTTAAGCTGTTCGTTACATCCAACAATTGTTTTATGCGCTGAATAATGCGCTTTATGTGTCAAAAATGTATTGCTTCAAAGTGGGAAGTCGCCATATAAAATTCATGTCTTCCGTAAGCGCCATGGTAAGCGAAACTCTTACATTCCTCCCTTACAAACCTGCTTCGCTCGAAGCACAATTTTTTATTGGGATGCTTTTGTTAAAATGCAACCCTGATCAAATGAAAAGTATTATTGTTTTGAAAATAATTAGTATTGTGGTAATTTTGTTCAATTATTTATGATTTTAAATCAAAATTTTCAATATTTTCAATTTTCAAAGTTCATCAAATTTAATTTTCATTAAAATTTTCAAAACACGATGAAGTCATATGGGATGTCAAATTGTTTTTTGTAATAATTGTCATTTTCAAGACACATTGCATTCACACAATCACACTTTCTCATATTACTTGAGTTTTTGACATGATTAATACAAAGCATAATAGTGTAAACTAGCCTTAAGCAATGTTTTTTAATGTTTTAGTGAAACCAGTACTGTGCTCTGTGCCAGTACTCATCCGATATCTGGAGCACTCTTTGTTTTATGTGTTCTCCTGTCAATCTTTTTTTATCCGGCACTGCTACATCTACTACGATACTAAGGATGCCTGGCAGATTAAGTATTTTAAAGCAATGTGTATATATGTACATATGCGTTAGCTTACATTTTTAACCACATATCTTTTAGACCAAATGTAAAAATTTGGTGCGGTGTCATCTAGAGGACTTCATATTTTGCAATATAGCTGCGAATGTTCATATGGTTGTATATATAAAAAACATAGACGAGTTTTCAACACACATAGGTTTCACCTCAAATTCAAAATCTCAGCAGAAAATAAACTTCACAACCCTGATATAAATACAGGCCAGTTGGTTGACTTTTTTAACACACACTACATACACACGCGATTAGCAAAAAATTGTACAAACAAAATAAAAAGTCATATGTAGATACATGGTTTCTCTTTTGTTTACAGAGAACGTATCCATGAGATACCCAAGTTATAGTATGAAATAATATCTAATGCCCCTACTGTTGTCTTAACACTTGCTGTGGTATACATGTGTATATGTATGTCGGTCGTATGATGCCAGCCTGCCTGTTTTGAATTTTCATCTCATATAAAAACAAAAAAAGCTTTTGGCTAAAAAAAGTTCTCTTTTCTCTTTTGAACATAATTTTTTGTAGATCTTTCAACTAAAATCTCTTATTAAATACAAATGAACTCTTCGAAAACAACTTTACAATTGAATTTTTAATTTTACAGCATAAATGTGTAATAAAATGTTTAAAAACTTGTATTCATTTCAATGCAAATGCAAAATTTGTACGTGGGTGGTTATGAAGCAATTTCTGATTAACTGATTTTACCTAGAAAAATTCTAATATGTACATTTTTTTACTTGAATGCAAAAGTTTGCTAAATTAATTTTTTAGATACCTACTTGTTTGTAGAAAATTTGATGCTGTATTTTGAACTAATGTTTTAGTTTTAAAGTGATTCATAAATTAATGTTACAATAGAACACAACAATAACGAATATTTTGTCGGCCCCAATAATGAGCTAAGGTAGTGTTTGTGTTTTTGTGCCCTGTTTACTGCACTCGAAATATTTTGTGAGCTATGTTCACTTTACGAACTCTTTAAGTAATATTCCCAATTGATCGTCAAGAATATAATAATTTAAGTCATATTCTATGCATTTTTTACTATGTTATAGATGACTACCATTTAACCGTTAGCATGCCCCTTTCTTTCGTTATCATATTTTCCCAACAAACACGGAGTTTTGATTTCAAATCAAACGACAAACGTTTGATTATGATTTCAAAATCATAGAAATTATTTTCAAATTGAAAAATCCCTTTATTTTCAACTTGCTTTCAAACGTAATTCGCAAAATTTTTCAAATGTGGATACATGATACAATGCGGAATATAAATAAAAATATTTTATTTTTTTTTAATTTTAATTTATTTATTTAATTAAACTGTGAGATAAACATTCGGCACCAAAGCTAAGAGATGAAATAATGTTCTTTCCGTCCTCTAATTCTTGGAAAGACAAACTACTTGGCTCCCTTTTATTTTGAGGATTGTAGCAGCGCGATCGTTTAACAAACTTTCTCCACTTTCCCGTTTTATTTTCCTTTTTTTTCGTATTTTTAATCATTGTAATTACTCACAAATAATTTTTATTTTTCACAATAAATAAGCTGTTCACTTTATATTAAAATTTATTTTTAATAGTAAAACACATGTAACCACAAAGTAAAAAATGTAACTTTAATCGCCATTTTTAATGATTACATTTATTTTTCGCTTTAGTATTGCCAAGTTTATTTTTAATTTGAATTTAACATTTGACAAGCATTTGACATTTGAAATTGATAAAACATTTGATATCAAATGTTTATTTTCAAATCATTATCAATTTGAATTTAAATGTTAAATCAAACAATTGAAAAACGTTTGAGAATTGTGTTTGATGTCAAATGATAAAGTCATTTCATATCAAAGGTTTGACTTCGTGTTTGTTGGGTTTATACTAGGGTATTCATTTGACCGGGCTTTTGATTTAATCGGTTAATCGCTCGATTAATTAACCGAGGTTTTTGTATAATCGGTTAATTTTGTTATTGATCGGTTAACCGATTAATAAAGTTTTTTTTATAAATTAGGTACTTTCAATGAATATAAATGAAAAATTATTTATTATTTGCAGTTTTGTAGTAAAAAATAACCAATAACATAACAACACGAGAACTAAATTGAGCAAAAAAAAAATAAATGTATAACTCTGTAATACATATTTTTAATTAATACATATTCGGCCACGTTCTGTAAATCGAAATCACGTGAAATTTAAATCGATGGAGATTTCAAGTTAAATTTTTTTAAATGAACGTAGCTCTTCCAGATTTCAAAAGTAGTTTTGGTAAAGATATGTAAAGATATCTTCAAAGTATTTGGTAATGAAAAAGAAATATTTGTATCAATTTTAAACACAGGATAGAATTAAAAACTTGTTCGATTTCTATTTCACGTGATTTCGATTTCCAGAACAAGGCCGATTATGTATTTATTAAAAAGTAAACTCTGATATCATTTTATTAGTAATTTAAATAGTTTAAGAAGTTCTTATAAAATAATCTTTTAGATAAATAATTTGGTTAAAATGTATTACATTTAAGCGACTCCCCAATAAAAAATTTTATCATTTTGCGAAGCGCACAATCATGCGCTACGCAATAAGACATACAGAAATGCAGTAAAGTAAGTGAAAGAACTCTCAACAACTTTTATAAAAAAAAATAACATTTCAAGTGCTACGGCATTCCCTTACTACGAAGCAGGTTTGTAAGGGCGAAAACTAAAAAATAACTGTATCAAAACATTCAGTGTGTAAGGCTGATCGTTACATATAACAATTTTTATATGCGCTGAATAATGCGCTTTAAGGTGCTATCAGACGGGATGTATTTTACATATGTACTGTCAAATTTTCCATCTGTAAAAATTGTACACATCGTGTGATACATATGAAACTTTGCATGTGTAAAATACATGTGGAAATACATATGTAAATTTTTCGATTAGAACACGCTCTATTTTCCTGTGGCATACATAAACAAAACAGCTGGTTTGTTTTGAAAAGTAAACAAAAGTCAGCTTTTGTTTACGTTTATAGGTTATGTCATAAGGAAAAACATAAGCAGGTGTGATAGCAAAAATTATGAAACGTATGTAAAATGGAAATTTTGACATACATACGGAATTACATATGGGAAAGAAAAGTGACAGTACATATGTAAAATACATCCCGTCTGATAGCACCTTTATGTGTCAAAAATGTATTGCTTCAAAGTGGGAACTCGCCATATAAAATTCATGTCTTCCGTAAGCGCAATGGTAAGCGAAACGCTTATGTTTCTCCCTTACAAACCTGCTTCCTTGGAAGCTCCACTTTTTATGGTGGAGTGCAATAATGCCTTACGAAATAAGGCCTTTAAGGCTTTATTTCACTTTCAATTGAGAAATAAAAATAAGGCCTTTATTTGCAAAAAGGCTTTATTGCACTTTGAAAGTGAAATAAGGCCTTTATTTAAATTTAGCCAATGGTGCAATAAAGCCTTTATTTTATATTTTTTGATTCTTTTGTTTCACTGTTACTGTACTTTATACAGTTGTTCTGCGTGGCGGCCTGCGGCCGATCTTAGGGGTTTTCTCCTCCATATGACGCGGCAGGTGGCTTCGCTGAATACAGTTTTCCTGCTTTCGTCTCATTATCTTTCGTAGTGGGACGCGCGCAGGGAAACTTTATTCAGCGAAGCCACCTGCCGCGTCCCATGGAGGAGAAAACCCCTAAGAGCGGCCGCAGGCCGCAACGCAGAAAAATTTTATGAAGCAAAGATTTTCAATATTGTTGCAGTTAAATTAATATTTGTGTATGCTTTTTTCCAGGCATTTCCTTTTATGTACATTTTAATAAAATATAAGAAGAATAAGAAATTGTATTGCTTTATTAAAAAAAAAATTTAAGTGCAATAAGGCCTTTACGGCTTTATTTCACTTTCAAAGTGCAATAAAGCCTTTTTGCAAATAAAGGCATTATTGCACTCCACCACTTTTTATTGGGTCTTTTCTTTGGTTTTGATAAATTTTGACTTGGAAAAATTTCTTTCACTTATCGTAGATGTTGGAGAAATCGAAAGCAACCCATAATACAGAATATCTAAATTCTCAGTCTTTTTCTGGATTTCTCTAAACATATAAAATCTTCCATTATACCATTTAAATCCTGTTTTATTTTTAACACTTCTAATTGTTTGGGTTAATTCTGTTGTTGCGTTTGCGTCCTGGCAAAGCACAGCACCGAACATTCTGCAAAAAAAGTTAATTTCCGAATTCCGTAATTAATGTTTTTGTACTGTATTTTAAAAATGTATTTATAGAAGGAAATATATTGTATAAAAAAATAATTCTAATTGGTGCACTTTGGCAACTTTTTTGGTGACTGTAGAATGAATGTATTTAAAAAAGGGAGTTGCTTGGCAAACTAAGTTTTGGAACTCACCTATTGCTTAAAACACAAAAAATATGGTTTAATACTACAAAAAATTATAATTTTTATTACAACGGTTAATCGGTTAATCGACTGAAATTAACCGATTTAATCGTTAATCGAAAAAAGCCAATTTTAAATTAACCGATCAGTTAATCGGGTAGTAATTAATCGGTTAACCGATTAACGGTTTACCGAATGAATACCCTAGTTTATACTAAAGTTTATGTTTCTAGGTTTTAACAAAAAAGTACCAACTTTTAAAAACCCCATCTAAGAGGATCTGCTTATCAAAAGAGGTGCCTGCGTACTGAATTTGAACTCCCTTATGCAAAAAAAAGTTAAAGTTTACTTTAGTAAACCAATATTTAGCTGGGTGGAAAGTCTTTAGCTTTTGCCGTTTCGGTTGCGCGTTGATGAGTCAGTAAGTAAGTGAGTGAATAATTCAGGCCTTGTATTTTTTTATACATATGTACATTAGGGGTATAACCAATTTTTTGGCATAGCACCATGAGGTCAACCATGTCCTAGTAACCACGAATATCATAATCTTTTGTAATTTTTCTCAAAAAAGTTCACGCACCAATTGGTTTTTCTAAACCAATGCAATATTGAATATTCATAATTTTATACGGTGTTTTTTATTCTTTTTAATTTTTTTTTTTGTTATTAAAGGTTAAAAATACGTTTTAGTTTTCGGAAAAATCTCTTACCATCTATAAATATTAATGAAATTTCATACTTGTGCTATTTTTTGTTTTAAATAAACATATTATTAATTTTTCTTAACCAAAACGAAAATTAAAAATGTTCAAAACTTCATCGCGGTTGGTGCGTGAACTTTTTTGACCTTAGCGGAAAAATAAATATACGTTCCCTAATAGTTTTTTATGCTCTATCGGACTGTGCTATGCCAATTTTGATATTTTAAAAAATTTTTAAAAAGTTATGTCCCTAATGTACATATCGATACCTTCCCATAAGAACGTATTAAGCGACACTTTTTTCGAAAATTACTTTTTGATGTGGAAGTATACTAGAAGTTAAGCGCCATATTTTGGCCTGGGTTTCGCTGCCCTATCATATATGCAAAGGAAACTATAGAGAAAATAAAATTGTATCAACCGTCAAGTTTTCTCACTGGAATAATGTTGTACCCTGTAATTTGTATTATCCGCCAAAAAATTATGCTAAGCCACATTTTTAAATATGTTTTGTATTCTGAAAATCGCTTTCCAAATATGTTCCTTTCAATAAAATACACAAATAAATAACTTAATGAGAAGGCTTTTTTCGTTTCCTACACAATTTTAGAAATGTCGCTTAATACATTCTTATGGGAAGGTATCGATGTGTATATATTTGTGATAAACTAGTTAAACAAATTAAGAACATTTATCAAATGATCATATCACATCCGAGAGATCATATGATTTGTTAGTAGAGCTGTGCGCGTGAGTAGTTTTCGACTCATGATAACGCACGCTCTCAAGTTAAGGAAATGTAGCCACACACGCTGACTTTAGAGAAATCTCTTTAATATTCACGATCACGCACGGTACAACAACGCATGATTACTTACGAATCAATTCCGAAGTCTCACATTCAAGCACACTCACGAAATATTTTATCAAAATATGTAGTACATTTTTCATAGACACGAAGCTTACATTTAATTGGATTTTTAAAAATATGTTTAACTAAAAATTCCAAAAATTAAGATACGTATTATGTACACATGGGCATTTCCGTCAAAAGGTCCACCGTGACCGAAAATTTAAAAGTTATTAAAAGCTGATTATTTTCCGATATTGTTATACAGAAATATTTAGATTTTACTAATTTTATAAATTTACTCATAAATTTGTTCACTAAGATGAACATTCAGACTGCAAAGTTGTGCAAACGTAATTACTTATTTGTGAGAATGTTTTATTGTATGTTTTCTTTAATATTTATCTTTCTTAAAAGAGGTGATATTTGATTTAAATTATTCCAAAAAAATTTTCTAACATGGTCTGTAATCTAAGAAAGAGTTCAAAGATAAATATGTATGTTATTCGGATAAACGGTAAATTTTTATTTTATTTTAATCATTATTCAGTTGAATTTTTACGGAAAAAAATTCACGTTCCAAATTTCACGTATCGACCCAGATTTTGACTTAAAAAAAAGAAAATACAGAAGATTTTGGAATCAAAGCAAAGACATTTTAATGTAACATTGCTACGTAAAATTCTGAAAGTAGTTTGACTAAAAAATTGTGTCAGGTATCGTTGAGTTACGCATTTTTATACATGGACACAAAAACTACTTCTGTTTTTTTCACGTTCGAAGCGCTACTTCTTTTGTCATTATCTTTGACCTAGAATCGCGCCCTCCATAAGCTTTAGCATAGTGTTTCTTAGTGCTATAATTTAAGGGTTAAGAAAACATAAAAATATTTTTTGTTTAAAATGCTATTGCATTTTTGAGGCGTCACGTTCAACACTTTGGAATTACCCATATATAAAAATGTTTTCAAATTTTTATGCCTAATAATTGTAAATTTTTCTGTACATTCAATATACCTCATTGCTTTCCAACGGAACGCTAAGGTAAAATGTAAAAAGAAAATACAATATAATAGTCTGGTAGTGTATAAAGTCATTTCTGAAAAATTGTAGGAATAGAACTATTACAAAAAAGCTTTATAAAATACATAACTGAAATTTAGCTCATAGAATAAATTCGAAAAATTATAAAAAAAAAAATGTTGAATATAATATAAAGTTACCTTCGGAAGGAAATAATTCCCAGTTTCTATTTGTTAAAATAGTTGAGTTAAATACATTCAATTTATAAAGTAACACTATCCAGTGAGACAAAAAGAATGCTGACGACGGCCGTAGCGGGCCAGAAAATGCATTACATTCTGCTGGTGTCTAAAAATTGTAAATTTTTCTGTACATTCAATATGTAAAAAGAAAATACAATATAATAGTCTGGTAGTGTATAAAGTCATTTCTGAAAAATTGTAGGAATAGAACTATTACAAAAAAGCTTTATAAAATACATAACTGAAATATAGCTCATAGAATAAATTCGAAAAATTAAAAAATGTTGAATATAATATAAAGTTACCTTCGGAAGGAAATAATTCCCAGTTTCTATTTGTTTAAAGGAAATTTTATTCCGGATTTTCGTTATTTTTAGTAATTTCAATAAACTGAATCCTTTTTGAACCGGTATTGAATTCAGCGTACCCGAATTAGGCTAAAGCGCCAGTCGCCGGGCATGTCTAAAAAAAAGAGTAAAATTCTAGCTCAGTGTAATTGTTTGATAAAACTTGTGAAAAGCAATAAAAAAAGGTTTTTAAATAGGTATAACAATAAAAAGAAATTAATTGTACTTTATATTTATACTGTGTACTTTTTTTTCTTAACCTTAAATAATCAATGTTCTTTAATTGCAACAAAAAAAGTTGGGAGCCCTATTCAAAAGTCTAGGAAAAAGGAAAGACAATAAATATCATTAGAAATAGAAGAAGGTACCTATGTATTTAAATTTTAAAATGCATAATTAGAAAATATAAAATAATAACTGGAAACTTATAAAATACTTTTTTCTTCGGACACTTTAACTCATATTTCTAATTATACCCACACCATAAGAGTGGAGAGGGTATTACATATGCATTTGTGCTGATGTGTGTAACACCTTAAAATACTGGTCCTTAAGTAGACCACTCGACTCAGAATCACTTTCTGAGTCGATCTAACGATGTCCATCCACCTTGTGCGTTAAGTATAGGTCGTAATTTTGAAGATAATTTAATGAAATTAGGTACATGCATAGGTTCTAATTGGCACAAGGGCGGATCGGTCCATAATTTCATATAGCCCCCATACAAGCTGCTTTCCGCAATAGGGTCTTTGTGCCCACTATCAACCAATTTTATTTATTTTTATTTTATTTCTTCAATTACATAACCGAGCCCTTAGGGCCTTTTATGGTTAATAAAAGCTACTAACTAGACAACAAACTTCAGTTATCTATCTATATACTATCTTACAAACTATAAAGAAAACTTAAGTTAAAAAATAACAAAGACATAAAGAATGCTATGTATTCTATTTCCATATTACGCAGAAAGAAAATTCCAACACATTGGCCATTATTCGTTTTAGTGAATTGACAAGTTATTTAGCGCTGCAAATTCCAACAACTTAGATTCAAATAAGTGCAGCAAATATCAAAATTTTCTTAGTTCTCTTGGCAACGTATTCCAGATTTTTGAAACCCGAATCTGATATGATTGTCCAAAAGTGTTCAAACGTCTAATAGGAAAAATAATTTGAATTGTTGACCGAGAGAAATTACAATTTTCAACAATATAATCAGGGTTACCATTTACAATGCATTTATAGAAAAATAATAATATTCTAATGGCAATAAAATTTTCAAAAGATGTCCGTAGAAAGACTTCCAAACAGTATAGAATATGTGGCATTAAAACCGCCACAGCAACACGCCTTCTCACTGAACAAGGCAAGTAAATATTTAGAGAATACAGTCTTTTCAAGACAAATGATACCCGAGACGAAAGGTAATTAATATGAGGGGAAAAATTTAACAAATTATCAATAACGACCCCTAGACATTTAATTTTGTCGACAAAAATAACAGGAACACCGTCAATAGTGATGTTTATATTATTTGTCTCAAATCCAAAACCCATCACTTTCGTTTTAACTCGGTTCACGCTGAAACCATTGTCATGAGCCCATGTTACCACCTCACGAATCACATAATTAACACCCTCCTCTAACACGTCGAGGAACTCAGCATCAGAATAACTATTGTACATCGTCAGCATAGACGAAAGGCTTACAGGAGACGCCATTAAATGCCTCTAACAGGTCATTAATATAAATCATAAAGAGAAGCGGGCCAATTACAAATCCTTGTGGAACACCACTTGTAATCTGACGAATCTGGGAGTAACAAGCACCTACTGATACATATTGGGATCTATCATAAAGGTAAGATTCAATAAGTTTACATGCATAACGGGAAAAATTAAATTCATGAGACAATTTTAATAGTAATTTAGAGTGTACTACTCTATCAAACGCTTTTGAGAAATCTATAGAAAGTAAAACCACCTTCTTACGGCTATCTAAAAACTGTCTAATAGAATCTGTCAGAGACAATAGCAGCGAAGTTGTGTTATAACCTTTTCGAAAGCCCGACTGTGCCGAGTGAATTAACGATCTCTGATCCAGAAATTCAATTATTTGGTCTTTAAAAATGTGCTCAACTACTTTAGAAAGAACGGAAAGTATTGATATAGGACGCAAGTTATCAAAACAGGCCGACTGACCTTCCTTCTTGATTTGCACGGCAATTTTCCAATCATGAGGAAAAACTGATGTTGTTATAATCGTATTAACAAGGTGAAGCAAATGCGAGGAAACAAACGGAAAAATAATCTTTAAAAATGTTACTGATAAAAAGGGCAAGGAAGTTAATGCACTTAAAATCTCAAAATATTCGCATAAAACATGCACTAAAAATCGTAAAATATGCAAAAATAAAAGTAAAAAATATGCATTAAAAATATATTTATTTAACAAAAAAAAAAAAAAAACATAAATATGTACATTTCATTCAGTTTTTTAAACTTAAAACATAGTTTAAAAAGTAGTAGTAGATAAAGATATATTTACATACATATATAAATAAATAAGTTTTTTTTTAAGTTATCAAATGTAAAACTCATTCTATTTGGTCTTAAAACAGTTTTAAGCATTGAAAGTGTTCGTTCGACATCAACGGATGTTATATGTGGATATTTAAAAGTGGTCAACTCCTTTGTAGAATATTTATTGCCTACAATTTTTTCTTTACTGGAAGGTAAATTAAAAATATTACCAATTTCTTTAACTTTTTTAAATCCGGCATTCTTTTTTAAAACTGCATAAATTTTGGCTTTTATTTTTTCGCCGATTTGACCTTCTACTTTTCTTATTTTAATGACAGCGTCATCAACGAGTTTAACCGAGGTGTTTAATGATTTAAACCCCTGAAGTTCGTTTATTGTCTCGACTAGAAACCCATTGTTTGAGTGTATAAATTCTAATTGAGCCTTTATATTAGGTACATTTAAAATATTGTTTACTTTTTTATCGCGACTGCATTATTTTCGTTAAAATTATTTACCACATCTTTAAATTCTTAAAAATTTTTGGCATAATACTCAACTGCCTGCAACCAGGTACCCCATCTTGTTATACATGGTTGAAACGCAAAGGTGACTTTAAAAACTTTCAGGCATGTCATGAGCTTAGCATGTGACATGTAACATTTTTCAGTAAGATATCTTAAAAAAAAGGTCAAGTAGAGCAAAATTTTAATTTTATTAAAGGATTCTAAAAGAGAAATTGAATCTTTGAAAGTTCGAGCTATTGAATCATGATCCACCTTTTCCAACTTTACAATATTTAACAAAAATTTGTGTTTACTCTGTTCTTCTTCTGCATTCAAGATCCCAATTACGTAGACAACGAAACGTCATTCAGTGTCCATTGCGTCGTCAATAGACAGCCACAAATTATGTCACTTAATTCTTTCAACAATGTCACATAGTTGTTTAGTGTACAACTTGGCGATATAAGTTTTTATAAGGGTTGTTTCCGTAGGAATGGTTTCATTGTTATATTTGTTTTAAAAAATTCTATAATTTTGGTTGATTAGCTAATATAAAGGTATATCTGCAGACACCAGAGCATTATACAATTCAAAACTAAATTTGCTAGTCTTATCCCCAAAATCTTTGTGTTTCTGGCTTTGAAGGTGCTGATTTACTTGAAATTTTTAAATGAAACACCTTTTTGTAAACTTTGCAAAAAAGTACATTTCCCTCTAATTTGAAGACTCAAAAACACACTTATTTAAAAGATTATTTTTTGATATTGTTTCTTTTGGCGTTTTTTTCCTTAAAAACAATTTATTTTATTAATACTTTTTGGATTTTAGGTCATACTTCTTACACCGTAAATCAAAAATATTATGTTGAGTTCTATTTTTTCTTCGCCGAACATTATTTTTATTTGCTGTAAAAAAAACCGCGAACAAAATAAAATGTCAAAAACTGTTTTATTGTTACTTCTACAATTATGTGCACAATTATACAAATTGTATAATTTTTAAAATTTGTTAAACATGGCTACAAATACATATTTGCTACTTTTTAAAAGTAAAAGAAACAAGGTGAATTTATAATAAAATGTAGGTAATTCAGTACCAAACACCAACATGTTGTTTTTGCTCCTTGAAAATGTCGAAGTTAGCAGATTTTCCCATGCTTTTTTGACTGTTTGACAGCTTCAGGGCTGAAACAACTATAACCAGCTGATTCACTGACTACACCTTATAATTAATTCGCTTTGAACAGAAAGATATTTTTAAACAAAAAACTAAGAAAAGAGCAATTTTTTTTTTTATAAATATTACAAAATATGACGAAAAATGTGAATTTATAACAAACTATGACGAAAAATATGCATTTATATCAAAATATGCAAAAACATGCATTTAAGGCAAAATATGCAAAAATATGCACTAACAAATTGATGCCATTTTACTGGAAATATTGTGATTCGCAAAGATATTAACTTTAGGTGGGTCTCAGAGTACCGACAACAAGTCCCTTGCCCTGCTGATAACATATCATGACCCACAACAGTAGACTTAACTCTTAGTAAGGCAGTGTATAACGAAACGGAATTAATACATTTAAAGGAAAACCCCGACTCAGAAAATCCGCCGACATTACTGAAAACACTTGGATTCTGATTTTGACATTCAACAAAGTAATTATTTAAATCATCTGGCTCAGAAGAACCCTCATGTTCTCGTGATTCGAGACATTCATTTCTTCTCAAAAAACGCCACATACTTTCCGTACTGAAATCCTTAAAAAGTCGTTAATGTGCACCTCTTTTTAACTTCCGAATAACCCCTTTTACTTTATTCCTATAAACACAAAAAATTTTCCAGTTACTCGGAGTCCTACATTGAAGGTAATGTCCGTAGGCTAAGTCCCTAAGAGAAGTCCAATAACTAATTTCGTGACTATCAAGCCAATTTTACCTAGTAAAACAATTGAGTGAATTAGATTAATATTTAACATAAGTGCCTCGAGTTGCAAGTTAACGTCATTAGTAACATACATATTAGTAAAGTCACATTCGTGTGTTACAGACTCTACATCATCAAGTCTTAGGGCCTTATAATTTGGGTATGAAACATAAAGTGGAGAAAGTGAATTTGGAATATAGGCAGCAATGAAGATTAAAGAATGGCGAGATATACCGGAGCATTGCATTTGACCTGCCATACCTAGAGAAATTGATTTACTCATAAAAAAGAAATCAATCAACGAAGTCCTGCATGGATGTGATTCGAAGTGGAATTCGCCTACAATATTTTGTCAGGCGACGCACACTGGTTCATATTTTGAGAAGGCGGCCAAAATTATTTTTTTTTATGTTCTCCGATTTTAAAATTTTTTTATTAATGTGAAAGTAAATACTAGTGAACCTCGGGAGCCAAAAAATTTCAACCCTATTTCAACTATTTCATTGAGAACAGGGTGGTCCGATATGGACTTTCTCAATATTTGGTTATAGTTTTAAATTTCTGAGTCAATTTTCGAAGTTGAATTGCTCATAACTTTTTTGTTTTTTAAGATTTTTTGACAGAATCAGTTTTGTGAATTAGTTTATTTTATTAGCTACACGTGGTTTAAAGCATTAAACTCTGCGACCTCTAGAACTATTTAATTTTTTTTTTTTTTTTTATGTCAAAATTTCCCGGAAATTTCCTACTTTATAGAGCATAAGTTCTGCCCGTCAAAACGCGTCATATACTCTCTTGTAGTCCAGAATCTAACCTACATTTCTTTACCCCATTGTACACACATCTGGATACGGCCTTGCGAACTACAGCAATTTCTGTGACCCAAGGTAAGATATTCGGTTCAAAAAATAAGTCCTGCAAGGAAACATTACTGAAATTAAAGAAGATGAGTCGACAAATAAAGCAGTTCAGGCCACATAAATTATCTAGCACGTCAGGTTATCAATTAATTTGGAGAAGGTAACGGTATTGCCATTGTTATGAACTTATTGTGGGTGAACGGATGCTGCAAAACGAATAGGCGACATAAATAGACTAACACGTTAGATTTCTGAGTAAGTTAAAAGGTTAAACATTAGTAAATAGCCGCAACATAAACTACATAGTTTAATTACCTGAAAATTGCAACTTAATTTTAAAAAATGGAAGAGCAGGTAAATGGTAAAAAAAACCAGCACGCAGTTATATTTTACGTGAAAATTACCTATGTACATGTTACCTGTTAATTTATTGCCGGTATGTTATCCTTTTAAAAAGTGTGAAAACAGGGGTTTTTATGTTTCAAAGAAATGCTAATAAAAGATTAAATTTGTATTTAAAAAAGGGGTTTTATGTTTCAAAGAAGTGGTAACAAAAGATCATTTAAAAAAACTTCTATCAAGAGTATAAAAATGCATGCATTCATAATTTTAGCTTCATTATTGTTTAAACAATGGCTAAGTTCAGTTATAAAGTTCTCGCAGATATATATTTTCAACAGAAAGATGAAAAAGATTTTGTGTTACACATAATGAATAATCCATTCATTATTTAAAAAATTAAAAATTTTTCATTAACATTAAGAAAACGGCACCTTAAATGTTCTAGAAACAAGAAAAAGTTTTACTTACGCAACGAAAAATGGCTAACAAATGATCTAAGTTTTAAGAAGCTGTCAATAACCGCTAAGGAAACTGGAAAAGTGGGTCGGCCCGCAAAACAAATTGACAATTGCAGTGAAAGACCACGAAGACGCAAGCTTGCAAATATCAATGAAGAAATTTCTCATAGTATGATAAGGGATTCATTTCTGCATCAAATTCAACCAACGCAAAATAAGAAAACAAAAATTGCAATAATTGAAAAAATAGTGGAAGCGAGCCCTAAACGCACAAAGAGGATTTTAAAAAGTATGCCTACACCAACTGAAGAAATGAAATTTACTCCAGAAGAAGCATTTGCATTATTTTTGGATTTAAAACTGACAAAAAATCAGTATACAGAACTGCGAAAGCGAACCAATGAAAAAAATTGTGGAATCTTTCCAGCATATCGAGATTTAGTTTCTGTCGAAAAAGAGAGCTTACCTTCACAAACGGCTATTAGTGTAAATTCAAGTTCAGCAGAAGTAAAATTGCAGGCTCTTTTCGAACACACTGCAGAACGATTATTAAATACCCTTGATGCTGACTGTTTAAAAAAACTTAAAAATTGCAGCATCACTTTATTTTCTAAATGGGGATGTGATGGAAGCTCTGGTCAGAAATAATACAAGCAATGTAATTCAGAAAACTCATTTGATGCTAACTTATTCATGGTATCTTTAGTTCGTTTAGTACGTTAAAGAAAAACTTATATTGGCTTAGAGCTGTCAACCAGTAGAGTTACAGAAATGGATGTATGGAAAAATGAAATTCCCTCTTCAACAAAGTATTGCAGACCAATAAAGTTTGTTTACAAAAAGGAAACTAAAGATGTCATAACTGAAGAAGTTCGAAAAATAAAAGATCAAATTAAAGAACTTCAACCGGCAATATTTAAATTTGATGACCAATGCATTGAAATTAATTTTCAAATGTTCCTTACAATGATCGATGGAAAAGTTGCACAAGCATTAACCAAAAGACATCAAGTCAATTAATCCAACCCCCATCACAAGACAATAGTTTCAATGAAGCATACGAATTTGGAATGTCCCCTCTTCATACCAGAATTCGTTTAATGGAGCATATTCTTAAATTGGGCTATGATTTGGAATTCGGCCCGTTAGGCGAAACAGTGAGAAAAAATAAAGAAAATGTGGAAAAAAGGAAGCAAACAAAAAACAAATTCAAGAAAAATACCTTCACCTAGGCCTTATAATTGATCAGCCAAAACAAGGAGAAGGAAATTCAAATGATGGAAACACTGCAAGGAGATTCTTTTCTTTTCCGATCCAGAAACTGCAGCATCTATCACAGGAGTACATTTTGAATTAATAAGACGATTCCAGATCATTTTACAAGTTATATCATGTAGCAGAAAGATAAATGCAAAAAAATTTGGCCAGTATGCAAATGAAACAGCAATTCTTTATAACAAAAAATACTCTTGGAGACATATCGTCGTGCCGAAGTTATCTTGCCGTATATCACAAAAATCTTTTTTTGGGAAATCGAATCTTAAGGTTAAAATTTTTATACACAAAAATTTACTTGAAAAAAGTCGTCCAATATTTTTGTCAGATATTGTGTTTGAAGTTCTTTATCGATTTATGTAAAAATATCAAAAGTCATGGAAAAAAATTTTTAAGTTATAGCCATTATCACGTTTGAAAACATTTTTCAATTTTGTCGTATACGCCACTTTTTGCGATATATTTTTTAGTTTGTGGGATATAAGTCAAAATAAGGTATTAAAAACCTACATTGAAAGTTTAAGTTATAATAATTTTCGAAACGAAAATTTATGCAAGTGACAAATATATTTACGTATAGTTATAGTTTTTATATTATCGAATTTCCTTATGTATGAATAATTTTAAGGTTTATTACTACTTAACCATATTGCACGATGAAAACTGTGTGTCACACCGTAACGTCAAATTGTTGTCCAATTTAATTTGACATTTCTTGGTATCAGTGCCAAATTCAACCATGGAGAGGTGCACCATTGAGCAGCGCGTTAAGATTGCTGAAGCCTTTTACGAAAATGGGCGTTCAGATCAAAAATACATTTTGTGCACATCTTGATTTTTTTGGTCAACATAATCGATCAAATGAGTCCACAATCGGGATAATTGTGGGCAAATTTTAGCAAACCGGCTCTGTAGAAAATCTGAAAACGCCTGTGCATGCATGCTTAGTGCGGTTAATGGCCAGGCGGCATCATCGGGCCTTACTCCTTCGCAAATGAGTTCTGCCAAGCATTTACTGTGAATAGTGTTCGCTATCGCGAGCTGATAACGGATTTCTTTTTGCCAGACATTGAGGATATGGACCTGGGCGATAAGTACCTAGTTCCAAAAGAATGTCTCACACGGCCAACGAAACAATGGCTCCTCTGCACGAGAAATTCAATGGCCATGTTAACTCGCCGTCACGATCATATGATTTGACACCAGGCCAACGGTAATATTTGGTAATATTTAAAATAAAAAGTGTACGTCAATAAGACAAGAACAATTCAAGAGCTAAAGGATTAGATAATTTAAATAAGGACATTGAACCTCAATTAGGTCACAGAGGCATTGCAAATATGGACCATAAAACAAAGGTATGCTACCGAAGCCGCGACGAGCATTTGGCCGATATTTTGTCTTACACCTTGTTATCATATATCCTTCTATAATAATAAAAAATTCAGATAATTCTCTTAAAACTTTTTGTTTTATTCACAATTAACATTGTGCACTATGGTTGGACCATCCTGAATATTAAACCTTTAACTGCTTAACAATAAAGTGAATTTAGGCAATATTTCATCAATATAAATAGCCGTTGTGTACTTCGTACGTAAAATATCTTTACATATAAAAACATATATGTTAAAATAACAGTAATATTAACAAGATAGTCTCTTTTTTGTAACATGCCTAATATACTTTGTTCACATACAACAAGATAACGTAAGATTTTTTTAATTGAAAATTTTCATACGTTTTTTGTCGTATATCCACAATTATGATACATACGATAATATAACGCATTAAATTTTTCGCAAAAGTGGATATACAACAAAATGGCTTCGTAATATCTCATTAACCATAAGAGATAGAGACGTGAGGATTGCGCAGATCGATAGATCTGTTAAATTTACCAAAGGAAACGGTCTTATCTCATTTTTTTCGAATTTGTGATATACGACAAGATAACTCCGGAACGACGATATGCCAACCACAGTTCATAAAATTTTTTACCATGGGGAACAAACAGTTCAACACAATATGCTACCAATTGGAGATCTATCTGAAGAAGCGCAAGACAAAAGGAACAAAGACTACAGATTCTTCCGCGAGCATAACACAAGAAAAATGTCCAGATGTTGTACTAATGAAGATCTTATTACTATTTTGTTGTGCACATCAGATCCATATATGTCCAGTATTCGACAAAAATGGAAATCAACCTCAATCGAATTAGAGGAAGAAGCTAAACAACTTCTGGAAAATGAAACCCAAAGCTATTTAGAAAAAATTTTTACTTATATTGTTTAATTTAAAATTGTTTATAGATTATAATTGGTTTTTGATTTAAGTATACATATATTTGTATTAATATATACCCTGTAGGAAGTCAAACACATTTTTAAGTAACTTCAAACTGGTTGATTAAGTGACTTTTTTCCTTGTCGACGACTCACTATTTTAACATAGGCATGTCATAGGCTGTAGTCAATTGGTTACCTCTGCATGACTTTTAAATTGATTACTAATTACTTTTTTTTTAACCAATTTGTAGGTAATTAGTAGTATAGTCGGCTTATAATAAATTATTTAAATTTTAAAATATTTTTGTCAAAAATACATATGTATTTACATATAAACATACATACATATGTATATAAAAATAATTATTTAAGAAGATTTTGCATCAAATTGTTTTAAATGATGATGTATAAATAGTGCTGAAATAAATACGCTACATACATAATTTCTTGTACATAAACAGATTTGTATTGCTTTCGTTTTGAATTATTTTCAATTATTATTAATTTAATTTGTTTGTGTATATTTTTTTCATTTGACTTCATGGCATGCTTGTTTTACTTATTTTGTTTCTATTTGTGTTTTATGTGTGCCCAAGGCCCATTGAAAAGGTCTGCGCAAGAAGCCTGATGATCAATGTTTTCGTTATTTTGAGCTTTCAAAAGTTTTTTACATACACGTTTTTTCCTTTTGCTTTGTATATGTGGTAGTAAGTTTTTGACAGCTTAAAAGAAAAAGTTTTTTGTTTTTGTACAAGTAAGCAGACCTGATAGATGGGCCTTGTGTGTGCCTATATGCAATATGTTTGGTTGATATCTGCATGAGATTTAAACCAATTTGTAGTCATTTGAAAAATAGTTAATTTATAGTTAGTGTTTTTTGCAACTGACTATTTTATTTACTACAGGGTAAAAATAAAATACACATACATCTCAAACCAAAAATAAAAGTTGAATTACCTAAAATGTTATCGATAGCCAAGAATGCTATTTGGGCATTTTTCAAAATATTCCTTTTCAGTTTTATCCTTATAACAACTCGTCTCATCCCAAAAAAGCCAACCTTTGGCCCCTGTGAATATTGGGACTAAAAAATTTACAGGGGCCAAATATTGGCATTTTCTGACAGGATCTAAGTTCGACAATAAAAAATAAGTAGCAGTTGTAAAATACAAGAGAAATAATGATAAATTATAAAAAAATCATATTTGAAATATTCAACTTTTACACCGAAATTCAACAAAAACATGAAAATGCATTTTGAACTCCCCAAATTAAAGCCTAACATCGCACCTATCGAGCAAAAAAAAATACCTATCTGTATATATTAAAATGAAAGTGATTTGCGGAACCAAATATTTTTAATTTCTGCAAGTTTTGGGTTTTTACACGAAGTTGTAACAAAATTGGAAACAAAAAATCTTTCATTAGTTTTCCAAATGAATATAGGTATGGACACCGTAAGAAAAATATGTGGTGTTCCAGAGGATATAGGAGACAAAATTAATAAAAAATTTAAATCAGTTTTATTAAAAAACAAGTAAAAGTGCTGTATTCGGCTCTTCCGAATCTTATATACCCTTCACCATTGAGCGAGCAGAATACAGAGCAACTAAATAATTTTTACATATATGTACATACATACATATTTACAATACTTTTAAAACTTCATTATAAATGAAATTTAAAAAGCGAAAACTGGTTAATATTTTTTTAAAATCGTTTTTAGAACATAAAAATATTAAAAAAAATTTCTTTTTAAAAAGCCAAGATTCGAACCAGGGAACTCACAGTTTCTAACTTGACCATTTTTGAACCGATCTTGCTGAATTTCATTAGCAAGAAATGGGATGGTGTGTATTTATAACCTAAATATTTGTACCTAATTTGGAAACTTTGGCTCTTGCCGTTGCAACAACAACAAAGGATTTTTGGAAAATTTGTGAACCGATTTTGCTGCATTTCATTGGCAAGAAATGGTAGACTATATGTGACATAAATGTAAAACAACCTAGTCGCTATCGTGTCTGGAGTCTCCGGAAAACACACGGCTATTTCCAAAAAAACGTCAACCACAAAAAATGGGGGGAAAAAAAAAATTTCTTTTCAAGCTTTATTTAGAGAATTGCTTATATTTTTTTAATATATGCGTATAAATTAATTGATTCGAAAAAAAAGATAAATGGTAAACGAAGTACTACAACTTTTAGCACATACTTGTGTATATTAGAAAATATGCATTTGGAACAACAATACTCTAATCTAAGGCATATTTACGATCTGAAAAACATTTTTTATTAAGTTTCTTATATAAAGGATTATAAATAGCAACATAAAAAAATTTTAAATCATGGTGGAAAAATTGTCCCGTTTACAATTTCTTTAACAATTTATTTAATTGAGTCAAGAATGAAAAATTATCAATAAAAATTTTAATTAATTTTCATGTTGTAAAATTCATTTCTTCATAAAAATAATTTAATGAAAATTAAATTTAATGAACTTAAGCCTAATTAAAAATATTAAAAATTTGTATTTAAAAAAATGTAATTCATATTTTATTTTGAAATCGAACCCATTTTTAGGGCGCATTAGTACGCAACATTTTAAAATTAATCCCAATAAAATATTGTGGCAGGTTTCGCAGAAATCACTGTTTAAACGGTTACCCCTTAAAACCCACTTCCGTTTTTTGTCCCGTTTACAATCACTGGTTTTTTTGCAATTATCTCGGAAACCACAACAGTAAGCGAAAAATTTCATTTGCTAATTGAGAGTTAAAAGAATCATTAATTTAAAAAATGAAAATTAGGTTGTTTTTTACAGTTTTGTCAATATAAACGTGTGCGAATGTCCCGTTTACAATCTTGGAAGTGCCCATATCGAACGTAAGACGGACATCGTTAAATCAACTTCTCTCCTTATAGGGTCTAATATCAATATTATAGAAATTACAAACGGAATGACAAACTTATATATACCCTTTTCCACCTGTGGTGAAGGGTATAGTTAAGGATTTTCGATACCTAAAGAAATTGGGGATATTTTGGGAGGCAAGGGGAATTGTGAGTCCAATCGTATAAAATATAGGGTGCGTTCGTAAATGCATCACTGCGCTGCATCAGTGATTTCAAGTGGTAATATATTTATCAGTGAAGTAAATGTGGACCGAAAAATTGTGAAATACTCGACAAAAATAATAGTCACACAATAATATAAGTTATTATTATTATTTTATCGCCATTAAAAAAAGTTTGCTTTTCTGATGCAGCGCAGTGATGCATTTACGAACGTTCCCATACTTCAAAGCAAAGATTCAATTTTAAATATTCTCCCTTAACATCTGTAGACGTAGGAAAAACTTTTTCTATGTACAAGAACTTGCTGAATACAAATCAACATACATAGTTTTCTTTTCGAAAATTTATCAATTTATAATTTACTGTAACAACGTATTAAACGATTAAAGTGGAAAATAACAAATAAATTTAAATTGTTTGTTTTTTAATTTTAACAGCTTATTTTCATGTTTTCAAATGCTTTTTTTAAGAGCTTAAAACTATTTTTTACTGCTTTTTTTTGGTTGGTGTAGTAATGAGAAACGTTTTAGAAATCGAAAAGCTTTACGTGCTGTTTCCAGGTGACAGGCAATTTTAGTAAAATTTATATGAAAATCAGTGTTTTTTTGAGTGCTTTTCATATAAATTTTACTACACAATCAATTACTTGCCACCTGGAAACAACACATTAATATCAATATTATACAGGCATGTGATGGAAATCGATTTTAAAAACGAAACGATTTGAAAACGAAAATATCGTTTTCAGTATCTTTTAAATAGATATTCCTTTTATTTGCAGTCTTTATTCTTTTACATTTTATATTATATACGTTAACTGAAGTGTATTCTGAAAGAAAATTTAAGACTACTAGGATCGCCCGGCATTTACATTTAGATATTTACTTTCTAGAAAACCTGTGCGTTATACAAGAGAACGGCAAAAATGTACTCACTATTCACCCAACTTTGTACGTATGTCTGTAAGATAAATTAAAACGCTTTTCAAACACTTTAATATCATATCTAAATACAAATTCCTTTAAAACTATATATGTTTCATTAAAATCTGTGGACGATAAGATACTTAAAAATCAACCACAAAAAAATTGTTCCCGTATTTATATTTAAGATAATTCAGGGGTCTAATCACCGTATTCGATACTAACGTATCGTTTCATACTATCGAATTTTTTTCATACGATAGACACTGACGTATCGAATTAAAACTCGATAAATGTAATGTCGAGTTACTCAATATCGAATGCTATGATTTCAAATTCAATACATTTCATTCGATGTCGAGTTTCATGATACCAAAATAAATAATTTCGATAATTTTTGCTCGATATCGAATTTTTGTCCATTATTTCAATTTTACCCCTAATTTCAGTTATAATATTAACTATCAGTTACAGCTGTCAAAGCTTATTGTTAACTGGAAGTTTAAGTAATGGTTAGTTTTAACTGAACTTGGGGGTTAATATTATAAATGTAAGTTTAACTTTATTTTGAACAAGAAATTAAGAATGCCAGAAACGAAATTAAAAATTGCTCGAAATTCATCACATTTTAAAAACGATCGTTTTGAAATCGATCGATTTTCATTACATACATATGTTTGTACCTGATAATGTTCTGAATTATGAATTGAATTTTAAGGATTATTTTTTCTAAAGATTACTTTACTAAGTTTTCCTCTATGCAATTTTTTCGAGTAAGGAAAACAAAATTTCAATTGGTTTCCGAGAAAAATGCCATGTCCGCGAAATAATCAAGTTTTAGCCAAAATGTTCATGAGGCCATAAAATCCGAAAAGTAGCTAAACTAGCAAAACCAAAATAGCCTTTTGTTAGTTTCGTTAGAAAAATTTTGGAACTTTTAGAAATTAACAAAAAATTGTGTATTACAAACACATTAATTTGGGAAATTGTTAAAAAATGTTTTTGTAAGAACCGAAATTTTTTGTTGTTTCATTGTCACCTAAATCTTTTAACACTTAAAACGTCAAGAATATTGTTTTTACTGACACCACACATCCACCAGTGTTGTGCTGCATCAAGATTTTATTTATTTATAAAATATCTTTATTTTAGAATAAAATACATACGATACGTACGATTAAGAATACAAGTTAAATTTTTAATTACAATTTAAAAAGAGAACGTTTAAAATTTAAATGTAAATAGTGCAAATAATTTCTGATTCTTTCTTATTGTGCGTCTGTAGTAAAATATTAACAAAAAAAGAAAGGTTAAAGTAAAATATGGTAAAGTACACAATTTGGCCAATAAGTGTTTAAATGATACACTATTATAGTTACGGATATTATGTTACATCAAGGAGATTAAAAACAAATATTCAATAAAAAAAAAAAAAAAAAAATAAGACCTAATAAAATTTAACGGCTTCATAAAATTTTCATTTACGAATTTTACATTAATTTTTCAAAAAATAATGTAATATAGTTAAATAAAATTAAAATAGATAAACGTATAGAAGCAAAACATAAATTGTAGAGAATGAGAACTTCCGAGCTTTTGTTTAACATTAAAATGTAACAAAAGTTGTTGAAAAATAAAATTTCTTAATTTTGGTAAAAAAAAAACGAAGTTTCTTCATAAATTGAAATGATATTAAGGATTTACATTAAATTAATAATCTGCACTTCCAGAAGCATCATGACTTAATCCTTGGCGGGAACTTCAATAACACGTGGTTTGTCAATAATACGAGCGGTTTTGTTACCCTTCTCAACAATGCCAATAATCCAGGCTTGGTAGCCCTCTTGCTTCTCGATATCTTTACAGTAGGCAGCAGCCTGTTCACGGGGCAAGCAGATTAGAAGACCTCCAGAGGTTTCGGCTGAATGACCTTGTAAAAGTTGGAACATATTACCACACGCCTTGGCTACAGCAGCCATTTTTGAAATAACAGGAAGATTGTGAATAACAAAGGACACGTCCTTCTTTTGGTGAGAGGCCAAAGTTTGGGCATGTCCCAAGAGACCAAAGCCAGTAATATCAGTAGCACCATGTGCGTTATACTTATGCATAAGACGGGCAGCAACGCGATTGAGGCGAGCCATAGAATTCATAGCACGGTGATAGGCCTTGCGAACATCTTCTTCGGAAACAACCAATTTGATGCGATTCCAACGTTCAGGCTGATCCAACCATTGATGGGCGTTGACAGCCACCTGGGTACCCAAAGGTTTGGTCAAAACCAAGACATCGCCTACCACAGCATTGTCGGGTACTATGTATTCGTTGGGTTGGCAAATTGTAGAGGCAACACCACCAATGGTACACCAGGGATTTACCACACTTTGACCACCAGTAACAGTTGTGCCAGCTTCCAGAGCAGAATCCTTAAAACCACGCATTATTAAAGGTATAACAACATCACGTTCCTTTTCCGTCATTTTGGTGCTGACGGCTAACAACATTAACATATTATCACAATCCGTAACACCCATGGCATACAAATCACTCAAAACATTAGCGCAGGCAATCTTGCCCATCATGTAGGGGTCATCGACGATGGGGTAGAAGAAGTCAGTGGTTTGTACTAAACACAGGCCACCATGGCGCAAGGGTATCACAGAACAATCTAAACCAATACCAATGCGTGGTATTGCCATATTCATGAATTGAGCATCTTGGTCTTGCAATGAATAATCTTGCTGCAACGCAGACACCAATTTTCCTAACACCTCTTGGGGTACTTTGCAGCCGCGACCCTTGAGATCAGCAAACCTTGTCAAACGGAATGTAGACTCCAAGTCATGAGCCGTGGGGTCAAAGGGACGACGTAATTCAGCACCATTTCCGCCTTGAAGTTCAAGATGGGAAGAATTCAATACATCAGCCGAGTAACTCATTGTTCGATTATATTTCTTTATACACACACTATTTTAAATATATTTTTTACACTTTCCTTGAATTTATTTCTTTATTAATCTTTTCTCTGTCTGATGAAATATTTAATTTGAATTAAAAGTTGGTGTCTTTATTTTCAAACAGTTTGGAACTATTTTGTACAAAACTCAAATCAGTTATGGCGGCCGATTGAATAAATTTCTTGTAGTAAGGCAAATAAAATCGCGTTCTCCCTTTGCACTAACACCATGCCACAAATTCATACATGTATACGGATTTTTCTTCAACAATTGTCAGAGTGTGCAAAGCATGAGCTGTGATTGGTTGTTTAAGCAATGGCGGCACAAAACGGGAGCAAAGAATATTTCTCCCGCTTGTTTTTTGCACTTTATACGTACCCAACGGGTCGTGTTCATTAACACCAGTACAGTGTTGTATTTAATCAATATTAAAACACATGCACAATAATTATATGTATTCACAATAGTTGGGAACAATCACAATAGTAATAAATGCATGACAATTTTGTGTAGCTTAAATAATTATTAAAAAAAACTGCATTATAAACATACTAAAGAGTTTTTAAGTGGTAAAGTATATTCGTTTATAAGTACATACTTCTGTTTAATCTAGTTAAACATTTTAAATAAATCTGTTCGCATTATTATTATGTTTTTTTTTAATATTATTATGTGTTATATTTTATAAATATTATTAATTATTATTAAATTATTTATAATTTTTGTTGTGAAAGTGAAATTAATATTAATTGCCGTGGTGGCATTTTTGTTGTCTCCGTCTTATTTAATGAAAATTTTTGTTTTAATTTTGTGTCTGTACAGTGTGAAAAGAATAAATTTCAATTCGAAACAAAAGATTTAAGCAACAAACCTGTTGCTTTAAAGAAGAAATGACTCAATTACCATCATCCATTTAAGGCCTTTCTTATTGGTTTTTGCATTAGACAAGTTTTTTCTATAACAGACAGACACACGTTCTAACAACACATATTCATCAACAATGTATGCAGATTATATTCAGCCAACAACCTTGAGATTAATGTTGTTAATTTTGCTTTCGATTACAACGATAACGGAAGCAGTTTATGTTTATGGTGAACCAAAATATAAATGCCCTGAAAAGTAAGTTATACATATGTAACAATTTTATCAAAACATGTAAATTAAATATTTTAATTAAAATATATTAACATAAATTTGTTTTTAATTTTAATAATTTTGAATTGTTAGACCAAAACTTATTTATCCATGCCAATGCCTTAAAGGGTCCGATATTGGCATTTATGTCACATGTGATAACACTAATCTGGCCACTTTATCTGTGGCCATGCAAAATTTAGCTGCCCTACAACTGCCGGTAGAACATTTAACTATAAACAAAGGAAATTTTGGTAAGATTTTATAAAAATATATTTATCTAAACCTTTTTTTGATCTAGAAATTTCTTATTTAGAACGCATATATGGTCCAATGTTTTCCAAAGTCCACATACGTTATTTAACAATCTTGGATACACCAATTGTTACTTTGGAAGACTATGTATTTTTTGGCGTTAATAAAACTTTAGAAAAATTGGAATTGATACACACAAATCTATCGCAAATAACACCATTATCATTTGGAGTAAGTCTTAAAGAGAGTAAAAAAACAGTTGTAAAGTTGTATTCCATTAAATAAACCTGGGGCCTGATTCTGGCAGTCGTGATCGAGTACTTTCTCGATTCGAAAGCAATTTAATATCCAATTATTTCAGTCAATACTGAACGAATCGGAATTATTTTCAGTGTTGTAAAGCATATATTTGAGTTTCACAATACTGAAAAATAATTTCAATTCGTTCAGTTTTGACCAAGGCGAATTCATACAAGGTGGTCTTATTTTGAAAACGTTTTACACCACTGTTAAACATTTTAACGTTGTGTCAAAAATTCAAAGAAATATTTGATTTTGTTTTTATATTAAATTGTGTATTTTTGAAATTTTATAACTTAAAAAAGTTTTAAATTTCGCAATTTTAATCGAAAATTAAAGAATTTAGTTAAGATTCCCCAGAACCAACAGGACGGTATACCATTTTGATACAAGGTTAGTAATCAGCTGTTGCTTACGAAGCAAGATAAGTTCACCTTGTGTAAATTCGCCTTGGTTTTGACTGAAAGAATTAGAAATAAAATTGCTTTCGAATTGAGCAAGGCGAATTTATTACAGGTGGTCTTAAAAGCCCTGCTGATTAGCTAAAATCACTGTTGGATGTCAAAATTTTGTTTATTCTCTTTGTTTCTGTTTTGTTTTATTTCTGTTTTTGACATTGTACAATGATTTTACAAAAACAAATTGCTTGTGGTTTTTGTACGAGTTGTACTTGTTGTAGTACCGAGATTACCTGGGATGAATTCGCCTTGGAATTGAGAAAGTACTCGATCACGACTGACAGAATTAGGCTCCTGGGTTTTTTTTAAATGATTGTTTTTGCAACTTTATTGTTGAAAAAAATTTGACTTTTTAAATCCAAAATTTTGAAACATTTGAGTATGTTTTTTTTTTTAAATTTAATTTGGCATAACTTATGATTTTTTCAGATACTTGGAAACCTCGTTAATTTACAAATCGATGTTCACAATTTTACGGCTTTAACACAAAATCTTTTTGTGGAACAAGAAATTTCTGGTCGTATTGAGGTTCTACGTATAACAAATGGACCTTTAACGGATGTACCCATAGATGTATTTCAGGTAAGGAAGTGTTTTTCATTAACATTTGAAAAAATTTATTTTAATTTTTTTGAAGCCATTGCGTAAACTAAAAACTTTGGATCTACATGGCAACGCTTTGGAAAATTTTAAACGGAATCAGTTTAAAAACTTAAGAGAACTAGAAGTTTTGGATATAAGTTTTAATAAAATCAAGAAATTAGAAGCTCAACATATTGCCGATTTGACAAAATTAGGCTGGTGTAATGTGTCCAATAATGCTTTGACTGAATTGTCAAGAGGTACTTTTGCCCGTAATGCCGTATTGAAAGTTTTAAATTTGTCGCATAATAAGATACAACGCCTCGATGCAAATAGTTTTAGGGGTATGAGATTTTTAAGGTAATAAAAATAACTTTAGATTATAAAATTTGTTATACAGATTTTAAATCTAGTTTTAAGGAAATTTTTACTAACGAATTTTTACTTTTTATCCTTAGACGTCTTTATATGAGCGACAATCGTATATCAGATGTAGGTCGTGGCACCTTTGGTTCTGTGGCTCGTATTGGTACTATCGATTTGGCTCGAAATGCTTTAAAGAAAATTGAATTTCAAATGTTTTCCCAATTAAACTACATTGAAGTAAGCTTTAATTATGTGGCTTGGTGCTAAAAGGGCCAATCTTAATATTTTCTTGTTTTAGGTTTATCGTTTCTTAGTCTCTTTTATTTTGCTGAAACAGTCTTATTTAACCCTGAACAGCTTTATAAGGGTTTTGCTAGCTTATTTCACTTTGAACTCTTTTATAAAAAAAAACACTTAAATTTAAATTTTTCTAAAAGTGAATATTTTGACATTGGCCCTGTTAGCACCAAGCCACAAAATTTAACAAATTAGTTTAAATAATTTGTTCTTTTATAATTTAACGAAAAATTTTCTAATAGATTTTAGATTTGGCTGAAAATAATATAACCTTAATAGAGAAAAACTCGTTTAAGGATATTTATCAGGCTCTTATAAATATATCTTACAATGGTTTAGAGACTATACAACCTAAGGCATTCGAAAATTGTGTTAATATAACGACTCTAGATTTATCGTTTAATAAATTAAAAAATTTTTCTAAAAATGTCTTCGATGAGACCACATTTGCTACTAATTTTCAACTAAGTCATAACTTTTTGACTAATTTGGCTCATGTAAGTTTAAGGATTTATTTTCAAAAAAAATAATTAATAATAATTTGTTTAACTTCCAGATTCCTCTACAAAATATGACTGGAATAAAAGTTTTAAATGCCTCCCATAATAATATAACACAAATACCTAAAAATTCTTTTCCCAAACTTTATGAACTGCATACCATTGACTTGAGCCACAATAATATTTCATTTATATTCAATGCGGTTTTCCAGAGTTTATTTTCTTTACGCAAAATTGATCTCTCCTACAATAGCTTGCAGGAAATCAAATCTTCCATGTTTGGCACTTTGCCGACTCTGTTGGAATTAAATCTAAGTCATAATAACTTAAATAATATTATACGTGGTGCTTTGGCAAAATTGACAAGTTTAAGATTTTTGAATTTGAATTACAATCGTTTAACGCAGATTTTCCAGATTCCCATATCGCTTAATGAATTGTATATGAGAGATAACAAAATTGAGTCAATTCTTGCTAACACCTGGCCTGTTATGAATTCATTAATTTATTTGGATTTGAGTAAAAATCTCTTGAAAGATTCTTTAGAGCAGAACAGTTTCACTGGTTTATTGGTGTTGCAGAAGTTGTTTCTGCAAGAGAATGGTATTACCAGACCACCGTTGGAATGTTTGGCGGGTATGTCTACGTTGCAGTATTTATATATGCAGGTGGGTGTGTTTTTTTTACTTAAAAAGAAGCCAATTTAAATACATTGCCTTATAAATGAGAATTTATTAACAATTGATGAACATTTTTCACTATTATTAAACTATACAAAATTTTGACTCTCCATGCCTGACAATTTTAAGGAGAGATTTTTATACGACGTCTGTTTTATTAGATCTCTTTTGATGATGCCACCAAAAACCTTTTGCATTTCCACAATGTCCTTCCAAACATAACTGTTTTCATGTCTAATATACATTCATATTAAAAAACATGAAAACTCATATTAAAAAACATGAAAATTCATTTCGTGCTCGCTTGGCAACCTTTTTTCTTGTTTAAGCCGATAGCCAACAAACAAAACAAACGTGTTTTTTAGACATGTCTGATTGTATTAATGCCGCCTTTTAGGCCAAGTTTATATGATGTATTTTCAGACATGTCTAACAAACACGTCTGTTTTGTTTGTAGGCGATCGGGCTAGAGAAGAAAGAGTGGTTGCCAAACAGACACGAAACGAGTTTTCATGATTGATAATATGAATTTTCACGGCTTTAAATTTGTATATATGTATGTACATACATATATGTATATTAGACTATTAGACATGTTTGGAAAGACATCGTGAAAAGACAAAAGTTTTTTGGTAGCATGCTCAAAAGAGAATGTATAAAACCGACATGTCTGGAAAGACATCGTGTAAATTCCCCAACTTTACACGATGTCTTTTCAGACATGTCTAACAAACACGGATTTACGCGGTGCCTTTTCAGACATGTCGAACACATGTGTTTTAGGGAATGGTAAATCGATTTCGATTCCAATCGAAAATCGATTTTTTTATTTTTATCAAAACTTTGTAAATTTTAAATTTTAATCTTAATTAAATCACAATAAAACTTGAAATGTTTCCCTGGTTTAAAGTAAAAAAACCGTTGTAGTTTAACGTATTTACCTATTAGTACCCTTGGTATACTTCCAACTTTAATATAGGTCCTCTTGTTCTTCAGAAATTGAAGTCATCAATGGACATTGAACAAAACAGTCCTAACTAAACTTATCGCACCAAACCAAACACTAAAAGTGAGCTTTGTGAAAATCAACATATTATAGAAGCACAACAGGTGAATTAAACCATGACATTCCTGTGGAAATACGCTTATATTCAAACAGACCAGTGCGTTAGCGATATTAAAATCTAGTTATCAGCAGAGTGAAAAAACAAAAAGTATGTAATTTATCCTAACAAATTCAAAATTATAAGGAAATAAATCTGCATCTTTCCGGCATGCAAACGTTTCTTTTCTAAAACTAACTTAATAGTAACTTAGCAAAGAAACAGTCGCCACCGAACAAGAACTATTGTCATAATCATTTGAAATACTATCCATACACTCAGGCCTGTAACAGAAATCAATTACGATCGAAAGTGATTTCGTTTAATGAGAAGCAAGATACGAAATCACTTCCAGTCTTGATCGGAATTGATTTCTGTGACAGGACTGACTCACTACACAAGAACACAATTTTAATTAGCGAAATATTCCACTTGTTCCTGTAAACGTCATCTAAAAATTAACACATTTTCACTTTTAGCAGGAAAGTTATAAACAGTAGTAATATCTGTCCACTGTAAAAATCTTAATTAAATTTCTCTAGTATTTTGCCAAAACAAAAAAATGCAGGTGTATCCCCCTTTGTGATTTAAGGTTGCAAATTTATGTTAAACGATTTTGAAATCGATTTTGAGGCTCGATTAATCGATTTCAAAAACCGAAATAAAAAAAGTCAGTCGAAAAATCGAAAATCGATTTTTGAATCCATTTACCATTCCCTAACGTGTTTGTTTTGTTTGTCTGGGATCACACTATGAAAGTTTTCTTGCAGAAAGTCTGAGCTTATGGGTGAGAGGGGAAAAAGGAACAGCATGTTCTCTTCCCCTCTCGCCAGTAAACTCAGACCTTCTGAAAGAAAACTTTCATAGTGTGAACCCAGACTTAGTTGGCGATCGAGGTAGAGAAGAAAGAGGGGTTGCCAAACAGACACGAAATGAGTTTTCATGTTTGTTAATCGTATTTGTTTTTGTACTTTTTTCTATATTTCGGATATTCAATTTGTTTTAAAATTTGCATTTCAGAATAATAATATTACTGTGTTGGAGAAAAGTGCTTTTGGTAAATTGCCTGTTTTATTTGAGCTCAATTTGTATGGTAATGGCGTAAAGGAAATTAAGTAAGTTTTAAAACTTCAAGGATTGGTTAAAAAAAAATTATATATAAAAATTTGCGCTTTTTTCAGCAAACGAGCATTTGAAGGCCTCTTGCAACTATTAAATTTAAATTTATCTTCTAATGCTTTGTATAACATTCCCACGGACGCTTTTATAGGATTGCCATCATTGCGTAAATTGGATTTATCCTATAATTTCATATCGAAATTAGACAATAAAACACATGGTGTACTCGATGATTTATTGTCATTGGAAGAGGTAACAAATAACTTTATAGCCTGTTCGTCGATTCCGAACGCAGACTTCGTTCGCTTAACTTACATGCTAAACAAAAACAATATCGAAATCGTCGAACAGGCTATTAATTTACAATTTGCCTTAATTATTTTAATCTGAAATATTAATTAATCAATTTTGCAGCTCAACTTAAGCTACAATAAAATAAGTTTTGTTACCAAAAAAACGTTCCCCGAAAACCAATATATACCCTATAATCTGAAATATTTGGATTTAAGTCACAATCAAATGCCCGTTCTAACTTATGACATCACTTTTGGCACCAAGAAACTATTAAAACTGAATTTATCCCACAACAGCATAAATGAATTGCGTCGAGGAGTTTTGGGCAATTTTACACGTCTACAATATTTGGATCTTTCGAATAATGAATTGAGCAATTTACAATCGGAGGAACATACTTTTGATTTGCCACAGAATTTAACAACGATTTTGCTAAATAACAATCAAATTTATAAATTGAATTTTACTAAGTATCTTAAGGAACCGAAATTTGAAATAATCGATTTAAGAAACAACAGTTTAACTGAATTTCCTCTATCGTTAGTATGGAATATAAAAAATGGCACCGAGGTAAGATTCGCGGGAAATCCATTGCATTGTAATTGTGCGGCAAGGCCTTTAAAACACTACATCATGGAATTGTCCAACTTGAATAAGGATTTAAATAATATTGCCTGTAATACACCGGTATTCAATAAGGATCTTTATCTGAAGTATGTGGAAGATCAATCTTTGCAATGTACAACAGAAGAGGAAAGGGAAATGTATAGAGGGCTGGATTATGCCAAGTTGTCAGATGTTCGTTTTAGAGATATTGTAGTGTAAGTTATATACTTATAATTATTAAATGAGTTTGCAGATTCCTTAAAATCCTTTATTTTCCAGAAAAAATAACAATGTCAACATACGTTGGTTCGTGGTGACCGCTCGAGATGTAGCTGATTTTATAGTTTACATACGTGACCCAGACAATAACATTTTATATCAGCAAGAATACGACTACAATATACGTAAAGCCCAAATACCGACTTCACTTTTCAAAATCGAACAACAAGTAGCCAAAGAAATATGTATAATTTCGAAAAATAGTAATGGCATAACTGGAAGTTGGTTTCATGCTCAGTGTGAAAATTCACCAGCAATTAAAGAAGAACGCAATTTTTTCTTCTTTTCTACATCCAGTTCTAAATCAGCCCAGATGTCTAGATCGTTGATGAATGTTAAAGAAATGGTTGTGTTTTTAAATTTGTTATTAATAGCACTTAACATGTATTTGTTGTAGGAACTAAAAATCTCTGATAAAAGTCTAACTTCTTAAAAAATGAACTGCCATTAAGTACCTTAATTTTGTAAATATTTAATACATATAAAATTAATTAAAGCAATAAAAAATGATTTTTGAATTATTTATTTTCATACCCTCCACAACCACAAGTGATGAATGAGGTAATTTTGACGTCCTACACTTAACCACAAGTTTTATTAAAAAAGTATTCACTTTTACAAAACGATTAACAGTTTTTAAAACACATTGTACAAATTGGATTTGTACATATCAACAGAAGAATCTACAAACGTTGTAACTATTACCTCAAATTGAATTATTTAATCATTTTTTTTATTATCCTATTTCCTTACCTAATAATGATTTGCAATATCAAATTTAAATGCGCTTAATTTAACTGAATTTTTATTGAACTCTTATAATCACCACACCTAATATCGTAAATTTGATGAAAGTTGCCCGCACTGTAGAATAAACACTCGCTACAGCCTTTCCATTTGTCACTTGTAACGAATTTTAGACTTATTATAAGATTCATATTTTTGTTGATGCGAAAGGGGACACTTACTTTTGAGCAAGAGAACAAACAACATCGTAACCCGGCAGTGCGAGCAGCTATCATCAAATTTACAATTTAAAGTTGTGGCATAACCAACCAATATTTGCTAAGCGTATAATCCATTTTGTAACCCATGTACGTATGTATAATTAGTTAAGAAAGAAACCTGAATTGTAATAAACAAGATTGGAAAGATTACTCAAGCCTGGTTTCATTTTCTCCCCATCATCCCAATCTATTATAATTACTCCTCTGGAGCAATTGTAATAATAACCCTTTTCTAGATAGCCCACCGTTACCTCTCAGCGGTCTTCCCTAACATCTATCCAGAAGAAGGTTATTTTATACTGGTGTCCAACACCAGTACACACATTTTACAATTATCTTCTTACAAATAAAGTTTAGTATAGTAATTCAATTAAAATTGTTAAAAATAAAGCCAAATTTTAATAAATTTACGCTGTTGTTGAATTTTTTTTTTGTCAAATATTTATTAGGTCTGAACATACCTAAAGTTTGACATTCCGTGTGAAACTTTTTAAAATAGAATACATCTTATATTAGTTGCGATCGAGAACACAAAAGTTTTAACTATTTTTTACTAAACTTTACTGCACAAAGTATACAGAGATGAAAAAAAGTGACGTATGAAAAATGCCTAAATCATTTGCAAGAGCAGCTTTCGAAGAAAGAGAAAGAAAACGTTTTTTGTTAGTGAAATGACAATGCGTAAAAACAGGCCGCTACTATCTACACAAATTGCATAATCAAAACAAAAAACGCAAAAAGGGCAGCTTTCGAAGAAAAAGACAGAAAAAAACACAATATGTTCTGTCTCTTGACGCCTCTGTATACTCTGTGCTTCAGGTGGCGGCGAGCAAGGTATATTATAGCAGGTAGCCGCGAGATTACAACAATTGTATAATAAAACAAACAACAGGGCTTTTTATTGTTGTTCTGTGATACGAACTGTCAAACAGCAAAGGGGTTGAAAAGAGACAAAAAAGGCAAAAGATAAAGACAAAAAACCTTGTTTACTTGTTTACTATACAACATTTGACAGTTTGTATCACAAAACAAGCAAATAAAAAATAACCAGCTGGCTTTCCGAGACTACCTGCTATAAATATACCTTGGCGGCGAGACTACAAGCGCAAAGTATACAGAGATGAAAAAAGATGAAGAAAGAGAAAGAAAACGTTTTTTGTTAGTGAAATGACAATGCGTAAAAACAGGCCGCTACTATCTACACAAATTGCATAATCAAAACAAAAAACGCAAAAAGGGCAGCTTTCGAAGAAAAAGACAGAAAAAACACAATATTTTCTGTCTCGTGACGCCTCTGTATACTCTGTGCTTTACTGCATTTTACGAAATTGCGTTCGAGTACACAAAATTCAGTAAATGAGAACATAAACTGAGAGCGAAAAGTGACAGTTCTTGTCTGAGTATTTACAAATTTTTACTGCAAAAATTTCAAAAAAACTTATGCTTCAAAAGGTAAACAAACAAAAGTAACAAATTAACCCTTTCAGACATTTTGTCCAATATATTGGACGTTTAAATTTTTCTCTTGGAAGTCATGTAGAGTTGACGTAAATCAACCGATTTTTATAGAATTTACCGGTTTAAAAAGAGTGTTTGTTATACTTTAAACACATGTGGTTTAGAAGTGATATTTTTCATTAATTTGTGTTAAATTGAGTGATTTTCAAAAGTTCCTTTGCTATTGTGAAATATAGTACTCTTCAGTGCTAATTTTAAGTGATAATAACGTTATTTTACACTTAGAAAAAAATTTGTTAGTATTACTTAAGTAGTTCTTAAACTATTAGAATGTTAATTCCATTTAATTTTAAAATAGTATAGCCTTTAGACGCTTTCAAATGCACGTCCATTATATTGGACAAATTGACTTTGTGGTTGCAGTTTTTGGAATTGGCGAGAACATTTATTTTGCCAGTACTGGTGTTAATTTTACGAAATGGCTTTAAAACTACTACTTAGTGAAGAAGAAATCTTGAAACTTTTAGAAGAATCTTCTGATGTAAGCGATGCTAGAGCAGATGATGAGCTTTTCTCTTAGAAGTTTCTTGAATTTAGTACAAACTCCTGTGGGGTTCTGTTGATGCACAGACGCGTCTGGACGGCCCTAAGCTAGGGGATAGAACGAGGGTCTATGTTGAAAACACAGAAACCGAGATATTCTACCGTTTGCCGGATAAAAGCAAAAGCTTCCAGGTGAAGTCCATGCTATTACGGAATGTAAGAGATGAATGGAATCGAATATGGGGCGATTAGATGCCAATATATTTACCGACAGCCAAAGGGCAATTAAGGCGATAGCAGTTAATAGGCTTAAGTCCAGGAATCTGACGAGTTTAGAAAGTTTGGTGAGGAGGGCGAGACGCTGAACACTTTTACAGCCACTGTCAGGACTTCGTCGAATTAAGATCGAAACACCTCGGGAGCGATGTCATGTTGGACTTAGGATCCCTGAGGAACGCTGACTGGAAAACCTTAGGAATTACGTCCGGGTAACTGAGTTTCTTAACGCCAGACGTTAATACCCTCCCTATAGGTGGTGGTAGCACTACCCACCTAAATCCCCATGTTTCCTAAGAAGTGCACAACAGGCCCAGTAGTGGCCTAGGTGTATATCGTACTGAAATGAGGTTGTATCCTTGATGCGTCGTCCTCGACCTACCCTTACCTTAATTTCTTGAAACTGTGGTTCAAGACCATGAAGCATTTCCAGAAAAAATTGAAGATGAAGAAGTCTAAGGATTAAGTACCACAACCAAAAATTATGAAAGCACCAAAATGAAATTTACTGAAAATCTATTGTATGGAAGAATAGGCTCATGCGAAATCAAAAACTAGTCGAATTTATTCCGCCAAATGATAATATTATTATAGAAACTCCATTTTAAATATTTCCAAAAACATGTACATATGTATATCGACAATAATTTTTTGACAATGCCACAAGTTACACTATTTTATATGCCGTTCAACAGGGCAAGTCATCTTTTAAACCATCCAACGCAGATAAAATACGTGTATTTTTTGGACTTCATATTATGATGAGAAATGGTCCGTAATTACCAGTTGCCCGTGTAGGAAAATATTTACTTGGACGAGCAAATTAATCCATTCAAAGCAAAATGTATTTCTTTCTACTGAGCCATTGCAAAATTCAATCAAGCACAAAAAAAAAACAAGCGATGTTCACAACCACTAACAAATATTTAAGGAAAATACAAACACTGGTCGTTACAAAATAGTCGGTTATTCAAAAAAATGATTTTTTATTTGCAAAACCTGCTTTGCTAACTATCACACAAAATAGATTTTTTTTTTTAATACCTTTGTCTCATTAAATTTCACCCTTTGGCTTTAAGTTTACTTAGAAAAAACATGTCCACCGAGTAACTTTGTCCAATATATTGGACAACACCTTGCGGCCAGGTGAGACAACCTACCTTTAATCCAGATTTTTAATCAGCACTCCCAAATTAGCTTACACTGAAAATTTCAGATTTTTATCTCAACTGGTTCTATTTAATGTCTGAAAGGGTTAAAAGCATACAAATTGTGAAAAAATTGTTAAATAAAATAAAAGTTGAAATAAAAATTAAAACAAAACAAAAAGTGAATAAATATTAATTAATTAAACTTGTTTGTGAATCATTTATTTGGCTAAATACAAACTTTTGAAATTTTTTTTTGTTATGTTAATTTTTTAGAGTTGCAAAAGTGTAAAGGCCCAACCACAATATGCTTAAGTTGGCTTAAGCAGATGATCGAATACATGTAAATTATATGCGGCAAACCATATTGAACTTAAGGAAACTTTTTGCTAAGTTTAATGAAACTGTCATTTGCTTAAGCAAGGTGCGAATCTAATCGCACATTCCGTACGGAATCAAATGTTTTTTTATTTTGTTTTTGTTTTCTTAAATACATTTGAGAGACTTTTTTTTTAATTTTTGACAGTAGGTTAAGCAAGACTATGCATATTATGGTTGAGCCTTAAGTATTTGGGTACTTAAGTAATCAATAGCAAAAAAATTATTCATGTTCTCTTAAATAATTAAACCCGCTACAAATAAGTAAAATTAAATAAAATAAAAAACAAACAAATATAAAAGATTACATTCAATAATTTGTTTGTATTTTCCAAAAATGTTCGTGTTATAAAAAGTATTTAATCGAGTACCGATAAGAAAACGAGTTAAAGCCTAGATTACACTATCTCACAAGTCTTACGTATTCCATAATACTTTGTGAGATAGAAATCTAATGAGTTTTGATGCGACTGTCAAAAAATCTAATGTAACATGACAGTTTGTGTTCACACCATCACACAAAGTATAAACACTCACGCATGAAAAAAATGCAACCCTGATGCAATGAAAAGTATTATTGTTTAGAAATTTTTCAAAAAACGATGAAGTCGTATTTGATGTCAAACTTTTTTCATAATACTTGTCATTTTCGTGACACATTGCATTCACACTATCACACTTTGTCATATTACTTGAGTTTTTGACATGTATTAATACAAAGTATAATAGTGTAATCTAGCCTTAAGTAGTCAAAAGTGTCAATATTTTTCAACACTTAAATTATTTGCCACCAGTTGTTGCCTTTATTTTACGAATTTTTACAAATTTTGCGTTCGAGTACTTTTTTGGACAACAGCTTTTTGTGAGAGAAAATTTTTTAGTTTCCTCATTTACTGCATTTTACTGTAAAAGTACTCAAACGCACCTATTATAAAATATTTTGTTATTTTTGGTTTTTTCTTAACCTTCTTACAACTACAATTAATGTTGGAAGAATTCCAATCAATTGTAGTGGGGAATGTAAGAAGAGATAAACTCACTGTCCATCAACAATTAATTTCAGTATTTTTATCAAGAATAAAGGCCCAACCACAATGTGATTAAGTTGGCTTAAGCGAATGAGCGAATACATGTAAATTATATGAGGCAAACCATATTGAACTTAAGAAAACTTTTTGCTAAGTTTAATGAAACTGTCATTTGCTTAAGCAAGGTGCGAATCTAATCACACATTCCGTACGGAATCAAATGTTGTTTTATTTTGTTTTTGTTTTTTTAAAAACATTTGAGAGACTTTTCGTTAATTTTTGACAGTAGGCAAGGCTATGCATATTATGGTTGAGCTTTAAAAATTGGGAACTAAGCACGACTAACAAAATCTTTTAAATTAGAATACATATGGGGGATTTCATGTCAAGTGACCCAATTTTGAAATCGATGTCTTCCGATTTGGATGAAATTTGCACAAATTTTCAACAAGATCGGTCTAAAAGTTTCTGAGTTAGTGGGGGTCAAAGTTTGACATTTTGGCCATACAGGTGTTCTTTCTTATCCATGTAACTTATTACCTTTTGGTGTTAGCAAAATTTGTCCCAAGTAGCTTCGATAGCTATTTGATCCATCTTTTGAAAAATTTTTTTTTTTGTTTTCTTAAAAAATTTTTTAAAACTTTTTTTAAATATAAAATTTTATTAATAATTAGTATTGTGGTTATTTTGTTGAACTATTTATGGTTTTTAATCCAAATTTTTAATATTTTTAATTAGGCTTAAGTTCATGAAATTTAATTTTTATTAAATTATTTTTATGAAGAAATTTTTATTTTTATTTTTTTTTTTAAATTTAAAATTTTATTTTTATTTTTTTAGCGGGAATGTTTTTTTTTTTTTTTTTGTTCAAAAGAAAGCTTATGTATTTTCCTTTAAGGTAGTTTTGGTCCCTTTTTGGGCTTATGCGAGCGGCTTATGTATAAAAAAATGTTTTTTATCTCTAGACAAGGGTTTTTCAATTTTTAGCATATGCAGTGTTCTTTCTCATCCATGTAACTTATTACCAATTGGTGTTAGCAAAATTTGTCCTTAGTAGCTTCGATAGCTATTTGATAAATTTTTTAAATTTTTTTTTATTGTTTTTTTAAAAAAATTTTTAAAACTTTTTTTTTAAATTTAAAATTTTTTTTTATATTTTTTTATCCGGAATGTTTTTTTTTTTTTTGCTCAAAAGAAAGCTTTCCTTTAAGGTAGTTTAGGTCGCTTTTTAAGGTGTGAGTGGCTTATGTATAAAAAAAAATAATAATAATAAAATAATGAAAGAGTTCATTTTCTTCGACATGGAGTTGTATTCGCAACATTTCAAACAGAACACGATGATGTCAAAATTGGCTTCACAAAATTTACCCAACTGAGGCCAAAACACTGTGACAGTTTGACCCTTTTATCATTTTCGCTGCTAAATTTAGCATTATTTATTTCGATTTAGCAGCGAATTATTCAAATAGCATTTAGCATTATTTTCAGCATTTTTGTAACATTTTTTAGCATTAATTAGCATTTTTTAATCTTAAAAGTTTTATATATTGCTAATTCACAATATAACTTATTACTTCTGTCAAACTCTATAATTGTATTTTGACATTTACTCGTTTATACAAATGTATAATAATAGCAACCCTGTAAACACCAAACAAAATTAAAGAAGAAATGCACTCGTAAAACTGCTCTGAGTGGAGAAGCAGCTCGCGCTCGTTGTCATTTTTGTTTAAAGGACAATCAAGTTGTTCTTGTTTGTCTGCTTTTCGTGCGTTTTGTGGTGTCACCCCGCATTGGTTAATGGCTTGGCGTCGTATAACTGTACCGAGTAACGGTTGTTGCGGCTGTCACCATTGATTTTGTGCAATCGTTTTTAACCTCAATTTAAGGTTTTTGTCTGGTGGAGAACTAAATATAACTCAGACGTTTTTCAAAAATACTCCGAAGCGGATTCTGGAAGCTCTCGCCTTCCTATACGAAGGTTAAGGTCGAACGAGGTCTTGTGGTTGAGGCTCTGGAAATTGTGTGATACCCTGGCATTATAACCTAAATTGGTTAGCCAAAAATTTTATTCGTGTGATACCCTGGCACGCGGAACTGCAGGTTCTACACAACGGGACAGTAAGCGATCCGTTCACGACCAACATGGGAGTACGACAGGGCTGCCCTCTATCGCCACTACTCTTTGCAGTGGTAATGGACTGTTTAATGGAGGAACTGTGCAAGAAGAAAAGAGGTATTGTGTGGAGTTTTCAAAGACATCTGGAGGATTTAGAATATGCAGATGATGTTTGCCTTCTTTCACACAAACTTTCGGACATGCAAGATAAAACAAACGATCTTGTGAAGATAGCCAGAAAAGTTGGCTTGGAAATAAATATAAAAAAGACGTACGCCATTCGTCTACATAATAGAAGCAACGGTCATATCACCATCAACAACCACCGAATAGAATACGTTGACTGCTTCTGCTACTTAGGGAGCAGAATGTCTACAAGCGGTGGCATTAATGAGGACATTTCGAATAGGCTCAATAAAGCAAGGAGTGCATTTGGAAGACTAAAAAATATATGGCGAGCACCACAAATCACGAGAACAACAAAGATCCGCATTTTCAACGCTTGTGTCAAGTCGACCCTTTTATACGGGAGTGAAACATGGCTGGCCAGTGAATCGATCAGGCAGCGGTTACAAGTTTTTATAAATAAAAGCCTTCGGATTATATGTGGCATATACTGGCAAAACACAATAACAATCGAAATCCTCTGGAGCTTAGCCAAAGAAGAGCCTATACACATACAGATAAAACGCAGAAAGTGGAAATGGATAGGACACACCTTAAGAAAGCCAGTACATAATGTAACCAGGATGGCACTTGAATGGAATCCACATGGAAGCAGACAAAGAGGTCGACCCAAAAATACCTGGCGTAGGTCTGTAAGGAGAGAACTTGCGGACATCAATAAATCATGGGAAGAGGCAAAAATAATTGCGAACAATAGATTAAGTTGGAAATATCTTGTTGAAGCCCTATGTTCCCTCGAGGAATAAAATAAAGGAAAAAAACCCTGGCATTATAACTTTTATAGTTAGCCAAAAATTTTGTTAGTTTTAAGTAAAGCCTAGTACTCTGTTCAAATTTGTGAAAAATGTTGAGCAACATTTATTATTTCACACGAAAATTTTGACATGTATCGATGTTACCTATCATGCGAGTTTGTACAATTTGCCGATTTTATTCCTGCAAAGTATGCGACATTGTTTTGCGTATGTAAACAAACCCCACATGTATTTTACTAAAAATAATTTTTTTTAATAAAAAAGAAAGTAAATATGGATAAAAAACTGTTACCGGTTGTGTTATATTAATTTTTTATTTCTTATTAATTAATCAGTTCATCCATTTTTGCTTTTGATTAAAATTCCACGTGAAAGAAGTGCAGCTTACATTATTTCGCAGTTGTAAAAAAATGTTGCCAGAAACATTTCGGAACTTTTTCACAAAATGAACAGAGTACAACTCTATCAACATTATTTCATAGATATTCCGCACAAGTTTTTTTCATATGCGTTTTGACAGCATTTCACGTGAAATGTTGAACAGAGTACCAGGCTTAAAGCTAAAAAAAAAGAAGAAATGCTAGATTTTACTACAGAAGAAATAACGGTTTTGGAACAGCAATGGCAAAAGCTGAATGCATACGAATTGTTGAACCAAAGTTCCACTATTGAATTCTGGAAAGGTGTTTAGAATATGATGAAAACAGATCAAATTCTAATGGTATTTTGACCAACACCTTGGAAATTAAGGAAAACTATTCATATAATGGTGTGTTTAATGTGTAATTAAATTTACTGAAAATTCTGTTGAATAGCCATTTATGTTTTCAATGATAATTTTTGTTTTTACTTATATTTTGTATTTAATAATATATATCTGTGTGCATAACTTTTACAATAACAATTTTAACTAATAAAATAACTAACAAATACTTAATAACTAATCAATACAAGATAACTAATAAATTAATCTAATTCTTAATCAATAATTACAACTAATTCTTAGTTAAAGTTACTTTCGTAACACTGCCCCCACTTCTTCCATAAGGGGCTAATCGTTCTAAATGAACAACTTTCTTTTTAGCTCTTGGACTTTTGTATTTCTGTATTCGGTATACAACATCATTTAATTTCTTTATCACCTTATATGGCCCATCCCAATGTGTTTGTAATTTGGGAGATAATCCTTTCTTTCGTTAGGGGGTAAAAAGCAAAACTAACTGGCCCTCCTTGAATCCTTCCGAATTTGCCGCTCGATCGTATCTGGCTTTCATCTTGCCAATAGACAACTTTCTATGGCCACGCACGGACTTTCTATGGTCGTAAGGATTTCTCCGCTCCAAACAAGATACCTGCTTATCTTCTGGTATAGGTAGTGCCTTACAATTGCACTGTGGAAGCGACGCACAAACTCTGTTTACTGTGCTCCTGGCTGCCACTCGCTTTGGGCAGCTTTCTTAAAATTTTGTCTTCCACCTATACTATTGGCCCTCATTGTTGTACAATTAACTATTTATAAGTTATTTATATTATTAACTACTACTCTTATTAATACATGTTTTGTATCAACTTATCATATTATTTAATATCAATTATCATATAATGTTACTTTAAAAATATATTCAGAATTAATAAATATATCACTCATAAGCTTATCCGATACGGGTTTAAATCTTTTCGCCGTTATCCAGTCCTTACTGGGCTACACCTTCAACGAGCGACCTTCACTGATGCATTCGCTTCTATCTGCCTCCGTACAGTGACTGACTTCCAATCTACTAAGCTGTCTTACATAAGCAACCGCTTTTTCACGTTTTTCAACTTTTCTGAAAGGTGACGTTCCAGACGAGTACAAGCAAGAAGCTGTCCCACACGAGCCTCACTTTCATAACGAACATTCAGGGGTATTTCATAATCAAACAAATACATGATTTTTTCCCATATTCAGACTTATTTTATGACTAATCTCTGCGCCGATCAGTACTTCGTCTACAATGTCGGCCACAATAAACTCATGAAAATTGACAATATTGGCAATTCTCAACACCACACGTGTTTTGCCATAGACAGTAGAAGGCTCACCTGTAGTTGTTCTGAAGCTCACTCCGCTTAGTGGTTCGACAGCTCCCGTTACCAAGTCAGGCCTTATAGTTGAAAATCCTGCACCAGTGTCGATGGTCAAAATGCGCTTTTTACCATCGATGTAGCCAAATGTCGTTATACTTTTATTACTCTTTGGCACTACTAAATTTATTATCGAGTCCTCAGATGCAAAAGGTAGCACTCCCTCCATACGTAACGGCGACTCCTGTGATTACTGGTCTGCTGGCTGTTTCTTGGCGGCGAAGCAGATCTTGTTCGCTTTCATTGTGCTTTACAGTTACGCTGTATGTGCCCAATCTTACCGCAGTTATAACATTTTAATTTGTTCTTGCCCAGCTTCTCACTTAAAACCCGCAAAACTTCTTCTTTAAGTCGCTTTAATTCATTCATGATGTCTCTATCATCATCAGCAATAACATCGAGCCTTTGTACCTTATACGACTTCTGTTTTGCAACTATTCTTGCGGTTTCCTGAACCAGGGCAAATGAAACAGTTTCTGCAAATGCCGACTTTAATGCTGCACACACCGCAAACTTAACATCAGCATTAAATGCTTCTGTTTTGAAGCTGTCCAACAATGGATGATTCTCACCAGGATACGTTAGCTGTACCAACCGCTCAATCTCCAGTACGAAGTCCTGTAAGGTTTCGTTTGCCTTTTGCACTGTGCCACGCAACTCCATTTTATAGATTTCCTTCTTGTGTTCACCTCCATACTTACGTTGCAGTGCTACCAAAATTTCATCATAATTATTTCTGCAACGAACTGGCACTTCAGCCGCAGTCCCCTTTAAAGCAAGAATGAGCTCGATGTTCCATGCATTTCTGTTGGCAACTGTATCGAACTGGAACTTAAAAACATTTAATGGGACACTACCGTCAAAACTTGGGGCCTTTATTCTACTTGAAACTTCTGGAATAACTCGCACTGGTCCTTCTTGGCATTTAATGTAATTAACTTTTGCCACCAGATGGTGTAGTTTTTCATCAAAACAGTAACTTGTGTTTTTACATCCGTGACTTGAGTTTTAACATCAGACAGCTTCTGGTTAAATTCTATTTCCATTTCGTTTACTCGTTCGTTCATTTCACTGGAAATCTCCTGAAGTGTCTCGTTCGTTATTCTAGAATGCTCTTGAATTTAAGCTAGGATGGTGCTCGTCTTCTCTTCCATTTTTCTAGAAGTTTCATCTGAATTTTCTTTTATCATCATTACCATGCTTCTAGAGTTATTGTCATTTTTTCTAGAATTTTCATAAATTTTTGCCATCATAGCGGCAAACATTGTGTTAAAATCCATGTTGCTAGCTACTGCACGAGTACATACCTCTATTTCTTCTTTGTCCTCGAATTCGTAACTCGCAATGTCCATATTGCGTCGCTCGAATTCATCTAATAGTCTCTTCTGCAGCTCTGATTTATTACCTGCAGTTGGCAGAACCAACTTGCCCAATTCTTTCTTGAGCTGTTCCACTTTAAGTTCTTCAAATTTCATTGCAGTTTTTTTTTATTTTATTATTTTTATTTATTTATTTATTTATTTTTTTTTTAAGGTTCATATTTTTCTTTTTTATTTTTATTTATTTTATTTATGCAATTTCACTTCTGACACCAACTGTTACGTTACTGCCTTTCAATAACGTTTTGGATTATTTCCTTTATAATAAACCGTTTCGAGTTCTTTTTTGCACTTTAAATTAAACAAAACTAGATGACCCGTGCGAATATTTCGCACCGTTAGTTGTAATTTTTGTAACATAAAATGAAAATAAGTAATAGAAATTTTAGTAACTTCAATACATTTTTAAATATAATTTTTATCAATGAAAATATTAATTTTTCAATTTCTAATTATTTTTCGTCCTTAGTGTTAGAAATAAGCTTTAAAATGAGATATCATTCATTAAATTTGATGCGGTGGTATGGGAGATATTTGCAACCCACAAAAAAAAGTGCTTTAGAAATAATATATACTAGATGACCCGTGCGAATATTTCGCACCGAAATTTTTATCAATGAAAATATTAATTTTTCAATTTCTAATTATTTTTCGTCATTAGTGTTAGAAATAAGCTTTAAAATGAGATATCATTCATTAAATTTGATGCGGTGGTATGGGAGATATTTGCAACCGACAAAAAAAGTGCTTTAGAAATAATATATATGATGATAATCACAACACTTTAAACACTGTTTATGATTTACACAACTTTATTTAGTACTTAGTCACTTTAACAACCGTTATTTATAGCTTTTATTTACAACCGAATAATGGCTACTTACTCATCTTTAGTTACTATCTATATGGCTGAATTAATTTAGTTATTAGGCATCATAAACTAAGACATACTTTTAGTTGTTACCATAAATTGAGATAACTTAATAACAAACATTCGAGTATTTACAGTGGGGTTGAAGTACAATTATGCACAACAATTTTAACATTACATCTATTGCATTTAACACTAGAAGTGTGCATAACTTATACAATAACAATTTTAACTAATAAAATAACTAACAAATACTTAATAACTAATCAATACAAGATAACTAATAAATTAATCTAATTCTTAACTAATAACTACAACTTATTCTTAATTAAAGTTACTTTCGTAACAATATGTTTTGAGATCTGTATAATATATTAAAAAAAATTAAAAAAAGGTACAATTCATTACTCTGGTAGCGTAAAACCTAAAATAATTTTAATGAAAAATAAGTTAAAATCAAGGCGAATTCATAAAGGTGACATTTTCCAGTCATCTGTTTATTGTTTATTTTTTTGTGTGTATACTGAATGTCAAGCTTTGTTTGAAAAAATTAATTCAAATTTAAAATTCAATAAAATTTAATTTAAATAGTTGAAAAAAAACTTATTTAAATTGTATAAAACAAAAAAAAAAGTGGAATTATATAAACACAAGAAATTAAAAAATGCGTAAGGAATAAGTGGAGCCACAATTAGTTTGCAATTGAGGAGTTTCTTAAACAATATTGTATATTTTATTAACAAAAAAATTTCCTTTTGTATATTTTCAACAAATATTTTTGACATTCATTCTAACTTTTTACAAAAACAAAATACATAGTATTTTTCAATAAAGAGGGATAGCTAGCATAACTTTATCTCATGATGCGGCCACCTTTATAAATTCGCCTTGGTTCAAATTCATTTTCAATTTCCTTGAACATTTCCATAAACAATTTGTCGAGTACACAGAAAAAATTATTGCCGAATTATTTTCAAACAAACGTTTGTTGGAAAATTTTTTTAATTTCTACAAATTTTTTTACTGATTCATTTAAAATTTTTGTTTGATTTTTATATAACCAACAAAAATGTTGACAACCATTCAAAAATATAATACACGCGTTATTGGTTTCAAGTTTTCATAATTTTGTATGAAATACTTAACGCTTTTTAATGTTGTCGTCTTTTTGCATTTTTTTATTTGATCGTAAGCAACACTTCCTAATGTGAAATATAAGAACTAAAACAAAAAACACATACAGTCTATTTTTGGACACTCTAAAAAAGTACAACAGTTAAGGCCCAAATACACTTGTCCAGCTGGCGAATTTATCGTGTACGTGTGCTTGACGTAATATTCGCCGTCATATCTAAATTTTTTAATTTTCCATCCAGCATCGTCGGTGTGACACATACAAACACATTTCCACTAATACTACCACAATGCTTGATGAGTATTTTGATCAATATATTTGGGCCTTAAGAAAGATGAGAGGTTTGAAGTAAAAAAAAATAGCAGGTAAAAAACGTTTCACTCTTTGTAAACAACAGAAACAACAACAACATTATAAGAAACAAAATAAATTTTTGGTTGGTTTTAAAGTTGGTTAAAAAAAAAACCAAAATCCCGTATTCAATTTTTTCAAACTGTTTGCTTAAATACATCAAATACAAAAATATAATGATGACGAAATACATATCGAGTCGGTCTGTCGCCGTTTTTGGGTTACATTTCTTCTTCATTAGCAAAGGAAAGGATACAGCAACAGTGAGTGATGACGAAAAACATTGTGTGTATAAAAAAAGACTTCGTTCAAAAATTATTCCATCAAAAAAATGTGTCTCAAAGCCAGCCGGCCGCTCTGCTCTCTCTGCCATCATCTTCTAATACAGTGAGTGCTTGTGTGCGCATCATTGCTTGTGCAAAAACTTTTTTTTTTTTTTTGATTTTGAAATTTAGTATATGAATTTCAGTAAACTTTTTGTTTGATTCAGTTAAATTATTTGTTTGAAGAAATCAGTGTTTTTTTCAATAAACAAAATGCAAATAAATTGTTTGAATATGCGAATTTGTTTATAGCACCGATTTCAGAAAAAAATTGTTTGATTCTACAAATTTTTTGTTTGAATTGGAAAAATAATTTTTTCTGTGTAATGTTTGTTTTTTTGTTTTTTTTTGCATGTATGAATGTCGTTGTCAAGAATGATAGAAATAAAGATTACGATATCAGGCAGATATAAAAAGTTTTTACTGCGCATGTAGGAACTGTGACGTCACACAACCTTCCTTCTCATTGGATAATAATTTGTAACTTTCAAACTGTTATGTTTATGTGTAAACTTGACAGTGGAGCAATTTATAATTTTTTATTTAAATTATTTGAAAACTGAAAATTTTTTATAAGAAGTTCCTTTTTTCTTCATAATTTTATTGTTAAATACATATTAGCTATGGTTAAACATATAGACATTTAATTAAAAGGACGCAACACGTTAGCTTTTCGCACAATTTCCCTATTTGTTTTTTTGCGGCTAATTTGTTGGCATTTGCCCACTGCACACTTTATGTTTGTTCTCTTTTCTGCTCTCTTCTATTTTTATTTAGATTTTATTTTTCTTAATTAAGCTACTTTTAACACACGTTTGAACACTTTTTAATATTTTATTTATTGTAATAATATTTTATACATAAAATATTAAGCAAAATTCTTAGTTTTTTGACAATTAATATATTCACCCCCATTATGAAAGTCGACATCGACACAAGTCGACGGCACCTGAACATTAATGGTATTTTCTGAGTCGTTGTTGACAATAATCGATTACTTTTGAGAGTCAAGTGATATTTTTTAAGGCGCTTTTAAGTCGACGTCGAGTAGTATTGTCCCCGTTTTAGTCGACAGGAAATTTTGCGACGACTCAAATGAAAGTTAAAGAAATTTTAAATGAAATGTTAACATATTTGTTGAATACGTTTGAAATAAAAAAATGCAAATTTAAAAGAAGTTATGGGCACAAATTTTATTAGTAAATTTAACGCGAAAATTCGGAGACATTTGCAAAAATATCGAAAATTCGCGAACATTTTTAATATGAAAGGAATGACAAAAATTCGGTGAAAATTGCTAAATTAATGGAAATTCGCAAAAATTTGCTAACAGCGGCATGAAAGAAAAGTCTTATATTTATTAATAAACGTTAAAGCTATAAAGAATCAGAAGACTTACAGTAAAAACATCTTTTATCAAAAACATGCCAAAAATTCGCGAACAACATTCAAAATTGGAAACAAACTCTACACTTTATTTAAAAAAGTTAAATCGGTTAAAAAAATATGTCGGAAAATAGCATAAATAGCATTAAAAAGTGAGTGAAGAACAAAAAATAAAAAAAAAAAAGCAATTGGAGATAGGATTTTTTTGTCAAATTTTCGATAACTAATCGACGTCGACACAACATTCTTATAAAATACCAAATTAACGTCGAAGTGATGTAGTCGTCGCCTTGATGTGACAACAATTAAAAATTAATGTCGACGTCGACAACGCCTTACATAATAAGGGTGAATGTTTTTTTTTTAACTCTCTGAGTAAATTAATTGCAGGGTTGCCAACTAACACGTTATGCATATATTTTTTGTAAGAAATTACGATTTTCACATATAAAAGAGACTTGGTAATCTTAACAAGGGAACTACTACGCCATCAGACGGTAAAACATGCGCAAGGCGTAATCTTTACTTCTATCATTCTTGTGTCGTTGTCGTAAAAAAACCTTGTTTCAAGGCTTTCTTTCATATTTTTAAATCCCAAGTTTGTACTTCTTGTAACTTTTTGCACAAATCTACAACTCGCAATTCATTTTGGTAATCATCCACAAATTTTAGTTTTTCTTTTACAAAAAGTCTCTTTCTTGTACTCATTTTACTGATCATTGCAGGCAGCATAATCCAACAAAAATGCTACATAAACAAAACCTAAAATAGCAGTACTTTTTGCTACTCACTTTGTTTTATGTTTGAAATTACTTCACATTATTCATTTTTAAACTAAAATTATGAATCCTATTTGTTCGCTAAATTGAGCACAAAAAAAATATTTTTTGTTCGCTATATAAGGTACTCTACTCAATGGAGCAAACTTGTGTGTTCGTTAAATGCGATGTTCGCAGAATCGAAGGTTCGTTAAACAGGAATACTACTGTACAAAAATTTGTGGATTTTTTTCTTTATAATTTTTATATGATCTTAAGCCAAACAAAAAAACAACAACATAGATAATCGACACAGGTCAACAATAAATATTGAACGTTAAAAAGTTGTTTTAGAAAATTAATTTTTAAACATTTGGCAATTTTTTCAGAAAAAAAAATAATGTTTTCATTTCTATTTTAAGAATGATGTTAAAAAAACAGTTCATTTAAAAATTTTATATTAAAAGTATATTGTGATACCTTTTTCTCATTTTTTTCCATCTCCAAAATATAGATATTTCCCAGTGTATTAGTGCTAACAATTAATGCAAAAAATAAAAATAATCACATCGGAACCATGTGTTCAAACTGCAAATACAACATAAAGCTTATTTAAGACAGACAACAAAAAAGCTTTTTTGTTTCTGGTATTCGAATGACAGGACTCGCGCTCTCAATGGAACACAGTTACTTTTTTTCATGTCCTTACTATTGATTTTAAACCAAAAACAGGCGAAAACGACAAGTTGAATAACAGTTGAAACACAATGAGAATGAATTGTCAGCATTATTACTCGTGGGCCATCCGTAACGTATAGTTTAAGCAAAGAGGAACTAAAGGAATAACGACGCTTTCGATTAAATAATACACAATAAATTAGAGGTCCTTAAATGAAAAAGTTACATAAAAATACATAAAACGAAGAAAAAATTTAAAGAAAACTATATTTTAATTAAAATAAAAGAAATTTAAACGAAAAATAATAAATAATTAACAAAAGAAAAGTGTTTTGTAACGGAAAAACCCACAAGAAAAAGTAAAAAAGGAAAAAAAGCCTAAAAGTATAAAAAGTTTCTTTAGAGAAAAAAATAATAATTTAAGGATTCTTCTATAAACAATTTTCCTTCTTTCCGTTTTTTTTTTTTTTTTTTTTTGGAAGACAAAAGTAAAATTCCAGGAAGCTGATAATTTTAAGCCAAAAAAGTCATCATAAAGTGTAAAAGTGAGTGTAACGACGGGTGTATGTTTGTGTGTAAAAGTGAAATGAAAAGTTACATTTTTTGTTCGTTTTTTTTATTTTTTTTTCTTGAGGGTGAAAAATCGTTAAATGAAAAGTGAGTTTTTTTTCGATGATGATGTTGGCGATGATGACGATGAAAAAGGCACCTTGAAAGTGTTTTAAATAGTTTTTAAAAGAAAACACATTCAATGAAAATGAAATCAGTATCCAACAAAAAAAAAAAAAACAACAATTTAGTTAAGAAAATTCAAAAATTTTTAAATTCTTAAAAATTTCGTACTGCTTTAGTTTAAAACAAAACAACTATCCTCGATTTTGGTTGGTTTTCTCAAATGCTTCTTCTTGTCCTAACCTTATTGTTTAAACAATAGAACAAAAATCTTTAACCTTTTACATAAGTGTGTGTCAAAATAACAAAAAAAAAAAAAAAAAAGAAACAAAATACCTACAATAAATTCATTTTTGTTTGTCCTTTTAGTAACAAAAGGTGTGTGTTTCGCAGTCGTCGTCATTTTTTGCTTTATAATTCAGTTTTTTTTTATATTTTTTTAACACAGTTTTACTTTTTTCTTGTTTCTGTGATAAAAAAAAACAAAGAAAACGATGACGAACTCAATTACATTTTGTATCGGCTACATTCGATAGGAAAAAAGAACAACAATTACAAAACTACAACAACAACATCAACTGCAAGAATAAAAATATTAAGAGAATAAATTACATAATCAAACTAAATGTTTGAAGAACTCTTTGAAGAAATTTTTACAAAAACAACAGCAAAAGAAAAACACATACCATTGAAAAATGCTTTAAGCAAAAAGAAAGTAAGTAATCGATTCGCAAATGAAAGACAAAACCAACAACAATAACACAAATAAAAAATGACATCAAAGTAAACCAACAACAAGAAGAAGCGTTAATGGAACTACATAAGTTTTTCTAAAAAGAGAGAAACTTTCATTAATAAATAAAAAAAAAAAAATCATTTTGTATAAATACAAAAAATATATATGTGTGTGTGTGTATTTTTGTAGAAAAAACACGCAAAACTAAAAATTCAATTTATTATATAAAAACATGCACACATGCAAATACCTATATATACATATGTAAATGCACATGAAATATACTTAACAATTAAAGACAACCTACAACAGCAAATTATTCTTTTTTGTTTTTGCAAATACAAAAACTTAAAGATATAAAATGTGAATTGAAACAGAACAAGTGAATGTTTTAAATGTCCCACACAATCCTCAACACACTCCCAAAATTTTATCATATTATTTTTCTACTTCTTCCACATATATTTTCTCCTCCTTTGCACATACTTTCTCTCTTTCTCTCTCTACCTACTACAACCGCACACGAAGTGCCGTTTCATGCTACTGAGATGTCATGTCTGATAGATGAATTAAAGTACATTAAATTACTAGTTTTTGCAATCGTTTACTGGGGCGTTTAAGATAAAAGTATTGGCCAGTTGAAGGAAAAGACGTTTAAAGTGATTTGTACACTACTTCATGGAGTCTAACTTAACCCTAGAATGTGTAACCGAGTACCCGTTAGTCCACTAGCGATTCTTAACGGTTGTAGCTGCAAAAAAAAAAAAATGCTAATAAAATATTGAAACTTAGAATTTACGACTTTTTGTGTCATTTTATTGACAATTTGTTAAATCCGGTTCAGTGGTTCCATAGCTATACATAAGCTTCCAGAGATGAGACCTAGGAAAATAAACAGCCGGGGTATGCCTTTACCCAATAGTTTTTATTTGAAAAAATTGGCGAGTAAAAAACTGTTCAATGATGTTTTTAGATAAACATATTTATATATTAAGATATATTAAACTAAATTCATTAAATATAACCAATTTTTTGGCATAGTACCATGAGGTCAACCATGTCCTAGTTACCACGAAAATCATTATGTTTTGTAATCTTTCTCAAAAAAGTTCACGCACCAATTGGTTTTTCTAAACCAATGCAATATTGAATATTCATAATTTTATACGGTGTTTTTTATTCTTTTTTAATTTTTTTTTTGTGAAAAAAAGGTTAAAGGTTCGTTTTAGTTTGCGGAAAAATCTTTTACCATCTCTAAATATTAATGAAATTTCATACTTGAGCTATTTTTTGTTTAAAATAAATATATTATTAATTTTTCTTAAACAAAAAGAAAATTAAAAATTTTCGAAACTTCATCGCGGTTGGTGCGTAAACTTTTTTGAACTTAGCGAAAAAAAAAAAAATATACGTTCCCTTAAAGTTGTTTATGCTCTATCGGACTGTGCTATGCCTATTTTGATATTTTAAAAAGTTGTTAAAAAGTTATATCCCTAATATGTATGTTTATATTAAATTTTTTAACCAAAATATTTTTCTGAAAATTGAAAATGAATAAAAATTCTAAGGCTACCCTGTAGTGCTGGAAAACTATCGATAGTAGTGTAAGACTATCGATAATATCGATAGGAAAAATATCAATATCGATATTATTATTACTTAAAATAGAGCTATGAAGACATGTAACAGCAGCTATACACACACAGTTTTTTGCCGCAAGTTTTTACTTGCTATTATTAATTCGCGCAGAATTACAGCAATGCATACAAACAACAAGAATGGCAGGTGGTATGGATTGCTTAGCTGCGCTTTTTTACTACGAACTTAAGGCCTTTATCCCGAAATTTTAATATGTTTACATAGGGACTGAAATGTAAGATAGTTTAATGATGTTGAAAAAAAAATCAAATAAAAATGCGAGCATAGGATAAAACAATGAACGACCATTAGAGGAAAAGTCCGCTAAATTGATTACCTTTTGGGTTGAGAATCAAATCCAATTATCTAAAGTTGCAATAAAATATCTAATAGTCCCTGTTACTTTGGTTCCGTCAGAAAGGTGCTTATCAGCATCACAATTTTTAAAAACTGTCATATAAAATAACGTGCGTGCATAGATCGTCTCATTCGTTCATTAAAGTGATAAAAACAACGAACTTTAGCCTGATAAAAAACTAGTTAAAGTACTTGAGTACGAATATTCAGTCGATAGTAATATCGATATATCGATAGTGAAATCAGAACTATCGATAAATATCGAAAGTATCCCAGCACTACTACCCTTTCTGAGAAATATGTTGCATTAATGTTACATGTTCTACATTTGTGTGTTCGTTTGTACAAAAAATACAACTGTGGGAAAATTTTTCAAGTTCTTTTGTGAATATGTTGATAAAAAACATGCAAAACATGTTGCATGTTTTACCCTTACTTTTATTTAAGGTATTCATACTGCCCTGTCTTACAACATTGGTACTAACTACTTTGTTTGTACAACCAATGTTTTATTTTGTCATAATTCATACCGCTCATAATTTTGTAAAAAAATTATTTTAAAACAAAATATAAATATATTTACACATTAAAATCAAAAAAGTCTATTTATATTATAATCGTTTAAATTTTTCTAAGCCATTAGTGATGCCAATATTTGTTTCCAAAACATAATTGCGTGCAGAAACCGCTTAAATAACTTTAAAAATCGCTCATGAAGTACATTAATGATGAAAGTGTAATAGTTGTATATAAAAGCAGTTAATTGTGTTCTATTAAAATTGCACAACATTTAACACTTCCAGTGATTATAGGTAACATTAGAAAATGTTACATTTATATACTGTAACATATTTTTTTCAGAAAAGAAATCGCCATACATAAGTTAACGTTGGAATTAAAAAAGTTTCTTAATAATTCTTTAAAATAATTTTTTCCCAAGATTTTTAAATTTGAAAATTGCAACATTTCTTATTTATTTATCTTGGGAACAAAGGGTATGTTTAATATTATTCCATGTTATTTTATCTAACCCAATATTTGTATATCCTTGAATGAGTTGGCTAATTTACAACATCAGACTTCAGTGCCCTCGTCCTCTACATCCATGAGAGTTCCATTCTAAGGCCTATATGTGATGCTTTCCGGGGTTTTGCGAAGAGTATATCGTTTTTAATTTAGCGAAATAATGATTTTTATGCAAAATGTAATTGAAATCGTTTTCAATTGTTTTGGCGATAAGCGAAATGCATTATTGTTGATAGTTTCTAATCAACATATCCATATCTAAAATTTTTTAAAAACAGATCAAAGTAGCTTTTCTTGTTTGTCAATTTAATTTTAAAATTATAATGTGTGAACATGTCATCGGCTTAATATGCAACCTGCGAACTCCCTTTTAACACATTTTACAGGAGACACAAAAAACTTTTTATTTTTCCTGTTTGTTGCTTGAGAGGAAAACCCATTTGACACACTTCAAGACTCAAATTGAAGACAAACTACATGGAAGTCGACGAGGCGTGTCTTTCTTTACGACACGGCATCAAAATCTCAATTTACTTAAAAGCTGAATTTAGCAGGTTTGCATATGGGTAATTCCAAAGTGTTGAACGTGACAGTCGTACGCATCAAAAAAGCAATAACATTTTAAGCAAAAAATATTTTTACGTTCTCTTAACCCTTAAATTATAGCACCAAGAAAGCATTGTTATCTATGCTAAAGTTTATGGAGGGCGCGATTCTAGGTCAAAGATAATGGCAAAAGAAGTAGCGGGTCGAACGTGAAAAAAACAGAAGTAGTTTTTTTGGCCATGTATAAAAAGGCGTAATTCAGCGAAACCTGGCACAATTTTTTAGTCAAACTACTTTCAAAATTTTACGTAGCAATGTAACATTAAAATGTCTTGGTTTGATTCCAAAATCTTCTTTATTTCTTTTTTTAAGCCAAAATCTGGGTCGATACGTGACATTTCGAGCGTGATATTTTTTCCGTAATAATTTAACTGAATATTGATCAAAATAAAATAAAAATTTACAGTTAATCCGAATAACTTCTTTCTCTTTGAACTCTTCCTTATATTCCAGACCATGTAAGAAAATTTTTTTGGAATAATTTGTATCAAATATCACCTCTTTTCAGAAAGATAAATATTTAAGAAAACATATTGTTACGTTTTTCCTTTAATAAACGCGTTCGGTTTACTCCCTTTATAATAAACCGTTGAGTTCTTTTTAATTGCAAATAAAAATAAATACACACACTTATGTGCTGTTTCTAGGTGACAAGCAATTGATTGTGTAGAAAAATTAATATGAAAATCACTCAGTTTTTTGAGTGCTTTTCATATAAATTTACCTACACAATCAATTGCTTGTCACTTGGAAATAACACATTATTCAACTTTACAAACTTTATTATTTTGTTCACAATTGTTAGTTACGAACAGAACCGTTTCACAAAACAAACTCAACTCATTTTACATGAGTCACCCCTTTTTATATTTCATAATTATTTCTAGATTTTTCCTGAACCTTCCCGTAAAAACTATTTATTATGTTCTATAACCATTTCTAGAAATTACTGGGAAATTTATATAGGAATTATTTTTAAAATAACAGTTGTGTTGAAAATTATACATGACAATTTAAAGTAACATAAAACTATAACTTACAAGATAACTTATAACTATAACTATAAATAATTCTTAGATAATTTAACTTTCGTAACACTGCCCTCCACTTAAGCCTGTTCGTCCCGAATAGGCTCAGATTCTCCTTTTCCATAATGGGCTAGTCGTTCAAGATGTACCACTTTCATTTTTGATCTTGGGCTCTTATATTTCTGGATCCGATACACCACATCATTCAATTTCTTTATTACTTTATATGGGCCATCCCAATGAGTCTGCAGCTTTGGAGATAGTCCTTTCTTCCGTTGCGGATTAAAAAGTAAAACCAACTGGCCCTCTTTGAGGCCTTCCGAATTTGCCACTCCATTGTTTCTGGCTTTCATCTGGTCATTTGATGAATTAACACGCCTTCGTCTTAACTCGTTTTTCTGCTCTTGGGTAGAGTCATTATTATTCGCTGGTACGGATAGTTCACCAAAGTTGTACTGCTGGACCGCATTTCTACTTTCTCCAATTAGACCACTGTCTGCAACGCACTGTGGGCATGTAATTACGCAATCAATCACGGCTTGCTTGCAACCGACCCAATAGTAACTTGCTTTTAACTTCTTTATGGTTTTTGTAACGCTAAGATGCCCACCACCAGTACCTTTGTGGAATTTCTTCACAACTTCACATACTTTAGAAGTCGGTACTACAATAAGGTTTTTAACCGTTTTGCCATCAGTACTTTCCCATGTACGGTATAGGCAACCATTTATCATCCGCAGACTTCTCCACTGCGCCCAATACGCTTTCATTAGTGGATCGTTCAATTTAATTTCTTCACAAGTCGACCTTTCATCTTCTTTCTTAGCCATCATAATTTGCGCTAATAAGGGGTCACTTTTCTGCGCCGTTGACCAGTCTTCGCTGGGTTCCACATTAATAAGCGAATCTCATTTATGCGTTTCTTGTTTTAAGACTCTATACCGTGCTTGCTTTTATGTTTACTGGGCCGTCTTGAATATGTGCTCGCTTTCCCACGTTTTTCATCGTTTCTTTGGGAGGGCAATTTCTTATGATCACTAGTGACTAGCTGTCTTACAAGGGCTTCACTTCCATTCCCAACGTTAAGGGGTACTTCTAGACCATACCAATTCATAATTTGTCGTCCCATGTCTAGACTAATGCCTTGACGAATCATAAAATCTGCTCCAATTATGACCTCGTCCATAATTTCAGCCACAATAAACTCATCAAAAACTATCATATCGGCCATTCTTATTTCCACTCTTGCTTTGCCATAGACAATAACAGGCTCTCCCGTAGCTGTTCGCAAGTTTACACCACTTAGCGGCTCGACAGCTCCCTTTATCAAATCAGCTCTTATAATGGAATGTCCTGCACCAGTGTCGATAGTCAAAATGCGGATTTCACCATTTATGTAACCACAGGTCGTAATATTTCTGTTACTCGTTTTCACTACTAAATTGATCGTAAGATCTTCAGTTTCCTCTGCACTGCTAGCTCTTCTCAGCTTTAGCGGTGGCTCCCGTGATGATTGTTGACTTGCTCTTCGTTTGTTCCTTTGCGGCGAAGCAGATCTCGATCGTTGTTTGGGTGCTTTGCAGTTTCGCTGAATGTGGCCAATCTTACCACAATTATAGCATTTTACTTTGTTTTTACTATGCTTCTCGCCCAAAGCCTGCAAAACTGCCTCCTTCATGCTTCTCATTTCCTTTAAAATATCTCCTTCGTCTTCGGCTGTTATATCGATCTTGCGCACCTTGCACATATGCGGTTTTGAAATTATTCTAGCGGTTTCTTGTGCTAGGGCAAATGATACCGTTTCTGCAAATGATGGCCTCTGTGATGCACATACCGCTAGTTTTACATCAGCATCCCGTATACCGTTTACAAATGCCTCGGTCATAAAATGACCTAGCAATGGATGACTTTCACCTGGATAAGTAAGCTGCACCAAGCGCTCAATCTCTAATGCGAAATCCTGTAGCGTCTCGTTTGGCTTTTGTACTCTACCCCGTAATTCCATTCTGAATATTTCATTTCTATGTTCACCACCATACTTGCGTTGCAGTGCTACCATAATGTCATCATAATTATTTCTGCAACTTACTGGTACACTTTCTAGAATTTCAGCCACAGTTCCTTTTAAAGCCAGAATCAGCTCTATGGCTTTTTCTTCATTGTTCCAAGCATTTTTATTGGCAACTGTGTCAAACTGGAACTTAAACACATTCAATGGTGAGCTGCCGTCAAAACTTGGAGCTCTTATTCTATTCGAGACTTCTGGAAAAACTCGCACCACTCCCTCTTGGCACTGAAGACTATTTACTCTTTCTTCCAGATGATAAAGTTTTCCATCAAAATCCGTGACTTGTGTTTTTACATCAGTGACTTGTGTTTTTACATCAGACAATTCTATTTCCATATCGTCTACTCTTTCGTTTATAACAGTAGAAATCTCTTGAAGCTTCTCAAGTTTGTCATTAGTAGCCTGAAGTTTCTCGTTTGTCACTTTAGAATTTTCTTGAATTTCGGCTAAGATGGTGCTTGAATTTTCTTTTACCATCCTCTCAATGTTTTTAGAATTTTCTGCTAGGATAGCGTTTGAATTTTCTTTTACCAACTTCTCCATGTTTTTAGAATTTTCTTCCATTTTTCTAGAGGTTACAGCCGAATTTTCTTTTACCATTTCCTCCATTTTTCTAGAATTTTCTTCCATTTTTCTAGAATTTTCTTCCATTTTTCTAAAATTTTCTTCCATTTTTTTAGAAGTTTCTGCCGACATTTTTTCCATTTTCTCCATCATAGCAGCAAACATTGTACCAAGATCCATGTTGCTTGTTACTGCACGGGTAGCAACTTCTATTTCTTCTTTTTCTTCAAATTCATAAGTTGCGATGTCAATATGGCGTCGCTTAAATTCATCGATTAATCTTTTCTGCAGCTCAGCTTTATTTCCTGCAGTAGGCACATCCAACTTGCTCAACTCCTTCTTGAGCTGTTCAACTTTTAGCTCATCGAATTTCATTGTTGTTTGTATAGTTTTTTTTTTTTTTTTTATTATTTTTTTATTGCAATTTCACTTCTGACACCAATTGTTACGTTTTTCCTTAATAAACGCGTTCGGTTTACTCCCTTTATAATAAACCGTTGAGTTCTTTTTAATTGCAAATAAAAATAAATACACACACTTATTCAACTTTACAAACTTTATTATTTTGTTCACAATTGTTAGTTACGAACAGAACCGTTTCACAAAACAAACTCAACTCATTTTACATGAGTCACCCCTTTTTATATTTCATAATTATTTCTAGATTTTTCCTGAACCTTCCCGTAAAAACTATTTATTATGTTCTATAACCATTTCTAGAAATTACTGGGAAATTTATATAGGAATTATTTTTAAAATAACAGTTGTGTTGAAAATTATACATGACAATTTTAAGTAACATAAAACTATAACTTACAAGATAACTTATAACTATAACTATAAATAATTCTTAGATAATTTAACTTTCGTAACAATATAATAAAACATTCTCACATATAAGAAATTACGGTTGCACAACTTTGGAGTCTGATTGTTAACCTAAGTGAACAAATTTATGAGTAAATTTATAAAATTAGTAAAATCGAAATATTTCTCTATAACAATATTGTAAAATAATCAGCTTTTAATAACTTTTAAATTTTCGGTCACGGTGGACCTTTTGACGGAAATGCCCATATTAAGCCGACGATATATAAATAAATTTGTATTAAGGAACGTACATTTGTCGCCATAAAGAAAGTCATAACTTTTTTTTTTTTTTTTTGCTGGTAAATTAATTATATTGCCAGATAATTATCTAAAAACATTAAATAAATTTGGCTAAAAGCTAAAAAAGTATATTTTCAAATATCTAAATTCAAAGCCATTTTCTTAGAGTTTAAAACCCATAAATTCTAAAATTATAGTTTTTATTAAGGCAACCAAAAAAAAAGCACTAAAAAACAGTTTAAAGCTCTTAAAAAAGCGTTTAAAAACATGAATAAAAGCTGTTGAAATTAAAAAGGCAATTAAAATTAAAATTCGTTTAATACGTTGTTACAGAAAGTCATAAGTTGATGCGTAAATTTTCGCAAAGAAAACTCTGTCTGTCTATTTGGAGTCAGAACGTTGTTGTTCATAGAAAAAGTTCTTTCTACTGTCTACAGATATTAAGGGAGCATATTTTAAATTGAGTATTTTCTCTGAAGTGGATTTTATACGATTGTACTCACAATTCCGCTTGCCCCCCAAAATATCCCCAATATCTTTTATTACTGAAAATCCTTAATTTTTTAATAAAACTGAGGGGGGCTGCTTTAAAACCATGGTAGATAAGGACATGATGGCATTATTGCTCAATTGAATGGGAGATAAAACCATAATGGCCTTATTGCCCAATCATTGAGAGGTAAGGTCATATGTAAATTTTGCGAAATGAGAGATATAGCCATATTTTTTTTCGCAAATGAGATATAAAGCCATATTTTTCCAGAAAATTGTTATGCATGGTGTAAACATTCTGTAAAAGGGAAAATCCTTAGTTATCATTGAAAAACTTTTTTTATTCTTGTGACGCACGCGGGAAAACTTTATTCAGCGAAGCCACCTGCCGTGTTCTTCTGGAGGAAAAAACCCCTAAGCACGGTCGCAGGCCGTCACGCAGAAAAACTTTAGTATGCGAAGCCAGATTTCAATACTTAACTTTAGTAAAAGGGAAAATCATTACCTCTTTATTATAAAAATAAGAAAACTATAATCAATGTAAAATGGAAAAGTTCTTCAAAACTCAATGAGAGATAAAGCCATTTCCTAATATTACTAATGTGTCCTAAGGCCATGATGGCTTTGCCTCCCATTCGAATGAAAAAAAAGGCTTCATCTCTCTTTTGAATGGGAGATAAAGCCATTATGGTCTTACCTCCCATGGTATAAAAGCACCCCCCCTCCTATGTCCCCTGAAACACCGGACATTTTTCTTTCGCTATCTATAACTATATTCACTTGAGAAATCAATGAAAGATGTTTTGTTTCCGATTTTGTTAAAACTTCTTGTTAAAACCAAAAATTTGCAGAATTGAACAACATTTGGTCCGCAAATCACTTTTTTCCAATATACACAGAGAAACTCTTAAAAGCTAAAACTATATTCAAAAAGAAAAAAAAAAAACGTTTCTACTCGTATACCAAAAACAGAGAGAAGGGGAACTAACAGACGTTACTTAATTCAAAACCCATATTTTAAAAGAAATAAGACGTAACAAACTATGATGGTAAAAAGATGTAACAGAAATAGTATTATTGTATGAAGTGACTGTGTGACTGAGGAATTTTATCGTTAGAATACAGCTATGGATAAAAAGGCTTAATAACAAAAACTTAAACACATAAAAAATAAATACAACAATATAAAAAGTATGTTACAGTACCGCTAACACAGAGTAACATTTTAAAAAAAATGTTGCCACATCAAAAACAAAAATAATAACGATTTTTGCAAAAATTTATTAAATAATTTTTTTTTCGTATGAAAAAATGAAAAATTATCTTAAAATGGCAAAATAAGTAACTGCCTTTTGTTTAAGTGCACTTTTGTCATTATTTTTTAAAATACCATACAAATTCCTTTTTTTAGTGCACTTTCAATACCTTCACATTTGCGATGAATGCCTAAAATTTTTGGCATACAAAAAATCAAAGTTAGCTGCAAATCTATAATTATTCTTCAAAATCCTTGCTTACGTGCCTTTTATATACCTGCATATTTGTCATATTTGTGGGTAGTTTTAAAATATTAAACATAAAAGTTAGCTGCACACAAAACAAATTTAGTGTCCACTTTTTCACATAAATATCCAATTTAAGCTGCAAAAAACGCAAACAAGTCAAGTTGGCATCATTATAATTTATTAAGTATTTTGTTTGCATTTACCTACATTTATGCATATGGTTTGTGGTTCCAGCAACTTTACCACGATTATATGAAAGGAACAGCAAATCTTGGCCTGGAACAGCATAAAGTAATTGTAGTATTTAAAGCTGACGAACGCTCTGTAACACAACAATTGTTTAAAGTTAAAAATTTTGAATTTTGCGCTCCAATTGCTTCGACAACTACAACTACGTATTCTGTTGACACTACTTTGAAACTGCCGTTTTTAACTTTTGACAGCTTGCAGCGCTATTCTTAACGTTGTACTACAGCGACTATTCTGTTCCCCAATTTATTTACCAATTTGGCTACCTCGTCATTATAAAAATTCATAGCAAGTGACTACAGGTAACCAAAATTGCATACCTGCACATTAGGGCAGCTAAATACATTTAAGATAGCTGCGTTTTTGATTTATCTGCACAAAAAATCGTGCAAAGCAGATTGTGCAGCTAAGTCAAAATTACTGCAGCCCATTTTTTATACCCACACCACAATAGAGGAAAGGGTATTATGCATTTGTGCTGATGTGTGTAACGCCTTAAAATATTGGTCCTAGACCCACCTTAAATTATACCGATCGATGTCTAACGATGTTCATCCCTTTTGTGTCCATAAAGATATGGTTCTATCTATGTTTTAAATTTCATTAAAATCGGTTTAATAGTTTCTGAGAGGAAGAAATGTCCCTATCTTCCCTCGTGGTCCTACGATTCGGCCCATTTTCAATAGGCTTGGTCCTTGTGCCAATAAGAACCTATGACCCAAATTTGATCAAATTATCTCCAAAATTGCGACCTGTACTTTGCGCACAAGGTTACATGGACAGCCAGCCGGACGGACATCGTTAGTTTGACTCAGAATGTGATTCTGAGTAGATCGGTATACTTTAAGGTGGGTCTAAGACCACTATTTTAAGGCGTTACACACATCAGCACAAATGCATAATACCCTCTCCACTATTGTGGTGTGGGTATAAACACAAAATTCAAATTAGTTTGTGAAATAAAAAGTTTATTTGAATGAAAACAAAATATCTGTCCATTCGTCGAAAACAATTTAAAACCTTCCATGACATTGTTTGATTTCTTCAATATTGTTTTTGAATTTTTGGTGTTTTATAAATAAAACTGATGAATTTTTCCCATATCGTTGACTCCGCCGGAATCTTGTGGTTTTTAGCATGAAGATATGCTAGAACTTCTTAAGATTTTTTAGTGCAATTTATTATACCAAAATTACCGGTTTATTCGATATTCGAAAAATTGACATTTTAAAATAACCGGCTTGGGCAAAGCTAAAAAAACCGGTCGAATAATAACCGTTCGATCTCTCTAGTCTTGATAGACGAACAGGTTCATTAAGGTTAATTTTTCCCAGAAGAAATTGGGAGTTGTTACTTCCGTTCATTAGCTTAAATAACTAGTAAAAGAGTATTCAACATTTTCCAAGGACTTCTTTAAGTTCGCAACTCGATAAGTGCGAGACGGTTTATATTGGATGGTAACCTTATGCGGTGGTTCCCACGAAGACATAAACAAAACTGGAATTGAACTGTAGATCCCTGTCACAGATTCATATTTAAGAACCGGGCGAACTACACTGTTGTGGTGTAGGTATAAAAACTTTCACACGGAATGACAAAAACTTATTCACCGCAAGTGGTGGTGGGTTTATACACGAAATCGAATAGAAATGTTTTTTATTTAGTCGGAATCAAACATACCAATTAGTTCTGTTTTTTTTTTTTTTTTTTTTGTAAAAATTGGTTTTTCTTTTGAAATTGGCAGATTTATGTTTATATTCTTTAAATCGACTTTCGCTTTTCCATTTCTGCAAAAATTTTAAGCAATAACTCTAGAGACTTGATTTAATCATGTCCATTTTATAAACTTAACTAATTTAAAATTTTTTGTTATTAAATACAAATAAATTTAAACTTTGGGATCTTAAAATTTTTTGAAACTAATCAAATTTATTTTGTCTCGAGCTCGATTCTTCTAAAGTTGTCTTAACCCATTTAAGCCCAACCAAAAACTACCAAACGAAAAATAAAATATTTCTTATTTTATTATTAAATTCATTACATATAAACAAAAAATCAAATTGGAGGAAATTAAAGAGGCGTACCAAAAGTGGCACAGTGGTCACTTAAAAAAAAAAAAAATTTTTTTATGTTATAGAAATGTCTGAACTTTTAATTTATCCATTATGCAAACATATATTGAATAATGTCAAAATCTTTGTCATAAGCCTCAAATAATGAAGTGTCCCCAAATTGGCACAGCAAGCGTAAATGGGTTATTTAGGAGAAGAAAACACAGTTTTTCTTAAGATTTAATAGAAGACTATAATTAGGTATAAGAATGTCATTAGGTAAAAGTCAAATTAGACGTGACATAAATAAATGGCTATAGCCAAACTAAGACCATAGAAACAAAAATTCAATTGGCTTGTACGGTTATGTCGTTATGGTAAGTCACCTATATTAAATACAGTGCGACCCAAAATGTTGGTTCAAACAACTGTTTTATGTTTTGTATGGTAACGATTATGCCTAATTTGAGCTTAAAAGGATGGGTTATGGTAATTGGAAAACATAGTTATTTAATCTGCCTGCATCTTCTAAAAAGTGAAGCAAAATTATATATTTGGGAAAGTTAATCTTCATACATTTTCGGGCCAACACGGTGCTTAATTTACTACTTTAAAATGTTGAAACATGATAATTCGTTATTTTGAAAAGAACTCATTAATAAATATTCTACAAACGTTATATTTAATTAAATTCGGTTAACGAACGAAAAAATAAAACACTAAATTGGTTGTGTTTTTAGAATACATCGCACTTGTTCCTCAAAAAAAGGTCATCTTAAAATTTTGCAATTTTTTTTTTTTTTTGCAAGAAAACGTTATAGTACAAGTTATATCTACCCACTACTAAAAATGAGTATGTTTTGAGTTGGCCCTCTTTACCAGTTGACCCCCTTTATACGGTATGTAGTATATATTTGTGTTTTTGATATTAAATTTAATTTGCCATACTTCATGAGAGTTAAAAACGTCTTGCTGTGTGAATAACGAGAAAGAACTTTAAAAATTGGTGTAGTGCAATGTTGCGAGTAGCGATTACGTACGATATGAAAGATAATGCGTTCATTAGTAGCATTACAAACAAGTTATTATTTTACACCAAAACTTACTAAGGTAGATGATAACTACTACAAATTACTTTGTAACCAGTTAACCAACTACAACCTATTACCATAAAAGTAAAATATTTTGCTGGGTATGTTGAAATTTTCTGCCTTAACCAGGGGTTCCCATCGATTTTAACTTTACAAACCCCTTAAGAAATGTTGTCTTTCTTTTGAGAACCCCCAAAAGTACCTTAAAAATATTTGCAACAAGGAGCGCAACCACTAGTTTCTTTTAATATTTACTGCCTTTTCAGTAATTTTGAGCGTTCGCATAGAAATTTATAGGAAAACAATTTTTAAAATTTTTATAGAAATTTTCTATGCGAACGTTAACGTTCGAAATTGTTGAAGAGACAGTTCATTTTTGAAGACACAGCAATCTAAATATATTAAGAAGATGTTTATTAAATGCAAATAAAATAGCTGAGAAATATTTCAATGGATAAAAATGTTTTGCTTTGTATTTTGTAGACTCCCTTATAAAACTGGAGTCCCATTTGGGAACCATTGTTTTAAACTGCCCCTAATTTAATTCAATGTGAAATATTAAGACTTGTGATTTCAACAAAACATTTCTAAGATACTTAATTTGTCGTCTTTGACACATTCACTTTGCCTTCTTTATACTTTCATACACTTGTGAACACACTCACGCATCATTAAATTTAATTATAAATATTATTTTGCTGTCTATTTTTCTTCTCTCTACTGCTCGGCTTTAACTACTATACACACACAAAAACACTTGTATTAGCACACACTTATATCTTTATTTATAAGTATGGAATAAAAAACAAAAGGAAAAAGACACATTTATATACGTAATAAAACATACAAATACTTTAAACTCGTACTTACAGAGGTACATATGCATATGAATTAGTAAATAGTATACATATATATTCATACCCTGTAGGAAATGTAGCAAGTGAGTCTGTACTGTTTCATACTTGATTCATACTTGTAGCAAGCTTACTAACATAAGCCTTAAGCTGCGTTCACAATCAAAAAAACATTTTCACTTTGTGTTCATAATAGAGCAACAATTTCTTCTGTAACTACACATATTTTTGCATCAAGAAACCGTTTGCAAATTTTAGCCACAACAATATTATGCATTTATTTTTATTTTTGTAAACATTTTGGTAAAATTTTCATTCAAAACTAAATAAAATTATTTTAAACGTCAGAAACAATTTCATACAAATTGTTGCTGAAGTTCTAGTTGACTCAACTTTAGTTACATTTTTAAAAATATTTTAGTTACATTTTTGTTCAAAAAATGAAAGGAAAATATATGAAATACTTTGGGGAGAAATAAGATGGAAGAAAAAACGAAATAGTTTTTTTGATTGTGAACGTAGCTTTAAGCTTAGAAAAGTGTTGTGATTACTATTATAAAAGGAATATTAATAATTGTTTAATAATGAAAACTAAACCCTTGCGATAATATTACTTGTCTAAAACATAATGTAAGCATACAAGTCTAATTATAGAATAAGCTTATAGAAAAATATTTTTCTAATCTATAATAAGATTAAATTCTTTACGAACAATCTGTTTTGATTTATATGGCATATTTACAAAAAGTTTTTTACTTATATAATACTAGCTGGCCCGGCAAACGTTATTTGCCACACAACTAATTTCTTTCAGATGTAACAGTGTTTGCTAGCCAAATTTTAAGAAAAAATTATAGGCTATAGTTCTTTCCAGATGTTACACTATTTGCCTGCCCGATTTCAAGAAAATTAATTGATTTGTTAATAAGATATTGGGAGGCGGAGCTTTTACCCCTCTTGCCCTATTCAATGCCCTGTCCTCTTTCCGATGTAACAGTGTATGCATGCCAATTTTAAGAAAACCAGTTGATTAGTTAAGAAGATAGAGGGAGAGAGAGCTTTTACCCCTCCTGCTCTATTTAACGCCCTAAATAATAAGAACTATATGCTACAGTTCTTTCCAACTGAAACACTATTTGCCTGCGACATTTCAAAAAAATCGGTTAATTAGTTACGAAGATGTAGGGAGGGGGAGCTTTTAACCCTCTTACCCTATTTCACACCCTATTCACTTTCAGATGTTACATTGTCTGCATGCCAAATTTTAAGAAAACCGGTTGATTAGTTTAGAAGATTGTGGAGTGGGAGCTTTTACCCCTATTTCAATATTTTGCGCCCTCTAGCGATATAAAATATACTCTACGACCTATTCTCATACCTAACAAATACACATACAAAATTTCATAAAAATCGGTCAAGCCGTATCGGAGGAGTTCAAAATGGAGGGCATTTTATTGATATTTGTATGGGAATATAAATACATGTTTCGGAATGAATGCAGTGTTCGCTAATGGCTATAACTCATGAACCAATACACATTTGAAGACCATTGGTACATAAAAACCTTGGTATTGAAGTTACCTTCCACGTGAACTTTAAAGAAACAAAATGGGTTCACGCATTTCAGAGAAAATCAATTACTAACACAATGCAACTTATTTTTATATTTATAGATTTTATTACTTTTTTTTAAATTGTGCACTGTTTAAAACATTTTAAAACATTTATCTTTGAACAAAACACAAATACTGAAACTAATAATACAAAATTCAATAAACGGGACATTATTCTCAAAAACACTTACAAAACTATTGCAAGAATAAGTCATTTGCAATCATATTGGTTGTCATGTTGTAGGAAATCTCTATGATAGCTTATTTTGTACAACTCATTTACATTTTGCTCTGTTTTGGTCTGTTGGGTGGAAATGTTGGAAGAACTCTAACCAATTGTAGTGGGGAATGTAAGAAAAGATAAAATAACTGTTTATAGTTGTTTTTTAAGCTTTGATATTGTTATAAGTAAAACTGCTTATAATTCTTATTCGCTTAACAGTTTTGTTTGAGTAATATCTTTAGTTTTTCTAAAATCTTTGGATGAAGTTTCCTGTAGATCTGGCATTAGCCACCAGTAAAATGCGCATAGGAATAGCTTATCCCATCAACAATAAATTTCAGTGTTTTTATCAATAATAAAAATTGGGAATTAAGCCTGGTAGTCTGAGTTCATACGGCTCATGTCGTATTGAAAAGATTCTTTCTTTTTCTTCTTTGAACATGATTTGGCGTTCAAATGATTCATGCCATGTTGACGACATGTTTTTATTTTGTTTTATTTGATATTGAAAACAAAAACAAAATTAAACAACGAACAAGAAAGCAAAACGTAAAGACAGTACGTGCATCTGTGTACTCGTTTCTTTTACCCTCATCCCTCTCGCCTATAAAGTAGCAATCTTGTCAATAAGACATGAGCCGTATGAACACAGACGTACTCTGTTCAACATTTCACGTGAAATGCATATGAAAACAAGTTAGAGTGCTATATTCGGCTGTGCCGAATCTTTGATACAATCCACCGACAGTGCGAATGTTTAAGGAGTAATATCTGTATGATGTTATTACCCTAGAGGGAAGCGAACTGACACCAAAGTAGTCCCGTGATAGGTCTTTGGTGGTAGAGACCGGTTCTAGTTTTAACACTTTCTATGAATAAGACCTATCACTTTTACATGGGGTTGTCATTGGAGGGGGTCAATTGACACCATTAGACCAGTCACAAATCTATTCTCAATGGACGTGTTTAGTGACAGTTACTAAAATGTAGTATTATTTCAATACGAAGTAGTATTATTTCAATAAAACAAGTCCTAGAATTAAATTCAGAGCCAAATTTTAGAAAGTCCCATAAAAATGTATCCCACCACCGGTGAAGACTGTACTGTAATTCATTACTTTTACTACCTTTTTGTTCTTCTTATACCAGTTACATGATTGGTTCTCTTTTCACTGGTCATGAGTTCTTTCTTTTTGTACCTGTTCTATTTTCACAACTCCCAGGACCAGTCTGTTGTACCAATTGACACAAATTTCCCGCAGGGTATTATCTTAAACTGTGACGATTTGTTATTAATTATGGTTTTAGGCGACTAAACTGTTTTCCGGTAGTAGGGTTTATATGGGGCCTAGGGTAAATTATGGACCGATCATCACGAAATTTCACAGTTTTATTTCTAGTTCTAAAAAACTGTGACGTACCAATTTCTGTTATGCTAGCATTAGTAGTTATGGTTTTAGGTGTACAAAACTGTTTTCCGGGAGTAGGGTTTATATGGGGCCTAGGGTAAATTATGTACCGATCTTCACGAAATTTCACAGTATCATTTATAGTCCTATAAAACTGTGACGAGCCAAAATTTGTTATGATTGCATTATTTTTTACGGTTTTAGGCGTACTAAACTGTTTTCCGGTAGTAGGGTTTATATGGGGCTTAAGGTAAATTATAGACCGATCGTCACGAAATTTCACAGTGTTATTTCTAGTTCAAAAAAACTGTGACGTTCCAAATTTTGTTACGCTAGCGTTATTTTTTACGGTTTTAGGCGTACTAAACTGTTTTCCGGGAGTATTGTTTATATGGGGCTTAGGGTAAATTATGGACGGATCTTCACGAAATTTAACAGCATGATTTCCAGTCAAATAAAACAAATTTTTGCAAAATCTTTACTCATTCCGTGCCTTGTTCCAGCATTTACGTTATTTTTTGTAACAAAATTATCAATTTTTTTAAGTGGTGGTTCCACATTTTGATTCATAGCTCTGGTCCTACGGAACCAATTTTGCTGGATTTCAATCCCAACCTGCTTAGGATAACTACAAGCAATTTGGCACCAAGTTTGTTAATTTGTTTTGAGTTGTTCGAAGGTGAGCGTGTTTTCAACAGACGGACAGACAGACGGACATGGCTAAATCGACTTAGAATTACTCAAGGACCCAGAATATATATACTTTATGGGGTCTGAGATGAATAATAAAAAAGTTTCACACGGAATGACAAACTTAATATACCCTCTTCACAACTAATTGTGGTGGAGGGTATAAAAACTTGTGCGGAATATCTATGAAATAATGTTGATAGAGTTGTACTCTGTTTATTTTGTGAAAAAGTTCCGAAATCTTTCTGGCAACATTTTTTTTACAACTGCGAAGTAATGTAAGCTGCACTTATTTCGCGTGGAATTTTAAGTAAAAGCAAAATTGTATGTACTGATTATTAAATACGAAATAAAAAATTAAAATAACACAACCGGTAACAGTTTCTTATCCATATTTACGTTCTTTTTTATTAAAAAAATTATTTTTAGAAAAATACATGTGGGGTTTGTTTACATACGCAAAACAATGTTGCATACTTTGTAGGAATAAAATCGTCAAATTATACAAACTCGCATGATAGGTAACATTGATACATGTCAAAATTTTCGTGTGAAATAATTAATGTTACTCAACATTATTTATTTTTCACAGAGTACTAGGCTTTAAGCACGACAAACAAAATCTTGTTAATTAAAAATTGTGTACTCCCAAAAATGACTTTTATTATTTTATAAAAGCAAAAAAAAGCAAAGATAAAAAAACATAGAAGCTGGCTTTCCCTCAACAATAAATTGCAGTGTTTTTATCAACTATGCAAATTTGGGAATTTAGCCCGTCATACAGAAATCTTATTAATAATAAATTTTGTATTCCCGAAAATAGCTTTGTTAAAAAAAAAAAAAAAACAGTTCATAACATTTTTTTTTTCGTATTAAAGGCAATTATAAAAGTGTTGACACTTCGTTGACAATGTCGCCATAAAGTCGCCAAAAAAAAAAATCGACAAAACTAAATAGTGACTTGAAGACACTTCACCAAGGTTTCCTTCAGGCAGTGTTACCAAAACTTGGTGACCAAAAATGGCTAAAAATTGGCTAAAATTTTTTTTTAAAGTAAAAACACATTAAAATTAAATAACAGAACAGAAATAATTCATTGAAAATTTATTACTATAAAATTGTAAGTTGAGATCACTTTAGAATAAACACATAAGAATAAACGTTAACTAATTTTTTACCATTTAAAAATCAATAAATTCAATGCCATCATTGATCATCTTATAGGAATCACTCGTGTCTGCTAGTTTTAAATATTTTGAAGGAAATCATAATCATGACAATATTTACCAAACCTTTTAAGTCAAAATCTTAAAAACAAATAAAAAAGTATAGTCGGTCCAACCCAAATATGTATGACAGCCTACACCACATTAAAAATTTTATCAAATTAATTCCAAAATTGCAAACCGCACTTTGCGCACACGGTGTTAGTGGACAGCCAGCCTTACGGACATTGTTAATTGGACTCAGAAAGTGATTCTGAGTCGATATTTTAAGGTATTACAAGCATCAGCACAAATGCATGTTACCCTCTCCAGTATTGTGGTTATGGCAGCGTTTAAAAAACTGCAGTCAAAGTAGAAAAAGTGTAATTTCTTTCAATTCTTCATCTGTCATTGGCCATAAAAAAATTGTTTTTTTTTTTACTTCTCATTCATTAAATGTGAACAGTCGCTGTCAAACTAACTCAAAAAGCGAAATATTGTACACAAATTTTTGTTTTTGTTAGACAGTTTTAGTTTTCGACTGCAGTTTTTTAAACCCTGGCAGTGGGTATAAATATTTTGTTGTTATGGTAAAAATATTTTCCTAATCGATAAAATCGAATTAACGGTTGCTAAATGTAATCTATTTCCCAAATAACTTTAAACGATGTTTACTGGGCTAAACACCCTCTCTACTTGGGTATTTTACCATGAAAGTGAGAGCAACTTTATAATAAATTCTGTGTTTATCCATTTTATAAATGGCATACTGTTACTTTATTACGAAAAATGTTTCATCATCATCGTTTAGAGCGATTTTCAACATTTGTAAAAGTAATGATTTAAATTAAATGCCTTTTAATGGTAAAAAAGATTAATTTTACGTTTAAAAATTTCTATAAGAAAATAAAAGTTATTAATTTAAAAGAAAAAATTGCAAACAAAATTTTATGGCTAAACAAGTTGAAAAATGGCTAATGACTAAATTAATTTTTTAATGGAAAATGGCCAAATCTAGCTACTAAATAGCTAAATTGGCAACACTGCCTTCAGTATATGTACCCTGATGGAAACCTGGGTGCAAGTGTCTCCAAGTCACCAGTTTTGTCGACTATATTGGTGACATTGTCAACGAAGTGTCTACACTACATTACATTTGTCACTATATTTTGCTTTAATACGAAAAAGATTTTATCAATAACAACTGAGAAGTACAATTCCTATAAAAGTAGAAGAAATAATAAAAAAAGATTGTTATGATTTCGTATTCTTACAAAAAGTGTAGACTACTTTTACTAAAATGTACTAGTGATTCTCTGGTTTCAATATCTACATATGCTCCCAAAGGAACTACCTAGTAGTAGATTTCTAATGACACGCACATGTTAAATGTCTATTGTAAATAACATTGTCTGGGGTATAATAAGTCACTAGTACTGTTGACTGTGTACAGTACAGATTCGCTAGTGACATTTCCTGCAGGGTACATAGGTACGCCTGTAAGTATTATTTTTATTGTTTTGCCTATTATAATTTATTTATGCATATGTGTGGAATATGAGTATGTATATTGTTGTGTATTTAAAGTTTTATAACAAATGCAACAAAAAAAAAAAAAAGAATTTTACAGAAAAAATTAAATGAAAAAAAAAACAAAACATTTAGAAAAGCTACAAAATGTTTAAAAGTGTTTAAAGAAAGGAAAAACTAAATTGTAAGCAATGTTTTTCTTAACTATTATGGTACACTGTGTGTATGTAAAAATCTTTTCATAAATGTGTTTGATGTTTATATATGTGGTATTTAACGAGAAAGTTTCAGTATATTTTATAAATGTACATACATACATACATACCTATTTACGATTTTTATGTAATTTTAACAATACTACGAACGTGTGCCAATGTTTGTATGCACATTAGAGGGCTTAAAAAAAAGGTTTTTCGGCTATCATTTCAAAAGTTTCTAGCAGCTATAAAAAAAACTCTCGCTAAGCTAAACGGGCTAAATCTTATCAGACTTTGAAAAAATCATGTAGAAGGTTTTTTGTGGAAAATTTAATTTCCAACAAGACTATGCCCATCGAAGTTGCCAAGCAGTTTTATTCGCAAAATACGAAAGAAATGCTTTTTAAATGGGAAAACTGAAAGTCGTTAGGCGTCGCGTAGAATTAAAATATGGAGCTGATCTTATGGGAGAGCTTTTTTTATACTAACTAGAAACTTTTTAGATAAAAGCACTACATACAAATAAAAAACCAAAAAAACAAAAAATTTGTTTTAAGCACTTATAATACTAATATCGGGTGATTTTTTAGCTATTATATTTTTGGCAATACTGGCTTAAACAGCTGACGAACGTTTCGTGTTTTGTTTCACTGTCAAACATTTTCAGTTTGGTCTATAATTTAACCATGAATCGTCTTACAAACGAACAACGCTTGCAAATTATTGAATTTTATTATCAAAATGCGTGCTCCGTTAAGAAACTTCATCCACTTTTTTTTTTCAAAAAATTGTGTTCAGCGACGAAGCTCATTTTTGGCTCAATGGGTACGCAAATTAGCAGAATTGTCGATTTTGGAGTGAAGATCAGCCAGAAGCATTGCAAGAGCTACCAATGCATTCAGAAAAAGTCGCAGTTTGGTGCGGTTTATGGGCTGGTGGCATCATTGGACCGTACTTCTTCAAAGATGATGCGAATCGTAACGTAACTGTGAATGGTGAGCGCTACCGTTAGATGATATCCAACTTTTTTTGCCCAAAATGCAAGAGCGCAACTTGCATGGCATGTGGTTTCAACAAGACGGTGCCACATGCCACACAGCACGCTTAACAATGGACTTATTGAGAGGCGAGTTCGGTGAACATTTTATTTCACGTTCGGGACCGTTCAATTGGCCGCCTAGATCGTGCGATTTAATGCCTTTAGACTATTTTTTGTGGGGCTATGTTAAAGATCTGTCTATACACACATGCCCGCTTCAATTAACGCATTGGAAGACAACATTGAAGCATTTATTCATGAGATACCGGCCGAAATGTTGGAAAAAGTATGCCAAAATTGGATTAAGCGGATGGACCATTTGAGGCGCAGTCACGGTCAACATTTGCATTAAATAATCTTCAAACATTAAATTAAATGGACCGTACTATCGATTCAAATGAAGATTTCATGAATTTTTCTGAATTTTATGTGTTTTTTTTTAACTTTCATATAGCTCTTAAAAAATCACCCATTATATACATACATACATACATATTTTAATACTTTGTCGTCTTAGCACCTTTTTTCATTTATCTTTTATACAAAATGCTTTAAGCACGTACATATGTTTATACTCATGTACACATGTATGGATTTATATAAGAGAAATGTGTGAGAGTTTTAGTTCTACTGGACCAGATTTTAAGTAAAGTCAATTTTATGGATATTGAAAAAAGTCGCTTAAATTAGATTTTTTTTAATTTAAATTAAAGCATTAATTGAAAATTTAATTTAAACAAATTTAAAAATTTTAAATTATAAAAATAAATATGGCCTTTAAAATAAGCGGTTGTTAGATTTAGTAATTGTTTTTATTCACAGCAGTGCAGCCTAACAATTGCCAAAAAATACTATTTTTTCAAGAAATTTTAATTCATTTCAGGTTATAAATTCCGTCTGTAACTAAAAAACTTAATTTGATGAATTAAAGTTTAATTTAAATATCAAAAACTTTAATTAAAATCGAACATTTCAATGAAAAATCACAACTGTATTAAAAAAAAAATATATATAAAACCAGAATTAGTTGTGAAGAGGGTATACTTAGTTTGTCATTCCGTGTGAAACTTTTTTACTATTCATCTTAGATCTCATAAAGTATATATATTCTGCCTCTTGAGTTATTCTCAGTCGATTTAGTCATGTCCTTCTGTCTGTCCGTCTGTTGAAAACACGCTCACTTTCGAAAAACTCAAAAGAAATTAGCAAACTTGGTGTCAAATTGCTTATAGTTATCCTAAGCAGTATGGGATTGAAATCCAGAAAATCGGTTCAGTAGGATCAGAACTATGAATCAAAATGTGGAACCACCACCCTAAAAAATTTATAATTTTGTTACAAAAACTAACATAAATAATGGAAAAATTAACGGAATGATATAAGATTTTGAAAAAAATTCGTTTTTTTCGATTGAAAATCACACTGTGAAATTTCGTGAAGATTCATCCATAATTTACCCTAGGCCCCATATAAACCCTACTCCAGGAAAACCGTTTATTACGCCTAAAACAGTAATTAGTAATGCTATCGAAATAAAATCCATTATTTACTATAGACCCCATATAAAGCCCACTCTGGTAAATTGATTAAAAACGCCTTAAGCCGTAGCAAATTTCTTTCAACTGAGCTTCATATGGCAAAAAAAAATTTCATGTTATTTTGTTTACCTTAGATCCCATATTTAGCAGCCTTCTGAAATTCACTGTAAACGCTAAAACTAATTTCATCGCTGTACTGAAATTTATTGTAATTTAGGTTTTTTAATACCAGAAATCACTCTGCACAATTTTGGGATGATTGGTTCATAACTTACTTATTATGACTACAATATACATATTCCCCCCCTGAAAATCATTAAAGTTCGGTTTTAACTGTTACGAATCATGATATTTTACTCAAGCTAGTTAAAATTGCAAAAAAAAAGCATAAAACTTTCAGATTGTCGGTCAACAACTTAATATAGGTTTAAGCCGCGACCAATGTTGATGCTGAGGTCTGTTTTTATAAGATAAATTAATAAAAAAATAGATATCATATAGATACCACTATCGGTGGGTATCGAAGATTCGGTCAATGCGAATATAGCACTCCAACTTTTTATTAATCAATTTTATTCAAATACTTGAAAATTTTATTGTTTTCTTAAGTAACCTCTATTGTATAGTTTTTTTTTTTAATTTTACATGAAACCAAACATTTGTAGAACAACATGGTCCAACATACATACTATGCAGTTCCTTTGTTTATGCAAAAAGCTTTGAGCACTAATTAAGTTTGTCAATAACTTTTCCTTGCTGATGAACTTTATACTTTTACATCAAAAAAGATATGTCAAAAAATGTATTTTCCAATTTTTTTCTTTCTCCCAATTCTGTACTGTGCTTCAGTAAATACATTCTGCTTTTTAAATTGACTTTTAGCCAAACAGAAATTTATTCATTTCATACGTTGAAACGTATTAGTAAAATCATATTTCCATTTAAAGTGCTTACGCACTCAGGCGTATGACCATTAAAAAAACAAGTATACGTTTTTTTTTTGCAAACAAAGATTTATTCACTAAGGCGTATAAGTATGTATTTAATATGAGCGTATGAGCATTTTAAAATATCACCTTAACGTTATTCTTTACAAATACATATAAAAATAATTATGCAAATTTCCATAAAAATCGCTAAGCAACAATACTTTAAATTTTTCACTTTGTGTGAATGTAAAAACAGGAACAGCAATAAGAACAAAAAGGAAATAACATTTAAATATCCACCTACACACAAGCATACACTCACACATACTTTTTTTAAAGCATAATATCCAAACAAACGTGTTGGTTGTTCATTCGATTTGTTAAAAAAAGCGTTCAATTTCTTATTTTTTACATTTATGCTCTTCGTTTTGCTCTCAGCAAAGTATGAACAATTACAAACACTCACACACAAGCCCTTACATACATATCGTCGGTTGATTATTTAATTGTCGTATGTGGATACAAATTACATACGACATACGACAATTAAATAATCAACCGACGATATGTATTCAAAACTATGTTCTATCACTCGCACTTACTCATGCTCTCTTTAATACTCAGCAACTCATTAAAAAAAAGCTTTCCCCAACAAAATCAGAATTTCATTTCAATGTTTATACATTTAATCAGTGCTGCCACCAGGAAAATAAAAAAACTACTTAGCTGTTGGTCCAAAATTATTCAAAACGATATGGAATTACACAATAGATATTAAGAAAAGTTGTTGCAACTATTCTATTGCTAAAGAAAATGATTCTTCCATCACAAAAAAAAAAAAAAAATCGTCTGATACAGCTGTCACTAAGTAAACCATTTTTTATTAAGTGTCACTTAAAACGTTTCATAGCATGGATACGTTTTAATAATATGCGTTTGCACTAATTAGTAAGAATCAGAATTAATTATCATATAGGGTGGCGCATAAGTAACGTTATGATCGCTAAAAAAGACCCATAGTTGGACGAGCTGTGGTTCTATCTTGTTGGAACCAAAATTCTGGACTGCTCTCCACCACGTACCTTAAATAATTTTCAATCATTGCCCGGCATTAAATGCCATCCACATTAACCGCAACTGGATTGTCGCTCTCGTAATGATATGGCAAAAGAAAAATATCTTTCTTCTATATATATAAAATAGGATGTGTGTATGTATGTATGTATGTATGTATGTATGTATGTATGTATGTATGTATGTATGTATGTATGTATGTATGTATGTATGTATGTATGTATGTATGTATGTATGTATGTATGTATGTATGTATGTATGTATGTATGTATGTATGTATGTATGTATGTATATATGTATGTATGTATGTATGTATGTTTGTATGTATGTATGTATGTATGTGTGTATGTATGTATGTAACGTATTGACTCTAAAACGGCTGGGCCGATTTTGATGAAATTTTCAGGGAATCTTCAGAATATTCAGGCGGTTGACACTGTGATTTTTGATTTTCGGTTCCCATCTATATAATTGTGACAATTTTTTCTTTAAAATTATCGCCATGGTCCAACTTAGATTTATACGAAAAGAAAATTTTGCCCCGTCCACTTTTACGCCCACTTTTTTCGAATTACCTAAAATCAGAAAACGGCTCCATCAATTTGACAAATTTTTCTTTCAAATGTTCGTATTAATCCATTTTAAGTTTTGATCGAAAGAAAAATTTACCACGCCTACTTTTACGCCCACTTTTTCTATTAAGCGCATAACTTGAGAACGGCTTGACCGATTTGGATGATTTTTTCTTTAAAATGATTGCCATGGTCCAACTTAGGTTTTACGGAAAGAAAATTTTGCCCCGCCCACTTTTTTCGATTTACCTAAAATCAAAAAACGGCTCCATCGATTTGACAAATTTTTCTTTTAAATGTTCGTATTAATCCATTATACGTTTTCATCGAAAGAAAAATGTACCACGCCTACTTTCAGGAATGGAAATTATCAATCAATTTAAATTTATTTAATAATGTAAAATTCACTTCTTCTTTAAAGATAATGATTAAAAATATCAAAATTTTGATTAAAAATCATAAACAGTTCAATAAAATAACCACAATACTAACTATTGGTACACAAAGAATTTGTTCCCTTATTAAATCATAACTTTCATTATGAATTAAAACCATTTTCTAATCCGATAAAATGGTATGCATCTAAGTTTTCATCATGCCCAAGTAATTTGTTTTAAAATTATTATTTTAATCCAAAGATGTTGGTTATTTTAATCGGACATATGTATGTATCTGTACATGATTGCATGATGTTTTCATAACAATCGCTCACGCAATTGGATATTTTTGGAATATATTGAGTCATTGCCGTAAAAATAGCTTAAGCGACTCCATTTTCAGTTATCTTTTTTAAATAAATGAATTTATTGGCAACACTTGCATCACCTCCTAAAATGTCACGGTCACATTAGGAACCGTTACGATTTTAAAACAAAAACAATTTAGGCTTATGCGACAATTTTCATGCAAAAATCTTATAAAATATATTTAAAAAAACCTTCTCCTGTAAAATTGTGGGCTCGATATTGTTATTAATTTTAATCGTTAATTTTGTTTAAGTATGGAAACCTCAAAAAAATTTTGTTATTGTTTTTTTTTTTAAATTACACAAAAGTTACACAAAAATGATAGTGCTTAAAAATTATTCAATTATTTGAAAATAGTATCTTTTGGCAACACTGCATTAAGTACACACATAAGTATATACATATGTATGTATGTAAATATACACACGTTTAAATGTTGTATCCCTCCAAGCAATTGGCAGAGTAATTTTCGATTATCAACGAAATTTGAACTACTTCGCCACACTTGCTAGTTAAACAGTAGATTTTGCGGAATTTAGTAACAACAAAATACGTTAGAATCGAATAATGAGTTCTAAAATTATACTTTTTCGTCACTTTAAAAAGTTGTTCAGATAATTGTAACAGTTATTAAATTGCAACAACAGCAAAAATTAACATTAATCATGAAATTTTGACTTCTTCGCAACGATTTGCAGTTAAAAAGTGAATACCAAGTACAACAGCAATTTGCCTAAGTTATGGCAGTTTTTACTTAAATTGCATTGTGATAGGTGGTGCGTGAGTGTGAAAATGAAGTTAAATTTTAAATATTTAGAAATTAAATTGTTATATTATTCTGAAAATTAAGACCCCGCTGAATCCAAAAGTTACCGCACGTTCTAGTACACAAAATTATTAAATGAGATCGCAGTGATATTTTGCACTGTTTGTTTATTCAATATGACTTTAATAATTTTTGTTTAAAATAAGTGTTAATATTTTTCTTGTGAAAATAAGTGAAAAAAAAATTATAAAATAATTTTTGCAAAGCCTTAAAAATAAATGCTAGTTATTATATGATAAAACTTTTATAAGGTTCGTGTTTGAACAAATTTGCGACTTTCTGTAAATTTCTTTAAACAAATTTTTCCACATTAGGTTTTTAACTTTAAAACATTAATGGACAAATTCACCAATTTATTTACATATCAATTTATGTTAAAATATGTTTTCAAATCAAATTAAACAAAATTATGTGAAAAACTATGTATATTTAAAAATGAATTTATATATAAAAAGAATTGGTGAAATTGGCCATAACAATTGTTATTGTACTGTAGATTTTTAATTATTTGTAAAAGTTTCAGATCAGTTGTTTTTTATTTTACTCAGACTCGTCTAACAAAAACAAAGAAAGTTAACAATAAACTGGCCCACTCTTTAATTATTATTAAGAACAATAATAAAAAATTAACTTCAAAAGAGTACTTTTTAGAGCTAAAAGCGATACGACTAAATTCAATTGATATTCAACTACCAAAGCGCTCTAATTCGTCATAAAATATAGTCACTAAGTAGATTCTTAATGAAAGTATTACCATAGTGGGACACTTCTTCCCGAACGATGTCACTTCATCAATAAGAATTGAATAGCAAAAGCGATAGATTTATGCTAAATGGGGAAACTACTTAGATTATTTTTCGATCGAAATTGTTTGCAGGGATGTTTTGTTATATGCCAAATCTTGTTATCCTTTACCTAAGGCAACTGTTAAAAAATTATACATTTACTTACCCAAAAACATTCAAACACAGACAGCAAAATCAAATTAGTAATAGTAAACAAAGAAATAAAGGCATACTAAGACAATACTTTTTAAAGATACTCTCTATTTCGTCTCTCTCACACGCAATACAAACAAATCAACCAAATCAAGCAAACAAAAACATAATTATTAAAGTCAATATATAAAATTCATACAAGCAGTCAGCGTTGCCAGAAGAAAATCTTGAAATTTTTTATAACAAAGGCAACCATCACGAGTTAATTGTATCGCTATAAGATCACATACGGTAATTTAAAAGATTTATATCTTGTTGTATGTGATATCCGCATTAAATAAATAAATAAAAAATAAATAATCCGTGTTGATAAAAAAAAAAAAAAAAAAAAAAAAAAAATGCACTTAATTTCTAGTAAATAAGAACGTAAAAAAGTCCATCTACATATATAAAGAAGTTTCATCGAAAGTAATTAAATTCTTATATTTGAGATGTATAAATTTTGGGAAAAAAAATTTTGGTTTGGGAGCTATGAAGCTCATACATCATATGAAATCTTGAGGGTTCTCAATTTAATATTATATTTTTTTAAATTGCATTTAAAAAAAGCTCACTGAAAACTATGGACTTTCCTAAATATATTCCTAATGAATTTTTATTAAAATAATGTTGGTACACGTTTAAACAGATATTCTTTAGCACTTTTGTATAAATACTTTGTTTACAAATTATTATAAACATGGAATGTGGTATTTTTAAACCAAAAGCTTCATAACCCTTAACTGTAACTTTTTACCATTTCTCTTGGTCTAGGCAGATCACAATTAGAACAGCTAAAAAACCCAATTAAATAAAAAGTTAATAAATATATGTTTTTATTGAACGTAAGTTATTTGCTAGATTATACGAATTTATTATATATTTTTATTATTTTATTTTGCATGCACATTTGATTCAAACTTGATTCATTCAATTCAGAACATATCATTTATAGAATTCACGTTTCTGTTTTTTTGATATTTTTTCCTATTTGAAAAATATTGCAAGAAAACAAGAATTCGGTCTGGCCAAAAGGGTAATTTCATAGACTTTTATATAAAAATAAAATTTTACCCCACTAGTTTGCTTCAATCGAATCCAATTAGTTTAATTCGATTCAGCACGTACAATTTATAGAACTCACGCCCCTGTTTTTTTGTTATATCCGAAAAATATTACAAGGAAAACACAAATTTGGTCTGGCCAGACCAATACGGTAATCCTAGGGTTTAGTTCCATTAGTTTAACCTTTTGGTACTAAGGCATAGTAACTAAATACATGAACTTTTTTGTTCTTTAATAAATTAATCTTTAAATATATACTATACATTTTTTCTTTTCACAAATAATTTTTTTATCAATATTCCCAAAATGAACAACCGCGAATCTATGATGCTTTTTAAATGTTTTGTATGCCCAGAAATAATGATGCATGTTAGTACAAAAGTACGAAAGTGTGCAAAACCAAAAGACAACAAACAATCTGATATAAAACCTCATTGTCTTAAAAATTTACTGTTTAAAAAACTGTAAAAGAAAATTATGTATCTTAAAATAAAAAATCTTAATTTAAGAAAAAAAATCTTTAAATCTTATTTTGTTCAAAAAATCTTGAAAAACAAAATAAAATCTTAATTCTGGCAACGCTGCAAGCAGTCGAGTCGAGTACAGTTAGGATTTGATTTAATAAGAGAAAAGAGAAAGATAAAAACAGATTTCATCCTACATACAAACATACATATTCCTAATTATACATAAAAAACAACAAACACAACAGTAATAATGATTTAGTTAAAATCCCATCTTGTGCCCACCTAAGAATAATGAATTATAATAATATATAAATTAAACAAACAAAATGGAAAAACAAATTTAATTTAAAACAGAAGAAAATAAAGGAAACCATAAATACTTAATAATTCATAATAACAACATAAAAGAACAAATAAACAAACAAACACTCATAAATAATCGAAAGCAATATAATTTAAAACAATATCAATAAAATATTTTCGAAAAAATTTCCAAAAAAAACAACAAACATATAATTAAATAATTTCAAAATTTAACAAAAAATTGCCAATAAAATGTTGAGTTAAATTTTAATTACACATTGAAATTTTCATAAATAGGCAAACAAATAAATAAAAATGTTTAAAAAAAAATGCTAATTGATTTATTTTTCCACAAAACAAAGTTGAGTTGAGTTATTTGCCTCTTCTTCTGTTGGCCTAAAACGATACATATTTGCACTTATTCGGTGTTTAATGATATAATTAAAAGAAATAAAATAAAATAAAAACAAACAAAAATTTAAATATGCTAATTAAAAGTAAAAACAACAATTATAATAATTACAATAAAAACATTGGGCTGTCATAGCGGAAGGAGCGTAAATGTTTTTCAAATTTAACGTCATAGTAAAATGCACGTTAAACCAACCACCCAACGAAGAGTAAGTGGACCTGGAGCATTTGGAACATACACCGACCAATGGTATGTACACTTAACGAAATACTCTTATCATTGTTTTACTTAAATGTTACTTTAAAATAATTATTTTATTTGTTTCTTTTTACATGAAATTTTTGTATTTAAAAAGAATTTTGTTTTTTTTTTTTTTGTTTAACAATGTTACCAATTTTTTGCATAGATTTAAAAGAAATTGAAAAAAAAAATTTATTTAAATTTGTTAAAAAAAAATTTTGTTTTGAAATTTACTTAAATAATTTATAAAGGTACTTTTTTCCAAATTATATACATAAATTCTTATTTTATTCGAAACGGTACTTTTTGAAAAAAACTTTTTTCTCAAAAGATATTTTTTCAAAAGTTTAAAAAAAAACCTGGACCTCGAGCTTGTTTAATTACTTCTTTTATGTTAAAATAAAACGGTCGAATAAAAATAAACTTAAATAATATTGTTTTAAAGCTCTTCTTTTCGAAGCTCTTCTGTTTCTAAAGGTTGTTAATTGTAAATAAAGCAAAAAGTTCTCAGAGAATTATCTTTGTATTTTTTATTATGATAGAAGGATCTATAAAAGTTATGTGTGCAACAAAATATCGGCCAAATGCTGGCCGCGGTTTTGGAAGCATATCTCTATCCGATGGTCCATATTTTTATTGACTCTTAAGCCCGGTACTCCGTTCAATAATAATGTTGATAGAGGCGTACTCTGTTCATTTTGTGAAAAAATTCCGAAATGTTGCTGGCAAAATTTTTTTCAACTGCGAAATAATGTAAGCTACACTTATATCACCTGAAATTTTAAGCAATAGCAAAAACATATGAACTTAATATTAAAGAAGAAATAAAAAATTAAAATAACACGACCGGTAAGAGTTTTTTATCCATATTTACTTTCTTTTTTATTAAAACAGAATGTTTTAGTAAAATCCAAGCGGGGTTTGTTTACATACGTCAAACAATGTCGCATACTTTGAAGGAATAAAACGTCAAATTGTGCAAACTCGCAAGATAGATAACATTGATACATGTCAAATTTTTTGTGTGAAAAAATCCATGTTGCTCAACATTTTTTACAGATTTGAACAGACATAATTAAGGTTCAAAGTCGTTCATGTGCCGTTCTTGCCTTATTGACGTTTACTTTTTTTGTAAATAACCCCAACGAAAGAAGTCTAACGGTGTTAATCACATGATCGTGGCGGCCAATTAACATCGTCAAGACGTAAAATTGAATTTCTCGCGCAAAACAGCCATTGTTTCGTTACCTGTGCAGCAAGTAGCACGTTTCTGTTGAAACCACATATCCTCTTGGTCCATATCTTTCATTTCTGGCCACAAGAAGTCTGTAATCATCTCGCAATAGAAAACACCATTCACTGTTGCTACTTAGCCGACCTCATTTTCGAAGAAGTACGTCCTGATGACGCCGCCAGCCCATAAACCGCACTAGGCGAGTAAGCACAGTTGTTTTCATATTTCCTACGGACCCGGTTTGCTGAAATTTGCGCGCAATTCTCCCGATTGTTGATACATTTGGTCGATTATGCTGACCAATAAAATAACGAGGTGCACGAAATGCATTTTGATTTGAACGCTTATTTTCGTTAAAAGCTTGAACAATCTTAAATGGTTGAATTTGTCAAACACTAAAACAAAGTTAAATGTCAAATTTAGTTGGCCAAAAAACTTGACGTTAAGGTGTGACTCACAATTAACAACGTGCATTATGGTTGGGCCACTCTTAAGTAAAAGTATTTTTTCAAACCTTTTTTAAAAAAAGGTACTTTTTTCAAAAATTATACTTTTTCAAAAGGTTCTTCTTCAAAAATATACGTTTTCATGAAGATACGTTTAAAAAACAGAACTTTTTTATAACGTACATGTTTTAAAAATTTTCTTTTTTGAAAAAGTCCCTTTTATTTAAAGAAAATGTTTTTAAATTATATTAATATTTAATTATATTTAATATAATAAAATGCTTAAAAAAGTGGACTTTTTCCAAAAAGGAACTTTTTCAAATATACATATACGTTTTAAAAAGATACTTTTTTAAAAAGATACCTTTTTAAAAGGCACTTTTTATGCCGTACATTTATTAAAAAGTGAGTTTTTTAAATAAGTATAATATAATATTATATTTAAAAATAAGTGCCATTTTTCCAAAAAGTGCCTATTTTTTGACGATTTAAAAAAAAAACTCTTTTAATACAAACAGGTACCTTTTTAATTATGTTTATTTTGTTTTAAACATTTCAAAAAAGATTGGTGACATTGAAATTTCATTACAGAATTACACAGGATGAATTTCAGAAAAATAAAGAAATAAATTTGAAATTCCTTTCAAGTCGGACTAGTTGTAAACAAAAATTGGCAATTTATTTCTCCATTTTTCGCCAATTCCCCACTGTGCATTGATTTATTTTGCTCATTCAGCATTATTTTTTTACTTCTAAACTTTTTCTTTTTTTTTATTGCAAATAAAATCCCCTCTAATTTTTATGTTGCTACTTTTTTAAATTTATGTTTTTGTTCTTTTGTTTTGTTAAAAGTCTTTGATGGATTTATGTTGTTGTAAGGTTGTTTAAATGTTATAAAGCAAAATAATACAAATATTAATTAAAAAAAGAAAATATATCAAAAATAAATGTTATATTGTTGTTGTTAACCTCAAAAAAAAAAACTCAATAGATATTTGGTTATTTATTTAATTTCGTTTAATTCGTTAAAAAAAACCATTTCTTGTTCTAGATTTATTAGTATGTTTTAGGTGGTTGTTTGAAAAAAAAGTAAATTAAATAAAACAACAAAAATTGTATATTGTAACACATGTTGTAAAAGATAAAAACCAAAATTAACCTAAAAATGTCATAACATTTGTTAAGAAAAAAAGATAAAAATTGTAACATAAAATGAGTTGATTTAGCCAATTCCATAGAACATGTAAAAATTGGGCCGACTTTCCTCCCAACATTGTCCACGTGGGACCTTTTCATAAATAGTTTATGTAACACATTTTATTTTTTATAACCTTGTGAAACTATTTTTATTCAAATATTTGTCAGTCGGTTGTAGTTGTGTTAATATTTATTTAATAACTATTTTTTTCTTTTATATTTTTACACAACACCTGGCATTATTTAAATGTAATAAAGTTACAACAACAACAAAATAGTTATTACATACAATATGTTGCAAATTTAATTAAAAAAGATACTCATTAGAAAATGCCTTTTAAGCTTCTGAAAGTTTAAAGACATTTTTTAGACAAAAAATATGAAAATTACCTGGCTTATTGTTATTCTGCAATAAAAAAAGAAATTAAAAATGCTTGGCAGATCGGTCCACAATAAGAAAAATAAAATTGAGTCCAGGCCTTGAACATTTTTTAAAGCCGCCGACAAAATTTTCGCTTTAGGCGGCTTGAAAAAAGTTTCCTCGTCTGTAATTTAGAACATTTGCTGCAGAAACATTTTTATTAATTCTCTTTTGAAACTGCATTTGCAGAATTTTTAGTATTATGAATGACTTTCATCTTTTCTTTTTCACCAAAAACTCAAATGTTTTCTACAATTGCTTCTTTATATGGACGAGAACCTAATATTTTAAATTTAGATTTCAAGCTGTTGTTAATAAAAATATTTCAGTCAGAATTGCCGTTTTGCTCAGTGGGAGCTAATGGGAAAAAGCTTATCTAATGGTTGATCTTAAACACTGGTAATCCGGCATAATAAACAGTTCAGACCTTAGGCTTTATTGGCCTATCAGGAGCGGTGTTATGGGGTTGAGGCCCCTTAAAATTCTAAAAGTTTCAAGCGGACGCAAATTTACATAGTTTTAAAGACAAAAAAGAAATTGGCCTAAATTTTTTATTTAATGGAAAACTTAATTTCTAAATAATGAGATTTAATTTATTCTGATGTTATCAAGGAAATCCAGAATGAAATATGTACATAATCCAAACAAATTTCAAAATTCCAAAAATATTTATAAGTTAACCTAACTTATGGCGATTTCTTTTCTGAGAAAAATATGTTACAGTTTATACATGTTACATTTTCTAATGTTACCTATAATCACTCGAAGTGTTACATGTTGTGCAATTTCAATAGAACACAATTAGTGCTTTTATTTACAACTATTACACTTTCATCATTAATGTACTTAATGAGCGATTTTTAAAGCTATTTAAGCGGTTTCTGCACGCTATTACGGGTTGGAAACAAATATTAACATCACTAATGGCGTATAAAAATTAAAACGTTTATAATATAAATAGACTTTTTTTGATTTTAATGTGTAAATATTTTTATATTTTGTTCTAAAACAAATTGTTTACAAAGTTATGAGCGTTATGAATTATGACAAACAAAATAAAGCATTTGTTCTACAAAGAAAGTAGCAAGTACCAAAGTTGTAAAACAGGGCAGTTCGAACACCTTAAGTTAAAGTTAGGGTAAAATATGCAACATGTTTTGCACGTTTTTCATTAACATATTCACAAAAGAACTTGAAAAATGTTCCCACAGTTGTATTTTTTGTACAAACGAACACAAAAATGTAGAACATGTAACATTAATGCAACATTTTTCTCAGAAAAGAAATCGCCATTAATTTTTAGATGTTGAGAACACAACATTGACAGCAGCAGTATAAACGAGACAAATTCACGTACGCATTGGAAAATGACAAACAAGTTTTTATAATTGTTTATATACTTATATTTAATTAGTTTAAATAAAATTTTTTTAAATTAAAAATTTAAAACTTTTAAGTAATTTACTAAACATGAGTAGCTTTTCTTCCTTTTTTAATTATTCATAATAATATTTTTCTGCGGTGCTTTATTGAAGAATGTTGAATAAGTACCTAGTGTGATAAGTACTTTTATTAATTACACAAATTTTGCCGTACTAACATAAGTTTTTTTTGTTACACACAAGTTTAGATATTACAGAAACTTTACATACTGCCTTTTTTAAGGGTACTTTACACTATAGCACACTCAAAAGAAAAATCAATCCATCCGTACTCAAATCAATTCGAAGCGGTATTAATAGTACGGTGAGTACGGATTTTCTTGAATCAAGTACAGAACGATTGAATCAAGTACGGATTTTCAATCACAAAATACTTATATTATCCATATTCAATCCCGAGTTCGTGCTTGAAATAATCCGAAAATACATACGATTGATTTAAGTAAAACTAAGATGGAATCAAGTATTATAAAGTTTTTTTTTATCACGAATTAGAAAGAAAATTTATTATGATTGAAAATGAGAAGCAAGAGTTCAAATTTACTTCTTAACCCTTCGTGGTACACATGAGTCTGGGCAGACCAGAACACAACGAAAAGTTTAATCTTTTTTTACTTGATTTAAGAATTTTATACTTATTTCCAGAAATTCCGGGATTGATTTTCGAAAGTAATCCTTGTTTTGAGTACGTTTTAGTGTTATTCGTACTTGAAGTTTTGAGTACTACTCGTACTTAAAGAAATCATAAAAAACTTGCAGCCTGTTTAACGATTTCGAACGTCAACGTTCCCATAGAAAATTACATATAAAACAAAAACAAATTTTAGAATATTGTTTTTGTTTTAAATATAATTTTCTATGCGAACGTTAACGTTCGAAATCGTTCAACAGGCAGTTGATTTATCCCGAGTGTTTTTTTTCTGTGCACAAGTCTTAAGTATTTTGACGAAAATGCAACTCTGAACTAATTAAAAAAAAAACAATAATGGAAAAAACAATAACAACATCATTACAGGGTTGCATTTTCCTCAAAATACGTAAGACTTGTGTGATAGTGTAAAGTACCCCCCAGCGGGAAATTTGTGTCAATCCAGTGAACAGAAAACAAGACATATTCTACTTATCACGTGATAATGTGTTTAAGGTATTGACACTCCAGAGGAAAGGTAATTGGCACAAAACTAGGGGTGTGACTGAATCTTGTGCGGGTAGTAGCAGATTTAATCTGGTTCTTACTAGGTGCAATATATGCTACAGACATTTTTTAACGGGAATTGAATGTGTGCATTTAGGGTTATTTTAGTGACCTGTTAAAAAAGAACGTCAAAAAGTGCTAATTAACCCCTCCTAGGACATCACCATGTTTTAGTGACGGGTCCGCTTCATATAAAGTGTTAAAACAAGAACCGGTTCCTACTTCTATGGAACTATCACGTCACAAGCTTGCTGTTAGTATCCTTTCCACTAGAGCTTAATACAGACAGACCCATGTGTCTCAGTTAATGAATGAAATGAAAAATGGAGTTATTAAACTAATAAAAAGAGTGTGACCTTTGTACCTACATCAGGTTGTCATTCTGTTGGTAACTCTCTATAATATTTATCTAGATTAAATAATTTCCGTCTGTCGGTTTTTATCTATGCTGAAATAAATTCTCCGATGGTCCCTGGGTTATTATTTATTTATTTCATATTTAGTCTGGATTAGATTGCTTTTTGAATTCAGGCAGATTGGTTCAAAAATGGCTAAGATATTGGCAGAAAATCTTGATTACCTCAAATGCTTACACACAAAACTACATTCTTTTAAGTCGTGCTTAAGTAGCATTGGGCTTCAAGCAGATTTCGGTAATCATTTGTTTTTGAGATGGCCAAGTGATTGAGTTTACGCATTCAATCCTGGCGCTTGGGCAGCAAGCAGGTCTCCAAGCTGACCAGCGAACGTGCGGTCGAAAGAGTCCCGTTAGCTTCAACACGGGACACCTTAGACTGCATGTGTATTGTTTGTATAGCAAGTAAAAATATACAGAAAGAAAAAAAAGAATAAGTAGAAATACTCAAGTACAATTTTTTTTATTTAAGTACTTATTGTCATTTTCTAGTGCGTTCGTCGAATTGTTTGTTGTTCGAACATAAAGATAACTCGGGAAGGCGGGGTGAAAGAATTGGATTTAAAGAAATAATTAAGTTATGTAAACCTTATCCCAAAATGACCAACAAATAACGAATTTCTAAATCACTTCTTCTTCTCCAGTCAATAAGCAGGAATTAAGCTACAAACTATTAACATCTGTAGTTTAGTATAAACGCGTTTCAAATTGAAATCTTCAAAAAACATATAAAACTTCAATTATTTATAACACAAAAAGGTTAAAAGCAAATAAGTTTTTTTGGATACCTAATCTAATAATAACTAAGAAATATTCTCAAAGCAACTAAATTAATTGGCTAAAACAGCTCAAAGACATAAATTTCTTCTCTACCAAGAGAAAAAAAATATTTTTCATTATGGTCAACTCTAACGAAACCATTTTTTACGAAATTTTTTTAAACATATTATAGACACCGGCAAATATATTATGGTTGAATTAGTCCTTCATCAAGAAGGCACAACCATATTACCCAGCGGTAACTAGAATGAGTAAAGAGGCCTAATAGAAGACCTTATTTAGCAGTCACAAGCAGTCAGAAGCCCTTCTCGCCGCATTCCATACTTATTTATTTTTTACACAGGTTGTCATTGGACGCAAGGCCTTCCACACTTCCATTAAAAACAACTTCGATCCCTTCCCAAAGAAGGGAGTAAGGAAGGTCACTAAAAATAAAAAGTAAATAAAACTGAACACCTTCCTTTCTCCCTTCTCAAAGAAGGGAGTGGCGAATGTGTACTGAATTTTTCAGAAGGTCTTTTAAAAAGAAGTTTATACCTTCTAGAAGGCATACTTCTGAAGGCAGGATATTATGCGAAGCGAATCTTTTAGAAAGGAGTATAGAGGCCTTCAAAAAGGCCTGCCACTTGCGGTCCTTTCAATATTTACCGCTGGGTATGGTTGCGTTCGAACATGTGTTGGTTAAAAATTTTATATTTTTTAATCAGGCTAAAATTCATCAAATTAAATTTTCATTAAATCATTTTTATGAAGAAAGGAATTTAACAACATGAAATTATTTAAATTTATTGATAATTTTTAATTCTTGACTGTCGCGGGGCTCGAACCCAGGCTTTCACGGGCAGGTTACCCTTTTATAGTACGTTTCCACTTACATGTTGTGAGCCACAAAACTAGTTTTGCAGCAAATCCAGGGTTTTTCTTTTGGTTTTCCCATACATTTTTCATGTTCGAAAACCTCAAACAAAATCTAGTTTTGCTCCAAAACATGTCGAACATCCTGAATACAACTCTGGTTTATCCATTATTGGTGATTGACAATTTCGAAAAAAAGTGACATATTTTTCAAAAAATCAAGGCTTATTAAATAGGTTTATGCACCTCTTCAGCTGATTTATTTGTTTGCAGCGTAAATATAATAAAATAATATAATTAAAAGGAAGTAAATTATGGACTGGTCCGATGTAATGCAAGCATGGACCATGTCCTGGTCCCTTGTGTGCTACTCTTTACACGCGTGTTTGGACTGGTCCTATTATTTGCAGGGTACATACATACGTATATATACATATGTATATCTGTGTATTAAAAAACAAACAAGGAAATTTCATGTTAACCCTGCGGCCACACGGTCAAGTTGTTCTTGATAGTCTTTAACATATACTGCTTGTCAAAATTTACATAAATTGAAAGCTGTGACGTAGGCTGCATTCAATTTTTGAGCAATTAACGTTCAAGATGCCATCAAGAAAACAATTTATAAAGACAAACGAAAAATTTGCTCACTAACCATGAAATCAGCTGTTTTCTTAAACGTAAATTGAAACACTCACTGGAAAGAGAATTTTAAAGGCAAGTTCGTATCAATTTTTAAAAGTATGAGTGTATTGGTAAAAAGGTGTGAGTGTATTAAAACTTGATAGGCAAAACTTGATCGTGAAACCCTCAAGTAAAGAAACATTTTTTTTCCAACACATATTTTTTTTGGCTTTCATGTTTGTTTACAACATTAATGTCAAATTGATTTCGAAAATTCGAAAACCAAAACCAGTTTTACATAATGGAAACACTTTGACACGTTTTGCTCAAAACAAGTTGTTTTGCTCATAGTGGAAACATGGTATTACATGTTTCAATTGTCACTACTCAATCTCTTTAGAGGGTTTTGCCGTTTAACAATCACAGCCATTGACGGATGCTGGCAGTCAATAGTCAAACATCAATCTTTAAACCAAATTGTATTTAACCTTTGTTAGATCGAAATTGTCATATGTTTAGAGGCAGCCATAATATTGCTGTGGATTCTTGATGGAGGACTAATTAAAACTTAATGACAATACATAATATGGTTAAATTAACCATAGTATGTTTAAAATTTTTCCTTTAAAATAGTTTTGTTGGAGGTAACCTCCATGTTGAAAAAGGTTTTGTTTCTCTGAGTGCATGTGTCGTAATACGTTCGTTTAACGTACTTTGTTAGACTATACAACACCTTTAATCCCGAATTAATTTTTATTTTTGTTATTTTCTTACGTTGATTTTGTTTTGCTTTCAGAAAGGAAAAAAAAAGAAAAGAAATATACAACCAAAAGGAATATATTAATAACTAGAATTTTAGTAATTATTTTTGCTGCTATATAAAGGGTGTTTTTTAAGTCCGAAATTGATATTGTAAAAAGTTATGAAAAAATTATTTGGCATTAACATTTAAAATAAGCATATGGAAACAGCTGCTATTCTTGACGAAGCTCATTCTAAACGCCCAAATTTTTGAAGAAATAAACGATGAATTTTTCTGTATGTAATGGAGTCTGTTGGGCGCCATTAAATAAGTCCCCATGAAATAAGTCCAAGAAAATAAAAACAATTAGTCCCCCCATGTACAAAAAGCAACAATAACGTTTTCGGGGACATATATCTTTTTTTTACTTATTTAATTTTGGTATTGGGGATTTTTTCCAAGACTACTCTAAAGTCTGTGATTAAATAAATCCATTAAAAAAATTTAGGGGCAGAACTTATTTAATTTTTCGATTTATACAAAAATTGTAAACAATGCAAATGATATCTCGTTATATTTACAGCATACGTTTGCTATTCATAAAAAATCGAATAAACAATAGGATTAGGGGTTTTCAGAAGAAGAAATCTCTAAGTCCCAAACTTTATAATCCCGAATTTTGAAATCCTAAATTAAAAAATACCGATATCAAATTCCGAATATAAAGGCTTTAGTAAGCGAAGCTGGTGTTTCTTATTCCACAATGGAGAAAATCGTTGTGTCCGGCCAGGATTTTAAAAACCAAAACTGTACAGTTAAATGTATTATTATTATGTTGAGGTTTTAATTTATTTAAGAAATTGGGGTTATTTTATAGGCGCTGCGAAAGATGACCCCAGGAAATATGGTCCCAAAAAATAAATGAAAACACTGGCTTACAGCCAAAAAATACCAAGAACGCCACATGCCTAGATAAGTTAATTGGGACCTCCTGAACACGAAAAACGCTGTTTTTTTTCCTAAGTACCGTTTTTTAGATAACGGTGCTTTTGTGTTTTTCGGTGTATGGCCCCACTCAAACCCTTGTGGAGCCCAACCAAAAAGTCCGATCGTTTTTATTAAGGATTTTGTGGAACGACAATATTTTCATCTCATATAAAATTCCGTTTTTTTTAAATACGTTTAAACTGATGGACGCCGAATAAAGTGTGTGAGCAATGAAGATAAGAATATTGTCGTTCCACAAAATCCTTAATAAAAACTTTAATTTTCATCCGATTTAATATTCCAGACATTTTATATAACGTAGAAAAAAAAACGAAATGAAAATGAAAAATTTTGAAAAAAACGTAAAAAATAGGCAAATTTTGAAGGTGCCATTACTCAGCCATTTCTTTTCAGATAGAAATTTTCAGCATATCGACGGAAAACCTCTCCAATGATATGCCATTTATTTCGATTTGAGTGGGTCCATACACCGAAAAACACAAAAGTACCGTTATCTAAAAAACAGTACTTAGGAAAAAAAATTACAGCGTTTTCCGCGTTCAGGGGGTCCCAATTAACTTATCTAGGCATGTGGCGTTCTTGGTACTTTTCCAAATTAAAAATTTGTAAAGCAGTGAATTTGACCCCAAATTTGGGACGATTTTTCATACTGCAATATGGCCCCATTTTTTTAAATGAAAATTTACCCAAAAAAAAATGAAAAATAACCCTAAAAATAAAATGAAATATGGCCCTAAATTCTTCATTATGAAAAATCACCTCAAAATTTATAATGAATTTCAACCCCAAAAATGAACACAAAGAAAGTTATATTTAATATTTTCGGTGGAGTTCATATGCCCGAAACTAAAAATCCCAAATTTAGAAGCTTAAGTATATAGCCGGCCTTCGGCCGGGTGCAAGGATTTTCTTCTCTTTGGTATAATAAACACTGGCTTCGCACACTTAAGCTTTACTTCATAGCCGGTCTTCGGCCGGGCGCAAGAATTTTCTTTTCTATGGTATAACGAACACCGGCTTCGCTAGCTAAAGCATATCTGCATAACCGGCACGCATTTGCTCTACTTTGGTATAAGAATCTGGGTTTTTTATACTATCCCTAGAAACTTTTACATAGAATTTTATAAAATTTGTGTAAAAATGTTTGGGGTGATTTTTCATTTCTTAAAATTTGCGTTATTTATTAGTATACGAAAAATAGGCCCAAGGTAAAAATTGTGATTTTATTTGGGGCCATTTTTCATTCCACTTAAAACGGAAAAACACTCTAACGAAAAAATGAAAAATAATCCCAAAAAGACAAAAAATTGCCCCAAAATTGCGTGTTGTTGTGCCTTATGTAAAATTTTGAGGCCGTTTTTCATTTTCCTTTTGGGGCCATATTTTCAAGGATCATTTTGCGCACCGCCTATTTTATATTATCTTTTTGGGGCATTATTTCATTTCGTTGGGGGCTTGGTTAATTTAAAAAATTGGGGATTTAATTCATATGTAATAAGACCCCAAAAATTGGTAACTTATTTAATTAATTTTTTTTTTTTTTGTAACTTATTTTGTGGGGACTTACTTATTTCAGACGCCGTATTTTGTGGGTTGATCTCACTCCTTATCCGGAATTTTGACATACCCGTTAAGCCAACAATGAGCCTCATTGATTACGATTGCCATTAAAATCACGAAGTCGCGTCTATAAGTTGCGTTACTTCATGACTGATTTTGTATGTAAATTTCTTTCAAGCGTGAATCAATTCATGATGATCAAGGCCCATGTATCAGGTCTGCTTACTTGTACAAAAACAAAAAACGACATTTATTTTGTTTGTGTAAAATTTCTTTTATGCTGTCAAAAACTTACTAGCAAATATACAAAGTAAAAGGAAAAAAAACGTGTATGTGTGGCATACCTAGGCTTGTCAGATCGAAATTGGCAAAAAGCTTGACATTAAAAAGAGAAAGCTTGATTTTTCTTGACAATAAAAAAATTCGTTTAAATGAACAAACAAATTTATATTATTGTTCAGTTTGGTATTTTTACAATACTGATGTTATAAGTAGCGGAGCTGATTTCACGATGTCCGTCTAGCCGTCCGCTGGTTTGTCTGGCCGTGTGTTTGTTGGAATGGGGTTTCTAAAGAAGATAATTATTTCGCACGTAGTACGGAATTGAAATTCGGTAAGATCGGTACACAAATAGCAGAAATATCAGCAATAAATTATGAATGCCTTTCTTTTTATTTTGGCTGGCGGGAAACGAACCCGCAATGCCGGCACTGATAGATTGGCTCACTACCAATTAGCCTACCGGAGCACTCATTTCTACACATAAATCTTTACATATTCTGGTTATAATTTTAGAATTTTAAATTTCAACTTTCACATAAAAACTTGGTAGAATACTGGTAGTGAAAATAACAAAATCGTTCTATGAATGAACTAGTTATAGCCAAATAACTACCTGTTTCTACCAGAAAGCATGGTTTTGCTACAGTAACGCCCATTCCATATGAGATAGGAGATCTAAATTTTGCTCAGATAATTCGTATAATATATCAAAATCCAAGTCCAAAATCCAAGTCTAATATGGATACATGAAATAAGACTCTGATATCTGATAGTCTTTCTACTATACATTCTTCTACTATTGTTTGGGATATATTCCCATAATTTTTTTGACAATATATTTAAACTGCAGGTCAATTATAAATTGAACGATCTACAATTGTTAGATTTTCTTGACTTTTCTGGACAATTTCATGGAAACTTTTTTCAAAATTCCGATTTAGCTTGGCAAATTACATTTTTTCTTAATTCTTGACATAAATTGAAAAAGGTTGACAATCAAGCCAAATCAAGCCCGTCTGGCAACCCTAGGCATACCATAAACGTATGTGTGGGAAAAAACAATAAACGAAAACAAACATTTACATGCACATGTAAGCAAAATGTTAAAAACTTTTGACAGATTAAAAGAATATAAACAATGATTATCAGGCTTCTTGCGCAGACCTTTTCCATGGGCCTTGATGATGATTTGCCAGAGTAAACTGGAAATAAAAGCGCATTATGACAGTTCATGTAACATTTAGTTCTGTCGTCGGGCTTAAAATAACACCCTTTATTTGTTGCTTACTATAATCCTGTCCATCACTTACTCTTCAAAAATATTCCTAATCCTAATAAGCTTTCTAGCACTTGAAAGGCATTTAATTGTTATTGATTATTTCGAATAAAATGCCAACAGAAAATTCTCTCTTAAATGCCACCTCTCCCTAACCCCGTCACGCTTTCTCATTCTCTCTTTCTACATTACCCACATTTGTATGTATTTTTGCAAGATTTTTTCCCTGCTGCTGCTGTCGAATTTTTAGGCCATTTTATTATTATTTTTATTTTCGTGATTTGATTTTCCTCATTTCTAATTTGTAAGTTTTATAATAATTTTGTTTTTCACAAAATATTTCATAAAAATAATTTAATTTGTTTTACAGAATAAAAAAAGAGACAAGTATATAAAAAAAATTAAAAGACAAACTAATAAATACACTTGAACAAAAGTCATTAAAGTAAAGAAAAAAAAAAATAATTTAAATAACAAAAAATAAAAATTGATAAGTAAATGTGTTGATTGATTGATTGATTGTGCAACTCAAAAGCGTGTTATTTGTAAATGCAAATGCGAATGATGGAACTGAAGTTATTGACCGCAACAGCGAAGGTACTACCGCCAAAATAGTCGTACTTAGCTTTGATTTTTTTCAACTTATTTCTTTTAATATTTTAAATAACAACAAACTTTTTTCAACCCCTCAATTTATTATAAAAAAACAACCCTATTTCCCTTTTTCTTAAATAAAATATTAAAATTTTTACTTAAAATTAACAATTTTGATTAGCAATTTTAACTGCAACACCTGTGTATGCTTCTATCCTTTAATACTTTTAATTTATTTTTGGTTTTAAATATATTAAATTTTGTTTCATGTTTATAAAACAATCAATGAACAAAAAGGAAATGTATTTTCTAACTACATATTTAAACAAAAAAAAAAAAAAACTACTTCTCTTTAACTTTAAAATATCTAAACTAAAATATTTTACCTAAATAAATAAAATAATTAAACTTTTATATCTATTACAACAATTTTAACAACAATTAGTTTGATAAAACAAAAACAAATGCTATTGTTTTGCTACACCACCTAAAAAAAAATCTAAATATTTGTTGTACATACATATTTATTTTATAGATACTGATTATTAATTTTTTTTTAAATATTTATTTTAATTAATTTCCTTTAAAAATCCTTGCACTAAATCTGTCGTTTGCATGAAATGAATCAATAAAAGTAGATCTAAAAATAAGGATATTTTCTACCCATAGTGAAAAAACTTTAATTTATTTATAGTCTTGCAGAGAACAGCATTTAACAGGTAAAATAATTTCAAAGCTATTTGCGTTTTAGGTACAGAACAATTTTTAAACAAATTTTAACTTAAATCCTTATTTGTTCGAGTGTCCATATGAAAAGCAAGGGATGTTTTAGTATCTTTATTCCGGCTATTGGCTCATATGCAATCTGTATACCAAATTTTTTAAAAAAGAAAAAAAGTACCAATTTTTACGTTTTTATATCATAAAAAGTACCCTATATATTAATCTAAGACATATGCTAACTCTATACCAAATTTTTCAAAAAAAAATAGAAAAAAAAAAAGTTAACAAAGGTAAAATAGAACCAATAGTAGAGGTGATCCTCCTTTTAGCCCCGCGAAAGTACAATGTCTGTAAATGTCGGCTATAATCTGTATGTTTGTATATCTTATTTATCAGAAACAAAAAGAGTACCAATTTTATTCCGTTTTTACCTTTTAAAAAGAATACAAATTTTATACCTTAAATAGTACCCTATACCTTAATCCTGAATTTATGCTATCTACATAACAAAAGTACCAATTTTTTCCCCCGATTTCATTCTTAAAAAGTATCCTATATTTGAATCTGGGACCTATGCCAGCAATCCCCAACCTTCTAGAAGGCATCCGTACTCCTTCTTTTGGATAAACAAGGCCTGCTCGCTCCATTCCATACTCACATCTTTTTTACACACGTTGTCATTGCGGAGTAGGCCTTCCGCTCTCGCTTCTTTAGCAGGTACATAAGAGTGGTAACCGAATCAAGAAAAATAATTATTTTGCTTGTGCATAAAACCAAAAAAATGTTAATGCAGGCCTTAAAAAGGCCTGAAGTGAGAAGGTCTTCTGAGTTTTCCCGCTGGGTAGTTTGACAAGCAAAATACAAATGTATTAGTGTATAGATACCCTGCAAATACTAGCACCAGTCCAAACACGCGTGTAAAGAGTAGTCCACAAGGGATCAGGACTACTCCAAAAGTAACCCAAACGTATGGAAAAAACATGGTCTATTTAACATTACGATGTCCTAGGGGAGGACCATATAACCCACCTTTGGACTTAGGAGTAGTTTAAAAACTACTCCATGGTATACACAAGAGGTTTAGTTCTGAAGTCGTTTAAAAACGGAAGCACGTCGTTAAAAAACGAAGACATGTCGTCTGCAGGGTACCCTGAGGTTGCGGGTTCGATTCCCGCCAGAGACTCTGGTTTCTTTCCTGCAGACAAGCATAGAGCTTCGCGGGATTAGCTTAGGAAATTTAAAAAAAAAAAGTTAGCAAAATTTGTCCCGAACAAATTAAATAAAAAAAAAAAAAAAAGTTAAGAACGCTTTCTTCCTTTGTTTGTCATTTGAACCTCAAAGGGGAGAACAAAGTATCAAAATGGGGAAATACGGGAAATTAAATTTTTTCTTTTACTTTTCCGAACTGCATGTGAAAATTTTTGAATTTTCTATAATATTGAACTTAATATTATAATATAGCGCAGGGTCCTGAGTGAACGAGAACCTATAAGATGAAAAATGTTGGCACTTTTTTGTTTTTCGTGAGGTACTTTTTGAATTTTTGTTAATATTTAAACAACATATAAGCATTAAATGAAACATGCATGGTCCTGAGTGAATAAGAATATGTAAGGGGGAGCCTTTTGGTACTTTTTCGTTCTACATCTGGTACTTTGATTAATTTTCGTTAATATTAAAAAAGAAAAATAAAATTAAACCTGAAATGTCCTGAGTGGATAAGACTCTATAAGAGGAGATTTTTGATGCCTTATTTATTTTGAACTTACGAAATTAAATTAATTCACATGGAAGATAACATATGAACCGGAGGTTGCTTCCTCGCCAAATCGGTCCACTAAGACTAAAAAATGCTTGAAACATTTAAATTCATATACATTTACATACTTACAAGTACTATATGTTCTTCATATTTACATAAAAATGTATAGTCGAATTTCGACCATAAGGCAACCACTAGTTGATTTTAAAGAGCCACATTTTTTCACCGCTTTATAAAGGATATATAAACCCTTTATACTCACAGTATATCGATCTTTATGTGAACCCCTAAAATAGTGCAAAAAACTCAATTTCTAAAAATTTGTTTCTGAACCCTTTTCGAAATTCATGATTCAATTTTTTATAAATGTTACAAGAGTATCAAGGCGTGATTTGTCATAAAACAATATTAACGATCTTAACAAGAGATATTTGCAAATTATTACCAAAAGCAATAAGTTTACAAAATATTTAGTGTGCAGTTTTTCGAATTTCCTTTTAAAATCGAATATCTTAGAATATCTACGTAAGTTTTGCAAATTTTATAATTAATAATTTTGTTTCGTTAGTGTCAAAAACAGTGTACTTGAACTATGCAGTGCTCCTTAGGACAAAATTAGCATAAAGTAAGGGGGTGCTTTAATACCATGGTATATAAGGCCATGATGGCTTTATCTCTCATTCAATAGGGAGATAAAGCCTTTTTTGTTTTTTTTATTCATTTGAATGGAGATAAAGCCATCATGGCCTTAGCTCACATTAGCAATATTAGAAAATGGTTTTATCTCTCATTTCAGTTCCGGAGACACTAAAGTTAAGTATTGAAATATGGGTTCGCATAATAAAGTTTTTTTGGCGTGACGGCCTGCGGCCGTTCTAAGTGTTTTTTCCTCCAGTAGGACGCGGCAGGTGGCTTCGCTAAATAAAGTTTTCCTGCGTGTGTCAAAAGAATAAAAAAATTTTTTCAATGATAACTAAGGATTTTCCCTTTTACAGAATGTCTATACCATGCATAACAATTTTCTGAAAAAATATGGCTTTATCTCTCATTTGCGAAAAAAAAATATGGCTATATCTCTCATTTCGCAAAATTTTAAATATGACCTTGCCTCTCAATGATTGGGAAATAAGACCATTATGGCTTTATCTCCCATTCAATTGAGCAATAATGCCATTATGGCCTTATCTACCATGGTTTTAAAGCACTCCCCCTAAAGTAAGATATTTGATATTTTTCCAACTTTTTTACTTTTAGGCATTTTCGAAAAAAGTCAAATTTTACATGTTTCTCATAACATCGAAAGTCAGACAAATTGGGAATGTATTTCTTCTAGTTATTTTATTAAATACCGAAAAGAATTCACACAGAACAACGCTCTAAAATACCGAACTGTTCTGTATAATACAGAACGAATGGTCACCGTAGTAATCTCGCATAGTCTAAAACAGGTATTAAATAAAAAAGTGAATTTTAAAACATCCCAGCCAGCACTTGGGTGATCAGTTTTTATCACTTGAGCGATTGAAAAAGGTTTTAAATGTTTGTATATGATTTATTGACATTTTTAAATAATGATATAGTTTTATCATTAGAGCGATTGAAAATGGATTCACATGTGATTCATTCAAATGCTCCAATAAGAATCAGAAAATTGAATCATAAATAATTCTGACAACGCGAGTACATTTATGAAAGAAAATTCTGTTATGATGGGATAGTTGAAGGATTTAAAATTCTCTTAAGGGCCAAATACACTTGTCAAATGCTTGTCCAGCGGGCGAATTCAATATGTACGTGTGCTGGACGTAATATTCGCCGTCATATCTAAATTTTTTGATTTTTCATCCAGCATCGCCGGTGTGAGACATACAAATACATTTTCACTAATACTACCACAATGCTTGATGAGTATTTTGATCAGTGTATTTGAGCCTTTACACTTAGGAATCAGCTTTACGAGCAAAATACCTGTATATGCGCTCATTTTTCAATCACAAACGATACTCTCGTTGTGAGAAAATGGTACCCTTCCGATGAATCACCTGAAAGAATCATTTTTGATACAACTTTCTGATTCCTCTGATTTATCACCAAAGCGATTAAAAGAGAATTCAGTCACACATCATTCATTCATATGCTTAAAAAGGAAGCAGAAAATTCAATATTAAAGCTGACTGCCAACAGATTCGATCATGATACAAAATGCTAGCTGGGTAATCTCGGCACTCTTTAGCTCTTTGTTGATAAACATTAATTAGTAAACAAATTCGTTTATTTCGAAAAATTGCTATGTTTGTGCACAAGTATGTAAGTATATTAACCGTTTTTTGCAAAACCACATAATTAACAAATGAAATAAATATTGAGGTTTTTATTAAAATGTAAAGAGTATACAAAACGATTTAATAACAACAAAATGTAAAAAAGTGCATAGTAACTGGTTTTTTATTTAAGTTAATTAGTATTTTTCATGAAATTGTTTGTGCTTTAATGGGTTTTTGGGTACACGGTACCTACACCAAGGAGTGTTAGGGAAACAGGGTTGAAATGTTTAACAAAATTAGGTCGTTTAGAGAATATTTAAGTTAAACCTTGTAACGATTTATTTGGAAAAGAGGGGGAAATGAACCAAACATTCCTAAAGGGTACTTTACAGTAGTATACTTTGTATTAAGATATGTCAAAAAATCAAGTAAATCTAAAAGGGTAATGATGTGAATGCAATGTGTTATGATAATGACAAGAATGTATTATGAAAATAAATTTGATGTCCCATACGACTTTATCGATTTTTGAGATTTTTCTACACAATACTACTTTTTATTTGATCAGAGTTGAATTTTAACAAAAGTTGAATATTTCGTGTTTGATGTGTGAACACTAGATAAAAACTAGATTTTTTGATAGTTGCAACAAAACTCGTTAGATTTCTTTCTTACAAAGTATTATGGAATACGTAAGACTTGTGTAATGGTGTAAAGTTCCCTTAAAAAATTAGATTTTGCCAAATTTCGATGTTATTTGTATGTACCAAAACCTTGCTTGATTGAAGTTTTTTTGGGGGAAAAACAAAATTGTAAAAATTTTAAGCAAAATATTCACTTACATAACTTACTAGAACTATATTATAGCTACCTAAACGCATTATCTTCCATTAAAAATCGCAGCAAAAATAAAATAGACTTAAGATTAAATCTCAATTTGGGCAGTAAATTTCTCATTTAGGTTTGTGTAGAATGTAAAAATCACTTGTTAATTAAGTAATAAAAACTTGGAGTTGTGAGTAAGAATAAAGACTAAAAACCTCCTTACTTTTACGTAAACATAAACGTTGCGGATCAGCTGCTCCGTTTTCCATGCCAAGCTTACGTATAAGTAGGCAATCTTACAAAATCCTGACGTTGGTTGCAGAAGAACCTAATAAAAATTAAACAAATTTTGATAGAGTGAAGATAATGACAAAAGCTAAATATATAAATTATATGTATAAGCTCAGATGAATTTTTTGTTTTCTTATAAACACATTTCAACACGTCGACGTATTTTAAGTAACTACCAATTATTGCAGTCGACTGCAGCATTACGTATGAGTAACGAGGCCTATCTATCTATCTATATACATATGTATATGTACTTATATAAAAATGAAAAATGTGTGTATGTTTGTTGGTTTATAGAATCCTAAACTACTGAACTGATTTTCTTGAATTTTTTACAGTAACATCACGTGAGTCCTAAAAATAAAATAGGCTACTTATTTGTTCGATAGGTGCAGGGAAAGTGGTACCCCCCATAGGATGCCAATATTAAGTATCGCATATTTTAAGAGCCGCTGCACTCATTTTGTTGAACTTTTGGTAGAAGGATCTTCTTTTATACCAAAATTGAAATAAAATAGCAGCAGGGGAAGTGGTGCCCCCCATAGGACGCCAGTGTTTAATACCGCATATCATAAGAACTGTAATAGTGTGAATGTTCAAACTTTGTAGAAGTCACTCTTATGGTATACTACACTCTTGGAAATAAAAATAAAGCGGGTAGGCCCAGGGGGGGGGGAATACCTCCCATAGGATGCATTAATTAAATACCGCTCAACTGAAGAACTATTACAGGGAGAGTCTTCAAACGTGGTTAAAGCTACTATTATGGTAAACTATAAATTTCAATTTAAAAGCGGGCGGGGTAGGCAGAGGAGGAGCAGTACCCCTCATAGATAGAAATATTAATAAGAGCCACTGCACGCATTTTGTTGAACTTTTGGTAGTAGGATCTTCTGAACCCCAAAATTTAAATAAAATAGCAGCGGGGGAAGTGGTACCCACCATAGAACGCCAATGTTTAATATTGCATATCTTAAGAACTGTTATAGTAAGAATGTTGAAACTTTGTAGAAGTCACTCTTATTATTAAATAGCTCTCAACTGAAAAACTATTAAAGGAAGAGTCTTCAAACGTGGTTAAAGCAGTGTAGCGAAGCGTACCGGGTTAAGCTAGTATATAATAAATAGATGTTATTCGAAGTAGCCAGTGCTCGAATTTATGCTCACCCAAATGGTTTCTTCTTTACATACATAAATGCTTCTTTTTACAAAATGAATTATCCAAACAAAAAAGCAAAATGCGTTTAAGTGCCGACTTAAACCCTTGAATAATTGCAGTTGAAAGGTCAGTGGTTTTTAACGAAATTTCTAATTACATTATATATTACCTGTACCCATGTTCTGTAACTTTGGTGAGAGCTTCTCGCATCGAAAAGATGTGAAACACTATTTTTTTTATTTGTTTATTTATTATTAATTCAATGTTACACAAAAACCGAGCCCAGAGGGCCATATATGGTTTAAAAATACAACTCAAAACATACAACTCAACATATTCCATCCTTTCTCGAAAAGTTACACAAATGTGTGTCTATAACTCATGTCGAAATCTATCAAATGAGATTACGTCGTTACGTTATGGTGAAATATTAAAAATTTTCGCGAAATTTCGCTTTTTTGTAATTTTTTTTTATTTTTTGTTACTTTCCGACATTTTGTTTTTTTAACCCATTTATCGATTTCAAATAAATTTTAGTATTTGTTTAAAGTTTGCAATTTTTCGCGATATTCGCGATAAAAGCGTTTTTTCCCGTGCTTCTTAACAGCTTTCACAATTTTTTAATAAATATAAGACTTTGCTCTCTTGCTGCGGTTAGAAAATCAGCGATCTTTAGTTCAAATAAAATTTTTTCGAACAAAAACTTCGAATACTCAAAAACATGTGGATTTGAGAACACCAGTTTATGAATTATGCGGATTCAAAAAATTGTTTATTTTTAATTCGGGTCGAAACCTAAAACATACCTGATCATTTTCTTTACTATATTCATATAAATTCAATATTCAATAAATGTTAAACGTTATACATAGATTTTCAAATTTTTTTTTTATGTATCTTTTTGGGAAAAAATTTATCTTTTTGGCAACTAAAATGTATCTTTCTCGAAATGTCACTGGCAACACTGGTTATTATTCATTGCATTTTTAATATGTTTTTTTTTTGTGTTAAACATTTTTCTCGCCCCATTTTTATTCGTGGGTTTATTTGACAGTTCAAAGTAAAAACTTTCTCACAAAAATTTTACATACACACTTTTGTTGTAAATTGGCGAGTAGTTTCCTTACGTGACAGCTTTTACCCGCCAAAAATGTTACAGACCCAGTTAAGGGAGAAAAACAGTTGTTTGTTTCAATTTGTGGCATTTTTGTTTAATTTCTCACGTGTCAATCGCAAAGTTTCTCGACGCGGGAGTTACAGAACATGGGCACTGATTAGAGAAGTTTTTGTTGTGTTACATTCTTTTTCCCAGTAATTTTTTTAAATTAAATTTCAAAAACCAAATTTTTGGCTATTTTAAAATGCTATTTAATCTAGCAATTAAAAAAATTTAATAATAATTTTTTTTTTAACATTTCTTATATAATTTATCAAATTAAACATAAAAAAAAAGAAATAGCAAGAAAGAAGTTTTATTTGAAGCCTCAAAAAACGTTTTTGTAAGCTAAATTCCGTAGAGGGCATTTTCAAGTCGGTTTCAATCTACAACTGCAAAAATTTACGATCAAATGCATTTTCTAATTTGTTTTAATTAATTTGTCCACAACGATAATGAACCTGTAATTGTAATTGATCATAACTTACATTTCGAAAAAAAAGTACTCAGCATCCGTATTGTACGACAAGTAAAAAAAAAAAAAAATATTATAAAAAAACTTGTATATTTCACATTATATTTTTAATTCAAAGTAATCGGTCATTGTCATTGATCATACTCTTGATTAAGAGATATTGACCTTGACTTGTTAATACCGATTTATTAAATGAATACGAAGAGTATTTATACAACGAAAAATATTTCTACAATAATATAAATGAATAAAAATGCTCGTTTTTTAATTGAACCAAATCTATACTTATTTGTAAAAATGTATGTATGTATGCTTAAAGTATAAGATCAACAAGTACTTATATTTTCAAGATCACTGTTTGATGAGGGATGAGGAGGATGGATGGATGGCATGCTTTATCATCCAAACATATCAACAACCAATTTTGTTGGGATAGATCGATCTTAGATGAAGATTTAAGTATGACTGAAAAACAAATATAATAAATAAAATAAATAAACAATTAATTTGTCGTCGACAAAAGGAACAACGAACTGACAAATGTTGACAATAGAGAATTGTTTTTTTTTTTTATATGGAGACAGTGTAATGTCCCATAACGGACGGCTTCCTTAAGCGGATACTGTAATCAGTGCCTTCGGCTTTTAAAAGAAAAGTATTTGGGTTCTTCTGAGACTACATTCCCCTTTTACGGACACATTCTGATGGTCACTTCTGTATTCGGGCATGAGAGATTCCACTGTATACATATTTTCAAACATAAACTTTTCATGAATTTATTAAACTTCTCACAAATCGTTCAGGCCAATCCAGTTTAGTTCGGTCGAGTTTAGTGCTCACTGGATGTAAATTCAGGCAAACAATATTACGTCACGTTTTCTTAAATCACATTGTGTACAACTCGGCTTTTACTCTGTAGACGTGTGTATCTGTTTAAGATATTTTGCATACATTCCATAAACAAATGTGTACAGTAAAAGCTTTTAGAAAAAGTCCGATACTTCGTTTATGTCTTATGAAAAAATTAAGTGTTTGACTCGATTCCACTGTAAACTTAATTGTATACACAGTCACCAATCTATATCGCCATGTATAACATCGTGTACAGTCAATGTTTATTTATTAATGTCTTTTAGAGGACTTTGTTTATAACAAAAAATTGACCTATAAACATTTTTCTCTTTCGACTGACAAACAAACAAACAATTTCATTTAATTATTGTGATACTGAGAAATGGCATAATGCATGTGTAATTGACATTCATATAAATTTTTTAATTTTTGTTTTTTATTATCGATATCTAAAGTATGTCGGTGCTGGGGAAGTAAACTTGCAGTTGATATTTCCTAACCGTTCAATTGACCTTTTTGTTAAAAGAAGAGTGAATTGTCTCTTAAAGAAGAATATCTAAGAAAAAAATATATATATTCAATCTTAAGCTCACATTTTGAATCCTCTACAACTAGCTGTAAAGAGGGTGTAATAAGTTTATTGTTCCGTGTGAACATTTTTTTAATTTTCATCTAAGAACCCATATAAAGTCGATTTAGCCATATCCTTCTGTTGAAATCACGCTCACTTTCGAACGACTTATAAGAGTATTAAAATATTAAAGTCAAATTATTTCTAGTTCTCCTCTGCAGTTTGGGATTGAAATCCAGCACAGTTGGTTAAATAAAAACGCTATTATTCCAAAAATGGAACAACCCCCAAACAACTGATAGTTCAATTCGAAAACTTATATTAATTGGTGGTGGAGTGCATCGATTACACTGTTTGGTAAAAAACAAAAAAAAAGTCGTTAGCAAAAACTTTATTATGTGATTTAAATTGACTTCGGGGTTTTTTTATGGATTAGACTAATATTTCGCCCGAATTCAAGCGGGTTTTCTAATACATTTTATCATAACTTTAGAACGATTATCAAAATTTGAGTCATCCAAATAACTTTTTATTATATTATCTGCTGTTTCGGAGTTGTTCCGAATTTAGTGGCGATGATTATTTTTTCATCAAAGTACTATTTTTTGCTTTCAGTCTTACAAAAATTTTAAGGACAAAAATATCTTTAGCTTTTCTAAAGTCTTTGGAAAAAGGTTGCCTGACGATCTCGCCTAAGCAACCAGTAAAACTCGCATAGCAACCAGCTTATTCTACCAACAATAATTTTCAGTGTGCTCGTCAAGATTACGAATTGGGAATTAAGTACATTAAGCTTTGATGACAAAAATTGTACTATTTTTTTTATCATAAAAAAGAAATCCAGATATATGACGAATAAAATAAGTCATATAAAACGTGTCACAACTTTAAGTTGGCATCATTGCTTTATTTAACAGCTGATAGTTGCTTTTTGTTTAATTTGCTTTGAAATTTCATTATGAATCGACTTATACCAGAGCAACGCGTGCAAATTGTTGAAATTTTTATTCACAATAATTGTTCTAGCGTCAAGCTCATCGTGCAGTTCTTCAATTTAATGGCGTACATAATCGTCCTTCAGAGCGGCCAATTCGAATAACAATAGTTCATTTTTGGACCACATTTACTGTTACTGATAATATGCATCCCGTGAGATGCCGAACAGTGCGCACTTAAAAAGCTGTAGCCGCCGTTCAGGAAAGCATTGAAGATGATCCTAATAAATCAATTCGTCGCCGTTCTCGGAAACTAGGGTTGTGTCTTTCCACTTTATGGAAGATTTTTTTAATTAAGTGGCATTAATTTTGCTGATATTTTGCTCCAACAGGGCGAAGCCGCATACCACACAGCGGGCGCTACAATTGATTTACTCAAAGAAACTTTTGATAAAAAAAAATATTTCACGCTATGGCCCAATAATTGGCCACCAAGATCGTGTGATATAACCCCATTGGATTATTTTCTTTGGGGTTATGCTAAGTCACTTCTCTACGTCGAAAAACCACAAACAATTGAACACCTGAAAATCAACATTCGAAGAGTTATCGGCGAAATACGGCCGCAAATGCTGCAAAAATTGGTTGAAAATTGATGTTCCAGATTTCGCCTTCTACGCGCCAGCCGTGGCGGCCACAAGACAGAAATCATTGATATTAAAAATATATTTCCTTGTTTATTTACAATGAAAATTTGGTGGACAAATCGTCGGCTGATAATTTAATTGTCGTATGTGGATTCCGATAGTTTCGAGTAAATAGAGTTTGAAGTTTGAACTCTTATAAATTTTTTTTCAGCAAAGCGATTTTCTTTAAATTTTAGGAGGGGAAACTACTAATGTTTTACTAGTTTATTTAAAAGTTTGATGCCTATAACTAATTTGGGGTAGAATGTATTTTGATTTTTGTTCAGAATTAAATTGTCGTATGTGACAAAATGGAACATTTTTGTCATTTAAATAGCTTCATACGACATTTTGCCTCCGAAATGGTTACATACGACATTTAAACACTAATGGCCATTTTCTCAATGTATCGACAAACTGCCTGTAACTTAATGTCAACATAAATTTATTGGAACGATAAACTGTCCGTTAACGATTTTGGGTTTCTCAATATACCGACAAAAAACATTGTTTTCAGCTGGCAACGCCACTCAAAATACATGTAAAAGTTGGGAGTCAGCTGATTGAATTTATCTGTACGCAAATAAAAGGAAAAAAAATAATTGGCAGATGTGTTCCGGTTAGCTTTGTGATAAAATCGAAGCAAATGAGACATTGAGAAAACCAAATTTCTTTAATGTGCAGTTTTTCGTTGGGAAAAAAGATAATTGCCTAATGAGAAAATGGCCATAAATTTGTAAAACAAAAATTATTAAAAAATCGTACGTGACATGAAAAATCCACATACGACATTTTTGGTCGTTTTATATGGAAATTTGTCGTATGTGGTGTTTGGCAGTTACAAACGACATTTAATTTGAAAATTGCTTCAGCAAATACCACATACGACAAACTCAACACTCCATATCTCGAAAACCGTATGAGGTATCGAAAAACTGATTACGCCAAATGAGAGATCAGGTCGGAAAACCTAAGGAATCGATCTTAACTCAAAACCGCAAAAAATCCACATGCGACATTTAAATTATCCACCGACGAAATGTTAATTTTGAATGTAATTTTTGATAAAAATCGGAAAAATCGCTCTCAAGCTATGATATTTCTGGCGAGATATTACTCTAGCCCCTTAAAAAACTAGACTCGTAAAAACTGAAAACTGGGGCCTAATTTTGGCAGTCGTGATTGAGTACTTTCTCGATTCGAAAGCAATTTTATTTCTAATTCTTTCAACCGATACTGAACGAATCGTAATCATTTTTTCAGTATTGTGAAACTCAAATTAATGCTTTACAACACTGATAAAATAATTCCGATTCGTTCAGTATTGACTGAAATAAATAATTACACTGAAATAAATAATGCAACTAATAAAATTAATTCGAGTACGGTTAATTCAATGGTGACAGCCAAAATTAGCGCTCGTATTCGCGATTAAAAACTTTAATAGATACTGATGCACCATAAACCGATATTTTCTATACTTCTGGGATCAATGTTTAATTTAAATACATTCAAATACTCTATCAAAATTTTTTTTTTTTTTTTTTCGTTTGTCGAGCTTAATTCCCAATTTTTATTTTTGATAAAAACACTGAAATTTATTGTTGAAGGGATACCCTATTCCTATGCGCATGCCACTGCTTGCTTAGGCCAGATCGTCAGGAAACTTCATCCAAAGATTTTAGAAAAACTAAAGATATTAAACAAATAACAGTTGAATATCTTTAGTTTAATAAACTACATTTTTTCGTTATATTTTTCTGGAGGAAAACAATTTTTTTTCCCGATCTTTGAAAAAAAAATTTTTTTTTTTAACTCTTCAATATTTTTCTAAGCCCTATCGAATACATATAAAAAAACAATAACATTGTAGTTTATATTTGAAGAAAAAATGTGTTTTTTTTAATTTTTTTTTATTTATATTGAATGAATTTCCAAGTCAAAACAAGAAAGTTCTGCGAAAAAAAATTTGCATCAAACAAAAATTACGGCTAAAAAATTTGTAATCGCGAATACAAGAGCTAACTTTTAATTCAGCGTACTCGAATAAGCTTTATTGGTAGGGTGCCCAGCTTGTTAAAAAAATGTGTCAAATTCGTGCACAGTGCTATTAATTTAAAACTATTACAGTCATAGAATTCTGTTTGAAGTAATAAAACAAAAACTTATTGAATTTTTAATGGAAATCTAAATGTTGTTTAGTCTATAAATATATGTTGTGAAACCTGTTAACTTTAAATTACTTTTGTTAGACGCTTAGAATAAATTTAAATTTCAATTAAGATATGTTAATAGTATGAATTTATAGTCCGAAAGGTTTTTTTATATTCTTAGAGATTTTTTTTTATCAGTGATTTCTTGGAAAGTGATTTTAGCATTATGTAAATCCCCCCTATAATATTTTCTTAAAATTCAATATTTATACCCACAACACAATAGCGGAGAGGGTATTATGCACTTGTGCTAATGTTTGTAACACTTAAAAAAAATATTGGTCAGCTTTAGGTATACCGATTGACTCAGAGTTATTTTCTTAGTCGGTCTAACGATGTCCATCCGCCCGCCTGGCTGGCTGTCTGGCTGGCTGTCCATGTACACCTTGTGCGCATAATACAGGTTTTTGGAGATAATTAGATGGAATTTTATACATGGGTGTCACAAGGAGTTAAACTATTAAAAATGGCAAGAATTGGTTCATAGTTGCACATAGCCCCCATTAAAGCTTCTTTCCGGAATAGAGTTTTATGACCATTAAGCTCTTTATGATATTGAATTAAATTAAATTTTTTACAAATTTATTCTACTGCTATCTTAATGATCTTCCCAAATTTTATTGGAATCGGTCCATATTCGATTCCCATTTAAAAACTTCTCCCGAAAATTGCTTTTAATACCATAACTTCCTTAGAAATATTAGTATTGAAATAAAAACTGTCGAAGATGATTTTTACGATAGCAACAATGTCATGACAAAATTTTGTGCTGGTTGGTCCAAAATTAGCCATGTGTCATATTAACCCCTTCCTAAGACAACTTTAAGACAAACAATTCTCATAAAGGTGAAGATATCTAAAAAATATTCGGCACAAACAACTAAAACATGAATCTTAACCTCATAACATAATATTGTTCTGGCGGGTCCATGATTACTAGGGTGGTTTTTTAAAATTTTTTGTGGTGCTCACATCTAGGATTGTGCCATTTAGTGAAAAAATACTATTTTAAAAATTTTAGCTCAATGGGACTATACCTTCCCGTGCCCAAAGTGCTCTACTACTTTTAACATTTAAACTTCGCTTATTTTTCTCGAAAACACTTGAACTAATCGCTATTTCGTGGCTTCTGGCATCTTCTAGCTAATTTTTTTATTCCTATTTATACATTATATAAAAATCGGGGAATCACCGATCTGGTTTTAACGTGGCTCTTGTAAAAATACCTCAAAAAAAATATTTTATTACAGTTTGTTATGTCAAGTAAACAGCTCGATGTTAAAACGATTAAGGTATTTAACCAGTCATTTAAAAACACTGAAATGGCTAGTATCTCGTCTAATGTTGGTGTTCGAGCTAAAAGCTAGATTTATTTAATTGGACATTCATCCCAACGAAGCTGCCATCTAACCATCAAGCCAAGCTATCTCTCTAAAGCTAAAATCGAAAAATATTCAACGAATTGAGCGAACTACAGAAAAGTGCAAAATTAAAGGCAAAAGTTCAAAACTAAAAAATTATAACAGCTCGCATTCACATCCCAGTTACCAGGTTTGTTCGACCATTAAACGCCACGGCTGAAAAAAGAGTTAAGCTAATTTAAGACTTCAATAACACTCTTACAAAAGATAAGCAGCAAAAAACGATCCTACTTTAGGCGGTATCGGAATGTCCTCGTTGGTATTCTGATACATACGTCCAAAAGTGCCCTTGATCAAACTTTGTCTGTTAGTGATGCTGAGCCAAAATATATATAAAATATATTATTAAGCACGAATAACAAAATCTTTTAAATTAAAATTTTGTATTCCCAAAAATTTCTTTGACTATTTTATTTATATTAAGGGAAATCACGATGGGTAGTGCAAAGGGTAGCATGTCACAACGTCCAGTGTCATAGTGTCATAACGTCCATCAAAGAAATGTCATAGCGTCCGCGGACGTTATGACACTTTGCAAAGTGCAGAGAAGCTTTAGTTAGCGAAGCCGGTATTTGTTATACCATAGAGGAGAAAATCCTTGCGCCCGGCCGAAGGCCGGCTGTGCAGAGAAGCTTTAGTTAGCGAAGCCGGTGTTTGTTATGCCATAGAGGAGAAAATCCTTACGCCCGGCCGAAAGCCTGCTGTGCAGAGAAGCTTTAGTTAACGAAGCCGGTGTTTGTTATACCATAGAGGAGAAAATCCTTGCGACCGGGCGAAGGCCGGGTGTGCAGAGAAGCTTTAGTAAGCGAAGCTGGTATTTGTTATACCATAGAGGAGAAAATCCTTGCGCCCAAAAGTGTTTTCGTATTATATATTCAATACATACACCCAGAGCAGCAAAACTATTTTTAAAAATTTTTAACCATATTATGTTTAATTTAACCAAATCATTGTCCCCAACAACCATATTATGGTTAAATTAGTTTCTTTTAAAATAGTTTTGTTGGTTGCGACCATAATAAAACATGTTTTCTCTGCGCATATGCAGATCTTGTTTTGTATTTGACTTCTTTAGTAATTATGGACACTGTGACAGTTTTGAAAATGTCATAATGTCCATTTACAAAGTGTCATAATGCCCACGGACATTATGACATTTTCAAAAGTGTCATAAAGTCCATGGACACTGTGACACTTTTTGGAGTGTCATAACGTCCATGGACACTATGACACTGGACGTTATGACATGCCACCGTGCAAAGTGTGCAAGCGATGCAAATGCGTGCAAAAATACACACATTTGCACAACACAACAACAAAATGTACGTATTTGCAATTTGCTCTTTTTTACTTCGTTTGCACTAAAAAACCATGAGCAAAGTTAGTAGTGCATATTTGCTCAGTTGCAAACAAATGTAAGCAATAACATTTGACATATTAAATGCCATGTTGATTTTAAGAAAACTTATAACTTGAACATTTTCGCAGATTGTAAAATAAAATAGAGAATTAAATTTAAATTAATTAAAAAGAAAACATTTATTTTAGTTTGCTTATGCATAATTGTAAACAAATGCAGATTTTTTACAGTGCTGCCAGAAGTTTTTAGTGCTGGCAGAATACATTTTTAGAAAAATAGCATATTTGCACAAAAATAAAAGTGGTATGCTCACGATCAATCATAATATGCACTGCAAATTTACACATTGCAAATTTGCACAATGACCATCGTGATTACCCTTATTATTATATTATTTTGGAATTTTAGTTCGGTCATTTGTCAAATATTTTCTTTAATATTGGTTTTAAAAATTCCCGAAAAACTGAAAGAATGTCTAACATAGTTGATATATATTGATATTCCTACCTTTTGGTATGTTTTCCTATGTAAAAAAATAAACTCAATTCAAGTTAATAAAATAAACTGCCACTTGATAGTTTATTTTGCGTTATAAACTTAACCAGTCATCCGTCAAAGTAGAAAAGTGGCGCTATTTCGGGAAAAACAGTTAACTTTTTAAAATTCATGGCTCTTTCGGCACAAGAAGACAATGTCCGTTTGAGCTTAAACTATTGCAATTTGATTTTTACACTAAATGGCACATTTTTAGACTTAAGCACATACTAATTTTTAGAAAAAATAATCAGTCCTATTCAAAAAAACCACCTTAATGATTACCTATGAGTCTCAAATAGGATATACTCTCAAAAATTAGTTTTAAAATACTATGGTGTATCGTATCATAAGGATGGGATTGACCGAATATACTTTCTAACATGTTTTATTAAAGCTAATAAAGTAAAAATTTTAAGCAAAGCTGGTTTTTGCTTTAAAATTCCTAATTAAGAGTGTTAGTTTTTCATTGCTTAAAAATTTGCAAAAAGTACTCAATTTTCATCAGTTACAAACACTTGCTATTTTTGCAAATAAATAAATAAATTAATTATTGCATTTTAAGGCTATGTAAAAACAAATTTACTAGGCGTCAGCTGTTTCGACACGTGTATAGTGTATACAAAAAGTAAACCCCAAACCTCTTTCCAATCAGCACTTTTATTTACAGGTCATCATGCAGTTAGTTGTTTTTTCTTAATTGTTTAAAAATAGAATAATTAATCTTATTGAGGCAATTTATATCCAGATGTTTGGTTAAATTACAAGTTTATTTTTTGTTTATGTTCCATTTACAATTTTTTTGTCCTAGACAATTTTTAATATTCTCTTTTTCAACTTTTTTGTGTGAACTTTTGGAGAAGATCCAATAAGTAGTCGGTATATTAAACATTCAGTTGTTTATTTTGCCATAAATTTGATGATCACGTCATTTAATAAAATGATAAACAAAAAAATAAAAAAATAATAGGTGGCATTAAAAAAAGAGAACACTCGGATTAATGTTTCAATTACATTAGTTTTAAAAAGTATTGATTATTTGAGCTTGTTCTAAAAAAAATCCAAGGATGTTAACGGCTTCTTAAAAACAATTTAATTCAAGTTTTTTTTTTTTTTAAATTTGAACTTCCGGAAAAATTGTTTAAACAAAATATAAATAATACACTTCCAATCAGCAAGGCATTCCCCAACACACATAATTTATTTATTGCCTCCAAATATAATCAAAAATATGTATTGTACATTATTTTACGTCTATAATTATTACACTTTAAATATTTACTCAAATCATTTTCAAATACTGAAAGATGCCAGATTAATTGAAATATTTTTAAGATTCCGCTTTCCCAAAAAAAACCCTTAAATTCTATTAAAATACAAAATTCATAATAAGAAACTGTCATTATTTCATATGTCTTCTCACGGGATATTAGTTAATTGGGGGCGTAATTTAAAAGTAAAATCTAGAAATGGGTCGAAGGGGGTAAATCGCGATAGTTACCTATTTAAAGTAACATTCTTTTAACGACTTTTATATACTTTGCAAATAAACTTACAAATTTCAAAATCTTAAAAAAAGATCGTAAGAGAAAAAATTTTTAAAAAATTCAAAGAGATCAGCATTAGAAACTAGAATACTAAAAAATTGTATGTAAAAAGAAAAAAATTTAATGGGAACTGTTTTCACTATCTGGCAACATTTTATAATTAAAATTCAATCCATTTTCTTGATAATTAAAATAGTGAGAACTCTATTATGGAATTGGCGTTCTCTAAATTATAAATGAAAGCAGGCCTTAAAAGAATAAATTCTCTTTATTAAAAATTTTTAGTCCATTTCTAAAGAACATAATTTCGCTTAAAATTTTAAATCAAAATTGTTTCGCAACACTTCCTATTAAAACAAGTTTCTTGCAGAGTTTCTTTTAACAAGGTAAATTTTTTCTTAAAAAAGTAAATTTTTGCAAAATTTCTTATAAAAAGTAAATTTTTGTAAAATTTCCATTAAAAAGAATATTTTTGCAAAATTTCCTATAAAAAGAAAATTTTTGCAAAATTTCTTATATAAAGTTAATTTTTGCAAAATATTCTATAAAAAGCAAATTTTTGCAAAATTTCCTATAAAAAGTAAATTTTTGCAAAAAATCCTATAAAAAGTAAATTTTTGCAAAACTTCCTATAAATAGTAAATTTTTGCAATACATATTTCTTATAAAAAGTAAATTTTTGCAAAATTTCTTATAAAAAGAAAAGTTTTGCAAACTTTCCTATAAAAAGAAAAGTTTTGCAAAATTTCTTATAAAAAGAAAAGTTTTGCAAAATTTCCTATAAAAAGAAAATTTTTGCAAAATTTCTTATATAAAGTTAATTTTTGCAAAATATTCTATAAAAAGTAAATTTTTGCAAAATTTCCTATAAAAAGTAAATTTTTTGCAAAATATCCTATAAAAAGTAAATATTTGCAAATTTTCCTATAAAAAGTAAATTTTTGCAATATTTGCTATAAAAGTAAAATTTTCCAAATTTCCTATAAAAAGTAAATTTTTGAAAAAGTTCATATAAAAAGTGAATTTTAGAAAAAACAACTTTTAAAAGCGAGTTTTGGCAAAGTCTTTTATTAAAAGGGAAGTTTGATGAAATTTATCATAAAGAGTATATTTTTACAAAATTTCATAATAAGGTGAATTTTTTCCAAAATGTCCTAAAAAGGTTAATTTTTGGGAAATTTCCTATTAAAAGTAAAGTTAGAATACCCCATAAAAAGTAAGCTCTTGCAAAATTTCCTATAAAAATTCCATTTTCACAATACATATTTCCTATAAAATCAAATTTTTGCAAAATATCCTATAAAAATAAAATTTTTCCAAAATTTTCCATAAAATATTAATTTTTTTAAAAATTTTCTAAAATGTGTAAATTCTTTAAAAATATCCTATAAAATGTCCAAAATGGGCTAAAACAAGTAAATTTTTCCAAAATGTGAATTTTTCCAAAATGTCCTTAAATGTAAATTTTTCCGAATTTGCTTTGAAACGAATTTTTTTTCGAAATTTCCAAAATTTTCTATAAAAATTCAAAATATTTGATAAGTTTCCTATAAAAAGGAAATTTTTGCAAGACAACAATTTCTAAATTTTTCTAAACATTGTAAATAAACTCTTTAACCACTCTGTCAAATATTTCTTAATTTTTTTTTTAGATTTGTTCACTTATTTGCACGGTTTTTATGGTACAAAAAATAAAGTAAATAAATAAAAAAGAAAAAATACAATAATTTATACTGCTCTATGCACTACCACTTTTACTATTTGCAAAAAAAGCACACGCACAAACACACACACATACAATTGTTATGATGAATGCGATATGATACTCAATTAAATTATTCTTTATTTATTTTACTTTTAATTTTACTCCAAATTGATTGGTTGGGGTATTGTTGATAGTTGGTAGGTATTTGATTTTATTTATTGTCTACTGTACGTACATACATATACATATCAGCATGATCTTATTTGAATGTATTTCATTTGTTGTTACTTATTACTCTTTTATTTTTATTATTTTCTCTATCTCTTCTTTTCTATGGATGCAAAAAAAAAAAAAAGTCAAACTCAAACAGTCTCACAGACATAATACATTCTACATCTTCACTTATATATTGTACAGAGAACCGACTAACTCTATTTTAGTTATTTTGAATTAGAATTAAAAATCTCTTCTAAATATTCTTAAATAACTGTGTGTAAAACAGTTTTATTTTTTCGTATTTGATTTTGTTTGAGTAAAAATTATTTGTGTTATTAGAGATATGGGAGTACAGAGAGTACTACATAGAATCTCTAATACTTTGTAGAGAGTAGAGTTTTGTGCGAACCAAATAGTTATTGTAACGTTGTATTAATGTTTGTTTTTCTTTTCGTTTGTTGCTTAAATATCTTTACAGTGCTAGCAGAGAAAACTTGTATAGTAGCGATCAACAACAACAAAATCATCAATTTAAACAACAACAATTAAAGCAACAACAGCGCCAACAACCCCAACACCATTCGCATCAATATTTGCTGCGCCAGTCTCTGATCAACCTTACAAGCGCTCAGAACACACAGACTCAGACTGCTCCTCTTTACAGTAGTCATTCGGATAATAACAGTTATTGTAGTGCTGTAACCTCACACGAAGGAGCTACTGCTTCCGATCAGGTGCAACAACCGCAATATCTACAGCAGCAACAGATTGCTGACACTCACAGTAGTAGCAGTAGTTATCGTTCGCGTAATACGTCGCGGAAAAACAGTGATAACGTTTCGTTTTCGACGCGTAATCAGTTGCACAAATCGATATCGTGCAGTTGTGAATCTCTTAAATGTGCATTAGTTGCTAGCGATTCCACAACAAACACCACTAACACCACAACTCATACCACTAGTGCTAAAGGTGCAACAGGCAACTTTTACGGTCTTAGTACCGACAACGACAACGAATTCTTACTTGACAGCGAAGTTCAGCCGCACAAAGAGGAGGAAGGAAGTGATTTTTCCAAGCTTAGAAGGGTAGGCGGAAACGCCAACACCACCCGCCCCCCAAGTTCAATAGGTGATGATTATCACTCACTGCAGTCACACGAGACATCATCAGCAGGCTTACGCTTTAGCAGCGTTTCGAAACAAAACTCTTACGATAGCGGCGGTTCACCTCAGCTGTTGACCCTTACGGCGGACGCCAATCACCGTTATCAACAGCAATACAGTCCAACCAGTCGCCTTTCGTACAGCCCGAACAGCAAAAGTAGTAGCTTGGCCATAGCCGATGATTATCAGGATTCTCAACAAACACAGGGCGATTTAAAGCATTTAGTCGTTCATAATCTAAGTAGTTCGGATCCGTTAACGCAAACCACCAGTTACAGCAATCATTACCTGGAGGAGGCCAACAATTGTCCCCTGCTTAAGACCCACTACAGTGATTGTAATATTTATGCAAAGAACGAACTAGATTCGCAGTCACAGCAGCCGGACAAACAGCAACTAGTTAATAACGCCTACATATTTAAGTGCATTGGAAACAATAGTCCATCGTTTTTGAAGACCAATAAAGTCAAAGACCAGTCGCGTAAATTAAGAAACCTATCGCTGAAAACTCATCCTAAGGGTAAAAAGAAAAATCAAATACTAGCCAAGTCAAACGCAGTGTCCGATAATTCTCTGCATCCGGGAGATAAGTACCTAAATCTCTACCTGGTGGAGAAAAAACAGCAACAACAATCGTCATCAACTTCTCCATCCGTGGCTTCCGGGCACCAAGTGTCGCGACACAGTACTCCTTACATAGTGAACGGTACTGTTAAGTCATCATACCCCACATATCGTTCCTCAATTAAAAGTGAAACAGCCGTAAGTGCCGTCTTAGCAGCAGCCGCCGCCGCAGCAGCAGCAGCAGCAAATAGTAGTAATTCCCATTTACAACAACAACAGCAACAAGTATTTGGCGGCAATAGCAGCAGTGTCAATTATATATCCTCAAATCCAAACTCCTCCAGCAATCAGCCGCAACAAAATCCGCAGCAGCACCAGCCGCACTACAAAACAGCCAAAATTAATAACAAAGGCTGCAATCTGGTCAACAACGGCAACAAACTTAGTGTTAGCACTAATTCGTGCAATCGCCTACATGCCGGCTCACCCCATGCAATATCACCGAAAAGTTCTCTATCGAGTAACGGACACCTCAATAAGTATTGTCTGACCGATATAAGTCGTCGCAAAACCGAATTCAATCGACAGCTTAGTGCACCGACTGATTACACCCATCATTCATCGAGTAACGGTTCACATCAGTCCACCAACGAAGTTGTTGGCGGCGAATCAACATCGACCGTTGCCAGTGCTGGTGTCAAGCCTCCAGCCTACTTGCAGCAACATTCATTACCAAATCAACAGCAGCAACAACAGCAAAATCCACAGCAGCAACAACAACAAACACCACATACAACACACTATCAGCCTCATTATCATCAGCATCACCATCACCATCAACTACAACAACATCCCCATCATCAACAACAATTACTACAGCAGCAGCAACATCACTATCAACACAGTCAACAGCACCTACCACAACATTACTCAACAACAATATTAACGAAACCTACATCGAACTCGTGTACGAACAGTTTCAACAGACGCCACATCAAACGTCAGAAAAATACGAAATTAAATGAAAGGTATGTTTCTATTGTATGACCAATTTGTTGCAAACATAATTTATTATTTGTTTTAATGTTTGTTTCTTGTTAAATTCAAATGGTGTGTGCGTTAGTTTTATTACACATGTGATTACTTATTTAACAGAGATAAAACTGATTTTTTCAAAGGGGCTGGATTCTGGAAACCAAAAAATTTCTTAAGAAAATTTCATTTATGACAACTAAACACTTTCAGGTTAGATACGGCACTTTTATAAGTACCTAAAACGCGAAAATAAATGTTTAGTCCTAAACTAAAAAAAGCGCAAATTCGGGACTTGTTTACTAATATGCTTTTTAGCCTGTTTTTACCATTAGATCGGTGTGAAAACCATCTTAAAAATTTTAAAACGTGCAAATGAAAAAACCTTGAACGGATAAGTTTTGAATTGAAGTTCATACTTAAATTTAAAAATCCAATTGAAAACAATCAATATGTGAAATCACCCATCGAGTTTTTCTATAAATATATGAAATGGCTTTTGGTGTCAAGAATTTATCTATATGTATGTATATATGAAATAGTAACGTTACTGACTGACTAAATCATTATCGTACAGCCTAAACACCTGAAGCTAAAAAATTTAAATTTGGACCGCAGATTGATCTCTCGCCAAATCGATCCACTAAGACGAGATTTTTGAAAATTCGAATGGTTAAGAAGTAAAAATGCTTAAAACGTGTACATTCTTTAACTTCATATCTCCTAAACAAAAAAAAAAAAAAACAAGTAAGAAAGTATAGTCGGTCAAGCCCGACCATATGATACCCTACACCACAGTATTTAAAAACACATCATGCTTACACTCATAAAATTATTACAGTAACTGATTGTGGGTTATTAAATTCGTTTTCCGTAGTGTTAAAATTAAATAAAAATATAGTTATTTTACGAATAATTTTATTTTTTAACATTTATGTTTGTTATTCAAAAAACAAACTTCAAAAAAATAATGTTTTTTCGTGTTTATTTTGTTATGTAGTTTCACTCAATTCACATGAGGGCTTTTACGACGTCGTTTTATCTTGATTCCCTTTTAAAGCAACTTCCAAAATCTCTTTGCGTTCATACGATGATTTTTGGTTGCATGTCTTTTTTTTATTTACAGTATGGCCTTGATTACCCGTCATTCGATTAACCGGCAGCTTCAATAAAATGGAAAACAAAAATTTTTTTGCACTGATTTAAATTGCCTCTATTATCCGAAATTATAAACAAATTATCTTTTTTTCGTTAAATTTTGAACAATCAAAATAAATTTAAATAAACGAAGAAAGAGAATATCTTAACGGTGTGGAAGCATGTTCTGCCAAATTTACTTTTTTCCTCATGTTAACATAATAAAACGTTATATATTTACATAAAATAAGAAACACACCAAAAAAAATAAATAATCAAGAATTCTGCCGATCCCGTCTATTATCGATAATCGAGGTCTCACTGTATTTTCAACCACACACTTCAAAGTAAGAAAAAGAATAAAACGTAAACAGAAAAAGTTAAAAGAGAAATGTAAAAAACGACATGCAAAATACAAAGCGAGACATTTTGTTAACCCCTTTTTCTTTTCTACACCGCTCACCAACAAACCAAAAGAGACGTCGACAAAGCGACGTCGTAAAAGCCCTCATCTAAACTGAGTGTTTGATTTTTGTCGGTTAGTGCCAATTCACACGTTGTAAAGTAGCAAGCTGATCAATAAGACTTGCAACGTGTGAATTGGGACTTAAATTTTATTTTTTAAAAGTAAAAACTATTCAATTTTAAGGAATATGTATGTTGTTTAATAAATAAAAAATTTAAAAATGAATGTAAAAATCATTTGTTTTAAATGAAATGTAAATGATCCGTTTTTTAAATGAATTTTAAGTTGTTTAAAATGAATTTTCGTTTGAATTTAACTACATAATATTTTGAGTGTATGTGTCCATATAAATATAGATTTATCTATGTTTATAAACTTCATGAAAATCGATTTGAAAGTGTGTGAGAGGCGGAAATTGCCCCCGACCTCCCGTTGTGGTCCTATTTTTGAAAAACTGTATAGCTAATGTGTCCATATAGATATGGATCTATCTATGTTTTAAATTTCATTAAAATCGGTTTAAGAAGCAGAAATTGCCCCTAACTCCCCTCGTGGTCCTATTTTTTTAAAAATGCATACATTTTGTGTCCATAAAGATATGCTTCTATCTGTGTTTTAAAATTCATTGAAATCGGTTTAATAGTTTCTGAGAGGAATACATTTCCCCCTATCTTCGCTCGTGGTCCTACGATTCGACCCATTTTCAATAGGCTTGGGCCAGCCTGCCAGCCGGCCAGCCGGCCAGCCGGACGGACATCGTTAGTTTGACTCAGAAAGTGATTCTGAGTAGATCGGTATATTTTAAGGCGTTACACACATCAGCACAAATGCATAATACCCCAGCGGTAACTAGAATGAGTAAAGAGGCCTAATAGAAGGCCTTATTTAGCAGTCACAAGCAGTCAGAAGCCCTTCTCGCCGCATTCCATACTTATTTATTTTTTACACAGGTTGTCATTGGGCGCAAGGCCTTCCACACTTCCTTTAAAAACAACTTCGATCCCTTCCCAAAGAAGGGAGAAAGGAAGGTCACTAAAAATAAAAAGTAAATAAAACTGAACACCTTCCTTTCTCCCTTCTCAAAGAAGGGAGTAGCGAATGTGTACTGAATATTTCAGAAGGTCTTTTAAAAAGAAGTTTATACCTTCTAGAAGGCATACTTCTGAAGGCAAGATATCATGCGAAGCGAATCTTTTAGAAAGGAGTATAGAGTCCTTCAAAAAGGCCTGCCACTTGCAGTCCTTTCAATATTTACCGCTGGGACCCTCTCCACTATTGTGGTGTGGGTATAAATACATGTATATATACATATTTGGTACTTTTCGAAATTCGAACGTTTAAGGGGTGAAAATCGTACATATTTTGTAAATTTTTCATTAAAATATATGAATTTAATTATGTTTTTTATGGAATGCAGACTAGAATGGCCAAGAACGGCAAATTTTAGTGAACGAAACCCAATTTTAAAAATATTTAAATGCCATTTAAGCCGGCGACTTACTTTTTGTTCAGTCGTACAATTTGTCAAAAAATCATGTGCGTCCATTAAGTATGGAAGAGTGACCTAAAAATTTATTTGAGTGACCGATTTTATTGTCTGTCCGACAGATTTTTCAGGCATTTTTTATGTCTGATAGAATTTTGGCAGATTTCGTCTGATTCATTCTTAATTTATGATTATGATACTATGGTTTGAAAAATTACAAAAAAAATATATTTAAACATTTTAAATTATATAATCCTGTAAAATTTGTAAAAAGTAGAATCCGGACTTTAAATATATCTCAGATATCTCAGAGAAATGGTAGGAATTTCACCTTCATATTAGATTTTGTAAGTAAGGATTGATTCGCGCAGTTATAACGTCTCGAACATGGCGAAAAACAGGGTTTTTAAGCTTCAGGCGAAGATATCGAAAACCAAGGGCCTGATTCTGGCAGTCGTGATCGAGTACTTTCTCGATTCGAAAGCAATTTAATATCTGATTATTTTAGTCAATACTAAACGAATCGGAATTATTTTTTCAGTGTTATAAAGCATTAAGTTGAGTTTCACAATACTGAAAAAATGATTTCGATTCGTTCAGTATCGACTGAAATAAAATTGCTTTCGAATCGAGAAAGTACTCGATCACGACTGCCAGAATTAGGCCCCAGATGTGATGTAGAAATTCTGAGTACAGATTAAGCGCATACCAAATCTTCAATAGAGTATACTCTGGTCTATAGGTTAAAAACTTGTTGGCCTGTGTTATTGAAGACCAACAATTTTATTTTATGATGTTTAGTTCAACGTATGTGAAAATTTATTTGATTTTTATAAACTTGAATTAATATTTCTTAAGCTTATCTGTTTATCTGAAAAATAATCTTTTAAATGTATCCAAAAAAGTTCATTTGTTTTAACCCACCTTCTTGATTCGCTACTGACCTAAAATGTAAACTCGTTTGTACTTTTGTTTAAACTAATTCGAGGCACGCTTTCATGTAATTGCGATATTTATCTTTAAAACGCAAACATTTGCAAATATTTTAAAACGCTTTTATTTGTTTATTTGCTTTTTGTCTCATAATTTGGAACTTCAGGGTTTTTTACAGTTTGGAAATTGTGTGTTTTTTTTTTTTTTTTTGTTAAATCTTAATTAGATTCGTATTCAGACTTTTTTTGTTCGTAGTAGGTAATAAAAGTTAAATTTATATTTAGATATGAATGTAACTACGATATCAAAGTTGATATTCAAAATAAATGGGATTTTTTTGTAACAGAAACAAGTTACACTACTACAGTGGAGTGAGTATTATGCGTTTGAGCTGATGTGTATAACACTAAATATTGATCTAAGAGCGACCTTTTTGTGTACCGATCGATTTAAAAGCCGATCGAACGATGTCCGTCTGCAATTTGGTACATATCGACCCCTTTGCGCGAAATTATCGTATGTTACAAAAACCAAATTTTACAGGACAGCAGTTTTTCTACTTTTCTCAGCTTTCGCTTGCAATATCAAAATGAAAATATACATTCAATTTTTGGAGGAACGAAGTGGAATTCGCCTACAATATTTTGCTAGGTGATGTCTCTTTGAATGAAGAACAAGATTGCATCAAAAATGCAATTTCAAAAAAATTGGCATATACGATCATATTGCGCAAAGGGGTCGATATGTACCAAATTTCAGACGGACATCGTTCGATCGGCTTATAAATCGATCGGTATACAAAAAGGTTGCTCTAAGATCAATATTTAGTGTTATACACATCAGCTCAAACGCATAATACTCACTCCACTGTAGTAGTGTAACTTGTTTCTGTTACAAAAAAATCCTATTTATTTTGAATTTATTTTGAATATTGGTATTTTGATAAAATTTGGTCCAAACATATCTAACTGCAACATAAATTGTCTTGCAATTTTTTTTAAGTACCACTCCCGAAAATAGCTTTAAGTGCCATAACTTTCTATAAATATTGCTATTGATATAAAATTCTGCGACGATTCCAAATTCCAAAATTTACCATAGATCCCGTATAAACCCTTTCTATAAAATCGGTTTAAGGCTTACAAATCTCATTAAGATGCAGATATCCAGATAATATTCTAATAATCTTAAACATAATTTTGGTTTGCTGGGTCCATGATTGACAATGGATCCCAAATTGCCAAATCGAAAAATACTATGGCGTAGGGACTCGATCATTCGTGCTTGACCGACTATACGTTCTTACACTGAAAGAAAAATGCTTCATATATTTAATGAATCATTTTCATAAAAAAATTTTCATTGGTTTAATGAAAATTTTCATTGTCTAAATGGAATTTCATAGTTATAATGAAGTATTTTCGTTAAAATCGCTTCATTGGATTTCGTAATTACGTTAACAATTTTCATTGGATGTATAAAAACTTAAGTTTTTCCAAGTTATACAAAAAATTTTAATTCGGCACATAAAAAACAATGTACAAACAAAACTATATTCATAAATTAATACAAAATTATAGGTTCCTTAAAAAAATCTTAAATTGTTAATTAAAAAATTTAAGATTTAATTATTTCATACATCTAATGTAATATGCCATTAAATTTATGAAATCAAAAATTTTTTTATAAAAGCGACATATTTCAATAATTTAAAAAAAAAATTATTTTTAACATTCAAATAACTCTATAGTCTCAATAATTAAAAGTATAAAAATATTTCGAAAAAGCATGCCTTCATAAATTTTTATTTTCATTATGACAATTATGTAAAATGTCATCATATTTACGCTCTTAATTGAGTAATGGCAAAAAACATAGTTTTATTATTCAAAAACTACGCTGCCGAGGTTGCGGGATCGATTCCCGCCAGAGACTCTGGTTCCTGCAGACAAGCGTAAAGCTTCGCGGGATTAGTTAAGGGATTTAATAAAAATAAATTTTTTAAAAAACAAATTAAATAAAATAAATTAAAAAAAAAATTTACTTTTCTGAAATTTACTTTTCTGAAAGTATTCATCCGATGAATAATATTCATAGATCAAATGTAATGCTTCATTAAATACATTTTAATGAAACAGGTTTCATTGATCCAACGAAGCGCTGCAATGGTTCCTTTTTAATGCAATTTTTCATGGGATTAATGTCAAAATTCATTGGTAGTGTGAAGAAAATTCTTTCAGTATACTTGTTTTACGTTAAGAACATTTTTTTTTTTAAATAATTCTTTGCAAATTTACCTCTTTTCCCAATCATAAAAATATATACTTCATGAAAAAGTTTTTTGTTTTCTTTTTAAATTTCAATCTATTGAATTTCCATGTAAAAAATTTAAGGGTTTAAAAAATCGTTTAAGTCAAATGTAAACCAAACTTACTGGAGTCTTAAGCAAATAACCATAAAAATTTTGTTTATAAGCGTATCCCAGTAAACCAAGCGATATTGTAACGATATCGAAATGATATCATATAGGTGATAGAAAGTATTACAAGTGATAATCGTTTACGAATCGAAAACGATAGTTTTTACGGACTAAATTGTACCTTTCCTTATAATATCGTTTTTCCATAAAATTATGATATCGTTTTCGATATCATAACTTCCAATAATAACGATAGTGAAATCGCATTTTTAAATTTTTCGAAAAACTATCGTTTTATTATACTGATAATGATATTATATGTATCTAATAACAAGGTAAAATTAATTTTTTTTAAATGAAAGAAAAATTCTTAAAATATAATAGCTAATACTTACAGTTTTTTGTAATATTTATAGGATAATTCGATCACAATGTGCATACATTTTTTAATAAAAACTTTGTTTTTAATTTTTATATTAATCTTTGTTAAAATAATTTATTATGTTTAAAAATATTTGAGGTTTTTTTCAAATGTTTGTTTTTAAATTGGAAAAAAATATTTTGATAAAATGATGTCGTAACGATATCGTTTTAAATATTAGTATATACTATTATACACGCCGTTAAATATAATATCGTTTTCGCTATCATATCGTTCTATGGTTTATTGGGATTATTTATATACATAAATATATTTTTATTACATGACCCACAACCTTGAAAGCAAAGATTTTTCAAAAAAATTTTATATTAACAAAAAACCGTTTTTAAACGATATCTTTAAAAAACAAGTAAGAGTGCTATATTCGGCTTTGCCGAATCTTATATACCCTTCACCATGGTGCGATAAGAACGGAAAGTTATATAAATGCCGTTTCTTAGATATAAATAAATCATATTTGTGCTACACCAACTTTTCCGCTCCCGCCAAAATTTTGATAACCAAGATGCTTGCAAATAATTTGGAAACTTTGGCCTTTGCTTATCTGCAGATATTAAGAAAACTTTAGAGTCTTTGTATGGGCAATGCCACGCCCACTTTTCCAATTCCACTCAAATATTGTTAGATGTTGTGTATTGATTAATAATGTGAAAACTTTTCAAAACTTTTTTAATGAAAGTTCGAATGGTTAACAACATTTTTTAATTTTTTTTAAATTTGACTTAAGATGTTTTGTCAAAATGCCACATATATAAACTTTTTATATAGTCTAAGATCAATATTGTAGATATTACAAACGGAATGACAAACTTATATAAACCCATGGTGAAATAATAAAGGTGGCAGCACTACGGCAGATGACGATTTTTTGCTCTTGCATTGTTTGTCTAGTCTTATGTCAAAGTTTGATGCCACCTGCTTATTCCCTCATGTATAAACCCTTTTACCTTTGGTGAAGGGTATAGAAAGAAGACGAAAAAACTTAATAAAATTAATCAATATTAAGTACAATTTTATGTTTTATTTAAATATATTTCTATTAAAAAAAAAAAAATAGATACGACTATCTAAATTAGAAAAAAAACAACAAAAATGACGAAAGATATGCAAAAATAATATTCATCTTTGTTTTATTTTAACATTCCAATTGTTATTGTTATTATTATTTCGATTCCCCAACCAAAAACAAAATCAAAGCAGCCAAAAAAAAAAAAAAAGAGATTCTTGACATTGATCTACATTATTTGAACATTCCTTGTGCACGAGTACGAGAATCTACGAGTATGATTTGTGTACTTCATTTATTACGTTTTTGTGTGGAACTGCTTCAAATAATAAATTCTGTATTTATATGGAGAAAAAATTCAAATTCATTTTAATTAATGAAACATTTATATTATTTTTGTTTTGTACTTAAAGCAAATATATTAACAACAATTTCAACCGATACAAGAAAAAAAATTAAAAAAGGCAACGCCATGTGTTCAGTACATTCAAGTACTTTTATGATTTGAAAAATAATTTCTAACCCTCAACAAGGAAATTGGAAATATTGAAAATATTTCTTCCCTTTTATTTGAAATTATTGTAATTTGGATAAAATAGATTTTGAAATAAATCAAATCAATTATATTATCATTCTTCAATTGAGGTATAAACAACAAAAACCTATATTTTCATAGATATTTGCATTTTTATGTATACAGGCGCGGATTCAGGGGGGGGGGGAATAAGGAGATTTCCCCCACGTAAAATCTCCAACGATTTTCAATAAGTATCCATACCTTAATCCTAATAGTTATTTATTAGATATTTTCAAAGAAACATCTAGTTTACCGTATTCAATTGCTTATTATTCTACATTTAATCCCAGCAGGTGCCATCTATATCCAAAAACTAAACGTTTGACTTGATAATGCGTGCGGTTGAATTATTAAAAAGCCTTAGTATTTGCAATATTTATTTATATATTAATGTGTTATATGAATCAAAATTCTATATAATTTTTGACGAAAGCACGGATTTATCGGGGAAAAGCCAGATTTCCTTATCTTTAAGATATTTCAACATGCAACAAAAAGTTTTTAGGGAAGAATTTATTGGCTTTGTTGTAAACGGATTTGAAGAGGCTTCAAAAGATGTTGATGAAGTTGATATGCCAATTGATGTGAAGGCACTATCATCAATAGTTCTTAAAGCTTTGACAAATTTTGGTCTTGACCTAAAAAATTGTGTAGAAGATGGAACAGATGGGTGTCCTCTGATTTCAGCAGAAAATGGAGCTGTTCAAAACTTCTGGAAAAGCGACAAATGCGAAACAAACGCCTTGATATTCCCATACATGGAACAACTCAATTTCTAAAAGCTATAAAGTGCCATTAATACAAAAAGTTGTATCATTTGTTAAAGAAACGACAAAATTGTTTAAATATAATCATCCCAAGCGAAAAACAGTTTTAGCAAAGTATTTTGGAGCCAAACTCCATTCATTATGCGTCTTTGCAACAAGTGTACATCATATAGCAGAAGCTTTGGAAAATATATCTTAGTGGAAAGGTAGTATCTCTACCTTTATATTAAGGAACTCACTTAGTTCTTTTAAATTAATTTGCGCAATATACATATTAAGTGTGAAACCTATTGTAACACAGCCACTTAGTATCATTTTACAAAAGCAAGATATAGATCTTCAAAAAGGATCATCCCTTAACAAAATTTTAATCATGTGAAGAAAAAAGAAATAAAGCCGAAGAACAATTTAAAGCGATTTTTGAAAAAGTTAAAGTTCAAATCGAGGTTCCAATCGAAATAATCACTTCCAAAATGTTGAAGATTACTACCGAGTTGTAGGTTACATTCCTCTTATTGAATTTTTTTAAGAAGATCTCACAACAACTTTCCCAATAGATATCCCAAATTTATTGAACATACCTAAACTTCTACCTGAAAGTGTAATCAAGTCATATACAGATACAAAACTGTTAAAACCACTAGCGGATGAGCTGATTATATTTGAAAAAAGATAAAGATCTAAACTTGAGCCTGATCTATCAGATAACGTTGTAGATGCTTTAATAAACTGTGATAAAGATATCTACCCAAATCTAAGAAAAATATTTCAAATTTTCGTTTCAATGGTCGTCAGTAAAGCTACGAGCGGGAGGTCATTTCCTACCCTTCGTCGAATAAAAACATGGCTCAGATCAACAATGACAGAAGAAGACTGTACCGTCAAAATTTGCCTCACAAGGAAATCATAAATTGCTTATTTACAAAGATTAATGTATATTGAACTGATCTTATATTTTATTTAACCTTTTTGTTGAGATTTTTTAATTAGGGTAATGACTTTTTTTGAACAAAATTTCTTCATCCCACCATTCGATGGGCAATTTAGTATTGATAATGAAAATAATTTTTTTAGGCCATTTTACCCCTCAAAAAAATTTTTTTTTGTTTTAAATTTCCATACACATTATATATGGTACATTTATTGTTAATATATGCTATGTATATATTTTAGCCCCCATATTCATAAATGATTAAACAATTTAATAAACGTTTATTAAGGAAAATGTTCATAGAAAATTTGGTTTTCAAGCCTTTATTAAATTTAAAATATTTTTATAAATACAGGCATAAATACATAAAATAAGCAACTGTATAACAAAAATGTAAAGCTATTTTTTTGGGTTTAATGAAATAAATTTTAAGTTTAAAGTGTGAGTTGATTTACATAATGGAAAAATATCTTGTGCAACTTTAAAAGCTCGTTCCGCGCATATATTACTACGCTGCTGAAAATTATCACTGTTCCATATATCCGCCAAACAACTCATCTATCACAACATCTATCATTTGGCATTAAAATTTAGTTTATTAAAAAACCGCGAAATAGAGTCGCAATTTTTTTTGCGCCCTTCTTCCGTAAAAATGGTAAGATCTTGTTATATTAATGAAATTATTAGAAAATACTTTAAAGTTTGTAATTAAGTGTTAATTTTGTACAGTAAGGAGAAAAATTTTAATTCAAAACTTTATCGCGTTTGGTGCGGAAACTTTCTCCACGATCGCGAAAAAGTAATACATCATTTCTTAATATTTTTTCACGGTCTATACGGCTATGCGATGAAGAATTTGATATTCGCAAAAATTGCAAAAAGTACCTACTTACCCTAATACACATATTGTGTTTAATAAACTTTTAAAAACAAATTTTTTACTTTTTTGTATCATACAAAATTTCCCCCCCTAAGGCTCAAGCTGGATCCGCGCCTGTTAATACACAACCTCTCTAAAAATATGGGCGAGATTAGAGAAGTGGACTTGGCACCATCCGTACAAAGATATTATTTTCTGTATATCTGAAGAACGGCATCGCCCACATTTTGTCGGCTGTTGTACTCATAGTATAACGGAATATTTAAATGAGCTAAGAACACTGGATCGTTTTTAAAGTTTGTTCGATTTGTTTTTAACTCGATTTTGATTTTCATAACATGGCTGTATATAAAAATTTTTTGAAAGCAATTTATTTAAAAATACTTTCTTTAAATATGAGGCACAAATGCAGCATATGCAAATAACCGAAATGCTTATGCATCAAACAATTTCGGTTATATATTTTTTTTTTTTGTTCCAAAGTATTATATAACCGGTGTGCAAACAAGCATAAAATACTGTATTTACTTTTTAATGTGCCTAATTTTTTTAAAGACTCAATCGTTTTTAGAAAAACAATTTATAAAATATTTAAAATGATTGTGGTGCTAATTATTCTATTAACTGGCTGCTTTTCACAATTAAGTTAATATGTTTAAAAATTAATTATACAGTCATAGACATTTTTAAGAACACATGAAAGAAAATTTTAAAACTTTTAAAAACAAACTGTTTTAAAAAAGCTGTTGGTATGTTGCCAGAAAAATATAGTGCTGCCAGAATGGTATCTTAACCAAACAATACTAAAAATCTTCTGACTTTACCTATTTTTTTTTTTATATAAAGAACATCTGTGTAAATACATACTTTTAAAATACGAGTATGAAGGATAAATTTTTTTAAAATTTTTTTTAAACAGCAAAAGTGTTGAGATTCTTCGTACAAGTTTTGAAATATTCCTTCATGTCTTAATATGTATGTATACATTTTTATATGTCTACCACTGTATAAATACTAAACATATGTAATTCTTTATTTTTTTGTTTTTTATTTGTTATTTTTTTCTTTCTTTAATTTTTATTAATCTCTGTCTTCCAAAGAAGCGTACAAATTTTAGAAAGAAACAACAACAAATACAACAGCTTAAAAAACAAAATTTATTAAAAAGTCTTTATAATTTATTAAAGTTATGCATACGTAAAGTACAAAAAGCAAATAAATACGCTGGGCTTAATAGAAATAAAATATACACAAGTGCCAAACAGGTTATCAGCATGATAATTTTATTGGGACTACTTAGGAATATAATGGAAATGCCAGACAGAGAATTAAGGGAAAAAACAAACCCCCATAACAAAAGAAGAAAAAAACAAATATTTAAAAAACAAGTAAAAGTGCTCTATCTGGCTGTGCCGAAACTTTAAAACCCTTTACCAAGAGTTCGAATATTTCAGAAGCGTGCTTTATGTGGCACTTCACAGAATAATAATTCATTGCCTATTTTAAATGAAATATTATGATTTGCTTCAGAAATATTATTTGGAGTTTTAACCCTGAAATCACCCTCAGTTCGTTTGTAATCAAAGTCATGATTTACGTAATATTAATGATGTATTTATCCCCTAGTGATAAACAACAAGTTCTAAAAAGCTTGTGTGTATTTTATATAAGCACTCACTTTATAAAACATACATTGCATGCAGTTAGCAACAATATCAAATATATTCACACTTGCCGACAGAAAATTTTGTCTCTAGTGCAAATTACATAGAAACAACATATGTGTGGAAAACCACACACTAGAGTAACTAACGTAAGTTCTGAAATATTTCGTTACTTAAATGTATTTTTTAAACAGTGTCATTTTCAGAAGGGGTATTTTATATTGGACCTTTCGTAAATTATGGATTTTTTTTTATCACAAAATTAAGAAGAGTTATTTCTAGTATTAAACACTTAAATTAGGCCAAATTTCTATACAGCAATACATTTTTTTTAGAGTTTACTGCTTCTGTGAAAGCTTTTCGAAAGGCCGCTCTATATGGAACCAATTTTACCGCAATATCTATATTTGTTAAGGTTTTAGTCGATTTTCCGATAGTGGGTATTATATGGGGCCCAAGGTAAATGATGGACCGATCTTCATGAAATTATGAAACTATGACAGGTCAACTTTTACTGCAATAACATAATTTGTTATGGTTTTTGTCGTATTAAAGTATTTTCCGATAGTGAAATTTCATAGTATGATCTCCAATCCAATAACATGAATTTGGAAAATTTAATGAGAATCGGTGTATTCTGCCACCAATTTAAGTATGTCTATTTTTCTAAAAATAACATTTTTTAGGGATGTTCTTCCACATTTTGGTTCATAATTTTTTTCCTACTGATCAAATTGTGCTTAATTTCCATCCCAGACTGCTTAGTAAGGCTTTGAAACCAATATGGTGTTTACATCAAACGGACAGAAAGACAGACAGATATGGTTAAAAAGACTTAGAATTACCCAAGGACCCAGAATATATATACTTTATAAGTTCCTAAAGGAATAATACATAGGTTTATAATATTAGTATATAACGACAAGGTATTCAAAAATTATATATAAAAAAAAAACAAATACAAGTTCTACAAACTGTGGCAGGGCACCACAGTAATATTTCAATAATTTAAACAGACGTACAAACACATGACTGACACTTGTTCAAAATTAAAATTTGAAAATATTTTGGAAGAAAAAAGATAAACAATTCTATAACAAAAAACCCAGACTGTGGTGAATTGAAATTAATAATTTTCGTAACGTTTCTTTTTTTTTTTGTTTGTTTCTTATTGAATTGACAATGAAAAAACGAAGGAAAATAAACAAAACCCAGCAAAAACTAAATAAAAAAAAACAGTTACAATTGTTTTAAAATAGTACTTTGTATAAACAAAAATAAATTTTTATATTGAAACACTTTTTATAGCCGATTTTAGAATACCTGGCTGGCATTAATGCACGACGTGATATTATAATATGCGCATTTTTTCTATTTAAACTAGTTAAATTTTATTGGAACTCGTTTCAAAAATTAGTAAAAAAAAATAAAAAAAATTCTATAATGAAAAATTAGGAAAATCTTGCTTTTTGTTGTGTTTAGCAACAAGAAAGCATGAGTTTTGGCGCTTTTTTTAAGAGTCGCCCACAGGGGTTGAAAGGATATTTAAAGGACATTTCGCCTTTTAGTGTTGCATCCTTTAAGGCAAATTATATGCACGCATACCTAGAATCCGACAAAGATTCAAAGTTTATAGGTTTTCTGAATACTTCATGATTGTTTGAGATCGAAGACTGGTCAGAGATCGAGAAACGAGAGTCCAGTAGCTTCCGGTGTGACGGCACTGGACTGATTGTTGTATTTGTTGGACGTTTTATGAGATGCTCAAAATGGTTAATATGGAAATGTTGGTTGTGGTAAAGATCTGGTAGTTTTATTAGTAAAGTGCCGACATTGAAAGTGGATGAGAGGTAAAAATACCACGGTTAAAGATTGGTGTGCGTTTTATGTTAGATTGTTAATGTAAGTAAGGCAGGACTATGTCTTTCCTGAGCTGGTAAGGGAAAACTCAGATTTTTTTTCTTCCAATGTATTAACGATAGTGTTTTTTTTGTACACTCAAAATATTATGTAGCTAAATTCAAAAGAAAATCAAACTACATGCCCATAAAGGTACGGAAAAACTTTTTTTTTTTTTTTTGTAGTTTGTTTTTTGAATAACAAACATAAATGTAAAAAATAAAGTTAAGGTGCTATCAGACGGGATGTATTTTACATATGTACTATCACTTTTCTTTCCCATATGTAATTCCGTATGTATGCCAAAATTTCCATTTTACATATGATTCATAATTTTTGCTATCACACCTGCTTATGTTTTTCCTTATGACATAACCTATAAATGTAAACAAAAGCTGAGCTTTGTTTACGTTTCAAAACAAACCAGCTGTTTTGTTTATGTTTGCCACAGGAAAATAGAGCGTGTTCTAATCGAAAAAGTTACATATGTATTTCCACATGTATTTTACACATGCAAAGTTTCATATGTATCACACGATGTGTACAACTTTTACAGATGGAAAATTTGACAGTACATATGTAAAATACATCCCGTCTGATAGCACCTTTATTCGTAAAATAACTACATATATTTTTAATCAATATTACCAGAACGAAATACGAATTTAATAACCCACGATCAGTTACTGTAATAATTTTATGAGTGTATTGCTTTTGCTTATTGAAACCGTTTATAACATTCTGAATTGAGCTTTAAATCATCGTTATTGAGTATACACTGCTAATAATATTGGACTACCTGATCCATTTTGATAAAATGGACTACTCCATGGACTGGTTCAATGCCATGCAAGCATGAACCTTGTCATTGTTAAAAAGTGTTTGTAGTGAGACGACATGTCTTCGTTTTTTAACGACATGCTTTCGTTTTTAAACGACTTCAAAACTAATCCTCTTGAGTATACCATGGAGTAGTTTGAAAACTACTCCTTTGTAATCCAAAGCTGGGTTATATGGTCCTGCCCTAGGACATCGATGGCTTTTTTTTACAGAATAAAAAAGTTTGAATTTAAAAAAAAAATTAAAAAAATTTAAAAAAAAAACAAAAATTTCAAAAGATTGAAGAAAAAGCTATCTAATTTGTTTGAGACAAAATTTGCTAACACCAATAGGCAAAAAGTTACATACATATACATATAAGAAAGCAAATCTGTTTGGCAAAAATATAAAATGTTTACCCCCCTCCAACTCAGAAACATTTTGACCGATCTAGTTGAAAATTTGTGTCTAAACTACTATCGAATAGGACAAATCTTGGTGCAAATTTTATCCAAATCGGAAGACATCCGATTTTAAAAGTTGGGGCACTTGACATGAAATCCCCCGTATATTTGTAAGAGTTTAAAATTTGTTTAAGAAATAAGTTCTCTAGGTTTTTGGAAATTGCTTGTTCATAAAAAATGTCTTAAGAAAAATAAATTAATGCCATACTCGTGTGTAGCAGCCTCAATTAAGCTTGAATAACATTTAATTTTTGAGGTTATGGCAAAAAAATTAAAAATATTGTAAACCGGTGTAATTTACCATAGGTTCAATATAAAACCCAACCCAACCCAACTCTTAAAAATATGCCGAAAAACGAAATCAGTCATTCATGAGTGATTTCAAATCATGTGTTTTTGTAATTACACGTGTGATTTTATGATGTTCTGAAAGTCATACCGTTTTTGTGTTTCTCGGTGTGCTTTCGCCAATTGAAGATCACACCAAAGCACACAAAAACGGGGCACTAAAATATCACACGTGTGATTTTAGTATTCACATGTGATTTGAAATTACGTGATTTGAGTAAAAGTGATTTGCAGAACAGGCCTGATAATATTTTAATAAATCATTCCCAATTAAATGTTATACCTATGACTAGAAATAAAATCAAAAAACTTTGGATTATTAGCTCATAATTACCCTGCAAATAAAATTGGACCACCTGACCCATTTTGATAAAATGGACTACTCTATGGACTAGTCCAATGTAATGCAAGCATGGACCATGCCATTGTTAAAAAGTGTTTGTAGTGAGACGACATGTCTTCGTTTTTTAACGACATGCTTTCGTGTTTAAACGACTTCAAAACTAATCCTCTTGAGTATACCATGGAGTAGTTTTAAAACTACTCCTTACTGGTCCAAAGGCGGGTTATATACCATGGAGTAGTTTTAAAACTACTCCTTAGTGGTCCAAAGGTGGGTTATATGGTCCTCTCCTAGGACATCGTAATGTTAAATAGACCAGGTTTTTTCCATACGTTTGGGTTACTTGTGGACTAGTCCTGGTCCCTTGTGGACTACTCTTTACACGCGTGTTTGGACTAGTCCTATTATTTGCAGGGTAGGGATGAAACGATACGAGTAAATACAAGTACATATTCGATACTTTTATATAAGTACCAAGTATTTTTGTAATCTATACTTAGCAACCGAGTAACAAGTAGTATCGATAAAAAAAAATACTCGGTATCGGTCAAAAGTAATCGTTTCACCATGGTATTTAAATTTATCTTAAATTGTTGATTATTTTCCAAAGCTGGAGCAGCAGTAACGGTGTCAAGAAACCGTTTGACCAGTTAGCACGTATAAACCACAAATCGTCTAGGTCCATTTCCTCAATTTATGGCTATAGGAAGTCCGTTATCATCTCGCGATAGCGAACACCATTCACTGTAATTGCTTGGCCGACCTAATTTTCGAAGAAGTACGATAACGCCGCCAGCCGCAGAACTAACTAGGCGGGCATGTACATTTGTTTTTACATTTTATTCAGACCCGGTTGGCTGAAATTTGCGCACAATTCTTGGAAACATTTGGTCGATTATGCTGACCAAAAAAATCACGATTTACACGAAATGCATTTTGATTGAACGACCATTTTCGTAAAAGGCTTTAACAACTGAAACAAAGAAAGGTTAAATTAAGTTGCGCAAAAAACCTGACGTTAAGGTGTGACTCACAATTAACATCGTAGATTATGGTTTTACCACACTTTATTATATATTTACCAATTTAAAAATAAAATACATATTTCCATTTAAAATAAATACACAGTGACATTGTTGATTTCTGGAATAAAAGGTGAATGAAGGATGTTATTCGGAACGTTCTATAAAATTTCGTTTCCTAAGATAAAAAAAGACTTTTCGGAAGGGAATTGGTACTAGGTGGTAACAAAAAGTGGTCTCAATTTTTAAACTTTTCATTTTGCACAAAAATGTTAAAGGGTCGTAGTTCTTATTGTATTATATAGTACTAAAACACTAATAAGAACGTTTATAAATGCTTCTTTCTATTCTTTTATCATACAAACCGGTTCAAGTAAGTACCGATACTTTTTTTTCGATACTGAGTAGGTATCGATACTTTACGAGCGATACCACATCGAGTAAAAGTATCGATACCTTAGAGGTATCGTTTCATCCCAACTCATAATTTATATAATTCCATATAAAGCTTATTCTCGGAATATACTTTAATATACTTTAAACCGCAACGAATTATACTTGAAAATTTCGATGCTAAAATATGGCTCTAAATTAAAATTTATATAAAAATAGCTTTTTTCAGATTAGTTAACATTCAATTTAGAAATATTCTTGATGGTTTTTAATTAAACAAAAAAATAAACTAGTTAGTTGTGAGCTAGTCTATCAGTGCGAGGGTTGTGGGTAGGGTTCCCAACTTTTTTTGTTGCAATTAAAGTACATTGATTATTAAAGGTTAAGAAAAAAAGGACACAGTATAAATATAAAGTACAATACATATATTTATTTTTATTGTTTAGTAAAAAACCTTTTTTTTATTGCTTTTCGCAAGTTTTATCAAACAATTACACTGTGCTAGAATTTGACACTTTTTTTTTTGAGACATGCCCGGCGACTGGCGCTTTAGCCTAATTCGGGTACGCTGAATCCAATACCGGTTCAAAAAGGATTCAGTTTACTGAAATTACTTAAAATAGCAAAAATCCGGAATAAAATTTTCTTTAAACGTTAATTTTTTTTTAACATGCGCAGTCGTTTTAGAAATTTTTTTTTTTTTTTTTTTTTTTTGGCAACAAAAATAATTTTTTAACAACATTTCGGAATTTTTGTTTGTTTAAAATCTATAAAAAATTACAGCTATGCTTCGTCCAGACATATAAAAAACAAAGCTTCATACAAAACAAGCTATAAATGATTAAAATATGTTAACAACTTTTGATTTTATTCACAAAAGTCGAAAAATTTTAATTTATTTAAAAATGTCATAAAACGAATTTTTTGCATAGGAGCCCCCTTAAGAAGTGGTAATAAGGGGCAAGTATGTCTCGAGAAATAGTTAAGGCTACTCATTGGCTGTTATGGTACGTTTTCTTCAATAAATTTCTAGTTTTCTTCAATATATTTCTAGTGTATTTAACATTTTGTATGGGAGCCCCCTTAAGGAATGGAAATTTTGAAATTTTGTTTTAAATGTTAGTTAAACAAGTCACTTTTGTGCTCGCGATCTAAAAGCAGGCAGTAATTTGAAAGAGTTTTGCACTCGTGTTTTAAAAACAGGCAGTTATTGTACTCAAAGAAAACAAACAAGTGAAATAGTGCTGTCAGATTATTTTTTTTTCCAAGAATCGTCCTGCCAATATAAAAAAAAATCAACAAATGGCCCTGACTAATATTAATTAGTTGTTCTTAAGTTTTTCTAAAAAAAACTTGTACAATAAGGGCTAAAAAATCAGAGCAAGTTAAGCTCTATTTTTAGTTTAAAATGTTTTTAAACCAACAAATCTATAAATCACTAAAAATATAAACCATCTTTAAACGCATAAAATTGCCAATACAGACCATATAAATTTGATAAGATTTATCGTAGTGCTGCCACATGTTTTTTTTTAACAACATATAATACATGGGACCAGTGTTACCACCAGCAAGATTCAAAATTTCACTTGAGATGAAGCAAAATTACCCGATTTAAATGAAATTACACCTGATATAAAATTTAAGTTTTATTTAATAAAAATACATTTACAAAGAAGCAAAAACACAACAAACTCATTAAAACAAGATCAATATTAGTCAAGCTGTTAATTTTATTTAAATTAACAAAAACAACATTAAAGACTTAAAAAAAAATAATAAAACATAAAATAAAACTGCTAAAATAATGAGTTTATTTTACACATTTGGCTGATATATCTTGGGAAGGATTAAAATGTTCCTTGTCATTGCTTTATCATGAATGCTTTTAAGCCCCAAATCTAAGGGTCCATCTTGCGACATTCATTACCAAACATTTGAAAATATATGTATGTTTAATAATTGAAGTCGTTTCTTAAAAACAAACCGAGACTTTGGTTCAGAAGGCTGTGCATTTCTTAGCAACAATATTTAAAAAGAAATAAATGTCATCACTGAAATCGAATCTTGATTTTATTTGGGCATCTGAAGTAAAAATTTCAAATTACATATACCTAAATTACACCTAAGAGAAATTACCCACGCTCTACCCACGACCGTAAAAAGTATACCAAATTCGGGTAATTACCCACAAAGTGGCAACACTGCATGGGACACTGATTTATAGTTGTTGAGTTTAAACTACATATAAATTCAAGTTTAGTTTAACTAAATCAGCGTTTAAACCATCTGTGATTTATTAGCCATAAGTATTATAATTTTATGACTAATATAACCTGAATCTATTCTAGATAAATCAAATCATGCGAAATAAAGTATTTTCGCGTACTTTATTATTCTCATAAAGTATAGAGTACAATTACTCGAAATAACGTACAATACTTTATTATAAAGTACGGTTGGCAAGCCTAGTTGTGGATTCGATTCCTGCCAGATACTCGTATGTTTCGCTACAGCCGACTGAAGGCTTTAGTTACTCTTGCCCGGTTAATCAAGTTCGAATAAAATTTGTAGTTTTAACTCTTAATAAATAAAAATAAGTATGTAATTTATTTCTATGAAAAGCAATAACACGAATAATCAAGTTTTTTCTGTTTTTTTTTCAACTCATAGTGCAAAGTATAATTTTAAACGGAATCTATTTTTGGTTAAAAGCTTAAATATTTTTAATACCTATTCTATGCAAATTTTTGATAAGAAGAAATAAACAAACAAATAAGAAATATTCTTAAAAAAAATTTAAACAAATACCTATTTTAATTCAAAAACAAAAATTTTACTCTTAAAAATGTATTATTAAGTTTTTTTTTATTGTATGTATATTTTATTTATATATTTGTAATTCTAACGAAAATAAACACCAACTGACTAAATATTTACAAAACTATACCAATATCGTGATTACTTCCACATTATTTCGTTCGTTTGTTTGTGCCAGTCTGTATTTTAGTCTAAAAATTAAAAAAAAAACACCCATTGTAGTAAATTATTCACAAGCAGCTTGTGTGACGTGAATTTTTTAAATTAAATTATAATAAAAAAATTTTGTAAATTCTTTCTTTGCTTCCAACCAACATCTTTAATTGACTTACTATAAAAACCCTTTTAAACCAGTAAATCGGCCATTGATCGAATAAAAATGAGAAGAAGAAAAAGAAAATAAACATATCACCGGAATGACAGTGTCAAGTACACTCGAATCTCGTCCTCGTTTAAAAAAAATCGCTTACACATAATTATAAAGTTTTTAATTTTACAGTTATTTTTTCTAAATTTTGTATAGTTGTTGTTTGTTTGTAGAGCTTGCGCATAAACAAATACGACACTTTCGTTATAATACAAACACTTAAAAAAAATTGTAACAAAAATATTAAAAAAAAACAGTAACAAATAATTTAAAATCTAAAGCTCACATAAACAGAAATTGCTTTTTTTTAATTAAAAGTTGAGAGCGATTTTTATTTAAATAAAAGCACATTTTTACGAGCAAAATACATATGGGCATTTCCATTTTGACGTGTCGTGATATTTGTACCACAAAATGTAAAAAAATTAAGTGAAGAAGTCAAATTTGTAAAAAGGATTTTTATATCGTCCCCTTAATAAAACAATAGTGTATAATTTTTTTGGGGTTTTGAGAAAATCGTGTTTAAAGTTTTTGTCAAATCGGATGTCTATTTAAACCTCATTATAGCGGTAAATAAAAATTCTTCATACTGGATTTTTCGACGAATACATAATACCGTTTCTTGTCTTTAAATTGACCAATTTTTTTTATTCTACGCATCCTTTAAGACCATAATTATGTCATTCAAAGTGCAAGTCCTCCATATAGGTTTTTTTATTTTTTATATGTATATTTTTTGATTGTTTATTTTGTATGGTATACGCTGTTTTATTTAATAATTTTACGGCATTTTTATTAAAATATTTGATCTCAAAAATATCAATTTGTAACATTATAAAACAGTGATTAATTCATAGATTCAATGGCACATATTCATTACATTCCAATTTGGGTTAATTTAAAAAAAAAAAATATGAGAAATTAAGGTATACATTGCGTAAATCAAAAATAACTAGAAGTTCATTCGTCTTCTTTCTCTTCCTCTGCTACATCTGGCTCATCTAAACAATTTCGCTTTTTTCCACCTTGTAAGTTAAAGAAAAATGACTGCGAGCCACGAGGAATTACATTCTTCTGGCACAAATTTTGGAGATCATGCAGCTTTCGATGTTCGGAATGAAACTATTTCTCAAACAATAGTGTATATTATTATAAGCTATTTTATGAGTTAAAGTTTTCATAAATTGAATTTTTTTCTACAGACTAAAATGGAGTATAATGCGTATACACCAGGGTTGATAAAGTTGGTACAATTGTACTTTTTTTGGTACAATTCAAAACTTAAAAGTACGCTGGTACTCCCGTGACTCATTTGGTACTATTTCCAAATTTTTCAAACCTACATATTTATAATTGATATACACAGAAAAAATTAAAAATTTTCTCTAATCACCAATTTTATACCAAATTCATAGAATCAAGCAACCCATTTGTTGATTTTTCACCTATTACCAAAATGACTATATTGATTACTAAAAATTGTAATTATTTTATATTTTGAATATTTTTTTTTTCAATAAATGATATTTTCAATTTTAATTAAAAAAATTATCAAAAAACTTGGCCGTTTCAAACAATGTGTTGATTGATTTTGACAATGTCCAACAACAATTTCCCAAGTTTAAATTATTTAATTTTAAAAGAAATAATTTTTTGTTATTTGATTATTATTTTAATTCAAATTTTATTTCAAAACAACTAAAATGTTAATAAAATCAAAATTATATTTTTAATTTTCGTTCAACAAAAAAAATAATTGAAATAATAAAAAATGAATTTATTGTTGGATTTAACAAAACAGCTATGATATTTCGCATTTGCTCTTTTACAAGACCATTTGCACCAAACACTTAACTTCGCTACTGTGAATAGTGTTTTGCACTTGTTGATTGAACGATAGCTTATGCCACATTCTAATTTTAGTATCAGTGGCAGCATATAAGCGTTTTCAAATGATATTGACAAGTTTTTAAAAGATATAGGAAACCACTTCTGCAAAAGTTCTACATACTAGAAGAGACGAATTCCTCTTAATTATATTTTCAAATATTCTTCAACAAGTAAGTTGTCACGTCAAGAAGAAATCAACAGAATTTTGGAATAGTGGGAGCCCACTTCATTATTTTACTCCGAATTTTTTTAAGGAGATTTTACAAGCGCTAAATTAAATTTTATTATATTCGGACTTTCTACTCCTTTTTTGTTTCTGCAATACAAATTGAAAATTGTAAACACAATAAATTTGGAAATGCAATTTGTATGAACATATTTTTAGAAGGCTTAAAACGCTTTCGTTTAAAATTCGAGATTGCATTTTGAGAAATATTCGTAAATTTTCCACAAAAAAAGACGATGAATTCTAAAAAGTGTATGAAAACGTTCTCTGACGGCAATAAAAAGAAAAAAAAATGGATTCATCGACTCTAAAAACCGCATGATACAGGTCTGGCTAGATCAAATACAATTTGTTTGCCCCTTTTCTGGAATATTTTGAAAAACCCGGGGCTCGAAATTTATTTTTGACCTATGGTTTCTTTGGCAAAGTTTCTTGGAATGACTTATAGAACAAGAATCGCGATGTGCTTTTGACGCGAACAAATTTTACCCACCTTATATTATGTATAACACTGCTTTACAAATTTTTAATTTGGAAAAGTACCAAGAACGCCACATGCCTAGATAAGTTAATTGGGACCTCCTGAACACGAAAACCGCTGTAATTTTTTTCCTAAGTACCGTTTTTTAGATAACGGTACTTTTGTGTTTTTCGGTGTATGGTCCCACTCAAACCCCGTTATCTAAAAAACGGTACTTGGGAAACAAATTAGAGCGGGTTTCGTGTTCAGGAGGTCCCAATTAACTTATCTAGGCATGTGGCGTTCTTGGTATTGTTTGGCTGTAAAGCAGTGTAATTAATAACCAAATAAATTTTAAGTACCTTTTGTTGTATTTAATATTTGTTTACAAAAATAAAAAAAAGATTTAGTACTATTGGGACCGAAAAAGTACAATTTCAAAAGCTCGTTGGTACGATATTGGCTTTCTCATTTATCATCCCTGGTATACACAATTATTCTTTTAACAATTTTGGAGTGGCAATTTCAAGTAAAATAGCGCATATGAGCTTACACACTTATTGAAGGAAAATTTTGAACAAGAAATTATACACTATTTTTTCCAACGACATTTTGACCCACTTTTTGGAAGTAGAATTTGACGAAATTATGACCAGACATAAAATCAATGATGGAGATTCTAAATATGCAATAAAAAAATATTGGTGTACATGCGTATACACTATTGTTTTATTGAGGGGACGATATATGTATACAAATTAATGAAGTAGCACTATATTCAGAAAAAAATTGACAGCAATCGAACCTAAGGATTTGCAGATATAAGCAAAAATATGCGCTGGGGTGACGTTAAGAAAACGGCAGTGGATTTTGACTTGCATTACAAAACAGAATATGACTGCGAATTGAGCAAAACGTTTTGTATAAAAACTTTTTTGGTAAGCTTTGGACTTATATAGAATTATTTTGCAAGCTATAAAATTTCAAAATCTTTGCTCGTTTAAAGGTACATATGGGCATTTTCAGCGAAAAGTCTACTTTTTTTGATTTAACGCCAGAATGCAAACTTAATGTAGGGCTAGTTGCGCTTTAAACCAAAATATAAACAGGAAAACTATACATATACAATTTTTTGAGAAAGAATTTGAAATTATTTTTGGCGTTACGTGACAAAAAGTAGACTTTTCGCTGGAACTGCCCATATGCAAAAAAATACAAAATAAAAATTTTGCGATTTCAGAGTACTTATTACAAACGGTTTAGTTGGTTGGGTTAGTTCGCAGGTGCACATGTTTTATAATTAGATATTGATAACAATTCTCTGCATGCCTTAAATTGTTTAACGTGGGAGCCCTATATACATAGTATACCCAGAAAAAACTTTACTTGCCTGGTAAGTTAGCAAGTTATGTTGGTAAGGGTTAATTTTTGACTAAAATCGCAAGGGGTGGTCAACATCTTACTCACGGCGTATTGAAAATTAAAATCGCACAAAAGAATGGTTAAGTTATTTAAATTTTCATTAAAATCGAATTGAAAATCATCTAAAACTGACATAAACATATCGCTATCTCGAGTCTTTGGTTAGATTTTTAAAATGTTTTAATGCAGAATTAAAGAATTCCTAAATATTTATTATATTTAGCCACTCATTTGACAAAAAAATTTATCAAGTTTTTTATTCATGAAAAATACTACTTTTTTAACGTGGCTTAGCTCACGGGAGATAATCGCTAGAGCCTAAATATTTTCGGAAACATCATAAGAAATGAAAATTATTTTCAGGGCGGTACAACATTAACTTTTCTTTAGCTTATATAAGGTGAGTCGGTCTACTGTACAGTAGTTGTACAACCAAAATAAGGCCCTTTCACCACGCTGTAGCCGATGTTGTGCTAAAACCGAAAAATGTTTCCTCAGGTCATTTCGGAACAAAAAAGTTCCGCGACGAAGCCGATTTCTGAAAGCCCTTTAAGATTTTTTTTTATTTTTTCAAAATTTTGTATTTTTCAAAATTTTTTATTTTATAATTATTTAACTATTTACATTTCTTAATATAATTATATGATTATAATCAAAATCACAATCTAAAAACTATCTTTGTTAAGTGAAATTAACTTAAGATTAAGAGTTCGCGTTCCGCACAAATGTTGCTGCGTTGTGTTTTAGGAATTTTGATTCATCTTTCACCCAATGTCTTAAAAAGCATTTCTGAGCATTAGTAAAGCCCGAAAATGATTTGTTTAAGACTCCGAAATCATTTTTATTGTAACAATGGTCTGAAAACCAAATGTTGTACCAAGGGCCACATATAAAATTTTGAAAAAACAGAGTTGCATTAGCAAAAATCGGTTGTTTGTAACTAGTTTATCTCAAAAGCTAGTTACAAACCTGTTTATGATTTGTATGCATAAATAAGTTTCACAAACTAGTTTATCACCATAAACAACTTATAAACTGTTTATGGTGTAGGTGTAAATGCATTATTACTGATTACCTCTTTTTAACGATATCGAAAATCTAAAGATGCAGTTCTTATTTTTTTTTGTATGCACTACATGGATTTTGATATTTTCAAAAATTGTAAAAAAGTTGTTTCCCTACTGTACAGTTTTCTTGGCGTTCAAATTTCTTTAATAAAGACACTGTTTTCGATTTAAGAATTTGCGTGGACATTAAGTTTGATAAAGCGAACCATAATCGATTAAAACTTGATTTCAAATTTGTGTGCATTTACGTCCATTTGTACCTATTTAAAATGATAATCAAGAGTATGTATTTTCGTTGGCCACCACCTTTCTAACAAGAGAGCAGAACAAATTCGATAATTCATACACGGAAAAAAGTTTATTTTTAATAGTAAGTGCCGGTTCACACACGTCAAGTTTGACTCGTCAAGTCTTGCGCTTTAAGAAACTGAGAAACACTGGTCTCGCATTAAAAATTTGGCAAATTTTTTATGTAATTACCTTTTACGTTTATTTATTTTACACACATACAGTGAGCCATAAAAAAACTTGTACACTTGTTAAATTAAAATAAAAGAATACACAGAGATTAAAGTAAAACCATATTATAACTTTTATTTCACATTAATTAAATTTTAAGATCTATATTTAAATTTTAATAAAACTTCTTTTTCATTTTGTATATTTTAACGTTAAAAAAACATAAATATGCTAAAACTCATAAACAAAAAAATAGTTTTACAGGACAGAAAACTTAACGTAACTTTAAAAAATATGAAAATATTTATAATTTTCAGTATTTTGTATGGTGTCCTTTATCTTCTTTAACAGAAAAAAGTCTTCTTTGGCATCGAATGGACTAGATTTTTTGTAACTTCTTGGGGAATTGAACTCCAGATATCTTTGAGAGCGTTTTTAAGGATTATTTTCCGGATATGTGGTAATCTCTTAATTTTGTTTTCATATGAGCCCACAAATGCTCAATCGGATTTATATCCGGGCTCTGGGGAGGATGAGGCAAAACTTTTTTTGTGTTTTAAAGCAACCATTCCCTTAAGATAACGGCCGAATGCCTTGGATCATTATCTTGCATGAAAACAAAATCATTCCCTAAACCCATTTTTGGGTGGATTATGGCAAATTATTTTTCAGGATATTTAAATAATCTATTTTATTCATGATTCCCTCGATACACACAAGGTTACCTACTCCATTAGCACTCATTCACCCCCAAACCATAACATTGCCGCCACCGTGCTTAAAAGTATAAAAAATATTTCGTGGATTAGGAGCTTCTCCTTCTTTATGGTTTACTTTAATCTCTGTGTTTTTATTTTAATTTAACAAGTGTGCAAGTTTTTTTTTTGCTCACTGTATGTATGTAGGCAAAAAAGGTTGAGTATATTATACGTTGAGTGGGATACACACAAAATGTATTTGTGGTTGTCGGTTGACAGACGAAAACTAGCGACCACACTATCTAACAAGCGAAGATTTGAGCTTAACTGTCATTCATGTTCGATAGTGTGTACCTCAATGTGGTATGTTGCAAATTGTGTTTTCCTAAATAAAGGGTGTCCAAAATGAAGGAATCATTTTAATTTTAATAAAAAAAAGATTTTTTTTTGTGAGATATTAAAAATATTTTTATTTCAGTTTATTTTTATTACAAATATGTTCCAGTTAAACATAAACAATTATTGCGGCAAAGTGACCCCTACTGGCTTGGCAGGCTCCCAATCTTTCACCAAAATTTTCAATCACGGTTTACATTAAACTGTTGTCAATGGTTTAAATCTGCTATAGCTGTACATTTTCGATTTAAAAAACCCACAAAAAATTTTCTAAATGTGTCAAATTGATCTTGTTGGCCAATTCGCTCCTGGGTGCTTACTAGTTACCGCATGGCACATTTCTGTCTATTAAAACTCGAAAAAAAAACAATGGCTGTGGCTTCTTGATGGGGTACTGATTTGACGATAATATTATGTTTAAACATTTTTCGTTAAAAAATAGTTTTTCTGAAGGTGACCATATCGAAAAATGTGTTTTGTGCGTAAACATATGTATAATAACACTGTACAACACAAAAAAAAAAACTAACAATTGTTAAAAATTATATTATTTTTTTAAATCTATACACAATTCCCTAAACTGTAATGTATAATACGTCTACCTCCCCACTGTGCACTTTACGCCGATAAATGTATTTTCATTGATTCTGGTGTTTGGCTGTTTCTTGCTGTTTGTGTTAATTTTGGAGTTTTGGCGTCTTCTGACGTATGTATGGAATGGTGAAGTGGTGTTTTTTAAGATTTGTTAGAATAGAGGCTTAAATTTCCGTTATAAAGCGGAGTTACAGGGTTAATATGTTCCAGAAAAATATTTGCTGTAAATTTTTTTACAAAGTTACTGAACAATTAAAGCACAGCCGCGAATTACGTTGTAAAAGCCACTTTTTGCAAAAACTGTTTTTTTTTTGCAGATAACCGTTAACATTACTCTCATACACTGTTTAAACCAGTGTTCGAAAATAAACACTAAATATCGTTCTTTAATGAAAACACAAACGCTAATAGTGTTTGTGTAGAAATTCATTAAAAAAAATAACGTTTCCCTGTTTGTCATCTTTCGAAAATAATGCTGTTTTCATCATACTCAACAAATGATAAGAACATTAAATTCCGTTCGGTTTTTTTTGAAAATCCACGAACTTCAATGTGTTCGGTTCGGCTCGTTAATGTTCGTCGCTTTTTGATGATAAAAAAAAACCAAACATTTTTTACAAAAACAAAATACACACACGAAAAAAACATTATAGAACATTAAAATATAATGTTTTTCTACAGTATCACTACAATTGTTCTGTTTTTTACCGAAGAACCGAACATTATATAATGTTCGGTTCTTTCTTGAAAATAGTTACGAACGGTATTAAGGTTTGTGTATGTTTACACAAACACTAAAAAAATAGATATCGTTCTTCGGTGTGTGAGCCGAACGCTAAATAATGTACTGTTTATTTTCGAACACTGGTTTAAACCTCAAATCTCCCAAAATTGAGCACCTTAAAGCCCTTACAAATGGCATACAAAGAGTCAGCTAGTGGAAGAACGTTGTAAGTTACTTACAAATGATACAAAGTAAATGGTTTTGAAACGTGGAATAACATTTTAAAAGCCACCAGTCATGATGCTTTGCGCAGTGGAAGAACGTTTTAAATGACATCGTAATTGTGGATATGAAACTTTTTTCCACGAAAAAAAGTTATAAACTGTAAATTTGCATGTAATATAAATTTTAAATTTGTAGATATTCTGCATAAAAATTTTTATTATAATCTAAAAAAAAAATAAAAAATTAATAATCTTGCCTGTTGAAAACGTTTTTTAGCTCTCCTGAAAAATAATTATTTTGTAACTTAAAACGTTATTCGCGGTTGTGCTTCAATTATTATACCTCAGATGCAAAGAAAACATAGTTTCATATACCACTACGCTGCACAAACAGCCCAGAAGGGGGAAAATTTAAAATAAAATGCCGACGTGATCTTTCTGAAAGCCGCGGCACGTATTCGTTTCGAAATTGTTGTACAATCTAATAGTATTTTCAATAAACTTTAAAAGAATGTTATAGTCTTTTAACCCTGATCAATATCTACCATCAAAGATGGAGAAAATGTAAATCACTCGTTAACATTGCACAAATCTAACATCTAACATCAAACAAATATGTCACCATTTTTGAAAAAAAAAATGTTTTTAAAATAATAAAGTTTTTTTCTACAAAAGTGCCAAAATTTAAAAAGAAAACACAAGAATTATTTGAAAAAATATAAAAAATACTTAAGAAAAAAACATTGCAATATAAGAGAACTTAACAAATGGTAACGCTTCTTTCAAAACAAACTTCTTTTTGTCAGTGATGCCGCAATAATAATAGAACTTACTTTCACTTTTCTAGTGATGACACTAAAATAATCGAAAGATGTAGACCACCTTTTAAGGATGTTGGGTTTTAGCCCTATGTATTTCTTATGGAAAGATGTTAACATCTTCGCAAATTGATGGTAGATGTTAGATATTATCAATGTAAAAGACTATAAGTCACTTTCCGACAAAACCATTTCGGAATCCCTGCTCTTATTGTAAATACCAAATAAAAGTGTGTGTTGTTGCTTGGTTAATTTGTGGATAACATGTGTTTATTCCAATCATATTATTTAAAATCTGTAGAATGTATTTTTAAATCCACATTTAAAAATACTTTTCGCTATGTACTATATGGGCCAAAAATATTCAGCTTTTATAGATCATACAACAATGAACAACAACTAAAAAAACTCACTTTTTCACTATCAAATGCACAAATATGATAAACATTAATTGTATTATACTCATAGATACTTTTATGAATCGCACAAATATTCATTTGCCTTGAAACTTTCGGATAATTCGTACTACACAAATAGTTTTTTTTTTTGCTGTTTTTCTTTATTTGAACATGAGCATCTATTGTTTGTTATTGTTGCTCTACATATAGGTTCATATATGCATACATAAATAAATAAGTTTATTATATACTTAACTGTATACATATAAATAGGTATGTGGTATTATTTATATTCACATGTACGAGTACATCAGTAAACCCACTATTGTCATCCTTCAAAAACTATAAAATGTTTAACAATCACTATTGGGGATAAACAAAACTTAGTTATTTTTCTGTATTTGTTGTTGTTTGTTTTGTTATTCTTTATTATTGTTGTTGTTGTTATTATTTGTTTACAGTTCCGAAGTTTTCCATGTCGAGTGACTGAATAACTGAATCAGTGAGCGAGCATTAACTAGAGTACGATGGGAATAACTGTTGTTGTCACATGGCAACGTTCTATATATTTACTGCTGTGTGTATTTTTTCTAATTTCCTAGTAAATTTTGAAACTTTTTATAAATATCACAAAATAAAAACAACTTTTATTGTGGAAATTTTAAATTAATTTTGCACTTATTAAAATAAATATTTAGATTTTGGCAATAAGAAAGGAAAAAAGACTGCCAGAATTAAATTAAAAAAATTACATTGAAGATCAAGGGATTTTTTTAAGATTGTGAAGAATCTTTCGGCATATTGTTGCCTAAAACTCAAACGTCCCTATCTAAAGTTTTAACAATTTTACAGGAGAATCAAAAAACTATTAAAAATGATAAATTACATTTAAAGCCTAGTGCTCTGTTCAAATTTGTGAGAAATGTTGAGCAACATTAATTATTTCACACGAAAATTTTGACATGTATCAATGTTACCTATCATGCGATTTTGTACAATTTGACGTTTTTATTCCTGCAAAGTATGCGACATTGTTTTACGTATGTAGGCTGGGTTCACACTATGAAAGTTTTCTTTCAGAAAGTTTGAGTTTATGGGTGAGAGGGGAGAGAAGAATAGCCTATTGAATTTTTTTGCATACGATAGAATGCTATTATTTCAAATTCAATACATTTCATTCGATATCGAGTTTCATGATACCAAAATAAGTAATATCGATCAATTTTGCTCGATATCGTATGCGGTGATTAGGCCCCTTTTCTCTTCCCCTCTCACCTATAAAGTCAGACCTTCTGAAATAAAACTTTCATTGTGTAAACCCAGACTAAACAAACCCCACATGTATTTTACTAACAATGATTTTTTTAATAAAAAAAGGAAGTAAATATGGATAAAAAACTGTTACCGGTTGTGTTATTTTAATCTTTTTATTTTGTATTTAATAACACTATGGAACATTTTTGGGATTATTGTCTGGGGGGTGAGAAATTCCAAGTCAGGGTGATGGTACTAGGTCAGTATAGTAAAACCCTCAAAGGGTTTTGCGTTCGTATGTGTCAGTTTTTTTTAAAGACATTTTAAATTTTTTCCTTATCTTGATGTTTTTTTGTTTAACATAAATCGAGAACCACTTGTCCGATTTTCCTAAAACAAACTCAAAAAAATTTAGAATTACAATTTCTTTAAGATTCAGCTCCATCATATTATGATTACACCATAAAAATAAGTTATTAAGATCCGATTGAAGATAAAAATGATCCGAAAAAAAATCCCTAGAAAAGGGGAAATCCCCTACTGTTGGCATCACTGAATGTGGGAGTATTCTTTCAAATAACAAACAAAAGTCTGACGATTTTCACCGATCGCTTAAAAAAAGTCACAAAAATTGCAGTGCAGGTTTGTGATAAAATCTGCTGCATACATCCAGGCTTGAACATTTTTTTGCACTTATCAATTATAATTCCCCACAAATTTATTTTTACCGGCAAAACTGTTGATTATAAAGAAAAACGTTATATGAAAGGATTAAAGAAATTGTAATTCTAAATTTTTTTGAGTTTGTTTAAGCAAAATCGGACAAGTGGTTCTCGAGTTAAGCCTAGTACTCTGTTCAAATTTGTGAAAAATGTTGAGCAACATTTATTATTTCACACGAAAATTTTGACATGTATCGATGTTACCTATCATGCGAGTTTGTACAATTTGCCGATTTTATTCCTGCAAAGTATACGACATTGTTTTGCGTATGTAAACAAACCCCACATGTATTTTACTAAAAATAATTTTTTTTAATAAAAAAGAAAGTAAATATGGATAAAAAACTGTTACCGGTTGTGTTATATTAATTTTTTATTTCTTATTAATTAATCAGTTCATCCATTTTTGCTTTTGATTAAAATTCCACGTGAAATAAGTGCAGCTTACTTTATTTCGCAGTTGTAAAAAAATGTTGCCAGAAACATTTCGAAAATTTTTCACAAAATGAACAGAGTACAACTCTATCAACATTATTTCATAGATATTCCGCACAAGTTTTTTTCATATGCGTTTTGACAGCATTTCACGTGAAATGTTGAACAGAGTACCAGGCTTTATGTTAAACAAAAAAACATCAATATAAGGAAAAAATTTAAAATGTCATAAAAAAAATACTGACACATACGAACGCCAAACCCTTTGAGGGTTTTACTATACTGACCTAGTACCATCACCCTGACTTGGAATTTCTCACCCCCCAGATTGGCTGTTGTACTGTGTAATCAGTTCATACTTTTTTACTTTTGCTTAAAATTCTACGTGAAAGAAGTGCAGCTTACATTATTTCGCAGTTGTAAAAAAATGTTGCCAGAAACATTTCGAAACTTTTTCTCAAAATGAACAGAGTACAACTCTATCAACATTATTTCATAGATATTCCGCACAATTTTTTTTCATATGCGTTTTGACAGCATTTCACGTGAAATGTTGAACAGAGTACCAGGCTTTCCTGTTTATAATTTATTTTTATTGTAAAAAAGCTACCAGTTCTATTGACGATGTTGCACATTATGCAAACTGTTAGTAAGGCTAAAAGAGCGTTTGTCATACCTATAATCTTTTGTAGATAGGACCGTTTGATTTTTGTTAATAAAAATCGTTAATTTTGGTCGAAAGATTCCAAAATTTTTTTTGGGCATTTGTCTTGACGATGAATTAATTCTTGGTTATTTAGGGCCTTTTGCATTTTTGGTAACGATATGTATGTAGTAAACATTTTTCGTTATTTCTTTGGCTTTTACAGTCGGATCTTAAAGTATGATACCTATATCAAAGATTTTTTTTGTTTTGTTTGTTACAACACACAGAAAAAAATCAAGTTAAAAACGTCGAAAACAAGGTTGATTTAAATTTTTTCGGTGGTGATTTTGCTTCATACGGGTTTCATGTTAATTCAACCTGATTTTACAATAACTGCGAACAACATTTTTTTTCTTTTGATATAACTATAATTCATGTTAATTTAACATTGCAGTAAAGTTAGAGCAAAATGTAATTTATATTGAAATAACAATCGGAATCACGTTGAATGAAAGTTATTTCCAGTTGAAACAACGTGAATTTCATGTAGAATCAAATGGGTTTGAGTGTATTTTAACAGTGTGAAGAAGCTTCAGACAATATTTGCATTTATGTAAGAAGAATTCAAAACACTGTAACACATGTTTCACTTATTTTGTATTCTCCTTTGTTAACAGAAGCATCAGCAGAATCGCCCGATATGGTCATCATTCTACTTTGAAAACTTGATGTACTATTTAAATAAACAATTTTAATTACAAGAATACGGGAATTGTCTTCTTTTTATAACATATTTTAAAAGTGAAAATAAAAAATGTACATAATTAAGTAGGTATGCATGTTAATTTAACAAGATAAACTTTTGATTTTAATACAAAACAGGTTTTTATGGGTTCAATATTGAATCCAGATTTATTTATATTTTAATATTTTTTTTTTTTTATTTTTTTAACAGTGAATAATATTAAATAAACGTAATTTAAGGTTATTTTGATATTTTTTATTAAAAATTAATATGAAATAATGATAAATTTAAGTAAAGGGCATAATTTTTCTGAAATTTAACACGATTCTCAATCAACATTTTTCCATGTTAATTTTACATGGGTATTTTTTTCTGTGTGAAGGGACATTCACCTCAAGTATTTATCTACATCTCTGTCTCTACCACCTAGGGAGATCGATTATTCGACTTTTTTCAAAAACCGGTTTTCGAATATTCCGGATAGCTGCTATTTTACTAACCGGTTTTAATTCGAATACATAAAAATACAAAAATCAAATTAGTTTTTATAATAAAAAGTTAATCTGAATAAAAACAAAACAATTCACGATGGTAAAGAATCAACAAAATAAAGGGTGTTTTTATAGACCGATACAAGTATAAATCCTAATAAAACATAGTAATATATTTTTGATATCAATGAAACGGTCTTTATTGGATTATGGCCATGTGGCCGCCACGGCTGTCGCGTAGAAAGTGCAATCTGGAACACCAATTTCAACAATTTTTCGCATTCTGACCATCATCGTTTTTGAAGAAATATGGGCCAATGACTCCGCTAGCCCATAAAGCGCACGAAACAGTAATTTTCTGTGGATGTAACGGTGTTTCGACAAAAGCTTGTGGATTTTCTTCACTCCTAATGCGACAATTCTGCTTATTGGCATACCCATTCAACCAAAATGGGCTTCATCGGAAAATAAAATTTTGAATGGCAATTCAAAATTAATATCAATTTGTGCTTCAGCCCATTCGCCGAATTATTTTGATTACAAATTTCAACATTTTGCACGCGTTGCTCTGGTGTAAGTCGATTCATAATAAAATTTCAAAGCAAACTAAACAAAAAGCAACCATCAGCTGTTAAATGAGTAATTAAATAAAGCAGTGATGCCAACTAAAAGTTGTATCACTTAAAAAAAACACCCTTTACATAGATATGACTTAAGGTATGTTCAGACCTAACAAATATTTGACGATAAAAGCCAAAAAACAAGCGTGACCAGTAAATTTAAGCTTTATTTTTTATCATTTCTATTTATCAGAATTGTATAATGTAATTTAGAAACAGTTAAATAATGTTTGCCCTAGCTAAACGTTTTGAAAAGCAAATAATTCTTAAAGGCAACTAGTGGTTGTGTAGGACGTCAAATATTGAACAGGTGTGAACATATATTTAGAATTTTTCAAAAACTTTGATTTTACAAAATTAAAGGAATTTTATAAATTAATTATTTGCGATATACTCAAATATTTATTTTAAATGAGTTTTAATTTGTTGGTGGCTAACCATGTCTATGTGAATCAGTAGGCTTCAACCATATATTTTTTAAAAGTTGCAAACGAAACCTCTTAGCCAGGATTATTTATTACAAATTATTTTGTTACAGCATTTTAGAAACCAATAGTAATATGAACATGCTTTTTGTATGAAATATCTGTCAAGTCTTCGATTACAAATTTAAAATCTTTCATGACTTTGTTTCATTCCTTCAATTTTGTTTTAAGTTTTCCATATCGTTGATTCCGCCGGTATGTTGTAGTTTTAATCATATAGATATGCTAGAACTATTTAAGAGTTATTCATTCATTTTTCACAGTATATTTTAGTAACGTATTATTTGCAGTCTCTTAAGAACTATTTGGAATAGAGTCAAGTTTTACTTGGCGTATATTTATGTCAAGCTTGTCGACTAATTAAAGGTGATAACTAAGTCGTGACGTTGAAGAACCTTTGCAACTTATCATTTAAGGGCCCTTTAAGCATCTTTGTCTTTAAAATCGGTTCGATATATCACCAGAGATGACATCTTTATTAAAATAAATATAATATTTAGAATATCCAATTGCTAATAACTTTTTAAGCTGAAAAATTTTTTTTTTGTAGTATTTTGAATTGTTTTTGGTTTTTGTTACAGGAACACACGTTATATAATCCATTTGTATATACATTGTTCATAAAATTTAATTTTTCATTAAATTATTTTTATGAAGAAAGGAATTTTACAACATGAAAATCAATTAAAATTGTTATTCATAATCTTTCATTCTTGACGTGGCTGGGGCTCGAACCCCGGCTGGCAGGTTACCATGACATGTTTCGATTGTAACCACTCAATCTCCTCAGATGGATTTGCCGTCTTACACCCGCAGCCATCGACGACTGCTGACGTCAATTAAATTTCATGAACTTAAGCCTAATTAAAAATATTAAAAATTTGGATTAAAAACCATAGATAGTTCAACAAAATAACCACAATACTAATTATTGTTCATAATGTTTTTTGACTTTTGTTACATTTTGTTTTGTCGTTCTTCATAAAAAGTTTAAGTTTGCCCAATATTCAATTAAAAAATACTTCAATTACGGTTACATTTATAACAAAAGTAAGGAAAACGTATATAAGTTACACATTACAAAAATAACCGGTTTGTTTTACCAAAATAACTGGTTTATTCGATATTCAAAAAATGGACAATTTAAGATATTCGACTTGGGCAAAACTTAAATAGCCGGTTTAAGCCGGTCGAATACTTTTCGATCGATCTCCCTAGTTAATATAACAAGATACAATTTGCATTGTTTACAATTTTTGTATCGGGTGATTTTTTAAGAGCTATAGGAAAGTTTAAAAACAAACACATAAAATTCAGAAAAATGCATGAAATCTTTATTTGAATCGATAGTACGGTCCATATTATTTAACGTTTGAAGATTATTTCATGCAAATGTTGACCGTGACTGCGCATCAAATGGTCCATATACTTAGTCCAATTTTGGTATACTCTTTCCAACATTTCGGCCGGTTTCCATGAATAAATGCTTCAATGTTGTCTTCCAATGCGTTAATTGAAGCGGGCATGTGTGTATAGACAGAGCTTTAACATAGCCCCACAAAAAATAGTCTTAAGGCGTTAAATCGCGTGATCTAGGCGGCCAATTGGCCGGAACCGAACGTGAAATAAAATGCTCACCGAACTCGCCTCTCAATAAGTCCATTGTTAAGCGTGCTGTGTGGCATGTGGCACCGTCTTGTTGAACCACATGTCATGCAAGTCAAGCTCTTGCATTTTGGGCAAAAAAAAATTAGATATCATCTCACGGTAGCGCTTACCATTCACAGTTACGCTACGATCATCATCTTTGAAGAAGTACGGTCCAATGATGCCACCAGCCCATAAACCGCACCAAACTGCGACTTTTTCTGAATGCATTGGTAGCTCTTGCAATGCTTCTGGCTGATCTTCACTCCAAAATCGACAATTCTGCTTATTAACGTACCCATTGAGCCAAAAATGAGCTTCGTCGCTGATCACAAGAAGCGCGAGATATACTTTCTTAACAGAGCACGCATTTTGATAATAAAATTCAAAAATTGGCAAGCGTTGTTCGTTTGTAAGACGATTCATGGTTAAATTATAGACCAAACTGAAGATGTTCAACAGCGAAACAAAACACGAAACGTGCGCCAGCTGTTTAAACCAGTGTTGCCAAAAAGATAATAGCTAAAAAATCACCCGATATAAATTGAATAATGAAATTAATCCTCAAAAAAAAAAAAAGTTAGTCCCAAAATCGTTGTTGTTGCCCACTGTATATTTTTGGGGACTTACATACGGGCAAATCCCAGAAACAGTCCACCAACCAAAAATTTTTGAAATTAATTTCTTTTAATGGAATATAAGACTAGATGTATAATTTCATTTTTATATTAAAAAATATGTATTTCAATGATCATTAATGCAATAATTTTTACCAAATCCTACCCAAATGCTGATTTCTTAATGTAATACGTGAATTTAGCATTATTTTAGGTGATTTTTGTGCTTAAAATAGCACTTACAGCAGACTTATCAAAATATAAATTTCATTAAAAAAAAAATTGACATTCATTAGTTAAGAAATTGGTTTAAGAAATGCAATTCATAAAAATATAATTTGTTTTGTTAAAATAAATAAAATATAATAATAAAATACTACTGGAAAAACTGTAGCGTGCGTCATGTAGCGTGCGTCACAAAGGGTTCACGGCTTTTGTAAAAAAATCACAACATTTTATGGCTGCGAATAAGTGCGTTTAGAATTCTCTTATAGTCATCTTTCTTTCAGGAATAAGATTTTTTATACCTTATCATGCCAAATTCGCTAAAAATTAGGAAAACGCACTTCAACCTTTACAGTTACTTCCACTTTTTGTAGCGTGCGCCACAAAACTTTGTGATCAATTATTTCGCAACAAATACTTGCTAAGAAATTATGATTTATGCCATTCGTAAGTACATATTAATGTGACTAAATACTATATATAAGTTGAAGCTATCTTTTTTGAAAGTCCAAAAAATGTTTATATTTCAATCAGAAAACGCGTGCGAATGAAGCGTTCGTCACGCAGGATTTGCCCATATTTCAATTATTATTTGGGGTATAATTTTATGGCGCCCAAAGTTAAATGTTTATGATTTTCTTTAATATTTTACCAAAATGAGATAAAAAAACGAAATTTTTTGAAAATTCCAAAAAAAAAAAATTGTTGTCTATTTTGTTGCATTTTAATTAATTTTTAACAATTTTGATTAAGTTGTTTTAAATTTTAAATATCTACTTTTTTTAATTTATTTCAGACTCCTACGTCGTGATAGTGAAGATTCCTCTGTTCGATGCTCGTACTGTTCAGTACTAAATGTCAACGAGAACGATTTGAGGAGATCATTTGAGAATACCTGCACCGATTCATTGGTAACAGCTTTTGATGATGAGGCTTTACTAATATGCGACCAAGGAAACGAAATGGCAAGCACAAAGGTTTATTTTTATGACACATAGAAGAATTAGGTGACACCCCAAATCATTCATACTAAAACATATCACAAACGCCCCATCATCACTCATCCTTATTGCTATTATTATGTTTGGCATATTTAGTCTTATCTCACAATCATTGTAATATTCACTTTCAATAATTGTTTAAATTTTCTAAATAATTTAAATTAAATAAAACTTTGTATATACAATTATTTTCTTTTTAAATCATTTGTACCCAGAACATGAACAGACTGCAAATGCATGTCGGTGTAATTTGTACAGAAATATATTTTTTTTTATTTTATTTGTAACTATTTGTTTATGAAAACGTTGAAATATTTTAAATTTTATTAACTTTTAGAAAGAAAAAGTAAAAACAAATGCCTTGAAAAAAATAAAAAAATGTGTGTATATTTTAAAGTTATACATTTAGATATTTTTTTTTTCTTAGTTTGTTCATACTTTCGTTAACTTTAATAGATTTTTTATTTTTGTGGCAATTTAAAAATTTTTAGTTACCATTTAAACATTCCATCACCAAGTCAGCCAGTCTGTCATTCATTTAGTCAGCCATTCATTCTCTCATTCTTTTGTCTCGTTTCTATTGCTTGTTATTTCAAAACAACTCATCTCACGAACACTGAGTTTTTGTTGTTGTGAAAAGACTATTGTTAACTATTGTACAGTGAAACCTCCAATAAGAGAAACCTCCCATATTTTGTGGATACAAGCCCTTAAATTGTTCCATACAAAATGTATTCCCATAACCGGGCGGGGGAGGGACACTAAATTGAAAATTTTGTTTTGAAAATATTACTCATAAACGGATAGATGCGTTGATATACACCAACAAATCGAGACCTAATAGCAAAAATGATGTTACCAACCACATTTTAGATTTTTGATAAAAATCGATAATTTTTGATCATTTGCATCATCTCTAAAAATATTATATCTCTGGGAAGTACCGTTACGAATTAAGAGCAAAAGCAATTTCAAACGAAACTCTACTAGACTTGAAGCAAAAATATTTAAAAAAAAACCTTCTTCTGTAAAATTTTATTTTATAGGTTAGGTTAGGTTAGGTTCCATTGGCAACTCACGTGGGTCCATTAATTAGTTCCCGTTGTGTTACCATGTTACACCGTCTCCCAAAGGTCCTATGTTTCCTGGCTGCTAATGTTCTCACTAACTTAAATCAATTCCAGAGAGACAGGTTTTTTCCCAAAGAGTTCTTCGACCAAACAGTGTAAATCTTAAGTCTCCGAATGCCGGTTAATGACAAAGAAGATGTTCCGTTGACTCCTTCTCGTCGCCGCAAATTTTACATAAGTCATTGCAAGGGAGCTCTAGCCTTTGGGCGTGCTTCCCAATGGGCCAGTGGCCGCTTTTTATAACCGAAATTTCTGAGGTGATGTTTGGACAGCTGTAATGCCCGCCGAGTTCTTTTTTCATCTATAATGGGCCACATTTTCCTGGTTTCACCAACCAAACCATCTCTGGTGGGCAATAATATGAAACTTATGCGCAATTGGTTGCTTACTCCTTGGGAGTGAAACCCTTATATTATGTGGTGAATCATCTCGATTTAAGTACGCCAACGAGTCCGCCATTAAGTTTCCAGTGTCCAAGGACCCACTTAAAAGTAACCACTAAATTTCTCGCTATCTCTTCCAGAGACATCCGGCATTCTTGGATAATTCTCGATGTGATGAGCACAATCTTAGGCATCTTATGGCCGCCTTATCTTATGGTTATAATTTGAATATCCCTGCCAGATAGCTTGACCTGAATTACACTGCAGTGGTCCAACAACTTTATAGGAATGATTCAGTTTAGCTTGTCGGAGTGTATGCCAGAGCCGGCACCATTCAGTGTTTTAGATCCCTCAGTGAACATCTGAAACGCTTCCGCGAGAATTTGTAGGTCATCAAAGTGAAACACGTTATCCGGCCACCATACAGCCGCACCGTAGAATAGAATGGGTTTGATGACATATTCGTATAGCAAGTATAAGGGATGCCAATCGGGATTGATTTTAGAAAATCCCGGGATTCGGGATTTTCCGGTATTCCTGGATCCCGGGATTTTTCGGGATTTTTTTTATATAAACACTTTTATTTATTATGAATTTTCAAAAGGTATTATATATTAGGGACTGCTGTTCGGTTTTAACCGAAATCGAAACCGCGGTTTTAAATGCCTAAAAACCGAAACCGAAAACCGACAAAAAAAAACCCCGGTTATAGCTTTTACTTTAACAATATATTTATGCAAAAACTTTATACATATCAGCCTGCAACAATGACAAGTTATTTCAAAATTCTTAAAATTCAAAATAAGTACTAAGAAGAACAAATGTTACCTTTTTACTCTTAAATAGATACCTAATTTGTGTGGCACAAACAACCACCTGGGCCTGACTGGGACCACTATTATTTTGTATAGACTTTAACAATATATTTATGCAAAAACTTTATACATATCAGCCTGCAACAATGACAAGTTATTTCAAAATTCTTAAAATTCAAAATAAGTACTAAGAAGAACAAATGTTACCTTTTTACTCTTAAATAGATACCTAATTTGTGTGGCACAAACAACCACCTGGGCCTGACTGGGACCACTATTATTTTGTATAGAGACTATTGAAAAAACTCACACTAACGATCCCCTGGACAAGGCTGGGATTACTTCTGTATGTATGGAGTTTTATAGATATAGCAGGAACATTTTGTTGGGAAATAGAACAATTCTTCGAAAAACAATACATATATATAGGGAAGAGCCTTGCCAGGCCCAGGTGGATACAATATGCACAAAATTTTCATTTGGCCAATTGCGGCGCCCACGATGTTTAAATTTCCACTTTTTTCTAATTTTCTTATAAAAAAACACTTTGATTGAGGAATACATAAAGTTTCGTTCTAATATACATAATAATTATATAAAAAAAACTGGAAAAATTTCAAAAAAATGCCTGGCCAAGCCCAGGAATACACTTAAGGGTAAATAAAAGTACCTGAATTGAAACAAATAAAAAACTGTATTACATACAAAAAAATATATATGTTTATGTATGAAGTTTATTTTTAATATATTCAAAAGGTGGGGTGCTTTAAAACCATGGGAGATAAGGCCATGATGGCTTTATTGCTCAATTGAATGGGAGATAAAGCCATAATGGCCTTATTGCCCAATCATTGAGAGATAATGTCATATTTAAAATTTTGCGAAATGAGAGATATAGCCATATTTTTTTCGCAAATGAGAGATAAAACCATATTTTCTCAGAATATTGTTATGCATGGTGTAAACATTCTGTAAAAGGGAAAATCCTTAGTTATCATTGAAAAACATTTGTTTATTCTTGTGACGCACGCAGGAAAACTTTATTCAGCGAAGCCACCTGCCGTGTCCTACTGGAGGAAGAAACCCCTAAGCGCGGCCGCAGGCCGCCACGCAGAAAAACTTTAGTATGCGAAGCCAGATTTCAATACTTGACTTTAGTGTTTCCGGAAGCGAAAACTATTAATCAATGTAAAATGCAAAAGTTCTTCAAAACTGAAATGAGAGATAAAGCCATTTTCTAATATCGCTAATGTGAGCTAAGGCCATGATGGCTTTATCTCCCGTTCAAATGAACAAAAAAATTAAAAGACTTTATCTCCCTTTTGAATGAGAGATAAAGCCATCATGGCCTTATCTCCCATGGTTTTAAAGCACCCCACCTATTCAAAACCGGAAACCGAACCGAAACCGACCGGTTTTAATCATTTTAAATCCGAAACCGCGGTTTCGCCTTTTTACGGTTTTTAGCAAACTCTATTATATATATACCATATATTTTTAAAAAGAAAAATAAGAATTATAACAATAAAAAAAAACAACTGAAATATAATTTTTAATAATTTTTTTTGTTTTTTGTATAGAGTATAAAATTTCAATAAAAACGAGCACAAAAGTTGATATATAAAAATCCCGGGATTAATAAAAATAAATCCCGGGATTCGGGATTTATCAATCCGGATAAATCCTAAGATTTCGGGATTCGGGATTTTCCGTTTGGCATCCCTAGCAGGTATATATTCCTCTGGTTGATTTCCCAGTTAAGGCCTTGTAATTTTATAAGTATTTCTTCTTTTTGCTACTTGGATTCATATTTGTGTTAAGGCCAAAAAAAAAAAAAAAAATGGCAAAGAAATTGCTGTTTATTTGAAGAATTTGTTTGTTTATTTAAAGTATACTTTAAATAAATTTTTTCAATCACAATAGACTTGCGTACGTACCATTGCTTTAATAAATTGTATCAAAATAAAATAATTAATGAGAAACACTTTCATAAGCGAACATCTCTCTTAACAGGACAAAAACAACACGACGGTGAGTTTTCTGTTATGGGTGGTTTCACTGTACATAGAAGAGAAGGAAATTTATTCACATGCAACTTAATTTAGGCACTTTTTCGCCTCTCTTTTCTTTGTTTTTGTGTTCATTTCGATATTCCAAAAATTCTTTTTATAGGTTCACTTTGATGACGTATCGTTGTACGGGACTCCGAAAGAGGAGCCAATGCCTTCCATCCCCATTGTTTCGGAAAAAGTTTCAGCGAATTTCTTAAAAAGTCAATTGCAATCATGGTTTCAACCGACCGACAATCGGTTGGCTATGAAATTATTTGGCAGCCGAAAGGCGTTAGTCAAAGAAAGAATACGCCAGAAGACTTCCGGACATTGGGTTATTCACCCATGCAGTTCATTCAGGTGAATTGTTAATAAAATAATTTATTTGCAATCTATTTTGTTTTATTTTACGTTTTTGTCCAATCCAATTTCAGGTTTTATTGGGACCTTTGTATGCTTTTATTATTAGTAGCAAATCTTATTATCCTGCCAGTCGCAATATCATTCTTCAACGATGATCTAAGCACACGATGGATTGCCTTTAACTGCCTAAGTGATACTATTTTTTTAATAGATATTGTAGTCAATTTTAGAACAGGTAAACGAAATCTTTTACAAATAAAAATACGAAATGAATTGAAACAAAAAAAATCCTTCCCTTCTTATAGGAATTATGCAACAAGACAACGCTGAACAAGTTATTTTGGATCCCAAGCTTATAGCCAAACATTATTTAAGAACATGGTTTTTTCTTGATTTGATTTCATCGATTCCATTGGATTATATATTTTTGATTTTCAATCAAGTAAGTAGGTTGATAAAACAGATCGCATCGTCGTTAATTCAGATTATGAAATTGCAGGACTTCTCCGATTCCTTTCAAATTTTACATGCCGGTCGTGCCCTACGAATATTACGCTTAGCAAAACTCTTATCATTGGTCCGTTTATTGCGCTTGTCCAGGCTGGTGCGCTACGTATCACAATGGGAGGAAGTATATGTAAGTATTAAAATGTCATTTTTCTAGTTGTTGCCTGATGATGATGATGATAATGATTATGTGCCTTTGGCTTGGGCTATATGCGTTATAACTTTTTCTTTGTTTTTTTTTATTTTTATTTAATTTATTAACCTCTCATATTTTCCGTTTCTGTTGTAGTTTTCAACAACAATTTTTTCTCTCTTTCTTAAACCAAAAAACACAAAAAAAATTTAAAAAATCAAAAACCAAATGGTGTTAAGCCATTCTTATTTAAATGTTTACTTTTGAAATTTAATTTTATTAAATTTAGGTTTTTTTAACATTAATGTTTTAGAAGATGATTTTATATTAATCTCAACTTTTTTTTCCCCCTTCCTATCCTGTCTCGCTCTTTGTCACTATCACCCCTCTGCTCATTTAGTTGTTTTAATGATTTCGATAGGACTCTGTTTAATCGTGAAATTAGAGATGCTAATTTCAATACTTGTCCTCCATTTTGTATTTTTAATTTTATTTGTTGTCTAGCGATGGAATAAATGTTGTTCTTCATAAATGTTCATGTTTTGTTTAATTATAATTATTTCATATTATTGTTGTTAATTTTCTTTCATTTGTTTAAAGAACCTTTAAATACACGTTGAAGATCTATTGAAAAATTAACATAAAATTTTAAAATAAATTTATTATAAAAACTCTCAACAATTAAAAACATACCTACATAATAATACTTATTAAAAAAAAAACAACTTGATTTAATAAATATTAATTTTAAATTTTTTTCATTTAATTTTCCAACTGTCGCACAGTGGGCTAGTTTCAAAAAAGGCGACAATTTTACACAAAAATCTCAAGCCACTTTTTAATAAAAAAAACTTTACCTGAAATTTTTTGTAGAAATTAAGCGATTGGAAATTTTCTACAAAAATAAATTTTCTATAAAAAATCTTGAGCGATATCAGTTTTGGAAAGGAATTCTTAAACGAAAAGACTTTTTCGATAAAATAAAGAAATTTTTTTAAAAAATCTCGAGTCATCGCAAATTTTCTCTATAAAATCTCGAGCGATCTAAAATATTCCAGAGAAAATCGCGAGCATTTTAAAATTTTTTTAAAAAATCTCTACCGATCAAAAATTTCCTATAGAAAAACTCAGAAGCTTTCAATAGAAAATCTCTAGCGATCAATAATTTTTTGTGGACAAGCCAGAGCAATTAAACATTTTAGTAGAAAATCTCGAGCAATAGAAAATGTTCTCCATAAATTCTCAAGCGATCTAAAATTTTCTGGAAAACATTCAAAAGATTTCTATAGAAAATTTCAAGATATGAAAAATTTTCTCTGGAAAACCTCGAACAATCGAGAACGAGGAGAAAATTTTAAGAGATAATAAAAGGTTCATAGAAAGTTCATTTAGATCTAGAATTGTCTAAAAAATTCTCAAACTTTTTAAATTTTAGCAAGGTGAACAGAGTCAAAAAAATCTGTCACTCAATTTAATTTTTAAGTTACACTTGATGAGCACACACGAAATTTTTGATACATCGTAAGACTGAATACGATAATCGATTGTCAAAACGTTGCCGCTCCTGTTTACGTATGCTAAATTGGCGTAAACGCTCTTATTTAGGTTGGTCTGTATGGAACCTACTCTTAATTTGTATTTGTTTTTAAATCTCAATTATGATTTTAGACAACAACAACAACAGTTCCTTGATGATGATTTGTAACCAAAAATATCCTCAAATAAAAAAAAAATTTAAAAACGATTTGATAATCACTCGAGAATAAAAGCGTTCTCAACAAAAATAGCAACTTTTTCTCAATTTCATAAAAGCATTTGGATGAGGACTTGATTCATACATATAAAATTTAATATCATAAATGTTCACTTTGAGATGAGATTAAAAAAATATTCATAAACAAAAAAATTTATCTAACCAGACTAACGCTTTTTATTTAACAACACCCCACTGTGCGTCGCAAAATCTTTTTATTTTTTATAATAAGTTTTACAATAAAATGCCCTCTAACTGCCTCAGTCGCATTCGTTTCTAAATAATTCCTTCTATTGTTTTCTTACAATGATTGTGTAATATTTATCTCTCTATTTAGTTATTTATTTATTAATTTATTTAATTATTTCTTCTTCTTTCACATTAAAAAAAATGTTTCTTTGTATTTTACTGTTTATTTTCCCCCATTTCGATATGAATAAGAATTTGTTTTAATTAAGGCATTAATTAAGAACGATTTATCAAGTAATTTAAATGAAATCACGTCATTATAAATTCATTCGGTTTTTTCTTTCTGTTTGTTTCAATTCATCATTTTCTTGGGTATTTTCCTAAAACAATTTCATCGTTTTGAAATAGAGACATGATTATAATTGCAAATAAAATTTTCAAATTCAGTATCTGGTAGTTGATGTTGAAGAAACTAAATATTTGACAGCAATTAACTTTAATATTAATAAATTTTTAATTTTTCTCACACATTTGAGAAAGATATGAAGACGCCTACAATAAAATGATTTTTTTTTTTTTATATAAAAAAATTTCGAAATGGTTTTTTCCTGTCACGTCTTCCTCTAAGAAGCGGTTACTTTGAACTTTTCTTCCAGGGGGGTATAACGTTTAGACTTGATGACGCAAGACGCTTTAAAATAATTAGTCACTGTCTCATATACATATTAAGTTTTATTCAAAATAATCTGCAATCTCCATTTTTTGTTGTTTCTGTAATAAATAACAAAATCATATGTTTTCATAGATATAAGCGCTGGTCTTAAGATATTTTGCTGTTTTTAGTATAAACCAATTAAAAGAAAATAAAAAGAAAGTTTGTACCAAATCAACTTCAAGGCTTAGAAATAAAACCGACAAGAAAACTGGAGATTGCTATGTTTGTTTTAACCAAATGGACATTACTGCATTTCCACTTCAAACTCTTATTTCGATATTATTTTACAAATTTATTTTTTTATTTAATTATAGTTTTTATCTAACAAATATTTAAAACTAAAAAGTAAACATAATTATAACTTTTTCAAAAAGTGCATTTTAATATGAGAGCCTAACAATTGCATCAGGAGATTGCTGTCTTTATTTTACCTGGTCGTTTTTGAACATAGCTTTAAACTAGATACAAATTCTCTTAGTTAACTAATCTCAATAATAGAACAAATCCAATCTTAGAAGGTCCCCTATCTTATGCACATATCTACATATCGTTGGTCTCATGTAGAAAGGCCCTAACTCACATAAATGCAACTTTACAGGAGAAGGCAAAAACATAATAAAAACTGTATGTATCATAATGTAAAATGACTTCTTCAATTGCTTGTTAAACTGATATTTTTTATGCTATTGTATTCAATTTTTCTGACGAGGTGGATTTGTGGGAAATTTATTGGAATCACTTAAAAACTCAATTTCGAAAAAAAATTGAGTTAGGCCCTTTCTACATGAGACCGACGATATGTATGTACGATGTGCAATTGTCAAATGATGTTAAATTTGACTTCTTGTCTTCTACCCATACAGACTTTTTTAATTGAATTGAAAATTTAAATTGAAATAGTAGTTTGAAAAGAAAATAGTACCAGGTTTTAGGAATCGAGAATCTCGAGTATCAAACATTTTTTCCCGAGAGAGCAAGCGCACAAGATTGGCAAAATTGCTATAGTTGTGCTTTTCGATCTTTTAAAGTACAATATTAAGTACACCAGTGATTAATTTAGTACAGTTAAGAAAATATGTTTTCGATTCATCTTCTGGTTGTTCTAAGAAGGCGAACTTGCCATAAATCCTAATTAATCTTATCTGACATTTATTGGTAAAATGTTTAAAAAACTGGCTTATCTTTGGATTAAATGGCCAGATAAACTGTCTTAGAAGAATTTTGTTGGCGAGTACATATACTTTAAAAGAGCGTGTTGACAAAAGCTCTCCATTAAATCCCATCTTGCGTCATGTGAGCCCGTGTTGTCGGTGCCACTGATTTTCTACATGTTGTTCCCTGGTATCCAACATAACGTCTGGCTTTAGGGTTTCCCTGTAAGCTGGATTTTTCTACGTCTGAGATGTCTCATTTCGAAGCTTATGTTCTATCTTTGTCCATTTACGATGGCAAAAATCATGGGAATTTTGTTGCTGCATGACAACATAGCGTCGCTTAAGTTGTGGTTGGGCCAAGTTATTCTCTTGATTCCGCGCAGACAGTTATTTACAAACACCTGAAGTTTGGGCGAAATAGATTGAGTAACTGCGCATGTTTCCCAGCCATAATAAAGGACTGTTTTAATGTCGGAGTTTAATATATTTATTGTTTGCCTCTTTGATATTTGCGAAGAGTTTTTCACGTTGCCTAAAGTTACAAATGCGCTTTGTGCACGGTTTATTCTGTTCGCGATATCTTCATCTCCACCTCCGACCGACCTTGCTAATTATAAGGGAAACCAGAAATATGCAATTGCATGTTTTTCCTTGTGCGACTAATGAAGGCAGAAACCATATATTTATCCGTTTTAGAGCTTTTTATGAATTTTGGCATTTTTGCATATTTTACCGTTTGCAGCATTTTTTGGCATATTTTAGTTAAAAGAGCCTTTTTGCAGCATTTTTTTTGGTTTATAGCGCATATTTTGCCTTTTTAATGCATATTTTGATACATATTCAATTTTTTTAGATGCCTACAATAGCTTTCGCAGAAAATAAAAATTTGTTTTTTTTCGAAAATCTGTTACTTCAATTTCGACATCTTCATTTAATTTTTACTCTAAAATTGTAAGACAAAAGCAGGTTGTCATTAAAGTTAAATGTTATGCGATTTGTATCTAGATTCTAGACCCATCTTTTAGTATTCCGATCGACTCAGAATCACTTTTTAAAGTGATCTAACGATCTCCATCCATCCGCCTGGCTAGTTGTCTGTCCATATTAGCCTTGTGCGCAGAGTACACGTTCCAATTTTGTAGATAATTTGATCAAATATGGTCGAAGTCTATGCAAATGGTGAGAATCGGTCTATAATTCCACATCCACATTAGACTCTTGTGTCCGCAAGCTATCTAATTACGATGGTATTTAAATTAAATTCGTGCCAAAAATGTTTTACTTTTCACACATTTGCTCAAAGCTCGCATCCTTAACTAGCTTTAAATTCCTTTTAAATGTTAAAATTTGTTTACAATTTAGCGACAGTACCTAAAATCCTTTTAAGACAGAAACCCATATGAATGTTAATATCTAGATAATATTCGGCGCAAATATCTCTTAAATGAATTTTAACCTTTTTTAGGTTTTTTTTTAAGATTTTGTAAATTAATTGTTGAATATTGTGTCTTCAAATGAGCAATTTTATTTTTTAGGGCATATTTTTAACATTTTTCAGGGCATATTTTCCAGTTTCTACTGCATATTTAATGCGCATAAAACGTGTTTTTTAGAGCATATTTCTGGTTTCCCTGCTAATTAGACTGTTGGAGACAAGGCGAATTCATTTTATAGAAGGCGTTAAAAACAGCTTAGCTATTTTCTTTTACTTACCCTGCAACCACACGATCAAGTCTTTCTCAATAGTATTTTACATAAACTGTTTGTCAAAATTTCCAAAAATTGAGAGCTGTGACGTAGGCTGCACACAATGTTTAGGCAATTAACTTTCACGATGGCTTCAAGAAAACAATTTATAAAGACAAACTTAAAATTATCTGTTAAATTGAAAGTAAAATTGCCAAACAAATGGAAAAGTGAAATTGAAAGAGAGTGAAATGTCAAAATATGCTTGAGTTTTTACGTAACGACCAACTAAAGTCGAATTCACTAGAAGGTGGCGTCAAGTCAATAGTTGGTTTTTTTCGGTGGTCGGGTTGTCATAGTTGACGAGCTACAGTTTTTTATGTGAACAAACATCTTTGTTAACTATTACATTATATTTTTCAGCGTTTAAACAACTGCAGTCAAAGTAGAAAACTGCCATTTCTTCCACTTCTTCAATTACCATTGGCAAAAAAAACTGTTGCTTTTACTTCTGATTCATTTAATGTAAACATTTGTTGTCGTTCGACCATTTTTTGTTCGACAGTTTTTATTTCTGATATATTTGACAATCTGAAAAGCGGTGTTGATGTAGAGTGGACCTCACCTTCTGGTGAATTCGCCTTGGACCACCTTACCACCACGAAAAATAAACTGTGGTTTTTTATTGGTGTACTTGTTGCGCAGGGTATTCCCTGCAAATAATAGGACCAGTCCAAACACGCGTGTAAAGAGTAGCCCACAAGGGACCAGGACTAACTACTCCAAAAGTAACCCAAACGTATGGAAAAAACATGGTCTATTTAACATTACTATGTCCTAGGGGAGGACCATATAACCCACCTTTGGACTGCTAAGGAGTTATTTTAAAACTACTCGGTATACACAAGAGGATTAGTTTTACAGTCGTTTAAAAACGAAAGCACGTCGTTAAAAAACGAAGACATGTGGTCTCACTACAAACACTTTTTAATAATGACATGGTCCATGCTTGCATTACATCGGACCAGTCCATGGAGTAGTCCATTTTATTTGCAGGGTATAGCCACCACCGCATACTTGAATTCGCCTAGGTTTGAGGTTACCATATAAAAAATTAATTTTTCTTTACCCATGGAAATAAAGTGAGAAAATTTTTTATTTTTGTAAGTGCTGGTTCACGCCATCCATCAAGTTACAGCCGTTTAGTCTAGTATTTTTTCCTAAAAGCAGAAGATTTGATGGCTTAAACTTGAAGAGTGTGAACCAAAACTAAAAATACCAGATTAGGCCAATGAGTCTTTGAACTCTCTTGATGATGCCAGAATTTATGGAATGAAATTGCATATTAATTATTACAGTAAAACTTCAAATATCCCTAGAGGGAAGCGAACTGACACAAAATTAGTCCCGTGATAGGTCTTTGGTGGTAGGGACCGGTTCTAGTTTTAACACTTTCAATGAATTAGACCTATCACTTTTACATGGGGTTGTCATTGGAAGGGGTCAATTGACACCATTTGACCAGTCACACATCTATTCCTAGTGGACATGTTTAGTGACAGTTACTACAATGTAGTATAATTTCAATACAATGTAGCATTATTTCAATAAAACAAAATGTAGAATTGAATTCAAGAAACAAATTTTAGAAAGGCCAAAAAAATTTGTCACACCACCGGTGAAGACTGTTCTGTAATTCATTACTTTTTCTACCTTTTTGTTCTGCATAAACCAGTTACATGATTGGTTCTCCTTTCACTGGTCATGAGTTCTTTCTTTTTGTACCTGTTCCATTTTCACAACTCCCAGGACCAGTCTGTTGGACCAATTGATACAAATTTCCCGCAGGGATGTATTAAATTCGAAAACAAAACATGTACCCCTTTTTCACTTCATCATCACCTCACTTGAAAAATATTTTCATAAAAATTTATGAAATTTCCAAAAATTTTATTTGAAAAATTTACAAAATAACTTCCTTAAAAAAACTGGATTTTGATATTTGTTTTTTTTTAAATTTTGGTATGAAATTGAGATTCAATTGTTTTAGGCAGTAGGTGGCTTATACATACATGGCATTATGTATTTATATATATATATATATATTTTTTATATAAAATTCAATATTTGAAGATAATTTAAAAATAAATATGATTCATTCAATCATCATTTATTATACTCATAAAATTTATTAGGAAAACATAATTTCAAAATAATTTTCATTTTGTTTACTTAAAAAATTGATTAAAGTAATTTGTTAAATTATGTTTTTATGATTTTAATTGATTTGTTTAGAAACAAATTCCAAAACAACAGCAGCATTACAAACAAACAAAAAAACAATAACAACATACTCAAACACTTAATTGCAAAAAAAAAAAAAAAAAAAAAAAAATTGAAAAATAAATTTTTGAAAACTGAAAAAAAAACATTTTTCAAACTTACAACTTCCTTCATTCAACACAAGTATTTATTGAATTATTAAAAAAGTATTAAATATTTAATATTGTTTTTGGTTTTTATTTAAACTTATTAATAACGTTAAAGCATAGATTTTTTTTATATATACATAAATTTGTTTGTTCTTAAACGTAAAACTGTATTTAAAACTGTGTTTGTAAGAGTTCATTAAGTTTTTTTTTAATACTACTAATATATTTTTTGAATGTGTGTCAAACATTGTTTAAACAAATATTTTAAATCAAAAAAAAAAAAAAAAATATTTTATAAAATAAATTACAAAAAAAAAAACAACAAATTTAAATCAATAATTTAGTTGATGAGGGCTTTTTATATAAACAAAATCAAATCATTATGGTTCTAGATTCTGCAGAATCTACAGAAAAAAAGTGCTGATCGAAGAGGGAGAATGCACAGAAAAGACAAAGAAGGCTTAACAAAAAGCAACCTAATTTTAAAGGTAACCACAAAAATAAAAACTAAAAAAAAAACTAAATCAAATTCAATTCAAAACTTTTCATAAAGATTTAAAAAAAATAATAATAAAACAAAAAACAACAATTTCTTGTATTTTTTTAACAACTTTTTTATGTTTTGTTTTATGTAAAATAATAATTTTGTTATTGGTTGTTTTAAATTCGTGTCTATTACAAAAAAAAAAAAAAATAACAAGGAATGTGACAAATTCTAAAAACATTTTTCGTTAACTTTTTTAAATTAATTTTTTAAAATTTTTTTTAATGTGTAATTTGTATGTTTTAAACTGTTGTTATTAATTTGTTTTGCTTTGTGTTTTTTTTTCTACTTTTATTAATTATTCTAACTAAATATTTTTTTTACTTTTTTACCATTTCAAACGTTAACAAGTCTGCCTTATTTTTTCTTTAGAAGTTCTTGGTTTTGAAATGCATTTATTTTTTAATGTCTTTAAATGATTTATAAAAAAAAAAAACATTTTTTTTTAACTGTCACTTCAATTAAATTTTTAATTTAAACTAAATTTTTGTTTTAATTAGCAAAAAATACTTGAAATTTGTTTTTGTTTAATTAACAAAAACCCAGAAAACAAAAGAAAAGTACAGGGTCAATTTCGAATCGATGTTTTGTAGTTGCTTTCGCTTTTTTTATGCCGTGATCATTAAAAAAATAAAATAAAAAAACTAACTAATTCACTTTTGTTTTTTTTTTTTCTTTTTACTTACAAATATACTTTTTGTTTTTGTTAAATTTGAAATTGACTCTTCCTTCGAACAAAAAAATGAAATTAATTTAATTTAGTTTTTTCAAAAAAAAAAAAAAAAAAGTTTTAAAAAACAACAACAACAAAAAAATATTTGGTTTTAATGCTTTTGTTACACGAATTGTTTGTTTCTTTTGTGAATTGCTTTTTGATTTGTAAAATCACCAAATGCATTTGATTTTAATATACTGGTGAAGGATTGTAAATATATGATTTGTATCTACTTTTTGTTTTTTTTGTATAATTTTACAATAATTTACTAACACATTTGAAAGTTTTAGAGTAAAATACTGTCATGTAATTGAGTATAAAACAAAAGTAGGGTTATTTTATTTATAAACTAAAACAAAATTTATTATCCTGTGTTAATTCCTTTAATTAAAAACAAAACATACTGTTTTCTATAGTTTCTCAAAATTTTTTCTTCGTACAAAGAATTTACCGTAAGAGCGAGTTGTCATAAAAATTTTATAGAAGAGAAAATATTTTTTTAAAATTTATGTCAGGGTTTTGTGTTGTTCCTACACTCATGATCATAATTTATTAAAAATGGTGCCGAACTTAATTAATTGTACTTTCTGCTTCTAATCTTCAATCTAGATCAGTGGTGGGCAAGCTGTGTGTTGCTATGATATTTATTTTATTTTATTTGCTTTGTAGAAAAGCCAGACAGTAGCAGAGCGAAAATAAGTTAATGCTTTTGTAATTTTAGAAAAATACAAAGCGAGGCAAAAAAAGATTTCAATAGAGTTTGTGCGGTGACCGGTGTGACCAGATCCTAAAAAATTTTGCAGCTAATTTGGCTTCAAAAAAAAAAGCTTAAAAATGATAAAATTAAATAAAATGCTAAAACATAATGCTAAAATATAATTTTACTTCTTTTTTAATAAATTTTTCCTTACAAATCGCGTATTTTTGCCTCATCTGTTTATATTTTTTCTTTAACATAAAAAGTATTAAAAATGACGTGCTAAATTCCCCATTTTTCATATTTGATAAATACGCTGAAATTTATTGTTGAGGGAAAGCTAGCTTCTATGCGCATTTCACTGGTTGCTTAGGCCAGCTCATCAGGAAACCTTTTCCAAAGATTTTAGAAAAGCCAATAATTATATACAAATAAAACCCTAAAAGCGAATAAGTCTTACTTGTACCAATATCAAAGCTTAAACAAAACACCAACAATAAACAGTGAGTTTATCTTTTCTTACATTCCCCTACAATTGGTTGGCTTTTTTCCGACTCGAATTGTAGTTGTTAGTGGGTAAAAATAAAAAACAAATTGCTTCATTTTATTGTCTTCGTAAGAAAACAACAAAAAAACAATTTGCCAGTTCAGTTTTTTTTTGCACGGGCACATGCAAGTATACTATCAAAGTTATTTTTGGGAATACAAAATTTATTATTAATAAGATTTCTGTATGAAGTGCTAAGTTCCCAATTTTTCATATTTGATAAATACACTGAGATTTATGGTTGAGGGAAAGCTAGCTTCTATGCGCATTTCACTAGTTGCTTAGGCCAGATCATCAGGAAACCTTTTCCAAAGATTTTAGAAAAGCTAAAAATATTATCTTATATATAAACACGGGAACAATTTTTTGTGGTTGATTTTAAAGCATCTTATCGCCCACCGATTTTAATGAAACATATATCGTTTTAAAGGAATTTGTGTGTAGATATGCACAATATATTTTTTTCTAAATTTTTTTAATTAAAGTATTTGAAAAGCGTTTTAATTTATCTTACTGACAAACGTACAAAGTTGGGTGCATTTTTCCGTTCTTTTAAAATGTGTACGTTTTTGTTGTATAACGCACAGGTTTTCTCGAAAGTAAATGTCGAGTGGTCGTATTTCGCATTTTGGCAACCGGGCGATCCTAGTACAAATAAAACCTTAAAGCGAATAAGAATTATAAACCCTCAAAGTCCTACTAGTAACAATATCAAAGCTTAAACAAAACACCAACAATAAACAGTGAGTTTATCTTTTCTTACATTCCCGTACAATTGGTTGGCTTTTTTCCGACTCGAATTGTAGTTGTTAGTGGGTAAAAAGAAAAAACAAATTGCTTCATTTTATTGTCTTCGTAAGAAAACAACAAAAAAACAATTTGCCAGTTCAGTTTTTTTTGCACGGGCACATGCAAGTATACTATCAAAGTTATTTTTGGGAATACAAAATTTATTATTAATAAGATTTCTGTATGAAGTGCTAAGTTCCCAATTTTTCATATTTGATAAATACACTGAGATTTATGGTTGAGGGAAAACTAGCTTCTATGCGCATTTCACTAGTTGCTTAGGCCAGATCATCAGGAAACCTTTTCCAAAGATTTTAGAAAAGCTAAAAATATTATCTTATATATAAATACGGGAACAATTTTTTTGTGGTTGATTTTTAAGTATCTTATCGCCCACCGATTTTAATGAAACATATATCGTTTTAAAGGAATTTGTGTGTAGATATGCACAATATATTTTTTCTAAATTTTTTTAATTAAAGTATTTGAAAAGCGTTTTAATTTATCTTACTGGCAAACGTACAAAATTGGGTGAATAGTGCATTTTTCCGTTCTTTTAAAATGTGTACGTTTTTGTTGTATAACGCACAGGTTTTCTCGAAAGTAAATGTCGAGTGGTCGTATTTCGTATTTCTGCCACCGGGCGATCCTAGTACAAATAAAACCTTAAAGCGAATAAGAATTATAAACCCTCAAAGTCCTACTAGTAACAATATCAAAGCTTAAACAAAACACCAACAATAAACAGTGAGTTTATCTTTTCTTACATTCCCCTACAATTTGTTGGCTTTTTTCCGACTCGAATTGCAGTTGTAAGTGGATAAAAGGAAAAAACAAAATTAAAACAAATTGCTTCATTCTATTGTTTTCGTAAAAACATTTTGCCTGCTCAGTTTCTTGCACGGGCACATGCAAGTAGTATATTATCAAAGTTATTTATGGGAATACTAAATTTATTTCTAATAAGATTTCCGTATGACGTGTTAATTTAGTCTTCGCTTATGTTTTTATATGCATATGTACATATAAATGTACATTAGGTCTATAAACAAATTTTTCGCATAGTACAACGATGTGGGTAACGATGTTTTATTAACGAAAAACATTATCTAGGGAATTTTTTGCCAAAAAAAAAAAAACACTTCACGCACCAAATTAGTTTTTTGAATATAACCATTTAGTTACAAATTTAAGAAAATACAATAATATTAAAGTATTCTTTTATTATTATTTAAGGATAAAAATGTTCTTGTTACTTTTACAATTCGCAATTTGCTTAACCCTTGGTCGTTCTCATGAGTCTGGCCAGACCTTTTTTAATCCATTTTGAATTGAAAATCAAAGCATGTGTAAGACGGAATGGTAAAACGGAGGAGAAATAAGAACTAAAGAAAAAATAAAGAAAAATAATTTTGAGTAAAGAGAAAATAATTTGAATGCTTCTTCTTCAGCTTCTTCACTCCGTAAAGTTTTCGCTGAAATGGCTACATTTAGCACTAGACAACACAAACAGTTTGACAAATTACCAACAAATATCAAAAATTTTTAATATTTCTACAAACGTGATTCAAATGGTTGTCTAAACAGCATACAACCCAATAAACAGCACTAAATATTTGTACAAACGTAAAGCTTTAAAATTTTTGCCAAGCAATTTGTGTGGTTTATTTTGCCCTTAACATAATTCCAAGGTTCTGCCATATATAAATTCCAATATACAAAATATTGCATACATTATATTTTTAAAAATTGGGTTAATTCTATTATAAAAAATGCTAGAAAATGTTAAATAAATAATTGGAAAATGTCAAAGAATAAGTTAACGGTTAAATGCTAAAATGGTCACGCTGGAGGTGCCGCACGAGGGTTTTGGGTGGCAAAAAAAAAAAAAATTAATTTTTTCGACTATTACTTTTGAAAAATCCAATGATGCAATTCTATAGAGAACTATTCCACTAAGAAAAATCCATTATTGATTTTCGTTAAAAGCCGCATTTTGTGAAGTTACACAAATATTTTACCACGAAAACTGATGAAAATTTTGAATGCAACACAGTAGCTTATGCGTGTAAGATATTTTTACTGCTAACTTGTTAATGCCACTGTATTTTTAATTGAAAGCCACCTTCCTTTTAATTATCTTTGATACCCTCCACCGGCAGCTACAATATTTCAGGAGTTGGCTTTATATCGGACATATGGTAAATTATAAACGAAATTTTACAGTGTGATTTGTAGTCATTAGGGGTACAACCAAAATAAGGGCCTATCACCACGCTGTAGCCGATGTTGTGCTGAAATCGAAAAATGTTTCCTCAGGTCATTTCGGAACAAAAACGTTCCGCGTCGAAGCCGATTTCTGAAAGCCCTTTAGAATATTTTTTTTTATTTTTTCAAAATTTTTTATTTTATAATTATTTAACTATTTACATTTCTTAATATAATTATATGATTATAATCAAAATCACAATCTAAAAACTATCTTTGTTAAGTGAAATTAACTTAAGATTAAGAGTTCGCGTTCCGCACAAATGTTGCTGCGTTGTGTTTTAGGAATTTTGATTTATCTTTCACCCAATGTCTTAAAAAGCATTTCTGATCATTAGTAAAGCCCGAAAATGATTTGTTTTAGGCTTCGAAATCATTTTTATTGTAACAATGATCTGAAAACCAAATGTTGTACCAACGGCCACATATAAAATTTTGAAAAAACAGAGTAGCATTAGCAAAAATCGGTTGTTTGTAACTAGTTTATCTCAAAAGCTAGTTACAAACCTGTTTATGATTTGTATGGATAAATAAGTTTCACAAACTAGTTTATCACCATAAACAACTTATAAACTGTTAATGGCGTAGGTGTAAATGCATTATTACTGATCCCAAACTTAATTGCATTTGACGCGGAACCTTTTTTAACGATATCGAAAGTCTAAAGATGCAGTTCTTATTGTGTTTTTATGCACTACATGGTATGAATAGGGCCATTTTGATATTTTCAAAAATTGTATCCCTAGTAGTCATATAAAACTTTCATAGACCAAAATTTTTTTTCAAAAGCATTATTCGTTACGATTTTAAAGCGTACAAGTGCTTTTCGAGAGTGGGCTTTATATGGGGCCTATGGTTAATTGTGAACCGATTTTCACGAAAGTTAGCAGTGCAATTTCTATTCATACAAAACTGTTTCAGACCAAAATTTAGTACAAAACCATTATTTGTTATGGTTTAAGACGTACTTAAGTGCTTTTTGAGGCGGCATGAAATAACCCCCCAAAATATAATCCCCTAAAAAAATAATGAAATAACCCCCCAAAAGTTTGTACAGAGAACAGCAAAACGATTTTTGGGGGGTTGTTTCATTTTGTTTGGGGGGTGTTATTTCATTGTTTTAATTGGGGTATTATTTCATATGAAATTATCCCCCAAAAAATCATTATGAAATAAAGCCTCAATATATTTTTTGAGGGATTATTTCATTTTCAAGTTTATAATGAAAACGTTTTTGGGCGCAAGGATTTATCCACTTTGGTATACAGAACTCCAGCTTCGATAAACAAAGCTACCGTGCATAAACGGCCTTCGGCCGGGCGCAATGACTTTTTCCTCTATGGTATACCAAAGACCGGCTTCGCTAACTAAAGCTTCCTTGCGTAGCCGGGGCGAGTCGGTATTTTTATACTATAGAGGAGAAAATTCTGGCGCTATGCAGAGAAGCTTTAGTTAGCGAAGCCGGTGTTTGGTATACCATAGAGGGAAAAGTCATTGCGCCCGGCCGAAGGCCGGCTATGCAGAAAAGCCTTAGTTAGCGAAGCTTGTGTTTGGTATATCATATGATGATATCTATAGTGATTCTTTAAAGCAAAACTGTAAAATTGTATTACATATATTGGGCTCTTATTTCATTTCAGAAATTGGTGTTTTATTTCATATGAAATAAGCCCCCAAAAATTAGGGAATTATTTCATTTATGTTTGGGGCGTTATTTCATTTCGTTGGGGGCTAATTTCATTTTCAAAATTGGGGTTTTATTGCATATGAAATAAGGCCAAACGCTTTGGGGGGTTATTTCATTATTTTTTGGTGGGTTATATTTTGGGGGGTTATTTCATGCCGCCGCTTTTTGATAGTGGGCTGTATATGAGGCCTATGGGAAATTATGGACTGATCTTCTCAAAATTTTGTGGTACTTTTCTAGTCATATACATATAACGAACTTGTGCAAAATCTTGTATCAATATGTGCATTCCGCCACTTTTGATGCTAGTTTTTGTAACAAAATTTTAAATTGTTTAGGGTGGTTGTTCCTCACAGAGCCGATTTTGCTGGATTTCAACCGGTACTGAAGCGATTTTGCGTTCGAAAGTAACGTGATTTCACTGACATGGCTAAATCGACTTAGAATTACTCAAGGACCAAGAGTATATATACATAAGTAAGTCTTAGATGAATTTTAAAAAGTTTCACACGGAATAAACAACTTAGTATACCCTCTTCGCAAGTAGTTGTGGTTTAGGCTATAAAAAATATTAAGATTGCGTATTAATAAAAGTAGAAATAGTCAATTTGTAAAATCTAGCGTTTGCAGTTATCCTTAGAAAAAAGGAAATTGGCTGCGGCTACCTCCGACTTCTTAGTGGGACCTAAGGAAGGATGAGCGTGTATTCTTTGAATTAGTTAATTGAGCTGTTTTAGAGCTGTTTTAGAAATTAGGAGGTCCATAACAAAGTGCAACAATTCCACTTTTTAAGTTTAATATTTTCTGTACTGAATAATATTGTACATATTAAAATCCTTATAGTCATTGTTTGAACGAATTTATTTACTTTGAAGCGGATCAAAACGCAACTATTTCACATACATATATACGTCGTACGGACTTAAATTCATCTTTTTTTTTTGTTCTTTTATTAAAACATTGTAAAAGTGGAATTGTTCCGTTTTGTGAAAGAGCTCCTCAAATATGCATTTTTTTTTTTTTTAATATTTTCGAAATTTTTGTTTTACACGTGTAGAAAACAAAGTTCCAAACACAAGCCCAAGGGGTGGTTGATGTTGATAAAACTTGGCATGGACCCAGCAAAAAAAGACATGCAAAAGAAGTAGTAAATTCATGGGTTCCGCGGATAATGCACTGGTTCTTTTTAGGTGAAACATGCATGATTTTAACATTGGCGTGTCGTTGGCGAGAATTGGGTTAACATTAAGGTAAACGGCTCGTCATTAAAAATATTGCTTAGAACCAATGAAAGTTCAGTGATTAGATCGGGGTTTTCATTGATCTGGAATATTAACTGAATTGAGTGTGAATGAAAAGCAAAGAATCTTTAATGATTTTAATACTTATTTTCATTGGTGCTCGATATTAATTTTTATATGTATTATGGGAATGTATTATAAATTACATTTTTCCTTTTGTTTTCCCTATGTAGTAGTAAGATTTTGACAACGGCGGGTAAGTTTTACAAAAACAAAATGCCTGTTAGTATTGTGGTTATTTTGTTGAACTATTTATGGTTTTTAATCCAAATTTTTAATATTTTTAATTAGGCTTAAGTTCATGAAATCTAATTTTCATTAAATTATTTTTATGAAGAAAGGAATTTTACAACATGAAAATCAATTAAAATTGTTATTGATAATCTTTCATTCTTGACGTGGCTCGGGCTCGAACCCTGGTCGGCAGGTTACCATGACATGTTTCGATCGCAACCACTCGATCTCCTCAGATGGATTTGCCGTCTTACACTCGCAGCCATCGACGACTGCTGACGTCACTAGTCAAACATCAATCCTTAAACCAAATTGTATTTTAACATTTGGTAGATCGAAATTTGCTTTCCTGAATGATTATGCACTTTAATTGATTTTACATGTTTTTTCCTCTACTTCTGTTTTTTCGTACTTTCGTCAAGAATTTTTCTTGAAGTCCAAGTACATTTTTTTGTTTTTTCACTTTGTCTTTCTCTTATTCTGTTGACCTTTTTCAGCACAACTTGAACTTGTTGTTTTTTGTATTGTTGTAGAGGTAAGCAGACCTATTGAATAAGCCTTGATTTACGCAATATAACAAATTTTAATACATATTAAAATTAAATGTATTTACATATGGGCATTTCCTGAGATCACGAACGTACGCTCGTACGCTTTTTATGAACAAATAATATAGAAAACAAAACTTTTCCCAGCATTTTTTTTGCGATTCGGTAGATGGATTTCATCGATTTTAAGTTTTCATAATAATAGCTACAACATGTGGTCACGAACGTACGCAAAATAGAAGTCAACTTTGGCTGACAGTAGTGAAATCTAAAAATCTGGAAAATGGAACGAAATATTCAAAAGTGTTTAATTTATTTTAAAAGTGTATTAATGTAGGTCTCCTTCCAGTATTTACAAAATAAAATATCTATCTTGGTTTTTGTTTAATTGGCTTATTTACCGGTCGCGAACGTACGGATCGCGAACGTACGATTTTTCCATATGTTTTTTTTTTGCTTAACAAAAAAACTTAATACTCCTTTTACAATTGATTGTAATGGAGAGATTATGAAGAAAGAGTGTAAACATAACATATTTCTTGCATGTAAAATAAGTATATAAAAATGTCGTTAAAAGTAGAAAATACAGAAAAATATAAAATTTTCCAGTTTCCAGCCCAATTTGCACAAGTAAAACAGCTCAGATATGCTAGGAAACCATTCTCTCATAAGAACATAGCCTTTTTTCTAATAAGAAACAATAAAAGACGATGATAATCAACATTTTATTTTTTCATCGTGGTAGACCATTCTGGGGAAATGCCGATATGTATATATTAAAAATAATTTAACTCAATCATTAAAATCAACTCTATATAATATTCGTCCCCTTTCAATCCTAAAAGAATACCTAATTATAGTGAAAAATTTTAATTCCTACATAAGAGTTGAATGGGTGCAAAGCATGTAATTTTTCATGGGTTCACTTAATTAAAAGTTATTCGAATTTTGGAACGCATTGTTAATTCATTCAAGTAGTTAAGTGCTAAAGAAGTCATGAAAATATCCCTTCTACTTGAACAACTTCAAAAGTTTTTTGCTGGGGATCTTTTGTTTATTCAAGAAAGTGTGTGCACCATATTAAAAGACTTTTGCTTTTATAGAAAATATGTATGGGCGGTGGGCGTAGGCGATGTTGTTTAAAAATAACGCTTGCCATCCCTCTGTGTGATGTTGCACAAGAAGAATTTAGTTGCCTGTGCTGAGATTTTAAGAAAATTTCTATTATTGATATTGTTGGATAAAATATATTTCGAATTATTTGATATAATTAAATCAGGCACGAGATATAAAATTTTCATTTTGATATCACTAAAGTTTTCATCCCCATCGGTATAGTCATGTCCGACTAGCGAGGACTGTTGCATTACATATCGCTGATTTGCTTCAACGTCGTCATAAATTTAAAAAAAAAATTAAATTTTGGAGTTAGTGATGCAGAATTGTTCGCTATCTTTTATACTTTCCCCGTTTGACGAGAAAGTGTCCTTTGTTTCGAAATGTGTTTTTTTTGAGTTATGACGATGTTGTAGCAAATGAGCGATATGTATAGCAGATTATCAGGGGTGTCAAGGAAATTGAAAACGTTTGATGACCATCAGCGGACCTCTTTTCTTAAAAAAAGAAGCCGGAGCTCGCGATATCGCATTATGATCAATAATTATGGATTTGAAAATTAGGATGACAATGATTATGGCCTGGATTACTGCAGGTTGACTAAAGTCACAAGTTAACCCCTTTTTTGCTATCTTGGCTCTTTAAACTCATCTTATTTTGCAATTTTTTTTTTTTTTCGACTTTTTTCCCCTTTTTTTTAACAAAAAACGTCCAAGTGTCGAACAGGATCTAATCTTCGTTTGGCAACACACATTTACATGGATTAAATATTATGCGCCCGATATACGTTTCAATTCAATTGTCAACTGAGTCTTCTTCATCAACTGAATTGAAAGATTTTAAATTAATTTTAAAATTTAATGAAATAAAAGACAATTTTAAAAATACTTAACTTTTGTTTTTGCAAAAGAAAACTACAAATATTAATTTTGACAGCTGATCAAGAGATTCGAGCACACACAGTACAAGAAAGACTTAGTAGTCAACTTGAAAAATTAAAATCTTTTGATTTTTCTTCAGCCAACTCGACAACCGTCAAACTAATCAATTGACATAGGCCTACACGCTTTGATTTGGACAACAATCGACTCAGTTGACAATTGAAATGAATCGTGTATGGCCTGCTTTAAACATCTTTTAAGAGAATTTATATTCATAAATATGTGTACATGTATGCATGTGCATATGTATATAAATATATGTATGCACAAATGTATACACATATATGTAGATACATATATGCTCGTATGTACATGTAGGAAAAAATATGTTTTAATATGGTCACTCCAACAAAACTATTTTTTAATAAAAATTTAAACATATTTTATTTAATTTAACCATATTATTGTCACCGACAACCATATTATGGTTTAATAAGTCCTTTGTCAATAATCCACAACGGCTTTATGGATGCCTCTAAACATGTTATGGTTAAATATGACAATAGTATTTTCCTCTTTAATAAGAGCAACATGCTATGGCTGAAAACTAAACATGCTACCATAAGTGTTAAATATATTTTATGTATATATATATATAATATGTTTGTGGCTTCTAGATGGAGGACTTATTTAAACATAATATGGTTGTCTGTGACAATGATAAGGTTGAATTAAACAAACAGGGGTGTGCTGGAAATCGCAATCGTAAAACGCAAGAATTTGGAAGTTGTTTTTTATACACTTTTAATCTCATTTTTATAATTTTTAATACAATAATAATACAATTCTTTTTAATAGAGAAATATTTGTATAATAATCCTCATAAAATTCTTTTATTACAGAAATCTTTTTAAAACCCGACGTTTAAAATTCTTGCGTTTTGGGTTTTCGATTTTCAGCACAACCCTGAAAATATGTTAAAATTTTTCTTTAAAAATGGTTTCGTTGAAGGTGACCATATTTAAACATGTTTTTTCTCTGGGTGTATATATGTATAATCGCATATGAGGGGCTTAGAGCACAAGGGGTTTATGTACCTTTTTCTAAAATTAGGTTTACATATGGAATTATAGGTATAGTTCGGAGAAGTTGTTCAGAGCACAAGAGGTGAATTTAGAATTCTCATCCGGACGCTAGATAAAGTGAACAATTCAAGCACTTGACACTAAAATAACTGCTTCGCTTGGAGCACAAGCGAAACAACCGCTTTTGTCTCATTATTTAAAATAAGTCACTTAAACCCCTTGTGCTTTAAGCCCCTCATATGTAATGAAATATGTTAAGAACAGCTTTGCAAAGAATGTTTTTTTTAGTTTTGTTTGATTCGTTTTTTTGTTTGTTATGTTTTATTTAAGTTATGTTTTTATACTATGTAAATAAAAATCATTTAAATGTAAATAAAATTCATTTCTTAACGACTTTTTTATGCGACTTTATTTTTATTAAATGACATTTTGTACCACTTTTTAAAAATTTCTAACGGTAACCCTGATCCGGGCAAGATGTGGTTGCAACAGAATGGTGCTACCTGTCATATGTACAGCAACCGCAATCATCGACATTTTAATTTTAAAATTTGGCGATAAGCTAATTTCGAGAAATGGACCTGTCAATTGACCTCAATTATTTTCTGTGTGACTAAGTGCAGTCACTGGTTTATGCTGACAAACCACTAACAATAAACGCCTCGAAGGTCAACATTTTTCCTGTTATTCATGAAATACCGTCAGAAATGCTCAAAAAGTGGTACAAAATTGAACTTCCAGAATGCGCTGTGTTAAGAACAGCCTCGGTGCCCATATGCCCATAATCATTTTCAAATGATCTATCGAATAAAAAAATTGTTTTGATTAAAATTTTATTTCTTGTGTTAATTTTTACAACTTCAAGTTCTATCGTGCTTAAAAAAAACAAACTTTACAAATAAAATTTTATTAATAGTGACAATATTAATGTTAACAAGTAAGTGTGATATATTCGGCTGTTTCGTATCTTTGATACCCTTTACCGACAGTTAGGATATGCAGGAGTGGTTGCGAGTCAGACTAATGCTATGGACACAGAAATAGCGCATTGACCACGATAATACAAAAAACTACAAAACGTCATATATAAATAATATTTTTTATAGTTTGTGTGCTGGCGAATTCGAATATCACTCCTTTTAAATTCATATTTTATAGCGATGTGTGATGAGCAATGGATAACTTAATTTATAAGTGCGACATAGAGTAACAATTGAGCAAAAGATTTTTGAAATTGTACATAAGTACGTCAATTGAAGGGCCTTAAGGCATACACAAACTAATGTCCACGCTGAATACATTGTGACAAGTGAAGTTTAGAAATCATTCCCTAATCTTTTCCAAATAAAGGCATATCTGATACCTGACTGTCTCCACGCAGTCGGTATCACCCATTTCCGAGCACAGTTTCGCCAACTCATCGGTTATTTTATAACCGGTAATATTGAAGTGGTCCGGTACCCAGCATAGCCTCACTACATACTCCCCTAAGATTTCCCTTAGAACACCTCTACAATCATGCACTAGCTTGGAATTCACAAAACAGCCCATCAAAGCCATTACGAGCCTTAGCTGTCCACATAACTATTTAGTTAACTTCGAGCCCGCAGCAATGTTACCACTTATCAATTCTAATGCAGTCGTCAGGAAGCTCATCTGACCTTCTAATATCTATTTCCCCAAGGTAGACAACGGCACCCGCGCCACTTATCCTAGAGTCATCAGTAAAAATAGTAAATCCCTCATACAATCTGTCCAGACCAGCTCTCCCTAGACGGTTATTCCACCCTCGGCAAATGCCCAAAGTCGGCTCTAGTGCTCACGTAATCCGTGGACTCAATAGCCACCTATTTCCTAACAGTCCAAGTTCCCTCAGTCTAGTTGCCATTTCCATGACATGCTGCTCAGTAGGCAGACAATATAGAATAACTTCCAAAGCCGCTGTAGAAGCACTTTTCATGGCCTTTGTCATGCCAATCGAAGCATGACGGCCTGAATCCCTAGTTCTTACCAATCGTTGATCTTCAAGCAAAGTAAGCATCGAGACCCCTCTAAAATACTTTATTCTTCGTTAATTACGTTAAATACATATAAGTTATTTTAAATAATATTCAAAACAAGTGAAAGTAAAAGTGTTAAGTCCACATTAAAAGTATGAAATACTAAACAGAAAAGGTGCTAAGTCACACAAACGTTTGTAAAAAAAATCCATAGTTTTTAGTTGTACATGTCTTGCAAGTTAAAAAAAAGAGTCGAAGACTTAACTGCATTCACATATTTGAAAAACATTGCAAACTAAAGATTTTGGCAAGTTTTTTCCCTCTCCAGAAAATTATATTAAATTGGACTTTGCTGCTATACGACTGAAGGTAACGAGGTGTTTTGTTTTAACTAAACTTAATTATTTTGTATAATTATTTACCTGTTAGTATTGCTTATAACCGCTTCAAACCTGCGAGGTAAACTTTCTATTAACCTTTGGGGCCTGTCCAAAGGAATAGAGTTCAAAGCTTCTGGGACACCACAGCTCGTCACAATCCATAAATTTGTTTGCCCTATTTTAATCGTAACAGCATGCCATAAATTTTCTATGGGATTAAGATCAAGTCTTTGTGCTGGCCAGTCAAGAACAAACAATTTTCAATGGAAAGCCAATTTCTAGCCAAATTCAGTGTGTGCTTTGGGTCATTATTATGCATGAAGATCCAGCTCACTGGCATGAACACAGAGCAAGATGTGTTAAGATAGCAAAACTTATCCATATTGCCATTAATGCAATATAATCAACAAAATTTAAGGTTACCGCCACCATGCTTTATTGTTTTTGTAGTGTATTGAAGATTGAATTCTAGCTTCTTTCTACGATGAACATACGTGCTTCCATCAGGACCAATCAGACTTATTTTTGTTTCATCAGTAAAAAGTACGCTTTTCCAAAATGTAAAGTCTTAATGCATACAAAAAGTGCGCTATTTCTAATCTCATAGCTGTATGATAAATTATTTGCCGACCATCAGAAAGCTCAACTCGTCAGCCGTTCATCAGCTGTATCCACGGCGAATAAAAAAATGGTGAAACGTCAAAATATTGTTTTGTTTCTATACTGAAATTTGACAACAAGTCAGAAAATTGCAAAAACAAAATACATGGGGCTTTTTGTAGTTGTAGAGTTGCACTTACCTGTTATAAATTCGCCTTCGTTCTATGCTTTTATTTCAGTCGTATAAAACTTTTTTTGAATAAAGTATCATGATTCGTTATAGTTAACGCCGTTCTATTTAGCCGATTTAAACTTCTTACATTTCTTATACGAGTACAAGAAATTTTAGGTGTACCTAATATTATGATCATGAATGTTATAACAAAATAATACTTTGTAACTAAATTAGTATTTTAGATTTTTTGTATTTTCTAAAAAAAATTTTAAATAAATATCGAACGGAATTCAAATTGAGAAGAGAGAGAGAAATAACATTTTAGGTTTTAATGCTCAATAGCTGCGTTGTTGTTGTCTTTGTCAAGTGTTTAAAACAAAAGGAGTTGTGTTCTTTTGATAGTATAATACCTATAATATTATAATTTAAATGTTTTAATATAACAAAAATAAATTTAAAAAAAAAACAAAAAACTAACAATCTTTCAAAGGTTAAGTAGCTAGAAATGAAATTTTATATAAATGTTTGTGTATTTTATTTTGCGTGTTTGATCTGTTTTCTTTTACATCCAACATTTAATAAGATCAATATTTGACTAAAAACAAAACAAAAAAAAAAATTAAGTTATTTTTCTTAAACAAAAATAATGGTTAATTTTTCATTGAATCATTTGATTTTCCATTCTATTGTTTTTCCTAGTTCCACTCGGTAAGTTCAATGCAATTCTCGAGCGCGTCACAATAATTCGCAAATTTTGCAACAATGAAATCAAAACTTTACTCTGGTAAGAATAAAACAAATGGTTGACAATTTCAGTTTAACAAACAAAGAAACAAGATAAAAACAAAGAAGAAAATATTTTCCATTTAAACGGATGGAAAATTATTTTCCATCAAAAAAAAAAAAAATTATAATTTTAATGATTAAAAAAAAGTGTAACACAAATTATTTTTTTTTTTTTTTTTTTTGTATATAGCATGCGTTCATTATTTTATTTAAGAAGTTTTTTTACAAAATTTAGTTCGAAGCTGAATAAATAATTTATGAAATTTAGAATAAACATTTAATTCATTTTATTTAGGACATTTTCGTCACTAGTGGTTATCATTGAAGACTTTTAAAGCTTATTAGGCGATTTTACATAATTTTCTTATATTTAACGAATAAAAACATTTTGTACATTGTTCAAATAGTTTTAGGTTAATATTGAGTTTTTGTGTTTCACATTTAAATTTTGAGAACTATCATGGTGCGCTTTAGCCGTTTTTTGTTCTACTTAAGTGAAATCGTTTGATCTTTTTTTGAAAGAATTTTACAAATTTGGAAAAAAATTATATGAAAAACACTTTTAAAACTGAATGTGGAAACCGTACATTATTTTATAATCATCCTTATCGTGGTTGGCGTTTTTGTGGCAGAAGTTAGGCGTTTTTCAAAATGGTATCGTAGTAAGCAAAATCGACAACAAATAAGACACTGATTACAAATCTATTACAAAGAAAAAGGTTACCGCGGTTGGCGTTTTTGTTGCAAAAGATTGCGTATATGTAGAAATTTTCGTCTTAATATGCCTTCGACAACCACGATAAGGGTGAATATGTATGTAGCTTTTTCAGAAAAAAATAAGTTTCTATAATATATCCAGCCCTAATAGCAAAAATGATGTAACCAACAACATTTTAGATTTTTGTTTTTTTAAGGAAAATCGATAATTTGCAGCATCTCTAAAAATCTCATATCTCTGGGAAGTGCGGTTACGAAAAAAGAGTAAAAGCAATTTCAAACGAAACCCTAGACTTGAAGCAAAAACTTCTCCTGTAAAATTTTTTTTTTTTTTGTTGGTTACATCATTTTTGATATTAGGGCTCGATATATTTGGAGGATTCACAAGGTATGCTGCTTTCAAGTCATATTGTCATAATATCATAATATTTAACAATAGTTTAAAAAAAATTGTTCTTGTGCTTCAAACAAAAAGTCCTTTTCTAATAAGATTTGTAATGCTGGGTTTATTGTTTTGTCATTTAATTTCATTCGAAATTTTAGCTCTTTAAAGCTACGGAATTTGCATTTAAAAATACAAAAGCAATTGTCAAGACCGACTCGATATTTAGAAAAGTGTTTGTTGTAGAGATCCCTTTCAGCTTTGGTATGTTCGATACTATTTTCACTTAAAGGCGTCAACAAAAATTACTCAAGGCGATCAGCTCCATTTCCACCGGTCCATTGAGGTGGCGTTCATTGTGCTTTGCTAGGGGAGGACTTAAAAATATTTTTGTGTCATGTACGCTGGCTGTGCAACATATTGCAAGTTGTCTTATACGTAAGCTGCTTCTACCTTAACTGCATATTGGCATTTCCGCGAAAAACTACTGTTCATGACATTTCACAGGTACTTCAGATGATTTTGTTTCCGAAATGTCTATATACCCTACACTGATAGAAATGGCGTCATAACGCTGATGTATTTTGACATCAGTACTATGACAAGTGTCTTCGTTTTTGACCCCATGACACTTTTCATCATTGTGATGTCAACCTTAACATCACTTGGCCAAAGTGTCATCAGGGTCAAAATGAAATTATGTCATCAATGGGATGACACATCGACATCACAGAAATGACGAACATGTCCTCAGTGCGATGACGCAGTAACATCGGAGAAAGGACACATTAGCATCAATTTAATGACAGTTTGTCATTAAGTCAAAGTCATTGGAATTGACTTAAGTCATAGTGAGAGAATATTATTATTTACTTACCCGTTATATATGTTTGTTTCAAGTTGGTTGAATTACGACCTTTGTTTACAGCATTACTCTCAATAATAATAATAAATATTCTTCTTTACAAATTTGATGTATTTAACTAAATAATTTTAAAAAATAGAATATAGGAGTTAAAACTTGAGTTAAAAACAGGATCGTCTTCTGTTAAGTTTAGTCATATTTTTTCTTTTAATCTTTTAAGACTTATGACTTTATGACAGTCTTGTGAATCTCCCAATTGTTAAAAAAAAAACTTTTTCGATAAAGTATTTTTTTTTCTTTAAGGAAAAAAATTAAAAAACATTATGTTATAATTAAGATTCCTGTACAAGTTCTTTGTGCCGAAAAATCAGGTGTGTCACAGAAACACAAGTTCCTCTGGTATAACTCGAACTATCTGTATAAGTCAAATTCCAACATGAACGCTCCTGCAAAAAGTGTTATTCTGGTATGACGTTTGTAGAAGCTTTTTTTGTTACTGAGCACTTTTTGTATTAAATAAGTTTTTGTGCTAAATTTTGTTACCTTAGACGTTATCATGCTAAAAGCCTTATTTGGTACAATTGTAGGGGGGCTAGGTGAAAGAATGTACCAATTTGCTATATTTTTAAATACCGAATGAATCTGTCGTCTTTAAATTATTTAAATTATATTTTTAGATGACCAAAAAGCTAATTTTTTAAAAAAGTTCTGAAAAGTTTTGAAGAAATAAAAAACAAGAAACAAATCTTAAAATTTTTGTAACACCTTAAAATATTGGTCCCAGACCCTAAAATATTGGTCCTTAAAGTATACCGATCGACTCAGAATCGCTCTCTGAGTCGATCTAACGGTGTCCGTCCGTCTGGCTGGCTGTCCATGTAACTTTTGCGCAGAGTACAGGTCGTAATTTTGAAGATAATAGCTTCTTATTGGCACAAGGACCATGCCTATTGAAAATGGGGCGAATCGAACCATAACCCTCTTGTGCTTAAGAGTGCCTCAAGGCATGCTTTACAAAATTTGTACTTTTTAGGTAATTAAAAACATAGATAGATCCCTCCCTAATCATATAGCCATATTTTCTCGAAAATTTGTTTTTAAATACTTTGGTGTAGGGTATAATATGGTCGGGCTTGCCCGACTATACTTTTGCTCGAATTAAAAGTTTTAAACGCCTTTTTTAAAATAGTACCTTGAAGAATTTCAAAAAAACACTTTTTTAAAAAAGTAAATAGTTTAAGAAATTCTTCCTTTTAAAAAGAATTTAATAAAAAAATATTATAATTTTTTAGTTAATTTTTTATTTTTTTTTATTTAAAAATGTTTCTTTAATGTGCTGTTTCCAAACGGCAGGCAAGTGATTGTAAAATAAGTGATTTGAGTGATTTGCATATAAATCTTTCTACACAATCACTTGCCTGCTATTTACGTTGGGTCTCCACGTAGCAATTTTTTTTTTGCTAAGCATAAGCAAAAACGTCGGCAGAACAAGGGCGCAATAATTGCTTATTATATTGCTGGAGAACACGTGAAATTGCTTTGCCATAAACAAACGTACAGAGAAATGAAATGTCAGATAAATGACAACTAATTTTACAGCAGATTGCTAAGCAATAATTGCTCAAGCAATCAGAAGAGCAATCATTGCGCAAAGGATTGCCATTCATGGCATATGCGGTCTATACGTCACAAATTTAATAGAGCAATCAAATTCGACGTTTGCCGCAATGAATATTGCAACGTGGAGACCCGGGGTAAGAAACAGCACATAAGTCAAATTTTAGTTTAGCTTTTTTTATTGTAAAAAAAGGGAAAAAATCCTTTTTATAAAAATAAAATGTAAGCAGTTTAAAAAAAAAACGTTCTATTAGGAGGCCATTTTTTCCATTTACATATAATTTAAAATATAAAATGTTGAATATCAAAAGAAAGAACAGTTGGCAAAAAAAAGTAGATTGGGCAATCGGTTAAGCCCGACCTACACCACAGTATTAACAAACAAATTTATTTATTAGTTAAATATTAAAAAAGGAGTTCTTTGTGTCGAATAGTTATAATCCAGATAGCTACGTTTATACATATATATGATATCTTTTGTCTTAAAGTGTTTCTAAGGAGTGGATTTATATGAGACCTATGATCAGTTTAGACCTTCCGGTACACAAAAAAAAAATAAAAAAATTACAGAAGTTATCGTCGCTAAATTATGTATTAATAAAACCATTTGTTATGCCCTAAAAAGCTTTTGCAAAAAAGATAATGGTATATGGGCATAAATACTCTATTCCGGAGAGAAATTTGTATGGGAGCTATGGTAAAATATGGACCAATAACCACCATTTTCAATACAACGTAATAACAAATTTGAGCAAATTTTCTTTAAAATTGCGACTTGTACTGCCGTTACGGTTAATGGCGAGCACTATCGAGCAATGCTGACTGAAGTTTTGTTTCCAAAAATGTATCAGCTTAACATCAACGACATTTGGTGCCGACGAGGAGCCGCAACTTTCCATACAGCGCGCTCAACAATCGATTTATTTCAAAATCAAGTTGGTGCCAACTTTATTTCTAGAAGTGGTCCTGTTCACTGATCCTCGTTAGTGCAATTTAACGCCTCTGGTTTACTTTTTATTGGGCTATATTAGTGTGCTCTTTTTCAGGTGAAAGTATAGAATAGGGATGCCAAACGCGAAATCCCGAATTCCGGGATTTTTTAGAATTGACAAATCCCGAATCCCGGGATTTATATTTATTAAACCCGGGATTTTTTGGGATTTTTAATATATCAACTTTTGTGTACAAAAATTTTCGTTTTTATTGAATTTTTATGCCCTATACAAAAAAAATTATTAAAAAATATATTTTTCTTTTTTAAAAATATATGTTATATACATATACATATGTATATAACAAAATAAATCAACAAATGGGTTGCTTGATTCTATGAATTTGGTATAAAATTGGTGATTAGAGAAAATTTTTAATTTAATACCTTTTGAAAATTCATAAATAAATAAAAAGTGTTGTTTATTTAAAAAAAATCCCGAAAAATCTCGTAATTTCGGGATCGGGATTTCAAAATCCCGAATCCCGGCATTTTCTAAAATCAACGCCGATTGGCATCCCTAGTATAGAACAATTTCACCCCTCAGTTTTTTGCGTGCTTTTCATATAAATTTTACTACACAATCAATTGCCTGTCACCTGGAAACAGCACGTAATACATTTTCTTATGCCGACAAGCCAGCAACTCTTGAAGCATTGAAGGCCAATATTTAAGTCCCCATTGACGCATTACGACCAGATTTATTGAAAAAAGTATATAGTTAAAAATTGGACTAATCGAATTGACCATGTAACTCGGAGCCGCGCCAAATTTATGCCAGAAATCTTATTTAAAAAATAAATGCCATGAAATTTTCTATTGAATATAAGAGTTTCTATACCCACACCACAAAAGTGACCCTCTCTTATGCGTTTTTGCTGATGCGTGTAACACAAAAAAATCTTGTTACTAGATTTACCTTTTAGTATACCGATCGACTCGGAATTATTTTCTTAGCTGATCATACAATGCCCGTCCGTCCGGCAGTCTGGTTGTCTGTCCATGTACTGGTAGGTCCGGAATTGACATATGTGCCGTATAAACCCCTTTTCCAAAACCTCTTTACGACGGGCAAATCTCATATTAATGTGGATATTTAGATAAAATTCGGCACAAAGAACTCAAATATTAATGTTAAACTTATAACAGAATTTTGTTTTGTCGAGTCCATGTTTGGCCATGAATCTCGAAAAATTGGCTTTATATACTTTATTGTAGGGTTTCAAATGTTCGGGCTTGACCAAGTACACTTTCTTACTTGTTTTTTTATATAAAAACTTCAGACATTTTCAGTAATTTGCTTTTATTATCTATTAAAAATTTTTTTGAATCGTCAACGGAAAGTTTAGTTTAAAGATTGTGCAGTAAAGGCCAAGTTTTTGTTTTTTAAATACATAAATTTTTAATCAATTGGAATTTTTGTCGGTATTTAATATTATTATTTCAAAATCGTTTAAGTCATAAGATTATGGAGTTAGATTTATAATTTCTTTTTTTTTTTTATTTAAAAAGTTAAATCTTATAAGTTTTTGTTTTGTAAAATAGAAAACAGTATGTTGTCTTCATAAGTAGCAACAAACAAAATTATGACAAAATTTTAAAAATATATTTAGATAATAATAATTATAAAAAACGTAATTAAAATTCAGTCAAATCTCAGTATTCTGAATTAACTTGATACGAATTTAATTGCAGTGTTCTTTTAAGCCGTAATATTTTATTTAGTTAATTCCTTGTTGTATCTTCTCGATGATTTTTTTTCTAATTTTTTTAAACATATAAGAATTTGCTTTTTAATATTTTTGGTTTTTGCACCTGGAACAAATTTAAATTAATACAAAATAATCGAAAAAAGCCAAGTAGTAGAAAAAAATTAAATGAAATCAATATGTAATCAATGGAAGCTCCGGAAATTTAATTTAACTTATGACGATTTCTTTTCTGAGAAATATGGCTGATTTCATAAACGCAGTATTGCAAAGCCTCACAAAACAAATGCGTTGACAAGGCATCACAAATTGATACAATGCACGAATTTCGCAACCGTTGTGCAGTGAATACAGTTACAATGCAATAATGAATTAAAGACATTGTCTACAAAAAAATTGTGGGCTTTAAGAAGCTATTCTTTTTGTGTTGCATTGCAATACTGCGTTTATGAAGGCAGCCTATGTTTAATATATACATTTTTGCAATATCGATGTTAATGCAACTTTTCTAAATGTTGACCAAACACGTTCAAGGTTTTCCTGCTTATTTAAAATATAATTACGCCCTAAAATAGTCCTAAAGAATTGACTTCAAGAGTCCTTCTGTTAGTTAGTTAATATTATTATTATTATTTATATTTTGTACTTTGAAAAACATTTAGGAAAATTGCACTAACGCAAATATTGCACAGGAGGTGCGATATGTTACATGTTCGTGTTTGCTTGTTTAAAAAACCAACTGCGGAAAGGTTTTCCATTTTTTTTGTGAATATGTTGCATGAAAATCATGTAAACATGTTGCATATTTTACCCTCAATTTTACTTAAAGTTGTCATACTGCCCTTTGTTACAACTGTACTTATTACTTTTTTTGCACAACCAAGGTTTTATTTTGTTTTTCATGGTACACACCGCTCATTATTTCGAGAAAATATCGCTTTAACACAAAATATAAAATATATTACATATTCAAATGGAAAAACGAATACATAAATATTATTATGTATATATTAGTGTTGTCAATGTTTGTTTTCAAACCATACTAGTGTGCAGAATTTGCTCAAATAGTTTTAGAAATCGCTAATGCAGCACATTAACGATAAAAGTGTTGTAAATAAATGCAGTTAATATTATTCTATTGAAGTTGCGCAACATGTATCACTTCGAATGATTAAAAGTAACATTTAAAAAGGGTTACATGTTACAGTTTTCTCAGAAAAGAAATCATCATTAATTTGAGACTGTCTGTAAATAATGTTTTTAAATATTTCTCAGCTTTGATAAATAAAATTACGCTAAAAATTACACTCAAATTAGGGCTTTGAAAAAAAAAAAAAAAAAAAAAAATAAGCAACAATAAAAATAAGGCATAGCACTATTATTTTTGTAATAGAAATTGTTGTATTTCAATTTTTTTTTAATAAAATCCTCCTTAATTTTAAAATAATTTGAAAAAAAAAAACGTAAAACACAACTCTCCTAAAGAAGTATCACTTGATTTTTTTAAACAACTCAATAAAAATAACAACTAGATTGTGCAGAATCGAAGAATTTATTTAACAGTAATATGTATATGTATATTTATTAGTCATAGCGTAAAATTTAGAAGAGGTACCCCTAGCCGCCCAAAAATGTATTTTTAAATAAATTAAGGGGCCGCCCGATTAATGAAACTATTAATTAAAAACATTTTGTTAACAAATAAAACTGATTTTATTAGAAGTAGTGATCGAGGCGAATTCACTTTATAGGTGGCGCTGAAAACACAGCTGAGCAAATTTTTTTTTTTATACCATTTTTACATATTGGAAATTGAAAGGCAGACAGACGAAGTTTATTGGTAAAGCTCAAATTAGACGTGACATAACCATAATGAAACAGCCGTAACGGCGAATTTAGAAACCAAAATTGAATTGGTTTGTATGGTATGTTTATGTCGTTTTGGTAATACTGTGGCTATGGTAATACAGTTTTGGTATGGTTATGTCACGTCTAATTGCCCCTTAAGCTCAAACTGGACGTGACATAACCATAATGCCACAGCCGTAACGGCGAATTTAGAAACCAAAATTGAATTGGTTTGTATGATATGTTTATGTCATTTGGTAATACAGTGGCTATGGTAATACAGTTTTGGTATGGTTATGTCACGTCTAATCGGACCTTTAACGGCCCACGCTGTATGCGGAACAAACATTTTTCCTCTCTCGCCTACAAACTTCGTTTGTATGCCTTTCAATTGCGAATATGTAAAAGGGGTCTTACTTGGAAAGATAAATGTCAAAAGCTGCTTGTGTTTTTGACGTAACGACCAACTAAATCAACAATAAAGATACAAAGTTTGTTTTTTATTGCTGTTATTGTTGTAGTATTGCCACCACCGGATATATATACATATATATTAGATTCGCCTTGAGTAGTGATAAAACGAGTAGTTGAAAGCAAAAGTAGTTTATTTATTGTAGTCGCTCGCATTCTCTTGAATTTTTCTTCTTACTTTTGTTTCTTGATTTCTTTCTTTTTTAGTTATAAACTCTAATTGTTTCTTTTCTTATAAACTCCAATTATTTTAAATTAATTTATTTAACGTAATTAGTTTTATTCTGTTGTTGTAATTGAAATGAATGTATATTGATTATGTATGAAATGTATGTTGTCGTCTTCTTTTATGTATAACTTTTGTAACGCAGTGTATTTTTAACAAACAAAAAAAGCACATTTTTTTAAAAGGACATTTTTTCTTTAAATTGCTTCTTTAACTAACAAAATAGTTCTCTTACTATCAATATGACAAGAAAAAGTATATAAAACCAAAATTATTTTGTATTAAATTTTGATTGTTCTCTAAAATGTTAATTGTTTTAATTAAAACTGCTTCGGTTTAAAATTTAAGCATTTTTTATTTAGTAAGACAAAAAGTAAAAAAATATTTTTAGAAAATCGTTGTGTTTTTTTGTCTACTAAAAAATTATACAAAAATAAATTTAAAAAGAATTGATATTAAAATTTTAACTAAGAGTTAAATGTATAGCAGCAGCTGTAATAATTTAAAATCAGTTTTACTTTATTATTTAAAACCATTTTTGTTTGATTTCTGTTATGGATTGGTCAACATGCAATTAATTGTTTGCTTTGTTTTATAAAAAAAAAATTAAATGCAGTACATTGGAAAAAGAAGGTTAAAACGAAAATTTGTCCACACCCAGACTTTATAGCCAATGACTGTGGGCTTAATAGATCATGTTAAAATTGATACGACCCGCTTAGCAACTTTTTTTCAAATATTTTATTTTTAAAGTACTTTTTCATTTTTTCAATTTTTTAAGTACTTTTTCAAAAATATACTTTTAAAAATAGTTACTTTAACAAGAAGGTATTTTTTCAGAAAGTTACTTTTTTAAAAACCAAACGTACTTTAAAATCAATTTTCAAGGTAATGTTTTATAAAATAAAGTACTAAAGGGTTTGTCGAGTTTAAACTCTAAACGGGGTCTATTGTAATTATGGACCTTTATTTACGAAATTTAATGATTTTTAGTCATATGAATTTATGACGGACCTAATTTTACTACAATAGCATTATTCGTTACGGTTTTACTAGCAATAATGTTTTGGTGGTGATTCCACATTTGGATTTATTACTCTTATCCTACATAACACATTTCGCTCGATTTCAATCCCAAACTGTTGAGAATAACTACAAGCAATTTTACACCAATATTGTTTTTTTCTTTTGAGTTCTTCGAAAGTGAGTGGGTTTTAACAGACGAACAGACATACGGAAATGACCAAGTCGAATCAGAAGTACTTAAGGACCCAGAATATATATACTTTATGGGGTCTTAGATGTGAGTGAGTGGTTTTTTGTAAAAGATTAAAGTGATACACAATCTGTGTTCTTTAATCTATTACAAGAAACGACTTACTCGACAACGCGTTACACAATAAGGCCGAATATATTTCTTCAGAACCTCTACAATTGTACTGTTTTATAATGAAAAACACAACACTACATATCAAAGATTTTCTTGGGATTCAAAAAATTAATTAACAAGGTTTCGCTTAAGTTATTCCTATGCGCGTTTCACTGGTTGCTTAGGGCAGATCGTCATTAAACATCATCCAAAGATTTTACTTTCGTGAATATACTAAACAAAAAAACTATATAAATCGTTTCTGGGTGTGTGTGTGTGTGTACCGTACAAAGTTATCTTTATTTAATAGGCATCCTCTTTGACAGGAGGCATGTAATTGAAAAAACACAATTTACGTAAAACCTTTAGAAACATCTTTAGTGTTTTCGCAATTTTTCCATTAAAGGCAAGGCGAATTGACTAGAAGGTGAGGTACATAACAAACTAGTTTGTATACAAACTTTGACAACTCGACCACCGAAAAAAAACACCACATGTTGACTTGACCCCACCTTCTAGTCAATTCGCCTTGATTGAAGGTTTTATCAAAAAAAATTCACTTCTAAAAGTGAATTAAATGAGAAGTTGAAATGTAATAACAGCCATCACGTTAAATCCCCTTCTAAATTGTGCTGCATTTAAGAATTTGTTTGTGTCCTTTTTAATTTTTGTTTGTAAATGTTTATTTATGTTTTTGTTCGTTTACGAATTTGTTTTGTTCGTTACAAAAAAAAAAAAAAATAAACAATTATGAGTGATATATTCGGCTTTGCCGAATGTTATAAACCCTTCACCATGGCATGATAAAAGTAATTTGTTTAAAGTACATTATTTTTTTTTTTTTAATTATTTATACATATATGTATGTATAGTATTCCAGATAATAATTGATATGAGGAGCCCACAAGGATAGCGTTATTTTGGCTTAGATTGTATAAAACTCAGAAACTTTTGCTAATCAGTGTACATACATAAATAACCACTCCATAAAAGGAGTTTAATACGATATGGCAAGGTTTGCCACTGTATACTGTACAGACTTAGTGCTGGTTCAAACACTTCAAGTTTGACTCGTCAAGTCTTGAGTTTTTGGGAGAAAGGGGAAAAGAAATTGCATTCTCTTTTCCCTTCTCTCCTAAAAGCTCAAGACTTGACGATTCAAACTTGACGTGTGTGAACCAGCACTAACATACATAGTAGAGCCTGTTCGGAAATGCATTACTGCGCTGCATCTGTAATTAGTTTGCAAAGCTATTGCGAATCGGCTGATACCAATACTTGTTCGCTGAGCAGTTTGGATATATTTTTGAACACAATATGCATCAGCCATTTTTGTGATGCGTGTTTAGATATGTTTGCGCATCTGGTTTTGTCCAGTATTTTCGAACAGCTAACATTTGAAGTAATATCATATGAGCTTTAACGAACGCGCTGCTCGTCAGATGCAGCGCAGTGATGCACTTCCGAACAGGTCCATAATATGGATAATCAAGCTAAGTGTTCTAGATTTGGTAGAAATGTGGTATATGATTTGTTTAGATTTTAAAAATGTACAAATAAGGTTACATTATGTAAATGGGCAGTTCTAGTGCCTTTTCAAATTTTAAGTGATTTACGGCAACAGCGTACTTATTTTAGCAAGACCAATGTAAATGTTAAACTTTTATATAAAAAAACAAACATATGTATAAAAAAGAATATTTTCGATTAAAGGTTATATCTAGGCAATTTAAAGACAGAGTCTAGCGATTTTCAAATCGAAAGTTTGTTTAACCCAATACCAAAACCCAAACCCTTAATTTGGGAGAACACTTGTCAGTTAAAATAATGGTTTAGTTCATTTTTAATATTATATGCGCTTTACAAATTTGGTCCTACAAAGCTTGTATGTTATGGGCGCTATTATTAAGGAAAAAAGGGAGTTATTTGCCTATAACTCGGTAGTTTTAACAATTTCCTATTTAAGGAAAAGTTAAAAAATAAAGTTTATAAATTATAAGGAGACTGCAAGAAAACAAGTTTTATTGAAGGCAGTCGTAATTTTTTGCTTACATATATCTTGCCATTTATAGTCCGATCTGTCTAAACATTTCCCAACTAAATGGGATACAAATGTCTAACAATCTAATCCCCATTATATCTGGGGGCTAATTCTACGCAATTTTTTTAGTGTTGTAAAGCATTTATTTAAGTTTTCACAACACTGAAAAAATAGTTTTGATTCGTTCCGTACTGACTGAAAAAATTAGAAATAAGATCGTTTCTTTTGTTAGTCGAAAAAATATTCGATCACGACTGCCAGAATTATACGCCTGGAGTCTACGGGAAACCTATTTTAGCCAACACAAGAACAGACGAACATCATTAAATCATCTCCGCTACTTCGAAGTATCCAGAATATGCATACAGCTACTAACACTATCAGTGGGACACATTATTCTTATGGCTGTTTTCTCAATGTTACTAAATCTCGGCATAAATTTCTTAGGTCCGTTTTCACAACTTACCGTTAGGCAAAGGTAGGATTTTATCGGCCGTATAAAAAGCGTCCAGTTATTACAAATTTGCTAAAGTGAGCGATAAGTTAAAGGTTGGTTAAAGTAAAGTTTAAATAATGGAAAAGTATTTATACGGCCGATGAAATCCTACCTTTAGCTTACTGTTAAGTTCTGAACAGTGGGGTTAGCCTGATAAACTGTCCTTTAAGGACAAAAACATTATTTTCAGTTGGCAATACCTTTTAAAATATATGTGAAAGTTGAGAGTCAGCTGACTGAATTTATCTGAACTGTAATTAATAATTTGCAGAGCGGATTAGATTTGCGACAAAATAGCAGCAAATTAGACATTAAGGCCGCGATATTTAGATGTGGATAAGGTTTGAACTTAGTTTAACGTAATCTTGAGCTCTGATTTTTTGGCGAAATGTGATTTTTTTATTATTTCAATAAAGACCAACATTTTAAGTAAAACTTAGCTGTTCCGTTCAAATTTTGTATACAAATATGTTTTCAGAGCTAAACCGAGTTTAACTGAGATCTCAAAAACCCAGCCTAAAGGCTAATAAATCAGTAAATGCTTTAACGCTGGTTTAGCTAAACTAAACTTGAATTTATATGTAGATTAAACTTAACAGCTGTAAATCAGTGACCAATATATTCTATGTAGTGCAAAAAATAATAATGTGGCAGCATTACGATAAATGTTGTCAAACTCATATGGTTTGTATTGGTAGTTTAAACGCCCAATTATATGCGTTTTGAGATGGTTTAAATGTTCACTGAATTATAGTTTTGCTGGTTCAAACACATTTTAAACCAAAAAGAGAATTTAACTTGCACTGATTTATTAGCCCTAAGAAAACCAAATTTCTGTAAGCTGTAGTTTTTCATTGGAAACATAGATACTCGCCTAATGAGAAAACGGCCATAAATGTTTATTATTTTATGCAGTTTTAAATTATATTGGTAACTTAAATTCATAAAATTCATATAAAATAAGGCATATTTAATGAAAATTCTTTAATTAAACTAAAGGTAGAAGTATATAACACGCGTTAGTGCGCGCGCGCTCTGTCGTCTTCTGTCAAAAATAGTTAAACTAGTGTATTTTCATAAAACAAGCTACATGCAAAATATTATGACGCGTTTGCTCCAGAAATTGGTTAACTTGACAAGTAATCAGCTGACAATACAAATAATAGTTTAACAAATTTGTGAATCATAAAAGAAACACTTATTGAAGAGCTTAAAAAACAAACAATATTTATATAAAAAGAATAAATTCAATAAAATAACAAACGGCCATGTTCTGTCAATCGCACGATTTGAAATCGCAAAACGCCAAATTTATTTTATGGTGTTCTGAAACTGGAACGTTTTGCTTTCGACCTGCCATAGTTTTTTAAAGTCCCATTGAGCATACTTTTGCAATTTGAAGTCACCAAACTTCTTGCGATTGCGATTTACAGTACACGTATTATGCAGTTTCAGGGGCCTGATTCTGGCAGTCGTGATCGAGTACTTTCTCGATTCGAAAGCAATTTAATATCTAATTATTTCAGTCAATACTGAACGAATCGGAATTATTTTTTCAGTGTTATAAAGCATTAGTTGGAGTTTCACAATACTGAAAAAATAATTTCGATTCGTTCAGTATCGAGTGAAATAAAATTGATTTCGGATCGAGAAAGTACTCAATCACGACTACCAGAATTAGGCCCTAGGTCAAGATCGCAAATGTTAAGTGTTTTTCGATTGTCAGAACATGCCCAAAAATCTTGATATACTTTCAAACCCGTTTTTAATGCGCAAATAAGTAAACTAATAAAAAACAGCTGACAGGAATGGCTTTTGTAACGCGTGTTGTGTAACTTGCAATTTTTTACGCGCCAAAGTTTTTAAACGCACGATATTCGCCGACGAACTAACGCATGTAATGTACTTCCCCCTTAAGGCTTTCATTTTCGAAAAATTCGACTTTTTTCTTTGTGGCCCACCTTAACTGTGAGTAGTTGTATAATATACAGTGTATATATCATTATTTTAGAAATGACAAACGGAATGGCAAACTTAAATATATAGTATACACATTTTTTACCTATGGTGAAGGGTACAAAAAAAATTTTCTTTGTGTAGTGTTTTTTAAAAATTTTATGTTAAAAATATTTTTGTGGTTTTCTGACACACTCACACAAAAAGCGATAATTTGATGTTGTGGCCATGGAAAAGTACTTATGTTTTTTTCACTTTAAACTGAACATAGTCGACATAAGTTTGTATAAGTATTATACATAGATATTTCTCTAAAATAATTCAGAATTGTAAACAGACATGCCGAATGTCCTTTACCATTCCCCCGAAAGAGGAAAACTATATATTTATTTTATTGGTTAGATTAAATTACTGTTTAGATTATCATCTCACTAGTTTTAATTTAATTATTGTAACTAGACAATCACCAAAAAAAAGCACTAGAAAAGCACAAACGTGGTTATTTTCGATAATTATCGAGATTAAACTGGAGTTTTTTTATTGTAGTTGTACATTGTACCTACTGTAGATACATAGATGGGTAAAAATTTAAACTTACCGTTTTGAAAGTGCCGATCGATACCTTCCCGTTATTTCGAAGATCTCTTAGAAAAAAAAAGTTTTAAATTCGCAAGATTCACATTAAATATTAAAAAAAATTCCCTGGCCAGCAACTCAATCAAATTAGTCGTGTATGTTAAATTTTTTGTATGTAATTTTCCACAAAATTTCTCAAAATGGTGATTGGTGTATTCAATGCAAAAAATATTAAAATTATAAAAAACCAAAAAAAATATGTTTTCAGTTTCTAAATATGGCATCGGTGTTTATGAGAATTTTCAATCTGATATGTATGATGTTGCTAATTGGTCATTGGAGTGGTTGTTTGCAATTTTTAGTGCCAATGTTACAAGGTTTTCCTTCAAACTCATGGGTATCAATTAATGAATTGCAGGTAAGTTTACTTTCAAACACGAAACAAACAAAAAATGTACATATTTTATAATTCATATATGTCCATATAAATTTGCATACAAAAAATATAGGAGTCATATTGGCTGGAACAATATTCATGGGCTTTATTTAAAGCAATGTCTCATATGCTATGCATAGGTTATGGCAGGTAAAGTATAGAGAATATAACAAAAACCAAGATTTCAATTAAATATGTATAACATAATTCTTGTTAGATTTCCGCCCCAATCCTTAACCGATATGTGGTTGACAATGTTATCCATGATATCGGGTGCCACATGTTATGCTTTGTTCCTGGGTCATGCGACAAATCTTATCCAAAGTTTGGATTCAAGCAGGCGTCAATATCGTGAAAAAGTCAAACAGGTCGAAGAGTATATGGCGTATCGTAAATTACCGCGCGATATGCGTCAACGTATAACCGAATATTTCGAGCATCGTTATCAAGGTAAATTCTTCGATGAAGAATGTATATTAGGAGAATTGAGCGAAAAATTAAGGGAGGATGTTATCAACTATAACTGTAGGTAAGTATTCACTACTACTTAGTACCCGGGTTTACACTATAAAAGTTTTCTTTTAGAAAGTCTGAGTTTATTGGTGATAGGGAGATAGAAATAGCATGTTCTCTTCTCCTCCCACCATTAAACTCAGACTCTATGAAAGAAAACGTTCATAGTGTAAACCCAGACTAAGAAATTTTTTTATGAACTTCAGTTAATAAAAAAACAAAATTTTCAGATCTCTCGTTGCGTCAGTGCCTTTTTTTGCAAATGCTGACTCCAATTTCGTTTCTGATGTTGTTACTAAACTTAAATACGAAGTATTTCAACCAGGTTTGTTTTCTAAGGCCGATACAAATTCAAACGTTTGAAATAAGATTTCAGCAATTATTTGTTTAATATTTTCAAGAAAACTTTTAATCTTTGATACTAAGCAAATCTATTTCAAATTTTTGATATTAAAAATAAGAGTTTGACTTTTCTTATTCTCAATTTAAAATCTTTTGCAACTACAATTTCAGGTGATATTATTATAAAAGAAGGTACAATTGGTACCAAAATGTATTTTATACAAGAAGGTGTGGTCGATATTGTAATGGCAAATGGAGAGGTAAGTTTTATTTTCTTTAAAAGGTTTTGGTATTAAGTTTAATTATACCCACACCATAATTACCCACTTTCTGAGTCGAACTAACGATGTCCGTCCGGCTGGCTGGCTTGCTATCCATGTAACCTTGTGCGCAAAGTACAGGTCGCAATTTTGGAGATAATTTGATCAAATTTGACGCATAGGTTCTAATTAGCACAAGAACCAAGCCACGAGGGAGGATAGGGGGATATTTCTTCCTCTCAGAAACCATCAAACCGATTTTAATGAAATTTAAAATATAGATAGATCCATATCTATATGGACACATAAGCTATACAGTTTTTCAAAAATAGGACCACAAGGGGCGGAAGGGGGAAATTTCTGCCTCCAAACCGATTTTAATGAAATTTAAAATATAGATAGATCCATATCTATATGGACACATAAGCTATACGGTTTTCAAAAAAAAGGACCACAAGGGGAGGTAGGGGGAAATTTCTGCCTCTCACAAAAGATTTCAATGAAGTTTATAAACATATACAGCTATGGACATATAAATGGCACATTTTAACAAGAGTTATTTCTTCTGCTACAATACCCTAAAAATTATTAACAAATAAAAATTTTTTTATTATTCCTAAGGTTTATTATGCATTTTAAACACTGATATAAACTAAAATTGAAATTCATTTATAAAAATAAAAATATCGTAATTAAGAAAAAATACTACTGAAATGAGCTGGACACATAAATGGCACAATCTATAGATAAGAGAAAAAAAATTTGAGTAAAGAATTTGTTGGTTTATTTTGGTATGTAAAAACAGTTTACCTCTTAATATTTAGTGCTGTAGCCTTTATTTCTTATGACAGCTTCGCACCTGCGACCCATACTTTCCACGAGTTTTTGGCATTTCGTTTTCGGTATGGCATACCAAGCTTCCTGTGCGGCCGACCACAGATCATCCATATTTTTATAATTTTTTTTTGCGATTTCAACCTTGACCTCGTTCCAAAGGTTCTCTATGGGATTTAAGTCAGGGCTCTGGGCTGGCCAATCCAAAACGTCGATCTTTTCTGCACAAAACCAATCTTTTACTAGCTTGGAGGAGTGTTTGGGGTCATTGTCTTGCATGCATTTCCACTTAATCGGCATGGAATCAAAGGCATATGGCTCCATATGGTTTTTTAAAATGTCTAGGTACTGAAACTTGTCCATTTTTCCATTTATTTTTACAAGGGGACCTATGCCATGCCAAGAAAATGCACCCCATACCATAATACTACCTCCTCCGTGTTTAACCGTCCTCTGAGTGAACCGATGATTGTATTCTTGTCCTTTCGGACGATGAACATAGGTTCTGCCATCTGGCCCTATCCTATTTATTTTGGTTTCGTCACTCCATAACACGTTTTTCCAAAAATTAATGGGATTTTCTTTATGGGTTCTGGCAAAGACTAGTCGTTTTGAAATATTTTTTTTTGAAAGCATTGGCTTTTTTCTAGAAATGCGCCCAAGTAAATTTGCTTCATTTAATCTTCTTCTAACAAGCCTGCTAGAAATTTCCAGGTCCATTAATTCATTAATTTCGGATGCTATCTGCCTTGATGACTTGAATGGATCAATTTTTGCCATTCTGACAATAGCTCCATCCATACGCACATCTGTTTTTCGAGGCCTTGGCTTCCGGCTTTTGCCCGTAATCAATACATCGGGATTCTCAATACATGATTTTATTGCATTATACACTTTTTTTCGAGAAATTTTCATAATTTCAGAAATTTCTGCTACTTTCTTTCCATCTTCATAAATTTTCCATATGATCCGCCTTTCCTCAGTTGTAGTATGTTTGCCTGATCCAATTTTTAATAATTTTTCCCTCTTAACACTTACTTTTTAAATACGCAAAGCAGCAACTGATTTAAACAAAATCGACGCGAGAACTGCCTATACTAAATTAATTGTGCCATTTATATGTCCACTTAAAATCAGCATTCTTTATGCAAAACAAAATAACGGTAAATTTATAGCAAAATATAGCGGAACATTTGAGTGTTGTTGAGCCAAGAACTCTTACAACAACAATCAGATGACATAAAACTTACACTTTTAAAAGTTTTAAGTTGGAAAATACTTAAATTTTTGCTCAATTTGAGTTTGTGCCATTTATGTGTCCATAGCTGTATATTTCCATATTTATATGGACATATAAGCATGATGTGTTCTTTTAATACTGTGGTGTAGGGTATCACATGGTCGGGCTTGACCGACTACACTTTCTTACTTGTTTTTATATGAACTTAAAATTTGTTCAAAGAAAACGGATATCAAACCAGGTCTGAATAAAATTTCTAGCAAAAAATGTTGTGTTTTCCGGATTTTTTGTTTTTTTTATGCAAAATATCCATGGGCCGAACTACCGCATACGTGGTTGAGTAAACATTTTTGTAAATTTGGTTTTTAGAAATTCTGCATTCGCTATCGAACAAATACAATCGAAATTTGAGATAGCATGCGCGATAACGAATGTGTAATCGAGTACCGCCTGTTACCATTTGACTCGTTAGCTCTACAACAATCGAAACATTTTTTTAATTAAGTTTGAACTTCGTTTAGTCTGAAACTCGGATTTTCCGGCGAAATTTGATTTGTTTTTTATTATTTCTTTAAAGACCAACATTTTAAGCAAAACTAAGCTATTCCGTCAACATTTTGTATTTAAACTTGGTAATGGCAGCACTTATCTGTTTTTATATTAACTAAACCTAGTTTAACTGAGATTTCAAAAACCTATCCTTAAAGTTTAAAGCAGTAAAATAAAACTAATAATTTTGTAGGACCAATATTAATAAAGTAAAAGTTTGGCCAAAAATATACTGGCAAATTGCAGCCAAAGAAAAGCAATTCATTAGGCTGAAATTTTATGAACCTTGGACATATGTTGTCTTCCATTTCAGCAAGTTACAGCTTTGGTTGCAGTGCAGTAGACCCTCGTTATGATTTAGTGCGATATCTTCATCATAAAGAGTGTATTAACTCAAAATTTTAATTTGTTCACTTTTTGTAAAAAATCGAAACCCGCTGTAAAAATATCCTGCTATTTTAAATACTTTTTGGTAATGAAACTGTTGGTTCAAAAAGTATGTATGCCTTTAATATTAAATTAAAAATTGTTTTGTTTCTACTAAAAATTGTTAAATTTCGAGTTAATACCCTCTTTATGATCAAGATTTTTTAACAATTTACTTTTCATACTATTTGAGTTTTATGACAAAATCCGAATTACTTTTTCTTTGTCTCAATTTGTCTTTAAAATACCGATGTTCGCCAAAACTTCGAAATTGTTTATCCAAATTTAAAGAAAATCTTAGTTTTTCATCAAAATGTAGATTTTTTTCTAAAATTAATTTGAAAATTTTTTCAAACTATTCGTTTTTTTCCTTAAGTATTTACTAATTTAATCTCAATAAAATGACGTTTTTACCAAAATCATGATTTTGGTTCTAAAATTGTGAATGTTTTACAATATTTAGTTTTAATATTTTACACAAAAAAAAAATTTAAATTTTAATATGTATTTATGTTAATTATTAAATTTCCCTTTATTCAGGTGGCAACATCTCTATCGGATGGTTCATATTTTGGTGAAATTTGTTTGCTAACAAATGCCAGACGTGTGGCCAGTGTGAGAGCTGAAACGTACTGCAATTTATTTTCGTTAAGTGTAGATCATTTCAATTGTGTCCTGGACCAATATCCTCTAATGAGAAAAACAATGGAAACTGTTGCAGCTGAACGTCTCAATAAAATTGGCAAAAATCCCAATATAATGCAACAAAAGGATGAACAAATAAGCAATCCAGAATCAAATACAATAACAGCGGTGGTCAATGCTTTAGCAGCGGAAGCGGAGGAATGCAAAGATGAGTAAGTTTTTTTTAACAAAACTCTTTGAAAAAAGTTGTTTCAAAATGTTTTAAATAAATATATGTATGTTAGAGCGACTCACCAAAAAAAGTGCTCGATGTACCGTCCTAAAAATGAACCTTGGACTTTTTTTAAGACGACATTTTAAATTTTTCGGCTCCAGCTTTGACCTCTCGTGAGCTGGACCAGTTTTAAAAAGGGTATATTTTTGCATGTTTCTTTAACTTGAGAATCTGTTTCCTTACCAACATATGCAAATTGGGTATCGTAAGAAAGGTTTTTTTAAGGCGCGTCCAACTGTATATACAGTTTTTCCAAGGACGATTATCCATGTCCTTTTTTTAAGAATTTTCTGTAAAAAAAAACGGTTTTTGAATTTTTTGTTCGGGGTTGTTTGTAATAAAAGTGCCAAATTAACATATTTTAATCTTTAGTCGATTTAATTAAATACGTGTCTAAGCTTTTTTTGAAATTCGTGCTAGTTCGCGTTTTGACAAAAATGCAATGGGATGGTAACCCTTCGTTTTAAATAGGGCAATATGGGAATCAAATTTTATCTTTTGGCAAGTATATCATCTTTGTATGTAAATAGTTTAGATTTTTGCAAATTAGATGCATTTTACACGGTGCCCTGGAATATATACATATAAATGCAATTTTGTAGTAAATGTAATATGATAGCGGATTTAGTTTCTAGATCATGTATGGATGAAAATAGGACTAAAGAAAGAAAAAAAGAAATGATCCACAACTTTTTGGCGGCATATTTTTTTCGCAAATAAAAAAAAATTCAAGTCGCGGATCATTTCTTTTTTTCATTCTTTAGTCCTGTTTTCATCCATACATGATCTAGAAACTAAATCCGCTATCATATTAGAGTTACTTCAAAATTTCATTTGTATATGGGCATTTCCGTCAAAAGGTCCACCGTGACCGAAAATTTAAAAGTTATTAAAAGCTGATTATTTTACGATATTGTTATAGAGCAGTGATAACCAAGCCCCGAACTAAGAAAGCCCCGAACACACGCACACAAAGATATTATGTGCTTGTGTGCGGTCGCAGAGACTGATGATAGTCTGATGTTTTGAAACGAACATAGTTGTAATATACATGTGAATTGCCGACCGTGTCTGTGTGAAAAATACGATTATTGACTGGCTCGCGAGTCTATGGAGTGGTTATCACTGTTATAGAGAAATTTTCAGATTTTACAAATTTTATAAATTCACCCATAAATTTGTTCACTTAGATGAACAATCAGACTGCAAAGTTGTGCAAACGTAATTTCTTATTTGTGAGAATGTTTTATTGTATGTTTTCTTTAATATTTATCTTTCTTAAAAGAGGTGATATTTGATAAAAGTTATTCCAAAAAAATTTTCTTACATGGTCTGTAATCTAAGAAAGAGTTCAAAGAGAAATATGTTAGTCGGATTAACGGTAAATTTTTATTTTATTTTGATCATTATTCAGTTTTATTATTATGGAAAAAATTTCACGTTCGAAATGTCACGTATCGACCCAGATTTTGGCTTAAAAACCGAAAATACATAAGATTTTGGAATCAAACCAAGACATTTTAATGTTACATTGCCACGTAAAATTCTCAAAGTTGTTTTACTAAAAAATTGGGCCAGGTTTCGCTGAATTATGCCTTTTTGTACATGGCCACAAAAACTACTTCTGTTTTTTTCACGTTCGAATCGCTACTTCTTTTGCCATTATCTTTGACCTAGAATCGCGCCCTCCATAAACTTTAGCATAGATAACAGTGCTTCCTTAGTGCTATAATTTACGGGTTAATAGAACGTAAAAATATTTTTTGCTTAAAATGTTATTGCATTTTTGATGCGTACGACTGTCACGTTCAACACTTTGGAATTACCCATATATTCCAGAGCACCGTGTAAAATGCATCTAATTTGCAAAAATCTAAATTATTTACATAAAAAGATGATGTACTTGGCAAAAGAAAAAATTTTAAACCCATATTGCCCTATTTTAAACGAAGGGTTACCAGCCCACCACCACATGCAAAAATATACCCTTTTTCAAATTGGTCCAGCTCACGAGAGGTCAAAGCTGGAGAGGTCAAATATTCAAAATGTCATCTTAAAAAAGTCCAAGGTTCATTTTTAGGAGGGTACATCGAGCACGAATTTTGCTTCCATACAACTTGAGTCGCTCTCATGTATGTATGTTAATCATAAAAAGTCATAAAAGTAGTATGTAGTAATTTTTAAAACTCTTTAATCCAAAATTTATATCAATATCTAATTTTTTTTTTTTTTTTTAAATATTATTAGCAGTGAGATTGATCCAAAGGAAAATTTATTACATGGTTCAATGTCAAGTATAGCTGAGCCCATACAAACAATACGTGAAGGTTTACCCCGTCCTAGAAGTGGTGAATTTCGTGCATTATTTGAGGGCAATACTCCATGACACTGAGAAAAATTACTAACAACGGCATCGACACCCACACTACAATTGCACTATTATCATAAGCATTTGTTGGCATTTAGTGTTTGTGGTGTTAGAAGAGCAACACTGTGAATTATTAACAAAACAAACAGCATCAATCTTCATCATCAACAAGCAAATTAACAACAAAATAAACAAAAACTACAAACAAAGTTATCATCAGCCGCAGCAGCAGAAGCATTAGAAAAACGCAGTAAATTGTTATTTATATTCAAGCCTCATATATTGCTATTCCAAGCAGCCTTTTATAAAAAAAATAACAAACAAAAAATACTAAAACTAAAAGAAAAATATAATAAAATTAGAGAAAATGCAATTAATGGATTATAAGTTAATTAACTAAAAGTTCTATTATATAGATACAACCATACATATGTTTATTAAAATGGTGAAAATAATTTGTTTTCTTCCTATAAATTTACAACTGTCATTAATTACCTTTCTCTAAAATTTTATTATATTTTTGTAAAAGTTTTTTACAAAAAAAACTAAATAAATATTTATACATATTTATCATGCTTTAACACCAAATTAACTAGCGGTTGCTTTACAAGTCCATTTTTAATTTAATTCCATACAAGACAAAAGTAAATTCAAAACACAATCCAAACGATAGACAGACCGACAAACTATTAACGAATTATTTACCAATAAAACTAAAACATAATTTATTTAAAATGAAAAGTTTTCACACTATATACTCATATTAACTCAAATACCAAACACAATAGAAACAACAACAATAATAACAATTACCTACATACCTACTACGTCAACAACAACAAAGCATTACTTACATACAAAATAAAAGGAGATAAACTGCAATTAAAAACATTAAACAACATAAAAAAGTCCTCAATAATTTAAACAAACAAAAAAAGAAATAACAAATTTTTTCAGCTCCGCAAACTGTGATGACTTAAGTATAAGAAACGACATTAATTAAAAAAAAAAATAATAAAAAAAACCAAACAAATAATTAAAAGAACAACCAAAAAATTATTCAAAAAATAATAAATGATTTAAACTTAAAACTGAAAAAAAAAACTTAAACAAATTGAGAGTTTAACAAAAGATGAAATTAAGAGTAAAAAAAGAAAACCAATTAGTTCAATCTACATTATTTTCAATTTTGCCAGGAAATTTTATTTTTTAACATCTATTTTATTATTTAGCTTCTTATACCATAAAAAACTTTAGTGCCTACTTTTTTGCAACAATAGGCATTCTCTTTTTCGTAAAAAATTCTGAGAACATTTGACGAATTGAATTTTCTTGACGACATTCGAAATACCATTTAAATTCGGTCAATATTTCAATTTATATTAAATGACACTGTTTAAGCCTTTTCTGGGTGCCCCAGTAGGCTAGTTACGTCAGACACTCTGGTCTGTTTTGCTAAAACTGGCTGAAGGTCTACTTTAAATTGTATTTGTAACATTAATGGGTTGATTATGTATGGCAACCGGATTTTAGTTCAGTTGTCAGTTGACGATAATAAAGATGGTTACCAGGGCTGCCAGATAAATTTCTGAGGAAAAATAAAACGTGAAAGACGACGTTTTGAAAAATCGTCAAAAAATCGGACAACTTAGAATTTAGTTTTTTTTTTTAATTTTCTTCGATTTGTATACATCCAAACAAAAACATAATTACTTCATACCCAGCTAGCATTATTAATTGTGTAAGAGATACTGGGACGTCTTTGATCGTCGATAACAGAAATTTTTTAATCGTTGTGGGAATCGTTTAAGACGTGGGTAAAGATTATCTAACGAGTCTTTCATGTCAAGAATCGTATGAGACTCATGTTGATATTATCTTACAACTCGTGAAATGTTCGCGTATGATTGTTGAAAATATGATTTATAAAGAGTCGTAAAAGGTTCATTCGATGTTGGTTTTACGAAGATAAACAAAGTACATATTACAGATTTTCTTAAGACTTACATATTACAGCCGTACCTAAACAAAAGTTTTAGTTTTTGAATTGAGCGGCCTCTACGCTTTGCAATTGGAAAAATCGACTGACAGCTCGTTTAATAGTAAAGTTTGCCGCTATTGTTAATTAATAATGGTAATTTAGCTATTTTTGGTCAATCTAGCGTTTTCATCTCTATTTTAATTTATAATTTCTAGGTTTTATTAAATAAGAAAAATATGTTCGTGACACAACGTTAACGCTCTTGCTTAGGTATGGCATATCAGCGTAAAAGCTAAGCGAAAGAAAACGTTAAGCCTTTCGCTCTTGTTAAGGTACGGCTGCTTAACATTCCAAGATTAAACAACGAACGAGTCAGAAAATTTACAGCCGTATTCATAACAAAAAGTTAGCCACAGTTTGTACACTACGTACAACGAGCTGCTTACTAGAATGCCGATTAAGCTTAGCAGCTTGTTGGCACAGAGTTGATTCATAACGAACTTTTCTCCATCTGCCAACTTTTAATAAATCAACTCTGAATTTTTATAATGCCATATTGTATTACTCGAAATGCAACACGTTTTGCATTAATCATCGCTGAATTAGTAATTTTTCCTTTTTTTGTTTTTCCCTTCACATATAAACATTTTAAAAAGTTTTTAAAATTAAAATAAATTGGGTAAAAGACAGTTAATTAAAAAAAAACCAACAAAATTGTTTGACATTAAACGGCTGTTTTTCACAAGTTGGCAAACGATTGGCAGCTCTTTAACAATAGTATAGCAAATCGTTAGCCAGAGTTTGGTTGGTGTATTATGAATAAACTTTTTGTTAACTTTATGCCAAATTTTCATTATGAATACGGCTGTTAATGTTTTATTTAGACTTTTGGAGACTGCAAAAAATCGTCACTTTTTAGAAAGAAATCAGCAAATCGGCACTTTGCTAATTTCGGAACAAAAAATCGTCAAAATGACGATAAATCGTCAAATCTGGCAGCCCTGATGGTAACTGATGTCGATTTCTGTTTCGAAATATTAAAGCAGCCGTTAAATTTTGATTGCTGTGTAGTCTATCAAGTAAAAAGGCATCAAAGGCTAAAAATAAGTAAATTTTTTGTTTAATTTTGGACATTTTATTTCATTTCTTTACAAGAAGTCCCAACTTCTATGAGAAGTCAAAAATATGCCCAAAGGCAAGAAAATTTAGATTTATAGGTGATTCTAGCGGATTAAAATTGCCTCTCAAGTTTCGCCCAACAGATAAGACGTTTATGCCTTCTTTTTGATCATCTAAAAAATAAAAGCACGGAACTCATCATATTTTCTTATTCTGATTTATTTGCGTTAATTGTTAACATTTATTCGGCTGCCTATGAGTCAAAATCGCAACTGACAAAAGTTGCCTTAACTAGTATAAATTTTTTGTTTCACGTTCGATTGTTATACATAAAATTTGTTTTTGATAACTTCCCTATTAAAATTGTTTATGGGAAACAAGATTTTGGTCTGTAAACCGTTTAATGATTTAAACTAGATCATAAGCATAACAAACTTATTTAGCTTAACAACCAAACTCTAAGTTGCACAAAAAAAAATCTGATTCGGGAGCTTAAAGTCTAAAATGAATATGAAGGCAATATTATCTTTTAATCAAAAGACAAATAAATATTCACAAACTTCTAAAGTTCAACACAAAGCCTAATATTGCTAAAGTTTTAATTTCATATAAAAAAAACAAAATTTAACTGTAACAACTCATGACGATAGCGTTCCAGTACCGACCGACAGCCATTTTACATTCTTGGCCTATACCACTGCAAGCACGTAAATTATTCTCAAAGAGCTTTTTAGTTGGTCTGGGCCAAAACATAATGAAACATTTACTACTAAACGATTATTGGTTACTAAGCCATAAACTTAAAAAAAAAAAATTGGTTATTTAGAAATTTGTTTAAATCAACATATAACACTTTTTTACTTAATACAGACAACAAAAACCACAAAAAACCTTACTAAACTTTACGAATTTATACATTTTTATATTTCATAAAATATTAAGCTCTACTTTTAAAATTTATTTCAATATTTTATATGTTATTATTTTTTTTTTAATTTAATTTCATACGCAAAAAAAATTGAAATTAATGTAGATATCATTTACATAAGATGTCATTTAAATAACTAAAAAGAAAGGATCAAACTAAAATGACCTAAATTATTAAAAAAAAGAATCATATTGTTTGTAGATTGTTTTCCTTAATTTTCATTTAACATTTAACTGAAACCACCTGATGTTTTAAGTTGATTATTAGTAGTAAACCAAACATAATTTTTGCAATAGAAATAAAGTAGAATATTAGAGAATAAATAGTCAATGATTTAATATTAAAAAAAAAAAAAACAAAAAATAAAATAATAATAAATGAACATAGTTAAGCCTATCCTTTCATCCCAAACTGTAACTATCTCTCTAACTCTTTCTTTTACTTAATCTCTGCCACTAACTAACAATTCAAACAAAAAATCAAACTCTGTCATACTTTAAGTTCCTGGTCCCAATACTCCTCCCTCTCCTTTTACCACAAACAACAACATAAAGTAAATCCATTTAATATTAAATTTAAATTTAAAAAAAAACTAGCCCTCCTATTAAAACATTTTACAAAAACAAAACTAAAATTTCCTACAAAAAAAAAACGATGTATTTTCATTAAATGAACATATATACACAACATACTAAAATAAAAATTACAAAAATATAAAATAAAACTACATGAATACCTAAAATAAAATAAAAAGAACATATAGTAAAGTAAATAAAATAATATTAAAATCATTAACCAAAATAACAAAATAAAAACATTGTTAAATCAATATTATGAGTATAGAGAAAATAATTATTATATAAAACAAAAAACTAATCATTGTTATAAACTGCAAAACAAATAAAAATATATACATTAAACAAGCATGACACATTTGTTTTTAGTACACATTGTAGAAAAAAGCGGCAACTTAAAAAATGTTATAAAAAAATTAAACCTCCCCCCCAAAAAAAACTTAGGAAAAATCACAGAACTACAAAGAAATTGTATTAAAAAAAAATACAAAATTAACTTACAAATAATAAACTATATTATAGTTAAAACAAAAGTAATAAGAATTTCATCTAATGTACAACTTTTATATAATTTTAATATAAAATATTTCCATAATTGTGCTGTAAGACATGATCGAAATGAGAAAACAGAACTTTAAAATCAATTAAACAAAAAAAAAACTCAAATTGTTTTACTCAAGGCGAACGAACTCATACAGCTGACCCTATCCCTTGTTTTGGGAAATACTACATATGGGCAAATCCCAGAAACAGTCCACCAGCCAAAAATTTTTCAGATGAATTTTTTTTTTAATGGAATATAAGACTAGACGTATAATTTCATTTTTATTCCAAATTTTTAATATTTTTAATTAGGCTTAAGTTCATGAAATTTAATTTTTATTAAATTATTTTTATGAAGAAATTCATTTTTATATTAAAAAATATGTATTTCAATGACCATTGATGCAATAATTTTCTTCATGTTATACGTGAATTTAGCACTATTTTAGGTGATTTTTGTGCTTAAAATAGCACTTACTTATCAAAATATAAATTTCGTTAAAAAAAAAAGTTGACATTCATTTGTTAAAAAATTAGTTTAAGAAATGCAATTCATAAAAATATAATTTGTTTTGTTAAAATAAATAAAATATAATAACAAAATACTACTGGAAAAACTGTAGCGCGCGTTATGTAGCGTGCGTCACAATTCACGGCTTTTGTCAAAAAATCACAACATTTTATGGCTGCGAATAAGTGCGTTAGAATTCTCTCTTATAGTCATCTTTCTTTTAGGAATTAGATTTTGTATACCTTATCATGCAAAATTCGCTAAAAATTAGGAAAACGCACTTCAACCTTTGAAGTTACTTCCACTTTTTGTAGCGTGCGTCACAAAACTTTGTGATCAATTATTTCGCAACAAATACTGGCTTATAAATTAAGATTTATGCCATTCGTAGGTACATATTAATGTCACTAAATACTATATATAAGTTGAAGCTATCTTTTTTGAAAGACCAAAAAATGTTTATTTTTCAATCAGAAAACGCGTGCGAATGTAGCGTTCGTCACGCGGGATTTGCCCATATGTATGAAGCTTTTGTAAAAAGTTGGAGTGCATGTCAAAATTATTTGTTGAAAATATAAAAAGGGAAATATACAATTGTTTCAGAAGGAAAATCTTTTTCCTGTATTACAAATTTATTGTGGCTCTACTTATTCCTTACGAATTTTATATTCCTTGTGTTTATATTTAATATTCACTTGTTTGTTTTATAAAGTTCAAATTAGTTTTTTTTCAAGTACATATTTAGATTTTTATTGGATTTAAATTTTTATTTTTTTACAAAATGTAGTAAACAAAACTCGAAAATGTCACTTGTATGAATTCGCCTTGGTTTTACTTAATTAGAGAAATTGTAAATGTTTAAAAAAAAAATGGAATAATACCTAGTTCGAAAATAAACAATACTTTAACAATTTTATTCTTAAGCAATTCAATAACAAAGTTCTAATATTTATGTATATACAGCAGAATCGCGAATATTAGCGTTCATGTGTTGCTCTAGTTAACTCTTAGGCCGGGTTTTTGAAATGTGGCTTAAGTTTAAACTTAGTTTAACGTAGTCTGAAGCTCGTCTTTTCCGGAAAAATGTGATTTTTTTTTTATTTCATTAAAGACCAACATTTTACAAAACTAATCTATTCCGTTAAAAGTTTATATACAAACTTGTTTGTAAACATTTCTAAGCATATTAATAAGAAAAATGCCAAAAATCAGATAAAAAAAAAGTGGAGAGTTTGAACAATATTGATTATGATATTCCAGAAAAACTGTTGGCGTTGTATTATAGTGTATATGAAGTAGTTACCTAAGATACATCATGGTACCACAGGTTAGGCCTGATAGAAAATACATCACTGCATCTCATGCGCATCTGTGATTAATTTGCGATGCTAATGCCACTTAGCTGATGCCGATGCTTGTGTTCTGCGCAGGTTGGTTACTTTTTTGAATACAATAAGTATCAGCCATTTTTGTGATGCGTGTTTAAATTCGTTTGCGCATCATCTTATTTTGTTGTGCATTTTTAGTGATGCATTCCGAGCAGGCAAGCTGTGACAACAACACATTTGTATGAAAAAGCATAGTAGAAACCATTGAATGGACCAAAATATGCTGATATTGAAGCAAGTTTTTGTATAAATGTTTCTTAAAGCAACGAAAGCATTACTGTGCAATACAAGTCCAATTTAAATATTAAGAGCTAAAAACGGATTCGCAACACTGCAATCTAAAAAAACATTCACGGTCTGTTCAGTGATTTCGAACGAAGACTTCTAAAATATTGTTTTTGTTTTAAATGTAAATTAACCGAACTCTTCGTTCGAATTCGATGAACAGGCGGTAATTTCAGTAATGGATGTTTGACAAATTTTAGTAATAGGCACAGAATTCGCTATTTGAAAATTTGTGAAGAACTCCTTTCCTATTTATAAGTATGTAATTGTAAACCTTGGGATATTTCGGTTAAATTTTTCGCGATTCTACTGTATTTAGATTTTAAAGTTGTAACATTTTTCCAATTTGTCGGGATATGCAATAGTTTTTTTTTTTTATTTCAAAATATTCCAACATAAAAAAAAAGAATTTTAACTACACACTTTCATTTCTAACATGAATTGCAGTACATTTAATTTTTAAAACTATTTATTTTTTTAAAAATATTTAATAAAACTTTTTATACATACATTTAATTTTTTTTTTTAAATTTCTATTCCTAATTTTTTTCTTTTTATTTATTATTACTTTTATTATTTGTTTCTAAATGAAATACCTGTAGTCTATTTTAAAATTATTTAAGTTATTTTTAATAAATATTTTCATAATAATTTTGTACTTTTAAGTCTCTCTTTCTCACACACAATCTCTTATGCTATAACGACCATTGTAAACAAATTGTTATCTTATTAGTGATTTATCTTTTTAGTCTCATTATAAATTATTAATATATTATATGTATTTGTTTATTTTCTATTATGATTATGTATAATCATTAATTTAATTAGCTTATTTAGCTAAGCAAACAACTCTTTTTATTACAAACAAAATAACAAAACAAAAAACCAGTAATAAAAATAGAAAAAATAAAAACAAACTGCAAGTTGTATTTGTTCGAATTGTAAGCAAAAACAACAAATAACAACCAAAAAACAAACAAATGTATAGAATATCTTGTATTTTATTACACGTAAACTAATAAAAAAAAACCAGAAGGACAGCGTTTGCCTTATAAAATGAAAAATAAAATCTTAAAAGCATTTTTATTTTAAAGAAAAAGAAGCCATAAGACTACTCTGGGTGGAGAGGCAGATCCCATGTCAATAATATCATCGCCTAATAGAAATTAGGCCTTTCCTGCCCTTCCCATTGCCTAAGCCGGTTGTACGTTTGTAAACCTACGTTAGGTTTAATGTGCAGCTGTCAGATATAAGGACGACTAATTTGGAACCTTTAATGTTCCAGTTGTAATTCTTTGAGCATGTGACCCATGCTGCAGATTCCAAAAATTTTGGTTCTGTGCGGGAAATAAAGATCGATCTTAGGCCCACCTCAGATCAAACATCTAACCAGGGCAGTTCTGGTTTCTCAATATGCCTAACTATACCTTACATTTCTTAAACCAGAGCATTGACAAAGTGGAATATTGTTTCTTCCTCCCCTTAATTTTAACAACTTTTACAGTAATCATTGTGTCACCGGTCAAATTGAACGGGTCCCTATCAACCTGTGACCCGGAATAACTGATGTCACTGTTCTGATTTGGTCCCTACCAAGCATTAGTTGGTCTTCCTACTCTTCTGGCCAAAGATTAAATATTTTTACCTAGCCATCACAATTGAGTTTTTCTATTCAACTGACGTTGAATTTGCCTTTGAAATGCAACTAGATTGTTTAGGTATATGTCGTCCAACAGGCACCGTGCAGTTAACCTTGATGTCTTTAAGACACCCGCTAGGGCTGCAATGACAGCTTTGCTATCCCTAAATATATGTACGTACATATATTCTATATTATCGTTCTATATTATCTTTTTTTTTAAATTTAAACAAAACTAAAATACTACGTATAATTCATAACTTTACCACTTTTTTTATATAAAATCCGGTATAAATTTAAACACGTTTTTTTAATTTTTTTCTCTTTTGGCCATTTATAACGTAAGAAACAATAAAAACCATTTTAATTTTTCAAACATTTAAAAGTAAAAACAAAATCTTAAAAATACTCTTAGCAAACAAAAAAATTAATCGGTAATACATAAAAAAAAAGAAACTTCAGCTTAAAATAAATCAGGGAAAATTAATACTTTTTGTATAGTCAAAGTAAACAGTTAAACATCTATTAATAATTAAAAAAAAATAGTCTTTAACATACCTTCCATTGTATGTTTCGTTGAAATGGTTTTCGACGTTTAGGCATACAATTCCAACAAAATATCAGAACGGAAGGGATTTGAAGTCGTTAGAAAATAGGGTAAATTCCTTAAACGTTCAGAAGCACTTTCGTGTTTGTTAAGTATTGTGGACTGATTATAGATGATACTATCATAAATGGCCTCATAATCGATACCGCGTTGCTGTAGACCAACCAATTCCGAGAAGCTTGGATATTCGGCCGATTCAATCATAGAAAATCTTTGAAAAAGTAAATAAAATTAAAGTTGTTGGAATCAAAAAAGGAAATTAAAGGGATTAAAACTATAAATAAAGGACAATTATTAATTACTATATATGATAAATTGGAAACAAAAGCTCACGTAGGAAAATCTTCACGGGGATGACGTACACGTTTGCCATTATTCTGGAAAAAGTAAAAAAAAATTATTTTTAATTTGTTTGTACATACATAAATCAACTTTTTAGTAATAAATTTACATGATTTATTTTTTCTGGTCTCCAGTCTTCATTATACAAAGCAAAACGATTATCCACCAAAGATTTATTAACTTGTACATCTTTGTCACCATTAGTTTCGCACAAAATCATGTAAAAAGTGTGATTCTAAAAGTAAATTACACAATGTAGGAAATGAAATCTATATACAATTAGGTTGCATTGTGTTAGTAATTGATGTTCCTGGAAATCCGTGAACCGATTTTGTTTCTAGAAATCTTCTGAAAGGTGACTTAAATGCGTCTATTTGTATGCATTGGTTTATGAGTTATAGGCATTTTAATGAACATATCGCTCATTTACTTCAATAGGGACATAATTCCAAAAAAATTTATTTGCTCTAATCACTTAGAAAAAATAACGACACATTCTCTTCAAACGGGAAAAGTATAAAAGATATAAAGATGAATTTAATATGCAATATAGAGGAAAACATAAAGCATCGCTAACTCCAAAATTTAATTTTTTGAGTTACGTCACTATTGAAGTAAATGAGAGATATCTTTCTTTGTGCGTTTATGGTATATTTGTTGTAATTTTTGTACTCTAAATTTTATTTGCTTCTCAGAAATTGGCAAGTATGATAACAAAAGAAAACGTCCTTCAAAGACGTCCTTTGTAAGATAAATATAAAGGGAAATCAATACAAATATTTGCACAATACAGCAACAAAATGTACGTATTTGCAATTTGCTCTTCTTTACTTCGTTTGCACTAAAAAACCATGAGCAAGAGTAATAGTGCATATTTGCTCCGTTGCAAACAAATGTAAACAATAACATTTGACATATTAAGCGCCATATTGTTTTTAAGGAAACTTATAAATTGAACATTTTCGTGGGTTTTAATATAAAATAGATAATTAAATTAAAATTTATTAAAAAGGAAAAATTTATTTTAATTTGCTTGTGTATAATTGTAAACAAATTCAGATTTTTTACAGTGCTGAAAGCATAAATTTTTAGAAAAATAGCACATTTGCACAAAAAATAAAGGTGGTATGCTCACGCTCAATCATAATATGCACTGCAAATTTACACATTGCAAATTTGCACAATGACCATCGTGATTACCCTTATTATATTGTACATAAGAATCTCTAATCACCTTTGCTTTCATACAACTAAATGTTAGCATTCAGGTATGTGAGTAAAACGATCGCTTTCAAAATTATCGTTTTGAGCAGGTGTGATGAATTTCGACCGTTTTCAAAATACAGTTCTGAAGTAAAGTCTTGTTTTTTTTTCAAAATATACAGGTATGTGATGGAAATCGATTTTAAAAACGATACGATTTGAAACCGAAAATATCGTTTTCAGTATCTTTTAAAATGGATTTTAAATACATATTCCTTTTATTTTCAGTCTTTATTCTTTTAAATTTTATATTATATACGTTAACTGAAGTGTATTCTGAACGAAAATTTTAGACTATAATTCATAAATCTTTCGAAATTCATCACACCTTTTAAAAACGTTCGTTTTTAAATCGATCGATTTTCATCACATACCTAATAGTTCAAATAACATTTATAATATAAAATTAAAAAGAATATTGACATGAAAAAGGAAGAAAATTTATTATAATTCAATTTTTAAAGATACTGAATACGACATAATCGATTTCAAAACGTTTTCCATCACATACCTGATTATCTTACTTTTTAAATAAAGTTAACTATTGCTTTTAAAATTATAAAAAATAATAAAATCCAGTATTTAAATGTATTTTAAAAATCCCAGGCAATTGATAATAAGTTTTTGTCATCATTTCTTACCTCTCTATCGATTTCCGATATTTGCGCATATAACATCATCTCCGATACCAATGATAGGAAATATTTAGTGGCCTCATGATTCCAATGTAGGGCACGCGGCTTAATATGTGATAAACACCCTCTTAAAGCCTGCGCCGGCAATTCAGCAAATACTGTTGCTAAAAATTTTATATTTCCTATTTCTACTTCTGTCACTGTGCCATAATCCATAAATGAAACCTAAAGAGCAAAAACTAAAATTTAGCAAAATCTTTATATTTTTTTTTTATATAGACTATACTTTGACATGAGTATTAACACGCGGAGCCACAATTTCCGCACGATGCCATAAGCCATTATATAAAGCTGCACATACTTGTCCCGGAGTTAAGCACATCACAGGAATGCGCAAATCTTCAGGGTCTAGGGTGGTATAATAGCGTCTGTAAAGTATTGAACAAATAAAAGTATTTGTATTTAAACTATTTTGGTAAACTTCGTCAATATTGCCAATTTATTCAACAACAGAGAAAGCAAGGCGAATTCATGTATACGGTGGTGGCGATACTACAACAAGTAACAACACCAAAAACACAACATTGTATTTTATTTATTGCTTTCGTTGGTCGATATGGCAAAAACACAAGTAACTTTTGACATTCCTCTCTCTAATTTAGAAAAAAAAAAGTAGCACAGCTGTGCTTTCAACGCCACCTGAAAAATGAATTCGCCTTGAGAGAAAGTTTATTTTTTTTTTTTTTTTTGTATACAAAACAGAAGAAATCGTTGTTTTTTTTAATGAATTTGATCTAGAAAAGACCGAGAAATATTCTTTCATTAAAAATGTTTTTCTCTCAAAGTTTTTAAGCAAATTTTAAAGATAAAATTAAGGGGCCTACTCTTTAAAGTGATTGATATCTTTAATGCAATAGCGCATTTGTCTTTCGCATCTTTTTATTTTTTTTCTTTTCGCAAATCATCACTATTAATTTTATTGAAATTTTCCAATTTCAAACTTTTTACATATTTTGACATTTCATTACTGTCAATCTGCGCCATTTTTAATTTTTACTGCCATTATTGCTTTATTTTCCAAAAATTGTACTACTAAGTTGCCATTTACCATTCGCATCGAAATTGTATTGGCATCGCAAAAGTAAGCAGCCCCTCAGAATTACTTTATAACTTTAACCAAAACTTAATAATATAAATTTATCTATAAATTTTTTTTTTGGTAAATTGAGAAAAGAGAAAAACAAATTTCTTTCTTAAGAAAATTTGTTACTAATTTTATATGTATAATTTTCTTCTTTAGCAAGTTTGTATTTAGGGTTTCATTAAATAAAATTATTTATTGTTTAAATTGGCAAGGTTATTAAAATAAAATGTAAATAAGTAAATAAATTTCTGCGTAATAACTTTTCAAGCTCAAAGTCAATTTTATAAAAAAATATTTATTATTTATCCAACATTTCGCTATCTTAATGGATAGCTTCTTCTGGGATATTTGGCTTTTTTAAACTTATTTTATTTTTAAATATCCCTGAAAATATTTTTTATAAAATTTACCTTGAGCTTGAAAATTTATTACGAAGAAATAATATTGAAAATGATAAAACAGGCTTACTCAATTTGAAACATCATACAGTCCAATTCATCATTATCTTTATGAATATTAAACCAAAATTTAAAAGGATTGTGGATCTAAAAAATTAACAAAAGCTTGTACAAACATATGTATTATATATGTATTAGAGTGCTCAAAGCAAATCGCTCCTTTATTGCAACATAGTCATATCTCAAAAAAAATCAAACTTTGCAAAATGCGGTTTAAGTTTTCAAAATGTACCTTCTTATATAGATTCAATAGAATATATTTCGCTATAACTGCGGTTCAGTTTAAGATAAAACACTGATTTTGTTTTACATATAGAGAAGGTGTGGTTTTGCTTAAGTAACTTCAAATTTTTGATTTTTTGAGATACGACTATGTTGCAATAAATGAGCGAAATACACTTGCGATTTTTGACAACAAATAATATAAAAAAATACTCACTTCGGTAATAAAAATCTTTAATGTTGAACCAACCGTAACATGATCTGGAATTTTATAAGGCGATATTTTAATGCCATAATTTACTGTGTCTTCAGGAAAATCTAAGCGGAAAACATTATTTTTCTGAAAAAAAAGATTGTGTTAAATAACTACTATAAATAAAAACTTAAAAAAAAAACTTAAAATACTTACAGCTGCAAATGAAGGAACTGCTTCATCAGGATCCTCAGCTTTATCAGTACTGTCATCAAAAAATCCATTGCGAAGATCGGATTTGTTTTCATTTGTGGATTTAGTTTCTTGAACAGGAACTTCTTTCTGTTGTTCCACTGAGCAAAAGTTTGTGCTATACTCCTTTATGGGATTTGATACTTTACTTAATTTGGGCATGTTAAGTAGACTTTCAACGTCATCTGATAATTTAATCGGCTCTTGTTTTTTAACTTTTTGGTTTTTTATTTCATCACATAAACCAGTAGTTTCTGTTAAGGATCTTTCAGCTGATTTTTTTTCAATTTCTTTTGTAACTTTATCTGAATATTCTTTTTTAGGTACTTCTGCTGGCTTGGTTGATTTCGTTTCAGACGAAAATTGTACAGTTCGTGTCTGATGCCGGGGTATTGGAGGTGGATAACTAGTGATGTTGCACTTTTGTTGTAACAAACTACTTATTTGATTTATATTAACTAAACCATTTTGTACAAAGTTCAGGGATGGATTTGGACAATAAGTTAAATACGGTTGCGTATTTAAGAGTATACCGTTCGGTTGTGGTAAAGCATATAGCATTTGATTTGCTAAGGCTGGTTGCATATTATTGTTTCTGTGTACTATTTGTGGCAAGTTTTTTACTTGTGGGGTTTTGGTCATATAATTACGATTAACGCTTTGATAGGGAGATAATTGGTGGGCGGACATTTTAGCTGGTTGATAAGTTTTTGGCTTAATAAACTTATTATCTTTGGGTGCACTATTATTAGGACGACCTCTACTTTTGGATCTTGCTCTAGTCTTAGGTTTTCTTTGCCTCATGATCATGTCATGAATGTGATCAGATTTTTTATTGGCAACAAAACAAACCATTGCAGTTGGGCCATTCCCAAATACCTTTTTTTAAATTTGTTTATATTATTATTAAGAAGTTTCATTTATTATGTTCTGAAAAAAAAAAATTGCTTACCATTAGTGTATCCGGTATGGAACGGAAAAATTGTTCCAAAGATTCATAGCCCAGCCGGCGAAATGGTATATTTTGGCCTTCAACATCACGATAATCACGGTTCAATTTGTCGATTGTAATCTTATCTGGGCATGAAATTACTAGTGACTTGAGTATAGCCTTTACTTCAGTTAATAAAGACTTTTCCATCTTATTGCATATTGATTTTAAACAACAAATTCAATAAATAAAATTGTGGAATCTTCAATAAGAATTTTTTTTAATCTGTTTTCCTAATGGGAACAGCTGAAAAGTTTGCGCCGCATGTATGTCCAAATTACTAGTTCTTTCCACCATGGTTCTTTCTCTGTTTCAATTTCACAACATTCCTCATTAACAATAATACAATCAATGTTGCCAGATAATTGCGATGAAATTTTGCCACTTTTTGGAAAAATCGGCATTTTTTGAATTTGATTTTAATAAATCGACATAATATATATATATATTGGTTCCTTTTATTTCTGTAAGGAGCATAGGGCCATAATAAAAATTTTCCAGTACATTCGATATGATGCAAGATGTTTTATTTTAATCCAGTGTAGACGTGAGCAGCAAAAACCGATGCTGAGGTTTGCCATTTCCATGTTTGAGATGATAGTCCTCTTCTTCGGCTTCACCAAGGTCTATCCTATAGGTCTGCGAAAGAACATTTATTATAATATTAATACTAACACTATTTGAGGGTGCACACGTAAGATAATACTCTCTGCGAATGTATTTGACGTTTGCTGATATACAAATCTTATATCTTGTCTCAGGTGGAGACCCTGTGTAAAGTAGACTATTATAAACTATTTTATAGTAAACATTGTACTTTTTTGTGTTCACTTATCATTTTTACTTTGTTTTAAATAAAAATTAAACAAAATACAAACCATGGCGACATTTTGTAATTTTTGGCAAATTTTGCTATTTAGAACAAATACATTTTTTAGGATTTATTATTTATTGATTTAAATTTTTTTATATTATTATCAAAATCTAATAAAAAATTTGACAACGTTTAGAAGATATTGGAAGATATTGAGAAAAAATAGGTTAAAGTATAACAGTACAATACAACTTTTTTGTATATATAGCTCATTTGATGCAAAAACATCATAAGCAAATAATCACAAATTTTGCGTTAATATAACTGACATGTCGTTTACATTTGCCAGTACTGCCAAGACAGTATCAACACATGCAAACTTTTTCTCTAATACATGCACACTTTTCCAACTGTTTTGTCTATCGTCTAGCAAATTTTGCAGGCAGTAAAATTGGACTGTGATTTGACATTTGCTAACAGTAATTTGAAGTTTTGTTCGAAAAAGAAAAATAAGTCAAAAAACTAAAAAAAAAATATACATATTATTCTTTGATTTTTTATGTTTTAGTTAAGTGTTATATTTGTTTACACAATATAGTCATTTTAAGCTATTTTAAAATTTATTTTGTTCATAAACATCGCATTTACCTGGACTTGCACCGCAACATTTACGTTTGAAATATTTTTAAAAGTGAACTGTCTTAACTACAGTCTGGACGCAGTTTCCAAAAAATATTTTTTGATTTTTAAACACTCTGTTAAAACAATTTCATTTTACATTGCAGCCACACGATTAAGCTTTTCTAGATAGTCTTTTACATATACTGTTTGTCAAAATATGCAAAAATTGGCAGCTGTGACGTAGGCTGCGCGCAAGTTGAAAGCAATTTACTTTTTCAAGATGTCGTCGCCGAGAAAACAACTCAAAATGTTTTGCTATTTTCCACTTTTGATTTTTCTGCACTGTAGGCTGTTCGAAGGGACTTTATTTTTTTCTTTACTTCTTCCACTGGCATTTTTGTTTCAGAAGCTATAGACTCGTAGGCTTTTATTTTCAAATCATTTCGCCTATATGATGAAAGATTCATAAAATTTCATGGCTTCTGTACAGCTCTATGAATCGCAGAACATCATTTTGCTTATTAATTTTATAAATAAATTTTATTAATAAACATATTTCACTATTTTTTTAGGTTTTTAGTTAAAATTTTAAAATTCCCGCAACAATTTGTAAAAAAAAAGAACTTCAGCTTTTGCCGGAAAAATATTTGTGAAAAAAAAAACAAAAACAACTTCAAAAGATTTGTAATAAGATGTTTTCTTGAACGAAAATTGATACACTCACTGGCAAGAGAATTTTAGAGGCAAGTTCGTATCAATTTTTAAAAGTATGAGTGTATTGGTAAAAAAGTGTGAGTGTATTAAAACTTGATAGGCAAAACTTGATCGTGTAGCCCTCAAGTTACTTGGTGGCCACACGATCAAGTTTTGCCTTTCAATTCCTTTCAATTTGCAATACACTCTCAGGTTTTTACTAACACACTCACACTTTTTAAATTGACCACGACAAGGTATATTTACACAAGGTAAACTCGTTGCTACAACAAGTACAACAAGACAAAAACAACACGCCAAATTGTTTTTGGATTTGGAACCATGGTGTCATAAAAAACGCAACAATGTGCCTTTAAAATAAAAACACAAATTGAAAAAAACAACACGTGCAGTTCAGAATAATAAGCTGAAACTATTTTTAATATATTGTGCATTCTCAAGCATAAAAATAAAGTATTATTGCAAAAAATAATGCATTTAAATGAATTTTGTTTGCTTAGTGCTGGTTCACACAGGTCAAGTTTGACTCTTCAAGTCTTGAGCTTTTAGGAGAGAGGGGTAAAGAGAATGGAAAGGGGTACATACTTGACCGTACCAGTCAGTTTTGTATTTTTCTTTTCTTTTTTCATCCGTAATGTAATAAAAAGCTACAAAGTTGAAGGAAAAGAAAACAAAAACTAATTTTGTGCATGAACGTGAACGCAAGTTCAAAAGAAAATTTAAATTAAACTGTTCAAGTAAACTTGACCTGTGTGAACCAGCACTTAGTAATCACAAGAATTAAAATTTCACAAAAATAAAATGTTTTTCACAATTTTACACTTTTTTAATTCAAAATGGCGCGCACTAACCATAAAGGTGGAAGTACATAACACGCGTTAGTTCGTCGACAAGTGTCGTGCGTTTAAAAACTTTAGCGCGTCAAAAATTGCAAGTTACACAACACGCGTTACAAAAGCCATTCCTGTCAGCTGTTTTTTATTTGTTTACTTATTTGTGCATTAAAAAAGGGTTCGAAAGTATATCAAGATTTTGTTATTTTATTGAATTTATTCTTTTTAAATTAATATTGTATGTTTTTTAAGCTCTTCAATAAGTTTTTCTTTCATGATTCACAAATTTGTTAAATTATTCTTTTGATTGTCAGCTGATTACTTGTCAAAAATACACAACGCGTTAAAAAGTTCAAAGTTAACCAACTTTCTGGCGCAAACGCGTCAAAATATTTTGCATGTAGCTTGTTCTATGAAAACACACTAGTTTAACTTTTTTTGACAGGAGACGACAGAGCGCGCGCGCACTAACGCGTGTTATGTACTTCTACCTTAAGTATGTAAACAAACACAAGGAGCCAACGGAACCAACATAAATAACTTTTGACACTAGGGTTCCAAATGGGGTAAACAGCTAACAAACATATGGGCCAACGAGTTTACCTTGTGTAAATATACCTTGGACCACGAGATGGCTTTCAATTTCACCTTTCCATTTGTTTGGCAATTTACTTTCAATTTAACAGCTGAGTACAGGCACAAAGTATACAGAGATGAAAAAAGTGACGTGTGAAAAATGCCTAAATCATTTGCGAGGGCAGCTTTCGAAGAAAGAGAAAGAAAACGTTTTTTGTTAGTGAAGTGACAATGCGTAAAAACAGGCCGCTACTATCTACACAAATTGCATAATCAAAACAAAAAACGCAAAAAGGGCAGCTTTCGAAGAAAAAGACAGAAAAAAACACAATATTTTCTGTCTCGTGACGCCTCTGTATACTCTGTGGTACAGGTTTGTCTCTGTTGTTGTTGACATCTTGGAAGTAAATTGCTTAGTCCCAATTTACACTAGGGACATTTCTTGCCGGACATTTTTTGAATTCTCTTTTAATCTTACCAGAAGCGTTTACATATGAAACATTAGAAGTCAGACAGAAATTAATACTTGTATGTAAACTACGAAAAGTAAGAAAGGGAAATGAAAAAATGTCCAGTACAGATAGTCATGTACTACACACTCTACCTTTTCGACCCCTCGCCATCAAACTTCGTCTGTCCGGCAAGAAATGTCCCTAGTGTAAATTGGGACTTACAAATTGAGTGCAGCCTACGTCACAGCTTTCAATTTATGTAAATTTTGACAAGCAGTATATGTAAAAGACTATCAAGAACAACTTGAACGTGTGGCCGCAGGGTTAGTAAAATCTAAATACAACACTGTGTAAGCATACGGAAAGTTGGCAGCACCAACCCGAAGTTGGCCGCAAATAAGATCTGTCAATTGTTTTTCTCTTTTTTCTTTCTTTTGACTTCCTTTTGATTGTGAACCAGCCGTAATATGTCTAAGAGAGGTGATAAAAAATATATTTAATCTTAAAAAATCAAAATATCGTGTGAAATAGAGCTGATAAAGATTAGTGCAAACAGTTTAAGATGTTACAAACGATAATCTTAATGTGATATTTCTGTGTTTTATTTCTATTATGTTAAAATAGGACGTGGTGGTACCGCTGGAGGAAAATTCCGCATCTCCCTTGGTTTGCCTGTTGGCGCCGTTATGAACTGTGCTGACAACACAGGTGGGTTAAAGTTTTGTAATTGAAGTGATGGTAAATGAAAATGTTATTTGTACCATTTTTTTTGTTGCAAATTTAGGTGCTAAGAACTTGTTTGTCATTGCTGTCCATGGTATCCGTGGTCGTTTGAACCGTTTGCCAGCTGCTGGTGTTGGTGATATGTTTGTTGCCACTGTTAAGAAGGGTAAACCAGAATTAAGAAAAAAGGTATGTATTATTTTGTTCACAAAGTGTTAACAGCTGAATTTAAAACAATGAAATTGCGATGTTTGTTTCTGCGGTGATGAAATTTTTTCTATTTTGTGATTTCCAAAAAGGCATATTTGTTCTACATTAACGAACCCCTGTTCATGTTCAATTATGTGTTAAATTTTGTACAACTACGTTTCTCGGTTGACTGTTGTTATAGGCATAGCCTTATTCTCTACAAAATAGAATTAATGTTGCAGAATTTGGAACAAATCTAGTTTACCGACGCAGCTCCAAATAAAAAAAAAGTACTAAGGGTGATAGAAAATTGAAAAAATAAGATGAAAAAATTAAATAAAAAAAAAATTGGCGCAAACGCTTAGTTTCAGAGTTATGGACGTTTTTAGTTTTCATAGAAATATGTAATTTTTCCACTACATTTCTAAAGGTACATGGCCAATATTGGTATCATTCTGATGGTTTTGACTAGGGAATGGTAAATGGACTTCAAAATCGATTTTCGATTTTTCGATCGACTTTTTTCATTTCGGTTTTTGAAATCGATTAATCGAACCTCAAAATCGATTTTAAAATCGATTTCAAAATCGTTTTAAAATTAATTTGCAAACTTATAAATTATGTCACAAAGGCAAACTACTACTACTACTAGAGAAATTGAAATTAGATTTTTACAGTGGGTAGATATGACTGCTTTTTATAATTCTTCTGTAAAAAGTGAAAATGTGTAAATTTTGAGATGGCCTTCAGAGGAAAAAGTGCATGTACATTTCACATATTAAAATTGTATAATTGTGTAGTCAATCAGGCCTGTCACATAAATTAATTCCGATCGAAAGTGGAAGTGATTTCGAATCTTGCGAAATCACTTTTGACCGGGATTGATATCTGTGGCAAGCCTGAATGTATGGATAGTATTTCAAAGGAGTATGACAATAGTTCTGATCCATGTCGACTGTTTCTTTGCTAAGTTACTATTAAGTTAGTTTTAGAAAACAAACGTTTGCATGTAATTGTTTTCAGAAAGATGCAGAGATATTTCGTATTTGATAGAATAAATTACATACTTTTTGTTTTTTCACTCTGCTTAAAACTACACTGGTCTGTTAAAATATTAGCGTATTTCCAGGAAGTCATGGCTTAATTCACCTGTTCAGCCCAATTATGAATAAAAATTCCCCGGGAGTTTTCTCCCTTTTCCCATTTTTCCTATGTTAATTCAATTGTAAAAATGGGAAAAGGGAAAAAACTCCCGGGGAATTTTTATTCATAATTGGGCTGGTTGTGTTTCTATAATATGTTGATTTACACGAAGCTGACTTTCAGTGTTTGGTTCGGTACGATATGTTAAGGACTTTTTGTTCATTGTCCATTGATGACTTTAATTTCTGAAGAACAAGAGCCCTTATATTAAAGTTGGAAGTTGGTATACTTTAGACTTGGGAAACTGCATAAGCATACCTATAGACGCACAAAAAAATAAGTTTTATTGTGCATGCCCATAATTTATCGATTTAGTTAAGATTAAAATTAAAAATTTCCAAAATTTTGATAAAAATAAAAAAATCGATTTTAAAAGCCCGATAATCGATTTCAGTATAAAATCGCATACGTAAATTCGATTGCAAAAAACCGATTTTTTTTACAACAAAATCGATTTTCGATTGGAATCGAAATCGATTTACCATTCCCTAGTTTTGACTAGATCTTTCTGGATATGTATATAGAATTTATTTAAAAATTTTAACTCTTAGGCTTATATTACAGTTTTTATGTACTAGGTGTATAATTTATTTAAATAAAAGTGTAATATAAATTTTATAAAATAACCACCAATGTCGCAAACAAAAACTTCGTGCTTAGCCTAAACAGGAAAATATGCGAATACAAAAACAAAATACATATTTGCAATAGTGAGTAAATTACTTTTAATTTGAGTACCCACACATATCACTAAGTGGGCGGGGCAGTTTTTTGTTTCCAGGAGGCCCCACGGGCCTCAGCCCCCTTAAATTTAAATTTTGGTTTTTTCTTTTTGTATTATGAATCGGGTGGCATACTTTTTTATTTTTTTCGTAGCCCTTTAAGCTGCACTTCAGGCAAATCACATATTTCTATGAAAACTAAAAACGTCCATAACTCGAAAACTAAGCGTTTGCGCCAATATTTTTATTTAATTTTTTCTTCTTATTTTTCAATTTTATATCCCGCTAGGTACTTTTTTTATTTGGAGCTGCGTCGGTAAACTAGATTTAAGCCCAGAATTTCTAATTCCCTATTTTAATTTCTATAGAAACAAATATTCATAGAAAATCGCTTCATAAACCTCTATAAACTTGTTTCGTTTTTATAAAAATAAGGCCATTAATATTTTTTAATTGGAGCTTTACTTGGAGAGTAAGTTTTTAAATTAATTTATTCTTTTGGAATGTCTTATTCTTAAAATGACTAAAATTTGTTTGAAATCAATATTTTTCAAATCGAAATTTAAGTCTTAACTTTAATTATTAGAATATTAAATTCTTTTAGATTGATAAAGGCCCAACCAGAATGTGAATGAGCTAGCTTAAGCAATTGACAAAAATTAATGAAAAGCCTTTTAAATGCATTAAAAAAATCAAATTCAAAAAATATTGATTCCGTTTAGAATGTGCGATCAGTACCCATGTTCTGTAACTATAGTGAGAACTTCTCGCGTCGAAAAGATGTGACACAAAATATTCCATCGTTTCTCGAAAAGTGAGAAAAAAGTGTGTCTGTAACTCATGTCGAAAACTATCAAAAGAGATTACGTCGTTACGTTATAAATGTCATAATATTGCACTCGAAAACGCCAGTAACAAATAACGTTGACGGCGACCAAAATTTACTAAAATTGAAAATTTTTCAACGACGGCGGCGAAATTAGAACCGTCGGCTTTACCAAATAATGTAAAGTGCGACTTTAATGTTTGTTGTTTGCAAACGATTTAAAAGCATTCGTATATTTTATATAAATGTTAAAAGCAAAATAATTAAACAATAAAAAAATGTGCCAAGAACAAAATATTATTATTATTATTATTCTTTGTATTTTGCATTTTTAAGTGTTTTTTGGTGTTACAAGTTTTTCTCGCCCCGTTTTTATACGTGAGTTTATTTGACAGTTCAAAGCGGAAACTTTTCGCACAAAAATATTACAGACACACTTTTTCTGAAATTTGGCGAGTAATTTCCTTACGTGACAGCTAGTACTCGCCAAAAAAGTTGCAGATACAGTTTAGTGAGAAAAACAGCTGTTTGTTTCAATTTATGGCATTTCTGTTTCATTTCACACATTTCAATCGAAAAGTTTACTGACGCGAGAGTTACAGAACATGGGCACAGTTTAGTATTTTGCTTTAGCAAATGACAGTTTCATAAAACAACGAAAAATTAACATAAAAAATTTGTTTAAAAATTCCCAATTGAAAATAAAGGAATTTTTCTCGTCATTTTTCGAAAATTGAAAAATAAAAAAAAGTATACAGTGCTGTCTGGGTAGAGTGAACCCCCGATGCTATGAATACCTCGTTAGAGTGAACACCAGAATGTTAACATTGACTGCTCTGTAGAGTGAACACTCATGAACCTCTATAGAGTGAACATACTTTATAGTGAGTTTTTAGGTTTGACGAAGGAGAAAAACAATGAAAAAGTATAAAAATTAAAGAGAACATAAAATAACGGTAAAGTAACGATTCTTTTAGAGTAAGTTCACAAGTTACTCTCACAAATACGCATTCTATGAGGTGTTAATTTATTTTAGCCTGCGCGCATGTTCAGTTAAGGTCGTGTCTCAAAGTTAATTTCTGAAAATTGTTATATAATTGTTACATAAAAATGGATTCGAAAAAAGCAACATTATAAAAGAAATTGAAAAAGGTGCTAGTGTTACTACTTTGGCACAGCGTTATGGCGTTGCAAAATCGACAATTTCTGGCATAAATAAAATCGGAGTAATAAATCTTATTGGTAACTATACATTTGGAACCCAAAGAAGAAAGACGCTTAAAAAAGGAGAGTTTCCATGCATGGAAAAAGCTTTGTACAATTTATAACCTATAAATGCATTTAAAATAAATAAATAAGTTTTTTAAATAAAAAAAAATCAACCTTGATTTAGTGAGCAACCTGGGTATAGTGAAATCGCTCTGCAAAAATTAGTTCACTCTACCCAGACAGCACTGTAGTTAAAAAAGTGGCGCAAACGCATAGCTTTCGAGTTATGGACCTCATAAGTTATGGCCAATATCGGTATCATTTTAAAGCTTTTGGGTAGATCTTTCTTTATACCTATACCTATAAAATTTATTTAAAAATTCTTAACCCATTAAGAAGTGGGAATGAGTTAACGGAAAGGCCGGTTATGTACAGAAGCTTTAGTTAGCGAAGCCAGTGTTTGCTCTACAATAGAGGATAACATCTTTCAGTCCAGCCAAAGACCGCCTATCCAGAGAAGATTTAGTTAGCGAAGCTGGTGTTTGTTATTTAATAAATTTGGATTTTTTATACTTTAACATTTTCTTATATTTTGTATATTCAGAAAGGTATATTCAAGAGCTTTAAAATAATACCAATATTGGCCCCTATACCTACGTTCAGAAATGTAGTGGAAAATTCCGATTTTTTTTTCAAACGAAAAAAGCAATAATCTATCTCTCAGTTGTAAATTTAGATAATTTATTTTTCGATTCAATTGTGTGTTTCAACCGCGATTAATCTAATTATAGTTAGCTTAGATCGTGTTAACACTAATAAAATTGTTATTATTTTTTTTTTTTTTTTTGTTTGAAATTTTTTTGCAATTGCAGATGATTTTGGTAGATTAGAAAACCCTGCGGAGAAACTTAATTAGCGAAGCCGGAGAAATATCTCCTCTGAGGCATAACAAACACCGGCTTCGCTGACTAAAGAAGCTTCTCATCATAGTCGACCTTCGGCCGGATGCAAACATGTTCTACTCTATGGTATAACACATACCGGCTTCGCTAATTAAAGCTTCTAAGCATAGTCGGTCTTCACCCGGGCGGAAGGGGTTTTTCCTTTATGGGTGGTTCTTTAATCTTATAATACGCGTTCTAGAATTCGTAATATAATGTTTTCAATAAATTATTAGAGCTCTAGTTAGCTGACAGTAACGGTAACGTTGCAAATCAGCTGTTTCATTTTGTTGTATGTAAAGCAATTAGAACAATTCTAGTTAGCAGTAAATGTAACTTAACCGTTAAGCTAGAGGTCCACACCACGCGTTACTCGCAGCATACGCAGCTGTCAAAAAAGTAGAATCTGTGTAGTGATACGTAGTAAGTTACATGCACAAAAGCGTAGATGCCTTATGGCGAAAAGTAGGTTTACTTTCTACTTTTGTAAGCGTCACAAGCAGCGTTCGAACAAATCTGCTGATTTTGACAAATTAAATTTTATTTTTACTTGTGCAGCTGCCGCATAAAAAGCGTTGCATGTAAATTGAAACGAATAACGCAAGTAATGTTATAAAAGCATGCGCCGCGTGGAGGCGAAAACGCGTGGTATGGACCTCCAGCTTAACGTCTAAATCTGTAGAAAATATATTTTTATTACTGTAAATAATTCGTTATATTTTGTTAATTATAATTGTAGTACCCTGAAGATGAGATCCAGTGGATTTCGAAATATTGGAAAAAAAAAATTTTTTAAATAAATAAAAAAATATAAAAAAACCTGACCTTGAGCTTAACGAATTATTTACATTAAAATTACAACAAAAGGTCGAACAACACACATATTGAATATTTTTATTACTTTTTTTACGGTACGGTTACATTACTGTTACTGTCAGCTAACTGGGGCTTAAGCCTGATAAAATTAATTAATTTATTCTATAAAAAATTAAGATTCCATGTATAAACACTATTAAATGCAATTGGAATCTAAACAAGCAATAACGATTCAAATCAATTTAGCTAGATTTCTAAAACAGCTCAAGACCTTAACGAATTTCGTACATTCAGATAACTGTGGGGCTACTCTCTATTGTGATGCGAAAGAAAATGGTAGGAAATCTAGTGATTGATACTGGGTGCGTTCGTAAATGCATCACTGCGCTGCATCAGAAAAGCAAACTATTTTTAAAGCCGATAAAAAATAATTATAATTTCCACATTTACTTCACTGATAAATATATAACTATTTGAAATCACTGATGCAGCGCAGTGATGTATGAACGCACCCACTCTTTAATGCATTTGCGCATTTGCCTTTCGCATCTTTTTATTTTTTTCCTTTCGCAAATCATCAGTACATGTTTTTTTTTGCATTTTTTGACATTTCAATACTGTCAATCTGCGACACCTTTAAATTTTATTGCCAGTGTTGCTTCATTTTCAGAATACCAAGTTGGCATTTAGCTTTAGCATCGAAATTGTATTCGCATCGCAATAGAGAGTAGCTCACCTGGGGGTCTACTATAGTGGCAATACAAATTAAAGATGGCGCGGATTTACAGCAATGCAATGCCAAAGTGTGTAAAAATATTTGAAATTTGAAAATTTAAATAAAATAAATTAAACGAAAAGAAAAAAAATTAAAAGATGCGAAAGACATATGCGCAAACGTATTAAAGAGTACCAATCGCTGGATTTGCTACAATTTTTTTCGCATCGCAATAGAGAGTAGCCTATTGTATTAAACAACTTTTCGTCGACATGTTTCTTTTAAAATCCTTGTCTATGCTTAACCGCTTTGTATTTATCTTCTCTTTATACCAGTGAAGGGCACACACATACTATCATAATTATGCTTGTGTTGACGAAAAACAACAAAGCACAGCCGTACGTACATTGTCACAGACCACACAAAGAAGTTTATAGTGTACATGTGTCGACGTAACACAAGCAGCATTTTTATAGGATTAGGATTTGCAAATGTGCCCTTCACTGCTTTATACCAGTGATAACCAAGCCCCGAACTAACCAAGCCCCGAGCGCACGCACACAAAGATATTATGTACTTGTGTGCGGTCGCAGAGACTGATGATAGCCTGATGTTTTGAAACGAACAAAGTTGTATACATGTGAATTGCCGACCGTGTCTGTGTGAAAAATACGAATATTGACTTACTCGCGAGCCTTTGGAGTGGTTATCACTGCTTTATACCAATGATAATTATGATAAATAATAATTAAGCTCATTTTTCAGGTACCAAAAAATTGACCATTCATAACTATTACTATTCATAACTATTAAAAATAATTAGTAATACATCTATCGAATAGTAATAGTTATGTTTGAGTAAAACTTTTATTTGATACCCATAATAGTTATCATCAATTTTTAAATATTAAAATTGGAAATAATAGTTATTCTTAATAAATAAAATAAAAATTTATATATAAATTTATTATTATTATTGCAATTTTTATCGAATAAAAGTTATAACTATTAAGTCCTTGCTTTATACTCATTTTGTTTATTTTTTTTTATCTGATTTTGTTTCTTTCAGGTAATGCCCGCTGTGGTTATTCGCCAGAGAAAACCTTTCAGAAGGAGGGATGGCGTGTTCATATATTTTGAGGATAATGCGGGGGTAATAGTGAATAATAAGGGTGAAATGAAAGGTTCCGCTATCACTGGTCCCGTTGCTAAGGAGTGTGCTGACTTGTGGCCTCGTATTGCCTCAAATGCCAGTTCTATTGCTTAAAATTATATTTTAATGGAAAATAAACTAAGAGAGTGACCACAAAATTTTTCAAGAAGTGTTTTATTTAGCATTTTACAAATTAATCAATTAGTTTTAATTAATTTAAGAGAAACAGTTGTATTTTTTGAAATTTTCTTAAAATATAGTTAAAAACAATAGTATTTTTCCGAGTTCAACTTTAGATTAACTTAAAATGTCATGCTTGTAATTATTTTGGCGGTTCAGTACGTGAGGTGGGCTTGGGTCTTGTTATCTCCAAAGATATTTTACCAGTTGCACCTTTAAATAAGGCATAACAAACTTCAAATGTACTACCTTCCAAAGAGTCGCCATTGAATTTAGTAATAATGTCACCACGTTGTAATTTATTATCGATATCAGCGTAACCAGCAGAGGTCTAAAATTGGGAAATATTAAATACTTTTATGTTTTATTTTAAATTGATCCAAAATATTTACGATTTCTGAAATTGTGCATCCTTTTTCGTTGGGTGCCAATGAAAGACCCAAATCCTTGCCTGCCTTCTTAGTAAATTCTACTTTGAATGTTTCTACCTCAGGTGGATCGGCGCGGTATACTTGTATAGTTACAATTTTTTCATAGAGTGTGTAGAATAACTGATGTACTTTTAAAGTAGTCATGGCCTCACATTGGATCTCTTTTCCATTAACCTGTATAATGTGATCGAAAATCTTCAAACGTTTATCTGCAGCAATAACACCCTCCGGATATATGTGAGTTATGACACAACCCGTCTACAGAGAAGAAAGAATGTTAGCAACATTTTTAATTTACTTTGGTAATGAACAATTTTTGCTTGGAATATTGCTTTTCCTTATACAAAATTTGCCCGCGAAAGAGATGGCTAATTCAAATTACCTTAACATAGTTGTTTTTGCCACCCACCACAATGACACCTAATGGTTTCTTATCGGTTTTTATTTCCATAACAATCTTCTGACCAGGCGTCACCTCAATCGTCGCGGGATCTTTGGGTTTCTCTGGTTCTTTTGGTACATCTTTCTTTTCCTCCTTTTCTTTCTTTATTTGGTCTTCGGATTTTAATGTTAGAATCACCAAATTCACTATGCCCTCGGCACGTTTCAGCAAAGACACGGCCTAAGAGTTGAATAAATAATGAATTTAAATAGAGACTAGAGAAACTAATCGTACCTCATCATAGTTAGATTCCAAACAAACATCTTTATTAATAGCCAATAACATGTCACCAACTTTTAAACCAGCCTTCAATTGAAAATAAAACGTAAGAAATATTCCGAATTACAGAGCGAGAGACTTTCGAAAAAAAAAGAATTACATCGGGGAAATAATAGTGATCGATAGTCCAATTACTAAGGCAGTGAAATCTTACATGGGAAGACGCAAAAACAACTGCAACAAATCGTGTAAGATGGATATGCTATATGGATATAAATTAATATATTTTGTGGCACGCCCAATTCTCCAATCCCGCCTACATTTTGTCTGAAGTTGTTAATTGATAACCACGATGCTTGTAGATAAATTGGAAACTGGCTCTTGCCGTTCTCTAGATATATAGAAATCTGTAATGTCTTTGTTTGGGATGTGCCACGCCCAATTCTCCAACCCCGCGCATATTTTTAGAGAAGTTGTGTACTGATAACCCACCTATGTATAACAAATTTCGACAGTTTATCTTACCGTTCTTGAGATATAAAAAAACTATTTCGTTTCACGCCCACTTCTCCAATCCCGCTCACATTTTGTGTGTATTAGTAACCGATTGAAAAAATAGGAAAAACTTCCGGTGAATTTGTATTCATAATTGGGCTAAATGTCTTTGTATGTGAAGTGCCATTTTATTTCGGAGAGCTTGTGTATTGATAACTTAGATGTTTGTACCTAATTTGGAAGCTTTGGCTCTTTACGTTCTACAGATGTACACAAAAAAATTATAAAAAACAACAACAACATGGGATTTATGGGTGAAATTAGAGACAGTCGGGGTTTTTTTCATATCTTAGTTAGTTATGAAAAATGAAATAAAATATACATATGACAACCTAGTCCCCATAATTTCTGGGGTATTCCGGAAAACATACACACGGACAGGCGGACATCTTTTATAAAATTTACTACTCATAAGGACCCAGAATATGCATATATATGTATACTATTTCATAGGGTATAATATCAATATTGCAGAAATTACAAACGGTATGTCAAACTTATACATATACATACATTGTATGTATACCTTCGGTGAAGGGGAAAAACATTTGGGTTTTTAAGTGAAAAGCGCCATTTTAATAAAATTTCAAAGGTCTATAGACAGAGCATGACTAGTAGAATTTTTACACAGTGGAATTATTTTTCCAAGAACAGTTAAAAAAGAAATAGGAAACATTATCGTTGCAAAAGTTAAAAAGTTTCTTCTATTGATACATATGTATGTACATATGTACAAACATTTAATTTTATTTAAATTGAGAAACAGTTATTCGTCCATTTTTTTTCGAAAATCCCGTTGTTTATAAGACAGTTATAAAATTCACTTACAATCACTGCATTCGATTCTTCGCGTAAATCTGATATGAAAATTCCATTGCCCACTTCTACATGCTTACCATAGATTATCATTATTCCAAGGAAACCTTCTTTTTTCACCTGCACCGCTCTGGCTTTAGGAAATTGTTCAAACAGAAATTTGGTCTACAAAACAGAAAAGTTAATAGAAACAAGCTTCTCTTTAATAAATGTATATCAGTTTCTCACATCATCAATTTCTGGTGGAAATCTGTTCATTGGCCTCACACTCATACCTTCATCGTTGGGTTTTCTACGTGATGTAATTAAAACCAATTTCTCGCCATCGATATTTTTGAAAATTACTGAAGCATTTAAATGGCAACGATTTTTCAAAACGGTACCATTCACTTCCAGAATTTCATCGCCCGCCTGTAGGTCCACCGAAGCCAAGGGTCCTTTGGAGTTAACACCGGCCACAAAACAACCCATTTTTTGACGATCCTTATGACCTGCTAAGGCCAATCCCAATGCAGTGTTTGCTGGTCTAGTAATTTCCAGTTTTCTCAAGTCCTTCATTGTGTTATAGCGTTTATTGATTTTAGCTAAATAAGATATTTTAGTAAATAATATTCAAAAATTAAACAAAATTGAGTTCCAAATTTAACTAACCCTTGGTATAGCCAAACTCATCTTCATTTTCTTTGTCCCGCTCTTTTTCCATTTTATTGAGTTTACAATTACCGGCAGATGCTCGATCGATCTAATATCAAATCGTTATAGATTTAAGAGTAGATTTTAATTATTAATTATCAGACGTGTTCTGAAAATCACTTTTTGTGAAAGTTCTTTGAAATCTTTTTTCATAATTGTGATTTTAAATCGGTTTAATACCCTTAAATCACAAGTGATTTGAAATCTTGTGATGTTCAGAACATCAAATTATGTATGTACCTCAATACCAGCCGCTGTTCTTATGCGACCCGTCATATCGCGTGTATCTTCATCATCATCATCGGCATAGTTTTGTTCCGGTTTACTGCTGGATGTTGCAAAATTAGAATTTTTAAGCATCGCGTTAACATTAGGAGGTCTATCAGGAGCTTGTTTAATTGAATCTAAAATTTTAAAAATTTTTAAGGCCATTTTTTGCAAAACTGTTTGCTTGAGTGAGTATTTATTTACTTTGACTAAACTTATTGCGATTTTGTACCATGCCATTTTCCTTAATTTCATTTGCAACTTTCTTTGTTTGATCCTTTAAAATATATTAAAGTAAATTAACAATAGAACTAATTTAGTGAAAAAAACAAAACAAACCTGGCTGTAAGATTGTATTTCTAAATCAATTTTATTTCCAGCTTTTTTAATCAGATCTATTACTTCCGGTTCTGTGGCATTCCGAACATCGTTACCATTAAGTGTTAACAAACGATCACCTACCTTAATTTTTCCACACAAGTGTCCGGGACTATCAGGAACCACACCTTTAATAAATATTCCTTTTGCACTAGTTCCATCTCTGGCCTGTTCAAATTTAAAAAATATTTAATCGATTGCATGCAAGAGTTTTTGTAGCGTAGTTTTATTTTTACTTACCTCTCCTCTTACTATGCTAAGACCAAAAGATTTCTTTCCGGTTTTATCTAAAGTTACAGATTGTACCTGACCTAAATTTTTTAAAAAGTAACGTAAACACCGAATTAAAATTTTAGGTTTAAGTGAATAGTGCAACGATTTCTAAAACGGCTGTCAATACGAAAAAAGCTTATTCATATAGAAAATATTAAAGTAATTCCGCCCAATATCTATATATCAGGGATGATAAATGAGAAAGCCAATAACATACCAACGAAATTTTAAAATCGTCCTTTTTCGGCCCCAATAGTACTAAATCATTTTTTTTATAAATTTTTACAAACAAAAATTTAATACAACAAAAACAAAAGGTACTTTAAATTCATTTGTACATTAATTATACATAATGATGGGTCAGTTAGTTTTCCAAAATATTCAAGAAAAGAGGCAAACAAATTGAATTTGGTCTAGCCAGACCTGTATTATGCTGTTTTTAGGGTCGAGAATTCCATACACTTTTTAGAATTTATCGTCTTTTTTGTGGAAAATTTACAAATATTTCTCAAAATGAAATCTCAAATTTTAAACGAAAATAAAATTTTTAAGCGTTCTAAAAATATGTGCATACGAGCATCTTCGGATTGCATTTCCAAATTTATTGTGCTTAAAATTTTCAATATGTACTGCAGAAACAGGAAAGGAGAAGAAAGTCCAAATATAATAAAATTTAATTAAGACTTGTAAAATCTCCTTCAAAATAATTCGGAGTAAAAAAATAATGAAGTGGGTTCCCACTGTTCCAAAATTCTGTTGATTACTTCTTGACCATCTGGTTTTTTTTTTTTTTTATTATTATCCAACACTCAGGGGATGCCCCCTACTAATGCAATGCATTGTGTTTGACTTAGGAAAATAGGTTATGGGGAGAAGGAAAGAGGGAGTAGTGTTTGTGGACATTTAATTTGAATTTTTCCAAATTGTATCCGACTGGGAAGACTTCTGCCGGGAGTCCATTTCTCTGTAATGCGTTGTGCGATGCATTGGACAGTCGACAACAAACGGATGTGCTCTGCTGGATAGGCGAGTGCTAAGGGCATGCACCCGCGTCTCAGGGATGAGTTCGCCCATCTCAGCTGAACATCTTCCGTGGTAATATCGATAGAACAATGCCACACAACCCACATTCCGACGATGCTCCAAAGAGTCAATAGAGCTGGATACCCTACTGGCATTAATGAGCTTCAACGCACTCCTTTGCACCCGATAGATAGATAGACCTTGAAGCACCTGCCCAGATATGGGAGTTGTATTCCATTTTCGGTCGGATATAGGCGGTATAAATAGTGAAGAGATCAGACGGAGTGAAGTAGTTCTTGAACCGTTTTAAGAAACCAAGACACTTGAATGCTTCTTTCGACACTTGAAAAACATGGTTCCAACGAACATCACATTGAATTTTCATGCCCAGACCATCAAGAGTGTCTGATTCTTCAATAGTTATACCTCCCATGGATACAGATGACGCTGACTTCACACGACGTCTGTGGGTCAACATGCAACATTGAGTCTTACGAGCATTAAAATCGACCCTATTCGCAAGACCCCACTCGGAGATGGTCGTTAGGTCAAGATTGAGTGTGTCATTCATATTCCGTCTCATAGCTTCCACCTCAGTAAGGCTTGGTCTATGATCAAAGGAAAATTAATGACAAATGCTGCTGTCATCTGCGAAAGAATAGATAGGATTGGAAGTTAGACAAAGGAGGTCGTTAAGAAAAATAAGAAAAAGTGTAGGAGAAAGAACGGAGCCCTGCGGTACACCTGAATTCAAATGAAACTCCTCCGATGAGAACCCATCTATAACAACACGTATAGAGCGGTCCTTGAGAAAGCTCGATATAAATCGAGAGAAATCACTACCAACACCAAACGCAATAAGCTTTGAAACGAGTGCACCGTGCCACACACGATCAAACGCTTTGGAAATATCCAGAGCAACCACTTTGCTTTCTCCAAATTGGTGAATCGAACGACTCCAACGTTCCGAAAGGAACGCTAACAGGTCTCCCGTAGAACGACTTCTACGAAAGCCATACTGTCTATCACACAAAAGTGAATTGGACTCCAGATAATTTACCAAGTGGTGATTGATCATGCTCTCCATGACCTTCGAGAGCGTAGAGCAAATTGCTATTGGTCGGTAGTTTTCGGGGTTTGTAGCCTCACGCTTTTTTGGGATTGGCTACCTTCCAGCAAGAAGGAAAAACTCCCACCCGGTACAATGACAATGCACACTTCTTCAAGACTAAAGCCGTAACACCATCCGGCCCCGGGGACTTATTTACGTTGAGATCCTCAAGGACCCTTTTAACTGCACGCGCTCGAAAAAATATATTGGACATAGTAACGCATACCCTTTCGAGTTCGGGCAGTGGTTGATTGCCCTCCGGCAGGTATGCATTTTTTGCAAACATGTCAGCAAAAAGGTTGGCCTTATCAACAGGTTCCGTGAATATTTGATCATTCATTATAAGGGTTGGAATGGATGAACTAGTACTATTCCTTACTCTTTTAACAAATGACCAAAAGGTCTTACTACCCCGAGGTTCAGCAAGAACCTTAGCACGCAAACGCTGTTCGTAAAGAAGTTTTTCACGTCTGAGTACTCTGGCACATTCGTTTCTCGCCCGTTTGCGTAACGCGTTAGTAACTGGGTTTTTGTCATTATGCCAATTATTGAACGTATCCTCTCTGGATCTGACTGCATATCTGCACGTCTGATTAAACCAGCACTTATGTCCAGGTTTAGTCGAAATTAGCTTGGATGGAATGAATAATTTCATTCCCAGCTTTATCACATTAACCATCATTTCTGCCGCAGCGTTAACATTGACATCAAGAAAACATAGTTTCCAGTTAAAATGCTGAAAGAAGTCATTAAGCTCAGCCCAACGAGCCTTTTCATAGGCAAAAATAGAGCGCTTCGTCGCTGGTTTTGAAGCACTACGAAGGTCCGAAAATGAAAAGGAGCTTTTATGCTGCCGCTGATACTAAATTTAGAATGTGGCATAAGCAATCGCTCAATGATCAAGTGCAAAGATCTATAAAAAGTTAACTTTGAGGTAACTTCTGAATTTAAATAAAACAAGTAAGAGTGCTATATTCGGCTGTGCCAAATCTTATACTTATACCCTTCACCATTGTGCGAGCAGAATACAGAGCAAATAAATAATTTTTACATATACATACATATTTACAATACTTAAAACTTCATTATAAATGAAATTTAAAAAGCGAAAACTGGTAAATATTTTTTAAAATCGTTTTTAGAACATAAAAATATTAAAAAAAATTTCTTTTTAAAAAACCAAGATTCGAACCAGGGAAGTCACAGTTTTTTAACTTAACACACCCCCTGGACAACTGAACCATGAAGGAACTCTGTTTAAATATCATTAAAATGAAATAAGGAACCGTTTACTGTTTACAACTCAACACAGTTTTTTGTTTGTTTTCTTTTTGTAAAGGCACTGTTGTCATACCGTAGATTTATCTCTTTTGGCGAGTTTTTAATTAGCAAAAAAACACAAAAATTCCTAGTTTCTATTTGTTAAAATTATTTCGTTTAATATATGAAATAATAAAGAAGGGTGATAACGAAAATCATATTGGGCATTATGCTAGTATATGTAAACAAATGTGAAGGGGAGGGGGGGGGGGGGGGGGGGAAGAAGACACGACAACCGGATTTAAACTTCGCTTTTCATAAGGACCCAGAATATATATACTTTATAGGGTGTAGGACCTTCGGTGAAGGGTATATAAAACAGTAATTTTTGGGATTTCAGTATTTTGGTCATAACTCTGCTATTTCTTAACCGATTTGACAGATTTATATACCGACGCGTTAAAGAAGAAATTTGACAGTTTTTTTGGTTATAAAACTTGGACTCGGGAAGAACTATGGTTCCCGAAAATAAGTATTTTTCAAAAAAAAATTAATATTTTGGTCATTACTTTTTCGTATCTGAACCGATTTTCCCGAGTTTTTCAGCAAATATTTCCTATTAAAAATTTCCGATCTTTTGATATATAAGGCGTAACCATAGGTCATATTACAGTCAAAAAATTCAGGTTCTTATACAATTTTTAATACTTTTTGTATGTGAGGTACCACGCCCACTTCTCCAATCCCGCCTACATTTTGTGGGATGGTGTGTATTTATAACCTTAATGTTTGTACCTAATTTGAAAACTTTGGCTCTTGCCGTTAGCCAGATATACAGAAAAAAGTAATAAAAATACAACAACCACAAGGGATATTTTGGAAAAATTAGAGGCAGTCGTGGTTTTTTGGTCATATCTCAGCCATTGTTGGACCGATCTGGCTGAATTTCAATAGCAAGAAATGGTGGACTATAAGTGACATAAATGTAAAACAACCTAGCCGCTTTCATGTCTGGAGTCTCCGGAAAAAACATATCAAACGTAAGACGGACAGACGGACGGATATCGTCAAATCAACTTCTCTCTTCATAAGGACCCAGAATATATATACTTTATAGGGTCTAAGATCAATATTGCAGAAATTACAAACGGAATGACAAACTTATATATACCCTTTTCCACCTGTGGTGAAGGGTATAAAAACATCGCAAATGAGTAGAAAGTAGAGAGTTTGAACAAAATTAATTAAGATATTCAAGAAAAACTATTAGCGTTGGATTATGGATCTTAAAAATATTTTTTTTTTTGAAGTTTTTGAGGCTGTGGCGAATAAATATGAAAATCTAAGTTTTTGTTATGAAGAAAACTAAGGCATTGGAATAAGTTCATGTGTTATTTCCGAAAGTTCCATGCTTATTATTGTAGATATATTTTTCAAATTTAAACCCGCTTAGAAAAGTTAAAAGTTCAAAAACAGTTAACAATCCTTGGGACATTTTGGTTAACTATTTCGCGATTCTACTGTATATGTTACAGTTTTCTTCTTCTTTTTTTCAAATAAAAATTTCCTTAAACTTCAGTACTCTTTAGCTATCAAAAACTTAAGTATCGATTCCTTAATATTGGTTTCTATAAGAATTCCATTTTATATTTTCAAAATTTTTTTTGCGGCATTTCGGCTTTCTTTGGCTTTTTTTTATTCAATAAGCTAAACCGTTTTTGAGTTACGCGAATATATGTTTTGCTATCTCCTCCATTTTCGAAATAGCAGTATGTATCTCGAAAACAAAATCCGTCCTACAAAAAACGGTTAGCATCACTGGATTCAGTGTACTCGAATTAGGTTTACCCGCCGGGTGCCCCGCTTGACCGTTTTTTCAACTAGCACATTGTTATTGAACTGTAAAATTATAGCGGGGAAAAACCAGCGTTTAAAAAACTGCAGTCAAAGTAGAAAAACTGCTATTTTTTCCACTTTTGCCTTTGTCATTGTCAAAAAAAACTGTTGCTTTTACTTCTGATTAATTAAATATAAGTTTGTTTTATTGAAATTGTATTTAAATAAAATTTTCATGTTTAAAAAAACGCTTGCCGCTTTTGCTTAGGTTGTTCAGTTAGACAGCAAAACAATCATAATATTGTTATTTTTAAACATACATATTTTTAAAATTAAAAAAAAAAAAATTGTTTGAAAATATTATAATCTCAAGCATTATTGAACATAACTTGCTGTAGCGTTTGGATGGAGGACTAGTTTAACCATAATATTGTTTTCGGGTGACAATAATATGGTTAAATGAACCAAAATCTGTTTAAGTGTATGGTTGTAGCGTAATTTTATTTAAGCTTTATATTGTTAATTTTAACCATATTTAGGCCCGTTTTCACAACTTAACGATAGCTAAAGGTAGGATTTTATCGGCCCTATAAAAAGTGTTCCATTATAACGACATTACTTTTACCTACCAGGTAGGATGAATCTTTATTTACTTTATCGCTCACTTTAGGTTAAAGTTAAGTTTTAATAATGGAACAATTTTTATAAGGCCGTTTAAAGTCTACTTTTAGCTATCGGTAAGTTGTGAAAACAGGCCTTAAAGTTTCAAGTAAGAAAACATTTTATTGTTAAATAAAACAAAATTTTATTAATCATGAAAAAAATAATGCTAAGAACAAAAATAATTGGTTTGTTGCCATTGCGGGGACCATAATATGCTTTTTTTTTTAAACATACTTTAACCATCTTTTTTTTCTGCGTGTATGTTTTCAGCTTTTAATTAAATCAAGGTTTTTGCATAATTATTTGACCTTTTCGAAGAAAACAAAAAAAAAAAAATCACATATTTGTAAAAAACACTGAATTGTTTACATAAACAATTTCAATTAATTAATTAGTTGTTTTTAGCATTACATAAGTACTTTTAAATTACACTGAAATTCCTGGACAGCCGTTTTATAATAAACTTATTTTCTAGTTTATTCGCGCTCAACTCACCACCAGACGGATTAAACTGCACCATTTTTATAAAATGTCATAAGAAGTTTTTTGCATTTGAATTGAATTAAAAATTAATTGAAATTTTCTTTATAAAAATATAATTAATTAGAAAAAAATCTCTATTTCGATAACTGTGAAAGCGTTAACCGATTTGGTGCGACAGCAGTCAAGAACTATTCGAAACTAAAATTTAAATTAGCAAAATGCAAACATTTTCTAACTGACTTAGTGAGCATTTTCTTTTTCTCTAGTATCCGGTGGTGGTCTATCGATTATTGTTCTTTACAACATTTTCCAAAGCGAAATTGTTTCTTCAAACTTATTTATAACAACAAACGAATTTAACGGAAATTCTATTGAAATCACAAAAGAAATTAAAAATTTCTTGAACTTTTTTTTAAACAAACAATTGGGCATTTTTTCACATTAAGGTTTAATTGTACAAAGTTATTGATCTTTATTTTGATGTTTTTTTTTTTCTATGGTCAATGAAACCGAGTCGTATTCAGTAAACTGGTCAAAAGCACATATAACATACATATGTGGAGGTCCATAACAAAACGCAACAATTCCACCTTTTAAGTTCTTTTTTTTTACTGAATACAATTTGCACCGAAATCAAGCATAATTGGGTCAACCCTATTTTGAATAATATTTACTCTAATATTGTGAAAAATTCCATTATTATGGTCATTGTTAACTATATTATGGTTATTTATTTCAGCCAATTTGTATTTTACTTATACGGTTTACAACTCAACTCAGTTGATTTTTGAATTTTTGTATAATGATTTGTAACTTTGCTATATTGCGGCGAACAAAAACATGAACCCTAATAGGGGCCCTACAAGAAATGAATGAGCGAGTAGTCACATTTTTAATTTTGGTGTTAAGAAAATCATAGAAAGAAATGACCGAATGTTACCGAAAACTTTATTTCGTTAATTTCTTTCTATCATTTTCTTAACACCAAAATGAAAAATGTGACTACTGGCTCATTCATTTCTTGTAGGGTGCCTTATTTATGTTTGCTCCTGTTAGAAATCAAGCGATAATTTTATTTTGTTATTTTTATATTTCTGCTCCATGTTATGTTTCACTTTCATAAGCAAGCTCTCCGTTTAATCATTTCCAGCCCGCGTCGCACAGTGTAGTGAGTTCATATCGCTCATTTGCTGCAAGACCGGCATAACTCAAAAAATGAAATTTTGGAGTTAATGATGCAGAATTGTTCGCTTTGTTTTTCTTTATATTGTGTATTAAATTCATCTTTATATCTTTTATACTTTCCCAGTTTGAAGAGAATGTGTCTTCTTTTTTTCTAAGTAGTTAGAACAAATCAATAACTTTAAATGCATTTATCTCGCAATGGATTTTTTTGAATTATGCCGGTCTTGCAGCAAATGAGCAAGTAATAAAATTGGGCACACATACTTTAATTGATAAAATATAATCAGGCCTGAATTTTGGTCTGGTTTTAAATCCAAGGATTCAAGTCCTTCCCATATATCCTTTAAAGAGAATTGCCAAAATGGCGAAAAAAATGATAGCGTAATGAAGCTTTGTACAGACAATAGTCCAAATTTATTTCAATGCCGAGCAAGGATAAGCCTACCTCTACCTCAAAAATGTCCTTTTTCAGAAAGTAAAAAAAGCAGAAAAAATAAATTTTCTTTTTCAATTTGGCACACGCGAATCACTTAACATGAGATTGTCCCTCCTACTTACCATAAGCCCTAAAAAACTTTAAAAATTCAAAAATTGAAGAGTACCACATCTGGAAATAAAGTTGTCACCAAATTGATTTTGCAATAAATTGATTGTTAGTGCTGGTTCACACACGTCAATTTTGACTCTTCAATTCTTGAGCTTTTAGGAGAGCAGGGAAAAGAGAATGCCATTTCTTTTCCCCTCTCTCTATGTTTAGCAGATAAATTCTTGGAAATAAATTTACTTTCTGCAGAATCGTTGTATTACGGGTTAACGATTCATGAAGATGACTTGCCAAACCATACTGAACAGAAATGACAAGAAAAGTTTGACATTCTCAGCTGTCAAACCATAGCTATCGATATCGAAAGTTTTCATGCAGCTAAAAAACATTCTATATAAACATCGTACTGGCTTCAATTAATTTTTGTTATTTATCCATTAAATTGTTAAAGTGAAATTTTTGCTTGTTGTTATGGACCTCCACATATGGAGAACGAAAAAAGAAAAAGAAAAAAAAATAAAAACCCATGTCAATATACCTCAAGTGGAAACCTTAGAAGTGCCTGCAAATCGTTAAAATAAAAAAAAATAGAAAACTATAAAAAATAACAAAAAAATGAAAACATTTTCCAATGTCTGTCTGTAAAAAACATACCAGATTTTAACACATGTTTGTAAAACTTTAGATATACGGAAATTATACTTTTACAGATACTCGTGTATGATTGCATGTTTGTGCATCTATGGATTTGTAAATACTGTAGATTTAAGATTGTTTTTCGTTGTAAAATTTTTCCTACTCGTCTTTTTTTTTGCAAAAGAATTAAAAAATACTATTTACATACGTCATAATGTTCGCATACTTTTCTATGAATAAGTCTACCTTGTGCCTATTTAAATTATTTCCTAGTTTAAACCTTTATATTGCAGAAATAATGATGATAATGATTTTCCTCTACTGTCTTCAATAAGTGATAGTTAATCATTTTTGTAAGTCTTGAGATTAATGGCAATTTCTTTTCTGGGAAATGTGTTGCATTTACGTTCCATGTTCTACATTTTTGTATTTGTTTGTACAAAAAATACAACTGTGGGAAACATTTTCAATTATATTTGTAAATATGTTGCAATTTAAGCAAGTTAACATGTTGCATTACCCTAACTTTTATTTAAGGTGTTCATACTGCATATTTTTTTCAACTGAGCTATTTACAAATTTGTTTCTACAACCATTGTTTTAATTTGTTTATCGTCGGTCTCATGTAGAAAGGCCCTAACTCGATTTTTTTCGAAATTGAGTTTTTTAGTGATTCCAATACATTTCCACAAATACACCTCGTCACAAAAATTTAATATAATAGCGTCAAAAATATCAGTTTAACAAGCAATTGAAGAATCCATTTTTCATTATGATACATACAGTTTCTATTATGTTTTTGCCTTCTCCTGTAAAGTTGCATTTATGTGAGTTAGGGACTTTCTACATGAGACCAACGTTATGATGATACATACATAGCGCTCATAATTACAGGAAAGGATTGCTTTAACATAAAATATAAAAATTATTACATATTGAAATGGAAATACGAGTAAATATTATTTTTTATATTATTACTATAATAGTGTGCAGAAACCGTTCAAATAGTTTTAAAAATCGCTAGTAAAGTACATTAATGATATAAATAAGTGAGTGTAAGAATTGTTGCTCTTTGTGGCATACGTCGCCGTTTCAAAAATAGCCCCATATATAAACATAAGTCACCTATTTTACAGGGCACTATCGACACAGTCGATAATTAAGGGGGGGAGGGGGTCAATAGAAAGGGTGATTTTTTTAGAATACAACATGCTGCCCTTTTGAAGAGCAAAATATTTTTAAGAAACAAACACCATAGGGAAATTGCACTTTTTATTATCGAAAATCTAATTAAGAAGTCCATTCCTCCTTCTTTTCTTCGAACAAATTTAGAGAAGAAAGCATGAAATTGTAATTTTCTACATTGAGTCTGTTCCAAATTTTATTTTTAAGCAATGCTAATTTCGAAAACATTGATTTCGCTAAATCACTATATGAGTGCTATTTCTAAAAAGGGTTAAAAAGTGGCACAAAATAGTTAAAAATTATACAAAAGGGTAATTAAAAAAACGAGTCATAAAGGTTATCAAGACTGTCGAAAAAGGGTCAAATTGATATATTAGTATCACAACGGCAACGCTGCTTAACCACCCTGCATAATAGGGAATGGTAAATGAATTCCAAAATCGATTTTCGATTTTTCGATCGGCTTTTTTTATTTCGGTTTTTGAAATCGATTAATCGAACCTCAAAATCGACTTCAAAATCGTTTAATATTAATTTGCTAAGTTACTATTAAGTTAGTTTTAGAAAACAAATGTTTGCATGTCGTTGATGTCAGAAAGATGCAGAGATATTTCCTTGTAATTTCGTTTTTGATAGGATAAATTTCATAATTTTTGTTTTTTTACTCTACTTATAACTAGATTTAAATATCGCTCACACACTGATCTGTTTGAATATTAGCATATTTCCACAGGAATGCTGGCTTAATTCACCTATTGTGTTTCTACATATATGTTGATTTTCACGAAGCTGACTTTGAGTTTTGGTTCGGTACGATATGTTTAGAACTGTTTTGTTCACTGTCCATTGATGACTTTATTTTCTGAAGAACAAGATCCCTTATATTAAAGTTGGCAGTATACGAAGGGTACTAATAGATAAATACGTAAAACTACAACGTTACCTTGGAAAACTGCATAAGCATACCTACAGACGTATGTACGCACAAAAGATAAAGTTTTATTGTGTATGCCCATAATTTATCGATTTAATTAAGATTAAAATTAAAAATTGCCAAAATTTTGATAAAAATAAAAAAAATCGATTTTAAAAGCCCAAAAATCGATTTCAGTATAAAATCGCATACGTAAATTCGATTGCAAAAAGTCGATTTTTTTACCACAAAATCGAGTTTCGATTGGAATCGAAATCGATTTACCATTCCCTACTGCATACAATTATAACAACTAACGGCCAATTTCACCAAGTTCAGTTAAAACTAACTATTAATTTAACTTTTAGTCACCAATATGTTTTTGAAAGCTATAACTGATAGTTTATTAAAACGGAACTTGGTGAAATTGGCTGTAAGAGTACTTATTTCTGCTTTACCCGATCTTATACTCTCTTCAAAAATTAAGATCTTCTTAAATTGCATTATGGGAAAATGGGTTCTGTTATTCATATTTAAAGCTCATAAATACGATTATGATAACAACTCGTAGATTTTTTTTGCAATTTATTTACGGGGTTATCAACTTTCTTGGAAAAAAGTACCTACTAGGACGCATAGAAAAAATCAATGTAAAATCCTCAAAGACAAGGTTGATTTTACATTTTTCAGTTGTGATTTTGCTTCAGAGCTACTTTATGTTAATTTAACATGATTTTACAATAACATGTGAACAAAATAATTTTTTTTTTAAATAACTATAATTCATGTTAATTTAACATAAAAGTAAAGTTAGAGCAAAATGACATTCATATTGAAATTACACTCCGAATCACGTTGAATGAAAGTTATTTTAAGCTGAAACAACGTGAATTTAATGTAGAATCGAATTGGATTGAGTTTGAAATAACAGTGAGAAGAAGCTTCAGCGACAACATATGCGGTTATTTAAGAAATATTCTAAGCACTTAAGGTGGAGGTCCACACCATTCGTCACACGCATTTTCGCTGTCAAAAAAGTAGTAGTTATGTGTAACAAGCTACATGCACAAAAGCGTAGGATGCATACAACGCCCCAATTGAATGCGAAAAGTAGGTTAACTGTCTACTTTTGTAAGGGTCACAAGCAGCTGATTTGTTCGAACGCCATGGTTTTGACAAATGAAATTTCATTTTTACTTGCTATGATGCTGCATAGGGTATTCATTCGGTTAACCGTTAATCGGTTAACCGATTAATTACTACCCGATTAACTGATCGGTTAATTTAAAATTGGCTTTTTTCGATTAACGATTAAACCGGTTAATTTCAGTCGATTAACCGAATAACCGTTGTAATTAAAATTATAATTTTTTGTAGTATTAAACCATATTTTTTCTGTTTTAAGCAATAGGTGAGTTCCAAAACGTAGGTTGCAAAGCAACTCCCTTTTTTAAATACATTCATTCTACAGTCACCACAAAAGTTGCCAAAGTGCACCAATTAGAATTATTTTTTTATACAATATATTTCCTTCTATAAATACATTTTTAAAATACAGTACAAAAACATTAATAACGGAGTTCGGAAATTAACTTTTTTTGCAGAATGTTCGGTGCTGTGCTTTGCCAGGACGCAAGCGCAACAACAGAATTAACCCAAACAATTAGAAGTGTTAAAAATAAAACAGGATTTAAATGGTATAATGGAAGATTTTATATGTTTAGAGAAATCCAGAAAAAAGACTGAGAATTAAGATATTCTGTATTATGGGTTGCTTTCGATTTTTCCAACATCTACGATAAGTGAAAGAAATTTTTCCAAGTCAAAATATATCAAAACCAAAGAAAAGAGTCGCTTAAATGTAATACATTTTAACCAAATTATTTATCTAAAAGATTATTTTATAAGAATTTCTTAAACTATTTAAATTACTAATAAAATGATATCAGAGTTTACTTTTTAATAAATACATAATCGGCCTTGTTCTGGAAATCGAAATCACGTGAAATAGAAATCGAACAAGTTTTCAATTCTATCCTGTGTTTAAAATTGATACAAATATTTCTTTTTCATTACCAAATACTTAGAAGACCACATATCTTTACCAAAACTACTTTTGAAATCTGGAAGAGCTACGTTCATTTAAAAAAATTGAACTTCAAATCTCCATCGATTTAAATTTCACGTGATTTCGATTTACAGAACGTGGCCGAATATGTATTAATTAAAAAATATGTATTACAGAGTTATAAATTATTTTTTTTTGCTCGTTTAAGTTCACGTGTTGGTATGTTATTGTTTATTTTTTACTACAAAACTGCAAATAATAAATAATTTTTCATTTATATTCATCGAAAGTACCTAATTTATAAAAAAAAACTTTATTAATCGGTTAACCGATCAATAACAAAATTAACCGATTATTAACCGATTATACAAAAACCTCGGTTAATTAATCGAGCGATTAACCGATTAAATCAAAAGCCCGGTTAAATGAATACCCTAATGCTGCATAAAAAGCGTTGCATGCAACTTGAAACATAGAACGCATGGAAGGTATACAAATCATACAATGCGTAAAGGCGAAAATGCGTGGTGTTGTGGACTTCCAGCTTTACCCGCGCATCGTTACCGTTGTGATACTAAAGTATAAATTTGACCCTTTTTCGACGGTGTTGATACCTTTTATGACCCTTTTTTTAAATTATACTTTTGTATCATTATCACCTATTTTGTGACACTTTTTGACCCTTTTTTGGAAATAGCTCTCACATTTTGTTTTTTGTCAACACTGCGGAACAGAAGTGCTAAACCAATGTTTTCGAAATAAGCATTGCTTGATATGAAACAGACTCAAAGTATAAACTTACAATTCCATGCTTTCTTCTCCTTGATTTTTGATAATAAAGTACAATTTCCCTAAAAGCAAACATAACTCATATAAATATTTGTTATTTTATACGGTGGTTTCTTTTTAAAACAAAAATTTGACTTTTTTTAAAAAAAATGCAATTTGATGTTTTGCTCTCTTAAACAGTAGCATATTTTATTCAAAAAAATTCGCCCTTAATAATGGCAAAAGGTATTGAACTTTTCGCCTCCTTTTTAATCGACAGTGTTGAGAGTGCCCTAACAGGAATGAAAAAGCGGTATGATAGCAAAGTCTTATATTTATTAAATATCGTAAAAGCTTTAAAAAATCTGACACAGGAAAAAATCGCTTTAATCGAGAAAATGGTTACAATCCGCGAACGATAGCAAAATTTAAAACAAACACTAAAATTTATTTGACATCGCTTAATCGGAAAATTACATAAAAAGTATGAAAAAATTAGCTATAATGATAAAGAATTAACTTTTTGTCAGGTGTTTAAAACCCGGTAAAAACTTCGCCTACTTTTTCAAAATGAATAGCTTCTTTAACTCATTATTTTGTAGCTTTCTTCTATAACTACATCTATAACAACTTCTATAACTACTTTTTTCTGGATGTATGCAGGTAAAAAAAATAATGACTTACTTTTTAATGCGTTCATTTTGGGACATCCCTTGTAAAACTCATTGGTTCTTTCAGTAGAATTGTAAGTAGAGCTCTTATGTTTTTCTGATTACTCAACACATTATTTTGTAGGCGAAGTTTTTACTGGGAACAGAGCATTCCATAAAAAATATTAAGTTTTTTGAGCTCTTTCTACCTGAAATATTCACCCCTATCGTGAATAATTTTTCCTTCGTAATTTTTCCCCTTTTCACATATTTGCGATCATGAACAACTCCCATGAAAAATTGTAATTTAAAGGAGAAAAATAAAAATTCCCCTTATCGTGAAAAATTTTTTCCCTCGTAATTTGTTCACATTTCCCTTAGATTTTCTCACTTTATTTTTGCTAGGGAACAGAACATGTATGTAAGTAGCTCCTCCTATAAATCTAATATTAAGGGTTAATAAGTTAATTAGACATAAACCGATATATTGCTCAACAAAATGCAAAACAACAGTTCGATTGCCTGCGGATTTGTGAAGCTTTCAATTGACTTGGTGGCAGAATTTTGGAAAATATTTTACTACATTAAATTTAAAAAGTGCAAAAAACTAACATTGTAATCAAACTATCCCTCCAATACTAAATATTTTGCTTTATTATTTTAACTTTTCTTTAAAATATATACTTGTATATTTTTGAACAAAAATTTCATGGATTTTTAATATTTTTTAATCTTTCTTCTTTTTTTTACATTCACTGGAACTGATAGCGTGGAAAATTTTTCACATGAGATTCACGATTGCTTTTTTCCCTTCGAGGGGAATGAAAATTTCATGGGAACAAAAATTCCACTTGTTATTCACGATAGGGGTGATTATTTTTTTGTTTGCTTATAAAAAACTTGGTCTTATTATGTTCATTAAAATGGGAAATACTGCTTATAAAAAACTTGACCCTTTTTTTTATTGAAATACCCTTTTTTGACCCCTTTTTCTGGAAAATCCCCTTTTTGTGACCCTTTTCGAAAATTTCCAACGGTAGCCCTGTACCCGCGGAACCAGAGAGAGAGAGAATATTATAATTATGTATTTTTCTGTAATACATGTTTCTTTTTTTACAGAAGCACTCACAATTAAAAGCCACAGCAGAATGGCTCGATACAGTTTTCGTCATCATCCTACTTTGGAAATTTGATGTACTATTTAACTAAATAATTTTAACAAAAAGAATACGGGAATTTTTTTTTCTTTTTATACCCTCCACCACAATTAGTTGTGAAGAGGGTATACTAAGTTTGTCATTCCGTGTGAAACTTTTTTATTATTCATCTCAGACCCCATAAAGTATATATATTCTGGGTCCTTGAGTAATTCTAAGTCGATTTAGCCATGTCCATCTGTCTGTCCGACAGTTTAAAACACGCTTTCTTTCGAAAAACTCAAAAGAAATAAACAAACTTGATATCAAATTGCTTGTAGTTATCCTAAGCAGTTTGGGATTGAAATCAAGCAAAATCGGTTCAGTAGGATCAGAGATCAAAATGTGGAACCACCACCTAAAAAAATTTGATAATTTTGTTACAAAAACTAACATAAATCGTGGAACAATGCACAGAACGACATAATATTTTGCAAAAAATCGTTTTATTCGACTGGACATCACGCTGTAAAATTTCGTGAAGGTCAGTTCATAATTGACCCTAGGCCCCATATAAATCCTACTCCCGGAAACCAGTATAGTACGCCTTAAACCCTAACAAATAATGCTATCATCACAAATTTTGGCACGTCATAGTTTTTTAGGACTACAAACAAGACTGTAAAATTTCGTGAAGATCGGTCCATAATTTACCCTAGGCCCCATATAAACCCACTACCAGAAAACAGTTTAGTACGCCAAAAACTGTACAAAATAATGCTAACAGAATTAAATTTAATACTTCGCAGTTTTGTATTGCTAAAAATCACACTAATAAATTTCGTGATGATCGGTCCATAATTTACTATAGACCTCATATAAAGCCCATTCTGGTAAAATAATTAAATACGCCTAAATTGCGGTAAACTTTCTTCCAGTTTAAGTTCATATGGCTAGAAAAAATGTTATGCAATTTTGTGATATACGGTCTATAATTTACCTTAGATCCCATTTTAGCAGCCTTCTGAAATTCACTGCAAACGCTAAAACTAATTGCATCGCTGTATTGAAATTTATGTTTTTTAATACCAGAAATAACTCTGCAGAATTTTGGGATGGTTGGTTCATATTGGTTCATGAACATATGTTGTGCAACCTCCTTAATTTTCGAAATAACGGTATATCTCGAAAACCAAAGCCAACATAAAGAAAAAAGTTTTAACTTTCTTAAAGTAAATTTTATTGCGTAATTTCGTTTTTTTTTAGTTTTTCAATAAGCTAAAGCGTTTTTGAGTTGCGCGAACATATGTTAATCTATCTATACAATATATAATTTCTTAGTATGTCAGGATGTTTGCATGTATGTCCTATTCTTTCTGCAACTTTCTGTATCCATCTGATGACAAAGGAAGCTGAAATTTGGTACGCTTGAAGTACTTTCTCTGCGGAAGATCGTAACGAAGCCATATTTTTGATTTTCGGCTTTTCAACAAGTATAACTATAAAGATCTGATAGAAAAGATGTTTTTTTATAATATGGGGAACTTTGGGCCCCACCCGGCACGGCAAGGCACCGTCGGATTGACCTGAAAAATTAGATCATGATTTCTTACACCAAACCTCATATTTTAAGCAGCGCAAACAATTAAATAAAAAAAAAAAAATCCCATACAAGATGCGACCAGTTATAGACATCATATAGATATTAGTCTTAAAACATTCGAACTGTCGGTGGAGGGCATCAAAGATTCGGCACAGCCGAATATAACACTCTAACTTGGTTTTTTAATACAATTTCCGTCTACGAGTTACATGGTACATTCGATCAGTCTAATTTTTGAATACTTTTTCCAATAAATCTGGCAGTATGGCGTCAATGGTGGCTTAAATATTGGCTTCTAATGCTTCAAAAGTTGCTGGTTTGTTGCCATAATCAATGACTTAATATAGCCCCTTGAAGAAATTCAGTGACGTTTAATCGCACGAACAAGGGGGCCAGTAAACAGAACCACTTCTGAATATATATACTTTATGTTTTCACCGAATTAATTTTGAAATAAATTAATAAATTTTTTTCATGTTCGCCGATTTGGATAATTTTTTGGTATTTTGTTGCCAGATATCTGAATATTATGATTCCGAAATATAAGCTTGATATATTTATTATTTGTTTGAACAGACGCGCTAAAAGTTCATATATGTTCGCTTGTGTAAAATGGCATGCAAATTTACTGTACACAGAAAAAATTATTTTTCCAATTCAAACAAAAAATTTGTAGAATCAAACAATTTTTTGTCTGAAATCGGTCCTATAAACAAATTCGCATATTCAAACAATTTATTTGCATTTTGTTTATTGAAAAAAACACTGATTTTTTCAAACAAATAATTTAACTGAATCAAACAAAAAGTTTACTAAAATTCATATACATACTAAATTTCAAAATAAAAAAAAGTTTTTGCACAAGCAATGACGCGACGCGCACACAAGTAAGCACTGTATGAGATGATGACGGCAGAGCAGAGCCGCAGGCTGGCTTTGAGACACATTTTTTTGTTGGAATAATTTTTGAACTAAGTCTTATTTATACACAACACAATGTTTTTCTTTATCACTCTCTGTTGCTGTATCCTTTCCTTTGCTAAAGAAGAAATGTTACCATAAACGGCGGCAGACCGACTCGATATGTTTTTCGTCATCATTCTATTTTTATACCCTCCACCACAATTAGTTGTGAAGAGGGTATATTAAGTTTGTCATTCCGTGTGAAACTTTTTTATTATTCATCTCAGACCCCATAAAGTATATATATTCTGGGTCCTTGAGTAATTCTAAGTCGATTTAGCCATGTCCGTCTGTCTGTCTGTCTGTCCGTCTGTCCGTCTGTTGAAAACACGATGACTTTCGTACAACTCAAAAGAAATGAACAAACTTGGTGCCAAATTGCTTGTAGTTATCCTAAGCAGTTTGGGATTGAAATCCAGCAAAATCGGTTCAGTAGGACCAGAGCTATGAATCAAAATGTGGAACCACCACCTAAAAAAATTTATAATTTTGTTACAAAAAATAATATAAATGCTGGAACAAGGCACGGAATGAAATAAGATTTTGTTTTAGTTGACTGGAAATAACGCTGTTAAATTTCGTGATGATCACGCCATAATTTACCCTAAGCCCCATATAAACAATACTCCCGGAAAACAATTTAGTACGCCTAAAATCGTAAAAAATAACGCTAGCGTAACAAAATTTGGTACGTCACAGTTTTATAGGACTACAAATGACACTGTGAAATTTCGTGAAGATCGGTACATAATTTACCCTAGGCCCCATAGAAACCCTACTCCCGGAAAACAGTTTAGTACGCCTGAAACCGTAAAAAATAATGCAATCATAACAAATTTTGGCTCGTCACAGTTTTGTACGACTACAAATGATACTGGGAAATTTCGTGAAGATCGGTAGATAATTTACCCTAGGGCCCATAGAAACCCTACTCCCGGAAAACAGTTTAGTACGCCTAAAACCGTAAAAAATAATGCACTCATAACAAATTTTGGCTCGTCACAGTTTTATAGGACTATAAATGATACTGTGAAATTTCGTGAAGATCGGTACATAATTTACCTTAGGCCCCACAGAAACCCTACTCCCGGAAAACAGTTTAGTACACCTAAAACCATAACTACTAATGCTAGCATAACAGAAATTGGTTCGTCACAGTTTTGAAGGACTAGAAATGGCGCTGTGAAATTTCGTGATGATCGGTCCATAATTTACCCTAGGCCCCATACAAACCCTACTACCGGAAAACAGTTTAGTCGCCTAAAACCATAATTAATAACAAATCGTCACAGTTTAAGATAATAATAACATCATACAGATATTACTCCTTAAACATTCGTACTGTCGGTGGAGGGTATCAAAGATTCGGCACAGCCGAATATAGCACTCTAAGTTGTTGTATTTGATGTATTTTACCAAACAGTTTTAAAAAAATTGAATACGGGATTTTGTTTCTTATAATGTTGTTTCTGCTATTGTTTTTCTTATAGTTGCACTTTTTTAAAGCGTCCAAAAATAGAATTTATGTGTTTTTTGTTGTTGTTCTTATATTTCACATAAAGAAGTGTTGCTTATGATCAAATAAAAAAATGCAAAAAGACGACAACATTAAAGAGCGTTAAATATTTCATACAAATTTATGAAAACTTGACACGAATAACGCGTTTATTATATTTTTAAAGAGTTGTCCACATTTTTGTTGGTTAAATAAAAATCAAACAAAAATATTGATTGAATCAGTAAAAAAATTTATAGAAATTAAAAAAATTTTCAAACAAGCGTTTGTTTGAAAATAATTCGGCAATAATTTTTTCTGTGTTCTAAGCTAAGAGAAATAAAGATATACAATTTTGAATTTTTAAAAAATTTTAAATGAAAACATTTAAGGATATAAATGATTTATTTTTAAATGGAACTTTTTTTATATTTATGTTCAGGGGAACTGAAGAAAATATTTTTTTTTAATTTTACTGAGCCCCCTTTTATTTGGTACCAAGTTTTCTAAACATTATTAGATGTTAAAAAAATCATAAAAATTTAGTATTCTTGAAAACTGTTAAGCTCTTAAAAAATGAACAATAGATGAGGAAGTGATAACTCAAATACGAAGTTTGACCCTGTTTTGTTCTAGATTAAAGGATTTATAGAGGCGTTTCTGTCAAAAAGAAAAAAAGTAAAATTGTCAGACAGTGTTATTTTTGAAATTAATTGGTTTTTTAATAAATAAATTTTATTATAATAAATATGTTCAAAATGTAAACAAGATAAATATGGGTGCGTTCGTAAATGCATCACTGCGCTGCATCAGTGATTTCAAATGGTTATATATTTATCAGTGAAGTAAATGCGGATCAAAAAATTGTGAAATACTCCACAAAATTAATAGTCACACAATAAAAAAAATGAAAATTATTCTTTTATCGCCATTAAAAAAAGTTTGCTTTTCTGATGCAGCGCAGTGATGCATTTACGAACGCACCCTATGTATTTGTTTGCTTGTCGCCAAAAACAATACATTTTTAACGTAGGGAAAAGTGTAGGGAATTTTTTTTTGGTTGTAGGGAAAAAAGGGATTTTTTTTGGACACACATAGGGATTTTTTGAAATTTTTCCTGGCATCACTGGTGCCAAGTTTCATTATCCCTCGACAACTGCTTCTATTTTTTGCCGCTCGTTCTATGAACTTGAACCGTGTTAGAACCAAATGTCATTAATGTTTAGCGAATTAGTTTTTGGAAAAAAAGTTCAGTCGGCATAGCTCGATAGGGCTCGCATTCACCGTAACGGCAGCTGCGTCCTTATTTTGAAAGAGCGTGGAAGCCGCAACAAATCGTAAATTTAAATTGATGTAATGGTGATTCGTTAACGGCTTGGGTATTGTTTTCGCTCCAAATAAGACAATTTTGCTTATTGAAGTAGCCATTTAACCAGAAATGTGCTTTGTTAATTGGACCAAGTGCTTTTTGAAGAACAGATTTATTTTGTTTAAAGTAAATTATATTATATATAAATAGAGTTTGACGAATCATGATGATTTACTAAACCTTACTGAATAGAAATGTCAAAACAGTTTGACATTTCCATGAAGTTAAAAAAACCGCCAGATAGATGTTTACGACTTTGCTTTTCTGTTAAAGGCGCACTAAAGTATTTTCCGAGAGTGAGGCCTATATGAGATATATGGTAATTTGTAAGGGGCCTATGTTAAATTATGAACCGATCTTCATAAAATTTAGTAGTAAAATTTCAATCCATATAAAATGAGTTTGTGCAAAATTTAATGAGAATCGGTGCATTATGGCAACAATTTATGTTAGTTTTTGTAACAAAAATATTAAATTTTTAGGAAGGTTGTTTCACATTTGATTTATAACTCTTTCCCAACTGAACTGATAGTGCTGGAATTCAATCCCAAACTGCTTAGGAGAACTAGAAAGAATTTTCCATCAATATTTTTATTTTCTGTTGAGTCTTCCGCAATTGAGCGTGTTTTCAACAGACGGACAGACATAGCTATATCGACTTAGAATTACTCAAGTACCCAGAATACTTTATGTCAAAACTTAGTACACTCCTATTCAACACTAGTTGGGGAAAGTATAATAGGAAGCTTAATTACCCATTATGAGATCCAAGTTTGAGAAGGTAATAAACCATGAAGAACTGTTGCTCGACCTGTTCGCACAGGAGAGTCTGTGGATGCTCTAAAATAAAAAGTCTACACGGATCCATCTGAGTCTTCTCGTGGATGTCCTACTAAAATAGGAATCACCAGAATATCGCTGTGGGCATTAAAAAAGTTGATATGGGAATAATTTCAAAAAAACTTTAATTGTCTTAAAAACTATTGCTAAGGCATACATATGGGGTATTCACAAAGTGTGCTATAATGCTATATTGTCAAAATGTTCTAAAATTTTACAACGGTTGCTTTGTATAAGAAAACAATTTTGCATCAGTAAACGCATTAATCAAGAATAAAAACAGCTTTAATTAAAAATTTAATCAAGTGAATTAAACGTTTAATCAAGTGTATTAAACCTTTAATTAACAACATTAATTTGCACCAGTATACAAATTAATCATATCAATTAAACTTTTAATTCACTTGATTACTTGATTAAATTTTTAATTGAAACTGATTTTATTTTTGACTTTTTTTCTTTAAATGGTGCAGAATTTTTTCTGTGTATACAAAAAGTGTCTTAAATAAATAGAACTTTGTTTGCTATGTTTATTGTGCTGTCGTAATTAATCCGAAAAGACCGGCACTGAACGGCTGAGCCGAGACGCATTATTTTTTATAAGCCGTCGCCGTTGATGGCAAAATTTTATCTCGGCTAACATTCGAATTTGATCTGCGGCTAGCAATTATTGCAACAAATCACTTGCGACGTCAAATTAGATCAGCTAAGGACTTAGCCATTTCTGATTTGCGTCTGAAAAATGGAAAATAGTCAGGTAAGATCTAATTTAATTTATTATTTAATGGATTAGAAATATTTTTATTATTGGTAAATATTTATTTTTTATATTTGTTTTAAATCAGCTGATTTAAATTTAAAATAGCACGCTGAATAATGAGTGGTTGTTCACAACAGTCGTATTTTTTCATGTTATTATTTTAAGACACATGATTTTATGACACCTTGTGAATCCCCCCATAGTGTATATCCCTAGTTCTGCCAACACTATTCTGTAGAATAGTTTTATCTTAAAAAATTTTACAATTGCATATTATAATATACAGGGGTGTCATGGAAATCGAAAACGTAAAACGAAAGAATTTTAAGAGTCGTTTTTCAATAAGATTTCTGTAGTAAAACTATTTTATGACAATTATTATACAAATAATGCTCTATTAAACAGAATTTTTGTTAAAAAATTGTAAAAATTAGATTAAAAGTTTAATAAAAAGAACTGCCAAATTCTTTCGTTTTACGTTTTCAATTTCCATGAAACCCCTGATAATAAGATGGATTATGTGTAAAAATCAGCGTTTAAAAAACTGCAGTCAAAGTAGAAAAACTGCCATTTCTTCCACTTCTTCATTTGTAATTAGCCAAAGAAAAACTGTTGCTTTTACTTCCGATTCATTAAATATAAACAGTCGCTGTCAAACCAACTCAAAAAGCGAAAAGTTTTACACAAATTTCCGTTTTTTGTTCGACAGTTTTTGGTTTCGACTGCAGTTTTTTAAACCCTGGTAAAAATAAAACAACGAAAATTGTTTAAAATTTCGTTGAATATATATTATCTAAATTAAAAAAATATCCTTAATGGTATGATTTTAAGTTTTTAGAAAAATTTTAAACACAAGAATACATTTCCTTAAAAATTCTACAGAAAAATATTTCTTAATTCCATACATATTTTTGGATAACATATAAATTTGTTCAGTGGCGAATGCGGAGAAAGTTACAGTGTTTGAAATTTTATTCAAAGAAATCTATTTATTTTAAACATTCACTTCCAGTAAAAGATCATAAGAATTTTGTTTATTATTATTAAAATGTTGCTGTAAATTAAACAAACTTTATTTAATGTTGGCATTCCAAAAGTACTTGTGTGATTGTGTTGCTTACATCCATATAAACACACATTCATTTAAACAAGAAATAAATACATATTTGTATACATTCGACTACATTTACCCACTCCCACCCAGTAGTAAATAAATACACATTAGTGACGTATATAATATCAATTTTTAATATTCGCGAATACGAATATCTGCGTCAATTTTCGTCGAATACGAATATCCACACTGAACTATAGCGTGACTCGATATTTTAAATTTTATTGAAAAGAAAAACTTCCCTTTGAGTTGAGAACAATAAATCGTAAATTGTCACACTTCTAAATCCTTACTGCCCGTCTATACCAGAGATAATTATTGCGACATATATTGCAGTAAATATTCTTGAGAGAATTTCGGATCATAGGACTACGACTCTGGACTTCGGTGTTACACCACCAGGGGAATTCCCGGATAGGGAAATCTGGAGTGGATCCAATAAACTGTTTGAGGGGTGGGCAGTATTTACGGATGGATCCAAGATGGATCACCGAGGTAAAAAGGTCATTCAGACTCCCTGATGAGTGCAGTGTCTTCCAGGCTGAGATCCTAGCGATCTGGAGGGCGACGGTGGTGATACTGGATCACATCGTGGGTGGATCTGAGGTGACAATTTACGTCGATAGTCAGGCGGCGCTTCGGGCATTGAAGAACTATACGGTGCGATCGTGCCTGGTCGCGCGTTGTAGGAACGCTCTTAGGGAACTCATGGGGGCATTCAACGTGATGCTGTGTTGGGTACCAGGACACTGCATGGTTGATGGGAATGAGGTGGCGGACGAACTCGCGAGAGGGGGTTCGAGTCTCGACTTAGTGGTAAGGGACAGGGGGGTAAAGCCCCCCATATGTTACTACTATGGGGTGATACGGGAGAAATTCCGTGATGACGTTGACCGATCCTGGAGGGACAGAATGGATTGCAGGGTGTCTAGGGCACTATGGCCCAGATTGGACGCGGGGGCAACCAGGGTTCTACTGGGATTGGATAGGGGTGGTCTTAGAACACTTGTGGGGTTCTTGACGGATCATTGTCCTGTTAGGGCTTTTACGAGCAAATGGGACAACACCATACCGGACTTCTGCAGGTTATGCGAGGATTCGGAGGAGTTAGAGACGATCGAGCATGTACTGTGCCATTGTCCTAGGATGCAGGGTCTCAGGCGGAGATAGGTTTCACGACGAACTGGGCTGTATAGCTGGATGTAATCCGGCCGATCTACTGGGGTTTGTCAGGGAAATCACGCGGCTGTTTCTGTTGAAGGGACTGTAAGGGGGGTATTGGTCCTACTTTCTAATTTTCCGTCTATCTCATACTTCCTTTTCTCTACTTTTCACTTCCTCTTATCTTATCTTATATTTCATTGAAGGGATTCACAATGGACCGTATTGGTCTCCGGGTGGAGGTGTGCCGTGGGCACACAACCCTTCTTAACCTAGCCTAACCTATATTGCAGTAAATGTCAAATTTATGTTATCTTTAATGTAGACAGTAATTTGTTGTACATATTTATTGCCGACAATTTATGTTGCAATAATTGTTAGTCCATTTTCGTTGAGAATTATTGCTTACATAAAACATCAAATTTGGTTGTCAATTGAAAAAAAGAAGCATAAAAGAAACATATAAAAGCAAAGAAATTAAATTTGTGAAATGGTAGCAAATTATAATTGTAGTAAAAGAATTAAATTAATGAATTTAATAAACACTAAAATAAAATTACAAAAATTATTTTTATTAATATAATTTTTTTCTTATTCGACCCATATTATTTAAATTTACATTAATTTGTTTAAGTTTGACTTCTTTTTTATATAAAAATATTTTTTTTTTTTTAAGTAAAATTAATATTTTTATATAAAAAAGACCTCAAGCTTAAACAAATTAATATACATTTCAATAATAAAGTCGAATAAGAAAGAATTTATATCAATAAAATTTTTTTTTTGCAAGATAGCGCCAGTTTTTACACTGCACCTTCTTCCTTGATTTTTTTTCAAATTATGAGTTAACATAAATGCGTGTTCCCATGCCTTTAATATAAGATGAGCAATAAGAAATATTGCTTTGTTATTCTGCCGACGTTATTGCCAACTGGCTGAGATATTTATCTTTAGTGTAGACCTAGGGTTAGGACAACAAGGTTTTATCTTTCATGTAGTTAAGGTGTGAATATAACCTTGTTGTTCTAAAGTCGCGAAATGCATTTTGCATTATTATGACATTTGGATGACTTTTTTTAAAAAATGCACCTGAATGCCCCTACCAAACATTTCAAAATTTTTACAGTTTTTTTTTTTAATATTTTTAATTAGGCTTAAGTTCATTAAATTTAATTTTCATTAAATTATTTTTATGAAGAAAGGAATTTTACAACATGAAAATCAATTAAAATTTACTGATAATTTTTCATTCTTGACTCAATCTGGGCTCGAACCCAGGTGTTTACGGACAGGTTACCCTGACATGTTTCGATTGCAACCACTCAATCTCCTCAGAGGGCTTGCCGTTTAACACTCGCAGCCATCGACGACTGCTGACGTCATTAGTCAAACATCAATCCTTAAACCAAATTGTATTTAACCTTTGGTAGATCAAAATTTGCTTTGAATGATTATCTATTTTAATTTATTTTAACATGTTGTTCCTTTACTTCTGTTTTTTCGTACTTTTGTCAAGAATTCTTCTTAAAGATCAAAGTACATATTTTTTGTTTTTTCATTTTTTTGTCTTTCTTTTTCTTGTTGACTTTTTTCAGCACAACTTGAAGGACAAATGCAAACATAGAGCTCGTGCCTTAGCTTTAACAATTATTAGTATTGTGGTTATTTTATTGAACTATTTATGGTTTTTAATCCAAATTTTTAATATTTTTAATTAGGCTTAAGTTCATTAAATTTAATTTTCATTAAATTATTTTTATGAAGAAAGGAATTTAAGGCACGAGCTCTATGTTTGCATTTGTCCTTCAAGTTGTGCTGAAAAAGGTCAACAAGAAAAAGAAAGACAAAAAAAAATGAAAAAACAAAAAATATGTACTTTGAACTTCAAGAAGAATTCTTGACAAAAGTACGAAAAAACAGAAGTAAAGGAACAACATGTTAAAATAAATTAAAATAGATAATCATTCAAAGCAAATTTCGATCTACCAAAGGTTAAATACAATTTGGTTTAAGGATTGATGTTTGACTATTGACGTCAGCAGTCGTCGATGGCTGCGAGTGTTAAACGGCAAGCCCTCTGAGGAGATTGAGTGGTTGCAATCGAAACATGTCAGGGTAACCTGTCCGTAAACACCTGGGTTCGAGCCCAGATTGAGTCAAGAATGAAAAATTATCAGTAAATTTTAATTGATTTTCATGTTGTAAAATTCCTTTCTTCATAAAAATAATTTAATGAAAATTAAATTTAATGAACTTAAGCCTAATTAAAAATATTAAAAATTTGGATTAAAAACCATAAATAGTTCAATAAAATAACCACAATACTAATTATTTTTACAGTTATTATTATTATTATTACTATTTTTAAAAGGCCAAAAGCATCGCGAGCCAATGGATCTTTTGTGCAGCCCAAATGATTACTGCAGTAGATGAAGGCTACAAATAAAGCCAATTTTTCTACAAGGTTAGAGATGGTTTACTTCTCCTGAAGTCGTTAAGATAACTCCAAGGAACTTTATTCTGCTTGCATACTTATACTAACATGGACAGATAGAAATAGAAGGCCATGAGCACTACGACCCAGCGGATATTTTGTGCAGCCTGTGTATCTCACCATGACAGGTTTGGGCTACGTATTTCCGCCTGCAAATCCCCAAGGCGGGACAGCAGTAGAACAGATTTTTTCGTCATCAACCTCCCAAAAACTGCATACTTTGGTACTAACATTACAAATTATATCTAATAAGACCACAGTGCCCCGTAAATAGGCCAAGATGAAGCCTTAGTTTCCCTTATCATGTAGAAGTGGCGTACCTGCCTTACCACGGTATACGGCCACAAATCTCTTAGACTGTCTCCACCCAGAAGTGGACGATGTGTGAAGAAATGCACGTTCGGACCATTATTATATCGTCCCCTTAATGTGACCGATAGGGACGCCGAATAAAGGTATAGGGCCTATAAATTGCCAAGCAGTCAGCCCCTTTTGTTGCCCTCACGGCAATCCAACTGTCCAATTTCCCCAGATGCTTCTGAGATGTAAGGCAGTCCATGACTTACCTATACTTCACCTCCAAAGAAGAAAGTGTTCTAAGAGCGACCTGGCTATATAACATTATTAATTATCTCAAGCCCTTTGCTCTACTCCTTAGGCGACCCATACACTTGCAATATTAGTGTATATGACATTCGCCATATTATTTTAATTTTGTCGTTTATTATGCAATAAGCCACACAATGGTTTAATTTATTCATAACCTATAGGCATAACGTAAACATTTCAGAACATACCTAGTCTCCATCTTTAATCATTAGGGTGGTCCACAAATTTCGAAAATGGCGGACTTGCACAACATATGTTCGCAAAACTCAAAAACGCTTTAACTTATTGAAAAAACTAAAAAAGCCGAAATTCCGCCATATAGGTATTCAAATATGCACAGTCGAAACAATATTTTTTGTTGGAAAAAAAAAAAAAAATATTTTTTTTTATTAAAATTTCGAAATTTTTGGTTTTTTAAAAATTCATGAAAAAAATTTTCCAGACGTAGAAAAAAAACGAAATTACAAACAAAACAAGCCATAAATGATTAAAATCTGTTAGCAACTTTTGATTTTATTCACAAAAGTCGAAACATTTTAATTAATTTAATTTAGTTTTTTCAATAAGCTAAAGCGTTTTTGAGTTTTGCGAACATATGTTGTGCAACTCCGCTATTTTCGAAATTTTTGTATGGGGACAACCCTAATGATTAAAGATGGAGACTAGGTATGTTCTGAAAAAATGCTCGGGTAAGCAAAAATATTGGAGGTCCGTCATGTATTTGACTCATATATTTGACCACTCTGGGGCTAGTTAGGGCGGTGGCGGGTAATTTTATAAAAAACAATTGTTAGTATGAGAGCCCCCCTAAGGAGCACAAATAGGGAGTTAGTTTCTTAATAAAAAATGTAGGGGGGGGGGAATATTAGTGGGATTCAGTCTTACAGTTTACACCTCCAGGAGCGATTCAGGGACAGTTGTAAAGCTTTTTTTTGGCTTTTGTATCGTTTTCCCCTAACTTTGACCCCGATGAGGAGCCATTTTCCCCCATCCTACCCCCCTAATTTGTGGCTCATGCGTTTTTTTTTACAAACTTCACAACATTGGGGGTTCTAGCGTATCGAAATCTTGCTGCTAAGGATTTCCATATAACACTAATCCACCCCTAATGTACATATCGTTACTTTAATATAGAAAAGCCCTAACTAATGTTGTTCTTAATTTACAGGAGAAGGAAAAAACTTTATAAAAATTGTAGTCTTGAAGTCCATATTTTTTTAAAGGCAGTTTTTTTTATTAAATTGCTTAGAGAATTTAATAAAAAAAAATGCGTTTAAAAAAATCGCGACTAGAAGACTATAATTTTTATTCAGTTTTTTCCTTCTCCTGTAAAGTAAGGAAAACGTTAGTTAGGGCTTTTCTATATTAAAGTAACGATATGTACATATTATATTAGGCTATTAGATATGAAAACAGACATGTCTGGAAAGACATCGTGTAAATGTTCCGATATTCCTTGATTCCAGATCAACTTGATTAATTTTCACTAATTATTTTTGTGGCGACACAATACTGCTGCTATTGTTGGACAAGACAAAAGTTTTTTTTTAATAAAAGTTATTTAAATCAAATATTTTTGGTTTATTTATTATGTATTTTTTTCGAAGTTTTGTATTTTTTTTTTTTTTTATGTATTTACAAAATATTGGTGAAATACCCTGTAGGAAGTCAAACACATTTATAACTAACTTCAAACTGGTTTTTTTATAACCACATCTAGTTGATTAAGTGACTTTTTTCCTTGTCGACGACTCATTATTTTAACATGGGCATGTCATAGGCAGTAGTCAATTGGCCATCTTTGCATGACTTTTTAACTGACTACTAACTACTTATTTTTCAACCTATTTGTAATTAATTAAAAGTATTGTCAGTTAATAATAAATTATTTAAATTTTAAATAATATTTTTCAAAAAAATATATGTACATATGAACATGCATACATACATATGTATATCTTTATATATTTTGTTATAGAAATAATTATTTATGAAAATTTTGCATTAAACTGCCCTAAATGATGATGTATAATAGTCCTGAAATAAATACGCCACATAATTGCTAGTACATAAACATATTTGTATTGATTCATTTTTTAATTATTTTAAAATGTTTGTATATATTTTTTTCATTTGACTTCATGGCATGCTTGTTTTACCTATTTTGATTTTATTTGTGTTTTACGTGTGCCTTTTTGGTTGATATCTGCATGAGATTTCAACCAATTTGTAGTCATTTAAAAAAAAAGTTAATTTATAGTTAGTGTTTTTTGCAACTGACTATTTTATTTACTACAGGGTACTTACTTGCATTTGGCGAATTCGAATGTCGTAAAATAGACGAATATTTGGCGATACGAATATAAATTCGAATACTCGTAACATCACTAGTATGTTAATATATATGTGTGCGAAGTTTGTTTACATTGATTGCAGGGTTGCCGTTTGAAAAATTTTTATCCGACAAAAATTGTCTACAAAACCTACCAAAATCCTTTGAAACCGACCAGATTTTTGAAATATTTAAAAACAATTATATCGTCATAAAAATGCAAAAGGGCCTATCATAATTTTTAAAAAAAAATTCAGTAGCGATATGACTGAGATTACAAAAACAGTTTTTAAGGATAGTGTCAATCATGCGTAATATGTTAACAATATTAATCAAAAAACCCTGTTGTTATAATCACAATAGCTGCCTTTTTATTAAGTTTTTATCTCTCTTTTTCTTCAAATGAACATAGGCCCTTTTGCATTTTATATGACGATATGTATATCTATTTTTATAAAAAGAATAATTTTTATTGGACATATTTGTTTAATTCAATATTAACCAAGTCAGTTTTTCCTGATGCGTGGAAAAAAGCCAAAATTATTCCAATTTCCAAGAATAACAATGATTTCAGACCCATTGCAATACTTCCGTTCCTGTCAAAAGCTTTGGAAAATATTATGAAAAGTCAAATTTGTGAATATCTGAGTAAACAAAAGCTATTAACTGATTATCAATCTGGATTTAGACAGGGAATGAGCTGTATTACTGTTCTCATTGACGTGGTGGAAGAACTTAGGTCTAAACTGGACAATGACATGGTCTCTTTTCTTGTACTCCTAGATCATAGTAAAGCATTTGACACTGTTGAACATCAGATTCTCTTATCTAAGCTCCAAAAGTTCTTCAATTTTTCCCCTACAGCCAGTAAACTGATTTTTTCGTATCTCCTTAATCGGAAGCAAACCGTTTTCTTGAATGGCTTAATGTCTAATTGCCTTGAAGTTAACAGAGGGGTTCCGCAGGGTTCTGTTTTGGGTCCCCTTCTGTTTTCGTTGTATATAAATGATCTGCCAGATGTATTAACCCATTGTGGAATACAAATGTATGCTGACGATGTACAATTGTACTTAAGTACCAAAATAGACAGTGTAAGTTCTTGTATTAATCTCATAAACCATGATCTTAATAGAGTTCATCACTGGGCGTGCATGAATGGTTTGTGCATAAATCCATCGAAATCTAAATGCATTTTCATATCCAAAAATAATAAGAAAGCACTTAATAACAATGCTTCATTATTTATCAACAATGATAAAATCGACTTTGTGCCATCGTCACCAAATTTAGGAATTACGTTTAATTCTGAACTTTCTTGGTCAAACCATATCTGTATTATTGCAGGAAAAGTGCACGGAATGCTTAGGAACTTATGGGCTATTCAATCTTTCACTCCATTTAATATAAGATTGTTACTAGCTAAAACTTATCTAATACCGGTTTTACTATATGGATGTGAAATATTTGCCAATTGCGACACCTCCGATTTTCATAGACTTGAGGTAACCTATAATAATATAGCTAGATATGTATTTAACCGTAGGAGAACTGATAGTATTTCGTCGTACTCCTTTCAGCTTTATGACATGAGCTTTAAAAATCTACTAAAATTTAAAAGCCTCCTCATGATGCATAAAATAATATATATACAGGAGCCCGAATATTTATTTAAGAGAATAATTTTTGCCAAATCTCCACGCGGTAAAAATTTGATTTCTCAAAAATATAGATATCTTATCTCTTCGAGACAATTTTTTAACTACACAATTAGTCTCTGGAACAAATTACCATCACGTTTTCAAACACAAAGCAACACTTTGGCCTTTAAGAAGGAATTATTAAAGTATTCTAAAAATCTTTAATATAGCTTAAATATATCTATATCCATTTAATTATTAATTGTTTTTATTGTATAACTTAATTTTTTAATTCAATTCTTATATGTTAAAATTATATGTTAAATTGCCATGTGACTTGCTATCACTGTAAATTATAAGATTTATATATTGTTGTGATAGGTATTAAAATAAAATAAAAAAAAAAAAAAAAGCTATAAATCTTCTTAAATTTTTTGATTTTTGTAATATGCAATTATAGTAAAAACAAAAAAGTAAGCCTATGTTCACACCTATTAAATATTTAACGTCCTGCACCTAACTCCTAGTTTTATTAAAAGTTTATTTGCTGGTAACGTTGAACTTTAACAAAATGTATATGGGCATTTCCTGGGGTCACGAACGTACGTTCGTACGCTTTTGATGTACAAATAATATAGAAAACAAAACTTTTCCTAGCATTTTTTCGATTCGATAGCATTTGGGTAGCTTTATGTTTAGTGCAAAAGATGGATTTAATTGAGTTTAAGTTTTCATAATAAGAGTTATAAAAGTTTGGGCACGAACGTACGCAAAATAGAAGTCAACTTTGGCTGACAGTAGTGAAATGTAAAAATCTGCGCAATGGATTCAAAAGTGATTAATTTATTTTAAAAGTGTATTAATGTAGGTCTCCATCCAGTATTTACAAAATAAAATATCTCTCTTGGTTTTTGTTTAATTGGCTTATTTACCGGTCGCGAACGTACGATTTTTCCATATGTTTTTTTATTATTATCACCACACATTTTCCCATAAATATCTTCAAATTTCCTTAACAAAAAAACTTAATACTCCTTTTACAATTGATTGGAGAGGTTATGAAGAAAGAGTGTAAACATAACATATTTCTTGCATGTAAAATAAGTATATAAAAATGTCTTTAGAAGTAGAAAATACAGGAAAATATATTATTTTCCAGTTTCCAGCCCAATTTCCTAAAGTAAAACAGCTGAGATATGCTATGGAACCATTCTTTTATAAGAACAAAGACTTTTTTATAATAATAAAAAATAAAAGACGATGATAATCAACATTTTATTTTTTCATCCTGGTAGACCTTTCTGGGGAAATGCCCATATTCAAATTCATTTAATAACGCTTATAAACTAGAACAATTCATTGATCGTATGCAATAACACATACATATAGACCACTAATAAAATATGAATCAAAATTTATTAACTTGAGTTTGTACAATTTAAAAAAAGTATTAAACTTTAAAAGACATAGGCTGAGCTCCAATACATCCTAATACCTTGCAGACAACATAAAAAATGTATCAAAGAGTTTTATAATGCATAGTTGGCTTATTGTATACGCGTTGATAACTTGCTCTGTTTTGGAACTCATCCATACTTTATGCAAATTCTGCGGCTCTTATACCATTGCCTTTATAAAACTATGTTTCCAAATACAGGATCAAGCATCCCACTGTTCTACGATTCTTACAACATACTCCTTTAAGAAGTCCATCTTGCCCCGGTAGACTAGCTGGTAGAGAGCTTGTCTATCAGCGCCGGGGTTGCGGGTTCGATTCCCGCCAGAGACTCTGGTTTCTTTCCTGCAGACAAGCGTAGAGCTTCGCGGGATTAGCGTAGGGAATTAAAAATAAATTAAAACAAAAAAAAAATAAAAAAAAATAAAAAAATAAAAATAAAACAAAATAAAAAACCTTATACAGAACAGAATTCCTGAAATTCTTTAATTTATGTTATTCTTTTAGGACTATGTAAAAAAAACTTTAAATATTACTGCAAAGAACCTTAATATTTTTTGCATTGCTAAGTAAGATTAACTGCCTTGCCTGTTCATCTATTTCTGAACGAAGACTTCGTTCGCTTAACTTACATTTAAAACGAAAACAAATTATACAATAGCCATATTCACAATCTTGTGCAAATGGTCTTGCATCGTAGCATTTGCAAAATGGTATAGTGAATACTGTAGTATACTTTTGGGATTATAGTAAATACTATAACATTTTTCAGATCGGCTTGGTTAACTGAGTGTTAGCTGTCGTTTTGCAATCAACTCGAGTAAATATAAACTATTGGTTTTAGGCGTTGCATATTTGCAAAAGAGTAGCAAGTGCATTGCTGTATATTTTGTTGGTGTAGAGTAAAAATATACTATACCATTTTGCAAATGCTACGATATATAGTTATGGTTTTAACCATAATCCCAAAAGTATGCTATTGTATTTACTATTCCATTTTGCAAATGCTACGATGCAAGACCATTTGCACAAGATTGTGAATAATGCTAATATTGTCTTTGTTTTACATCTAATTTAAGCGAACGAACTCTACGTTCGACATCGATGAATAGGCTATAAGCTTACCAACAGTTCCAGTCATGGCGTGAGCGCCGTTTGTTGCCAATCTGATCAAATTTTGTATAGGAATATTGTTTGTTGATAAAAAGTTTTTTATAAGACGAAAAATTTAAACGGCATCTGACTTGGTAAGCTTAAATAAGATGACAAAACTATCCTTTATAAAAGTAAATTGCTCCTAACGTAATATCAATGCCATATCCATAGTTTCATCAACAATCAAAAAAAATGTTTGTGTTTGGTAAAAAAGCTATGAGATTTGTAATTAATTGTCTGCTATCCGTCCAATTTTCTAAAACCGACCAAAATTATGTTTGGCCTACCATCCGACCAAACCAAAAATATCCGACCAAATTTGGTCGGAAAAGACCATGTTCGGCAACCCTGATTGATTGTTTCATATCCGTTATTCAATTGTGTCATTTTGAGAAAATCCAAATACGCAAAATACACACAAAAAAAATTAAAATGTTATTTTCTTTATTTGCACAATGGGGATGAAGTGGGATTCAAACACTCCACTATCGGATTATTAGCAATTTTAATACAAATACTATAACTACACTTCAGTATCTAGTCAGTTTTTTTTGATTCTTTTTGTTTTGTGTGTTTTTGTATCTACTTTTCAACTACTTTTTGTAAATATTTATTATTTTTGTGTCGTAAGTGGTGGGAGTTTTGAGTGGAAGCCAACAAAAACATATAAATACATATATATGTATGTATGTATATGAAATCATTTATATACTAGGAATGTATACAAATGTATTTACACAATTGTCTCCCTCTGTATGTACAAGTTTACGAGTACAATTTATGGATGATGTACAAGTCAAAAAAAAAGAAAAAAAAAAAAAAACACAAATTGATTGTTGTGCTCAAACACTAACAAATACAAAAACATTTTTGTTGGGGCCAAAATGGGTTGCCAACTAGTGGGTTTTGGGGCAAAATGTGTAAAATTTTTTAAAAGTTTTTAGCTTGTGGATTCAAATTTAATAATTATTTTTATATTTATGGCGAAAGCTGGATTTTTAATTAAAGTTTGAATTTGTACGGAATTACAAAAACCATTTGAGCAAAATAATTTATATAAATCACTTTTGAATCAAAGAGAGAGAAACTAAAACAAGTAAGAGATATTCAGCTTTTCCGAATCTTGTATACCCTTCACCTTAGTATTTAAAAAGCAATTATGTTCAGTCTTTTGTTTTTTTTTGTTTTGCGTCCCAAAAGATCTGTGCTTTAAAAAAATGGATCTTTTTAAAATATTTCTTCAAAATTCGGACCATAGAATTTTATGCTGAAATGCATTGGAAGTCGTATTTTAGCCTTAACAATTTCGATCAATATTTTATTAAGTTTATTTGAGTTGAGGGAGCCCCGGTATGCTAGTTGGTAGTAAACTGGTCTATCCGTGAAAGGGTTACGTGTTCGCCATGGCAAAGGCTCTAGTCTGTTTCACTACAACGGGCTGAAGGTCTTAGTTACTATTGCTCCATTGTTGGAATATAATTTGTTATTGTTTTTGTTACTCTGAATGAATAAAGAAATAAATATTTGAGGTGAAAGTGTAAAAAAATAAAGTTCATAGCTTAAAAGAAGTCTTCAAAAAGTTTTATGGGTAAAAATTACAGGCAAATTACAGGCAAATTGGCTGAATTTCAATTGCAAACTATTCCGAAAACATAGGGACAAACAAAAGGATGGACGGATATACGGACATTGTTACATCAACTCGGCTGGATACTCAAAAGGATCCAGAATATAAATATTTATTAAATTACAATGACAAATTTTCACATGTGGTGAAGGGAACAATAAGAAAATTGAATAATTGTTATAATATCGGGTGATTTTTTAGCAATTATCTTTTTGGCAACGCTGGTTTAAGCAGCTGACGTACGTTTTGTTTCACTGTCAAACATCTTCAGTTTGGTCTATAATTTAACCATGTATCGTCTTACAAACGAGCAACGCTTGCAAATTATTGAATTTTATTATCAAAATGCGTGCTCTGTTAAGAAAGTTCATCGCGACAAATTGTGTTCAGCAACGAAGCTCATTTTTGGCTCAATGGGTACGTTAATAAGCAGAATTGTCGATTTTGGAGTAAAGATCAGCCAGAAGCATTGCAAGAGCTACCAATGCATCAAGAAAAAGTCGCAGTTTGGTACGGTTTATGGGCTGGTGGCATCATTGGACCGTACTTCTTCAAAGATGATGCGAATCGTAACGTAACTGTGAATGGTGAGCGCTACCTCGAGATGATTTCCAACTTTTTTTTGCTCAAAATGCAAGAGCTTGACTTACATGACATGTGGTTTCGACAAGACAGTGGGACATGCCTCCCAGCACGCTTAACAATGGACTTATTGAGAGGCGAGTTCGGTGAACATTTTATTTCACGTTCGGGACCGGTCCATTGGCCGCCTAGATCGTGCGATTTAACGCCTTTAGACTATTTTTTGTGGGGCTATGTTAAAGCTCATGTCTATACACACATGCCCACTTCAATTGACGCATTGGAAGACAACATTGAAGCATTTATTCATGGGATACTGGCCGAAATGTTGGAAAGAGTATGCCAAAATTGGACTAAGCGGATGGACCATTTAAGGCGCAGTCACGGTCAACATTTGCATGAAATAATCTTCAAACATTAAATTATATGGACCGTAATGTCGATTCAAATAAAGATTTCATGCATTTTTCTGAATTTTATGTGTTTTTTTTTAACTTTCCTATAGCTCTTAAAAAATCACCCATTACAAGGTAGCGCATAAGAAATGCTATTAATTATTTATTGAATAACTTTTTTCTTTCTGATTTTATTTAACGTATGAATTTATTAAAATTTAAATTATATTTTTAATATTTTTAATTAGGCTTAAGTTCATGAAATTTAATTTTTATTAAATTATTTTTATGAAGAAAGGAATTTTACAACATGAAAATCAATTAAAATTGTTATTGATAATCTTTCATTCTTGACGTGGCTCGGGCTCGAACCCTGGCCGGCAGGTTACCATGACATGTTTCGATCGCAACCACTCGATCTCCTCAGATGGATTTGCCGTCTTACACTCGCAGCCATCGACGACTGCTGACGTCACTAGTCAAACATCAATCCTTAAACCAAATTGTATTTTAACATTTGGTAGATCGAAATTTGCTTTCCTGAATGATTATCCATTTTAATTGATTTTACATGTTTTTTCCTTTACTTCTGTTTTTTCGTACTTTCGTCAAGAATTTTTCTTGAAGTCCAAGTACATTTTTTTTTTCACTTTGTCTTTCTCTTTTCCGTTGACCTTTTTCAGCAAAACATGTAAAATCAATTAAAATGGATAATCCATTCAGGAAAGCAAATTTCGATCTACCAAATGTTAAAAAATACAATTTGGTTTAAGGATTGATGTTTGACTAGTGACGTCAGCAGTCGTCGATGGCTGCGAGTGTAAGACGGCAAATCCATCTGAGGAGATCGAGAGGTTGCGATCGAAACATGTCATGGTAACCTGCCGGCCAGGGTTCGAGCCCGAGCCACGTCAAGAATGAAAGATTATCAATAACAATTTAAATCGATTTTCATGTTGTAAAATTCCTTTCTTCATAAGAATAATTTAATGAAAATTAAATTTCATGAACTTAAGCCTAATTAAAAATATTAAAAATTTGGATTAAAAAACCCATAAATAGTTCAACAAAATAACCACAATACTAATTAATTTAAATTATAGTTTGGAAATATTTTTACATTATGTTTTGAAGATAAAATATCTTTCAAATGGTGGCCATTGTTTCCTTTGCCCTAACGTGCTCTTTCCAGAGCATTTTCCATAACTTTTCTGATTATTTCAAGTCCCTGCATCCTATCTTCTTCTCGGATATTCGCCTTTAGCGGTTGGCTCGTTTTTGGCTTATTGGCATACACTTTAACCTTTAGATAACCCCAAAGAAAAAATAATAGGGAGCCATTAATGCGGGCGAAAGCGGTGGCCAGTTAAAATTATAAAAACGCGATATTACTCGATTGCAAAAAATTTTGCGCAAGAGAGCCATTTTTATACGAGCTGTGGCTTTATCTTGTTCTAGATTGTTCTCGAGCCTTAACAAATTTTAAATTATTGCCCGGTATTGAATGTCATTCACATTAACTGCAACTTGTTCGTCGTTTTCGTAAAAATAAATAAACGAAATGCTGACCATCGAGGTGAATGTGAGTCTCATCGCTTATTATTCCATATGAACTTTGTGTCTGAATAATCGAATGCTGACTTTTCAAATAACCTTGATCACCTTTGGCTCTTTGTTCTGTGCTGAGTTTTTTCATCGTAAAATTATCAGGTTTTTCGAAGTTACTAATGTGCCATCTTGTAGGTACCTGCTCCGATTTTAATACACATCAATCACATACTTGTTTCAAATCTTGGGATGGATAACAAGGGTGGGTCTATGATTAATTTAAAGTTTTGAGTCAGAACAGTTTTAAAACTCTCACCAATATGCTACAAAATACTGATATTTTTTATAATTTATAGCCTTTTCATCAATTTCGGAAACGTTTGCATATAAAATTATATTTAAAACAAAAACCAAATTCGAAAATTTTAAATGAAATTTTCTTTGCGAACGTTGTCGTTCGAAATCGTTAAACAGACAGGTAAATTTAAATTTAAAATTCAAAAATATATTCTCAGAAACCTGATTCCTTGGTATCTCATTTTTCATACTTGTATAACCCCCCGTTTCCACAAGTTCAAGTTCGAAAAACTCAATACACTCACACTTTTTAACTAACATTCACACAATTTGTGTACTTTCAGCCAATCGGCTGTTTCCCCGATTTTTCGTTTATAATACGCATACACTACTTGCAAGTAATTACTTGCATGTGGAAACGTAGAGTAAAGGCTCAGTTAGCCGGGAGTAACTGTAACAGTAACCTTACCGTAAAAAAGTAAGACCAATCTATTTCTTACAGATTAAGACGTAACATCTTACTGCTAACTATAATCGTTCTAATTGTTTTACATGCAACAAAATGAAGCAGCTGATTTGCAACGTTACTGTTACTCCCGGCTAACTGAGCCTTTGGTCTTAAAGTTTTAATAACACTGGTCGGCATGAAAGTCGATTTTTAGTTTTTAAAATGATTTTACGCTATATTATTTATTTATTATCTAAAAATACGTAAATATTTTCATTTAAAAATGAAAATTTTTCATATACAATAGTATTTTAGTACAAATGTAATATTTTTTAAAAGAAACCATAAACCTCCTATGAGTCCTTACAGCCTGGCAATCCATATATTAAAACCATGTACCCGAATATTCTTCGAACCCCCTAAACTATTCTCTTATTTTTGCTATTTGCATTCGAACTCACATTCTCTAAAATGTATGCGAATATCTAAGAATCAGTTAAAATTGTGTTATTCACATACATTGGCATACTGCAGTAAAAAAATATTGCATTGAAAATTTTAAATTTACTACTTACCGAAATTTTTTTTTAACAAATAGAATATGGGAATTATTTATTTTCATACAGGCCTGTTCTGCAAATCACTTTTACTCAAATCACGTGATTTCAAATTACATGTGCCTACTAAAGTCACACGTGTGATATTTTAGTGTCCCGTTTTGGTCTTCAATTGCCGAAAGCACATCGAGAATCACAAAAACGGTATGACTTTCAGAACCAAACAAAATCACACGTGTGATTTCAAAAACACGTGATTTGAAATCACGTGATTTTCAGAACAGGCCCGATAAGTTACTTTTATTTCATTCAACATTTTTTTATTTTTCGAATTTATTCTATGAGCTTAATTTCAGTTATATAAATAAAGCTTTTTGTAATAGTCCTACATAACTGAAATTTAGCTCAGAATAATTCGAAAAATAAAAAATTTTGAAATTTTTTTAGTAAAGGCGACCGTACACGACATGTTTTTGTCATCTGACATGTCAAATTTCCCACTGCAAAATACATACATGTCGTGTGTTACCTTTTAAACTTTGCTTCTTTAGAAGTCAGATGCAGATGATCATCTGACAAAATTTCAATTAGAGCGTGCTCTATTTTCTTCTGACAAACCATCTGACATCAGAAATCTATGCCGTGAAGAAACCGGCAGCGGCGTCCACTATTGACGGAATCATTAGCCGGCTGAAGTTAATATTTTACAATACTGAAATATATATAATCATCGCACCATTGAATAGAATTTATGTAATTATATATATAAAAACCGTTTCATTATAATATCCTTAATTGGTATCTTTGAATTAAAAGAAAAATATGTTAAGATGGCTAAATTATTTAACGGCGTAAATACAAACTTTCGTGGCGGCATTTTTATTTTGGTTTTTGTAACAACTATGGGAAAAAACAGAGACAATGTCAGAAGCAAATTACATGTACGTTTGTGACCGAATATTATAAACCTTCTGTAAAACAGCCATTTTGACAGACATGCACAATTACATGTGACTTGAAAAGTTGACAAGTCAGATGTAAAAAACATGTCGTCTACATGCTCCTTAAGCAGTAAAACTTTACAGGTTACTGCTATACATAATGCAGTAAAAATATAATGCAGTTCGCCTATGTATGGTAATTAATGTCCAAAGAAATAATTTTAAATATCAAATCCATAATAAATTAAACTAAACTGAGTCTCGAAAAAGTTTTTAATTTCATTTGCCCAAACTTCTCATATCAGGCCCACTCCTGAAATAATAATATTCGAATATATTTTATTTGAATGCTTATATTAAAGTACATATCGAGCTCTTTTTGAGAAATATTTGTAAGCACCAAAACACATCCGCCAAATAAAATATCTTTTTTTGCACGATTTTCTTTCTTTAATCCGTGTTGAACTCGACAAATACATTCCACTTAAATAAAGATTTCTGGATTGCTTTTAATGTTTGTAATACCTGCCCTACTTTGAGAACCTATGCAGGCCCTGATATGATTTAAGATTCGAAATCCTAAACTAAAGCTCGAATTCAATTCGTTTATTGGCATCTGGAATTAAATTTTAATCGGATTAACGATTAAAAAAATTCCAGAATTATTTCCTCATTTTTTCAAAAATCTCCCACTGTGTGTTGCTTACAAAATAACAAAATACATATAAAAAAAACATATAAATAAAACATATAAAAAAAACTGTCACCATGACTTACGATCAAATGGAATAGCTAATATCTATGACGTTATTAACAATTTTGACAATTTGTTGATTAATAAACATGGAGACGTTCATAAATTTTTAATTTGAATAATTTTTTTTTTTAAATGTCGCTTTTATCACAAAGGGACCAATAAAGGACCCAAGTGAGCTGTCTGTTGATAGCTGCCCATGAAACCTACGATCATTTTGCGAAAAGGGGTCGATATAAATATTAAATTTGGCGGTTTTCTTTAAGATAATTCAAAAATAATTTTAAAACTAAATAAAAAAAAACCCCAGAAATTACATTTTCGATGAAAGTGTGAAAATGTTTTAGGGAATAGTTTTGGCTCAAAATATTGCATATTGGGTATTTCATTACAAATTTCATAGATGCAATTGTTTTTTTATTTTTGACTTATTTAGCAAAGATCTAGAACATAACAAGCTATTTCTAGTTAATCTAAAAAAATTTTTAAATTTGTCAATACTTTTCTGAAATATGAGTGCACTAGAACTCTGAAAATCACTTCAGCCAACTAACTGACTATAGCAAACAATAAAAGACAACAGCAAAAACAAAAAGCAAACACACATACACTACACACTTTCCAATACACACATACATACAAATGTAAAAATAAATAAAAAGTCCTGCAATAAACATGCGTCTTATCAACAACACAATTAAAACAAAATCCTTTTTTGTACAATGTATTAGTGAGTAACTAACTACAACTACTACAACATCATTGTGTTAGAGTAGTTGACAGAAACCATGTTGTTTGTGTTTGATTCACTAGGGGTGCCTTTGTAGGACGAGTGAGTAAGAGATGGTGGCTGTCAAAGCATCATACCCATCCTATTGTCTGGCATTTAATGCGACTGTATGCTGCTTACTGACAACGATACTCTCGCTTGTAGTCTTGTTTCAAATGGGCGTTCACTTGGGAAAGAATTTTGGCAACGCCTTTTTTGTGAGCAAGATTTTATTTTACCTGTTTGAATTTGAAATTTTTGGCATTTTAACGGATGTTAGTTGTTAGTTAAACTCTCCAGGCTCGCGCGCTCTCTCTCTCTCTCTCTGTTCAAACACACTAACTTACAAATATCCTTATTGTCATGTCTGCTTTCTCTCTCTGTTAGCATTGGCATGAGTATGAGTGCGAGTTTCATGGCTGGCGTTAAATGTTTAAACAATTTTGATTTTTCACTAGACTTGCAAAGCTTTCAACCAAAGTCATTTTTTCGTTTGTTTTACTTCAATAAAAACATGACTAATATCTCTACTTTTATAATTTGTTTTTGCAAATCTTTATAGTCAATCTCTCTGTGTGTGTGTGTGTGTGTATTTATAAAAAGTGAGTGATGTTTGCATAAGTGTGAGTGAGTGTTAAAACATTTGTTTATGTGACTGAAAGGAAATTATTTTATTTGAGGGTATTTATGTATTATTTTTATTTAACTTGAGTAAATTTTTAAAACCTTTAACGGTTTTGAGGTTTGAGATTTTTTTTAATTACACAATCATGTAATTAAAAACGTTTTCACACACACACACCCCCACACTCTTAAACAAGGGATAGGTATTAAAGGGCTTGGGAGAGTGTGCAATCCCTGTATTTGTGTATGTGTTTCCGATTCCTTTGAATATTCATACATACAAAAATTTAATTAAGTATTTTCCTATTTCAAAATTTACTGTCTGCTTGTTTTATTAGGAACACTGTTTGTGCATAAAAATGATGTTATTAAAATTGTTTGGTAAACAATTGAAGAGATCAGATCAATGATTCGTTATAAATTTTGGAAGAAAATTTCATTTTTGACTATAGTTTTCTGCATTTAACTTAAACCATCATTTCATTGTGTTCTAACAGATCAGAGCCTACGAGAGACTAGCTCAGCACCAATCGATATTTTTTGAGAACATTTTCCGAGATATTAAGGATGACAGTGAACGGGGTTAATTTTTAAATAAGCAATCATTGATTGATCATATTTCCGATGAGGCATATATCCAGAGCTCAAAAATAAACATTTTTTACTGTAATTTAGGCCCTAAATTTGTAAAACGCAAACGCAACGTCAAAAATTGTATTGAAAGCAAAAACAAAATCGAAAATATTTCATAATTTTGTTGTTGTTTTCTACAGAAATGCATATGGCGTTTTATGAAATTCTTAAAGTTTAATTAAAATTTTTCATCTTTTGTAAATAAAATTAAAAGTTGTAGACAGATTTAAATCATTTATGGCTTGCGCCGCAGCTGATAAAATTCCAGACTGCCTTCTGTTCTGCAGGAATTATAGAAAACATTTCTTAGCAAAACTATAATGATGATGGTTGAACGAACAGAGATATGGTGGATAAATGCAAGAACAAGATACTTGAGGTCAATGGCCCCTAAGGGCAAAACATTGATCTTTTTGAGACAAAAACATTGATACCACACTTTATGATCGGACTGTAAATGCCTCAGATATAACAAAATATGGAGAAAGGCACCTGTTCGACAAAAAAATTTTTTTTTCGAAACCTCCTTGCAAGGTGGTATGCTCTAATATATGGGCTAATCCGAAAATTTTTAAACCAAAGGCAGAAATTTAAAGTTGTCCAAAATCCAAATATTTGTTAATGGAATAATATCATACATATTTAAGCTTCAAAATATAGAAGCAATAAGGTTTAAGGGTGGTTTGTTTGTTCTTGGCAGAGGCTAACCTAAATGTACCTCTTGCTTTCATTTATTCTTGAAAAAAAGGGTATTTTCCATGGTAAAAAAAATGGGCAAAACAGTCGTTTCAGAATTTAGCGTTTAGGAAAACTTTAATTTGTTTAATTTTCTTTTATTTAAGATAAAAATCATATTTATAAGTTATCTAATATATATTAACAATTTGAACTAAAAATGGGTACACTGTGTGTAACGTCCGTAACGGAAAATAGGGTTTTTTAAATTTAACAGAATGAATTTTAACAATTTTGTTTTCCAAACTAGCTTTATAAACAGAGTTTTTTATGCACTTTAATCTGATGAAAAAAAGAAATACCTTTATTACACTTTTTTTTTTGAAATATAAATGACAAAGTGTTTATTTTAATATTATGAGGTGGAAGTAAGTTTTTATAATGGATTTTCACCTGCTGAATCTGAATCTGGACTTAAAATTGCTCTGGATTGCCGAGAATCCGAAAAACTTCACCACAAAGTGACAAAAAGTGTGTTTAAATAACATGCGATCCCCCAATCGGCAACTTAAATTGCGATGAATTTCAAATTCTTCTGAAACCTAAAATAATTCCTGAATATTAATAATTAGTAATTAATAACCATGTTGTAAACCGCAACCTCCATGCATCCCTTCAAATATTTGGTGGTACGCCCATGCATGCAATGTTTACGTACTGGATTTTCCGTTAGAAATCATTAAGCAATTCTTGCTTTGAACTGAAAATTTTGCCAAACTTATGCTTATAAACGCGCGTGTTGACAAATATATTCGTATTAATTAAAATGAGTTCAGATGCAGACAGAGCAAAAAAATTTCTCGCAAATATGAAAAATAATACTGAAAAACTGTTGGTGTTTAAAACTAAAGAGGCTGAAAAAAGCGAGCATATCGTGAGAAATCAAAGAACAGTTAAAAAATAATGTGTCACAGGCAAAAAAAAATAAAAAAGATAAATAAACGAGTGGCCAAATTTAGAGGGGCACATACATACATTCTGAGAAACATTCCACAATTCGTAAAAGAATGGAATGTGAGTTGTTTCGAATGGAGTTTTTTTGCTACTATGCATGGAAAAGGAGCGGCGGACGGTGTTGGCGCTGTTGTTAAGCGAAAAGCTTGGCAACTAGTAAAAGCCCAAAATCTCATCTTAACAAACGCTCGAGATTTTCACAAATTACCAAAAAATATAAATGGCATTTTCCTTATTTACGTTGGTAAAAATTATGTCAAAACCACATCTGAATATCAAAAACATGGATAAATGTAAAAAATATTCCAGCTATAAAATCATATCATTATTTTTCGGGCTTTTCCAATGACAATACTATAAAAGTAGCTCGAACAGCTGGGTCTATTAAGCATAAGATACAATGTTAAACAACTAAATAAACAAATAAATAAATGAATATAAGCTAATATAAGAGTACTGAAATATTCGATAATTTTTTTGTAACTAATAAATTAATAATTACAAGATTAAAAAGAGTATTATGTATTTAAACATTAATGTTTTTTATATACACAATTTAAATTAATGGAAAAAGTGTAACGTCCGTAACAGACAAAAATTAAGATTTTTGTTTAACGGGACTACTTAGCCTTCTTTTCTAAGCTGGATTGATATGTTTATACAGTGCACTCGCGGTAACTTGAACACCGTCTAACGTGAACACCGCCTAACTTGAACAAGATTTTTTTTACATTGACTACTCTGTAACGTGAACAAACTCAGAAAGCTCTATAACGTGAACAATTTTGTATACCCTTCACCGAAGGTAAAAGAGTATTAATAACTTTGTCATTCCGTTTGTAATTTCTACAATATTGATCCTACACCTTATAAAGTTTGCATTTCCGATGATCCTGTTAAAAAAATTGCTGCAAGTGAGGCAATTGAAAATTTTAACAATGCATTGCAATAGGCAGGAGATGCAATGGTGGATCAAAGTGCCATGAGTGTAGTTAAACGCTTAAGGGAGAAAACAGTATTTCAACTACTTATTAGAAAAGAAAAAGCAGAAGAAAAAGATAACCGAGTTTTTTAATGCCTAAATGTTATGAATAATTATATTTGCAATGTTATTTTAATTCAATAAATATATTCTCGTGATCTCATTTTGTTTTGTAATGAATTCTAATTAATAATTTTATTTTTATATTTTAATAATGGAAATAATCAGAAAAACATTTCACGATCAAGCATGTAAAACCGACATATTTTTTACGAAAATTCGACAATCGCTAACGTGAACAATTTCGCTAACATGAACTCCCTAGGTTTTAATTAGTTCACGTTACCGCGAGCTGTATATTCCAATTAATTTTTTGTATTTGGAGTTTTTCTGTTTATTATGCAAAATTAGCTAAAAAATGTGCAAATGCACATAAGCACATAAGCCTCAAAGTCGACTTCAATTTTTTGTAACGTCCGTAACGGAACTTTAAGCTAGCATAACTTTTTTTCAAAAACCGTTAACCTTTAAGTTTAAAACAAGTTTTAAAGTACTCCCAAAGAACTGCATTTTGCAAAAAATTTCATGAAAATATTCCAATGTGAACGCCAGCTATGTCAATCTTAACAAGCAAATTTGAGTGCGAATGTAACGTCCGTAACGCAGGATTAGCCCATATAAAATACACACAAAGTCTATTCGTGATGTAGTCGTGTCAATTGCCAAGCAACAACAATAATACTAGTGAGAAGCGTTTGCTAAAAAAACACTACAGAACATTAAAATACTGTTTTACACTGAAAAACAGAACACTTCGTAATGTTTGTTACTTTGGTCAAAATAGTTATGCATGGTATTAGGGGTTGTGTACTAATACACAAACAGAAAAAAAGACATCGTTTCTGGGTCTATGTACCATACGCTAAATAAGTCACTAAGTCTGCACAAAGTTAGTGCTTAGTTTGGCACTAAGTCTGGGTTTACACTATGAAAGTTTTCTTTCATAAAGTCTGAGTTTATGGTTGAGAAAGGAGAGAAGAAAGGCATGTTGAAATCAGTGATGCCAACTTAGTGCATTTGGCACTATCTATGGTGCTTTTTAATGCCTCAAAACGCCAAAATTTTATACTTAGTCTGGGTTCACACTATGAAAGTTTTCTTTCAGAAAGTCTGAGTTTATTGATGAGAAGGGTGAGAATAATAGCATGTTCGTTTCCCCTCTCACCAATAAACTCAGACTTTCTGAAAGAAAAGTTTCATAGTGAGAACCCAGACTTAGTGCCAAACTAAGAAAAAGCACTAACTTGGTGCTTTTTCAATTTTTCGTTAGTGCCTTTAGAACTTTTTACAATTTTTATTTTTTTCTACCATTTTCTAAAACTTCGATTATATAGAGGATGATTTAGATGAGATTTGCTATTTGGGGTACAATTTTGAGAAGTAAGATGTAAAGATTTTAAGATTTCATTTTAAGATGTAGACACTGTTTCAAAAATATAAAATGGCTTGGAAAATATTAGTAATTGTGAATGGTAAAATAAACAACGATTTTGAGTCATGACATATTTGAAAAACATCCAATCAGAAATCGTACAAAAGAACGCAAAGACTTTAAAAACAAAAATAGCCGTAACTTGTTATGAGCAAAGTGTTAAATAAATTAAGAACAGCTGACAGAAAATGCTTTCATAACGAGTGTTGTGTAACCTGTATATGTATATGTATGTAACGATTTTAATTTAGATTTATTTAAACGATAAAATATAAGGTTTTTTAAAGTCATTAAGTCTTATAAACAATGGTCGGTCATAGCAAATTTTCGGTAATTGCAACAGGCCAGATTTTTTCGAGCTACGAAAATCGAGCTCGCACTGTATTACTTTAAAACTGTTTTATGGTCAACTAGCTGACCCGACAGACGTTGTCCTGTCCAAATAAGGAGAAATGTTTGCGTTCGATTTTTAAAATCCGTTAAAAAGGTACGAACATTTGAAAGAAAAATTAGTCAAATCGATGGAACCGTTTTCTGATTTTAGGTAAATCGAAAAAAGAGGGCGTTAAAGTGGGCGGGGCAAAATTTTATTTCCGTAAAAACCTGAGTTGAACCATGGCGATGATTTTATAGAAAAAAATCGTCCAAATCGGTCAAGCCGTTCTCAAGCTATGCGCTTAATATAAAAAGTGGGCGTAAAAGTAGGCGTGGTAAATTTTTCTTTCGATGAAAACTTAAAATGGATTAATACGAACATTTGAAAGAAAAATTTGTCAAATCGATGGAGACGTTTTCTGATTTTAGGTTATTCAAAAAAAGTGGTCGTAAAAGGGGGCGGAGCAAAATTTTCTTTCCATAAAAACCTAAGTTGGACTATGCAATCATTTTAAAGAAAAAGTCGTCCAAATCGGTCAAGCCGTTCTCATGTTATGCGCTTAATAGAAAAAGTGGGCGTAAAAGTAGGCGTGGGAAATTTTTCTTTCGATGAAAACTAAAAATGGATTAATACGAACATTTGAAAGAAAAATTTGTCAAATCGATGGAGCCGTTTTCTGATTTTAGGTAATTCGAAAAAAGTGGGCGGGGCAAAATTTTATTTTCGTATAAATCTAAGTTGGACCATGGCGATCATTTTAAAGAAAAAATCGTCCAAATTATATAGATGTCATTGGTGGTGCAATATGAAAATTGGATTTTGCCACGCCCCTCCGGGACTTGCGAAAAATGTCACAGAAATCAATTCCGATCGAAAGTGATTTCGTTTTATGTGCAGCAAGATACGAAATCACTTCTACTTTCTGTCGGAATTGATTTCTTTGACAGGCCTGATGATTAATGTGTTGTTTCCAGGTGACAAACAATTGATTGTGTAGAAAAATTTATATGAAAATCACTCAGATTTTTGAGTGTTTGTTCCCTGGAAACAGCACATTAGTTTTAAAGTGCAATAATAGAGTTCATAAATTGCATTTTTGTATAAATTGTAAAATTTTTTGCAGGGCTAAAAAATTTTAAAGAATCGTGACTTTTTTGCTAATATCTCAGCCATTTTTGGACTGTCCTGTCTGAACTTTACTAGCAGCTTATTCCAGACTATATGACATATAAATATCGGCAGCTCAATTCCGAAACATGTTAAGTCGACTCAGCATGTTTTTAATTTTTTTATGTTTTTGAATTGAGTATTGTTCAACTTAAATTCTGTCAAATTTTGGCTTATCCAATCCAAAGCTATGAACAAAAAAAGTTACACAGCATAAAAATTAATGTTATATCATCCGTAAACTTTTCAACTTAGCATGTTAGCATAACACTCTTTAGACAACGGAGTGTAACGAAAAATTATACATGCATTGATGTCTAATGCAAATGTAAACTAACACTCCCAAAAGCAGCGAATCTGAAACGAATGGTTGAATGGTTTAAATGCTGATTGAATTAATTTATGTACATGTTATTAGTTGTGTTAAAGAAAAATTTAACAACATAGTTTTGGAGTTTGTTTGGAAAAAAATTTTAAGTGAAATTACGAAAATCGTTAATTTTCTTACGTCAATTACAGAAATATTTATTTTATTTTTAAATTTTTCGCATAACTTGTTTTAACTTTAAGTATGTGCATCAAAATATAAGACATTAAGCAAAACTGATATCTTGCAAGCTGTACACACAGATAGCAACGAATACCGAACGAATGTTGTGAATGTTTTCTTGAGAAGAACTCCTCAAGCAGCTCTGGATGTTGTTGAATATATTCTGCCTATTGAATAGTATGTAAGGATATGGCAGGCAGTAGTATTCTTAGACTGAGGAAATTTCCCGAAAGGGTCAACTTTGGGAATTTGTCAAGGGTGGAATTATCGTCTATCGAGAGCTGGTCAGGTCAGGCACCTTGTATGAGGGATTTGCTATTTTTACTGATGGCTCGAGGATATGGGGCATGGGTGCGGGGGTCTACCATGAGGATATAAATATTATTGGATCATATAGGCTTCCTGACGCCTGCAGTTTTTTCTAATCGGAAGTTTAATGGATCTGGAAGGCCGCGAAGTTGATAAGGCGTAACATTGCTGGGATCTCAGAGGTCACTATAAAATGTATGTGTACAGTCAGGTGGCTCTTAAGGCCTTGATGGACTGTGTTGTGAATTCCAGGCAAACGAACGCGTTTAGAAGTAGCCTAGCCTATGCTGCGTACCGGGTAACTGCCACATCACCGGTAATGAAATGGCCGATGAGTCGGCAAGACTGGGCTCGGTTGGCTTAGGATCCTGACTGTATGGAGGCAGAAATACCTTCAATAGGCTTTTATTTTGGGAGGATTTGGGAATGGGTTCTAAATGGGAATAATCGGGCCTGGAGGAATAAAATGGATTGCAGAGTATCGCAGACGTTATGGTGACTGACGATTCTTAGGATGACATATTTTAATTTACTACTGGACAGGACCAAGATCTGCATAAGAATGATGATAGCTACTATCCAGGGAATCCGCATGATAGGCAGGATAGCGGTGGTAAATGGATGTGACTCGTCGGATTTATATATGTGATGTGGGGACACAGAGGAGGTTGAGACAATTGAGCACATTTTTTGTCTTTGTCCTAGACTACAGAACATCAGGCTGAAGTGGCTGGGTAGTAGGTATATAGGCGAATCGAGAGACATCTCAGGCTGCGGGCTCAATAATCTGACGGGATTCGTAATGATCATGAGCTGGCTGAATAACAGGCGGCTTGCGACTGGGTATAAGTGGGATTATTGTGTTTAGAAGGATTTCTTATGCTTTCATTCTTTATGTTCTTCTTTGTTTTCTTCTTAGTCTTCCTTTATTATCTTAGGAGTCATACTATACCATATTGGTCACTGGCTGAGGGTGTGAGGATTAACTTGGCACCAGCCTTTCACCTTACCCAACTAAGCCTACGCTTAAATTGCCACACCCCATTGTTTTGCTACGCTCAAACAATGGGGCGTTAGTGGGCACACTATTGTTACCCACTGCAAAGAGCACCGTTGGTTAAATGAAAGCACACGGATCCAAAATATGTACACTTTTTGGGGTAGAAATTGTAGAAATAACAAACCGAATTATAATTTGTTCTACCTGTGCTTAAGGTTAAAAAAATATAAGGGGTCACAGTAAACTTTTTCGATGTATTAACGGAGTCTTCTAAAATATCTTTGCAATCTTTTGTATAAACAATAAAATAGATATATTTAACGTATATTTGCTAAGTTAGGAAAGACTGGTTTTAACTATTTTATTATTTTAGAGGGTCAGAGTTTTTTTCAGATATTTATAAAAAGGTAAAGAGGTTTGTTTTTTTCTTAAAATTAAATTATTTATTGTATAACCATCAGCAATAATCCAAGACTTTTAGGGCACCAATAAGTTCTTGAATTTAGATTTCTTTTGAATTCTTGTTGATGTTTTTTTAAATTCAATTTTTAATAAAAAACATTAGCGCCAGCAAAGTATTAAAGAAAGTAAAGAAACAGCAAATACTCGTATGAAAATGAGCAAATAAATATTTAATGTCAATCCTCTATTTCATTAAGAGTTCTAATCTATTTGTTTTTGGATTAAACACTCCCGTCTTTCTTCATTCACTGGCAGTACAAGAACAACGAAAAAATAAATAAAATAAAAAAAAAGAAAAACAACAGATTGTCATTTCTCTCTTCTTCAGTCTGTAATCGCATTAAAATAAAAGCTGACAACTTTTTTGCATCTTTCTAAATATTTGTATGTATGTATTCTACTCTACTGGCTGACATTTATTGTAAATGTGATCATTTTCAAAATTTAATTTTAAACGATTTAAACTGTCAGCATTAGGAAAGCAAATTTTCGCCAGAAGCAATAATAAATAAATAAAAACAGAAATGAAATGGAAAATTATTTATGTTTGTTGCTTCTAATAAAAAAAAAAAATTAGAAGCCCATTCAAATTAGGGAGGGTGAAGTAATGAGCATGTTTTTGGATAAGCGCAATGATGATAATAAGGATGAGACAGATGATGATATTCATATTTTTATCCTGACCCCTTTTTGTATTGTTCCATTCGGTATGTGATTTTGTTGAGTGTATTTGATTCTCAACAACTTTTACGCAAATAATGTAAAATTTTTTCAAAAGTTTTCTAATACAATTCAATGTTGATAGTTGTTGAATAACATCATTCGTACAATATTTGATTATGTTTTTTGTAGTTGCTATAGTAGGGTGTTCAATGCAGTGGCGATTTAAAGTACGAAATGAAATTTTATTTCCTGTCGGATTTAAAATATTTAACTAAACATATGAAAACGAATAGGCAAGTCAAACTTTTGACTTTAAAAATGAAAATATTATCTTGTGGAAGTCATGGCGCGAACATGGATTCTCTTAAATCAGAAGTAGAAATTTACATAGACACTTTAAAAATAGAAATATTCATGTTTGAGATAAAGAACTTTCGGGAAGATCAAAAAAATTTAAAGATGGGCAACACATATTATATTTAAGACTGTGTATGTGTATGGCAGAAAAACTTGATTTGTTATGATAACAAACCAAACGGAAAGCAAAATCAAGATTATGTTGTTTTTAATTTTAGTAAAAAACAAAGAAAGGATACTACAGTGTACGAGTATCGTCTCCGAGAGAGAGGTTAAGAACTAATATTCTCATTCAAGAAAAATTTCCCAGAGTTCCCGAGAAATATTATGGAAACTCAGGGAACTTGGTAACGGAAGACTTCTAGATTTTTCGGCCCAGTATTGACTAAATGGTATAACTAGGTTTGTGTAGAACTACATTCATGGGAATTGCATGGAAATATAAAGGCAGAGGTCCTAATTTTTTGGCACGTTTATGCATTATGCAATGTTACCACTGTGGTAACTAGGGTGTTCTAGTAATCGGGTTTTATTTTTGTTCGATTAAACGATTAATCGATACTTGGCATTTTTAACTTATTTGATTAAACGAATAAAATTTTAAAAATAATCGATTAATCAAATAATTCTAAGTCCAGAAATTTTATAAATTACTTGAGTAAAAAACCCTTATTTTTTAATTAAACTTGTCAATTGTTGCTTCACTTTCGGGCACTTAGATTTTAAAGAGTCAATATAACTTCGGATTTTTTGAAACTTTTTACGGACATTCCATGATGCATCATTTGCTATGCTTTTGCAAATAATTTTCTCTAGAGAATCGATGGTGGTACAGCTTCTTTAAGTACTATATTATAGTCCCTGTGTAACTGGTAGTGAAATGTTGAAGAAAATTTACGTTAACACCGATTTGGACACCTGTTACATTTAGCATTATTAGATTAACCCTTCGTACAATATTTTCAAAACAACTCATTCTTAAGAGAGAAACGCTTGAACTATTTTGTTAAAAAATACGGTCGTGTTCTAGAAATCGAAATAAAGTGGAAAATCCCAATAAAAAATTTCATCATTTTGCGAAGCACTAATGGTACATTTAAAAAAATAAGCGCTACGCAGTAAGACACACAGAAATGCAGTAAAGTAAGTGAAAGAACTCTCAACTGATCGTTACATCCAGCAATTTTTATATGCGCTGAATAATGCGCTTAATGTGTCAAAAATGTATTGCTCCAAAGTGGGAACTCGCCATATAATAGTTTATGTTTCTCCCTTACAAACCTGCTTCGTTGGAAGCTCCATTTTTTATTGGGTATTATTTTTGCAAGAACAACACTTAAAACCCCGAAAAACTACGGTCATTTTGTAAATAGTTATTGAATTTAAATTATCGTTCGTTTTCAATTTCACTTCATTTCGATTTCTACAACGTACCCGAAAAAATCATATAAATCTTTGAGTTAACAATACCTTTGTCGTTTTTTCTTTTGTGAAATTAATTGTTAAATTGTGTTGAAAAAATTTAACAAAATTATAAGCTATTCACTAAACATGACTGCTTTTTTTAATTCCAACGAATACATATCTTCATTTAGTTTGTTTATTCGACTTAAAACTTTAAAAAAGTTATAATTTACCAGAAATACTATGTATTTATATATTATTACTAGCTTAACCCGGTGCGCTTCGCTACACTGCTTTAACCACTTTATCGGTTGAGAGATATTTAATATATGCATCCTATGGAAGGTATTTCCCCACTGCACCTACCAGCTTTATTTTTATTTTCTCACAATAACAGTTTTTAAGATATCCGATATTAAACATTGGTGTCCTTTGGGGGGTAACACTTCCCCCGCTGCTATTTTATTTCAATTTTGGGGCATAGAAGATCGTACTACCAAAAGTTCAACAAATTGCTTGCAGCAGCTCCTTTTCATACTTCTATCTATGAGGGGGACTGCTCCTCCTCTGTCTACCCCGCCCATTACTATATTGAAATTTAAAGTTTGCCATAATAGTAGCTTTAACCATGTTTGATGACTCTCCCTTTAATAGTTCTTCAGTTGAGCGGTATTTAATATATGCCTTCTATGAGAGGTATTTGTCCCCCAGCGCCTACCCGCTTTATTTTTATTTTCAAAAGTGAAGTATACCATAAGAGATGACTTCTACAAAGTTTGAACATTCTCACTATAACAGTTCTTAAGATATGGATATTAAGCTTCCCCCGCTGCTACTTTATTTCAATTTTGGGGCTCAGAAGATCCTACTACCAAAAGTTCAACAAAATGCGTGAAGCGGCTCTTAAGATATGCGATAATTAATATTGGCATCCAATGGGGGGTACCAATTCCCCTTCCCCTATCGAAAAAATAAGTAGCCTATTTTATTTTTAGGGCTCACGTGATGCTACTACAGGAAAATCGGTTCAGTAGTTTAGGAGTCTATAAGCCAACATACAAACAAACAAACAAACAAACAAACATACAAACATTTTTAAATTTTATATATGTACTAGCTTAACCCGGTGCGCTTCGCTACACTGCTTTAACCACTTCTTCAGTTGAGAGATATTTAATATATGCATCCTATGGAAGGTTTTCCCCCCCTGTGTCTATCCGCTTTATTTTTATTTTCGAAAGTGTAGTATACCATAAGTGTGACTTCTACAAAGTTTGAACATTCTAACTATAACAGTTTTTAAGATATCCGATATTAAACATTGGCGTCCTATGGGGGGTAACACTTCCCCCGCTGCTATTTTCTTTCAATTTTGGGCCTCAGAAGATCCTACTTCCAAAAGTTCAACAAATTGCTTGCAGCCGCTCTTATTAATATTTATATCCATGAGGGGTACTGCTCCTCCTCTGGCTACCCCGCCCATTTCTATATTCAAATTTATAGTTTATCATAATAGTAGCTTTAACCACGTTTGAAGACTATCCCTTAAATAGTTCTTCGGTTGAGCGATATTTAAAATATGGATCCTGTGGGAAGTATTTCCCCTCTTGAGCCTACCCGCTTTATTTCTATTTTCGAAAGTGTAGTATGTCATAAGAGTGACTTCTGCAAATTTTTAACATTCTCACTATAACAGTTCTTAAGATATGCGATATTTAACATTGGCGTCCTATGGTGGGTAACACTTCCCCCGCTGCTATTTTATTTCAATTTTGGGGCTCAGAAGATCCTACTACCAAAAGTTCAACAAAATGCGTGCAGCGGCTCTTATAACTATTTCTATCTATGAGGGGAACTGCTCCTCCTCTGTCCACCCCGCCCATTACTATATTGAAATTTAAAGTTTGCTATAATAGTAGCTTTAACCACGTTTGAAGACTCTCCCTTTAATAGTTCTTCAGTTGAGCGATATTTAGTATATGCATCCTATGAGAGGCATTTCCCCCCGCCCCCCTGCGCCTACCCGCTTAATTTTTAATTTCAATAGTGTAGTGTACCATAAGAGTGACTACTACTACAAAGTTTGAACATTCTCACTATAACAGTTCTTAAGATATGCGATATTAAACATTGGCGCCCTATGGGGGAAACCATTTCCCCCGCTGCTATTTTATTTCAATTTTGGGGCTCAGAAGATCTTACTACCAAAAGTTCTGCATAATGCGTGCAGCGGATCTTAATATATGCGATAATTAATATTGGTATTCTATGGGGGATACCAATTCCCCTGCCCCTATCGAAAAAATAAGTAGCCTATTTTATTTTTAGGGCTCACGTGATGTATCTGTAAAAATTTCAGGAAAATCGGTTCAGTAGTTTAGGAGTCTATAAGCCAACAAACAAACAAACAAACAAACAAACAAACAAACACACAAACAAACATACAAACATTTTTCATTTTTATATATATACTAGCTTAACCCGGTGCGCTTCGCAACACTGCTTTAACCACTTTATCGATTGAGAGATATTTAATATATGCATCCTATGGAAGGTATTTCTCCCCTGCGCCTACCCGCTTAATTTTTATTTTTAAAAGTGTAGTATACCATAAGAGTGACTTCTACAAAGTCTGAACATTCTCACTTTAACAGTTTTTCGGATATCCGATATTAAGCATTGGCGTCCTATAGGGCGTAACGCTTCCCCGCTGCTATTTTATTTCAATTTTGGGGCTCAGAGGATCCTACTACCAAAAGTTCAACAAAATGCTTGCAGCGACTCTTATTAATATTTCTATCTATGAGGGGAACTGCTCCTCCACTGTCTACCCCGCCCATTACTATATTGAAATTTAAAGTTTGCCATAATAGTGTTTTAACTACGTTTGAAGACTCGCCCTTTAATAGTTCTTCAGTTGAGCGATATTTAATATATGCATCCTATGAGAGGTATTTCCCCCCTGCGCCTTCCCCTATCTATTTTTATTTTCAATAGTGTAGTATACCATATGAGTGACTTTTACAAAGTTTGAACATTCTCACTATAACAGTTCTTAAGATATGCGATATTAAACATTGGCGTCCTATGGGGAAAACCACTTCCCCCGCTGCTACTTTATTTCAATTTCGGGGCTCAGAAGATCGTACTACCAAAAGTTGAACAAAATGCGTACAATGGCTCTTATTAATATTTCTATCTATGAGGGGTACTGCTCCTCCCCTGTCTCTCCCGCCCATTTTTATATTGAAATTTATAGTTTACTATAATAGTAGCTTTAACCACGTTTGAAGGCTCTCCCTTTAATAGTTCTTCAGTTGAGCGATATTTAATGTATGCATCCTATGAGAGGTATTTCCCCCCCTGCGCCTACCCGCTTTATTTTTATTTTCAAAAGTGTAGTATACCATAAGAGTGACTTCTAGAAAGTTTGAACATTCTCACTATTACAGTTCTTAAGATATGCGATGTTAAACATTGGTGTCCTATGGGGGATTCCAATACCCCCGCTGCTATTTTATTTCAATTTCGGGGCTCAGAAGATCCTACTACAAAAGTTCAGCAAAATGCGTCCAGCGGCTCTTAAGATATGCGATAATTAATATTGGCATTCTATGGGGGGTACCAATTCCCCTGCCCCTATCGAAAAAATAAGTAGCCTATTTTATTTTTAGGGCTGACGTGATGTTACTGTAAAAATTTCAGGAAAATCGGTTCAGTAGTTTCGGAGTCTATAAGCCAACAAACAAACAAACAAACACACATACAAACATTTTTCATTTTTATATATATAGAAGAATAGATATAGATTATTCGATTAATCGGTATTATTAATATTAATCCTTTAATCGAAATAAGCAATTTTTAATTGCAAATGCGGGCGCTTACTTTTAAAAACGGCTATCACCATTGAATTAAGCGTAGTCGAATTACCCTTATCAGTAGGGTGACCAACTTGTTACAATTTGTGACTAGTAAAAATTTAAACAGATTTGATTTCAATTTAGCCCAGCTTGTTTAAGAAATGTGTCAAATTGGATCACATTGTTTATTAATCAAATCTTGAGGTTCAATAAGACGTGCCATAACATATCGCCAAAGCCGTAACAGTTGTTTCTGGTTTTGGAAAAACCAAAATTCGGGATACTATCGTCATTGTTATGGCAAATCACTTATAAAGTCCAGTCTTCACATAAATTTACTAACATTAACACTAAAATCGTGTTAGTGTTAGATGTAGACTGTTAGTATTTTATTTGTGTTTTAGCAGCGTTTATAAGCAATCCGTCTTGGAAGCTTTTTAGGGTAATCAAATACATACAGTGTTGCCCATAAGGTTGGATCGAACTGCTGTTTTGATTCGTTAAGCTTATGTCACGTTTAATTTAACCTAAATTCTGATTCTTAAGTTTATGTCCTGCCAATGCCGGACGAAAATTCTCCTAATCACTGTTCCCACTAACATAGGTCTTTACCGCTTTTCTGATCGGATAGGTTCTATGGTACCTTTATCCTTAACCGGGTGTGTGGCGGCCAGACCATACATATTTTATTGTAATGCTTTTAAATTTTCTCGTATCGTAGCACCAGAAAAAAAATATACCGGAAATAAGAGAAACACTTTCAGCGCTCTTGGTAATGCAAATCGTCCAGGATATTAGCAACCCAAATCAGAATCCATCTCCAACTAGCGCGGAATCCAACTTATGAAAGTAAATTAGAAAAAGATAACGATGGGTAAAACTTGAGATATTCGAAAGCTTTCTAAAGTTCTAAAAGTTATAAGCACACATAACAAAATAACAATATTTTTGTTTAAAAATATAAAATGCCTCTGCTAGCAATTTTGAATCTACTTGTTCCTCTAGTGATCCCCTTAATATTTTTACTATATTCCAGAAGAGCGTCATATCAAACCGATTATATTCTTACACTACCAACAAAAACTTAATACTAAAATATAAAGTCTATATATCCTTCTCTTGTAGAGACATTTAAAAAAAATTTTATAAACTGCTCAAGCAACAACAACAAATATGAAAACATTTCATAAGTGAAAAGGCCACAACAATTTAAGTTTTTTTCTCGTAATCGTACTTACTGTCTAATAAAAATCACAAAAAGGGGTTGCTTCGGATGCCTCATTCATCAGATGATGTGATGTGCTTCAGATGTTGTTTTCCAAAGGACTTTGATACAAAAAAAAAAATGACACAAAACACACATCCAAACACTTATGAAACAATATTTACTTGTACTCATATAATAATGTTTTGTAATGTTGACAAAGTAAGTGAACGATTGAATGCATGAAGGAATGAGTTAGTGAGTAAGTGGTGAGTTGTAAGTTGTGAGGTAAATCCAATATTCAAATAAACGCGACATGTTCTTCTTAACAAACAAAATAACAACAACAACAACAACAAAAAATAAATAAATCATACACAAACAAAAGTATTTTGTCAAAAGAACATTTATTTTATTTGCTTAAAAACACGATGTCACAACTAAATTGAGTTTTAATGTTGTCAACGAACGCAAAAGACGCAAAATGTTGAACGAATAAATAAATAACTGAGTGAGTGAATGAATGAATGATGGTTGGGTGCATGAAGGACGTGGTTTAAAATCCATTCAGCGTATAATTGACCGAAAATGTTTTTATCGCTTTTGTATTTAAACAAAACAAAATACGTATTCGTTAAATACAGAAGGGATGACAGAGTCAAAGTGCTCTTGAAGTACAACTTGCCACTTGAAATTTTTGTATCAATTTGTTTCTTATTTCGGATGGGGGCGCCTTTATTTACACTAAATGGAATTATCCACAGATTTACTGATTATAAGCTGTATTTGCTAAACATAAAACGAAACACTAGTGTAAACAAAATACTTGTTAATACTCGTAAATATAATTTGAAATTGAAACTTTACTTTTCTCTTCTATTCTTTCTTATGTCAATTTTCGAATCTGTGGAGATCAAAAGCAAAGTAAACAGTTTTATTTGTAAAACTTTCAAAATATTGGCGTGATTTGCTCGAAACTTAAAAACTTATAAGAGTAGCATTTACAGTGGTCGGCATATTTATTTTGACAGAGTATAGTGAAGAATTGTTTTATTATATTTTATTATTGTTTTTAATATTGAAATTCCTATAACAGTTATCATGATCTTTTCTTTACACTAATTCTTAAGTATACGTATGCAAAATATTTCGTTAAAATCTTTACCCATTCTCATTCTGAAGGGAGATATGCAATTTGGTACAAGAATTTGTAACGGCATAATTATATTGACATTCTTTAATTGCATCTCATTTTGTTTTTTGTGTTAAGCTTTATTACAAAGCGGTCGTTGTTGAGTATTAACATTCGATGAAAGATTAATAAAAAAATTCTATTACTATTGTGTAAATATGGGGAAAATATCGGAATTAACCAACACCGTCAGGAGTGAAATTATAACCAAGTATAATCTTGAAATATCTGTAACAAATATTGCCAGGGAGTACAATTTTCCTAGATAAACCGTTTATTATGAAAAAAATAAATGTAAAGAAACAGAATCTGTCATTAATTTGCGTCGAACAGGAAGAAAACGTAAAGAAACGGCAGTGGAAGATCGACAAATTATCAGAAAATGTAAATCTAATCCAGGTTTGACACCCAAAGCCGCTGCGTAATGGAATTCGCATATTAAGCTATTAACGCTTGGAAGACTTGGTTCCCATCGACGGTTCGATGAACCAAAACCAATATTTGAAAATTTAAAATAAATAGGTTCATTGGACCGTCATTTATTTTCCAACATGACAATGCGCCTTGCCACAAGAGTAAAATGATTAAAACATTTTTAACAGAAAATTGCATTGAAACTTTGAATTGGCCACCCCAAAGTCCGGATTTGAATGTGATTGATAATGTTTGGTCATATATAAAGCGCCAAAGAACCGCAGATCTGACAAGAACCAGGGAAGGAACAATTTCAGAAGTTAAATCTTTGTGGGAGGACATACCAACAAAATACTTGATGGATTCGGTTCTTAAAAGATTCCGGGAAGTCATTGCCGCTAAAGGAGGGTACACGTTTTATTAATATTAAAAATATCTTAAAGTATTTTCAAAGTTGGAATAACATATTTTCGTTTAAAAAGTAAAAATACTATCAGCCCAATTATGAATAAAAATTCCCCGGGAGTTTTCTCCCTTCTCCCAATTTTCCTATGTAAATTCAATTGTAAAAATGGGAAAAGGGAAAAAACTCCCGGGGAGTTTTTATTCATAATTGGGCTTGATAGTATTTTTACTTTTTAAACTTTTTAAAATACTTATGCCACCCCCTAAATTTTTAAATTAGTTGCATAGAATGCAAATTTAATTTAAGAAGTTATGATTTTATGTTTTTAAGTTATTAAATAAATTCTACTTTCATTTAAAAAAAAATTTGGAATTTTTAATTTTTTGGAAATCTGAAAAATTCAAAATGGTAAAATTTCTCAGGTGTCAAAATAAATATGCCGACCACTGTACAATAATGTCCACAAAAAACTGTCATTCGCACAGTGGGCCAATGATTGAGAAAGTGGTCAAAAACCCACTTTTGATTGAATTGAAATTTTGATACGCGTTTTTTGTTTTCTTTTGGAGGTAAGTGGGACTTTAGCCTACAAATTTTGGTATTAAACGTAAAAATCGACTGATAAGAAAAAAAAATTATAGAGGGTTAAAACTATGTACATTTTCGTTTTTATTTGTATTTTAGTATAAAAGTGAAGTGTTAAGACGTGTAAGTTGTATAGTGTATTTTTTTGTCAGTTACTTTTACAACTCAAACTTATTAACAAGTTTCTAACTTATGCCAATAAATAGAAAATGCCAAGCCTTGGCCCCCGTCAACTTTTTAGTCGTAAGGGCCAAAGGTAGGTTTCTGTGAAAAAGCCTGAGTTGAATATACTTTATTAAGTAGCGAACGTAAAAGATATAAACAGTTGGTTAAAATTAAGCTAAGACCGAGAAGTTATTATCAAGTTGTTATTAACTATTTTAGTTAAAAAGTTTTTTGTTTTTTTTTAATCTTTCTGTATCAATTTTTAATGGTAATAAGCTTTTACCCGTGACTTCGGTCAAGGGAAAATTTAAGCAAGATTTAAAGAAAAGGGTAATCCAATAAAAAATTTATAGAAATTTGATATAGTTATTTTATGTCTTTATATTGCTATAAACAACATTACAGGATTTATTATTTTTCGCCAACTCATACATATACGTTTTGAACACTCGGTACTCTTGAGCAACCGACATTCAACTGTCCAATGGTTGTCTTAACATGTATATTCCGGCCACTTGACCATATGCAATCTGTTTACGAAATTTCCAAAAAAAAAGTACCAAACGTACCAATTTTTCCCCGTTTTTACCTCTTAAAAAGTACTATATATTTTAATATGCTATCTGTATACCAAATTTCCAAAAAATTGAAAAAGTACCAAAGGTACCAATTTCGCCCAATTTTTATCTTTTAAAGGTACCAAATATTTCAATGCAATCTGTATACCAAATTTCTCAAAAATAGAATAATTAGCAATTGCACCAATTTTTTCCCATTTTATTTCTTAAAAAGTACCAAATATTTTAATATGAGCTATATGCTATCTCTATACCAAATTTATCAAAACGAAAAAAGTACCAAAGGTACCAATTTTTCCCCATTTTTACCTCTTAAAAAGTACAAAAGATTGTTACGTTTTTCCTTCAATAAACGCGTTTCGGTTTACACCCTTTATAATAAACCGTTGAGTTCTTTTAATTGCAAATCAAAATAAATACACACACTTATTCAACTTTACAAACTTTATTGAAATTAATTATTTTGTTCACAATTGTTAGTTACGAACAGAACTGTTTCTCAAAACAAACTAAACTGATAATTCATGAGTCACCCCTTTTTATATTTCATAACTATTTCTAGAGTTTTCCTGAACCTTCCTGTAATAACTATTTATTATGTTCTAAAACCATTTCTAGAAATGACTGGGAAATTCATATAGGAATTATTTTAAAATAACAGTTGTGTTGAAAATTATACATGACAATTTTAAGTAATTAATATAACATAAAACTATAACTTACAAGATAACTAATAACTATAAATAATTCTTAGATAATTTAGCTTTCGTAACAATATTTTAATATGGGCCATATGCTATCTCTATACCAAATTTATCAAAAAAAAGTACCAAAAGTAAAATAATACCAAAAGTACAATTTAGGACCCCAGAAAGTACACTGTATGTTAATGAAGGCTATAATCTGTCTGTATACTAAATTTATCGAAACGATAAAAAGTATCAATTTTACCCTTTAATTTTTTTATATTTTTAGCTGTATACAAAATTTCATTCAAATTAAGTAGGACTTGCAAAATAAATATTGATTAATTTACATAATTTTTAAAATTAAGCAAATTGCCCATCCAATTTGAAAAAAAAACTGGAGCTAAACTGTAAGCAAAGAACGAGGGAAGTTGACGCTCATCGAACTCAAAGTGGGGGAAAAAGGCAAACAAAAATTGATAAATAAAAACTATAACTGCCACAGAGTCACACCTAGAGGGGAAAAATGTAGGACCGACCCCACTTAATATTTCCTTCCCGAAATTTTTTCCGAAAATATTTAGCCCATATCTCCATTTTTTAAGGGGGCTCTCATTAAAACTTAAAATTTTATAAAATTGAAAACAATTGGCCCCCACAGCCCCTGGGATACAAATTTACCGTCAACTATATGACAAACTCCACATTTTTTTTCATTCCCAACATTTGTTTCTAGCATACCAACCAGCTATCTCCGTTCTTTAAGGAGGCTTCCATACAATATGTTAATTTTTTACACTGTTTTTAATGAGAAATGTATAATGCACAGGGGCTTAAATGTATGACCGACCTACATTGATTTTTATTCCTAAACATTTCTCAAACAATCTGCCCGTTACCACCATTCCTTAGAGGGGGTTTCCATACAAATAGACGGGTAAAATACAAGACCAACTCCACTTCATTTTTCATCCCCAATATTTATTTATAACATACCAATTCGCTTTCTCCAATCGTTCAATTTCTTTGGAAAACTTTTGCATTAATAAATTTTGGTAAATATATCTTAATTCGGGTCAGATTTATTGTTTTGGTTCATACGCGAGGAACCTGACGGACATACAGTGGGGTATAGGATTATAGAGGAGGCTTAGGGCTACCAAGTGGTGCAAGATTACTTTGACAGCTTTTGGCGGGAAAGACTAATTTGGAGCTTAAAAAAATTTCAATTTCTAAGAGACACAAAACCTTTTATTCTAGCACTAATAGCTTGTAAGTTACATAATTATTTTGCTTTTAAATCTCTTAAAACAAAGTTATAAACATTTAAAAATTTTAATTTACGAAGAAATTTTAATCCAAATTTTTAATATTTTTAATTAGGCTTAAGTTCATGAAATTTAATTTTTCATTAAATTATTTTTATGAAGAAAGGAATTTTACAACATGAAAATTAATTAAAATTGTTATTGATAATCTTTCATTCTTGACGTGGCTGGGGCTCGAACCCCGGCCGGCAGGTTACCATGACATGTTTCGATTGCAACCACTCAATCTCCTCAGATGGATTTGCCGTCTTACACTCGCAGCCATCGACGACTGCTGACGTCAATAGTCAAACATCAATCCTTAAACCAAATTGTATTCTAACATTTGGTAGATCGAAATTTGCTTTCCTGAATGATTATCCATTTTAATTGATTTTACATGTTTTTTCCATACTTCTGTTTTTTCGTACTTTTGTCAAGAATTTTTCTTGAAGTCCAATTAAATTTTTTTGTTTTTTCATTTTGTCTTTTTCTTTTCTGTTGAACTTTTTCAGCACAACTTGAAGGACAAATGTACACATAAAGCTCGTGCCTTAGCTTTAACAATAATTAGTACTGTGGTTATTTTGTTGAACTATTTATGGTTTTTTAATCCAAATTTTTAATATTTTTAATTAGGCTTAAGTTCATGAAATTTAATTTTTCATTAAATTATTTTTATGAAAAAAGGAATTGGTTTTTCACTACATGGCTTAATTAATAATTTTAATGGGTTCAATATTTTAATTTTTTCACCTAACCTCAATATTAATGTCCTTAAAAATGCCGTGTTTGAAATAAATCGATTTTCAGATAAATAGTTCCCATATTATTAACTTCTGTTTACGATTGGATGGACAAATTAAAAAAAAAAAATTGTTAAAAATATCTGAGATATAAGCCAAATACCAAAAGTGCTATCAAATTTTAACATAACAGCATTAATTGTTAAAAAAAAAATTAAAAGTCTTAAGGCGCAAACCACATATTTTTTGCCCGAAATTTTACAATCCGATTTTTCGAGAACATATCGTCGCAGGAATAAAAGAACGCTGTAACTGACAAAAAATCGAAAATACGTTTTTTTGCATCATTTTTATCAGAAAAAAAAGCTGTAAGCCACAGAATCACCGGAAATAATAGACATGAGAGGAAATGTTTATTTATTTATTTTCTTAAAGTCTATTGGATTAACAAAATATCCTTACAGACTATTCGCTTAAAATATTATTATTTGTGGTGCTTATATTAAATTTTTTATATACAATTTAAACTTAGTTTTAGAAAAACTAAAATCTAAAATATGGTTTCCATTCAATTTATTGTTTTGACATTTAACTAATGGCATATTTAAAGAATAGTTAGTTCTATGTAAGCCAATATAAAAATAATCATGAAATCCAATATATAAAGCGAGAAGAAATAAATATACGTTTTTAAAATCATGTTTCTAAGTTGCAGAGATGTAAATGAATCATTCATTTTTGATTTTAATTCATTACGAATTAGCTAAATTTTGAATTAATTCTTTTCACACAAAAAATGAATTGAATGAAATTTGGGTCAATTCATTTGCATTTAGCAAAATGAATTGCAATTCATTTTTAATTCAAATGAATTGGTAAAATGAATTGCAATTCATTTCCAATTCATTTGAATTGGATTGACTTTGAATTGAAATAATTAGAAAAAATGAATTGCAGCTCATTTCCAATTCATTTGAATTGATTTTGAAAAAAGACTACTGTAAGTAATTGTGAAGAAGCATTACCCCCGTTTTGTTATCCAACTCATTTTATTATATCAGACAGCATTACACTCATTTCGGATATCACCTATTACGAGATAATCGTCGAAAGGCATAGAAAATAATAAAAATAGAAATTCCAATGATGTTCAAATGAATTGAAAATAATTTGCAATTAATTTTTTCTAACTCATTTGAATTAATTCAAGTAAATTTAATTCAAATGAATTGCAATTCATTTTACCAATTCATTTGAATTAAAAATTAATTGCAATTCATTTTGCCCAATTCAAATGAATTGACTTAAATTTCATTCAATTAATTTTTTTGTGTGAAAAGGATTAATTCAAAATTTGTTAATTCAGTGCATGAATGATTCAAGAATTAATTCAAAAATGAATGATTCATTTACATCAGTGATAGCCACTCCATAGGCTCGCGAGTCAGTCAATAATCGTATTTTTCACACAGACACGGTCGGCAATTCAAAACATCAGACTATCATCAATCTCTGCGACCGTACACAAGTACATAATATCTTTGTGTGCGTGCGTTCGGGGCTTGGTTACTTCGGGACTTGGTTATCATTGATTTACATCTCTGCTAAGTTGTATAGTTTTTGTGATACGAACTTTTTTTCTACTTTCTTTCATACAGGTTTTTAGGCTCTGGTGAATGTTAAGAAATAAGTTTAAGAAATGCAATTCATAAAAATATAATTTGTTTTGTTAAAATAAATAAAATATAATAATAAAATACTACTGGAAAAACTCTAGCGTGCGTTATGTAGCGTGCGTCACAAAGGGTTCACGGCTTTTGTCAAAAAATCACAACATTTTTTGGCTGCGAATAAGTGCGTTTAGAATTCCCTTATAGTCATCTTTCGTTTAGCAATAAGATTTTGTATACCTTATCATGCCAAATTCGCTAAAAATTAGGAAAACGCACTTCGACCTTTGAAGTTACTTCCACTTTTTGTAACGTGCGAAACAAAACTTTGTGATCAATTATTTCGCAAGAAATACTTGCTAAGAAATTATGATATATGCCATTCGTAAGTACATATTAATGTCACTAAACACTATCTTTTTTGAAAGACCAAAAAATTTTTATATTTCAATCAGAAAACGCGTGCGAATGTAGCGTTCGTCACGCAGGATTTGCCCATATAGCACTTTAACTTGTTATACCCTAAACCACTAATGGTAAAGAAGGGTGTACTAAGTTTCTCATTCTGTGTGAGTTTTTTTCAATATTCATCTAAGACCCCATAAATATATATATAAATTCTTGGTCATTGAGTTATTCGAAGTCGGTTTAGCCACGTTCGTCTGTTGAAAACATAAACTTCTTTTATTTAACTGAATATCGTACTACTAAAATTTGTGATGATCGGTTTATAATTTACCATTGGCCCCATACTCTTGAAGAACACTTTAGTACGCCTAAAACCATAACAAATAATGCTGTTGTGGTAAAATTTGGCCAGTCATAGTTTTATAAGATTAGAATTCACTCCGCCAAATTTCGTGAAGATCGATCCATAGGCCCCATATAAGAACATTCTCGGAAATCACTTTAGTACGTCTAATGCCCGTAATTTCATCAAATAGATATCTAGCTGTGTATAGGTATCTACGATTTTCAGAATTTTAAAACGTATTTCATACCTACGGGTTAGGAGGTAAATTATTTTACACCAACGATTTGCGATAGTTAATTCACGTAGGTAAAATTAACGTTTAAATTACCAAAATAGTGGTACCGGATAGGTAAATATAACTGTTAGGTACGAACACGACTAGATATCTGTTTGTAGAAATTACGGGCATAAGACCTTAACGAATCATGGTATTGCAGTAAATTTTAGCATGTCTTCAAAAGGTTAGAAGTCGCTTAGCCGAATTTCGTGAAGATCGGCCCTTAATTTATCACAGACCCCATATAAAGCTGCCTTTTGAAAAGCAATTTAACAAGAATCTATAATTGACGATAGGTCCACAATAAAATCTCCTCCTAGAAATCACTTTAATACGCCTTAAAATATTCCTGAAACAAATCGACAGTTCACCTAAAACATCACAATTGTTCTAAAAATAGCTATGGCACAAGCTCTATATGTTTACTTATGTACTTCAAGTTGTACAAATAATATGTCGACGAAAGTGGACAAAAACATTACAAACAACTGTACTCAGGTATTCAAGACAAAGTCTTGTCAGAAAGAGTACGAAAAAACAGAAGAAAAGGAGGAAACATGTAAATAAAATTGAAAAATGATTATTAATTAAAGCAAATTTCGAACCACCAATACCATTGGTTAAAGATTGATGTTTGACTGTTGTCTGGCAGGCACCGCAGTGGTGCAGAGGGTAGAACGCAAAGAATGTGGTTATTCTCGAAACGTAAATTCAACCCGATTTCGAACCTCAGCTCAGCCAAGAATAAAAATTATCAATAAATTTTAATTAATTTCATGTTGTAAAATTCCTTCCTTAAGTAAAAATAATTTAATTAAAATTAAATTTGATAAACTCAAGCCTAACTAAATATCAAAATTTCAAATTACAAATCATGATATTTTATTAAAATTAGACAACGAATTATAATGCTCTGAGGTCAGTTTCTATAAAAATTGGATTACATTTTATAGATCCCATATAAAGCCTACTCCTGTAATATTCGAATACTCGGTGGAGGGAATCAAAAATTCGGCACAGCCGAATTCAGCACTTCCACTTTTTTCTTTAATAAAATTTCCTAATCTGTTGAATTTTGTTTTCAATAATCCAATGTTTTGGTATTTCTTCTTCTTTTTCTTGTCATTTAACAAAAATTCTATATTTACAAATATTTACAAAATAAAATTAGATGGAATAGTCAAATGTATTTCTTATATGTACATGTGATATGAATTCCCAACACGTGTTCACACTTAATGCAAAACTCCTCTTGTTTTGCAACAGATATTTGTCTCCTGAAACAAGTTAACACACGTGCCGCCAGTTTAAATTGCTATTGACTTAAACTACGAAAAGATATTAAAGAAAATAGAAAAATATACATACTTTGCCCTAACAACCAAAATATACTTAGTTTTTCTATTTAGCACAGAAATTGCTATGATCACGTCCAGTGTTTGTAGGACTTATTATCAGCAACACCATCAGTTAAAGCCGTATGATATGACAGACGCACACGAGCCATTGAATAGACGAGTGGTAAGGGAGGAGGTATTGGTGGGAAGTGTTTACAATAATGTGACAATGATTACAACTAAATATTTGTATTTTGTAGATACGAGTATTTATTTGTAGTTAGTTAATGTTGTCATAAGTACAATGTTATTGCCATTGTATGATTACGGTGATTTTCTTCTTCTCCTCCAGTTGACATTATTATTTTTTTGTTTTTCCGACTTGCAATTTGGTTTAAAATGTAAACACAAGGGACATACGAACGAAAATAACAAGTGAGAGTGTAGAGAACAACAATGTCAATATGCCAGTTGTGCTTTGATGTTTCATCACATAATTTAATGAAATTCCAAAGTGTTACTTGTATGAATTAATTATTGGTTTCCTATTGATGTTTCACATAGTAAAAATAATAATTTTTTTAAGTGTGAATTACAACACCATTGCGTTGACACGTGTAGGCAAACGTTATTAAATTCCTGTTTACAAAATACTTGGTTACCAAAAAAATATTTGTTTGTTATTAAAAATGTTGAGAAAAATTACGTTTTTAGATAAAGTTTTAATCAAAATTAAAAATGTTTTTTTTTATGAAAAAAACGGCTTTGGAATAGGGTGTGAAAATTGTTTGCAAAATCTGCTATAGTTTTTTTAGTCAAGAACTTTTAAGTAGAAAATGTTCAACACGACTTAATCGGACGAAACTGTGAGATAAATTTGATTCGTTTATTTAAAAAAACCATTCAAGCGAACATTTTTTGAATTTGAGTAAATCAAAAAAACTTCTTAGAAATCTTAAAATTACTTTTACAAATCTAAAACAAGGATTTCTCGGCTTTGCTCACTATTACATGGGGAAATTATTTGAATTTTTTCATTAAACGATGCATCTTTCTTCAACAATAATCGCCCAATAACTTGATTATGGATTTTTTGTTGATCAATTACTACTAGGGATGCGATTTGCATGCATGTTTTTGTCGACATTCGTACGTATTAAAAGTGAAAAAAAATATACCAAAACATTATCTTATTTTGACAAAAGGTGAAGCTTATAGCTCTTGATTAGCACTACATATAATTTGTGCTAAGGTTGACTTTGAGCAATTGTTCGTTTTCAAGATAATTAAAAAAACCAAGGCATTTGCATGTGACAAATACTGAAGTCGCTTTTAATGCAAACAGTTCAAACACTGATTTTAGCGAAACCTGATAAAATATTTTAATGCGACTAATTTTAAAATATTCAAAAATATTGTGCAGTTTATTTTATATTTAATATTAATCACTGTTACACGCTTATTTTTGCATATGGGCATTTCTCCAACGTCGAATGCAACATTCGTTCGCCTTAAAAGTAAAAACAACATATACCAAAACATTATTTTATTTTGACAAAAGGTGAAACTTAAAGCTGACGATTAGCACTATAATTTGTATTAAGGTTGACTTTGAGCAATTGTTCGTTTTTAAGATACTTAAAAAAAACCAAGGCGTTTGCATGCGACAAAAACAGAAGTCGCTTTTAATGCAAACAGTTTAAACACTGATTTCAGCGAAACCTGATAAAATATTTTTATTTATAACAATTATTAGTATTGTGGTTATTTAATTGAACTATTTATTTATTTTATTTATTTATTTAAGTCTATGGATTTAAATCCGTACAGACTATAATTAAATTACAAACAATATTATTAATTTATGTATTTAAAAACAAGATAATACTACGTTTAATGACACTGGTACTTAAAGAAAAGTCAACTAAATAATACATTTCGTTAAAATCTTTACATATTCTCCGAAAAGGATCCGAATTTGCATAGTTTGTGTGAACGGCTTGAAGATATAATGGTATATAATTGCCAGTTGATCGCTGAGGAACGTTGAGTTTAACATTATTAGGCAGGGATTCAGAACTAACGTTACCATTAAGCAAATTAACTAAAAACGCAATGTTAAGCATTTTTCTTCAGCTTATTAGTGATGGTTATTTAACGCGAGCAAGTCTTACAGAGTAAGATGGAAGTACTTCAGAAGGATTCCAAGTTGAGTTTCCTAAGCAGAACAATAAAAATTGTTTTTGGACAGATTCTATTCGGTTTATGTGAACATCATAATCAGGATCCCAGATAATAGAGCCATATTCGGTATTACCAAAGATGTATATAACAGCTTTGTTATCATAGGATCAGCTTTGTTATCATATACGTTTTTTAATGCGACTAGTTTTAAAATATTATGCATTGATGTATCTTAATAATGATTTTTATATAAAAAATATTGTGTAGTTTATTTTTTATTAAATATTAATCCCTGTCGCACGCTACATGTTGCATGTGACATTTTGTTCCATCATTCTTTTATGTTTATGTTTTTTACTTTTTATGTATTTAGACATGCGTAAGATGATTCTACATTATTTTAAATACATTCAAAATATTTATTTTCCCAACAAAAATTATAAAAACAGAAGTAAAAGGAAAAAACATGTAAAATCAATTAAAATGGATAATCATTCAGGAAAAGCAAATTTCGATCTACCAAAATGTTAAAATACAATTTGGTTTAAGGATTGATGTTTGACTAGTGACGTCAGCAGTCGTCGATGGCTGCGAGTGTAAGACGTCAAATCCATCTGAGGAGATCGAGTGGTTGCGATCGAAACATGTCATGGTAACCTGCCGGCCAGGGTTCGAGCCCGAGCCACGTCAAGAATGAAAGATTATCAATAACAATTTTAATTGATTTTCATGTTGTAAAATTCCTTTCTTCATAAAAATAATTTAATAAAAATTAAATTTCATGAACTTAAGCCTACTTAAAAATATTAAAAATTTGGATTAAAAACCATAAATAGTTCAACAAAATAACCACAATACTAATTATTGTTAAAGCTAAGGCACGAGCTCTATGTGTACATTTGTCCTTCAAGTTGTGCTAAAAAGGTCAACAGAAAAGAGAAAGACAAAGTGAAAAAACAAAAAATGTACTTGGACTTCAAGAAAAATTCTTGACGAAAGTACGAAAAAATAGATGGAAAAAACATGTAAAATCAATTAAAATGGATAATCATTCAGGAAAAGCAAATTTCGATCTACCAAAATGTTAAAATACAATTTGGTTTAAGGATTGATGTTTGACTAGTGACGTCAGCAGTCGTCGATGGCTGCGAGTGTAAGACGGCAAATCCATCTGAGGAGATCGAGTGGTTGCGATCGAAACATGTCATGGTAACCTGCCGGCCAGGGTTCGAGCCCAAGCCACGTCAAGAATGAAAGATTATCAATAACAATTTTGATTGATTTTCATGTTGTAAAATTCCTTTCTTCATAAAAATAATTTAATAAAAATTAAATTTCATGAACTTAAGCCTAATTAAAAATATTAAAAATTTGGATTAAAAATTATAAACTTAAAAAAATATCTTCAGTAAAAAAAAAATACAAATACAGAATTAAAACTAACTTAACTGAAAATAGTATTACTAGTCTCAAATAAAGTTTTTTTAATGGAATAAGCTGTCCTTGCTGCTTGTAGTTGCTGGCCATCGCAACAAAACGAATGCAATTCTGCCTTCACTTCCTTCCATTTTTCTTCGAACTTATAATGTTGAGACAAGTTTTCAATTTGAGCAAACGCCATAAAATACGTTTTTATTCCATTTGTGTTGTTTTCTGCAAATTGATGTGCATCGGGTAAAACAATCTTTTTAGAGTTGGTTATTTGCCATATTTTTTTAAGAGGGCTCAAACTCCATCAACGGCTTATCAAAATATAGCTTCCAGCAGAAACTATCGGGTGATTTTTTATCTATTATCTTTTTGGCAACACTGGTTTAAACAGCTGACGCACGTTTCGTGTTTTGTTTCACTGTCAAACATCTTCAGTTTGGTCTATAATTTAACCATGAATCGTCTTACAAACGAACAACGCTTGCAAATTATTGAATTTTATTATCAAAATGCGTGCTCTGTTAAGAAAGTTCATCGCGCACTTCTTCCATTTTATGGTCAGCTCATTTATGGCTCAATGGGTACGTTAATAAGCAGAATTGTCGATTTTGGAGTGAAGATCAGCCAGAAGCTTTGCAAGAGCTACCAATGCATCCAGAAAAAGTCACAGTTTGGTGCGGTTTATGGGCTGGTGGCATCATTGGACTGCACTTCTTCAAAGAAGATGCGAATCGTAACGTAACTGTGAATGGTGAGCTCTACCGTGAGATGATATCCAACTTTTTTTTTGCCCAAAATGCAAGAGCTTGACTTGCCACACAGCACGCTTAACAATGGACTTATTGAGAGGCGAGTTCGGTGAACATTTTATTTCACGTTCGGGACCGGTCATTTGGCCGCCTAGATCGTGCAATTTAACGCCTTTAGACTATTTTTTGTTAGGCAATGTTAAAGCTCATGTCTATACACACATGCCCGCTTCAATGGACGCATTGGAAGACAACATGGAAGCATTTATTCATGAGATACCGGCCGAAATGTTAAAAAAAAGAGTATGCCAAAATTGGACTAAGCGGATGGACCATTTGAGGCGCAGTCACGGTCAACATTTGCATGAAATAATCTTCAAACATTAAAGTATATGGACCGTACTATCGATTCAAATGAAGATTTCATGCATTTTTCTGATTATAATCTTTGAAAAATGCCAATAACTTCTTTCACTTCGGTTAAAAGGGTTAAAATAAAAATAATTACGTCGTGTTTATTATGTGTAAGTTTATCGCTTTTAACCGCAAACAGCTGCGAAGCACCAGCCAAGCTTTTTTGTTACCTGGCGGTAGCTGAAATGAGCACTTTATATTTCGTTTTGGTGTGTTAACCTATGATTCTCGGCAAAATCAATTTGAAGATATACTAGAAAAAAAAAATATATACTGAATTTATGCATTTTACACTTACAATGTCGCACGCTACAAACTTAAAATAAGTACCAAGAGAAAAGCGCTGATTATTTTCCAGCTAAATTTTTTTTATTAAATTTGAAACAAAATTATCTGTTTGTTGCTAATATTTGATGCGCTTGTACAAATAACCTCGCGCACTGATATCAAATGTTCTTTTTCAATGTCGCATGCTACATCGAAGTATACGCTAAAGCAATGAAAAATTTTGCCATAACTGGCAATCGCATCGTTCCGTTTACATTTTTCTTATATTGTTTGAATATAAACCGAGATTTGAAAAGAAAATTACCAATGCATAATGTTTCTCATTAAGATCATTTAGCAAAACAAAACGTGCAGTAGAAATGTTCAAAACAGAACTTTTGCACTTGTTCGACTTTGCATTTGAATATTTCAAAGTGTGTTATGAATAAATGTAAAATTTGTTTACATTATTAAATGTTGATATACAGTGAAAACTCTCTATAGTGGACAGCTGCGGTCGCCTGAAATTTGTCCATTATTGAGAGGTGTCCACCTAAGGGGAGTTCTAATAAAAAATGCATAATATATTTTTTTTTAGTTTATTTAATAACAAAAACAAAAAGAGATCATTCCAATTTCATTAATACATACATACTCACTAGTTAATAATGTTTTGTAGTTTATAATTTTAAATCGCTTTAAAAAAATTGTTTATGGTTTTCTGTTTTAAATTGGCTTCTTTTTCGGCAATAACACGATGTTGCAAACAGCTTTCCAATTGTTTTAAATATATTAAATATATTTAAATATATAACTATAGTTATATGCCTTAAAATCTGCCAATAAGAATTGTTTGACATTATGAAGATATTTCGGAGCTTCAATAGTATTTGTGATTTTGCTAGGTACATCTACCCAGTTTTCTATTTCAGTAACTTCTTGTTCCGATTCGCTTTCTGTTTCTTCAATTTCAATGGATATGGTTTCATCTTCAGTGTATACATTATCATCAATGCAAAGCTATTCTTGTGCGCTTACAGGCCTACAAGCTCGCATTAAAATTTGTAGTTCTGTTAAAGGAATGTTATCTTCGTCATCAAAGTTAGAAAAATTTTTAACATTTTTATCAAAACCAGCTTTGCAAAAACAATTTTGAATTGTTTCAGTAGTAACTTTTTTCCATGCATTTTCCACGAAAAATATAGCTTCAAGAATGTCGATTTTTTTCGAACCATCTAAATTTGCTTCTAAGTTTGACAGAATAGTTTTTACAACAAAGCTGCGATAATGAAATTTAAAACTGCGAATTATACCTTGATCTAAAGGCTGGCAGATAGAAGTTGTATTTGGAGGTAACCAAAATATTGTTATGTTATCTAATTCTACTTCGCGAGGATGAGATGCTGCATTATCTATATATATAAAATTGTAACGTTACTGACTCACTGACTCACTGACTCACTGACTCACTGATTCATCATCGCACAGCCTAAACGCCTGAAGCTAGACACTTGAAATTTGGACCAGAGATTGGTCACTCCCCAAATCGATCCACTAAGACGGGATTTTTGGAAATTCGAATGTTTAGGGGGTAAAAAAGGGTAAAAACGGGAAAATTCGGTAACCTTATATCTCCAAAACTAAAAGAGATACAAAAAAAATTTAATACCTATCGTTGTTCTTTAGAAAAATAAGCGGACAGGTGTCTGGTACTTTTTTGAAATTCGGCCCTATTTGGGAGTAAACGGGTAATATCTGAATTTTAGTACTTTTTTGACACCCCATCTATCTTTTGAACCAATAAACATAGAAACAAAGTTAATACCACATTCGAAACCTAACAAAAATATACGAATTTAAATTTGGTACTTTTTCGAAATTCGAACATTTAAGGGGTAAAAATCGTAACTATTTTTGGTACTTTTTTTAAAAAACATTTTTCTCCATTTATTGAAATATTCGTACTAAATTATGGGCTGCCACTATTACACTGAAATTTTTTATACTTTAATGGGGGGAAAATAGTACCAAAAAGGGGAAATACGAGAAATTTGATATTTTACTTAACTTTTTGGTTCTACAACTGGTATTTTTTAAATTATCGTTTATGTTGGACCTAAAAACATAAGATTCATCATGCAATGTCCGGAATGGATAAGAATCCATAAGGGGCAGTTTTTGGTACTTTTCTGTTAATTAACTGGTACTTTTTGAATTTCCGTTAGTATTGGACCTATAAAAATAAAATTAAACATGCAATGTCCCGAATGGATGAGAATCTATAAGAGGGAACTTTTTGGTACTTTTTTGTTCATTAACTGGTACTTTTTGAATTTACGTTAATATTGGACTTAGAAACATAAAATTCAAAATGAAATGTCCTGAGTGGTTAAGAATCCATAAGGGGAAGTTTTTGGTACTTTTCTGTTCATAAAATGGTACTTTTTGAATTTCCGTTAGTATTGGACCTATAAAAATAAAATTAAACATGCAATGTCCTGAATGGATGAAAATCTATAAGAGGGAACTTTTTGGTACTTTTTTGTTCATTAACTGGTACTTTTTGAATTTCTGTTAGTATTGGACCTAGAAACATACAATTCAATATGCAATGCCCTGGATGGATGAGAATCTATAAGAGTGAACTTTTTGGTACTTTTTTAATCTTGGACTGGTACTTTTTGAATTTCCGTTGGTATTGGACATAGACAGATAAAATTAAACATGCAAGGTCCTGGGTGGATAAGAATCTAAGAGGAAAGTTTTTGGTACTTTTTTGTTCATTTACTGGTACTTTTTGAATTTCCGTCAGTATTGGACCTAGAAACATAAAATTAAACATGCACGATACTGTGTAAATGAGAATCTTTAAGTGGGATCTTATTGGTACTTTTTTATTCGTTAGCTGGTACTTTTTGAATCTCCGTTAGTATTGGACCCAGAAACATGCAATTAAACATGGAAGGTCTTGAGTGAATGACAATCTGTTAGAGAGATCTTTTTGGTGCTTTTTCGTTTTTTAACTGGTCCTTTTTTAAATTTTCGCTAATGTTGGTCTAATGAAAATAAAATTAAACGTGCATAGTCCTGAGTGAATGAGAATCTCTAAAAGCGCTTATAGGTACTTTTTAGTTATTAAACATGCAAGCTCCTGAGTCAGAATCTGTAAGAGGGATTTTTTTTTTTAATAAACTGGTAATTTTTTTAATTTAATATTTATTTTTGTGCATTAAATAAAAAAGCAAATTGGTGTCTGGTACTTTAACGAAATTCTGTCGTTTTAGGTAGTAAATCTAGCTTTTAAGCCAATACGTATAGAAATAAAAATTAAATAACATTTGTTACTTATCTAAAAAATACAAATGCGAATTTGGTACTTTTTCGAAATTCGAACGTTTCAGGGGTGAAAATTGTACCTATGTATATCGATCCCGCGAACCTCATACCTCCTAAACTAAAAGAGATAAAAAACATCAGCAATTCGCTAATCGTATATTTCCTAAACAAAAAGAGATACAAAAAATTTAATACTAATTATTGTTCATTAAAAAAAATAAACGGAGAGGTGTCTGGTACTTTTTTGAAGGAAGACCTTTTTGGGGTGTAAAAGGGTAAATAAATATTGTATCACATTTTTAGCTTATCTAAAAAATACAAAACAGGTTTGCCCCTTTTTTGAAATTCAAACGTTTAAGGTGTGAAAATCGTTCCTAATTTTGTTACTGTTTTCTCAACATTTTTCTCCATCTCTATATAATATAAATTTGTAAAGTAACTGACGGATTCATCATCGCACATCCTAAACTCTTGAAGCTAAAAAGCTGACTTTTGGACCGAAGGTTGTCCTCTCGCCAAATCGATTCCGCTAACCAAAAAAATCCAAAATTAAAGAGATCCAAAAAATTTAACACTTATTGTTGTTCGTTAAAAAAAATAAGGGGACAGGTGCCTGGTACTTTTTTGAAAATAAACTTTGGCATAAAAATATGTCCACGAAGAAAAAGGAGACGCTAACGAAGTAGCGGGTTAAATGCTAGTCTAAAAATAAAGCTATTTTTCTTTTTTCTTTACCCATTTTACGATCAAATCGCTGCAACCACTTGTTCATAATATCTCTTGTCATCCAGGCCTTTTTGTTTGATTTCCAAATTATTGGTAAGTCTTTGATTGGTGTTTTCTTAAAAGCTCGAGGTCGAGCAGCTTTTCCAATTACCAAAGGCACTTCTTTTTGTCCCGTCATACTAACACAGAAAAGCACTGATAATCTTTCCTTAGCCAGTTTACCTGCTGTACATCTCATGTTTTTAAAAGCTAATGTTTTATTTGGAAGTGCTCTATAGAATAGACTGCTTTCATCAGCATTGTAAACATTTTCTGGTTTAAACTCGCGGAGCAATAAGTTAAGTCTTTCTCGAAATTGGTAAACATAATCTTCAGACACCGACGCTGCTTCACCACAAACTGCTTTAAAACTTATATTGTGTCTTTTGCGCCACTTCTGCAGCCAGCCGTTTGATGCAACAAATGTTGTCATTCCTAATTTTGTGGCGATTTGTTTGGCATTTTCTTGGACAAGAGGTCCAAACACAGGGATGTTTTGCGATCGAATTTTGGAGAACCATTCAAGGCACAGTTTGTCGAGCTTTTGATTATCCGACGGAGACTTGAAATCTTTTTTCTGTTTAGAATTAGTGCCAGACTGCCACTTTAACAGTAAATTTTCCTTGTTTTTCAATATGTTTGCCACTTGAGATTTTCCGATGTGAAAGCTGAAGGAAGATCAATATTAATTTAATCTAAACCTAAACAGCACATACAATTTTATATTAACAAACCTTTCTGCTAATTTCCGAACCGAACATTTATCTTTTTTTGAGGATTCAATAATTTCCACTTTTTCTTTTAATGTTAAACACTTTCGCTGTGAAGCCATTTGTGACACAAAACCAATAAGTTAATTTGACAACAAAAACTAAATTTTGTGAATTCCCCATACACAGCAGAAAAAGGGAGTGTCCACCTATCGGAGGTTCATTCACATGAAAATTATTTTTTGGTGCTACGTTTCAGAGTTTTTGTCCATTAAAAGGGGGTGTCCGCTAAAGAGAGTGTCCACTATACGGAGTTTTCACTGTATTCCCTTTAAAAATATGTTAAAACAACATACTTTTATAAACTTAGAATTTTTTGGCTGCGGTTGACATTTCTGTAGAAATTCCCATATTTAGGTTTTTAATGCATATTTTAAGCGAATATTTTCGATTTTGTAGTGCATAAAAATCTCTTTCCTATTGATTACTTATGCTGCAATAGGAATTAATTCCAACGCACGATAAAAAACAAGTAAGACAGTATAGTCGATCAAGACCGTCCATTTGATAACCTACACCACAGAATATACAGACAATTGTCCAAGACTGTGCCGTATCTGGGACCGAGAGGCAATTATGTACCCGGCAAAAGAAAATTTTGTTATGAGAATAAGATTAATACAAGGCTAACCATTTAGTGGTTTCAAAACAGTTGGTCTAGCAAGGCTGCCTGCTGCTAAATATCTGTCATCTGAAGTGTCACTTATTTGCGAAAGGTTTGCCATTAACGAATATGAATCTTTTAACAATCGAAGAACTCGTAAAAACAATTAAAACTTACTACAAAGTGCCTCTTTTCAAGCATTACAGGGTGATTATGGTCATCACAATCCTTCCCCTCTAAATCTGCGCCTGTTTCCTACGGATATTTGCCTTTATAGTCAAACTAGCTTAACCCGGTGCGCTTCGCTACACTGCTTTAACCACTTTATCGGTTGAGAGATATTTAATATATGCATCCTATGGAAGGTATTTCCCCCCTGCTTCTACCCGCTTTATTTTTATTTTTAAAAGTGAAGTATACCATAAGAGTGACTTCTACAAAGTTTGAACATTCTCACTATAACAGTTCTTAAGATGTGCAATATTAAACATTTACTTCCAATGGGGAAAACCACTTCCCCCGCTGCTACTTTATTTCAATTTTGGGGCTCAGAAGATCCTACTACCAAAAGTTCAACAAAATGCGTAAAGCGGCTCTTAAGATATGCGATATTTAATATTGGCATCCAATGGGGGTTACCAATTCCCTTCCCCTATCGAAAAAATAAGTAGCCTTTTTTATTTTTAGGGCTCACGTGATGCTACTGTAAAAATTTCAGGAAAATCGGTTCAGTAGTTAAGGAGTCTATAAGCCAACATACAAACAAACAAAAAAACAAACAAACATACAAACATTTTTCATTTTTATATATATAGAAGAAGAATAATTTCAAAGACACTTGCAGTTTTATTACCACTTTTTTAAAACTTGTAATTCCTTTTTTTAAAGAATTTAATCCGATTTTTCTTTACTAATTGCTGCATTAAAAATTTCTCTTACTGAAATATATTTAATTTTTCAGACTCTAATCCCAAAAAGTATTTTATGTAACTGCTCTGCATATAAAATTATAAAATTTTTTGAAAGAAGTGGGAAAAAATTTTAAAAAAATTTCAAATTTTGTTCATTTTTACTCCTCTTTTTTCTCTAGTTGGAAATTTCAGAGCTTCAAACATTCGGACATATTCTAGAAATTGAATTAAAGTGGATTTAAAATCGAACAAATTTCAGAAAAGAACCTGTAAAATTTCCTAAAAATATTCCTTTTTATATACAAAATAAAAAAAAAAACTCGTACTAAGTTTCAGTTACTTACTTAACCAGGAACAACTTTATGATTTTTAGTAATAGATGGTAGTTGTTTCATACGTTACCTGGTAAGTACTTTAATAAGTACTTTTTTCTATTATTTTTATTACTGAACGTTTGCTTACTAATAATCAGCTCAATAACTACTTATTAGCTGTGTTGTTTTCCGTACTGAATATTTACTTACTGGGAACGTACTCAATAACTACTTATTAGGTCTTTTAACTAGTGATCTTTCAGATTCGGGTAAGTATATAGTATGTACTGAACTCTGTGGACACCTCGAACAAAAATAAGTATTTATTCGCCCGAAAAATATGTAGTGTTTAGTTTTCTCCAACATAACTTGCTAACTTACCAGGTAAGTAAAGTTTTTGCTGGGTTTAGTACGAGTTGTAAACAAAAATGTAAGTACGGATAATACTTAAAAGTACTTAAAACAATCCGAAATGGGATAACTTTCGAAAACCAATGTGCGTGTGTTTGTAAAAGATTGTTGAATAGAAATGACAACGACACTATAAGAGAAAAATTAAGTTTATTTGTATGTTTAATGAGTGAAATAAGAAGCAACAATTCCCATATTCTATTTGTTAAAATTATTTAGTTAAAAACATAAAATTTTTAAAATAGATCGATTACGGAAAACATATTGGTAAACAAAGGGAGGAATACAACATTAAGTGTTTAGGTAAGATTCAATATAATCTCACTTTTGGATTATTTCAAGTACGAATCGAGATTAAACCGTCTTATAAATTCTCGAATCAAGCACAGTTTGAGATTAATTTTATCTCACTTTTAATTAAGTCAATCCTGTTTCCGGATTATATATTTTAAGTACGAATTCGGGGTTAAATATGGATAAGTTAAGTATTTCGTACTTGAAAAATCCCATCTTGATTCAGGCGTTCTGTACTTGATTTAAGGAAATCCGTACTTTCCGTGTTATTAACATCGCTTCGGCTTGATTTAAGTACGGATGGCTAGATTTTTTTTTTCAGGGTCCTTCATTCATTGAGAATCAATTATCTTAACAAGATCAACTCTTAAAACTAGGTAAAACTGCAGTCAGTCTGCAAATAATTGAACTTAAAATCTCGTTCGATTTCAATTTCACTTCATTTCAATTTCTAGAACGATGGTATTTAAGCGATTTATGGTAGTAAAATTTATCGTAAAAGTGAAAGTTACAGTCCATGATGGACTTACTTTTCCCAACAGGTTGTGACGGCGCGTTTTTTAGTTTGCATAGAAATTGAAGAACGACCGTTTTTGAGAGCCGGATGCGAGTTACGATTAAATATGGACCCACAAACTCAAAATTTTTAAGAATGATTTATGTTTGTATTTTACTTATTTGCCTGTTCTGGGGTCGTTTGTGTGGGGACAAGGTGATATAATGGACCAATTTTTACAATTTAAAATAGGGTTGGTTCTTTAGCGTATGTACCTAAATTGCTTGACTAGCTTAAAATGGACACACTGTAATACTCCAATTGACATGCTCTTTGCGTATAGTGGTATAGAGAATTAAAACGAAATTAATCGAAATAGATATTAAAGCTTTTAACGATATTCAGATCGTAAATTTGGTCTGGAATATTGCGAAGCAATAAAAAGAATTATCTTTTAGAATTTTCTTACATATGGCTGCTTCTTTAATTTTCCAACAAACAATAGAGTATGAATATCCTTGTATTGTGTTTGAATTATGCTGTTGTTGCTGTTTTTATTTTGATTTATTATTTCAAGGATAATTACGACCACAACACACCAGGAACTATTTACAATCACATGTTGGGCATCGATTTGTTTTCGATATTAATTCATCAATAACACAATCTTTTATACCAACCCCATTTAGTTAAATGGCCATAATGCCAGAACCAATTGTTCCCTTTATTACTCATACCCAGTCAAACAGTCAGTTAGTGATTCAGTAATTTGTTCATTGTGTTTAGAATTATTATTGACTTGTTCCACCTCAATCCGAAGTTGGAAGTTATATGTGTATACCTATATGAATGTAGTCCTAAGAAGTCGTCTCTTTTTTTATTTTTCTATTGTATTTGTTTTGTTTAAGCCTCTTGTTTTGAAAGCAATAAAAATTGAGCAAAAGTTATTTGCCACATTAAGTCTAAACAAAAAAAAACCCAAATCCTTTTTAAGAGTCCTCTGGTATTTTCTTTTATTACTAAGGATTCTTTTTACTGCAGCAGCGGGCAGATCTTTTTAACATTTCACTGCTGCTTCATAAAATGAAACAAGTGTTTTTGTATGTGGAATTTAAAGTGGTTGGTGGTAATGAGAATGAGTTGGTGGCTGGCAGAAAATCTAGGGGCGGTTTTTGTTTTCTTTCTGTTAAAAAGGACTTGAGTTGTACACAGATCCTTTTGTTTATTGTTATGATTGTTATATTGCTGCTGCCACGTCTCCTGCGACTGCTGCTACTAATTCCGATGTTTATGTTCATGTTGTTGTTATTATTATTATTTCTTTTTTCTGTTTTTGATTTGTTTGTTCATTCATATATCCTTCTTAAGGCTCTCCTCTTATACTTCATGTTCCCATTTACAATTTATATTTTTATTATTGGTACAATAACAACAACAACCACAATAATAACACACATACACACACATAGAAATAAATATTTAAACGACCGAAAACAAACACATTCGTACCATCCATCCATTCATTCATTCATTGTGTTCAATTGGAAAAAATAAGCTCTAAAGGATTATAAAGGAATGACGTGTTGATGTTCAGCTTTTGATGCGTCAGGTTGTTATTGAGGGCTTAAGTACCGCATCGAGTTGATTTATTATGCAGCACCAGAATTCAATTAAGCATAATGATTGTCACTTGTCCGTATGTTCGAAAAAAAATTCCAATGAGTTTTTATTTTCATTATCATTTTATTGTTTTCTTTTTTGCTTCCTTCTGTTTTGTTTTGTGGCATAAACATTTATTGAAGGATTATGCGATTTTGTGTTTATGCTTAAAGAAGAGCTGCTAGCTTGTCAGCTGAATTTTTAAGGATGATCTTTGAAAACGTTTAAAAGTAAAAATTAAGTTTTTATCACATATCGCTCGTTTGCTGCAACATCGTTATAACTCAAAAATATTAGTTAAACGAAAAAAAGACCTTAAAGTTTTAAATTAACACACATCATAATGGAAACAGAAAATGTTATTCTTTTTTAAAGAGTTGAGTTTTTACAATGTCATCATACAAAATATTTATAATTTTTAATCCAAATTTTGATATTTTAATTAGGCTAAAGTTCATTAAATTTAATTTTCATTTAATTATTTTTTTTTTTATGAAGAAAGGAATCTTACAACATGAAATCGAAGCCAGGCCTTTACGGACAGGTTACACTTACATGTTTCAATTGCAACCACTCAATCTCTTCAGAGGGTTTTGCTGTTTAACCCTCACAGCTATTGACGACTGCTGACGTCAATAGTCAAACATCAATCTTTAAACTTAATTGTATTTAACCCTTGGTAGATCACAACAGAAGCAAGGAAGAACATGTAAATCAATTAAAATAGATAATCATTCAAAGCAAATTTCGTTAATTTTGTAAATTAAATTTTTTCAAGATTTAGTTTGTCGTGCTTGATTCCCAATTTTTATTCTTGATAAAAACACTTGGGAACTTTGCACGTCATACAGAAATCTTATTTATAATAAATTTTGTATGTATTCCCAAAAATAACTTTGATAATATACTTGCATGTACCCGTGTAAAAAACTGAACTGGCAACGAACGAAGACAATAAAATGAAGCAATTTGTTTTTTAATTTTGTTTTTTCTTTTTACCCACTTACAACTACAATTCGAGTCGGAAAAAGCCAACCAATTGTAGGGGAATGTAAGAAGAGATAAATTGTAGGAGAATGTAGGACTTATTCGCTTTTGGGGTTTTATTTGTATAATATTTTTGGCTTTTCTAAAATCTTTGGAAAAGGTTTCCTGATGAGCTGGTCTTAGCAACCAGTTAAATGCGCATAGAAGCTAGTTTTCCTTCAACAATAAATCTCAGTGTATTTCTCAAATACTAGCGAACCCCTGCACACTTCGTAGTGAAAAAAAGAAAAAAGGAAATCAATTCGAATTCATTTGAATCAGTGGTAAATTGTTTTTATTGTAATGCTCTGTGGTAAACAACATTTCTTGTTTTTCCATTTTCGGTGTAAATATACAAAACGATGGTTTGCCAACGCGCGAACAGGCTATATACAACTGTTAATGTGAGAAAACTGGATACTCTCTCCACAAATTGGCATTGGGCCTTATTAATAGTATCCGCAAACCCAAGCCGAACAGGAAACTGAAATCGTTTGAATTCAAATGGCATATCAGACGGAATCATTGGGATGCGTGGAATGAATACATCTTCGCCTTGGAATTTTCCAGTTAAAATAGTAGCTTTAATTACATAAGCCGTCAACCTTTTAATAGCAAGTCTTGTGCCATTAACCAAACGGGGTTGATTAATATTGCGAAGCATTATAATAGTGACTCCAACTTTCAATTGGAGATTATGCGGAGGCAATCCTGGTAAACATCTTTGTTATTTGCCGCTAAATTTGCGCTGTCACTCAACCATGTATGGCATGTATATTTTTGTGCTATGTTAGGGAACACGTTCAATCAATTCCTCTTTTGAATGTACGAAATGGCAAACATCATTTGGCAATGTTATCAAACCAAGGTCATTAACATGCATTGCACCATTCCCAATTTTTAGCAATTGCTTAGAGAACTTATCAGCAGATGGATCATTCTGCAACTGAACACGAACGTTAGAAGTGAGTTTCAATGTTTTTACAAATGGAGGATGCTTATGGAGGACTTTAAGCAAGCGTTAATTTCATCGGCAGCTGTCGATCTTGGAATGACGGGCAATTTTTGCCTAAAATCGCCTGACAATAAAATCAAGGCACCACCAAACAACTCTGAATTACCTCGAAGGTCTTTCATTGTTCTTTCCAATGCTTCAACAGATTTCTTATTCGCCATAGTGCATTCATCCCAAATAATGATACCGCAACGTTTCAATAATTTTGTCGTTCCAGATGTTGTTGAAACGTTACTTGTGGGAGTTTCATTAACTTGGTAATTCAATGGCAATTTCAAAGCAGAATGTTCTGTGCGACCACCATCTAACAAATTGGCTGCAATGCCAGAAGATGCCTTTCAGTTTCTCAAAATATTAACTTAAATTTGTAAGATTTTCATGCACGAAAAAATACATGTTTCGAAATGAAAGCAGTGTTCACTTAAATGGCTATAACTCATGAAGACTAAAATCGAATTGTAATGAATTTAAAATCTAATTACATTTCAGTTTTTCAAAATATTATTTTAATATTAAATATTATTAATGAATTCAGTGTTCACTAAAATGGATATAACTCATGAATCAATACACATTTGAAGACCGTTGATACATAAACACCTCGGTTTTGACGTCACCTTCCACGTGAACTTTGCAGAAACAAAATCGGTTCACGCATTACAGAGAACATCAGTTACTAACACAATGCAACTTTTTTATATCGTTTGTTAGTTAGGGCCGTTTGCGTTTTAAAACGGCCCTAACTAACAAAAAATCCAAAATCAGTTTTTTTATTGAAAAATTTGGACTTATCTGACCAAAATTACCAATTTTATTAACGAAAAACAAGCGGCCCTATCTACCCAGTAAAAACTTCGCCTACTTTTTCAAAATTAATAGCTTCTCAAACTCATTATTTTGTAGCTTTGTTCTATAACTACATCTATAACAACTTCTATAACTACTGTTTTCTGGATGTATGCAGGTAAAATAAATAATGACTTACTTTTGAATGCGTTCATTTTGGGACATGCATTGTAAAATTCATTGGTTCTTTCAGTGGAATTGTAAGTAGTGCTCTTATGTTTTTCTGATTACTCAACACATTATTTTGTAGGCGAAGTTTTTACTGTGTACAAAAGCGTTTTTTTATAAACGCAAAAAGACTTAACTGATTGTTTGTATAGACAACATAGTAAGTTAACAAAAAAATTGATAGATTTGACCGTTGAAAAATTTATTTATTATAGAGAAATAAATTTGTAACAGCTTAATGCAATTTGGTAAATAAAATATATTAATTTCATCTTAAGAGCGATTTTATCTGAATTGTGATTGATCTGTGTATTAATATTTCTGAAATAAAGAAAAATAAAATAAAAAGCATCATCAAGCATCAAGCGATGGATATAGATTATAATGCAGCAGCTAGTTTTAAAAAGACAAAAAAAAAATTGGAGACATTGCAGTCAACGAAACCGGATGGAAAGAAAGGAATATTAAGGTTTTTCTTAAGGAAACGTGAAAATTGTACGTAAGCTTCGAGAATTGAAGGATGCATGTAAGTCAAAGTTTTGCGAAAAAAGTTCGATTCGAAAATGTTCTTATTTTTCCGAAGTTTCGCGCAATGAGATTTTTGATTCATTTTGGAAAATGTCATGTGACAACAAAAAGCTTTGTGTCCAAAGTATCGTTGAATGTTCGGAGAGCCACGTATTACTGTTGACAATTCCAAACGATCAAATACAAAATATTACTTTTTAAATTACAATACAAATCGTAAGTATGTAGACAAATGTTTTTGTCTACGTTGGGCTTATCAGAAAAAATGATACGGCCGTGGAGAAGTGACGAAGAAGTGACAAATAAAAGAAAACGATCCGAATATGATAAAAAACTGAAATATTTACGAAAATGGTTAGAAGATTTGCCTTAGTTAGAATCGTCGGAAATCAAGGGTGCGTTCGTAAATGCATCACTGCGCTGCATCAGAAAAGCAAACTTTTTTTAAAGTAGATAAAAAAATAATTATAATTTTTTTTATAATGTGCCTATTATTTTTGAGGAGTATTTCAAAATTTTTTGGTCCACCTTTACTTTACTGATAAATATATAACCATTTGAAATCACTGATGCAGCGCAGTGATGCATTTACGAACGCACCCAAACTGAAAAGGTATATTTTGAAGCAGACTTCAAAAGTTATAAAGAAATATATGATCTTCAACATTTTTTCATTTTTCGAATTTCAGTTATGTATTTTATAAAGCTTTTTTGTAATACATAGTTCTATTCCTTCAATTTTTCAGAAATGACTTTATACACTACCAGACTATTATATTGTATTTTCTTAATACATTTTACCTTAGCCTTCCTTTAGAAAGCAATGAGGTATATTGTATGTACAGAAAAATTTACAATTATTAGACACCAGCAGAATGTAATGCATTTCTGGCCCGCTACGGCCTTCGTCAGCATTCTTTGTGTCTCACTGGATAGTGATACTTTATAAATTGAATGTATTTAACCCAACTATTTTAACAAATAGAAACTGGGAATTATTTCCTTCCGAAGGTTACTTTATATTATATTCAACATTTTTTTATTTTTCGAATTTATTCTATGAGCTAAACCCCGAAATGATCAGTGTGACTTATGTTTGTCTTATAAGGAAAAAAACTTGTCACAGGAAGATTTTGAAAATCACCGAATCGAAATTGACCAAATGAGATCTGAAAAGGATGTGTGGAAAAAGACATTACCATAGAGCACAAATACTTGGTGGTTGGTCATACGCAAATGGAATGAATTGATGACAATTACGCCCAGCTTTCGCAAAAAACTACAAGCGAAGTCATTACCACTTTACATCCGAGATTGCACGAAGAAAGGTTAAAAGTTTCTTAAAAGAAAAGGCAGCATCTGTAGGATTTAAAACCACTACTTCCAAAATATTGTCATTATTTCTATGATAGCATACCCTTTGAAAATGAATTAATACTTTCTAAATTCACTCTTCTTTATTCCAATTCTTGCAACTCTTTGTTTAATTTTTATGAATTATTTACATTAAATTTTTTTGTGATGCAATATTAAAATGAATTTACACATAATATTAATGTTTATTAAAAATATATTAAAGGCGTGTACATATAATTAAATTTATTAAACAGCGTTTTCCTAATAAATAAAAAATACAATTAATCTACTTTGTATTAATGTGTAGATAGGGTCGTTGGTTTCATAAAATTAGAGTGCCAAAGGACCTAACTAACAAGACTTTTTAAATATTTTAAAATTTTATTTTATTTTGCAAGAATTCAATTTCTCACGCCTTTTTTTATAATACTGGTGAAAATCATGCTGATCGAAACTATACCATTAATTTAAAACAGTTTTTTGCTTCTCCTGTATAATTTTCAAAATGTTAGGTAGGGCCGTTTGCGTTTTAGCTAACGATATATATGTATAAATGAAAAATTGGGAACTTAGCACGTCTTACAGAAATCTTACTAAAATTTATTGTTGGGAGATAAGTTGGTATTTTGTTTAAGCTTTGATATCGTTGCAAATAAGACTCTTTCAGTGTTTGCAATTCTCATTCACTCTGCAGTTTAATTTGCTAATAGGTACATTGGTTTGGTTTTTCTAAAATTTTTGGGAGAATGTTTCCTAATGACCTGACCTAAGCAATTAGTGAAATACGCATAGAAACTAGCTTATCCTCCCACAATAAATTTCAGTGTACTTATCAAGAATACAAATTAATAAGGTAAGCACGAAAAAAAAAATCTTAATGTGCTAAATATTTTTATTTAAAACAACACCACTAATCAAATCAAATTTTCTTGTTTTATAAAATATTTTTCATAAAATTCTATAGTTGAAGAAAACATACATATGTTTTTTGTTTACTGCTTTGTTGTCATTTGTAACAAATCAAGTAGCATAGAACTGTATTTTTATGGCTTAAATTACATGATTTGTCGATTTTTATTTTTAAACTTTTTGTTTAATTTGCGAAATTGCTCATGTGGCAGTACGTAAAACCTCACGGCCGACAAGTCGATAGAGGTGCAAAACAATCGATAGTACTATCGATTGTTTTATTTTTGGGGGACTATCTATAGTTTTTATCACTATCGATAATACCGGAAAATTTTAAAAGTAAGTCTGGTATCACACTATGAAAGTTTTCTTTCAGAAAGTCTTAGTTTATGGGTGAGAGAGGAGAAAAGAAAAGCTTGTTCTCTTCCCCTCTCACCAATAAACTCAAACTTTCTGAAAGAAAACTTTCATAGTGTGATCCCAGACTAACTACAAAGTTGATTAGAAATAGTATATGAAATAAAAACAAAATTTTATTTCCCATACTATCAAGTCTTTGCATATACTGTTTGTCAAAATTTCCAAAAATCGAAAGCTGTGACGTAGGCTGCACGCACGCTGTAATCAGCTATTAAATTGAACGTAAAATTGCTAAACAAATGGAAAGGTGAAATTTAAAGCAAACTCGTGGTCAATTTAAGAAATGTAAGTGCAGTGATGTTAGATGTTTTTTTCGAAATATCGTCAAAATTTAAAAAAAAAATCGTCAAAATCGTCAGTAGTTTTGAAAAAAATCGTCATAAAAAAAAATCGTTTTTTATATCAACACGAATTAATTACTCTATTAAAACATAAAATCAATTTTTAATACTTAAGACGATTTGGTGCGGCTTTGATATTGCTCTCCGGAGATTTTCGTCAAACAATTCCCGTCATCCCCAAATGCAGATGAACTGAACTTAATGCCTGCCTGAAATCGTCGTCTTTGTGGAGGCATGTCCAGAAGTTGCAATTGACCGCAAACATTAGAGTCGTGTTGCAGAACGACCCATCGGCTGCTGAATTCTCGAGACAACTGCCGGAGCTTGGCAACGGCCAAATTCCTATTGATGTTTCGAATGGATTGATATCGTTCCCTGAAAATTTTTGTGAATTCACATCGTCCAAGGAGGAGCTCATCAGCAAAGTGTTCCCCGACATTGCACAAAACTACAAAAATCTCGATTGGATTGGTGAACGGGCAATAATAGCAGCGAAGAATAAGGACGTCGATAACTTAAACTTAATTATTCAAAGTTTTTTTGTTGCAATTAAAATACATTGATTATTAAAGGTTAAGAAAAAAAGTACACAGTATAAATATATAGTCCAATTAATTTATTTTTATTGTTATATTTAAAAATGTTTTTTATTGCTTTTCGCAAGTTTTATCAAACAATTACACTGTGCTAGAATTTGGCAACTGGCGCTTAAACCTTTTTCGGGTACGCTGAGTCCAATACCGGTTCAAAAACGGTTCAGTTTATTGAAATTACATACTAAAAAAAAACGAAAATCCGCAATAAAATTTCCTTTAAACGTTAAATTTTTTTCTAACATGCGCTGTCGTTTTAGAAACAACAGCCAGGCCCACGATGTCACACGTTAACGTTCGCATAGAAAATTACATTTAAAACAAAAACAATTTCTAAAATTTGTTTTTGTTTTAAATGTAATTTTCTATGCGAACGTTAACGTGTGACATCGTGGGCCTGGCTGCAAATTTTTTTTTTTTTTTTTTTTTTTGGCAACAAAAATAATTTTTAATCAACATTTCGAAATTTTTGTTTGTTAAAAATCTATTAAAAATTACAGCTATAAATGATTAAAATCTGTTAACAACTTTTGATTTTATTCACAAAAGTCAAAAAATGTTAATTATTTTAAAAATTTCATAAATCGCAATATTTGTATGGGAGCCCCCTTAAGAAGTGGAGATAAGGGGCAAGTATGTCTCGAAAAATTGTTAAGGAGACTCCTTGGCTGTTATGGTACGTTTTCTTCAATATATTTCTAGTCTGTATTAAACTTTTTGTATCGTAACCCCTTAAGGAATGGACATTTTTAAATTTTGTTTTAAATATTAGTTAAACGAGCCACTTTTGTGCTCGCGATCTAAAAGCAGGCAGTAATTTGAAGGAGTTTTGCACTCGTGTTTTAAAAGCAGGCAGTTGTTGTACTCAAATAAAACAAGCAAGTGAAATAGTGCTGTCAGATTATTTTTTTTTCGAAAAATCGTCCTGCCAATATAAAAAAAACATCAAAAAATGGCCCTGACTAATATTAACTAGTTGTTTTTTAGTTTTTCTAAAAAAAAAAACTTGTACAATAATGGCTAATAAACCACTGATGGTTTAAACGCTGGTTTAGTTGAACTAAACTTGAATTTATATGTAGTTTAAACTCAGCAACTATAAATCATTCTCCCATGTGTTATATGTGGTAAAAAAATAACATGTGACAGCACTACGATAAATCTTATCAAATTCATATGGTCTGTGTTGGTAGTTTAAACGCCGAATTTTATGCGTTTAAAGATGGTTTATATATTTAGTGATTTATAGATTTTTGTACATCAAATCGCTCTCTACTAATTCCATTCAAATAAATCATATTAAAAATTTTAATATTTGTGTTGTATTATTACTCTAAAGTTTGTCTGAAGGCTTTAAAATGGGACGAGGCGAAGTTCGTCGAGTCCGCTAGTACACTCAAAATATTATGTAGTTAAATTCAAACGAAAATTCATTTGAAACAAATTAAAATTCATTTAAAAAACGGATCATTTACATTTCATTTAAAACAAATGATTTTTTCAGTAATTTCCAAGTTTTTTATTTCTTGAACATCATATTCGTTAAAATTGAATAGTTTTTACTTTTAAAAAATATATTTTAACCGATAAAAATCAAACAAATTAACAAAAAAAAATACGGAAAACATTATTTTATTTTTATTTATTATTTATTATTTATTTTATTTATTTTTTTTGGTAGTTTGTTTTTTTAATAACAAACATAAATGTTGAAAAATAAATTTATTCGTAAAATAACTATGTTTTTATTCAATTTTAACAGTACCTACAATCAGTTACTGTAATAATTTTATGAGTGTAGATATAAATATATATTCGCCTCTATATACATATATTAACTAACCCCCCGTTTCCACATGCAAGTGCATGTTCGAAAAACTCAATACACTGACACTTTTTCACTAACATTCACACAATTTTTGTTCATTCAGCCAATCGGCTGTTTCCTCGATTTTTTGTTGATAATACGTATACACTACTTGCAAGTAATTACTTGCATGTGGAAACGTTCGGTAAGAAAAAAACTTTACTTGACAGATTAAAGTGTTAAAAATTTGATGAAAGATTAAAGTTTAAACTAAATTTATTGACGGGATTAAATCGTCAACACCTAAGTGACTCTACATTCAAAATCGTCAATCGTCATTTTGGTAAATTCAGCGAAAAAAATCGTCAAAATGACGTAAAATCGTCGCATCTGACATACCTGTGTAAGTGTGCTAGTAAAAAAGTGAGAGTGTATTGCAAATTGAAAGGAATTGAAAGTCAAAACTTGATCGTGTAGCCTCGAACAACTACATTTCAAACAAAAACAGATTCTAAAATTTTTTTGATTCAAATTCTTTCGACTTCGTAAAAGAGGCAGTAAGAATTGACAATGATTCCATCTTAAAGTTTCCACCTTGAATTAATGTTTTGCTTGTTTTTACAACTATTAAACTTTTATTTTTATACTTTTTATACTTAAATAAACGGAAGGTGTTTTTAATAACATAAACGGAAATTCGGTTTTTAAGTTATTGAAAATCTCTCCAAGAAATGTGACCCATTTTTACACAAATTCAATGTAGGGCGAATGATGATCCAGCAAAAAAGGCATAGATTAAGAAAATAAAAGTGGAAGTCGAAGATATTGAGATTTATTTATTAGATTTATTAGAAATATAAAAATTTACTAATGATTTCGCATTATGATCTGATATAGAAAATTTATACCCGGCAAAATCATTTCCAAATTTTGTTTATAACTTTATCTCAAAATATTTCCCAAATGACAAACATTGCATTCCTGAATAACCATATAATGGTAAAATATAATCATAAAATAATTAAAATTAACCATGATTTGGTCGAAACTAACAATAAGTTGGTCGAAATTAACCTTGATCTGGAAAAATACGATAACAGCAAGAAGTTAACATTCATGAGATCCATGTTTTCCAGCCTACGACGACCTTCATCAGCCGTATTCCGGTTTGCCTGGTTTTAGCTACTTTTTGAGATTTTAAGCAAAACAAAAAAGTGATTAAAAAGCATTCAACTACAGCAGTTAACAAATTAACCACAATTTTTTTACTTTTAATTATATTAAATTAATATTAATATTATAAATACAATAAGGGTCTTCATGATATTGCTTAAAATTACCATTTGTGCAAATGGGTAAACTTGCGAGACTCGTTTCATGAAGATCCTTTTTAATTTTTGTGTATTTTTAAACAATTAATGTCATTTCAATCAGAAACGTCAATAAAAAATATATTAAAAAAAAATAATTAAAAATATAATAAAAAACTTGAAATTTGTAAATTATAAATGAAATTTGTTTTTAAACATGCATAAAGAAAGCCAAAAGACTAATATGCTTATATTATTACAAGAATTTATTGTTTGTGATTTATTTACACTTGAAGTTTTCATTGAAAACGGCGGTAAGCATTAAAAAAATTTGTCTGTATAAATGCACAATTGAACAGCGCAAGTTTACGAGTCAAAATTGTTGGGCAAATTTAAGCAGTTTGTGTAAATGAATTCTCATACAATTTTTGACAGTTCATTTACGAGGGTGTAAGAATGCACAGTTTGCACAGTTTACGAGACTTATAAACGATATCATGAGGACCCTTAATGTTTTAAAATTGTATATTATTCAGGCGTGTCACATATTCCGTTCAATTCCGTATTTGCCATTTCGTTCGAAATGATTTTTGGTAATTTAGATTCCAATCGTTTTCATTCATCCGAAAAATGTTGGCTAAGCGATTTTTATGACACCAATTTGGCAGCATCACTGTGTAGTGTGGCAACAAATTAACTTAGCAAAACAAAAAACAGCTGTTAACTAATTTTTATTGACTTATAGGCTTTTTACACTTGCTCACATCTTATATCTTTCATCTTATCGCAAAGATGATAACATCTTCCCATAAGAATTGTACAGGGCTTAAAATCAACATCTTTCTTCATCTTTAAAAGATGTTCCTCTTACACGTGAAAATTCACGGGTAAGAGCGAATAAAAACAAAATAAATGATATTGCTGTCCTGCTTTTTTGTATTTTTTTCTAGTGATGGTATATTAGGGCTGCCAGACGTACTGTTTTTAGCAGTACATGTACTGATTTTTGTCAATTGTACTGTTTTATGCACAACACCCAAAACAGTACGCAAATGTACTGTTTTTTACACTTTGTACTGTTTTCTGTACTGATTTTTAAGTTAAGTGTCCAAAAAACAAAGATATTAAGAAAAATCGTTTTTAAATAAAACACATTTGGGAATTTTTAACGGTATGCTATCAAGCCATATTGTCATAATATCCTTATCTTAGAATTTATTTACTCTCTAACTCTCATTTTGAGGGGTAATTTTTGCCCTTTTTCCCAACTCTTAAACAAAAGTGTACTAGACGGCACTTATTAGGGTTAAAAGAATTCTCGAAATTTCGGGCATTGAAATTTTTTAATTTCTTGAAAGGGCGTTTGGTACAAGTCAAAAAAATATACTAAATGTACTTCTGACCTAAAAGACTATTTCAGATGTCTTCAGTAGAATTGTATGGCAGTTCTTTTCATAGAATATATTAACCCTCTAACACCAATTTTAAGAAGTAATTTTTGTAATTTTTTTAACTTCTACACTAAAACGGTACGTTAGGGGGTTAAAATTTTCTATGAATATTTACTGCATCAAATTTCACTAGCGGTCTTCCAAGACCAAAAAAGCGTGCAATGTATGTAAAACGGGATTTCGAAAAATTAAAAAAAATCAAGGCCCGGAATTTCGAAAACCCGTTTTACTTGCATTGGATAATTTTTGGTCTTAGAAGACCCCTAGTGAAATTTGATGCAGAAAATATTGGTAGAGCATTTTAACTCTTATAAGTGCCGTTTTAGTATCCTTTTTTTAAGAGTTGGGAAAAGGGCAAAAATTACCCCTTAAAATGAGAGTTAGAGGGTTAATAAATTCTAAGAAAAGAATCGCAATACAATTCTACTGAAGACATCTAAAATTATTTTTAGCTCAGAAGTACATTTAGTATATTTATTTTGACTTATACCAAACACCTTTTCAAAAAATTAAAAAACTTTAGGGGCCCATATTTCGGGAGCCCGAGCTAATTTTTCAAAACCTTTTGGCAGATTTGCTCTACTAGTAGTATACTTTCATTTCGCTGTGCAAGTGTTGAGGCTGGTGGCGATGACCATTTTACAATATTTAGTTTAAAGAAATTGTTGTTTTGCAAACATAAAAGTTGTAAAATAATTAGAATTTTTGTACTGCGTCTATTGTTTTGTCAAAAATACACAGATTAAATAAGGAGTTGCTCACATCTTTCATATATTTTCCTGTTATTATTTTAAGACATATGACTACCGTTTAAATTAAAGAAAGAAACAAATATTTTCTGAAATTTATGCGATAGTTCCACAATATGTGTGTGGTGAAATTTGCTTTAAATACCAATATGTTTTAAGAAAATTCTATTAACCCAATCAATGAATAAGTTTTTTAAGTTAAATATAAACTAAGATATTTAAACATTATACATTGGAAAATGATGCAATGGCCAAATGCTTCGTTTATGGTGTATGCTTTATAAACGCAAATGGTGTGATTTTGTATATGAAATACCATTAAATGTAAATCTTTCCTTTGATGTTGATGTTTTAAGTCTTTTTCTTTATATTATTGTTGTTCAAGAGTTGTAAATATTTAGTTATGGTTTCGTAAAAAAATGTACTGTTTTTTTCTTGATTGTACTGTTTTTTCATAACCAATGTACTGTTTTTCCGAATTCAAAATCTGGCTACCCTATGGTATATACTTTTTAACAAATTATTAGTTTTTTCTAGTGATGACACCAAAATAATCGAAAGATGTTGAATGAAACAACATGAGCAGGGAAACCAGAAATATGCAATTTCATGTTTTTCTTGTGCGACCAATGAAGGCAGAAACAATATATTTATCCGTTTTAGAGCTTTTTATGAATTTTGGCATCGATTTGTTAGTGCATATTTTTGCATATTTTACCGTTTTCAGCATTTTTTGGCATAGTTTAGTTAAAAGAGAATTTTTGCAGCATTTTTTAGGTTTTTAGCGCATATTTTGCCATTTTAATGCATATTTTGATACATATCGGCATATCCGTCAAAAGGTCCACCGCGACCAAAAATTTTAAAGCTATTAAAAGCTGATTATTTTACGATATTGGTATAAAGAAATATTTAGATTTTACTAATTTTATAAATTTACCCATAAATTTGTTCACTTAGATGAACAATCTGCAAAGTTGTGCAAACGTTATTTCTTATTTGTGAGAATGTTTTATTGTATGTTTTCTTTAATATTATCTTCCTGAAAAAAGGTGATACTTGATACAAATTATTCCAAAAAAATTTTCTTACATGGTCTGTAATCTAAGGAAGAGTTCAAGGAGAAATATGTTATTCGGATTAACGGTAAATTTTTATTTTGTTTAAATCATTATTCAGTTAAATTTTTATGGAAAAAATTTCACGTTCAAAATGTCAAGTATCGACCCAGATTTTGGCTTAAAAAAAGAAAATACAGAAGATTTTGGAATCAAACCAAGATATTTTAATGTTACATTCCTACGTAAAATTCTGAAAGTAGTTTGACTAAAAAATTGTGCCAGGTTTCGCTGAATTACGCTTTTTTAAACATGGCCACAAAAACTACTTCTGTTTTTTTCACGTTCAAACTTCTACTTCTTTGCCATTATCTTTGACCTAGAATCGCGCCCCCCATAAACTTTAGCATAGATAACAGTGCTTTCTTAGAGCCAGTTTTTGACATAAAGATCAGCGATTAAATTAGAACTAATCTTTGAAATTCGTTTTTGAGTAGTCGATTATTTTATTTTGTTTCCAAGTTTAAACGCTCAAAGTTGGCGGTTTAAACTTGCGACAGAACTTTCAAGAGTACGAACAGCTTATAAAAGGAAATATTTTTTATTTTTTTTATTAAAAATTCCACCTCGTAAGATAAAATATTGCTTGATTATTTATTGTTATACAACACAATACGAAATTCTCGCCTTTCTTCTTCTTTTTCACGTTAAGAACAGTAATTTGATGACAATTTTTGGTATTTGTTTTAAACTGCCATACTTATACATAAAAGTAATGTCAATTCATATGGCAATGCTAAAAGCTTTAATCTTTCACTCAAAAACGCCAAAGAGGATTAAGGCTAGATTAATTGATTAATTGATTATTGATCCTGGTTTAAACTCTAAGTAAAAAACCCACTCTTAGTGCTTTAATTTAAGGGTTAAGAGAACGTTAAAATATTTGTTGTTTAAAATGTTATTGCATTTTTGATGCGTGTGACTGTCACGTTCAACGCCTTGGATTTACCCATATTCAATTTTTTTTAGATGCCTAAAATAGCTTTCGCAGCAAATAAAAAAAAATTTTTTTTTTTTCGAAAATCTGTTACTTCAATTTCGACATTTAGAATAAATGTTATGCGATTTATATCTAGACCCATCTTTTAGAATTCCGATTGACTCAGAATCACATTTTAAAGTGATCTAACGATGTCCATCCATCCGCCTGGCTGGTTGTCTGTCCATGTTAGCCTTGCGCCCAGAGTACAAGTTCCAATTTTGTAGATAATTTGATCAAATATGGATGGTGTCTATGCAAATGGCGACAATCGGCTTATAATTTCACATGCAAATTAGACTCTTTGTGTCCGCAAGCTATCTAATTAGGATGGTATTTAAATTAAATTCGGGCCAAAAATATTTTACTTCAAATTAAATTATTTTCGAATCGGTTAACATTTACTCAAAGCTCCCCTCCTTAACTAGCTTTAAATTCCTTTTAAATGTTAACATTTGTTAATAATTTAGCGACCGTTCCTAAAATCCCTTTAAGACAAAAACCCATATGGATGTTAATATCTAGATAATATTCGGCGCAAACATGTCTTATATGAATTTTAACCTTTTAAAGGTTTTTTTTTAAGATTTTGTTATTAAATTGGTGAATATTGGGTCTTCAAATGAGCAATTTTAATTTTTAGGACATATTTTTAACATTTTTCAGGGCATATTTTCCAGTTTTTACTGTCCTGTACAATTCTTATGGGAAGATGTTATCATCTTTGCGATAAGATGAAAGATGAAAGATGTGAGCAAGTGTAAAAAGCCTATTAGCTGTAAAATATCCGATTTAGCAGTTAGCATTTTCCAAGTATTTTTTTTTTTTTTTAGCAATTTTTAGAATTTTTTTTGATCATTTTCACGTGTAACCATTGCAATAATGTGAACGTATGTATATCTAGCAGCACTGTGCAATTATGTAATAGCCCGTTTACACTACAGTAGTTATGAGATTTCGGGCCAATTCTACTTGCTTTTGATCAACTTCATGACTATATCTGTTTGTATTTCCTTCTTAAGCTAATACGGCCTATAATATTTAATGTAATTAAAAACACAATTTTAATACATTTTTTTCCCGACGTTTCGTCGATTTTTTGTCGACTTCTTCTGGGGATCGTCTATTTAATAAAAGCATGATATTAATTAACAATTATTTACCAAATAACATTTAGAACTTACATTTTTTATATATTATTACATTAAAAAATAAACTTTAAAAACAAAAATTTTTACATTTAACATATATAATACAAAAAACATAAAAACTTCGAATTATTTTTAAACACATAATATTTAACAACTGTGATACAAGTTTATTTGATGGCTACTCTATAACTTGCACATATGTTGTTGGTGTCTTCTTTCAAATTCATAGTCTTTTTTATGTTTTGCTGAATTCTCAAGCTTTCCTTCGTAAATCTCTTTCTCATATTTTCCTCCTTGTCTAATATTCTAATACGTTGAAAATCTGGTGCATGGTGTGAACTAATCATATGCATTGCTAGTGCTGTTGTTTCTTTCTGCCGCGTTATATCCATCTTGTGTTCTCCTATCCTTGTTGATAAAGCTCTCTTTGTTGTTCCTATATACACCTGATCACAGAGTTCTTCGTTGTTTCCTTTACATCTTATTTCATAAACAACGTTATTTTGTTGTTGTTTTTCTACTGGCGCCTTTATTTTAGTGAATATTGCATTTGTTGTTTTGTTAGGCTTATACGCAAAACATATGTTATTTTGTTTCAGTGTTATTATCATGTTTCTGTTGTCAGTAAGGCCAGGGATGTATGGTACACTGTAGAATTTTTTGTTTTCCATTTCATCAGTATTGTCAATTTTCTTATTTTCATTTAATCGTCTAAATACGTCGTCTATTAAAGAATTTATTAATTTTTTAGGGAAACTATTTTGTATCAATATTTCTTGTATTATGTTTATATTTTTGTTGTGGAATATTTCGTCACTAATTTTCAGTGCCCTCTCTATTAAATTTCTCGCTGTATTTATAATCTGACTTCTGGGTTGTGTGGCGTTAAAATTCATAAGTCTGCCTGAAGCTGTTTCCTTAGAGTACCAATTAAAAATAATGTTGTCCTTATTTTTCCGTAGTTTTGCGTCGAGGTATGCTATTTCATTATTTTTTTCTATTTCGATGGTGAATTTAATTTTTTGATGGTGAGAATTTAAAGTTTTAAGAATTTCGTCCTTATCGTCATTATTAATGATAGCGAAAATGTCGTCTACATATTTTGCTATGTATTTAATATTTATATTTTTATTTTTTAATTTTTTTATTGCATCGTCCAGTAAATTATCAAGAACAATATCCGCTATTGTAGGAGAGAGCGGGTTGCCCATTGGCATACCAAATATCTGATTAATTACTTTTTTACCATAAACATAAACATTTGACAAAATCTACTCAAAATCAAGTTTACTTAGTTATGCAACCATTGCTTTCTCCATATATGTAGTTCTTAAAAATACTTCCCTGTTCAAGAAAAAAATTACATTGGAGAAGCAGCTCGCGCTTTTTGTCATTATTTCTTAAGGACAAACAGGTCGTTCTTGTTTGTCTACTTTTCGTGCATTTTGCGTTGTCACCCCGCATTAGTTAATGGTTCGGCGTCGTATAACTGTACCGAGTTACAGTTTTTGCGGTTTCAAAATTAACAATATGCAATCGTTTTTTTAATGTGACTAATGGAGAACCATATATGTATGGCTCAAAATCACCAAGGTTGTAAATTTCAAGATTGATTTTATGCCAGAAAAAATTTTAAGCTTAATGATGGCTCTTAGTTTATACTTTTGCAAAATTTGTATATTAATAAACTTTGACAGGGCAGCGCACACAATTCTAAACTTTTTTTTATAAAACTGCTTTTTAGTGAATATCTTTCAGAAAACCATCATTTCGGGAACGTTTTTCTAGTTTGATTAAATTAACAAAAACAAAACAAAGTACATAACTTAAGCATCGTCTAATAACACGGGCTTATTATGAATCTATATTATATAAACATAAGTAAAAACAATACATACAAAATCCTTTTCAAGCCAAATACGCCAACAAATTAAAGAAGTTGCTATTATCGTGCATAAAATTTTAGAAAAATCAAAATATTCAAAACTCTTATGATCGAATTAAAGTTACATGAACAGAATAAAAGTTGTGTTCTAAAATAAACTATGTATTTTTTTTAAAAAAAAGCTCAATTTATGCGTTTTTATTAAAAAATATTAATGTTCCCGGACATGACAAAACTGTTACCGAAATGATGATATTGATATCATAAGGTATAAGTAAGGAAATATTTGAATTGTAAGCAACGGTTTAAATATTTAAGTTTTTATTTAGACGATAAGTTAGCAAAAAAATACAAAAGAAAAAAAAACATCAAAATAATAATATCTTTCTTTTTTTTAAGCAATGGTTTATTATGCTGACGAAGATATGTTGCCATTTAATCTCTTTCTGTTTTTCAGTCATCTTATCCATAAAAAATTGTTAGAGAGTCGCCCTAGGAAACAATAATTATCATTCCGAGAACGCAACAGTCATTTCGGGAACGTGCCATAATATACGGAAACGTTCCCGAAATGACGATTTCAAATAAATGCGCAACTTGCTTATACAGCGGCCATTTTAAATGCGACCTGACTTTGTCAAAAGTAAAATATTTGGGGCTACTTTATTTTTTCTTGTCGGAAAAAATAATTTCATCAATAATTACATTTAATCAGAGTTCCCAGTTTTATTTTAAGTCTTATCCCCAATTTGCGATTTTTCATCCCCAAAAATCCCCAAAATAGCCATTTTCTTATCCCCAAAAATCCCCAACTTTTTTTAAAAATTAGATACATAATATTATGTCAATGGAAAAATATGCATACATCCATTTATTTAAATAAATCCATTTGTATAATATATTATTAAAACTCAAGGTCTATCCAATAGGTCTGTGCAAGAAGCCAGATGTTTATTTGGTCTATTCCTCAACGATGTCAAAAGTTGTTTACATTTTCCTTATCCATGTATATTTTTGTTAACGTTTTTCATTTTTTGCCACACATACATGCACACAAATCACATTTTTCCTTTTGTTTTCTTTATGTAGTAGTAAGATTTTGACAACGGCGATGAATTTTACACAAACAAAATGACTGTTGTTTTTTGTGTTGTTTTATTGTTGTAGAGGTAAGCAGACCTATTGGATAGGCCTTGATTAAAACTAATGTTAGTTATTTTTTGAGTTCTACGTATCTATGTACAAGGGTAAAGTAAAAACACAAAAGAAAAATAATTAATTTCCAAACCTAGGGAATCATAATCTTCTAATTCATAAGCCAATGCAATTTTGTGTTACATGTTGTTTGTTTAAAAAGTGCATTTGAGATTATTGAATAAATTTGTCACAGCAAGCTGCATAATTTTAAAGTTTGTATTTATTCTAAGAAGAGCTCCTTATAACTCATATTGTATTCTGTTGCAAATATTGATTTTGGTTGTATTCATTACAGAAATAAGCTAGTTAAACAGAAGTTGGTACAACAAGCATATTTAAAACTATTTTAACAAGTTCTTGAAAAAGTTTTAAACCGCAAAAAAGACTAAAATTTGTACCCACATCTTGACCAAATCGGTCTTGCCATTGCAAAAATGAAATTTATAATAATATATTATCCCCAAAAATCCCCAGCGAAAAAAGTGTTTTCCCCAAAAAATCCCCTGGGGATTTTCAGGAAATTTTTATCCCCAATTACAAAAAAAAAAATCCCCAATTTGGGCATAAATCCTTAAAACTGGGAACACTGCATTTAATAAACACGTTCAAGAAATGACGGGCTATTGATGTACGCTCTACGAATAATGAATTGAAAATTACTAACCACTTTAATATAACCTTTTTGACGATAAATGCATTCACAGTTGGCTTTTTTATTGTTTCCTGCTTCTACTGCCGTTTAACACCTGATGGCTATGTTCACTTAAAATAATTATTTTTTGATTATCGATGCGTTCACTGAAATGACTTGTGCACTATCGGACAAACTATTTTTGCATTTTTATAATAAGAAATAAATAATGTTTTAGTTACCTTATCAAAACTAGATTTTGTATAATAATTACGGTGTATTTAGTAATGACTGGTGTTAAATACCTTAAATTTTTCATTTATATCTTAAACTTGTTTTTGAAGATCGCAATTAGGACGCGTTCCCGAAATGACTTTCTCTGCATGTATATTGATTTAGCTTAAAAATTACTTCTTTAATTAAATTTATTGTTTGATGTACACATAAAACTGGTTAGTTGTAGTAATTTATAAATTTTCTTTTTTCCATAAAGCTAAGATTTAATACATTAAATTGCTAGCAAAACCAATTCTGCACCTTGGTGATTTTGAGCCATATTACTCAGACGTTTTACTGGTGGAGTACCAAGGAAATAACTCAGACGTTTAGGGGTGAATACCAAAATACTCTGGAGCAGATTCTGGAAGTTCTCGCCTTCCTATACGAAGGTTTAGGTCGAACGAGGACTTTGTGGTTGAGGCTCCAGACAATTGTGTGATACCCTGGCATTATAACTTAAATAGTTCGCCAAAAAATTTTAATTTTAAGCAAAAAAAAAAAAAAAAAAAAAAATAACAAGTATGGCGGCTTGTTAAACAAAATTAAAAGTTTTAACAAAATAGTACTTAAATGAACTAGATAAAGAAAATTGATAAAATAAATGAAGTTAGTTATATGTAAATAGAGGGCGATGCAAATTTTTAAATGCCTATTTTTTATATATGATATGCATGTACTGCACAAAAAACTTTCAGTCAACTGTTTTCGTTATGGAACCAAAATCTGGCTAATGTCAAATGTAAATGGACTATTAAGGGCAAAATAAACCCCACAAATTGCTTTCCAGACATGCCAAAAATTTACGTTTGAACAAATATTTTGTGTTGTTTATTGGGGTGTTTGCTGATTAGACAAGCATTTGAAGCATGTTTGTAGAAATATTAAAAATATTTAATATTTGGCAGTCATGTTGTACATTGTTCTACTTTTTGTGGTGAAAAGTGCTAAATGTAATCATACCAGCGAAGACTTTGCAGATTTTTCGATTTAGGGTTTGTCTGTAGAGCAAAGTCATAAGTGACAGTACATACAATTTTGTATAATACAGAAGTATACTATATAGAATATTTTTAATTAATTAAGACCGAATTTTTTATTTATTACTTACTTCTTAATTTGCTGCATTTGGCTCGAATCCAGCTCCATTTTGATTGTCAGATCGCTACAATGTATAAGTTTATCCTTTACAGTCAATTGACTCTTAAAACCACACCATTTCGAAACCTTTTCAAATAAACTTCCTTCTAAACTATTACAAAAAGTTAAACCCAGCAAATAACAAAAACTTCTCTACGTAATCCTTGAAAAGTGCCTATATTTAAACGCAGTTGGCTTCGGAATTATGTTAAATGCACTTAAATAGATATCAATATAATAAAGAAAACAACTACCAGGAGTTTATCCTGTCGCATATAGTTACGTATCATTACCAATCACAGCTTGAAATTACAACGGTCCCATTGTTAATTTAAACATTTATTAACATGGAATGAGAAAAAGAGAGAGAGAGGGAGACAATTAAATTGCTTGTGCAACGACTTAATTCGAACCAAAAAATAATAAAAAAGGCATGTTGACATGAATAGACCACATCCTTCTTAAATAAAAATGAAAAAAAAGAAAACAACAGGATACGGAAAATAATCCGTTCTTTGTCAGCAAATTTAGTAAAACACCAAAATAATCAAAAACACTTATACATGCAGTTACATTTAACACAGACAACTAGAAACAACTACACTGAGAGCGAAAAATAAATTGTATAAAATTTAATTAGACAACTTAAACAGTGGGTACTATTAAATTGCATTTGAAAAAGGATAATTTAATATTTATAAGAAAAATGTAAACATGTTATTACCGTATTTAAGTTTAGAATAAAACTCATTTTAATAATATTTTTCAACGTGTATTTTTCAATTCAGGCATGTAGGTATTATGGCAATGACAAACGGGACATTTTTGCGAAATCGGCAAAAGACAAATAAGAATTTGACACTTGAATTATTAAAGCAGTTCAACATCAACAACAATATTTGTCGCAATAAAAAAAAGATAGCAACAACAACAATGAAAATAAGAATACAAAACAACATATACTTACGAGAAGTAGACATACAAACATATATGTATACATACATATGTATTTATGTATGCACATTAGGGTGCCCCAAAATTTTTTTGTCAAAGGCTCAAGCATAATTTGAAAGCTTATAGGGTCCAGTATTTTTGAATTTTTTTTTAGATTTTAAGGAAGAGGTTTAGAGATCGCGCAAATCAAGTCTTTGTTAAAAATCTGGTTTTTCGGCCTTTTTTCAAACTTGACTCATAACTTTGTCAATAACCACGTTCACTTAATTTTTTGACGGAATATTTCTAAAGAAAATTTCCCAAACTTTATTTCCATATGGGCACTTCCAAGATTGTAAACGGGACATTCGCACACGTTTATATTGACAAAACTGTAAAAAAAGCAACCTGATTTTCATTTTTTAAATTAATGATTCATTTAACTCTCAATTAGCTCTTTAATTACCGCAAATTAAATTTTTCGCTTACTGTCGTGGTTTCCGAGATAATTGCAAAAAACCAGTGATTGTAAACGGGACAAAAAACGGAAGTGGGTTTTAAGGGGTAACCGTTTAAACAGTGATTTCTGCGAAACCTGACACAATATTTTATTGGGATTAATTTTAAAATGTTGCGTACTAATGTGCCCTAAAAATGGTTTTGATTTCAAAATAAAATATGAATTACATTTTTTTAAATAAATTGTTAAAGAAATTGTAAACGGGACATTGTAAACGGGACAATTTTTCCACCATGATTTAAAATTTTTTTATGTTGCTATTTATAATCCTTTATTTAAGAAACTTAATAAAAAATGTTTTTCAGATCATAAATATGCCTTAGATTAGAGTATTGTTGTTCCAAATGCATATTTTCTAATATACACAAGTATGTGCTAAAAGTTGTAGTACTTCGTTTACCATTTATCTTTTTTTTCGAATCAATTAATTTATACGCATAATATGCGTAGGCGTATAGCAAAAACGTAATCTGCAACAAATTCTAAGAAAACTTGACTAAGAAAGTATGGGTTTAAAATCAAAACCTAGCTCCCGCCGAGAGACATAATGGAATCTTGAAAGTTGGTATCAAAAAATAATAGGTAATGAGAGCAAAATGCTGTTTTATGCAAAAATTATACAGTTTTAATATTCCGTACTCAAAGAGTGAACATGGAACCTTATTACTGACACTTCTTTGTCCGAGCGTCTGTCCATCCGTCTGTCCGTCACAGTGCAAATTCTCCGGAAGGTGGGGAAACGGCAAGAGCTAAAATTTAGCCAGAATATGCAGTTAGGTGGCCGCTACAACAACAAACACTGAAAACAACAAAAATAGGAAGTCTAACAGGTGTCCCCATATAAGAAACTGTATTTTGCTGTAGTTTTGAAACCGTTGAGGTAGAAACTTCACAGAATATGTAGTTGCATGGGTGGTACAAGAAATACTAAAAAAGTAAAATGCTAAAAAATAGAGGGTGCCCCAAAACAAAAAAAAAAACGTTTCTTTAAATATCATTTAATCCATTTTGTAAATTTTCCATACATAAACACATATATTACACGGTACTCGTAGTACAGAACCTTACATATGCGAGCCTTATACTTGGCCTTAATTTATTTAAGGCCAAGTATAAACAGTAACAGTACACTGAAAGAAAAATGCTTCATATACATATATAATGAATCATTTTCATAAAAAAGTTTTCCTTGGGTAAATGAAAATTTTCATTGTCTAAATGGAATTTCATAGGTTTGATGAAGTATTTTCGTTAAAATCGCTTCATTAGATTTCGTAATTACGTTAAAAATTTTCATTGGATATATGAAAACTTAAGGTTGTCTAAGTTAAACAAAAAATTTTAATAGGGAACTTAAAAAAACAATATACAAACATAACTATATTCATAAATTAATACAAAATTATAGTTTCCTTAAAAAAATGTTTAATTGTTATTTAAAAAATGTAAGATTTAATAACTTCATACATCTAATGTTACATGTATGCCATTAAATTTATGAAATCAAAAAATTTTTTTATAAAAGCAACATATTTCAATAATTGCCTTCATAAATTTAAATTTTCATTATGACAATAAAAATGTCATTATAGTAATGAAACAAAAACTTTTAATCCACTTTCAATCAACGTTGTTATTGTTATTATGGACAATTTAATCTCATATTTACGGTCTTAATTGAGAAAAAAACATATTTTTTTTATACAAAAACTACACTGCCCCGGTAGACTAGCTGGTAGTGAGCTAGTCTATCAGCACCGAGGTTACATGTTCGAATCCCACCAGAGACAGAAAAAAAATAAAAAATAAAATAAAGTAAAATAAAATAAGAAAAAATAAAAAAAAAATAAATAAAAAAAAAAAAAAAAATTTTACTTTATTGAAAGTATTCATCCAATGAATAATATTCATGGATCTAATGTAATGTTTCATTAAGTACTTTTAATGAAACAGGTTTCATTGATCCAACGAAGCGCTGCATAGGTTCCTTTATAATGCAATTTTTCATGGGATTAATGTCAAAATTCGTTAGTATTGCGAAGAAAATTCTTTCAGTGTAATAGGGGCCTAAAACACGTTTATTTATCAAATTAACCTAAAACTTAAGTTTGTAGTGTTATTGGACAATAAGTAAGAACACAATTTTTTTTTAATTTTCGTAATTAAAACAAAAGAACCCAAGTATTTTTTACAATCCATTCGGGGTATTTGGGTTCGACTTTCTATAGTCACTGCGATAACACTTTCACGATTTTTTACAATTACTCGTAGTGAGACATGCGTTAGCAACTGCCCACACCGCTCGGTTTCCTGAATGTGCGACGGAATTCCTGGATCTGGCAGTGGTACATCATCAGATTTAATATACTCCAATTGGTGCTCGTGTGGGATGCTTGCAGTCAATGGAGGCTCCGATAATATGTTGTCATTATCCAAGTCGACTAAATTCATATAATCTGTGCAATGTATATTAATTGGATGCTTTTAGTCCTGAGCTTAGTTGAGTCATACAATTGTTCGCGACAATAAAAAATTTGGTTAATGGCTCTTTCACGGACAAGTGTCCTTTCTTCGAAAGCAGTGTTAACAATATATTTTCGGGGTGGGAGAAAAATGCATTGTTTTGTATCGTTTTGTTTACGATTTCTCGAAGATTTTGTGGTAAAAATTGCGTGGACTTAATAAATTTATAAAAAGGCGCACTGCCATGTACTACTTAATTATAAAATTGTACATTAACATACATCGGTACATAAACTTTCATAAAGTAAAGTTGCAACACATAGTCGCAGCAGTCTGCTGGCTTTTGTTAATCAGCGAGAATGAACAATATGTCCCGGTTTCATGCTAGATACGAACCTTCCGATACAGCTTTGGCTATTCGGAATATACCTCTTCCGAACGTCTGTAGAAAGATTTTTTTCATCTTAAAACATAATATCGATGCAACAACAATGTTCCATATATCTTGATCAATAGTTAGTGGTTTAAAAAAATGCAATAAAAAGGCCCAAACAAGCAACTTTATTTGCTACTTTTTTATTTTTCATAATCAAGCCTCTCGGCGGGAGCTAGGTTTTCATTTTAGACTCATACTTTCTATGTGTAATTTTCTTAGAATTTTGTGTAGATTTCGATTTTGGTATACGCCTGTCACGTTTTTTCTCACCCGAACAAATTGACCCACCCTAACGCATATATTAAAAAAATATAAGCAATTCTCTAAATAAATCTTGAAAAGAAAAATTTTTTTTCCCATTTTTTGTGGTTGACGTTTTTTGGAAATAGCCATATGCAAAAACTTTAAGTTCCGGCAATATTTTTGTCCATTAAGATTCCACATATTAAGTATTTTTGTAATTTTTTAACAAATTCTGTAAAAAACGGTTTATTACTTTTCAAATTTATATGAAAGTTATAAAAACTTGTGACTAAACAATTAAGAAAAACAAAAATGGAATTTAGTCCTACAGTTTCCGAGTTACATTATTTTTATAGATGTACCTTAAAAATTGTGATACTTTTTTCGTTATAATTATTGTATATTTCCTTAAAATTTTATCGTTAGGTTTTAACTGTCATTTACTTCTGACATTTATTGATCTAAATCGTTACACGCTGTCATTTTGTGCTCCAGGAGCTATCAATCGGACTCGCTGGATGATGAAAATTATCTATTCTTTGAAAATATGAATTTTCCGAAACCCGTTACAATCTTATATAGACAAATCAACAGTTGATGCCTTGCTTGAATTTAGTTAATTTATTTTAAGAATGTATATCACATTTCAAGAGGCAAAGAAAAAAGTTCAACAACTAACTACAAGTGGTAAATGATGTGGCAGAACGAGGTGTGGCTTTGGCTATTACTTATATTAATGCCACAATTTCTGAAACTGATTACCAGAATTTATTGCAAGGTATAGAACTGCATCACAAGAACTTCATTACACATCATTGTCACAGAGCAAAAGAAAAGTTTTTTTTTTTGTTGATTGGGTAAGATTGGTGAACTGGCAAACAGCTTATAATAACATATGCTGGGTATAAAGATAAAAACGGGTATAACTCAGGAACGGTAAAAACTAATTTAAAAATTGTTTATTCATATTAATAAGAATTAATTTGTCTTTCAAACTGCATCATTAGTTTTTTTCGTTTTTATTTAAACTTAAAAAGCTGTATAGCGTTATTACAAAAATTTTTAAAAAAAATTACGAAAAATTGTAATTAAGGGTATCTAAATGAGTAAACTCATCACAAAAACTTATAATTGTTTCACACAGAAATAAAGCTTGGATACTTTTCTTTAAAACTGTTTCCTCAGGAGTGAAGAAACTCGTGGTATTAACCAAGTTAGGAGTAAAGTTAAAAAAAGGCCGAAAACTCATTTTTTTATGAAAACTCCATTTGCGCGACCTCTAAACCTATTCCGAAAATTCTTAAAAAAAAAATACTTTACCTTTTAAATTTAAATTGAGCACCTAAGAAAATCAGAAAGAAAAAATTTTTTGGGACACCCTAATGCACATGTGAAATTTTACATTCATAAACATATTAGCAGGGCCCAATTCTTATGAGAAAAAATGGAGTTAATATTCCTAACTAAAAAGTGAGTTTGGATGCCCTGGTTGGCAAGTTGGTTCTGAGCTAGCCTCTCAGTCCGTTGGTTGTGGGTTCGATTCCCGCCAGAGAATCTGGTCTGTTTCAATACAATGGGCTGTAGGTCTAAAGCTTCGTACAGACGGTGGTCAGATCTTACAATGTTGTCATTTATCTGACAATGGTGCCATTGTCAGATGCATTAATTTTACACATCTGCCAAATGAAACTGAGCTTACAATGTTCACAAAGTTGCAAGACGTTTTAAGGCAATTTTAATGACAACATTGTAAGATCTGACCACCGTCTGTACGAAGCTTTAGACCTACAGCCCATTGTATTGAAACAGACCAGATTCTCTGGCGGGAAGGGAAGCTTAATGTAGGGAAGCATCACAAAATTCACCTTAATACGTCAGGTGACAATCAAAGTTCACCCAAACAAAAAGATGATGGCAATACTATACCGAAGCTTTTAGTTCAACAACCAAGCCGATCTCACCTTTGGTTTGATATTTATAAGCATTTTTGTGTAGAATTTCAATTTGATAGCACGTGACATTATTTTTTTCTGAACCGAGTTTTTAATTCGATATAATTTATATTTCTAATATACCAAAGTGATTGTGAATTTTTTTTCATAGTGTTGGAATCATTTTGAGTTCTTTATATTAACAACGTACAGGTAAGTAAAAGTAATGCATCCCTATAGGAGCGCTTACCAGTTTACGTGTACTTTTTTCATTTCATATTATTTTTCTATTGTATTTATAGCAATGGAGCGTAAAAAATATACAAATTAAATTTATCGTCTGAGGAAGAAATCGCTAAAATTATGGATTCTGTTGAAACGGATGAGGAGGCAGATGAAGATGATTATGACAGCGACGACAGCGTAAAAGACCCTGATTTCGATCCACAAATCCATCAAATATGTCCAGAAAATAAAAGAGCAATCGATGAACACCTTGTAAATGTACTTAATCAATATTTACATAGTTTAATATTTTTGTAATGAATTGTTATTAATTTTTTTGGTATTTTCGAAAGGTTTGCGATAATACGGACTTATTTGTGGATGCTATAAATTTGTCAATCGATATGAGCATAGATGATGTGCAATCGGCTTTGTCAACTCTGCACCCCATTCCTTTTCCTATTTCGAATGAAGAAAATGTGGAAACAAAGCCTCATAACATACAATTGCATGTGAACGAGGTTGCGTTTCAAGGTGATTGTAGTTTGCCAACGGCCATAAAAGAGCTCGAAACACCAATGCAGTTGTTTTGCTATTTTTTTACACCAGAAATAACAAAATTGATTGCTGAAGAAAGCAACCGACATGCATTGAGAGGAAATATAAATGCTACCTTCCAAATTCCCGATAAAAAAAATTAACGGATTCTGTTTTGCCAGTTAGAGGGTTAAGTTACTATTGCTCGGTTATTTAAGTAAGAATATAATTTGGCCCGTTACCGATAGCTGAATTTTATCGGCCGTATAAAAAATGTTCCATTATTACCAGGGCTTAAAAAACTGCAGTCGAAACCAAAAACTGTAGAACAAAAAATTAAAATTTGTTTAAAATTTTTCGCTTTTTGAGATGGATTGACAGCGACTGTTTACATTTAATGAATTCGAAGTAAAAGCAACAGTTTCTTTTTTGCTAATGACACATAAAGAAGTGAAAGAAATGAAAAAATCGGAAAATCCATTTCAACAGACAGACGGTCAGACGGACATCGTAAAGACAACTACGCTAATCATAAGGACGCGGTTAATATACTTTATGGGGTCAATGATCAATATAATATACTGGATATACTGCACCGAAGGGCCTTATATTTGAAGAATCGTAAATCTTATATTAAATCTAACAGCAAAGTTTACTTAGCGGGTTGAGTTTAATTAATTTACAATAAAACGGCAGGGCAGCTACTCTTTATTGCGACGTATTAAAGAGTACCAATCACTCGATTTGCTACCATTTTTTTAGCTCTGAAAACAAATCCAATAAACGTATAATACGATTTGGGTTATGGAGTTAGTTCACAAATGTAATAATTTTAACAAATATAAAGCGATTTTAATGGCCATTTTCTCATTAGGCGATTATCTTTTTTCCCAACGAAAAACTGCACATTAAAGAAATTTGGTTTTCTCAATGTCTCATTTACTTCGATTTTATCGCAAAGCTAACCGGCACTCATCTGCCAATTATTTATTTTCCTTTTATTTGCCGTACAGATAAATTCAATCAGCTGACTCCCAACTTTTACATGTATTTTGAGTGGCGTTGCCAGCTGAAAACTTTGTTTTTTGTCGTTTATTGAGAAACCCAAAATCGTTAACGGACAGTTTATCGGTCCAATAAATTTATGTTGACATTAAGTAACAGACAGTTTGTCGATACATTGGCCATAAGATTTTAGCGTAATATTCGAAAAAAGAACTACAAAATATTTCGGTGCTCAAAACGCACATAATTTCTTTACAAATCGCAATCGATGAACAGCTATGGGCCCCCAGTAATTAAAATAACATAAAATTCAAACAATTGGGAGGTTCAAAACCATAAAAAGCATGTTACTTAAAATCGTATTCTAAGAAAGGAAAATATGTAAGCTTATTTAAGAATTGTGAAAGCACTTTTAAGTATGTTCTGTTCAATATTACTCGTATTCAATTTTACTGTGCATACTAATGGAAATACTGACGATAGTAGAACAACAGCCAACAACAACATAACAATAGACTAAACGAACAAACGGTAAGTTGTTGTCTCGAACAATATAAAATAAATTTGTTTGAAAACAATATCAACCAACCAAAAATATCATTATTACACAGCACTGAATACAAACTCATTTTGAACAACAATCGAATGCTCATCCTCGCACAAGACCGTCTACAATATCACCGATAGACATTCAAGGATTATGGATGTGATGGGCATGAGTAAATGTCTGTAAGTGTATGTATATGTTGTTAATAACAAATACAAAAAAAAATTCTCAATACAACAGAATTGAATAAGTAGTTGTTGTTGTTTATTTATTATACAGACATAAAATTAAATCGAAAAGATGAAATCGTCCATTTAATAGCTGGCAGGGAACGATATTTTCGCATCTTCTATTCCCAATAACATAACAATAAAAGTTTCGTTGGTAAATCTAACGAGTGCTAAACCTGTGAATGTGTGTATGCATGTGGGATAAAGTTTTATCAAAGATGAATGAGAATAAATACAAAACACTCGTACAAATGCGACAATATATCACTTCAAATTGTACCTTTTGCATGTGAATGTGTATTTGAAATATTCATACTTATGAAAATTATTCAAGTACCCTTGAATACTTGTTATTCTTGACTAAATTGTTTCTTCAATTGTATTCGACATTATCGCAATATATATGCAAAAGGATAAATAATAATGCAGTTATAAAAAAAGTTGAATTGATTTAATAAAATATTTCGTAGAATTTAAGAACTCAAAAGTATAACAAAACAAGTATGGAAGCATAGTCGGTTAGCCCGACCATTTGATGGCATACACCGCAATACATTTATTTATAAAGAAAAATGTTCGATAGTGTACCATATCTGGGAGTTATGGCCAATCAAGGACTCGGCAAAGCAAAATTATGTTATGAGGTTAAGATTCATATAAGAGTTCTTGGTGTCGAATATAACCTTAATATTAAAATCTCGTGATATGAGATTTAAAGCTATCTTCGTGATGGTTTTTGTATCAAATATGGACCGATTTTAAAAAAATTATAAACAAATTTGGTATGTTGCAAACAAATATTTTTAAGACAAATTCAATATAGATATTTGATGGCGACAAAGGCTGTAGGAAAAATCGCCCAAAGAAAAATGGCCCAAAAAAATAAATGAAAAATCGCCCAAAAAAATTCCATGTAAAAAAGGGCCTGAATTCATATGAAAAATGACCCAAAATTGTTGGGCTATTTTTCGTTACTATTGGGTGATTTTTCGTTTTTTAAATTTATATGAAAAATAGCCCATTTTTTCGTCAAAATCTTACATAATATTTGTCTAAATCATTCATTATTACTATACGACGAATTCCTTAATGTTTTTATAAAAATAACGGGACATATTGAAAAAAGGTGGCATGTCATAACGTCCAGTTTCATAGTGTCCGTGGACAAACTCGAAAGCATAGCTTACAAACTTGAAAGCTTAGCCGGCCTATGGCCGTGCGCAAGACTTTTCTCCTCTTTGATAAAAACAAGTACCGGCTTCGCTAACTAAAGCTTCTTTGCACAGCAGGCCTTCGGCCGGGGCCAAGGATTTTCTCCTCTATGGTATAACAAAAACCGGCTTCGCTAACTGAAGCTTCTCTGCCCAGCCGGCCTTCGGCCAGGCGCAAGGATTTTCTTCTCTATGGTATAACAAATACTGGCTTCGATAACTAAAGCTTATTTGCGAAGTCGGCCTTCGTTCGGAAACAAGGCAGATTTTAGAAGCTTTACTTAGCGAAACCGGTACTTGTTATACCATAAAGGAAAAAAATCCTTGCGCCTGCCCAAAGGCCGTCTGCGCAGAGAAGCTTTAGTTAGCGAAGCCGGCCTTTGTTATATCATAGAGGAGAAAATCCTTGCGCCCGGCCAAAGGCCGGCTTTGCCGAGACGCTTTACTAAGCGCTGCCGGTATTTGTTACAACATAGGGGAGAAAATCCTTGCGCCCAAAAGTGTTTTCGTTATATGTTTAATATATGCACCCAGAGAAAAAACAACAAAACCATTTTTAAAAAAATGTTGACCATATTATGTTTAATTTAACCAAATCATTGTCATCGACAACCACATTATGGTTGTGACCATAATAAAACATGTTTTTCTCTTACATTTGTAAGTTACTAAATTTATATGAATAATAAACACTGTTTTGCAAATTGGGTAATTTTTAATTTTTTTTTTTTTTTGGGAAAAAATTCGTTTTTTCATTTTGGGTCATTTTTCATTTTTATATTGGGCTCTTTTTCGTTTCTTTTGGGCAAAATTTCATATTTAACTTTTTGGGTAATTTTTCATGTTCTTTTGGGCGATTCTTCATTTGGGCGATTTTTCATTTTATTTTTTGGGCCATTTTTCTTTGGGCGATATTTCCTACAGCCGGCGACAAAGCCTTTTCCGGAAAGAAGTTTGCATGGCGGGCCATGTGAAATTATTTATTGATTCTCATCCATTTCAATAGGCTTCGCCCTTATGCCAATTTAGTCGTCTTCATCACTTGCGCTCAAGGTTACATGGACAGGCAACCAGCCAGCCGAATGGACATCGTCAAAACGACTTAGAAAGTGCATCATACTGGCCTGTTCTGAAAATCACTTTAACTCAAATTACGTGATTTCAAATCACATGTGCCTTTGAAAATCGCATGTGTGATTTTTTTAACTATAACTTTTATTATTTTTTCGTTACTATTTGAACACAGAAAAAAATACTCCTTTTTTTCACACACAAAAATTTTTTATTTCAAAAATAAAATTTAATTTTGTGGTTTCTCGTAGTAATTTCCGGTCTTTGTCTTGTATACAGTCGTCGACGAAATTATTGAAGACAATGCACTGTGTGGTGTGGGCGGCCGAAAATAATATTTTTTATTATTTTAGAGTTTGATTGATACAGTTTTATTATATAGATTTCAAATAACAATAATCAAAAATAAGTTTTTAAATATGTTAATATATACAAAAGTTAGAGCTAATCAAATTTGAATGTTTACGGTGAATGTGCAGCATGCAAAGAAAAATGTAAAATAGTGCGAATATGCTAAAGGGTTAGCATAATATAAATTGTCGATAAAGCCGGCAATATTTGCATTTATATTATAGTGTAATATTACTAAAATATGGTATCGCACTTTTTTTTATCCATTAACTTGGTGGCCACACGATCAAGTTTTGCCTTTCAATTCCTTTCTATTTGCAATACACTCTCAGTTTTTTACTAACACACTCACACTTTTTAAATTGACCACGAGATGGCTTTCAATTTCACCTTTCCATTTGTTTGGCAATTTACTTTCAATTTAACAGCTGAGTACAAGTTTGTCTCTGTTGTTGTTGACATCTTGGAATTAAATTGCTTACAAATTGAGTGCAGCCTACGTCACAGCTTTCAATTTATGTAAATTTTGACAAACAGTATATGTAAAAGACTATCAAGAACAACTTGAACGTGTGGCCGCAGGATTAGCTATCATATGTGTTTTACCGTTATTCTGAATGTGAACAAAAAAAAAGTAATAATTATTTACAACTTGCAAGTTTACCTGGCAATTAAAATAAAAACTATCAAAAACTACTTTTTTTATAATTTAGTATAATATTAATACAAGTTATGTATATTATAAAAAAGTATGTGACATTTGCGAAACGTTACGAAAATACGACTTTTTTAATTTTTTGAGTGTCATCAAAGGTACTAATTAGAGAATTTTCAATATTTGGCTCAAACATACTTCTTACAGAGCAGCCCATATGGAAATAATTAATTTTTTGCAAATGAAATTTAAGACTAAAGTGGAAAAAGAAACAAATAAAAGACCTAGGCCCCTATTACGGTTCACAGCTCTACTCAGTTGAGTTGTAATTTTTTAATTTTTGTATTATGGTTTACAACTTTGCTATATTGCGGCGAACAAAAATGTCAAAAAATAACAACTCCACACAACTAGTTGTCTTATTTACAACTCAACTGAGTTGAGTTGTGAACCGTAATAGGGGCCTTAATTTCATTTTAGCAAACATAAAACGTAAATGGGTAAAGTGCTCCAGAAAGAAGGAGCTGTTTGAAAAAAAAAAACAGTTCGTGGCTTAATTAATTTTTCAATATGAAAGAAGAACACATATGGGCAATTCCAGCGAAAAGTCTCCTTTTTGTAACGTAACGCCCGAAATAATTTAAATTATTTCTCAAAAAATTGTATATGTAAAGCTAACTTTTTATATTGTGGTGTAAAGCGCAACTAGCTCTACATTTAGTAACAAAAGGGATAACGGTTGAACAACATGGTCCTAAAACACAACCTTATTTGCATTCTGGCGTCACATTAAAAAAAAGTAGACTTTTCGCTCAAAATGCCCATATGTGCCTTAAAACGAGCAAATATTTTTAATTCTAATAGCTTTAAAAATAAATCTATATAAGTCCAAAGCTTACTAAAAGGGTTTTATTCAAAACGTCTTGCGCAATTCGCAGTCTTATTGAGTTTTGTAATGCAAGTCAAAATCCACTTCCGTTTTTTTAACGTCCCGCCAGCGCATATTTTTGCTTATATCTGCAAATCCTTAGCGTCGATTGCTGTAATTTTTTATTTCTGAATATAGTGCTACTTCATAACTTTATATATATAAAAACCCTTTTTACAAATTTGACTTCTTTATTTAATTCTTTTACATTTTGTGGTACGAATATCACGACACGTCAAAATGGAAATGCCCATATGCAATGTAAATATATAATCTAATATTTATGTTCAACAATGTATATGCGAATTCGTTTTTAATTTGCTTAGATGCCAAGTAAAAGTCGTAAAGGAAGACCAACATTGGAATTCGCTGAGAGCTCTGAAAGAGCAGTAAAACAATAAATATTTCAAATTTTCAAAAACTGCTTAGAGAAACATGGACTTTATATGTTGAAGAATATTCCTGGTATTTTATGCCTGTTACTGTTCACAAAAAGAAAATGGAAGTTATTATAAAAGCAGCAATGAAGAGATAAATAATTTCATTATTGAAGAAAATGCTGGATATCTGGAGGATTGACTTTTAGAAAATTTAATAAATGTGTGAGAAGAAAGTGATTCTGAATATGAATAAAATAAAAAAATAAAAACAATGGAATATAATTTTTGTGTACGGAGTCAATTTAAGAAATGTTTATTTTATTACTTTTTTGAATTTTTTGAAAAAGGAAATTTTTCAGCTGGGCGTGTCCTTGTTCCGATTTGGATAAAATTTGGTTAACTCCTTGAGTGTATCAAATCCAATGACTATACGAAATTTCATGAAGTTTGAACTCTTTGTCTATCTTTTATGACATTTTTTAATTTCAGGATGTATGGAAAGGACATAAATCCTTTCTCCGAAAATTTAGAAATTTGAAATATTGTTATCTTTTATCAATTAAAACATTTGTGCCAAATTTCAACTCTTTACAATAACGTCTTCTATTTATGGCCGCTCGGTTTATGAAAACACGACAATGTCGCTTATCTCGTCTTGTGTGACCACGCCGCACAGAGGGATTTGTCCATACAATGTTTGGCAAAAAATATAAGGAGTGCTCGTAGAATGTTGAAATTTTGCTCTGAGCCTTTGGTTAGCACAATTAAGAAAAATATAAAGTTTCATCAAAATTCGCCACGCCCTCCAACCACCGCCCATAGAACCCAACATTTTTTTTCGGCCCAAAATTTTTGAAATTTTGCTCTGAGCCTTTATTTAGCTCAATTAAATAAAAAATAAAGTTTCATCAAAATTGGCCACGCCCTCCACCCACCACCTATAGAACCCAAAAATTTTTTTTTTGGCCCAAAGTTTTTGAAATTTTGCTCTGAGGCTTTATTTAGCTTAATTAAGAAAAATATAAATTTTAATCAAAATTGGCCACGCCCTCCACCCACCGCCCATAGAACCCAAAATGAAATCAGTTAATAAATCCACATTATTATTGCAATTTATAAGTTCCTTACACAATTCACTATATGAAACACAAAAGGATACAAAAAATACGTGAGTTTTATCACAAAATTTATAAGTTTGTTCAGCGATCGCAAAAAGTCGCAGAATTTTTTTACATAAAATGAAAGAAAACATTCCAAACTTTAATTTAGTAGTAGTACTAACACGGAGGTAGACCGAGCTAACTTATTTTTTTTCTAATGAAAACTGCAAATGCTAAATTTTTTGGAGTCATTTTGATTTGCTCAGATCTCTTAAACTATATATGTAATTTAAATAGTTTTTCTTTTCTATTAAATTTAAAATACTATATTTTAATAAGAATGCTCTAAAACTATTCGTAGTTAAACCATATTTATTGTATAAACAACTGAAATGTAGTAAAATTTTCATCAGTTTTCGTTGTATAATATTTAGATTATTTTACCACACTCTTTTTTATACAAAATTTCATTTTTTTCGAAAACAAATTTCTCTACAGAATTGCATCATAAGATTTCTAAAAAATAACTGTAAAAAAATAGACTTTTTGCCAAAAAAAATACCACTGTGCGCCGTCATTTGTATGAAAATTTCGTCGACGATTTGTATTGAACTGTCCTCAGTTTGTCTTTAACGACTTACTGTTGTTTTTTCCCACTATTCTGGTGTGGTTGTAAATTAATGTACGATTTAATTGTTTTATTGCAAGAAATTTTCATCTCAAGATATATTGAATTATTCATATTCTAGTGGAAATATTTAAGGGTGAAAATAAAACTTGATTACGCTTTTAATACCACAAGCAGGATTAACATTGATTTGTTATTTAATTCAATTCCAATTTAAAAAGTTTAGCCTGGAAATTTCTGAATATTTTTTTGCAAAGTTTTGGTTTTAAATTAAGTTCTTTGTACAGGGTTAACAATATAACTTAGCACTATAAATTATATTTAAATAAAAACAAATTTTTTTAATTCAATAGATACAAAAATGGCATAACATTTGAAATTAGTTTCGGGCAAAATGCTGTTCTTGATAAAGCGCGTGCTAGACGCCCGATGATGAAACAGGCGTTTAAACGACACTCCATATGTGTTACAAATACCCGTTCAACCAAAAATAAGCCGTGCGCCATAAAAATCACGAAGTCGTCTATAAGTTGTGCGAATCGATGACTGGTTTTAAAAGTGAATTTGGATAATTTGGAAGCGTTGTAAAAACCTGAATCTATTCATGATGATTTGCCAGAGTATCTTCTGTATATATAAAAATAAGTCCGTATATGTACGTCGCCGAACTACTCATAAACGCGTCGTGCGATTTCAACCAAACTTATACACTACGTAGGCAGTGGCCCATATATGTGTGTGCGGTGCGTATGTGAAGTGAGTGTGTTTTTGCCGCAGGAAAACCAACTTTATTAAAAACAAGTGTGTTTCTTTTCTTATTTTGTTTTGCCGTGCGAAGCAGGCAACGGGCCCGCTAGTACTGATTAAAAATTTTAAAAAAATGGGCGCAGTATGACAGTTCGTTTGGCAGTTAATCCGTTCATAAGTTCTATCGAGTATTAAAAACAGCCTTTAAATAAATGTAGGTATCTAGATATTATACGGCACACAGAACTCTAATATAAATCTTAACCTCATAACATAAGCCCCAAATAGGATACTCTCAAGATATTTTGTCTGTAAATACAGTAATGAAAAATTTGACCGACTATACTACCTTATTTGTTTTGTTTTTGCAAAATGAACTTTAACCCCTTAATCGGTTTTTATTCACAAATAGAAGTTATAAAATTTATATAAATAACAATTATTGCATGGACATTATAGCATAAGAAACACAACTGGGACGAACGACGAATTATGCGCAACAAATATTCGTTACCAGAAATAGAACATATTGGTGTATATGAAAGTACACAAGTAACAGCAGCATGATAGATAGCAAAGTCTACTATTTGTTATAAATCGTTAAAGCTAAAAAGAATCAGAAAATTTACAGGAACAAATCGCTTTTATCGCGGACATTCCTGAAATTCGCGAAAAATTGCAAAATTTGAAAAAAACCCGAAAACTAACTTGAGATCGCTGAATCGAAATGTAGAACACCAAAATGCTGAAGTTATCCACTTTCGAGTGGATTCGGATTCTAGAACACACCCGATTAATATTTTATTTTTTGTCATTATTTTTTAATGAATCTTCATATATTATATATGAACTAACAATAATTAATCAAATCTTATCCTAATACTTTATTTATGTCCTGCCAGTGCCAGACAAAAATGTTCTTCATCACGGGTTCTGTTCACTTATATAGGTGTGTATCGCTCGCTTCTTCTTAAGCGAGTGTGGCCGCCATGATTTAAAATATTTCGAGTTAGTGGATTTGGGTGTTGTTCAAGCCTTTTTAAATATTTTACTGCATATTTTGTAATCATAGTTTTTACTAATGGCACATTGAGATCCTTATGAATGTTTGAGTTTTTAACATACCAGGGAGCGGCTGTGATTATTCGAAGAAGTTTATTTTGGCGCCTTTGAATTTTGTCGATATTAGAGGCCGAGGCAGTGCCCCACAGTTGAATACCGTAGCACCAAATAGGCTTTAAGATAGAGTTGTAAAGTAGAAGCTTGCAATCTAGACTAAGGACAGAATTTCTTCCAATAAGCCAATGAATTTGAATGGCTTTTAGTTTCATTTGAGTTAATTTGGCCTATATATGGCATTTCCACGTTAATCGCCGATCCAGATGTATACCGAGATATTTTACATGCGAATGTTGAGGAATTATTTGATTATTGATTGTAATAGGGGGGCAAGATTCCCGGCGCAAGGTGAATATTATATGTACGCATTTTTGCTCATTGAACATTATCCTCCATTGTCTTAACCATATTTCTAGTTGAAATATATGACGCTTAGAAAAGCTGTATCGTCTGCAAATGTTGAAGTTTGTGTGTAGTTGCTTGTTGGCATGTCCGAAGTATAAATTAAGTATAATAGGGGGCCCAGGATGCTGCCTTGTGGGACTCCAGCGTCAATGGGCTGAGGTGAACTTAAGAAATGTCCTTCTTTAATAATAAATTGACGACCGACTAAGTAGCTTTCTAGCAGCTTGTGTGTGTTTGCTGGTAAATTTTGCTTCAATTTATGTAATAAGCCTTCTTGCCAGACTTTATTAAAAGCTTGCGAAACATCGATGAAGAGTGCTGAGCAATATTTCTTTTCTTCAAATGCTTTTCTTATGACATTTACTATTCGATAAGTCTGTTCGATTGTGCTGTGTTTTCTTCTGAATCCGAACTGATGGTTTGGAATACATCTATTTTCACTTAAAATCGGTGTTAATTTTGAAACTAATAATTTCTCAAACAGCTTTGACATATTTGATAATAAGCTAATAGGCCTATAAGACTCAACTTTTGTATGATCTTTACCTGGCTTTGGTATCATGGTAACTAAGGAAACCTTCCATTTTTGAGGATAGTATTCAAGGCGTAAAATAGCATTAAAAATAAAAAGAATAATTTTTATGAAGAAAGGAATTTTACAACATGAAATTAATTAAAATTTACTGATAATTTTTCATTCTTGACTGAAGCTGGGCTCGAAACCAGGCGTTTTTTACGGACAGGTTACCCTTACATATTTCGATTGCAACCACTCAATCTCTTCAGAGGGCTTGCCGTTAAACACTCGCAGCCATCGACGACTGCTGACGTCAATAGTCAAACATCAATCCTTAAACCAAATTGTATTTAACCTTTGGCAGATCGAAATTTGCTTTGAATGATTATCTATTTTAATATATTCTACATGTTTTTCCTTACTTCTGTTTTTTCGTACTTTTGTCAAGAATTCTTCTTGAAGCCCAAAGTACATATTTTGTTTTGTTTTTCATTTTTTGTCTTTCTTTTTCCTGTTGACCTTTTTCAGCACAACTTGAAGGACAAATGCAAACATAGAGCTCGTGCCTTAGCTTTAACAATAATTAGTATTGTGGTTATTTTGTTGAACTATTTATGGTTTTTAATCCAAATTTCAGCTTCAGTCAAGAATGAAAAATTATCAGTGAATTTTAATTAATTTCATGTTGTAAAATTCCTTTCTTCATAAAAATAATTTAATGCAAATTAAATTTAATGAACTTAAGCCTAATTAAAAATATTAAAAATTTGGATTAAAAATTTAATGAAAATTAAATTTGATGAACTTAAGCCTAATTAAATATATTAACAAAAAAATTTGGATTAAAAACCATAAATAGTTCAACAAAATAACCACAATACTAATTATTTTTAAAAAGAATAATTTTCTTTGCTATGCGAGGTAGCTCTAAAAGCATTTTATTACTGATCTGATCAATACCAGGTGCCTTCTTAGTGTTTAAGTCACAAATAGCCTTTTCGATTTCTATTATCTCAAATCTGAGGGGAATAGCTGCTCTAGCAGCAACAGGTGGTAACTCGACCGCAATATTGTAAGATATATTTGGTGTAAATACGTTTTTCAAGTGACGAACAAACAGATTTCCTTTTTCAATATCGTTTCTTGCCCAACTACGATTCAAGTTTCTTAATGGTGGCTTGGATATAACTGGCCTTTTTAGATTTCTAGCTGCACGCCATAATGAGTAGTCAGATTGTGGAGTTGCATCAAGTTCCTTTAGATATTTTTCTAGCGGAATATTTTCTGTGCAATGGGCACTGAGAAATTTTTTATATTTTAAAAAATTTATTTGTGTTGCTGGCGTCGCTAAGTAACCTGAGGGAAATACAATTCTACTTGGGTTCGATATAGTAAAAATTCTAAATAATTCTAAGGAAGCTTCAACATGAATCGTTTCTGTGGGATGTTTTTAACCACGCCAAAGTCGAAAACATCTGGAATTTTTTACTGATCAGTAGGCCAATATGTTGGTTGTCCGCTCGCGACCACATTTTAACCCATTTTAGAGATTGTGTTAAACAAAACGTTTGTGACCAAATATTTTAAGCCTTCAGCTGGTTCTCCACGTAGCAATTTTTTTTGTAAGCATAAGCATAATTGCTGATTATATTTCTGGAGAAGACGTGAAAGTGCTTTGCCATAAACAAATGTACAGTGAAATGGAATGTCAGATAAATCGTCGGTTGATTATTTAATTATCGTATGTCGTATGTAATTTGTATCCACATACGACAATTAAATAACCAACCGACGAAATGACAACTCATTTTACAGCAGATTGCTAAGCAATCATTACACAATGGATTGCCATTCATGGCAATATACGCTCTATACGTCGCAAATTTAATGGAGCAATCAAATTTGACGTTTGCCGCAATAAATATAGCTACGTGGAGACCCGGGGTTATGTAAAACGGCAATTTTGACAGACACCCAACAAACACGAAATCAAACCTTTGATATGAAATGACTTAATCATTTGACATCAAACACAATTCTCAAACGTTTTTCAATTGTTTGATTTAACATTTAAATTCAAATTGATAATGATTTGAAAATAAACATTTTCAGACCAATTATGAATAAAAATTCCCCGGGAGTTTTCTCCCTTCTCCCATTTTAACAATTGAATTAACATACGAAAAATGGGAGAAGAGAAAAAACTCCCGGGGAATTTTTATTCATAATTGGGCTGTTTATAACAAATGTTTTATCAATTTGTTGTCAAATGTTAAATTCAAATCAAAAATAAACTCGGCAATACTAAAGCGAAAAATAAATGTGTTCATTAAAAATGGCGATTAAAGTTACATTTTTTACTTTGTGGTTACATGTGTTTTACTATTAAAAATAAATTTTAATATAAAGTGAACAGCTTATTTCTTGTGAAAAATAAAAATTATTTGTGAGTAATTACAATGATTAAAAATACGAAAAAAGGAAAATAAAACGGGAAAGCGGAGAAAGTTTGTTGAACGGACGCGGTGCTACAATCCTCAAAATAAAAGGGAGCCAAGTAGTTTGTCTTTCCAAGAATAAGAGGACAGAAAGAACATTATTTAATCTTTTAGCTATAAGCCTAATTAAAAATATTAAAAATTTGGATTAAAAACCATAAATAGTTCAACAAAATAACCACAATACTAATTATGGTGCCGAATGTTTATCTAACAGTTTATTTAAATAAATAATAAATTTAAATTAAAAAAAAAAAAAATATTTTTATTTATATTCCACATTGTATTATAATCCACATCTGAAAAACATTTGAGAATTACGTTTGAAAGCAAGTTGAAAATAAAGGCATTTTTCAATTTGAAAATAATTTCCCCTTTTTGTTGAGAACGCAATGATTTTCAAATCATTATCAAACGTTTGACGTTTGAGAAAACGTTTGATTTCAAATAATTTTCAATTTGAAATCAAACCTCCGTGTTTGTTGGGCATGCACAATTACATGTGACTTGCAAAGTTGACAAGTCAGATGTAAAAACATATCGTGTTCATGCTTCTTTAGGGAGACATTTTAAAAAACCAAATAAAATTGCGGCTATTACAGAATTATTATTTCTGTTAACTTAGCGGTGTTTGCAAGTGGACCACTCACATATACTATTTCTGATTAGATATTACGATCTAAAACTTTTTTTAAACTTTTCAACAAAATCTTTTTTTACTGACATCTTTTATATTTTCCTAAGCACTGTCAATTAAATCTAAGCATTCATTTCATTTGAGTGTTATGTCAACATTTTCGGTAAAATGAATGATGATTTGATGATATTTTCAATAAAACTTTAGTCATCAAATTAAATTTTTATTTAATCATTTCAATGATGGAAGGAATTTTACATCATAAAATTAATTAAAATTTTTGATAAATTTTTGTCTTGATTGAACGGGGGATTGTACTCGGGTCGAATTTACATGTTTAGAGAATAAGCACTTTTCCATCAATAAAATTATTTGCAATTCTTCCCTTTGGTTAAAAGACTAATGTTTTATTGTAGAGCTCTATCCCCTGCTTAGTCAAGAAAAAAAAAACAATATTAAAAATCTTAATTCATTTCCTGTTGTAAAATTCCTTTCTTCATTAAAATAACTTAATGAAAATTTAATTTGATGAACTTAAGCCTAATTTAAAATTTTAATTTTAAAAAATAAACTTGATATTATTTATATGTTTAAAAACTTGATTTAAAGAAAATCAACGAATAGTTTAATGCTTGTATTCATAAAAATATTTTAAATTTAACAAAGTTTTACAAAACAAATTTTGTATGAAAATAAACGTTTGGTAAATTAAATTAAATGCTTAGACTTACATGTATAACTTAAATATTTTTCCGAATTATTTCGCTATTTTTCTTTAAAGGAGGTATTTCTACGCAGTGCGGAAATGCCTACTGCGTATACATTTACATCAATTTATTTTTCATTAATTACAACATAATTAGCTTAATTTTACATTCCACTTAATATTTAAATTTGAATTATATTTAAAAATAAAAACATTTTTATAAATTAAATTCACATTTACTAATATTTGCTCGATTATACGCAACAGAATGTAATCACTGAAAAATGCTTATCTTAATATTGACATTATTTTTATGTGCTTAAACAAATGACAAAAAGTGGAAGAAAAATCGAGATTCATGTATGCATTTGTTTATTAACGCAGATAGACACACACATATACATATGTACATAAATACCCTGTAGGAAGTCAAACACATTTATAACTAACTTCAAACTGGTTTTTTTATAACCACATCTAGTTGATTAAGTGACTTTTTTCCTTGTCGACGACTCATTATTTTAACATTAGCATGTCATAGGCAGTAGTCAATTGGCCATCTTTGCATGACTTTTTAACTGACTACTAACTACTTATTTTTCAACCTATTTGTAATTAATTAAAAGTATTGTCAGTTTATAATAAATAATTAAAATTTTAAATAATTTTTGTCAAAAAAATATACATATGTATGTATGTACATACGAACATGCATACATACATATGTATATCTTTATATATTTTGATATAGAAATAATTATTTAAGAAAATTTTGGATTAAACTGCCCTAAATGATGATGTATTATAGTCCTGAAATAAATACGCCACATAATTGCTAGTATATAAACAGATTTGAATCGATTTAATTTCTAATTATTTTAAAATGTTTGTATATATATTTTTTTCATTTGACTTCATGGCATGCTTGTTTTACTTATTTTGCTTTTACATATTTGTGTTTTACGTGTGCCTTTTTGGTTGATATCTGCATGAGATTTAAACCAATTTGTAGTCATTTAAAAAAAACGTTAATTTATAGTTAGTGTTTTTTGCAACTGACTATTTTATTTACTACAGGGTAATATTTCAAAACGTTAACTTTGTTATATACATACATATATACTCGTAAATGTTTTTACATATGTATAAGTTTATATCCTTAGCAAAAAGGATAATACAAACAAATTTGACAGATTGAACTGAAAAAATATTAAAAATACAAATAAAAAAAAACACACTCACAGACACAAAACAGAACTGAAAGAATGAAAATAAACTTATGGTTATAAAAACATTCGCACATAAAAATGCAAACTTGTGCATTTATAACATAACTTTACTCGGAATAAAATACTCTAACAAAATTTATGTATGTATCTATATCAAATACTAACACATTGTAGATGCAAACAAATGCATACATACATATTTATGTTTATATCTATTCTAGCAAACATTGCCAGCCAAGAACAACAACAACATAACTTAACATTATATCAGGATATATCAACATTTATTTCTGTGTAGCATTTCCATATTTTACAGTTGGAATATTGTGTTGTGAAAACTTTTTGTACCCTTCGCCACAGGTGGGAAAGGGGAATGTACAAGTTCGTATTTTATATAAGTTTGTCATTTCGTTTGAAATTTCTACAATGTTGATCTTAGACCTTATCAGTACCCATGTTCTGTAACGTTAGTGAGAACTTCTTCCTTCGAAAAGATGTGAAACAAAATATTCCATCGTTTCTCGAAAAGTGAGAAAAATGTGTCTCTGTAACTCATATCAAAAAGAGATTACGTCGTTACGTTATAAATGTCATAATATTGCACTCGAGGCCGATGTGACATAGCAGACGTTCAGAACGCCAGTAACACATATCGTTGACGGCGACCAAAATTTACTTAAATTGAAAATTTTTCAACGACGGCGGCGAAAACACAACCGTCGGCTATGCCAAATTGTGTATAGAGCGACTTTTATGTTTGTTGTTTGCAAACGAGCTTTGAAGACATTCGTATATTTTATAAAAATGTTAAAAGCAAAATAATAAAACAATGAAAAATGTGCCAAGAATAAAATATTATTATTATTATTATTCTTTGCATTTTGCATTTTTAATTGTTTTTTAGTGTTAAAATTTTTTCTCGCCCCATTTTTATTCATGAGTTTATTTGACAGTTCAAAGCGGGAACTTTTCTCACCAAAATGTTACAGACACACTTTTTCTGTAAATTAGCTAGTAGTTTCCTTACGTGACAGCTTGTACTCGCCAAAAAAAAGTTACAGACACAGTTAAGTGAGAAAAACAGCTGTTTGTCTCAATGTATGGCATTTTTGTTTCATTTCACACATTTCAATCGAAAACTTTTTCGACGCGAGAGTTACAGAACATGGGCACTGGATTATATATTCTTGATCCTTATGAGTAGCGGAGTTGATTTTACGATGCCCATCCGTCAGCTTGCCTGTCTGTTTGTATGTTGAAATGGTTTTTCCGAAGACCCCTGATGTAGTGGGGTGTAGGTTGTTATGTATTTATATCTCATATTGTCCGCAATAGTTTGCTGACAAATGAGCAAAGAGCCACGACTGAATCTAATTTTTATCAGTTAAACTAAAATGTTTACCCATAAATCTTTCTGAAGTCTTCTTATAATCTATGAACTATTGTTTTTTACTTAAACCTTTTACTTTAAACTTTGAGGTTTTTCATCGTTGGGTTACCATTTTCTCACAACGAGGGTATCATTAATGATCGAAAAATGTGCTCATATGCGATTACTTGGCTCTTAAAGCTGATTCCTTTAAGATTCGATTATAATACAAAATGCTAGCTGGGTACTCACAAACTGTTACATACACGCAGAAAAAAATATGGTTGGGCATGGTTACGGCAACAACACTATGTTTAATGTAACAATATATTGTTATCGTACACAAATAATTGTTATTTTTATTTAATATCAACAATATTATAGTTACTGTAAACATATCAATGTTTATCGCAATTATGAATTTGAGTATTGTTGACCGAAAAATAATTATTTTTCTAACAACTTAATTATGATAACTTTCTAAACATATTATATTTCTCACAACTATATCATGATATTTAATAGCCATAACATGATAACTTTCTATACATTTATCATAATCTAATCATATTATATTAGCGCCATTTGTAAAATAATTTTGAAGCAGTTGTGTCGTTTTTTTTATTTGTGAGCGGTTAAACAATTTAAAGATAAAATTCCATAAAAAAATAAGTTTAAAGAAATTAAAAAATTAAAATATTAGCGGAGTTCATTCAAGTATTAGTGATGTAATAGTGCAAATGCAAAATATCATAGTTTTTTTGTAAAATCCAACAACAAAACACACAGAGATTTCGTTATGTTTTATAAAAGGGCTACGATATTTCATCAACATCTTAAAATCGAAAAAATGGACACACGCGGTTGCCCATGAAAGCCACAGATTTTTCATTTGCTCTTCTGCAAGCCTTTTATTGAACTCCGCTATTTGATTAACATTAAGAAAAATTGTAAAAAGCCACAAAATAAAAAATCGATGCAAAAATATTTTAATTTCTAAATTTATTATGATTAACATGATGATAATATGATTACTACTTAGCTTATTATGATTAACATGACAATAATATGATTACTTCTTAACTTAGTATGATTAACAGAATAATAATATGATTAAGGGAAAAATATTATGATGTAATAGTACGAGTATATTTAGTCATAATATGATTCAATAATAATCTTAATATGGTGACTACAATCATAATTCTTATCATAATATGTTGCTCTTAGAATATGTTTACCACAACCATGTTTTTTCTTTGCGTGTATTCAACTCAAGTAGGTATATCTCTTCAATGATCGGAAATAAGATTCAAAAATGAATGTTTAAAGACTTGTACATAAATCTTTTCAAAAGCGACCCAAAAACGATTCATAACGACCGGAAACACTACACAAAAATTTGACTCTTTACGACATAGGAAACAGTTTTCTTCCGCCAAAGGTACCTTTTGTGATAAGAAATTCGCTAATTTTTATTTTTTTCAATTATGCAGAAGATTCAACAATGACTTATATATATGATATTATTAAGTTCGTAAAATGTTGGCTGGGACATATGGGAATATAACGATTTTTAAATTCAGCATTTTTTTTTATCGCCAAGTATTGGCAACACTGAATCCAAACTTGCTTCCATACAAAACCAATTCCCAATATACACTTTTATTCAAAAACAGGTTGGAAAGTATGTTCGTCCAAGTTCAGAAATTTTACACCAAATGCCATTGAGGATAGTGATCCCCAGGAAAATTATCTAGGTCCCATACTTTTTACGTTATGTATAATGACCTCCATTCTGTTGTTTTGCATTTTAATGCACGAATGTATTCAGATGATGTCAAAATAATCAAGTGTGTTAATGATCTCTTCTTCCTTCAATTCCTTCTGGAATGATAAGTTGCAGGAGCTGACATTTTTCACTTCTTATTATGTATAATCCACAGATATGCTGTTTTTCTGCGTTTAATTATCGAGAGAAGTAAAAAGTTCAATACTTCTTGACTTGAGACTCGGTCAGCCAAACTAATTTTCAGAATTCTCCTATAACATTGCAAGCGCTTAAGCCTATTTCAGTAGAGATGAGGTGAAATTATGGAACTATTATCTTTATATTAAACCAATCATTATAACAAGGGTCTTCTTTTTTTATAAGTACATACCTATAATAATTTTAGTATAACTGAATTGTGGTGTAGGGTAGCATACAGCTTATCATGCCCCAACTACGCTTTCTTACTTATTTTTTTATGTATTTATAAGTTTATATATATACATATATGTATGTGTATTTAGTGGCTGCAGTAGTATAAGTTTTCAAGTATTTGTGTATATGTTTGTGTGACATAATAAAATATTATTATTAAAAGGCACATCAAAGTTATAAAGGTATCTATCTGCACACAGAAAAAAAAATAAGACAACAAAAGCAAAAACAAAAAGCAAACTGAATATAAAACAACTAAGAAAAAAAAACACAAAAAATAAGTTAAAAGTATAATACAAGCACTGTATAAAACCAACAACAACAACAGTAGAAACTAGCTTAAGAAGAACCCAACCATTCATCCATTCATTTATTCATCCACTCGTTCCATTAGCTCACTTAAGAATCCTGGTGTATGAACGTGATGTGTGTATGTGTGTGTAAAACCTCCTCCTCTTCCCTGGCTGCCTACTAAATGCCAGTGGTAGCAATATCAGCAGAAGAATAATAAACAGAAGCCCAAACAAAAACACACAGTCACAGAAGGAAAAGGAGACCCAGTAAATAAAAATTTGCAAATTTATAGAACAATTTTATCTGTAACCATTTATTTCAAGGCACTCAGGTATGTGATAAAAATCGATCGATTTCAAAACGAACTTTTTTAAAAGGTGTGATGATTTTCGAGGGATTTTAAAATCCATTTCTGAATTATAGTCTTAAATTTTCGCTCAGAATATTTAAGACTAACGTGTGTAATATAAAATTTAAAAGAATAAAGACTGAAAATAAAATATAAAAGACTGAATAAAACTTAAAATAAAAGGAATATGTATTTAAAATATATTTTAAAAGATACTAAAAACGATGTTTTCGTTTTCGAATCGTTTGGTTTTTAAAATCGATTTTCATCACATACCTGACTCTTTCTCATTATAGACTACTTAGTAGATTGCGCTAAAATGTTAATAATGTTCGCCCCTCTGAAACTATGCCAATTATTCCAAAGCAAAGGAGAATATGGTAAAAAAGGTACCTTGGAATGTTGAAAGTGAAAGAGATAAAAATTATTGAATTGTTTTTTATAGAGATCGTTATAAGCAATCGCCATCATCTTCTACAGGAAAGATGACATTTTAAATAAAGTAAAGTGCTGCTTCTAGTCTTTACTAAAGAGATTAATTGACCCTGGCATGGTGCACTTTGGGCTTGTTCTCAAAATTAACTTCTCTTGATTTGTATCGCACTATTTTAGGAATCGCATTAGGGAGATCGATTATTCGAACTTTTTCAAAAATCGGTTTCCGAATATTCCGCATAGTTGCTATATAAAAAAAAATACAGTTTCCGGTAAATTATTAAAAAAAATAACGGGTTAACCGGTTTTATTCGAATAAATAAAAACACAAGAATCATATAAGTTTTTAAATTTAAAGTTAATTTGAATTAAAACAAATTAATTCATAGAGATTAGGAACCAACAAAAAATAAGCCAAACAAATGGATTGGAAAACTCACACTTTGTTTTCGTTTTGTGTTCGCCAATAAACAACACAAATGTTACGTATTTATTTCAGCTTTCGCTGAAATGATTACATTTCGCAATAGACACCACACAAAGTTTGACAAACATCCAACATGTCTGCCAAAAATTAAAAATTGTTAATATTTCTACAAACGTGCTTCGGATATTTTCTTCAAAAAGCAAACCCCTCAACAACACAAAATATTTGTACAAACATGTTTGCCAAGCAATTTGTGGGGTTTATTTGCCCTTTAGAATTTTTAAAGAAATTCGGTTTTAAAAACTTATAGGAATTTAGTTAATAAATTTATTATTTGAGGTATTCTGCAAATTTTATTTTAAATAAGTTTTAATTTGTTGGAGGTTAAGCATGTACATTATCACCTAAATGCTATTTTGGAATTTATCCACTGCTTTAGATTTAATACGGTTTCAAAATTTCTTGGAAGGTTTTAGAAATTTGCTTCACTGCATGAGGTTTTTTCGCAAAACGACGGGAGACAGGTGTTTTCATTAAAAAAACATTCTTGGCCACTCTGTGGTACTATGCCAAAATTTTGGTTATAACCCTAACGTACATATACATATATACGCATCAGTAGACTTTCATCATATTTTTGAAAAGTTACAAACAAAGCCTTTTAACCAAATTGTAAGCATATTATGTTTAATGTAACCTTATAATTGTCACCGACAACCATATTACGGTTGAATTAGTCCTCCATCAAGAAGCCATAACCATATTATGGTTGCCTCTAAACATGTTACGGATACAAATTTTTGCTAGACTGAGGACTATTACTGACCTTTCAGTCTCTTAAGGACCAGTCTACATATAAATTCAAACCATCATTAAATAAAAGCTCCCCGCTACATTTTTTTTTAAATTAGCAAAAGTATTATCCTCTTGTGCTAGACCAACATGCTAAGGTTGAAACCTAACCATGCTATTATAAGTGTTACACATATTTTAGTTATTATTAATCATAACATGTTCAGAGGCAACCATTATAAGGTTGTTGCTTCTTGATGAAGGACTAATTCAACCGTAATATGGTTGTCGGTGACAATAGTATGGTAACATTAAACATAATATGGCTACAATTTTTTAAAAAAATAGTTTTGTTGAAGGTAACCGTATTTCAACATGTTTTCTGCATATACTAATAATAGTTTGCGAGAAATCATTATTCAATTCTAGCCAAAATTATATAATAACATAAAATATTTGTTTCCAGCAGCATACCGCACCTTCAATTACCAATATTTTGAAACAGTTTCGAATGGCATTACAATTTTTGGAATCGGCGATAACAAAAAATTGGACTTTTGGTCGATGAAAAGTAATTTTCAGCCACTTTGCTTCGGTTTAAAATATTTTCCAATCGAACCACAGCCGCGAATTACGTTGAAGTGACAAAATAATTATTTTTCAGGAGAGCAAAAATCGTTTTGAAAAGTCAGGAATTCTTATTTTGAATTTTTCTTTTTAAATTATCAAAATTAATAATAATAAAAACTTTTATGCAAAATATCAAGAAGTTTAAATTTAAAACAACATGCAAATTTACAGTTTATAACTTTTTTTTAGTGGAAAAAAGTTTCATATCCACAATCGCGATGTCATTTAAAACGTTTTTCCACTACGCAAGCGGCTTTTAAAACGTTATTCCAAGTTGCAAAACCATTAGTTTGTATAATTTTTGTAGTAACTTACAACGTTATTTAACTGGCTGGCTCTTTGTACTGCATTTTGAAGAGGTTAAGGTTCATAATTTTGGGTGATACGATGTTTAAACAATGTAAGGGAGTTATGTTAACGATAATTTGCAAAAAAACACATTTTGCAAAAAGTGCCTTTTACAACGTTAATCGCGGCTGTTGGAGAAAAAAACTTTAGTTTTTATCGAAATTTTTAAAGATGTTAAACAAGTATCTAAAGCGATCTTGAACTACAGTTGGGACTACATTCAGGACTCATCATTCAGAACTCATGTTCTTTAAAATTCCAAGATCCCAGGATATACAAATGACGTGTTTGACATTAACAACACACTGCTTTGTTTGATTTATTTTTCCATATCTGCATTTTAGAGATTGAAAAATATTCATTTAATCAGATTTTTTTAGCATCTAAATAATTTCGGAGTCTTTTTAAGAATTTTATCTCACAGAATGGCAAACTTCTGGAAAACAAAACAAAGTTGTTTATTGGATCATTAGACACTTACGTTTGTGTGTATTAAAATGAATTGGGATTACGCCATTTTATGTTGTTGTTATAACAAAATGATACATAAAGGAGGATGACTGCCATACGCTCCACATTTACACATACACAGAGAAATTGGTTTGTTTCTATAGCATGTAAGTGTGTGTGAATGTGTGTTTTTATTAATACACACAGACATCCGCTTAACATTTTCTCAAACACATCCTTTGTTTGTTTTTATTTGTGATACACAACAATCTCAGTTACATTCATCCCTTTAGGAAATTAAGCACCCACTCACACTTCCTTCGCCGATAATTCAACATTGCAGGGAGAAAAAAATATCTGTTCTCTTCTTTGCACTCATTAATTTTAATGAAATTTTGCCATCTCTGTCTTGAGCATCACTTTAGAGAATGTGACTAGAGTACACTGAATGCATAAGGACGACGAGCAGGGCAGTGGCCGCCGCATCACAGCTCAATGTTATTTTGGCATAAAACAACAACATAACAACGACAAATGCGATGAAAACGACAGCGGTTACGGATAAATAAATGTTTGAGTTGTGTAGAAAAACAGTTTGTTTTTTTCCGTTCCGTCATTGTCGGAAGGGAGAGAGAGAAAGAAATTTCGCTTTGATGCTTTTATCACATCATCGTTTACATATAGAAAAAAAAAAACAATAAAATCAAACGTACACACACTCTCACTCATACAAAGCCACTCTGCGCCTCTGCCTCTTTCCTGACAAAACTTTATTCGATTATTTGTTTTGGGTGCAGTAATCCAACCAACCAACCATTCTGTCAGTCAGCCAAACAGCCAGCCGTCAGGCAGCATACGTTCATAGTTGTCTGTTCGTTTCGATAGAAACATTTTCAAAAAGAATTCCATCATTTGCAGACAAAAAGAACGTAGCGCAGGACATGTCGAGTTGTAATTTTGGCGCGTTCCGCTCAAAATTAACAAATTTATATTCAAATTAAATTAAAACGGATGTAGTGCAGAAAAATACAAGACAAACATACACAAATTTTTAAATAGAAAATAACTCAAATAAAATGCAAAGTGATTTAAAAGTGTTTAAAGAAAAAATTTCAACTAAAGAAAATTTTCCAAAACATTAAAAAAAAAATTTTAAAAATTACGTGAAAAAAATCAAAAAAAGCTGTAATGAAATATAAATTAAATCAAACAATAACAAAAAATAATAAAACAACAAAAAGTTCCTAGTATCAAAAAATTAAAAAATCATCAACTTAATTACAAATATATTCATTAAAATTCTTTAGCTAAGAATTTCTCTTAAGTAGAGTTTTTAAGGTTGTACAATTAATTTGATTTAAATTACACAACTTTTTGCCAACGGTTATGCATACTTCTACGGATTTAGCTGTTGTCAATGTAACGGGCTGTGTCCCTCATCTGACCAATATTCCCTTATCACCGCCACCTCATTTAAAAAGACGTACCGCTACAAATTCATCGACGCACCAACAGCAGCCTCAACAACACCATCCAACAATTCAAGAAGAAATTGCGTCGGCTACGGAAGATGCTGACAAAGTGAATTCTCCGCTAGTCAAACCTCCTTATTCATATATCGCTTTGATTACCATGGCCATTTTGCAGTCACCACAAAAGAAATTAACTTTAAGTGGAATATGTGATTTTATAATGTCAAGGTAAGAAACTACAACCGATTTGGAGATTTAAAATGTCAGAGTGATATATTCGGCTATACCGAAATAATTTGATAATCTATTAGATTATTAACCAATTTATATAAAAAATTAATTCAACATTATAATTCGTTGCAGTCTTAGACCTACGATAAATTTTGGCCCGACCATTAGAAACTTCTATTATTTTATTTTTTGGGAAACCATAAATATGCAATTGCATGTTTTTCCTTGTGCGATAAATGAAGCCACAAACAATATATTTATCCGTTTCAGAGCCTTTTATGAATTTTGGCATCGATTTGTTAGTGCATATTTTTGCATATTTTACCGTTTGCAGCATTTTTGTGCATAATTTGGTTAAACGAGCATTTTTGCACCATATTTTAAGTTTTTAGCGCATATTTTGCGTTTTTTGGGCATATTTTGATACATGTTAAATTTTTCTTAGATGCTTATGGAGCTTTCGCAGAAAATAAATTTTTTCGAAATACTGTTACTTCAACTTCGCCATCTACATTTAATTTTTACTCTCAAATTGTAAGGCAAAGCAGGTTGTTATTAAGGATAAACGTTATGCGATGTGTATAATACATTAAAATGTAGACCAATCTTTTAGTATACCGATCGACTTAAAATCAGTTTTTAAAGTGATCTAACGATGTCCATCCGTCCGTCTGGCTGTTTGTCTGCCCACATTAACCTTGTGCGTAAAGTACAAGTTCCAATTTTGTAGATAATTTGATCAAATATGGACGAGGTCTGTATAAATCGGTCGATAATTTCAAATATTCCTCATAAAAACTTCTTTCCAAATAAGGCTCTTTCAGTAAGCCATCTAATTATGATGGTATTTAAATTTAATCCGTCCCAAAAATATTTTACTTTAAATTAAATTATTTTCGAATCGTTTCAAATTTGCCCAAAGCTCTCATCCTTAAATATCTTTAACTTCCTTCAAATGTTAACCTTTGTTAACAATTTAGCGACCGTACCTAAAATCCCTTTAAGACAAAACCCCATATGGATGTTAATATCTACATAATATTCGGCGCAAACATCTCTTATATGAATTTTAACCTAATATGGGCTTAAGCAGTAATATTTTTACGGTTTTTTTTTTTCAAATTTTGCTATTAAATTGTCTGAGTCTGATGATTTAAATTGGATGTGTTCCAGACGTATTGTTGAGGTGAGATCTTTAAGAGATCGGGCTTACGATGCCTACCGTAGGGATCGGTCTGAGTCTAATTGGAGGGTTGATTGTAGACTAAGGAATAAAACGAAATCTATTATTAGAAAATCTCGAAAGGAGTATGGTAAGAATCTTTTTTCTGGTGTTGACAATACTCAAATATGGAAGAAGATTCGCCAACTTGGTCGTGTTGGTCGTGAATACTCTGAGCTTGATCCATCAAATGTGGAATCCATAGCTTCTAGTATTTTGAATAATCAAAATCCATTTTTAGGCGACTTAAATTTTAATAATTTTACTGAGAACTTTAATGGTTTTTCTTTTATTCCTATAACCGAATATGATCTGATACTTGCTATAGGCTCCATAAACTCTAATGCAACAGGTTATGAAAAATTCCCATTAAGTTTTTAAAATTGATATTTCCGTTTATAAATAGACCACTTCTCCATCTTGTGAACTCTATATTTATGACTTTAAAATTTCGCACTGCGTGGAAAATGGGTCGAGTTGTGGAAAACTTAAGACCGATATCAATCTTACCTGCGATGTCAAAAATAGTATAGACTATAATGAAAACACAGACTTTGACCCACTGTGGTTCAATGATTAGACCTAATCAGTTTGCTTTTAGGCAAAATCACAATACGACATCATTGCTGCTTTCTTTAACTGATAATATAAGAGAGCAACTTGATAATCACCGGCATTGTTAATTACTCTCTCTAGATTTAACGAAAGCGTTTGATAGAATCAACCACAATGTTCTTGCAAGGAAACTTCAGGTAAACTTTAATTTTTCCAAATCGGCATGCAGATTGATTTATAATTATTTATTGGAACGATCACAGTTTGTTTCAATAAATGGGGTAAATTCTTCTATAAGTGCAGTAACTTCTGGTGTACCTCAGGGATCTATTCTGGGTCCTATTTTATTTATTACTTACCTAAATGATTGTATCCCCCTTATTTGCGGATGATATTTTACTCTTATATACATACGATTCTCATCAAACTGACCTTTTGATATCTGTTTAAACAACCACCTGGGCTCAATATCTAACTGTATGGCTCTTAACTTTCTAGAGATTAATTCTAATAAGACTAAGGCTATGACTTTTCATTTGCAAGGCCGAAATTGGGTTGGTCCTCGGATTTATGTAAATGGACAAATAGTGGACTATGTTGACGTTCTCAGATGTCTCGGTGTTATTTTGGATTCGGGCCTGAATTTTGATAGTCATATTAATTCGCTGTCTAATAGGGGTTGTCTCACTTTGAGAAAGTTATACTCCCTAAAACCGTATACACCTAGACATGTAAGATACCGATTAGCTCATTCGCTAATTATGTCTCAGTTTAATTATGGCCTTGAAGTTTTTTGAGGTTCTTGGTTATACAATGTGGATATACTTAGTGGAATTATAAAAAAGGTTGTTCGTTTTGTTTTTGGTGTAAAAGTTAATGAGTATGAGCGTACTAGGGAACTTGATCCACAATTTTTAATATGTAGTTTTAATGATTATCTGAAATTACGTATTTTACTTTATTTTTACAAAATTGTGAAAACTCAGCAACCAGAAATTTTAGTGAATAAATTTTCTTTTATCAACTCCACACGTAATATTCAGATTGATGTGCCGTTTAGACATCTTTCGATATCTGAACGCTCTTTCGTAGTGCGTGTCTATCGAGTTGGGAATGTCCTACCTAATAGTCTTAGGGCCATTATTATAACTTGGCGTTAGCTGTTATCCGACAGTTAACAGACGCTTTTTGACAGATAACACATTATTATCTGTCAATTTAATCTTAACTTTAGCTAACTTCAAGTTGTAATAATGGCCCTTAAACTTTTTTCCTATTCATTTTTAACATATAAGCGTAGAATTATTGAGTACTTTAATGGAATTACAACCTAATATATTTGCACTTAACGGTTTTTTTTCTTCTGTTTCTTGCCACTGTCTAAATTTTTAGTTTTAATTTTGTTTACTTTTATTGGATTTCAATATTCCAATGTTCATATGGCTGGGGAGCCACTATAACAGCTAACTTGCTATGTTATCTTAAGTTTTTAGTTCTAAGTGGTATACTCGTGAACTTTGTTATTTATCAACAATACATAAATAATTGGCCCTGGAGGCTTTTTTTGTATTGATATTAATAAATAAATAAAATAAATATTTTGTTTTCAAATTAGCATTTTTTTGACTTTTAGGGCATATTTTTAACATTTTCAGGGCATATTTTCCAGTTTTTACTGCATATTAAATGCGCATAAAACGTGTTTTAGAGCATATTTCTGGTTTCCCTGGTCATAACCTAATGTGAACTAATTTAAAATTATCACGATTTGTGACAGTTTTCCCCGTACTAAATTGATTCTCAGGAGAGAAGTGTATATGCTAGAAACGAGGGTATTCATTTAACCGGGCCTTTGATTTAATCGGTTAATCGCTCGATTAATTAACAGAGGTTTTTGTATAATCGGTTAATTTTGTTATTGATCGGTTAACCGATTAATAAAGTTTTTTTTTATAAATTAGGTACTTTCAATGAATATAAATGAAAAATTATTTATTATTTGCAGTTTTGTAGTAAAAAATAAACAATAGCATAACAACACGTGAACTAAAACGAGCAAAAAAAAAATAATTCATAACTCTGTAATACATATTTTTTAATTAATACATATTCGGCCCCGTTCTGTTAATCGAAATCACGTGAAATTGAAATCGATGGAGATTTTAAGTTAAATTTTTTTAAATGAACTTCGCTTTTCCTGATTTCAAGTAGTTTTGGTAAAGATATGTGGTCTTTAAAGTATGAGGTAATGAAAAAGAAATATCTTTATCAATTTTAAACACAGGATAGAATTAAAAACTTGTTCGATTTCAATTTCACGTGATTTTGACTTCCAGAGCTATCCCGATTGTGTATTTGTAAAAAAATAAACTGTGAGGTCATTTTATTAGTAATTTCAATAATTTAAGAAGATCTTATTAAATAACCTTTTAGGTGAATAATTTGGTTAAAATTTTTTTCACTTAAAATACAGAATATCTAAATTCTCAGCATTTTTTCTGGATTTCTCTAAACATATACAAAAAGTTAGCCACAGTTTGTACACTATGTACAACGAGCTGCTATCTAGAATGCTAATTAAGCTTAGCAGCTTGTTGGCACAAAGTTAATTCATAACGAACTTTTCTCCATCTGCCAACTTTTAATAAATCCACTCTGAATTTTTATGATGCCACATTGTATTACTCAAAAATGCAACACGTTTTGCATTAATCATCGCTGAATTTCTCATTCTTTCTTTTTTTGTTTTTCGCTTCACATATAAAAATTTTAAATAGTTTTTAAAATTAAAATAAATTAAGTAAAAGACAGTTAATTAAAAAAAAAACAGTTATTGTAAAAAAACCAACTGTTTTTCACAAGTTGGCAAACGTTTGGCAGCTCGTTAACAAGAGTTTAGTAAATCGTTAGCCAGAGTTTGGTAAGTGTATTATGAATAAACTTTTCGCTTACGTCATGCCAAATTTTCATTATGAATACGGCGCTGCGAAATATGGCCCCAGGAAATATGGCCCCAAAAAATAAATGAAAATTGACCCCAAATTTGGGGCTATTTTTCATAATGCAATATGGCCTCATTTTTTTAATGAAAAATTACCCCAAAAAAATGAAAAATAACCCTAAAAATAAAATGGAATATGACCCTAAATTTGGGGTTATTCTTCATTATGAAAAATCACCTCAAAATTTATAATGAATTTTAACCCCAAAAAAGAACACAAAGAAAGTGACATTAAACATTTTCGGTGGAGTTCATATGCCCAAAACTAAAAATCCCAAATTTCAAAATCCGGATAATTATACAGTTTTGGTTTTAAAAATCGTACGATTGATAGCACGGTTGGGTTTTCGGCCATGCACAAGTATTTTTTTCTCTATGGTATAACGAACACTGGCTTTGCTTACTAAAGCTCTACGTCATAGACGGCCTTCGGCCGGGCGCAAGGATTTTTTTCTCTATGGTATAACGAACACTGGCTTCGCTAACTAAAGCTTCTCTGTATAGCCGGCCTTCGGCCGGATTAAAGGATTTTCTTCTCTTTGGTATAACGAACACTGGCTTCGCTCACTAAAGCTTCACTACATAGCCGGCCTTCGGCCGGGCGCAAGGATTTTATTTTCTATGGTATAACGAACTCTTCTCGTAATAGCCGGCCTTCGGCCGGGCTCAAGGATTTTTTTCTCTATGGTATAACAAACACCGGCTTCGCTAACTAAAGCATCTCTGCATAACCGGCAAGGATTTTCTCTACTTTGGTATAAGAATTCGGGTTTTTTATCCCTAGAAACTTTTACATAGAATTTTATAAAATTTGTGTAAAAATGTTTGGGGTGATTTTTCATTTCTTTAAAATTGCATTTTTTATTAGTAGATGAAAAATAGCCCCAAAGTAAAAACTGTGATTTTATTTGGGGCCATTTTTCATTCCTTAATATAGGGGTTATTTTTCATTCCACTTAAAATGCAAAAACACCCTAACGAAAAAATGAAAAATAACCCCAAAAAAAAAACCAAAAAATTGCGCCAAAATTGCGTGTTGTTGTGTCTCATGAAAAATTTTGGGGCCGTTTTTCATTTTCCTTTTGGGGCCATATTTCCTGGGGTCATTTTGCGCACCGCCTATGAATACGGCTGATAAAATCTTTCATTATACCATTTAAATTCTGTTTTATTTTTTAAAATTTTTAATACTTGGGCATTTACTGGGGTCACGAAAGTACGTTCGTACGCTTTTGATGTACAAATAATATAGAAAACAAAACTTTTCCTAGCATTTTTTTTTTGGATTCGATAGCATTTGGGTAGCTCTATGTTTAGTGCAAAGATGGATTTTATCGAGTTTAAGAGTTATAAACGTGTAGTCACGAACGTACGCAAAATAGAAGTCAACTTTGGCTGACAGTAGTGAAATTTAAAAATCTGCGCAATGGAACGGGATATTCAAAAAAGATTAATTTATTTTAAAAGTGCATCAATGTAGGTCTTTATCCAGTATTTACATAATAAAATATCTCTCTTGGTCTTTGTTTAATTGGCTTATTTACCGGTCGCGAACGTACGGATCGCGAACGTACTATTTTTCCATATGTTTTTTTATTATTATCACCACGCATTTTCCCATAAATGTCTTCAAATTTCCTTAACAAAAAAACTCAATACTCCTTTTACAATTGATTGTAATGGAGAGATTATGAAGAAAGAGTGTAAACATAACATATTTCTTGCATGTAAAAAAGTATATAAAAATGTCTTTAGAAGTAGAAAATACAGAAAAATATAAAATTTTCCAATTTCCAGCCCAATTTCCTTAAGTAAAACAGCTGATATATGCTATGAAACCATTCTTTTATAAAATCATAGGGTTTTTTTTAATATATATATATATATATATATATATATATATATATATTCGTTCCTTTTACTCCTGCAAGGAGCATAGGGCCGCCACAAGGTTATTCCAATACACTCGATCTGACGCATGGTGTTTGACTTCATTCCAACACAGGTTTAAATGGGATATTTCGGTTTCAATTTGCCGTTTCCAGGTGTGTGATGGCCTTCCGATACGTCGACTGCCTTGCGGATTCCAATCTATAGCTTGTATAGCTTGTTTTTTTTAATAATAAACAATAAAAGACGATGATTATCAACATTTTATTTTTTCGTCCTGGTAGACCATTCTGGGGAAATGCCCACTTCTAATTGTTTGGGTTAATTCTTCTAATCGTAAGTTTCTACTGTTGTCAGGTCATCATAAAGGATCATCAACTATGACAAATATTTAAGAACTAACAACTTTGGTAAATGAAGGATTTGTCAACAACCAACATACTGACGTTATTTATACCGACTTCAGTAAGGCATTTGATAAGGTAAATCACAACCTTCTTCTGAAAAAAATTGATGAGCGAAACAATTTAATGATCCTTTCGTCACTAAAGAACTTCACACATCTCTCGTTAGACCAATCATGGAATACGGTTCGATTGTATGGGATCCACATTATATGGCTTATAAAGATCATATTGAATCCATTCAAAAACAATTCTTACTTTTTTGCCTGAGAGATAGATACCGACGATATGAGTATCTCTCCTCATATTCTACAAGATTATCCTTAATACGTTTGCCAACACTGAAAAGTCGCAGAGTTATGCTAAATGTCTCATTTGTAATTAACTTAATAAATGGAACGGTATGCTCAAATTTTTTATTAAGCAGATTATCATTTAACATTCCACGACGTACGGCACGGTACTATAAGCCCTTATTTATAAAAACTTTCCGAACTAACTATGCTATGGCAGACCCATTTAGAAAACTGTGTTATTGCTATAATGAAATGTTTGAATTTGTTGATTTTGATCTAGATGTAAATATTGTGAAACGTAATATTAAACTTACGTTAAATACTCATTTCTATTAGGCTGTAAGGATTTATCCATAGACCTAATTTTATTAAATAAATAAATCATCTTACTCATCCTGGCAAATCTCAGCACCGAACATTCTGCAAAAAAGTTAATTTCCGAATTCCTTAATTTCTATTTTTGTACTGTATTTTAAAAATGTATTTATATCGGGTGATTTTTTAGCTATTATCTTTTTGGCAAGACTGGTTTAAACGGCTGACGTACGCTTCGTGTTTTGTTTCACTGTCATACATCTTCAGTTTGGTCTATAATTTAACCATGAGTCGTCTTACAAACGAACAACGCTTGCAAATTATTGAATTTTATTATCAAAATGCGTGCTCTGTTAAGAAAGTTCATCGCGCGCTTCTTCCATTCTATGGTTAGTTTAATCGACCCACTGAAGCGGCTATTCGGTACGTTAGTAAGCAGAATTGTCGTTTTTGGAGTGAAGCTCAGCCAGAAGCATTGCAAGAGCTGCCAATGCATCCAGAAAAAGTCACAGTTTGGTGCGGTTTATGGGCTGGTGGCATCATTGGACCGCATTTCTTCAAAGATGATGCGAATTGTAACGTAACTGTGAATGGTGAGTGCTACCGTGAAATCATATCCAACTTTTTTTTTGCCCAAAATGCAAGAGCTTGACTTGCATGACTTGTGGTTTCACACAGTACGCTTAACAATGGACTTATTGTGAGGCGAGTTCGGTGAACATTTTACTTCACGTTCGGGACCGGTCAATTGGCCGCCTAGATCGTGCGATTTAACGCCTTTAGACAATTTTTTGTGGGGCTATGTTAAAGCTCATGTCTATACACACATGCCCACTTCAATTGACGCATTGGAAGACAACATTGAAGCATTTATTCATGGGATACCGGCCGAAATGTTGGAAAGAGTATGCCAAAATTGGACTAAGCGGATGGACCATTTGAGGCGCAATCACGGTCAACATTTGCATGGAATAATCTTTAAACATTAAATAATATGGACCGTACTATCGATTCAAATAAAGATTTAATGTATTTTTCTGAATTTTATGTGTTTTTTTTTAAACTTTCCTATAGCTCGTAAAAATAACCCATTAGAAGGAAATATATTGTATAAAAAATAATTCTTAACACAACCGTTTTGGTGCACTTTGGAAACTTTTTTTGGTGAATTTTGGTACGGATAACGTTATAAAATGTTCATTGTTGCACTGTAGAATGTATTTAAAAAAGGGAGTTGCTTTGCAACCGACGTTTTGGAACTTACCGATTGTTTAAAACACAAACAAATATGGATTAATACTACAAAAAATTATAATTTTTGTTACAACGGTTAATCGACTGAAATTAACCGGTTTAATCGTTAATCGAAAAAAGCGAATTTTAAATTAATAGATCAGTTAATCGGGTAGTATTTAATCGGTTAACCGATTAACGGTTAACCGAATGAATACACTGCTAGAAACACAACTGGGACGAACGACGAATAATTCGCAACGAATATTCGGCACAATCAATGCGAAAATGAAATTCATCATGCGTAACAAACTATAAGATAGCTTTATTTGTATTTCTTACGCAGAATAAATTGGGAAAGGGACAGCGCAGCTTTATATAAAAGTCTAATATTTTTTTTAAAAACCATGAAAGCAAAAACAGCGAAAATTCATTTCCGCAGAATGGTCTACCAGGACGAAAAAATAAAATGTTGATAATCATCGTCTATTATTGTTTATTGTTAAAAAAAAACCTATGATTTTAAAAAAACACGAAAACCGCTGTAATTTTTTTTCCTAAGTACCGTTTTTTAGATAACGGTGCTTTTGCGTTTTTCGGTGTATTGTCCCACTCAAATCCTTGTGGAGCCCAACCGAAAAGTCCGGCCGAAATAAATGGCATATCGTTAGAAAGGTAATCGAATGTTTTTTAAATACGTTAAAACTGATGGATTTAAAAACACGGAATTTTATATGAGATGAAAATTTTGTCGTTCCACAAAATTCTTAAAAAAAACTTTATTTTTTCATCCGATTTTTTTTCAAATTACGATTAAAATGTTGGTAATTAAATATTCTATTTGGTTAAAAAATAAAACATTCCAGATATTTAATATAACGTAGTAAAAAAACGAAATAAAAATGAAAAATTTTGAAAAAAATAGACCTTTTTTGAACTTTGAGGTGCCATTACTCAGCCATTTCTTATCAGATAGAAATTTGTGGCATATCGATGGAAAAGGCATTTAATTAGCTTTCCAACGATATGCCATTTATTTCGATCGTTTGGTTGGGCTCCTCAAGGGTTTGAGTGGGACCATACACCGAAAAACGCAAAAGTACCGTTATCTAAAAAACGGTACTTAGGAAAAAAAAATTACAGCGGTTTTCGTGTTCAGGAGGTACCAATTAACTTATCTAGGCATGTGGCGTTCTTGGTACTTTCCCAAATTAAAAATTTGTAAAGCAGTGTTATGCTTTTTTAATATCAGCCCAATTATGAATAAAAATTCCCCGGGAGTTTTTTCCCTTTTCCCATTTTTACAATTGAATTATCAAAAGAAAAATGGCAGAAGGGAGAAAACTCCAGGCGAATTTTTATTTGGGAAGGGAAGAAAGTAGTTCAATTAAAAAAAATTTGTTGTTCGCTGTACTCTTACGTAAACATTTACGATCCGGATCATCTGCTCCGTTTTCCTTACCGAGTTTATACATATAAAAATAGGTACTCTTACGTTAACGTAACGTTGCGTTGTGAATGAACCTGATAATATTAAAATTTTTCATCATCAACTACATTTAGAGTTGATAAAAAATCAACCAATCGTAGTCGGGACTAATGGAAAAGATAAACTCACTGTTTATTGTTGTTGTTTTTGTATAAACTTTGATGTTGTTACAGGCAAAACTGGGGTTTATAATTCTTATTCGCTTCACAGTTTTATTTGTATAATATCTTTAGTTTTTCTAAAATCTTTGGATGAAGTTTCTTGACGATCTGGCCTAAGCAACCAGTGAAATGCGCAGAGGAATAGCTTATCCCATCAACAATAAATTTCAGGTTATCAATAGTATAAAATGGGAATTTAGCACATTTAAACGAAACCTTGTTAATTATAGTTTTTCATTGAATTTAGTTTTCATTAAATTATTTTTATAAAGAAAGGAATTTTACAACATGAAATGAATTCAAATTTAATGATAATTTTTCATTCTAAACTGCTGCGGGAATCAAACCCACGTTCACGGACAGGTTGATTTAACATGTTTCGATAGTAACCACACTATCTCTTCAAAAATCTTAGCCGTTTAACACTCACCGCCATTGACGACGGCTGGCAGTCAATAGTCAAACATGTATCTATTAACCAAATGGTATTTTAACTTTGGTAGATCGAAATTTGTTTTGAATGATTATCTATTTTTATTGATTTACATGTTCTTCCATACTTCTGTTTTTCGTATTTTTTGTCAAGAATTCTTCCTGAAGTACAAAGTAAATTTTTGTTCATGTTTTTTTGTCTTTCTTGTTGACCTTTTTCAGCACAACTTAAAGGACAAATGTACACATAAAGCTTATGCCTTAGCTGTTAACAATAATAAGTATTGTGCTTATTTTATTGAACTGTTTATGGTTTTTAATCCAAATATTGATATTTTAATCAGGATTAAGTTAAATTCAATGAACTTGAGTGAGCTGTTTAAGGTTTTTAGTTATTTGTGTTGAGTGCTGATAAAGCCTATTTACACTATCTCACAAGCCTTGCGTATTCCATAATACTTTGTGAGATAGAAATCTTATGAGTTTTGATGCGACTGTCAAAAAACCTAATGTAAAATGACAGTTTGTGTTCACACCATCACACAAAGTATAAACACTCACACATGAAATAAAATGCAACCCTGATCCAATGAAAAGTATTATTGTTTAGAAAATTTTCAAAAAACGATGAAGTCGTAAGGGATGTCAAACTTTTTTCATAATACTTGTCATTTTCGTGACACATTGCATTCACACTATCACACTTTGTCATATTACTTGAGTTTTTGACATGTATTAATACAAAGTATAATAGTGTAATCTAGCCTTAAGGGTTTCTGTTTAAAATCAGCATCTCAGTGTTGTCAAATTTTTAGAACTAAATAAAGGAAATGTGTTTTTTGATTGGGCTTTAAAAATATTAAGAAAACATATTTTTCCGTGATTCTTGAATTAAGACCATCTGGCAAGCCTGATACTGTTAGACCTGGGATAAATGAATGAAGCTAATAAGCATTGACAATTTTTTCACATTAAACCAATTTAATGGAAATGCAAATTTATTGCATTAAAAATAGAACAGAATAATAATGACAAAGTAGTGCACTAATGGACTACTTAAGTGGTATATAAAAAATAGCGTAGTGCAGAAGAAAGTGTATTAAAATTGTTAAAGTTAGTGGTAATAATGAAATAGTTTTGCACTAAAATACTTTTTAATCAATTTAATGGTAATGCAAATCGGTCAGGTCTAATGTGTGCAAGCTATATGAAGTCATATAACAGTAATTTGTTCCGAGTTTTATCTAGAGATCATTATCGCGTTGCGGATATCGAATCCGCCAGACACTTTGGTTTGTTTCACTATTTCGGGCAAAAAATATACGTGACTATTGCAACGGGGTTTATAATTTCCCTGACATGATATATTTCCCAACACATATGGATGTTTCCGACAAATCCTGGAAATTTGATGCAAAATATTTTTGCAGAATTAATATGTTTTCTAGATGCTTTCTGCATTTTTATACATAATTTGAAATGGTTTTTGATCTTAACAACCAAGAACTTGTTTTTAAAAATTTAAAGAAAAGTAACAAGTTAGAAAAAACGGACGGCTCATGGTACAAGGTAGCCGCAGGATTACAACAAATGTACAATAAAAAAGAACATAGCATTTAATTAGTGTTCTATGATTATAATTGTCAAACAGCTGCCAAGTGTAATGAAAGAAAACGTAAAAAAAAAACAGTTTTTTTACTTGTGGTCTACACGTGAGATGAGATATAAGATTTTTATATCAGCAACATCGCGGAGAGTAGTATCGTATGTTTGGACTCTAAATTAGTGTTAGAATTACAGCCATGCCTAAAAGAGCAGACAGCGTTTCCTAGATATCAAGAGTTCTCATGCCCATTTGTATGCAGTATACCGAAAAAGCGCGACGGCAACACTTTGCAAATGGAAAATCTGATTTTGATAGGAGAAGTTGACCGCTATTGTTAACATGGGGTCTTTACCTGACAATTTTTTGTCATACCAAACGTCAAAGTCTATATAAAAAAAACTCTAATATTTTCGTCAGCGGGTTTTTTATACGACGTTTGACGTTTATGATTACCAAAAATTGTCAGGTGAATACCACATGTAATAAATAATAGCAATTTAGCTGTTAGGTAAATATAGCGATTTTTTCTATTTTCAATTTAAATTATGTGGGTTTATTAAACAAGAAAAATTTCACTACTATTCGTGACTCAACGTTGACGATTTTATTTAGGTATGGCATTTTAGCGTTAGAGCTAGGCGGAAGCAAACGTTCTGGCCTCTGCTCTTATTAAGGTATGGCTGTTAGTATTATAATATATACTATAAGAGAGTTGCTATGAGAAATATCTTCACGACTGTTATATGGAGGGTTCAAAGCTGAACCGAACCAAGTCATAAAAAAAAATGCATATATCGTTAGCTAAAATGCAAAAAGACGTAACTAACAAAAATATAATTTTACAGGAGAAGCAAAAAACTTTGTAAAGTGAAAACTATGAACATGTCAGAAAAACATGCATTGATAAGTCGTCCATGGAATTCTTCAACCAATTTTCAAAGAAACCCATTTTATTATATTTTCTTAGAAAAAAAAAATGTGTAATTACGTCGTTTTGCATACTTCAAACAAAAAAACTTGTAGTTACGTCCCTTTGTTTTTTGTTAATAAAAACGCAATTTTTGATCGCAGAAGTGTCAAATTTTGTCAAGACATGTAGTTTTATAGCATTCATAATAATCAATCAAAAACTCGACTTTGAATTTTTTGTTAGTTACGTCCTTTTGCATTTTAGCTAACGATATGTATTTCAAAACTGGTGTGAAATTCTTCGCAAAGTTTAACTGTATCGAGTTCTGTAACCTTACTAAATCAAAAGGTTTTTCGTTCCAAAGGTAACGGTAATAAACCCATGTCAATGGCTCCAGAAATTAATGGAAATTCACTTACTCAAACTCAAAATATTATCGAATTTTCATTTTTGACTTGGTTCGCTTCAGCTCTGAGCCCTCCATATAGATGTCTTAAGATGACGTTTGCTTATATAGAATTTTTGCATATATCTCATCAGGTGAATTCACCTTCAGGTGAAAAATGTTACCTATTGGCAATTCAGTTTAAGTTTGTCCGAAAGTATTTTCTCTCTTCATATAAAAAAATGTTGTACAGACAAAAAGTTTAGGTTCATAAAAAAATTCGACAGAAAATTCTTAAGCCTCCAACCTATCAATCTGAACTCTATCCTAATAACAACGAAAATTACTTGATTTTCTTCAGAGATTTTTAATTATTTGCTTTGATATGAACTTGGTTATCTTTTTAGAAGTCTTCTCGAAAAATTAGGCACTCTTCATACATTCGCCGAGTATAAAATGGCAAAGTGCGTTATTGACAACCAAATGAAAACTCTAAAGAAACTATTTTGTGCCAGGTGATTGCGATACAAATCGGTAATATTTTTAGGTTAGGTTTTAAAAAATTTTAAAAAAGTATGGGAGGTGATACGGTGAAACTTATCCAATAACACCCACTTTTTGATGCATTGTGTGTATTGTCAGCCAAGCTATGTGTACGATATTTTGACAATTTTTCTCCTACCTTTATTAAGATCGGTTTGTGCTTTGTTGTGATACAGACGTGTATTCTTAGCCCCGCATACGATTTGAACTATTAATTAATCACATTTGATTTTGTAATACATAAATATAAGCAGCGAATGGACGCTTAAAAAAAATAATATATTTTGTTATTTAAATTACTTAACATAATAGTGAACAATTTAAAACGATAAAATTAAATAAAATAAAACAGTAAAAATATATATGTATGTACGTATGAATGTTCATACATGTGTATATATATATGTATATATACATTTTCTGAACAAAACATTTAAATTCTGGTTTTTTCTTTTGTTGTTGTAAAATACAATAAATAATAAAAATATTAAAGCAAAGCAAAACGGTGAAAAACAAAAACAACTCTTTGCATGAGTACAAACAGTGAAACAACACTAAGACAAAATGAAAGAAACGTTTACGTTTAAGTTAATGCAAATGAAAATAATACAGAAATAAATAAAACAAAACAAAAGAATATTAACTACCTAACGGCTAAGCCAATTACTCGAACACGTTCCCTCTCACCCTCGGTATTTACACAAACGGTGGATAGTGACTCATTAAAAAAACTACAACAAGATTTGGTGACAAGTGTTGCCAGGCCAGCAAGTGTTGCCGTGACGTCAAAAACAAATTTAGTGGGAAATGATACCATGAACTCAAACACAAATGCAATGGAAAACCCCCCTGTAAAAAGTTGTCAAAAGCCTACAGTACAAGTTGGTATGGACAGGTACATAACAGTGCTTAAACGGGGACGCAGCCCTACCTCTGCAGCAGTTGCTTCGGCCTCAAAAGTACCATCTTTTGATAAAATAAATACTCAAAATCGTTTTGCAATTCTGGAGGATGAATCCTCTGAAGCACCAAACGTCATTAAACCATCCAAGCCTCCCCCGATATATCTAAGGGAGCAAAATTCAAATGAGCTCATAAAGAGTTTGATATCGGTGATAGGTGAAAATTCGTTTTACGTAGCGGCTATAAAGCGTGGAAGTATAAACGAGACAAAAATACAAGTCAATAATGAGAATGATTTTCGCAAAATAGTAAACAACTTTGAAACGCTTAAAAAAAACTTTTATAACTACCAACTGAAAAGCAGTAAAGGTCTACAGGTAGTGATTAAGGGTATTGACTCATGTGTGGACCCAGAAGAGGTTAAAACATTCCTAGAAGAAAAAGGCTTCAAGGTAAAACATGTAGTAAATATTAAAAATAGAGAAAAAATTCCCCAACCACTTTTTCGAGTGGAGTTTGAACCCGGCGACGTAAAACTTAAAAAAAACGAAACACATCCTATTTACAATTTAAAATATATTCTCTACAGAAGAATAACTATAGAAGAGCCGCACAAAAAAAATGGACCTGTTCAGTGCTTAAACTGCGAAGAATTTGGCCATACCAAGGCATACTGCTACTTACCCCCTGTCTGCGTAGTATGTGGTGAACTACACGGTACAGTTTCTTGCGATAAGTCTAAAACCGACCCCAACGTAAAAAAATGTAGCAACTGTGGCGGTAATCACACTGCAAATTATAGAGGATGCCCAGTATATAATATTGTCAAGCAGACGGTTGGACCGAAAACAAATACCCCTCAAATGCAGGTTGCAAATCAGGTAAACACAAATGCAATTCAAGCCCCCCAGCCTAGTAATAACAGAACCTCTTACGCTAACGTCCTAAAATCAAACCATCAGCCAATGCAAGGTGCCTCGCCAAGTAATGATGAAACTCCGGTTTCTAATTTAAGTCGTTTAGAAAAAACCATGGAAACATTAGTGCAAACAGTAAATAATTTTACGAACACAATGGGTAATATGATGCAGGAAATGCTTAGAATGCAATCGATGTTATTGCAAGCTGTACTTAACAAACCATGAACTGTTTAAAAATTTGTTTTTGGAACGCAAACGGCATCCGCCAACATAAAAATGAACTAGAATACTTTCTTAAAAATAAACAAATTGATGTCATAATGATTTCTGAAACTCATTTGACCTCAAGAAATACGTTTAAAATCAATGGTTATATACTATATGATACCAAGGACCCTCGAGATAGAGCTTGTGGAGGTTCTGCCATCTTAATAAAAACTCGAGTCAAACACTACCTTATGTGTGATCACCGTGAAGACTATCTGCAAGCAACGACTATTTGTGTTGAGGAGCTAAATCGAAACATAGTAATTTCTTCTTTATACTCTCCACCTAGATTTTCCATATCAGAAGGCCAATATTATAAATATTATAAATCATTAGGACCCTGTTTTCTGGCCGCTGGCGATTATAACGCTAAACATACCTTCTGGGGGTCACGACTTATAACACCAAAAGGTCGTGTTTTGTTAAACACAATCTCTAAAATGGATTTAAATGTGGTCGCGAGCGGGCAACCAACATATTGGCCTACTGATCAGCAAAAAATTCCAGATGTTATCGACTTTGGCGTGGTTAAAAACATCCCCACAGAAACGATTCATGTTGAAGCTTCCCTAGAATTATCATCCGACCACACACCTACAATTGTTACTATATCGAATTGTATTTCCGTCAGGTTACTTAGCGACGCCAACCACACAAATAAATTGGTTAAAATATAAAAAATTTCTCAGTGCCCATTGCACAGAAAATATTCCGCTTAGTACACCGGAGAATGTGGATCTCTCTCTTGTTAACTTTGACAGTTATCTTAAACTAGCTGTTCAACACTCCAGCGTTACCCCCAAAAAAATTAAAAATAATAAAATATGTTCTTCAGATGTCGAGCGGCTCTTGACTGAAAAAAGGAGAGTTCGAAGAGAGTGGCAACTTTACAGATCCCCGCAACTTAAGATTTTATTAAAAGAATGCACAAAAAGGCTAAGAAAGTTGCTACAGAATCAGAAAACGGCTTCTCTAGAAAAATATCTTAAGGAACTTGATGCAACTCCACAATCTGACTACTCATTATGGCGTGCAGCTAGAAATCTAAAAAGGCCAGTTATATCTAAGCCACCATTAAGAAACTTGAATGGTAGTTGGGCAAGAAATGATAATGAAAAAGGAAACCTTTTTGTAAATCATTTGAAAAACGTATTTACACCAAATATATCTCACAATATTGCGGTCGAGTTACCACCTGTTGATGCTAGAGCAGCTATTCCCCTCAGATTTGAGATAAGAGAAATCGAAAAGGCTATTTGTGACTTAAACACTAAGAAGGCACCTGGTATTGATAAAATCAGTAATAAAATGCTTTTGGAGCTACCTCGCATAGCAAAGAAAATTATTCTTTTTATTTTTAATGCTATTTTACGCCTTGAATACTATCCTGAAAAATGGAAGGTTTCCTTAGTTACCATGATACCAAAGCCAGGTAAAGATCATACAAAAGTTGAGTCTTATAGACCTATTAGCTTATTATCAAATATGTCAAAGCTGTTTGAGAAATTATTAGTTTCAAAATTAACACCAATTTTAAGTGAAAATAGATGTATTCCAAACCATCAGTTCGGATTTAGAAGAAAACACAGCACAATCGAGCAGACTCATCGAATAGTAAATGTCATAAGAAAAGCATTTGAAGAAAAGAAATATTGCTCAGCACTCTTCATTGATGTTTCGCAAGCTTTTGACAAAGTCTGGCATGAAGGCTTATTACACAAATTGAAGCAAAATTTACCAGCAAACACACACAAGCTGCTAGAAAGCTACTTAGTCGGTCGTCAATTTATTATTAAAGAAGGAAATTTCTTAAGTTCACCTCAGCCCATTGCCGCTGGAGTCCCACAAGGCAGCATCCTGGGCCCCCTATTATACTTAATTTATACTTCGGACATGCCAACAAGCAACTACACACAAACTTCAACATTTGCAGACGATACAGCTTTTCTAAGCGTCCACGAAAATCGTTATGAAGCATCGCGTTACTTACAGCATCATATATTTCAACTAGAAATATGGTTAAGACAATGGAGGATAATGGTCAATGAGCAAAAATGTGTACATATAACATTCACTTTGCGCCGGGAATCTTGCCCCCCTATTACAATCAATAATCAAATAATTCCTCAACATTCGCATGTTAAATATCTCGGTATACATCTGGATCGGCGATTAACGTGGAAATGCCATATAGAGGCAAAATTAACTCAAATGAAACTAAAAGCCATTAAAATTCATTGGCTTATTGGAAGAAATTCTGTCCTTAGTCTCGATTGCAAGCTTCTACTTTACAACTCTATCTTAAAGCCTATCTGGTGCTACGGTATTCAACTATGGGGCACTGCCTCGGCCTCTAATATCGACAAAATTCAAAGGCGCCAAAATAAACTTCTTCGAATAATCACAGCCGCTCCCTGGTATGTTAAAAACTCAAACATTCATAAGGATCTCAATGTGCCATTAGTGAAATCTATGATTACAAAATATGCAATAAAATATTTAAAAAGGCTTGAACAACACCCAAATCCACTAGCTCGAAATATTTTAAATCATGGCGGCCACACTCGCTTAAGAAGAAGAGACACTGCAGCACTTACCCAATTAGATGAGCGATAAACACCTATAAAAGTGAACATAACCCGTGATGAAGAAAATTTTGTCTGGCACTGGCAGGAGATAAAATAACGTATTAGGTTAAGATTTGATTAATTATTGTTAGTTCATATTTAATATATGAAGATTCAATAAAAAAAAAAATAATGACAAAAAAAAAACCCTTTATTAAGATATAAAGAAAAGTATGTTTTGCCAATCTCGCTCATCTTTTTTAGAGAGGTTGTGCATTGATAACCCAGCTATGTTTTAAAACTTTGTAAAAGTTTTCTCTTTCCTTCTTTTATTAATAAATAAATCAGTTTTGTGTCACGCCCCTTTCTCCGATTCCGCTCTTATTTTGTCGGATGTTGTTTAAATATAACCATATATACAGGAAGTGCCACACCCACTTCCTCAATCCCACCCACATTTATTCGGATGTTATGTTTTGTAACCGAGATTATTTTACCTTATTTGGAATCTTTAGCTTTTGCCGATCTCCAGATATACAGAAAGTAACTTTTTTTTTTTGACAATGTCAACAAAGCGTGTATATTTTTGACAGCTGTAAAGCTAGAATTGATAGTTCTTTTTATTAATTAATAACTTTTTAAAACAAAAGTTACGCACGCACTTGGATTTAATTAATTGTCCTTTCCACTTATATTATCAGTGCCAAAATCTTGTAAAAATATTAAAAAAAAGTTGACTAGAACTATAAAGCTCTGGTTCCTATGCTTCCATGAGGTCCAACTACTGAGTCCATAGATCACAGGTCTTTAGTGGATTTTCAATGACATGCACATGACCAGGGAAACCAGAAATATGCTCTAAAAAATGCGTTTTATGCGCAATATGCCCTCAAAATTGTTAAAAATATGCCCCAAAAAAATCAAAAAATAGCTCATTTAAAAACAAAATATTAAATATTGCATTTAAAAAAAACAATACTAAAATTATAATCGGTAAAGTTTTAACAGACCAATTCGAAAATAATTTAATCTGCTGTAACATGTTTTTTGGGCGCATTTAATCTAATTGCCAACAGAATAAGGTGGCTTACGTAATACGTACACAAATAGTCTAATTTGAAAAGAAGTTTTTATGGGAAAAATATAAAAGTATAGACCGATTCTCACCATTTACAAAGACTTCGTCCTTGATACAATTAAAATGTCTTTACCAAATTTGATCAAAATATGTATAAAAATGCAATACCATGGACAGACAACAAGCCAGACGGACGGATGGGCATCGTTAAATCACTTTAAAAAATGATTCTCAGTTGATCGGTGTACTAAAAGATTGGTTCAGATTTCTATGTATTGCACACACATCGCCAAAAACGTATGTTTATAATTGCTTTTTCCTTAATTTTCGCTGTTATGTAAAATTTAAAAGTTTAAAATAACATAATCTTCAATGACAACCTGCTTTGTCTTAATTTAAGAATCAAAATCAAATGTGGATGGCGAAATTAAAGCAACATGTTGGGTATGCAGATAGATATTTAAAACAGAAAAGCCATCTGTTTTTTTTTTTTATTTGCTGCGAAAGCTTACAAGAGGCATCTAAAAAAATCGAATCGAAAAAGGCAAAATATGCGCTAAAAACTTAAAAAATGCTGCAAAAAAGGCTTTTTTAACTAAATTATGCAAAAATATGCTACAAACGGTAAAATATGACAAAATATGCACTAACAAATCGATGCCAAAATTTATAAAATGCTCTAAAACGGATAGATATATTATTTCTGCCTTCATTGGTCGCACAAGGAAAAACATGCAATTGCATATTTATGGTTTCCCTGCACATGACAAATGCCGCTTTGGGCAAAGCGACTAGGGACAAAGTCAAAATGGATCCTGTAAATTCTCTCTATTGAGATATCCTACAGGGTAGTATCGTAGACCTACCGCCCGTCGTTGTGAAAAACACCCGAGTCTCCACAGGGAATCGAACCCGCATAACCCTACTTATGATAGACCAGCTTACTACCAACTAGTCCACCGGTGCATTCTATTTCAAAAGTATTTACATAAGTTTTGTAGACAAACATTTTTTTGCACAATTTTGCAAATTACGTTTAGCTTTCAATCTTAAAGATTTTTAGAAAGATTGAGATTCTAATATTATCTTATTAGAGTCTAGTGAAAGTTAAGGTTGTGTAAAGATTTCACTTAAACAAATTTTATTTACTCTTTCAGATTCGCTTACTACAAAGATAAATTTCCAGCGTGGCAGAATTCCATACGACATAACCTCAGCTTAAACGACTGCTTTATTAAGGTCCCTCGAGAGCCCGGTAATCCAGGCAAGGGAAACTTTTGGACTCTCGATCCACTAGCCGAAGACATGTTTGACAATGGCAGTTTCTTACGTCGAAGAAAACGTTATAAACGAGCACCAGCCATACAAAGATTCCCCTTTACCAGTGTATTTGGTACACTTTCCCCGTTTTGGATACGTAAACCTGTGCCCTTGGTACCGGTACATTTTAACGTACCAAATTTTGCCAGTAATCGTGACTGTTTTGATATGCTGCATGCACCAATGCCCGACGTATTTGATACAACCACTTTAAGAGGTGCAGATAAGAAATTTAACTTCTTCGCCAACACAGACTTGTCTCTTTATCCAAATAACAACGACAAATTTGATTCCTTTAATCAAGCTTCCGCCATGGCTGCGGAACGAGTGGGAAGTGGTGTAATGAATGTTAACGGCACTAGTGAACTGGATAAAATGAAATTGTATGCCTTTGGTGCAATGCCTTCCAGCGCAGATGAAAATGGCTTTAATAACTCCCATCTACAGCAGCAACAATATGAAAGAACCCATAGTTCGCACGACTCAGACGACTCCGATGATGATCGCATTGACATCGAAAGTCCCGACGAACAAGATTCTCATATTTCAGACTCAATTGAAAGTCTCAGTACAACTCGTTTGGATGTGCAAGGTGAAACGGAGGATTTAAGCAATAAAACAAATATCAAGCAAAATTTAAAAGATCCCTCCGCTTGCATACTACTTTTTAATAATTATGACTCACTTACCAACTCGTTGAATGCAAAAACAAATACCCGTCCATTTAAAAACGACAATGAGATCTCAAAAAGTCGTCTTTTGCCCCCGCCTCAAAGTCTCAGTGATTCGGATAACATTAAGAATACCACCCTTCTACCGTTTGACTATGAACGTGCCCGTTCCACCAAACACAGCAGTACAAGAGACTTTCGCATCGAAACATTAATTGGAAATGGTGATTCCGCGACGCCTCTCGATGCGGTACGCGATTAAAACTGTTTTCATTAGAAACGCTTCTGTAAATAGATCATAATAGCGTAGCGTGCAGTGTTTTTAAAGGCCGGTACTAATGCAACTACATCACTATTTCTCTCCTTCTAGTTCGGATTTTAATTTATTTCTTTTTTAAACAAGACCAAGTGTCGAAACAAAAATAATCGAAATACCAATAAAAACCAAAATACAAAAGTAAAAAACCGTTATTATTGTAAATGTTCTTAATTGTCAAACAAGGAAACACAAAATAACACAAACTTTTTAAAAATAAATGATGGAATTTTATGTATTGTATGTACATTTACTGTATGTATTGTCACTTTAGTATATAAGAAATGTCTTATGTTATTTAAATTATTAAAAAAAAAAAAAAAATTAACAAAAACACAGAGATAAATAAAATCTGTAAAATAAAATATATTACAGCATTTGGAAATGGCATTTTCATTTATACGACCGGAGCACAGTCATTTACGGCATAAAGCAATTAAAAAAAAGCAAGAGTGCTAGATTCGCCTATGTCGAATCTTATATAACCTTCACCATGGTGCGATAAGAACAGAAATTAATATATAAATACCGTTCTTAACATATAAATAACTCTATTTTGGAGCCAAGTCCACTTCTACTATCCCGCCCACATTTGTCGGATGTTGTTGCCACACCCGCTTATGCAATAATGGTCACATTTTGACGAATTTCGTGTACTGACAACCCAGCTTTGTTTCCCAAATTTAGACAATTATTTTCCTGCCGTTCTTCAAATGTAAAGAAATGTATTTTGTGCCACGCTCTCTTCTCCAATCTCGTTCACTTTTTGGAAAATGTTGTGATTTATTCGTAAACTAGAGATCCTAGAGCAAAACTAATCAAAATCTGTGATCCCTCAAATTTCATACCAAAAATTGTTTTTTTTTATAAGAAAAACTAAAAAGTTGATTTATTCGTAAACTAGAGGTCCTAGAGCAAAACTAATCAAAATCTGTGATCCCTCAAATTTCATACCAACAATTGATTTTTTATATGAAAAAACTAAAAAGTTGATTTATTCGTCAACTAGAGGTCCTTGAGCAAAACTAATCAAAATCTGTGATCCCTCAAATTTCTTACCAAAAATTGATTTTTCAAACAAAATATTAAAATAAAATCGTTAAACCCTTATAACTTCGTATATAAAGGTATAATCGAGAAAATAAGCTTAATCTGCGATCACTTCCAAAAATGAAATTGAGTTTAAAATCTTAAGCTTCGTACAGACGATGGTCAGATCTGCCAATGTTGTCATTAAAATTGCCTAAAAATGACTTACAACTGTGTGGACATTGTAAGCTCATTTTCATTTGGAAGATGTGTAAAATTAATGCATCTGACAATGGCACCATTGTCAGGAAAATGACAACATTGTAAGATCTGACCATCGTCTGTACGAAGCTTTACGCTTTTGCTTAAATAACTCTAAAGAAAATATTCAGGGACCGTAACAGTTTTTCCTTTTTTCTTAAAAGTTAGATGAAAACAGTTATTTTTTGTTATCTATTATATAAAAATAAGTCGGGTTTTCCTTCCTGACGCTATAACTCCAGAACGCACGAACCGATTTCCACGGTTTTGCATTCGTTGGAAAGGTCTCGGGCTCCGTGAGGTTTATAGCACATAAAATTGTTCCCCGCCCACTTTTTCTATTAAGCACATAACTTGAGGACGGCTTGACCGATTTGGACGATTTTTTCTTTAAAGTGATCGCCATGGTCCAACTTAGGTTTATACGGAAAGAAAATTGTTCCCCGCCCACTTTTACGCCCACTTTTTTCGATTTACCTAAAATCAGAAAACGGCTCCATCGATTTGACTAATTTTTCTTTCAAATGTTCGTATCAATGCATTTTAAGTTTCCATCGAAAGAAAAATGTACCACGCCTACTTTTACGCCCACTTTTTCTATTAAGCACATAACTTGAGGATGGCTTGACCGATTTGGACGATTTTTTCTTTAAAGTGATCGCCATGGTCCAACTTAGGTTTATACGGAAAGAAAATTGTTCCCCGCCCACTTTTTTCGATTTACCTTAAATCAGAAAACGGCTCCATCGATTTGACTAATTTTTCTTTCAAATGTTCGTATCAATGCATTTTAAGTTTCCATCGAAAAAAAAATTTACCACGCCTACTTTTACGCCCACTTTTTCTATTAAGCACATAACTTTAGGATGGCTTGACCGCTTTGGACGATTTCTTCTTTAAAGTGATCGCCATGGTCGAACTTATGTTTATACGGAAAGAAAATTGTTCCCCGCCCACTTGTACGCCCACTTTGTACGATTTACCTAAAATCCGAAAACGGCTCCATAGATTTGACAAATTTTTCTTTTAAATGTTCGTATTATTCCATTTTAAGTTTTCATCGAAAGAAAAATGTACCACGCCTACTTTTACGCCTACTACGAAACAATCAAAGCCGATTTGCAGGTACGATGATTTGTTGGCAGGTGATTTTTGGCAAACACTTCCAGTGATACCACGATCAACGCCCGCCGATGAATTAAATGCATGTTTGAAGTCGTCTGCTTTGTGGAAAACGTTAGGAAGCTCAAATTGACTCTGAAAATGCGGGTCGTGCAGCGAAACAATCAATCTCGAGACGTATTTTCCAAACAATTGCTGGACATAGGAAACGACAAAATCCCAGTGGATATAAAATGTTGCCCTGCCCACTTTTACGCCCACTTTTTTGAATTACCCAAAATCAGAAAACGATTCCATCGATTTGACTAATTTTTCTTTTATATGTTTGTATTAATCCATTTTATGTTTTCATCGAAAGAAAAATATACCACTCTACTTTTTCTATTTATCTAAAATCAGAAAATAGTTGCATCGATTTTGCGGAGCGCTAAGGGAATCAGTTCGAACAAAATTTCCACTGTTGATTCGACAACAAAAATAGGCATACGAAACCCTTATGAAAGCTGTGAAAGATGAAACTGGAGGGATTTTTTTCTAAACGCTCCCGGTGGAACTGGGAAAACTTTTTTAAGTTAGCTGAATATTGATCTTACCAAGTAAAATCGTCTGGAAATACAACACTAATGTTTGCTTAGGGCCAGCAACGCGGACCGGGTCAGCTAGTATGTTATAATTAAGTTGACTTTAAATCATTGTTCGGTTTGGTAGATTTGTGAAAAACATAAACGCTAAACGTTTCCATGTTTGTCATCTTTCGAACACAAAAATAATACTGTTTTTATCAAACTCAACAAAAGATGAGAACATTTAATTTCTTTCAGTTTTTTTAAAGACCACACACTTTCATTGTGTTCACTTCAGCTTGTTTATTATTGTTCATCCCTTTTGACTGGTAAAAAAAAGCCAAACATTTTTTACTAAACTAAAATACACATACGAAAAAAAAAACAAAAAGTGGTCGTTGCTAAAATTTGTTGTTTGTTCATTTCATTATTAATCTAAAAAAAGAAACATTATAAAACTTTAAAATATAATGTTAGTCTACAGTATCACAACAATTGTTCTCTTTTTAACGAAGAACAGAACACTATATAATGTTCGGCTCTTTCTTAAAAAAAGCTACGGACGGTATTAAGAGTTGTGTTCGTATACACAATCATTAAAAAAATAGATATCGTTCTTGGGTGTGTAAGCCGAACGCAAAATAGTGTTCTGTTTATTTTCGAACATTGCTTTAAATATTTAGTTCAATGTGCATAAGGAATCCTAATAGACTTGCCAACTGACCAGTTTTCGCCGGGACAGTCCAGTCCTGTCGGTACTCTGAACTGGACGCTATTTGTCCCGTTTTTCTTTAACTAACTTTTGTATTACCTGCCACAACAAATCAAAAAAATCGAGAGCTTTAGTACTTATTTTATACATTTAATTTTTTTTTTTTACATTATCAACCATACAGAGATGAAAAAAGTGACGTATGAATAATGCCTAAATCATTTGCGAGGGCAGCTTTCGAAGAAAGAGAAAGAAAACGTTTTTTGGTAGTGAAGTGGCAATGTGTAAAAACAGGCCGCTACTAAAATAAACATTTAAAGTCAACTTAATTATTTTAACACGTAAATTTCTTTAGAGAATAACGAAAAACAAAAATCAAAAAATAACTGTTATTTTTGATTGAAGAAATAAAAATCAATATGTTTTATCATGGACATGTTCATAAGGATCAATATGGTATACTTGAAGAATTTTTCGACATTTACTTCCAGTGTTCGAAAATAAACAGTACATTATTTAACGTTCGGCTCACACACCCAGGAACTATATCTATTTTTTTAGTGATTGTGTAGACATACACAACCCTTAATACCGTTCGTAACTATTTTCAAGAAAGAAACGAACATTATACAATGTTCGGTTCTTCGTTAAAAAACAGAACAATTGTAGTGATACTGTAGACAAACATTTTATTTTAATGTTCTATAAATGTTTTTTTCGTGTGTGTATTTTGTTTTTGTAAAAAATGTTTGGTTTTTGTTACCAGCCAAAAGGGACGAACATTAACGAGCCGAACCGAACACATTGAAGTTTGTGGATTTTTAAAAAAAAAAACCGAACGGAATTAAATTTTTACATCTTTTGTTGAGTTTGATAAAAACAGTAATATTTTTGTGTGCGATGACTAACAGGGAAACGGTATTTTTTTAATGATTTCTACACAAACACTATTAGCGTTTGTGTTTTCCACAAATCTACCGAACCGAACATTAAGAAACGATATTTAGTGTTTATTTTCGAACACTGTTTACTTCTAAATACTCCTTTGGTTGTACATTTTCAAAATAATAATTAGTATTGTGGTAATTTTATTGAACTGTTTATAGTTGTTAGTCCAAATTTTTAATATTTTAAACAGGCTAAGTTCATTACATTTAATTTCCATTAAAGTGTTAAGTGGCAATTTGTAAAATTGCTTTCTTCATAGATATAATTTAGTGAAAATTAAATTCGGAAATAAATTAAATTAAAAATTAAAATATTCGAAATTTGGATTAAAAACCATAAACAGTTCAATAAAATAACCACAATACTAATTACACTGTGCTAGAATTTGACACCACCTGGCGTTTTAACAAATTTAAGAATTTCAAAATTTGTATTGCGGTTTATTAAAATTCTTAAATTTGGCTCCTGCAGTGCCTAGGATGCCCCTAGATGGGTCAAATGTACGACCAACTCCACTTTATTTTTCATCTTAACTTTTTTTTCTTACATACCTACCCGCTATCTCCTAACTTCCTTAAGGGGGCTCCCATGCAAAATGTTCAATGCAGACTAGAATCTATTGAAGAAAAAGACCCATAAATGCCCAGGAGTCGCCCATTTTTTTAACGATAAACCAACACTCAGGGGATGCCCCCTATATATGCAGTGAATTGTGTTGATCGGGAAAATAAGGTTTGGGAAGGAGGAAAGAGGGAATAGTGTTTGTGGACATTTGACTTGAATCTTAATAAATTATAAGTACCGGGGAAGACCTCTGCGGGAAGTTTATTCCACATACGGATAGTTCGACTGAAAAACGAATTTTCTCTATAATGCGTTGTGCGAATCACAGGACAATCGACTACAAACGGATGTGATCCACTGGATGAGCGAGTATTACGAAGAAATACTCGGCCGGGTGGAATAAGTTCACTTATCTCAGTGGAACACCTCCCATGGTAATATTGATAGAAAAGTGTCACACAACCCACTTTTCGACAATGCTCCAATGAGTCAATAGAGTTGGATACCCTACTGTCATTCATGAGCTTCACCGCCCTCCTTTGTACACGGTCCAGAAGGTTCAAAATAGACTTTGAAGCCCCTGACCATATATGGGAGCTGTATTCCATCTTCGGTCGGATATAGGTGGCATAGATAGTAAGGAGATCGGATGAAGTGAAGTAAGTCTTGCACCGTTTTAAAAAACCTAAACACTTGAATGCCTCGTTCGACACTTTAAAAACGTGTTTATTCCAGCGGACATCGCACTGTATTCTCATGCCCAGAACATCAAGAGTATCCGATTCCTCAATATCAATGCCACCCATTAATACAGATGACATAGTTGGTCCCACGGCCCGTCTGTGGGTCAACATACAACATTGGGTCTTGCGTGCATTAAATTCGACTCAGAGATTGTAGCTAGGTCCTGATTAAGAGTGCCATTCATATTCTGCCTTTTGCCCCCAATCTCAACAAGGCTTGGCCTATGATCGAAGGAATATGAATGACAAATGTTGCTGTCATCTGCAAAAGAGTAGAAAGGATTTGAAGTATGACCAAGAAGGTCTTTAAGAAATAGCGTAGGAGAAAGGACAGAACCTTGCGGTACCCCTGAATTTAGCTGAAACTCGTTTGATGCAATCCCAACTATAACAACACGTATAGTGCGATCACTGAGGAAACTCGATTTAAATCGAGAGAAATCATTACCGACCCTAGTGGGATACAATGTATGACCGACCTCAATTAGTTTTTTGTCCTAAACATTTTCTCGAGACATACTTGACCCGTATCTCCACTTCTTAGGGGGGCTTCCATAAAAATAGTGCGTTTTATGAAATTCTTAAATTAATTGAAATTTTTCGACTTTTGTGAATAAAATCAAAAGTTGTTAACAGATTTTAATTATTTATGGCTTTGTTTGCAGCTTCGATTTTTATATGTCTGCAAAAAATTTGAAGCATAGTTAGTTGCATTTTCCAATTTTTGATGAATTTTTAAAAAACAAAAATTTTAAAATGTTGCTAAAAAATCATTTTTTTTCCAAAAAATTATGTTTCTAAAACGACTGCACATATTAGAAAAAAGTTTAACCTTTCTTAAAGGAAATTTTATTGCGGAATTTAGGTTTTTTTTATAGTAATTTTAATAAACTAAACCGTTTTTGAGTTACGCGAATATATGTTGTCCAACTCCTCCATTTTCGGAATAACGGTATATCTCGAAAACAAGAGCTAATCTAAAAAATGATTGGACTCAGCGTACCTGAATAATGTTAAAATGCCATGTGCCTGGCTTGTCTGTTTTTTCAACTAGCACAGTGTTATTATTTTAAAATTAAAATTGTTATTAATAATGCATTTGACTTAGTAAAAATGGAGAATATTTTATCTAGATTACGGTTCACAACTCAACTCATACAAAATTGCTATTTAGTTATTGCTCAATTAATACGAAATTGTTAGAAATATTGAGTAAAATTAAAATGCAACACTGCAGTGCACTGTCACAAGTGTGTTAAGTGAGTAAAACCCAACTCACTAAACAAAGTGTTTTGACATTTTTGCCAACAACAAAACAACAAAGATAAAGATCCATCCATTAGGTCTGCGCAAAACCGTGATGTTTATTTTATTTTTTCCTTAAAGATGTCAAATGTTGTTTACATTTTGCTTAGTTAATTGCCAATTGCTAATTGTGGGAGCTAAATTGTGTATGTTTGAACAGAGAGATAATTATGTCAATAAACCGAATATTGACGCAATAAAAAAGGTATATCTGAACACGGTATAATAGTCATTTTTATTATTTGGCCATTTTGTATGGATAAAAAAAAAACTTAGCAATTAAAATCCTTACAACGCATGCAGAATAGAGCTTTTAAGATAGTCTATAATTTGCCAATTTTATATTCTACTTCATCATTGTTTACAGACATATGTCAAACTATATTGCCAATATATATATTAGCGGAGTTCAGTGTTTGATGCGAATGATCTTGCGAAAATGCAAATGCAAAATATTGTAGCATTTGTTTGCAATCCAACAACAAAATTAACAGAATTGCAATTGTCTCATCATTGCTTTTGCGCAACACTAAAGCTGGAGGTCCACACCACGCGTTACTCGCTTTTTCGCAGCATACGCAGCTGTCTAAAAAGTAGGATCTGTGTAGTTATACGTAGTAAGTTACATGCACAAAAGCGTAGACGCCTTGAGGCGAAAAGTAAGTTTACTTTCTACTTTTGTAAGCGTCACAAGCAGCGTTCGAACAAATCAGCTGATTTTGACAAATTAAATTTTATTTTTACTTGTGCTGCTGCTGCTGCATAAAAAGGGTTGCATGTAACTTGAAACGAAAAACGCAAGTAAGGTTAGAAAAGCATGCGCTGCGTGGAGGCAAAAACGCGTGGTATGGACCTCCAGCTTAAAACTGTTTAGCTTTTTTTTGCCACATGTATTGCGTTTACATAACTGATACTCGAACAGCTGACATTTGTAAACAATAATTTAGAACAGTGTTCGAAAATAAAAACTAAATATCGTTTTTTAATGTTCGGTTCGGTAGATTTGTGGAAAACACAAACGCTAATAGTGTTTGTGTAGAAAATCATTAAAAAAAATAACGTTTCCCTGTTAGTCATTTTTCGAACACAAAAATATTACTGTTTTTATCAAACTCAACAAAAGATGTGAACATTTAATTCCGTTCCGTTCTGTTTTTTTTTTTTTTTTTTTGAAAATCCACAAACTTCTTGTGTTCGGTTTGGCTCGTTAATGTTCGTCCCTTTTGGCTGGTAAAAAAAAACATTTTTGCAAAAACAAAATACACACACGAAAAAAACATTATAGAACATTAAAATATAATGTTTTTCTACAGTATCACTACAATTGTTCTGTTTTTTAGCGAAGAACGAAACATTATATAACGTTTTGTTCTTTCTTGAAAATAGTTACGAACGGAATTAAGGGTTGTGTATGTCTACACAATCACTAAAAAAATGGATATCGTTCCTGGGTGTGTGAGCCGAACGTTAAATAATGTACTGTTTATTTTCGAACACTGATTTAGAATCGTGAAACAAAATTCAAGATATGGAGCCGATAACTCTAAATAAAAAATTAAAAAGAGAAATCCCCAATAAAAAGTGGACGGCAATTGAAATAAAAACTGTTTTGGATTATTTGGAGCAGTCAGAAAACATAGAGGTTAGTATTTAAGAGAAGTCCGTAATTTTTCAAAAGCAATTTCTTTATTATTACTATTTAAACACCAACAGTTCAAATGTTTTATAAGAAATTTATTGAAAAAAGCGGTATCGATGCAAACTGGGATATTATAAGGTGGAAGGTACGATACCTTAAGGCATCTTATAAAAAGGCCAACGATTGGCGTAGTTCTACTAATTCTGCGATAATATTTTCATTTTTACTGCTTCGTGGCAATTAAAAACAATGTCACAAAATAATCAAACACCTTTTTGTACATTTTCACGACCAATAAATCCGTAAAACAGCTGTTATCTAATTTGCATCTAGCATTGCAAAGTTGCTTAAAATACCGCTCACTGTCAATTATAAAATGATTGACTACCAAGCCGTTGCAACCTAAAACGCACCAAACATTGAATACCGCTATTGTTATTACAAAATGAACGTTGAATAACATTGGACATCACACCATTAAATTTTTACCAAATCAAAATGTAATTAATGCTAGAAATATGTAATCAAAATTTAAGAATAGCCCGATTCAGATTGGAAACAACTAAGCAGCACAGCCGTGAGTTTCATTACTTGCCACAATAGTTAAAAAACGCAAATAGAATTTCTATATTTCAAAAATGACTGAAAAAACACATTTTGGAACATATAGATGAGCTTTTAACGTAAAATTTATTTATTTCTTATTAAATATATAACTTTTTTCCATTTTTTTGATTTATAAATGTATATTGAAATAAATTTTAAATTAACTTTGCCAACTCGCCTCAAAAATGCCACTAGGCGCTGAGGATTGTAATGAATTAAATATTGTAATGAACAGGGAAACAATAAATATGCAATTGCATGTTTTTCCTGGTGCGACCAATGAAGGCAGAAACTATATATTTATCCGTTTTAGAGCTTTTTATGAATTTTGGCTTCGATTTGTTAGTGCATATTTTTGCATATTTTACCGTTGGGAGCATATTTTTGCATAATTTAGTAAAAAGAGCCTTTTTTCAGCATTTTACAAATTTTTAGCGCATATTTTGCCTTTTTGAGGCATATTTTGATACATATTCGATTTTTTAGATGCCTCTTGTATGCTTTCGCAACATATAAGATTCGCAAATTCTGGTTAACAGATGGCTTTTCTGTTTTATATATTTATCTGTATACCCAAAGTGTTGCTCCATTTTTAATGTTTACTCTAAAATGAAGACAAAGCTGGTTGTCATTGAAGATAATGTTATTTTAAACTTTTAAATTTTACATAAAAGCAAAAATTAAGGAAAAAGCATTTATAAACATACGTTTTTGGCGATGTGTGCAATACATAGAAATCTGAACCAATCGTTTAGTACACCGATCGACTGAGAATCACTTTTTAAAGTGATATAACTATGCCCATCAGTCCGGCTAGCTGGTTGTCTGTCCATGTTAACCTTGTGCGCAAAGTACAAGTTGCAATTTTGTTCATAATCTGATCAAATGTGGTACGTAAGAGCCATCTAATTATGTTGGTACATATTTAGATTAAATTCGCCCAAAAAATATGTTACAGTAAATTAAATTCTTTTCGCAATGGTCTGTAAATACTATGGTGTTTGGGCTTTACCGATTATAATTTTAGTATTGTTTTTTTTTTTTTAAATGCAAATGTTAAATATTTTGGTTTTAAATGGGCAATTTTTGATTTATGAGGGCATATTTTCGAGTTTTTGCTGCATATTTAATGCGCAAAAAGAGCATATTTTTGGTTTTCCTGGTAATGAATTAAATAAACTTAATAAAATAAAAAAAATAGGGGCCTTAGTTTCGCCAAATTTTATACCAATACCAACATTTTTGACAAAGTTATTGATTGAAAGCTATTTTCGCGAATGGTGCGCCCAATATGGCTCGCTTCTAATAAAATTGGGAAAGATGATTTTGGTTGCAATCAAAAATTTTTGGGCCAATTTTAATCTTAATACTTACTTACATAATTAAATTGTTAAATAGTTTAAAATTATGTTTTGGGTCTTTGTGAAATTATGGACCGATTCTCACTATTGTCAATAGCCTTGGTTCTTGTTAGAATTTAAGCGTGTCCCAAATTTCATCAAAAATTTCTACAAACGAAACTAATAAAATAATTTACAATATTGATGAAAAAAAAAACATATAACAGAGTAACAAGCTTGGGGAAAAGAGTAGATTTTTCTTATTTATTAAAAATTTTATTTAATTAAGGATGTTTTTGCCACATATATAAAAGATTATCCTTGTTTTTAGAACTTTTTTCAAACAAAAAATCTTTTTAACAGTCGCTAGACAAGTTTCTTAAGAACTCCAATCACATACGTCACTTTATCATGTGTTAATTTGGCGCATGTATATTTCCTTACGTAAATATTACTAACAGGAAGGACAATAAATTGAAATTTTTATAAAAGTTATAAAAGCAAAGAGCTTTTATTGAAATAAAGCTTTTCAAATATTGAAGCCTGCGCTTTTACAACTCCACCACAATCCAAAACGAAAAGGGACAACTAAATTTTACTTACAGCCAGGTTAAAGAAATCAACTCTATCAACACGACCAAAATACATTCCAAAACTTCGCACATATCGTCTCCCCCCACATAGAGAAGTCGATTTTTCGCATTAGAGTTACAATTATAAAATTAAAACTAACGAAAAGAAAAGTATTACAAATTTGATGGGAAAAAAAATTTTGCAAAAACTTTTGCACAAACAAACGAAATAATACAGATAACAAACAGTGATAAATGTGAAAGAGCAATACTTGAAATAAAATTTAAGCAAAATGAGTTAAAAGATTTAGAAAGTTTTAAAGGAAAAAAAGGAAATCAGATGAAGAAAAAACAATAGGTACATAGCGGAATAATACATTAGAGAGAGGTGAAGAGTGGGGTCGAAACTATACAGCGAAAGTAACTCTCGTCGTTTATTTAAAACTCCCCCACTCCAAAACAACATCATCATTTCCACTATTTTCATCATCACCATCACCATCAACGACATTACAATTGCCAGCAGCGACGACATTAATAGCAACACCATCATCACCAGGAAGAAGAAATTAAAGTAAACGGCAAATATTTTACAGTCAATTAATCGTAAAGAAAACATATAAGATATTTTCATAACTAACATGATTCAACGAAGTTTGCGTCCTTAGTTTTTAGAACAAGTTAAGAGATACCAAAGAAATAAGGAAAAAAAAATCGCAATGCAACGTTCATCTCCCGCTGGTAAGACGGGTGATTGTAAAAATCCTACAATCCTTTAGTCCGCATTACCAGACAACATTCATGAGAAAAACTTACAAAAAGAATACTTTACCAACCAACAAAAACAGAAAACATACATAAATAAATATACTCGTTCGTGCGTTCGTTCAGACAAAAAATTTGCTAGAGAAATCGTATTTAGTCCAAAGTTAGACTTTGGATTAGAATACCAATGAAATCACCATTAACAACATCACAACTTTTATTGTTGTATCCAATGGCGTTAAGACGATACATCATCTGTTTAACACTGCTGACATGGCTGTCACTTTTAACAAGTAAGTTTGGAGTTACTATCGGTTTTAATTAATTGTATATCATGTTTCCATTTTCCAATTTACCAGTTACTCAGTCAGTTCGAATAACAAACCTTAAGGTGCCTCATATCTATACACTGGAACGTCACACGGAACCAGAACCACTGGTGCTAGACTGTGAATATGAACTGGGGCCACGAGAGAAGGGTTTTGTTCTTAAATGGCTGTTCAATAATCATTCCATATACCAATGGATACCCTCGGTCAAAGGATTTGCCATGGTAAGTTGAAATGGAAATGTTTGTTGTCTGTTTTCATTCATGAAGAAAGATTGAATAGTTTTGTTGTGTAAAGGAATTTTTGTGCTTAGAGGAAAATAAAGCATTTTCTCTGAAATCATCCCTTCATTTTGATGATGGGGTTTACAAAACTATGTCAAATTTGTTGTTTATGGAAAAATGTAGACTGAGACAATTTGTAGACAAAGCAACTCAGATTAATTAAATGCAGAAATATGGCTTTTGAAATAGAAGTGAATTTTTAATAAAAAAAATAAATAAATTAAAAAATTTATAATTAAAAGTTATGCAATAAGTTTTGCATTAAAGTTTAAACTACAAAACCCGTACACAGAAGAAGTTCTCTAAAATTTGTCTCCAAATAATCAAAAATAAAATCAGTTTTAATTTAAAATTTAATCAAGTGAAACAAACGTTTGATCAAGTGAATTTAACGTTTAATCAAGTGAATTAATTTTTCAATTTTTTATTAAATAAAATCAGTTTTAATTAAAAATTTAATCAAGTGAAATAAACGTTTGATCAAGTGAATTTATCGTTTAATCAAGTGAGTTAAACTTTCAATTTTTTATTAAATAAAATCAGTTTTAATTAAAAATTTGATCAAGTAAAATAAACGTTTGATCAAGTGAACTTAACGTTTAATCAACTGAGTTAAACTTTTAATTTTTTATTAAATAAAATCAGTTTTAATTAAAACTTTAATCAAGTGAAATAAACGTTTGATCAAGTGAATTTAACGTTTAATCACGTGAATTAAATTTTAAATTTTTTTTTAAATAAAATCAGTTTTAATTAAAAATTTAATCAAGTGAAATAAACGTTTGATCAAGTGAATTTAACGTTTAATCAAGTGAGTTAAACTTTCAATTTTTTATTAAATAAAATCAGTTTTAATTAAAAATTTAATCACGTGAAATAAACGTTTGATCAAGTGAATTTAACGTTTAATCAAGTGAGTTAAACTTTCAATTTTTTATTAAATAAAATCAGTTTTAATTAAAAATTTAATCAAGTGAAATAAACGTTTGATCAAGTGAATTTAACGTTTAATCAAGTGAGTTTAACTTTCAATTAATACTATTAGTTTGTTAACTGGTGCAAATTTAATAAATTTTTTAATTATTATCACGAATTTTTTATTTCAAATCAATTTTTATTTTTGTCTGTGTATTTAAAAGCTATTATTTAAATTAACAAACGTTCATTAAGAAAAATTCACGAAGAAAATTAGTTATGTAAATCTATATTAAACTTAAAATATTCTTATGAATACAGGCCTAAAACTCTATATAACTTTCCATCTTTTTTTTATTTCCAGGGCATTATGAAATCGAAGATAAACACCGAAATTTTTACTTTAGAAGGCAGTCCGGGTGTTATTTCAATACGTAGGCCAGATTGGAATATGACCGGTGAATATACATGTTTCGTACAGACATTTGAATCGACTGATAAACGAAGTAGTCGTCTACAAATTATTGGTAAAGTTTTTTTACCACTCTTCTTGTGAAAAGCGAGTTTTTAGCTTTAGTATTATTTTTATCACATATTTCAGTTCCTGAATCGGACTTTTTGCTTGAAACGAAAATGGATGGGGCTCGAGAGAATGTTGAAGTAATGTGTGCCGTTCAAAATGTATTCCCACAACCTGTGCTTTCAGTTATGTAAGTAAAACTTAACAGGTATAACTAAAAGAGTAAATGTATGTATGACACAGAATTGATTAACTATTGTGGCATGATCATAAAATATTGTAATATTATTTTTTTACTCGCTATACACAGAATCTCAAAAATGAGAAATATGTAAAAACTAGGAAATCAGAAAATATTTTTCCCCTGAAATTATAGATTCTCATACTCAGAGATCTGAACTTTTTTGAAATTTATTTATTTAATTTGCAAATACATATAAAATTCTATGAACCTTTTGTATTTGCCAATTTTGACAGACATGTGCAATTACATACGGATTTTACATCTGAACAAATCCCTGCAATATACATGTCGTGTAAAAGTGCCTTAAATCTCACTATGCTTATGTTCTCTGCTTAATAAGCAGTCAGCAAAGCAACCTCTTAAAGAAGAGTTGCTGTTGCTGTTGGTAATAAGTTTTTGTTTGTTTTTTTTTCCTTTTGCTGCGCTTGAATTCAGCAGGTATTAAATTCTTTGCTTCTGAGTGCTGTTACAAATAATTAAAAAAGGGAAATTAATAATGATCAATAATTTTCTAATATGTAGTATGATATAAATGTCATTTAACGTAATGTAATTAGATATTCTATGAAATTAACAAGTGAAAATTTTTCAACTGAGTTCAAGTGCAGCAATCAACAGTTACCTACAGCAACAGCAATACTTTTTAATGTAGTTGCTTTGCTGACTGCTTGGGCAGAGAACATACACATAGTGAGATTAAGCAAATTATTAACTCTCTCTTTTTTGCTTTTACTAAGTGTTAAGTAAGCATTCAGAAACACAGATTCTTAATTTGCTGCAGCAGTTTTAAGCAAAGCAAATATTTCAGTGATGTTGCTCTTTTAAAGCAAGCAGTTGTAAAACTTTCGCTTTCTATCTTTAAATTAAAATAAAACAATGTATGATTGTCTAAGATTTCATCGAACTATTTTGTTGTTTGTAAGGTATATCGATGCTCTTATGAAGAGAATAAAATATCGTTCTCCGCTGAATGGCGCGCATCCGAAATATCAAATTGTTCATGACTCTGGCACACAATTCAGGCTGAATTTAACCGAGGGCATAGGTTATGTTGGCTTTAAGGGCGATGTGGTTTGTGGCTTATTCTCATAGACCTGTGACTTAAAAAACTTTGCAAATAGAAGTCGAACGGGATCAAATTGCACGATCTCGGAGAACAGCTCACGTCCGATGACCATGTCATCAAATCGCTTCAGTAAAATTTCCAAGTTGGCATGAGGTGGGTCGTTTGTGTCTATATCATCCAATGCAGGCCAAAAGATGTTGGTAATCAGCGATCTAAAGCGATCGCCATTGACGGCGATGGCTTAGCTAACGTCGTTCTCAAAAAAAAAAAAAAAAAATCAAAAAAATGGACCCATGAAAGCGCCAACCTCTAATCCACACCATATTAGACGCTCTTGGATCTCGTGTGGATTTGTATCGTCCCTGTAAAACTACAAAATCACAACATCCAAACAACAAGGAAGGAAAACTCCATATATGTAATGTCGAGTTTCTCGATATCGAATGCTGTTATTTCAAATTCAATACATTTCATTCGATATCGAGTTTCATGATACCAAAATAAAAAATTTCGATCAATTTTGCTCCATATCGTATGCGGTGATTAGACCCCAGAACTAATGCTATAAAATAATTATTTTAGTTCCTAGACACGGTTCAGACTAGCCATGGCTTTGTTTAAACAAAAAACTATTTCATGTTCCCACATGAATTTGTATAGTGAAGTTGATGTCGATGTTTTGTTCTTGTTCAAACAACGTTGTGTAAACATTTGTTGGCACAACGATGTCTACTATCACTGCAGTATTGCCACATAAATAAACGCCATATTGATTATTATTGTTGGTTTTTATCTGGCTTGTCATGTCATACGTTTTCCCAAATCAAATAACATGAACAATTGAAAGTCGGTAATTCTGCCAACATTTTGTTCTTGTGCACACGTTACAATGGATGGTCAGATCGATGTGTTAGAATCGGTACAAGCAAATATACAATATTTTTACTTTAAGGTTTTACAGTAGACGCTCGCTTATATGAACTAATTAAGACAGGGTCTGTTCACTTAATGGAAAAGTTCACATAATCGAGACTATATTAAGTATTTCAAATCAATTTTAATATGTGTACATACATAACCTGTATTTAGTTTTTATTTTATATTAGTATGTTAATAATAAATGTAATGCCTTGTCCCTGCATTTTCACAATGCCAAATATCAATATCAGATATATTATTTTCACTCCAAGCAATCACTTTACAAACACCAAACATCTTATAAATTCTCCTTTGCATTCGTGTATACACATTTGCTAGCTTATTTCGGGGAAGAACAGATTTATAATAAAGAGTGTTTTTCAAAGAGTGACACAAGTTTAAATCATAATAAAACAAGGAAATATATTTTTAATATCAATGAAACGGGCTTTATTGGAAAGAAAATTTTATGAAATTTAAATATGATTTCTGTTATGTGGCTGGCGTGTAGAATGCGCCAATTTTCAGCAACTTTTCGCATTTTGATCATCATCGTTTTTGAAGACATGTGGGCCAATGACTCCGCCAGCCCATAAAGCGCAGCAAACAGTAATATTTGTGGAAGTAATGGTGTTTCGACAAAAGCTTGTGGATTCTACTTACTCCAAATGCGCCAATTCTGCTTATTTATGTACCCATTCTACCAGAAATTAGCTTAATCGGAAAATACAATTTTGAGTGGAGATTCAAAATCAATATCATTTTGTGCTTCAGCCCATTCGCCGAATTATTTTGATTAAAAATGTCAAATATTTGCGCGTTGCTCGATAAGTCGATTCATAATGAAATTTCAAATCAAACTAAACAAAAAGCAACTATCAGCTGTTAAAAGGGTGCTCAAATATAGCAGTGATGCCAACTCAAAGATGTGATACTCTAAAAAACACCCTTTACAACAAATAGTTTCAAAAAAATCAACGGTTGCAAGTTGTTCATATAGTAGAGATAGGTCGTGTTCACTCTTTAGAACCTCATGTGTAAAAATTTTGTTGTTCACTATTCTGGATGTTCATATAACTTGGTATTCATATAACCGAGCTTCTACTGTATTTTATATTTCAAAAATTAATGTACATAATTTAATTCAAAACCCTGATCAACTAAATTTTATAAATAATATTTTTATAATTAGCAGATTTGAAACAAAAATTTTGGATTCCGTATTAACACAAATGGATCAAAATGCCAGTGGCCTATACAGTATGACAGTTAGAACGCGTATACCTAGAGACAAATTGGAATCACCCACACCGATAACATGTGCATTCTACCTACTTGGTACTAATTATACTAAAAGACGGGAAACTATTTTCTATGGTAAGTAGAGGTAAGGCCTGGAAAACTTTACTCGAATCAAAGATATTTTAAAACAAGTGATAAGGTTATATTCGGTCGTGTCGAATCTATTAATTCAAATAGAAACGATGTAAAATTTTGAAATACAAAGAAAACAGTCGGATAAAAAATATTTTTGGAGATATATTGAACTATTAGAAAATTCAAATTTGAAAAAAACAAAAAATAAAAATATGAACCAATTCAGCGAATCTGTCCTGTAATATTCATTTTTAGCAAATTTTATCTTTCTAAATCTCAGACTGCCAGACGGAAGGACATGGCAAAATCTTCTTAGAATTCTACTGGGATTCAGAAACCCTATAGTCTCCGATTACAGCCTGTTCATGGATTTCGAACGTCATCGTTCGCATAGAAAATTACATTTAAAACAAAAACAAAATTCGAACATTGTTCGAAGTTCGATATCGTGAAACAGGCAGTTAATTTTTCGTTGTGTTACAATGGGAATGACATAATCTTTTAAGTGGTGGGTATAAAAATAAAGGGTGGCGCTAAATTGTTATAACCACAACAAAATAGTGGAGAGGGTATTATGCGTTTTTGCTGATGTTTGTAGCACCTTAAAATATTGGTTCGATACCCACCTTTTTGTATACTGATCGACTAAGAATCATTTTTTGAATTGATCTAACGATGTCCGTCCGTCCGGCTGGCTGTCCATGTAACCCTTGTGTGCAAAGTGCAGGTCGTAATTTGTGAGATATTTTGATGAAATTTGGTACATAGGTTATAAATGACACAGCGACAAAGCCTATTGAAATTGGTGAGAATCATTTCATAATTTCTCATAGCCCTCATACAAGCTTCTGTCCGGAATAGAGTTCTTATGCACCTGCTCGTAGATTCTCCGAATCCTGCAGTTGTCGAGCTGTTAAAACCCTGCTAAAAATCCCAATATATCACTTCTTTTCCTTTGGCGTATCATTAGGTTCCCTAGAGGGAAGCGAACTGACACCAAAGTTGTCCCGTGATAGGTATTTGGTGGTAGAGACCAGTTCTAGTTGTAACACTTTATATGAATAAGACCTTTTACATGGGTTTGTCATTGGAGGGGATCAATTGACACCATTTGACCAGTCACACATATATTCTTAATGAACGTGCTTAGAGTCAGTTACTTAAATGAAATATTATTTCAATAAAACAAGCCCTAGAATTAAATTCCAGAACCAAATTTTAGAAAGTACCAAAATATGTGTCACAGCACCGCTGAAGACTGTACTGCAATTCATTATTTTTTCTACCTTTTTGTTCTTCATAAACCAGTTAAGGGATGGATTCTTCTTTCGCTGGTCATGAATCCTTTCTTTTTGTACTTGTTCTATTTTCACAACTACCAGGACCAGTCTGTTGTGCCAATTGACACAAATTTCCCGCAGGGTTGTACATTATTCCATATTCCTTAAAAATTTTAAATATTTTACTACAAAACCATATTATTTATATAATTTTCTAATTTCAAATCTTTTTCTTATATTTCACAATCTTTTCAGATAAAGCAACAAATATACAACGTAAATGGACAACTGTCGCTGTAGTAATGTCGATCGCATCTTTAGCTTTAAGCAGTTAGTTTGGATAATTATAGTAATAATATATATTAAAAAAAAAAGTATATTTGTGTTCGTATAGGATATTTCTATTTAGAATTTTAAATGAAAAAAAGAAACAAAAAAACCAGAAAACGTAAAATAAATTTTGCGGTATTTTTAACGAAAGTGCTTATTTTGTAAATGCATGTAAATGTAAGAAAAATAAAAAAAAAACTAAAAACAAAACTATACTAAAACAGAAAAAAAACTCCAATAAGAAACATTTTATCTAGTGTAAAAGATTATTATTTTTATATATTTTGGGAGGTTAAATAACCTCAGGTTGCTAAACAACCTCTTAAACAGCCCCAAACCTCCACCCACCCATGTGCCCAGCCAAACAAACAAATTAAATTCCTTTGTATTCCTTTTCCGTATCATCATCACTTGTAAGGTTTCGTTAAATTAAAAAAAAAAACAACAACAACAACAAAAAGGGCCAAATACAGTATCTCGTAACTTGGGAGTTTTTCTTGGGTTTTTAATGAGTTTGTTTCGTTTTCTTGTTCAATATGTTCTTTTTTTTTTTTGTTTAATTTAAATTGTGTAATTAGAACCTTTTGCAAATGGTAAGTAACCTTTGCGTTACTAAACGTCTTCGATAGCTCGATATAATGAAAGGGGTGGCAAAAGAGTCGTTATTTTAAATTGAGTTTGTGTTTAAGTGAGATAAAGCAAAAGTAATTATTTAAATGATGGCAAACAAGAAATATGGTTGGAAAACAAAAAACTTAAAGTGTGTATTTAAAACAAAACTTAATAACTACGTACTTTGGAAATATTTAAGTTGTGTTAACAATGAAATTAACGAAATATAGACCGAATTTAACATTCATAAGCCGTTTTATAACAATTAAAGAGGTTTCTAATAATACGACAATATCTAAGTTGTTGTTATTTTAATAAAATGGCTTATTGTTATAACATCATAAGCCACAAAAAAATTATTTAGAGATAATCGACTTTAAAGTTAAATAAAACATGTAAAAAAGTATGGCCAAGCCCGACCATATGATACCCTACACCACAGTATAAAAACAAATTTTTGCAAGTGTAACCTATTTGGGACACATGGGCAATCATGGACTCGCTTGAAGAGAATTAAGTAATTGAGTTTAAAGGTCCAAATACATTGTTCAAAATGCTCATCAAGCATTGTGGTAGTATTAGTGAAAATGTGTTTGTATGTGTCACACCGACGATGCTAAATTGAAAATCAAAAAATTTAGATATGACGGCGAATATTACGTCAAGCACACGTACACTATGAATTCGCCGGCTGGACAAGCATTTGACAAGTGTATTTGGGCCTTAAGATTCATATAAAAGTTATTTGTGCCGAATATTAATTAGATAACCTCATCTATATAAAATTTGTTTGCCTTTAAGTGATTTTAGGAAAGGGGTGTGTATGGGACCTTTGGTTTATTTTGGACCCACCAGCATAACATTTTGTCATGACCAAGGCCCGGATTTTTATGCAAATGCATATTTGTTCTCGTCATTCGGAGATTACCATATACAAAATATCTTTGCGAATTAAGAAATTTGCAGTAAAATGCCATCGATTTGTTAGTGCATATTTTTGCATATTTTGCTTTGAATGCATATTTTTGCATATATTGCATATTTTGAAAAAACTTGTTTTAATTGCTTTATTTTGCCATGCACCCTTCCGCGGAAGAAATAAAAGGCAACTTCGATGATATTTATTTATTAATTTCTAAAGGGAAAAATATTTTGTAAAGCACCTTCGCGTGTTGCCGCATCTAAAAAGAATTATCCGGATTAATGTCTTCCTCTACAGCCTATAACAACCAGATGGGGACGTGGTTGAAAGCAATTATGTATTATGCTGAAAACTTTTGCCAATTCAAAGATGTTGTAAAAGATTCAACAATAGTGAATTGAAGTTTAATGATATCGCCATAAATAAGATTTATTTTGTGGACGGAAACTTAAGTTAACAAATTTGTAGCAAGCTGAATAAAGTTTACACAAAAATTAAGGATTTCAATTTATTGTTTTAAATCCTTAGCTGCTTGCATATTTAATTTAAATTGTTTTCGAAAACAGCGTAGTGAAAATAAATATACCACAGAAGAACTATCAGCATTTAATCATGCACCTATCATTTCCGTTTTATTTTGTTTTGAAAAACAGGCAGTAAACTTTTATTTTCAAAAAATGTAGGGTCAAATGAAGGCGAATTAACTACAGGTGGTGTCGAAACGGCATCTGATTTTGACAGTTCGGGCTTATTTGTTTTGATTTGTTAGTGTTTTGCTAATAATGGTTGACATTTCGAGCTAATGGCACTAACAGTCCAATGCAAAAAACCGTATGTTGTTTCTCTTGTTTTTGGATTGTTGTCGTTCCGACACCACCTGTAGTTGAATTCGCCTTGGGTCAAATATGTATATCTCTAAAGGCATTTTAAAAAACAAAATCAATAAACATTTGATTCGTATGTAATTGCGATCAGTTTCGCACTTTGCTTAAGCAAATGACAGTTTCAAAAAAATTTAAAACAAAAAGTTTTCTTTAGTTCAATATGGTTTGCCACTTATGATTAACATGTATTATAGTATATATTTATACCCACACCACAATAGTGGACAGGGTATTATGCATTTGTGCTGATGTATGTAACGCCTTAAAATATTGGCCCCTTAAAGTATACCGATCGTCTTAGAATCACTTTCTGAGTCGAACTAACGATGTCCGTCCGGCTGGCTGGCTGGCAGGCTGGCTGGCTGGCTGGCTGGCTGGCTGTCCATGTAACCTTGTGCGCAAAGTACAGGTCGTAATTTTGGAGATAATTTGATGCAATTTGGGTCATTGGTTCTTATTGGCACAAGGCACCGATTTCAATGAAATTTAAAACATAGATAGAACCATATCTATATAGACACAAAATGTATGCATTTTTTAAAAAAATAGGACCACGAGGGCAGATACCGATTTTAATGAAATTTAAAACATAGATAGATACATATCTATATGGACACTATGGTGGCAGCTAAATGTATGGAGCAATTTTTTTGTATCAATATTGATGTCTCCCGGGCGGAATATTGTGCCACATGGTCTAAAACTGATGTGGAAAAAATTTCAGCCAAATCGGATAACTTTTACCCCTGCCCCTTTGAGGTCAAAGTTCAAATGATAAAAAAAAAAAATTTCTATACAAGCAAAAAAATTTTTTTTCGATTTTTTTTTTTTTTTATATTAGAAAGCTTTATAAGCTTATTAACAACAAAAAATTTCATTTCGATCGGACAAGATTTTCAGTTTCAAAAGTGACTCTGAAAAAAATTTGAGGCTTGTTAGGGGCTTACTCTAAAAAATTTAAAAAAAAAAATTTTTTTTAGTTTTGATAAGCACACATTAAAGATTTTTTGTTGCTCTTAATACCAGGTTTTTTAAATTTTTTTTAAAAAAAATTTTTTTCGACATCGCATTTTTGTTCAAAATTGGGGTAAAAAACTGGAAAAATGCAGTTTTTGGCCCTATTTAAGATCATGATTACTAGGGTGCCAGCTAAATTTCAACTTTGGATTTTCAATATCTCCCGGGCGGAATATTGTGCCACATGGTCTCAAACTGTTGTGGAAAAAATTTCAGCCAAATCGGATAACTTTTACCCCTGCCCCTTTGAGGTCAAAGTTCAAATGATAAAAAAAAATTCGAAAAAAAAATTTTTTGCTTGTATGGAATTTTTTTTTTTATCATTTGAACTTTGACCTCAAAGGGGCAGGGGTAAAAGTTATCCGATTTGGCGGAGATGTTGAAAATCCAAAGTTGAAATTTAGCTGCCACCCTAATGGACACATTAGCTATACAATATTTCAAAAATAGGACCACAGGGGAGGTAGGGGGCAATTTCTGCCTCTAACAAACTTTCAAACCGATTTTCATGAAGTTTATAAACATAGATAAATCTATATTTATATGGACACATAAGCATGATGTGTCTTTAAATACTGTGGTGTAGGGTATCACATGGTCGGGCTTGACCGACTATACTTTCTTACTTGTTGTATATATATTTGTGTTTTACTTTATTTTATCTTCTACTTTTGTGGTTATTGCGCCTTACTTACGTTTATGAGACTGAATTTAAACGTTCTTCATGTTTTTTTTGTTTTTTATTGTTATTTTTATGTTTTTTTTTTTATCACTAATGAAAAAAATTTAAAATTATTTTAACTGCATATTTTTTAAATTTTAAGTGTATATATTTATATTTTGAGTGCATTTTTTATGCGCATAAAACGCGATTTGGACTGCATAAAAGTCCGGGCTCTGGTCATGACATAGTAACTATCGTAAAAGTCATTGTCGCCAAATTTTATGTAAATACTAACATTTATAAATAAGTTATGGCATTAAAAGCTATTTTGTGGAATAGTATTTGTATGGAAGCTACTCTGAAGGAAACCTGGGTGCAAGTGTCTCCAAGTCACCAGTTTTGTCGACTATGTTGGTGACATTGTCAACGAAGTGTCTACACTACATTACATATGCCACTATATTTGGCTTTAATACGAACAAGATTTTATCAATAACAACTGAGAAGTACAATTCCTATAAAAGTTGAAGAAATAATAAAAAAAGATTGTTATGATTTCGTATTCTTACAAAAAGTGTAGACTACTTTTACTAAAATGTAAACACAGAAAAAAATCAATGTAAATTCGTTCAAAACAAGGTTAATTTTACATTTTACAGTAGTGATTTTGCTTCATTGTTGTTTCATGTTAATTTAACATGATTTTACAATAACTTGCGAACAACATTTTTATCTTTTAAAATAACTATAATTCATGTTAATTTAACATTGCAGTAAAGTTAGAGCAAAATGTCATTTATATTGAAATAACAATCCGAATCACGTTGAATGAAAGTTATTTCAAGTTGAAACAACGTGAATTTCATGTAGAATCAAATTGGTTGGAGTGTGATATAACAGTGTGCATTTATTTAAGAATAATTCAAAACACTTACCCTTGTAACAAATGTTTCACTTATTTTGTATCTCCTTTGTTAACAGAAGCATCAGCAGAATGGCCCGATATGGTTTTCGTCATCACTCTACTTTGAAAACTTGATGTACTATTTAACTAAATAATTTTAATTAAAAAAAATACGGCAATTGTCTTCTTTTGATAAAATATTTTAAGCATGAACATAAAAAAGTGTACATACTTAAGTATGTATACATGTTAATTTAACAAGATAAGCTTTTGATTTTAATATAAAACAGGTTTTTATGGATTCAATATTGAACAATGTTATTTTAACAGTGAATAATATTAAATAAACGTGAATTAAGGTTATATTAATATTTTTCATTTAAAATGAATATGAAATAATGATAAATTTAAATAAAGGGCATACTGTTGCAGAAATTTACCATGATTCTCAATCAACATTTCGCCATGTTATTTTAACATTGGTATTTTTTTCTGTGTGTACTAGCGATTCTCTGGTTCCAATGTCTTCATATGTTCCCAAAGGAACTACCTAGTCAGTACCTAGTCAGTAGAACCAACGTCAGTATGTAGTAGATTTCCAATGACACGCACATGTTAAATGTCTATTGTAAATAGCACTGCCTGGGGTATAATAAGTCACTAGTACTGGTGACTGTGTCAATAGTGAATCAGTACAGATTCACTAGTGACATTTCCTGCAGGGTATAGTCAAATATGGACCGATGATATGAATGTAAGATGATTTCGATTGCAATAAAATAAGTTTGGACTAAATTTAATCTAAATTCCAACATAATAGTTAAGATGGTTTATGAGCACAAAGACTCTATCTAATATCTCTTATCGAAAACAAAGCAAAATTCGCGAGAAAAATCCAAAATTGGAAACAAACTCTACACTTTTTTAAAAAAAGCTAAATCGGTTAAAAAAAATATGTCGGAAATAGCGTTAAAAATTGAGATATATTGATGAAGAACAACAAAAATAAAAAAATAGTTCGAGACGGTATTTTTTTTTTTTTTTTTTTTTTTTTGGTCAAATTTTCGATAACTAGTCTACGTCGACACAACATTCTTACAAAATACCAAATTAACGTCGAAGTGATGTAGTCGTCGACTTGATGTGACAACAATTTAAAATGATTGTCGACGACGACTTACATAATAGGGGTGACTAAAACAAGTTCTATATTCAACTTTGCCGATTATAATTGGTTCATTTTTGAGCTATGTTTAATAATAAGTCGACCGTCAGAAAGTTTTATGCTTTAATTTCTAGTTATATAAAACTTTATTTGACCTTATCTAAATAATATACCATGATTCCTAATAGTTTTAGCCGTACTTAAATGATTTTCGGGAGGGGAATTTATTTTGGATCAACGGTAAATTCTGGATCAATTAACACAATATTCTGTAAAGTTATTCTTGGTATTGAAAACACAAAATCTGAATACCATAGTTTGTTTAAGCGTTTAATTCGATTTAACGTGGTTATCGAAAGCTGCTTTATGTGCGATCAATAATAAATGATGCTCCGATTATCACAAAATTGCATAATTTTATTTTTTATCATATAAAGCTGAATTTGACAAAATTTTACCCCAATAAGGAGATTTTAAAAGAGTCTTGGGCGAAGTTAAATGATTTTTCAGAGTGTGCTTATTAAATTAAAGATCATACTTAACGAAATTTGGCGTAAGGATTTCTAGTCGTAGCTATGACAGACAGAAATTTTATTTTAATAGCTTTATTCGGTAAGGTTTTAGGAGTACAGTAGAATCTCACAAATTAGAACCACTTTGTGCACCGGGCATTTCGAATTTCTGAAAAGTTCGAATTTCTGGACATTTTTTTTACAGAAAATTATAAAATTATAATGAAATAGTGATAGATAATGAATAGTTGTGTAAGCTTTATTTTAACTCAAAACAGTTTTTATTTAATAACATTTAATTAATTGAACATATTAAATTCACAGAAAAACTTTTAAAAAGTTTTAATTTCAAAAGATTTTGTTATTCGTGCTTAATTCCCAGTTTTTATTCTTGATAAAAACACTTGAAATTTATTGTTGATGGGATAAGCTATTCCTATGCGCATTTCACTGGTGAAGTTTCCTGATGATCTGGCCTAAGCAACCAGTGAAATGCGCATAGGAATAGCTTATCCCATCAACAATAAATTTCAAGTCTTTTTATCAAGAATAAAACTGGGAATTAAGCACGAATAACAAAATCTTTTGAAATTAAAATATTGTATTCCCAAAAATTGAAATTTCTTTTAAAAAGTTTTTTAATTATTGTTTTAATTGACCTTCAGTTATCAACTGACCCAAATATGTACAAGCATATTAAATTTCATACGCATATGACCGAATTTACACACCACCAATAACTCGGTGATTCCCCGCTTTTATTTTTACTTTAATGAGCGAAAAAAATAGTTTGTAGTGAAAATTCAAAAAAAAAAATATAAAAAAAAAACTCCAGTTCTAATTTTAGAGCGTTTAATTTGGGTTTTCGCCTCGAAAGTTCAAAATCATAAAAAAAAAATTTTTCCTAGTAAAAATAAAACCAAATAAAAAAAACTTCCAGAAATTAGAACCACCAAGTTCCAATTTTAGAGCGTCCAATACATTGACATGGCCGGTTCTAATTTCTGGACGGTTCGAATTTGTGACGGTTCGAATTTGTGAGATTCTACTGTACTAAACTATTTTTAAAAAGAAGGCTTCATATAAAGCCTAGAACAAATTATGAACCGATCTTCATGAAATTTTGTAGTATGATTTCTAATCATAGAAAACGAATCCGTGCATTCCTTCGCCATTTATGTCATTTATTGTAACAAAATTATCAATTTTTAGGAATGGGTATTCCAAATTTTGATTCATAACTTTTATCTCACTGCTGAGTTGACTTTGATGGGCTTAAAAAAAATTCTGGTGTTACTCGCGGAGTGAACTTTATTGCAAACTTTGTATTATATCACTAAATCAAATTTTTTTAAATTTCTTTTTTTTTTTTTGTTTTAACAAACTTTTGATTCTTTTTTGAGATAATTTGTATTCTCTTTGTACTAAATGTTTATTGGGAAATAAGTCTTAATTTTTTTATTTTAAAGCTCTGTTTTCAAAAACGTTTTCTTTTTTTTACCTTTAAAGGTCAATTAGGCCCTCCAATCAATATTGTTGTTTTATTTTTAAGTGTTCGAAAGAGTATTTTCAACAGGCGATCAGACAGACGGGCGATCATGGCTAAATTAACTAAGGATTACTCAAGGACCCATAACTCTGCTTTACAAATTTTTAATTTGAAAAAATACCAAGAACACCACATGCCTAGATAAGTTAATTGGGACCTCCTGAACGCGAAAATCGCTGTAATTTTTTTTCCTAAGTACCGTTTTTTAGATAACGGTGCTTTTGCGTTTTTCGGTGTATTGTCCCACTCAAATCCTTGTGGAGCCCAACCGAAAAGTCCGGCCGAAATAAATGGCATATCGTTAGAAAGGTAATCGAATGTTTTTTAAATACGTTAAAACTGATGGATTTAAAAACACGGAATTTTATATGAGATGAAAATATTGTCGTTCCACAAAATCCTTAATAAAAACTTTATTTTTCATCCGATTTTTTTCAAAATACGCTTAAAATGTTGGTAATTAAATATACTATTTGGTAAACATTCCAGATATTTAATATAACGTAGTAAAAAAACGAAATAAAAATGAAAAATTTTGAAAAAAACGTAAAAAAATAGACATTTTTTGAACTTTGAGGTGCTATTACTCAGCCATTTCTTATCAGATAGAAATTTGTAGCATATCGATGGAAAAGGCATTCGATTACCTTTCTAACGATATGCCATTTCGACCGGACTTCTTGGTTGGGCTCCACAAGGGTTTGAGTGGGACCATACACCGAAAAACGCAAAAGTACCGTTGTCTAAAAAACGGTACTTAGGAAAAAAATTACAGCGATTTTCGTGTTCACGAGGTCCCAATTAACTTATCTAGGCATGTGGTGTTCTTGGTATTTTTTGGCTGTAAACCAGTGTAATATATACATATATATATATATGGGAAGTTCCAGCGAAAAGTCTACTTTTTGTAACGTAACGCCAGAAATAATTTAAATTATTTCTCAAAAAATTGTATATTGTGGTGTAAAGCGCAACTAGCTCTACATTTAGTAACAAAAGGGATAACGGTTGAACAACATGGTCCTAAAATACAACCTTATTTGCATTCTGGCGTTACATTAAAAAAAGTAGAATTTTCGCTGAAGATGCCCATATGTACCTTTAAACGAGCAAAGATTTTTAAATTTGATAGCTTAAAAAATAGATCTATATGGCGGTGCGCAAAATGACCCCAGGAAATAAAGCCCCAAAAGGAAAATAAAAAACGGCCCCAAAATTTTACATGAGACACAACAACACGATATTTTGGCGCAATTTTTTTTTTTTTTTTTTGGGGTTATTTTTAATTTTTTCGTTAGGGTGTTTTTGCATTTTAAGTGGAATGAAAAATGACCCCCCAACATCAAGGAATGAAAAATGGCCCCAAATAAAATCACAATTTTCACTTTGGGGCTATTTTTCATCTACTAATAAAAAATGCAAGTTTAAAGAAATGAAAAATCACCCCAAACATTTTTACACAAATTTATATAAAATTCTATGTAAAAGTTTCTAGGAGATGCTTTAGTTAGCGAAGCCGGTGTTTGTTATACCATGGAGGAAAAAATCCTTGAGCCCGGCCGAAGGCCGGCTATTACGAGAAGAGTTCGTTATACCATAGAAAAGAAAATCCTTGCGCCCGGCCGAAGGCCGGCTATGTAGTGAAGCTTTAGTGAGCGAAGCCAGTGTTCGTTATACCAAAGAGAAGAAAATCCTTTCACCCGGCCAAAGGCCGGCTATATAGAAAAGCTTTAGTTAGCGAAGCCAGTGTTCGTTGTATGATAGAGAAAAAAATCCTTGCGCCCGGCCGAAGGCCGGCTATAACGTAGAGCTTTAGTAAGCAAAGCCAGTGTTCGTTATACCATAGAGAAAAAAACGATTTTTAAAACCAAAACTGTATAATTATCCGGATTTTGAAATCGGGATTCTAAATTTGGGATTTTTAGTTTTGGGCATATGAACTCCACCGAAAATGTTTAATGTCACTTTCTTTGTGTTCTTTTTTGGGGTTAAAATTCATTACAAATTTTGAGGTGACTTTTCATAATGAAAAATAACCCCAAATTTAGGGTCATATTTAATTTTATTTTTAGGGTTATTTTTCATTTTTTTGGGGTAATTTTTCATTAAAAAAATGGGGCCATATTGCATTATGAAAAATAGCCCCGAATTTGGGGTCAATTTTCATTTATTTTTTGGGGCCATATTTCGCAGCGCCGATCTATATAAGTCCAAAGCTTACTAAAAAAATGTTTATACAAAACGTCTTGCTCAATTCGTAGTCTTATTAAGTTTTGTAATACAAGTCAAAATCCACTTCCGTTTTTTTAACGTCCCGCCAGCGCATATTTTTGCTTATATCTGCAAATCCTTAGCGTCGATTGCTGTAATTTTTTTTCTGAATATAGTGCTACTTCATTACTTTATATATATAAAAACCCTTTTTACAAATTTTACTTCTTCATTTAATTTTTTTACATTTTGTGGTACAAATATCACGACACGTCAAAATGGAAATGCCCATATATACTATACATAAAAAAGTTTCACACAGAACGAAAAAATAGTACACCCAAATTCACCACTAATGGCAAAGAATACAAAAATTTAAAAAATATTTAAAAATCTTTCGGTTATTGAAAAACTTGAATTTTGTTATAAGTATATTTATGCCAGAACATGTAAGCCACCACCACTGTACTTGACAATGGCTTTAAAACTGTATTTTTTAAACAGTTATTCCTTAGTAGCAGTCTGGCATCTTTGTATTTTGCCGGATGTATGTTAATGTTAAAGTTAATACAACCCTGTTGCAACTGGAATACACACAAACACCATTCGTTTGTAATTTTCCAAGGCATTTTTCGCCTATAAGTATGCACTACTGACAGCAGTAGTAGCAAAAAGAAAATTCACCATATAAGAAGAGTAGTTGCTTCAAGGTTTTTTCAACAAGCTGTATGATATTTTTTTTTTTGTTTTTGGTAGTAGTTGAATTCTGTGTGATTGTTAAGGCCAGTGATTAAGTAACCAACCTACCAACCAACCTACTAAACTAAAGCAATAAATCAAAATATTTAGTGCAAATTTTTCTGTTGTGTGTGATTTAAACAAATTGTAAAATCAATAAAAAAAAAATATAATATAATTAAATGTAAAAAAAAAATACAACAAGTAAAATTTAAACCGAACTGAAAGTAAAAAGATTAGAAAAAAAACTACTTGTAGTTGATAAATCAATCATCGTGTTCATTGTTGATGGCAAAATACAATTCTCATTATCACTGGCATTCGTTTTAATTATAAAATACAAAGTATTAATTCAATAATTAATTAAGTAACAAGTGTTAGGTTATTTGTAATAATTTTGTAAAAGTTAAAGGATTAACGTAAAAACTAAAGGACGGCGAAGGAAAATGGCTTCAGGTGATGGTATTAGTACCATTGATCCGGATGTTTCCTCTACATCTAATACAAAATTTACCGAAGGTAAACTGTGTTTAATTCTCTAAAAAAATATGTTTGCTTTACTCGATTTTATGCAAATTCCCTAAGGAGTTTTCAAAAGTTAAAAGTTTTTTTCATTTTCATTGTACATTTCTTATTACAAAGACAGAAAAATCAATGATTTTGTTCAACTGACAATGTCTTCCTATTGGAAAGTTAAGTTAAGAGTACTTGAGTGACCGTATATGAAAAAAGAGAGCGTCATCACACGCTCTTTTGTTGGCAACTGCTCTTTTTTTGCGAGTTTTTGTAATTGTTTACGTTTTTTGTTGGACATGTGATTTCATTAAATGTTTGGATTTTGACATTTGTAGTATTTTGATTTCACAAAGATTATTTTCCTACTTTAAAAATTAAACTTGCATTTAAGTTGATAATAATTTAAAGGTGTGAACATTTAAATCGGATTTATTTTTGAACCGGTTCAGTTTTCTAAAATGGGGTACATTTCGGTAGTGATTGCAACGTTTTTAGATACATTTACGATATAATCCATTTAATCTGTATTTTCTGGCTCCATGCTCCTTGTAAGACTTAAAAGGAACAGAAGTAAGAAAGAAAAAAAGTATTAACGTTAATCAAATTACATATTAGCGTTTAAGTCACATTCGGAAAATGTACTAAGTTCTATTCAGTTTTCGAAGCAATAAACCAAATAAAAGAACTAAGAAATAAATCGTTTCATTTTTGTCACCAACTCTCCACTCGAAAAAAATTTGTGTTTGTCTATCGCTTAAGTATGAAATATCTTATTATTATTATTTAAACTATTTTTTTATAAAGTATGAAACTCTGTTGCGAAAGTATAAGCCTCCCAGGTAGGGTTGCCAGACGTACTGTTTTTAGCAGTACATGTACTGATTTTTGTCAATTGTACTGTTTTATTCACAACACCCAAAACAGTACGCAAATGTACTGTTTTTTACACTTTGTACTGTTTTCTGTACTGATTTTTAAGTTAAGCGTCCAAAAAACAAAGATATTAAAATCGTTTTTAAATAAAACACATTTGGGAATTTTTAACGGTATGCTATCAAGCCATATTGTCATAATATCCTTATCTTAGAATTTATTTACTCTCTAACTCTCATTTTGAGGGGTAAATTTTGCCCATTTTCCCAACTCTTAAACAAAAGTATACAAGACGGCACTTATTAGGGTTAAAAGAATTCTCGAAATTTCGGGCATTGAAATTTTTTAATTTCTTGAAAGGGCGTTTGGTACAAGTCAAAAAAATATACTAAATGTACTTCTGACCTAAAAGACTATTTCAGATGTCTTCAGTAGAATTGTATGGCAGTTCTTTTCATAGAATATATTAACCCTCTTACACTCATTTTAAGGGGTAATTTTTGTAATTTTTTTAACTTCTACACTAAAACGGTACGTTAGAGGGTTAAAATATTCTGTGAATATTTTCTGCATCAAATTTCACTAGCGGTCTTCCAAGACCAAAAAAAGCGTGCAATGTATGTAAAACGGGTTTTCGAAAAATTAAAAAAAATCAAGGCCCGTAATTTCGAAAACCCGTTTTACTTGCATTGGATAATATTTGGTCTTAGAAGACCCCTAGTGAAATTTGATGCAGAAAATATTGGTAGAGCATTTTAACTCTTATAAGTGCCGTTTTAGTATCCTTTTTTTAATAGTTGGGAAAAAGGGCAAAAATTAACCCTTAAAATGAGAGTTAGAGGGTTAATAAATTCTAAGAAAAGAATCGCAATACGATTCTACTGAAGACATCTAAAATTATTTTTTAGCTCAGAAGTACATTTAGTATATTTATTTTGACTTATACCAAACGCCTTTTCAAAAAATTAAAAAACTTTAGGGGCCCATATTTCAGGAGCCCGAGCTACTTTTGCAAAACCTTTTGGCAGATTTGCTCTACTAGTAGTCTACTTTCATTTCGCGGTGCAAGTGTTGAGGCTGGTGGCGATGACCCTAATTTTGTTGCACACTCTATTTTACAATATTTAGTTTAAAGAAATTGTTGTTTTGCAAACAAAAAAGTTGTAAAATAATTAGAATTTTTGTACTGCGTCTATTGTTTTGTCAAAAATACACAGATTAAATAAGGAGTTGCTCACATCCTTCATATATTTTCGTGTTATTATTTTAAGACATATGACTACCGTTTAAATTAAAGAAAGAAACAAATATTTTCTGAAATTTATGCGATAGTTCCACAATATGTATGTGTGTGGTGAAAATTGCTTTAAATACCAACATGTTTTAAGAAAATTCTACTAACCCAATCAATGAATAAGTTTTTTAAGTTAAATATAAACTAAGATATTGAAACATTAAACATTGGAAAATGATACAATGGCCAAATGCTTCGTTTGTGGTGTTTGCTTTATAAACGCAAATGGTGTGATTTTGTATATGAAATACCATTAAATGTAAATATTTCCTTTGAAGTCTATTTCTTTATATTATTGTTGTTCAAGAGTTGTTAATATTTAGTTATGGTTTCGTAAAAAAATGTACTGTTTTTTTCTTGAATGTACTGTTTTTTCATAACCAATCTACTGTTTTTCCGAATTCAAAATCTGGCTACCCTACTCAGGGGTCATAAATATGAATTTTTCATTTTCTTTTTTCACATAAACTGATTATATTCGAATTCGGTTATATGCCTCACATTGACATATCGAGTCATTTCCGCCGAAAAAGCTTAAGCGACAAAAATAAAATTTTACAGGAGAAGGTTTTTTTTATTTTAGTTCATACAAATTTTGTATGAAGGTTGTTGCTTAAGATGAAATTGTTTTTGCTATAAAATTTTAACGGTACCTTTTGTGACCATGATATTTTATGAGATGATGCAAGTGTTGCCAATAGTCATTTATTAAAAAAAAAAACAAAAATTAAAAATGATGTCGCTTAAGCTTTTTTTTGCGGTAGTGAAAGTGCCTTTTCAAAAAAGTATTTTGTACAAGATTTTTTATTTTACTCTTCACCACAGGTGGGATAGGTATATATCAGTTCCTTTTTATACCCTTCACCGAAGATAAATGGATTTATATAAGTTTGTCATTCCGTTTTTAATTTCTACGACTTCCAACGACTTCCTCTAATTTTACCAATAAATCACTTGTTGTTTTTTTCTTTTCTGGAGCACGGCAGGCGCCAAAGTTTCCAAATTAGGTAGAAGCATCTTAGTTAGCAATAGACAAAATCCGACAAAATGTGAACAAGAGCGCATCCAGACAAAAAACATATTTTAATATGGTCACCTCCAACAAAACTATTGTTAAAGAAAATGTTATTCATATTTTGTTTAATTTAACTAAAGTATGCTTAACAATTATAATAGCATGGTTGTTTTTAAACCATAGCATGTTGCTCTTCGAAAAGACGAAAATACTATCGTTAATTTAAAAACAAATTATTGTCATATGTAACCATAATATGTTTGTGGCTTCTTGATGGAGGACTATTTTAACCATAATATGGTTGTCGTTGACAATAATATGTTTAAATTAAACATGATTTGGCTAAAATTTTCTTTAAAAATAGTTCTGTTGGAGGTGACAATATTGAAACCTATTTTTTCTCTAGGTGTGGAGAAGTGGGCTTGTCACATAAAATATTTATTTATATCTAAAGAACGGAAAGAGAAAAATGGTCCAAATTTTTTACATATAGCTGGCTTAGCAATACACAACTAGGCTTGCCAACCGTATTTCACAGGGATGATAAATGACAAAACCAATATCGTACCAACGAACTTTTAAAATCGTACTTTTTCGGCCCCAATAGTACTAAATCTTTTTTTATAATTTTTTTTTTTTTTTGTATTTTAAAAAATCAAAATTTAATACAACAAAAACAAACGGTACTTAAAATTCATTTGTACATAAATTATACATAATAATAGGGTGGGTAAAATTTTTTCGCGTCAAAAGCACAACGCAATTCTTGGTCTTTAAGTCATTCCAAGAAACTTTGCCAAAGAAAGCATAGGTCAAAAAATAATTTCGAGCGCCGGATTTTTCTAAATAGGTAGTTTTCCAAAATATTCCATAGTAGAGGCAAACAAATTGCATTTGATCTAGCCAGACCTGTATCATGCGTTTTTTAGAGTCGAGAAATCCATTAATTTTTATTTTTGATTGCCGCTAGAGAGCGTTTTTATACAATTTTTAGAATATATCGTCTTTTTTGTGGAAAATTGACAAATAATTCACAAAATGCAATCCCGAATTTTAAACGAAGAAAAAAAATCAGAACACCTTCGGATTAAATTTCCAAATTTAACGTTTTTAAAATTTTCAATATGTACTGCAGAAACAGGAAAGGAGTAGAAAGTCTGTATATAATAAAATTTAATTTAGCGCTTGTAAAATCTCCTTCAAAATAATTCGGAGTAAAATAATAATGGAGTGGGCTCCCACTGTTTCAAAATTATGTTGATTACTTCTTGACGTGACAATTATCTTATTGACGAATAATTTAAAATATTATGATTTCATTCCAAAATTATCTTGAATTGAGAGGAAGTCGTCTCTTTTACTTTTGCAGAAGTGTTTTCCTATATCTTTTAAAAACTTCTCAATATCATCAGAAAATGCACGCTTATATGCTGCCGCTGATAGATAAGACGCGGAGTTCAGTGTTTGGTGCAACTGGTCTTGCAAAAGAGCAACTGCAAAAAATTATAGCTGTTTTGTTAAATCCAACAACCAAAAATAGAGTTTGATAAAAAAATGTACGACATTTTGCATTTTCGCAAGACATTTTGCACCAAACATTAAACACCGCTTATATTCATTGGTCAGCAAATTCGAGTTGCAATAGTACCAAATGAGTCACGGAAGTACCAGAGTACTTTTTAGTTTTGAATTGTACCAAGAAAAGTACAATTGTACCAACTTTATTCGAGTAAATGTACTCTATACTTTATGAGAAAAATAAAGTACGCGGAAAAACTTTATTTCGCATGATTAGATTTATCTAGAAATCAAAATAGATTCAGGTTATATTTGTCAGAGTTTTATTAGTCATAAAATTATAATACTTATTGAACAACTAATTGATATTAGTCAGGGCCATTTTTTGATGTTTTTTTATATTGGCAGGACGATTTTTCGAAAAAAAAAATAATCAGACAGCACTATTCACTTGTTTGAGTACAATAACTGCCTGCTTTTAAAACACGAGTGCAAAACTCCTTCAAATTACTGCCTGCTTTTAGATCGCGAGCACAAAAGTGACTCGTTAAACTAACATTTAAAACAAAATTTCAAGATTTTCATTCCTTAAGGGGGGCTCCCATACAAAATGATAAATACAGACTAGAAATATATTGAAGAAAACGTACCATAACAGCCAAGGAGTCGCCTTAACTATTTCTCGAGACATACTTGTCCCTTATCACCACTTCTTAAGGCGGCTCCCATGCAAATAATGCGTTTTTTGAAATTAATTAAAATTTTTCGACTTTTGTGAATAAAATCAAAAGTTATTATAAGAATTTAATCATTTATAGATTGTTTTGTTTGTTTTTTATATGTCTGGAAAAGATTACAAGCAAAGCTGTAATTTTTCATAGATTTCTAGCAAACAAAAATTTCGAAATGTTGCTAAAAAATTATTTTTGTTGCCAAAAAAAGTTTTGTTTCTAAAACGACTGCGCATGTTAGAATTAAATTTAACTTTTTAAGGAAATTTTGTTGCGGATTTTCGTTTTTTTTTTAGTAATTTCAATAATTGAACCGTTTTTAAACCAGTATTGGATTCAGCGTACCCGAATTAGGTTAAAGGGCCAGTTGTCCGGCTTGTTTAAAAAATAAGTGTCAAATTCTAGCACAGTATAATTGTTTGATAACACTTGCGAAAAGCAATAAAAAAAAAACGTTTTTAAATATAACAATAAAAAGAAATTAATTGTACTTTATATTTATACTGTGTCCTTTTTTTCTTAACCTTTAATAATCAATGTACTTTAATTGCAACAATAAAAGTTGGGAACCCTACACAACCTCTCTAAACGAGCGGGATTGGAGAAGCGGGCGTGGCCCCTCTCGTACAAAGACATCATAGATTTCCGTATATGTGAAGAACGAGAATTTTGATACAAAAAAAAAACTCACAATCGTTCCACAAAACTGAAATGATTCAATATAAAAATTCTATTACAGCATTTAACAGATCAGTCTCAAATATTTTTATGGAAAGGTTTAATCGGTTTATTAACAACCAGGATATTAACATGAAGTTTAAATATTCTTTTTTATACATCAAAGAAAAAAATTTGATGTACCTATAATTTCTTGCGAGCGCTCACACATGTCAGAGTCTTTATTTCGGGAGGACATTTGTAATTTTCAATTACAACAAAATTAGTTATTAGAGTATGCCGGAATCCATATTCCATAAGGAGAATTATACAGAAGCAAAGTTAAATAATTGGCTCCGCGAAAAGCCCCCCCCCCCCCCCCCCAATGAAATAACGCCCAAACGAGAAATGAAATATTCCCCAATTTATTTTCATAAATTTTTGGGTGTTATTTCATATGAAATAACTCCCAATTTTTTTTAGCCGTTTTTCATTTTTTTTTGGGAATTATTTCATTCCTCATTTGGGGTTTTTAAATATGAAATAATCTCCAATGAAACAACACCCAACAAATTTTTAAAATTCGGGGCTTTTTTTATAGCGTGTTTAATTTGGGTGTTATTTCATTTTTTATTCGGGGGTTATTTCATTTTTAAAGCTGTTTGTTTTTGGGGGTTATTCATTTTATTTTGGGTTTATTTCATTTGCTTAGTTTGATCTTTTTCCTTTTTTTTTGAGAATTTAAGTAACTGTTTATTGGAATAACAGTGTCAACATATGAGTGAAATCTGCCTTGCATGTTGAGTTGAGTTGTTGTAAAACATAAAATATTTTCAGTTGTGCATCGAAGTTCGGACGCTTTACATCATCTCGTGTTAATATTTAAAAAAATGGAATTCGAAATTGTTGGTGGAAAACGGAGAAATAGCAATTTGCTATATTCTTTAAGTGAAAAACAATTATATTTAAACAGTGGAGGTAGTTGTGTAAAGGCCAAACGTAAAATGCAAATTGTCTTCCGAACTGCAAAAATAGAGCAGGGCTACAAGGATCTACGGGCGGGTAAAATAACTGCAGCAATATTTTTGAACCGAATATATCCTTATTATGAATAAGACGCCTGCGGGCTTCCACACGATTCATTTCAATAATTTTGCGACTTTGCTGTTGGGCCATATTGACTTCATGAAATCCTTGGTGAAGCTGACTGTTTTATGAATTTTGGGCATAATTTCATTTTTGTTGCTGATGGGGTTTATTTCATTGGGGGTTATTTCATTTTCATCATTGGGTGTTATCTCATATGAAATAACTTCCAAATATTGGGGGTTGTTTCGTTTTCGTTTTTGGGCTTATTTCTTTTATTTTTCGATGTTATTTCATTCACTGCTTTTGGGTGTTATTTCCTATTTTTTGGGGTTTATTTCATTGGGGGTTATTTCCTGGGCGTTATTTCATTGGGTGGCTATTCGTGGAGCCAAATAATTGGACCCATATTGAAATACCAAATCATAACAAGCCCTAACCGCGAAAATATCGTAAGCGCCAAAAATAAAATTTTACAGGAGAGCTTTCTTTTATTTTATTTCATATGAATTTTATATGAAATTTGTAGCTTACGATAAAATTGTTCTTGCTATAAAATCGTAACGGTACCTTATGTGACAATGAAATTTTAGGAAATGATGCAAGTGTTGCCAGTAAAGTCATTTATGAAACAAATACAAAAATTTAAAATGCTGTCGCTTGCGTTATTTTCGCGATTAGGGCTCGATAGAAAAGAGGAATATTTTTGAAAATTGTATACTGTGAAAAAGTTTATGTAGGGATTAGATGAAAAGTGAACCGATTTGATTAATTTTGATTTTCACTTTACCTTAGGGCGATTCTATTCTGACGGGTGCAACATTTAGACGCTTTAAACGGGTTTTACTAATAAAAAGAAACACATTTGCAATAAAGTTATTTGTAGAAGGGGTAACATTTGTTTATATACTATTGTTATCTATTTACAAAAATTGATATGAAACGATCCAATAGCCACGATAGAGCTTTAAAATGCATGACGGGTGCAACCAAATTGGTCCACTTTCATAAGATCATACCACAAAAACACAAAACTCTGTTAATTTTTAAACTTTTATTGTATTATTCTTTTTTATTGTGAAAGATGAGATATCAGACGATGATTCTCAAATCAAACATCGTAGAGAAATATAATTCAATAATAAGAAATTTACTTTTTAAGCCATGACGGGTGCAACATTCAATGAATTTTCTATTCGCGCCAAATCTATGAATCTCAATGGTTCGAAGTGCACAACAAATTTATACTTAAGCTTACGTCTAAAAAAATTATATTATTATAAAATATAGATATTTTACTTTTAATTGGCATCAAAAAAGTATCAAATAGTGTGATTTGAAAATTGATGTTAAAAGTTGTCTAGAATAGAATCGCACCTTATAAAGTTGCAAGTTCCGAAAAATTCCCATTAATTAAAATTATGTGCTTATATTCACAACTTTGTTTTATTTAATTTCAGATGCTTTGGACTCATCTATATCCGATGTAAGTAAAACCAAATAAAAAAGACGCAAATAAAAAAAAAAATAATTTTTTTTATTTCAGTCGCAAAGCAAACAGCGAAGTAAAGCGGATAAGGAAAGAAAAATTGGCCATAGGAGAGTGGGAGAAGGAGGTGAAATTACTTATAAGAAAATACAAACATCACAGATTATGGGTTCAATACAACTGGGTATACAGCATACGGTAATTGCAGCAGATAGCAAAAAATTTTCCTTAAATACATAAATTTAATTGAGAAATATTTTCCCTGTAAAAACAGGTTGGTAGTTTAGCATCAAAACCAAAACGTGATTTACTTATGATGGACTTTTGGGAAATTGAAAGTATAACCTTTCCTCCTGAAGGTTCTAGCCTTACGCCTGCCCACCATTATAGTGAATTCAGATATAAAATTTATGCGCCTATTGCATTTCGTTATTTTAGAGACTTGTTCGGCATACAGCCAGACGATTTTATGGTAAGTTTATTTGATGAGAACTCAACTTCAAAAAGAGAAATAAATAACATTTGTTACACTATCTTTTATCAGATGTCGATGTGTACATCGCCTTTAAGAGAACTATCGAATCCGGGTGCTTCCGGTTCCATATTTTATTTAACCCATGATGATGAATTCATAATTAAAACAGTACAGCACAAGGAGGGTGAATTTTTGCAAAAACTATTACCAGGGTAAGAATTTTACCTTAGATCGTCATCATTTGGATTTAAGTTGATCTTTTCGTTTTATTTGCAGTTATTATATGAATTTAAATCAAAATCCTCGTACCCTCTTGCCGAAGTTTTTCGGTTTGTATTGTTTGCAAACGAGTAATGGCAAAAATATTCGTTTGGTTGTTATGAACAATTTGCTGCCTTCATATGTTAAACTTCATCTTAAATATGATCTCAAAGGTTCCACCTTCAAGCGTAAAGCAAATAAGGCTGAGCGAGCTAAAAAATCGCCTACATTTAAAGATTTAGATTTTATGGAACATCATCCAAATGGTATACTCCTCGAAGCTGAAACCTATTCGGCTTTAATAAAGACCATACAAAGAGATTGTACTGTTTTAGAATCGTTTAAAATCATGGATTACTCCCTGCTAGTGGGCGTACACAATTTAGATTTAGCTTCGAAAGAAAAGCAAAAGATCCGTAAACCACGTAAGGCCTCTCAATCGGATTATTCAGATAATGAGGAAGCAGCCAGAGCACCTGATCCACAATACGATAATCAAGATGAAGAAACCCAAAGCAATATAAATCGCAATAGGTAAAGTTATTAAAAGAAGAGTCAATTAGATTTTGATTGAAGCACGTTTTAAAAATTTTTAATCCACAAAGTTTGGCCTATAGGTCCAATCGCCAACGTTTGGTTGCTCATTCCACAGCCATGGAAAGTATACAAGCGGAAAGTGAACCCATCGACGATGAAGAAGACATGCCGTAAGTTTTTATACTCAAAAAAAAAAAAATAAACTGTTTCCTAAAATAATCATACATGTCTGAAATCGTTTTAACTAGACCTGGAGGTATCCCAGCACGTAGCGAAAAAGGCGAAAGACTTTTACTTTTTATAGGTATTATCGATATTTTACAATCATATCGACTTAAGAAAAAATTAGAGCATACTTTTAAAAGTATCATTCATGATGGGGTATGTTTTCTCTCATACAAAATCGTTATATAAAATGGATATAATAATTGCTAATTTCAGGATACGGTGTCTGTGTGTCGTCCTTCTTTTTATGCTCAAAGATTTCAAAACTTCATGGCCAAAACTGTATTTCGTAAAATACCATCTCGTAAGTTTCACAAAACTTTAATGAAAATGCACTGGACAAAAAATCTAAAAACAACTTGGAAAAGCTCTATCTGAATATATAAATATTTTTTTATAGAAAGTCTCGATCAGAAAAACCCCAATTTAAGTAGCAATAGTAATTTAAATTAGAGTAACTTCAAACGGGATATTTAATCGATTATCTACAGTTTTGATTTCTCTTCAGAGCTTAGTTTTTCCAAATTGTTTTCAGTAATTTTTTTGTTTTCTTTCCTAATCCTAGTAAGTAAAGCGCAAGGATCGCTAGTCTATATTGTTTTAAAGACATCATGCTGCTACCAAACAATTCATGTTTTTATATTTTTGTTTCGTTCTCATTCGTATGCACAGTGGATCTCCCCGAGATCAAAGGAAATCATAGAAAATTTCGTACTTTGGTATCCAGTTATATAGGTAAATGAAAATGAATAGAAAGAACAAAGAAGAAAAAAGAAGAGTAAACAAATAACGTGATCAAGTCAAAAAATAAAATGAAAACGTTTTCACAATCATCTATCAACCGAACTTCGAAAATTGTAAATTTACTATTAGAACGACGATTATGAAAACGATTAATTTCAACTTTATAAAATCACACTTCAAGTTCTTCCTTTTAAAGAATCTAAAGTGTTTAAAATTCAACCAAACACATAAAAAAAAGAAAACTAAACTACGTTGTAAATAATAAAAAACATACATTTTCTCATTTCTACTCGTACATTCTAAATATATTTGTGTTTTTAAATAATTATTTGCTTGCTTCTTTAGTTTGTTCTTAAATCACAGAGGCCAAGGGCCTGTCTCTTAAAACACATTAACTCAAAACGTTTGACACACAAACACTACTAATAATTGATTCAATAAATAATTATTATAGCCCTTAAACATTCACCCTCAAAAAGAAAAAGTCTCTCGAAAGCAATACAACGTTCCATAGACAGTGAAAACGAGCAAAGAGGTAAGTGATTCATATTATTTAATAAAATTAAGAATTCCTTTAATAGAAGTTACTTTTATTTGTTTTAGAACAAAGTCAAACTCATGCCCACAGTACAGCGGTTCATGCGAATAAAAAGTCACATCCCTTGAATAAAGTGTTAAGCACACATTCGACTGGCGATGATAGAAGTGCCGGGCATGCCACCTCCTCGAGTTCGGCTGTATTGAAAAATTTTCAAGCACCACCGGTAAAACACCGCTCGGCCGTTGCATCTAGCAGTGGTTCCACATTAAAAGCTAAAGTACCACCTCCAGTACCGCCAAGAGGATCACCACGTAAACGTGATAGTGATGCTTATCAACAACAGGAAGGTGGCTCCTCGAGAGCTCTCTCCACCACTCCAGGTATACAAATCAAAACGATAAACGTCAAAAGTTTAGTGAACAAGTTTTCCACACACCCGCACAAAGACACCTTACAAGTACCACACGACTCACCACTGCCTCGTTTCGGGGAGCAACGTTCGCCAAGTAATGTGCGTGATTGGTTAGAATTACATGATCTGTTTGAGGGTATACCAGCTCCAGAACCTCCCCCACCCCCTCCTCTGCATCGAACTCAAGCACCATCCCAGCCCAAAATAGATGATTTGAAAAAAACTCGTAAAAATTCCGCAATTTCGCATACGTCTAGCAAATATTCTGGAGTACCACCTCTTCAAGTGGCTGCTATACAAAAACTTAAGTTTCAGCGTAAAGATTCCGTCATTTCTTCGACTTCAAGCAATTATTCAGTAGCAAGATCTGGAAAATCCCACTCACGTCCTCTAAATCATATCGATCTCTTTCAGAGACAAAACAGCGGTCTCGTGTCGCGACGTTCTTCAGCCGCATCCATAGTTTATAACTTTCCACCTATACCTTCAGAGCACAGTGAACGAAGTTGCCCTCCTCCATCTAATAACAGCAACGAAGTTCGCGTTTCACGTGCTAAAAAAAGACACGAAAAACACATGCAATATCTTCGTTACGCCGATATGGCTTTGGCCGATGATAATGGCGAAGCTTACGAAGATAATATAATACAATCAATGCATGCCTTTGTTGAGGTTAAGCATGAATTGGAGAATTCCAAAAGATCTCGTAAGCCCCGTGTCGTTTCTATCTCGCAAGAACCAGAACAAAAGAATTTAAAGCAGGACAAACGTAAAACGATGAATCCCAACAGTGGTGATGGTGTTAAAATTCCCAACAAATTTCGAAACGCTAAAAAACCAGAACCCAAGCAGAAATCGAAAAATGTACCTTCAACTATATCCGAAGGCTTTCCATCAAATTATACACTTAATCCGCTTACCATCAGTAGACGTAGCAGTTTTGTTGAATTTTAGTTTAATTGCTTTTATTTCTTATTGTTACATATCAAACCACCAACCACAAGACATCCACCCCCGCCCTCCTTAGTTAGTCATTTGATTCGGTTCAAATTGATCATTTATATCTCACATTTGTATTCGATTAAAGATTGAAAAATATATATATTGTTGTTGTTGTATTTGTAAGATAGTATTTGTACCACTTGACTATTTAATTTCATGTATTTTCTCATTGTATTATCGCTAGGCACAACGCCATCTTGCAGTTCGACACCACCCCCTGCCTTTGATGACATTTCCGAGGACAATAGTTATAATAAACATAGTTCCTCAACGATTTCAAGGCGATCTAATCAACAACAACAACAGCAACATCACCACCAACAACATCACCATCATCAACACCACCACCACCACCATCAACAGCCGCAACACGAAACATCAACTTCGTCTTCGTATCATGAACGCAAAATGAATGTAGGCCCTGCCTACCGTAGTTCGTCGTCTTCACAAAAGGATGATATGGTCAGGTAAGTGTAAGCTGGTTCTTCGTTTATTTAGTCATATAGAGACACTGTTATTAAGAGATCTAACAAAAGAAAGTGGTTTAATGTATGGTGTTTTGCCTCCTGACCAAAGGATACATTGGTAACCTGTGCCCATCTTCTGTAACTTTAGTGAGAACTTGTCGCGTCCAAAAGACGTGAAACAAAATATTCCATCGTTTCTCGTAAAGTGAGAAAAAACTGTGTCTGTAACTCATGTCGAAAACTATCAAATGAGATTACGTCGTTACGTAATAAATGCCATAACATTGCACTCGAAGTCGATGTGACATTGCAGACGTTGAGAACGCCAGTAACTCATATCGTTGACGGCGACCAAAAATGACTGAAATTGAACATTTTTCAACGACGGCGGCGAAAATACAACCGTCGGCTATACCAAATAATGTAAAGTGCGACTTTAATGTGTGTTGCTTGCAAAAGCGCTTTGAAAACATTTATACATATATGTTATAAAAATGTTAAAAGCAAAATAATTTAACAATGAAAAAATGTGCCAAAAACAAAATATTATTAGTATTAGCTCTGTTTCTTTACTCTACTTTGGGATCCCTCGAGATCCCAATTTAAGAGAATAAAATTCTTCTTCTTCTTGCACGAAACAGCCCATACTTTTTCTTCGTGCAAATTGTGAAAATTGTCAAACAGCTGTAAAGCATAAACAAAACAATAAAATGCAAAGGACAAAAAATCATGAACCAAATTTTGGAAAAAGTGTTGTGGAGTAAAATAATGTACTAAAATATACAGTTTTATGTTGAAATTTTAGGAAAACATAATGTTAGTTAGTGTAAAAGTGTTTGTTTTGTTTAATTTTTGATAAAATTAGTTTATTTCTACAGACAATATACAATTTTTCAAAAGTGGTTTAAACTTTTATTGTCATAACAATGACTTTTTATTTTGTGCTTAAAATTTGGTTTTTTCTGTTCCCGTACTTTTGTGTAATTTTGTCTCTTTATGAGAGAAATTTTTTCTTGCTCTCATTTTCACGAACTTTAACAGTGATGCCAACTTTTTGAGAGCAAAAAGCACTTTAAAATTTAAAAAAAGCACTAAAAAGCACTATTTTGACCAAAAAAAAGCGTAAAAAAGCACTAAGCCATTTTCACAATTTAATTAAACACAAAACAAGTTGCATTCGGCTGTACCGAATATTTTATACCACTTAAATTTAGAAAAAGACGACAGCGTTGATGGGTGACCATTTTCATTTCAAAATTAAATAATAAATATAATTACATTTGTATATAAACATTTTTAAATTTATTATTATAACCATCAATAAAAATTATATCAACCAAATCATTTGGATCATCATCAGCTGAGTTTGAATTGGCCATAAAACAGTAATAAAGTGCGAGCTCGATTTTCGTAGCTCGAAAAAATCTGGTCAGTTGCAATTACCGAAAATTTGCAGTGACCGACGACCATTCTTTATAAAACTTAATGACAGCCCATATTTTAATAAAAAAAACCTTATATTTTATCGTTTAAATAAATCTAAATTAAAATCGTGCAAAGTTTAATAAAACAATTGGAGTATGATATTATCCAATTATTTTAACATATGTACTAGTGCTGGGATACTATCGATATTTTCCACTATCGATATTTATCGATAGTTCAGATTTCACTATCGATATATCGATATTACTATCGACTGAATGTTTGTTCTTGTGCAGGAAAACTTTTATTCATTTTTATAAGGTAACAGTCCCTTGTTTTCATCACTTTATTGAATGTATGAGACGTATGTATGTATATACGCACGTTATTTTAGATGACAGTTTTTTAAAAATTGATAAGTACCTGTCTGAAGGAACCGAAGAAACAGGGACTATAAGATATTCCATTGCAACTTTAAAAAATTTTCTAAATTCTAAGCCCAAAAAGGTTATCAATCTAGCGGACTTATCCTCTAATGGTCGTTCATTGTTTTGTCCTATGCTTGCAATTGCATTTGGATTTGCATTTTTTTACAACATTACAAAAATCTTTGACATTTCAGTCCCTACATAAACATGTACAAATTTCGACTTAAAGGCCTTTAATTTCCAGTAAAAAGTACTGCTAAGCAATCCATACCACTTGCCATTCTTGTTGTTTGTATTCATTGCTGTAATTCATCGCGAATTATTAATAGCAAGTAAAAATTTGCGGCAAAAAACTGTGTGTTGCTGCTGTTAGATGTCTTCATATCTGTATTTTAAATACTAAAAATATCGATAGTTTCCCAGCACTAATATGTACGTTTCTGAATAAAGAACACACATAAGGTGTAAAATAGAAAAAACATGTATGTTTGCATTCTGATACTTATTCAAACCTTTTTTCAATAGCACTAGAGGTAGAAGTGCACAACACGCGGTTATTTGGAGACGAGTGTCGTGCGTTTAAAAACTAAAGCGCATGAACAATGGCAGGTTACACAACGCTCGTTATAAAAGCATTTCCTGTCATCTATTTATAATTACCACTTTGCTTATACCAAGTTACGGTTCTTTTTTGTTTTTAAAGTCTTTGCGTTCTTTTGTATGGTTTCCGACTGCATGTTTTTTTAACTTTTCAATACGTTTTTTCTACATCACTCAAAATCGTTGTTTATTTTGCCATTCACAATTCCTAATATTTTCCAAGCCATTTTCTATTTTTGAAACAGTGTCTACATCTTTAAAACAATGTTTACCGCAAACAAATACATCGCTTTATTACGATTACTGAATATGTTGTCAACGCTAAAAAGTAAACGTTTTGTAAAATTGCCAAATTGCTAGGAAGCCTAGCTCTGACCTCGGAAATAAAGTTTATGGTAAAACGAATGCAACTTTCTTTTATCGCTTTTTTTTATCATTTGAAATCTTAAAATCTTTACAAGCCTTCCCAAAATTGTACCCCAAATAGCAAATCTCATCTTAATCTTCCCCTATATAATCGAAGTTTTAAAAAATGGTACAAAAAAAAACAAAAATTTTAAAAAGCACTAAAGGCACTAACAAAAATTGAAAAAGCACCAAGTAAGTGCTTTTTCTTAGTTTGGCACTATGGATAGAATTTTGGCGTTTTGAGGCATCAAAAAACACCATAAATAGTGCCAAAAGCACTAAGTTGGCATCACTGAACCTTAACCAAAAAGTAAAGAAACAGAGCTACCTATTGTTTGCATTTTTAGTTGTTTTTTGGTGTTGAAATTTTTTCTCGCTCCATTTATATTCGTGAGTTTATTTGACAGTTCAAAGCGGGAACTTTTCTCACCAAAATGTTACAGACACACTTTTTCTGTAAATTGGCGAGTAATTTCCTTACGTGACAGTTTGTACTCGCCCAAAAAAAGTTACAGACACAGTTTAGTGAGAAAAACAGCTGTTTGTTTCAATATACGGCATTTTTGTTTCATTTCACACATTTTAATCGAAAAGTTTCTCGACGCGAGAGTTACAGAACATGGGCACTGGTGTACCAAAGAAATCGAACAAAGCGAGTTTTCACATTGAACTAGTTTGTTAGTTGGCACTATTTTGCATAAGATCAAAACAGAAATAGTCAACTTTCAGTTTTCAAAATAGACGACTTGTTGACCTTCAAAGGGGTCAGTGCATCAGTATGGTAAATAACAAGTTTGGTTTATTGTCCAAACAAGTTTCTGTTTTTAAAGCGAATTTTGTTCCACCGTTGTCATGAATTTTTTGGAAATTGACGTTTCAACCGCAAACAAAAATAACTTATAGATATAATGAACGAGATTTTAGTATAATAATATCTCATGTGAACCAACCGTCAAGATCGTCGACTTTGTCTTGTGGGGTCATATAAATCCATGATCGCAGTCGGACATTTAAATATCATATTCCATAAATAATATGATGAAAGGCATTGTAAGATCCACAGTTCTCCATTTTCTTTTCTAACCTGAAATCGAAAATAACAGTGTTATAAGTTTGAGAATGTATTATCCAAGTTAAAATGCACACGGTTTGCTACATCAAAAAGGCACTTAACACAAAAATAAACTAGGTCACATCGCAGGAATCAATGAAAATGAAAAAGAGAAAAAGAAATATAATCCCTCATAACCTCATCCGGTAGTTGAATTGATTTTATTTATATTTATATGATTTTAGTGTTTCCGAAATACATTTAGACACCTATTTAGCCGTAGATACATCATCGAGTAGTCACTATGGTTCTAGGGGTGGCTTAGCCTGGACACCACCAGCATCCGGTGAAGGTTCAACACCTACCTGGACCGAGGGTACGCCAAGTTTTACAGATTCAAGTTCCAGTGGCGATTTTGGTAAGTAACGAGAGATGCCCTCTTACACTTTCAATACCTCAACACACAACAGAGCCCAAGAAAACACACGCGATTAATTAATTTTGATGTTTAGACAATAATTCATTAATTTCAGAACATTTTTCTCCAATTAATTCATCGAAAATGGATCGTTACAAGCCAACAGTTGAGGATGCCATAAACTCTCTCTCAGCCGAAATAGTTAACGATCGCCATTGAAATTTTTAAAGGTTTTTAAGCAACAAATTCATTAAACAATTTTCAACTGATGGTATTGCCAGATCTCAGTTATCCGCCATAGTTAAATTAAATTGAAACTAAAGCCATCTATAAACTATCAAAATGCTTAAAGAACGTTTCTATTGTTAGAGAAATAAAATTTGTATGTGTGACACCGAAGATGCAGGATGGAAAATCCAACCAATTTAGCTATTACATATCGCACTGGTTCCTCTAAAAAGTCAACTCAACATTTTTAATTTGACTTTTTGCAAGAAATCGATGGACAGTGGTCCGTCCTATCTGCCCACTGCAGAAATCTTACATAATTTTCTCTGCTCTTTCAGCAAAAAAAAATGCATTTGTATCCCTCTTCTTGATATACTTAAAGTTTCTTCTCCAGAGTCAACTAAAGAGAAATTTTTTGAGGTGTCCCCAAATGTAAGCTGAATTCATATCAGTTTTGTTTCAACTAAAGAAACATATTTTAAGTTGTACTAGTGCTAATGTCGCAACGTTTTAATTTGATGATGTTCTGTTTTGTATTATCTCTTTTTAGTTATTATAGGTAAGCAGTTATTTTTCACATAAAAGGAAACAACTCAAAAAACTTGTTATATTTCGATAATCCCCGAAAAAAATTACAAAAACAACTACCGTTGTATACTTCTTACTAGTATTTCAACTTTCATTGTAAATATAAGTTTTTTGCCTCTACTGCAAATTTTTGAATTTTGAGTTGACTCTCTTTAGAGGAACCAGTGCGATATGTCAAGCACACTTACACGAGTTTGACATCAAGCATTTTGATCGTGTATAGACCGCTTAAATAGTTATTTTGTTTGTTTGTTTTTTGAATCGGTGTTTGTTCATAGTTAAATTTAAAAAAATTAACCAAAAATTAAATTAAATAATTTGTGAAGGTTTACAGTTTGTATGTCCCGTTTACAATATAAAAGTGATATCTTTGGAAAATTTTACATATTTTCAATAAGAAAACTATTTAAACAAAAATTTTGAAATATTTTATTAAATCATGTTAAATTAACATGATTGTATGAAACAATTAGAAAATAAATCATTATTTTTCATTCAACAAATTAACATTTCATGTACATACAAACACTCTCTCACAAGCGAAAATATAACCAAGCCCCTACTTAAAAATAATAAATTATATACATATTTACAATAATATAAATAATTAATTTATGTAAATTAATCAGTAAAAATAAATTTATGTTTGCATTTTTTTGAAAACAATTTTGTCCCAGCTCTTCTTCTTCTATAAATATTTCTCTTTATAATCTGTCTATTAATTGTTTACTATTTTCAATTATAATAATTAATTAACAATTATATAATGTATAAATAAGTATGTAATGGAAAGCAAAAAAACAAACTATGTAATTTCATATTATGATTCATATTTAATACATACAACATACATACATACATACATACATACGTACATACATACATACATACATACATACATACATACATACATACATACATACATATATACCCTTCAGTTTTATTTTGTCAATTGACCCATTTTTTGGTTATTTTTCTGACTCAACGTTGTTCTGTCCCTTTGTTATCGAATAAGTGTCAATTTACACTTTTCTGTCCCTTTGTTATCGAAGAGGTGTTCACTCACACTTTTCTGTCCCTTTGTTATCGAAGAGGTGTTAATTTGAAGTTATGCCTGTACTGGTAAGACGGCATCAACCACGGGATTGATACTGTGGCACCGGTAAACAGACTGTCCCATAGTTATCTATAGGGGGGTCAATTGACTGTTTCTACGACAACCACATGTTAAAATCTCCGGTCGTTTTACCGGTAAAAAGACTAACAGTGTCCCTTAGTGATAGGTGAAAGTACTAATTTGGGACCGATCCAGCGCACTGCAGGGTACATACATACATACATACATACATACATACATACATACATACATACATACATACATAAATACATACATACATACATACATACATACATACATACATACATACATACATACATACATACATACATACATACATACATACATACATACATACATACATACATACATACATACATACATACATACATACATACATACATACATACATACATACATACATACATACATACATACATACATACATACATACATACATACATACATACATACATACATACATACATACATACATACATACATACATACATACATACATACATACATACATACATACATACATACATACATACATACATACATACATACATACATACATACATAAATACTAGGGTGTCCCAAAATTTTTTTTGTCAGAGGCTCAAGCATAATTTGAAAGCTTATAGGGTCCAGTATTTTTGAGTTTTTTTTTTTTAATTTTTAGGAAGAGGTTTAGAGGTCGCGCAAATCAAGTCTTTGTTAAAAATCTGGTTTTTCGGTTTTTTTCAAACTTGACTCATAACTTTGTCAATAACCACGTTCATTTAATTTTTTGACCGAATATTTCTAAAGAAAATTTCCGAAACTTTATTTCCATATACAAAAACATTAAGTTCCGGTAATATTTTTGTCCATTACGATTCCACATACATATTAAGTATTTTTGTAATTTTTAACAAATTCTGTAAAAAACGGTTTATTACTTTTCAAATTTATATGAAAGTTATAAAAACTAGTGACGCGATTTTGAAAACCGATAAGTTCTGAACAATTAAGAAAAACAAAAATGGAATTTTGTCCTACAGTTTCCGAGTTACAAACTATAAATTGTACCTTAAAAATGGTGATACTTTTTTCGTTATAATTATTGTATATTTCCTTAAATTTTTATCGTTAGGTTTTAACTGTCATTTACTTCTGACATTTATTGATCTAAATCGTTACACGCTGTCATTTTCACTTTCTATTTTATGTGTGCTCCAGGAGCTATCAATCGGGCTCGCTGGATGATGAAAATTATCTATTCTTTGAAAATATGCATTTTCCGAAACCCGTTACAATCTTATATAGACAAATCAACAGTTGACGCCTTGCTTGAATAAAGTTCATTTATTGTAAGAATATATATCAAATATTGGTACCTCTGCCAGTGCCCTCGATACGCTCCTCTCAATGATCTGAGCCTATTAAAGGAATTGGATAGGTCTAAAATTAGTAATAAAGCGTTGCAAAAGCCTCGCTTAAAACTTTTCTAGGTCATCAGTGGTACTTAACTCCGAAATTGGCTGCCTCAACGTTTTTTGGGTAACGTATCGACACCAAAACTTTGCACTTAATGACAAAAAAAACCTGCAGATACTCCATGCAGCGATTATGAAGGAGCAAATGTATCTTTAACAGAAGAAAACTGTAGAAATAAAGAAATTCAACAATTATTTTCAAAAGCCAGTCTAACTTTTTTTGAAGCATGCAATATTTCAATCGATTTTTTAAAAATAGATCCAGAGAATTGGTATAAAGATAAAAACGGGTATAACTCAGGAACGGTAAGAACAAATTTAAAAATTGTTTATTTAATTTTTCTTTCAAACTGCATCATTAGTTTTTTTCGTTTTTATTTAAACTTAAAAAGTTGTAAAGCGTTATTACAAAATTTTTGAAAAAATTACGAAAAAATGTAATTAAGGGTAGCTAAATGAGTAAACTCATCACCAAAACTTATAATTTTTTCACACAGCAATAAAGCTTGGATACTTTTCTTCTGTTTCTTTGGGAGTGAAGAAACTCGTGGTATTAACCAAGTTATGAGTAAAGTTAAAAAAAGGCCGAAAACTCCGTTTTTTTATGTAAATTCCATTGGCGCGACCTCTGAACCTATTCCGAAAATTCTTAAAAAAAAATCAAAAATACTTTACCCTATAAGCTTTTAAATTTTAATTGAGCACCTATGAAAATCAGAAAGAAACAATTTTTTGGGACACCCTAATAAATACTTGATACATACATACCCTGAAGGAAACCTGCACTAGTACTGGTGACTGTGTCAATAGTAAATCAGTACAGATTCACTAGTGACATTTCCTGCAGGGAACGAACATACAACACATAAATACATTCATACAAACATGCATTCATACCTAGTATATTTAAACATATTGTGGGGATAAACAAATTTTTTAAACAAAAGCATATACATAATTAATTAATTAAATCTTGATGTTACAATTAATTCAGCTACAATAATTAATTATAAAATTTAACCGAAAATAACAGACATTTAATTATAAACATATACATACAAAAGCCGATAATAAAACAAAAATCAAAGTTCTGTGTTAAATTCTAGAAATTTATCAATTTAAAAAATTAAAGTTATAAAATTATTTCTAATGATGTATTTCACCACTGTCGAGAAAAATGCCAGGAAATATTTAATTTAGGCAGTATATCCCTAAGAAATCCAATAAACAGACCATTTTAAATTATTTTAAAATTATTGTTAATATTGAAATTATTAAAGACCCCATAGTCTGCAGTTGTAGACAGGGCTGTGGAGTCGGAGTAGTAGTAACCACGAATACTCGCGACTGCGACTCCAATATTTTTCGGCGTAAAAATTTTTCAAAATTTTAAAATTTAGCTTTACTTACTTTACATATGAGTGGTGAGATTAAAAGATTAAAAGATTGAGATAAAAATTGATTTAAACACATCTTTTAGCCCTTTATTAAAACAAATATATAGATTGTATCGTAGCATGTCTTTTTCTATGTTTTTTTATTTGTGCAGTTGGTGACTGTAGGAAAAATCGCCCAAAGAAAAATGGCCCAAAAAAATAAATGAAAAATCGCCCAAAAAAATTCCATGTAAAATTGGGCTTAAATTCATATGAAAAGTGACCCAAAATTGTTGGGCTATTTTTCGTTACTATTGGGTGATTTTTCGTTTTTTAAATTTGGTGATTTTTCATTATGAAAAATCACCCAAAAATATTATATGAAAAATAGCCCATTTTTCGGGCATACTATTTGTCTAAATCATTCATTATTACTATACGACGAATTCCTTAATGTTATTTATAAAAATAACGGGACACATTGCAAAACGGTGGCATGTCATAAAGTCCAGTGTCATAGTGTCTGTGGACAAACTCGAAAGCATAGCTTACAAACTTGAAAGCATAGCCGGCCTAAGGCCGGGCGCAAGGATTTTCTCCTCTTTGATAAAACAAGTACCGGCTTCGCTAACTAAAGCTTCTCAGCACAGCCGGCCTTCGGCCGGGGGCAAGGATTTTCTCCTCTTTGGTATAACAAAAACTGCCTTCGATAACTAAAGCTTATCTGCGAAGTCGGCCTTCGTTCGGAAACAAGGAAGATTTTAGAAGCTTTACTTAGCGAAACCGGTACTTGTTATACCATAAAGGAAAAAATCCTTGCGCCCGCCGAAAGGCCGTCTGCGCAGAGAAGCTTTAGTTAGCGAAGCCGGTCTTTGTTATATCATAGAGGAGAAAATCCTTGCGCCCGGCCGAAGGCCGGCTATGCAGAGAAGCTTTAGTTAGCGAAGCCGGTTTTTGTTATACCATAGAGTAAAAATCCTTGCGCACGGCCGAAGGCCGGCTATGCCGAGACGCTTAAGTAAGCGCTGCCGGTATTTGTTACAACATAGGGGAGAAAATCATTGCGCCCAAAAGTGTTTTCGTTATAGGTTTAATATATGCACCCAGAGAAAAAACAACAAAACCATTTTTAAAGAAATGTTGACCATATTATGTTTAATTTAACCAAATCATTGTCATCGACAACCACATTATGGTAAAATAAGTTTCTTTAAAAAAAGTTTTGTTGGTTGTGACCATAATAAAACATGTTTTTCTCTTACATTTGTAAGTTACTAAATTTATATGAATAATAAGCACTGTTTTGCAAATTGGATAATTTTTAATTTTTTTTTTTTTGGGAAAAAATTCGTTTTGTCTTTTTGGGTCATTTTTCATTTTTGTTTTGGGCTCTTTTTCGTTTCTTTTGGGCAAAATTTCATATACATATAACCTTTTGGGTCATTTTTCATGTTCTTTTGGGCGATTCTTCATTTGGGCGATTTTTCATTTTTTTTTTTTTTGGCCATTATTCTTTGGGCGATATTTCCTACAGCCGCAGTTGGTAACTAAACTGGTTCGATCCACTCACCAGACATTTTCAAAACTATCTCTTCGCATTTTCTTTAACAAAACTCGCTGGTTCACTGATTTAACCTTTCTGTTTGAAGTGCGCCAAGGTATTGTTGATGAAATAGAGTCGAATAAGGGAATTTAAAAATGCAATTTGTAAACTAGTTCGCCTGGACACATTTGTTTTTTATAAATCGTATATTGAAAAATATTTTTGTACTGTATTTAAAAGGTACTGCATTAAAAAAAAGAGTTAAAAGTCAATTAAGGACCACTGAGAATCAAGGTGAGAATAGGAGTCGGAGTTGCAGTCGGAGTCGTACTTAAAAAATTTCAGCGGATGGAGTCGGAGTTAGAACTATTTCTTGACGACTCCACAGCCCTGGTTGTGGAAAAGATTTACATGGATCAGTGATGGAAAATTCAGTACAATGTTACTATTATAAGTACTTTTTTCCTTTCAAAAATACCACGGTACACCCACGTCCGTTTTAGTACTCTTTTCATGTCATGCTTCTTTGTTTAGAAATTAAGCGTTGATATTTTTTTTTTTTTTTTAACATTGACAACCAGGGCAGTTGAGTCGTCAACAAAAAGAACTTACTCTGACTCCAACCGCTGGAATTCCAACTCCGACTTCTAATCTTACCTTAACGCTGAATTTATATGAGACTGGTCTTTATTTGACTTTAAACTCTTTTTTTTAATCCAGTACCTTTTAAATGGTTAAAATTATTCGAACATTTTTTTAAATTTTTCATGCTGAAAAGTTTTGAAGTCGGTGACTCGAATTTTTTGTGGGTACTTCAACTCCGACTCCAGTACAAAAACCGCAACACCGACTCTACAACTCCGACTCCACAGCCCTGTTAACAACATTGCCTACACAAAATGTATTCTTATCAAAAGGTTATGGCAACACTGCTCAGATATTCTCATCAGAATTTTGCTGTTGAAATTTAGCCAGCTCGGTCCATAAATGGCTAAGAATTTAACAAACAAAATATGTATTTTAGTTTTCTATTTTTTTTTTTAAGTACCAAAATATTGAAAAAAGTACTCTTTTACTTTGTGGTCAGTACCATCTAAATTTTTCAATTTTCCATCACTGACATGGATACCTGACCTAGGGCGTACTTCATGCGGGATTTTAGCCACTGGGTGACAAATTAAACGCTTTCCAACCGCTCCCAGGCAGATATTTTAGTGCACAATCCGGCAAGATAATACACTCGAACCTTGCTAAGGACCAGAAACTTTCTTATCTCCGCTGCAATTCCAAAAAATGTCAGCAGGAATCTTTAGGTAGCAATAGCACCTAGGGATTATCCTCTTTCAGGCCAAACTCTTCTACAGGAGGTGGTGAAAAATCAGCACTTAAGTGGGATTTTCAAGATATCCCTTTCCGCGACTTTGGTTAGTGTTATGTACAAAATCGCCTACTTATGCGCAGTCATTGACAACACTTAAAATATATATTTTCTTAGGTTTTGTAAACTACACATGCAACTATGATTATGCATTAATAGAAGCTTTAATAACAAACAACAAACTGATGTCATATACACCGATTTTAGTAAGGCATTTGATAAAGTTAACCATTTCTTACTGTTACTGAAACTTGATATTATGGGATGCACTACAAATACCATAAACTGGTTCAGATCATACCTAACAGGTCGGAAACAGCGTGTAATCTTCAATAATGCCACCTCTAAAATTATTATCGTGAATTCTGGAGTTCCTCAAGGGAGCCACCTGGGACCGATTTTATTTTCTATTTTTATAATAGAATAAAATTTTACAATGTTTTAATGTATGCTGATGATGTGAAGATTTTCCTAAGTCATAATAATATTTCAGAGGGCAAACATTTACAACGTGATTTAAACAAATTGTATGATTGGTGCAATATCAACCTGATGGGTCTAAATTTAAAAAAGTGCAAACATATGCGATTTTCACGAAATTGGAATGATAATGGTCGTTTTTTGTTAGGTGGAAATCAGCTAGAATTAGTTACGGAGTTTCTAGACTTAGGAGTTCTCCTTGATTGTAAATTAAATTATAACAAACATATTGTCATGATGGTGAATAAAGCTCGTGGCGTGCTTGCTATTATTAAACGATGGGCTAAAGAATTTACTGATCCTATAATAACCAAACGTTTGTATACATCGTTAGTAAGGCCTATCCTGGAATACGGTTCTATTATTTGGGATCCCTACACTGATTGTCACAAGAAGCGCATTGAATCTGTTCAAAAACAGTTTCTCTTATTTTGTCTGGGAAATACAACATGGAATGCAAATGTGAATCTTCTTCCATATTCTGCAAGACTTTCTATAATTAATTTGCCGACTTTAGAAAGCAGACGCATCATGCTTAACGTTGTTTTTTTTTAGTAAATTTATTAAATGGTTCGATTTTCTCAGAGTTCTTGCAGAACACAATAAACTTCAATATAACTCTTAGGTCTACTCGGAACTACGCACCACTTCATCTACAGTGTTTTCAAACTAACTATGCAAACGCTGACCCTTTAAGGAGATTATGCAAAACTTTTAATGATTTCTATAATTTTGTTGATTACCCTGTTAACGTTAATATTTTAAAACGTAACATCATTTTGTTCTTGAATGTAAACCATTAAGGCAGAGTTAGCCGAACGTTCACGTCCGCTAATGGAACGTCTGATTCGTTTTGTCATTTGCAAACAATGCAAATGCTTACTGAATTTAAATGTCACGTTGACGGAACGTCTCGATCTGTATTAAACCGATTTGTATGCCGTTGTTACGTGACAGTTGTAAAGCAGTGATGGGCGGCTTGTATGTTAAATTGAATGCGGGTATTTTTGCTCGTTTTTGGTACTTTTTTCAGTTAAGCCATGGAATTGAGACAAAACAACTTAATATACAACATATTTCCATATAAACAAATATATTTATGTTTAGATGTACAATACATATAAACAAATGCATATACACATACAATGGAAATGTGAAAAGAATAAAAGGCTTTAAATGGTAGCAAAACCTTGTTTGGTGCATACACCACAATACAATATATCTATTGTTATAATATATATGCTAAAATACAAATTTGTTTATTGAAAATCTATAATATAAACATTAAACTATTAACGTTTTTTACATACACAAAATACTTTTTTAATACCATTTAAATCACTTGGTACTTTTTAAAACATTTTTGATTCCCATCACTGTGTGATTTGCTTAATGTATAGTATTGTTTTTTGTTTATGTATAGAAAAAACATAAACCACGTTTTTAAATGTTCTATAAGTGCACCAACGTGCTTACAGTACGGTGCGGTACATTACGGGTACAGCAACGTTCGCCTAACTAGGCCTTCAGTTAGGCGAACGTTGCTGTACCGTATCTGTACTGTATCAATCAGCTGTTCGCTTTTTGTTATATGAAAACCAATACAAAAGCTTACCGAAATGCAATGTACCGTAGTTGCAACGTACCAATCTGTATAAAATAGAATTTCATGCCGTTGTTACGTGACATTTGTAAGACAGTGATGGGCGGCTTGTATGTCTCATTGAATGCGGATAATTTTGCTCTTTTTTTTGGTACTGTTTTCAGTATATCTATGGAATTGCGACAAAACAACTTACAATACAACATATTTCCAAATATACAAATATACATATGTTTAGATGTTTTAAATAAACAAATGCATACACACACACAATGAAAAAGGGAAACATATAAAAGACTTTAAATGGTATGAAAACCATGTTTGGTGTATGCACATTTACAATATATGTATGCTAAAAATTTATATATGCTAAAATACAAATTTATTTATTGTAAATCAATAATATAAATATTAAACTATTAATATTTTTTACATACACAAAATTATGTTTTAATACCATTTAAATCACGTGGTACCTTTTCTGCACAACGGTCACCATTCGAACATTTTTGATTCCCATCACTGTGTGTTTTGTTTTATGTATACTATTGCTTTTTGTTTATGTATGGGAAAACATATGGCACGTTTTTAAACGTTCTATAAGTACACCAACGTGCTTATAGTACGGTGCGGTACATTACGGGTACAGCAACGTTCGCCTAACTGAGCCTTTAGTTAAGTTTCCTTATAAAATGTATATTATATTATTGGTCTGTAAGGATTTTAGTCAATCGACCGTGATTAAATAAATAAATAAAAAACTAAATAATTATACAAAGTTAAGAAAAGAACTCGTGTCGAAATAAATAATCCATTTTTATTGAACGTTCAAATAATTCTTATCAAGGTTTCGTTATAATGTGCTAAATTCGCATTTCATACTATTGACAAACTGAAGTTTATTGTTGGTGGGATAAGCTATTCATTTCTATGCTCATTTCACTGGTTGCTTAGGCCAGATCATCAGGAAACTTCATCCAAAGATTTTAGAAAAACTAAAGATATTAAACAAATAAAACTGTTAAGCGAATAAGAATTATAAGCCCCAGTTAGGTAGGTAGGTAGGTAGAAAGGCCGGTGTGAAGTCTCCTTCACACCTTCACCCAGAGACCAATATGGTCCATTGTGATGCCTTATTCAGAGATAGCCCTAGGGAGATAGAAAATTAGTGAAATAAACAGAGAAAGCATAAGATAAATAGGAAAGAAGGTTTCGGACCAAACCCGAGAGAAATCCTACTCAACCAAATACGCCCTACGTGCGTCCAGCACCCAGCCTACTCTCGCGCAGCCAGGCCATCCCCATTACGAATCCTATCAGATTCTCGAGTCCGCAACCCGAGACATCCCCTAATTCGCCCAGGAATCTACTGCCCAGCCACCTCCGCCTGCTGCCCTGCAACCTGGGACAGTGGCACAGAATGTGCTCCACCGTCTCCAACTCCTCAGGGTCCTCACACAACCTGCACATATCCGACAAATCAGATCCCATCCTCACCGCCATCCTGCCTATCATACAGTGGCCCGTGATCATTCCTATCATGGTCCTAACGCAGACCCTACTCCTGCCCAGCAGCAAAACCGAATCGGATTTACTAAGCACCGGCCACAGCGTCCGTGATACCCGACAGTCCGTTCGGTTCCCCCAGGCCCGATTGGTCGCGCCCACAATCCATTCCCTGATTCTTCCAAAATAGAATGCCATTGGAGGCCTAACCGCCTCCAAACAGTTAGGATCCTCCATCTCTGAGCCCTGTCTCGCCAACCCATCAGCAACCTCATTGCCGACTATGTCGCAGTGACCCGGCACCCAGCACAACCTTAGCAAATACTCCCCTAAGACTGCTCCAAGAGCCTTCCAGCAATCATCAACCAGCTTGGAGTTCACATACCAGCCCCTTACGGCCATAAGAGCCGCCTGGCTGTCCACATATATAGTGACCTCCGAGCCCCTATCAATGTTGTCCCTTATCAGTTCCACGGCCCTCAAGACCCCCAGAACCTCCGCCTGAAAACACTGCAGTCGTCAGGAAGCCTATATGACCTTCTGATGTTCAGATCCTCAATGTAGACCCCTGCACCCGTGCCCCTCATCTTCGAGCCATCAGTGAAAATAGCAAATCCACTAAATAATCTGCCCCTACCTGACCAGCTCTCCCTAGAAGGAACTATTACCTCCGGCAGCCGCCCAAAATCCACCTTAGTGCCCACATAATCAGTGGATCCGGGAGGTCCCAGGCAATAGCCACACGCCTCAATCTCACTCAGGATCCGTGAGTGACCCTGAGTGACATTCCCCATCAGTCCTGATTCCCTCAGTCTAAGAATACTCCTGGCCGCCATTCCCATCACATACTGCTCAATAGGCAGAAGATGTAGAATGACATCCAGGGCCGCCTGAGGAGTACTCCTCATGGCACCTGTCATGCCCATTGAAGCACACCTCTGAGCCTTAGAAAGAAGGTTCCTACGACTAGCCAATCTCAATGACTCCCACCAAACACAGCATCCATACGTAAGAATGGGTCTCACCACCGAAGTGTACAGCCATCCCACCACTGACGGCCGGAGTCCCCAACTCCTACCTATCGATGATCTGCAAGCATAGTAGGCATTGAGACCCCTCTTAAGTCTCTCCTGAGTATTCCTTCCCCATGACAGCTTGCTGTCCAGAAAAACTCCCAGATACTTAGCACTATCAGATAGTCTAAGCTCCACTCCTCCTAGTACCGGTAGCCTAAAATCCTCCATTCTGTACCTCCTAGTGAAAAGAACCAACTCCGTCTTCCCCGGATTAACTCCCAGTCCCTTATCACTCGCCCAAGCCGACAGTTCGCCCAGCGCCCCTTGCATGATGTCGCTAATTGTCGGCAGAAACTTGCCCGACACCAATATCACCACATCATCCGCGTAGGCTACGACCTTCTGACCCATTCTGTCAAAACGTCTCAGAACGACATTGACGGCCAAGAGCCACAATAAGGGTGAGAGAACTCCCCCCTGTGGGGTCCCCCTAGTCACCGATCTCCTCAAACGTTCGTTTCCCCAGTCCGAGTGAATAACCCTGCTGCTTAGCATCCTAGTTATCCATTCGACCAAGAACAACGGAACCCTCAGATCAAACAGTGCCTGCCTAATAGCCTCTATCCTCAAATTGTTAAAGGCGCCCTCTATATCCAGGAATGCCGCCAAGGTGTATTCCTTGTTTCGCAAACCCCGCTCCACATAACCCACCACATCATGCAACGCACTCTCAACAGATCTACCCTTAAGATAGGCGTGTTGAGCGCCGCTGATGATGCCGGCGTCAATCTTCGTCCTCAGATGTAGATCAATCAGTCTTTCCAACGTCTTCAAAAGAAAAGACGATAAGCTGATTGGTCTAAAATCCTTGGGTTTAGAGTGACCGGTTCTACCCGCCTTGGAAATAAAAACTACCCTGACCTCCCTCCACCCTCTAGGAATGTACCCGTTCAGCACACATACCCTAAACAGTTCCACCAACACCAGGAGTGATGATCTCCCGATATTCTGTAACATCGCCGGAAAGATACCATCTGGTCCCGCCGATTTGTAGGACCCAAAGGTATTCACCGCCCATGTTACCTTATCCAAGGTGATCATATCTCCCACCGTCTCCCTTTCCCAGCCCCAGTTTCACTTGTTACAATATCAAAGCTTAAACAAAAACAACAACAATAAATAGTGAGTTTATATTTTCTTACAATTGGTTGATTTTTTGTCAACTCTAAATGGTGTTGTAAGTGGGTAAAGAAAAAACCAAAATAAAACAAATTTGTTTATTTTATTTTGCCAGTTCAGTTTTATTTACACTGCCACATGCATATTAGTTATCAAAGTTTTTCTTTTATTAACAAAACAGCAAAACGTAAAAGTTAGTAAACCACAACCAACTCGTGATTTTTAACGAAAAAGCGAAACTTCCGCATAGACAATCTTTTAGAAAGACAGAAAGCAAGATTCTAAAAAATAACTTAATCAGTACCAGATATGATCTCTGGTCAGCCGCGTTCGCAAAAGATCTTGAAGTCGCCTGAGATCTGTTAATTTGGATTTTGGCCGAATCCCAGCTGATTTTTTTAATATCCTTAGAATTATCCCCACAAACCCCTTAAGGACCCTATATTCTACAAATAAATCAATTATTCTCCAATTCCGTGTCAAATTTATATTTGCTACATAAAAAAACTGTGAATAAATTCAAAAATTTTGGGAACATTTGACTTTGACTCAAAAAAGCTTTTAAAATATGCCAGCGGCTGGAGAACGGCGTTTTGAAGACTGCTTTCTAAAATTGCATTCTCTAGTTCTGACAAAATATATTTAAATGCTGCCTAATTAACTAAAGCGAAGGTTCTTTTAAAAGCTGTGAAAAATTAAACAAAATTTTTACTGCAACGCTTCAAACAGTCGCCTTGAAAATTAATCACTATCCGGGCTGTTCTGGAAATCGAAAACGCTAGAATTTTAAACGTCGTTTCTTAATAAGATTTCTGTAATAAAAGAACGTTATGACGAATATTATACAAATATTTCTCTATTTAACAGAATTTTATAACAAAAATGATAAAAATTTTATTAAAAACAACTTCCAAATTCTGACGTTTTCGATTTCCAGAACAGCTCTGTATAAATGAAAGACTGATTTTTCTTGAAGAAAATCCGAGCATTTCAACATCAAAAAAGTTTGCCCCTTTCACGTCACTTGGACTTAGTTCTTATTTACCAAAACAAACCAAAATTAAATAAAAAAAAATTTAAGTGAATCCCTTCGTTCGCTATATTGGATCTACAATTTTGTATTCTAAAAATCGATTTTAGAATCCTAATTAGCAACCTTAATACACTTGAGTAAATTCAATTAATTTAACACTTTTAAGACCCCAACTTTAAAATTGTTCTCGTAACGAATTGTAAATTGACTTTAAAAAATTTGACATTCAGGCCGGGTGGTTCTTTGAGGTGTGGATTTAGTTTTAACTTTGTTTACCGTAGTTTTAAACTCGGATTTCAAGCAAAACTAACCTGTAAAAACTAACTTGGTAATGGCTGCACAAATCAGTTTTCAAATTAAATAAACTTAGTTTAACTGAGATCCCAAAAGCCTAGCCGAACTTAACTAGATTTGGGGTGCTAATAGGCTTTTTACACTGATCAACATCTAACATCCACCATCAAAGATGTGAAATGTGAAACACTCGTTTACATTGCTCACATCTAACATCTACCATCAAACAAAAATGTCACCATTTTTAAAAAAAAAAAGGTTTTTTTCTACAAAAGTAGAAAAATTTGAAAAGAAAACACAAAAATGTATTTGAACTTCCATTTGTTTAAAAATATAAAAAATAATTAACAAAAAAACATCGCAATAGAAGAGAAAACTTGACAAATGTTAACGCTGCTTTCAAAAAAAATTTTTTTGTCAGTGATGCCACAATAATAATATAACTTATTGCCACTTTTCTAGTGATGACACTAAAATAATCGGAAGATGTTGAATGGAATAAAATGAGATTGGAACATCTTTTAAAGATGTTGATAGATGTTGGTTTTTAGCCCTATGTATTTCTTATGGAAAGATGTAAACATCTTCGCAAATTGCGGCAAATTGATGGTTGATGTTAGATGTTGATCAGTGTAAAAAGGCTATAAATCACAAATACCCAAGTTCTGGAAATCGAACGATAAGGGTGATCTCCGAATTAACGTCGTTTGACTACGATAATCACCCTTATCGTGGTTGTCAAATTTTAAATGCGCTTGCAACTGCTTGGTAATAGATTAAAGAGAACTTGAACTAAATTCCTTTAATCTATTTCCAAACAGCCGCAGGCGTGTTTAAAATTCGCCAATCACGATAGGGTGAATTATCTTTTGACGTGCGGGTGTTGCCGATTTCTAATCGACCTGAGCGTTCTTAAAAAACAAAAAGATTGGACGTCCCTCTGCCAAAACTGATCTGTCGTTGAAAATTTTTATTAGTTTAAAGATACAATAATTTTGAAAACCTTTAAATTAGTTGGAATTTTTAACTAAAAAAAAATATAACAAGTTAGAGTGCTATATTCGGCTGTGCCGAATCTTTGATACCCTCCACCGACACTTCGAATGTTTTAGGAGTAATATCTGTATGATGTCTATTTATTATTATAATCTTTGTAAAAACAGACATCTGCATTAAAATTTGTTGCGGTTTAGACCTACATATATAAAATTATTGATCGACAATCAGAATCAATTTTAAAAAGTTTGAGTAGAATATCAGTTTAAGATGAACTTAAATGATTTTCAAGAGAACAAATTATATAAAAGCCATGGTAAGCTATGAACCAATCATCCCAAATTCTGCAGAACGATTTCTGGTATTAAAAAACATAAATTTCAATACAGCGGTGCAATTAGTTTAAGCGTTTGCAGTAAATTTCAGAAGGCTGCTAAAATGGAATCTAAGGAAAATTATGGACCGTATATCACAAAATTGCATAACATTTTTTCTGGCCATATGAAGCTAAACTGGAAGAAAGTTTACCGCGTATTTAATTATTTGCCAGAGTGGGCTTTATATGGGGCCTATGGTAAATGATGGACCGTTCTTCACAAAATTTTAAAGTCTTATTTCTTGTTCAATAAAACTGTGATGTATCAAATTTTGTTATGATAGCGTTATTTTTTACCTTTTTAGGCGTACTAAGCTGTTTTCCGGGAGTAAGGTTTATATGGGGCCTATGGTAAATTATGGACCGATCTTCACGAAATTTCACAGTCTTATTTTTAGTTCTAAAAAATTTTGATGTACCAAATTTTGTTATGATAGCATTATTTTTTACGGATTTAGGCGTACTAAACTGTTTTCTGGAAGTAGGTTTTATATGGGGCCTATGGTAAATTATGGACCGATCTTCACGAAACTTAATAGTTTCATTTCTAGCCCTATTTAACTGTGACGTGCCAAAATTTGTTATGATAGCATTGTTAGTTAGGGTTTTAGGCTTACTATACTGTTTTCCGGGAGTAGGGCTTATATGGGGCCTAGGGTAAATCATGGACGGATCTTCAAGAAATTTTACAGCGTGATTACCAGTTAATTACCAAATAAAACGAACTGTTGCGAAATCTTATATCATTCTGGGCATTTTTCCATCATTTATGTTAGTTTTTGTAACAAAATTATCAATTTTTTTTAGGTGGTGGTTCCACATTTTGATTCATAGCTCAGATCCTATTGAACCAATTTTGCTGGATTTCAATTCCAAACTGCTTAGGATAACTACAAGCAATTTGACACCAAGTTTGTTTATTTCTTTTGAGTTTTTCGAAAGTGAGCGTGTTTTCAACAGACGGACAGACAGACGGACATGGCTAAATCGTCTTAAAATTACTCAAGGACCCAGAATATATATACATTATGGGGTCTGAGATGAATAATAAAAAAGTTTCACACGGAATGACAAACTTAATATACCCTCTTCACAACTAATTGTGGTGGAGGGTATACAAATCATTTTTTGTAATTCTCTCTTAATTCTATCCCTTAAACCGCAAAAAGTGCCAATGTATAAATAATTATTAAAGCCCAAATTTAAAAACATTTTAACTTCTTGGAACAATTTTAAATATTTCCTAAAACACACAAAACTCAGCTTAATTAAGTACACATGTATCTAATTAATGCTATTTTAATCCAGAAAATATTTTTTTTTCAATTATTTTTGTTAACTAACAATATTATACAATAAAAGAAATACATAATTAACTAATAAACTGAGGAATATCAATATACAATGATAATTATACAAACTATTATAAAAAACAAATATAAAAATAAATTAAAGAAAAAAATAGAGGAAATTAATTAACAAATTTATAAAAAAAAAATATAATCCTCCATTTGTATCTGTTGTGATGAAATAAATTGGTTTAATTATTTAATTAATGGAATTTTTAATATTTAAATGTAAACATTACCAAAATAAAATCTACACACATACTCTCTTATATCATAATCATAATTATACTCTTAGCTAAACAAAAATTATTAAATAAAATTCATTAGAAATTTAAACAAATTAAAGAAAAAAATACTTAAAACAAAAACCCCCCACTAAAAATTATAAAAAGAAAAAACAATACATTCCGTGGCAAAACAGAAGAAATTCGATACAAAAGTGAAAGTATTAGAAAATAATATTTAATTGAATAAAGAAAAACTGTTAACTTATATAAATATTATTATATTATTCTGAATTCAAAAAAAGTATTTAAAAAGCAAATAAAATAAAAAAAAAAAATAAATATTAAAAAAAATAAGTTCAAAATAAATTGATTTTTTTTTAAATAAAATATTCAGCCATGCTCTGGAAAACGAAAGCCAATAAAATTGAAATCGATGGAGATTTCCAGTCCAATATTTTTTTTGAAAATTACCGTATTTTTCTGATTTCCAGAGCAGTTCTGATAAAGATAAGCTGATATAGATGAATAGTACCTATGTATGAAGTGATTGAAACAAGGTGAATTTATTACAGGTGGTCTTAAAAGCCCTGCTGATAACTTTTTTTTTTTTAGCTAAAATCACTGTTGGATGTCAAAATTTTATTTATTCCCTTTTATTATCTTTGTTTCTGTTTTGTTTTATTTCTGCTTTTGACATTGTACAATGATTTTACAAAAACAAATTGCTTGTGGTTTTTGTACGAGTTGTACTTGTTGTAGTACCGACATTACCTAGGATGACCCTGCAAATAAAATTGGACCACCTAATCCATTTTGATAAAATGGACTACTCCATGGACTATTCCGATGTAATGCAAGCATGGACCATGTCATTGTTAAAAAGTGTTTGTAGTGAGACGACATGTCTTCGTTTTTTAACGACATGCTTTCGCTTTTAAACGACTTCAAAACTAATCCTCTTGAGTATACCATGGAGAAGTTTTAAAACTACTCCTTAGTGGTCCAAAGGTGGGTTATATGCAGCCCAATTATGAACAACAATTCCCCGGGAATTTTTTCCCTTTTCCCTGTTCCCCTATTATAAATAAAATCTCCCCGGGAAAATTCTCTCTTTTCCCTTATTCTAAACAGAATTCGAAAATGGGAAACTGTTCCCCGGGAAAAAAGTAGGTATTACGAATGGCAATTAAAGGGAGAATGTGTTCACAAATTTAGAAAATAATTCCACCAAAAAATTGCAAGGGAGTTGTGCTTTAAACTATTTTTTAAACTATTATTTTTATTTTGTTTAGTTTTTCCTTTTAGTTTTTATAGAATATTATAAGTTTTCTTTTTAATTAATTGATTTCTTCCTCTTTTTTAAATATACAAATCGTTACTAAAATATATAATTGGGGTACCTAAATATTAGAGTTATTCGCCTTTCAACTTTGTTCGAATAATTGAAATAATTGTTTTTGTTCGTTCGATCAAACGATTAAACCTTAAAAATTATTCGATTAATCGATGAGAATAACGAATAAAAAAAATTATTTTAACAAAAAAATTACGTATTTTAAATAGATATATCTGTCCATTTATCTTCATTTATGGAAAATCTTCCATTTTCTTCTTTATTTTTTTCTCAAATCCGCTTTGACTTCATCTTTTTTTGATGCGTAAAACTTTTCATCATATTTCCATATCGTTGTATGTATTACTTAAACACATCGTAAAACCCCTAATTCTTAAATAATCCGATATTACTTTGGATTTTGCAAAATCGTTTGCAGACCAACCATCTTCAGCCATTCTTCTGCATACAATTTATTCTATAGAACAACCGCTCGGCATTTTTGATGTCGTTGGATTATTTTCCATGGCATCGTTTTCAATGGTAATATTGTGACAGTTACGCAAATGGCAAAGATATATACATATATGTATACGTAATTTAAAAAAAAATAAAATAAAATAACAAAATTTTTTCTGTCATGATATAATTTATATAAAACGATTCTTTATTTGTTTACCTTTTTGTTTATTTCTATGTTTTTCACCCGAGAGTGAAAAATTCCCTGTCTTGAAAATTTGGTAGCGTTTGATTTAAAAAGAAAACAGCTGATAAAACTGCCTGTCAAATATTTGTTTAATAAGAACAATAAATAAATTTTTGAAATACTATGCGTACCTAACACGATTTTTCTTACTAAACACTGAGATTAATTACAAACAGGGCTAAAATATTTTTTAACTTTCCTATAATTGTGAGTCAAACCTTTATGTCAAGTTGTTTGACCAACTTAATTTGACATTTCATTGTTTCAGTTTTTGACAAATTTAATTATGGTGAGGTACACAATAAAGCAGCGCATTCAGATTTTTCAGCCTCATACGAAAATAGGCGTTAAAATCAGAATGCATTTCATGGTTTTATTCGTCAGAATAATCGATTTTTAAAATCCGTTAAAAAGCTACGAACATTTGAAAGAAAAATTAGTCAAATCGATGGAGCCGTTTTCTAATTTTAGGTAAATCGAAAAAAGTGGGCGTTAAAGTGGGCGGCGCACCAGCAGCTCTCTAGCACCAAAAATGCACCTCCATCTATTTTTGAGGACACCATTGGTTATTTCAATAACATTGCGGCACTTTAAATGAATTTCATTTCGGTCACCCCTCTTCTGGAGTTTTGTGAGGTTTCAGAAGCCACGGATATCCAGGGGATATCCTGCGTCGCCTATGTATAATAATCACCCATATTGTGTTTGGCGTGTTTAAAATACGCCCACGATTGTTTGGTAATAGATTAAAGGAAATAAGTTCACGTTCTCCTTAATATATTACCAAACAGTCGTAGGCGTACATATTTTAAATACGCCAAACACAATAAGGGTGAATATCTTTGTATACTTATAACGTTTGCGGCAGCTCGTTTTTTAAATGTTACTGATTTTCTGCTTCTTCAGCTACCATCCGAATGCTACACTAAACATTTTCTTTTGTTTTTTATTAAAAACTATTTTATTTTTATTATTTTTAGTCAACACAACATATTTTTCACTTATTCGCTTGTTTTTTGCAAAATTTTTACAAGTTTTTTTAAGTTAACATAACACAGCTGAAAGCAAAACAACTGAGAGCGAAAATTCGAAATTCCCTTTCCCATAATACTATTCTCCCCGTCTGTTTAGAATAGGGGAATGTTATTCCCGGGAAAAACTAATTCCCCGGGAGCTCATTTCCCCGGGAATATTTATAATTGGGCTGATGATCCTCTCCTAGGACAAAGTAATGTTAAATAGGCCAGGTTTTTTCCATACGTTTGGGTTAGTTTTGGACTAGTCCTGGTCCCTTGTGGACTACTCTTTACACGCGTGTTTGGACTGGTCCTATTATTTGCAGGGGAATTCGCCTTGGATTGAAATGTGTGAAATGAAACAAAAATGCCATATACTGAAACAAACATCTGTTTTTCTCACTAAACTGTGTCTGTAACTTTTTTGGCGAGTACAAGCTGTCAGGGTTGTCAGATTTTTTTGAGCTCCATCGCCAAACCGGATGTCAGAAATCGCCAAACGTCAATTTTGTACAGTTTTTGTAAATTTTTTTTTTTTAATATTTCAGTCAAAAATCGCCAAAAACTGAGAAAAATACAAAAAAGTCGCCGAAAGTAAATTTTGTGTTGTTTCTGTAATTTTTTTTCTAAATAGCATAAAATGGAGATCATAAATGTATTCAGTTGAAAAACTTTAATTAAATACACAAGTCTATAAGATCGTACAGTTTAGCCTCACCGATTTCATTACTGGAGTTTTGACCTGCATACATACTACATATTTGAATTAAATAGTGACTGAATATAAAATTCACTTACGGCCATTTTCACCAAGTTCGGTTAAAACTAACTTTCAATTAAAGTTCCGGTTACCAATATGTTTTGACAGCTATAACCGATAGTTATTTATAACCGAACTTGGTGAAAATGGCCGTTAATATGATAACAAAACAAAACACATGTGAAAAAAGTTGCAAGTTCTTTTGTGTTAGTAATGATAACAAAAAATGACAAGCCGAAATAATATAAATGGTAAAAATAGCCAAGTTAATCGCCAGCTATATCAGAAATCGCCATACAAGCCGCTAGTCGCCAAATGAAAAATCCCATCGCCAAACACGTTTCAAAATCGCCACGCTTGGCGAGAAATCGCCATGTCTGACAGCCCTACTAGCTGTTACGAAAGGAAATTACTCCCCAATTTACAGAAAAAGTGTGTCTGTAACATTTTTGTGAGAAAAGTTCCCGTTTTGAACTGTCAAATAAACTCACGAATAAAAAATTTGAACACTAAAAAACAATTAAAAATGCAAAATACAAAGAATAATAATAACAATATTTTGTTCTTCGCACATTTTTTTATTGTTTTATTATTTGCTTTTACCATTTTTATAAAATGCAAACAACAAACATTAAAGTCGCACATTACATTGTTTGGCATGGCCGACGGTTGTATTTTCGCCGCCGTCGTTGAAAATTTTTATATTTTAGTAAATTTTGGTCGCACTCAACTCAACTGTGACTGGCGTCCTCAACGTTTGCAATGTCACATCGGCTTCGAGTGCAATGGTATGACATTTATAACGTAACGACGTAATCTCTTTCGATAGTTTTCAACATGAGTTACTTGGTGGCCACACGATCAAGTTTTGCCTTTCAATTTGCAATACACTCTCAGTTTTTTACTAACACACTCACACTTTTAAAATTGACCACGAGATGGCTTTCAATTTTACCTTTCCATTTGTTTGGCAATTTACTTTCAATTTAACAGCTGAGCACAAGTTTGTCTCTATATACTGTGTTGTTGTTGACATCTTGGAAGTAAATTGCTTACAAATTGAGTGCAGCCTACGTCACAGCTTTCAATTTATGTAAATTTTGACAAGCAGTATATGTAAAAGACTATCAAGAACAACTTGAACGTGTGGCCGCAGGGTTACAGACACGCTTTTTTCACTTTTCGAGAAACGATGGAATATTTTATTTCACATCTTTTCGTTGCAAGAAGTTCTCACTAAGGTTACAGAACATGGATACTAGACCGGGTCGACCTCCATATAAAAAAAAAAAGTTGTGCCAGTCACCCCCTAGAATGAAAGATATGTCAATGAAGTTTCTAAAACAGGAAAAAATTTTTTTTGCCACGCCCCAAAATACAGCACTTTTGGTTTTTTATATGTAGCGCTGCCATTAAAAGTCCGATCTCATCATATCGCATATCGTTGTTCTTGGCTTGATAGTGGCTTCATTTTTGTCTTTGGTGACTTTTCAATCCGACCTGAAATTCTGGGCGCCACTAATGCCATCTCGGATCCTTCCCCCAAATGTCCAATTTTTTTGACGGACCAAGAAAGTCCTAATAAAACTACGTATGTATAGATTTTAATATGCTCACTTTTATGACACGCCTCCAAATTAAGCCCCTTTTTTCTTTTTCACATACATACTACATTAAACCAAGTAGAAGCCAATACAAACCAAAAAAATTTTCATCAGTCACGCCCTAGAATAAAAGGTATATATATTAAAAAAAACTTTATCAAATTTGGCAGTATTATTTTCCACCAAGTATCAAACTGATAAAACATTTGATGACACATGTTTATTTTCAAATCATTATCAATTTGAATTTAAATGTTAAAATCAAACATTTGAAAAACGTTTGAGAATTGTGTTTGATGTCAAATGATAAATTCATTTCATATCAAAGGTTTGACTTCTGAGAGTGGGTTTTATATAGGGCCTATGATAAATTGTTGTATGATTTCTAGTCATATAAAACGATATTGTAAAAAATTTAATGAAAATTGGTGCATTCCGTCAACAATTTATGTTGGTTTTTGTAACAAAAATTTAAATTTTTTTTAGGAAAGTTGTTTCACATTTGAGTTCATAGCTCTTTTCCTACTGAACCGATTGAATTTCAATCCCAAACTGGTATGGGGAACTAGAAATAATTTAATACCAATATTGTTGTTGTCTTTTGAGTTGTTCAAAAGTAAACAAAGAGCAAACACACGGACATGGCTAAGTCGACTTAGAATTACTAAAAGACCTGCAATATGCACACATACATACATATATACTTTATGGAGTCTTAGATTAATATTAAAAAAAGTCTCACGGAATGACAAAGTAGGTATATCCTCTTTCACCACTAGTGGTGGAGGGGTTGAAAATCCGATGTTTTGCCACGTTTTTGTCATGCAAATGCATGTTTTTTGTCGATAGTCTAAGAATGATGTCGACCAAATATCTTTCCGAATCATTAAATTAGCGTTAAAATGGCATCGATTTGTTTTTGCATATTTTGGTGAAAATGCATATTTTTGCATATTTAGGTTTTAAATGCATATTTTGAAATTTTTAAGTGATTTTTTTTAATTACCCTATTTTAAAAAAAGTTCTTAAAAAAATTTTAAATACACAAAAAAACCTTCCAAAAAAAAATCTTAAAATTAATAAATAAATTCTTTTGGAGCTTTGCTTTAAATACAAGATTTTCTAGATTTCGACTAAAGATCCTCCTGTTTTAAACCGATACCGCACCTTACATGGTTAAGGCTTCCAATGGGTTTTAAAAACTATATCCAAAACTGCTACAAGTTACTTGCTTGGCATATGGGTTATACCGCGTTGCAGAGGAAACTAGAAGCCAATTCGAAAATATTCCACCTCAGCCAGTAGTAAGTAAAAAGATAGGGACCTGGCTAGATGCTTTAGAATTCTATTCAAAAAACTTTGAATAATTTAAGAATGTTACAGCCGTATTCATAACAAAAAGTTAGCCATAGTTTGTACACTACGTACAACGAGCTGCTAACTAGAATGGCGAATAAGCTTAGCAGCTTGTTGGCACAGAGTTAATTCATAACGAATTTTTCTCCATCTGCCAACTTTTAATAAATGAACTCTGAATTTTTATGATGCCTCATTGTTTTAATCAAAAGTGCAACACGTTTTGCATTAATCACCGCTGAATTTGTCATTTTTTTTTTTTTCTTTTACCCTTCACATATAAAAATTTTAAAAAGTTCTTTAATGTCAAACAATTTGTTGGTTTTTTTAATTAACTGTTTTTTTGATTTATTAAAAGTTGGCAGATGGAGAAAAGTTCGTTATGAATTAACTCTGTGCCAACAAACTGCTAAGCTTAATCGGCATTCTAGTTAGCAGCTCGTTGTACGTAGTGTACAAACTCTGGCTAACTTATTGTTATGAATACGGCGGTCATATGTTATGTAGTGATTTAAATACAAAGAGAAGTAATTACAATTTAGATAATCCGTTTATTGGCAAAATATTTTTAGCTTTATCTTTATACAAAGAAAAGGTGGAATACCTTACAGGAAAATTAAAAACAATTTTAAGTGCTCTATTTTGCAGCCTTTGTAAAGCTTTAAACTCTGAACTATTTTACAACCGTAAATTATCACTAAGTAGTTTAGTTGACTTTGAATTAATGCTTGATTAAGTAAAAGTATGGTTCTTTCGTTTAATTAATATCTAAATTTATATAGTATGTACTAGCATTTAAACCGCTACTTCGTTAGCGTCTCCCTTTTTTTTTTTAACGAACAACAATTAAGCTCGATTCACCATTGCGTTCCGAACAAAATTTTTGTCCGGACAAAATTTTTTTTGTATTGAGTTTGACGTTTTACTTTTGAGAGAGAGAGAGCAATGAATTTGTTCGGAACGTTTTGTCCAAGGTATATTTACACAAGGTAAACTCGTTGGCCCATATGTTTGTCAGCTGATTACCCCTAGTTGGAAGCTTAACGTCAAATTTCGTGTATATGAGAAAAAATTTGTACATGTGAGCGTTAAATTGTTTTTTTTTTATATGAAGACAATTTTGACAACTCCGTTCCTTTTATAGAGCAGCATGTATACACTCCCAAATGAGTCTACCTTGTGTAAATATACCTTGGTTTTGTCTTGAATTGGTTTAATTTTAATTCTTGTGCCAAACAAAATGAATTGAGATGCCACTTTTTTTCAATTTGTACATAAAAGTTGAATTGAGCTGCCACATATTAAATTTTTCGTTTTGTGCTGAATAATTAAAAAAATATTAAACAAAAATGGATGTTAAAGAAAATATTGCCCTGAAACTTATTGAGGAAATAAAAATCCAGGAAGAGAATGTATTTATGATATGGGAAATCGTTCATATAAAAATACTTACTAAAACAAAATATATGGACGGAAATTGAAAAATCTATTGAAATTGGTCGTAAGTAAAATTTAAATGGTAATGTTTACCAATTATTGTTGGAAGTGAATGTTAATTATTTATAAACGATTCCACGTCATGAAAGCGCATCTCAGGAACAAGTGTGTTGAAAACACTGCTATTTACTTTTTACTTTCAACCTTTTTTGATAAATTTGTTTTGCAAGTAAATGGGTTTTATGTAGGGTATTCATTTAACCGGGCTTTTGATTTAATCGGTTAAAATAAAAATAAACTTTGAGATCATGTTATTAGTAATTTAAATCAGTGTTCGAAAATAAACACTAAATATCGTTCTTTAATGTTCGGTTCGGTAGATTTGTGGAAAACACAAACGCTAATAGTGTTTGTGTAGAAATTCATTAAAAAAAATAACGTTTCCCTGTTTGTCATCTTTCGAACACAAAAATAATGCTGTTTTCATCATACTCAACAAATGATGAGAAAAATAAATTCCGTTCGGTTTTTTTTGAAAATCCACGAACTTCAATGTGTTCGGTTCGGCTCGTTAATGTTCGTCGCTTTTTGCTGATAAAAAAAACCAAACATTTTTTACAAAAACAAAATACACACACGAAAAAAACATTATAGAACATTAAAATATAATGTTTTTCTACAGTATCACTACAATTGTTCTGTTTTTTAACGAAGAACCGAACATTATATAATGTTCTTGAAAATAGTTACGAACGGTATTAAGGTTTGTGTATGTTTACACAAACACTAAAAAAATAGATATCGTTCTTCGGTGTGTGAGCCGAACGCTAAATAATGTACTGTTTATTTTCGAACGCTGATTTAAATAGTTTACGAAGATCTTATAAAATAATCTTTTAGATAAATAATTTGGTTAAAATGTATTGGATTTAAGCGACTCCTTTCTTTAGTTGTGATAAATTTTGACTTTGAAAAATTTCTTTCACTTATCGTAGATGTTGGAAAAATCGAAAGCAACCCATAATACAGAATATCTAAATTCTCACTCTTTTTTCTGGATTTCTCTAAGCATATAAAATCTTCCATTATAACATTTAAATCCTGTTTTATTTTTTAAAATTGTTAACAATTCTAATTGTTTGGATTAATTCTGTTGTTGCGTTACTATCGTAAGTTTCTTCTGTTGTCAGGTCAGCATCTAACTCATCCTGACAAAAGTCAGCACCGAACATTTTGCAAAAAAGTTCGTTTCCGAATTCCTTAATTTCTGTATTTATAGAAGGAAATATATTGTATACAAAAATAATTCTGAACACAATTATTTTGGTGCAGTTTTGGAGAATTTTGGTACGGATAACGTTGTAAAATTGTTAATGGTTGCACTGTATAATGTATTTTAAAAAGCGTGTTGCTTTGTAACCGACGTTTTGGAACTTACCCATTGTTTAAAACACAAAAAAATATGGTTTAATACTACAAAAAATTATAATTTTTGTTAAAACGGTTAATCGGTTAATCGACTGAAATTAACCAGTTTAATCGTTAATCGAAAAAAGCCAATTTTTAATTAGCCGATCAGTTAATCGAACAGTAATTAATCAGTTAACCGAATAAATACTCTAGTTTTATGCAATTCAATTAAAAATAATAAAATTAATTTTCTTCTTTCTTCCATTTTCACACACTTTTATAAAAAAAAACCAATAGTTTGCTAACTGTGCTGCCACTTTGTATAATCGTTTACATCTGTAAACCATATGGTAGCTTTGTTTGTCCGGACAAATTTTCCGAGATGGGTGAATCGTTCTGCAGAACACTCTCCGTAAAAAAATTACTGTCCGGTCAAAAATATTGTTCGGAACGCATGGGTGAATCGAGCTTAAGTGTTAAATTTTTTGGATCTCTTTAATTTTGGATTTTTAAGGTTAGCGGAATCGATTTGGCAAGAGGCCAACCTTCGGTCCAAAAGTCAGCTTTTTAGCTTCAAGAGTTTAGGATGTGCGATGATGAATTCGTCAGTTACTTTACAAATTTATATTAATAGAGATGGAGAAAAATGTTGAGAAAACAGTAACAAAATAAGAAACGATTTTCACACCTTAAACGTTTGAATTTCAAAAAAGGTCCAAACCTGTTTTGTATTTTTTAGATAAGCTACAAATGTGATACATACAATATTTATTTACCCTTTTACACCCCAAAAAGGCCTTCCTTCAAAAAAGTACCAGACACCTCTCCGTTTATTTTTTTAATGAACAATAATTAGTATTCAATATTTTGTATCTCTTTTTGTTTAGGAAATATACGGTTAGCGAATTTTTCTAATAAACTAGAATAAGTGCTGATGTTTTTTATCTCTTTTAGTTTAGGAGGTATGAGGTTCGCGGGATCGATATATATATAGGTACAATTTTCACCCCTGAAACGTTCGAATTTCGAAAAAGTACCAAATTCGCATTTGTATTTTTTAGATAAGTAACAAATGTTATTTAATTTTTATTTCTATACATATTGGCTTAAAAGCTAGATTTACTACCTAAAACGACCGAATTTCGTTAAAGTACCAGACACCAATTTGTACCAGTAAATGAACAAAAAAAGTATCAAAAACTTTCCTCTTAGATTCTTATCCACCCAGGACCTTGCATGTTTAATTTTATCTTTCTAGGTCCAATACCAACGGAAATTCAAAAAGTACCAGTCAAAGATTAAAAAAATACCAAAAAGTTCACTCTTATAGATTCTCAACCATCCAGGGCATTGCATATTGAATTGTATGTTTCTAGGTCCAATACTAACAGAAATTCAAAAAGTACCAGTTAATGAACAAAAAAGTACCAAAAAGTTTCGTCATAGATTCTTATCCACTCAGGACATTGCATGTTGAATCTTATGTTTTAAGGTCCAACATAAACGATAATTTTAAAAATACCAGTTGTAGGACCCAAAAGCTAAAGAAAAATATAAAATTTCCCGTATTTCCTTTTTTTGGTACTATTTTTCCCCCCCCCCCCCCCCATTAAAGTATCCAAAAATTCAGTATTATAGTGGGGGCTCATTATTAAGTACGAGTATGTTAATGAATAGAGAAAAATGTTTTGTAAAAAAAGTACCAAAAACAGCGACGATTTTCACCCCTTAAATGTTCGAATTTCGAAAAAGTACCAAACTCATATTCGTATTTTTTTCATAGGTTTCGAATGTGGTATAAACTTTGTTTCTATGTTTATTGGTTCAAAAGATAGATAGGGTGTTAAAAAAGTACCAAAATTCAGGTTTTACCCGTTTACTCCCTAATAGGGCCAAATTTCAAAAAAGTACCAGACACCTATCCGCTTATTTTTCTAAAGAACAACGATCAGTATTATTTTTTTTTTTTTGTATCTCTTTTAGTTTTGGAGATATAAGGTCACCGCATTTACCCGTTTTTACCCTTTTTTACCCCCTAAACATTCGAATTTCCAAAAATCACGTCTTAGTGGATCGATTTGGGGAGTGACCAATCTCTGGTCCAAATTTCAAGTGTTTAGCTCCAGGCTTTTAGGCTGTGCGATGATGAATCAGTGAGTCAGTCAGTCAGTAACGTTACAATTTTATATATACCCAGCGGGAAAATGGAATTAATAGGAATCGAGAAAGTAATACATATCTTGTATGATATTTGATTCCAGAATTCATTATTCTTAACACAGACCATGTCCTAGGATTGTAATAAATTATTTTAATGTATCCTGCGAATGAATTAAATAATTCATTCTTTGGAATAAATTATATTATTCAAAAGTCTTATAATAAAAGTCTTCTCCAATGCCGTTTGGAATACATTTTTTAATACCTGTTTACTTTAAATAACTTTGACCCACAGACATATAATTTATGCTTTGACCGTACGCTTTCAAACACAAACTGCGACTAAAATAAAAATTATAAGTAGGCGACTTAAAGGCAGCAAAAAAATAACGGATTTTTATTAAGGAAATATGTATGTAAAGCAAAAACACGAATAATTGTTACTAACAGAAACAATACATTCCTTGTTCTGCAAATGTGGGAATATACGTGGTAAACTGTGCTTAAATTTTGTGTCTGATGAAATTACCTTCTCGATTCCAATGAATGCATTTTTTTCGAAAGAATAATTAAATATTAATAATTAGCAGGGAAACCAGAAATATGCAATTGCATGTTTTTCCTTGTGCGAATAATGAAGCCAGAAACAATATATTTATCCGTTTTAGAGCTTTTTATGAATTTTGGCATCGATTTGTTAGTGCATATTTTTGCATATTTTACCGTTTGCAGCATTTTTTGGCATATTTTAGTTAAAAGAGCCTTTTTGCAGCATTTTTTTTTAGGTTTATAGCGCATATTTTGCCTTTTTAATGCATATTTTGATACATATTCAATTTTTTAGATGCCTACAACAGATTTTGAAAATCTGTTACTTCAATTTCGACATCTTCATTTAAGTTTTACTCTAAAAATTGAAGACAAAGCAGGTTGTCATTAAGAAAAAACGTTAAGCGATTTGAATCTAGACCAATCTTTTAGTATTCCGATCGACTCAGAATCACATTTTAAAATGATCTAACGATGTCCATCCATCCGCCTGGCTGGTTGTCTGTCCATGTTAGCATTGTGCGCAAAGTACAAGTTCCAATCTTGTAGATAATTTGATAAATTATGGACGAAGTATATGCAAATGGTGAGAATCGGTCTATAATATCACATCCATATTATACTCTTTGTGTCCGCAAGCTATCTAATAACGATGGTATTAAAATTAAATTCGTGCCAAAAATATTTTACTTCAAATTAATTATTTTCAAATCGGTCACATTTGCTCAAAGCTCCCATCCTTAACTAGCCTTAAATTCCGTTTAAATGTTAACATTTGTTAACAATTTAGCGACCTTATCTAAAATCCCTTTAAGACAAAAACCCATATTGATGTTAATATCTAGATAATATTCGGCGCAAATATCTCTTATATGAATTTTATATATTTTTAGGTTTTTTTTTTATATTTTGTTATTAAATTGTTGAATATTGTGTCTTCAAATGAGCAATTTTAATTTTAAGGGCATATATTTAACATTTTTCAGGGCATATTTTCCAGTTTTTACTGCATATTTAATGCGCATAAAACGTGTTTTTTAGAGCATATTTTTGGTTTCCCTGATAATTAGTATTGTGGTTATTTTGTTGAACTATTTATGGTTTTTAATCCAAATTTTTAATATTTTTAATTAGCCTCAAGTTCATGAAATTTAATTTTTATTAAATTATTTTTATGAAGAAAGGAATTTTACAACATGAAAATCAATTAAAACTGTTATTGATAATCTTTCATTCTTGACGTGGCTCGGGCTCGAACCCTGGCCGGCAGGTTACCATGACGTGTTTCGATCGCAACCACTCGATCTCCTCAGATGGATTTGCCGTCTTACACTCGCAGCCATCGACGACTGCTGACGTCACTAGTCAAAAATCAATCCTTAAACCAAATTGTATTTTAACATTTGGTAGATCGAAATTTGCTTTCCTGAATGATTATCCACTTTAATTGATTTTACATGTTTTTTGCTTTACTTCTGTTTTTTCGTACTTTCGTCAAGAATTTTTCTTGAAGTCCAAGTACATTTTTTTGTTTTTTCACTTTGTCTTTCTCTTTTCTGTTGACCTTTTTCAGCACAACTTGAAGGACAAATGTACACATAGAGCTCGTGCCTTAGCTTTAACAATAATTAGTATTGTGGTTATTTTGTTGAACTATTTATGGTTTTTAATCCAAATTTTTAATATTTTTAATTAGGCTTAAGTTCATGAAATTTAATTTTTATTAAATTATTTTTATGAAGAAAGGAATTTTACAACATGAAAATCAATTAAAATTGTTATTGATAATCTTTCATTCTTGACGTGGCTCGGGCTCGAACCCTGGCCGGCAGGTTACCATGACATGTTTCGATCGCAACCACTCGATCTCCTCAGATGGATTTGCCGTCTTACACTCGCAGCCATCGACGACTGCTGACGTCACTAGTCAAAAATCAATCCTTAAACCAAATTGTATTTTAACATTTGGTAGATCGAAATTTGCTTTCCTGAATGATTATCCACTTTAATTGATTTTACATGTTTTTTCCTTTACTTCTGTTTTTTCGTACTTTCGTCAAGAATTTTTCTTGAAGTCCAAGTACATTTTTTTGTTTTTTCACTTTGTCTTTCTCTTTTCTGTTGACCTTTTTCAGCACAACTTGAAGGACAAATGTACACATAGAGCTCGTGCCTTAGCTTTAACAATAATTAGTATTGTGGTTATTTTGTTGAACTATTTATGGTTTTTAATCCAAATTTTTAATATTTTTAATTAGGCTTAAGTTCATGAAATTTAATTTTTATTAAATTATTTTTATGAAGAAAGGAATTTTACAACATGAAAATCAATTAAAATTGTTATTGATAATCTTTCATTCTTGACGTGGCTCGGGCTCGAACCCTGGCCGGCAGGTTACCATGACATGTTTCGATCGCAACCACTCGATCTCCTCAGATGGATTTGCCGTCTTACACTCGCAGCCATCGACGACTGCTGACGTCACTAGTCAAAAATCAATCCTTAAACCAAATTGTATTTTAACATTTGGTAGATCGAAATTTGCTTTCCTGAATGATTATCCACTTTAATTGATTTTACATGTTTTTTCCTTTACTTCTGTTTTTTCGTACTTTCGTCAAGAATTTTTCTTGAAGTCCAAGTACATTTTTTTGTTTTTTCACTTTGTCTTTCTCTTTTCTGTTGACCTTTTTCAGCACAACTTGAAGGACAAATGTACACATAGAGCTCGTGCCTTAGCTTTAACAATAATTAGTATTGTGGTTATTTTGTTGAACTATTTATGGTTTTTAATCCAAATTTTTAATATTTTTAATTAGGCTTAAGTTCATGAAATTTAATTTTTATTAAATTATTTTTATGAAGAAAGGAATTTTACAACATGAAAATCAATTAAAATTGTTATTGACAATCTTTCATTCTTGACGTGGCTCGGGCTCGAACCCTGGCCGGCAGGTTACCATGACATGTTTCGATCGCAACCACTCGATCTCCTCAGATGGATTTGCCGTCTTACACTCGCAGCCATCGACGACTGCTGACGTCACTAGTCAAAAATCAATCCTTAAACCAAATTGTATTTTAACATTTGGTAGATCGAAATTTGCTTTCCTGAATGATTATCCACTTTAATTGATTTTACATGTTTTTTCCTTTACTTCTGTTTTTTCGTACTTTCGTCAAGAATTTTTCTTGAAGTCCAAGTACATTTTTTTGTTTTTTCACTTTGTCTTTCTCTTTTCTGTTGACCTTTTTCAGCACAACATTCTTGATAATTAGTATTGTGGTTATTTTGTTGAACTATTATTATCAATAACAATTTTAATTGATTTTCATGTTGTAAAATTCCTTTCTTCATAAAAATAATTTAATAAAAATTAAATTTCATGAACTTAAGCCTAATTAAAAATATTAAAAATTTGGATTAAAAACCATAAATAGTTCAACAAAATAACCACAATACTAATTATTGTTAAAGCTAAGGCACGAGCTCTATGTGTACATTTGTCCTTCAAGTTGTGCTGAAAAAGGTCAACAGAAAAGAGAAAGACAAAGTGAAAAAACAAAAAAATGTACTTGGACTTCAAGAAAAATTCTTGACGAAAGTACGAAAAAACAGAAGTAAAGGAAAAAACATGTAAAATCAATTAAAGTGGATACTCATTCAGGAAAGCAAATTTCGATCTACCAAATGTTAAAATACAATTTGGTTTAAGGATTGATTTTTGACTAGTGACGTCAGCAGTCGTCGATGGCTGCGAGTGTAAGACGGCAAATCCATCTGAGGAGATCGAGTGGTTGCGATCGAAACATGTCATGGTAACCTGACGGCCAGGGTTCGAGCCCGAGCCACGTCAAGAATGAAAGATTATCAATAACAATTTTAATTGATTTTCATGTTGTAAAATTCCTTTCTTCATAAAAATAATTTAATAAAAATTAAATTTCATGAACTTAAGCCTAATTAAAAATATTAAAAATTTGTATTAATATTAAATAATAAATATTTTTTTAATTATTTATGTAATCAATTCCTCATTTTCCCGCTGGGTATATATATGTAGATAGATTCCTATTACAGCACTTACTCTAGCCTTCAATCTCTGTATATGTAAGCTCCAAGACAAATTGCTTTGCTGAAAAACTCCCAAATACCTAATAGATGAGATTAAAAATTCTCCTCCCCATCAACAAAAATACTAAAATTCCCAAAAATCACTACCTCGATATGGTTAAAATTTCATTGTTTTTGTTGAATTAATGACCAATTTATTCAATCTTGCGTATTCAAAAATGAATGCAGAATGCCTTTCCATACATGCTTTTTCCACCGCTGTATTTTTAAAAGAATAAAACAAAGAAATATCATCCGCATACAAAAATATCTTTCCAGTATACTATTTTTTTACTACAAATCTCGTCATCTTTCTTAGTCCCCTTTTAGACAGGCAAAGTTTACTTTGCAAAGTCTTGTGTAGTTCTCTTTCAAACTTTGTTTGGTGCTTAGACACACAAAGTTTAATTTGACAAATTTTTGTTTATTCGTTGTTGCAGCCAACTTCAGATACGGGGTTGATAAATGGCATTTTTTTAAATGTACTTAATACAGAAAAAAAATTTACATTTTTTACGCTAATTGTACTTAATGCCAAAAAAAATATTTTTTACAAGTTTTATTATTTGCATAACAAAGAATTTACATTAAAATGCACTTGTGCTATACATTTATATTTGAAATAATATACCTTTGGCAATTAACAAAAAGAAAAATTAAGTAAATAATAAGGAATTTAGAAGAAGAATCTTAAGCTTGTTTTTTTAGATTTGAAAGTGGAACAGGCTAAAAAAATGTTTTACCTACCCAGTAAAAACTTCGCCTGCAAAATAATGTGTTAAGTAATCAGGAAAATGTTAAAATACTACTTCCAATTCTACTGAAAGAACCAATGAATTTTACAAGGGATGTCCCAAAATAAACGCATTTTTATGTAAGTCATTATTTTTTTTCCTACATACATCTGAAAAATAAGTAGCTATAGAAGTAATGATAGTAGTTATATAGAAGAAAGCTACTAAATAATTAGTGAAAGAAGCTATTCATTTTAAAAAAGTAGGCGAGGTTTTTACTGGGTAGTAATGCCCGAAATTTCTACTAAAAATATCTAGCTGTGTATAGATATCTATGGTGCAAGGAATTTTTCATAATTTTAATACGTATGATTTGCTTACTGGTTAAAGTGTATTATATATGTTCCACCATCGATAAAAATACAAATGTTGTCATATTTAAATGAAAACTTAAAGGAAAACACTTATATGGGCATTTCCTCAGAATGGTCTACCAGGATAAAAAAATAAAATGTTGATTATCATCGTCTTTTATTGTTTATTATTATAAAAAAAAGTCTATGTTTTTATAAAAGAATGGTTTCATAGCATATCTCAGCTATTTTACTTGAGGAAATTACGCTTAAAACTGGAACATTTTATATTTTCTAAGTATTTAAGCTACTTCTAAAGACATTTTTATATACTTATTTTACATGCAAAAAATATGTTATATATACACTCTTTCTTCCTAATCACTCCATTACAATCAATTGTAAAAGGAGTATTAAGATTTTTAATAAGGAAATTTGAAGATATTTATGGTAAAATGCATGGTGATAATAATAAAAAAAACATATGGAAAAATCATACGTTCGCGACCCGTACGTTCGCGTCCGGTACATAAGCCAATTAAACAAAAACCAAGAGAGATATTTTATTTTGTAAATACTGGATGGAGACCTACATTAATACACTCTTAAAATAAATTAATCACTTTTGAATATTCCGTTCCATTACGCAGATTTTTACATTTCACTACTGTCAGCCAAAGTTGACTTCTATTTTGCGTACGTTCGTGACCACATGTTTATAACTATGTATCATTATAAAAAATTTAAACTCGATGACACTAAACTTAGAGCTACCCAAATGCTATCGAATCGCAAAAAAAATGATAGGAAAAGTTTTGTTTTCTATATTATTTGTACATCAAAAGCGTACGAACGTACGTTAGTGACCCCAGGAAATGCCCATATATAAAATATTTAATTAAAAAATTACAACAATCAGGTATAGAAAGGAACATAAAATTATTATTTTTAAAGAAGATGAAAGTTCGGTTGATGTATGAAACTAGTTTTGTAACATATTTCCATTTGTAATTTTTTTTATTTTAAACTATAGCAACAAGATTCATAAGACTGTAGCAATAATTTGTTTGAATTAAATTCGATATACTATTTACATAAAGGCGATTTCTTTGCTTTGATTTTATCATATTTTGGTAGGAAAAAGCGTTTGCAATTTTTAAATTGTACTAAATTTGCATTGGAGTACTTTATTACTTTTGTACTGCTTATAGTAGTAAAAAAAGTACAATTGTACAACTAACTTATCATCCCTGCTCAGAAATAAACTACGAACGAAAAATAAAAGGAATTTGCGAGTACAGCAAATAGCGTTCTCCCCCGCTTTTCTCTTTTCCCCTCCCTTCCATAAACTCAAGACTTCGCAAAGTAAACTTTGCCTGTCTAAAAGGGGACTTATTGTTGTCAGTGTTTAAAAATGCTTGACTATTTTTAATGCTTTTGTAATTGCTTAACTTAACTTAAGATAAAGAACACAGTAAAAGCAAAAAGCAAAAGCAGAAAAAGTGAGAGTTAATAATGTATTTACTGTCACTATGTGTATGTTCTCAGCTTAAAGTTTTAAGGGTCAACCATAATATGCATAGTCTTGCTTAACCTACTGTCAAAATTTAATAAAAAGCCTCTCAAATGTATTTAAAAAGTAAAAACAAAATCAAAAAACATTTGATTCCGTACGGAATGTGCGATCAGTTTCGCACTTTGCTTAAGCAAATGACAGTTTCATAAAACTTAACAAAAATTTTCTTTTAGTTCAATATGGTTTGCCTCATATGATTTACATGTATTCGCACATTTGCTTAAGCCAACTTAAGCACATTATGGTTGCGCCTTAAACATTCAGTCAAGCAACCACTAAAAAAAATGCTGTTGCTGTAAGTAATATGTTTTTGTTTTTTTTATGTAGTTGCTTGGCTGGCTGTTTAACATTTTTTTGACTTGATCGCTGTTGCTTGCTGTTGCAGAAATTTGTTTTGAAAAAATCTTTGACGGTAAGAACTAAGAATTATGGCGCCGAGTGTAAATCGAAGAATAATTGAAAAATATTTTTATTTTGATAATGACCAAGCTATGTGTAAAATTTGCTCACATACATTAAAAGTGATAGAGTTTTTATTCTAACATGTGAAGTTTTCTTTATGTTCATATTTACATACATATGTATTTTCGTATTTATTGAGAAAACATACTAAAAACATTAAAGAAATAGGTACCTACCTAAAAATATGGTTTTGCGTTACTCACTAAATAAAAGAACAAAAATTAGTTTTTTCGCAAAAAAAAAAAACATCTAACGGTAATGATCTTTAAACATTCTTTCTGCAAAAATACTAAGAAATTCAAAATATTCAAAATATATGTATGAAGTGCCAGCCAGCAACACAAAGAAGTTAACTTGCTGACTTTAAGCGCATGAAAAGCCAAAAAAAAACTTAAACAAAATTTATTACTTACTTAAGTTGTTGCCAAGGTATATTTACACAAGGTAGACTCATTTGGGAGTGTATACATGCTGCTCTATAAAAGGAACGGAGTTGTCAAAATTGTCTTCATATAAAAAAAAACAATTTAACGCATACATGTACAAATTTTTTTCTCATATACACGAAATTTGACGTTAAGCTTCCAACTAGGGGTAATCAGCTGACAAACATATGGGCCAACGAGTTTACCTTGTGTAAATATACCTTGGTTGTTGCGTTGCTGACAGATTAAGCAAAGAACCAGGGTTGTGAACTATTTCTAATTAAAAAGCGCCGTGCCCCCAATCAAAAAGCGCTAATTAAAATTTAAATAACAAAAAACTTAATGAAATGTTTAAGAACCAAGTTTTATTTATTCACTGGCCGTCAAAAAGAAAATCGTTTTAAATAGAAATATATCAAATACAAAGATTTTACAGCGCTAACCTCATTTATCAGAACTCCAGGTATATTATGAATAAAATAAGACATGAAATCATGAAGATCAGTAAACAAAATGTTAACTAGACGTGGTTGAATAAACTATTTGGATTCAGCACGCTAAAGTCAATTTGTTTCTTGATGCAAGAAATTCGATTCTGTTTAAAAATCAAAAAAATCAGACTAATATTAAATAAATGCTGCTTGATTTCAGAAATATCTTTCTTGTTTTTAATAAAACTAAGCTACTTTTGTATATCTTGTTTTAAGAAATTTTTTATCATATACCAAAAACGTGAATTTTTTGATCATGAGAAAATGTTTGTTTATTTCAGAAAGTTTTACTAAATACATAGGAACAAAACAAGTTAAAATCAGGAAATTATTTTTGAATTTTTTTGTTTTAAGAAACGAAATGGATTACTTTAGAAAATAATAAACTTCTTTCCTTGTATAGTATGCATTTCAGAGTACTATACATCAAAAGAATTTAAAAAACAGAAACAAATTTTGTTTTAATGTGTCTTGATTTTAATGTATGCAAATAAAAGTACAAAAATGTTGGGTATCTAAAAAAGCGCTAATTTAGCGCTCTTTAAAAAAAAAAGCGCTAAGGAAGAAATATGCGCATTTTCGACAATTAAAAAGCGCTAAATCTAGCGCCAAAGGCGCTAAATTGGCAACTCTGCAAAGAACATACACATAGCGAGACTAAAAAAATTATTTACTCTCTCTTTTTCTGCTTTTGCTTTTTTGCTTTTGCTTACTCTCTATCAAAGTAATAAAAGGCATTGAAAAATACAGTGTTTTAATTTGCAGCAAAAAATGTAAACAAAGCAAAAATTTCGGTGCTGTTGCTATTTTAAAGCAAGCAATTTAAACACTGATTGTTGTACTTTTTCAAAGTGTCCAAAAATAAACTGTATGTGTTTTTTGTTGTAGTTCTTATATTTCACATAAAGAAGTGTTGCTTACGATCAAATAAAAAAATGCAAAAAGACGACAACATTAAAAAACGTTTAATATCTCATACAAAATTATGAAAACTTGAAACCAATTTTTGAATAGTTGTCCACATTTTTGTTGGTTAAATAAAATTCAAACAAAAATATTAATTGAATCAGTAAAAAAATTTGTAGAAATTAAAAAAATTTACAAACAAGAATTTGTTTGAAAATAATTCGGCAATAATTTTTTCTGTGTAGGCTCAATATTCATTATGTCATTTACATAGATGTAAATAATAGAGGCCTCAACACACTTCCTTGAGGAACACCATGTTTCACATTTCCCAGATCACTCTTACAATTATTAAGCTGCACGAATTGTCTTCTATTTTTCAAGTAGTTACTAAAAAGGTTTAATTCTCTGCCCATTATTTTGTATTATCGAAGTTTCTTCAACATTATTTAATGATCTACAAGATCAAATGCATTAGATAGATCATAAAAAAACACCCGCCGCACCACTAAAACCCTGATCCAGCCCATTACATATATAATTTATAACATTTGCAACTGCGTTCTCAGTGCCACTACCCTTTCTAAAACCATACTGATAATACTAAAGCAGTGATAACCAAGCCCCGAACTAACCAAGCCCCGAACGCACGCACGCAAACATATTATGTACTAGTGTGCGGTCGCAGAGACTGATGATAGTCTGATGTTTTGAAACGAACATATTTGTTGTATACATGTGAATTGCCGACCGTGTCTGTGTGAAAAATACGATTATTGACTGACTCGCGAGCCTATGGAGTGGCTATCACTGTCCTAAAGTAATTTATTACTTTCCAGATATGTATGTCAGAAGTTGTGGATGAATAATATTTTCAATGATTTTATCACTCACTGATAATAAAGCAATGGGCCTATACATATTTTCCCGATCTGCATTTGCTGTTGTCGGAATTGGTACTACCTTCGAAATCTTTAAAATATTTGGATATTTCGAAGTGCATATGTAGATATTATACTATTTACAATATTTGTCAGCTTTGGTTCTAATATTTTTGAATATATTTGAACTGAACAAATATTTTTGGAAAAAGATTATCATGTCCTGCCCCTTTAATAATAGAGAGATTTGATATTGATTGCAATACTTCGTGATCAGTAACATAATTCATATTAAAATTATTATTATAGTATTAAAGTGACCGAAGTTCATTCCAGGAATCTGTTGATGAATACTGTATTCGTTCCCTTAATGTTTCTGCAATGCGTAAAAAATTTTTATTAAAATGTTCACACTTAAAACTAAGTTAAGCTAACTATTACTTTAACTTCCAGTTAACAATATGTTTTGACAGCTATAACTGATGTTAATTATAACTGCACTTGGAGAAATCTGGGGTTAAACTGAAAAAAATACAAAAATTAAGTCAAACTTAAAAAAAAAAATAAAAAAGACGAAAATAACATGAATATAGCGAAAAATCGAATAGTTCAAATGTCAGGCGTCTAATCACCGCATTCGATAAATAAACTATCGAATTTTTTTTGCATACGATAGACACTGACGTATCGAATAAAAATTCGATAAATCTAATGTCGAGTTACTCGATATCGAATGCTATTATTTCAAATTCAATACATTTCATTCGATATAGTTTCATGATACCAAAATAAATAATTTTGATTAATTTTGCTCGATATCGTAGGCGGTGATTAGACCCCAGGTTAAGATATTTTAGATACGGAACAAGATATCACATCGAAAACCTGGTGTGATGAAGATTTTCTGAATACAGATTCGGATTCACTCTGGTCAATGGTTTAAAAATTTGTTGGCCTCTGCAATTGGCGCATATTTTTTTGAAAATTAATACTGTGACGTCATTTCATCACTGGTGTTAAATATCGGACAATATTGGAACAGTTTTTAAGGCCAGCCATGGAAAACCGTCCGCAAGTATGGTTCCAACAGAATACAGCCACAGCGCACACTGCGAGGGACACAATGGCTCTTTAAGCGACATCTTTGGAAAAATAATTATTTCACGTTCAAGCGATTTTGATTGGACCCCGCGTTCACCGGAATTAACCTCTCCAGACAGTTTCCTATGAGGTTATTTGAAAGAAACGTCTGTATAAATAAGCCTACAACCATCGAGCAATTAAAAAACAATATCAGCGACGAAATCTACAACATAAAACTTGACTTGGCAACCAATAGTTTCTCTGGCATCAAACCATTTACCCATAATTATTCACCCTTATTGTGTTTGGCGTATTTGAAATACGCCTACGACTGTTTGGTAATAGATTAAAGAGAACGTGAACTTTTTTTCTTTAATCTATTACCAAACTGTCGTAGGCGTATCTTAAATACGCCAAACACAATAAGGGTGATTAAGCTTAACAGACCGACAAACTTTGTGACCTCTGAACGCCGCACCTATATAAACCAGAAAAAGGCAGATTGGACGGGCTTCAGAGAGTTTACCAACAGCAAATTTAATGATTTACCAATCCCTTCTGACGTGCGCTTCGGAGAAAGGAAGTTCCGGAAAGTATTCCTTACAGCAGTCGCTTGTTCATTCCTGCCGGAAGGATCCCGGTCTTGAGACCAAATTTTCCGGCGTCAGCGGCGGTACTCGCGGAAGAGCTGGACGAAATTCGCAGAGCCAACCCGAGTAATCCCTGAATCAGTCAACTCAACAGGGACATCAGCAAGTTGGTAATAGAATATAGACAGGACAAATGGCTAAATCATTTAAATACGTGCAACCTAACCTCCAGAGCCAGCAAGTTATGGACGACTGTCAGATCTCTGACGAATCCGCAGAAGCGTGACGACAGGGACTGGAAATTGGGTACGGTAGTTCCCCTGCTAAAGCCGTGGAAAGATGCGACTCAGGGAGACTCATACATGCCAATCTCCCTGCTATCACCCGTCGCCAAGCTACTTGAGGCACTACTCCTCCCGGAGCTAGTGGAACATTTCCAATTGGCGAACCATTAGCATGGATTCCGCAGGCAGTACAGTACAACAACTGCTCTTACCGCCATCTCCACACAAATAAGCCACGGCCTTAATCAAGACCAATCAGAAGAACGGTCCTTGTGGCTCTTGACCTATCAAAAGCGTTCGATGCGGTCAACCATGCCATCCTCTTCAGAGGCATAGCGACTTCTAGTCTCTCGAACAACACGGAGAGGTGGCTTGTGAATTATTTGTGTGGAAGACAGTCGTTTGTGGAGTTTTTGAACAAGAGGTCAAAGTGCCATAGAATTAAACAGGGAGTTCCCCAGGGTGGAGTCCTATCCCCGATCCTGTTTAACTTCTACATGTCTAAACTCCCAACACCTCCCCAAGGTGTCCAAATGATATCGTACGCAGACGACTGTACTATCATAGCGACGCGCCACAACATCGATGACCTATGCAGTTTGATAAACGGAAACCTCCATGATCTTGCGAACTTCTTCCACGCAAGGAATATGAACATCTCTCCCGCAAAATCCTCGGCGACTCTATTCACGACATGGACAAAGGAAGTGGGGATACAGTTGAATGTGACTGTCGACGGCGCCATAATTCCGACCAAAAATCGCCCAAAGACATTGGGAGTCACATTTGACAGCCTGTTTATGTCATCAGCGCATGCCACTGCGATAGAATGCGGAGTAGAGACAAGGTCCTAAAGTCTCTAGCCGGCAGCACTTGGGGCATAGAAAAGGAAACCTTGTTAGCTACATATAAAACGATTGGCCGGTCAGTGGTTAACTACGCCGCGCCTGCGTGGACCCCAAGAGTCAGCGATACTCAGTGGAAGAAGCTTCAGAGCTGCCAAAATGCCGCAATAAGGACCGTAACAGGTTATGTTCAGATGACATCAATAGAACACCTGCATGATGAAGCGAAGATGATGACGGTCAAGGAACACAACATAATGCTGACGAAGCATTTCCTTCTGGGATGTCATCGGAGGGGCCTTCCGAACCACTATCTGACGGAATTAGACCCCCCCCCCCCGAGACATGTCAGGAGAGTGAAGTCCAGCAACACCTGGACTCTATGACAGACCACACCTCATACAGGGCAGCTCTGAATGCAGATCGCAGGGAATCGGTGGAGAGCGCGATGAACGGCCACCGAGACAATATCGTGTTAGGAGGTCGTCCACCACCAGTTGCAACCGAAGAGCGGGATGGTGCTCACGTCTAAACTCGTACTGGTCAAGAATAAATAGCCCATACCTTTGCGCTGCATGTGGAATAAGCCCACACGACGCACAGTGCTTTGTCCCCATATAACGAAGGGACATAAATAGAAGGAGTTGTCAGAAATTTGGTACACAAGCATAGAATAGCTTAGTTAAGAAAAATGTGAATTTTTGGACAAATCGGTCCAAGGACACGCCTACCTCCCATGTGTCCTGAAATGGAAAAATGTAATTTTAGCTTCAATAATGCCCACAAAACTACAAAAAATGGTCATACTAATACACACACAACTAGCAACGTATGTGAAAATTTTCACTTAAATCTGAACAAGGACTCAAGGTCCTGCCATATATCCTTTTTCTTAAAAATGTTATAACACTTCCAAAAATTATCCGATCGTAATAAAATTTGGTATGTAAATTGATATTTGTTAGATATATATGTGTGCCAAATTTTGGTAGAATCGGATTATAAATGTGAAAAATACAAAAACATCATTTAATGAAAAATGAGTGAAAAACGCTTAAAATGCTCGTGCAAAAATAACAAGTAAGAAAGTATAATCGGTCAAGCCTGACCATGTGATATCCTATAGCATAGTATTTAAAAACAAAGTTCCTAGATTGTAATCTATTTGGGACCCATGGGCAATCATGGACCCACCAGAACAAAATTATGTTATGAGGTTAAGATTCGTTTCAAAGTTCTTTCTGCCGAATATTATTTAGATATCTTCATCTTCATATATGGGTTTTTTGGATGAGGGTTTATATGTAACCTATGGTTTATATTGGTATGTTACTACATATATTTTTAAGGAAGCTGGCATTAAAAGCTATTTTCGGGAGAATGATTTGTATGGGAGCTATGTTCAAAAATAGAAAGATTCCAATAAAATTTGATAAGCTGATTTTGATTGCAATAAAATTGATTAGAGATGTGCACGTTCATTTTTTGAACCACGCGCCCTCACTTTTACTCGTTTGTAAAAGTAAGTATTTATTAAATATATAAATTGATTTAACATTTTAATAGAAAATTTTTATTTTCTTTTAAATTGAAAACCCTGTGTGCAATATTTTCGAACACTCCACAATAGAATTGCTCTTACTACAAACAAAGGCTGTTACCAAAAAAAAACTTCTGTCACGTAACCATCTTCAATTTAAATAAAAAATAACGGCACTAAGTCACATTTTGAAAATATTCTTTATACGATGAAAAACCAACGTCATCTGGGAATTTAGCGCCATCTTGTGTCGACAAAAAGAAACAGACACAACTGTTATACTAATTTTTTTTAATTTATTTTGCCAATTTTTCTAATTCAATAGTATATATATTTGGATTTTTTTCTTATTATGTTCCTAGTTTATTTTTTTTTAACTAATTCAATCTATGAAAGTTTGAGCAAAAATCACGAAAATAGCATTTTTTTTAAATAAATTTTTTTTTAAGTTGTGGTAAAATTTTTTCAATTTTTTTTTTTGTAGTTATTAGAAAACAGTCTAAATATTCGAAATCAGAAAAAAACCCATAGACCATATTTTTCTTTTTTTTTTAATATTCCATCAAAGTTAAGAAATTTTTAGAGCTTAACTAAATAATAAGCATTTTTCAAACCATTAAAAAATATGTATAGGAGCATAATTCCAGTAAAATTTTTTTATAGATGGTTTAGAATATAGTTAGCTGTTACAGAAAAAAATTTGAATCTCGTAATCCAAAAAATTAATTTTTTACAATTATTTTCTTGAAACAATAAAAAACCAAGGGCATTTGTGATTTCAGCGCCCTCTTATGCCGTAAAATGCAGACAAACACAAACAATTTTTTATACATATTTTGATTTTTGTTGTTTTTCATTGAATGGTATAAGTTTGAATTAATATTTCACAGTATTTGTAGTTAATTGTCTTTTAAACTCCTGAAAACTATCAAAATTTGATCAAAAATCATGAAAATAGCCATTTAAAAAAAGTTTTTTTTTTTTTCAAGTTGTGGTAAAATTTTTTCAATTTTTTTTTTTGTCGTTATTAGAAAACAGTCTAAATATTCGAAATCAGAAAAAAACCCATAGACCATATTTTTCTTTTTTTTTTAATATTCCATCAAAGTTAAGAAATTTTTAGAGCTTAAGTAAATAATAAGCATTTTTCAAACCAATAAAAAAACACTTATGAGAAAAAAAATCAATAAAAATTTTTTACAGTTAGTTCTAAATATAGTAAACTACTACAGAAAAAAATTTCAATCTCGTGCTTTAAAAAACAACAGTTTTACAACAGTTTTCCTAAAGCATGTAAAACTCAAGTAGTTGTTTGGCCATTTTTACTATAAATTCTCAAACTTTGGCGCCCTCTAGCGCCGCCAAAAAGAGTTAAATCTTAAAAATTCTTCAAAATTCATTTTAATTATTTTGTTATCTATCGATCTGTACATTTTTAAGCACAATATAAGACTTGTTTTTTTTTTGATTTATGTCTATGGGCCAAAGCACTGTGCGACGTACGACACCTATTCAACTGCAGTGCAAACTCAACCCAGCTAGAAGAAGAGTCCTTATGATCCCGCCCACGTGAGGTAGCACAGCTACTGGGCCTTGATTTAGCTGAGTTGGATGGACAGAGCGAAGAAGAAGAATAGAAAATAAATTTTATACATACTTGTTTTTCAGGTCGAGCTGTTACAACAACATAAAACCTAAAGTTTTGCGAAAGGTTATAAAAAATGTTTGGAATGAGCACGAATATGGGAGGCAGAAAATGTCCACCAGTTGCAAGATATAATTTTTCATAATTAAATTAAAAATATTCTCCAATGATCTTAAACCCTTTCGGTCATATTGGGCCACCCTGTTCCTTTATTAAAACAACAATTTACAGATTTCAGTGATTTTACAAAGGGAAAAAAGACGGCTGGTCAATGTTTTTAACATTTCATGATTCTTAATAAGTAGAAGTATGTAAGATTGAACATAAAAAATAAAAATGAATGCTTTTAGATGAAATCTGTGTGAATAGAAATTACAAAAAAGAAAAGAAATTTTAAAACTTAATAAAACACAAAAAAAGGTAAAAACATTTTCAAATTCATTTTGATTTAAAATCAATATTTTTTTCATTTTTTTTTTTTTATTTTTGTATTAATTGTTCTTATACGCTATTTTCTCGACTGTTACCAAAAAATAATATTAATAAAAATGAAGTTTGCTTTTGCTTGTGAAACAGTTGAACTATGGTTTCATTTAACTCTTTTATTGATAAATAAGCACTTGCTTTGCAGTAGTATTTTGTTTTTCTAGTTACTTGTGTTTGGGTTATTATAGTCCATGTGTATTGTTGAATTAAAACCTTACAAGCTGTTTTTATACATGTAGCTTAAAGGTAAATTTCTCTTTTTTACCAATTTTTCTCCGTTTAGTAATGTTAATTTGTATAGAGTAAAACTAAAACGTCTTGTTAATATGAGTTTGCTTATATAATTTTACTATTGTGGATCTTTCATAATGGCCTTAATGTCTTCGGCATCAAGGGTTTCGTATTTGAGCAAAGCCTCGGCTAGTGCTTTATGTTCTTTAGCGTGTTTACGTAGAATTGCCTTCGCCCTTTCGTAGCTGTCATTGAGAATACGTTTGATTTCAGCATCTACAGCTTCTACAGTGTTTGGACCAAGGGTCTCGTTAGGGTAAAGTCCCTTTGACGCTTCAATTGTACGTAGACCCACCTTCTCTGACATGCCCCAGTCTTTAACCATGTGTGTGGCAATAGAGGTGGCTTGTTTCAAATCACTGCTAGCGCCCGAAGTAATTTTTTCAGCCCCAAATATTATTTCTTCAGCGGCACGGCCACCCATCATAGTATCCATCATAGCTAACAGCTGCTGTTTAGTGACATGATAACGTTCTTTTTCGGGTATGTAGGCCGTGTGACCCAGAGAAGGTCCCCTTGGCATAATGGTCACTTTGTGTAATGGATGTGATTCCTAGAGTTGTCTTAAATTATTTCAACACTGTAAATTTTAAGCAGCTTCTACTCACCTTGGTATAGTAGGCTACTATCGCATGTCCGCCTTCGTGGTAGGCGGTAATAAGATTGGCCTCTTCGTCGGGCAAGCGCGCTTTACGTTCAGGTCCCATTAAAACTTTATCGCGTGCTGTTTCTATATGTTTCATTGTTACAGTCTCTGCTCCATCAATAGCCGCTCTGAGAGGAAAATGTGTTATATTTTTTTTGGTTAATTAAATGAACTTAATTACATTTTTGAAATTTTGTAAGATTGTCCCGTCCTACGTTTTTAGTATTATTTGAAATTAAGTGCTGACTCAAACATTGTGAGGATTTTCTTGTCTCGTTTTATCATTTTTGTAATATTTAATAACACAATTTAACCTACTATGTACTTCAAATTGGACTAAATTTTCATAGCACGAAATCAAACTTGGCAAAATGCGGTCAAAGTTTTCAAAATGTACATTAATATACAGATTTAATAAAATATATTTTGCTATAACTTCGGTTCAGTTTGAGATTCACTTTTAACTGAATACAATTTTACAATCACCCTTATTCTTTTTGGCGTATTTAAAATACGCCTACGACTGTTTGGTAATAGATTTAAGGAAAAAAGTTTACGTTCTCTTTAATCTTTACCAAACAGTCGTAGGCGTAATTTAAATACGCCAAACACAATAAGGGTGAATAAAAAAATACGTTGAATTTTAAGTATTTTCTCTGTTGGTAACATATTGATTTTCATTTCTATTTCTAAATATGTACATAATTCAATGTTACGCTTTAACATTCCTAGAAAACATTTCAGGGCTAAACTTCTCAGCGTAAACGTAAAAAATATTGTCATATAAAGAAGACTGTTGTTACCCAATTACTGAAAACTTTATAAGTCATATAAAATTAAAGTTTACTTGGTGTTGTCTGGTTATTTAAATATACAGAGTGAAATCTTCTTTTCAGGGCTAATGAACTTTTTCCAATAATTTGAAATATTGTACCATATAAACTTTATGTATTCCTCGTTTAAAATGTGCAGTCTCTGGCCAATCAAATTTCAAAATCAAAAACTTACCTTAAAGCAGCTTGGTTAATCATATTTTCTAAATCAGCGCCAGTGAAACCGGATGTACCTCTAGCTAACATATCTAAGTCTATTTCATCATGTAATATTTTCGAGAGATATAAAGTAATAATCTCTTTCCGTCCAGAAAAATCAGGGGTATTTACTACGACCTTAAATAAACAGACTTGTTAAATATTTTCTAAAGTTAAAAAACAAAATAGTCTTACTTCAACATCAAAACGACCCGGTCTCAAAAGTGCTTGATCCAAATCTTCACGCCGATTGGTGGCACCCAAAACGATAACACCCGCATTTTGATGAAAACCATCCATTTCAGATAAAAGCTGATTAATGGTTTGATTTGCGTAGGGATGTAACACCGAATTTGTACGCTTAGCGCCGACGGAATCAATTTCATCAATAAAAATAACGCAAGGAGCACGTTGTTTGGCGGCCTCTGTTAAAAAAATAAAAAAAAACATATTTGTTGTTTTAATTAAACCTTAAAATATCCTTAAAATACTTACTAAATAAATCACGTACACGTCTAGCTCCCTGACCCACTAAAACTTCATCAAACTCAGGACCAGCAGCATGGAAAAATGGTACATTGGCCTCTCCGGCTACAGCTCTAGCCAATAAAGTTTTGCCTGTACCAGGAGGACCCACCAACAGTACACCTTTTGGTAATTTACCACCCAAATTAGAAAACTTTTCCGGATTTTTTAAGAATTCTACAACTTCTTTTAATTCCTGTTTTGCTTCATCGCAACCTTTGACATCTTCGAAGGTTACATGGATTTCTTCAGGATCAACTTCAACCTGATTGCCCAATTGAATACTTTAGGAGGGAAAGAAAAAAAGTAATATATTAAAAAGCATTAAAATTACTTTAGCGGCTTCTTTGCACTTTGAATCGAAGAAAAATTTTCGTCCTCTTTTGAAGTTTAATCCACTTACCGAAACATGGAGCCATTTGAGGAAGAGAATAGGCTTATGAATATGCCAATGAATACAACAATTACCAATAATTGCTGAAAAACCTATGTGTTTAAATAAACAATTTTGTGTTAAAATATTCGATCATGGGGTATTATCACACCAACCTTAAGATATTTCATAGTTCTGCCTGACTTGGGATGATCTTCCGAATTAACGGCAGCCAAATAACCCTCAGCAAATGCTATTTTTATGTTATCCTATAGCATTTAAGAAATTTTAGTAATAAATAATTTTCATTTAATAACAACTATACCTGGCCCTTTTCGGTGCCACTTTCAGCTGATGTTTGCAATAGTTTTTTTAGGGTTTCGGAATTATTAGGTAATTCACTTTCAAGTTTTTGAGGATTACCACTAAAAGCAGTTCGTAATCGTGAGGCTACAGTAGGATTACGCTTTAATTCAGCGGCAATGGAACGATCTGTCTTAAAGCTTCGAACAAATTTTCTGCGAAATAAATTTGGAAATTACTTAAAATTAATTTTTTTAAAAAATTTACTATATATGCACTTACAATTGATGTTGAGGTATCAAAGTTTGCAAGAACTTGGAATACTTTTGTGGAGGCATACTCTGGGTCACAGCATTGTTAAAAGTTAATTCAATTAAATGACGTGCTTTCTTGCCCTTCACTCTTTTGACTTCAATATTTTCCAACTGCAAAAGATGTGAAGCCAAAATATTTTTTGCCTTGTTCAGCATTTGATTTAGTCGATCTGCCTCAAAAAAGTTAATGGCGGTGGCATTATGTTGGTTTACCATGTGACGCAAGTTTTTCGGTATTTTAATAATATTCTGGGCCGATTTTACGGCCTCCGAGGTCGTTGATAAATGTTGATCATCGCGCCGTTTTCCTATCGGACCTCTGCTTGTGTATGCTCTCCCTGTTAGTATTGTACCATTTTGAACTTTATTTTTATTTACTGTATAATAATGATGTGGTTTACGTCCAAAGTTACCCAAATACAAGTAGGGCTATTTTGCATAAGACAATCATCGATTAACATTAAGTTATTTCAAATTAGTTTCATCACTTACCAAAGAATGTGTATAAGCACAAAACATTTTCTATTTATTATCTAAATTAATGAAAAATTTAATTTAATTTTTTCTTTTCTACTAAATCTAGGAAATCCTTTAGAGACAAGATTGATGAAAATATACGCGACGACAGCAAATATGTCATAACCGAGTACTCGCGCGCAAGTGTCAAAAACAAATTATTTACGAAAAATTTAGATTAATAAAAAATGAAGTCGGTACTAGATTCTCACGGCACACTGTTAAAAATTAATATGGAAATTATTTCATGTTTAATAACTTATAAACATTTTTTAATTTTTCTAAAGCGATAAAATCTTTTAAACTATTGTATAATCAGTAGAAGGAGGCTTCATTAGAAAAAAGATTAAAATTTTTAAACCCTTTTAGTTTCAAATAAAAGAAAATGAGAAAAAAACTAAATCAAGCGCAAAAATCAAATAATATAATTGTATTTTTTGAAAGTTTGTAAATTTAAAAAATTTTGGAAAATCAAATATACTATACAGTTTATATGAATTGACTTAAAAATAGCAAAAATGCACTTTACGGGGCACATGAAAAAAATTGGACACCTGGAATAAAAAAAAAATTGTATCTATGTGTGGATACTCAAATTAAGTTAATTTGACCAATATTGCAAAATGTATTTTGTTTTTCTTCATTATTTTCCCCTCTAGGTTAATTTAAATATCTTTCAATATTCGCAAGTTTTTGAATACCATTATTGAATTTGTAAACTATTTTTAAAAAAGTATCTCATCCAAAATAATTATTTAATCAATAAGCTAAATATATTAATTTCAGCGAAAAAATTGCAGTGTGAAGACGTTGAAAAAAAAGAATTAAAATAATTTTAAATTGTAAACTAAATTTTTTAGCAAAATTGCTTGCCACAAAACATTTCGTTTTTTTAATCACTTTTTACTTTAAATTATTTTATATATCTTTAAATTGCCGCAGCACATCGACGTTTGAATTTATTGAAAAATGAAAATTAATGTTTGTAAGGCGAATTCATACAAGGTGGTCTTATTTTGAAAACGTTTTACAACACTGTAAAGTATTTTAACGTTGTGCCAAAACTTCAAACAAATATTTGATTTTGTTTTTATATTAAATTGTGTTTTTTTGAAATATTATAGCTTAAAAAAGTTTTAAATTTCACAATTTTAATAGAAAATTATAAAATTTAGCTAAGAATTCCCAGAACTAACAGGACGGTATACCATTTTGACATAAGGTTAGTAATCAGCTGTTGCCTACGTAGCAAGATAAGTTCACCTGGTGTAAATTCGCCTTGGCAAACACCAAAGGGAAACAATGTGTGTATTCGCCACTCATTTTGTGTGGTTTTTTATGTCCTAAAGTAATTTTCTTAAAGCCAACGTAAACTGAAGGAAAATTTTATTAAAGTTAATTGTAGACTTCATGTTCAAATATAAAGTTAATTATGCGACTTAAGTTTTTTGACTACTTTTAACCATAGAAAGATAATCTGCGTACATTTTAATATATAAGTATGTAAAAATAAAATCCATATCATTCGATTTTACGTATGATTATCTTTAACGTATGTCGTGATATGATTATTTTTAAGGGTTAAATTTATAAAAAATATAAACATTAGTTAGTCTGAGTTCATACGGCTCATGTCTTATTGACAAGATTGCTACTTTATTGGCGAGAGGGACGAGGGGAAAAGAAACGAGTACACATATGCATGTACTGTCTTTACATTTTGCTTTCTTATTCGTTGTTTAATTTTGTTTTTGTTTTCAATATCAATTAAAACAAAATAAAAAAAATGTCGTCAAAATGACATGATTCATTTGAACACCAATTCATGTTCAAAGAAGAAAGAGGAAGAATCTTTTCAATAAGACATGAGCCGTATGAACTCAGACTAACACTCAATTTACATGATGAATTTTATGACGTCCAATTTTAGACGTCATTTTTTGTTTGGCAGCCAGCGGTGAAGAGAAGAAAGAAAACAGAAATCATGTCTATTTTTCTACCCCTCTTTCTTCTCTACATTCATCATGTAAATTGAGTGTAAATCGCAACCGTTAGTGCTGGTTCACACACGTCAAGTTTGAATCGTCAAGTCATGAGTTTTTGGGAGAGAGGGGAAATGAAATGGCATTCTCTTTTCACTTCTCTCCTAAAAGCTCACGCTTGTGAACCGGCACTTACTTAATATCAATAATGCGTTACGCTTATTAAATCAAAAGTAAAGATAATGGGTTTTTCAAAAGCGACATTTTTTTATTAATATTAATTTGATACGTTGCGACTAATCTCGATTGAAGAAGATTACGGATGTTAGTGCCGGTTCACACACGTCAGGTTTGACTCGTCAAGTCTTGAGTTTTTAGGAAAGAGGGGAAAAGAAATGGCATTCTCTTTTCCCTTCTCTCCTAAAAGCTCAAGACTTGACTAGTCAAACTTGACGTGTGTGAACCGGCACTTAAATAAGAAGACAAAATACGATCGAGCCCACCAAATACTTTATCTTTAAGTGTATTTGCCTAAGCTTAAACTTGGCAGCACGTAATGTTTACTATCAGTTTGTTTATATTTTCGCACATACATTTGCTGTTTTCGTGAAAATCTGTAATAAAATATTTTTTGAAACTTTAAAACTCTGTAAAACATGACTATTTTATATAAAGTTCAGAATCATGGAGGTAGCAAAGATGGCTATTTGCTGCCCAACTGTGTTTTGTGCAAAATATCTTGTAAGAATCTGGTGGCTTTTTGTGTCCACCAGGGATTGCAAAGCAATATTTATGTCTGTGACATAGTGACACCATGGCAAAGTTTTAAGTTTAATACTTCGAAAAATATTGTTACAGTTTTGGAGTGGAATCAAACTGGTGAGTTGTTAATGGTTGGCTACAAGAATGGTTTTTGTGAGATCTGGTCAACCAAGCAACATGCCATTAACTGTTGGATTTTGCTGTACAAAGCTAATTTACCTAGTGAAGAGATATTGAGTGCAAAATTCTTTCACAACGGAAAGAAAGTATATTTTAATACTCACAAAAAAGATCTCCAGGCATATTCGGATAAATTTGAAAGGATGGATTTTAGGCCTTCCATGACACATTTCGGCAATACCCCCGTAGAAGGAGTTTTTATTTTAACTTCATCCGGTTTGTTGGGAACATTTACTATCCCAAAATTATTACCACCAGCAGAAAATTTGTTAATCGGCAATTATGTACCAACCGAATTGAACGTGTTTACGCAATCTATTGGCCTATCTAGATCTTTTATAACTCACAGCAGTGTAACTTGGTGTCCAACCGGTAATTTTAGCGTGGCCGTAAACAGTTGGAATGAACCTTTAATTAACTGCTACAAAGTCAATATAGAAAAAGATTTGGAGGAGTCTCCATCTATCAAGTGTAATTCTTTGGCTAGCATTTTTCTGTCCAAAGGTGAAGTGGAGGGGAAGCAGGTTTCTCACATACGGTGGCGTACTATAAATGGTGAAGAAATATTGTTTGTAGTTTATGATTGTCTAGAGGGCAGTTTAATAGAACAGTGGATTTTAACAAAGAAGCACCAGGCCGTTCACAAGTTATTGCAAAAGAATAAAAGCGATTTCGTACAATGGGAACAATGGGAAAATTCTGCTAAGCTGGCTTTATCGTCCAGGGTAAACGATATTTGTATCACTAAACTATCTTCAGAGGCCATGCTTATTTTTGCTACACTACGAGACAATTCTGTGCAAGTTTTGGAATTGGGTTTGAAAAAAATTGGTTCCACAGTATTCGAGCGTATGGCCGAAGAACAGCATAAAATGCCTTGCAAACTACTAACATCCGATATCACTTATCTAAATCAATTATTGGTTTTATTTGACAATTTTGGCCAAATGTATGCCATGCAAGTGCCCACGAATCATTATGATAAAAACTATAAAATGAATCCCTTATCTCTTCCGGTTGCTTTGTTGGAATACAGTATCGTTACCGGCATAGATGCTAGTGATGTAATAATGTTAAATTTGCCAAATCTGGAAATGATGGCGGAAAAGCTAACAGAGAATTTTACGCGTCAACACAACTTCACCAGACAATATTATTATTCTAATTTTCTGTCATTGAAGAGTAATCTCTGTCGCATTCAATCCAAACAACAAGATTTTGATAATCTTATAACCCTTCACTCCATTTCCATTGCATTTAAATCTTTGTTACGCCCCTCCGATTTAAGTTCTCAGGACAAAGGACCGGCAGAAAACTTGTCAATGATTTTATCTGATCCAAATCCTCAATACAATGATGTGGATAAAGTTTTATATGTTTTAGATGGTAAAGATTATACAGTTGAGCCGGCCACTCTGCAAAGTTTACAGCAACTAATTCAATGGGTTGCCGACTTGGGACTAAATATACTCAACAAACTGCCAGAGGAAGTAATGAAAGCTAAATTCAACAAGAAGCATGGCTATGACATTAGCAGGGATATGATAGCCATAAGCGGTATTCGCGAACTGCTAGTAATGATACGCATTTGGGGATTACTTAATCCCCAGTGCTTGCCTATCTACACTAAATCTATAGAAAATTTTGATGTTTTACCTGTACTATTCAGACTTTTAACCAGACTTTATCAAAATCCTAATGAACCAGATGACGGTTTACTGGATGAATGCAGTATACTTTCTACACAAGTTTTAATTCCTAATCGCCAGTTGAACACTCCTACAACCTTGCTTAATAGTCATGCTACTTCTAAGTTATTTCCATTCGTTTTCCAAACTTCAGTGGAACCTTTAGCTTTACAAGATCTACACTACGATGAAGTAGTGTTTACGAATAGCACTCGAGATGATGTCAGCAACTTGCATTTGGGCTCTAAAGTTAAGTCGGTACGAAAATGCATACGTTGTGGATTTATTAATAACATTAATAGAAATACAAAGACCTCGGCTTTAAAAGCCTGGTGTCTAAGATGGCAATACTGTCATTGCGGTGGCTTCTGGTTAACAACTTAGATTGTAAGTGAATAACATTATTTTATAGTTGTTTATAAAAAATATCTTTTATAATTAAATTATCAATATAATTAGAGTATGTTAGAAAACATTGAGACAACGTTGTTTATTTATTAAGTAATAAGCTGAAGTTTTCAATTGTTGTACTCAATAAACTTTTTACATAAAAAATACCTACCAATCAGAATTTGAGCCCATGTTTTTTCAGACGAATGTACATATTAAGGCTTCGAGTACCTCTTCAAAGATGAATTTATCGGGGCTGTTCTGGAAATCGAAAACGCAAAACGATAAAAATTTAGAAGTCATTTTTTAAAACACTTAATCTAATTTTTATAATTTTTGTTAAAAAATTCTGTTCAATAGAGAAATATTTGTATAATATTTGTCATTAAATTTTTTTATTACAGAAATCTTTTTAAAAACGACGTTTAAAATTCTTGCGTTTTGTGCAAGGCGAATTTACCTTGTATGAATTCGCCTTGGTTTTGTGTTTTCCATTTCCAGAACACCCCTGTATACATTTTCGAGTTCTATAAACAACGATTTTACCCGAATTGTATTATTTTATATATAATGCGATCAAAGCGAATTCATACAAGGTGGTCTTATTTTGAAAACGTTTTACAACACTGTTAAACATTTTAACGTGTCAAAAATTCAAAGAAATATTTGATTTTTATCAAGGCGAATTTACACAAGGTGAACTTATCTTGCTTCGTAACAGTGCTGATACACCTGCCAATTTTTTGTCATACCAAACGTCAAACTTCATATTAAAAAATCGCTGACAAACATTTTCGAGTTTTTTTTATATAGACTTTGACGTTTGGTATGACAAAAAATTGGCAGGTGTATCAGCATTGTAAGGAACGGCTGATTACTAACCTTGTGTCAAAATGGTATACCGTCCTGTTGGTTCTGGGGAATCTTAACTAAATTCTTTAATTTTCGATTAAAATTGTGAAATTTAAAACTTTTTTAAGTTATAAAATTTCAAACAAACACAATTTAATATAAAAACAAAATCAAATATTTCTTTGAATTTTTGACACAACGTTAAAATGTTTAACAGTGTTGTAAAACGTTTTCAAAATAAGACCACCTTGTATGAATTCGCCTTGGTTTTTATATTAAATTGTGTTTGTTTGAAATTTTATAACTTAAAAAAGTTTTAAATTTCACAATTTAAATTGAAAATTAAAGAATTTAGTTAAGATTCCCCAGAACCAACAGGACGGTATACCATTTTGACACAAGGTTAGTAAACAGCTGTTGCTTACGAAGCAAGATAAGTTCACCTTGTGTAAATTCGCCTTGTAATGCGATCAATGTATCAATTTAATGTTTTTAACTTTTATTGCATCATTGATAATTTTTTTTTGCTTAATAATTCCTTACCAACCCAATTAAAAATAAAAATTCCCCGAAAGTTTTCCCCCATTTTTCCTATGTTAATTCAGTTGTAAAAATGGGAAAAGGAAAAAACTACCGGCGAATTTTTATTCATAATTTGGCTGTATTATATCAGCCGATGAGCTCCAACCCGGTTTCATTAGAAAGGCAATTTGTGAAGATCGTTATAGGCTATGAAGATGGTTATAGGTGCAATTTCTGTCTTTTGGAAACTAACAGATTTAAATTTAAAACATGTAGATAGATCCTTACATGTATGGCTATACATTTCTTAAAAACTAGTACTATGAAGTTTTTCAAAAATGGGACTACGAGGGGAGGGGAGCGTAGTATTATTCCAAATTTTAACCTCCTATAAACTAAAAATAATGAAATTAATTTATTTGCATAAATTTATAAAGGCCCAAATACACTTGTCAAATGCTTGTCCAGCCGGCGAATTCATCGTGTACGCGTGCTTGACGTAATATTCGCCGTAATATCTAAATTTTTTGATTTTCCATCCAGCACATACAAACATATTTTCACTAATACTACCACAATGCTTGATGAGTATTTTGATCAATGTATTTGGGCCTTTAACTACATCTTAACCCCGTATACCTAAACGATTATTAAATTAAAAAAGACGTTTGTTACGGAAAATTTTCATAAAAAATTTTAATTGAAAATATTTTATAAATATGTACAGGCATTAACCCTAGGATTTTCGAATATGACAAAAAATTAAAAAAAACAAGGAACGTGAATTCTATAAATGATATATGCTGAATCGAATGAAACTAATTTGGGTTCGGTTGGAACAAATTAGCGGGGTGAAATTACAGTTTTGTGTAAAAGTCTATTTAATTACCCTCTTGATCTGGCCAGATCAAAATTTTTTTTTGCTTGTAATAAAAAAATTAAAACAACAGAAACGTGAATTCTATAAATGATATGTTCTGAATCGAATGAATCAATTTGAAGCAAATCAGAAAACTACAGCCCATAAAGCGCTTATTTTAATTCAACTACAAAACCCACACGCAAAACTTGTTTCAGATGTGGTAGATGCGAAGAAGCAATATGAGAATTTAAAGACTACATTTTCGATGACTTGCATGTGACATAAAATAATGAAATAATAAAATTATATTATAAATTCGTATAATCTAAAGTTAAAAGCATAAGTTCAGTAAAAAATATATTTAGTTACCAAGAATCCTAGGGCTAATTCTTACTCTTATTTAAATATTTTTTGAGAAAATCGCTAGAAAAGTCTATCGAACTAAAAATATTGTTTACCACAACACGCCCAACATATTAAGAAATCACTAAATTATCAACACCTACAGCTGACTTTTTCCAGATTATTGGCCGGTTATTGTTTTTTACAATAACTGTATAATTAGCAGAGTATAGCAGAGAACAAAAATGAATCCAAATGATTCCCAACAGAGGCCTCAACATCCCTTGGTATGTTAAGAAAAACGAATCATTGAAATGCACAATTTCCAAATTTTATGCAATACGTAATGTTTAATTTGTAGGCCAATTATCAATTTTCTTCGGAAGAGTTGAGAGTTTTTCGGGAATGTAATGCAGAATCGTTTTTTCAACGTTCATTGCCATTGGGTACAACATTTGGTCTGGCAGCTTATTTTGGTGTAAAACAAGGATATATGCCAGTTAGTTATTCGTTTAATTTGTCAATTTTTAATATAAGATGTATATGTACCTTTGTATGTATTTTAAATTCCAGCCAAATGTTAAATATGGTGCTGTGCCCAAAGTTGTATTAGGAGTAGTATTGGGCTACTTTATAGGAAAATTCAGTTATCAACAAAAATGTGCCGAAAAAATTATGGCCTTACCCGATTCTCGATTGGGAGAAATTTTAAGACAGCGAAAAAACCAAGGTGGTTTTGGTGGCTACAGACCAGATCAAAACTTAAGTATGGGTTTGGCTTTAGGTACATTTACTCCTAATCCCAAAGATGTCTATACAGACGAAGACATCCAACCCATTGACAAGGGAAATGCCCTTAATTTGGATGTAGAATCAAGGCCCTCCTTTGCCGGTCTCGATGACATATATCGTCCCAATTTAGATAGTAATATTGTTTAAAACAAATAAGGGGATTGGTCATAACTAATTACATATATACTTTAAGGTCCCACTACAACACAAGTTGATGCTGATATCCCCTTGGAATCCGTTAAGCCCGGTACAAGTTACGAAGAATTGCGTAAACGAAATCGTGAGGAATATCTGAAGAAACAACAAAGTCCATATTCAAAACCTTTAGCGCCAGATGCTCCAGTTATTTTGAGACAACCGGAAAGAGGTGTACCACCCAGTGCTGGCGAAGCTCCAGCTAAGAGAATGCAAACCAATAAATATGGGGACGCTTGGGTGGAATAAATCTTAAGCGATACCTCAGTACCAGCAAAACTTTTTAAAATAATTTATCTTTGTTGGTTATAAAGTTTGTTCCATGGTGTATTTATTTTATTACACCATGGTTTGTCCTTGGCAAGTTTTTTACTATATGTACTTCCCAATTTATCCTTGTGCTTCTATTTTTAAATTAAATAATGTGTTTATAATTTTTCTTTTCAATTATTTTATTTCTTTTTATATATTTTTAAAAATTATTTTTAAAAAATATTTATTTTTTGCTAATACATATAAAACAATTTAATAAAAACGTGTTTTTTCATTTTGGAAAATGGAAGCTGAGCTTCTTACAGTTAATTATTTTATTATTGTAAATGTGATGTTTTAAATTCTTCAGTGATGAATAACTGTAAACTTAATTCAATTTACCAACTTCATACAAATAAGCGCCCAAAAGTTTAGTCTACAAAGGGAAAAATTTATTTGTTAAAAACTATAGCATTTTTTTCCAAAATAAATCATAAAAAAACTTACGCCTTCAACATAATTGAAAATGTCAATCTTTTCATTTTGGGAATGAGCTCCATCGTCGCAAGCACCCACGGGCACTAAAATTACATTTTTGCCAGTCGCCTCTTGCAAAGTCAATGTTACTGGTATAGAACCACCCTCGCGTGTCATATCAGGCTCAACATTAAACACATGTTTAATTGCCTCTTTGGCGGCTTCATAGTGTGGATGGTTGGGATCTTCAGTCCAGGGTTTACCGGCACTTAACAATTTCACCTGCATTTTATTTGGTGAGCCACGTTCAGCCCATTTTTTATTCAAATATTTGGTAACACATTCGGTAATGTGATCAGGATCTTGGTCGGGTACTAAACGTATGGAGAATTTACCAATTACTTTGGCAGGAATAACAGTTTTAGCACCAGATTCAGAGAAAGCACCTTCAATGCCGTGAATTGACAAAGAGGGATAACGCCATCTGTGCATCAACAATTGTGTCTTGTTCTCTTTGTGCGGCAAACAACTGGCACCGATGTCTTTTCTAAATGGGATAGATAAATGTGTATAATTAGCAAAATTAAAACGAAAATTTTTTTTAAATTTAATTTTTTTCCAAGGCTCATTCATAAACTGAACTCGCTACTCTCTTAATTCTTTGTGTCTACCGAAAATTCCAAATTGTCTCCATATAAAACAAAGCAAATTGAATGCACACATGCATTTTTTGTTTGTCTTATTCACACGAAATAAAAACAACTTTGGGCAATTTGGAATTATAAATGCGCCTTATCCATGTGCCTTGATTTGTTTTCCTAATTACATACTTGTTTTATGTATGATTCCGAATTTTTTGAACTACCAAGTCTTACTGCCTGTTCAACGATTTTGAGCACTCAGTTTTGAAAATATTTTTCATATAAAGTTTTAAGCGAACGTTTACGTTTGAAATCGTTGAACAGGCAGTTAATAAAAATATTAAATTTCCTATTTTTTTTTGCCAAAATTAGCCTGAACTTAAAAAATTATATTCTGTTAAAATAATTTTCAAATATTTTAACGAACTTTACCTAAACGGGATAGCACCTTTATGTTTATAGATTTTTTTGTTTCAGGTTTTACAATTATAACAAGTGTTCGAAAATTAACATTATATATCGTTCCTTAGTGTTCGATTCGGTAGATTTGTGGAAAACACAAACGCTAATAGTGTTTGTGTAGTAAATCAATAAAAAAAATTACGTTCTTATTCAACTCAACAAAAAGATGTGAACATTTGATTGCGTTCTGTTTTTTTTAACACAAACTTTGTTGTGTTTGGTTCGGCACATTAATATTCGTTCGTTTAAATTTTTTACAAAAACAAAACAAATTGTCAGCTCAGAATTGGTTTGACCTACCTTTTTAAAAAAATTTAGTTAGGTATGGGGTTTATATATTTTGAATACCCCCTTTTTGAATCCAAAATCTGTTTCGCGAAATTTTTTGTGGTTTCTGAGTATAAAGCATTCATTCAGGACATTGCATGTTGAATTTTATGTTTTGAGGTCAAATATTAACGATAATTAAAAAATACCAGTTGTAGAACCAAAATGCTGAAGAAAAATATTAAACTTCTCGTATTTCCCATTTTGGTACTATTTTTCTCTCCATCATACTATCAAAAATTGCAAAATGTTTTGTAAAAAAGTACCAAAAATAGTTACGATTTTCACCCCTTAAACGTTCGAATTTCAAAAAAGTACAAACTTGTATTCGTATTTTTTTGATAAGTTCGAATGTGGTATAAACTTTATTTCAAGGTTTATTGGATCAAAAGATAGATGGGCTGACAAAAACGTACCAAAATTCATGTTTTACCCGTTTTCACCCTAAAAGAGCCGAATTTCAAAAAAGTACCACACCTGTCCACTTATTATTCAAAAGAACAATGATATGTTTTACAGTTTTTTTGTATCTCTTTTAGTTTTGAATTGAAGATAAAAGGTTTCCGAATATACCCTTTTTTACCCCCTAAACAATCGAATTTTTAAAAATCCCGTCTTAGTGGATCGATTTGGGGAGAGATCCACGTCCGGTCCAAATTTCAAGTCTAGCTTAAGGCGTTTAGGCTGTAACATGATGAATAAGTCAGTCACTCACGCAATAAGTATGCGTATGCAGCACAAAAAGCCATTTTTTTTATATTTTTTTTTAAGAAAAGTGGCGTATGCGGCACAAAACAATATTTTTTTATTTTCAAAAAAATACTATTAAATTCTAACTTTATTCATGAAAGTGCACAAAAATTCACATTTTTCTTCAAAACATATACCGGAAGCAGTGGTAAAAATATAAAAAAATTCTATCAGGTACATTTTGAGAAATCTTCATGTATATCTTCTTTCGTCGTTTTTCTCCACTCCGACTTTTTGGCATATGCGCCAAACCAATTCCGAGCTGGCGAAATACAAAATACACAAACCAAACATGTGCACAATACACGCACAAGCTATTCGTGCTGTGGGCGTTGTTAAAAATATTTTTATTTGCTCATTTACTAAACGATGTAAAAAAGAAACACTATAGAACAGTGATGGAAAATTGAAAAATTAAGATGGTACTGACCAACAATCAAAAGAGTACTTAATTCAAAATTTTGGTACTTTTTATAAAACCTATTTTTTATTGAAAATTATACTTGAAAAAACAAAAAAAAAACTTAATTCTATTTGATATAAAAATATATGCAAATGTACATATACATACATAACTTTCAAGAAATGTAATTTTTGCCCGTTGGAAGCAGCCAAAGTTTAAAAGCATATTCTTACTTTCGTTCTTAATTTCCGAACAAAAAGATTATTTCGTATTTTCTAGTGGTGTTGAACATATGTTTGTTAACTATTGGTGATTAAAAATAGTAAATACTTGTGTACTATGTTATACTGTTACCGAAACCATTTATGTAAAACGCATTTAAAATGACATTAGTGCTTAAAGAATATCAAAATTTTTGTATCAAAAACCATGAACGAAAAAAACAATAAATTGTATGTTTATGGCACTTAGAAAATGTCCAAGAAAAGCAACGCAGGATTTCTTAACAAGGAAGCATAACAAGAAAAAGTACTTAAACTGACGTGGGGGTACTGTGGTATTTATGAAAATAAAAAGTACTGAAAATAGTACCCATCACTGCTATATAGCATTAAAATATAATGTATGTCTGCAGTATCACTCCAGGGGGTCTACTCTCTATTGCGATGCGAAAACAATTTCGATGCGAAAGCTAAAAGCCAAATTGGTACTCTCTATCACTTTCGCAAAATTTTCTGAAAAAGAAGCGATAGTGGCAATAAAAATTAAAGATGGCGCGGATTTACAGCAATGGAATGCCAAAGTGTGTAAAAATAAAGTGATGATTTACGAAAAGAGAATAAATTAAAAGATGCGAAAGTCACATGCGCAAACGTATTAAAGAGTACCAATCGCTAGATTTGCTACAATTTTCTTTCGCATCGCAATAGAGAGTAGCCCCCCAGTTGTTCGGTTTTATAACGACGAACAGAACGCTATATAATGTTCGTTTCTTTCTTAAAAATAGTTACAAACGCTATTAAGGGTTGTGTTGGCATACTCAACACTAATAAAAATAGATATTGTTTCTTGGTGCGTGAGCCGTACGCTCAATAATGTTCAATTTATTTTCGAACACTGATTAAAACGATTTCAATATTTGTGGCATTTTGACAAAACATCTTAAGTCGAGACAGTATAGCAAAAAAGTTTTAAAAAAAAACTTGGTGAAAAATCATTTTTATTAAATAATAAAATAAACCAAAATTAAAGAAAACTTTCGTTTATTGTACAAAATTTTAAAAACTTTAAGAAAAAGGTTTTTTCAATGAAAATTCGTACGATTAACAACATTTTTTAAACTTTTTAAATTTGACTCAAGATGTTTTGTCAAAATGCCACAGATAAAATGAACAAAATTTTACGATTTTCTATTAATTTAACCTGGCAACTTTTCTTTGAACAAAAAGGTAGTGTATATGAATGTGCATACATATCGTCGGTTGATAATTTAATTGTCGTATGTGTATTCCGATAGTTTCAAATAAATTGAGTTTGATTACGCCTAATGAAAGATCAGGTCGGAAAACCTAAGAAATCGATCTTAACTCAAAACCGCAAAAAATCCACATACGACAATTAAATTATCAACCGACGATATGTGTATATTTTTTCTTATTTGATATATTATCAGCACAAAGTATACTCTGGGATTATAAGCACAATTCAGAAAACACGAATAAGTTTAACTTCTCAATCCCTCTATATCAGCGGTGGGCGCTGGTTTGCCTAGATTACGAAGTTTTTTGGGTTTTTAAATTTACTCCTCGTGTTTTTTTTTTACCAGAGCTGCTACAAATGCAAAAATTTCGCTACATAGATATTACTTAAAATCCCCAAAACATACCGTACACTTGTTTAATTATAATACTTTTTAGCTTAAAAGAATTAGGTTTAAAAAAGATAAAATAAATAAAAAACAATTTCCTAGAAGTCAAAACAAAAAGAAACGACAATTTTCACATTGAAATCAAAATGTAAAAAAATTTACCGTATACCACATACACGTGTTTTTGTGATGGTGTTTTCGCTTATTTACTACTGCCCACAAACTGAACTTCTTGTATTCATTTTTTCAAAAATAAAAGGTAGCAAGGCAACCCTAAATACAAATGCTAAAGAGAGAAAAACTTAAACTTTTTTTCAGTTGCTTAACCCTTCATCTTACTAATTAGTCTGGCCTGACCTTTTTCAATGCATTTTGAATAAAAAATCAAAACATGTGTAGCACGGAGAGTTAATTAATTTCAACGAAGAAGCTTGTTGTTGGTATTTGGGCAAATAATGCAATTTTGTTGTGGTACACTGGTAAAATATTAATTGTGTTGAGATCAAGCTGTGTTTATGAATGTTTTTTTTTCTGCTTGTTTTAAAAATTCTTTCGTACAGGCATTTCTTTATTTCGTATAGGTATTTAATATAAATTTGTTAATTACAACATAGTTAATCAAAAAAATTGATTTTGAAGTTGTCACTAACGGCCTTTTCGATTTTAGGTGACTATATTTATGTATATAATTTTTACCGTTATTGAAAACTTGATGGATTATATGGTTATATGTATGTCATAAGTTTTTTACTTAATTCCTTTTTTTGTATTTTTACATACAGTTTAAAGAACTTTCAAAAAATTTCGCTAAGTGTAAGCAAATTATTTACTCTCTATTATTCAATGTTCTCTATCTGCCCTTCGCTGCTCTATATAGATTTTCACGATTTAATAAAAGTAAAATTAATGAAATTTCATAAAGTTTACTCTAATCACATTATACTATCACCAATACTGCTATCAATTATCTTAAAATATAAAGTTCAACGTTATCTTACTTGTAATCTTCAACTTCATAATCAATTTTTTCGTAAATTTCATGTTCGTTGTGAAGCAATGGGGCAATCTACGACAAAAAATAAATCAATTTAATTTTAATCCAAACCAAAACACAAAATTTATGATCTCGAGTACACTTACGTCTCTTTCAATACCAGGTATTTGAATGTTGGTGTCCTTATCCACTAAAGTGCTTAGCAACCAACATAAATCAGGCATTGCCTCATGTACTGTACCACCGAATACACCACTATGTAAATCCTTTTGAGCACACTCAACTTCCACGGTATAGTAAACCAAACCACGAAGACCATAGGTAAGACAGGGTCTTGTTTTGCCCAACCAATAATTGTCAGAAATGCAAACATAATCAACGTTGGCCAAGAAATTATCCTTAAGGCTAATTAAGAGATCATCTAAACCTAAACTACCACTTTCTTCCATGCCCTCCAACACGAATTTGATATTAACTGGTATATCAATGTTCAACTTTTGATAGGCTTCAATGGCATGAATCCAACAGAGAACGGGGCCCTTGTCATCACTAGCACCACGACCATAAAGTTTGCCATCTTTTTCGGTTAACTCGAACGGTTCAGTATTCCAGCCATCGTCTTTAAGAGCAGGTTGAACATCCAAATGGCCATAAACTACAACAGTTTTCTTTTTAGGATCCTAATAAGAAGGAAGTATGTTTAATAGTATTTTTTTTTTTAATAAATTGAAACTTATTTTGACTAGATGACCCGTGCGAATATTTCGCACCGTTAGTTGTCATTTTTGTAACATAAAATGAAAATAATTAATAGAAATTTTAGTCACTTCAATACATTTTATTAAACATAATTTTTATCAATGAAAATGTTAATTTTTCAATTTCTAATTATTTTTCGTCATTAGTGTTAGAAATAAGCTTTAAAATGAGATATCATTCATTAAATTTGATGCGGTGGTATGGGAGATATTTGCAACCGACAAAAAAAGTGATTTAGAAATAATGGGGGGTGTGCTGGAAATCGCAAACGCAAAACGCAAGAATTTGGAGGCTTTTTATAATACACTTTTAATCAAATTTTTATAATTTTTGTAATAAAATTCTGTTTAATAGAGAAATGTTTGTATAATATTTGTCATAAAATTCTTTTATTACGGAAATCTTACTAAAAAACGACTTTTAAAAATCTTGCGTTTTGCGTTTGCGATTTCCAGCACACCCCTGAATATATATGATTCTTTTACCTTTCCTAAGGTACCCAATAAAACTTTAGGTAACGGAATTTTTTTTCCATTTGGTAAAGTTTCTGTACCAATATCAGCCAATTTAGTTTCAGTACCCAATACCTTCAATTTATCTTCGGTCCATTTTACCATGCGATCAATTTCTTCACGTTTTTCAGGCCATGCAGAAACCGATTGTATACCAACGGCAGTTTTTAAGACATCGATGTATTTTAATTTGTTTTCCTCAATAAATCTGAAAGAAAATTTGAAATATTAATAACTTTTATTTAAATAATATGTAAGTTAAAAAGTAAAGATGCTGGTTGTTTACACCTGTATTTAAATTCGTTGACTCGTTGTAACTATTCGACAAAGTTTAAAAAAAAGAAAAGAAAATAAAACTTATCATCGTCAGCTCACTATTGGCTTGACCTATCGACCATTCTTTAAAAAAATTAGTTAAGTATGGAGTATATATGTATATTTTTTTATGCCCCTTGTTTCACGAAATTTTGTATTATTTATGAGATATTGAGCATTAGTTTTGCTACATATTTTAAAGTTTATTAAGTATTGCTTTTCTCTACACGCCACTGTTTGGCGATTGTAGCGAATTCCTCATACAAAAAACAGATCGTTAGAAAAAAGTAGTTAAAACAAATTTAAATGACAACAACTCATATGCCCGTTTTTCTTCAAAACATATGCCCGAAGCAGTAGGGAAAATACAAGAAATTTCTATCAGGTATATTTTCAGAAAACTCCATGTAAAGCCTTATTGTCGTATTTCTTCACTAAGACTTTTTGGCATATGCGCCAAACCAAGAATGAGCTGACGGTATATCTGTGGCAATTTTTAGAGTGCCACAAATTGAATATTTTTGATAAGATATCGTTTTTTTATCGTTTGAATTGTATTATGCAAGAAAAATATTATTCGTGATGGTCTAAGAATAACACAGACCAAAATATATTTAACCCATAGACCGTTCTTTTTTTAATTTTTTATATTGCTTGTGATTTTTTTTTCTTATAATTTTGACTTCATTTTTGTATTTTTTTTTAAGAGTATTTTTTACTTATTTCCAAATTACCAAGAATATAGCGAAAATCCGAATTTTTAAAACTTCATGTCAAGATATTTCAAAGAAGGAATAAGATATTGCAAAGGTTTAACATTGATTTTAAAGGTTATTGAAAAGAATTTCAGACGAAATATCATGTTTTATAAACTGTACTTTAAATTGAAAATGAGATGATGCACAATAAAAATTTAATATTTATAACTAAAAATATTCAATTAAAATGTTTGCTTTGTCTTTATCAGTTGTCTGTCTCAATTGCAAGCAAGAACGCTTTAGTCATTTAAACTTAAAATTTATTTGTTTGTTTATGATTTGTTATGATAAAGCATACATATGGAGGGCTCAGAGCTGAAGTGAACCAAGTTAAAAACAGGGTTTAAAATGCTATCGCCATATTAGCAAAAGCAGCCAAATTTTGCCTTTTTCCTATTAGAAAAAAAATTAAAAATAAAAAGCCGACAAGTTCCACTGCTAAAAAAGCTCACACTTTTCAAAAGCAGCAGCAAAATAAACACACTGTTTTTGAAAAGTAACCTTTTAATGGACACTGCTTTTTCCAACTATTGCTTTTTTAACAATAGCAAAAATTTCTTATTTGATGGAACTCAAAAACCAACGGCAATAACTTTTCTGTTGTAGGGGAAAATATGTAGGAAAGAGAATGAAACAAAAAGATTCTGTCAAACAGCCGCCAAATCAAAAACCACTGCATGCTAAAAGCCGCAAAATAGAAGATAAAAGCAGCGCAAAGGTTGCTCAAAGGCACATGATCGACGAAGACAAGTGATATTTTTCATGCAAAACAAATACAACAAGAATTTGTTTTTGTTTCTATACAATAAAAAATCCAACAGACACTATGGCTGATTGCCTTTACTAAAAATATTAAAAAAAAAAACCAAAATACACACACACACATTTCGTGCTATAGTCATGCAAACTGTCGAGCAACAACAACAATACTACAACATTACTGAAGAAAGGCAAAAATTTATTTTTCCTCACCACCATGAAAGAAAACCATGTTGCTTGTACACTGATCAGTATTTTTTCGTTGTAATCTGCCTTTTTGCAGAGCAAATAGCTCTGCTCAGACTGCTTTTAGCACACACTTCAGCGGCTTTTTGTTATTACCAGCCTGAGAAGAAATTTTGTTCTTTGAACTTTAGATTTTTTTTTGGTTTGTCTTTTTTAACTAGCTCTTCTTTCAGGAAAAAGTAAAAAAGCAAAAGGCGAAATAATTTTTTTAAGCTTTTGCTTTTTATGTGGTTGTCCATTTTTGTCGCTGGCTGGTAAAAAAGCAGTTGTCAGAAAATAAAAATATTCAAAATAGGAGATTTGCTTTTTTGCACAAACGAAAAACAAAACATTGGCTATTGGAAAAAAAATTAAAAATTTCAAAAGCAGTGGCAAAAGCAAAAATAAAAAGCAGCCAGCTGATGGGTGCTTTTAAACCCTGGTTAAAAAAAGAAAATCTGAAAATATTTTCAGTTAAAGTAATAGCATTTTAACACTGATCAACATCTAACATCTACCATCAATTTGCCACAATTTGCGAAGATTTTAACATCTTTCCATAACAAATACATAGGGTTAAAAATCAACATCTTTTAACATCTTTAAAAGATGTTCCTATCTCATTTTATTCCATTCAACATCTTCCGATTATTTTAGTGTCATCACTAGAAAAGTGGCAATAAGTTCTATTATTATTGTGGCATCACTGAAAACAGCGTTACCATTTGTCTAGTTTTCTCTTTTATTGCAATGTTTCTTTGTTAAGTATTTTTTATATTTTTAAACAAATTGAACTTCATATACATTTTGGTGTTTTCTTTTTAAATTTTAGCACTTTTGTAGAAAAAAACATTTTTTATTTTAAAAAAATTTTTTTTTTTTTAAAATGGTGAAATGTTTGTTTGATGTTAGATGTGAACAATTTAAACGAGTGTTTCGCATTTTCTACATCTTTGATGGTAGATGTTGATTAGTGTAAAAAGCCTATAAGTAAACTGCCATTAATTTCTAGTCACTGAATTAGGTTTATTACCGTTATACCCTTTGTACACTTGCATACATTTCAGAGGAACACATGGAAGATGTTGAAAATGTGAAATACGCGTTCACACTTGAAACATCTAAAGCCTAGATTACACTATCTTACAAGTCTTACGTATTCCATAATACTTTGTGAGATAGAAATCTAATGAGTTTTGTTGCGACTGTCAAAAAATCTAATGCAACATGACAGTTTGTGTTCACATCATCACACAAAGTATAAACACTCAGACATGAAATAAAATGCAACCCTGATCCAATGAAAGTATTATTGTTTAGAAATTTTTCAAAAAACGATGAAGTTGTATGGGATGTCAAACTTTTTTCTTAATACTTGTCATTTTCGTGACACATTGCATTCACACCATCACACTTTGTCATATTACTTGAGTGTTTGACATGTATTAATACAAAGTATAATAGTGTAATCCAGCCTTAACATCTACTATCAATAAAAAATGTCACCATTTCTGAAAAAAAAAACTTTTATTTTTTTAAATCCTTTTTTTCTACAAAAGTGCCAACATCTCAAAAGATAACACCAAAATGTATTTCTAATTCATTTCGTTTAACAATTTTAGCAAAATTAAGCTAAATAAGGCTTGCAAAAAAAGAAAAACTTGAGAAATGGTAACGCTGCTTTCAAAGCAACTTCCATTTTGTCAGTGATGCCACAATAATAACAGAATTTATTGCCACTTTTCTACTGATGACACTAAAAGAATCGAAAAATGTAAAAGGGAACAAAATGAGATAGGAACATTCTGTAAAGATGTTGAAAAATTTTGATTTTTAGACCCATGTATTTCTTATGGGAAAATTAAATGTTAAATGCTGACAAGTGAGAAAAGGCTTTGGAACGAAACACTTTCTGATTCTGAGCGTTACAGAACTGGATAGAGTTAAACTTTGCGGAAAATTTCGCACCAGTTTTAAAAAGCATATACCATTAATATTTTATGGCTTGGTTCGGTTCAACACTGAGCCCTCCACATATATGTATTTTTTAATGATCAAACACAACTTCGAAAAATAGCAAAACGCAAGGGAATCGCACGGAATACAGAACATGCTAAATTGCGTTTTCCAAACCGTAAGCGATTGAAAACTCTACGTTTTCTATAACATGGGCGTATTTCCAAATAGGTTAATTTTTTTAAATATGTTAATTGAAAATTAGGTTAAAATAATGTTGAACTTACTCTTAAAGGCCCAAATAAACAAAACAAGCGGTTTAAACGTAAACAAATTTTTTGCTTTTCGTACAAAAATGCCTCACACGTTTTTCATATCTTATATCAAGCCGCTTGTGTGGTTTATTTAGCCCTTTACAAAAAATGTTCCATTATGTGTATTGAAAATTACTTAACAAACTCGTAAGCTTACAACAAAGAAGATATACATAATTATAAAATATACGCTTTACTTTTGTGGTTTACAAATATTTAATTTTTTTTAAAAAAAGATAAGAATTAAAAAAAATATGTACGTAATTAATTTTCAATCGCCTACAAAATACGATTATAAATATTACGAGCCGTAATTAAAATATTTGAAATTACAAAATAAAAAAAATAAAAAATTAGTTTTTAACGAAATAACATACAAATAATAAAAATGATTTATAAAAGGTTTATTAAAAAAATTTTTTATACACAATCCGTTTAATAAACTCTTTATTAACCTGTTTTATTTTTTATAAATAAGGCCGTAAGTATGTTTGTATTTTAACGAAATAGTTTGGCGAAATACTGACTATGTTGACATACATATCGCTTATTTACTTCAACAACGTCATAACTTAAAAAAAAAATACATTTCGAGATAAACGACTTGTAAAGTTTCTAATTTGCTCTTACAACTTATAAAAATAACGACACATTTTCTTCAAACTGGGAAAGAAGAAAAGATATAAAGATGAATTTTAATACAATAATAAGAAAAACAAAGCGAACAATTCTGCACCACTAACTCTAAAATTTTATTTTCTGAGTTATGACGTTGTAAAGAGTCAGCAATTATTTTATTCTTCAAATTTAGCCCGTTTTAAAACCAAACCTTTCGAAATTTGATTTTAACAATTTCGGGTTTGAAGCAGATAAACATCCTCAGGAACTCACTCGTCCCCACTACAATCGGTTCTAAACACCAGAACGACTCGGAAAAAAACCTTAAAAATAAAAGTTGAGAAAGTTAAAAACTTAAATTTGGGCGCCTCGAAAATGATTTTTTTGATATGTCGTAGTGGAACTTTTTTTCCTCATGCCAAAAGCTATCGAAAAATCGATGGCACAAAATCGACCCACCCTAATGTACATATTTTCCCACAAATATACAAAACATTTTTATGAACTTATCCGAAAATTTCAAGTTGTTTTAATTTAACATCATTTGTTATTGTATATAAGACTAGCCGTGACCGCGGCGTTGCCCGCCCAGAGTTAATTTTAGACTATTATAAAAGTAAATTTATCTCCTATAGATATTTCGTCCAAGGCTTGAAAACATTTAAAGCCTGTGTGTTTTATTTTATGTAGATCTATCTACATATCGAGCCTTTGCTGCAATAGTGTCATAACTCAAATTTGAATTTTCTAGAACCTCAAAATTTAATTCTTCTCTCTGGAGTGGAGTATATAAGATATTTGTATGAAATTTATACACAGCCAAAAAATTTGGGTTTTTTGAAGCACTTAAGAGAAAAAGCCCATTATCGAGCAATAAGAGAGCTTTTATACAACAGTAAATGATAAAGAATAAAATATACAAAAAAGCTGATATTTGAGTGCTGACAACGAAGAAGGTTTCAAAGCGAACAAAATAAAAAAATATTATGGTTTACGAAAACTATTGAATAATGGCATTTAAACAAGTAAAAGCAAACTATTAATGAACATGTTAATTTAGTTAGTCCTTAAAAAAGCACTTTGGGAGTGCTCCGTTTGCATGCTAAAAGAAGCGCTCATTGTCAGCAGAAAATAGTCCTCCAAACCGGGAACACCCCTTACAGGCATCCCATCATCAGGTTTGAAGCGATTTCAGGTATGAATTCATACATAAAACCTGCTCCTTTTGGAGCACATTTTTTACTGGGTGTGAAGATACATTATTAGCTAGTAGGCGGCCCTATGTTCCACTGGGAATTAAGGAATTAAATACATTAGCTCAAAAATCAGGTTTTTTGAGTTATGGCTCTATTGCAGCAAAGGCTCGATATATTTTACATTTCCGATCTATCCCTTCGAAATTGGTTAGATATTTTCGGAGGCAGTAATTCTCCCTATGCCCCCCTTTTGGTCCTAGTTTTAAAAAAGTCTATATTTCCAATTTCATCAAAATCGGTTCAGCTATTTAGCCAATAAAGCGTAGCAAACGCAAAAGTCACTTTCGCATTCGGTCAGGGGACGGCGAGCAGACAGATAGACTGAAGGCGGAATGGAGGGTGAACAGCGTACTCACGTTAAAATGGCTTTGTTTTTCTTTTGAGTATGGAAACGTGTGCTTCAATAGATCTCTTCTAAATAGGGATTTTTCCCAGGATTTCCCGTCCCGGTTATTTCCCTACAAGAAATGAATGAGCGAGTAGTCACATTTTTCATTTTGTTGTTAAGAAAATGATAGAAAGAAATGACCGAAATAAAGTTTTCGGTCACATTCGGTCATTTCTTTTTATCATTTTCTTAACACCAAAATTAAAAATGTGACAACTCGCTCATTTATTTATTGTAGGGTTTATTTCCCGCTTTCCCGGGTTTTTTCTTGCGGGATCCCGGGAAATAAAAAATTCCTCATAGTTTAAAAAAACAGCTATTTATACTTTGAAATTTAGTTTTATATTCTCTTAAAATTAGCATCTGTGAATGGATTGTCTATTAGATCAATTACAAGAAGTGAGTACATACGTAAATCAATGTCTCCTGATGCATTAATTAAGTGAAGTGAAACGTTAATAAAGAACATTAATTCAAAATAAGGTGCAGGCAGTAAAGTTTGATTTTCTATGGACAAGTCTTAAAAATAGCAGATACCTAAACATATCGCTCCTTTATTGCTCCTAATATCTACATAAACAAACGAACTTAGCAAAATGCGATTTAAGTTTTCAAAATGTGCCGATTTAAAGATATATTTTGCTATAACTTCGGTTCAGTTTGAGATAAAAAACGAGTAGGTATGAAGGAACACTTTGCTTAAATAACTTACAATTTTTGATTTTTGAGATATGACTATGTTGCAATGAAGGAGCGATATGTTTATTAGGTGATAAACTATTTGTTCAACCTCGGTAAAAAAGTGAACGAAATTTTTCGGAAACATGGTAATTAGTAAATAAAATAAAAAATATAATTTTGACGACTTACCAAGCGCTTTGAGTGTGTCAGAAAGTTATTTCCTAAGCCGTTAAAAAATGTTAATATATTTATTTTAAATATTTTATATATTTTATGAATTAACTTTTCGATCTCATATCTTGAGTACCTCCCACCTTAAAGTATACCGATCTCCGTCCGGCTGGCTGGCAGGCTGGCTGTCCATGTAACCTTGTGCGCAAAGTACAAGTCGCAATTTTGGAGATAATTTGATAAAATTTGGGTCATAGGTTCTTATTGGCAAGGGCCAAGCCTATTGAAAATGGGCCGAATCGTAGGACCACGAGGGTAGATAGGGGGAAATTTCTTCCTCTCAGAAACTATCAAACCGATTTTAATGAAATTTAAAACATAGATAGATCCATATCTATAGGGACACATTAGCTATACAGTTTTTAAAAAATAGGACCACAAGGGGAGGCAGGGGGCAATTTCTGCCTCTCACAAACTTTCAAACCGATTTTCATGAAGTTTATAAACATAGATAAATCCATATTTACATGGACACATAAGCATGATGTGTTTTTAAATACTGTGGTGTAGGGTATCACATGGTCGGGCTTGACCGACTATACTTTCTTACTTGTTTTATAAAAGTTATTTTCTTTATTTAAAAAAAAATGTCCAGCTTTTCCGGGAATCAAAAAACTCCGGGGGAAAAAGACTACTTTTAAACGATAATTAATTTTTTTTATGTAAAGGAGTTTTAGCGCCCATCGACCCTATCCTAAGCACTTTAGTGGAACCTTATACAGATTATGTCCGGTAGGAGGTTCCATTCTTCATTTTGCAAAAAAAAAATTTAAAAATCGGACCGACAGTTCCGGAGTTTCTCTCTTACCAACATACAAACTTTTCAGCTTTATAATATTAGTATAGATAACACTGCTTTACAAATTTTTAATTTGGAAAAATACCAAGAACGCCACATGCATAGATAAGTTAGTTGGGACCTCCTGAAAAGTACCGTTTTTTAGATAACGGGAACATACACCGAAAAACACAAAAGTACCGTTATCTTAAAAACGGTACTTAGAAAAAAAAATTACAGCGTTTTTCGTGTTCTGGAGGTCCCAATTAACTTATCTAGGCATGTGGTGTTCTTGGTATTTTTTGGCATATGAAGGGTTCAAAGCTGAGCCGAACCAAGTCATAAAATAAAATGCATATACATATGTATTTCAAAACTGGTGTGAAATTCTTTGCAAAGTTTAACTCTATCGAGTTCTGTTACGGACCAAATCAAAAAGTTTTTCGTTCCAAAGTTAACGGTAATAAACCCATGTCAATGGCTCCAGAAATTAATGGAAATTCACTTACTCAAACTCAAAATATTATCGAATTTTCATTTTTGACTTGGTTCGCTTCAGCTCTGAGACCTCCATATATTGTGCTAGTCGATGTTCCCTTTTGGCTACGTCTAAGGTTCATAAATTGAATAGAATTTATGTACAAATTTTGGAGCTAAATCAAAAATTTAATAGTTGAATTAATCTGAAAAATGTCAAAATGGTTACACTGTTTACCAGTGAAATTTATGTTTTTATTAACACACACAAACCATTAAAGCCTAAAATATATGGCTAGATTAAAAAAATATTATTGAATATGCGTACAATATATCTGCCATTGATAAGTAAAAACTTTTATTAATAAACTAAAGTGTTTGTGTATAAGTATGTATGTATATAAAAAAATTTTACCAAGCTGCATTTCAGTAGTACTAGACCCTCATTACTTTTCCTTTTTTTTTTAATTATAAAAAGAATTAATGAACCCTAAGCCATAGATAAGTTCTGAATTTGTTTCAATACAAAAACAATAACATTTAAAACATGACTAAGTATTATTATCATCTTTTATTATACATAATTATTATAAATTCGCTGTACCAACCACCACAATATATAAATTCATTTTCTATATGTTTATCAGCAAGAATTTAAATATTTTTATTATTTCATATTTAAACAAAAGATAAAAGTTAAAAATTTGAATAAATTTTCAAGATAATAATAGAAAGTTCGTGTAAATAAATTTTGCACAAAAAAAAAAAAAAAAAATACTTTTTGAATATCATAGAAGATACCATAGAAAATTTATAAATTTGCCCTTGAACCTGTTACGCGAGATTAATGTTCATTGATTCCGAACGAAGTCTTTTAGCTCGCTTAACTTGCATTTAAAGCAAAAACAAGTTTTAAAATAATGGGTTTGTTTTAAATTTTCGTTCGAATTCGGTGAACAGGAAGTTAAATCGTCTATTTGCATTAAAATTATTTTTTTTATATTAAATTTCGGCAAAAGTATGGGGATTTAATTGATTAAGTTAGAAAATTAAATTAAATTTTTTTAAAAGAATCAAATAAATGTAATAATAGCTTTTATTTAAAACAATAATTGTAAATTTGTTTTTCACACACCGTATCGTATTAGAAAAACTGTGTTTTTCTGATTTCATTACTCTAAAACAAATGAATGAATATGTATATATGTATGTGTTTTTATATTCCTTCCCAGTTGGCCAGATTGCCGTTGACGACATCGTCGTCAATGATGTATGCACGACTTGTCCCCCGTTGTTTATGTTTTCTAGAAGACAATTTACAGGAAATCGTCGTGCACGACTGTTTGAGCGACGTTGTCTTCTATTTAGCTTTATGTGGGACAGTATGAGCGACTTTGTCTTATAAGTTGTCGCCTATTAAACTCTATGTGGGACAGTATGAGCGACACTGTCTTATAAGTTGTCTTGTATAAAAGCTACTGACGACAAAGTTTTTTTGAATGCTATTCAATCACTTGCTTGGTTTCTTTTTTTTTTTATTGTTGATTTAAATACCTACAAAAAATTTACAAATTAGTTCTAAACAATAAAACCAAAAATGATGATGAAATTATTCGCGGGCGGGAAAATGGATTACATGGAGTTGCGTATAGGAGTCAAATATAAAACATATTTCTTCTTTATTTGCCAATTCGTTTTCCGAATGTAAGCGACCATTTCAATTAAATTTTACATTGATACATATCATAAGTTCTTTACTATCTCTGAAAAAGTTTCTCGATTTCTCGCCTCGCTAAACAGGTTGCCTGCATCACGGATACCAGTCCACGCTTGTATGTTACTAAGCCAAGTTATTTCTTTTCTTCCTCTACAAGGCCGTCCTTCAACATTTGTTCGCGTGATAATTTGTATTTTGGGTTCCTCATAATGTGGCCCAGGTATGCTGTTTTTCGCTTCTTTATGGTGACTATTAGCTCTCTACTTCGGTGCATTTGACTGAGAACTTCTCAGTTCGATACAAAGTGGGTCCATGGTATTCTAAGAATTCTTCGATAGATCCATATTTCAAAGGCTTCAAGCTTCTTTACGTCTACTGCTTTTATGGTCCATACCTCCATTGCATATAGAAGAACAGACCATATATAGGTCTTAACGAATCGTATTGTGGTTTCAAGATTAATATCATGGCTGATAAAAACTTTTTTATATTTAAAAAATGCATCTCTTGCCATTTCAATACGGCATCTGATTTCCTTTGAACTATCCCACTGGTCATTGATTGTAACCCCGAGATATTTAAAACATATAACAGAAATTAAAATTTAAACTATACTAAAAACTGTCTGAATTAGATAACCATTGAATTATTTTTGTCGTGGACGTCAAAATAGAGACATTGTCATGCAGGTAGTCGTTAATGATAAAGTAGGCGACATTGTCTTTCTTTGTGTCGTGCACGATTTTCGCGACACTTGTTCGAAAATGTCGTTGACGATTTGTTCCCGCTGTCCCTCACATGTCGTGCAGAAATTAACATTGCCGTGCATCCGTCTTCGAGGATGTCTTAAAGACGGGGCCAACTGGGTTATTTTATCACGTTCTTTTGCATACTTTATTACCATTTTTATTTCCCAGTTGGCCAGATTGCCGTTGACGACATCGTCGTCAATGATGTATGCACGACGTGTCCCCTGTTTAAGTTTTCTAGAAGACAATTTACAGGAAATCATCGTGCACGACAGTTTGAGCGACGTTGTCTTATAAGTTGTCTTCTATTTAGCTTTATATGGGAAAGTATGAGCGAAACTGTCTCATAAGTTATCTTGTATAAAAGCTACTGACGACAAAGTTGACTTGAATGCTATTCAATCACTTGCTTGGTTTTCTTAAGTGGCACATTCTTCTTTTTAATTGTTGATTTAAATACCTACAAAAAATTTACAAATTAGTTCTAAACAGTAAAACCAAAAATGATGATGAAATTATTCGCGGTCTGGAAAACTTTAGGATTGCTTATAGGAGTCGAATATAAAACATATAATAGAAATTAAAATTCCAACTATACTAAAAAACTGTCTGAATAAGATAACCATTTAATAATTTTTGTCGTGGACGTCGAAATAGACGACATTGTCATGTACATATGTAGGTAGTCGTTAATGATAAATTAGTCGACATTGTCTTTCTTTGTGTCATGCACGATTTTCGCGACACTTGTATGAAAATGTCATTGACGATTTGTTCCCGCTGTCCCTCACATGTCGTGCAGGTATTAACATTGTCGTGCATCCGTCTTCGATGATGTCTTAAAGACGTGGCCAACTGGGTTAGTTTGTCTAGTTATAAAATACATATTAAAATAGCAGATTTTTTTTAAGGTAAGCTTTTATTGTGAGTATGTGTGTGTGTTTCTTTGTACAATCAAATAATAGAAGCGTACGACGCGAATTTTTATCTTATTTCCCGCTTGTCAACCAAACGTTTTGAGTTCTTTAATAGATCTGTTCTTTATTTTCAACTTACAAAAATCATTCTTAAAATTATGTAAGTAATTAGTATTGTGGTTATTTTGTTGTACTATTTATGGTTTTTAATCCAAATTTTTAATATTTTAATTAGGCTTAAGTTCATCAAATTTAATTTTCATTAAATTATTTTTATGAAGAAAGGAATTTTACAACATGAAAATTGATTAAAATTGTTATTAATAATCTTTCATTCTTGACCGTGGCCGGGGCTCGAACCCTGGCCGGCAGGTTACCATGACATGTTTCGATCGCAACCACTCGATCTCCTCAGATGGATTTGCCGTCTTACACTCGCAGCCATCGACGACTGCTGACGTCAATAGTCAAACATCAATCCATAAACCAATTTGTATTTTAACCTTTGGTAGATCGAAATTTGCTTTTCTGAACGATTATCCATTTTGATTGATTTTACATGTTTTTTCCTTACTTCTGTTTTTTCGTACTTTTGTCAAGAATTCTTCTTGAAGTCCAAAGTACATTTTTTGTTTTTTCATTTTGTGTTTCTTTTTTCTGTTGACCTTTTTCAGCACAACTTGAAGGACAAATGTACACATAGAGCTCGCGCCTTAGTTTTAACAACAATTAGTATTGTGGTTATTTTAATGAACTATTTATGGTTTTTAATCCAAATTTTTAATATTTTTAATTAGGCTTAAGTTCATCAAATTTAATTTTTATTAAATTATTTTTATGAAGAAAGGAATTTTACAACATGAAAATTAACTAAAATTGTTATTGATAATCTTTCATTCTTGACCGTGGCCGAGGCCGAGGCTCGAACCCTGGCCGGCAGAGAATAAACAAACAGCAGCTTAAGCATAAACAAAGAATTAACTTAAATGTAAACATTAAAAGTTGCTTGTGTTTAATTCGACTATGAATTTTGTTAAAGAAAATCATTTAGCTGACATGCAAAAATGGTTCAATACTTTTAATCATCAAAAAAAGGTCAAAAAATAATAGTTCAATCATAACTTTAATGTATTGAAAAATGTTTATATTATCGACGTTTTGGTTGTCAAAGAGGAGCATTTAACATTTTATGCAAGGGCACACAATAGTTGACGCAAATCTATGTATATGTCAACATACGTAGATCTAATTATATTTTAAGCGGGATGGCCACACATCATACTCTCATTTTTGTGAGTGTGTTAGTAAAAACTCACACGCATTGTTTGATGTGAGTTTGACGAAGATCAAAATTTTTTAATTTTCACAAAAAATTCAAGCTTGTTTAAATATATTACTTTAAATTTCAATTGGAAACTAGAAAGAACATTTTGAACAAAAAAAAAAAAAAATTATAACTTGGCAAATAATAAAACATTTCTCTTGAAGTTTGATGACAAAAATTTGACGTGTGGCTGTGCTAAGCAAATCAAAATATTAACATACTGTTACGAAAGTAACTTTAGTTAGTTGTAATTATTGTTTAAGAATTAGTTGTAATTATTATTTATCTTGTATGGATTAGTTATTAAGTATTTGTTAGTTATTTTATTAGTTAACATTGTTATTAAAAATTGTTATAATTTACTTCAATCCCAATGTGCAGAAGGAACTAGAAATGACCGTTAAAAAAGCTTTAGTATAAGTGGTGAAATTATGTTAACATAAGTGCCGCCACCAATCATAATTGACTATGAGTGGTGAATAAGTAAAGCCTCGAACCTTCGAGAAACATTTCGAATGTTCTAGATGGCTGAATTACAGCATAAATACTTGCGGCGGTTAGCATCAAAAAACAGTATTAGTTCAGACTTTGTCAAGTTAAGAGCGCATCACGGGGAGAAAACTATAAACGTTTGAAGTGTGTTGATAACAATAGTGAGTTGTAAATAAAAGCTATAAATTACGGTTGTTAAAGTGACTAAGTTCTTAATAAATAAGTGTTATACATTAAAGTGTTGTGTTTATTTGTTTTATTTGAATTGCAATAAAAGAACTCGAAACGGTTTATTATAAAGGAAATAAACCAAAACGTTATTGAAAGGCAGTAACGTAACAATACGTTAATGTCAAAGTATATTTATACCAAGTACATGCAAGTCTACAACAAATCAACAATAAAAAAAACAACATTCATTTTGTTTGTGTAAAAACATTCGATACTGTCAAACAGCCAAACATAAAGAAAACAAAAAAAAAAAAAAAAAAAAAAATCATGGCGCACTAAAATGGAAGCAAATTTTAACAATATCGAAAATAAAACAACTGAACAGCTGATCACTTGCATGTACTTGTCATAAATATACTTTGGTTAATGTGATATGGCAGTTTGATTTGTGGTCACGGTACTTTATACGTCAATTGCGACCGTACTGTGCAAAGAAAACGGATAGTAGTTTATATTTGGAAGAAGATGTACACTAACTTAATGTATTTTTTAAAACACAAACTCTTTAACTTCTTTTAGTGTTAATGAATTTGTACACAAACAAAAACGGTACACAATGATCGTTAACTCAAGAACAACAAACGCTAAAGCAACGTACCGATCTTTTTTAAGAAGAGAATCCCTTTTACTTTATACTTCGCCTGAAATGCAGGTTTTGTTATGAGCTCCGGTAACACAAAGTTCTGAAGTTGGAAAACTTTTAACTTACGTTGAAAGCTATCAGTTTGTTTTTTGATTTGTTTTAATGTAATTTTTGTGATGTGTATCAGCAAAAGTAAAATTAAATACAAAATAAAAGAAATAAAATAAAATTAAATAAATAAATTGTCTCAGTCTTTTTTAAATATCCGTCATCAAAGTATTCGGATGAGTCCGATTAGAAGAGCACTAAACACCTACATATCGATGGTTTTCTTCCGCAACCACGTAACTCGATTTTTTGTGATTTTTTGTTTTAACTGGGAAAGTAATCAGTAAATACCGCTTTACAATTTTGCAATTTTTTTGTTTGGCGGAAAATCGGAATTTTTCCTAATTCTTGGATTATAAAAGAATATGAAGCATAAAGTGTCAAATATTTGGTTAAAATATAGTATTTTGTTTCTCCTGAAAAGAAGTTGTTTTTGAGTTACGAGGTTGCGGAAGAAAACCATCGATATGTACGTATTGTGATGGGAAGTATTAGTAGCACTGTCAGGACATAAAATTAAGTATCAGAATAAGATTGGACTAATTATTGTTATTTCATATTGAATTTATGAAGATTCAATAAATAAAAATGTAAGTATTAATTGTGTGTCCCTCCTCCGTCGTAAATTTAGTGTTAGTTAAAAAAAGCAACATATCGTCAGCTCATTGTTGGTTTGACCTACTGACGATTAAAAAAATTGAATTATGTAAACCCTTTTCACGAAATTTTCATGGTTTGTAAGATATTAAGCATTATCTTTGAGTAGTTGAATGTAGTTGAAGTAAAAGCAAAATAACATGACAACTCAATACACAGCTGTAAGTATACATATTGTTACGTTACTGCCTTTCAATAACGTTTTGGTTAATTTCCTTTATAATAAACCGTTTCGAGTTCTTTTATTGCAATTCAAATAAAACAAATAAACACAACACTTTAATGTATAACACTTATTTATTAAGAACTTAGTCACTTTAACAACCGTAATTTATAGCTTTTATTTACAACTCACTATTGTTATCAACACACTTCAAACGTTTATAGTTTTCTCCCCGTGATGCGCTCTTAACTTGACAAAGTCCGAGCTAATACTGTTTTTTGATGCTTGCCGCCGCAAGTATTTGTACTGTAATTCAGCCATCTAGAACGTTCAAAATGTTTCTCGAAGGTTCGAGGCTTTACTTATTCACCACTTATGTTTACATAATTTCACCACTTATACTAAAGCTTTTTTAACGGTCATTTCTAGTTCTTTCTGCACATTGGGATTGAAGTGTACTAAATTATAACAATTTTTAACAACAATGTAAATTAATAAAATAACTAACAAATACTTAATAACTAATCAATACAAGATAAATAATAATTACAACTAACTAAAGTTACTTTCGTAACAATATGTTTGCAGCACAAAGAGCTAATTTTTAAAAATAAGTTTAGAGAAGTGGCGTATGCAGCACGATTAAACATTTTCACTTTCAACAATTACCTTCTAACTTCATTCATGAAAATTAACGTTTTTCTTCAAAACATATGCCGTAAGCAGTGGTGAAAATTTTCAGAAAACTTCATGTTAACCTTCATTGTCGTTTTTCTCCACTGCGACTTTTTGGCATATGCGCCTTACCAATAATGAGCTGACGATATAAAGTACAACGGATTCTATGTGAATTAGCCTTTAGTGCTCGCGTAGCGTTCTTTAAGAGTAGAGTACATTTATGAATCTCAAAAAAAAATATCGATTTCAAAATTTATTCGATTTCAATTTCACTCTAATTCGAATTTCAGAATATGGCTAAAAAATTAGCAGTTCAAAAAAAGCTAAATATTTTTTAAAAAAATTAGGTGTTCTAATTTAATGGGGTTTTCACCATTAAGAAAATCTATAAAAACCCATTGTTAAATTGAGCTGAGGCCAAAATACCGCAGTCGATATCGAATTCCGTAATTTGGCACTAGCTTATATAATTTTTTTTCTGTTTTTATAACATGCCATTGGTATATATGTAACTATTCCTTTATTCCAAATAACAATAGTTATTAAAATAATTTATATTTGTTTAAGTGTATAAATGCAACAAAGAAGTTTCAACATCATTTTATAATTTTTTGCAACAGGCAAATTTTTATTTTATTTAAAATATTATTTGTTTAGCCTTTTTATTGTTTGTGATCATGGTAGAATAAGTACAAGGTAGATTCATTAGGGAGAGTTGTCATACCTTGTAATTATTCCACCATGGTTTGTGATATTAAGAGCCTTCAAAGCCAATACGAAATGCTGGATTTTTTTATACTCAATATATCATTTGTTTAAATATGTACATAGTAATACTAAAATAAAAAATTTTATAAAAAATATTATAAATTTTTAATGTAAACATTTTTAGTAAACTTTTATTTTTTTTGGATTACTTTTTAATCACATTTTTATTGCTCGTTATTTTGAATTAATTGTTTGTATCCGATTAATTGGGGTTAATTAGAAATTCATTTTAATAAGCTTTTCCCTTTTTTCAAAATATTTTCTTGGATTTAATTGTGGGTATGTTAATTTTAGTGTGTAAAAGGCACAATGTATGCTAATTATGATTATTTTTTTTTCTTTATATTTTCCGTATATTAAATTGTATTGAACATGAGCAAAAACAATGACAAGTTTTTGCCACCGATTCAAAAATCTATAAATCAATAGGTAAAATTTATATTGGCTTGATCAAACTTTAGCTTTAGTTTTAAGAATTTCTATTGAATTACTAAACTTTATTTGTAAGAAGATAATTGTAGCTATTGTAATTTAGATACTTTTTCTTATGTATTCCATAATACTTTGTGAGATATAAATCTAATGAGTTTTGTTGCGACTGTAAAAAATCTATGTATTAGAAAATTGTTATGAATTCTTAAACAAAACATTTTTTTTTCAAAATTTTCCTTTTTTTCAAAACTTCAATAATAGGTCTTAAGCTACGGTCGCAATTGTCAAATATTTGACGGAAAAAACGGGACCAACAAGCAAACTAAATAATCATTTCCTTTAATTCCAATATTTATTTGGATTATAGTACCACATCTTGCAAAGAATAGTCTTTTGCTATGTCTAGAAGTATAATGTGTTTATTTTGTGATATTTAGACCATGTTAAATCTCCCTGACTATTAACAAAGGTAGCGGTTACGCTCATTTGGTCAAATATTTAATAAGTGTGACCGTAGCTTTAGGCCCCTATTATGGTTTACAACTCAACTCAGTTGAGTTGTTATAAATGCAACTGTTTGTGATTAGTTGTAATTTTTGTTATGTTTTTGTTCACCGCAATTTAGCAAAGTTGTAAACCATAATACAAAAATTAAGAAATTACAACTCAACTGAGTTGAGTTGTAAACCGTAATAGAGGCCTTAAACTACAAATTTAAAAACAATGTTGCCGAGTTTCGGATTTTTTTAACTGAATATGGTCAACCCTTTTAAAGTTATTTCAATATATGCAGTCAAAGTGCCTTAATTTTGGACATAACGGTATATCTCGAAAAGTAGAGCTGATAGCGAAAAATGGAGATTAGATTTTAAATCAGCGCCCTCAAATTTACAATCAAATTCCAGAACGCACAAAAAGTTCAAATTTTTTGTGGAGTGTAATTTACCTTATCGTCGGTTGATTATTTAATTGTCGTATGTAATTTGTATCCAAATTGGACAATTAAATAATCAACCGACGATATGCCCTCTGCAAAGCCCATTCTCGAAAGTCAGCTGAATAAGCCTTAAGGCCCAACTATAATATGCTTAAACTGGCTTATGCAATTGCGCGAATACATGTGATTCATATGCGTCGAACCATATTGAACTTAACAAAACTTTTTGTTAAATTTTATGAAACTGTCATTTGCTTAAGCAAAGTGCGAAACAGATCGCACTTTCCGTACGGAATCAAATGTTTTTTATTTTGTTTTTTAATGCATTTGAGAGACTTTTTGGTAATTTTTGACAATAGCTTATGCATATTATAGTTGGCCTTTAAACCGCAACAACTAAAACAGATTTACCTAAGTCCCGAAATTAATTTCCGAAAAAAGCGGGAAGTGATAACAACTGAATATCCCGGGAACTTCAATCAGCATTATAAGGGTGATTTTCTTTTATGCAATTATCCATTATGTACTGTACCGTTAGCGAAATAACAAACAATTTCATACCGTTACCGAAAAAAAACAGGGGGGTTACCGCGTATTTCGATTCGAAGGAAATCATTTACGGATTCGAACAATTTGTACTGTGTATTACGATTTTCGTAATATTTGTTTCGAATAAACGGACTTTTTCATACTTTATTGAAAACAAAAATCACTTTCTTAAAAGCCACTCTCTATTACGAAAAAAATTGTTCATCAAATTTCCCATTTACTAAAAAATACAACCTCTGTCATCGTTTCGAACGATTACGAAAATCGTAATACACAGTACAAATTGTTCGAATCCATAAATGATTTCTTTCGAATCGAAATACGCGGTGACCCCCCAGTTTATTACCGATACCGAAATTTTTTTTGGAAAAAACAATTTCGCAAGTAAGATACAAAAAGAGAAACAACTTTCTTTCGGTTTAGCTGAAACAAGAAACTTTTTAGATGCACAAACGCAGTGAAATTTCTTTATCGCAATAACATGCACATATATATGTATGTACATGGTACATATTGTATATTGTACATATGTATGTACTTATTTATATTGTAGCTGTGGGCGTTATGTTTTTACCACACAAATATAACAAACAGCCTTTATTGAATATTAGAAAATAAAAATTAATTTAGTTTACCACAAAATTTGTATAGGTACCTACTTTTGCAATTCCACCGAATTGTTTAATTTCACACTTACTTGAATAACTGGTTAAGATCACTGGGTAATTCAGACATTTTCTTTATGAATTTTTTGCACAAATTAATGAAGACACTTTTATATTGGCTAATAAGAATAAATATTATGCACAAACACACACGAATGAACTAAATTATAATTGTTTAGAGAATGCACAATAGATATTGGTTATTGAAATAAGCTTTACCGGCAAATGTAATTTATCCTGACCACTTTCTTCCAGTTTTTTTTAATGAATGTTGATGGAAGCAATAAAAACACCGCTTAAATAGGCTGTCAAAAACATAAAAAAATAAACAGATGGCATTATTACGCCAGATGACCAAGGCGAATTGCTGTTTGTGAATTTGCCTTGACAAATGAATTTTAGATCTAGCAGTGATGGAAAACTAAAAAATTGAGACGTTACTTGTCACCAAGCAAAAGAGTACTTTTTAGAAAACATTTTTCTATTGAAAAATAAACTAAAAAAATGAAACATATAACAAAATAAAAAATGTATTCATTTTAATAAAAAATATATAAAACTAGCTGACCCGGTCCGCGTTGCTGGCCCTAAGCAAACATTAGTGTTATCAGCGTTTGAAAAAAAACTCAAAAATGTGGACAAAATGTAGGTATCTTAAATGCAAGAGTAAACAAAGTTGTTTATCATTGATTGACAATATAATATTATTTTTAACTTATTGTACAATGTTGCACCTTAGTAAGCGCGGAATATCTTGTGTTATCGAATGATGTAAATGCTATGTACATAAACCGAAAACTCGGATTTTTGATTGTAACATTTGGAAAGTTTTGATATTGGATCATTATTAACATAGGTTTTTTGTAAATATCTTCGAAACTACATGACAACGGCTTCCAAAAAATAAAATAAAAAAAAAGCAAAAAAGATAAATATATGTCATTGGTGGTTCAATATTAAAATTGGATTTTGCCACGCCCCTCCGCCCGCAGACCGAAATCAGACTTCACAGTGTCACTCGCCTGAATATTTTGAAGATTCCCTGAACATTTCATCAAAATCAGCCCAGCCATTTTGGAGTCCATACGTTACATACACACACACATCCTGTCTATATATATATATATTTATATATATATATATAGAATGATATATATATATTTTGGTAGAACCTTTCTAAAATCATCCACTGCAGTTCACATGACAGCCCATCAAGGCCTTAAGAGCCGCCTGGCTGTCTATATATATAGGACCTCAAATCCGCCCAAAAAAGTTGCCCCTTTCAATTCCCAGCCCTTAATATCCCTGGAAACTTCGCCTGTAATACACTGCAGTCGTCAAGAAGCCTACATAAATAAGTAGATCCTCAATATAGAAAACTTACCTTAAAATTTATTTATTTCAGCGCCTCGAAATTTATTTTTGTTTGAAATAATTTTTGACGTATTCAGAGACTAAATTAATTTTGTTGCAATATAGCATTGTCAAAATTGGGCTACCAATTTCGGCTGACAGATTAGGGGATCTTACCCCAAATAAGGGAAAATTTTATTGCTGAAAATGGTAGAAAAATGTAATTTGGGGTTTGCTGTTATTATTGAGGATAGCAAACAAAAAAATTGGGTTTTTGGCGAAATTTTTAAAAATTTCAAGTTTTCCTTTTCATATATGAAAATTATTTCTTAACTCAATTAAAAAAGCTTGGTGGCGTAAAGTGACAAAAAGTAGCCTTTTCTGTGGAAATAATTATATTTGTTTTTATATTGCCCAACTTATTAAATTATGTAGAGCTAGTCTACAATAACAACAGCAATAAAGTACGCAATAATATTGAAAATGTATGGGTACCTTTAAACGTTACGAATTGTGTTTAATCTTTATTTCTACCCTACAAGAAATGAAAGAGCGAGTAGTCACATTTTTCATTTTGGTGTTAAGAAAATGATAGAAAGAAATGACCGAAATAAAGTTTTCGGTCACATTCGGTCATTTCTTTCTATCATTTTCTTAACACCAAAATTAAAAATGTGACTACTCGTTCATTCATTTCTTGTAGGGTATGTTTGTTGCCTTAGCCCCAGGTCTACACTGAAGATAAATATCTCAGCAAGTTGGCAATAATGACGGCAGAATAACAGAGTAATATTTCTTATGGCGATTTCTTTTCTGAAAAAAATATGTTACAGTATATACATGTAACAATTTCTAATGTTACCTATAATCACTGGAAGTGTTACATGTTGTGCAATTTCAATAGAACACTATTAGCTGCTTTTATTTACAACTATTACACTTTCATTATTAAGTGCCGGTTCACACACGTCAAGTTTGACTTGTCAAGTCTTGATCTTTTAGGAGAGAAGGGAAAAGAGAAGGCCATTTCTTTTCCCCTCTTTCCTAAAAACTCAAGACTTGACGAGTCAAACTTGACGTGTGTGAACCGGCACTAATGTACTTCATGAGCGATTTTTAAAGCTATTTAAGCGGTTTCTGCCCGCAATTATGGCTTGGAAACAAATATTGACATCACTAATAGCTTAGAAAAATTTAAACGATTATAATATAAATAGACTTTTATTGATTTTTAAAAAATTATGAGCGGTTTGAATTATGACAAACAAAATAAAACATTGGTTGTACAAACAAAGTAGTAAGTACCAAAGTTGTAAGACAGGGCAGTATGAACACCTTAAGTAAAAGTAAGGGTAAAACATGCAACATGTTTTGCATGTTTTTTATCAACATTTTCACAAAAGAGCTGGAAAATTGTTCCCACAGTTGTATTTTTAGTACAAACGAACACAAAAATGTGGAACATGTAACATTAATGCAACATATTTCTCAGAAAAGAAATCGCCATTAGTCCCCATTTACAATGTGGCAAGTGAGAGGCAGACTGACGAAGTCTGTATGCGAGGGGTTGTAGAGGTAAAGTGTGTTTATCTCTTACACTTTTCGGCATATTTATGTTGTTGCTTCATATCATTTTTCTCACAACAATGTAATTTTAGTATAAATGCCTGTTAAATGTTCATCTTCGTCACAGCGAAAAAGAACGAAAAAAGGAAAACAATAATTTCTGTCTGTCTATTAATTTCGTGATTGTGAAAGATTTATGGCGATTTCTTTTCTGAGAAAAATGTTGCATTAATGTTACATGTTCTACATTTTTGTGTTCGTTTGTACATAAAATACAACTGTGGGAAAAATTTTCAAGTTCTTTTGTGAATATGTTGATAAAAAACATGCAAAACATGTTGCATGTTTTACCCTTAAGGTGCTATCAGACGGGATGTATTTTACATATGTACTGTCACTTTTCTTTCCCATATGTAATTCCGTATGTATGTCAAAATTTCCATTTTACATACGATTCATAATTTTTGCTATCACACCTGCTTATGTTTTTCCTTATGACATAACCTATAAATGTAAACAAAAGCTGACTTTTGTTAACGTTTCAAAACAAACCAGCTGTTTTGTTTATGTATGCCACAGGAAAAAAAGAGCGTGTTCTAATCGAAAAATTTACATATGTATTTCCACATGTATTTTACACATGCAAAGTTTCATATGTATCACACGATGTGTACAACTTTTACAGATGGAAAATTTGACAGTACATATGTAAAATACATCCCGTCTGATAGCACATTTACTTTTACTTAAGGTGTTCATACTGCCCTGTCTTACAACTTTGGTATTTACTACTTTGTTTGTACAACCAATGTTTTATTTTGCTTGTCATAACTCATACAGCTCATAATTTTGTAAAAAAATTATTTTAAAAGAAAATATAAATATATTTACACATTAAAATCAAAAAAAGTCTATTTATATTATAATCGTTTAAATTTTTCTAAGTCATTAGTGATGTCAATATTTGTTTTCAAGCCATAATTGCGTTCAGAAACCGCTGAAATAGCATTAAAAATCGCTCATGAAGTACATTAATTATGAAAGTGTAATAGTTGTAAATAAAAGCAGCTAATTGTGTTCTATTAAAATTGCACAACATGTAACACTTCCAGTGATTATAGGTAACATTAGAAAATGTTACATGTATATACTGTAGCATATTGTTTTCAGAAAAGAAATCGCCATTAGGCAATTTCATGTTAACTCATAATTTGAAAAAAATCGAGAAAGAAGGTGCAGTGTAAAACTGACGCCATCTTTCAAAAATTAGTTTAATTTATATAAATTCTTCTTTCTTATGGCGATGAGTTATGACAAGCAAAATAAAACATTGGTTGTACAAACAAAGTAGTAAGTACCAAAGTTGTAAGACAGGGCAGTATGAACACCTTAAGTAAAAGTAAGGGTAAAACATGCAACATGTTTTGCATGTTTTTTATCAACATATTCACAAAAGAACTTGAAAATTTTTCCCACAGTTGTATTTTATGTACAAACGAACACAAAAATGTAGAAAATGTAACATTAATGCAACATTTTTCTCAGAAAAGAAATCGCCATTATTCTACTTTATTATTTCATTGTATATTAATTTGTTTAAGCTTGAGGTCTTTTTTTTATAAAAATATAAATGTTCCGCTTATTTTTTTAAAGAAAAACGATAAGTATTAGGTATATGTATATGAATTTACATGTTTCATGCATTTATTTTTTTTTTGTGGTTGGATTTGCGATTCATATGCTATCTTCCACGCAAGTTACAATATGATTTTATATGTTTTTCGCCATATTATTTCTATTTTGCCCTTTGGTATTCAAAAACTGGCAAAATGCTTTCTATTAAAATATGGCGCAACTTTTTTAGACACTAAACATAACCTTTAACCCTGCGGCCACACGGTCAAGTTGTTCTTGATAGTCTTTTACATATACTGCTTGTCAAAATTTACATAAATTGAAAGCTGTGACTTAGGCTGCATTCAATTTTTGAGCAATTTTCTTTCAAGATGTCATCAAGAAAACAATTTATAACACAGCGCTTACATTTGCCAGTACTGGCAAGACAGTAAGCATATACATATAACACGGCGTTTACATTTGACAGTACTGGCAAGACAGTAAAGGCCATGTCAGATAAAACTTCATCGCTTTGCGTGACGTTTCTAACTTTGACTGAAAAGCGTAACGCAAAAGGTGTATGTCACAATAAACACTTTGACAACACTCACGCATTGTGTGTTAAAAAAAAATAAACAAAAAAAATTTCTACTAGTAGATTGTCAAAGCACGCAAAAAGATGAAGGCCATGTCAGATAAAACTTTTGCTTCGCTTTGCGTCAGAGTTTCGCTTTGACATTTAAGATGAAATATACATACTTATACGAAACAAGTCACATAAAGAACTTTTAACGCAAAGCGAAGCGAAAAGTTAGGCAACTCTCATCTTTTTGCGTGCTTTGACAATCTACTAGTAGAAATTTTTTTTGTTTATTTTTTTTTAACACACAATGCGTGAGTGTTTATTGTGACATACACCTTTTGCGTTACGCTTTTCAGTCAAAGTTAGAAACGTCACGCAAAGCGATGAAGTTTTATCTGACATGGCCTTGAGAGTTGCCTAACTTTTCGCTTCGCTTTGCGTTAAAAGTTCTTTATGTGACATGTTTCGTATAAGTATGTATATTTCATCTTAAATGTCAAAGCGAAACTCTGACGCAAAGCGAAGCAAAAGTTTTATCTGACATGGCCTTAAGAAAATACATATTAGTTGCCAATAACACTACTAACTGTCTTCGTGACGTAGGCGTCCAGACAGTAGTTAAGACAGTTCACTTTTAAAAATTTGTCAAACGTGAATGTTGCAGCGCAAGTTCAGTTTAACGTTTTTTGTATAAAATAAACAAATTTAAAAAAAGCTTAAAATTACTTTATTGTGTGAACAAATATAAAACTTAACTAAAATATAAAAAATCAAAGCAAAATATGTTGATTTTTTTTTATACATTTTGATTTTTTCTCTTTTGCTCACAAAACTTAAGATTACTTATAGCAAATCTCAAATCACTGTCCAATTTTACTGTCTGCAAAATTTGCTAGACAGTAGACAAGACAGTTGGAAGAGTGTGCATGTATAAGTGAAAAGGTTTGCATGTATTGCTACTGTCTTGCCAGTACTGGCAAATGTAAACGCCAGGTTAGTTGGCAAAACAATGCAAAAACAAAATAGCTGTAAAAGTGTTTATGTATTAGTGAAAAAGTTTGAATGAATTGCTACTGTCTTGCCAGTTCTGGCAAATGTAAACGCTATGTTAAGCCAAACGAAAAATTTGCTCAATAACCTTTAAATCAGCTGTTTTCTTGAAAGTAATTGAAACACTCACTGGAAAGAGAAGTTTAAAGGCAAGTTCGTATCAATTTTTAAAAGTATGAGTGTATTGGTAAAAAGTGTGAGTGTATTAAAACTTTATAGGCAAAACTTGATCGTGTAACCCTCAAGTAAAGCAAAACAACATCGTACATTGTTGCCGATGCATTTCACAGTATACTTCACTTATTTTCATTGTGCAAAAAAATCAAAAGAATTTTGATTCTTGCCACAATATTGTACCACCTTCGAATACCACACACACATTGTACAATACGAAAAACTTAACAATTCCATTGCAAGTGTATGAGCCGCTTAAGTTCAATATAAAAATATCAGAAAACCATTAATTGAAAAACAAAAAGTATTAAAAAGTTTCCAATTATAGATTCTGATCCACTCAGGACATTGCATGTTTATATATCTTATATTAACGAAAATTAATTAAAGTACCAGATGTAGAAAGAAAAAGTACAAAAAAGCTCCCTCTTAAAATTCGTATTCAATCAGGGCCAAGCATGTTTTATTTTATCTTTATAGATCGAATATTAACAAAAATTTGAAAAGTACCAACATTTCTCGTCTTATAGGTTCTCATTTACTTAGGACCTATAATATTATATTTCTAAGTCTAAAATATGGAAAATTAAAAAATTATCACAAGCAGCACGGAAAGGTAAAAGAAAGATATTTAATTTTTGGTTTGCCTTTGCTGATTTATAAAGTCGAAGTATTCGAAAACCGGGTTTGAAAAACTTTGAATAAGACAAAGCTTTGTGGAATTGAAAAGAAAACAAATTTTTTATTTTTATGTGTTTTTCATATCGTCAGATGGTCTCATGGCATATTTTTACAAAACTTGAGATATAAATCAATTCTGTTTAACAAATAATTTGACCTACTTGGAAGACATTTAAAAATATTAGGGTAATAAATGGTAAATAGGGAACAAAACAGGTCTGCACTTTTTAAATTAAATCTTAATAACATTTTATATTTTGGCCAAAAAGTTATGACGACCTTAAATTTCACTAGAAAACATATCTCGCGATCCACGTTATTTTTAACAAACCAGTGACCACCCGACGATATGACAGATTTCAATTAAATATATATCGTGCTCTTCTGTAAGTAAATACCTTTACAATGGTGGACACGTACATTAAAATGTATATAAAATTATCATATCAATTAGAATTTATTAACAATTTTTAAATTTTGTTGAAAGCCTTATTTATTTGCTTTCACTGTATTTTTTTAACAAGCCACACATGGCAATAAGTTGACATTACTGCATCACCTAGTTGCCAACCATCTGTCATAAGTTTTATATATTTTTTTTTGCTGTCTTCTTGACAGAAATTTTTTAGTTTTTCATTCGTCGGGTGAAGTTTTTTATACAACGTTGCTTGGAAGTGAAGAAAATCTGTAATAAAATTTTTTATAATCTTTAATATATTTTTTAATTATTTATTGTAATCAAACGATCGTGAAAAATTAGGTAATTTGGAGTTAATATGTAATGTGTACATTGCGAAGAAATTGAAAAGATTCGAAAAGGAGTTGTAATTAAAACAAAAACTGTATATTATTTAAAGTTAATACAAAGAGTGCATTAATTTTTTCAATTGAATACAAAAAAAGCCTTGAGTCTTTTTAATATACACCAACACACAAATTAAAATAATAAAGCCGATCAACAACGCCTCTTAAAAATAAAACTAAATCGAAAAGTGAAAAAAGTTGTATCTTATTAGAAATTTAGGTGTATGCACTAGTTATGAGTTCGACTATAAATTACAGTTAATAATTGAGGCGTTTATTGAAATATTTGTTTATCGTAAAAATTTCAGAAATAAATTCTTTCCATATACAGCTAAAAAAAATAAAAGAATCACTAAACCGTAACTCTAACGTCATTCAAACAGTATTTTTCTTCTAATAATTTTGCTATTGTAACATTTTTTCTAGTGAGTTTTTTTTAGCTTCTTTGGCTAGTCACTTATAAAGAAACAGAAAAAATAACCTAAGTAGGAAAAAGCACCTTGGAAGAAGCAATCATAAAAACTTTAACAACTATATATTTTTTACTGTTGTTGTTCTTAAGGGTGTTGGTGATATTGTTGCTATAAGTTTTCCTATTGTGTTGTTTGCCAAATCGTGTAATAATTCAAGCAAACCAAACAACCATCCAACCAACAACACAAACCCCGTTTATTTACACCACATTCTCTTGTGCTGTCTAAAGGTATGTAGTCCATGATGTTTGTATGCATGTGTATTTTTTATATGTATTGTACATACCTACATATAAGTATGAACAGTGTTTTTTTTTGTTATTTAATTTTTTGTTTTATTTTCTTTTTTTTTTCGCTGTCGTCATATTTTGTTGTAAATAATTTTTTTTATTATTTTATTTATTTCTCCGCTTGTGTTTTTCATGTTCTATTTTAATATAAATTCAATCTGTACAGTTATTTTTGAACTTTCATCGTCGTCAAAGAAACGGCAGAAAGACTCCAAGACAAGAGGAGAGGACACAGTAAATTTTCTTCATCATCCATCACACACATCTAAACAAACAAACAAAGCAAGCATGCAGAATTACATACTTTAACAATAACAGCAACAACAAAAACATACCTACAACAAGGGAGGATAAAAAGGAAACAACGAGCATTATTGGCAGCCGGTATCTGTGAAAGGAAGGATTGTTATTAAAATAAAGTCATAAAGAATTTCATATAAAAGTTTGCTGTAATCATTGCAAATATTGTTAGTTATACCTTTGTATACATATATGTATTACACAATTGTATTCGCATTTTGTTAAGTAATTGATTGTTTTTCCATTTCTGGAAGTAGTTTGTTGAGCTGTGTGTTTTGTTTCCTATAACGTTGTATGACTGACTGAGTGTCAACAGCGACCATCCCATATCAGACCAGACAACGAAGAATATTAACGAGGTGCAGTTGCAGTTTTTTTTACTTGTTTGTTCATCACACACTTCAATTCATTCAACTGTTGGCTGGCTTAAATGGTAAGTTGCAATTTTTTTTTATAGGTACCTATTGCATTTTATTAATTTGTTGTATTTTTAAAACTAATTTATTTATAGTTTAACATACCTATACACTTTTCATTCTATACTTAATATTAGATTTGATTATAATATTGTTTATCTAATTGCATGAGCTACTTTGTGTCGTTTGTCTGTCGGTTGTTTAGTCAGGCTGCCAAAATATTTTTAAAATGACTTTCATTTGTTATCGACCAAAAAGAAAATAAGTTTCCAGGTTTAATTCCAAAACATAAAAAAAAACAGAAAACATGGCATGTTCATTCTATATTTGTATTTTTCCTCATTTTATTTCCCATTTTATACCATTCTTTACTTTTATATATTTTCTTAATTTTTTTACACGACAACTGTGTGCAAAATAATAGCAGGAAATTGAAATATAAAAGTTTTTCCAAAAAATCAATACCTATTTCCAGGAAAAAAACACCGTTAAACGTCAGCATTTTATTGAGTCTACTAACATTGTAAAAAAGACAGATTTTGAAAACAGTTAATTTTGTTAGTTCTAAATTTTTTTGAGAAAAATCATGTTAGGAAAAACAATTTGTTTTTTAAAATCCAATGGTTTTGTTTCGGTAAAATTTATAAACTATTATAATAAGTTTAATGGCTCGATTACGGATGACGACTGAAATTTTGCATACATATCACTAGAGTAGTCAGTCAATTTCTTTATCTTGCGAGAATAATTCAAATCAAGTTTCATACCTATACATAATTCGCATTAAAAAAAGCTTTGATTTATTCCTGTTATTATTATGCACATTAATAAAGTTTGATGTCTGTTTTTGTACATAAATTTATAGTCAATTCTTTTTTTGGACTTTTTGTTGTGTTTTGTTATTCTTTTTGCTCTTTTCTTTATTTATAAATGTCGTTGTTATGGTTTTACAGTGCATAGAAAATTATAATTATGCATTTTTTAGTGGCAAAAAATAATAAAAAAAAATTTACTTTGATCATTATTGCTACTATTGTTTTTGTCGCTATTGTAGCTTTTGCTGTTGTTGTTGCCGTCAACATCGTCCCCTTTAGTTCGCTTTATATAGCGCGGTAATGTTTTTAAATACAATAATCATTCCTCAAACTTTTACATTTTTACAAACAAATGTACAACGTACGCACTTCTAGATGAGCGTGTTTATTTGTCATCTTTTTTGTTGTGTTTCGTTTAAATTAAAGTCTACGAATTTGAAAATAGTTCAACCACACTCATAGATACGCACTTTCAGTTAAAAATATTCTATTTTAATTCAATCCCAGAGAGTCAACTTCATGCTGAAAACTAAAGCAAAACCCCATTGCATGTAAAAAATAATTCTAATTTTAGCATACGCAAGCATTATTTCTAATTTGCAGATAATATACTTATATATTTTATAAACTACAGTCGACCCTCGATAATTTGAAATTCAAGTGGTCAGAACAAAGTACAAATAATCGAGAGTTCATATTTACAACAGTCTAAATTATAAATAGGGAAAAAGAAACAAATTCAAGCTAATAAGAGTTTCTACTGTAAGGCAAAAATGTCTTTAGACAGGAACTAGTTTTTCTTACTGTTAAATTGAAAATTATTTAATTGCATTATTTCCTCATCAAAAACTCAAAATTATTTTATACACGAACACATTGCTAGTTCAAATTAAAGAGTATAGAAAATTCAAACTTTAAATTATAAAACGTTGGCGAGCCAGATGACATTTCTTGTGCAGGCAAGATTTTATTCAAATAACTTTAAATTAACGAGGGGGAAAAATTACATGTATTTTTTTTTAAATTTCTTTTTTAATGCTCATGAATAGCTGTCGACAGGTTCAAACTTACGAGTTTTAAATTATCGAGGGTCGACTGTATTAAAAATTTTCTGTTAAATATGTACGTTAAGCTTTTTCTTTTTTAATAATTCTGAAAATAGTGTGGCAAATTTAAATGTGGACGACATTAATAGGAAATAATTCTATTAAAATTGAATGGTATCAGAGTCAAATAAACCTAAATTTGTAGAAGATGAACGGAAATTTTTAAATGTAGGTTTAACGAACGAGTTTTGCGTTCGTCTTCTTAAAACAGGCAGAAAGAATTTAGCATCCCAAGATTTTGTCACAAGTGAATGTAGCGCCAATTTTTAACCACATTAATTGTAATTTAATTTTCAGTATTATTTAAAAAAAAAAGAACGTTTAAACAGTAGGATAAAAAGTTTTTGTTTTGAAACATCTTGAATTAAAATGCATTCAATTATTCCTCACGTTTTCATAAAAATTAAACAAGTGCTTGAAAGTTAAATTATTTTAATCAAAACTAAACTACTTTCCAGTTATACATTTCTAAATTCAACTTGTTTTTTATAATTTGTATTTATTTCGTTTCGTTTTTTTTTTATTATTTTATACTTAATCTACTTTGATTCCAGCTTTCTTGAAATTTTATAAAGCAAAAAAAAACACTTTACTTAACAATAAAACTTAGCCAGCTTTAAACATAATACATGTATATCTTGTTTTGTTTTATCATTTTGCTGTTTGTATGCAAATTCTATCCGGTCTCTAAAAACGTCATTGCTTTGACAAAAACCGAAACAAAAACATATAAAGAGGCAGATCAAGGCCCATTGAAAAGGTCTGCGCAAGAAGCCTGATGATCATTGTTTATATTCTTTTTAGTTGTCAAAAGTTATTTACATTTTGCGTACATGTGCATGTATACGTTTGTTTACGTTTATGGTATGCCACACATACACTTTTTTTTCCTTTTGCTTTGTATATGTGGTAGTAAATTTTTGAAAACTAAAAAGAATCGTGTTTTGTTTTTGTACAAGTAAGCAGACCTGATAGATGGGCCTTGAGGCAGATCAAAAATCCAAAAAATAATGTTAATAAAATACGCAAAAACTAAACAATATAAACCGTCTGTAATAAGTACATATTCAATAAATTTAGTGAATCATCCGCTCTTTACCATAAAAAAAATTACACAAGGGCAAAAAAATAAGTTCGTATTGTCTTTCCGTAGAAACCAAACTTTTTATTATAAAAGAATTATTTCAATTAAAAACAAAAAGTGCTGTTGCTGTCATGCACACACACCCACATGCTGCTGGAAACTCTAATGATATCAAAAGTTGAAAATGAAACTAAAAAAATTTAATTTACAATTTCTTCTTCTCACACAACAAGTGAAAGTCAATCTCAATTTTTGCATTGAAAGGGTTACCGCTTGGCGCCTTACAACATTCATTCACACAAACTTCACCGATCTTACATCCGCAATTTGGCTGTTTTTCGTGTTTTTTGCTTTCTAAACCGTTTCTCAGCTGTTCTTTGTCTCTTGTTTTTGCTTTTTAATTACGGTTGGCTGAGAACAAAAATTTCCTTTGTACATTTCTTGCACGTGATTCACAACATGCCTGTCTGTATATTGGAAAATATAAATAAAATTCTGTTTATTTTTTTTATAAAATAAAGTCATCTTTGTTATTAATGATTATAAAAATAGCTTTACAGAGTTATATGAATTTAAAAAAAAACATATTTCTTTTGTAATGATTTACTACTAAAATTGTGGATTGATTGTTGAAGGAAATAGAAAATATTCTATATTTTCTCTAACAGAAAGAACCCACGTGAGGTATTTGGAGAGATTTCTTGAATAAAATTTGAGCTAGCGAAAGATTTCTTAAAATAAAAAAAAATTTTGCTAAAGGGAGAAATTCCTTTGGGCAAACTTAAACCATTATTAGATTTATAAAAGAAAACTTAAGGTAGCTAGACATTTTATTTAAGAAAATATTGGCCAGCGGATTTTTTTTTTTAGAACTCTTGAGCAATAGAAATTTTCTTTAAATAAAGAATGAAGCGACGGACAAATTTTTGTTGCAAAGACTTGAGCTTTTAATTCATTTTCTGAGAAAAGTCAGAGATTTCTTTAAGTTAATCTTAAGAATGCTAAAAGAATATCTTTTAAAGGGAAAATCGTTACAGAAAATGTTCGCCTTTTTAAAATTTTCTTTAGAAGCTGTGCGAAAAAAAATTTCAATTAAAAAGATTTTATCGAATAGAGTCTGGGAGTTATTTCTTTTTTATAAATTATTTTATTATCAAATTTCAAGAAAGCCGTATAAGTTGAAATTTGACTCAAAGAAGCATAATCGAAAGAAAACTGTTTAAATAATCACCCTTATTCCATTAAGCGTCATCAATACGAAACGATATCGTTTTGTGTCGATTGTTGTAAATCGGTATGCCCATTGTCATGTATTTTTGGTATACCGTTGGCATCGATATAAATTGACTCTGATTTTGTCGTCAGTCTTATTGGTGTCGAAAAAGTTTTTTATTTTTTATTAACAAAGCATAACGTCAGCTCAGAATTGGTTTGGGGCATATGCCATAAAGTCGGAGTGGAGAAAAACGACAAAGAAGATTTCTCAAAATGTACCCAATAGAATTTTGTTATATTTTTACCACTGCTTCCGGTCTATGTTTTGAAGAGAAATGTTAATTTTTGCGCACTTTCATGAATAAAGTTAGAATTTAATAGTATTTTTTTGAAAATGAAAAATATTGTTTTGTGCCGCATACGCCACTTTGTTATAAAAAAAATTAAAAAAGTGGCTTTTTGTGCTGCATACGTATACTTATTGCGTGAGTGACTGACTTATTCATCATCGTACAGCCTAAACGCCTGAAGCTAAAGATTTGAAATTTGGACCGGAGGTAGATCTCTCCCCAAATCGATCCACTAAGACGGGATTTTTAAAAATTCAAATGTTCAGGGGGTAAAAAAGGGTAAATTCGGAAAACTATTATCTCGAAAACTAAAAGAGATACAAAAAAACTGTAATACATATCGTTGTTCTTTTGAAAAATAAGTGGACAGGTGTGTCGTACTTTTTTAAATTCGGCTCTTTTAGAGTGAAAACGGGAAAAACCTGAATTTTGGTACGTTTTTGTCAGCCCATCTATCTTTTGATCCAATAAACCTAGAAATAACGTTTATACCACATTCGAAACTTATCAAAAAAATACAAATACAAGTTTGGTACCTTTTTGAAATTCGAACGTTTAAGGGGTGGAAATCGTAACTATTTTTGGTACTTTTTTACAAAACATTTTGCATTTTGCAATTTTTGACACTATAATGGGGGGAAAAAATAGTACCAAAATAGGAAATACGGAAAATTTAATATCTTTCTTCAGCTTTTTGGTTCTACAACTGGTATTTTTTAATTATCGTTAATATTTGACCTCAAAACATAAAATTCAACATGCAATGTCCTGAATGAATGCTTTATATCTCAGATTTTGGATTCAAAAAGGGGATATTCAAAGTATATATACCCCATACGTAACTTAATTTTTTCTAAAATGGTCGGTAGGTCAAACCAATTCTGAGCTGACGATAAGCATTTTACTTAATACTATAATAATTTTGAATTAAAAAATTGGAAAAAAGCAACAAAGCTTAATATTCTAAAAAAGCCACAAAGTTTATTAAAAGTCCCTAAAACTATAAGGAATAGCAAAAATTCAATGGAAATGGCTAAATAACCGGAAATTCGCGAATTTTAGCCATGTTCACGATAGAAGCAAGTTTTCCTGTAGGTTTTCTGATTCTTAACAGATTTATTGCTTTTTAATAAATATTAAATTTCCGCTAATTTTGCCACTGTTATCGTATTTTTGCCATTTCTTATAGTCTTAGAAATTTTGAATCAATTTTATGGCTTGTTTGAAATATTAAAAAATTTACAAGAACTTTTGCAATATTTGCAAAATTTGTTTTGTTTATTTTCGATATTTTGTTTTTAAGCGATTTAGCGAGCTTAAATAAATTTGAGGGTTTGTTTCCAAGTTTGCAATTTTTCGCGATTAAAGCGATTTCTTCGTGTGATTTTTTACAGCTTTAACGGCTTTTAATAAATATTAAACTTTGCTATCATAACACAATTAGCAAATTTTCGATAATTTATCCATTTTTGCCATTTTTATGTTTTTAGGGACTTTTTTTTTTTTTTTATCAATTTTATGGTTTGTTTGAAATATTAAAAATTTTCGCAAATTTTCGCTATTTTTGCAAATTTTCCAAATGTCGCGTAACTTTTTGTTGCTCTTTTCGGCAATCGTCGCCGTTATAAAGATATATCTCCATCAACACTGTTGATTTATACGGGGGCGAAAAGTGTAATAAATGCGTTATGACATTGTTACATTGCTGTTATAGAATACAAGTTTTGTATCGAATTGATAACGACGTAGATTAAAATTGATATTGATATTAAATCGATGACGATGACGACGATGTTAAATGGAATAAGGGTGAATAAAAAATTGTTTTTTTTTTCTTTTACAAACAACTTTTTTATTGCCTTTAATGCGATTTTCGACTGTAGTCGAAATATCTGATTGAACGATTTTTTTTGGTATAATTGCGCACATAAGCACTATTGTGAATTTTGAAATAAAAAATTTTTGTTTACAAATTTAAAAATTAATATTAATTAAAAATTACCACAACGGAATTGTGGTTCGATGATTCGTCTGATGAAGATAAACGCTTACTGGAGCTGGCCAGAAGTAGAAAAGGTTGAGGCATACTTCCAACATATTGAAAAAGGAAAACCACTTCATAAGTAAATTTCAGTCATATTTAAATTGGGAGCAGTTTTATGCCCAGGTATCGTACCAACTCAGCATTTAGAATAAAAATATTCTTAGCCTTGCACAGCTCACGGTATCTGTAGTGCTGTAAGAAGTTCTAGAAAGTACAGCAGCAAGAACAAAAATTGTGACGGTTGATCCCAAACAATTTGCTATTTCGAGATTCAGTACCACTTTTCTACAATCTAAAACTCTACAATTTCCTTTAGCTAATAAAGGTTTTTGTTCCAACTGCTGGTTGTTACTTACGATCTTACACCTGCATAATTAAAAACAAAATATATGTGTATGAAAGTAAGAATATTTATGTACATTTTGAACAAGCTTTTAAAATTTATTTGTATCGTCGTAAGTGAAATAGTTTAGTGCTGTTGTTTTGTAACACAAATTTTACATTCGATAGCCAGCGAAAGTCGTTTATCGATTACAACTCAAAATAGGGGCCAATATATTGCTAGTTATTGAGTTATTTACAGTTTTACATATCTCATAAGCAGACTAAGAATCTTACTAAGTCCTCAGGGCTCTTGATTGTTAATAAGTAAAGAAAGAATAAAAAACAACTGTCTATTAACTTGAGCTTGGAGGAAAACTTAAGCCAATTAAAAATGTTCTTTACAAAACTCAAAAAACTCTTCTTTCTCATAGAAATTGTTATATTCATAAAGTTTTCTTTACGGAGTTGAAAATAATTCACATAATTTAATTTTTTCCACGCAGTGTTTATAGTTTGATCTTCGTCGATAGCGAGCGAAAATTAACTTACAAATATTTCAAACCAAAAACATTTTTTTAATATGTTTTTGTTTTAAATGTAAATGTGCAAAAAAGAAAATTTTCTTTCGATATCGACAATATACATATCTTAAACACGGCCTGTTAAATGTTAATAAGTTATAATAAAGTTTATGAACTTAATAATTGAATTACAAAATATAGACTCATAAAATAAAGAGAAAAAAATCAACCACAATTTAGTTGCGGTTTGCATGAAATTGCCACATAAGTAGTCAGTCGTTGAAAGATTTAAACTTAGCATATAACAAATTATAACCATGTGATACAAGAAGTGTAAATATAAAATCCAACTATGTTTTGATTTTTTTTTTTTGCATGTTTAATATGTAAAATATTTCCTTTATACTATTGTTAATATTGTTTAAAAAGTAGAGTATCAGCTTGTTTCTTGCTTGTCCGTAATTTTTCTTTTATTTATGATTTTGAATTTAGTTTTTTCTTTTTTTTATTGTAATTTGTTATACAAAAAGTATTTTGTTACACAATAATAATAAACACAAACACCAACCGATTCCTTTAAAAACAAAACTCCATAAGTCTTTAATAGCTTGTTAATTTTCTTTTTTGTGTTTTATTCTCCTTTTAAACTTTTACAACTTAAATTTGAAAAAAAAAACTACAAACAGAACTTGTTAAACCCGGCCCATTACTAAAGCAATTTTCAACATTAGGAAAACCCTAAATAAATATTGAAAAAAATACAAAACAAAATATAAAATCTAAGAAATAATTGTTCAACAAAGTTTTTAACAATTAAGAAATGGATCGAAGTATGGACTCAATTGGCAGCTGTTCTTTAGATGTTGATGCCGAATCGTCAGATATATCAGGTATAAAATCTTTAACACACAAAAACCCCCTAAAAAAACTCAGACATAATAAGCAAGAAAATCTAACTGCAAAAAATAACAAAAAGTTCAAACTAAATGTTTATAAAAATCTTCTTTTCTATTTTTTGTGTTACTACTTTCTTTTTTATTTTTATTTATTCTTTGTAAATGGAGTTTTTTCTTGTTTATTAAATGACACTTTGTCCAAATCTCCAGCAATTTTGTTTAACCTTCCCTTACCTCTCAGTAGCAAGCACCTTAAAAAACACTTAATATTTTATAAAGATTATTGTCTTTTGTACCAGAAATACTACATTTTATAATGCTGCCACTTCTATACTATTTTCTACATTACAACACTACTATTCTCTTTCTACTGCCTATTATAATTTTGGTTTATTTTCTGGGCCTATTTCTTGTTTTACTAACATGGTTTTTATCTTTATAATTATTCACCCTTATTGTGTTTGGCGTATTTAAAAAACGCCTACGACTGTTTGGTAATAGATTAAAGAGAACGTGAACTTTTTTCCTTTAATCTATTACCAAAATGTCGTAGGCGTATTTTAAATACGCCAAAGACAATAAGGGGGATTATTTTTATACCCTCCACCACAATTAGTTGTGAAGAAGGGTATACTAAGTTTGTCATTCCGTGTGAAACTTTTTTATTATTCATCTCAGACCCCATAAAGTATATATATTCTGGGTCCTGGAGTAATTCTAAGTCGATTTAGCCATGTCCGTCTGTCTGTCCGTCTGTTGAAAACACGCTCACTTTCTAAAATAAATAAAAAAAACTTGGTGTCAAATTGCTTGTAGTTATCTTAAGCAGTTTGGGATTGAAATCCAGCAAAATCGGTTCGGTAGGATCAGAGCTGTTAATCAAAATGTGGAACCACCACTTAAAAAAAATTGATAATTTTGTTACAAAAAGTATCATAAATGGTGGAAAAATGCACGGAATGATGAGATTTGGCAAAAATTCGTTTCATTCGATTGGAAATCACGCTGTAAAATTTCGCGAAGATCTGTCCATAATTTACCCTAGGCCCCATATAAGCCCTACTCCCGGAAAACAGCATAGAACGCCTGATACCCTAATTAATAACGCTATCATTACAGATTTTTACATTTCACAGTTTTATAGGACTAGAAATAAAACAGTAAAATTTTGTGAAGATCGGTCCGTAATTTACCCCAGGCCCCATATAAACCCTACTACCGGAAAACACTTTAGTACTCCTAAAATCATAATTAATAATGCTATCATAACAAAATTTGGTACATCACCGGCTGTCCATGTAACCTTGTGCTTAAAGTACAGGTCGCAATTTTGGAGATTATTTGATAAAATTTGGGTCATAGGTTCTCATTGGCACAAGGACCAAGACACATACGCATGATGTGTTTTTAAATACTGTGGTGTAGGGTATCATATGGTCGGGCTTGACCGACTATACTTTCTTACTTGTTTTTTGTTGTTGTTGGTTTTAGGTCATGCTAACATGTAGAACAGACCAACCAACACCACCAGGTTTCTATTTCCCACACACATTTTTTTGGTCACTATTTTTCCACAATATACACATACATATGTATACTTTAATAGTAGTTATTCATAGTTATTATTGTGCGAGGGGTTTTGTATGATTTATTTATTATGTTGGGTTAACAAATGTTCAGGGATATATATTATTGCACGACTAGAAATATCCTTAAATATTTGACTCAAACACTTGACATGCAATTTAAATCTATTTATATGTTTATTATTATTCTAGTTTTAAAGTGTCATATACAGAGATTAATTTTTTTTTAAGTGATAATTATAATTAAAATTTTTTAAAGTTTGAGAAGAAATTGAAATGGTAACAAATTTGCCCCCAGATTTCTTTAAAAAAAACTTGAACCAGCAAAAGATTTCCTAAAGAAAACTTATGCCAGCACAAAAATTTAATTTAATAAAACTGCCTCATGTGAGAAATTTATTTAAGAAAACTTGAGTCAGCAAAATATTCTTGTCTGTTAACGATCAAAATTCTATTTATTATCACTTTATGGTCTACACCACAACTTGCATTAAGTGGTATTTACACAAATTTATTTTAAAATGATATACTCTTATAAAGATTCATTGTTTTTTTTTTTTTTTAATTAAAACAACTTAATATTCATTCTGTTTGCACCTCTCCTCTAGATACAAGTGGAAGTTTAAATTTTCCAACTCCAATATCTATTAAGGACATAACCCGTGAATTTACCAACAACATACGAGAGCGCTGCTCTGTACAGACAGTTAAACAGACAACAGCTTATGTGGATCCAGTTACAGGTCAAGTTTGTATAGCATTGACTCAAGCACCCACAACAACAGTTAATAACAACAATACAGGCATTGTGGATAGTCACAATCAGCCAGTAACAAATATAGCGCCGAAAACAACAACAATAACAACAACAAAAACGTTATTATCACCACAGACACCCGAAGATAGTTACGACAAGAAACCGAGTTATTTAAATTTAGCATGTTGTGTTAACGGTTATTCGAATATTACCACATACGATTCAAAAATACGACAGGACATAAACAAATCACGAGAAGTTTCACCGATTCGACCATCATCGAGTAGTTTACATTATTGTAAGAAGAGCAATTCTCTAGCTCCTCCCGTATTGTTGGCAATGCCAAACGCGAATTTAACATCGCCCCAGCAACAACAGTCACCACATCAAATGATGTCGGGCACTACAAATGGAGTGTATGTGACGAGCTCTACAATTGGCAGCAAATACTCGATAATTGAGAACACAAATCACAGCCAAAATGGTCTAGATGCTCACAATACCAGTGATGAGGGCGGCGGTGGTGTCAGTGTTAAGCGAAGTTTTATACAGCAGCGTGTTGAGAGATTATATGGGCCTGGTGCTCTAGCTCAGGGTTTCTATAGCCCCAAAAAGATGAAAGACTCTTCATCGCGCCTTAATAAATCGGACATAACTGAAAATGGTGGCAGTGGAGGGGCTACCTCTGAACTGGCTCGTAAATTTCAGGAGCTATCACCCGGTAAAGACTATAATCAATTTCGTAAAAAGTTGTCGAATGGCAAACCCCCCATACCACCAAATTCTATGGCCGTCAAAGATGACGTTGTTAAATTGGACAATAATGATATAGATTTACCATGTCTGCGACATTTATCACAAGAATTTCGTGCACAACTGCCGGTGGTATCGCCCAAAAGAAATTTCTCTCGAACATCCCCTGGTAGGGATACAATACAGCCACAAACTCATACCACAGCAATAACAAATGGCAATAACACTACGTTAACAACACCTCCCACAACTGTTACACCAATTTTTGGCAACCACTTTGAACAAAAACTACAACAAAATGATCACTATCAGACATCATCACCAACAACAACGACACCAGCACTTAATTCATCTTCTCCCATTACAGGCCAAGACGAATTGGATCACAAGTTTGCTGTTGCTGTGCTCGAAAGCGACATTTCAGTTTTAGAGAAATTAGTTCTTCCCGCAATAGATGAACCAAAAGTTGTGCTTCCTTTAATAGATCCACAGAAAACCAAATCGAATATTTCTACTTCTATAGATGCCGAAAACACACAGGTGGCATTAACAACAAATGGTTCGGTGAAATCAGGCGTTAAAGATGCTCATTTCTTTTTGAAACAATTAAAAGATGAACAGAATCGTTTGCTGATAATGGCCGCTCAAGTTGAGAAATATTTGGATGCCTTAGCGGTAAGTGAATATTTTTCGCAAAAAGTCAGTATTTTCAAAAGAAAAGTATGTTTTATATATAAATAAAAGATGCAAAGGGTAGTAAGTCTTTTTATATAAGTTTGTCATTCCGTTTGCAATTTCCACAACATTGATCTTATGGGTTGCGCAGTTGATTGAAATATCGGTCCAACAATTTCTCTGTTCGTGAGTTTGTTGAAATGTTTTTTCCGAAGACTCCAGATACGATGGAGACAACGTTGTTATAATGGGTGATTTTTTAAGAGCTATAGGAAAGTTTAAAAAAACACATAAAATTCAGAAAAATGCATGATTTCTTTATTTAAATCGATAGTACGGTCCATATAATTTAATGTTTGAAGATTATTTCATGCAAATGTTGACCGTGACTGCGCCTCAAATGGTCCATCCGCTTAGTCCAATTTTGGCATACTCTTTGCAACATTTCGGCCGGTATCTTATGAATAAATGCTTCAATGTTGTCTTCAATGTGTATAGACATGAGCTTTAACATAGCCCCACAAAAAATTGTCTAAAGGCGTTAAATCGCACGATCTAGGCGGCCAATTGACCGATCCCGAACGTGAAATAAAATGTTCACCGAACTCGCCTCTCAATAAGTCCATTGTTAAGCGTGCTGTGTGGCATGTGGCACCGTCTTGATGAAACCACATATCATGCAAGTCAAACTCTTGTATTTTGGGCAAAAAAAGTTGGATATCATCTCACGGTAGCGCTCACCATTCACAGCTACGTTACGATTCGCATCATCTTTGAAGAAGTACGGTCCAATGATGTCACCAGCCCATAAACCGCACCAAACTGAGCCAAAAATGAGCTGACCATAAAATGGAAGAAGCGCGCGATGAACTTTCTTAACAAAGCACGCATTTTGATAATAAAATTCAATAATTTGCAAGCGTTGTTCGTTTGTAAGACGATTCATGGTTAAATTAATGACCAAACTGAAGATGTTTGACAGTGAAACAAAACACGAAACGTGCGTCAGCTGTTTAAACCAGTGTTGTCAGAAAGATAATATCTAAAAAATCACCCGATATATTATTAGATATTAAAAATTAAATTAATCGGTCCCTTATTTCACCTGGCCCCACATTTATATACAATTAAATTATTAAAACTTCTTGGTTTAATTGAAATTTTATTTTTTTTATCTGTTTTATTTTAACGTTTTAGAGCAATCCCGATATTACGGAAGATACTTTTGGTCTGTTACGTTCAGCTTCTGGTAAAGCTCGTTTATTAGTATCACAAAAAATGAAGCAATTCGAAGGTAATTAGAAAAAAATTATCCAAATTAATTTAAAAGATTAATAAAAAACTGTGGTTTTGTCTTTCATAAAATACAGGTTTGTGTCACAATAATTTAAACAGCTCACCAGAAGATCAATTTCCAACAACTGTTGATGACTTACAAGGATTTTGGGATATGGTCTATTTACAAGTCGATCATATCGATTCAATATTTGCCGATATTGAGACACTCAAGAAAAACGATTGGAAAGTAAGTTATTTGTTTTAAAAATTATTATTTATAAATCATTGATTTTATTGTATGTGTGTTTTTTTTTAACATAGAAACCTTTGGAGGATAAACAAGCTGTAAGTGTTTTTAAAACACCCAGAGGCAGTAAGACTCCTTTAAACAGTAAAACAAAACAAAGTACACCCATGACAAATGGTGCTGGCTCAACTACGGGTACACCATCGGCTGCTGCTTTAAAACGTGAGGCTCAACGTAAAAAATTACAGGAAATGAAACGTCGCAATCGTGAAGCTATGGCCGCCGCCAGTGCCAACTCCAATACAACACATGAATCTTCTCCAGTCGAAGTTATGGGCGTTTGTAATGAAACAAACGCCTCCACAGATTTACAACAAATCAGATAATTTTCTTTTCCACATACTTTTTGTTTAGATAAAAATGCGAACGAATTCTTACAAAATTTATTAAACGAAAATTTAAATATTATCTTTATACTATTGGAATCATACTACCAAATTAATACTCGTAAAAATTAATACAAAACCAAACAAGAAACTCTATACTAATTAAATTAAAACTACTTAAACGACTACATACTACTATTAAAATACAAAGTTGAAAAACAAACTCTCTCTCTCTCTCTCTCTCTCGGTGTGTCCTTGTACTTTCAAAACTAATCATTTAACTTCTAACTAGTCTAACTTTTAAGGAAGTTTTAAAAACTAAACAAATTTAAACTTTAAAGGGAGAAGAACTAATTACACACCTATATATAAAAAAAGAAACAAAATTTTGAAAAAAACGTATTAAAAATTTATCATGTAATCAATAATAAGTAAAAAAATAAGCAAAATTACAACAAAGTTTAATAAAAAGCATTATAAATTATTAGTAGAGCAGGTTCAAAACTAGAGTCGTGCTTTCAAAGCCCAGTTAAAAAAAGCGATCAAATTTACAATAACAAACCAAAAGTTATGGCGAATATTAATTTTTGAAACAAAGGCAATTGTTACAATTGTATTTTTGTTTTCATTTTCTAAAAGAAGAAAAACCTATTAAATTAAATAATAAAAAAATAAATAAAAATTGAGTAAATAAATTTTATATTAATTAGAAAAAGTAAAAATAAACGAACTTATATGAAAATGCCTTTTTATTAAAAATTTATTTAAATTAATTTTTTTTAAATAAAATGTAATTTATTAAAAAAAAAACAACAAACAAACACAAAAATTATACATGTTTACAACTTCAAGTACAAGTATTAAAAAAGTATTCAGTTTTATTTTTATTATTTTCCTTTTTTTTAATAATTGATATATTTTTTTTTATATTTTATCACAAATGAAACAGCTCGATTCAGTTTTGATCTCTGTATCCTTTTTTACACATTTTATTTGTTTTTTTTTTTCTAAATCAAAACTAGAATTGACTTTTTGTTTTTGGATGAACCTAATTTTATGCTCGTAAAATATTATAAAACATTACTCACTAATTATTTAATTAACTCACGGACTTTACTAGAGAAAAAAAGACACTTTTTTATATAAAAATAACATAGTTTTTTAACATTTTATTAAAAAAAAAAAAAAAAATAAACCCACAAATAAAGTTGTTTGTTTTCCTTTTAATTTTTTTATATAAATAATAAATTTTTACAGATCTTTTTTATACATTTTATTTTATTAAAATCGGTTTTTACTTATTTCTTTATAAACATTTTGAAAATTCTTGTTGCATTTATGTATTTGATAATTGTGTGTGTGTTTTTCAGCAAAAGATTTTTTCAATATTTAATTTTGCAGTTAAAAAGAAAAAAGAGAAAACAACAACAAAGTTAGCTTTAAGTTGAAATATTAAATACCAATATTAAAGAGAAAAAATTTAAAAAGAAAATAAAGAAAAATCTTAAAAATAACCGTAAAACACAACACAACAAAACAAAACAAAAAAAAAAAAACTAATATTTAAAAAAAGTTATTTTTTATTCATTATCCAAAATAAAGATCTAAAAAATCTGCAAAATGTTTTTAATTTAGAATTTTTTAAAAGAGGCCTATCCACATCATTCGAATCGATTTGAAACTACCAACTTTTAATTTCCCGTTTGTTTATAAATACAACTCCGTCGTTTCGAAAAATTGCACTTCTTGAGTAGAAATACACGGTAACCCCCCTAGGGTGCGTACAGAGTGGCCGCTTGTTGCCGAGCCGACTAACGGTACTATACAAGTTAGTACAAATAAGCGCGAACAGGTCATAGTGGGCGTCGAGCTGGTCAGAGCGCTTAGCTGGGGGAAAATTATGGCAGTCGTGATCGAATACTTTTTCGATTCGAAAGCAATTTTATTTCTAATTCTTTCTGTCCATACTTAACGGATCGAATTTATGTCTTAAGTGTTGTAAAGCATTTATTTGAGTGTTCACAACACTGAAAAAATAATAACGATACGTTCAGTATCGACTAAAGTAAAATAGCTTTCGTATCGAAAAAGTATTCGATCACGACTGCCATAATTTGCCACTGATTGAATGCGAGAAAACCGTTCCAAAGCGTATTTCAGCGCCGAAAACATTGTTTACGTTATGTTGTTATGATTTCAACTTGTTTGGAAAACATTTAAAAAAAAATTAAAAACAAAAATTTAAGAAAAAGTAAATAAAACATGCAATCAAAAAATTAAAAAAAATATAAAAATTAAAAAGAAAATAAAAAATAAAATAAAAATTCAAATAAATAATTAAAATTACATAAAATTATAAAAAAAACATAAACAAAATTTAAAAAAAAATGTAATAAAAATTTCAATAATAATTGAAGAAATGCGTTAATAAGTAAAATTTTAAAACTCAGTCAGATTTTTTTGTTAACAAAACCAAACCCAAATCATAATTACAGTACATGCTCGTAAATAAGAACCACTTTGTTCCTGGGGTAATTCTAATTTTCGAAAAATTCTAATTTCCAAAGGTTTTTTTATAATAATTAATTCATTTATATCAGCGCTGATTCTCGCATCCACTGTGCACACTCAAACTTGTTTCTCGCATGAAAAGGTTCTCGCAATAAGCGTTATTGTTTTTTTATGAATAACGTAGAAAAATAATTTTGAATTCGATCCGTAGTTATAATAATCCGAAAACTATAGTTTAATTTATAACGTTGCGGCTGTTTCATATGTTTTGGAATTGTTGGTTTTTAAACAAACAAAAAGTTAAATATAAAATAAATAATATACAGGAGTAATTTAATTTTTCTTATTTTGCACTTATCGGTGCTACGAAAACATTTATAGAAACATACAACCGTATTCAAAACGAAAATTTGTGTACTCCGGCTATACTCCGCTCATCGAGTGAGCAACTAAAATGTTAATTAAGCTTAATCACCATTTAGTCATGAGTTTATTCAAAACACTTTTAAATCGCCCGATTAAGAAAAATTTTAACATCTCTGTTTTAGTTAAATTCAATTGATAGAAACAGCAAATTGACAGCAGTTGATTAGGGGTTAAAAAGTCTGATCATTCGATAATCATAGTTTATTAAAAAGTGTTTTGAATAAGAAATCCTTAATCAGCAGGGTTGTCAGATCGATTTTGACCTTTTTCGCCAAATTCAATGTCAAAAATCGCCAAAATCGCCAAAGCCTTTATTTTTACCTTTTTGACAATAAAATATAGATAATTTAAATTATTAAAAATATTTTTTATAAATCTTATAAAATAAATTTTATTCCAAGTCGCTAAAATCCGCCAAAAATTTAAAAAAAGTCGCCATAATATATATTCTGTTTAGTTTTTATTTAGAAGCAAGTAAAAACGATTAGTGAAGACAAAAAAGGAAATTGCACTATTAAATAATTAATAGTAGTCAACTAAAAGCAGCAAAGAAAGAATTTTTGTGGTTAGTTTTAAACAAATATTGGATTTATGTATGTATGAAGTTGGAGTTCTACTATATATCTACACTTCAGCGCCAAAACTCTCTTTGATCTTCTTTTTTGAAATACATTGTAAGTGAATTAAATTTTTTCAACGAAGGTACAAAAGAAGTGCATCATGTAGTATTAACATTCATATATAGTAGACGCTCGCTTATATGATTAATTTAGACAGGGCCTGTTCACTAAATGGAAAAGTTCACATAATCGAGACAATATAAAATAAGTATTTCAAATCAATTTTTATATGTGTACATACATAACCTATATTAAGTTTTTATTTAATATTAGTTTGTTAATAATAAATGCACATGAAAGTAGTCGGTTATATTTTTTTTTGCTTTAAAAGATTTCTGTAATGCCTTGTCCCTGCATTTTCACAATGTCAAATATCATTAATAGATATATTATTTTCACTCCAAGCAATAACTTTACAAACGCCAACCATCTTATAAATTTTCCTTTGCATTCGTATAAACACATTTAATAGCTTTTTTTGGGGAAGAACAGATTTATAATAAAGAGTGTTTTTTATAGAGTGACACAAGTTTAAATCATAATAAAAAAAGGAAATATATTTTTAATATCAATTAAACGGGCTTTATTGGAAAGAAAATTTTATGAAATTTAAATATGATTCCTGTCATGTGGCTGGCGTGTAGAGGGCGCCAATTTTCAACAACTTTTCTCATTTTGATCATCATCGTTTTTGAAGACATGTGGGCCAATGGCTCCGCCAGCCCATAAAGCGCACCAAACAGTAATATTTGCGGATTTAATGGTCTTTCGACAAAAGCTTGTAGATTCTACTCACTCCAAATGCGTCAATTCTTTTTATTTACTTACCCATTCAACCAGATATTGGCTTAGTCGGAAAATACAATTTTGAGTGGAGATTCAAAATCAATATCAATTTGTGCTTCAGCCCATTCGCCGAATTATTTGATTAAAAATGTCAAATATTTGCGCGTTGCTCGATAAGTCGATTCATAATGAAATTTCAAAGCAAACTAAACAAAAAGCAAGGCTGACTTCCAAAACGTTAAATGCTTTGTATAAGAACAAAGTATAATGTTTCATTACGCCGCAGTATAATATATGTATATGCAATGCAAACCCTTCCAAAACATCAATGGTAAAAAGCTGAAGGTCCACACCATGCGTTTATGCGTCTGTCCTTTTTATGCATTTGACAAAAAAGTTGAATCAGTGTAATTGTATATGACAAGTTACACAACAAAATACAGAGAATGCATAGACGCATTAACGCATGAAAGTAGGTTTACTTTTTACTTTTGTATCCGTCGTTTGTGTGGTGAAAAAAAGTCAGCTGTTATTGATGGCCATGGATGGCAATTCATATTATATTTTCAATTTTATCGATAAATATGTTTGTGTGGTGGATTACTTTTTACTATGTTTTTGCATTAAAAAAGGTTTTTAATAATAGAAAAAGCTTTCGTAATAAAGATTGTATAAACTTTAATGAATAAAATACATTAAAATAAATTTTTAGCACAATTTAACAAGAACAAAATTTGCCATTCTAGTTATCGATTACTTTTATCTTCTGAGTGTCATCTTTGTTGTGTTTATTATTTTTTGTAACAAATGCCAAGAATTGGAAACTTATTGATACCGTGAAAAATCACGAATATTTTTATAAAAAAAGCTTACTTCCCTATGAATTCTATTAAATAAATTCTATTAAAATATCAATTACACTCTCAATATCTTGCAAAAATGTTTTTAATTGTTCAACATATTAGCACAACAGCTGATAAAAAAAAACAAATTTGGCGCATGAAACGCATTGCATGTAACTTGAATTTAGAAACGCATAAAATGCACAAAAAGTATCATACGCATCTACGCATGAACGCATGGTGTGGACCTTCAGCTTAAGTATTAGTAACGCAGCAAAAAAGCAATCAGAGCATCGGTTTTAAAATTGATGCTTTCTGATAATTGACATTTAATTTGCAAGCAATACATATTTCTTTTAATATTATGCCAAGGTATATTTATAGCAGGTAGCCGCGAGATTACAACAATTGTACAATAAAACAAACAACAGGGCTTTTTATTGTTGTTTTGCGATACGAACTGTCAAAGAGCAAAGGGGTTGAAAAGAGACAAAAGATACAGCAAAAAACTTGTTTACTTGTTTACTATACAACATTTGACAGTTTGTATCGCAAAACAAGCAAATAAAAAATAACCAGCTGGCTTTCCGAGACTACCTGCTATAAATATACCTTGTATTATGCATTGCATCACTTACATTTCAAAACGTTTAAATAAAGAGAACACAGAGTTGCATTGTTTCGGTATTTTGTACATGTACATGGTTAAAATACAGTAGTAAAACTGTATACAAACTTTGTATAAGTACGTTTTGGAAGTCAGCCCAACTATCAGCTGTTAAATGGGTGCTCAAATATAGCAGTGATGCCAACTCAAAGTTGTGTTACTTAAAAAAAACACCCTTTACAACAAATAGTTTCAAAAAAATCAACGGTTGCAAGTTGTTCATAAAGCAGAGATAGGTCGTGTTCACTCTTTAGAACCTCATGTGTAAAAATTTTGTTGTTCACTATTCTGGCTGTTCATATAACTGGGTATTCATATAACCGAGCGTCTACTGTAATTTATAACTCGTAACAACGCGTCAAGAACTGCATTCTACTTGGAAGGAGAGTTTTAGTGAAGTTCATTATTGAAAATACATTTTTAGCACAGTCATTACTAGTTGGATTTTTCACCATATAATGAACAGCCAAAGCAAGTTCTTTAAAATGGTACATACCTGACGTGTCCTAATAGCATAATCTTTTGGCCAAAACTGATTTAAATAAGATGAAGTATCATCTAATTACAAACGGTCATTCTGTCCATTGTGTTTTATAAACATCCAAGAGTACGTTACGATTCATTAATATCTTTAATAACAACGAATTTGGTTGTGATAATAATTTGCCACATTTTATAATGGAGAAATGTTCGTAAACTTGAAATCGCTATATTCATGCTTTATTAATTCTTTTTTAAATATGAAAAACAATTTTCTCCTGGATTTTCAATATATTCATCAGCCATTTCAACATAACATAATTTAGTTTCAAATACATACTGACCATAAAAGCCTAAAATGTCATACATAGCCAACAAAATCGCCAACTAATTTAAAATATCGCCAAAAAATCGCCATGTCGCCAAATCGAAAATTAGGTCGCCAATCAAGTTTGAAAATCGCCACGTTTGGCGAGAAATCGCCACATCTGACAACCCTGATCAGGGGATATGCAGTAACTAATGGCGATTTCTTTTCTAAAAAAAATATGTTACAGTATGTACATGTAACATTTTCTAATGTTACCTATAATCACTGGAAGTGTTACATGTTGTGCAATTTCAATAGAACACAATTAGCTGCTTTTATTTACAACTATTACACTTTCATCATTAATGTACTTCATGAGCGATTTTTAAATCTATTTAAGCGGTTTCTGCACGCAATTATGGCTTGGAAACAAATATTGACATCACTAATGGCTTAAAAAATTTAAATGATTTTCATATAAATAGACTTTTTTTTTTATTTTAATGTGTAAATATATTTATATTTTGTTTTAAAATAATTTTTTTACAAAATTATGAGCTGTATGAATTATGACAAACAAAATAAAACATTGGTTGTACAAACAAAGTAGTAAGTACCAAAATTGTAAGACAGGGCAGTATGAACACCTTAAGTAAAAGTAAGGGTAAAACATGCAACATGTTTTGCACGTTTTTTATCAACATATTCACAAAAGAACTTGAAAATTTTTCCCACAGTTGTATTTTTTGTACAAACGAACACAAAAATATAGAACATGTAACATTAATGCAACATTTTTCTCAGAAAAGAAATCGCCATAAATTTTTGTTTTGAATACGGGTGATAATGTTCTTAATTTGTTTGTTATAACATATATCTATGTATTTTTAAATTGAAAATCATCTATCCAGGGCTGCCAGATACATTTTTGAATAAATCGTCAATTTCCTAAGAAAAAATAAAAAAAATCGTCTTTCACCTTTCGAAAACTTAAAATATAGTGTTTATTAACAATGTTTTGTAACACGACTGAGATTCTTCCAAAGCACATCGAAAGACGCTACTTCAATTGTTGTGGGAATCGTTTAAAGGCCTAACCATAATGTGCTTAAGTTGGATTAAGCAAATCAGCGAATACATGTGAACTTACGGAAACTTTTTTTGGTAATTTTTGACAGTAGGTAAAGCACGGCTATGCATATTATGGTTGGCCTTAAGACGTGGGTAAAGATTATCGAGTCTTTCATGTCAAGAATCGTATGAGACTCATGTAGCTACAACTCGTGAAATGTTCGCCGTATAATTGTTGAAAAATGATTTATACAGAGTCGTAAAAGATTCATTCGATGATGGTTTGACGAAAGATAAACAAAATGTTACATTGTTGTTTTTGTACTCTCAAAATAATCATTTCAAGATTTTCTGAAAACTTTCATAGTACAGCCGCAGCTGTGAGCCGTACCTAAACAAAAGCAGCACGCGTTTTCTAGTTTTTATATAGAGCGGCCTATTTAATAGTTTAATAGTGAAGTTTGCCGCTATAGTTAATTTTTAATGGCAATTTAGCTATTTTTTGGTCAATCTAACGTTTTTTATCTCTATTTTTATTTACAATTTGTTGGTTTTATTAAACAAGAAAGCTATCACTTCTGTTCGTGGCACAACGTTCACGCTCTTGCTTAGGTATGGCATATCAGTGTAAAAGCTAAGCGAAAGAAAACGTTCCACATTCCGCTATTGTTAAGGTACGGCTGTTAAACATTCCAATATTAAAAAATGAACGTATCATAAAATTTGATGCTCTATTCAGACTTTGGAGACTAATAAAAATCGTCACTTTTTAGAAAAAAATCAGCAAATCGTCACTTTGCTAATTTCGGAACAAAAAATCGTCAAAATGACAATAAATCGTCAAATCTGGCAGCCCTGCATCTATCAAAAGCAGGCATTTCCAAAAATTGTTTGGTTGTGTCAAGGTATATTTACACAAGGTAGACTCATTTGGGAGTGAAGACATTCTGCTCTATAAAAGGAACCGAGTTGTCAAAATTGTCTTCATATAAAACATATACACGAAATTTGACGTTTGGGTTCCAACTAGGGGTAATCAGCTGACAAACATATGGGCCAACGAGTTTACCTTGTGTAAATATACCTTGGGTTGTGTATTATGCTGGGTACACACAGTGCAATCTACATGCAATCTGTTTCAATGCAACCTCAAAATATCAAAGCGTTTTGATGTTGATGCAATCTGGAATGAATGAAAATGAATTAAATTCACTAGATTGCGTAAATGCGTTGCATAGTGTGTACCCAGCATTAGTGAGAACCAGAGAGTAAAAAAATTGAGAGAATGCATTCATTTACAGCCAAAATAAAATGTTAGTAATATATTTTATAAGTTGTATAACACAAAATTACAAAATAATTTTAAAACTGCAATTTTTTTTATTCGGAAGATTTTTGACTCTAAATCAGTTTCAAATATCTTATCAAACAATTGTAAAGCTGTTATGATACTTGGTATTTTTTCTAATTGGAGAACAGTGCAAATATATTTGCATAGGAAAACTGACTAAGTGCAAAGAGTATGATTATATCATAAAAAATCTTGAAATGTCAAATATGTCAAATATACATGTGTTATAATAAATAATCTAAGACTGTCAAAAAAAAAAAAAAATACAAAAATTTTTAACTTAAAATTGACATTTCCAGATTAATTGTTAGCACTGTTGCCAATTTTTTTAGTTTTTGATCGAATGTAGCGGGGTTTAACTTTTTTTTTTTTTTGCGATTTTTAGCTTTTTTGACGGGGTTTTGTGGGCAAAAAACGTGGGCAGTATTGTTTGTTTTGTTTACATTTTATTTTATCACAAACAATTTTTTTTTTATAAACAATAAAATTTAATGCAAATAATGTAAAATACTACGAATTACATTGAAATCCCATATGAAGGGCACCTGCTTTATTTCACTGATCAAAAACAAAATAGTTTCATCTGCCCAAGCTTTTACCATTTTTTTTTGTTTTAGTCAAAGAAAAAAATAAACATGAGAAATGTCAATCAGAAAAAAGGGTTTGTTTATCAAATTGTATTTCTTGTTCTTTCTCGCATTTGTTGTTTCATTCAGTCAATCCTAAAAAAATCCAATACAAAAAATAGCAAGTATCATAACACCTTAAAAAAATTGAAGATTTTTATATTTTAAAAATTCGTAAAAAGTAAATATTGCACGCAAATCACAGCCAGAAAAAAAGTGCAGTTTTAAAATCAGCGACATTGAATTGGTAAAGAACTGCTACACATTTTCTAGCAACACAAAAAATGTTTAATTTTGTTCCCTTGTGTTATACAAATTATAAAATAAAATCTTCTAAATTTATACTTTTATGGCAGTTTCGTAATAGCAGAATGCTTTTCAAATGGGATGAACTTAATTTAATTTACGTTGCTTGGAACAAATAAATTTTAAGTCCGAAAAAACTTGTTCGCATAGGTAAGTAGTTCCGAATGAAGAGAGGCACTTAAATGAATTTTTTTTCAGTTTAGGATAGAACTCGCCATACAAATCTTTCCAGAACTCTACAATATTATTTTCGTCTAGAGCATTTACTTCGCTTCGTTGTATGATTAGTTCTGATTGAATATCAAATTCGAAGTTGCTTACTTCGCAACGAAAAGGGTTTTCGAAAAGACCTAATAGCGGTTGTAAAATTACAAAATCTTGAAACCTGTCTTGAAAATTATTGAAAAGTGTTTCAAATATTTCGGCATATTCATATCTTTTGTCGATTTCGAGATTTCTATAAACAAGTGAAGTTTTTGGAAAATTGAAAAAAATCACCAGTTTTAATTTGGGAAAAAATTAGAACCTGCTGTCACATTTGCTTTTATCTGTATAGGATTACACATAAATTGTAGCAAAACAAAACTTTTTTAACTTGTTTTTTAAATATTTTTACTTAAGAAAAGAGTTTTCAAAGAAAAAAAAAAAACCCACCGACGCGATTGGTACAGAAACAAAAATATTTTTACAAGCACAAAATACCAACAAATTCTTGTGGCTATTTTTTTTCTTAACAATTTCTGCATTTAGGTACGACTTTTTAACGAAAGAAAAAGGGAACCTTTTACAGGCATCAAAGAATTTTTTTCACAAACAAAACAGCTTAAATGCAAAACAATGTAGATATTATTTGAAAATTACAAATTAATAGAATACAATATTTTTTCCTTCGGTTAACGCATTTTTATCTGAAATATTAAAAATTGATTTTAAATCTCAAATAATTACCATTTTACAAAGTTCTTTGCTTTGCATGTAAACTTATGAAATGTTATATTATTCTACATTTAAGTCTTAAAATTGAAACTCTAAATAAAAATTGCACGCAAGGCATTGGATGTTACCAAAAGCATTTTTGACCGCACAATATTTTTTGAGTGTTAGCTGAAACAAAATAATATAGCATCCGCTAGACATGTACACCAGTGTTGCCAGCGAAATTTCGCGAAAGATACATTTTAGTTTCCAAAAAGATACATTTTTCCCAAAAAGATACATTTTGAAAAAAATTTGAAAATCCATTTTTAACGTTAACAATTATTAACATAACATTTTTATTTCATATTTAATGAATACTGTGAAGAAAATTATATAAAATAAATTCTTTTTTATCAATAAATTAAATAAATAGTCATAAATATTAGGTATGTAACATGGTATATTTACACAAGGTAGACTCATTTGGGAGTGTATGCATGCTGCTCTATAAAAGGAACCGAATTGTCTTCATATAAAACAAAAACAATTAAACGCACACATGTACAAATTTTTTCTCATATACACGAAATTTGACGTTAAGGTTCCAACTAGGGGTAATCAGCTGACAAACATATGGACCATCGAGTTTACCTTGTGTAAATATACCTTGGCATGTATTTTTAAAATATACAGTAAGCAAACTTTAAAAATGATTATATGCAAGGTATATTTATAGCAGGTAGTCTCGGAGAGCCAGCTGGTTATTTTTTATTTGCTTGTTTTGTGATACAAACTGTCAAATGTTGTATAGTAAAAAAGTAAACAAGTTTTTTGTCTTTATCTTTTGTCTTTTTTGTCTCTTTTCAACCCCTCTGCTGTTTGGCAGTTCTTATCACATAACAACAATAAACAGCCCTGTTGTTCGTTTTATTGTACAATTGTTGTAATCTTGCGGCTACCTGCTATAAATATACCTTGATTATATGTAACTATCTTTGGGTGTTATCAAAAAAATAATTTATTTATATATGTATATAATATACGAGTTAAGGCGTTTATACAAGGGCGATTATATCAAAAAATTTATAGGTATAAATTTCCTGAAAATAAAAAAGATGTTCATATTTTCTCAGAACAACTTCGCACTACATATGTAAGTAGGTATATATATGTATACCAAAAATTCAAATTTCTTTTAATTACCGTATTTTAAATAAAATTACCTTGCTACCTTTTGAGGCCCAAAACTACCCTAAAAAGGGTTATTAGCGTACGGTTAACATCACTGGTTGTAATGGCTTTGGTTACTCGATATCGAATGCTATCATCTCAAATTACGATACATTTCATTCGATATCGAGAGTCATACTACCAAAATAAAAAAATTCGATAAATTTTGCTCGATATCGTATGCGGTAATTAGACCTCTGTCCTTTATTCCCTACGCTTACATTTTCCGAAAAAATCCCTACAAGAAGGGAAAATTCCCTACTGTTGGCATCACTGGAGTGAAAGTCAAAATTATTTGTTGAACATATAAAAAAGGGAATTTTTTGTTTATAAAATATACACAATTCCTTTAGAAGGTAAATCTTTTTCCTGTACTGCAAATTTATTGTGGCTCCACTTTTTCCTTTCCTTTCCAAGGATATTTGCGCTTATATTTTATGTTAAATTTTTTTATTTTATAAAATTTAAACAAGTTTTTTTTTCAAATATTCAGATTTTTATTGAATTTTAAATGTTAACTAATTTTTTCACAAAATGTAACACAAGCTTTACATTCAGTATAAAAAAAAAACAGGTAACAGATAACAGATAACTCGAAAATTTTACCTGTATGAATTCGCCTTGTAAGGAACCAACAAAATTCATAAATATGACTTAGAATTTATTTTTAAAAATTATAGTAAATTAATATATTTATTATTTAAGATGTTCTCTCAATTTTATTTTAAATAACTTTAAATTTGTTGGTGGTTAAGAATGTATACATACATACATACTTATATGCATCAGTAGACTTCATTAATCTTTTTTTGTTTAACATATCGTTGCTTTTAAAATCTTAATAATACCAATTTTACATATCAATAATCTTTTACCCTGTAATGTTGTTAAATTTATCTTGAACTTAAATTTAATTCGCTGATATTTCTTTTTGAGTATCGGTATTGGTATCGTATTGGCAAAAAGGCGTGTATAAATTTTTGCACTTGTTGTTACGTACTTTCGATTTGTTTTTACAAAATGACTAATTTTTATTATCTAAGAGGAAAAATTGGAGAAACCGTGGATCTTGTTAGGTTAGGTTCCATTGGCAGCCGTGATTAAGCACAGCTCACCGTGTCACACCGTCTCCAATGGGTCCTATGTTATCTGGCTGCTAGTGTTCCCACGCAGCCATCCGGTCGATTCAGTAAAGGAGTGGATCCTGTTTACATCAACATCAGAGAGACAAGTTTTGTCCCCAAGGGCTCTTCGACCAAACATTTTGAGTCTTAGATCTACGAATGCCGGGCAATTACAGAGAAGATGTTCCGTTGACTCTTCCTCCTCCTCTTCGCCGCAACTTCTACATAAGTCATTGTAAGGGAGCCCCAGCCTCTGGGCGTGCCTCCCAATGGGCCAGTTATAACCGCAATCAGGTTCCTAAGATGATGTCTGGACAGCTGTAATGCCCGCCGTGTCCTTTTTTCATCTATGATGGGCCAGATTTTCCTGGTTTCCCCACAGGTGGTTTCATTGTGCCACCTATGACTGGCGATAATATGAAACTTGTGCGCCATGAGTTGCTTACTCCTTGGGAGTGAAACACCTACATTATATGTTGAACCGTCTCGATTTAAGGTGGTGCCTGCGTACGCCAACGAATCCGCCATGCAGTTCCCCAGTATGTCCCTGTGTCCGGGGACCCAATTAAGGGTGACCAGTGAATGTCTTGCTATCTCCTCCAGAGACATCCGGCATTATCGGACAATTCTCGATGTGATGAACACATTCTCCAGGGATCTTATGGCCGCCTTGCTATCGATAATAATGTGAATATCCCTTCCAGATATTTCACCGTACCGGATGCGTCTCGCGGCTGTGTGGATGGCCATTATCTCGGCCTGGATGATACTGCAGTGGTCCAGCAGCCTTATAGGAATGCTCCAGTTTAGCTGCTCGGAGTATATGCCAGAACCGTACAGTGTTTTAGACCCTTGAAAATTTGAATCGCGTTCGCGGGAATTTGTAGGTCATCATAGTGGACCACGTTATCCAAAATGCTTACCGTGAAGTCAGGATCAAAGATTGGCTCGGGTGTAATCAACATCCATGTGCCAATTAATTTCTTTCAGAATATTATCATGTCCGATATTGTAATCCCTCCATGCTCCGGTGGCCCTTAGTCTTACCACCGCGTTCGCAGCTAGCCTTTTTGCCAAAATGTCTGGTGGTAACCAGTTTAAAATCGTAAACAGTGCCTTAGAGGGGGTTGTTCTAATGGCACCTGTTACCGCTATCGCCACCATTCTCATTGTACGTTCAAACCTAGTTTGATGACTCTTCACCTCAAGCGCCGGTCACCAAACAGCTGCCCCGTAGAATAGAATGGGTTTAATGACACATTCGTAATGCCAGTATACATTCCTCGGGTTAATTCCCAAATTTAGGCCAATGGCCCTTTTGCAGCAATATAATGCGGTTGCCGCCTTATTAGTCCTGGAAATGGTGTTCATCCTCCAGTTCAGTTTGCTGTCCAATATTAGCCCAAGATACTTGGCGCTGTCAGAGAGTTCCAGTGAGACCCTCTTTATCCTCGGGGTATCAAATTCGGGAATTTTGTATCTCCTTGTGAAAAGTACCAGTTCCGATTTGGCAGGATTTACATCCAGTCCACATCCCTGGCACCATTTTACTAGGACGTCCAATGCGTACTCCATTAGTTCAGACAATAGTCTGGGATCTTTACCTAGAGCCACAACTCCAACGTCATCCGCATATGCAACCGTTCTGCAGCACGTCCTTTCCATGGCCCTGAGTAGGGTATTCATATTCAGATTCCAAAGTAATGGTGAGAGTACACCGCCTTGCGGGGTGCCCCTAGTCGCAATCTTGGAGATGTTCGAGACGCCCAAGTTGGATTCGATACGCCTGAAGTGCAGGATACTGCTGACAAATTGAATAATCGCCGGGTCGATTTCCAAATGTCTCAGCGTTAATAACCGATTCAGGTCTAATGTTGTTGAAAGCGCCCTCAATATCCAGGAATGCAACTAAAGCAAATTCCTTGTAGTGCAGGGATCTCTCCGTGTGGCCCACCAATGAGTGAAGCGCAGTTTCCGTCACAGAATACACAGAACTGTCACGAGACGGAAGATTTTGCGTTTTTTTTGTCTCTTTTAAAGAAAGCTGCCCTTTTGCATTTCTCTTTTCATCATATTCTATGCCGCAATACAATGAACACAAATTTATTTAGTTAAGATTTATTTACAAAACTGCTGTAAAAATTAACTTTTAAGTTCACCACAATACGAGTAAATAATATTTAAGTAAGTAAATAACATTATAACACAAAACAACATTACTAAATACATTTTTTTGCACAAAAAACAACGTTTGTTGAACTAATGCATTTGTTGTTGATTGTTACGGCCTGTTTTTACACCTTGCCACTTCACTACTAAAAAAAGCTTTCTGTCTCTTTCTTCGAAAGCTGCCCTCGCAACTGATTTGGGCTTTTTTCACACGTCACTTTTTACAGTTCTGTGCACTTATAAAATTATTACAGTAACTGATTGTGGGTTATTAAATTCGTTTTCCGTACTGTTAAAATTGAATAAAAATATAGTTATTTTACGAATAATTTTATTTTTTAACATTTATGTTTGTTATTCAAAAAACAAACTACCAAAAAATAATGTTTTTTCGTTTGTATTTTTTTATGTAGTTTGATTTTTGTCGGTTAAAATGTATTTTTTAAAAGTAAAAACTATTCAATTTTAAGGAATATGCTGTTTAATAAATAAAAAATTTGAAAATGACTGTAAAAATCATTTGTTTTAAATGAAATGTAAATGATCCGTTTTTTAAATGAATTTTAATTTGTTTAAAATGAATTTTCGTTTGAATTTAACTACATAATATTTTGAGTGTGTATTCTGTGGTTTCCGTGGACCTTCCCTTCGTATAGGCGTGTTGAGCCAGTGACAAGGAATTGTGTCCTAACGGTGATATAATATGAATATCCAAAATCCTCTCCAGTGTTTTCAGTAGAAAGGAGGATAGACTAATTGGTCTAAAGTCTTTAGCCATAGTGTGAGATGTCTTCCCACTCTTGGGGATGAAGACGATCTTATATTTTGTCCAAGTTGATGGGACATGTGAGAGACTCAGGCAGGCTCTAAATATTGCCAAGAGCCATGGCATCAATATTCCCAGGTTATTTTGCAGGTCCGTTGGGATAATGCCATCCAGGCCTGATAAGATTTTTTAATCCATTTACTGAGGACTTGTAATTGTTCCAAACATCATTACGTTTTGCCTCATTAAAGATTTTCCTGCTTTCTTTGCGTTTTTCAACAATCTCAGCATTCCACCATATGGGCTTAGCTTTGCCTTTCCTGTCGATTCTTTTACAGGATTCGTTTGTTGCCTCAATTAAGACACCAGTCAATGACTCTACTGCGGAGCCGAGCATGGACACACTGTCTATGAGAACCGGGCTCATAGGCAGCTTGTACCCGAGTACACTCGCATAGATAGACCAATTGGTCCTTCTTCTATTCGTGTAAGGTTTAGCTGAATCAACTATAAAGGAAAAATTGAAATCAATATACATATGATCAGAGAAGGAACAGTCCTTTGACACGTTCCAATCGCTAATCATATCCGCGAACTTATCACTAATAAGCGTAATATCAATAACCTCCCTTCTGTTAGTCACAATAAAGGTGGGCTCACCACCCCTATTAACTACTGTTAGTTCGTTTTCTACTATGAAGTCCAAAAGCGACTCACCTCGTGGATTGACATCCGAGCTTCCCCAGACGGTATGATGTGCATCAGCATCAGCACATATTATTAGGGGGATGTTGCGCCTGTTAGCATACGACATCGCCGTCCTGGTTGTGGAGTTTGGAGGATTTGCACCCTGGTCATGTGCCATGTAGCAGCTCATAAACCAAACGGTTCTGGTTTTGCATTCTACTGCGACAGTGCAGGTGTCCTTATCGCTAAAATCAGAAAGAATGAAAGCTTTAAGGATGTTTTTGACCCTAACACAAGCCCTGGTATTACCTTGATCGGCTGCGTACAGAATACTATAGCCGTCTAACAGGCGCGGATCCAGCTTGAGCCTTAGGGGGCGGAAATTTTGTATGATACAAAAAAGTAAAAAATTTGTTTTTAAAAGTTTATTAGAAACATTATGTTTATTAGGGTAAGTACTTTTTGCTATTTTTGCGAATATCAAATTCTTTATCGCATAGCCGTATAGACCGTGAAAAAATATTAAGAAATGGTGTATTACTTTTTCGCGATAGTGAAGAAAGTTTCCGCACCAAACGTGATAAAGTTTTGAATTTAAATTTTTCTCCTTACTATACAAAATTAACATTTAATTACAAAATTTTAAGTATTTTCTAATAATTTCATGAATATAACAAGATCTTACCAGAGGAAGAGGGGCGCAAAAAAAAAATCGCGACTCTATTTCGCGGTTGTGGTAGATGAGTTGTTTGGCGGATATATGAAACAGTGATAATTTTCAGCAGCGTAGTAATATATGCGCAGAACGAGCTATTAAAGTTGCACAAGATATTTTTCCATTATGTAAATCAACTTGCACTTTAAACTTAAAATTTATTTCATTAAACCCAGTTGCTTATTTTATTTTTTTGAGGAGCTTTAGAAATTACATTTGGTGCGGAAACTTTTTTTGCCAAAATGGCCTAAAAAATTATTTTCATTATCAATACTAAATTGCCCATCGCGTGGTGGGATGAAGAAATTTTGTCCAAAAAAAAGTCATCACCCTAATTAAAAAAACTCGACAAAAAGGTTAAATAAAATATAAGATCAGTTTTATATACATTAACCTTTTTAAATAAGCAATTTATGATTTCCTTGTGAGGCAAATTTAGACAGCCATGTTTTTATTCGACGAAGGGTAGGAAATGATCTCCCGCTCGTAGCTTTACTGACGAGCATTGAAACGAAAATTTTAAATATATTTCTTAGATTTGGGTAAATATCTTCATCACAGTTTATTAAAGCATACACAACGTTATCTGATAGATCAGGCTCAAGTTTAGATGTTAGTAAATGTCTATCTCTTTTATCAAATATAATCAGCTCATCGACTAGTTGTGGTTTTAACAGTTTTGTATCTGTATATGACTTGATTACACTTTGAGGTAGAAGTTTATGTATGTTCAATACATTTGGTATATCTATTGGGAAAATTGTTATGAGATCTTCTAAAATAAATTCAATAAGAGGAATGTTACCTACAACTCGGTAGTAATCTTCAACATTTTGGAAGTGATTATTTCGTTCAAATCTTGTCTTTTCGATAGGAACCTCGATTTGAACGCAAATAACTTAAACTTTTTTAAAAATCGCTTTAAGTTGTTCTTCGGCTTTATTTCTTTTTTTCTTCAAGGCACATAATTAAAATTTTGATAAGGCTTGATCCTTTTTGAAGATCAATATCTTGCTTTTGTAAAATGATACTAAGTTGCTGTGTTACAATAGGTATCACACTTAATATGTATATTCCGCAAATAAATTTAAAAGTACTACCTTTCCACTCAGATATTTTTTCCAAAGCTTCTTTCTACTATATGATGTACACTTGTTGCAAAGACGCTTGGGATGATTATATTTAAAAAATTTTGTCGTTTCTTTAACAAATGATACAGCTTTTTGTATTAATGGCACTTTATTGCTTTTAGAAATCGAGTTGTTCGATTTATGAGAATAGCAAGGCGTTTGATTCGCATTTGTCGTTTTTCCAGAAATTTTGTACATTAAAATAAAATATTATTATTGGGAATTCTTGTATTATCGAAATTAACAAAACATATTTTTATAATTTACGGGGGGGGAAATTTCCTTATTCCCCCCCCCCCCCCCCTGAATCCGCGCCAACCGTCTAAACTGAGTCCGCAAACCCTGTCTCTATACAACAATGGTTCAGGCTCCTCCGTGCCTGAAGCCAATCGGAGGAAAAGGGCAGCTGACGCCGCTTTAGACTGATGAAGGTTGATTTGTGTAACCTTCATCATAGTTCATCGCTATGGACGACTGTGATGTTGGCATCCTCTGGGTCGTCGTCCGATTCCAGAAGGATCTCCTCATCGTCCGCCACTTCCATCTTGCCAAAGAAGTCACCCACAAGTCCACTGACCGATTGAGTGTCTTCATTGGCCGATGACGAAGCGGAATCGTCTTCCATATGCTCCGTTGATGCTGTTGTTGTGGTGGTAGTCACCGGAGCTTGAGGCTTCCCTTTGTCATCACCTTTGTAGACTCGGAGGAAGATAGTTCCAAATCCATAGAATATCTTCCCCTGTGTCTTCCGAAGTGACGGCGGGAGTCACTGTTTATTATAACAGTGGCCTTCCTGGACTCTTCAACAGATTCAGAGACCCTCACTACTTTCCAGTCCTGTGTGGGTAGCTGGGGGTTACTGATCTGTATAATTTCCATGATCTCCTTGGGGTCGGATGGCTCAGCGGGGATCTTGGCAATAGATCTCGGCCTTTGCGGTACATCGGCCAGAGGTATTGCCTTAATCTTAGCGCCCTGCCAAAATTCCTCCAGGGACTCCATGGCATCCTTGTACAGCAGCGCTGAACGCTCATATGCACACGCTATCAGTTTAATGTGACCTTGATACCAGCCGGCATCTTCACATTGTGTTGGTGGTCCAGGGTTTCTTCTTAAGACATTCAGGAACGCCCTACTAAGTGCGACGACAACCAGCTTCCAGTTCTTGGATGAAATGGTGGCGTCACTGGCGTTGCGGTCAATGAACGCCCAAATGAGGTGGTCTTTAGCCACATCTTTGTACGACCTGTTTTGCGGCCGTTTAGGCGTATATTTGGACCGTTTAGTCCCAGGAAGTGTGTCCTCCCCTGACCGTTGCCGTTTAGGCGCTGCTTCGGTTGGCTTCCGTTCAGGATTGCCTTCCTATGCAGAGGGAGATCCACGTTTTAAACCCTCAATATGAGTTTTTGCCCACTGAAGAGAAGTTTTCTCCTGCTCAGTGAGCTCACCAACCGGTTTTTCACAAAGTCGGCAAATGATTTTGTAGGCGGAGCGCCTGGTTGTGAAGGCCCGTTTGGATGCATTAAGTGCCTTTGGGGTTTTTTGATAAGTGCCGTAGAGGCTAAGGGAAGTGCATCAGAGGGCATCGAATCTTTCTTCGTGTGCTCTCTTTTCACAGGTTTCGGCACATGGGAAGCTGGATTTCTTGCAGACTGAGTCTGTACCGTCAAGCCAGCACCCGAGGAAGGGGGTTTGACAGGTTTTTCTCCCGTCCGGACCTGGGAAGCCTTAGAGGTACCTGGTTTCGAAGAACTTCCAAGCTTGGTTTACGACCGCCTGAAGGCTTAGTCGTGACGAGTTTTTGCGCACTAGTTGCTAACCGTCCTTGCTAGACGAGGTCTCAGTAGCATTCAACATACTACAGTCTGATACCGACGCTGTAGTAGTAGTAGTGTCTCCGGGGATTATGAAGCCCTTTGCCGGATATGTAGGGCATGAATTTTCGGTCATTTGGGGGGGGGGGGGGGGTGAATTGGGGTTGCATTTTATGCCTAACTTCCATGCGAAAGAATACCTGCCGCTCCTCTGGAGACAGACGCAGACCATCAGCCGCTAAATATGAGAACAGACGCTGATGGATTTTATTGCGGATCGACGGCCTTCAGAAGGCCTAACAGTTGACCGTAAAAGGCCAGCGGACGCATAGTCATTAGCCGCTCCAACTAGGAGAAACATAAGCTAATAGACCGCCAGCATGACTCTAAACGTTCTTGTACTTAAGCCCTCGCATCGCGGCAAGATGACTACCCATTCGCGAGGGGTGGATCTTGTTAATATGCCTCATAATCAATAAAAAATCTGATTAAGCAATTTTTTTTGTTAGTTGCGTGGCCTTGCATTACAGCTAACGATATGTAGATCTTTGAGTTGCCCCTCAAAAACGTTCGTAAGTCTGAGTTCATACGGCTCATGTCTTATTGACAAGATTCTTCTATTTTCTTCTTTGTACATGAATTGGCGTTCAAATGATTCATGTCATGTTGACGACATGTGCTTTTGTGGTATTGAAAACACCGTCCGACACTCAATATTAGACACGAACCGGATGACATAAGTCTGAAACTAGAGATTAAATGGAGCAAAACTGCGTTCACAGTTTTTTATTTTCTGATCCTGTTTCCTTTTAAAAGGTCTTCAAAATTTCAAAGGACTACATTTTTAAAAAAATGTTTTAAAATACTTCTGCTCATCCTACTATGCCAAATTTGGTGTCAAATGATCAAGAAGAGTTGTAAAATATTTTGCATTATTTTGTTATTATTCTTTTAGGATTAGAAGATGTCAAAAATGTCCTTTCAAATTTTTATCCTTTAATGTCCTTTTAGATTTCCAATAATTTTTTTTAAAACAAATAGTGCGTTGAAGGACCAAATATTGAATACCACATGCCAAAATTTCAACCTTCTAGCTTTACTACTTAAGTGTAAATTAATACTTTAAATTTGCATTATTTTATTTTTTATATTTTATTTTAAAATTTCATTCGAAAAAAAAAATAGCTAGTACTTAGATTATTTGGTACCCAACATATTTTTTCGTGGGTTCTGAAACAGTTGCCACTTTATAAAAAAAAATTCAACTAGAATTGTTTAAATAAATTATAATTTTTCGTCAACGTAATAGTTTTTGCAAACGCGTTTAAATATGAAGTGCCCAAACCGTAATAAGTTGTGTGTTGTGTGTGGATTATTTGTACCATTTAATAAATCGCGAAATATAACAAAAACCTTTGAAAAAATGTACGAAGAATACTTTTTAATAAACTTAGCTCCAAGATTGTGGTATGTGCCGGAAATTGTATGTAACTATTGCTACGCTGGTGTACTACGATCAAAGGACATAGGTAAAACTCGCAATGCAATGAAATACGTGTATCCAGTGGTATGGTTACGCCGCAGTGAACATTCTGCAGAATGTTGTTATTTTTGTCAGTCGTATCCGCGTATTATGAAGGTTAAATATAATAAGCGAGAAGGTATAAACTACTATAGTTCCGAGTCTATGAAACCTGCAGTATTACGTTCAGCAATAAACCTCAACTCACCGTCTGAAGAACTTGTACAAGCTTCAGAAATCATTGAAGAAGAATCACATTGTTACGATACACATGTTGAGGAATGTTCTATATATCAACCAGCAGAAAGCGAGTTGGGGTATGCTGAACCACATTTTGTAACTCAGACCGACTTTGACGATCTTGTCAGAGATATGAATGTATCTAAAGAAAAGGCCGAACTTTTGGCATCACGCTTGCAGCAGTGGAAACTAGTTTGTTCTGATTTCTATGTCACATCTTCGCGAAAGCGTTTAAAAGTTAGCTCATTCGATCAATGTTTTAAGATAGACGACGAAACTGGTATAACATATGCAACTGACATACAGAAGCTCTTTGATACAATTGGAAAGAATTACGATCCTGCCGAATGGAGACTTTTTATAGATGGATCCGTTTAAAGTCTTAAAGGAGTATTATTACATAATGGCAACGTGTACCCGTCAGTGCCCATTATTTATGGTACAGATATTAAAGAAACTTATGAAAATATGAAAGTCATTCTTAAGTTAAAAAAGTACGATGCACATCGTTGGTTGATTTGTTGTGACCTTAAAGTGGTGGCTATTCTCATGGGAATAAAAATTGGATTTTCTAAACATCAGTGCTTTTTATGTCTTTGGGAAGGTCGACGACGTGATTTGCATTATACCGACCATAAATGGCCGTATCGCCTAAGTCATCAGCTTGGGATCAATAGCGTTAATCAAATGCCACTTATTTCATCATCTAAGATACTTCTCCCTCCCCTGCACATTAAATTGGGTTTGATACGTAATTTTGTTCGGGCACTTGATAGTGATGGTTCAGCAATGGAATATTTGAAAAAAGTTTTTCCAAAGCTAAGTACTGCGAAAATTGAGGCTGGTAGGTTAAATGATCACAATGGGTTATTTTTATTAAAGTTTTATATTTTAAGGTGTATTTAATGGACCACAGTTAAAAAAATTAATGAAATCGAATGAGTTTCCCGATTTATTAACGACGGTGGAAAAGGCAGCGTGGAATAGTTTAGAAGATGTAATAAATAAATTTTTGGGCAATAATAAATCTGTAGATTATGAAGCTATTGTTAAGAAACTAGTGAATAGTTATGGAATAATGGGAGTCAACATGTCACTTAAAATTCATTTTTTGGATAGCCACCTGGATTTTTTCCCCAGTAATTTAGGAGACTTTAGTGATGAACACGGGGAGAGATTCCATCAAGATCTCGCTGTAATTGAGAATCGGTACCGTGGAAAAAATACCGCCCATATGCTGGCCGAATACTGTTGGTCAATTTGTCGTGATACTACTGGTCTACATAAACGACAAACCAACAATATCCACTTTTCTAAATAAACCTTTTTTGTATATAAATAAAAATTTTTTTAATATTTTAATTTGAACTTTATATATATGAAGGCTAGTACTCTGTTCGTATTTGCCAAGTATGTTGAGTTACATTTATTTTTCGGGTGAAAAATTTGACATGAGAAAACTGTTGTTTTGATTTTCGTGCGAAAGAAGTGATGATCATATTATTTCGTAAGAAAAAGAAATGTTGCAAGAAACTTGTTGCCGTTGAAAAATAATGTTTACATGTTTTTCGCAAAAAGAACAGAGTGCTGGTTTGGTTTGGCTTTTATTCCACAAAAAAAAAATCACCTGCTTAAAATTTTAAAATATTTATTAAAACTTAAGTAAAAAAGCTAGGAGGATGAAATTTTGGTATGTAGTATAAAATATTTGGGTCTTTAACGCACAATTTTTTTAAAAGGAATTTATTGGCAATCTTAAAGGATATTAAAGGATAAATATTTTAAAGGACATTTTTGACAACTTTTGATCCTGACAGGATAAAATAAAAATAATACAAAATATTTTACAGCTCTTCTTGTTCTTTTGACATCAAATTTGGCATTGTTGGATCCGCGGAAGTATTTTAAAATATTTTTTGAAAAGTGTTCTTCTTTGAAAGTTTGAAGTCCTTTAAAAAGGACACAGGATCACGAAATGAAAAACTGAAAACGTTGTTTTTCTCCATTTAATGTATAGTTTCACAATTTTTTTCTTTTTTTGTCGGACGGTGAAATATAACAAAATTAAACAACGAATGAAAAAGCGAAACGTAAAGACAGTACATGCATCTGTTTACTCGTTTCTTTTCCCCTCGTCCCTCTCGCCTATAAAGTAGCAATCATGTCAATAAGACAATAGCCGTTTGAACAGTGATGCCACTTTAAAATTTAAAAAAAGCACTAAAAAGCACTATTTCGAGCAAAAAAAAGCGTAAAAAAGCACTAAGCCATTTTAACAATTTAATTAAACACCAAACAAGTTGCATTTTGCTGTGCCGAATATTATATACCTCCAAAATCTAAAAAAAGGCGACGGCGTTGATGGGGACCATTTTCATTTAAGATTAAATAATAAATATTATTATTATTGTATTATTATATTCAATAAAAATAATATCATCCAAATCATTTGGATCATCATCAGCTGAGTTTAAATTGGCCATAAAACTGTTTTAAAGTAATACAGTGCGAGCTTGATTTTCGTAACTCGAAAAAATCTGGCCTGTTGCAATTAACGAAAATTTCTAATGACCGACCATTGTTTATAAAACTTAATTTTATCGTTTAAATAAATCTAAATTAAAATCGTGCCAAACCTTTTTTCAATAGCACTAGAGGAAGAAGTGCACAACACGTGGAAAACTAAAGCGCAAGAAAAATGCCAGGTCACACTACGCTCGTTATAAAAGTTTTTTCTGTCACATGTTTTTAATTTATTTAACACTTTGCTTATACCAAGCTACGGCTCTTTTGTTTTTAAAGTCTTTGGGGTTTTTTTTTGTACGGTTTCCGACTGCATGTTTTTTTTAGCAATTCCTTATGATTTCCAAGCCATATTCTGTTTTTGAAACAGTGTCTTCGTCTTTAAAAAAATGTTTATCGAAATACAACGTTTGAATAGCGATTACTAAATATGTTGTCAACGCTAACAAGTGCAACGTTTCGTTAAATTTCCGAATTGCTAGGAAGCCAAGCTTTAACCTCGTAAACAAAGATTTGGTTAAACGAATGTAACTTTCTTTTATCACTTTTTTTATCATTTGAAATCCTTAAATCTTTACAAGCCTTCTCAAAATTGTACCCCAAATAGCAAAGCTCATCTAAATCATCCTCTATGTAATCGAAGTGTTAAAAAATGGTAGAAAAAAAATAAAAATTGTAAAAAGCACTAAAGGCACTAACGAAAAATTGAAGAAGCACTAAGTTAGTGCTTTTTCTTAGTTTGGCACTATGGATAAAATTTTGGCGTTTTGAGGCATCAAAAAGCACCATAAATAGTGCCAAAAGCACTAAGTTGGCATAACTGCGTATGAACACAGACTAATATCTTATTTGTCCGGCATAACCCCAAATTCAGCTGTACAAAATGTTATAGTCTGGTAGCCCTACAAACTAATTAAGTTTGTTTTGTTATTATTCGGTTAGCCACATGATGTTGTCTCATTATTCGGTCGTGCCAAATTTTGAGTGCGTGAATAAAGAAATCACAACCACAAGCAGTGTTCCCAGTTTTGGGGATTTTTTTTGCAATTGGGGATAAAATTTTCATAAAAATACCCAGGGGAATTTTTGGGGAAAATTTCTTTTTTCGCTGGGGATTTTTGGGGATAATATATTATTATAAATTCCGTTTTTGCAATGGCAAGACCGATTTGGTCAAGATTTGGGCCCAAATTTTAGTCTTTTTTGCGGTTTAAAACTTTTTCAAGAACTTGTTGAAATAGTTTTAAATATGGTTTTGTACCAACTAGCGTTACTTTTGTTGAACTAGTCTTTTTCTGTAATGAATACATCCAAAATCAATATTTGCAACAGAATGCAATATAAGTTATTAGAATTAATAAGAATAAATACACACTTTAAAATATTTCAGCTTGCTGTGACAAATTTATTCAATCATCTGAAATGCACTTTTTAAACAAACAACATGTAAAACAAAATTGCATACGATAGACACTGACGATAAATTTAATGTCGAGTTACTAGATATCGAATGCTATTATTTCAAATTCAATACATTTCATTCTATATCGAGTTTCATGATACCAAAATAAATAATTTCGATAAATTTTGCTCGATATCGTATGCGGTGATTAGACCGCAGATATTTTACTTGACATATCCTGTGCAAAATTTTACAATACATGATGTTTGTTTCCGACATTTGAAAACAGCACATTTATAAAGTCACGACTCTTACTTTTTTAATGGTCAAACAAAGTATTGAAATTAAATTTTTTAGTATTGTGGTTATTTTATTGAACTATTTATGGTTTTTAATCCAAATTTTTAATATTTTTTTAATTAGGCTTAAGTTCATTAAATTTAATTTTCATTAAATAATTTTTTTTTTATGAAGAAAGGAATTTTACAACATGAAAATTAATTAAATTTAATTGATAATTTTTCATTCCTGACTCAATGTGGGCTCGAACCCAGGTGTTTACGGACAGGTTACCCTGACATGTTTCGATGGCAACCACTCAATCTCCTCAGAGGGCTTGCCGTTTAACACTCGCAGCCATCGACGACTGCTGACGTCATTAGTCAAACATCAATCCTTAAACCAAATTGTATTCAACCTTTGGTAGATCGAAATTAGCTTTGAATGATTATCTATTTTAATTTATTTTAACATGTTATTCCTTTACTTTTGTTTTTTCGTACTTTTGTCAAGAATTCTTCTTGAAGTTCAAAGTACATATTTTTTGTTTTTTCATTTTTTGTCTTTCTTATTCTTGTTGACCTTTTCAGCACAACTTGAAGGACAAATGCAAACATAGAGCTCGTGCCTTAGCTTTAACAATTATTAGTATTGTGGTTATTTAATTGAACTATTTATGGTTTTTAATCCAAAATTTTTTTTTAATATTTTTAATTAGGCTATTAAAAAAATTTATTTAATTTATAAATTTAATTCGAGAAAATAAAATTAAATTAAAGTGGTTAAGAAAAATAATAACGCAATAACACACATTGAAAGAGAATCAAAGGCAACTTTGTTTTGATATTTTTCTTATTTTTTTTTTGGAAAACTGTAGTTACGGCTTTTTGGTTTATGAAATTGTTAACGTTGCAGTTACGGCCTTTTGTTTTTCGGAAATAAAGTCGTTATTTTTGGACGTATATATGTAAGATTTTCTGTGTAGATGTGTTTCGGTTAAGTACGTCATAATCAATCAAAAAGTCAAATTTGAATTTTTGAGTAGTTACGGCCTTTTGCATTTTAGGTGACGAAATACACACTTTAAAATAATTCAGCTTGCTGTGACAAATTTATTCAATCATCTGAAATGCACTTTTTAAACAAACAACATGTAAAACAAAATTGCATACGATAGACACTGACGTATCGAATGAAAACTCGATAAATGTAATGTCGAGTTACTAGATATCGAATGCTATAATTTCAAATTCAATACATTTCATTCTATATCGAGTTCATGATACCAAAATAGATAATTTCGATCAATTTTGCTCGATATCGTATGCGGTGATTAGACCTCTGATATTTTACTTGACATATCCTGTGCAAAAATTTACAATACATGATGTTTGTTTCCGACATTTGAAAACAGCACATTTATAAAGTCACGACTCTTAGTTTTTTAATGGTCAAAAAAAAGTATTGAAATTAAATTTTTTATGAATACTTTCGGTGGCTACCGTTGCTTGAACTTTCGTAAGTCCAAAATGGATCAATCCTGGTGGCATATTTGGGTAGGTTAGAATTTTATTGAAAAAATCTCCGAAAATCGGTAACGACCGTTACATTGGAAACACCCATATGTATGTACATAAATATCTATTTTCCTTTTATTTTTCAAACAAAAATTTATGTAGCTTAAGTTTTTTTTAAAAGTTCAGTCTACTTCTACTACAGCAACAATTTGTAAGAAAATATAAATGACGTTTAAAATAGTTTAATTTAGTTTTGAATGAAAATTTTAATAAAATGTTTTAAAAATTAAATATACCTACACACATATAATATTGTTGTGGGAAAAATTTGCAAACGTTTTCCTAATTGAAAATATGTGTGGTTGCGAAAAAAAATTGTTGCTCCTTTATAAACACCAATGAAAATGTTGCTGCTTATTGTGAACGAAGCTTAATTGTGTGGGTTTTATAAAAGCTAAATAATTAAATTTTGTCATAAAAAAATGTCGTAAAAAGTACATACATATAGACCATTTTTTTTATTTGGTTATTTTTAACCATTATCGTTACAAATTTTTTAATTTTGGTTATCGTAACCTATTAAAGTAAAACATATTTTTTTTGGTTATAAATAACTAGGGAGATCGATTATTCGACTTTTTTTCAAAAACCGGTTTTAGAATAATCCGAATAGTTGCTATTAAAAAAAACCGGTTTTCGGTTAACCATTTTAAAAGTAACCGGTTTTATTTCGAATACATAAAAATACAAAAATCAAATTAGTGTTTGTAATAAAAAGTTAATTTGAATAAAAGCTAAACAATTCACGAAGTTAACCCAACAGACCAAAACAGAGAAAAATGTAAATGAGTTCTAGAACAAGCTTATCATAAGAGATTTTCTACAACATGACAATAAATATGATTGCAAATGACTTATTCTCGCTATAGTTTTGTAAGTGTTCTTGAAAATGCTGTCCCGTTATATGACGCGTGCCTTAATTTTGTTTTATTAGTTAAAGTTTTCAGTCGTTGTGTTTGGTTCGAAGAGTGAAGTGTTTTAAGCAGTGCACAATTGTTAAAAAAGTAATTTCATATTGTATAAGTAAAAAACTTTTTGTAAATATGCCATATACATTTAAGCAGAATGCTCGCAAAGTATGTAATCAAACTTATTAAAGTTTAGAAAAGTATTTTTCTGTAAGCTTGTTTTAATATTAGACTTCTTAGCTTACATTATATTATATACAAGTAATATTATCGCAAGGGATAAGTTTTCTTTATTTAATAATTGTTTATAAGCCTCTTATAATAGTAATCACAACACTTTTCTAAGCTTAAGGCGTATGCTAGTAAACTTGCTACAAGTTCTTTCTAAATCGTTTTGGTTCGTTGGGAAGGAACCAACAAAATACATACATATGTACATAGATATGCTGTAACCCAACAGACCAAAACAGAGAAAAATGTTAATGAGTTGTAGAACAAGCTTATCATAAGAGATTTTCTACAACATGACAACAAATATGATTGCAAATGACTTATTCTCGCTATAGTTTTGTAAGTGTTTTTGAGAATGCTGCCCCGTTATATGACGCGTGTCTTAATTTTGTATTATTAGTTAAAGTGTTCAGTCTTTGTGTTTGGTTCGAAGAGTGAAGTGTTTTAAATTGTTTTAAAAAGTGCACAATTTAAAAAAAAGTAATTGAAAATTATATAAGTAAAAAACTTTTTGTAATTATGCCATATACATTTAAGCAGAATGCTCGCAAAGTATGTAATCAAACTTATTAAAGTTTAGAAAAGTATTTTTCTGTAAGCTTGTTTTAATATTAGACTTCTTAGCTTACTTTATATTATATACAAGTAATATTATCGCAAGGGAACAGTTTTCATTATTAAATAATTGTTTATAAGCCTTTTCTTATATTAATCACAACACTTTTCTAAGCTTAAGGCTTATGCTTGTAAACTTGCTACAAATTCTCTCTTAATCGTTTTGGTTTGTTGGGATGTTCAGACCTAACAAACATTTGACGATAAAATCCAAAAATAAGCGTGACCAGTAAATTTATTAAATTTTAGCTTTATATTTAAACAATTTCTAAGCTTTATTTCTAGGATGATAATTGTGTAATGTAATTAAGAAACTGTTCAACAAGGTTTACAAAAGCAAACAATTCCTTAAGAAATCTAGTGGTTACGTGTAGGGCGTAAAATATTTAATAAATGTGAACATAGCTTTAGATTTTTTGAAAAACTTTGGTTTTTAAAAATTACAGGAATTTACTGCCTGTTTAACGATATCGAACGTCATCGTTCGCATAGAAAATTACATTTAAAACAAAAACAAATGTTCGAATTTTGTTTTTGTTTTAAATGTAATTTTCTATGCGAACGATGACGTTCGAAATCCATGAACAGGCTGTTAATTTAGAATCACTTTCTGAGCCGAAGTAACAATGTCCGTCCGACTGGTTGTCCATGTAACCTTGTGCGCAAAGTACGCAATTTTGGAGATAATTTAATAAAACGAAGGACGAAGGTTCTTATTGGTACAAGGAGCAAGCCTATTGAAAATGGGCCGCATCGTAGGACCACGAGGGACGATAGAGGAAAATATCTGTCTCTCAGAAACTTTCAAACCGATTTTAATGAGATTTAAATCATAGATAGAAATATATTTATTTGGATACATAAGCTATGTAGTTGTTCAAAAATAGGACTATAAGGGGAGGTAGGGGGCAATTTCTGCCTATCACAAACTTTCAAACTGATTTTAATGAGGTTTATAAACATATATAAATCCGTATTAATATGGACACATCAGCATGATGCGTTTTTAAATACTGTGGTGTAGGGTATCATATGGTCGGGCTTGGCCGATTATACTTTCTTACTTGTTAAAATTATTTTGTTTCAGCATTATAGAAACGAATTGAAAAAAGAACATGCTTTTTGTATGATATATCTGTCAATTAGTCGATCACAATTTAAAAACCTTCCATGACATTGTTTGATTCCTTCAATTTTGATTAAGTTATATTGGTGATTTAATAAATAAAACTAATGTATTTTCCAATATCGTTGATTCCGCCGGTATGTTGTAATTTTAAGCATGAAGATATGCTAGAATTACTTAAGAGTTTTTCATTCATTATTGCCAGCATATTTTAGTAAAGTATTATTTGCAGTCTCTTAAGAACTACTTGGAACAGAGTAATTTTTTTTTCCTAAGTACCGTTTTTTAGATAACGGTACTTTTGTGTTTTTCGATGTATGGTCCCACTCAAACCCTTGTGGAGCTCAACCGAAAAATCCGATCGAAACATTGTTGCAAAGGTAATTGAATGCCTTTTCCGTTGATGTGCTATATAAAATGCAACACGTTTTTCATTAATCATCGCTGGCTTTGTAATTTTTTTTCTTTTTTCCTCCCCCCCATACATGTAAAGGTTTTAAAAAGTTTTTAAAATTTAATCAAAATAAAAAAAAAAACGAACAAAATTGTTTAAAATTAAGCGGTTGTTTGGCAAACGTTTGACAGCTCGTTAAAGGCCAGTTTACACGGTAATACAATGTATTACGACATTGCAAAAAATTATGTAGAATGAGAAAAATCTTATCATGTAAAAGCAAAATGTATTGAGTAAGAGAGAATACGAATACAAAATCTGACAAGCGGTCGGTAAATGTTTTTTTTTCTTAACGATTTTAGAAACTAATGTATTCTCACCACACCAGAGGTGTATTTTAACAGAGTATATCGAAGATGGTAGCATTTTTATACAATTACAAAAACAACTAAAATCAACTCAGGAAATTTTCATGTTGTTTTTGTAAAAATTTAAAACAGTAACCATCTGCTTTTTTGTTATTATTTTTGATTTTACTTGTACCATCCGTGTAAACATGAATTATACTTACAAAAGATATTTATTTTTTTCTTTTAAACAAGGAGAGAATTTCATAATATTTTGATTCTACAATGTCGTAATACATTGTATTACCGTGTAAAGTGGCCTTAACAAGACTTTAGAAAATCGTTAGCCAGAGCTTGCTAAGTGTGTTATGAATAAACTTTGTGGTAACTTCATGACAAATTTTCATTATGAAAACGTCTGGCAGTGTTTTGTGGTGAACGCGTATTTTATAATAGCCATCAGTGATGGAAAATTCAGTACTATGGTACAGTTTTCAATACTTTTTCCTTTATGTTTAAATTCCATAAAGCATAAAATTATTGTTTTTCTTAATTCGTAAATTTGTATGTACATATATTCTGTAAAGTGTAGTATATTTTAAAATGCTTATTGTTATTCATTAATTTTAAGTCAATATTGTTATTAGTCAGTAAGGATAATATCCATTGATTAAATAAATAAATAAATAAATAAAAAATACCAAGATACCCCCACGTACGTTTTAGTACTCTTTTCTTGTTATGCTTCTTGTTTAGAAATTTAGCGTTTTATTTTTTTTTTTAGCATTGACAACCAGTGTTGTGGAGTCGTCAACAAGAAGTACCAACTCCGACTCCAACCGCTGAAATTACAACTCCGACTCCTAATCTAACCTTAATTCTATTTGAATTTAAACACTTTTTTTAATGCGGTCCCTTTTAAATGGTTAAATATGGCATGAAAAGGATTCAGTTAACATTTCGAATCAATATTTTAAGTATTGCATCGCCAATTTCGAAGTATTTTTATTTTGGAAAATGTTGGAGTCGGATTCGGGATTTTTTGTAGGTACTTCGACTCCGGTACAAAAATCTCAACTCCGAATCCATAGCCCTGTTTGCAACAAAATTTATTCTTATCAAAAGTATATATGCTTGTTGGTCTATTTTAGTGTCAGATATTCTTATCAGAATTTTGAGGTTGAAATATTGCCAGCTCGGTACATTAATGGCTGAGAAAGGAACAAAAAATAATATGTATTTTAGTATTTTATGTTTAAGTTTATTTTCCAAAAAAAAAAAAATATGTCTGAAAAAGTACCAAAATGTTGAAAAAATACTCTTTTGCTTAGTCTGTGTTTATACGGCTCATGTCTTATTGACAAGATTCTTCCTTTTTCTTCTTTGAACATGAATTGGTGTTTAAATGAATCATGTCATGTTGACGCCATGTTTTTTATTTTCTTTTATTTGATATTGAAAACAAAAACAAAATTAAACAACGAATAAGAAAGCAAAGCGTAAAGACAGTACATGCGTCTGTGTACTCGTTTCTTTTCCCCTCGTCCCTCTCGCCTATAAAGTAGCAATCATGTCAATAAGACATGAGCCGTATGAAGACAGACTTAGTGGTCAGTACCATCTCAATGTTTAAATTTTCCATCACTGATAGCCATGGTAATGATTACGGTGTTGCCAGCTGTCTAAATTTTCATGTAACATTTTACTTCTGACAACTTGGAACAGTTTTTAGAAACAGCTGAGACTTATTTGTTGCGATTTTAAATAAAAGATCAAACATTTATATATATATATATTTTTGTAATTAGGCTTTATTATTTTTTTGTTGTTTTTTTTTTAATTTTTATATATAATTTTCTTTTTTAATCGCATTTTTCTTGGTAGTTTTCCACAAGGTTTAAACTTGTTTCCATTCATTTTTGTTTTAATAATTTCTATAAATAATTTAATTATATTAAGTACAAATATTTCAATTTGTTTTTATTTTTTAATTTGTGTTTATATAAACTGTAAATTTTTTCTGGGTGCTTAATTTTTTTTCTATAATTATTTATTTTTTTTTCTTAACAAAAAATCATCTTCAGCTAACTATTAATAATTTTTGTGATGTAGTTTTTATTTTGTCGTTATTTGTTTTAATCAGTTATTATCATCTAATTATTTAGTATTAAATTATTGAATCATTTTTACAATTGTTCTTTTAATAATATTAATTAATTTATGAGTATAAATAATAAATTATTAACATTTTTTTTTAATAAAGAACTGGTCTTTTTTTATACATTTCAACTTTTTAATCAGACTTAAAATAAAGTTTCTTTATTTAAATAAAATTTTCCTTAAATTAATTACATTTCCATTTTCCAAAAAACAAAAAAAAAAAAAACTTAAAATTCTTATAACTTAAATTATTGTTTATAATTAATAAAATTATTATTATAATTAAAGTAATTAATTTGAATAATAATTTTGTGTTATGAGAGTCAGTAAATAACAATATGCAGCTTAATTTCTTTTTAATAATTTGTATATTAAATTAATTTATTTATTAAGAATAAATAACTCTAAGGTTTTTTTTCAATATCTTATTTTGTTTTTGTATTTATACGATTTTCTTTCTTATTCAATATTTACAAAACAATCTATGGTTAGATAATCAAGCCAAATAAAGCCTTCCGTGCTTAAATATTTTTTTGAAAAAGGCCCTAAAGTCCTTTTTTTCTTTTCTTTAGTTAAGGGGGAGAGTGTGTGTTTTACATTTAAAGAGTTTAGTTTTGAAACTAAAATTAATCACTGGGTTCTTTTTTGTTTTTTCCTTTCGTTTTTATTATTATTATTATTTTTTTAAGTGTAATTTTAGTATGGAACTTTGGAGTGTACTAAGTCCTTCTTTTTAGGGATTTAGAACTTTTTTATTACATGTATTTTTGTTGTTATAAAAAAAAACACAAAATAATTTAAATTAGATTCAATTTTGACTAGAATAAGAAAAATACACACTTCAATAAGATCAATTGCTACTTTTATTTTTAGTTTTCAGAAACATGTTTTTTGTTTTACTTTAAAAACATTGAAAAATGGTTCTGGATTCAAAAATACTAAAGGAACTTGATAGGAATCAATTCAGTTACCGAATGAATATTTCACTGAATAACTTGAATGTTGTAGAAGTTTTAATATAAATTATTAAATACAAATCTGACAAATAAAATAAATTGAGTAACAAGCAGAACTTTCTAAGACCTGACGACTTAAGCTACGTTCACAATCAAAAACACAATTTCCTTTTTTCTTCCCAAAGTATTTCATATATTTTCCTTTAATTTTAAGAACAAAAATGTAACTAAAATTTGAGTCAACTAAAACTTCAGCAACAATTTGTATGAAATTGTTTCTGACGTTTAAAATAATTTTATTTATGTGCTGTTTTCACAACACAAGTGACTGAACGTGTAGGAAAATTTATATGAAAAGCACTCAGGTTTTTGAGTGTTTTCCATATAAATTTTACTACACGTTTAGTCACTTGTGTTGTGTAAACAGCACATTAGTTTTGAACGAAAATTTTAACAAAATGCTCACAAAAATAAAAATGCATAATATTGTTTTTGCTAAAATTTGCAAACGGTTTCTTGATGCAAAATGTGTGTAGTTACAAAAGAAATTGTTGCTCTATTATGAACACCAAGTGAAAATGTTTTTTTGATTGTGAACGCAGCTTTAAGGGCCAAATAAACGACACAAGCAGTTGGACAACAAGATGTTTCTGTGACTATTTTTCCATGTTTATGTAGCCGTTTGTGTGATTATATGATTGAAATTAACCCTTGAGCACATCTTACAGTTTGCTTATTTTTGTCATTCAAAATTAATTTTTCGTTTTTGTTTATTCCAATACTTCAAGTAGAGTGGAGTGATAAACATTTTAATTTCAACTTATCCCTCCCTAAGGTTACTTTTTGGTCCATTTTCCAGACATGTAGAGAAAAATTATCCATTCGTAGACGAAGAAAAATATGCCTCGAAGTACTTTACAAGAATCTTCTGAACAGATATGCTGATTTATCATAAGAATGTGCTAAAACGGTGGAACTTTAACACCCCTTTAAATGATATGCGTTCGTATATTTTCAAAATGCCGAAAAACATGTATTTTGTTTGCCCCCTCTACCAGAGTCACTCATTGGTACCTTTTTATTTTTATACCCTTCACCACAGTTGGCGAAAAGGGTATACATAAGCTTGTCATTCCATTTGTAATTTCTATAACATTGATGTTAGACCCTATAAAGTATATATATATTCTGGGTCCTTATGAGGAGCGAAGTTGATTTAACGATGTCCGTTGAAATGGATTTTCCGAAGACTCCATATATGATGGGGGCCAGGTTATTATACATTTATATCACATATGGTCCGGAATTGTTTGCTATTGAAATTCAGCAATATCGGTCCACAAATGGCTGAGATATGAGTAAAAAACCACGACTGCCTCAAATTTTTTCCTTTAAAAGTCCAATTAGACGTGACATTACATACCAACACTGTATTACCAAAACGACATAAACATACAATACAAACCAATTCAATTTTGGTTCCTACGGTCACACAGTGGCTATGGTAATACAGTGTTGGTAATGTGGTTTTTTTTGTTGTTTTTTTATACCCTTCACTGCAAGTGGTGGATTTTATTTATAATGTGTTGAATTTTACGCATACACATATGTATACATTAATGCATGTATATGATATGCCGCTCAAATTAAGAAACAAACTCATAGACTCAATATATTTTAATTTAACGCTTCTTCAGTAAAAGCATTCCTTGCCGAGTTGTTAAGTACTCTCCTTAGACTGATGATATAGCCAGTTCGAATCCCAAAAAGAATTTTTTTTATTTAATTTTTTTATGTCCAAAAAAACGATTTTAAGATTATAAAACGAATTTCAAACATCAACTTTGGCAAAAGAGGAAACGGGCTTAGGTACATATATAAATTTTTATTTTTTTTTATATTCTTCGGCATGACGAAATGAAAAGTTGGCGTGGCTCAATTAATATTTATTTATGTCTATCTAAAGAACGTTATTTATGTATATAACTTTTTGTTCTTATCTCATCATCGTGAAGGGTATATAAGATTCGGCATAGCCGAATATAGCACTCTAACTTGTTTAGTGTAGCACAGTATTATCTATAAATTCAGCTGCAAATTTGTGCAGTTTAAAGAAGTTAATTAAACGTTTTCACTAACAACTGCAAGATGCTACAAAAAATAACGAAACAATTTCACCATCAACCATAAGTTATACCCTACTCCATTTCCACAGAAGACAGTTTTTGGGCGATTTTCGCTGGCTATCGAACATCGACTATCGAATGTTAATTTGGAATTATGAGTTGGCAGCCCTGTCGAACATTTCAATGTGCATCGAATTTTTAAACGAAACCAAATTTGCTTTCGACGGTGCAAATAAATGTAAAAAACTTGTTGAAAATTTAACTATTTGCAAATTTTATTTGTGTCCGTATACCAAATACCATAGTCTTTATCAGTTTTGTTCATTTTATGCCAGTCCAACGTCGTAACAAGCAATTGGAAACGCTCATATTCCTTATGGAACAAAATTCTTTTTTGACCAAATGATTTGCAGCAAAGTTCAGCATGTAAAAAAGTGGGATGACACCCTACTGAAGCTAAATTATTTGAAAACAACAATAATTCCGCCGTGGCACTTTTAACTTTAATTTTAGATATTTTTTCAAATTTGTAAACAAAAACTTTTTATTTTAAGTGACAGCTGAGCGAAAATGTACTACTGTGAGTTAACAAAATCACAATAGTAAATTTTTATCGAATGCGCGCCATAATACCAAATGAAAATTCGTTCGATCAGCTAATTCGACTGCTGTCGAAAATCAAATTTACTGCTTGTTCATCTATTTTCGAACGAACACTTCACTTCGATCGCTTAATTTACATTTAAAACAAAAACAAATAATAAAATATTGTTCGTTCGAAAATAGATGAACAGGCAGTTAGTTCATAATATATCCTATATCTATCGAATGAAGGAGTAATATGTTTTTATCGCTTATATGCATTTCATAATTTGCACGGTTTTTGGTTTTTGCTTTTTAACGACAAAAACTTGCTTTTATGAAAATAGCTACAGTGCATTCAGAAAAACTCAGTTTTTTCATCAGCATTTTTTGGTTTAAAAAGTAAAGTTAAATCAAATACACATAAAGCTATGATTTCGATTAAACTCTTATTTCATTATAATGCTTAAACCTTGGCATTATATGCCATTTAAACGACAGGCTCTAAATCGGTTGCATAAGTCGATTATTTTGAGCTGGTTTACGATAACTTCACGAATGTTGGCTTTCAGATGCTCCAACGTTAGCTGGAATCGACAAATTGGGACTATCCCGTTTGTTTTTACTCGTCTTCCTTGGAATCCGACGAAGATGAAAACCTGAAAGTTATCCGAATAAAATAAGACGTACCATGCATTCCCTATGTATGTCAAATAATGTGTAAGTTGAATCAAGCTGATATAAAGCATTTAGTTATGTTTTTAAAGTTCGGTGGCACCGAAAAAGTTGTAACGACAAAAATCGAACAATGTAAATATCAGACCGACTTCAAAGAAGAAACGACAATAATCGCAACGACAAAAATCGTATAATGTAAATTGGGACTTAGAAAATTGGAGTTCGTTAATATACCAGTGTTGCCATCACTGTTTGATAAGAATATGCCAAAATTAAAAAAATTTTGATCTTAATTTATTAATAACTTACACAGTTTTTATCAACTTTAAAATTACTTTCAGCTGAGTTATCAAAATTTGGCAAATTTTTAGGAAATGAAAAACAAGAAGAATTTAAAGCAAAATTGCGGAAGTTTTTTATGTTTTGTTTGTATATGCGGGTTTATAAATATAAACGGTGGTAGATATACCTTGATAAAAAACTTACTAACTCCCATTTGGTTTAGGATAGAGATCTTATTTGTGATACTCAAAATTTGTACCCAAGGAGTTCAAGAATAAATTGTATGTTGTTTTTGGCATATATATTGTAAGCTGCAAGTGCTGAAATATCCAATAAATTAAAAGTAACATCGCCAAAGGCCAACGTCTTCTTGCTGTTTTGGTTGAGTATTGAGACAACATTTTGTCCATTGTGTCAAACTCCTCCACTAAGTATTATTATAATATTAGATTTTTGGATAAAAAAATTGGTACATACATAAAATGCCTTAAACAAATTGAATGAATAAAGGCATTATTTACCCAGGTGGATACCATGAGTTCACCTATAAAAATCCCTTCATGAGAGCGAAGGTTCAATCTGCCTAATCGTAAAATGAACAAAATATGTATGTCAAAAATCTGCTAAAATTAAAACCTAAAACTTTTAATATTTAAAATTTACTGAAAATTTGCTATATTTTATTAAAAAAAAATATGCTAAAAAATCTGCTAAATAAAAAGGAATTTTAATATAAAATTCATAAAAACATTATTTTTTTAAAAAATCTGTTAAAAAAAAATTCTACTTTTCTAAAAAGTAAAAATCAGCTTTTGGACAAGCAAATATGCTAAAAAGCAGTTAGCATATTAAAAACAACATGCAGTTCCCCAAATCAATCTGCTACATCTAGCAGAAAATATGCTAAAATGGTAACACTGTAATATATTTTTTGCTAAATCAGTAAAGTTAGCCATGAAGTTACCCATAATTTCAGATCACAATCTAAGAACAGTCAAATTAAATCTACTAACAGTTTCCCCTATCAAATCCTGTGATTTTTAAATGCTTGTTTTATATACATAGACACTAGCATTTAACGCGCTACTTCGTTAGCATCTCTCCTTTTTCTTCGTGGACATATCTGTATGCCAAAGTTACTTTTCTCATTCACTCAGGACCTTTCATGTTTCATTTTATCTTTCTACGTCCAATACCAACGGAAATTCAAAAAGTACCAGTCAAAGAATAAAAAAGTACCAAAAAGTTCACTTTTATAAATTCTCATTGACCCAGGACATTGCATCTTGAATTTTATGTTTCTAGGTCCAATACTAACGGAAATTCAAAAAGTACCAGTTAAAGAACAAAAAGGTACCAAACAGTTCCGCAATAGATTCTTATCCACTCAGAACAAGTTGAATCTTATGTTTAAAGGTCCCATATTAACGATAATTAAAAAAATACCAGAACCAAAATGCTTAAGAAAAATATAAAATTTCCCGTATTTCCGTTTTTGGGTACTATTTTTTCCCCCAGTAAAGTATCAAAAATTTGAGTATTGTAGTGGCAGCCCATAATTTAGTACGAATATGTAAATTAATGGAGAAAAATTGTTTGTAAAAAAAGTACCAAAAATAGTTACGATTTTCACCCCTTTAAGGTTTGAATTTCGAAAAAGTACCAAATTTGTATTCGTATTTTTTTGATAACTTTGTTTCATGTTTATTGGTTCAAAAGATTGATTGGGTGTCAAAAAAGTACCCAAATTCAGGTTTTACCCGTTTACTCCCTAATAGGGCCGAATTTCAAAAAAGTACCAGACACCTGACCGCTTATTTTTCTAAATAACAACGATAAGTATTACATTTTTTTGTATCTCTTTTAGTTTTGGTGATATAAGGTTACCGAATTTTCCCGTTTTTACCCTTTTTTACCCCCTAAACATTCGAATTTCCAAAAATCCCGTCTTAGTGGATCGATTTGGGGATCGACCAATCTCTGGTCCAAATTTCAGTTTTAAGCTTCAGGCGTTTAGGCTGTGCGATGATGAATCAGTGAGTAACGTTCAATTTTATATACATACAGTTAGGGACAAAATTGTTCACAAATTTAGCGTTATTGGCAAAATAGGCTATAAATTTTTGTTTTATTTATAACTATTTAAATTTTTTTAACTATATGAAAAGTAGAACATTTCAAGAACTCAAAAATAAAAACTTTTCCAAAAAATATATGTTCATAATATTTTACACGGTATCAGTATTGACTTCTGGATGTGAACAATTATGACCCTAGTTAGAGATTATTGTTGTATTTGGGTCCTAGCGTTTGGTATGTTGTCCATTTGCTCTTTTAAGCTGCCTTAATCTTTTTTTCCATTCTTTTACAAGAGTTCTTAGCAGTTTTGGCTCTATTTTTTCCAAGCTTTAACGGCAAGCTCGCTAAGCTTATATCCAGTGTTAGGCGGGTTCCTCTGAGCAAACAAAAAAGTGGTATTTTGGAAAGGACCAAAGTTACTCAAGTGGCTACTACTCTGGCGACTTATTAGGTAAAATTATTTTCGAGTTTTTATTTTCTTCAAACTAACTTTTAGGTATTTCTGAAGTATGCTTAATATTGTTGTCCTGCATAATGATATCACCCTGTCGTGATTCTTAGCCGAATATGGCTTATCTTGGAATCAACGGGTCTTTAATGATGATTATGTAGTGCTTGGCACACATTTTTCTTCTGAATTAGCGGAGTGTTCGAAGCTGGTTCCCGCGAAAACAATCTCATGTCATTTATGAGATCATCAGAATTTTAACATTTGGAATTATTTCACTCTTTTACGCTAACACTTTTATGCCAGCCATGTTAACACCCGTCCGCCTGCCTGCAATCCGATAATTTTTGTCCGATCTAAGCATGTTACACGAATTAAATCTTTAAAACTGAATTTTTCTTACTTTTTTGCAAACTTCAGCCGTTTTCAGCTGTTATTTTTGCTAAAAGATGGGTTGTCGCTCTTTATTCTAGCTACCAATCTACTAGAACTTAAGCAACTTCGTATGTTTTTAGCGCTTACATCTAAATTGTACTCTATGCTCAGTATTTGCCGTACCTTAATAGCTAGTTTTTTTTGGGCGACCAGCTTTGTTGCTTTTGGTATCCAAACTACACTTTTTTTTATTTAACATTCAAATCTCTCTGAATTGTTGTATTTTGTGTGATCTTGCGATGCGAGACTTCTTTTTATAAATTTTTCACAATGCTTTGTTTTAAAATTGCCGCTTTTGACTTACAGTTCTTGAAGAAACTAGGCAAAATTTAACTGCTCGAATTTTTTTCAAATTTTAAAAATATTTAATATTAATGAATTAATTGACTAACTTTAAAAGCAAATCCCACAGATAAAACTTGAAATTTTGTTGGAATTTTTATGACAGATTCACACAGGGTCAATATTGTTCACACATATGGTTTGGATGTTAGCTTAGTATTAATATAAAAACAAACGGTACTTTTGAAAATAAGTTTACATAGTATTATTTTAAAATGTAGAAACCCATACAATAGTTTTTGAAAGTTTCCAAGTTGAAACTTTAATAGTTTTCATGATAAACATAACTGTTTTATAATTTCGTGAACAATTTTGTCCCTAACTGTATATAGATATTACAAGAAATTTATCTTCTTGATTAAATTTCCTTTAGTATTTTGAAGTTTAAAAATAAACAATTTTATACCATAAAATCTTTATAGATATCGTACACTAAATCATAAACAGTCACAACTCAAATTTATTAAAATCGTTATATATTTTTATAAACCAGTTCACAAATCAAATCTCCAACGAGTACGAAAATTTCGTTTGCGTCACTGTCCTCTTTAACTTTTGTGAAATTCAATTTGATTTTAGTTTTTTGCATCCCCTAAATGTTTTGGATGTTGGTTTGTGATTGTTTATGATTTCGTGTGCGATATGCAACTCTAAAATTCAAAATATATGCATATCTAAATACATATATCCACTCTCTTAGCTTGAGTATTTCATGTAACACTGCGATAGTATCGAATAAGTTTTTGTGTTATAATAATTGTAAGTGTACGAGTATCTTTATGATCTATGTTACAGTGATGATCAGTACAATTGCTATGCTAAATACGTTTTTGGGTTGGTGTAAAGTATTTATTGTGTTAAGATATATTTCCTTTTTACATAGAGTTTTTTGATGTGTCCCTGCCGTCGTTTTAAGATTTATTATGTTTTAAGAGAGATTAAGAGAGCGCTACAGTTGTTGGTTAGTTCTGCAATTGTGTGTGGTTGTTACTATAATTCGCAATTGTTTTCGTGTGGCAAGCAAATGTCACCGAAGAATAACTACTAATCCATATTATGGGGCGGGGGACTGTTAGGACCACCCATCATAAAGGAGGTGGGACTGTGAACTGATATACTGTCTAAATCTAAAGTGCCATCGCCCTTCTCCAACATGCCAGAGCCATCTTGTTTCATCATCATGCGACGCCATTTAGCACGAGCATTTTGGAACCACACCTGTTAACACACAATACAAATTTTATTATTTTTATGGACATTTCGACCTTTAAGCTTCAACAAACCTGTAATACTCTCTTTGGTAAACCTGTCTTTTGTGATAATTGCTTAAGATCTTTTGCATCTGGATTATGATTTATGGCAAAATACGATTTCATTGTACGCAATTGATGATGTTTAAAGGAGGTGCGCATGCGTTTTGTACGCGACGATGCACTCATATGTGAACCCCGCCCGAAGTCAAGGTATTCAGTATTTAAATCTGTTGTAAGGAAAAAGGAAAATTGTTTAAAATTTGTCTTTTGTTTGGGAGAGAGAACAGTACTTGCATTTCATACCTATGTTGGCAGTGAGGGCTTCGATTTCTTTGGGTTTCCTTTTGCGTGGTCGCCCTTTTTGCCGTGGAGGTTGTGGAAGACCGGTCATAACATGAGAGGCGGATGCAAATATACTACTAGGAACAATACGTGTTGGATCCGAATGTGGACTCGATGAATCATTCGGAGGTGAACCAAATTGACTTGAATACGGATATGAACTAGCGCCACCAACACCAGGCACCACTGCCGAGCCCAAACTGGTCGATGCTGTATCACCTTCACGAGCCATAGTGTAATGGGTTCTTAGCAAGGGCAGAAAAAGAGAGAGAGAGAAAGAGAAAACGTTATTAGTCTTATAAGGAGGAGGAGGAGGAGGGTAAAATAATTCTTACCTGCAGTAAATGAGAGCATCTATAATGCCATATTGATCACCTTTTGTTAATGGTGTCTGGCAAACGACACAGCAAAAACAGGTCACATGAAATACTAAACTTCGCGCTCTCATCACCAGTTCGGTAGCTCCTATTGATGCTAAGCAACGGGAACATCTTCGAGTACCAAAAACACTGAAAATACAAAAAAAAATAATATTTATTTTTTAACTTTTAGTTTAAATTAAGAGCTGGGAAGAAGTTTTTCTTTTATTTAAGTCCCTTTCAATTTCTTTCATTCTTCCGCCAAGTTTTATGTGAAACGTTACTGTTCTTGACTTTGCAAGTATCTTCCGGTGCATAATTTCCTTAAACTGCAAATTTCATTCATTCAACCAAATCTTTACTGCTTATCAATTAAATGAAATGATTTGAAATAAATCAATTCCATTCAAGATGACGATAACAGCAGCCGTAAGCCCTGGTATTTAGATCTAAATGTCTGCCTACACAAAAAACGATCATGATGATGATCATCTTTACCATGATCAGCATTAACATTTTCATTTGATATATACTTAAAGGTAATTATTGCTATTTTTCTCTTCTTGTACAATGAAATTTTATTAAAAAGCTCGAATTTATTTTGAATGTGACGATAATCATGATGTTTGTCTGAAATTCGTGTTTTTTATTTTCTTGAATTGTGTAACATTGTTCTTTTACTTTATTTTTCTTTTTTTGTTTGTTTATATTTATTTGTGTATTCCAACGTCATGTTTGAAATTATGTGGTTGTAGGAAGAAGGAAATTATAAGTTTGGCATGCAATTTCTGATTTGAAATACATAATCAGGGCTGTAGTTTGTCCCTTTGTTAGGTTGCTACTGGATGTTTGAGGTTGGTGTTATTATATTTAGGTTTATTTTTAAAAAATGTGAACTAAATATTGAAATAGTTAGGCAGTCAGTCGGCAACAATAAAATATATAATTTTAAGAAAGGGAAATGATCAAGTGAATTTTGTTGATCGAAAATGATTAAAGGCCGTTACACACTATCCCACAAAGTTGTACGTATGTTATGAAAATGCTTCCCTGATCTAATTATTGCTTATAAATTTTCAAAAAACAATAACAACTTATCATGACAGGGTTGCATTTTTATAAAATACGTAAGACTTTGTGGGATAGTGTGTGACGGCCTTAAGTAGCAACTAAAGTTTAAACAAAGAAATCAAGGTCAAAATTGTTAAGGAGAAGTGAATAAAAATAATATATTTTAAAGATTTCTTATTGGAAATTTTTTTATAAAAGTAAACAAACTTTTTTTGTTAAATCAGTCCCGAGCCCCAAAAAAAATCTGCACAATTTTGCCGGTAAAATAGAAAAATTTTGTCTGTTTTAAGTCCACATGTGTTCTATTTGGCGCGACAAAAGCATTTTGACCTTTGTACTTAATATGTTCCATGTATCGTTAGATAACGCAAAAATACACGTAGCTAGATAAAAACTACAAAATTAATAATTGGAATCGAAAAAATAAGTTTGTACCAGTTTAAATTAAGAAGCACTGCTTCACGCAATACAAATCAAATGTGTGTGCAAATCGTTTGTGTACAATCACAATGATAAAAGCAAAGAAATACACATTAGACAGTACTTTTAGCTTTCTATACCTTTTAATACAGTTATAAAATATTTGCCTATACTCCTAGTATTTGAAAATTGCCTGGAGAAGTCTGCGAGAATTTGTTTTGTTTACATGTCCATCGTTTAGTGCGGACGCATAAAATAAATTTGTTATGTTTAGTTTGTGTTTCGTATGTGGCAAGGCGAATTCACAAAGGTGACCGCATCATGAGATAGAGTTATGCTAGTTATCCCTTTTTATTGAAATATACTATGTATTTTGTTTTTGTAAAAAGTTAGAGTGAATGTCAAAATTATTTGTTAAAAATATAAAAAAGGAAATTTTTGTTTATAAAATATGCATATCGTTAGCTAAAATGCAAAAAGACGTAACTAACAAAAAATTCAAAATCGAGTTTTTGATTGATAATTATGAATGCTATAAAACGATATTACATATTTTTTTTCTAAGAAAATATAATGAAATGGTTTTCTTTGAAAATTGGTTGAAGAATTCCATGGACGACTTATCAATGCATGTTTTTCTGACATGTTTATAGTTTTCACCTTACAAAGTTTTTTGCTTCTCCTGTAAAATTATATTTTTGTTAGTTACGTCTTTTTGCATTTTACCTAACGATATACAATTGCTTTAGAAAATAAATCTTTTTCCTCTATTGCAAATTAATGGTGACTCCACTTATTTCTTACGCATTTTTATTTCCTTGTGTTTATCTTTTAAATTCACTGTTTTTATTTTATAAAATTTAAAAAAGTTTATTTTTCAAGAATTTAAATTTTTGTTGAATTTAAAATTTTAATTAATTTTTTTACAAAATGTAAACAAAGCTTGACATTCAGTTTACACACAAACAAATAAACAAAAAACAGATGACGGGAAAATGTCACCTTTATGAATTCGCCTTGGTATGTGGTTTATGCAAACATACTCGGTAGTTTGTTAATTTGTTAAAGTTACCAACTGTGAACGACCCCCTTTTTAAAACTTTGTTAGTCTGGTAACTTTAAACAAAATATCATTTATTTAACATACTTACTCTCAATGTACACGAAAATTGCCAAAACACAAATATTTTTTTAGAAATGTATCACAAATGACTTTTTTATTATATTTATTTAGAAACTGCAATAGCTGATTGTGAGTTACCAACTAACAACTATTTTATGAGGGGTGCCGTGTCGTTAATTTGTTAAATGTTTATCCGGTAGAGCGTTAAAAAGTAACGATAACGACTAACAAACTAACAAGCTCGGTGTGAATACCACTATTGTTTTTTAAAGAATTGTTGTTGCCATATTACCAAAGAAATAAATACTGTACCGAGTTACAGTTTTCGCGGTTTCTACATTAACTATATGCAATCGTTTTTAACCTCAATGTTTTTATGTGTTGTCTGGTGGAGAATCAAAGGAAAAAACTCAATGTGACTGGTGGATAACCATATATAACTCAGACGTTTTACTGGTGGAGTACCAAGGAAATAACTCAGACGTTTATTGGTGGAGACCAAAATACTCTGGAGCGGATTCTGGAAGCTCTCGCCTTCCTATTCGAAGGTTTAGGTCGAACGAGGTTTTGCGGTTAAAGCTCCAAAAATTGTGTGATACCCTGGCTTTATAACTTAAATAGTTCGCCAAAAACTTTTAGTTTTAAGCAAAAAAAAAAAAAAAAATAAAAAAAAAAATTAAAACTATGTGTTTTGAAATGTAATAATTTAAAAACATTTTAAATTTAATAGTTCTAAGTGAAAATTATAGAATTTATGAAAGATTACCCAGAATCACCAGAGCAGTATAACATTTTGACACATAGTTAGTTATCAGCTGTTGCTAACGTAGCAAGCTAAGGTCACCTGGTATGAATTTGCCTTGAACGTGTGCATTTTTTGTTCCCACTCTCATTGCTGGGTGTATTTTTTTTCTTCTCTTGTTAAATTTTTGTTAAGTATTTTAAATACCCGCACTTTTGCTATACATACATAGTAAAGCATTTCCCAGCGGTAAATATTGAAAGGACTGCAAGTGGAAGGCCTTTTTGAAGGCCTCTATACGCCTTTCTAAAAGATTCACTTCGGATGTTATCCTGCCTTCTAGAAGGTATAAATTTCTTTTTTAAAGACCTTCCAAAATATTCAGTACACATTCGCTACTCCCTTCTTAAAAAAATGAAAAAGGAAATAGTTAATTTTTATTTTTAGTGACCTTCCTTACTCCCTTCTTTGGGATCGATCCCTTCCCAAAGAAGGGAGTTGTTATTAAAGGGAGCGTGGAAGGGCTTGCGACCAATGACAACCTGTGCAGAAATTAAATAAATATGGAATGCGGCGAGGAGGGCTTGTGTCTGCTAAATAAGATTTTATATTAGGCCTTTTTGCTCATTATAGTTACCGCAGGGTTATGTTTTACTTCTACACGTTCACACATTTACGTAAATTGATCGTCTATACTTCTCAACAGTATAGAGTTTGAAATGGAATTTTGCAGGCTTTATCTTTAACAATTTTGCATTCTTTCCTTACTTTGGATTGACAATTGCAACGAAGGATAATGAAATGGAAATACCAAATCTAGAGATTTAAAATACATTAGTGCATGTTATCTGTGATTTTTTAGAGGCCATTAATTGTTTCCTTTCCTCTTGTCATTAGGATGCAAGCTACTCATCTTCAATTTAAAGCCAACAATTTAAGTCTTTGAAAACGTCGTGGTATCTCCGCAAGCTCTACAAAATTTCGGAAGCATTCTTAAGAACAGTGCATTTTCTTAAAGAATGCGCATATCCCCAGGATAATTTCTAAACTACTAGATAAGTTTCTTTAATAACTTTATCGTAGTAACATCGGCTGAAAATATTACATTCAAGCTTTTAATTCAAACTGTATGGATTTTTGGAAGCCTGGATTTATATTTGATTCTATAATCTAAATATTTCAATAGTTTATTTAATAAATACTATTGGAATATATCCTTTCTGATACTTAAACAATTTTATCTTTTATAAAAAACGAGGAAACTTTTTGTGTGGGAAGAAGGCTTATGGAGACTGAGGAAAAATAGTTTATACTCGGAAGACAATACTCCAGTTCCTAAAGAAGAGATTTGGATTCCTTTTAATTTGCAATTTTCTCTCAGTTCAGTTCATAAACTTGGCCACCTTCATGGTAAAAAGTACCACTTGATGTGTTTGTTTATACACCAGCATGAAACTACACGAAAGATTTTTAGTTAAGATAACAAAATGATAAATAACCGATATTATGGTCAGGTTTCTTGTATGTTGCAAAGAAAATTAAAAAAAAAAAGTAAATAAATAATAATTATAAAACTTACTGGCATAAAATTTTCGCTTTTTATAGCCAGCCAGACAGACAGCAGTGGTAGTAGTACAATCACAACTGCACCAACGACTGGTAGTTGTAAAACAAAATCACATTATTGCATGAGAATAAGATTCAGTGTCAGAATACGACGGACGGGTATGAATTCATAGATGTTTGTATGTATCCCCACAAATAAGAAAAATATAACTTTAAGATGTGAATGCCTACACTTTGACGACGATGTCGACAATTTATGTCACCTCCCAATGTGTGCATGTATATACATGGAGAATATATTGTTGCCTACGAAACGATGACTTTAAGATGAAATGTGTGTTAACCAGATGTGGTTGAGTCGGTAGAACGGAGAGAATTCTGTACACAGCAGCTTCAGCAGTCATTCAGTCAGCCAGCCATCCAGCCAACATCAGCAAGTGCACAAATTTAAAACGAGTCATCTCGAACATCTATCATATGCAACGATGATGATGATGATTAAGATGACGTTGTAGTTGATGATAATTCGTTACACTTTAAGTTTCATGTTGCTGATGGTGCTGTTGTTGATAAAAAAAAAAATAAAACCAGCAACTGATTGTGAGTGGTAGCAATACATGTGTTTGTAGGAAATCTACAATATGTATATAAGTATGTATTGCATCCCAGTTAGCCAGATTGCCGTTGACAACATCGTCGTCAATGATGTACGCACGACTTGTTCATACATTTCGTTTAGGTTTTCCTGAAGACAATTTGCAGGAAATCGTCGTGTATGGCAGTATAAGGGACATTGTCCTTTAAGTTGTCTTTAATCAAACTCTATGTGGGACAACATAAGCGACATTGTCTTAAATGTTGTCCTTTATCAAGTGCTATGTACGACATTGTCTTAAAAGGTGCCTTGTATATATGCTGTTGACGACAAAGTTTTCTTCTAGCGTAATTGAAAGCTTTTAAATCACTTTGTTTGGTTTGCTTAAAATTCTCACATTATTTTTTATAATTGTTGATTGAAATTTGTTGATCATTATCACACAAGTCTTACGTATTTTGACGAAAATGCATCTCTGAGGTGGCATGTCATAACGTCCAGTGTGATAGTGTCTATGGACTCTATGACACTCCAAAAAGTGTTACAGTGTCCATGGACTTTATGACACTTTTAAAAGTGTCATAATGTCCATCAGAGCAGTGTCATAAAGTCCGTAGACGTGCAAGGATTTTCTCCTCTATGGCACAACAAATACTGGCTTCGCTCACTAAAGCTTCTCTATGAAGTCGGCCTTCGTTCGGAAACAAGGCAGGTTTTAGAAGCTTTAGTTAGCGAAACCGGTTCTTGTTATACCATAAAGGAAAAAATCCTTGCGCCCGCCCAAAGGCCGTCTGTGCAGAGAAGCTTTAGTTAGCGAAGCCGGTATTTGTTATTCCATAGAGTAGGAAATCCTTGCGACCGGCCGAAGGCCGCCTATGCATAAGCGCTTTAGTAAGCGCAGCCGGTATTTGTTACACCATAGGGGAGAAAATCCTTGCGCCCAAAAGTATTTTCGTTATATATTTAATATATGCACCCAGAGAAAAAACCACAAAACCATTTTTAAAAAATTTTAACCATATTATGTTTAATTTAACCAAATCATTGTCACCGACAACCATAATATGGTTCAATAAGTTTAAAAATAGTTTTGTTGGTTGTGACCATAATAAAACATGTTTTTCTCTGCCTGTCTCGTAAGAGAGCCTTTATGAATTAGCTCCAACCTGTAAAACCGAAAATATGCTGATGAAGGTGGTTGCGGGCTGAAAAATGGATGACATCCAGTTTAAAATGTACTGTAAATTTAAGAATTGCTGATTAAAGTCAAACATTTAATATGTAACAGAAATAAATCAAGCGAAATAAAGTTTCAACTCTACTTAAAAAGCACATGCCCAAATTGTCTCAAATAAATAAAATAGTTTTTCTGGTGGACAACAAAACAGACAACATTGTCATAAAGGGAGTCGTTGACGACAAATTAGGATATATTTTCTTGTATATAGTCGTCGACTATGTATAAGAGCAGCAGATGACTTAAAGACGTGGCCAACTGGGATATTATAGTCGTATACATGTAAGTATGAGGACAATTGCCATGTTTGTAGTGCTGCGAATACATGTATGATGACTATTGGCAGTAGTTTAAAGGTATGCATTTTAAAGTAGCTGGAAATATCGCATACAAGTTGATATATTTATTCTTTTATACAGTATACAAATGTATACAAAAATTGTTAACAACGAACAGTATTCACTTTCATGTAACTGTATTTTCGAACATGAAATTTTAAACATGGGTTTTAAGAATCGACCGAAACCCGCTTTGAGTTTTAAATGATAGGAAGAAACTCTGGAAGAGTAGGAATATGGAAGGGAAATGTTTAAAAACTTAAAAAAACGATTAACAACAAGTCTTATTAAGATTTCTTTGAGGAAGATATCACACTTTAGAAAGAAATATAATTGAACTTATGTAAAGATTTCAAGTTTTTCGAACAACTAACTTCTTAGCCGCTGGCTTTAAGTATATAATCAAAAACTCAATAACAAAATCCACAAAAAGTTTTAAGGGATCATAATAAATTCCATGTAGTTTAATAGACTGATGTATCATATTCTCTAAGTAAGATTCTTATGTTAAGAGATAAATGGTGATGTGGTTATGTGAATATGTATCATGGTACTTAAAAATGTGTTGAGAATTTAGCACAATCGCAACCTTAAAATGTCATCAAGGAAGTTTGGCGACAACCTTAAAATCTTCCTTTTGACGATTTGGGTATAAACCAGGGCGAATTCAACTACAGGTGGTGTCGAAACGCCATCTGATTTTGACAGTTCGTTCCTATTTGTTTTGATTTGTAACACAGCGTTTACATTTGCCAGTACTGGCAAGACAGTAAGCATATACATATTAGTTGGCAAACAATGCAAAAACAAAATAGCTGTAAAAGTGTTTATGTATTAGTGAAAAAGTTTGAATGAATTGCTACTGTCTTGCCAGTACTGGCAAATGTAAACGCTATGTAATTGTTTTGCTAAGAATGGTTGACATTTCGTGCCGTAAACACTAACAATGCAATGCAAAAAACCCTATGTTGGTTTTGTATTGTTGTAGTTCCGACACCACCTGTAGTTAAATTCGGCTTGGGTATTAACCATAAAAGAACGACAAAAATAAAAAGCGAAAGAGATGGAGAAAAATCCTACTTAGCTGTCAGAAAAAATTAGCTACACTTATGGAGCTTTGAGATATTTTTTTCTCTCGTCACTTCCAAGCGAAATTACTTTATCGATGGCGTTGAAAACACAGTTTAGCTACTATTTTACTAAGAGACAGAAATGTCAAAAGTTGACGTATCGAACAACTAAAGCATCAATAAAAAGTTAAAAAGTATAGTCGGTCAAGCCCGACCATATCGAACGCTTACCGCAAAAATAACGTAAGCGACATCATTTTCTATTTTCGGTTTTTTTTTATAAATGACTTTATTGGCAACACTTGCATCTTCTTCTAACATAAGGTACAGTTACGATTTTATAGCAAGAAAAATTTTATCGTAAGCGACAAATTTCATAAAAAATGTATATGAAAGACAATAAAAAATCCTCTCCTGTAAAATTTGACTTTTGGCGCTTAAGTTATTTTCGCGTTTAGCGCTCGATATGATAGCCTACAAAATTTTTTTGCTATTCGGGAAGCATAGGCAATGATTGATTCGCCTAAACAAAATTATGTTATGAGTTTAAGCTGTGGTGTAGTTGTAGGTGTAGGCTTGACCAACTTTATTTTCTTACTTATTTTACTTGGTGTCGTCGCCACCGGATACATGAATTCGCCTTGGTCGCTTCCTAATTGTATATATTTATAAGCACAAGGCGAACTCACAGCTTTAAAACAATCAAAAAACAACAGAAATCGATTGCCAAAGTAATTTTTAAATTCCCAATTTTTTTTTAATATTTGATAAATACACTAAAATTTATTGTTGAGGGAAAGCTAGCTTCTATGCGCATTCCATTGTTTGTGTTTGTAAAAACCAAAACAAATTATTTCGAACTGTCGAAGTCAGCAGGCTTGGTAAAAGCCATAACCATCTGGTGAGATCTCCAAAAGACAGTTCTGGGCCTTACTCTTAAGGAACTTAATTCACCAGAGATTTGCAAATGGTTAAAGTCAACCGATTAAATTCAGATTAAAACGATTGTCTTTCTGTCGGTTCGCTAGCATGCGAAAGAATTCTTTCCTTTTCAACCTGATTTTGGTTATGTTAAGTTGTGCTTTGGTGTGATTGTTGGAAAATTATAGTTCTTCTTACTCGTGTCATACTCTTATTACAACAGCATCCATTCACTCAATGTACGCATGCATCATGCATGGTTTCATATTTGGGAACAAAAAATATACAAAACAGAAAAAAGAAAAACAAAAACCTCTTGGGCTCCACCTCTTTTGGTAAATGGTGATACAAAAAGTACGAGTGCATGTGCATGAGAGTATGCATATGGATTTGCTATGGTTTCTGTTATTTTTTGGAATACATACATAGTTTGGAATACATATATACATACATATGTTTGTACATATGTATATTAAACGACCGAAAATTTTATGGTTTTGATGACTTGAAATGTAACTACCAACATGTTGTATAATGGTTGAACTGAGGTAAACCATTCACTTTAAAACTTCAGAAGCTTAACGAAACACAAATGTACTTAAGCAACAGGAACAACACAAGTGAAACACTTGCAGTATATGACAACATTTCGTTTTCATACGGTTAAGAGCAAAATGAAAAAAAAAAAAAAATTTCTAGACTGCCTGAAGTGAACAACAACAACAACAGCATGAGATATCAGCACAAGGAACTCAATTCGAACAACCATTATCGGCATCAACAGTATCACTGTAATCAGCAACATCATCATCTTCATCATTGGCAACATCGTCATCGTTCTCATCATCGCCATCATTGTGAGTTTGCAACCATAAATGCAATAAAAAGTGTTTTATGTTGCCAGACTTCAAGTCACAATGCACATAAACAAACATCCGAACCCACAAGTGAACAAGCAGTAGAGATCTGTCTTAAAAAGCAGATATGTACATATCTACTTGTACTTACTCGCTTTGTAAACAGAGCTACTACTAGTGGCCTTGTGTGGGAATTCTGTGGCTTGTAACTGTTATGAGTTGGCTACCCTAAAACCGCCGCATCACGACCAAAACAACAACCATCCGCTTTAATACGCTTCATGCCCATACAAACATTCATTTACACTCACTCATACATATCAGATTTCGAGTGCTCGAAAACATAGTCATATATTAAGAGATGTCACTTTGACATTTCGCCTGCTCTTTTGCATGGCAATAACCATAATTCATTTTTTCCCACTTTTGTTGGTTTATAGTTTTTTTTCGTGTGTTTCTTTGGTGTTGGTTTTTATGGGGATGTTTGAAAATAAACATGATCAAAAAAAAAAAAAAAAAAAAAAATACAACAACTAAAGCGATGCGCCAACAACAAAAATAACAAATAAAAGGTGAGAAACAACAAAATTTCGTAAATACTATTTGCAAGAGTTTTAGTGAAACAAATTACACTTTTAGAAATAAAATATAGATCTGAATCCGGCAGGAGATGAAGCATTAAAAACGGCTTCTAGTTATCCATTAGCTTTTGAGTTAGGCTTCAACCACTTTTTCGCATATTTCGGGCGGTATCTCAGCAATTACTTGACGAATGTTGGCTTTCAGCTGCTTTAACGTTAAGGGATTATCCGCGTTGACAAAAAAGGTCTAAAGGCGTTAAATCTAATGATCTGGGTGGCCAATTGACGTCCCCAAAACATGAAATTACGCGTTATGGAAACTTTTCATGCAATAAAGCCAAAATCGGTCTTATCAAAGTTTTTCTTGGGATTAAAAAATTATTTATCCAGGTTTCGTTATAATGTGCTAAATTCCCATTTCATACTATTGACGAACTGAAGTTTATTGTTGATGGGATAAGCTATTCCTATGCGCATTTCACTGGTTCCTAAGGCCAGATCGTAAGGAAACTTCATCCAAAGATTAAAAAAAAAAACTAAAGATATTAAACAAATAAAACCGCGGATTCACATTCGTAAATAGCCAATCTTTCACTTAATAAATAACAAGCATTTAAAAGCTTACAGCCTTACCTGGAGGCTACTCTCTATTGCGATGCGAATTCAATTGCCATGTAAAAGCTAAATTCCAACTTGGTACTCTCTATCACTTTCGCAAAATTTTTTGAAAATGAAGCAATACTGGCAATACAAATTAAAGATGGCGCAGATTTACGAAAAAAAAAATTAAATGATGCGAAAGACAAATGCGCAAACGCACTTAAGAGTACCAATCTCAAGATTTGCTACCATTTTTTTTTTGCATCGCAATAGAGAGTAACCCCCCAGACCGGCGGTTTTGAAGCCACAATATGGATTAGCCATTATACATACTATATATTTTAAGGGTAAACAATATCTTCTTAACCCGTTTACAACTACAATTAATGTTGGGAGAATTCCAACCAATTGTAGTGGGGAATGTATTGTAAATATTTTGTTTAATTTTTGATATCGTTGCAAATAAAATTTTAGTGTTTGTAATTCTCATTCACTCTACAGTTTTATTTGCGTATCTAATAACTTTAGCTTTTCTTAAGTTTTTTTGAGAAGGTTTCCTGATGATCTGGCCGAGGCAAGCAGTGAAATGCGCATAGGAATTAGCTTATCCTCTAACAATAAACTTCAGTGTATTTAACAAGAATGAAAATTGGAAAATAATCACAACAAACTAAATCTTATTAATTCAAAATTATGTATTCCCAAACATGACCCGATAATCTCCCAGCCATCTTTATAAATATTTAAAGATTAAACTGTGTACTGAATGCAGTTCTTTGAAATTTCTTTTAGTGTAAGAATATAGTAAATATATATTTATGCAGATTTATATGATTGTACTACACGACATAAAACTAAGGGGAGTTTTAACCAACGAAATAACAAAAAAAAAAAAAAAATTTTTTTTGTGTATTGCGTGTCATGTTTATATTTTTGTTTACTGTCTATCTGTCTGTCCGCCCGTCCGTCCGTCCATCTGTCTGTTCCAATCTCAGTACATAAATATGTACAACAATATGAATGTCTGTCTGTCCTTCAGTACTGTATTTCAAGAATATTTCGTGTTATTTATGACGGTTTTTTTATTATGAAAGATACAAGTGTTTCTTATTTTTATATACACACATACTACATACATACATTTTTATGTTCGAGTAGACGACAACACATCACTGTATAATTCAAATTTATTTTATCATAAAACTGGCTGAGATTGTTATAAAACAAAAAGTAACAGCAGCACAAAAATAAATAAAAAATGAAAAACGTCACAGCAGAATTAACGAAAGTTTAGCTTAGAATTCTGGGGATTTCAGATGCCAAAAATATAAAACAAAAACACACTTGTGGGGAAACACATGAATAAAAGTATTAATACATGTTTTTTGTACATGTAAGTGTAAAAATCTGTATGAATTTAAATTTCGCAGTCAGCCAAAGATTGCCATGAGTGAGTGAGTGCATCATTGGCAGCCAGTAACAAACATTTGTCTCTGCATAAAATATAACAACTTATTTGTGAGATTTTGGCTACTAAAGCTAAAAAGCTGATTTTTCCGCCAGTCAGTCAGTCAGTTAGTCATACTCGTACTTGGCTGATATGATGAGTATGTACAGTATGGATGGATGTTTTCCCTCAGCTCGGTGTACTTTTGTTGAGATTTATTTATTTGGAATATGTTGTTGTTGTTTCTGTTTTTTGCTAGTGAATATTTCATCTCTACGCTACGTTGCATCTTTTGAATGGAAGACGAATACGAGTATCTGCAACAGAAACATTGTGATGCTTTGCTGGCTGGCTTCTGTTGCTGGTAGTTGCTTGCTATTTTTATGTTGAATGACTGACTGTCAACCATCCAGCCTTGCTTGCCAATGTGCATGACGTTACATCCCAAATCATTTTTCAACAGTGTGAAATTCCCCTTAGTTTTTTTTATTTAAATTTTTTATTATTAAAAACAAACATCTCAAAATACATAAATATTAGTTTGATGTAAATATGTTTGTGTGTGTGTGTGTGCATAAGTATATAAAATAAAAATGTCATACATCGGTTGATATGATAAATTCAAATGGAATTGCTTTTTTAGTTTCTTCGTCTATATTGTATACCATTAATTCAGTTTGCATGTGAATGCAATTCAGTAACATTGAAAGATGTTTCAGGAACAAGAAATAAAATAAAATGGGTTTTGAAAATGTAGTCGTCATTCACAAAATATTTTTTTTTTTCATTTTTGTTAATTTATGGGTGGGGAAATCAAATAGTTTTTGTAGCAACACGCCAACACAATTGATTTAAAATGTATTGAATTTCAATAAAATATGGGAAATTATTCTGCGTTAAATTTACATATGGGCATTTCCACAGAAACGTCTGCTTTTTGTTACGTTACGCCACCAATTACATATTTTAAATTTTTTCTCAAAGGAAAATGTAAATTAAACGATATTTTGGAATTTGAATTCGAGTTAAATTTCAATCGAATAATCGAATAAGTTTTCAAAACGATCCTGGGGGCAAATCGCGACATTCGATATCGATCGAAATTCCCATGTAAATTGTATTGCAATTTCGATCGATATCGAATGTCGTGATTTGCCCCCTGCTTTAAAGGTTCATTAAAATATTCCGTTTTATATACGGCATACATTGAGTACCACTTATATTAATTAGAACTCCTCTAAAAATCATGAAAAATACGGTAATTAAAAAAATTTAACTAAACATTTCCTTCGATTTCTAGAACATGGCCGATTATTTACTTTTTTGTATTTTGGTGAAGAGCGCAACAAGCTTTACATTAAGCAAAAGAAAGTAAACATTTGAACAACCAGGGTCTAAAATACAAGCATAAATGCTTGGTGGCGTAACGTAACAAAAAGATAGCTTCTCTGTGAAAGTGCCCACATTTATATTAAACATCCAATTCTCATTTCCCAATTGGACCGTTAGGAAGGTGGTTTTTAAAGAATTTCTCATATTTATCCCAATGTGTACTTTTCTCAAGAACATAATATTTTTGCATCATTATAAAAGTAAAAAACCATTTCTAGCGTAAGACAGGGATGTTTGCTATCTCCGTTACTGTTCCTTATTGAAATGGATGCAGTTTCCTTGCACAAAATTGATGACAGTGCACGCGGAATTATTTTGAACCCCCTCCAACCTAATAGTCGGCTAAAATCGCTTGACTACGCCGGTGACAAGTGCGAACCATCATTCAGGCTTTGTGATATGCAAGTCAAGCTAGATCTCTTTTTTTAGAATCCAACAATGTTGGTCTCAGAATAAACGCCTATAAAACAAAAGGAATGCGCTTGAATCTCAGATTTTTCGATTGTTTGTACCTGCATCGTGTGGAAGAGCCAATATTTGTGTATCGTGATGACACGTTCAAATGCATATTATTTCGTGTAAAATCAGATGACATAAGTCTGTCGATATTAATGTGTCAAGCCAATGTTCCCTTTTGTGAATAAAATTGCTACCAATGAATATATTTGTAAGCAGGTCTTCCATGAATGGTTGATATATTTCGTTTATCAGTGCAAGAAGTGGAAATTGTACAAACATGAGTGACAATGTTAAGAAGTTTCCACCGATCTAAGAAAAAATCTGCAATTTCAAACCAAAAAACCAGAAATCTGCATTTTGGCAATTTTTAGGTATAAAATCTGTAAAATGTAGATAAATCTGCACTTCTGGCATCACTGCATTGAATAAGGATAATTTAAGAATTTTGCGATTGAAAATCCGTACTTGAATCAATATTTCTCTACTTGATTCAAGATAATCCGTACTCACCGTACTATTAATACCGCTTCGGATTAATTTGAGTACGAATGGATTGATTTTTATTTTGAGTGTAACATTGCAATTTTTAAACATTTGTCTTTAAAAATTAATATATACAAACCCTGCAGATAACGAGAGTAGTGCATACATGCATGTAAAGAGTAGTCCATAAAGGAATAGGAGTACTCCAAAACTACTCCAAATATATGGGTAAAAGGTGGTCCATTTAACATTACGATGTCCTAGGAGGGGACCATATAACCCACCGAAGTAGTCCCTAAACTACTCCATGGAGTACTAAAGTGGGTTAGTTTTAAAAGTACTCCATGTAACTACAGTATGGAGTACACTTAAGGTGCTGTTTAAGCATTTTTCTTTTTCATTTTTTACTAATCGCCTTTTATGGTGTGTACTGTAGTCTATTATTGCTATTATGAACTATATTTACTTGGTATTTTTAATTTTTTTACCTTTTTTTCACAAATTTCACAAACTTTCACCTTTAAATAAACAATTAGTAATGGACACCATCAGGGCTACCAACGTGTTATACATCATGCAGCTGTTGGCAGCACTACATGTTAATTTCTTATAACACATACTACAGTACATTGGACCATGCTGTAAGTAGTGCATTTAAGCCACAATGGACCACGTCGTCCAATATTATCTGTAGGGAAAATACACATTTTTGTTAAGATTTTAGGGAAGATGAAATACTCAAGGTACAAAAACGAAGCTTGAAATCATTATTACTATTTTTTCATTAAATTTCAAAGTAAATTGCACTAGAATTGTTAATGGATATTTTATATTGTTGGCGAAGTCTTACAGATGATATCCGGAAGTCAAAGTTTTTTTACATTTCATTTGCTACTTCATTAAATAATTTCATTATTTACTTTTAAAAGTTTGTGGGTCATTTGAATTTATCTGCCTGATTCGTTAGAAAAGTGAAATTGCAATTGAACGAGAATGTTAGTTAAACTAGGCTCAGACGGCATAGTGTTGAAACATGTGAAATTTAAATCATATTATGAGAAAGGTTGACGACACCGTTGCCAGATTATACAATTTTTCGTCAATTTTACCTTTAATTTGTCGATATTTCAAACGATAAGTTTTGAACTAATTCACAAAAGTTTTTAATATACTTAAACATTTTTATTAGCTTCTTGGACACTTTTATTATCTGGTTGGCAATCATTTTCATGTCTCAGCAGTTTGTAATATAAAACATGAAAATTTGTTGGCGTTGATATGACAGGATTCCGGTAAGATAAAATTTTCAATCGCTTTTTGTTTGAAGCAGGATGTTCGATGTGTAAAACCGATATTAATTTCACTTCATTTAATGTGATGCCCATTTTTTCACTTTTTTAAACGCTCCACCACTAGTGGCGGAATATTACTTTTTTAATATTCATCAAAGACCCCATTAATTATTTTGCTCTGAGTCTTTGAGTAGTTCTAAGTCGATTTAGCAATGTCCGGCTGTCTGTTGAAATCACGCTTACTTCCGAACGACTCAAAAGAAGGGAAAAATATTAGTGAGAAATTGTTTCTAGATCTCCTAATCAGTCTGGGATTGAAATCCAGCATAATCGTTTCAGTAAGAAAATAGTTAAGAATCTAAATAAACAACCATCCTAATGCTGGGTATACCCCAGCAACGCATTTACGCAATCTAGTGAATTAAATTCATTTTCATTCATTCCAGATTGCATCAACATTAAAATGCTTTGTTATTTTGAGATTGCATTGATGTAGAATAAGAATTGATATTTCTGTTAGAAAAACTAACATTAATTGGTGGCAGAATGCACAAACTCGTTCAATATGACTGGAAATCAAACTTCTAAATTTAATGATGATCGGTCCAAAATACACCATAAGCCCCATTTAAAGCCCACTTGAGGAAAACACTTTAGTACGCCTAAACTGAAACGTATAAATGTGTTGTAGTAAAAATTGGTCTTTTATAGTTTTATAAGACTAGAAATCACACTGCCAAATTTCGTAAAGTTTGGTCGAAAATTTAGCATAGGCCACATACAAAGTCCACTCCTTAAATTTTATAATTCATGGTGGAGGGTGTATCAAAGATTCGGCACACCCGAATATTTCACGGATTCTTGATTTTAAAAATGTTAAAACTTTGGAAAAACTTTTAGTAGTGTTACTCCAATGAATATAAAGCTATGTTTTCGATGAAACTTTTATTTCATTACAATGGTTAGACCTTGCCATTAGGTACAAAATGAAATGTCATTTAAATGACCGCCTCTTGATTGGTTGCTGAAGTCGAGTTTTGAGGTTTTGAAATTACGCGTGCTGTAAAATTTTCATGCAATAAAGCTTAAATCGGTCGTGTTGTGTGGCTTGTAGATATCGTCTTCAATTGCAGGCCAAACAAAAGTCAGTTATCATACGGCCGTAGCGCTCTGAGCCGTGGACTCGACAAATTCGGATTATCCGCCACACTTTCACAAACAGAAGCGATATTTTCGACAGTGCACATTCTCGACAATATCTGTAACGCTTTCAGTCCCTTCAAATTTCTTCTTTAACTTGCCAATTCCATGCACAGTAGGTCGAATATGACAACCATAATCATCCCGATATGCTCGTTTGTTATACGATCCATATTCGTTCACTTAATAAATGAAACTTAAGATGACAGCTATTTAACAGCTGGCAGCCTTGCCATGCCGGCGGTTTTGATACCACTTAATGGATATACCTGTAGTTTTCTATTTTTAAACTTTGGCAAAAACTTTATAACGATTTGTTTTTAAATCTAAAGAACTTCAAGCAAAGCAAAATTAATGGAAGCGAGAATAACTTTTTTAATAAAAGAAAATTTATATTTAATAAATTTTTTTTTTATTTTAATAGAAACAAGCTAAAGATAACAACAACTTTTTAACAATAATAAAAACGAGTATAATTTTGCAATGACAATTTTGGTAAATCAATATCAAGATTATGACGATTTTTTTCCTCAAAACTTAAAGACTTTCAACCAATTCTATTTGGCAACTATGCCTGATGATGATTTGGAATAAAAACCTTTTCCGTTTTATTAACATTATCAAATTATTGCATGCACTTTTAAACATTTTACAAAATATAAGTTTATTTGCAGTTAGACACGACTGCCTTTGATTACTTTAACCAAATTTAGAGCAATAAAATATTTATAAATGTATATTTAAAAACAAAACTTTTTACCAAATGAGTTAAGCTAAAACAACAATCATACCTTGGCCTAGACAGAACTTAATCAACCGTAAAACCAACAAAGAGTTTTAAAAATTCCAAACATGTAATCCTCTGGAAAAATAAAAAAAAAACTCAAATAACCAATTATGAGCGTTAAATTGTAGTAAGTCCTTTAAATAAATGCAACATTTTGATATCTACAACAATAGAAAAAGGCTTTTGTATTTTTTTTTCTCAACTACTCGAACAACTTAAAACCAGCATGTGGTAATCACAACTAAACTGAATGTTAAATAATTGAAGGAATAAAACTATTGGCATTTAGCAATTGTAGCTTTTTGTTAAAAAAAAAAAACAAAACAAAAGTTCAATACTTTGAATTATTTTTAAATAGTTGACATACCTTTTACATTTTACAGACATATCCGTGTAAATTTTTACTTTTATGTAAACTAAACCCACAAAACATTTCCTTTTATTTTTTGGATTTGGTTTCGTTGTTATGTGTATTTAACTCCACAGGATGCAAATCCTTTAAAACTCGTGAGATGCATTCCCGCCGTATAATCATTCAATGTACAACCAAAAAAAAAAAAAAAGAACTACATTTCTAACAACATAATATTTGTTTAACATAAACAATATGCTGTTTTATTATTTTCGCATTTTTTTTTTTTTTTTTTGTTAGTTTTTTTCTTGTTTTATTGTTGATTTTCATCTAAAACAAATATTACACGCTTTTTTATGCGAACAAGCAAACCTCTTTGTTGGTTGCGTTTCTTTTTTTTATTCAACAAATGCGATTTGTTGTTTCCACTATTGTTACGACGTGGATAAGCACACACATGAGTATTTGTGCAGTCAAACCCATGAACACCCTAAATAACAGAAATAACAACAACCTCATAAAACATCGACATCAGCCCATCAAACAAACGAAACAAATAAAATAAATGTTTACGATTATTATTCTACCACTCAAAATATTACACTCGCCGCGCACAATCGCTCTCACACATTTTAAGTCAGTTTAAAAACGAGGCTACACTGGAAAGTGAACTGCGAAATGAAATTGCTAATGCTGAAGTATCACATTTGTCTACTTGCCCCTTATTCGTTTCAATTTCAGCGGCAGCGCAGTTTTATTGAGGACATCAAAAGTGTAGAATTATATGCAAATGGTACATAACAATGGCGCTAGTATTTGCTTGGAGACATTTTTAATCACTTTCAATATAAGTTTTTAAATCTGTTGGGAAGCCTCCCTACAGCCCTAAGTCTCAAAACTTATGATCATAGGAACTTCCTTTCCTCTTATATAATCCTTATGCAACAGAAACTGTTAGAGTTTCTTCGAGACAATGAAGGGCAAGAATTTCAAACCAAAAAGTTTATGAAGATTTTAAATGCCGAGTTATTCACGACAACACATTGTGCAACAATTTCAACGTGGTAACTGGTGTTCGATAAGGATGTAGACATCATCGTACGTAATGCTACTTCAGCAAATAGAGATATAAGACGGGGGCTCAATCAACATCTAGAGTGTCTGGAATATGCTAATTTTATCTGCCTGCTGCTTCACAGTTACAGCCGCATGTTAGCTTAACTAAAATGCCTTAAGAGCAAAGTTTTAAAACCCGACTTAAAAATAAACATAAAGAAGAAGAGTAAGGTAAATCGTATAAGGAGTGTTGAATTGAAAGAAGTTAGTACCTTGGCAGCATACTAACAGAAACTGGCGGTTGCAGTGATTATAAAGCTCTCCGTATTTCAAAGGCGTATCAGTCGTTTGACATCCTATGACCTGTATGAAAGTCCACTACTATCTCGAGGAGGACTAAGATCAACATTTTTAATTCCAATGCAAACCCCGTTGTAATTTACGCCTGCAAATACGACATCGCACGATATAACGCTATCCAGGTATTCATCGACCACATTCTTCCAAGGATATTAAGAATATTCTGGTCTAACACCATTTCCAATATTCAAATGTGGGAGCAAACACGCCAAAGCCCAATCCACATAGAGATTCTTGGTAGTAAATGGCACTGGATTGGATTGGACGCTCCGGAGATCAAATGAAGACACAACAAAAACTGCTTTAGATTGGAATTATCTGGTAACACACGCAGAGATGGGCGCACTTCCCACACCTAGAGATGCCAATTTAATTCAGAAAAAAGTCGAAACGACCTTAGCTGAAGAAGACTCAAACATCTTGCTTCAAATAGGACCGCATGGAGAGAGTTCGTTGTGGCTCTTTGTTACCCTTAGGGACCACAGGCCATAATACATTAAGAATTTAAGTACTAGCTTTAAAGAGAAAATGCAGGTTTATCTGGCTACACACGGCATTACCATTGAGACTCTTCCACTAATGGAGCTAAATATCTCGTTGAAATATAAAGAAAAAGATTTTTTCGATCTTTAGTTGCATGGAGAACGACTTGCTGAAAAGTGTACATATGAAGGACTCCGCAAAGTTGTACCGTAGTGAAATGAAATGTCAAATATCATGCTGTAATAAGATTCTCGCAAAAATGCTTTTTCAAATAATCTAGAAAAATATAAGAATCCGAGATGGTATTTCGTCAAGTTTAAAGTTCTTATTCCATGTACTTTACTTTAAGGTTCATAAATATCAGGGAGACTAGCAGCGATCTATATCGCTCTAATATCGCCAATTTTATTTTTATTTTGAATGATATTTTTGAAATTGTGATCCCCATGTGTATGAATCGGCCGCCAAAAAATATCGTTAACATTTTTTTCTCTTTGAGCTAAAAAGCAATAACTAACTTTTTGTGTTGCCCTCGTAAGAAAAATTCTACAAAAGTGTACTTGTGTAAATGCACTATATACATATGTACATGTAAGTAATACAACAATATAAAAAATAAAGAAAAATTGGTAAAACACAGCGCTGACCGAAAGAGGAAAAAATAAACACACAAACATTTAGTTAAACTAAAGAAACTTTTTGTTAAACACAATTCGCATCGAGTAGTTTTTATGTGTGTGATTTTTTTTTATTCCTATTCATTAATTTGTGTTTTTTTGTTTTTTTTTTTGTTTTGTAACTTGTTAGCAGACGACCAGCGGGATGCAAAACCGTTGCTGCTACTGCTGTTTTAATGTTCTACAAAGAAAACAAAAAACTCCAAGACATCCTTTAAGCGCCTGCCGTTTGACTTACCTCACTACCTTTTTTCATTTTAAGCTCAAAAAAAAAAAAAAAAAAAAAATTCACACACGTCCACAAGACGAACTCATCATTCCTGTGAAATTCTCATGTAGGAAATGAACACCGCCACACAGACACTCACATGCCCTTTCACACATTTACACATGCACAAGTTATGATATGCACACGTTCTCATATAACACACACGCCCTTAAATGTTAATGTTTCCAGTAAAGGACAACTGCATTTGGAACGTTTTTTTTTTGAATAAATGTATAAAATATCACATTTATGATGCACTTAAGCACGTTTTTTTAATGTTTTAGTTTTGGTTTACAAAACCGATTTATTTCTTTGGAAATAACTTGGATAAGGTTACTGCCTACTTCATGGTCCAGCATTTAGTTTGGAAGCTAATTAATAAGGAACGTTTGACGTTCTCCCTCGTCTAGGCAGAGCAAACAATCATCTCTCGTATTCGTTATTCCTTATTTGATGTTTAAGCCTAAATTTTGGCGTGAAAATCAAATCCATGATTTCGGAATTCATTGATATATAAATTCATCTTAACGTTTTACAAAAATCAAGTGAAAGACCTAATAAAATAAATTTCAATTCAAAATTGCATTATCTCGCTGCACGCTAAGAAAGTTATCTTTTAGAAAGTCTGAGTTTAATCTGAGAAAGTCTAAGTTTATTAATTTTCGACTCTACCAACATTTTTAATACATTTTTACACGTGGAGAAATTGATACTCTCTTGAAACGAAAACTTTTGGCACCGAACTGATTGACTATTTATTGAGGTCCTGTTGCTATTCGAAAGAAGCTGCTGTATTTGTAATATACCATTAGAGGTTAGATAGCTCCGGCTAACAAACAAGAGGCGAGTGTATCATTTTAACGGATTATTCATTCAGAATTGCTACATGTGATTAAAGTATCCGTGCACACACGAAGGCATTTGGTAAATGCATAAATGGTCACCCAGTGGTTAAGATCCACCATGAGGTTAGCCCATATGGCAGGTGCTCATGTAAATCTGTTTCCACATCACTTTAAGTAGATAAAATCAAATTTTGTTTTGACAGGTCCATGATTGCCCGTAGGTCTCAGATAGAGCACACTCTCTAATTTTTTTTTGCAAATAATTTGCCGACGACCTGGCTTTTGCTTATCAAGATGAGAGCTTTGAAAATCTAGAGAGAGTACTAGAAACCGACCTACTTAAAATAGCATCATACTGCAGCAAATGGAAACTTAAGCCAAGTCCTACGAAGACCGAAGTATGCTGATTCCACCTCACCTATAGAGATGCTGATAGGAAGCTATCAATACGTTTTAATTGTACCACCCTTTCACACAATTTTTACCCGAAATATCTTGGTATAACCCTAGACAGAACATCATGCAGAAACTCACAGGAACGAGATGGGGTGCTTCCGCAAATTGCCTACGAACTTCTGCAATAGCGTTAGTCTACTTGACTGCCGAATACGGCGCTCCAATATGGTTGAACAGCCACCACGTAAAAAGAATAGACACGCAGGTAAACACGACGATGCGAATAATATCTGGCACACTTAAAGCTACACCTGTCGAATGGCTGCCAATGTTAGCAAACCTCTGCCCCCCTGACCTAAGGCGAAAGCAAGCACTTCTTCGGGAGTACACCAAGATCAGCACAAACCCGCACATCCCACTCAACTCTAACCTTTCCACTCAATACGATGCAAAATTAATATCTAAAAATCCACCCCTGCTCTTGGCTAAAAAACTACGTGACGATAACTTTGATTTAAACTCCGCATGGTCATCGCAGTGGAACGACTTTGGACGAAGCAGTCCCTTATTCAACCTAGACGATAGGATCACCGCTTTTGATCTTCCACGCAAAACCTGGTGTAATTTAAACCGCTTACGCACATCTACTGCCAGAACTATGGATTCCCTAACCAAGTGGGGACTTGCTAATGACGCCAGCTGTCCATGCGGCCATCCTTTACAAACAGTCGACCACATTATTCGAAATTGCCCACTCCTGTCATTTCCAGGAAACACTGAAGAAATCAAGAACCAAAAAAACCCGAAGTCATATCCCGGCCAAATTCTTTAAACTTCTAAAATAAATTTATATATAAATAAATAAGGTAAAGTCTTTTAGGTCCTGAGCTTTTCTCTGGCTTCCCTATCAGTCACATTAAGAGGACGATACAAAGATAGTACGAACTTGAATTCCTTTACACATGGACGTCCAATTCTAGGTTAAGACCGTCCAAGAGATTTGTGACGCTGTCCCGTGGCAGGGCAGGTAATCCATTTTTGTTTGAGAAGGGGGAACTTAGACTACTTGTTGGCCTATTTACAGAACACTGGGGTCTTAGATACCATCAGTTTATAATGGGTAATGTTAGTACCAAGATATGCAGATTTTGTGAGGTGAGATGACGAAATGTCAGAACATCTGCTCTGCTGCTGTCCAGTAACTTTAGTGAGAAATTCTTGCATCGAAAAGATGTGAAACAAAATATTTCATCGTTTCTCGAAAAGTGAGAAAAATGTGTGTCTGTAACTCATGTCGAAAACTAACAAAAGAGATTACGTCGTTACGTTATTAATGTCATAATATTGCACTCGAAGCCGATGTGACATTGCAGATGTTCAGAACGCCAGTAACACATAGCGTTGACGGCGACCAAAATTTACTAAAATTGAAAATGTTTCACCGACGCACAGTGGTCGAAATCATTGATCTGACGGCATTTAAGTCACATTTTAAAACTTTAAAATTGATAAATGTTTGACATTGTATCGATAACCGATACTCCACTGAGCAAATTTGCGTTTTTACATTTGTTTTGCTTTCAATATTCGCACAGCTGTTAGCTGTTAAATATAACATGAGTTGCAGCAAGTGCATTGAAAGAATTTGGCGCCAAATTACTCAGTGCGTGGTTTTCGGCAATATTAAATCATTTGGTTAATAATTTTATAAACCAAGGTATGTATTAACTAAAAAAAATATGTTTGTGGTCGGTGATTATCTAGTTTAATAGAAATACGTTGTAGAAGTTAACATTGGTGTAGCAGATTTGAAGTGTTATATACTATAGTTTGGTGGAGTGCATCTTTTGGGATTCGATCGGATTCGGTCCAAATATGGTTTTGATTATTAATTTGGTTATTTGTTGTTGTGAAACGTCCAAAATGATCTGCCCGTTTATTGGTTAATTAATTTTTTAGGCATAATGAATGTTTCCAAACGCACACTTTTTTTGATTTGGCACAATGAAAACGTCCCTACTAAAAAATTTTCAGCTGTGGAGGCCCACGTATTTAATAATATAATAGACCAATCGCACTATAATGAGGAGCAGTGCCGAGAAATAAAAAAAAATTGAGGAGCTTCATAAGCAAAGTAGTGGAAAAGTGGAAGAACTGCAACAGAACGTTATCGAATTTTGAAAAACATAATAAAGATTGGTTGGACAGTGAAGTTTTATTAGTTGGGCCGACAACTAGTAAAAATTTTGGAAGGCCTGTAAAAGAGTTCACTGCTTGTTCATCTAAAACACAAGTCAACAAAGTTTCACAGCTTGTAGAAAAAACTACATGCGATGAACTTGTTGTAGCGACGCGTGTTAGTTTACACTAAGCAGGAAAAAGAAATACATCAGAAGTTGTATCCATGCTACATTCTGATTCCGAGGTTGCAGCAAAAATTAAAAAAACTTTTGCTTCAGAAGCCAAAAATGCTATTGCATACAGTCCTGATGAAACTTTGGCTCTTTACGTGGATGGGGATTTTACAAAGCACTCGTACAAATTGATCCAAGCTGGTGCAAAAGTAAGAAATGCAAACATATATCCAGCATATGATGCATTGCTATTAGCAAAAAAGAAATGCTATCCTGTTGGAGTCCAAATTACCGATACGTCTGCTGAAGTGTCTCTACAGAGCTTGGTTGATCATACAGCAACAAGAATCGTCGAATCAAAGAAGGAAGTTTTCGTCAGCCTCAATGAAGATGCTATTACAGCGATATACAAATGGGGATGTGATGGCAGTAGCGGACATTCAACTTACCGCCAAAGCTTTTCTGACCCTGAATCGAACAGGATCGATGAAAACGTATTTGCCGTATGCATTGTGCCACTGCAAGTGAAAATGGGAAGTGTCATTCTGTGGGAGAATTCTCGGCCTTCTTCAACGCGATTTTGTAGAACAATAAAATTGATTTACGCAAAAGAAACTTCTGAGTTGGTTAGTGCTGAAGTTGATAAAGTGAAACAGGAAATAACTGAAATTATTCCAACACAATTTGAGTCTTTTCAAATTAATCACCAATTTTACATGACAATGATCGATGGCAAAGTTTTTAGTATAATTTCAGAATCCTCGTCACAAACATGTGGAATTTGCGGAGCCACACCAAAAATTATGAATGACTTGAATGCCATTAATAATCTGCCGGCAAATAGAAATATGTATGAGTATGGCTTGTCAACACTACACGCTTGGATAAGGTGTTTTGAGTGCATTTTACATATTGCATACAGAATCCCAATAAAAAGGTGGCAAATTCGTAGCACTGACAAATCTGTTGTACAGCAAACAGATTTCCCCGGATCGGGAAATACTAATAACGGAAATACGGCTAGAAGGTTTTTTCAACAACCAAAATTGGCAGCACTTTTAACTGGAGTCAGTGAGGACTTAATCAGTAGATTCAGCATTATTTTACGCACTATGGCTTGCGGGTACAAAATAAATACACATGCGTTCAAAACATTTTGCTGGCAAACAGCGGAAATATTTGTAAACAAATATTCATGGTTTTATATGCCATCTTCTGTACACAAAATATTAATTCACGGTGCTGAAATCATACAGGGGTGTGCTGGAAATCGCAAACGCAAAATGCAAGAATTTGAAGGCTGTTTTTAATAAACTTTTTATAATTTTTATATATAATAGAGATATGTTTGTATAATATTTGTCATAAAATTCTTTTATTACAGAAATCTTACTAAAAAACGACTTTTAAAATTCTTGCGTTTTGCGTTTGCGATTTCCAGCACACCCCTGATAAATAATGTCTCTCTTCCAATTGGCATGATGTCAGAAGAAGCACAGGAATCGCGGAATAAGGATTTGAGAAATTTAAGAGAGCATCATACACGAAAAAATTCAAGAAAAAACACAATGGAGGATTTAATGCACTCACTTCTTTTCTCATCTGATCCTCTCATATCCACGCTATCCAAACGACCTTCTAGCTACTCCCGGAACAACATCGAAATTGGAAGAGATGTACAAAATTTGCTTTCAGAGCCAATTGTACATGAAGACACTGTTGGTTCTGATACTTCTGATTCAGATTAAAAACAAATATGTATATTATCTCAAAAAAATTTGTATTAATTATATTAACAACACTCAAAATAATATATCTGTAATTTAACAGAAATATTTCTAATTTTTTGGCTAGGTATCAGCAACTTTAACAAAAAAGCTCTGAAATAAATGAAAATTGTTTAGAGTTTAGTTTATTACGCATTTCATAGTCGAAATTAAGCATCAGGCTTTGTTTTTATTCATTTGCGAATTAAATGCCGCCAGATTCGGTATATCGACCACTGTGCGACGGCGGCGAAAATGCAACCGTCAGCTATACCAAATTGTGTAACAAGCGACTTAAATGTTTGTTGTTTGCAAACGAGCTTTGAAGACATTCGTATATTTTATAAAAATGTTAAAACCAAAATAGTAAAACAATGAAAAATGTGCCAAGAACAAAATATTATTATTATTATTCTTTGCATTTTGCATTTTTAATTGTTTTTTAGTGTTCAAATTTTTTCTCGCCCCATTTTTATTCGTGAGTTTATTTGACAGTTCAAAGCGGGAACTTTTCTCACCAAAATGTTACAGACGCACTTTTTCTGTAAATTGGCGAGTAATTTCCTTACGTGACAGCTTGTTCTCGCCAAAAAAAGTTACATACACAGTTAAGTGAGAAAAACAGCTGTTTGTTTAAATTTATGGCATTTTTGTTTCATTTCAATCGAAAACTTTCTCGTCGCGAGAGTTACAGAACATGGGCACAGGTGGAAAATTTCAGGAGAGCAAATGATGAACCCAACTGAAATTTTTGATCTTTCACCAGGCAGGATAATAGGCTTTATACGTAGCCTGAACCGGACACGGTGAGAAAAACAGGCTGCACAAAAGATCATCTTGGTCGTGGTGCTTATGGCCTTCTACATATCTATCTATCTTAATTGGGTCTCTTAATTATAATGACAGCTCCTCCCTAATGCTTAAAAAGTGACTTTTGCAGTTACTTGTATTTTAAAATTTTTTCAACTACAATTTTAAAATATGGATTCTATGATTTTTAATTAATGGGAAATTTGCACTGTTTTATAGTTTAACCATTTTTTTTTTTAATCCAAAGGTGGCTCATCAGATTTCTGATATTAAAAGATTAAGAAAACTCCATAGAAACCTTGGAAAAGTTTTTTTTTTCTCACAAAAATTAACTTTCATTTTGTTGTTATTTAAACCAACCACAAGGTGCTGGTAGATTTCAATTGTTTTAACAAAAATATTATTTAGTTTTCTAGTTTTTCTCATTGAAAATTTAACGAACATAAATTTTTTGTAACATTTGTTTTGTTTAATTTAATGTATTTTGTAATTCACTAAGAAAAAAAATTATGATATACTTTTGCAGGTTTATTTTTTTTTCTTATCTTAATAACGCTTTCATAAAGTAAATTACCGCCAACAAACATGTAACGTATAAATTAAGGGGAGTAAAATTTAAAAAAAAAATCATAAAAAATTTTTAGAAAAAAAGAAACACTGCCTTGCCGGCCTGTAGTAAAAGTTATGAACCATTTTATTTTATATTTCCTAAAAATAAATAAAAATAAGTAAAAAATTCACGTACCAATAATCAGGTGATAGTAAAATAATTTAAAAACCCATAAAAACATCTACGAACATCTTTAAACAAAATCTTGAGTATAAAATTCAGAAAAAAAATAAAAATAAATAAACTCGTAAAAAATCTTCAAATTATTCATAAAAATTTTAAGTTACTTGAAGAAAAAAAAAAAAAATATACTACAATATAAATGAATTTATTTCTTTTTTAAAGAAGAAAAAGAGCCTTTAGGAGAAATATGGAAACTAAAAAAAAGAAGAAAAAGAAAAAATGCTAATGTCATAAACCGCCAAAATCATTATCAACATCATTCATCCACTCACTCTCTACTCCCGGCTCGTTGGCCAGTACTACGTACAGCTTTCGACCATTTTTATGAGCCATTGTTAAGTTTCCCGAAAATTGGAAAGTTAAAATTTTGTAATGCAGAGTATGAAAATAATAATAAACTACTTGTAGGTATGTACAACAAAAGATTGTAATAAAAATATGATTGAGTTTTACGGTAATTTAATGGTTTTCAACTTATGAGCTTGAGTTTTAACAAAGAAATATATAAAAAAAAAAAATTATAAAAAATATCTCAAGTTAAACTACTTAAAAAAAAGTCCATTGGCAGTATTAAAAGGGTTGTCCCTATTTGTGTTAGGAAAGTTTTTGTTATATTAACAAAATGTGAAAATTGGGAATTTAGCACGTCATACAAAAATCTTAATAGTAAATTTTGTATTCCCGTAAATAACTTTGATAATATTCTTGCATGTGCCCGTGCAGAAAACTGAATTGCCAAATTGGTTTTTTTTGTTGTTTTCTTGCGAAGACAATAGAATGAAGCAATTTGTTTTTTAATTTTGTTTTTTCTTTTTACCCACTTACAACTACAATTCGAGTCGGAAAGAACCCAACCAATTGTAGGGGGATGTAAGAAAAGATAAACTCACTGTTTATTGTTGGTGTTTTGTTTAAGCTTTGATATTGTTACAGGTAAGACTTTGAGTGTTTAAAATTCTTATTCGCTTTAGGGTTTTATTTGTATAATATTTTTAGCTTTTCTAAAATCTTTGGAAAAGGTTTCCTGATGATCTGGCCTAAGCAACCAGTGAAATGCGCATAGAGGCTAGCTTTCCCTCAACAATAAATTTCGGTGTATTTATCAAATATGGAAAATTGGGAATTTAGCACGTCATACAAAAATCTTAATAGTAAATTTTGTATTCCCGTAAATAACTTTGATAATATACTTGCATGTGCCCGTGCAGAAAACTGAATTGCCAAATTGGTATTTTTTGTTGTTTTCTTGCGAAGACAATAGAATGAAGCAATTTGTTTTTTAATTTTGTTTTTTCTTTTTACCCACTTACAACTACAATTCGAGTCGGAAAGAACCCAACCAATTGTAGGGGGATGTAAGAAACGATAAACTCACTGTTTATTGTTGGTGTTTTGTTTAAGCTTTGATATTGTTACAGGTAAGACTTTGAGTGTTTAAAATTCTTATTCGCTTTAGGGTTTTATTTGTATAATATTTTTAGCTTTTCTAAAATCTTTGGAAAAGGTTTCCTGATGATCTGGCCTAAGCAACCAGTGAAATGCGCATAGAGGCTAGCTTTCCCTCAACAATAAATTTCGGCGTATTTATCAAATATGGAAAATTGGGAATTTAGCACGTCATACAAAAATCTTAATAATAAATGTGTTCAAGTTGATTAATTAAGCAGCTTAAATAAGAACGGTAAATCAAACAACCGGTTTTCATGGTGATTCAAAACACTTTTTTTTTTGTATGCAATATCATCAGTACGGGAAATAAAGTCTTAAAAAAATGTCAAACTACGGAAAAATTAAGTGAAAGCTGAATTTTTGCATGAAGCTTCTTTTTGTTGTACTAAACAACATTCCAAATATTTCCGAACAATATTTTTGTCCGGACAAACATTTTTTTTATATTGAATTTGACGTTTTACTTTTGAGAGAGAGAGAGAGAGAAATTATTTTGTTGGGAATGTTTTTCTTGAATTGGTTTAATTTTAATTCTTGTTCAGAACCATGGTAGAATAAGTACTAGGTATAGTCATTAGAAATTTTGTTCTCAATTTCAAAACCCATATAACTTCAAACAAAACAAAATATGGAAACTAAATTAAAACAAGCGTCAAAAATCAAATAAATTATTTTGACATACCTGGAACTTATTATAAAGGGTTGCAACACTGGTTTAAACAGCTGACGCACGTTTTGTGTTTTGTTTTACTGTCAAACATCTTCAGTTTGGTCCATAATTTAACCATGAATCGTCTTACAAACGAACAACGCTTGCAAATTATTGATGCTCTGTTAAGAAAGTTCATCGCGGGCTTCTTCAATTTTATGGTCAGTTTAATCCACCCACTGAAGCGGCTATTCGGGCTATTGTGACTAAATTTCGTACCAAATTTATATTGTTGGACATAAACCACCAACACGCTTACGTAGAGTGCGAAGTGAAGAAAATATCGCAGCTGTATCGGCCAGTGTTAATGATGACCATCAATTGAAGCACAGCCGCGAATAACGTTTTAAGTTACAAAATAATAATTTTTCAGGAGAGCAAAAAAACGTTTTTTGACAGGCATCATTATTTGTTTTAAACATTTTTTTTTTTTTATTATTAAAAATAATGATAATAAAAACTTTAATGCAAAAGGATTTTAAAACATTATTCCGCACTGCAAAACCATTTCGGTTTCATCATTTTGTTAGTAACTTGTAATGTTCTTCCACTGACTGACACTTTGTACGCCATTTTGAAGGCGTTAAGGTGCATAGTTTTGGTTGATTTGATGTTTAAACTGTGTAAGAGAGTAAGGTCAACGGTTATATGCAAAAAAACACTTATTGCAAAATGTGGCGTTTACAACGTTATTCGCGGCTGTGCTTCAATTATCGATTCGTCGCCGATCGTAGCAATTGGGCCTCTGTTACTCAACAACGTGGAAAATTTTGCGGAAGGATTTAGGTGTGAAGACTTTCAAAATACAGCTGGTGCAAGAATTGAAGCCGAACGACCTACCGCAACGTATGGGCTCTTGGAAAGTTGGCCGAAGATACACTTTTTTATCGAAAAATTGTGTTCAGCGTCGAAGCTCATTTTTGGCTCAATGGGTACTTTAATAAGCAGAATTGTCGATTTTGGAGTGAAGATCAGCCAGAAGCATTGCAAGAGCTACCAATGCATCCAGAAAAAGTTTGAATGGTTTGGTGCGGTTTATGGGCTGGTGGCATCATTAGACCGTACTTCTTCAAAGATGATGCAAATCGTAACGTAACTGTGAAAGGTGAGCGCTACCGAGAGATGATATCCAACTTTTTTTGCCCAAAATGCAAAAGCTTGACTTGCATGACATGTGGTTTCAACAAGACGGTGCCACAACGCTTAACAATGGACTTATTGAGAGGCGAGTTCGGTGAACATTTTATTTCACGTTCGGGACCGGTCAATTGGCCGCCTAGATCGTGCGATTTAACGCCTTTAGACTATTTTTTGTGGGGCTATGTTAAAGCTCATGTCTATACACACATGCCCGCTTCAATTGACGCATTGGAAGACAACATTGAAGCATTTATTCATGAGATACCGGCCGAAATGTTGGAAAGAGTATGCCAAAATAAGAATATGCGGATGGACCATTTGAGGCGCAGTCACGGTCAACATTTGCATGAAATAATCTTCAAACATTAAATTATATGGACCGTACTATCGATTAAAAAAAAAATGCATGCATTTTTCTGAATTTGATGTGTTTTTTAAACTTTCCTATAGCTCTTAAAAAATCACCCTTTACTATGGTCAGAATAAAATTAACTGAGATGCCACTTTTTCAATTTTTACATTAAAGTTAAATTGAGCTGCTTCATCATATAGTGTTCTTGCGTTTGAATTACAGCAATGGTATTTTTGCTGAATAATTAAATAAATAAAATCCAAAATAATGCAATCACTTTCCTTTTTTTGTCCATTTTCTTAAACACACTTTTAGAAAACTTGTTGTGCTGCCGTTTGTATAATGATTTACATCTGCAACCCATATGGTAGCTTTGTTTTTCCGGACAAAATTTCCGAAATGGGTTAATCGCTCTGCAGAACACTCTCAGTGAACAAATTATTCTCCGGACAAAATTATTGTTCGGAGAGCTACGATTGCTAAGAATCTATGAAGGTAGCAGAAGCTGTAGTAAATATAGCTAAGTCTCCAGTTTCTTAACGTTTATTTAGTAAATTTTCGCTGTTACTACTACTTTTATGCTCGTCCTTTTTCGTATTTAACAGTATCTAACACTGTTGTGTCAAATTAAACGTAAATTTTGCTTATGTGAGTTAACTATCGAAAATTGATAGTATAAAATACTAAAAAAATACACTTTAACTCGTAGGTAAGAAAAATACGTTCCAAATTATGAAAACTATATAAATCAATATACAGCTAGATATCTATTTGTAGAAATTAGGGGCATTAGCCTACTTTTTAAAAACACTGGCTGACCCCTGGTAATAACGTTTGTTTTAATAACATTTGACAATTATGACGCCTAAACTTCTTTAAAACTATATTTTTCACTTTAACTTTTACATTTGACTTGTGGAATACTGTAAAAGGGCCATTAGTAAGTAACGTTGTTGCATTTTCAAAAAGATTCTTTTATTACCTATCGATACATATTTTCATAATAATCTCTTTATTTACACATGTTATTGCCAAACCCTTTAATTCAACCCAGAGAAGGTTAAAACGTCTGTCTGCTTGTGTTCGTTTAGAAGTAGCGCGCCCTAAAATTTGAGAATTAGTTGCTTCGTTTTATTTTCCATTTCTTTTTTTTTATTTGTATTTTTCGTTTTGTTTGTTGAATGCCTCTTATGGTGGCAATTATTAGTTTTAATAGCATCTTAAAAAACACAATAACATGATTTTTTACTCTACAATAAACTGAAAAATAACTTTATTTTAAAATAATAAGTAGTTCGCTTTAATAAAGTTCTACCGAAATTAAGAACAAAAATATCATTATTACTATCAAAGTTATGATCAAGAAAGAGGAAACTAAAAATCGTTTAAAGAAAAATATGAACGAATATTTCCTTCTGCGTCAAGTTTGGAAGACTTTATGGAAGCGTTTGTTGATAAGCAAAATGATCAATGCTTGATATCACAGTATGTACACAGAAAAAATTTTTGCACCAGTAAACGCATTAATCAAAAATAAAATCAGTTTTAATTAAAAATTTAATCAAGTGAATTAAACGTTTAATCAAGTGAATTAAACGTTTAATCAAGTGTATTAAACGTTTAATTGACAACATTAATTTGCACCAGTATACAAATTAATAATATCAATTAAACGAGCATGGCCGACTATACTTTCTTATATCGCCTGTCTTGGGACACTTGAGTTCCTAAGATGACGATAAAGATACCTCCAAAGTCGATATCCATCTAGCTGTTTGGATGATACGAGGTAAAACATAACACAGGCTACGCGCAAAAAACCTTAGCCCTTCCGTGACAGTGGAGTACAAAAAAACATGCAAGCGTAAAGTACTTACAAAGTAAGCGAAAGCACTGAATTTAATATTACCTTGCCTTATATACCGCATAACTGGGTAATGGAAGCTCCATTTAAATTTAAAGCTTTCCTGCCACAAGTATAGTAACATCATTTTTCCGATGTTAAACATGGCACAAAGTTCAAGTGTCATAAATCATGCTCATTATCTTTATTCTTTATCAATAATACAAGTCTGTTGTTGTATCTGAATTAAAGTATGTAACTGAGCTTGTTCTTGTTGGCAAAAGCAACAAAAAATTGTCCCCTCTGTTTTTTTTTTGTTTTTTTTTGTTTAAGCAAAAATTACAATATTTGTTGTCTTTTTGCAGTTGTTTACAAAGTTTGCATGTTTTATCAAAATTTTGTCTTGTCATATCAGTTGCACTTGTGTGTGAGAAACTGTCTCTCTTTGTGCGATATGGCAGGCAGTTGCTGCTGCTATTTCTGTTATCAGGCGATAACATCTAGATGTCACAGTTAGTGGTATGAGTTTAAGGTTAAATTTATATTTAAGCAAATGTTGCAAGTTTGTTTTTGTGCAACGGTGAGACTTTTTTTTGTCAGTTGTAAGTTGGTTGGATGACTGTTTGGCTAATATGGTGCTTGCATGCAACCATAATCTTCTTTCTTCTGATTATTGGTTTGATTTTTTCGTTGTTTCTTTTTAATTCTTATTATTATTATTATGAAGAAGAAGATGATGACGATGATGTTGACGATGATGACAACGTTGATAGTAAAGTTGATGTTGCAAACGTTGATAAAACAACAACAATTCATTTTGTTGTTGTTGTTGTTGCTGGTTTAGAGTCCAAGCTCTTTCATATAAAACTTATAAAGTAGCTTGTTTTATGTTGAACATATCTTGTCAGCTAGTCAGTCAATGACATCGTTATTGTTGTTGTTTAAACAAGAGACAACAACAACAAAATGTTGTCAGTTAAAACTGTTGATGTATGAGTTTTAAACAGCAACAGCAACATCACCATCATCAACATTAACAATTTGAGTCAAGATCTGAATTAGTTTTTTTTTTGGGATTGTACCTGTTTACTTGTTTCTTTTTTACTTTCCGAGTCCACTAGCCAACCCAGCAATCACAACATGAATGTCATAAAAACACTCACACAACATAAATCCAAAGGTGAACGTGATAAAGAAGAAAAAACTTGTAATATTTTTAACTTCTGATGCTAAAACTTAGAGTACCAGGTAATAAAATTTAAAACCAAAAAAATTAAAAAAAAATAATCAAAGAAAAAAAAGCTTAAGATAATTTTTAAATCCTTAGTTGCACCTTTTAATAGCTAAACTTGCAACAGCAGCTAAATTTCATCAGTTTCAGTTTCACAGTTAAATTTAGCTTCAAACCACGACCAAGAATCTTAGAAAGGAGAAGATGCAAAATTGACCATAAAAACCCCAACAACATTTGCAATGATAAGCTTTAAACCATTTTAGCCATAAAACTACTCAACAACAAAAACAAATAAAAAACTTTAAAAAAAGAAAATAAAAACATCAGCCAAGTCGCGACGTTGCAATAAAAACGTTGAAAATCAGCAAAAAAAATTCCTAATGATTTTTTGCCAGTAGTTAATTTTTTTTTATCGCAAGATGATGTCTGTATTGATATTTGTTGTAGTTTTTTTGTTGTTTAATTTGTTGATGAAATATCTGATGAATTTGACGGCTGCAATCATAGATAAAAGAGTTATTTAATTTTAGCCTCTACTGTCAAATCATACCGACACTTGTGCAATGGCAGCAAGAAAATTCAAGATGAAATACAAAAAAATTGAAAAAACAAGTCAAAAATTATAGTCGGTCAAACCTGATTATAGGATACCCTACACCAGCGTTTAAAAAACCGCAGTCAAAGTAGAAAAACAACAATTTCTTCCACTTATTCATTTATCATTGGCCCCTGACAAACCAACTCAAAAATGGAAAAGTTTTACATACATTTTCGGTTAATGTTCGGCAGTTTTTGGTTTCGACAGCAGTTTTTTAAACCCTGCCCTACACCACAGCATATATAGGCAAATTTACGAGGGTGGACCCTGAATGAGACCCATTCCTAACAATGGACTCGCCAGAACAAAATTATGTTATGGTGTTAGGAATTCCTGTAACAGTTCTTTGTGCCAACTATTTTTTCGATATCTTCATCTATATGACATTTCTTTGTCTTTAAGTGTTTTTTAGAATGGGGTTTATATAGGACTTATGGTCAATTCTGGATCTACAAATATACAATTTTGTCATGACATAGCTGGTATCGTAAAAGTTATTGTCGCCAAATGTTATGCCAAAACCAACATTTATAAGGAAGGTTTGGCATAAAAAGCAATTTTCGAGATTAATATTTTTATGAGAACTAAAGTCAAATATTGACCGATTCTTCAGGTATTAAAATTCGGTAAGATAATTTAGATTGCAATAAAATTAGTTTGGACCAAATTTAATCTAATTACCGACACAACAAGATGTTTTATGGGCACAAAGACTCTTTTCCGAAATGAAGCTTGTATACACCCAAAGAAAAAACATGTTTAAATATGGTCACCTCCAACAACACTATTTTTAAATAAAATTTTAAGCATATTATGTTTCATTTAACCATAACCATTAGTCCTCCATCAAGAAGCCACAACCATATTATTTTTGCCTCCGAACATGTTATGGTTAAAAAAAACCTAAAACATATTTTAATCTTATAATAGCAGGGTTGGTTTTCAATCATAGCATGTTGCTCTTGGAAAAGAGGAATATGTATATTATTGTTAATTTTTAAACAAATTATTGTCATGTTTAACCATAACATGTTTAGAGGCAACCATAATATGGTTGTGGCTTCTTGATGAAGGACAAATTCAACCATTATATGGTTGTCGGTGGCAATAATATGGTTAAATGAAACATAATATGCTTGAAATTTTCTTTAAAAATAGAATTGTTGGAAGGTGACCATATTTAAACATGTTTTTTCTCTGCGTGTGGGGCTATATGAAATTATATACCGATTTTCACCATTTTCAATAGACTTGTGACCTTTATTTTGCGTATAGACAGCCAGACATTCGGACTGAGGGACTTATTTTATTAGAACGATTCAAAAAGTGATTCCAAGTCGATGGGTATACTAAAAGGTGGGACCTATATTTTAAGGGGTTACAAACATCAGCACAAACGCATAATACCCCCTCAACTATGCTGGTGTAGGTATAATTAAATGGACAGACAATTCGACCATAGCGAATCAGAGACAAATTGTAGAATTCGAGTTTTATTTGTTAATATATATACATAGTATATACATACATTTTGAGGGTCGTGTGATAAGTTTAAAGACTTTTGCTTATTATATTTTCTATTAAGGTTTATTTTGCTATTTTATTTCGGCGGAGTTCAGTGCTTTGTGCAAATGGTCTTGCGTAAAAGCAAATGCGAAATATTGTAGCTCAATTATGAAATACAATGGAATACCGAGTTTCCATATTTTGTTGTTGGATTTAAAAAAAGAGCTACGAAAATTTGTATATGGCCTTAAAGGCTAGTTAACACTGTTATACCTTGTATTAATACATGTCAAAAACTCAAGTATTATCCCAGCTAGCATTTTGTATCATAATCTAATCATTTAGGAATCAGCTTCAAGTGCAAAATACCCGTATATGAGCTCATTTTTCAATCATAAATGGTACTCTCGTTGTGAGAAAATGGTACCCTACCGGCGAATCACCTGAAAGAATCATTTGAGATACAGTTTTCTGATTCCTTTTTGATCATTTTAATGTTTGTTTCTCTAATCATTATTGAATCGTTTCTGTCTCATTTTTTAATCGTTAATTATATCGTTTATATGTTATGTTTTATATGTATCATACATACATAATGTATGTATGTATTACATATCATTTTTTAATTGTCATTTTTTTAATTTTTCTCTGAAAAATGAGGACCATTATGGCTTTAGAACCAACCAACCAACCAGCTAGCATTTGGCTGATTATTTTTTGATAAAATCACCCAAATGTTTTTTTTTAGATCAGTTTTGATGATTAAAAACTTATTTATCACCCGAGTGATTAAAAAAGGATTCATATGTGATTCATTTATATGTTTAAATAGTGATTTTTAAATAATTTAAATTTTTGTTTTTGCTAAATGAAAAAATATAAAAATAGAAACTTTCATGTCAGCCAAACGAATAAAAAGCTTGGCTAAAAAAGAAGCCCAAATATTATTGACACATTATAAAATTAAATGTGCGTGCAAATTGTTTCTTATCATCTTTGCGAAAAACCAGTTACTTTTTTTTCAGAGAAAAAAAAAATGACAATTAAAAAATGATATGCAATACATACATATAACCAAAATCTAAATAATTTACGATTAAACAATGAGACAAAAACGATTCAATAATGATTATAAAAACTAACATTTAATTGATCATAAAGGAATCAGAAAACTGTATCTCAAATGATTCTTTCAGGTGATTCATCGGTAGGGTACCATTTTTTCAAAACGAGAGTATCATTTATGATTGCCCTTGAAGCTGATTCCTAAATGATTACATTATGATACAAAATGCGAGCTGGGTGGGACGTAAAGGTCTGATAATGTGAATCCATGTATGATGAAAATGACAAGTATTATGAAAAATTTGTAAACAATAATACTTTTCATTGGATCAGAGTTGCATTTCATTTCATGTGTGAGTGTTTATACTTTGTGTGATGGTGTGAACACAAACTGTTATGTTAAATTCGATTTTTTGACAGTCGCAACAAAACTCATTCGATTTCTATCTCACAAAGTATTATAAAATACGTAAGATTTGGCACAAACACTGGCAATTTTATCCAAATATCATTTAAATCGAACTTTAAGTGAAGTGGTTGTTATTGATTGTAAACATTATTTTTTTTTACTTCTTTTCCATTTCGGACAACTGTCGTTTCTTATTTTGTTTGGCCATGAATATGTAGTTTTATGACAGTTATCGGCATGTAAATTAATTTCGGATTTCTTGTGAAGTTGTAAAATCTTTATGAACATGATTACAAAATTTAAAGCGAATTAAAAACAAAAGCAGCACTCAATTTATTAAATACTAGCTGACCCGACAGACGTTATCCTGTCCAAATTAGGAAAAATGTTTGCGTTAGATTTTTAAAATCCGTTAAAAAGATACGAACATTTGAAAGAAAAATTAGTGAAATCGATGGAGCCGTTTTCTGATTTTAGGTAAATCAAAAAAAAAAGTGGGCGGGCCAAAATTTTCTTTCCGTAAAAACCTAAGTTGAACTATGGCGATGGTTTTAAAGAAAAAATCGTCCAAATCGGTCAAGCCGTTCAAGTGGGCGTATTAATACGAACATTTAAAAGAAAAATTTGTCAAATCGATGAGCCGTCTTCTGATTTTAGGTAATTCGAAAAAAGTGGGCGGGGCAAAATTTTCTTTTCGTATAAATCTGAGTTGGACCATGGCGATCCTTTTAAAGAAAAAATCGTCCAAATTATATAGATGTCATTGGTGGTGCAATATGAAAATTGGATTTTGCCACGCCCCTCCGCCCGCAGACCTAAAATACCCTGAAAGTTTCATCAAAATCCGCCCAGCCGTTTTATCTTTAAATTTAAGAATATTAGTAAAATGTTAAGTATTATTTTACTAGAACTATTGAAAATAAGTACAAATGTGGCAATATGGCCTAATCTCTTGATAGTTATGCGTTTACCAACCGCTCAGGAGCGGCAACAATTTTTGCTGTGTAATCCGGTAAAGATTACACACTCGTCTCTGGAGCTAGAGCTATCTAGCCTCTGCTGCTACAGAAATAGCCAGCAGCATCTATTGAATAGCAACAGCATCATCGGAAAGTTCTCCCTCAGGCCGAACGCTCCCACATGTGGTGAAAAATCAGGCTTTAAGTAGAGTCTTCATTTCTATAATTTTCCGCGAGTTTAGGTTTGAAGCACAACCACCACGTGATCCCAGAAAGTATCCCTTCATCATAAAAGCACTTCCGTTGAACCCTTAAACTTTAGGTGCGTAAAAGGAAAGAAAACTCATACTAACGTTAAGCTTCTTCCACTTACTTTAAGTACGAATCATACTTAGGCATTTAGCATTGCATTCTACATGAGTGCAAACGCGTGCGCTTGTTAAAGTTTGTTGGAGCAACAACAAAACTACACAAGTAGGTACAAGCGATTTGCTCGTTTTGTTAAAAAAACACAAAACAACACTAAAAGAAGTAAAACATACATTATAATTATGTTTAAAAAGAATAATAAAACCCAAAAATTCCCAAATTCTGCTTGCTAAAATAATTTAGTTAAATACATCAAATTTTCAAAGAAAAATTTCAAAGTAGAATGATTACCAAAACCTTATGGGGCATGATGTTGGGGTTTTATAATTAAGAGTTCTTCTGCTCAGGGTTCCCAGTTTTATTATATACCTTATCCCCAAAATTCCCAAAATAGCTACTTTCTTATCCCCAAAAATCCCCACAGATCCTTAAAAATAAAATAATATTATGCCAGTTGTGTTATTAAAATTAAATTTATTTTTACTTTGAGTAACTTAAAAAGACGCACAAGAAAAATAATTTTCCATCAATGTTTATGATTTCAAAAACTTCTGGTTTATCAGCCAATGCAATTTTGTTTTACATGTTGTTTGTATTAAAAAGTGTTAGTATTTGAGAGGATGGAATACATTTTTCATGGAAAACTGAACTATTTTTCAAGTGTGTATATATTCTTAGAAGAGCTTCTAATAACTCATAATGCATTATGTTGCAAATTTTGGTTTTAATTATATTTATAATAGATACAAGCGTTACATGTTGGTACAGAAAGCATATTTAAAATTATTTCAGCAAGCTCTTGAAAAGGTATCGAACCGCCAGCGTATTGGTATGACAAAGAAAAACTTCGGACAGAAAAAAAAAAAATTTAATTTGTATTAACTTCTGGACAAAATCGGCGTATATAAATAACATATCATTCCCAAGAACCCCCAGCGATAATAGTGCTTTTTCCCAAAAAAAAAAAAATCCCCTGGGCCTTTTAATGAAATTTGAATCCCCATTTACAAAAAAAAATCCCCAAAACTGAGAACTCTGCTTCTGCTAACAAACAAAAGCGAAACAAACATGTGTAACGCGTAAATAAATAATAATATTCTCTTTCTATCTCTCTCTGGTTCTCCGGTGTAAGCGTTTAGGTTAGAGTCGAACTCACTTTCAGATTATTTCTAGTACGAATTCGGTATGTTTTGATTTTTTTTCTCACTTTTTAAGTCAATCCCGTTTTCGGATTGTTTAAAGGATGAATAATTCGCTTCAGCTTGATTGCTTTTTCTTTTCACTGTAATTTCAACCTTTGGAAGTACTAATTATCAGAAAGGTAATGGAGGTCTCAACCAATATTCAGTCCGGAGCCTGCTCCCGCGGTACCAGGAATCTCGGTGACTTAAGGAGACCTTGCAGTTTAAATCTTTGCTGATTTCCGGCTGACTGTACCTGATTTGTCCAGGAGGATGCAATACCAAAAAGCGAAGTATCTTTGTGATGATCCTTGCACCTCCGGGGTGATGAAAATAAGTACAATTACGTTCTAAAAAATTGAGCATCTACATGAAAATATATCTGTGAAAAAATCTAGCTTAAACAAGTTGTTAATAATATAGATCAACCGATGGTCAGAGTTTTTGGTCTTGAAGGGTTTTAATAATATTTAAGATCAGATATATCAGAGAATTAAACGCAAGAAGACAAACCTTTCAACATTATTTTTCCTTTTAAAATTACAAGACATGCAAGAACTCAGGACAGTGGAAATTAAATTTATACAACATTTTTTTTTTAACACGATTATAAATGGCTTTAAAAACCAAAATTGTTATGTACGTTAACTTAGAAACTTAAACGTTCCTATTCTTCAGTTTATGGCAGTTGTCTGCAAATATTATCGTTTTTTTTTTATTTTGTTTGTCGTAATAAAATAAATGAATAGAACTTGAACAAATTTTCTATACGGAAGCATCACCTCATCTAAGATGGTTGTTAAGATCATACGGAGTGTAGTCATCCATATAGAATCTTATGAGTTGGCCTCCGGTATTGAGCGGTGCATATTAATGTCTCAATCGTGTCGGCTTACAGATGTAAAAAAATAAAATACAAGAATTTATTTGTAGGCAAAAGAAAAATATAAAATTTCTAGCTTTTATTTTTCATTTACAATAAAAAGTTGCTTGTTGTTGGGACTTAAAATGACATAAGTAGGAAAATTTTGCTTCAACAATAAATTTTGAATAACTTTGGCTAAAAAGAAACAAATTTATTACATAAACTTTTTGAAAACCATCGAATTTTATAGTACAATTCTTTGTAGATTTCATAAATAAAAAAAAAAATCTTAAAATCCCTAAAAAAAAGTTTTAATTAAATTGTACAAATTCTGTTTTACAAACTAAAACAAGATAATAAATAAAAAAAAAGAAAATATATCCCAATAAGCATTTTGTCTGGAATTCAAGTGGAATTACATTTGAAATCCAGTCACGATTTCCAATTTCCAGTGTTGAATTACAGTTGAAACACAGTTGAATTCAATAGCGAATCCAGCAAAATTAATCATTGAATTACAGTCGAACAAAACAGTACCTTTACAGTGTAATTCCAGCCTTGAATAACAGTGAGATTCAAGTCGAACCGAACCTGTTTTTACCGTTGAATTCAAGCATGGAATTTCAGTGTTATTCAAGCAATGTAATACCGTGTTCAGATATACCTTTTTTATTGAGTCAATATTCGGTTAATTGACATAATTATCTTTCTGTTGACATATACACAATTTAGCTAACTCAATTTATATTTCTACTACATACAACATTCAACGTAAACAAAAATGTACATGTATAAGAAAATGTAAACAACTTTTGACATCTTTAAGGAATAAACATCTGGTTTTTGCGCAGACCAAATGGATGGGCCTTTTTTGTTGTAATTTCAATTGCCAAATGTCAAAACACTGTTTAGTTAGTTGTGTTTTGCGTAATGAACACATTTGTTACAGTGTCGCATTTTAATTTTACTCAATTATTTATAACAATTTCGTATTAATTGAGCAATAACTAAATTGCAATTTTGTATGGATAATTGAGCTCAATAATGGCATTTATTGCGTAAAACTCAATTAAGGTGCATATCTGAACATGGTATTACAACAGTATTTGTTGTACCTCGTAAGATTTTTGGGCTCGTAAGCATAAATTTTATTATAAAATCATCATCATCATCATCATCATCACCGCCGCCAATGATTTTGCAACAACTCTGTACCATATATAACATATGCTTCAAACAAATTTGTTGTAGTATCTTAACAACCTTCAAACAGACTGGAAGAGGATGGATTTCAAATGTGATTCAAGCTTGGATTCACACTGGATTTCCAACATTTGAATTCACAAAAATTTGTGCTTATTGGGATATTGTTTTAAATACAAACAAACCAACACATGCGCATGAAATGCATACCCCGGACACACACTCACTCACACACTTCACAGCCCTGAAACTTAAAAAATCATAATTTAACTACCAAAAGTCATAAATTCGACAGGTCATGCACGCCACTTTTACTTCCTCTCAAATGAATCTTGTGACATTTATTGCCGCGCTCAATCCAAGCATGAATGACTTTTTTATGAACACAAAAGAAAAAAAAAAAAAAAAATCCAAACACAGAGACAAAACCAAAGAAAGACTGATACAATTTCAGTCGTCCATTCACTACATCCCATGACTGGCTGACTGTATGACCGTCCGTCTCTACACGTATCATATTCATTTCAGTGACTGCGAAGAGATTGTCCAAAAATAAAGCTGAGGGAAGAAACAACAAGTACTTTCACGCCCCGTACAAATACCGAACACATGGCTGGCATTTCTAAAGACAATATAATTTATAGATCGTAACAGTTCTTTTTGTTTTTTTTTTTTTTTGTATGTAATTTGAAATGGATTTGGATCGTGTGTTATGGTGCGCCAAACAAATATCAACTCTTGCCAAAATTCTTATTTTTCAAATATTTCAATGAACATGTGTTTTCATTTAGAAGATGATCTCTTTGGTGTAGTTTGGTATGTTTGGAATTGACATAGAATTTTATGTGTGCATCGAGATGACTTTTAAAAAGTGATGTTAAAGATTTTTTTCAATTAAAATTGTCTGATGGATGTTAAGTAGTTTGAAAAGTTTTCAAATGAATTGTTGAATAACACCTTTAGCATCTTTGTTACATCTTTGGAATCATTACTGGAGTTCTGACTCCTCATAAGGTGGTAGATTGGCTCTACAAAGCTTTTGTTTGAGTTTGTGCTTAAACTGTATGCGTTGCATTGCATTTTGAATGCTTGTGTACTTTTTTTAATACATTGTACATATGGAGAGCTCAGAGCTGAAGCGAACCAAGTAAAAAGGAACATTTGAAAATATTTTCAGTTTGAGTAAGTGCACTGCCATTTCTGGAGCCATTGACTTGGGTTTATAACCGTTACCTTAGGAACGAACCACTTTTTGATTCTGGCAGTCGTGATCGAGTACTTTCTCCATTCGAAAGCAATTTTATTTCTAATTCTTTCAGTCGATACTGAACGAACCGAAATTAATTTTTCAGTATTGTGAAACTCAAATGAATACTTTACAACACTGAAAAAATAATTTTAATTTGTTCAGTATTGACTGAAATAATTAGATATTAAATTGCTTTCGAATCGAGAATGTACTGGATCACGACTGTCAGGATCAGGCCCCTGAATAAAGTCAAACTTCGCACCAGTTTTGAAATATAAATATGTATATAAAAAATATTTCATAACTCGGTTCGGTTCAGCTCTGAGCCCTCCATATGTATGTACATAGACGCTATTTTAAATGCATTCTACACGGAGGTCATCCTCCGGGAAAATCATAAACAGTCAATACCTTGGATTCGGCCTGCGCTACAGCCTACAACATGGTGGATCTTAACCACTGGGTGACAAAAAATGCCTTAACCAACTGCGCCGAGTGTGAGCACAATTAATACACACAAGTAGAGTGCACTATTCGGCAAGATTATACCCTCACCCCTTGTTTAGGAGCTGCAGCTATCTAACCTCCGCTGCCTTTAAAAAATGCCGGCAGCATCTGTGCGATTTTCAGGATATCAGGATACCACCACGTGATCACCAAAAGTATCTTCCTGAAATACAGTAAGCATTCCCCATTAGATGCCGACTAAGGGAGCCCTCAACCAAAAGTCATGCCGAGGGTGCGCCATGGTGTGCCACTGACTTCCCTGGTACCAGATATGATCCCTGGTCAGTCCCGATCGCCAGATATCGTGTAGATCTGTCAATTTTTGATTTTTACAAATTATTTCCCCGAAGGATGTGACACCCAAAAGTGAAATATTATAAGCCTTTTATATGTCTTTGGGGGCAGATTTAAGATTAAGTGCATGAAAGGGTAAAAATTATCTCTACAAACTCCAGGGGGTATTCATCTCCATGTATGTATTTTGTATGCCTTCAATTTTTCTTCTTCCGCTCAATAATAAAGTGACAAAAACTGCTTGTATGCGAAAAGAGTACATCTTTCCTCGATTCGTCATTTACCATCAAACTAAAATGTTTTGCAGCAGTGGTAGTGGTCATTTATTCGCAAAATTTGTTTAAAAGTTTTGAACAATTATTTCCTACATACATATTTTAAACAAATACTAGAGAAAGGATCTCGAGAGTCTCTTATAATAATTTCGCCAATCTTGTGCGACGTGATCAACAAGTGCACATTCATCAAGATTTCGCGAAAGTAAGATACTTCTGTCAAATTCTAATATAGAACATCAATTAATAAATATCGGTTTCAGACAAGGAAAAGGTCTCTCGTGTAACCGTTTTCATAAGGATGTCGACGATATCGACACCATAATTCGAACATTGCCAGCAGTAACTGCAACCTTCCAAGTTGATGGTTTCAGCCGCCAAGACTTCCAGCAGACTCGGGCGAACAGTGGAAGTTGAAAACGGCAACTATGAGATAGTCAATGATTTAATTTACAACAATCCTGGCTGATAGCTGCTACTTCGGACTAAGCAAGCAACTTAAGAACAGACAAAAATCCCCCTCTACAAGACACAGATACTTTTTGTGTTGTTATATGGTTCTGAAGCAACCCATACTTGCGAAAGCAGACGAGGTAGTAAGAGCTGGACAAGCTATATGCTGAAGTTTTAGCGTATTTAATTTAAATGACGTTGGCTTACTCATGTTCTGAGAATGAACGAAGATGCTAAAATATAATTTAAATACGCACCTGGTTACGGTTCACGCAGAAGGGGAAACCCAAAACTTTGGTGGAAAGATCAGGTGGCTAAAGACTCTCGAAACTTGGTGATATAAAATTGAGAAGAAGAGCATAAGATCGGAGGATGTTTTTTCAAAACTTGACCATTTCACTTTCGACAGATCCGACTTTTTTTTGTTACATTAAAATGAAATTTCTTACGCTTACCTACACCAAAAAATATAAGAATAAAAGACATGATTTCATCAAAAATAGATTTTCAAAATGACATTCATACAAAAACTATTTTCTAAAATTGTGCAAAAACACAAAAAGTGGAATATTCAAGTTTTGAAAAAAAAACGCTAAAGGGGTCTGTACGCGTCAAGCTTGCTTGTCCAGCAGTCGAAATCACTAATATGTATTCGCCGTCATTTGAAGCACAGCCGCGAATAACGTTGTAAACGACACATTTTGCAAAAACAGTTTTTTTGCAGATAACCGTTAACCTTACTCTCTAACACTGTTTAAACATCAAATCAACCAAAACTATGCACCTTAACCCCTTCAAAATGGCGTACAAAGTGTCAGCCAGTGGAAGAACATTGCAAGTAACTAACAAAACGATGAAACCGAAATGGTTTTGCAGTGCGGAATAATGTTTTAAAAGCCTTTTTGCCTTAAAGTTTTTATTATCATTATTTTTAATAATAGAAAAAAAAATGTTTAAAACAAATAATGCTGCCTGTCAAAAAACGTTTTTTTGCTCTCCTGAAAAATTATTATTTTGTAACTTAAAACGTTATTCGCGGCTGTGCTTCATTTTTTGATATTCTATCCAGCATCGTCGGTGTGACACATACCAACACATTTCCACTAATTCTACCATAGTGCTTGATAAGAAATGCTTGACGTGTACATACCTCTTAAGGGGTCAAAAGGTTTGTCATGCAGGCGAATTCACACGTGTACATGTGCTGGGCGTAATATTATATCTAAATTTTCTGGTTTTCTATTATACTATAATAGTGATTGATGAGACATGCTTGACCGTGAAAAAATTCTTTGCAAAAAATTCCCGATAAAAAAGAAAATTTGTATAGACTGGCAGCATAGTTGGGGGAAGTGCACTAAATATTGATTTAAATCAGCAGTGCACTATCACTAAATAAAACTGCAAAAATATTAGTGTACACTCTTTTTTATCAGCTTTAGTGATGATTGCTATTTATTTTTTTTTTTCGAAATTCTGGTTGGCAGATGGCTTTCCTGTTTTAAATATATATCTGTATACCCAATTCAATTCGCCATCTACATTTAATTTTTACTCTAAAATTGTAAGACAAAGCAGGTTGTCATTAAAGATAAATGTTATGCGATGTACATATAAAGCTAGATCAATATGTTAGTATAACGATCGACGCAGACTCACTTTTAAAAGTGATGTAACGATGTCCATCCGTCCGTCAGCCTGGTTTGTATATGGATAATCGGTCTATAATTTTAATATTCCCCATAAAAACTTCTTGCCGAATTAGATCACTGTGTCTGTAAAACATCTCAATTATGTTGGTTTTTAAATTAAATTCGACCCAAAAATATGTTAATGCAAACTAAATTATTTCGAGTCAGTTCACATTTTGCCAGAGCTTCCCTCCCCTAAAATTTTTAACTTTCTTTTAAATGTTAACCTTAAAGACAAAAACCCATATGAATGTTAATATGTAGATAATATTCGGCGCAAACATCTCTTGTATGAATTTTAACCTAATATCGGCTTAAGCGATAATATTTTTAGGTTTTTTTTACATTTTGTTATTAAATTGTAAAATATTTTGCAATTTAATGCGCATCAAACTCGTTTTTTAGAGCATGTTTCTGGTTCCCCTGATAATAACAAAGCAAGACTTAAAAAGTTTTACTTGTAAGAGCCTTTATATAAAAAGGTTGAAAGCTCTTGCTCATAATGTTCTTAAAAAAGACCAAAAAAAGTTTTTACTTTTTATAGGAGGTGCCACGTCCACTAAAAATGTTCAAAATTTTTTGATTGTCCATTCCGGACCGGTAATATACTGTCAAAACTTTATAAAAATCGGTCAAGCGGTTTATGAGCCTACAAAATACGAACGAACACAATTTCTTCTTCAACTGAAGTGCGGCTAAAATATAACTTTTGATACAAAATTGTTTTGGCTACTTTTTTTCGCTTTTGGTTACTTTATTTTTACATTTTGGTTACAATTTTTTTTGGTTGTGGCAACGCTGATGCCAATCCAAATAGGTTTTTGTGCTAGTAACTTAGTTTTCAATTTAACCTCGAATATTAAATATCACACCTCCGCGAAATTAAATTTTAAATCAAAAATCTGCTCAATCCTTTAAATGCTACCGGATCAGACATGTTAACTGAAGGTATTAGTTGGTTTCAAAATATTTTATTGCTGTTTTTGTTTCAGATGTTGTAGCTGCTGTGTGTGTTTATTTTTTGGGGAAGTAGTTTGTATTTGCTGATGTTGTTGTCATTGTACTCGTATACTATATTAAATGTTAAATGTTCCCGTTCGTTGGTGATTTATAGCTTAAACGTCAGATATGACAATCTCTTATTTTTATGTTGTATGACTACATAAATATTATTTTTCATATCAGCAAAAATACAAAAATGTTTCAACCAAAAGAGGGAACTTCAGAACTTCATTATTACGCTGAAGATTATTATGGCGAACATTATATCATTATTATCATTACTTATTTTAGTTAGAATTGTGATCCCAAGAAAACCAAACACACTCTCTTTCTCTTATTTAATATTCATTGTAGTTTGGCGTAAGTCTAGCGTAACGTGCTCATAACTCAGTGATAACGGTAAACTTTTATTTTCATTAGACGCCAATGAAGATCATGATGATGATGATGATGATATTGGAGAAGAGTGAAAGAAATTTACTTCAACTAGTTGCTACTGGTGGTTGGATAGTGGGGCTAAATGGCTGACTAAATGTCAGACAGACGACGACTATCTTGTGTTTTTGTTTTTTAAAAAAAGGCAAAATATTTAATGTGATTGCTTTTTTGTTGTTGAAGAAATTAAAATATTAAAGAAACAACAATGAGCTGATGATCTATGTGATCACAAATCCAATAAAACATTGTTCTTTTGACATTTTCTGTTTGTTGTTTTTGGGGGGTTTTTTTTTGGTTGTTAAATTTTTTATGTCTACTCGTACATGTGTTTTTATCAATGTTTTTTTAATTCCTTCCTAAACAATTTTTTTTAACTGATTTTTGTTGCTTCTTTTTTTTCTAAACTATACCAACAACAAAAGAAAAATTATGTTTATTTGTTGTCGCTGCTGTTTTATTATTTATGGAGCCTCAACTCATTTTTAAAAATGTTGTTCGTCAGATGTGGTTGGTGGCTGTTTATAATTTATTGGATTGCATTTTATTATGCCCTCCCACTTACTGGGTTGATTTCGTGTTTCATTCCTCTTCATGCAAGCATATTCGAATATATTTTTATTTATTTATTTTTCATACATTCAAGTTATTTATGTATGTATGATTTTGTACATCTAAACAGATGTATTTATGTACGAACCAATCAATAAGAATAAAGTATTTAATATATTCGTTTTAACGAAATGAACTGTTATTTTGACAATTTATTATAATAAATAAGCCGTAAACGATTCTGTGAATAAATAAATATTGAAAGTGGGAATTCAATAAGAATATTTTTTTAGTTTTGCTTTCAACTCATAATGTTTTTGAAAATCCTAAAGAAATTATACTTGTAAATCTTTTAGAATCTTTGGCTATTAAAAACTTTTTTCTGCTTTAAAATTCAAAAGGTGCCAGATCTCCAAATTTTTATAATTAAGCAATGTTCCATTTTTTTCTAAAGTAGGTCATAAGTCTTTCAAATTGTGTGTTTATTTTGATGAAGGATTGATCGAAATAAAGTGCGGCAAACACCAAAAATCTCTTTTAGAAATTTATATCTGTTTGACAAAAAACATTTTTTTTGGTAAAACTTAAAATTTTTTGTTAATAAGCAATATTAAAGAAACTAAAAATTGTTTTTTGTGAAATGCATAATTTTAGTTTAAAGTGCAACAAAAGTTAAAACTTCAAATTTTTTCGTAAATGCTGCAAAAGGTATTAAAAAAAATTCAAAATATTAGCGAAGAGTGCAATATTTTTAGTAAAATATACAACATTTGGAGTAAAAAGATCTTATAATATAAAAAAGTGCAAAAATTTCAGAAAAATACTGAAAATCTTTAGTGAAAAGTGCATAATTTTTAGTGAAGAGTACAACATTTGTAGTGAAATGTACAAAATTTCGAGTAAAATGCTCATATTATAGTAAACAATGCAAAAATTTCAGTAGAAACAGAAAATTTTTAGTGAAAAGTGCAACATTTTTAGTGAAATGTGCAACATTTCGAGTTAAAAGCACATATTATAGTAAAAAGTGCAAATGAGCAAAATTTTTATGGAAATGTAAACAAGTAAAAATCACCTATTATAGTAAAAAGTCCAAACATTTCAGCAAAACTGAAAATTTTTAGTGAAAAGTGCTACATTTTTAGTAAAACGTGCAACATTTTTAGTGAAATGTGCAACATTTTTGGTGAAATGTGCAACATTTTTGGTGAAATCGACAATTTTTCGAGTAAAAAGCACATTTTATAGTAAAAAGTGCAAAAATTTCAGTAAAAACTGAAAATTTTTAATGAAATGGGCAACATTTTTAGTGAAGTGTGCAACATATTTAGTGAAATTTCGAGAAAAAAGCACATATTATAGTAAAAAGTGCAAAAATTTCAGTAAAAACTGAAAATGTTTTGTGAAAACTGAAAATTTTTAGTGACAAGTGCAACATTTTTAGTTTAATGAACAACATTTCGAGTAAATAGCAGATATTATAGGAAAAGTGTAAAACTTTTAGTAAAAACTGAAAATATTTAATGAAAAGTGCAAAATTTTTCGTGAAATGTGCAACATTTCGAGTAAGGAGCACATATTATAGTAAAAAAAGCAAACATTTCAGTAAAAACAGAAAATTTTCAGTGAAAAGAGCAAATTTCAGTGTAAAGTGCTAATTTTGGTAATAAGCTTCATTGGTTGTCAATAAGTGTACATTTTCGGTAAATAATTATATTTTTTGGCGAAAAGTGATAATTTTCTTTAAATAGTGGAATAAATATTCGCTACAACTTTTTCTAAAAAGTAAAATTTGCGTTTAAAACTACAGTTTCCGGTCAAATCCAGTAAAGTTTTCGATTAAAGTGTAAGTTTTTGGCAAAAAGAGAAAATTTTCGTTTAAACTAGATGTTTTTGCCAAATGCAGTTTGCTTGTGAAAAAAGTGTACTTTCATTTAAATACTCGGCTAACGATGTTTTTATAAAACTAGATTTTTGTTTTAATCCATTATAAAATATATTAATACTATTCACTGCGAGTATATTTGTCTTCCAATTAATCACTAAAATGCACTTAACCCTTTATCTAAATATATAAAGTGTTGAAATGACTCTTAAATTAAAGTCTTAAATTCTAAACATTGTTTTGCATTAAAAACTTAACATAAATTATTTAATGCATATTATCTCATATTTAATGCTAAATAGTATTTTTTTTATGTATTTTGTAAATTTAAAAATGTATCTATCTAAATCAAAATTATAAAAAGAAAAAAAAAATCCAAACACTCATAGTAAAACATGAGCATGTCGTTTTGTTTCGTTTATTCTCCCCGTATCAACGATGAAAAACTATAAACAAATTATCGCATACATTAAATGTTTAACCCTTATGATAAAGCGGTGCCTTATTTGTCATACACATTACCATTAAACAACAACAACAAATTACATACAAAAATAAACTTCATACGTATACGTAACGTACTGGCGTAAATTCTCTCTCATTCCCCCACAATACAAAATTACTTTCAAGCCGCTGAAATAGAATTTAAAGTGTAATAAATTGAAGACACAAAACAAAGAATGAAAAAAAAAAAAACAAACTACAAGGAAATTCAATTGAAAAATTTGTTTTAATTACTGTTTGAAAAAAAAGAATGGAAAAAATATTATTTAGAAGTGTTTTGATTTATTTGTTGTAAAAAGGCTTTTGCATGTCATGTTCCAGAGTTCCAGTGCATTGCAACGGATACGAATACGTTTGTTCGCGTATGTGAATTGAAACAGGCAGCAGCAGTAGGGCAGGCAGGCAAACTTGCAATTGCCACCAGAGCGTTATAGCGTACCGTATATATAATGAATGTATCGGGTTTGTGTGAATATAGATTTGGTTGATGCCACAATAGCGGCAGTAGTAGCTGCTCCAAAAGAAACAGCAATTGCCACAAACAAAATTAAAAAAAATATATTTATATAGAAGAAAGAATTGCAAGTGTTGTTAATGTCAACTAATGTTTCAGTCTAGTAGTTCCATCGCTGTAAAGGTTTTTTATGCTTTGTGGTTGTCGTTGAGAGTTTAGTCCCTGCAAATAATAGGACCAGTCCAAACACGCGTGTAAAGAGTAGTCCACAAGGGACCAGGACTAGTCCACAAGTAACCCAAACGTATGGAAAAAACCTGGTCTATTTAACATTACGATGTCCTAGGAGAGGACCATATAACCCACCTTTGGACCACTAAGGAGTAGTTTTAAAACTACTCCATGGTATATAACCCACCTTTGGACCAGTAAGGAGTAGTTTTAAAACTACTCCATGGTATACTCAAGAGGATTAGTTTTGAAGTCGTTTAAACACGAAAGCATGTCGTTAAAAAACGAAGACATGTCGTCTCACTACAAACACTTTTTAACAATGGCATGGTCCATGCTTGCATTACATCGGACTAGTCCATGGAGTAGTCCATTTTATCAAAATGGGTCAGGTGGTCCAATTTTATTTGCAGGGGTACTAGAGATCTGAGGACAGTAAGGGAAATTTAAACGAGGGTAGCAAAATATTATTTTCAGTTATAAGAACAAATTTCGGTGAAAAGTAAAAGTGAAATCTTTGATGAAAAGTGTAATTTTCGTGAAAAGTTAAAATTTTGATGATTTGTAAGATTTTTGGTCAAAAATGCAATTATTGATAAAAACTGCCATTTTCAGTAAAAAATATCAGGTTTAAGTAAAAAGTTTAATATTCAGTGAAAAGTGTAATTTCGGTGAAAAGTTAAAATGTTGATGAAATGTGCAATTTTCGGTAAAATGTGAAATTTTCAGTAAAATGTGCAAATTTCAGTAAAATGTGCAATTTTCAGTAAAAATATGCATTTTTAATAAAAAGTGAAATTTTCGGGGAAAAAAATAAATTTCGGTGAAAAATAAAAAATTTATGAAATGTAAAATTTTTGGTAAAATGTGCATTTTTTTTTAGGAAAAAAGTCAAATTTTCATTAAAAATATGAATTTTTAGTAAAAAGTGAAATTTTCGGAGAAAAGTGTAATTTCGGTGAATTGTATAATTTCGTTGAAACGTGCAATTCCTGCGAAAAGTTTCAGTTTTGATGGAATGTGCCATTTTAAAATTTGCAATTTTTCCCAAACAAACTTGCCCTATCGCCCATTCCTTAACAGGCTCCCATACAAATTTAATTTAAAATCAATTATGGCCCCTACAGCTCCTAAAGCCTCCATCTCTAAAGGTGGAAGTTCATAACACGCGTTAGTTCGTCGACGAGTATCGTGCGTTTAAAAACTTTAGCGAGTAAAAAAATTGCAAGTTACACAACACGCGTTACAAAAGCCATTCCTGTCAGCTGTTTTTATTTGTTTACTTATTTGTGCATTCGAAAGTATATCAAGATTTTGTTATTTTATTGAATTTATTCTTTTTATAAAAATATTGTATGTTTTTAAAGCTCTTCAATAAGTTTTTCTTTCATGTTTCACAAATGTGTTAAATTATTAATTTTATTGTCAGCTGATTACGTGTCGAAAATACACAACGCGTTAAAAAGTTCAAAGTTAACCAACTTTCTGGCGCAAACGCGTCAAAATATTTTGCATGCAGCTTGTTCTATGAAAATACACTAGTTTAACTTTTTTGACATAAGACGACAGAGCGCGCGCGCAACGCGTGTTATGTAATTCTACCTTAACATACGTTTCTAACAAACCTTAGCGCTATCTCCTTACCTTAAGTGGGCTCCAATACAAAATGTAAATTTTTATGAGAAATGCATAATGCACTGGGATGAAAAAGTGTTGGCGGACGTGCAAGGCTTCGGGAAGTAAGTTGATCGACTATATAATTACTTATGATTGTAACAGCAACTCTTGGAATTGCCAAAATTACCATAAGGTAAAGGAGAAGGCATAAGTATTCCAGAGGACGTGTACGGTATTTTACTAGAGTGGAAAATAGCTGACTGCGCTAAAGATATTTATTTTGTTATTAGATCAACAAACACTAGGCAATTCCAAGGGGCGTCGCTAATCCTGAAGCAAATACTGATAGGAGATAATTTATATTTGCCATGCAGGTATTTATGATGATATTTATGTTTAAATGCAAATTCGGAAAAACGTCTAGACCAGGAAAATAATTAAATTTTCAATAAAATGTGCAATTTTTTATTTAAAAAAAAATAACGCTTGTTTGGTGAATCTAATTTATTATCCATTTTTTTTTTCAAAATGCCCTTATTTAAATCTCCCTGACTGTTTGAAGAAGTCACAGACACAACAGCACCTAAAGTTTGCATTATAAAAACAAGCATTTATTTACGTTTTTTTCACTCATAAAGAATTAACAAAAAAAAGTTTTATGGCTGGATTTGTTGTATTTTGACCAGGTTTTATAGCTACAAAATTCTCAGCGTTAATTTAACTTCAGCACATGATTCTTCTTCTTCAATAGCTAGTGTTCTGATGCTTCTTCAGCTTTAAATGTTACGGTCTGCTTAATTTGCCGCCAAAAAGTTTAACTTTATTGAAAAAGAATATGAAAACAAAATACTAGAAAAAAAACCGCCGACTACGAAGAACTGTCAGGAGAAACAACGTCTGTAGGCTCTTAACTACTGCTGCTTCTACCAAGAATAGTTATTTTTTTTTTGTTTTTACTACTACAACAACTACTGCTGGCTGCAGCTCTCTGGACTAGTTGTAAAACTTCTTCTAGTAACTGCATAAATATTTCATTTGCGTGTTTAGAAATCATTTTATAGTCACTGTCTTAGCATGTAGCCTTAAGGTTTATCAGCGATTCATCAGTTGTTGTTTTGGTTTGTTTGTTTTTTTTTTGGGTTTTTTGTTTCAAGAAGGTTTTTTATACCGAACCGAAAGTACAATGACGAGTGAGCGCACAACAAACACATGGATTGTTGGCTGGTTTAATGAAAAAATGCACCTACAAGTGAGTGAAACAAACTGAAATGCAGACAAAAACTGCATAATAAAAGCTGAAATTTTCTGCATTTGTTTTTTTTGTTCACTTTTTAATTATTTTTTTTTTGTTTACATAAAACAAGATCCGTTTCAAACTGTTTTAAAGAAGAAGCAGCTTTTTGAAACACGTTCAACAAAGACAAGTGCGATCTAAATGTAAGAACTTAAACGTCATCGTCATTCTATTACATACCCTGATTGTTTGTGGGTCGGTTCTTGGCATGTTAGATTTTTTATTGTTAAATGTACTTTTTTTTAATAGTTTTGATTGCATTTCAGGGAGGTTGTTAGAAGGTGTTTCTTGGAAACACTATAATAATATTGCATCACATGTTTAAATGTGCACAAAATGTAGATTGTTATAATTTTGTATAGTTTTCTTGGTGTTTTTGTATTCAGTTTTTTTTTATTATTTTTTTTTTTTTTATTAAAATTACAAGTAAAGCTCACCTGTAATAATCGCTTTTGCAGTAAATATTACCGTCGCGCGAATAACATGATGATTCCCGTCCGAGGGGCTGTCGACATGCATAACATTGAAGACAGCTGGCGTGCCACCGTTTATCCACAGCAGAGAGGTAGAAACGATCCTATTAAACAATTACAGAAAAAAGAAAAATAAACAAAATTATTGTTAAACATGTAAAAAACAATTAACCGTTATTATTGTTTAAAATATTTAGATGCGAATTCTAATAAGAAGTGTTTCAATATTAAGGGTATTCACAGCACAAAAGCAAACATACATATCGATGCCTTCCCATAAGAATGTATTAAGCGACACTTTTTTCGAAAATGACTTTTTGATGTGGAATTATACCAGAAGTTAAGCGCCACATTTTGGCCTGGGTTTCGCTGCCATATCATGGAAGCAAAGGAAACTAGAGTGAAAAAAAAATTGTATCAACCGTCAAGTTTTCTCACTGGAATAATGTTGCACCCTGTAATTTGTATTATCCGCCAAAGAAATTATGCTAAGCCACATTTTTAAATATGTTTTGTATTCTTAAAATCGCTTTCCAAATATGTTTCTTTCAATAACATCCGAAAAATAAATAACTAAATGAGACGTTTTTTTCGTTTCTCACACAATTTTAGAAATGTCGCTTAATACATTCTTATGGGAAAGTATCGATATATTAACGCAAAATCAAAAATTTCTAAAAAAAACCAAATAAAAACCGGACAGGCTGGGAAGTTAACAGCCTGGCCGACGATGTCGATCGAAAACATAAGCGAGCGATAACAATTCACTCATTATCGTTCTCATAAGCCCCCCCCCCCCCCCACCAACTAACGACTTGTTGGTCGAAAGGTTTGACGTTTCTAACGTAATATATTTATTCATTGCTAAATGATTATATTGCCACATTAACCATTCCACAAATAAGACACTGGTTTGAAAATAAAAATTGCCAAAACACAATTATTTAGCCATACAGCTCTGTCCCCGTATTCTGTAATTCGCTAAAGTTAAATTTCTATCGCATAAAATCAATAAAGTTGATTAAACGATTTTTGGCTACGAATGCAATACTATAACTTGCACTGCTAAATTTGGCAATGCCATACCTTAATTCGCAGCAATATTAGCTTTAAATGTGATCGCTAAAATGTTTAAATTTTGTTTTCTGTATTAAGCGAATTACGGAATACGGGTGCTGTGCTTCTTAAATTCCTATTAACAAAAACATCTATTTTCAACAGTAGAATTTTGTAAAAAAATTTAATAAAACAATAGAATTTTATTATGTTGTTGTTTTAAAGAAATATTATTATCAAAATATTTAAGATTGGTTCTTCGTTTAATATTCCAACAAAATGTCTCTGTCGACAACCTTAACACAAGTGACTGATTTTGACATTTGTGGTCGGATAAGATTTCATAGTGGTGGGCAACTTTGTATAAAAAATAAAACGTTATCGCTTGTTTGCATTGCCTTGTCTTGCGAAAATTTTATTCGGCTGATTGTCGTTGAAAACAAGCAAGCGAGCGACAGATGTCGACATTTTGACTTTTCTTTCAAGCATTTGGTCTATGTCTCGGCGGTGTAACGTACAGTGTTTCTTCCATTCTAATATTGCAAATTTTAAGAACGTATTGGAGTTATTTGGCGGATTCAACGAAACAAAAGTGTTAAGATTTTAAATCGTAGCTGTCTTTTTTTGTATAGACTTCAGTTTTAATATCGCTTAGGGTTGCCATACGTACTGTTTTAAGCAGTACATGTACTGATTTTTTGCAATTGTACTGTTTTATGCACAACTCCTAAAACAGTACGCAAATGTACTGTTTTTTACACTTTGTACTGTTTTTTTTTTGCTCAGTCTATATTTAACAGAACTGGCTTACAAAAAATTATGTTGTGTTAAAAAAAAAGTTCTAAAATAATAAGAGTTTTTACGCTGTGGTCATTGTTTTCTCATAAATACACAGTAGAAATCTAAATTATAATGGGTGGCTCGTAGCAGTGGTATATTTTCGTGTTGTTATGATTTTATGGCTACCTCTTCCAATAGTCTTTCCCTTTCCACACCTGAGAAAGACAAAAAAAAAAAATCTAAATTTTTTTAAGTACTAAAAAATACTTATTCCAAAACAGTTATCGTTAATTTTTAGAACTTTTTTAATTTTCGGGCATGTTCTGGAAATCGAAATCACGTAAAATTGAAAACAAACAAATTTGGAAAATTATCCGTGTTCAAAATTTATAAAAATACCTACACAGAAAAAATTATTAGTAATTTTTTATCAATTAAAAAAATTATTTAAAAAGTATTTAAACTTAATTAATGTAATAATTGAATCAATTATTTTGTTTTGTTGAACGAATATTAAAAATATAATTTTGATTTAATTAACATTTTAGTTGTTTTGAAATAAATTTTGAATTAAAATAATAATCAAATATCAAAAAATTATTTCATTTAAAATAAAATAATTTTAACTTGTGTAATTGTTGTTGGAATTGTCAAAATCAATCAGCACATTGTTTGAAACGGCAAAGTTTTTTTGATCATTTTTTTAATTAAAATTAAAAATATCATTTATTGAAAAAAAAATCTTCAAAATATAAAATTTTTACAATTTTTAGTAATCAATATAATCATTTTGGTAATAGGTGCAAAATCAACAAATGGATTGCTTGATTCTATGAATTTGGTATAAAATTGGTGATTAGAGAAAATTTTTAATTTTTTCTGTGTAATACCTTTGAGGACCACTTTTCTTTACCTAAACTACTGAAATAAGAAAAAAATAAGTAAATTTTTACAAAATTTTTTTTGAAAATATTCATCGTTTTCAATTGCACTTGATTTTAAATATTTTCAGATTTTGTGAAATAAAAATAAACCAAACTATTTTTTTTTTGATTTTATAGATTAATGGCTAATTTCACCAAGTTCAGGTTTAATTAACGTTCATTATAAAAGTCAAAAAACCTATTGTTTTAGTAATAGTTAATTATAGCTGAACTTGGTAAAATTAGCCGTAAATAATTTAAAAATTATTTAAAATTGGAAAATTAATTAAGGAAACAAACATTTTCTCAAATTCTATTTGATTTGTGCAACTATGTGTGTAGTGAAAATTGCTTTAAATACGAATATGTTTAAAGAAAATCGTACTTACAAAATCAATGAGTTGATTGTTTTGAGCTAAGTAAGGGTTTTCTCCTTTCTTATATGGCTTACAGCAATGTTATGGTTTTCCTGGCCAAATGCTTCGTTTGTAGTGTTTGCTTTTTAAACGCAAATGGAGTAATTTCATATGTATATTTATGAAATGCCATAAACTGGAAATAATTCCTTTGACGTTACACATTTTAAGTGTATTTCTTTCTTTATATAATTGTTGTTGCATATTCAATCAAAAGTTTAAAATATTTACCCCAATTTCACCAAGTTAAGTTAAAACTAACTATTACTTTAACTTCCAGCTTACAATATGTTTTGACAGCTTGAACTGATAGTTAATTATAGCTGAACTTGGTGAAATTGGGGGTTACTTATTAAAACAAATGGTAATGTTGTCGTCAAAAAAAATGTACTGTTTTTTTCTCGATTGTACTGTTTTTATGTATTTAATGTACTGTTTTTCCGAATTTAAAATCTGGCTGCCCTAATATCGCTCTAGAGAAAAAAGTGAGATAAAACCCCATCGACGTGCACTCAGCTGTTTAAGAAATCGTTTTCAGAATAATGCCTATTATAGGGTCCATGCGGAACTAAATTACCCCTACGTTAATAAAATTTTCCTCGAAAAGGGTTACCTTTAACTTAAAAAATGTATGGGGAAAATCTAAATTTCAAGGGGAAAACTGTTTACTTTTTATTCAAGATTGGCGTGAATTTTGTTAATTTCAATCAGTGTTCGAAAATAAACACTAAATATCGTTTTTTAATGTTCGGTTCGGTAGATTTGTGGAAAACACAAACGCTAAGAGTGTTTGTGTAGAAAATCATTAAAAAAAATAACGTTTCCCTGTTAGTCAACTTTCGAACACAAAAATATACTGTTTTTATAAAACTCAACAAAAGATGTGAACATTTAATTCCGTTCGGGTTTTTTTGAAAATCCACAACGGTTTGGCTCGTTAATGTTCGTCCCTTTTGGCTGGTAAAAAAAACATTTTTACAAAAACAAAATACACACACGAAAAAAACATTATAGAACATTAAAATATAATGTTTGTCTAAAGTATCACTGCAATTTTTCTGTTTTTTAATTATCGGTTCTTTCTTGAAAACAGTTACGAACGGTATTAACGGTTGTGTATGTCTACACAATCACTAAAAAAATAGATATCGTTCCTGGGTGTGTGAGCCGAACGTTAAATAATGTACTGTTTATTTTCGAACACTGATTTCAATCATTAAACAGACGAGTTGCCAGAAAGTTTTTCAAAAAATACCTACACATTCCATTTTCATGCCAAAAAAGTTGTTTCTTGATTAATCGCTAATTTTTTTTATATTTACTAAAAATTTTTGCAAAAAAATATTAAGCTTAAAAAAATTGGACATTTACAAAGAAATTTTAGGGACAGTAAGAAAATCTACAGTTTTTATTTTGGAAAAAGCACAATTGCGTCTATTTAATAGAGCCTTGTGCTTGAAAACCGATATTTTAAAAAGTTTCTACAATTTAAAAATAAAAAGCTAAAAATCAAAATTTTCCTTACTTCTGGCAACGCTGTTGTTTGTTTTAAATTTTTAGTATTAAAATTAATCATTTGGTCCTTCTGATTACGAACTGGTCTTAACCAATTGTTTTTACATAAAAACAATAATAAAGAGCGAGAAAAGAGGCAAGAGAAGAGATTAATTTAATTCTTTTCGTGAATGGTGGTGAATGGTGTTCGCTATCGCGAGATGATAACGGACTTCTGTGGCAAGACGAAATGTTCTTCGAACAGGATGGTGCCACTTGACACACAGCCAACGAAACAATGATACTTTTGCGCGAGAAATTCAATGGCCTGTTATCTCACGTCGTGACGATACGATCATGTTATTGGACACCGTTGGACTTCTTTCTTTAGAGATTTTCAAAAGATACAGTGTACGTCAATAAGCCAAGAAAAATTCAAGATCTAAAGGATGTCTCAGAGTCGTTGAAAATATGGAGTTATTCCACCGAAGCCGTGGCGGGCATTTGGCCGATATTTTGTTTCACACATAATTGCCATAGATCCTTCTATAATATTTAAAAAAATTAAGATAATTTTCTGAAAATTTTTTGCTTTATTTATAATTATAAACATCTTGCGTTTTGGTTGGACTACCCTTTATAAAACTCTGGCTCGACAGTTTGCTGTTTTAGTTTTGGTCCTTCGAACCAAAAATTAAATGAATTATAAGTTTTCTTAAGAAAATAATTAATTAAATTAGATAGAAAGAAACATTAAATGCTAGAAAGAGCAAACTATAAAAAATGTAAACAAAGTTTTTTAGTTTTTTTTCTCTTATTATGGTTTTGTTTCAGGGATGGCGTTGAGAATTTTTAAAATTGTACAAACAACCTTTAAAAATTGTACTTTTTTAACCTAATTGTACTAACAGATTTTTAAAGTTGAAATTAATTTTATTTATGTTCTTAAAAAAATACCACAAAAAGGTACTATTATAAATCTTAGTTTAAAAAATATATCAACAAAAAAGTACAATTAAAACAACTTAGCCATCCCTGTTCTGTTAATTTTATTAAATGTTGCCAACTTTTTGTTTATGAGAAACTTAAAAACAAAAAGCGGTTAATCGCTGAATTTTCCCATAAACCGCTGATTCAGCAACACTTTTAATATTTCAAGCTTGAAATGTCAATTTTGAGTTGAACAATTTAACATTTTTTTTGAAATAACCTCATTTTTTATCGATAACTTTAGTAAAATTTTTGACAGTTTGCCATTTTTCTTAATACAGCTGAACCCTTCGCACTTGGTAAATTTTTCTATTACTTTATATTTGCACTGTTCACCAAAACTTGAACAATGCATTAAATATGTAGTGTCATAAGGGCTTTAGAAACCTTCCGAATAATTTTTATTTAAAACCTATTTTTTCGTTCTTCGAATCTTTAAGTTAATAAAATCATTTCGTTAGAGTTCTACTTAGATTCTGTATTAAAATAACCCCCTGTATTTTTTTCACTATTTGCAATTAATATATAGAAAATTTTGCTAAACTTTTATTTACATTTTATGGTTTTTTTTAACAAATTGATTTTTTTTCATTTGCTTTCTGTGAATACCCTTAATACTATCAATTGCAACTCACCTGTATTAAACGCCCACAACCCGCACAGGGTGGACTACAATTTGGTTTTGTTTCAGTCGCAGATTCTGGACTGCTTGGCGGTCCATATGGTTCTGTTTTAAACGATATGCCCGAATTTGTTTCATCATTATCACCATCCGGACATTCGGTTTGATTACGATTGATGGCATATTTAATGGAAGATTCATCAAATGTTGCCTGTTCGGCGGTTTCATAACTAAAATTACACGAACTTTAATGAACGATGAAGTTTTAAAATTACAATTGTTTGCAAACAAAAAAAAAAGAAGAATAAATTTCATCAATTTGATGTACAAAACAAAGAAAACAGTTTTTCCGAGTGTGTGTTTTAATTGCCACGTGTAATTTCTAAAAAAATTTTTAACCGTGTTCTTTGTTGTGTGTTGTGTAAAGGCGTTCTCTAATGTACCTTCTAAATGCCACACTATATGCTGCCGCCGCTGCACTAAATGGTTTTGTACTGTGTTCGCAGATATCGGGACACGTTGAGCAGGATCGAAATATAAATTGATTACTGTGATTACTATTACTACTGCTATTTGCACCTGCAGCACTGCCACAATGTGCGCTCCCTTGATGTGCTACAGGTGGTGTTGGACTTTTTTCCCTTGCACCTGGCCCAAGAAATCTTGCGCTCTGCTGCTGTATACGAGAAATAAAAGAGAGAGAGAGAGAGAGAAAAGATACGAAAAATTTAAATAAATATAAAATGAATATTCAAATACTTTAAAGAGTGATATTCAATTAAAATGATTTTTTTTTTAATTTTGAAAACTGTTTCAACTTTAAATTTTTTCTCCTTTTTTATTGTATTTAAAGAAAATATTCTTTGGTTTTTTAAGGTTAATTAGCGCAAAAAACAAGATTTGACATGTTTTTGTGGTTGACACTTTTCAACAGACACTTCACTTCTTCTTTCATTTCAAAATCAAAAGGATCTGGATGAAAATATGCAGATGTATTTGAACATGAATTTGAAAAAAAACTTATTCAAACATTTTCATATCGCTTCATGTAAAAAGTCTTAAATAAAAATTAATTTTTTTGCTAAGAAATTTTAGAATTTCTGTCTGCCGTTTTTATTTTATTTTTTTAATAAATCTAAAAATAATTTTATTTTCAAAATCCATACAATTCATTCTTCGTGTAAATGTCAACGTATAAATGCAACTGTCTAATTAAAAATTTCTATACTTGAAAAAAAAAATCTAAACAAAAAAAAAAAAAAAAGATTTCTTCTTGTTGAATAAAAATAATAAAATATACACGTTTTTATTTAACAAAAAAACTTAAAATTTTAAACAAGTTTTTTTCCTAAATTTAAGATTATTTTGAAATCTGCTTAGAATTCTCTTGTGTAATGCAGCAGAAAGTTCTGCTACATGATGCATTTTCATCTTCATTATCATCATCATCATCATTGCAATACATGAATTGTGATATTGATAAAATATTATGTCTGTCCATTTGTCAGTTGGTTTGTCAATTTGTTGTTGTTTTTGTTGCTTTAGGGTTACAAATGTTATCAACTGCCAAGTCAGTCATGAATGGCTTCTTTGCACTGTTTGTTATTTTTTTTTTTGTTATTTGTGTGATTCAGTTATTCGAAACAAAAAAATCTCCACGAAAAACTGATAATACATATTTTATTTTGAAATGTCAATTTAGTATTTGTTTTGTGATTGTCATATTAAATATGCATTTTAGACAAAACCTAGGAGAATTGAAAATTTAGATTGAAAGGTTTAGATTTATGCAAGTATAAGCTAGGGAAAATAATAGGCCTATTCCCGTAGCGGATTAGATAAAATTAAGAACTTTAATTTGTTGCATCGTTTAATTGTATTATTGCATCAAAGCTTTTAATATATCTATAATTGCTTGAATTTGATTAAGCTCTTTTTTCCTTGTTAACTAACAAGAAATCGAGTTACGCCTTTTTTATATTAAGCCATCGATATACTTAAATCTATAGATAGACTATAGTTCAAAAACTTTAAGAGTTTGGCGCCTTATGTTCACTACTACTACTGCAACATTCACATGTTTAAAGCAAGAGTTGTAGTCGCAGCCACTGTTGGGATCAGCCAATTCTTAAATTGTACCGTCTCAATGCCAAAATTGTACCAAGTTGACAAAAATTATTGCAAATTCTGGTTACAAAATAAAAAAGCATACATAGTATGAATTTATAACAGCTTTTTATTTAATAAAACAATTAAGACAGCATAGTCGATCAAGCCAAACCATTTGATACCCTACAGCACAGTATACAAAGACAAATTTTCGAGAGTGTGACTGCCACAGACCCACCAGCACGATATTATGTAACGAGGTTAAGATGCATGTAAAAACCGAAACGTCAGGGTAACTTGCCCGTGAAAACCTGGGTTTGATTCCCAGTTCAGTCAAGAATGAAAAATTATCAATAATTATCTTCATACACTGAAAGAAAAATGCTTCATATATTTAATGAATAATTTTCATAAAAAAAATTTCCTTGGGTAAATGAAAATTTTCATTGTCTAAATGGTATTTCATATTTATAATGAAGTAGTTTCGTAAAAATCGCTTCATTGGATTTCGTAATTACGTTAAAAATTTTCATTGGATATATGAAAACTTGAGTTTGTCTAAGTTAAACAAAAGATTTTATTTGGGAACATAAAAAAAAAACAATAAACAAACAAAACTATATTCATAAATTAATACAAAATTATAGTTTCCTAAGAAAAATGTTTAATTGTTAATCAAAAAACGTAAGATTTAATTATTTCATACATCCAATGTAATATGCCATTAAATTTATGATATCAAAATTTTTTTTATAAAAGCAACATATTCCAATAATTGCCATCATAAATTTAAATTTTCATTATGACAATGCAAAATGTCATTAAATTGTAAGGGCCGATGTTGAATGTGAACCACACCTAAACGCCAAGTTTTTTTCCGAATATTATTTGACATTTCTCTATTTCAGACTTACTCAATTTGAACCATGGAAGATACACAATCGAGCAACGCGTTAAAGTTATTCAGGCTTATTATGAAAATGGGCATTCAAATCAAAATGCATATCGTGCACTTCGCGATGAGTGATAAGGAACAATTTCACCTCAGTGGATTCGTCAATAAATTGAATTGCCGCATTTGGGCGAATGAGAATCCAAAAGTGATTGTCGAAAAACCAATGCACCCACAAAGAGTGACTGTTTGGTGCGGTTTATGGGCTGGCGGCATCATCGGGCCGTATTTTTTCCAAAATGAGGCCGGTCAGGCAGTTACTGTGAATGGTGTTCGCTATCGTGAGATGATAACGAACTTTTTATGGCCCGAATTGGAAGATATGGATGTGGACGTCCATCGATTTGACTAATTTATCTTTCAAATGTTCGTATTAATCCATTTTAAGTTTTCATTGATAGAAAAATTTACCACGCCTACTTTTACGCCCACTTTTTCTATTAAGAGCATAACTGGAGAACGACTTGACCGATTTGGACGATTTTGATTTGACTAATTTATCTTTCAAATGTTCGTATTAATCCATTTTAAGTTTTCATCGATAGAAAAATTTACCACGCCTACTTTTACGCCCACTTTTTCTATTAAGCGCATAACTGGAGAACGACTTGACCGATTTGGACGATTTTTTCTTCAAAATGATCGCCATGGTTTAACTTAGGTTTTTACGGAAAGAAAATTTTGCACCGCCCACTTTTACGCCCACTTTTTTCGATTTACCTAAAATCAAAAAACTGCTCCATCGATTTGACTAATTTTTCTTTTAACTGTTCGTATTAATTTATTTTACGTTTTCATCGAAAGAAAAAATTACCACGCCTACTTTTACGGCCACTTTTTCTATTAAGAGCATGATTTGAGAACGGCTTGACCGATTTGGACGATTTTTTCTTTAAAATTATCGCCATGGTCCAACTTATTCTTTTTTGACTGAGCCCATATCCACACCATATGTAAGTTATTTTTTAAAAAAAATTTATGATAGGTATTCCATGGATTTTTATTTTAAAGGCCGTAAATTTCGTTAGATGCTCAATTTAAATCGTGTGGTAATACAAAACTAATGTTTACTTAGGGCCACAGCGGGTCAGCTAGTATCATAATAAAATAAAATTACAATAATATCCTAAATAGTTTGTGTTTTATTCAAAATCAACATCGGCCCTTGAAATTTAACCACCCTTTAGTAATAAAACAAAAACTTTTAATCAACGTTGTTATTGTTGTTATGGACAATTTAATCTCATATTTACGCTCTTAATTGAGTAAAAAACATACAGACGTATTCATATCAAAAAGTTAGCCACAGTTTGTACACTACGTACAACGAGCTGCTAACTAGAATGCCGATTAAGCTTAGCAGCTTGTTGGCACAGAGTTAATTCATAACGAACTTTTCTCCATCTGCAAACTTTTAATAAATCAACTCTAAAATTTTATGATGCCTATTGTATTACTCGAAAATGCAACACGTTTTGCGTTAATCATCGCTGAATTTGTAATTTTTTCCTTTTTTTGTTTTTCCCTTCGCATATAAAAATTTTAAAAAGTTTTTAAAATTAAAATAAATTAAGTAAAAGACAGTTAATTAAAAAAAACCAACAAAATTGTTTGACATTAAACGGCTGTTTTTCACAAGTTGGCAAACGATTGGCAGCTCGTTTACAAGAGTTTAGCAAATCGTTAGCCAGAGTTTGGTTGGTGTATTATGAATAAACTTTTTGTTAACTTTATGCCAAATTTTTATTATGAATACGGCTGATAGTTTTTTTTATCAAAAAACCACACTGCCCCAGTAGGCTAGCTGGTAGAGAGCTAGTCTATCAGCACCGAGGTTGCGCGATCGATTCCCGCCAGAGACAAAAAAAAATAAATAAAAAATAAAATAAATAAGAAAAAATCAAATAAGAAAAAAAAAATAAAAAAAATTTTTTTTTTACTTTATTGTAAGTATTTATCCAATGAATAATATTCAAAGATCTAATGTTATGTTTCATTAAATACATTTTATGAAACAGGTTTCATTGATCCAACGAAGCGCTGCATAGGTTCCTTTTTAATGTACTTTAGCCTGATTAAAATATAAAAATGTGCATTAAACCCTATAAATAGTTCAATAAATTAACCACAATACTAATTATTAGAATATTATTAAGATTTCTTCATCTATAAGATATATGGGATGTATGGTTAATTTTGGACCTACCAGCAGGTTTATAGGGACATACACTATTCCGAAAAGAAGCTTGTATGGGGACCATGGGAAATAATGGACCGATTCTCATCCTTTTCAGTAGGCGTCGTTCTTATGAATTGAAACCTATGTACAAAATTTTATCAAATTACCTTCAGAATTGAGACCTGGGGCCAAATTACGGCATTCGATATCGATCGAAATTCCCATTCAAATTGTATTGTAATTTCGATCGATATCGAATGCCATAATTTGACCCCTGTACTTTGCGGCCAGGGTTACATGGACAGGCAACCAACCAATCTGCCAGCCTGCTGGGCGGGGGGACATCGTTAAATAAACGCAGAAAGTGATATTAAGTCGATCAGTATACTAAAAGTTAGGTTTAGGACCAATATTTTAAAGTTTTACACACATCAGCAGGAACGCATAATATCCTCTTAACTATTGTGGTGTGGATATACAAAGTAAAGAAGAAGCAAAAATTTTTCTGTTTGTCTTTTTTGCCAAAGGCAGAGAAAAGTGCAGACGCTTCGTTCACAGTGTTACCAAAACTATCGGCAAAAGTACAAATATTTAAGGTATGTACTTAATATTTATAACATCATGAACATTAAATGACTAATAATGCAATTTTTGGTACTTCTGGTCAGGGCTGGAGATATGTAATTAGAAGTTTTATTATTGAAACGAAAAGTGAATTAATCCACTTCAAAGAAATGGTAAACATTGTAGGTATTTGTTTTTTTAATTGTACCAAAAACAGGATGAATTGTACCAATAAAGTTTCAATTGTACCAAATTCGGTACAATTGTAGCACAAATCCCATTAGTGGTCGCAGCAAAATAATCTAATTTTAAAAGAAGCTGACTTTTTAAATTTAATTTTCTACTGCGTTATATACAATTAAAAAGGAGTAGTTATTGCTAAAGTCTACAATTAAAATCATATACACTTCTAAAATAAACAGCCGTAGAGATAGCAAAAACATACAGCAATGACGTAGCATGTGTGGTAGCATAAGCAGTATCAATAGAGTAGCATATAAACAAATATAAAATACACACACAAAATAGTTATTTTAATCGCAAAAATATAAGGGAACGCGATCTAAAGCGGACAACTCTTTTTTACGCTTACACTCCGATTTTCTCGGCACTTAAAACGATTTTGTTTCTAGACTATTTTATTGCTACTTCAAAGAATTTCAACAATTATTTTTATTGCTATGTACCTGAGTAACTACATGTTTACTACTTAATAGTAAAAGTGAAGAAGTATTAATAAATAAAAAATAAACTACATATAACTAAAAAAGTAGCAAATAATTTGTTTTTAAGCTACTGCTCTATTTGTAGTCTATGTTTTATTATTATACTTCATTTCGAATTTTATTTCTTCAACATCAAATCAGATAACTACAAAACATTTTAATAATTTTGATACAGAATATTTCTGAAAGAAGTAGTTTTAGTTATAGCAATTAAATTGGTAGCCATTGGAACTTTTTAAACAGAGATTTTGACAACAACATTTTGCTTAAGTTTAATCGTGCATTTCGTAGAGTTAATTCTTTATGTGTTTTATGTAAAAATTAAATTAAAATTCGAAACTTTTTTTTATTAATTTTTTCTTTAAAAAATTAAATTTATATTTAGCTATTTGCAGAGTTTGAAGAGATCGTTAAAGAGATCTTCCAACAGCAACTTGATAATCGTTAACTGTTTTTTTCTGTAAAGCAGAAAATCTTGAAAGCTCTATAGTTCGACTTTCGCTAAGAAACTTTAAGGGTCTAAATTTTAGGCTCTAAACAAAATAGCGGAAATCTTTTTACATTGACAGTGGGTTTTAATTGGTCAATATGTATAAGCCTGATTGAGAAATTATGCAAGACGTTGAATACTTTTATAACTATTAAAGACTTTTATAATTATAAAAGTACTTAAAACGTGTACAATATTTTTTTAGTAAGCCTTTATTTTATTAAAAATATTTTTATGAATTTCAACGTAAATCTTCTTTCGTTTTCAATGTTTACAAAAATCATTTGGTCCTTCGAAACATGAAATAACACTACGCCACAAAAAAAATTAACCTTAAAAATTAGATGTTTTTTAAGCTAAATTGGGGCGGCTGAATACGAATACGGCACTCATTTACTTCTCATAAGAAGCGTTTTCGAGATATTCGCGATAATAAGGTTTTTCTACAGTCGTTTTAGATATTTTCTAAAAATCTCGAGAACTGTAGAATAAATATGTTTTTCCTTTTTCAGCACCATATTTAAAGTGTGTTGATCGGATAAAAATTCACTGACTTACATATTTATTCAATATATTAAATTTTGTACAATTCAGATTAAAAGTTTTTGAGATTAAAAAATAAATTTGAGATTTTTCGAAATAGCTAAAACAACTGCAGAAAAACATTATTATCGCAAATATCACAAAAACGCTTCTTGAGGGAAATAAATAAGTGCCATAGTTGTGTTCCACGATCCGCCACGATTTACCTTAGAAAGATCTTATTTTTGAGGTTATGGCAAAAAGCTTAGCATTTGTTAACCAGTGTGATTGAACCTTTGAATTAATAATTTAATGGCGAAAAATCATGCGCTTTGTGTTAAGGGGAAAAAAATATATGTAAATTTTCCATTAATAGAATATTTACTTTTAAGTTTTTATGTTGGCAGTTCTGTTTTTTGTTTGTTTACTCGAATTTGACAACCAAAACCCTTACGGCGAACGGTAATTTAAGAAAGATGTTTGTGGTAAGATTTTATTAATTTAAGGGTTAAAAAACACTACACTTTTGTGCTTAATAAGTTTACACTTGAAAAAAATTCGTGCGTTTTAAATTAAACAAGTAATAAAGTATAGTCGGTCAAGCCCGACCATATGATACCCTACACCACAGTATTTAAAAACACATCATGCTTATTTGCCCATATAAATATGGATTTGTCTATGTTTATACACCTCATTTAAATCGGGTTGAAAGCTTGTGAGAGGCAGAAATTGCCCCCTACATCCCCTTGTGGTCCTATTTTTGAAAAACTGTATAGCTTATGTGTCTATATAGATATGAATCAATCTATATTTTAAATTTCATTAAAATCGGTTTGAGAGGCAGAAATTGCCCTATTTCCCCTCGTGGTCCTATTTTTTTAAAAATGCATACCTTTTGTGTCCATATAGATATGCTTCTATCTATGCTTTAAATTTCATTAAAATCGGTTTGATAGTTTCTGAGAGGAAGAAATTTCCCCCTATCTTCCCTCGTGGTCCTACGATTTTTAATAGGCTTGGTCCTTGTGCCATTAAGAAGCTATGTCCCAAATTTTATCAAATTATCTCCAAAATTGCGACCTGTAATTTGCGCACAAGGTTACATGGACAGCCAGCCTGCCGGACGGACATCGTTAGTTCGACTCAGAAAGTGATTCTGAGTAGATCGGTATACTTTAACGTGGGTATAGGAACAATATTTTAAGGCGTTACACACATCAGCACAAATGCATAACGACTTAAAATTAAAATGTTGGTCCTTCGAACCCAAAAAGGAGTTAAACCGAAATGAAAAGTTCTAATTTGAACAATAGTGTTTAAATGAAATAGAGAAATTGTGAACAGTATTTGTTTTGTTATATTTTAGAAATTTTGAAATACATTTTGGTCCTTTGAAGCATGAGACTATTCAAAAACTGTGGTTAAAATTTTTTATATACATAAAACTTACTGATTTTATGAAACCGATAATGAACATTTTATTCCTTTTAGCCTTTAAATAAAAATTAGCGTAAATTAAAAAAAGCAATATTAATGGGGAAGTATCAAAAAAGACTTAAATTTTTTTTTTAACCACACTAATTTTTTGAAGTTTTCATTTTTGGTTCTTCGAACCTTAAAAAAAATTAAGACAGACGATAGGAAATTTTATAAGAATGGTTAGCAATAAAAAGGTTTTTGGAGACAAGTGTATTCCGATCAGATTTAAGAGCAGCCATTACATCCAGGGTTATGTGCTAGTACAATATTGGGTTGATAATTCCAATAAAGACGTCCCCAAAGCAAAATAGACGATTTAAAAAAGATAAAAACTATTCTTCTTTTAAAAAAACTTTATAAGCTTAATACAAAAAGTCAAATAGACAATGTTGGTAATTTTAGAACATAATTGTTTGGAAAGAAACGGCGTACAGAAACAGTTTTGCCAGATAAGGCTAATTGTCCCCAAATTAGGATATCAACATTAGTTTGGGAACAAATTTTCGAGAGCGGCGATTTGGCGATTGTTAAAATGTAGTACATAATAATTTATTTTACATATGTATGTATTTAGTTAAACTATTTAAAAAATAAAATTTTAACAAAAATAAAAACTAATTTTTTAAAGATTTTATTTTGACGAGATTGTTTTATAAGAGGGTTTTGTACAATTGAAGCACAGTCGGGATTAACGTCTTAAGTTACAAAAAATTTTTTTTTTGGGAGAGCAAAAAAACGTTTTCAACAGGCAAGATTATTTTTTTTTAGATTATTTATATAATGATTATACACCCAGAGAAAAAACATGTTTAAATATGATCACCTCCAACAACACTACTTTTAAAGACAACATATTATGTTTCATTTAACCATATTTTTGTTACCGACAACGACATTATGGATGGCCCCGTACATGCACTAAAAGAATTTTCTTCACAGATCCAATGGATTTTGACATTAATCCAATGCAAATTTACATTAAAAGTCAACCTATGTAACCCTTTATTGGATTAATGAAGAATGTTACATTAGCCCCCCGTTAATGAAATGTTTCATTAAATCAATGAAAATTTTGCATTATTTAATGTCAAAAATTTAAAGTAATTTTTTTATTATTTTAATATAAATGTTTTATATTTGGGAGTTCTGTTGATAAGATTTGCATGGTATAAACTTGTTCCTTTTACTCCTGCAAGGATCATAGGGCTGACGATGGCATCATGGATTTAAGTGTGTCAGTTAAGTACTGACTGTCATTTCTACCTTAACTAAGCTAACCTAAAGATTTATTTTGTAAATCCATTCGCCTTGTGTCAAACAGATTTTTTTTATGGAAATTGTTTGAATGTGACGTGAGTGTTTTACAAAATGGAGGGGTTCGTTTTTCTTTAAAGCGCTGATATTAGAAAAACCGAAAGTAAGAACATTTCAGAAGATTTATATGTAATCTGTAAGTTTATTAACTCACCTCACAGTATTGAAATTCGTTGTAAGGCGTCTTCCAAAAATATGTTTTCGAGAATTGGGACGTATGGCAAATTTTTTATAAAACTGTGACATAATAAATTTTACCGCAATAGCTTTCGAGCCCTAACCGCGAAAACAATGAATGCGCAAAAAAACAAATTTAAAAGGAGAAGGTTTGTTTTTATTTTGTATGAAATTTGTCACTTGGGATAAAATTGTTTTTTTTAACATTTATTTAATCCAAATTACATGTTTAACAATAAGTTTAAGTATAAATAAACAAATAGTTATTATAAATTGTTTTATACACTGCACTTTAAGCCTTGTGGCTTAAATGGACTACTTACAACATGATCCAATGTACTGTAGTATGGACCATGTTATAAGAAATTAAGATGCAGTGCTGCCAACAACTGCATGATGTATACTTTTCTAAAGTTTACAGTATTACACATTGGTAGCCCTGATTGTGTCCATTACTAATTGTTTATTTAAAAGTGAAAGTTTGTGAAATTTGTGGAAAAAAGTAAAACAAATTAAAAATATATTTAATAATAGCAATAATAGAGTACAGTACACAACATAAAAGGCGATTAGTAAAAAATAAAAATAAAAATGCTTAAACTACCCCCTAAGTTAACTCCATACTGTAGTAACATGGAGTACTTTTAAAACTAACCCACTTTAGTGCTCCATGGAGTAGTTTAGGGACTACTTCGGTGGGTTATACGGTCCCCTCCTAGGACATCGTAATGTTAAATGGACCTTTTACCCATATATTTGGAGTACTCCTACTCTTTTATGGACTACTCTGTACATGCATGTATGGACTAGACTCGTTATCTGCAGGGCAAGTACATATTCTACTTATTATAAGTAAATACATTTTGTGTAAGTTGTTTAGCCACCAATATTTTTTCTTGTTTTTTGTTACTTTGTATGTTTTTATCGAATTGATAAATACTTGTACCATTTGTATTAGTTAGCTGATGGCTTGTTATCGATTTATTGCTGGCGCTTCTATATATATGATAAATTGTAGGTATGCCTGTCTCATTTTGGATAAATCCGTTTTTGTCTAGAAAAATAAATGCTTCTGGTGGTACAAAACCTTTCGGTAGGATTTGAGCTATATATTCGTCATTAACGTGATAAGGAGCTAGAATTAAGTTGTTTTCGCTACATTCATTGCATTTGAGAATATGATTTCTTATGAGATGTTTTAAAAAGTTATCTATTCTACTAATTTTAGCTTTATTAGAAATATATTTTTTGTAATTACAACTTGAAGATCTGAATAATGCTGTGCAAGATCTTAAACATTTTCTTTCGAAAAGTCTTAATTTTTCCATGTAAGATGGGAATATGTTAAACCAAATTTGGCAACCATTTGTTATGATTGGCCTTATTAAGGACTGATACATCATTATCATAACTTTTGATTTTATGTATTTGGAAAAGAATAGTTTTTTAAACATAAAGAATGCGTTACGAGCTTTTGAAATTTAGAGTTTGATGTGTTCATTACAATATAAGAACTTGCCTCAATTAATTCCTAGATATTTAACATTTTCCCTGTTTGGGATGCTAATACTGTCCATTGATTTAACAATACATGATTTCTATTTGCGTTTTATATTACTGTTGCATTTTCCCACAGGGGATCGAAAAAGTATCGTTTCGCATTAATTAACATTGATTTTCATTTGCCAATCTACAGTGTATTTTTCTACGATATAAAAATATTTTTCCAGTTTATCATTATTTTTTCAATTATGTCATTAGCGTGATATATTATTATATCATCAGCGAACCCAATGATATTCTCCACCTTGCTTAAAAGTTCATATATCTATTATATAAAAATAAGTCGGGTTTTCCTTCCTGACGCACGAACCGATTTCCATGGTTTTGCATTCGTTGGAAAGGTCTCGGGCTCCGTGAGGTTTATAGCATATAAAATTGTTCACCGCCCACTTTTACGCCCACTTTTTCTATTAAGCACATAACTTGAGGACGGCTTGACCGATTTGGACGATTTTTTCTTTAAAGTGATCGCCATGGTCCAACTTAGGTTTATACGGAAAGAAAATTGTTTCCCGCCCACGTTTACGCCCACTTTTTTCGATTTACCTAAAATCAGAAAACGGCTCCATCGATTTGACTAATTTTTCTTTCAAATGTTAGTATCAATGCATTTTAAGTTTCCATCGAAAGAAAAATTAACCACGCCTACTTTTACGCCCACTTTTTCTATTAAGAACATAACTTGAGGATGGCTTGACTGATTTGGACGATTTCTTCTTTAAAGTGATCGCCATGGTTCAACTTAGGTTTATACGGAAAGAAAATTGTTCCCCGCCCACTTTTTTCGATTTACCTTAAATCAGAAAACGGCTCCATCGATTTGACTTATTTTTCTTTCAAATGTTCGTATTATTCCATTTTAAGTTTTCATCGAAAGAAAAATTTACCACGCCTACTACGAAACAATCAAAGCCGATTTGGAGGTACGATGATTTGTTGGCAGGTGATTTTTGGCAAACACTTCCAGTGATACCACGATCAACGCCCGCCGATGAATTAAATGCATGTTTGAAGTCGTCTGCTTTGTGGAAACACGTTAGGAAGCTCAAATTGACTCTGAAAATGCGGGTCGAGCTGCAAAACAATCAATCTCGAGACGTATTTTCCAAACAATTGCTGGACATAGGAAACGACAAATTCCCGGTGGATATTTCAATTTCTGCCGGTTCACCGAATCAAAGTCCGAACTCATCCGAAAGGTGTTTTCAAACATTACACAAAATTACAGAAATCATGATTTGTTGAGCGAACGTGCTATATTAGCTACGTTGATGGCGACGAACTGAATTTTAAGATTCAAAGTGAAATCGCTGGTAAATTGGAGACGTACAAATCGGTAGATTCCATTACTTCTCAGAACGATGTCGTCAACTATCCAATCGAACTCCCTGGGATTACCCGGATTACCTCCTCATAAATTCAAACTAAAAGTTGGATCAGTAATCATAATGTTACGAAATATAAACCAACCACGTCTTTGTAATGGCACCCGACTTACGGTAAAAAAACTGATGAATAACGTCATCGAAGCAACAATGCTTAAAGGAAAGTACAATGGAGAAAATGTTTTGATACCTCGGATCCCAATGATTCCAACCGACATGACATTCAATTTTAACGCCATTTACTTAGAGAAGTTCAACTAAATAACCCTTCATTTTTGTAATCGAAATGAATTCATTACTGTTGTGAAATGAAATAAAATTTTTCCTTTTCAAATATAAAACAAAAAAAATCTGGCTTTTTAAACAACCAATATTAACTGATAGTTACTAATAAGAACTGTTCATAACTATAGATTTAACATAAATTCTTTTAGTTTGGACGGTATACGACTTTTTTTGTCAATGCCCTGGTCTGAGTGATATTAGGATAAAGTATTTTGGGAGACCAGAATAAACCTGATTTGATGTTCTGTCTAAAGAAGGTCTAACATAAATATTTAGTTTAATCTGGGAATTGAAATGTCTGTGATATAGATCTAACAATGGTCACTTAAACAGGGTATCACTAAGGGCATTGTAGAACCCAAGTCAGCTGTTGTAGTGGTGCTGCCCATTGAATAGAATCTAACGTAACCTATTTATTTATAATATGCATAAAATAATTGTCACTATTTAAATTCAGGATGAGCTCCATAATAAGGTGCTCATAATTAGAAATTCAGTCGACCCTTTAAAGGAAAGCGGTTCAGTGATTGAACATCCTGAAGGAGGTGTTTATCGAAATATTCGCACTGAAGGCAAGCAGGAACCTGTGCGGCAAAGTGTTGAAAATGATCCATAAGACTCAACTCGTCGTCCTTCTGGTCAATTCGGCAATTACAATAGAACATGGTAAATAATTTTGAAGTTGGATCTTAAGATACATCCAATACAAAATCAAATTGTGCAAGCACTTCTACCACTAGACTACCAACAACGACATTGGTAGATCTTATTTCAGTCACCCTGTATATTCATTTAAGCAGTAAAAATAAAGTATCTCAAGCAAAACAACTTACAAGTAGAAACATAATGATGAATGTTGTCAAACATTCAAACGGAGTTCGCCGGGTTTGCTAGTGTACTTATAAATTAAAAAGAATTGGTGCATTTACAGTGCCCTGTGGGTTGCCAATAAAGTCATTAATTAAAAAAAAAAAAAACGAAAAATGAAAATGATGTCGCTTACGTTATTTTCGCGGGTAAGGCTCGCTTTATTTGTTACAGTTTTAGGCGTACTAAAGTGTTTTCCGAGAGTGGAGTTTACATGGGGCATATGGTAAATTATAAACCAATGTTTATGAAATTTAGTTCTAAGATTTCTATTTATAATTTATGCAAAACTTAATGAAAGTCTGTGCATTCAGATCACCAATTTATGTTAGTTTTTGTAAAAGAAATATCAGTTTTTTAGGTTAGTTTTTCCAAATTTGGGTCTAAGACTCTTTTCCTACTGAACCAATTGTACTGGATTTCAATCACAAACTGCTTTAGAAAAATAGACTTTGGGAAGTGTGTGTGACTTGCCCTTTAATGCTTGTTGCTACAAAAAAAGTCTTAAAAAAATTTTGGTGTTTTTTATAAAATAGTAAAATTTCATGGAAAATTTTTAAAATAATCAAAATTTTTATTAAAAAACAAAAAGATTTCGCTGGCTTGAAATCGGAATTAAAAATTTCGTAGATATTTCTAACTATTTTAAGTCTACTTTTAAGTGGAGTACACACTATCGAAAAATAATGACCGTTTTGTGGTTGACTGATAAAATGTATGACTTACGCTTAAGTTCGATAGTGTGTACCCCACCTTCGGAGTTATTTTCATAAAGTGTTTGCTTAAGACTTACCCAATGCATCACAGGGCGCTCTTCGGTGCAGACGCCCATGTGCGTCTTTTGAGATATCACGAGGTTTGGTTCCAACGATGCTTATTTGGCAGTGCGGCGGCAGGATGTTGTATTTTATGCTGACGTATTGTGGAAATTTTTTCTTAATTTGAATACCGATTTACAACAACAGTGGCTCAACTTTGTTGTAAATATAAATTAAATCACACTTTTTTTTTTAACAAACCAATTTCAACAAATTGTTTGAAAACTTTTTATTTTATTTATTTTTTTTGTTTAAGTTTTGCACTGTTTAAAAGAAAAAAGAGAAACATTTTTTTTTAAAAATAATTTTTTCTAAATTTTTTTTTTATTTTTGTATTTCACAATTTAATCTTTACGTCTTTTTCAATAAATTTGTTTTTTATGGAAATAATTTGTAAAAAAAGTCGACCGGAAGCTTGAAAATGCGAAGGATAATTCACACATTAAGCAATTTATATATTTTTTATGGGACAGTTGTAGCTTGGGACCCACACCGAGTTTTTTATTTTTTTTTTTTTTTTTGTAAAATTTATTTGTTTTATAAATTTTATTTTCAGCGCCAGCAGGTATTCAATTAATCCACACAAATATTTGAAATAAATATGTTTTAAACTGAAAATACAAACAGAAAACTGATACCAAAACGACCTTCCCAAAATTAGTTTTGAAAAGATGAAAAAAAAAAAACAAAATTCTCAAGCCCAAAAACCAATTCACAGTCTGATCTGATCTAAAAGTATGATCTGTTAAGAGCAGAAAAAGGCACTTTAAATTAAAGGAACGAACTGTTTAAGGCAGCCAGCCTTCTACCTCAGCAGCATTTGCCACCAAAAATATAAAACCAACCACCACCTTTTTAGCAGCGTGTTTATCTTATGAGTTTTGTTTTAAGAGTTTTAGTTCATTTAAGTTTTTGTTTTTGTAGTTAGCCAACTCTGGCTTGTCTCGAGTTCTTTTAGTCCACATAAAAAAAATACTCAGAGGAAGACTTGACTTAATGTAGTTGTTGTTTGTTGTACATGTAAAGTGTCCAAAATGTTGACAATTTTTAACTTAATTTATGACATTAATTTAGAATTTGTGTAAAAAAAAACTGCTGGAAAATAAAAGAAGCAGCTTAAATATCATATGAAAAGTAGCTGCAAATGAACAAATTAAAAAAGAACACAAAAGAAAAAAAAAAAAAACATTTAATAAAATAAAAACTAAAAAAAAATAAAAATCGAAAACATTGTTTTTGACCCTCCTCGTTAGAACATGCAATAAAAAGATGCAAAATACTGATAAGAAATCTTTTGAACTTAGAAAAAGACACATTTTTACGACAACAATACAAAACAATTTGAGGCAACATTTTGATGCATACAGTAGCCGACATTCAATTAAAGGCAGGGTGAAGAAATTTTTGTTATTAAAAACAAGTTTAAAATATTAGAAAGTCTGAGTTCATACGGCTCATGTCTTATTGACAAGATTCTTCCTTTTTCTTCTTTGAACATGAATTGGCATTCAAATGAATCATGTCATGTTGACGGCATGTTTTTTATTTTGTTTTATTTGATATTGAAAACAAAAACAAAATTAAACAACGAATAAGAAGCGTAACGTAAAGACAGTACATGCATCTGTGGACTCGTTTCTTTTCCCCTCGTCCCTCTCGCCTATAAAGTAGCAATCTTGTCAATAAGACATGAGCCGTATGAACACAGACAAAGTAAAAAAAAATTTAATTTTTGATAATATTTATTTCATTCTGGTAGTAAGTGCTGGTTCACACAGGTCAAGTTTGACTCTTCAAGTCTTGAGCTTTTAGGAGAGAGGGGTAAAGAGAATGGAAAGGGGTACATACTTGACCGTACCAGTCAGTTTTGTATTTTTCTTTTCTTTTTTCATCCGTAATATTATAAAAACCTACAAAGTTGAAGGAAAAGAAAACAAAAATTAATTTTGTGCATGAACGTGAACGCAAGTTCAAAAGAAAATTTAAATAAAACTGTTCAAGTAAACTTGACCTGTGTGAACCAGCACTAAAAGGCTGCATTCACATTTCCCCTTTTTTCTCCCCGATCAGTGTTACCAGAAATTTTCATTCAAAACAGCTAACTTAGTCAATCAAAAATCCGATTTCTCTTTGCAAACAAAAAAATTAGCATAAAAAATTTAATTAGAAAAAAAATTCAATATTGAAAAATTGTAATTTTGAAAGATTTTCAAGAAAGTCACGAACACTATATAGTGTTTTGTTCCTTGTTATAAAACATGGCAATCGTAGTGGTTCTGTAGACAAACATTATATTTTTATGTTCTATAGTGTTTCTGTTTTAACATTGATGTAGTTTCGGTTAGGTTAGGCTAAGAAGGGTTGTGCGCCCAATTGCACACTTCCACTCGGAGACCAATGCGGTCCATTGTGAATCCCTTCAATATAGAGGTAGAGAAAAGAGAGAAGTAAAAAAGAAAAGAAATAACAGATAAATAGAATTAGAAAAGTTAGTGGTTACCACGTACAACTATTACCCCCTTTGATGAAGGTTTGAACAAACAAAATTTTTTAGCAATTACCACAGCACGAACAGCTTGTGTGTGTACTGTATACATGTTTTGTTTTTGGTAGCTTTTTGTTTTTTTTTTCGTATATGTATATTTTTTTTAAAAAATTTGGTTTTCTTTACCAGCCTATTAGCGTTTGTGTTTTCCACATATCTACCGAACCGAACACCAAATAACGGTAAATAATATTTATTAAATAGCTTGTAACTCAAACGTAAACTTATACGTGCTAATCAGCTGTTCCGCTTTTCTTACTAAGCTTATGTTTAAACAAGTACCATTTCGTAAACGTGACGTTGCGTTGCGAATTAACCTGATAAAATTAAAATTTAACACATTTCAACACTACAAACCATTGAAGTCGACCGTCGACAATGTTTACGTGTCCGCAACATTTAAGGCCTCGTTACTCTCTTACGTTAACGTAAGCGTTGCGGATCCGCAATTCCGTTTTCCTTACTTTAAGAAATTATCAAACTTTAGTTTTCATAGACTTTTTTTTTAAATATTTAAATACTTTTAAGCAAATAAACAAAAATGTGGGATTTATGCTAGAAACACAGCTGGGACGAACGACGAACCTTTACGTCTATTTTATAGCACAGTTTTAGTACAAAAAACATTATTTTAAAAAAAGTACGTCTAATTTAAAGAATTAAACAAATTTGGCCGATTTTCTATACGCTACTGATTTGGTAGAGAAAAAACCTACATTAAGGGACTTTTCCTACTTCTGGCAACTCAGATAAAAACGTTTTGTGTTGTTCAATTTACTGTGTAATTAGTTTTATTACAATAATTGCTGCAACAAACTACTGAATTACTATCGTGCTATGGAAAATTATGAAAGTTAAATAATGGGATAATGGTAAAATGTACAGAATAAACAGTGCAGTAAAATAAGATCCTTAAGGGCTCTGAAATTTGACATTGGATAAAAAAAGTGTTGTTCATACGGAATTTCCTGGAAAAAAAATCCGGGATCCCCCACATTTCTCGGGAAAATATCCTGAGAATTTCGCTATTAAATTATGGCAGCTGCATAAACGATAAGATTCTAAAAAATTTATAAATACGTAAGTGCTGGTTCACACACGTCAAGTTTGACTCTTCAAGTCTTGATCTTTTAGGAGAGAAGGGAAAAGAGAATGCCATTTCTTTTCCCCTCTCTCCTAAAAACTCAAGAGTTGACGAGTCAAACTTGACGTGTGTGAACCGGCACTAAGAGATGATGACCAGCGTTACCGTTGGATATTTTCAAAAGGTACCAAAAAAGGAGATATTTACAAAAAAAGTGGCACCAAAAAGGGGATTTAAGAAAAAAAGGGGCCCTTCTTTTAAAATCAGAATAAGTACACCAAATAATGTTTTCCACGTATTTTGTTCAATTGATTTAAAATTTAAAATAACATTTTATAAATGGTAAAAAAGAAATTCATGGGCTAGAGCAATATTTCACCCGAAATAAGGCGGTTAAGCTTATTCATTTTATCATAACTTGATATCGATTTGACCGATTTTGTCAAGACAATTGCAGATGATTATTAAAAAAAATTTATTTTGAGTTATTCAAATACACTTTTTTACATTTTCAACTTTTTCGAAATTATTCAAAAATTAGTAGCGATACAATTTTTGCAAAATTAGTACAAAAATGATAAGTATAGAAATTTAAAATTTTTATGATTTGTATTAAAACCTATAGCGGCATATATCATGAAAATCGTAGGACAAATGTTATTTTTTTGTATGATTCATTATTGTGGGCATGACTTTTATTTCGCCCGAAATAAGTCGATTATTGAATCATGACTTGAAGATACTGTACGATTGGATACAATTATCAGCGAATGATTTGGAATTAAATTCCATTAAAGCCATCTAACAATAGTATTTTCTATGTATTTTAAACAGCTTCGGAAATATTCAGAATATATACTACATATAGGGTATAGGGAATAGGGTAAATACCCGGTAAATAGGGAAATTTGAATAAGAAAGATTGGGTACGAAAGTTTTGTAAAAAATTTGATAAAAATATGTATGTATGTATATTGTTTAATTTAATCAATATTAGCTTCCTAATAAACACATATGTACTTCTTCTTAATAATTTTAAATCAATATTCTCCAGTTTATTAAACTTTTAGCACAATTTAACAAGCTTTTGATATTTAATGACGTTTTTAAAAAATGAAAAGTAATTTAAAATAACTAAATTTTATTGACAGTTTATGATTGCCACATGCATTTGTGTTTTGCAAATACCCAAATAAATTCCCAAAAAGGTATATAAATTAGTTTTGTTGTAATTACTTGCTATGCAAGTCTTGAGTGTCACTTAGTTTTGTTGTCAATATAATTAAAACACAAATTAATCTCTGTTCATTTTCCGTTTATTTAAACAAATCAAAAATAATTAAATAACTTTATTTAAACAAATCCAAATATAACTATAATTACAATTACTTGCTATGCAAGTCTTGAGTGTCAGTGCTGAACTAACTTTTTATCTGAAACTATAAACTAAAGAACTCTACAACTTCTAGAGGAAGAAGAAGAAGCCACGGCAAAAATGCTTATCAGCATAAACGGACTCACATTTCATGTGAACGGAATTTGCAGGTAAGAAATGCAACGTAGCGTCTGCTATGAAAAAAAAGGTATTTTATTCAGTTATTTTGGGACGCGCGTGCAGCGCTAATTTTGAAGAAGTGTTTATTGTTGCAATTTTTTTATTTTGCACAATAGCTTTTGTTGCTGTACTTTCGTACCTTAACTGTTCCCCCCTTTAAGCATCGGACGTCCTCGTCTGATCATATCTGCTAAGAATATTGTTGATTTCAACCTTACGTTGCCTTTTGGCGAGAACGTATGCAACGCATATTATTACAATAAGAACAAAAAGAGAGGCTGAGGTGTAAAAAGTTCCTCTTACTTTCAAATGAAGGTGCGATATATGGTTTAGGTTTTCAATATTTAAATCATGAAGGTATTGAAGTGATAAGATAGCGGTATGATCAGTTAAGTTAACAGTGTGAGCTATAGGAATTTCGGGGCTTTTAAAAGCAATTTTTCGGCAATTTTTGAATTCCGTTGAATTAACTTTTAAGGTATTGTCAAAAGTTATGAGGTATGTACCCGTTTGTAGGGTTTTTGTTACATTCTCGTAAATCACTTTGGAGGGTTGATTATTTATAATAACAATGCCATCGTCAATCTCTTTCAGAGGTGGCATATTATGCGCGGAATTTGTGTTACAAGTTGCCGTGTTATTATTTAATAAAGTGTCTAGGCATGAAGTATTTTCAAGGTTAAATGTTTTACAAAATGAAGTTGTAGATTTCTTTTTACAATCTTTTAACATGATATATTTGTAGCCACATTTTGCTACATCACTTTCTTTAAATGACAAAATTTTATTATTATGAACGACTGGAAAAATTAATTTTTTATTACAAAATTTTATAATTTTTGGAAATTTTATCAAAAACGTAATAACATTTTCGGTCTGCAAAATCTTTAGTTTTGAATTTACAATTATCTCAGTAATGCTTACATTTAAATCTATTTCGGATTTTAAAACAAAACTTACTTCCGAGCTATCTAACAGAATGGGATTGATCATTTGGAGTTTCCCCAAGGTTATGGACAAAGCTAGGTTATCTAGTTCCCTAAGTACTGCTCTATTTCTTTCGCCTAACAAACTATAAAGGTATCCTGAATCGATTTCAGTAGCCTTAGTTTTACTTACAAGTGTGTTCACAGTCGTAGTTAATTTGTTTATTTGCGATTGCATATCGGTGTTTATGATTATCTGGGCATTACTTGCAGTAACTAATTCATCTTGTTTGCTACGCACTTCGGTAAAGTCATCGTAATCTGGCGTACCAGCTATGTATTTCAGCGCGGTTCCAAGAACGTTAATGCTACGTGCGTGCCTGTGGTGTATGCGCAGGGATTCTATTGTCTTCTCTATTTGGTCCACATCTGATTCTAGCAGTTTTCTCATGTGTGATTTTGGTAGTAGGTCCGTTAGATTTCTGGTTTCTTCTGCTATGGTAGTAAAGTTTGTCAAGTCCGTTACATGGGCCAACATTCCATAATTTTCATAGATTGCAACATTTCCGTCCGCTACAGGAATATAGTGTGAAGAAGTATAGTCCAGGATGGTGGCATAGCTAGCGAGTACAAAGACTGCAAATATTAGGATGCTGTAATGAGGAAACGAATGTTATCTTTATGCACTATTTTGTCATCAATTTTAAGAGTTGTGCCTAGATCTTGTTGGACAGTCTTTTCGACAAAAAGTTTGCTAATTTTATTCCCCAATCTCTTATTAACTTTCACAAAAACTTTATCTCCAGGATTATATGTTTTAGTTACTGTCTTTTTGTTATGATAATCAAGGTCTGATTTTTGTTTGGCAAGAATTTTCGCACGAATATTTTCTTTCAAGTTTTCTGGAATTGATTGAATTATATCTATGGGCTTATGGTTAGTAGTAGAATGGATTGTTCTATTGTATTTTGCAGTTGCCATTAAGACAAGCTCTGTAGAGTCATCTATTGCGTACTCTAGTTTTAGGCATCTTGCAATTTCCGCAAGTGTTCCGTGGAAACGCTCGACTTGGCCATTAGAGGTACTATGCATGGGTGGAGTTGCGTAAATGTTTGCTCCGAAGTTATTCTTTATTAACGATCTTATGGTTTGTGAAGTTAGTGACTTTTCGTTGTCGCAAACTATTGTTTCCGTGCCTTTGTAAAAGTTAAGTATCTCCAGAAGGGCTGGTTTAACGTCTACTATCGCTCGAGAGGGTATAGGTTTTACAATAGCGAACTTAGAAAATTTATCGAGACATGTTAAATAGAATTTCTTATCAGTATTGTAAATATCGACATGGAGGATCTCGCCTGGGAAGGAGGGTATGGGGGTCTCAGCGATCTCATGTTTTTTTGGATGTCTTTGATATTTCGCTAGCCGACAGATTTTGCAGTTTGCTGTAATTTCTTTTAACTTTTTAGCTATATCTGGGAAAAAATAATCCTGAAGAACTTGTTTCGTATTTTCTGAAACAGAACGGTGTGCCCTATTGTGTTCATTTGTTAAAATTTCAATTTGATCACTTGCATTAAAGATATCTGTAACAAATTTATTAGCGTACCTGAATTTTACAGAAGGGAAATTCGATATAAGAAGGTGTTGGATTTGAGCAAGGGTATGTAAATCACAATTAATCGCGTTCACTACTTCTGGGTTTATGCAGTCCTTAATAGTATTTAAAAGATCGTCAATTTCTTGATATGAAATGCGATGTCGAATGCGATTTTTAAAAAGAATTTTTGTTTCTTTATTTTGTTCTGAACCATGATTGATTAAAATCTGGTTTTTGAAACAGTTAATTGGGTTTTCGACCGCGGGAATAATTTCGGTGAGTGACATCTCACTTCCACAAGCTTGTAGTGAGCATGTAGATGTGGTATCCATTGTAATGTTAACAAATTGTCTGGAAAGGGCGTCTGCAACAATATTGTCTTTGCCGGGCTTGTAGAAAAATGTTGGCGAGTACTCTTCAATGAAAGCTCTCCAGCGCTTTAATTTAGAGTTTGGGTTTTTATCAGATATCGAAAAGGTTAGGGGTTGGTGGTCGGTGAAGATGTTTAAATTATTTACCCCGTAAAGATAGTGTCTAAGATTTTTTAAGGCCCATACGATAGCTAAAAGTTCGCGTTCGTTGGTTGCGTAGGTTTCTTCGGCGGGTGACAAGGTCCTTGAAATCATGGTAATTGGACGACCATTTTGAGAAAGAACGGCGCCAATAGCATGGGATGACGCATCAGTCGTAAGGTCAAAAGGTCTATCGAAATTTGGATAAAGGAGAAGTACATCTTCGGAAGAAAGGATATTCTTAATTTTTTTGAATGAGTGAATAGCATCAGCATCAAGGTCAATTTTAACTTGCTTCGAATGTTTTGTCCCCACATGACCATTTTCTCCACGTAAATATTTAGTCAGAGGTTTCGCTATAGCCGCATAGTCTTTAACGAATTTTCTATAATAACCGGCCAACCCTAGAAATGACCTTAAGCTCCTTAAGGTTGTTGGCGTTTCGTAGTTGACTATGGTTTCAATTTTCTTTGGACACGTTCTGATACCGTCGGTTGAAACGACAAAGCCCAAATACTCGACAGAGGTTTTAAAGAATTTGGACTTTTCTAAAGAAACTCTCATGTTAGCATGGTAAAGTTTTAGTAAGATGTTTTGGATGTCATCTATATGCTTCTGCTCAGAGTCAGAAAATATGATGATATCATCGATATAGACGTGACATGACTTTCCGATTTCATCACGTAAAACATCATCGATGGCACGCTGAAAAATGCTCGGGGCGTTTTTTAATCCAAATGGTAAACGACAGAACTCGTATTTACCATTATTCACGCTGAAAGCAGTTTTTTTCCGGTCGTGTTCGGCCAAGTTAATCTGGTGGAAGCCACTTTTTAAGTCCAAGGTTGTAAAGAACTTAGATTTGCCAAGATTTGAAAGTATAACAGACGGATCAGGTATAGGATATTTATCAGGGATAGTTTTTGAATTAAGTTTAGTGTAGTCGAACACGAGGCGTTTATTGGGCTTGCCCAATTCGTCTGTGCCTTTCTTGTCGACAACCCAAACAGGGCTGTTATAGGGAGATCGGGATGGCTTTATAATGCCATTTTTTAAAAGTTCCTTAACCTCTTTATTGACAAATTCTATCATCGAAATGGGGTAGGATTGGTATTTAGAATATATGGGCTCCTGATCTTTTGTTTTAATTGTTGCGGAAATTTTCGTGTTAAAGGGTAAGGCTTCATTCGGGTTAGCGAAAACACCAGCATTTTCGTTTATTATTTGAAAAAATTTCTTTTCTACATTTTTTGGGATAGAGACATTTTCTATTAAAGAATTCACTGCATCTAGCTTAAGATATTTCAATTTTTCTTCGCCGCCGTTATAATAAATCATGTCTTTTTCTGTGTTAATCACGCCCTTTATGCTTTTTATGAAGCTAAAACCTATGATACCGTCAAATAGAGACAGGTTCGGTAAAATAAAAAATGTTTCAGTATGATTTAGGACATTTACTAGTGTTTTGTTGTTGATTGTATCAGCACCATGAATGGATTTGACTAAAAATGGTTTTTCGACTTGTTTAATGTTTTTTAATCCGTTAATATTGGTGATATAACTTTTAGAGGCACCAGTGTCGATTAAAAGTTTAATGTTTTTGCCACCTATCATTCGCTCAATGTAGGGGAGAACTGACCCTCCCTTAAAAAATTAATCTCATCTTCGAAAGGTGGATCAGAAAAAGTAGGGTTTTCATACGGCTCTTGGTTACCAGAGAAGTTTGGCTCATCGCCGTAGTCATGTGTTTCCAAGGTTTCGAGACCTTCGTTTTGCAACATCTCTTGGCCAAGGTGGTTAATCCTTTGGACCTTCTGAGGGACCTGTCTTTCGGATGTTAAACCTCGCTTTTGTGTTTGAAAACCCTGAAAGTTGTTTGTTCGCACCGTACGCATGCTTACATCAGTGTCCAGGGATTGGGATACTGGTTGAGAGTCACTAGCTTGTTGGCCTACAGGCTGAAAAGGATTTTGGGCGAAATTTCGGAAATTCGAATTTGCAACATTATGGCGTTGTGATTGGTTAGATGCCTGTTGAGGGCGATTTTGATAAAATGGAGTAGTTTGTTGACCGACAAAGTTTTGCGGAGGCTGAGAATAGTTATTTTGCTGACCGAAGGAGTTCTGTTTAACACGCTGTATGTTTTGTCCTAAGGCTGTGTGTGTTGAGGGACTCATTAAAGCCTTGTTTAAACCATTACTGTAAATGGCAGCAAAATGATAGCGGTTTTGATTTGCTTCTAGCTCTTGTGCTAGTGCCAGAGCTGATGGCAAGTCTGCAGGCTTGCACGAAAACAAGGTGTCACATAAGGGCTTCCTAACTCCCGAAACAAAGACACGCAAAGCCTGTTCACGGTATTTTTGGTTCAGTGACTGAATCAAATTGGCATCTCCTTCATTCGACATTATAATTTTGTTCACAATCGCGGTTAACTTACGCTCTACTTCGTCGTAAAATTGGATAATAGTTTTCTGTCCCTGCCTTAAAGTGGAGAGCTCTTGCTCTAACGTAAAGATGGATTTTTTATCCATGTAAGTAAAATCAAGCCGTGCTATAATAGCCTTAAAGTTAAGGACTGTGTTATAAGTGCTTAACGCAGCGTCTGCGTTACCCACGACTTTGTTTCTCAGAATAGCTACCGCCTGGTAGTACTTTGAGCTTCCTACATAAGGTTCAAATAATTTATGGGCTGTTGTGGCGGCCTGACGCCAAGAGACATATCTGGTGGGGTCGCCTTTAAATTCTGGGACAGATTTAATTATATCTAGAGTTTCCTCACATGTCCTATTGGGTACTATTTCTATTTCCTTATATGCTTCTACGGCAGAAGGTGGCTCTAAGGATTGGAGTCGCCTAGTAAGGTCGGCAATAGTTGCTTCAAAGCTTTCTTTTGTTCTTTGGACTGCTTGTTGGATAGCAGTGTCCAAGAGAACTTGCAAATTTTCAGAATTCATTTCCTCTTTGTTCTCAATTCTTTTTTCAGAAATTAATAGTGATTGTAGCCTAGCTAAAATAACGTCAAACTCTTCAGGATCTTCCTGTGGTCTTGACATGAACTCTAGGGAAAAACCAAAGATCAACTCAGAATTCTTTTCACGTAAATTTCACTTTAAATTGCAAAGGTAATAACTGTTACAATAATAAAAATAAAAAATTTTACGAAATTTCAAAAATTTAGATCCGATTTGTTTTTTTTTAAAAAAAAAAAATTTTATAAAAAATAATAGATAGCAATCAATAGTAATAATAAAAAATAGAATTCTTACAAATAAATCATCACGGCTTTGGCTCCTTCTGGTTCTAAATGCAACTTTTCTGGCTGGAATGTAACTGCTCAAGACTCGGCTTCACTAAGGGTCCTTTGCAACTGCTCACGGCTTGGCTTTTCTAAGTTGTTGATTGATGGATTAGTTTTTGTTATATTTTTTGCTTTTTGGTGATGAATGCTTTTTATATTTTTAAGAATTGTATTAGGTTTTTAGCACCAGTATGGTAGTAATTTTTTAAATTTTCAATAAGCAATGTAATTTTTATTCACAAGTATGGTGAATGTCTTTGTTGTTTAAATTTTAATTTTTTCTTAAACACTGTTTTTTATTATAAAAAAGTTATTTTTCTTTTCACTTCAATGATGACTTAGTTTTTATCTGCTCACTGTATGGTGATTGTCTTTGTTGTTTAAATTTTAATTTTTTTTTAAACACTGTTTTTTATTATAAAAGGTTATTTTTCTTTTCACTTCAATGGTGACTTAGTTTTTATCTGCTCACTGTATGGTGATTGTCTTTGTTGTTTAAATTTTAATTTTTTTAAACACTGTTTTTTTTTATTATAAAAGGTTATTTTTCTTTTCACTTCAATGGTGACTGTTTTTTTTTCCGTTGGGCGCCAATTAGTTTTGTTGTAATTACTTGCTATGCAAGTCTTGAGTGTCACTTAGTTTTGTTGTCAATATAATTAAAACACAAATTAATCTCTGTTCATTTTCCGTTTATTTAAACAAATCAAAAATAATTAAATAACTTTATTTAAACAAATCCAAATATAACTATAATTACAATTACTTGCTATGCAAGTCTTGAGTGTCAGTGCTGAACTAACTTTTTATCTGAAACTATAAACTAAAGAACTCTACAACTTCTAGAGGAAGAAGAAGAAGCCACGGCAAAAATGCTTATCAGCATAAACGGACTCACATTTCATGTGAACGGAATTTGCAGGTAAGAAATGCAACGTAGCGTCTGCTATGAAAAAAAAGGTATTTTATTCAGTTATTTTGGGACGCGCGTGCAGCGCTAATTTTGAAGAAGTGTTTATTGTTGCAATTTTTTTATTTTGCACAATAGCTTTTGTTGCTGTACTTTCGTACCTTAACTTATACATCAGTTAAATACCCGGTGGAATCCCATTTATAAGAATATAGTAGAGGTAATTTTTTTTATAGCAAAATTAATTCTATTTTTGTTTTAAAAAATTCAGAAAAAGTGCACTTGCCTGCAAATATGTACATGTTTGCATAACTCATTCGCAATAAATATGTACATAACTTGGTGGCCACACGATCAAGTTTTGCCTTTCAATTCCTTTCAATTTGCAATACACTCTCAGTTTTTTACTAACACACTCACACTTTTTAAATTGACCACGAGATGGCTTTCAATTTCACCTTTCCATTTGTTTGGCAATTTACTTTCAATTTAACAGCTGAGTACACGTTTGTCTCTGTTGTTGTTTACATCTTGCAAGTAAATTGCTTACAAATTGAGTGCAGCCTACCTCACAGCTTTCAATTTATGTAAATTTTGACAAGCAGTATATTTAAAAGACTATCAAGAACAACTTGAACGTGTGGCCGCAGGGTAAGCTAACCACGCAATACAAGAAAAAAGGTTTCATATCAGCTTGCTTACATATATGTTGATGTAACTTTCATTACACTGAGTCTTCACCTGAGATAATATCTGATATAATATGTGAGATAACGTCGGCAGAATGAGAGAACAAATTCCTTCATGTTAATCTTAATCTTAAACAAGGGGAACACGTATCTTATAAGATTTCATAATCGAATGATTCTCGTACAGTAAACTTGTGCCGTTTTTATTATTTTTTTAGTTTTTTCGTGTTTTTAAGTTAAAAATATTGTTTTTTTAAACAATTATCACAAGATTTTCACTATTTGCACAAAAAAATTAAACGTTTTAATGAATGCGTCTTATTTTTGTTTTATATGTATGTATGTATGTGTATTTTTGACAGCTCATCTTATAAGATAATTGTTATAAGATTTCTCATAACAACTGTCTCATAATATTTATTATAATATTAATACTAACACTATTTGAGAGTCCACACGTAAGATAATACTCTCTGCGATTGAATTTGACGTTTGCTGATATAAAAATCTTATATCTTATCTCAGGTGGAGACCCTATGTAACTCCACGTCTACAATTTGCTGTTATGACATGATGTTATAAAAGCGTTGTTAAAACATTTGCATTAACAACCGTGTTATGACATGAGAAAACCTCTAACACGATGAGTCTATACTTAACACTAACATCATTTTATTGTTAATGTTAAGCATTTCATGTCAGTTGTAGACTGTATGTTAAGGCTGGGATTTTAATAAAACAGAAAGTAAATAAACTTTTTTTTCCACTTAGTAAAAGTATCAAAAAAGTGGCAAGAATTGCAAGAAGTATCACATTTGGGTGCATTTTGTAAAATTAGCAAAATAGTATCCAAGCAGTCGAAAAATTGGAAAATTGCTACTTTAGTAGCACGAACGGTAACGCTGATGATGACAAAAGTAAAAAATTAACCTGTGAGGAAATTTTGAAAGCAGGAAAAATAGTGACGAATTTACTCATTCGATTCAAAGAAAATAATTTTCTTTAAAATAGAAATCACAAGCTTTTCAAGGAAGTGGTGAAAAAGTAAGAAGTAAGATTATGTATGTTTATTATGATATTTTGACTAAAATGCAAACATCCGTAGAAAATGAACGTGTTTGTCATCGACAGGACTCTTCTTAAATTAAAATGGAAATAGGCTGGAAAATGATTCTGTAGTAAAATCTTATTTTCAAGAAAGGATTTTGTAATATTTTGTTTAAATAATTTAACTTTTTTGGTTTTATATCAATGATGCTGGAGATGCATTAAATATAATAAATGAATGCATTATTACTATATAAATGGGACCCTATGCTCCGCAACATGTATTTAAAATTTAAGTTTTATAGTTTTTATACCCACACCACAATAGTGGAGAGGGTATTATGCATTTGTGCTGATGTGTGTAACGCCTTAAAATAGTGGTCCTAAGCCCACCTTAAAGTATACCGATCTACTCAGAATCACTTTCTGAGTCGAACTTACGATGTCCGTCCGGCTGGCTGGCAGGCTGGCTGTCCATGTAACCTTGTGCGCAAACTACAGGTCGCAATTTTGGAGATACTTTGATAACATTTGGGTCATAGGTTCTTATTGGCACAAGGACAAAGCCTATTGAAAATGGGCCGAATCGTAGGATCACAAGGGAAAATAGGGGGAAATTTCTTCCTCTCAGAAACTATCAAACCGATTTTAATGAAATTTAAAACATAGATAGATACATATCTATAGGGACACAAAATGTATGCATATTTAAAAAAAAATAGGACCGCGAGGGGAGATAAAGCAAATTCCTACCTCTCAAACCGATTTTAATGAAATTTAAAACATAGATAGATCCATATCTATAGGGACACATTAGCTATACAGTTTTTAAAAAATAGGACCACAAGGGGAGCCAGGGGGAATTTCTGCCTCTCACAAACTTTCAAACCGATTTTCATGAAGTTTATAAACATAGATAAATCCATATTTACATGGACACATAAGCATGATGTGTTTTTAAATACTGTGGTGTAGGGTATCATATGGTCGGGCTTGACCGGCTATACTTTCTTACTTGTTTAACTAACGTTTAATGTATTTATAAACAATTAATTAAAATATTTGTTTAAATAAATTGAATTAAATAATATTGTGCATCGTTTTGTATTTTGCAGAAATTCCCGGGAAATTAAGACATCAATACCGCTTTTCCGGGAAAAGAAAAAACTGTAAATAGAAAGCTTTAAAATTCTGCAGGTGTTAGCGAAAATTAACATTTATATATTAAAGTATTGGCTATCAAAATATGTAGAGAAATTACTGCGAATTTCCCAACGAACTCGGAGGTTTGATTACAGGTTGCTGTCAACTTGCTTTCAAACTTTCAAATTTAATTTATTTATTTATTTAAATAAACTATCAACTAAACATTCGGCACCATAGCTAGAACATAAAATAGCGTTCTTACCGTCCTCAAATTCTTTAAAAGACGAAATACTTGGATTTTTTTTTATTTTCCCGTTTTTTTTTGCACTTTGTAAATAATTTTTTACTCACAAATAATTTATATTTTTTCACAAGCAATTAAAGCTTTCTAAAGGCGAATTAACTTCACCTAATATGTAATTTTTCTTTAATCGTAAAACACATTTAAAGGCTCAGTTAGTCTTTACTTTCTGTTCTGTTACGAATCAGCTGATTTGTTTTTGTTATTAAAAAACCTGTGGAATTGATTAGTTTTTCTGTTCTGTTGCGGTTCAGTTTGTTAAAATCAAAAACTTGTTAAGTTATTGTAAGTGACAGCAAAATAAATAATAACAAGTAAGAGTGCTATATTCGGCTGTGTCGAATCTTATATACCCTTCACCATTGTGCGAGCAGAATACAGAGCAACTAGACAAAAACTAAATAAAACTGGTAAATATTTTTTTTAAATCGTTTTTAGAACATACAAATTAAAAAAAAAATTCTCTTTGAAAAACCAAGATTTGAACCAGAGGACTAACAGTTTCTAAACTCAACACCCAAGACGACTGAACAATAAGCGAACGTTGTTTGAATATCATTAAAATGAAATATGGCCGGAATAAGAGACCACCGGTTTTGAACTTCGCTTTTCATAAGGACCCAGAATATATATACTTTAAAGGGTGTAGGATCAATATTGTAGAAATTAATTTTTACCTTCGGTGAAGGGTATAAGAAGTGTAATTTTTGGGAATTCAGTATTTCGGTTATAACTCGCATTTTTTAACCGATTTGACAAAAATTTAATTTTGGTCATAACTTTTTTGTATCTGAACCGATTTTCCCGAGTTTCCGATATTTTGGTATATAAGTCATATCCATAGGACATATGGCAGCCCTAAAACTTAGGTTTTTATACAATTTTTAATTTTTTTTGTACGGGAGGTACCACGCCCACTACTCTAATCCCGCCCACATTTTGTAGGATGGTGTGTATTGGCAACCTAAATGTGTGTACCTAATTTGGAAACTGTGGGTTTTGCCGTTCCCCAGATATACAGCAAAAAGTAATAAAAATACAACAACCACAAGGGATTTTTGGGAAAAATTAGAGGTAGTCGTGGTTTTTTGCTCATATCTCAGCCATTTGTGGACCGATCTTGCTGCATTTCAATAGCAAACAATTCCGGACCATATGTGACATAAATGTATAATAACCTGGCCCCCATCATATATGGGGTCTTCGGAAAATCCATTTCAACGGACAAACGGACATGGTTAAATCCACTTCGCTCTTCATAAGGACCCAGACTATATATACTTTATAGGGTCTTAGATCAATATTGTAGAAATTACAAACGGAATGACAAACTTATATATGCCCTTTCTACCTTCGGTGAAGGGTATAAAAAAAACTACATATTTATGTTGAAATAAACAATTTTTTGATTTTAAGAATTCATAAAATTTTATTTCTTCAAAATTATGTGCATTAAAGTAATTGAAATAAAACAATGAACCGTGTAAAACTAATAAATTTGTCATAAATGGCTGATAAGTTACTACAGAAAAAGTAACTGGAGGACTATTTTCTGCTGACAATAAGCGCTTCTTTTAACATGCAAACAAAGCATTCCTAAAGTGATTTTTAGGGGCTTACTATCGATTACGATCGATTATGCGCTTTTTCTCTTAAGTGCTTCAAAAAACCCAAATTTTTTTTACTGGGTAATTCTGCCTTTAGTCTGGGATCACACTATGAAAGGAAGAAACCAAAAAATTTTACTTGCTTGACAAGAAGTACAGAAAACAAGAGATGGTTGTGGAATAAAGACATTATTATCCATTCTTTCGAAAAGAAATGATTTTTTTTTTAGTTAAGAATAAGCTCTTTGTATATTTGTGTAATTCCCAAATTTATTTTTTACTTGAATTAGACATTTATAAATTAAAGAACGAACTGAAATCATGGCTTATTAAAAAATCGATAACTTGCATATAGAAACCTTCATGTCAGCCGATCTTACGAACACTTGTTCGTCATGTACTTTAACCCTATTGAATATGTTGCGGCGGTATTTGATGTTACTTAAACAATCCAAAAATCAACTAGAAAATATTTTCAGGGCTATAAGAAATTCTCAATACGACCGTGAACAGTTTTATTACGCTGGAAACTCAAACTAACTGTTTCGGTGGTGTTATGATCCAATTATATTTTGCCAATTAATTTATTTTTTAATAACATTTCGGATAAAATTAAAGAGAATAAATCTTTAAAATTTTATATTTTAAATAGAATTTCGAATAATTTTTCCAATATATTTTTCTCTAGTGTTCAAAATAAGTCCACTTCGAAAGCGAATTAAATTCCTTTTCGCTCTAAATTTGTGGCTGTTCGAAATTTCGTATAGAATCGAAAACTATTCAGTTTTGAGATTTAAAATAAATGAAAATTTAGTTGATCATGTAGAAACAAAAACATGAAACTTTGAGTTGAAATATTGCCTACTGATTTAGGCATTTTTCGGTTAGCTTTAAGATTTATCTCAAACCTTAAAAAACTGCTTTTTGCTACAAGAAGATAAAATTCGGTTTAAGATTTTTGTGAAATTAAATTTTGGTTTTCGTAATTTGTAACAAAAAACTTTTCAACTTTAAGAAGTCTGAGTACTTTTGCAATCGACGCCACTATGCATAGTTATGTAGCAACTTTAATTAAAGCTTTTAAGCCAAACAGTAGCTAATTTCTAAATTATGTTATATTCGTGCTAAGTTTGTTTAAACAATATAGCCATATATCACGCAATGTTTAAAATAAAATAAAAAAAATAATACGATTTCTAAATTAGTAAAGCTAAATTAGTCACATTGTTTTAAAGCATGAAAAAGCTCATGTCAGCCAGAACTTGGCAAACCCAAAATTAAGCGAAATTTGTACAGTAACAGTTGCAATTGCAAACAAAATGTAAAAGTTTGTATATCACAAAAGGCTTAAGAAGAAAATAAAGTTTTTTTTTTTGAATAATGAAGCGAAAAAACTTAAAAGCTTTCATTTCAATTTAAAGCTCTACCCCCGTATTCAAAAACAGGGTTTAAAACAGTGTTCGAAAATAAAATCTAAGTATCGTATCTTAATGTTCGGTTCGGTAGATTTGTGGAAAACACAAACGCTAATAGAGTTTGTGTAGAAAATCATTAAAAAAAATAACGTTTTCCTGTTAGTCATCTTTCGAACACAAAAATATTACTGTTTTTATCAAACTCAACAAAAGATGTGAACATTTAATTCCTTTCGGTTTTTTTTTTTTTAAATCCACAAACTTCAATGTGTTCGGTTCGGCTCGTTAATGTTCGTCCCTTTTGGCTGATAAAAAAACATTTTTACAAAAACAAAATACACACACGAAAAAACATTTTAGAACATTAAAATATAATGTTTTTCTACAGTATCACTACAATTGTTCTGTTTTTTAATGTTCGGTTCTTTCTTGAAAATAGTTACGAACGGTATAAAGGGTTGTGTATGTCTACACAATCACTAAAAAAATAAATAGCGTTCCTGGGTGTGTGAGCCGAACGTAAAATAATGTACTGTTTATTTTTGAACACTGGTTTAAAATGCTATCGCCATATTAGAAAAAGCAGCCAAATTTTGCCTTTTTCCTAGTTAAAATAAAAATCAAAATTAAAAAGCCAACAAGTTTATGGGTGCTTTAAAGCACTGTTTATAAACTGTTATTAAATTTAACAAACTTTTGTTATGAAAAATTTTCATACAATTTTTTTTTTTTTGTAAACCTTTATTAAATTTAAAATATTTTTATGAATACAGGCACTAATCTCCAGTTTTTAGTTTCGAATTTAAATGCGCATTTAGTTAAGGCGACCAGAATTTGAGAATAAAAATAGAGAACATAAAGAAAAAAAAAGTAAAAAATTTATTTGACTTCAAGATGTTTTACATAATTTACACACAAATTTACATTCACATATTTATATATGTAAAGTAAAATCAAAAATAACGGAACTTTAAAATTCATTGCACTAACTTATTCAAAATCTCATACTGCAAGTGTATGAGAGTTCAGTAGGAGTATGAGCAGAACAAGCAAGTCACGATATTTTCCATAGGATTTGGCAGAAAAAACCGGTGACCGCCGTGAAAAATATAAAAACAAATATGTACCTACTTATCATGCTTTTAAAAATAAAGATGACAAAGATGACAGATTATGAAAAAAGAGGACACAAATTTTATAGATTATAGCCAGCTAAAAAGAGTACGTATGGTCACCTTAATCTAGTAAATTTTAATTTAAATTTAAGTTGTATTGAAATACGGTGCCAGTTTTTAAATGCTACTTCCTAAGTTTTATTAAATTAAGATAAAATTAGGGTAGCTCTACTAAATGTCAAACTGCTGTTCAAACAAAATAAAAAAACTTCTAAAGTGTACAATGTGGCCAAAAAACATCTGGGTGCTACTCTCTATTGCGATACGAATGCAATTTCTATACGAAGCACAGTGCGATACGATACCCAACACACAATGGCCATTGTGGCTTTCTAATGTCGTCAAAATTACATCAGAACCACATGTGCATGTTGCTTTTCACATTCCGTGTTTTCTAGGCTTAACATATTCCGATATCCCTCATATTAAGGCCCCTTCACCTAAACAAATATCACAAAGTGTAGAGCTCTGCCAACAAAAAAAAAAAAAAAAAAAAAATTGTGTGGATGAGTAACTAAATATTTAGTTTAAAGCGGCCAGTTAAATGTAAGCGATAATAAACGAAAATAAAAATAAAAAATAACTGATTAATGTTTGAGATAATTCTGATACAACAACTCTGACTACTTCTACAACATCTACAACAACTGCTGCTAATACAACTTAAATATACAATTAACTATTCTCCGTTTTAATAAATTAAGAGATGATAATGTCAGGTAGTTGGAAAACAAGCGAAGGAAAGGAAAAAAAACAAACAAACATCTTCATTCTATCACAAGTTACATTACATTGACGAACAAATTTCATTTAAGCGTTTTGTGGCTCATGTTATTCATTAAAAGAGGAATAAATTGTAATTTCATAATGTGGGCGTAATAGAAGTGTTGTTCAGAATAATTAAGTATAGTTATATCATTTGAAGTTATTCAATTCTATAAAGAAAGATTTTTATTTGTTTTTGTTTAAAGGCCATTTAATTAACACTATAAGAAGTGACAGATTGTCTGAAAGATGTCATGTGTCAAACGGCAACACTAGACATTATGCAAATTAAAGCAAATCTAAGGAATTCATAATTCATTTTTCAATCATTTTGTAACTAAATTTGTTTGCAAAGGAATGGCGTTTCGTTATTCTTAGGCCCGTTCACAACTTAATGATAGCTAAAAGTACACTTTAGCCGGCCTTATAAAAAGTGTTCTGTTATTAAAACTTAACTTTAACCTAAAGTGGGCGATTAAGTAAATTAAGGTTCATCCTACCTGGTAGGTTAAAGTAAAGTTGAAATAATGGAACACTTTTTATACGGCCGATAAAATCCTACCTTTAGCTATCGGTAAGTTGTGAAAACGGGCCTTAAAGTATTTCAAATAACATAATTGCAACTGAGGCAGACTTTGAATAAGTTTGTGTACAATTGAATTTTTAATATACAAATGACATTAAAAGCCTTGTAGCTATTTTTGCGCAATTTATATGTGGAACATATAGATTTCTCTTAAAAAAGTATCTGTTTATTTGGCTATAAAGTTCATGAATTATTTATTAATTAAGTGTCAGTTTTTAACTTCGTATTAAAATATTATTTATCTTAAAGTTATATTTAAATATGAAACTGAGTTTTTCATTGCTTTTTAAATGATACTTTAACAGCCTGCGTTGATTTTTTAAAGTCAATTTAAGTTTTCACAGTGTATTTACTTGACAAGGTGGCCTCAATATCACAACAAACAAGAAACAATACGCTACTTCTTTGAGTTTTTTTTTTTTTTTTTTGTTTTATGATATTTAGTTGTGCTAACATACTTTTATTTTAATAAATAATATCGAGCCCTAATAGCAAAAATGATGTAACCAACAACATTTTAGATTTTTGTTTTTTGATGAAAATCGATAATTTTTGATCATTTGCATCATCTCTAAAAATCTCATATCTCTGGGAAGTACCGTTACGAAATAAGAGCAAAAGCAATTTCAAACGCAACCCTAAACTTGAAGCAAAAATATTTGTAAAATTTTATTTTTGTTGGTTACATCATTTTTGCTTTAAGGGCTCGATATAAGAATAACGAATCAGCACTCAAAAACTGAAACTGTATTTAAATGCCACTTAAACTGTAATAAAAATTAACTACATACGGGTATATAGTTACGTATTTAAACACGAAGTCGAAAACTACACTCCAACTTGACTATCCGAGCAATTGCAATTTATACCTACAGCCCGTTGAAACAGACTAGACTCCCTGGCGGACTGACAGCCAGCCAGGCAGCCAGCCGGACGGACATCGTTAGTTCAACTCAGAAAGTGATTCTGAGTAGATCGGTATACTTTTAAGGCGTTACACACATCAGCACAAATGCATAACACCCTCTCCACTATTGTGGTGTGGGTATAAAAAAACATATTTTTTGGATTGTAAAGAAGACATGTTCGATTAAGTATGGAACAAAATATCCGCCAAATGGACCCATGACTCTGATGACAAGCCATTAATTACTCTTTTCATGAATACTTTCATGACTTTTTCACAGAGATGCTGCTCTATCTCACCAATAACGCGTTGGACTTTGGTTTTTTCGCATGAGCCCGAGATTTTACAAAGCCCTACAGAAAAAAATTCGCAACGCGTTAAATCGCGTGATCTTGTTGGCCAGTTGACATAAGAATTTCTTGAGATAATTTGTTCTGGAAATCGTTGCTGCAATAAATCGACTGTTTCATGCATGGTGTGGCAGTCTGCACAGTCTTACTGACACATATATTGTACAGAAAAATGCCCTCCACTTGAGGCCACAAGAGCTCCGTTCACAGTTACTGCAAATTCAGCCTAATTTTAAAAAAGTAAGGACCAATCACGCCACCTGACCAAAATCCGCACCAGACAGTTGCTCGTTGTGGTTGCATTTGTTTCTCATGGACTGCATGAGGATTTTTAGAGCCCCAAGATCGACAAATTTGTGTATTCACGAAGCCATTCAGATGGCAATGCGCTTTATCGGAAAAATTGCTTTTTTTCGAAAAAAAATTGGCATTGACTTCTCTTTGCAAAATTTAAAATTGCGATTTCTACTGATATGAATTTATAACAAACTAAATTTTGATTTTACAAAAGTATTACGCCTGTATTTATGAAAAATTTTTAATTTAATAAAGGATTACAAAACAAATTTTGTATGAAAATTCACCTTAATAAACGTTTGTTAAATTTAATAATCGTTTATAGGTACGGAGGTTATTCGTTACAGTTGTAGGCGTACTGATGTGGACCGGTCATCACGAAATTTAGTAGTATGATTTTTGGTCATATAGAACGAATTTGTGCAAAATTAAATAGCACCGTAGAAGTTGCCAGGCGGTCTATTTTAAGCAAACCATGTACTGTTTTTCTTATTTCTTTTAAAAACAAATACATAAAATATCTGTATTTAATACTTGTTAATAAAAATTCTGATGAAGAATGTGGTGATTCTTGAAACATGGAAATTCAACCCAGGTTCGAGCCCCAGCTCAGCCAAGAAAATTATCAACAAATTTTATTAAAATTTCATGTTGTAAAAATTCCTACATTCAGTAAAAATAATTTAATGAAAATTAAATTTGATGAACTCAAGCCTAACTAAAAATATCAAAAATTAAAAAAAAATTGACAGTTCAACTTCAGCGCAAAAAACGACACAGTCGTTTACGACAACGAAAAGCGTTAATTCTGTTTCTTAACTTTTTTGGTAACGTTTGTGAAAATAAGAGTAAGAATAAATGAGGGATATAGAAACAAAGGTAGCTGGCTACTATTAATTTTTTAAGCTTATATAATAAATAACTAAAACCCAAATCTTCATAAAAATTTGCATTGGTAATATGAAGTATTGCTATTTGGTTCGAACCAGTTAGAAGAAGTTATAACGCTTAGGAATAAATCCAACACGAAAATTGGAGATTGTTGTAGAACGGCTTACAGCAAAACGCTTGAAAAGAACACAGAAAAAAAATTTTGCACCAGTAAAAGCATTAATCAAAAATAAAATCAGTTTTAATTAAAAATTTAATCAAGTGAATTAAACTTTTAAGTATATTAAACGTTTAATTGACAATATTAATTTGCACCAGTAAACGAATTTAAATATTACTTAAATGTTTAATTCACTCGATTAAATGTTTAATTCACTTGATTAAATTTTTAATTAAAAATTATTTTATTTTTGATTAATGCATTTAATGGTGCAATTTTTTTTCTGTGTTCTTTTCAAGCGCTTTGCTGTAAGCCGTTCTACACTATCACACAATTCTTCTTAAGTATTAAGATGAAAATGCTTTCCTGATCTGATAACACTGGTCTACAAATTTGGAAAAAAATTGACTGCAGAAACTAATCTGGATGCGCTGAATTTGAATCTGGCATCAAAACTGGGCTATCACGTCTTGTTCATTCTTTTAACCGCATGCTGGCAATACTGTAAAACAGTCAATGTTGACACTACAATTTCAAAATTATTTGACTGAAGCTCACATTCATTCTAAATCTTCATAATAGTAGCGTTTAAGCATGTCACACAGAACAAATTTTTGCACCAGTAAACACATTAATAAAAAATAAATTCAGTTTTAAATAAAAATTTAATCAAGTGAATTAAACGTTTAATTAAGTAAATTAATTAATTAAGTTTTTTAATTTGTTTACTGGTGAAAATTAATATTATCAATTAAACGTTGAATACACTTTATTAAAAGTTAAATTCACTTAATTAAACGTTTAATTCACTTGATTAAATTTTAATCAAAACTGATTTTATTTTTGATTAACGCTTTTACTGGTAAAAATTTGTTTTCTGTGCAGGGAGATCGTGTCTTACTGATTCAAGCTATTTTTCCTTTGTGTGTGGTGAATATTTAGTTGAAAAAAAGGATATTCAATATCAGTAGTAGTAGTAGATATTCAATATCACATCGTTAAACTTTTCGCATGAAACGTGTGAATTGCAACAAAAATAGTGTAAAATTAAACAAAAAATGGTTTTTCTCACACAAGTGTTTCTGTATCTTTTCTTTGCGAGAATTATCTGTCATTTACATAATTTTCCAGCAATAAGGATGTAAGAAAAAGTGTTTCTGTAACAATATTTTGCGAAAGGTTTCTAACAAGAACTGTCAAAAAAGTCACATTTGAAATTGGTGCGAGAAAACCAAAATGTAGATATTTTAAATTTAAAATATGTTTATATACTATTTTTTTTTAAAACCTTTTCTTTAGCTTCACTTCGGAAAATCAAATCTTGTAACGTTAATTTATATCATTTATTTTCTTTAATCCGATAACAATTTAAAGTTGTTATTTTTCCCTGAAGAAGTCACACAAAGGCGTGACAAAATATCATATTGAACATAAAATAAAATAAATATTTTATAAAAAAAAGCCAAGTCGGTTCATTACTTCACTTGGTCCTCATACAAGCAAGTATCCTCTCGAAATTAAGGTTTTACCATATATGCTATAGCTAGGGTAGCCAGATTTTAAATTCGGAGAAACAGTACATTGAATACATAAAAACAGTACAATCAAGAAAAAAACAGTACATTTTTTTTGACGACAGCATTACCATTTGTTTTAATAAGTAACCCCCAATTTCACCAAGTTCAGCTATTATTAACTATCAGTTCAAGCTGTCAAAACATATTGTAAGCTGGAAGTTAAAGTAATAGTTAGTTTTAACTGAACTTGGTGAAATTGGGGTAAATATTTTAAACTTTTGATTGAATATGCAACAACAATTATATAAAGAAAGAAATACACTTAAAATGTGTAACGTCAAAGGAATTATTTCCAGTTTATGGCATTTCATAAATATACATATGAAATTACTCCATTTGCGTTTAAAAAGCAAACACTACAAACGAAGCATTTGGCCAGGAAAACCATAACATTGCTGTAAGCCATATAAGAAAGGAGAAAAGCCTTACTTAGCTCAAAACAATCAACTCATTGATTTTGTAAGTACGATTTTCTTTAAACATATTCGTATTTAAAGCAATTTTCACTACACACATAGTTGCACAAATCAAATAGAATTTGAGAAAATGTTTGTTTCCTTAATTAATTTTCCAATTTTAAATAATTTTTAAATTATTTACGGCTAATTTTACCAAGTTCAGCTATAATTAACTATTACTAAAACAATAAGTTTTTTGACTTTTATAATGAAAGTTAATTTAACCTGAACTTGGTGAAATTGGCCATTAATCTATAAAATCCAAAAAAAAAAAAAAAATAGTTTGGTTTATTTTTATTTCACAAAATCTGAAAATATTTAAAATCAAGTGCAATTGAAAACGATGAATATTTAAAAAAAAAAATTTTCTAAAAATTTACTTATCTTTTTCTTATTTCAGTAGTTAAGGTAAAGAAAAGTGGTCCTCAAAGGTATTAGGTATTTTTATAAATTTTTTACACGGATAATTTTCCAAATTTGTTTGTTTTCAATTTTACGTGATTTCGATTTGCAGAACATGCCCGAAAATTAAAAAAAGTTCTAAAAATTAACGATAACTGTTTTGGAATAAGTATTTTTTAGTACTTAAAAAAATTTAGATTTTTTTTTGTCTTTCTCAGGTGTGGAAAGGGAAAGACTATTGGAAGAGGTAGCCATAAAATCATAGCAACACGAAAATATACCACTGCTACGAGTCACCCATTATAATTTAGATTTCTACTGTGTATTTATGAGAAAACAATGACCACAGCGTAAAAACTCTTATTATTTTAGAACTTTTTTTTTAACACAACATAATTTTTTGTAAGCCAGTTCTGTTAAATATAGACTGAGCAAAAAAAAAACAGTACAAAGTGTAAAAAACAGTACATTTGCGTACTGTTTTAGGAGTTGTGCATAAAACAGTACAACTGCAAAAAATCAGTACATGTACTGCTTAAAACAGTACGTATGGCAACCCTAGCTATAGCTGAATATAGCATTTTAAATGGTTTTATTTAAATAATCTTGACTCAAACTTTTTTCTATATTGACTGAAAAATGGGGTAATAGTTTAATGTTTTGAACACAAACAATTGTATGAAATCACGGAAGGAAAAAGAAAACACTTTTCCCTCGAAGTTTTGCTTTTGCCAATATATTTTTTAAGGAAGAGACAAAAAATTTCGAGGAAAATTTTCACAAAGATATCTAAAGATATCATTTTTTGTAATGCCTGGTAACAAAACATATAAAAAGATCTAAAATCGTCTTATTTCAAAGACTAAATAATATCGTCCCTTTTTTAGAAAAAATCAGCAAACCGACAACAAGAAAATGACGATAAATCGTCAAATCTGGCAGCTCTGGTTTTATTAAATATATTTCTTTCGTTGACGTTTCGCTTTTATTTGACACTTGATTACTGGAAATATTCCATTTAAAACAAAATCTGTGTTGTCTGTTTTCGTATTCGAATACAGAAACACTTTTTTCTCACATATCAAGAAACGATGGAATTTTTTGTTTCACACTTCATGTGAGAAATTTTACGATGCGAGAAATTCAGAAACGAGCTACAGAATCATTAAAATTTGCATATTTACATTCATTTGGTTTTGCAGTCAGAAACTTGGAGAAACCGTGGACATCGACAATGTTCTGCATATTCTTTATTCGCATTTAGATTTTTTCCAAAAAATAAAAACTAGGTGCAGTGAGCGCGAACAAGGAGGGGCTCCTATTACGGTTCACAACTCAACACAGTTGAATTGTAATTTTTTAATTTTTGTATTATGGTTTACATCAACAAATTACAACTCAACACAACAGTTGTTTTATTTACAACTAAACTCAATTTAGTTCTGAACCGTAATAGGGCCCTTAACGAAAATTTAAAGAATTTATCAAGCATTTTGAGACAGAAGCATGCTGGGAGACTATTGCTGGACTCTAATACGTGAAACCGAACCAACAAAATACAAACGACGTTCAAATAACGCCATTCACTTTTGAAAATTCATTGATTTTTAAATAAACTAGTGATTTTTTATATAAAATACGAATAAAACATTTTTTTGTATCGCGAAAACCTGACGTGATAGAGAAAACCCGATTACAGATTAAAATTCTGCCCACCAAATTACCCTAGGAAAGATATTTGGTTGCTTCAGTCCAAAATCTTGTTGGCTACTGTTTTTATTTGTCATATTTCAAAAAACAATAACAACTTATCATAACAGGGTTGTATTTTCCTCAAAATACGTAAAACTTGTGTGATACTGTGACAAAGTACGCTTTAACAATTTATTTAAAATTCAGAATAGTAACGTAATTTCAATTGAACATTACGAAGAAATAATAATTTTTTTTTTTAATTTAGTTTTATTTTTCCTTACAAAAATATCAAAAATAAATATGTAGTGTGCAGTATAAGAGCATTTCAAAAGCAGCAATTTCCAATGGAGATTGTTGTGAATCTTTGTGTCAATCAACACTTTTTGGCTTTAGATTTAAGCTTGGTAAACGTTTTTGTTGTTGTTGCCGAATTCACACATCAAAGGAAATTAATAAATGCAACTGTTTGGGCATTATTAGATTAGGGCGCTAAGAACTAAGTCCCTAAAGGCTGAGTTAGCCGGGAGTAACAGTAACAGTAACCTTACCGTAAAAAAGTAAGACAATCTATTTCTTACAGATTGAGACGTAACATCTTACTGCTAACTGTAATCGTTATAATTGCTTAACATACAACAAAATGAATCAGCTGATTTTCAACGTTACTGTTACTCCCGGCTAACTGAGCCTTTAGTCTGTGTTCACACGGCTCATGTCTTATTGACATGATTGGTACTTTATAGGCGAGAGGGACGAGGGAAAAAGAAACGAGTACACAGATGCATGTACTGTCTTTACGTTTTGCTTTTTCATTCGTTGTTTAATTTTGTTATTGTTTTCAATATCAAAAAAGCACACATGCATCCGCACGACTATACAAAATAAAAAACATGTCGTCAACATGACATGACTCATTTGAACGCCAATTCTATTCAAAGAAGAAAAAGGAAGAATCTTGTCAATAAGACATGAGCCGGATGAACTAAGACCCCAAAGCCGGTGTTTTTTTATACCATAAAGGAAAAATCCTTGCGGCCTTCCGACGGCCGGCTATGCAGAAAAGCTTTAGTTAGCGCAAGTATTTTCTTCCTTAACCGGCTTCGCTTACTTAAGCTTCTCTGCATATCCGGCTTTTTTTTTTGGGCAAAGTTTTTCTCCTCTCTGGTATAACAAAACCGGAGTCGCTAATAATGTAATAAGTCCCCAAATAAAGTGTTATTTTATTATGAATAAAAATTTAGGGACTTATTCATTTTGGTTTTAAGAACATAGTTCAATAGGGACTTTGTTCATTGCACTTAAATTAACTTATGAAACAAATGGAGATTGCCACCTTTGTTTCGCACAAACCATATAAAAGAACGTACAATTAAATAGTTTAATTTTTGTCATCAACTCTTCAGTCAAAAATATCTTTTAATTATTATTTTGACTATTTTTTTATACAGTATGCAACTCGGTTGCAAGCTCATAAGCCTGCTGTCGGTGTAATAAATATGAACTTTTTATTTTCATTATTCTAATAAATGGATTACATTCGAATTCGGTTACCTTGCAGCCACACGTTCAAGTTGTTCTTGATAGTCTTTTACATATACTGTTTGTCAAAATTTACATAAATTGAAAGCTGTGACGTAGGCTGCACTCAATTTGTAAGCAATTTACTTTCAAGATGTCATCAAACCAACAATTTATAAAGAAAAACATGTTATCAGCTGTCAAATTTAAAGTAAAATTGCCAAACAAATGGAAAGGTGAAATTGAAAGCCATCTCGTGGTCAATTTAAAAAGTGTAAATGTGTTAGTAAAAAAGTAAGATGGTATTGCAAATTGAAAGGCAAAACTTGATCGTGTGGCCTCTAAGTTATCTGCCTCATGGTGACATACATATACATATATGAATTAAGCTTATAGTCACATTAGCGACATAGTCGACGATTTGTCTGCAACTTAAGGATGAGACTACAGGCGAAAAGTACTGTATATTGCTAATGTGACTAAAAACGACAGCGATTATAAACGAAAAGTACTGTAAATATTTTCGGTTAAGTTTAAATTTTGTGTAATAGTGGATAGCTTCCTTTAGATAGATATTTGAAAGCATCTTAGATTCCAATTTTCTAGTCAAAAGCATTGGAAATAGAAAGGAAGGTAATTCTTCGACGCTAATAAATTTACAGTAAATTAAAAAATGCGACGGGAATTATTTTTTCCTAAGCAACTAGTAAAATGCGCATAAAAAATTTCAGTGTTTTTATTAAGAATACAAATTGGGAAATAAGCACGACAAACAAAATCTTCTAAATTAAAAAAATTTTCTATTCCCAAAAAAAAAAAAAAAAAAATACTTTGATAATTGAAGTTTTTCTGTAAATTTTTTATAATGTTAAATTTAAGATAACGGCGGAAAAGTGCTACACTAAACGGCATTTGTTTGCAAATGCTAATCGATCTTAAACTTTTCAGAAGGCTTATCCGATAATTCATTTCCTTATAAATCATCAAAAAAATGTGTAAAGTTTTCAGTTGAGCTTAACGATAACAAACATTTAGCTTTCGAATGAAACATTTACTATAAAAATTCTAATAAAAATGTAAATTTAAGAGATAACCTCTAATCGGGGGTCTTCTTATTTTAAAGTACACATTTGAAATGGACCTTGATTTAAGGTTAATGTTTTGAATCATTAAAGATTTTTTTTTTTTTGTTAGTAAAAAAAAGTTTTTAAACTGCGATGATTACAAGTTGTTGTTGTTATTTTTTTTACCTTTAAAGCAAAACTTTTTTTTTAATATCCGTTTTTTGTTAAAGCCGTTTTTTTAAATTTTAAAGGCTTGTTAAGGGTTAAGAGATGCTTTTAGGAATAATATAATCCAGGCGAATGATAACTTTAATCCTGTGGTGTTATTTTTATTCAGGTAATATTAATTTTGTTTTTATTTTTTGAAACACTTTTTTGTAATTTTTTTTTTGTTTTTTTCTTAAAATTTTTTTTTTCAAAACACTTTTCTTTAACTTATATTTAGCTTTTATTTAAATTAACGGTTTGTTTGAAACCGTTTTTTAAGGAATTTATTTTATTTTATTATTCCTTTAATTTTTATTTAAAAAATTTTTGTTTTATTTAAAACTTTAACGCGATGGTTTTTTTTAAATTATTTTTCCGTTTTTTGGTTTTAAACAATAGAGATGTCAATTAATGATGACGGCGTTAGGACGATAACGACAGCGACATGTAGTAAAGACGGGAGTAGACGACGTAGTGATGAAAGCAACGACAACAACAAAACGAAAGACACGCTAACCAACCATCTAACGTTTGTATTAATTTGAGTGTTAACTGCCCGCGGTTAAGTCTGTGTCTGATATCTAATCTAATGTTCCGCTAAGCGATTTTAACACGTCTGACGCGTTACAGTAACGTACAACATTCAGACTACCAACCAACACGCTGTCGGTTGTCGGTCAATACAATCAAATCAATGCGTACGATAAAGTTTTTTTTGATTCGCTTTTATTTTTATTTCGAGTTTTGTTTGGTTTTTTTTTTATTTCTTTTTTTTCTTAAACACAACACCTCTAAACGCGTTTACTGTGAGAGATGATGACGGCGGGTAAAACTCCAAAATAACAACAATGTTAAGTGACGAAAACAGCAACTACAACGACATTAATAACGAATTTTTAAACAATAAAATCGAACGTGAAAATTTTAAAACGAACAAAACAAAAAAAAATCACACTACGATTTGTTGTTGAGACATGCGCCCGCTAAAATGTTTTTAAAACACTAAACCGACTCACCTTTAGGCAAGTTTGATGGTGAATGAAAATGCTTGACAGCCAAGTTGCTGCTCATGTTGGAAGTGATGAGAGATATAATTGATTTTAAACATTTTTCTCCACTCATTAATTTCAATAGCTGTCTCTTTCATTCTTTTGTGGATTTCTATAAAGCAATTGCACATAATAACTCTCTGCTGTTGTTTCCATGAACAAGAAAAGAGAGAGTGTATGTTATTTTTTCTAAACAAACTAGATGTGTGCTCTCTTTCTCCTGTGAAGAGTAACGGTGTTGTGTTTTTTTCTTTCTTCTTCTTAAAAAAAAAAAACAAAAACAACCACAATGTTAACTAGCTGGGCGTGTCTTGTTCTTCCATTTAATTTATGGCTTTTGTGTATTTGTTGTTTTTACAGCAGCTGTGTGCGAATGTGGGTTTGTGTGTTGGTTATTATGGCTGTAGTTTTTTCTAACTTGGCTTAAAGTTAATACACCAGACTTTTTGCTGTTACGTTTGGCGTAAACGGAACGTTGACGTTGTTTGAAGCTTCTTTCATAGTTTTTGCACTTGTTTTTTGGCTTTTTTGATTTTAGTTTCTTTTATTTTGTCTTTCGTTTGTAGCAATAAAACCAGAAATGTCTAGTGTAAAGAAAAACTTAAGCTGGAGGCTAAAATCATACAAAGACATCAATGTAGACTTTGGCGTCATGGCCTGATCCCTGTAGGCTTTGAAACATGTTCTAGTAAAAAACAATGCACATTTAACTTCTCGCTCAGCGACTGTTTTGTAGGTATTAAACATGTTAAAGTTGAAGCCATAAACTAAAATGGCAAACTCTTCAAACCTTATTTAAAAAAAAAAAATAAAAATTTTTCGATTTGATAAATAAAAGAAAAACACTGTTATGAGTTAAATAAGTTTAGGCGGTAGGTTTTTATTTTTTGTGAGTTTGTTTCTTTTTCCAGTAGCTGCTGCTACATTGAGGCATCCATGCTTTGGCTCGAGCCCCTGCATTTTATCAGTAGCAGCACAGCTTCTCTAACAGAACGTTAACGTAAAACTGACTGCCACTGCTTTTTGTTTTTAACTTCCTGACGTTACTTGACGATAGTAAAAGTGCTATTGCTTCTTTTACCCCCTTTGTGGCTTCTTTGTGAATGCTACCAGCCATTTTATGCAGCACTGTTTGTGTAATGTGTTCGCTTATTTTTTTTTACATTTGACTCTCTAAGATGACGGCAAATGTTGTTGATATCAAAGGGAATGCCGTACGTTCTTCATGTTGGTGCATTGTGCGAATTTTTAGAAGAACAACAAGAATTTCAACAAAAAAATAAATAAAAAAGCGAACAAAAACGTAAAACTAAAGAAGCTTTACAAACATGCAAAAATAAATAAATAAAACATCAACAAAATATATCAAAGATTTATAAATTTATTTTTAACAACAGTGGGCAACATATAGACTCAAATGTTAAAAGCAAAAACGACTTTAAAGTTACCTTAACGTAAAAGAAATTGTCTCCTTGAATCGAAGTATTAAATGGTTGGCGCACAATACTTTGATGTAGAACAAAATTGTACAAAAAATAGAAGGAGTTGACCCAGACTAATAGTAGTTTGCATGGAGGTAGGTATGTATATGGGCAAATCCTGCGTGACGAACGCTACATTCGTACGCGTTTTCTGATTGAAATATAAACATTTTTTGGTCTTTCAAAAGAGATAGCTTCAACTTATATAAAGTATTTAGTGACATTAATATGTACTTACGAATGGCATATATCATAATTTCTTAGCAAGTATTTGTTGCGAAATAATTGATCACAAAGTTTTGTGACGCACGCTACAAAAAGTGGAAGTAACTTCAAAAGTTGAAGTGCGTTTTCCTAATTTTTAGCGAATTTGGCATGATAAGGTATGCAAAATCTAATTCCTAAAAGAAAGATGACTATAAGAGAATTCTAAACGCACTTATTCGCAGCCAAAAAATGTTGTGAAAAGCCGTGAACCCTTTGTGACACACACTACAGTTTTTCTTAGTAGGTAGTATTTTATTGTTATATTTTATTTATTTCAACAACACAAATTATATTTTTATGAACTGCATTTCTTACAGCCTGTTCGTGGATTTCGAACGTCATCGTTCGCATAGAAAATAACATTAACAGCCTGTTCATGGATTTTGAACGTCATCGTTCGCATAGAAAATAACATTAAAAACAAAAACAAACTTCGAACAATGTTCGATTTTTGTTTTTGTTTTAAATGTAATTTTCTATGCGAACGATGCCGTTCGATATCGTTAAACAGGCAGTTAAACTAATTTCTTAACTAATCAATATCAACTTTTTTTTTTACGAAATTTATATTTTGATAAAGCTATGTTCACACCTATTAAATATTTGACGTCCTACACGAAACCACTAGTTTTCGTAAAGAATTGTTTGATTTTGCAAAACGTTAGGCTAGAGCAAACATTATTTAACAGCTTCTAAATAACATTATACAATTATCATCTTAGAAATAAAGTTTAGTAAAAAAATAGAAATTGTTAAATATAAAACTAAAGTTTGATCAATTTACTGGTCACCTTTTTCTTGCAATTTATCGTCAAATATTTGTTAGGTCTGAACATACCTTAAGTCTGCTTTAAGTTCTATTTTAAGCACAAAAATCACCTAAAATAATGCTAAATTCACGTATAACATTAAGAAATCAGCAATGGGGTAGGATTTGGTAAAAATTATTGCATTAATGATCATTGAAATACATGTTTCTTAATATTTTAAACATTGGAACAACATTGTTTCGCCGTATTTTTGTATATGGAACAAAGTACTGTGTGACGTTTTCCAAAATTAATTCAAGTATCTACTCTGTTCACACCTATAAAATATTTACCGTCCTACACGTAACCACTGTGTTTTCTATTTAATTCAAATTTTGCGTGAATTTCGGGACACCCTTTATTATGTCGAAAGGTATTTTCTGTTAAACAATATTTTAAAGAAAGTTTTCTTACATAATCGCTGTTTTGTTACGCATTGTGTTAGGCCCAGAACAGACGGTGAAACGCAACTGCAACGAAACTGTAACTTCTAGTTATTTTCGAGTTTAATTTGAGTTTATGCCATAGACTCCTTTGAGGGACCACACACGACGCGACCAGTTTGAGACCGGTTTGAAATGCATTGGAAATCAGTTGCATTGAAACCGGCGTGCAGGAAACTCGTGTTTGCGTTTCATCTGTTCTCAAAATCGAAATTATTGTGATAATTTCAGTACATTCTGGTACAATTTAGGTTGCAGGGTGTGTGGAAAAAGATTGAAACTGGTTTCAAAACAATAATTTCTAAAGGGTTCCGTTGCAGTTGCGTTTTACCGTCTGTTCTGGTCCTTACACAACTAGTATGTTTGCATACATTGTTTTAAATTAAATTTTACTGTTTATACCACTTCTATCCGACTGAGAATGGAATACAATTTCCATGTGTGAACCGGTTCTTTACTCTTTTTTTGGAGTTTCTCGAGCGCGACGGTTCTGACTGGTGACAGTAGGGTGTCGAATTCTATTTCACTTCATTGAGCAACGACGTCACAATGTGGGTTGTATTTTACTGTTTTATCGCTACTACAATGGGATGTCTTCGAACGAAATTAGGAAGTTGGTTACGAAACTCGTACGTTTGCTCAATATGCGCGTTTTTTCTCAAGAGCCCAAGCTTTTGTGACCGATGGAACAGTGCATTGTACAACGCATTACAGGGAAAATCCTTCCCGCGGAAGTCTTCAGTCTCAGTTTCAACATAAAGAAGTTTAAGTCAAATGCCCACAAGCACTACGCCCTCTATCCTCCTTCCCACAATCTATTTCCCCAGTTCCCACAACCTATTTTCCTAGTTCCAACACAATGCAATGCATTAGTAGGGGTCATCCCCTGATTGCTGGTCCTAACAGTAAAAAAAAAAAAATAATGCAATGCATTAGTTGGGGGATCCCCTAAGTGCTGGTCCTAACAAAAAAAATATTATGAATAATTTCATTAAAATACTAAAGAAGAAATTTGTCACTGAATTTAGTGAATTTTGAACCATTCCAGTTGTTCAAATATCCATCCTTCATTTTAGGGTTAGAGGTCGGTCCAGTGCAAGCCACTTTGTAGGGTGCATTTACATTTTGGGAGAAATAAAGTTTCTATTTGTGTTACAAACAGCAAAGGCCGCATTGAATTTGAAAAAAAAGAAATATAAACAACTGAAAAAAACACAGAAACATGAGAAACAACGTTAGCAGCAAAAACAACAATAATAAAAAGGAACTTTAGCAACATCAACTGAACAAAACACACATCGCAAACGACAGACAGAAGGACGTAAGAATGGACGAACTTAAAAGCAGCAGCCAAAGCATTTGACGATAATAGTTTCGTTTTTTTGTACCTCCTGGATAAAATTTAAAAAAAAAATGAGGAAGAGAAAAATAAAGTTGCAAAAAAGTTGATAAAAAACAAACGTTGAAAATGGTATTGAATTCGCATTGTCAGCAGCATTAGAAATGAGGAATGAATCCAAACAGCAACAACAGAAAGCAATAACATCAACAGCAACAACAACATAATACAACAAAAAAAAACAACAACAACAGCAACCAAAAGTTGACGACGACAATGACAACAAGAAGAACGTGCAACATCGAATTGAATTGCAATGAATTGAATATTTTTTTCGAAACGTATTGACACGGCTGCAAATAAATATAATCGCCGAACTGACTGACGTTTATTACAACTTACTCACATACTCAACGGACTGACGTATGGACAAACAGTCATACATATTAAATCTGTTTTTTTTAAACCTTCTTCTTTTACATGAAAGAAGTGGAAAAATTGTACAGAAAAAAAAATATGAAAACATCAGCATTGAAAAAAGAAATACATACATCCAAGTCAAAAGCCTTGATAGTTACAGACGTAGATTTGTTATGTAAAAAATTACAAAACAAAAATCGAAAAATAGGTATCGAAAATAATCAAAAAAAGTTTAAAAAAAAACAAAAACTAAAAACGTATAAATTGAATAAATGTTTCTTTTACTTATTCAATAAATACTGTACATCACTTATAATATGGTTGAGGGCAGAAGAAGGAAAGGTTACTACTAGGAGAGAGAATATAGGCATTTTGTACTTAAAAAAAAAATAGTACCACAATTTCGCCACACTGATGAACAGTTTCTAAAATATTTGAAGTATACCCTGCAAATAATATTGGACCACCTGATCCATTTTGATAAAATGGACTGGTCCGATGTAATGCAAGCATGGACCATGTCATTGTTAAAAAGTGTTTGTAGTGAGACGTCATGTCTTCGTTTTTTAACGACATGCTTTCGTTTTTAATTTAAACGACGTCAAAACTAATCCTCTTGAGTATACCATGGAGTAGTGTTCAAACTACTCCTTGTAGTCCAAAGCTGGGCTATTTGGTCCTCCCCTAGGACATCGTAATGTTAAATAGACCATGTTTTTTCCATACGTTTGGGTTACTTTTGGACTAGTCCTAGTCCCTTGTGGGCTACTCTTTACACGCGTGTTCGAACTGGTCCTATTATTTGCAGGGTAATCAGGGTTGGTCAGTATTTGAAAGAGGTGGGGGGGGGTGCTTTAATACCATGGTAGATAAGGCCATGATGGCCTTATCTCTCATTTAATAGGGAGATAAAGCCTTTTTTGTTTTTTTTCCATTTGAATGGGAGATAAAGCTATCATGGCCTTAGCTCACATTAGCAATATTAGAAAATGGCTTTATCTCTCATTTCAGTTCCGGAGACACTATAGTTAAGTATTAAAATCTGGCTTCGCATACTAAAGTTTTTCTGCGTGACGGCCTGCGGTCGTGCTTAGGGGTTTTTTCCTCCAGTAGGACGAGGCAGGTGGCTTCGCTGAATAAAGTTTTCCTGCGTGCATCACAAGAATAAAAAAAAGTTTTCAATGACAACTAAGGATCTTCCCTTTTACAGAATGTTTACGCCTTGCATAATAATTTTCTGAAAAAAATATGGCTTTATCTCTCATTTACGAAAAAAATATGGCTACATCTCTCATTTTTCAAAATTTTTAATATGACCTTACCTCTCAATGATTGGGCAATAATGCCATTTTGGCTTTATCTGTCGTGATTTTTAAGCACCCCCCAATTTCAAATACTGGTTTATGAAGTACAAATACTTGCGTATTGTGATTTTCTATTTTAAATACTTTTGCAAAATGTATTCCGTATTAAAAATACCGGCCGCTTAAGTATTTTGTACATATTTCAAATACTTATGGTCTCAACATTCATTTTCACAAAATTTATTTACTGTTTATTAGAGCGACTCACAAAAGAAAGTGATTTTGTTACCCCTCTGAAAATAATGCTTTATATGTTTTATGATGATTCCCAAAATATTTTGGTTCTAGCGTTGACCATCTGTGAGCTGGACCATTTTTAAAAAAGGAATTTTTTCCGTTTTTCGAATTTTTTGTACTTTGCTCCAAGACGACATAATTAAAATTTGGTATCATCGAAAAGAGTTTTTGAAGCAGCATCCAATGGTAAAAAAAACTTGACCACTTGCGACCTACTAAATACATATTCTCGTTTCGGGTTTCCATATAAATTCTGCGTATCTGGAAATATTGTTCTGCTTTTCCAATTGAATGTGAATTTATTTTTAATTTTGTAATTATTCACATAAAACGCGGAAATCGCGATATATTTGATCGTTTTCATATATGGGCATTATGGGTATCAAATTTTTTAATTTCTCAATTATAATAACCGGATGATAAGCAAAATATCAGTTTTCAAACCCTGGATGCTGTGAGATAAATTTAAGTTTTTAATTAAAAACATATTAATCTCTTAATGACAGGTGCACCATAAATGTAAAATATAAGTTAAAAGTAAATATTCGAAAACACAAAAAATGGATTTTTCTCCTGTTCAGCTGAACAAAACTAAGCTTCCGACAAACTGTGACATAATCCTGCATTTGATATTTTTGCGACTACACTGCAATAACCAGTCATATGGATCTCAAAATTTTATAAAGGAACGATTTCGAGTTTTGCGAGTTATGGAAATTTGTTCAAATTCCGGTAAAAAGTTGTCCAGCTATATGGAAGAAGGTATATAACCTCACAAGGAGATATCGGGACGTCAAAAGGAATTCTAGGCATTATAATATAAGCGATTGGAATTTAGTTTGTAATATTTTACTATGTGAATGACCCCTCAAAATAAGAGCTCCATGCAGGTGTAATGCAAGCGTAAAATTCGTAAATTTATTTTGAATTCAAATATTATAAATTTATGGTGCACCAGTCATTAATAGATGAATATACATATTTTTAGTTTAAATATAAATATTTAAAAACTTAAATTTATCTCACAGCATCCAGGGTTTGAAAACGGACCATTTGCTTATCATCAGGTTATTGTAATTGAGAAATGAACAAATTTGATACCCATATTGCCTACATATGAAAAAAGATCAAATATATCGCGATTTCCGCCTTTTATGTGAATAATTACAAAATTAAAAATAAATTCACATTTTTTTAAAACAGATTCAATTGGAAAAGCAGAACATTATTTCCACATACGTAGAATTTGTATGAAAACCCGAAACGAAAATATGTATTTAGTAGGTCGCAAGTGGTCAAGTTTGATTTACCATTGGATGCTGCTTCAAAAACTCTTTTCGATGATACCAAATTTTATTTATGTCTTCTTGAAATTCGAAAAATTGAAAAAATACCTTTTTTAAAAATGGTCCAGCTCACAGATGGTCAACGCTAGAATCAAAATATTTTGGGAATCATCATAAAACATATCAAGCATTATTTTCAGAGGGGTAACAAAAACACTTTTTTCAGCTCCATTTAAGTTGAGTCGGTCTACTATTTATAAATGTTAAAGCTAACGTACGATAAGCCTGCATTCTATCGCCGTTACTCTTTAACGTAGTGCTGGACATAGTTATAGGAAATTAAACGAGTAACAACAGAGGCATAACGTGGGCACGTGGACGTCTTGTAGATCTTGTTTATGCGGACGACATATCGCTACTTTATTGAAACATAGTCATGTCTCAAAAAATCAAAAATTTCAAGTTTCTTAAGCAAAAGTGTGCCTTTATACCGTAACAAAAAAATCAGTATTATATCTCAAACTGAACCGAAGTTATAGCAAAATATATTTTATTTAATCTGTATATAAAGGTACATTTTAAAAACTTTAATCGCATTTTGCCCAGTTTGATTTTTTTTAAATATGACTATGTTGCAATAAAGGAGCGAGTCTTCTAACGCATAGTCAGTTAGACATGATGGAAAGCCTCAAGATGGTAGAGACTGAAGCTGCAAAGGCATGTCTTAGGATAAATGTCCCAAGACAAAGATGATGGACATTTTTTATTCACGATATCCAACTCCGAGATGTACAACACTTTTGCTACCTGGGTAGCATTAAAACACCAGACGAACATTTGGTCAACTTAGCACAATATGGAAATCCGCATCAATCTCAATCCGCCTTAAAATAATATATTTAATTCCCGTACAAAATCAGTGCTCCTTTATACACTGAACCAAAAATCCAATGAAAATTTACGTTAAGCAAATGAATGACGTTTATTAAAATATTTTCGTTGGCTCAACCAGTTATTCGTTAATATAATGAAAAAATACCTAATAAAAATAAAACTTTCATTATTTTAACAAATAATTCGTTGAGCTAACGAAAATATTTTAATAAACGTAATTCGTTTGCTTAACGTACATTTTCATTGGATTTTTGGTTCAGTGTAGGTGTGAAATATGGGATGTGGCTTCCGAAGATTTAAACACCTTGAAAGTTTTCACCAATAAAATCTTAAGAAGAATTCTGAAAATTATCTGGCCCAACAGGATTTCAAATACACAACTCTGGGCACGCACACATCAACGCCAAATATAAACGGAATTTTTGAAAGGAAAATGAAGGCGGATCGGCCATGCGAAGGCCATTTAACAATGTCACGCAAAAATTTAATAAGTTGAGATTTGCTATGTTCACACTTGGGTTCTTAAACACGTTTAAGCGACTCGAACATGATTAAGCTCTTATCACATACAAATCGAGGCGATAACGCATTCATTGAAGTGATTTGTTAGTCACTTCAAATTGACATGATCACAACTAGGTCACTTCATTAATCACATGCAATACACTGAATCGGCATTATATTTAATCTGTATATAAAGGTACACTTTGAAAACTTTAATTGCATTTTGCCAAGTTCGATTTTGTTTGAGATATGAATATGTTGCAATAAAGGAGCGATATTGTGTTACGGTTTTAGGCGTTCTAATGGTGGCATTTCATAACGTCCAGTGTCATAGTGTCCAAAAAGTGTCACAGTGGCACTATGACACTTTTGAAAATGCCATAAGACACTTTTGGGCATTAAGACACTTTGCAAATGGACATTATGTCATTTTTAAAAATGTCATAAGGTCCATTATTACTAAAGACGTTATATACAAAAAAAGATCTACATACACGCAGAGAAAAACATGTTTTATTATGGTCACAACCAACAAAACTATTTTTAAAGAAACTTATTTAACCATAATATGGTTGTCGGTGACAATGATTTGGTTAAACTAAACATAATATGGTTAAAAAAATGTTAAAAATGGTTTTGTTGTTTTTTCTCTGGGTGCCTATATTAAATATATAACAGAAACACTTCTGGGCCCAGATAAGCTTTAGTTAGCGAAGCCGGTCATTGTTATACCATAGAGGATAAAATCCTTGAGCCCGGCTGAAGGCCGGCTATACAGAGAAGCTTTAGTAAGCGAAGCCAGTGTTTTTTATAAATACCATAGAGGATAAAATCCTTGCGCCCAGCCGAAGGACGGCTATGCTTTAGCTGAAACCAAACTTAAACTAAATAAAGAACAATAATTATAACTCTGTTTTTTTCTAGGTACTTTTTTCCTTGATAGTACCCAAAACTTCCTGAATAAAATTTTGAAATTTTTTGAATGCTGATGTTGATAGTTTTGCTATTGCTGTTGTTATTTGTGTTACTTTTTTCGTTTGCATCGCCAACCGAATTGAATTGTGTTGTCTTTGAGTATTCCTTTTTTTCATAAGCAGTTCTTTTGTTGCATTATGTATGAATTTCTTCTTTCAATTTCTGTGTTGGATTTTTTTTTATTTTTTTCGTTTTAATGCCTTTTTTTCCTTAAACCAACTCGTTCAGCTTCTGCCTGCTGCTACTTAGTTTGTGGATCGTGATCGTGTTTAAATTCTGCACAAAAATTTTATGTTCAATTCATGACAACAAAATTGGCAGTTTAGTTAGAGGTAGTGGCTGTCTGTTTGCTTTTCTGCCTTCTTTCCAGCCTGCCATCCATAATGCCACCACACAACAATATTTTAGAGGAGTTCGTATGCGATCGATGGTTTATGAAAAAATACTTTTTGAATTCGTACATCGAAGTAAAATTTCTTAGAAACAAAAATGCATTTTGCAAATAGATTATCGTGATTTGTTGGAAATTCAAACTCAAACTCAAAAAAAAAAAAAAAAAACACAATGAACCAAAATTGTTTATAAAAGTTAAAGCAAAAAAAAAAAAAAAAAAATGGAAAACATAAACAAAGGCCTACGATTTTGGTTACCATTTTATAATAATTTTTTTCTGTTTTTCTTTTTTGAATGGCCAGCATAAATTCGCAAAAACTCATCATCTGTAACTTCTAATGATCCATTGTGGATTACACGATCTGCAATTCAAAAATTGTGTTTATTGGCTGACTGACTAACTGATCGCAATTGACTGTATAATTTTCATTTCGTATTCCTTTTTGGGGTTTTTTGTTTATCTGAGTGTTAAATTGAAATTGTGTTTTTTGAATTACAATTTTATTATAATTTCTGGGGTAATGGTTTTTGATTCGGTTTTTATGGTTAAAAAAAATTACCTTATTTGGATCATCAGCAAAACCTTATTGGCGTTTTTTTACAAACATAATACATACATACCTATAATGTATGTTAAAATAACGAGTTAAGGAATTTATGAATTGCTAACTGTATTTTAAATACAACTTTAACAATCAGTAAGTCGTCTTACTCTGTCATTCTTCTAGTTTAGCTAAATCTCGATTGCTAAAATAATGAGAAAAATTTTGGGCAGATATTTTGGCAAAATCTGTCAGTATTCTATAAGTTTAATCGCTAAGCTAAAAATTTATATTTTCGCCGTAGCTAATTTGCATTAATTTCTGTCCTTAAATAGAGTTTATAGATTTTTTGCAATGAAGATTTAGCTTCAGAGAATTGCAGAATACGGCTTCTGTTCTTGGGCAGTTCTAGTTCAGTTTTAGCTAAGTTCTAGTTCAGTTCTAATTCAGTTATAGCTCAGGTTTTATTCAATTCTAGCTAAGTACTAGCTTTAGTTCAGTTCTGTTTCGGTTCTTGTTCAGTTTTAGTTCACTTCAAATTCAGTTTTAGTTCAGTTTTGGTTCAGTTCAGGCTCAGTTTAGTACTAGCTTAGTTCGAATTCCGTTCTAGTTCACTTATAGCTCAGTTCTTATTCAGTTCTAGTTTAGTTCTTGTTCAGCTATAGTTCACTTTAAGTTCAGTTTTGTTTTAGTTCTAGCTTAGTTCTACCTCAGTTGTAGTTCAGCTTTAGTTCAGTTCTAGTTCAGTACTAGTTCAGTTCAAGTTCAGTTCTAGCTCAGTTCTAGTCTAGTTCAGTTTAAGTTCAGTTCTAGCTCAGTTCTTGTTCAGTTCTAGTTCAGTTCTAGTTCAGTTCTAGTTCAGTTCAAGTTCAGTTCTAGTTCAGTTCTAGTTTAGTTCTAGCTAAGCTCTAGTTCAGCTATAGTTCACTTCAAGTGCAGTTTTAGTTCTAGCTCAGTTGCAGTTCAGGTCTAGTTTATTTCTAGTTCAGTTCAAGTTTAGTTCTAGTTTAGTTCTTGTTTAGTTTTAGTTCAGTTCTAGTTCAGTTCTAGTTCAGTTCTAGTTCAGTTCTAGTTCAGTTCTAGTTCAGTTCTAGTTCAGTTCTAGTTCAGTTCTAGTTCAGTTCTAGTTCAGTTCTAGTTCAGTTCTAGTTCAGTTCTAGTTCAGTTCTAGTTCAGTTCTAGTTCAGTTCTAGTTCAGTTCTAGTTCAGTTCTAGTTCAGTTCTAGTTCAGTTCTAGTTCAGTTCTAGTTCAGTTCTTGTTTAGTTCTAGCTAAGTTCTAGTTTAGCTACAGTTCACTTCAAGTTCAGTTTTGTATAAGTTCTAGTTTAGTTCTAGCTCAGTTGTAGTTCAGTTCTAGTTTATATCTAGTTCAGTTCTAGTTCAGTTTTAGCTCAGTTCTAGTTCAGTTCTAGTTGAGTTCTAGTTTAGCTCTAGTTCAGTTCTAGATCAATTCATATTCAGTTTAATTCTACTTGAGTTTAATTTAAGTTCTACTTCAGTTTATTTTAGCTTTTATGAACTGGTCCAACATGTATTAAGAATATGTATTTGGAAAAAGCAAACCCAAATTCTGTTCAAATAAACTAATTTACTTGAATTTTTACCAGCGATAAAAAGGAACAAGAATCATCAGTCGATTATAATTTTAATTAAACATCATTAATTGAAGTTTAATTGTTCAACAAAAACGTATTAAAATTCCAAATTCCAAAACTAAATTAAATTCAATACTTTACTATCCAAACCAGTTAATTGTTTAAAGTTGTCGTACCTGTTCTAGTGTTTTAAACTATATAATATAAAATGAATCCCAATTGACAGGTTCTCTTTTATTTACATGACTTTGTGTAATTGTCACCTCAAATCACAAATTTTCATTTAGCTGGTATTTCCGTTTACAAATGATTGATTCTTATTATTCTAAATGTTTTTTTTTTTGTGTCATCATCATCATTGAAATCCCAACTCATTGAAATTTCCTGTCACTTCATAATCTCTTTCTTGCCTCTTGTGCCTGGAAAATTGTTACAAATTTCTAATATTTTCAATAATTTCAACAATTGCAATCACTATTTTATTTCATTTTCTACTCTGGTTGTTGTCTGTTGTAATTTTGAATTGAGTTCTAAATAATTTTTGCTTTGAATTGTAATTTAAGTCGCCTGGTATATTTTGCATTTGTGTGTATTATTTAGGGGGAGTGTGTATGTTTGTGTGTGTGTACTTATTAAGGGGTTTTTTGCTTCTTTATTTTATGTAGAATATATAAATTTTTTTTATTTTATTCCTATTTTTTCTATTTTGTATTCATGTTCTGTAGAAAATTGTAAACAATTTTCTGTCTATTTAACTTTTCACATTAATATCATAGAAAATATTTTTATAGATGGTTTGTTTGCATACAAAGATACAGATATTTACAGAGATATAAAATGTTTATGTAGAAAGATTGTACGCGAAGATGGTTTTGGGATATTTTTTTTCAATTTTGAATTTCTTTTTAAAATGTTTTTTGTACTTTAAAGTTTTTTTTAACAGTTTTATTTTATTGGCTGCGATTTAAGCGTTTTTTTTCATTTGAACTATTTTTCGGTTTCGATATTTTTTTAAATTTTGACAATTTTTTGATCGAAATTAAGGATTTTTAAGATTTTTTTATTTGGAAAATTTTTCTAAAAGTTTTTGCTTTTCTGTAGATGTTTGCTTATTTTTTCGAGCTTGGCGCATTTAACGATTTGCAAAAGATTAAGGAAATACTTTAAACGATGTTACGTTTAGATCTAATTAATATTGATTTTAATATTACAATGTTTTCATTTTAGGGATTTTTTTTGAACAATTGTTTTCTGGCTAAACTTTTTGCTATTTAAAATGATATTTTATTTTTTTTGGAAATTAATATTATAAAATTCTTAGAATTTGTTAAAGATTTTTATTTCAGCGACTTTTTTTTTGGAATAAGCCAAAGTTTCCAAATTACGTACAAGTTTCTTAGTTATCACAAGACAGCATCCAACAAAATGTGGGCGGGCACAAAAAAGATTTATTTAAATATTCAATAATTTGCGATTGATTTTTTTAACCGCTTTTTCATTTTACCCGATATTAATGTTTTTTTTTTAGCAAAATTATTGATATTTAACGACTTTTTCCATTTTGGCGATTTGAGTTTTAGAATTATGCGCATTTGCACAATTGTCGCGTATTTTATTCTTTAGCGCCTTTTTTTTCCAAAAATATATTAAAAAATGTGGCCATAAAACGCTAAAAAGTTGTAATTTTGGTTTTTTTTTAGTTCTAGCGTTTTTATTTTTGTAAATTTATGACGATTTTAACAATTTTGTAAGTACTACAGTTATTATTCAGGATTTAACGCTGGAAGTGAAGTGAAATCCAATCCAAGAAAATGTATTTTGTAAACGTTTTTATTTTCGACGGAGATTAATCATTCCTTATGGTGTTGAGATCTGGTAACTCAATTTCCAGTTGTGCTCCGTTTAGTGCCGGTTCACACACGGCAAGTTTGACTCTTCAAGTCTTGATCTTTTGGGAGAGAAGGGAAAAGAGAATGCTCATTATTTTCCGCTATCTCCAAAAACTCAAAACTTGACAATTCAAACTTGACCTGTGGGAACCGGCACATACTTCGCCATTTGGTAACGAATAACAAACCGGCAGAAAAAGTATTTCGTTATCCTGATTCAGATTGAGAATCAGGAGTTCACTTTTTCTTTTTTAAAGTTGTGCCAATCGTTTAAAAAAATTCTTTAATAAATCTTTATAAACTGTAAAACTTTTTTCGTGTTCCTCCTTTATGTATTCTTTAAAGCTCGTACATAAATGAAAAAAAGTATGTGTTTGTCTACTCATCTTACGCTTGTGAACACTAAAAGCAGAAGAAGAAAAAAAATCTTCAACAAAAATATACATACACTCAAACACAAGTACACACAGACACATTCATACATCTACACTTAAAAAATCTTTCACAGATGAAAAGCAAATGAAAGAAGTGGAAAAAATGGAAAAATATACACAAACATTTTGTAAAGTCCTTTTGAAAAATGTTGGGCAAAAAAAAAAAAAAAAAAAAAAAAATGTGAAAAAATAAATAAATATAAAAAACGTTTTACTAGTGACTACTTAACAAGTTAAACACAAGGTTTTCATACATTTTATTTTCTTCTTTTTCCTTTGCTGGATGATGTTGTTGTACTTGTGATTCAAAAGAAATAGAAGAAGAAATAAAAGACTGTTTGGTGAGTGGAAACAACTTAAAAAAAAAAACAAAATGAATTGAAAAAGGTTAGAGGTGGGTTGAAGTTTCATACAAAGATTCAAGATTTGCACGCATACTATTAATAAACATATATACAGATGTACGTATATGTATACATATATGTACATGTACATACATATGTATGTGCATATATAAAAACTTACATATAGAAGTATTTATAGATAGAATGATAGATAAATAACTAGGATGGATGGATGGTTGGTTTGGGTGACTGTTTGAATGGATGTGACGACGACGATACCATTTGGAGTATGAAATAGTTTAACAACCGTATGAATTGAAAAATAAACTTATGAAAAGACATAGAAACACAAACGACACAACACACAAACATACTACATTTGTATTAACAACAAAAAACATTTATTTTTAAAAGTACTCGGAGTATGCGAAAAATTTAAAAAAATAAACCATTTTTATTATGTATTTTAAGATGGTTTGAATATGTTGGTTGAATGTATCTGCATACAAAGTATCTCATAAGTATTCATATGTTATGAAGATACACGCATACATACGAACATATGCATAGGGTGAAAGCCCCTAAGTTCGGCATGCACCAATAGTCGGCACTTTTGAATTAAATCTTAAATAAATAAGAATTACGGAAATTTTATATATATTTCGAATTCAGCTTTAACTCAAAATACACTCATTTCTCATTATGTAATATTTGCATTTGGCTAGGATGAGAACTTAAGTCTATGTTGGTCGTTATTTAGTGTCAAGCTTTCTACACGCTCCATAGTGGCTGTTTTTTAAATAATTTGTTAGTGCCAAAGCAAACTAGAACAAGTGGTAATCGTACTAATATAAATAATATTTTTACCAAAACAGTTTTTATAGGTGAAAATATGTTCAAATATTGCCTTTAATCTATAAATCTGCAAAAAAAAATATTATTTTAACTTATTTTTATGGATGCCGGCATTAGGAACAAATTTTTTTGCAAATTTCAGTAGTCGGCATAGTGATGCCGACTACTGGAAAATCATAATTTTTTCATATTAAGCTCAAATTCTCAAAAATGTTTCTTTACTCACCTCCCTTGACAACAGTACAAAAATAAATGAGTTTTAAATGAATTTACCTAATAGTCGGCACAGTTTATATTGAGTTCCCAAATATATGCCGAACTTAGGATATAAATGATCCTATAGTCGGCAGCTGATTTTATTATATAAAAATCGTTTATAAATGGCTAAGAAATAAGTAAAAGGTGCAAAAACATCAAAATTTCGATACAAATTTTATTTGTAAGACTTTACTATAACCTATTGGTAAGTTTAATGTACAAAAATTTTGTAAATTTTCAACAAAAATTTTACTTTGGCGCCTTTGCAACCGATAACTAAATGTCATTGGACCAGATTGGGTTTAAGATAGAGTTGTAAAGAGGGAGTTTACAATCTAGACTAAGGAAAGAATTCCGCTTAAGGAGCCAGGTTATTTGAATTGATTTTCATTTCAGTTAATTTTGCCTCTATCAGGCCTGCCACACATTCCGATCAAAATACTACGGATCGAATTTGTTTTAGCTTCTTTAAATTTAATTTTCTTTTTTGGAGAAACCAGAATTACTTCCACTTCCGATCGGAATTGATCTCTTTGACAGGTCTGTATATAGCATTTCCATGTTAAACATCGATCAAGATGTATTTTTTGTTTAATGATTGATTCACAACGCAAAGCGGATTTTCTATATATTTATATTTATTAATAGATCTTGATCATCAATTGTTTTAACAATATTCTAATTGAAATATATGGTTCTGTAATTATCGAGATGCTTTATAGGTAGCAGTTTGCTTAAAAAAGCTGTATCAGTTGATGTTTGGATTGTCTGAAGTAAATATTAAATAAAATAGACGTCATAAATTGCCTCCTTGCGACTCCTGTGGTTATCGATTAAGAAGAACTTAAAAAATTTCCTACTTCAATAACAAATTCTAAGTACTTATGGGTAAGTTTATCTTATCAAAATATTAATTTTTAAGTCCAAATTGAAGATTTTAACAACATTATTTTCTCAAACGGCTTAAAAATGTTGGATGATATACTAAAAGACCTTTATGACTCAACTCTAGTATGGTCTTTTCCTGGCTTCGGTGCAATGGGTACCAATGAAAACTTCCATTCTAGAAAGTAGCATTAAAGACGTTAGATAGCTTTAAATTTAAATAAAAAATGCCGTGGAATCTTTCATGATTGTACACTGAAAGGGACGTTAATTGTGTCCGTACAAGGGACATGGCCTCTCAAAAGAACTTATTGCCTTCCTTTAGAACATTGCCAGGATCAGGGAACGGAGTCCGTTTTAAGGGAGTTTCCGTTTGAGGGAGATTACACTTACGAAACACTAAATTATATAAAAACTAGCTTTAAGCCTGTCCCTGCCAAGCAGGAAGAGAAACTAATTTAAGGTAAGCTCCAACGTCAGTACCAAATGCTTGGCAATTCTTGGCTTTTTGGGCTTTAGGGGGCTTAAAAATTTACTGATATGTAAAATAGAATAATTTTGCAACACACCTTTTTCTTTCAATTCTCTGCCCACAGTCCAAAAATGTTAGATCCAACTACTTCAGACTTTGCTCCTTTGTAAGGACTATATGCTTGGCCATTTTCAGCTTCCTATGTTTTTAGGGGGCTTTAATAAAAACTAAAATGTTAAAAAATCGAATTTTACCACATCGTTTCCTCCTAATTCTCTGCCCACAGGCCAAAATATGGCTACGTTAAGATTTTGCCTAGGTATTTCACTATATGCATGCGGATTTTCAGCTTTCTAGCCCATCAGTGGGCTTCAAAAAGCTCTGAATATACAAAAAAGAACAACAAACAAATAGGGAAATTATAATTAATAATTATAATTATAATATATATACATATATAAGAAAGAAAGCAACAACATTAACTTGGTGATGGGTATTTAGGACTCGGCATAGCTTTTTTAATAAATATTATGGAAAATTGTTAAATAATAATTGGTATTAAATACAATATATCTTCAATTTTTTAACGATTTTGTAATTTTCTTCATAAAAAATTCAATGCCGACAATAGGGTCATAAAGTGCCGCATTTAGGGAAAGGTGTGCCGACTACAGGCGCAAATCGTGTATTTTAGAAAAAATGTAAATTACTCAAATTTAATACAAATATGCTTAGACTCAGTAAATTGAGTCTAAAACTATACTAACTACTGAACAATAATAATTCGTTGGCATCCCAATATCATGTTCACACTCATGAGAGTACCAGTTTAAATATCAGAAAAAAGTTAAAGTGCCGACTATTGGTGCATTCACCCTACGTGCATTTGCGAATTTGTATTTTCATGAATACTCTTTCGTACATTCATATGTATGTAGTTATTTATGTATTCGTACATCAATAAGGACTTTTTAAGTACTAAAAAAAAGATCTTTAAATCTATGTTTTTACCTACACAGAAAAAAATAATTTTCATATTTGAATACGAAATTCGCATATTTGATAAAAAAATTTTTTGAATTTTCTGCGATGACGATTTTTGCATTATTGATAAAAAAGTTTGTTGGTATAGTTATTGAATTTTTAGTCAACAACCAAGTTTATTGAATCAATAAAAAAAGTTGTTGCCCAAAATAATTTTTTTCAACAAAATGTTTACGTGATTTGTTAAAATAAATTGTTGGAAATGTTGAATAAATCAAACAAAATGTTTATCAAATCTTTATTTATTTGTTTATTAATAATGATGTGCTAAATTCCCAATTTTATTTTTTGATGAATACACTAAAATTTATTATTGGGGGATAAGCTAGTTCCTATGCGCATTTCTCTGGTTGCTTAGGCCAGATCATCAGGAAACCTTTTTCTAAAGACTTTGGCAAAACTAAAGATATTTAACCAAATAAAAGTGTTAAGCGAATGAGAATTATGACCTATTATAAAATGGACAAGAGTTGTAAAAATACTGTTTTAACGTTGATTCAAATATTTGTTTTATTGAATATCAAGAAATATTTAAATATTTCATTATTAAATATGTTTTATTGAGTGCTATTTTGCCAAGTGTATATTTGATAAATTTTTTCATTGAATCAAACAAAAAGTTTGTTAAACAAAAATTATATTTTTAACAAACTGTATTGTTAAAAATTTTCTTGAGATATTGTTTTCTGTGTATGTAGGTATATCTATATCGAGCCCTAATAGCAAAAATGATGTAACCAACAAAAATAAAATTTTACAGGAGAAGGCTTTTTTTTAATAGTTTTTGCTTCTAGGGTTTCGTTTGAAATTGCTTTTGCTCTTATTTCGTAACGGTACTTCCGAGAGATATGAGATTTTTAGAGATGATGCAAATGATCAAAAATTATCGATATTCATAAAAAAAGAAAAATCTAAAATGTTGTTGGTTACATCATTTTTGCTATTAGGGCTCGATATGCATACATATATAGGCTCATACTATACAGGGTGGACCAAAATTACCGAAGGGGTTTGAATTGCTTATAACTTTTTTATTATAATTTAAAAGATTTTGTTATTCGTGCTTAATTCCCAATTTTTTTTCTTGATAAATACACAAAATTTATTGTTGATGGGATAAGCTATTCCTATTATAATTTTTTTTTTCTTTTCTTTTCAGTATTTTGTAAAGAAGACTTGGGGAATTTTAAATGGAGCAGTACTCAACTGAACAAAGTGCCCAAATTGTTGAGTTTTATTTTTCAAATCAACGATTCATTGTTTTGACTCCGCGTTAACGAATTATTTCGCGTACAAGTGATTTTAATTGGCCTCCGCGTTCACCGGATTTAACCGCCCCATACTGTTTTCTTTGGGGATTTTTGAAAGGAAAAGTCTACATTAATAAGCCTAGAACCATCCAGCAATTAAAACGCAATATACGCGACGAAATAAACAACATAACACCTGAAGTTTTGCGAAAGGTTATGGAAAATGTGTTGGAAAGAGCACGAGTTTGCGAAGCAGAAAATGACCACCACTTGCGAGATATTATTTTTCATAACTAAACCTCAAATATTCCCCATTTATATACTGTATTAAAAAAATTAAAATTAATAATTATTTCTTAAATAAAAAGTTATAACGAATTCAAACCCCTTCGTTAATTTTGGGCCACCCTGTATAAATGAAAATGCGTTTGATTGTTTCGTATAGACTCCTAAACTACAAAAACGATTTTACTAAAATTTTCAAACTTATTTCCTGATAACCCGTCGGTAAACATAAGTTTTAAATATTTGAAAATTTACAAGTGGTCGTGAAGCCCCCCATAGTAGAGCGACAATATGAATAATTTTATATCTGGTGACCGGTTACAGTAGAAGTCATAAATTTTGAAACAAATAACTGGGTTATCAATATACAACATCTGTCAAAAATTAGGCTGGATTGGAATAGTGGGAAAGGCACTTCCCATATGAAAAAAATAAAGTTTTTTGTATATCTGGAGAAAGCAGTGCTGCCAATGTAGCATTCGGAAATTACACATGACTGTGCTCCAAATTATATATTCGAAGAAAAATTACACATACATATAAATCGAAAAAGTATTTTTAATAGAATAAATTCAACTTGCAAAACCTTATTGATATTCCATATTTGCAATTAAATGGTTAGATTTATAAAAAAGCAATGCTTACCAATTGCTGTAGTAGGAAAGAACTGGATGAACATCAGAGAACGGCTTGGTGTGATTGCAAAAAGTTCGCATTTTATGAACACTATAAAATCGAATCTTTTGCCGAGTCATTCACATTCGCTGCTGGTCATTAAATCATTTAAATAATGCACAGCATGTTTTGCGGTCTACACATGGGCACTATGAAAGTCTTCTTGCCGATAGTCAACGTTTATTACTGAGAGGGAAAGAGAAGATGTAATGGAAAGAGGGAAAAAAGTCAGGCCTTAAAAATCAAGTTTGACTGTGATGGAAACTGAAAGAAATTACGAAAACTTAATGTTCTAAAAGCAAATCTTGGCTGTCAAAAATTAATGGAAGAGTAGAACTAAAATTAAAATTACACACAGATTACACATGGGCTACACATGCAAGTAAAAATTACACACAATATGTGTAATAACACATGGATTGTCAGCAATGGGAGAGCGCCAAGAGCCAAAATTACCTTTCAATACACAACATCCGATAACATATGGGCGGTGTTCGAAAATTGGAAGTGAAAACTGAAGTGAACGGTCTTACAGACTTGTGTACTAAATTTCCCGCGTTTGGCGAGAAATCCCCATATCTGACAGCTCTGCTTCTTATTGCTGGCTCATATACGTCATGGTTGACCCGTCATGTCTTGAGCTTTTAGGAGAGAAGGGAAAACAGAACGCCATTTCTTTTCTCCTCTCTCCTAAAAGCTCAAGACTTGACGAGTCAAGCTTGACGTGTGTAAACCGGCACTTAAAGTAAATACGCTGTGCTCTGATGGCATTTTAGCCATTAAGTGCACACAGAAAAAAAACCAATGTTAAAATAACATGGCGAAATGGTGATTGAGAATCATGGTAAATTTCTGCAAAAGGATGCCTTTTATTTAAATTTATCATTATTTCATATTAATTTTCAATGAAAAATATTAAAATAACCTTAAATCACGTTTAAAATAACTTTATTCACTGTTAAAATAACTTTGTTCAATATTGAATCCATAAAAACCTGTTTTATATTAAAATCAAAAGCATATCTTGGTTAATTAACATGCATACATACTTAAGTATGTAAATTTTTTTATTTTCATGTTTAAAATATGTTATAAAAAGAAGACAATTCCCGTGTTATTTTAATTAAAATTATTTATTTTAATAGTACATCAAGTTTTCAAAGTAGAATTATCACGAAAACCATATCGGGCCATTCTGCTGATGCTTCTAACAAAGGAGATACAAAATAAGTGAAACATGTGTTACAGGGGTAAGTGTTTTGAATTATTCTTAAATAAATGCATATGTTGTCTTCACACTGTTATATCACACTCCAACCAATTTGACTCCACATGAAATTCACGTTATTTCAACTTGAAATAACTTTCATTCAACGTGATTCGGATTGTTATTTCAATATAAATGACATTTTGCTCTACTGCAATGTTAAATTAACATGAATTATAGTTATTTTAAAAATGTTGTTCGCAAGTTATTGTAAAATCATGTTAAATTAACATGAAACAACAATGAAGCAAAATCACTACTGAAAAATGTAAAATCAACCTTGTTTTGAACGAATTTACATTGATTTTTTTCTGTGTGTGGCTAGATTTAGCTATTTTTCATCATGTTAAGTAACGTTTTTAAATTTTTTACTAAAAATTAAGCCATTTGTAGAAGCCTATTTGCTATTGATAGAAAATTTACCAAGAATATTTTACGAAAATTGGCTTTTCTTAAAGTAATTTAGGGAAATTTGCTATTTATAGTTAATTTGCTATATTTTAATACATTTTGAAAAAATGTTGTTATCTTAAGCAAATTTAAAAAATTTTTTTATTTATAGCAAATTGGATGAAAATTTGGTACTTACGACAAATTTGAAAAAAGTTTGCTATTTATGGTAAATTTAGTGAACATTAGCTGTGTTCATTTGCTAAAAATTATTAAAAATTTTTAACAATTGAAGCACAGCCGCGAATAACGTTTTAAGTTACAAAATAATAATTTTTCAGGAGAGCAAAAAAACGTTTTTTGACAAGCAGCATTATTTGTTTTAAAAATTTTTTTTTCTATTATTTAAAATAGTGGTAATAAAAACTTTAATGCAAAAGGCTTTTAAAACATTATTCCGCACTGCAAAACCATTTCTGTTTCATCATTATGTTAGTAACTTGCAATGTTCTTCCACTGGCTGACACTTTGTACGCCATTTTGAAGGCGTTAAGGTGCATAGTTTTGGTTGATTTGATGTTTAAACTGTGTAAGAGAGTAAAGTCAACGTTTATCTGCAAAAAAACAGTTTTTGCAAAATGTGGCGTTTACAACGTTTTTCGCGGCTGTGCTTCAATTGTTACAAGTACAAGTTGCAAGTCAATGTTAAAAGTAAATTTACAAGTAACAATTGTTAGAAATATAGAATAAGTAAATATGACGATAATTTGCTTTTAATAATAATTTAGTGATGTTTGCTAAATATGTGAACAATTTGCTATGTTTTTAAAACACTTTGATTAAACGTTATTATTTTAAGCGAATTTGTCGAAATTTGCTATTTCAGTAAAGTTGGACAATCAATAATAAACTTGACAAAAATTTGCTATTTATGGTAAATTTGGATAATATTTGCTATCAATAATAAACTTGACAAAAATTTGCTATTGATGGTAAATTTTGAAAATTTTTGCTATCAATAATAAATTTGACAAAAATTTGCTATAGATCGTAAATTTAGAGAATATTTGCTATAAATATTCATATTTACAAAAATTTGCTATTGATGGTAAATTTGGACAATTTTTGCTATCAATAATAAATTTGACAAAAATTTGCTAATGATGGTAAGTTTGGACAATATTTGCTATCAATATTAAAATTGACAAAAATTTGCTATTGATGGTAAGTTTGGACAATTTTTGCTATCAATAATAAATTTGACTAAAATTTGCTATTGATCGTAAATTGAGAGAATATTTGCTATCAATATTCATATTTTCAAAAATTTGCTATTGATGGTAAATTTGGACTATATTTGCTATTAATAATAAACTTGACAAAAATTTGCTATTGATGGTAAGTTTGGACAATATTTGCTATCAATATTAAAATTGACAAAAATTTGCTATTGCTGGTAAATTTGGACAATATTTGCTATCAATAATAAATTTGGACAATATTTGCTATCAATATTAAAATTTACAAAAAATTGCTATTTATGGTAAATTTGGCCAATATTTGCTATCAATATGAAAATTTACAAAAATTTGCTATTGATGGTAAATTTGGACAATAATAGCTATCAATAATAAACTTGACAAAAATTTGCTATTGACGGTAAATTTGGACAATATTTGCTATCAATAATAAACTTGACAAAAATTTGCTATTGACGGTAAATTTGGACAACATTTGCTATAAATATTAAAATTTACAAAAATTTTCTATTGATGGTAAATTTGGACAATATTTGCTATCAATATTAAAATTTACAAAAATTGCTATTTATGGTAAATTTGGACAATATTTGCTATCAATATGAAATTTTACAAAAATTTGCTATTGATGGTAAATTTGGACAATAATTGCTATCAATAATAAACTTGACAAAAATTTGCTATTGATCGTAAATTTAAAGAATATTTGCTATCAATATTCATATTTACAAAAATTTGCTATTGAGGGTAAATTTGGACTATATATGCTATTAATAATAAACTTGACAAAAATTTGCTATTGATAATAAATTTGGAAAATATTTGCTATCAATATTAAAATTGACAAACTTTTTCTATTGATGGTAAATTTGGACAATATTTGCTATTAATATTAAAATTTACAAAAAATTGCTATTTATGGTAAATTTGGACAATATTTGCTATCAATATGAAAATTTACAAAAATTTGCTATTGTTGGTAAATTTGGACAATATTTGCTATCAATATTAAAATCGACAAAAATTTTCTATTGATGGTAAATTTGACAAAAATTTGTTATTGATGGTAAATTTCGACAATATTTGCAAGCAATAATAAACTAAACAAAAATTAGCTATTTATGGTAAATTTGGACAATATTTGCTATTAATAATAAACTTGACAAAAATTTGCTATTGATGGTAAATTTGGACAATATTGACAAAAATTTGCAATCAATAATTAACTTGACGAAATTTAACTCATATTTGTTATTAATAGCTTTTCTCGGTAAAATTGTAATCTGGGGAAATTTTGTAGTAAATAGTAGTTATTGAAAAATGTTGCTATTTTTACATGCATTTGATAAAAATTTGTTAATTTCAATAAATTTAGCAAAAATTTGTTAATATCAAATAATTTGACAAAAATTTGCTATTATTAGTAAATTGGGATAATATTTGCTATTTATAATAAATTTTACAAAACTTTACTTTTTACAGTTTGGCGAATGTTAATGTTAAAGTTAAAGTTAAAAGCAAATTTAAAATTTTTATTAATAATAAATTTTAATAAATTTAGCGAACATTTGCTATTCATAGTTAATTTGGCAAAAACTATCAATTTGTAGAAAAATGGGTAAGATTGATTAGTTGTACTAAACTGAGCGAAAATTTGTAATTAATAAATTTTGTTTTTTGGAAATTTGCTATTTTTAAAAAATTCAGCGAAAAATTTGATGTTATAAAATACATTGGCTAAAAACTTGTTAATTTTTCTAATAATTTGATATTTATTTAATAATGTGCAAAAATTTGCCATTTTCTTTGCAGGAAGTTTTGCGCAAATTTGCAGATCAGATTGATACGAACTCATATATAAATGTTTGCTGGGCATTTGCACTTCATACTAGTTTATCAAAATACAAAAAAATATATTTGTGTGTACTAAAATAAATTAAACCCAACATTTTTGGTCTTAGTCTGTCTTCTTCTCTTGCAAGAATGACCAGTGTTTTTGGCTGACATACCGACACAACGACTAATCAACCGATGGCTTGTGTTGCAAGTTTGTTTGATGTTGAACTGTGTTTCGTACAGTGATGGATGATTTTGTATTAATACTACGATGGAAAGGGCCGGAATAGAAATGGCAATGATGGTAACGATTGTTGGCAAAAACCTAATAAACAACCGCACAGTTGTGCAAATATGTAGTTAAAATCAAATTTTCACATTTCTGGAACACTATCTAGACTACTGGGTGTTTTTGCAGGAGCTGCTGCAGCTGCCGGTGTTGATGATGAGGATGGTGCTGGTGCTGGCAACAATGTCTTTGGTGTAATGATGCCAAACTAAAACAGCAGTAAGAGTTGCATTTAGTAAGTTGTTTAGTTCGTTAAAAAAAAGGATCAAGAGACTTGTTTTTTTTTTTAAATATTTTTCTTACAAGAAAAAAAAAAATTATTTTCCTTTGAAAACAAATTATACGCCTGAAAAATCTTCGATTTATATTTGCTGCGTCCTGAAAAGTCTCCAAAGCAACAATACTTTGCTTCAGGAGAACAACTCCTTCTCAAAACAAACTCAAGTCAATTCGAGTTAAAGATTTTATTGTTAATTCTTTTGTTGTAGTCAAGTTTAAAGAAACCCATGTAAAGAAATATTGTGTACAAACTGTTTCCAATGATGTTGTTTTTTTTTTTTCTTGGAGTCTTGTTCAACGAGTTGTTGTAAGAACACAAGACTACGTTTATAAACAGAATGTTGGCGATTTCCCTCCTTGTCCATTGTTTTTGCTTTTAGGGCAGCTTGTTTATTTTGGCTGGGATTTTTTGTGTGTTCGGTAAGAAAAGTTGTAGGTTGTATTGATGTATTTTTTTCAGTTGTGTATTTCTTTAGGTAGCACATTTTGGTATTTTCGTTACATGTATTTGTACGATGATATTTATGCTGTTGTTGGTTATTTTAGGGGATTTTTGTATTTTTTACTTCGTCTGATTTGTGTTTTGTTTTCTTTTTTGGCAAGACGTTGGAAAAGAAAGCAGAGTAGTAACAAAACGCGTATAACCACACCCTAAAGATTTTGTTAAATACTCACGGAAAAAAACAATGTTTGCTTTTGCCACCAGATTTGGGAGAAGAAAAAAACATACTGAATAAATAGCAAGTATTGCACAGTGGTGCCAAAATGTTAAACAAACAATTATTTTTAATCAAGTAGGGGAGCTTTTGATAGAAAATATTTCACAAATTTTCAATTGATAAAAAATTTTGAATTTATTTTTTATTTGAGTCGATTATTCTGAAAGTGGTTTAAGTCCATTTTGAAAAAAAGTAGTTAATGATAACAATAATCGCAATCCTATTTAATCTTTTTTTTATAAACAATTTAAGTCTAGTATCATTAAAATCGCCATGATTTTGGGCACTTAAAAATTAGTTAGCTAACGAAATCCAAAAAAAATTATTTTGAAACCGGTTTAAGTCCACAAATTTTTATTAACTAAAATGAAAACTGGAAGAAGCAATTCATAAAAGATTAAAAAACACTAGTGGCGTACCTGTAAATTGGCTAAGGATATGTTGGATGCGTTTTATAAAAAGTGAACCCTTTAAAATCTTTTATAAAGAATCTATGGAAGTGGATAAAGAGTTCAAAATACTTGACTTATAACCTTGTCGGGGAAGACAAGGAACTTCAACAAAATTAAATTAACACCATTATACAAAAATATACGTCCCATTTCAACTCCTAAGTAGGGATGAAACGATACCTCTAAGGTATCGATACTTTTACTCGATGTGGTATCGCTCACAAAGTATCGATACCTACTCATTAAAGAATAAGAAGTATCGATACTTACTTGTATCGGGTTGTATGATAAAAGAATAGAAAGAAGCATTTATAAACGTTCTTATTAGTGTTTTAGTACTATACAATACAATAAGAACTACGACAAATTAGAATTTTTTTGCAAAACGAAAAGTGTAAAAATTTAGACCACTTTTTGTTACCACCTAGTACCAATTCCTTTAGAATAGTCTTTTTTATCTTTGGAAACGAAATTTTTTAGAACGTTCAGGATATTCACCTTTAATTCCAGAAATCAACAATGTCACTGTGTATTTATTTTAAATGTAAATACAATGTATTTTTTTTTTTTTGAAATTCGTAAATATATGTATAATAAAGTGCGGTAAAACCATAATCCACGATGTTAATTGTAAGTCACACCTTAAAGTCAAGTTTTTTGCGCAACTTAATTTGACCATTCTTTGTTTCAGTATTTGACAGCTTCTACCATTGAGAGATATACAATTGAGCAGCGCGTTAAGATTGTTAAAGCCTTTTACGAAAATGGGCGTTCAATCAAAATGCATTTCGTGCACATCGTGATTTTTTTGATCAGCATTATCGACCAAATGTTTCCACAATCGGGAGAATTGTGCGCAAATTTCAGCCAACTGGGTCTGAAGGAAATGGAAAAACAAATGTGCATGCTCGCCCAGTTAGTTCTGCGGCTGGCGGCGTTACCGGGCCGTACTTCTTCGAAAATGAGGTCGGCCAAGTAATTACAGTGAATGGTGTTCGCTATCGCGAGATGATTACGGAATTCCTATAGTCATAAATTGAGGAAATGTACCTAGACGATTTGGGTTTATAGGCGTTAACTGGTCAAACGGTTTCTTGACACCGTTACTGCTGCTCCAGCTTTGGAAAATAATCAAAAATTGAAGATTAATTTCAATACCAAAGTGAAACGATTACTTTTGACCGATACCGAGTATTTTTTTATCGATACTACTTATTACTCGGTTGCTAAGTATCGATTAAAAAATACTTGGTACTTATATCAAAGTATCGAATATGTACTTGTATTAACTCGTATCGTTTCATCCCTACTCCTAAGTATAAGGATATGATGGAGTTACTAAGGTATATACCACCTATGCACCATGAATATTTTAACAAAACCTCACACATAATCTAAATGAGGAGAAATAATATGGCAAAATCTTTAATAAATTTAATTTTTTAATAAATGAATCATATATATTATTTCTAAAGCACTTTTTTTTGTCGGTTGCAAATATCTCCCATACCACCGCATCAAATTTAATGAATGATATCTCATTTTAAAGCTTATTTCTAACACTAATGACGAAAAATAATAAGAAATTAAAAAATTTATATTTTCATTGATAAAAATCATATTTTAAAATGTATTGAAGTTACTAAAATTTCTATTAATTATTTTCATTTTATGTTACAAAAATGACAACTAACGGTGCGAAATATTCGCACGGGTCATCTAGTTCATATTTATTTTTAAAAACATTTTTTTGATTACATAAATAAAAATCTGTATCTAAATTGAATTCTTCCCTATTTATTTTAAAGCTATTACATTCATCTACATCAAACATAAAATATTTACAATTTCTATTGCTTAATTTCTTTAAAATAAGTGGAGTTATTCCTTTTTACAAACAAAAAAGTTATTTTATTTATTTTGAAAGTGGTTTAAGTCCATTTTAGGTTCTGAAGCACAGCTTATTTTTCTAGTAAAGTTTACAAAGCTTATTACGTTATATATTCTAATAAGTTGAAGGCCAAAAAGCCCTAAAAAAATTAATACCCCTTAACAATATTTTTGAAACAAATTAAACACAAACCCTTAAATATCTCAATATAAGAAAAAATGGACTTAAACCACTTACAAAATAAACGACTCATTTGTAAATTTTAATTTTGGGAAAAATGTAAAAATTAACAAAATTTTCAAATTATAGCAAATCTAAGAACTATGCTTCTCATTTACATGTCTATATCAAAATTGGCAAAAATGTCCTGCTTATAGCAAATTTATTGAATATTTAACACTTATAGCAAATTTGGCAAAAAATTGCTAAAATAAGGTAATTTAATTAGTATTGTGGTTATTTTGTTGAACTATTTATGGTTTTTAATCCAAATTTTTAATATTTTTAATTAGGCTTAAGTTCATGAAATTTAAAATAAGGTAATTTATTGAAAATTGTAGCAAAGTTTTAAAATTTCAATGTTATTGCAAATAAAATGAAAATTTGCAAATTATATCAAATTTGGCAAAAATTTCCTGTTTATAGCAAGTTTATTTAATATTTAAAAATTATAGCAAATTAACTTAAATTAAATTTCCTTATTTTAGCGAATTTGTTGATAATTTAATAATTATAGCAACTTTTTTGAAAACTTAATAACCATAGCAAATTTACAACTAAAGCTTAGTTGCATAAATTGAAATATTATTGAAAATTGGCGAAATATAGAATAGTAAGCCTGTTTATAGTAAGCGTGTTTATTGAATATTCAATAATTATAGCAAATTTTGCGAAAATTTTGCAAATTTGGTTGAAAATTTACCAATTATAGCAAAAGGTTTGATAAATTATTCATTATACCAAATTTGTTGAAAATTTAATAACTATAGCAAATTTGTTTAAAATTGATTAATTATTAAATATTTGACAGCAATTTGCTTATTACAGCATTTTTATTGAATATTTTACAATTAAAGCATACACTGATAGAAAAATGCATCTTCATATTGATGATGCCCTATTATCAGAATTGTGACATTAATGTTACTACAAATGGCATCAATGATGCAAAAAATAACATCAATCCAATGACTATCGTCTTCGTACAATTTTGTCATTTTTTACGTGTCTTCTATTTTATGACTGTAGTGACATCAATCCGATGACACATTTTGTATATTATTAACATTATTTTCATGATTACAAAGTATTATAAGGAGCAAAAATTCATATATTTTCTTTTTTCTTAAATTATTTAGCATTTTTCATTTTTCGAATTTATTCTATGAGCTAAATTTCAGTTATGTATTTTATAAAGGTTTTTTGTAATAGTTCTATTCCTTCAATTTTTCAGAAATGACTTTATACACTACCAGACTATTATATTGTATTTTCTTGTTACATTTAACTGAAATTTAGCTCATAGAATAAATTCGAAAAATGAAAAATGTTGAATATAATTTAAAGTAACCTTCGGAAGGAAATAATTCCCAGTTTCTATTTGTTAAATTATTTAGCTAAATACATAAAATTTTTAAAGTAGAATGATTACGAAAACCATATGGGGCATGTTGCTGGTGTCTTATTATTGAGAGTTCTGCTGTAAACAAAGGTCGTAACTCAACAATCGTGAAACAAACATATATAACGGGTAAGTAAATAATAATATTCTCTCACTTTGACTTGACTCAATTCCAATGACTTTGACTTACTGACAAACTGTCATTAAATTGATGCTAATGTGTCCTTTCTCCGATGTTATTGCGTCATCGCACTGAGGACATGTTCGACATTTCTGTAATGCCGATGTGGCATACCATTGATGACATAATTTCATTTTGACCCTGATGACACTTTGGCCAAGTGATGTTAATGTTGACATCACCATGATGAATAGTGTCATGGGGTCAGAAACGAAGACACTTGTCAGAGTACTGATGTCAAAATACATCAGCGTTATTACGCCTTTTCTATCAGTATAGTTGCATACATTTAATAATTATGACAAATTGACTAATTTTTTTTTTTTTTTTATTTAAATAGTCTTCCTTTATTTACATTATTTTACAAAACTAAACTAAATATTTACATATGAGATCTTATCTTTCCAAAAAGATATTACAACAAATGATTGAGCTTCTCAAACAAGTTTAAAGAGTTCATTTATATAGTTAAGGAATTTAAAGGTAAAATTGGGAAAAAACCTTTATACAAATAGTTAAATAATCAAACATTGTTCGAGAAGGTTAGTGTGGTTATACTATGACTATTTTTACAATAGTCAATCATAATCACAGCCTTCTGGGCTTGGTAATTTTTAGTTAACTTTGGTTTAATCTATTACATTCTCTTAAAGCAATTTTGACGAAAATTTACTTATTAATTTATTGCAAATTTAATAAATAAAAAAATTTATATATTATAGCATATTTCGCAAAAATTTGCTAAAATTCGCAAATTTTTAGAAAATTTTAATTATTATTTAGGCTTAAGTTCATCAAATTTAATTTTCATTAAATTATTTTTATGAAGAAAGGAATTTTACAACATGAAAATTAACTAAAATTGTTTGATAATCTTTCATTCTTGACCGTGGCCGGGGCTCGAAACCTGGCCGGCTGGTTACCATGACATGTTTCGATAGCAACCACTCGATTTCTTCAGATTGATTTGCCGTCTTACACTCGCAGCCATCGAATTAAAAACCATAAATAGTTCAACAAAATAACCACAATACTAATTAGTTTTAATTATTTTTAATATCATTACTACAAATTGATTTGACTGACAAAATTGTAAGTTATAGCAATTTGAAAAAAAATTTTAATTATATAATTTTTTTATAATTTTCTTATTATTGAAAATTTTGCTAATTATATCAAATTTGGCAAAAATTCACTAATTATTGTAAATTTTTAAATATGTTAATGCATAATAACTAAATAAATGACAAAAAATTAATTTTTATTGCAAATTAGCTGAAGTTTTACTTATTATAGCTGTGTAACAAATAAATTGTAACCTGGGTTAACGCAATCCTCGATAAATGCAACTCTTCGATAACCGCAACCCCCAAATTTGTTTAACATTAGTGACTCTGTAAGAGCAACTTTTCAAAAACAAATCCTCAATAAACGAAACTTTACAAAAAAAATTTGGTTTTTCTTTCTTTCGTTTTGTTTTTATTTTAGTTTTTTTTTTTTTAATTAAAGAGATTCAAAACTACAAACGTAAAGCTGGGATCACACGATTGCCCCAAATGCACCAATATGACACAATTTTGATTGTGCTTTATTGACGCACAATAAAGAAATTGCACCAATTAAATATTCTGAAATCACACGATTGCCCTGTTTTATACAAATTTAATTGCCGCTAGTTGGTACAAAGTGAAATGTGTACAATAATTGCCGCAGCTCAGTCACACGATTGTTCTTACTTGAGAACTGCGAAAACAGCTGTTGTGGTAGCTTTTTTATTTGCTTGGAAGTTCTAGTTGGTATGTTCATTAAAAACGAAAAATTTCTTCATAGGTACTCTAAAATTTTTTGTTAAATAGTTTTATTTGAAATATTTTAAGAAAAATTTATGAAATTCTAAAAATTAGTTCAACAATTTCGAATGTTAACGTTTGCTAAAGGAAGCACAAAAACGTAAAATTTATTAAAAAAAAAGGCAAATATTGGCGCGTATTGTGTTGTTTGATTGCCGCACAAGAAGGCAATTAATATTGGTGCATTTTTGTTATTTTTATTGACGCGCGGTTGCATAGCAAACAGTCACACGATTGCCGCACCAGAGTTGCATTTGATTGGTAAAAGTAAGCACAATATTGTCCTCGATTGGTACATGAGCCAATAGGTTGTGCAGTCACACGATTGGTGTATTAAAAAGTGTGAAACTTGGTGCATTGCGGCAATCGTGTGATCCCAGCTTAAGTGCACATGTTGTATTTACTTGCCAAAGTGACTTCAATACAAATACATACAACAATACAAAAACAACTGTTGTTATGTGTTTTGATTTATTTTAACTTGCAGTAGAATATTTTCTTAAGTCCAAAACCTTAAAAAAAAATTGTAACAATGCAATCGAAAGCTTTGGACTAGATAACTGCAAAATCCACTATTTTTGCTGATTTACTCATACGCTATAATTTACATTAACTCTATGCCTGCAAAACAAAGTTCAACGTTGGTAATTTTGACATCGTTTTGTACACATTTGATTTGTGCATGTGTGAGTTTTTTATTGAAAGTGCTTTGTTTGTCTTTGTTTTTTAACGAAATGTGTTCGTTTTTAAACGACTTCAAAACTAATCCTCTTGAGTACACCATGGGCAGGGTTGTCAGATTTTTTTGAGCTCCATCGCCAAACCGGATGTCAGAAATCGCCAAAAATCGCCCAACGTCAATTTTGTTCAGGTTTTGTAAAATTTTCTTTTTTTTTTAAGTTAAATTTTGCATACAAAAAACGCTAGTATAATTTTTCAGCCAAAAATCGCCAAAAACTGAGAAAAAATACAAAAAAGTCGCCGAAGTAAATTTTGATTTTTCTGTAATTTTTTTAAATAACATAAAATGAAGATCATATATGTATTCAGTTAAAAACTTAAATTAAGTACACAAGTCTATAAGATCGTACACTTCAGTCTCACCGATTTCATTACTGGAGTTTAGACCTACATACTATTAGAATTACATACATACTATTACAGCCAGCAAAATACTCCGACATTGTCTGAATCAGACATTTCGTGCAATTGTCTGACTTCATTCTTAAAGACTTCGTTCAGATTTCTGTAAGACATTGAATATACCTACTGTCTGGCCGATTTCGCATGGATATATCGAGGGGAAATTATGTACAGATATTTCCAACAGAATTCCGACGGAATTCCTTCAGAATTGTCTTACGAGACTTATTATTTTTTTTCAATAATGACAATTGTCATTCAATTAAAAAAAAATTTTAATTTTATTTTATTTGTTCAAGATGAAAAGCATTAAAAAGGGAAGTACGTGTAAAATATATAATTATGTATGTACTTTTACATATTTAGCAATACAATTATTTCTTTCAGCTATCAGTTGGAAAGCAGCAAGAATCTCGGCTAACACATCAGAACTTCCCATGCCTTTTTTTATTAGATTTCTGTTAGATATCTATCAGATATGCCGACAAAAAACAAGAATTTCCCACGACATGGATGTCAGAATTCGTGTCAACCACTTTATACATTTTTGGGTCAGAAATCTGACAGAATTCGTATACGATTCCGACTTTTTTTGCCGACGTTTCTCTCAGATATCTGAACGACGTCGGATTATTTTGCTGGCTGGGTAGTGACTGAATATAAAATTCACTTAATATGTTTTGTTATAGTAGTAATGATAACAAAAAATGACAAGTTGTTAAACAAAATCGCCGAAATAATATAAATGGTAAAAATAGCCAAGTTAATCGCCAGTTATATCAGAAATCGCCATAAAAGTCGCCAGTCGCCAAATGGGAAATCCGATCGCCAAACACGTTTCAAAATCGCCACGTTTGGCGAGAAATCGCCATATCTGACAGCCCTGACCATGGGGTAGTTTTAATAGTACTCCTTTGTAATCCAATGCTGGGTTATATGGTCCTCTCCTAGGACATCATAATGTTAAATAGACCATGTTTTTTCAGACGTTTGGGTTACTTTTGGACTAGTCCTAGTCCCTTTTGGGCTACATTTTACACGCTTGTTTGGACTTGTCCTTTTATTTGCAGGGTATTTTTTTAAAAGCGTAAAAAGCAACATTAACAACAATACATTCTATATTGTACATATAGAACTACTGTACTTTTTAAGAAATGATAAAAAATAAAAACGTCTTCTTTTTCTATGGAAATTGTTTCAGCTGCGTATTTTTCTTTGTATATGTTTTTTACTAAAGCCATAATTGACGAACGAAGCTAAACATGTTATGAATGGCAAAGCCAATACGCTGTGCATGACTGTGCATGCATTTTAAAACAACACCGATGTGTGTGGCTGAGAAAGTTTGTTTGCATGAACACAAAAGAGTGTATTTGATGTTGTTGATTTAATGCAAATTTTTTGCAATCGCCCAAAGCCGTTCTCTGCTTTGGACCATTAAGTTGGTATAAAACAAGCTACGTTCGATAAACTGCAGATCAAAAAATATTTCATGTAAAAATTGTGATCGCAAATTTTTCTTTATTTCAATCAAAATAAATGCATTTGTTTTAAAAGCTTATATGAGTTTTTTTTCAACTATACCTTCAACTTGGTTAAACATAAGCTCTTTCATCGAAATTTTTGACTCGGTTAACGCAAAAACTTATATAACGTAACAGCCTTAATTTCGATTGGTTGCGTTAACCGATGTTGCACTGTATTTTCTAGTTGTAGCAAATTAAAAACATTTTTTTCAATTATAGAAAGTTTGTTTTAATTTTGCTACTTATAGCAAAATTGATAAACATTTTACTAATTATAGGAAATTTAATTAAAATTTACTAATGATAGCATAATTAATAAATTTAGCATTTTTAGCGAAAATTTACTATTTAAAGTAAATTTAGCAAAGTTTTTTTAATCATAGAAAATTGGGCAGACATTTAAGAAACTTTTGAGATAATTTGTCTAATTTGAAAATTTTAAAGCAAATTTTATAAAAACTGGATGGTGAAAGAAAATAAAGCGAAACATTTTTTTCGTTTTTGTTTTTACAAATTTTGCGAAAATTTACCATCTAATAAATTTGTCGAACATTTGCTTTTTACATATGGGTGTTTCCAATGTAACGGTCGTTACCGATTTTCGGAGATTTTTAAAATAAAATTCCAACCTACCAGGATTGATCCATTTTGGACTAACGAAAGTTCAAGCAACGGTAGCAACCGAAAGAATTCATAAAAAATGTTATTTCGATACTTTTTTTGGCCATTAAAAAAGTAACGGTCGTTACTTTATAAATGTGCTGTTTTCAAATGTCGAAAACAAACATCATGGCATTGTAAAATTTTGCACAGGATATGTCAAGTAAAATATCTGATTAAATTCTCTGAAATGTTTTGTTTAACCCTACGGTCAATAACCAACAAAATATACGTTAGTTAATAACCGGGTACCCCGGTACCCCTTTGTAGATTTTTGCACTTTTACATTAGAAAATATTGTTTTTCGTCCAATCACATATTGATAGTTTTGCAAAATAAGCCAATAATTATTTTCGGTATATAAAAATAATCAAATTGTGTAGATTTTTGTTTTAAATCGTTACGCTTCACTTTGTCGTCTCAAAGCCATTTGTAGCTATCAAAAGAAGTCGCTTTGATTACGGTGCTTTGTTAAAATTTTTATAGCTTTTAAATACTTAAAGCATTTGCTTGTTGCTCATACATATGCATGTACTTAGGTCGGTTTATAGAAGTATCACTACTACCCTTGTAGGTATAATAAAGATGATGATGAACAGTTGTCTGAAAGAGTAGACGGTGAAACACCATATACTGGAAATATAAACTGTCTAATGCTGATATTTACGATGAGTCTTCAGTTGAAAGTTATGCCGAAGTAAATATTTTGCTTGTGGCAAAAGCACAATTTGTTATCCCATCAAAACTAGAAGTCTTAATATTCTACGACAACGTTGTGGGCCTGCACGATCAACAGAATTGCTTTCAAAAGCTCAAACTTGAGAGTAAATATGGTGGACATAATAGTGCGTCAGACAAACAAAAAAGCAGATGCCACATATGCAGTCTATTTTGGAACTAACCCAACAAAATCACGACTTAATTGGAAATATGTAACAGTAAATGAAATATATGCCTTTACTGACATTTTAATAATGAAAGGTGCAAATCATTCATGTAATGATAATACGAAAGATTTATGTGCCATCACATCTTATTCTCTATGTCGAGTAACAATGGCCATTACCAGATTCTGGTCACAGCGACGTTACCTTCGATTTGACGATGTAAACATGCAGTGAATGCGAATGCGAATCAGCCAAATTGGGGATTAAAGTTTTGTGGATTTGTGACGCAAAAAACTCTTAACCGGTCGATGGCCAACTAGGGAAACCACCAATGGGTCCTGAGATACGATAAGAAAAAAGAAAGGTTAAGGATCTAACAGGTCCTTTCCAAGATAGTTGGCGCACCATCACAATAGCTAATTTTTTGACCACTCTTGATTCAGCGGAACATTCAAATTAGTCGCCACTATTAATCACGATCTGTTATTAAATGCTGTCAACGCAAGCCGATACCCACAAATATAAAATTTGAACAATAAGAAAGTTGTTAAAAAAAAACCAATTTATATGTTTTTCGATCAAATTCAAAATAACTGTCGTAATTTGTAATAGGGCCCATACACAATACCATCATGATTGTACAATCAAGTGATTGTGCAATTAAGCTTGAAGCACACAACACACCAGCATGCTGGTACAAAATTCATTTTTTACCAAAAATTGTGTGGAAAAGGTAGTAATGAATAACAATAAAATTTATGCTGCTGTTATTATTGCTATTATCCTAAAACGAAAACGAATAAGGAGTAAAAAAAACGTGTTTAGATGAAGAAATGGCTAAAAAACAAAGGAGAACTAGGTCATACTAAACTTCTAAAAGAATTGACTATCATATAATTAATTTTTTAAGAATGAATAAATGTCATTTTTAGGAACTATTAAACAAAGTTACGCCGTTCGAGAAATTCTCCCCAAAATATTTTTTCTTTGGCATTCATGTTTTAAATTTTGTATTTTTTGATGTTTATGCCTTGACGATTTAACATTTATGAGCTAAGTTTAAAGCACACGAAACTATTTTTGATAAAGCACCATCAGCTGGTACAGTCACACCACAACCTCACACACGGTCAATCAGCTGGCACAATCACTAGATTGTACAATTATGATGGTATTGTGTATGGGCCCTATAAAGAAAAACAAAAAAAAAAAAAATTGTAGGGAAACCCCGCGGTACCCGGTCATTGACTCGCGTAGGTGTCGAATGTTAAACGGTTTTAAACAAAGATCTGGCTATATATATTTTTTTTTTTTCTTTTATAATGTTTTTTAAGTCCTAAATAGCGACGATTTGGAGTTTCATCGCCTCATCTTCATTGTGAAAGATTTGCGAGCATTTTTTAAGTTGAAAAAGTTACCCGGGTACCCGGTTATTGACCGTAGGGTTAAGGAATGGATTTTTTTTCAAACCAAAGAAATAAGTTACCAAAAAAAAAAATTATTATAAAAGTTTGTATCTGAATTCATTTATTAGGCGTAACAAAAAAAAAAAAAAAAAAAAATTTTTTTTGTTAGTAGGTATAATGAAAAATAAAGTTAATCTTTCGGCAAATGACAGATACATTTATTTTGTATAATATTAGCGGAAAATATATTCAAAATAATAATTTCATTTTTGAGCTATAAGGGGGCACTTTGTGTGGAAACACCCATTTATAAATATTTCGCAAAAATAGGATATTAATGGAAAGTTTGGCGAAAAATTGAAATTTTTTGCGATTTAAGCAAAAACTTGCCAAATACAAGAACGCAGCGCAGCTACCACTTTTGTAACATTTTTTTCAAAGATTTTCTAAATTCAGCAGAACAAGAACATGAAAGAAAGAAAAAATAAAAAGAGTTTTTTTTATGTTTAGACACCACTACACGATGGAAACGACAACGATGATGATGGAGATGGCTGAAAATTGAAAAGGATGTGAGGATGATGACGATATTGTGGTTGGTGTTGTTGCGGATGTTCTTTCTTGTTGGTTGGATAAAATGTGGTGGTGGCGATGATGATGATGATGATGCTGCTGCTGTTGCCGGTGGTGTGGAACGTACAACTTAAGCCTTCACGTTTATGTTCTTGTATCGTTGCTCTTGGTTCCTTTTGACACTTGTATGAAAAAGGAGCAAAAAATATATTTAAACCATTTTGTTGTTGTTTGTACTTTGTTGGGTTCTTTGATTTGTTGTTGTTGTGATTTAGATAAATGTGTATGAAATAAAGTGTTCTTGCGTTTTTTTTTGCTGGCAATATTTCGTTCGAATACCTCGCTCCACTCCATCTGTATGTTGCTGTTTAGTTTGGTCGTTGTATTTTGAATGTATGTTTGACTGGTTGGCTGTCAGCAAAAATGGTAGTAACAGTAAATGGTATCAAGGAGCATTATAGCAAAAACCAACTTCCATATTGCCACCAAAGATTCAAAATACAATACAGTTCGTATAAAGTTAAAATGTGTATGATGTGGCAAGTAAACGAATGAATGTGCGGTACATACATACGTAAAGAATGAAGTCGTATAGTGAAGTGGTGAGTGGTGTTTGGGGGTGTACAATATTTTCAAACTTCTATCTACAGTGGCAACATACTTCGTTTGTTTTGTATCGTTAAGTAGAGAAAAAAAAAGTTAAAGTACCAAACTAACAACAAAAGAAGAGACCCTAAAAATGGTTTCCATTCAGTATTATTGTTGATGTTATTGAATTGAATTGGTTGGTAAGACAAAAAATATGGTTGCAACCTACACCTACATACATGCCTGTTTAGTAAATGTTTGTAGTATGTTCCCGTACTCAAACTCGTATATATGACTGCAACATGCAAATATGGTCTAAAAGTAAGATTCCAAACTTTAGATAAACCATTGTTTTTGTTTAAGTTCTTTTTTTTCCAGTATTTTCGAAATTTTTGGCAAAATAAAAAAAATCACAAAACAATTTTTTTCTTTTCCTTATTTTTTTAAAAATTGTGATTTTTATGCGAAAACAACTAGATTTCAAAGGAACTCATGATTGTGTGCGAAACACAAAAAATTATGGTCGAACAGATTTCATAGTCTTGATGTGAAAACATTTTTGTAAGTTTAACCAAAGTAAAGTATTTAATATTTCAAAGTTATCAGGAAAAACTTAAATTATAAATCTTTTAACTTAAGGTTATAAAGTTTTGATATCATTTCAAAAAGTCTTTAACAAGAAACACTTTTTGTGTTACATGAAAATACAAAAACCACTAGAGCCATTAAAATCGCCTAAAGTGGTTTGAAGGACCAAAAGCTAATTTAAGCAAGATTCAAAATATTAAATTGAACATAGTAGATTTCGCATATTAATCCGGCATTTGCTTTTTAACAATAATATTTATTTTCGCCTGATAGGTATAGTTTTTTTAAAGTTTCTGTTTTTGATAATGTGCTTAAATATTTTAATTGGTATCTGGAAAAAAGATTACTTGTTGTAGGTACATTATAAATTAAAAATTTCAATTTGAAGCTCTTAACTTATCAATAAAGATATAAATTGGATCGAAGGACCAAAAATGTCGGCTCATTTTATTCAACGTTTAAAGGGTGGTTAAATTTCAAGGGCCGATGTTGATTTTGAATAAAACACAAACTATTTAGGAAATTGTTGTAATTTTATTTTATTATGATATATTGGTATTATTCAATTATGTATGGAACAAAATATCGGCCAAATGGGCGCCGCGACCACGGCGGCACACCTCCATCCGATGGTCCAAATTTTCGATGACCCTGAGGCATAATGGAGGTTCTTTCAAATAACCCCAAAGAAAAAAGTCCAACGGTGTCAAATCACATGATCTTGGCGGCCAATTGACATCGCCATTACGTGAGATAACACGGCCATTGAATTTGTTGCGCAAAAGAGCCATTGTTTCGTTGAAACCACATATCGTCCACATCCATATCTTCCAATTCGGGCCATAAAAAGTTCGTTATCATCTCACGATAGCGAACACCATTCACAGTAACTGCCTGACCGGCCTCATTTTGGAAAAAATACGGCCCGATGATGCCGCCAGCCCATAAACCGCACCAAACAGTCACTCTTTGTGGGTGCATTGGTTTTTCGACAATCACTCTTGGATTCTCATTCGCCCAAATGCGGCAATTCTGTTTATTGACGAATCCACTGAGGTGAAAATGTGCCTCATCACTGAAGATGATTTTCTTCGAAAATTTATCATCCACTGTTGCCATTTCTTGCCACCATTCTGCCCATTCACGACGTTTGGAATGGTCAAGAGGCTTTAGTTCTTGAGCCAATTGCACCTTGTAAGCGTGTAAATGCAAGTCTATATGCATAATGTTCATCAACGACGAGCGTGAGAGGTGCAATTGTTGGGCACGACGACGAGTTGAGGTGGACGGCTCTTCAGCCACACTATCGCGAACAGCAGCAATATTTCCTGCAGTACGAGCTGTACGAGCATGCACTGGTGTTCTCACATCTTCTACAGACCCGGTTTGCTCGAATTTTTCCACGATTGTACGCACATTTGGACGATCAAATTGACCAAAAAAATCACGAAGTGCACGATATGCATTTTGATTTGAACGCCCATTTTCATAATAAGTCTGGATAACTTTAAAACGTTGTTGGATTGTGTATCTCTCCATGGTTCAAATTGAATAAGTCTGAAATAGAGAAATGTCAAATAAAATTCGGAAAAAAACTTGGCGTTTAGGTGTGGTTCACATTCAACATCGGCCCTTACAATTTAACCACCCTTTAGTTTTCCTTTGTCTTTTAATTTTTGGTTCGTAGGACCAAAACTTTCTGCATTAAAACTGCATCTTTAAAAAAAGTTTTAAATTTACCATTTCTTTTTGAAAATAATTTTCGTTCAAATTTAAATGGCACCATATACTTATTAAAATACTCACACATGTACACACACACACACATGTACACGAGCTTGACATAAAGCATTTTGATATGATATATTTTGGCCTTTATTCGCAACATGCTCCACTCGGAAGCTAAAACTTTCTATGACTTGTTTGAGAGTTGCAAGTGGTTTTTGTAGACTAACAAAAGAAATATTGCCTTAAAGTTTCTACTTTTGTTTTCGTGTAGAGCTTTGACTAAAGGTAGTTCCGAAAGTAAATTTGTAAAAGTGCTTATTACATGGCCTTGACCAAAATTAAGTGCTTGCAAATAGATCCACAATAAAGCCTTTACTACTTACTCTACATGGCATTTTTTGATCCAAATGAAGTCGAAATTATCTGGAACAATTCCAGGCATCGAAAGGGCCTTTTACTAGTTCTGAACATTAAACTTTTAATTTTTAAAGTATATACACAGAAAAAATTTTTCACCAATTAAAGCATTGATTTAAAATTAAATCAGTTTTAATTAATAATTTAATTGAGTGAATTTAATTTTTAATCAAGTGAATTAAACGTTTAATTCACTTGATTAATGCTTTAAAAAGTTAAAATAATGTAAATATTTATAAAAGCATTATTTTAAAGTTTTATTTTTTTTTTTATTCTTTGAAGTATTTGTGGTTCGAGTGATCATATTTCCTATAGTTCTTTTAACTGTAGGAAAATTTCTAATTAAATTTAAATTGTTTTAATAAATTTGAAATTGGAGATTTATTTCCATTTTATTATGGTGCTAATAATAAAGACAGGTCTGAGGGACAACAGAATCAATTTTTTGTAACTTTTTTCTGTACACTAAAAAGAAAAATCAATCCATCCGTACTTGAATCAATATGAAGAAATATTGATTCAAGTGCAAGGATTTTTTCCTCTATGGTATAAGAAAGACCGGCTTCGCTAACTAAAGCTTCTCTGCGTAGTCGGTCTTCGTTCGGAAACAAGGCAGATTTTAGAAGCTTTACTGAGCGAAACTTTAAAAAAAATTTAAATGGGAAATAAGGCCATCTATGGCTGTATTTCCTATGGCTTTATTGCACGGCGTCGGTTTAAGAATGTTATACTTATTTTAAGAAATTCCGGGATTTATTTTCGAAATAATCCCTTTTAGGATTGTTTTAAGTACGTTTTAGTGTTATTCGTACTTAAAGAAATTATAACAAACTTAATTTATCCCGAGAGTTTTTCTTTCTGTGTGGCTTTATTTTATTTACAAAATTTGGGGATTTTCATCATTTGAAGCAATCCTTCATCACAAAATTATTTAAAAAAAATAAACAAACTCACTAAAAGTAGTTTTTTATTCTCTGTATAAAAAATAAGGGAATTAGTTAATTTTTGCTTTCGCGACTTATGGCCAATTTTCAGGATTGATATTAAAACACATTTATTTTTTAAAATCGTTTTAAACACAAAATTCTCTTCTTCACTAAAAACTTTTTTTTTTTTTTTTTTTTTTTTACTGTTAGGACCAGCACTCAGGGGATGACCCCTACTAATGCATTGCATTGTGTTGGAACTAGGAAAATAGGTTATGGGAAGGAGGATAGAGGGAGTAGTGTTTGTGAACATTCGATTTGAACTTAATCATGTTGTAAGTGAGAGGGAAGACTTCTGCAGAAAGGTTATTCCACATACGAACAGTCCGGGAAAAAAACGAATTCTCTCTGCAATGCGTTGGACGATTCACCTGCCAATCGACCACATAAGGATGGGCTCTTGAGGAAAAACGTGTATTACGAACAAATGTACGGGTTTCGGGAACCAGATCCCTGATTTCGTCGGAACACATCCCATTGTAGTAACGATAAAACAGGCAAATACAACCCACATTGCGACGGTGCTCAAGGGAGTCAATAGACTTGGTTACCCTACTGTCACCAATGAGAACCCTCGCCCTCTCCTGCACGCGGTCGAGAAGCTCCAAAATAGACTTTGAAGCACCGGCCCACACATGAGAGTTGTATTCCATATGCGGTCGGATATAGGTGGTACAAATAGTAAGGAGATCAGATGGAGTGAAGTATATCGTACACCGTCTTAGAAAACCGAGGCACTTGAATGCTTCTTTCGACACCTTGAATATATGTTCAGTCCATCGGACGTCACATTGTATCCTCATGCCCAGAACATCAAGAGATTCTGATTCCTCAATAATTATACCACCCATATATACAGATGAGGCACCTTGGTTTGTCGCGCGTTTATGCGTCAGCACGCAACATTGGGGTTTTCGGGCATTAAAATCGACCCTATTTGCACGACCCCATTCCGAGACTATGTCAAGGTCTCGGCCAAGCGTATCATTCATATTCTGCCTCATAGCAACGACATCGGATACGCTTGGTCTGCACTCGAATGAGTACGAATGGCAAAGGTTGCTGTCATCTGCAAAAGAGTAGATAGGGTTGGAAGTTTGACAAAGGAGGTCATTTTATCTTAATAAAATAAGACTTTTCAAATAAAACTCAAAAAACCAATCTGTTTTAAATACGATTTAAGTTTGTTATGAAAATTAAATTAATATTGAGTTAAATACTATCCTGAAAATTGGGCATTAGCTCTTAGCGCCATATAAATGTAAAGTCTTATTAAAATTTAACTTTGCTTAAAAATTACAATCGTTTCAAGTTATAAAATACATTTTTTTTTAGTTTCATGCAGTTCGAAGGACCGCATTTGCTTCAGCTAGTTAAAAATATGAATTATTAAAATATTTTTACCTTGAAGGCTGTCTTTAAGTTAAAAAAAATAATAATAACTTTTATTGCTCTCTTCCTCTTCCCACAAAACAAATTTTATGCAACATGACTCAAATTTTGTTTCGTTCGTATTTTCTCATCATAAGATGGATTTCTTTACTTTTAGTCGTATTATATTTATTTTACATATTTTTGTATATTTTATTTACCAGTTGACCATTTCAAGACATTTAAGGCCATTGTGTGTTTCCTCTCAGTCTTTTTTTTTGCTTTCGTGAATCAATTTTTGATCATAATAAATGTTTATGCGTTTTATTTCATTGTATACACTTATTTTGCGTTCTTTTCCAACTTAAATGTCATTTTGAAAATATTTTTTTTCTCTTAAACAATTTCTTCCTCACAATGCTGGAGGAGAGTCTGTGTAGGTTTCATTGTTTTCTAAATTATGCAAGTTTTATTTTTTTTTTTTCGTTCGGTATTTATTTATTGCTCCCTGTTTTAGTTTGTATTATATGGAAATTTGAAACCATAATTTATGAATTCATATCGATAAATGTTTGTAAAGTCGCTGGCTGGTTTCTTTTAGCTTGACTTGACTATTATTGGCGAAGATAAATAAATTCGTGGTATTGTATTCAAGGATTTTTGTATGAAAACTTATTCATATTTTTTTTTTATAAAGGAGAAAAAAAAAAAAAAAATATTCGCAGAATAATAAAAAAAAAAAAAAACAAAATGGCGTTTGTAAGTTTTTTTTTTATAAAAAATTATGCAAGAGATTATAGTTTTGTTTAATAAAAGAGAAGTTTAAAATTAATGAAATTATTTGTTGGGAATATTTTATAGAAAAATTGGATTGTAACTTTCCAAGGACCATATTCCCGAAAAACCAAAAGTTTTGTTTTGTTTTTTTAAATATATATACAGTGGATCAAATTGAAACTGGGACACTTTGGTTAAATTTTAGTTGTGTTAAAGAAATACTGCTAAAACAAATCTTCGATTTAAATGAAATTTATAGTTTTAAAGCTTTATTTTACAAGATTTTAAAACTTTATAAAAAAATTTACTCATTTATTTTAGTACATAAAAACCTCAAATAAATTTAAAGTGACAGCTTCCATCCTCAAACTGAAAAAAGGTGGAAAATGAATATATTACACTATTACATCCTATTTGACCTTTACTACTTCGTTGGAAATCCTTTATTAGTATAAACTGCCGATAGTCTTGGAGGCATTGATTTGACCAAGCTTAAGCTTTACAAAGTTTAAAATTTGGGATATTTTTATTTTATAGTTGCTTCTAACTGAGTTTTGCTGGAGATATTTTGGGGTTTTTTAATTCATTCTTCTAGATGAGCCCATATGGGCTCAATGGGATTGAGCTGGAGTTTCTAGCACTTGGGGACAATTTTATAGCAGCCACAACTTAACTTTGTGAGCTTTATGTCTGAGGTCGTTATCCTAGTAATAATAAAAATCATCACCGGGCTGCGTCCTCTAAATTATTTTTTAGAATATCCAAGTATCGGTTGATTTTTTAGCTATCATCTTTTTGGCAACACTGGTTTAAACAGCTGTCGCACGTTTCGTGTTTTGTTTCACTGTCAAACATCTTCAGTTTGGTCTATAATTTAACCATGAATCGCCTTACAAACGAACAACGATTGCAAATTATTGAATTTTATTATCAAAATGCGTGCTCTGTTAAGAAAGTTCATCGCGCGCTTCTTCCATTTTATGGTCAGTTTAATCGACCCACTGAAGCGGCTTTTCGGTAAGTTAATAAGCAGAATTGTCGATTTTGGAGTGAAGATCAGCCAGAAGCATTGCAAGAGCTACCAATGCATCCAGAAAAAGTCATAGTTTGGTGCGGTTTATGGGCTGGTGGCATCATTAGACCGTACTTCTTCAAAGATGATGCGATTCGTAACGTAACTGTGAATGGTGAGCGTTACCGTGAGATGATATGCAACTTTTTTTTGCCCAAATGCATGAGTTTGATTTGCATGCCATGTGGTTTCAACAAGACGGTGCCACATGCCACACAGCACGCTTAACAATGGACTTATTGAGAGGCGAGTTCGGTGAACATTTTATTTCACGTTCGGGACCGGTCATTTGGCCGCCTAGATCATGCGATTTAACGCCTTTAGACTATTTTTTGTGGGGCTATGTTAAAGCTCATGTCTATACACACATGAACGCTTCAACTGACGCATTGGAAGACAACATTGAAGCATTTATTCAGGAGATACCGGCCGAAATGTTGGAAAGAGTATACCAAAATTGGACTAAGCGGATGGACCATTTGAGGCGCAGTCACGGTCAACATTTGCATGAAATAATCTTCAAACATTAAATTATATGAACCGTACTATCGATTCAAATAAAGATTTCATGAATTTTTCTGAATTTTATGTGCTTTTTTTTAACTTTCCTATAGCTCTTCCTTTAATAACAGAAAGATTTCCAAGTCCAGCAGCTGACATGCAGCCCCATACCATTATTGATCCTCCACCGTGTTTTATAGTGGATCGTGAGTTGCGTTCTCTCAGGTCTTCATTTGGATTTTCCAGACATATGAGCGTTCATTCAAACGAAAATCTTTGAATTAGCTCTCATCAGCAAATAATTAGCTTTAAAAATATGCCTTTCATTTAACTTTTGTTCCTTTAATTCATATATTCTTAAGGTCACAAATATTTCAGCATATACATATATATTTTTTAATTTTTTTTCTTAGTCGTAAGCGGGTTGATGTTGGGAGAATTCAAACCAATTGAAGTGGAGAATGTTAAAAAAAAGAAACTCGCTGTTTATTGTTGTTATTTTGTGTAAGCTTTGATATCGTTGCAAATAAAATTTGAGTGTTTGTAATTCTCATTCACTCTAGAGTTTTATTTGCATATCTAATATCTTAAGCTCTTCTAAAGTTTTTTTGGGAAATGGTTTCCTGATGATCTGGCCTAAGCAGCCAATATATTTATCAAGAATGAAAATTGGGAATAAACCACAACAAACAAAATCTAATTAATTGAAAATTATGTATTCCTAAAAATTACTTTGATAATAACGTGCTCTTAACGCAAAAAAAGCTTAAGCGACATAATTTTAAATTTTCGTTTTTTTTTTAATAAATGACTTTACTGGCAACACTTACATCATCTCCTAAAATATTATGGTCACATAACACTGAAAAAATTTTCTTCACAGATCCAATGAAATTTACATTAAAATTCAACCTAAGTAACCCTTCATTGGATTAATGAAGGATTAATAAAATCAATGACAAAATTATCATTGATTTTATGAATCCTCATTGAAAAAATGGATAAAATAAACGTTTGTCATTTAACTAATGCAAAATTTTCATTGATTTTATGAAACATTTCATTAATCTAATGAAGGGTTACATAGGTTGAATTTTAATGTAAATTTCATTGGATCTGTGAAGAAAATTTTTTCAGTGTAAGGTAACATTACGATTTCATAGAGAAAACCTTTATACAAAATTTTTATGGAATAAACAAAACCTTCTCCTGTAAAATTTTGTTTTTGACGCTTAAGCTTTTTTTGCAGTTATGGCTCGATATTTGCTATAGACATTTGAATGAAAAAAAACATTTAAAAAGTCCTTTTATAAAGTTTCAAGTTATTTCTGGTTCAAAGGACAACATTTTCTGTAGTTAAATTTTAATAATTTTCTTGTTTTTGGTAATATTGTAGCTAAAGTTATGAACTATTTTAGAAGATTGTTCAATATAATATAAGCTTTTCGTTTAAAAAAAATTCCTTGAGAAATAATGTAACCAAGCCCTTCAGCTCGTTGTAGTGAAACAAACCAGAGTGAATGGAAGCTTTTATTAAATTTTTTATGTAATAAAAATAATCCAATGATTTCAATGCAAAACTATTTTAAAAGAATAGGAGGATAAGTCCAACCATATGAAATTTTTGTGGTTTTTATTACCAGTTTTCTACCCTCCACCGCTAGAGGGTATTTTAAGTATGCCATTCAGTGTGAAACTGATTTAATATTCATCAAAGATCCCATTAAGTATATATACATAAGTATATATTCTGCGTCTTTGAGTAATTTCAAGTCGATTAAGCCATTTCGGTCTGTCTGTCTGCCTGTTGAAATCACGTGCACTTTCGAACGACTCAAAACAGAGGAACAATATTGGTGCCCAATTGTTTCTAGCTCCCATAAATCGTTTCAGTAGATTGAGAGTTATGTATCAAAATGTGGAACAACCACACTAAAAAATATATAATTTTGTTACAAAAACTAACATAAATAGTGGCGGAATAGAAATATTGATAAAGGATTTTGTACACATTTGTTTATTTGTATTTGACAAGAAATTATACAGTAGACGCTCAGAAATTCGAACTCTCGGTAATTCGAATTTACAGAAATTCGAATCAGTAATTTCATTACATTTGCCGTTCTAAAATTGGAATCCAAAACTCGAATTTGCGAGCGGTTTTTTTTTCTTTTTATTGTAATCACTAAAATTTTGACAATTTAGTTTAGCCAAATACAAAGTAAAAAGGGGAATCCCATTTTAAGAAAGTCCTTGTTTTATTGGGGGGAGAGGAGAGAAGAAAAGCATGTTCTCTTCCCCTCTCACCAAAAAATTCAAAATTTCAGAAATAAAACTTTCATAGTGTGAACCCAGACTAATGGCTAATAAATCACTGATGGCTTAAACGCTGGTTTAGTTGAACTAAACTTGAATTTATATGTAGTTTAAACTCAACAACTATAAATCAAAGCCCCATGTATTATATGTAGTTGAAAAAATAACATGTGGCAGCACTACGATAAATCTTATTAAATTCATATGGTTTGTATTGGTAGTTTAAACGCCCAATTTTATGCGTTTAAAGATGGTTTATATGTTTAGTGATTTATAGATTTGTTGGTTTAAACAAATTTTAAACCAAGAAGAGAGTTTAACTTGCTCTGATTTTTTAGCCCTTAGTCATCGTCCAGACTTGCAATTTATAAAAACTCTGATTTGAAATTGTATTAGTGTCCAGATTATGAAATTATAGTTTTGCAATTTTTCTATATTTTTTATCTTGTCTGTCCTCTTCTTCTTTTTATATTTTGTATATAAATAGAAATACACCTACAGGCAACTTCAAGTAAAAAATATGAGAATAACAAAACAAAAAAGAATTGCAAAGCAAATGAAATTGAGTACTTCACCCAAATCTTCTCACCCCTTTCACCAATAAACTCAAGATTTGCTGCAACCAAAATAGCAAGTCTGGACGATCACAAACTTGTTTAATTACCATTGAAAATCAATATTCACTCCATTTTTTCATTAAATCTTCCTTTTTTTTTATTTATCTGGGGAGTATCACAGAAACCTAGTCTAACTTTACAAATTATATAAACATATAAAGAAAATAATGTATATACAAATTTTATATAAATCTTATAAATATCGTTTTTAAAAATACAAAAAATCAATAACATTTTTAAAACCCTTACAAGGTTTTTGGGCAGTTTTTATTTTTACTCAAAACCAAACGATCCGATTCCAAACCCAATTTTTTTAAAGCATCATAAATTTTTGTTCGCACATCTGCATGAAAATCACGATCCCGACCAAATACCCAAATCTGATCCGAATAGCCCAACGAACCCAACGAGCCACAAGACCATAAAATGGCAAAATTATCGTAGTCGGTGTAGAGAACTTGATATTTACCCGAACCGGGCAGTAAACGGGCAATGACATCAGGGAAACGGCTGCTGAACTGTTAAAGAAAACAATATGCATGAGTTGTAGAAAGTTATAAATAGAAAACGAGGTTCAAATTAACTGCCTGTTTTTTTCAAAATAAAACAAACATTAACGCTTGAAAAAATATATTGAAACAACAATAAAAAAAACAGGGGCCCGATTCTGGCAGTCGTGATCGAGTACTTTTTCGATTCGAAAGCAATTTAATATCTAATTAGTTTAGTCAATACCGAACAAATCGAAATTATTTTTTCAGTGTTAATTTGAGTTTCACAATACTGAAGTAATAATTTCGATTCGTTCAGTATCGACTGAAAGAATTAGGAATAAAATTGCTTTCGAATCGAGAAAGAACTCGATCACGACTGCCAGAATTAGGCCCCAGGGTTTAGGCAACTGCAGTCGAAACCATAAAGTTTAAAAGTCTGTTTTTTAGTGTTTGTATTACACATACTAAATTAAGTCAAATGACCTGAATTGTTATATTTCGTTAAGTTTTTTATGGTTTTTATGTGAAATAAACTTAAATGAACAAAAGCATAGTTTTTTATATCTTTATGTTCAAATTTAACTAAATTTTTGTATAAAAAAACCGTTCAGAAATTCGAATAATTCGGAAATTCGAATCGCCCTAAAAACAAAGTGGTTCGAATTTCCGAGCGTGTACTGTACCAAAAAATTTCGTGAATCCATATTCTTCGAAAACCGTTTAGTACGCGTTAAACCGTAATGCATAATGATGGGGTAATAAAATTCGGCTTGTTACAGTTTCAAAAAGACTAAGACTTACACTGTCACCTTTCGTGCAGATGTGTCCATAATTAACCTTAGGCACTTCTTAAAGCCCATTGTTTTATAAAACTATAAATCACTTTGTGAAATTTTGTGAAGATGGGCACATAATTTACCATAGGTCCTATATAAAACCCACTTCTTAAATTTTCTAACTCTCGGTGGAGGATATCAAAGATTTGGCCAGCCTATTTGTTTTTTTTTAGCAATAAGGCTTGTGGGAATTTTTGGGAAATTATGGCCGGCCCTACCACAAAAGTTGTTTTTGTCGAATTTTATCCAGATACCAACAGTTTTTTTTTACTGTTAAAGTAATTTTTGGTAGAGGGTCTATAAGAACTTATTGTCAATTTTTGAACCCATCGCCACAAGATTTTGGTACTACCTAAAAAATGGTTTTTTTATTGACTGCGTAGGTATTTATTTTAGAAACAACTGTCTGGCAGCACTTTTTGAGGATTAAAATAATTTCTGGGTTTTCATTATTTTCAAAGGGTAGCTAACACAAAATCACACAGGTCATACGTTTTTTGCGGAAAACACAACTCTGTCATGATAAGTTGTTATTGTTTTTCGAAAAATTGCAAACAATAATTAAATCAGAGATGCATTTTCTTCAAAAAACTTACGACTTGTGTGATCGCGTAAGCTACACTTATGACCAATTTTCAGGATTGATATTAGAACACATTTATGTTTAAAATCGTCTTAATACAAATTCTCTTCTTCACTAAACACTTAAATAAAACTTAATTCACCGATGTGGTACATTTAAATTTAACTTAAGTTTCCATTGGAATAACTTAGCAAGGTGGCCTCAATATATACTACAACAACAACCCTACAGATAATATTGGACTACGTGGTCCATTGTGGCTTAAATGGACTACTTACAACATGGTCCAATGCACTGTAGTATGGACCATGTTATAATAAATTAACATTCAGTGCTGCCAACTACTGCATGATGTATACTTTTCTATAGTTTGCAGTAGTACACATTGGTAGCCCTGATGGTGTCCATTATTAATTGTTTATTTAACAGTGAAAGTTTGTGAAATTTGTGGAAAAAAGGAAAAAAATAAAAAGTATTAAGTAAATATATTTAATAATAGCAATAATAGACTACAGTACACACCATAAAAGACGGTTAGTAAAAAATTAAAAAAAAACAATGCAGGAAATTAAAAAAATTTTTAGAATGTAATAGATTATTTGTATAAAAATTTTTCTAATTGTAAATAATTTTTTCTATGTGACAGTTGTTATAATTTTTTCATTATTTTTTGTGAACGTTATTTTTATTGTTTAATTATTTCCCTGACGATGATACACATTGCTGTATAGAAATATTGGAATTTTAATAAAATAAATGTTATCTAATTTTTTATATAAAAAAGAAAAAACCTCAAGCTTAATAAATAAGATTGGAATTTGAAAAATGCTTAAACTACCCCTTAAGTGTACTCCATACTGTGGTAACATGGAGTACTTTTAAAATTAACCCACTAAAGTACCCCATGGAGTAGTTTAGGGACTACTTCGGTGGGTTATATGGTCCCCTCCTAGGACATCGTAATGTTAAATGGACCACCTTTTACCCATATATTTGGAGTAGTTTTGGAGTACTCCTACTACTTTATAGACTACTCTTTACATGCATGTATGGACTAGTCTCGTTTTCTGCAGGGAATAGGCAAGGCAATAACATTCAGCTGTTTTTTGAGAGCAACTGGCAAATAAATAAACTTTTTTATGATATTTTTTTTTTGTACTTAGTAGTGCTACCATACTTTTAAATAAGACTTTTCAAATAAAACTCAAAAAATCAATCAGTATTTAAATACGATTTAAGTTAATATGAAAATTAACTTAACTTAATATAAATTTAAATACTATCCTGAAAATTGGGCATTAATGGATATCACAACCCTGCCATTTCTCCAGCGGTGGTCACATGTTTACGAATTTCAATCTTCTCTATTTACATTTTACAAACATGGTTTATTTTATTGTTTCGTATTACAAAATTATAATTTTTTTTTTCCTTTCGTAAATCTTATTAAACATTTTATTTGATTGTTTCAATTTTTCTTTTTTGTATTTAATAAATTCATTAAAATCATCAGGGACACATTACTTTGATTTTATTCTAACAGCCATAAAAAAATATATTTATTTTTACAGTCAAAAAAAAAAAAGAAAAAAATCCAACTTAAATCAACCATCATCATTTACGACATCACGTTTTTCAGAATTGCGGTTTTGTACTTTTTCTCTTTTTCAACAAAATGTACAAAAATTACATTTTATGCGTACGTGTGTTGCTTGTTTGTTGTTGTTTTTTTTATATAAGTTTATAAAAAATGGCTAAAAATCACAAATTAGATCCCTTGGGATCAAATTATTGAATAAATAAACGAAATAAATAAAAAAAAGGAAATAAAAACGACACACGTACGAATACACACATAAACATGAGTCCATAATAGTACTTTCTTTTTTATTTAAGTACCAAAGCAGGCAATGCAATCGCTTGCAAAAACTTAACGTATGCTCGCCATTAACACTAAATCCGTAAATCTGCTGGGGCACAACAAACTGTTGGATTGTACTTTGAAGAGAAGCTGTTGGCACAGTGTGTCTGTCATCAACCCTGTATTTATGATACCAGTTTTTCTGACATTAAATTTTGCCATAAAGTTAAGTACTTTTGAAGCATATGTTTCTGTATAAGTGTTAGTACTTTATTAACTTTGGGTTGAGTTGTTTTACGGAAAACACAAACCCTTTTTTGAAAGATTAGAAAACCTAACGAACCAGTGGTCATAGGATTCTTTCGTTTCTATAGTTCCAAGGTGTCTTTTTACACTAAAAATCTAAATGAAGGGGAAGAAATTATGACAATTGGTTTGTACATAAATGAAAGCTGGTACGCAAATAAATATGCCTTGAGATCAGTGTTGCCTATTTAGGTGGCCTAATTTTATCTTGTTTAGCCAAGAATAAGTAAGCCCATTTTCCGAATAAAAATGTTGTTAAAATATTTTATTGTAAAAGATTGGTTTCATCAGTATTTCTATTAATATTAATGAGTTTTTGCATTGAATTTTTTTAAGGCATTTCATAAGCACAATTTAGCAGTATTTTTTTTTTTTTTTTGTTGCTAAAGATTAAGCCATTTTTGGTCATGAAGATTTGACAACACTATTCATAATGACTTAAAAGTAATACATGAAAAATCGCCTAAAATTTTGGGTTATTTATATCACCAATTTTTGTTGGCGATTTTTCTTAATTATTGGGTAATTATCAGGGAAACCATAAATATGCAATTGCATGTTTTTCCTTGTGCGACCAATGAAGGCAGAAACAATATATTTATCCGTTTTACAGCCTTTTATTAATTTTGGCATTTGGCATATTTTACCGTTTGCAGCATTTTTTTTTGGCATTATTTATTTAAAATAGCATTTTTGTAGCATTTTTTAAATTTATAGCGCATAGTTCATCAAATTTAATTTTCATTAAATTATTTTTATGAAGAAAGGAATTTTACAGCATGAAAATTAATAAAAATTGTTATTGATAATCATTCATTCTTGACTGACCTGAGATTCGAACCCAGGCGGCTGGTTATCCTGACATGTTTCGATCGCTACCACTCGATCTCCTCAGAGGGATTTGCCGTCTCGCAGCCATCGACGACTGCTGACGTCAATAGTCAAACATCAATCCTTAAACCAAATTGTATTTTAACCTTTGGTAGATCGAAATTTTCTTTTTTGAATGATTATCCATTTTAATTGATTTTACATGTTTTTCCTTTACCTCTGTTTTTTCGTACTTTTTGTCAAGAATTCTTCTTGAAGTCCAAAGTACATTTTTGTTTTTTCATGTTTGTCCTTCTTTTTCTTGTTGACGTTTTTCAGCACAACTTGAAGGACAAATGTACACATAGAGCTCGTGCCCTAGCTTTAACAATAATTAGTATTGTGGTAATTTTGTTTAACTATTTATGGTTTTTAATCCAAAGTTTCAATATTTTTAATCAGGCTTAAGTTAAAAATATTGAAAATTTTGATTAAAAACCATAAATAGTTCAACAAAATTACCACAATACTAATTATTATAGCGCATATTTTTCCTTTCAAAGGCATATTTTGATAAATCTGGAATTTTTATAGATGGCTACAAGAGCTTTCGTAGCAAATAAAAAAATAAATTTTTTTTTCGAAATTCTGGTTAACGGATAGATGGATTTTCTGTTTTTAATATGTATTTATATACCCAACGTGTTGCTTAAGTTTCGCATTTACATTAAGTTTTTACTCTAAAATTGTAAGGCAAAGCAGGTTGTCATTAAAGATAAATGTTATAAAGTGATCTTACTATGTCCATCCCACCGTCTAGCTAGTTGTCTGTCCATGTTAACCTTGCGCGCAAAGTACAAGTTGCAATTTTGTAGATAATTTGACAGAGAATCGGTTATAATTTCACATATTCCCAATAAAAACTTTTTTCCAAATTAGACTCTTCGTGTCCGTAAACCATCTAATTATAATTAGCCCCAATATTAAATTATTTTCGACCCGGTTTACATTTGCCCAAAGCTTCCATCCTTAAAAAGCTTTAACTTCTTTTTAAATATTAACTTTAATAAACAATTAAGCGACCGTACCTGAAATCCCTTTAAGACAAAAAATTTCATATGGATGTTAATATATAGACAATATTTGGCACAAACATCTCCTTTATGAATTTTAACCTCTTAACATACCTTTGTTTTTGTGAGTCAGTAAATACTATGGTGTATGGGCTTTACCGATTATAATTTTAGGATTGTTTTTTTAATGAAAATGTTATTTAATTGGTTAATATCTTGTTTTCAAATTTTTGATTTTTTTGGGGCATATTTTTAAAATTTTCAGGTCATATATCGGGTGATTTTTTAGCTATTATCTTTTTGGCAACACTGTTTTAAACAGCTGACGCACGTTTCGTGTTTTGTTTCACTGTCAAACATCTTCAGTTTGGTCTATAATTTAACCATGAATCGTCTTACAAACGAACAACGCTTGCAAATTATTGAATTTTATTAACAAAATGCGTGCACTGTTAAGAAAGTTCATCGCGACAAATTGAGTTCAGCGACGAAGCTCAATGTGTACGTTAATAAGCAAAATTTTCGATTTTGAAGTGAAGATCAGCCAGAAGCATTGCAAGAGCTACCAATGCATCCAGAAGTCACAAAGTCAGAGTTTGGTGCGGTTTATGGGCTGGTGGCAACATTGGACCGCACTTCTTCAAAGATGATGCGAATCGTAACGTAACTGTGAATGGTGAGCGCTGATATCCAACTTTTTTTTGCCCAAAATGCAAGAGCTTGACTTGCATGACATGTGGTTTCAACAAGCCGGTGCCACATGCCACACAGCACGCTTAACAATGGACTTATTGAGAGGCGAGTTCGGTCAACAATTTTTTTTCACGTTCGGGACCGGTCAATTGGCCGCCTAGATCGTGCGATTTAACGCCTATAGACTATTTTTTGTAGGGCTATGTTAAAGCCCATGTCAATACACACATGCCCGGTTCAATTGACGCATTGGAAGACAACATTGAAGCATTTAAATTTCAAAAGATTTTGTTATTCGTGCTTAATTCCCAGTTTTTATTCTTGATAAAAACCCTTGAAATTTATTGTTGATAAGATAAGCTATTCGTATGCGCATTTCACTGGTTGCTTAGGCCAGATCATCAGGAAACTTCATGCATAAAGATTTAAGAAAAACTAAAGATATTAAACCAAATAATACTGTCAAACGTATAAGACTTATAAGCAACAGTTCTACTTGTAACAATATCAAAGTTTAAACAAAACACATCAACAATAAACAGTGGGTTTATCTCATTTTACATTCCCCACTACAATTAGTTGAAATGCTCTCAACATTAATTATAGTTGTAAGTAGGTTAAGAAAAACAAAATAAAAACAACAACAACTTACAAAAGCATGCTGTCAATTGAATTCAATTGAACTGAAGCATTTATTCATGAGATACCGGCCAAAATGTTCGAAAGATTGAAAAAATTGAACTAAGCGGATGGACCATTTGAGGCGCAGTCACGGTCAACATTTGCATGAAATAATCTTCAAACATTAAATTATATGGACCATACTATCGATTCAAATAAAGATTTCTTGCATTTTTCTGAATTTTATGTGTTTTTTTTTAAACTTTCCTATAACTCTTAAAAAATCACCCATTATTTAAGTTTTTACTGCATATTTATTAGGGTATTCATTTAATCGGCCTTTTGCTTTAATCGGTTAATCGCTCGATTAATTAACCGAGGTTTTGGTTTAATCGATTAATAATCGGTTAATTTTGTTCTTGATCGGTTAACCGATTAATAATGTTTTTTTATAAATTAAGTAATTTCAATATATAAAAACGCATTAATTGTTTATTATTTGGAGTTTATTAGTAAAATAAACAATAACATACCAAACATAACAATTCCTGAACTAAAACGAGCAAACACAAAAAAAAACAATTCATTAATATTTAATATGCATTTTTCAATTAATACAAAGGTGTGCTATCAAGTCATATCGCCATAATGGCTGTAGGAAAAATCGCCCAAAGAAAAATGGCCCAAAAAATAAAGGAAAAATCGCCCAAAAAAATTCCATGTAAAATTGGGCCTGAATTCATATGAAAAGTGACCCAAAATTTTTGGGCTATTTTTCGTTATTATTGGGTGATTTTTCGTTTTTTTAAATTTCATAATGAAAATTCACCCAAAAATATTGTATGAAAAATAGCCCATTTTTAAAATTTCGTCCAAATCTTACATACTATTTGGCTAAATCATGTTTAAAATAAATATTGTTGTGTTGCAAACAAAATAAAAATTTTAATGCTGTGTTCATTGATTCTTCTTAACTGTACAGTAGAAATCTAAATTATAAGCGGTAGCCCACAACAGTCATATCGTCGGCTTAATATCCTGCTAAGCCACTTTCAGCACATTTAGGAGGAGAGACGAAAAACTTCTTAATTTTCCTATTTGCAGCTTGATAGAAAATTAAAAATAAAGTTAGTTGACACTCTCCAAGACTTAAATAGAATAAAAACCACATGCTGGTCGACTAGGCGTACCTTTCTCTACCAAACGGCATCAAAATCTCAATTTACATAAAAATAGGATTTAGCCGGTTTGCATATTAAGCCAACGATATATATTTCTTGTAATTATTTAAAGACATAAGACTTTACGACTATCTTGTATATCCCCCAAATATGTATTTTTAAAAAAATAAACTGACATAATTTCATTAGTTATAGGAGATCTTTTAAAATAATCTTTTAGAAAAGTTTTTTTTTTGCCAAAACTTGACTTGGAAAAAATTCTTTCACTTATCGTAGATGAATATCTAACTTCTCAACCTTTTCCAGGATTTCTCACAACATATAAAATACTCCATTATGCCATTAGAGTTTTTTTTTTAATTTTTAACTCTTCTAATTGTTTCTGTTAATTCTGTTAAAAGACTGATATGAGAAGATATAAGAAGAAACAAATAACTAAACACATACATAAAACAGAAAAAAACGTGTTGGTAATCACAAATGTAACCCATTTTTTGCTACATTCCTGTTGATCGATGATGAAGATAAAAAAACATTGTAATTTAAGTCACCAGTCGGCGGAAAATGGGTTAAAATAAAGATCACTAAACACCTTTTTTGTTTTAATGAAAAAATATTTTCTAAACCCATACATACATTTTGTATATAAGATGAAACAAATAATTAAAATAAAAAAAAAAAAAATGTTATAATACTACAAAATATTGAAAATTTTATCACATCGGTTAATCGACTGAAATTAATCGGTTTAATCGTTAATCGAAAAAAGCCAATTTGAAATTAACCGATCAGTTAATCGGGTAGTTATTAATCGGTTAACCGATTGACGATTAACCGAATGAATATCCCAATATTTATTGCGCATAAAACGAGTTTTTTAGAGCATATTTCTGGTTTCTCTGGTAATTATTAATTCTTAACATACTTGAGAAACATTTCTGGGCGAATTCTCATTGTCGGTATTTGACAAATTCTTCAATAAGATAGTAAAAAATGGCTGCCAGCAAAATCGCCCAAAGTAATTTTCGCCCAAAAGAAAAACGACTTAAATTAAACGAACAATGTCCCAACAAAAAAAAAAATGGAAATTTTATCAAAAAATAACGAAAAAATCCCAACAAATAATGAAAAATCACCTAATTTTTATTTTATAATTTTTTAATTAAATTACTTACTTTTACAAAGTAGTTTTACATAGAAAGAATTTTTTTTCCAATTCAAACAAAAAATTTGTAGAATCAAACAATTTTTTGTCTGAAATCGGTCCTATAAACAAATTCGCATATTCAAACAATTTATTTGCATTTTGTTTATTGAAAAAAACATTGATTTTTTCAAACAAATAATTTAACTGAATCAAACAAAAAGTTTACTGAAATTCATATACTAAATTTCAAAATCACAAGCAGGCACTGCATTAGAAGATGATGGCAGAGAGAGCGGCCGGCTGGCTTTAAGACACATTTTTTTGTTGGTATAATTTTTAAACGAAGTCTTTTTTTAAAACACACAATGTTTTTCGTCATCACTCACTGTTGCTGTATCCTTTCCTTGGCTAATGAAGAAGAAATGTAACCCAAAAACGGCGACAGACCGACTCGATATGTTTTTCGTCATTATTATATTTTTGTATTTCATGTATTTAAGCAACTTTGAAACCAACCAAAAATTTATTTTGTTTCTTATAATGTTGTTGTTGTTTCTGTTGTTTAAAAAGAGTGAAGCGTTTTTTTACCTGCTATTTTTTTGTTTTTTTTTTTACTTCAAACCTCTTCATCTTTCTTAAGCTGGAAGTCCACACCACGCGTTACTCGCTTTTTCGCAGCATACGCAGCTGTCAAAAAAGTAGAATCTGTGTAGTTATACGTAGTAAGTTACATGCACAAAAGCAGGTTTACTTTCTACTTTTGTAAGCGTCACTAGCAGCGTTCGAACAAATCAGCTTATTTTGACAAATTAAATTTTATTTTTACTTGTGCTGCTGCTGCATAAAAAGCGTTGCATGTAACTTGAAACTTAAGGCTCAACCATAATATGCATAGTCTTGCTTAACCTACTGTCAAAAATTAACAAAATGTCTCTCAAATGCATTAAAGAAAACAAAAACAAAATAAAAAAACATTTGATTCCGTACGGAATGTGCGATTAAATTCGCACCTTGCTTAAGCAAATGACAGTTTCATTAAACTTAGCAAAAAGTTTCCTTAAGTTCAAAATGGTTTGCTTCATATAATTTACATGTATTCGCTCATTCGCTTAAGCCAACTTAATCACATTGTGGTTGGGCCTTTAGAACGCAAGTAAGGTTATTAAAGCATGCGCTGCGTGAAGGCGAAAACGCGTGGTATGGACCTCCAGCTTTACTGTTGTACTTTTATAAAGCGTCCAAAAATAGACTGCATGTGTTTTTTGTTGTAGTTCTTATATTTCACATTAGGAAGTGTTGCTTACGGTCAAATAAAAAAATGCAAAAAGACGACAACATTAAAAATCGTTAAATATTTCATACAAAATTATGAAAACTTGAAACCAATAACGCGTGTATTATATTTTTGAATGGTTGTCAACATTTTTGTTGGTTAAATAAAAATCAAACAAACATTTTAATTGAATCAGTAAAAAAATTTGTAGAAATTAAAAAAAATTTCAAACAAGCGTTTGTTTCTAGTGAAAAGCACATTTTAATTATGTAATTTAACATTATTTTCCCACAGTTTGCTTAAAGGTAAAATATTAATAGTTTAAGTTGCACTCTCCACATTCCTAATGCGATTGTTTGGTTATTTTTTTATATTTTTCCTTATTTTATTTGCATTAGTGAGGTTAAATACGATGATTTGGTGTGTTCGGCTAAGTTGTGTTATAATTCAGGGAGTAAATATAAATACGACTCTTGTTTGTTAATGTAACAAAAGTACATCACAAACACCCTTCCCACCATTCTCTCTTTTTGTGGAAATATTGTTGTTATTATTCGGTTGAAAATCATACCACTTAGACATTCATTAATCCAGATTTGCCACAAAACAATAATGTTGCATGAATTTCTACTCAAATGCGTGTGTTTGTTATTTTGTTTTTTTCAAAGGTAAAGTTATTCCTTTCAATAATAAAGTCTATTTAACACACAAGGCAGAGAGAAATGAGAGGGAAATTGACACGTGTACGCCTTTCAATTTGTTTACAAATCACTTAAGATACGATGGGTACATTTTATACGCTCGGGTAAGTCCGTTCTTGTATTTGCACGGATTTCTTTGTTCATATTTCTCTGGTCTTAAGTGATCAACCTTTTTTTTGCGCTAAGTTGCGTTACTCATAAAGAACTGAATGATTTTGTTGTAGAATTAAATGTATTTTTAAAGATGTAATGATACCTTTATGATTTTGTATAAAATAAGTTTATACTTTTTTTCAAATCATCTGTGTTTTGTTTAAGATTTTTGGGTGGTTTTTTAGTAGACGCACCCGTGTGTGCAAAGAAAAAATATTGCACGAACATGAGAAGTTTGAAAATTGAATTTTGTAAAATTTGTGCAATATGCTGATGCTCTAAAGACCGGTGCCTTTATTAAGTGTTCACTCAGAAAAAAACACATAGGCACACACACACACACTCATTAACTTGCACTGCATGAGGCCTTCGTTTCCTGTTCGATTCGAGTACGTATTAGGCAAATTGGTGGTAGTGTTTTCCTAACTCGATAACTTGACTGGGACTAAATGAGTATAAAGTATTTACTACTTACAAAAATTTTTCCTTTTTTTTTGTATTTTACGTTCGTTTGTTTGTTTAAATATAAATTTGGTTGTCGTATATTTTCATCATCGCTGTATGATGCCATCGCATTGAAAGACATAAAGTAGCGCTATGGAGTGGAGTGGCGTTGAGTCGTGTATGGGAAAACCGCAATTTTGTGTGTTTAATGACCAGGTACTTTTAATTTTTTGAGATTGTCATCAATAGAATTATGATGTCATGGCTAAGTTACATTTGTTAAGTGAAAAATAATTTGAATTATTTTTGTGGGAAATTGGGAAAATAAAGAACCCAACAGAATTATGAGATTATTTAATTTGTAAAGATTTAAAGAAAATTGGTTTTTATGGAAGACAAAAATAAGCGAAATAACATAATTTTTGACATGATATGAATTAAACTGCAGATAAATTGGGGTAAAAAATAAAAACAAATTTCTTGGAAATTTAGTATTAAATGTAATAATGAGGAAAAACCGAACATATTAAAAAAAATGCCAAAGAGCTTGTAAAATTCTTAGAATTTAGATATAATCTCTCAATTCAGGACACAACTTTTTAAACTGCTAAAAATAAGTTATAGCTTTTGCATGGTCGAATAACACAGTGCAACAAAATTCGGGTCATCGCCGCCAGCCTCAATACTTGCAACGCGAAATTAAACTAGACTATTCGTATAAATCTGCAAAAGGGGTTGAAAAGTTAGCTCGGGTTCCCGAAATATCCGCACTTAAAGTTTTTGAATTTTTTGAAAAGGCGTTTGGTATAAGTCAAAAAAAAAATATACTAAATGTACACACAGAAAAAAATACCAATGTAAAGTTAACATGGCAAAATGGTGATTTAGGATCATAGTAAATTTCTGCAAAAGTATGGCCTTTATTTAAATTTATCATTATTTAATATTAAATTTAAATGAAATATATTAAAATAACCTTAAATCACGTTTATTTAATATAATTTACTGTTAAAATAACTTTGTTCACTATTGAATCCATAAAAACCTGTTTTTTATATTAAAATCAAAAGTTTATCTTGTTAAATTAAAATGCATACATACTTAAGAATGAACATTTTTTATTTTCATATTTAAAATATGTTATAAAAAGAAGACAATTCCCGTATTCTTTTAATTAAAATTATTTAGTTAAATAGGACATCAAGTTTTCAAAGTAGAATGATGACGAAAACCATATCGGGCCATTCTGCTGATGCCTCTGTTAACAAAGGGGAATACAAAATAAGTGAACCATGTGTTACACGGGTAAGTGTTTTGAATTATTATTAAATAAATGCATGTGTTGTATCTGAAGCTTCTTCACACTGTTATATCACACTCCAACCAATTTGATTCAACGTGATTCGGATTGTTATTTCAATATAAATAACATTTTGCTCTAACTTTACTGCAATGTTAAATAAACATGAATTATAGTTATTTTAAAAGATAAAAATGTTGTTCGCAAGTTATTGTAAAACAGGTTGAATTAACATGAAAAACGTATGAAGCAAATTCACCACCGACAAATTTTAAATCAACCTTGTTTTCGACGTTTTTAACTTGATTTTTTTCTGTGTGTACTACTGAGCTAAAATACTATTTGGGATGTCTTCAGAAGAATTGTATGTCGATACTTTTCTTAGGATATATTAATCCTCTAACACTCATTTTAAGGGGTAATTTTTGCCCTTTTTTTAACTTCCCCACACAAGTATACTTAAACGGCACTTTAGAGGGTTAACATTTTCCACGAATATTTTCTGCAAAAAAATATACTTAATGTATTTCTGAGCTAAAAAAACTATTTCAGATGGCTTCAGTAGAATTGTATGATGATTCTTTTCTTGGAATATATAAATCCTCTAACACTCTTTTTTTAAGGGTAATTTTGGTTCTTTTTTTTTTACTTTTAAACAAAAATATACTAAAAAATATATAAAAATCGTGCAATGTGTGTAAAATGGGTTTTCGAAAAATTAAAAAATTTCAAGGGCCCGAATTTCGAAAATCCATTTTACATACATTGCACAATTTTTACCACCTTTTAGAGCGACCCAAAGTTACTTTTTGAATCCATGTAAACCTTGTGTGCAAAGTACAGGCTGCAATTTTGAAAAATGGTGACAATCGGTCTAGAATTTCAAATAGCCCTCATAAAAGCTTCTTCTGAAATAGAGTCTTTATGATCATAAACCAGAGTAAATTAAGTCGAAACTTTTTTTTTCGCAATTAAAATCAAGTTACCAAATATTATTGGAATCGGTCTATATTCGACCATAGCTCCCATATAAATAAAATAAATTTAATGCCATAACTTCCTTATTAATCGGGTTCAGCCTTTGTATAAAGGCAATTATTCTGCCGGGTAGTCCCCAAGACCGGACAACAGCAGAGCAGATGTTCTGACGTTTCATCATCAATCAAAAATCAAAATATTACACACTATAGACTGATGGTGTCTAAGACGACAGTGCCCCGTAAATAGTTCGGCAAAGTTCTTAATTCCTTCTTCTCAAGCAGAAGTAGCCAAACTGTCTTGCCACGACACACACTGGGGATTTCGCGGAAAAAAGTCAAATTGTCAACATAGTCTTCATGCAATATGCAGTGATATGTTGCAATTTTAGACTAAATGGTACAATCAAATCAAAAAGAATTACTCCGATCTGACTGCCAGTTTTTTTTTATATCCGTCTCAAACTCAGAACTTGTGTGTTTTACCGAACCAACTTAATTTTAACCTAAGAATTTAAATACGAATATTATTTTACTATGTGAGCTAACGTTTTTCTTTTTTTTTTCTATTTAAAGTAGTATATTTCAGTATACTAAAATTGAAAAAAAAAATCTGCAGAGACTTAAGTTTTTTTTTTTTTTGTGTATTTTTATGAACATTTAACAAAAATCCCATTTTTCTCCAAACATTTGGACCTGCAATTTTTTCTTTACTTTTCCTCAGTTTGAAATCACTTCTAATACATTGTCTTATATATGTTTTAACATTATTAATCAATTTAAAGTGCCACCAGGTGCCACCTCTCAATTTGTTGCATTATACAGTACAACATTTTTCAACTGATTGATTCGGGACTTAATTCTGATAAGGCTCTTTTGTTTAACATAACTCGAGAACCACTAGTCGGATTTTGCTGAAAAAAATTTAGAAAAATTCAGAATTACAATTACTTTCATCTGTTTATATAACATTTTGCTACATAAGCAACAGTTTCGCAGTTATAAATAAATGTATGAAGAAAAAAAATATTTTTTGCCCAAAAAATTTAAACTTTTTATTTTTAGTTCAAAAAAAGTTTCAAGTCTTATTACTTTCACGTAAAGTCGCATAACCTATGAAAAAAATGACACATAAATCATGAAAATCGATGAACGCGTTTCGCTTTTATTTACAATTAAGTGAAGGTATGCATTTCAAAAATTTGCTCTATATATGCACAAAATTCTTTGCAAAAACATTTATGACTTTTTTTTATGATTCTCAGAATTAAAAAAAAAGTAATAAACAAAAGGTTATTTGATTTTTATGATTGCGGTAGCAAAGTAATAAGCGGTAGTAAATGTGCGTGGACAATTGAAAGGAAAAAAAGAAAGTGCACTTTTTTAATTATTTGGGGTTTTCCGTTGGCTACCTGTATGATTTTTTTACAGAAATTCCACCCACATCTATTAGTGCTCATATTTGGAACGTACCTGTCAGTAAAATTTTGTTCGATTTTTGTCATTCAAAAAGTGCTGACGAACGCGAAAAGTACAACCAAATTTTCTCCGGTTTTTTAGTTATAACTGAAACTAAGGCCCTAGAGTTTTACGGCAATGGAAAGTTTTTCTATTTCTCATGGGGTTTTATGCTCGAAGCTTCTGAAGGTTGACAAAGACAGAACAAAATTAAATCAGTTTTTGCAACAATTGCACGTTGGCTTAACCGATACTAGAGCATGCGAAATTTTGGATACAATATATAAAAGCTTTTACTATAACTTCAAACAAAGATGGCAGGATTCTAACCGTACGAAGTCGCGATTTGAAAAAAGAATGCAAATTGGCTTGAAGACAGATTTACAATTAAGTTTATTGAGGCTGCAATTGGTCGGCCACGCAAATCATTTGAGGAGTGCTGTGATCGCGCCAATCGACTCAAAAGGTATGAAGTTCGTTCTATGTTCCCTCAAGAAGTAATTGATGTTTCTTCTAGTATTTCAAAAACCAACCAAAAAATTTGTACAATAAAATTTTGGGGATGTTTACAAAGCTTGAACTTACAAAAGAAAAATACCAGTATCTAATGCATTGGTTACAAAATGAAGGTTATAACATACTCCTGCCATACAAACAACTCAACACCCCACAAAATTCTGATTCATGGAAATTATATAATTGAAAAGTGTATTTTTCCTGTAGGCTTATTATCCGAAGAGGCTCAGGAAAGTCGTAACAAAGACTTCAAAAAATATTGCCTTAGACACTCCAGAAAATGCAGTCGAATTGCCACGAACGAAGATATTATGCACCGAATGATGGTAACATCAGATCCCATGATCTCACACTTGACTCCTTCATTTATCCAGAAAAAGCATACTGATATAAGCGACGAAGTTAAGGCTCTTTTAGAATAACAAATTAAAAAGTAGATTTAAAATAAATAATAAATTAAAAATTAAAAAATTCATTAAAAATTTTTTTTAGTTAGAGCTTTTTACATTATAGGTAACGATATACATTTTTTTAGCTTTCTTTATTTTGATTACTTTTGTGTATAACTATACAAATAAAACTAAGTTTGTGATGAAATAAAAAATAGATTTATAATAAATAATGAATTAAAAAAATCCTTTAAATTTTTTTGTTAATAAGGGCTTTTTACATTGTAGGTAACGATATGCATTTCTCTAATTTTCTTTATTTTGATTACTTTTGTGTATTACTATATAAATAAAACTAAATTTGTGATTAAATCATTAAATTTTTTGACAAATATATTTTTTTCCTCACCTCCATACAAAAATCCCCAGTGTGCGACATAGTGTCACAAATGCCTTGATTGTCTCAGTCCGGAAGTAGACGTCCATTTGTGAATAAATTCACGTTCGGACCATGTATGTATCGTCCGCTAATGTGACCGATGGCAAGGTTGCCCACATGGCGTGGTACCCAACACAAATTCAAATCATGCTTCCCAAGATTGTTCAGAGATGTAATGCAATCCAAAACTAACCTGGACTTCACCTCCAAAGGCCATCCGACATTTTTAATAATCTCAAGCCCTTTGCACTCCTCCTCAGACATTCCCCAGGGCATATGAGGATAGCATAGATTTACGCCTGAAAGATCGAAGAGTGTTTAACCATAGGCAAGCTCTTTGGAAACCCGAGCCCATAATGCACGCCCCAGTATCACCATTCATCTGTTTCCAATCGCCGGTGCACCAAACTTAGTCCGCACGTTCTCACCACCAGGTATGGTCCATCCATTGGTCCCTCTTAGGAATAAGGACATCCAATATCAGACTAGGCAGCATATGATCAACAACCTAAATAGATGGATCGATTCCAAGAATGCTAAGGATCAGCATGTGGCCTACAAAGTCTCCCGGATCTGAAGATCCTTGACGTTTACAAATTATTAATTTCCCCTCTTGATAAATGCAGTACAGAAAAATTCCACCAGCCCCAGGTGATTTGTAAGGGCTTTATTTGGATAAAGCCCATTTTACGCGTTTTATATCAAGGCTCCTGCCCGATTACCTGATATTCCCCCTGGACGACGTAGGCGACCATGTGGTCATTCTTGGAGATGAGAAAGCCAGGGATCCTGGAAGGGGCGTCGCTAGTAGGACCTCACCGGTCTCCTTTGGCGACTCCGTAAACGTGCCGTCTGGCAGTTATGCGCGCAAAGACCGTTTAGTTGATCCTGGGGTAACGGTTTCTGCAGCCGAAGTGACTCAGGAAGGTTGTCAACTTAACTGCAATAATTGCGCTATGTTGATTTTTAGGATTTACTGATCTCCCTATTGTATTAAGTGAGTGCAGCTTTTAAAATGCTTCACGCACCCGTTTTCAGCTTAAGCCTTAGGAGGGGGGCGGGGGGTATTTTGTATGATACAAAAAATTAAAAAACATTGTTTTTACAAGTTTATTAAAAACAATATGTGTATATTTAAAAAAAACTGAACAGCATGGTTTAATAATTATTATAATATATAAGATCATGTCAATATTCATTAATCTTTTTAAATAAGCAATTTATGATTTCCTTGTGAGGCAAATTTAGACAGTACAGTCTATCTTCTGTCATTGTTGATCGGAGCCATGTTTTTATTCGACGAAGGGTAGGAAATGACCTCCCGCTCGTAGCATTACTGGCGAGCATTGAAACGAAAACTTGAAATTTTTTTGATAGATTTGGGTTGATATCTTCATCACAGCTTATAAAAGCATCTACAACGTTATCTGATAGATTTTCAGATATTTTTCATGTTTGTTGCCAATGCAACAGTTCAGGCTCAAGTTTAGATGTTAGTAGGTGTTTATTTCTTTTATCAAATTTAATCAGCTCATCAGCTAGTTGTGGTTTTAACAGTTTTGTATATGTATATGACTTGATTACACTTTGAGGTAGAAGTTTAGGTATGTTCAATACATTTAGGATATCTATTGGGAAAGGTGTTTTGAGATCTTCTAAAATAAATTCAATAACAGGAATGTAACTCCGTAGTAATTTTCAACATTTTGGACGTGATTATTTCGTTCAAATCGTGTCGTTTCGATGGGAAGCTCGATTTGAACGCAAATAACTTAAACCTTTTTAAAAATCGCTTTGAAATATTTGGCTTTATTTCTTTTCTCTTCAGGCACATGATTAAAGTTTTGATAAGGTTGGATCCTTTTTGAAGATCTATATCGTGCTTTTGTAAAATGATACTAAGCGGCTGTGTTACAGCAAGTATCACACTTAATATGCATATTATTCCGCAAATAAATTCAAAAGTACACGCAGAGAAAAAACATGTTTAAATATGGTCACCTCCAACAATACTATGTTTAAAGAAAATTTTACCCATATTATGTTTTGTGACCGACAACCATATTATGGTTAAATAAGTCCCCTATCAAGAAGACACAACCATATTATGGTGGCCTCTATACATCTGTTCTGACTTTTGTCGTGTACACACGTCTTTACGTTCCGTCCGTTAAATTTGTCCTAATTGTAAAAACAAACAAAAATAAATTAAAATTAGTGCCCGTGCAGTTAAAAAAAAAATATAAAAATAAACATAAACATAAAAATTAATAAACTTTGCAATAAACTAAAACAAAACAGAAATAAAACAAATTGAACAACAAACAAACAAAACCAAAATTACAAAATCACTTATTTACAAAATTAACAACAAATCTTGAATAAATAATAAACAAACAAACAACCGTTTTAAAACAATACAACAATTACAACATAACAAAAGCAAGCAATACAATAAACAACAACAACAATAAAAAATAAAAATAATAATTCGTCAGTGATGGCCTTTTTTCAACGATGACCAGATCAGGGCTTTTATGGCCCTTTTTATGGCATTGTTCCTTGTGTTCCTTTGTTAACCGTCCTTTTCATTTTTGTTAGTACGAATGTTCTTGTGTTAATCGTTGTTGAACTGTTTTGGTGATGAAGGTATAACACTGATCACCAAACGGTTTTTTTAACGACTTTTAACATAGCGAATATCGGTACTTTGCGTTTGATTTGAATTTTTTTATGTTGTGATGAGAGGTCGGTTTAGAATCGACTTTTGCAATATACGTGGGCTGAGAGCGAATTTTTTCTCTGTGTATGCTCACGTTTGTCTCCACCGGCCGGATGTTTTCGCCTTATGTGAAACTCAGGTATCTGAAAATTCCGATCCACTTGATTTTCAGATTCCTGGGTATCACCTTCTATCCCTCTTTAATCTTCATCGGGGTCTTGCTATATACATACGCAATGAAGTTGTGTATCAATGCCAGCAATCAATGGGCATGCTTGATGCGGAATTTAACTGTCTTTGGGTTAAATTCAAAATCGATGCACACTATTTGCATTTCGGATTTCTTTACAGAAGTCCAAATGCGGGAAGGGATATTACCTTATCGGGCTTCGACTCCCTTTCCGACTCAATAGCGAAGATTCTTAAGAATTGTCCCGACAGTGAAATCGTTGTTGCTGGTGATTTTAATGTCCACAATTCTTCTTGGCTTCACCACTCGGGCCGTACAACTTATGAAGGCCAATATGTTGAGCTTTTTGCTGCGCACAACCACCTCGTGCAACTGGTGAATGAACCAACACATATTCCGTATGTTGACGGGCACCAACACAATACCCTTGACCTCTTCCTCTCTTCGCACCCTCAAAAGTACGAAGTTGAGGTTCTAGCACCTCTCGGCAACTCGGATCATTGCACCATTTCCGCCTCTTTTCCGTTCTCCGAACTTCGGAACGTTTCACGACGGGCTACGAAACGATCAATATTTGTTTACGGAAAAGCACGTTGGGCTGAGCTCAATGACTTTTTTCGGCATTTCAATTGGAAACTCTGTTTCCTGGACAATGACGTCAATGCCATGGCGAGAATGGTTGAAAACGTAATAATGCTGGGAATGAAAATCTTCATCCCAGTTAAAAAAGCTTCGAATAAACCTCGATCCAAATCTTGGTTTAATCAGTCGTGCAAATCAGCAGTCAGATCCAGAGAGGAAGCATTCAGAAATTGGCGTAAAAATAAAAACGTTGATACTGAATTGCTACGCAAAATGGCAAGGTCTTCGTGTGCCAAAGTACTTAGACGGGAAAAAACTCTTCACGAGCAACGTCTTCGTGCTGAAGTTCTTGCTGCTCCCCGGGGTAGTAAAAGCTTCTGGTCATTCGTTAAAAGAGTAAGGGTTAATGCTAGTTCTTCAATACCAGCTCTTTTAAAGGATGGCCGATCATTCACGGACCCGGTTGATAAGGCTAATTGTTTTGCCGAATTATTTGCTAATAATTCTTACCTACCAGATAGCAATCAACCACTACCCGAACTCGAAAAAGTATCCGTAACTATGCCTAGAATATTTTTTCGGGGTCGAGCTGTTAAAAGGGTTCTTGCAGATCTCGACATAAACAAGTCTCCTGGGCCGGATGGTATACCTGCACTGGTCTTGAAGCAGTGCACTTCGACGCTAGCTCGTCCCTTAGCAAATCTTTTCAGCACTTTATACCGTGCCGCGGAATTTCCATTCTGCTGGAAAGTTGCTAACGTAACGCCAATTCCTAAAAAGGGAACCGCTAATAACCCTGAAAATTACCGCCCAATTGCAATTTGTTCGGCACTTTCCAAAGTTATGGAGAGTATGGTAAATTACCATCTTGTCAAATATTTAGAATCAAACTACCTACTAAGCGACCGCCAGTATGGCTTTCGTAGAGGTCGCTCTACTGGAGACTTACTAGCTCTGTTATCGGAAAAATGGTGCCATTCCATTCACCATTTTGGCGAAAGTAAGGTAATTGCTTTGGATATTTCTAAGGCGTTTGACAGAGTCTGGCATGGTGCACTCTTGTCAAAACTTGCTGCATTTGGTGTCGGTGATAATTTCTCTCGATTTATATCGAGTTTTCTCAGAGATCGCACTATACGAGTTGTTATAGATGGGGTTTCGTCAAACGAGTTCAAGATTCATTCAGGGGTGCCGCAAGGCTCCGTTCTTTCTCCTACTCTATTTCTTATCTTTCTAAACGACCTCCTTTGTCAAACTTACAATCCTATCTACTCTTTTGCAGATGACAGCAACCTTTGCAACTCGTTCTCATTCGAATGTAGACCAAGCGTATCCGATGTCGCTGCTATGAGGCAGAATATGAATGATACGCTTGGCCGAGACCTTGACATAATCTCGGAATGGGGTCGTGCGAATAGGGTCGATTTTAATGCCCGAAAAACCCAATGTTGCGTGCTGACGCATAAACGCGCGACAAATCAAGGTGCCTCATCTGTATATATGGGTGGTATAATTATTGAGGAATCAGAATCTCTTGATGTTCTGGGCATGAGGATACAATGTGATGTCCGATGGACAGAACATATATTCAAGGTGTCGAAAGTAGCATTCAAGTGCCTCAGTTTTCTAAGACGGTGTAAGATATACTTCACTCCATCTGATCTCCTTACTATTTATACCACCTATATCCGACCGCGTATGGAATACAACTCTCATGTGTGGGCCGGTGCTTCAAAGTCTATTTTGGAGCTTCTCGACCGCGTGCAGGAGAGGGCGAAGGTTCTCATTGGTGACAGTAGGGTATCCAATTCTATTGACTCCCTCGAGCACCGTCGCAATGTGGGTTGTATTTGTCTGTTTTATCGTTACTACAATGGGATGTGTTCTGACGAAATTAGGGATCTGGTTCCCGAAACCCGTACGTTTGTTCGTAATACACGTTTTTCCTCAAGAGCCCATCCTTATGTGGTCGATTGGCAGGTGAATCGTACAACGCATTACAGAGAGAATTCATTTTTTTCCCGCACAGTTCGTATGTGGAATAACCTTCCTGCAGAAGTCTTCCCTCTCACTTACAACATGATTAAGTTCAAATCGAATGTTCACAAACACTACTCCCTCTATCCTCCTTCCCACAACCTATTTTCCTAGTTCCAACACAATGCAATGCATTAGTAGGGGTCATCCCCTGAGTGCTGGTCCTAAAAGTAAAAAAAAAAAAAAAAAAAATGTTATGGTTAAATATGACAATAATTTGTTTTAAATTGACAATAGAAATTTCCTCTTTTTCAAGAGCAACATGGTATGGTTGAAAACCAACTATGCTATTATAAGTGTTAAACATATTTTAGTTATTATTAACCATAATATGTTCGGAGGCAACCATATTATGGTTATGGGTTCTAAATAGAGGACTATTTTTACCATAATATGGTTTTCGTTGGCAATCATATGGTTAAATTAAACATAATATGGCTAACATTTTCTTTAAACATAGTATTGTTGGAGGTAACCATATTTAAACATGGTTTTTCTCTGGGTGTACTAAGTGAGCTCCTTAATATAATGGTAGAGATACTACCTTTCCACTCCGATATTTTTACCAAAGCTTCAACTATATGATGTACACTTGTTGCAAAGTGTAAAATTGTGTCGTGATGGTCCACCCATCTTGTAGAAATTTTGGCTCCCAAATACTTTGTCGTTTCTTTAACAAATGATACAACTTATTGTATTAATGGCACTTTATTGCTTTTAAAAATTGAGTTGTTTGATTTATGGGAATAGCAAGGCGTTTGTTTCGCATTTGTCGCGGTTTCCAGAGTTTTTTAACAGCTCCATTTTCTGCTGACATCAGAGGACACCCATCTGTTCCATCTCCTACACAATTTTTTAGGTCAAGACCAACATTTTTTCAAAGCTTTAAAGAACTATTGATGTTAGTGCCTTCGCATCAATTGACAAATCAACGTCATCAATATCCTTTGAAGCCTCTTCAAAGCCAATAAATTTTTCCCTACCAATTTTTGTTGTGTGTTGAAATATCTTAAAGATAAGGATATCTGGCTTTTCCCCGACAAATCCGTGCTTTCGTCAAAAATTATCGAATAGAATTTTGATTCATATAAGACAAACATACATTAATATTGCATTTACTAAGGCTTATTAATAATTCAACCGTACGCATTATTAAGTCAAACGTTTAGTCTTTGGATATACATAGATAGCACTTGCTGGGATTGAATGTAGAATAATAAGTATTTGCATACGGTAAACTAGATGTTTCATTGGAAATATCTAATACATAACTATAAGGATTAAGATATGGATATTTATTGGAAATTTCGTTAGAGATTGAATAAAAAAATAATTGAAAATTTCGTTAGAGATTCAATAAAAAAAAACCTTGCTGGGATATCTAAAAAATTTTTACATTTAAAAAAAAATATTATTATTGGGAATTCTTGTATTATCGAAATAAACAAAACATATTTTTATAATTTAGGGGAGAGCGAATTTTCTTTTTCTCCCCCCCCCCCCCTGAATCCGCGCCTGCTCCATATGCTCATTCCACCAGGGAACGTCCCTTTTTGACTTATGGATCCAGAGCCGGCAGCTCTTTTTGTAGGCCACATAAATATCTGAATTGCCATACAAATAAGCGACAACAACTTTTACGATAGCTACTATGACATGACAAAATATTGTGCAGGTAGGCCCAAAATTAACCATATGTGTCTTATAGAACACCTTCCAAAAATCACTTAAAGCCAAACAAATCGAATCAAAGTTGCATGCATCTTAACCTCATAATATAATATTGTTCTGGCGGAGCCATTATTGTCCATGGGTCCCAAAAAGTGTACACCCTTGAAAATTTGTCTCTAAATTCTGTTGTGTAGGGTATCATATGGTCGCGCTTGAACGACCATACTTTCTTACTTGTTTACTGCTTGACATAAAATTTTCTTCAAACAGGTTATTTAAGCTTGTTCTTACCAGAGGAGAAGGAAAGGTAGAGAATCTGCTAGTTGCATTCAAACAAGTTTAATAAACTTTTCCTAATTTTATTACATTCTCATGATGTGAAAAGTGCTGCAACAAAGGATTTCGTATGTTAAATATTTTACTTACAAACTCAGCATGAAATCTGATGGGAATTTTTAAATTTTTTTGTGAGAAACTGACAGCTGATTTTGAATTATTTTTATTTGTATGCTGTAATTTGGTGATGCTTTGATCGATAATTGCAAATATTTCGAAGCAAAACGCCATATGTCTTAATGTGAAAGAATTGACAGCATGATGTCTAAAATGATGACTTTGATATTATGTAACAGTTAAGGGTTAAATAATTTTAAGAAAGAGCCATCGGAATAATATATTTAGCTACTTAAATAAGAGACCAGTTTATACAACTAGCCCTAATCAAAGCCCTTTTTTTTTTAATCTCTGTTCGAAATTAGCTTCGTTTAAATAGAAACCCCCATAAATGAACATGCACTTCATAATCCAATGGCTTCCAAGGTTAAAGGCAAAAATCATATTAACGAAGCATTTTAAGGATCTCCCGCGATTAGAGTATAAATCAACGTTATCGACTGATAATCGAGAGTTCCCCCCAATAAAAAAAAATAGCGATCTATGGAACAAGTACCAATTTTGAGCCTGCACCCAGTTTCCTCCGAGAGTGCAACGCTAAGAGTTATATGCCTGTCAAGACGAATACATTTAACTTCCGGGTATATTTCTGTGGCTTGGTGCTAAAAGGGCGAATGTCAATATTTTTCTGTTTTGAGTTAATCTTTGCATTAGGTGTTTGCTCTTAACATCTTTTTTTTTTTTTTTTTTTTTTTTGATGAAACAGGAATTAAACAAATGTGAAACAAACATATCTGCACACAGAAAAAAATTTTGCTCCAGAAAAACCATTAATCAAAAATAAAATCAGTTTTAATTAAAAATTTAATCAAGTGAATTAAACGTTTAATCAAGTGAATTAATCTTTTAATCAAGTTTATTAAACGTTTTTATTGACAATAGTAATTTGCTCCAGTAAACAAATTGATAATATCAATTAAACCTTTAATTCACTTGATTAAACTTTTAATTCACTTGATTAAACGTTTAATTCACTTGATTAAATTTTTAGTTAAAACAGATTTAATTTTTGATTAATGCTCTTACTGGCGTAAAATTTTTTTCTGTGCAAACGGGTTGCGCAAGTCTGTTTTTCATTTTCTTTTGAGCTTGCTTTTATGTTCACACTTAGCAATTTAGTTGCGCAGTTCTCAAAAGCCAAGAATTGTATTGGGTGTAATATTATCCCTATCTGATTTGCTGGGGTAAGTAATTAGAATCAATCTCACGAATTATTTTAAGTACGAATTTGGAAATAAAACCAACTTGGAAATTCCTGAATCAAACACAGTTTGAGATTAACTTCTATCTCACTTTTACTTAAGTCAATGTCGTTTTCGGATTATTTTAAGTACGGCGCACTTGAATTATTCGTATTTGAATCAAGCATGCTGTACTTGATTTAAGGAAATACGTACCTACCTTTATTGGTACCGCTTTAGGTTAATCTAAATACGGATTTTTCTCTTCATTGAATGTTGGTATAGAATATAATACAGCTTTATTGTTTACACAGCAAAAAACTAAAATTGATTTTAATTAAAAGATTAATTAAATTTGCACCAGTAAACAAATTACTAGTATCAATTAAATATTTGTTGATATTAACAACATTTTCTGCAGTAATGTTGTTGGCTATATAAGTAATCCTTTTATTCACTTGATTACATTTTTAATTAAATTTCATTTTATTTTTGATAAATGGGTTAATTGGTCAGAATTTTTCAGTGTACACACTTACACTTTTTTTTACATTAATTTGTGTTTATTAAGAGTTAACAATACCATTAAAAATTATGTTCTTACTTAGTTATCTGAGCAGTAGAAACTAGAGTCTTTGGCGGAAATCGAACCCAAAACTCTCGCACTGACAATTTTACTATCAAGCAGTCTACCGGGACACCCGGCTGATTTGAAATCCATGGTGCAACGTCACAGTGTTATGGGCGTTACAGAATATCAACATTGTGAAACCCTTTATAACTGAATTCCAGGGAGGGGAGGACCAATTGCCTATATTTCTTTCTTGCTATTTTGATTCCCTTGCCACATTACCTTTCAATCGTTAAAAGTTTAATTATCTTAAAATCAAATGTCTGTTAGATTTATCATATGGCTATCGCCGTAATCAAAAAATCTATTATTTTCACTTAAATATTTAAAATTTAAATTAGTTAAATAACTTAATCGTTTTTATCAAGATCCTTATTTAGAGCACACTTTCAAGTATCTTATTAGACGCGTGTTACGGTTTTTCAAACGACCTGCAGCTCATGCCTGGAAAACCCAAAATTAAGACCAAGAAAATCTCTATAATTTAATAAAAATGATGTTAATCATAAAAGCATTTTGTAAAAAATCTCAGCTGGTATAAAGAAATTTTAAATTGTTTACAAAAATCACTAAACATTTACGCAAGACTTCACCCTGGTGGTGAAAGACTTCCTTGTCCTGTTGTAAGCGAAAGAAGAAAACAAATATGCTGTTGATGTTTTTTGATGAAAACCAAATATGACATTTATTTAATTCGAAATCATTATTTTCATCGCGCATTGTAATCGATAAGCATCTACCCTTTTAGTTGGTACGTGAAATGACTGAACGAAAAACATCAATGTCAAAATATGTTCATACTTACAAACACATGCAGGGCAGAGTATTAAAGTCCTTGTAATTGTATGTCTTAGTGTAACTGCACTACTGGACGGGTTCAATTCAATAGAATAAAATTATCAGGAGGTGAGTAAGAGAATTGTTTTTGTTGTTGTGTAATTATTGGGAGGGGGACCCTAAATACAATAAACACCCTGTTGTAATTTTTTCTTTTTGTTTTCTACGTGGTCTGTTTTTTTTCTTTTTTTTTTGGTTTTGTAAAGAAGCAAACAAAAAGAACGGACATAAATATAAAGTCCTTGTAACAGTGACACACGTTGTAAACAAAACCTGAACACTTGAGATAATCGCCTTAGGGTTGTTTTTAGTTCTTTGTTTTTTTTTTTGTTGTTTCTGGTGCTCAGAAATGGTATTTGTGTGTGAGTGTGTGCGAATGATGTTGGTACCATTTCGTCCTGTCCCATTCGTTAGTAGTAGTTTTTTTATGGCAGGTTGGTTGCTTGTTGTAACACTAAATTTCTTTTTAGGTTTTTTCGTGTTTGTGGATGTCCTTAAAGGTTGCTTTTATTTTCATGTGACAAATAAATAGTCCTGTTTTACGCTTATCAAACAAATAAAGAATATAAAAAAACTAAATAAAACGAAATTGAGATGTTATCACAGCAATAAGCAAAAACTATTGTCGGCACATGTATCCGTTTATTTGTTATGACTTTTTGTTTTTTTTTTATTTGTCTCTTTATTATATACCGAACGACATTCCTTCCATACAACAGCTAGTGAACAATTGACTGTTGCTACTGCTGACAATAAAAATCGACCTGCACCCCCTTCAAATAACACTACAATTATGACACCCTACATTCGAGTACGTTATTGGCAGGAAAAGTTATTTTTAAGTGTCATCCAGATATTGATGAGTTAAAATTTAATGTTTGATCAGACAAATGTGTAGAGATGTCAAGTTTCGAAAAAAACTTGGACTTCTAGTGTTTTTATACTTAAGCGGTATGGCCACACATCAAACTGGCGGAATTATTTATTGTGGGGAAGCATAAGCAACATTTACAATTAAGATGTTTGAACATGAAGAATATATCAACTAAAGCAGTAGGTTAATTTTAGCCGTCGTGATCTAATGCATTTTCGGTTCGAAAGCAATTTTATTTTTAATGAACTGATCGAATCGAAATTATGTTTTCAGTATTGTAAAGCAATTATTTGAGTTTTCACGACGCTGAAACAAAAATTTCGAGTAGTTAAGTATTGACTGTAAGAAGTAGCAATAAAATCGCTTTCAAATCGAAAAAGTATATGATCACGACTACCAGAATTACTCCCAGGTTTCTCGAGCCAAGTTAATTTGTGCAAAAGAAATTGTTTGTACTTTGAGCATAGCGATGGCTCATGAAGATGGTGTTTTGCAGACAGGGTTTTCTTGCTTATTATAATTAGAGTTTCTAGTTTTGCGGACTTTTTCTATTTCCGTAAGCGGAAAATGTTTTCCTTTCATTCTCGGGGTTTTTGGTTTTTGTTTTATAATGATATAAAAAAGTATAGAAGATGTTATCAATTATTTGTACGAGTTATTCTTAATCACTAAGAACTAACCCGTTTGTATTGTTTGGAATATGTTGCGGACATTAGAGTCCAGAAGAAGTCTCCCAGCTTGCCTTTTGTGTAAATATGCTTAACTTAGTTCTTAAATCGCATCACACAAGATTTATAACAGAGGTGTGCTAGAAATCGAAAACGTAAAACGCAAGAATTTGGAAGTTGTTTTAAATACACTGTAAATCTAATTCTTTTAATTCTGTTAAATAGAGAAATATTTGTATAACATTTGTTATAAAATTAGTTTATTACAGAAATCTTAGTAAAAAACGACTTTTAAAATGCCGGCGTCTTACGTTTTCGATTACCATCACACCCTTGTATAGAAAACATATTGCAATAAAATGAAATTACGAGTGTTTTTTGTGTAACTGCCAAGCTGATACGTTCAGGAATTTACCTTAAATCAGAACGTTTGACATTCCTGTTTCATATTGTTTAACATTTTATAAGGTTTATTTTGTAGTCTAAAATTATGTCCAGTTTTATAATATAATTAGTATTGTGGTTATTTTGTTGAACTACCTTCCTTCTTCAAATTAAAATGTTTCACTGCAAATGTTTCATAATATGGACGGGGACTTAGAAGTCAACAGGCAACAAATATACCAGCAAACGCAGATTTCGCAAAACATATTATAAAATGAATTTTTAATGCTTTTAATTAGGCTTAAGTTCATCAAATTTAATTTTCATTAAATTATTTTTATGAAGAAAGGAATTTTACAACATGAAAATTAATTAAAATTGTTATTGATAACCTTTCATTCTTCACCATGGCCGGGGCTCGAACCGTGGCCAGCAGGTTAGCATGACATGTTTCGATCGCAACCACTAAATAAATAAAATAATTTAATGAAAATTAAATTTGATGAACTTAAGCCTTATTAAAAATTTATTTTATAATATGTTTTGCGAAATCTGCGTTTGCTGGTATATTTGTTGCCTGTTAACTTTTAAGTCCCCGTCCATATTATGAAACATTTGCAGTGAAACATTTTAATTTGAAGAAGGAAGAAAGTTTCTGCAGCAAATGTTTTATAATTTGGACGAAGACTAACATACTCATAAAATCTGCTTGTACACGAAACAACCCAGGAACAACTTTTTGATTTTTAGTAATAGGTGGTAATTATTTCATACATTACATGGTAAGTAGCTTTCATTACAGTTGAAATTTTTCTGAAAACTTCAATAAGTACTTACTAGTAATGACCTCAGAAAGTACTTATAACTGCTTTTATTTTCACTACTGAACATTTGCTTACTAATAATCAGCTCAATAACCACTTATGAGTTTTGTTGTTTTCAGTACTGAATATTTACTTACTGGTAATGTACTCAATAACTACCTACCCAGTAAAAACTTCGCCTACAAAATAATGTGTTGAGTAATCAGAAAAACATAAGAGCACTACTTACAATTCTACTGAAAGAACCAATGAATTTAACAAGGGATGTCCCAAAATGAACGCATTAAAAATTAAGTCATTATTATTTTTACCTGCATACATCCAGAAAAAAGTAGTTATAGAAGTTGTTATACATGTAGTTATAGAAGAAAGCTACTAACTAATGAGTTAAAGAAGCTATTCATTTTGAAAAAGGAGGCGAAGTTTTTACTGGGTATTAGACCTATTAACTAGGAATTTTTTTGGCTTCTGGTAAGTATTTTGAAAGTACTTACAATTCAACTAACTAGAAGTTAAATAATAACTGAATATTTTTTGGCTCCTAGTAATTGTATTGTAAGTACTGAATTCTGTGGACACCTCGAACAAAAATAAGTAGTTATTCAGCCGAAAAATAAGTAGTGTTTACTATTCTCCAACATTACTTGCTAACTTACCAGGTAAGTAAAGTTTTTGCTGGGAAAGTACACTTTTCCATTCGTCTTCCCCTTTCATTAATAAACTCGAATGTTTCGCAGCAAATGTTTCATAATATGGACGAGGACTTATTGAGCGAAAATAGAAGTAAGAGAGAAAGTAAACAAAATATCGAGTGATTTTTTAGCTATTATCTTTTCGGCAACGCTGGTTTAAACAGCTGTCGTACGTTTTGTGTTTTGTTTCACTGTCAAACATCTTCAGTTTGGTCTATAATTTAACCATGAATCGTCTTACAAACGAACAACGCTTACAAATTATTGAATTTTATTATCAAAATGAGTGCTCTGTTAAGAAAGTTCATTGCGCGCTTCTTCCATTTTATGGTCAGTTTCATCGACCCACTGAAGCGGCTATTCGGGAAGTTAATAAGCAGAATTGTCGATTTTGGAGTGAAGATCAGCCAGAAGCATTGCAAGAACTACCAATGCATCCAGAAAAAGTCACAGTTTAGTGCGGTTTATGGGCTGGTGGCATCATTTGACCATACTTCTTCAAAGATTATGCGAATCGTAACGTAACTGGGAATGGTGAGCGCTACCGTGAGATAATATCCAACTTTTTTTGCTCATAATGCAAGAGCTTGACTTGCATGACATGTGGTTTCAACAAGACGGTGCCACATGCCACACAGCACGCTTAGCAATGGACTTATTGAGAGGCGAGTTCGGTGCACATTTTATTTCACGTTCGGGACCGGTCAATTGGCCGCCTAGATCGTGCGATTTAACGCCTTTAGACTATTTTTTGTGGGGCTATGTTAAAGCTCATGTCTATACACACGTGCCCGCTTCAATTGACGCATTGGAAGACAACATTGAAGCATTTATTCATGAGATACCGGCCGAAATGTTGGAAAGAGTATGCCAAAATTGGACTAAGCGGATGGACCATTTGAGGCACATTCACGGTCAACATTTGCATGAGCATTTCCTATAGCTCTTAAAAAATCACCCATTATAAAACTGGAAAACCATACAAATACGCTTGAAAGTCACCTTTCTTATCTGCAAACGCAAACAAGGCTTAGAAGAGCTGATCTGCAACCCCGATACACTGCAGTGGAAATAATTTTTAGTTTTTAAGATTTTTCTAATTCTATTAGGCTTAAATAAGATGCACCAAATAAATATTGAAGTAAAAACGTAGTGTCCTTGCAATTAAGGCATTGCAATTATTTAAAGGTTTTTTTTTCGATATTATACGCTTTCCTTTATTCTTTCTTATACATCCAATAAATTGCTTAAACTTCTAAAATTATTAAATGATGTTGAAAATCGACCCATTCTTTACAAATGAAAACAAAGTTAAACTTTTAAAATTGCGGTCAAATCATTTTTCTTGGGCAAAAGATCTTAATTTTTAATGTTTTTTCGACACTTACATATAAACGGAATTTAGTCCCTTGAATGTCACAAACACTAATATTTGGTTCAGAAACTTTGGGTGGTCATTTCGCATCTTAAAGCTTCGCTCATAATAGGCAGCAACATTTTATATGGTGTTCATAATAGAGCAACAATATTTTTCGCGACCACATACATTTTAAATAAAAAAAAAACCGTTTGCAAATTTCGCCCAGAACAATATTAAGTATTTATTATTATTTGGTGGAACATTTTGTTAATATTTTCATTCAAAAATAAATAAAATTATTATAAACGTCAGAAACAATTTCATACAGATCAAAGCGAATTAACTACACAGGTGGTGTCGAAACAAACGCCTTCTGATTTTGCAGTTCGAGCCTATTTGTTTTGATTTGTTAGTGTTTTGCTAAAAATGGTTGACATTTCAAGCCGTTTACACTAACAATGCAATGCAAAACCCCCTATGTTGGTTCAGTTGTTTTTGGATTGTTGTAGTTCCGACACCACCTGTAGTTGAATTCGCCTTGATCCAGAATGTTGCTGAAGTAGAAGTTCACTAAACTTTTAAAAAAACGTTAGTTACATTTTTGTTTGAAAAATGCAAGGAAAATATATGAAATACTTTGAGAAGAAATAAGAAGAAAAAACGAAATTGTTGCTCTGATTGTGAACAAAGCTTAAAATTCCCGGAAATTGTTTTCTTCGAGTCAGCTTTGTGACGTCATATGTAACAAGCTTGTCTAGCCTTTTCGAAGCTTGTGTTCGTAGAGTTTTCATCTCGACGCTTGTAGAGGCTTGCTGTGTAATAGTGGTTTCCGCACGAGTTTCGGATGCATATGCTTTAGCCGGTCGTAGGCATGTTCTATATATCTTTCTATCCTTGGGCACATATTTGTTTCGTCATATATCATTTCTTAGGCATCCCGATAATGTAGCAGCTTTGTTAGACTTGATTTTTGAAGTAGGAAGTAGTTGAATTCCACGGCTAGTTCAATCGGTTGACTGCTTTCTTACATCTTCTTTTTTCATTTGATATGACTGGGCGTTTGGTTTTTGCCCTAAAATGGTCTTATTATTTATGAAAAGCCTTTTTTAAAAAACTTATAACTATCTCGTCATCTATTTCAATGATAAGACCGATTTATCAAAATTTTTATAGATATATGGGGGATTCACAAGGTAGTCATAAAGTTGTAAGGTCATATGTCTTAAAATAATTACAAGAAATTTATATGACTGCTGTTCTCAGCCGCTTATAATTTAGATTTCTACTGTACAGTTATGATAAATCAATAAACACACAGCATTTAAACAGTTTTATTTTGCTTGAAACATAACAATATTTTTTTTAAACAATTGTAAAATAATATTTTGCACATTATGACGATATGACTTGATTGCACACCTTGTGAATCCCCCAATTATGTATGGATTTCTCAATGTAAATAAGTTAAGATTTTCAATAACAAAATACCATAATTATAAGAACTTAATAAAATTATAGCATATTTATATGGTCGACTTTGCTTAAGTAAATTTTCCAAACCCTCCAGCCTTTAACACTCATATCCATCATAAGCCACCCCTTCATCAACAGCTTCTTTATTATCACAATAATCAACACATCATTATTGTTGTGTTCATCATGTTCAAAATTTATTCACATGAGAATTGAATGTAAGACCGACCCATCGACCGTCTGTCTGTCTATCTCCGAGTTCATGTGTATTTGTGTTTATGATTTGTTAAGGTAAAATAATTTTTTCTAGATATTATTTCCATTGTAAACGTTGACATATTGTCGGCTAATCAGTTCCGCCGCAAAACTGATTTAAACCGTGTAGGAAACTAAATGTATGAAGAACAACTACAACAACATGAACAAGGGTTCCCCCTCTTTTTTCAACTTTTATATCCGTACAGTCATGGTGATATTTGTGTCCTTTTTATGTTACAATTTAATGTATGTATGTATATCCTTTAGCCGTCAAGGCAATATGAATCCTTTAACAACTCCCCTGATATTTAAACCTAAAAAAAAAACAAAAAGTTGCAGGGTGTTTGTTGTTTTGTATTCCAGCCCATGTTGTAGACTCGTTTATTATACGATTTTGGTAAATGTTGTAATTTTCTATGCGTGATTTTGTTTGATTTTTCAATTAGGGCGATTTTCCGACTGCACAATCATCCAACAGCACTTATTTCATATTATTTTATTTATCGAAACTGTCATAACTTTTGTTTCACGCTGGTGTTTATTGAGTTATTTGTTGTACGATTACGTTGCACTGAATTGATTTTGGTAAAAATTTTACAAACTATTTACCATTTTATGACTTGTTATTGAAAGTTTTTAATATTCTACTTTGACAGTTTTTTCTTTGTATGAATTATTGATTTTATATAATGAACTTTAATGAGTTCTCAAGGGGCTGTCCAATAAGAATATACGTAAATGCAAATATTAGTTAAGTTCACACTTGGTTGTTAGTAAACTCAAGGTTCGATAAAACTTGTTATCCTGAGCGCATTTTTAAGAATTTTTTTTTGTTAAATTCATAATGTCAAGAAAAAGACAAATTTTTATTATTACATATTACTAGCTGACCCGGCAAACGTTGTTTTGCCATATAACTTATTTCTTTCAGATGTTACAGTGTCTTTGCGTTTAATTTTAAGAAAACCGGTTGATTAGTTAAGAATATAATTAAAATGATAGGCTATAGTTCTTTCCCGATGTTATAATATTTGCCTGCTAAATTTCAAGATAATCAGTTGATCAGTTAAGAAAATATAGGGAGAAGGAGCTTTTACCCCTCTTGCCCTATTTCATGGCCTGTTCTCTTTCAGATGTTACAGTGTCTGCATGCCAAATTTTAAGAAAACCGGTTGATTAGTTTAGAAGATATAGGGGGGGGGGGGCTTTTACCCCTCTTGCTCTTTTTAACGCCCTAAATAATAAAACTGTAGTCTATAGTTATGTCCAGCTGTAACATTATTTGCCTGCCAAATTTCAAGAAAAACAGTTGATTAGTTAAGAAATTATAGGCGGGGTGAGCTTTTACCCTTCTTGCCCTATTTCACACCCTATTCCCTATTTCCTTTCAGATGTTACGGTGTCTGTATGCCAAATTTTAAGAAAACCGGTTTATTAGCTAAGAATATATAGGGAAGGGGAGCTTTCACCCCTCTTGCCCTATTTCACACCCTATTTCCTATTTCCTTTCAGATGTAACAGTGTCTGCATGCCAAATTTTAGGAAAACGGGTTGATTAGTTGAGAAGATATAGGAAGGGCAACTTTCACCCCTCTTGCTCTATTTCAAGCCCTAAATAATAAAACTTATAGCCAATAGATCTCTTCAGATGATACAGTATTTGCCAGCAACATTTCAAGAAAATCGATTAATAAGTTAACAAGATATAGGGTGGGGGAGCTTTTTCCCCTCTTGCCTTATTTTGCGCCCTCTAGCGATTTAAAATAGACTTTACGACCTATTCTCATACCTAAAAAATGCACATACAAAATTTCATAAAAATCGGTCAAGCCTTTTTATAGCAGTTCAAAACGGAGGGCATTTTATTGATATTTATATGGAAATATATAGGAACATCTAAATGTCATGTATCTCCGTAACCCCTGGGCCGATTTCGTGCAAACATATACCATCTACAGACTATCCCCAACGTACACTGAAATTTTGTTTGAAATCGGTCGTCCCGTTTTGGCTGTTAGTGGTGGCATCAAAGTGTATTTAAACCAATATTTCGGCACTACGTTGTGTGCCTTCTAAAGGATTATAACTAACACGGCTAGAAATTTTAATGATAGGGTATTGCAAATAAGTGATTCTTGTTTCCATAGGAATAATAAGGACAACATTTCTAAAGCATTAAGAGAAAATCGTTTTCCAAAGGAAATTATTTCTTATTTATTAATACAATATAATTATTTAAATTTATCGACGTTTCTGTAATCGTAGTAGTTTAAGAGTGAGGGCTGATTGGACCACTGCACTCCGATCCTAGTGTTGGGGCTGCCAACTACCTCTAGGCAGGCAAAAAAAAAAAAAAAAAAAGCTGAGTTTCAGAGGTAAAATGAAGTCCGGATTACCACCTAATTACCTGAGACGCACCGGTGTTCGCATGCCATTCAGGTTACTCATATCTGTACGCCTTCTCACTCTAGCTGACATCAGACGGGTTTCTGAACATCATTACCAGGGGATAGTTGGCCAAAGGACCGGAAGTAGTGAGCTGCTTTGGAAATCTCGCCCTATGTTCAAACTGAACTTTATTTAAGTATTTATGGTGTTCAGAAATGTAATTTTATTTATATTTAGATAAATAAAGGACATATATATATAATACAATATAATAACCTTAGAATAAATAAGTCCTTCGTTAATACGGAGCCGTAAATTTATAAAGCGCTTACTTATGCACGAAAATTTTCGGAGTGATTAGAAAATCTAATATTATGATACGGAAAAGTATAAAATTGCGCATAAATCTTATAATACAATAGGAAGATTATTCCCTAATATGAAAGATAAAATGAATAAGTTGGAAATGTCGAATGCAGTTTATAAAATACCTTGCAGGGGAAATGTCAATGGACAATGCGTAAAGTGTATGTTGGTACAACGAAGAATTAACTGAAAACTTGGTTAGCAGGATATAAGTCAGATCAAAAATATAGAAATATTTCATCACAAAAACAGCTTTACCAACTTATTGTGCTAATCTAAACCATTATCTTGATTTTGAAAATACATACAACAGTTTTATATACGGAAAATAATTATAAACGTAGATTAATGTTAGAAATGTTGCAATGTTGCAATGTACAGACAATATAGAGAATTAATTTTAAGTCAGACACTGAAAGTTTAGCACAAAATTACAGACTAAATGTAAATAAAAATAGGAACGGAAGTTAAAAATTTATTTATGCTGTAATAGATTAGGTTTGAATTGGAAAACCCTTTTTGTATTTAATTAAAAGTTGTTATATGACATTTTGTTAAATTTATTTAATTTGTTAAAAATTGTTAATTTTTTCAATAACTCAAAAAAAAAAAAAAAATCTTGAAGAAGGCACACAACGGAGTGCCGAAATATTGGTTTAATAAATTTAATATTTTTTTAGCTGGCTAGTACACCGTTTTCAAGTTATTCCAATATATGTAGTGAAAGTGACTTAATTTTGGACATAACGGTATATCTCGCAAACTAGAGCTGATAGAGAAAAATGGAGATTCGATTTGAAAACAGCGACCTCAAATTATAAAAAAATTTGCAATCAAATTTCATAGCGCAAACTTGCTGTTCCGCAGTGTTATTAACTTTAAACATTGAAAATTGTGCAAAAATTTCGAAAGGTTTCTATTTCGGGTTCGAGCCCGAGCCACGTCAAGAATGAAAGATTATCAATAACAATTTTGATTAATTTTCATGTTGTAAAATTCCTTTCTTCAAAAGAATAATTTAATGAAAATTAAATTTCATGAACTTAAGCCTAATTAAAAATATTAAAAATTTGGATTAAAAACCATAAATAGTTCAACAAAATAACCACAATACTAATTATTGTTAAAGCTAAGGCACGAGCTCTATGTGTACATTTGTCCTTCAAGTTGTGCTGAAAAAGGTCAACAGAAAAGAGAAAGACAAAATGAAAAAACAAAAAATGTACTTGGACTTCAAGAAAAATTCTTGACAAAAGTACGAAAAAAAAACAGAAGTAAGGAAAAAACATGTAAAATCAATTAAGATGGATAATCATTCAGGAAAGCAAATTTCGATCTACCAAATGTTAAAATACAATTTGGTTTAAGGATTGATGTTTGACTATTGACGTCAGCAGTCGTCGATGGCTGCGAGTGTAAGACGGCAAATCCATCTGAGGAGATCGAGTGGTTGCGATCGAAACATGTCATGGTAACCTGCCGGCCAGGGTTCGAGCCCGAGCCACGTCAAGAATGAAAGATTATCAATAACAATTTTGATTAATTTTCATGTTGTAAAATTCCTTTCTTCATAAGAATAATTTAATGAAAATTAAATTTCATGAACTTAAGCCTAATTAAAAATATTAAAAATTTGGATTAAAAATTAATTTTCTCAAAATTTTCTAAAAGTTCGCCAAATTATAAGCAACTTAAATTAATTTTTATCGTAATATCTAAATATCTAAACACTCTCAAAAAGCCCAATCGAACCAGAAACTAACTCTTTCTGATTAAACTAAATTTCGATCATTCATTTCTACTAAATATCTTACTCAACTAGACTTTCACATTTTCTAACAATTTCTATCACAAGACAAAAAAAAAAAAGAGTATAATTGTCAGTCAACTGTGTTTAAAAATGATGTCTTAATATCGGCAGTTGTAAGACGATGACAAACTATTTTGATACTTTTTTTCAAAAAATATTAAATGTAACATCATCGTCATTATCATCTTCTTTATGATCTTTGTTAAAGCACCTTCCGTTGTTGTTAATTGTATCGAGACAATTTTACCATCCAGTTCTGTCTGTGATGCCGACGTTCCGGGATTATCTTTTTTTCTTTCAAGTATTTTATGGTTACAAGTTAAAAAACAGCTAAACAATAATAAAATTGATTGGAATTCATTAGCAATATGGATGGGATTCATAAATGGGCAAGAAGTAACTGATAATAAAACAAGTTAGAGTGCTATATTCGGCTGTGCTGAATCTTTGATACCCTCCACCGATAGTTCGAATGTTTTAGGAGTGATATCTGTATGATGTCTATTTATAATCCATTAATCCTTATAAAAATAGACGTCTGCATTAAAGTTAGTTGCGGCTTAAGGCTCAGTTAGCCGGGAGGAACAGTAACAGTAACCTAACCGTAAAAAAGTAAGACCAATCTTTTTCTTACAGATTGGGACGTAATATCTTACTGCTAACTGTAATCGTTCTAATTGGTTTACATACAACAAAATTAAACAGTTGATTTGCAACGTTACTGTTACTCCCGGCTAACTGAGCCTTTTAACCTATATAAAATTATTGATCGACAATCAGAAAGTTGTATGTTTTTTTTTTTTAGCAATTTTAAATAGCTTGAGTAAAATATCATAATTCGAAACAGTTTAAGCCGAACTTAAATGATTTTCAGGAGGGGAATTTATATTGGAGCCATGGTAAGCTGTGAACGAATGCAGAGGTGAAATTAGTTTTAGCATTTGACGTGAATTTCAGAAGGCTGCTTAAAATGGATCTAAGGTTTATTGTGGACCATATGAAGATAAGCTATTTGCTACGGTTATATGAGTATTTAATTATTTTACCAGAGGGGCCTATAGTAAATTATGGACCGATCATCACGAAATTAATATGATTTCTAGTCGTATTATTCTGTAAAGTTTTAAATTTTATTCTGATAGCATTATTTTGTACGGCTTTAGGCATACTAAACTGTTTTCCGGGAGTAGGGTTTATATGGGGCCTAGGGTAAATTATGGACCGATATTCACGATATTGTACATTTTCACTTGGTAAACCCCTTAGATTGATTCCAAATTAAAAAAAAAAAACAATATATATAAAATTTTAGATCGTTTGCATAGTTATTGGCAGTGCCTTAAGCCCACAAAGTTTGCTAAATGCTATTTTTCTCACTATGGGTCGCTTTAATTGTTGATTACTTTCGTAATATTTATTTTGGAGAAAAACCTTATTCACAAATATTCTAGGGCTATATCTTATGAACAATGTTGCTCTGTATTAGTTTTCTTAAACATGAATATTTAATCCAGAAAAAAACCAAATTAAAAAATAACACCGAAATGTTCACATATCTTCGTATTCTTTGCCTGGCGATTACACTACGTGACAAATTTTCAATAAAGTCGTGACAAAATGATTCTGACAGCTAATCTTTATGTAAAACTTTCCCCTGAATCCGAATTTGAAGTCAGAATTGTAAAGAGTATAACAATTTTTGAGATATTCCAAAATAACCGTTATTTGTGTTTTTAAAAAAGATAATGTGACTGAAATGCAAATATCTTCAACAATTTTGAACGGACTATGTATTTCTTTCTTTTTATTGAGAGGTTATACAATTTATTAAATAACCATGGGTCGTTTGAAGAGATGAGTCATTAAATGGCAGAGTTATAGTGGACAAAACTTCAAACTTCATTATAAATTTTATGATTTTGCTCAATTTTGCTCTTTTCAAGTTATTGTTTTTAAACTAATTATTCAAAAATCCTAATGTCTTATTGCATGACATTATATGAACAATTTGCACCCAACAAGACAAAGGTTGGTACAAAAATGACAAAGCTACATTTAGTAAATTCAATAGCTTTAAGCTATTTGTAATATTTATTTTTACTAAAAATTTAGCTTCGTATATTTGAGGCTATCAGCGCAGAAGTGGTGTAACCCCAGACTACTTATAATGAGATATTGAGGAGTTAACACTACTTTTGCACTACAGTACTTGGTTGTAACGGCTGATAGCCTCATTTATTTGATGTGTTTTGATACAAATCGAAAGGTGGGGTTATTCAATTAATCTTCTCTAACTATGTAATTTTTTAAAAAAGTTTTATTTTTTGGTTTAAAAACAATAACTTGAAAAGAGCAAAATTTAACAAAATCATAAAATTTATAATGAAGTTTGAAGTTTTGTCCACTATAACTCTGCCATTTAATGACTCATCTCTTCAAACGACCCATGGTTATTTAATAAATTTTATAACCTCTCAATAAAAAGAAAGAAATACATAGTCCGTTCAAAATTGCTGAAGATATTTGCATTTCAGTCACATCATATTTTTTAAAAGCACAAATAACGGTTATTTTGGAATTTCTCAAAAATTTTTATACTCTTTACAATTCTGACTTCAAATTCGGATTCAGGGGAAAGTTTTACATAAAGATTAGCTGTCAGAATCATTTGGTCACGACTTTGTTGAAAATTTGTCACGTAGTGCAAGCACCAGGCAGAGAATGCGAAGATATGTGAAAATTTCGGTGTTATTTTTTCTCTAAAATAAATATAACGAAAGTTATCAACAATTAAAGCGACCCATTGTGAGAAAAATAGCATTTTAGCAAACTTTGTTGGCTCAAGGCACGACTAATAAATATGCAAACGATCTAAATTTTTTTTTATATATTTATTTTTTTTCTTATTTGGAATCATTCTAAGGGGGTTTGCCACGTGAAAATACGAAAAAAATTGCCGATATAACTTGCGGTCACACTATTGAACAGTCTTGTTTACAGTCCTATAAAACTGTGATGTACCAAATTTTGTTATGAAATCAATATTTTTACGGTTTTAGGCGTACTAAACTGTTTTCCGGAAGAAGGGTTAATATGGGACCTACAGTAAATTATGGACCGATCTTCACAAAATTTCACGATGTCATTGTTAGTCCTATAAAACTCTGACGCACTAATTTCTATTATGATAGCGTTGTTAATTACGGTTTTAGGCGTACTAAACGGTTTTCCGGGAGTAGGGTTTATATTGGGCCTAGGGTAAATTATGGACCGATCTTCACGAAAGTTTGCAGCGTGATTTCCAGTTGAATAAAACGAATTTTTGCAAAATCTTATATCATTCCGTGCATTGTTCCACCATTTACGTTCGTTTTTGTAACAAAATTATCAATTTTTTTTAGGTGGTGGTTCCACATTTTGATTCATAGCTCTGATCCTACCGAGCCGATTTTGCTGGATTTCAATCCCAAACTGCTTAGGATAGCTACGAGCAATTTGACACCAAGTTTGTTTGTTCCTTTTGAGTTTTTCGAAAGTGAGCGTGTTTTCAACAGACGGACATGGCTAAATCGACTTAGCTTTACTCAAGGACCCAGAATATATATACTTTATGGGGTCTGAGATTAATAATAAAAAAGTTTCACACGGAATGACAAACTTTGTGCCAATTCACACGTTGCACGTCTTATTGATCAGCTTGCTACCTTATAGGCGAGAGAGAGTGAGAGAGAAACGTTTATTTTCCTCTCTTCACTCTCGTTATAAAGTAGCAACAGAGTTGCCATTTTAGCGCCTTTGGCGCTAGATTTAGCGCTTTTTAACTGTCGAGAAGGCGCATATTTTTTCCTTAGCGCTTTTTTGAAAAAGAGCGCTAAATTAGCGCTTTTATTGATACCCAAAATTCTTGTACTTTTATTTGCAAACATTTAAATCAAGACACAAAAAACCAAAATTTGTTTCCGTTTTTTAAATACATAGACCGCATTTAGACTATGCAATTAACGCCGATTTTTTTTTTCTATTTTCTTTTAAAGTAGTTGCTACGAAACTCTTTTTACATTTACATTTACATTTTTTTCAAGCATTTTTTCAACTTTTTCATCCCCGTTTTCTTCCCTACACCTCTTGCTAACAAACAAAAAGTTGCAAGCGAAAATTGCGGCGTTAATTGCATAATGTAAATATGGTCATACTTTACTCTGAAATGCATACTATACAAGGAAAGAAGTTTATTTTCTAAAGTAATCCATTAACTTTTTTTGTTTGTATTAAGTAAAACTTTCTTAAATAAAGAAACATTTTGTCATGATCAAATTAAATGCTGCAATATGTAACGTTAAAGAAAAAACTAAAGAAAATTCAAAGACATTGATATGTTCCATAAAAAAAGATTTAACATTTTTTGAAAGATCTGGTAAAAAAAACTGAAAACATTCAAAAATTCTTTGATGCTCTATTAACAATACGACCCACCTCTGTTGAAAGTGAACGAGTGTTTTCTCTGACTGGAATTTTAGTTACTAAACTTCGAAATAGACTTTCAGACGAATCTATAAATGCTATTTCTGTTTTAAAAACGCATTTTAAAAACAAAGACTAATTGCTTTTTTATATGTATTTTAATCTTTATACATTTATTAATGTTATGTATAGGAAAAAGGACTGAATTATTTTATTTTATTTACTGTTTAACGTTTTTTATTAATTTTTTAACACTTTTTGTTTAAGTTGTGTAATGTTTATTATATAGTTTGTAGGTATGTATGTTAAAGAACTGAACTGATTTGTTTTTTGTTAATATGCTTTTTAATCTCATAAATGTGATTTTTTTAATAAAATATAATAACTTAAACAAATTACCATTTTCTCTAACAATTTTTTTTTGCGGGAATTCCCGGGATCCCGGGAAATTGAAAAATGTATCCCGCTTTCCCGGGAAATGAAAAAGTCCGGGAAAAGAAAAACTCTATATATGATCAAAAACTGCATTCAGCATTTATTTAATATTAGTCTCATTTTCTTGATATTTTAATAGGATCGAATTTCTTGCATCAAGAAACAAATGCTACCGATTTCTTTAAACTTTTCAGAAAATGCTCAAGAAAACTTGGTTTGATTCAATTAATTTTTATTTAGATCGACATGTTAACATATCAATCAAAAGTTTCTCCTTTTTTTATTAAGTTTTCTTAAACTACACTTTTTTATGAAAAAATTTCAAGCTTACAATAAGAAATTTTTGGCTTGACGAGAATGGTGATTTAGTAAATAATTTTTTCCGGGTATATTTGAAATTATATTACTTTACTTTTCCAGAAATATCAGAAAAGCCTTTTTTAAAATGTTAATGTTTTATTAACACTGCACTGCAAAAAACAAAAAAAGTCGGGGTAGAGAACTTGATTATGCGATTTTAATTGACTTTAGCGTGCTGATTTTACTGATCTTCATGATTTCTCGCCTTATTGTATTCATAATATACCTAGATTTCTGATAATTGATAAAAAAAAAGTGAACATACTAATTTGCATGAAAAAATGGTCGCCATATGGTCAAAAATAATCATTGTAAAAGATCAAAATCGCACAAATCTTATTTAATATATATTTTTATTTCAAACGATATTTTTTGACGGCCAGTGAAATTAATTAAACTTGTTTCTTAAACATTTCATTAAGTTTTGTATTTAAATTTTATTTAGCGCTTTTTTATTGGGGCCACGGCGCTTTTTAATTAGAAATAGTTCACAACCCTGAGTAGCAAGCTGATCAATAAGACTTGCAACGTGTGAATTGGGACTTAGTATACCCTCTTCACAACTAATTGTGGTGCTTGTGTTATGCCCACACTTAAGAAATATTTTACGTCCCACATGTGACCACAATTAAGGAAAAAGTGCTTATAACCGCTATTTGTCAAGTCCAAATATTGTGCTGTTAGGTCGAGAAATGCCTATGGCTCCAATATAAAACATCACTTTAAGATTAAAAAAATTCTTATATGTATACAGAGATGTAGATATCTAGATAATATTCGGCACAAAGAACTCTTATATTAATGCTAACATCATGACATAATTTTATTTTTCCGGGTCAATGATTGCCCATTGGTCCCAAATATGGTACAACCAGCGTTGCCAGAAGATTTGGAATAAAAATCTTCTTTTGGCGAAAAAAAATCTTATTTTGAAGAGAAAAATCTTGAAACAAAGGCAAAAAATAAAAATTATTAATTTTTTTAAAGAAACTACTTTTTATAATGGAAACTACATATTTAAATTAAAATACGTAATTGCGGTAGTTATACAAAATTAAATTGTAGGTTTAAAATTGTGTTTAAGTTATATTTTCCAAAAAAATACATTTTAAATGCACTTAATTTCTTATAAATAAGAACGTACAAAAGTCCATCTATATAAAGAACTTTCATCGAAAGTAATTAAATTTTCATATTAGAGATGTATAAATTTTGGGCAAAAAAACTTTGGTTTGGGAGCTATGAAGCTCATACATCATATGAAATCTTGAGGATTCTTAATTTAATATTATATTTTTTTATACCGTTGGTATATCGAAGGCATTTTGAGAAAATTGCATTTAAAAAAGCTCACTGAAAACTATGGATTTTCCTAAATATATTCCATATGAATTTTTATTAAAATAATGTTGGTACACTAGGTTGGTTACAAGAAATCAAAGTTGGATTTTCCATCGGCGCAGCTCCCTTATATGTGCCGATAGCAGAGAAATTGCGATTGACAAAGTTCCAGCTCAATCGGATAACGCTAACATGTTTCCATTGAGAATAAATTAAGGAAAAACAGCGATTTTTTACTTAAATTCGTATTTCTTTGCCTTTATAACCGAAACCATTCATTCTGGGAACCTGAGTCGAGTCTTGTTATATATTAAATTTTATTGTTATTAATTTAGATATTGATAGTTTTGTTCCTTATACCAATAGATAAAGTGATATTTAGCATTAATTAAGGACAAAGAAATACGAATTTTAGTGAAAAATCACTGTTTTTCCTTAATTTATTCTCAATAAGGCACATGTTAACGTTATCCAATTGAGCTGAAACTTTGTCAATCGCATGTTCTATGCTATCGGCACATATAAGAGAGTTGCGCCGATAGAAAATCCAACATTGATTTCGTGTAACCACCCTATTGGTACACGTTTAAATAGATATTCTTAAGCACTTATGTATAAATACTTTGTTTACAAATTATCATAAACATGGAATGTGGTATTTTCAAACCAAAAGCTTCATAACCTTTAACTGTTACTTTTTACCACTCCTCTTCGTCTAGGCAGATCACAATTAGAACTGCTAAAAAACCCAATTAAATAAAAAGTTAATAAATATATTTTTTTTTTTGAATGTATGTTATTTGCTAGATTATACGAAATTATTATTTATTATTTTATTTTACATGCAAGTCATTGCTTTTTCGCATCTACTACACATTTGATTCAAACTTGATTCATTCAATTTAGAACATCCCAGCAAAAACTTACATTGCAAAGTAATGAGTTAAAAAGCTAATATAACGACTCTTCACTACTTATACATTGGCATTTTAACTCATTATTTTAACACGGTGATGTCATTGGAGGCAAGTACTTACCACCCTCGCTTACAAATAGGGACTTAAATAAGTCATTACCACATTCGCTTACAAATAGGGACTTAAATAAGTTATTACTCCGATGTCACCAAAATTACAACTAACATGTCATGACTTTAAAAAATTTTTTTTTTTATTATTTTTTTTCTATTTTTTCTTATTTTATTTTACTTTATGTTTTTTTCTTCTATTTTTTCTTATTTTATTTTACTTTGTTTTATTTTTTTTTCTGTCTCTGGCGGGATTCGATCGCTCAACCTCGGTGCTGATAGACTAGCTCACTACCAGCTAGTCTACCGGGGCAGTGTAGTTTTTGTATAAAAAAAAACGATGTTTTTTACTCAATTAAGAGCGTAAATATGAGATTAAATTATTGGAGGCAACTACTTACCACCCTCGCTTACAAATAGGGAGTTAAATAAGTCATTACCACATTCGCTTACAAATAGGGAGTTAAATAAGTCATTACCACATTCGCTTACAAATAGGGACTTAAATAACTTATTACTCCGATGTCACCAAAATTAAAACTAACATGTCATGACTATAAAATGTCAGTACAGCATAATTTTTCATATTCAAATTTATTACAAATTGTTTTTTATTTATAATAAAAAAAAAACAAATTGTAAGAACAAATATTTTAAATCAATTTGTATTAGATTTGAAAAACTTCAACCGTAGATGCATTTTATTACGAATGAATTACAAATTTCGTTAATCAACTCATACACAAGTACTTAGGTATCAGATTATATGTCAGCCATTACCAAACTACTTCTATGTAATGCAGATGGTATGAAGTAGTCATTGAAAAGTAAGTTGTTCAGTAATGGCAAGTCATTACCAAGTTTTTGCTGGGAATCGAATCCAAATTAGTTTCATTCGATTCAGCACGTATCATTATAGAACTCACGCCCCTGTTTTTTTTTGTTATATTCGAAAAATATTGCAAGGAAAACACAAATTTGGTCTGGCCCGACCAAGACGGTAATCCTAGGGTTTAGTTCCATTAGTTTTACCTTTTGGTACTAAGACATAGTAACTAAATACATGAACTTTTTTGTTCTTAAATAAATAAATCTTTAAATATATACTATACATTTTTTCTTTTCACAAATAATTTTTTATCAATATTTCCAAAATGAACAACCGCGAATCTATGATGCTTTTTTAAGGTTTTGTTTGCCCAGAAATAATGATGCATGCTAGTGCAAAAGTACAAAAGTGCGCAAAACCAATAGACAACAAGCTGATATAAACCCTCATTTAAAAAAGTTTAAAAAACTGTAAAAGAATATTATGTATGTTGTACAAACCTAAAGTTAAAAATCTTTATATTTAAAAATAAAAAATCTTAATTTAAGAAAAAAAATCTTTAAATCTGATTTTGTTTAAAAAATCTTGAAAAATAAGATAAAATCTTAATTCTGGCAACGCTGAGTACAACCACGAACATTTTTTTGTATAAACGTTGGTGTTGGGCTTCATTGACGAATTTTTCTTATATGTTTTAACAAATATTTGCTCATCAAAGTTTTTCTTTGGATTCAAAAATTAATTAACAAGGTTTCGTTTAAATGTGCTTAATTCCCTTTTCATAATGTTGATAAACTGAAATTTTTTGCTGATAGGATAAGCTATTCCTATGCGCATTTCACTGGTTGCTTAGGCCAGATCGTCAGGAAACTTCATCTAAAGATTTTAGATAAACTAAATTTTCTAGATCAAACATCATTTAAAACATTATAAATTACATGATGTTACGGTCTTATTTAAATAAATTTGGTAAATCAAAAAAATTTTTTGCAATAAAGCACCCAATGAAAAATTAAGCTTCAAACGAAGCAGGTTTGTAAGGGAAAAATGTCAAAATTTCGCTTACCATCTCGCTTACGGAAGGCAAGAATTTTATATGGTGAGGTACCACTTTGAAGCAATACATATTTGACACAAAAGGCGCTTAATTCAACACATATAAAAGATGGTGAACGTAGCAACAGCTTTACACGCTGAATGTTTTTTACAGTTATATTTCAAACATGCCCAAATACACTGATCAAAATACTCTTCAAGCATTGTGCTAGTATTAGTGAAAATGTGTTTGTATGTGTCACACCGACGATGCTGGATGGAAAATCAAATATTACGTGCATAACAATTGGTTGACGATTGATGTTTGACTGTTGGCTGGCTGGCACCGCAGTGGTGCAGAGGGTAGAACGCAAAGAATTCTGATGATGAGAATGTGGTTACTCTCGAAACGTTAATTCAACCCGAGTTCGAGCCTCAGCTCAGCTAAGAATAAAAATTATCAATACATTTTAATTAATTTCATGTTGTAAAAATTCCTTCCTTTAGTAAAAATAATTTAATGAAAATTAAATTAGATGAACTCAAGCCTAACTAAATATCAAAATTTCACAAATTCATTTGGAATTTTTTCAATTTTAATGAAATTAAAATTCCTCAATTTCATTTGGAATTTTCTCAATTTCATTATGAATTTTCTCAATTTAAAAATAAAATTCTCAATTTGATTTGGAATTTTCTCAATTTAAAAGTGAAATTCTCGATTTCAATTGGAATTTTCTCAATTTCATCGGGAATTTACACATTTTCAATGAAAAATGGTGTAGATAATAACTTTTTAAAAAGAGATTAACGATTTATAGTATGGATTCAAGGTAAGTAAATTTCATATAATGAAATGTTTCTTTTTCTTTACATAATACAAGTTATCTACAACAACAAGACCGATTTACTTAGGGCATATGATTTGGTACGTCTTAATCATCATAACTTGCTGTTCCTGTTGTGGTCTGTAAAAATTTTGCACTTTTGAATCAAATGGTATTAAGACAGGTGTATTTGCTTGCACAAAGATTTTTTTCCCACACTGAAACAAAAAGCTGTGCTAAATTTGCTTTGGTGCCACCAAAAATTAAAAAACGCACCGAAATTAAAAAAAAAAACACACCAACAAAGGAATTTTTTGGACACACAATTTTAAAACGAACCCAAAACCTTTTCATCACCTACCATCAATGTCATTTACTAGCAATTCACACAGAAATGCAAATTTGTAAAGAACTTTGCAACTTCTTTAATATAAAACTTATCGGAAAAAGGACAAATATTTTTTAAACCATTTGTTAAGTGTGTAAAAAAGCGTTTAAGACTTAAAAATTGTTAAAATATACAAGTTTTTTTGGAAATTCATTAGCCAACAGGAGACTGTTTTCTAAGTGAAAATTTAAAAAAAAAATAAAAAAAATTTCTTTAACGTCAATTATTGACCCAGAAACAGGAGCCTTTAAGTGAGTCTTTTAAAGGGAAAACAAATCCCCATTTATTTTTTTAATAAAACATCTTAAATAATTCTTCACAACTTCGTTCGTACTGCTGCTGATAAATTGCAATCGTTTTTAAAGGAAAAACCTTTAATTAACTACTTTCTTAGTATTGAGTTTTTTGGAAATAAATTAAACTGTGGTCACTTATATTTCTAACGAAATATCGGTTTCCTAACTAAAAAAATTTAAAACTTTTAACTTCGGTTATACTGAGTTTAAAAGAAATAAGAGCAAATCTGCGCTCATTAATATTTCTTACGCATAATTTTATTAAAAAAATTATTTAAAGTTTTAAAACCTCCATAACTTTGTTAATACCACGCTTAAGGTGGAAGTACATAACACGCGTTAGTTCGCCTACCAGTATCGTGCGTTTAAAAACTTTAGCGCGTAAAAAATTGCAAGTTAGACAACACGCGTTACAAAAGCCATTCCTGTCAGCGGTTTTTTATTTGTTTACTTATTTGTCCATTAAAAACGGGTTCGAAAGTAAATCAAGATTTTGTTATTTTATTGAATTTATTCTTTTTAAAAAAATATTGTATGTTTTTAAACTCTTCAATAAGTTTTTCTTTCATAATTCACAAATTTGTTAAATTATTCTTTTTATTGTCAACAGATTACTTGTCAAAAATACACAACGCGTTAAAAAGTTCAAAGTTAACAAACTTTCCAGCGCAAACGCGTCAAAATATTTTGCATGTAGCTTGTTCTATGAAAATACACTAGTTTAACTTTTTTTGACAGAAGACGAAAGAGCGCGAGCGCACTAACACGTGTTATGTACTTCTACATTTATCTTAAACTAATGGCGATTTCTTTTCTGATAAATATGTTGCATAAATGTAACATGCTCTACACAAAAGAGATAGAGCATGTAACATTTATGCAACATATTTCTCAGAATAGAAAACGCCATAAGGCATTATCTTTGATCATTAATATTTTTTGCTAATAATTATTTCCTTCTCCTAATTTGATTTTCAGTGGAACATTCCCTAATTCCCTGTTAATATTAAGTTTTTTTTTTTGGAAAAGAACGTAAGTCTTTTCACAATAATATTTCCTGCCAAAAATTTAAAGACATTTGTGACTTCCTAAGTATTGACTTTCTCTTTTTTTTTTTTTTTTGAAAAAAAAATTTTTTTTTAAAAACAAAAAGCTAAAATCTGCAATAGTTTTACTCATCAAAAGGAATTTTCTAAGCTAAAATTCATAGAGAACCTAAGACCTCTATTACCTTTCTAATAATAAGTTCTAAGGCAAAATAAAAAGTCCGTGATCTCTAATAGTTCCGTTCAAAAAGGAAAATGAAAATTTACTCTGAATTTTATTTTTTTTTTCTATAAAATAACCAAAATTTTATCTGTTCAAAGATAACATTTCTAAACAGAATAAAATAAAAATTGATTTCAATTAAAAAAAATTCGTGATATTATTTAACAAATTAATTAAATTTGCACCAGTAATCAAATTAATTGATTTAAATATTTATTAAATTTTATATTAAGCGATCACACAGAAACAAAACAAATCAATTGTCATATTGAACACCATATTCGTCAATACAATTAATTGTTTAATTGAAAAGGCACCAACAACGGAATTTGTAAATATAGAAAAAATTTTTGTTAATTCTAATTGTTGATATTTAACAAATATTTTCAAAAACGAAGTTGTAATATTGAATAAAATATTTGTTAACAATTATATATAATTTTTAATATTTTTAATTAGGCTTAAGTTCATGAAATTTAATTTTTCATTAAATTATTTTTATGAAGAAAGGAATTTTACAACATGAAAATTAATTAAAATTGTTATTGAGAATCTTTCATTCTTGACGTGGCTGGGGCTCGAACCCCGGTCGGCAGGTTACCATGACATGTTTCGATCGCAACCACTCGATCTCCTCAGATGGATTTGCCGTCTTACATTCGCAGCCATCGACGACTGCTGACGTCAATAGTCAAACATAAATCCTTAAACCAAATTGTATTCTAACATTTGGTAGATCGAAATTTGCTTTCCTGAATGATTATCCATTTTAAGGAAAAAACATGTAAAATCAATTAAAATGGATAATCATTCAGGAAAGCAAATTTCGATCTACCAAATGTTAGAATACAATTTGGTTTAAGGATTGATGTTTGACTATTGACGTCAGCAGGGACGAACATTAACGAGTCGAACCGAACACATTAAAGTTTGTGGGTTTTCAAAAAAAAAAAACCCCGAACGGAATTAAATGTTCACATCTTTTGTTGAGTTTGATAAAAACAGTAATATTTTTGTGTTCGAAAGATGACTAACAGGGAAACGTTATTTTTTTAATGATTTTCTACACAAACACTATTAGCGTTTGTGTTTTCCACAAATCTACCGAACCGAACATTAAAAAACGATATTTAGTGTTTATTTTCGAACACTGATTTAAACCAATATAATCAAGGCGAATTTACACCAGGTGAACTTATCTTGCTACGTAAGCAACAGCTGATTACTAACCTTGTGTCAAAATGGTATACCGTCCTGTTGGTTCTGGGGAATCTTAACTAAATTCTTTAATTTCCGATTAAACTTGTGAAATTTAAAACTTTTTTAGGTTATAACATTTCAAAAAAACACAATTTAATAGAAAAACAAAATCAAATATTTGTTTGAATTTTCGACACAACGTTAAAATATTTTACAGTGTTGTAAAACGTTTTCAAAATAAGACCACCTTGTATGAATTCGCCTTGAATATAATTAAAAAAATTTTCATATTGGATTTAAAATTTTTTTGACATAAAATAATTTTTTATGTTTTGATTTTTTAACTGAAACAAATTGTCAATACGACAATTTACAAATATGTTAAATAAGAAAATTGTTAAATAAATTGGAAAAATTTTAAAAAATTTTCTTTAATTACTTAGTAACTATTGTTATTTTTTTTTTCTGTGCAAAAATCTATTATCCCTTAAGAAAAATGCGCTTTATTAACTAACCTTGCTAATATTAAGTTTTTCAACAATTAATATTTGTGTTCACCTAATTTTTTTCCCCCAAAATTGATTTTCTAAGTCAGAGCTTGTTGAATGTACAGTAAAGGGGCTTAAAAAGGATTTGAAGCAGTCAAGGGCAGCATCCAGAGGCGTGGTAAAAAACTACACTAAACTAAAACTGTAATTGTTTTCAACTAATCTTTAATTCTAACTTTTTTTCTGTAAAGCAGTGTAAAAAATACGATTATTGACTGCCTCGCGAGACTATGGAGTGGCCAGAACAAAAGTGTTGTATACGTGTGAATTGCCGACCGTGTCTGTGAGAAAAATACAATTAATGACTGCTCGCGAGTCTATGAAGTGCTTATGACTGCTGTATAGGGACTAGGGTTGCCAGAAACAAAACTTAAAATTACCGGACAATGTAAAGAATTCACCTGGATTTTTAAAAAATAACTGGACAACTAAAAAATATTCTTTTGCTCGTACGATAGTTCGAAAAGTAAAATTTTTTTAAATTTACAAAAAAAGTATGAATTAAAATTCAGTCTTACGCTATTATATCGCGTCACCTAACATCCACAAGGAAATAAGTAAGAAAAAAATTAAAAATCGTCTTTGTAATTCATTTTGATGCCTTTTGATTAACAACATTATGATCAATTAAAAATTACGGTCTTTTTGATTTAGGTGTCAAAACGACCAAGAGTCGGACACGACCCCTTTCGATTTTAATGAAATTTGGAAATTAAAAAACTTTTTTTTTTCAAAATTTATGTCATATTCAAAATGTTATAATTTCGACGAATTAGCCGAATGCGTTGAGCTTATTTCTTCAATATCTCGAAAACTACTGGACATACGAAGATGATTCTAATGTCACTTTAAAGAAAATACTTGGGGCTACAAACCATATATTGGAAAAAAAATATCTGCAAAATATTGAATTCTAAAAACGGACTAAGTTAAAACTTATTTTTTTATTTGGCTGATTTGTTTTATATAACTGTTCTTTAAAATCTTGAAACTTTGAAGGAGGTGTTTTTTTTTTCTTTTTTAAGATATGATTTTTTTTCTTTCGCAACCTTTAATAAATAATTTTAAAATAGAATTTTAATATTGTAATTTTAAGCAATAAGTACACTGTGCTAGTTGCAAAAAACAGACCAGTCGCGCACCTGACATTTTACCCTAATTGGGGCACGCTGAATCCAGTGGTGCTAACCGGTTTTTTAGGTTAGCTCTTGTTTTCAAGATATACTGTTATTTCGATAATGTAAGAGGTTGCACAGCATATATTCGCGTAACTCAAAAACGGTTTAGTTTATTGAAATAACAAAAAAAAGCCGAAATTCGGCAATAAATAAAAGTACAATTTTTTCATTATTTCTTGCAGTAAAGCTCTGGACATTTGAAGCTGAGTGGAACGCTTATGAGTCGATGTTTCAGGGTTCTCATTTACGCTCTCCCCAACTCGTTCGATATTATGTTGCCTTCGTGCATCAAGTGGCCTTCCACTCCGAAATAAGTCATTAACTAAATCCGATGACTGAAAACGATCGATTCGTAATAGTGCATTTATTGTATTTAATAAAAATTTCGAAATTGTCTTTGGGTTTGAATTACATAGTATATTTGCTCGCTTCTCAATCTTATACATGGCTATTGAATCTCCCAAAAGTTGTTTTAATACTAAAAAATAAAAAAAAACACACAAAAAAAAAAAACAAATTCTATCAAAAATACAATGTTAAGTAACGGGGGGGTGCTTTAATACCATGGCAGATAAGGCCATGATGGCTTTATCGCTCATTCAATAGGGAGATAAAGCTTTTTTTGTTTTTTTTTTTCATTTGAATGGGAGATAAAGCCATCATGGCCTTAGGTCACATTAGAAATTAGCACATTAGAAATATGGCTTCGCATACTAAAGTTTTTCTGCGTGATGGCCTGCGTCCGTGCTTAGGGGTTTTTCCTCCAGTAGGACGCGGCAGGTGGCTTCGCTCAATAAAGTTTTCCTGCGTGCGTCACAAGAATGAAAAAATGTTTTTCAATGACAACTAAGGATTTTCCCTTTTACAGAATGTTTACACCATGCGTAACAATTTTCTGAAAAAATATGGCTTAATCTCTCATTTGCGACAAAAATATGGCTATATCTCTCATTTCGCAAAATTTTAAATATGACCTTACCTCTCAATGATTGGGCAATAAGGTCATTCAATTGTGCAATATTGCCATCGTGGCCTTATCTTTCATGGTTTCAAAGCACCCCCCCTAAGTAACTTATGGCCCAACCTATATATAGATTGCATTAAGGTAAAAATGTTTTTTCCGCGTTATCTCCTCAAACGGGGAGCCAAGGGGGAACATGACCTCCATTTTGGCTAGTCGAGCACTAGTATTCTAAAATCATAAATTAGACTTGGAAGCAGTCCCGTCCGAATTTCCATTATGTGACTTAGCCCCCCCCCACCACTTTGAACTGAAGTCACCACCCTTATACTACCCTAACGGACACCTACCTTAAGCGGACACCACTTAAACGTTAGATTTTAACGCTATTAAATTCTTGTCTGGACATGTTTCAATGGTCCATTCGATGTCCGGGCATGAGAGATTGCACTGTATATGTATTTCGTTCTTAACGCACATATTTGACTTAAATAGTATTTGTTTTTTTTTTTTTTTCAATAATTAGTAAATTTTACACCTTTCGATAGTGACGATAATGGCTGCTTCAACTATGAGAATGTCGATATTATGAAAGCTAAAGCTGATTTTGACAACGATGATGATGTGATAACCGAAAACCACAAAAAAAAAAACAATGACGAAAATAAACATGTGTTTGTTTTTGTAGTATTTGGTTTGTTTAAGCTTTTAAAGAAGATTTCAATAGTTTTTTACACGATTGGTTACTTATTTACTTGGTTTATTTGTACAAAAGTCTAAAAAACTTACATGTTGTGTTTTCATACATTGTTTATCGAATTTATTATTTTAGATATTTTTTCTACATTTTACCTTTTGTTTGGATTGCTGCTACTGATTTTCTTATTTTTTTTTTTTTTTTCTATGTCACTTTAGAACAATTACAGCTACAATTTTTAATACGTAAAGAATAACAAAAAAAAAAAAAAAAAATAACTAACAACCAAATAACATTAACAATGGCTTTAAACAACAATGACAATACAACAAATACTGAATGAATGGAAGAAAGAATGGAGCAAAAAGCAAACAGTAGCAGCTCCAGCTGAAATTGTTACCAAAATCCATAACAGAAGCACCAGAAGCGAAGCAATGACAATAATTTAGTGAGTGACAACGTCATTGACACGTTGGGGTTACAATTCTTTCTTTTTATGGTCATTGTAACAAGTTTTTAAAGCGATAATAAAAATAAACAAAAGAATGGAAAAAAAGAAAATTACAAATATTTACTGGTTGAATGCTACAAAAAATCAAACGATTTTAAAGCAGGAAAGACATATTAGAGTCGGCATGGATGAAATTTGTGAGAGCTAAATTTCATATTTTTAAATGATTGTAATTACACAAGGGAACAAGGTTTTTTTTTTTTTGATTAAGGACTGAATGTTATTTTTAAGATTATTTGGGATGCTGAATTTAAATTTGCACTCAGTTTTTCACTCAATTCATGAGGGCTCTTACGACGTCGTTTTATCTTGATTCCCTTTTAAAGCAACTTCCAAAATCTCTTTGCGTTCATACGATGATTTTTGGTTGCATGTCTTTTTTTTATTTACAGTATGGCCTTGATTATCCATCATTCGATTAACCGGCAGCTTCAATTAACTGGAAAATAAAAAATTTCTTTGCATTGATTGAAATTACCTCTATTATCCGGCATTACCTCTGTTATACGAAATTATAAACATATTATCTTTTTTTCGTTTACTTTTGAACAATCAACACAAATTTAAATAAACGAAGAAAGAGAATTTTTCAACGCACTGGAAGCATGTTCTGCCAAAATAACTTTTTTCCTCATGTTTACATAATAATACATTATATATTTACAGAAAATAAGAAACACACAAAAACAATAAACAATCAAGAATTCTGCCAGTCCCGTCTATTACCGATAATCTAGGTCTCACTGTATTTTTAACCACACACTTCAAAGAAAGAAAAAGAATAAAACGTAAAAAGAAAATAGTAAAAGAGAAATATAAAAAACGACATGCAAAACACAAAACGAGTCGTTTTGTTTACCCCTCTTTCTTTTCTACACCGCTCACCAACAAACCAAAAGAGACGTCGACAAAGCGACGTCTTAAAAGCCTCCATATGAATTGGCTGTTTCTATCAGCATGACTTTTCAAAATCAAGACACTTCCACTTGAAAACGGTGCACCATATTCACTTAAAATAAATTCGCTAAGTCTGTGTTCATACGGCTCATGTCTTATTGACATGATTGCTACTTTATAGGCGAGAGGGACAAGGGGAAAAGAAACGAGTACACAGATGCATTTACTCTCTTTACGTTTTGCTTTTTAATTCGTTGTTTAATTTTGTTATTGTTTTCAATATCAAAAAAGCACACACATGCTTACGCACGACTATACAAAAAAAAAACATGTCTTCAGCATGACATGAATCATTTGAACGCCAATTAATGTTCAAAGAAGAAAAAGGAAAAATCTTGTCAATAAGACATGAGCCGTATGAACTCGGACTAACACTCAATTTACATGATGAATTTTATGACGTCCAATTTTAGACGTCATTTTTTGTTTGGTAGCAAGCGGTGTAGAGAAGAATGAGGAAGAGAAAACAGAAATCATGTCTATTTTTCTACCCCTCTTTCTTCTCTACACCGCTTGCTACCAAACAAAAAAATGACGTCCAAAATTGGACGTCATAAAATTCATCATGTAAATTGAGTGTAAGTCTGCTTTCACATGTTTCATCTTTTGATGCTCAACTCTTATGTTTTTTTGTTGAGAGTAGAAAGAAGAAAGGGGTTTAGTACGGAGATGCCTTTACTCGGTCAGTACGCTTTGTGTTTTTGTTCGTTGATATATCCACAACGACGGCTGCATGTCATTTTTTTCTTTTCTTTTTCTCTTTGATTCACTGTTAATAAAATTGTTGTTGTTTTGAACCGAAACAAGTTGAAACCGATTGCTGCGTGTGATTAAATTGGAATCTTTAAAAGGGAATTGAAAAAAATTTGAGCATCAAAAGATGAAACGTGTAAATTCAGACTAACATTATTATCTTTAAGCCGTGCTTACATTGTTTTTAAATTTGCCCAGCAGTTTCAGAGATCATTGAAGTTTAAAAAAAAAACAATTATTTTTTTTTATATAAAAGAAAATAAAAAGAAAATTCATAAAAACTTAAGTTTCGGCTAAAATCTCAGTTTTGGTATAAAAACAGTTAACTTAACATATTTCGAATGAAATGAGCTTTATTTCATTGTAATCGGTGCACAACTTTTGATTTTATTGCATTCTATTTATGGAAGTTTTTTGCTTCTATTCACCGATTTTTCATGATTTTTAAAAGTAAATAATTGAATTTTTTTTTTACGTAAACAAGCATTACTCAGCCATTGCAGTCAGTGATTTGCAAAGCTAACAACTACATCTCTAAAAAAAGAGGAATTCTGAAAATCGCTGCATGAAGAGTGAAGTTATGATTTTTTAAACTTTTAATTTTTGAAAAATGTCAAAAATTCGATTAGTACCTGTAACTTAAAAATGCGAGCTGGGGGCAAATTATGGGAGTCGTGATCGAATACTTTTTCGATTCGAAAGCAATTTTAGTTCTAATTCTTTTTGTTCATACTGAACGGATCGAAATTATTTCTTTAGTGTTGTAAAACATTTATTTGAGTGTTCATAACACTGAAATAATAATTACGATACGTTCAGTATCGACTAAAATAAAATTGCTTTCGAATCGAAAAAGTATTCGATCACGACTGCCATAATTTGCCCCCTGATAGAAAAAAACGAAGATTGAATTTGAAATCAGCGACTTAAAATGAGTAAAAAAAATTTGCATCAAAACCATTGCATAAAACCATGGTAGAGAAGGCCATGATGGCATTATTGTTCTATTGAATGGGAGATAAAGCCATAATGGCCTTATTGCCCAATCATGGAGAGGTAAAGTGATATTTAAAATTTTGCGAAATTAGATATATAGCCATATTTTTTTTCGCAAATGAGAGATAAAGCCATATTTTTTCAGAAAATTGTTACGCATGGTGTAAACATTCTGTAAAAGAGAAAATCTAGTTGTCATTGAAAAACATTTTTTTATTCTTGTGACGCACGCAGGAAAACTTTATTCAGCGAAGCCACCTGTCGCGTCCTACTGGAGGAAAAACCCCTAAGCACGGACGCAGGCCGTCACGCAGAAAAACTTTAGTATGCGTAGGGATGAAACGATACCTCTAAGGTATCGATACTTTTACTCGATGTGGTATCGCTCGTAAAGTATCGATACCTACTCAGTATCGAAAAAAAAGTATCAATACTTACTTGTATCGGTTTGTATGATAAAAGAATAGAAAGAAGCATTTTTAAACGTACTTATTAGTACAATAATACAATAAGAACTACGACCCTTTAAAGTGCAAAACGAAAAGTTTAAAAATTGAGACCACTTTTGTTACCCCCTTCTTAGGAAACGAAATTTTATAGAACGTTCAGGATACCATCCTTCATTCACATTTTATTCCAGAAATCAACAATGTCACTGTGTATTTATTTTAAATGTAAATATGTATTTTATTTTTAAATTGGTAAATATATAATAAAGTGTGGTAAAACCATAAAATACGATGTTAATTGTCAGTCACACCTTAACGTCAAGTTTTTGCGCAATTTAATTTGACCTTTCCTTGTTTCAGTATTTGAAAGCTTCTATCATTGAGAGGTACACAATTCAGCAGCGCGATAAGATTGTTAAAGCCTTTTACGAAAATGGTCGTTCAATCAAAATGCATTTCGTGCACATCGTGATTTTTTTGGTCAACATAATCGACCAAATGTTTCCACAATCGGGAGATTGTCAAGTTTTTGCGCAACTTAATTTGACCTTTCTTTGTTTCAGTATTTGACAGCTTCTATCATTGAGAGGTACACAATTCAGCAGCGCGATAAGATTGTTAAAGCCTTTTACGAAAATGGTCGTTCACTCAAAATGCATTTCGTGCACATCGTGATTTTTTGGTCAGCATAATCGACCAAATGTTTCAACAATCGGGAGATAGCCAACCGGGTCTGAATAAAATGTAAAAACAAATGTCCATGCTCGCCCAGTTAGTTCTGCTGCTGGCGGCGTTATCGTACGATATGATAACGGACTTAGCCATAAATTGAGGAAATGGACCTAGACGGTTTGTGGTTAATAGGTGTTAACTGGTCAAACGGTTTCTTGACACCGTAACTGCTGCTCCAGCTTTGGAAAATAATCAAACATTTAAGATTAATTTCAATACCAAAGTGAAACGATTACTTTTGGCCGATACCGAGTATTTTTTTATCGATACTACTTGTTACTCGGTTGCTAAGTATCGATTACAAAAATACTTGGTACTTATATAAAAGTATCGAATATGTACTTGTATTTACTCGTATCGTTTCATCCCTAAGTATGCGAAGACAGATTTCAATTCTTAACTTTAGTGTCTCCGGAACTGAAATGAGAGATAAAGCCATTTTCTAAAACTGCTAATGTGAGCTAAGGCCATGATTGCTTTATTTCCCATTCAAATTAAAAAAAAAACAAAAAAGGCGTTATCTCCCTATTGAATGAGAGATAAAGCCATCATGGCCTTATCTACCATGCTATTAAAGCACCCCCCCCCATCTCAAGATAGACCATTTAGGGTTAATTTAGTTATTTTTTCTGTGTTATACAGTAGGAGTAACCACGATGGCCATTGTGCACATTTGCAATTTGTAAATTTGCAGTGCATATTATGATTGATGGTGGGCATACCACTTTTAATTTATGTGCAAATGTGCTATTTTTCTAAAAATTTATTCTGGCAACATTTGTTTGTTAACAATTATTCACAAGCAAATTAAGATAAATTTTTTTTAAATTATTTACATTTAATTCTATATTTTATATTAAACCCAAAGAAAACTAAGCGCGTATGTCAAATGTTATTGTTTACGTTTGTTTGCGACTGAGCAAATATGCACTACTAATTCTGCTAATGATTTTTTTTAGTGCAAACGAAGTAAAATAGAGCAAATTGCAAGCACGTACATTTTGCTTTGGAGTTGTGCAAATGTGTGTATTTGGTCAAAATGACAACAAATTTTTAAAATTTTCTAAAAAAAAAAAATTAAGTATTGTACTTAAATATGTCAATTAATTTTTAAATGTACTGCATGCAATTAATCATCTCAGCAGACCCATTGTGCATTTTAACTAGTTTAAAAGTTTAAATTTAAGAACATGTCATTATCGCTTGATATAGGGTATTCACACAAACTCACTGCACATTAAATGAAGACATTATTGAAATTATTTAAAAATGGTTCAAATTGTAAACTCGAAATATTCTTTGGACAAACTGGCTTAAAACATGGACAAGTAACAAAATTGTCCACTATTTTATTTAATTCTGTATTACATGTGAATAGAAAAGAACTTAAAGAAATTTACAACCAGACATTATTTTTGGTCCTTCCTTCCTTCCAATTTTGTCTTCTTATTACCACGACGTCTGTGAATGAAACTTTAAAAAGCCATTAAGCTCGTGTAAAGTTAGAAAAACCTGAACAAAATAATTTGTTTTTAATGAATTTTCATAAATATCGAATTTTCGACTCATTATGTAGTTATAAAGTCTATTTTGATTCTTTAGTTTTTAATTTCTAAAAGAAATATCAAGTAACTTGATTTGGAAAAAGAATCATTTGAAATCAGATATTCAAAATACTCCTGACAAACCCAAAATTTTAAACAAGCTATTTAAATTTATCTCATCTATGAAAAAGCAAACAGAATACAAAAAAAAAAATATCTCAAATTTATTAAAGGAAGACGAAGTAAGTTACAAATAAAAATTAAAGAAAAAATAATAAACTCAAAGAAACCGAAATTATTGACTTTTTTGTTTAAATGTTTATGTGGATGGACGGAGAGAGGGATGGGTGGACGGACGGTAGTTCATTCCATTGTTTATTTATAAGATAAATATGTTAAATTTACTTAAACTTCATAAAATGTATTTAAGACTCTCGTGTTAATTGTCACAATAAATAATACAAAAACACAGCTACACAAACACATACAAGCAGATAAGCGCACAAACGCACACACATACACATATCCACACATTTAGGAATCAAATACATACTTCGATTTCTGGCCACAATTGATGGTCGGTGTCAATACAAATACGAGTAGGAGTACAGGTGTGATGTATGTAAGTCTATGTATGTACTAGGTGTGTTTGTGGCTATGTGTGTGTGCATGAGTGTGTGATTGTAAAATATTTGCGGTTTCATTGGAAACTTTTGTTTACAGCTGTAGTTGTAATTACACTCCCTGCAAATAATAGGACCAGTCCAAACACGCGTGTAAAGAGTAGTCCACAAGGGACCAGGACTAGTCCACAAGTAACCCAAACGTATGGAAAAAACCTGGTCTATTTAACATTACGATGTCCTAGGAGAGGACCATATAACCCACCTTTGGACCACTAAGGAGTAGTTTTAAAACTACTCCATGGTATATAACCCACCTTTGGACCAGTAAGGAGTAGTTTTAAAACTACTCCATGGTATACTCAAGAGGATTAGTTTTGAAGTCGTTTAAACACGAAAGCATGTCGTTAAAAAACGAAGACATGTCGTCTCACTACAAACACTTTTTAACAATGACATGGTCCATGCTTGCATTACATCGGACTAGTCCATGGAGTAGTCCATTTTATCAAAATGGGTCAGGTGGTCCAATTTTATTTGCAGGGCTAAAGCACACACATACACAGTTTCATTTGTATTGTTAATAAAGATTTATTTACTTATTAATTCTCAATTGAATGCAACTGAATTTTTTCTTTTTTTTTAATTCCTTTATTTTATTATTGATTGTTTTTTTTACTTTTCTCCATCAACGATTTCAAGTCATCCATGGTAAATAATTTTTTATTTTGTGTTTAATTTTTAGATTAAATAACGAATGGAAGTTATTCTGAAAATAGAAAAAAGACAAAAGCAAATTTGTATTGACTTGTTCTACAGTTGGGTAAGATGATGATAATTGTTTTAGTTAATTGTTTATAACAAAAATATGTATGTATGTATGTATATATAAAATTTTATTTGTTTAAAAAGGATAAGATTTTTAATTCTAAGATATTTAAGAACAAATAATATGAAAATTATCTCTATATTTTTTTATTATAGAAGGATCTATGACAATAATGTGTTAAACAAAATATAGGCTAAATGCTCGCCACGGCTTCGGTGGGATATCTCAATCCGATTGTCCATATTAGTATAGTTTTAATGACTGTGAGACATAATTAAGGTTCAATGTCGTTAATGTGCTGAGTCATCTCATCCTTTAGCTCTTGAATTATTCTTGGCTTATTGACGTAAACTTTTATTTTTAAATATCACCAAAGAAAGAAGACCAACGATGTCAAATTACATGATCGTAGCGGCCAATAAACATCGCCACGACGTGAGATAACACAGAACATTAAATTTCCCGCGCAAAAGAGCCATTGTTTCGTTGGCTGTGTGGCAAGTGGCATCATCCTGTTGGAACCACATATCGTCCAGGTCCATATCCTCAAGTTCTGGCCACAAGAAGTCCGCAATCATCTCGAGATAGTAAACGCCATTCACGGTAACTGCTTGGCCGACCTCATTTTCAAAGAAGTATGGCCCGAAGACGCAGCCAACCCATAAACCCCACTAAACAGTCACTCTTTGCGGATGCATCAGCTTGTCAACATTCTCTCGTGGATTCCAATTTGCCCAAATTTACCAATTCTGCTTGTTTACGAATCCACTAAGATTAAACTGTGCCTCGTCGCTGAAGATGATTTTCTTTGTAAAGTCACCACCAGCGTTGCCGTTTTGGTTACTTTTAACCAAAATTGGTTACTTTTTTCCTCAATGTGAACTTGTGTACTTTTTTCCATTTTGGTTACTGTTTTTCAACACAAAAATAACCAATCTTGTATTTTGAAACAAGAACTACTCGCATTTCTGACCCTTACAAAATTGTGTGATTTATTTGTGCATCTAAAACCAATACTTTTTTTCATCAATGTACTTAAAAAGTTGTTTTTTTTAGGAGCTTTAACTTAAACAGACTATCAAGTTAACCATAAAAGGTACTTTAAAGTGTAGATGGCCATTATCTGCTACTCTTCATGCTTCATAGGGCTAACTAAAACACTTTTCTAGATAAACGATAAGATCAAAGGCCTTCCGATCCCATCCCGTTTTATATGGTTATATTCCACCACAGGTTGAAAACTATAGCTCATAAAGGTTTTAAAATTTACGAAAATAAGTGTAACCTTAGTATAGGAGGTGCTACTTCCACCAAAAATTTCAAAAAATTATAAAGCCTATTGTTCCATCCAACGGTTAAATTTTGGTTACTTTTTTCGCTTTTGGTTACTTTATTTTTACATTTTGGTTACAAATTTTTTTGGTCGTGGCAACGCTGGCCACCATTTACTTTTGTCAGTTCAACCAACCATTCGGCGTGGCGTATTGTCGATGCTTGAAATGGTCATGGTTGAATTTGTCAGACTGTGAAACAAAGAAATAAGTTAGGCAAAAATCGTGACTCACAATTAACATCGTGCATTATGGTTGGAGCACCTTATAACTTATAACACCGTTAACGAACCCAGCCTGTCATAAAAAGACTGTTTAATGAAACTTAAATGGATTCGTTGTATTTTCTTTAAGTCCACAACATTTAGTTTTAATAAAATTTTTGATTGCTTTTCAAAAAATGTACAAGTAAATCCATGACTTTGAAATTCTGTTAATGGTCTAACGCATCAGATTTAGTAAAAATAAAATTTTTCTCCCATTTTTAAAGGATGGGAGGCAAAAAGAAAATAAGTATTTTCTGCCTTTTTATACCTTCCACCACAATTAGTTGTGAAGAGGGTATATTAAGTTTGTCATTCCGTGTGAAACTTTTTTATTATTCATCTCAGACCCCATAAGGTATATATATTCTGGGTCCTTGAGTAATTCTTAGTCGATTTAGCCACGTCCGTCTGTCTGTCCGTCCGTCTATCCGTCTGTTGAAAACACGCTCACTTTCGAACAACTCAAAAGAAATGAACAAACTTGGTGCCAAATTGCTTGTAGTTATCCTAAGCAGTTTGGGATTGCAATCCACCAAAATCGGTTCAGTAGGACCAGAGCTATGAATCAAAATGTGGAACCACCACCTAAAAAAAATGATAATTTTGTTACAAAAAACAACATAAATGCTGGAACAAGGCACGGAATGAGATAAGATTTTGCAAAAATTTGTTTTATTTGACTATCATACCATAATTTACCCTAAGCCCCATATAAACACTACTCCCGGAAAACCGTTTAGTACGTCAAAAAACGTAAAAAATAACGCTAGCGTAACAAAATATGTACAAAATGGTACGTCACAGTTTTATAGGACTATAAATGATACTGTGAAATTTCGTGAAGAACGGTACATAATTTACCCTAGGCCCCATAGAAACCCTACTCCCGGAAAACAGTTTAGTACACCTAAAACAATAATTAATAATGCTATCATAACAGAAATTGGTACGTCACAGTTTTAAATGACGCTGTGAAATTTCGTGATGATCGGTCCATAATTTACCTCAGGCCCCATATAAACCCTACTACCGGAAAACAGTTTAGTCGCCCAAAACCATAATTAATAACAAATCGTCACAGTTTAAGATAATAATAACATCATACAGATATTACTCCTTAAACATTCGAACTGTCGGTGGAGGGTATCAAAGATTCGGCACAGCCGAATATAGCGCTCTAACTTGTTTCTAATAGTTTCATATTTGTTTCACCAATGAAACTGCCTTCAGTATTAATATATCTATCATACATTCAATCAAATTATAATTTTAATTTTTTATTAGATTTTCAAATATATTTTACTAACTCCTGATACAAGCCAAATTTAATCCAATTCAGAATATCAACTTTCGTTATATTATTTAGTAAAATATTTCGCTGTTCTAAAAAATTGATTTCATATTGGTTTGAAATTTCATACCCAACATGCGTTGAAACCTGAACTTATTCAACTCCATCTCTAAAGAAAAAATTTGACTCTAAAAATTACCCCCCCTCCCCCCATATATAACATATTGTTTAGCGTAGTGACTTTGATTTGAACCAACAAAATTGAGATTGAGATTAGTTGTGTCTCAAGGAACGGCACAAGAAATCTGAAAAAGCAATCCCAAATGAATTTGTGTGCTAGTGTGTGTGTTTGTGTATTTGGCTTCGTATATCAAGATGAAGATGTAATTGAAAGTTCAAGAAGCAGAACAAATTTTTGTGGTTGTTTTTTTTTTACTTTTTTTTCTTTATTTCTCTTACAAGTGCCTTTTTACATTTTACACGTTGATTATCAAACTGACGATAGTGATTATGATGATGATGATGACGAGAAAACATGCAAAACAAGCAAAATAAAAAAAACTCGAATCATGAAGTCAGGCAAGTAGACACACGGCTAACTCTTAAGGATAATCTCTAACCGGGTTAACAGGCTTTAATGAAAAAAAAAAAACGTACACAGTTTTGTAGTCAAACAATTTTTTAAATACAGTCTCTTAAAGCAACTTTCCGTTTTGCTTAACGACATGTATTCACGGTATTTGGATTTCGTTTACCGTTTCTATTACCGCGTTTATTTGTAATCATTTTCTGTTTCTACTCCCTTTGCCTTAAAATAAAATTAGAATTAAAAAAAAGAAGCAAACTACAGCAAAGCCTCTTAACATCTTAATTTAATTTAAAGAATTTATAGAAAAAAATATTAATGTAATAAACACCAGTTCAAAATTATAAATAAATTCATACATGGAAATGTGTATAGAATGGATATTAGGGTGGCTCTTAGTTGTGCAGGCAATACTTTTAAACGGTGCTCGAAAATAAACAGAACATTATTTAACGTTCAGTTCACACACCCAGGAACGATATCTATTTTTTTAAGTGTTTGTGTAGGCGAACGCAACCCTTAATACCGTTCGGTACTATTTTCAAGAAAGAGCTGAACATTATATAGTGTTCTGTTCTTCGTTTAAAAGCAGAACAATTATTGTGCTACTGTAGACAAACATGATATTTTAATGTTCCTTAATGTTTTTTTTACATTGATAAAGAAATATATATATATTGATTCCTATGGTTCCAAGTTGGAACAATGGGCCGTAACGAAATCCTTCCATCCGAATCTATCTTGTGCCATACGTCTTATTTCAGACCAGGTTTTTCATGTTTTGCTTATATCGGATTCTAGTAACCTTCTCCAGGTGTAAGCGGGTCTACATCTTCTCCTGTTGCCTTGAGGATCCCAGTCAATTGCCATCTTCGATATATCATCAAGAGGTCTTCTTAGGATACGGCCAATCCAGCTCCATCTCATTTTTGCAATTGCTATGCAGATTGGTGTTTCGCCTGTTCTTTGCCACAGGTCGCTATTGGAAACTTCGTTCGGCCAAAATTTCTCAGTATTTTCGGCAAGCAACGGTTAATTAATACCTGTAGATGTTGAATGCCGTTTGCCGTAAAGTTTCAGGATTCACATCCAGCTTAATACCTGTATGTATTTGATTTCCATATTCTTTGTAATGCTCCGAATGACTGCTTTGTCTTTTTTATGCGATATGCAATATCTTCATGGGAGCCGCCCGTGGAGGAAATTATGCTTCCTAAGTAGCAAAACGATTGCACATCCTCGAGCTCTATGTTGTTAACCCTGAACTTAGAGAGATTAGTTGTATTGATGCGTATAACCTTAGTTTTGTCGATGATAATATGAAGTTCAACATTCGATGCTAGCTGGTGTATCTGTTCCAATTTGGCTGATATGTCAATAAAGTGTATCTGTTCCAATTTGGCTGATATGTCAATAAAGCTATGAGTGAGTAAGCAGATATCATCAGCATAGTCCAGATCCTCTAATCGACTATTGATACCCCATGTGATGCCTCTTTTAGTGCGAGTTGATTGCTGCATTATTGAGTCCAATACAATATTGAATAACAGAGGGGAAAGGTTGCCTAATACACGTTTATGCTTGTTGAGTTGTCATACAAAGCTCTAATAATGTCGATCAGCTCAGGTGGAACTCCCTTGCATCGAAGTGCATGCCAAATTGCCTGATGGTGGATAGAATCGAAGGCCCTGGCAAAGTCTATGAAGATCAAATATAGAGGAGAACGCCATTCCACTGATTGCTCCACTATGATCCGTAGGGTATTTATGTGATCAATGCAAGATCGATGTGATCTGAAACCGGCTTGTTCCTTTCAAAGATCTGTTGCAATTGATGATAACAATCTAGCATGGATTATATTGATAACGAAATGAACAAACGAAATATTTTAGCAACGACTTCAGCAGGAACAGCTGTGTGTGTATTGTGTATATGTTTTGTTTTTGTTAAATTAATTTTTTGTATTTGTTTTTTTCGTATGTATGTGTTCTTTGTTTTTGGAAAAAATGTCAAAAGGGACAGACATTATTGAGCCGAACCGAACACAATGAAGTTTGTAGTTAAAAAAAAACCGAACGGAATTAAGTGTTCTCATCTTTTGTTAAGTTTAATAAAAACAGTATTATTCTTGTGTTCGAAAGATGAAAAACATGAAAACGTTATTTTTTTATGATTTTCAACACTAACACTATTAGCGTTTGTGTTTTCCACAAATCTACCGAACCGAACATTAAGGAGCGATATTTAGTGTTTATTTTCGAACACTGCTTTAAAAGTTTCCGATTTTAAAATCGATTCGTTTTATTTACTTAACGATCAGCTTGTTCTTTACTATATTCGAAGAGTGTTCAGCATTTGTTTCTTAAAAAAAAAAAACAGAAAGAACCTGGATTTGATAAAGGGCAAAAGATTTCGAATCAAATCGTTTAAAATCAAAAAAAATGCTAAACTCTAAAAAATTGTATTTCAAATACTCTGGTGAAGGGTATTTAACATTCGTCAAACCCGATTATATAGGTAGCACCTGTAATTGTTCATTTTGGTCCCAGAACAGACGGTGAAACGCAACTGCAACCAAACCCTTTTGAATTTATTGGTTCGAAAACAGTTGCAACCGTTTTCCGCATACCCCGAAATTAATTGTACCACAATGTAATTTAAGAGAACGGACAGAACGCAAACACGTGTTTCCTGCAATGCAATGCGTTTCAAACGAATTTCAAAATGGTCGCTTCATGTGCGGTCTCTTAAAGGAAAGGACTCTATGGCATAAACTTAAATTAAACTTTAAAAAAAAACTAGAAGTTGCAGTTGCGTTTCACCGTCTGTTCTGGGCCTTAGTTTTAGTTGATAACCAAATTCTTCAAACTAAATATTAAAATAATCCTTCAAAACTTTATTTTTCCTTAAAAGTAAAGCACCGCCCTAATATTTTAATATTCCTTTATTATAAATCGTTTCTAAATAAAAAATCGTATTTGCTTTTAATACAATTCTTTCCAGAGCTAAATGTCAAAACTTCTCCTTTCTTTAATTTACAAATCTATCAAGGAACCAAACAACTAAACATTCATCCAGTCGAAACTAAACGTGCCAAACATGTTGAAAAGGTAAAATAAACCAAAGACGGACAGACATATTTTTTTTTAAGTCGTGAGGCATCATGCTCTTGCCACGATTTAACAAACCGTGCATTATGCCCGTTCCTTGTTACTCATTTGCTTGAGTTAAGTCTCATTGTACTTACGAGCAGAGTTGGTTTTGGTTTAGGATTTAAGGTTGCCATTGCACCCGTTTGTTGTTCGTTGTATAAGTAGTACGTTGCACGTGCAGCTCATGGTTGGCGTTGTAAAAATCTTTACTTTAAGCACGTGCAAAAGCTTCGTTTTCGTTGTTGTTGTTTTTATTTTTGTTTTTTTAGAATTACACGTATAAAAGCCAACCAACAAACAAACCAACCAACCAACATCATTATTATCATTAAGTAAAAAAGTTAAAATGATGCCGTTTTTTACAATACAATCCAACAAAAAACAACAAAGTTCTCATTTCATTCACTCCTCTGCTCGTTGATTTTGTTCAATACAAAAACTCTGTGTGACCTGCGTTCATGTTGTTTGTGTCCTTCGCTCGTTGTTGGGTCACAAAATGAAGTGCAAATAAAGTTGAATCTGTGTTCAAAAATCAACCCACTGAATGAATACCTACTCTTAAACTCATACCTTCATCGTCATCGTAAATGGTTGTCATCGGAAACCCAGTCTTCCCCTGCCTTTATCACTCCTAGAATTTCCATTGATTTTGACTTTTTTCTTCTCAATAAATGAAACACGTATGCAAGTGAGCTTGTCTGTCAATTTCTCCATTAAGCTGACGAGATTTCTCAAAAGCTCAGCATGTGGTCTGTTTGATACTCCTTTTTTCCTGAATGCGCCCGTGTAGGCTTAATGATCCTGTGGGGTGCTTCGTTACAATTTAATTTTTTATTTTTTTGGGTGTGAGCCATGTAACACACATACAACACGTACTGGCAACATAAGTTTAATGTCATGTTTCCAAAAAAAAAAAAATAAGTGTAAAAGAAAACAAAGATTCGTGTCATTTGATACAATTTGGTAATAAAAACTGTTGTAGCTGCTGTGTCTCTGTTTGTTTGTCTGAGCAATAAGATACAAATTTGTTGCCGATTTACATTATTAATTTGTTTCCTACTGAATATTGACTGTCTGTAGTTCAATTTTGCCTTTTTAAAAAGGAAGTTATTTAAGAAATTATTATGGGAAATATACAAAAAGTCTTTTGAATCTTAAACGTCGCCATTGTTGCCAGCAGCAATTTTAAAGAATTTGAGGAGGGTTGGTTTTTTGTAATCGATACAATTTTCTTGTAAACTAGAATTAAATAAAGGTTTTTAATACTTAAACTTTTAAACAGACAATCAAACAAAACAAATAGGAAAGTTTAAAATGTAGTTCTTTAATACTTTTTCATTTTAGTTTCCAAAAAGAGGTATTTTTACAAAATGTAGAAAAAAAGAGGATAATTTTTTTTGCCTTCAAGAAAAGTTAAAGTTATTAAAAAAAAGATTTATGTCAGGACATTCCCTTAATTTTTTTAATATGCAATTTAATCTAAAACCAAAATATTTTCGATTCTAATGATTAATGAAATTTGGTACATCATGGTCCTAAAATGGCATACAGATAAGCTTCCTTAATTTTAACACGATGATTTAAAAAATGTGATAAATAGTGCTACAAAAACCTGATAAATTCTTGGAATCTCAAATGAGGATCTGCAAACGCCTTGGAGTCGTTAGCAGCATTTCAAGATAAAGACTGACATGTCCGGTTTTATTTGTAGCGCTTAATCAGCTAGTTAAAAAAAAAAAACAATTCGGTATCCGTGTCTCTCGGGTTTAGTTTATAGGGATTTAAAATAAATCCCAATATCTTGAAATAAAGAAATAATCAAGGAACAGGTTTTGCAAATATGGCAAATATATAAAAATATAGATTTTTTTTATTTTCCGTCAAAGTTGAAAAATAGTGAAAAAACGGATAGTTTTTAAATAGTGATTTACCAGGAGAAACACAAAGCAAACAGTTAATTTTTATCATTATACATTTAATAAATACATCAATCAATACAAACAAAAAATAAGGCGATTCGTTACATATTTTTCTTGATATTACACCTGAAATCGCAACAAATTGACTAAAAATTGTGTGTTTTTTTGAAAACCGAAAGTCGGTCAACTTTGAACGGTTATATCTTCTAAACTAAAAATGTGATATTATTAAGAGTGGCATATTTGAAATCGTTGAACAGTTTCCTATAACATGGGATTATTCAAAACTTCGTAGGCGCTCATGAAAATTTTGATTTTTGCTACCTCGTTTGCTCTACGAGCGCCACTGTGCGACGGTGACCTTTTCCCAACTTCTCTGCAAGTCCTTTTTTTTTGTAATGATAATTCATTGAGTAATCCCTCAAATTCTTTATTCTTTGTGGCTTCTTTAAACGTTTCTACCTTCACAATCTCAATCTCATTTCTTAAGGATACAGGAACATTTTGCAGCGCTTTTCGAGTTTAAAGAACTTCTTTCATTGTTTGTAAAAACAGAAAAGCACCGCCAAAAATATTTAAGAACAAAGTTTTACTCTTTGAACAAAGTTAAATATATAATATTGGATACATTTTTTGTAAATACAGTTACCCTGCAAATAATAGGACCAGTCCAAATACGCGTGTAAAGAGTAGCCCACAAAGGACCAGGACTAGTCCAAAAGTAACCCAAACGTATGGAAAAAACATGGTCTATTTAACATTACGATGTCCTAGGGCAGGACCATATAACCCACCTTTGGACCACTAAGGAGTATTTTTAAAACTTCTCCATGGTATAATCAAGAGGATTAGTTTTGAAGTCGTTTAAAAACGAAAGCATGTCGTTAAAAAACGAAGACATGTTGTCTCACTACATACACTTTTTAACAATGACATGGTCCATGCTTGCATTACATCGGACCAGTCCATGGAGTAGTCCATTTAATCAAAATGGATCAGGTGGTCCAATTTTTTTGCAGGGTATGTAATGAATTATGTTGCCAAATGTTGTGAAAAGTGAATGTGATACGAGCGATGATCTGATATTGCTATCCATTCCTTGGCAGTCAAGCATGAATAACATTATAACGGCAATAACTTCATTGAAAATTAACAAATGGCTGGGCGATGATGGCATACCAACGGAAATATTTCAAACTGATTCTGCAATCGCTGCCGAAATCGTTCACCCTTTTCAAACAGAAGCATGGCAACGCGAGCCGTTTCCTATTGATTGGTCAAAAGGAATAATAACACTGTGCTAGAAATTTAAAATTTTTTTAGACAAGCGGGGCATCTGGCGTTTTAACATAGTCCCAAATTACACTGTGGGCATTTCTTGCCGGACAGAAAAAGTTTGTTGGCGAGAGAAGCAAGAAGTAAAGTGTGTTACGCATACAACGTCGCCCCCTTACCAACAAACTTTTTCTGTCCGGCAAGAAATGTCCATAGTGTAAATTGCGACTTAATTCGGGTACGCTGAATCCAGTGGTGCTAACCGTTTTTTTTTTTTTAAGTTAGCTCTTGTTTTCAAGATAAGCCGTTGTTTCGTTATATGGTTAAAATTCCTGAATTTTGCCACTGCAGCGAGTAGGAGCAGGTCTTTTGTAAACAGAGTTTAATCATTTATGGCTCGTTTTTTCTATGTCTAGAGCAAATTAGAAGCATAGCCGCATTTTCTTATTTGTCATGAATTGTTAACCAACAAAAATTCCGAAATTTTGCTACAAAATTATTTGTTTTGCCAAAAAAGTTATGTTTCTTAAATGACTGCGCAAAAGTTTAACTTTACCTAAAGATAATTTTGTTGCGAAATTTCGGTTTTTTTAATGTTTTCAATAAACTCCTCCTCCTCCTCCTTCATTTTTGAAATAACGGTATATCTCGAAAACAAGAGCTAACCTAGAAAACGATTAGCACCATTGGATTCAGAGTACTCGGATTAGGTTAAAAGGACAGATGCCTGGCTTATCTGTTTTTTCAACCAGCAGAGTGTAATCAAACTCCCTAAAGAGTTTGACTTAAATGACTGCAACAACTGGAGACGAATAAAAATATTGAACACAAGATAATGGCAATTATCATTAATACTAGGAAGGCTGCAATGCATCGAACCATCCATACTCGACGAACAAGCCGGTTTTCGGCCACTTCGCAGCTGTATTGACCAGGCCAACACTTTTCGTGTTATAATTAAACAGTCAGTTGAAGGGCGATCTTCTCTTTTTCTGCTGTTTATAGACTTTTTGAAGGTATTTGACTCCATTAAAAGAAGTGCAATTTGGACAGCTCTGAGACGCAAATGTGTTCCTGGAATATTGTAAATGCGATGTACGATTGTGCTACGGTACAAGTCCGGCACAGTAGAATAAACCTATCTAGAACCATTGGCCATGCAGTAAACATCAAGAAGATCGTACGTTTGTTCATAATACACGTTTTTCTTTTGTGGTCGATTGGTCGGTGCATCGTTCAAAGCATAACACGGAGAATTTGTTTTTTGGTCGGACTGTTCGTATGTGAAATAACCTTCCTGCTGAAGTTGAATGTTCACAAGAACTAATCCCTATATCCTCCTTTTCATAACCTGTTATGCTAGTTCCAATACAACGCGATGCATTAGTAGGGGCCATCCCCTGAGTGCTGTTCCTAACATAAAAAAGTCAATGTGCATAACAACAATAAATAACTGCGACGAATTTGTAAGCAATGGGCAAAATGTACAATATGTGGACTCATTCTGTTATCTAGGATGTATGATTTCAGCTTCTGAAGGTATAGTGGAAGATGCACAAGAGGAACTGGATAAAGCCCGATCTGCATTTAAGGGGCTTAATCATATATGACGTCCACCGCAATTATCGCTCCAAACAAAATTAATTAAAAAAAAAAAAAATACACAGAACAAATTCTACAAAGATGTTCACCAATTAAAGCGTTAATCAAAAATAAAATCCTGATGATCTGGCCTAAGCAACCAGTGAAATGCGCATAGAAGCTAGCTTGCCCTCAACAATAAATTTCAGTGTATTTATCAAATATGAAAAATTGGGAATTTAGCACGTCATACAAAAATTTTAATACTAAATTTAATGTTCCAGAAAATAACTTTGATAAAAATCAGTTTTAATTTTAAATTTAATCAAACGTTTAATTAATACCATAAATTTTCTCGTGCAAATTTAATTAATTTTTTATGTAATACATATCACCAGGGCAAGGGACTTCATGCAAATGCATGTTTGTTGTCGGTACTCTGAGAAACACCTAAAGTTAATATCTTTGCGAATCACAATATTTCCAGTAAAATGGCATCAATTTGTTAGTGCATATTTTTGCATATTTTTCTTTAAATGCATGTTTTTGCATATTTTGATATAAATGCATATTTTTCGTCATATTTTGTTATAAATTCACATTTTTCGTCATATTTTGTAATATTTATAAAAAAAAATTGCTCTTTTCTTAGTTTTTTGTTTAGAAATATCTTTCTGTGCAAGGCGAATTCATTATAAGGTGTAGTCAGTGAATCAGCTGGTTATAGTTGTTTCAGCCCTGAAGCTGTCAAACAGTCAAAATAGTATGGGAAAATCTGCTAACTTCGACATTTTCAAGGAGCAAAAACAACATGTTGGTGTTTGATACTGAATTACCTACATTTTATTATAAATTCACCTTGTTTCTTTTACTTTTAAAAAGTAGCACATACAAAATTATACAATTTGTATAATTGTGCACATAATTGTAGAAGTAACAATAAAACAGTTTTTGACATTTCATTTTGTTCGCGGTTTTTTTTACTTGAAGAAACAGCAAATAAAAATAATGTTCGGCCAAGAAAAAATAGAACTCAACATAATATTTTTGATTTACGATGTAAGAAGTATGACCTAAAATCCAAGAAGTATTAATAAAATAAATTGTTTTTAAGGAAAACAAGTTAGAGTGCTATATTCGGCTGTGCCGAATCTTTGATACCCTCCACCGACAGTTCGAATGTTTAAGGAGTAATATTTGTATGATGTTATTATAATCTTAAACTGTGACGATTTGTTATTAATTATGGTTTAAGGCAACCAAACTGTTTTCCGGTAGAAGGGTTTATATGGGGCCTAGGGAAAATTATGGACCTATCATCACGAAATTTCACAGCGTCATTTCTAGTCCTTTAAAACTGTGACGTACCAATTTCTGTTATGAAAGCATTATTAATTATGGTTTTAGGTGTACTGAACTGTTTTCCGGGAGTAGGGTTTCTATGGGGCCTAGAGTAAATTATGTACCGATCTTCACGAAATTTCACAGTATCATTTATAGTCCTATAAAACTGTGACGAGCAAAAATTTGTTATGATTGCATTATTTTTTACGGTTTTAGGCGTACTAAACTGTTTTCCGGGAGTAGGGTTTATATGGGGCCCAGGGTAAATTATGGAGCGATCTTCACGAAATTACACAGTTTTATTTCTTGTCCTATAAAACTTTGATGTACCAAATTTTGTTATGATAGCATTATTTTTTACGTTTTTAGGCGTACTAAGTTGTTTTCCGGAAGTAGGTTTTATATGGGGCCTATGGTAAATTATGGACCGATCTTCACGAAACTTAACAGTTTCATTTCTAGTCCTATTTAACTGTGACGTGCCAAAATCTGTTATGATAGCGTTGTTAGTTAGGGTTTTAGGCTTACTATACTGTTTTCCGGGAGTAGGTCTTATATGGGGCCTAGTGTAAATCATGGACGGCTCTTCAAGAAATTTTACAGCGTGATTTCCAGTTAAATAAAACGAACTGTTGCGAAATCTTATATCATTCTGTGCATTTTTCCACCATTTATGTTAGTTTTTGTAACAAAATTATCAATTTTTTTTAGGTGGTGGTTCCACATTTTGATTCATAGTTCAGATCCTATTGAACCGGTTTTGCTGAATTTCAATCCCAAACTGCTTAGGATAACTACAAGCAATTTGACACCAAGTTTGTTGATTTCTTTTGAGTTTTTCGAAAGTGAGCGTGTTTTCAACAGACGGACAGACAGACGGACATGGCTAAATCGACTTAAAATTACTCAAGGACCCAGAATATATATACTTTATAGGGTCTGAGATGAATAGTAAAAAAGTTTCACACGGAATGACAAACTGAATATACCCTCTTCACAACTAATTGTGGTGGAGGGTATAAAAATGCCAAAAGAAAAAATATCAAAAAATAATCTTTTAAATATGTAAGTGTGTTTTTGAGTCTTCAAAATAGAGGGAAAAGTACTTTTTTGAAAAGTTTACAAAAAAGTGTTTCATTTAAGAATTTCAAGTAAATCAGCACCTTCAGCACCTTCAAAGCAAAGATTTATGATTTATGAAAACGTTTCGCAAATTTTAATTTCAAGAAAATCAACTTTTGGGATAAGACTAGCAAATTTAGTTTTGAATTGAGTAGGTGAGTTGCAAAACTCGTTCGTTACAAAATTAAAAATACGAAATGAAAATTTACTTTAACTGTTCTTGTGGCGATTTTTGAGAAGAAGTATACTTATTGTGTCAATCCATGTCCTCGTCCATGTTTTTCCAAGGACATGCATTAATACAATCCGCATATTTCTTCTCATAAAGCACCAAAAGAACTGTGAGAATCATTTTTCATTTCAAACTTTTAATTTTGTAACGAACGAGTTTTGAAACTCACCTACTCAATTGTATAATGCTCTGGTGTCTGCAGATACACCTCTATATTAGCTAATCAACCAAAATAATAGAATTTTTTTAAACAAATATAACAATGAAACCATTCCTACGGAAACAACCCTTATAAAAACTTATATCGCCAAGTTGTACACTATACAACTATGTGACATTGTTGAAAGAATTAAGGGACATAATTTGTGGCTGTCAATTGACGAAGCAATGGACACTGAAGGACGTTTCGTTGTCTACGTAATTGGGATCTTGAATGCAGAAGAAGAACAGAGAAAACACAAATTTTTGTTAAATATTGTAAAGTTGGAAAAGGTGGATCATGCTTCAATAGCTCGAACTTTCAAAGATTCAATTTCTCTTTTAGAATCCATTAGTAAAAATAAAATTTTGCTCTACTTGACCTTTTTTTAAGATATCTTACTCAAAAATGTTACATGTCACATGCTAAGCTCATGCCATGCATGAAAGTTTTTAAGGTCACCTTTGCGTTTCAACCATGTATAACAAGATGGTGTACCTGGTTGCAGGCTGTTGAGTTTTATGCCAAAAATTTTGAAGAATTTAAAGATGTGGTAAATAATTTTAACGAAAATAATGCAGTCGCGATAAAAAAGTAAAAAATATTTTAAATGTACCTAATATAAAGGCTCAATTAGAATTTATACACTCAAGCAATGGGTTTCTAGTCGAGACAATAACCGAACTTCAGGGGTTTAAAATTTAAACTTTAAATCATTGAACACCTCGGTTAAACTCGTTGATGACGCTGTCATTAAAATAAGAAAAGTAGAAGGTCAAATCGGCGAAAAAATAAAAGCCAAAATTTATGCAGTTTTAAAAAAGAATGCCGGATTAAAAAAAGTTAAAGAAATTGGTAATACAGTAGAATCCCGATAATTCGTAATCGCAAGGGACCGGCCATTTCTTACGAATTATAGGGGTTTTCGATTTAGCGGGGTTTCGATTTAACGGGGTTAAAATAAAATAAATACGAATAAACGGGGTTTTTCAATTTATTTACTAAAACGATAAAAAAAACAGTTATTCAAAATAAAATATATTAAAATTCTATATAAAAATTATGTATGTAACAAACTGATCTTAAGAAAATAAATCCACACACAAGCAAAAACCCACGCAAAAATAAAATAGTGGTAAATAAAAAATCATTCTTTCCATGATTTTGTTTTTTTTTATTACGAATTATAAGTGGTAGTTAGCAAACAATTACGATTTATAAGAGGTAAAGAAGATTTTATTTGAAAAAAAATTACGAATTATCGAGGGGACCAAAATGTATGGAAATTTTACGAATTAACGAGATTTTTTCAAGGGACCGACAGTTTATTACGAATTATCGGGAATTACGATTTATCGGGGTACGAATTATCGGGATTTGACTGTATTTTTAATTTACCTTACAGTAAAGAAAAAATAGTAGATAATGAATATTCTACAAAGGAGTTGACCACTTTAAAATATCCACCTATTACATCCGTTGATGTTGAGCGAACACTTTCAATGCTTATGCTGTTTTAAGACCAAATAGAATGAGTTTAAAAAAAAACTTATTTATTTATATATGTAAATATATCTTTATCTACTACCACTTTTTAAACTAGGTTTTAAGTTTTTAAAACTGAATGAAATGTATTTATGTTTTTTTTATGTTAAATATGGTTAAATAAACATATTTTTAATGCATATTTTTTACTTTTATTTTTGCATATTTAACGATTTTTAGTGCATGTTTTATGCGCATATTATGCGATTTTAAGTGCATAAACTTCCTTGCCCTGCATATCACATATCACAATTTTTCAATTGAAATCAATTTTTATCAAAGTCGTACTTGGGATTCAAAAATTAATTGACCAGGTTTCGTTTACATGTGCTAACCCACTTCATACTATTGATAAACTGAAATTTATTTATTGTTGTTGGGATAAGCTACTCCTATTTTTATTTTTTTTTCTCTGTATTTTATTTTTAACGAATATTTTATTCAATATAACAAACTTAATGTTAAAAACCGAATTATTTTTTATATTTACAAATTCGGTCGTTAGGGCCTTTTCAATTAAAAAGTTAATTTTATTGACGAATATGGTATACAATATGACAATTGATTTGTCGTAATTTTTTTCTGTGTAATACAAAGCTAAATAGTATAGAAAATTCACTTAATCAGTTCATAAATGATCCAGTTATAGACAAAGAAAAATAACGGTTTTAGCCGAAAAGCACTCATACCACATGAGCTACGAGAAGTTAATTTGGAAAGGTTTAGTCGCTTATGTTTGTCCTCACACAAGTGTACTCACGAATTAAAGGTTTTGATATGATTTTAAATACTATGGTAAAGAGTATACAAGTCTATCAGAACATAGCAATTTACTTGTTTTTTTGTTTTCTCTGCTGTGTTTTCTGGGTTATTTTGATTTCTCAATACAACGTTTTATAAATTTAAACCCTTTTTTTATACCCTTCACCGAAGGTTAAAGGGTATATATAACTTTATCATTCCGTTTGTAATTTCTACAATATTGATCCTACACCCTATAAAGTATATATATTCTGGGTCCTTATGAAAAGCGAAGTACAAATTCGGTTGTCCGTCTGTCCGTCCATCTGTCTGTTGAAATGGGTTTTCCGAAGCCCCCAGAAATAATGGGGGCTTGGCTAGTGTATGTGTCTGTTAGGTTTTCTTATTATAATTTTGCTATTGAAATTCAGCCAGATCGGTCCAAAAATGGCTGAGATATGAGCAAAAAACCACGACTACCTCTAATTTTTTCCAAAAAACCCTTGTTGTTGTTGTATTTTTATTACTTTTTTATGTTCTGAAACGATTTAAAAAATATTTACCAGTTTTAACTTTTTAAATTTAATTTATAATAAAGTTTTATGTAGTGTATATATGTATGTATATGTAGAAATTAATTAGGTTTTGTCTAGTTGCTCTGTATTCTGCTCGCACAATGGTGAAGGGTATATAAGATTCGGCACAGCCGAATATATCACTCTTACTTGTTTCTTCTTAGAAATATTTGAAGTTCTAAGACCAGTAGTTGTTTTAAAAGCAATTTAATACAATTATAGCACTTCAAACTAATATTTATAGCTAATAAGAAGAAAAAAAACTATAATTTTGAACCTGCTGAAAACACAAATCACAATTTTGCAATTTAGTGGGTGTTTTAATGCAAACAAAAAAGAAAAAACACGTATGTTTTAAATATAATTCTGTTTAGATTTAAGTCCCGACTACACAATGACATGCGATATTTTAAGTATTGACTAACAATAAAAACAGAAGCTGTTTTTTTCTCTTCTTTAAGTCTTAAACAAAACTTGCGTGACTTAAAGTTGCCAGGACTGCAACTCAGAAAAATTGCAACGATTTACACACAAACTAAAGAAATTATATTGAGATGATATTGGAAAAAATAAAACTTTAATACTATTTTGGCATTGAAAAACTGTAATCGACATTAATAAAAAATTAAATAAAAAAATTTAAAAGAAAAAAAAAACGGAAAGAAAACCAATTCAAGATTTCGTGTTTAAGGTGACGATGAAAATGATGACGATGTGAATCTGAATCTGGTTGGTGGTATGAGTGTTTTGTGTGTATGTTTCTGATAATGATGGTATCTGTGGAAGGCAATAAATTTGATTTTAATCAATAACAGATCTTGGCATATCTTCGATAGTTGTGTGTGGCTTCTATGGCAAACAACATGCATGTTTAATACACAACCAACATGGGATACACCTCCAAATAAACTTAGAGACACAAATTTTTTTCTTTATTTTAACTACAACTATTTGGGATTCATGTCTTTGTTGTAGATTCAAAAATTCATTCTTTGAAAAACCAATTAAGTGGTTATTTTGTTTAAGATTTTGGGATTTTTTTCTGTGGTCAAGTTTCAAATAACCTAGACCGACAAGCAGATAGGCAGACAGACAGACATACAGCCAAAAGAGATAAATATATGTATGTATACTTAGAACCTTAAATAGAATCTCACAATGGCCAGATACCTACAATTATATTTGGTTGTACAAAAATACGGTAGCATTCGTTAAAATTCCTAAAGCAAAATGTTCAAAAACAAAACACAAAATTCATTGATACACTCATTCAAATGTGGATAAGTTAATGAATATCTTCGTTTTAGTTCACAAATAAAATCAACGAACGGAAGCGTTTAAATTCTTTTCACTTTTATTTTACTAATAAAAATATTTGTCATATTTTTGTCCACCATCATCGTCATCTTGCATTTTGGAAAAAATCATAAAAGTTCCCATTCTCAGGCTCTAAAAAATAAAAATAAATATTTAGATTTTGCCTTATCATTCCCATTTCAATGAATACCGCTTCTAAATGATCCATAACGTTACCAAATTTGGAAGAAAACAAAAAAAAAAAACAATTTGAAAATATGAAAATCTTTCATTTATTTTACTTTTAATCAGATACAAAATGTTTGATGTATTTGGTCCATTTAATTGACGGCTATTTAAGGCATCATATATTTTGACAATCATTTAAATAATATTTACGAGTTTTAACGATTTTTTTCTTAAATCGTTTGACAACGATGACAATGACAACGGCACATGCTTGAAGTCAATGTCTGCTGCAAAATGTGTTAGACCTGAGAATGTTTGCATTATTTTGGGGAGCCATAGTGAGAAGCATCAAGGATGTTTTGGTAATTATTTGCTTATTTTGAATTAAACGTTTTTTTTTTATTTGAATATGGCAAAATTTGTTTGTTTTAATTATATAGAGAAAACCAGTAAGAGTGTTATATGCGGCTATGGCGAAACCTAAATACCCTTCACCATCGTGCGATGGGAACAGATAGTAACATAAATACCATTCTTTAGATATTAAAAAATCTGTTTTGTACCACCCCCACCCACATCTTGTCGGATGTTGTATATTGTAGCGAAGATGCTTGCACCTAATTTTGAAACTTTTGCTATCGCCATTCTCCAGACATACATAAAAAATAAAGAAAAATAAAGTAAAAACAACAAGAGATAAAATAAGGGTAAAATAAGAAGCAGTCGTGGTGTTTTGCTAATATCTCAGATATCTGTGGAGCGATCAGGCTTAATTTCAATAGCAAACAATTCCGGATTATATGTGACATAAATATATAAACACCTGATTCCCATCATATCTGGGCTCTTCGGAAAATCCATTTCAACGGAAAGATGGACTTCGTAATTTGAACTTCTCTTCTCATAAGGATCCAGACTATACATATATACTTTATCAATGTTGTAGAAATTACAAACGGAAGGACAAACTTATATATCGATGGCTTAATATAAAAAGGCGTAACTTGATTTTTTCAAAAATATTTTTTTAATTTCCTAAGCAAATCCCCGCAAAGCTCTTCGCTTGTCCGCAGGAAAAAACTAGGGGCAAATCACGGCATTCGATATCAACCGAAATTTTCATTTACATTGTATTGTATTTTCAATCGATATCGAATGCCGGAATTTGCACCCAGAGTCTCTGGCAGAAATCGAACCTTCAACCCCGGGGCTGTTAGACTAGCTCAGTACTAGCTAGCCTAACGGTGCACTTCTGGTAGACAAACACCACATGTATCTTGTTCTAAAACTTTAAGGGGCTGTAGTATAAACTTTGTTGTATGTATCTTTTTTATTAAAAAGTGCATTTGAAGAGGGTATACTAAGTTTATCATTCCGTATGAACCATTTTTATTATTCATCTCAGACCCCATAAAGTATATATATTCTGGCTCCTTTAGTAATTCTAAAGCCCGTTATTTCTACAAATAGATATCTGGCCGTGTCCGTACCAAACAGTTATCTTAAACTATCCGGTAACACAATTGTAGTAATTTTACCGTTAATTTTGCCTACGTGAATTAACTATCGATAGTCGATAGTGTAAAATTCGCTACACTTTAACAAGTAGGTAAGAAATACATTTTAAAATTATGAAAACTATAGATATCTACACCCAGAGAAAAAACATGTTTAAATATGGTCACCTCCAACAATACTATTTTTAAAGAAAATTTAAGCCATATTATATTTAATTTATCCATATTATTCTCAACGACAACCATATTATGGTAAAAATAGTCCTCCATTATGAAACCACAACCATAATATGGTTGCCTCCAAACACATTATGGTTAATAATAACTAAAATATGTTTAACACTTAATAATAGCATGCTTGGATTTCAACCATAGCATGTTGCTCTTGAAAAAGAGGAAAATACTATTGTCAATTTAAAAACAAATTATTGTCATATTTAACTATAACATGTTAAGAGGCAACCATAATATGGTTGTGGCTTCTTGATAGGGGACTAATTTAACCATAACATGGTTGTCGGTGACAAAAATATGGTTAAATTAAACATAATATGGTTAAAATTTTCTTTAAACATAGTATTGTTGAAGGTGACCATATTTAAACATGTTTTTTCTCTGCGTGTATACACAGCTAGATATCTATTTGTAGAAATTACGGGCATAAGCCGATTAAGCCATGTCCATCTGTCTGTCCGTCTGCCCGTCTGTTGAAAACACACTCACTTTCGAAAAATTCCAAAGAAATGAACAAACACTGTACAATTTCGTAAAGATCGGTCCATAATTTACCCTAGGCTCCATATAAACCCTTCTCCCGGAAAACAGCTAAGTACTCCTAAAACCGTAATAAATAATGCTATCAGAATAAAATTGAATACTTCACTACTCACAATTATTGAATTTTGTGATATACGGTCCAAAATTTACCTTAGATCCCATATTTAGCAGCCTTCTAAAATTCACTGTAAACGCTAAAACTTATTTCACCGCTGTTTTGAAATATTTTGAAATTCATGTTTTTAATACCATGAATTTTAGGATGATTGGTTCATAACTTACCATGGCTCCAATATAAATTCCCCTCCTGAAAATCATTTAAGTTCAGCTTAAACTGTTACGAATCATGATATTTTACTCAAGCTATTTAAAATTGCTAAAAAAAAGCATTAAACTTTCGGATTGTCGGTCAATAATTTAATTTAGGACTAAACCGCAACCAATTTTAATGCTGATGTCTGTTTTTGTAAAATAAATTAATAATAAATATATATCACTCCTGAAATAATTGAACTGTCGGTGGAGTGTAATAAAGATTCGGCACAGCCAAAAATAGCACTCTAACTTGTTTTTATCTAAAATTTTACGGATTTTATTAAGCTTTTTTTTCTTCCCCTGTAAACGGAAAAAATCGAGTTACGCCTTTTTTATATTTACTTACCTTTTACTTTTGGTGAAGGGTATAAAACGTAGAAAACCTAGTCCCAAAAATAAGGTTATAAAGATTACAAGAATAACACAAAAATCAGGTCTTCGTTTTTTTCCGGAACATCTCAATTTTTTAATTTTAACTACGCTAAGCTAAATTTATAAAAATTATTTGACTATGACCGCTCACTGCCAATAAAGTAAGTTATTCAAAGCAGTAATTTTAGCGGTAAGTAGCGTAGAATTTTATTAACTTTCACCCAATACCAAACATGACTGTGACGGATAAAGTTCAGCTTTTCAATTAATCCTCACTTTTAGTCAATTTCAATACACTGTGCAACGCATAAGCTTACCACAAATCGAATGCAGTATCTTTTACAATAGGTTTGTATCTTAAATAACTTTTATGACATTTTGGAGGGTATTTATTATTCTCTTTTCGTTATTAACCCGCCGTTACTCGCGCATTTGTTCTTGCACGTCGTTACTCGCGGGGTGCTTTTAACACCCCAAGATAAACTGCTTATTTTTTCACAACCGTAAGCAAGAAGAAGTTCAAAATAAAAACTTTCATCGAAAAAAAGCTTCAAATCTACACATAAAACCATGGTCAGAAAATAAGCGTATACATAATACGTGATTTTTAGAATCATTTTGTTTAACATAAGAAATTCATTTTTTTTTTATTATCTATAGATAAATATTATACATGTATATATTAACTCCTGAATTACGTATAACTTCAAATATTTGTAAATACATACATACATATATTTTATCTATCTATTAAATAAATAAATAAAATAAAATACACACATCCTATTTTATATATATATACGAGAATAGATAGATAGATTACATGTTCAAAAGCAACTTCTTTTTGAGAGGTCCTTCTTTAGGGGTAGACCAAACAGGGATACCTCTGTCCAAAAAATGTTATGAAATTAAATTTTAGGAAAATTTATTAAATTTACGATTAAATTTGTTTTAGTTTTTTAACCTGTATCTTAATTATTTATGCCAAGGCAAGAGGCTGGAAACTCTAATGGTTTTTAATTTTTTTTTTTTTTTTCTAACAAAAATGTTTATTTATGATAATCAAAATAATATTTGGCCACTTTAGATAAACTATTTAAATATTTATAAATTCTAAAAAAATAATCTTATTTAAATAAATCCTGACAAGTCCTTAAAAAACACTACAAAACCCTTAACATTTTTTTGAAAGCTTAAATTTATTATTATTTAAAAATATGAAAATAAAAGAGACCAGATCATTTCTATTTATAAATATTTTTATGTTATTTAAAAACTACTAGATTTCCAATAACCATAGTAATAAGTTTAAATGAAGTTTTATTTATTTAAAAAAAAAAACATTTGCTCATGCAGAGCACACACATACACACACATATACTTATAATCCGCCAGACTGACGGACACGCATTGATTTTAATCCTTATGAAATCCTGTTTCTTCTCCAACTTTATGCATCCCTAATTTATTATGAAAAGTACTTATCAGCAACAACAAAAAATCAAAGGGAAAAATATGTTGTATGTAAAACAAATCTTTGATTTGTCAGTTTACGAAACAAAAGCAACACCAAAACAACAAGATGAACGAACATATAAAAACTAAAAGCGAAAAGTAAAAAAGTGAAAAACAAGACTAACGATAAAATATAATTGGCATAATCCCATGAAATCTGTTTTCGTTTCAGTAATTTTTTGTTGTTACTTTTTTTTTTGTTCTTAACCCTGTGATATTTTTGTCATCACACAGAAAACAAAAACCAAAACACACACTCACATACAAAGTCATAACAACTGGGTGGAGATGGGGGTCCACAAGAAAAAAATTTGTTACAAAATTACGAGTGCGTTCACATGGTGCCACATTTAAAACAAGAGTATAAAAAATCACAATTGCCAACCAACAGTAGCCAAATAACAACAGCAACAACAATTTTTGGCCAAGTTTGAAATCTTTTGATGGCCATTTTTGTTGTATGATGTCTATGGATCAATGGATGGTTGAATGAAAGTTTCTTTTTTACTGTATTTGGCAAAAAGTTGTATAATTTTGCAATCTGTATGTATGAAGATGGTTTCGAAAATGGTTGACAACACAAAGAGAAGTTGTAGCACAGAAAATTTAATTTGAATTTAACCATTAAACGCATATTTCAAACTCAAATGGCCCAAAAATTTAATTTTTAAAGTCCATATTTTCTATCTTTCTTAGAAAATATGGATTTCGCTTTGAGTGAACTGCCCCAGTCGGGTTGTATTTAATCGGTCGAAGGAAATGAAAGTCAGCCAAAACAAAATCTATGCTATAAAACGATTAAGATACAACTTTCCTTCTGGTGGTTTTTAAATAATTGTTTTTACAGACGACGTTACATTGTTTAAGACAAAAGTATCGTGTTTGGTGTCATATTCTATATGTTCTCTTCAAGCGGATCAATTTATAACTGTTAAGCCTTCGTTAAATGGGGCATTTATTGTGCTTTGAAGTTTCCGTTTTGTAGTTTGGATTTTCGAATTCGATATATTTTTCTCCTCCGTCACAAACCGAATTTGGAAGCCTTTTCCATTTAATGCAGCATTATCTTATCTGTTTTTGATTTATGTGTCCTGACCAACAGCAAGATTTTTATGAATCTCATTGTTTTCAAACGAAATAGACTTTAATGAGAACCTGTATAATTTTACTATCGTCCATCTGAGTAGCTAATACCTAATACTATGGATCGTTTTATAACCACATGAACTCTTTCGAACCCGTATCGTGAGTACAGAAGAAACCATCGCCGCTGTAGACATTAGTGTGAATGACGAATCAAACGGCCTACATTCATATAGATTCCAAATGGTGCCAAATTTAAAGCAAGCGTACCATGAATTGCAACGTATGCTCTGTGAATGGTCTGAGAATCAACTAGAAGTTGAACCAGATCTTGGTCGTCAAATCATCTTTAGCGATGAGGCGCATTTCTGGCTCAACGGTTATGTAAGCAATCTGAATGGTCGTCTTTGGAGAGAGCAAATTCCTTATGAGACTCTTTACATCCCGAATAAATCACTGTTTGGTGCGGTTTACATGCCGAAGGCCTCATTGGTCCAATTGTCTTTATATCAACATTACTGTGAATGGTAAACGCTATAGGCATATGATTTGGGGCTAACCGAAATGTGCGACAAACTATATTGAAATAAAATTTTCATCGAAATCATCGCTCTAAGTGCTTTTTATTTAACTTTATTTTGAAACCGAAAAAATTAATAAACCGTTAGAATTGTACACAGAAAAATTGAATTCAATTAAAAAATGTTTAATATTATGTACTTAAAATATTAATAAAATTTGCACTAGTAGACAAATTAATAGCATCAATCAGTGATGGAAAATTCCTATGGTACAATTCTCAGTACATTTTCCTTTCAAAAATACCACGGTACCCGCACGTCCGTTTTAGTACTCTTTTCTTGTTATGCTTCTTTGTTTAGAAATTAAGCTTTGATATTTTTTTAACATTGACAACCAGGGCTGTGGAGTCGTCAACAAAAAGTACTAACTCCGACTCCAACCACTGAAATACCAACTACGACTCCTAATCTAACCTGAATGTATATAATGCAGTACCTTTTAAATGGTAAAATAAAACAAGAAAAGGATTCAGTAAAATTTTAGAATCAATATTTTAAAGATTGCATCGCCAATTTCTAAGTATTTTTATTTCAGAAATTATGTACTAGAATATTTTTTTTTTTTTTAAATTTGCTATGCCGAAAAATTTTGAAGTCCAAGTCGCCAAATTTTTGTGTTTTCTTCAAGTCCGACTCAGGTACACCTCTTGACAGCATTGCCTACACAAAATGTATTCTTATAAAAAGTATATACCTAAGGGTTTTGCCATTTTAAAGATTTAAATAAGTGTATCTTTGGTGTACCACCACTGAGCGTGTTGGTATTGGTCTAATTTGAAAGCGACACATCTCAACCTTGACCTACCTCTTGTTTTATGTAGTTGGGTTTTACTGTTCCCTTTACCTTACTGGTCCCTATCTCTATGCTTGTGGGTATATTTTAATGTCAGATATCCTCTTCAGAATTTTGCTGTTGAAATTTAGCCAGCTCGGTTCATAAATGGCTGAGATAAAAGCAAAAAAATTAAGTATTTTAGTTTTTTATATTTAAGTTGATTTTCCAAAAAAAAAAAAAAATGTTTGAAAAAAGTACCAAAATGTTAAAAAAAGTACTCTTTCGCTTGGTGGTTAGTACCATCTAAATTTTTAAATTTTCCGTCACTGGTATCAATTAAATATTTTTTATATTAACTACTGAAAAGTTATGTTGTTGATATAAGTAAAAGTTTATTTCTTTTGATTAAATTTTTTATTAAAACTGATTTTGTTTTTGATTAATGGTTTAATTGAAAAAATGCCAAGAACTTTTTTGGTGTTCCTTAACAGGTTAAATAATATAGATACACAGTTCAAGTACTTGGTCATTTTTTTTTTTTTTTTTGAGATTTTGGTGAGGAATATTGGTAAATGTTTAAAACGTCAACATACACCCAACAAACATTTTTATCCTTTATAGGAATAAGTCGATATGCCTGCATAAATATATGTCATCCACATTATAATGGGAATATATATTCATAGAGAGACAGACAGACAGATAGACACACATAATGACAGTTTGTTAAACTTTTTTTTTTTTTTTGATTTTAACATTTAGTATTATTTGCCATGGTAGCAAAATGCAACCACATTATACAAATAAACATATAAAGATACTTGTGTAACGCTAAATACAGTGGCAAACAAATATACCACAGTAAAATAGTTCTTGTATTTATAACCCAATAAAAAATGGAGCTTCCAACGAAGCAGGTTTGTAAGGGAGAAACATAAACGTTTCGCTTACCATTGCGCTTACGGAAGATATGAATTTCATATGGCGAGTTCCCATTTTGGAGCAATACATTTTTGACACAAAAAGCGCATAATTCAGCGCATATAAAAATTGTTATATGTAACGATCAGCCTTACACATTGAATGTTTTGATACAGTTATTTAGTTTTAGTTTTCTCCCTTACAAAAATGTTATTTTTTTTACAAAAGTTGTTGAGAGTTCTTTCACTTACACAGCGTTTACATTTGACAGTACTGGCAAGACAGTAAGAAAATACATATTAGTTGCCAAAAATACTACTAACTGTCTTCGTGACGTAGGCGTCCAGACAGTAGTTAAGACAGTTCACTTTTTACAATATGTCAATATAACGTGAATGTTGCAGCACAAGTCCAGCTAAACGTATTTTGTGTAAACTAAACAAATTAAAAAAAAGCTAACTATATTGTGTGAACAAATATAAAACTTAACTAAAATACAAAGCAAAATAAAAATATGTTAATTTTTTTACATTTTGTTTTTCCCCCTTTAGATTACTGTTAGCAAATGTCAAATCACTGTTCAATTTTACTGTCTGCAAAATTTGCTAGACAGTACCCAACAGACCAAAACAGAGAAAAATGTAAATGAGTTGTAGAACAAGTTTATCATAAGAGATTTTCTACAATATGACAACAAATATGATGATTGCAAATGACTTATTCTAGCTATAGTTTTGTAAGTGTTTTTGAGAATGATGTCCCGTTATAAGACGCGTGCCTTAATTTTGTATTATTAGTAAAAGTTGTCAGTCTTTGTGTTTGGTTCGAAGAGTGAAGTGTTTTAAATTGTTTTAAACAGTGCACAATTGTAAAAAAGTGATTAAATTTAATATAAGTAAAAAACTTTTTGCAAATATGCCATATAAATTTAAAAAGAATGCTCGTAAAGTGTGTAATCAATCTTATTAAAGTTTAGAAAAGTATTTTTCTGTAAGCTTGTTCTAATATTAGACTTCTTAGCTTACATTATATTATATACAAGTAATATTATCGCAAGGGATCAGTTTTCATTATTAAATAATTGTTTATAAACCTTTTATAATAGTAATCACAACACTTTTCTAAGCTTAAGGCTTATGCTAATAAACTTGCTACAAGTTATTTCTAAATCTTTTTGGTTTGTTGGGTAGACAAGACAGTTGGAAAAGTGTGCATGTATTTGTGAAAAGGTTTGCATGTGTGGCTACTGGTACTGGCAAATCGTCGTTCCGGAGTTATCTTGTCGTATATCACAAAATCGAAAAAAATGAGATAAGACCGTTTCCTGTGGTAAATTTAACAGATCTATCGATCTGTCTCTATCTCTTATGGTTAATGAGATATTACGAAGCCATTTTGTTGTATATCCACTTTTGCGAAAAATTTAATGCGTTATAATATCGTATGTAGCATAATTGTGGATATACGACAAAAAACGTATGAAAACTTTCAATTAAAAAAAGCTTGCGTTATCTTGTTGTATGTGAACTTATTAATTTTACTGTTATTTTAACATTTTTCGTTTTATATCGTGACGGCCAATTAACATGGCCATTCTTTTGGAAATACTTATCGTCCAGGTCCATATTCTCCATTTCTGGCAAAAAGAAATCCGTTAACAGCTCGCGATAGCGAACACCATACCTCATTTTCGAAGAAGTAAGGCCCGATGATGCCGCCTGGCCATGAACCGCACCAAGCATGCATGCACAGGCGTTTTCACATTTCCTACAGAGCCGGTTTGCTAAAATTGGCGCACAATTATCCCGATGTGGACACATTTGATCGATTATGCTGACCAAAAAAATCAAGATGTGCACAAAATGTATTTTTTATTTGACCGCCTATTTTCGTAAAAGGCTTCAGCAATCTTAACGCGCTGCTCAATGCTGCATCTCTCCATGGTTGAATTTGGCACTTACACTAAGAAATGTCAAATTAAGTTGGACAAAAATTTGACGTTACGGTGTGACTGACAGTTAACATCGTGCATTATGGTTAGGCCACCCTTTAGTAATAATAAACCTTAAAATTATTCATATATGTATAAGGAAATTCGATAATATAATTACTATAACTATACGTAAATACAGTTGTCACTTGCATAAATTTTCGTTTCGAAAACTATTATAACTTATGTAATTTGCAATATGTATTGGTAAAACACGTGAATGTAGGTTTTTAATATCTCATTTTGACTTACATCACACAAACTAAAAAATATATCGCAAAAAAGGCGTGACAATGGCTATAACTTGAAAATTTTTTCCATGACTTTGGATATTTTTACATAAATTGAATAGAACTTTAAACACAATATCTGACAAAAATATTGGACAACTTTTTTCACGTACATTTTTGTGTGTAAAAATTTCAACTTTAAGATTCGATTTCCCAAAAAAAAAAAAATTTCGTGATATAAGGCAAGATAACTTCGGCACGACGAAATGTAAACGCCAGGTTACTTAACTGCATTTCTGTATATCTTATTGCGTACCGCATGATTGTGCGCTTATTTTTTTTTAAATGTATCATTAGTGCTTCGCAAAATTATGAAATTTTTTATTGGGAAGTGAATATTTTATACAGATGGGACGTAGCATATATATGCAAACAAAAATTCTAATAGTGCATAGGAAATATTCCCGGAAAATATTGAAGAAATAAGACTTAGAATACACATTCGAATTAATATGAAAATTTATAAAATAAATTTTACTCACCATGAGAAATAAATTCCCAGATTCTATTTTTTTTTTTTTCTTTTGGAAAATACTCAGGAATTTTTTACGCTCATATTCAAGTATTTTGATATTTATTTTAGCTGCAAGGGCTTCAAGAATTGGCAGAATTGAAGTCTTTATTAAAACCTTATGACACTACATTTTTAATACATTGTTCAAGTTGTGGTGAACAGTGCAAATATAAAGTAATAGAAAAATGTGCCAAGTGCGAAGGGTTCAGCTGTATTAAGATAAATGGCAAACTGTCAAAAATTTTACTTAAGTTATCGATAAAAAATTAAGTTATGTCAAAAAAAATGTAAAATTGTTCAACTTAAAATTTACATATCAAGCTTGAAATAATAAAAGTGTTGCTGAATCAGCGGTTTATGGGCAAATCCAGCGATTTAGGTTTTTAGGTTTCTCATAAACAAAAATTTGGCAGCATTTAATAAAATTAACAGAACAGAGATGGCTAAGTTGTTTCAATTGTAATTTTTTGTTGATACTTTTTAAACTAAGATTTATAATACCTTTAAGTGGTGTTTTTTAAGGCCATTTTAGACTATAATACTTTGTGTTAAGACATGTCAAAAACTTACAAATAATTCATAATGTATAATAGTGTTAAAACACTTTGTAATGAAATGTCAAAAAATACGTAAAGAAATTTGGCAGTCGTATGGTTCTCTCCATGGTGGAATAAGCAGGTGGCATCGTTACGGCAACAAATACAAAATTACAACAAAAATGGAAATTATATCACCGTTTAAAGCCTAGTACTCTGTTCAAATTTGTGAAAAATGTTGAGCAACATTTATTATTTCACACGAAAGTTTTGACATGTATCGATGTTACCTATCATGCGAGTTTGTACAATTTGCCGATTTTATTCCTGCAAAGTATGCGACATTGTTTTGCGTATGTAAACAAACCCCACATGTATTTTACAAAAAATAATTTTTTTTAATACAAAATTTAATCAAAAATAAAAAAAAAAAAGATAAACAACTTTTACCGGTTGTGTTATATTAATTTTTTATTTCTTTTTAAATAATCAGTTCAACCTTTTTTTGATTTTGCTTAAAATTCCACGTGAAATAAGTGCATCTTACTTTATTTCGCAGTTGTAAAAAAATGTTGCCAGAAACATTTCGGAACTTTTTCACAAAATGAACCGAGTACAACTCAATCAACATTATTTCATAGATATTCCGCACAAGTTTTTTTCATATGCGTTTTGACAGCATTTCACGTGAAATGTTGAAAAGAGTACCAGGCTTAAGTCATAAAATACTTTAAACAAAAATCAAAGAGTACCGCTGAACGTGATGAAATAAATAAATTTTTAGTCAATTTTTATCAATATCTTATTTATTTTAATTTAAAATTATCAAAAACTTTAATAATATACAATAATCACAGCACAAAACGTGGACTTTTTGTAAACATAAACAAAACTTTGACATAAACCTAGACAAACAATGCAAGAGCAAAAAATCGTCATCTGGCGTAGTGCTGCCACCTGTTTATTCCACCATGGTTCTCTCTAATTTTTGAAATTTTTCTTACAGTGCAGCCACACGATCAAGATTTTCTTGATAGTCTTTTACATATACTGATTGTCAAAATATGCAAAAGTTGACAGCTGTGACGTAGGCTGAACGCAAGTTGAAAGCAATTTACTTTTTCAAGATGTCGTCGCCGAGAAAACAACTCAAAATGTTTTGCTATTTTCCACTTTTGATTTTTCTGCACTGTAGGCTGTTCGAAGGGACTTTATCATTTTGCTTATTAATTTTATTAATAAACATATTTCACTATTTTTTTAGGTTTTTAGTTAAAATTTTAAAATTCCCGCAACAATTTGTAAAAAAAGAACTTCAGCTTTTGCCGGCAAAATATTTGTGAAAAAATAAACAAAAACAACTTCAAAAGATTTGTAATAAGCTGTTTTCTTGAACGAAAATTGATACACTCACTGGCAAGAGAATTTTAGAGGCAAGTTCGTATCAATTTTTAAAAGTATGAGTGTATTGGTAAAAAAGTGTGAGTGTATTAAAACTTGATAGCCAAAACTTGATCGTGTAACCCTCAAGTTAACGATAAGATTTTTCATTTTATCAGAGTTGTATTTTTACAAAAGCACAAGAAGAAAATCAGGGATGGAAAATTTAAATTTTGTTCACAAATATACACTATTATTTTTTCTAATAAAAAAATTGCATAATTATAAAAAAAAATATAAAATTTCACGTGAATTCTTTTAAAATTTATATAAATCACAAATAGTTGTTGTAAAAAATCGTTAAATAAAGTACACAGACGAAAAAAAGAAATAAAAAACTATGATTGTATCAACTTCTCCTCCCTAGAAGAAAACAAAAAAACAGCTGTTGAATAATTTGCCGCAAACATCAAAATAAAAGTTAAATATTGAAAAATTATTAAAAATAAAGAAAAAATACGTCTGAAGACCAAAATGCAAGTTTAAATGTGAAGGTAAGTGCATAATACGCCATCTAACAATATTCCAATGCTAAATTAAATGTTATTTGTCTTTATTTTGTAATCTTAAGTGGAGCTCACAAACGGTATTAAAATTGATAGATAATTTTAAAAATGAAGAATGCCTATATAACACAAAGCATCAACTTTACCACAATAAACACGCTCGAACAGATGCCTTAGACACCCTTGCAAGGAAACTGTCCGATGTAGTACCCAATATTACGCCACGGATATTAGGGTAAGAAATACATACATACTATCCCCCGTATTCATAAAAAATAAAATAAGTTTGAAATGTGTTTTAAGGCAAAAGTTTCATACAAAATTCTTCTTAAAATGAATTTCAAATCCATTTTAATTTTTTATGAATACGGCAGTATGTACATATGTAAGTTGCAAACATAAACTTGTACTGCCGTATTCATAAAATAGATTTGAAATGCATTTTAAGAAAAATTTGTATGAAAATTTTGCATTAAAACACATTTTAAACTTATTTTATTTTTTATGAATACAGCAGGTAGTCTTTAAATTTATTTTTAGACTAAATTGAATTACCTTCGATCGCAATACGGAAGGGAACTACTCAAAGCCTCAGAATCCAAGAAAAGTGGACTTGGAACTGACGATATTTATGTTCCTTCTGCCTACTGGTTTGAACATTTGCATTTCATTAAAGATTTTGTACATGTTCGCAAAGGGCAGTCTAACATTTCCTATGTAAGATAAAATAGTATTTGTAGTTAACTCTTTCAAATATATACATACATATACATATTATCATATCTATACAGACTTTAGATGATAGTTCACAGCCCGAAATTGATGAGCAACTGTCTTCATGGAAACGTAAGGAGGTAAATATTAAAAATATTTTTTGTTTGTACTCTACATCATTATTTATACATACATTGTGGTGTAGAGTAAAACATGGTCACCGACGTCATGTTCCTTAAATATAATTAACATATTCTTTTATAGTTTGATAACGATAGTTCTTTAACTGAAACGGAGGATTCAACTCCAGCAAAGCGAAAGAAAAAAAAGTACTTCTTCAGATACAGATAACGTATTAAAAACAGCTTCAGATTATCTTAGAAAACTTACTGAAAATGAAAAACCACAAGATAAGTTCACAGAAGGTTTAACAAGCTTTTTTTCGTCGAGTATGTTATAAATTACCAACAAAAACCTAAGAGATGAAGTTTCATCGAAAATAATGCTGTTGATTTTTTTTGATTACATAAAAAAGCAACGAGAATTAGACGTTGCAAAAGAAAACTAATATAACTTTTGTCATCGTTTCCTAAAAAGCAAAATGCCCTTATTAACCAAAAATTCAAAATCGATTTTTTTCAATGATTCTGATATATAAATGTATAAACAAATGTATACGTATACATATATAAAGCGCTTCTTTATTGCAAAAAAAAAAATCAAACTTGGCAAAATGCGAATAAAGTTTTCAAAACATACCTTTTTATACTGAAATAATAAAATATACGTATTTTGCTATAACCTCGGCTTAGTTTGAGATGTAATACTTTTTTTTACATATAAAAAAGGTAAGAAGGAGCAATTTTGCTTAACTAACTTTAAATTTTTGATTTTTTTGAGATAGGACTTGTGAGGACAAGGTCCTTTAATTTTTCTTGTTTAACTGTATAATTCTTTTTAAAACAAAAAAAAAAGGAATGAAAATTTTTATACATACATTGCTTTGAAATTTAGTTTAAATTTTTTTCAGAAAATTTCATTTATTGAAAAGTTTGGAAAGAGAAAGGTTGCAGGAAACCAAAGAATAAATTATCATTAAGATTGAGAATTTTAAATAAAAAAAAAAAATAACGGAAAAGAAAGAGAATAAAAGGCAAATTTAAGGAAAACAATAAAAAAACGAGATTTATAAAAATAAAAGGTATTTATTTAAAAATTTTTTTGTTAATAGTGATGAAATATGTATATGGTTTTTCTGGTGTAGATTTCGGCAGTGTGATTGTGTTTGGAAAGTTTTTAGGCACTCACACAGACTTTAATATTGTGGCGGTCAAGGCTTACACATGTAAACTAACTTTTCAAACAGGACCGATTAAATTTCAAGATTTGGGTGATAATTACTTATTTTGATACGGAAGAAATTTCTTTTTGCTATTTTCTTGACGGAAGAAGAATTTTTTTTTTTTTAAATTTGGAGAAGAAATCTGATAACTACCATTTTAATACCATATCTTTATTTAACTAAACTTCATACAGTTAAATATAATTTAACATATTTTTAACATACCTAACACATAACAACCTAACATTACTGCACATACAAAAAGTTATTTATAATTTAAATATAATATACCTTATCCCTAACTTACACACCTAACACATAACTGCCTAACATTACTTAACAAACAATAAATTATTTAATATTTAAACATAATGTAACAATTTAAATTAGAGACTTACTTATTTAAAATTTAATTCAATTGATAATTATTTTTAAATTTCTTTTTACTAATTTTATATTAATATCATATCAGAAGTCACCAAATTTGTTCGAAATGACTTAAATTATAAATTTAAATACTAACAAACACATCCATACACACATACATATATACATACATATATACATACATATATACATACATACATATTACAGTACACTTTACAGATGAATAGGGCACATATTCCACATAAACACTAATTTATACTTGCTTATAAATAATTAATATTAAAAACAGAACCATCAATAAATCTTCGAACTTCAGGCCTGCAGTCTTCGAGGGAAATAAAATGTGGTGAGTTCTTATTATATTATTTAAAAAAAAAAAAAAAAAAAACAATAAAACAGAAACAAACAAAAACTTAATTTTTTTTTACTACTTTAAAATTTCTGTTAAAATGCAATAACAGAATAGAAAATGTTAAAACTTAATTTTCATTTATAAATAAAATGTTAATTTTTTTTTTTTTGAATTTTGATCTAATTCAATAACCATTTACATAGTTTCCAATTTATTTTAAGTTTTAACATTTCGTCATTTCTTTTAAAACCATTATGATAACATAAGTCATAACATTTTAAACTAAACAACCTTTATTTAAATTATAATTTTTACTTTTATTTTAATTATTAAATATAATTTGGTGATTTTTTTTTTTATTTATGATTAGAATGATAATTATTATTTCAATTATTAATTTAATTCGTGGTTTTTATCCTTAAATAAATACTTTGTTAGTTTAATGGACCTTTAAACAATTTTTATTTATTTCACGAAACATTTAAATACATTAGAGAAGGGACATAATGGGTTATTCGGAAATTACAAAGAATAACATAGGTTTTGGGTGGGTAAGGATATGGAAAGGAGGACAACATCTTAATCCTTTTCGTACATTTATAAATCTGTAAGCATCTATAGATTTTCGTTAATTATTTTAATGCCTTTCTTTACGTTTATGGTTAAAAGTTGTATTTTGAATTTCAAATCTACCTAATTTTAAATCTTATAGTAGTGGACTTATACTCTATCTTGAAAAAGAAAACGAATCACCCCATTTTCCGACGAGCAAAGCTGGTGTTATAGGTAGAACTCTCTTTTGATAGATAGGGTCTCAGTTTTCGTCCGTTACAGACTATTTTGCAATAAAGGAGAGTTATATACATATATGTATACATATATATAATTTTTAACAACAGTATTGTATGTATATTATGTATGTAAATGATTTTATTATTCTTTTAAATGAACTTCAATAAATTAAAGAAAAAAAACTATTGCAAATAACATGTTTCATTAAAAATTTAATTTTTTAATCGATTCGTCCTGCCACTCAAGAATATCAACGTTGTTAAAGTAGTGCCTATATTTACTTCTTACGTCGGAAGCGTCATTAGAATACCGGTTTCCTGCGCTGTTATCCAATCCAGTTAATGTAACGTTTTCAGACATAATATCTTCTCGGTCTTTCGCAAGATAGTTGTGACATGCACATGCTGCTAATGTTATCAGTTCCACTTTTTCAACGTTCGCTACCTTTATTTCCTTTTGAAATATTTGGAATTTTGCAGCCAGGATTCCAAACGCGTTTTCAACAACGCGCCGTGCTCTTGACAGGCGGTAATTAAATATTTTGTTTTCCTTTGACTGTCTTTGGCTATAGGGTTTTATAATTCTTGAAGTCAAACGGAAAGCATCGTCTGATACAAAAACATAAGGCACCTAAAAGTATTTTTGATAAATGTTTCTGTATTTATATTCAAAACTTAATAACTACCTTCACGTTTGTATTGGGGAGTTCTTCATCATCAGGAAAGTCAAGAAGGTTTTGTTGAATGGCGTCTCCAATATCGGATGCGTTGAAAGCCGCAGCATCATTGGCACGGCCATTTGTACCGACGTCAACCAATATAAATTTGTAATTGGCATCAACCACTGCCAATAAAATTACACTATTAAAGCCTTTGTCGTTGTAGTAATAAGATCCTTCCGAGGCATTTGGACTAAAAGCTATATGCTTGCCATCTAAAAATCAAAATTTTAAATTGGTTTGAAAAATTAATTAAAATGTACAAATAAAATTTACCTATGGCCCCAAGGCACATTGGAAAGTTCCATTTTCGTTTAAAATCTTCAGCAACGTTCTTCCACTCTGAAGTGGTTTTACAACCCTTTAAAAATATCAAAGTAATAGGCATGTTAAGATTTCTTTCACCTTAGATAAACATACCTTCAGATACTTTCCCTTTAATGAGTTATATATGGCTCGTAAAGTTTCTGGAACCAATAGGGAGATCAATGATACCGATACTCGGAACCCATAAGAAAGATCGGTGTAGGTGTTTCCGGTCGCCAAATATCTTAAAGTGATCAAAAGGTTAAAAAAACGTGGTATTAAAATTTTGTTGTTGTAAGTTCTTGAAGAATATTTACCGCGTTGTTGCTGAAACAGATTCCCTCAATACAGTGTTTTGTTTTGAAATCAAAGGCCAACAAAACTTAACAAATCCTCGAATGACTCTTTCGAAAACCTACAAAAGTTTTGGAAATCTTTTGGATCTTCTAACTGTAATTCCTTCATTGCAATATGCGTTAAATCCTTTCCAGAATATCGCCGAAGAAGCCATTCGCGGCACCATCGGCGTTTAGTTTCCCGGACAACATTTTTGTGCTGCTCTGTTGAAATTTTCTTTATGCCAGCTACAGCCAACAACATTATTGTATATTGTTAGCTTGACACTCTTAGTTATGATTTATTTTTAAATATACATGTATGAATGGTTAAACCACGTCAAAATTTAAATCGCACTTAAAATAATAATGATTTTTTTTCAATGCTGAATAGCTGTTTATGTTTTGCAAAGATTTTACTTTTTATTTGAAGTGTGATAGTATAGAAGTAAAATGTAATGAAAAAAATGTTCTCTTAGATTTTTTGACAATCAGACCAAAAATAATTTGATTTTGTGAGACCAAAAGTCTTAAGACTTGTGTGATAGTGTAAAACAGCCTTTAAGAACATAAATAAAATTAATTTAAACTAAAAAAATCTTTTAGTACAATTAGGGTAAAAAAGTAAAATTTTTAAAGGTTGTTGGTACAAATTTAAAAATTCTCAACGCCATCCCTGAAACAAAACCATAACAAGAGAAAAAAAAAACTAAAAAACTGTGTTAACATTTTTTATAGTTTGCTGTTTCTTTCTATCAATTCTATATCAATTAATGAATACAAAATGTAGTGTCATAAGGGCTTAATAGATTAATTTTATATAGGATATATCTTAAATTCTCTAGTATTGATTTCCACTGTAAAAATGCATAAACGTATTTAAAAAAATGCTGTTTGTGTTGCAATGTCGTGGTTTGGATGCTGCTGTTTTGAAACACTGGCTAAAATGCATTTTCATTTTAAATTTTCCAAGCCTTTTCATCCATTGAGATCCACACTTAAACTATAAAACACACACACACACACAGTATAACAAATAGTCCGACCAAATGACATACAGACAGACATCAATCCGACGTATACACTACAATCAAAGATTCATGCGAATACATACAGACATGAATAAATTCGTTTGATTTGCACATACGAATCGACGTACAACCGTTTGTCTATCCGTCTGTCTGTCTGTCTGTCTATTTGTTCGTTTTAACAGCATGTGTGTGCATTTATTTGAATCTACTTGCATTTACGGAAGCATTTAATATGTACAGGATGATGATTGCTCTGGCTGCCGTGTTACGTGGTGGAAGGTTGGTTGGCTCAATGACTGGCTGGTTGGTTAGTTCAGTTGAAAGGTTGCTTGGTTGGTTGGAAAGGCTGTTGATGAGCTACTGTCTGGCTGCCACGTTGAATCGACATGTGTTCTTTTTACTATTTGGACTATTTAAATCTTAAAATTGCGAAATATACACATATAAAAAGGATAAAAAAAAATAGTTTAGCTTCCGCTTTTATGATGATTTCGCTTTGAAGCACAAAGAAGAGACCATCATCCAAAAAGTATGAGCATAAAATGTTACAAATAACGATGATGAAAAGAAATCCACATAAAACATTTTATGTAGAGGGATGTTTTTTCTTGTCTATTTGTTAGTTTTTTTTTTTTTTTGTAAACTATTTGACCCTTTTTTGTTTTTTTTTTTTCCTAAATGAATGAGCTGTTAAACAACAACATTAATAACTATAATTCTTTAGACAAACAGTTACATGCCTCAACTGTTCCAGAGGGATACGAGTGTTCTTCACAGCTAAATCAACTGAAGTCAAAATAAATCATTTAAGCCCCCTCAAAACACATCAAGAATCATGATGCCGCTTTATTTGTTTAAGATTTTACAAATAATATTTTCAATACTCAACAAGATTGTTGGTAAAAATTAGTTAGTTCAACGTAGCAAGCAGCTAATTACAGTGAAACAAGAAAATCTTCACACAATTTGCTACACATGTATTTGTTTTCAAAAAAAAAAAAAAATATATGATCATTTGTTTACTTACGAAAGCTTACGAGAGGGAGATTTATATAAAACATTGGAGAATTAAAAACAGTTTTTGTTAGAGTTTTCAGAAAGCTCCTGCAGAACACAAATAAATAAAAATGTGCAAAAACATCTTATCCACTGGTTGTGTTTCTTTTGTTAATCCCTAAACATCCTGTTTAAATACTACTTAAAATAGTTTTATAAACTGACCATTTTAAGTTAAGATTATATGATTTTTATCCTTTCCCACCTCTTAATTGAAAGGGCAACACTGCCACTGTCATCAGGCATCTGTCAATTTTCATACAGTAAGTGCGGGTAAAGTGGTATATGCTGGCAAAGTGTTACAGTGGTACAGTGCCTTTTTTAAACTAACAAGTCAAAAATAAAGGAACTAAATGGTTTGCCATTTTGAAAACATTAAGAGAACTTTGATCTGTCCTAATCTTGCAAGCCATTCTAAAGGAGTCTCCTTATAGGATCGATGGGATATATATATATATTCTAAAGGACCATCCATAATATTGATCCCTAACCGCGAAAATACCGTAAGCGACATTATTTTCAATTTTCGTTTTTTTTTAAATAAATGACTTTTTGGCAACACTTGCATCATCGTCTAAAATGTCGTGGTCACATAAGGTCCCGTTACGATTTTATAGCGAAAAAAATTTTGATCGTAAGCGACAAATACTATTCATACAAAAGTTATTTAAAATAAAATAAAAAACTCACTCCTGTAAAATTTGATTTTGAAGCTTACGTCCGAGAACACGGACCTAGTACTATTTACGAAAAGGTAAAAAGTTGGTCCATGGAGGAAACCTCAACTAGGGGGTACTAGCCTAGAACTTAAACACCACACAAAGTATCTGGGAGTAATACTGGATAGCAAACTGTCGTGGAGATTAAATTTGGAGGAAAGGGTAAAAAGGCAACGAATGCGCTCTACACATGTAAGGGAATGCTGGGCAAAACGTAGACTCTAACCTCTGATCTTACACATTGGGTCTACACAGCGGTGGCGAGACCAATCTTACTCTACGGTGGAATATGCTAACGGGCGTACAGAGACTCGCCGAACTTAGTATCACCGGTGCTTTGCGTAGTACACCGACTGCGGCACTGGATGTGATCCTGGACTTGCAACCGATTCATCTAGTGGCAGAAGGAACTGCAAGGAAGTCTGCGATCCGCTGAAAGGTGACGGGACAATTTGCATACAGACCTTATGGTCATGGCAGTATTATAAGGGGAAAAGATTGTAGCAGTGACTACACCATTCCGAGACTGACATTTGGAAGGAAACCGCTGGTTACTTTGGAGGAGGACGGCTGGTTGGCAGGACTCTGATCTGGCCAGTTTCTTCAGTTTCTACACTGACGGTTCCAAAATGGAGGACGGAGTTGGAGCTGCAGTCTACTGCCAGGAACTGGGTGTTCGGGTTCTTATAAACTTCCTGATTACTGCATCATATTCCAGGCGGAGATATTTGCGGCCAAAATTGCCGCTGATTTGGCACGTGGTTTCAGTACTGGGGACTCGAACGTGAACTTTTTCATCGATATTTTCGGCGATCATAGACCATAGCAGATAGACTCTGTGCTGATAGAAGAGTTCACATCTACTGGGTTCGTGACCACCAGGGCATAGAAGGCAACGAGGAGGCAGAAAAATTGGGTGATGGCCATTCCGGCACCAATTCAGAACATTAGGAGAGATACGGACTCTGCTATACGGAGGAGATCAGAGGCGTTTTTGGAAAACACCGGAACGTGCAGGGTTTCCAAGGTAATGTGAGGATCCTATGATCCAGAGTCGACGAAAATTCTTCTTTCACTATCGAGAAGGGACTGTAGAGTTCTGATAGGTTTTATAAAGGGTATTGTTGGACTGCGGTATAATAGCGGTTTAAGGGCGGCTAAATAGTGACAATTGTAGGTTCTGTGGGGTACCAGGGGAAAAAGATACGATAGAGCACTTGCTATGCTACTGTCCGGCACTCGTGCACTCCAGGGCGAACTGTCTGGGAGATCATTACTTCCAAGATCTCGGGGAAATCTCTGGAATTGTGTAAATGAGACTCCTGGCATTCGTCAAGAAAGTGTGGGGTACTCTGGGTACCATTTGTGACCGGCCACTCTAACCTAACATAACCTTACGTTATTTTCGTGGTTAGGGCTCGATATGCCTCTCAAATACATTAAAAAAAAAAAAACAAACAATATTTAATTTCGTACGGAAAGTGCGATCAGTTTCGCACTTTGCTTAAGCAAATGACAGTTTCAAAAAATTTAACAAAAAGTTTTTTTAAGTTAAACATGGTCCGACACATATAAATCATATGTTTTCGCACAGCTACTTAAGCCAACATAAACATATTATAGTTGGGTCGTAAGTGTCAGTTTCAAAAAATTCGAGTAGATGAGCAGCCGACTTCTTTTTGGGTGATGTTATAAAACATGTTTTTGTCTTAAAAGCGAATTGTAAAGTTCTTAAGTGTAATATTAAAGTAATTGGTAAGCAGAAATTAATGAATAATATATGCAATTGCTTTAAGGCCCACCTGTAATGAATTCGCCTTGATTAAAATAAAGGGTGTGTGTGAAACGGCAGCAAAGTTCTATGGTAAATTAAAATTGTAAAAAATTTCTACGCTAATGTCAAAATGTATACTAGCCCCCAGGGCTAGTGAAAACTTATTCACATCAACAGTGTCAAAAATTTACTTCCATAAGTACTTTCCCTGCAAATAAAATTGGACCACCTGATCTATTTTGATAAAATGGACTACTCCATGGACTGGTCCGATGTAATGCAAGCATGGACCATATCATTGTTAAAAAGTGTTTGTAGTGAGACGACATGTCTTCGTTTTTTAACGACATGCTTTCGTTTTGAAACGACTTCAAAACTACACTGAAAAAAATTTCTTCACAGATCTAATGAAACTTACATTAAAATTCAACCTATGTAACCTTTCATTGGATTAATGAAATGTTTCATAAAATCATTGAAAATTTTGCATTAGTTTAATGACAAACGTTTATTTTATCCATTTTTTCAATGAGGATTCATAAAATCAATGAAAATTTTGTCATTGATTTTATTAATCCTTCATTAATCCAATGAAAGGTTACATAGGTTGAATTTTAATGTAAATTTCATTGGATCTGTGAAGAAATTTTTTTCAGTGTAATCCTCTTGAGTATACCATGGAGTAGTTTTAAAACTACTTTTTTGTAGTCCAAAACTGGGTTATATGGTCCTGCCCTAGGACATCGTTATGTTAAATAGACCATGTTTTTTCCATACGTTTGGGTTACTTTTGGACTATCCCTGGTCCCTTGTGGACTACTCTTTACAAGCGTGTTTGGACTGGTCCTATTATTAGCAGAGTTGCTACCGTTTCACACACACCCAAAGCTAAAAATTTATATAAGATACAACTACTACTTTAAAAGATTTTCTTATTCGTGCTTAATTCGCAATTTTTATTCTTGATAAAAACACTGAAATTTATTGTTGATGGGATAAGCTATTCCTATGCGCATTTCAAAGGTTGCTTAAGCCAGATCGTCAAGAAACTTCATCCATAAAGATTTTAAGAAAACTAAAGATAGATAAAACTGTTAAACGTATAAGAATTATAAGCAACAGTTCTACTTGTAACAATATCAAAGTTTAAACAAAAACCAGTGAAATGCGCATAGGAAAAGCTTATCCCATCAACAGTGTTTTTATAAAGAATAAAAATTGGGAATTAAACACGAATAACAAAATATTTTAAATTAAAATTTTATATTCCCCAAATATTAGCGGTTTTCACCCTTGATAATAAAGTCCCTTGTAGAACTTGTGAATCTTATTAATTTAGTTAAAGTATTTAGATTTACAACACTGCAACAAAAAAATGTATTAGACTAAAATTTACTAGGCTGTGGTTAAAAAATCCAACAAAAAGCTGTAGTAAACATGTTTATTAAATAACCCAGAATAAAACTGCTGAAGAAACTATATCTGTCTCTCTCCCTCACTCAGCAACTTCATTAATTTACAATACTAACGAAAAAGACACTCACGCTTTGTACTATAAAATCGTATTAAGTAAAACCGAGTTGTACACTTAATACAAAGGGTGAAAACCGCTATTACTTTGATAATACAACTACTACTTTTAAAGAAAATACTATGGGCTGGTAAGGCAGTTAACTATACCACATTACCAGCACGTGATGTACCACATTACCTGTACATTTTTGAATGTGGTTAATTAGAGGACATAAAGCAAAAAAAAGTTAAAAAATTTTTAATTCCAAGATTTTTTACATATTTTACAGACAAATTTACATTCACATATTTATATATGTAAAGTAAATTAAAAAATAACATATAGAAAAATTTACATTTACTTATAAAAAAGTAAAATTATCTAAAAAAAAAAATAAAGAAACTTAAAAATTCATTGCACCAACTTATTCAAAATTTCATACTGCAAGTGTATGAGAGTTCATTAGGAGTATACGATTTAACAGGAAAAAACAGGTAACCGCCGTGAAATGAAATTTATTTTAATTTATAAAAATAAAAGTAAATATTGGTCACGCTTTTAAAAATAAAGATGCCAGATTATGAAAAAAGATGACAAAAAGAGGACACAAATTTTATAGATGACAGCCAGTTAAAATAGATGATAGTCCTCTTAAAAAGATATCTGCAATATATTCTTAAATATCTCTGAAAATGTGGGCTTATTAATCGTAAATGGCTTCGTGGAAGCTTAACATATGTAGCATGTGAATGGCTGAATCATATTTAAATCAGACAAAAGAAAACTAAAAATAGGTAAACCACATTATTTATTTATTTATACATTATTTATTCGACCGACTTCTCGTTATCGCATGCAATGATTTTACATTTTAAGCGATCTTGAAATTAAAGATCATGACAGCGACGATTTCAACCCGGTGTTTCATTTGGAAAGCCATGAACTGATAAGCCTGCCCTCGTATTATCCTTTGTTTCAATGTGATTGGTCTCAACCTGTTTTCCAATAATTTTCTCTTCAAGTAAATAGTCAGAACAGTGCTGCTGCTGTTTGCCATTAAACCGTCAAGTTACCAAGGAGTCAAGTTTATCATAACCCCTGCTGCAGTTGAGAACTTGTAGCTGTATCTTTAAATGCTTTTAACATTTATGAGCCAGTGCCGCCTGTGTTTCAATTTTATTAATTTTTTTTTTGTTCAATCTTTTATTTAAACTTTTAAATTGTTTATTGTATATTATTTGCTATTTTTTTATTATTTGTTTAGCTGGGTATAAAAAAAAACTTGGCATTTTATAGATGGCTGGCTGGCTGGCATGTCAAAGTGTGAGCAAACAATACTTTTTGTCGGATTATCCTTTTTCTGCCAGCTGAGTTCGTTCGTACATTTATCAGGCAACAATGAATAGCTGACTATACGCTCGACATGCATGACTTTGTCTGCTGTTTGTGGAATTGGATTCATTTGGGCTTGAATATTTATTTATTCATTGTATCAGTTACATTTAAATATAATATTCAGGTTTTTTTTTTTTTTTTTTTTTTTTGTAATAATTCTGAATATTTATGTATTTATTTGTTTATTATCCGTATCTGCTGCAGATGCTTTTGTTTGTGTATCTGTATCTGTGTTATTCAAAATAAATAAATTTTATTGTTGTTTTCGGTTGTCATTTATAAAATATTTTTGTTTTGTTAACTGATTGTATTTTATCATAAAATCCACCTGATTGATTTATTCATGTATTTGAAGATTGTAGCTAAAAATTGCATGCAAAAATTTTAAATTTAACTGATTGTTTAAATTACTAAACTTTTAGCTTCAGGTGGCATTGAGAATTAATTAGGAAAATTTGAGGGAATTCAAATCAATTATAATAATGACTACTTACAAAAGTTCATCAAAAGTTACTGTAATACATACAATTTTGCACGAGCAAATTGTAACAAATGTATTCATTTTCTGATCAATAATAGCCATTTTGTAGGTAGAAAATGGTATCGTTCGTGCAACTCTGTTTAAAGAGTTTTTAGTGCCTCTTTTTTCCAGTTAATTTCGACTCATTTCTAAGTCGTGCTTTTAAATAATCTTTTAAGAGCCATTCTTAACTTCTGCACTTGATATGCGATTGTTTTAGATTTTGTAACCCTAATTAGTTTTAATCAATGAAATTTAAAATCAAGCAACAATTTTTAAATTTGAATTTAAAAACATTTCACGTGAAATGCTGTCAAAACGCATATGAAAAAAACTTGTGCGGAATATCTATGAAATAATGTTGATAGAGTTGTACTCTGTTCATTTTGTGAAAAAGTTCCGAAATGTTTCTGGCAACATTTTTTTACAACTGCGAAATAATGTAAGCTGCATTTATTTCACGTGGAATTTTAAGCAAAACCAAAAAAATATGAACTGAACACTGATAAGCCTAGTACTCTGTTCGAACTTGCGAAAAATGTGGAGCAACATTGATTATTTCACACGAAAATTGTGGCATGAATTAATATTGTCTATCTTGCGAGTTTTCAAAACTTAACGTTTTAATTCGTTACAAGTATACAACATTATTTTGTGAAGGTAAACAAAAACCATAGTTGGGGGTAGTGCACTTTATATTAATTTAAATCAACATTGTACTCTCACTAATGGTGTTTTCTTTTCTACAAAAAAAATGTGACATTTTATTTAAAAAAATGCAATTTGGTGCCTGTTTCTTAAAAATTTTGCTCCCGAAAAGGATGAGTATTTTAGAATAAAACAAGCCACCCTTTTCGGGAGCAAAATTTTAAAGAAACAGACACCAAATTGCATTTTTTTTAATAAAATGTCACATTTTTTTGTAGAAAAGAAAACACCATAAATAAAACTGCAAAAAACTAGTTTTTACTAATTTTTACCAGCTTTAGTGATGATTGGTATTTTTTTAGTAGCACCAAATTTGGTATTGCAAATTGTTTCGCTATCACTAACTGTGATTGAATGCATAAAGTCTGCACTCAATTCATATACATATGTAGTTCAAAATTTGAACTTGCAATCAAAAAGCTGTACAAAAACATAATATCACTAAAATTAAAAAAAAAAAAAATTAATTTTGTATGTGCATGGTTTTCTTATGATATGCATAAGCAAAGGAAATTAAACTAAATGAAATTCTGTCAATAACGGAATAATTGTTGGAGTTAATCATGAAAACGTGAATTTAATCGTGCAAATTTTTTGGTCAAATAAGTGAAGAAAAAAAATGCCAATATACTAATGATTACTTTTTTTTAAATTCAACTATTTTTTTAGCGCAAAATGTTTTAACATTACAATCACTCATTTGTAGTGAGATTGCTGATTTTAATTCATCACTCAACATCAACAAAATTATTGCAATCATTTTGAAGTAGTGCACTACCCCCAACTATGACAAAAACAATGTGTTTTGATAATTGTCATTAAAAAAAGTAAAACAATTTTATTTCAATAATTTTCTAAAGTAAAAAAAAAAAATATTAAATGTTATTATTAATTTTTGCACTTTGCTACATTTTTGTTTTTGAAACGCTTGTTATAAACTCAACCTCACATATGCAAAATAAAAAATTACCAAAAATGATTAGCTGTTGCTTAAAATTCCGTGCGAAATAATATGAGCTGCACTTGTTTCGCACGGAAAATAAAAATGTTGCTAGAAACGTTTCGCATGTTTTTCGTAATATAAGGTCTGTCTGGGTACTTTTCCAGTAACAAATACTCAGTAAATTTTTTTGGGAGAGTAAGACCAATATTACTCTATCGGCTGAAAAAATCTCAAAAAGTACGCAGACAGTATCCAGTGAAATCTTGCAAGAAAACAGCTGATCGGTGTGTAAACAATTGAAATAACAAAGCAAACGAATTTTAGCATATGTATGTGTACGCAAAATTGAATTCTCGAGGTAAATTAAAAAATTATTAATTAAAGTGAAGCTTAAAAAGTGTTGTAAATTAAAAAACTTGTTTATTACACTGTTATTAATTTGGTAAGTTCAATTTCTTCTTAGTTTTTAGTTCTATTTGTCGGGTTTTTTATAAAACTTCTTTTGCTTACATTGCCCAACATAGTGCCGGCTTACAATGGAAAAAAAAGAATGAAATGCCCAATACAGTGCCCTCCAACAGCTTCACAACAGAGAAAAATAATTTGGATGTGGAGTGCTCGCCAGGAACACAATCCCAAATACTCGCCTCTTCAATTGCAAAGTTTGTCCCACAAAGTTCTGCTGGTTCTATCGGTTCTGCCATCTCCACTCCACTTACGCCACGGTCGCACTGTATAGTTGGACGTTTCTAGCATGAAGTAAAATGTTTTGTTTATTATAATTCATTATAAACGTTAAAAATCAACACAATTCTAACTACTTACCTCTGTCATTGTTAAATTTCAATTTTTATTTACATTTCACAAAAACTATTTCATTTAAACAGCTGTTCAAACTATTTGCAAAATCTTGCAAGCGGAAATTTCTCCAGTAACATTTTGCGAGTTCTCTTACTTCCAACTGTCAAAAAATTCTCTTTTTGGCTCTCTCGCTGCAAGAGATTTGGAGTACGCAGACAACATTTTGCAAGATTTTGCAACATTTTGCGCAAAATATGTGTACGCAGACAGACCTATAAATAGAGTACAACCAAGGCCCATTGAAAAGGTATGCGCAAGAAGCCTGATGATCATTGTTTTCGTTCTTTTGAGCTTTCAAAAGTTGTTTATATACACGTTTTTTCCTTTTGCTTTGTATATGTGGTAGTAAGTTTTTGACAGCTTAAAAGAAAAAGTATTTTGTTTTTGTACAAGTAAGCAGACCTGATAGATGGGCGTTGAGTACAACTCTATAGGGATGGGCAAATTGAAAAAATATATCGATATATATCGAATCGATATTTTTTAAGAGTATCGATATTTATTATTTCAAAAATATCGATGTTTCGATATATCTAACGTATGTTGCTGAAACTATTACCAAATTAAAAAAATTAATATATATATATATATGCACAAATCTTATTATTATTCCAAATATATGTATATAGGCACATATGTATATTGTTTTAAAACCGCATAAAATAAATCTTTTCAAGTTCGTTTGACTTTACTGTTTTAATAAGAACACTTTCTTAATTCTTCATCTTATATAGTGTGGCCCAAAATTACCGAAGGGGTTTGAATTGCTAATAACTTTTTTATTATAATTTTTGAGGAATTTAAAATGGAGCAGTACTCAATTGAATTTTTCAAATCAACGATCATAGTTTTATTCATAATTTAATAATGAGCGACGAAGCCCAATTCCAATTAAGTGGGTTCGTTAAAGAAAGCGGCCAATGAACCCAATTAAGTGGGTTCGTTAATAAGCAAAAATGCCGCTCCGGTTGTGAAACAGAAAGCGGTCAATGAACCCAATTAAGTGGGTTCGTTAATAAGAAAAATCCGAGAGTAGTTCAACAGCGAGAATTACCCACCTTAGTGTACGGTTTGGTGCGGTATTTCCTCGGAAAGGATAATTGGTCCCTATTATTTTGAAGTTTTGCGAAAGGTTATGGAACATGTGTTGGAAAGAGCACGAATTTGCGAAGCAGAAAATGGGCACCACTTGCGAGATATTATTTTTCATATTTAAACTTTATTTATATGGGTAATTCCAAAGTGTTGAACGTGACAGTCGTACGCATCAAAAATGCAATAACATTTTAAGCAAAAAATATTTTTACGTTTTCTTAACGCTTAAATTAAAGCACTAAGAAAGCACTGTTATCTATGCAAAAGTTTATGGAGGGCACGATTCTACGTCAAAGATAATGGCAAAAGAAGTAGCGGTTCGAACGTGAAAAAAACAGAAGTAGTTTTTTTGGCCATGTATAAAAAGGCGTAATTCAGCGAAACTTGGCACAATTTTTTAGTCAAAATACTTTCAGAATTTTACGTAGCAATGTAACATTAAAATGTCTTGGTTTGGTTCCAAAATCTTCTGTATTTTCTTTTTTTTTAAGCCAAAATCTGGGTCGATACGTGACATTTCGAACGTGAAATTTTTTCCGTAATAATTAAACTGAATAATGATCAAAATAAAATAAAAATGTATCGTTAATCCGAATAGCATATTGCTCTTTGAACTCTTCCTTAGATTACAGACCATGTAAGAAAATTTTTTTGGAACAATTTTTATCAAATATCACCTCTTTCAAGGAAGATAATATTAAAGAAAACATTCAATAAAACATTCTCACATATAAGAAATTACGTTTGCACAAATTTGCAGTCTGATTGTTCATCTAAGTGAACAAATTTATAAGTAAATTTATCAAATTAGTAAAATCTAAATATTTCTCTATAACAATATCGTAAAATAATCAGCTTTTAATAACTTTTAAGTTTTCGGTCAATGCCCATATACTGTATTAAAAAAAAAAAAGTTAATAATTATTTCTTAAATAAAAACTTATATCGAATTGAAACCCCTTCGTTTTTGGGCCACCCTGTACATGCACTACTTATATGATGTTAATGTTAGTGCCGGTTCACACACGTCAAGTTTGACTCGTCAAGTCTTAATCTTTTAGGAGAGAAGGGAAAAGAGAAGGCCATTTATTTTCCCCTCTCTCCTAAAAACTCAAGACTTGACGAGTCAAACTTGACGTGTGTGAACCAGCACTTAAGTATAGACTCATCATGTCAGAGGTTATCTCATATTATAGCACGGTATGTTATAACAAAAGTTTTAAAAACGCTTTTATAACATAATGTTATAACAGCAAATCATGTCATTTGAAGACGGGGAGTTATAGATCTTCATATTAGTTTAAATAACATATGATGCATGCAATGATGCCAATACTCAAAAACATATGGTTTAAAAACGGCTAACATTTTGAGTTTTTAATGAAGACTGACTTAAAAAAATATCGAATTCGATAGTTGTATTTCAATATCGATACATCGATATATCGGTATTTTAAATATCGGCGATATATATCGATTATTTTTTTTTAAATATCGATATTTTAATATATCGATATTTTTTGCCCATTCCTACAACTCTATCAACATTTTTTCGTTTGTATTTCACAGAAATTTTTTTTGTATTGACTTTTAAAACATTTCGCACGAAATACTGAACAGAGTACCAGGCTATACATGTCAAAATTTTCGTGTGAAATAAAAAATGTTGCTCAACATTTTTCACAAATTTGAACAGAGTACTGTAGCTCGTTTCTGTATTTCCCGCATCGTAAAATTTCTTACATGAAGTGTGAAACAAAAAATTCCATCGTTTCTCGATTTGCTAGAAAAAAGTGTTTCTGTATTTGAATGCGAAAACAGACAACACAGATTCTGTTTTAACTGGAATATTTCCAGTAATCAAGTGTCAAATAAAAGCGAAACGTCAACAAAAGAAATATATATAAGAAAAACAGGGCTGCCAGATTTGACGATTTTATTGTTCAGAAATTAGCAAATTGTTTGTCCTTCAAGTTGTGCTGAAAAAGGTCAACAGAAAAGAGAAAGACAAAATGAGAAAAAAATAAAAACAAAAAATGTACTTGGACTTCAAGAAAAATTCTTGACAAAAGTACGAAAAAACAGAAGTAAGGAAAAAACATGTAAAATCAATTAAAATGGATAATCATTCAGGAAAGCAAATTTCGATCTACCAAATGTTAAAATACAATTTGGTTTAAGGATTGATGTTTGACTATTGACGTCAGCAGTCGTCGATGGCTGCGAGTGTAAGACGGCAAATCCATCTGAGGAGATCGAGTGGTTGCGATCGAAACATGTCATGGTAACCTGCCGGCCAGGGTTCGTGCCCCAGCCACGTCAAGAATGAAAGATTATCAATAACAATTTTAATTAATTTTCATGTTGTAAAATTCCTTTCTTCATAAAAATAATTTAATGAAAATTAAATTTCATGAACTTAATTAAGCCTAATTAAAAATATTAAAAATTTGGATATAAATAAATAGTTTTTAAACGATTTTTATGCTTCATTTCCAATAAATTAGACTGTTTCTTGTCGGCTTCTTTTTATCAAATCTAACGTTATTTTAAAAACATTTTTAAAGCACAAAACATTTTCCACAATCTAAGATCTCATCTAGTTTATTATCTATCAGCAAATTCCGACCCAATCTATATATATAAAAAGAAGTGTACATTTTGATTGTCACTCCATAACTCGAGAACGGCTCGACCGATTGCCATAAAATTTTTAGGGAAGGTACAGGGAGGAGTGATGATGGTTAGTTGATTTTGAAATCCAAAATCGGGGCAGGGGAATTGGTACCCCCCATAGAATGCCAATATTTAATATCGCATATCTTAAGACCCGCTGCACGCATTTTGTTGAACTTTTGGTAGTAGGATCTTCTAAGCCCCAAAATTTAAATAAAACAGTAGCGGGGGAAGTGGTTCCCCCCATAGGACGCCAATGTTTAATATAGCATATCTTAAGAACTGTTACAGTGAGAATGTTCAAACTTTGTAGAAGTCACTCTTATGGTATACTACTCTATTGAGAATAAAAATAAAGCGGTAGGCGCAGGGGGGAAATACCTCCCATAGGATGCATATATTAAATATAGCTCAACTGAAGAACTATTTAAGGGACAGCCTTCAAACGTGGTTAAAGCTACTATTATGGTAAAATGAAAATTTCAATATAAAAATGGGCGGGGTTGACAGGGGAGGAGCAGTACCCCTCATAGATAGAAATATAATTAAGAGCCGCTGCATGCATTTTGTTGAACTTTTGATAGTAGGATCTTCAGAGCCCCAAAACTGAAATAAAATAGTAGCGGGGGAAGTGTTACCCCCAAAAGGACACCAATGTTTAATATCGCATATCTTAAGAACTGTTATAGTGAGAATGTTCAAACTTTGTAGAAGTCACTCTTATGGTATACTACACTATTGAAAATAAAAATAAAGCGGGTAGGCGCAGGGGGGGAAATACCTCCCATAGGATGCATATATTAAATATCACTCAACTGAAGAACTATTAAAGGGAGAGTCTTCAAACGTGGTTAAAGCTACTATTATGGTTAACTTTAAATTTCAATATAAAAATGGGCGGGGTTGACAGAGAAGGAGCAGTACCCCTCATAGATAGAAATATAATTAAGAGCCACTGCACGGATTTTGTTGAACTTTTGATAGTAGGATCTTCAGAGCCCCAAAACTGAAATAAAATAGCAGCGGGGGAAGTGTTACCCCCCATGGGACACCAATGTTTAATATCGCATATCTTAAGAACTGTTAAGTGAGAATGTTCAAACTTTGTAAAAGTCACTCTTATGGTATGCTACACTTTTGAAAATAAAAATAAAGCCGGTAGGCGCAGGGGGAAATACCTCCCATAGGATGCATATATTAAGTATCTCTCAACTGAAGAAGTGGTTAAAGCAGTGTAGCGAAGCGCACGGGTTAAGCTAGTCTTGTATAAATATCTTTTGAAAACCCACTCGCTACTTTTGTCGATTTAGAAAAATCAATGATCTAAAGTTCAATTCAATGACGATTTCTCATCTTATTAGATTTTCTCTAACATCCATCATCAGGACGATGTATGACGGTGTATGATGAAGAGTAATTTTGTATGCCACAACACGTTGTACATATTAATTTAAACTGAATTATAAAATTAATTTCAAACACATTTTAAATATGAAAAGTATGCTACACCAAGTGAATTCTAAAGAAGAGTGAAACACTTATCGAAACAAGACAAATGCGATTTTTATATCCACAATTTTTATTTTTTTCTTTCTACACTTGCAACTGCAATCTGATTCAAGAGTGCACTCGTTTTTGTACTTTAAAGATTGTTGTGCTCCTACTGGGTTGTGTGGAGAAAAAACTCCAAGTAGTAGTAATAATAATTGCAAAAAAGAGAAGAAGAAGAAGTTGCAAAAACACCAACAGCAAATATAAAAATTATATTTTTTTTTCTTTTTTGAAAACGAAACACGATTATTAGAAAATATTTTAACTGATTGTTAAGAGTCGTACGTACACAGAAAGCTAAACGCACGCACAAACCAGGGCATCCCATCCATCCATCCAGCCAACCATCCAAATCCATCCATCCATCCATCCATTTATCCAAACAACACTTGACAAAAGTTACAGCAACAAAATGTTGCAGAAGCAGCAGCGCATTTGTAATACAAGACGAGTAAAGAAGAATACTTTGAAATAGCTATTGCACACTCAAAGATACTTAAATTCATTTACGTACATCCACACAAACCCCAGCTTCTATTGCCTTTAACTAAATAAAAAAGAAAATTACAAATCCGTCAAAATGAAGGAAACGAGGAAAAAATCGTTTGAAAGATGTTAAAAGTTTAGGAAAAAAAAATACACAAAATGTTAAAATAAACAGTTTACACTCGAAAAATTATGTTAACAAAAAAAAAAACTTTTTCCAGTATTTAATTTTGGCTCTTTTTTTGACCTTAACTTGGAAAATCACCAGTGCTGACAGAAGTAGGGGAAAATCACTATATGTAGGTACGTTTGATACTAAAATAGGAGCGTAAAGTGGCTGAAAATCGTTTTTCATTGGCCAAAAATCTGTAACTTTTGAACCGAAGGAGATATTTTAGTGAAATTTTTTAATCGACAGACAGATTCTTAGACTTTATCCACTAATTTAAGGGCAAATTGGAACTTTAGATTTTTTTAACTTTAGCGTGCAGTATGGTTTTTTTATTTCTTTTAATTATTTAAAAATTTAATTTTTAGATTTAAATAACAATCATTAAAATTTTTTTGTGATAATGGGACACTCAAAAATATTAAATGTTTACACTTAAAAAAAAATTTCAACATAAAAAAAAAATAGTAAAATCCACTGGAAATTTTGCTATTATTGCTGAAAAATAAACAATTCTTTGCTTTCAAATTTGTTGACACTTATTTATTCCTATTTATTTATTAAAACATTTCATACATATGTGGATAAAAAAACGTTTTAAAAATAATAGCAGCAATAGATTTTAAAAGCTTTTGTTACAATGTGAGTTTCTGTTTATTATAATTTTTGACTAATACAATGTCTGTCTTAGATCGAATGAATTATAATTATTGTTCATTAATTGAAAGATTGATTGCAAATATTTTATATTCTGTTCTGTTTATTCTGTTCTTTAGTAGTTTTTTGACTTCTTCATCTAAATCCCGATGTTCCACTATCCATTGATTTCGAATACTGGAGATGAACGCATCTGACGTTGCCAATAATATATTAAATAGATTTTCGTTAGTGGAATTTCGTGAAATTTTTCTAGTATTGTGCTCTCTATAAAATCTGTAGTCCTTATTCCTTGATATCATTAACTTCTTTGTTAATGGCATCATGAGTTTCTTTTTTGGATTCAAATTTAATGGGTCTGCAATATTTCGTAGAGGATGCTGTCTCATTTTTCCAAATATCCTTTGTTTGCGTTGTACTACACCATTTTTCATTTAAAATGAGAAAATTCAAGATGAAATTGAGAAAATTCCAAATGAAATTGAGAATTTCAATTTGATATTGAGAAAATTCCAATTGAAAATGAGAAATTCAATTTGATATTGAGAAAATTCCAAATGAAATTGAGAATTTAAATTTGAAATTGAGAAAATTCCAAATGAAATTGGGAAATTTTAATTTGAAATTGAGAAAATCCCAAATGAAATTGAGAAAATTCCAAATGAAATTGAGAAATTTTAATTTTTCATTGATAAAATTGAATTATCCATATAATTTTTATTATATTCATTCAACAAACATACACAACTAACAAGGATCGAAAAATATGAAAATAAATACAAATCGCAGTATTATTGACCAATAGGCATATCTTCCAGATCGAGAGCAGATTGGTAAAACGATGAAGTATGTTGTATGGCTCTACTGCAATCTCCAGTAGTTATAGATGTCTTAGAAGCATTAATCATCTGTTCTAAAAAGACTAGCCTCTGTTCTCCTACAAGGGTGGGAATTACGTTCGGTACATTCATCGTTGTTGTTACCGTACTTTTTATTTTTGACCAAATAATTTCAATGGGGTAAAGCATCGGTGAATAGAAGCTCAATCGCAGGAGCGTAGCTGGAGAGTTGTCAGAAATAATTTGTAGCCGACTGTGGCATTGAGCATTGTCACATACCAATACGAGGATCTGGATGCCTGTTGGTCAATAATACTGCGATTTTTATTTAGTTTAATTTTTTTCGATCCTTGTTAGTTAGTTAGTTAGTTAGTTAGTATGTTTGTTGAATGAATATAATAAAAATTATATAGATAATTAAATTTTATCAAGGAAAAATTAAAATTTCTCAATTTCATTTGGAATTTTTTCAATTTCAAATTTAAACTTCCCAATTTTATTTGGAATTTTCTCAATTTCAAATTGAAATTCTCAATTTCATTTGGAATTTTCTCAATTTCAAATTTAAACTTCTCAATTTTATTTGGAATTTTCTCAATTTCAAATTGAAATTCTCAATTTCATTTGGAATTTTCTCAATTTCAAATTGAAATTCTCATTTTCATTTGAAATTTTCTCATTTTCAATGAAAAATGGTGTAGTCGAAGGCTCTGAATCTTCCAAAATCTTTTTTAATCGCAATGGTACAAATGATACCATGAACATATCTGAGTCCGAAATATTTTCACATACTACTTGTTTGTATTGTTTTTGTCCGGAAGAACCATCACATCCCCATTTACAAAAAAGAATTAACTTTGTGTTTCCATATTTCTTTAACTCATTTCCTTTTATTGATTGTAGCAAGCATTCGGCTGTGTGATCAAGAAGAGATTGTAGTTGTACCTCTGCCGAAATTGATGTGATTGTAATGTAGTAGTGCCCTTTAATGGCAAACAGTCCATTTTAGCAGCTGTTATGTGATGATATGCTGGATACGGATTTGAGCCTTTTTCAATCGCATGCAATCTGAGCTGAATATATTGCTGTCTTGTTAATTTCAAATCCTGAAATAATGTTAATGTCTCTTCATTTGTGAATTGTTTTGCATCGCTCGGAGTTGGTATACTTTTAAGAATCCGTTTTGTTTTCAATGTACTAGCTTTAACAACTTTTTCAATGATATCCACTTTTGTCAATTGTTTCTGTGATCGTAAGAAGTTCTATTCTACTAAATTTTAAATTTGACAAAAATATAGTAGTTTAGAAATATTTTTTTTTAGTAATATCATTAAAATTACAAAAATGTTTAACAGACGGGTCCAAACGGGTACAAAAGTATATATAGGGGTAAAGAAAACACTTTCACCTTTCTATGAGTGGTTTTACCGGCTCCGTGCAATAACTCCCAGGTGCAATAAGTCCCAAGAAAAAAATGAAATTAGACCCAAAAATTTTTCATACAAATGTGGGAGTAATTTCATTATGAAATAGCTCCCAGCCCTCTCGGTTTTATTTCATTTTTTTGGAAGTTATTTCACTTTTTGCCTGGGAGTTATTTCATAATGAAATAAAATCCAAATGAAATAAGTCCCCGAAAAAATTAACGTGGAAGTTATTTCATTTTATTTTGGTTTTCGGTGTTATTTCATTTGCTGTGGGAGTTATTTCATTTTTTGTGGGAGTTTTTTCATTTTCAATTTGCAATTTCTTAAAATTGTTTAAAATTTTAAACGGTTTTTATAACGGGATATTTCAAACTATTTGAATACAATGACTTAAGTTTATCAAAGAAGAAAATTTTGCTAATTGCAGTGTCTTATGGTTACCGGCTATGCAGAGAAGCTTTAGTTAGCGAAGTCGGTGTTTGTTTTACCATAGCGTATAAAATCCTTGCGCCCGACCGAAGGCCGGCTATGCAGAGAATCTTTAGTTAGCGAAGCCGGTGTTTGTTATACCATAGAGTATAAAATCCTTGCGCCCGGTCGAAGGCCGGCTATGCAGAGAAGCTTTAGTTAGCGAAGTCGGTGTTTGTTATACCATAGAGTATAAAATCCTTGCGCCCGGACGAAGGCCGGCTATGCACAGAAGCTTTAGTTAGCGAAGCCGGTGTTTGCTTTAGTTAGCGAATCCGATTGCATTGCAGGAGGTCAGGATATAATAAAATGCCCCATTTGTTGTCAAAATTTCGAGGACTCAATGTTAGTTTTTTGGTAACCTAATATGTAAATATTCAAGTAAAACGAATTCATATATAATAAATTTAATTTTTTTTGGGTCTTATTTCATTTCTTTTCGATGGACTGTTTTTGGAAGTTATTTCATTAATGTCTTTAGGAGTTATTTCATTATGAAATAACTCCCAAAAGTTGGGGTTTGTTTCATTTAAGACTTGGAAATTATTTCATTTTTCTTGGGATTTATTTCTTTTTTCCAGTTTGGGACTTATTTCATTTATTTTGGGATTTAATTCATTGGGAGTTATTGCACTGGGACTTATTTCACCTGGGAGTTATTGCACGGAGCCGTTTTACCTTCTTAATCCCTTTTGATCCGCAATAGTTTTATTCTACTAAAGTTGAAATTTGACAAAAATATAGTAGTTTAGAAAATATGTCCTAACATCTCAAATATAAATAACACAACAGTCGCAAATTTTACCTTTTTAAAGATAACAAGACTACCAACCTAGCAAAAAAGCAAGCAGGTCATTATCGCTGATAGTTTTTGGGCAATGATAATTTTTTTCGGATTAAATATTAAAAAAAAAACACTTTTTTCTGAATTAAAAAAAAAAAGTTTTGGCACAACCACAATTACCAATATTTTGACCTAATTTTTTGGCTACCTTAGTTTTAATATGTTAACTATTAAATAAAATTAAAATTTTTGAAATCGGTGACAAACAAAAATTGGACTTTTGGCCAATGAAATAAAATTTTCAGCCATTGTGGAGCGTAGGAAAATTGGACAGATTTTTTATAATCTCCAAAATGTAGAGAGTTTTCGACATTATGAAATATATGCAGAAAATACGTTTTTGTAGTGATACATATTTTCTTTCTCAAAAGGGAGTTATAGAAATGAGCATAACTGAACAACCTAAACAAAAGCGGCAAGCGTTTTTTTAAACATGAAAATTTTATCTTAATACAATTTCAATAAAACAAACCGACATAGCGATCTGTCAAATAAGATTTATCAGCCGGGTGGTTTCTAATTCGCATCCTAATGGTTTGTTTCGTATAAATTGTATAAAAATGAGAAGTTTTGACATACAAAAAACGCTTCCGCTCTTATTTAGGTAGCTCAGTAAGCCTACACTCAAAATATTATGTAGTTAAATTCAAACGAAAATTCATTTGAAACAAATTAAAATTCATTTAAAAAACGGATCATTTACATTTCATTTAAAACAAATGATTTTTTCAGTAATTTCTAAGTTTTTTATTTATTGAACATCATATTCGTTAAAATTGAATAGTTTTTACTTTAAAAAAATATATTTTAACCGATAAAAATCAAACAAATTAACAAAAAAAAATACGGAAAACATTATTTTTTGGTAGTTTGTTTTTTTAATAACAAACATAAATGTTGAAAAATAAATTTATTCGTAAAATAACTATATTTTTATTCAATTTTAACAGTACCGAAAACGAATTTAATAACCTACAATCAGTTACTGTAATAATTTTATGAGTGTATTTTTGCAGATAACAATGTTGCGTTTACTTAGTTCCGCTTTTAAAAGAAATAGCCCCAGACTCTTCTATTATAAAAAAGAGCAAATCGGGAAGAACAAAGTGCACAATAATAATAAAAACGTGTTAGCAGAGGAAGAAAAATCTAAACTAATACTAAAACTACAAAAATATGGATTTTCTGTCCCCGTAGACGAGCTCAGATATTTCGTCTTCCAAAACAATGTGTGTTCTTGTTAAATTGTTAGATGAAGAAAAGCTTTGTCAAAGCCTTAATATACATATTCGAATAAAATTTATTTTTTTTTTAAACCAATGTTTTTTCTTCTACTTTAATGACAATAATGTGTAGGGATTTTTGCAGGGGAACTTTTCTCAACGGGTAGGCAAAAATCGGATTTTTTTAGCATGTGTAGGTATTTTTTCGAAAAATCTACTGGCAACACTGAATATCACCCACTGCATATCGAAATTTTTCCATTTATTTTAAAAGATTTTGGCCCTCGGCTATGATTTTTGCTACAAATTCCTATATTTACCTTAATATTTCCATGGGTGTACAGTGCTGTACATGAACATACCGACAGGTACTTGAAATATTTTTACAAACATACAATTCTACATGTGTATCGGTTTAAATACGTATGTACTATATAGAACATGTATATCATATAAACACAGTGGGTACTCGAAACTCGCAACTATTTCATTTAAAAAATTGTTAATAAAATCAAATTAAAAATCGTTATCTAAGAATTTTTAAAAATTTTGGGAAAAATATTTTTAAGAAATTTACTTTTACTTTAGTCCCAAATAGTTTCTCAAAGTTGACGTTAATCGAGGATCTATCGTATTTCTATACTGGATGATGTGAATGGATGTCTGCGTGCCTGTATGTATCTGAATGAGCCCATAATATACAACATTGTATATTTTTGTAAATAATCGTACATTTGCTTGTATTTACTTTTGTATGTAACTTTAAATAAATTTACAATGTACTTGTGTGTAAATACTTTATACATAATTTGAAAAAAAAAAATAAACATTTAGTATAAAAATTTATTTTGTATATTTAGTAGTGTTCTAGACAGAAGTTTCAAACAATAAAATCTTTCGCTGCAAAAATACGTTAGAAATAAAGAAAAGTTCCATTCAAAATAAGATTTTATATTCAAAATCACTTTTAGGGCCATTATTACAACTTGAAGTTAGCTAAAGTTAAGATTAAATTGACAGATAATAATGTGTTATCTGTCAAAAAGCGTCTGTTAACTGTCGGATAACAGCTAACGCCAAGTTATAATAATGATCCTTAATAGTGTCAAAACTTGCAAACATATTACCTCTATTCATTGGAAACAAAATGTCCCTTTAAGGTAAATTATTGGAAATTTTTGTCAAAAAATTTAAGTTTTGAGATTTTTTTTTTTTTTGATAAAACCGAAAAATAGCAAAAATAAAATAAAAATTATGGCAACAATTAATTTAATACCTACCACCTGGTGGCAAAACTGGTATACTAGTGAAATAAAAGTAAAATAAAAAAATTAATCCGCTTTTGGTCCAAAATAATTCAAACCCATATAAAGGGCGGCGCATAAGTAACGTTATGATTTAATAACGACATACATTTTTTGCTTACGTTTCTTTTTTTCCAAATTAACTTTGAAAACTTGATGTTTTTGTTTACCGCAATAAAGAAAGTTGTAAACCAAAATACCAGAATTACAAATCAACTTATTTGAGTTGTGAACCGCAATAGGGGAGCGTAGATTTATCTTTTATTGGGAGTTTTTAAGTAGCAAATAGAAACAAAAATTCCCAGTTTCTACTGCTTTAAATTATTTCGTTAAATAGATTAAATAATAAAGAAGAGTTAAAATGAAAATCATATTGGGAATTATGCTAGTATATGTAAGTATATGTTAACAATTGCAAAGGGGAGAGGAAGAGGAACATCACATCTTCAAATCAACTTCTCTCCTTATAAGGACCCAGAATATATATACTTTATAGGGTCTAAAATCAATATTGTAGAAATAATAATCGGAATGAAAAACTTATATATACCCTTTTCCACCTGTGGTGAAGGGTATAAAAAGAGTTCTGATTTACTGATTCGACTGGTGTTATAAAACTTGGACTCAGAACCCTATGGTTCCCGAAAATGAGTATTTTTCAAAAAAAAAAAAAAAAAAATTATGTTTTGGTCATAACTTTTTTGTATCTGAACCGATTTAAAATATGTTCTACTAAAAATTTCCGATCTTTTGGTATATAAGGCGTATCCATAGGACATATGACAGCCCGAAAATTCTAGTATTTATAAAATTGTTCATGTTTTCTGTACGGGATGTTACACGCCCACTTCTTCAATCCCGCCAACATTTTGTGGAATGCTGTGTATTGATAGCTAAAATGTTTGTACCTAATTTGGAAACTTTGGCTTTTGCCGTTCTCCATATATACAGAAAAAATAAATAAAAAAACAACAGCAAGGGATTTTTCGAAAATGGTGACATAAATGTAAAATAACCTAGCCGTTATCATGTCTGGACTCTCCGGAAAACACATATCAAACCTAAGATGGACAGGCGGACATCGTTAAATCAACTTCTCTCCTCATAAGGACCCAGAATATATATATACAATATAGGGTCTAAGATCAATATTGTAGAAATTACAAACGGAATGAGAAGCTTTTATACATATGGGCAAATCCCAGAAACAGTCCACCAATCAAAAATTTTTCAAATGAATTTTTTATATATAATTTCATTTTTATTTAAAAAAATATGCATTTCAATGATCATTAATGCAATAATTTTTACCAAATCCTACCCCACTGCTGATTTCTTAATGTTATACGTGAGTTTAGCATTATTTTAGGTGATTTTTGTGCTTAAAATAGCACTTACAGCAGACTTATCAAAATATAAATTTCGTTTAAAAAAAAAGTTGGTATTCATTAGCTAAGAAATTATTTTAAGAAATGCAATTCATAAAAATATAATTTGTTTTGTTAAAATATATAAAATATAATAATAAAATACTACTTTTCCACCCCACAGGGTATAAAAATGTGCGAAAACAAGTAAAACAAGTTAGAGTGCTATATTCGGCTGTGCCGAATCTTTGATACCCTCCACCGACAGTTCGAATGTTTAAGGAGTAACATCTGTATGATGTTATTGTTATCTTAAACTGTGACGATTTGTTATTAATTATGGTTTTTGGCGACTAAACTGTTTTCCGGTAGTAGGGCTTATATGGGGCCTAGGGTAAATTATGGACCGATCATCACGAAATTTCACAGCGTATTTCTAGTCCTTTAAAACTGTGACGTACCAATTTCTGTTACGATAGCATTATTAATTATGGTTTAAGGTGTACTAAACTGTTTTCCGGGAGTAGGGTTTCTATTGGACCTAGGGTAAATTATGTACCGATCTTCACGAAATTTCACAGCGTGATTTCCACTCAAATAAAACAAGTTTTTGCAAAATCTTATCTCATTCCGTGACTTGTTCCGGCATTTATGTTATTTTTTGTAACAAAATTATCAATTTTTTTAGGTGGTGGTTCCACATTTTGATTCATAGCTCTGGTCCTACTGAACCGATTTTGCTGGATTTCAATCCCAAACTGCTTAGGATAACTACAAGCAATTTGGCACTATGTTTGTTCATTTCTTTTGAGTTGTTCGAAAGTGTGCATGTTTTCAACAGACGGACAGACGGACAGACAGACGGACATGGCTAAATCGACTTAGAATTACTCAAGGACCCAGAATATATATACTTTATGGGGTCTGAGATGAATAATAAAAAAGTTTCACACGGAATGACAAACTTAATATACCCTCTTCACAACTAATTGTGGTTGAGGGTATAAAAACAGGGAACATTTTAAAATTGAGTTTGCTGGAGAAATACGCAATGTTACCTCAATATTACTTAAATATCATGTTCACATTTTCCAAAGGTCTGAGTTTGTTCTTTCCAAATCCAAGAAATTTAAAATCGGTTGACATTCAACAAAGTTACAGGCATATATGTAAGTGCAAAAGGTACGAAACCCCGGTTTTTTATCCGTAACTTAAGATTTTGGAGGTGTTTCGCAAATTATCACATCCCAGGTATTTTTTATATATTTTGTTTTATATATTTGTTAGCGCTACTCCCAAAACACTATAATTTAATTTTTATCTTGCTACACTATTTCAACTCCGCAAGACTAATGTCATTTATATTTTTTAACGAAAGTTAATTGTCAAGAAGCGTCTTGGCGCCTTCGCCATTCTTTTCCTTTTGTTAAAAATTTAATTGCAAGGTGACGTAGACGTGATACTGAAAGACAAGAAAATTTTTTATATATCCAGTAGTTTGCATACCAAAATAGAAGTAAAAATAATTTAAACCTTCTAATGTTTATTTGAATATATTTTATAACTGTGAAGGAATTTGAATATAAATACAATTGCATGATACATCAAGTCTTTTATTGAGCCTTTGTGTTTTTTATTCAAAATCCCGTGGAAATTGCTGGCTCGGCTGATAGCCTTCTCAACACATAGTAGATACATTTTTTTTAAATAATACAGAAAATGGCAACGCTTAGAGAAAATTTTTAAAAGTTTTAATTTTTGCTCAATTGTTTCATTCCAATAAAATTTTTCTATAGGTATTTTATTTAATTCGCTTTGAGCGTTTTAATTTTTTTTAAGTACCTAATAGCTCGTTTCATTTTGCGATTTTTGTCTTTGCGATTCTTACTTTATAAGGGAGGAATTAAAGGCGTACAAAAGCGAGTGTACTCTCCGTTCGCTCATTCGTTCTTTCATTTGACGAATAATGTATTAAAGTTCGGTCGCGCAGAAAAAGTTACTGCCATAAAATTTGCACAGTGTAAACCCAAAAGCAATTTTAAAGAAGAACCGCACTGAAAGAAAAATGCTTCATATGTATATTTAATGAATCATTTGCATTAAAAAATTTTCCTTGGGTAAATAAAAGTTTTCATTGTCTAAATGGAATTTCATAGTTATAATGAAGTATTTTCGGTTAAATCGCTTCAGTGGTTTTCGTAATAACGTTAAAAATTTTCATTGGATATGTGAAAACTTAAGTTTGTCGAAGTTAAATAAAATATTTTAATTGGGAACAGAAAAACACAATATACAAACATAACTATATTCATAAATTAATACAAAATTATAGTTTCCTTAAAAAAATGTTTAATTGTTAATCAAAAAATGTAAGATTTCATTATTTCATACACCTAATGTAATATGCAAAAAAAAATATGTGAAATCAAAAATTTTTTTATAACAGCAACATACCTATTTCAATAATGCTTTCATAAATTTGAATTTTCATTATGGCACTGAAAAATGTCATTATAATAATGCAACAAAAACTTTGTTATTGTTGTTATGGACAATTTAATCTCATATTTACGCTCTTAATTTAGTAAAAAACATAGTTTTTTTATCCAAAAACTACACTGCCCCGGTAGGCTAGCTGGTAGTGAGCTAGTCTATCAGCACCGAGGTTGCCCGATCGATTCCCGCCAGAGACAGAAAAAAAATTAAAAATAAAATAAGAAAAAATTAAATAAGAAAAAACATAAAAATTTTTTTTTTTTTACTTTATTGAAAGTATTCATCCAACGAATAATATTCATAGATCTAATGTAATGTTTCATTAAATACATTTTATGGAACAGGTTTCATTGATCCAACGAAGCGCTTCATAGGTTCCTTTTTAATGCAATTTTTCATGGGATTAATGTCAAAATTCATTGGTATTGCGAAGAAAATACTTTCAGTGCGTCAAAAGTTGCAGCGACAAAAATCATTTTTGAATGTAAATGGGCACTAAGGGAATAACTATTCAATTTGACTAATTTTAATTTGATTACAATTAATTAATTGCTTCAATAATAATACAAAATTCTTAAATTATCTTTATGGCAAAACATTTGTATGTATAGAAAATTAAAAAAATTATTGCCAACTTTCAAAAATTTGAAATACCTAAATCATTTTTTTTTGGAATTTTTAAAAAGTTTTTTAAAATTTAATTAATACATTTACATAACAGTTAAATAAAACCTATTTATGTATTACAAGTTCTTACATTGTACATACATATATAAATTTGTATGTGTAAATATTTGTTCATTATATGTATGAATGTTTCTATTCATTGTTTGTATGAATGTATGAATTATGTAGATATGTATGTATATTTGTGATTTCAAGAATAGCGAGTTTATCCTCTTGAGTTTCAAAAAGTAACACAAGTAGCAAAAAACAAAAACAAAAACAAAATCACAAATAAAAATTAATATTCGGTGGAAAAAATGGAAATAAAAACATAAAATCATCATTGAAAATCGCAGTTAAAGTAGGTATGTGCACGCGTGCGGAACATTTTATTTATTTATTATTCCTTGAGATTTCGTTACTCGTTTTCCTTTTTACTTTTTGTTTCCCCAAACCCAACAGATTGAACAAAATTTTTCGATTTCTGTTTTTATTTATTTTTTTTTTTATTTCTCTGCTAAAGGTTCAAGTTTTTTTTAAGTTGCAAAATAATTCCAAAAAGTATTACGTAGCAAGTTGTAACAACAACAGCAACGAGATTTAAGAAAACTTGTAACAAACGAAAGAAAAAAAGGGAAGAAGATGTCGGCTAAGAGGAGAAGCAAAAAAAAACCAAAATGTAAACAATATTTAACGGCAACAACGCCAACAAGAAGTTTTCTCCAAAAAAAAGAATAAAAAGTTGTTTAAACAGACTTACACACACACATACACCAGCTTTAAGCAGCAGCTGCAACACTCACCCAAGCAAACACACACAAGAGTCACCACGCCCTTTTGTGCGATTGGTCCTTGCGGGTAGAAAAGAATCATCATAAGAATTTACGTGTGAAAAAATGATAGAGAAATATTGTACAACTACAACACAACGTGTAAAATATCAACAGCAACAATAACAAAAAAAGAAGAAAGCATATTAAACAGAACAACAACAACAAACTGCTGCAAAAAATATTCACTCATACACACGTACGTACACTTTGATATCCATGCAAAAAAAAAGGGATGTTAAAAAAAACTCTTAAGGCAGAGTTAGCCGAACGTTCACGTCCCCTAATGGAACGTCTGGCTCATTTTGTCATTTGCAAACAATGCAAATGCTTACTGAATTTAAATGTCACGTTGACGGAACGTCTCGATCTGTATTAAACAGATTTGTATGCCGTTGTTACGTGACAGTTGTAAAGCAGTGATGGGCTGCTTGTATGTTAAATTGAATGCGGGTATTTTTGCTCGTTTTTGGTACTTTTTTCAGTTAAGCTATGGAATTGAGACAAAACAACTTAATATACAACATATTTCCATATAAACAAATATATTTATGTTTAGATGTACAATACATATAAACAAATGCATATACACATACAATGGAAATGTGAAAAGAATAAAAGGCTTTAAATGGTAGCAAAACCTTGTTTGGTGCATACACCACAATACAATATATCTATTGTTATAATATATATGCTAAAATACAAATTTGTTTATTGAAAATCTATAATATAAACATTAAACTATTAACGTTTTTTACATACACAAAATACTTTTTTAATACCATTTAAATCACTTGGTACTTTTTAAAACATTTTTGATTCCCATCACTGTGTGATTTGCTTTATGTATTCTATTGTTTTTTGTTTATGTATAGAAAAAACATAAACCACGTTTTTAAATGTTCTATAAGTGCACCAACGTGCTTACAGTACGGTGCGGTACATTACGGGTACAGCAACGTTCGCCTAACTAGGCCTTTAACGCAACAACCAACTTTGAAAAAATCAGTCAAGAAAAAAAATGTTGGCAACACAACAACAACAACAACAAAAAACAACATGAAATGAAACGCAAAACATACAACAACAACAACAACAACAACAAAGTTAAGTATCATAAAAAGATGGGTGGCAATGCTCAAAGAAAACAACAAAATGAGAGAAGAAAAACGAAATAAAAAAAGCAGTCAAGAAAAAATCACAAAGAAGTCACTCAGAAATTTTTTTAGTTGTTGCTGCTGTTTTTGTTGCCATTGTCGTTGCCGTTATTAAGCTTCTGCAGAAGCAACAACGAATTGTGGTCTCTTCGTGTTACGACTACTTTAAGCTTTTCTTCTGAGGTTTTTTTTTTGTTCTTTTGCCGTAGCGGTGATAAAAAAGAAAATGATGACGACGGTGACGATGATGGAAATGATTTCGAAGGATGACATCGATCGATTGTATTGTTGTAGCCATTCACACACCGGCATACAAAAATAAACGTTTTCACTTGCACAATTTTGATTATGTGTTATTTTAGGGGCGCTTCAGACAAAACTTTTTGGGAGGGTAAATGTGTTTTTATTTTATTTTATTATTTACATACATAAGTGTTCTTTTGTTTATCGATTTTTTGAGGATTTATTAGGATTTGTAAATGAATATTTTTTATATTCAAGAGTTAACATTCCCTACACTAATCCTTGAAGAAACGCTCCTGTTATCCTTATTTCGACATAAATAGTGGAACAGTGATAACATGTTGGTACTTTTGTTTATAGCACACAGTGGGGTAAAAATAAAATACTAAAAGAGCACAGCAAAACTGCACGCCGATTTTTTTTTTTTTCAATTAAACCATTAATCAAAAATAAAATCAGTTTTAATTAAAAATTAAATCAAGTGAATTAAAATTAAACCTACATTAACTATATTACTGCAAAATTTTTTGTTAATATCAAAAATTATTTAATTGATACTATTAATATGCTTAGTAGTGCAAATTTAATTGAATTTTTAATTAATATCACTAATTTTTTAATTGAAATCAATTTTTATTATTTCTCTATTATTTGATACCTACGTCAAAGTAACGGATTCTCTAAATGTAAAAATTGAAAAAAAAAACACATGGGGTCCTAAAATCATCATTTGGAAAACACTGTTTTAACCTAGGGTTTACACTTGCAAGTGCAAGTTCGAAAAACTCAATACACTCACACATTTTTACTAACACCATCACATTTTTCGTACTTGCAGCCCAACTTGCAAGAGAATTTGCTTGCAAGTGAATTTTTGACACTTGCAGTAAGTAAAATGACAAATGAAGAAACAGTGTTACCATGGATGACTTTTGTATCAATTTACTAGTACTTAGTAATATAAAAGTTATGTTTATAGCGGATTTTCTGTGTATTTATAAAAAATAACACGTAAAAAAGAGAACAACTATACAACACCCCATCTCAATGGTAATTTTATCATAAATTTCAAGCATTTTGAAAAAAAAATTGTTAATGAAAATAATTTCTCAGTAATATTATGAAATCGCCACTACGGCAATACTGGAGTCAGAAATTTTATAAAATAAACATAATTTTTTCATCAAGATGGACCGAAAATTAAATAAAGATGGAATTATTTAATTTGTTTTGTTATAACTTGTTAATATTTTTAACATGGTAATGTTGTTAAACCAAAAAACAAAGTTTTTTTTATAGGAAGTTTTCGCTTCGAGAACATTTGAAAAATGAACTTACAACTGACTGTGTAAACACTCAAGCTACTTGCAAGACTTTCGGCTTTTTCTTCGACTTTTTCGTTGATAATACGTATATACTACTTGCAAGTAATTACTTGCATGTGTAAAGGCAGGGTAAAGTAATCAATCGAGTTACATACAAATTTCACCAAAAGAAATTTAATGCATTTTTGGAAAAGTATTAATTAACACATAAATGAATATGCCTTTAAAGAAAAATACTCTTCCGAAAAGACTTAGGATAGTTCCAAGAACTTGTTGAGCAAGCGTGGATTTTGAGAGGGGGTAATGTAATCACCCCACTTGGCTAGTCGACCACTAGTATTCTAAAATCATTAAATGTAAACCGCACATCCCGCCTAAACGAAGACTGTTGTTGGATAGATCGCACATCTAGCAATTTTCTGAATCTCGACTTAAATCCAAAAAATTTTCATTTTTTAACAGGTTTAAATAATTTGTATTATTTTGAAAAGTTAATATTTTTTTTTTAGTTTTAAACTTTTTTTCATTTTTATAGTTAGTGTTCAAACAGAACTGCGTTTCCATTAGTTTTCATAAACAATCTGCGAAATAAATACTTAACGACAATGTTTATAATACAAGACTAAAAGTAGCAGTAGAAGCAAAAATTAAGTAAAAAGTCTAGTTTAAAAATGTAAAGAACATGGAGTCATATTTTTACTATCACTACTGGTAGCTTCACAGTTGCTTTGAAATAGTTGTAGATGTAGCAATAAAGTAAAATCTAAAAAGATGGAGAGTTTTTAAGTTTTGTTTAAGATAACAAAATATGCCGCAATAAAGGAGCAAATAATGCAGCAATAAAAGTACCACTTAAGTAGCACAAAATAAAACTTAATGTAGCAACAAAGTAGCACTTTAAGGAGAAATTAAGTAGCATGCAGTAGCGGAAAAAACGAAATTTAAAGAAAATAAATTGCTTTTTTATGCCCATGCTAAAAAAAAAATGAGCTAGCAAATTGCTTTATTTTGATTTTCTTGCAAAAACAACAAAGCAGTATGTTCTATTAGCTTTGTTTTTTCTTAAGCCGCTAATAACTATAATTATTGTTGGAATAATTCCAACCAAATGTAGAAGAGAATGTAAGAAAAGATAAACTCACTGTTTATTGTTGGTGCTTTGTTTAAGCTTTGATATCGTTGCAAATAATATTTAAGTGTTTGTAATTCTCATTCGGTTTTTTTTGCATATGGGCATTTCCGTCAAAAGGTCCACCGTGACCGAAAATTTAAAAGCTATTAAAAGCTGATTATTTTACGATATTGTTATAGAGAAATATTTAGATTTTACTAATTTTATAAATTTACCCATAAATTTGTTCAATTAGATGAACTATCAGACTGCAAAGTTGTGCGAACGTAATTTCTTATTTTTGAGAATGTTTTATTGTATGTTTTCTTTAATATTATCTTGCTTAAAAGAGGTGATATTTGATAAAAATTATTCCAAAAAAATTTTCATGCATGGTCTGTAGTCTAAGGAAGAGTTCAAAGAGAAATATGTTATTTGGATTAACGGTAAATTTTTATTTTATTTTGATCATTATTCAGTTAAATTATGACGGAAAAAATTTCACGTTCGAAATGACGTATCGACCCAGACTTTGGCTTAAAAAAGAAAATACAGAAGATTTTGGAATAAAACCAAGACATTTTAATGTAACATTGCTACGTTAAATTCTGAAAGTAGTTTGACTAAAAAGTTGTGTCAGGTTTCGCTGAATTACGCCTTTTTATACATGGCCAAAAAAAAACTACTTCTGTTTTTTTCACGTTCGAACCGCTACTTCTTTTGCCATTATCTTTGACCTAGAATCGCGCCCTCCATAATCTTTAGCATAGATAACAGTGCTTTCTAAGTGCTATAATTTAAGGGTTAAGAAAACGTAAAAATATTTTTTGCTTAAAATGTTATTGCATTTTTGATGCGTACGACTGTCACGTTCAACACTTTGGAATTACCCATATCTAATATCTTAAGCTTTTCTAAAGTTTTTCTGATGATCTGGCCTAAGCAACACAGTCAAATGCACATAGGAACTAGCTTAACCTTCAACAATAAATGTTAGGCCCTGATCATGTAAAACGCAACGTCACGCCAAAGAATTACATTGATACCAAAAACAAAGTCATAAATATTTTGCAAATGTACCATTTTAAAATTTTCAACGCCAAATTTTAAAACGCATGTGAATTTCTGTAGAAAGCAAAAACAAAATTACAAAATATTTATGACTTTGTTTTTGCCATCAATTTAATTCTTTGGCGTTGCGTTATACATGATAAGGGCTTTAGTGTTTTTTTTTTTTTTTCAATAACGAAAATTGGGAATTAATTTATCCTGATATTTTAAAAGTGCACAAATTGGTGCCAATACCAAAAGAAATAAATACATTTACTGTTGATAAATATCGACCGATTACAGTTCTATCTTCAATTGATAAAATTTTTGAAAAGCTTTTGTATGATAAGCTGTTATTGTACTTGGAAGAAAATAATTTTTTGTATAATTTCCAATTTGGATTTAGACGAGGATGTAGTACCGAAGATGCTGTTCTTAACGTTGTGAAAAATGTTTGTAAGGGTCTTGATGATGGGTTTTCTGGAGTTGCTGGGATATTTTTTGACTTTACTAAGGCTTTTGACCTAGTGGATCATCAGATACTGCTACAAAAGTTGAAGTATTATGGTATTCAAGGTCGTGAACTTTTGTTGTTTAAAAGTTACTTTACAAACAGAAAACAATATGTAAATATAAAACATGCAAAACGTTTTATTGGTTCTGTTGAATATGGTGTGCCACAAGGAAGCGGATTAGGGCCGTTATTATTCTCAATTTATTTAAATGATATTAAAAACCTGAACTTAAGTGGTCAGCTGTGTATGTTTGCTGATGATGTGTGTGTATTGTATCCATATAAACATGAATTGGTACTAAAAACGCAAATTGAGAGGGATGCTGCACTAATTTTTGAATTTGCCAGATTAAATAAATTACTGCTAAACCCTGGTAAAACCAATCTAATACGATTTAGACCACATTCCTTGAGTATAAATAATAACTTTAATGTATATGTTGATGGAAAGATTGTGTATGAAACCCATTCAATAAAGTATTTAGGAATAATTCTTCAAAGTAACTTGTCATGGGATCTGCATATCAGTGACGTGAAAAGAAAGATAGCTCCAGCGATTGGAATTTTATATAAATTAAAGAACAAATTGGATAAAAAATCAAAACTTATGATATATCAATCTTTGATACAATCTCATTTGAACTACTTGGCTATTATATATGCTTACAATAAAAACAATAATTTACTTAAATCTCTACAATGTATGCAAAACAAAGCATTAAAAATTGTATACAATTTACCATTGTTGTATTCAACTATTTTATTATATAAAGAAATATGCAAAACAATATTACCGATCTATGGGTTGCATGAATATCAAGTTTTAGTGTTTGTGTTTAAATGTATTAATAATATTGGTTACCATACTATACCATTCATGCAAAATCAAATAAATTTCAATACACGGAATAGAACAAATTTTAGAATTCCTAGATGCAGGTTAGAATAGAACCAAACAGCGAATTGATTATATTGGCGGAATTAAATTCAATAATTTGCCAATGGCTTTAAAATCAATTGATCGAATTTCCATTTTTAAGTCTTCTTGTAAAGAGCACTTATATAATATAATAGAAACGCTTCTAATATAAAACATTTTTTTTTTTTTTAATTTAAAAATTTTTTCTCTTAATTTTTTTTTATCTTTTTTTATTGAAATATAATTTTTGCTTTGTGAAAATATATTTGTCATATATTCTATAAGTTACTTATTACCTTGTATTTTATTTGTACATTTAACTTTGTAACTATTTTGCCAACTTGCCTCAATAATGCCTTCTTGGCGCTGAGGCCAAATTGAAATTTGTAAAATTATTATGTCCAAATAAAATAAACAACTGCAATTCATTTGTAGTTGTCAAAGATAAAAAAAAAAAAAAAAAAAAAAAAAAAGCAAAACGAACAAAATCGTATTAATAAAAAATTATGTATTTCGAAAAATTACTTTAATAACTTGTTTTTGAATATTTATTTTACAACATTGAGCAATTAATAATATTTGAATACCAAGCATATAAATAATATTTAAATACCTATGAAACTTTTTAATGCTATTGCTACTGCTGTAGAATGTGCCTGGAAGCTTTAGTAATAGCAATTAAATTGGGTTTGATTATAATTTTAAGCTGTGCTTAATAATACAATTTTTTTTTCAATTTGGAAGATTATTGGACGAACAATTTTTAGACTTTACGATCAGCAGCCGTGAAATTCTGTAATGAGCAGTGCTAAATTTCGCTATGCCATACAAATTGAATTCGCCGCAATTTTAGCGGCTGTAGGAAATATCGCCCAAAGAAAAATGGCCCAAAAAAAAATTAAAAATCGCCCAAATGAAGAATCGCCCAAAAGAACATGAAAAATTACCCAAAAAGTTAAATATGGAATTTTGCCCAAAAGAAACGAAAAAGGGCCCAAATTCAAAATGAAAAATGACCCAAAAAGAAAAAAAGAATTTTTTCCCAAAGAAAAAAAAAAAAAATTTTAAAATTACCCAATTTGCAAAACAGTGTTTATTATTCATATACATTTAGTAACATAGAAATGTAAGTTTTATGTAAAAAATTGCATTGTTTCTTCGACAGCTGCGCGGCAGTATGGACAGTAATACTTATTTGAGCCGTCCGCCAAACTTTGTGCACTATTCAATAGTTAAATATTAATTAATCACTACATAGTTATAATCAATTACTCAAAACAGAATATAGCTTTTTGCAAGGTGGCATGTCATAAAGTCCAGTGTCGTAATGTCCATGGATACTCTGACACTTTCGAAAATGTCATAAAGTCCGTGGGCATTAAGACACTTTGCAAATGGACATTATGTCATATGGTGTAACAAATACCGGCAGCGCTTACTAAAGCGTCTCTGCATAGCCGGCCTTCGGCCGGGCGCAAGGATTTTCTCCTTTATGATATAACAAAGACCGGCTTCGCTAACTAAAGCTTCTCTGCGTAGGAGGCCTTTGGGCGGGCGCAAGGATTTTTTGATTTATGGAATAACAAGTACCGGTTTCGCTAATTAAAGCTTCTAAAATCTGCCATGTTTCCGAACGAAGGCCGACTTCGCAGATAAGCTTTAGTTAGCGAAGCCAGTATTTGTTATGCCATGGAGGACAAAATCCTTGCGCCCGGCCGAAGGCCGTCTATGCAGAGAAGCTTTAGTTAGCGAAGCCGATTTTTGTTATACCATAGAGCAGAAAATCCTTGCGTACGGCCAAAGGCCGGCTATGCTTTCGAGTTTGTAAGCTATGCTTTCGAGTTTGCCACCTTTTTGCAATATGTCCCGTTATTTTTATAAATAACATTTAGGAATTCGACTTATAGTAATAATGAATGATTTAGACAAATAGTATGTAAGATTTTGACGAAATTTTAAAAATGAAAAATGGGCTATTTTTCATATAATATTTTTGGGTGATTTTTCATTATGAAATTTAACAAACGAAAAATCACCCAATAATAACGAAAAATAGCCCAAATATTTTGGGTCACTTTTCATATGAATTCAGGCCCAATTTTACATGGAATTTTTTGGGCCATTTTTCTTTGGGCGATATTTCCTACAGCCAATTTTAGCTTTTAATGTCATCGCTAAAACTTTAACATTTTGTATTCTCTAAGGCATTTTAACGATCGAGATTTATCTTTAGCTTAGCGAGTTACAGAATACGGCTACAGGACTTTGAATTCTGATGAAACGGTAGCAATATTTTGAATAAAGCTTTACAATAAGCTTATACAAATTTTGAATAAGGCTGTCGAATTTTCTTAAAAAAAGATATAAAATCTTAAATATTTCTTAAGGCCGTTATACACTATCCCACAAAGTCTTTCGTATTTTATGAAAATGCTTCCCTGATCTAATTATTGCATACTTGAGCCCATCAAGTTTTGCCTATCAAGTTTTAATACACTCACACTTATTTACCAATACACTCATACTTTTAAAAATTGATACGAACTTGCCTCTAAAATTCTCTTGCCAGTGAGTGTATCAATTTTCGTTCAAGAAAACATCTTATTACAAATCTTTTGAAGTTGTTTTTGTTTTTTTTCACAAAAGCTGAAGTTCTTTTTTTTTACAAATTGTTGCGGGAATTTTAAAATTTTAACTTAAAACCTAAAAAAATAGTGAAATATGTTTATTAATAAAATTTATTTATAAAATTAATAAGCAAAATGATGTTCTGCGATTCATAGAGCTGTACAGAAGCCATGAAATTTTATGAATCTTTCATCATATGGGCGAAATGATTTGAAAATAAAAGCCTACGAGTCTATAGCTTCTGAAACAAAAATGCCAGTGGAAGAAGTAAAGAAAAAAATAAAGTCCCTTCGAACAGCCAACAGTGCAGAAAAATCAAAAGTGGAAAATAGCAAAACATTTTGAGTTGTTTTCTCGGCGACGACATCTTGAAAAAATAAATTGCTTTCAACTTGCGCGCAGCCTACGTCACAGCTGCCAATTTTTGCATATTTTGACAAACAGTATATGTAAAAGACTATCAAGAAAAGCTTGATCGTGTGGATGCAATGTAATAGCCTTTTTACACTGATCAACATCTAACATCTACCATCAATTTTCCACAATTTGCGAAGATGTTAACATCTTTCCATAAGAAATATATAGGGCTGAAAACCAACATATTTCAACATCTTTAAAAGATGTTCCTATCTCATTTTATTCCATTCTACATCTTTCGATTATTTTAGTGTCATCACTAGAAAAGTGGCAATAAGTAATATTATTATTGTGGCATCACTGACAAAAATAAGTTGGTTTTGAAAGCAGCGTTACCATTTGTCAAGTTTTATTTTTTATTGCTATGTTTTATGGTTAAGTATTTTTTATATTTTGAAACAAATTTAACTTCAAATAAATTTTTTTTTCTTTTTAAATTTTGCAACTTTTGTGAGAAAAAAACATTTTTTATTTAAAAAAATTCTTTTTTTCAAAAATGGTAACATTTTTGTTTGATGGTTGATGTTAGATGTGAGCAATGTAAACGAGTGTTTCAGATTTTCTACATCTTGGATGGTAGATGTTAAATGTTGATCAGTGTAAAAAGGCTATTATAAATTTTCAAAAAACAATAACAACTTATCATGACAGGGTTGCATTTTCATAAAATGCGTAAGATTTTGTGGGAACGTGTGTAACGGCCTTTAGTACCTGCAATTTTAAAAAATTTTGTATTACAGTACAAACTTTACACACACACATATAAATTTGTAATTTGTTTTTTATTGTTAAAAGTTGTGTGTGTGTGTATTAAATTTGAATTTTTTTAAATATTTTGTTGTTATAGTGGTGTTGTGTTGTGTGAATGTTCTTTTCATTTCCTTTGAAGTCTACAGTCTAGGCCAACCATAACTTTTGTTTTTAAAAATTTTGTTACTACTGAAGTTGTGGGTTGCTTTGGGTTTTCTCGTCGATTATTTTTTTTTTTTTTTTTTGTTCTTTCAAAACTTTTTAATCCCTAAGATGAATATTTTTGTTTTGTTTCAACATTTTATTTTCTTTGAAGTTGAAAAATAGAACATTGCCAACATTTTAGTTACAAAAGGATTAATGATATAACAAACGAAAATCTAAGATAAAAATGTTTTAGTAAGATAAATTTTACCAATTGCCACAAATTAGTCTACCGATTCTTGTTGGTCTATTGTCTACTTTACTGACGAAAAGGGGAACAGAAGCTGATAAAATTAAAGAGATTTTATGTTCTATAACTCTTTTCAAATTTAAGGTTTTATAAATACTAGTGTTCGCTTTATGGTCAAAATTCGACCATAATTTTTTTTTGTAAATATGAAGAAAACATAATTCATCTAAGTATATATGAATTTATTTGTTTCGAACATTTATTTTTTCCTTCAAATTGGATCGATTTGGCGAGGGACCAACCTCCGGTTCATATTTGATCTTCTACGTGAGTTAATTTAATTTTGTAAGTTCAATATAAAAAATACCAATTGAAAAACAAAAAAGTATCAGAAAGTCTCCTTTATAAATTGTCATCCACACAGGACGTTGTACGTTTAATTTTATGTTTCTATGTCTAATATTAAAAAAAATTAATCAAAGTACCAGATGTAGAACGAAAAAGTACCAAAAAGCTCCCCTTACATGTTCTTATTCACCCAGTTTAATGTATAATTTTATCTTTATAGGTCGAATATTAACGAAAATTCAAAAAGTTCCAGATGAAAAACAAAAAATACCAGCATTTTTTATCTTTTAGGTTATTACTCACTCAGGATCCTACACCTATAATATTATGTTTCTAAGTTCTTTATTATAGCAAATTTATTTTCATGAAGCACAGAAAGTAAAAAAAAAAAAATTTTGTTTCCCATATTTCCCATTTTTTCTCCCCAAAGAGGTTCGGTTGACAAACAAAGGAAGAAAGCGTTCTTAACTGTTTTGCCTGGTCTGATTTATATAGTCGAAATATTCGAAAACCGGTTTCTGATAAATGTCGAAAATCGATCACCCTAATTTTTTATTATTTGATAATTGAAAATAAATTTTTATTTATTTATTTTGCATTTGTGTTAGTAACAATTTTGAACGCTTATAACTCTGAAATTATTGAACAGATTTAAAATATACATTGTGCACTTCTTTGAGTAAATACCTATTAAATGGTGTATATTTTGTTCAAATCGGTTGACATACAGAGGAGGAAAGTGTTCTGAACTGTTTTGCCTTTGCCGAATTATATAAAGATATTGTTCTTTTTAAAATTACATAAGAATTATAAAAAAAAAAAAATTTAATTGAAAGTTAAAACCAAAAAAGTTTTAAGCAAGGCGAACTCATGTTAACAATGGTGGAGATACTACAACACCAAGAACACAACATTGTATTTTATTTGGTGCTTTCGTTGGTCGTAATGCAACTTTTGGCGTTCCTCTCTCAAATACGAAAAAAAAGTAGCGCATCTGTGCTTTTAACGCCACCTGAAAATAAATTCGCCTTGGTTTGAAGTTTTATTGCTTTAACACCCAAAAATTCACTTCACTAAATTTAAAAAACAAAGTAAGTGAAATTTCCGCAAGTTACCAAATTCTAGTTGTCAATCTAAAGTAATGATCAATGATCCTCGCCAACAAACTAGATAAAGAATTTAAGCCTTACAATTGTCACAATTGATTACTTTATGGATTACCTTAATGTGAATAAAGTATCTAAGTGTTTACACAGGTTCGGCTTGTAGTCTTAACTTCAAACTTTTTAACTTTTGTAGATAAAATAAATAAACTTCAATAATTTACTAGTCTAACCAAATAAAACACTTGATTACTTTTCCCACGTTGAGGTAATCTTAAATATAATCATTGGTCCTAATAGAAAAGTTTTACTTTTGCTCTACTATGTTATTCAAATTTCAAACATTCTTTTGTAGTCAACTCGTTCAAATTAAAACTTGGGCACATTTTCCCATACAAAGTTCCCCCAGTTATTTATCGCCTAATGAATTCCAGACATTTTCTTTTGTTTCTTTTATATCAATTTCAAATTGTATGTAAATTCGATTTGTTCACTGAACAAACTCTTTAAGTTCTTTTAAATTATTTTCCAGCAGTTTACTTGCTGCTGGTTGGTTGTTAGTCCATCTGACTGGTTGATGTTTGGAACGATTGTAAGCCTAGATAACCTTATCTAGTGTACAAGAGTACATGGAACAAGTGACAGCAGTTAAGTGTCACGAAAGCAATATTATTTTATAGCCAAAAGCAACAAACCAAATAAAACCAAAAAAAAAAAACTCCCAAAAAACTTTTAGTGAGAAGCAAAAAAAAAAAAAAAACTTCAAATAAAACTACAAAAACAATCAATGGCAGTTGTATTTGCAAACCGCAACAACTTAAAAAAAATGTCTACTGTTTGAAAAGGGTGGTGCTTTAAGAGAAAATATTTGGTAAGTGGGATAAGTTGAAAAACTTGGAATTCAAAATGATTAATTCCGGGTTTGAAGAGCGTTACGAGTGTAAAGAAATTTGCATAACTTTTAAACTTATGGAGATAAAATTTCAAACATTGACAGCGCCTTAGGCTTATTTTGAAGTGGGTAGATTTTAGTAAAATTTAATTTAAAATGGTTCAGTTCCGGCCTCAAACGGATCAAACGATTTCTTTAAAGAATCACTAGTATGTGTGCATACCAGAGAACTGCAAAATTAAAAATTTTTCTTGATTTATTCATACGCTCAAATTTACATTTACTCTTTGCCTGCAAAACAAAGTTCAACGTTGGTAATTTTTACATCGTTTCGTACACATTTGATTTTTGCATGGATTTGTTTTCTATTGAAAGTGCTTTGTTTGCATTTTTGTTGCGCACGCAATATACCCAGTAAAAACTTCGCTTACTTTTTCAAAACGAATAGCTTCTTTTACTCATTATTTAGTAGCTTTCTTCTATAACTACATGTATAAAAACTTCTATAACTACTTTTTCTGGATGTATTTAAGTAAAAAAATAATGACTTACTTTTATATGCGTTAATTTTGGGACATGCCTTATAAAATTCATTGGTTCTTTCAGTAGAATTGTAAGTAGTGCCTTCATATTTTTCTGATTACTCAACACATTATTTTGTAGGCGGAGTTTTTACTGGGTAACACACTTGTGTAAATTCAAAAAGGAACACATTCGTATACGATGGTATAAATAACAAAGCACGATGTGCATTATTTGAATGACTGCAAACCAGCAACGAATGTTTGCGGTTGCGCAAGTTTGATTGTATGACCGCAAGCGAGTGTATTTGTTGTTGTTCATGTAATGCGATTTTTTTGCAATTGCACAAAGCCGTTCTCTGGTGCATACGTGTTTGTTTGTCAAAGTTTGTTGTTAAAACTACAACAACAGCACACAAAAACAACGATTTTCTTGTTTTATGTAGAAACAACAGAACAAGAAGAAAAACATACATTATTTTCATGTTTAAAAAGTAAAATAAAAAGCAAAAGTTCCCATTTAGTTAAATATGTACATCGAATTTTTAATGTAGAAACCATTTCAGGCATGATGCTGGTGTTTTCTGTAATGTGTAAAATGAACAAGTAAATCAATCATTATTATATTCTCCTTCTGTCTCTGGTTCTCTGGCGTAAGTGTTTCAGGTTACAATCGATTTAATTTCACTTTCGGATTATTTCAAGTATGAATTCGATATTAAATGCACTTTATAATACTTGAATCAAGCGTATTTTCAGATTTTTTCGGGATTAAATATGGATAAGTTTAGTATTTTGCTCTTATATAATACGTACTCGAATCCATCTTTAAAACAATTTTTCCAAAACAGCAACACACTAGCACCCCATATCTACTAGAAACATAGCTAAATATCGGCAAAATATATTTTTGGGCTGTACGCTTTACGCCTCATATATGTTTTAACTTCTTAACGTTTGATCTTCATTTGTTAATATGTAACTTACACAGTTTTCATCAACTTTAAAATTTATTTCAGCTCAGTTATCAAAACTTGGCGAAATTGCGTACAAACAAATTGAATGAATAAAGGCAGTTTACATAAAAAATGTCTTCATGAGAGCGAAGGTTTAATCTGCTTAATCGTAAAATGAACAAAATATGTATGCTAAAAATTTGCTGCATTTTTATAAAAAAAAATATGCTAAAAACCTGCTAAATAAAAAGGAATATTAATATAAATTTTATAAAAACATTATTTTTTTAAAAAATATGCTAAACAATTCTACTCTTCTCAAAAGTAAAAATCTGCTCTTCGACAAGGAAATATCGATGCCTTACTTTCTCAACCTCGTATCTTAAAAAAATACAACTTTTAAGGAGAGAAAAAAAACGTTTTATCTTTTTATACTTCGGTGTTTGGGTTAAAGTTAAAATGGAATTATTTAAGAATTGATTACATCTAGGTAAATTGTATTAAAATAATAAGTTGTTGCAGTGTTAGAACACAAAAATAGCAGCCGTTTGATATGAAAAAGTCTAAACCGTATTTTTAAGTTAAGAGGTTGAGGAAGTACGGCATCGATATGCTAAAAAGCAGTTAGCATATTTAAAAAAACATGCAATTCCCCAATTCAATATGCTACATCTAGCAGAAGATAAGCTAAAATGGTTACCCTGTAATATATGTTTTGCTAAATCAGTAGTGTCCGACCGAACGCACTTTATGAGACCGAACCCGAACTTCGGTAAATTTTGACAAGTTCGGCCGAACCCGAACCCGAACTTTTTGTTTATAACTCTGAACAATTGTACTTTTTTTAATGTATTTATTTAAAACAAGATAAAATTTCGGGAAATTATTACATTTACACTTTTGGAAGGATGCAACATGGACATTATAGTATTCAAAACTATTTTATAGTTAAAAAATAATTAGTAATTGCTTGTTTTTAAGAGAAAAAATAAAGTTCAAGTTTAATACAGTATACATTAGGGCTATAACTTTTTCATACTTTTTGCGAAAATCAAAAACGGCATAGTATAGTCGTGTAGAACATTAAAAGTTATTAATAAAAAATATGATAATTTTTTCGGATTGTTAAAAAAGTTCACGCAGGGATCGGGAATTTTTAAAATTATACACCTGATATTTGTATATATTCCTATACGTATCACTTAAATGCTATTTTGGAATTTATCCACTGCTTTAGATTTAAAAATTTTCCTACGGTTTACAATTCATCGCGGTTCAAAATTTCTTAGAAGGTTTTAAAAATTTGCTTCGCTGCGTGAGGTTTTTTTTCGCAAAACGACGGGAGACAGGTGTTTTCATTACTAAAACATTATTGGCCACTCCGTCGTACTATGCCAATAATTTAGTTATAGCCCTAGTATACATATTAGTACTCAAACCTCCACAATGTATTTTTTGAATCCGTTGGGGTGTATTTTCTCTAACTGGCGTTTAAAATTGGCGGTAGTTTGTTTGCTTGGCAACGAACTCCCCCTTGACATTTGTTTGGTGCAGCATTTGAATTTAGCGCTTGCTCAATTTGTTTCAAAAAAACTCCAAAATGGATTGGATGACATTTTTATCTGGAACAATGTATACTATAAAGTTTGGATTGTGGTTCACTCAAAACTATAGATTATCTTACCATTCGCAGAATATAAATAGAGTATTTTTTTGCCAAATAAAATTAAACCGTTTTTTTTTTGTTGTATTTTTTACCGTCTTATAAAAATTACACATATAAATACATTTTTATACACTTAAGCATTTTATTTAGTCATCACTGTATTTTTTCGTTATGTTATTATGTTATTTCATAAAAAAGTTCGGTGTTCGGTAAAGTTCGGTAAAAATTTCGCCGAACACCGAACTTAGGCCGAACATCATTTTTTGCCGAACTCCGTAACCGAACCCGAACGTTCGGTCGGACACTATAAATCAGTATAGTTAGCCATAAAGTTTCCCATAATCTCTTATTTGGTATATTTTATTTTTGTTAATTTTGAGCAAAAACACTAAAATTATAACTTTTTTTCTTTAGTTTTTAATAAGTTCCAACTTTATTTCTTTTATTATTTTTTTTTTTTTTTGCTTACGATTGAAAACTAGCAAGGTTGAATTCGAATGGTCGCTTGCTATCGACTGCTGTCATTAGAAATTTCGATACATAACGACTGATAGTATCCCAAAATTAAAAACAAAAATCGAACGTACGAGTAAGTATTCGATCGTATACGACTGCCAGAATTAGCGCCCCCTTTCAGATCACAATCTAGGAACAGTCAAAATAAATCTACCAACAGTTACCCCTATCAAATCCTGTGATTTTTAATTACTGTTCTTATATAAATATATTACAAGAAATATATCTTCTTTATTGGATAAAGGCATTATCTACCCAGTTCACAGATCATGAGTTCACGGACAAAAATGTCTTCATGAGAGCGAAGTTTAAAGTTTTTCTCTAAACTAGTTATTTTACTGATTACTTGGGGTATTTCATGCATGAAGCTGGTAGTGATTACCAAAGAACTTTACAAAAAAATTTTTGTCTATATGCGTGTTTTTCATAGATTTAAATAATAGTCTATTGGCTTCTTTACCGCCGAAAACGGACTAAATTTATAATAACTTTCCTTTCGAAAAGGCATTTTGAGAAATAAGGATGTTTTAAATAGTCCAAATTAATAGGATAATAAAGATAATAATCCAAATTATTATGATACAATTTAAGTTGTATCCAAAGAGGAAACGCATGATTGGTGCACCAGTTCTAAGTAGCAGAGTGGTTATTAGGGTTACCGTTAGATATTTTTCAATAGTGGGGCAACAGGTCATCTTCTAAAAATAAAGTTGCACAAAAAGTTTGTTTGAGAAAACAAAAGTCGCAAACCTTGTTTAATGAATTATTTATATTATTTATAAAAAACATAACATAAAAAAACCAAAAATAAAACCTACATTACGTTGCCCGCACATTTGCAATATTATGGTACAATAATTTATATTGTACAAAAAACGGGTTAAGCTGCGACTTAATTAAACGAGTAGCTACGTCATCGTCCAGACTTGCAAGAAGATTGGGGAGGGGTTCTCAGTTTCATGTTCATTTTAAGGCTCAGAAATTATTGTTTTGAAACCAGTTTCAATCATTTTCCACACAACCTGCAACCTAACTTGTACCAGAATGTAATGAAATTATCACAATCATTTCGATTTTCTTTGAGAACAGATGAAACGCAAACACGAGTTTTCTGCACGCCGGTTTCAATGCACCTGATTTCCAATGCATTTCAAACCGGTCTCAAAAAGGTCGCGTCGTGTGTGGTCCCTCAAAGGAATATATGGCATAAACTCAAATGAAGCTCGAAAATAACTAGAAGTTGCAGTTTCGTTGCAGTTGCGTTTCACCGTCTGTTCTGGGCCTAATTCTGTTTTGTTTTGTAATTCCCACACTTTATAACTTGAAGTTGGCTGTAGGTGTTTTTGTGTTTATATATCTGTGGCTTGGAGCTAAAAGGGCCAATGTCACTTTTTTGCTCTTTTGAGTTAATCATTGCATTATATTTGTTTTCGTGCTCTCTTTCATTATGGAAAAAACAGCTAAAGTAATACTTAACCCAGAACAGCTTCATAAATAAAATGCTGGCCAATGTCACTATGAAAGCATCCATAAAAGTTTTTTGTAAAAGTGAATATTTTGACATTGGCCCTTTTAGCTCCAAGCCGCAGATATAAAAAGGAGAAGAGAAAACACAAGATAAAAATTGCAAAACTATAATTTCATAATCTGGACACTAATGCAATTTCAAACAGGATTTTAAAAAATTGTAGCAAAAAAAAAATTTAAAGTCTGGACGATGACAACACAGAAAAAATTATAAGGCATAATGCTTTAGTAATATTAATTTTACAAATTTGTTGTGATTAAAAATAATACTAGCAATTGGACCACCCTTTTAGTCAAGTCAGTCAAAGAAAATAATCATTTTGTTTTCAACTTTTTTATTTTTTTTTTTTTTTTATTCCAAAAAAGAAATCTAAAACCCGTCAAAGTTAAGCTTTAAAGATTTTTTTTATTTTTGTTCCAGTTATTTTTCTTTTTAAGTCAGCGGAAATGTTGAAAATGCATTTCACCGTGTTTAAATACTTTGGAGTCAATTTCCCTCCAAAAAAAAAAAACAAAACAAGAACACCAAAAATGCTTCTTACAAAAAGCGAACATTTAAAGGAACAAACATCAATGAAGCAATTTAATTTTAACATGTGTTTGTAATTAAACTTTAAAATTTCACAAAGAAATCTACCAAAGGAATAAAGACACACACACATACACACAACCAGCAACAATTTACATGAAAATTGCATAATCTTACACACATACATAGATCGTACTATATAACTTTTGCATAGCCCAACAAACATTAGCAAGTAATATAAAGCTTAGTCTAGACGATATGTTGAATCAGCAAATGTATGCTTATACTCATATGCTTAAAAATAATAACAAATGTCTCCATCAGCATATGCAATATGCTAGGTGTCTAGACGATATGCTGAAAATACTAAATTTTTCAAATTCATCATATGCTAGCAAATGATATTTCAACAAATAAGTTAGCATACAATTTTTGTGTCTACACGATATGTTGAATTTCGTATGTTGTTATGTATGTTGAGTAAAGAGAACATTTGTTTAAAAATTAAAAATTCATTTGAAAATTCTCTTTTTTTATTATTTTATTTAAAATTTGTTATCAATTATCGCCTTTATTGCAAAAATGAATAGTTTTAGTGTAATTAAAAAATTAAAATATTTAAGGACTGGATTGATCTTAAAATTATTAGTAAAGTCTCACAGTTTATTACTTTATTTCAGTTCTACCCCTATGGTAAATTATGTGCCGACCAGAATGTTTTATGGATTTATTTGATACCCACACCACTATAGTGTCTGTAGCACCTAAAAATATTGGTTCTATAACCATCGTTAAGTATACCGATCGACTCAATCGCTATCTCAGTCGATATAAGGATGTCCGTCCGGCCGGCTGGCTGGCTGTCCACGTTGTAGTGCGCAAAGTACTTGTCGCAATAATTCGCAAAATAATAAAAAAAAATTTGGTTCATTGGTTCTATTATTTATTGTAATTAAACGATAAGGAACGGTCCATAATTTCTCAAAGATCCCATAAAAACTTCTTTCCGAATAAGAGTCTTTGCGCTCATAAACCATGTTCTATGTTGGTATTAAGACCAAATCTGGGTCAAAAAGTTTTATTGTAAATCTATTGTTCCCATACAAATACCACTCCCAAAAATATTACCAATACCATAACGTCCTTAAAAATCTTGATCGGTTGAGTAATTTTTAGTATTAAAAACATAAATAAGACCAAATTTCAATACAAAACACTTGTATGTTTCAACTGTTTTAAAGTCCCGCTTTCTACGGGAGCTATAGTGAGTTTTTTTTTTTGCCGATTATCACAAAATTGCATCGTGTTATTTCTAGCCACTTAAAGCTAAATTGGACTATATTTTTCCACAATATCAATATTTTTTAACGTTTTGGGGTATTTAAATGATTTCCCAGAGTGGGCTTTATTCGGAGCCTATAGTAAATTGTGGGCCGATCTTCTCCAAATTTAGTTCTGTGATTTCTAATTTTATGAAAATATGACCGACCAAATTTTACTATAATAGCGTTATTAGGTACGTCTTAGGCATATTTAAGTATTTCCGAGAGTGGGTTTAACATGGGGCCTATGGTAAATTATGGAACAAAGTACTTGCAAAATTAAATAGCAATCGATTCATTCTGTCGCGAATTTTTGTTAGTTTCTTTTACAGAAACATACATTTTTAAGGGTGTTGGGGTTCTGGTTAAAAAGAAGAAAATTTACTGAGCTGAGCGAAGTCGTTGCTTGATATACCATTAAATAAGGAAAAAATTTATTAAGCGAAGCTGATGTTTGTTATACCATATAGTTAATACCTATATTGAAGCAATTACATAAAGTATATTAAATATTACCACATGTATACTCAAACCTAATATATTAAACAAAAAGATTTATTAGAATACAAATGGTTAACTTTAATAGCTTCAGAATTTTATACGCTACTGTATCATGCATTATATTATATGAAAGCTTGAAGATTTCTCTAGAAAATATTATATGTAAATAAAAATACCTTAATATCGACAATATTTTGAGATAAGAGCCATTTTGACAAATTACATTAGTAACTAAAAAAATTTTTTGAAATTGGTTCTTAATGGGTTAATAATTCAGCATGTTTTATATACCACGTGAAAAGTATTTGGAAACACGCTTCAGCGCTACCCATATTGCTGAGATCAAATTTATACTTCAAGAGATATTGGTAAATAATTTTTCAACTTTTATGATCTATATCTCTAAAACAAAGTTCGTTGACGAACATTTTTATTTTCAAAGCACTTCTAAATGCAATTTTTTGTTTTCCGATGAGCTAGAAATCTTGATAAGTTCCGGGGTTATATACAAAATTAAACAAGTAATAGAAAGAATACCATTTTTTATCTATTTTATATGCTACCAAATTTGCCGTATGCTGAAAAGCTTGCATACGACTTTCAACAAATAACATATTTGTCAACATACGTAGAAAGTTTGTTGAAAAGTAAAAATATTGTGTCTAGACGATATGCTATAATTGTGAACAAACGTTTGCTGACTTCGTTAACAAATGCCTGTCATATGTTAGTAAGCATACGTTTGTTGAAAAAATTTGGTGTCTACACGATATGTTGGCGCTGAAAGCTAATTTTTCAACATAAATTTGCTGATTCAACATATCGTGTAGACTAAGCTTAAAACCTAAAATGAGATTTTATAAAAAATTCTGAGTTTAGTTAAGAAGGTACAACTTTTAGAAAAAAAACCTAGGTATTCTCCTTTTCAAAGGTAAAAATGTATACCAAAAAAAATTTACAAAATTTTAATTTAATTTTTTATGCTTATGGGTTTTCATGCCTGAATCCATTCCAGATTTTATTTGTACAGTTGTATTTGTTTATTCAATGTCTGCGTGTAAATGTGCAATAATCTTATTAAACTTACAGACACACGCATCCTTATAAACATAAGTACATACATAGATACATACATACATACAACATGAATAAATTTAGTATAAATGTTACATGCACTTGTTTATATAAGACAAACCATTGGGATTTTAATCGCCGAAATTGTTAAGTTTTTTTGTTTTTTTTTGGAGGTTTTTTGGCGTACCTTTGCAGATAAACTTGTATCCTGGAGTCTATGGACAAGTCGGGTTATTAAACAGACATAGAGACACGTAGAGACACCAAACAATTACGCAGACTAAACATATAGAAAAATGTACTCATGCACTCGTATTTATCTTCAAAATTTTAGTGTCAATAAACAACAGCAACAACGGAAAAAATAATAAAATAAAATATACTAACAAGGTTGGCAAAAGTGTAGCCCAATTGGCGGTTTCTTTCTTTTGTGTTACAAAAATTAAGATTTATTATCAACTCGAATTTTGGACTTTACTATACCCCTTCCAACAAAGTTTTAACTGCTTTGAACAAATCAAAATCGATGCCAGCTTAAAACAGCTAATCCGACCAATAATTTGTATGTTTATTAAAAAACAAGAAGTTTTGATCGAATTAAAATTCGGGTATGTCATATATTATTAAACATTTTCAATGGTCTTTTATCATTTCGACGCCTAGTGTTGGTTAAATTTTTTTGAAATTTGTAACTTTAACGCGAAAAACGTTTCCTGGGAATTTCCGGTTGAAATTTTTGTATTGGGATATTATAGATATAATTTTGTAGTGAGTGTTTGTCATATCACTTTAAATCAGAGTTCAGAATTTATCATATACGAGCGCTCGTAAAGGCACCGCAAAATAAGTCCCAGTGCAATAACTCCCAATGAAATAAATCCCAAAATAAATGAAATGAGTCCCAAATCCCGAAAAAATTAAATAATTCCCAAATCAATAATGAAACAAATCCCAACTTTTGGGCGATATTTCATACTGAAATAACTTCCAAAGAAATTAATGAAATAACTCCCAGAAACAGTCCATTGAAAAGGAATAAAATAAGGGAAAAAAAAAAAATTACAAAATAATAAAAAATGTATTTTCATATTTTTTTTTATAATTCTTACAAAGTAGTTTTAAACATAAACACAGACTTATTTGGTATGCGAATACCCGAAACTTAAAATGTAGAATTCTAAAATCGTGAATTTCAAAATCTCAAGTCTTAAAATCCAGAAAAACGACTCTGCATTGCCGCAAAAATGTTCTCCTTTATGGTTCATATAATAAACACCATCTTCAAGGCAGAGTCGAAACCTCTATTTGTTTTGATTACTCATTTCATTGCAAATTAACTGATATGAATATTTTTACCGGTAATCGTTTCGCTGCGCCAATTTTGGTTCTCTATTTAATATTAACTAGATGACCCGTGCGAATATTTTGCACCGTTAGTTGTCATTTTTGTAACATAAAATGAAAATAATTAATAGAAATTTTAGTAACTTCAATACATTTTAAAATATAATTTTAATCAATGAAAATCTAATTATTTTTCGTCATTAGTGTTAGAAATAAGCTTTAAAATGAGATATCATTCATTAAATTTGATGCGGTGGTATGGGAGATATTTGCAACCGACAAAAAAACGTGCTTTAGAAATAATATATATGATGACGATAGAATAGAGTATGTTTTCTTTTATATTTTCCTTTTATATATGTTTATATATTAAATATGATTATGAATTTTCTTTTATGTATTTAAGATATTAAAACTCGCTACATTTGTTTATATCCAAAATTTGTTTTATCCAAAGAAGTGTCACGATACACTACCAAGTAATTTATCTCTTATTTTAGACCCAAGTTGTTCAAATTTTTCTTCTCGTTCACTAAATTGAGCTTTACACCAAAATACAAAAAAATAAAATAATAATATAAATTCAATTCAATGGTTATAAAGTATAAACTAATTTAACAATGTTTTAAGAGTTTAGGTCTATTTTCCTTTAAATTTAGTTATTTCCCAATAGAGTACCGAAACGTTCACTCTTTGTTCATTCATGAGCGAGTGTGAACGCTTAAACATTTTGCTGTTTTTTTTTCAATTTTCATATGAACAATTCAAAAATGAATTTACCGCAATCGATTACTTCTGACAAATTTTATTAAAAAAAAACTTTTGATTGCTCATGAGTTATCAAAAGAAATTTTTTTGTATTCTTCACACTCATGAACAGTGTGACCCTTTTAGCATTTTCACTGCTAAATTTAGCATTATTTATTTTGATTTAGCAGCGAATTTTTCAAATAGCATTTAGCATTATTTTCAGCATTTCTTTTAGCATTATTTAGAATTTTTTAATCTTAAAAAGTTTATGTATTGCTATTTCACAAAATAACTTATCACTTCTGTCAATCTCTATAATTGTATTTTGTCATTTATACAAATGTATAATAATAGCAACCCTGTAAACACAAAAGAAAAAAAAATTAAAGAAGAAATGGTAGATTTTATTACATAAGAAATAACGGTTTTGGAACAGCAATGGCAAAAGCTGAATGCATACGAATTGATGAACCAAAGTTCAACTATTGAATTCTGGATAGGTGTTTAGAATATGACGAAAACAGACCACATTCTAATGGTATTTTGACCAACACTTTGGAAATTAAGGAAAACTATTCATATAATGATGTGTTTAATGTGTAATTAAATTTACTGAAAATGCTGTTGAATAGCCTTTTATGTTTCCAATGATAATTTTTGTTTTTACTTATATTTAGTATTTAATAACGTATACCTGTGGCAATAAATATTAATGGCTTTAGTTGACTTAAGTGCTTTTTAATTTTATTTCATATTCTTATTATCTTCTTCACGCTGCTAAGTTTCAAGTATAAAATATAATTTTTAATAAAACTGTATGCATTTATATCTTAACATTCACAATACAACACACAATTCATTTCAGACAAAACCCTTTAAATCTCCAAACACGAAATTTCGACTTAAGCCATTATTAAGATCTAACTTTTTAAAATTTTACAAAAAAACTATTTAAAATGATAAATTTATTTATCGCCTTAAACTGTTTATAATTTATTATTAAGATTTTTGTATGACGTGCCAAATTCCCAATTTTTCATATTGGATAAATACACTGAAATTTTTTGTTGAGGGAAAGCTAGCTTCTATGCGCATTTCACTGGTTATAAATTTTGTATTCCCGGAAATAACTTTGATAATATACTTGCAAGTGCCCGTGCAGAAAACTGAATTGCCAAATTGGTTTTTTTTTGTTGTTTTCTTGCGAAGACAATAGAATGAAACAATTTGTTTTTTAATTTTGTTTTTTCTTTATACCCACTTACAACTACAATTCGAGTCGGAAAGAACCCAACCAATTGTAGGGGGATGTAAGAAAAGATAAATTCACTGTTTATTGTTGGTGTTTTGTTTGAGCTTTGATATTGTTACAACTACACACAGAAAACAAATTGGTTGGGAAACGGTTGCAGTAATAAAATATTGATCAAGTAACATGATTTATTATTGCAACTATTAAAAATGTATAGTTCTAACTGATTTTTAATTCTCTTGATTATAAAAATGATGTTCCAACTGAAATATGATTCCTTCAATTCTTTTATTAGTTATGATAACTAATTTAATTAAGTTCTAAAAATTAGTACAAATGGTTAGAATCACAACCGAATTTAATATAGGGCAATACTGAATATTGGTCATTGCAATCAATAATTTGCTTTCGTCAATAAATTTTGTAATATAAATGATTATTCATTTATTGCAGCTAATTATTGATTGTTGGAATAGATTCAATTCGAGTACAACAAATGAAAATATAATTATTCGGAATTCACAACAAAAAAATAGTTAAAAGCCCCAATTGCTTACTAAATTTTCTGTCAAAACATTTGATAGATAAAATTAATTTTTAATATTATATTTAAAAAATATATTTGCGGTCAAAAATGGAAAATGTGAAAAACTTAATAAATAGGGGTAAGTAATTTACGTATTCTTATAGGTATGAACATATACACGTACATACATATGTATGTATGAATGTATGTATTATTTTTTATACCCTGCAAATTATATTGGACTTCTTGATCCATTTTGATCCTGGACTGGTCCAATGTAGTGCAAGTATGGACCATGTCATTATTAAAAAGAATTTGCAGTGAAACGACATGTCTTCGTTTTTTAACGAAATGTTTTCGTTTTGAAACGATTTCAAAGCTAATCCTCTGGAGTATTCCATGGAGTAGTTTTAAGACTTCCCCTTTGTAATTCAAGCTGGGTTATATGGTCCTGCCCTAGGACATCGTACTTTAAAATAACCCATTTTTCCATTCATTGAGAATACCTTTGGACAAGTCCTTGCCCCTTATGGGCTACATTTGACCGGTTAAAAAAATATATTGATAACGACAATCAAATCTCTTGTTATGAACACCAATTATGTGTTAATTCAGTTGCACCTATCATTTATTCGGGTATAAGCACAATTTTGTTTCTAATAATCATACTAAGAACCAACAATATCTGTTGTTATGACTGATAGTGTACTAAAATTCAAATGTTGCTATCAAACCTATTATGCTAAGCAACGTAATTTTCAGTTATTGGAACCGAATTGTTTGATAGTACATGCAACCGACGAAATTCGATTGGCGCCAAATTCGGTTGTGATCACGAATCTGTTTTCTCTGTGTAAGACTTTGAGTGTTTGGAATTCTTAATCGCTTTAGGGTTTTATTTGTATAATATTTTTAGCTTTTCTAAAATCTTTGGAAAAGGTTTCCTGATGATCTGGCCTAAGCAACCAGTGAAATGCGCATAGAAGCTAGCTTTCCCTCAACAATAAATTTCAGTGTATTTATCAAATATGAAAAATTGGGAATTTGGCACGTCATACAAAAATCTTAATAATAAATTTTGTATTCCCGGAAATAACTTTGGTTTATAATTTCTTTTTCTTTTACTTTTCTTGTAATTATTTCACGGTGATCAACGGTTTTTTCTGTGCAATCGTATGGAAAATGTTGTGCCATGCTTGTTCTGTTTATACTCATACTGGACTCTCATACACTTGCAGTATAAAATTTTGAATAATTTTTTGCAATGATTATTAAAGTTTTGTTGTTTTTTTTTTAACTAATTTTACTTAAGTAAATGTAAATTTTTATACATCGTCGGCTTAGTATGCAAACCTGCTAACTCCCTTTCAACAAATTTTACAGGAAAAACTTTTTATTTTTCCTATTTACTGCTTGAGAAGAGAGAACCAAAAATATAGTTGATTTGACACACTTCAAGACTCAAATTGAAGAATAACTACATGCTGGTCGACGAGGCATATATTTCTCTACCACACGGCATCAAATCTCAATTTACTTAAAAAGTGGATTTCGCAGGTCTGCATATTAAGCCGACGATATGTAATTCTTTTTAAGTTTTCTTTACGTTTATACATTTATTAGTATGGGAATGTAAATTTGTCTGTAAAATATGTAAAAAAATCTTGAAGTCAAAAATTTTTTTTACTTTTTTTCTTTATGTCCTCTATTTTTATTTTCAAAATCTGGTTGCCTTACTTAAGCAAATGACAGTTTCATAAAACTTAACAAAAGTTTTCTTTAAGTTCAATATGGTTTGCCTCATATGGTTGCGCCTTAACAGGTTTTTTTTTGACAGTTGACAATGTTGCATATTTTGCAAACTGTAGGTTAGGGCTTTAAGCGTTTATCATGAATATTTTAAAGATAGGAACTTTTGTTTTTTTGGTTAAAAAATCGCTAACTTTTGTCCAACTACTGAATTGTTTTTATTAAATAAATCTAAGTATGTATGTTTACAATTTTTTTTTATATAAACTTCATTTAATTTTAAAGAAATATAATATTTTCAGGTTAATTAATGTTTAATTCATTCATTAAAATTATACAATTCTTTAAGAAAATTTAGCATTTTTTTTAGCATTTTCAAATTTTATTTTTAGCATTGTTTTAATTTAGCATCTAATTTTTTTTAGTTGTGGTCACACTGCTCATGAATGAAAATAAGCAGCAACATTTTAAAACGTTCATACTCACTCATAAATGAACAATGAGCGAATATTGCGGTACTCTGCTTAAAATATTTTATGTGAGGCGCTTAATTCTGACCGGGGATTCCCCTACAGACAGTGTTGCCCAAACTTCGTGACCAAAAATGGCTAAATTTACAAAAAAAAAAAATGGCTAAAAATGGGATAAAAAATGGCTAAAAGCTTTTTTAAATAAAAACACATTAAAATTCAATAACAAAACAGAAATAATTCATTTAAAGTGGTTTATGATAAAATTGTGAGTTAAGATCAATTTGTTAAATAAGAATAAACGTAAATTAATATTAAAACAAATTAATATTAAAAATTTTAATCATCGAAAAATTCGATGTCGTTATTGTTCATCTCATAGGAATCACTCATTAGTTTCAAATAATCATAAGTTTTAAATAATTTGAAAGAAAATCATAATCACGACAACATTTTCCCAACCTTTTGAGTCCAGATGTACAATAAAAAACAAGTAAGAAAGTATAATCGGTTAAACCCGACTTTATGATACCCTACACCACATTAGAACCTTTGTACCAAATTTTATCAAATAATCTCTAAATTTCGACATGTACTTTGCACACATGGTTTACATGGACAGCCAGCCAGCCGGACAAAAATCGTTAATTCGACTAAGAAAGTGATTCTGAGTTAATCGGTATACGTAAAGGTGGGCTAAGTACCAATATTTTAAGGTGTTACAGACATCAGCAGAAACGCATAGTACCATCTCCACCATTGTGGTGGTGGTATAAATATTGTATTGTTATGGTAAAAATATTTACCTTATTGATAAAATCGAATTAACGGTTGCTTAATGTAACCTATTTCTCAATTTACTTTTAACGATGTTTACTTGGCTAAACACCCTCTCTACTTCAGCATTAGACCATGGAAGTGAGAGCAACTTTATAGTCATTTCTGAAATTTCTAAAACAATTTTGTAACCGTCTGCATCCGTTTATTGAAATACTTGCAACCAGAAAGAAACAGCGATGTTTGTGTTGATCCAATTTATAAATTTAATAGTGGAATAATGTTCCTTTATTTTGAAAGATGTTTCATCATCGTCGTTAAAATCGATTTTCAACATTTGTTAAAGTTGTGATTTAAATTAAAGGCGTTTTAATTGCTCAAAATGTTTATTTTACTTTTATAAATTTTTATAATAAAATAAAAATTATTCTTTTAACAGAAAAACGGCAAAAAAAATTTTATGGCTAAACAAGTTGAAAAATGGCTAAACTCATTTTTGAATGGCTAAATCTAGCCACTAAATGGCTAAATTGGCAGCACTGCCTACAGATAATATTGGACTACGTGTTTCATTGTGGCTTAAATGTACTACTTACAACATGGTCCAATGTACTGTAGTATGGACCATGTTATACAAAATTAACATGCAGTGCTGCCAACATTTGCATGATGTATACTTTTCTATAGTTTACAGTATTACACATTGGTAGCCTTGATGGTGTCCATTATTAGTTGTTTATTTAAAAGTGAAAGTTTGTGAAATTTGTGGAAAAGAGGTAAACATTTAAAAATACCAAGTAAATACATATATGTATTTAAAAATAGCAATAATAGACTACAGTACACCCCTTAAGTGTACTCCATACTGTAGTAACATTGAGTACTTTTAAAACTAACCCACTTTAGTACTCCATGGAGTAGTTTAGGGAATACTTAGGTGGGTTATATGGTCCCCTCCAAGGACATCGTAACGTCAAATGGACCACCTTTTACCCATATATTTGGAGTAGTTTTGGAGTACTCCTACTCCTTTATGGACTACTCTTTACATGCATGTATGGACTAGTCTCGTTATCTGCAGGGTCGTTTAACTCTGTTTTTTTTTTTTTTTTTTTTTTGAGCAAGATGCTTTCGACTGAAATCCTAAGCGAGCGACCGAGAAGCTGCCTTTACCGGGTTTTTATTCCAAATCCTACTGTTGCATTCTAATTAATAATTTTTAGAAAATAGCTCTTCATATTCTTAAGAGAAAGACAAATTTAATTATTTTAAAACGAAAACATTGCTTTTTAGTCTTAAGATCTTTTTAATGATGATTCAATTCAATTTGGAGTTGTTTAGAATCAAAAACCGTTTAAGCGTTTTTGTTTTTCTTTTATAAGAAAGATATCGATTTGATAACATTGAAATTATTTAGTTCTCTAGTAAATTAAAGTTAAATCATTATGCACGTCCATGTTGTTTGTATGTATGTAGGCTAAAGTATTTGTGTGTTTTTTTTTGTTTTTTTGAAAAAGCTTTTTAGCGGTTTGTGTGTGTGTGTGTCACTGTGTTTTTGTTGTTTTTTAATACAATTAGTTGCAATTTCGGTTATCATTTAAAACACGTGCTGTGTTGACACTTGTAAATATTTAATTGACGGTTTCATTAATGTTCACTGCATGCCACGCTATGCCACACATTGTTTGTTGTTATTTTGTTTCTTTTTATTCGTTGTTTAATTTTTTTGTAATTTTTTTCTATACACAACAAGTAACAAGAAAAAAACGTATTTAAGACAGGCCGATTAAGCCAAAGCCAGAAGAGAGAGAGAGAGAGAGAGAAATAAAAAGACAATTTGAACCGTGTAAAAACACATGCCGTCGTCTGACTTTTGATGTAACGTGTTGAAAAACTATTTTTGGTGTTAAGTTTTGAAATTGTTTATTTAATTTTCCCGTTTTTTCTTCATTTTATTTATTGTACTTGTACTTCCATATTTTGTTGTACTGCAACATGTTGTGTGTGTGTGTGTGCTATTACAAAATAGTGCATCGTAGAGAAATTACAATTTAAAGTTACAAAATAAGGGGATTTTTTACAGTTGGTTTTCTTTTTTTTTTTAGAAAAAAACTTTATAGGTATTATTTTGTTGTCGTTTTTGTGCTTGTTTTGTCACACCATTAAAGTTGGATGTTTTGGGAAAAATATTTGGTGTTAAAAACTAATTAATGTTTGAACATACACGTTTCCTTAAGAAGCGATCATGTTTTATTGGTTTTACATTGTAATTTGACTCCTTTTGGCATGTTTGAAGAGTTGCCATTAAAAGTGACATTTTTTTAGGTTTTTTATTTCATTAAAATTTTTATTATTTTTATTAAATAACAAACGAGGGCCCACTTACAAGTTTTTCTTTGCAGAAATTTTATTTGAAGTGTTTGTTTCTTATAAAGGATTTCCGGTTTGATGAAAGTTTTTTATTTGCAAATATGTATGTATGTATGTATGTCATAAGTTTTGTAATTGTTTCAAAAATTATACAATATTTTAGAATCCTTAAAAAAGTGTATAAAGCTGCACCCCCACACATCAAACTGGATCATCAAACTTACATTTTTGAAATTGTAGGTACAAAGGTACCTATAAGTAATAAAAAACCCACACGTACGGTTTGATGTGAGTTTGACACTTTTGATTTTCATAAAAATTTTAAGCCAGTTTGATATGTTTGCGCGCAATTTCTTCAAATTTTACTTGTGTTTTGTTTAAAAATGTATGAATTGAATTTTCAACTTTTTTTATTGAAATTTTATAATCAGATTATCTGAATAATTTAATATTTTCCGAAAAAATATCCAATTTTATTTATTATTACAAAAACTTTAAAATAAAGTTTGATGGCCTGAATTCGATGTGTGGCTGCGCTTAACATTACAAAATATTACCAACACATACAGGGTGGGCGTATATACCTATTAAATATTTAATTTTTTCTTTTCAGATTATAAAATACATATACAAAATGTAATTGATTTAATGTCAATGGCCGATTTCACGAATTTATTTAAATACAATTTATGTTTAAAAATCATTTTTCATGTCAAATAAAAATAATATTATATAAAAAACTATATTTAAATATGAATTGATATTGAGGTAGAGTTGGTGAAGTTGGCCATTAGTATGGATAATAATGTCACTTAAATGACTTCCCGTATTCAGCTTCGCAATTATTTTGCATAACATCTTTCAAAATGTGTGGCTGGAGCGCTCGAATTTCTGCAACACGTTGAAAATTTACCGCAGTTCGATTTATCGGTTCGAGGTAAATGTATTTCGGTGTCATATTGGTGGTGATGATGAATTACCCTACAGATAATATTGGACTACGTGGTCCATTGTTGCTTAAATACACTACTTACAACATGGTCCAATGTACAGTAGAATGGACCATGTTATACATCATGCAGTGCTGCCAACAACTGCATGATGTATACTTTTCTATAGTTTACAGTATTGCACATTGGTGGCCCTGATGGTGTCCATTATCAATGGTTTATTGAAAAGTGAAAGTGTGTGAAACTTGTGGAAAAAAGGTAAAAAAAATTAAAAATACCAAGTAAATAATAGACTACAGTTCACACAACAAAAGGCGATTAGTAAAAAATGAATAAGAAAAATGCTTAAACTACCCCTTAAGTGTACTCCATACTTTAGTAACATGGAGTACTTTTAAAACTAACCCACTTTAATACTCCATGGAGTAGCTTAGGGACTACTTCGGTGGGTTATATGGTCCCCTCCTAGGGCATCGTAATGTTAAGTGGACCACCTTTTACCCATATATTTTAGTAGCTTTGGAGTACTCCTACTCCTTTATGGACTACTCTTAACATGCATGTTTGGACTAGTCTCGTTATCTGCAGGGTAAGCAACGAATCCTAACTTCTAAGAGCAAAACTCTGACGTTAAAATAAATAATCGCTGATTTACTGATTTCTGTTTCCCAGCAGAAATAAATTGCGAAAATCAAATGGAAAAGTTAAAAAATTACGAGGGAAAAACCATTCAAGATAAGTGGAATTTTTTGACGCGAACATTTTTGACGTTAAAACTCTCCTATGAATTACCTAAAAAAAAGTTTTTTGTGGGAGTTTTTCATGATCGCAAATACGTGAAAAGGGGGAAACAATTAAGAGGGAAAAATTATTCTCGATAGTGTGAACCCTATACATATACTCCGATTCACTACTCTTTGTGGAGAGTATATCACGTACGTAAATTTTAAATTCAAAGAGAACTAACACAAAATTTATAACCTTAAGTAAAAAATTGAGCAAAATCGTTCCCTTTGTGGAATCGTCCCGACCGATTCGAAAGATTAAAGGAACTTGGTCGTTCCTTTCGTTCATCGTTCTTGTTTTTTTACTTTGAACAATGAATGAAGAAGGAACGAGAAATTTTCAGTGTCATTCGTAGAAACTTCAACAAGCAAACATTTGTTATTGTTTGTCTTTATTTTGTGGCGCAACAATTAAAAAAGGATTATTATGTGTTTTTTAAATGGGCAAAAGTCGTCAGAACTGATCTCTTTACAAAAAAAACCTCTTGTTCTAAAAGGTGAACGAAACATGATGATCCAACGGAACTAGGAACGATAAAAAAGAACTGTTGAAAAAGTCCGAACCGTTTCTAATAGGGAATCGTTCAATGGAACTAGGTTGTTTCGGAACAACACAACTCTACTTAAGTGGTAGGGACTGGTTTTAGTGCTAACACTTTATATGATGGGGACTTGTCACTTTAACATGGAGATGCCCTTGAAGGGAGCTAATTGACAGCTTTTTGACACTTTGTAACAGGTCATTGGAAAAGCTGAAATTGACACATTTAATTTCGTTTAAAAAAATGTATGTTGCAGATATTGTCCCATGTTAACCATGTTTATATGGTAGATCCCCTTGAATAATAGTTATAAAACCAGAAAGAATCAACCACTACTCGCACAAAATACTGTCACATGACTAGTTTTGTGCCAATTACTTTCACTCTGAAGTAACTACACTTTAAGCACACATTATCACCAGTTAAGTGATAAGTCTTGTTATCACCTTTCACAATTCGTTCCTTTTTATTATAATACTAGCTGACCCGACAGACGTTGTCCTGTCCAAATTAGGAAAAATGTTTGAGTTCGATTTTTAAAATCCGTTAAAAACATTTGAAAGAAAAATTAGTCAAATCGAAGGAGCCGTTTTGTGATTTTAGGTAACTCAAAAAAAGTAGGCGTAAAAGTGGGCGGGGCAAAATTTTCTTTTCGTATGAATCGTCCAAATTATATAGATGTCATTGGTGGTGCAATATGAAAATTAGATTTTGCCACGCCCCTCCGCCCGCAGAAAATCAAAAAACAGACTTCACAGTGTCACCCGCCTCAATATTCTGAAGATTCCCTGAAAATTTCATCCAAATCGGCCCAGCCGTTTTGAAGTCCATACGTTACATACATACATACATACATACATACATACATACATCCTGTTTTATATACATAGACCATCTTTACATTATGCAATTAATGCCGCAACTTTTGCATGCAACTTTTTGTTTGTTAGCAAGAGGAGTAGGGAAGAAAACGGGGTTGAAAAAGTTGAAAAAATGCATGAAAAAATGTAAATCTAAATGTGAAAAGAGTTTCATAGCAACTTCTTTAAAATAAAATAGAACAAAAATCCGCGTTAATTGCATAGTCTAAATGCGGTCATATATAGAAGATTTTGTTCCCTAGTCAAGGGATAAGTGCTTTAGGAACAATTGACACGAAGTTTTTTTTGCCGTGTCCATGTTTCCACATTTGGCGCCCTATGCTCCAGTGGGAGTTAGAGGAATATATACCTATATGTTTCCACATCGATCCAAAAAAGGCTCTAACTACAACTATACTAATTTCTGTCTTAATTAATTACAAAGTGATTTTTTACATATTCACAAAATATCACAAAAAGAAAAAATGATTTTGAGATTTAATAACTAAATTCGCAGAATTTTAAATAGTTCCTAAAAAAATGCCTGACAATGCGATATTTTTTTATTATTTTTCTTTCACTAAAAAACAAGGTCTCGGCTTTACATTGGAAGGTTAAATAATAGATGCTTATTAGATAAAAGCCTTTTATATAATTAAACCGGCTCAAAACTAGAAATATGCATAAGCTGGCATAGATTGGGATGTTGTGACATGGTATTTCTTGTTTCAAATTCAAAAACTTTATTTCCACTACTGTTCTGCTATCAGCATAATAGTATTTAATTAAAATCATTTTATGCGTTAAAAAACTAAACAATTATTTTCTCTTTATTGCTTTTAAGTCCGCCTTTTTTTTCTTTCAGTGTAAAACTAAGCCTTAATTTTATATGAAGTTTTCAGTAGCACCACAAGTTTATTCTTGCACAAAAAGATGTTTTAGTCTTTCTTCTTTGTCTCCTTTAAACTTAAAATTGATTAAAATTGTTATTTTTTTTGTATATTTTTTTTATCTTTTTAGGCATAAAAAAATGTTTATGCCACTGGCAACATTTTCATTTTGACCCTTCGAAGTCAACAAAAAAAAAAAGAAAATAACCAGAAAACCAACACAAAAAAAGTACAAAAGAGGAGCAACAAAAGAGCAGCCACAAAACCAAAAAGTTAAGTGCGTATTTAACGTAAGAATTTAGATGTTTGTTTTAGAGTTTAACTGGTTCTCTGCGCTTTTTTTTTGTTGTTGTTTGTTTTTGGGGTAAAACATATTTTATGGATTGTGTGTATTTGTAAAAATATCTGTCTGTCTGTCTGTCTGTCCATCTGTCTGCTAGTCAGTCTGGTTGTTGATCTACCAATTCCATAGAATTCTGAACATTTAACAAATACAACAAATGTATTGAAAAATCTCCTAATTGGTTCAAAATTCCAATCTAACAAGCTGCCTTTTGATTCCACCAATACTTGCTACGAGCAACCAGCTAAAAAAACGTTTTGTTGCAGCTAAAAATGTTGCCTTTTTTCTGTCTGTATGTATTTATTGCTGCTGTTATTTGTATTGATTTTTGATGGATTTTTCAATAACATTTTTTTGGCCAGACAAACGACAACAATCCGGCGAACATCAGCCAGCAACACACAATTAAACAACAAACAGCATTTGATTCGATTTGATGCAATTCAAACGTGTAATCGTGTGACCAAAAATGAAAACTAAATTTACCAAAATTATATTAAATTAATCTGAAAAAAAAACAAAACGTTTGTTTCGTTAAGCATTCAAATAAATAAATAAATTAAATTCAACAAATAGTATGAAATAGAAAAAAAAGTTAACAACATTTTTATTTTACGTAAAACAAAAAAAAACATTTTGAATTGTTAAGATTGTATATAAAAGGATTCGAACAGCATGTTTAAATGTTTTCCATTTTGTTTGGATTTTTTTTTTTTTGCTTTTGCAACAAATACGGATTTTTGTTTTCAACAATTTTGTAAATACAGCATACAATTCTCAAAAGGTGCTTGTTCGTTTCTTTTTATAATTCAAACGGCATTTCAAGCCATTTGTTGTAATTTTAATGGCAACAACAATAGCAAAAACTGAAACAAAAACAAACAGCTTATGTCAATATTTAATGAATTATTGAAAATGAAAACAATGTCGTCAAAATAATAAACTTCCGTTTCAATTTATGAATTGTAAGCAAATAAACTTTTACCTTAAAATGTTTTTTAAAGCTGAAAGAAAAGTCGGTAAATAAATAACAATTGCAACATCATAAATCTCACACACACACACACAGCCACAAAACACATACATACATTTAATTGTATGCAAATAACTCAAACTCGAGACATAAATAAAACATCCCTTCTTTAGTTTTTGAAATGAAATTATTTGTAATATTCCAAAGGAAATTGTTAATTTTTGTAAAATTATTCTTCGTTTTAAATCAAACACTATTAAGTTTAATAAAAATTTAGTTGAAATTTTCATACCTATTGCTATTTATTTGCTACTTAAAATAAAAAATGGCTGCCCTTTCACATCCTTTTCTTGTTTACATTTTGCTTTGCAAATTGCAAAACAAAATTAAACAGCAACAAAAACCATAACAAACAGGGCTTCCAGATGTTTTTCAAATTTGATCCCCAAAAATCGCCAAAAAAGAAAAATGTTCATATTTCTCTTATTTTTTAGTATGTAGATTTAGAAAGATGGTGTCGCAAGAATTTTAACTACACCAATACCCCGGTTTGCTTCGCTTCGGTTTGCATAGTTTTCAAAGTTGCGTCTTTCTAAAATTTTTGTGATTTCGAAGTTGCGTCGTTTTTGTTTCACTTTGCGTCGCATGGCTTCGATTTGCATCGTTAATATTAAAATGTTTATACAAAGCTTTAACTGTTTATACAAAGCTTTATGTGAGGGTTGTCTGCTGATTGCAGCTGGTTTCAAATTACATTTGCTGAAGGAAGGTTAAATTTAAATATTTTGCAGGAACGAGCCAAAAAAAGCAAATAAGCTTAGAACGAAAACTGGGCATTTTGACGCGTTCTAAATCAGAGGAAAGGGCTGTTTATATTGAAAGAATTCTTGAACTATCAGTGACGCTGATAAAATTAAGAAATTTGTTGAAACAAGAAGATAAAATGGAGCCACTTCTTACTATTTGGATTGAAAATCAAAATCAGCGATGTCCTAGGCACCAATTAAACGAAAATCAATACAAATGTATGGAAAATCCTGCTTCGGTTTGCTTCGGGTTTTTCTGGTCCCAATTAGCGAGACAAACTGGGGTATTGGTGTATTTTAAAAATACAGTGAAGGACATGCAACCTACTACAGTGCACGCTCGGTATTCGCAACTACCCATTATCGCTACAACTACAAAGAAATACTTCTTTCGCACATCATAAATAGCCTATTATTTTTTTATGATTTATTTTATTTTAAGTTTTGAAGTTTTTAATTAGGATTAATGGCCAATTTCAGGATTGATATTAAAACACATTTATTTTTAAAATCTTTTTGAATACAAAATTCTCTTCTTCACTAAAAACTTAAGTGAAACTTAAGTCACCGATGTGGTACACATAATTTCAACTTTAGTATCCATTGTAATTTTTTAGCAAGGTGGTCTCAATATCACAACAATTCAACAACAACAGGCAAAGCATTAACAGTCAGCTGTTTTTTCAGACCACCTTGTTAATAAATGCACTTTTTTATATTTATAAGACTTTTCAAATAAAACTCAAAAAACCCATCTGTTTAAAATACGATTTAAGTTTGTTATGAAAATTAACTTAATATTGATTTAAATACTATCCTGAAAATTGGGCATAAGTTCATAAAATTTAATTTCCATTAAATTATATTTAGTGAAGGCAAGAATTTACAGCATGAAGTGAATTAAATTTTTTTTGATAATTTATTCTTGACTGTTAACGGGATTGAACTCGAATCGAATTTACATGTTTCGAGAATAACCACATTCTCATCATCAGAATTCTTTGCCGTTCTACCGTTTGCACCACAGTGGCGCCTGCCAGTCTATAGCCAATTAATTATAGTGATCATAAAGAAAATAAAATCAAGGTAGACAAGTGCTATTACATTGATTACACATGCATTTAATGGGGCTTAGCAAATAAAAATTCGACAGCAGCACTGTTGAAATTTGAGGTGCGGTTATCGCAAAAATTCAGTTTTCGCGACAGGACTGGTTTTTGATCAGTCGCGAAAAACGAGCGTGCACTGCATTTTACAATTTTTGGGAATTTATTGGCAAAAACTTGCATGCCAATATTCAAGGCATTATTAAATTGAGGAATTCAGTTGCCTGGGAGCATTAAATAGATACAATTCGCGAACAATGTGCGCCGTATGCTAAGAATCAAATACACAAGTTTTTAGCCGATCGTTTCAAATCATGTTCTAAAATGTTCTTATAAAGATATTGGTCTTTTGTGCCTTCAATAAAAGCTAAATTTCTACATCTAGATGATGTCGTAACTCCTTAACCATAACACTTTTACCCCCATATTTTACTGTGGTTATAATATTCTTTGGATCTAAGACTGTGTTAAGCGGCCCATTCACTTGCCATAGAATTGTTTAACTTATCGTATTGTACAATTATATTGCCAATGTGAATGTGATATTCAAAGGTGGTACAATATACTGGCAACAATCAAAAGGCTTTGCGCCGGTTCGCACACGTCAATTTTGACTCGTCAAGTCTTGAGTTTTTAGGATGGAGAGGAAAAGAAATGGCATTCTCTTTTCCCTTCTCTCCTAAAAGCTCAAGACTAGACGAGACAAACTTGAAGTGTGTGAACCAGGGCTTTTGATTTTTATTGCACAACGAAAGGGAAGTGAAATGTGTTGGCAGCATTGATTTAATGTTTATTTAAAGTCTGTGTTCATACGGCTCATGTCTTATTGACAAGATTGCTACTTTATAGGCGAGAGGGACGAGGGGAAAAGAAACGAGTACACAGATGCATGTACTGTCTTTACGTTTTGCTTTTTCATTCGTTGCTTAATTTTGTTATTGTTTTAAATATCAAAAAAGCACATGTCGTCAACATGACATGAATCATTTGAACGCCAATTCATGTTCAAAAAAGAAAAAGGAAGAATCTTGTCAATAAGACATGAGCCGTATGAACTCAGACTAGGCGAGAGGGACGAGGGGAATAGAAACGTATGCACAGATGCATGTACTGTCAGTACGCTTTGCTTTTATATTCGTTGCTTAATTTTGTTTTTGCTGTCAATATCAAAAAAGCACACATACATACGTACGACCATACAAAATAAAAAAACATGTCGTCAACATGACATGAATCATTTAAACGCAAATTAAGTTCAAAGAAGTAAAAGCAAGATTCATGTCAATAAGACATGAGCCATATGAACTCAGACTAAGTGTTTTTTACGTTCAACTCTGCTTTTAAAGCCAGAGTTGTGCAAAACGTGCTTGCACAGTGTTTGGATGGACACTATTTTTGGAAAATTTTTCAATTTGTTCCACCAATTTTTGGGGAATTTGTTCGGATCCGCATTTTTAATACATTATATTACCGTGTAAACTAGCCTTAACCAAGATGCTTGCATTTTAATTTAAAAAAAAAATAATAAGAAAAGGACACTAGCCAAAATTTAAAAAATTTCAAATCAAATTTTTGTCCTGTTTTTAAGACAAAATGCCCGATTTGCGTATCTGACAACTCTGGCAACAACCCTGCAGAGAACTTTAAAAATTAGTATCCAATTGAAAAAGTGTATTAAGAAAGAAAATTATTTGTTTGAGAACAACAATTTTTTAATTTTTGGGTATATAAGTCCTTTTCCTAAGACAGTTTGAGAGGCCCTGCTTATTACAATTCAAAATCATAATGTAAATAATAAACAGACTGTTAAGTTATGGATTTAACAGTTCTACTTAACATTTACTGACATTTTATTTATTTTTGTTTTAATGTTTTGTGAAGAAGAATTTTTTATTTGGTTAAAATTTGTTAGTCTGTGTTCACATTGTTAAAGTTTTCTTTCTTAAATGTCTTGAATTCTGTTTCAAAATAAAGGAAAACGTGTAAAAGCACAATTTTAGATTTTTGTTAAGAGATTATAGTAGAGCATATAAAATTTCCAAGTGCTTCAAAGTATGTGCCCAATTCACTTTATCCTTCTCCACACCAAACGTATAATTTCTGAAAAAAAAACTAACATAGAGTGAACAAAGATTTAAAAAATTTTTGTTTTAATTTTATGGTAACAAAATTCACAAGGATTTGACATTTAAAAAAACTTCAATAACAGCAGTAAGACCTGTCATTTTACTACTGCCCAGTAGATGGCGCCACAAATGAGTTTTTATATTTATACATACTGGTACGTATAAGTAGTTTTGGTTTGTGTTTCAGCTGTTAAACTCTGAGAAAACATTGTGTAGCGGTTTAAATATTTGATAAATGAAAGTGGTGCGTTTCTATGTTTGTCAATTTTATTCTCTAAAGGTAACCATACACGACATGTATTTTTACATCTGACTTGTCAACTTTTCAAGTCACATCGATTGTGTCTGCTTGTCAAAATTTTTGTTTAATTTGGAGGAGATTGCCATACAATTTATCAAGTTGAAAAAATTTATTTAACTTAAAAAAATTACCTTTTTATTAATTATATTTTTTAATGATTAAATTAATATTTTGTTTTTTTTTTAATTTGCAGAAAGACATTCCAATTCACATGATACGTTTCAGTTTTTAAAAATGCGATAAAAATAACGTACAAAATCTATTTAAATTGATCTCGTTTGTTATGCATGCCAAATTATTTAATTCAATTTTGAAAAATTAAATCCGAGCGAAATTAAAATGGAGCACATTTTGAAAACGACCCAGTGTTTAAAGTTCTTTATATTATTTCGTTTAATATACTTTATCCCAGATATGCCCATTGCTTGAGCATGATCATTTTAAAAGTTCTTTTATATTATTTTGGAAACAAATGAGAAATAAAAGCAGTGCAATTATAGGTTTTATAAAGATTTATTGAAAAAAGTGATTTTTGAAGCCGTCCTATATATAGGACATTGGGCACGGCACATATTATCTTTTATCACATTTTCGGCATCTAGTTAAGGTTTTTTAATGGCAGGCTCTACATCATGTTTGTTTTTCCTGTGAAATAACCCAATGGTCCAATCGATCATAGCGCATATCATTATTTAGGGATTCAGGTCTTTGTAAGTGGCACTGAAATTTACAGAAGCACCTTGGTAATTCTCAAACTAGTATATATAGCCTTGTGGAGTCGTACCTACCCATAGTTGGAAGCCATAACGAACTGGCTTACCATGAATATACTGCTTGCAACCATGTATACCTGAGTATGGAAGCATGGCTTCATCTACGCTGTGTCCCTCTTCAACATCAGCCTTTTCCATAAACGTTTTATTAAAATGCGCGAAGAGTGGCCTGACTTTGGCGAGCTAGGAATAAATATTGGACAAAGTAAACTCAATTTAATTTTGGGCTTATGCCCCCACGATTTGGCATAAAAGCAACAAATAATAATGGCTTAGGGAACTTGTATATTGTTGAAGTCTTTCGAACTTTCCCAAAGCCTTCTTCTTCTAGGCAGAGCTCTGAGGAGGAACGAATCCACTAAGCAAAATTACTAAAAGAAAGTTTTCGTTTCGGGTATATTTACGCGCAAGTCTCTATTATTTTGTGACTACTAGCTCATCATCGAATAAAGAGAACAAAGAAGTAGAATTACGCGTATCTATGTATGTCGAAACCCCCTCCCCAGGTTTTTCAAAACTAGCATCATAGGTGGACAAGTCTTTCTTCACATAGTGATATTTTTTCTTAAATTGTTCGTGTTTTTAGGGGATATTCCTTTAATCTGAGAGAGAGGGATATTATCTTCTGTGTCTCAATCACTATCAAAATTGATTTTGTTAACAATTTCCACCTAATTTTGCTAGCGAAGACGGTAAATTAGTTATTTCCACAAAGGCTCCATCGCCAGAATCTTCGTATGGGATGTCTCCACATGCATTATTGGGTGGGAATATAGTTATATTATCTACATATAGATCCTCATCCTCTATCAACGGCAAAGCTTCAATGAGGGAAAATCCTCTATGAAAAATACATAGCATATTATTTGCCCAATGTCCTACATATAGGTCACCAAACTTTAAGGTGTTACAACAACAAAATTAAAATACAATAATGAAACCTACACGCATATAACAATCAAGCTTCTCTTTGTAAATATAAATAGAAACAAAATAAAGTATTTATTCTTTTTTAAATGTACAAAATTTTACATACCGTACAATCGTGGCCCCACATTCTGTCATTAGGAAAATACCACAAATTAATAACTCAATAACTCAAAATTAGTAGCAAAAAATAATGGGACCACACAATCTCTCGCGAGGTATTGATGAGTACTGAGTATGTGAACAAAAAGAACTGTACTTTGATTATCGTGACGTATCATGTGAGCCAGAATTTTGGTGGACTATATATAGGTCATTGGGCATATTTGGGTTATACTATGAATTCAGTTTATCTTCACTAGAACTTATCTTAAAATCAGGAAGAATTACGCGAATTTAAAAAAAAAAATTTATCGGGAAATCTCCATTGATTTCAATTTCACTCGATTTCCATAACATGGCTGTATATGTACTTTTATATGTGATTAAAATAAATATATACCTATCAATGCGAATTTATGCAAACGCTGCCAGCAATTCTACACACTGAAAAAAATCAAGTTAAAAACGTAGAAAACAAGGTTGATTTAAAAATTTTCGGTGATGATTTTGCTTCATACGGTTTTCATGTTAATTCAACCTGATTTAACAATAATTTGCGAACAAAATTTTTTTCTTTTAAAATAACTATAATTCATGTTTATTTAACATTGCAGTAAAGTTAGAGCAAAATGTGAATTTCATGTGGAATCAAATTGGTTTGAGTGTAATATAACAGTGTGAAGACAACATATGCATTTATTTATGAATAATTCAAAACACTTACTCCTGTAACACATGTTTTATTTATTTTGTATCTCCTTTGTTAACAGAAGCATCAGCAGAATGGCCCGATATGGGGGGTTACTGCGTATTTCGATTCGAAAGAAATAATTAACGAGTTCGAACAATTTGTACTGTGTATTCCACATGCAAGTGCAAGTTCGCAAAACTCAATACACTCACACTTTTTCACTAACATTCACACAATTTTTGTACTTTCATCGGATGTTTCCTCGATTTTTCGTTAATAATACGTTTACACTACTTGCAAGTAATTACTTGCATGTGCAAACTTAGTGTTACTAACACACTCACACTTTTTAAATTAACCACGCCCAGTTGGCCACGTCTTTAAGATATCCTCGAAGACGGGTGCACGACAATGTTAATACCTGCACGACATGTGAGGGACAGCAGGAACAAATCGTCAACGACATTTTCGAACAAGTGTCGCGAAAATCGTGCACGACACAAAGAAAGACAATGTCGCCTACTTTATCATTAACGACTACCTGCATGACAATGTCGTCTATTTCGACGTCCACGACAAAAATGATTAAATGGTTATCTAATTCAGACAGTTTTTTAGTATAGTTGGAATTTTAATTTCTGTAATATGTTTTATATTCCACTCCTATAAGCAATCCTAAAGTTGACAGTGAAGTACTAACTGCATGTAATCCAAGTTGACAGTGAAGTACTAACTGCATGTAATCCATTTTCCAGCCCGCGAATAATTTCATCATCATTTTTGGTTTTACTGTTTAGACTGATTTGTAAATTTTTTTAGGTATTTAAATCAACAATTAAAAAAAAGAATGTGAGACTTTTAAGAAAACCAAGCAAGTGATTGAATAGCATTCAATAAAACTTTGTCGTCAGTAGCTTTTATACAAGATAACTTATGAGACAGTTTCGCTCATACTTTCCCATATAAAGCTAAATAGAAGACAACTTATAAGACAACGTCGCTCAAACTGTCGTGCACGATGATTTCCTGTAAATTTTCTTCTAGAAAACCTTAACAACAGGGGACACGTCGTGCATACATCATTGACGACGATGTCGTCAACGGCAATCTGGCCAACTTGGCGAGTTTGCTCTCAATTTTACCTTTCCATTTGTTGGCAATTTTACGTTCATCTTGAGAGTAAATTAGTTAAAAATCGCGTACATCCTACGTCGCAGCTTTCAATTTATATAAATTTTGACAAATAGTATATGCAAAAGACTATCAAGAAAAACTTGTTCGTGTGGCGGCTTGCAATACAATTGTTCAATTTTTCGTATTGTATAATTATATCGTCAATGTGAATGTGAATGTGATATTCGAAGGTAGCGCAATATATTGGCAAGACTCAAAAACAAACCCGTGTCTCCCAGTTTTGCCCAAAGTCATGCACTTTTTTTATGGACAAAGTTGTAGCTCTTGTCATAACATATAAAATCAAAAAAACTTCATTTTCAAGATAAAAATCGCTAAAAACTTTAAAAATTCGATTTTTTTCAAACCGTTCAAACCATTCAAAATTCTAGGAAACAATCAGCTACAAAAATGTACCTTAGATCTCAATAAACAACTTTCTAGAGCATATAAACTTCCTAGGAATGATTCTTAACACTGTTTAGCCGCATAAGTGAACAATTTCGCGAAAATTTTTTAATTTCATTTGTTTTTTCTCGAACCGAATTTTTGGGAAATTTTCACTTTTGCGGCTACGTTAACGGTGCTAAGAATCATTCCTAGGAGGTTCATATGTTCAAGAAAGTTGTTTATTGAGATCTCGGGTACAGTTTTGTATTTGATTATTTCCTTGAATTTCGAACGGTTTGCTACCTATAGACCTAAAAAGGGGGAAAAAGGTAAAAAAATTTGAATTTTTTAAAGTTTTTTGCTATTTTTATATGACAAGAGCTACAGCTTTGTCGCATAGGGTAAATCAGAATTCCGAACGGTTTGCAAGATATGAGCCTGAGAAAATTATCACTTTTTGCAAAAATGACACCGAGGCCCCAAATCTTTGGGGGCCCATAAAAAAATGTATCACTTTGGGCATAACTGGGAGACACGGGTCTTTTGTTTTTTGGTCTTTTATCACGAAGTGGTGTTTGTATATGGTTATTTTTCCATGACTTGAAAAATTACACACAGTGAAATCCTTTTGATTTGTATTGCACAACGTAAATAAGTGCAATATACTGTGAAATGTGTTGGCACCAATGTACGATATTGTTTTGCTTTAAACGTTATGTTTTTCTTTTAATAAGAGTTGAGCCATATTTTAATTAAAACGATATAATAAAATATAGAGCAATATAGAAATAATATGGCGAATATCATATACAATAATATTGTAAATGGATGGGGCGCTTTACATACGGTTTATAAAATTCGGTCACAAACGTTCTGCATGTTATTTGCTTCTGACATACACAAGCAGGGAAGCCAGAAATATGCTCTAAAAAACACGTTTTATGCGCATTAAATATGCAGTAAAAACTGGAAGATATGCCCTGAAAAATGTTAAAAATATGCCCTAAAAATTAAAAACTGCTCATTTGAAGACACAATATTCAACAATTTAATAACAAAATTTAAAAAAAAAAACCTAAAAAAGGTTAAAGTTCATATAAGAGATGTTTGCGCCGAATATTATCTAGATATTAACATCCATATGGGTTTTTGTGTTAAAGGGATTTTAGGTACGGTCGCTGAATGGTTAACAAATGTCAACATTTATATGGAATTTAAAGCTGGTTAAGGATGGAAGCTTTGAGCAAATGTGAACCGCTTCGAAAATAATTTAATTTGAAGTAAAATATTTTTGGCACGAATTTAATTTAAATACCATCGTATTTAGATAGCTTGCGGGCACAAAGAGTCTAACTTGGGTGTGAAATTATAGACCGACTCTCACAATTTGCATACACGGTAAAAAGTCATAGTTTAATTTTAAAACTGAACGGGTTGAATTTTAAACTATTTTGGATTTAAATTTTATTTTAATTCTGATATAGTATAAATGTTAAACCAAAAATGATATTGTGCGATTTTTTTAATGACCACTTGGAATAGAAATTACACCAAAAGTTTTTATTTAAATTTTCCTTTAAAAAAATTATTCCTGATAGATTTAATTTAATACTGAAACAAGCATCAATAATTTCTCTCTTTTTTTATTTAATGCTTCAAGTTTAATTATTACACCTGAATGTTTTAGAATTCTCTCTTTTTAATAATTTTATTCCTTGAAGTTTAGAAACAACACTCAATAAGGAATTAAGAACATCTGTATGTGAGAGAAAAACATAAAAGAAACATGAGCATGCTTGATGTTGCTTATTAACAACACCAAAAAATAATTAAAACTATCGCTGTATCTTACAATTAATACCGATAGCGGTGTTAAGCTAATGCATTTTAAAACCATGCGGCTTCAAAGTAAGAAGAAGCTTATTTTAGCAGATAAAGATGTATGTAAAAGTAAAAAGTGGTGGAAAGTTCTTCATTGTAAAAATTTTTGATCCAGAAAGTGAGGATTTTACTTCAAATGGAATAGTAATTTCAAGTAAGTATTGACTTCAAGCTTGTTCTTCGATTATATCTTGTAGAGACTATAAAATCTGTCTTGAGTCTATCAAGATATTTAAGTTATTTTCTATGGTAATGCTCTGTGCTGAAATTTCCACTCTTCCAAGCCAAGTCTTACTTAAATTAAAAAAATTATTTTTATTTAACTTCAGTTTTTAATAAGCTGATTTTAGATCTAGAGGGCAGAGAACTGCAGTTCAAAGAACGAGACGGTGCTGAAATTGATTTTAATGAGCTCGCGGGAATCATTTGTCAATATAGAAGCTGTAGCGGCTTTTCTGTAGAGTTTTGTTTAGATGAAATATCACCCAACAGTACTAAAATTAATAAGGTAAGTAAAAACCTCTTTATTCGAATTTTGTCTTATTATGGAACATACACATATTGCAGGAATTGGAATAGTATCTAAGAGCTGGTGATTATTCTGCAATATTCAATGAGTATGCTGCAAAGCAACCCCTAAGTGATACTTCCCGACGTTGTTTAGTAAGCGAATCAGTTAATTTTTTGCGGCAACGTAGTGGCAATTATCCGAAGCGTGAGGACAAGATTTCTCTCGCGGAGGCTATCATACATCTGTTTCCATCATATAAAGTAGGAAACAATTGTGGTGGCATTGTAAGAATAATATTGTTTTCGCAATTGTTGGTTTTTTACTCTTTATTTAACTATTTTAGGATTTGTTTTTTAACCCTGAAACTAACACTGGTTACTTAGTAGCAAAACTGAAAAATTTAAACACGAAGAGACGTAAGTTATTGACGGGTAAACCAGAAATAAAAACATTGAACCTATCTGAAGCATCAAAAGTATTTGCTACTAATAATATTTTAATTAAAGTATGGTTACAATTATAGACCATCATTCGTTTTATATATAAAAAGAGAAAACACATTTTTCATGTTTGGTAAAATTAAAGAAATATATGTAGTCAATGAAGAACCTTATTTCCTCTTAGATATGTATATAAGTAAACAACTAGATATAATCTTAAGCTCATATGAAATAACCTCTCAAAATTTTTCAAAAATGTTTAATGTTCAGGAACTAGAATTTTTAAGGCCATATGAACGATTAACTCAAAAGAATACATATTAACACCCGATGTTCTACCACAATAAGTATAATTCCATTGCATAGTTTAAGCTGATATGTAAAATAAATGATAAAAAAAATTAATCAATGCATTTTTATTTAATATACTTTTGGAAGGGAATAGATTTGAGCCCTGGCTAGATTAAAGGCAACACCCGTAAAGCGTAAAAGTAGTCCAGTGAGGTATTGAAAATTACACCAGTTTAAGAATACAATTTAATCCTCACATTATTAATAGAATTCTAATTTGCATTAAAAATAACTTTATCTTGGTATTTAAGTTATCAAGTGGGTATTAAATTAATTCTTTATTGAGCAAATTTATATGCTTGTTCCTTGTTAAATTTTAATATTTTGGTTTTAGTCTAACACCGAAAGTTAATACAAAATAGTATAAATTGGTATAGTTTTACGCTCTGGAAAATAATGTAAAATTATTTATATCTCTCTCATTGTCTCTCTTTATAAGTATACCATAGTACGATAAATTTAATTATTTTTTGTAATTGTTATATATACACACCCGCTCGGTATTAAAATCAGTCTAAAATTTTTTACCGTGTAGACTTCGTCCATTTTTGATAAAATTATCTACAAAATTGGAACTTGTACTCTGCGCACAAGGCTCACATGGACACACAACCAGCCAGGCGGATGGATGGACATCGTTAGATCACTTTAAAAAGTGATTCTGAGTCGATCGGAATACTAAAAGATTGGTCTAGATCAGTGATAACCAAACAACAAACAAAGTTGTTGTATACATATGAATTGCCGACCGTGTCTGTGTAAAAAATACGATTATTGACTGCCTCGCGAGACTATGGAGTGGCCCGAACAATGTTGTTGTATACATGTGAATTGCCGACCGTGTCTGTGTGAAAAATTCAATTATTGACTGCTCGCGAGTCTATGGAGTGGTTATGACTGGTCTAGATACAAATCGCATAACATTTACTTTTAATGACAACCTGCTTTGTCTTACAATTTTAGAGTAAAAATTAAATGTAGATGTCGAAATTGAAGTAACAGATTTTCGAAAAAAAAATTTTTTTTATTTGCTACTGTAGGCATTAAAATATGCATTAAAAAGGCAAAATATGCGCAATAAACCTAAAAAATGCTGCAAAAAGGCTCTTTTAACTAATATATGCCAAAAAAAAAAAATGCTGCAAACGGTAAAATATGCAAAACTATGCACTAACAAATCGATGCCAAAAGCTCTAAAACGGATAAATATATGGTTTCTGCATTCATTTGTCGCACAAGGAAGAACATGTAATTGCATATATCTGGTTTCCCTGTACATAAGTATATGTATGTAGTTGGTAATTTTTTTTTGCAGAAATCAAAGTAGAAATGAAAATGGCTGATGTTAAAACAAAATGACAACCTTCTTTGACCAGTAAAGCAACCGATTTTTTTTTTTTGTTTTTTTTTTTAATTTATGATTTTCTAGGGACTTCTGGCTTCTATTTTTTAAATAAAACAATTTAATTTTTTATTTTTTCTCAGTAACTTTTTTTTCATTTATATATAATTATTTGTTTTTTATTTTTTTTTTTATTAATCATTTTGTTTTAATTTCATTTTAATATTGTTTTGTGTATATTTTATAATAATATATAGATTTTGTTGTATATATTTAAAAATAAACGTTTATAAATCGGTAAAAATCAAATATATTAAAAACAAATTTAAATATTTTTTAAAATAAATAAAAAAAAAATATTACAAAACATTTTTCTTTTTATATAATTTTTTAAAATATAAAAAAAAAATAAATAAAAAACTACACTCATGTAAAAATATTTGATTTATACAATTTATTATAAAACGTACAAACAAATTCAATAATACACTTACGATCATAATTATACGAGCACTTAATCAACAAACAAAAAGTATTCTACATCTATTTTTTTTATTTTGTTTCAAGTCATTACATATTTAATTTATTAGTGATTCTTTGCGTTTTTAAACTATTTTTTAATATTTATTTTTTTAGTTTTAATTTATTTGAAACTACATTTAAATACAATTTGTTTTTGTTATTCAGTTTTATAATTATTATAAGAACTTTACTTAATTTATGACCACATTTAGTACATTTCCTTTCCTTTTCGCTCCCATCTCCATCATTTTATTCCTTTTTAAAGGTTCTAACCAACTTAAAGGACTTAAACTTATTAAAACTTATTTGTAAATAAATTTGTTTTTAAATACAACTTATTTTTAAAAGAATACTTAGTATTTAGTAAGTAAAATTAATTCGTTTGTTGTTAAAAAAATAATAATAATAAAATATTTTATTATTTAAAATTAGTTATTAAAAAAAATAATTTAAAATTTATCACGGAAAATTCGATTCGAAGTCTCGATTAAAATTTAACTCAATATTTTTAAAGTTTTTTTTTTTTTGTATTTTATAGTTAGTTCTTTTTTAATAATAATTGCATTTAGTTTTTTAGGTTATAATTTATTAAATATAGTATTTTTTTTTTGTTTGCTTTTCATTAAGTAGAGATTTTGTTTTTAATTAATTAAAAATTCATTGTATATAAGTTTAAGTTTTGCAGCAGAAAAATTTTTGAATTCGGTTTTTTTTTTTAATTTGGCAATATTTTTCAAGATCTTTAAGATTTGTTTAGAGAGATTCTTTAATTCAACGAAAATTATTTCAAAAATTTTAAGCACTTGGGAGGGGAATTTAAATGATAATTAAAAATAAATAAAAGAACTTGCAAAAATTTTTTTTACCAAAATAAAGGAAATGTTAAAGCTTTAAAAAAAGTACAAGAAGTTTGTAACTTTTTTCTTGTTTTCAATGTGAAAAAAAAATTAAAATCCTCAGAATACTCTGCAATGATTTAGCCCCATTCAAAGAAATATTATTGAATAATCAGCCCCATTCTGATCTTATAAGTTTAGAAAATTCTTTTAACATGACTATTTAATCTTAAAACTTCATAATGAAGTAAGTTTTCTGTAAGCAAGACCAAGGCCTATCCAATAGGTCTGCTTACTTCTACAACAATTCCAAAAACAACAGGCATTTTGTTTGTGTCAAATTCTCCGCCGTTGTCAAAATCTTACTACTACATAGGGAAAGCAAAAGGAAAAATGTGACTTGTGTGCATGTATATGTGGCAAAAAACCGAAAACGTAAACAAAAATATCCATGTATCGGGTGATTTTTTAAGAGCTATAGGAAAGTTAAAAAAAAACACATAAAATTCAGAAAAACGCATGAAATCTTTATTTGAATCGATAGTACGATCCATTTAATTTAATATTTGAAGATTATTTCATGCAAATGTTGACCGCGACTACGCCTCAAATGGTCCATCCGCTTTTTGGCATACTCTTACCAAGATTTCGGCCGGTATCTCAAGAACAAATGCTTCAATGTTGCCTTCCAATGCGTCAATTGGAGCGTGCATGTGTGTATAGACATGAGCTTTAAGATAGCCCCACAAAAAATAGTCTAAAGTCGTTAAATCGCACGATCTAGGCGGCCAATTGAACGGACCCGAACGTGAAATAAAATGTTCACCGAACTCGACTCTCAATAAGTCCATTGTTAAGCGTGCTGTGTGGCACCGTCTTGTTGAAACCACATGTCATGCAAGTCAAGCTCTTGCATTTTGGGCAAAAAAAAGTTGGATTTCATCTCATGATTCGTTCATCTTTGAAGAAGTTCGGTCCAATGATGCCACCAGCCCATAAATCGTACCAAACTGTTACTTTTTCTGGATGTATTGGTAGCTCTTGCAATGCTTCTGGCTGATGTTCACTCCAAAATCGGCTTATTAACGTACCCATTGAGCCAAAAATGAGCTTCGTCTAAAATGGAAGAAGCGCGCGATGAACTTTCTTAACAGAGCACGCAATTTGATAATAAAATTCAATAATTTGCAAGCGTTGTTCGTTCGTAAGACGATTCATGGTTAAATTATAGACCAAACTAAAGATGTTTGACAGTGAAACAAAACACGAAACGTGCGTCAGTTGTTTATACCAGTGTTGCCAAAAAGATAATAGCCAAAAAATCACCCATTTAAGGAAAATGTAAGCAACTTTTGACATAGTTGAGGAATAAACTTAGTAAAGATCTGGCTTCTTGCGCAGACCTATTGGATAGACCTTGAACAAGACTATAAAATAAATTCGAACCAGTGGTGGGCAACAATTACAAATCTCTGTATATCGAGCCCTAACCGCGAAAATAACGTAAACGCCAAAAATTGAATTTTACAGGAGAGTTTTTTTTATTTTATTTCATATAGATTTGTATGAAATTTGTGGCTTAAGATAAAGTTGTATAAATAAAACGGTACATTATGTGACCATGACATTAAAGGAGATGATACAAGTGCTGCCAATAAAGTCATTTATTAAAAAAAACTAAAATTGGATATTATGTCGCTTACGCTAATTTCGCAGTTAGGGCTCGATATAGCAAATATTTATAGTTGAAGAATCTTATATACCCTTCATTTTAGTACTAAGAAGGCAATTTTCTACTGCCGTATTTATAAAAATATTTTTAATTTAATAAAGATTTACAAAACAAATTTTCAATGAAAATTTTACTTAATAAAGGTTTTTAAATAAAATAATCGTTTATGAATACGGGGGCTAGAGTTTGACAGTTTTTGATTTTTGCTTTGGGTTTAAAAGATCTGTAATTTTCAAAAAAGAATATTTTTTTAAATATTTCTACTACAACCGGACCGTTAAAATGCTTTAAAGTCACATTTAAGCTTCAAAAAAATACTTCTTGTAGGGTACTAATTTTATTTGAAGAGAAAAAAAGTTCATCGCCTTTAAAAAGTATAGTGTTGTGGGTAAAACTCTGGAGCAGTCGTGGTTTATTGCTCTTATCTTAGCCAATCGTGGACCGACTTGGCTGAATATGAATTGCAACTTTTTCGGTCTTTATTCAATAAACCTTAATCCCAGCTTAGTCTGCATCCTATGTGGAAACAGATTTACATTAGCACCTGCCATATGGCCTAATCCCATGGCGGACCTTTACCACAGGGTGCCAAACAATGCGTTTACCAACCGCGGCCGTGAGTACAAGGTATCAATTTGGAGTATATAGTTCGAAAAAAATTATACAATTATAGCCGGAGCTATCTAACGCCAACAGCTATTAGAAATCCCGCAGCTTCTGTTGAACGGCAACAGCACCTAAGGAAAAAAATTTACTCAGGTCGGACTTTCCAGAAGTGGTGAAAATTCAGCCCTTTAGTAGGATTTTCTGTACTATATCTACCCGCGGCTTTGGGTTTAAAACACAGCCACTACGTGATCGCTACTGCCTTTCGTTTTACTCTTTTGTGAGTTCTTGCCTTGAAAAAGGCACTCCCCCATCGGATGGAGAACAACTTGTTGAAAAGCAACCTTCTATAAGAAAGGTAAAGCTTCTGCAAAGAAAAGCAGCCTAAAAGAGACGAAGCATTTCCCGCTTACTAACGGTGGCTTCAACTAATAGTCAGACCGGTGCTTTGAACACACATGGGGCTACTGACTCCCGTGGCACCAGATTAGAAGATACTCTGATGAAATCAAGAAGACTTCAGGATAATTTTGAAGCTTTGTCGAATCCCAAGTTTGCATACACCATATTTGCCCGGGAGAATGTAACACCAATAGGTGAAATATTCTTGAGATGATCACTACACCCCCCGCGGGGAGTCTGAAATATATCTGGGGTCTTCAGTAAACCTATTTCAACCAACACAAAGTCAGGCAAAGCGACGGATCGACAAACGGACATGGTTAAATAGACTTCGCTGCTTCATTAGGTCTATGATCAATTGTATAAATTATAATGACAAACGTCTTTTATACCCTTGAAGTGAATAAAAATTAAAACAAATAGACAAATGTACAGTGTGGCGAAGTGGAGCAAGCAGAATTTTGTAGCCCTAACACTGATCTGAGCGCGCTAAATATAATTGTTTTAATTAAACAGGTTAGAGCTTTTTTTAAACAATACGAGCTTTTGTGAATCGTTGCCATCAAAGAATTATTTGAATAATGACTCATGGGAACGGAAGCGGTAGACACCAATTCGTACAGAAATAAAACAACGCAAATGGTTCTGGCTAGGACACACCCTATGCATATCACAGATTGATGTAACAAGACAATGCATTGAGTGGTCACCTTAAGGTTGCCGAAGGAGGGCCGGTTATCCAGAACCTGGCATAGATAAGCTGAAATAGAAACAGCGGTGGCTAGTGTATCCTGGAGCGTAATTAAGCACACTGCTAACGGCAATTTCAGGTGGAAAATCTTTATTGAGGCCCTATGCTCTTTAAAGGAACTAAGGGAATATATATTTATATATTTCTTATCTACATACATTTCGTATAAAGACCTCATGAACTATGCCCTATAGTTTTGATATAGGGAATTACTTTTAACATTCCCCAACAGGGTCTTTATTTCTTATTTAGGGTAATTAAGTTTTTCTTAAACACACATTTGAATAACAATGTAAGAAGCGTTCTGCTAGCTCTCCAGGACACTTTTGGACAACAATTTCGAAGTTCTGATTACAGAAATTCTGAACTCTCTACTATGTTCATGTGGAGTAAAAAATGTTGGGATCAGAGTAGGTCTTACTTAGAGACAAAACTAATCTCTCTGACAATGACTTGATGTGGACCCATCCACTACTTCATTGAATCACCAGTTAGGTAACCTAACCTATCCTAACCATATATCCTGATAAATTAAAATTAAGAAAAAACTTTTGAACATTCTCTGGAATGGGGCTGATTATTTGCTTTCCCATTTCTTTTAATTTTCACTTTTTTGTAAACATTTAAAATTAATATTTTTTGTTCTTCTTAAATACAAAACACTGAGCTTTTTTCTAAATATAAATTTAATTTCATATTCTTCGACTATGTTTCACATTTTTTGAGTATTTTTCCTTGTTTAACGGTCTTTTTTTTAATTTAAAACTACTTTTTGTTTGTTATTTTGTATAGAAATCACTAAAACTACTGAACATATTTTTTTTTTTTGTCTTCTTTAAACATTTCGTTATTCATTATTGGTTTATTATATACAATTAGAAATTTTATTTGTTTATGTATAAATATAAAAAGAGAACATTTTTAATTTCGTCGTAAATGGCACAGGAGACATTAACATTATTTTTTTTTATATTTTTTTTTTAAATTTTTCACATTACTTGACTATTCGTTGACCATTCCAAAAAAAGTTTTAATGACAAACTTTTTCCTCGTAATTTTGTCAGAACATTTAACATTTTTTTTTGTTATTATTTTTTTTATTGACTTAAAATAAAGCAAAATTTTGTCAAGATTTAGGGAGAGTTAGAAAGTTAAAGAGGGATTTTAAAAAGCTTAACAAGATTTACGTAAAATCCAAAACAAATTGGGCAAAAGCTTACGCTAACAATTAAATATTTAAATACAAATTTTGGAAAATTTATAAAGAATAATTTTAAAATCTGGTAAAGCTCTTAAAATATTGTAAGATTTAAATGCACTTAAGCTTTTAAAGTTGTAATTTTAAATTGATATATATAACAAGGTTTAAAGAAGCAGAAGCTTTAAGATTTTACTTCAAAACGAAAAGCTTAAAGCTGTTGTACAAAAAATAGAAGTTTTTGAATTGAAAGAATTAAATGTTCTTTTTTTATAAAAATATAAATTAAAAATTTATTCTATGAGCTAGATTTCACTTATGTATTTTATAAAGCTTTTTGCTAGTGTATAAAGTCATTCCTAAAAAATTGAAGGATTAGGACTATTTCAAAAAGCTTTATAAAATACAAAAAAAAAAAAAAAGGAAATCAATATAAAAATAAAAATATAAAAAATTTTGAATATAATAAAGCAAATAATTCCCAGATTCTTTTTATAAATTAAAAAGTAAACAACATTAAAGTTTTTAAAAAAGTTATGCTAAAAAGCTTTTAAAGTCTTAAGCAAAATATTTCAAGAATAAAAATTATTACACTGTTCAAATATATTCGAAATGATTTCAAATAAATTTTTATATAGAGATTTTTTTTCTTAACATTCCTTAATTTGAGAAACACTTTACAAAGCCCCCTTTCTTTCCTACAAACTCCCTTCTCTTATTAACCTAATAATACAAATTACTAATTAAGTTGTTTTTTTTTAATTTACTTTACATTAAATACTTAATTACATACAATTAATTATACATACACATATAAAAAAATTTTGTTCTCTTCAAGAAAAGGCATCTTAGTAAACATTTTTTTTTTTTAATTTCTCAACATTTCTTAAGTCTAAAGAGTAATATTTATTCCTCTTCTCCTCTCTCTGTCTTTCTCTTTAAATCCATAATGAGCCTATAGTTTCTGTTATAATATCCATCACATCTTGCCTTTCCATATCTTTTAAAATCATCAACAGCTCCACGATGGTCTGAGAGGCGTGAGTACGTTGGCTAGCTCGACATTCCCACAAATTTAGTATCTGTTCTGTTGGCGAGGGTTTTGTTGCGAAATAAGCAATATAACGATCGGTGTTTAGTTTCTTGGCCAACAAACGCCAATCACGTTCATCTTCTCGCGGTGGATCCAAAGCGGCACATATTCTTCTCTTGGTATCACGCGGTAAATGTATAGTGCTGATTGGCAAAGTGGCCTCATTCACATAGTTCCCGTGAGGGTCAATGGTAACGGTACTTTGGCGTTCCAGCGATGAGTGGGCTGAGTGATTGGTGGGGTGTGTATGTTGCGGTTGCTGTTGGCGACTTATACTAAAGGAATGCACTTCTGAGTATAAATGATGACTATCACTACATTGAGCAAAATCTACAGTTAAATTATTGGCTGAATATAATTGTTCATTGCGTTTGATTATAAATTCACAGTGTAGCACGGAGTTATTCGATAATATATGATTATAGGGTATGATCTGTTCGTGCAGCTCAATTTCATTCTCCGTATCCCACATATCCTCCTCGGAGTTACGCAAGCGTATATTCATATTACTATTGTTAAGATAGAAAGCAAAAGCCTCGCTCTCACCCATAAAGGAACCACCTAGTTTTGATTCAATGCTCGTGCAAATGTCACGGCTATTGGGAAAATCTTTGACTATATAGATTCTTAAACTGCAGTTAGTGCTGGTGGGTGTAAATTGACTGAATGCCATTAAGCGCATTTTTAAGGAGTTATGCATACAAGTTGAGGGTATTTTGGGCTCGGCTACCACCACAAAACGTCCCAATTGCTCAGTCATTATGAAAACATGTTGAGGTTCTAATTGCACAAATACTGGGGTGTTTATGGTCTCCTCTCCTACGGCTATAATTTTACGCCAATTAACATTTAGATCATCATGATCGTTGTCGGCGTAGTATATAAAAACATTCCATAGATTCGTCTCCACTAGACAGTGGGGAATTTTAAGTATCACTGGTTTCAGGAATGAATAATTTCGAGGTGAACAGTGCACTATGGTGCTGCAAACAAGTAGGGATTCGGTATTGGGTATGGTAACCCGCGAGGTTTCATCACTCACCAACATTAGCGAGACATGTTTACGCATACTTTTGCCTATCGAATGTTCGGGTATGTACAACATTATTTCACCCGAATAGAGATTCAGAGAGCCTCCACTGCAATTAAGTTGGTCATAAGTGGAACACTTTGAAGCCGAGAGGCCGCCGATTTTAGCGGTAACATCGTAGGTGGAATTAGCTGTAAAAAAAAGACGATTAATTTTTTATTTCAACGGTGAGACGATGTTAAAATGACTCATATTTCCGAGTAAAAAGTTTTGAATACTTACAGGTATCAGCAGTAGAGGTATCTGGTGTATCAGTTAAATAGTCCACACTTAGATCATCAATAGGATTCACATAACTAATAAAAACGTTTAAAAAAAATTATTTTTTAGTTCTTCTAATAAAAAAAGTTAAACAAATTGACTTACTTGGCTGATAAATTTGGCACATCATAGTGATGCTCCGATATCGAGCAGCCGCCATGATGGCTAGGTGGTAAAAATCTATGACCCGGACTGGCGTAGTCATAATTATCGTTAGCAGTCTCAATATGCATGCGCATATCCTTTTTGCTTATGTCGGGTAAATATTTAGGATCCATAACTAATGACAAACAAAGAAGTCTTATAAGAATTCCATTTAAAAAAAAAAACTCAGTTTTATTCACTTACCCGTTCTGGTCATATTGTAGTGTTGATTAACCCTGATTCCTTTGCGTGCACAGCATATCAATGCAGCTCCGAATGCAAAAAACACCGCCGTCACAAAAGCTAAACCCAAATACAGAGTCCAATCGAAATCTAAAACGTAATAAAACAAGCCAATTGGTTAATTTAATTGTAACGACTTGATTTTTATCTGGTGTGACCCATTAAATGGCTTGTTAATTTATTTGTTATTTTCTTTTTATTAGTATTTGTGTCACACAGCCATGCAATGCAGCAAGCGGCCTGTTGTTGAAGGAAGCCAACAAATGTGTTCATCTTGATTTTATCAAGCCGTTTTCAAATGATGAAATGATAAAAGGGAGTTGTATGCTATTTTTTTATTATTTGTTGTTGCTGTTGTTGTATAATCCTACCCTGTCATTACTACTCGGTAATTAATTTCCCCACAAAAATGTTAAACATAAAAACCAGATGACATCAAGAGTAAAAGCGATAGAGTGCCACACATGACGTCTTCTTTGGCTGTAGCTTTAGCTTTAGCTTTTAAAATTACAAAAAATCCAAATCCAAAAGGATGTTGCAACAACAATGTATTGTAGTATAAAATAAATGAACACACAGTTATGTGTCACAAACACAAAACAAAAGCAACATTAACAAATAACAAAAGCAACAACAATAAAGGCCCATCATTCTCATCAACGTGGGCTGGCTGGATGGCTGGCTGAGCGTCTACTGTACCGAGGAATAGCACTGACAATCACAAGAAAGTTGTTTGAGGATGATGAGGCAAAGGCAGCCAGCCAAGTTTTCAAAATGAATGCGAATACAATACATTTTCAATTTTAAACACAAAACAATCATAATTCTTCTTGATGCCTTCGCTACCCCTGACTCCCCCTAATGCTAAACTTTTGGAACGAACGCATATAAAAATTATGTTGATGATGTAGTCAGTCAGTTAGTTTTTTTTTTTTTTTTTTGCTGTACTTTGTCGCATTTGCACACACATTTACATATACTTACCATCTTTGCCTATTTGACAATATTCCCCCCGACATTCTGCTGTCTGTATATCTTTTCCACTACACTGAGCTTTGATGCCGCCAGGAATGAGACCGGTGCTGCCAAGGTTGCCACTATTTAAGCTGCCAACAATGCCGTTACTGGATAAGCCGCCAACGCTAATGCCCAAACCTGCATCATCATCATCCACCAGCACCGAGGAGGAACTTGTTGTGATACATTTCCGGCGTCTTATTTGTATACATTCAGCCGAACATGAACTCCATTCACTCCAGGCCGACCAACGTCCCGCTGTGTAAGAGACAAAAACACACATACCAATAAAAATAAACAACCCCGGCGACAGACAGACAAATAAACAAAGAAATAGTTAAAAATTCCATAACTACACAACTCCATAACTTCATAAGAACGATATAATTTCCTCAGTTTTCAATTTTTTTTTTTTCGTTTCTTCCGTTTTTTGCCAACAAGTACATGAAATTGAAATGAAAAAAATCGTGGCTAAACAATAAAAGGCAAAGAAACCAAGAAATTAATACTTTCTGTTGTTGATACAATAAGCCACCACAATAGCCAAAACTCCTCTCCTATTTCTACTAATTCCTCTTCATTCTTCAAACAACATCCTGCTCACTTTCTCTCTTTCTCACTCACTCTCCTTATCGCAGTGATGATAATCATCACATCATCATTATAAGCAGCATTAGCATCAAAAGACACATTTTGATTCATTCCCAAGTCTTTTATTAAAGTTGAAGATACTCAAAATTTCTGGGAACACAAGGAGCCTGAATATGAACAAGTTCGAGTACTTAACTAAAGTTTTTTAGCCATACAAAAACAAAATCTCCTGCCTCCTTACATTTCCCTTTTCCACGTGTTTGTTTGTGTGTGTGTAAGAAAGAGAGTGTGTTGCTTTTATTATCTTTAGTTCATAAAACAATTTTGTGTGCAAATTTGAAGAGATATTAACATGTTTTAACAATAATTCTTTCAAACAGCTTGAAAAGCAGAACAAAAATCTACAAATTTAGCTTACAAGTGGTTTCTTAATGATTTTAATGTTTTCAGGATTTTATGTTAAAGTTAGACATCATACATTAAAATAGTATACATTATAATAATGTACAGTGCTAAATAAAAGTTAAGATACAAACAAAATTTAAATAAAAAGACTATTTAGTAAGAATATTGTATTATATCTGTAGGTGGGAGGTAAACTACACTAATCGTGTTTTCTTTTCTATGCAAAAAATATCACCTTCTGAAAAGGTGCCTTTATAAAATGTCTTGCCAACCCTGTAATAATGCTGTTTGTTATTTGTCGAGAAAAAACACAAGTTATGAAAAAGTAAAATGCCATGTTTTTTACTCTGACAAAAAGTTTTTTCTTCATCATTATAGCACATTTCTTTACGATTTTTATATTATTTCCCGATATTTTGTTTTTTTTTTTAACCCATTGAGCGATTTCAAATAAATTTTAGGGTTTCTTCCCAATTTTGCAATTTTTCGGGAATTTAAGCCATGTTTGCGATAAAAGCAATGTTTTCCTGTTAGGTTTCTGCTTCTTCAGAGCTCTAACGATTTTTAATAACTATTAGACTTTGCTATTATGCCGGTGTTAGCAAAATTTTGCGAATTTCCGCTAATTTACTGGGCATTTACACATGAAAGTAATTTTTGAAAGTCGCCATGCACTAACACTTTTTCACTAACACTAACACATCTAGCTTTCAATGAAAATTTCAAGAAAGCGATTACATGAAGTAAACAAAAACCCCTAAGCAGTGTTGCCAGTTGAAAGTTTATTTTCGTTTATAGTCACTACGCTTATAGTCACATTAGCGATAAAGTCCATTTTATCTGTTTAATTTGCCGCTATAAGTTAATTTAATATAAATGATTAACGGTATAGTCCATTTAGCGATATAAGCACATTTGCCATATATGCCATTTATCAACAGTAGTCAAAGGGAAAAGTAAAGCAAATAAATGGCGTTATAGTCACATTAGCAAAATTTACTAAGTCTTTTTAGTTTTCGAATCAAAAATCCATCCAAAGAAAGAAAGAATTAAATCATTTAATTTTTGTCATCAACTCTCTACTCGTAAAAAATTAGTTTTTGCCGTTGGTATCAGTTATGAAATATCTTGTTATTATTTTAACTATTTTTTATACTGTATGTAACTCTGTTGTAAAACCATAAGCCTGATGTCGGTGTAATTTATATGAATTTTTTATTTCCTTTATACTATGTTCACACTTGAGTTCTTAAACGCGTTTAAGCAGCTCGAACGTGATTAAGCTCTAATCACTTCAAAATCGAGATGATTACGCATACATTCAAATCGACATGATTACAACTAAATCACTTCATAAACCACATAGAATCCACTGAACATACCTAATAATGTAGAATCGCCAACATGTCGTGTACAACCGGACAAGATTTCTGCTTAGGGCCATTATTATAACTTGGCGTTAGCTGTTATCCGACAGTTAACAGACGCTTTTTGACAGATAACACATTATTATCTGTCAATTTAATCTTTACTTTAGCTAACTTCAAGTTGTAATAATGGCCCTTAATGTTTTTATTTTTTTCCTTAAATAATTCATAAATTTTCACAATTTCATCATTAAAATGATTAAAATAATCTTTTGATAACTTTATAAAAGTGTTTTTATCCATTTTTAATACTTTAAAGAAATATAAATTTGTTTGATTTTTTTTTTGTGTGTTTTTTTTCTTAATCATCTGTCATCTTAATCATCTCAAATGTAATGTGAACGGCTTTGATTAGCTAAATCAACATTTTGCTTAAACGCGTTTAAAAACCCAAGTGTGAACTTAGCATTATTCACATAACTTGATTATATTCGAATTCGGTTATATGCGTCATAGTGGCATATATGTGAATTAGCCTTATAGTCACATTAGCGATATACTCCACGTTATGGTTGCAACTAAAGGATGTGACTATAGGCGAAAAGTACTGTATTCTTATTAAAATGTATAAATATCATATAAATAAATATTTTAGCGAATGCCTGATGTTTGGTGTGAGTAATTTTCTTGGCAACTCTGAATCTTCAAACAAGCAAAATAATAAAAGAAGAGGCATTTTGTTAGAAGTTTGCACTTTGACGACATTTTGAAAATGAGATTTCACTTTCATGTAAGTTTTCATGAAATTCTCTTATTTCTCTTTAAACATTTGGGTTGATAATACGTATATGCTACTTTAAAGAAACTACTTTCATGTGTAAAGGCAGTGTAAGCAATTTTTACCCAATCTTTGCCATTCCTTTTAGTTTTTTTTTTAGGGAGTTTTATAAATAATGGCTTTTCTGAATTTTAAAAAATTTCCGCGAATTTTTGATATTTTTGCAAATTTTTCAAAATATTTGCAATTTTCGCGTAGCTTTGTTGATCTTGTCTTCGCCGTTATAAAAAACGACATTTATAAACTGAAGTCACCTATTTAACAGAGCACTTCGCAGCGAAAAGTGCGAAGCTTTATGCCATAAGCAAGGGTAAATGTTTTAGAATAAAACATGCCACCCTTTTAGAGAGCAAAACATTTTTAAGAAACGAACACCAAATTACATATTTTAAACAAAATGTCACATTTTTTGTAGAAAAGAAGTCAAATTTTTTTAAAAATACGTTTTTTATACTGTTGGTATCAGAATTTTTTCCTCTATCGATAGGTGAATTCCAATAAGTCCTATCTAATAAAGTTTTGGAGATAGAAAGTTGAAGTTCGAGTAGAGGTAAACAAACAACAAGTATAGTTAGGCCCGTTTTTACAACTTACCGATAGCTAAAAGTAGACTTTAACCGGCCTTAGAAAAAGTGTTCCATTCTTAATATAAATAAAGGTTAATATTACCTGGAAGGTCAAGGTAAGGTTGAAATAATGGAACACTTTTTATACGGCCGATAAAATCCTACCTTTAGCTATCGGTATGTTGTGAAAACGGGCCTTTGTGTTGTTAACCATTTTTTTCGTTAGAATTTCTATAGCTTTATCGCCATTTCACAAAAAAGTACTACTAAAAGGGGAAATTCAAGGTACATTTTGATCAACTCCATTTACCCCCCCCTTTCACCAAGTTCATTTTAAACTAACTATTACTTTAACTTTCAGCTAACAATATGTTTTCAAAGCTATAACTGAGAGTTAATTATAACTGAACTTGGTGAAATTGCGGGTTAGCCTGCAAAATTCTATAGCTTTATTTCTTTTTTTGGCTTAAAGTATGGAATAAAGGAGAGTGTAAAGTATCGCCCGGCTTCGCTAAGTGCACTTATTACAAATGTCCAATTTTCCATGGCTCTGGATTATGTTGGCTTTGAGGTCTGCTGTGGTTTAAGCTTATTTGCATAGATCTGGGACTAAAGAAATGTCCACAAGAAAAAGTCGAACGAAGTCAAATCGCACGATCATGGAGGCTAGTTCATGCTCTAAAATTACTCGTCCACAACCTTCAATGTAGCATGAGCTGTGAGGTACGTTTCGCCGTCCTGTTGAAAACACATGTCGTTGGCATCAGGCCAAAAGGATTTTATAATCATGGATCTATAGAGCTTTTCCTAGACGGTGGTGTCATGAATAGCATTGTCAGCCCAAAATCCACAAAAAACAGTGGCTTTTCGAGATAAATTTGACGCTATTGTGGTAAGGCATCGTTCCAAATTCAACAATTTCGTTTGTTGGAGTACCCTTTCATATAAAAATCGGCCTAATCGCCTTATCCGTCCACGGTGATAGCAAAACAGACTAAATAAATTAAAGGCAAAATGAGAGATGTAGCTTTAACAACATGGCCCCTATCAACTCTTAAAGTTTGAAAGTCCCTACGACGAGACCCTTTACAATTGAATTCCCTTCTTCTAGAAGTATTATGATGCCTTACTAATCTTCTTATTCTTTAACAGCAAAAGTTAACAAATTTTTTTTTTAATTGTCCTAATTCCCAGCTAAATCCGTTAAAATAACAAAATTTTCCCCAAAGGAGTTTAACTATAAAGTAAACAATTTGAAGAAACAAATAATTGCTCTAAAGCAACATGAACCAAATTCCTCTTAATTCTCCCACAGATTTTTAATTAATCCAACTCTTTATAACCCGAATAAAGAAACGAAATTTGTCTTGAAATTATTTTAGATTTATTCTCATATTTACTTTTTTATTTAAGCCGCTAAAGACCCAAAATAATAAAAAACAGAAAAGAAAAATATATTCCCAGAAATCTAAGAATTTTTTTATTAGAAATTAATTATAGCGTCCTTAATAAGATGTTGGCATGTACGAGTTATAATTGTTATTGTTATTGTTGTTGTTGCTATAGTTGTATTTTTTTATCTGGAACATACTGTTTGTCTTGTTTTTATTGTATTTGTTCTTGTTATTATCTTTGTTGTTGCGTTTTTAATAGCAACGCAATAGAGTATCTCAATACCTCGTATATATATTTGACATTAAAACCACCCCTACACACAACGCACACTCTCACACATGATGTACAAATTTAGTTTAGATTAAAACTGTTTGTGCGTGTGTCTTTTTAAATGTGTTTTTGTGTAGTTTGGATGTGCTTTTAACTACATCATGGATGGTTATTTCCACTTTAACATTCTCATGCAGCTTCGGTTACATGCGGGCTTTGAAGATGACGACGATGTTGATGATGCCTTTACATTACTGTTGCTATTATTTTAACTACGAGTATGTCGGTCGAAATGTTTTTTTTTTTTTGTTTTGTTGTTTTCTGTCCCTTTGCCGGTTGCTCTATTCCTTTGTCTGTCTGTCAGTCAGTCAGGCAGAGTTCCTGAAGAGCGCAACTCTATGGCAATAGTTATTGCTTTTATTTTTGCGTTGGCTAGTACCGCCAATAAATTGTATAGAAATGTATGAATTTGATGCGAGAGTGTGTCACTTTTTTCCGTAAATTGGTTGCTAATGTTGGTTGTAATGTTTGTAAGGATTTTGGGATTTAAATGGATTATTTCTTAGTTGTTAAAATTTTGTAATGCTGGCATAGTTTGTTATATTATTAAAGCAAAATTATGCCCTTAATCGATCTTAAAAGGGAATTTACAAATTTCCTTTCGAGTTAGACAGCCAACAACAACAGACTGTTGAGCTGGGAAGATGAAACTACTAAATATTTTTTTGACCTTAAAATAGGATGCCATCCTAAACGCATGTTGCTTGGCAGTGCAGCAATGGCACGTATTCCCAAACAAAACATATTGACGATACTTTTGAAAAGTTTCAAATCGTTGGATTTTACAAAATGGTATAGTATATTTTTACTATACACCAAGAAAATATACAGCAATGCACTTGCTACTCTTTTGGTAAAATGTAACACTTAAAACCAATAGTTTACGCGACGTTATTGCAAACCGACATGTTAAACTCATGTTTAAATTTAAATTCGTTGTTTTAAAATATTATTAATATCATTTTTAAATATTATCAAGAAAAAGTGGTATATTCAGTTATGCCGAATCTTTTCATGGTGCGATAAGAGCAGAAAGTTACATTAATACCGGTATTTAGATATAAATATAACTAACACGCCCACTTTCCCACTCCCGCCCACATTTTGTCGGATATTTCCAATTAATATCCAAGATTCTTGTACCTAATCTAGAAACTCTGGCTCTTGCCGTTCTCCAGATATACAGAAATCTATAATACTTTGTATGCGAGGTCCCACGCCCACTTCTTCAGATCATATTGAAATGTTGGGTATTTATCACCAAAATGCTTACACCTAATTTGGAAGCCTTGGCTCTTGCCGTTGTGAAGATATACAAAAAACAATAACAAGGAATTTGTTGGTAAAATATTAGAGGAAGTCGTGGGATTTTGCTCATATTTAAGTTATTTATGAACCGATCTGCCTGTATTTCTATAGCAAACTTAAACGGAGTATATGTGACATAAAAATATAACAAACCTAGTCCCCATAATTTTTAAAGTCATCGGAAAACCCATTTCAACATACTCACGGACAGGCGCACAGACAAACATCGTTAATCAGAAAACAACTAAATTAAAGTTGTTTAAATTTATATTTTTTCAACTTACTTTTAGTAGTTAAAAATTGTAGTACGAATAACACCAAAAAGTACTTAAAACAATCCAAAATTGGACTATTTTCGAAAACCATTACATTCTACTTTATATGCGTGCATAAGCGAGTCTTTGTAAAAGTTCGTTGTAGAAACCAGAACAACATTACAAAAGCCGCAAAAAACGACTTAACTATTTTGTGTTGAAACAACAACAATAGTACAGTAAGACAAAAACATACATTAATTTCACGCTTAAAAACTAAAATAAGAAGCAAAAATTGCCGAATTCTATTTGTTTAATTTATTTCGTTACAAACATCAAATTTTCAAAGTAGAACAATTACGAAAATTATATCGGGCATTCTGCAGGTGTCTTCTAATTGTGAGTTCTTCTGTAAACGAACGTGGGAATACAACAAATCGTCGTTCCGGAGTTATCTTGTCGTATATCACAAAATCGAAAAAAATGAGATAGTACCGTTTCCTCCGGTAAATTTAACAGATCTATTGATCTGTGCAATCCTTACGTCTCTATCTCTTATGGTTAATGAGATATTACGAAGCCGTTTTGTTGTATATCCACTTTTACGAAAAATTTAATGCGTTATAATACCGTATGTATTATAATTGTGGATATACGACAAAAAACGTATGAAAACTTTCAATTAAAAAAATCTTGCGTTATCTTGTTGTATGTGAACAAAGTATATTAGGCATGTTACAAAAAAGAGACTATCTTATTTTTATTACTGTTATTTTAACATTTTTCGTTTTATATGTAAAGATATTTTTCGGACGAAGTACACAACGGCTATTTATATTGATGGAATTATTGATACTAGGATCGCCCGGTGGCCGAAATTCGACCACTTCACATTTACTTTTGAGAGAACCTGTGCGTTGTACAATAAAATCGTACACATTTTAAGAGAACGGCTAAATTCACTATTCACCTATCTTTGTACGTGTGTCTATAGGATTAATTAAAATGCTTTTTAAACACTTTTATTCCAAAAATTTAGAAAAAAAATATATTGTGCATATCCCCGTAATTTATTTATCAGATTTTCATGAAATGTTATCAAAGTAAAAAATAGAAACACAGATCTTCGTTAAAAGTCATTAAAAAAGTTTCCGACTTTTATTTTTCTAAACGACGTTTTTGCGCGACTTCATTTTTTAAAATGTCAAAGGTAACCCTGTCCTAATACGTTTATACATGTGTGTTTGCAAGTGCAAAATGAAAACAAAAACATTTTGGGAGAACAACATAGAGCACACCGTCTTTTATACATGTGTGAACATGTGTGTTTGCCAGTATAATGCAAGAAAAAAACACATTTTGGGAAAACACACAACTTCTTTTTATACATGTATGTGCGTGTGTTTGCAAACAAATTTAAAACGCTTTTAAAACCATTTAATCCTCAAAATTTAGAAAAAAAAAATGTATATTGTGCATTTCTACACAAAAATACCTTTAAAACGATATATGATTCATTAAAATCGGTGGACGTTAAGATACTTAAAAATCAACGATAAAAAAATTGCTTCCGTATTTATATATAAGATATTGCCTTAATTCACTTTATTGTTAAGCAATTAAAGGTTAAATATTCAGGGTGGTCCAACCATAATATACAATGTTAATTGTGAATAAAACAAAAAGTTGTTAGAGAATAATCTGATTTTTTTTATTATTATATAGAAGGATCTATGACAACTATGTGTGAGACAAAATATCGGCCAAATGCTCTTCGCGGCTTCGATAGCATACCTTTGTCCCATGGTCCATATTTTCAATGCCTCTGGGACATAATTTAGATTCAACGTCCTTAAAGTGTCAAATTATCTAATCCTTTAGCTCTTAATTGTTCTTGGCTTATTGACGTACACTTTTTATTTTAAATAATTCCAAAGAAAGAAGGCCAACGGTGTCAAATCATATGATCGTGACGGCGAGTTAACATGGACATTGAATTTCTCGTGCAGAAGAGCCATTGTTGCGTTGGCCGTGTGACACATTCTTTTGGAACTACTTATCGTCCAGGTCCATATCCTCAATTTCTGGCAAAAAGAAATCCGTTATCAGCTCGAATTAGCAAACACCATTCACAGTAACTGCTTGGCGATGATGCCGCCTGGCCCTAAACCGCACCAAGCATGCATGCACAGGCACACAAATATCCCGATTGTGGACACATTTGATCGATTTTGCTGACCAAAAAAATCAAGATGTGCACAAAATGTATTTCTGATTTGAAATTCTGATTTGATTTCGTAAAAGGCTTCAGCAATCTTAACGCGCTGCTCAATGCTGCACCTCCCCATGGTTGAATTTGGCACTGATACCAAGAAATGACAAATTAAGTTAGGCAAAAATTTGTCGTTACGGTGTGACTCACAGTTAACATCGTGCATTATGGTAAGACCACCCTTAAGTAATAATAAACCTTACAATTATTCATACATAAGGATATTCGATAATGTAAAAACTATAACTATACGTAAATATATTTGCCACTTGCATAAATTTTCGTTTCGAAAATTATTATAATTTAATTTTCAATATTGGTAGAACACGTGAATGTAGGTTTTTAATACCTTACTTTGACTTATATCCCACAAACTAAAAAATATATCGCAAAAAGTGGCGTATACGACAAAACTGAAAAATTTTTTCGAACGTGATAATGGCTATAACTTAAAAATTTTTTGCCATGACTTTAAATATTTTTACATAAATCGATAAAGAACTTCAAATACTATATCTGTACTGAAATTCTGTAACTTTTTAACGACAAAAAATTGTCGTTAAGTAGTCAAAATTCGTTAGCTAACGAAAGTTGTCGTTAAGAGCTATTCTGTACCTCAATTCTGTAACTTTTTGAATAAAACTACCGATATCGTTAATTAACGAGAAATCTCGGTTACTTTAACGAATTTGTTATTCTGTATTTTAAATAAACAAATATTTTTGTTTAGAAATATTGACGACAAATATCGGTAAAAATATAAGAACGTCAAAGTAAAAATTTTTTAAAATTAATAAAAAATACAAAAAAAAATTTGAAAACGTGTAAATATTGATTATATTTCTAAACAAATATATTGGTTTTAAATCTTTTTATACAAAGGGGAAAAATTTCCAGGTGACTGAGCCACTGTAGCACAACATTCTGCTCTTACTTTTTATACCTACACTACTGTATGTGAAGAGGATATTATGTGTTTGTACGAATGTGTGTAACACATTTAAATAAAGGTTCTGGGCCTGCCTTTTAGTATATCGATTAACTCAGAATCAATGTCAGAATCCATTTAACGAAGCCCGTCCTTCTATCAGGATGGCTGGTTGTCTGTACAAGATAATCTTGTGCGCAAATTACAGGTCGCAATTTTAAAAATAATTTTATAAAGTTTGGCACATATGCGTTTATTGTCACAAGGTCGAAACCTTTTTATAATGGTGAGAAGCATTTATTTAATTTTTAGCCCACATGAAAACTTTTTTCCGGAATAGGGGTTTGTGCCTATTAATAGCCATCTTATTTTATAGACATTTGAGTTGAATAAGATCCAAAAATATTTTGTCGTAACCTACATAAATCACCAGAACAAATTTTTTTAGAATCGGTCCATATTTGACCACAGCTCCCATACGAATACACTAATAATGGTAGTAGTTACTTAGATAATATTTGGCACAAAAAGGTCTTATGTGAATATTAACCTCACAACATACTCTTTTTGGCGAAAACATGATCGCCCAAATACTGCAATGTAGAGTCGGACTTGATCGACTATACTTTCTTACTTTTTTTGTGTTAAAAATTGGCTACTTCCTCTATATTTTTAATCTGTTAACAGTACATTTATTGTCGTTATTATTTAACAAGAACTTTTTTTGTGTCGTTAGATACCGACATTTTTTGCCGATAAAAATTGTTAAAATTTCATTACAGAATAGCTCTTAACGACAATTTTCGTTAGCTAACGAATTTTGACTACTTAACGACAATTTTTTGTCGTTAAAATGTTACAGAATTTCAGTACTGTAATGAAATTTTAACAATTTTTATCGGCAAAAAATGTCGGTAGCTAACGACACAAAAAAAGTTCTTGTTTAATAATAACGACAATAAATGTACTGTTAACAGATTAAAAATATAGAGTAAAGTAGCCAATTTTTAACACGAAAAAAGTAAGAAAGTATAGTCGATCCAGTCCGACTCTACATTGCAACTTATGTATAAAAGAATTTAAAACCAACATATTTGTTTAGAAATATAATCAATATTTACACGTTTTCATTCATGTTTTGTTAAAATAAATGCAATAAAGCAAATTTATTTTGTATTTTTTATTAATTTTAAAAAATTTTCACTTTGACGTTCTTATATTTTTACCGATATTTGTCGTCAATATTTCTAAACAAAAATATTTGTTTATTTAAAATACAGAATAAAAAATTCGTTAAAGTAACCGAGATTTCTCGTTAATTAACGATATCGGTAGTTAAATTCAAAAAGTTACAGAATTGAGGTACTGACAAAAATATTGGACGACTTTTTTCAAGTACATTTTTGTGAATAATAATTTGAACCTTAAGATTCGATTTCCCAAAAAAAAATTTTTGTGATATACGGCAAGATAACTTCGGCACGACGAAATGTGAAACAAACCTATTCGAATTTATTTGGGATCGTAATACATTTTATTTGATTTTCTTTAAAAATGTATGTCTTCGTTAGAGATAAATAACTATAAGTCATCTTCTTAGGAAAATCTCCTGATTTCTGGCCATGTTGTGGACCTGCGAAGTCGCGACATTAGCACAAACTAATTTGGTCTCTTTCTGCTACTGCAGTTTTTTAGTTAAACACAGGGCTGTATAACTACTCCGACTCCAACCGCTGAAATTTTTTAAGTCTGGCTTCGACTCCACTCTTAGGAGTGTAGGTACTCCGACTATCCAACTCCGACGTCGACTGCCCAGCCCTGGTTGCACAAATGAAAAAGATTTGAGAACTTTGAAGATTTTTCTGAGACATTTTGATCATTAGACTAAATTCATTGCCAGACGCTTTAGTAAGTTGCATAATGGGCACATTTATTCTAAAAATATCGAAAGCGTTATAAGAAGTGAAGTCTAAATTTTAATATTGAAAAAACTTAACAAAAGAGCGATAAAAGATTCAGGTTAATTGAACCCTTTAAAAACTAATTATTAGGTAAGACCGCAGTACTTTTATTCACTTTCATCATTTTAAGTGTAGTGTTCTTAAAACTCCCTTAATCTCTCCTTATTCAACATCATAAACAACTTTTAACAGAATTAGCATAAATAATTATACTCAATTAAGGAATTCTTCTTTAAAACGAATACATTCTTTGTTTTTTTTAACTTCCCTTTTCTGACAATGACTGTGATGTTATTTTTGAGTTTTCTGTTCCGTTTGAAAGTTTTTTTTGCCAGTCGATAGCTGGATATTTGGATGGTGAATTAAATGACGTCATTTACAGAGTTCAGCAGAATTTTTTGCTTTGACTGTTTTTGAATGATGGACTAAAATAAAGTGGTAACGATTGAAACTAGAGTGAAATTATAGCAGAAACAATTTTTTGGAGGGAGACGATTTCATATGGCAGTTAGATTGTAAGAAGGAGTAGGAGGAGGAGGAGGAGGGGAAGTACAAGAAATCATCACAAGAAGTGTGATGAGGAGTAAATGACAATGTTCAATGTTTTTGTACGAATTCGAAAGTGAATACGTTGTCGCTAACACTGTTTTATGTCTTCGAAATGAGCAATTTCAGTGATTTTTTTTCTGGGTTTCTTATTTAACTTTTTCATTTTGTCTAGTTGTTGTACATTCGTGATTTTTGATTTGGGTTTGAAGGAAGAACCGCTGTAGCAGAGGGGGAAACAGTTTGTCATGGCAGTCATTGTAGTCGTTTTAGTGATATTGGTCTAGGGAGGCGGGGGTTGGGTGGCTGGCTGTTAAGAGGAAGTTAGATATTATTTGGGGGACGGACGGGGGGATTAACGGAAATACACTACAAAACTTAACAAATAGTTCTATAACTTAGTTGAATCCATAAATTAGTTTACTGCGAAGTAAAAACAAAATCCGAAATCCAAAGAAACAACGAAATGTTCGATTTGTTTTCTTTTGTTCGGCATAGTGACAGACAGTGAAATGAATTGAGAAGAAGGGGAGAAGGTTAAATTTGGAATAAGTGACTGAAGAGGATGAAATTGAATAAGAACAACAAGGAATATGTAGTTTTTATATCAGTTGTTGTATTAACTATTCTCTTTGTATTTTTTTTTTTTTGTTATTTATTTAAGTGTTCAACAATGTTCAGCATTTTGTTTGAATGAAAGCACACAGAGTTGCGAGTTGCAGATTCGTAGTATCAATGAATGAGTGAATCAATGACTTCAGGAATTGTTAGTTGTATGTTAGTTTTTTTCTTCATAGTGTGAGTGTGTATCTGTGTGCTTGTATCACTGCTTAGTAATTATTTGCCTATCAATTTTAAGCTTAACTGCTGAACTGATACACAATGCCATTGATTTTCAAATTTTAGTATGTTTGTAGAGCATAAAAGATGATGACTAAGGGAAGTATAATATTTAATAGATTTTTTTAATGTTTTATTTGTTCTGTTTTTTTTTTTTCTTCTTTCTAATGCTTAAGAAATGATGCAATCTAATGCAAAACTGAGGGTTGAAAAGTTTATAGCTCGACTTCGAAAAAAAGATGACAAAAAAATTGAAATATACATTAAAGAAATATTTATCTCTTTGAACAATTTAATAGATAAAAAAATAAGTTTCTTTTATAAGAAAATTTTTATGTTTTTAATGTTTCTGTCTGCAGCAATTAGAATGATTTTTTGAAAAAAAGAGTGGTATTGATATTATAGCACATTGAAGATTAAAAGTATTGGTGAAGAAAGGACTACTTTTTATTGATTTTTGAATGAATCATTCAAACAGAATTTATGTGCTTCGCCTGCACTAAGAATTAAAGATTTATTTATTTGGCGTATGAACAACAACCCAGCTAGCATTTTTTGGCTGATTATTTTTTGTAAAAATCACCCAAATGATTCTTTTCAGATCAGTTTTGATGATTAAAAACTGATTTATCACCTGAGTGATCAAAAAAGGATTCATATATGATTCATTTATATGTTTAAAAAATTATTTTTAAACATTTTTTTTTTTGTTTTTGCCAAATGAAAAAATATAAAAATAGAAACTTTCATGTCAGCCAAACAAAAAAAAAGCTTGGCTAAAAAAGAAGGTCCAAAAATTATGGACAATTTATAAACTTAAATGTTTGTGCAAATTGTTTCTTATCTTCTTTGCGAAAAACCAATTACTATTGTTTAGTTCAAAAGCTTTAATGGAGCTGATTTTTCGGAGAAAAATTAAAAAAAAAACATGACAATTAAAAAATGATATGAAATAAATATATTTGTACATTTAATCAAAAACTATATAATTTACGATTAAAAAATGAGACAAAAACGATTCAATAATGATTAGAAAAACTAACATAAAAATTATCAAAAAGGAATCAGAAAATTGTATCACAAATGATTCTTTCAGGTGATTCATCGGTAGGGTACCATTTTCTCACAACGAGAAAATGGTACCCTACGGGTATTTTGCACTTGAAGCTGATTCCTAAATGATTAGATTATGATACAAAATGCTAGCTGGGAAGACCTATATTGTTAACTAAAGTATATTATTTTAAACTCCTCTTAAGGATTGAACATTTTTTGATTTTCTAAATGTGTTCTCGACTAAAGCCTAGTACTCTGTTCAAATTCGTGAAAAATGTTGAGCAACATTAAGAGCGGGTTTTTTACTTAGAGTTTAAACCAGGATCAATAGTAAGATTTGTTAATCTTATAATAAAATTAATCTAGCCTTAATCCTCTTTGGCGTTTTTAAGTGAAAGATTAAAGCTTTTAGAATTGCCATATGAATTGACAATACTTTTATGTATAAGTATGGCAGTTTAAAACAAATGCCAAAAATTGTCATCAAATTACTGTTCTTAACGTGAAAAAGAAGAAGAAAATGATAGAATTTTGTATTGTGTTATATAATATTATATATCGTCACCTAAAAGACGAAATAACCTATCTGCAGTTTTCAAAAGTTTACAGGAGAGGGAGAAAACGTTATAAAATTGGAACTATTAACGATATTGAAACGAAAATTACACATTTTGTTTGAAATGAATCCAGAATTATATATGGGTTGAGAAAATTTTGTTTTTCTAATCACAGCTTATGTAATGACACTTAGGTTTTTTGGAATTGTAAAAATCTGAAACCAAATAACCTATCTGCAGTACTAATTAGTATGAATAAATAAAAATTTCTTTATACACATGAATATTATATACATTAAATAATTACAGTAGTAGTTTCTTTTACTGGTTTAAGCAAAAACAAGTACTTAATGTTTGCTTAAATTACACTATGCAACAAAATTAAACTTTTATCGTGATTTTTGATGATTTATTTTTCTCTTTTTTTGTGAATAACGGTCCTCTGGGTACAAAAACTTTGTCATTTGTAATATTACATGTTCAAAATTTTGCACACATATGCGTTATGATGTAGGGAATACAAATCCATAAAAAACTCAATTTTGAAATTTTTGCAGATAGGTTATTAGGTCTTTAAGATGACGATATATAAAAATAAATGAAATCGAAAAAGAAGCAACATAATCAAGGAATATTTTATCTTACGAGGTAAAATATTTAATAAAACTTTAAATAAAAAAAATTAAAAATATTTTCTTTTATAAGCATTCGTACTTTTAAAAGTTCTGTCGCAAGTTTAAACCGCCAACTTTGGGCGTTTAAACTTGGAAACAAAATGAAATAATCGACTACCCAAAAACGAATTTCAAAGATTAGTTCTAATTTAATCGCTGATCTTTATGTCAAAAACTGGCTCTAATTATTTCACACGAAAATTTTGACATGTATCAATGTTACCTATCATGCGAGTTTGTACAATTTGATGTTTTTATTACTGCAAAGTATGCAACATTGTTTTGCGAATGTAAACAAACACCACATGTATTTTACAAAAAATATTTTATTTTAACAAAAAATTTAAGAAAAAAGAAAGTTAATATGGATAAAAAACTGTTATCGGTTGTGTTATTTTAATTTTTATTTCTTATTTAATAATCAGTTCATACTTTTTGCTTTTGCTTAAAATTCCACGTGAAATAAGTGCAGCTTACATTATTTCGCAGTTGTAAAAAAATGTTGCCAGAAACATTTCGGAACTTTTTTACAAAATGAACAGAGTACAACTCTGTCAACATTATTTCATTGATATTCCGCACAAGTTTTTTTCATATGCGTTTTGACAGCATTTCACGTGAAATGTTGAACAGAGTACCAGGCTTAAGCTATAATTCGCTCATGTAGTATTGAACGAAGTAACAGTATTGGGTTTTGAAAATTTAAAATTTGGGGATATATTTGGGGCCTGCCATTTACTTTTTAAGGGATCTGTAAACGGTCAAAATGCTTGTCCAGCAGCCGAATTCACTCGTGTACGTGTGCTGGACGTAATATTCGCTGTCATATCCAAATGTTTCGATTTTCCATCCAGCATCGTCAGTGTGACACATAAAAATACATATCCACTTATTCTACCATAGCGCTTGATGAGAAATGCTTGACGTGTTCAGACCATATAAAGATTATTTCTTGTAAGTGTTGCCCGCGGCTTCAATTTTTGCATACTTTATCCAGCTTTAGGGCCGGTATATAACCCATGGCAGCTGTAATCAGTGTTCGAAAATAAACAGTACATTATTTAACGTTCGGCTCACACACCCAGGAACGATATCTATTTTTTTAGTGATTGTGTAGACATACACAACCCTTAATACCGTTCGTAACGATTTTCAAGAAAGAACCGAACATTATATAATGTTCGGTTCTTCGTTAAAAAACAGAACAATTGTAGTGATACTGTAGACAAACATTATATTTTAATGTTCTATAAAGTTTTTTTTGTGTGTGTATTTTGTTTTTGTAAAAAATGTTTGGTTTTTTTTACCAGCCAAAAGGGACGAATATTAAAGAGTCGAACCGAACACATTGAAGTTTGTGGATTTTCAAAAAAAAAACACTGGCTATAATGTTGTTTTCTAGGGCTGCAATTGTGGCTAGATTGTCACTGTATACGAGACACTTCACGTATCGGCACAAAAATAGTCTAGGGGGGACCAATTGCATTATCTTGATTGCCAAAGGACTGGATAGATTATGACGACCATAAAATTTAAGAAATTGACAAAGCACGAATTAGGACAATAAAATTCCATGATTTGCATGCGTTGTTCATTTGTTAGTCTATTCAAAATGAAATGGTAAACTTTACTTATCACTTTTGTTTGTGCTTGTCAAAATTTACATAAATTGGAAGCTATGACGTAGGCTGCACTCAATTTGTAAGCAATTAACTTCCAAGATGTCAACAACAACACAATTTATAAAGACAAACTTGTACTCAGCTGTTAAATTTAAAGTAAAATTGCCAAACAAATGGAAAGGTGAAATTGAAAGCCATTCGTGGTCAATTTAAAAAGTGTGAGTGTGCTAGTAAAAAAGTAAAGCTACGGTCACACTTATAAAATATTTGACCAAATAAGCGTAACCCCTACTTTTGTTAATAGCTATTGATATTTACCATGATCTAAATATCACAGAATAAATTAATTATAATTAATTTTTTGTAAGATATGGTATTATTATCTAAATAAATATTGGAATTGAAGGAAACTATTGTTTAGTTTGATTGTTGGTCCCGTTTTTTTTCATCAAATATTTGATAAGTGTGACCGTAGCTTAAGAGTGTATTGCAAATTGAAAGCAATTGAAAGGCAAAACTTGATCGTGCGGCCGCCAAGTAAGCAAAAATAAGGAATAATTTTATAGTTTTTTTTATTAAGTGAAATGACAATTTATCAAAAAAATATCATTGCTGTCGCAAAGATCAAAAGATTATCCTAAAAATATTCATTAAATGATAACATTGAAGCAGAATAATTTTCGGCACACTTGGTCATAAAGGGTATATAGAGTAACCTACCTTAACGGACACCTTGCTTGAGCGGGCACTCCCTTTCGTCTGACACAGTTGCCGTGTACCGGTAGCGGTAGTTTCTATGAAAGGGCTTCCCCATGGTACGGGCAGATTTGAATAGACCCTTTGGTGTCCGCTCATTAGATATCCATAAAAAGAAAATTCTTTCAAAATATGCAAAAATATTTTATTAAGAAAAAATATTGATAATTTTTTCCTCGTGATCATTTATTCAAAAATATTTTGTGTGAGCGAACAAATTCAAAAGGCATTTAAAGAAACTTTTTTTTATTTTTAGGGCCATCACCTGAGCGCTGGCCCTAAAAATAAAAAAAAGTTTCTTTAAATGCCTTTTGAATTTTCTCATGCATTGTGTTGGATCTAGGAAAATAGGTTATGAGAAGAAGGGTAGAGGTAGTATTGTTTTTGAATATTCGACTTGAACTTATTCATGTTGTTAGTGAGAGGGAAGACTTTCGCAGGAAGGTTATTCCACATACGAACGGTCCGGACAAAGAACGAATTTTCCCTGTAATTCGTTGTATGATGCGCCGGCCAAACGACCACAAAGGAATGGGCTCGTGAGGAAAAACGCGTATTACGATCAAACGTATGAGTTTCGGGAACGTGTTTCAGAACACATCCCATTGTAGTAACGATTAAACAGGAAAATAAAACCCACGTTGCGGCGGTGCTCAATAAAATCAATTGAATTCAATTCCTACTATCACCAATGAGAACCTTCGCTCTCTCCTGCACGCGGTCGAGAGGCTCCAAAATATACTTTCAAGCAAGGGTCCATTCATAAGAGTTTTACTTCATTCTCGGTGGGATAAGGTGGTATAAATGGTTAGGAGCTCAGATGGAGTGAAGTATCTCTTACACCCTTTTAAAAAACCGAGGCACTTGAATACTTCATTCAATACCTTGCATATATGTGACGTACCTCCTACAAGAATTAGTTAACTAAATTACTTAAATATTTAAATTTGTTCACACAATAAATTGTTTAATGCAAAAATTTATCTAGATTCGATTTTGCTTGCAGTTCATTATTTTCATTCACTAAACTTGTTGCTTAGAAGCTTATTTAACGGCTTTTCACTACATTTTATTCTAAAGCTCAAGTTCTTAAAAACATTCTTAGAATTCGTGAATGCATTCTGTTTCGAAAACTTGAATTAAATTTATAGTAATTCATTTGCGCTACTTACATCTCTTAACAGGTGACACATCAAAACCTTCAGCATTGACAATTTGCGTTTCATCCGGGCAGGGTAAACAGTCCGCCGATTTTTGTATTTGTGGACCTGAACATTCCGCGCCACCATTCATGGGTATAGGATTATTGCACATGCGAGTACGCTTACGACCCTGCACCATTTTACCAGGGCATTTACAATCGCGCCACGAAGACCAGGAACTCCAACCGCCATTAACTATAAGAAAAGTGAAGAACACATTTTATTAGGAGCTGATTTTAAAGAGATGCAATTATGAAATTTACATTAAATTGATGTAGAAAACTTTTTAACTTACCATAAACTATTAGTACCGCCGAGTCTGAATTACGTTTACCAGCAATATTTTCAGCTACACAAGTATAATTGGCCATGTCCTGGAAGAAAATGGGTATAAAAGAGAATCTATTTTAGTTGAGATTTAAGAATTATGAGATTTTTTAACTTTCGATTCGTTGATGGGAGGAGGGAGGGCATTCTCAGACATTTTTTGTAAACTTAACCGTACTAATGTTTCGATTTAATCATAATATAATTGTGGTAATTTAAATTTTTTTTTTAAATTTGACTCTAAAATTTGATTTGATTAAAAATAAAAAAAAAACTTTCTTACCTGCAAAGTAACTTGACGGAATGTCAAAGTTCCTGTTGGCGACACGGTAGGACCATGTTCATTGTTATCTGCTATGGGCACATTATTCTTTTGCCAACTTACAGAGGGCTCCGGAAATCCCGCTGGTGGCTCACAAAACAATTCAGCACGAGTGCCAAGCTCAACTCTCAGCGAAGTGGGTGAGGTAACAAATTGTTTGCGCATATCTTTGTAGTTAAAGAAATTTTAATTAAAAACAATTTGTAATTTTATACAAAAATCATACAAAAAAAAAAACACGCGGACGTCTACACAAACACTCACACAACCATCAACACATTCAATAATTACAAATGAGTGTCTGTTTCGTTGAATATTTTCAAGTTGTACGTGTTACTAGTTATTGTCAGTTTTTACTTACATGCAATATTAACTGTGGCCGCTTGACTTTTAACGACACCCCTTGAAGACCAGGCATGACATTCACATTTAAAGGGTCCTTTTCCAAAATATTCATCCACAAGATCACGGTGTATTGTTGCTGTTACTTCCTCCAAATGCACCCCTGTGTGAGGATCCACGTGCTTGTCGTGTGTTGAGGGTGGGGGCTGTGAACTGCCACTACATTTAAAATGCAGCTGCGTCGTAAAAAAATAACAAAAATAAGAAAATAGTAAATAAATGAACTTCCTGTCAAATAGCAAAACAAACTAAACAAATAATAATATTCATAATGACATTTATGTAATATGTGTATGTTTGTGGGTATATGTGTATGTACCTGTAACGCATGAGCTGCTTTGCACTTTAACACGGCCGGTCGATTCTTCACCACATAAACACTTTCTGGTTCAGTTAGAAAGTAAGGTAGTGTAACACCGGTCTCTGAGGCACCCAGTTTACCCGTCACAAACTCATCTAAAGTACCAGCTGCTCCGATTATCACTGTCTTATTAGCATTAACACCTTGCGAAGACACCTCACTCGAATGACCCATATTAAGGGAATCATCGTGAAATGTGGGCCCCACCGGCAATTTGGCCTGATTGAATACATCTGTGTTGTCCTGGTAAGAGCTATCCATATCTTTAAGTTTTGGCCAACTTGAGTATTTGTTGATATCCGCTTTGGGTGTCATTAGCTCCTCCATTTCGTCACTAATGTCATCGAATTTACTAAAGACATCTTCTTCGGAATCGTTTAAAAGTAAAGAGGAATCTTTGGCGGAGGGTAGACATGTTGTACATGTTCGGCATACAATTAAATATGTGAGGATAACATTGACGATCGAATATCTTCTGCTGGGATTCGTTTTAGGCATTTTTATTAATACGAGGCAGGAAGTGTGACTTTTTTTTTTTGTTTCGTTCTCTTTTTCTTTCTTTTTCGTTTAAACTATTCGCAGTTTTGTAGTTCTGCTTGCTGTTGTTTGTTCTTTTAGCAGTTGTATAGAATGACAGTATTATTCACTGGGAACATTCGTTGGAATATTGAGTTTCGTCCGTTTACTAATGTGGGAATCATGTGTATTTGTATTTGCGTTTCTACGATTTGCTTAAAGTATTTGTGTATTTTTCGGAGAAGAATCACCTTTTAATGCGTTTTAATTAAGTATCTGAAATGAATAAATAAAATTAAGCACTTTACTAAAGTTACAGAAAGGAAATTCAATAATATGAATGTCTTAGAATACAAAATGAGTTGTGTTCTTTGACTGCTCCCATGCTGTTGGCGCTCAATAGGACTGATATTATCGCTGATACTTTTGAAAATTTTTAATTAGCAAGGGAAATTATGCTTATTTTATTTATTTTTTAATAAACTTAGATGGAATGATAATGAGAAATCTTGTTTGAAATGCGGTTTATTCGAGTTTAAAATTTATTAACAATTTCTAAGTTTAAAGCTTTCAAGAATGCTATAAATTTATGTACTCAACTTTTAGAAATGGGCGTGATGTTAAATACTTATGTAGATCAAATAACCTTAAAATTTAATTTATTTTTAATGGTGTAATGTTGGAATCTTTTGATTAAAATCATCGATTCTATTAACAAAAAACAATCGGCCATATCTACAAAAGATTATATGATAAACGCTAAAAGACCAGACTAACAGTTTGCTTCATATGCAACATTGTTAATTGTCAAAATAACAAGTAAGTTTTATAAGAAAAATAAATAAACAGTTTAAGGGCCGATTTCACCAATTTATTTATATAAATTTATGTTTAAACTTCGTTTTTCATGTCAAATAAAAGAAGTAAGAAAGAATAGTCGGTCAAGACCGACCATATGATACCCAACACCACAGTATTTAAAAACACAACATGCTTATGTGCCCATATTAATATGGATTTATTTATGTTTATAAATTTCGCTAAAATCGGTTTGAAAGTTTGTGAGAGGCAGAAATTGCCCCCTACCACCCCTTGTGGTCCTATTTTTGAAAAACTACATTGCTTATGTGTCCATATAAATATATTTCTATCTATGATTTAAATTTCATTGAAATCGGTTTGATAGTTTCTGAGAGGCAGAAATTTCCCCCTATCTTCCCTCGTGATCCTACGATTTGGCCCATTTTCAATAGGCTTGGTTCCTGTGCCAATAAGAACCTTTGTCCCAAATTTTATCAGAAAGTGATTCTAAGTCGATCGGTATACTTTAAGGTGGGTCTAGGACAGAAGTGGGCACAACTAAAACTGTGCTTGTATTGATGCTTATTAGTATTAGTGAGATGGCACCTTGCCAATAATAGGACCAGTCCAAACACGCGTGTAAAGAGTAGTCCACAAGGGACCAGGACTAGTCCAAAACTAACCCAAACGTATGGAAAAAAACCTGGTCTGTTTAACATTACGATGTCCTAGGAGAGGACCATATAACCCACCTTTGGACCACTAAGGAGTAGTTTTAAAACTACTCCATGGTATACTCAAGAGGATTAGTTTTGAAGTCGTTTAAAAACGAAAGCATGTCGTAAAAAAACGAAGACATGTCGTCTCACTACAAACACTTTTTAACAATGACATGGTCCATGCTTGCATTACATCGGACCAGTGCATGGAGTAGTCCATTTTATCAAAATGGATCAGGTGGTCCTATTTTATTTGCAGGGCAGAAGTACCCACCAAACAAGCCAAGCGTTTGAAAAATAATGTTGTATTATATTTCCTTATTTAATATTTTACGCATTTGAAGTAAAATAAAACATTTTTTTAATAGTTAAAATTGCAGAGAAAAAACTAAAAACCAGATTAATTTATGTAAAACGAAGGTTCAATTAAAAATTAACTAGTTTAAAAAAAACACGTGTGTTTGCTGAGTAAATTCTCTTGAAAAAAAATATAAGAAAATATTTAAGCATCCGCTTCATTACTTTGACATATAAAATGTATTTAATTTAATATGCACAACAAAAATAATTTAAAATTAAACAAAATTCAATTACACTATTCGTCTATACATGTATCTTTATTGCAAATTCATTAAACTTTACTTAAATTAATTCCTAGAAAACAAACTTGTATTTGTATTTCTTTAAATAAACATCGTTAAAATGAATTTCCTAAATCAATTTTGAATATTTACCCAATACGGATTAAATATTGGAAGCCTTTCAAAATACCTTTACAATTTTCTTAACTGTATGGTCATTATGGCCTTAAATCGATACATCATAAGAGTAGAATCCTCTCTATGACATCCATGCTAACGGAAGTATCTTTCAGTATTTTTTTTTTTAATTGGTAATTTATCCGTAAGTGTGTTTACGTGTGGAGAGATAAATAAATATGTACATTTGTTTAGAACAGACTCGAGTGTTAGTCAGTTTGTAAGTAACCAGCCTGTTAACCAAGACGTATCTGTAATTATATCTACGGCAAAATGTTCAAAAGAAAGAATTAACTCTTTAGGCAGAGGCTCCCAATACAAAGAATTTAAGAGAGAATTATTTTTAAAGCTAAAATCAATATTAGAGTCTTAAACATTTTAACTAAAAATATTCACTTCTATTAAAAATTGTCATAAAATGTTTGCTTAAAATTGTAATTTTCACAAAAATTTTAATTTTCACTAAAAATTCTCATTTATATATATAAAACAGGATGTGTGTATGTATATAACCTATGGACTCCAAAACGGCTGGGCCGATTTTGATGAAATTTTCAGGGAATCTTCAGAATATTCAGGCGGTCTGCGGGCGGACGGGCGCACAGAGGGATTTGTCCATACAAAGTTTGGCAAAAAATATAAGGAGTGCTCGTAGAATGTTGAAATTTTGCTCTGAGCCTTTGGTTAGCTCAATTAAATAAAAAATAAAGTTTCATCAAAATTGGCCACGCCCTCCACCCACCACCCAATAAACCCAAAATTTTTTTTTGGCCCAAAGTTTTTGAAATTTTGCCCTGAGCCTTTATTTATCTCAATTAAGAAAAATATAAAGTTTAATCAAAATTGGCCACGCCCTCCACCAACCGCCCATAAAACCCAAAATGAAATCAGTTAATAAATCCACATTATTATTGCAATTTATAAGTTCCTTGCATAATTCACTATATGAAACACAAAAGGAACCCACACGCAAAGAAAAAACATGGTTGTGGTAAACATATTCTAAGAGCAACATATTATGATAAGAATTATGATTGTAGTCACCATATTAAGATTATTATTGAATCATATTATGACTAAATGTACTCGTACTATTACATCATAATATTTTTCCCTTAATCATATTATTATTCTGTTAATCATACTAAGTTAAGAAGTAATCAAATTAATGTCATGTTAATCATAATAAGCTAAGAAATTAATCATATTATTGTCATGTTAATCATAATAAGCTAAGAAGTAATCATATTATCAACATGTTAATCATAATAAATTTAGAAGCAATCATATTATGATACAGCACCTTTCATAGCTGTCATAAAAATACAAAATAAATTTAAATATTTTTGAATCGATTTTTTATTTTGTGGCTTTTTACAATTTTTCTTAATGTTAATTAAATAGCGGAGTTCAATATAAGGCTTGCAAAAGAGCAAATTAAAAATCTGTGGTTTTCATGGGCAACCGCCTGTGTCCATTTTTTCGATTTTAAGATGTTGATGCCATATTGCCTAACTTTGAACGCTCTTTACATTTTTTTGAAAAAAGATGGATCAATTCCGATTTTTTAACGTAATGACAAAGTTTAAAATGTGCAATACCTAGCCCATAGTTTGATCTCGAATGGTTTTTCGGCTTTCCTGAGCAATTTGTTTTAAGACATACGCGGTTGCCCATGAAAACCACAGAAATATCGTAGCACTTTTATAAAATATAACGAAGTCTCTGTGTGTTTTGTTGTTGGATTTTACAAAAAAACTATGATATTTTGCATTTGCACTATTACATCACTAATACTTGAATGAACTCCGCTAATATTTTAATTTTTTAATTTCTTTAAACTTATTTTTTTTTTTATGGAATTTTATCTTTTAATTGTTTAACCACTCACAAATAAAAAAACGACACAATTTCTTCAAAATTATTTTACAAATGGCGCTAACATAATATGATTAGAGTAAAAATAGTTTGATTGCATCTTTTATATAATATGATAAATGTATAGAAAGTTATCATGTTATGGCTATTAAATATCATGATAAGGTTGTGAGAAATATAATATGTTTAGAAAGTTATCATAATTAAGTTGTTAGAAAAATAATTATTTTTGTCAACAATACTCAAATTCATAATTGCGAAAACATTGATATGTTTACAGTAACAATAATATTGTTGAAATTAAATAAAAATAACAATTAGTTGTGAACGACAACAATATATTGTTACATTAAACATAGTGTTGTTGCCGTAACCATGCCCAACCATATTTTTTCTCTGCGTGCATTTTAAAAATTAGTTAGGTTTAATAGTTTTCTTAAACTTTTTTTGGCAAATATTATTATTTCAAATAATCAAACAAAACCATTTGTTTTTATTTTTTTGTTATGCACTTTTTCGATATTGCTGTCAATCAGTTATTAAAAAGTAAAAGTAAAAGCCTGAAAGTATATAAAACCTTTTACTGTAAATATGCATTGCAATTTATTGTAAATATTCACAAAAAATACGTGAGTTTTATCACAAAATTAATAGGTTTGTTCAGCGATCGGAAAAAGTCGCAGAATTTTTTTACATAAAATGAAAGAAAACATTCCAAACTTTAATTTAGTAGCAGTACTTACACGGAGGTGGACCGAGCTAACTTATTTTTTTTTTCTAATGAAAACTGCAAATGCTAAATTTTTTGGAGTCATTTTGATTTGCTCAGAACTCTTAAACTATATATGTTATTTAAATAATTTTTCTTTCCTATTAAATTTAAAATACTATATTTTAATAAGAATGTTCTAAAACTATTCGTAGTTAAACCATATTTATTGCATAAACAACTGAAATGTAGTAAAATTTTCATCAGTTCTCGTTGTATAATATTTAGATAACTTTACCACACTCTTTTTTATACAAAATTTTATTTTTTTCGAAAACAAATCATGGTTTTCTACTAATGAAACATTTTTCTACAGAATTGCATCATAAGATTTCTAAAAAATAACTGTAAAAAAATAGACTTTTTGCCAAAAAAATACGACTGTGGGGTGTGGCAAATGACATCTATATAATTTGAACGATTTTTTCTTTAAAATTATCGCCATGGTCCAACTTAGATTTATAAGAAAAGAAAATTTTGCCCCGCCGACTTTAACGCCCACTTTTTTTAAATTAACTAAAATCAGAAAATGGCTCCATCGCATAACTTGAGAACGGCTTGACCGATTTGGACGATTTTTTCTTTAAAATCATCGCCATGGTCCAACTTAGGTTTTTACGGAAAGAAAATTTTGCCCCGCCCACTTTTTTCGATTAACCTTAAATCAGAAAACGGCTCCATCGATTTCACTAATTTGCCTTTCAAATGTTCGTATCTTTTTAACGGATTTTAAAAATCGAACGCAAACATTTTTCCTAATTTGGACAGCACAACGTTTGTCGGGTCAGCTAGTTTTCACTATAAATTGTAATTTTTTTTCACTAAAAATTGTCATTTTCAGTAAAAATTGTTATTTTCACAAATAGAAACTGGGAATTATTTCCTTCCGAAGGTCACTTTATATTATATTCAACATTTTTCATTTCTGAAAAATTGAAGGAATAGAACTATTACAAAAAAGCTTTATAAAATACATAGAATAAATTCGAAAAATGAAAAATGTTGAATATACATAATTGTTATTTTCACTAAAAATTGTTATTTTCACTAAAAATTTTCATTTTCACTAAAAATTTTCATTTTCCCTTAAAATTGCCATATTTACTAGAAATTGTAATTTTCTCCAACTTAAGCCGATTTCTTTTTTCATCTTTTAAGAAACTCTGCTAAAGTTGTCTCTAACATAAAGTGCATTAACTTTTTTTTTTTATTATGGAGCTTTAGAAGTTTATTTTCTTTATGTCAGCATTTGTCGTTGTTATTTGTTATTGTAAGTTGACAATTTGCTGTTGCAACATGGTCAATGTCTTTATCGTCTTTGGTGTAGCATTGAACAAACTGACCTTACCAATAATAACACTTAATCTTACAACATTCAATAGGAAAATAAAATGAAAGCATGTTGCAACAGTAAACATACATGTAGACACAAATAGAAACATGCAGCGAACGTGAATTTCATATATTCGTACATTCATGCATTTAACAACCATTTATGTACAAAAAAAAAAGAAGTAATTTTATGTATGGAAATGAATGCATATTGTAATTTTTGTTGTTGCTTTTTTATGACAGTGTCTGTGTATGTTTATATATTTATGTATGTGAGCATGCATGTATTAGTAAGTTTATATTATGTAAATAAGATTATATTAAACACCCATTGAATGGAGTGGAGTGTCCAATTTAAGACAACAAAATTTACGAAATTACTTCTATACAATTACATTAACTTACAATTACATTTTACACTCACACATGCACAGTACATGCTATTATATACTAATATGCATGCAATTATGTACATACACATCTCCTAACACGTATCAAATGCGAGGGAATATCGAAAGGTCATTAGAAATGTATATCACTTAACGACTCTATTTAAATTTTTCGTTAAAAAAAAAAAAAGTTTGATTTGATAATTATTCTATGCCATCGTGTTAATTTCGGGAAATATTGGCCTTGTATGGAAGATGCTACGCCCACTTGAATTTTTAAAAATAACATAAAAACCATCCTCTAAATATTTAAATGAAAACAGAAAAAAAACGAAATCGATCAAGCCGTGATGCGCTTAGCAAGGAACATTATTTCATATTTATTTGCATATATCGCTCATTTGCTGCAACATCGGCATAACTTCAAAATTTAAATTTTTTGAGTTTGTGATATAGAATTGTTCGCTATCTTTTTCTTTTTACAGTATATAAAAGTCATCTTTATATCTTTTATACGTTCCCCGTTTGAAGAGAACGTGTTGTTATTTTTTCTAAGTGGTGCGAGCAAATAAAAAACTTAAAACGCTTTTAATTCGAAATGTGTTTTTTGAGTTATGATGACGTTGCAGCAAAATCGCTTTTTTCACCAAAAATCTTTTGTTTTTTTTGATAAAAATACAATTTTTTTTCTTTTCAAACTGCCTTTTTCACAAAAAATTTCGTTTTTGGCTTTAAAACTCTTGCAAAGTGTGTTTTCTTTTATTCTGTTAGAACTTAAAAAGGGTTAGCTGTCAAACAAAGTATCATATGGCGCTCACTTTCTGACATTTATGATAAGTATGCTCTGGCAAATCATCATTCATAGATTCACACTTAAGCAACGCTACCAAATTATCAAAACCTACTTTGAAAGTCAGCCATCGGATATTTTATCGCTTTATAGTGTTCAGCGATGAGGGTAATTTTTGGCTTAACGGGCTTGTTTATAAACAAAATTTACACATACGGCATGAGACCAATCCACAGCCGACTCTACGGACTCTTTTACATCCAGAAAAATACAGTGTTTGGTGCGGTGTACGTTGGTGGCTTCAACGGACCTAATTCCTTTAAAATTAAACCGTAACCACACCATGATCAATGATTTTTTTTTTTTTTTTTTTTTTTTTGACAATTTGGTTCACATTGATCACGGTGTGATGTGGTTTCAATGGAATGGCGCTTTCCAAACGGCGATAGTTGGTTTTGCGAAATATATCTGCTAATTGTTTTTTAGAATTGATGATAAAATTCAAATCGTCCATTTTGAAATTAAATCAAATATGGGCATTTCCCCAGAATGGTCTACCAGGATGAAAAAATAAAATGTTGATTATCATCGTCTTTTATTATAAAAAAAGTCTTTGTTCTTATTAAAGAATGGTTTCATAGCATATCTCAGCTGTTTTACTTGAGGAAATTGGGCTGGAAACTGGAAAATTTTATGTTTTTCTGTATTTTCTACTTCTAAAGACATTTTTATATACTTATTTTACATGCAAGAAATATGTTATGTTTACATTCTTTCTTCATAATCTCTCCACTACAATCAATTGCAAAAGGAGTATTAAGTTTTTTTGTTAAGGAAATTTTAAGACATTTATGGGAAAATGCGTGGTGATAATAATAAAAAAACATATGGAAAAATCGTACGTTCGCGTTCCGTACGTTCGCGACCGGTTAATAAGCCAATTAAACAAAAACCAAGAGAGATATTTTATTTTGTAAATACTGGATGGAGACCTACATTAATACACTTTTAAAATAAATTAATCACTTTTGAATATTCCGTTCCATTGCGCAGATTTTTACATTTCACTACTGTCAGCCGAAGTTGACTTCTATTTTGCGTACGTTCGTGACCACACGTTTATAACTCTTATTATGAAAACTTAAAATCGATGAAATCCATCTTTTGCACTAAACATAGAGCTACCCAAATGCAATCGAATCGAAAAAAAGATGCAAGGAAAAGTTTTGTTTTCTATATTATTTGTACATCCAAGGCGTACAAACGTACGTTCATGACCCCAGGAAATGCCCATATGCAAAAATTTAAAGAACTTTCTGAAAAATTACGTTTCCTAAGTATTTTAATAAATCTTTCAAAATTATAAAAAGCTAATTTATTTCAACTACTTTTAAAGCCGTACCTCGTACGTACCTACATAAATAGCATAAATTGTAACTTGCATATTGTTAAGACTAAAACGAAGAACTAAACAAAATTTCAAAGTTGCGTTCATGCATTTTAAATCATAAATTTGTATCCGTATCCACAACTAAAAGTACAATAACTGAGTGAATGTGTTTTATTTAATAGCAGTTGCAGGGGACGTGTTTAATAATCAAATATTTACTACCAACAACAACAACAACAACAAAAACAAATCAAATTACAACTGCAACTAACGATTGGTAATCGCTCGCAGAGGTCCCCTTTGGCGATTAAACGACTAAAATATGATGAAACAAATAAATTTTACAAGTTATAAAATAAATATTTTACATCAAGGTACTCGTATGACAATATTTATTGAGAAATTCTTATTATTTTAATTTAATTCATTTTTTTCAATTTGTCTTTTGTATGATTGTCAGCCAGTCACAGTTCGTCATATTCAGGAAATGAAAGAAGATAACAATTTTTATGACTTTAACTTCTTTTTTTTTTTTATATACAATTCATTCATATAATTTTATTATATATTGTTAATTTTGTGATTTTATTTTCACTTCTTGAGAATTGTCTTTGGACTGACGCGTACTGCATTTGCTTTAACGCTTTCCACACGTCTAAAATGTTAATTATTTACACACATTTACATTCACATTCAAATTCACAATCACATTCACATTTATTTATGCAAAATTGTAGTTAAAATATTAAAATAATCGTTTATTGCTTAAAGAATTTATACGTTTGTAATGTCCATATTAGAATTAACCGCCAACAGTAGCCAGCCAGCCAACCAACCAGCCAGCCAGGCAAAGAGCGGCCCCAAAAAACACAAAATGTTCAGTTTTTTTTATCGTTAGTTGTTGTGTTTGTTGTGTAGTAGTAGTGCTAGGGAGTGGAATACACCTCATACCCTTCCTCTTTTTTATTTTTTTTCTAACTTTCGTTATCAACTTGTCAACAACCACTTATTTAGATAACGAGGGTAGTTAAGACAAAAGAATTTTGGTTTAAAGATAGAGTAGATATTAAAAATTAAATTTTAATTCATGTTATTTTTTATTGTTGTAACCTGGCAGAATTTCAGATTTTTTACATTTTTTCGGTAAAAATTATTACGTATAACTACACAGATTTTATTTTTTTTAAAAATGTTTGGGTTTTAGTGGTATTTTTAAGAAAATTCCCGCTAACATAAATATTTAGCAGTTTCTAGCGGTTTTGAAGTCTGATTTTTCGGGAAGAATTCAAAAAAAGTTGGCAACAGTGGTCCCCAGCAGAATGGTGCGATATGTTTTTCGCCATCATTTACGCAACATTTACCAACAACATTTATTCAACAATTTAAAAAAAAAGACATAAGCAATTTTGCTTCTTTTTGTGAATTATGTTATGTTTTAATCAACATGAACTCTTCAAAACAAAATTTAATTTTAGACGGAAAACATAAAACTCTCTCTAATACTACATTTACACCTACGCAAAATCTAGTACTTACGAGATTACGAGCCGAATCTAGTTGTTTTGACTAGATTTCCCATACAAAACAAAATCTACTTCGTGACTAGATTTCGACGAAATCTACTCAAAATCTAGTAGTACTTAATGGTGCAACTATGGTTTTTTCAATATACAGTAGAATCCCGATAAGTCGTAATCGCAAGGGACCGGCCATTTCTTACGAATTATAGGGGTTTTCGATTAAGCGGGGGTTCGATTTAACGGGATTAAAATAAAATAAATACGAATTAACTGGGTTTTTCAATTTATTTACTCAAACGATAAAAATGATCATAAAAAACAATTGTTAAAAATAAAATATATAACAATAATTCATGTAACAAACTGATCTTAAGAAAATAAGCACACACATAAGAAAAAACCCACACAAGAAAAAAATAAATAGCGGTAAGCAAACATCATTATTTCCATGTTTCTGTTGTTTTTATTACGAATAATAAGTGGTAGTTAGCAAACAATTACGATTTATAAGAGGTAAAGAAGGTTTTTTTTTTGAAAAAAAATTACGAATTAGCGAGGGGAACAAAATGTATGGAAATTTGACGAATTAACGAGATTTTTTCAAGGGACCGACAGTTTATTATGAATTATCGGGAATTACGATTTATCGGGGTACGAATTATCGGGATTTGACTGTAGTACTAAAAAATACGTCCCTGCCCAAGAAAAAATGACATTAAAAAAAAAAACAAAACAAAAATTGTTAAATAAAAATAAAAATTAAAAAAGACGAATAATATTGATAAAATAAATATTGTTGATTATTAATAACAGGTAATGCAAATTTTTTAATGTATATTTATTTTTGTGTTTGCATGTGTAACGCAAAAACTTTAAGTCAGTTGTTTTGTTATAAAAACAAAATCTCGCTTATGTCAAAACAGTATAATGTAAACGCACTAGATTTCGAAGAAGATTTTAAATCAAATCTGCAAGATTTCGGCCTAATGTAAATGTAGTATAAGAGTTTCATTATGCCTTTTATTCTTACGTTGAAAAATAACTCTTAAGTGTTGAGTTCAGTAAATATTTGATTTTAATTTGATTAATTAATTAAATTTTTACTAAAATTCGCAGTTTTACAAAAAGTCGAATTTTTACAAAAAATGGAATTTTTCAAATGCACTAAAAATCTCATTTCGAATCAAATCAATTTTTTGCTGTAAAAAAGTAAATTTTAACTAAAGAATACATTTTTATTTAATTAGCGCTTTTCAACAAATAATTCTTTTTTTCGCCTTTTTTACCAAAATCGCTCTTTTATTATAAAAATATGAAAAACTCATCTAAATTCACAATATAGAGCATAAACTAAAGTTGGAAGAACAGTTTAAGATTGATTACCTCATCGTCACTGATTTCACATTCGTGAATAAGGAAAATCATTCATTGCAATCACAAAAGCTACACTGAAAAAAATTTCTTCACAGATCCAATGAAATTTACATTAAAATTCAACCTATGTAACCTTTCATTGAATTAATGAAATGTTTCATAAAATCAATGAAAATTTTGCATTAGTTTAATGACAAACGTTTATTTTATCCATTTTTTCAATGAGGATTCATAAAATCAATGAAAATTTTGTCATTGATTTTATTAATCCTTCATTAATCCAATGAAAGGTTACATAGGTTGAATTTTAATGTAAATTTCATTGGATCTGTGAAGAAAATTTTTTCAGTGTACTTTGGTAAATTGGTAAGCTAAATATACAATTTTCTTCTTAATTCAAACAGCCCTCGTTTTAACCATTTAGCATAGTCAAGCTGTCAAGACAGCCATTTATTTAAAGACAAACGTACCCTTTCAAACTGCTAACCAACCAGGTATTTCTCTTAACTGCCCAGGCAGTGGATGGCTGGCTATTCATTCCGTGATTATTATTTTGTGCATTGATGATGTGTGTTTGATGATAAAAATCATCATCATCGTCAAAAAAAAAAAAGAAAACACAAATATTTAGTTGAGTTGGAAGCAAAAGCGGCAACATAGTTAAGAGTTAATGTGGCAGCAATAGCAAGAAGTAGCAATTGCAGTAGCAAAATGCTAACAATAATGACACTTTTTAGTCAGTCAGTCTCTCTGTTTGTCATACAAATTGTGCCTGTGTGTGTGTGTGCATATTTTATTTATTTAATAGTTAATTTTCAGAATAAAAATGATGACCAAATTAAGTATTCAAAGCAGGTATCAAAAACCTATAAGTTCCACGAAACTCGACTGAACACAGGGTGTAGCTGAGTGTGTGCGGCCCCTGGCATTGTGTTTTTTGCCTTTTTTTTTTTTGTTATCGAAAACTAAGCCGCCACTTAATGATAGAATTACAAACGTTTTGTGTGTGTGTGTGTTTGTGTGTACGCCAGCCAGTTAAAGGAACATGTAAGAAAAAAGGAACGTGGTGGGGTTGGGGTTTTCATCAAAAACAAAAAAAAAAAAACTTTAAAATGCATAAAATTCATTTAAGTAATTTGTAATAACATTAAAAACAAAGACTTTAACAACTAAAAAAATGTTACTTTTTTTGGATTCGTTTAAAATATAATTTTAAAAGGGCATTAAAGCGTTTTAAGACCCTAAAACAACAGTATTACAAAAACACAAAGGCGGTTTTGAATATGAACCAATAAGCATTAAAAAAGCGGAATAATCAGACGCGTCTAATGACTTTTAAAATGTGCTACACAATATGGGAATGTTTCGTTTTGATTATTTTTTCAGTTTTTGGGGAATTTTTAGGGTCTTTTGAATAATTTAAAACATTTGAAAAAATATTTCTAGCGTGTATTTGTTGTATGGCATTTCACCCTTAAAGATTGATATCTTTAAGACCTTTTTTCTTTTTTTTTTTTTTTTTTGTTCAAAAGGCAAAGAATAAGAAATAATGTTGTAGAGTAGAATTCAAAAGAAAGAAAAAATCTATCTATCATATCATTTAATATTATGTTCCATTAAGTTTTCTCTAATGTTATGTAAAGTATTATGAATGTGTTAAAAGAACATTCTTCAATTGAACTCAAGCAACCAAAAACAAAAAAAAAAAACAAATACCAAACTGACAGACAGACACGCAACTTTAGTACCAGTTTAATACGCACAATGTCTCCTCTTGTCTTGTTTGTTGGTTATAAAGACATTTTCAAACGTACAACAACAACATTAACATCGTTATATATTTTCAAAATTTATCGTCCATACATCTATCAAGATACGAGAACCACGAAACGAACTAAATACTTACTCAACTGGGAAGCCAAAAAGTCAAGTCTAGAAGACTACAGAATACAAAAATTCAATTCTATCTTGTTAAGATTTAAAAAAAAAACTGATAAACTTGGAATCAGGATGGAAAAAAAAACTTCATCATTCTTCAATAGTCTTTAACTTAACGATTTATTTTGGAGCATGTGTTCAAGTGGATTCTTGGGTACAACACACAATACACACTTATACACATGTCTGTCATATGCTTGATTTTATTTTTTATTTTTTATTTTTGTTCTTGTTCAATACTCTTACGACTACTTACAATACAAAAGAATAGAGATGAATGTGAATACTCGTATTGTACAATTCAAATTTGAATTGTATTTTTTCGGATTTTTTTTCACCCTGCACAGTGGGAGATTTCAGCCAAAACCCTATCTATAACTTTGTTATTTCTTTTAGTAAAGCAATAAAACTGATTACGTGCGTAAAGTAGCTGAAGCCCGTTGTACTATTTTTATAATTTTTGCCACGCCCATAAATAAGGCCTGTTATGCCATAGGAACCATTAGGCCGCCACTTGTTGTCGAATATCAAATACCGGGTGATTTTTCAACTATTATCTTTTTGGCAATACTGGTTTAAACAGCTGACGCACGTTTCGTGTTTTGTTTCACTGTCAAACATCTTCAGTTTGGTCTATAATTTAACCATGAATCGTCTTACAAACGAAGAACGCTTACAAATTATTGAATTTTATTATCAAAATGCGTTCTCTGTTAAGAAAGTTCATCCACTTTTTTATCGAGAAATTGTGTTCAGCGACGAAGCTCATTTTTGGCTCAATGGGTACGTTAATAAGCAGAATTGACGATTTTGCAGTGAAGATCAGCCAGAAGCATTGCAAGAGCTACCAATGCATCCAGAAAAAGTCACAGTTTGGTGTGTTTTATGGGCTGGTGGCATCATTGGACCGTACTTCTTCAAATATAATGCGAATCGTAACGTAACTGTGAATGGTGAGCGCTACTGTGAGATGATATCCAACTTTTGCCCAAAATGCAAGAGCTTGACTTGCATGACATGTGGTTTCAACAAGACGGTGCCACATGCCACACAGCACGCTTAACAATGGAACTTATTGAGAGGCGAGTTCGGTGAACATTTTATTTCACGTTCGGGACCGGTCAATTGGCCCCCAAGATCGGGCAACTTAACGCCTTTAGACTATTTTTTGTGGAGCTATGTTAAAGCTCATGTCTATGCATACATGCCCGCTTCAATTGTCGCATTGGAAGACAACAATGAAGCATTTATTTATGGGATACCGGCCGAAATGTTGGAAAGAGTATGCCAAAATTGGACGAAGCGGATGGACCATTTGAGGCGCAGTCACGGTCAACATTTGCATGAAATAGTCTTCAAACATTAAATTATATGGACCGTACTATCGATTCAAATAAAGATTTCATGCATTTTTCTAAATTTTATGTGTTTTTTTTAACTTTCTTATAGCTCTTAAAAAATCACCCATTATATATATGGCCTTACAAATGAAATTAAGACCGCTTATTTCTCAGGTTAGTGGTTCTAAAATCTATTGCAATATCTCTTTTGATTTCCATATAATAAACCAATTTTTTATAGGAAACAAAATAAAAAAGTTTTTGTTAATTTTAACTTTTATTAATTCATTAATAAAAATATTAACACAAAAACTCAATATTTGTGACTTGTGACTTGTGCATGTGATTTGTGCGAGTTCGCCGTCTTGTTACTTGTTAATGGGACTGTGCGCGCACAATTAATTGAAAAGTTTAAATTTTTTGTGATTTGTTCGCTGTGTTAGTGGACCAGTGCGCGAACATTTAAAAATTTTTGACTTTAGTGTACAATGAAACGTCGAATTGTATCTATTGCGAAGTTGTAAAGCATACAAACATTTTCTGCATTCTTCTCCGATTTTCTTCTTTTTTTATTGTGAACACAAAAAAATTATTAAAGTGCAATTGCATCATCCGCTTCAGAATTCATGTTGTCGTTTTGATATTAAAGGTTTTTGTGATTTGTTCTTCGTAAGTGGAGAAATGGTGCGCTAACAAATTTCACACACAAAGCACTAGTATGTCAGCCTTGCTGCCTGTTTTTCAAACTAAAATAAAAATTTTCGTTTAGCAATTAATATTGAAACCAAAAACAAATTTGAGTTATTTTATTGTTGTTACAAAAAAATAGTCCCAAGACAAAATTTTTTATTTTATTTTGACATATTTACTAACTTTATTCCATTAAATGACATATTATGGTTTTTAATTTCTAACGTTAATGTTCTTAGTATTCTTCAGTCATCCAGTCCCCGGATGCCCTTTGGGTTTCATTCTAGTGCAAATCTTCACTGAACCAAAAATCCAATGAAAATGTACGTTAAGCAAACGAATTACGTATATTAATTATTCGTTGTTATATTTTTTAAAAAATTTTATACATTTTATATGAACGATTTGGTCAAAGTTATTCAGAACAAGTGAGAGTGCTATATTTGGCTGTGCCGAACCTTTAATATTACTCATATAACGTAATGCAGCGTCTTAGTCCACTTACCCACTAACACACATTATCAAAAAGAATTCAAAACAACTTTTGTTGTTTATATTTTTTCGTTAAAAACACGGCAAATCATTTATACAGTTATTTGTTAATAAAAAAATAAATAAAAACAAGTAAGTCGGTCAAGCCCGACCATACGATACCCTACACCAGAGTATTTAAAAACACATCATGCTTATGTGTCCATGTAAATATGGATTTATCTATATGTTTATAAGCTTCATGAAAATCGGTTTGAAAGTTTGTGAGAGGCAGAAATTGCCCCCTGCCTCTCCTTGTGGTCCTATTTTTTAAAAACTGTATAGCTAATGTGTCTTTATAGATATGGATCTATCTATGTTTTAAATTTCATTAAAATCGGTTTGAGAGGCGATTTTTTTAAAAATCTATACATTTTGTGTCCATATAGATATGGTTCTATCTATGTTTTAAATTTCATTAAAATCGGTTTGATAGTTTCTGAGAGGAAGAAATTTCCCCCTATCTTCCGTCGTGGTCCTACGATTTCAATAGGCTTGGTCCGTGTGCCAATAAGAACCTATGTCCCAAATTTTATCAAATTATCTCCAAAATTGCGACCTGTACTTTGCGCACAAAGTTACATGGACAGCCAGCCAGTCAGCCAGTTAGCCAGCCAACCAGCCAGCCAGCCAGCCTGCCTGCCAGCCAGCCGGACGGACATCGTTCGACACAGAAAGTGATTCTGAGTCGATGGGTATACTTTGAGGTGGGTCTAGGACTAATATTTTAAGGCGTTACACACATCAGCACAAATGCATAATAACCTCTCCACTATTGTGGTGTGGGTATAAAAACAGCAGCAAGTAATTTTATATGTAAAAATTAGAGGCAGTCGTGCTTTTTTCTTATATCTCCGCCATTTAAAAACCCGATCCGGCTGGATTAAATTAACAAGCTTTAACGGAGTACATGTAATATGAATGTATAACAGTCTCATAGTGTCTGGGTTCTTTGGAAACCGCATTTCAACACACACACGGAAAGACGGTCAGACTGATATCGTTTAATCAGCTTCGCTACTCATATGGACCCAGAATATACATCGTCGGCTTATGCAAACCTGCTAAATACGATTTTTAAGTAAATTGAGATTTTGATGCCGTGTGGTAGAAAAACATACGCCTCGTCGACCAGCATGTAGTTTTTCTTCAATTTGAGTCTTGAAGTGGGTAAACCGAACTATGTTTTTCCTCTCGAGCTACAAATATGAAACACAAACGTTTTTTGTATCTCCTGTAAAATATGCTCAAAGGGAGTTAGCAGCTTTGCATATTAAGTCGACGATATTCTTTATAGAGTCTAAGGTCAATATTGTAGAAATTACAAACGGAATAATAAACTTTGATATACCCTTTTTTCACCTGTGCTGCAGGATATAATGATGTGATTGACTCAAAAAAAGTATCAGTTTTCTAAGACGGAAGAAAAAAGCAAATTTATATGGAGGATATCAAAAGTAAGCCTACGGCGATATCGTTGTTCAAATAACGAAATATGCTAACATTCCAGCACTCCTGCAGTCAACGTAGGCTTTGCATTGTAATCGAAATTTGTAATTACATGTTTTGAACTGTTTGCATCAATATTTTTCTTAAAATCATGAAAAAAATTTTTTGTAAGTTTTGGCTAAAATCTCCCACTGTGCACTGTCGTACTTTTACAACTCAAACTGTAGTAATAAGTAACACAACATCTGAGGACTATTTTATATAAAAAAATGCCCCTTTATATTTATTAAATTTTTCTTTTCTTTTCGGATTCAAATTCAAACACGCAATTAGTTACAACAATTTATGTAGATGATGATTATGATGATGATAATGATGATGAAGCTGACGATGATGGTAAGTATGACAATGTGTGAGTGAAGTTCTATGGATGTATGATAAAAGTATATCTGTGTATAGAACCAATGATAATTTTACCGATGATGATTTTTTTTAATAAAACCCGTAACTTAAATCCTCTTATTATCACTACCCTGTTTCTAAAAAAAAAAATTCAATTGAAATTTCTTATTCCAATAATCACTTCTTATTTTGTATTTATTCTATAAGAAATATTAACCCCTTTGTTAAAAGAACCCTTATGTTTTTTTTTTTTTTTTTGTCAAAGAAAAAAAAACACTTCTAATTTAATATCAAAAAAATTATTTATGCATCTTAAAGAATTTTTGTCAGCTGTCAGTGTCATTTGTGTGTCATATATTTGTCAAAAACAAAGTTTTCGAAAAGTGTAACAACTGTGTGAACAAGGATTTTAACTTTTGTTTTGGTTTAACTTGATAAAGTTTTCAGTAATTTTCTTTTTTTGAGAAACAAATTCCACTTTTACTTAATGCCTGTTTTCAAACTAAAATAAAAATTTTCTTTTACAAATTTATATAGAGAACAACAAAAAATTTGAGTTTTTTTATTGTTCTTTCAATATAAATTCCCAAGCAAAAATTTTTATTTTATTTTGAAAAACAGGCAGATATTGTAGAAAATAAGAATTCTTATGGCATTAAAAATTTTGCTTAAAAAATTAGAACCTGTAAAAATAATTATCGAAATTTCCAGTTGGCAAAACAAGTCCAATTTGTATCATTTATTGTATTTAATTAACTTTGCAGCGCTAGAAGCTAAGACATAAAGCCATCGCCAATTCTCGCCAGGATATACTAGAGTCGTTAAAATTCTTCTCCACAAGGTTAATAAAGGACCCCGTAGAGCCGTTACGCGGCCAAGCCATTTACCAAGGCGGCTAAAACGCAAAATTTACGAAGGCTGACAAGCAAGGACGGCCAGATTACCTCAAAAAAATAACGACACTGCCAAGCCAACTGCTTCCCTACTTAGAGCCGCACAGAAAAAAATTTTTGCGCCAGTAAAAGAATTGATCAAATAATAAAATCAGTTTTAATTAAATATTTAATCAGGCTAATTCAACATTTAATCAAGTGAATTAAACGTTTAATTGAAATATTGTCAATTTAACATTTAATACCATTGATTAAAAGTTTAATTCACCTGAATAAATATTTAATTAAAACTGATAATATTTTTGATTAATCCTTTTACTGGCGCAAAGATTTTTTTCTGTGCGTTTTAATAAAGAGTATTTTTTCGATATTCCAGTCAGAGCCACAATTTTGGATATTTTAGCGAGGTTCACTTTTAAAGCTGAAGATTCTCACTACGCTTGGTTTACTTTATACTTTCGTACGCATCGCATGCGTCTTGAAAATAGCACAGTTTTTTTTTTTTGGTAGCCAAGGATGACAAATTATATTTTATTTTCAATGTTATCGATAAATATGTTTGTGTGGTGGATTCCCTTTGCCTAAATTATGTTTATTTGATAAATAATATTTACACAACAGTTAATCAAAAGAGAAAACTTGGTGCATAAAACGCGTTGCAAGAAACTGGAGCTTAGTCTGAGTTCATACGGCTCATGTCGTATTGGCAAGATTCTTCCTTTTTCTTCTTTGAACATGAATTGGCGTTCAAATGATTCATGTCATGTTGACGAAATGTGCTTTTTTGATATGGAAAACAATAGCAAAATTAAACAACGAATGAAAAAGCAAAACGTTAAGACAGTACATGCATCTGTGTACTCGTTTCTTTTCCCCTCGTTCATCTCGCCTATAAATTGCTACTTTATCAATAAGATATGAGCCGTATGAACACAGACTTAGAAGCGTATAAAATGCACAGAAAGAAGCAAATGCATCAACGCATGGAGGGTGTGGTGTTGTCAGCAAAGGAAACCAAGCCGATACACTTTTATCGATGGTGGCGACAGAACAAGCCTCCTTAACTTTTGAGCCAAATAAAGCCAACGATGATGGGTATGAGTGAGAAGTTAGGGACGGCGTTTAGCCACCGACTGCAAGCCGATCGGCTTGGTTCACTGAGTCTTAGCCGTCGGCTTGCAATCAAGCTTATCATAAGTCGAGTAAATATAAACTATTGGTTTTCAGTGTGTTCATTAGTAAAAAAGAAGCAAGTGCATTTTGTTGGTGTAGTGTAAAAATAGACTTTACCATTTTGCTAATGCTACGATACAAGACCATTTGCACAAGATTTCACATTTCACATTATTTGTGAAACGTACGAAGTTGCCATATGTGTAAATATAAGACGCTCTATTACACTCAGAAAAGTACTAAAACCACAAGCATATTTACAATAAAAATAAAAAAAGTAAAAAATTATACTTTTTTAAAATAACCGGTTAATCGCTTTAAAATTACCGGTTAAATCGATATTTGAAGAGTAGACACTTTAAAAACCGGCTTAAGCAACACAAAAAACCCGGTTAAAACTGGACAAATAATAGCCTTTCGATGTTCCTACTGTGGAGCTCTAGCTTTATTCCAAATGTTCTTGCAAAAAAGCAAATGCAAAATATTGCAGCTCTTTTATGAAATACAGCGGAAATTCTGTGAATTTTATGCTGTTTTAAGCAAAAGAACTACAAAATTTTGCATTTAATTTTTCGGAAAATCATTTTCGAAACGAACACTGATCTATTGTTTAATAATTTTTCTGATTTGCATATCATTTGAAAATTGTTGCAACTTACTTTTTATCGATATATAAAATGATTTGCTTTTGATTTTTTATAGCATTAAAAATGGAAGCAAAATTTAACATCTCACGTTTTTTCCTAAATTAAAAACATGTCATTCAGTGCTTAAGTGTTTAGATGAAATATCTTAAGTAGTCTATATTTGACATGATATGTGTCACTTGTCCATCCATCATTTTGTCATGAAATTGTTATAAGCGCTTTTTAACAGACAGACCACAGCATGGAAAAGCTTTTTTGGAATATATTTGACAAATATGCTTGTCAATTTTTTTTTTTCAAAAATTATAATTAACATTTTGTGTTATTTTCAAGTTGTTTAATTATACTAAATAAAATTAACAAACAAAAAAACAAAATATTGTTTTTAAGAAATTACAAAACAACTCAATGTAAGAATTTCAGTGAATTGTGTTTACTATTTTCTTTAAATTAACATTTGTTATATTCTAGACGCCCATACAAAGGCAACAAAATTGTATTAACCCTACATTGACATACTCAAAAAAAGACTTAATTTCTCTTTGTGTCCACGGCGAATTCTCGATACTACAACAAGTAAAACAAACTCCTTAAAAAACCCACAAGTAATTTGTTTTTGTAAAATCATCGTACAATGTCAAAAACAGAAACAAAGATAATAAACAAAATTTTGACATCCAACAATTATAAGGCTAAATAAAAAGTTAACATCAGGACTGTTAGGTGCACCAGTAATAACTTCGACTTGTTTGTGGCTGACTTAAACAGTGGTGGGCAACACACAGTGTCGTATTAATACTTGTGTGTTCGTGTCAAATTCATTTTTGCAAAATAAATAACAACAAACATACAGCAAAACAAGACGATGGCTTTGTTATTTAACATGGGGCTTTTTTTTCATACCAAACGTCAAAGTCTATATAAAAAAAACTCTAATATTTTTAGCAGCGTTTTTTTTTATATGAAGTTTGACGTATATTATGACAAAAAGTTGTCAAGTGAAGAGCCCATGTAAGTGAGAAACAAAGGTAATAAAGAAAAATATTACCTTACGTACAGTGTACAGTCGATGTCGCATAAGCAAATTTTTTTCCGCAGCACGGTGCTGATGCTTTTTTTAAAATTCTTGAAGCCAATCATTAATATGAGAATTATAGAAAGTAGTTCAAAATTTTAAAGTGCAAGAAACAAAAATATTAGCAAGCGTTTTTTAAAACATTAAAATTCTATTTCAAATAACACAAACCGACATATGGATCCGTCAATTACATTTTTGCAGCCGGGTGGTGTCTTAAGGCCTAACCAGAATGTGAATAAAGGCGCTTAAGCAACTGAGCGAATAGATGTAAATCATATGTGAAAAACCATGTTGAACTTAAGGGAACTTTTTGTTAAATTTTATGAAACTGTTATTTGCTTAAGTAAAGTGCGAAACTAATCGCACATTCCGTACGGAATCAAATGTTTTTTATTTTGTTTTTGTGTTTTTAAATGTATTTGAGAGGCTTTTTCGTTTATTTTTGACAGTAGCTTAAGTTTGCTTATGCACATTCTGGTTGGGCCTTTACTAGAATTCTAAGGGGTTGTTTCGTAAAAATTAGTAAAATGAGAAATGAGAAGTTTTGCATACAAAAAGCGCTTGCCGCTCTTATTTAGGTAGCTCACTTAAAATACGTTTTGGCATTTGTTGTGTTCTTAAATGTACTTTTGCAATGGTAAATTAAAGCATAAAGACGAATTCAAGTCCAGTTTATTTCTACTCCTTTAAGGGCCATTATTATAACTTGGCGTTAGCTGTTATCCGACAGTTAACAGACGCTTTTTGACAGATAACACATTATTATCTGTAAATTTAATCTTTAATCTTGACTTTAGCTAAGTTATAATAATGGCCCTAAGAGTGGTGGCTTAACATTTGGCTGCTTAGGATAACTAAAATAAATTTGACTCCAATATTGTTCGTTTTTTTTTTTTTTTGAGTCGAAAGCTATCGTATTATCAACAGACGGATATGATTAATTCGCCTCAGAATTGCGCAGAAAAAAATAAAATTTAATTTTAATCTAAAAATTTGTGATATTAATACAAATATTAATTCAATTTGCACCAGTAAACAAATTAATAGTATTAAATAAACATTTTGTTTTAAATTAACAACATTTTCTGCACTAATTTTGTTGGTAGAAGTAAACGTTTAATTCACTTGATTAAATATTTAATTAACCTTATCTTATTTTTGATTAATGATTTAATTAAAAAAAAAATGGCGAGAATTTTTCTGTGAACTGAAAAGGAGCCAGAATATATGTACATTAGGGGTATAACCAATTTTTTGGCATAGTACCATGAGGTCAACCATGTCCTAGTAACCACGAAAATCATAATGTTTTGTAATTTTTCACAAAAAAGTTCACGCACCAATTGGTTTTTCTAAACCAATGCAATATTGAATATTCACAATTTTATACGGTGTTTTTTTATTCTTTTTTAATTTTTTTTTTTGTTAAACAATGTTAAAGATACGTTTTAGTTTGCGGAAAAATCTCTTACCATCTCCAAATATTAATGAAATTTCATACTTGAGCTATTTTTTGTTTTAAGTAAACATATTATTAATTTTTCTTAGCCAAAAAGAAAATTACAAATTTTCAAAACTTCATCGCGGTTGGTGCGTGAAATTTTTTGACCTTAGCGAAAAAATAAATATACGTTCCCTTATAGTTGTTTATGCTCTATCGGACTGATATTTTAAAAAATTGTTAAAAAATTATTTCCCTAATGTACATATATACTTTATGGGATCTGAGATGAATAATAAAAAAGTTTCACACGTAATGACAAACTTAGTATATCCTCATTCTCATTCACCACTAGTGGGGGTGGAGGGTACACTGATAGAAGAATGCATCTTCATATTGATGATGCCCTAACATCAGAATTGTGGCATCAATGTTACTACAAACGGCATCAATGATGCAAAAAATAACATCAATCCAATGACTAACGTCTTCGCACAATTTTGTCATTTTTTACGTGTCTTCTATTTTATGACTATAGTGACATCAATTCGATGACACATTTTGTATATTATTAACATTATTTTCATGATTACAATCTATTATAAGAAGCAAAAATTCCTATATTCTATTTTTTTAAATTATTTAGTTAAATACATCCAATTTTTAAAGAAGAATGATTACGAAAACCAGATGGGGCATGATGCTGGTGTCTGCTGTAAACAAAGGACGAAATTCAACAAACGTGAAACAAACATATGTATGTAACGGGTAAGTAAATGATAATATTCTCCCACTTTGACTTAAGTCAATTCCAATGACTTTGACTTAATGACAAACTGTCATTAAATTGATGCTAATATGTCCTTTCTCCGATGTTACTGCGTCATCGCACTGATGACATGTTCGTAATTTCTGACCCTGATGACACTTTGGCCAAGTGATGTTAAAAACGAAGACACTTGTCATCGTACTGATGTTAAAAAACATCAGCGTTTGACACCTTTTCTAAAGTTCATTAAAAAGTAAAATTTACCATTTTCGTTAAAAATAGTTTTAAAATAATATAAATAAAATATTGAAAAATGTTTTTTCTCTTGGCGTACTTGCTATTATTGCATCATCAAAAGCTGTTTTACGAAAATGTTGTTACACATCGGCTCCTACGATACAGTACATGTTAATGCTGAGATTTGTGATAAAAGCTTTGTTGCGAAAGCAAAACTTCTCATCAACTGTTTAAAAGTAATTGGTTGAAAATTTATTGCGTCTTTTGAAAAACTATAAAATTTCTGTCCGCTATGGGTCAAGTCACGTGTGACATGTTTTGATTATGCTTTTTTTTTATTTCTTTTAAGTTTTCATCAGCTTAAAAAGACTTTTATTACAAAATCAACAATTTAAGTTATAAAAAAAATCCAAACAAATGTGTTCTATTGACCCAGTGTGTTTGGATTTTAAAGCAGACATAAAAAAGGGTAGTTGAATATTTATGGGGTAAAGTACAAATCATAGTAATTAATTTCCAACAATTTTTTTTTTTTTTTTTAAATAAAGACAAGAAAAAAGTCCACAAATTAAGTCGTTCTTTATTCCTTGTCGATCGTTGACTACTCACGATATAAACACAACACTAAGAACAGCTATAGCAACAACAACGCAAAAGAAATTCAAATGAAAACGGTTTCAAGTAAAAGTAGGTCGGTCGGTCGGTCGGTCGGTCGGTCGTAGTACTCATCACTAACTTCATGCATAATTCGTTCACATCAAACCGCAATTTAAAAGATTCCTTATAAATAAAATAATAGAAGTATAAGAAATAAAAAAGAATCTTAAATATCATACAATTATGATTGAATACGTATAATTAAATTAAAAAAGAACTTTCATTTAAAATCCGATGAGAGGGAAAACATCTGACTACTTTAGACGTTGTCGTATTCAAAATTATGAATTCATGTATTTTGTATCACAATTTGACTTGCAACATGTTGTAGTCGTATGAATGTATGTATGTGGAATGTAGTAGCTAGCAAGCAGTATGTCTTGCTAATTCTTCTAATAATTAATTCATTAAAAGTACTTTAATTTTTGTTCTTTTTTTTTTCTTTCTTTTACGAGTTTGTATGTTGTATTTAATTCCGATTCGTAGTCGCATTTGTATTCAGAGAAAAACAAATGTATCATTAAATAAAAATTATGACATGTTTCTAAATTTTAATGGGGGGGAGTTTATGTCAAGAATATTTATTAGAATTGGTTTTAACAATTCCTCTTTTTTTATATCGTTAATTTATCAGTTGAAATAAAATTTATAGAAAAATTTTGAGAATTTTTTTACTCATATTTCAGTGTATTTATGTGTGTGTGAAAAGTTTACACCTACTTGTTTTTTTTATTTGTAAGAGTATTGTGAAATAAATTAATAGCGTGAGAATCCTTAAGGATTGCAAGGGGCATGCTTACATATGTTACCAGATAAGAGTGGATCTCCCACAGTTTAAGGTAATAAATTATCTGTCTTCACTTCATATCAACCTCTTTTTCGTTTTTTTTTTATCGGTATTTTGGACTGCCTACAAATATTTCGTAGAACATATGTTTTCTTTTATTTTAAATTGTTTTATTGTTTTATTTTTTTTTTTTTTTTTACTCAAGTATTTATGGACGAATGTTACAAATAATAAAAACAAGAGGAAACAATTTAAAAACTTTACAATGGAAGCCGAAAATAGAAATTTAATTGGTTTTCCTAAGAATTCTAAAGTGTAATTGTATGCGTAGACAATAAATTTTGGTAATATTTTATAAACATTATTGTTAGAAGAAGAAAATACAATTAATTATTTTTTATTTTCTTTCGGTTAGTCCATAAGAAATATACATGATTCTTGACTGAAGCCTTAGCAAAGTCCAAAGGTTTTCTGAAACATGAATAAGTTTTGAACTTTATTAGTAACATTACATAGTAATGCATAGTATGGCAACTAAAGGCCCTTTTACACCGTAATACTGAGACCCGTTTTCACAACTTACCGATAGCTAAAGGTAGGATTTTATCGGACGTATAAAACGTGTTCCATTATTGCAACATTACTTTTACCTACCAGGTAGGGTGGACCTTAATTTACTTTATCGCTCACTTTAGGTTAAGTAACGTTTTAATAATGGAACACTATTTATAAGGCCGGTTAAAGTCTACTTTAAGCTATCGGTAAGTTGTGAAAATGGGCCTGAGTATTGCAACATTTCAAAAATTTAAATAACTTCAAAATTTGAAATGGTGTAAAAACAATTTTTTAGAAATTGCAAGAATCACTTTTTGTAAATAAGAGAAGGTATTTTTTTAAGAGGTGTATTTTTTAGCAGCACAAGAAGAAATTCAGAGATGGAAAATTAAAATTTTTTTAAACAAATTTTCACTATTATTTTTTTTATTTTATTCTAACCAAACAATGCAAAATTATATCGGGTGATGTTTTAGCTATTATCTTTTTGGCAACGCTGGCTTAAACAGCTGACGCACGTACCGTGTTTTGTTTCACTGTCAAACATCTTCAGTTTGGTCTATAATTTAACCATGAATCGTCTTACAAACGAACAACGCTTGCAAATTATTGAATTTTATTATCAAAATGCGTGCACTGTTAAGAAAGTTCATCGCGCGCTTCTTGTGTTCAGCGACGAAGCTCATTTTTGGCTCAATGGGTACGTTAATAAGCAGAATTGTCGATTTTGGAGTGAAGATCAGCCAGAAGCATTGCAAAAGCTACCAATGCATCCAGAAAAAGTCACAGTTTGGTGCGGTTTATGGGCTGGTGGCATCATTGGACCGTACATCTTCAAAGATGATGCGAATCGTACCGTAACTGTGAATGGTGAGCGCTACCGTGAGATGATATCCAACTTTTTTTTTGCCCAAAATGCAAGAGCTTGACTTGCATGACATGTGGTTTCAACAAGACGGTGCCACATGCCACACAGCACGCTTAACAATGAAGTTATTGAGAGGCGAGTTCGGTGAACATGTTATTTCACGTTCGGGACCAGTCAATTGGCCGCCTAGATCGTGCGATTTAACGCCTTTAGACTATTTTTTGTGGGGCCCGCTTCAATTGACGCATTGGAAGACAACATTGAATTATTTATTCATGAGATACCGGCCGAAATGTTGGAAAGAGTATGCCAAAATTCGACTAAGCGGATGGACCATTTGAGGCGCAGTCACGGTCAATATTTGCATGAAATAATCATCAAACATTAAATTATATGGACCGTACTATCGATTCAAATAAAGATTTGATGCATTTTTCTGAACTTTATGTGTTTTTTTTTTAACTTTCCTATAGCTCTTAAAAAATCACCCATTATAAACTAGTGTTCGCCTAATGTTCAAAATTCATCTAAGTATATTTACATGTTTCTAGCATTTATTTTTCCGTCTTAGTGTATCGATTTGTCGAGGAATTAACCTTCGGTTCACATTTTATCTTCTACGTGAGTTATTTTTATTTTGTAAGTTCAAAAAGTCTCCTTTATAGATTGTCATCCACTCAGGATACTGCATGTTTAATTTTATGTTTCTATGTCAATATTAACGAAAATTAATCAAAGTACCAGATGTAGAACGAAAAAGTACCAAAAAGCTTCATTTTAGACATTCTTATTCACTCAGGACCATGCATGTTTATTTTTATCTTTGTAGGTAGAATATTAACAAAAATTAAAAAGTACCAGACGAAGAGTAAAAAAGTACCAAAATTTTTTGTCTTATAAGTTTGCATTCACTTAGTAACCTGCACCTGTAATATTATGTTTCTAAAGGTATGTTCAGACCTAACAAATATTTGACGATAAAATCCAAATAAAGTGTGACCAGCAAATTGGTCAAACTTAAGCTTTTTTTTTTAATAATTTCTATTTATTAACTAAACTTTATTCCCAAGTTCATAATTGTATAATGTAATTTAAAAAGTGTTAAATAATGTTTGCTCTTGCCAAACGTTTTGCAAAAGCAAATCATTTTTTAATAAAACTAGTGGCTACGTGTAGGACGTCAAATATTAAATAGGTGTGAACATAGCTTAAGTTTAATGTAAGAGAAAATTAAAAAACTATTACATGAAGTACGGAAAAGTAAAAAAAAAAGAAATTTAATTTCCCGTATTTCCCCTTTTTGATACTTTTTCCCCCATAGCCGATTCAAGCATAAGATTTATAAAGTCGAAATATTCGAAAACCGAATATACGACCACCCTATTTTTAATTGTTTGACAATTGAAAATTGTATTTGAACGCTTATAAGTCTGAAATCATTGAACAGATTTAAATAAAAAAAATATATTGTGCACTTCTGTTAGTAAATACCTTTCAAATGGTGTAATTTTGTTCAAATCGGTTGATATACAGAGGAGGAAAGTGTTGTTAACTCTTTTGCCTTTGCCGGTTTATATATACATAGATTATAAAAAAATGTCAAGTCCTTTTTTCGAATTGTTTGAAAAACTCTTAAAAAATATGAGATGTGCATGAACGAGACTCGAATGACATGTTTATGTTTTTCTAAAAAGTGAAACTGAGATGTCACTAAACATCAAGCAAACGAATGATGTCAATGCAATGCAATTTGTTTCCAAATACCAATTCTTCTTATTCATACTATTCGCAAAAGCATTGAATAGTTATGATTGTTATATACATGTGTTTATCAATAAATAAAGTTTATATAGTTTATTTCGTAGCATTCATTTTACACAGTCTAAATAGGTTTTGATTTTATTAATTTTCTATTTTAATTAACAAAGAAAAATAATTAAGCAAATTAAAGTTTTTCTGAGGGCATTATTTGTCACTTTTTTATTGAACGAATCATTTGAACGGTTTGCAAAAAAATACAGCCACAGCTAGAATTTTTGATTAATTTTTTTTTCTTAATTCTGATCAATTGTGAGAGAAAAACGCAAGCAATACAATTGGCACAGATTGTTGTTTAACATGTAAGAGCGGTATATTCGGCTTTGCCGAATATTATATTCCTTCCACTATTGTGCAATAAAAACAAAAAGTTAGATAAATACCGTTATTTAGACATAATCTATTTTCTGCCATACCCACTTCTCCAAACCCCACATTTTGTCGGATTTTGTATACTGATAGCCAAGATGCTTGAAACTGTTAGACTATATTATTACTTGTCAACAAAAACACTTGTAAATTATTTAGTTAAGTTACCTTTGAAAAGAAAATAATTTTATAACGAAAATTTTATGTCAATAAAATAAATTTTATTATTCTATTTTAAACTTCAATAAAGTTGGTTGTAATTTCTTGGGTTCCAAAAGGTTATGGGCCCCGATCGTAAATAATTTAAGGCGTAGAATCGGTAAAAAGAAAATTTGTGCATAATGGAACAGAAATGTGTCTTTCCTTTGTTAAGTTCTACGAACTTTTTTACATGGAAATTCAAAATGCAGATGCATTTGATTCAGATGGATTTATGGGATATTGTGGAAAAGCTATGCCCAAGTCCATTGACTCCGGACTTTATAAAATTGGATCAAAAAGCAAGATCTGCAATTGCGAAGTGTGTGGATAATTCTCAAGTTCATCTTATAAGAATGCCAACATCAGCGAAATCTATGTGGATGAAGATAGAAACAACATACGAGAGAAAGACATTGACGTCAAAGTTACATCTTTTGCGAAAGTTATATGACAAAAGACTGATTAAAGGTGAAAGTATGCAAGAACACATTAACAGTTTTAATCTTTTAAGAGCTCAACTGCTTGACAGAGGCGAGGACATTAAAGAAAATTCAATGGTTGCTATTATGCTTAATAGTTTACCAAAATCCTTTGAAGCACTAGTTACATCAATTGAAGGTCAGCCTGAGGATTCTATTAAATTAGAATATGTTCAACAAAATTACTTGATAAAGCAGAAAGAAGAGGTGAGTCTGGAAATCATTTGAATGCTGCTGAAAATGAAGCTTTAAGAAGTCATCATGGTAAATTCAAGAACAAAAAGCAAATAAAATGTTATCATTGCAACAAATTTGGTCACATGAAAAAAGATTGTTATAAACTAAAAAAGGAGAAAGATGTGAGTAATGTTGCATCAACACAAATTTGTTTGAATGTATGTGATATTAAGAAAGGCTGGGTAATTGATTCGGGAGCTTCTATACACATGACGAACGATCCTTATTTCTTTAACAAAATGGAGAAGAGGAATAGCAAAGTACATATCGCTGATGGTAGAGCACTCGATTCTATTGGAATCGGTGAAGGAGTAATACATGGTAACTATAATGAAATTAACAGCCATGTCACAGAGTACAATTCCGTTCGGAAACGGAATTCATTCCGTATTTTGGTGCTTCAGAAAATGACGAAAAAATGTTTCGGAATGAAACCATTTTTGTTTTCATGAACGGTATGGGAGTTGTCTGTATCTGAAAGGCCATAAAACTATCAAAATACACTTTCCATCAACAAACAAATATGTTTTCTTCAATTCCGAACGGAATTGTACTCTGTGACATGGCCCTAAAGTTCAAAATGTATTATATGTTTCGGGTCTTAATGGTAGCTTAATGTCAGTCAGAGCCGTGACTGCTAAGGATTGCAAAATATTATTTGAAGAAAATATTTGCAAAATAATGAAAGAAGAGAGGGTAATCGCTAAAGGAGATTTTAAAGATAATTTATATATTTTAAATGAAGTAAATAAAAATACAACGTACAGCGCTCAGCGCTCAGTATTCATTGGAATGTGTTCATTTATGGCATTATGGCATAGAAGATTAGGTCATCGTAATTTAGCAGATGTTAATAAATTAGAAAAATTGACAAATGGTATCGTAATTCAGAATTGTCAGGAAGACGTATTTTGTGATATTTGTGCGAAAACAAAGTTAACGAGGTTACCGTTTCCTAAGGAAAGTAGTACGTAATCTAATGGGATTCTTTACCTTGTGCACTCAGATGTGTGTGGACCATTTCAGGTAAAATCGTCTACTGGAAAAAGATATTTTCTTACATTTATTGACGATTTTTCACGATACACAAAAGTATACGTTATGGCACAGAAAAGTGAGGTTATTTGTAAATTTAAAGAATATTTAGCAGAAGTTCAGAATTTTACTAACAAGAAGTTAAAAATACTTCGATGTGATAATGGAGGAGAATTTGTTAACTCTGAAATGAAGGAACTCTTAAAATTACACGGAATAATATTGCAAACTACTGTACCATATTGTCCCGAACAAAATGGAGTAGCGGAACGTAAACATCGGACATTAGTGATTCAAAACTATCGCATATTTTGTGGGCGGAATGTGTTACTGCCGCTAATTACATACAAAACCGATTACCTTCAAAGTTTATTGATAAAACTCCATATGAGATATGGTTCAACAGGAAACCAGATGTTAGCAATATAACGATTTATGGTAGCAAAGCATTTGTACAGGTGCCAAAGTGTAAAAGACAAAAACTTAGTAATGTATCAGAAGAAGGAATTTTGGTTGGTTATTTCGAAAATTGTAAGGGATAAAGAATACTCATGAAAGAAACGAATAAAATAACTATAAGCAAGGATGTCAGATTTTTGGAAAATTCTAATGAACCAGCTAAACTCGATAAAGCAAAAGATAGAACAATTTTGGTAGATATATCAGATAAAATATCAAAAGAAGAAATTAGAAGTGAAGAGATTGATAGTGAGTCTTATGAATCTGCTACTGAAGAAGTTGACTTGTGTGAACGTAGTCATGAAGAAAATTCTTCAGAAGATGGTGAAGAAGTACCAGCACCTTCAACTAATTTGCGGCGTTCCGAGCGTCTTCAAAATAAACCAAGGAAGAAATACAACCAAATAGCGAAATGTGTAGTAACAAATTGTGAAACTGTTATTAGTTCATGGAAAGAAATTATGGATTTACATGCTGTAGATAAAGAAAGATGGGTAGCAGCGGAAAATGAAGAAATTTCATCATTGAAACATAAAGGAACATGGAAGTTGGTTTAACTTCCCAAAGGAAAGAAGCTTGTTGTGTGTAAATGGGTGTTTCAGATAAAAGGTGAAACTCTCAGCAAACCAAAATACAAAGCAAGGCTAGTAGCAAAAGGTTAAACTCAATCTTTTGGTGAAGACTTCGATGAAACTTTTGCCCCAGTAGGAAAATTTGTTACCTTAAGAACTCTTTTGTCAGTAAGTGCAGTTAAAAAATATATAGTAAAACATTTAGATGTGAAGTCAGCGTTTTTAAATGGTGATATTCGAGAAGAAATATATATGGAGCAACCAGAAGGTTTCATAGAAACGGGTACAGAACATCTTGTTTGTAAACTACAAAAATCTATTTACGGATTAAAGCAGGCAGCAAAATCCTGGTATGATGAATTGAATGAAGTTCTATTAAAACTAGGATTTACAGCTGGAACAGCAGATACTTGCTTGTATAAAAAACAAATAGGTGACGAAATAATATATCTACATATTTATGGTGATGATATATTAGTATGTGCTAAAAATGAACAAAGTATATTAGAGTTTAATAATCGTTTGAGTAAATATTTTGAATGCAAGGATCTTGGCAAAGTATCGTCTTATTTGGGAATTTATATTAATCAAAATTCAAATGGCGATTTTCTTCTTCATCAAGAGAACAATATTATGAAACTTATTAAAGAAACAAAATTAGAAGAGGGAAAGCTCAGTTCAATTCCTATGGATCCAGATTTTGTTAAAGTTTGTCACAACGAAAACATACTACCAAGCAATGAAAATTATAGGTCTGTTGTTGGTATGTTACTTCATCTTTCCATAACATCAAGGCCTGATACAGCTTCAGCTGTGTCAATATTATGTAGAAAAGTTGAAACCCCACGAAAATGTGATTGTGAAGCAGCATAGAAAGTCGTTAGATATCTCAAGGCCACAATACATAAACGACTTATTTTAAAAGCTTCTTCAGATTTAAAGTTAAAATGTTACACTGATGCCAATTGGGCTGGAGATCATGGCGACAGAAAATCAACTAGTGGTTTTATATTTTTATTGGGCTTAAATGCTATTTCTTGGTCGTCGAAAAAACAGTCAACAGTAGCGCTTTCATCTACTGAAGCGGAATTTGTAGCAGCTTCGTTTGCAACTCAAGAGCTACTGTGGATTAAACAATTACTTGAAGACATGATGATTCCAATTTGTATTCCGATTCCTATGTTAGAAGATAATCAGAGCTGTATCAAAATCATAGAATCCACAACACACAGAAAAAAATACCCATGTAAAATTAACATGGAAAAATGTTGATTGAGAATCATGTTAAATTTCAGAAAAATTATGCCTTTTACTTAAATTTATCATTATTTCATATTAATTTTTAATAAAAAATATCAAAATAACCTTAAATTACGTTTATTTAATATTATTCACTGTTAAAAAATAAAAAAAAAAAAATATTAAAATATAAATACATCTGGATTCAATATTGAACCCATAAAAACCTGTTTTGCATTAAAATCAAAAGTTTATCTTGTTAAATTAACATGCATACCTACTTAATTATGTACATTTTTTATTTTCACTTTTAAAATATGTTATAAAAAGAAGACAATTTCTGTATTCCTTTAATTAAAATTGTTTATTTAAATAGTACATCAAGTTTTCAAAGTAGAATGATGACCATATCGGGCGATTCTGCTGATGCTTCTGTTAACAAAGGAGAATACAAAATAAGTGAAACATGTGTTACAGGGTTTTGAATTATTCTTACATAAATGCAAATGTTGTCTGAAGCTTCTTCACACTGTTAAAATACACTCAAACCCATTTGATTCTACATGAAATTCACGTTGTTTCAACTGGAAATAACTTTCATTCAACGTGATTCCGATTGTTATTTCAATATAAATTACATTTTGCTCTAACTTTACTGCAATGTTAAATTAACATGAATTATAGTTATCAGAGAAAGCCAATGGGTATAAAAAAATTAAAGTACTCTAGCACATATCGACAATTTTCAATACGTGTGCGTACTCGTATCTGTTTGTTCTCATACTTGTGTATATCCATGCGCATTTGATTTCATTCATGTATGTTATCATACTTATTGTGTTTCATACTCGCACATATTCAGACACGCCCATAGTTATAGCATTGACTTCAAACATTTTTTTTTGTTAAATTTTTTCATAAATGTTGCCAGAATTTTTATTTCCAAATTGCTGAATCACAAATAAATACGTTTTTTCAAAATCGTTTGAGTACAATTCAACAAAATTTTATTGAAAAACGATTGTTGACTTTAAAAAAAATTCTGTGATATAAAGATTTGCGTTCTTATTTAAGAAAATCTAAAAAAATTACTAAATGGATGCAAATTAAAATACGTCGTGTTATTTTAATCGTTCTTAATAAAAACAGAAAAAGTTACCGTAATCCAAAAAAAAAAAATCGAATATTCATATTGGCAGTTAAGAAATGAGATATCATAGGTAAATACATTCATTTATATGTTTGAGTAGTTTATCTGTTGCCAGTTGCATTTTTAAGACGTTAAAAAATGGTTTAAAATTTAATTGCTGAAGTCAATCAGTAAGCCAACGAAAATGTTAGCCTTAAGGAAGACTTCGACATCATGCTATGGTGGAAAAACAACTCCACAAGGTATCCACTGTTGTCTTAATAAGAATCAAGAATTTTAGGAAAATTTCCTGCCTGCAGCGCAGCTTTAGATTAAGATTTCTCTTTAGCTGGAAACATAAAAAAGAAACAGAAAAGATCCCAAAATAGTTGATAGCCTCCTTTTTTAATTATTTTTATAAAAAACCTCTTTCGTAAAATAGATTATAATTTATTATAGCTTTAGAAGCATTATTTTAATTTGATAGCAAATATTTATGTTTTAATATAACTTTAACATAAATGTTTATGTCGTGGCAACACTGCTTGCTTTAAAATAACCATACAAAATGTTGAAGTTACTTGTCGATACTTACGATACATGCCTTTACTCATACGCATTCAAAGGATTACCCATAAGCATGCGTGTTTGTTCATACTCATACCGGTCGATATACAAACTTATTTATGCTCATACTTATTGGTAGTCATACCTGCCTGTACTCGTGCTCGGTGGCGTATGAATAGGTTATAAGTATTAAAAATATAACTTTTTGGCTTTCTCTGATAGTTATATCAAAAGAAAAAAATGTTGTTCGCAGTCATTGTAAAATCAGGTTGAATTAAAATGAAACCCGTATGAAGCAAAATCACCACCGAAAAAATTTAAATCAACCTTGTTTTAGACGTTTTTAACTTGATTTTTTTCTGTGTGAAAGCACATAGATGTAAAATATTGTCATATAAAGAATCTTCATCAAAATGGTATTATTCAAGTACAGTACTGTTCTACTGATGAGCAGCTGGCGGATTTTCTTACAAAAGCCTTACCACTTGCAAAACTTCAAAAATTAATTAATTGTGTATTTTGTTGAGAGGGGATGTTAGATTATATTATTACTTGTCAACAAACACATGTAAATTATTTAGTTAAGTTACCTTTGAAAAGAAAATAATTTTATAACGAAAATTGTATGTCAATAAAATAAATTTTATTATTCTACTTTTAAACTTCAATAAAGTTGGTTGTAATTTCTTGGGTTCCAATAGAAAAAAATTTGGAAACTTGGGCTCTTGCCATTCTCCTATATATGTTTCACATTTGCTGTTTTCCCCTTTTGTTTACAGAAGAACTCTTAATACCCTGCAAATAATAGGACCAGTCCAAACACGGGTGCAAAGAGAAGCCCAAAAGGGACCAGGACTAGTCCAAAAGTAACCCAAACGTATGGCAAAAACATGGTCTTTTTAACATTACGGTGTCCTAGGGGAGGACCATATAACACACCTTTGGACCACTAAGGAGTAGTTTTAAAACTACTCCATGGTATACTCAAGAGGACTAGTTTCGAAGTCGTTTAAAAACGAAAGCATGTCGTAAAAAAACGAAAGAATGTTGTTAAAAAGCGAAGACATGTCGTCTCACTACAAACACTTTTTAACAATGACATGGTCCATGCTTGCATTACATCGGACCAGTCAATGGAGTAGATCAGGTGGTCAAATTTTATTTGCTGGGTAATAATCAATCTGCTTTGAAAAATTGATGTATTAAACTAAATAAATTTAACAAATAGAATTCGGGAATTTTAGCTTAAACATGAAAATAATGTATTGTTTTTCTTCTTGTAGTGTTGTTGTTGTTGTTGTTTTTACACAAAACAAGCAAATCTTTTTACCTGCTTTTGTAGTGGTGCTGTTTCTACAACAAGCTTTTACAAACATCCCATTTTGGATTGTTGAAAGTGCTTTGTGGTGTTATTCAAACTCAAATTGTTAAGTACAACTCGTACTAAAAGTAAGAAGAAAGAACTTTAATTTAGTACGAGTTTCTTCTTTCTGCGTATGTTTAATTCTGGACCTACCAACGCAAAATTTTGCCGAGACATGATAGCTATCATAAATGTTATCGTCGTTAAATTCTATGTCAATAATAACATTTATAAGTAAGTAAGGGCTTTAAAAGCTATTTTCGGATAAGTATTTGTATAGGAGTTATGGTCAAATATGGACCGATTCCAATCAAATTTGGTAAGGTGATTAAGATTGCAAAAAAATAAGTTTGCACGAAATTCAATGTAAATATCAACATAATAAAATGTGTTATGGGTCCAAAGATTCTATTTCGCAAATACGCTTGTATGGAGACTATGTGAAACTATCGACCAATTCCCACTATCTCATCCAACGCTTCGTCTTCATGACAATTGAAATGTATGCACCAAATTTCATTTAATTATATCCAAAATTGTGATATGTAGGCTTACAGAAGGTTTACATTCAGCCAGCTGGACGGATGGACGGACGGACATCGTTAGATCGATTCAAAAATTGATTCTGATACGATCGGTACACTTCGAACTGGGTCGGTTTTAAGGTTTTCTACACATCTGTACAATACAAACTTTCACCTTCATGCGGTAAAGAATGCATTCCTTTTATGCTCTGTAAATCGCCTTTGACTAAAATATGAATAGAGCTGGGGGCAAATTATGGCAGTCGTGATCGAATACTTTTTCGATTCGAAACCAATTTTATTTTAGTTGATACTGACCGAAAAGTGATTGTTTTTTCAGTGTTGTGAAAACCCAAATAAATGCTTTTCGACACTGAAAAATTAGTTTCGATCCGTTTAGTAAAGAAAGAAAGAATTAGTAGTAAAATTGCTTTCGAATCGAAAAAGTTTTCGATCACGACTGCCATAATTTGCCCCCTGATGCTAAAAGAGTTCCTGCCGATTTAGTATTCCTTCCCTTTTTTTTATGAACTAAATACATATTTAGAAGATAAATAATAAAAACATGTACACGTAGGCCCCAAAAAAAAGTATAATTTTACTGTTCTTTTTGTGGTGCTTAAAATTTTACACTTAAGAACCTCTTACATTTGAGGGTTAATTAATTTTCTATGCGCCAGTGAAATTAAAACATAAAAAACCAAAATTAATCACCTTTTTTAAGCATTTTTTTTTTTTAGAAAAAAAAGAGTTTTTTACAAATAAAAATTTAAATAAACCATAAAATTTTATTTTTATGCTACAATTCGATATGCTCACTAAATTATTTTCCAAACTAAAAAAATCATACTTGTTAGAAAAATAAAAAATTTTGAGGTCTTAAAAATTTAATTATTTTATTAGGTTTTTTCCAAAATAAAAAACCTCTATCTATATTTTCGTTATTTTTTATAGTTGGTAATTAATTTTTAGGAGAAAAAAAGCAACAAATAATAATTTGAAACAAAGAAATAAAATGCTTCAAAATTTATCCGGCTAAGTTTGCTTGATCTTCTGCTTGTTGCCTAATAAAAAATATATTTTTCTTTTGTTTAAAATTTATGTTTTAATTCCATTCGATTGTTAGTCAAATGACATAAAATTTTTTTTCTTTTAAAGAAACCATTTCAAATAATTTATAACTGACACTAGACTTTTTCCTATTTATTGTCAATATAATAAAATTAAGGGTCTGTGACTTTAACATGCACTCTTATACACTTATTCTTATACTCTTGCACTCACTCGTTCTCATCCTTATACACATACTCATATTAGGGAAACAGCCATCTTAAGATTCTTAAAAAGAAATCAATCTTTTTTACATTCTTCGGAAAAGTGACAACAAATAAAATACATTTCCTGCGCTTCTTTTAATTTAAGAGGAAGAAAATTAGAGAATTCCATTAAACAATGAAGTTCCAAAAACAACAACAACAACAAAATCAGCTTTAAAGTAATTTTTACCAAAATTTTACATTTCGGAAAAACTCCACCTGTTTAAATACATAAAAAAATTTCTATTATTTATTCCCTTCTTTAAGTAAGTGTACATGTATGTATCTGTGTGTGTGTGTGTGTGTGTGTGTGTGTGTGTGTGTGTGTGTGTGTGTGTGTGTATGCATATGTATTAAGATAGATTTATCTTTATATGCAGATACTTAAATAGACGTATTTTGTCACAAAGTGAACTTTAAGTCTTTATAATAGTGTTAATAAAAAAGGTGTTATTTTAAGAGCTTTTTTGTAAAGGGCCTTTAGAAGTGTGGGGTGGTGGGGTGAGGGGAAGTAGTAAATATAAAATATTTTATGATTTATCTGTTTTGGACATTAAAATCTTTCAAAATAAACAGATTTGTTTTTGTTAAATTCCAACCTTAAACATCATACGTTTGTTCCCGTAAGTGCTTCGAGATTGTTTGTATTTGTAGTATTGTTGTTGCTGTTGTCGTTGTTTTTTGATGAACCTTTGTACCGCCCGTAAATTAGGAAAACATAAGTCCCACTAATACTACTTATTTGTTGAGAGTTTGTTTTTTTTTTTTTAATGTAAAATATAAAATGAAAAAAGCTAAAAACAATTTTTAGAGGATTTTCTTTTTTTCCTATTTCTCTAGCTTTTCTTTTTTTCAAGAGGGGAATCCCTATTCCTTTTTTCAAGTAGAGATCATATAAATGTCAATATAAATAATACAATGGCATACCATTTTATATTAAAATAGTTTTGTGTCAACGCCAGACAGACAGAAATAAAGTTCTTTTCTTTATTTTTTTGCTGGTTTTGGAAAAATCATTGTTAAATATCTCGAATATAAAAGAAATAAAATCGTGCATTTATTTGTATGGCATCCCAACAAAATCAAATCAAAATTGTACTCCCTTTTGGTAAAAAGACAAAAAAGAAATTTGAAGAAAAAAAAATTCTACAATGGCAACAACCATAGCACGAACGAAAAACATTTTCGAAAATTAAAACCAAAATCACTTTTTATTCCCTGAATGCGAGGATGGTTATAAAGTGAACAATTGAAATTCTGGTGGATATTATTAAAAATGTTCGCTCTTTTAAGGATGTTAATTCTCAGAATTAGTAAAACCGGATAAAGAAAATGTTATAATTTCTCTATGAGAGAAAAGCGTTTGGTATATAGCAAATGTTCTCTTCTTTCCATATATATAAAATTTCTATTAAATAATTAAAAATTTATTGCATACTTTTTGTAAAAAGTTACAAAAATTAAGTAAGAAAGTATAGACGGTCAAGCCCGACCATATCGCTTGTTTACTTAAACAATGACATAACTCAAAAATCCATTTCGTGATAAACGTGTTTAAAGTTTTTAATTTGTTCCAAGCAGCTAAAAAAAATATCGATACATTCTCATCAAATCGGGGAAAGCATATGATATCTATATATATAAAAATGAAAAATGTTTGTATGTTTGTTTGTTTGGTGGCTTGTAGACTCCTAAACTACTGAACCGATTTTTCTGAAATTTTTACAGTAACATCACGTTAGCCCTAAAACTTTTGGTAGTAGGATCTTCTGAGCCCCAAAATTTAAATCAAATAGCAGCGGGGGAAGTGGTTCCCCCCCATAGGACGCCAATGTTTAATATCGTATATCTTAAGAACTGTAATAGTGAGAATGTTCAAACTTTGTAGAAGTCACTCTTATGGTATACTACACTTTTGAAAATAAAAATAAAGCGGCTAGATGCAGGGGGGGAATACCTCCCATAGGATGCATATATTAAATATCGGTCAACTGAAGAACTATTAAAGAGAGAGTCTTCAAGCTTGGTTAAAGCTACTATTATGCTAAACTATAAATTTCAGTATAAAAATGGGCGGGGTAGACAAGGGAGGAGCAGTACCCCTCATAGATAGAAATATTAATAAGAGCCGCTGCACGCATTTTGTTGAACTTTTGGTAGTAGGAACTTCTGAGCCCCAAAATTTAAATCAAATAGCAGTGGGGGAAGTGGTTCCCCCCATAGGACGCCAATGTTTAATATCGCATATCTTAAGAACTGTAATAGTGAGAATGTTCAAACTTTGTAGAAGGCACTCTTATGGTACACTTTTGAAAATAAAAATAAAGCGGGAAGGTGCAGGGGGGGAATACCTTCAATAGGATGCATCTATTAAATATATCTCAACTGAAAAACTATTAAAGGGAGAGTCTTCAAACGTGTAGCGAAGCGCACCAGATTAAGCTAGTATTATATAAAGATGAATTTTGTACACAATATAAAGAAAAACATAGCGAACAATTCTGCATCACACACATGGGAAATCATGGGCCCGCCTGAACAAAATTATGTTATGAGGTTAAGATTCACGTACAATTTCGATTTTCTTTACGTGATTTTTGGAAGAGGGTTAAGGAGATCTATAGTTAATTTTGGACCTACCAGCACAATATTTTGTCATGACATAATAGCTACCCTAAAAGTCATTGTCACCAATTTGTATGCCAATACTAATATTTATAAGAAAGTTATGGGCATTTAAGACTATTTTTGAGAGCGATATTTCGAGAGCTATTGTCAAATATGGACCGATTCTAATAGAATTTAGGAAGGTGAATAAGATTTCAATCAAATTAGTTTGTAGCAAATTTGATACTATTCCGGAAAGAAAATTTTATGAGGGCAATGTAAAATTATGGACCGATTCTCACGATTTTCAATCGACTCGCTCCTTGTAACAATTAGAACCTTTTGAGCAAATTTCAAATTATCTCCAAAATTGCGACGAAACAATGGGATTTTATACGATAAGACTTTAAATGGCGTTGTCCATATACATATATATATATAGAAGAGTTGCGTGAGTGACTGAAACATTCATCATCGCCCAGCCCAAACCGCTGACCCTAGAAACTTGAAATTTGGACTAGCGATTGGTAGTCCACTAAGACGGGATTTTACGAAATTCGAATGTTTATGGGGGTTAAAAAGGTATAAAGGGGAAAATTCGATAACCTTATATCTCAGAAACTAAAAGAGATGCAAAATAATTGTAATACTTATCGTTGTTCTTTAGAAAAATAAGCGGACAGGTGTCTGGTACTTTTTTTAAATTCGGCCCTATTAGGGAATTTTAGTACTTTTTTTCCATCCATCTATCTTTTGAACCAATAAACATAGAAACAAATTTAATAACACATTCGAAACTTGTCAAAAAAAAATACGTATACGAATTTGGTACATTTTCGAAATTCGAACATTTAAGGAGTGAAAATCGTAACTATTTTTGCTACTTTTTTGTACAAAACATTTTCCTCCATTCATTAACATATTCATTTTCTTAAATTATGGGCTTCTACTAAAATACTGAAATTTTTGATACTTTAATGGGGGAAAAATAAAGTACCCAAAAAAGGAAATACGTGAAATTTGATATTTTTCTTAAGCTTTTTGGTTCTACTAAAGTAGCGAGTTAAATGCTAGAATTTAAACAAGTTTATACCTAGAAAAATAAACTTTGGCATAAAAATATGTCCACAAAGAAAAAGAAGATGCTAACGAAGTAGCGGGTTTATCCAAGTATATAATAAAAAAATATAACGTGCTGTATTTTAGGGGGTGGCAAATATGTTTCTTACAGTTCTACACGTGCTTAAACACGGCCACACATTTATTTAGAATAATTTTCTTGGTTCAAGCCTTTCCTTGTTGAGACTTCATTGATATAACATTCATTCTAAAGCGTGACTCTTGCAATTTTAATTTGTTTTGTCTGTTGATTGACTTGGATTAATGTTATATGCGTAAAAGAAAAAATGGGGTGTAATTTAGGGGCGTGGCATAAAAGTGAGTATAAACATATTAAAAGCCAGACATACTTAGTTTTAGAAGGTCTTTCTTGCGATGTACAAAAAATTATGGGGCCAAGATCTGAGACGACTTGGACGCCCAGAATTTATTTAGGATTAATTAGTCATCATGGGCAAAAATGAAGACATAAAAAGCCATGAATATCCGGGTTAAAAAACTGCAGTCGGAACCAAAAAATTTCTACAAAAACTAAAACTTGTGCTGTGTAGGCATCGCAGAAACAAAAAAATAAAAGAGCTGTACCCAGAGGAGTGGCAAAAATTAAAAACAAAAAGGTGGAATTGTTTTCGGCTAATTTTTAATCCTAAGGGGTGATTGGCTCACCTTTTTTCGAACCACCTTAATGGACAGCCAGCCAGCCGGACGGACGGACGGGCATCGTCAGATCAACTCTGAAAGTGATTCTAGGATAGGTATAGGACCAATTTTAAAGGTTTTACAAATATCAGCACAAACGCATAATACTCTCTCCACTATTGTGGTGTGGGTATAAAAATTAAGTGTTTTCGGTGCAAAGTCTTCGTTTAAAAAATTCAGTTTATAAATATTAATGAAATATTACAAATGAATAGAAATTCACTTATTCAATACAAAAATTAATAAAATTTTTAAGAGTTTTAAAAGAAATTTTTTGAAAATTCCTGTAAACGAGATACTTCAGATTTTGCAAGATAATTATGAATATGTTTGAACAGCTGGGTTATCAATACACAAACTCTCTAAAAATGAGCGGGATTGGAGAAGTGCGAGTGGCACCTCCCATAAAAATAAAAAATATATTTCACTACATCTGGAAAATCGCAGCAGTAAAAGTTCCAAATTTGGTACAAATAACTTCAATCTGACATTTATAGAAAACTAGCTGGCCCGGCAAACGTTGTTTTGCCACATAAAGTATTTCTTCCATATGTAAGAGTGTCTGCTAGCCGAATTTTAAGAAAAAATTATAGGCTATAGTTCTCTCCAGATGTTGCACTGTTTGCCTACCAAGAAAATTTATTGATTACTTAAGAAGATATAAGGAGGCGGAGCTTTTACCCCTCTTGCCCTATTTAATGCCCTGTCCTCTTTCCGATATTAAAATGTATGCATGCCAAACTTTAAGAAAACCGGTTGATTAGTTAAGAAGATAGAGAGAGGGGGAGCTTTTACCACTCTTGCTCTATTTCACGCCCTAAATAATAAAAAGTATAGGCTATAGTTCTTTCCAAATATAACACTATTTGCCTGCGAAATTTCAAAAAAATCGGTTGATTAGTTACTAAGATATAGGGAGGGGGAGCTTTTAGCCCTCTTACCGTATTTCACACCCTATTCCCTATTCTGATTTAGATGTCACATTGTCTGCATGCCACCGGTTAATTAGCTTAGAAGATTGGGGAGTGGGAGCTTTTGCCCCTATTGCAATATTTTGCGACCTCTAGCGATATAAAATATACTCTACGACCTATTCTCATACCTAAAAATACACATACAAACTTTCATAAAGATCGGTCAAGCCGTTTCGGAAGAGTTCAAAATGAAGTGTATTTTATTGATATTTGTATGGGAATGTTAATAACTCATGGCTATAACTCATGAACCAATGCACATTTGAAGACCGTTGATAAAAACCTTGGTATTGACGTCACCTTCCACGTGAACTTTACACAAACAAAATCAGTTCACGCATTTCGGAGAACATCAATTACTTACACAATGCAACTTATTCTTATACAGAAAATATTTATGTTTTTAAAATCAAATGACATGTCTCATTTCCAAAATCACTCCTTAAAAGTCAAGTTAGAATGCAGGCATTATTGACTTATTTTAAGGTATCAATCAGTATTTTTTACTACTAGATTTTTTTTTAAATTTGTTATTTCTAGCAAAATGTTTTGCATTACTTCCATGCCGAAAATTCCCACACACACCTCGTTTTTATTTCGATTTCTGCAAATTTTTCTTTATATGTTCAGTATGTTCTACATAAAAACCCAATAAAAAACACATACTCGTACACACATTTAATTTCTTTCACATCTCAAAATGTTCTCACCCCAAATTATTTTCCAGCTAGACCCCCAACTCCGTCCGAATCAATTCTAACAAACTCAACACCCCCAACCAACTCCCCGTACACTTCCTCCTCTTCATTTAGCACTTTGACAATACTTTTATTATTTATTATTATTCTTTTTTTTTTGTTTTGTTTGCATTTTATTTCAAAATGCCAATGTTTAAAATACAAAATAAAAACCGAAAGAAACACACAGAAAATAATATGAAAACTTTTTCCGTTTTGGTAGAAGAATTAAGGAATGAAATGTTTTATTTATGGAACAAAAGAAATGTAAAATTTGTTGGATGTAAGAATAATTTTTGGAGTGGAGTTTTCGGATGCGAGCGAGTATGTGTATGGGCAGATGTACCTAAAAGAGTGGTAGTATATACGTATGTGTGTTTGTGGAGGGCTTAACGTTGAGTACTCGGTACTTTGCATAAGGATGTAAAGTGATGTGATTGAAATGGTCGGTCGCATGAAAACTCATAAAATTTTGATGTAAGGCGACATGATTTTAAACTTGTCGTTCGTTGTTGTTTTTTTTTTTTGTATTTTTTAAAATTTTTTGAAATAAATTTGTAATACTTATGAGTGGTACTAGAAATACAACAAGCTTCTGTTACTTTACTACACTTGAAAAAATAACACTGTTGAAATTTTGTATACGTTTTTCAAAAACAAAGTATTTGGATATTTTTTATACCCTCCACCACTAGTGTTGAATGAGGGTAAACTAAGTTTGTCAATTCGTGTGAAACTTCTTTAATATTCATCTCTGACCCCATAAATTATAAGCCGAGGCATTACCGCAAAAAAGCTTAAGCGACATAATTTTCAATTTTCTTTTTTTTTAATAAATAACTTAACTGACAATACTTGCATCATCTCCCAAAATATCATGGTCACATAAGGTACCGTTACCATTTTATAGCAAAAACAATTTTATCTTAAGCGACAACCAACATACAAAATGTTTATGATATAAAATACAAAACATTATCCTTTGTTTTTGTAGCTTAAGGTTTTTTTTGCGAGAACGCCTCGATATATTCTGGGTCCTTACACACTCACTTTCGAACAGCTAAAAAGAAAAGAACAATATTGGTATCGAATTATTTCTCGCTATCCTAAGCAGTATAGGATTGAAATCTGGTCAAATAGGCTCAGTAGGATAAAAGTTATGAAGCCAAATGTGAAACAACCACCCTAAGAAATTAATAATTTTGTTACCAAAACCAAAATTAATAGTGGCGGAATGCAAGGATGTATATAAGATTTTTCACAAATGCCTTTTATATACATAACTTAAAATCATACAACTTTGTTTCGTGAAGATCGGTCCATAATTCTTCATAGGCCCTATTTAAAGCCTACTCTCGGAAAACTGTTTAATATAATTAAAACCATAAAGAATAATGTTATTGTAATGAAATTTTGTCTGTCATAGTTTTGAAATCTTAGAAATCATAGTGTCATATTAAGTGAAGATCGATCTAGAATTTATCATATGTCCTATATAAAGCCCATTCTCGGAAAACACTTTATTACGCCTAAAAACGTAACAAATAATAATATTGTAATGAAATTTGCTCTGTCATTGTTTTATAAGACTAGAAAGCACACTGTCATCTATCTTCTATCTTCTTCTTCTATCTATCTATCAATCTTCTATCTATCTATATATATAAAACAGGATGTGTGTATGTATGTATGTAACGTATGGGCTCCAAAACGGCTGGGCCGATTTTGATGAAATTTTCAGGGAATCTTCAGAATATTCAGGCGGATGACCCTGTGATTCTGATTTTTTATTTTCAGTCTGCGGGCCATGGTCCAACTTTGATTTATACGAAAAGAAAATTTCCCCCCACTTTTTTCGAATTACCTTAATTCAGAAAACGGCTCCATCGAATTGACAAATTTTTCTTTCAAATGGTCGTTTTAACCCATTTTAAGTTTTCATCGAAAAAAAAATTACCACGCCTACTTTTACGCCCACTTTTTCTATTAAGCGCATAACTTGAGAACGGCTTGACCGATTTGGACGATTTTTTCTTTGAAATCATCGCCATGGTCCAACTTAGGCTTTTACGGAAAGAAAATTTTGCCCCGCCCACTTTGACACCGACTTTTTTCGATTTAATTAAAATCAGAAAATGGCTCCATCGATTTGACTAATTTTTCTTTCAAATGTTCGAATCTTTTTAACGGATTTTAAAAATCGAACGCAAAAATGTCTCCTAATTTGGACAGGACAACGTCTATCGGGTCAGCTAGTATTTCATAAAGATCGTAATTGTATAAATGTGAAAGTTTGTAAGTTTTGATATTTAGGTGTTTGTTAGTTTGTGGCTTAATCACACGAAAACCACTTAATGGATTTAGAAGAAATTTGCTAGACGGATAGCATATGGGCCAGATTTAAATAAAGGGTACTTTTTTTAGAGGCAAGTCGGCGAAAAATTGGTACTTTGGTACTTTTTCTCTTTTTGAAAAATTTAGTATGCAGATATGGTCTGGATAAAAATATAGGGTACTTTTTAAGAAATTAAATAGGGGTAAAAACTGGAAAAATTGGTACTTTATCTCTCTTCGGTATATTTATTATGCATACAGATTATGGCCTATATTAACATACAGTGTACTTTATCGGGTCTGAAAATGTACTTTTGGTACTTTTTCTCTTTCTAATAAATTTGGAATACATATGATCGAGTGGCCGAAATATACATATGTATATAGAAAGCCCTTGCTTGTCATATGGACAGTTGAATGTCGGTTGCTCAAGATTATCGAGTGCTTAAAACTAATATGTATGTTGTGACGGAAAATAAATATAAAGTATAAAACCCTTAAACAAATTTCACTACTATGTTGAAATTTGGTCTAATTTAGGTTTTTAAATACCAGAAATGATTATGCAGAACTTGATGGTTAACAATTCTTATTCATAATTTAATGATTTATTCATAATATTACGATTGATTCATAATTTTCAATGGGTCCAGCATAAATTACACTCCTGAAAATCATTATAGTACAGCCAAAACTGCTACGAATTAGTTCAAATTTGGTTTTATATGATTAGAAATTAAAGCAAAAATTTTCTAATGGTCGGTCAATAATTTTAACATTGGCCTAAGCCGCAACCAATTAAATTAATTACTAACATCAATTTTTGTAAAGGATTGTTTAATAATTTATAAAAAGAGCCCGCTCCTGCAATATTCTAACTGCCGTTGGAGGGTATCAAACAATCGGCACAGCCGAATACAGCACTCTAACTTATTTTTGTTCACTTCAAAAAATTTGAAATAGAAAGAAACAACCCTCAAAAAATATGACATTGTTTAACAACAACATCATCAGCAGCAGCATAATCATTATCAAAATAATCGTCATATGTACGTCCGTCGTCATTTTAAAAACGTCTGCTGACTGCTGCCTCCTGCCACACAGAAGTTTTTCAGCAAAATGTTGTACATCTTTTCTTCTTATTATTTTTTTCCCTCTACTTCAGTGGGTAGAGTAATGTGAATGCGTGTGATTAATTTATTCTTTCATTCATTCATTATATCAAATGAAAAGTGAAAAAATTTTTTATATCAAAAAAAATTCTCATAGTTCTTTGTAATAAAGTATGTTAAGAGTTAAATACTCAACTATCAGACCAGGCAGCCAAGTCAGCCAACTGACTTTTCATTTTTCTACATCAAGTCAGTTACAGAATTTTTTGTGTATAAAATGAATAAGAATACACAAGTTCAACTATTTCATATTTCATACATCTTTCCATCCATCCATCCATCCCTCCGCTGTAATATTAATAATCTAGCAGGCATTTTGTCCATTCATACTGAACTGTATACCCGTAATCATGTCAGTACTTGTAGCTACATTCGTTTGTTTGTTTGTGTGAGTAATAAAAGATAATTTTTTTTTTATCAAAAAAGAACATGAACAATTCAAGTAAATAAAATGTAAAAAGTAATTATTAATAAATTGCTCATGACCAATTAAGATGATGTTTGTTGTTTGTAACACTGTCTCTTTGTCTGTCCGAGTGTTTATCTGACGGTATCTGCAGCAGCATCAGCAGCTAAAGTCTTTCCAAAGTCTACGACAGACTTATTGCCAGACAATGTTAAATGAATTTATGTATGTCCCAATGTTTTATATCTGTAGGATTGTCTCTAATAAAATTGTCTACAATTATATGGAGGTACTACACATAAATATACAACAACAAACAATAACAAAAACAACAAATAAATACGCACAAAAGCACAATTGAATTAATATACTATACTCGTGCATACACGCAGTGTCAAAAAATATGCAATACATCATTAATCAAAAGACAGCAAAACCAAAATGTAGATAGAGATACAGATACTTTATGAAATTTTTCAGCTACATTTTATTGCTTAGAGAACAGCAGCTTAACTCATACATTTGTATGCCTGTATGTGTAAGCTCATAAATTCCTATAATTGTAGCATAATTATAGGGTTTATTTTCTCTATTATAAAAAAATAACAACAACAAATTGTGAGATTATTTTAGTTACAAAAGATACTTTTTAGGGTTTATTTAGGTACTTACAAAAATTAAAAACATAAAAGGAAAAGGATCATTAAATATGAGAAATTATTTTAGTATCCTAGAATTTAGGGGTTATAAAACCATTTAACATTTACAAATTTTTTTTTTTTTTTTAAATAATTGAGGTAACGAAAATGATTGATTAAATTTCTAAAAGACAGATATTTATATTATTTTAACACAACACTTGTTTCTGTTAAAGTTGTGCCTTTGAAAGGAAAAAATTTAATTTTTGTGATTGATCCTTCCTTCTTTATACCCTCCACAACTAGAGGTGAATGATGATGGATGGTATACTAAGTTTGTCATTCCGTGTGAAACTTTTTCAATATTCATTTAAGACTACAAAAAGTATATATACTCTGGGTCCTTGAGTAGTTCTTAGTTGATTAAGCTATGTCCATCTGTCTGTCCGTCTGCTGCAAAACGCTCCCTTTCAAAAGACTCAACAGAAAGAAGCAATTTTGGTGTCTAAAGGCCCAACTATGCATATTATGGTTAGGCCTTAATTTTTTTTAAGTACTCCAAGGCAGCTTGGAATTGAAGCCCAGCACTATTGGCTTAGTATATTAAAAGTTATGAACCCAAATGTAAAATAACCCTCCTAAAAAAAATTATATTTTTGGTAAAAAAAAAAAATAATATAAATTGGTAACAGAATGAACAGATTCCCATTAAATTTGTTTTCATTAGATTAGAAATCAGTGCCCATGTTCCGTCGCGTCGAGAAACTTTTCGATCGAAATGTGTGAAATGAAACAAAAATGCCATATATTGAAACAAGCAGCTGTTTTTCGCACTAAACTGTATCTGTAACTTTTTTTTGGCGACTATAAGCTGTCAGGTAAGGAAATCAATCGCCAATTTACAGAAAAAGTGTGTCTGTAACATTCTTGTGGGAAAAGTTCCCGCTTTGACCTGTCAAATAAACTCACGAATAAAAATGGGGCGAGAAAAAATTTAAACAAGTGTTCGAAAATAAACAGTACATTATTTAACGTTTGGCTCACACACCCAGGAACGATATCTATTTTTTTTAGTGATTGTGTAGACATACACAACCCTTAATACCGTTCGTAACTATTTTCAAGAAGAACCGAACATTGTATAATGTTCGGTTCTTCGTTAAAACGCAGAACAATTGTAGTGATACTGTAGACAAACATTATTTTTTAATGTTCTATAATGTTTTTTTCGTGTGTGTATTTTGTTTTTGTAAAAAATGTTTGGTTTTTTTACAAGCCAAAAGGGACGAACATTAACGAGCCGAACCGAACACATTGAAGTTTGTGGATTTTAAAAAAACCCGAACGGAATTAAATTTGTTGAGTTTGATAAAAACAGTTATATTTTTGTGCTCGAAAGATGACTAACAGGGAAACGTTATTTTTTTTAATGATTTTCTACACAAACACTATTAGCGGTTGCGTTTTCCACAAATCTACCGAACCGAACATTAAGAAACGATATTTAGTGTTTATTTTCGAACACTTAGTGTTTATTTTCGAAAAAATGCTAAAAGCAAAGAATAATATTAAGAATATTTTTTTCTTGGCACATTTTTCATTAATTAATTATTTTGCTTTTAACATGTTTTTAAAATATACGAATGTTTTCAAAGCTCGTTTCCAAACAACAAACATTAAAGTCGAACTTTACACTAGTTGGTATAGCCGACGATTGTATATTTTCGTCGCCGTCGTTGAAAAATTTTCAATTTTAGTAAATTTTGGTCGCCGTCAACGATATGTGTTATTGGCGTTCTCAATGTTATGACATTTATAACGTAACGATGTAATCTCTTTTGATAGTTTTCGACATGAGTTACTGGCTTAGTTTTTTCTCACTTTTCGAAAAACGATGGAATATTTCGTTTCACATCTTTTCGATGCGAGAAGTTTTCACTAAAGTTACAGAACATGGTTACAGATCGCCATATTTTGTGGTAATTAACTATAGGCTTCATATAAAGTCCACTTTCGGAAAGCAGTTAAGTACGCCTAAATCATTCTTCACAAAGACTTTAGAAAGCTGAATATGTTATGCAAATAAAACTACAGAGTGAATGAGTATTACAAATACTCGTTTTATTTGCAACAAAAAATTAAGTTTTATTATATGCCTTTTTGTAATAGACTTTATTAAGCCTTATACCGTGTTTAGATATACCTTTTTTATTGAGTCAATATTCAGTTTATTGACATTATTATCTTTCTGTTCACATGTACACAATAAAGCTAACTCAAAAATACAACATTCAACGTAAACAAAAATGTACATGTATAAGCAAAATGTAAACAACTTTTGACATCTTTAAGGAATAAACATCTGGCTTTTGCGCAGAACTAATGAATGGGGCTTTGGTTTGTTGTAGTTTCAGTTGCTAAATGTCAAAACACTTTGTTTAGTAAGTTGTGTTTTGATCACTAAACACACTTGTGACAGGGTCGCTTTTTAATTTAACTCAATATTTATAACAATTTCGTATTAATTGAGCAATAACTAAATTGCAATTTTGTATAGATAATTGAGCACAATAAAATCATTTATTGCGTAAAACTCAATTAAGTTGCATATCTGAACACGGTATTGAGCTGCACTGTCACAGTGTCCATGGACACTATGACACTGGACGTTATGACATGCCACCCAACCAGCCATCCAGCTGGACGGATGGACATCGTTAGATCGACTCAGAAAATGATTCTGAGTTGATCGGTATACTTCATCAAAAACGCATGATTCACTCTCCACTATTGTAGGGTGGGTATAAAAACGGGGCAATTCGACCCCCAAACAATTTTTATTTTTTAATTTTAAATTTCTAGTAGTTGAAAATTTTATTTGTATTTTATTATTTTTCCTTTTTTTATTTGAAAAATAAGGGGTAATTATTTTTTCCGATACATTGATTAATATGATCTATGTCAACATAATAGACATAAACTTAAAAAATTTCTTTCGACTACTTCTATTTACGAACTGTAATTGTAGAAATTGATTTCGTAAAATTAATTGAATTGAAGAAATATTTGAAAGAGCCAACAAGAAATAGATGCTAGCATTTAAATTAAGAAGTTCTTGAAGAAAAATAAACAATTTTTTAGCGTATTAAGCAGTTATAAAACTAAAAACAATGCTACCAATAATTTCATAAGTTACAAGATTGATAACTTGTGGTATTTCTACCAATAGTTTTTCTTATCTAATGTTATAAGGAAAAGTCAAAATCCGCTTAAATCGCCTTATAATTATTTACGATCCATATTGATCTTTACCAACATTCTTTCAACTCTTCTTTATCTTTTCTAATCTAAAGAAAGATTGTTTGACAGTTGTATTAATAAAATTAATATGTTTCATTTGCTTTCATATTTTTTGGAATAAAAATCCTTAAATGCCATCAAATATTTCATAAATGTTGTATTCACATATAGAACTCGTATGTGACAATTTATAATCACTTAATACCGCACAAACAATAAATTTCCCTACAAATCTTTTCTAAATCCCTGCGATAATCCCCCTATTCTTCTTTCATTTCTTCCTACTTTTTTGTATTCACTCTTTATGATAAATGACTTTAAAAATATATTATGACATTTTTAAAACAAACATCTATATTTAATACTGTCTTTCCTCTTGTCGTTCGTTTTTTCTGACACTGAGTGTATGAAGAAAAAAGAAAAATCTTATGTTTCATATCTCTACTTCGTGTTGCATTTGCTAAGTTCTTGTTGTACAATGAGTTGTATCGGGTTTTCCAGTAAGAACAACGCATTTGGTGTTCTTTTCTCATTTCTCGAATAGGAGCGAGTTGACTTTGCAATTCGCTCAGTTTGCAACGTCACCGATGTCATTAAATCATGAAGAAATACACGATTCAAATTTAAGAACAAATTTTATCGCGACTTATTTTAAATATAGCTCACTTCTGCACGATTGAACAACCTGAAGTGATGAACGAGGTTCAACTTTATTCGATAAAGGTAAAAGTTTGGTGCGGCTTTTATGTCGGCGGCTTTATAGACTCAATTTTTTGATAAATACGGTGTAATAACAACCGTGAACGGCGATCGCTACAGGGCCATGACATCGGAATATTCTTTTTTTTTTTTTTACTTTAAGCCAACACTCAGGGGATGCCCCCTGCTAATGCAATGCATTGTGTTGGAATTAGGAAAATAGGTTATGGGGAGAAGGAAAGAGGGAGTAGTGTTTGTGGACATTTAATTTGAATTTTTCCAAATTGTAGCCGACTGGGAAGACTTCTTCCGGGAGTCCATTCCACATACGGCCAGTTCGACCAAGAAACGAATTTTCTCTGTAATGCGTTGTGCGATACATTGGACAATCGACAACAAACGGATGTTATCTGCTGGAAAGGCGAGTACTGCGGGCATGCACCCGCGTCTCAGGGATGAGTTCGCCCATCTCAGCTGAACATCTTCCGTGGTAATATCGATAGAACAATGCCGCACAACCTACACTCCGACGATGCTTCAAAGGGTCAATAAGGCTGGATACCCTACTGTCATTGATGAGCTTAAACGCACTCCCTTGCACCCGATCCAGAATCTTCAATAAAACCTTGAAGCACCTCACTAGCGCCAGCGCGGACTTGTCATCCATTGTACATTCTATTAATTGGAAAATAATTTTAATTAATACGCACAATCTAAATGAATCGCTCCTAATAAACAACCCTTTAATATGTTTACGACAAGCAGACAAACCAACGTACTACATTTAACAAGATCACAACATGTTTTTGTATATTATTTTAAGTTTTTTATTATCTCATAATAAATTAAGCAAAATTCATTGTTACAACTACAAGACAATATAAGAATTATTAAAGATACAAAAAAAAACTACCCGTGTTTTGAATGCATTTGCAATGGGGATGAAAAAGTTGTACTTTATTTTGGTACTAAATATTCAAAATTATTTAATAAAGGGTATTACAATTTAGGATAGGAATAGGGGTTCTAAGAATAAAGAATTTCCCAGGATAAAATATGTTTGTGATTCTTGGGAATTTTATTTAGGGAACTCCATTACAAAAAAGGTTTTTAATTATGTAATTTTAAAAACTTTTTTATTTAATTTAAAAATGTTATTTATTTAGTAGGACTGTTTAGATTATCAAAAATGCTTAGAAATTCTTGCATGGTTTATAGAACTTTTAACAGTTCGAGTACCTAAAGAGCCACAGAAAGCTTGAGAACATATATGAGAATATATATGTTAGGAACTATCTAATATTTCTGACATTAAACTTTAGTGCTTTTAGCACTTTGTACAGCAATTCCTTAAGCCTCTCTTCTTGAGACTTTTTTTAAAGGCTTAAGTGTTTTTCTTTAAAAGTGTAAAAAAAAAATTTTAAATCTTCTTTACTTCAACAGTTAAAATCTTCGAAACGAAAATGTTAAAAGGGACCTCTTCGTGTTGTTGAAATTGACTTAAAGAAAGGATAAATTTAAAAGCGTAACTTTATTGTTCACTTGGCATTGGGTTTAAAATAAATAAATTTCTGCACCACTAATAGCTGCTTTACACTATCACACAAGCCTTTTGAAAAAAATACAACCCTGGCATGCTAAGTTGTTATTGTTTTTTGTTTATCAAAAAATAATTCTATCAGAGATGCATTTTCGTGAAAATACGTAAGACGGCCTTAACTGGTAACAAGACTGCTTTTTGTTATTAAAATTTAAAATTAAGACATTTCGCACTCTTATTTATATTTTGATAAATATTTTTATTTTTATACCCTCCACCACAATTAGTTGTGAAGAGGGTATACTAAGTTTGTCATTCCATGTGAAACTTTTTATTATTCATCTCAGACCCCATAAATTATATATATTCTGGGTCCTTGAGTAATTCTAAGTCGATTTAGCCATGTCCGTCTGTCTGTCTGTCCGTCTGTCTGTCCGTCTGTCCGTCTGTTGGAAACACGCTCACTTTCGAAAAACTCTAAGGCCCTAAATTTGTAAAACGCAAAAGCAACGCCAAAAAATATATTGAAAGCAAAAACAAAATCGAAAATATTTCATAATTTTGTTGTTGTTTTCTATAGAAATGAATATTGAATTTTTAAATTTTAAACGCTGCATATCTTGTGGCGTTGATAATTTTTAAACGCAATATGTATTTCTATAGAAAGCAACAACAAAATGTTGAAAAATTTTTGATATTGTTTTTGCTTTCAATGTTATTTTTGGGATTGCGTTGCGTTTTACAAATTCAGGGCCTAAATAAAAAACTTGGTGTCACATTGCTTGTAGTTATCCTAAACAGTTTGGGATTGAAATCCAGCAAAATCGGTTCAGTAGAATCAGAGCTATGAATCAAAATGTGAAACCACCACCCTAAAAAATTGATAATTTTGTTACAAAAACTAACAAAAATGGTGGAAAAATGCACGGAATGATATAAGATTTTGCAAAAATTTGTTTCATTTGACTGGAAATCATGCTGTAAAAAAAAAAAAATAAAAAAAAACCACCAGAAAAACCGTTTAGTACGCCTAAAATCATAATTAATAATGCTATCATAACAAAATTTCGTATATCGCAGTTTTATACGACTAGAAATAAGACAATAAAATTTTGTGAAGATCGGTTCGTTATTTACCATAGGCCCCATATAAACCCTACTACCGGAAAACAGTTTAGTACGCTTAAAACCGTACAAAATAATGCTAACAGAATTAAATTTAATACTTCACAGTTTTATATAACTAAAATCACACTAATAAATTTCGTGATGATCGGTCCATAATTTACTATAGACCTCATATAAAACCCACTCTGGTAAAATAATTAAATACGCCTAAAACCGTAGCAGATATAAATACTGCGGTAAACTTTCTTCCAATTTAGCTTCATTAGCCAGAAAAAATGTTATGAAATTTTGTGATATACGGTCCATAATAACCCTTTAATCCTTTTAAAGCAGCCTTCTGAAATTCACTGCAAACGCTAAAACTAATTTCACCGCTGTATTGAAATTTATGGTTTTTAATACCAGAAATCACTCTGCAGTCTTTTGGGATGATTGGTTCATAGCTTACCATGGCTCCAATATAAATTCCCCTCCTGAAAATCATTTAAGTTCGGCTTAAACTGTTACGAATCATGAAATTTTACTCAAGCTAGTAAAAATTGTTAAAAAAAACGCATAAAACTTTCTGATTGTCAGCCAATTATTTAATATGTCTAAACCGCAAACAATTTTAGGGCAGATGACTGTTTTTATAAAGATAAATGAATAATAAATAGACATCATATACATATATATATATATATATATTACTCTTAAAACATTCGAACTGTCGCACAGACAGGTATTTGGCCCTAAAAGTCGCTCAAACTTCATTTTTTTATATTAGCTCTACACCCTTTTCACTGTTATATTTTAAAAGTCAGGTAACCCCTCGAAACAATAGAATCAACATGGCGCGCTTCAACCTTTCACCAGCTGCATAAAGTCAGTCGGAAGTTACCATTCGAAAAACATGTTCGTATGATTTTTTCGATACGCTCAAAACTTAAGTGTCTTCAATATTCATTTTATGGTGATAAAGTAGATTTTGTGTTAGTTTCTATTATGGATTGTGTTCAATCAGGTATGTGCTTTATCTAAAACTAAAGTTTTACATTGATTCTAATTATTAACTAGTTTTTTTCCCCCTTAATGGTTAAGCTCTACAAATGCAACAAAAAAGAACACACACATCTTCTTATTTCACAGACGATTCAAACTATTTCTGTTAATTTCTGAGCTTTAAATTTGGTAGTATTTTGTAGAATAGATCCTCCAGATATTTAAAAAGCAAAAAACAGCCACCCCTAAATTTTTAGCGATTTTTTTAGTACATGGGTTTTGAATTCAATAAGAAGAACTTCAATAAAATTTCATTTTTTGCGAGACCAACTGGGGTTATTGTTGGACATACCTTAGGCAACACTAATGATGGGAATACCGGTAGCCGCTATTTTGAAGAACACGAAAGATCAGCAGAGATATGTATCTGGGATTGACAAAAATTTAATATACCGGTTAAAAATAATACTTGATGCCATGTGCTTCGGTATTAAAATTAAGGATACTGCTGAATTGTATGGTTCCCTTTAATTTCACCCTGTGTCACCGACAGTTCTCAAGGTGTTGCGCCATGGAGCAGCCGTAAAAAGGGAGGCGATGCTGACAATCGGTCAACTCTCTGAAGAAGCGGCAGAAGCCCGTAATAAACACCCTACGGGAAATTTGTGTCAATTGGTCCCACAGACTGGTCCTGGGAGTTGGGAAAATAGAACAGGTACAAAAAAAAACGAACTCATGACCAGTGAAAGGAGAACCAATCATGTAACTGGTTTTTGGAGAACAAAAAGATGGAAAAAGTAATGAATTACAGTACAGTCTTCACCGGTGGTGTGATAAATTGTTTTGGGACTTTCTAAAATTTGGCTCTTGAATTTAATTCTAGGACTTGTTTTATTTAAATAATACAACATCGTATTGAAATAATACTACATTTTAGAAACTATCACTAAACACGTCCATTGAGAATAGATTTTTGACTGGACAAATGGTGTCAATTGACCCCCTCCAATGACAACCCCATGTAAAAGTGATAGATAGGTCTTGTTCATAGAAAGTGTTAAAACTAGAACCGGTCTCTTCCACCAAAGACCTATCACAGGACTACTTTGGTGTCAGTACGCTTCCCTCTAGGGCATGTTCACTTATACGGACTGGATTATTCTAGAAAATTTTCAAGAATTGAATGCAACCAATATGTGCTAAACAGGTTGCTTTTGACGTCAGTCCCTCTTCTGACAGGAATGAGGAAAACCAAATCGAAAAAGAAGAAACCCCTTTTGATTGAAGTCTTAAATTTACTTGAAGAAAACGGCATTTGCAACGTTAATATTGGAAATGAATACGACACTTTAGAAAATGACGAATAAATAAGATTTATAATAATGTTTTTTGCCTTTTTCTACACTGAAATACCTACCTTTAAATCCCATCAAATACTAATATAAAATTTTAAATGAAAGAAAAAATATTTTTGAGCGACTTTTAGGGCCAAATACCTGTCTGTGTGTCGGTGGAGAGCATCAAAGATTCGGCACAGCGGAATATAGCACTCTAACTTGTTTTTTTAAGTTTTCCATAAATGGTTTTTTCGATATGAGTAAGTGAGTTTCAAAACTCAGTCGTTACAAAATAAAAAGTTTGAAATGAAAAATGATTCTCACAGTTCTTTTGGTGCTTTCTGAGAAGAAATATGCGGATTGTATTAATGCATGTCCTTGGAAAAACATGGATGAGGACATGGATTGACACAATAAGTATACTTCTTCTCAAAAATCGCCACAAGAACAGTTAGAGTAAATTTTCATTTCGTATTTTTAATTTTGTAACGAACGAGTTTTGCAACTCACCTACTCATATATATGCACATAAAAAAATGCAAAAGGCAGAATAAATGCAGAATTTAACTCAGAAAAGCAAACGCCATAAGTAATTTTTAGTTTGCTTTGAGTCATAAACTTTTGCTTAAACCAAGTCACACTTATGTTTACAATAGGAAATTTTTGACTTGGACAAGAATCGCGCAAAATTTTCTTGGTTCAAGCCACATATTCTGGTGATTTAGTAAATAATTCTTTCCGTGTAGTTTTGGCTTTATCTTGGTACATTTAAAAGAAGTACTTTTTCTTAGTTTTCCTAACAAAATTTTTGTAAATTTTCAACTCTTCTTTTTCTCCACAAATAAAAAGGGCCCACAAGGAGTAGGCCAAAGACAAAACTAAATAGTACCAATTTTTAATATTTTTTTAATTTATTAGTGCAGTTCAGTTGTATTTGTGGTAGTGTCGTAACGTTTGTATGAGTATGTGAAGTAATAAAGTTAAGAGTAAATGTAATTATTTAACAAAAGCGAAGCACAACTCCAGCAGCAACTACAACAAAAAACTGTCATATTTGAATTAAAAACAAACAAACAAACAAACAAACAAAGAACCGCAAATAAACTTCAACTATTACAAGGAAATGCGTGGGTTCTGTATTTTTCAGATACAATATAAATTTCTTAAAAAAAAAGGAAAACTACAATGTTTTTCATTGTGTATTTTGTTGTTGGTCGGAAAATGAACTTTAGATATTATTACAATTGTTGTTGTTGCTGTAAAGTTTATGCTGTTGTCATACTTTTATTAAATACACCAAACAACAACAAAAAAGACAATCATATGACAACAACGAGGAATACCTAAAAAACTTAAAAAAAAAGACAGCAACAACTACAACAGCAAGCAATAGATAGTTAAACAAATAAATAAATAAATATGAGTTGTATGGTTTTATTTAAACTTTATGTTAAAATTTTACTTGCTTTCAACCAAATAAATGCACACACACGCACACAGACACAAGTATATACATACATACATACATACATCTAACATTGTATCTATGTATGTCTATGAAAAAGTTTATTTGTAATTGTTATAACTACAGTTAGTAGTAAATGATACGTTAAATTTTACTTACACTCAAACTAACGTATCCCTTTGGTAATACTTTATTTAGCTTAAGAATTTACCCATCGTACAAACTTCTTCTAGACAATCAAAAGACAATAGTCATAATGTGCTGTTATTGCTATTACCATTACCTTTGTAGTTGTTGTAGTTGCTGCCTTAAACCCTGATGTATACTTTATGGCTGTTTTAGCTGTTGTGTTTCTTTTCCTTTATTTTTTTGTTTTTTTTTCAAATGTTGAAATCCATTTTAAAATTGTATTTATTTGTAGAAAAGAATAAGAATAGTTAAAAGATACTCAAAGAAATCAAACTCCTTTTTGTCATTTTCACTTAGGGGAGCTTCAAATAAAGTTTTGAACATCAGGTGGAAGCAACCTTGTTTGCGAAAAAAAAGATTTTACAAATTTTTCTGATTTTGATGTTTAAAAGGATAAGTTTTCAAACTTAAAAAAAATAAAATTAATTGAAGCACAGCCGCGAATAACTGTTTTTTGCAGATAACCGTAAACCTAACTCTCTTACACAGTTTAAACATCAAATCAACCAAAACTATGCACCTTAACGCCTTCAAAATGGCGTACAAAGTGTCAGCCAGTCGAAGAACATTGCAAGTTACAAACAAAACGATGAAACCGAAATTGTTTTGCAGTGCGGAATAATGTTTTAAAAGCCCTTTGCATTAAAGTTTTTATTATCATTATTTTTAATAGAAAAAAAAATCTTAAAACAAATAATGCTGCCTATCAAAAAAATGTTTTTTTGCTCTCCTGAAAAATTATTATTTTGTAACTTAAAACGTTATTCGCGGCTGTGCTTCAATTATATAAAATTGAAGCAACCCGTTGTGGATTAACCACTCGTGGTGGTGGGTATAAAAATCAATCTTAGCTTAAAGTAAATAATTGATTGGTATGGATTTCTATTGCAATTTGTTTAACTTATTCTTTGTTTTACCAAAAAAAATCATTAATATAAAATTTTCAATATTTTTAATCAGGCTTAAGCTCGTCAAATTTAATTTTTTTTAAATTATTTGTATGAAGAAAGGAATTTTACAACATGAAAATTTATTAAAATTGTTATTGATAATCCTTCATTCTTGACTGACCTGAGATTCGAACCCAGGCGGCTGGTTACCCTGACATGTTTCAATCGCTAACACTCGATCTCCTCAGAGGGATTTGCCGTCTTACACTCGCAGCCATCGACGACTGCTGACGTCAATAGTCAAACATCAATCCATAACCAAATTGTAAGCACGTGTAAGACGGCAAATCCCCCTGAGGAGATCGAATGGTAGCAATCGAAACATGTTAGGGTAACCAGCCGCCTGGGTTCGAATCTCAGGTCAGTCAAGAATGAATGATTATCAATAACAATTTTAATTAATTTTCATGTTGTAAAATACCTTTCTTCATAAAAATAATTTAATGAAAATTAAATTTGACGAACTTAAGCTTGATTAAAAATATTGAAAATTTTGGATTAAAACCCATAAATAGTTCAACAAAATTACCACAATAATAATATAAAATTTTAAAAGTTTTGTCCAAATTTTATTATAAAACATGTTGATAATAAAGTTTAAAATTTAAATTAAATTTTATTTTTACTTGTACTGCTGCTGCATGAAAAGCGTTGCATGTAACTTGAAACGTAGAACGCAAGTAAGGTTTTAAAAGCATGCGCTGCGTGGAGTCGAAAACGCATGGTATGGACCTCCAGATTAAGAAATGTTTTTCTTGAAATAGAATAAATTTTATTAAAAAATACTTCACAAGGTCTTTTAATTTGCCGATATCATCCGACCAAATTCGTGATTCGATCTGATTGAAATTCTGTTTTCTATAACCGGAATAATATCAATAGAATTATTTATCGTTGTTATTAGTTGAGTAGCGGTCTTTAAAAAATGTTTTCTTTTCTTATTAATTTATATACCCTACACTACTAGTGGTGAATAAGGGTATACTAAGTTTGTCATTACGTATGAAACTTTTTTAATATTCATCTATGATCCCGTAAAGTATATATATATTACGACTCCTTTAGTAACTCTTTAGTCGATTTAGCTATGTCCGTCTATCTGTCTAGCGGTCTGTCTGTCAGTTAAAATTACGCTCATTTTCGATCGGCTCAAAACGAAAGAACAATACTGGTGTCAAATTGTTTATAGTTCTCCTTAGCAGCTTGGGATTGAAATCCAGCAAAATCGGTCCAGTACGATAAAAGTTATGAATCAAAATTTGGAACAACAACCCTAAAAAAATTGATTATTTTGTTGCAAAAGCTGAAATATAAATTGTGGCACGGAAATGCACAAACTGATAAAAGACTTTGCACAAATTTGTTTTATATGACTAGCAATCATATAACTTAATTTCGGGAACATCGATCCATAATTTAACACAGGCAACATAGAAAGTCTACACTCGGAAAACACTTCAATGCGTCTAAATCCGTAACGAATAATGCAATTGTAGTAAAATTTGGTTCGTCATATTTTTATTAGACAAGAAATCAAACTGTTAAATTTCGTGCAGATCGGTGCATAATTAACCATACATCCCATATAAAGACCACTTTGGGAACTCAGTTAAAGAAACCAAAAAATATGGGATAATTTTATTCAATTTAGCTTTATATAGCCAGAAATTGCACTATTAAGATTGGTTTATAACTTATATATCGTCGACTTAATATGCAAACCTGCTAACTCCCTTTCGGCACATTTAGCAGTAGAGACAAAAAACATTTATATTTCATACTTGCAGCTTGAAAGGAAAACCAAAAATATAGTTGGTTTTACACACTTCAAATTGAAAAAAACAACATGCTTAACGACGTGGTGTATCTTTCTCTACCACACGGGATCAAAATCTCAATTAACTTAAAAAGTAAATTTAGCAGGTTTGCCGACGATATCTTATTATATATAGAGCCTACTCCTGAAACATTCTAACTGTCGGTGGAGGGTATCAAAGATTTGGCACAGCCGAATATTGCACTCTAACATTTTTTAAGCGAGATAATTTTTTGATTGGTTAAATGTTTACAAATAAATTCAAAACCCAAGGTTAACACTTTAACACATTTTCAAAATCTTTGATAGATTTTTGATGCGCAAACTAATTAAATATGGAGGGCACAGAGCTGAAACGAAAAATGTCGAAAAAGAAAATTTGAAAATATTTTGAGTTTGATTAAGTGAACTCCCAATAATTTCTGGAGCCATTGTCTTGGGTCTATCACCGTTACCTTAGGAACGAAACACTTTGTGCCTAAGTCCGTTATATAACTGGACAGCTTTGCGGAGAAATTCGCACGTGTTTGGAAAATATGTATTATATTTTACGACTTGGTTCGGTTCAGATCTGAGACGTCCAAATACAAGCGAATTACAAAATGGCTTACAAGATAACGTTATAGAATCACATCTTGCAGGTAATGCCGAAAATAGCAATGTTATAAAAAAAAAGTAAAGCATATTGAAAGCATTTGTATGCGCTTTTAGTAGAGTGCTTTTTTACTAACCTTGTCACATATAACGCGCAATCAAAGATATACTAAAGTTGTAAGCAAATAATTTTAGAATAAGTTACTATGACGTTATTATAGAATCAGTACAAGGTACTTGAGAGGCTTTTTTAAGACACAATTATATTGGAATTGTTGCAGTTGCAGAGAGAAATTGTTAAAGATGTATGACATTATAATGCAGAGAAAAGCATTTTAAGCAAAATAATTTTTCCACATCAAAACTTTTAAACTTAACATAATGATTTATGGAAGTAGTATTAATTATTATATAATAAAATATAATAAATAGTTGCAAACTTCTAAGATTTAAATTTCAAATCTTACTCAAAAAATAAATCACAACGTCATATCAAAGCAGATCGATGTTGGTTCAGACAAATCCGGTTTAGCTAAACAGGTTTTCTTTAATTCTGTTTTGAACCTGTGTGCGCGTTCATATATGTATAGTCAATTTGTGTTTTCAATTTTCTTGTTCTTTACCATAAACCTACCCAGCGGGAAAAGGAAGAAGTACGGATGCCTTCTAGAAGGCCTGCTCGCTCCATTCCATACTCATATCATGTTTACGCACGTTGTCATTGAGGAGTAGGCCTTCCGCTCTCTGATCTTTAGCAGGTTCATAAGAAGATCTTTTAAAAAATGGCAGTCAAAGTAGAAAAACTGTCATTTCTTCCACTTCTTCATTTGTCATTGGCCAAAACAAAACTGTTGCATTTACTACTGATTCATTAAATTTAAACAGTCGCTGTCATTCCAACTCAAAAAGCGAAATCTTGAACACAAATTATCGTTTTTTGTTCGACAGTTTTTGGTTTCGACTACAGTTTTTTAAACCATGTACAGTAGTTTTGACTTAGCTGCCTTTTACTTACGTGCACTTTTGACTTAACTGCACAAAATTGATAATTTTTGGCATTATTCTTTATAATCCCATACAAATTCCTTTTTTAAGTGCACTTTCTTTACCTGTACATTTAAGATAAGTGCCAAAAATTTTTGGCATTTTAAAATTATTTTCATACAAATAATTTAAGTTAGCTGCACTTTGACTTACTGCCTAAAATACATATTTTCTGTAATTATTCTTCAAAATCCTTTTTTACGTGCATTTTGTATACCTGAACATTTTCCATATTTTTGAGCAGCTTTAAAATATTTGCATATAAAACTTCAAAGATAGCTGCACAGATGAAAAAATATGGTGTCCACTTTTTCACATTAATATCCAACTTAACTTGTTTATAAAAACAGAAATCGCAATCAGGTCAAGTTGACAACATTATACATAATTCATTTATTTTGTTTAAATGTACCTTCATTTGCATATGGGTTGTGGTTACAGCAACTTTGCCACGATTATATGAAAGAAATAGCAAATCTTAGGTCTGGAACAGAATAAAGTAGTTGTAGTAGTATTTAAAGCTGACAAATGCTCTGTAGCGCAACAAAGTTAAAAATTTAGAATTTTTAGCTTTTGACAGCTTGCAGCGCTATTGTTAACGTTGTACTACAGCGACTTTTCAGTTCCACACTTTATTGTTACCAATTTGGCTATCTCGTTCATTATAAAAATGCATAACAAATGACGGTTGTTTGAACGTCATTGTTGTTATCAATTTATTAATAAAAACGTTGTTACTTCTCTTTCAAACACTTTACTTTAGCTGCACTTTTATGCAGGTAACCACAATTGCGTACCTGCACATTAAAGCAGCTAAATGCTTTTAAGATAGCTGCATTTTTTATTTACCTGCACAAAAAAAACGTGCAAAGGAGACTGTGCAGCTAAGTCAAAATTACTGTATAAGAATAATAACGGGATCAACAAAAATAATTATTTTTCTTTTGTAACTCCTTCTCATAGCAGCAAATGTGTATCTTATCGTTTATACCAAAGAGCCGAGGCCTTCTATAAGACACTCTTTAGCAGTTACATAAGAATAGTAATTGAATCAAAAAAATTTTAAGCAGGCCTTTTAAAAGGCCTGATGTAAAAAGGTTTTCCCGCTGGGTAACTTCATCTAGTATACCACGAATACAAAAAAAAAGAAGAATAAAGTAAATATAGCAGTATGGTCAAGTCTGAACGTACCCCTTTTAATTCTCGTTTTTCCTCTCTCTTAAAAACTCGAGACTTGAGGAGTCAAACTTGATGTGCCTGAACCAGCAGAAAGAAAATATAAGCTTTATTCAAGCCGAATATATTTTTAAAATAGAAACGTGCATTGTTGAATTAATTTGAAACATCTTTTAATCAAGAATGATTCACTTTCATATCAAATAAAAGTATATTAACTAATGTAAAAGTAATTAAATAAACCATTTAATTAATAATTAAACAAAAAAAAACATTTGTTCAAAAAAGCTACCTACATAAACGATCTTAAAGCGCCGTTAATAACATAATAAAAGTTCCTACTTAATAATTGCATGTCAATCTGTCAAAGCGTGGGCTTTAAGCTTTAATTCCCAAACATATGCTTTAACTTCTGCTCTACAAACGACAATTTAATTAGACTTTAATTGCAGCTTATTAAGAATTAAAAAAATTAATGAAGAAAGAAAATTGTTTTTTTTAAATTAAAAAAAAGACAAAGAATAGAAATAAAGATCTATAAAAGATATATTTTATAATACATAAATATAAAACACAAACTTATAACAAAATTTCAAAATAAATTTTAATTTACATACAACATAAAAGCATGTAAATTTATTTCTAGTTTTAAGGCCAAAGGCGTTGCTACTTATTATTCATGAGATTAGAAAAAGTAAAAAAAAAAACAAAAAAACAGAACCAGGTAAATTTAGAATTTCGTCAAGCCGATTTCTAAACAATAAGATTACGATAAAGCGATAAATTACCGTTTTAAAAAACCCTGTAACCTTTTTATGAAAAAAAAACACAAACCCCTGTTCAATACAAGGGCCTTAAGTTTCCCCTAACTGTGTGAATGGGACTGAAAAGTATAAAAGGAAGAATTCAATGTTGCAACATGTTAACTTACGTGTTTCTTATTTATTTTTTCGTTGTGTTTGTTGTTGTTGTTGGTTTAAAGTTCCTTATAGTTTTCTTTTTAGTGAATAGTGTTTTCTATGCCAAAGACGATGAGGACGACATTTGTATGCATTTATACAACAAAAAGGGTCCTGCTGCACTTCTTTATTCCTTTTGCTTTTGTTTTCTCATAAGTTGTATCCCTTTTATTTCGGTTTAGTTAGGTGTGAGTTTACAATAGAGCATAATAGTGTTTGTAAGTAGGTGAGCGAGTGTGTGAGTTGAGTGTTTTATTTTGTATATATGATACTTTATGTTTATTGTATTGGTATCGTTTGTTGTTGTTGCTGTTTTAGTATTATTTTTTTTTTAGTATTTTCAACTTATTTATATCATGTTACAATCCTCAAACTGCACTTTACTCTGCGGAATAGTGAAAACAGCATAGAACCACGATTAAAATGACACAATGGCGAAGACGTCTAGAATAGTGACAATAATAACGACTATAGTAAGTAAGCAAAATAAAAACCACATACACACACACACTCATAAACATACTTTGTTTCAAAATCGAGGACAAGGAATTTGAAAATTCACAGACAGCTACTTGGATTTAAAGAAACGTTTACAGTATCATGAAGTTGCTTAAAACCTTACAAACCTAAAGCAATGCTTGGAAATAACGAGGGGCTTACCAAAAGCCACTCTGAACATAAAACATTTTTGAAGAACAATGTTTCCGACATCATTGACATGGTAAAATCAAGCGATGATTACAGTACTTGACAATTTTTTGACCAAATGAATTTGACACCTAATCTTTATGTAAAATTGTCCGCTGAATCCGAATATGAAGTCAGAATTGTCAAAAGTAGAACAGTTTTCGAGATATTCCAAAATAACCGTTATTTGTGTTTTTAAAAAAGATGCTGTGACTGAAATGCAAATATCCAAAATATAAAATTTTAGCCTATTTCAATACGAACATTTTGTGCCCAATAGGAACCAGATCGATGCAAAAATGACAAAGTTACAGAAGATTAATTGCATTAACCCACAACAAATAAATATACAAAGCTAAATTTTTAGTAACAATAAATATTAAAAATTGCTTGAATCTATTGAATTTCTATGTGGGTTAACTTACTAAATCTTCTGTAGCTTTGTCATTCTTGTACCAATCTATGTCCTGTTGGGCTCAAAATGTTCATATTAAAAAAATCTAATGTCGCATGCAATAAAACATTAGGATCTTTAAATCGTTGGTTTAAAAAAAATAACTTGAAAAGAACAAAATTGAACAAAATCATAAAATTTTCAATGAAGCTTGAATTTTTGCCCCCTGTAACTCTGTCATTTCTTGACCAATCTTCACAAGCAATCCATGGTTAATCCAATTTTTGAAGATATATGCATTTCAGTCACATCATCTTTTTTAAAAACACAAATAACGGTTATTTTGGAATTTTGAAATTCTGTCACGTAGTGTTATTAAACCTATTAAATATTTTTTAAGGAAACAGTTTTTCAAAATGGCTTCAAAATTAAATTCGAAACAATTTTTGAAAATCTTTTAAGATTTTGATTTTAAAATTATTAAGGTGGAATTTTTTAAGGAGTTTCCATCTTTTAGCATTGTCTTTGCTCTGAATATGGGTGCAGCTAATATGTCAAGTTTTTCCTTGGCTTAAAATTGGCAGATCTCCCAAGACCGCGGCTTACCAGAGTATAATTTGCTACCACGGGAAGCAGTAGCTCCCCAGAAGGTAAAATATCTCCTGGACTGGTGAGGCACCTTCGGAGTGGACGTGGTGGCTTTAGTTTAAGCCGAAAATTGGTTGAAAAGACATCTTTAAAATGCCGGGTAAGGAGTTGACTTTCGCTCGTAACCAAGGGTAGAGTTCTGCCAGCTGGCGAATCGCCCTGAATGCGATTGCAATACAACAGATGCAACAGTAGTGAGATGAGAGAGGGTGAGAGGTAAGTGCGTAGTCCAGGGTGCTATGTACTAAAATTGCATGCAAAGGGGCCTGAATATAGGCCGATAATGGCAGGTACTCACGTTTATATTGAAAACATATTTCCATTGCAAATTAAGGGAAGTGTCATTTATGGTTTCACGAACTAAAGGCCCAACCATAATGTGTATGAGCTGGCCTCAGCAATATGATCGCACATTCCATACGGCATCAGATATTTTTTATACAATTTACCGAAAGTAAAAGAGCATACATATATAACTTTCACATTCCATTTGTAATTTCTACAATATTGGACCTAGACCCGTTAAAGTATATATATTCAGGATCCTAAAGTAACAAGATTCTGTTTGTCGTGCTTAATTCCCAATTTCTCTTCTTGGTAAAAACACTGAAATTTATTGTTGATGGGATAAGCTATTCCTATGCGCATTTCACTGGTTGCTTAGGCCAGATCATCGGGAAACTTCATCCAAAAGTTTTAGAAAAACTAAAGATTTGAAACAAATAAAACTGTTAAGCGAATAAGAATTATAAGCAACAGTTTTACTTGTAACAATATCAAAGCTTAAACAAAAACAACAACAATAAACAGTCAGTTCATCTTTTCTTACATTCCCCACTACAATTGGTTGGAATTCTTCCAACATTAATTGTAGTTGTGAGTAGGTTAAAGGTTCAGTTAGCCGGGAGTAACAGTAACGTTGCAAATCAGCTGTTTCATTTTGTTGTATGTAAAGCAATTAGAACGATTACAGTTAGCAGTAAGATAACGTCTCACTCAATCTGTAAGAAATAGATTGGTCTTACTTTTTTACGGTAAGGTTACTGTTACTGTTACTCCCAGATAACTGAGCCTTAAGAAAAAACAAATTTAAAACAAAAATAACTTTTTTTTATTGTTTTTGCAAAAAATAAAGCATGTTGCCAGTTTAATTTTTTACAGCCATGCACTTGCCAGTTTATTATCAAAGAAATTTTTGGGAATACAAAATTTTAAATCAAAAGATTCACTTTGTCGTGCTTGTTGTGCCCTTTGAGAAAACAAGTTTTAATCACGATGTACGTCTGTTCGAGTGTCCAGATTTAATGGGCACTTAGTAGTTGTATATTTATGTCACATATAATCCGCAATTGTTTGCTATTGAAATTCAGCCTGATCGGTCAACAAATGGCTGAGATATGAGCAAAAAACCACGACAGCCTCTAATTCTTCCCATAAGACCGTTGTTGTGGTTTTTAATTTTTGTTCAGGTATATCTGGAGAGCGGCAGGAGCCAAAGTTTCCAAATCATTTATAAGCGTCTTGGTTATCAATACACAACATCCGACAAAATATGGGCGGGATTGGACAAGTGGGGGTGGCAGAGAATAGAGTTATTAATATCTAAATAATGGTATTTATGTTACTATCTATTACTATGGTAAAGGGTATATGCTATTGTTGATTTGGTTTTTTTAATGCATTTGGCGGGCTTTTCGTTATTTTTTAACAATATCTTAAGCTAGCTTATGCATATTATGGTTGGGCCTTTAGCAATAAATACAAGAATATAATTAATGCATTCACAATTAATATTGGAGCAAACAAAAGAACGTTCAGAGTGGCTCAAAAAGTATGTCAACACTTTTGCATCACATTAACTGTTTAATTGATCGTTCTGGAGTAGACTTAATTTGAAATAGTTTTACAAAATTATATAGGAATCATCAATTGAGACGGGATTAACCAAAGTGCATTTATTTCTTTATCAAAATACCTCCATACGCTATCAGTGGCAATTCCGCTGGGTTTTATACAAAGTTACATCTTTAGACTATTTTTCCTAAATATTAAAGACAGATGGCATAATTCAGACAGATATAGATTGGCAAAGTTAATGGGCCTCTTTTCATCGAAACCGCACTAGGCTACTTTAAACCCGCAACAGAAAAGATATATCACTGTTGTTGACAGTATTAATTGGGCATTGAATGCTTGGCAAGCATGCAATTCGACTCGGACTTCCCTTCGACGGACTTCCCTTCTCGAAGTTGCAATGGCAGGGATAAATAAGAAACAGTCTTCCACCTTCTTTGAGAAAATCGCGCCCTAACTGTCTGGAGACACAGATTCCAGCCTTAGTTGGGCATTGAATGCTTGGCAAGCATGCAATTCGACTCGGACTTCCCTTCGACGGACTTCCCTTCTCGAAGTTGCAATGGCAGGGATAAATAAGAAACAGTCTTCCACCTTCTTTGAGAAAATCGCGCCCTAACTGTCTGGAGACACAGATTCCAGCCTTAGTAAGATATTTAGGTCCAATCTTAATGATCAACTGAGATATTTCACGGCTACTGGCTGGATATTAAATAAGCATTTCGATGTAAATGACAATACATCTCACGAGCGATGTGGTCTTGTAAAATAGCAGTCCTTTTGACTCTACTTGACTGTTTGCTCGAAGTAAACTACATACCATGATGATAATCAATCAACATGAAATTGCCTATGATTAAGGCTGTTCCTTTTTGAACCTATCAGCGAAATTAGCGTTATGTCACTGAAATTTATAAATTTTTTTCGAAATCAACCAAAACGAATGATTTCCTAAATTTAAAAAAAACTCTTTTGGTCCTGCTCTCATATTTAACAAAAAATTCTAGTCTTTAAGGAGTAACGAAACATCTGCAACACATTTCAATACAAACGTATGTTGTGCATGTCTGTCTGTCTGTGTATTTTTAAGTAGATGGAAGGAGTTTGTTTCCTTTTTATTTTAACAATACGTTAACAGTACATTTCGTATTAAACATTTCTTTTTTAAGGTACAAGAGAGGGTGTGTGTGTGTATGTGTGTCTTTTCTTTGCTGCTCCTTGCTGAGTTTCATTCGCATACAATTCTTAATATTCACCGACTACATATTTCGCAGGCAAACAAAAACCTTTTTTCCTAAAGAAGGCAACAATTTAGGGGTTTATATATTTGCAACGGCAAAAAAAAACTTAAATACAAACAAAAAAAAATTTTAGAAAAAAAAGAAAAATTCAATTTTCCGCTTTTTTCGATTTTATATTTTATACAATAACGTTTTGTGTTCGTGCCCAGAGTATTTCTGCGATACTTGTTCATGAACACAAATACTCATGCACAAAAATCAAGTTAATCGCTGTTATCCTGTTGACTATAACTGTGATTTCTGTTTCGAACATGTCTGTGCATGTGTAGGGTATTTTTTTTTTTTCAACTGTATCGCATCATATTGTATTTATTTCTATATATAAATATAAATTTTCTTGTATTTATTTCTTTACTTTTTATTTTTCTTAATTTTGATTTCTGCTTTTCTCGCTTAGAAATCGTTGCTACAGGATTTTATTTCTTTTGCCAACAACACGTTCAAAAAAAACATACACGAATACACGTTAGTAATGAGGATTTTTTTTTTTTTTTTTTTTTTGTTAACTTCTTTTTGTATTTCACTTTATTAAATTCATATCAAATTTCAAGTTTAACACACTTATTTGTCAATTTACCGTAAAAAACGGAAATGAAAATTAAAACCGAAAATCAAAACATAAAATTCAAAACCAAAACAAAATCGAAACTTATTGTTTTAAACCGAAATTAAAGTAGTTTTTATTTTTAAAGAAATTTTATGTATCGTTTTATTTTTTTTGCTCCAAAGAAAAAACATAAATAAACAATAAAACGTTTATGATTTCGTACGCACGTCCAAACACGATGACATATCTAAACAAACTAAATGTGAGTGAGTATTCACGTACTCGCGGTGATAGACGACTACTGACAATGTCAAAAATACTTCAATAAGGGAATCAATTTTAAGTATAAATGAGTACAAGTCCTAAATAATTGCACACGCTCTCTCTCACATCACATCGTATCGTAATCATCTCTTGTTTCTTGTCGTTGTTTTTTTTTTTTTTTTTGTTTTATTAAATGTTACCACCAAAATGTATTTTGTAGATTGTGTGGTCAATTTAGTGATTTTTTTGTAAGAGAAGTAGCGGTTTTCATAGTTTTTATTGAGAGCCTTTACTTAATTTGCCACTCAAAGGAGACAATTATTTCAACGAATAATTTCTCAAGATAAAATATTACCTTCCTAAATCTAAACTTAAAAAGGAGAAACTTTACAACACAATAAATACCGAGTCTTTATACAATTTCAAACTGACAGTAGACTTTACTTTCTTTAACTTGAAAATCCTTCTCGAAATTCTTTTGCTTTTATTCGTCAAAATTTCTATTGGCAATTCCGAACCTCGGCTTTACTTTTTGTCTCTGATACCAAATTTAACGTTTTTAACTTATGAACGCAATCCGATAACTTTTTTTATTTTACAAAAGTTAAAACAAATCAGAATAAAGAGTAAAAGATGATTAGTCTAACGGTCTTTGTTTTGCATTATTTTTACGTTTTCATCATTCATATTTACAAATTTCGAAAACTTACGGTATTTTTGATTTTCTCCTTTTTGCTTAATTTTTTTTCAGTGAAAATACAATGAAATTATAACAGCGCACCTTTTCTAGGTTAGGTAAAGCTCCTTGGTTAGCCATCGAGAAGACAGTGAGATGTCCTTCACTCGTTCCTTCGTGATACCCAGCGCCAATGCTCATCCTAAAGAGCAGCTACTCAAAAGGCGTTACGGCAGAACTCAGCCATTTCGTCTTTTTACTAAAGAGAAGAAGCAACCTTAGTTCTATCTCAGGTAGATCAACTAAACAGACAAACGATGGCTTTTCCAGGAATCTTTCCTTTCTGTCCTAACTTCCAAGACACTGACACAGAAAATGAAATACAGTTTTCTCTTATTTCTCATCATGAAAACTTCTGCAGTAGTTATTAAATTCCAGAACCATTCTCTTCGCATGAGTCCCTACAGGCCAGTTATCACTATTAGCACTGTTCTAAATAATCTGGTCCCTATTCTACCAAAGAAGAGATCATGTCCTCCGTTCATCATAGCCAGGGCACCACAAGACCCTGAGGGCTCTCTCTATTGCGATGCGAACTCAATTTCGACAGCTAAATACCAACTCTCTATCACTTTCGCAATAGATTTTGAAAATAAAGCAATAAAATATAAGATCAAGGCCTTGTATAAGATTGACAGTAATAAAATGTCAAATATGTAAAAAGAAAAAGAATTGAAATTGGAAAATTTAAATAAAATAAATTACGATGATTTGAGTAAAGAAAGAAGATTAGCTACCATTTTCTTTCGCATCGCAACAGAGGACAGCTCCCTCGACATAGAGCAGTTGGATTCACGAGTCCACCCCAACTCTACAAGTCAAAAAGACTTGCGCCCTGGTATCCACTTAAGCGTTACTTTTAATTGCTTCCCAATCTCACTCTCTGCAGTTAACCTCGATGTCATATACATATACACCCGCTAGGGTTGCAATGTAAGCCTTGCTATCAGACATCCATCGGTTTGCGATAATACTTTAGCTAGTTAGACGCCCGCAATATATCGGAGATTTCCGCCTACAGAACACGATATTCATCCGGCAGACGAATGGGAGGCTTTATATTCAGTTCCTCTATGCATCTTAAAAGTAAACTCATTTCCATATACAGTATGTGCTGCGTGCCTTGCACCAAGGAAAGGTTTCGGTGTGCAGTTGCTTACCCCGCCAAGGACGATCGAGTGATAAAGAAACTTAGCGTGGCCATGGTCCGTAGACGAACAGCTGAGCGCTGCATTCAGCCGTAACACCGGGCAGAGAGCCATCTGCCTAGCTTTAATATCCACCAGCAGCCAGATTAAAAACGTAAACAGCGATTTCGTGGGAGTAGAATACATTAATCAAGTAATGATCTGCTTACCTTCTTGAGCAACGAACGATATCTGCCCTTATTAATCCCACTCCACCATAGCACAACCCCATAAAATAGAGTCGACTTACCACAGCCTCAAAGATCCAATAAACACATCGCGGGCCTATGCCCTAGTTCCTGCCGATTGCACCCCGGCATGCCTATGTATCAACTAACCTTTCTAGATCCTGCAATATGTCAAATATAAACAAAAAGTTAAAATTTAAAATTGTACCATCGTGGTCTCAAAAGTTGTTTTGAATGCTGGTACAAAATCAGAATTTCTATTTTCCATCTCTAATTTTTAATAACTAATAAGACATAAATTTTCAAAATCAGGTAAACAAAAGCATTGCGATTTAAGAACTTAAGCGATATTTTTCCAGCGCTATTTGTATCTTCAACAGTGTGTACCACACTTTTTTGGTTTTCGTTTACTACAACACGACTGTGGCTGTGATGTTTATGTTCTGTGCGGTGCTGGGCTGGTTGGCTGTATGCATTGCAGTGCTTGAATTTGTTTTTGCTGTTCATGGAGTAGTTCAAGAAGTACAAACCACTTCTTTGCCACTCCGTTTTTTTTTTTTTTTTGTATTTTCGAGAAGACCCAACGAGTACTTGTGTATGGCAATGACTCTCCTGGCGCCTCTTTAAATTATTGTTATTGTATTCGTACGTTCGTTTAGTATGACGTTCTTTGAGTATGTACGAATATGTTTTCAATGTGTATTTGTTGTTGCTTCTTTGTGTTGTTGTAGGTTGTGAATTTTGTTTTATACCCTACACCACCAAATATTATGCATTTGTGCTGATGTGTGTTACACATAGAAATATGGGTTACCTTTTAGTATACCGATCGACTATTTTTTGAATTGATGTAAGTATGCTCTTCAGGATGGCTGGTTTTCTCTCATGTAATATTTGTGCCAACACTACCAATTTGTATTGAAATTGGTGCATATTTCCCCATAGCTCTTGAATAGCTACCACTTCCGAAAATATTTTTAATGTCATAGCAAATGTTGGTGTTGCGATGGAAGGTTCAGAAGAGTTTATAAAATCCGCAAAAGACCCTGAAATAACTTTGACGCAAAAAAATCTCTTATAGATGTTGATATCTAGATCATATTTGGTACAATTAACTCTTATATTAATCCTAACCTCATAATATAATCTTGTTCTAGTGGATCCATGACTGCCCATGTGTCCTCAAAAGGGTACTCTCAAACAATGTTACAGTAAATACTGTATGGAAGGGTATCATAAGGTCGGGCATGAACGACTATACATTCTTACTTATTTTTATTTATTATTATTTTTCGCTTTTTGTTTTCATTTTGATTAAAGTTGGAAGGTTATGTCAGCTGTGTACTTGTTCTCCTTGGTATCACGCTCTTTCTCTCTTTCTCCATTTATCCCTCGTTGGAGTACAAGAACATGTTTGCATGTATTTATCAGATACAAGGAGAGTAGAGTAGCTTACATGTCTTATTGAAAGATTGTACAATGATTCTTTTGTGTCTTTGGAAAAAATTAATTTATTAAAAAACTGAAATTTTGACAAATATGTCAACTCATGTTTTGTCAGATTTAAAGGACATTCATGTACATTTCAAAAAGATTTTAGCGTGGGGCCGTTTTTTTATTATTATTTATCTTTTGGATAAAGACTATAAAAACGGTGTGCGATACTTTGATTTTAACAATCAGTTCATGCACGAACAAAGTTAGCACTTAACAACGTCCTATTCATTAACGTACATTTGTTTCAACACGCTGTGGCAACAAGTAACAAGCAACAACAATTTTTGCACAGTGATTGTTAAGTGTTGGGATTAAGGCAAACAAGGATTTCAAAAAAGAAAAAAAAAACGTTATTTAAATGGTGTGTGTTGTATATAATTGAGTCATTCTTCTTTATTCCAAAGACTCAAAGATTTGCTGATTTAAATTTTCAATAATGTATCTTAAACCATGAAAATTATTAAAAAATTTTAAGATAATTTAATTTATTTTATTTATAGATTATTGAAAACTTTTATTTTAAGTGCATGGATAGAAGAAAATAAGTTGATATTAATCTAAAGAGGTTCCTTCCACTTTTGATACAATTTTGATATTTAAAATATTAAAAATGAAACAAACAATAAGAATGTTTAAATTTTAACTTGAACAACTGTTTTCCTTAAAGCGTATTGAAAGGACAAATTGTTTATCAGTTAATTAATGATTTTCAAGTAGTGGACCACTTTCTAAACTACACATGTTTGTGAGTGTTTGTACTCATACGAGGTACTTTAGTGGCGATAAATCTCAAGTGGTGTGTTGTGGTATAAACAAATAAATATTTTCTCAATCATACATGTAGATACTTACGACATGTATACAAAGTAACTTTTCGAAAAAAATAAACACAAACGCCAAAAATCACTTCATATTCAATTATGAAATGTGTTTCCTTTTTTGAAGATTTTACTCAATTTTACTCTTTCTTTGATTTTTGACATGAGATGTTTCCCAAATGTCCTTAAATTTTTAATCAATAATCAAACAAAAAGTAATTATATTTGTGTGTATGCCTTTGTATGTATGTAGACAAACTTACACGGACGTAGACAAGTGTGGCTAAATGTACGAGGAAAGTTGCGACAAGTGAGCAGTTTTTAAATATTTAAGTTGAAAATATGTGCAATGGAAGAGAAAACAATAAGGAATTTATAATTCGATGCTGCTAAAGATATGCCGAGCCTAGAAAGAAAAAATGGACATCTGACCACTTGTGGGACCTGGTGCAAAATAGAAAAAATGCGAAAGCAGCTGTTAATGCAGTAAAATCTGATAGCGCTAAAGCGTCACTACCCTTAATCGTGTATCACTTAAAAGTACAAGCGCAAGGTAGACAAACAACCTCGTCAAAGAAACCCAGACAGCAGCATAATCTTACCGAAACGATGATCTTTACAAAATATTACAAAATAGGAAGAAAAACTGTCTCCTCAAATCCTTATTTTTGCTTAACTATACTTTTCTAAGAACCCTTTATGCTTATCTATAGATATACCTTTTAAATCGATAGCCATACGTCTGTTTTCTTTTATTTATTTTAAATCAGCAAATTTTGCTCATAAATAATTGTTGTACAAAGATCGCGAAAATTTTAAAATTCACAGACATACACTCGTATGTAAATCTCAAACTTAAAAATGTTATAAACATTGTTTGTTACTACAGTAATCCACACATAAATGTGATCATGTGAAATACCTGAAGCCAAAAGCATTAAAAATTGTTTTCTTAATTGCGTTTAAAATGCTACTATGGACAATGTTGTTTAAATGCGTTTATCGCTCATTTGCTGTAACAACATTATAAGTCAGTAATTGTAAATTTTTACTTAATATCACTAATGAATAGCAAATCAGGTATTTTATGAAGTGGTTATTATTTTATGTGAAGACATTGGAAACTCAACTCTTAAGAGAAGAATACAATTTTGCCATTGTGTTGTACGGAAATTAAAGACTTTCAACCAGTGTTCAAAAATAAACACTAAATATCGTTTCTTAATGTTCGGTTCGGTAGATTTGTGGAAAACACAAACGCTAATAGTGTTTGAGTAGAAAATCATTAAAAAAATAACGTTTTCCTGTTAGTCATCGTTCGAACACAAAAATATTTCTGTTTTTATCAAACTCAACAAAAGATGTGAACATTTAATTCCGTTCGGTTTTTTTTTTTTGAAAATCCACAGACTTCAATGTGTTCGGTTCGGCTCGTTAATGTTCGTTCCGTTTGGCTGGTAAAAAAAAACAAACATTTTTTACAAAAACAAAATACACACACGAAAAAAACATAAAAGTATAATGTTTGTCTACAGTATCACTACAATTGTTCTGTTTTTTAACGAAGAACCGAACCTTATATAATGTTCGGTTCTTTCTTGAAAATAGTTACGAACGGTATTAAGGGTTGTGTATGTATAGATATCGTTCCTGAGTGTGTGAGCCGAACGTTAAATAATGTACTGCTTTAAACTCTTTTTCGGTAAATCTAATATTTTTGAGTTATGATTATATTGCAGCAAATGACCTGTGCTATTAATTTACTGAAAAAAAACAACGCAACTGCGTTTATATATAAGAGATAATCATTTTATTCAATGCGGTTAAGTATTAAAATGGTTTGAATTAAAATAAATCTCGGAAATAGTTGGCTTGTTCGCAAAGTGCTCTAAAGTCCTAAGTACTATTTCTGCCCGAATAGCACTGTTGTAAACAGCATATTGTTTTATGATGTGATAAATGAGTGTAAATAAAAAAATTAACGACAGCAAATAAAAACAAATTTAATTTTTTATTACGTGAATAAATGAATAATTAAAGCAGATATTAATGACTTAAAAATGCAAAAAAACCCAGCTAAAAAAATAGCACACTAAAAATACATACTAGGTAATAAGTTTGTATTGTCATAATCAGGGCAAGTTTAAATATGCACAAACATTTTACAAATATGCATGCAAATATTCCCAAAAACAAATTTTTGTTTTTTGGTTTCGATTGCAGTTTTTTGGTTAAAACCTACGTTCTTGATGCAAAATATATCAAAAATTATTTTTGTGGGAAACACTTAAGAAATATGCCAAATCAAATTTTTTATGCAAAAAGCATGGAAAATTTGCCCTGGTCAGAATAAATTTTAATATGAAAAATAAAACAACATATGACACACTAGAACACTTTGTGAATTGCCGAATTATTTTAAAACACAAAAAGCAAAAAAATCCCTTAAACTTACAAAGTCTGTGTTCATACGGCTCATGTCTTATTGACAAGATTGCTACTTTATAGGCGAGAGGGACGAGGGGAAAAGAAACGAGTACACAGATACATGTACTGTCTTTACGTTTTGCTTTTTCATTCGTTGTTTAATTTGGTTATTGTTTTCAATGTCAAAAAAGCACATGTCGTCAACATGATATGAATCATTTAAACGCCAATTCATGTTCAAAGAAGAAAAAGGAAGAATCTTGCCAATAAGACATGAGCCGTATGAACTCAAACAAACGAAACTCAATAAAATCAATAAATTCTATCGTGCAATTATCCATGAAATTTTGTTTGATATTTTATTTATTTACGAAATATATGACCCATTTATGAGTGTAATGCAGTTAAACGGGATGCAATTAAGAGAAAAATCAATGGATTAAAAATCTTTTCCGATTTTCTTATCTGGGATTCTGAAAAGTGAAATATTAGACATTTTCGTTTGTTCAGGTTGTTCAGAAATTGATATTAAAAAATTTGTCAAGTGATAAAGTAACTCTTTAGCAGTGTTGCCAAAACTTGGTGAGCAAAAATGGCTAAATTAACGGAAAAAATGGCTAAATTGGCAACACTGCTCTTTAGATTCAGAAACATTATTATACCTTTCAAACAAGAAATAACGCATTTGAATTTCACCAGACTTTAAATTCGGAAGCGGGCTGAAAGAGTACACAGAAAAAAATATCTCAAGAACATTTTTAACAACACAGTTTGTAAAAAATGAAGTTTTTGGTCAAGAAACTTTTTGTTTGATTCAATGAAAAAATTTATCAAATTTACACTTTGCAAAATAGCACTCAATAAATCATATTTAATTATGAAATAATTAAATATTTCTTAATATTCAATAAAAAAAAAATATTTGAATCAAAGTAAATACAGTATTTTTACAGCTCTTTTCAATTTGTAATTCTCATTCGCTTTACAATTTTATTTGTATAATTAATTTAGTTTTGAAAAGTCTTTGGATAAAGGTTTCCTGATGATCTGGTCTAAGCAACCAGCGAAATGCACATAGGAACTAGCTTATCCCCCAATAATAAATTGTTGTGTATTTATCTAAAAATAAAAATTGGGAATTGAGCACATCATCATTAATAAATGAATAAATAAGGATTCAATAAACATTTTGTTTGATTTATTAAACACATCCAAAAATTTAATTTAACAAATCAAGTTTTTTGGGCAACAACTTTTTTTTTAACTTGGTTGTTGACTAAAAATTCAATTACTGTACCTACAAACTTTTTTATCAGTACCACAAAAATCGTCATCGCAGACAATTAAATTTTTTGTTTTTTCAAATTTATAAATTATGTTTTCTGTGTAGTGTACGGCGAAAAACACATATGTACCGTTCTATGATTAATGTAACGTGATTGGAGAGAACTGAGCTAATATCGAGAATCATCTGCAAATGTTCAAAAAAGTTTTAAAATATCTACCTGGGTAACTGTTTAAATTGGAAATAAAAAAAATTACAAGCAATTTTAACCTTAAATTTAAAAAAATTATCGTCTAGTCATATTCTCTAAAAACTTTTCTTCGATTGGCAACGGGGAACTTTATTCAATATACCGCCAAAGGGAGCACTAAACGAGTGCAATAACTAAAAAGATATTATGATCATATGCAGTGCACAAAAAATCTTCTGCAAGAGAATTCTAAGCCGAAAAGAAACAAAGGCTGATGAAACCCTTCAAGGGCTCAGGCCGATATTTGCAGCCGAAGACTTTCTATTGACCATATTGCTAGACACTACGTATCATTTCGGAACAGATACACAAACTCTATTTTGTTTTTTTTTTAGACTTTCCAAAAGATTAGCCACAAGAGCATATGGGCATTTCCATGAGAATGTCAACCACGACTCAAAAAAATTAAATCGCTTGAAACTTTTTTTCAAATATGGGAGAAAGGAAAAAACATCCAAACTTTAATATGAGGAAGGTACTTATTATAATTTTTAAAAGCAAAAAATAAAAGTTGTAACTCAGTTTCTCATTAATTCATTTTTAGTAACTGCAATTGACAATTTTCAATATTCTGCCGAATAAATACAGATACTGGCAACCCTGGAATTATTCTTTGAAATTAATGTTACAACAACAATGAACAAGATCCACGAGGAAAGACCAAATATATAGTTCGATTAAGCCTAGATTACACTATCTCACAAGTCTTACGTATTCCATAATACTTTGTGAGATAGAAATCTAATGAGTTTTGTTGCGACTAATATCTAATGTAACATGACAGTTTGTGTGCACACCATCACACAAAGTATAAACACTCACACATGAAATCAAATGCAACCCTGATCCAATGAAAAGTATTATTGTTTAGAAATTTTTCAAAAAACGATGAAGTCGTATGGGATGTCAAACTTTTTTCTTAATACTTGTCATTTTCGTGACACATTGCATTCACACTATCACACTTTGTCATATTACTTGAGTTTTTGACATGTATTAATACAAAGTATAATAGTGTAATCTAGCCTTTAGCAGTATATTTTTCTGTTTGCTTTGGATGCTATTCTAATGTCACGTACGTGGTGCGAAAACATCATTTGTCTTTGTCATATGAAATTGATCAGTCTTAGGAATTTCAAAATAAAAGTTCAAAGCAAGATATTTGTTGCAAAAAAATATTGATCGAAATTTTTTTTTAAATTGGTATAATAAAAATTTTATAAGCTTTTAAAGTTCGTCACGTACGATATTGTAAGTACTAAAATGCAACTAAATGCATCATCTTATTATGTTGGTATTTAGTTTAAATTTGGTCAAACCTTATTTTATTACAATCAAAATCATCCTTCAAAATTTTTTTGGAATCGGTCCATAATTGTACATAGCTCCCATACAAGTGCTACTACCGAAAATAGCTTTAAGTGCCATAAATTCCTTATAAATGTTGGTATTTACATAAAAATATCCAACAATAACTTTTACGATAGTACTATGTCATGACAAAATGTTGTGCTGTTAGATCCAAAATTAACCATAGGTCCCAATTTTTCAATTACGGATTATAACGAAAAAATATGTGGTTTAATGTATGAAATTAAAAAAAGGAGAAAAACCTGCCACAATTCGCAGATTTTCGTAGTATTTTACATTCACCCAAATATCACTTCCGTTTCATGTCACGTACGATATGCACACAGAAAAAAATTTTGCCCCAGTAAACGCATTAATCAAAAATAAAATCAGTTTTAATTAAAAATTTATTCAAGTGAATTAAACGTTTAATTAAGAGAATTAAACGTTTGCACCAGTATACAAATTAATAATATCAATTAAACTTTTAATTCAATTGATTAAACGTTTAATTCACTTGATTAAACGTTTATTTCACTGTATTTTAGCTCTTCTACTATTTCTATAGTCGTTAATGAAATTCTCATTGGCGCAATAGACAGCAATCCACAGCGTAAGAACACTGTTACACCTACTTAGAATCGAACACGTTGTTTTAATGTCCAAATTAAACCCCAATATCCAAACTTTATTAAAAAAAAAATATCGAATCAACTGGAAGTTAGAATGAAACTAAGATCAATATCAACAAAACAAAGGCGATAGTATTGAAAAAAAATTTTAATTCTGACCCTCTTCTGAATGAAATTTCTCGTTAAACCTAAAATACCATAAAATTCTTTGGAAGAAATACATGCTAATGCATAAACTCCTATAAATCTTGGAAAAAGAAACATTTTATCATTCAATATTGTCCCTTTAAGATTTTAGGCAAAGAACCCATTTTCAATCATTGAAAAATTTTCTTAATTTTCCCTAATAATGCTTAAGATACATTTACAAATTATATGCCAAAAATTGTTGTATATAAAGTATATCAAAATAAAAGTTAGACATTTATAATTACATATGCATACATATGTATGTATACACAAACATACAAGTGTCGTAATATGAAACACAAACATAAAAGATGCTTGGATTTCGTATAAAATCTCTAGTTGCCAGCAAACCAAACAATATTTCGCATCCTTTGGATTATTAATTAATAATCATTACCGTTATCATTATTATTATTATTTAGTTAACAGTAAATATGTACCTATAACACTCACCATATGTTACCACTTTGTTACAGTTATTTCTCCTCTACTGCTGCTGCTGCTGCTAGTGCTGATACTACAGCCTCTTTTAATTCTTGTTTTCGAAACTGAAACTGTTGTTCTGTTTGACTCTCTTGGTATGTCGCTCTCTTTATCATTTTACTTAACTTTACTTATATCGAAGTTGTTGTTATTGTTGAATTTTTGTATATTTTTTATTATAATTTAAATTATACCACTGAACTCAAATGTTGAATATTTATACTGTGAAGCGCGCCACTGAAGATTATTACAGCAGATACAGATACAACAACAACAACAACAACAACAAGAACAAAAAACAAAAACATATTTATCCGTATGATAATTATGGAAGCAAAAAAAAGAAGAAAAATCTTTTATAGAAACATAAATAATAATTTTAAATGATTTTGTTGTTGTTGCAGATAAACTTATCCCGAAAACTTGAATACATTTTTGTTTTCCCTAAAATTTTTTTGTTGCTGTTTTTGTTATTTTACACTTTTGTTACGTGGTGTTATTTTATAAATATCATTAATACAAATTCTCACACAATTTTCACACATAGTTGTACACAATTTTACAAAATTTCAAATATTTGACTACATTTAAACGATTACAACGACCCACCGTCAGTCAGGCGGAAGGACAGACAGACAGAACATCAATAAATTTAATTTATAGAAAAGTCAAATAAATATTTTGAATAGATTTTGTAATAAAAAAAAAAATCAATTCATAAACCTGAAAACAACAACAAACAGAAAAGTAACGGCAGCAAAAGGTCGGCAGTCTTAAAAACAAACAAAAATAATAATAAAACTTTATTTTCATTTCTTTCTCATAAAAAATAAAATGCACAATGCATTTTTGTATCTTTCGGATGCAGAAAAAGAAGTTTGTTCTTTTTCTGATTATTATTGCCGTTTTTTTGCTTCTTTTCTCTCAACTATTTTGGTTAAAAAAGCTTTCTATTGATGAGGGTGTATGTGTGTAAACATGTGTATGATTTTGTATTTCATTTACATTTCTATTCTGCAGATGAAAATTTTAAGAAGAACAAGATACAAAATAAGTATCTTGTGACTACTTTTGGCCATCAATTATATGCATTCCGGTGTATGTATTTTTAACACACTCAACTTAATTTTTTCTTCTTATTTTACATTTTTCCTTTTTTAATCTTTAACTGTTTTGCTTTAGGAAAATATATTCATTGCATTTTAAAATTTGTTTTCGAATTTAAAATAGTTTCTCTAAAATATTTGCAAATTTTTTTTTGTTGATAATTTTATATTTGATTTAATTATTATTTTTTGTTTTTCTACTTGCACACAAACTTTTTCCATGTAAAGTTATCCCGAGAGTATACTAAAACTGATACAAAAACAAACCATTTTCGTTGACGTCTAGAGAAATACTTTTTAAGCCTGTGGTCCCTTTTTTGTTGCGTTTTAAGGTGGATAAAAAGGAATACGAAAAATAAACAAAACCGCTCAAAATAAAGTGGCAGCTCTTTACTCTACTGGTGGTTGGAAATACAACTCTAAATTTAAAACTGTTATAAAATAACGGAATAAACGTTGTTGTTGATTTCAAAAAGGATATGTGTACATAATAGAAACAAGATAAATAATGCTAAAAACTGTTTTCTATAAATAACACTTTGAGACAGTGAAAAACACTTTTTAAATTAACCTGCGTAAGTCGCACAATGGACCAAGTGCCGAAACTTGAATTATTATTTCAATCGCATTCATAATAACCAGGGCAGCCGGAAATATTCCATAAAGAAGTTTTTATACTCATTAAATATGCAGTAAAAACCTTGAAAATATGTCTTAAAAGTTATTTAAAATATGCTAAAAAAAAAACGATCTTGTTTAGAAATAAAACGGATTTTCTATAAAAATTTGATTAATAAACCCTTTATAAATAAGGGGTTAAATATTCAACAGTTATTATTATTTGCATTAAAAAAAAAAAAACAAGTCTAAAATTATAATCGGTAAAGCTCATACACCATAGTTTTTTTCAGATGAATTTTCGAGAGTGTTCTCTTTTTGGAACCGATGGTAAGTCACCAAAATAAAGTTATGTTATGAGGCAAAAAATTTATATAAAAGTTATTTGTGCCGAATATTATTTAGATACACAATATGTATGAGAGTTTTTTTCTTAAAAGGATTAAGGTACGGTCACTAAATTTAAATTTACGGAGTGTCAAATGTGAACCAATTCCAAAAGTAATTTAATAGTTTTGGGGCAAATTTAATCTACTTTAATACGAACCTATTTTGCTAGTTTGTGGACACAAAGAGTCTATTTCGGAAAGTGGTTTTTATATTGTGAAATTATAGACCGATTTTTACTATTTACATAAGCTTCGTCCTAAGTGCAATTAAAACGTATTAATCAAATTATCTACAAAATTGAAACGTGTACTTTGTGCACAAGGTTTGCGTGGACAGACACCAGCTAAACGGACGGATGGACAACATTAGGTAACTTTAAAGCAGTGTTCGAAAATAAACAGTACATTATTTAACGTTCGGCTCACACACCCAGGAACGATATCTATTTTTTTAGTGATTGTGTAGACATACACAACCCTTAATACCGTTCGTAACTATTTTCAAGAATGAACCGAACATTATATAATGTTCGTTTCTTCGTTAAAAAACAAAACAATTGTAGTGATACTGTAGACAAACATTATATTTTAATGTTCAATAATGTTTTTTTCGAGTGTGTATTTTGTTTTTTTAAAAAATGTTTGGTTTTTTTACCAGCCAAAAGGGACGAACATTAACGAGCCGAACCGAACACATTGAAGTTTGTGGATTTTCAAAAAAAAAACCGAATGGAATTAAATGTTCACATCTTTTGTTGAGTTTGATGAAAACAGTAATATTTTTGTGTTCGAAAGATGACTAAAAGGGAACCGTTCTTTTTTTTAATGATTTTCTACACAAACACTATTAGCGTTTTTGTTTTCCACAAATCTACGGAACCGAACATTAAAAAACGATATTAAGTGTTTATTTTCGAACACTGCTTTAAAAAGTGATTCTGAAATGATCGGTATGCTAAAAGATGCGTTTTAGTTTTTATTTTTGTGTTCGAAAGATGACTAACAGGGAAACGTTCTTTTTTTTAATGATTTTCTACACAAACACTATTAGCGTTTGTGTTTTCCACAAATCTACGGAACCGAACATTAAAAAACGATATTAAGTGTTTATTTTGGAACACTGCTTTAAAAAGTGATTCTGAAATGATCGGTATGCTAAAAGATGCGTTTTAGTTCTTATTTTTGTGTTCGAAAGATGACTAACAGGGAAACGTTCTTTTTTTTAATGATTTTCTACACAAACACTATTAGCGCTTGTGTTTTCCACAAATCTACGGAACCGAACATTAAAAAACGATATTAAGTGTTTATTTTCGAACACTGCTTTAAAGAGTGATTCTGAGTTGATCGGTATGCTAAAAGATGCGTTTTAGTTCTTATTTTTGTGTTCGAAAGATGACTAACAGGGAAACGTTCTTTTTTTAATGATTTTCTACACAAACACTATTAGCGTTTGTGTTTTCCACAAATCTACGGAACCGAACATTAAAAAACGATATTAAGTGTTTATTTTCGAACACTGCTTTAAAGAGTGATTCTGAGTTGATCGGTATGCTAAAAGATGCGTTTAAGTTCTTACGTATATAATTGCTTTTTTCTTTATTTTATCTTACAATTGTAGAGGGCAAACTAAATGTAGATGGCGAAATTGAAACAACACGTGGGATATGCAGATTTACAACAGAAAAGCTATCTCATTAACAAGATTTAGTTTAAATGTGCTAAATTGCCAATTCTTACACTCAGAAAATTATTACAGTAACTGATTGTGGGTTAATAAATTCGTTTTCCGTGCTGTTAAAATTGAATAAAAATATAATTATTTTACGAATAATTTTATTTTTCAACATTTATGTTTGTTATTAAAAAAATATACTACCAAAAAATAATGTTTTTTCGTATTTTATTTTGTTAATTTGTTTGATTTTTGTCGGTTGAAATATATTTTTTAAAAGTAAAAACTATTCAATTTTAACGAATATGCTTTTCAATAAATAAAAAATTAAAAAAATTAATGTAAAAATCATTTGTTTTAAATGAAATGTAAATAATCCGTTTTCTAAGTGAATTTTAATTTGTTTAACATGAATTTTCGTTTGAATTTAACTACATAATATTTTGAGGGTACTATTGATAAACTGAAATTTTTTGTTGGTGGGATCAGCTATTCCTAGGCGTATTTCACTGGTTGCTTAGGCCGGGTCATGAGGAATCTTCATCCAAAGATTTAAGAAAAAGTAATTTCAATTTTTGGGAATACAAAATTTTAATTTCAAAAGATTTTGTTATTCGTGCTTAATTCCCAGTTTTTATTCTTGATAAAAACACTTGAAATTTATTGTTGATGGGATAAGCTATTCCTATGCATTTCACTGGTTGCTTAGGCCAGATCATCAGGAAACTTCATCCATAAAGATTTTAGACAAACTAAAGATATTAAACCAAATAAAACTGTTAAACGTATAAGACTTATAGCAACAGTTTTACTTGTAACAATATCAAAGCTTGAACAAAATACATCAACAATAAAAAAGTGGGTTTATCTCATCTCATTTGATATTGTTACAAGTAAAACTGTTGCTATAAGTCTTATACGTTTAACAGTTTTATTTGGTTTAATATCTTTAGTTTGTCTAAAATCTTTATGGATGAAGTTTCCTGATGATCTGGCCTAAGCAACCAGTGAAATGCATAGGAATAGCTTATCCCATCAACAATAAATTTCAAGTGTTTTTATCAAGAATAAAAACTGGGAATTAAGCACGAATAACAAAATCTTTTGAAATTAAAATTTTGTATTCCCAAAAATTGAAATTACTTTTTGATAATAAACAGGCAAGTGCACGGCCTAAAAAAACACTTAATTGACAACATCTTTTGTAAGTTGTTGTTTGTTTTTTATTTTGTTTTTCTTAACCTACTTACAACTACAATTAATGTTGAGAGAATTTCAACTAATTGTAGTGGGGAGTGTAAGATGAGATAAACCCACTTTTTTATTGTTGATGTATTTTGTTCAAGCTTTGATATTGTTACAAGTAAAACTGTTGCTATAAGTCTTATACGTTTAACAGTTTTATTTGGTTTAATATCTTTAGTTTGTCTAAAATCTTTATGGATGAAGTTTCCTGATGATCTGGCCTAAGCAACCAGTGAAATGCATAGGAATAGCTTATCCCATCAACAATAAATTTCAAGTGTTTTTATCAAGAATAAAAACTGGGAATTAAGCACGAATAACAAAATCTTTTGAAATTAAAATTTTGTATTCCCAAAAATTGAAATTACTTTTTGATAATAAACAGGCAAGTGCACGGCCTAAAAAAACACTTAATTGACAACATCTTTTGTAAGTTGTTGTTTGTTTTTTATTTTGTTTTTCTTAACCTACTTACAACTACAATTAATGTTGAGAGAATTTCAACTAATTGTAGTGGGGAGTGTAAGATGAGATAAACCCACTTTTTTATTGTTGATGTATTTTGTTCAAGCTTTGATATTGTTACAAGTAAAACTGTTGCTATAAGTCTTATACGTTTAACAGTTTTATTTGGTTTAATATCTTTAGTTTGTCTAAAATCTTTATGGATGAAGTTTCCTGATGATCTGGCCTAAGCAACCAGTGAAATGCATAGGAATAGCTTATCCCATCAACAATAAATTTCAAGTGTTTTTATCAAGAATAAAAACTGGGAATTAAGCACGAATAACAAAATCTTTTGAAATTAAAATTTTGTATTCCCAAAAATTGAAATTACTTTTTGATAATAAACAGGCAAGTGCACGGCCTAAAAAAACACTTAATTGACAACATCTTTTGTAAGTTGTTGTTTGTTTTTTATTTTGTTTTTCTTAACCTACTTACAACTACAATTAATGTTGAGAGAATTTCAACTAATTGTAGTGGGGAGTGTAAGATGAGATAAACCCACTTTTTTATTGTTGATGTATTTTGTTCAAGCTTTGATATTGTTACAAGTAAAACTGTTGCTATAAGTCTTATACGTTTAACAGTTTTATTTGGTTTAATATCTTTAGTTTGTCTAAAATCTTTATGGATGAAGTTTCCTGATGATCTGGCCTAAGCAACCAGTGAAATGCATAGGAATAGCTTATCCCATCAACAATAAATTTCAAGTGTTTTTATCAAGAATAAAAACTGGGAATTAAGCACGAATAACAAAATCTTTTGAAATTAAAATTTTGTATTCCCAAAAATTGAAATTACTTTTTGATAATAAACAGGCAAGTGCACGGCCTAAAAAAACACTTAATTGACAACATCTTTTGTAAGTTGTTGTTTGTTTTTTATTTTGTTTTTCTTAACCTACTTACAACTACAATTAATGTTGAGAGAATTTCAACTAATTGTAGTGGGGAGTGTAAGATGAGATAAACCCACTTTTTTATTGTTGATGTATTTTGTTCAAGCTTTGATATTGTTACAAGTAAAACTGTTGCTATAAGTCTTATACGTTTAACAGTTTTATTTGGTTTAATATCTTTAGTTTGTCTAAAATCTTTATGGATGAAGTTTCCTGATGATCTGGCCTAAGCAACCAGTGAAATGCATAGGAATAGCTTATCCCATCAACAATAAATTTCAAGTGTTTTTATCAAGAATAAAAACTGCGAATTAAGCACGAATAACAAAAATCTTTTGAAATTAAAATTTTGTATTCCCAAAAATTGAAATTACTTTTTGATAATAAACAGGCAAGTGCACGGCCTAAAAAAACACTTAATTGACAACATCTTTTGTAAGTTGTTGTTTGTTTTTTATTTTGTTTTTCTTAACCTACTTACAACTACAATTAATGTTGAGAGAATTTCAACTAATTGTAGTGGGGAGTGTAAGATGAGATAAACCCACTTTTTTATTGTTGATGTATTTTGTTCAAGCTTTGATATTGTTACAAGTAAAACTGTTGCTATAAGTCTTATACGTTTAACAGTTTTATTTGGTTTAATATCTTTAGTTTGTCTAAAATCTTTATGGATGAAGTTTCCTGATGATCTGGCCTAAGCAACCAGTGAAATGCATAGGAATAGCTTATCCCATCAACAATAAATTTCAAGTGTTTTTATCAAGAATAAAAACTGGGAATTAAGCACGAATAACAAAATCTTTTGAAATTAAAATTTTGTATTCCCAAAAATTGAAATTACTTTTTGATAATAAACAGGCAAGTGCACGGCCTAAAAAAACACTTAATTGACAACATCTTTTGTAAGTTGTTGTTTGTTTTTTTTTTTTTTTTTTATTTTGTTTTTCTTAACCTACTTACAACTACAATTAATGTTGAGAGAATTTCAACTAATTGTAGTGGGGAGTGTAAGATGAGATAAACCCACTTTTTTATTGTTGATGTATTTTGTTCAAGCTTTGATATTGTTACAAGTAAAACTGTTGCTATAAGTCTTATACGTTTAACAGTTTTATTTGGTTTAATATCTTTAGTTTGTCTAAAATCTTTATGGATGAAGTTTCCTGATGATCTGGCCTAAGCAACCAGTGAAATGCATAGGAATAGCTTATCCCATCAACAATAAATTTCAAGTGTTTTTATCAAGAATAAAAACTGGGAATTAAGCACGAATAACAAAATCTTTTGAAATTAAAATTTTGTATTCCCAAAAATTGAAATTACTTTTTGATAATAAACAGGCAAGTGCACGGCCTAAAAAAACACTTAATTGACAACATCTTTTGTAAGTTGTTGTTTGTTTTTTATTTTGTTTTTCTTAACCTACTTACAACTACAATTAATGTTGAGAGAATTTCAACTAATTGTAGTGGGGAGTGTAAGATGAGATAAACCCACTTTTTTATTGTTGATGTATTTTGTTCAAGCTTTGATATTGTTACAAGTAAAACTGTTGCTATAAGTCTTATACGTTTAACAGTTTTATTTGGTTTAATATCTTTAGTTTGTCTAAAATCTTTATGGATGAAGTTTCCTGATGATCTGGCCTAAGCAACCAGTGAAATGCATAGGAATAGCTTATCCCATCAACAATAAATTTCAAGTGTTTTTATCAAGAATAAAAACTGGGAATTAAGCACGAATAACAAAATCTTTTGAAATTAAAATTTTGTATTCCCAAAAATTGAAATTACTTTTTGATAATAAACAGGCAAGTGCACGGCCTAAAAAAACACTTAATTGACAACATCTTTTGTAAGTTGTTGTTTGTTTTTTATTTTGTTTTTCTTAACCTACTTACAACTACAATTAATGTTGAGAGAATTTCAACTAATTGTAGTGGGGAGTGTAAGATGAGATAAACCCACTTTTTTATTGTTGATGTATTTTGTTCAAGCTTTGATATTGTTACAAGTAAAACTGTTGCTATAAGTCTTATACGTTTAACAGTTTTATTTGGTTTAATATCTTTAGTTTGTCTAAAATCTTTATGGATGAAGTTTCCTGATGATCTGGCCTAAGCAACCAGTGAAATGCATAGGAATAGCTTATCCCATCAACAATAAATTTCAAGTGTTTTTATCAAGAATAAAAACTGGGAATTAAGCACGAATAACAAAATCTTTTGAAATTAAAATTTTGTATTCCCAAAAATTGAAATTACTTTTTGATAATAAACAGGCAAGTGCACGGCCTAAAAAAACACTTAATTGACAACATCTTTTGTAAGTTGTTGTTTGTTTTTTATTTTGTTTTTCTTAACCTACTTACAACTACAATTAATGTTGAGAGAATTTCAACTAATTGTAGTGGGGAGTGTAAGATGAGATAAACCCACTTTTTTATTGTTGATGTATTTTGTTCAAGCTTTGATATTGTTACAAGTAAAACTGTTGCTATAAGTCTTATACGTTTAACAGTTTTATTTGGTTTAATATCTTTAGTTTGTCTAAAATCTTTATGGATGAAGTTTCCTGATGATCTGGCCTAAGCAACCAGTGAAATGCATAGGAATAGCTTATCCCATCAACAATAAATTTCAAGTGTTTTTATCAAGAATAAAAACTGGGAATTAAGCACGAATAACAAAATCGTTTGAAATTAAAATTTTGTATTCCCAAAAATTGAAATTACTTTTTGATAATAAACAGGCAAGTGCACGGCCTAAAAAAACACTTAATTGACAACATCTTTTGTAAGTTGTTGTTTGTTTTTTATTTTGTTTTTCTTAACCTACTTACAACTACAATTAATGTTGAGAGAATTTCAACTAATTGTAGTGGGGAGTGTAAGATGAGATAAACCCACTTTTTTATTGTTGATGTATTTTGTTCAAGCTTTGATATTGTTACAAGTAAAACTGTTGCTATAAGTCTTATACGTTTAACAGTTTTATTTGGTTTAATATCTTTAGTTTGTCTAAAATCTTTATGGATGAAGTTTCCTGATGATCTGGCCTAAGCAACCAGTGAAATGCATAGGAATAGCTTATCCCATCAACAATAAATTTCAAGTGTTTTTATCAAGAATAAAAACTGGGAATTAAGCACGAATAACAAAATCTTTTGAAATTAAAATTTTGTATTCCCAAAAATTGAAATTACTTTTTGATAATAAACAGGCAAGTGCACGGCCTAAAAAAACACTTAATTGACAACATCTTTTGTAAGTTGTTGTTTGTTTTTTATTTTGTTTTTCTTAACCTACTTACAACTACAATTAATGTTGAGAGAATTTCAACTAATTGTAGTGGGGAGTGTAAGATGAGATAAACCCACTTTTTTATTGTTGATGTATTTTGTTCAAGCTTTGATATTGTTACAAGTAAAACTGTTGCTATAAGTCTTATACGTTTAACAGTTTTATTTGGTTTAATATCTTTAGTTTGTCTAAAATCTTTATGGATGAAGTTTCCTGATGATCTGGCCTAAGCAACCAGTGAAATGCATAGGAATAGCTTATCCCATCAACAATAAATTTCAAGTGTTTTTATCAAGAATAAAAACTGGGAATTAAGCACGAATAACAAAATCTTTTGAAATTAAAATTTTGTATTCCCAAAAATTGAAATTACTTTTTGATAATAAACAGGCAAGTGCACGGCCTAAAAAAACACTTAATTGACAACATCTTTTGTAAGTTGTTGTTTGTTTTTTATTTTGTTTTTCTTAACCTACTTACAACTACAATTAATGTTGAGAGAATTTCAACTAATTGTAGTGGGGAGTGTAAGATGAGATAAACCCACTTTTTTATTGTTGATGTATTTTGTTCAAGCTTTGATATTGTTACAAGTAAAACTGTTGCTATAAGTCTTATACGTTTAACAGTTTTATTTGGTTTAATATCTTTAGTTTGTCTAAAATCTTTATGGATGAAGTTTCCTGATGATCTGGCCTAAGCAACCAGTGAAATGCATAGGAATAGCTTATCCCATCAACAATAAATTTCAAGTGTTTTTATCAAGAATAAAAACTGGGAATTAAGCACGAATAACAAAATCTTTTGAAATTAAGATTTAAGAAAAAGCTAACTAGAATTTCCAAAAACAAAATTTTAGGATGTACTGCGAAAGCATCTAAAAAATTGAACATGTATCAAAATATGCATAAAATATGCACTATAATCTTAAAAAAGCTGCTAAAATGCTCTTTTTATCAAAAAAAAAAAAAAATAAAAATGCCGCTATGGGTAAAATTTGCAAAAATTCGCAAAAGGGCTTTGCTTTTGCCGATTTATGCACTGAAAGAAAAATGCTTCATATATTTAATGAATCACTTTCATAAAAAAAATTTCATTAGTTTAATGAAAATTTTCATTGTCTAAATGGAATTTCATAGTTATAATGAAGTTCTTTCGTTAAAATTGCTTCATTGGATTTCGTTATTACGTTAAAAATTTTCATTGGATATATGAAAACTTAAATCTGTCCAAGTTAAACAAAAAATTTTAATTGGGAACATAAAAAAACAATATACAAACATAACTTTATTCATAAATTAATACAAAATTATAGTTTCCTTAAAAAATGTTTAATTGTTAATTAAAAAATGTAGTATGCCATTAAATTTATGAAATCAAAATTTATATATAAATCGGCTAAGGCAAAACAGTTAAGAACACTTTCCTCCTCTGTATGTCAACCGACTTGAACAAAATATACACCATTTAAGAGGTATTTACTCAAAGAAGTGTACAATGTATATTTTATTAAAATCTGTTCAATAATTTCAGAGTTATAAGCGTTCAAAATCGCTACTAACACAAATGCAAAATAAATAAATAAAAATTTCCCAGCGAACACAGAAATACTCCTTATGTATTGCCAAACGTATTGCTTCAAAGAAAAATATTATTGCGGCAATAATCGATTTCGTATTGCGGAAGATACTTTCTTCGGGAAGAAACGTGTCTCGATAGCAATACTCCTAAGCAATACGAAAGCGATTCTTCTAGATGATAAACTAGCAATATTGCCAGATAACCACTTATAAGAAAATAGGAAGATATCGCCAAAATAAAATTGGGATAATAAAAAGAAGATTTACCATTTTTATTTACATAAAGGCACAAATTTTTATTTTAAATTAAACATGTAAATTACTGTTACGAATACCATTTATAATTAAAATAAAGTAAAATAATATAACAAGCAAAAATTCAGAAACAATATTGTTACAGAAACAACAAAACACTAACTAATATTCATATTTCATATTTAATTTAATTAATAGTTATGAAAGTAAAGTAATACAAATAACAAAATTTCGAAAACAGCAACCAGTCAAACATCATCTTCATTAACAACATTACACAATATAAGCCACACTTGTTTCTTTGAGTTTTTTGATAGAGGAAGGCCATCTACATTAAAATCTAGTTGCACTAGGTTATCATCATAGCCACTATTTACAATAAAATCTGTGGGAGCCTCCTTTAAGCCGTAATGTATATGTGTACCAGATCCCATTTTAGTTGCACAGACATGTCTTGGTGTCTGTTTGATTATTCTCACGTCTTTTCGTACTAGAACGTCTATACTTCTTAGCATATCCAACAATTTATTCATAGCATTATTACTTACGGAATGTTTAATGGATCAACTACTTAGCTTACCTCTTATGCGCTCAAACTCTTCCAAAGCTACTTCTAACTCTCCATCGATTTCTTCAGAATCACTCAGAAATAATAAATTATTATGAACTTGATCTTGCTGTAAAGTCGAACAAACATTATCTTGATTTACGCCACTTACGACACTTCAGCTAAATATTTCTTCGTTTTCCGTTAAAATTCGTCCATAAATTTTGAATCTTGCCTTTGGCTTCGTTCGCTAATAGCTTTAAAATTCATTATCGTGGAGATTACGCTTTTTTATATTTTAATATTTTTAATATTTTATATGTATTTTAACAATTGATTTAATTTTTAAATAATTAAATTTTTTTGTCTCAAACACTATAAAAAGAAAGAAATTAAAAAATTACTTTGATTTTTTTCCTCTAGGTGACAATTTGGGGATATTGCTAAACTATTGCCTTAGGGGATATCTTCTATTTGTTTGCAGGGTTATTTTCAATTATCAAATAACAAAAAATTAGGGTGATCGATTATTCGACATTTTTCAGAAACCGGTTTTCGAATATTGCGACTATATAAATCTTATGTATAAATTATGCCAGGCAAAACAGTTAAGAACGCTTTATTCCTTTGTTTGTCATCCGAACCTCTATGGGGAGAAAAAAGGGGAAATACGGGAAACTAAATTTGTTTCTTTTACTTTTCTGTGCTTCATGTGATAATTTTTAAATTTTCTATAATATTGAACTCAGAAAGTGAGTGATAATTTATAAGATAAAAAATGCTGGTATTTTTTGTTTCTCATCTGGAACTTTTTTGAATTTTAGTTAATATTCAATCTATAGAGATAAAATTATACATTAAACTGGGTGAACAAGAACATGTAAGGGGAGCTTTTCGGTAAATTTTCGTTTAACAGCTGGTACTTTTATTAATTTTCGTTAATATTAGACATAGGAGACTTTTTGATACGTTTTTGTTTTTCAATTGGTATTTTTTATATTGAACTTACAAAATTAAATTGAATCACGTTGAAGATAAAATATGAACCGGAGGTTTGTCCCTCGCCAAATCGATCCAATTTGAAGGGGGAAAAAAATGCTCGAAACAAATAAATTCATATTTATTTAGATGAATTATGTTTTCTTCATATTTACATACAAATTTATGGTCGAATTTTGACCATTAGGCGAACACTAGTCAATATAAAAACAACATATTTCAATAATGCTTTCATAAATTTAAATTTTCATTATGACACTGAAAAATGACATAATAGTTATAAAACAAAAACTTTCAATCAGCGTTGTTATTGTTGTTATGGACAATTTAATCTCATATTTACGCTCTTAATTGAGTAAAACACATAGTTTTTTTTATCCGAAAACTACACTGCCCCGGTAAGCTAGCTGGTAGTGAGCTAGTCTATCAGCACCGAGGTTGCGCGATCGCTTCCCGCCGGAGACAGAAAAAGAAAAAAAAAATTTAAAAAAAAAATAAAAAAATTAATTAAATTAAAAAATTTTTTTTTACTTTATTGAAAGTATTCATCCAATGAATAATATTCAAAGATCTAATGTTATGTTTCATTAAATACATTTTAATGAAACAGGTTTCATTGATCCAACGAAGCGCTGCATAGGTTCCTTTTTAATGCAATTTTTCATGGGATTAATGTCAAAATTCATTGGTATTGCGAAGAAAATTCTTTCAGTGTGTATAGAAGATATTTTAGTTATTTATATTATTCATATGCATAGATTGAATTAAAAGTGTAAAAAAAATAAAAATATCTTTTGAAAACTTGCTGGGTTATAAAGAAAATAGCAAAATTTAAGCCACAACTATAAAATTTTGACGCTTAAATTTGACTTAAAGAACATTTTTTACAGTCCAAATTCTTATTTTTATTAAATATAATAAAATAAAGACGATCTTGCAAAGTCCGAAGCCTCAAAAAATTAAGAGTGATCTTATTAAATACTGCTTTAACTTAAAAATAAAAAAATATGTAACTTTTTATGCTGAAGCGTTAAGTTAATTTTTAAACTAAACAGTAACGGGAAATACAATTGTATAAAATAAATAATAAAAATGACAATTTTAATAAATTTTCATGTTGTAAAATTCCTTTCTTCATAAAAATAATTTAATGAAAATTAAATTTCATGAACTTAAGCCTAATTAAAAATATTAAAAATTTGGAGTAAAATAATTACATTTTAAAATAGCACAATTTTTTTATTTAAATAATAAATATGTATAACTAAATTTTGTATGACTTTTCTTTTATTATTTACATTTTTTTTAATAAATACATTAATAATTAACAATTTAATTTAAAAACTTATCATTTCATTTACATGTAATAAAAATCTAAAATATAAAATTCGTCTAATTTTTATACATATCGCATAAAACTTTTTCCATGGGCGTATTGCCAATAGTGCGTTGAAAGTACACCAACTCGATTTTGTGGGAATTAATCATACGCAGCAGGGGCAACATTAACAGCAAACGGCCAAAACGTGCCACTTGAGCAGTAAATTGGGCCTTAGTGTGCTGCGACAGCATAACCTTTGAAAAATAAACGTGAGAACATTTATTTATAATGAAAATATTTCTATTTAAAAGAATTTTTCTACTTACATGTGCTTGATCTTGCAGATTTTCAATTTGCGCTGGATCTTTAAGACCCCGAGTTTCAGGTCGAAATAATACAATGGCCTTTAAGCAGGCAAATTCAGCCGGATCCACTAAAACAGCCTTGTATTTGCAGAAAATTTCGAACAAAGTTCTAACATCAGAGGCAATCTAAAATGTGTTATAAAGTATGACAATTAAAAAAAACGTGGTTTGTGGATATACTTGATACTTAATATGTTTAATAAAGTGTATTGAGTTTTTTAGCTAAGCACTAAACCTTTTATATGTGTCCTAACTAACTAAATGTCATAAACCGTATTTATGGTTAGGGGTGCTTTATTTTTAGACACAATAGTGTTTCCTGTATCCCAACGAAATTAAACACCAGCAGCAAAAAGTCGTCACTACACGATAATTTCTTAGTCTTAACGAAACGATTGTTGTCTAAAATAATTAAGGTGCTTTTTAGACACAATGGTGTTTCCTGTATCCCAACGAAATTTAACACCAGCAGCAAAAAAGCGTTTCTATACGATAATTTCTCAGTCTTAACGAAACGATTGCTGTCTTAAATAATTAAGGTTTTTACCTGCGCTAAAAGTTGGTCATACCAAATTTATATAATTTAAAAAATAATGGCTCTTTACGGTTTATAACTCAACTCTATTTCAGTTGAAATTTGGAGTTGTTGTATTTTGATTTACAACTCTCTTATATTGCGATTAAAAAGAAAACATCAAAAAATGTCAACTCATCACTAGCAGTTGTTTTAATTTCAACTCAACTTAGTTGATTTGTAAACAGAATTATGGCCAATTTTCAGGACTGATATTAAAACATATTTATTTTTAAAATCGTTTTAAATACAAAATTCTCTTCTTCACTAAAAACTTAAGTGAAACTTAAGTCACCGATGTGGTACACTTATGGCGATTTCTTTTCTGAGAAAAATATGTTACAGAACACAATTAGTGGTTTTATTTACAACTACATATTAAACTTTCATCATTAATGTACTTAATGAGCGATTTTTAAAGCTATTTAAGCGGTTTCTGCACGTTATTACGGGTTGGAAACAAATATTAACAGCACTAATGGCTTATAAAAATTAAAACGATTATAATAGGTCTGTCTGCGTACACATATTTTGCGAAAAATGTTGCAAAATCTTGCAAAATGTTGTCTGCGTACTCCAAATCTCTTGCAGCGAGAGAGCCAAAAAGAGAATTTTTTGACAGTTGGAAGCAGGGCTGTCAGATATGGCGATTTCTCGCCAAACGTGGCGATTTTCAATCGTGTTTGGCGATGGAATTTCCCATTTGGCGACTGGCGACTTTTATGGCGATTTCTGATATAACTGGCGATTAACTTGGCTATTTTTACCATTTATATTATTTCAGAGATTTTGTTTAACAACTCGTCATTTTTTGTTATCATTACTAATAGAAAAAAACATACTAGGTGAATTTTATGTTCAGTCACTATTTTAATATTATAGTATGTATGTAATTCTAATAGTATGTAGGTCTCAAAACTCCAGTAATGAAATCGGTGAGGCTGAAGTGTACGATCTTATAAACTTGTGTACTTAATTTAAGTTTTTAACTGAATACATATATGATCTCCATTTTATGTTATTTAAAAAAAAATTACAGAAACAACACAAAATTTACTTTGGCGACTTTTTTTTCTCAGTTTTTGGCGATTTTTGACTGAAAAATTATACTAGCGTTTTTTGTATGCAAAATTTAATTTAAAAAAAAGAAAATTTTACAAAAACTGAACAAAATCGACGTTTGGCAATTTTTGGCGATTTCTGACATCCGGTTTGGCGATGGAGCTCAAAAAAATCTGACAACCCTGGTTGGAAGTTAGAGAACTTGCAAAATGTTACTGGAGAAATTTCCGCTTGCAATATTTTACAAATAGTTCGAACAGCTGTTTGAATGAAATAGTTTTTGTGAAATGAAAATAAAAATTGAAATTTAACAATGGCAGAGGCAAGTAGTTAGAATTGTGTTGATTTTTAACGTTTATAATAAATTATAATAAACAAAACATTTTACTTCATGCTAGAAACGTTCAAATATACAGTGCGACCGTGGCGTAAGTGGAGTGGAGATGGCAGAACCGATAGAACCAGCAGAACTTTGTGGGACAAACTTTGCAATTGAAGAGGCGAGTATTTGGAATTGTGTTCCTGGCGAGCACTTCACATCCAAATTATTTTTCTCCGTTGTCAAGCTAATGGAGGGCACTGTATTGGGCATTTCATTCTTTTTTTCCATTGTAAGCCGGCACTATGTTGGGCAATGTAAGCAAAAGAAGTTTTATAAAAAGCCCGACAAATAAAACTAAAAACTAAGAAGAAATTGAATTTACCAAATTAATAACAGTGTAATAAACAAGTTTTTTAATTTACAACACTTTTTAAGCTTCACTTTAATTAATAATTTTTTAATTTACATCGAGAATTCAATTTTGCGTACACATACATATGCTAAAATTCTTTTGCTTTGTTATTTCAATTGTTTACACACCGATCAGCTGTTTTCTTGCAAAATTTCACTGGATACTGTCAGCGTACTTTTTGAGATTTTTTCAGCCGATAGAGTAATACTGGTCTTACTTTCCCAAAAAAATTTACTGAGTATTTCCTACATTTTTTGTACAAACAAAGTAGTAAGTACCAAAGTTGTAGAACAGGGCAGTATGAACACCTTAAGTTAAAGTAAGTGTAAAATATGCAACATGTTCTGCATGTTTTTCATCAACATATTCACAAAAGAAGTTGAAAATGTTTCCCACAGTTGTATTTTTTGTACAAACGAATACAAAAATGTAGAACATGTAACATTAATGCAACATTTTTCTTAAAAAAAAAATAGAAATCGCCATTAATTTCAACTTAAGTTTCCATTGTAATATTTTAGCAAGGTGGCCTCAATATCGCAACAATACAACATCAACAGGCAAAGCATTAACAGTCAGCTGTTTTTTCAGACCACCTTGTAAATAAACACACTTTTTTATATTTTTTTTTTTTTTGTATTTAGTAGTGCTACCATACTTTTATCTTAATTAAATAAGACTTTTCAAATAAAACTCAAAAACCCAATCTGTTTTAAATACGATTAAAGTTTGTTTTGAAAATTAACTTAATATTGATTTAAATACTATCCTGAAAATTGGACATTAGTGGCATAAACTATTTTGCCATTTAACCCTTAAAAGCCTGTTTTTTCAAATTTAATTTAAAAAAATATCAATGTGTTTTTTTATTTGCCAGATAAAGGAAAAAATAATAAATAAATTACAATATATTTTGTATATCTACATTTATTTTTTATATTGTGCTTGTGCAGTTTTTTAGGTATTGTATTGTTTCCCAGGTTTTTATTCAAATATATTCCAAAGCAAAAGCATTTGATTCTATCAATGGCACTATGACCGTTCCAAGCTTTTAATTTGGCCGAAAATCAATCGTTCATAATGCACACGAAAGATGTTTTTGGCCTTTTAGGGTTTTTACCATGGTGGAATAAGCAGGTGGCATCGTTACGGCAACAAATACAACATTACAACAAAAATGGAAATTATATCACCGTTTACGTCAAAAAATACTTTAAACAAAAATCAGGAGTGCCGCTGAACGTGATGAAATAAATGAATTTTTAGCCAATTTTTATTTAATTATGGTCAATATCTTATTTATTTTAATTTAAAATGATCAAAAACTTTAATAAAATAGAATAATCACAGCACAAAACTTGGACTTTTTGTAAACATAAACAAAACTTTGACATAAACCTAGACAAACAATGCATGAGCCAAAAATCGTCATCTGGCGTAGTGCTGCCACCTGTTTATTTCACCATGGTTTTTACACTATTGAGGTGTATAAATTTGACATTAGCGTAGAAATTCTTGAAAATTATAATTTACTAAGGAACTTTTCTACCGCTTCACACACAAAGTGTTTTAAGGTGCTAAAAACTAAAGTATGTATGTACTATTTTGAGCTAAATATCAATGTTTGTTGTGAACATTTTGATGACATGATAAATTAATTATTGGTAATGTAGCAGCAAATGTTTAACAGAAGGTAAATTTGAAACCAAAGATGTTTAAAATAATATTGTTGTCAAATTGACAGCTACCTGGTGGTAAATAGATAACGCCCAGTTGTCATTATTAATAACGTACAATTCGTTACAAAATTGAACACAAACGTAGTTGGCTCACTTTTGACATCGGATGGGGTCAATTTAGGTATTTTAATACCAAAGTTTTTCCTATGTGTATTTCCAAAATATGCTTTAGCACAAGAGATACTTGGGTAATTAAACTCAACAAATATATTTTCACATTTAAAGTCTGTTATTTAAAACTGCATTCCTTTTAAAATTACAAATTTATTTACACTTAATGAATTTCAGGGTCAAAAATTTGGGTCTATTATAAAAAATATTATTAGCTACATTTTGCCTCCATTGTTAACCAGAAAAAATTTTTTATCAAGGTCTCAAAATTCAACGACAGATGTTATGCGTTACAAAACGAATTGTTACATAAATAATTTAGTTTTCGCGGAATACTTTCGATTTTTAAAATAAAATAAATGTTAAATTTCAAAACTTTGATTTAAAACTCACCTCTTCTTTGGTCATACAATTATTGCCATTGTTATTATTATTATTCATAGATTCGTAATTATTACAATGTTCGACCACCGAAAATAATGGACAATTTGAGGGATCCAAGGGTATGCACCATTGAATGGCATTTAGTAGAAACAATTCCGACCAGGATTCTTCCAAGAGTATAACCTTAAAAAAAAATTAAAATAAATATTAATTTTTCAGAATATAGTTTAAAAAAATGAAAAACAAAACAAAAAAATGTACTTTGGACTTCAAGAAGAATTATTGACAAAAGTACGGAAAAACAGAAGTAAGGAAAAACATGTAAAATCAATTAAAATATAGATAATCATTTAAAGCAAATTTCGATCTACCAAAGGTTAAATACAATTTGGTTTAAAGATTGATGTTTGACTTTTGACTGCCAGTAGTCGTCGATGGCTGTGAGTGTTAAACGGCAAGTCCCTCTGAAGATATCGAGTGGTTGCGATTGAAACATGTTAGAGTAACCTGTCCTTAAATGCATGGGTTCGAGCCCCAGCTGCAGTCAATAATGAAAAATTATCAATAAAAATATTTTAATGAAAATTTAATTTGATGAACTTTAGCCTAATCAGAATTAAAAACCATTAACAGTTCAACAAAATAACCACAATACTAATTACTAATAGATAAAAGACAAGGCAAAATAAATGCCTAATAGTTTAAATCGAAATATCAAAATTACTCCCCTGTAAGAAAAGTTAGTTTTAAAAAAGAAATTTGTTTTAAAAGATCATTTGACAAATATAATTATTCCCAATTAGCAATTAGCAATGCTGGAAATCAATTTGGATTCAAGTTCGAATTTCAAGTTTCAAAGTTTGAGAATACTTTTGTTACACTGTATTTCAATAGCATTCTGCAGTAAAACGGGAATTTGATATCAAGTGAATATTAGTAAAATATTTTAAAACTTGAATTGCATTTAAAAAACAAGTAAGAAAGTATAGTCGGTCAGCCGGACGGACATCGTTAGTTAGACTCAGAAAATGATTCTAAGACGATCGGTATACTTTAAGGTGGGTCTAGGATGCGTTACACACATCAGCACAAATGCATAATACCCTCTCCATTATTGTGGTGTGGGTATAAAAAAGTTTGAACTCAAGTTTATTTCCAGTTAAATTTTAAGAACTTGAAATTTAATTTTTGAGTACTCATTGGGTACACTCAAAAATTCTCCTTTAATTATGTGTTTTGTTTTTTTGGTGGTGCGCAAAATGAAGAACGGCCCCTAAATTTTACATGAGACGCAACAACACGAAATTTTGGGTAAGTTTTTTTGGGGTTGTTTTTCATTTTTTCATTTTTTCGTTGGTGCGTTTTTGCATTTTAAGTGGAATGAAAATAATAATAATAAAATCACAATGTTGACTTTGGGGCTATTTTTCATTTACTTATAAAAAATACAAATTTTAAGAAATGAAAAATTAGGCGGCATGAAATAGCCCCCCACGAAATAAGTCCCCAAAACGGAAATGAAATAACTCCCCAAAAAAATATATGAGAGGCAACAACAACGTTTTTTGGGGATTTATTTCATTTTTTTGGGGACTTATTTCCGTTTTATATTGGGGAGTTATTTCATATGAAATAAGTCCCCAAAAATCTGAAATGAAATAAGTCCCTAAAAATATTTTGGGGACTTTTTTCATTTTCAAATTTATTCCAAAATCGTCAAAAATACAGATTATGTCGCGTTATAATACGTAAACAAAACTTGTTTTAATGAATGGTCAAGACCACTCATTCATTAAAAATAATACTTCCTTGGTAGTTAGTTTAAGAAATAATTTTGCGGTAACGAATAAAATAAATTAATTTTTTTTTTCTGGATGCAATGAATCCAGGTATCTCATTCAAAAGAGAGATAAAGCCTTTTATTTTTTTTTTCATTCGAATGGGAGACAAAGCCATCATGGCCTTAGGACACATAAGTAATATTAGGAAATGGCTTTATCTCTCATTTCAGTTTTGAACAACTTTTCCATTTTACATTAATTAATAGTTTTCTTATTTTTATAATTAAGAGGTAATGATTTTCCCTTTTACTAAAGTTAAGTATTGAAATCTGGCTTCGCATACTAAAGTTTTCCTGCTTGGAGGCCTGCGGCCGCGCTTAGGGGTTTTTTCCTATAGTAGGACGCGGCAGGTGGCTTCGCTTAATGAGTTTTTATGCGTGCGTCACAAGAATAAAAAAATGTTTTTCAATGATAACTAAGGATTTTTCCTTTAACAGAATGTTTACACCATGCGTAACAATATTCTGGAAAAATATGGCTTTGCCTCTCATTTGGGAAAAAAATATGGCTATATCTCTCACTTCGCAAAATTTAGCAATAAAGCCATCATGGCCTTACCTCCCATGGTAAAAAAGCACCCGCCCCCCCCCCCCCTTTTTTGAATTGATTGGATGTTTTGAATACTTTTTGGGGATTTATTTCATTTCAGGAAATGGGGACTTATTTCCAATGAAATAACTCCCCAATTTTTGGGAATTTATTCCATTTTGATTTGGGGAGTTATTTCATTTCGTTTGGGTTTCATTTAGTTTTAAAATTGGGGGTTTATTTCATATGAAATAAGACCCCAAAAATTGGGGAATTATTTCATAATTTTGTTGGGGACTTATTTCGTGGGGGACTATTTCATGCCGCCGAAAAATTAACCCTAACATTTTTACACAAATTTTATATAAAAATTCCTAGGGATAGTATCATAATACCGCTTATACCAAGTGGAAAAAATCTTTGCTTGTTATGCTTAGATGCTTTAGTTAGCGAAGCTACCGTTTGTTATACCATAGAGGAAAAAATCCTTGCGCCCGGCCCAAGGCCGGCTATTAAGAGAAGCTTTAGTGAGCGAAGCCGCATGCAGAGAAAAACATGTTTAAATATAGTCACCTAAAACAAAACTATTTTTTTTTTTTAATTTAAAACATTATGTTTAATATAACCATACTATTGTCACCGACAACCATATTATTGTTAAATAAGTCCTCCATCAAGAAGCCAGAACCATATTATGGTTGCCTCTAAACATGTTTAAATTTTCTTTAAAAATGGTTTTGTTAGAGGTGACCATATTTAAACATATTTTATCTCTGGATGCCAGTGTTCGTTACACCGACTAAAAAGTGAAGGCGGTGCGCAAAGTGACCCCGGGAAATATGGCCCCAAAAGTAAAATGAAAAACGGCCCCAAAATTTTACATGAGACACAACAACACGCAATTTTGGCGCAATTTTTTTGTTTTTTTTTTTTTTGCATTTTCAGTGGAATGAAAAATTACCCCAATATCAAGGAATGAAAAATGGCCCCAAATAAATCACAATTTTTACTTTGGGACTTTTTTTTCGTCTACTAATAAAAATTGCAAATTTTAAGAAATGAAAAATCACCCCAAACATTTCTACACAAATTTTATAAAATTCTATGTAAAAGTTTCTAGGGATAGTATAAAAAACCCGAAGAATAATGAAGAATAACCCCAAATTTAGGGTCATATTTCATTTTATTTTTAGGGTTATTTTTTTTGGGGTAATTTTTCATTAATGGGGCCATATTGCATTATAAAAAATAGCCCCATATTTTGGGTCTATTTTCATTCATTTTTTTGGGGACATATTTCCTGGGGCCATATTTCCTGGGGCCATATTTCCTGGGGCCATATTTCGCAGCGCCTAAAGTGAAGCTTTAGTTAGCAAAGCCAGTGTTCGTTATACCATATAGGAGAAATCCCTGCGCATGGTCCAACCATGCTAACAATCGTACGATTTTTAAAACCAAAACTGTATAATTATTCGGATTTTGAAATCGGGATTTTAAATTTGGGATTTAAAGTTTCGGGCATATGAACCCAAACCAAAATTTTAAATATAACGTTTTTTGTAAATTTTTCATAATGAAGAATTATCCCAAATTTAGGGTCATATTTCATTTTATTTTTAGGGTTGTTTTTAATTTTTTTTTTGAGTAATTTTTCATTAAAACAATTAAATAAAGCCCCAAATTTGGGGACAACTTTAATTTATTTTTTGGGGCCATATTTCCTGGGGCCACATTTCGCCGCGATATTTTTTATAAATATTAATTTAAAAATATAAAAGATGTGAATTTTTCGTGTTACGACTAGTCCACACGTGGTCTTGATTATTCTAAATATCCCTACAGATAATATTGGACTACGTGGTCCATTGTGGCTTAAATGGACTATTTACAACATGGTCTAATGTACTGTAGTATGGACCATGTTATAAGAAATTAACATGTAGTGTTGCCAACAACTGCATGATGTATACTTTTCTATAGTTTACAGTATTACACATTGGTGGCCCTGATGGTGTCCATTATTAATTGTTTATTGAAAAGTGAAAGTTTGTGAAATTTGTGGAAAAAAGGTAAAAAAATTAAAAATACCAAGTAAATATATTTAATAATAGCAATAAAAGACTACAGTACACACCATAAAAGACGATTACTAAAAAATGAAAAGGAAAAATGCTTAAACTACCCCTTAAGTGTACTCCATTCTGTAGTAACATGGAGTACTTTTAAAACTAACCCACTTTAGTACTCCATGGAGTAGTTAAGGGACTAATTCGGTGGGTTACAGGCGCGGATCCAGCTTGAGCCTTAGGGGGGGGGGGGGGTAACTTTTGTATGATACAAAAAAGTAAAAAATTTGTTTTTAAAAGTTTATTGAAAACAATATTAGGGTGAGTACTTTTGCAATTTTTGCGAATTTCAAATTCTTCATCGCATAGCCGTATAGACCGTGAAAAAATATAAAGAAATGATGTATTACTTTTTCGCGATCGTGAAGAAAGTTTCCGCACGAAATCGCGACTCTATTTCGCGGTTTTTTTAATAAACTAAATTTTAATGGCAAATAATAGATGAGTTGTTTGGCGGATATATGAAACAGTGATAATTTTCAGCAGCGTAGTAATATATGCGCGGAACGAGCTATTAAAGTTGCACAAGATATTTTTCCATTATGCAAATCAACTCGCACTTTAAACTTAAAATTTATTTCATTAAACCCAAAAAAAAAGCTTTACATTTTTGTTATACAGTTGCTTATTTTATGTATTTATGCCTGTATTCATAAAAATATTTTAAATTTAATAAAGGCTTGAAAACCAAATTTTCTATGAAAATTTTCCTTAATAAACGTTTATTCAATTTTATAATCATTTATGAATATGGGGGCTAAAATATATAGCATATATAATGTGTATGGAAATTAAAAAAAAAAAAGCTTTAGAAATTGCATTTGGTGCGGAAACTTTTTTGACCAAAATGGCCAAATTGCTAAATTGCCCATCGCGTGGTGGGATGAAGAAATTTTGTCCAAAAAAAGTCATTACCCTAATTAAAAAACTCAACAAAAAGGTTAAATAAAAGATCAGTTCACTATACATTAATCTTTTTAAATAAGCAATTTATGATTTCCTTGTGAGGCAAATGTAGACAGTACAGTCTATCTTCTGTCATTGTTGATCCGGGCCATGTGTTTATTCGACGAAGGGTAGGAAATGACCTCCCGCTCGTAGCTTTACTGACGAGCATTGAAACGAAAATTTGATATATTTTTCTTAGATTTGGGTAGATATCTTCATCGCAGTTTACTAAAGCATCTACAACGTTATCTGATAGATCAGGCTCAAGTTTAGATGTTAGTAGGTGCTTATCTCGTTTATCAATCATCTCTTTTATCATAATCGATTTGAACGCAAATAACTTTAACTTGTTCAAACATCGCTTTAAATTGTTCTTCGTCTTTATTTATTTTTTCTTCAAGGCACATGATGTAAATTTTGATAAGGTTTGATCGTTTTTGAAGATCTATATCTTGCTTTTGCAAAATGATACTAAGTGGCTGTGTTACAATAGGTATCACACTAAATATGTATATTCCGCAAATAAATTTAAAAGTACTAAGTGAGTTCTTTAATATAAAGGTGGAGATACTACCTTTCTACTCAGATATTTTTTCCAAAGCTTCTACTATATGATGTACACTTGTTGCAAAGACGCATAATGAAGAGAGTTTGGCTCCCAAATACTTTGCTAAAACTGTTTTTCGCTTGGGATGATTATATTTAAAAACATTTGTCGTTTCTTTAACAAATTGTACCAATTTTTGTATTAATAGCACTTTATTGCTTTTAGAAATTGAGTTGTTCGATTTATGGGAATAGCAAGGCGTTTGTTTCGCATTTGTCGCTTTTCCAGAAATTTTGAACAGCTCCATTTTCTGCTGACATCAGAGGACACCCATCTGTTCCATCTCCTACACAATTTTTTAGGTCAGGACTAAAATTTGTCAAAGCTTTAAGAACTATTGATGATAGTGCCTTCGCATCAATTGACACATCAACGTCATCAATATCTTTTGAAGCCTCTTGAAATGCGTTTACAACAAAGCCAAAAAATTCGTCCCTAACAACTTTTTGTTGTATGCTGAAATATCTTAAAGATAAGGAAATCTGGCTTTTCCCCGACAAATCTTTGCTTTCGTCAAAAATTATCGAATAGAATTTTGATTCATATAACACATATATACATAAATATTGCAAATACTAAGGCTTTTTCATAATTCAACCGCACGCATTGTCAAGTCAAACGTTTACTCTTTGGATATAGATGGCACCTGCTGGGATTGAATGTAGAATAATAAGTAATTGAATAAATATATAGATGTTTCTTTGGAAATATCTAATAAATAACTATTAGGATTAAGATATATATTGAACTTATTGAAAATCGTTAGAGATTCAATAAAAAAAAAAAAAAATACTTATTGAAATTTCCTTATTTCCCCCCCCCCCCTGAATCCGCGCCTGGTGGGTTATATGGTCCCCTCCTAGGACATCGCAATGTTAAATGGACCACCTTTTAACCATATATTTGGAGTAGTTTTGGAGTACTCCTACTCCTTCACGAAGTTCAGTGTTTGATGCGAATGGTCTTGCGAAAGTGCAAATGCAAAATATTGTAGCCTTTGTTTGCAATCCAACAACAAAATATACAGAATTACAATTGTCACATCATTGCTTTTGCGCAACATTAAAACTGTTTAGCTTTTTTTTTGTACATATATTGCGTTTAGATAACTGATACTCGAACAGCTGACATTTGTAAACAATAATTTAGAATCGTAAAACAAAATTTATGATATGGAGCCGACAACTCTAAATAAAAAATTAAAAAGAGAAAAACTAAGCAAAAAGTGGACGGCAGGTGAAATAAAAACTGTTTTGGATTATTTAGAGGAGTCAGAAAACATAGAGGTTAGTATTTAAGAGAAGTCCGTAATTTTTCAAAAGCAATTTCTTTATTATTATTATTAAGGGCTAAAAAATCAGAGCAAGTTAAACTCTCTTTTTGGTTTAAAATGTGTTTAAACCAACAAATCTATAAATCACTAAACATATAAACCATCTTTAAACGCATAAAATTGGGCGTTTAAACTACCAATACAGACCATATGAATTTGATAAGATTTATCGTAGTGCTGCCACATGTTATTTTTTTGACAACATTTAATACATGGGACACTGATTTACAGTTCTTGAGTTTAAACTACATATAAGTTCAAGTTTAGTTCAACTAAACCAGCGTTTAAACCATCAGTGATTTATTAGCCATTAGACACCAACAGCTGAAATGTTTTATAAACAAATTATTGAAAGAAGCGGTATCGAAGCAACCTGGGATATTATAAAGTGGAAGGTACGATACCTTAAGGCATCTTATAAAAAGGCCAACGATTGGCGTAGTTCTACTAATGCTGCGATAATATTTTCTTTTGCACTGCTTTGTGGCATTTTAAAACAATTTCACAAAATAATCAAACACCTTTTTGTAAATTTTCACGACCAATAATTCCGTAAAACAGCTGTTATCTAATTTGCATCTAGCATTGCAAAGTTGCTTCAAATACCGCCCACTGTCAATGATAAAATTATTGCACTACCAAACCGTTGCAGCCTAAAACGCACCAAACATTGAATACCGCTAATGTTTGTTCACTTTAATTTGCAGCTTAAAACTGTTAAATTTAAAGGAATAATTTAACAAAAAAAAAATTGAGTTTTTTTTTTGCAAAGAATGCGCGTCCATAGAATTTCTTCAAGCACATCGCTAATTATTGACTGGGCAATCGCCTCCTCATAGTCTCTCCATACACCTTGTTTTGAACATGAACATTTTTTAAAGGGCAGCATACACTTATCACCCTGCAAATAAAATTGGACCACCTGATCCATTTTGATAAAATGGACTACTCCATGTACTGGTCCGATGTAATGCAAGCATGGACCATGTCATTCTTAAAAAGTGTTTGTAGTGAGACGACATGTCTTCGTTTTTTAACGACATGCTTTCGTTTTTAAACGACTCCAAAACTAATCCTCTTGAATATACCATGGAGTAGTTTTAAAACTACTCCTTAGTGGTCCAAAGGTGGGTTATATGGTCCTCTCCTAGGACATCGTAATGTTAAATAGACCATGTTTTTCCATACGTTTGGGTTACTTTTGGACTAGTCCTGGTCCCTTGTGGGCTACTCTTTACACGCGTGTTTGGACTGGTCCTATTATTTGCAGGGAATACTCATCAAGCGCTATGGTTTTATAAGTGAAAACACCTTTGTATGTGTGACACCGACAACGCTTGGCGAAACATTCAACCAATTTTGCTATTACGACCAGCACTCGTAGATGTAGTTTTCTTTAAAGCCGTTAGAGTATTCGTATGTATTACCAAAAGATTAGCAAACTGAGCTTTGTTCACTCTAAAATGCTTAAAATAAAGAAGCTAGAACGAGAGAATTATGCCATGAATTTACATTAAAATAAATTGCTAAATGTACACTCAACAATTCCAAGGGATTTGAATCAATTCGAAATTTGTATCTTCCGGTATTTCTTTGTTTTAATTTCCTATGACTGTCTTCTTCCAATTCTAGTTTTTATTTAAGTTTTAAAAATTTGATTTTAGTTTTGACACCTCCTGCGGCTGTTTAATTTCGAACGAATACATACATATATTCATATCGAGCCCTAACCGCGAAAATAACGTAAGCGACATCATTTTCAATTTTCGTTTTTTTTTTTCAATAAATGACTTTATTGGCAATACTTGCATCATCTCCTAAATGCATGGTCACAAAAGGTACCGTTACGATTTTATAGCAAAAACAATTTTATTGTAAGCGACAAATTTCAAACAAAATTTATATGAAATAAAATAAAAAAGCTCTCTCCTACAAAATTTGATTTTTTGCGCTTACGTTATTTTCGCGGTTAGGGCTCGATATGATTCGGAAAGAATAATATATAATTCACCGGCCATTCACGATAGAAAATTTCGGATATATAAAATAATAGTTTTTATTTCCTGATAAGGATGATTATGTATTTTAAGTTTAGAATATTAAAAAAAAATTGTATAGAACTTAAAGAAAAACTGCAATTTCTTTCAAGTCTTCATTTCTGATTCGTTTAATGCAAACAGTCGTTGCCATTCCAACTCAAAAAGCGAAAAGTTGTACACAAAATTTCGTTTTTTGTTCGACAGTTTTTGGTTTCGACTGCAGTTCTTTAAACCCTGGTTCTGACAATGGATTCTGGTCGAGGAGACCAAAAAAAAATAAACGTGTGTCGGCGCTATAAAAGATCACCTCAGAATTTATTTTGAGGGGGAGGTGAAGTTTCACCATTTTGGTCTGTTCGTGCAGCATATCGGTATATAAAACTATGTGTCTTTACATTTGAGGTGCAAGGTATGTTCCGCAACTTTGTGAGAAAATGTTACCGCAAATATTTTTGTGGGACATATTATCCCACTAACTCCCCTTAACCCTTTTTGGCTCCATTTTTTAACCCTTTTTGGCTCCATTCTAACAAATCGTTAAACCATCCCAATGGACGATGACGGAGGTGATGAAATGTTATACAAAAATGTTGGCCATAAAATTTTACTACACATTTCGGAAAACAGCGAAGCGCAAAACTTTACACGAACAGCACTGTGTTGTACAATTTATGCTTCGTATTTGAATTTATTAAATTATTTCGTGAAAGTACGTGATAACAAAAAGTTCGTTAAAGACTATAAGTGATTGAGAAAGTTTTAAAGTTCCTTCAATTAAGACTTACCTGATCTCTAAAGGAGAGACTGGCGAAGCTGGGTAAATTTTTAGCCCATTTCACAGCCATAAATAATAGACGAGCACTCGTCTCATAAACTGTCTCGTGTTGATGAACATACAAATTGGGTGACATTATTTGGGAAATATCAAATTGCATTAAAGATTTTTCACCGTTTATTGGCTCCTCATCTTCATTGGTTACATCAATGGAGTCATCTATAATTTTTAGGTTAAAACTAGTAAAAAAGAAGCTCAATTTCAACCTTAATAACAACTCACCATCATTATCATTATCCGGTAGTGGACTTGCCGAACTTATTGAAGAAACACTACCACTAACGGGATTTTTGGGAACAGCTTTAAAAACAATTTTTTTTTATCAAATAGTTTTCACACTTTCTTTAAACTTTAAAAAATCTCTCAAATATTTACCATTTTCGCGAGGTGGTGAACAGGGATCTATTGAATTGCTACTTGAGGAATTTGATGATGATGAAATGGTGCCGCCACTCGATAAGTCAGCGTATCTTTTATTCTTTGCGGTTGAGTTGGTGGTATTGTAAATATTGTTGTTATTGAATATGGGAAATGTGGCACTATTGTTGTTATTGTTGTTCATATTCGCCGATAATTGCATTGAAGTGGCGGCCAAGTGATTATGATGTAATAGACGCCCCGTCGGCAAACCTGAAAGTGCTAAAACCCACAAAATAAAATCATAAAAATGTTTGGTAATTAGATGCCTTAAGGACAAAGGCATATTCAAACTGCTTAACACTCACACACTTTCAGACATGCATTACAATACATGTGTGAGAATAACTTTCAAACTCTCGCTCTTTTAAAGTAAAATAAAACAAAAAGAACATGACAAATTTCATTTAAACATGTCAAAGGAAAAACAAAAGTGAGAAAATTGGACAAGAAGGTGAAGTAGGTGGAAAGGAAGTAGAAACACTAAAACTACAAAAAAAAAAATGAAATACAATTACTTACATGGCGGCGGTAGTAAAGCTGGTCCATAACATGGCGGTGACAATAAAACGGGTGGTCTGTGTGAGTAAAAATGCGAAGTTCTGAACATTATTTGTTTATGTGAGAATATGCAGATGAGTCGTTGTTAATATTTTTGTACAACTTACGGTAAAACTTACCCAAAAACCCCCACAGCTACAGCAGCTTCACGTAAAGCTCGCCCATGCTCCATCTCCCGCAGTGTCTCTGGTCTAATAGTGGCCGTGTTACGTGGCTGACGTTCGTTTTGCACGGCTGTAATTGGAAACAGAAATAACTGTAACAACTCGTATTTGAATATGTGAATGAGTCAATTTGTAGGAATGTACGTATATACATACATACATACATAAGTAACACCCTAAATACATATGTACCACATACATGAAGATGTTTTTGTTTTTTATAATGATGATGATGTGATTTGATGTCTGTATTTGTAGTTTGATGGCATTTCGTACATGTCACGTAATCAATCTCAAACAGTGAAGTAATCAACGAAAAAGATCTGAGCAAACTAAGAACACTACCGCCTCCCAACTCCCACTGCGGCGGAGGAAGGAGGTGTGTGAGAAAAATGCAAATGGTAGTTGTTTGCGGCCTGATACACGCTGTAGAAATTAAAACATGTTTTTGTTATCAAATTTAATTGCTGGAAATTTTAGGAACTTTTTTTATTCCCATAACTTTTAAAACTCATTTTGCTTTCACATTTTGGTACAATTTCGGATTTATAAAAAAGTACTTGGAATTGGTTTTTTACATTCCCGGGAAGGCAAAAAATTTTTCTTTAATCCCCGGGACTTCGAGCAGCGAAAATTTTTATAAATAAATATCAAAATTGTTGGAAATTGTATGCAATAAAACGATTCACACATTAGAAAAATCGCTCAGCTTACCTTTTGTTCCAAAATCTTTGGCATCATCTTAAAATCTCCATATCCCAACACAAAAGATTTCAGAAAACTAAAATTATAAAAGTAATTTAAGCTTATGTTGTTGTCGTTGTTAGCGGCAGAATTGGCATTTTTGTCGCATAAAACAACGTCCATTCTCGTAAACCAGTGTAGGGAAGAACTATCCAGACTGGGCAGGCTAGCTAACAATCAGGGGTGTTCTGGAAATCGCAAACCCAAAACGCAAGAATTTTAAATGTCCTTTTTTAAAAAGATTTTCGTGATTAAAGAATTTTATGACAAAAATTATACAAATATTTCTTTATTAAACAGAATTTTATAACGAAAATTATAAATATTTGATTAAAAGTGTATTACAAACAACTTCCAAATTCTTGCGTGTTGCGGCGGTTTCGATTTCCAGAACACCCTTGATTACCTTAATTTGGGTGCCTGCGCAAACGGAACATTACGGCAGTAAACAGGTAGACAGGCTGGGCAAGTCTGGAGCTGCTGTGGCTAATGATAGATTAAAAAAACTACCAAGTTAACGTGGCCAATATACGACATTAGTCGCTCTGAGCGAGACTGGCATACGCACGCTCTGAGTCTCAGTCTCCCAGATAACCCAGAACTAAGGAAACAGTGTTTCATCTCCTAAGTGATTGTCCAGTGTTCAAATTGGGAATTACCTTCTCAGAGATATCGCGGATGAAACTCGGCAATTCGGGGAAAAGTCTCAACGCAACGGGCTGGCAACGCTGGATCCGGGTTCCTACTCTTGACGAGTAGTGTGGTTTCAAAACGAAGTCACTGTCGACCCTACTTGTAGCATGCCTAGTTTTTGGGTATTTTACCACGCTAATCAACCAGCATAAATGAACCTTTTGCAGGGGGATTTTTACGGATAAAATACCCCTATTTCTGTATTTAAAACTAATAGAGCCCATTCTCTCATTCTTAAATATAATTTTTGTGCATCAGATTGTAACTGGAACTAAAAAATGGATCTACAATAACAACTCAACAGATAATAATCGTATTGCTTTACAAGCCACAACGTGCGGCCAAAACTTAAAATAAGCAGATATTTAGTAGATTTCCACCGACCAAAATCCTAAAAATTAAATACGGAAGTGAGACCCTGCGGCCGAATTACCGCATTCGATATCGAGTAAGCTATCGTATCGAGTAAACTATCGTATTTTCCAGCATACGATAGACACTGACGTATCGAATGAAAACTACACGTAGAGAAAAAACATGTTTAAATATGGTCACCTCCAACTAAACTATTTTTAAAGAAAATTTTAAACATATTATGGTAAATATAGCCATATAATTGTCAGCGACAACCATATTATGGTTAAATTAGTTCTTCAATAAGAACCCACAACCATTTTTTTTTTTTTTTGTATTATGACTCTCGATATCGAATGAAATGTATCGTAATTTGAGATGATAGCATTCGATATCGAGTAACCAAAGTCATTACTTCTCTCTACACCCAGAGAAAAAATATGTTTTAATATGGTCACCTCCAACCAAACTATTTTTAATACATTTTAAAGTTCTTTTAGCTCGAAATTTATCTTTCCCAAGAAAATCTTAGTATGTGGCCAATAACCATGAATGGGTTTGAAAATCGAAAACTTTTTTTTGATGTGCCAATTCTTTCTACTAATTTTAAGAAAATATCAAATTTTTGTACAATAAAATTATGGCTCAGTGACTAGGTCTGCGCGCAACTAAAACAATCCAACAATAGAAAAACAGCACGAATTTTGTTTGCGTAAAAAATTATTAAGATGTCAAGAACAAAAGCATTTGTTTGTATAAAAAATGAGAGAAATGTCTAAAGCAATTGCAACAAAAACCATTGCACGAGAAAAACACAACTCTGCAAAAAATCATCAGGCATTTCGCGCAGACCTACTAATTGCACCATGACTAAAAAAAATATAATGCCATACTTAATTTATCTAATGGTTGAAAGTTCAATTTTCACAAAGACTCTTCTCATTTTTTTACTTGTGTTCCTTAATACTTTAGTTGCTAAAGTCATAAACAGGATGGCGCAGAACTTGTGAAGAAGTCTTGGGGAATTTATTATGAATGAGTATGCAATCGAACAACAAACAAAAATGATTGAACACGATCAATTACACTGCTCAACACAGCAAAAGTTTACCGACTTCTGTCCATTGTGTTTAGTTAAATTCAGAGTGCTGATTACGATGGCATCATTAGTTTCTAGTTTTAATTCTTGCATAGGCGATATGAACTAAGTACCCAATGAACTAACTCCCCAAACCCAAAATGAACTAAGCCCCTAAATTTGGGGACGTCGTTTATTTATGGAAAACCCCGAAAAAACCAATATGAACTAAGCCCCCAAACAGGTGATCCAAGTCCCTAAACAGGAATGAACTAAGACCCCAATTTCACCAAATCTCCACAAGAGTGAAAAAGGTACTCTAATGAAAGTGAACTAGGTCCCCAAATTAAATAAATATAGAAATTGTTTTGTTGTTTTTTCTCTGGGTGTACATATATATTAAAAATATAACGAATACACTTTTGGGCGCAAGGATTTTCTCCTCTATGGTATAACAAACACCGGCTTCGCTACCTAAAGCTTCTCTGCGTATTCGGCCTTCGTTTGGAAATAAGGCAGATTTTAGAAGCTTTAGTGCTTAGTGAAATTGGTACTTGTTATACCATAATGCCGCCCTGCCGAAGGCCGGCAATGCTTTGGAGTTTGTAAACATTTTGTGACGGGTCCGCCGCACGCCCTACAATCGCCCGCCGAACGCGCTCCCGCGTTTTACTCAATAGAAGTGGAGTACACAAATTTTTTGTTTATAAAGATCCCATGCAATAAAATTATTTCTCATTGCAAAATTTAAAAACATTTAAGAAATGATTTAATTCCCCAAAAATTAATTTAGGGGTTTAGTTTATTACTATTTTTTGGGGACTTCGTTCATATGTACTAACTCCCCAAAAAATAAAATGAACGATGCCCCCAAAAACGTAAACGAAGTCCTCAAATATCGTTGTTGTTTTGTTGTTGTTTGGGTTTGGGGAGTTAGTTCACTGGGAACTTAGTTTATACCACCATTTGCATAATTAACACCTTTTTTGTATTATTCGCTTAATATTTCACGAGTGAGCCTACAAACTTTTTAATATTTTCTGGAATATTAATCTACATGAAAATTTCTTTTATCTGAATAGAATGACAGTTATAAGTATATTAGGATATCTAACTTGTACTTCAAGGATGTTTAAAGTTATGTACATATTTTTAGATTAGTCCTTAAAACTTTGAAAAATCCAATTGTTTCACCCCTATTTTCAACGTATGCATTTCAACGAACTTATTTTAGTAAAAAAAAATTTAAGCCCATTAAAAAGGTCGTGAAATATTTAGAGAACATACACAGAAAAAAATACCAATGTAAAATTAACATGGTGAAATGTTGATTGAGAATTTTTTAAATTTATCATTATTTCATATTATTTTAAATGAAAAATATTAAAATAATCTTAAATTACGTTTATTTAATATTATTCACTGTTAAAATAACATTGTTCAATATTGAATCCATAAATCATAATCCTGCTTTATATTAAAATCAAAAGTTTATGTTGTTAAATTAACATGCAAACATACTTAAGTTTGTAAATTTTTTCATTTTCATGTTTAAAATATGTTATAAAGAGAAGACAATTCCCGTATTCTTTTAATTAAAATTATTTAGTTAAATAGCACATCAAGTTTTCAAAGTAGAATGATAACGAAAACCATATTGGGCGATTCTGCTGATAACAAAGGAGAATACAAAATAAGTAAAACATGTGTTACAGGGGTAAGTGTTTTGAATTATTCTTAAATAAATGCATATGTTGTCTCTGAAGCTTCTTCACGCAAACCAATTTGATTATACATGAAATTCACGTTGTTTCAACTTGAAATAACTTTCATTCAACGTGATTCGGATTGTTATTTCAATATAAATGACATTTTGCTCTAACTTTACTCCAATGTTAAATTAACATGAATTATAGTTATTTAAAAAAAAAATTTTTTTGTTTGCAAGTTATTGTAAAATCAGGTTAAATTAACATGAAAAACTTATGAAGCAAAATCACCACCGAAAAATTTTTAATCAACCTTGTTTTCGACGTTTTTAACTTGATTTTTTTCGTGTGTGTGCTTAACATGTTTTAAATAGTACCAAAAATAACAAGCTTAGGGATGATCACGGGGCTCCCGCCAAATCATTGATGTCCCAAATTTCAGTAGTGGGTTATTTCCCAAGTTACCATCGCCGTGAAGATATTGCGCAGTTTTGTCAAACACTATTTAGCACCTATTTTCAATCTTGATTGGGAATATTCATTTTAAAATATTTTATATATGGGCAAATCCCAGAAACAGTCCACCAACCAAAAATTTTTCAAATTAATTTTTTTTTTAATGGAATATAAGACTAGATGTATAATTTCATTTTATATTAAAAAATATTTAAATCAATGATCATTAATGCAATAATTTTTACCAAATCCTACCCCACTGCTCATTTCTTAATGTTAAACGTGAATTTAGCATTATTTTAGGTGATTTTTGTGCTTAAAATAGAACTTACAGCAGACTTATCAAAATATAACTTTCGTTAAAAAAAAAAAGTTGATATTCATTACACGCAAAGAAAAAACATGGTTGTGGTAAACATATTCTTAAAGCAACATATTATGATAAGAATTATGATTGTAGTCACCATATTAAGATTATTATTGAATCATATTATGACTTAATATAATCGTACTATTACATCATAATATTTTTCCCTTAATCATATTATTATTCTTTTAATCATACTAAGTTAAGAAGTAATCAAATTATTGTCATGTTAATCATAATAAGCTAAGAAATTAATCATATTATCATCATGTTAATCATAATAAATTTAGAAGCAATAATATTATGATGCAGCACCTTTCATAGCTGTCATAAAAATACAGAATTAATTAAAATATGTTCGCATCGATTTTTTATTTTGTGGCTTTTTACAATTTTTCTTAATGTTAATCAAATAGCGGAGTTCAATATAAGGCTTGCAAAAGAGCAAACCACGTGTGTCCATTTTTTCGATTTTAAGATGTTGATGCCATATTGCCTAACTTTGAACGCTCTTTACATTGTTTTGAAAAAAGATGGTTCAATTCCGATTTTTTAACGTAATGACAAAGTTTAAATGTGCAATACCTTGCCCATAGTTTGATCTAGAATGGTTTTTCGGCTTTCCTGAACAATTTGTTTTAAGACATACGCGGTTGCCCATGAAAACCACAGAAATATCGTAACACTTTTATAAAATATAACGAAATCTCTGTGTGTTTTGTTGTTGGATTTTACAAAAAAACTATGATATTTGCATTTGCACTATTACATCACTAATGCTTGAATGAACTCCGCTAATATTTAAATTTTTTAATTTCTTTAAACTTATTTTTTTATGGAATTTTATCTTTTAATTGTTTAACCGCTCACAAATAAAAAAAACGACACAACTTCTTCAAAATTATTTTACAAATGGCGCTAACATAATATGATTAGAGTAAAAATAGTTTGATTGCATCTTTTATATAATATGATAAATGTATAGAAAGTTATCATGTTATGGCTATTAAATATCATGATATGGTTGTGAGAAATATAATATGTTTAGAAAGTTATTATAATTAAGTTGTTAGAAAAATAATTATTTTTCTGTCAACAATACTCAAATTCATAATTGCGATAAACATTGATATGTTTACAGTAACTATAATATTGTTGATATAAAATAAAAATAAAAATTATTTGTGTACGACAACAATATATTGTTACATTAAGCATAGTGTTGATTCCGTAACCATGCCCAACCATATTTTTTCTCTGCGTGTAGTTAAGAAATTATTTTAAGAAATGCAATTCCTAAAAATATAATTTGTTTTGTGAAAATAAATAAAATATAATAACAAAATACTACTGGAAAAACTGTAGCGTGCGTCATGTAGCGTGCGTCACAAAGGGTAAACGGCTTTTGTCAAAAAATTACAACATTTTTAAGCGAATAAGTGATTTTAGAGTTCTCTTATATTCATCTTTCTTTTAGGAATAAGACTTTGTATACCTTATGATGTAAAATTCGCTAAAAACTAGGAAAACACCCTTCAACTTTTAAAGCTGCTTCTAAGTTTTGTGGCGTGCGTATCAAAACTTTGTGATTAATTATTTCGCAACAAATACTTGCTAAGAAATTATGATATATGCCATTCGTAAGTACATATTAATGTGACTAAATACTATATATAAGTTGAAGCTATCTTTGTTGAAAGACCAAAAAATGTTTATATTTCAAACAGAAAACGCGTGCGAATGTAGCGTTCGTCACGCAGGATTTGCCCATATGCAACTTTCCCGAAGTCTAAAGGTTTACGTACTGTGCAAGAATATATCGACACAAAACTGCCTGGATTATTTGTACAAAGTCTGTTCTTCGTAGCCATTCTGCTAATGATGATAAATTTGACGTATTCAGCGGTCTAAAGTACATAAGGATCTGTTATTTTTATTGGAGAAAATTAACATCAAACATTTTTAAGGACTAATCCAAAAACACAAAAAATTGTATATCCTTCCAATAACAGTGAGATATCCAGATATTCTTTAAAGACCAAAAAATCGTGAAATGAATGTGAAGCGAATTTTCGAAAAATTCAAAAATTCAATGCCCGAAATATCGAAAATCCGTTTTACATAAATTGCACGATTTTTTAGTATTAAAAGAGCCCCAGTAAAATTTGAAGCAAAAGATATTCGTAGAACATTTTAACCCTCTAAAGTGCCGTTTTAGTATACTTTTGTGGGAAAGTTAAAAAAGGACGCAAATTACCCCTTAAAATGTTAACCCTCTAACGTGCCGTTTTAGTATACTTTTGTGGGGAAGTTAAAAAAGGACCCAAATTACCCCTTAAAGTTAGTGTTAGAGGGTTAATATATCCTAAGAAAAAAATCGCCATACAATTCTACTGAAGACATCTGAAATAGTCTTTTAGCTCAGAAGAACATTAAGTATATTTTTTCGACTAATACCAAACGCCTTTTCAAAAAATTCAAAAACTTTAGGGGCCGATATTTCAGGAACCCTAGCTAACCTCTCAAAACCCTTTGGCAGATTTGCTCTAGTTTAGTTTCAAATCGCGTTGCAAGTATTGTGGCTGGTGGCGATGACAAGAATTTTGTTGCACTGTGTTATTTACAATTGCAATTTCGAAAAAAAAATATGAGAAACATTTTACGAAATACATGTCGAATATTTTATTATATTTCAGTGGAAAGCTTTACAGTATTTCTTTTAATTTTGACTCTACACATTACAAAGGCAAATACGCATGATATCAGCGTAATATCGAACACAATATTAATGAAATTTTACAAAAAAGTGATTCAATTTCAAAACAATTTTGACTTATTTTCCATACTGGTATAACAAATTTTGTATATTGTATGTTTTAATGTTCAATAAGCTAAAAATCTTTTGCAAATTAGTTTGAATTAAAACGGTAAAGATGATAACGAGTGAAAGAAGCTCACTGATATTTATCTGTATTTCGGCTGCCTTTAATATCTAACAGTACGATGGGAATTTCTCAAGTGATTACTTTGTAAAACAACCATCAAATATATTTAAACAAAAAAATCTACTCTCTTGTCATATTTGCTGGTTGATTGAACATAAATGTCTCAACCAAAAGGGATCCATCAAAAATAGACAAGGATATTATCCTTTGGTTAAATAATTTGCATGCTGTGCTAACTTATGCAACTTCAAAATAACACTAAATCATTCGTTACCTCTCTTCCACTCTTTTAAAGAGTATAAACGCGTGTGTGTGTGTGTGTGTGTGTGTGTAGGTGAGTAAATAAACATTTATATAAAAAAAATTTACAAATGAATAAACAATATGCTTAAAAATAAACACAGTAAATAAAACGAAAAGGATAACAAGTCCTTATAAAACAAAATCCTGTTAAACAAAAAAAAAGAACTCACACAAAAACCTAAAAAAGGTAAATTGCTGCGCCAAAGGAGCATAAAGCGTATGAACATTTAAATAAAAGCAAGAAAAAATTAAAAAGGAATGGAAAGGGGTGAGTTAAAGGATGCTCTTTCATTATACATATTTACTAAGGTCGCTGACGCTGCTGCTGCTGCTGCTGTTTTAGTCATTGTGGTTTGTGGCACAAATATTACACGCAATAATGAATAATTTCATAAACACCAAACAAAAGGAAACAATTTGAACAACTTTTTTTTTTGTTTTACGTTCAAATGATGCCTATTCAAAAGGCACGTGTCCTTGTTGTCTTTAAACTGTTAAATAACAAACAATTAAAAAAAAAACAACAACAACTAGGTATAACAACATTATTTACATCTTACACATTCTCAATATTTACATTGAAATCATCATCAGGTTCATTCATCATCATAATTGTTTACACTTCATTAACTCTTCTTAAGTGTTTCAGTTTGAGTTTTGTGCGTCTTTTGATGAACTTCGTATTCAAAATATAATAAACATCAATTGTACTCACCATCCTTGTTCATTCCCATTTGAAGGCACTTTTTAAGACGACACGCCTGACACTGATTACGATGGGCCTTGTCAACAATACAACGTCCAGTACCAGCCTGACATCTGTAATCAAAATTGAAAATACAGATTTCCTCATGGTGAATGCAAAACAAAGAACAAAAAATCAAAATCAATTACATATTTCGAAGTTGTTTTTGGTACAAATACAATACAAATTTATTTACAAATACAATGATGAGATACTTAAAAATACAATTTACATACAAATTCAGTCACATACACTTTCATTCACGTACAACTTTGACATTTGTACATGTTCCAAATTGAATTATATCTTTCATCTTACAGAACATAAAATTGCAACATTTGTAATTTCTATAGATTCGCTAAAGCAGAACGATTGATGTTTCAAGGAGGAGAAAGAGAGGGAGAGAGATACAACTCATACACAAAGGACTTTTTTAAAACATTATTGTTAGGCGAATTTTTTTTTTTTTTTTTTTTTTTGCTGCCATTTGCCACTTACCAATTATCGCCAAACAAAAGAAACAAAATTCCACTTGAACAAAAATTAAAACTCATCACTTCACTTTCAATGTAGTTTTTGGTTCAGTTCATGTGAAGCATAAAATTTCGAAAAGTCTCTTTTAATTCGTTTTCTATTCAACGAAAGGGGGAAGAAATTTTCGAGTTGTTATTCTGGTAGTTATTATAACTAGATAATGATAATATTGTTAGAAATTGCTAAGCTGGTCACCGTACAGACACAAAACAGGTCATGATAATGAAATTATTTCAAGTAGAGATTATTTCATTAAGACCTGTTAAGCTTTTATTTTATTGATTAATTTCCGATATGTTCAAATATTTTCTTCCCAGAAAACTAATTGAATAATAATGTTTAAGTGATAGGAAAACCAAATCATATACTATATCGTCACCTAAAATACAAAATAACGTAACGACTTTTTTTTTAAGTTTACAGGAAAAGCAAGAAAACTTAACAAAATCAATAACAACAAACTTGGCGTTTGAATTTCTTTAATTAAGTCCCCATTTTTGGAGGAACAAAAAAAAATCAAAAACTCAATTTCGAATTTTTCGATGATGAGTTGTTTTTTACTTTAGGTGACGATATGTAAGTGCAACAAATATGATTAACGGCCAAACCATAAAGTATGCAAAGTTGTCACGAGGCAGAAGATAATGTGTTTTGTATAGTTTTTCTTTTAAAGCTGAACTTTTTGTATATTTTGTTTTGATCACGAACATTGTGTTTGAAATAGCGTCCTGTTTTTACACTGCCAAAAAACGCTTTCTCCCTCATTCTTCGAAAGCTGCTCTCACAATTGATTTGGATATTTGTCATACATCAGTTTTGTTACGTCTGTGTACTTTGTCATCAACCTAAGGCCAGCTGTTCTAAACTAATACGATAAAAAATATTGACTTCGAGAACAGTCATCACATCACATTTTATTAATCTGGGTATAAAAGTTCGATTCCTAGCAAAAAATTAGATCAGTTTGTGTTTTTTTGTTCGGATGTAAAGAAGCAGTTTAATAGTTTTTCTTATAGAAAAAAGCAAGTAAAAGTGCTATACAGTATTTATCGGATATAAGAAACTTAAAAAATCCAGGAAAAAAGTTTCTTATAAGCGTTTCTTTCTTATATACAACTATTTTATATAAGAAACTTATTTCTTATATAAGTAGCTATGACCGTAAGACTTTCATATTTTGGTTTTATGTCTCTTTTTTTGTTACATAGGGTCATCACCTGACAATTTTTTGTTATAATAAACGTCAAACTTCATATAAAAAAAAAAAAAACGCTGACAAAAATTTTAAAGTTTTTTCTATATGGACTTTGACGTTTGGTATGACAAAAAATTGTCAGGTGAAGACCCCATGTTAACGTTTCTAACTTTTAAATAATTATTGTCTATGTCTTTTGAGTTTTTCACTATTTTAGATAACGTGAACGTCGAATATTATATTTTTTGCAATTTCGCTTCTTTTTACACCGTTTTGTATTTCTTTTAAAATCGTAACTTTTGTTTTTATTGACAAAAAATACAAAGCTTCTCATGAGTACCAGCTCGCTTATCTAAAACTTAAGCTGGAGGTCCATAACACGCGTTCTAGCCTCCACGCAGCGCATGCTTTTATAACCTTACTTGCGTTCTACGTTTCAAGTTACATGCAATGCTTTTTATGCAGCAGCAGCACAAGTAAAAATAAAATTTAATTTGTCAAAATCAGCTGATTTGTTTGAACGCTGCTTGTAACGCTTACAAAAGTGGAAAGTACACCTACATTTCGCCTCAAGGCATCTACGCTTTTGTGCATGTAACTTACTACGTATAACTACACAGATTCTACTTTTTTGACAGCTGCGTAAGCTGCGAAAAAGCGAGTAACGCGTGGTGTGGACCTCCAGCTTAAAAGTAAAAAAAAAAACTTTGTTCTTGTTGTAAAACTGTCAGAAGTACATAAATTCTGTGTTGCCGTTGGAGTTTCTTATATAAATTCTTTTTCTATACATTTTGTGATTTTGGTGTTTAAGAAAAATGTTCTTTTATCAGTTTTTTTCTTATAAGCGTTTTTCTTATATGAAACCTTTTTTGTTAGAAAAATCGCAAAAAAGACATGGTGTTTTTGAAAATGTTTCTTATAAGCGTTTTGTTCTTATATGAGATGTTCTTATATCCGAATAATACTGTATTCGGCTGTGCCTTATCTTTTATACCCTCCAACCAGAGTAATAGGCCGATCTTCCCAGGCATTTTTTTCTCGGTATATCCAACCTAATGGTCTTTAGGAGTAGATCTTTCTATTGGACCATTGGAAAATTATGTACCGCTCATCATAAAATTCGGTAGAGTGATTTCTAACCGTATTTAATTGTCAAAGCTCAAATTTTACTTTAATAGCTCTAATCGTTACGGTTTTGGGCGCTTTACAGTGTTTTCGAGAGGGGGCCTTTGTATTTAGCCTATAGTAAATTATGGAGCGATTTTTACAAAATTTAGCTTTAAGATTTCTAATCAAACAGAACGAATTCCTGCAAAAAAATAGGTGCATTCCGTTCGAAATTTATGTCAGTTTTTGTACCAAAAATACCAAATTTTATAGGAAAGTTGTTCCACATTTGGGTACACAACTCTTTTCTTATTAAGCCGATTGTGCTGGATTTCAATCCGAAGAATTTGCAACAGTTTGAGACCAATATTGCGCTTTTCTTTTAAGCCAGTCAAAAGCGAGTGTGACTTCAACAATATTTAACCATAATATGGTATCCTGCAAACATTAACATTGTTAACATCCATTCATACAGCGCTGCTCTTAGAATATCGTTGCCTACAACCATATTTTTTTCCACTTAATATTATCGATAAATAGAATCTGGGAATTTTTATTTCTGGAAAATACTGAAGGAATAAGACTTTAAGTATAAAAGCTTTTAAAAAATTGTAATTTGACTAAGAATACACAAAATCGAATAATATACAAATTTATATTATCGATAAATTTAATTTAAACTCCCCTGTTTTCAAATCATAATGAAATAAAATTCTTCAAAGATTTAAACAAAATGAAAAACTAACTTCAATTAACGTATGTGTTAGAAATTTGTACTATTAATTAAATTCTATACTGATTTTCCGCCAGCAAACAAATTGATCATATCAATTAACACGTTTGTAATTTTGAGCTTTTCTTGCTGTTCAGTTTCAATCAATAGGTTTAATTGAAATATGACCACCAGCAAAATCTACACAGTTAATTGAAACAATTAAAAAATTGTTTGAAAATATTAAATATTTTAAAGTTTGTGTGTATGTTTTCATATTTGCAAATATACACACACACATTATAGTTTTTATTTTCAATTAACGGAAATTAATTGGAACAATTAAAAAAATTTTTTGAAACAGCATTTTTGAATTAATTGATTGTACTGATTTATATATTCATTATTAATTGTATTTCAGTTTTTTTGTAAGGACCAGCAGTCAGGCGAAGACCCCTACATTGCATTGTGTTTGAACCAGGAGAATAGATTATGGGAAGCCGGATAGAGGGAGTAGAGTGTTTGTGAATATTCGACCTGAACTCATTCATGTTGAAAGTTAGAGGGAAGACTTCTGCAGGAAGATTATTCCACATTTGAACAGTCCAAAAAAAAAACGAATTTTTCCTGTAACGCGTTGTACGATTCACCTGCCAATCGTCCACAAAAGGATGTGCCCTTGAGAAAAAACGTGTATAACAAACAAACGTACGGGTTTCAGGAACCAGTGTCCATGCTTTGTAACTCTCGCGTCGAGAAACTTTTCGATTGAAATGTGTGAAATGAATCAAAAATGACATAAATTTAAAAAACAACTGTTTTTCACACTTAACTGCGTCTGTAACATGTTTGACGAGTATCAGATGCCACGTAAGGAAATTACTCGCCAAAATGTGTGTCTGTTAAATTTCTGTGAGAAAGTTCCCGTGATGAACTGTCAAATAAACTCACGAATCAAAACGGGCGAGAAACAATTTTAACACTAAAAAACACATTAAAAATGCAAAGTGCAAAAAAAGTGCATTTTTTCATTGTTTAATTATTTGCTTTTAACATTTTAATAAAATATATAAATGTTTTTAAAGCTCGTTTGCTAACAAAAAACATTAAAGTCGCACTTGACATTATATGGTGTATTTTCGCCGCCGTCGTTGAAAATTTCAAAGCAGGCAAATACAACCCACATTGCGACGGTGATCATGGAAGTCAATAGAATTGGATTCACTCAACCCCATTCCGAAACTATATCAAGGTCTCGACCAAGCTTATCATTCATATTCTGCCTCATAGCACCACCATCGGATACGCGTTATCTATAATCAATTTAGTACGAATGGCAAAGGTTGCTGTCATCTGCAAAAGAGTAGATAGGGTTGGAAGTTTGACAAAGGAGGTCATTTAAAAAAAATAGAAATAGAGTAGGAGAAAGAACGGAGCCTTGAGGCCCCCTTAAATGAATCTTGAACTCGTTTGACGAAACCCCATCTATAACAACTCGTATAGTGCGATCTTTGAGAAAGCTCGATATAAATCGAAAGAAATTATAACCGACACCAAATGCAACAAGTTATGACAAGAGTGCACCATGCCAGACTCCGTCAAATGCCTTGAAAATATCTACATTCGCCAAAATGGTTAACACTTATAATTTGAGTTGAAATTTACAGCAGCAATTTTTATTTTTGCTTTTACACGACAAGCATGAACTTTGCAGCGGGAAAATTGACAAGTACACTGCTAAATACATCCCGGGTAAAAGTACCTTTATATGTGGTTTCTTAAGGGGTCCTATTAATTGCAGTGGGTAGTTAAATATTTTGTTTAATTACCTAAAATCTTATCACTATTATTAGATTGAAGTTGGCACAAAATTCTAGGTTTCTAGTGGTAAAGACAAAAAGTTATACCACTTATAAAATAAAAAAGATACAATTGTACCCATTCCGCCGGACGAGAAAGAGGATTGAAATTAAAGAAAAGTGAGGATTAATCGAAAATAATTTGCTTCCCTAAATTAATCCTTTGTTTATTTATCTATGTTTCAACCCACTGTGCGAGGATTAAAGTGATTTCAAACTTAAGTTTATTAAAATTTTTTGAAAAAATTTAAAAATAAGTGAAAATTTTTTTCGCCAATATCAAAATGGTAAAATGTTATGAGATTTTACCATGGAAATGCCAGATCTTAAAAAACCTTCGAAAATTACATTTGCTTAATTTATAAACAGGATGTCTAAAGATTTGCAACAGCTAAGAAAAACAAGTTGTTAGAAAAAAAAACAGGAAAATTATGCCACTCTGCATTTTATGCCATTCTTTCTCATGTGCCATCCATCCATCCATCCATCAGTCATATTAAAATGATAATTTTTAAACTCGGAAAAAAGTTGTTAGCAGCAAATAAAAATTTTATTACATTTTCAATTAATTCACATTTAACTCCTTTAATAACAAATTAGACACTGGGGTACTAGAAAAGATTATAAACCCAAAATTAAACGTGAGCTTTATTATAAACATATTTGTTATTTTATTTGTGTTTTCTTAAATAGAACAAAATAAATTTGATGGAAAAAAAATCCCGAAAATTCTTCTTACAAACAGTATTGACATAAATATACGATTTTGTAATATGCTCCTTTTTTAACAAAATCTCGCATGTAAGTATGTGTATTATATTTTACTTTTTTCCACTTTGGCAAATCACAAATGTCAAAATGTTTTTATCATTATCCCTTCCCCAGAGACTGACATTAAACTTAAGTGGAATACACTTGGCCAAATGTGACCGCATTAAATTTCGTAAATCACGTTACTGCTGCAATCAGAAGCAGAACAACAACGCACGCTTATAACCGTCAGATGAAGAAGACAAAGAAGACAGGGTGCGTGTGGTACAAGCATGAACAGAGTGTAAAATACCCAAATACTCGTAATCCCACCAAAACCAACAACAAACAACTTGAATAGACTACATATTTAGGTTGGCCTCACACAATATATACAGGGGTTTATCTATTTAGCAATACACACACACAGATACACACAGGACACACATACACTAAATCATATATAAACTTCCTTAAAGTATACATCAATAGAACACCAAACATTTCAGCCAACGAACCAACCACACAGTCAAACACTCCTCATGCTATTCATGAGATGAGTGCTCGCATTCCAAATCCCAGCATAAAAGTACAAAGGAATTTTCCTTTCGAAAAGTAGTGGAAGTTAAACAACACGCCAGCCAACAGCAACAATATTTTATGGTTTCGAAATTATTTCATATTTCTGTTGTTGTTATTGCAAACGCTTATAGAGATTTGCAACAAATATCAATTTGTGGTCTTTTATTTTTTTTCGAATTTGATTTGATTTAAAAATAAAACAGAGCAAAACGGAATAATTTTCTTTTTGGCGACAGAAGTTTGAAATCGATTTATTTTGGCTTATAAGTTTTAAGTACACAAGGCCTTCATTCTTTTTGATTTAATGACTTTTATTAATACGAATACAATTCATTCAATTATAACGAAAACAAATAGAAATTTTATCGTTATAATTTATGAGTTTGAAAGAACTTTTATCGTTTGAAGACAAGAAAAAAAGGTGGAGAAGTTATTTGGTTTTCTAATCAATTATAATTGGTAAAATGCGAATATTTTACTTATTTTATTGAATTATATCATGTGATTTTTTAGCTATTATCTTTTTGGCAACACTGGTTTTAACAGCTGACGCACGTTTCGTGTTTTGTTTCACTGTCAAACATCTTCAGTTTGGTCTATAATTTAACCATGAATCGTCTTACAAACGAACAACGCTTGCAAGTTATGGAATTTTAATTTCAAAATGCGTGCTCTGTTAAGAAAGTTCATCGCGCGCTTCTTCCATTTTATGGTCAGTTTAATCGACCCACTGAATCGGCTATTCTGGCTATTGGAGTGAAGATCGGCCACAAGCATTGCAAGAGCTACCAATGCATCCAGAAAAAGTCACAGTTTGGTGCAGTTTATGGGCTGGTGGCATCATTGGACCGTACTTCTTCAAAGATGATGCGAATCGTAACGTAACTGTGAATGGTGAGCGCTACCGTGAGATGATATCCAACTTTTTTTTTTGCCCAAAATGCAAGAGCTTGACTTGCATGACATGTGGTTTCAACAAGACGGTGCCACATGCCACACAGCACGCTTAATAATGGACTTATTGAGAGGCGAGTTCGGTGAACATTTTATTTCACGTTCGGGACCGGTCAATTGGCCGCCAAGATCGTGCGATTTAACGCCTTTAGACTATTTTTTGTGGGGCTATGTTAAAGCTCATGTCTATACACACATGCCCGCTTCAATTGACGCATTGGAAGACAACATTGAAGCATTTATTCATGAGATACCGGCCGAAATGTTGGAAAGAATATGGCAAAATTGGACTAAGCGGATGGACCATTTGAGGCGCAGTTACGGTCAACATTTGCATGAAATAATCTTCAAACATTAAATTATATGGACCGTACTATCGATTCAAATAAGGATTTCATGAATTTTTCTGAATTTTATGTGTTTTTTTTTAACTTTCCTATAGCTCTTAATCTTTAAGAAAGTACTAGAGAAACACGTTATAAAATGGAGACTATTCTAAATTTTTAAAATAAAAACTTAGTACTGTTAAAAGCTACTTTTTTCAGATGTGCTGCTATTTTTTCAAAAGAAAATTTAATTTCAGGCACTTTTTTAAAAAATATTTAAGTATAAGTTCAGATAAAGCCCAAGAATTCAGAGTTCAGTTGCTCGTTTCTGTATTTCTCGCATCGTTAAATTTTTCGCATGAAGTGTGAAACAAAAAACTCCATCGTTTCTCAATTTGTGAGAAAAAAGTGTTTCTGTATTTGAATGCGAAAACAGACAACACAGATTATGTTTTAACTGGAATATTTCCAGTAATTAAGTGTCAAATCAAAGCGAAACGTCAACAAAAGAAATAAATATAATAAAAACAGGGCTGCTAGATTTGACGAGTTATCGTCATTTTGACGATTTTTTGTTCCGAAATTAGCAAAGTGACGATTTGATGATATTTACTAAAAATATGACGAAAGCAAAAACAAAATCAAAAATATTTTATAATTTTGTTGTTACTTTCTATAGAAATTAATATTGAATTTTTAAATTTCAAACACTTCATATTTTGATTCGTTGAAAATTGAAAAAAAAACAATATGAATGTCTGTAGAAAGCAACAACAAATTTATAAAATACTTTTGATTTTGTTTTGCTTTCAATGAAATTGTTAAATTATTATGTTTTAATAAAAGTCGAAACAAATTTGTTTAAAATTCATTTTAAATTGCACGATATTTTTTCTCAGGAAATTGACGATTTTGACACAAATTTATCTGGCAGTCCTGAATAAAACCCAAACAAGAAAATCCTTAAAAAAAATTTTAAATAACAAAATATAACAATTGAGTTTATTTATTTTCATCGTTTAATTTATGCACTAGACTGGTCGCAATTTTTTTTTTTTTTAAATTTAATTGTTTGCGCTGCTTAAAATATGAGGTTTGGTGTAAGAAATCATGATCTAATTTTTCAGGTCAATCCGACGGTGCCAAGCCGTGCCGGGTGGGGCCCAAAGTTCCCCATATTATAAAAAAACATCTTTTCTATCTGTATATATTTACCCTTGTAGGAATGGAATGAACTGGGCAATATATGTATGTATGTGTGTGAATGTAGTGAGATGGGTGGATGCAATATGTATAATGGGAATGCAAGAGAGCATTTCCATTTTATTTCACCGGTAAATTTCTCGATCGTGTCCGATTTCAATAAAATTTGGTGAGTGTGTAAAGTAGTATATGTGTGTAAGAAAAATGATTTTTTTTTTTTTTTTTTTTGAAAACTGTGGCAACACTATACCTTTGAATAACTGAAAATTTTGGGTTAGCGACCTCACTCTAAAGTTCATAACTTTTGTTGTGTAAAAGATATTAAAAAAAAAAATAAAAAAAAAACTTTTTTATAAAAAAAAAAAATAAAAAAAAATTTAAAATTCCAAACATTTTATATACGTTTTATATATATAAAAGAGGGATTTAATGTCAAGTGAACTAATTTTGAAATCGATGTCTTTCGATTTGGATGAAATTTGCACCAACGTTAGTCCTATTGAATAGTAGTTTAGACACAAATTTTCAACAAGATCGGTCAAAAAGTTTCTGAGTTTGGGGGGGTCAAAGTTTGAAATTTTGGCCATATAGGTGTTCTTTCACATCCATGTAACTTATTACCAATTGGGGTTAGCAAAATTTGTCCCAAGCAGCTTAGATAGCTATTTGATCAATCTTTAAAGAAAAAATTTTTTTGTTTTTTTTTGAATTTTTTTTTTAAATTTACAACTTGGCAAAAAAAAAAAAAAAAAGTTTTAAATATAAAAAAAATATTTTTTTAAAAAGATTGATTAAATAGCTATCTAAGCTGCTTGAGACAAATTTTGCTAACCCCAATTGGTAATAAGTTACATGGATGTGAAAGAACACCTGTATGGCCAAAATTTCAAACTTTGACCCTCCCAAACTCAGAAACTTTTTGACCGATCTTGTTGAAAATTTGTGTCTGAACTACTATTTAATGGGACTAACGTTGGTGCAAATTTCATCCAAATCGAAAGACATCGATTTCAAAATTAGTTCACTTGACATTAAATCCCTCTTTTATATATATAAAACGTATATAAAATGTTTGGAATTTTGTTGTTATTTTCTTAATTATTTTCTTAAATATTAATTTTAGCAAAAAACCTTCTTCGAGGCTAATATTGTTGACTAGAAGAGCTAAAATATTGCCATATATCATGTTCTTGTAAAATGTTGTTTTTAAGAGATAGTCATATGCAAACAAATTACATTTGAATAAATGGCTTGATGGCAAACTTTGAGGGGCGGACGCCCCCCCCCCCCTAAAACACAACTTATCGCTACGAAATTTTTTTGTATTTTTTTTTACATAAAACTGAACCGATTTGGGGGGGGAGAATATAAGAAATAAAAAAAAAAAAAGTTCTCCATACAACTAACGGCCACGCTAATGTATATTGTAGTAACTACATAGCTCTACATATCTTGAAAAGTTTAAGTGCTACCACTCTAAAATTTTCAGGGTGGTTAGAGAACATATGTGGCTATTTGCATAAAAAAAATAAAAAAAATTAAGGGGGGTAATCATTTCAAAAATTTAATTTTAAATTTTTTTTTATTTTTTTTTTTTTATAAAAAAGTTTTTTTTTTATTTTTTTTTTTTAATTTCTAAACCCCTATTTTTATACCATTCTTATGCAAAAAGAATTTTTTAATATCTTTTACACAACAAAAGTTATGAACTTTAGAGTGAGGTCGCTAACCCAAAATTTTCAGTTATTCAAAGGTATAGTGTTGCCACAGTTTTCAAAAAAAAAAAAAAAAATCATTTTTCTTACACACATATACTACTTTACACACTCACCAAATTTTATTGAAATCGGACACGATCGAGAAATTTACCGGTGAAATAAAATGGAAATGCTCAAGAGTAAGTATTAATGATTTTAGGTGAATGTATATTAGGTAGAAAATAATGAGAGGCTGACCAGGAGTAAATGAGATTAGGTATGTATGTGTATACTTGCGTGTTTCCTAGGTGGAATGAAGTGTGATATGACGATGATGATGATGATCTTAGGGAGAGCAGCTGCAGAGTAATTCCTTTTGGAAGGTAAAGTGCGGGCGAAAATAAACTGCCTTGGATGGGAGTGGAATTGCTGTTGGAAACCTTAAGCGAATTTCCTTTTACACCAAATCGGTGTAATAAAAAGTCCAGTGGGGAATTTAAGTTTGATTTCACAAAGGTTATTTTTTATTTCCAGTTTAAGGTTTATAATAATGAAGTTTTAATTAAGTTTTCTTTAAAATTAACTTTAAATAAGAAACAAGCAAGTAATTAATTTATCTCAATTTAAAAGTAAGTAGTGAATAGTTCAAGTAATCAATTATAAGTGAAAGAGTTTAAGCTATTTACCAACCACGGAGGCTAGGTAGATAGAAAAAGATGGCTACATTGACATGGCGGGAAAGATGACAATTAAATTGTTAACTTATCCGTGCAATGACATTAGCTTTAATTCATTTTAAATAAAGATACAGTTGTTTTCAAACTGTAGATATTAAATTCATTAAGTTTACAAATTAGACGTTATTTCAGATTCAAACTAAGAGGCAAAATATAAGTATAAATATCAAATATAAAATGATGAACACGTTATGCTAGTTTTAGTTATACTTAAAGTAAATTTTATTGCGTAATTTCGGTTTTTTTTTAGTTTTTCAATAAGCTAAAGCGTTTTTGAGTTGCGCGAACATATGTTAATCTATCTATACAATATATAATTTCTTAGTATGTCAGGATGTTTGCATGTATGTCCTATTCTTTCCGCAACTTTCTGAAGCTATCTGATGACATAGGAAGCTGAAATCTGGCACACTTGAAGTACTTTCTCTGCGGAAGATCGTAACGAAGCCATATTTTTGATTTTCGGCTTTTCAACTAGTATAACTATAAAGATCTGATAGAAAAGATGTTTATTTTTATAATATGGGGAACTTTGGGCCCCACCCGGCACGGCTAGGCACCGTCGGATTAACCTGAAAAATTAGATCATGATTTCTTACACCAAACCTCATATTTTAAGTAGCGCAAACAATTAAATTTAAAAAAAAAAATCCCATACAAGATGAGACCAGTCTATTATGCACTCATCATTTAAATTCTTTAAATTTGTTGTTTATTTATATTAAAAAAATAGTAAATAAACATATTTTAAATTTAAAATATCTTTATTTTGTTTTTCTCGCACCAATTTCAAATGTAACTTATTTTGACAGTTGTTGAGAGAAACTTTTTACAAAATATTGTTACAGAAACACTTTTTCTCACATACTTCCAATAATTGCTGGAAAGTTACTTAAATGACAGATAATTCTCGCAAAGGAAAGATACAGAAACACCTGTGTGAGAAAACCCATTTTTTTTGTTTCAATTTGCACCTTTTAGTCCCAATTTAATGATTTCAAGCGGAAAATTTTACGATGCGAGAAATACAGAAACGGGCTGCAGGAAAAAATCATTGAGAATGTGGATTCTCTTTGCTATATAAATTCAAACTGCTCAGCAGTTCATTGGTCGCCTTAGCAACGTGTGAAATTAAAAGCACTTTTCAAACATAAAGTCCAATCCAAGGACCCTAAATAATAATTATGCTAAAAAATTGCTCATAATTATTATGTATAATGAAAATAAAAATTTGTTAAACATAACTATTATAACCAATTAATATATTTTTACATTCGCTCATAACTATTATGATCGATAAATATTTATTTCTCTTACAGATAACTATTACTAAAGATTTTTATTGTTTTTATTTACGATAATAATTATTTTGAATATTTTCTTGATATTAATTTTTGCAGTTTATACATGTGCATATTATACATACACATTAAATTTAGTTATAACTGTTAAGTTATTTCTTATTCATAACTATTAAAAATAATTATTAATATATCTATCGAATAGTAATAGTTATGTTTGAGAAATACTTGAGAAATACCCATAATAGTTATCATCAATTTTTAAAAATTAATATTGTAAATAATAATTGGAGGGTTCAAAGCTGGACCGAACCAAGTCATAAAATAAAATGCATATATGTATATCAAAACTGGGGTGAAATTCTTCGCAAAGTTTAACACTATCGAGTTCTGTAACGGACTACATCAAAAAGTTTTTCGTTCCAAAGGTAACGGTAATAAACCCATGTCAATGGCTCCAGAAATTAATGGAAATTCACTTACTCAAACTCAAAATATTATCGAATTTTCATTTTTGACTTGGTTCGCTTCAGCTCTGAGCCCTCCAATTATTCTTAATAAATAAAATATAAATTTATTCGTAATTATTATTCGCAATTTTTATCGAATAAAAGTTATAACTATTAAGTCCTTGGTCCAATCATGCTATATGGATGTGAAATCTGGAATGCGACCCCTTGCGACATTGGCTCAAAGCAAGTCTTCGTAAATAGATGTTTGCGAAGAATCCTAAAATTGTTTTGGCCGAATACCATCTCCCACTCCAAACTAAGGGCAATCTCATTGCAAAACCCCAATCAATCTAGAAATTCGGAGGCGAAAATAGAGTTGGATTGGGCACACCTTAATTTAGCCTAGCTAAATAAAATATCTTGATTTGTCTCAGAAATTAAATTGATTTTTAGGATAGGTTCGTAAATTACTGATCGCTTGACATTTTTCCGAGAGCGAGCTTTTTAGGGGGCCTTTGGTATATAATAGACCAATATTCAAAAGATTTTATTGCATGGCTTCCAGTAGTATAAAAATATTAATGCTATTTTACAAATTGAACACTATCCTTCAGGATTGATAGCCTCTATATTCCTTGAAACCTAAGTCAGGGAAAGATCACACAAAAGTTGAGTCATATAGGTACATTAGCATGTTATCGAACATTGCAAAGCTATTCGAAAATATATTAATTTTTAAAATTAACCCCAATACTGGAAGACAATAGATGTTTTCCAAATCACCAATTTGGATTCAGAAGAAAAAACACAGCACAATCGGAAAAAGCATTGAATAGTTAACTTAATTAGAAACCCCTTTGAAAGGAAGAAATAATGTTCTGCGCTCTTCATTGAAGTTTCTCAAGCTTGTGGCATTAAGGCATAATACACGAACTAAAGCTTAACTTGCCCATAAATACTCACAAGCTGTTGAAGAGCCACTTGATTGGTCGAAAATTTATTTTTAAAGATGGAAATTTGTAAAGTTCTTCTCAACCGATTAATGCTGGAGTCCCACAGGGAAGCAATCTAGGTTTTCTTTTGTATCTGATTTATACCACAGACATGCCTATCAACAACTTAACCAAAACACCAATCTTTGCTGATGATACATACAACTAAAATCAATTGAAAAAATGGTGAAAGCAATGGAAAATAAAGATCAACGAACGAAAATGTCTACATTTAACATTAACTTTGCGTAGACTGTTGAATATCTTTCATTGGAAGTGTCATTTATTTAGTGAGAGGTTTGCCATTGACGAATGATAAAAAAGATAAAACTTGCTACAAAAAAGTGAAGGTTTAAACGTGGCCACTTTTCGAGCATCAAGGGATCTTCATAATCGACCTACAAGGAATTGGCAAGGTTATAAAAAAATTTTAAGGGAATGGAAGCGCTATAGAAATGGTCACGCCTGTGCGCACTGCCAAAAGTATAGTTTCTGTTAGTGAAACTGTTGCGATAGTCTGAATCTGTCAGCAAGACGATGCCACGAGCCACTAAACATGACGGATTTTGGCTTTATTGAATGGGAACACGTAATTTTACGTTTTGATGACGTCAATTGATTGCTGCAACCAATCAAGAGGCAGTCATTTTAATGACATTGTGAAGGGTGGTCCAACAAAAATGCATGATGTCACACCTTAACGTCAAGTTTGTTGCCGTACCGAATTTGACATTTCTTTATTTTAGTGTAAGACAAATTCAACCATTGAGAGCTGCACAATTGAACAGCCCGTTAAGATTGTTAAAGCCTTTTACGAAAACGTGCGTTCAAAACAAAATGCATTTCGTGCACTTCATCTTTAGCGCCGTGGCACACATCAGTGAACTCGTTAATATGCAAAATTGCCGGATTTGGGCAAATGAGAATCCACGAATGACTGTTGAAACCCCGATGCATCCACGAAGAGTGACTGTTTGGTGTGGTTCATGGGCGGTCAGCATCATCGGTCCGTACTTCTTTAAAAATTAGGCCGGCCAAGCAGTAACCGTTAATGGTGGACGATTTGTGGTTCCAACAGGATGATACGTACCACTTGCCACACAGCCAACGAAACAATGGCCTTTTTGGCGGGATAAATTCCAAGGCCGTATTATCGTAGTTGGGGATATTTAAAAGAAAAAGTAAGTCAATAAGCCGAGAACAATTCAAGAGCTAAAGGCACATTAACGACATTGAACCTCAATTATATCTCAGAGTCATTGAAAATAGGGACCATCGGATAGAGGTATACCATCGAAGCCGTGGACAGATAAAGCTGGAGGTCAAAAAAGTAGAATCTGTCTAGTTATATGTAGCATGTTACATGCACAAAAGCATAGGATGTATTGAGGCGTTGAATGCGAAAAGTTGGTTTACTTTCTACTTTTGTAAGCGTCACAAGCAGCGTTCGAGCAAATCAGCTGCTTTTGACAAACGAAATTTAATTCTTACTTGTGGTGATGCCGCATAAAAAGCGTTGCGTGAAACTAAAATTATAGAACGCATGGAAGGTATATAAATCATGCAATGCGTAGAGGCGAAAACGCGTGGTGTAGACGTCCAGCTTAATTGTCCTAGATCCTTTTATCATAATAAAAAAATATTAAGATAATTATATTAAAATGTTTATTTTATTTACTTATCCGAAAAATGGATAACCCGTTACACATAAACCACTTTGATAATTGCCAAAATTTAATAAATGGGTCATTACGACCTCTTCCGAGTGTGTGTGTGTTTTTTTTTTTTTTTTTTTTTTTTTTGTAATTCTTGTTTGGTTTATAAAATTGGAAAATTTATATATACCGGTAGAAACGGTTCTGTACCCATATAACTGAAATATGCACCAAAATAACATATTTAAACAGTGATGTTATACATAGGGAAAAATCCCAATTCGTAGGGGTTTTCTTTTAAAAAATTGGTCGTAGGAAAAAAAAGGAAAGACTTTTTGAAATCATTGAAATGTAGGGACTTTTGAGAAGTGTTTAGCAAACTTTTCGAATTGTGATAGCTTATTAATAAAATTGCTGATACGGCAACATTACAAATTGTTAAATTTCGCTGAGTCTTCGTTTGCCGTCATTTCAGTTTTGATTTTAACTTGAACTTTTAAGCAAGAATTTATAGAACAAGAAAAAGATAATTTATAAAATATGGGTATCAAAAAGTCAAAAGGAGTAAAGTCAACAAAAATTAAAAGTTTAAATGAAAATTTAATTTTCCCCTATAGTCGAGGCTAGCTAACATTGATTTATCTTTATACACATTTTAAGACTTTCTTTGTTAGAAGATTTATAAGCGATTCATAATGACTCATTTGAAAGTTCCACAATTTAGGGTTGTGAACAACCTCTCTACCGGAGATGTCTGACCACCATCCAGCATTTTGTTTCATAATCAAATATTATAGGAATCAGCTTCTCGACCTAATTTTTCGGTCATAAATGATACTCTCATTGTGAGAAAATGGTACCCTATCGATGAATCACCATATAAAAATCTATGTGTTATCATTTTCTGATCTCTTTTTGAGCAATTTATGCCCAATTTTCAGGATAATATTTAAATCCATATTAAGTTAGTTTTCATATAAACTGAAATCGCATTTAAATACAGATTGATTTTTTGAGTTTTGTTTAAAAAGTCTTATTTAATTAAGATAAAAGTATGGTAGCACCACTAAATACAAAAAAATATCATAAAAAAGTGTTATTATCAGGGAAACCATAAAAATGCAATTGCATGTTTTACCTTGAGCGACTAATGAAGGCACATACAATATATTTATTCGTTTTAGAGCATTTTATGAATTTTGGCATCGATTTGTTAGTGCATATTTTACCGTTTACAGCATTTTTGTGCATAATTTAGTTAAACGAGCATTTTTGCAGCATATTTCAAGTTTAACGCGCATATTTTGCCTTTATAAGGCTTATTTTGACACATGTTAAATTTTTTTAGATGCTAATAGGAGGTTTCGCAGAAAATAATTTTTTTTCGAAATTCTGTTACTCTAATTTCGCCATCTTCATTTAATTTTTACTCTCAAATTTTAAGACAACAGGTTGTCATTAAGGATAAATGTTATGCGATGTGTATAATACATAGAAATATAAACCAATCTTTTAGTATACCGATCGACTCAAAATCACTTTTTAACGTGATCTAACGATGTCCATTCGTCCGTCTGTCTGGTTGTCTGCTCATGTTCACCTTGTGCGCAAAGTACAAGTTCCAATTTTGTAGATAATTTTATCAAATATGGACGAGGTCTGTGTAAATGGTGAGAATCGGTCTATAATTTCACATATTCCCCATAAAAACTTCTTTCCAAATAAGACTCTTTGTGTCAGTAAGCCATCTAGTTACGTGGTATTTAAAAAATATTTTACTGCAAATTTAATTATTTTCGAATCGTTTCACATTTGCCTAAAGCCGGTTGTCTGCTATTGCTCTGCCTGTTGTTGTTGTATTGTTTTAATATTGAGACCAGTGTTTGCAAATAAACACTAAATATCGTTTCTTAATGTTCGGTTCTGTAGATTTGTGGAAAACACAAACGCTAATAGTGTTTGTGTAGAAAATCATTAAAAAAAATAACGTTTCCCTGTTAGTCATCTTTCGAACACAAAAATATTACTGTTTTTATCAAACTCAACAAAAGATGTAAACATTTAAAAAAAAACCAAACATTTTTTACAAAAACAAAATACACACACGAGAAAAACATTATAGAACATTAAAATATAATGTTTGTCTACAGTATCACTACAATTGTTCTGTTTTTTAACGAAGAGGCGAACATTATATAATGTTCGGTTTTTTCTTGAAAATAGTTACGAACGGTATTAAGGGTTGTGTATGTCTACACAATCACTTAAAAAAAAATAGATATCGTTCCTGGGTGTGTGAGCCGAACGTTAAATAATGTACTGTTTATTTTCGAACACTGATTGAGACTATCTTGCTAAGTTTTTCCAAAGGAAACTTGAATGAGTTTAAATGTACCACATCGGTGAATTAAGTTACATTTAAGTGTTTAGTGAAGAAAAGAATTTTGTATTTAAAACGATTTTAAACATAAACGTGTTTTAATATCAATCCTAAAAATGAGGCATTAATGGTAGTTTTTATAATCAGATTTAAGTTTTTCCCGTCTTATTTTTTTATCACATATTACATACATCTATTTATATAAAAATAAGTTGCATTGTGTTAGCAATTGATGTTCTCTGTAATGCGTGAACCGATTTTGTTTCTGCTAAAGTTCACGTGGGAGCTGACGTCAATACCAAGGTTTTTATGTATCAACGGTCTTCAAATGTGTATTGGTTCATGAGTTATAGCCATGAGTTAGTGAACACTGAATTCATTCCGAAACATGTATTTTTTTTGCATGGAAATTTTTCGAATATGACTTAATATATTGAAAACTGAAATTCAATTAGTTTTTAAATTCATTACAATTCGCTTTTAGTCAAACCATTACTTTAGTTTAGCTACTTAGGTATTGTAAATCGCAGACGACATCGTGATCGTAGTAACTGCTAGGCATGTAGACGAAGTCGAACTACTGGCGAACGAAACGGTGTATGCCATTAGGTCATGGATGAAGTCGAGCGGCTTGGAACTAGCAGAACATAAAACAGAAGCATTACTTATAAGCAGTCGTCGAAAACGGGAGAAAATAAACATAAAAATAGGAAAACACATCATAATGTCCCAGCAGCAACTTACGCACCTAGGAGTGGTAATAGATGACAAACTAAAGGTCAGATCACATATTGAAAAAATATGCACTAAGGCATCGAACATCGTGGTAGCTTTGTCTAGGATGATGCCAAACGTAGGGGGACCTAGGCATGGGAACAGGAAGCTAATCTCTTCAGTGGTAAAATCAACCATTTTATACGCGGCCCCAATATGGGCGGAAGCTCTTAAAGTCAAGTCGGTTGCGGCCAAACTAAACTCCGTATACAGATTATGTGCCTTAAGAGTAAGCAGTGCATATAGAACTACATCGGATGACGCAGGTTACGTTATAGCGGGAATAATCCCAATTGACATAATGGCAGACGAGGCAAAACGCGTGTACGAGCGCAAAAGATTAAGTCCACCAAATGCAAATGAGATTCCAAACATGGAGATACGGAAAACCATGCAGGCATGGCAGAAGAGATGGGAGGAAAGTGGAAAAGGGAGATGGACCTTTAGACTAATACCGAAAATAGAGTCTTGGCTAAAGCGGAAGCACGGCGAGGTGAACTACCACCTAACGCAATTTCTTACGGGACATGGAGGGTACAGAAAATATCTGCACAAGTTTGGACTCGGCACGTCACCAAACTGTACCTCTTGCGCAAACCAATTAGAGGATGTAGAGCACGTTATGTTTTGGTGTCCAAGATTTGAAAACGAGCGTAGGCACGCAGAGGATATAATAGGACAGAGTATACATACTGAAAACATAATAGACGTGATGACAAGAAAGAAAGAGAACTGGGATGCGACCTGCTCTCTAGTCAAGGAAGTCCACAAAAAGCTAAGGGAGGAAGAGAAGCACAGAAAGATGCTATTGCAGGTAGAAGTAGAGACTAATTAGGTCTATCCGACCCTGCGAAGGAATATCATGACAGACAGTTCCGCAGGGCTGAAGGAAGAGAAAGGAGGTGTTTTTAGTCGGTAGGAATCCGACATAACCCAGGGGGTAAAATACCAGGGTATCTGATGGAAGATTTTTCACCTACCTTCACACAAAAAAAAAAAAAAAAAAGGGATTGTAAATTACACCTTCATAAGTTATAGCCACATTTAAGTGAACACTGCTTTCATTTCGAAACATGTATTTTTTCCGTGCATAAAAATTTTGAAAATTTAAGTTAACATTTTAAGAAACTGAAAGTCGTCTTCTGGCATTGCAGCCACTTTGTTGAGATGGTGGTCGCACAGCAGATTCTGCTTTGAAATTGTCATTGAATTATCAAGTTAATGAAACTCCCACATGTTACGTTTCAAAAACATCTGGAACGGCAAAATTATTGAAACGTTGCGGTATCATTATTTGGGATGAATGCATTATGGCGGATAAGAAATATGTTGAAGCATTGGAAAGAACAATGAAAGACCCTCTAGGTAATTCAGAGTTGTTTGATGGTGCCCTTATTTTATAGATCTACAGCTGCCAATGAAATTAACGCTTGCTTAAAGTCTTCATGCTTATGGAGATTTGTAAAAACATTGAAACTCACTACTAACGTTCGTGTTCAGTTCCAGAGTGATCCATCTGCTGAAAAGTTCTCTAAGCAATTGCTGAAAATTGGGAATGGTGTAATGCCTGTTAATGACACTGTATTGAGAACATTGCCAAATGATTTTTGCCATTTCGTAAAGTCAAAAGAGGAATTGATTAAACGTGTTTTCCCCAACATAGCACAAAAATATACATGCCATACTTGGTTGAGTGAACGAGCAATTTTAGCGGCAAAGAACAAAGATGTTAGTGAATTAAACATGGCAATACAATAGAAAGATTCCTGGCGAATTGGTTTCTTGCAAGTCTGTGGATACTGTTACCAATGTAGAAGATGTTGTGAATTATCCAACAGAATTTTTGAATTCGTTGGATTTACCAGGATTGCCTCCGCATAATGTCAAATTGAAAGTTGGAGTCACTATTATTTTGCTTCGCAATATCAATCAACCCCGTTTGTGTAATGGCAAAAGACTTGCTATTAAAAGGTTTATGGCTTATGTAATTGAAGATACTATTTTAAAATTAAAGGCGAAGATGTATTCATTCCACGCATCCCAATGACTCCGTCTGATATGCCATTTGAATTCAAACGACTTCAGTTTCCTGTTCGGCTTGGGTTGCGGTTACTATTAATAAGGCGCAATGCCAATCATTAGGCCAATTGTGGAGTGAATTTAGAGTATCCAGCAGCCGTATTCTGTAATTCGCTAAAGCTAAATCTCTATCGCTAAAAATCTATAAAGTTGATTTAGCGATTTTTGGCTACGAATGCAATTCTGTAACGTGCATTGCTAAATTTTGCAATGCCATAAAAATCTAATTCGCCGCAATTTAAGTTTTTAATGTCATCGCTAAAATGTTCAACTTTTGTTTTCTCTAAGGAATTTAACCGATCGAGATTAAGCTTTAGCTAAGCGAATTACAGAATACGGCTGCAGTTTTCTCACATGGGCAGTTGTATGTAGCCTGTTCGCGCGTTGGCAAACCATCGGTTTTGTATATTTCTACCGTAAATGGAAAAACAAGAAGTGTTGTGTACCACAGAGCATTACAATAAAAACAATTTTTCACTGATTATAATGAATTCGAATTGATTTCTTATTTTTTTTTTTTTGCACTACGAAGTGTGCAGGGGTTCGCTAGTGTGTATATAGTTTTTGATTATATTTTATATAATTTTTTAATTATGTTTTTAATTTTTTCTCCGATAAAAGTAGCGCCCTTATGGTTTTGATTATTAGAAAAAAATTTATTTTGAACTATTTTGACTATTAAAGTATAAAAGCTTTTGAGGATTGTAATTTGACTTAGATTACACATTCGAATAATATGAAAATTTATATAATAAATGTTACTCACCATGAGAAATAAATTCCCAGATTCTATTTATACATATTTTTTAAGAATTTTTTTTTCATTACATATCAAAAATTCAAACATTTCCATTTGGACTTAAAATTTATTTTTTTATTATGTGTTTGAATTGAAATTTCTTAAGCACAATTGCAATACTTTTTGTTGAGCCTTTATTGGAAATGTAATTGTGTTAATTTCCCATTCCCATATTATCCATTATAAAGTCTCAAAAACAAAAAAAAGAACTAAAAAATTCCAGTTTACACTGCCAGTCTCGTGTCTGATGGCACACGGTGATTCATACGTTTTTAATTCCTAATCCTGAAACTTAAATTTAAATTCAAATAATTTCAAAAGTCCCGTCTGCATATTTAACACATTATTTCTGATTTAAAAAAAAAAAAAAAGAAAGAAAACAATGCAAAAAGTGATTTTTCAATTAAATCCTTAAATTTAATTTTCTTAAGTGTTTTCGAAATGTTTAAAATGAAATGAAATCATTTTTATGTTTCCGCATCCGCAACAAAAATGTAAATGACACTGAGTGTGGGAGTGTGACTTGGATAAATGTGTATGTAAATAAGTGTTTACCAACCTGTAAATAAGTTTGCGGCGAACGCTGCGTTTAAAAAATCCAGAGCAACCGTTACAGGCCAATATTCCATAATGTTTCCCCGAACTGGTGTCGCCACACACTACGCATATGAGACCAAGATTTTGATTTTTCTGGCGATTCACTGTAAGGCAGGTTGGTTCATTGTTGTTGTTGTTGTTATTATTATTATTGATGTTGCTGCTGTTGTTGTTATTGTTGTTGTGATTACTATTGCTACCATTTGATGATGTATCGTTGGCCTGGGACACAGCTGCCGAAGCTGCTGCCGCAGCAGCAGCGGCTGCAGCCGTATGATGATTCCAAGGCATCAAACGGTTTTGGGGCGGTGTACAACATAATCTACTAGGATTTTGTATTTCTAGAAGTGAAGAAAAAAATAACAAGTTTTATTGAAAAATATTTTCAGTGAAATAACTACAACAAAAAGAAAAATACAAAAAAGTAAAAAATAACAAGTGACAGACGAACGGACGGACAAACACACGCTTTTTAGCTAATTTGAATTTTATTACTGTCGCATTTTATTACGGTTAAAGTTGTTGTGTTTGTTGCTATTTCCATTGTTGTTTGTTTAGTTAAAAATTAAGGGGAAAAAGTCGTTTTGTAAAAGTGTGTACCCGAAGGTATTGTAACAACGTGTTTTTACCAACTGAAATCGCACAACTAACATTTTTTTAAAGTTTTTATTCTTCTGGTCGTGAAAATTTACAAAAACTTGTTGATTATTTTGTGAAATAGTTTTGAAATGTCACAAAGCAGTGCAAAAGAAAGTATTATTTATATTAGAAGATTTGTTTTGACGATTGTACATTATTGTTTACAAATGTCAGCTGTTCGAGTATCAAGGATTCAAACGCAATACACGTAGCAAAAGAAACTTTGCAGTTTTAGTATTGTGCAAAAGAAATGTTTTGACAATCGCAATTCCGTGTATTTTGTTGCTGGATTGCAAACAAAAGCTACAATATTTTGCAGTTACATTTCCGCAGGACCATTTGCATAAAACACTAAACACCGCTAATGTTTTTTTAAATGTATACCACTTTTGTTGATTCTTCGGCAACTTTTCTCAACTTAGCTAATTGCAAAATATTTAACTCTGTTTGACAAGGCTACAACAAGGCATTCAATCACACAACATGGCAATGCACGACCAATCCTGTTGGCCATGTCTTTAAGACATCCTCGAAGACGGGTGCATGACAATCTTAATTCCTGCACGACATGTGAGAGACAGCGGGAACAAATCGTCAACGACATTTTAGAACAAGTGTCGCGAAAATCGTGCACGACACAAAGAAAGACAATGTCGCCTATTTTATCATCAACGACTACATGCATGACAATGTCGTCTATTTCGACGTCCACGCCAAAAATTATTATATGTTTATCTAATTCAGACAGTTTTTTAGTATAGTTGGAATTTTAATTTCTGTTATAAGCAATCCTAAAGTTGACAGTGAATTATTTACTCCATGTAATCCATTTTCCAGCCCGCGAATAATTTCATCAGCATTTTCGGTTTTACTGTTTAGAACTAATTTGTAAATTTTTTGTAGGTATTTAAATTAACAATTAAAAAAAAAAGAATGTAGGAATTTTAAGAAAACCAACCAAGTGATTGAATAGTTTTCGAGAAAACTTTGTCGTCAATAGCTTTTATACAAGACAACTTATAAGACAGTGTCGCTCATACTGTCCCACATAGAGTTTAATAGAGGGCAACTTATAAGACAAAGTCGCTCATACTGTCCCATATAAAGCTAAATAGAAGACAACGTCGCTCAAACTGCCGTGCACGACGATTTCCTGTAAATTGTATTTTAGAAAACCTAAACAACAGAGGACAATTCGTGCATACAACTGGGAAATTACTGGCACCAACATTTGATTGCGTGTGTATGGTGCAGTTGTGTATGGCCCTGCAGCAGATTTACCACTATCATTACTTTGGTACATCTGCTGCAGAGCATAAAAAAGTTAATTGGATGTACGGTGCACTCGCGAAAACGTGAACTTATTTTTACCAAGGCTGTTCACGTTTTCAAATTTGATCATGTTTTTGATTGTGAAGATTTCAGAACTAAGAAGCACGGCTTAGCACCAGATATTAACTTGAAACAAAAAAAAGCTAGACATTTAAAATTGAACTAAAAATTTAAAATGTCTACTATCAAAGTTATTTGCGGGAATACAAAGTTTATTATTAATACGATTTCCGTATGACGTGCTAAATTCCCAATTTTTCATATTTGATAAATACACTGAAATTTATTGTTGAGGGAAATCTAGCTACGTTTATTAAATTTACTAAACAAATCACACATAATCGAATCAAAGCAATCTGACGTTTAAAATTGTGTCACAATTGGTAAATGTTACAATTACAACTGAATAAAAATTGTTAAAAATAAAAAAAAAATAACAAAAATAGAATGAATGCTACAATGCCAAGTTTTTCTCTTTGCTGACGATATAAATTTGCTATTTACAGGAAATAAAGAGTTTCTAGATTGTCATGTTGAGACCATAAATTATGTTCTTCTAAGAGCTGCAGACTGGGCAGAACTAAATAAACTCAAATTTAATCCTAATAAAACAAAAGCCATAGTCTTTGGCTCTATTGATAACCCGGAAGACTCTATGAGTGTGGTTTTTGAAAATACTCGTGTGCAATTTGTTGAAACCGTTAATTGTTTGGGGGTAATACTGGACAGGGATCTAAATTTTAGAAAACATATGTATATCGGCAGTTGCTGCTAAAGTTGGTTATTCTCTACGTATTCTTTATAATTTGGACTGCTACATACCTACTACTATTAGGATAAGATTATCACATGCTTTACTTATGACACATATCCTTTACTGTTTTGAAGTTTATGGCAGCACTAATAGAACTAATATTAATCATTTGCGAGTAATATATAATCGTATATTACTATATATTTATCGTGTTAAAAATTTTGATCCTGTGTCATCATATTCATTTAACTTCATAGGTTGTTCATTTCTACAGTTCATTGATTTGAGGCTATTACTTACATTATATCGAATTGTAAAAACACGTAAACCTACATCTGTGTTAGGATACTTTTGTGTCTCTAGCTCCACTCGTAACCCTGAAATAATCATACCTAGAATAAATAATAGTATTTTCAAAAAAATTTTCTTGGTGAAGTCAGCTAGAATATGGAACAGACTTCCACGACAACTTAAAACTTTTAGTTATACAATATCAACCATACGACCTAAGTTTTTGGAATACTAAAATAATTATTTTTAAACATATATTATAATTATAATTCATAGATTAAAAAAAAATAAATTTTAATTTTATTATTCTTATTCTTAAAAAATACTAATGTTTTGTACAAATTAAAATAAGTGCATTAATCATATATGGCCCTATGGTAGGCCTGCCATACGTCCTGGTTTTCCAGGATTGTCCTGGTTTTAGACTACTTGTCCTGGTGTCCTGGTCCACTATTAAATTGCGCTGGTTTTTTGTACAGGTCAAGACAAAAAAATTGGTTTTTTGCTGGTTCTTAAGATTAAGATTTCTGTTATAACACTGCTTACATAAGGCAATTGTATAAACAACTTTAATTAAATTCAACTGTTATCTGGTGTTAGCGTCGTTTAACTAAAAGTTTTAAATAAAATTAGATGAGAGTCAATCCTCTTTCAAATTTGGTTTCAACTAGTTGCTGTAAAAAGTTATACCGTGTAAACAAATTTAATAAGAATTCGAAAACCGATAACAAATTGCTTTCTCTAAAGCAGCCCATACACGCAGAGAAAAAACATTTTTAAATATGGTCACCTCCAACAATACTATGTTTAAGGAAAATTGTCACCATATAATGTTTAATTTAACCATATTTGTGTCACCGACAACCATATTATGGTTAAATTAGTCCCCTATCAAGAAACCACAACCATATTATGGTTGCCTCTAAACATGTTATGTTTAAATATGATAATTATATGTTTTTAAATTAAAAATAGTATTTTTCTCTTTTTCAAGAGCAACATGTCATGGTTGAAAACCAACCATGCTATTATAAGTTTTAAACATATTTTAGTTATTATTAACCATAATATGTTCGGAGGCAAACATAATATGGTTGTGGCTTCTTGATGGAGGACTATTTTAACCATAATATGGTTGTCGTAGACAATAATATGGTTAAATTTAACATATTATGGTTAAAATTTTCTTTAAACATAGAATTGTTGGAGGTGACCATATTTAAACATGTTTTTTTCTGGGTGTACACGTTTCAATTCAATTGTCAACTGAGTCGGTTGTTGTCCAAATCAAAGCGTTTGACAGTTGTCGAGTTGGTTGAAGAAAAATCAAAAGATTTTGATATTACAGCTTTGCTTAATGCTGGAATTCTCTAAATTAAAAAGGAATGCAACAAATAAAACGAAAAATCTCCGAAAATTTTTTTCACGTTTTAGAGTAGTAAATGTCAAAACTAAATTGTTCACTTTTTATGTTTAAATATAATTTTTTGGTTAGCTAATTGGGCCTAAATTGTTCAATGTAAATTAATTTAAGAACACGTTTCCGAGTTTTTAAAGCTGGAGGTCCATACCACGCGTTTTCGCCTCCACGCAGCGCATGTTTTTATAACCTTACTTGTTCTACTTTTCAAGTACTTATGCAGCAGCAGCACAAGTAAAAATAAAATTTAATTTGTCAAAATCAGCTGATTTGTTCGAACGCTGCTTGTGACGCTTACAAAAGTAGAAAGTAAACCTACTTTTCGCCTCAAGGCATCTACGCTTTTGTGCATGTAACTTACTACGTATAACTACACAGATTTTATTTTTTTTAACAGCTGCGTATGCTGCGAAAAAGCGAGTAACGCGTGATGTGGACCTCCAGCTTAATTTATTCTGGTATTCACGTTTTCTCGAGTTCACATACCCAACAAATAAGTGGAAAAACATGCAAAGTAAAGTTAAATTTTTTGCTGAGTTGAAAATTTTCTAAAATAAACACAATTATAACAAGTAAGAGTGCTATATTCGGCTGTGCCGAATCTTATATACCCTTCACCATTGTGCGATGAGAACACAGAGCAACTAGACAAAAACTAAATAATTTTTACATATACATACATATTTACAATACTTAAAACTTCATTATAAATTAACCGATTTGACAGATTTATATACCGACGTGTTTAAGAAGAAATTTGCCAGTTAGTTGGGTTATAAAACTTAGACTCGGCAAGATCTATGGTTCCCGAAAATGGGTATTTAAAAAAAAAAAATTAATATTTTGGTCATAACTTTTTCGTATCTGAACCGATTTTCTCGAGTTTTTCAGAAAGTTTTCTACTAAAAATTTACGGGTTGGTTTGTATTTATAACTTGAATGTTTGCACCTAATTTGGAAACTTTGGCTCTTGCCGTTCTCCATATATACAGAAAAAATCAATAAAAACACAACAACAACTAGGGATTTTTGGAAAAAATTAGAGGCAGTCGTGGTTTTTTGTTCAGATCTCAGCCATTTGTGGACCGATCTTGCTGAATTTCAATAGGACGAAATGGTGGACTATATGTGACATAAATGTAAAACAACCTAGCCGCTATCAAGTCTGGAGTCTCCGGAAAATACATATCAAACGTAAGACGGACAGACGGACGGACATGGTTAAATCAAGTTCTCTCCTCATAAGGACCCAGAATATATATACTTTATAGGGTCTTAGATCAATATTGTAGAAATTACAAACGGAATGACAAACTTATATATGGGCAAATCCTGCGTGACGAACGCTACATTCGCACGCGTTTTCTGATTGAAATGTTACAATTTTTTGGTCTTTCAAAAAAGATAGCTTCAACTTTTATATAGTATTTAGTGACATTAATATGTACTTACGAATGGCATATATTAAAATTTCTTAGCAAGTATTTGTTGCGAAATAATTGATCACAAAGTTTTGTGACGCACGCTACAAAAAGTGGAAGTAACTTCAAAGGTTGAAGTGCGTTTTCCTAATTTTTAGCGAATTTGGCATGATAAGATAAAATCTAATTCCTAAAAGAAAGACGACTAAAAGAGAATTCTAAACGCATTTATTCGCAGCCAAAAAATTTTGTGATTTTTTGACAAAAGCCGTGAACCCTTTGTGACGCACGCTACGTAACGCACGCTACAGTTTTCCAGTAGTAGTTTATTATTATATTTTATTTATTTTAACAAAACAAATTATATTTTTATGAATTGCATTTCCTAAACTAATTTCTTAACTAATGAATGTCAACTTTTTTTTAACGAAATTTATACTTGGATAAGTCTGCTGTAAGTGCTACTTTAAGCACAAAAATCACCTAAAATAATGCTAAATTCACGTATAACAATAAGAAGTCAGCAGTGGGGTAGGATTTGGTAAAAATTATTGCATTAATGATCATTGAAATACATATTTTTTAATATAAAAATGAAATTATACATCTAGTCTTGTATTCCATTAAAAAAAATTCATTTGGAAAATTTTTTGTTGGTGGACTGTTTCTGGGATTTGCCTTTATACCCTTTTCCACCTGAGGTGAAGGGTATAAAAATAAAAGAAATAAAAAATCACAGATCCTAAAATTATTCTTCATAAGCAGTAGGTACTATATCTAAAAAAAAAAGTTTTTCGCGTACACTCTTTATTCGCATAAGTGTCCAAATCTTTATACATACATACATACATACATGCATGCATAAATAGTAGTAAATTTATCCATCAGTCTGCCTTTTTCATTGAATCAGTCTGCTTTTGCTTATGACAATTTAGCATAATTTCCACCACCAAAGAAATTCGATTTTTATCTGAATTTATTTACACATTCAATTAAGGCCATCACATTACATTCAATCTGCAAACAAACAAAATTTTCTCGGGGGACGGACAATTGTTTTCTCATCACACCCTAATTTGATTGTTGCAAACGTTCGAATGTGGAACGGGAGTAGGAAAAGTGATTTTAAATTTGATCAACACAGTCGGTTGGTAGAATCACTGCTGTTTGTCGTTTTTTTTTTTTACTTCCACTTAACCCCTGTTCAAATACCAACGAAAACACCAGTCATTCATGGAACCATTAAGTTTTCTTTTACTGTTACTTTGACTCACTATTCGCAAGTGATTTTGTAGGCGAAGAAGAAAAAAACAAAAAACACCAACTGCGGTTTAAAGCCGACGGGATTAACGCCATATGTTTGAATTTTCACAAGTTAACTTTTTCGTCTCTCCTTTCTTTCTAATTTTCTCTGGTAAAGTGTATATGATACATTATCCTTTTTTTCAAAAAATATTGTTATTATATCCTTTTTGTATGTTGAATAAATAGATGAAACAAGTGTTAACATAATTTAGTTCTAAACCGATTTACAATTTGTTGCTGCCTAGCCGCTGCCGCTGCCTCTGCTGTTGCTGCAATTCGTTTCAGTGCTGGTTGCTGTTTCAGCTCTATTGTTTGGCTTTATTTCTGGTGTATCCTTGTGTTGTGATATGAATATTAAGGATGTTGATTGAGTCAAATTTAATTCAATTACATGACTAATGATATTATAATATAATAATTTTTTTATGACTTTAAAAAGCGAACCTTTGCACGTAGCCAGAGATTTGGTGACGATGAAGTGGAAGGAACGCATTTTGCATATTAAATTTTGTTGTTGAATTCGGTTTTTTGTAACCCTTTAGTTGTCCTGAATTCCTTTGGGGTTTTGTATTGTAGTTTAAAAAAAAAAGTTCCTTTAAAACTGATTGAGAATTAATTGGAAAAGTACTCATAAACTTAATCATTGCATAAAAGTTGAAAAGTTGTGGCAACAATTATGTTTAAATAAAAAATATCTTTATCACTCAGATGAAGTGTACGTACGAAATGTATCTGGAATAAGTAAATTTCTAAAGTTAAGATTAAAAATTTCAGCGAAAAAAATATAAAATATTGCAGATTACACGCTGAGAAAAAATATGGTTTGGCTTGGTTACGGCAACTACTCTATGTTTACGGTAACAATATATTATTGTCGTACACAAAAAATTGTTTTTTTTTATTGAATATCAGCAATATTATAGTTACTGTAAACATATCAATGTGAATCGCAATTATAAATTATATTGCTCACAACCATTTCATGATATTTTATGGTCATAACATGATAACTTTCGATACGGTATCATAATATGTTAAAGATGCAAACAAAATATCTTTACTCTAATAATATTTTGTTAGCGCCATTTGTAAAATAATTTTGTATCAATTGTGTCGTTTGTTCAACAATTAAAAAAAAATAAAAATTAAAAAAACAAGTTTAAGAAATTAAAAAAATAAAGAAATTGTATTTACATTAAAAAGTGGAACAAAATAAGAAATCGATGTAAAAAAATTTGAATTTTTTTGTTATTGTTGTGACACCACTGTATCATAATATGATAACTTCAAAACTAATTATGATTAAAATGATAAGAATATGATTGAGGTAAAAATATTATGATGTACTATTACGAATGTGTTAAGTCATAATATGATTCAATAATAATTTAATTAAATTAAAATTCGTGTCGTAGCGAAAACCAAATAACGGCATAAAAAAATATCATAATAGAAAATAAAACTTATCGCTCATTTACTTCAATAGTGCCATAACTCAAAAAGCACGATTTCTTTTAGCTAATTATGTATGCTGATTGATATTGTGTAAAAATATTATTTTTGAATCGTGGGAAATTTTCCGGTTGTGATAAAAATGGGTGGCATGTCATAACGTCCAGTGTCATAGTGTCCATGGACTTTATGACACTTTTAAAAGTGCCACAATATCCATCAGAGCAGTGTCATAAAGTCGGTGGACGTTATGACACTTTGTAGAGTGTCATAATGTGCACAACATGCTTACAAACTCGAAAGCGGGCCTTCGGCCGGGCGCTAGGATTTTCTTCTCTTTGATAAAAAAAAAACAAGTACCGGCTTCGCTAACTAAAGCTTCTCTGCACAGCCGGCCTTCGGCCGGGCGCAAGGATTTTCTCCTCTTTGGTATAACAAATACTGGCTTCGCTAATAGGGCCCATACACAATACCATCATGATTGTACAATCAAGTGATTGTGCCAGCTGATGGACCGTGTATGAGCTTGTGGTGTGATTGTACCAGCTGATGGTGCTTTATCAAAAATAGTTTGATATTTTTTTGATTGTACCAGCATGATTGTATCGTGTGCTGTAAAGTTAGCTCATAAATGTTAAATCGTTAAGGCATAAAAATCAAAAAATTCAAAATTTAAAACAAAATTTAAATTAAAACACGTTTTTTTTTTAATCCTTATTCGTTTTTGTTTTAGGATAATAGCAATAATAACAGCAGCACAAATTTGATTGTTATTCATTACAACCTTTTCCACACACATTTTGGTAAAAAATGAATTTTGTACCAGCATGCTGGTGTGTTGTGTGCTTCAAGCTTAATTGCACAATCACTTGATTGTACAATCATGATGGTATTGTGTATGGGCCCTATAACTAAAGCTTCTCTGCGAATGACACTGGACGTTATAACATGCCACCTAAAAATTTACCGTTTTTCTACTTGTTTATTTTTAATTCTAACAATGACACTAAAGCTAAGCTAAAAAGCATTTAACTGTGAATTTTTTCAACTCGACTTAACAAGCGGCATGTCAATAGCAAAAATTTCAGGTAGCAACGATACTGTCACTTTTAGTCGGTAGAAGTTTCCCCCACATCATTATCAGCGTGGCCATTTTGGCATTTTTGCAGCTGGATTTAGCATTTTTTTGTCTGATTTAGCTGCAAATTTTTCATTTAGCAGTTAGCATTTTTTAGTACTTTTCAACTACAAATTTTGCATTTTTTAGCATTATTTAATTTAAGAGTATTAAGGTAATCTTTTTTTGAAAATCTACCACACTTTTTTGTTGAATGCATAAACAAATCGCTTCTCTTTTGCTGTACACAGTACAATCTTTTAAAATATCTTTCATATCAAATTGTTTTAAAATTTGAACAGCTTGATCCATTAAATTCATGTTAAGCTGATTTTTTCCCTCAATATCGATTTTGAAAAATTTTTGGAAACGAAAAGAGAAACCATAATTTTTAAAATAGAAAAACTTATACGAATTACATGCCGGGATTTTATAGCTCAATTAATAAGTCAACTTAGACAACGGATGCCAAACAATTATCATAATTTAACAAATACTTACTTTTTGTCACCATATTACGATTATTATTGAATCATATTATGACCAAATATATTCGTAATATTGCATCATTGTATAATATGTATTTTATTTGAACTAAATTATTTCAAATACTATTAAGTTTTTGAGCATAAGGTTTTTTTTTATAAAAAACTTTTAACGTTTTTTTTAAAACCAATAATAATAATCATATTATTATCCTGGTAATCATAAAAAGGTAAGAAGTTATAATATTATTTTCATCTTAATTATAACAAATTTAGAAGTACATAATCATATTATGATACAGTGGTCCTGTCACAACAATTAAAAAAAAACTAAATTTTTTTGCATCGATTTTTTATTTTGTGGCACCTTACAATTTTTTTTTAATGTTAATACAATTTCTTTATTTTTATACCCACACCACAATAGTGGAGAGGGTATTATGCATTTGTGCTGATGTGTGTAACGCCTTAAAATATTGGTCCTAGACGAACCTTAAAGTATAGCGATAGACTCAGAATCACTTTCTGAGTCGAACTAACGATGCCCGTCCGGCTGGCTGGCTGGCTGTCCATGTAACCTTGTGCGCAAAGTACAGGTCGCAATTTTGGAGACCATGAGGGAAGATAGAGGGAAATTTCTTCCTCTCAGAAACTATCAAACCGATTTTAATGAAATTTAAAGCATACATAGATAGAACGATATCTTTATGGACACAAAAGGGATGCATTTTTAAAAAAAATAGGACCACGAGGGGAGATAGGGGCAATTTATGCCTCTCAAACCGATGTTAATGAAACTAAAAACATAGATAGATCCATATCTATATGGACACATAAGCTATACAATTTTTCAAAAATAGGAGCACAAGGGGAGGTAGGGGGCAATTTCTGCCTCTCACAAACTTTTAACCCGATTTTAATGATGTTTATAAACAAAGATAAATCAATATTTATATGGACATATAAGCATGATGTGTTTTTTAATACTGTGGTGTAGGGTATCATATGGTCGGACTTGACTGACTATACTTTCTTACTTGTTTTAATTTCTTAAACTTGTTTTTTAATTTAAATTTTTTTTTTTAATTGTTGAACCACTCGATAGTGTTTGCCTAACGACACAAGTGATGGAAAATTATTTTACAAATGGCGCTAACAAAATATTATAAGAGTAAAAATATTTTGATTGCATCTTAAACATATCGACCCCTTTGCGCGAAATTATCGTATATGCCAATTTATTTTGAAATTGAGTTTTTGATGCAATCTTGTTCTACATTCAAAGAGACTTCACCTGCGATATATTTAAGGCGAATTCCAATTAGTTGCTCCAAAAAGCACATGTTTATTTTCATTTTGATATTGCAGGCGAAAGCAGAGAAAAGTAGAAAAATGGCTGTCCTGTAAAATTTGGTTTCTGTAACATACGATAATTTCGCGCAAAGGGGTCGATATTATGATAAATGTATAGAGAGTTATCATTTTATTGCTATTAAATATCATGATTACTCACAACCATAGTAATATAATATGTTTTGAAAGCTATCATTATTAAGTTGCTAGAAAAATAATTATTTTTCAGTCAACAATACTCAAATTTATAATTGCGATAAACATTGATATGTTTACAGTAACTATAATATTGCTAATATTAAATAAAAATAACAATTATTTGTGTACGACAACAATAAATTGTTACAATAAACATAGTGTAGTTGATGCCCAACCATATTTTTTCTCTTCGTGTAGTAATTGTTAAAGTTTTTTGAAAGTTCGAAGCCATGAGTAGCGACAAATCGAATTAATTTTCCGCGGAACACATTGTCGAGGTACTTTAAACTTTTTTTATCTAATTCACAAAAAAAATCGATTATCGTCAATAGAGTGGCTCGAAATAAGAAGCGCGACCCGTAAATTTTTTTAGTCGAATTAAGAGCTTAAAATTGTCATTTTAGAAGATCAATTGTATTTTTTTAAAAGATTGGATTAGAAATACACAAAAGATGATTTTGAGAGTTTAAACTCAATTTTACACAATTTAAGTCAAACATTCAGCAAAAATGGTCAAAAACTCATAAGAGTGAAGACGTATTTTTCTCGAGAAAATATTTGCAACAAGGACTTTTTAAATACTTTCGTCAAAGTCAGAGCCCTTTAGAAGTTGCATGAGGTAAAAAGAAGAATAACAAACTCCTGTTTACCAGGAACAATTGCATTGATAGTCCAATTTCCCCTATATGCGCTGTAAAGAGGATAAGTAATATAATTTAACCACGTTCATGAATTAATAATTCCTTTGCTCTAAAAACCCAAAAATATTTTGCTAATTTTATCTACTTTAAATTTTCATTCACACCTATCGTAAATAAAATGTTCTCCGAAACTTGTTCCCTTTGCCCTAAAAACTGTATGGGAAAGAAAAGAAAAAACTTCGAGGGAAAACTGTTCGAGTTTTATTCAGGATAGGCGTGATTATTTATACCAATGATCGCAAAGGGAGTTTTGAAACTGTACAAACTTGTGTATTTTTACTAATTTATTTTTTTGATATTAATGAAGCTTACGCAAACGATTCTTAGTCCGAACCATAGTATATTAAGTACCAGGTATGTCCCAATAGGGAGAGTTGTCATTATTTACCCATTTAATGTTAATTAATATATTTGATTTTTTGACGCTTGTTTAAATTTTTTCCATATTTTCTTTTGCTTGACGTTATATGGGTTTTGAAATTGAGAACAAAATTTCTAATGACTAGGGATGCGATTTCCATGCAAATGCATGTTTTTTGTCGATAGTCTTAGAACGATGTCGACTAATTATCTTTCCGAATCAATAAATTTGCCTTAAAATGGCATTGATTTGTTTTTGCATATTGTTGCATATTTTGATGAAAATGCATATTTTATCATATTTAGGTTTTAAATGCATATTTTTAAGGATTTTTTAATTTCCATATTATAAAAAAGTTAAAAAAAAAAAACTTTTTAAATACACAAAAACTTAAAATCAATACGAGTCATAACCGCAAAAAAAGCTTAAGTGACAAAAACAAAATTTTACAGGAGAGGGTTTTTTTTATTTTATTTCATACAAATTTTGTATGGAATATTGTCGCTTGAGATAAAATTGTTTTTGCTATAAAATCGTAACGGTTCCTTATGTGACCATGACATTTTAGGAGATGATGCAAGTGTTGCCAATAAAGTCGTTTATTAAAAAACACGAAAATGGAAAATGGTGTTACTTAAGCTTTTTTTGCGGTTATGCCTCGAATAAATAAATTCTTTTGGAGCTTTGATTTAAAAACAAGATTTTCAAGATTTCGACAAAAGATCCTTCTGTTTTAAACCAATGCAGCACCTAACATTGTTAAGGCTTCCAATGGGTGACAAATTACTTGCTTGGAACATGGGTTATACCGCGTTGCAGAGAATTTAGAAGCCAATTCGATAATATTGCAATTTTAAGTGAAATGTATCCCTTGATTCACCTTCCACCGCAGCCAGTAGTATCAAAATAGGGGCCTGGCTAGATGCTTCAGAATTATATGCAAAAAATTTTCGAGTAATTTAAGAATGTTTGAAGGGCTTGTTGATGCCGATGATTGTGCAATTAAAAAAAGGAAAAGAAATATTAAATTTATATAACATCAGAAGTCAATTAGCATTTGTATTTTCCAATTACGGATATATTGAAACAATTACTAATTAGGAGGGGTTTAGTTCACTTAATACTCAAGCCAAATTACTTGATATTGCAAAAAGTAAAATTAACAATGTGGAAAGAAGAATAGCCCGACAAATTAGAAAAAAAAATCCAAAACGTTTTGCAAAAAAAAATTAAGGATTTCAATAAATGAAATAAATTTCAAATATTTTTGATATGATCTGGAAATAAAGTGGGATCTGCAAACAAGTTTTTCCAAAATGCATTGGCATTCTTCAAGGACAAGCAAAAGTTTTACGTTTAAAAAATTAAAAAATTATAAATAATTGTTATGGAAGTTTTTAAAGATATTTGAATAACAATAGTCCGAATTTTATATATTTTTGTTTTTAGTAAAATTAAAAAACGATTATTTATGGAATTTTTTTCAGTTTTTAGTGAATATTTTTTATTTTTTAGTGCATATATTGGATTTTTTAGTGCATATTTTCGATTTTTTAGTGCAAGAAAATCTCATCCCTACAAATGACTATACCTTGTACTTATACTACCATGGTCCGAACCATTGTACAAGTCTACACTCAAAATATTATGTAGTTAAATTCAAACGAAAATTTATTTTAAACAACTAAAAATTCATTTAAAAAACGGATCATTTGCATTTCATTTAAAATAAATGAATTTTACATTAATTTTAAAATTTTTTTATTTATTAAACTGCATATTCCGTAAAATTTAATAGTTGTTACTTTAAAAAAATATATTTGAACCGACCAAAAATCAAACTATGTACATAACAAAATAAGTACGGGAAAACATTATTTTTTTTTTGTTGTTTGTTTTTTATATATATTTGTTATTATATATATAAAAAGAAGTGCACACTTTGATGTCACCACTAACTGCGAAAACGGGTAGACCGATTTCAACAAAAACTGTAGATGGTTTATGTAAAGTTTGCATGAAATCGGCCCAGTGGTTCCGGAGATATTGCATTTAGATTTTCCTATATATTCCCATACAAATATCAACAGAATGCTCTCAGTTTTGAACTCATTCGAAACGGCTTGACTGATTTTTATGAAATTTTGTATGTGTTTTTGTTAGGTATGAGAATAGGTCGTAGAGTATATTTTTATCGCTAGAGGGCGCAAAATATGGCATAAGCTCGCCCTCCCTATATCTTATTAGCTTATCAACCTATTTTCTTAAAATTTGGCATGCAGGCACAGGAAAATAGGGAACACGGCGTGAAATAGGGCAAGTGGAGAAAAGGCACCCCCTCCCTATATCTGCTTAGCAAATTGACCGATTTTCTTGAAATTTTGCAGGAAAATAGTGTAACATCTGGAAAGAACTAAAGCCTAAAACTTTTATTATTTATCGCATGAAATAGGGCAATAGAGTCCCTGCCCAATCTTTTGAACTAATCAACCGGGTTTCTTAAAATTTGGCATGCATACACTGTAACAACGAAAGGGAACAGGGCGTGAGATAGGGCAATAGCGGTAAAAGCTCCCCTTCCCTATATCTTTTAAACTTATGAGCAAGTTTTCTTAAAATTTGGCATGCAGACACTGTAACATCTGAAAGGAAATAGAAAATAGGATGTGAAATAGGGCAAGAAGGGTTAAAGCTCCCCCTCCCAATATCTTCTTGAAATTTTGCAGCTAAAAAGTGTTGCAGCTGGAAAGTACTATAGACTATAGTTTTTATTATTTAGAGCGTGAAGCAGGAGGGTTAAAAGCTCCCTTCCCTATATCTTCTTAACTAATCAACCGGTTTTCTTAAAATTTGGCATGCAGACACTGTAACATCTGAAAAAGAAAGAGCATGAAATAGCGCAAGAGGAGTAAAAGCTGCGCCTCCCTATTTCGTCTAAACTAATCAACTGATTTTCTTGAAATTTGGCGGGCAAATAGTGTAACATCTGAAAAGAACTAAAGCCTTTAATTTTTATTATCTTCTTAACTAAGTAACCAGTTGTCTTAAAATTTGGCATCCAGACACTGTAACATCGGAAAGAAATAAGTTATATGGCAAAACAACGTTTGCTGGACCAGCTAGTTCAATGTTAAAAAATAAAGTTATTCATAAAACACCTATATTTTTATTCAATTTTAACAGTACGAAAAACGAATTTAATAACCCACAATCACTTACTGTAATAATTTTATGAGTGTAGGTTAAAATGCTTCAACTTTTTCTGCCAAATTTCTTTCCGATTTCCTTTAAGAGTTGCCAAAATGATCACACGCCGATATATATTTCAACTTTTTTAGATTACTTATGCTTATATTAACAATATGCGAAACACCATATAATTATGTAGCCATCTTTGTGCATATAATAACGAACAAAAAGAAAAATGCGTGAAAAAATTATCTCGGTACCAACTCCCTTTCTTCTCTTTCTAAAAACTTAAAATTTAAGAAGCAAACATTGAAGCGTGTAAACCAGACCTATTTCTTTAATCGTCAGAATCTTTGACTTAATCTATGTTCACACTTATCAAATATTTGATCTCCTACACGTAACCACTAGTTTTGTTAATAAATTATTTGCTTTTGCAAAAAGTTTGCTTGATCAAAAATCCTTTAACAGTTTCTAAATTACATTAGTGGTATTCACACCGAGCTTGTAAGTTTGTTAGTCGTTAATCGTTACTTTTTTACACGCATTTTATTTTTGTATATTTAACGCGCTACCGGATTAACATTTAACAAATTAACGACACGGCATAAAATAGTTGTTAGTTGGTAACTCACAATCAGCTGTTGCAGTTTCTAAATAAATATAATAAAAAAGTGATTTGTGATACATTTCTAAAAAAATATTTGTGTTTTGGCAATTTTCGTGTACATTGAGAGTAAGTATTTTAATTAAATGATTTTTTTATTTTAAAGTTACCAATCTAACAGAGTTTTAAAAAGGGGGTCGTTCACAGTTGGTAACTTTAACAAATTAACAAACTACCGAGTAAAACATTAACAATTTCGGTGTGAATACCACTATTATAAAATTATCTTTTTACAAATAAAGCTAAGTAAGTCTATAAAAACAAAGCGAAAGCTTGATTAACTTACTGATAACGTTTTTTTTTTATTTTTTTCTGATTAAAATGTTTGCCCTCCATTAATCCTTAAAAATGTTATAAAAAATTATGAATCTTAATTAATCGATTAACAAATATTTCGGATTAGTCAAAATTTTAATAAATTGAATAATAAAATTTTTTTTTTCATTTTGACCTACCGTCAAAATTTTGTTTTCTGTAACATTTCATTTTTTGGCCAAAATTCAAAATTAAAATTTTTGGAAAGTATACATAAATATATTTGTATACCCTTCACCACAGGTGGTGAATAGGGTATATATAAGTTTGTCATTCCGTTTGTAATTTTTATAATATTGATGTTAGACCCTATAAAGTATATATATTCTGGGTCCTTATGAGGAGCGAAGTTGATTTAACGTTGTCCGTCTGTCCGTTGAAATGGGTTTTCCGAAGACCCCATATATGATTGGGGCCAGGTCATTATACAATTATGTCACATATGGTCCGGAATTGTTTGCTATTGAAATTCAGCAAGATCGGTCCACAAATGGCTAAGATATGAGTAAAAAACCACGACTGCCTCAAATTTTTTCATTTAAAGGTCCAATTAGACGTGACATTACCATACCAACACTGTATTACCAAAACGACATTAACATACCATACAAACTAATTTAATTCTGGATTCTACGGTCATACAGTGGCTATGGTAATACGGTGTTGGTAATGTAGTCTTTTTTTTTTTTTGTTGTTTTTTTATACACTTCACTACAAGTGGTGGATTTTATTTGTAATATGTTTAATTTTACGCATACACATACACATTAATGCATGTATATGATATACCGCTCAAATAAAGAAACACACTCATAGACTCAATATATTTTAATTTAACGCTTCTTCAGTAAAAGCATTCGTAGCCGAGTTGTTAAATTTTCTCCTGAGACTGAGATGATATTGCCAGTTCGAATCCCAAAAAGAATTTTTTTTCATTTTTTTTATTTAATTTTTTTATATTCTAAAAATCGATTTTAAGATAATAAAACGAATTTCAAACATCAACTTTGGCAAAAGAGGAAACGGGCTTAGGTTCATATATAAATTTTTTGTTTTTTTATATTATTCGGCATGACGAAATGAAAAGTTGGCGTGGCTCAATTAATATTTATTTATACCTATCTAAAGAATGTTATTTATGTATATAATTTTTTGTTCTTATCTCATCATGGTGAAGGGTATAAAAGATTTTCGGCATAGCCGAAAATAGCACTCTTACTTGTTTTTTTTTTTTTTTTTTGCTTAAATATAAAAAAATAACAATGGAAACATCTTTTTTTTAAGTTGCGACAAATTTGATTTTGTGCTACTTAACGCTCAGTTAGGCGAACGTTGCTGTACCGTATCTGTACTGTATCAATCAGCTGTTCACTTTTTGTTATATGAAAACCAATACAAAAGCTTACCGAAATGCAATGTACCGTAGTTTCAACGTACCAGTCTGTAAAAAATAAAATTTCATGCCGTTGTTACGTGACATTTGTAAGACAGTGATGGGCGGCTTGTATGTTACATTGAATGCGGGTAATTTTACTCTTTTTTTTTTTGGTACTTTTTTTCAGTTTATCTATGGAATTGCGACAAAATAACTTACAATACAACATATTTCCAAATATACAAATATACATATGTTTAGATGTTTAAAGTAAACAAATGCATATACATACACATACAATGGAAATGTGAAACATATAAAAGACTTTTAAAGGTTTCAAAACCTTGTTTGGTGTATGCACATTAACAATATATGTATGCTTAAAATTTATATATGCTTAAATACAAATTTATTTATTGTAAATCTATAATATAAATATTAAATTATTAAAAATTATTACATACACAAAATACTGTTTTAATACCATTTAAATCACGTGGTACCTTTTCTGCACAACGGTCACCATTTGAACATTTTTGATTCCCATCACTGTGTGTTTTGTTTTATGTATACTACATATCGAGGGTTATTTTTCAAATAGTGCTATCTGAAAAATCACAACTTTACAGGAGAGCGAAAAAACTGATTTATTGAACACGTTGCTATAAAAACTCCATAAATAAAAAAATATTTACTATAGACAAAAACTCATCGACAAATTTTTTGCAGTTTTTTTTTTGCAAAATTTCTACAACGAATTTTAAAATTATATTAGTTTATTAAATCTAGACACAATTCCTAACCATTTGATGTATAATATGTCTACTTTGTAATAAAACTTTTTATCATTTTATTATATGAAGTAATATTTTTTATGTAGATAGCACTTTTTTACCAAAAAAAAACGTGTGTGTTAGATAGCACAAAAAATATTTATGAAAAAAAACGTTTTGGGAAATTTTTTTTTTTTCAAATTTAAATGACAGATGACCCTTCCGTAAATGAACACGTTTCTGTAAAAAAAAAATTTTTGAAAAATTTCAGATAGCACTATTTGAAAAATAACCCTCGATATTGCTTTTTGTTTATGTATGGGAAAACATATGACGTTTTTAAACGTTCTATAAGTGCACCAATGTGCTTAACTGAGCCTTTAATCAGTTGTTTTGCTGGCGATTTCTAAATAAGTTATAAAATAACGATTGAGTACAGTGAATTTTGTGATTTTTATTTTTCCAGGCGACTACTGAGTGCGAGATACATACTTAATTTTAGCGAGTAAAGCGCGCCGAAGTTGGCAGGCGGGTGTTTATAACCATTTTAAATCATAAACATATTGCTAAAGGCAAATAATCCGAACAATTTAAGCAATATTAAAAAGAGCAGTAACGAGTATTTTGTTCAAACCTCTGTAATAGATGGCATAGGAGTCGTTAAAAACTACCAACGGAAAGACGAACAATATTCTGGAAGCGAAGAAGACGGAATGAAGAATTTAATTTTTTTAATTCATGTTTTTTAAATTTAATTGATGACTTAGAACTAGAAAACTTAATTTTGTAATAAACACTTGTTTAATGTACGGTTTTTACAATACATACAAGTAATTGAACGTATAGTAAAGTTTATATGAAAAGCACTCAGTTTTTTGAGAGATTTTCATGAAAATTTACTTGTTTTATGAAAACTGCGCAAAAAATAAAAGTTTATTTTTAATAATAAAAATATTGTTTTCCGTGAGGGTGCGTGACCTACTTTTCCCCCGTGTCAGTTCATGACTAAAATTTTTGGGCGCAAGAAAATAATCCAAAAAATCATTTAATTTGGCCCAGTTGTTTACGCACTAATTTTTTTACGACTCGAAGATTTTTTTTGCTTGACTCGTAAGCATAAAACGACTCAAGCATAAAAATCTTTCGAGACGTAAAGAAATTACACTCGTGAGTTTAAAAATAGAACTTTATAAGGGTTTGTAAGAACAACAAAATTTTTGAAAAATAAAACAAGTAAGAAATTAAAGTCGGTCAAGCACGAGCATATGACATAAATACTATTTTTGCTAGTGTAACCGATATGGAAGCCATGGACAAACATTGACCCGTCTAAAATTTTGTTATCAGGTTAAGATTAATGTAAAAGTATTATTTACTGCAGTATTTTAGTGGATGCCCATAATTTAGTACGAATATGGCAATGAATGAAGCAAAATATTTTGTAAAAAAAAGGACCAAAACTAGTTACGATTTTCACCCCTTAAACGTTCGAATTTCGAAAAAGTACCAAACTTGTATTCGTATTTTTTTGATAAGTTTCGAATGTGGTATAAACTTTATTTCTAGGTTTATTGGATCAAAAGATAGATGGGCTTACAAAAACGTACCAAAATTCAGGTTTAACCTTTTTCACCCTAAAAGAGCCGAATTTTAAAAAAGTACCACATACCTGTCCACTTATTTTTCAAAAGAACAAAGATATATATTACAGTTTTTTGTATCTCTTTTAGTTTTGGAGATAAAGGGTTTCCCAATTTACACCTTTTTACCCCCTAAACATTCGAATTTTTAAAAATTCTGCCTTAGTTGATCGATTTGGGGAGAGACCCACCTCCGGTATAAATTTCAAGTCTTTAGATTCAGGCGTTTAGGCTGTACGATGATGCATGAGTCAGTCACTCACGCAACTCTTTTATATATAACCTTGGAAATAAACGGTACTGAATATATTTCCATCGTAGACCAGTACAATCTTATATCTGGAAATCTGTGGATACTCATTACTTTAATCATCCCAAAAAATAGTTTCAACTCTTCTTGACTAAATAGAAAATATAATACCTTTCTGATAACAACAAAGTTCCGTTTGGTGAATTATGTACTCCAGGGGTGCCAGATAATTTTGATAAAAAATCGGCATATTTAAAAAAAAAATTGGCATTATCGGCACTTTAATATAAACAAATGGCAAATTAAAAATACCTATTTTAAATACAATAAAACATATTCTTACTTACAAATAAGAACAATTCAGAATTATCTAATGTTTATAACTTATGAAATTTCAAAAGAATCAATCAAAATAAACGTTTTACAAAGAAATTGTAGTTCAATATAAAGTTGTTTTTTTTAACTTTCTTATAATTAAGTATATTCCATATACAGGTAACCCTCCTACAAGACGGCTTCCTACAAAACGATTTCGATCTTACACGAAAAATAATTTGCGGAAATCTCCTCATCTACAACACGGTTTCATTCTAACACGATAAAATGGATGTGAAACTTTATCATGATTGAGTTGTTAAAATTGTAACAAAATAGTACAGAAGTACTAATTTTTGCATCCCTGTTAAGATATAGTTAGATTCAGTGATTCAGCAATATGTATGTACATATTTCTAATAAGAACAATGAATTTAAAGAAAATATTTAATTAAAAAAATATTTATATTTTACACTGTCTCCTAGCCTCATATAACACGTTTTCCTACAACACGGCGTTTTCTAGGAACCTATCTACCGTGTTGTAGGAGGGTTACCTGTACAAATATTTGAGTTTGACATTTTTATTAAATCCGTTTTAATATTAATATCAAAACAGTTTAAATTATTAATTTTTAAATAATCTTTAAAAAACGAATAACTTGCAAAGATAAATTTTCCAGTGAACATCAAAACTCTGTTACATTAAAAAATTCTTTCCACATTTGCGGAAGAATGTGGAAGGACCAAAAATTGTACCAAATGATGCCATAAAATGTTCACGTTATAAATCTGAAATTTTTTGCCAAAAAGTTTGCAAATGTATTTAATTTTCCTTACATAAGAATTGGCTATTTAATTTATGTACTAACATCGTCCTCAATTGCGTTATAATCTTTAAAAAAAAAATTAATTATCAAAGTAATTATTATTTAAATTATATTCATTGATAGTGAATATAAATTTTCAAGCACAAATATAAAGTGTTGTATATTTTCCTAATAGAAAAAGAAATTTTAACTGAATTATTTTAGGTTTAAAAATTATTTCTTTTTTAACTTTGGCCTTTTATTCTTCATATGTAGTGGAATATTTTTCAAATAAAAATGTATTAACCCAACACACATTACAAACACTGCATCTAATATTGAATAAAACTAACCCCAGAGCAAAAATCGGCAAATCGGCACTTTGATAATTAAGGGGCAAAAAATCGGCAAAATGCCGATAAATCGGCAAAAATGGCAGGCCTGATGTACTCTGTTAATGAGACAAACTCACAAACTTCACTATCGCTGCCCTTTGGGTTTAAAACCTAATATGGGACCTAAGCTTAGTTTTGGATCCACCAGGAAATTTTGTCAATACATTAATGCTATCGTAAAAGTTATTATTACCACTTTCAAATATGGACCGATTCCAATAAAATAATAAGAAAAAAAAGATAAGAAAATGTTGATTGCAAGTTTGGCCCAAATTTAATCCGAACACCAACATAATTAGATGGCTTATGGGCACAAGGAACCTATTCCGGAAAGAAGATTTTATTTTATATACTTTATATTACTTTATATTATTATAAACATTTTTTTTCATTTTTCGAATTTATTCTATGAGTTAAATTTCAGTTCTATTCCTTTAATTTTTCAGAAATTACTTTATACACTACCAGACTATTATATTGTATTTTCTATTTACATTTTACCTTAGCCTTCCTTTTATTTATTTTATTTATTTTATTTATTTTATTTATTTTATTTATTTTATTTATTTTATTTTTTTTTATTTTATTTATTTTATTTATTTTATTTATTTTATTTATTTTATTTAATTTATTTATTTTATTTATTTTATTTATTTTATTTATTTTATTTATTTTATTTATTTTATTTATTTTATTTTATTTATTTTATTTATTTTATTTTATTTATTTTATTTATTTTATTTATTTTATTTATTTTATTTATTTTATTTATTTTATTTATTTTATTTATTTTATTTATTTTATTTATTTTATTTATTTTATTTATTTTATTTATTTTATTTATTTTATTTATTTTATTTATTTTATTTATTTTATTTATTTTATTTATTTTATTTATTTTATTTATTTTATTTATTTTATTTATTTTATTTTATTTTATTTTATTTATTTTATTTATTTTATTTATTTTATTTATTTTATTTATTTTATTTATTTTATTTATTTTATTTATTTTATTTATTTTATTTATTTTATTTATTTTATTTATTTTATTTATTTTATTTATTTTATTTATTTTATTTATTTTATTTATTTTATTTATTTTATTTATTTTATTTATTTTATTTATTTTATTTATTTTATTTATTTTATTTATTTTATTTATTTTATTTATTTTATTTATTTTATTTATTTTATTTATTTTATTTATTTTATTTATTTATTTTATTTATTGTATTTATTTTATTTATTTTATGTATTTATTGTATTTATTTATTTATTTATTTATTTTATTTATTTAAATATTTATGTATGTATTTTATTTATTTATTTATGTTTTTTTTTATTTTATGTATTTTATTTATTTTATTTATTTTATTTATTTTATTTATTTTATTTATTTTATTTATTTTATTTATTTTATTTATTTTATTTATTTTATTTATTTTATTTATTTTATTTATTTTATTTATTTTATTTATTTTATTTATTTTATTTATTTTATTTATTTTATTTATTTTATTTATTTTATTTATTTTATTTATTTTATTTATTTTATTTATTTTATTTATTTTATTTATTTTATTTATTTTATTTATTTTATTTATTTCATTTATTTTATTTAATTGAACTGCTCCATACACAAGACTTACGAGTCTTATTTTGCAGTATGGAACTGAGAATGTGTATAATTATAAATCATTAATTAATTAACAACTTAATAACTAATTACAGTTTAATTTAATCATATGAGAGGCTTAAAGCATAAGGGGTTCAAGTGACTTATGTTAAATAATGAGACAAAAGCTGTTGTTTCGCTTCTGCTCCAAGCGAAGCAGGTATTTTAATGTCAAGTGCTTGAATTGTCCACCATATCTAGCGTCCGGATGAGAATCCTACATTCACCTATTGTGCTCTGAACAACTTCTCGGAACTTCACCTATAATTCCTTATGTAAACTCAATTTTAGAAAAAGGCACTTAAACCCCTCATATGTACTTTAGTCTCAAATAATTATGTTTCAAATTGTTATGTTGAAAACAGTTTAAAAATATTTTCCTTGAATTTTCGTGCGTTTCTTAAAAGTTGAAAACTGTGGGGTATATAATTCCAGAGAGATATTGAGAATATGTAGAAATGTCACTCCGAAATTAAACTTTTGTTTCCAAACGATCTAATTCATTTTCCCCTGCTTATATCTGAAATACAAAGTTTGCCGTACAGATGATCAGGTTTGTGGGTGTATATTATCTTATGTAAACAAAGATATACTAGAACGCCTATTTAGTCCATACACGTAACGGACTATGTTATTAAATGCAACTTTTAATTTTGCTTTACTAATTGTATCACATTTAGCAAGTAGCTCACAACCACATAATAAAACGGGCATCAGATAAGTTTTGGCAAGCAGTATTCTTATTTTTAAAGGTGTACAATGCTGGGTCCGCCAAAGAGTTCTAATCATAGAAAAGGTGCGACCACAAGCATAATTAATGTGGTTCGACCACGTAAGAATGTCATAAAAAAATATTAGATTTTGTTTGTTATTTATAAATATGTATATTGGGAATAATATTTTGTTTATTAGATTTTTTAGGATTTATTTTCAAGCCATTTGCCGTTGCCCACGTATAAATACGTTGAAGTTGCTGATAAACGTGATAATACACTGGTCAATTAAGGCATTTCTACAACTGGTATAAAGTTGAACGTCATCAATTCTTATATAACAATTTGTTAGAACGGCTGGGAGGTCATTAGAGTATAGTGAGAATAAAAGTGGCCCAACAATGAACCCCTGTGGTACCCCTCTTGTTACAGGCAGTGCCCTGGACTTCTGGATTCCAGTTTAAACATACTGATATCTGTTACCCAAGTATGTTGGCAATAACTGAATAGCGGTCGAAGAGAAATTAAAAAAATTACTGAGTTTGGACAAAGAATGTTGTGGATCCATTTTGTTGTCTTTTTTCAATAAATTTTTATTTGAAAGCTCATTTTTTAGTTAAAAATAAAAAATGTTTTTTATTCGATTTTTTTATAGTTTCAAAAAAAAATAATTCTATTTTGAATTTTCTTTTAACATTTTGGCATTTTGTAAAAAAAAAAGTTTTTTTTAGAAATAAGAAGTTTTGGTTAGTTTTCATATTTCTGGCAACTCTGGTTACGATGAACTTCATACATAAAACCCTTTCAACGGATATTTCAGTTTTAAGAATTTTATCCATTTTTTTAACGATCTTTTATCGCTCAGAAAATCGCCTAATTTTTGTTAACTTTTTTGGCTTAAATTTTAATTTTTATGGTCTCCGTCCATAACGCTTGTCATTTCCAAAGTACTTTGGCTCTTAACTATTTATTTTACTTAACAATAAAAGTTTGTGACTTAATGGAAATTTTTATTCGAAATTAAAGTTATGGAAACCGTTGAGATCTTAACGTTCAAAAGTACACATGGGCAATGTTAAATTATTTTGGACGATTTTTCAGGAGGTTATAGCAAATCTACTTTTTGCTTATCTTTTTTATACCCTACACCACCACTTGTGGCGGATGATGGTATACTACCTTTGTTATTCCGTGTGAAACTTTTTTTATTATTCATCTAAGACGGTGGGGTGTCACAAAGCCATAGGACATAAAGCCATAATGGCTTTATGTCTCAATCCAAACGGACATAAAGCCATAATTTTGATATGGCCTTAAGTCTCATATCAATTTTAGTGGAATGGGACATAAAGCCATTATGGTGTTATGTCCCATTTACTTATATGGTATAACAAAGACCTGCTTCGCTAACTAAAGCTTCGCTGTATAGCCGGCCTTCGGCCGGGCGCAACTAACTAAAGCTTCGCTAACTAAAGCTTCGCTTACTAAAGCTTAGTAAGCGAAGCCGGTGTTTGTTATACCATAGAGGAGAAAATCATTGCGTCCGGCCGAAGGCCGGCTATGCAGAGAAGCACTTGTTAGCGTAGCTTTTTCGGGTTTTTTCCATATATGAACGACGTCCCCAAATTTAGGGGCTTAGTTCATTTTGGGTTTGGGGAGTTAATTCATTGGGGACTTAGTTCATACCGCCATTTTTGACATAAAACAGGGCGACATGAAACAACAAAGCATTTTCTACATGAAATAGGGTGAATTACAATCATTATCAAAAATATGGCTTATGTCTCATTTTACGGAAAAAATGTATGGCGTTAAGTCCCATTATATTGAGACTTAATGGCATATGCCCTTATGTCTCAATGGAATGGGACTTGACGCCATATGGCTTTATGTCCTATGGCTTTGTGACACCCCACCTAAAATACATATATTTTGGCTCCTTGAGTATTTCTAAGTCAATTCTCAAATTGCTTGTAGTTATCCTAAGCAGCTTGGGTTTGAAATCCAGTAAAATCGGTTCAGTAGGATCAGAGCTATGCATCAAAATATGGATCCACCACCCTAAAAATATTGACACAAAAACTAACACAAGTGGTGGTAAAATGCACGGTTTAAAATAATATTTTGGACAAATTCGTTCTTTATGACTCGAAATCATAAAAGTAAATTTCGTGAAGATCGGTACATAATTTACCATCGGCCCTATATAAAGCCTACTCCCGGAAAACAGTTCAGTACGCCTAAAACCGTAACAAATAATACTACTTAAATAAAATTTGGTCCTATATGACTAGAAATCACGCTGTCAAATTTTGTGAAGATCGGTCCATAATTTACCATAGAAACGTCACAACCTTATAGGGCTAGAAATCAAACTGTTAAATTTTGTGAAGATCAGTCCGTAATTTACCATATCCCCTTTATAAAGAGAACTCTCGGAAAACAGTTTAGTACGCCTTAACCGTATAACAAAATGCTACTATAGTAAATTTTGGTCCATCACTGTTTTATAGCACAGAAAAAAATAATTTTCATATTTGAATACGAAAATCGCATATTCGATAAAAAAAAATGTTTTTGAATTTTCTGCGATGACGATTTTAGCGGTATTGATAAAAAAAAGTTTGTACACTCACAATATTATTACAGTAACGGACTGTAGTTTATTTAGGAAATATTCCGTTCAGTCATTTTTAAATAAATAAACATTTAAAATTTCAAGCAAATTTATTTTTAACTGATTCTAACAGTTATTCAAAAAACTAAGTGCATATTAATACGGATTTTCAGTTGCAGTTAATATTGTCCGTTGATTGAGTTAAATTCTTCTTTATGTTAAATTAAATAAAAATGTAATTTAAAGTAACGAAAAGTTCATTTAATTTTTACTGTCAAAAATTGAACGGCGAATTCCGTAAAAACAAATAAATATGCAGTTATTTTATAAAATTTTACTGTCAAAAATTCAACGCCATATTCAGTAAAATCAATTTAATATTCAGTTATTTTATATAGTTTAACTACCAAAAATTAATTTTTACTTATCTATAAAAAATGAATTGCTTGTTTTGTGTAAGCAATTCCCATTTTCTATTTGTTAAAATAATTTAGTTAAATACATAAAATTTTAAAAGTAAAATAATTGCGAAGCCATTATGCTGCTGGTGTCTTATAATTGAGAGTTCTTCTGTAAACAACGTGGTCAGTACAACAAAAGTAAAACAAACGTGTGTAAAGCTCGATTCACCCATGCGTTCCGAACAATATTTTTGACCGGACAAAAATTTTTTTACAGAGAGTGTTCTGCAGAACGATTCACCCATCTCGGAAAATTAGTCCGGACAAACAAAGCTACCATATGGTTTACAAATGTAAACGATTATACAAAGTGGCAGAACCTTTAGCAAACTATTAGTTTTTTTTATAATAGTGTGTGAAAATGGAAGTAAAAAGAAAATTAATTTTATTATTTTTTATTGAATTGCATAAAACCCATTTACTAGCAAAACAAATTTATCAAAAAAGGTTGAAAGTAAAATAAATAGCAGTTAGAAAAATATTACAGAAAAGAAGAACAAACGGTGTTTTCCGCACACTTGTTTCTGAGATGCGCTTTCATGACGTGGAATCGTTTATAAATAATTAACATTCACTTCCTACAATAATTGGTCAAAATTATGTTAAAAAATATTAAAATTTACTTACAACCAATTCCAATAGATTTTTCTATTTCCGTCTATATATCGACCCTTTTGCGCGAAATTATCGTGTATGCCAATTTTTTTGAAATTGAGTTTTTGATGCAATCTTGTTCTACATTCAAAGAGACGTCACCTGACAAAATATTGTAGGCAAATTCCACTTCGTTGCTCCAAAAATTTAACGTATATTTTCATTTTTATATTGCAAGTGATAGCAGAGAAAAGTAGAAAAATGGCTCTCCTGTAAAATTTGGTTTTTGTAACATACGATAATTTCGCGCAAAGGATTCGATATTTTGTTTTAAGTAAGTATTTTTACATGAACGATTTCGCATATCATAAATACATTCTCTTCCTGGATTTTTTATTTCCTCAATAAGTTTCAGGGCAATATTTTCTTTAACATCCATTTTTGTTTAATTTTTTTTAATTATTCAGCACAAAACGAAAAATTTAATATGTGGCAGGTCAATTCAACTTTTATGTACAAATTGAAAAAAGTGGCATCTCAGTTCATTTTGTTCGGAACAAGATTTAAAATTAAACCAATTCAAGAAAAAATGTTCAGAACTAATTCATTGCTCTCTCTCTCAAAAGTTAAACGTCAAACTCAATATAAAAAAAATGTTGTCCGGACAAAAATTTTGTTCGGAACGCATGGGTGAATCGAGCTTTACATGGTAAGTAAATAATAATATTCTCCCTCTATCGCTTATAAGAAAAACAAGCGGACAGGTGTCTGTCTGGTATTTTTTAGTAATTCGGCTCGTTTGTGGAGTAAACGAAAATTACTGAATTTAATCAAATAACTGAATATTTAATTGTTTTTACTGAATGTGGTGTTGAATTTTTGACAGTAAAAATTAAATTAACTTTTTTTTAAAAATAAATGAGAAATAAGTAGACCGGTTTTTAATTGAATTTTCATTTATTTTATAATACAATTTCAGTTAATTTTACGTACAGAATATTGTGAGTGTAGGTATAGTTATTGAGTTTTTAGTCTTTGAGTCAATTAGTTTTATTGAGTCAATAGAAAAAGTTGTTGCCCAAAATAATTTTTTTCAACAAAATGTTTACGTGATTTCTGAAAATAAATGTTTGAAAATGTTAAATAAATTAATTAATGATGATGTGCTTAATTACCAATTTTTTTTTTTTAACACTAAAATTTATTATGGGGGGATAAGCTAGTTCCTATGTACATTTCGCTGGTTGCTTAGGCCAGATCATCAGGAAACCTTTTTCCAAAGACATTGGCAAAACTAAATATTTTATACAAATAAAACTGTAAAGCGAATGAGAATTTACAAATGGAAAAGAGTTGTAAAAATACTGTATTCAAATACTTTTTTATTAAATATGTAGAAATATTTAATTATTTTATTTGTTTTATTGAATGCTATTTTGTAAAGTGTAAATTTGATAAATTTTTTCATTGAATCAAACAAAAAGTTTGTTGACCTAAAATTTTATTTTCAACAAACTGTGTTGTTAAGCATTTTATTGATATATTTTTTTCTGTGAGGACAAGAAATCACATTGTCAAATTTCGTGAGCATCTGTTCATAATTTACCAGAGGCCCCATATGAAGCATTCTCTCGGAAAACAGTTTAGTACCATGGGTCCAATATAAATTTCCCTCTCAAAAATAATTTCAGTTCGGCTAAAACTGTTTCAGTTCATGATATTTTACTCAAACCTGTTTAATTTATGTTTTATATGACTAGAAACAAAAGCATAAAGCTTTCTGATTGTTGGTCAATAACACTAAGTGATAGTTTTTTGACCAAACGAATCTGACACCTAAGCTTTTTGTAAAATTGTCCGCTGAATCCGAATATGTCAGGTTCATTTGGTCACGACTTTGTTGGAAATTTGTCACGTAGGTCGCATTTTTTGATTCCAAATTCAAATGTTGCACTATTTGAATTGAGTGCAGATTTTATGCATTCAATCACAGTTAGTGATAGTGAAAATAGTTGCAATACCACTCAATTTTATAAGTGCTAGTAAAAAAATACCAATAATCACTAAAACTGGTAAAAAATTTTACAAATTAATTTCTTGCAGTTTTATTAAGTATGATTGCAATGTTAATTTAAATCAGTGTTGCCGAAACTTGGTGACCAAAAATGGCTAAATTTACGGAAAAAGTGGCTAAATTTACGGAAAAAGTGGCTAAAAAATGACTAAAATGGGCTAAAAAATGGCTAAAAGCTTTTTTAAATGAAAACACATTAAAATTCAATAACAAAACAGAAATAATTCATTTAATGTTGGTAGCGATAAAATTGTGAGTTAAAATCAATTTGTTAAATAAAAATAAACGTAAATTAATATTAAAATAAATTTATATTAAAAAATTAAATCATTGAAAAATTCGATGTCGTTATTTTTCATCTCATAGGAATCACTCATTAGTTTCAAATAATCATAAGCTTAAAATAATTTGAAGGTAAATCATAATCACGACTAGGGATGAAACGATACGAGTAAATACAAGTACATATTCGATACTTTTATATAAGTACCAAGTATTTTTGTAATCGATACTTAGCAACCGAGTACCAAGTAGTATCGGTAAAAAAATACTCGGTATCGGTCAAAAGTAATCGTTTCACTTTGGTATTAAAATTGATTTTAAATTTTTGATTATTTTCCAAAGCTGGAGCAGCAGTAACGGTATCAAGAAACCGTTTGACAAGTAAACACTAGGGATGCCAATCCCGAATACCGAAATCCAATTTTTCCATAACTATATCTGCTACAATTGGAGAAGCTGGCGAACCCATAGGAAGTCCTTTCATTTGAATATATATGTGATTATATAATTGAAAATATCTATTATCTATTATACAAAATCTTAGAATACGTTAGAATAAATCTTTTTCTATATTCGTATGTTCCCTTATTGTATTCTACTTTTCTTCAATTATATTCATAGCTAAATCTAAATCCAGATTTTGATAATACAAACACGGAAAATAATTACAAACGTAGATTTATGTTGGAAATGTTACAAATTATAAGAGTACCGACAATGTCGAGAATTAATTTCAAGTCAGATACTGAAAATTATAGACATTTAATTTATAAAAATAGAAACGGAAGTTAAAAATTTATGTATATTGTAATAGATCTAGTTTGTATTGAAAAATATTTTTATATTCAATTACAATAATTTTTTTAGTTTTGCCATTTTATTGTTAAATTTGTTTTTAAAAAATTGTTAATTTTCTTAAAAAGAAAAAACCCTGAAGAAGGCACTCAAAGGAAGTGCCGAAAAATTGGTGTGAATAAATTTATAAAAAAAAATTTTATTTATATATTAAATTAAATATTGTCATATAGCATATGTGTTGAATGTGAATATTGGTTTCGTCGGCAGCATATGTTTGCAATAAAATAAGGTATCAATTATCTGACATCATTAATTTGTTTAAGAATCTTTTTAAAATATAAGTTTTAATACATAATACTTCCATATTACTTTAAAAGAATACATTAAACTGTTTTATTTTGTAATGAGTTTAATTTTCTTCATGCATTAATTTGTTTTTATTCTTATACATAAACATTATATTATAATTATATGAATTTTTAAAATTGGTATTTATATATGAAATCCCGAAAAATCCCGATCCGTCCCGGGATCCCTTTTTTTTAATTAAAAATCCCGAATACGGGGTTTCAAAAAACCTGGTCCCGTTTGGCATCCCTAGTCAACACCTATAAACCACATATCGTCTAGGTCGATTTCCTCAATTTCTGGCTATAAGAAGTCCGTTATCATCTGCGATAGCGAACACCATTCACGATAATTGCTTGGCCGACCTCATTTTCGAAGACGACGCCAGCCGCAGAACTAACTCGGGAGCATGCACATATATTTTCCCATTTCCTACAGACCCGGTTTGCTCAAATTTACGCGCAATTCTCCCGATTGTGGAAACATTTGGTCGATTATACTGATCAAAAAACTCACGATGTGCATTAAATGCATTTTGATTGAACGCCCATTTTCGTAAAAGGCTTTATTAATCTCAACGCGCTGCTCAATTGTGTACCTCCCAATGGTAGAAGTTGGCAAATACTGAAACAAAGATAGGTCAATTTAAGTTGCACAAAAAACTTGACGTTAAGGTGTGGCTCACAATTAACATCATGGATTATGGGTTTACCACCCTTTATATATACAGTAGAATCCCGATAATTCGTAATTGCAAGGGACGAATTATAGGGGTTTTCGTTTTACCGGGGTATATATAAAATTATTACGAATTAACGGGGGTTTTCAATTTATTTACTAAAACAATAAAAAAAAAAACATAAAAGACAATTGTTAAAAATAATAGGTATATATAAAAATTATTCATGTAACAAACAGATCCTCAGAAAATAAACACACACACAAGCAAAAACACACGCAAAAAAAATAGCGGTAAACAAAAAATAATTCTTTCCATGTTTCTGTTGTTTTTATTACGAATTATAAGTGGTAGTTAGCAAACCATTACAGTGCTGATACACCTGCCAATTTTTTGTCATACCAAACGTCAAAGTCTATATAAAAAAAACTCGAAAATTTTTGTCAGCGTTTTTTTAATATGAAGTTTGACGTTTGGTATGACAAAAAATTGGCAGGTGTATCAGCACTGTTACGATTTATAAGAGGTAAAGACGATTTTATTTGAAAAAAAAAATTACGAATTATCGAATGGATCAAAATGTATGGAAATTTTACGAATTAATTACGAATTATCGGGAATTACGATTAATCAGGTACGAATTATCGGGATTTGTATGTATCAATTTAAAAATAAAATACATACATATTTACATTTAAAATAAATTCATAGTGACATTGTTGATTTCTGGAATAAAAGGTGAATGAAGGTTGTTATCCTGAACGTTCTATAAAATTTTGTTTCCTAAGATAAAAAAGATTTTTCGAAAGGAAATGGGTACTAGGTGGTAACTAAAAGTGGTCTCAACCTTTACACTAATCGTTTTGTACAAAAATGCTAATAGGTCGTAGTTCTTATTTTATTGTATAGCAGGGTTGATAAAGTTGGTACAATTGTACTTTTTTTGGTACAATTCAAAACTAAAAAGTACGCTGGTACTCCCGTGACTCATTTGGTACTATTTCCAAATTTTTCAACCTACTAACACGGTGCTACAGTGAAAATATACTTGGAAAATGACCTAGTGTAAGTTGAAGGCCTTGTTGAGTAGATCTCAAATCAGTTTTAAAATGTTCGGAAACACCCTCAAATTTCGGAGTTATTCTGAAAAAACCATTTTCGGGTAGGTTCGAGTACTTATCAACACGTAACTCAGTTGATTTTTATCCGATTTTTATTTTTTTAATGGTTTCAGAAAGAAGAGACGTGTGCCTTTCTAAATCTATACACTTTTTGGTATGTGTATACAATTTTTGTAGTGATATTCTTAATTATATCTGATTTTAATTTGATTTTTTCTCGATTTTTCAAATTTGGTGCCATTTTTTTAAATTATTTTGTTTAGAAACATACCAATATGTATACACACTATTAAAGCTAATTTAGTTTTGAGTTAAACCAGCTTTCATTTAATAAAATCGAACATAAAATAAAAAAGTTATTAAGGTTTTTCAAAAGTGAAAAATTTAGTTTTTTCAAATATTGTTCAACCTCCATACAAGACAAATATTATGCCAGTCTCCCCGTAGAATGAAAGATATGTCAATAAAGTTTCTAAAACAGGAAATATTTTTATTTTTTCCTGCTACGCTCACAATTACAGCCCTTTTGGTTTTTTATATATAGCGCTGCCATTTAAAGTCTTATCTCATCAAATCGCATATCGGTGTTCATGGCTTGACAGTGGCTTCATTTTTAATCCGACGGATCCTCACCCCAAATTTTTCACGTGTCAAAAAAGTCCTTCTAAAACTTAGTATTAAGCCCCTCTTTCTTTTTCACATACATATTACATTTAACCAGGTAGAAGCCAATACAAACCAAAAAAAATTTTCATCAATCACGCCCTTTTTGTTTTATATATACAGCATCGTCATTTAAAGTCCAATTTTATCGTATCGGATATCATTGTTTATGGCTAGAATATGGCTTTGTCAATCATGAACAATTATGGTTAGAAATCAATAAACATTTTTACTATCTTTTATTTCTGCTTAAGCTATTCTTGGAAAAACTGATTTTAAGTGTAAAATCCAAGTGTATCCAGGTGTTTCACGAACTGCTCCCTTTATCCCAATTTGAGGTGTAATGGTGGCAAAATTTTTTTTTCGGTACTCACTAGTGGAATTATTAATACGTTTTTCTTAGCTTGAATGCAGTTAACACTTTCGCACTTTGTTTTGTTTTAATTTTGCCGTTTGGTATTTTGACATTTATTTATTACTTGAGTGCATTGCACTTGGTAATGCAGAATTTTAATATACCCTTCACTATTCCGAAGTAAACTTTAAATTAAAAATATACTAAAAGGGAAGTATTCACAATGTCCTTTACATTCCGAAATTATAATAAATTAAATTTTTTTATGAATTAAACAATGTTCTAAAATGTTTCAAAATTATAAGCAATTTATTTCTTATACACACTCTACATACCAAAGTATGGTTTGTCATTGCGTTTGTGTGTTTTTCAAAAATATTACAATTGACATAAAATGCTTACAAAACAAAAAAATTTGGGCTGAGGATCTGAGATGGCATAAGTGGCGCCAAGACTTTAAAGTCGGATTAAAAATGAAGCCACTGTGAAGCCATGAACACCGATATGCGATTTGATGAGATAAGACTTTAAATGGCAGCGCTATATATAAAAAACCAAAAGGGCTGTATTTGTGGGTGTAGCAGAAAAAATACAAATATTTTCTGTTTTAGAAAGTTTATTGACATATCTTTCATTCTACGGGGAGATTGGCATAATTTTTGTTTTTTATGGAGGTTGACCCGGTCTATTGAACAATATTTGAAAAAGCTAAATTTTTCACTTTTGAAAAACCTTAATAACTTTTTTTTTGTTCGATTTTATTAAATGAAAGCTGGTTTAATTCAAAACTAAATAAGCTTTAATAGTGTGTATACATATTGGTATGTTTCTAAGCAAACTAATTTAAAAAAATGGCACTAAATTTGAAAAATCGAGAAAAAATAAAATTAAAATCAGATATTATTAAGAATATCACTACAAAAATTGTATACACATACCAAAAAAGTGTATACATTTAGAAAGGCACATGTCTCTTCTTTCTGAAACCGTTCAAAAAATAAAAATCGGATAATAGTCAACTGAGTTACGTGTTCATAAGTACTCGAACCTACCCAAAAATGGTTTTTTCGGAAAAACTCCGAAATTTGAGGGTGTTTCCGAACTTTTTAAAATTGACTTATGATCTACTCAGTAAGGTCTATAACCTACACTAGGTCGCTTTTCAAGTATAAAAAAAAGTGCTCATTTGTAGCACCGTGTAATTTGTTTGCCTCTTTTCTGGAATATTTTGGAAAACCTAACTTTTATGAAAAACCCGGGGCTCGAAATTTATTTTTGACCTATGGTTTCTTTGGCAACGTTTCTTGGAATGACTTATAGAACAAGAATCGCGATGTGCTTTTGACGCAAAAAAATTTTACCCACCTTATTATTATCTATAATTAATGAACAAATACATGTTAAGTACCTTTTGTTGTATTTAATATTTGTTTTAAAAAAAAAAAAAAAAAAAGATTTAGTACAAATGGGACCGAAAAAGTACAATTTCAAAAGCTTGTTGGTACGATATTGGCTTTCTCATTTATCATCCCTGATTGTATAGTAACAAAACACTAATAAGAACGTTTTTAAATGATGCTTTCTATTCTTTTATCATACAAACCGATGCAAGTACCGATACAAGTAACTAAGTATCGATACTTTTTTTTCGATACTAAGTAGGTATCGATACTTTACGATCGATACCACATCGAGTAAAAGTATCGATACCTTAGAGGTATCGTTTCATCCCTAATCACGACAACATTTACCCAACCTTTTGAGTCCAGATCTACAATAAAAAACAAGAAAGAATATTTAGTCGGTTAAACCCGACTTTATGATACCCTACACCACATTAGAACCTTTGTACCAAATTTTATCAAATAATCTCTAAATTGCGACCTGTACTTTGCGCACAAGGTTTACATAGACAGCCAGCCAGCCGGACAAACATCGTTTATTCGACTCAGAAAGTGATTCTGAGTTAATTGGTATACGTAAAGGTTGGCTACACAGAAAAAATTATTTTTCCAATTCAAACAAAAAATTTGTAGAATCAAACAATTTTTTGTCTGAAATCGGTCCTATAAACAAATTCGCATATTCAAACAATTTATTTGCATTTTGTTTATTAAAAAAAACACTGATTTTTTCAAACAAATAATTTTACTGAATCAAACAAAAAGTTTACTGAAATTCATATACTAAATTTCAAAATCAAAAAAAAAACAGGTTTTTGCACAAGCAATGATGCGCACACAAGCAGGCACTGTATTAGATCAGAGAGAGCCAGGCGCGGATCCAGCTTGAGCCTTAGGGGGGGGGGGGGGAATTTTTTATGATACAAAAAAAAATTTGTTTTTAAAAGTTTATTAAAAGCAATTTGTGTATATTATATTAAAAAACTCAACAATAAGGTTAAATAAAATATTCAGTATAAATCAAGGCGAATTCATAAAGGTGACATTTTCCAGTCACCTGTTTATTGTTTATTTTTTTGTGTGTATACTGAATGTCAAGCTTTGTTTACATTTTGTGAAAAAATTAATTAAAATTTAAAATTCAATAAAAATTTAAATAGTTAAAAAAAACTTATTTAAATTGAATAAAACAAAAAAAAAAAGTTAAAAAATATAAACACAAGAAATTAAACATGCGTAAGGAATAAGTGGAGCTACAATTAATTTGCAATTGCGGAGTTTCTTTAGCAATTGTGTATGTTTTATTAACAAAAAAATGTCCTTCCTTAAATATAATTTTAACAAATATTTTTGACATTCACTCTAACTTTTTACAAAAACAAAATACATAGTATTTTTCAATAAAAAGGGATAGCTAGCAAAACTCTATCTCATGATGCGGTCACCTTTATAAATTCGCCTTGATATAAATTAAAATAAACTTATCTTTTTAAATAAGCAATTTATGATTTCCTTGTGAGGCAAATTTAGATAGTACAGTCTATGTTCAGTTTGTCATTGTTGATCAGAGCCATGTTTTAATTTGACGAAGGGTAGGAAATGGCCTCTCGTTCGTAGCATTACTTACGAGCATTGAAACGAAAATTTTAAATATTTTTCTTAGATTTAGGTAGATATCTTCATCACAGTTTATTTAATCATCTACAACGTTATCTGATAGATTTCAGATAATTTCCATGTTTGTTGCCAATGCTACAGTTCAGGCTCAAGTTTAGATGTTAGAAGGTGTTTATCTCGAGTTGTGGTTTTAAAAGTTTTATATCTGTATACGACTTGATTACACTTTGAGTAGAAGTTTTGGTATGTTTAATACATTAAAGATATCTATTGGAAAGGTGTTTTGAGATCTTCTAAAATAAATTCAATAAGAGAATGAAACCTACAGCTCGGTAGAAATCTTCAACATTTTGGATGTGATTTTTTCGTTCAAATCTTGTTTTTTAGGTTGGAACCTCGATTTGAACGCAAATAACTTTAACTTTTTTAAAAATCACTTTAAATTGTTCTTTGGCTTTATTTTTTTTTTTTCTTCAAGGCACATGATTAAAGTTTTGATAAGGCTTGATCCTTTTTGAAGATCTATATCGTGCTTTTGTAAAATGATACTAAGCGGCTGTGTTACAATAAGTATCACATTTAATATGTTTATTCCGCAAATAAATTCAGAAGTTCTAAGTGAGTTCCTTAATATAAGGCTCTTGATGAAGTATCTCTACCTTTCCACTCAGATATTTTTTTCCAAAGCTGCTACACTTGTTGCAAAGTGTAAAGCTGAGTCGTGACGGTCCACCCATCTTGTCTCGCATAATGTAGAGAGTTTGGCTCCCAAATACTTTACTAAAAACGTGTTTTGCCTGATTTACGGGAAATAGCAAGGCGTTTGTTTCGCATTTGTCGCGGTTTCCAGAATTTTTTAACAGCTTCATTTTCTGCTGACATCAAACGACACCCATCAGTTCCAACTCCTATACAATGATGATAGTGCCATCGCATCAATTGACACATCAGCGTCATTAAAATATCCTGTGAAGGCTCTTCAAATGCTTTCACAACAAAGCCAAAACAATTCTTGCCTAACAACTTTTTGTTGTATGTTGAAATATTTGAAAGATAAGGAAATCTGGCTTTTCCCCGACAAATCCGTGCGTTCGTCAAAAATTATCCAATAGGATTTTTTTCATATAACACATATATACATAAATATTGCAAATACGCACGCATTTTCAAGTCAAACGTTTACTCTTTGGTTGTACATAGATGGCGCCTGCTGGGATTGAATGTAGAATAATAAGTATTTGAATACAGTAAACTAGATGTTTCATTGAAAATATCTAATAAATAACTATTAGGATGAAGATTTGGATACTTATTGAAAATTTGGTTAGAGATTCAATAAAAAAACAAAAAAATACTTATTGAAAATTTCGTTAGAGATTCAATAAAAAAACAAAAAAGAACCTTGCTGGGATTTCCAAAAATTTTGTACATTAAAAAAAGATAATATTAATGGGTTTTCTTGTATTATCGAAATAAACAAAACATATTTTTATAATTTACGGGGGGGAAATTTCCTTATTTCACCCCCCCTGAATCCGCGCCTGGAGAGAGCAGAGCGGCCGGCTGGTTTTGAGACACATTTTTTTGTTGGAATAATTTTTGAACGAAGTTCTTTTTATACCCTTCACCACAGGTGGAAAAGGGTATATATAAGTTTGTCATTCCGTTTGTAATTTCTACAATATTGATCTTAGACCCTATAAAGTATATATATTCTGGGTCCTAATGAGGAGAGAAGTTGATTTAACGATATCCGTCCGTCTGTCCGTCTGTCCGTCTTACGCTTGATATGTGTTTTCCGGGAAAACCAGACATGATAGCGGCTAGGTTGTTTTACATTTATGTCACATATAGTCCACCATTTCGTGCTATTGAAATTCAGCAAGATCGGTCCACAAATGGCTGAGATATGATCAAAAAACCACGACTGCCTCTAATTTTTTCCAAAAATCCCTTGTTGTTGTTGTATTTTTATTGCTTTTTTCTGTATATCTGGAGAACGGTAAGAGCCAAAGTTTCCAAATTAGGTACACACATTTAGGTTGTCAATACACACCACCCTACAAAATGTGGGCGGGATTGGAGAAGTGGGCGTGGTACCTCCCGTACAAAAAAAATTAAAAATTGTATAAAAACCTAAATTTTAGGGCTGTCATATGTCCTATGGATATGACTTATATACCAAAATATCGGAAATTTTTAGTAGAACATATTTTATAAAGAACTCGGGAAAATCGGTTCAGATACAAAAAAGTTATGACCAAAATTAATTTTTTTTTTTTAAATTTCCATTTTCGGTAACCATGGATCTTCCCGAGTCCAAGTTTTATAACACAAATAAATGGTAAATTTCTTGCTAAACACGTCGGTATATAAATCTGTCAAATCGGTTAAAAAATGGCTGAGTTATAATCAAAATACTGAAATCCCAAAAGTTACTCTTTTTATAATTAAGTTTGTTTTTTTTTATAATTAAGTTTGCTTAAATATATGTACACATATGTAGGTATATATATATATATGCCTAAAAGCCAATTTAATGGAAATATTATTTTTAAGCACGTTGGTATATAAATCTGCCAAATCGGTTAAAAATGGTTAAGTTATGTGCAAAATACTCCAAAAAAGGACTAAAAACATTAACATTTTTATAAAAACTAAAATTTTAGAGCTGTATTATGACCTATTCATACGTTTTAGATATCAAAATATAGGAAATCTTTAGAAAAACTCGGAAACTTAGAAAAAAAGTAATGTCAAAAATATAGTTTTTTTTTTAATACCTATTTTCGTGAACCATAGAACTTCCCGACTACAAGTTTTATCACCAAAGTAAATGGTAATTTTATACTTTAAGATGTCGGTATGACCAAATACTGAAATTCGATCAAAACTTAACGTGTTATATATTAATTAAACTTTTAATATATTTAATAGCACGCAATCATGTGCAAATAATTAAATAAAACTAAACTATATATATTTTATAAATATACATATATATATACATATATTTAAATATATGTATCCTTTCCTTTGCTAATGAAGAAGAAATGTAACCCAAAAACGGCGACAGACCGACTCTATATGTTTTTCGTCATCATTATATTTTTGTATTTGATGTATTTAAGCAAACAGTTTGAAAAAATTGAATACGGGATTTTGGTTTTTTTTTTAACCAACTTTGATACCAACCAAAAATTTATTTTGTTTCTTATAATGTTGTTGTTGTTGTTTCTGTTGTTTAAAAAGAGTGAAACGTTTTTTTACCTGCTATTTTTTTTTTTTATTTCAAACCTCTTCATCTTTCTTACTGTTGTACTTTTTTAAAGTGTCCAAAAATAGACTGTATGTGTTTTTTGTTGTAGTTCTTATATTTCACATTAGGAAGTGTTGCTTACGATCAAATAAAAAATGCAAAAAGACCACAACATTAAAAAGCCTTAAATATTTCATACAAAATTATGAAAACTTGAAACCAATAACGCGTGTATTATATTTTTGAATGGTTGTCAACATTTTTGTTGGTTAAATAAAAATCAAACAAAAATTTTAATTGAATCAGTAAAAAAATTTGTAGAAATTAAAAAAATTTTCAAACAAGCGTTTGTTTGAAAATAATTCGGCAATAATTTTTTCTGTGTAAGGACCAATATTTTAAGGTGTTACAGACATCACCACAAACGCATAGTACCCTCTCCACTATTGTGGTGGTGGTGTAAATATTGTATTCTTATGGTAAAAAATATTTACCTAATTGATAAAATCGAATTAACGGTTGCTTAATGTAACCTAATTCTCAAATTACTTTTAACGATGTTTACTTGGCTAAATACCCTCTCTACTTCAGCATTAGACCATGGAAGTGAGAGCAACTTTATAGCCAATTCTGAAATTTCTAAAATAATTTTGTTACCGCCTGCATCCCGTTATTGAAATACTTGCAACCAGAAAGAAACAGCGATGTTTGTGTTGATTCATTTTATAAATTTAATAGTGGAATACTGTTCCTTTAATTTGAAAGATGTTTCGGCGTCATAGTTTATAGCGATTTTCAACATTTGTAAAAGTTGTGATTTAAATTAAAGGCGTTTTAATTGTTCAAAATGTTTATTTTACTTTTATAAATTTTTATAATAAAATAAAAAAATTATTTTTTTAAAAGAAAAACGGCAAAAAAATGTTATGGCTAAACAAGTTGAAAATGGCTAATGGCTAAACTAAATTTTTAATGGCTAAACAGGGTGAAAAATGGCTAAATCTAGCCACTAAATGGCTAAATTGGCAACACTGATTTAAATCAATAATTAGTGCACTACCCCCAACTGTGGTAGATCATAACCACGATTTTAATACTGACGTCCGTTTTTATAATGATTAATTAATATTTTATTGATCCAATAAAGGGCCCACGCCTGAAATGGAGGGTATCAAAAATTCGGCACAGCCGAACACATCACTCTTACTCGTTTAGTCTAAGTTCATAGGGCTCATGTCTAATTGACAAGATTCTTGCTTTTTCTTCTTTGATCATGAATTGGCGTTCAAATAATTCATGTCATGTTGACGACATGTTTTTTATTTTGTTTTATTTGATATTGAAAACAAAAATAAAATTAAACAACGAATAAGAAAGCAAAACGTAAAGACAGTGCATTAGAGCGACTCACCAAAAAAAGTGCTCGATGTACCCTCCTAAAAATAAACCTTGGACTTTTTTAAGATGACATTTTAAATATTTCGGCTCCAGCTTTGATCTCTCGTGAGCTGGACCAGTTTGAAAAAGGGTCTATTTTTGTAAGTTTTGTTAATTTGTGAATCTGTTCCCTTACCAACATATACAAATTGGGTATCGTTAGAAAGCTTTCTTTAGTCCCATTTTCCTTCATACATGGTCTAGAAACTAAATTTGCTATCATATAAGCGTTACTACAAAATTGCAATTATATATATTCCAGAGCACCGTGTAAAATGCATCTTATTTGCAAAAACCTAAATTATTTACATAAAAAGATGATGTACTTGGCAAAAGAAAAAATTTGATACCCATATTGCCCTATATAAAACGAAGGGTTACCACCCCATTGCATTTTTGTCAAAACGCGAACTAGCACGAATTTCAAAAAAAGTTGAGACACGTATTTAATTAAATCGACTAAAGAATAAAATATTTTAATTTGGCACTTTTATTACAAACAACCCCGAACAAAAAATTCAAAAACCGTTATTTTTACAGATAATCCGTAAGAAAAAAGGACATGGATGATCGTCCTTGGACAAATTGTATATACAGTTGGACGCGCCTTAAAAAAACCTTTCTAACGATACCCAATTTGTATATGTTGGTAAGGGAACAGATTCACAAATTAACAAAACATACAAAAATAGACCCTTTTTCAAACTGGTCCAGCTCACGAGAGGTCAAAGCTGGAGCCGAAATATTTAAAATGTCATCTTAAAAAAGTCCAAGGTTCATTTTTAGGAGGGTACATCGAGCACGAATTTTGCTTCCATACAACTTGAGTCGCTCTCCAGTACATGCATCCGTGTACTCGTTTCTTTTCCCCTCGTCCCCAGTGATGTTAGATGTTTTTTTCGAATTATCGTCAAAATTTGAAAAAAAAAATCGTCTTAATCGTCATTAGTTCTAAAAAAAACCCGTCAAAAAATCGTCATATAATAAATCGTTTCTTTTATCAACACGGATTAATTACTCTTAAAACATAAAAGAATAATTAAGTATAAAATTATACAAAACCAAAAAAGATAGAATTTTTAATACTTAAGGCTATTTGGTGAGGCTTTGATATTGCTCTCCGGAGATTTTCGTCAAACATTTCCTGTCATCCCCAAATCTTCTGCTTCGGATGAACTTAACGCGTGCCTGTAATCATCGTCTTTGTGGGGGCATGTCCAGAAGTTGCAATTGACCACAAACATGAGAGTCGCGTTGCAGAACGACCCATCGGCTGCTAAATTCTCGGGATAACTGCTGGAGCTTGGCAACGGCCAAATTCCTGTTGATGTTTCGAATGGATTGATGTCGTTCCCTGAAAATGTTTGTGAATTAACATCGTCCAAGGAGGAACTCATCAGCAAAGTGTTCCCTGGCATTGCACAAAATTACAAAAATCTCGATTGGATTCGTGAACGGGCAATACTAGCAGCGAAGAATAAGGACGTCGATAGCTTGAACTTAATTATTCAAAGTCAAATCGCAGGACAACTGCATACGTACAAATCTGTTGACTGCGTGACCGACGAAAATGAACCGACCAGCTACCCGTCGGAATTTTTGAACTCGCTTGTTGTACCAGGAACTCCGCCGCATAATTTACAGCTGAAGGTGGTATCGATCATAATCATGTTGCGGAATCTCAATCCTCCAAAAATGTGCAGCGGTACGCGGTTGTCCGTCAAAAAGCTAATGAATAATGTGATTCAGGCGACAATCATCAAGGGCAAATTCAAAGGAGAGGAAGTCCTTATCCCACGAATTCCCATTATTCCAACTGACCTTCCATTCCAATTCAAGCGGATTCAGTTCCCCGTTCGATTGGCATTTGCAATGACAATCAATAAATCGCAAAGCCAATCACTAGAAGTCTGTGGGATTAATCTGGATTTTCACTGTTTTCCGCATGGTCAGCTGTACGTTGCATGTTCGCGTGTTGGGAAACCGTCTTCGTTATTTGTTTTTGCGCCGGAAAACAAATCGAAAAACATTGTTCATCAAATCGCTCTCTACTGATTCCATTCAAATAAATCACATTGAAAATTTTAATATTTGTGTTGTATTATTACTCTAAAGTTTGTCTGAAAGCTTAAAATTGGGACGAGGATAAGGTCGTCGGGTCCGCTAGTATAAAAATATATTGGCCTCTACCCACATATACAAACTAAGAAAAAACTTTACTTGCCAGATTGAAGTGTTATAAAATTAATGCCAGATTAAAGTTTAAAATAAATTTATTGACGGGATTAAATCGTCAAAACCTAAGTGACTCACTCAATTTACATAATGAATTTTATGACGTCCAATTTTGAACGTCATTTTTTTGTTTGGTAGCAAGCGGTGTAGAGAAGAAAGAGGGGTAGAAAAATAGACATGATTTCTGTTTTCTCTTCCTCTTTCTTCTCTACACCGACGTCATAAAATTAATCATGTAAATTGAGTGACTCTTCATTAAAAATCGTCAAACGTCATTTTGGTAAATTCATCGAAAAAAATCGTTAAAATGACGTAAAATCGTCACATCTAACATCCCTGCTCGTCCCTCTCGCCTATATAGTTGCAATCTTGTCAATAAGACATGAGCCGTATGAACACAGACTTAATGTCCAATAACATTTAGAATAAAAACGGAAGAACGGACATTTGACATTAGCAATATTAAGGAATAAATACTTTAAAACACTTTAATCGCAAAGAAGTGATGATTAAATTAGAATTGCAGTAGTGTTAAATTGCCCTCCTACAAAACTAAAAAAAAGACTTAAGCACTTTTTCCTTATTGACTTAGAATTATCGGATTATGAAGTGAAGTAAAGGAGTCCTTTTCTTATGTTTTTTCCAAAGGCTAAACTTAAAAACAAGGATAATAAAATAACAAAAGTAAAATAATAAAATAACTGCGATTCTTGATTTCTCTATAAGTTGTTTGCGTTTTAAACGTTGAGATGAAAACATTTTCCGTCGTGCACACAGAAAAAAATAATGTTCATATTTGACTAAGATAATTATTGAATTTTAGGTCAACAAAGAAGTTTATTGAGTCAATAAAAAAAAGTTGTTGCCCAAAATTGTTGAATTAATGGACAAAAATTTAAAAAAAAAACTGACAAAAGTAGTACAAATTCTGACTTTACTTTGATTCAAATACAGTTTTTTTCATTGACAATGCAAAAATATTTAATTATTCGTTTATTAAATATAATTTGTAAAGTGTAACTTTGATAAATATTTATATTGAATCAAATATAAAGTTTGTTAAATTAAAATTTTCTTTTTAACAAACGGTGTTGTTGAAAATTTTCTTGATTTTCTGTGCAGCAAAATTTTTTTTAGCACTATTTAAATATTTTACTATGAAAATTTATTTTGAGCAGCGACGGCATTTATTTTAAATTGTTAATTTATAATTTTATTTTAAATAAATATTACCTTGTGAAATTGGTCGAGGAATTGCTACAGTTTCTTCTTTATTCATTGTTTGTTAATCTTTTCTATTATTTTTTAAATAAATTTAATTTGTTTATATTATTTTTGCACTGGATTTAATTTTTTTTATATATTCTAAATAACATTACGATTTAACTTAATTGATTTTTACACACAAAATTTAAAAGTAAATTTTAAGCTAACGATTTTTTTTTTATTTACTTTTCTCTGGTTTTTTTAAAGCATTATTTACACAAATTAATTTTACGATGAAGTAGCGGCAACAGCAGCTAGAGGATTAATGAAAGTGATTAATTGTAATTGTATGGCAGTCGGATGCGGATGTGGCATCAGAGTGTTGGAGTTGGTTGGTTTAGTTCTCTGGTCGAAGCCAAAGAGTAGTAGTTAAGTAAGTAAGTAATTTACTTCAATTTTTAATTTTTGAATTTTTTTTTTTTTTTTTTGGTGTATTTTATTCCACACGCACCCGTACAATGCAACAAACACACATTTGCACGCCGAGAGAGATAAAAACGAACAAAACTATGCGATTGCGATGCTATGCGATGCGACAGGTTAAATGTGAATCCGCGATGTTAACGTTTCGATGTACGATCTAAGATTTATCACACAGAAAAAAAACATCATACTACATACAAACAATAACCATGACAGGAGCTAAATACTCTGCTTTTAGTGAATGTTTGAAAAAAATGAATGGAGAAGGTTGGATAAAAAAAATATAGGAATGATTCAATGCTTACAAGAAAGGATGTATGTATGTATGTGTTGTTGTGCTTTTTCATCATACAATAAAACACAACAACATAACCGACCAACCCTTAAACAAAATTACAAAACAAACACACTCGTACTTTCATATACTAATACACACATTCTGTTTAACCCACAATCAGGAATGAGCAAAGAGCAAGCAAAAGCAACAACACCAAACTGATGTTGTCATCATCATCGTAAGCATCCAGCATCAAAGATACTGATTCATATTTATGTGAATGTATCTCGCAGCAGTAAGTATTAGTATACTCCCAAATTTACCACCATTTATGCTTCACAAGCCATCCAACTAACAACCACCCACTCGAATTGAATCGAATCGAATCGAATTGAATCACATCTAACAAACACACCGTACCTCACAAATACACTTTTAAAATGCCAAAGATAGACAGGCAGACGGACAGACAGACATACATACAGACAAACTGAATGGCAAAGAATGATTTAAAAAAGCAAACAACTCATAAGCAGCATCAGCCGCCTAAGAATCAACATTTAAGGAGGTTTTACAAAAACCAAATTATACAGTTCCATCTTCAAACTGAAACTGGGAGACAAAAGAGCACCACCCACTCCTTCACATCCAATACACACTCTCATACAGTTATGCAAACACATACAAATACAAACAAGTTTAAATGTGATACAACCATTTCATTTTGCTAGAGCGTTGAGAATACTCGAAACTTGATGAGAGTACCATTTTTGTTTTAAGGATATTTATATCCTTAAAATTTTTTATTAAAAATTAGCACATGACAAAAAAATTTAAATTGTTATAATTTACAAAAATCACAGCAAAAGCGAGCGAATTAAATTAAGATATCAAACGATAAGTATATTTTAAGCTCTAAATCTTCAAATTAATTTATACACTTTTTTAATTTTTTATTTATTTAATAAGAGTTACAAATGCAATTACAAATTATATCCTTACTTTATTAACCGAGCAATAGTAATGTAGACAATCAGCCCGTTGTAGTGAAACAGACCAGAGTCTTTGGCGGGAACCGAACCCGCAACCCCCGCACTGATAGACTAGCTCACTAGCAACTAGCGGGCACCCATTTTTTTTTTTAAGTGAACAAATTACACAAAATTTAAGGAAATAACTTTTTTAAATTAAGAGATCATTAAAATTTTATACTAATCCAATATTTGATGGGAAGGAAGTGGCTTACAATAAACTCTTCTTCTGAAGGAAATATTTAATATTTACTAAAATTGCTCAGTGAAAATTTTTATATTATTAAATATTTGAAAAGTGTGAAAAACAAGAAATAAATCGATTTAATTCAAAACTTTTTAAGTAGAAATCACTAAACTCTTTTCCGGGAGTAGGGTTTCTATGGGGCCTAGGGTAAATTATGTACCGCTCTTCACGAAATTTCACAGTATCATTTATAGTCCTATAAAACTGTGACTAGCCAAAATTTGTTATGATTGCATTATTTTTTACGGTTTTAGGCGTACTAAACTGTTTTCCGGTAGTAGGGTTTATATGGGGCCTAAGGTAAATTATGGACTGATCGTCACGAAATTTTACAGTGTTATTTCTAGTCCTAAAAAACTGTGACGTACCAAATTTTGTTACGCTAGCGTTATTGTTTATGGTTTTAGGCGTACTAAACTGTTTTCCGGGATTATTGTTTATATGGGTCTTAGGGTAAATTATGGACGGATCATCACGAAATTTAACAGCGTGATTTCCAGTGAAATAAAACAAATTTTTGCAAAATCGTATCTTATTCCGTGCCTTGTTCCAGCATTTATGTTATTTTTTGTAACAAAACTATCAATTTTTTTAGGTGGTGGTTCCACATTTTGATTCATAGCTCTGGTCCTACTGAACCGATTTTGCTGGATTTCAATCCCAAACTACTAAGGATAACTACAAGCAATTTGGCACCAAGTTTATTCATTTCATTTGGGTTGTTCGAAAGTGAGCGTATTTTCAACAGACGGACAGACAGACGGACAGACAGACGAAGAGACAGACGGACATGGCTAAATCGACTTAGAATTACTCAAGGACCCAGAATATATATATATGAATAATAAAAAAGTTTCACACGGAATGACAAACTTAATATACCCTCTTCACAACTAATTGTGGTGGAGGGTATAAAAACAAGTTTTTGCAAATAAGAAACGAGAAGAAACAAGGAAATTTTTGTAAATAAAACGAACCCCAGTTAAAAAAAAAATCAAGTTCTTAATCGAGTTTTTGTGGAAAAAGTGATTTTTTAATAAAACGAGTTTTGGTTATGAGTTGAGTTATTGTAACTAAATGTGTTTTGTAAAATAAAACCGAGAAACAACTGAGTTATTGTAAAAAAAACCAAGTTCTTGTAAAAAAAATCGAGTCATTGTGAAAAATCCAAGTTTTTGTGAATAAAACTAGTTTTTGTTAAAAAAGTGAGCTTGAATCGCGTAATTTTTTAGATGCATGAGAACTTTTGATATCGATATCTAAGGTTTGACAGCTGAGAATGTCAAACTGTGTTCACACATCTGTTCACTCCGATTTGACAAGTCACCATGAATCGTTTGACTCTATAACAACGCTTCCAAATTGTGAAAATTTACTTTTATAAAAATAAATCTGTTCATAGAGCACTTCGTGGAAATTTTCTTTGATAAAAATATATCTGTTCATAGAGCACTTCGTCCATTTTACGAAGTTCAATTCTGGTTAAATGGCAGCGTCGATATGCAACATTGCTGTATTTGGAACGAAGACAATGCTCAAGCCGTTAACGAATCACCATTTTTACATCCATTAAAATTTACTGTTTGCGGCGTCTTACAAGCTCTTTCGAAGTGAGTAATGAGCTAAAGTTACGGGGAACTGCCAGCGCTATCGAGCTATCGATACTGATATAATTTTTGTTTTCAAAAATTTGGCAAAACCAAAATTTCGTGACAACTAAATTTCCAAAAGTTCACTGGCCCTCTCGCTCGTGCGATTTAACGCCTCTGAATTACTTTTTTTAAATCATTCGTTTATGCCGAGAATCCAGCAACTCTTGAAGCATTAGAAGCCAATATTTGTGACACCATTACCGCCATACGGCCAGATTTATTGAAAAAAGTAGTTAAAAATTGAACTGATCGAATGGACCATGTAACTCGTAGACGCGGCGGAAGTATAGCGGAAATCATATTTAAAAAACAAATGGCATTTTAATAATAAAATTCTTTACAACACTTTCTGTCTTGTATTATGATTTAAAGTTCTTGCAGCTAAACAAAAAACGCCCAATATACTTTTTGGGGTCTTAGATGAATATTAAAAAAGTTTTGTAAAACATCTTATTAACCATTAGTGCTGGTGGGTATAAAAATCGTATTTTTGTGAAAAAAAAACCAAGGTCGAGCTAAAAAAATTTTGATTTGATAAAAAATTCTAAAGTTAAACTTACAACAGCATTTCATTATTTTAAGCACCTGCCTTAAGAGATATAAAGTATCGCAGTACTTTTGCTTTGATTCGTCCTTCTTGATGTAGAGGATTGGGGTTTTTAGCATTTGCTACGACTGCTTTATTTGCAGCCACAAAATACCAAAAAAAAAAAAAAAATTCAGGACGACAAAAACAACACAACGCCATCATACAACAGGATTGAACGCTTCACTCCACTCATACTCTCTAAATACACTCAGATTTTTTTATTTTTTTTTTTTTTGTTACAAGTAAAAAATCACAATAATGGCTTCCATATACATACATACATACATACATACAAACATACTTCTCTTTTGTATCCTCTACAGCATGTCCTAGATTCTCTTCTCTTCTTTATTTTATTAGTTTATGTTATTTGTTGCTATTTTTGCTTTCTGCTTGTTTTAATTTTTTTTAAGATATACACAGTTATTTCCTAATGCCAGATACAAAATCCATTAGATACAAAACAACCTACATTCATTCTTATATTGTTTTGAATAAGTGTATCGGTGTGTACCCATACATTCTCAACAACTGGTTGTGTAGTTGTTACCTTTTTTTGCATTATTCACATCATGACCGAGAGCTGATAATCGTGTGCTTTGACATTTTCCTTTTTGTTTCGTAATTGTTGTGTTGTTATTGATTACTTCATTGCTCCTGCTGCTCTTTTCATTATTTCCATGTATCTATATGTGTATACAAAATAAATTTATTTAATTCACTTTATTTGTTATTGTTTTTGTTTGTTAGTTAAAAGGATACAGGAGCAGTACCCTACAAGAGAGATGTTTTGAAATGCTAATTATGTATGAAGATGCAAAACGCAATTTCATTATAAAATTTTGTAAATCGAAAAATTATTGCAACAAAAATGCTGTCTTAAAATCGTAGTTACTGGTCTGATTTGAATGCAACTTTAAGAATTTAATGTCGATCTTCATGTTCTATTAAGTCATTCACTTTTAAAACACGTTTTATGAACTGACCTTCAATGGACTTAAGTAAGACATACAGTGAACTCGCGATAACGTGAACTAATTTTTACCATGGCGTTTTTTATAAGTTTTTTGTTTGATCATCTTTAACAAAGCTTTTTCTTTAAGTTTTCTTAACACACTGATTTCAATTTGGTCGGCCATCTCATTTTCAGCCCATATTAAAGCCTTATAAGAGCTTCTATTTCCTAGTTTTGCCTCTTAGGGCCATTATTATAACTTGGCGTTAGCTGTTATCCGACAGTTAACATACGCTTTTTGACAGTTAACACATTATTATCTGTCAATTTAATCTTAACTTTAGCTAACTTCAAGTTGTAATAATGGCCCTTAATGGAACAAACTGTTGATTTAGCAACACCATATTTTCTAACCAAGCCACTGACACTATAACCCTTTTGCAATAATTCAAGAATATTTACTTTATCTTTCAAAGATAACACTTTCGGGGTTTTTAATGACATTTTTCACTTTCACGAATAACGAATATCGTAGCGATGTTAAAAAACAGCTAGCATGTCAGCGTATACATACATGGATGCAATTAAAAAAAAAGAACGCTGTAACATCAACCAATAAGTGAACTCAATTCGGGGATTACCCAATTCAAAAAACATTTTAAAAAGTAAACAAAAATGTGTTCACGTTTTAGAGCTTCCAGATATTGTTTTACTGTTTTAGAATAGCTTGTGTAAAAATAAATTGGTTCACGTTTCTGAGACGTTCACCCTTTTGAGTGTTTGCGTTTTCGCGAGTTCACTATACATACATTGAAAAGAAAAATCAATCCATTCGTACTTAAATCAATCCGAAGCGGTTTTAATAGTACGCTGAGTACGGATTTTCTTGAATCAAGTACAGAAAGATTGACTCAAGTACGGATTATTCAAGTGCGAAATACTTAAATGTGGATTTAATCCCGAATTCGTACTTGAAATAGTCCGAAAATGAGATTGATCTTAGTAAACCTAAGATTGAATCAATCTCAAAATGCGCTTGATTCAAGAATTATAAAGTTGATTAAATATAAATTCTAATAAAAAACACTTATCCCAGAGACAGAAGGAGAATATTATTATGATCAGGGAAACCAGAAATATGCTCTAAGAAATGCGTTTTACGCGCATTAAATATGCAGCCAAAATTCGAAAATATGCCCTCAAAAATATTAAAAATATGCCCCAAAAAAATCAAAAATTGCTCATTTAAAAACAAAATATTCAATATTTGCATTAAAAAATAAAAACAATACATACTAAAATTATAATCGGTAAAGCCTTAACCCCAAAGTATTTACAGACCAATTCGAAAAGAATTTAATCTGCTGTAACATGTTTTTTAGGCGAATATAATCTAAATGCCAACATAATTATAAGCCATCTAATAGTACACAAATAGTGTAATTTGGAAAGAAGTTTTTATGGGGAATATATTAAATTAAAGACCGATTCTTACCATTTACATAGACTTCGTCCTTGGTACAATTAATGCCTTTACCAAATTCGATCAAATTATGTACAAAATTGCAACATGTACTTTGCGCACAAGGTAAACATGGACAGACAACCAGCCAGACGGAAGGATGGGCATCGTTAAACCACTTTATAAAGTGATTCTCAGTCGATCGGTGTACTAAAAGATTGGTTCAGAATTCTATGTATTGCACACATCGCCAAAAACGTATGTTTATAATTGCTTTTTCCTTAAGTTTTCCTAAATTTGATGTAAAATTTGAAAGTTATTTGATAACCTGCTTTGTCTTCATTTTAGAGTTAAAATTATATTGGGATGGTGAAATTAAAGCAATAAGTTGGGTATACAGACAGATAAAAGTTAACCATAAATTCGAAAAAAAAAATTTTTTTTTAATTGATGCGAAAGCTTACAAGAGCAATCAAAAAAATCGAATATGTATCAAAATATGCCTTAAAAAGGCAAAATATGCCCTAAAAACTTAAAAAATGCTCCAAAAAGCCTCTTTTAACTAAATTATGCAAAAATATGCTCCAAACGGTAAAATATGACAAAATATGCACTAACAAATCGATGCCAAAATTCATAAAAAGCTCTTAAACGTATAAATATATTATATCTGCCTTCATTGGTCGCACAAGAAAAACATGCAATTGCATATTTGTGGTTTCCCTGATTATGATTGATTTACTTGGCTGTAGGAAATATCGCCCAAAGAAAATGGCCCAAAAAAAATGTAAAATCGCCCAAATGAAGAATCACCCAAAAGAACATGAAAAATTACCCAAACAGTTAAATATGAAATTTTGCCCAAACAAAACGAAAAAGGGCCCAAAAAAAATGAAAAATTAACCAAAAAGCCAAAACGATTTTTTTCCAAAAAAAAAAAAAAAAAAAAAATACCCAATTTGCAAAAAACCAACAAAACTATTTTTAAAGAAACTTGTTTTACCAAAACAAAAACCGGCTTCGCTAACTAAAGCTTCTCTGCGCAGACGGCTTTGGGCGGGCGCAAGAATTTTTTCCTTTATGGTATACCAAGTACCGGTTTCTCTAAGCAAAGCTTCTAAAATCTGATTTGTTTCCGAACGAAGGCCGACTTCGCAGAGAAGCTTTAGTTAGCGAAGCCGGTCTTTGTTATACCACAGAGGAGAAAATCATTGCTCCCGGCCGAAGGCCGGCTGTGCACAGAAGCTTAAGTTAGCGAAGCCGATACTTGTTTTATCAAAGAGGAGAAAATCCTTGCGCTCGGCCAAAGGCCGGCTATGCTTTCGAGTTTATAAGCATGTTGTGGACATTATGACACTCTACAAAGTGACATAACGTCCACGGACTTTATGACACTGTTCTGATGGGCATTATGACACTTAAAAGTGTCATAAAGTCCATGGACACTGTGACACTTTTTGGAGTGTCATAGTTATTTTTACAAATAACATGTAGGAATTCGACGTATAATGATAATGAATGATTTAGACAAATACAGCCGTATTCATAACAAAAAGTTAGCCACAGTTTGTACACTACGTACAACGAGCTGCTAACTAGAATGCCGATTAAGCTTAGCAGCTTGTTGGCACAGAGTTTATTCATAACGAACTTTTCTCCATCTGCCAACTTTAAATAAATCAACTCTGAATTTTTATGATGCCACATTGTATTACTCAAAAATGCAACACGTTTTGCATTAATCATCGCTGAATTTGTCATTTTTTCCTTTTTGGTTTTTCCCTTCACATATAAAAATGTTAAAAAGTTTTTAAAATTAAATAAATGAAGTAAAAGACAGTAAATTAAAAAAAAATAATTAATTAAAAAACGAACAAAATTGTTTGACATAAAACGTTTGGCAGCTCGTTAACAAGAGTTTAGCAAAACGTTGGCCAGAGTTTGGTTAGTGTATTATGAATAAACTCTTTGCTAACTTTATGCCAAATTTTCGTTATGAATACGGCTGATAGTATGTTAGATTTGGAAGAAATTTTAAAAATTAAAGATGGCCCGAAAAAATGGGCTATTTTTCATACAATATTTTTGTATTAAACGAAAAATAGCCCACAAATTTTGGGTCACTTTTCATATGAATTCAGGCCCAATTTTACATGGAATTTTTTTGGGCGATTTTTCATTATTTTTTTGGGCCATTTTTCTTTGGGCGATTTTTCCTACAGCCGATTTACTTACCCTTTTTACACCTTACAGAATTTCAATTACATATAAAACGCCCGCATTATAACCACCATGTTTTCTACTTTTAAAATTCGATGTATATATTTGACTAAAAATATAAACTAAATCTTTTTTGCTTGGTTTCAAAATTGTAAGAAATTCCGGGATTGATTTTCGAAAGTTATCCCATTTAGGATTGTTTTAAGTACGTTTTAGTGTTATTTGCACTTAAATTTTTAAGACCGACTCGTACTTAAAGTAAGTATTAAAAACTTAGTTATTTTCGGGTGCTTTTCTTTCTGTGCATGTATGTTTATCACATTTAAAAGGCAATAGTAATTAACAAGGAAACCTTAAATATGCAAAAGCATGTTTACATGTGCGGAAAATGGATGCAAGATCTGTATTTATTCGTTTTAGAGCTTTTTATTGTGAATTTTGACATTTATTTGTTAGTGAATATTTTGCCCTTTATTTATTTTTGTCTTTTATTAAGTTTATAACGCACACTGAAAGAAAAATGCTTCATATATTTAATGAATCATTCATAAAAAAATTTTCCTTGGGTAAATGAAAATTTTCACTGTCATTGGATCTCGTAATTACGTTTAAAATTTTCATTGGATATATGAAAACTTAACAAAAAAATTTAATTGGGAACATAAAAAAACAATATACAAACATAACTTTATTCATAAATTAATACAAATTTACAGTTTCCTTAAAAAAATTTTTAATTGTTAATCAAAAAATGTAAGATTTAATACATCTAATGTAATATGCCATTAAATTTATGAAATCAAAAATTGTTTTATAAAAGCAACATATTTCAATAATGCTTTCATAAATTTCAATTTTCATTATGACAATGAAAAATGTCATTATAGTAATGAACCAAAAACTTTCAATCAACGTTGTTATTGTTGTTATGGACAATTTAATCTCATATTTACGCTCTTAATTGAGTAAAAACATAGTTTTTTTTATCCAAAAACTACCCCGTTAGGCTAGCTGGTAGTGAGCTAGTCTATCAGCACCGAGGTTGCGCGATCGATTCCCGCCAGAGACAGAAAAAACAATAAAAAAATAAAAAAAAAATAAATAAAAAAAATTTTTTTTTACTTTATCGAAAGTATTCATCCAATGAATAATATTCATAGATCTAATGTAATGTTTCATTAAATACATTTTAATGAAACAGGTTTCTCGATCCAACGAAGCGCTGCATAGGTTCCTTTTTAATGCAATTTTTCATGGGATAAATGTCAAAATTCATTGGTATTGCGAAGAAAATTCTTTTAGTGCATATTCCACCTTTTTAATGCTTACAAGTGCTAAATATTGTGATGTAGGGTATCATGCACAATTCGGTCAGGTTTGACCGCATATACTTTTTTACTTGTTTACTATATGCAAATTTTTTTAGGGCATATTTTTATAAATTTTTAGGGCATATTTTAAAGTTTATATTGCATATTTAATGCGCATTAAGCACTTTTCTTTGAGCATATTTCTGGTTTCCCTGTTAATTAATTCAGGAATTCGAAAGTTCCAAAGTCAGCTCCTTGTATCCTTCTTTAGGCTAGTTTACACTATCACACAAGTCTTACTGTCCAATAATCGAATCGACATTACAGTTTGAATTCACACTATCACACATGAACATTCTTTTGTTAATATGTAACCTTGATCAAATGAAAAGTATTTTAATTGTTTGAAACATTCCAAAAAAACGATGAAGTCGTATGGGATGTCAAATTTTTTTTTTCGTAATACTTTCATTTTCATTATAAATTGTATTAAATTGTAAACTTACCTTTATAAATACATATGTATTTAAATGATTTTTTGTATACAAAAAGTAAATACAGAACTTTTACAACTCTTGTCCATTTTTTAATAGCTTTGATATCGTTGCAAGTTAGACTTAAGTGTTTGTAATTCTTATTCGCTTTACAGTTTTATTTGTATTGTTACGTTACTGCCTTTTCAATGACGTTTTCGGTTTATTTCCTTTAAAATAAACCTCTTGAGTTCTTTATTGCACTTAAATAAAATTAAATAAACACAACACTTTAAGTTATAACACTTATTTATTATTTACACAGCTTTATTTAAAACTTAGTCACTTTAAAAACCGTAATTTACAGCTTTTATTCACAACTCACAATAATTTTCTCCGCGTGGTGCGTTATTGACCAAGTCTGAACTTAGAATTGATCTTATGCCATCTCTTGTGATTCTATTTATACTCTAGCCCAGACGTGTAGATGATACGTCTAGATGGTTTTAACGGCTATTTTTTAATTAAACTTATTCAACTATTACTACGTTTATACGCACCACTTATTCGCAAATAAATATATTGCAAGTAGAGAATATTGCCGCATAAACAGTGAATTTATTTAAATTTTTATTTGCGAATAGCTAACTCACGAAAACAATGCCTGATTAACGACACTATTTGCAAATAAGATTTTAAGCATTGCCACACTTTTAACCGTTTTACGTTTTTATTTCGATGTGGCACATTCATATGACAACAAAAGTAGAATTAAATCAAAAATGTGCAAATAATTTTAAAAATACACAATAATTTTTGATCTTTTCCATTTAAAAAATAAAAAGTTTATAAACATACAGTGCTACTAAATGAATAAATTTTCCATCTGGCATCACTTAAAAATAAGAATTTTCATTAAGAAATAGACATATAAACAGTAAGTTAGTTAATCGCAAATAATTTTTATTCGCGAATAGGCTACGTATAAACGTAGTATATAATTACTATCTATATGGATGAATTAACTGAGTTATTAGGCATCATAAACTAAGGCATACTTGTAGGCGTTAATAACGAACATTCTAGTATTTACAGTGGGGTTGAAGTTGAATTATGCACAACAATTTTAACGTTACATCTGTACATTGATTTTTACACTAGAAGTGTGCATTTAAACAATTTCAACTAATAAAATAACTAACAAATAGGTACTAAATGACTAATCGATACAAGATAACTAATAAATTAATCTAATTCTTAACTTAAATTACTTTCGTAGCAGTATAATATCTTTAGTTTTTTCTAAGTCTTTGGAAAAAGGTTTCCGGATGATCTGGCCCAAGCATCCAGCGAATTGCGCATGGAACAAGCTTATCCCCCCACAATAAATTTTAGTGTGTTTGCCAAAGAATAAAAATTGGGAATTAATTAATAAATAAAAAAGATTTGATAAAAAAAAATTTTTTTTTTTTTTTTTTTTGATTTATTCAAAATTTACAACAATTTATTTTAACAAATCACCTAAAAATTTTGTTGAAAAAAATTATTTTGGGCAACAACTTTGTTGTTGACTAAAAATTCAATAACTATACCTAAAAACTTTTTATCAACACCGCAAAAATCGTCATCGCAGAAAATTCAAAATTATTTTAATCACATAAGCGATTTTTGTATTCAAATATGAACATTATTTTTTGCTGTGTTGAAATAATGGAACATGTTTTATACGGCCGATAAAATCCTACCTTCAGCTATCAGTAAGTTTTAAAAACGGGGAAAAAGCGAATAACTTTTGGCATTATATAATTTTGCATACTGTTTTCTCCGGATCGTGCTATCAAAGCCAGCCTTCTAATCAACAAATACGTAGTCGATTTGCTTTTAGTGAAAATCTGATCGGTTGTTGATTTTCCAGTCTTAAAAGCCGCAATGATAAGGTCCAAGCAAGTTGGCGAAAATTGGTTTCAATCTTTCGTAAGCAATTACTCACAAAAAATGTTTGCCAAAAATTGTTCAATTAAATAATTAATTGGCTTTTTATTCAATTAATTTTTTTAATCAAAACACATAAATTTAATTGTTTGTGTAAAGGTAGGTATGCTATGTATTTTTTTGTTTATGCAATTAATTTTTTAATTGACTAAATTCGTGTCGCATGACTCGAAAATTAGTAAAAAATTAACCAAAATTTGGGTCGATACGTGACATTTCGAACGTAAAATTTTTTCGGTAATAATTTAACTGAATAATGATCAAAATAAAGTAAAAATTTAGTGTTAATCCGAAAAACATATTTCTCTTTAAACTCTTCCTTAGATTAAAGACCATGTAAGAAAATTTTTTTGGAATAATTTTTATCAAATATCACCTATAAATATTAAAGAAAACCTACAATAAAACATTCTCACATACCTATAAGAATTTACGTTTGCACAACTTTTCAGTCTGATTGTTCATCAAAGTAAACAATTTATGAGTAAATTTATAAAATTAGTAAAATCTAAATATTTCTCTATAACAATATAGTAAAATAATTAACTTTTAATAACTTTTAAATTTTCGGTCAAGGTCAGGGCTGCTAGATTTGACGATTTATCGTCATTTTGACGATTTTTTGTTCCAGAATTAGCAAAGTGCTGATTGCTGATTTTTTTCTAAAAAGTGACGATTTTTTTCAGTCTCCAAATTCTTAATAAAACACTAAATTTTCTGACACGTTCGTTTTTAATATTGCAATGTTTAATAGCCCTACCTTAATAAGAGCGGAAAGCGAAACGTTTTCTTTGTCTTAGCTTTTACGCTGATAGGCCATTCCAAAGCAAGGGCGTCAACGTTGTGTCACGGATAAAAGTGATAGCTTTCTTGTTTAATAAAACCCACAAATTATAAATAAAAATGGAGATAAAAACGCTAGACTGACCAAAAAATAGCTAAATTGCAATTACTAATTAACAATAGCGGTTTTTTCGGTTTTTATTCAAAAACTAGAAAACGTGAGCCGGTTTTGTTTAGGTACGGCTGTAATATGCAATGCAAGTCTTAAATGGTATTTTCAGAGTACAAAAACAAAAGTGTTACACTTAGTTTATATGTATTTCGTCAAACCATCATCAAATGAACATTTTACGACTCTCTGTATAAATCATATTTTCAACAATTATACGGCGAACATTTCACGGGTAGTAAGATAATTTCTACATGAGTCTCATACGATTCTTGACATGAAAGACTCGTTAGATAACCTTTACCCACATCTTAAACTATTGAAGATGCGCCTTTCGCTGTGCTTTGGAAGAATTTCAGTCGTGTTACAGTGTTCCTCGTGTGAGGAATCTTCTTTGATTAAAAAATGCGGTCATCGACGATCAAAGATACTCTTCGTTAGACTTCCTGCTAACTGGGTATGAAGTAATTTTGTTTTTGTTTGAATGTTTCGAACAAAAATTGTTGAAAAAAAAGCTATATTTAAAGTGGTCTGGCAGCCCTGGTCACGGTGGACCTTTTGACGGAAATGCCCATATGTGAAAACCTAGTGGGTATAGGAAAAAAATATCACAACATTATTTTGACCATTATTGTGAATAAATTGTTTTCACGGTAGTTTTTAAACATTTATTTTAAAATGTTTTATACAGCATAATTTTTTATTAAATTGTTGAGTAAAAATTTAATTTTTAGCAGATAGTAACGAAGAACTTTGTACGATGTCTTGATGTAGGTATGTATGTAGCAGGCGCGGATTCAGGGGGGGTATAATAAGGAAATTTCCCCCCCGTAAATTATAAAAAGATGTTTTGTTAATTTCGATAATACAAGAATTCCTAATAATAATACTTTTTTTAAAGTACAACATTTTTGGAAATCCCAGCAAGATTATTTGTTTTTTTTTTATTGAATCTCTAACGAAATTTTCAATAAGTATCCAAATCTTAATCCTTATAGTTATTTATTAGATATTTCCAATGAAACATCTAGTTTACCGTATTCAAATACTTATTATTCTACATTCAATCCCAGCAGGTGCCATCTATATTGAAAGACTAAACGCTTGACTTGATAATGCGTGCGGTTGAATTATTAAAAAGCCTACGTATTTGCAATATTTATGTGTTATATGAATCAAAATTCTATTCGATAATTTTTGATTTCCTTATCTTTAAGATATTTCAACATACAACAAAAAAGTTGTTAGGGATGAATTGATTGGCTTTGTTGTAAAATGGATGACGTTGATGTGTCAAGTGATGCGAAGGCACTATCATCAATAGTTCTTAAAGCTTTAACAAATTTTGGTCTTGACCTAAAAAATTGTGTAGGAGTTGGAACAAATGGGTGTTAAAAAATCCTGGAAACCGCGACAAATGCGAAACAAACGCCATGCTGTTCCCATAAATCAAACAACTCAATTTCTAAAAGCAATAAAGTGCCACTAATACAAAAAGTTGTATCATTTCTTAAAGAAACGACAAAATTTTTTAAATATAATCATCCCAGGCAAAACACAGTTTTAGTAAAGTATTTGGGAGCCAAACTCTCTACATTATGCCAGACAAGATGGGTGGACCGTCACGACTCAGCTTTACACTCTGCAACAAGTGTACATTATATAGTAGAAGCTTTGGAAAAAATGTCTGAGTGGAAAGATAGTATCTCTACCTTTATATTAAGGAACTCCTTATTACTTTTGAACTTATTTGCGGAATATACATATTCAGTGTGATACTTTTTGTAACACAGCCACTAAGAATCATTTTACAAAAGCACGATATTGATCTTCAAAAAGCATCAAGCCTGATCAAAACTTTAATCATGTGCCTTGAAGAGAAATGATATAAAGCCGAAGAACAATTTAAAGCGATTTTTGAAAAAGTAAAAGTTATTTGCGTTTAAATCGAGGTTCCAATCGAAAAGACAAGATTTGAACGAAATAATCACTTCCAAAATGTGGAAGATTACTACCGAGTTGTAGGTTACATTCCTCTTATTGAATTTATTTTAGAAGATTTCGAAACACCTTTCCCAATAGATATCCTAAATGTTTTGAACATACTTAAACTTCTACCTCAAAGTAAAATCAAGTCATATGGGCAAATCCTGCGTAACGAACGCTACATTCACACGTGTTTTCTGATTGATATATAAACTTTTTTTTGGCATTTCAAAAGAGATAGCTTCAACTTATATATACAGTATTTATCGGATATAAGAACATCTCATATAAGAACAAAACGCTTTTAAGAAACATTTTCAAAAACACCATGTCTTTTTAGTGATTTTTCTAACAAAAAAGGTTTCATATAAGAAAAACGCTTATAAGAAAAAAACTGATTAAAGAACATTTTTCTTAAACACCAAAACCACAAAATGTATAGAAAAAGAATTTATATAAGAAACTTCCAACGGTAACACAGACTTTATGTAGTTTGCTTGGACAACGCTGTTTTCTGACAGTTTTACAACAAGAACATAGTTTTTTTACTTTTAGTTTTAGATGAGCGAGCTGGTACTCATGAGAAGCTTTGTGTTTTTTGCCAATAAAAACAAAAGTAAAAATTTTTAAAGAAATACAAAACGGTATAAAAAGAAGCGAAATTGCAAAAACATCTAAAATAGTGAAAAACTCAAAAGACATAGAAAATAATTATTTAAAAGTTAGAAATGTTAACAAAAAAAGAGACAGAAAACCAAAATATGAAAGTCTTATGGCTATAGCTACTTATATAAGAAATAAGTTTCTTATATAAAATAATTGTATATAAGAAAGAAACGCTTATAAGAAACTTTTTTCGTGGATTTTTTAAGTTTCTTATATCCGATAAATACTGTAGTATTTAGTGACATTAATATGTACTTACGAATGGCATATATCATAATTTCTTAGCAGGCTTTTGTTGCGAAATAATTGATCACAAAGTTTTGTGGCGCACGCCACAAAAATTAGAAGCAACTTTAAAAGTTGAAGTGTGTTTTCCTAATTTTTAGCGAATTTTGCATCATAAGGTATACAAAGTCTAATTCCTAAAAGAAAGGTGAATATGAGAGATCTCTAAAATCACTTATTCGCAGCTTAAAAATTTTGTAATTTTTTGATAAAAGCCGTGAACCCTTTGTGACGCACGCCTTACAACACACGCTACAGTTTTTCAGTACTATACCTATAATAAACCCAATTTTATTTATTTTAACAAAACAAATTATATATATAAACTAATTTTGTGATTATTAATGAATGTATGAATCAATATCAATCTTTTTTTTAACGAAATTTATATTGTGATGAGTCTGCTGTAAGTGCTATTTTAAGCTCAAAAAGCACCTAAAATAATGTTAAATTTATGTATAACATTAAGAGATCAGGGGTGGGGTAGTATTTGGTAACAATTATTGAATTAATGATCGTCGAAATACATATTTTTTAAAAGAAAAATTAAATTATACATCGAGTCTTATATTCCATTAAATATTATACCATTTATTTTAAAACCACAACTAGCTGATGAGCTGATTATGTTTGATAAACGAGATTAACACATCTTAACTTGAGCCTGAACTGTTGCATTGGCAACAAACATGGAAAATATCTGAAAATCTATCAGATAACGTTGTAAATGTTTTAATAAACTGTGATGAAGATATCTACCCAAATATAAAATAATATCTCAAACTTTCGTGTCAATGCTCGTCAGTAATGCTACGAGCGAGAGGTTATTTCCTACCCATCGTAGAATAAAAAGATGGCTCAGATCAACAATGACCGAAGATAGACTGTACTATCTATTTGCCTCACAAGGAAATCACAATTTATTTATTTAAAAAGATTAATTTTATATTTTATTTAACCTTATTGTTTTGTTTTTTATATAATATATACACATTGTTTTTAATAAACTTTTATTCCAAGTTTTTAACTTTTTTGTATCATACAAAATTTCCCCCCCGTAAGGCTCGAGCTAGATCCGCGCCTGGTATGTAGGATAAATCGGTGGTAAGAGAAGATTACCACCGATTTATACTTTTCATTATGGCCCTTTGAATTCAAATAAACTCATAGATACTTTAACTACTCGTCCTTTGTTGTACCTACGAGTATTAAAAATGGTATGTTTGAGTATATATCTAAGTTGTTAGTAGGTACCTATTTCTTAAATAGAAGTGTGCAGCAGAAGCAGAGTAAGTGCTTTTATATGGATGACATTAAATCATACATTATCCCAATGCAAAAGTCAAGACAAGAATTCATTCATAAGTAGACACGCCCACTCTATGTTCAGAGTAATTGTTGTTGCTATTATTTTCAAAAGCAGGGTGGAGCATCGAATTTAGTAAGTACGAGACATCTATGAAATCAAAAAGTAACCACTATGTCGTCGTTATCAGATGCTATTCATTTTTTGTTATTGTTGCTGTTGTTGTCTACCTTTAATTTACCATTTACAACTGGCCTCTGCCGCTGCCTTAGCCGATTTCGCCGCTTCTTCTCTGCTGCTCTTTTGCTTTTGTTGTTTTGTATCGTTTTGTAAGCAAAGAACAGAATTCAAATGCGAAAATGTGTGTGTGTGGGTATGTTTGAGTTTGAGTTAAACTGAACTGAACATACAACATATGATGGTGATGCTAGATTGTGTTTAAATGTGTTAAAGGAAGACAACATGCTACCAATACAACATGTGAGTAAAGTAGAATCAAAGCAAAACCATAAATCAGCAGATTGCCGCGTTTTTGGAAATTTTATTATGAACCGGGAAAATTATTTCTATACTACCAATAGGTTTATCGAAATAGATATCATGTTACCCAGTTTTTCAAAGATTATTTTATACCCAGCTAGCATTTTTTGAATTTTTAATCATATTCGAGTCTCATACCAGAATATGCGCTCATTTTCTGATCATAAATGATACTTTTGTCGGGAGAAAATGGTACCCTACCTGCGACTCTTCTTGAAGAGTCATATATGAGTCGTTTATTTTTATTAAATTAGAGACATTTTTGACTCTTTTTGAATAGTTTTTGCTATTGAATTTTAAATCAAACACTTGTATATCATAAGCGCAAGTCATTTTTGTGTCGATTTTAAGCGTGCAAGTGATTAATCAGTTTTAAACCACCAAAAGAACTCAAAAAGGACTCATACCGATGATTTTTGAAAAAAGGATATTCCCAATGATAGCAGGGTATTTTCTTATATTGAAATACCTGTGTATTGAAAAAATATATATGTACGAACATTAGGGAAATAACTTTTTTTGAATGCGAAGTACCACTCCAGCACCATGTGGGTAAAGTTGTTCTGCTAATATAAAAAGTTCTTTAGGTTGATTCGGTGAAAAAAGTTTCCGTACAGAAAGCGATTTATAAAGTGCCTTTAAATTTTTAAAATAATGTAACATCCCATGTTTTTCTATGCTCAAAACATTTGTAACTTATACTAAATACTTGACTTTGACATTCAACAAATTTTTAATATTTTGTTAGTAGGTATTTAATAGCGTGACTTCTGCACATCGCCTTGGCATGGACTGAATTAAATGGCGAATTTTATTTATTGGGATGTTGTTGCAGTGCTCTTTAAGTTCAAATTAGATCTCGGGCTTAAAAATTTTGTTTCTGATTTTACTTTTCACTATTTTCCAAAGGTTCTCTATATGATTTAGAACAGGTCACTGGACAGGCCAATCAAGCATTCTCATTTCATTGTATAACTTCCCCAGAAAGTCTTTTCCCAATATGCGTATGGTAATATTACGTCCGACAAAATGGTTTAGTAATACTCTGACCTCATGACTCCATCGATTTTATAAATCGGCCCAATTCCTTGCCTTGAATTATAAAACTCGTGTTTTTTAGTATTAATTCGATTTATTATATTGAAGAGGAAATTGCAAATGTTTTGACCACTACTGTATATATGTTTAGGGAAAGAACTTTATTAAATCGAACTTCAGAGCAGAGTTAAGAAAAATAGATTTTTTGAAAATTATTTTTATTTAGGCTTTGAAAAATCCAACATCATTAAATTTTCAATTCAGTTACTTGCATATATAATATTTGTAGATTGTCTCTTATTCGTCCTTAACAAAGAGGCATCACAAGACAGATGATATTGGGTTTTTCTTTATTTTTCTTCTAAAGATGCCCTTTTTGCATTTCTCTTTGCACCATCTCTTATGCAGCAATAAAATGACCACAAATTTATTCAATTGAGAATTATTTGCAAAACTGTTGTAAAATTTAAATTTTAAGTTTACCACAACACAAGTTAAATAATATTATTTAAGGGTGCGTGTGAAACGGTAGCAAAGTTCTATGGCGAATAAAAATTTCTACGCTAATGTCAAAATTTATACTAGCCCCTAGGGTTAGTGAAATTTTATTCACCTCAACAGTGTCAAAATTTTACTTCCATGAGTACTTTTTACCGTTTAACACACACCCTAAGTTAGTAAATAACATTACCAAACAAAACAATAGGTGCGTTTGAGTACTTTTACAGTAAAATGAAGTAAATGAGTAAACTGAAAAATTTTCTCTCATAAAAAGCTGTTGTCCAAAAAAGTACGTGAACGCAAAATTTGTAAAAATTCGTAAAATAAAGGCAACAGCTGATGGAAAATAATTGAAGTGTTAATATTGACACTTTTGACTACTTAACTCGTTTTCTTATCGGTACTCGATTAAATACTTTTTATAACACGAACATTTTTGGAAAATACAAACAAACTATTTTATGTAATCTTTCATATTTGTTTGTTTTTTATTTTATTTGATTTAACAAATTTGTAGCGGGTTAAATTATTTAAGACAACATGAATAATTTATTTGCTATTGATTACTTAAGTACCCAAATACTTCACACTTTTACAACTCTAAAAAATTAACAAAACAAAAAAATTCAAAAGTTTGTATTTGTATTTAATTATTATTTATATACTTTTTGTTTTGGTTTAATTTTTATTTCAACTTTTCTTTTATTTAACAATTTTTTCACAATTTGTATGCATTTTATTTGTAAGTTTTGTTTGTTTACCTTTTGAAACATATGTCTTTTTGATTTACTAAATTTTACTGCAAACATTTCTGCAGTAAAAATTTGTAAATACTCAGACAAGAACTGTCACTTTTCGATCTCAGTTTATGTTCTCATTTACTGCATTTTGTGTACTCGAACGCAATTTCGTAAAATGCAGTAAAGTTTAGTAAAAAATAGTAAAAACTTTTGTGTTCTCGAACGCAATTAATATTACTTAATGATTTTTTTTTTTTTTTTTTTTGCACAAAACAAAAAGTTGGGTAAAGTGATGCTTTTGTTTATCGTGGTTTGTGTTTCGTTATTTTTGTCCTGATCACGAAATTTGTGTTCAATGTATCGGTCTGTTTTTACACATTGCTACTTCAATACCACAAAATCGCATTCTATCTCTTTCTTTGAAAGCAGCCCTCTCAAATGATTTGGGCATGTTTTTACATCACTTTTTCATCTCCGTGTGATCTGTGCTCATCAATTTTATATTAATTTTCTTATTAAGCTTGATGTCTTTGTTTTTTTTATAAAAAAATATTAAATTTATTTAAACCAATATTTCGTCACTCCTTGTGTGACTTTTTCTGGAAAAAATAACGAAAATAACAAATTAACAAACTTTCTATTTACATACGTGTGTTCATATTTTGTAAGCGTGAATTTTTCATAAAAAATAAGCTCCTTAATTTTTTTATTTCGAATATATCCTAAGACTTTAGATAACCAGGGACCAATTTATGGCATTCGATATCGAATGTCGTAATTTGCCCCTAGATTTAAAAAAAATTAATAAGATTTCTCTTAGTCTGAGTTCATACGGCTCATGTCTTATTGACAAGATTGCTACTTTATAGGCGAGAGGGACGAGGGGAAAAGAAACGAGTACACAGATGCATGTACTGTCCAGAGAATGACAAAAGTATCATTTTAAGTACTCTTTCAATATTAGTGAGAAAACATGTACGGACATGTTTGGGTAAAGATCAAAACTATACACATACGTACCAATACCCATTACAAGCTAAAGTTGAATATGTATAGGTATACGCTGCCAATGTGTATTTGCATCAGTGTTCGAAAATAAACACTAAATATCGTTCTTTAATGTTCGGTTCGGTAGATTTGTGGAAAACACAAACGCTAATAGTGTTTGTGTAGAAAATCATTAAAAAAATAAAGTTTCCCTGTTTGTCATCTTTCGAACACAAAAATAATGCTGTTTTCATCATACTCAACAAATGATGAGAACATTAAATTCCGTTCGGTTTTTTTGAAAATCCACGAACTTCAATGTGTTCGGTTCGGCTCGTAAATGTTCGTCGCTTTTTGCTGATAAAAAAAATCAAACATTTTTTACAAAAACAAAATACACACACGAAAAAAACATTATAGAACATTAAAATATAATGTTTTTCTACAGTATCACTACAATTGTTCGGTTCTTTTTTGAAAATAGTTACGAACGGTATTAAGGTTTGTGTATGTTTACACAAACACTAAAAAATAGATATCGTTCTTCGGTGTGTGAGCCGAACGCTAAATAATGTACTGTTTATTTTCGAACACTGATTTGCATATTCATTCTTCTTTTTGAATGTACATGCAGATATAAATAAAATTTCTGTTAGCTATCTGCAATACCCATATAAGTATGTGTATTACCGTAAGTATAACGTAAATATACAGAGCGCGAGAAAGAGCAGAGATGGCAAATGCAATTTTAAAAATTTTTTTAGTGTTGTTATTCAGAAAAATATCAAGATAATTTTAAAGCTTTTTAACATTTGACTAAAGCTTCGTACAGACGATGGTCAGATATTACAATATTGTCATTTTTCTGACAATGGTGTCATTGTCAGATGCATTAATTTTACACATCTGCCAAATGAAAATGAGCTTACAATGTTCAGACAGTTGCAAGACATTTTTAGGCAATTTTAATGACAACATTGTAAGAACTGACCATCGTCTGTACGAAGCTTAAGGCGGTAAGCTTATTTTATTAGAACAACGGTTGGCGGCAATTTCTGGTAGACGACACGAGATGGAAGATATTGTTTTTTATGTATGCATGTAAGTATTGATTTGTATGTTGTGCTAATAAGAAAGAGTGAAACAACCACTCACTACATATTTATTTATAGCGTTTGCTTAAGATACATGTACACGACATGTTTTTTACATCTGATTTGTCAACTTTTCATGTCACATGTTGCTGCGCATGTGTGTTACAATTGCTGTTTAACAAAGTTTTTTTTAATTATTTTTATTGTGTTTGGCGTATTTAAAATACGCCTACGACTGTTTGGTAATAGATTAAAGAAAACAAATTCACGTTCTCTTTAATCTATAACCAAATAGTCGTAGGCGTATTTTAAATACGCCAAACACAATAAGGGTGAATATTCGATCAAAAACGTACATGTAATACATAGCTAATGTGTCCAAATAAATAAAAACCTTTATATGTTTTAAATTTTATTGAAATCTATTAAATAGTTTCGGAGAGGCAGAAATTGCCCCCTATAACCCTTTTAGTCATATTTTTTTAAATAAATACATAGCTCAAGTGTCTATATAAATATGAATCCATCTATGTTTTAAATTTCATTAAAATCTGTCAGATAGCTTCGGAGAGCAGAAATTGCTCCTTCCCACCCCTCGTGGTCCTATTTTTTATAAAAATGTATAGCTTATGTGTAGTTTTACATAGGTACTGCTGATGTTACGGACAAATTTATTTTAAATATCATAAATAATATGTACATAGTCCCATACCTGCCTAGTGACAAAGCACATTTTTGGTAATTTTTTTTTTTTTTTTCATTTTTGCACAGAAGTGCCAAAAATACTGAAGGTATTTTTGTAAACATGGATATTTTATTTGTATGGCAGATAACCAAAACATATTCATGGGTATTGAATAACATCTGCATAATATTCATGTATTTTTGTTTACGGAATGTGGTTGCGTGAAGATATTGCCGTGCATAAGTATAAGTAATAACCATACTTTTTGCATTATAAATATGTGTATACACAATAACGAAAAGCGTCGGTAAATACCTCTGTATATTACTCTTATGGGTACTTGTCATTCTCTGGTCTCTACACCCTTCTTCCAAACCCGTAAAATAAAGTTTAAACATCCAATTTACCATCGCTACAAAAAACTCAAGTAATTTTGGGTATTTATATTTCCAGTTTATGTATTCTTACAAACTGTAAGTGGTTAACCCCTTATATCTCTTGCATAAAATGAAAAATAATGGCCGAGTATTCAACTGTTTGTACATGATGGTGGTTGTTGATATTTGAACAAATGACTGTTCAACCTCACAATCAAAGCCACCAAATTGACGGCCAGGAACCGAAATACATACAACAAACGAACCTATTTTTTTAAATGTAGGTATGTATGTACTGAATTTTATATCTATTAGGTTGGCCCAATAATTAATTGAAAACTACGGAGGTATAATTAATCACAATCAAATTTCAAATTAAGGTTAATATCGATTTTTGCATTTGCATATAATCAGTAATGTTATACCTACGTAGGGAAAAATCCTCAGGCTCAGGATTTCCTTATAAAAAAAATGGCCGTAGGGAAAAAAAAGAACAGATTTTAATGGATTTTCAATAATGTGGAAAAACTCGATTTGTATCTACATATACTAATAAAATTGTTGATACGGTAAAATTACTAATCGTTAAATTTCTTTGAGTGATCGCTTGCCAACATTTTAACTTTGATTTTAAAGTAAATTTAAGAAATTTTTACAAGAATGGAGAACCATTGAATTAAATTTTTCAGAGCAATAAATAGATAATAGATGGTCCAATATTATTTGCAGGGATTCCACTTATAATTACCTCGCCAAAAATGCCAATATTTTTGGGTAATTATGCGGGGTAAGCATTTAAACGAATACGCTTAACTACCTCACTGAGGAATTTGAACGTATGTATGTATTTATTTACACGATACCTAAATTTTGATGTATGAAAAAAAGTTAAGACATAGAAGTTCGTTTATGAATCAGCAAACTCTTAAATTTGATCTGTAATGCTTTTTGAGATGTCCTGTCATATCCTACTCATTCATTACGGGAAACCGTAAATACAGTCAAATCCCGATAACTAGTACCCCGATAAATCGTAACTCCCGATAATTCGTAATAAACTGTCGGTCCCTTGAAAAAATCTCGTTAATTCGTAAAATTTCCATACATTTTGGTCCCCTCGTAATTTTTTTTTCAAATAAAATCCTCTTTACCTCTTATAAATCGTAATTGTTTGCTAACTACCACTTATAATTCGTAATAAAAACAACAAAAACATGGAAAGAATGCTTTTTTGCTTACCATTTTTTTATTTGTGCGTGGGTTTTTGCTTGTGTGTGGATTAATTTTCTTAGGATCAGTTTGTTACATGCATAATTTTTATGTATAATTTATATATATTTTATTTTTAACAATTGTTTTTTATGTTTTTTTATCGTTTTAGTAAATAAATTGAAAAACCCCGTTTATTCGTATTTATTTTATTTTAACCCCGTTAAATCGAAAACCCCTATAATTCGTAAGAAATGGCCGGTCCCTTGCGATTACGAATAATCGGGATTCTACTGTATTCAATTGGTTTTTCTTGTGCGACCAATGAAAGCAGACACAATATATTTATCCGTTTTAGAGATTTTTATGAATTTTGGTATCGATTTGTTTGTGAATAATTTGCATATTTTAGCTATTGCTGCATTTTTATTGAACAAAATAAAAAACAATTGCTTAATATTCTGGTTAAAACATGAATTTTCTGTTTCTTTAATAAGTCTGGGATCACACTCTGAAAGTTTTCTTTCAGAAAGTCTGAGTTTATGGGTGAGAGGGGAAAAAGGAACAGCATGTTCTCTTCCCCTCTCACCAATAAACTCAGACTTTCCGAAAGAAAACTTTCATAGTATGAACCCAGACTTACGCCATCTTCAATTAATTTTCACTCTACATTTGTAAGCCATAGCTAAGCCTAAGATAAATTTTATTCCAAACTGTAGTTTTATATAAAATTATATAAATTTGTGCTGTTACATAAAAATCTGTAGTCATTGTTTAGTAAACCGATTGAATCAGAAATCAGATATTTTCGTGTCCGTCCGTTCATCTGGTTGGTAAATACGTTTTAATTGATATAAGAGCGAAACTGATATAAGTTGTGAGAATCGGTCTATTATATCACATAGTCCCCATGCAAACATCTTCTTTATGTCTACAAAACATTTAATCACGTATTAAGACTAAAAAAAAAGAATTTTAAAAATATTTTGGCCAGTTACGATACCCAATGAAAGGCTATGGGTTCAAACCTTGCAAATCCCCGTAAATGTCGAGATCCGGAAAAGGAAACGGCGCTGGCTGGGGCAAACACTACGAAAACCCGTTGACGATATCACAAGACAAGCTGTTGAATGGAATACGCAAGGAAGTTGCAGAAAATGAAGACCATCACACACCTGTCGCCGTCAAGTCGAAATTGAAGAGGCTTAACAAGACAAGAGCTGGAACGGAATAAAAACACTTGCATCGGACAATTCAGAATGTAATAATTTTGTTATGGCCCTATGCTCCTTATAGGAACTACGGGAACTTATATATACATATATAAGACTAAATTTAGCCCAAAATCGATTACGATTTAAACATACAGCTTTCATTCAAATATTAACCCCTAAAATATTCAAGCTATTTAATCCTTTTAGATGTCGATATAATTTAAAATTTAGCGACCTTTCCTTTAATCCCTTTAAGACAAAATATGTCATATATTTGGTGTATCTAGATAATATTCAGCACAAATAACTCTTATATAAATCTTAACCCCATAACATAACTTTATTCTGGTGAGCCCAGAATAACGTATATTTTTATGTAAATATAAAATTGTGGAATCTTTTCCTTTTGAATTTTTTTATTTTTATTAACATTTAAACTTGGTTGAATTACTTGCTGTGTTATTGTCAAATAATACTGAGGCAATTAAACGAATGAAATTTAGGTGTAATTTTGTTTTGTTACATACATAAGTGGCTATTCACAACCTGGGTAGGTCTTTAGCCGAGTTAAGAATTGATCGCCATGCGCTTCGATCTTCAGCGCTTTTTCTCCAATTTCGGATATTCAGATCAGAAAGTTGTTGTTGAACCTTATCTTTCCAGCGGAGCTTCGGCCGTCCCCTCTTGCGCATACCTTCGGGATCGTACTCAAAAATCTTCTTAGCCGGAGCATCTGCTTCCATTCGCACGACATGTCCTAGCCAGTGCAGTCTTTGTATCTTTATGCGCTTCACTATATCAATGTCGACATACAGCTCATGGTTCATACGATGCCGATAATCTCCGCTAACACAAACCGGTCCATATATTTAACGAAGAATTTTTCTCTCAAAAACACCAAGTACAGCTTCATCTGCCTGCGCAAGTTCCCATGCCTCTGGCTCTATACAAAAGCACTGGTAGTATAAGTGTCTTGTAGAGTGTTATTTTTGTGTTTCGGGAGAGGTCTTTAGATTTGATTTGCCCACTCAGCCCAAAGTAGCATCTATTTGCTAGTATAATTCTTCTTCGAATTTCCAGACTGGTGTTGTTGGTTTTATTTATAGTGGATCCAAGGTACAAAAACTCTTCCACAACCCCGAAGTTAAAGTTACCGACATTCACAGTTCCATCCAATCTAGTAGATTTTCTGTTGGTTGAAACCATTAACTTAGTTTTTGCTTCATTAACTGCCAGACCCATTTTTTGTGACTCCTTCTCAATACTTGCGAATGCAGCAGTTACGTCTCGCAATGTTCTTCCCACGATATCAATATCATCTGCATATGCGAGGAGCATGTGGCTTTTGGTGAAGATTGTGCCATTTCTATTGACTGCAGCGTCGCGTATCACCTTTTCCAATACGATGTTAAAGAGGTCGCACGATAAACAGTCACCTTTATATTTCAAGCAGACACATACATACCTCCTCGCGGTGCCACCTGGATAGCTCCCCGGAAATCAGTCTGATGAGCGAACTAACATGTGCTGCGCCTGGTTCACCTAAAGAACTATAAAAATTAGGTTGGGGCGTTGGGTTTGTAACCCACCTCCGGAAAAAAAAACACTTACAATGAAAAGAAATAAGAATTTTGTTTTGTTAGTTTAATTTTTAAGGAAAATACCTGAATCGGGTAATTAAGCGTGTGGCAATTAAACGTGGATTTTTGTTTAAAAAATGGAAGAAAAAAACGGGGATTTAAAACTCAAAGTAAATAACCGTGAAAGACATTTAAGATGTGTTTACAGCTTTAAATGCAATTTTTGTTTGACAATTTTGTAAATTATGATTAAAACCTGTGTTGTTAATTAAAGAAAATCATAGAAAAGAAAATAAGAAGTGGTTATAAAGTAAACATATGTATGTATGAAATAAATGCCACCTATGTATTACTTGGTGCCGGTTCACACACGTCAAGTTTAACTCATCAAGTCTTGAGCTTTTAGGAGAGAAGGGCAAAGAAATTACATTCTCTTGACGTATGTGAACCGGCACTTGCATTAAATTTGCTGTTTAAATTTGTTTAATATCACTGCAAATAATATTGGACCACCTGATCCATTTTTATAAAATGGACTACTCCGATGTAATGCAAGCATGGACCATGTCATTGTTAAAAACTGTTTGTAGTGAGACATGTCTTCGTTTTTTAACGACGTGCTTTCGTTTTTTAAAACTACTCCTTAGTAGTACAAAAGTGGGTTACATGGTCCTCCCCTAGGACATCGTAATGTTAAATAGACCATGTTTTTTCCATACGTTTGGGTTACTTTTGGACTAGTCCTAGTCCTTTGTGGGCCACTCTTTACACGCGTGTTTGGATTGATCCTTTTATTTGCATGGTTTATAGTTTTGTAAAAATATATACATACATATGCAGGTACAAAGCGAATTTATTAATAATATAAACAAATTCGTTGTTTAACGTTATAAATAAATAAAATTACCACTGCTGTTGTTGCATATTTGCTGTTTGCAGAAAAAGTGAAAAGAAGATTTTTTTTTGAATTTGCAGCAGTCCGCTGCCGGAGACTACCGGAAACATGCAACAAATACTATTGTACCAATTTATCAATTTTATTTACTTCTATCTGTGGAAAAAAACTAACTGTTAAAAAAAATAAAATAAAAAATTAAGCTTTCAACAACTATTTTTATTTTTAATAAAAAAACAAGAGTTGTAAGCGTAGGTGACCATACGTACTCTTTTTTAGAGGACAATCATCTATTTTAACTGGCTGTCATCTATAAAATGTATGTCCCCTTTATCATCTTTTTTCATAAGCATGACCAATATTTGCTTTTATTTTTATTATAAATTAAAATAAATTTTATTTCAAAGCAATCACCGGTTTTTCTGTTAAATCGTATGGGAAAATGTCGTGACATGCTTGTTCTGTTCATACTACTACTGAACTCTCATACACTTGCAATATAAAATTTTGAATAAGTGCAATGAATTTTTGAGTTTCGTTATTTTTTTCAACTAATTTTACTTAAGTAAATGTAAATTATTATATATCGTCGGCTTAATATGTAAACCTGCAAACTCCCTTTCAACAAATTTTACAGGAAAAACTTTTTATTTTTACTATTTGCTGCTTGAGCGGAGAACCAAAAAAAAATAGTTGATTTGACACACTTCAAGACTCAAATTGAAGAAAAACTACATGCTGGTCGACGAGGCATATCTTTCTCTACCATACCGTATGGTATGGTATGGTCCATACGGCATCAAAATCTCAATTTACTTAAAAAGTGGATTTAGCATATTAAGCCGCCGATATACTATTATTTTTTTAATTTACTTTATATATAAAAATATGGGAATGTAAATATTTTTATTTTCAAAAAATGGTCGCCTTATGTAAGTTCGAACAAAAAACCGATAAAATTGGATTTCATGACACCAACGTATTTTTTGTCGGTTTCAAATCCAATACCGATAGGATTGGTTTCTATGACACCCCTGATTATGTTTAATTTAACCATATTATTGTCACCGACAACCATATTATGGTTAAACTAGCCCTCCATCAAGAAGCCAGAACCATACTACGATTGGATATATGGTGTGGATAAACTTTCATGAAAGGCACGCAAAACAGATCGGAACAAATAAAAAAACAAGTAAGAAAGTATAGTCGGTCAAGCCCGATCATATGATACCCTACACCACAGTATTTAAAAACACATCATGCTTATGTGTCCATGTAAATATGGATTTATCTATGTTTATAAACTTCTTGAAAATCGGTTTGAAAGTTTGTGAGAGGCAGAAATTGCCCCCTGCCTCCCCTTGTGGTCCTATTTTTTAAAAACTGTATAGCTAATGTGTCCCTAAGATATGGAAATATCTGTGTTTTAAATTTGATTAAAATCGGTTTGAGAGGCAGAAATTGCCCCTATCTCGTGGTCCGATTTTTTTTTGGTTCTATCTATGTTTTAAATTTCATTAAAATCGGTTTGATAGTTTCTGAGAGGAATAAATTTCCCCCTATCTTCCCTCGTGGTCCTACGATTCGGCCCATTTTCAATAGGCTTGGTCCTTGGGACAATAAGAACCTATGACCCAAATTTTATCAAATTATCTCCAAAATTACGACCTGTACTTTGCGCACAAGGTTACATGGACAGCCAGCCAGCCTGCCAGCCGGACGGACATCGTTAGTTCGACTCAGAAAGTGATTCTGAGTAGATCGGTATACTTTAAGGTGAGTCTAGGACCACTATTTTAAGGCGTTACACACGTCAGCACAAATGCATAATACCCTCTCCACTATTGTGGTGTGGGTATAATTATTTTTATTTCTGAGATATAAATAAAACTCACCAAATAACTTTTATTTTCTAAGCAAAATAAAGACTCAAAAATTTAGTTTAATAAAACTTGAAAAAATAAAAAATAAGGATTCAAAAGGTAACAAGAATGATCTTGGTGTACTCCTTATGCAGGTAGCCCTTCTCCATTAGTTCGATTTTTAAGATTAAATTTGTAAAAAAAGCCGTTATTTACATCCCTTGTAAGAATAAAACATTTATTGAAAAACTTAACAAAGATTGCTTAAGCAAATGACAGTTTCATACAACTTAACATAAAGTTTTCTTACGTTCAATATATCGTCACCTTAAATGGGACGTAACTAAGCAAAAAACTTTACAAAATCAGTAACAGCAAGGTGTTTTAGCGTTAGATTTGCTTAAATAAAGTCGCCATTTTTGATCGTAGGAATCTAAAAATTTTCAATCAAAAACTCGATTTCGATATGTACGTTTTCCTTAAGACTAAAATGTGTTTGGCTAATTATGTTTAGTTATATTGCAAGGATGTTGCACGATTTGTATGGAGCCTCATTCACAAGTCATCGGTCGATCTAGACCTTCGTATAGGAAGCCAAAGAGCCTCCAGAAAAAAAATCCAAAGTTATATTAACTCCTTTGAAATCTAAGGGCTTTAGCAAGGCGAATTCATGTAAACGTTGGTGGCGATACTACAACAAGTAACAACACCAAAAACACAACATTAGATGCGTTCGAGAACACAAAAGTTTTTACTATTTTTTACTGAACTTTACTGCATTTTACGAAATTGCGTTCGAGTACACAAAATACAGTAAATGAGAACACAAATTGAGAGCGCAAAGTGACAGTTGTTGTCTGAGTATTTACAAATTTTTACTGCAGAAATTTGTGCAGTAAAATTTAGTTAATCAAAAAAACATATGTTTTAAAAGGTAAACAAATAAAAAACATACAAATTTTGAAAAAATCGTTTAATAAAAGAAAAGTGGAAATTAAAATTAAACTTGTTTAATTTATTTGGTTAAATAAAACTTTTGAAATTTATTTTGCTATGTTAATTTTTTAGCAAGGCGAATTCATGTAAACGTTGGTGGCGATACTACAACAAGTAACAACACCAAAAACACAACATAGCTGCGTTCGAGAACACAAAAGTTTTTACTATTTTTTACTGAACTTTACTGCATTTTACGAAATTGCGTTCGAGTACACAAAATACAGTAAATGAGAACACAAATTGAGAGCGCAAAGTGACAGTTGTTGTCTGAGTATTTACAAATTTTTACTGCAAAAATTTGTGCAGTAAAATTTAGTAAATCAAAAAAACATGTTTCAAAAGGTAAACAAATAAAAAACATACAAATTTTGAAAAAATCGTTTAATAAAAGAAAAGTGGAAATAAAAATTAAACTTGTTTAATTTATTTGGTTAAATAAAACTTTTGAAATTTATTTTATGTTAATTTTTTAGAGTTGTAAAAGTGTGAAGTGTTTGGGTACTTAAGTAATCAATAGCAAAAAAATCATTCATGTTCTTTTAAATAATTTAACCCGCTACAAATTAGTAAAATCGAATGAGAGATTACATAAATTACTTTGTTTGTATTTTCCAAAAATGTTCGTGTTATAAAGTATTTAATCGAGTACCGATAAGAAAACGAGTTAAGTAATCAAACGTGTAAACATTTTTCAACACTTCCGTTATTTGCCATCAGCTGTTGCCTTTATTTTACGAACTTTTACAAATTTTGCGTTCGCGTACTTTTTTGGACAACGGCTTTTTGTGAGAGCAAATTTTTCAGTTTACTCATTTACTGCATTTTACTGTAAAAGTACTTAAACGCACCTATTGTATTTTATTTGTTGCTTTCGTTGGTCAATCTGTCAAAAACACAACGCCACCTGAAAATGAATTCGCCTTGGGCTTAAATATTCTCGAAATGAAACAACAATTTAAAACTTAATTGACAAATTTTATTTAAAAAAGAAAGTTTATTTACTCAAGTACTATTTATACTCACACCACAATAGTGGAGAGAGTATCATGCATTTGTGCTGATGTGTGTAACGCCTTTAAATATTGGTCCTAGACCCACCTTAAAGTATACCGATCGACTTAGAATTACTTTAAGTCGAACTAACGATGTCCGTCCGGCTGGCTGGCAGGCTGGCTGTCCATGTAACCTTGTGCGCAATGTAAAGGTCGCAATTTTTTTCCCCCTAGAGGGGGAAATTTCTTCCTCTCAGAAAGCATCAAACCGATTTTAATAAAATTTAAAACATAGATAGATCCATATTTGTACGGACACATAAGCTATGCATTTTTAAGAAAATAGGACCACGAGGGGAGATAGGGACAATTTCTGCCTCTCAAACCGATTTTAATGAAATTTAAAACATAGATAGATCCATATCTATATGGACCCATAAGCTATACAGTTTTTCAAAAATAGGACCACAAAGGGAGGTAGGGGGCAATTTCTGTCTCTCACAAACTTTCAAACCCATTTTAATGAAGTTTATAAACATAGATAAATCCATATTAATATGGACACATAAGCATGATGTGTTATTAAATACTGTGGTGTAGGGTATCATATGGTCGGGCTTGACCGACTACACTTTCTAACTTGTTTTTCTAAAATTATCGAAAAAAATAATTAATATTGTGGTTATTTTGTTGAACTGTTCATAGTTTTTAATCCAAATTTTGATATCTTAATTAGGCTTATTGATTGATATTTTGATAATTATTTAATCTTGACTGCCGCGGAATTGAACCCAGGCTTTCACAAACAAGTTAACCTTACATGTTTCGATTGCAACCACTCAATCTCTTCAGAGGGGTTTGCCGTTTAACACGCACACACAGACGACTGCTGGCAGTCAGTAGTCAATCAAACATCAATCTTTAAACCAAATTGTATTTTAACCTTTGGTAGATCAAAATTAGCTTTGAATTATTATCTTCTTTAATTGATTTAAATCTCTTAATTTATAAACTTTCTGTGATTGGAATTATTCGATTAATCGACTAATTTTAAGTTTATTCTCTTAAAATCGAATGAGTCAAAAATGTCAAATATCGATTAATCGTTTATTCAAACAAAAACATAACCCGATTAATCGAACACCCTACTGCCGAATAAATAAAAATTTTAATACTTCTACAAACATGCTCCAAATGTTTGTCTAAACAGAAAACCCCCCAAATAAACAACACAAAATATTTGTACAAACGTTTAATTTTGACATGTAAAACGTTATTTTTAATTGTAGGAATGTAAAATTTTTAAGAAACATATAATTTAATACGGTGCATCATAATTGATCAAGTCGATTTCGAAGACTTAGAGCTTTTTTGACGGTTATAGTTTTAAAACTTTTTTTCTAAAGTATTCCTAATGTCAAGTTTTGGACTCGTGTTCTAGAAGCAGGCAGTTAGTTTTTATTCTAAATGTTATTGCACATTGAAAAAAACAAGACAAAAAACTTTCTAAAAAATCGCACAAAATATGTAATTTAAAATTGTGTACCATTTGAAAGTTAAGATCTTAATGACATCAACTCAAATTCAACTTAAGCACTTTTTCCTTTTTGCCACGGAAATATCCATAAAATAGTTTATTATTTTTAAACTGTAAAAGAAAATCATACGGTTTTTGATTTTTTATATGTTTAGGCCCCTATTACGGTTCACAACTCAACTCAGTTGAGTTGTAATTTTTGTATTATGGTATCACAACTGTGCTATATTGCGGCGAACGAAAACATCACATCAACAAATTACAACTCAACACAGCCAGTTGCAGAAATCCCAACATGCAAATTAAGACCACATTAATTCCAGTCAGACACATAAATAAATGCCCACTCAATATTTTTCTTTAATTGTTTTATTCAATCAATGTGAATAATTTTTCTTCTTTATTTTATGTTTTTTCTTTATATTTATTTTTTTATAATTACATACATTATTTGTTGTTTGTTTTTTCGCACTAATTTTAAATTATTTTATTATATAATCAATTAATTAATTAATTTAAATTAATTTCTTGTTTTTTCTTTTTTTTAAGGACTCGTTAACAAGTCGATATTTAAAAAAACTTAAAAGTTTACATCTAAACAAAAAATAATAGATAATAATTAATAAAAAGGTAAATAAAAATAATAATATTTACTATATTTATATATATATTAATAATATATGCATATACTTTTAGTTTCTGTTTAGGATTTCTTCCTTATTAAATCCTTTTTTCTTTCATTAAACATAATTGAGGGGAAGGAGGTTGTTTAACATTTGCTTGTTGATGTTTCTTTGTTATCTATTTTTTTGAGTAAGTGATCTTGTTTGTTTTAGTTTTAATAATAATATTTTACAAATATATCTTAAATGCTATAAAAAACATTGTTATGGTATTTTTAGAATTCCTTTGTTTCTTTCGTGTTGGATTATTTTATATATTTCTTCACTAAATTGTATTATTGAATTTTGATGAATAATAATTAAGATTTGATTTCCTTTTGTGTATTTGTTAAGATTTTTTTCTTGTTGTTTATTCAACAATTTTTCCTTTTGTTTAAATTCAAAAAAATTTGCATACAATATTGTGTTTTTTAGGGGATTTTGTTTGATTTTTAGAAAATTATTCTCATAATTTATGATTGGAGGTAAGCCACGTAAGGCCTTCATATAAGCCATCACCAGTTGTTGCACAGGAAGGTTGCACATACCAGTTACGATCTCGTATTCTAGTTAAGCCTAATTTTTCTTGAATCTCATGAGGTTTCATTGCTGAAATTATAAAAAATAAAAGTGAATTACAGATTTAACTGAATATTTTCGAATATCGAATGTAACATTGCATAAATTTGTATAGTAAACTAACATTTTTTGAATTTTTATTCATTGTATTCTTTTGACTCGAATCTAAGAGTATTCTGATTCCAAAAGTAAGTATTTTTTTCCCTTAACTTACACATTACATTTCGAATTTGTTTTTTAACATCATGGTTACTCTCCATTAGTCTGTGTTCATACGGCTCATGTCTTATTGACAAGATTGCTACTTTATAGGCGAGAGGGACGAGGGGAAAAGAAACGAGTACACAGATGCATGTACTGTCTTTACGTTTTGCTTTCTTATTCGTTGTTTAATTTTGTTTTCAATATCAAATAAAACAAAATAAAAAACATGTCGTCACCATGACATGATTCATTTGAACGCCAATTCATGTTCAAAGAAGAAAAAGGAAGAATCTTCATATATGAACTCAGACTTAAGAGTTATTGTAGATTTCTGTTTGAAATTACATTTTTGGAATAGAATTGATGAATAAAAAATCGCTTAATTTTTTTTCTTATTCGAGCCGAAAGGACCAGATATATTATATATTAATATAATATGTAATGATCAATTCATCATTCCCTACACTACAGTATTGAGGGACAAAACAAAATTAGTTCTCACCATTTTCAATAGGTTTGGTCCTTGTGACCAATTTTTATCAAGCTATCTCCAAAATTGCAACCTTCACAAGGTTTACACGGACAGACTGTCAGTCCGCCAAACGGACGAATATGTAACTTTGTGCGCAAAGTACTGGGGCCTGATTCTGGCAGTCGTGATCGAGTACTTTCTCGATTCGAAATCAATTTACTATCTTATTATTTCAGTCAATACTGAACGAATCGGGATTATTTTTTCAGTGCTGTAAAGCTTTGACTTGAGTTTCACAATACTGAAAAAAATAATTTCAATTCGTTTAGTGTCGACTGAAAAAATTATAAATAAAATTGCTTTCGAATCGAGAAAGTACTCGATCACGACTGCCAGAATTAGGCCCCAGGGGGGTTACCGCGTATTTCGATTCGAAAGAAATCATTTACGGATTCGAACAATTTGTACTGTGTATTACGATTTTCGTAATCGTTCGAAACGATGACAGAGGTTGAATTTTTTAAAAAATGGAAAATTTGATGAAAAATTTTTGTTCGTAATAGAGTCTCTTTTAAGAACGTGATTTTTTTGTTTTCAATAAAGTGTGAAAAACGTCCGTTTATTCGAAACAAATATTACGAAAATCGTAAAACAGTACAAATTGTTCGAATCCGTAAATGATTTCTTTCGAATCGAAATACGCGGTAACCCCCCAGGTCGCATTTTTGAAGACAATTTAATGAAATTTCGTACACAGGTTCTAATCGGTCCATAATTTCATATAGCCCCCCTTCAAGCTGCTTTCCGGAATAGGATCTTTGTGCACACTATCAAACCATATTTAATGAAATTTTAAACATAGATCCCACACACTCTCGAAATTTTGTTTTTAAATACTGTGGTGTTGGGTATGGTCGGGCTTGACCGGCTATACTTTCTTACTTGATTTTTATGTAACTTTGTCTTTGCGGTACTGTTACGTTCTTTTTATATTGTGGTATATATTTTTTATGTGTTTAAGTTTTTATTATTAAGCCTTTTTATCAACGTATTTTATTATTTGCTTGTTCAAGTTCTTTTCTCTCGAAATTTCCATAGCTGTATTCCAACGATCAAATTCGTCAGTCCCACAGTCACTTACAATAATACTCTTTCTGTAACGTCTTTTAACCATCATAGTTTGTAACGTCTTTTTTTTTTAAATCAGTGTTCGAAAATAAACAGTACATTATTTTACGTTCGGCTCACACACCCAGGAACGATATCTATTTTTTTTAGTGATTGTGTAGACATACACAACCCTTAATACCGTTCGTAACTATTTTCAAGAAAGAACCGAACATTATTTAATGTTCGGTTCTTCGTTAAAAAAACAGAACAATTGTAGTGATACTGTAGACAAACATTATGTTTTAATGTTCTATAATGTTTTTTTCGTGTGTGTATTTTGTTTTTGCAAAAAATGTTTGTTTTTTTTTACCAGCCAAAAGGGACGAATATTAATGAGCCGAACCGAACACATTGAAGTTTGTGGATTTAAAAAAAAAAAAAAAACCGAACGGAATTAAATGTTCACATCTTTTGTAGAGTTTGATAAAAACAGTAATATTTTTGTGTTCGAAAGATGGCTAACAGGGAAACGTTATTTTTTTTTAATGATTTTCTACACAAACACTATTAGCGTTTGTGTTTTCCACAAATCTACCGAACCGAACATTAAGAAACGATATTTAGTGTTTATTTTCGAACACTGTTTTAAATACATATAGTTTTTATATAAAGTAACGTCTGTTAGTTTCCTTTTCTCTGTTTTTGGTATACATATATTGGAATTAAAGTGATTTTCGGATCCGTTCATTTCTGCAAATTTTCGGTTTTGACACGAAGTTGTAACAAAATTGGAAACAAAAAATCTTTCCCAAGTGAAAATAGTTATGGACACTGTAAGAAAACTGACCGGTATTCTAGGGGATATAGAAGACAAAGTTAATAAAAAATTTTAATCAGTTTTATAAAAAAAAAAAATTAAGAATTTTCGGTGCTAATATAGATATTGGGGAAATTTTTGGAGGCAAGCGGAATTGTGAGTGCAATCGTATAAAATATACTTCTGAGCAAATACTCAATTTTAAATATGCTCCCTTAACTTCCGTAGACGTAGAAAGAACTTTTTCTGTGTACAAGAACGTGCTGACTCCAAATAGGCAGAGTATTCTCTTCGAAAATTTATTGCATCAATTTATAATTTTCCGTAAAAACGTTTTAACTGAATAATTTCCATTTTAAACAATAAATTTTAATTGCTTTTTTTAATTTTAACAGCTCATTTTCATGTTTTTAAACGCTTTTTTTAAGAGCTTAAAACTGTTTTTTTAGTTGATGCACATTTGTAACCAAAAACTGTTTTTGACGTCTAAAATATTTATTTAAAACATAACAGTCCAGATTATGAAGTTTACGTAGAAAATAACCAACCTTAGCAGCAACTTTCGATCTGTGTTTCCTTTTAAGTTTATCCCCAAACTATTTACAGTATCAAGTATTGTAAAAAAATACCCTTAGAGTCATCTAAGTTTTAAATAGAGCTAAAGACCACGATTTTGGTCTTATTTGGATTAAATTAATCAGACTGCTTAGTTTGAAGCTCATAACAAACATAAGAACATAACTTATGGTTTCAGCATGACAAATTTATAACGTCAGCAAATAGAAAAACTTAGCATTGCAGCGTACTGATTAGTTCAATGAAATCGTTTATATGTATGTATATATAAGGAATAATAAAGGTCCAAGTATAGGACCTTGAGAAACATAATTTCAACGATGAGTTGTTATTAACATTTAAACCAACAAATTGTAACCTATTAGAATATATATATATACGTGTATATATATATAAGTTTGCAAGCAGTACATAAAAAACCAAACCCCGCATTTAACAGTTTTTAAAAACTTCGAGTAAAAAGTTCTTTAAACTTAAAATGTTATACTTTGCTAAAAGCCATGGTGGCTATAAAACTATAAAAATTTAATTAGAAAATAAAATCCAATTTTCTGAAAATCGAAATAAAATTATTCTTAAATATGGCAGTTAATGTTATAACCAAATATTTCTATGCCAATGTTAAGTTCGTTATGCAAGATCTAAAGTTGATTTAACTTAAAAAAAAATAGAGTTAATAATTTCCAACTAACCATCTGCTAAATCTTGTTTGTTAGCAAATATTAATATAATGGCATCTCTCATCTCTCTATCGTTTATAATTCGATGTAATTCTGTTCGAGCCTCATCAATACGATCTCGATCCGCACAATCCACAACAAATATAAGACCTTGTGTACCTAGAATTGATAAAAATGCAATCAGGAAAAACAATTTAGAAATTTAAATACTAAAAAATGTAAAGAACGATGATCTTGATAATTTAGAAATAATTAATCAAATGAAACAAAAAAAAAATTATAAAATATTTACCGGTGTAATAATGCCGCCACAATGGTCTTATCTTATCTTGTCCACCAACATCCCAGACATTGAATTTGACATTTTTATAGGTAACTGTTTCTACATTGAACCCCACTGTTGGTATTGTTGTTACCGATTGACCTAATTTTAATTTGTATAAAATTGCTGGCGTGCAAAAAAAAACAAAACAAAACAAAAGAAAATTAACACCGAATGTTTTTTTTTTTTTTATATATCAGATTTAATTGTGTCCTACTTGTTTTGCCTGCTGCATCCAGACCCAACATTAAAATGCGCATTTCTTTGTTGCCAAAAATTTTCGAAAGTAATTTCCCCATTTCGACAACGAAAATGCATCAATGGTGGTTCAGATTAAAACTAAAAAGAAAAAAATTATGACTTTTAAAATTAAAATTTTTTTACAATTGTACTAATAATTTTTTAATACTGCATGCAACTGTACAGAATTTTAAAATGTTATCCCTCCAAAGTGCACCAAAAAAGTCATCGTTAAACTCTATGATATATTTTTGACTTTGATTGCAAAGCATTATGCTATTTTCGAACTAAGCCTACATCTAGTTTTGTAAAAGTAGATCAACTAATCTACAAAACTTGGTTTTTTCCAGTTACAATTTAATTTAAAATTTTATATTTATGAATCGAGCTTAAGCGACATCATTTTCAATTTCGTTGTTTGTAATAAATGGGTTTATTGGTCTTATTGGTCATCTCCTAAAATGTCATAGTCACAAAGGAACCGTTACGATTTTATAGCAAAAACAATATTATCGTAAGCGACAACCTTCATACAAAATTTATATGAAATAAAATAAAAACAAAGCTTCTCCTGTAAAATTTTGTTTTTGGTCGATTCAACTTTTTTTGCGGTTATGCCTCGGTATGTTTTAGAAAAGTCTAATACCAGTGTTGACAAAAATATTTTATATTAAATAAAGGTTTACAAAACAAATTTAATATGAAAATTATTTTTTGACTGATTATCAAAAAGACGACAGATAGAGGAAACAAATTTAATTTTTGCCAGCAAGTTAAAATAGATGATTGTCCTCCGAAAAAAGTAACGTATGGTAGCTTTAATTAAACCCAACCAACCCTAAAAAAGATCTAAAACACATGATATGTAAAAGTTATTCGAATATCTAGTCAGGTTGGGTCAGGTACAAAGGGCAGCCGACGGCTCACCTTGGTTATTATAGCGGTCCCTTTGTGATACCATGAACTACTCCTAGATTAGATATAGCCCCGGTAGGCTAGCTGGTAGCGAGATAGTCTATCAGCGCCGAGGTTGCGGGTTCTATTCCCGCCAGAGACTCTGGTTTCTTGCCTGCAGACAGGCATAGAGCTTCGCGGGATTAGCTTAGGAAATTAAAAAAAAAAAAACAAAAGTATGGCAATTCTGTTCTCCTAAAATGGCTCATCCTAATAGCCCCGAAGCCGTGGCATTATCAAAGAAATTGAAAACCCGTTTCCACATCCTCATCATCATGACAACTTCAGCAATAACCATTGATATACGATTACTATTTTGCAGCGAGGTGGTGGCTAAAGTGTCGGCTTTGGTGTGTCTTTAATAAACTTGATTCCGACCAGTATAGTCGGAAACAAGTTTGAAGTCGTAAGCTTTAAGTTCAAGGGATATATATCTCCATCCTATTTCCATCACATATAATCCTATCCCCAATCAAATCCCACTTTTAAGGTTGTTGTTGTTGTAACAGACACTTTTAAGGTCGAGATGGACGGTAGCAGTGCGAGGACCTGAAGGCTAGTTAGTGGTTAAAGAAACTGGCCGCGAACAGCTTCCCTCTGATGCTGATGGCAAGGGTCAGTTATAACTCTAGCCTAGTCCGTGCAAGACGGTATACTCGTTTGACTAAAAACTGGAAAGACTTTTAAAAACAAAAACGGATGATTTGATGGGAGTTAGTGTAGGCGAGGTTCGGTGTCAGATTCAAATTCGGATCTAATGGGTATTCAAAGGGATATTCTGCTACGGGAAATACTCCCCAATCAACACCCCGTCTCGTAAAGCTCGGTGATCTTACTTTGTTTTCTGATGATGACCGAGAAATAGCTATGATTTCGGCTAATGGAAAGAACCAGAGGGTTGAATCATCGGCTTCCGCAACCCCACTCAGGATGCGACAGAAGGTCACAGAATGAAAAAGCCAAAAGTCACGTGAGAGTCTCCTTAGCCCTTCTGGAAAAGCTAGCCAAGAAACCACCTCGCTGCACAATGGGTGGGATAAGCATCTTCTGAGGAAGCACCCAAAGAACGTTGCTAGATTCGAACGAATCTATCGGTGCCATCCTGGGGCTTCCCTATTCTGCGCGATATATAGCAAAGGCTGCTAAGGAATCAAATATTTACAGTAAGGAAAAAGGATCCTCAACAGTCTCTGCTATTGAATCCTTAAACAAGAAAGCAGGCTTTGCGACAGCACCCGACAGTGTTGTTGTCAGAAAAACTGGCAGCTTCTGGAAGGAGGGTAAGAGTATACCACCCGGCCCTCTAAATGGTAACAGTAATGTCGCAATTTAGGGAGCTAGGCCTGGTGACTAATTAACCACAATATTCGAGCGATGAGGACTAACAATGTCTTTTTTACAAATGTTGTTGTAGAACTTATGTTACTTTCTATGATTTTATCATAGTAACGTACTATTATAGCAAGTAGCAAAACAATCTGTCTTAATCCGGGTATCGTTGTCGTAATCGATCAAGTCGTTTTTTGTAAGAGATTAAAGTAACACACAACCAGTATTATTTAATCTTTTGCAAAAAACGACTGGATCGATTACGACAACAACAACCGGAATAAGGCCGAATAACAGTGTTGCAACCATAGAGCGTCAAGTTAACAAAAATAATTTTCATTAGCGCGTGTTGAAATTTTTTCTATTTAAAAAGTTATATCTATTATTTTTAAATACCGAAACGATTGTACCGATAATTTACGTACACCGGTATTTTATGCAAAAAACTAATTTCGGTATCGTTTATTACGTTAACTTATTAAGAAAAGTTCAACGTAACAACACAACTAATGCAGCGTTTCTAATATTTTTGTGTTCAAAATTGTAAAAACTAAATTGATTTTTTCATGGCTAAACAAGATGAAAAATAACGAAATCTAGCCAAAAACGGATTAATTGTCAATAATGGCCATACAATTCTTTACCAAAAAGCATAAAAACGGGACATAATATTAATATGTATATTTAAAAAACATATTGTACCTATAACTTGTTTGTAAAGAATAATTATATAAGCTGGATATATTTAATAAAAGTACAGGCAAAGCCCGGTATAACGAATGATATAATGTCAGCCCCTTTCGTTAAACTGAGAGATTCGCAATACCGAACTTTTTTTTAAATAAAAAATTAGCTAGATTTATCATTAAATCGAGCTTTTATTATATTATATTCATGTTTATTGAACTTGCATACGTAAGTACGTGTTAACATATTGGGAAAAATTATTTGTCTAAAAACTCAGTAATAAATGATTGTTTGTACCTATGAAGCATGCAAACTTTTTTCAACTGCTTTTTCTTGCAATACTCTCATCACTTAAAATTTGTGTAATCAATTTTATTTGCCATCTTCTTTAAAGTGCAAATCGAAGACTGGTATTCCATACTTTTGCGATATTAGAGAAAGACTTACAAGCACATTCAAGATTTAACCATTCGTTAAACCGGGACAAACAAATGTTGATCGTTCGTTATATAAGGTAACTAATGAAAAAATTTGCTCATTCGTTATATCGGATTTTCGTTAAAGTGAGTATTTGTTATATCGAGCTTTGCCTGTATTTAAAATCCTAATAAAGAAATAATTAGGTACATATGGGTAATTCCAAAGTGCTGAACGTGACAGTCGTACGTATCAAAAATGCAATAACATTTAAGGCAAAAAATATTTTTACGTTTTCTTAACCCTTAAATTATAGCACTAAGAAAGCACTGTTATGTCTAAATTTACACGTTTCATCTTTTGATGCTCAAATTCTTTTCAATTCCCTTTTTAAGATGCCAACATAATCACACGCAGCAATCGGTTTCAACTTTTTTCGGTACAAAACAACAACAATTTTATTAACAGCGAATTAAAGAGAAAAAGAAAAGAAAAAATTACATGCAGCCATCGCTGTGCTTAACAACGAATAAAAACACAAAGCGTACTGACCGAGTACAGGCATCTCCGTACTAACCCCCTTTCTTCTTTCTTCTCTCAGCTAAAAACATAAGAGTTGAGCATCAAAAGATGAAACATGTGAAAGCAGACTATCTATGCTAAAGTTTATGGAGGGCGCGATTCTAGGTCAAATATAATGGTAAAAGAAGCAGCGTTTCGAACGTGAAAAAAACAGAAGTTGGTTTTTTGGCCATGTATAGAAAGGCCTAGTTCAGCGAAACCTGGCACAATTTTTTAGTCAAACTACTTTCAGAATTTAAAGTAGCAATGTAACATTAAAATGTCTTGGTTTGATTCCAAAATCTTCTGTATTTTCTTTTTTTAAGCCAAAATCTGGGTCGATACGTGACATTTCGAACGTAAAATTTTTTCCGTAATAATTTAACTGAAAAATGATCAAAATAAAATAAAAATGTACCTTTAATCCGAATAACATATTTCTCTTTGAACTCTTCCTTAGATTACAGACCATGTAAGAAGATTTTTTTGGAATTATTTTTATCAAATATCACCTCTTTAAAGAAAGATAAATACTAAAGAAAACATACAATAAAAAATTCTCACATATAAGAAATTACGTTTGCAAAACTTTGCAGTCTGATTGTTCATCTAAGTAAACAAATTTATGAGTAAATTTATAAAATTAGTAAAATCTAAATATTTCTCTATAACAATATCGTAAAACAATCAGCTTTTAATAACTTTTAAATTTTCGGTCACGGTGGACCGTTTGACGGAAATGCCCATATGTGATGAAAATTGATAGATTTCAAAACGATAATTTTTAAAAGTTGCGATTAATTTCGAACGATTTTCAAATCCATTTCTGAATTATGGTCTTAATTTTTTGTTTACAATACAGTCAAATTAGCATTTAGAATATAAAGAAAATGTATTTTAAATCAATTTTTAAAGAAACTGAAAATGATATTATCGGTTTTAAATCGTTTTGATTTTAAAATCGATAGTTTCAATTTTTTAAAAAAATCTCCCACAGTGTGAGGTTGGTTCGTTCGTATACTTAAAATCAGACAACAATTTTGAGCTTGTTTGTGACTTAGAAACTTTTTCAATATTTTAAGCTTATTTTAGGTTTACATTTAAATAATCGACAAACAGATACCGATAAAGGCAGTTTTACACTATAATACAAGTCTTAAATATTTTGAGAAAAATTACAACCCTGAAATTATAAGTTGTTACCAAGGCGAATTCATACAGGGGCCTGATTCTGGCAGTCGTGATCGATTACTTTCTCGATTCGAATGCGATTCTATATCTAATTATTTCAGTCAATACTGAACGAATCGTAATTATTTTGTTCAGTGTTCTTAAGAACAGAATTGCTTTAGAAGGTAGGTAAATCTTTTTCCTGTATTGCAAATTTATTGTGGCTCCACTTATTACTTACGCGTTATTAAATCCTTTTGTTTATATTTTATTTTTTTGTTTTATAATAGTTTAATGTTTTTCTTTTCAAGTACCTGGGAATTTAGATTTGTATTTTATTGAATATTTTAACCATAGTATAATAAGTACCAGGTAGGTATATTCATTAGGGAGAGTTGTCCTTATTTACCCATGTAAAGTCAAATTAATTTATTTAATTTTTGAAGCTTGTTTTAATTTTTTTCTATCAGGCCTGCTCTGCAAATCACTTTTACTCAAATCACGTGATTTCAAATCACATGTGCCTACTAAAATCATACGTGTGATATTATAGTGTCCCGTTTTTCTGTGTTTTCGTGTGATCTTCAATTGCCGTGACTCAAAAATGTCACCTGTATGACTTCGAATTGGAACATCTTGAAACAATAATTAGATTAGGAAAGCATTTTCTGTAAAATAGTTAAATTTGATATTCTACCTAGTGTAAAAAGACCTTAAGGAGTAGGTACATAATATAGGTAGGTACCTATGTACGTTACAAATTTGTTAAACAAACTTTCTAAAACTGTTAGTCCTACGAAAAAAAAGTATTAATATCATTTTGTAGGCAATTCCGTGAACTATACCTATAAACATTTTATAATTTTATTGCGATGGTGATATTTAGGATGTTATTTAGATCGACAAACGAAAGCTTCGTGTCTTCATTCCCCGAACTACAATGAATTTTTAAAGTTTAATGTGTGTTTTATAGAACACGAGCGCAAAACTAGTCCGTTTAAACTTACATTTAAAACAAAAACAAAATTTCGAAATTTTAAGTTGAACGGACGAGTTTCGCGCTCGTGTTCTATATGCTTTACATAAGTCACATTTCGCATCGTGTTTGCATCCACTCGCTTTTAACGATACATTACTAGTTTATAGGTATTAAATCAAATTATAAACAGTAGACATAAACTTGCGAAAAACAAAATAAACTCGAACTGGATTTGTTGTTAACCCAACCATAAACATTACAACATTTAGTTGTTGTTGACGTTCTTTTATTTTTGTAAAAAAAAAAACATAAAATAAGCATAATGAAATAAGTGACGAATATAGACGAAAAGAATAGAATGAGTAAATATGAAAGAATGAAAGAATAAATATAAACAGAAAACTTGGGGCGTGATCATCACACACAGCCGTCATCAATGACAGATTAATTTTTTTCGCCTTTTTTGTAATAAAAAAAATACAAATGATAAATATCGCACTGTCCACAAGATAGATAAAAAAAAGTTTAAATTTATGAACCGGGTTATTTTGAAATTATACTTCCACAAGAAAATATAAATTAAATGTCCGTTGCTTGTCAGTCGAACGCTTTGGTTTAACTTTTGCTATCAGAAAAACCTTTTCCGGCATTCCATTACTTTACTTTTAAGAACACAGTCTTTTAGGTTTTTGTTTTATCAGTCGACCAAACGAATTAATATTTTATTTTTTCCTTTCTTGTTTTAGGCGTTATACTACCAAAAAACACAGAAACGCACACATTAACAGTCAATGAAACTATTTGCCATTATAATATGTACAATAAAATGAAATTAACAAACACTGATAAAATACAATTTAGTTGTAGAATAACTTCTTTCTGGCGTATTCCATGTCATTATGTTCACTTTAATATCGAAGCTTTAACTTTTAGAGCTTTGCACATATCTTAATACAAAAAAAAAACATTTGTATTTATCATCGTCGTCAGTTGTAATGCAAACCTTGGCAAACACTTGGATTTACACGTCACACACACCGCCGCCACAATTCAGATTTCTTCTACGTTTCCTCACGGCCGCTGCCACACTTTTTTTTACTTGGAATTCACTGCAGTCATGCATAGGTTTACTTCTCTTCTTTTTGTTTCTATTTCTTTTTTTAATTTTTCTTGATTTCTATAAACCTTTTTCTAATTTTATTTAAATTTTTCTTTTATTTTACTTTGATTAGTAGTTGGTTTTTGGCAAACTTCATTTCATAGATTCACACAAAAGGCAAAAAACTCGAATGTTATAAAACAAAATTACTCATTTTTCAATCAGAACGAAGATGAATTTTTTAATCGAAGGCAGAGGAATAACAATGATGCTACACAATGAACTTTCATAACCGTGTTCTAAAAGTGCGTACACAGGGTGGCGGATTGGTCGTTTATTATGGTGTTGCCAGAAAATATTTAAGTACTAAATTTACAATACAACAGAGTTGATGTTTGTAATATTCAGCTGAATCATGCATGCATGATGGTGATGAGCGCAAAGAAAAGATTGAAATGCCTATGTTATTTCGTGGGCTCATTATTGGTTTGGTGCATATACCAAAATGTCATAGTTGAAAAAAACGACAAAGGTTTATTTGAAGTTTTTTTCAAAATAAAGCCCAAGGCTTTTTATAGCAGGTAGCCGCGAGATTACAACAGTTGTACAATAAAACAAACAACAGGGCTTTTTATTGTTGTTATGTGATACGAACTGTCAAACAGCAAAGGGGTTGAAAAGAGACAAAAAAGACAAAAAACTTTTTTGTTGTTTACTATGGAGCATTTGACAGTTTGTATCACGAAACAAGCAAATTAAAAATAACTAGCTGGCTTTCCGAGACTACCTGCTATAAATTTACCTTGGCTACTGGCATGTTTTGAAAAAGAAAAAATTTAAATTTTTTTGAACTTGCATGTATGGAGTCAGATGATAATATTATTTTATTAAATGCAAAAATATTGTTTTGTGCCGCTTACGCGATTTTCTAAAACAATTTTTAAAAAGTAGCTTTTTGTGCTGCAACCGTTGTTGCCGTTGAGATGAAAGTCAACATTGATGAATTTTTTTCTTTTATATTTTTATGACTTTAAGAAATTTTTACTTTTTATTAACTCGTGTTTAGTATTTTATAAAACTATTTTTAACAAATTTATTTTGCTTCTGCTCATAGCTCAATTACAAGGTATATGCATAAATACAACACGCATTTTGTTTGTATAGAACATGATAAATATGTTAAAAACAATTGCTACAAAAATAATTGCCTCAAATAAACATAACCCTGCAAAAAACAGAACGCGTTTTGATTGGACATTGCTTTTGCTTTAACCATTTTTTTCTTAGTGCCGGTTCACACTCTTCAAGTTTTAGCCACAAAGTCTTTAGCTTCTAGAAGAGAAGGGAAATATAATGTAATTTCTTTACCTTGCCAGCACTTACGGCAATGATGTAAAGCCAGAGTGACATTTTTTGTACGTTTTTTATGAAGAATCGCCAAACAGTGGCGTGTAGATCATAACATACCTACAACACTTTAAAATAGTTGATATGATGCAAAATGAACGCTAAATATATAAGAAACTATAAAAAATTTAGCAAACTTTTTCCGAATATGGGCATATCCGTCAAAAGGTCCACTGTGACCGAAAATTTAAAAGTTATTAAAAGCTGATTATTTTACGATATAATTATAGAGAAATATTTAGATTTTACTAATTTTATAAATTTACCCATAAATTTGTTCACTTAGGGTGTGTGTGAAACGGTAGCAAAGTACTCATGGAAGTAAAATTTTGACATTATTGAGGTGAATAAAATTTCACTAGCCCCTATAGGGGCTAGTGTAAATTTTGGCATTAGTGTAGAAATTTTTGACAACCACAAAATTACTTTTTCATCAAATTTGTTTTAACAAAATAAAAAATAATATGGAAGCAGGACCAGCGGCCAAAAAAATTAAAAAGAATTGTACAAGATGTAAGTATTTACATATGTATAAGATTTTTTGCCCACACTTTTTGTAAAAATTGTTTTTATATCAGAACGAATTCATCAAATAGTTGGGACGATCTCATTTCCAACAGAATTGAAATGATTATTGGTAAACGTTTGTTTAATTTATTCATTTTCACAAAACTATTAGGAATTGTTTTTTTCTTTATGTCAAAATTTTACGTTGTCAAAAATGTTACAATTTCACACAGCACAAATATGAAAATTTTTTACCACAAACAAATTTCATTTCACCATAGAACTTTGCTACCGTTTCACACACACCCTTAGATGAACAATCAGACTGCAAAGTTGTGCAAACGTAATTTCTTATTTTTGAGAATGTTTTATTGTATGTTTTCTTTAATATTATCTTCTTGAAAAGAGCTGATATTTGATAAAAATTATTCCAAAAAAATTTTCTTACATGGTCTGTAACACTACGTGACAAAATTTCAACAAAGTCGGGACAAAATGAATCTGGCAGCTAATATTTATGTAAAATTGTCCGCTGAATCCGAATATGAAGTCAGAATTGTCAAAAGTAGAACAGTTTTTCCAAAATAACCGTTATTTGTGTTTTTAAAAAAGATGATGTGACTGAAATGCAAATATCTGCAAAAATTTTAAACGGATTATGAAATTCTTTCTTTTTAGTGAAAGGTTATAAAATTTCTAAAATAACCATGGATTGTTTGTGAAGATTGGTCAAGAAATGGCAGAGTTACAGGAGTCAAAAGTTCAAGCTTCATGGAAAATTTTATGATTTTGTTCAATTTTGTTCTTTTCAAGTTATTTTTTTTTTTAAACCAAGGATTTAAAAATCCTAATGTTTTATTGCATGCGACATTAGATTATTTTAATATGAACATTTTGAGCCCAACAAGACATAGATTAGTACAAAAATGAGAAAGCTACAGAAGATTTAGTAAGTTAACCCACATAGAAATTCAATAGTTTCAAGAAATTTTTAATATTCATTGTAACTAAAAATTTAGCTTTGTATATTTATTTGTTGTGGGTTAATGCAATTAATCTTCTGTAGCTTTGTCATTTTTGCACCGATCAGGATCCTATTGGGCACAAAATGTTCGTATTGAAATAGGCTAAAATTTTATTTTTTGGATATTTTGCATTTTAGTCACAGCATCTTTTTTAAAAACACAAATAACGGTTATTTTGGAATATCTCGAAAACTGTTCTACTTTTGACAATTCTGACTTAATTTTCTCCTTCTTTTCTTCAATTTTTTTTATTTATTAAAAAGCAACACAGTAAAAAGTATGTAATCACAATTAAACACTTTTTATCTATATTTTAATATTTTTTGCTCCTGTTGTTGTCACTTCAAAATAAAATGCGAAATGAATGCTTGACAGCTGATCCAGCAAATGTATGTTCTAAAGTCAAGCACACGTACACGAGCTTGATGTCCAGCATTTGACAAGTGTATTTGGGCCTTTAATCATTATTCAGTTCAATTATTATGGAAAATATTCACGTTCGAAATGTCACGTATCGACCCAGATTTTGGCTTAAAAAATAGAAAATACGGAAGATTTTGGAATCAAACCAAGACATTTTAATGTTACATTGCTACGTAAAATTCTCAAAGTAGTTTGACTAAAAAATTGTGCCAGATTTCGCTTAATTACGCCTTTTTACACATGGCCACAAAAACTATTTCTATTTTTTTCACGTTCGAACCGCTACTTCTTTTGCCATTGTCTTTGGCCTAGAATCGCGCCCTCTATAAACTTTAGCACAGATAACAGTGCTTTCTTATTGCTATTATTTAAGGGTTAAGAGAACGTAAAAATATTTGTTGTTTAAAATTTTATTGCATTTTTGATGCGTACGACTGTCACGTTCAACACTTTGGATTTACCCATATATATAAATGTACCTTAAATCTATTAACATTTTTTTTTTTAAATGGTCGAAAGATCAAAATAAAACTGAGCTGACAACGAGAATTAAAAAATTAAGTAAACCAAACTTTTATTAAGTCTTCAATAAGTTTTCGTAACCATATAGTTTATTGAGGTGATACACATTTATGACACGACCAGCTTACACATCCACCATTATATTTAAAAACGTAACCACTTAACGTAGCCAATAAGATTTTCAGATCTATTGCCTCCAAGTTTTAATTTTAAGTTTATAGTTTCTTTAATGTATTTTATTAGCCTTTCCAATCTTCTTCAGCTAGTTGAGTAACATGTTGATTAATTATAGAAACTGCTACCGAAATATCTTTCCTCTAAACTAGCTCTTGAAACGATTGTATTAATGTATTGACTTTGACAAATATTTAAAAACCCATCGTTCTCCAGCTTAATTTTGACAACAAGATAAAAATTTACGTCTCAAAGTATTGTATATTCAAATTTGCCTTGTTAAATTTCTTCTCTCCTAAAAACTCCAGTTGTTACCAAAATGTCATCTACGTAGATAAGTATGAACATAAAATTCATTATCAATATGCTTTTTCAGTAAACAAGGATCTGCATTTCCTTGAACAAACCCTTCCTGTTTAAGTATATCAAACAGTTTTGTGTTCCAGCATCGCGCTGCTTGTTTATATGTCCTTTATTTATATAAATATTAATTATATTTAAATAAAAAGTTCACGAAGAACATAGGGCGTTAACAAATTCTCTCCATTATCTTCTATTATTGGCAAGGACTTTGATTTGTCTCCATGTTTTATTAGCTGTTGCGAGTTCTTGTCTTGTGCAGCGTGTCCAAGTATAACGTGGTCGTCCCTGATTTCGGTGTCCTTGAGAGTTCCATTCGAGGGCAGTTCTAGCTATTTCCGTTACCGGACGTCTCAGAGTATGACCGATCCATGTCCATTTACGTCTACTTATTTCTTGTTCAATGGGCATGCTATTAGTCTGTTGCCACAGTGTCTCATTGGATATTTTATTTGGCCAGAAGATCCGTAGAATTTTTCTTAGACAACGATTTACAAAAGTCTGGATTTTGTTTAGGGTAAGTCTGGTATAGCTCCATGTAGTACAGCCATACAGAAGGACCGATTTTACACTGCAGTTAAATATTCTCAACTTAGTTTTTTGTGAGATTTTGTTTGAGTGCCAGACCTTATGTAACTTGTGAAAAGCAACGCGCGCTTTATTAATTCGATCAGAGATATCTTCATCCGAACCACCAGTAAAATTTAACCTACTTTCCAAGTAATTGAAAGACTGGACATCTTCGATTAAGTTGCCATCCACTATAAGTGGTGTTGTCACATTAGTACCAATACGCAAAAGTTTTGTCTTCTCAAAATTTATTTACAGTCCTACTTTCCTAGCATTTATGGACAGTCTCGTTATTTTCGCCTCAATATCTGCAAAACGGTGCGCCATAAGACAAATGTCATCGGCATAGTCAATATCATTTAGGTATTCATCCAAATTCCAACGGCTTCCAGAAGGTGCTTCGATATTCGTTTCTTCCATCACACTATCCAAAAGCAGAAGAAAAAGAGTTGGAGATAGGATACAACCTTGTCTTACTCCCGTATATGTTCCGAAGGGTTGGCTTTCCCTTCCATTAAAACGTACTGTATTCTGTGAACCGGTATATAACTCACATATTACATTTACAATTTTCTCTGGGATACCTTTTTTAATGAGTGTCGACCAAATTGAGCTACGTGATACTGTGTCGAAGGCACGTTCAAAATCTACAAAGAGTAGGTAAATCTGCTGATTGTTCTATAATAATGCGTAATGTATTAATATGATCTACGCAGGAACGACCAGGTCAAAAACCGGCTTGCTCTCTCCTCAAAATATCATCCATTACAGGTGATATTCTTTGCAGTATTATCGTGGCCATGACCTTACCTATGGAATTGAGTAAGGTGATACCTCTCCAGTTTTTACAGAGGGTTAGGTCGCCTTTCTTTGGGATGGTAATTACAGCGCCTTCTTTCCACTCTAATGTTATCTGCTCGTTGAGTCAAGCATTTCTAATAAGAGGCGTGAGAAACTCTGTTAACGTTTTAGCACCATATTTCAGCAACTCTGCCGGAATGTTGTCTGGGCCTGGTGATTTGTAATCCTTCATTTTACTTAAAGCTGTCTCTACTTCTTGATCCGTAGGGGGACCTGTTGGGATGTCTCTTCTCGGATTACGTCTTATAAACGGAACAATATCGCCCTGGTTTTCATCCTGAGTTATATCATTTGGGTCAGTTGACTGGACTGCAAAATATTCACGCCACCTAATAAGTTGTTGCTGTGTTGTTGTTAGAGCGGTACCATCGGATGCTTTTAAAACTGCCGTACTTCTTATGTTGTTACCGCTTAGTGCCGGTTCACACACGTCAAGTTTGACTCGTCAAGTCTTGATCTTTTAGGAGAGAGGGGAAAAGAAATGGCCATTTCTTTTCCCCTCTCTCCTAAAAACTCAAGACTTGACGAGTCAAACTTGACGTGTGTGAACCAGCACTTAGTTGCTTAATTGCTGAGTACACGCCGCGGAGATTACCTGTGTTGGAGGTTCGTTCAGCTTGCTCAGCTATTTCATTGAAATATCTTTCATGATCTGCTCGGACCATGTAGTTTACTTTGCGTGCTGATAAACGGTATTCTGTTTTAGCTTGGGCCCTTTTTGTAGGGGATTTGGCTCGTACCCTTTAGTAGTGAAGGGTTTTACGTCTTTGTATCTCAGACCAAGACTCGGAGCTTATCCACGGCTTAATCTTTTCCTTTCCTAAGCCAGGCACCGCTTTAGCAGACACTTTACAGGATTTTGCTATCTCGCTCCAGTCAGTCTGGTTGCGATTCAAGTTCAAACGCAGGCATTGATTAAATAACATTATTGTGTTGGGGTCTTGAAAGCGTGCTGTAGTATATATTTCAAACTTTTTACGACAGAAATTGCATGCCGCAGGACGTAATCGAAGTGTCGCAACAAGAAGTTGATGGTCACTGTCAATATCAGCACAACGTCTAGTTCTCACGTCCATGAGGGAGCCAAGAAACAGCTTACTGATCATTATGTGATCTATTTGATTAAATGAGCGACCATTCGGAGATTCCCAAGTATATTTATGGATATCTTTGTGTGGAAATTTAGTGCCACCAATAAAAAGACGATTACGAGCGCAAAAATCCACAAGACGATCTCCATTGTTGTTACGTGATGCTCCAAGGTTTACCCATTATAGATTGGAGGTTCTTGTTGTTAGTTCCAACCATAGCGTTGAAGTCACCCAGAAATATTTTTATGTCAGCATTATGTAATGAGTTTGTAACAGCTTCTAATTGATTGTAGAAGTCATCCTTCACATCATCTTCGTCAGGTTCGGTTGGAGCATAACATTGTACAATAGATATTTTGCGGAATTTGGAATTAAATCTTGCAGTGATAAAGCGTTCTGATATTGGGTTGAACTCTATTAATGCAGCTTTTGCCATTGGAGACAAAAGTAAACCGACTCCATTCCTTCGGTGCTTAAAATTACCGCAATACAGGAAGCGGTGTCCGGTTGATAGCTGTCTTGAACCGCTATTAAGCCATCGTACTTCACTAAGTCCCAAAATATCTATATTGTAACGCACCATTTCCTTTTGTACTTGCTCAATTCTGGAAATTTCAGATCGAGTTCTTACGTTCATAGTACCAATCACAAACCGTTTTTTAAAGCCAAAAGTCGTCATCAAGGGGTAGTTGTTTGTTGAATTTGTTATCGTTTCTGTAATAATTGTTGTTTAGGGTGAGTGGGTTATTAGCCCAAAGCACCCGATCCTAGTGTTGGGGCTGCCAACAAACCTCTAGGCAGGTATAAAAAGCAGAAGAGCTTCAGTGACATTGCATGATCCTGTTGCCACCTAGTTACCTGAGACGCATCGGTATAACCATGCCATTCAGGTTGCTCTGAGATTCTGCCCGCCTTCTCACGTTAGCTGTCAGTGGACGGTAGCCCACAGGATATTACCAGGGGATACTTTGTCAGAGACCGGAAGTGTGAGTTGCTAGGGAGATTCGTCAAATGAATCACTTTTGGTCATTCCCAAGTGAATGGCAATCAGAAAGCTTTCTACATCTGAGAAAAACCCCAATCCCCCAAGCGCTGCTTGTTTAGGGCCATACAAACCTTTTTGTAGTATACATACCATTGTCTTATTGCAGCTTTTGAAAACTTCATATCCAAATGGTTATTGCATATATATGTATATCGTCATCAAGATCGCCGTTTAAAAATGCCGTTTTTATATTATAGTGCTTGACTTTGTAATTTCCTGAACCACCAATTGTTATAAACATTCTTAACGTAGATTGTCTTACGACTATAGCGAAAACTTCGTCGTAATCAACTCCATATTTTTGGCTAAATCCGTGTGACACTAGACGAGCTTCATATTTTAAAATTTCGCCACTTGAGCCCCGTTAATTTCGTAAGTCCACTTACATCCTATAGCTTTTCGTCCCTCGGGTAATGAGTAATTTTTTACTGTATTTACATACCGCTTTAGCAATTCACCAAAATTATGATGATTTGATCTTCTTAAAGGTACTTGTGGCTTGGAAGCAATAACAGTATCTTCATCATCAGATTGCACTAAAAACTCTTCATTTGCTGAATAATAATCTTCGTTGGTAAAATTTGTCTTTTCGTTTCATTGAATTGTCTGGAGTTTTACTGCTCAAACTAAATTCAACTTCTTCTTTTTTTAAATGTACCATTTCAGTTTTTCTTGAAGTAGAATTAAGTATCTTGTAATCAAATTAAAAAAAAAACGAAGTGCTTTTGACACTTCGGAATAACCCACATATATCAATAATTCAATTTTCTGATCTAACTTCTTACGTCTTTGCGCTGGTATAAGTACATGAGCCTCAGAACCAAAAACTTCCAATAAAGTTAAGTCCACTTTTTTCGCTTCCCATATTTCATAAGAAATTTTTCTGTTGGATCTTGTTATGACGCGATTTTGAACAAAATTAGCTGTTATCACCGCTTCGCCCCATAGAATATTAGGTAGATTAGCATCTACAAGTTAAAGTTAAAGTTAAAAAATTTATTGAGCCTTTTTTAGAAATATAAGTATACATATTTAAAAAAATTAATTAACAAAGAAACATTTAAGATTATAATGTAATGTCTTAAAAATATAAATTTGTAAATAAACAGTACCAAACTTGAATATTATTGATTTTTTTGTTTATAATAATTTATCAGGAAATGCCCTTGCTCCCGGGGCGAACAGTGTCATGATAGTTCAAATCTTATAAAAAATATAAACTTAAAACTAATACTTAAAAAATAAAAAAAACTTCAAAATAAAAAGAATACCTATAAAATATACAATTAACCTCTATGAGAGCCGGGAAAGGATTGATTAAAAAAATCCGGTAAAGAATTAGCCATACTATAAACAATAGTTTCATTTTGTAACCCAAAAGGAGACAAATATGGAGTGTTAGTCCAGCTGTAACCAATTTGAGAGTTAATTATTTCTCTAGCAAAAATGTTCTCATGAAGCTGTAATCTTTTAATATAATTATTAATAATGTCAATCACATAAAAGCTCAAAGGAACTACCTTTGAGTCCTTATAAATTACATTATTTGAAAATCTCTTAAATCTAGAAAGAAAGTTCTTGCCAATACAAGATCGTAATACCTTTCTTTCAAAAATTTCAAATTTATTCATTACCGTAGGAGAAATAGAAAACCAAATTGGAAATGCGTATAGCAACACAGGTCTTAAGCAAGTCTTATAAATTAATAATTTCGTTCTAATTGGAAGTGATTTGTGTGATAAAATCCTACCAAAACATCCTTTAACTTTATAAACTTTATTTAGTACAAATTTGGCATGCTCATTAAATTTAAATAATTTATTGAAATATATACCAAGATATTTAAATTTATCTCTAAAAGGTATTTCAATACCATCTAAAAATAATTTAAGTCTTTTACTTTCAGGGACAACATAGTATGGACATTTTCCAGATGCATTTCTTAAACAAATTGCTTCACTTTTAGAAGCATTTATTTTTATGCCCCAAAAATCATAAAAATCTTTTACTTTATTCAAATGTCTAGACACTATTTTCAATGCTTCTAAAGGAGATTCATGATGGGCATAGAGAAGTGAATCATCTGCGTACAGAATGCCAATTGAATTCAAAAAATGGTGAGGGAAATCGTAAATGAAGATATTGTATAAATGCGGTGCCAAAATCGAGCCTTGGGGAACTCCACAAGAAATTTGATAAAAATCAGAAAGAGAATCATTCCATTGTATACAGAAGCTTCTGTTATCGAAAAAACTTCTGAAAAGCTTAATTATGTGGAGATCAAAACCTATCATTTTCATTTTGAAAATAATTCCTTTATGATATGCTCTATCAAATGCTTTTTCTACGTCAAGGGAAATCGCCACTGTACAGCATCGTTGCCTCAAGTTGCATAAAACATCATTTTGGAACTTTGAAAGAGCATCCACAGTAGAATGGCATTTTTTAAAACCGAATTGCAAATTTGATAAATAATTTTCATCTAAACCAATATCCATCTTCTTTCTAACAACTTTCTCAAATAATTTGCCTAAATTTGACAGCAAAGAAATAGGTCGTAGATTATTAATGTCATTACAATTGGCCCTCTTCTTGATGGGAACTATTTTCGAAATTTTCCAACTATCAGGAAAATAAGCATTATTCAAACAGTTGTTAAAGATTATAACTAAAAACTCAAAAGCTTTAATAGGAAACTTTCTAATTATAAAGTTTGAAATATTATCAATCCCAGCCGATTTTTTATTATTTAGTTCACAAGAATGGCAAATAATATTATCTAAATTGGTAAACTTATCACAATTTTGAAAATTCAGAGCCGAAAAACTATTATCAAAATTGAATAAAACATTCTGGTCCAATGAGGTTAAAAAATCATCAATAACTGAAGTATCCCTATCCAATAAATTTTCCCTATATACTCCCGAAAAATGATTTCCCAATGTATCCAACTTAATATTATCATCAATAATTAACCCATTAACAGTTAAGTCTCCAAGAGAAGTCCTACGTTTATACCCCAACATATTAAAAATCTGTTTATGTGCAAGTGGACCAGGTTTGATATTTTCCAATCTTTCAGAAAAATTTTGAATATGTTCCTTACTAACTCTCTCCTTAATAATAGTATTTAAAAGTTGAATCTGCTTAGAAATTAGTCTGTATTGGGAATTATGCCGGTCTAATGTTCTTCCATAAATTTTTCTTAACTCTTTCTGCCAAAGGTATTTTATTCTGAATAATTTCCTAACAAAATCAGAAGTCTTAAACCTTTTTGTATTTAATTCAATTTTTTCAGAATGATTATCAACACATTCACTAACAGCCGAAGAAAATGAATTAATATAAAAATCAATTTCATTTTTTATCAAATTTCTTGCATAGGGAGGAAAATTTTGTAATATCTTTAAAGTCAAATCATTTTTAAAAACATCCCAATTAGTATTTTTAAAAGATATATATGATTTTGGATGATTCAAAATAAAATCAAACTCAGATAAATTTAAATTTAAAATCAGCGGAAAGTGGTCAGAAAAAGTAGGTAGACTTTCAACATTATAATTTGGATCGATAAGATCAACAACGTTGGAACTTAAAAGAAAATGATCTAAGAAGGAACACCCATTTGGAAATGAAGGAACACTGCTACATAATCTTACAAATGAATGGGAATGGATATTTAGCCAATTAGAAAATGTGTTACCATTTAAGTTGTTTATATTATCTCCCCAAGAAATATTTTTCGAATTAAAATCACCACCAATTATTAAAGCGTCAAAATTTCTGGAAAAATATGCAAAATTTGATAAACCATTTTCAAATTGTGACGGGATTAAGTTACAGGGAATGTAGATAGACCCAAGCAAAATTTTTTTAATTTCATTGTTTACCGAAATATGAATTTCAATAAAAATACTTGGGAATGATATACCAGGAATAATAACCTTGGAGAAGGAATAATTTCTTTTAATAGCAATTCCTACACCCTGCGTTGTAAAGTCCCTAATAAAGTTGTAATTATCCAAATAAACTTTGTGGTTTGATTTCAAATGTGTTTCCTGAATGAAGGCAAAATCAATATTATTGCAATTTAGTAAATTTGACAAATCAATTCTTCTACTTCTTTCCACGAGTGATCTTACATTAAAAGTACACATTCTTAACATTTTACAAACCATATGTTGATAATACTTCACGTAATAGACTCTTACATTCGGATATGGCTTGATCTTTTGACATTAATTTGAAATTCTTCATAAAGTTCATTATTCTAATTTCTAATGTGTCTGGTTCACATAAGATCTTGGCTATATTCAAAAATTCATTTACAAAGTTAGGTTTATTAGAAGAATCATTATTAAAATGGCTTGCAAAAGATCGATTGGGGTCAATAAAATTTGACTTAATAGCAAAGGAAACATTATTAGAAATCTGAGCTTTCCTTTCTTTATTTTTATCTGATAATTTCTTCTTCAGATCCAAATATTTTTTGAAAGAAGGGCAACCACGCCAACTAGCTGGATGACCAAATGTTTGGCAGTTGAAACAAAAAGGAGAACTGTTAGCATTCTGACTGAACTCACATTTTCCAGGATCATGGGATGAAGCGCACTTAACACATGCATAAGAGCGATTGCAATTCTTGGACATGTGGCCAAAATTTTGACAACGATAGCATTGAACAACTTCTTGGTTCTTTTTCGGTTTTTCCCAAGAAACAACCTGATTTAAAATAAAACGGATGCCAGTCAAATCGCTTAAACGTTTACCTTCCTTTAAAGTTATCAAAAATAAACCAGTTTCTAGATTGTTTTTTTTTTGAAAAAGTTGTTTTAAATTTTGAAACTGATTGAACTACACCAGGTACTAAATAATTTAAATCAGACTCAATATCAGATAAGTTCGAATCATAATACAGACCACGTAACACTAAAGACTGTCGTCTCAACTCAGAGGGAGTAAAGGAATATGATTCAATATTTTTTTCTCTAAGAAGTTGCATCATTTCCGTATGCGCAGCAACATCTTTTAAATAAAGCTTACTTTTAAAATTACTCCTGTTCACAATTTTAAAATCAAGGCCCTTTACTTTCAACTGTTCAACTAAAGATTTAATGTTAACTCCATAGAGAAAAATAGGTGGACAAAATTGAATAGTATTTTTTGACTTTTTCGCTATCGGATTATTTTTTACATTATTATTTACGTTTGGCTCAACAGTTAAATCTTCTAAAAAAGCAAATCTATTCTGACTACAACTAGGAGTATCAACGGAACGCAAATTTGCTAAATCTATTTTAACCGCACCATTAGAATTTCTTTTAAATTTTTTATTCTTAACTATTTCAAAATCAATATCATCACCTGAAGATTTTGCGACATCATCAATGTATTTGGATTGTTGATTAATCTGATCCAAGGAAGAATTTTGAACATCCATATCGTTTGACTCAGTAAGTTCAACATTACTGAGATTGTTACTTTCAGACGATGTGCCGGAACCATTAAGAGGGTACTGAAGAAGTTGAGAATTGGGAATAGAATTGACATTATCAGAGACTGATCCACATCTAATAGAACAATTGATTTCATATGCATTTTTGGAAACATTTACTTTGGCCGCATTTTTGATAATTGAAGAATTCATAAGCTTATCTGGTGGTTTTTTAATTTGATTACAGAGGGGTATAAGCGGTTTATCCATTTAAGTAATCAAACATAAACTTTTCTTTTTTGCTTGTGAAAATTTTTATTTTTTTTTTTTTTTTTATGTATTTGAAAAATATTTATATATTTTATATTTTTAATTGAAGAAAATACGTCTGCCTTCTATGAAAATATATTTAGAATCCTAGCATCTACAAGCATACATCTTGTAGAAAAATTTAAGTCTATTCATTGAAATTTTATTTCGGTTATTATTTATTTTGTGTTTGGTCACAATGTAAACGAATATTTTTGTAGTGTTCATAAATTTATTGTTGATATATAAAATAAATATAAAACAAAACAAAATTTTCAGTTTTTTGTGTTTTGTTTTTTTCACATAAATGCACCGTTCCATTATTGTAACAGTGGGACAATATACCTTTGTAAATCAAAGTAGAACTTAAAAAGTTAAACAAGTTTGTAATAATTATGCTCTAATAGATATACATACATGTTTTCGTACAGAAGAAAGGAAAAAAATTAAATAAGGAAGAGACATGTAATAACATTTGGTAATCAATTGCAACATATTTCGATCCATCAATACCACTGGTTAAAGATTGATGTTTGACTTAAGTCTGACAGGCACTGCAGTGGCGCAAACGGTAGAACGGCAAAGAGTTCTGATGATAGGAATATGGTTATTTCGAAACATGGAAATTCGATCCGAGTTCAATCCCGTATTCAGTCAAGAATAAAATTATCAAAAATCATTTCATGCTGTAAATTCCTTCCTTCACTAAATATAATTTAATAAAAATAGAATTTGATGAACTTAAGCCTAATTTAATGGGCGTATTACGGATGACAACTGAGCGAAATTGCTGCTCAACTTCAGTTGTGTGGCCATCCGTTATCGACCCATTTATATTTAAAGTTCAAAGAATTCAACTAAATGAATTCGCCTTGCCTGGGATTATTCTCATATTTTTTTTTTTTAAGAAAAGAAAAAACATTTTGAACCAAGGCAAATTCATACAGGTGACATCAAGGCGAATTTATACAAGGTAAGTGCAACTCTACAACTACAAAGCAAGGCGAATTAACTCCATGTTTTTTGTTTTTGCAATTTTCTTACTTGTTGTCAAATTTCAGTATAAAAACAAAACAATATTTTGACGTTTCATGATTTTTGTGGATACAGCTGATGAACGGCTGACGAGTTGAGTTTACCTTGTTGAATTCGCCTTGGGTGACATGTTCGAGTCAACAATTTAATGTTTATTTATTTGTGTGTGTGCTAAATGTCAAGTTTTGTTTACATTTTTAAAAAAAATAGTTTCCAAATACTTGAAAAAAACTTATTTAAATTTTATAAAACAATATAAGTGAATATAAAAAACACAAGGAAAAATAAAACGGATTTTTATTTTGACAATAGATTTAAATAAAAGCTCTTAGTTAGCCCTGTAATTGGTGATATTGTTTATATTAATACAAAATTTCAGTTTTAAGACAATTACAAAAAAGGCATTCGCACATGATGAAAACAGAAGTGTTTAAAATCATTTTCGCATGTGACCTGACGCACGTGCAATTTTTTGCCATCATTATATATGTTGTTTCTGTTCCTTTTTTCGAAATTATACATAAGTGCGTTAATTTAAAATGTTTTTAAATTCAATGAACTAGGTTCACACGGCATTCAAATTTCAACCACTTGGCAACCAGTACAGCAAAAATCTTTATATTAGTATTACGTACTTATATATTTACATATGGGCATTTCCATTTTGTCGTATCGTGATATTTGTAAAACTAAATTTAAAAAAATTAAATGAAGAAGTCAAATTTGTAAATAGAGTTTTTAGATATACAAAGTAATGAAGTAGCACTATATTCAGAAAAAAAATTGCAGCAATCGACGCTAACTGCTCATCTAAAACTGACATGATTTGCTGTTGTAACTTGATGTTATAAAAGCTTTCTGGCATTAACAACCGTGTTATAACATGAGAAAACTTCTAACATGATGAGTCTATACTTAACACTAATATCATATTAGTGTTAAAGTTAAGCATTTGATGTCAGTTGTAGACTGCATGTTAGGATTTGCAGATACATATAAGTAAAAATATGAGCTGGCGTGACGTTAAAAAAAGGGAAGTGGATTTTGACTTGCATTTCAAAACTGAATAAGGCTGTGAATTGAGCAAGACGTTTTGTATAAATCCTTTTTTAGTAAGCTTTGGACTTATATAGACTTATTTTTCAAGCTATCAAATTTAAAAATCTTAGCTCGTTTTATAGGCTTTTTACATTTGCTCAAATCTGTAATGCCTTATGTGTACAATGACATTCGGAATAGATCTTAATGTATACTTCATATCGCTAGAGGGCGTAAAATAGGGCAAAACGGGTAAAAGCTGCTCCTTCCTATATATTCTTAACTATCAACCGATTTTCTTAAAATTTTGCAGGCAAATAGTGTAAAATCTGGAAGAACTATAGCCTATAATTTTTATTATTCAGTAAGAGGGGTGAACGCTCCCCTCCCCATATCTTAACTAATTAACCGGCTTTCTTAAGATTTGGCATGCAGACACTGTATCATCTGAAGGAACTGTAACATATAAATTTTTTGGAAATTCCAGCATTTAGGGCATAAAATAGGGCAAAAGAGGTAAAAGGTCCCTCTACCCATGTCTTCTTAATTAATTATCCGATGATAGGTTCAAGTTTTAAAGGAACTAAAGGCTTTAAGTTTTAACACTTACGGCGTAAAATTAAGCAAACAGGGTAAAAGCATCCCCTTCCCAAGTCTTCTAAATTAATCAACCAATTCGGTTATTCTACTTCGGTTTTGCAATGGTACACTATTGGTAATTAAAAAAATGTCTGTTTGCGGCTTAGATTTGGGCAAGCCAACGACCTTATTTGTGTTGGCTGAAGACGGACCGACAAAAAAAAATATCGTACACGCAATTGCTCATTCATCACTTTTTTATGTTTAACTTTTGAATATGTAATCAACATAAATAAAGAAATAAATGGCTATTGTTTTTTTCATCGCCGATCACTTTCATGAAAAACAAAAACAAAATTTTATTATTTGTTTTTGTTTTAAATGTAAGAAAAGCTATTGAAGTCTTTGTTCGCATTTGTTATGGTTATTAATTTAATTTATATATTGTTATTATATTTTCAATAAAGATATATTTTTTTTCTTTTAAGCATTGGTTTTTTTGACTAGATTGTTTTTTGAGTAGAAGATTGTAACCGACTAAAGCGGCTCATACACTTTCAGTTTTACGTATTGTACAATTATATCGCCAATGTGTATGTTAAGGTGGCACAATATGTTGGCAACAATCAAAAGACTTGATTTTTATTGCACAACGAAAAGAAAGTGAGATGTGTTGGCAACATTGTACAATGCTGTTTATGTTCACCTTTTTATTTAATGAATGCAACCATTGTGCGACTTATTGCATAATATAGGACAAAATGGAAATAATATGGCGAATATCGTATACAATAATATTGCAAGTATATGGGCCGCTTAAGGCCAAAAGGCTAGGATATTGAAAATGAAGAAATAAATAATTAAAAAAATAAAATAAATAAAAATGGTCGGTAAGCCAAACCAATAATGAGCTTATAATATAACGAATACAAAACAAACAAATAGAATATTAATAAGTCTGTACCTGTTTTCATTATCTTTTCACTTCTCTCCTAAAAAGTCAAAAAAACCTTAAGACTTGACGAGTCAAAATTGATGTGTGCATTTTCATTTAAAACACAAAATATCAAAATTTGTTTGTTTTAACTGTGGGCAAAACTAACGAATTTTTCGCTCTTTATCTAAAAAAATCAGTTAATTTTAAACATCTATTCAAAATAATCGGCGTTATTACGAGTCGTTGTTATGGTCGAAGTCGTTCGAATTAATACTGATGACAATGTTAAACACATAGAAATAATGTCGAAATAATGTTTTCGACTACGACAACGAAACTCATAATAAGACTGAATAAGGCCCAGAACAGACGATAAAACGCAACTGCAACTTCAAGTTATTTACGAGTTATATTGAATACCCTACAAGAAATGAATGAGCGAGTAGTCACATTTTTCATTTTTGTGTTAAGAAAATGAAAAATGTGACAACTCGCTAACCCTGCGGCCACACGGTCAAGTTGTTCTTGATAGTCTTTTACATATACTGCTTGTCAAAATTTACATAAATTGAAAGCTGTGACGTAGGCTGCATTAAATTTTTGAGCAATTTACTTTCAAGATGTCACCAAGTAAACAATTTATAGAGATAAACGAAAAATTTGCTTACTTACCTTGAAATCAGCTGTTTTCTTGAACGTAAATTGAAACACTCACTGGAAAGAGAATTTTAAAGCCAAGTTCGTATCAACTTTTAAAAGTATGAGTGTATTGGTAAAAAAGTGTGAGTGTATTAAAACTTGATAGGCAAAACTTGATCGTGTAAGTGCCGGTTCACACACGTCAAGTTTTACTCGTCAAGTCTTGAGCTTTTAGGAAAGAAGGTAAAAGAGAATTCCATTTCATTTCCCCTCTCTCCTAAAATCTCAAGACTTGACGAGTCAAACTTGACATGTGTGAACCGGCACTTAGTTGACTTGTGTGAACCAGCACTAACCCTCAAGTGATTCATTTCTTGTAGGATACCCTACAAGTTTTCGGTAATTTCTAAACACCAAAATGAAAAATGTGACTACTCGCTCATTCATTTCTTGTAGGGTAGATTACGTGCCAACACTGTTAATGATGTTCGCATCACTGTTTCAGCAAACATATGTTTTTACACATATACGCGGGAAAGAGGCGACCAAACAACCTACTGGCAACACTATTTGCGATTTTTTTTAGTAAATTGGCGCGCTTAAAGCCACTAGCTGAGTGAAAGAAAAAAGAACGTAGTAGAGGAGAACGCAATTGTTATTGAAAAGTAAAATATTTTTAATTTTATTACAATAAAATCACCTTAAAGTACAAAATCACACATAAAAAGACAAAAATGGAATCAGAATTAAGTCAAGCATATTATGGAGTGTATTGTTCTTCGAAAGAAATTCTAAAGAATAATCAACGCCATTTGTACTGCAGTGTACGTAGACAATTTTATATTTATTTTTTTTCTACGAGTTCTACTTTTTATATCTAGGTTGCATGAAAATTTTCTTAGTTCTGCAGCAATTTATTTTTGTTTTGCTTATTTTTATTTACATGTGTATGTATTTATTTTTGGTTTTCGTACGAATCTTGTTGAATGTAGATGTTGGATTTATTGACAAGTACCTGTAAGACAACAGGTTTAGTGGGCAGTAAGATTGTGAGTGATGAAATGATAGAGTTCTGGCTATTGGATATTTTACCCTTGATGTTTGATACAGACCGTGCCATACAGACCAAGGCTGTGGAGGCCTTTGAACAGGGCTTGGCTTCGATGGATGTTAAGACCATACACAGCAGTAAGCAATGGACGGCCTTGAAATCGTTAATGTCCACACAGCATGCACCCAAAATACACAAGTTAAGGGAGGAGCGTAATCGACATTGGTACCGGGTGTGGGGATATATTATACGAATCTTAGACAAGGAGCTGTTGAAGGGAGCAAGCACCATCAATTCGTTTTTGTCAATTGTAGAATTAGGTTTTCGTAGTACTGACAACACTATTCGGGCTGAGTCCTTTTTGTGCTGGCGTCTTTTAATAGAAATTTTTGCAAAATACGATGAGCTGTCGTCACCAAAACGTCTAAAGTTGATTTGTATTCCTTTAAAGAGCTCACAATCTAAATCAGCCCAAGCTGCTGAAGTAAAATTAAGAGTATGGTGGTATTTAATAACTTGTTTTGGTGATAAATTAGGACAACATTTTGAGACTGTAGTCGAACCATTTTTGCTTTTTTGCTTTGGTGGCACCATGTCAACAAAAAGTGTCATTTGTGCCGCACAACAATATGAAGCGGTCAGAGAGTTGGCAGTTCCTTGTTTAATAAAATTGTTATCAAGTGAGAAGAATGAATACTTGGACCGTTGCTTGAGAGATCATAAATTGGAAGCAATGAATGTGCCATCGACAATATTGGATACAGATATTTTGGAAAAACATTGGCAACCTTTGCTAAATGGTGCTTTAGAAGCTATTCGCTTAATGGTAAGTGTACATATTCATTAAAGGAATTTTTTTTTTGTAACCTTTTAATAAAATTTTTATTTTTCTTAGGCCAACGAGATATCAGAATCTGAAGTTGGCGAACAACATCTTTTTCAAACACTCTTGCGTCAAATACTAAATGTTGCCTTTCGTAGGGATATAGTAAAATTAACCATCAGTATTTGTGGATCTCTAACAAAAATGTTGTCAAATAACCCACGAGTGGTTATTATAGCCATGAATACTTTGGCTTCTGATGGCATAACATTAAAGAAATCTTCAGAAAATGTAGAGATGTTTTCAAAACTTTTGGAGGGATTTGCTTATTTGTTTACGACTTCCCGATCAATAGTACCACCTGCTATTTTAAAACGTTGTGTTGATCAAGTTTTCTCATTGAAACTACAGGAAACTGGTCGCAATAAGTGGCGCTTGCTAAAAACAATGTTAGAAAAAATTATCGTTCTTACAGACGATGAAGATTATGAAGCTTTTGAAACAAAACTTATAATATGGCGTAAGATATCACAGGACTTGCTTAACCATTTAAGGGAAAATTCATTAGATGTGCGTGTGAAGGATAATGCAGCCTTAATGGAAAAGTGGATATTGTGGCCTGTACAGTTGTGTGTGGGCTTTGCAGGACGTAGATCAAACATTAGTTTCGATCAGGCGTTTTGTTCGCTATGGCGTCAACTGTTGAACGCTGGACAAAATTCTCCAGACAGACGTCCATTTTTAAGCAATGTTCAAAAAGTTCTTAAAGAACTTTTAAATGCTCGGCATGAAGAAGCCGCGTTTGGAGAATTGTTCGATGTCTATGCATCAGCTGTATTAAAATTAGAATGCGAAAAAGACAATAAAGAGCACAAGGAATTTTTTGAATTAATGAAAGAAATTTTAAAACAACAACTGCCAAAGAAACCTTTTGAGGCTTGTCTGAATACATTGCGAAATGCATTGGTGGACTTTAACTATAACGAAATTACACACAACTTTCAGTCAATTAAACAGACTATTCCCTTGGTAGCACAGTTAAATGCCAAGGGAAATACATGTCCTGTAGAAACAAAGTTTTTAGATGAATGGAAACGCAATGTAATGGAAAAATTACGTGCTCACCCCAATAAGGAAATGGCTCAACAATTAAAGGATATTTTAAAAGTAAATAATGATGTGTTTGTGGTTATACCATCTGTTTGGAGCATGAATCCCGACAAACTGACGGAAAGACAAAAAGAAAAAATGGCCGAAAAAGCAGACATACCAGCACTTTATAATGACATGAGTCAATCCCAAGAAGCTTCGTCTCTTAAACCGTGGACACCTAAAAAAATAGTTATTGCCCAAAAAGATAAAACTGAAATTGTTTTAGAAGGTCCTGAACGTGAAGAAGTTATTGAAGAATCTGAACCTATAATGCCCGTAGAAAAAGTAAACGAAAAAATTGTCAGCACACCAACAAGCAAAAAACTATTAAGAAATCATACAAAATCACAAACACCCACAAAAAAAGAAATGGACGATACAAAGAAAAATGAACTGGCAGAATCTGTGCGTAGTACCCGCAATTCCAAGCGTCGTTTGTCAATCACAGATGATGAGCCTAAAGAAAAAATTGTGAATACTGATGACAGCTTAATCAAGAGGGTAGGTGAAAATTGAATATTTTATTTAAATTTACGAAATTATGTGAAATATTTTAGCAAACTCGTCGTTCCGGTTTGCGCAATAAAAATGAAAATAAAAAAATTGATGAAGTTCCAGCAGAAAAATTAAAAAATACTGCAATTGAAAAACCCCACCAAACCACAGAAGGCTTATCAAGTAAGTTTACTAACAATTTACAAATTACAAAATTAAAAACAAAAAAAATAAATAAATTCAAACTGATAAGATATGCATAGTGCTTATTTTATTCACTTATAGAAACCACATTCAAAATCTAAAAATTGTTGCTTAATTAAATAAATACTACTAATGCAGCGATTTTTTTTTTTTTCATATAGTACCAACAAAATCAACGAATAATGTTCTACCCATTAGTGAAGATGTATTTCTGGATCATGAAAGCCCATGCCTTGTTACAGATAAAGAAAACATTTTACAGCAGCAGGACACTGAGTTAAACTCCATGGCAGGTAATATGCCACCTAAACCTACCACATCCACTGAAACAGTGGCGGTATCGTCAGCTACTGTCGATCTAGTTTCCGAAGAAAAATCAACTGCAGAGAAAGTTATTGAAATTGATGAGAAAAAGGATCAAGTTTTGAAAAAAAACACGGGTCCCACTATAGCATCTGTTGACATATCCACCGAATTGATTGATCTCAATAGCAAAAATAATGCTATTACCGAAATAATACAAGCTAAAGAAGTATCGCCCAAAAAGACAATGCCCAAATTTACACCATTGGTAAGTTATAAAATATGTTTTTTACTTTTAACATCACGATTTCTTTTGTCATCTACCGATAAAGAATGGTTGTTGTTGATGTTGTTGTTGTTGTTTTTAACAGCTCGACCTGAAAAACAAGTATGTATGTATAAAATTTACGCCCCTATTCAGTTGTGTTGTGTTATAAACCGGAATAGGGGCCTTATTTTCTATTCTTCTTCGCTCTGTTCATCCAACTCAGCTAAATCAAGGCCCAGTAGCTGTGCTACCTCACGTGGGCGGGTTCATAAGAACACTGCTAGCTGGGTTGGGTTTGCATTGCAGTTTAATGGGTGTCATACGTCGCACAGAGGGGCGAACCCCATCATAAGTGGCGATTAATTCAAACGATGAACTTTAACTTTCACAACCATATTTGGTACCATATTAAAGTAGATAAAATTCTTCATCACTTACTACAAAAATAAAAGTTCTAAGTTGTATACTTTATTTGCAGTGTGTTCAAAGTTCAATAATTTTTGTTATTTTTGCGCGCATTGATTAAAAGAGAAAATTTTGATATTAATTGATTATATTTTCATTAAAACTTCTATAAGTAAAAGTTTTATAATGGAACCATCAATTTTAGGTATATAAGCATATAAAACACAATTTTTTGTTTAGATAAATGTTCTAGAAATATTAAAAAAAAAAAAAATCAAGTTGCTCTAAAAATGTGGTTTTTTTTTTATATTTACTTGGAGTTTCAACAACTTTGCGAATGAGTGCAGGAAAAAATGCTTTTATGCTCTTAAAATATGAGATTTTAGCTAATAAACCCCAAAATGCCTATTTTCGCATTTGTGCGATTTTTGAGTTATGAAGGTTTTTGTGAGAGAACTCCAGTTGCTAAAAATCAATGTGGAAAAAACAACAAAAAACAAGTTGTTTTCATTATCTTTTATTGTTATTGTTGTTGTTATTGTAGCTAATGAGGGATGTTTATTAAACGTGGGTGCCTGAGTAACTATAAATCAAGCATACTCACAAAAAAATTGTTTCACAACGAATAGAATTTATCACATTATCACATATAATCATGCTATAATGACATAACAAGTTTGAATTTCAGTCACGAACGAGAAATTATCTCGTAAATAGTAAATATATATTTAGTTATTTTACTCATTTAAAATCAGATATAATAGACTTATATTATAGACTTGCGCACAAATTACTTACAAAGCTTCGTTTAAAAATACGAGTAACATAAGAAAATTCTATTCTACACTGTTTGTGTGGTAAATGTGGTCACTCTTCCATCTCTATTTATATTGTTCACCTCAGACTCTTCGGTATTTATTAAGTCGATTGTACCATTGAAACTATTTTGTGAAAAAAAAAATTTGGCAAAATCCTCAACCGTCTTCCACTAGGTTTTGCAGGCCCCTGAAAGTTTAATTTTTAAAAGAAACGATCGACAATATACACTCGAAAAAAAGAATGGAGACTGAAAAAAGGCTCTTGTCGATTCAGTAGTATTAGTTGGATAGAGATTAGTCAAAGTTAATCACGAACTTATTCTAGTGATGATTGACGGTAAAGTTTGTAACGCTATTACAGAAACAAAGTCCACACAAAAGTGCTATATATGAGACGCCGCAAGTAAAGAGTTTAACAATATTAATAAAATGATTTCAAAAGATCTTAATAAAGATAACATGGAGTTTCATAGAAACTCCCGATAAAAAAAATGGCAAACTAGATGTGATGATGAAAAAAAAATTATTGCTGATACAAAAACTCATTCAAAGGGAATTTAGAGAGTAAATTGGATTGATTGTAGGCCAACCAAAACCAGGTTTTTGGAACTCAAACGATGGCAATACTGCAAGGAGTTTTTTTTAAGAATGCTGAAGTATATGCAGAAATTACAAAAATTGATTTGCAGTTGATAAAAAATATGCATACAATATTAATAGTTCTTTCCCATGGCATTGAGGTCAATATCGAAAGATTTTCAAATTTCGGTAATGATACTGCCAGGATATTTGTTAAAAACTATCCATGGTATTATATGCCTCCTACTCATCACTGTTAATACTTTATTCACGGCCCAGAAATTATATCGCTTTCCTCATTGCCTATTCGCCAACTAGCTGAAGAATCTCAAGAAGCTAGAAATAAGGGGGGCTACCCTCTATTGCGATGCGAAAGCAATTTCGATGCGAAAGATAAATGCCAACTTGGTACTGTCTATCACTTTCGCAAAATTTTTTGAAAATGAAGGAATACTGGCAATAAAAATGAAAGATGGCGCAGATTGACAGTAATGAAATGCTTAAATATGTAAAAATATTTGAAATTGGAAAATTTAAATAAAATAAAGTGATGATTTGCGAAAAGAAAATATTAAAAGATGCGAAAGACAAATGCGCATACGCATTAAAGAGTACCAATCGCTAGATTTGCTACCATTTTCTTTCGCATCGCAATAGAGATGACTTTAAAAGTTATAAGGAGCGCCATAGAGGACGTGTTGAATAGATAGAATAGTTCTGATCCATTCATTTCAAGAATGCGAAATAGTTGTAAAAAGAAAATGGAGCAAATGCCAAAGTCATCATTTAAGTTTATTCTTCCCCACAGTGAAAAAGATAATGATGACGATGATGAAGACTATTTAAATGATGATTATGAAGATAATGATGATTATGAAGTTAATAATGATTATGAAGTATACATACATAGAATACTTTTGCAGTTTATGAAATGAAGTAAATAAAAAATCCTTTTAAAATTTGTTAATGTTTATTTTCTGAAATGTTTGTTTACTGTTTATGAATATTAATAAATTAAAACTAATAATATTTTCTAATGTGACTTTTTTGATTTAAATCTGTTGAGTTATGGATTTTTGAAAAAAAGACGGATTTTATGTTAAAATTTTGCTATTATAAATACATATTAAATATTTATTCTTTTATTTAAACAAAAAAAATTTTTTTTCTAAAAGCACATAAACTATGCTCTAATTTACAATTTAATTTATAGTTATTCATTCAAAAGTTACAACAAAAATAGTCAAATATGAAATTTTTTCCAAAATAGAAAAAAGACCATAAAAGGAAAAACTTCTGGTTTTTTATGTATTTATTAATATCCATCAATAGAAAATAATAACATTTTAAAATTACGACTTCTGTGAATTAATAGCCACTTTCTATACCATTCACCCCACTGTGCGTCGTGTGGGCCTATTCCACATGCAGGGCAAAGGTCAGGGATGGTGCTATTTATTCTGGACCAACACCAATAAAGATTGGTATTTTTATTTCGTGTGCTATACTGCGCAATAAAGAATGTTTTTCTTAACGATTAATTAAAACTGTCGGGAGTTCCCAAGTATGTTGAGCTTTGTTCTCTAAATGCAGAAAACACAGAGGGCTACCAGGAAATGTTCTTATTTTTAAGTAACATGGAAGGAGAAGCACTCCGCAGGCAGCGCTGGACATCCTACTATATCTATCCCCTATCGAGCACTATGTGAGGAGTGTGGCGGCTAGGAACCTACTTATGCCCGTTTTCACAACTTACCGATAACTAAAAGTAGACTTTAAAAGGCGTTATAAAAAGTGTTCCATTATTAAAACATAACTTTAACCTTAAGTGAACGATAATGTAGATTAAGGTTCATCCTACCTTGTATGTTAAAATAAAGTTGTAACAATGGAACACTTTTTACACGGCCGATAAATTCCTACCTTTAGCTATCGGTAAGTTGTGAAAACGGGCCTTAGACTTTTTTAAAATTTCGAAATTTGTTTTTGTTTAAAATGTAACTTGAACGGACGAGTAAGGCGCTCGTGTTCTTTAAACTACACATAAGTTTCATTTTCAAAAATATAATCGCTGCTGGATATGGATGTTTTTACTGAGCCCCGAGGCGGGCTTGGGCATTAACATAGAAAATGCCGGGAAGTGCATTTATATTGTGAATAGAAAAAATACTATTTAAAAGCTTTAGATCGTGCCGAAAAAATCACTGCTGGGTATCTAAACGTTGAATTGAAAAAATATTAAGTTAATCAAAAACGTATCTTAAATTATTACGATAATGCCAAACTCCGCCTCAAGGCGGACTTTACAGTTTGACCCCTTACAGATCAACGAGTACTCAAAGGAAAAAACTGAAGTCAGATTCATGTTTCTCACCCTAAAATTAGCTTAGTATGATTTTTTTAAGGCAAACAAAAAATGTGGCATTAGAGGGTTAAGCTAGCATAATCATATAATAGTTAGGACTTAACTCTGGCAGTCGCGATCGAATACTTTTTTGATTCGAAAGCAATTTTGTTTTTTTTTCTTATTCCTTCACTCGATACTAAACAAATCGAAATTATTTTGTCAGTGTTGAAAATAATTTGAGTTTGCACGACTGAAGAAAAAATTTAATCGATGTCATATTTACATACTACATATCTTTCAACTCAAAATTTGATGCTATGATTGGGTTAAATTTTATTCAAATATTTTGTTCAATTTTTGTAGTCTTCTCCACCTGATCGAAAACTGACAAATAACAGTAGCAGCCCGACATTAAGGCCAAAACCCTCGTCTCATTTGACTGGAAGAGGAGCACAACTAATTAATATGATACGCAACAAGAAGGTAGACATGTCCTCAACAGCATACTCGCCAGTGTTAGCATCAACACCTTCGCATCAACGGAATCCAGCTGCCGAATTAATGGAATTAACAGGCACAGATCACACATCTACTCCTGTACAACCAAAAGAGTTTTTGGTATTTTCAAAACGTTTACCTTCACCCACAGCCAGTCCTTCGGCGAGTATATTAAAGCGTAAACTTAGACGCGACAGCATTGAAGATTTATCTTTTGATTCGCCGGCATTTAAACGTAAACGTGTAAGTTTCCATGATCCTCCAGTCTCAGTTACAAAGGAATACATAAGAGATACAGACGAAACAAAAACTAAGCCGAAAAGGTAAAACATTAAATCTTTATTTTTTTCTTTTAAGTAATAATAATTTGATTAAATAATTAACTTCACAGATGTCTAATAATGGACAAAGTTTCTGAAGCGAAACATGCTTTAAGGAGAAGAAGTAAGTTGGATAGTCTTATTGAAATTGAAAAATATAACAATCCCACAGATTCAAATAATGATAAAAATATCATAAATCCAAAAGCTGCCAATGCAAATACCAGCAACATGGCCACAACTCCTAGTACAACTTCAACATTATCGTGTTCTGCTACATCTGCCAACAAAACTACAGATTCTGTTATGGATGATAGTATAACCTCCTTAAAATGGAACGATAGTCGTAATACAACACCTAATGCCAACAATGCCGAGCCAATAACCATTGGCAATGAAGTTGGTATGGACGCTTCTGCTTCTACGCATGTCTGCAATCAACCTCAGCCTCCAGTTTTGGATATTGAAACTGCCACCAAATTGGTTTTAGAACAGTGTTCACTGGACTCAATACTTGAAAAATACTTTGCTGCCGAAAATACACCCCAATTAAAGTCATCAATAATGGTGGCAAAGTTCTTGTCAAATGCCATGGAAACAAATTCAAAAATAAAAACCAATGTGTTAGAGACACTTTCAGAAAATCACTCAAAGGATTTCTTAGATCATGCTGTGCAGGAAAATCTGTCTTCTGTGGTTTGTGATCGTTTAAATTTAAATTCAGTTATCGATTACATATGTGCCAAATCGAAAATTAATGCTGGTTGTCGCAACAATATGTTGCAACAAATACCGGACATCTTGAAACACAGCAAAAACGAAACAGAACGTTTTGATTTTATCAAAAATTTAGTTAAACAAAGCAATTTCACAGATGAACATATTCTGGATCTAATAGCACTGCTTATGCAATTTCGCTGCAAGACAAGAGGAGAACAGGCGACAATGGTCTCAGAATCGGCTGTCGATTCCTCTTCAAATTTGTAAAAACAAATTAAAAGAAAAAAGAATGCAACCTGGAAATTGTACTAACAACAAAATTATCGATACATTAATATACATTATACTTCTTTTTCATCTTTTTTTTATTATATTTTAAAATAAAAAAAAAATCGTTTTATTTATTTTTTATATGTATTATATTATATATAAACATATAAAAGTTATTTTCATTTACTTTTATTATTTGTTAATACACAAAAGCATATCTAGTTATATAGCTTCAAACATTTTTAAATAATTACTTAACTTGGGTTTTATTTTCGAATAAATTTTTAATAAACAAAATATTTTATGTTTTAATGCTTTTCGCCATGAAAATATACATATTTATAAGTATATACTTAGATAATTCTATTAAGGTAAAAGTTTTTCTTTTAAATAAATGTTTAATAAAGAAACAAACAATTCGCGACTTTAGAACAACAAGGTTTTATCTTACATGTATTTAAGTTGCAAATAAAACCTTGTTGTCCTAAGGTCGCGATATATTTAAATGTTTTTTTTTTTGCATTTAAACTCCAGTTTTTTGAAAAAAAAAAACGGGGTGAATGATGTTTCGATAACGTTCATGACTTCATAGTGAATTTTATTATCCAGCCCTGTACATATTGTAAAAACCACATCAAGAAGATTTCATATGTTGCGCTTCCTTTTACAAACCCATACTGGAGAGTTACTGCGTATTTCGAATCGAAAGAAATAATTTACGAGTTCGAACATTTGGTACTGTGTATTACGATTTTCGCAATCGTTCGAAACGATGACAGAGGTTGTATTTAAAAAAAAAAATGGGAAATTTGATGAAAACTTTTTGTTCGTAATAGAAACAGTGGCTGTTAAGAAAGGGATTTTTTGCTTTCAATAAAGTATAAAAAACGTCCGTTTATTCGAAACAAATATTCACCCCTATTATGAAAGTCGATATCGACACAAGTCGACGGCACCTGAACATTAATGGTATTTTCTGAGTCGTTGTTGACAATAATCGATTACTTTTGACAGTCAAGTGATATTTTCTAAGGCGCTTTTAAGTCGACGTCGAGTAGTATTGTCCGCGTTTTAGTCGACAGAAAATTTTGCGACGACTCAAATGAAAGTTAAAGAAATTTTAAATGAAATGTTAACATATTTATTGAATACGTTTGAAATAAAAATGCAAATTTAAAAGAATTTATGAGCACAAATTTTATTAGTAAATTTAACGCGAAAATTCGGAAACATTTGCAAAAATAGAAAATTCGGGAACATTTTTAATATATAACGAAAGCCCTAAAAAATTGCAAAATTAGCGGAAATTCGCAAAAAATTGCTAACAGCTACATGATAGCAAAGTCTAACATTTATTAAAAATCGTTAAAGCTGTAAAGAATCAAAAAACTTTTAGGAAAAAATCGCTGCTATCGCGAGCATGGCTAAAATAAGCAAAAATTGCAAACTTTGAAACAAACCCTTAAATTGGTTTGAAATCGTTACAAAAAAATTATGCAAAAACAGCGAAAATTCGCGAACATTTTTAATATATCAAACAAGCCATCAAATTGATTAAAAGTCCCTTAAACTGAAAGGAAGGACAGAAATTCAGTGAAAATTGTTAAATTAATGGAAATTCGCAAAAATTTGCTAAGTCTGGGATCTCACTATGAAAGTTTTCTTTCAGAAAGTCTGAGTTTATTGGTGAGAGGGGAAGAGAACATGCTATTATTCTTATTAACAGCGGCATGAAAGAAAAGTCTTATATTTATGAATAAACGTTAAAGCTATAAAGAACCAGAAAACTTACAGTAAAAATATCTTTTATCAAAAACATGCCAAAAATTCGCGAACAAAATTCAAAATTGGAAACAAACTACACTTTATTTTAAAAAGCTAAATCGGTTAAAAAAATATGTCGGAAAATAGCATAAATAGCGTTAAAAAGTGAGTGAAGAACAAAAAATAAAAAAAAAACAATTCGAAACAATCGATAACTAGTCGACGTCGACACAACATTCTTATAAAATACCAAATTAACGTCGAAGTGATGTAGTCGTCGCCTTGATGTGACAACAATTAAAAATTAATGTCGACAACGCCTTACATAATAGGGGTGGTTACGAAAATCGTAATACACACAAATTGTTCGAATCCGTAAATGATTTCTTTCGAATCGAAATACGCACTAACCCCCCTGATTTTTTTGTAACAAAGATTTATTTTTTTAATATGCACTGTACTTCGAATGATTTTTTTTTCAAATATCGAAAACAATTTTTTAACCGCTTTATATTTAACCATTACTTTCAGTCAAGTAAATTTCTCATACAAGTTGGTACATATTGAGTTGAAATTCAAAACAGACAAACTTCAAGCGCACCACATAATTTTGTGTGATTTTTCCTTTAAATAATTTCTAACACATTATGACATAAAAATTGACTACAATGACTATTTTGACCATAGTATAATATTCCAGGTTTATGAAATGAATTTTCTATGAAAATTTGTTTAATAAACCTATTATAAATCAAAAATATTTATTATGAATGTTAAGGTTAGTAATTTTAGGATTTAATCTAGTTTTAAAAGTATTATGCGGAAATAATGATAGAACTACAGTGCTGTCTGGGTAGAGTGAACTAATTTTTGCAGAGGGATTTCACTATACCCAGGTTATTCACTAAATCAAGGTTGAATTTTTTTTTTATAGGTTATAAATTGTACAAAGCTTTTTCCATGCATGGAAACTCTTTTTTTTAAGCGTCTTTATTTGGGCTCCAAATGTATAGTTGCCAATAAGCTTTATTACTCCGATTTTCTTTTTTTATTTATGCCAGAAATTGTCGATTTTGCAACGCCATAACGCTGTGCCAAAGAAGTTACACAAGCACGATTTTCAATTTCTTTTATAATGTCGCTTTTTTCGAATCCATTTTTATGTAACAATTATATAACAGCAATTTTTCAGAAATTAACTTTGAGACACGACCTTAATTGAACATGCGCGCAGACTTAAATAAATTAACGACTCATAAAATGCGTACTTGTGAGAGTTACTTGTCAACTTACTCTAAAAGAATCGTTACTTACCGTTATTTTATGTTGTCTTTAATTTTTATACCCTTCTTCATTGTTTTTCTCCTTTGCCAAATCTAAAAACTCACTATAAAGTATGTTCACGCTATAGAGGTTCATGAGTGTTAGCTTTACATAGTAGTCAATATTAACATTCTGGTGTTCACTCAAACGAGGTATTCATAGCATCGGGGGTTCACTCTATCCAGACAGCACTGTAAATTTACTTAGAAAGTGGGGTATCATTTCTTCGTAATTTGACAGACAAATTCGTAGTACTGGGGGTCTACTCTGTATTGCGATGCGAAAACAATTTCGATGCGAAAGCTAAATGCCAACTTGGTACTCTCTATCACTTTCGCAAAATTTTCTGAAAATAAAGCGATAGTGGCAATCAAAATTAAAGATGGCGCGGATTTACAGTAATGAATTGCCAAAGTGTGTAAAAATATTTGAAATTGGAAAATTTAAATAAAATAAGTGATGATTTACGAAAAGAAAAAAAAATTAAAAGATGCGAAAGACACATGCGCAAACGTATTGAAGAGTACCAATCGCTAGATTTACTGCAATTTTCTTTCGCATCGCAATAGAGAGTAGCCCCCCAGAATGATATTAGAATAGTATTTTGTTAACGGTCTGATTTACATAATACACAAATCCCTACAATTAATTTGTCATAGAAGAACTTATAAACGTTTTTTATAACACTGTGTAACAAAAAAAAAAAAAACCAGCCTCAACACTTGCAACGCGAAAAGAAAGTAGACTAATAGTAGAGCAAATCTGCCAAAGGGTTTTGAAAAGCTAGCTCGGGCTCCCGAAATATGGGCCCCTAAAGTTTTTGAATTTTTTGAAAAGGCGTTTGGTATAAGTCAAAAAAAAATATACTAAATGTACTTCTGATCTAAAAAATTATTTCAGATGTCTTCAGTAGAATCGTAAGGCGATTCTTTTCTTAGAATTTATTAACCCTCTAACTCTCATTTTAAGGGGTCCTTTTTCCAAACTCTTACACAATAGTATACTAAAACGGCACTTTTAAGGATTAAAATGTTCTACGAATATTTTTTGCATCAAATTTTACTAGGGATCTTATAAGACCAACAAATCTTGCAATGTATGTAAAATGGATTTTCGAAATTTTGGGCATTGAAATTTTTTAATTTCTTGAAAAGGCGTTTGATACAAATCGGAAAAATATACTTCAGTAGAATTGTAGGGCGATTCTTTTCATAGAATGAATTAACCCTCTAACACTCATTTTAAGGGGTCGTTTTTGTCCTTTGTTTAACTTCTACACTAAAACGGCACTTTGGAGGGTTAAAATGTTCGACGAGTATTTTCTGCATTAAATTTCACTAGGGGTCTTCTAAGACCAAAAAAGCGTGCAATGCATGTAAAACGGGGTTTCGAATTATTAAAAAAATTCAAGGCCCGGAATTTCGAAAACCCGTTTTACATACATTGCACGATTTTTTGGTCTTAGAAGACCCTTAGTGAAATTTAATGCAGCAAATATTCGTATAACATTTTAACCCTTAAAAGTGCCGTTTTAGTATACATTTGTGTAAGAGTTGGGAAAAAGGACCCCTTAAAATAAGAGTAAGAGGGTTAATAAATTCTAAGAAAAGAATCGCGTTACGATTCTACTGAAGACATCTAAAATTATTTTTTAGCTCAGAAGTGCATTAAGTATATTTTTTTTACGCCAAACGCCTTTTCAAAAACTTTAGGGGCCCATATTTCGGGAGCCCGAGCTAACTTTTCAAACCCAGATTTGCTCTACTAGTAGTCTACTTTCATTTCGCGTTGCAAGTGTTGAGGGTGGCGGCGATGACACAAATTTTGTTGCACAGTGTAATTAGTCTAATTTATTTTTACATGCAACAATATTCATATTGTACATATTTAAATGCGAATGGTCTGTGTTTTATTTTTAAACAACAAATTTATTTTTTGTTGTTATCTAAATTTTAATGAACTTTAATTTCTTATTACATAAATAAAATTTTGCACAAAATGGGTTAAACATGTTTTTATGATAATTAATTAATCGTGCTTTTATGCCAAAAGAGATAAACAAATATAAATTTATGGATGAATGAACATAAGGATAGATAAAAAATGTTATATAATGGTTCGAAAGCATATTTGTGAAAGATTTGCTTTTCATTAATTTTCATATATCCGGTCCATTGAGAATACCTGTTTGAAATGTAAAAAAACATTTACGAAAAATTATTGGTAATGCGAATATATCGATGTGAACAAATTTAGATAAGAAAATGTTAAAATACTAACAACGATACGTACCTTTTCTAATTTAAGCTTAACTGAGTTTTAAAAAGATGGATTACAAACAGTCATAGGCATCATCAATATCGTTGACTACCACTTCAACGAATTCCCAGCTATTCCTAATTTCATATGGAGCGATGGAAACAAAATATCATCTAGATCTAGGTTTATTCCGTAATTTTAATTGTTTCTCGAGCTCGGGAGTTCTTGCTTTCCAATCTTTACATTGATATTGATTTCCTGTGTATCGTGAATCCCAATTACAAAGGAAGCAGAAGTATTTTGGAAAACCGACCTTTAATACAACGCCTTGTATTATGTTGACAACCTTTAGATCGCAACAAATCTTCCATTTGTGTACATTGTAGTTAATTTTCTCCAAAATTTATTGTAATCAAACAAAAATCGTCGAAACAACGTCGTCAAAATGTAATGCAATTCACAGATTTTGGTTCGATTGATAAAAATTTTATTACTTTTTGCAACCTTGTCATGTATATAATGTATCTAAGAAATTTTTCGCAAAGTTTCAAAGATTAGTTTAGCAAAAAAGTTTTTTAAAATAAACAAGAGTGCTATATTCGGCTGTGCCGAATCTTATATACTCTTCACCATTGTGCGAGCAGAATACAGAGCAACTAGACAAAAACTAAATAATTTTTACATACCTATACATACATATTTACAATACTTAAAACTTCATTATAAATACAATTTAAAAAGCGAAAACTTGTAAATATTTTTTTAAATCGTTTTTAGAACATAAAAAAATAAAAAAAATAAAAAAAGAATTTTCCTTTTAAAAAACCAAGATTCGAACCAGGGAACTTTCAGTTTCTAGGTACATCACATGGTTAAATCAAGTTCTTTCCTCATAAGGACCCAGAATATATATACTTTATAGGGTTTGTAGATCAATATTGTAGAAATTACAAACGGAATGACCAACTTATATATACCCTTTTCCACCTGAGGTGAAGGGTATAAAAAGAGTAATTTTTGGGATTTCAGTATTTTGATTATAACTCAGCCATTATTTAACCGATTTGACAGATTTATATACCGACGTGTTTAAGAAGAAATTTGCCAGTTAGTTGGGTTATAAATCTTGGACTCGGGAAGATCTATGGTTCCCGAAAGTGGGTATTTAAAATTTATTTTTTTGGCCATAACTTTTTCGTATCTGAACCGATTTTTCCGAGTTTTTCAGAAAATATTTTTTACTAAAGATTTCCGATCTTTCAATCCCAACAAAAACTTTACTTACAATCCTACTTTTAATGACTTCAAGAATTCATTACTTTGTAGCTTTATTCGCCACTTTTTGGATTATTAGTTATATATTAAATAATAACTTTATTATTATATCTTAAATATACAGAAAAATTTATATTTTCATTATGGCAATAAAAATGTCATTATAGTCATTATAGTCAAAAAACATAGTTTTTTAATACAAAAACTACACTGCCCCGGTAGACTAGCTGGTAGAGAGCTAGTCTATCAGCACCGAGGTTGCGGGATCAAATCCCGCCAGAGAAAAAAAAAATAAAAAATAAAATAAAGTAAAATAGAATAAGAAAAAATAAAAATAAAATAATTAAAAAAAAAAAAAAATTAAAAAAAAATAAAAAAATTTTTACTTTATTGACTCTGTGTAACTATATATTTTTATAAAAATTTTAAGTATAAAAAAACATACTATTTTTTAGATTATATTAGGCTAAATTATAAAGGATTACTTTTGGGACATCTCGAACAAAAATAAGTACTTTTTCTAGTAGAAAAGTAAGTAGACGGCTCGTCAAATTCTCATTATTTTTCTGCTTATTTTGTAAGCAAAGTTTTTGCTGGGATATGCCAGGGATATCCATAGGTCATATAACAGTCCAAAAAATCAGGTTTTTATACAATCTTTGATATTTTTTGAACGGGAGATACCACGCTGTGTATTGATAACATAAATGTGTGTACCTAATTTGAAAGCTTTGGCTCTTGCCGTTCTCAAGATATACAGAAAAAAGTAATAAAAATACCACAACTACAAGGGATTTTTGGGAAAAATTAGAGGTAGTCGTGGTTTTTTGCTCATATCTCAGCCTCTTGTGGACCGATCTTTCTGAATTTTAATAGCAAACAATTCCGGACCATATGTGACATAAATATATAATAACTTGGCCCCCATCATAAATGGGGTCTTCGGAAAATCCATTTCAACGGTCAGACGGACGTGGTTAAATCAAGTTCTCTCTTCATAAGGACCCAGAATATATATACTTTATAGGGTCTTAGATCAATATTGTAGAAATTAAAAACGGAATGACAAACTTATATATACCCTGTTCCACCTGAGGTGAAGGGTATAAAAATGCAACTGGCTGTTTTGTTTTAATTGGTTTTTTGTTTTGAATGCCTTTTACTAAAAAAAAACGTTAAAAAAAGATGTGACTTTTATTTTCTCAAACGACTTTTTCTGCAACTTTTTTTTTATAAAACTACCTTTTGTGCCTGTTTAACGATTTCGAACGTCAACTATGCGAACGAAAATTATATTTAAAACAAAAACAAAACTCTAAAATTTGTTTTTGTTTCAACTGACAGTTCAACGGTTTCGAACGTTATCGTTCGTATAAAAAATTTATATGAAAAACACTTATGGCGATTTCTTTTCTGAGAAAAATGTTGCATTAATGTTACATGTTCTACATTTTTGTGTTCGTTTGTACAAAAAATACAACTGTGAGAAAAATTTTCAAGTTCTTTTGTGAATATGTTGATGAAAAACGTGCAAAACATGTTGCATATCTTACCCTTACTTTTACTTAAGGTGTTCATACTGCCCTGTTCTTCAACTTTGGTACTTACTACTTTGTTTGTACAACAAATGTTTTATTTTGTTTGTCATAATTCATACCGCTCATAATTTTGTAAAAAAATTGTTTTAAAACAAAATATAAAAATATTTACACATTAAAATCAAAAAAGTCTATTTATATTATAATCGTTTAAAGCATTAGTGATGTCAATATTTGGTTCCAAGCCATAATAGCGTGCAGAAACAGCTCAAATAGCTTTAAAAATCGCTCATAAAGTACATTAATGATGAAAGTGTAATAGTTGTAAATAAAAGCAGCTAATTGTGTTCTATTCAAATTGCACAACATGTAACACTTCCAGTGATTATAGGTAAAATTAGAAAATGTAACATGTATATACTGTAACATATTTTTCTCAGAAAAGAAATCGCCATTAGTTTTAAAAATATTTTCCATATAAAATTCTATGCGATCGTCTACGTTCGATATCGATGTTGTCTTAAGGTCGCGAAGTATGGTTAAAACAGATATACCATATATGTACATATCTGTAACCAAGGTACATTTACACAAAGTACTCTTTTTTCACCAGAGGTGTGAAGGGTAGGGTATTCATTCGGTTAACCGTCAATCGGTTAACCGATTAATTACTACCCGATTAACTGATCGGTTAATTTCAAATTGGCTTTTTCGATTAACGATTAAACCGGTTAATTTCAGTCGATTAACCGATTAACCGATGTAAAAAAATTTTCAATATTTTGTAGTATTTTAACAATTTTTTTTGTGTTTTTAATTATAATTAATTATTTGTTTCGTCTCATATACAATATTTATGTATATGTTAAGTAAATATTTTTTCATACAAACAAAGAAGGTGCTCAGTGATCTTCATTTTAACCCATTTTCCGGCGACCGGTGACTAAAATTATAATGTTTTTTTATCTTCATCATCGATCAACAGGAATGTGGCGAAAAATGGGTTAAATTGTTGATTGCCAACACCTTTTTTTTTGTTTCACGTACTTTTAATAAGTATGTATGTGTTTAGTTATTTGTTTCTTCTTATATCTTCTCATATCAGTATTTTAACAGAATAAACCGAAACAATTAGAAGTGTTGAAAATTTAAAAAAACTCTAGTGGAGTATTTTATGTGTTTAGAGAAATCCTGGAAAAGGACTGAGAAATAAGATATTCATCTACGATAAGTGAAAGAATTTTTTCCATGTCAAGTTTTGTCAAAACTAAAAAAAAGAATCGCTTTAATCCTAAACTTTTAAAATAAACTACTTTAGTAGTATAAATAAGGGGATTCTGTATATGATTTTTCCTCCCTACGTGATTCCCATAAGGAGGAATTTTAAAATTTCAATTTGCTCCCTACGTGTTTTTTGCCATAAGGAGGAATTTTTTCTTCCCATAGGGAGGAATTTTTAAATTGAAATGTTACTTTAAACTTAGATATTCTAGATTAATTTTTCAACTTTTTTTTTTTTTTTGCTCCAATGGATTTTTCCATAAGGAGGAATTTTAAATATAAGCAAAATAAAAATTTTTTGAGTAATTTTAAATAAAAAAGAGAATTATATAAAGTTGATTATATTTTCTTCAATAAAGAGAAATTTAAAAATGTGTACAAATAAATTGTTTGAGTATTTTAAAATAAGATAGAGTAATGCGTAATATATTTAGAATATGCAGCACATGTAAGTATAGAGATTAACTCAATTTGAAAGTTTGCCATTAATATAAAAAGGCTTAGGGAGTATATTCCACATCATTATTCTAATTGCCACTTTAAAGGAAACTTAGTTAAAATGGTAAGAATTTCGTACATAATAAAGGTATATTTAATTATTTATTATTTTTTTCTTGTTTGTTTTCAGATGTATAAAAAAATTGTGAATATTGCCCAAGGTATTAAGCCTGAGTATATTAGAATAGATGATATACCTTTAAACCAATCTTTAAAAATTGTGAATTTTGAATGGAAAGAAACACAATATGGTCTAAAAGTCATTGCCAATTTAGATGACAATAAATGGTTTTATCTCCCCAATAGAATGATGAAACTTTTAAACAAGGAGGATCCATACTTAACTCAAATGAATGATAAAGTTTGGACAATTATTTACAAGGGGCGTCAATTACCAAATGGACCTGCAATATTCGATTTAAATTATACCTAAACTCTGAAAAAAAAATCCTTACAATAAAGAAAATATAATAAAACAAAAAACAAAATTTTTTTTCATTTTTATTACTTTTATTAAAAATTAATTTTACATTTAAAAAATTTAAAATTTAATTTCCAAGAAATAAGAATCGTCGTCCTCCAAAAATTTTTTTATGAAGTCGGGAATCTCCTCCTTCGCGTTGTCGGGTATCTCTTCCTTTATGTTCATCTCTGCGGGATTTGGATTTGGAAATTTGGATTTCTTAGCACTAAAATTATGCACTCGCATAAAGTGCCTTTTTTTGTTATATTTGTTTGCAAACGTTAAATGCTTGCAAAACTCGCAACTGATTTTAACGCTTTCCATTTTCAATTAAATAAAAATATTAAAAAATCTTTTGAAAATACCTCGTAAAACATATATTTATTTTCTTATGCACTTTTTTGTTTTTATTTTGGTATATATATTTAATGTTTATCAAATCATATTTTGAAAACTGATCTATGATTATTGAACTTTTTAGAACATTCTGTTAAAAAGTAAATATACAATTGTTATTGTGGAAATTTAAAGTCAATAAACTTTTCGTTATGCTAAAAAGTGCAATCGTATGCATTTTTAAAGTTTAAACATTAACCTTGAATGTTTGCTTCATATTAAATTATGAGTTAATAAACTTTTCATAAGTGAAAAAATGCAATAGCATGCATTTTCTAAGTTAAATAATTAACCTTGAATGTTTGCTTCACATTAAATTATGAGTTAATGAACTTTGTTAAACGTAATAATGCATTTACAAATAGATTTGGCTACATACGATATATATAAGTACATATGTACTGATGTTTAAATTCTTCTGATATATCACACTTATATCTTAAAATTTTGAAACGAGAAACATTCAAAATAGAGAATCCAGAGAAATCAGATCAAAAATGTCTTACTTAAAAGAATATATACAAAATTTTTTACAAGACTTTGAAAATTTTCTAATGTTTGAGCACAGGGAGTGCATTTACCATTTTCTTACAATGGTAGAGGAAAATGAGGAGTACGGTGTAGATGACTACGATGAAGGACTAAACGTGCCTCATTTTGAATGCTGCCCATGGCATAACAACAATTGTAAAGAGGGTCCTTATCCGTGCAGGTATACTACCTCAGAAAAATAAATGTAGTCAATTTAATAAATTGTTATAAGGTTATATTTAATAATTAATAAAGAGAAAATATTAAAAACAAAAATGTGTTTTTTTTCTTATTTTTTATCTTTTATTATATTCTTAAAAATTCTTAAAAATATACTTAAATAAACTAACAACTAATATATCATTGTAATATAAATTAAAATAATTAAATAATTTTAAAATTAGTTTGAAACTCATATTTTTAGATCTTAAATAAATAAATACACAACAATAAACTCCACATAAAATTGAAGTTTCACTCTGAATTCGAAGACTATTATAAAGAAAAGTTTTACAATTTTTATCTAAAAATAATCTAAAGTATTTATTTGGAGATTGGCCAGCAGAACAAAAGTACTCAGCAGGTTTGTTTTTAGGAAAATAAAAAGCAACCCAATGCTCTCCAGGCTTATGTGATGGATCAGTGTTAGCAACGTAAAATGACGGTTTTAAAACTGGGTGTGTTGGTAATTTATTACATGCAAATACACCTTTAAATTTATATTTGGTTATATTATTGGAGTTCAAAGTATTTTTAATATTAATTGAATTCATAGTGTCTGAATAATATTACGCGTTCTATCAATTTCTATAACACTATCAAATTCACAGTATACTAAGCACGTTATTGCTTCAACAATTGGTTTTCCGAAACGCCCTTCAATACGAATAGTTCCCTGGTTTATTAAGTTACCGCAATTGGAATTATTATTATGATCTGGTGTTAAGTCAAAAGCAAGTAAAAAATATCCGTTATCAAAAAGTTCTTTAGTTATTTGATGACCTTTATCGAAATGATGAATTCCAGTTCCCTTAAATAGTGTTTGATAACCACGAGTACTTATTATCCCTCCGTTATTGTAATTAAGTTCAATTGGTTGCGCAGGAAATTGTACTCCATTTACAACCAAATTAAATCTTTGTAAATTAAAATGTTGAAAGTAAAATGGATTTTCTTTTTTCTCTCCAGTATATGCTTTATTAGACACCATTCCAAAAATTAAAAAATTTGGTAATTGTCCTAGTATAACGTTATCTAAAGTTAATGAGTGATTTCCAGGGTGTATTGTAAATGTTTTTATTTCCACTCTTTTATAAGGATAAATAGCATTTCTTGATTGTAATACATTGTGATGAGCCATTAGAATATTATGATTAATAGTTAGATGGTTTATATATAAATTAGCTTCATGAATTTTAACATAAGATTCATTTTTATCGCCACCTTCTAAAATGTAAAATTCCGGTTTTTCCAAATTTAATGTTACCTTTAGATCAACATTATTAAGCAAGTATTTTTGTTGGTTAAATACATCAACATGAAGTTTTCCAAAAAGCTCTACTCTCTTCCCATCCTTAAATAGCTTTTTTCTCTTGTCTAAACCAGGATTTTCTTTATCAACTAATGAATTTATTTTATTTGTATCAATAGCCCAGCCACATGATTCAAGATGTGTTGATCTAGCATCATTTCCATAATTTAACAATTTTTCGATATAAGCCCTATAGTGATAGTTATTGTCAGGTTGTGATACATTTTTATTGTTAAGGTGTACAATACAATTTCTAAACAAGGAGTGCAGTAAGTTATTAACTACTCCTCCGTTTCCTTTTAATTCAATGACTAGTCGAAGATAAATACTGTTCAGATCTCGATATGTTTCACCATTGCCTAGTGATACAAATTCAATTGTGCTCGAATTATCTAGTGAGGCAATTGGATTGTAGCATATTTCTTCGGTTTTAACAACGCTGGTTTGAATTGGAGGAGATTCAAATAAATCCAACTCACTCTTCATACATTCTATAAATCCTGACATTTCCAATTTCCAAAAATATCCTTAAAGTTCTTTCCTCTACAACGTTTTGATTTAATCTGTTGCTTTTGCTTTAAACGTTTAAGTTTTATACGTCGACCTTTACCTTTCTGCATTGTTTTCATTTTATCAATAGTAGCTTCTTTTATATTTTGTATGACCTTTTTTCCTTTGTTTAGTAAGATTTCTTTTATTGGCTTTGTTCCAATTTCTTCTAAAATTTCCTTTCCAATATCTAATGATTTATTCTTTAATATATTCATCCCCGTTTTAAATAAGGGTTTTAAATGTGAAAATACAGCCGAAAATATGGATCCAATACCACGACCGTATTGTAAAATTCTTGGTGCGTGATATATTTCACCAATATTTTGTATATTTTCTCCAGACTGATTATTATAATAACTTGTATAAATCGTATCCATGGTTGTAATAAAAATGATTAATTTTGTTTGGTTACACACCTATTTTATATACACTTTTTTTTTTAAAGTGTAGAGTACAATAGACGGGAACTAATTTATTAAAGCTTATCTCTTCTCCTTCATCATTTCGAATCATTATGGAAATATCATTTATATTATAGGCTTCAAGAGGAAAATATTCAATTCTATTGAAATGAATATAGTTCTTTAATGTTGCTACTGAAAATATTTTTAAACATTTAATTTTTTTACTACCAACATTCCGAGGTTTTATTATATCAGTATAAATAAATATGTTTTCACTTATATCAGACGATTCAAATTTATTAATAAACTGATTTATGTTGTCAGAGAATTTGTTCAAAGATTTTTCCAAAATATAATTTGTTGATGATAAAATGGGTTCTTTTTCGTTATTTGATGATTCTGGACTTTCTATATTTACGCTAAGAGTATCTTTTTCTCTTGATGATAAAATTGGATCTTTTTCATTATTTGATGGTTCTGAGCTTTTTGTATTTACGTTACGAGTGTTTTTTTCTCTCATAGGTATATTAGATTGGGGCTTATCAATGTTTAATGTATTTAAAAATTTTGAAGTTTTATTTATATTTTTTAGTTTCAGCGCGTCAGATGTTTCCATAAGTTCTTTAAATTTTGTTTTTATTTCATCGTATTCATTATTAGAGTCAATTTTTAATGTTTTTACAGATTGATTATTTAAATTTGAAATGTTGCGTTTTTTACGTTTAAGTATATTTTGATTCATATTTAGTTGTTTATTCGCTATCGAGAAGGATATATCTGATAATCCGACTTCCCACTGGTCACTCATGCTAAGAGATTGCTTTAGTAAATTTGTGAAAGTACTAGAGGTGTTTTTATATAAATTTACTGAATCATTACTTAATAAAGTAACATAAATACTATTTTCCTCTGTGCTTGACGCCATATTTATTAGAAATGTTAAATATTATAAGTTGTGTGTTATACATATATGAAAAATTTAGTTTATCAACTAAAATCTGTTTGATTAATCCATGAATTATATTCTTTTCCGAAACCCAACCATTTTACAAATAGTTTTTCGCCTCTACGTTTTAAGACTTTTTCAACTAAAAAGATGTTAGGAACTTTAGTTTTTAAAAACTCCTCTTGATAAAATCCACCTTTAATTAAATTTCCATTAAAATCTTTTAGCTGGTATGTGACAGGGTTTGTTGCATTTATTTTATTAACTTTAAAAACTTCTGTAGACCAATTTGGTGTATACCCCTTTTCAAAAACATTTTTATATTTGCTTATGCGAACAAAATCGTTTATGTTGAATTTTCCGTTTCTAAAAACTTTTAAATTATTATACACAGTTCTTAAAATTTTTTTTTCATTTCGCTTGTTGACTGAATTAGGTTTCATCTTTATACTTCGATGATAAGATGAATTATATTCTTTCAACAGTTTATCTAATACATCTATCCAGTTATAGTTTCCTTGCATACTAAATTGTTTCCACATTTTATTTTTTAAAGTTCTATTAAATCGTTCAACTATTGACGCTTTTAAATTTGAATAGGTATGGTAATGATTAATATTTAGCTCTTTCATTAGAGTTTTGAAATATGTGTTATAAAATTCTTTTCCTTGGTCTGAATGCAGGTTTTTAGGAGCTTTGTTACTGTTTAAGTTTACAATACTTTTTAATGATTTTGAAACCTCAAATCCTGTTTTAGTTTTTAATGGCACAGCGTAGGCATACTTTGAAAAAACATCAATTACAGTAAGCATATACTTGAAACCTTTATTAAATTTTGCATATGGTAACATCTCCACCAAGTCTATTTGCCAAGTATCTAAAATTCCCTTTTGAATAAACCTACGTCGCTTAAAGTTTTTTCTAGCTTGACTATGAATTTCGTCAATAAGATTTTTTCTACTCATATTAATTAAAATATTCTTCCTTTTTAATTCATTAACAAATGGCTTTTAAGAGTGCAAACATGTTTCATCAGTTTATATATCCATTTACAATGATGGTTTGTGGTCCCTCAGGCTGTGGGAAATCTACTTTTATTAAAAATATTATAAAAAATCTAAATATAATATCTAAAGATATAGACCGAATCATATGGTGTTATTCTGAAATAAATGCACTTCCAAATATAGAAAATGTAGAGTTTGTTAAAGGAATTCCAGAGTCTTTTAATACGAATGACGAAGAATCTACTTTAATAATATTGGATGATTTAATGCTTGAATCATCAAATAAGAAAGTTTGTGAACTATTTACAAAAGGATCTCATCATAGAAACTTAAGCGTAATTTTAGTTACACAAAATATTTTTCATAAAGGGTCTTATTCGCGAGATATATCATTAAACTCCAAATATATAGTTATGTTTAAAAATCCAAGAGATAAGACACAATTCCAACATCTAGCTCGTCAAGTATATCCAGAAAACTCAAAATCTTTAGTAGATGTATATAATCATTGTACAGAACAGGCTCATGGTTATTTAATAATTGATCTTACTCAAGAAATACCAAACGCTTTAAGATTTAGATCAAATATTTTTAATACAGATTACTATATATATGCAAATATAAACAATGACTTCAAATCTAAAGTTACTGAAGGAGAACAAACATATTCTCTATGTTCTTAAAAAAGCGGATCACAAACTACGAAATGCAATTTTGAAAAAAAGTTGACAATGTTGTTATCAAAACTTTAAATGAAATTATTTTAAATATTATAAACAAAAATCATAAAATAAACAATAATGTGTTTGAAAAACTAAAACCATATAAAAATACTTTGAGGAAAGTTTGCTCATCACAAACCTCTATGCGTCAAAAGAGGAAACATCTTATTCAAAAGGGAGGATTTTTACCCATTATTATTACATCAATATTAAGTGGAGTCATTGGAAAAATTTTAGAAAATGTCAAATAAATTATCAAAACTTATAGTTCTACATCCATCAACTTACGAAAAATTTAAAGTTAAACATTCTGACTCAGATTTTTTACATCGGAAACTCTTGCCAATATATGGTTCACATACACTGAAGGATATAAACAAATGGTATTATATTAAACAAGAACTTGCTAAATATTTAATTGGATCCCAACGATCATCTAATCAGAATAAAATATCAACAATGCATAATTTGCGCGATAATGAAACTCAAACGAAAAAGTTATATAAAAAGCATATTGAAACGCAAACAATTACACCTCAGTCGAGTAGTATAGCACTGCAAACAGATTTGAATTTGCCTGAAGATATTTACACAAATAATGATGACCAGAACGATATGGATACAACAATACAAAAATTTAATCCTTCTTCTGCATCTTCCGTAGCTAAGCGTCTTAAAAGCTTTTCGGAAAAAGGAACTCCAAAAATTAGAATATTATCCAAAACTAATAACTATTCAAATATGAAACAATCAACTTTACCTTATCAATATTCTCCTCGTGTTACAAGAAATCGAAAGAAATTAGATTACGATAATGAAAATGTATTATGGCAAAATATTTAAAGAAATAAAACTCTTTTTTTGTTTATAATATATGTATATAAAAATGTTTTATTTTTAATTTAAAATAATATTTACATGAAAAAATGTTTCTTTAGTATTCAATTTCCATTAAATATTCATCATCATCATTATCTTTTTGAAACTGATCTTTATAATTAATTAAATCTACGTCTACTTTCATTAGGTAGTCATCATCTTCATCAAATTTTAAAAATTGTTGCTTGTAGTGACCCCAAGCAAGAGTATTAACATTATTATCACAAATATATCTCTTATTATCTAAATAACTTAATGATATTTTATTAATTAAGGAGGTATATAACACATGTAGTTTTGACTTAAAAATATACATATTTCCATAATAAATTTGTTTGTTAAATAAACAATTTTTATAATCAGATAGACTTAAACTGTTACATATGCTACTCTTGACACCCTTAGCCTTTTTAATTTCCTGCATATCTGCTGTTTTAAAAGCATACATTTTTGCTCTCAAGCCTACAAATTCTTTCATAATAATTCCATTATTTTCGTCTTTCATCATCCCTAAGACTTTTTTATTTTTTTTTTGGTATTCCAAATTTATTATTTGTTTCATACTCTGATGTATCAAACTTTAAATCAATGTCGTTAATTATATCTTTATAGAAGTCATCCGTTTCAAATGTATAAATAAATGAATCTGTGTCCATATAATTTAATTCTACATTATTTTTATATTTTGGTAATATGTAATCGTAATGAAAATCATACATTTTCCATTTCGAAAGTTCTAAGATTGTAAAACCTAAGTAAATAGGCTTATTGTAAAATGAAAAAGATTTATTTAGTTCAACTGCTACCATGTTTTCTTCAAATATACTTACAGAATGAAATTCTGGTTTAGCAATAAGAGAACGAGCTCCAAGTCTCTTACCAACATTTTCCCAATTATTAACTATTTTTATATTTTTACGTTTATCAACGTTTTCCATTGTGTTTCCGTATACTGCATTGTTTAATAATTTGAAGAAATTTTTCTCAAAAGTGTTTTTTGCGTTAGTTCTATGAAAATTATTTAGTGAAATATATTTTTTTATCCAATAAGACTGTTTAAATTTTAATATTCTATGAATTTTAGTTAGCTTCAAACCATGTTTTAAACATTGCTGTAGATTTTTATAATAAATTACATACTCCGATTTGTTATTTAAATCAACAAGTAACTTTTTTTCTTTAGAATCTGGTGGAGTTTTGTTTTCACTACAAAAAGGTAAATTATTGTGAGTATCATGGATTTCTGTTGGATATACTAAATCAACTTCTAAAATATATCCAATATCTGAATCATTTGGTATTGAGTCTAAAGAAAAATTATCAATGTTTTGTACCCACTCAAAATTACGTTCTGGTAGAGCTTCAGACATTGCCCAACCATATAAATTATTTGCGTCTAAATACATTAAGTATTTAGAAGGTAGGCTTTGATCATAATCTGGCAAATATTTATTGTTAGCAATAGAATGCCTTTGAGAGCATTGAACTATTCCTCCTCGAATACCCTTTTGAAGAAAGGAGATCATTTCTAGATCAGTTAGCAAATCTAATTTAATATTTGTTAATTTAAGCATAGTATCCCATGACAATCCTGGAGCTGTGAAATAATGGCATGGGTCTAAATTATAAATGTCTTTACAAACAATCCTAAAATTCTCAAATACATCTGCTAACAATAAAACATCAGTTTTAAGGTATAACATTAAATAGTCTTCCAAAGTTTCACATTGAAATGTACTCCAAACCATTTTAGCATGAATGTAGTCTGCTTCAGAACAATGTGTATTATTTAACTTATTAAAGAAATCTTCTTTGCTTGGCAAATGTTTTTCTGTAAGTTTCGCAACAGAATTCAAATAATTATATGGAAAAACTCCTTTTCTTACAAGTAAATTAAACTTAGTTTCATCATCTACACAAAATGATTTAACTATTTTCAATTCACGTTTAGTTAAATTCTTAACGAGATTGTCTAAGCTTGAGGGCATAAATCTATAGGAGTCTAAAAATCGTATTTCAATATTGTCAGTGCTATCGCCTTTTATAGACTTAGACAGTGATATATATAGCTCCTTATTAAGTGGAATAATATTTATAGGACCATCATCAATATTGTTTAGCTCTTTTATAAATAAATGGCAGTCATAGGCCGAAAAATTATGAAAAATAACAGGGAAAAATTTTGGTATTTTATAATTAATATTGCAATAGTTATGAGCTGGTCCTCTATACTTTCCACTTAAATGACAATGATCTTTTACTTTAATGTCATTTGTAATAGCTTGAGAGCAAATATGACAAACATTATTGTTTTCAAAATTTAAATTTTCCTGTTCGGTTAAGGGTGTCATTGGAACAATTTTAGTGAGAAAATTATCATTTAAATATTTGATATCTAGTACTAAATTTTCTATAAAGAGCTTTGCGGAATCAAGCCCTTTAAATATTCTTAATCTATTTAAATTATCATTGAAATTACACTTAATGAAATATGAAAATGCATAGGGGATATGCTTATCAATCAAAGTTGTTGATGAAGTATCCCCTTTCGGAATGCACGTTTGAATGTTTTCAAAAATACATTCCGAATCAGCATATATCACAAATGGAACTTCAATGGAGTTATTGAAATTCTTAAATTTTAATGTTGACTCACTTTCCTTTGGAGCATATGCGATTTTTCTGTTACAGTGTTGTTGGTGATTATTTAATTTATCCTTTTGGTAAAAATGCTGCAGACAGTCATCGCATACAAAAATTTTGCCTTTATGCTTCGTTGTTTGCAATCTGATTAATCTGCAAAAAGAAAAATAAAGATAACATTTTAATAACACAAAATTATAACGGTTGTCAATTATAAACTTACCTTGAAATATTTTTTATCCACATAAAGTGGGAATTAACTCCATTTTTCTCCTGTAGGAACATAAGGGAAATGTGTTTGGATTTTTTCCCTTTAGTTTTGTAATAGGGTCCAACAACTAAATCTTTTTCGTCATCATATCCAAAAACATTAATACTTATCAGAGGGTTGTTTCCTTCAAAAATGGCTATGTCTTTTATTTTTAGAGGGAAGCTTAATCCCTTAAAATCTAAGGTATAACCATTTATGGCAATTATTTTTTCCTCAATCTTAACATTATACATAAATGGTAGATTGGCATTATTTTGTCTTAAGTCAGCTATTGCTGATATAACAGCCCATTTAAAACAAAACTCATCTCTGTTTTTAATATTGAGGCAGGCTTTTTTTAACATTAGTTTTCTGGGAAGTGGTATGAAACTTGAGCCTTTCATTGGTTGGTACTTGTTTAAATTGACATCCACTTTTAATATTTCAATAAGAGTCCAACCACTATCCCTTTCTTGAAACTCCTCCATTTTTTGTAGCACTTTTTCAATTTTGTTATTGAAAATGACATCAAAATCTTCAATACAATATATTTCTTCCATTTTGGTTTGGAAGGTTTTTAATTCTGTGGATATATTTTCTCCTTCTTTAATGTTGGGCTTTATATAAAACCCTGAAAGTTCCATATTGAATTTCAATATGACATGGAGTCTTAAAAACTTCTCCACTTCCGACTTCATTACCGAGGCAGCTTCTTTTAAAAATATTTCCGGAATAATATTTCTTTTATTCATATTTTCATATGAAATAATTATTATTCTATTTTTAAAGGCACTTGTCACTTGTTTCACTTTTCCTATTTGATTTTTTGAAGATGAAGACGCATGCGTTTTTTCATGAAATTTTAAGTCCATTTCTTTTTCAAAAACTTTTTTGCACTCACTACATTTAATTATACCGACCATGTTTATAGTTTCAAAAATACTTGATAACTGTTTAATAAAATATGTAATAATTATTATAAATCATGGCTTAATTTGAAGCAAACATTCAAGTTAATTCTTAAACTTAAAAACTGCTACGATTCTCATAATTTAATATGAAGCAAACATTCAAGGTTAATGTTAAAACTTTAAAAATGCATACGATTCCACTTTTTAGCATAACGAAAAGTTTATTGACTTAAAATTTCCACAATAACAATTGTATATTTACTTTTTAACAGAATGTTCTAAAAAGTTCAATAATCATAGATCAGTTTTCAAAATATGATTTGATAAACATTAAATATATATACCAAAATAAAAACAAAAAAGTGCATAAGAAAATAAATATATGTTTTACGAGGTATTTTCAAAAGATTTTTTAATATTTTTATTTAATTGAAAATGGAAAGCGTTAAAATCAGTTGCGAGTTTTGCAAACATTTAACGTTTGCAAACAAATATAACAAAAAAAGGCACTTTATGCGAGTGCATAATTTTAGTGCTAAGAAATCCAAATTTCAAAATCCAAATCCCGCAGAGATGAACATAAAGGAAGATATACCCGACAACGCGAAGGAGGAGATTCCCGACTTCATAAAAAAATTTTTGGAGGACGACGATTCTTATTTCTTGGAAATTAAATTTTAAATTTTTTAAATGTAAAATTAATTTTTAATAAAAGTAATAAAAATGAAAAAAAATTTTGTTTTTTGTTTTATTATATTTTCTTTATTGTAAGGATTTTTTTTTTCAGAGTTTAGGTATAATTTAAATCGAATATTGCAGGTCCATTTGGTAATTGACGCCCCTTGTAAATAATTGTCCAAACTTTATCATTCATTTGAGTTAAGTATGGATCCTCCTTGTTTAAAAGTTTCATCATTCTATTGGGGAGATAAAACCATTTATTGTCATCTAAATTGGCAATGACTTTTAGACCATATTGTGTTTCTTTCCATTCAAAATTCACAATTTTTAAAGATTGGTTTAAAGGTATATCATCTATTCTAATATACTCAGGCTTAATACCTTGGGCAATATTCACAATTTTTTTATACATCTGAAAACAAACAAGAAAAAAATAATAAATAATTAAATATACCTTTATTATGTACGAAATTCTTACCATTTTAACTAAGTTTCCTTTAAAGTGGCAATTAGAATAATGATGTGGAATATACTCCCTAAGCCTTTTTATATTAATGGCAAACTTTCAAATTGAGTTAATCTCTATACTTACATGTGCTGCATATTCTAAATATATTACGCATTACTCTATCTTATTTTAAAATACTCAAACAATTTATTTGTACACATTTTTAAATTTCTCTTTATTGAAGAAAATATAATCAACTTTATATAATTCTCTTTTTTATTTAAAATTACTCAACAAATTTTTATTTTGCTTATATTTAAAATTCCTCCTTATGGAAAAATCCATTGGAGCAAAAAAAAAAAAAAGTTGAAAAATTAATCTAGAATATCTAAGTTTAAAGTAACATTTCAATTTAAAAATTCCTCCCTATGGGAAGAAAAAATTCCTCCTTATGGGAAAACACGTAGGGAGCAAAAAAAAAAAAAAAAGTTGAAAAATTAATCTAGAATATCTAAGTTTAAAGTAACATTTCAATTTAAAAATTCCTTCCTATGGGAAGAAAAAATTCCTCCTTATGGGAAAACACGTAGGGAGCAAATTGAAATTTTAAAATTCCTCCTTATGGGAATCACGTAGGGAGGAAAAATCATATACAGAATCCCCTTATTTATACTACTTACTTTTCTAAACGATTACTTTATAAGATCTCCTTTAACTATTGAAGTAACTAATGAAATTATCTCAGTTTATTTTTTTATAAATACATATTTGGGGGATTCACGAGGTATTCATAGAGTCTTAAGTCTTAAAATAATTACAAGAAATATATATCGTCGGCTTAATATGCGTACAGAAAGGTACGCCTCGTCGACCAGCATGTAGTTTTTATTCTACTAATGTCTTGAATTGTGTAAAACTTACGGTGTTTTTAATTTTCTATCAATCTGTAAATAGGAAAAATAAAAAGTTTTTTGTCTCTCCTGTAAAGTGTGCTGAAAGTAGGGTTGCCATCCGTTCTCTTTTCCCCGGACACCGTCCTCTTTTTTTGGGTATCCGGGGCAGTCCTACTTCTTTTTCATCAAGTGTCCGGGGTTGTCCGGCTTTTTACACCTTTATTGAAAATTTGTTCCTGCATTTAAACTTTAAATCACAGGTCCCAAAATTCATTAAAAAAAGATTAAGGTGCTCTGATTTTTTTTAAACATAGGTATGATATAATTTTTGGGGACGTAACGTGACAAAAAGAGAACTTTTATTTGAAAATGGAGCTCCCAAAAATGCAACAAATAAGCAAAAGCAACCTTATCAATGTCGTTACTTTTGTTCAAATAAATACTTATTGCTCAAATGACTATATAGTTAAAACACGTCAAACCATCACGAAAAAATGGCATTTTCGGCATCAGCACCTCCGATTTGAATGAAATTCAACACAAATGTTATATGTAATTGGACTTAAACAAAACATAAATTTCAGACCCCACATTCTTTCGGCACCCGAAATATGACGTCATAAAAATGTGAAAAACTCGGGAAAATCGGTTCAGATACAAAAATTTTTTGATATTTCTTGTACGGGAGGTACCACGCCCACTTCTCCAATCCCGACCACATTTCGTGGGATGGTGTGTATTGATAACTAAAATTTGTGTACAAAATTTGGAAACTTTGGCTCTTGTCGTTCTCCAGATATACTGAAAAAAATAATTAAAATACAACAACAACAAGGGATTTTTGAACACAAAACATACTTAGAATCACGTTCAGGTATATAACTCTAACACCAATCGAGTCTCCACCATTAAATTTTCTGCAAATGTTGAAGAGGGTATAATACTTAACATATATTTTTTTAAGAATTTTAAAAAATATACTTTTCTAGATATGGAGCTTTGAACTCAAGACCCCAATAATTGAGCTTTGACCTTTTCTTAGAAAAACACAATATGCATATCATTTTAAAGGGTGCACTTTCACCTTTAAAACGATACCAATAAAACTAAATTATCTTGCGTAGTTCAAGAGTTCTATCCCCTTTTGTAAGGAGACTTTTGAGGTTTTTTCACATTTTTCTCATCTTTTATGACGTCATATTTCGGAAGCCGGAAGAATCTGGGGTCTGAAAGTTTATGTTTTGTTAAAGTCCAATAACATTCAACATTTGTGTTGAATTTCATTCAAATCGGAGGTGATGATGCCGAACGACTTAACGGTTTGACATGGATTCACTCTATATTAAAATTTTATTTTAAGATTATTTTTGGAAAGAAATAAAAAATCATATCTTAAAAAAAAGTACATCCTTCAAAGTTTCAGGATTTTGAAAGAACAGATTGAAGTATTTTATATAAAAAAAATCAGCAAAACAAATAGGGTTTTGACTAAGTCCATTTTTTAAATTTAATATTTTGCAGACATTTTTTCAATATATTTATTGTAGCCTTAAGTATTCTCTTTAAACTGACCAAAATCGTTTTCGTATGTTAAGTAGTTTTCGAGATATAAAAAAAATAAACTCAACACATTCGGTTCATTCGGCGAAATTATGACATTTTGAATATGATATAACTTTTGAAAAAAATTAAAAAATTGTTTTTCGTTGATATATGTTCTTTATGGATTGAAAGAAACCCTCCCGCCAAATTTCATTCAAATCGAAAGGGGTCAAGTCCCACTCTAGGTCGATTTGACATGGAGTTACCCAAATTAAGTTTTTGTGTAAAAACAAATTTTGGTTGTTAATTTTTATGCCGTCGTTAATTTTATTAAAATTAGGTTGTTTAGAAAGTGTCCTCTTTTTTCAAGCAAATGTTCTACATTTTTTATGCTGGCGTCCTCTTTTTCTCAAAATTGAAATGACAAGCCTAGCTGAATGTGAGTTAGCAGGTTTACATATTAAGCCGACGGTATGACTGTTGTGGGCTACCGCTTATAATTTAGATTTCTACTCTACAGTTATGAAGAATCAATGAGCACATCATTAAAATTTTTATTTTGTTTGAAACACAACAATATTTATTTTAAACAATTGTAAAATATTATTTGGGATATTATGACGATATGACTTACATATCGATGGTTTTCTTCCGCAACCTCGTAACTCAAAAACAACTACTTTTCAGGAGAGACAAAATACTTTATTTTAACCAAATATTTGAAACTTTTTGCTTCATATTCTTTTATAATCCAAGAATTAGGAAAAATTCCGATATTTCGCCAAACAAAAAAATTGTAAAGCGGTATTTACTGATTACTTTCCCAGTTAAAACAAAAAATCGGATAAAATTGAGTAACGTGGTTGCGGAAGAAAACCATCGATATATTACATATCGATGCCTTACTTTTTCAACCTCGTATCTTAAAAAAATACAACTTTTTAGGACAGAAAAAAAAAACGATTTATCTTTGTATACTTCGGTGTTTGGGTTAAAGTTAAAATGGAATTATTAATGAATTGATTACATCTATGTAAATTTTTTTAAGTTTTTGCAGTGTTAGAACACAAAAATAGCAGTAGTTTGATATGAAAAAGTCAAAACCGTATTTTTAAGTTACGAGGTTGAGGAAGTAAGGCATCATTATTTATGAATTGTTTTTTTTTTGTTGCTGGTTTTAGTTCAAGAATTGTTATGTTTGGTTTTACTAATAAACTCCAAATAATAAATAATCTATGCGTTTTAATATATTGAAATTACTTAATTTATAAAAAAACTGTATTAATCGGTTAATCGATCAAAAACAAAATTAACCGATTATTAACCGATTAAACCAAAACCTCGGTTAATTAATCGAGCGATTAACCGATTAATGCAAAAGGTCGATTAAATAAATACCCTAGTGAAGGGTATTTATATCTTCTTATATATACATAAATACGGGAACAATTTTTTTGTGGTTGATTTTTAAGTATCTTATCGTCCACCGATTTTAATGAATCATATATCGTTATATATATATATATATATATATGGGTGTTTCTCTGGTTATGCACGCGACATTTGTACGCGTTTTATTGTGTTTGAATATTAAAAAAATAGAAGTGGATTGGAATTTTAGAATGAATTCTAGAATCGTTACATTGTTTGTGATGAGTTCTTTCTAAAAAGTATATATAATGGTAAATTGAGCACTGGGTACCCAAATGCCATGCAATCAAAGTTGACTTACTCACGTGACAAAAATAGAAGTGCCTTTTAGGACCGTAAGAAAAAGTGCGAAAGTAAGTGAATTGTAGGAGGTTTTTATTTCGGAAAAAATGTTTTTATAAAGGTTAGTAATGGGCCTTTATAAACATGTTTTGTTCAAAAGCAACTATGCATGGGTTGGCGAAGAAAAAAATAAATTGTAAATTACGCACGTGACATTACGCACGTGACACTTTTTCCATATGTTTTTTTAATATTATCTCCACGCATTTTCCCATAAATATCTTAAAATTTGCTTAACAAAAAAACTTAATACTCGTTTTACAATTGATTGTAATGGAGAGATTATGAAGAAGGAGTGTAAACATAACATATTTCTTGCATGTAAAATAAGTATATAAAAATGTCTTTAAAAGTAGAAAATACAGAAAATTATAAAATTTTCCAGTTTCCAGCCCAATTTCCTCAAGTAAAACAGCTCAGATATGCTAGGAAACCATTCTTTAATAAGAACATAGACTTTTTTTCTAATAATAAACAATAAAAGACGATGATAATCAACATTTTTTTTTTTTCATCCTGGTAGACCATTCTGGAGAAATGCCCATATATATGTCCTTTATTTATTTTAATATTTATACAAAGTATGTGTTTTAAAATAAAAGTTCAGGTGAACATAGGGCGTTTACAATTTCTCTCCATCTGCTTCGATTATTGGCAAGGGCTTTAATTTGGTTCCATGATTTGTTGACAGCACTGCATTCTCGATTTATCGTTATCATCCAGGTGTTTTGTGGTCGTCCGGGTCTGCGATGACCTTGAGGGTTCCACTGAAGTGCAGCGCGAGTAATGTCATTTTGCGGTCTTCTTAAAATATGGCCTATCCACGTCCACTTACGTTTCATTATTTCTGCTTCTATTGTAGTATACATAATTTTGTCATTCCGTTTATAATTTCTACAATATTAATCTTAATCTTATTGAGTATATACTAGGGTTATTTATTTAATTGGACTTTTGCTTAAATCGGTTATTCGCTCGATTAATTAACCTAGGTTTTGGTTTAATCGGTTAACAATCAGTTAATTTTGTTATTGATTGGTTAACCGATTAATAAAGTGCTTTTATAAATTAAGTAATATACATATACAAAAAATGCATAAATTACACGGTGAGACAGTCCAAAAAACCTGGGACCGGATATCATTTTTCTTGTAGGGCTTGTCGAGTAAAACAAGATTCCAATAGTGAAATATACCGGACACCTCCAAAATCCGGATTTACGGGTAAAAAACCGGTTTTTGGGCCTTTGCGCACTTATAAGCCTGTAATTTTGTTGATAATGATCCGATTTTCAATTTCTTACTACAACCCAAATATGCGTTGTAATCGTTAATAAACGTACTTTTTGAATAAACTCAATAGTATTATAGTTTCTTAAGAAAATAATGTATAAAAACGTCACTAAATTTGAATTTTTTTTGAAAAATCTACAAAATTTGTGTTTGCTCGACAATAACATCCAAATTTCTCCAGTTTTCTTAAATAAATTATACATTGTTCGAAAGATCTCAGTTTCTTCTTTCCAAATCTAGTAAGAAATTGAAAATCGGATCATTATCAACAAAATTACAGGCTTATAAGTGCGCAAAGGTACAAAAACCGGTTTTTTACCCGTAAATCCGGATTTTGGAGGTGTCCGGTATATTTCACTATTGGAATCTTGTTTTAGTCGACAAGCCCTACAAGAAAAATAATATCCGGTCCCAGGTTTTTCTATTTCATTCAATTTTGTAACACTGTGTTATTTATTATTTGGAGTTTATTAGTAAGAAGAAGAAAAACAATAACATACCAACATAACAATTCTTGAGATAAAACGAGCAAACAAAAAAATAATTTTATATTTCAGGCCTTTTCCTGGATTTCTCTAAACAAATTAAATATTCCATTATACCATTAGAGTCCTGTTTAAATTTTTAAAATTAAAAACACTTCTAACTGTTGCGGTTATCGAGATTTTCTTCTTTTGCCAGGTCATCATCTGACTCATCGCGGTAAAGCTAAGCACCGAACATTCTGCAAAAAGTTCGTTTCCGAATTCCTTAGTTTCTGTTTTTGTACTGTATTTAAGAATGTATTGCTAGAAGGAAATATATTGTATGAAAACTTATTTTCTAAATATTTCTGAATGTATTGGACACTCTAAAATTTGAACCTGTGGTTCTAATTTCTGGAGGTGTTTTTTTTTTGTTTTTATTTCTACTAGGAAATTTTTTTTTATGATTTTGAACTTAATTGGCGAAAAACCAAATTAAGCGCTCTAAAATTAGAACAGGGTGTTCTAATTTCTCGAATTTTTTTATATTTTTTTTTTTTTTTTTGTATTTTCACTACAAATTATTTTTTTCGCTTATTAAAGTATGTCGTTTAATAAATAAAACGATTGAATACTTATTTAAAAAAGAATTCAATTTATTTGTTGAAGAAATTTATAATTAATGAAAATAAATATAATACATAAAATTCAAATCAAATTTGATTTAAAGAAAACATAAAAACTTAATTTAAAAATTTTAAATTCAACAAGTAGATTACTGTACAAATTGTATAAATAACGATCACTACATTACCCCCCTTTCGAAAAACTCAAATCATTCAAATTAAACGTAAGTTTAGACGAGCGAACATTTGCAAAGAAAACATTTGGAATTCTCTTTTGTTTTTTCATTCGCGGTCACACAGACGAACATGTTGCCGGAAACATTCTGTTAATGTTGTTGTTTTTTTCTTAAAAAGCAAAGTAAATGTCAACAAATGTCAACCGAACACAAAAACCATTCTCTCTTCCCCACCCGTAATTTGCTACCAAACAAATTGTTTCCCTTCCAAATGTTTCCCTGTCTAAATGGGCACTAACTGTTTTCGTATTTTTGCTTACAACATTCTCATTTAATGATTCATCCTCTACAAAAGCAGGCTTTATCCTGTCAATCGAAACATTTTTAATTTTATTATTCATTTGAAGTTTAAAAAACTTTTAATTTTTTTCCAAAACTTCAAATGGTCCCATATACGGACAACACAATCAAGATTTTTCAAAATCTTTACGAACAAAAACGTACCGACATTTCTCAAGTTGTTTAGAAACAAAAATCTTAAATGAATTGTTATGATGGGAAATATTGGATCGGAAATTACCGAAATGTTTCCTGATATTGTTAAGGAAATCTGAACTTCCAAAACACTTGCCAGATTCTATTACTATTTCACCAGGTAACCGCAAACATTGACCATATACCATCTCTGCAGACGACACTTTTAAATCTTCTTTAACTACTGATCGCAATCCTAACAAAACAATGGGAAGTTCCTCAGACCAATTTGATATATTTCCGCGGGCTAAAATTGACGTTTTCAATTGACGATGAAATCGTTCAACTAAACCATTTGATTGGCCGTTGTTGTTATATTGGCAATACCTAATAGTTTGGAAAGTTCTTTGAAGGTAGATGATGTAAACTGTGTACCCTGATCACTAGTAATTCGAAGAGGAACACCAAGGGGTCTACCCTCTATTGCGATGCGAAAACAATTTCGATGCGAAAGCTAAAAGCCAACTTGGTACTCTCTATCACTTTCGCAAAATTTTCTGAAAAAGAAGCGATAGTGGCAATAAAAATTAAAGATGGCGCGGATTTACAGTAATGGAATGCCAAAGTGTGTAAAAATATTTGAAATTGGAAAATTTAAATAAAATAAAGTGATGATTTACGAAAAGAGAAAAAATTAAAAGATGCGAAAGTCACATGCGCAAACGTATTAAAGAGTACCAATCGCTAGATTTGCTAAAATTTTCTTTCGCATCGCAATAGAGAGTAGCCCCCCAAATCTTGAAACAAAATTATTGACAAAAGTCCTACATACAGACTTAGCGGTCATATTTCTAAGCGGATAAGCCTCAGGCCATCTAGAAGTTCTATCTACTATTGTAAGAATATAGCGGTATCCATTTGATATAGGTAAAGGTCCTACAATATCAATATGAACGTGTTCAAACCTTCCTTTAGGTATACTAATTTTTACTATGTTCGACTTTGTATGTTTAAAAATTTTTGATTTTTGACATGATAAACAATTAGTTACCCACTCATTTATATTCTTATTCATTGAAGGCCAAAAATATCGAGAAACTATTAAACGTTTAAATGCCCTAGTACCTGGATGAGAAATATTGTGTAACTTATTAAAAATCTCCTTTCTCATTTTCAGTGGTATATAAGGTCTTTACCATCAGCCTCTACACACCATATAGACACGTTATAACCAGATATATTAATATTTTTAAACTTATATAGACCAGTTTCGTCCTCAATTAGTTTCCTTAAACACAAGTCATTATTTTGTTCCTTAGATAATTCTACTACACTAATTATGTCGTTTGCGATTGAATCTATCTCAGGAGTCCTAGATAGAGTATCTGCGACAAGATTTGTATCCCCTTTAATGTATTTTATATCACTGGTAAATTGCGCAATAAATTTAAGATGTCGCGCCTGCCTTGGACTACGTTCTACGCGAGAATTTAAAACCTGTGTAAGCGGTTTGTGATCTGTGTAAACAGTAAAGGGCCTGCCTTCTAAAAGATGTCTAAAATGCTTTATACTCATATATATTGCTAACAACTCTTTATCAAAAGAACTATACGTCACTTCCGAAGATGTCAGTTTTTTTGAATAAAAAGCTAGTGGCTCAATTCGATTTCCTACCTGTTGCTGTAAAACTCCACCAATAGCTATATTTGAAGCATCTACAGTTAAAGACAAAACTGCATCGGGATTAAAAAAATTTAACAACACATTTTTTGCAAAATTCTCTTTAACTTCTATAAACGAAAAATTAGCTTCTTCTGACCAATTTACTGATTTTTCCTTCAATTTAATCGCTTCATTAAGAATTTTGTGTAAAAGACTTAATAACTCAGCTACTTTCGGTATACACCTGTGATAGTAGTTAATCATTCCAACAAATTTTTGTAACTGCTTAACAGATCTTGGTTTTTCATATTCAAAAATTGCCTTAACTTTATCATCTGATGGTTTAATTCCTTCATGTGAAATATTGTAACCTAAAAAATCAATATTCGATACCCCAAAAATACATTTGCATACTTTAATATTCAAACCATATTCATCTAATCGATGAAAAACCAAACGAAGAAGTTCATCATCATCTTTACTTGCAATTAATACATCGTCTAAATACAGAAAAACGAAATCTAATGCCTGAAAAACTTCATTAATAAATCTTTGAAAAGTCTGTGCGGCATTTCTCAGTCCAAAAGGCATCCTGACAAATTCGAATAAGCCAAAAGGGGTAGTTATAGCCGTTTTATGAATATCGCATTCTGCAAATTAATTAAATGTTATTAAATAAAACCTGTTTCGAGTTAAAAAAAAAGCTTTCACAACTATTCATTATCTATCACTACATATTTATACCCACACCACAATAGTGGAGAGGGTATTATGCATTTGTGCTGATGTGTGTAACGCCTTAAAATATTGGTCCTAGACCAGTGGTGTCAATTATGTGTTGGTGAGATTACTTTTATCTCTTACATTCCCAGCGGGTTAAATGTGCGGTTGCGAGGCCTATTGTGAGGCCTAATTACTGATCTTTTCTAAAGAAAACAGAAATAAAACAAGATAATAAACAAAATTTTGACATCCAACAATGATAAAGCTAACAAAAAAAGTTATCAGAGGCCTCAAAACAGGCCTTGCGATATTTGCGATATTTCCCGCTGAATGAGAGTGTTTCTCAGTAAACAATTATATTTTACGTTCGCAAAATAAAAGAGCGTAAGCGTACATGTGAATTAATTTCCACAATTGTGTATGGCGCTGACATCCCTGACCTAGACCCACCTTAAAGTATACCGATTGTCTTAGAATCACTTTCTGAGGCTGGCTGGCAGGCTGGCTGTCCATGTAACCTTGTGCGCAAAGTACAGGTCGCAATTTTGAAGATAATTTGATGAAATTTGGGTCATAGGTTCTTATTGACACAAGGACCAAACCTATTGAAAATGGGCCGAATCGTAGGACCACGAGGGAAGATAGGGGGAAATTTCTTCCTCTCAGAAACTATCAAACCGATTTCAATGAAATTTAAAACATAGATAGAACCATATCTATATGGACACAAAATGTATGCATTTTTTAAAAAATAGGACCACGAGGGGAGATAGGGGCAATTTCTGCCTCTCAAACCGATTTTAATGAAATTTAAAACAAAGATAGATCCATATCTATATGGACACATTAGCTATACAGTTTTTAAAAAATAGGACCACAAATGGAGGTAGGGGGCAATTTCTGCCTCTCACAAACTTTCAAACCGATTTTCATGAAGTTTATAAGCATAGATAAATCTATATTTATATGGACACATAAGCATGATGTGTTTTTAAATACTGTGGTGTAGGGTACCATATGGTCGGGCTTGACCGACTATACTTTCTTACTTACTTTCCCTCCCCACTATTGTGGTGTGGGTATAAAAATTTAGATGTTTTTGTTACTCGTCAGATAATCATCAGAAGATTCTTTTGGGAGTTGTATATTAAACATAATGTCGAACAAAAAAAGCCTATGCTAGCTGGGAACAAATAATTAAAAACACAAAAATATATACATGTTATAATACTACAAAAAATTAATCATTTTGTTACATCGGTTAATCGACTGAAATTAATCGGTTTAACCGATAATAGCCAATTTTGAATTAACCGATTAAAGGTTAACCGCATGAATACCATAGTATATACTATATATTCTGGGTCCTTACTTTGGTAGTAGATTCCTATTGCTTAGCCTAATTAATCTTAATTAGAATTGTGACACTTTTGATAAAATAAATCTTTAGATAATCAGGTATGTGATGAAAAACGATCTTTTTCAAAATGATAGTTTTTAGCAGGTGTGATAAATTTCGACCGATTTTAAAATCCATTTCTGAAGTAAAGTCTTTATTTTTTGTATAAAATACAGTGCAATTAATATATTTAATAAAGAATTAAAAAGAATTCAGCTAAAGTGACATAACTTAAAATAATTCGGTAACTTGTGCAAATTATACATCATCAAAAATGACACAACTAAAAATTGTTATTTAGTGTATAAATATTTAAAAAAAAATTTTTAGATTATAATCTGTATTGCTTTTCTCCTTAAATGGTTTAAAGATTTGTTTTTAACTAATTTTCGATTTCTGCTATATTAAGTTTTTTAAGTTAGGAAGAGCACCTCTAATTTTTTCCCAGAAACTTCAAATCTAAACACATAAACACTTTTCGAAGTCTTCTTATAGTCTTTGAATTTAATTTTTTCACTTTCACCTAAGTAACCTTACTTGGTGGTTACACGATCAAGTTTTGCTACAAATTTAGTTTCAAGTCTTAATATACTTAGTGCCGGTTCACACACGTCAGGTTTGACTCGTCAAGTCTTGAGGTTTTAGGAGAGAAGGGAAACGAGAATGCCATTTTTTTTTCTTCTATCTCCTAAAAACTCAAGACTTGACGAGTCAAACTTGACGTGTGTGAACCGGCACTTACACTTTTTCTCTAATACAATACGTTTAGACGTTACGTTTTTTGTTGCAAGCTAAAATTTGACGTTTGAATTTTAAATTCAAATTTAACTTTACAATTTTAAAACGTTTTCCGAATCATATTAAAGACGTTGTGCGACATTGTTTGCCACGCAATCCTCACCACACTCTTTGTCGTAATCTTCAGTTTCATTAATATATTTCTGTGCGACATGGCGAATAGTCTGAATCAGGTATACCTAACTAATTTTTGTGTGATATATTTTTTTTTATTCGCCCCTTTTTATTGGACGATCTCTGTACGTTTAAAAAAAATTACATGACTTAACAAAACTGTTTTTGCGGTAAGGTGACAGCGGCAATTAACTGAAAAAGCAAATACATATACATATGTATTTATTTTATTGTTTTAACACTTTACTTTAAGATTTGTACAAACATATGTACATACTATTTAAAAATAAAACTAAACAACATTATCTAAAGATATTTTGAAAATAAATAATAAAAAGAAGAAAAAAACAGACAACTAACTATTAAACGATTGTTGGACTCGAACGACTCCTTCTTCACATGACAGCCGAAACATTCACATACGAATTGTGATTATAATGACGACAAATCAAACAATAATGATGTTAAACGTGCCTAGTGTAGAATAATGTTGAGGGCTAAAGCTACGATAATAATGATGTTACATTACTTTGTTAACGAATTTCTATCGTATGTGCCGTGCCATGCTGTTGGCGCTCTTATCAAACACAGAAGGAGGCACCGGTGATTGTAGCAAAAATTTCACAGTTGCAGTTGCACAATACTCGCCAGTTCGGTATGTTTGGGTGAATAACTTACAAACGAAATACAAATTTAAACAATACAAAAAAATTAAAACTAAAAAGGTGATTTAACAAATCAAAAAAACTAAATAAAATACGATTTTCCTTTAAATACAGTTTTTTATATGTATCTACAAAAGAGGTTACAGAGTTATATACATAATTATATTTATTCAAGAAATTCAATATAAAAGTTTTAAAAATATCCTTTTTTAAGGAAAAATCAATAATAAAGAAATATTTGTTAGCGGTAAGAATACTAAAAGGAATTAAAAAAAAATTTAATTTAAATAAATTAAAAATAAAAATGTGTTGTGCAATCATTACATGATTCAAAAAAAAAAAAAAAAAAAAAATTATAAAAAATTAGTGTTAATACAACAAAATAATAAATATTTTCATTAAATGTTTATTTTATATTTGTGTGTGTTTTTTTAGTGGATTATTACGCTAGACAATTTTTTGGACAAAATAATTTAGAAAATATGTAAATAAAACAACATTCGCTCAGACACGATTGTTCAGTTCCAAAGAGTGCCATCATTAAATAGCAAAGTGTTTGAAATGTTAAATTGCATATGTTTTTTATTAGAGAAAAAGCTATTTTTATTGCGTGCTTTTTTTTAACTTTACAGGGTGTCTAATAGAATTTTTGAAACAAATAAAAATCAATCAATCATCAATTTTTATCAAATTAAATAAAATAACAGCTGAAATTTGCGGTCTCAATTTACAGAATAAATACATACATACAAATAAATTTCTCTGAATTTAGGAATAAGATTATTTTAGTGTAATAGATGGAATAGAATCAAATAAAAATTTTACTGAGTACTTAATTTCTTAAATTTTGCTCTTTATGTAGGTATAAATAGTTTCGAACAAAAAATTATAAAGAGGACTGCCTATCACAGCATTAGATTCTACATACATATGTATAATAAAAAAAATATTTTGAATGAAAAGACTTTGTTATTTAAATTTTAAACTTCATATCAAATTTTTGTTTTTTCTTTAATTACACTGGGTCACAAATTTTCAACAAAGTCGTGACGATGAATCTGACACCTTATCTTTATGTAAACTTGTCCGCAGAATCCGGAATGGTCAAAAGTAGAACAGTTTTCGAGATTTTCCAAAATACATAATACGTTTAATATTTTTGAAGATATTTGCATTTAAGTGGCATCATCTTTTTTAAAAACACAAATAACGGTTATTTTGGAATTTTGTTCTACTTTTAAGCATATTGACTTCATGTTCGGTTTCAGCGGGCAATTTTACATAAAGATTTAGTGTCAAATACATTTGGCCAAAAAACTGTCACATAGTGTTATTTGTATTGAATATACAAAAAATGTTTTAAAGCATACAACCTTGAAAAAATTTCGAAAAAAAATTTGTAAAAGAATTTGGCAATTAATAAAAAGCAGAAAACAAATCAAACCCATTTAGAATAGAATTTTTTTTTTCGGATGGTATTTTAAACAAAGATTTTCAAATACATAAGTATTATTTATAAAATAAAATAGTGTTGTTCATCGATTAGACTAATTTTTGGCTGAACAGGTTTGTTAAAAACAAAATGTCGCATATTGAGTGAGTCAAATCCACAACAGATCCTGCAAACTCCATTGCAGCAAACGCAACCATCCTATTTAATATCAAAATATGGAAATAAGCTGATTTCGAGAAATCAGCTGGCCTTCAAGATCGTGCGGTTTTAAAGCTTTCGCTTATTTCCTGTGGGGCTATGAGAAACCACTGGTTTATGCTGATAAGCTAGAAACTATTAACGCCTTAGAGGCCAACAACGGCGAGAAATGCTTAACAACTTGGCACAAAATTAGACGTCCATATTGCGTTTCGTCAAGGACAGCCGCAGTGCCATATCCGAGATTATTTCTAAATGTCAATGACATGAATTTAATTTTTAATTTCAATGTATAGCCTTATTAGGCCAATAAAACTATTATTGTCCGATCGAACGCACTTTTTGAGACCGAACCCAAACTTCGGTAAATTTTGACAAGTTCGGCCGAACCCGAACTTTTTGTTAATAAATCTGAACAATTGTACTTTTTTTAATGTATTTATTAAAAACAAAATAAAATTTCGGGAAATTATTACATTTTCACTTTTGGAAGGATGCAACATGAAAAGATAAATTGCACTTTATAGTATTCAAAACTATTTTATAGTTAAAAAAAATTAGTAATTGCTTTTTTTTAAAGAAAAAAAAATAAAGTTTAAGTTTAATACAGTACATTAGGGCTATAACTTTTTCACACTTATTGCGAAAATCAAAAACGACATAGTATAGTCGTACATTAAAAGTTATTAATAAAAAAATATGATAATTTTTTCGGATTGTTAAAAAAGTTCACGCAGGGATCGGATTGAAGTTTGAAAACAACCATTTTATCTCACGGAAATTTTAAAAACTATACACCTAATATTTGTATATCTTCCTGTAAGTATCACTTAAATGCTATTTTGGAATTTATCCACTGCTTTAGATTTAAAAATTTTCCTACGGTTTATTTAAAATTCATCGCGGTTCAAAATTTCTTAGAAAGTTTTAGAAATTTGCTTCCCTGCGTTAGGTTTTTTTCGCAAATCGACGGGAGACAGGTGTTTTCATTACTAAAACATTCATGGCCACTCCTTTGTACTATGCCAATAACTTGGTTATATCCTAGTATTATTAGTATTCAAACCACTACAATGTATTTTTTGAATTCGTTGGGTTGTATTTTCTCTAAGTGGCGTTTAATATTGGCGGTAGTTTGTTTGCTTGGCAATGAACTCCCCATTGACATATCGTCGGTTGATTATTTAATTATCTTATGTGGATACAAATTACATACGACATACGACAATTAAATAATCAACCGACGATTTGTTTGGCGCAACATTTGCATTGAGCGCTTGCTCAATTTTTTTCAAAAAAACTTCAAAATGGGTTGGATGACATTTTTATCTGGAAATATGTACAATAAAGTTTGGTTTGTGGTTCACCCAAAACTATAGATTATCTTACCATTCGCAGAATATAGAGAGTATTTTTTTACCGTTTTCTAAAAATTACACATATAGACATTTTTATACACTTAAGCATTTTATTTAGTCATCGCTGTATTTTTTCGAACTAATAATCATAGAGAAAAATAGTTGTATTGATTTTGTATTATTTTCATAAACAATGATGCCAAATTCATAAAAAAGTTCGGTGTTCGGTAAAATTCGGTAAAAATTTCGCAGAACACCGAACATAATTTTTTGCCGAACTCCGTAACCGAACCCGAACGTTCGGTCGGACATTAAAAACTATATTGCTAAGAAATTTTTCTGAATTAATATTTTTTTTTTTTTCAAATAGAAACTGGGAATTATTTCCTTCCGAAGGTTACTTTATATTATATTAAACATTTTTCATTTTTCGAAAATGCAATATAATAGTCTGGCAGTGTATAAAAAAAAAGCTTTGTAAAATACATAACTGAAATTTAGCTCATAGAATAAATTTGAAAAATTTTGAAATGTTTTAAAAAACACCCTTTAGTAGAGTATTCAAAACTTGAATACGGAAATTGTTTTTTGCTTGGTAAAAATGAAATTCCGTTTTTTAATTTTTACAAAATTTCCTTAAAAAAATGTTACGTCTTTCCTGAAACATCGCAATTAAAGAGATATCAAATGATTCAGCAACTTAAATAAAAGCAGTGCAGCTTAAAGTTTTGTGATTCGTCTGCTAATTGAGCTTTCTAAAACACAAAATTAATATAATTATTGATCTGATTATTTTCCTTAGTTCCGATAAACATGACATTTAAATTTAAATAAAAACTAAAATTTAACAGATTTTAATTCAAATACTTTATTTAGGCTTGTGTCGTTCTTGAATGAATTACTTCAACTGAATGATTCACTTAAGTGAAAGAATGAAATATTTCCGTATTTTCTTTTCATTTCTTTCATCTTTCGGTTTCATCTTGTATTCTTTCATATTCTGTTTTATGTCTATCTTGTTTGTTATGCTTTTTCCCTTCTATTGAACTTTTATTGAAATTAAGTTTTTTTTTAACATTTTTTAGCGAATGACAATAAGAGCAATCTGAACTTTTACATACATACATAAATATACCAAATGCGTGCTTATTTTACACTTACTTTTTTCTAAAACAACTCTTTAACTTTAAATCTTATTTCCATTAACTATTAATATACGTTTTTGTTTCATATTAATATCAATTAAATCATTCCTCAAACGAACTTGACACTTCATTCTGAAAGCTGTTTGTGATTTAGAAAGGTGAAAGAAAAGAATGAATTAATTCACTTAACCTTTCTGAAAGAGAATGAAAGATTCAACATAAATGAAAGATTTTGCCCAATACTAAAATACTTGTATAAATTTTTATATATTTACGTATACATATTTACATAATAATTTATTTTGAACAAAACATCAGTGAGAATAAAAACCGTTTTTTTATTTGCTAAAACGGAGGTATACAAACTGGTATTTTTTCAATTCAAAACTTTACGTTTTGAAAATTTCTCGGTTTTTTTCTAGTAGGTACTCTTATTACGTATAATGTAGGTACGAAATAAAAATAAATAAATAAATATTTGCACAGGTGGTATAGTGTTTGTAATATCTGTAAAATTTTTAGATATTCACATAAAATTTGTCAATATGATAGGCTATTTGTATGTATTTTCAAAATCAAGCTTGCTTTGATAACTATTAAAAATTTTAGTTTGATTTCAACTCTTCAAAAAAACTCACGATTTAAAGTATAAATAAATACATATGTTTGTAAGGCCCTGTATTTCTATTTCGAAAAAAAAACTGTTTATTATAATTTCTATTACAATTGTTGCATCACAATATTTATTTTTCGGTTAAGTGCATTCATTCTCTTTCCTCCTTTAATATCTGTCATTATAATGCACACTACTATTGGAATATTTCCAATGCAAAAAATTAAATAAATAAAATACCGAAAAACACCCTAGCATCTACATAAATACGCAATAGAGAGAGTGAGAGAGAGAGAGAGAGAATGGACTTTTGCATATATATGTATTTATTAGGGGCGTTTCACATTTGCGAACTATTCGTTTATTTTTGTATTTGAAACGAAATAAATTGTATCAAACGTTAAGAACATGAACATACTTATAAGAAAGCACTAAGTGCAAATTCACTCGTGGTTTCCTAGCAATTTTTTTGTTCCAAACAACTTTTTTTAGAGACAAGTATATTCTCAAACATTGTGATATATTAAAAAATGTACCAAATTTGCTTAACTTAAAATCAAATGAAAAAAACAAGTAAAAGTTGCTAAATCTTTTATTTTCTACGCCATAATATTGAAAATTATGGTACGATTTGCCTCATTTTCTATATTAAATACCCTTCACCGAAGGTAAATGGGTATATACAAGTTTGTCACTTCGTTTATTATTTGTACAATATTGACCTTAGACCCTATAAAGTATATACATACATATGATGTCCGTTGAAATTGGTTTTCCGAAGACCCCAGATACGATGGGAACTTGGTTGTTATATATTTATGTCATATATAGTCCGTAATTGTTTGCTATTGGAATTTAGCCTGATCGGTCCCCAGATGGCTGAGACATTGTTGTTGCGTTTTTTATTTCTATGTATATCTGGAGAACGGCAGCCAAAGTTTTCAAATTGTTACCAACAAGTACAAAAACTTATGTTTTTTGAATATACAACTGCTTATTTAACAAAAATTTTTAAAATCTAGCTTTGAAACTGCAGTAAAAAATAGGTTAGCGGTAGGAGACAAAAACTCATATACATTTAAATACGGCTATATTTAAAAAAAATAAGCTCTTTTTTAAATATTTCCCAAAATATCAGCCATGTCACAGAGTACAATTCCGTTCAGGATCGAAGAAAACATATTTGTTTATTGATAGAAAGTGTATTTTGATAGATTTTTGGTCTTTCAGATACAGAAAACTCATATCCGTTTATGAAAACAAAAATGGTTTCATTTCATTCCGAAAAACTTTTTCGTCATTTTCTGAAGCACAAAAATACGGAATGAATTCCGTTTCCGAACAGAATTGTCCTCTGAGACATTGCTGTATGTTAATTTTATTCCAACATTTCTTGTTCAAGTGGCCTGAGACACGTTAATGGCCTGGGAAAATTTTAATAACTTTGAAATGTTTTAACCATATTTTGTCTTTTATATATCATTAAAACGATAATTTCGCACACATTTTGATTCTTTTCCGTTTAATTGCAAAAGTAGTTATTAAATGGCAAAGTTTTTACAAAAACTGAAAAACATTTATTTTTTCCCCTTGTAAATGCACCTTCGAACTAAAGGGCGAATGAAGCACGCCTTACCGATATGCGATCACCAAATTGCAAAACAACATTTCTAGGGGGTGTTGCGGTACAATTTCGCAAATATGAAAAATAAGGCCCACCCTAATGTACACATGTATCTTAAAGTTGCGAGAATTGTTTTTAAACATTTACAATTCTCTTTTTTAATTTAAAATGTTTTCAGAGTTGCCAAATGTGCAGATTTACTGTTATTTGCAGTTTTTCCCAATTTACAATGTGGAATTTCTTGCCGGACAGGTTTTCATACACGATTTTAGAGTAAAAAACCGCAGTGCGGAACGGCATAAAATTAAAATCTATTTTATTTTCATTACGGACTTTCTTTCTCTCTCAATTTGTGATACTCAATCTCTTTCTGATATAGCTATAGTTTTTTAATAATTGGCGATGTTCACATTATTGTTAACAAAAAAAAATGTATGCACAAATAAATTAATAAAAATGTAAACAAACAATACCAACTACTGCCGTCGCCCTCTTCCGTTGTGTTATGTTTATTTTTATTTCCCGCAACTCTCGCACCGCACCGCAAACATTGTGTTTAGACTCTAACGCGGTATGACACACTTTACTTTTTTCCTCTCTCATCTAAAAACTTCGTCTGTCCCGCAAGAAAAGTCCACATTGTAAATTGGGACAACACAGACCTGCAGATCAGCGTTAGCGCTGTTATACTAAAGTATCAATTTGAACCTTTTTCTTTTGTATCATTTTTACCTATTTCCTGCCACGTTTTGACTCTTTTTAGAAATAGCTTTGCATTTTGTTTTTTGGCAACACAGCTGAGCAATAGTGCTTCACCTAAACAAGTGTTTTTGAAATTACCATTGCATAAAAATATACTTTAGAATAGACTCAAAGTAAGCGCTTGCAATTCCATGCCTTCTTCTCTTAATTTGTCCGAAACGGATCTGGAAGAAAAACAAAAAAACAAAAAAAATCACAGACTTAAAAAGAATTTTAGTTGGTGTAAACACTTTTTTTTATTTAATATGTTAAAAATAATAACAAATAAACAAAGTTTAGTTTTTTGAACACTGCCTGCCTGAAATTTATATTTTTTGTGTTTATAAAAAACTTACGGCCAATTTCACCAATTTCAGTTAAAACTTACTATTGCTTTAACTTCCAGTTAACAATATGTTTTTGACAGTTATAACTGAACTTGGTGAAATTGGCCGTTAGTCTTATTTCTTTCTTTACAAAGCCCTTTTTGCGACCCATTTATTGGTAAATACTGCTTATAAATACTTGACCCTTTTTGTGACCCGTATTTTTGAAAATTCCCTTTTTGTGACCCTTTTAGAAAATTAACAACGCCAACGGTGCTGCAGATTTTTACTTAAAAAAACAGTTTATTTAAATCACTGCGGTTTGTTTAAATTTTATTGAAAAATACAAAGAAGCATTAATTTATTAATGTTATTAACAATCATTTATGTATACTACTGCAATAATGTTACAACTTGTATTCTCTTTTAAAATTAAAAATATACATCATATTTAGTGCAAAATGTTGCGACGGTTCAGAACCATTTCCGAATTTAAAAAAATTAACAATTTGTTCAATTTTGTCAAACGAGTGAATAACCAACGTTCAGAGGATATTTGTATACTACATGCACAATTAATTAGAATTATTTTAGAAATTCCTTCTCTGTTAACAAATTACAATTAGTTAACACTTAATTTGCTTTTCTTATGAGTCATTTTGACAATACCGATTTAATTTTCCTATTTAACTACAAATTATGTACTTGCGAAAACGACATATTTTACCGTAAATATTAAATAATTTCAGAAAAAAACCCATCTTTTATTAAGAACTTCATCACGTTTGGTTCGTAAACTTTTTTTAACAATCACGAAATACTTAAAATGCAGTTCTTAATATTTTTAAATGTCCTACAAGATTTTATCTTGGGAGGCATGCAAAAAAATCCAAAAAGTATAAGTGTAATTATATAATTTAGTATGATTTTTATGAGGGATTATTTAATGAAATATTTTATGTTATGGTTACGGTGCTATCGTACTTGGTCATAAGGAGGATATTAATTCAAAACTTTTGTTTTTTTTTCACTTTTTTGACAAAATCGATACGTAATATTCATATCTACCCGCTGTCAAAATATCGTTCTATTCTGTATACTTTTCTGTAATAAAACGGTTGGTTCAAAAATCATTTTTTATTTGCCTTTAATGTTATATAAAATTGTTTTTAAAATTGATATGGCAACACTAAATGTATTTAACAAAATAAAAGTAGTTTGAGAGAACTTACGCACGGTTTCGCAGGTTTAGTGTATAAAATATAATTGAAGTATCTAGTATCTTTTTCATCTTCAAAAAGATACTTGAATTCAATGTAAAATAAATATTCATATGTCGAATTAACAATAAATAAGGTGTTAAAAAAAAATAAAACTTATTATTTAGTTTTAAAAGTTTTTACTTAAATAATAAATAAATAACAGTAAGTGAAGATTTATGAAATGAAATTGTAATAATAAAAGAATTTAAAACAAATCTGTACTGTTTTCATTATTATTATTTTCTGTCATTAGTTTGATGACTCAATATCGTTTGTTAGTGTGCTCATCAACCAATTTCTAATGTTTTATTTATATACCTGCATGATTCCCGTATTTGTTTGCGGTTGAATATGTTAATACATCCATACATACATATATGTACATGTTTTTTCAGGAAACATATTAATAAGAATTCAAAAAATTAAAAACGGTTTGTTAATAAGCGTTTTTAAACAGTATTAAAAAATAAAAAATAATATAATATAATATAATTATGTATATCGTCGCCTTAAATGCAAACTGACGCAACCGGCGCAAATCGAGCTTTTGGTTGATTATGGTTAATTTTATCAAATTACATGCTCACTAAAATTTTGAACCTTTGCAATCAAAATTGGCGCCTATATTAAAGAAATTCAATTGCCAAGACTCCTTTTTATACCCACACCACAATAGTGGAGAGGGTATTATGCATTTGTGATGATGTGTGTAACGCCTTAACCCACCTTAAAGTATACCGATCGACTCAGAATCACTTTCCGAGTCGAACTAACGAAGTCCGTCCGGCTGGCTGGCTGGCTGTCCATGTAACAAGGACCAAGCCTATTGCAAATGGGCCAAATCGTAGGACCATGAGGAAAGATAGGGGGAAATTTCTTCCTCTCAGAAACTATCAAACCGATTTTAATGAAATTTGAAACATACATAGATAGAACCATATCTTTATGGACACAAAAGGGATGCATTTTTTAAAAATAGGACTACGAGGGGAGATAGGGGCAATTTCTGCCTCTCAAACCGATTTTAATGAAATTTAAAACATAGATAGATCCATATCTATATGGACACATAAGCTATACAGTTTTTCAAAAATAGGACAACAAAAGGAGGTTAGGGGGCAATTTCGGCCTCTGACAAACTTTCAAACCGATTTTAATGAAGTTTATAAACATAGATAAATCCATATTTATATGGACATATAAGCATGATGTGTTTTTTAATACTGTGGTAAAGGGTATCATATGGTCGGGCTTGACCGACTATACTTTCTTACTGGTTTGTTATTGATTTTATTAAGGTTTTTGCTTTTTCCGTTAAAAAAATGGCTTGTTACGTCCGTTTGCATTTTTCATATAAGTGCAGTGTTGCCAGTTTGATATTTTAATCTTGTATAGAAACTTTCATAAGCACTTAGGCAATTCACAAAGTGTGTGCCATGTTGGTTGTATTTGCTATAGGACTGTCATAAAAATTTTGTTTCACTTTTCATATTAAAAAATTAAATGACAAAACAAATTTTGTTGTCTATGTATTTTCTAGCGTTTAAAAAACTGCAGTCAAAGTAGAAAAACTGCCATTTCTGCCACTTCTTCATTTGTCATTGGCAAAAAAAAAATTGTTGCTTTTACTTCTCATTCAATAAATGTTATCAGTCGCCAACCCAACTCAAAAGGGGAAAAGTTTCGTTTTTTGTTTGACAGTTTTTGGTTTTGACTGCAGATTTTCAAACCCTGGTATTTTCAGTTTGCTATTTTTTCAGCTGGTTTTTGTTACAATTTAATTATATTTCTGAATTTTTTTCATCATTCGTTTGAAGTTGACACTAATCTATCATACCATAATACAATAAAGCTGTTCACAACAGTGCCTTAAATAGAACTCTACTATTTAATTAAATAAATTTAACAGCCTTAATTAAGGTTGCCTAAGCAAACATCATATAGTTCGACCAACAATGAAAAACAAGCGGTTATTTTTTTTTTTTTTTTTAATTTTAACAGTGTTAAATATAATATTGCAAAATGATTTTACATTTGGTTCATTATCTTTTTAAAACCAATTGATTTGTGAAAAAATTCGATAATGAACTTTTTCGAACTTTTTCGTTAGACGCACAAATAAACACTTAATACTAATATGTATTATTTACTCTACAAAATTTCAGACCTGCGTAGTATCTCAATTTGTTCTAAACTATACAATTAAATAAAACAAAAAAGGAAAAGTTGCTTAGAAATTTAATTTTTATGTTGTACCCATTTGATTCGTAGCCCTTCAATTAATATATTATCAGAAATAAAATTTAAATTTTTTTTGTAGTACTACTTTTTGTTGTTTTTATAAAACTTAAATCTTTCTTCAATAATATTTAAATTTATACAAAAAATGATAAACTATTTTAATTTGACTTTCAGATCAAATTATGGCATCAACGTTCTATAAAGTTGGCGTCACAACGCTAAGTGCTGCAATTGGTTCAGTATTGGCAACATGGACCCTAGATCGTATGAATTCTTCACATACGGTATTAGTTATAATATATAACCCGTAATAAACCTACTTGTTCAATCATGAACATTTTAATTTTTAGGTAAGCGCTGAAATGAAAAGAGCCCCAAAGCGCAAACGTACTTTGGTTTCGCGTGCTGAGCAAATGAAAGCTTTAGAGAGTGGCGAAGAGTATGATGTACTTATTATTGGCGGCGGTGCTACAGGTGCAGGATGTGCTCTGGATGCAGTTACAAGAGGTTTGAAAACGGCCATGGTAGAAATGGATGATTTTGCTAGCGGCACATCATCAAGATCGACGAAATTGATTCATGGTGGTGTTCGCTATTTACAAAAGGCTATTCTAGGCGTAAGTTAAACTCAACTCATACATATTTAAAACTTTTATACATTTACAGTAGAAAATGCTAAATTGTTATTAATTCTAATATATTTGTTTTTGCTTGTATATTTTTGTCGCTTCTTGTAGTTAGATTATGAACAATATCGTATGGTTAAAGAAGCCTTACAAGAAAGAGCCGCAATGCTCGAGGCAGCTCCTCATTTAGCTCATCCATTGCCTATTATGCTGCCCGTTTATCAGTAAAGTTTTTGCAATTGTATTTCCAGTTAATAATATGCTTTAAAATACAAAATTTTTGTTTCCTCTCCTAATTCATTTAGATGGTGGCAAGTTCCATATTACTGGGTTGGCATTAAATGTTACGATATTGTGGCTGGTGATCGTAATGTTAAAAGTTCATATTTGCTATCGAAAGCAGAGGCTTTGGAACTATTTCCAATGTTGAAAAAAGACAAACTTTGTGGTGCTCTCGTTTATTACGATGGTAATTAACTTGAGATCTTTTGTAGAATTATAATTATATACATATTTCCTTATATTTGACTTGTAGGGCAACAAGATGATGCGCGCATGTGTTTGGCTGTAGCTCTCACTGCTGCTCGCCATGGTGCCACGGTTTGCAATCACGTCGAAGTTAAAGAACTATTTAAGAAAGACGATGGTAGTGGCAAAAAAGTATTGTGTGGTGCTAAAGTTAAAGACCAAATATCCGGTAAGGAATTTAACGTTAAAGCAAAATGTATTATTAATGCCACCGGTCCTTTTACGGACTCCATTCGCAAAATGGATGATCCCACCGTCAAGACCATTTGCTGCCCCAGTTCGGGTGTACACATTGTGTTACCAGGTTATTACAGTCCGGAGCAGATGGGTCTTTTGGATCCCTCGACATCAGATGGCCGTGTAATTTTCTTTTTGCCTTGGCAAAGACAAACAATTGCTGGCACCACAGATTTGCCATGCGAAATAACACATAGTCCTAGACCCACTGAAGATGAAATTCAATTCATTTTGAATGAAATCAGAAACTACCTTAATGCTGACGTTGAGGTAAGACGTGGCGACGTTCTTTCGGCATGGAGTGGAATACGTCCTCTTGTGTCCGATCCCAACAAGGAAGATACACAATCATTGGCTCGTAATCATATTGTTCATGTTAGTCCTTCCAATTTAATAACAATTGCCGGAGGCAAATGGACAACATACAGGGCTATGGCCGAACATACAATTGATGCTGCTATTAAAGGTATGTTGAACTAAGAAAACCGCAAACATAAAATTCCATAAATCTTTTTATTTAGCTTGCAATTTAAAGCCTGAACGTCAAGAAGCAGTAACGTCATTGCTAAAGATTGAGGGCGGTCAAGGGTGGACCCCTACCATGTACATTCGTTTGGTACAAGATTTCGGCTTAGAATGTGAAGTAGCCCAACACTTGGCTAAATCGTATGGCGATCGTGCTTTTGCTGTTGCCAAAATGGCTTCATTAACTGGTAAACGTTGGCCTATTATCGGCAATCGCATTCATCCAGAGTTTCCCTACATTGATGCAGAAATCCGCTACGGTATAAGAGAATATGCCTGCAACGCTGTTGATATGATAGCCCGTCGTTTACGTCTGTCTTTTCTTAATGTACAAGCTGCCCAAGAAGCTTTGCCTGTAATAATTGATATTATGGGCGAAGAATTAAAATGGTCTAAAGATGAAAAAGAAGTAGGTGCTGTTTTAATAACAATGAAATTTTAATTTTAAATATTTTTTATGTAGAAACAACTCAAATTGGCAAATGATTTCTTAGCCAATGAAATGGGTCATACGGTTAACCGCGTTTCGAAGGAAAGAATTCCCATTAAGCTTTCAAAGGATGAAATTCAAACATACGTTAAACGTTTCCAACTTATTGACAAGGACAAAAAGGGCTATGTTTCCATCAATGACATACGCAGAGCCCTTAAGGTAAGTTTTAAATCAGTTCTCTACATTGTGCATACTTCATTTACCAACATAAATTACAACAGAGCTTTGGTGATGGTGATATTTCGGGTGAACAATTACACGAAATCTTAAGAGAAATCGATACAAATATGAATGGTCAAGTAGAACTTGATGAATATTTACAGGTAAATTCGAAAGCTTTAGATTTAGCAGATCAATTTGTTATAGTTTTAATATATTTAACAGATGATGTCTGCCATTAAAACCGGAGATGTAGCATATTCCCGTTTCGCTCGTATGGCTGAATTGGAAGAGCAAAAGCATGAAGCTGCTCAACTTAAACAGAAGATTAGTGTTGATCGTTCTGGTGGCGGTTTATAAATATTTAAAATTTATAATTTTCCAAATCATAAATTGTAGTTAGATAACCAAAATTTATTAAATTTTTCTTTTACATTATAGTTAAGACATTAAAACATTAAATTTTCTCGTTCATGATGCTGTTAAAAGTTACCCCTTTTTTTAAACTTAACAATGAAACAAAAATCGAACGAACATACATATTTATAAACTACTATAGACGGACACTTATAACGAATTAAATTATTAATAAAATAAATTGAATTAACTATTACACTACATTTTTTTTTAGTAATATGCTCGTAAAAAGTTGGTGCATGCATAATTTTATTTTATTAAAACGTACTTTTTTCATAGTATTTACTAGGGAATGGTAAATGGATTCCTGCAAAAAGTGAAAATGTGTAAATTTTGATACGGCCTTTAAAGGAACAAGTGCAATATGTATGTAGTTTTCACTTATTAAAATTGTGTTCTTGTGTAGTCAGTCAGTCCTGTCACATAAATCAATTCCGATCGATAGATATTTCGTATCTTGCTTCACATAAAACGAAATCACTTTTGATCGAAATTGATTTCTAGATAAGCCTTAATGTATGAATAGTATTTTAAAGGATTATGACAATAGTTTCTTATCGGTGGCGACTGTTTCTTTACTAAGTTACTATAAGTTAGTTTTAGACAACAAACGTTTGCATGTCATTGATGTCGGAAAGATCCAGATTTATTTCCTTGTAATTTCGTATTTGTTGTATAAATTACATACTTTTTGTTTTTCACTCTGCTTATAACTAGATTTATATGTCGCTCACACACTGGCCTGTTTGAATATAAGTGTATTTCCAAGGAATGCCATGGTTTAATTCACCTGTTGTGTTTCTATATACATAGTATGTTGAATTTCACAAAGCTGACATTCAGTGTTTGGTTCGGTGCGATATGTTTGGGCTGTTTTGTTCACTGTCCGTTGATGGCTTTAATTTCTGAAGAACAAAAGCCCATATATTAAAGTTGAAAGTATACAAAAGGCACTAACACGTCAAACTAAAACCTTAAACTTGGAACACTGCGTTAACATACCACCAACACAAGTATGTACGCACAAACAAATCTTAAGTTTTATTGTGCATGCCCATAATTTATCGATTTAATTAAGATTAAAATTAAAAATTTCCTAAATTTTGATAAAAATAAAAAAAATCGATTTTAAAAGCCCAATAATCGATTTCAGCATAAAATCGCAGACGCAAATTCGATTGCAAAAAGTCGATTAATTTAAACACAAAATCGATTTTCGATTGGAATCTATACTTTCGTGTAGTTGAATTTTTTGATTTAATAAAATATGTAATCCATGTATCAATTAAACTACAATTAAAGTAAACTTAATGCGAAAGCTAAATACCAACTTGGTACTCTCTATCACTTTCGCAAAATTTTTGAAAATGAAGCAATACTGGCAATAAAAATGATATATGGCGCAGATTGACAGTAATGAAATGATAAAATATTTGAAATTAGAATATTTGAATAAAATGGTGATGATTTGCGAAAAGAAAATTAATAGATGCAAAAGACAAATGCGCAAACGCATTAAAGAGTTCCAATCGCTAGATTGTGAAATCTGATCGCGTAAAAATAGTTAAAACTTGCTACAAAAGAGTTGTGGTTCAAACGTTGCCACTTTTCGAGTATTACGTGGGGATTATAGGTGCGATCCCGTACTTTTTGGGTAAAGTTCGGTATAATGAGAGTAAACAAGAATTTTTCTCACTAATAGACAAAAATGTACAAAAGTACGGGAACAATAAAAACCAAATTTTTACACCAAAAGCAAACGTTACAATGAAAACGTTCAAAAAAATACATAAAAGACGCATTAGCATGTACAAAAGTAAAATTAAAACATGTACCTACATTTTTTAATATTTTCTTTTGTTTATTTTATTAATATTTTTAATTTTATTTCTTTTGGTAATACTTGATTGTAGTTTTTATTGTTTATTTTTTGTCACAGCTGATTGTTTAACAATTTTCCCAATCAGCCCAAAGAAAAAGTACGGGCTACTTCGTGCGAGAAGAAGAAGAATATTTTTCTCTTAAAAGCTCTCTCACTTTACCAAACTTTGAGTACGGGAACAGTTTTCGGTAAGATTGGGATCCCGCGGGCTCCCAAAGTTGAGTACGGGATCACACCTTATATGTTCGTCATAATCGACCATCTGTGAAAGGAATTGGCAAAATTATAAAGAAATTTTAAAGTGTTACAGATGTGGTCAGGCCTGTGCATTATCGTTAGTCAAAGTGTGGCGGATAAACCGAATTTGTCGATTCCAGCAACCAATCTACGGGCGGTAATTTAAATGAAATTTGATTTCGTACGTAATGGCGAGGTTTAAGCATTATAATTAAATAAAAGTTTAATCGAAATCATAGCTTTGCTTTCGAGACTTTTTAGTTAGCGGTCCTAGTTCTCGCAATTCGTAAAAGCCAAATAAATAATTTTTCAAATATCGCTTTTTTATTAATACTTGTAATTATGACATGAATTTTTATTGGTAATTTATATATACTACAACTACTGCAACGTCGTCATAACTCAAAAATATTAGTTTTACATAAAACGACTATTAAGTTTTTAATTTACGCCACATTAAGAAAAAAGAAAACTTAATTCTTCTCTTAAGAGTTGAGTAGACAATATCTTCATAAGATATTTTTACAATAACTTCATAAGAATGATTTACTATGCATAAGTGATATCAAGTAAAAGTTTGCGATTTTTGACTGCAGCAAATGAGCGATATGCGTATCATACAATATATTGTGAATGAGATGTCAAATTATGTACGTATAAAAAATTGTCTGGAGAAAAATTTTGTTCGGAACAATGGGTTGACATTTCTTTGCCGAATTAAGAATTTAGAGATTTTCGGATGGGAATTCAACTTAATTCTGGATTTCGCTTTACAAAAATTTGTCAAAACACCATTGCTTTTAGAAAGTTATTTGTAATAAATTCTCTGAAAGCTGAAGGCTTTCTACGCAAGCGTACACAGAGCGAAAAAAAACGTTAAAAAACTGTCAACCAGTGGTAATAAATTGATAACAAACTGTTGTCAATATTTCGACAACATTTGTTGTTAAATTTTAAACAAAATGTTGTCAAATTGGGCCGTTAGATAAAAAACGTACCATTGTTGTCAAATTGATAACACCCTGTTGTCAAATAGGTATCGCCCTGTTGTCATTATTAACAGCGTATACAAGTTATCCCACAATCAACTTTGGTATTCGAAAGTAAAAAGTGAAAAGTTTCAGTGCTGTGATTAAATTAATAAATAAAAATTTAATAAATAAAATAAAAAAAAATTTCTAAAATTTGTTTTTGTTTTCAATTTAATTTTCTATGCGAACGTTAACGTGTGACATCGTGGGCCTGGCTGTAAAAGTGTGAATTTTTTATGTATTTTTTTATAAGTATATTATTTAATGTGAAATAAATTAATAAATTTACATTATTCCATTTTTTTACTTGGGTTCAGAATGGGTTATTAAGTACATACTACAATCAGAACAATGTGTTATCGAAAGGACAACCGAATGTTGTCAATATATTAACGGTGTGTTGTCAAAAATGACAACAGCATGTTGTCGGTATGGTACCATTATGGTGATAATATATAACCAATTTGATGTCATATTGAGAACAAATGGTGACAAACTGACAACGAGGTGGTTAAAAAACATTGATACCATCCGTTATCAAATTGAACACAAACGTAGTTGGCTCACTTTTGACAACGGATGGTGTCAATTTTGGTATTTTTATACCGGATTTTTCCCTCTGTGTAGGTTAAATATAGATCAAATTTTTAATGTTTTAAAAACTTCAAAACAACACAAACGGTTTGTATGACAATTTATAAGAATGTACGGTTTATATGGAAGTTGATAATTAGAGTATCGATAAGCTGGGAAGATGCGTTTTTCTATTTAATGTGCCCTGCTGTGGTTTTATTACACATCACACAACGTTATATAACAGAATTAGTTTGACCTACTGACCATTTTTTTTATTTTATTTCATTTTTATTATATAATCAAGCCCCATGGGCCATATACGATTAATATAGTTATTTACAACTTTGTAATGGCATATGATAATATACAAGATTTCTTAAACCAACTTATATACTATTAATCTTATTAATCTTATTAGGGAATCAATGTAAAAATGTGAATTAAAATGGCTCATTAATAATTGTTTAAAAGTGTATTTCGTAAAATTAAATCTTCTTAAATGTACAGGTAAAGAATTCCACAGTCTACACGCTCTTATTAAAAATGACCTTTCAAATGTCGAATTTGTTATTCTTGGAAAAATTAATGTGGGGTTCCTAGTAGATCTAGAAAAATGAAATAGGCAAACCAAGCATGAAGGTGTTTGAGTAGTTATTATTTGAAAAAATGTGATAATAACCCTAATCTTAACAAAATCTTGAAAAGAACAATTTAAGAAATTCTTAGAATATTGAGAAACATGATCAGAGATCCTAAGTCCATAAATATACCTTATAATTCGGTTAAAAATTAGTTTTATCCTTCTTAAATTAAACGCTGTGGTACCACTGTAAACTTCAAAACAGTAACGCACATGAGACATCAACAGAGCATGCGATATTTTCCTTTTAACACTTACAGGAAGGTAAAAGTTCAGCGTATATAAAGATCTAAGCAATAGATTTACTCTAGCCTCAACTTTCATGATATGTCCCTCAAAAGTCAAACCCTTATCAATTGTTAATCCCAGACAGACAATTGAGTCTACACAAGGTATACTTGCTGCACCAAGTTTTATATTCATTAATATATTTGAACGATTGTGTGTTCCAAAAGACATTAATTTTGATTTTTGTGGATTAAACATAAGTTTATTATGTTCCGCCCATTGGATTGCTCTAGACAATGTATAATTAATAACAGTCTCGTGACAGTCCTGGAATTGACTATCACCCACGAATACCAAGTTTATGTCATCAGCAAATAAATAACTTTTGCAATGAGAAGTGCCAATAAATTCTTCAAAATCATTTATATATATTAGGAAAAGTAAAGGTCCAATGATCGACCCCTGGGGCACTCCACTATAACATTCAGTTATAGACGATCTTTTATCATGAACTCCAACAAACTGTTTCCGACCCTTAACGTAAGAATATAAAAGTCTACACGAGGACGAAGAACACCTAAACTTCACAGCCAGTTTCTCAATTAAAGTGTTATAATTAACAGTATCAAAAGCTTTACTTATATCCAGGGATACCATCGTAGCAATTTTATTACAATTTAAATGTTTTCTAATATTTTCAGTCATACTCAATAACAGAGAAGTTGTACTCCTTCCAGTTCTAAACCCAAAGTGAGAATCACTTAATAATTTACTCGTGGTAATATGGTTCATCATTTGATCTTTTAAAATAAATTCAAAACTTTTAGATAGGCTACTCAAAATATTAATCGGTCTAAAATTATCTAAAGAAACATTCCTATCTTTTTTTTTACCGGTACTATTCTTGAAATTTTCCATATACTAGGGTAAGTAGAGGTTGTTATTATAGAGTTAAATACGTGAAGAAGGAAATCTTCAATAAACGGATAAACAATTTTTATAAACTTATGCGGTATCATATCGAATCCAACCGCATTTGACCTAACTTTATAGATTGCATGGAAAAGCTCATTCTTATCTATAGTTTTAAAACCAAATCCTAATTGCGAAATTTCACCGAAATTAGGTACTGAAGTGCTAGAGTTAACCTGAGAAGAAATAAAATAATCATTAAAAACTTCAGGATCATGCTGATCAAATGTATTTGAAATATTATCTTCACCACTCTTAATAATTTTCCACATTTCCCTGTTATTGATATTCTCAAATTTTGCCTTCCAGTATTCTACCTTATGTTTTCTTATCAAACTCTTCACTCTGTTCCGATATTTACAATAAATAGCCCAATTATTATGCGTCATATCTTCCCTGTAGGCCCTAAACGCTAAGTCCCTTATATTCCTAGCCCTTATTACATTCGGCACATTACAAAAATTTTTATTCCTATGCAAACTTATTTTCTTAACCGGAACTGCATCATGTAATGAATCAAGAAGTGCATATAGAATGTCAATTTGTCTTTCCACGTTATTAGCAATAAATAATTCATTCCATGTTTGAAGTGATAAAACATCATTAACTTTATTCATGTCAATATTATTATAATCTTTAAATTCTCTAACTATAGCTTCCCTTCTTATTGAAACGTCAATACATAGATAAATAAATGCATGATGAGACAATGACGGTACTAAGAATTGACCTGATTTTTTTACCAAATCTAATCTACTTACAAATGAAAAATCCAACAAAGAAGTAGAGCCCTGCCGAATATCAAAATGTGTAGGCATAGAATTATGGGCATACGAGAGATTATTAGCATAACATAGATTCCTAATACATTCAGCCTTTGAGTTAACATATAAATTATTATTAAAATCACCTAATATTACAATTTGACTATATCTACAACAGATATCACCAAAAACACTTTCTAAAATTTGGATATTACCATGAGGTGCATAAACCACACCAATTAGTATTTTAGAATTATAACCATTCACCTCTATAAAAAGACATTCTATCGTTAAAGGATCACTCAATTGAAATATAATCCTAGCTGAAATTTCCTTACGAATGTAAAAAGCTACTCCTCCTCCCCTCAAACCTAGTCTATCATTTCTTATAACACAGTAATCTTGTATGTTAATTGAATTATCAGAAATGTGTGGTTTCAGCCAGGTTTCTGAAACAGCTACCACATCCGTAAGCGAATCTTCAACAATAACTTTAAATTCTTCAAATTTTGAACTACGAATTGAAGGTTTTAGACTTTGTATATTAACATGAGCAACTTTTAAACAATTATTATATGTACCAAAATTATTTCTTAAAATGCTGTTGTCGTTTACAATAGGACCAAGATTCCCTAATAAAGAATTATTTATATTCATGAGATGTATTTATTTAGTAGTACAACTAAAGATTTAAATTTAATTTCAATATAAAGGCACTTGGCTATAAAAAATTTACAATTCATATCAAATAATATTACACTATATCTGATTATGGTTCTTACATACGTATTCATAAAATCTGTCTAATCCCTTATTCATTTATAACTATGTAGCTAAAACATAGTAATAAATGAATTACCTTTGATATATTTTGTCAACATTTATTTATATTGTTAATATTTATTACAAACAAGAATATATATGTAAATATTATACTAATATGTGAATTTAAAGACAAAGTCATACTAGATATATTGATACCAATTCAAGTTAGCAATTTCATAAGAAAATAATCTAAAAAAAATTAAGTTAGGTATGGGGTATATATAGTTTGAATACCCCCTTTTTGAATCCAACATCTGTTTCGCAAAATTTTTTGTGGTTTCTGAGATGAAAAGCATTCGTATTGCTGCATATCAACTGTTTAAATTTTTTTTTTGTTTTGCTGTACAAGCCACTGTTTGGCGATTGCAGCAAATTCTTCATACAAAAACGTACAAAATAAATTTCACTTCATTTAATTATTATTATACTTTTATATATATATTTATGTATACATATATATATATATATATATATATATATATATCGAGTCATAACCGCAAAAAAAGCTTAAGTGACAAAAACAAAATTTTACAGAAGGTTTTTTTTATTTTATTTCATAAAAATTTTGTATGAATATTGTCGCTTGAGATAAAATTGTTTTTGCTATAAAATCGTAACGGTTCTTAATGTGACCATGACATTTTAGGAAATGATGCAAGTGTTGCCAATAAAGTCGTTTATTAAAAAAAACGAAAATGGTGTTACTTAAGCTTTTTTTGCGGTTATGACTCGATTTATTATATTTTTATTATTGTTAATTAATTTTTTACTCCATTTTTGCGTAATTATTTGCTTTAAATTAAATTTTTGGCCTTTGGGCTTCTTATTACAAAATGAACTCTTAAATAAAATAAAATAAATAAAATAAATTACAATTTCTCATTTTTATTCGAACACCCTAATTCCTTAATTCCTAAATTTTGAATTCCCAAAAGCAAAACTCCCAAAAGCATTAAATTCCCATTTTTTATTCATCCCCCAAAAGCACCAATTCTTTTGGCGCACGTAGTAAAATTAACAGCCAGTTTCACGATGTCACACGTTAACGTTCGCATAGAAAATAACATTTAAAACAAAAACAAATTTTAGAAATTGTTTTTGTTTTAAATGTAATTTTCTATGCGAACGTTAACGTGTGACATCGTGGGATTGGCTGTTAGTAAATCAAAAAACATATGTTTCAAAAGGTAAACAAACAAAAGTAACAAATAAAAAGCATACAAATTGTGAAAAAATTGTTAAATAAAAGAAAAGTTGAAATAAAAATTAAACCAAAACAAAAAGTGAATAAATATTAATTAATTAAAATTGTTTGTGAAGCATTTATTTGGCTAAATACAAACTTTTGAAATTTTTTTTGTTATGTTAATTTTTTAGAGTTGTAAAAATGTGAAGTATTTGGGTACTTAAGAAATCAATAGCAAAAAAATTATTCATGTTCTTTTAAATAAATTAACCCGCTACAAATTAGTAAAATCAAATAAAATAAAAAACAAACAAATATGAAAGATTACATAAAATAGTTTGTTTGAATTTTCCAAAAATGTTCGTGTTATAAAAAGTATTTAATCGAGTACCGATAAGAAAACGAGCTAAGTAGTCAAAAGTGTCAATATTTTTCAACACTTCAATTATTTGCCATCAGCTGTTGCCTTTATTTTACGAATTTTTACAAATTTTGCGTTCGCGTAGTTTTTTGGACAACAGCTTTTTGTGAGATAAAAGTTTTTAGAGTACTCATTTAATGCATTTTACTGTAAAAGTACTCAAACGCACCTAATAACAAATCAGCTGCTTCATTTTGCTGTATGTAAAGCAATTAGAAAGATTATAGTTAGCAGTGAGATGTTACGTCTCAATTAGAGAATGGTAAATGAATTCCAAAATCGATTTTCGATTTTTGATCGACTTTTTTTATTTCGGTTTTTGAAATCGATTAATCGAACCTTGAAATCGATTTCAAAATCTTTTAAGATTAATTAACAAACTTATTCCTTATATCACAAAGGGGAATACACCAGCATTTTTTTTGGCAAACTACTAGAGAAATTGAACTAAGATTTTTACAGTAGGTAGATATGCCTACTGTTTATAATTTTCTTGCAAAAAGTGAAAATGTGTAAATTTTGAGACGGTCTCTAAAGGCCAAGTGCGATATGTATGTAAATTTCATATACATAAAATTGTATTTTTGTGTAGTCAATCAGGCCTGTCACATAAATCAATTCCGATCGTATTCCCACAGGAATACCCTGGCTTAATTCACCTGTTGTGTTTCTATAATAATGAGCCCTTATAGCAAAAATGATGTAACCAAAAAAAATAAAATTTTACAGGATAAGGTTTTTTTTTAAAATATTTTTGCTTCAAGTCTAGGGTTTCGTTTGAAATTGCTTTTGCTCTTATTTCGTTACGGTACTTCCCAGAGATATGAGATTTTCAGAGATGATGCAAATTATCAAAAATTATCGATTTTCATCAAAAATCTTAAATGTTGTTGGTTACATCATTTTTGCTATTAGGGCTCGATAAGCTGATCTTCACAGCTGACTTTCAGTGTATGGTTCGGTACGATATGTTTAGAACTGGTTTGGTCACTGTGCATTGACGACTTTAATTTCTGAAGAACAAAAGCCCCTATATAAATTTGAAAGTATACCAAGGGTACTAATAGGTAAATACGTAAAATTATAAATTTTAAGTTGGAAAACTGCATAATACACGTATGTACGCACAAAAATATCTGAAGTTTTATAGTGCTTTCCCATAATTTATCGATTTAATTAGGATTAAATTTAAAAATTGCCAAATTTTGAAAAAATAAAAAAATCGATTTTAAAAGCCCAATAATCGATTTCAGTGTTAAATCGCATGCGTAAATTCGATTGCAAAAAATCGATTTTTTTTACCACAAAATCGATTTTCGATTGGAATCGAAATCGATTTACCATTCCCTAGTCTCAATCTGTAAGAATTAGATTGGTCAAAAGTCTGAAATTTTTTAAATCAAACTACTGTAATAAGACTTGTGTATCTGTCTTAAGTTAAAACTATTAACTTTGAATTTTGATAGCATAGTCACGAAAAAACAAAATTTCTTTACCAGATAGGAAATTTAAAGCCCAGTTTAGGTATTGAAGTACATATGTGTTTCTCAAGACGCATATGCAGAGTAGATTTGGTTATATATTTACCCATTTTTTTCAAAACAAAATAAAACCAAGATTGGTCGTCAAGGATAAAAAAAAATCCCTGCCCTTTCCAAAGCGCAGATTTTAGCATGGAGATGCCCTAGAGTTTTAAAGAAGCCCTCATTAACGTACTGTTAAATAAACATTTTTATATTTTTTACATTTATACAGTTGCAAATGTTATGATCATCTACATGGGGGCTCTTAATTTAATAAATTTCAATTAAAACAATTTTATTCTGAGAATCGGAAATTTAAAACTTTATTTATTATTATTTGTTAAGTGTTTTTTGTATAGGCATGTGAATTTGTTATTATAATAGGGAAATATCCTCATATTCTTATCGGATTTCCCGTTCTTTTAGAATAAAAACTGCAACCTAAAAACTCATTTCATCAGTTGCTTTTTAGTTGTTTAAACGCAATGACACTCCTACCAAATTTAGAAACTATTTTAAATCAAGTTAATAATTTTATAAATATTGATACTCATCGTCAAATTTATACAAATAATTTTAACCATCTAAGAAATATTATTTTCGAAGGTTTAAGACAAAATGAAGTGTTTGCTTACATGTTTAATGGATTTCAACTGGCTGGTAAGTTTAATTTGATAACTTTTGTGTTAGTATTAAGTCTAAAAATTTGCTTATTTTTGCTTAAAAGAATAAAGTTTAGATAAGAATTATTATTACAAAAAATAAGAATTTAAATCCAAACAAATTTTTAGCTCATATTAAAGATCTGAAAATCTAATTCAAGTTTTAATTATGTTTGCATTAAAAAATCCGATTGGAAGAAAATTTACTAAGCAAATCTGCTAAAGTTTTAATGCAAAGAAAAATTGATTCTATATCCAGCTTTAGTATGCGGATTAACTCAGAATGACTTTTTAGGTGGTAGTTATACCTTGTGTAACTTATGCGCAAAGTACATTACAGAATTGTATTTGATAATTTAACGAAATTTGGTACATAAGCTTTTATTTTTATAGTACTCTATTCAACTTGATGAAAATCACTGCACTTTTTGACCTAGCTCCCCCCATACAAAATGTTTTCACCAATAAATATTTACATATTGGACTCACCTACGAATTACACAGTCAAATCTTTTAGGGCTTTTAGCTGTTATCCGACAATTAACAGACGCTTTTTGACAGATAACACATTATTATCTGTCAATTTAATCTTAACTTTAGCTAACTTCAAGTTGTAATAATGGCCCTTAAAAATGGTAGTATTGGAATAAAAAACTTGGCACACACTGTGTCTTCTAAATGTTGTGCGATTTAGTCGAGGCCCCAACGTGCGCTCTCAAAAACTTTAAAGGGTTCGTAAAGATTAAAGTCTGCTAAAGTAGGAGTATGGGGTCTTACTAGAGTTGTCAGCCGATTAAGAATAATTCGATTAATCGATCAAACAAACCCAAACTCTTGTTCGATTAATTTTAAAATGGCGATTTTCGAATAACGAATAAATCGATTAATTAATGTCGATTAATCGAACAATTTTTTTTATTAAAAAATAAATAAAAGCTTAGAATATGATTTATTCTGATACGTTTTTAATGATTTTATAAGGGGTGGTCCAACCAAAACGCACGTTGTTAATTGTAAATAAAGCATAAAGTTTTCAGAGAATATTTTTTATTGTTATAGACAGATCTATGACAATTATGTTTGAAACAAAATATCGGCCAAATGCTCGCCACGGCTACAGTGGCATACCTCTTTCCGATGGCTGACATTTTCAATGATTCTGAGACAAAATGAAGGTTCTATATCATTAATGTGCTGAATTACCTTGAATTGTTCTTGGCTTATTGACGTACAATTTTTCCTTTAACACGACCATTGAATTTTTCGCGCAAAAGAGCCGAAAGAGCGGAAAAGAATTGGAACCACATATCTTCCATGTTCATATCCTCAATTTCTGGCTACAAGAAGTCCGTTATCATGTCGTGATATCGAACACCATTGTCGAAGAAATGCGGCCCGATGACGCCACAGCCCATCAAGGAGCTGCGCGAGCATGCACAGCAGTTTTCACATTTCTCCCGATTGTGGACACATTTAGTCGATTATGCTGACCAATAAAACCACGAAGTGTCCGAAATTCATTAAAATTTGTACCCCCATTTTCGTAAAAGACTTCAACAAACATAACGCGCTGCTCAATTGTGTACCTTTCCATGGTTGAATTTGTCAAACACTAAAACAGAGAAATGTCAAATTAAGTTTGTCTGAAAAATTGACAATAAAGTGCGACTCACAATTAACATCGTGCATTATGGTTGGACCACCCTTTAAAAAATATGTAGAAAAGTTAAAACATATTGTAGCCATAGCCCTGATTGTAATTAATCTCAATGTTTAGTAAGCAAAAAGCATGTTAAGTACTCATAATATTTCAAAAATGTATTTTATGTTCTTATTAAACAAATATTTGACAAGCAACTATAAAAATAAAGAAGATTGTTGTAGATGAATGGAATGGTATCAATTTAAAAAACGTAAATTTTTTGTAATTATGATATTTTTTATTCGTTATTCTCATCGATTAATCGAATAATTTTTAAGACGTAATCGTTTGATCGAACGAACAAAAACCATTATTTGAATTATTCGAACAAAGTTGAAAGGCGAATAATTGACAACTCTAGGTCTTACTCATAGTAATTGATTGTCTGGTTTGTTTTATATTTCTTTTCTTTTTAATTTCTATTTAACTGTAATTTGACTCTAGCTCCGATCAAAAATCACTTTTTGTGTAGTAAAGGTTGTTCAGATTTTCGTTTTGATTGAATATTTTCCTCAAATTATTTTTATGTAAATTTTATGTCACTAGTTATTTTTCGGTATTAGATAAATCCATAATTGACTACTATAGGTACACACAAATTTACTTCTGGTGTAGGATTTTGGCTCAGCCTCGAAAATATTTTTTAACTCTTCGCAAAAATAAAATCAAACTATGCCCACCATGCTTGCTTATTAATATATTCACGTGTTTATTAATTTCAGGCAGCTACGGAGATAACGCCAAAGTTTCTATACCCGACGAATTTGATTTGGTCTTTCATATCACATTTCCTGAACAATCTTTGATAGATGTTACAAAAGATGAAGAATTACCGGGAAATGTTTTTCTAGATTTTACAAAAGTATTAAACAAAATAGCAAACGAAAAGCAACATGTAGAAAACTTAAAGCATCTGAAACAGTGGCTTGATGACAAAAACTTTCTTAAAGTTGAAAAGTTTCAATGTTTTATTCAATCGTGCTTTAGAAAAGTATTATTAAATATGGAAAATAAAATAACTTTAAATGGAAAAACATTTTTTTTACGCTATAAACGCGAAGGTCCGGCTCACACCATAATTGTTAACTCTTGGGATATAAAATATTCAGTAGATTTTGTCCCTGGTATACTATTAAGCCCTAAGCAATGCGTAATTCCAAATATGGATGTTCAATGGGAAGCTATACCTAAGCCTAGTCTTACCTACGATCCCAAATACAATTCATTTAGATCATCATACTACCAGCAAGAACTAAGGTTAATAAAAGATAAATACCAATTGAAAAATGCTTATCGAATGATGAAGAAGTTCAGAGATACAAAGTCAAATATGAACAAAATGAAAAGTTATTTCATCAAAACTCTATTTCTACATAAAGCGAATAAAGAAAACACAAATTATTGGACGAAACCTTTAGCGACGATTTTAATTGATGTATGTACATACACAATTAAAAAAATAAAGAAAATAATAAACATAATATAAATAAGGATTTCAATAACCGATACAATTTTTATTATTTAGATGTTTGAGGACATGGAAAAGAGTTTACGAGAAAAAAACTTACCCTTCTTTTGGAACCATAAGTTAAATTTGTACAAAAATTATTCTTTTCCACTTATAAACGCAATGTTGAGCTGTGTTGAAAGTACCCGGGAGACATTAGAGAAAGCAGCTGCGAATTTAACGATTCCCCTACAAAAACGTGTCTACAGTATTTTTCGTAAGTAGTTACGTAATAACTATTAACATTAAATTTTTCTTGTGACTTTTTTGTTTAAGGAAGCAGGCATGACCCTTAAATTAAAATTTTTAAAATTGTAATATGCACTTTTTTATAAAAAATCGTATAGTAGAAACCTAATCTACAAAAAATTCTAAGAAAATTTTCCAAAGAAACCATACATCCACAAAATTATTTGTTTTTTTTTTTTTGGACTAAACAACAGTTTTTCGAAAATTGTAAAAAATGTATACACTGGAACCGATGTTCAAAAGATGAGTAAAAGAAATACGAGTTTAAAATTTTTTTTATAAATTCTAACATGTCTTAACCCCCAATCCAACATTGAAAAACTATTGTTAATATTAATAGATGGTTTTGCATTCAAACTTTATATTTATACTTTTTTTATGACTAAAATTGAAAAGAAATAAATAGCGTGAATAACATGAGTTAAAGTGTTGAAAAACTGAAGCTAATTTGTAATAATTTAGAGCATGTACAATTCTAATTGAATACACTATTTCTGTTGCCAACTTTACTTTTGTATCAGAATCTTAAATTTAATTTTTATGGCTGAAATGGTAGAAAAGTGTTTGGGTTTATAGAATTTAAAACTTGTAACAAAGACTGTTTAAAAGAATTCAAAAATTTCATTTTTATGGCTGAAATTGTAGAAATGGTAGTAAAAAGACTGTATAATAAAACAACCCGGAAATGGGAACCCACAAAAGCGGTGCATAAATTTATATATCTGGAAACAGATTTAGTTTATGGAGGGCACCGAAATATAAAATATACATAACTATATATATATATTTTTTAATTGTAGGTACGTAGGTAGGTGATTTAGGACATTTTGTATATTGGTCATATTGGGCGTCAGGATACAAATTGGTATCAAGTTTTTTTTAGAATAATACTTTGAAGAAAGTAAAGAAAGTATTTCTATAGTGCTGAATAAAAGCAAAATTTGGTGATAAGCAATAACCACAGTCTTAACCTAATTTATGAGAAACTTCCATCTAAAAGAAAAGAATGTACCTATTTAATTTTAACAATACCTACATATATCAAGATTTATTTTCAAAACTATATTTTTACTTTTTTATAACATTTTTTAGTAAATGCAGCTGAACGTTATATGTTAGAGCAACAAAATAAAGATGTGGATCAAATCACTACAAATTTAAAGAAAAAATGTAAGCTAACCTATCTGTGGCCATATCAAAAAAGATCTTAAGTCGATTAATTTACATAAATAATATAGGTAGTAGATATGAAACATATCTTTATATGTATGTACGATCAAATCGGCTTAAAGTTTAGTTTTGATTTTGGCACATGAATATATTTCAATAACTAAATCAAAAATTATTTAATTTTAGTAAACTTAAATACAACTTCAATCGAAGAAAATAAGGATGTTGCCTTTGATAGTGATGATGATGATAGTGCTCAAATTCAACAAAATAATGCAGAGAAATCAAGTTGTACTTTTTTATAACTTTCTTTTCTTTTTCCTTTTTATAGTTATACCTATATTCTACTTACCAAGGTCTATCCAATTTGGCCTTGCTACATACATTTCTTTTTACAAATTGTGTATATTCTGAATTATTTGCAGTATTTCATTTATATCCGCAACAGCATTTACTACTAAGAAGAATTATTCAACCTAATAAATTACATTAGCATTAATATTTTATATAAAATACTTGAACAAACATTAAAATAAACAAAAATTGAAAATAAATAAAGAACCGTTTTTTTTGGAGATGGGACTTTTTCTAGAATTAAAATAAACAACGTAGTTGATGCACGGTCAGAGTTGGGGGTAGTGTGTATTTATCGAAGTTTTATATATGGGGAATTTCTTGTGAAGTGACCCAACTTTTGATATCGATGTCTTCCGATTTGGATGAAAATGCACCAAGGTTAATCCTATTGGATAGTAATTTAGACATAAATTTTCAACAAGATCGGTCAAAAAGTTTCTGAATTAGAGGGGTTCAAAGTTTGACATTTAATAATACCTTTTTAGTTGATATATTTACTTATTGAATGGTATAAAGGTAAGTATGAAGCAGCGTACCTTCAAAATTAGGTACTTTTAATTATAAATTCAACATTTTCAATTAAAAAATATTACATTCTTGATTTAAAAGTGCTATATATTTGTTATAAAAACTATAATTTTTAATAAAAAATGGTAAATTTTCTATTAAAATTGATTATCACTTACAATCAAAAATTTTTATTTTTAATTTAAAATTTTTTTTATAAAATTCGTTGTTGTTAAACACAATGTATAAAATGACCGTTTGCTTATTTATTTTTATTTATTTATTTATTTATTTAGTTTTTGGGCAAAATTTCAAAGCTATAAGGATACGGCAGGTACGTTCCATTTTGAAGAACTTGCTCTGGCTATTCTTTACATGCTGGTAATTTTAACTTATAATGAATGTGTTAAAACATTTTAAATAATGAACTCCACTTAAACTCGCCTTCGAAGTAGAATGAAATACAAAATTTTTGACGCGTTATTACACGGTACAAATTATATGAATGTAAATAGTACATGCTGCACTTCTTTTCTAGCTTTGCTAAATAAATTTAATTCTCTAACAATGATCTCCAAAAAAAGAGGACAGAAAGGGTGTATGGCGTGTTTGATACATGTATAATAGAACTTAACTGTAAAATTTATTTTTGTTGCTTTAAGTAGACTACTATAAACTATTTATAGCAAACATTGTACCTTTTTTGTGTTCATTAATTATTTTTACTTTGTTCCTAAAAAAAATTAAACAAAATATATATTATGGCCATTTTATTTAATTTTTGGCAAATTTTAGCGATTCAGAACCAATTTATTTTTTTAGGATTTATAAAAAATATTTTTTAATAACATACGAAATATATAGTATTTTACTGTCAAAAACTAAAAAAATATAGGATTTGGCGATTTTGGCAGTTTTTGACATTGAATTTGGCGATAAAAGTCAAAACAAATCTAACATCCCTGTTGCCAACTAGCATTTTATACCTTCGATACTGTAATAACCACAATATGTTATTCCCAGAAAAAATCCGTTTTTTATTTTATTTATTTTATATAAAATATAACTAGCTTAATAATATTTAATCTTAATCACATTAGATAATTGTATATCATAGCAGCAGCATTGAGAAAATTTATTAATGGAATAATTGAGTGCCTTTCGATTTTTTTTTCAAAGTGACAACTCTGAAAAAGTAGTATTTATCATACGAAGAAGTGCTACTATGGGAGAGAGAAAAAACAAATAATATTGTTTTGACAGTTCTATATTTTTTAACACTTTGTTTTCATATATGTAATCAATTTTTTCAAAAAATTTTCATATATTTCCCAATTTTTAATATAATTTGCGTAATGTTAATATTTATAAGAAATTTTAAAATAATAAATGGTATTTCTAAAAGTAATTTAACACTGCACCAATGCACTGTAAAAGGACTAAAAAGTTTAAGTTGTCAGCAGCAATTGAAAATAAACAATTTGCAGCTCAATAATAAAATCACAACGAAGAACATTGGAAGTTCTTGGCCTCTTAATTCAAATATTGTAGGAAACCTATGGAATATTGAAAATTATTTACAAGTTAGAAGTTACGCTAATTTCTCTCCTAAGCCTGCAGAGACCGAAGACAATTTAAAGAAAAAGAGCCAAAATGAAAAGGACGATGATAAGGGTGATAAACAAATGCCAGATCATGGGCATGGTCGGACCTTGCCACGTTTAATGAATTTTCCCGAAATTATGTGGCCATCGATGTTAAATTCGATTAAAAACTGGATAATGGTTCAATTTATAATACGTCCTTATATGGACCGAGAATTTAATATACGAGACTTTTGCCAGGGTGCCAAAAAAGCAATGCAGGTAAGGCATTAAGCCCAATTAGTAATAAAAATTCCCTGGGAGTTGTCTCCCTTCTCCCATTTTTCCTATGTAAATTAAATGTTATGATCAATGAAACCAACATAAGGTAACACACATATGGGCATTTCCTGGGGTCACGAACGTACGTTCGTACGCTTTTGATGCACAAATAATAAAGAAAAAACTTTTCCTAGCATTTTTTTCCGATTCGTTCGCATTTGGGTAGCTCTATGTTTAGTGCAAAAGATGGAATTAATCGAGTTTAAGTTTTATTAATAAGTGTTATAAACGTGTGGTCACGAACGTACGCAAAATAGATGTCAACTTTGGCTGACAGTAGTGAAATGTAAAAATCTGTGCAATGGAAATGAATATTCAATTATTATCACCACGCATTTTCCCATAAATGTCTTCAAATTTCCTTAAAAAAAAACTTAATACTTCTTTTGCAATTGATTGTAATGGCGAGATTATTAAGAAAGAGTGTAAACATAACATATATCTTGCATGTAAAATAGTATATAGAAAATACAGAAAAATATAAAATTTTAACGTTTCCAGTCCAATTTCCTCAACTAAAACAGCTGAGATATGCTATGAAACCAATCTTTTATAAGAACAAAGACTTTTTTTTATAATAATAAACAATAAAAGACGATGATAATAAACATTTTATTTGTTCATTCTGGTAGACCATTCTGGGGAAATACCCATATGTAATTAAAAATTGATAAGCGTACAAACATATATCCAAAAAAAATTTTACCGATACTAAACTAACTCTTTACAATTGTAATATCGACGCAGCCAAATATACCGTTTATACTTCCTTTGTTTAATTTTTAGGTAGTTTCCTCAAAATTGATGAATGGCGATTTTACTAGCCTTGACAACTTAGTAACTTCTGAAGCGCTTACAGAACTAAAGCCTGTTGTACAGAAGTTATCTGTTTCGCAGCGGCGTCAGTTGGAAGTAAAAGAATCGGACATATATCTAACATTTCCCTATCAAGTTGGCATTATATTTGATGAGACAAATGAAAAGGTGCAGAAAAGATGGGTTGAAGTTACCATGGTCTTTCACGTACTAAGAGGTCTTAAGGAAATGCGTGAATCGGGAGAAGAAATACCTTGGAATATGGGTACCTTACCTGAATATCAAGATAAAGTATTCGTTTGTAATTACCGCTTTATTAAGGAGTTTACAAATGGGCAGGAATCAGATTGGTCGATTAATGTTGTTAACCATTTTAAGCCCATTGACTTGATTAATGAATTAAAAGGGGAAGAGTAGTGATTTTAACTTCATATTATTTCTAAAAAGGTTTTGTTATTTTCTATGAATTAAGAAAAATTGTTAATATTTTTTCTAACTTTTAGTAATAAATACAAAATGTTTTTATGTAATTGATCAAATTTATCGATAAACTTTATTAATTTTTATTTTACTAATTAAACTTTTTACTACAAAAGAGAAACGAAATGAGATATTATCGCCTGAGGCAATTTAATAAACATTGTTAATGCATCTAGGGTAAGTGTTCCTAAAGTCGGCATGTCCCAGTAGTCGGCATATTTTGCATTTAAACGTTAATAAATAAGAAATGCGGTTTTTACATTCATAAATAGCATCAAGTTTGTCAAGAAAATTCACTCATCTTTCCATTAGTAATAATTAAATTGGAGTAAGATGAGTATTTTTGCCAAATTTTGAAGTCTTAAGTGACAAGCTCTTGAACTTGTGCGGTGACCCTTGTTTTTCAAAAAAAAAATTAGTGTTAGAGCTAACTTTAAAAGGCAAATAGTCATATTATTTATGGGAAGTTTATTACTTATAAAGTTTAAAAAGGTAAAAAGTCTATTCAATTTTGTCGTAAAAGTAAAAAAATTTACAAAAAGTAAATATTTTATTAATTTTGTGGGGTGCCGACATTAGGAACAAAAATTTTCAAAATTTCCTTTGGTCGGCATTGGGTGCCGACTACTGGCAAATCAGTATTTTTCTCTGATTACACTCAAATTTGAGTAAATTGTTCATCAATCGTGCCTCTTGCCTCTGAGATAACAGAAAATGAGTTTAAAACGAGTTTACCCAGTAGTCGGCATGATTTCTTTTGAGTATCTCATGACCTGCCGACTATAGGATAAGTGTTGTCCTAAAGTCGGCAGCAATTTTATTTCTAGTTTAACTGTATATGGGGTCCCAAAACAGTATATTTTTTAAAATTTGTAAGGACTATTAGATACTTGCATTTCATGTACACACTTATTTCAGTAAAGTTAAATATGAAAAGTAAGAAAAAAAATGTTAATTTTTAGATTTACTGAAGTGGCCCTACAAATAAAAGGTTTGATATCTATACTAGGTGCCAGCCAGAAATGAAGCTTTCCAAGCTCCACTTTACAGGACAGAATACAAGTTTAGTCAAATGCTAAACAGGATTAGTTAGTAAAATAGTGGCTCGTCCTCTCCAAATGCAAACTTCCGGTAAAAATTTATTACATTCTGAACACAGTTCAAGCGATTTTAAAATTTATCGTCCTTGAATCTGCATTTAAGCTTAGCTGTTAAGAAAGCAGAGGCAATTAGTAAAGGACGAGCTAAAGTCCCTGAAGAAAAACCATCTCATCGAACAAATTGTTGTTGATATTTTGGATGATCCGTCCAAAATATGTAATGGCGATAAGATAAGTCCCAATGGTTGAATTTCCATATGTAAGATTTGAATTTGAAATCAAACTATCAATTTTCCGATGTTGAAAGTAAAATTTTTTTTTATTAAATTTATATTTTAATTGATTCCAATAAAATATTACATTCAAATTCACTTATTGCAATAAAAATGAAATCAGAATCAAAATCTTCGTTTCCTTCAAATGACTCTCCTTACAAATTTAAAATCATTTCGAAATCAAAAAATTAAATCAGTTTGGTTGAAATCATTTTGATTTCAGATTTTTATAGTTCTGCCTCCAACAAAACTAATTTAAAAGAAAAATCTTAATCATATGGTTAATTTAACAATAATTTTGTCACCGGTGATTTTGGTTAAAATAGTCCTTCATCAAGAAGAAACAACCACATTATTGTTGCCTTCAAACATGTTTTGGGTAATAACAAAAATATACATATTTAACACTTATAAAAGCATGGTTACCCATAGCATGTTGCTCTTGGAAATGAGGAAAATACTATTGTTAAATAGAACTATTAGTGGTAAACAAATTATTGTCATATTTAGACATAACATCAAAATATGGTTGTGACTACAACAATATGGATAAACTAACCATAATATGTAGTAAATTTCTCGTTAAAAATAGTTTTGTTGGAGGTGAAACTTTTTTTCTACGTGTGTACACCCAGATAAAAACATGTTTAAAAATGGTCACGTCCAACAAAACTATTTTTAAAGAAAATTTTGAACTTGTTATGTTTAATTTAACCATATTGTTGTCTCCGACAATCCTATTATGGTTAAATAAGTCGTCTATCAAGAAGCCACAACCATATTATGGTTGCCTCCGAACATGTTATGGTTAATAATAACTAAAATATGTTTAACACTTTTATTAGCATGGTTGTTTTTCAACCTTAGCATGTTGCTCTTGCGAAAGAGGAAAATACTATTGTTAATTTGAAAACAAATTATTGTCATATTTAACCACAACATGTTTTGAGGCAACCATAATATGGGTATTGCGTCTTGATGGAGGACTAATTTAACCATAATATGGTTGTCGGAGACAATAATATGGGTAAACTTAACATAATATGTTAAAAATTATCTTTAAAAATGGTTTTCTTGGAGGTGACCATATTAAAACATGTTTTGTCTTTGCGTGTAATGCCTACTTAAACGTACAAATGTACATATTAATCATTTTAGAAAGTAAAAAGCTTAAATTTTCAATAAATTATCAATTGAAGTCGTGAACAAATTGGGTTTTTTCTTAAAAAATGTGGCTAGTTGCCATCCCAGTATCACGTTTGTGTACGTTATGGCACCAGTTTAAAAAAGAAAAAAAAGTTAAAGTGCCGACTACTGGTACACTTACCTACATCTTCAAAGATTTCTAATATGAAAGAAGAAACAGTATTTAACATCATCGATAAAATTGTAGTGTGTAATGCCTACCTTCTGAACTTTATGACCTAACACACAAAATACTAGTATTCTGTGCCTAACATCTGCTGCAGTAGCTTTATGCTCGCATTACGACATTTTCAATACATTTTTCTATTTTTTCCAACGACAATTGTCGTTAGCTAACGAATTTTGACTAATTAAAGACAATTTTTTGTCGTTAAAAAGTTACAGATTTAATGTTATACCTATTTGTGATAATAAATTAATTTTAATAATGTTTGAAAATGTTGGATTTCATTACTCACTCATAAAAGAAAATACGTTACATACATATTTTCTGGGTGGTAAGATAGAGGAGGTTATAGAACACTTATCACCCGCTGCTTTTCGAAAAATTGCTTAAGTCGTATGTTACTGAGTTTTCTGTACGTATTGATATTTGCATTGTACATAGTTGTTTCATAAAAACTTTAATAGTACAAAATTAGAATACTCATTGGTCTGGGGTATATTTGCGATATGGTTTTGACGCTTTTGAAAATGTTCAACATGAATAGCTACTAATCATTTCTACCATTAAGTCGACTTCAATAGAAACATTTTCAATGCTTTTCAGGCTTTTCAAATATGTGCACGGTTTGGTGCATGTTTATGTTCATCATAATTCTAGACCTACTCTGTTAGCTTATTTTTATATTGCTTGTTTTCAATATGCTTTTGGCTTTGTCTACAATACAAAATCTTTGTTGCTTAAATTTTCTGAAGATATCACGATCACGACACAATTTAAATGAAAACAGTTCCATAGGAAGAATCATAAAAAATAAAACAAAAAATTAATTCCAAAGAAATTAAGCTGCATTTAATTTCTATAAAACAAAGTAAGTAATTGACACTTAAGAACCTATGCCTAACAAACTGAAGATAATTGAGTTTAGATTTTAACATTTTCTTAGTTTTTATTATAAAAACGGGTTTTTATTTTTTCCTATAAACATTAGTTGTTTAAAAAAAGCTACACTCCTAAAAAATTCACTTCTTGCCAGTGGTAGCAGCAGCTTGGGCAGCAATTTCATCTTCCTTAGCGTGCATACTGATGAGTTCTTGCTTCTTATTGGCAATACGCTCTTCGCGGCGCTTACGGGCTTCACGCACCTTTTGTCTTCTGGCCTCAGCTTGATCAGCCAACATTTTGCTACGTTGTTTCTCGGCCTTCTTCTTGTGAATGTATTCCATTAAGACACGCTTATTCTTGAATACATTACCTTTGCACTTCATGTACAAATCGTGGTACAAATGACGATCTATTTTCTTGCTGTCACGGTATTTTTTAAGTAACCGACGGAGTACACGTTGACGCTGCATCCACAAGAATTTGGTTGGCATACGGGCATTGGCAGTACCCTTGCGTTTACCAAAACCGCAATGACGGCCCTTGCGACGAGCTTCAGTGTTTTTACGAACACGATAGCGGGAGTGTACGACCACGGGTTTTTTGATTATCAAACCATCCTTAATCAATTTGCGGATGTTTTGGCCTAAAAGTAAAGAAAAAATATTTTAGATATTGTTGTTGATTTAACTTTAATATGGTGGTTTATCAAAATCATGTTTTGCTTTTAAAAACATTGTATGTATGAACATAAATATCAGCCGAATTTTGAATAAAAATTCAAGTTTTTTCCTTTTCCCATTTTTCCTATTTAAGCTTAATTGTAAATATGAGAAAAAGAGGGAAAAAAACTCCCAGGAAATTTGTATTTATAATTTGGCTGACTTGAATGTATGCATTATTATTAAAAGAAAAATTACAATCATTATTTTTTAATTTACATCTCGAAATAATTCTGTTCTAACCTCAATTGTAGATGAAACACTTTCGTCTTCTTAAAACAAATTAATTTTATTTAAAATACATACGCTTAAATTTTCGGTCAATACAGTTGAAATATACATTTTAATAAGAATGCATTGTTTCCAACTTCCAAGACGAATCACACTTTTCTTTTTGTTTTGATTTTAAACACGTTGCACACACTTCTAAGTGTCCTGCACTTTCTTTTTTATCCGATTTTAAGACACAACCACCATCTTTAAAAATTTCAGGATACTTACGGGAGTTGGTATTGGCTATCTCATTGATTTCATTTGGATCCAACCAAACCTTCTTTTTGCCGCAACGCATAACAGAGGCTGCCAGCCTCTTTTGAAGTTTCAAGGAACTGTAAAAAACACATTTTTCTCATTAAAATTTATTTGTTTGATGTAAAGCACATTTTGTTTATATTGAATTAAATATTTTTACACAAATTCGTTGGCTTTTTACAGTTTTTATTCACAAAATTCGTACCTCATGGTGTCGACTTGTTATCGTCGCTTTTCAGAAAGACAGGAAAAATTGTTAAACGGAAATAGCAGCCATTTTCGAAAAATTATTTTCAGCAAATTCGAACTCGAAATGTCAAAATGACTTATACAGAGTTGTAGTGTTGACGGAGCAGAGTTGTATTTCAAGGTTCATGCACACCAATGCATGAGCATGACGAGAACAAGTAATTAAATTCTTCCGCGAGTTTAATTGAATATCTAAATAAATATATAAGATATATACAATATTTTACTTAATTACATGTTGAATTGATATACATTTCAAGACTTTCATATCAAAATCAATTCCTAAAATTTAAAAATATAGCCGCGTATCTGTTTATGTGGCCCCTACACGTTGCGACTTGTAAAGTTTGATCAAGTTGTACAACTCAAGGTATATTTACACAAGGTAGACTCATTTGGGAGTGTATATATGCTGCTCTATAAAAGGAACCGAATTGTCTCCATATAAAACCAAAACAATTTAACGCACACATGAACAAATTTTTTCTCATATACACGAAATTTGACGTTAAGGTTCCAACTAGGGGTAATCAGCTGACAAACATATGGGCCAACGAGTTTACCTTGTGTAAATATACACTTGCAATATTATTGTGTATGACTTTCGCCATATTATTTTCATTTTGTCCTATAATATGCAATAAGCCGCACATTGGTTTAATTCATTCAATATAGGAATAACATAAACAGCATTGTACAATGTTGCCAACACATTTTACTTTCTTTTCGTTGTGCAATAAAAATCAAAAGTCTTTTGATTGTTGCCAATACAATGTGCCACCTGCGAATATCACATAAACATTGGCGATATAATTGTACAAAACGTAAAATTGAACAATTGTATTGCAAGTGTATGAGCCGCCTTAAAGAAAGTAACGAAAGCTATTATATGTAAAATGTATACAAAGAAACATATTACTATTTATTTCACTCTTAGCCTTATTTAAAATATTAAAATTATTGTAATGCAGAAAAAATAAAACAAATATTGGTTAATAAATCAGTGAAAGTTTAAACGCTGGTTTAGTTGAACCAAACTTTAATTAATATGTAGTTTAAACTTAACAGCTGTAACTCAGTGACCCATGTATTATATGTAGTTTTAAAAATAATGAGGCAGCGCTACGGTAGATGTTGTCAAATTAATATCGCATACCTAGTTTAAAAGTGACTCAAATCAAAAAACTTTAGTAGAAAATCCATATAGATTATGATCTAAGAAGATTTTTTTAAATATTTAAACACTAGTTAATGAACAATTTTTAGTTGTGTTGGTTTTGATGATATATTATTTGCACAAATTACCGAATTATTTTAAGTTATATCGCTTTAGCTGAATTCTTTTCAAGTTACGACACTTTCTCCAAATTTTCAATTGATTTATTATTTAAAGATTTATTTTATTAAAAGTGTCACAATTGGAATTAAGGCTATTAAGTCCCTATTTACACTAGGGACATTTCTTGCCGGACATTTTTTGAATTCTCTTTTAATCTTACCCGAAGCGTTTACATATGAAACATTAGAAGTCAGACGGAAATTAATACTCGTATGTAAACTACGAAAAGTAAGAAAGAGAAATGAAAAAATGTCCAGTACAGATAGTCATGTACTACACACTCTACCTTTTCGACCCCTCGCCATCAAACTTCGTCTGTCCGGCAAGAAATGTCCCTAGTGTAAATGGGGACTAAGCACTAAAGCCTAGATTACACTATCTCACAAGCCTTACGTATTCCATAATACTTTGTGAGATAGAAATCTAATGAGTTTTGTTGCGACTGTCAAAAAATCTAATGTAACATGACAGTTCGTGTTCACACCATCTCACAAAGTATAAACACTCACACATGAAATAAAATGCAACCCTGATCCAATGAAAAGTATTATTGTTTTGAAATTTTTCAAAAAACGATGAAGTCGTATGGGATGTCAAACTTTTTTCTTAATACTTGTCATTTTCGTGACACATTGCATTCACACTATCACACTTTGTAATATTACTTGAGTTTTTGACATGTATTAATACAAAGTATAATAGTGTAATCTAGCCTTAAGCAGTAGGTATCTACTACCATTCTATTTTCTGAGTCACTTTTATTAATTGAAACTTTATAGCAACCGAAACACTAAGAAAGACATAACTGTTTTTTTTAGCAACAGGTAACCAAAACAAAACACACTGGTATTTATTTTTATAGATAAACAAATGTATTGTGCACATTTTAAGCATATAAACCCGAAAAATAAACATTTTGAGTTGAGTCACTTTTAAACTAGGTGTACGATATGGTCTGCATTGGTAGTTTAAACGCCCAATTTTATGTGCTTGAAGATGGTTTATATGTTTACTGATTTATAGATTTGTTGGTTTAACTTGCTCTGATTTATTAGCCTTAAGCGGCCCATACACTTGCAATACTATTGTATATGATATTCGCCATATTATTTCCATTTTTCAATAAAAAGGTGAACATAACCACAGTTGCCATAGTTGGTAACATTCTACCAAAATTGGTAATTTCTTTTAGGGTTCGTAATTTGGTAACTTTGTTTTGTTTTGGGAACTTTTTTAAGGCTTGACAAACTATCAAATTAAGGCTTTTCTTTTATCATTTTTCCGCATTACTCAGCACTGAGAAAAAAAAAATCATTAAAAACAACTGTATGAATGTGCGCCAAATTGTTCAACGGCGTAGGTATAATGAATTGAAATATTTATTTATGTTCTTAAATGAATTAAAACGTTTTATGTTATGTTTTTTATTAATAAAAGTTATTATAATAAAAATAACATAAACAGCAATTGTTGCCAACACATTTCAAATTCTTTTCGTTATGCAATAAAAATCAAGAGTCTTTTGATTGTTGCCAATATATTGTGCCACCTTCGAATATCACATACACATTGGCGATATATTTGTGCAATACGTAAAATTGAACAATTTTATTGCAAGTGTATGAGCCGCTTAAAACCGAAGATATAATAAAACAAGTGTGAGTGCTATATTCGGCTGTGCCGAATCTTTGATACCCTCCACCGATAATTCGAAGATTTCATATATGATATCTATATATCGATACCTTCCCGTAAGAATGTATTAAGCGACATTTCTAAAATTGTGTAGGAAACGAAAAAAACGTCTCATTTAGTTATTTATTTTTCGGATTTTATTGAAAGAAACATATTTGGAAAGCGATTTTCAGAATACAAAACATATTTAAAAATTTGGCTTAGCATAATTTCTTTGGCGGATAATACAAATTCCAGTGAGAAAACTTGACGGTTGATACAGTTTTATTTTCACTCTAGTTTCCTTTGCATCCATGATAGGGCAGCGAAACCCAGGCCAAAACTTTTAGTATAGTTCCACATCAAAAAGTCATTTTCGAAAAAAGTGTCGCTTAATACATTCTTACGGGAAAGTATCGATATTATTAATTTATGTTTATAAAAACGAACGTAAGCATTTAAATTGGTTGCGGTTTAAGCCTTTATTAAATTATTGACCGACTATAAGAACGTTTCATGCTATTCTTTTTAGAAATTTGAACTAGCTTCAGTAAAATATCATGACAGTTTAAGCCGAACTTAAATGATTTTCAGGAGGGGAGTTTATATTGGAGCCATGGTAAATTATGGAATAATCATTCCAAAATTCTGTAAAGTGATGTCTGGTATTAAAAAACATAAAGTTGACTTAATTGAAATACAGCGGTCAAATTAGTTTTAGCGTTTACAGGGAATTTCAGAAGTCTGCTTAGTATGGGATCTAAGGTAAATTATGGACCGTATATCACGTATGTAATTTTTTCGGACCATATGAAGCTAGTTGGAAAAAATTTTTCCGCAATATCTATATCTGCTACGGATTTAGGCGTAGAGTGAGCTTTATATGGGGCATATAGTAAATTATGGACTGATCTGCACGAAATTTCACAGTGTCATTTCTAATCCTGTGACGTACCAAATTTTATTATGATCGCATTATTTATTGCGGTTTTAGGCGTACTAAGCTTTGTTCCGGGAGTAGGATTTATATGGGGCCTAAGGTAAATGATGAACCGATCTTCACCAAATGTTACAGTGCGATTTCCAGTCCAATAAACTTTTTTCTGTATATCTGGAGAACGGCAAGAGCCAAAGCTTTAAAATTGGGTACAATCATTTAATTTATAAATATACACCATCCTACAAAATGTGGGCGGGATTGGAGAAGTAGGCGTGGCACCTCTCATACAAAAAGTATTAAAAATTGTATAAAAACCTGAATTTTTTGACTGTAATATGACCTATGGTTACGCCTTATATATCAGAAGATCGGAAATTTTTAATAGAAAATATTTTCTGAAAAACTCGGGAAAATCGGTTCAGATACGAAAAAGTTATGACCAAAATATTAATTTTTTTTTGAAAAATACCCATTTCCAGGAACCATAGATCTTCCCGAGTCCACGTTTTATAGCTAAAATAACTGGAAAATTTCTTCTTTAACACGTCGGTATATAAATCTGTCAAATCGGTTAAAAAATAGCAGAGTTATGACCAAAATACTGAAATCCCAAAAATTACTCTTTTTTTATAATTAAGATTGTTTTTTATACCCTTCACCGAAGGTCCTACACCCTATAAAGTATATATATTCTGGGTCCTGATGTAAAGCGAAGTTCAAATCCGGTTGTCGTCTCTTCTTCCTATCCCCTCACCACCCTTCGTATTTGTTTACATATACTAGCATAATGCCCAATATGATTTTCGTTATCACCCTTCTTTATTATTTCATAATAAAAAATATTTACCAGTTATCGCTTTTTAAATTTCATTTATAATGAAGCTGTAAGTATTGTAAATATGTATGTATATGCATATGTAAAAATTATTTAGTTGCTCTCTATTCTACTCGCACAATGGTGAAGGGTATATAAGATTCGGCACAGCGGAATATAGCACTCTTACTTGTTTCCTTTTGCTTTGTATATGTGGTAGTAAATTTTTGACAACTAAAAAGAATCGTTTTTTGTTTTTGTACAAGTAAGCTGACCTGATAGATGATATTTTCACAATTTTTTAAAATATCAAAATTGGCATAAAACAGTCCGATAGAGCCATAAACAACTTTACGGGAACGTATATTTATTTTTTCGTTAAGGTCAAAAAAGTTCACGCAACAACCGCGATGAAGTTTTGAAAATTTTTAATTTTCTTTTTGGTTAAGAAAAATTAAAAATATGTTTATTTAAAACAAAAAATAGCTAAAGTATGAAATTTCATTAATATTTGGAGATGGTTAGAAATTTTTCCGCAAACTAAAACGTATCTTTAATCTTGTTTAACAAAAAAAAAAAAAAAAAAAAAAAATTAAAAAGAATAAAAAACACCGTATAAAATTATGAATATTCAATACTGCATTGGTTTAGAAAAACCAATTGGTGCGTGAACTTTTTTGAGAAAAATTACAAAAGATTATGATTTTCGTGGTTACGAGGACATGGTTTCCCTCATGGTACTATGCCAAAAAATTGGTTATGCCCCTTATGTACATAATTGTTTTTTTACAAACAATTTACACACTTTTTTGGAATAATTTTTAAATTTCTTCAACAAATAGCTAAAAATTTAAATATTAAACTTTTTTCAGCAATTATTTTTTTTTTTTTGACTTTGCTTAAAAACTAAAAGTTTTTGGCTAACTATCTAGAGTTATATTGCCAGGGTATCTCACGGTTTGTTGGAGCCTCATCCACAAGTCCTCGATCGACCTAGACCTTCGTATAGGAAGGCGAAGAGCTTCCAGAATAAGCTCCAGAGTATATCTTGTCTCCACAGTAAAACGTCTGAGTTATTTCCTTGGTACTCCACCAGTAAAACGTCTGAGTTATATTGATCTCCACCAGTCACATGAGTTATTAATGGTTCTCCACCAGACAAAACCTCAAATTGAGGTTAAAAACGATTGCATATAGTTAATGCAGATACCGCAAAAACTGTAACTCGGTACAGTTATACGACGCCGAAACACTAACCAATACGGGGTGACAACGCAAAACGCAACAAAAGCAGACAAACAAAAACGACCTGTTTGCCCTTAAGAAATAATGACAAAAAGCGCAAGCTGCTTCTCCACTCAGAGCAGTTTTACGAGTGTTTTCAGCAATTAAAAAGAAAGAAATAATAACATGTTTGCGATAGAAGCGATTTTTGTATTGTAAGTTTTGATTCTTTACAGCTTTAACGATTTTTAATAAATAATAGACTTTGCTATTATGCCGCTGTTAGCAATTTTTTGCGCATTTCACCTAATTTAGCAATTTTTACAGAATGTTATAAATTCCTTATATTTTTATGGACTTTTAATCAACTTTATGTCTTGTTGGAATAAAATTACTATTATTACAATTTTTTTTTTGTTAATTGTTGTCATTTAGTTTTTTTTTTTTTAAAGATTTAGCGATTTCAAATAAATTTTAGGGTTTGTGGCCAAGTTTGCGATTATTTGCGGATTTTCGCCATGTTCGCGATAGCAGCGATTTTGTCTGTAAGTTTTCTGATTCTTTAAAGCTTTTACAATTTGTTTTGCTTTCATGCCGCTGTTTGCAAATTTTTGCGAATTTCCCCTAATTTAAAATTTTTTTTATTGAATTTTTGCCATGCCTTGTAGTCTTAGGGACTTTTAATTTCGCGAATTTTCGTTATTTTTGCAAATTTTCTGTATTTGTAAAATTTTTCCGAATTTCTATAGTTTTCCGAATGTTTGCGATGCTTTGTTGCTTTTTTTGGCAAGCGCCGCCGTTGTAAAAAAGCCCCATAAATAAACCGAAGTCACCCATTTTATAGGGCACAATCAACACTTTTGATTTATATGTGGCGAAAAGTGCAATGCCTTATGCCATTAGTATACAAGCATAAAAATCTATTACATTTTTTAAACAAATTTCGATTCGAAAGGTTTCGAATGCCGCAATCCTTTTTTTGATACACGAAAGTTCATTCGAGCATGTGTGCGACGATTTGGGCCTAGCTTGTTGTTTAACTACTTAAATATTTGAATGAATATTGGAATGCTTGTGTGTAATAAACAAATGAATGTATTCTTGCAGCTCTTTGGTATAGACTCATCATGTTAGAAGTTTTCTCATGTTATAACACGGTTGTTATAACAACGCTTTTATAACTTCAAGTTATAACAGCAAATGATGTCAGTTGTAGACGGGCAGTATAGATTTTACATCTGCTAAAGCCACCTCATAATACATGGCGTCTAAAACCATATTTAGGTGGTTTAAGAAGAAACGCGACGAACAAATCTCATATATGTACATAGATGCCGATATCTAGATAATAATCGGCACAATGAACTCCCTTATGCATCTTAACCCCATAACGTAATTTTGTTTTGAATCTTAACCTCGTAAGATAATTCGGTTTTGGCTGGTCCATGATAGCCCGTGGGTCACAAGTAGGGCACACTCTCGAAACTCTACTGTAAATACTGTGGTATATGTTATCATATGGTCGGGCTTGACCGACTGTTTTTTTTTTTTTAAATAACACTAACTTAAAATACTTCAATCAAAATATAAAAGGTATGTAATTTTAATCATTTGTATACATTTGTCAACAGTATACATAGTACATACATATGTATGTATAAAATTATATGCGTATTTTTTTATAGGTTTTTCGCAATAATTCCTTGAACTTATATTCTCGGAATATAAAAAGGTTCATTATTTTTAAAACATAGAAATGTAGTACATTCATACGAACACACATACGTATTTTAATATTGTCATAAAAAATCGCTTTTGAACTTTCTAGTTCAAAGTTTTATAAAATTAACTATTAAAATGAACAAAAACAAACAACAATTTATATTAAAAATATTCATCATTTGAGTAGCCATAATTAATGAATCAACTACTTCACACTTTTCTCACATCTCGGAATCGGATAATGAGTAATCATAAAAAAACTTTAACTGATACAAAAATTTTGGGTTGATCAAAAACGACTCACTGATATACTTTACAGTTTTCTCTTTGCAGATATTTCTATAGAAGACGACTAGAATAGAAAGTTTGATAGAGAGTGTAAAGGAAGTTAGAACAATAAAAAACACATTTCTAACTAACACGATCATAGAGTTAGGTTTTTTTTAAGGCCCAACCATAATATGCATGAGCAAGCTTAAGATTCTGTCAAAAACTAACGAAAGGCCTGTCAAGTGTACAGTATGTGCGATCAGTTTCGCGCTCTGCTTAAGCAAATTACAGTTTCATGATTCGCACAGTTGCTTAAGCCAGCCCATGCATATAGATGGGAAAAGAGTTATCAAATTGGTAAATACCCGGTAAAGGCCGTTACACATTATCCCACAAAGTCTTACGTATTTTATGAAAATGCAACACTGTCATGATCAGTTGTTATTGTTTTTTGAAAATGTATAAAGAATAATAAGATCAGGGAAGCATTTTGATAAAATACGTAAGACTTTGTGGGATAGTGTGTAACGGCCTTAAATAGGGAAAATTGGGTAAGTGCCGGTTCACACACGTCAAGTTTGACTCGTCAAGTCTTGAGTTTTTAGGAGAAAGGGGAAAAGAAATGACATTCTCTTTTCCCTTCTCTCCTAAAAGCTCAAGACTTGACGAGTCAAACTTGACGTGTGTGAACCGGCATTAAGAATTGGAAAAATACCATGATATGGTGTGTATAAACGTTTTCTACAAAATTTGATACATTAAATTAAAAGACGTTAGATTTAAAAACTAAATAGCTATGATCATTTTTGTCAATGTTTGACACGCATGTCAGAGTGTTTTGTTAATTATGCCAAGATTACTATTGATTTATTAACAAAATGATTGGAACATTTTTTCAGTACGTAAATAATCAAGGCGAATTGATTGCAGGTAATCTTAAAAAGCTTAAACTTTTTAAACTGTTACGAATCATGATATTTTACTCAAGCTTGTTAAAATTGCTAAAAAAAAAGCATTGAACTCTCTGATTGTCGGTCAATAATTTTATATGGTGGGGTGTCACAAAGAAATAGGACATAAAGCCATATCGCGCCAAGTCCTATTCCATTGAGACATAAGGGCATATGCCATTAAGTCTCAATATAATGGGACTTAACGCCATAAATTTTTTCCGTAAAATGAGACATAAAGCCATATTTTTGATAATGATTGTATTTCCCCCTATTTCATGTAGAAAATGCTATGTTGTTTCATGTCGCCCTGTTTTATGTCAAAAATGGCGGTATGAACTCCCCAATGAATTTTGGGGACGTCGTTCATTTATGGAAAAAACCCGAAAAAGCTACGCTAACTAGAGCTTCTCTGCATAGCCGGCCTTCGGCCGGACGCAATGATTTTCTCCTCTATGGTATAACAAAGACGCTAACTAAAGCTTCTCTGCATAGCCGGCCTTCGGCCGGGCGCAAGGATTTTCTCCTCTATACATAACTGAAATTTAGCTCATAGAATAAATTCGAAAAATTAAAAATGTTGAATATAATAGAAAGTTACCTTCGGAAGGAAATAATTCCCGATTATAATAATAAATAAACATCATACAGATACTACTCCTAAAACATTCGAACTTATGACATAAATAAATATAACAAGTTAGAGTGTTATATTCGGCTGTGCCGAATCTTTGATACCCTCCACCGACAGTTCGAATGTTTTAGGAGTAGTATCTGTATGATGTCTATTTATTATTATTATAATCTTTATAAAAACAGACATCTGCATTAAAATTGGTTGCGGTTTAGACCTACTTATATAAAATTACGACAATCAGAAAGTTCAGTGCTTTTTTTTTTAGCAATTTTAACTAGCTTGAGTAAAATATCATGATTCGTAACAGTTTACAAAGTTTAAGCTTTTTAAGATATGGTATGTAATTTTTAAAAATACAGTAAGCAAATTTTAAATTTGTTATATGTAACTATCTTTGGATGTTAGATATCAAAACAAATTCATTTTGTAAAAATTAAGGGATTTATACTAAGCCGATTATATCAAAAAGTTCATATAAACTTCTCGAAAATAAAAAAATGTTCATTCATATCATCGAATAATAAGTTTTACTTGGCTAGAAATTCTCTCCACACATGCATTCGAAAATGGAAGTACAAATGTTAAACAAACTCCTTTTTTCAAATTTGTATGCATCGGCTCATTAGCAAAATTTTTATATTAAACACTTTTTCCCAATACTCATCAGCAGTAGGGATGCCAATCGGGATTGATTTTAGAAAATCCCGGGATTCGGGATTTCTGGATCACGGGATTTCCCGGACTTCGGGAATTCGTAATGTAACCGCATTATGAGATGGAGTTATGCTAGCTATCCCTTTTTTTAAATACTATGTACTTAGTAAAAAATTAGAGTGAATGTCAAAATTATTTGTTGAAAATATCAAAAAGGAATTCTATTAACAAGGTTTCGTTTAAATTTGATAAATTCCCATTTCATATTATTGATAAACTGCAATTTATTGTTGGTGGGAATAGCTATTCCTATGCGCATTTCATTGGTTGCTTAGGCCAGATCGTCAGGAAACTTCATCCAAAGATTTTAGAAAAACTAATGATTTTTTTTATAAAAAATGTATACACAATTTCTTTAGAAGGTAAATTATTTTCCTGTATTGCAAATTTATTATTGTTCCACTTATTTCTTAACCTTTTTTAAATCCTTGTGTTTATATTTTATGTTCACTTTTTTTTGTTTTTTTTTTAAATAAGATTTTTTTCAAGTATTTAGATTTTTAGTGAATTTTAAATTGACATTCAGTATACAAATTTACAATAAAATAAACAATAAACAGATGACTCGATAATGTCACCTGTATGAATTCGCCTTGATTTAGTCTTTTAGTTTTTTTTTCATTAAATTATTTTATTTTACTTTTAAGAACATACAATTATTTTACAATAACAATCTGTTTTAGTTTTTCCATTTAAAATTCGGCCTTAGGTGGCCACACACTATTGATTTGTGCGTGTGATTTGTAAGCGTACCATTTCTCCACGCACGACGAACAAATCACAATTACCTTAAACTTCAAATACCACATGAATTGTGAAGCGGGTGTTGCAACTGCATTTTTGATAATTTATTTGTTTACACAACAAAAAATGAAGTTAAAAATAAAAGAAAAAGTTCAATTACTTGTGATTCGAGTCGAGCTCGCACAAATCCCATGCACAAATCACTAGTGTGCGGCCAGCGTTAGCTAAAACTTTAAAACTCAAAACTTACAAATTTTAAATTTTAAATTTTGTCTATTTCTCTATACGATTCTTAAAATTAAGTATTTGTCTAGGATAGGTTCAATTGGCAGCCGCAATTTTTGTAGTTAAACTTCGGAGTGTTTCACACGAAATTATAGGTCGTACACAACCTTCGTCTTCTACCAAAAGGATGAAACACCAAATTATTATAACAATTTTTAATAACAATGTAAACTAATAAAATAACTAACAAATACTTAATAACTAATCCATACAAGAAAAATAATAATTACAACTAATTGGCAACCCTGTACACAAAGTGTCAAATAGTAAAATTTTTTAGCTCCGTAATTTTTTACAATTTTTGTTGAATAATTCTAGTTAAAATATTTTTTACAAAGACAACCTGCTTTTTAAACAAATAAATCGTTGTGTAAAGTGTTAATCTTGTGGAGTACTACTGCGAGATTCGTTATTTTTGTGTTTTTCAACATTCCCTTCAAACTACACTGTATTGGCTGTAAACATCTACATATATATTTTACAACATTGTGCCTTATTTACAACATTGTACTTAAATACTAAAACTGCAGTATAGAAACCATTATATGAACATATTATTTTCTACAATTGGTTTGGTGTTTTTATTTTGTTAATAATTGGCGCTCCGCTAACAATCAGCAGATTATAATAAACACCAGGTGTTGCCAGATTTCCTTTTTATCGTATAAGTGGGGGATAATGCCTAATTGTGTAATTTAAAAAACCAATGAATAATAAACGTACACTTGAAGCTACATCGCCTGATTACACTGAAAAGAATAGTAAAAAACATTTGTCTTGTCAGAATATGGCTGAAAACAGTCAAACAGCATCCCAAGACGTTTTCTCGTGGAGTAGGTTTAGCGATCTATTGGATGATAAACTGAAAGATGTCGCTAGAAAAACAGACCTAGTAGTGATCCAAACAGAGATACAAGAATTAAAAGAAGAGAACATAAGACTTAAGAATGATATTAAAAAGCTCACATCACGTCTTGAGTACATTGACCGTAGGTCGCGTTCTTCTAATGTTGTTGTTGCCGGTTTGAATTGTAAAAATGTACAAACTGCTAGAGAAAAATTTACAAAACTATGCAGTGATGTATTAAAAGTCAACGCTGATGTGGTGTCAACCCGCATGATTTCTTCTGGAAAATCGTTTTTCTTCAGCTTAGGATCGAGTTCGCAGGCTTACAACGTCGTTGCTGCTAAGGGTTTATTAAAAGGTCAAGATGTGTTCATTCAAAAAGATTACACTGAAGATGAACAAAATGTGCGATATAACCTGAGACAATTAAGCAAAAATATTTCAAAAGCTAATGATTCTATTAAAGTCAGGCTTGGTGAGTTTTGTATATATATAAATAACAACAAATATACGTGGTCCAATGGCAAAGTTTGTGCTGATTCTGTTCATAATGCTGAGTACTTAAAAAATCTTTTATCAAAATGTAATTTTGTTATTGATGTTTGCAATAAGGATAGTATGAATACAGTAGATTGTAATGTTAAAAATCTAGATATTTCAAATTCCCAATAGCAATTTTATTTATGCCATTTAGTTTCATATAATGTAGCAAACCTTGAAAAATCATTAAAATTTAGTAAATTTATTACATATATCAATAATTTTGATGTATTTTTTCTTTTTGAAACCCATGTTACAGCTGATAGACAGCACTTGTTTTCGTCATATTTTAATAATTATTGTTTATATTGGATTGCAGCTACGAAAACGCATAGAGCTGGTCGTGCTAGTGGTGGCTGTTTATATGGTTTCAAAAAAAATCTTAAAAATACTTATGCTTTTAAATTTTTAAACATCTCCAATAATACGGTATTAAGCGCTAAATTTGAAGGTAATGTGTTTTACTTTATCCCAAGTTATTTAAACTGCACTAAATGGAATAATGATTTCGAAAAATTTGAAGAATTTGTACAGGAACTTGATCCTTCAAATTTTTGTATTGTTGGTGATCTAAATGCGAGAATTGCAAATGAACAAGTTTTAGATGGTAACTTTTTGAAAGATTTACCACATATTAATAAAGCTAGATCTTCAAAAGACAAAGAACTTAATGCACAGGGCAGAAAATTGATGAATCTTATTGAAAATGTCGGTGGGATTGTACTTAATGGTAGAACTGGTAACGATGCTGTAGGGGAATTCAGCTTTTGTGGGGTTATGGGTAGCTCTGTGATTGATTATTGTATTTGTTCACTTAACTTTCTACAATATGTTGATGATTTCTGTATTGCATCCAAGCCTTTTTCTGACCACATGCCACTATGCTTAAAAATTAAATCATCGTGCCGTGTTGTTAATTCCAATGAAAATAATACAATTCAAAGACTGCGTTGGAACAGTAAATTGTCTGATAAATACAAGGAAAATCTTTCATTACTTGCTAGCTATGTTGATCTACAGTCTAATGAAACGGTTGATGAAATGGTTGTGCATCTATGTAACAAAATAAAGTTGGCTTATGTAACTAAGGTAAACAAACGTTTTTTTGAACCCAAGCAGAAATGGTTTGATTGGAAATGTGCTCGTGCTAGGAAACTTATGCTAAAGAAGCTATATCTTTATAGGAAAAAGCACAGTTCGGTAAACAAATCTCGATATTTTGCATCTAGAGCTTGCTATCTTAACATATGTAATAAAAAGAAAATAGATTTGTATAATAAAAATATTGACCAATTAAACAAGGTGAAATGTAGCAGTGAATGGTGGAAGCTATCCAACTCTATGAAATCGCGTTCATATTCTGTTAAAGGTTCACTAAATTCCGACGATTTTCGTTCTCACTTTAGTTCGTTACTGCAGGCAGATGTTGATTCCCAGACTATCAGCTGGTCAATGCCATATTTTATTGATCCGATCCTAGACTCACCCATGGAAATGTGTGAACTTTTTTTCGTTTTAAAATCACTTAAGGATAATAAATCTCCTGGTCAAGATGGTATCGGTTATGAATTTTATAAAAATGCTCCTAATTCTTTTATTAATGAAATGTTATCTGTCTTTAACAAAATTTTCCTATATGAACAAATTCCATCCAGCTTCCGAAAATCTATACTGATACCACTTTTCAAAAAGGGTGATCCCAATCTCCCATCAAACTATCGAGGGTTATCGCTGATTAATACCTCATGCAAAATATTTAATACCATTATACTGAATCGTTTAACGGAATGGATAGATCGTAACATGATTCTTAATGAATTTCAAGCCGGATTTAGAAAGAATTATTCAACCGTTGACAACATTTTTAACCTCGTTAATATTGTGTATTTAAACAAAGTAAGCAATAAAAACACATATGCTTTCTTTGTTGACTTTTCGTGCGCATTTGATACGATTCCTCGTAATAGTTTATTTTACAAGCTCTCATGCCTTGGTATGTCGTCGAAAATAATAAGAATTTTACAGCACTTGTATGAAAATACGGAAAGTTGTATTTGGGATGGAAACTCTTATTCTGATCCATTTGCAGTTGAAATAGGTGTAAAGCAAGGTTGTATATTAAGCCCTCTATTATTCTCATTATATGTTAATGATTTGGCAGATGAGTTACCCGGGGGTGTAAATGTTGCGGACGTTAATGTTAAAATACTGCTCTATGCCGACGACCTTGTTATATTATCGGATACTCCAACAGAATTGCAAAAAATGATTGATTGTTTATACAATTATTGTTCAACGTGGTCCTTGAAAGCTAATCTAGATAAATCTAAAATAGTGGTATTTCGTTCCGGTACTAGAATTTCTTCAAATTTAAACTGGGTTTTTGGTGGTGATAATATTGAGATTGTAAACAGTTATAAATATCTTGGTGTAGACATTACATATAATCTCTCCTTTAGAAAACACTTGAACAATAAATTAGCAGCCTCAAAACTGGCTATAAACTCTACTTGGTCCAAATACATAAACAATCCGCAAATCTCACAGAATAATAAGCTTAAAATATTTCAGGCAGCATCCAGATCTATCATGTTATATGCAGCGCAAGTGTGGGGATATGTGAAATTTGATGAGGTTGAAAAACTATTTAGATTTTTTATTAAAAAAATGTTGTCTCTACCTTCCGCTACACCAAATTACATTTTGTATATAGAAACAAACCTAGAGTCTCTATACGTATCTACCTTAAGACTTCACCTAGACTATATTAATAAAGTATTAAGTATGAATCCTCACAGATTACCTCGTATTTTGGCATTAAAAATTATAGAACAAAATATTTGTTGGGCTAAAGAGTGGGAAAATCTTTGTCAACATATACAGTTTACCCCTGATAACTCTATATCTCCTCTAAGTAAACAGTGGAAACCTATATTGGTCCAACTCAAACTCAAGGAACGTAATGATTACATAGAAAATGCAAAAAGTTCACAGTTTCATGATCTTTATTCTATACTGGATTACAATGTTTCATCATTATATACTAATTCAAATTTTTCTCCACGTGCAGTCAGTTTAATAATAAGGGCTAGAGGTGGCTTGTTAGATTTGAACGCAAGGTCTTTCAAAAATAACACTGTTGGTATTTGTACAATGTGCAATTTAGATGCGTCGGAAAATACCTTCCACTTTATTGGTGTTTGCCCATTGTACAAAGAATTTAGAATACAATATTTTGGTAAAACCATACTAAATTTGAGTGAAGTTATATGTATACTAAATGGCTTAAACTTTTTCTCCCTATATAAATATATAGAAGTTTGTTTAAAATATAGAAGATTTATTTTAAATGAATTTGTTTCTTAATTTTACATGAAAATATTAACTTATAATTATAATCCTGATATTTTTAGTAAAAATTATATAAAATCAATATTTTGTAAATAAATTTTACTTTCCTAGAATTGTGCCAATCTGGCTTACAACAAAATGTTATGCCAAATATAGATTTAGATATTAAACATATTGTAAATGAATTAAATATGTACATACAAAAATCTATTAATAAATAATAATAATAAATAATAATAAAATTACAACTAATTCTTAAACAATAATTACAACTAACTAAAGCTACTTTCGTAACACTGGCCCCCACTTAAGCCTGTTCGTCCCGAATAGGCTCAGAATCACCTCTTCCATAAGGGGCTAATCGTTCTAAATGAACAAATTTCATTTTAGCATTTGGACTTTTATATCTCTGTATTCGGTATACATCATTTAATTCCTTTATCACCTTATGTGGTCTTTTCCAATGTAGTTGTGGCTTGGTAACTAATCTTTCCTTTGTATTTTGTATTTGTATTTATTAATTAGATTTTCTAACACAACAAGACACAATATCTTATAAATTATAGTATTAGAATCAGACACGCTAAGTTAAACAAATTTAGTGAATATTTAAAAATAAAACTGCAAAAACAGTGCATATAAGTTTTAGCTACAGAATTAAAAGATAAAAAATAATCAAATAAAATAATATCATAAAAAAAATAACATAAATATGGTTGTTGATGATTAATACACTCCTTCAGGTGTAGGTCCTTGTGATAATTATGTATGTAACAAATTTCATCAAATGGTCTCCAAAAATTGCGAACTGTACTTTGCGCACACGGTTTTCATGTACAGCCAGACGGATATCGTCGATCGGTATACTAAAAGGAGGGTCTGGGATCAATATTTTAGGTTATTACAAACATGAGGACAAACGCATAATAACCTTTCCACTATTAAGTTTTTTTGAGGTAAGTTTATACTCAAGGCGAATTCATTTTTCAGGTGGCGTTGAAAGCACAGCTGTGCTACTATTTTTTTTCTAAATTAGGAAGAGGAATGTCAAAAGTTAATTGTGTTTTTGGTACATCGACCAACGAAAGAAACAAATAAAATACAATGTTGTGTTTTTGGTGTCGTAACTTGTTGTAGTATCACCGCCACCGTTTACATGAATTCGCCTTGTGTATACTCCTCCCCATAAAAAGTTATTCTGCTGATACGATTTGGCTGGTCTTTAAGTCCAATTAGAATTAAAAAGTAAAAACATTTTAGATAATAAATAGGGTTCACTAAATTCGTCGAAACAGACCATAGGACTCCTACTTGTAGTTTAATAAATCTACAAAAAAAAATTCATTTTTTTATGCCAGATATCATTTTAATTTGGCACATACTTCTTAATGACATTTTGAAATTGTCGCATTGACATCATTTACCTGTCGAATTAACAAAATTCCTGATAATTACAATATGACTTTTTTCAAGGTTAAACATTTTCCATTTACTTCACATCTCAAGTACATACATATGTATATGTATACTAAAATAAATATGAAAAAAATAATAATTTTATGTTAATTCTTTACTTTTATTTCTTTTATCTATAAATTGTCCACTAACATTTTTCGTAAAGAAGAAATTTGTTTTAAATTTTGTGTTGTTACCTGAGCTGCCGGTTAATTAAACATCAACTTTTTTTTAAATCTTAAAGTTATAACTTTTAATTTACATAAGCATACATACATATGTATGTATTTGTTTGTATTAATTGAAATTATGAATCGTACGTTATTATTTTTTATTTATTAATCGATGGCTTTTTAGCTGTAGTTGTTGCAATAAACAAACTATAGTTATAAATCATTCCGTATGTTGTTCTTTAGATTTTCTTCTTCTTATTTAACGGAATACCAAAATTACAAAGACGCAAATCTTAACAAATGGACACGTTTTCAAAGAAGATATTTTATATACAAACTTTAGTTATAATGGGCTTGAAAGCTTTACCTTCTTCCCCACTGTAAATAGAAAAAAATAAATAAACAAAAATCATGTCAATTGAAATTCAAAATTTTGGGGTTTTTTTAGCGTAATTTCTTTTAGTGGCCAAAACTGAAAAAAAACCAAAACAAACAAACAACAACAAATAACGAAAAAGTCCATAGTCACATTGTGTATAAGTTTAACCGGTTTTAATAAGCTTTTCCTTAAGATTACACTTGAAGAAATTTTGGACATAATTTTGAGGTAGTTAAATTTAAAATTAATTTTAAGATTTATTATTAACATAATTGTGACTTTTTAAATTCTTCTACTCTATTAAAATGTTGCGATATTCGTTTATAAAAAAGTGTTAAATAAGATTCGAAATTTGCCATGTCTGTCAAATGAATTTCCTTTTCAGTTGAAAAGAATTTCTTATTTAAGCATCCGAGTTTGAAAAAAGTTACAAAAAGAAACCAAATTTTATAATTAATTAAAACAATCTAGTGCATTTAAGATAACTTTTTTATACGTCAGATATTAATCTTTAATTTTGAGAAGATCGGTACATACTTTTAATCGGTTGGTATTTGAACTTACTTATTTTTAAAGTTCAGCGTTACGCAAAAACAATTAGCTTTAAACGCAGCAGGTTTGCTAGGTAGAAATGTTAAAATTTCGCTTACGGAAGGCATGAATTTTATACGGCGAGGCAAGAATTGTTAAGTGTAGCGATCAGCCCTTATAAACCAGCTTTGTAGTAAGGAAATGCCCCGGCCCTTTGAATGTTATTTCTTTTATAAAATTTGTTAAGAATTCATTCACTTACTTTAATGAAACTCTGTATTTTTTACTGCGTGGCGCACAAATGTGCGCTTGCTTTTTTAAAAGTACCTGTGAAATATAAGACAAATTTTTACTGGGTAGATATTAGGGATGCCAATCGGGATTGATTTTAGAAAATCCCGATCCCGAAATTCCGGGATTTCTGGATCCCGTGATTTCGGGATTTTTTTAAATAAACAACCATTTTTATTATTTACTTATGAATTTTCAAAAATAAGAATTATAAAAAAAAAAATACAACTGATATATAATTTTTAATATTTTTTTTTGTATAGAGTATAAAAATTCAATAAAAACTAAAATTTTTGTACATAAAAGTTGACATATTTAAAATCCCGGGATTAATAAAAATAAATCCTGGGATTTCAGGATTTCCCGTTTGGCATCCTTAGTAGATATTGAATTGAATTTAGCCCTTATAAATAAATCATGCCCAAAAATTGGTTTTACGATGAAAAGACAAATCAAGCCATCCGTACCTTAATCAAGCCGAAGTGATGTCAATAGTACGGTAAGTACGGATTTCCTTTTAATCAAATACAGAATGCTACTTAAAATAATCCGAAAACAGGATTGACTTAATTAAAAGTAAGATAAATTGAATTAAAAAAATGTGCTTGATTCAAGAATTTCTAAAGCGGCCCATACACTTGCAATATTATTGTATATAATATCCGCCATTTTATTTCTATTTTGTCCCATCTTATGCAATAAAATGCATAATAGTTTCATTCATTCAATAAAAAGATGAACATAACCTATAGGAATAACATGAAGAGCATTGTACAATGTTGCCAACACATTTCACTTTCTTTTCGTTGTGCAATAAAAATCAAAAGTCTTTTGATTGTCGCCAATATATTGTGTCGCTTTCGAATATCACATACACATTGGCGATGTAATTGTACAATGCGTGAAATTGAACAATTTTATTGCAAGTGTATGAGCCGCTTTAAATGGTATAAAATTGATTCGTACTTGAAATAATAAGAAAGTGATATTATATTGATTTTAACCTCAAAGGCCCAACCATAATATGCTTAGTCTTGCTTAACCTACTGTCAAAAATTAACAAAAAGTCTCTTAAATATATTTAAAAACGCAAAAACAAAATCAAAAAACATCTGATTTCGTACGAAATGTGCGATCAGTTTCGCACTTTGGTTAAGCAAATGACAGTTTCATAAAACTTAACAAAAAGTTTCTTTAAGTTCAATATGGTTTGTCTCACATGATTTACTTGTATTCGCACATTTGCTTAAGCCAACTTAAGCACATTATGGTTGGGCCTTACGAGTTTTTTCTTTCTGTGTAGGGTAAAATACCGCTGGGAAATAGATGACCGATACTTTAATCTTGTTCAAGCTAGCACATTACTAAGAGTTCGCTGCTGCCGTGCACCTACCTCTTGCCATCACTACACGAATCTTGCCAAATTATTTAAATCTGACCGAAGACCGCGCCAGACCAAAGTCCATTAACCACGAAACGTTATAGGTCCTGAACTGATTAATAGCAGTAATCATGGATGAATAAGCAGGTGGCATCGTTACGGCAACAAATACAACATTACAATAAAAATGGAAATTATATCACCGTTTACGTTAAAAAATACTTTAAACAAAAATCAAGAGTGCCGCTGAACGTGATGAAATAAATGAATTTTTAGCCAATTTTTATTTAATTATGGTCAATATCTTATTTATTTTAATTTAAAATTATCAAAAACTTTAATAAAATAGAATAATCACAGCACAAAACTTGGACTTTTTGTAAACATAAACAAAACTTTGACATAAACCTAGACAAACAATGCAAGAGCAAAAAATCGTCATCCGGCGTAGTGCTGCCACCTGTTTATTCCACCATGGCAGTAATGTTATTATTATTGTTAAATTTAGTTAAAATACTTAATTTTTTATTATTATTTTTTAATTTTCATTTAAAAATCGTAAGAAAAATTGTAAGAGGCAGTAATTTTAAGAAGCGAAAAAGGAAGCGGTTGGGGTGCAGCGGATAAGTTTTTCGTATTTTTGGTTGGGCACTGGCAGGACATAAAACAAAGAATTAGAATAAGGTTTGAATTAGTATTGCTGGCAAGAAAAAGGAACCAACGAATTCGTGTCAACCACTTCATTAATTTTGTGGTCAGCAATCAGACAGAACTGGTATACGATTCCGACTTTTTGTCTCCGTTTCTCTCAGGTATCTAGAAGACGTCGGACTAGGGTGGATAAGCAAATTTTTTTTTAGAATTTTTTGTAAAGACATGCTTGCGCGCCTTTTTTTAAATTAAAATTTTATGAAAATAGTGAAATGAAAATGGAAATATATTTTGTTTTTTTATATTATTCCCTCCACCACTAGTGGTGGATGAGGATATACTAAGTTTGACATTACGTGTATATCATGGCCCAATTAGTTGGTCTGCGCGAAACGCCTGCTGATTTCGTGCAGAGTTGTGCTTTTTACGTGCAATTGTTTTTGACATTTCTACAATTTTTTTACAAACAAAATGTGTGTTCTATTGTTGTAGTTGTTGTAGCAAAAATGCTAGGATTGATATAACACTTTGCAAAAATTCGTTTTATAGGTCGATCCATACTTAACCATAAATCCCATTCTCGTGAAATAATTAAGCGCGCATGAAACCGTAAGGAATAATGCTGTTGTAATACAATTTGGGCTGTCACAGTTTTATAAGATAAAATCACCCTGTGAAATTTCGTGAAGATAATTTTCCATGGGCCTCATATAAAGTCCGTTCTCGAAACACTTAAGCACCCTAAAACCGAAAGGAATAATGCTATTGTAATACAATTTGGTCTGGCATAGTTTTATAACAAAAAAAAAAAAAAAAAAAAAAAAAAAAAAAAAACACACACACTGTCAAATTTGGTGAAGATCGGTGCATACTTTACCAAAGGTCTTTATATAGCCCATTCTGTCAAATCATTTAAATACGCCTAAAACCGTAGCAAATATAGATATTGTGGTAAAATTTGGTCTAATTTAGATTTCTATGGCCAGAAGTACCCAGCATTTTATTTTGTGATAGTCGATCGATAATTTATCGATACTAGAATTATTAAAATTTTGGCTAATTTATGTTTTTATACTCATCACCGAAAGTAAAATGGTATGTATAAGTTTGGCATTCTGTTTGTAACTTATTTAAATTTTGCTATTGATCTGGCCTAAGCAGCCACTGAAATGCGCAGAAAAGCTAGCTTTCCCTCAACAATAAATTTCAGTGTATTTATCAAATATGAAAAATTAGGAATTTAGCACGTCATACATCTTATAATAAGAAATTTATGGCCAATTTTCAGGATTGATATTAAAACACAATTATTTTTAAAACCGTTTTAAATAAAAAATTCTCTTCTTCGCTAAAAACTTAAGTGAAACTTAAGTCTGAGTTCATACGGCTCATGTCTTATTGACAAGATTCTTCCTTTTTCTTCTTTGAACATGAATTAGCGTTCAAATGATTCTTGTCATGTTGACGACATTTACTTTTTTGATATTGAAAACAATAACAAAATTAAACAACGAATGAAAAAGCAAAACGTAAAGACAGTCCCTCTCGCCTATAAAGTTGCAATCATGTCAATAAGACAAGAGCCGTAGGAACACAGACTAATGGCCAATTTTCAGGATTGATATTAAAACACATTTATTTTTAAAATCGTTTTAAATACAAAATTCTCTTCTTCACTAAAAACTTAAGTGAAACTTAAGTACACTTATGGCGATTTCTTTTCTGAGAAATATGTTGCATTAATGTTACATGTTCTTCAATTTTGTGTTCATTTGTACAAAAAATACAAATGTTCAAGTTCTTTTGTGATTATGTTGATGAAAAACATGCAAGACATGTTGCATATTTTACCCTAACTTTAACTTAGGTGTTCGAACTGCCCTGTTTTACAACTTTGGTACTTAATTCTTTGTTTGTACAACCAATGTTTTATTTTGTTTTTCATAATTCATACCGCTCATAATTTTGTAAAAAATTGCTTTAAAACAAAATATAAATATATTTACACATTAAAATCAAAAAAGTCTTTTTATTTTATAATCGTTTTTATTTTTCTTAGCTATTAGTGATGTCAATATTTGTTTCCAAGCCATAATAGCGTGCAGAAGCCGCTCAAATAGCTTTAAAAATCGCTCATGAAGTACATTAATGATGAAAGTGTAAAAGTTGTTAATAAAAGCACTTCTAGTGATTATAGGTAACATTAGAAAATGTTACATGTGTATACTGTAAAGGGCATAATAAACCACACAAATGGCTTGGCAAACATGTCAAAATTTTACGTTTGTACAAATATTTTGTGTTGTTAATTGGGGTGTTTGCTGTTTGGGCAAACATTTGAAGCAATGTTTGTAGAAATATTAAAAATTTTTAATATTTGGCAGACATGTTGGATATTTGTCAAACTTTTTGTGGCGTCTAATGCTAAATGTATTCATTTCAGGGAAAACTTTGCAATTTTTATTATCAGTATTGCTTGCCAGAAAGCAGCTCGTTGTTTAAATCACATTATACTTTAAATTCGTTGCCTTTATTTAATTTTTTTCTCTGTTTAAAGAAAAACGCAACAAACTTGCCGCAGCACTATCGGCGTCTGCATTCATTAAAAACAAAACAAAAATGAAAACTTAATGTTTCTACGGAGTATACAATTTGTGTTGTTTATTGGCAAACACCAAACGGAAACAATGTGTGTGTTTGGCAAGCATTTTGTGTGGTTTATAATGCCCTTAACATATTTTAAGTTTGTTTCCATTGTAATATTTTAGCAAGGTGGCCTCAATCACAACAATACAACAACAACAGACAAAGCATTAACAGTCAGCTGTTTTTTCAGACCACCTTGTAAATAAATACCCTTTTTTATATTTTTTTTGTATTTAGTAGTGCTACCATACCAAATAAAACTCAAAAAATGAATCTGTTTTAAATACGATTTAAGATTGTTTTGAAAATTAACTTAATATTGATTTAAATTCTATCCTGAAAATTGGGCATATGTCACCGATGTGGTACACTTAATTTCAACTTAAGTTTCCATTGTAATATTTTAGCAAGGTGGCCTCAATATCACAACAATACAACAACAACAGGCAAAGCATTAACAGTCAGCTGTTTTTTCAGACCACCTTGTAAATAATTACACTTTTTTATATTTTTTTTTTTTTTGTATTTAGTCCCCTTTTACAATGTGGCAAGTGGAAGGCAGACAGACGAAGTTTGTTGGTGAGGGGTTGTAGAGGTAGAGTGTGTAGTACATGACTATCTGTACTGGACATTTGTAGACATTTTTTTGCTTCTCTTTTACATTTTTCGGCATTTTCATGTTGTTGCTTCATATCATTTTTCTCACAACAATGTTATTGTAGTACCAATGCCTGTTAAATGTTCATCTCCGTCAACAGCGAAAAGAGGAAAACAATAATTTCTGTCTGCCTATTAATTTCGCGATTGTGAAAGGTTTACGCAAGTTGAAAAGAGAATAAGAAAAATGTCTGCCTTTCAATTTCAACGTTGTAAATTGGGACTTAGTAGTGCTACCATACTTTTATCTTAATTAAATAAGACTTTTCAAATAAAACTCAAAAAACCAATCTGTTTTAAATACGATTTAAGTTTGTTATGAAAATTAACTTAATATAGATTTAAATACTATCCTGAATATTGGGCATTAGAAAGATCTTTCCATAAATGACTGAAATATGAAAAAAACACGATTGCCTCTAATTTTACTATGAATCCCTTGTTATTGTTGTTTTTTATTTCTTTATTTTCTGTACGCACAGCAGGAGCCAAAGTTTCCAAATTAGGTACAAGCATCTTGGTTATCAATACATAATATCTGACAAAATATGGGCGGGATTGGAGAAGTGGCTGGGGCACAAAATAGATTTGACAAATAAGTATTTATATAACTTTCTGCTCTTATCGCACCATGGTGAAGTGTATGTAAGATTCGGCATAGCCGAATATATCATTTATGCTTGTTTAATACCAAAAATCACTCTTTATTTTGATGATTAAATTTTTTGTTGACTGATTCTTAATTTTCCATGGGTCCAATGTGAGTTCCTCTCCTTAGAATCATTTTAGTACGGCTAAATTAAAAAAAAAAACATAAATAAATTTTTTCTTTTGCAAAAATTTTTTTTTAAATTTTATATTGATTTTTTACAATTTTTTTTTATAACTTGAGTAAGGTATGAATCCAAAACCTGTCTTGCTCTACACGTCACTGTTTGGCGAATACTAGAAATTCCTCAGTCTGTGTTCATACGGTTCTTGTCTTATTGACATGATTGCTACTTTATAGGCGAGAGGGACGAGGGGAAAAGAAACGAGTACACAGATGAATGTACTGTCTTTACGTTTTGCTTTTTCATTCGTTGTTAAATTTTGTTATTGTTTTCAATATCAAAAAAGGACATGTCGTCAACATGACATGAATCATTTGAACGCCAATTCATGTTCAAAGAAGAAAAACGAAGAATCTTGTCAATAAGATATGAACCGTATGAACTCAGCTTATACAAAAACGTACAAAATAAATTTCACACTTGCTTTGTTGCTTCATTGCTGTAAGTGCTGGTTCACACACGTCAAGTTTAACTCTTCAAGTCTTGAGTTTTTAGGAGAGAGGGGAAAAGAAATGGCCTTCTCTTTTCCCTTGACTCGTCAAAAATTTGACGTGTGTGAACCGGCACTAAGAAAAACTAGTTAAAGTCATGGTGAAATAAACAGGTGGCAACACTACATGAATAGCTTCATAAACTCCACAACTTCTTTGTAGACAATGCTTTGGGTTCATTATAGCAAGGTAACTGTATTCACTGCACAACGGTTGCAAAATTCGTGCATTGTTTTTATTTGTAGTGCCTTTTCAACGCATTTGTTTTTAGTGATGCTTTGCAATACTGCGTTTATGAAATCAGCCTTTATGTCAAAGTTTTGTTTATGTTTATGATTATTGTATTTTATTAAAGTTTTTGATAATTTTAAGTTAAAATAAATAAGATTTTGACCATAATTAAATAAAAATTGGCTAAAAGTGTATTTATTTCATCACGTTCAGCGGCACGCTTTGATTTTGTTTAAAGTATTTTTTGACGTAAACGGTGATATAATTTCCATTTTTGTTGTAAAGTTGTATTTGTTGCCGTAACGATGCCACCTTCTTATTCCACCATGGTTAAAGTGAAAGCAAAATAAAAGGGCAGCAAGAAAATAAATTTTACTCTTGCCGCGCTAAAGAAAAACAAATTGTCAACAACTCAATACACAGCAGTAAGTATACGTTTGCAGCACAAAAAGCTACTTTTATGAAATAAATTAAGAAAAGTGGCGTTTACGGCACAAAGCAATAATTTTCAATGTAATACCATTAACTTCTTAGTTCACAAAAATTTAAATTTTTCTTCAAAACATATAGCAGAAACAGTAAAGAAAATATAGAAAATTCTATCGGGTATATTTTTAGAAAATTTTATGTAAACCTACATTGGCGTTTTTCTCCACTACGACTTTTTGTCATTTGCGCCAAACCAATAATAAGCTCACGATTTACTTAAAAGAAAGAACAAAAATATAACATTGCTGCCGGACTTAAGAGTTACTTTGGATGCGATTCTACCAACTGTGGGTCGTCCCCTATGACCAACACGGGCTTTGCTGAATAAAGCTTCTAAATTCGAAATTGATATCGGGATTTTAAATTTATGATTTAAAATTTTTATATCAAATTATGTATATGGGGTCTTCGGAAAATCCATTTCAACGGATAGACGGACATCGTTAAATCAACTTCGCTCCTCATAAGGACCCAGAATTTATATACTTTATAGGGTCTAACATCAATATTATAGAAATCACAAACGGAATGACAAACTTATATATACCCTTTTCACCACCTGTGGTGAAGGGTATAATAAAACTTTTTTTCAAAAAGCTGTTAATATTTAAATTAAATTATTAAAGTAGAAAGGAAAGTTTTTTAAATTTACATTACTTTCAAAGAAAAATTGTCCCAAAATAAAAATTGCGATTAAATTTGGGGAAATTTTGCATTCCTTGGTATTGGGGTCACTTTTCATTTCACTTAAATTGCAAAAACACCCCATTAAAAGAATGCAACAAATCCTAAAAACCCCTTAAACTGCATGTTGTTGCACTTGATACTAAGTTTTTGGGTCTTTCTCGTTTAGTACTTTAAAGTCGTATTCCCTGGGGCTGAGTATCGAAGCGCTTTTCTTTGCAGGTTGCTGGTTCGATTCCGGATATTAATTCAAAACCATTTTACTACAAAAAGGCTCTTTATAAACCGGTACTATTAATTCCAACCTTTTTTACATTAAAAAATTAATTAATTAATTTAAACAAGAACAAGAGGAAGTCATGATTTTATTTAAATTTAATTTTTACAATTGATTTCCAAGAATGATTTGCTTACGTTTTTCAAAATCTTTTAAACTTGATTAGTTATAAATCACAATGAGTAAGTATTTAAATGTTTTATTTTGTATTAAATTTTTTTATATTTTTTGCAGTGTATTTGTAGTAACACATTTGGTATAAAAAGACTTAACAAATTGAAATTGAGTATAATATTGTTTAAACCTTTAAACATAAAAGTTATCAAAAAAAAGTAAGTGATTCTTAAGAGATTTTTTTTGTTGTTTTTAAATAACAAAAATGTGTTAAAGTTTGCAATTTAAAGTCCGAAAAGTCTACACCAAAAAATATTTTTAAGAAGAGATTAAATGTGAAAAGTGTTAAATTAAACAGACATTTTATTTAAATCTAAAAAAGAAAATTTAAGCTTAATAATTATAACAAATAAAACAAAACAGTTTGTTAATAAAAAATCAATTTTTATTCGTTAGGCTGTTGGAAATTGTGCCATAACTGGCCGTTGGCTAATTTTTCAAAAAACATGTTTTGTTCTTAAAACAAGACCGCATTTCTGAATTTCTATATTAAAGTTTTTTGTTTGGTTTAACAATTAACAAAAGTTAAATATATGTGCATAAATAATAAAGTGATTCGAATTTAAAAACTGCAAATTTATCCATAAAAAACGTTACACCTTTGCTGTAGAAAGTATTGAAATATCTAAGAATGAGCTTTTTTCTAAAAGTAAAATCAATATAAAATACATACATATTTTAGATATTAATAAATACCCAATCCAATATTGTAAAAATTTCGAAAAAAAGAACAAGGGAAAAGGGTTCAACTAAAAATTTCTTTAACAGAGAAGTGGACAAATTTGATTTTCGGTGGGAGTTGTTTGTGAGAAGTTTGTTAATCGCAATGCCATGTTACGGTGATTTATCGAGTAAATGTGATTTTCAAGATAGAAATTTTCAGTTATAGCCAAGCGTTGACGTTGCAGAAGCAAAACAAACACTTTGTGCAAATAAAAAAAAATTATTATACTGGATATTTTATTTTTTTAGTGATATCCACGCTTTATTTGAAATTAAAGTGGGGCACCTTAAAAATAAAATTTTAAGCAAAAAGACTTCCTTATTTTAACTACAATTTGAAATGTACAAGTAAAACTTGTTGCACATACAAATTATTTGTGGCAGTTGGAAGGATACATTCGGCTTTGGCGAATCTTATGCACCCTTTTGAAAATATTTTTTTTTGGATTTAAAAAAATCTTTGTTTTTCAAAAATTTATATATTTTATACCCTTCACCACAGGTGGAAATAGTAAATACAATAAATGTACGTTTGTCAGTCCGTAGGTAATTTCTACAATATTAATCTTAGGCCAATTAAGCATCCTTTTGAACCATAGCGTGTTTAGAGGCAACCATAATATGGCTGTGGATTCCTGATGCTATAATATGGTTAACGGTGACAATGATATGCTAAAATTAACCATAATTTGCTTAAAAGTTTCGTTAATATTAGTGTGGCTGGAGGTGACCATATTGAACAATTTTTTTTCTCTGCATGTATTCAAATTACGTCAGTTAGTTGCATACCCAATAAAAAATTGAGCTTCAAACGAAGCAGGTTTGTAAGGGAGAAATGTAAGAGTTTCGCTTACGGATGGCATACATTTTATATGGTGAGTTCCCACTTTGAAACAATACATTTTTGACACAAAAAGTGCTTTGATATTCTCCTTTATAATCCTGTACCCATGTTCTGTAACTTTAGTAAGAACTTTTCGCATCGAAAAGGTGTGAAACAAAATATTCCATCGGTTCTCGATAAGTGAAAAAAGTGTGTCTGGAAGACCCCTTTCACACTCGGCAAGTTACTTGCCGACAACAACAAAGTCTGTACAAAACTTTATTTCCTTACCCCGACCTTACCGACGTCAACAAGCCAAGAGTTGCGCAAGAGACTTGCGCAAGTAACTTGCCGTGTGTGAAAGGGGTCTAACTCAAGCCGAAAACTATCAACACTATCAAAGCCGATGTGACATTGCAGGTGTTGAGAACGCCAGTCACACATATCGTTGACGTCGACAAATATTTACTAAAATTGAAAAAGTTTCAAGGACGGTGGCGAAAATACAACCGTCGGCTATACCAAATAATGTAAATTGCGGCTTTAATGTTTATTGTTTGCAAACGAGCGAGACAAATGTTAAAAGCAAAATAATTAAACAACGAAAAAAGTTGCCAAGAACAAAATATTATTATTATTATTCATTGCATTTAGCATTTTTATTCGTTTTTTACTGTTAAAATTGTTCCTCGCCCAATTTTTTTCGTGAGTTTATTTAACAGTTCATAAAAATGTTACAGACACACTTTTTCTGTAAATTGGCGAGTAATTTCCTTACGTGACACCTGTACTCGCCAAAAAAAAGTTACAGACACAGTTAAGTGAGAAAAACAGCTGTTTGTTTCAATATATAGCATTTTTGTTTCATTTCGCACATTTCAATCGAAAAGTTTCTCGACGTGAGAGTTACAGAACATGGGCACTGCTTCGTAGTAAAGGAATGATATCGCACAATCATAAACAGGCACAACAAAAATAAACTGACTTTAAAATCATGGTTGCAATTTTTTAATCAAATTAAGTTTCACAAATGTTAAAGAAAACAGTGAGTGAAGCAAACAAAATCTTCGTGATCGCTGTAGATTTGATTTGAGAACTGTTTAAAATAATTGAATAGAAATAGAATAAAAGCGATAATGACAAATTTCGAGTTGTGCCTGTCCATGATTTAGTGTGCGTTATTGTTTCCTGTAATTTCTATAATAAGCATAGGGCCGAAATAATCTTCTTTTTAATTTGCCATGCGTCTTATTTCACTCCAACTGAGTCCTGAAGTGCTGAAATTTTGAAATCGAGCTGCCTCCTTCATGTATAGGCAGGTCAGCAATTAAGACTCTGGCCTTGGGGGTTCCAATCGATGGCCATTCTGGTAATATTGTCTGGCGATTTCCTTTATTGTGTGCGAATGATGAGACTTTAATGTAATGTATATAACAAATGTACCTACTTAAGGCTAGATTACACTATTATACTTCGTATTAATACATGTCAAAAACACAAGTAATATGACAAATTGTGATAGTGTGAATGCAATGTGTCACGAAAATGACAAGTATTAAGAAAAAAGTTTGACATCCCATACTACTTCATCGTTTTTTGAAAAATTTCTTAACAATAATACTTTTCATTGGATCAGGGTTGCACTTTATTTCATGTGTGAGTGTTTATACTTTGTGTGATAGTCTGAACACAAACTGTCATGTTACGTTAGATTTTTTGACAGTCGCAACAAAACTCATTAGATTTCTATCTCACAAAGTATTATGGAATGCGTAAGACTTGTGAGATAGTGTAATCTAGGCTTTAGGTATTCAAGAAAAATACTTGACAAAAGTACGAAAAAACCGAATTGAGGAAGAAACATGTAAAAAATTAAAAATAGATAATTAAAATAATAATTAACTTAAGCAAATTTCGATCCACCAAAATACCACTGATTAAAAGATTGCTGTTTGACTATAGACTGACGGCCGCCGCAGTGGCGCAAATGTGACCATTCTCCAAGCATGTAAGATCGACCAGAGTTCAACTCGGTGGCATGTCATAACGTCCAGTGTCATAAAGTCCATGGACACTGTGACACTTTTTGGAGTGTCATAGTGTCCACACTGGACGTTATGACATGCCACCGTTCAACTCCCCGTTCAGCCAAGAATAAAAATTATTAATACATTGCAATTCATTTCATGTTGTAAACTTTCTTCCTTTATTCAAATAATTTAATTAAAATTAAAGTTGATGAAGTTGAGCCTGATTTGAAATAAAATCAAATTTGTAATTTTAGATTTAATTAAATTTGTTAAGAATTCGTTTACTTACTTTACTGCATTTTTGCATTTCTTATTGCATAAATGCGCACTTACTTTTTAAAATGTGCAATTAGTGCTTCGCTTTTTATTGGAAAATATGTAGACGCTTTACACCCTCCATCCCCTCCTCAGAGTAGGCGCCAATGATTTACAACTTAACAACGAGCACTTGATAATTTTTACAATTTAATTTTTAAATTTATAACAAACTAAATATTTGCTTGTTTAAATTAAAAATTTAAAAAAGTTTGTTTACCGTTATTTTGTATGTCAACAATGTCATTTTCCATTTAAGGCATTTCAACCTCAAAATTAGTTCGATTGATTATAAATAGCAACAACATACGACTGATGAAGTAAACTTGTCAATTTTGTATGCACTTCAGGTATTAAATAAATATTTCTGTTTTAATTTTTGTATTGCTAATAATTTGCTTAAAGTGAAACTAAAAACAAACAATATGATGGATGGCTCAAGTGATTTTAATTTTATTAAAAAGTACCTTGATTTGGTCTATAAAAAGGTGGTCCGGTCCGGTACGGTCCCTCTATCCTAAGTGTTTTTTTGTGTTATCGGAAAATGTTATGCAATCGGTTTTTATTCGATAATAACAAACAAAATACAAGGAAAAACGAAAAAAACCTGTTGATTGTCTTGCTCTTAATATGTTTCATAATAATTTCGATTTAACGAAAAGCCACAAAAAAAAAAAAAAAAAATAAAAAACGAAAACGAAAACAAATTGAAAGTTTAAATCCCGCTGTGGGTTTCTGTGCATGTTTACTTTTTTTCACTTATGCTTCTTTCTTTATTCCAGATATCAAAAAAAAAATGAAGACAACTTTTGCCTTTTTATTGGTTGCTGTTTGCGTCGCTTTAGTGGCCGCTCAAAAGACCTACACCAACAAATTTGACAACGTTGATGTGGACAGTGTTTTGGGCAACAATCGCATTTTAACCAACTATATTAAATGTTTAATGGAGAAAGGACCTTGTACACCTGAAGGACGTGAATTGAAAAGTAAGTAACTGATTAATTTCCAGTACGAATTTTACGAGAAAACCAGTTTGGTCAGAAAGACCTTGTTAACTATTTGTTTAGTTTTTAAAGAAGTTGTTCACAAAAAGCAGTGCTTAGGTATGTACATATATGTATGTATGTGTGCATATCGAGCCCTAACCGCGAAAATAACGTAAGCGCCAAAAAACAAATTTTACAGGAGAAAGCTTTTTTTTTATTTACATTACATGGGGTCTTCACCTAAGATAATATCTGATATAATATGTGAGAGAACGTTGGCAGAATGAGAGAACAAATTTCTTCATGTTAATCTCAATCTTAAACAAGGGAAACACGTATCTTATAAGATTTCATAATCGAATGATTCTCGTACAGTAAACTTGTGTCGTTTTTAACCTTTTTTTTTAGTTTTTTCTTGTTTTTTTAGTTAAAGATAGGATTTTTTTAAACAATTATCACAAGATTTTCACAATTTGCACAAAAAAATTAAAAATTTTAACCATACCACTTAAAAAGATGAAAAAGATGAAGATGAAGAAAAAACATGGTTGTGGTAAACATATTCTAGGAGCAACATATTATGATAAGATTCATGATTGTAGTCACCATATTAAGATTATTATTTAATCATATTATGACTATATTACAACATAATATTTTTCCCTTAATCATATTATTATTCTGTTAATCATACTAAGTTAAGAAGTAATCAAATTATTGTCATGCTAATCATAATAAGTTAAGAACTCATCATATTATTGTCATGTTAATCATAATAAGCTAAGAAGTAATCATATTATCATCATGTTAATCAGAATAAATTTAGAAGCTATCATATTATGATACAGTCCCTTTCATAAAGGTCATAAAAATACAAAATAAATTAAAATGTTTTTGTATCGATTTTTTATTTTGTGGCTTTTTAAATTTTTCTTAATGTAAATCAAATAGCGGAGTTCAATATAAGGCTTGCAAAAGAGCAAATGCAAAATCTGTGGTTTTCATGGGCAACCGCGTATGTCCATTTTGCCGCTTTTGAGATGTTGATGCCATATTGCCTAATTTTTAACGCTCTTTACATGTTTCATAAAATTTTTGAAAAAAGATGTATTCCGATTTTTAAAAGTAATGACAAGGTTTAAAAAGTGCAATACCTAGCCCATTTGATCTTGAATGGGTTTCGGCTTTCCTGAAACATTTGCCCCGTTTCCCATGAAAACCACAGAAATATCGTAACACTTTTATAAAATATAACGAAATCTCTGTGTGTTTTGTTGTTTAATTTTACAAAAAAAATTCGATATTTTGCATTTTGGTATTTCCACAGAAATGTCTACTTTTTGTCACGTAACGTCACCAACCATTTTTATTTGTTTCTCAAAGAATAATGAAAATATTATCTACTTTTTTGCATTTGGATGTAGAGTGCAACTAGGTTTTCATTTAGTGAAAGAGAGGAAAAATTTGAACAACGTGGTTCTAAAATACAAGATTAATTGCTAGGTGACGTGACGTGACAAAAAGAGAGATTTTCTGTGGAAGTGCTCATTTGCACTATTACATCACTAATACCGAATGAACTTCGCTAAATTAAAATTTTTTATTTTTCTTTAAACTTATTTTTTTATGGGAATTTATCTTTAAATAGTTTAACCGTTCACATATAAAATAAACGGCACAACTGATTCAAAATTATTTTACAAATGGCGCTAACATAATATTATTAGAGTAAAAATAGTTTGATTGCATCTTAAACATAATATGATTAATGTATAGAAAGTTATCATGTTATGGCTATTAAATATCATGATATGGTTGTGAGTAATATAATATGTTTTAAAAGTTATCATAATTTAGTTGTTAGAAAAATAAGTATGTTTCGATCAACAATACTCAAATTTATAATTGCGATTAACATTGATATGTTTACAGTAACTATAATATTGTTGATATTAAATAAAAATAACAATTATTTGTGCACGACAACAATATATTGTTACATTAAACATGGTGTTGTTGCCGTAACAATACCCAACCATATTTTTTCTCTGCGTGCAATAAAGTCATTGATTGATGACAAAGGAAAATTGAAAATGATTTCGCTTACGTTATTATCGCGGTTAGGGCTCGATATGGCTCCAGTTTCAAATTTTCTGAAATAAGTAAAATTTTGTTTTAAAGAGAAAGTATTTGCAAAAAGTGTCTATAGCAGAGAGGAGTTTATAAAGTTGTCAATTAAAAACATATTGTATATAAAAGAATAAACAAAAGCTTATGTCGGTTATGTGCAAAAATAAAAAAATTTAGTCCGCATTTTTTTATCCAAAGTTTATACTGCAATTTTGTTATGTTGAATTTTATATCATTCTAGTTTAACCCGGTGCTCTTCGCTATCCCTGTTGAAATAAAACTAGAAATTTTTTTGAATAGATCTTGTTTGTTGACAACGAAGTAATTTGTTTAAATTTTACACTTTGCGGTAACCGTTTTAATCTAAAATGTGCTTATATTGAAAGTATCATGGTTACTTTTCCAATCCTGGCAACTTTTTGACAGGTTTTTGTATAAAAACAGAACTATTTGTTTCAAAATTAAGATCTTCTCCTTAAACCGTTGTCAATATATAAAGAAATCTATTTTGTCTCTGTGTGGGAGGTACCACGCCCACTTCTACAATCTAGATTACTCCTTGAAAAATGTTTTGTATTGCTAAACAAGCTATTTTTACCAAATTTAAAAGATTTTGATGCTACCCAGCAAAAACTTTACTTACAATCCTACTTTTAATGACTTCAAGAATTCATTACTTTGTAGCTTTATTCGCCACTTTTTGGATTATTAGTTATATATAAAATAATAACTTTATTATTATATCTTAAATATACATTACAAAAAAAAAAAAAAAAAATTAATATTATTATTATTATACGATTTTAAATAAATATTTAAGTCAATTTGCAATATATTCCGTTAATTTTTGTTAGAAATTTGGTAATACTATATAATTTTAACAATAATTTTGATGTTAAATCCATGGAAAATCTAAATCAATCAAATGTACGTAACTATATACATAAATGTGTTTCAAAATTACCCTCACAGTATATTTTTGTTATAAGGACACTAGTAGCTATATCGATCTAATGTAAACGATGTATTTTGAACCACATAACATTTACATTGCACGCATTTGTATTACTCCTTATTAAATGTTTTCTTACATTTCGAAAAATGTATTATTGTGTACACTTTCATGCATATTAGAACAATTTTAATTAGTGTGTTAAACGGTGGCATGTCATAGTGTCCACGGACATAATGTCCATGGACATTATGTCGCACCAAAGAACGACATTAAGTCCATGGACGCTATGTCGCTCAGCGATGCGACAAAATGTCCATCAATATAGTGTAATAATTTCCATGGACATTATGTCCTTTTTTGGTGCGACATAATGCTTCTCTGCACAGACGGGCTTCGGCCGGGCGCAAGGATTTTCTCCTCTATGGTATAACAAACACCGGCTTCGATAACTAAAGCTTCTCTGCATAGCCGGCCTTAAATACATCCAGAAGAAAGTAGTTTTAGAAGTTGTTATACATGTAGTTATAGAAGAAAGCTACTAAATAATGAGTTAAAGAAGCTATTCGTTTTAAAAAAGTAAGCGAAGTTTTTACTGGGTATATTGTCTTTTTATGGAAGGTACCACGCCCACTTCTATAATCTAGCTCACTTTTTGACATATGTTATAAACCGATACCTAAGTTATTTCTACCAGATTTCAAAACTTTAACTGTATCTGCTCTCAACATACAAATTTATTTGCATAAACTGTTTTTGAATGGGACGTTGCACTCCTACTTTTCTAATTCAGCCCACTTTTTAACGGATGTTTTGGCTTAAGAATCAAACTATTTTTTACCAGTTAAGAAACCTTTACAGCAACGGTTCTCTAAATATACTGTATATTCACCACTAGTGGTGAATGAGGGTATACTAAGCTTGTCATTCCGTGCGAAACTTTTTTATTATATATCTAAGGCCCCATATTTTATATATTCTGGCTCCTTGAATAATTCTAAGTCGATTTAGCCATGTCCGTCTGTCTGTTGGTCTTTTGAAAACACGCCCACTTTCGAAAAACTCAAAAGAAAACAACAAACTTAGTACCAAATTGCTTGTAGTTATCCTAAGCAGTTTGGGATTGAAATTTAGGAAAATCGGATCATCGATATAGGATTTTGCACAAATTAGCTTTATACGACTGAAAATCATACTGTTAAATTTCGTGAAGATCGGATCATAATTTACCATAGGATCCATATAAACCCCACTCTGAGAAATTTATTAAATACGCCTAAAACCGTAGCAGATATAAATATTGCGGTAAAATTTGTTTCAACTTTCCTTAATATGGCCAGAAAAAAGGTCATGCAATTTGGTGATATTCGGTCCATAATTAACCTTAGGTCTCATATCAAACTGCCTTCGGAAAACCACCTTAATAACATAAACCCAATAACGAATTTCACTACTACATATCGAAGTTTAATTCTAATTTAGGGTTTTTAATAACATTAAATACCCTACAGAATTTGGTCCATTTTTTACCATGGATCCAATATAAATTTACAGCCTGTTCATGGATTTCGAACGTCATCGTTCGCATAGAAAATTACATTTAAAACAAAAACAAAATTCGAACATTCTACGAAGTTTGTTTTTGTTTTTAATGTAATTTTCTATGCGAACTATGACGTTCGATATCGTTAAACAGGCAGTTAAACTCTAACTTGTTTATATTACCTTTGTATGGAAGTGCCACGCTCATTTTTCCAATTGAGCCTAGTTTTTGACAGATGTTGTGTACTCTTATATAAGCTATTTGTACAAAAATTAATAGTTTTACTGTTACCTTTCTCTAGAATTCTATAAAGCTTATGTATGGAAGGTGCCACGCCCACTTTTCCTTTTTTTAACAGATGTTGTGGATCATGTTATTGGTACTAAATTTTAAAACTGTTACATTTACGGTTCTCCAGATATACAGAAAACAATATTATTAATATGGTATGGGAGGTACCAAACTGTAGTTCACATACGCCTGCATAATTATACATACATACATACGCCCAGCCAAATTCTATGTAACTCATATCTTTTTTTTCGTTTTTTTTTAGAATTATTACCCGATGCTCTACAAAGCGATTGCAATAAATGTACCGATGTCCAAAGGAAGAATTCCCAAAAAGTAATAAACTTTTTGCGTGCCAATAGACCTGGTGAATGGAAATTGCTTGTAAATAAATATGATTCTAATGGCAACTACAGAGCCAAGTATGAGAAACAAGGTTAAACTAAACAAAATCTAAGCCAAACGAATTTAAACAAGTTCATTTGTTTTCAACAGTTAAAACACAAACATTTTGAGATTTTTTTTAAAACAAACTTATTATTTTTTTTTTATAAAATTTGGTACACTGTCTAACATTCACAAAAAAAAACACAAACAAAAAAATTTTTAAATAAATGTTTAATAAATTTTTTTTTTAATTTTAATCAACCTTATTTTACTTTTTATATCTAATTAACAAAATTTACTTACTACGTTTACAATATTTTTGTAAAATATCTCTTAAAGTTAGTTGTTTCACTAATAAATAGATCTTAAGATAAGAATATAAAGCTAATATAACAAAAATACCCATTAAAATGGGTTGTAGTATTGGAACTATTTTAACATTAAAAACTATTAAGAATTGTATAATCGCGGGAAAATCGTCCAAGTCCTGAAATCGAAAGAAATAAGTTTTATTTAATAATATTATGTATCATTGAAGACCGGGATTCACTATCCTACAAAATTGTCTGCAAATCTGTTATCAATGGCACACTGTCAAACCAAAAAGATACAAAATAATATTACTAAGACCCCTCACACTCGGCAAGTTACTTGCGCAAGCCTCTTGCGCAACTGTTGGTTTGTAGACGTCAGCGGTAAGGTCGACGTAAGGAAAGAAAATTTTTATACAGACTTTGTTGTACTTGCCGAGTCTGAAAGGGGTCTAAGCTTATTTTTAAGAAAATGCAACTCTGATCGCATCTATAATTTTATAAAGATTTTCATAAACACTTGCAAGTCGCACAGACTTGTCCAAACAATTTTTCGCTGAATAACATTTTTAGGTCAATTATGATACTTAAGGCATGCTTACAAGGTAAAACAAAGTTTTACGACTTCGTAGAATAAAAATGTTATCGAAATCTCTTCTTTTCTAAGGAAAGAGAACAAAATGTGTGGTTAAAATTTTTCATGTTTACGCGGATGGTATAAGTAAAATGAAAGCAATTATATTAAACAGCTCTACAATACATATTTACAAAAACAACAACAACAGTCATGATCGAGTACTTTATCGACTCTAAAGCAATTTCATATCTAATTATTTCAGTCAATACCGAACTAATCGGAATTATTTTTTTCAATGTTTTCAAGCATTCATTTGAGTTTCACAATACTGAAAAAATAATTTCGATTCGTTCAGTATCGACTGAAAGAATTAGAAATAAAATTGCTTTCGAATCGAGAAAGTACTCGATCACGACTGCCAGAATTAGGCCCCTGAGTTGATTTTGGTAGCTGTTGCAAGTGCGGGTTAGCACTCTTCAAGTTTTAGCCGTCAAGTCTTAAGTTTTTAGGAGAGAGAGGAAAAGAAATATCATTCTCTTTTTCCTTCTCAAGCTGAAGACTTGACGGCTAAAGCTTGAAGAGTGTGAACCATCACTAATTGTATAAAAATGTTAACACCTTCGACATATACTTGAAATGCTGCCAATGTGTACTAATTTTTTGACATGTAGAAATACTTGCATTACCATGTAAACATGCCTTTAATAAGTACATATGATTTTTTTGACAAATCATACGAATGAAAAGTCACTCTGCTGGCTTGTAATGAACATTTTTATAATAAATCGGATAAATTCGAAAGATTTTTGTTAAATTTCATCACAATAGAACATTCTATTCAAGATTCTCCATTTATAATTAAAAAAATGTTTCACCCAGCGGTTCTATTTTACCTGACTGTCGATATTTTTACTCCGCCAGCCAGCGGATTCAGTTAAGAATTGGATTCAATTCAATGTCAGAATAATAAGTTCTCCCAAGGTGCTTCGACCAAATAATTTGAGTCTTAGTTCTCCGAATGCAGGGCAATGACAGAGGAAATATTCTGTTAACTCTTCTTCTTCTTCTTATTTTTTGTCGTCGCAACTTCTAAACATGTCAGTATAATGGAGCTCCAGCCTCTAGGAGTGTTTCTCAATAGAAAAATGGCCAGCAATAACCGCAATTAGATTTCTGAGGTGATGTCTGGGTAGCTTTCTAGCTCGATGAGTAATTTTTGCATCTATAATGAGCCAGATTTTTCTGGTTTTCCCACAGATAGTTTTATGAAACCATCTCTGTCTTAGTAAATATTTAAAAACTGTTTCTTCTATGTCTCTTCTATGAAAATTGGAGAACTTAAACTTTTACTTCAAAAAGACTTTTGTACCGAGTTAAGATAAAATATGTTTACTTATTTGTATCCTTCTAAACCTTGTCTATAAAGTCTGTAATAACAAAACCCTTTAGTATCGAGATAAGAAAAACCGATTTGACCCTAGGAAGGAATTAAGATATTTAAAACAAGGGCGGATAAAAGCTTTCAAATTAAGTGGGAGTTCACATAGTGGAAATTTAAACACCTACATACCTAAATTTTGATTTAGGAATATTAATACGCGACTAGCCAATACAGTATCATTAACCCCTTACCCCCTTGGATTCACGCTCAAATTAGGGTTACATAAAAACATATAAATTGCACTTTAAATATCTGATCCTACTTACATATTCGTACCAAAATGAAGGTATAACCATATGACTAAACTTTTGTAAATCCTTATTATAGCCTTTCATATCGGGCATCGGAATGTTGGTTTGAAATTTATATTTCTCTTCTGTAGGTATACCTGTTATGGGTTCCAATATAGCATAAGCCTCATGATCATGTTTATTCGGATTAAGGCCCTCATAATGTAGAGTATAATTATATTCCGAGTTATAAAAATGCGGCGCAGAAAATGCGGTGGGAACACCATCTATAAAAATCAAAAAATTTTAGCAATTCCAATATTTTTGTAGTAAACTTATCTACTTACTTAACAAACATTGGGATATATCGAATAAACCCTTTGGCAGTTTTATACCCATCGAATAATCCAGACAACCCGTTTTACTACTTGTATCACCAATCGTATAGCGATAGCTCTTTAAACCCATGTGTTCCACAATTGTATCATATCTCATTTTTAAGGTGCGGCAACTTTCAACAGCCACTATATTGAAATCTCTGCCTGGTTTAAGAAACGGTGGAAATAGGGAATTATCGAAGGCATTGTCCATTTTAATGGGACAATATTCATCGGCTCTTTGAGCTCGCCTCAGTTGGGAACTTCTTTCAGAGAAAAAAGTTTTGTTGTTGAGCGTTTTCAAGCGGAAGAAATTTTCCATACCATTATCCGTACCAATTTGTACGTTGTATTCTTCGTCTTTTTCACGAAGAGCCTGAAAATTTTGGAATAAATAAAATGTTAATTAACTAATTAATAAAATAAATAAAACAATCGAATATATAAATGTGTTTACTGGTTATCCAAAAAGTTGAATTTGTTTTAGTTTAACCACACAGCTGAATTATCTTGGTATGTAAAGCGCATAAAATTCGACTCCAAAACCATCTTAAATAGGCATAATGTTTTGTTAGCCTTTATAGCTTTTTAAAACTTCTTTTCTTTAGTTTAAAACAATCAAATTTAAAAGATGATTTTGTAATCTTTGAAGTTTGAATTTTATTCTCTAAAGTCTGAAGTTATTGATAAAAACGCCATAGTTGATAAAATTGGGACACGAATTCGAAAATTCCAGATATTTTTTATTAATAAAGTGACCGCCTCCATGAATTTCTTGGTCGTCCGCGTCGTCGGATGCCTTGTGGGTTTCTCTCAATTGCTGCGTGGTAGATTCTTAGGGTGTGACCAAACCATGCCAGCTTACGACGTCGTTTTAGGGTATGAATATCTTCTTGATATGTAAGTTGGACCAATTCATCGTTAGTGATTATCCGAGACCCCCATATTCTTACGATGTTTCGCAAGCATCTATTGGTAAAGGTTTGAAACTTGCGTCTAACTTTTGTTGTGACAAGAAATGTCTCTGAATCGTACAACAAGACAGACTTAACTCACGCATCGAATAGTACGTGTTTTTTGGTCATCGGTGAGAATTCGCTCGACTTCACGTCATAGTCAGTTGTTTTAATGTATTCTAGTTAACAAAATTTTTGAAAGATGTGCTTTTGACGTTGGGGTTGCGTAATGGCTACAGCAGAGGTCTTAGTTTTGTTGCAACTTACGCGCAGGCCAACTTTTGCTGCTGTTGGGAGAGGTCGTTGATTTTGTCTTGCAACTTTTTTTCCTGGATGCGAAGATATCATCGGCGTTGTCTAGATCTTTGATATGTTGTTCGCAAAGATTTTAAGGATGTATACAAATCAAAAAATTACGAAACGGTATTTTTTAACAAGATTAATATATCGGGTGATTTTAATATATCGGTTGATTTTTTAGCTATTATCTTTTTGGCAACACTGGTTTAAACAGCTGACGCACGTTTCGTGTTTTGTTTCACTGTCTATAATTTAACCATGAATCGTCTTACAAACGAACAACGCTTGCAAATAATTGAATTTTATTATCAAAATACGTGCTCTGTTAAGAAAGTTCATCGCGCGCTTCTTTCATTTTATGGTCAGTTTAATCGACCCACTGAAGCGGCTATTCGGTACATTAATAAGCAGAATTGTCGATTTTGGAGTGAAGGTCAGCCAGAAGCATTGCGGCTTATGGGCTGGTGGCATCATTGGACCGTACTTCTTCAAAGATGATGCGAATCATAACGTAACTGTGAATGGTGAGCGCTACCGTGAGATGATATCCAACTTTTTTTTGCCCAAAATGCAATAGCTTGACTTGCATGACATGTGGTTTCAACAAGACGGTGCCACATGCCACACAGCACGCTTAACAATGGACTTATTAAGAGGCGAGTTCGGTGAACATTTTATTTCACGTTCGGGACCGGTCAATTGGCCGCCTAGATCGTGCGGTTTAACGCCTTTAGACTATTTTTTGTGGGGCTATGTAAAGCTCATGTCTATACACACATGCCCGCATCAATTGACGCATTGGACGACAACACTGAAGCATTTATTCATAAGATACCGGCCGAAATGTTGGAAAGAGTATGCCAAAATTGGACTAAGCGGATGGACCATTTGAGGCGCAGTCACGGTCAACATTTGCACGAAATAATCTTAAAACATTAATTATATGGACCGTACTATCGATTCAAATAAAGATTTCATGCATTTTTTTTATGTTTTTTTTTTAAAACTTTCATATAGCTCTTAAAAAATCACCCGATATTTAATATACCCGGAAAGATGTTTATTTTCTAAAGTAATTAATTTCGTTCCAAAAATTATTTCTTGATCATGACCTTTTTCGTTTGTATTTTGTAAAATTTTCTTTAATAAAGAAATATTTTGCTTGAACCAAGCCATACATCTATTTAGAATAAGTATTTTGTGGCTTAGACGAGAGTCATGCAAAATTATCTTGGCTCAATCCATATTTAGTAAATAATTCTTTCCGTGTAGTATGCCACTTCAAATGTGTATTTATTTTGTCACAATGTGCTATTTACAAGTATTTCGATTGGAAATTCCAAAAAAAGAGAAATGGGAAAATCTTTGAAAATTCTTAGTCATCTTCCTGTAATTTTTATAATCTTTGACAAACCATTGCAATTATATTATTTATTTTAATTGTCGTCAACGACATTTTTGCACTGATATACATTTAAGAAAAAAAAAATGTTGTCTGGCATTTAGCAGGAAAAAATTGTTTTAAACTACATATAAAACTTCAAGTGACACTTTTTAAAACTATACATTTTTTGCAAACAAATTGTTATCTCTAGAAATTTTTAAATCTCAAGCAAAGGAAAACAGTTTCGAATATTATACTTTATCTCGACACAGATTTCAGTTTCACTGTAAAACATAGCGACCAAACACACCACTTTTTTAAAAATAATAAAAATAAAAAAAATCTTTTATCATCCAATGTTTATTGACTTACATTGTACAATATTCCGCAATTGGCCACAATATTTGGCACATAGTTCGACAGCATATCCAATGCCGGCAGCTTAAAGTCCCACAAAAAATAATTTACATTCTTCTTCAAAAACACCGACTCATTTATGGTGATGGCATTGAATGCGTGTCTCACCAAAAACACCCAGTCATGCAATTTTGCAGCAGCGCTAAGTAACACCAGATTTGGCAGAATAATCGTTTGATTGAGTATGTCGGGTGAGCTACTCGATGCCGGATCAAATTCGATATGTTCATAACGGAACTTGCGATAAGTCAGTGTGTCGCGAGTTTGATGTAAAACTTTGTTATGACCCCTTAGACTATAAACAATGGGACCGACTTGTTCCAATTTCAGGCGGGTATCGGTACCATTTAAAAACTCTTCGGAGTTGGTAACATTAAAAAGATAGACTTTTAGACGGCCATAGGGAGAGGAAATCCAATTGTTCTGTGAAGGCATGCCTTTACGAAAACGTACGTGTTCCTTGGCCATTTCCCACTGATAGTTAAGATTTAGGGAAATCAAAAATAATAAAGTGGTCGTTGTACCGATGATGGATAATGCAACTAGTTTGCCTAAGTAGAGAAGAAATACATAAAGCACAAGTATTAGTCAGTTATTTAAAGGACTTTATGGAATTAAGGAATATTATAATAATTGTGTGATGCTAACACATAAAACATTTCCGTCCAGACATGAATACTTTTTTTATTAATATTTTTTTTTTTTTTTTTTTTTGGAAAAAAACAAAACACCAGAATTTTTAATTATAGCACTTAATTTTTTATTCGATTTAGTTGTTATTTGTATTAGGACGCGTAAAACACTACTAAGGTATTGGGCTCAGTCAAAGAAAGATTTTAATTCAGAAAAATAACTGTCGGTTGTGAATTGAATTTAAAAAAATATATAAAACATAAATACAAAGTAATATATATTATATGTGAAAAGCAACAACAAACATGAGTTATTCTTATCATCCGATGTTTAGGTCTTCTTTGACAATCGTCAAATACACTCGAAAAAAGTTTTTTAAAAAGAGTTCATAAGAAATTTTATATAAACGGTGGCTTGACCCCTAAAAGTTTGACTTATCATATTTATGAGTTACTACAATTTTCTAAGCCAACGGTTGCCAAATGGGGGAAACGTACTTTTTTGAATTAAACATTTTTATACCCTTCACCACAGGTGGAAAAGGGTATATATAAGTTTGTCATTCCGTTTGTAATTTCTACAATATTGATCTTAGACCCTATAAAGTATATATATTCTGGGTCCTTATGAGGAGAGAAGTTGATTTAACGATATCCGTCCGTCCGTCCGTCCATCTGTCCGTCCGTCCGTCCGTCTGTCTGTCTTACGTTTGATATGTGTTTTCCGGAGACTCCAGACATGATAGCGGCTACGTTGTTTTACATTTATGTCACATATAGTCCACCATTTCTTGCTATTGAATTTCAGCCAGATCGGTCCAACAATGGCTGAGATATGACCAAAAAACCACGACTGCCTCTAATTTTTCCAAAAAATTCCTTGTGGTTGTTGTATTTGTATTACTTTTTTCTGTATATCTGGAGAACGGCAAGAGCCAAAGTTTTAAAATTAGGTGCAAACATTTAGGTTATAAATATACACCATCCTACAAAATGTGGGCGGGATTGGAGAAGTAGGCGTGGTACCTCTCATACAAAAAGTATTAAAAATTGTATAAAAACCTGAATTTTTTTACTGTAATATGACCTATGGTTACGCCTTATATATCAGAAGATCGGAAATTTTTAATAGAAAATATTTTCTGAAAAACTCGGGAAAATCGGTTCAGATACGAAAAAGTTATGACCAAAATATTAATTTTTTTTTGAAAAATACCCATTTTCAGGAACCATAGATCTTCCCGAGTCCACGTTTTATAGCCAAAATAACTTTCTTCTTTAACACGTCGGTATATAAATCTATCAAATCGGTTAAGAAATAGCAGAGTTATGACCAAAATACTGAAATCCCAAAAATTACTTTTTTATACCCTTCACCGAAGGTAAAAGGGTATATATAACTTTGTCATTCCGTTTGTAATTTCTACAATATTGATCCTACACCCTATAAAGTAGATATATTCTGCGTCCTTATGAAAAGCGAAGTTCAAATCCGGTTGTCCGTCTGTCCGTCTGTCCGTCTGTCTGTTGAAATGGGTTTTCCGAAGCCCCCCAGATATGATGGGAGCTTCGTTGGGGTATCTTTCTGTCAGGTATTCTTATTATAATTTTGCTATTGAAATTCAGCCAGATTGGTCCACAAATGGCTGAGATATGAGCAAAAAACCACGACTACCTCTAATTTTTCCCAAAAATCCCTTGTGGTTGTTGTATTTTTATTACTTTTTGCTGTATAACTGGGGAACGGCAAAAGCCAAAGTTTCCAAATTAGGTACACACATTTAGGTTGCCAATACACACCATTCTACAAAATGTGGGCGGGATTGGAGAAGTGGGCGTGGTACCTCCCGTACAAAAAAAATTAAAAATTTTATAAAAACCTAAATTTTAAGGCTGCCATATGTCCTATGGATATGACTTATATACCAAAATATCGGAAATTTAGAAGTAGAACATATTTTACATAAAACTCGGGAAAATCGGTTCAGACACAAAAAAGTTATGACCAAAATTAATTTTTTTTTTTTAAATACCCACTTTCGGGAGCCATAGATCTCCCCGAGTCCAAGATTTATAGCTAAAGTAAACGGTAAATTTCTTCTTTAACACGTCGGTATATAAATCTGCCAAATCGGTTAAAAAATGGCTGAGTTATGAGCAAAAAACCACGACTACCTCTATTTTTTTAAAAAAATACATTGTTGTTGTTGTATTTTTATTACTTTTTGCTGTATATCTGGTGAACGGAAAAAGCCAAAGTTTCCAAATTAGGTACACACAATTAGGTTGTCAATACATACCATCCTACAAAATGTGGGCGGGATTGGAGAAGTGGGCGTGGTACCTCCCGTAGAAAAAATATCAAAAACTTCATAAAAACCTGAATTTGTGCACTGCTATATGACCGATGGTTACACCTTATATATCAAAAGACCGGAAATCTTTAGTAGAAAATATTTTCTGTACCAGTTTTCGCTTTTTAAATTTAATTTATAATGGAGTTTAAAGTATTATAATTATGTATGTATACATATGTAAAAATTATTTAGTTTTTGTCTAGTTGCTCTGTATTCTGCTCCCACAATGGTGAAGGGTATATAAGATTCGGCACAGCCGAATATAGCACTCTTACTTGTTATAATTAAGATTGTTTTTTATACCCTTCACCGAAGGTCCTACACCCTATAAAGTATATATATTCTGGGTCCTTATGCAAAGCGAAGTTCAAATCCGGTTGTCGTCTCTTCTTTCTATCCCCTCACCCCCCCCTTCGTATTTGTTTACATATACTAGCATAATGCCCAATATGATTTTCGTTATCACCCTTCTTTATTATTTCATAATAAAAAATATTTACCAGTTATCGCTTTTTAAATTTCATTTATAATGAAGCTGTAAGTATTGTAAATATGTATGTATATGCTTATGTAAAAATTATTTAGTTGCTCTTTATTCCACTCGCACAATGGTGAAGGGTATATAAGATTCGGCACAGCGGAACATAGCACTCTTACTTGTTTTTATTTAAGTTTTAATATTTAGAACTTTTTTTTATTGTTAAATCTTTCAAAAGTTATATAAAAACAAGAAATCATTGACTTATCCCATCAACAATAAATTTCAGTGTTCTTATCAAGAATAAAAATTGGGAATTAAGCACGAATAACAAAATCTTGTAAATTAAAATTTTGTATTCCCAAAAATTTCTTTGCTGAAAGTATTGTTTGCGTTTATTTTGACAAATTTTTCTTCTTACTTTTTGTTAGTTAAGGGGCTTGCGCAGCAGCAAATGTTGGAAACTGCTGCTTTAAACATTAACTTTACTAGCAGAAACTTGCAACGAAAGAGTAAATTAAAAATTAACAAAATTATACTAAAAAAATAAAAAAGTAAATAAACGCTTTACCAGCAAAAAACAAACAAAAAAACTAGCAAGTTAGGCATATTGACTGTATCCATCTGTAGGATACAAAATTCTGTCTTTCTTAGCTCAAATTAATAATACTCCCAAAATGATTTTAGTATTAATCTACATTTATACATATCGCTCATTTGCTGCAACATCGTTATAACTCAAAAATAATGGTTTTTCATTAGAAATATTTAGAATATCTTCATAAAAATGGTTTACTAGTATTAGTGATATTAAATCAAAATTTGCGACTTTTAACTTATGACGTTGTTGCAGCAAATGACTGATTTATCAAACTAAGACTAAGCGCCTGAACCTTAAAAATTAAAATTTGAGTGTATAAAATTTGTAAATTTGCGAAAAGGTACACAAAAATTGAATACTTATCGTTGTTCGTTAAAAAATAAGCGGACAGGCGTCTGGTACTTTTCTAAAATTCGGCCCTTGTGGTGAGTAATCAGGTAAAACCTGTATTTTGGAACTTTTTTTGTAACATTAAAATAAAAATTATATCACATTCGTAACTCAACTACAGAATACAAATATATATTTGGTACTATTTCGCAATTCGAAAGATTAATGGAAAAAATAGTTTTGCTACTTTTTTGCACACCATTCACTGACATATACGTATACAATTATGGGTTCTCACTACATTATAGAAATTTGTAATACTTCAATGGGAATTAAAAAAGGTATCAAAAAGGGGAAGTAAGGAAAATTAAATTTTATCCTACATATTACTTTTCCGTCATTTAGTGGTACTTTTTGAGTTTTCTATAATATTGAACTGAGAAACATAAAATTATAGGTGCAGGGTCCGGAGTGAATAAGTCCCTTTATATGAACAATTTTGTTACTTTTTTTGTAAAAACCAAGGAACATAAACTTTGGCATATAAATATGCCCACGAAAGAGAGGGACACGTTTCATTATAAAATAAGTTCCGTTTGCTAGAGGTTGTGTTTTTGGCATTTATATCAAATTTTTTTTGGAATTAAAATTGGTTTGTTAAAAATTGTGATTTTTTTTAGGTTTTTAGAATTACGATTTTGGAGCTATTTTATGATACCAAAAAATGTATTACATATTTACAATCAAACACTTAGAAATGCCCCTTTTTCCTCTTAAATAATTATAATTCATAAATAAGTAAAATATTATTAATTTTACTTAGTTTTTACTTTGAGTGTATCGTGCTGGCCGGTCTCTTACAAATCGTCTCTGCAGTTCTAAACTGTCTTATCACTTATTGAACCGCATTCAATTCTTATCATTTCAGCTTCAAGACAAAACTTTCTCGATTTGTTGTACAACAACAAGTTCTCATAAACGACGCTTGTACATTTCAAAACTCATCAATTCATTTGCTGTAGAATTTCGAGATGATAGTTGACTTGTGCTATAGACTCTAGCTTCTTCTGATTTGTAGTATTATTTCCTTTAGCTCTTAAACATGTTTACTTAATAGGGATTTTAGTTTCTTTTAAGATTATTTTACTCTTTTAATATAATTAAAAAAATACACATGTACTTACATATAAATATTATCAATAAAAATGAAAAAAAAAAAAATGAAAAAAATCATAAAAAAATGTTAAAACATCAGCTCTATGGACGGACGGATAGACGTCTTCCTTTTCATAAGTAGTTCAAGAAAAGATCATCATCGTCAGACACAATAAACAACAAATTATGCGTAAAAAACATTTAGTTGAGACAAGACGTGGGTGTGTAATAAATCATTTAAATATGAATTTTTATAACGACATTCGAAATACCTTAAAATTCAAACAGAAATGGGTTTGAGAAAGTTTTAAAGCCAAAAACTACTTACAAATTTAGGTTTGATACAGTTTACATTTGGCGTTTTAAAGACAATTTTTAAGTGAAACGTATACCAAGTGATGTTTTATTTTTAAAAAATCAGATTTCTTTTAAAAAAAGGTTCTATATATTGCAAAAACTTTTTAAAACTTACAATAAAAACTGAAGTTATGGCTAATTTCTGTGGCATTTTGACAAAACATCTTGAGTCGAGATAAGATAGCAAAAAAGTTTTTAAAAAAACTCGGTAATAAAATAATTTTTAGCAAATAATAAAATTAACCAAAATTAAAGAAAAATTTCGTCTATAATACGAAATTTTAAAAACGTAAACAAAAATGATTTTCGAATGGCTTTTCTAAAATCTTTGGAAAAGGTTTCCTTATGAGCTGGCCTTAGCAACCAGTGAAATGCGCATAGAAGCTAGCTTTCCCTCGGAAATCGTATTAATAATAAACTTTGTATTCCCGAAAATAACGAAAATAACTAACAGATTTGAAACAGAATATAAATTATTTTTTAAGGAATAATGAAATTAGCGAGACAAACCACTTAAGGGTTTATTTTTCTCTTCCTTCTGAAAGGCGTAAGAGGACCTTTGCTACTTAATTAACCTTATTTCATTAAAAATAGTGTGGTATTAAAAAAATATCATCAAACAGATGTACCCATGTTCTTTAACTCCAGCGTCGTAAAACTTTTCGGTTAATTGTAAGAAAATTTATTGTTGAAAATTGCTACAAGCGTGGTGAATATCGCTTTGAGTACAAACTTTGCATTCAATATTTAACACGCTAAATACACACTAGCGTTGAGTGTAAAACGTAGCTATTATTTTGTTCCATTGTAATTAAGAAAAGTTTAACGCTTTGTAAAGGTTCGTGTAACCTGATAAATATATTACACAACTATAACGCATCATTATTTTTGGAAATTAAAAATCCATTGAATAATAACATGGAAGAGTTAAATATGTTGATCTTGGCTGATTTTTTCATTGCTTAATTATTTTGATTTTAAAATTTTGTTAAAGTATACGAATGTCTTTAAAGCTTGTTTGTAAACAACATAAATTAAAGTCGCACTTTACATTATTCGGTATAGCCGACGATTGTATTTTCGCCGCCGTAATTGATAACTATGTATGTGTGTGACTGGCGTTCTCAACGTCTGCAATGTCACATCGGCTTCGAGTGGAATATTATGACATTTAAAAAGTAACGGCGTTACCTCTTTTGATAGTTTTTGACAAAAGAGACAGGGCAACTTTTTTCTAACTTTTCAAGAACACTCATAAAACTGCTCTGAGTGGAGAAGCAGTTCGCGCTTTTTGTCATTAGTTCTTAAGGACAAACAGAGCGTTCTTGTTTGTGCGTTTTGCGTTGTCACCCCTCATTGGTTAGTAGTTCGGCGTCGTAAAACTGTACCGAGTTACAGTTTTTGAGGTTGTTCAACATTCCCTATATGCAATCGTTGTTAACCTCAATGTTTTAATGTGTTTGTCTGGTGGAGAACCAAAAATAACTCAAAGTGACTGGTGGAGAACCATATATAACTCAGATGTTTTACTGGTGGAGTACCAATGAAATAACTTAGACGTTTATTGGTGGAGACCAAAATACTCTGGAGCGGATTCTGGAAGCTCTTGCCTTCCTATACGAAGGTTTAGGTCGAGCGAGGACTTGTGAGTGAACCTCCAAAAATCGTGTGATACCCTGGCATTATAACTTAAATAGTTCGCCAAAAATTTATTTTTAAGCAAAATCAAAAAAAAAACTTGTCAAGAAAGGATAAAATATTTTGTGTCAGATATGTATTTTCGAATCGAGCAATTCTCACCAAGGTCACAGATCATGTGTTCTGTTTAACTTAAATAAGTCCCTTTCAAGACTTGCAATTTTTGTTGAAGAAATTTTGAGTTTACGGGTGAGAAGATTAGAGAGGGGCTCTGCAATTCTGTTTTGTTTTGTAATTCTCACTTTTCAACTTGAACTTCAATTTGAAGGTTTGTATATGTATTTGTTTGTATTTATATATAAAATAAAAAAAAGAGTAGAGGAGAGACGGTAAAAAAATACAAATATTGCAAAACTAGAATTTTACAATATAGACATGTATACAACTTTAAAGAAGTCTTTAAAAAATTATGTCTGAAAAAAACTTGTAAAGTGTATTTATTTCCAATAATACCACTGTGCGACAAATGGTAGGGGTCAGTGATTGGGAAGGGTTCAAACTACCGGGGAAAGTTATATCGGTAAAAAAGAAGTTATACGTGTCCCGGCGTTTCGCTGGGTCACGTCTAGGAATCAAGATATATCGATTTGAAAAATGGGCTAAAAAACATAACAATTTTAAGGCTGCCATACGTCCTATGGGTATGACTTATATACCAAAATATAAGTTATGACCTGCTGACAAGAAAAATTAATAATTCATACCAGTTATGAAAATTAAAATAAAAAGGGGCTCGAAGTTGCATCATAATTCGAAGACTAAGATTGGCCCTCCCTCTAGAGACAGAATCTCCCCATGCCATCCAAACAACGTTTGCATGTCCCAAACACTTTCATGCTAATATTTTATAAAATACATAAATGAAAAAATATTATTATTTATTTGTGTTAATAAGAAAAGAAGGAACGCCAGAACTAATAATAGAAAAGAAACCTTTTTCTTCCCTTTAAATCACATTTCCCCTTAAGGTCTTTTAGTGCGTCCTATAAAAAAAAACTTGTCCTCATATATAAATAGACATACATGTCGCTCCTTTATTGCAACATAGTCATATCTGAAGAAATCAAAAATTTTAAGTTGCTTAAGCAAAAGTGACCCTTCATACCTTCTTTATATGTAAAATAACACAGTGCAACACGAAAAAATTTAACCATAAACGGGCAACACTACGTGATGAAAGACCAAAAAAAAAAAAGACCCGTGTCTCTCAGTTTTGCCCAAAGTCATACAATTTTTTTAATGGGCCCCCAAAGATTTGGGGCCTCGGTGTCATTTTTGCAAAAAAGCGATAATTTTCTCAGGCTAATATCTTGCACACTGTTCGGAATTTTGATGTACTCTCTGAGGCAAAGTTGTAGCTCTTAAAGCTCATAAAGAAGAAAAATTGTGAACATATAAAATCAAAAAACTTCATCTCAAGAACAAAATCAAAAAAAAACTTAAAAAAATTCGATTTTTTTACCTTTTTTCGCCTGTTCAGGTCCATAGGTAGCAAACCGTTAAAAATTCAAAGATCTCAGTTAACAGCTTTCTAGAACATATGAGCTTCCTAGGAATTATTCATGACACCGTTTTGGTAGCGCTTAGGTAGCCGAAAAAGTGAAAAATTTTCGGTAAACCTAAACGCTACCTAAACCTAAAAAATTATGTTGAATTATTCTTCCAGATTTAAATAATATGCGTTTTACCACTTGAATTGTAATGTTTTTGTGAGTCGATCTATCCGTTCGGCTGGCTTATTGTCTGTCCTTGCGAAATTTTGAATTACGTTTGAATTATCATATAGACGAAGGCTATTGAAAATATTGATAACCGGTCCATAAAATCACATTGCCCCATATTGACTTCTTTCCGGGATAGTGTTGTTCCCATAAACTATCTCATTATGTGGGTATTTACTGCCTGTTAACGCAAAAGCCGTTCAATTAACTTAATTTTGGTTTTAAATGTAAGTTTAATGAACGAGTTTTGTGCTCGTGTTCTAAAAACAGGATAGTTAGATTAAGTTAAGTCCAAAAATAAGTCAAATTAAGTCCAAAAAATATCTTATCAAATATGTTTAAAATCGGGCCATATTTAATAATAGTTTCTATACAAATTCTACTTCCGAAAATAGCTTTAAGTGCCATAATTTCCTTATAAATAAAATTTAGCGACGATTCTTTTTATATTAGCTACTATTTCATGGCTAGGACGTGCAATTAATCGCATTTATTATTGGAAAATATGCGCTAAAAGATTCATTAAAACCCAAAATATGCTTTTAAAATTAATTGGATATGGGCATTTCCCCAGAATGGTCTACCGGGATGAAAAAATAAAATGTGGATTATCATCATCTTTTATTGTTTATTATTAGAAAAAAAAGAATGGTTTCCTAGCATACCTGATCTGTATTACTTGAGGAAATTGGGCTGGAATGGGGATGAAACGATACGAGTAAATACAAGTACATATTCGATACTTTTATATAAGTACCAAGTATTTTTGTAATCGATACTTAGCAACCGAGTACCAAGTAGTATCGGTAAAAAAATACTCGGTATCGGTCAAAAGTAATCGTTTAACTTTGGTATTGAAATTAATCTTAAATTTTGATTATTTTCCAAAGCTGGAGCAGCAGTAACGGTATCAAGAAACCGTTTGACCAGTAAACACTAGGGATGCCAATCCCGAATACCGAAAACCCGGGATTATTCTAAAAATTTAAGTCTCGAATCCGAGATTTTGGGCTTAGTAAAAATTCAATATTTAATCATACTGGACATAAATCTAATTTTTAACTGGTTACAAAAAAAGTCACAAGTGAATAAATGTTACATGCAATGCATTATGTACCACGAAAACAAAATCAGATGGTGGGTCTTTTTTTTTAAGTGGATGATAATAGAACTGCGCACGCAAAATGCAAGTTGTGCAAAAAGGTGTTAACAACTTAAGGGAGTTCTACCAAAGGTCTTTTGACACATATAAGTTTATTTTATTAGATTGATACTTGCATATATATAATTGAGATAAAATAAATTAAATACAGTATTAACGGATATAAGAAACTTAAAAAATCCACGAAAAAAGTTTCTTATAAGCGTTTCTTTCTTATATACAATTATTTTATATAAGATACTTATTTCTTATATAAGTAGCTATGGCCATAAGACTTTCATATTTTGGTTTTCTGTCTCTTTTTTTGTTAACATTTCTAACTTTTAAATAATTATTTTCTATGTCTTTGGAGTTTTTCACTATTTTAGATGTTTTTGCAATTTCGCTTCTTTTTATACCGTTTTGTATATCTTTAAAAATTTTAACTTTTGTTTTTATTGGCAAAAAACACAAAGCTTCTCATGAGTACCAGCTCGCTCATATAAAACTAAAAGTAAAAAAAAACTTTGTTCTTGTTGTAAAACTGTCAGAAAACAGCGTTGTCCATGCAAACTACATAAATTCTGTGCTGCCGTTGGAAGTTTCTTATATAAATTCTTTTTCTATTCATTTTGTGGTTTTGGTGTTTAAGAAAAATGTTCTTTAATCAGTTTTTTTCTTATAAGCGTTTTTCTAATATGAAACCTTTTTTGCTAAAAAGACATGGTTCTTATATGAGATGTTCTTATATCCGATAAATACTGTATTGTCATATAGCATATATGTAGTTATTTATTAACGATACCACCCAGAAGTGTTGAATGCGAATATTGGTTTCGTCGGCAGCATATGTTTGCGAATAAGGTATCAATTATCTGACGTCATTAATTTGTTTAAGAATCTTTTTAAAATCTAAGTTTTAATACATAATACTTCTATATTACTTTAAAAGAATACATTATTTTAGTTTTATTTTGTAATGAGTTTAATTTTCTTAATGAATTAATTTGTTTTAATTCTTATACATAAACATTAAATTATAATTATATGAATTTTAAAATTGGCATTTATATATGAAATCCCGATCCGTCCTGGTATCCCTTTTTTTGAATTAAAAATCCCGAATCCCGGGTTTCAAAAAACCTGGTCCCGTTTGGCATCCCTAGTCCACACCTATAAACCACATATCGTCTAGGTCCATTTCCTCAATTTCTAGCTATATGAAGTCCGTTACCATCCCGCGATAGCGAACACCATTCACGATAATTGCTTAGCCGACCTCATTTTCGAAGACGCCGCCAGCCGCAGAACTAACTGGGGAGCATGCACATTTATTTTCCCATTTCCTACCGGTTTGCTGAAATTTACAAGCAATTCTGCCGATTGTGGAAACATTTGGTCGATTATACTGACCAAAAAAATCACGATGTGCATTAAATGCATTTTGATTGACGCCCATTTTCGTAAAAGGCTTTATTAATCTTAACGCGCTGCTCAATTGTGTACCTCTCAATAATCGAAGTTGTCAAATACTGAAACAAATATAGGTCAATTTAAGTTGCGCAAAAAACTTGACGTTAAGGTGTGACTCACAATTTACATCATGGATTATGGTTTTTATTATATATTTATCAATTTAAAAATAAAATACATTTATTATTTAGCTTAATTTCTTCGACCTTCTAAATATTATTTACTTTTTTTTTTAAAAAATTTGTTTGAAATATAAAAAAACCAAAAAATCCCTGAAGAAGCTATCCATTGAGATAGCGAAATATTGGATAAATTTTAAATAAATATTCTTTATATAAAACGGACCTTGAGCTTGAGAAATTATTGAAAGGAAATAAAATACATATTTATATTTAAGATAAATTCATAGTGACATTGTTGATTTCTGCAATAAAAGGTGAATGAAGGTTGTTATCCTGAACGTTTTTTAAAATTTGGTTTCCTAAGAAAAAAAAGATTTTTCGAAAGAAAATTGGTACTAGGTTGTAACTAAAAGTGGTCTCAATCTTTACACTTATCGTTTCGCTCAAAAATTCTAATAGGTCGAAGTTCTTATTTTATTGTATAGTAATAAAACACTAATAAGAACGCTTTTAAATGCTACTTTCTATTCTATTATCATTCAAACCGTTACAAGTACCCATACAAGTAACTAAGTATCGATACTTTTTTTTCGATTCTAAGTAGGTATCGATACTTTTCGAGCGATACCACATCGAGTAAAAGTATCGATACCTTAGAGGTATCGTTTCATCCCTAGGCTGGAAACAGGAAAATTTTATAATTTCCTGTATTTTCTTCTTCTAAAGACATTTTTATATACGGGTAATTCCATGTCAAAACGACCAAGAGTGGGACACGACCCCTTCCGATTTTAATGAAATTTGGTGAGAAGGGTCCTTTTATCTTATTAGGAACATATATGAACGAAAAAAATTTTTAAAATTTGTTTTTCGGAAGTTATGTCATATTCAAAATGTCATAATTTCGCCGAATTAGCCGAATGTGTTGAGCTTATTTCTTCAATATCTCGAAAACTACTTGACATATGAAGATCATTTTAAAGAGAATACTTGGCGCTACAAACCATAAATTGAAAAAAAAATTTTTTTAAAAAATGTAATATCTGCAAAATGTTAAATTTTAAAAACGGGCTAAGTCAAAAACCTATTTTTTTATTTAGCTGATTTTTTTTTGTATAATACCTCAAACTGTTCTTTAAAAATCCTGAAACTTTGAAGGAGGTGTTTTTTTTCTTTTTTAAGATATGATTTTTTTCCATTCGCAACCCTTAAAAAAATAATATTAAAATAGAATTTTAATATTGTTATTTTGAGAAATAAGTACACTGTGCTAGTTGCAAACAACAGACCAGCCGCGCACCTGGCATTTTACCATAATTTGGTACGCTGAATCCAGTGGTGCTAAGCGTTTTTTTAGGTTAGCTCGTGTTTTCAAGATATACCGTTATTTCGAAAATGTAAGAGGCTGCACAGCATATATTTGCGTAACTCAAAAACGGTTTAGTTTATTGAAATAACTAAAAAAACCGAAATTCGGCAATAAATAATAAAGTGGGGTTGGTCATACATTTGACCCATCTAGGAGCATCCTACGCGCTGTACCATACAAATATTGCGGCTTAATAAAATTCTTTAATTTGGCCCCTGCAGCGCGTAGGATGCTCCTAGATGGGTCAAATGTATGACCAACCCCACTTTAGTAGGGGCCATCCCCCGAGTGCTGTTCCTAACATAAAATAGGCAATGTGCATAACAACAATAACCGCGACGAATTTGTAATCAATGGGCAAAATGTACAATATGTGGACTCATTCTGTTATCTAGGATGTATGATATCAGCTTCTGAAGGTATAGTGGAAGATGCACAAGACGAACTGGATAAAGCCCGATCTGCATTTAAGAGACTTAATCATATATGACGTTCACCGCAATTATCTCTCTAAACAAAATTAATTTAAAAAAAAAAGTTGTACACTGAAAAAATTCTCCAAAAATTTTCATTATTTAAAGCATTAATTAAAAATAAAATCAGTTTTAATTAAAAAATTTAATCAAGGGAACTAAATGTTTCATTGATACTATAAATTTGTTCACTGATGCAAATTTACAAGATTTTGTTTGTGGTGCTTAATTCCGAATTTTTATTCTTGATAAAAACAATGACATTTTTTGTTGAAGGGATAAGCTATTCCTATGCGCATTTCACTGGTTGCTTAGGCCAGATCGTCAAGAAACTTCATCCAAAGATTTTAGAAAAACTTAAGATATTAAACCAAATAAAATTGTTAAGCGTTTAAGAATTAAATGCAACAGTTCTTCTTGTAACAATATCATAGTTTAAACAAAAACATCAACAATAAACAGTGAGCTTATCTTTTCTTACATTCCCCACTACAATTGGTTGAAATTCATCCAACATTAATTGCAGTTGTAAGTAGGTTAAGAAAAAACAAAATAAAAATAAAAACAACCTGCTTTAAATAATAAAGTGTTGCCAGTTTTAGTTTTTTTAAGCCGTGCACTTGCCTGTTTATTATCAAAGTAATTTTTGGGAATACAAAATGCGCATAGGAATAGCTTATCCCATCAACAATAAATTTCAGTGTTCTTATCAAGAAAAAAAAATTGGGAATTGAGCACGAATAACAAAATCTTTTAAATATAATTTTGATTTAATTAACATTTTAGTTGTTTTGAAATAAATTTTGAATTAAAATAATAATCAAATAACAAAAAATTATTTTGTTTAAAATAAAATAATTTAAACTTGTTAAATTGTTTTTGGAAATTGTCAAAGTAAATCAACACATTGTTTAAAACGGCAAAGTTTTTTGATAATTTTTTTAATTAAAATTAAAAAAAAAAATATATTAAAAATATTAAATTTTTACAATTTTAAGTAATCAATATAATCATTTTGGTAATAGGTGCAAAATCAACAATTGGGTTGCTTGATTCTATGAATTTGGTATAAAATTGGTGATTAGAGAAAATTTTTTAATTTTTTCTGTGTATTTGTTTTCTTTGTTTTGACATACATTTTTAAAGAATCAGGCTAGCTTCACAATGACAGCAATATTTTCACTTGGTGTTCACAATAAAGCAATAACTTAAGGAAAATATATGAAATTTTTTATGAAAAAAAAAGAAAGAGAGAAAAAAAAAACAAAATTGGTGGGTGCTATTATTGCGAACGAAGCTTTAAAGTTACTTTTAAGCTTCATTCACAATGATAGCTTCAACCACTATTTGTATGCCATAGTAAATGACTTTTTTAATAACTTTTATTTAATTTTGTATAAAAATTTTACTAATATCGAGCCTTTACCGCAAAAATAGCTTAAGCGGCATAATTTTTAATATCCGTTTTTAATAAATGAATTTTTTGGCGACACTTGCATCATCTCCTAAAATGCCATGGTCACATAACGATTTTATATCAAAAACTACTTAAGGTTAAATGACAACCTTCATACAAAATTTTTATGAAATTGTGCTTTTGTCGCTTAAGCTTTTTTTGCGGTGAGGGCTCGATATGTTTTAAAAAATATTAATAAATACTGAATAGTGTTCTGGGCAAAATTTTTTTGAATAAAAATGTGTTTGCTTGTGAAAAAAAATGGCTGCTTTATTTGTCGCTTAAGCTTTTTTTGCGGTAAGGGCTCGATATGTTTTTTGAGAAATAAGGCCATATGGCTTTATTGTCTATGGCTTTATTACACGGCACCATGTGGATCTGGCCTTATTTTTAAACATGAAATTTTTGATTAGTAAACTTAATTTTTATTAGCTGTACTTAAAATTAAAAACTATTTAAGGCCAGTTTACACGGTAATACAATGTATTACGACTTTGTAGAATCAAAATATTATGAAATTCTCTCCGTGTTAAAAAGAAAAAAATAAAAGTCTGTTGAGAGTATACTTTATGTTTACACGGATGGTATAAGTAAAATCAAAAATAATAACATAAAAGCAGATGGTTGCAGTTTTACAATTTTTACAAAAACAACATGAAAATTTCCTGAGTTGATTTTAGTTGTTTTTGTAATTGTATACAAATACTACCACCTTCAATATACTCCGTTAAAATGCACCTCTGCTGTGATGAAAATACATAAGTTTCTAAAATGGTTTACATAGGGTCTTCACCTGACAATTTTTTGTCATACCAAACGTCAAACTTCATATAAAAAAAACGCTGACAAAAATTTTTAAGTTTTTTTTATATGGACTTTGACGTTTGGTATGACAAAAAATTGTCAGGCGAAGACCCCATGTTAGAAAAAAACCATTTACCGACCGCTTGTCAGATTTTGTAATCGTATTCTCTCTTACTCAATGCATTTTGCTTTTACATGATATGATTTCTCTCATTCTACATTATGTCGTAATACAATGTATTACCGTGTAAACTGGCCTTTACACCGAATTCTTATTTTTCAAAAAGAATAGCAACAAAAAAGTTTCTGTTTAGAATTTTTCTTGTAAAAAAAAAATTCTTCAGAAATTAAATCAATTCTCGAAAAATTAATTCCATGCATTTTCGCTTGCTGGAACTAATTGTAGGTTGTGTATTAAGCACTCTCAGCTTTTAGGATTTTTCCCCAAATAAAGTATTTTTTATTGTAATTTGGGATAAAGATTTCGTGAAAACGCCCACTTGTTTTTCGGTTAAAAGACCGATTTGCTCAAGATTTTGATAGAAATTCAAGTCGTTTTTGGCTGCTTTGAACAGCTTGCTGAAACAGTTTTAAATATGCTTTCTATGCAAAAATATCCACAAACAAATCGATGCCATATTTCAGCAAAAATTGAGATTCATACAAAGAAAAAATTATTAGTCATTTTTTATCAATTAAAAAAGTTGTTTAAAAAGTATTTAAACATAATCAATGTGATAATTGAATCAATTATTTTTTTTGTTGAAGGAACATTAAAAATTTAATTTTGATTTAATTAACATTTTAGTTGTTTTGAAATAAATTTTTAATTAAAATATATAAATAAATAATTAAAATAACAAAAAATTTTTTCGTTTAAAATAAATTAAAATCAAAAATATCATTTATTGAAAAAAAAAAAAAAAAAAATGTTTACAATTGTAAATTTTTACAATTTTTATTAGTCTATATCGAGACCTAACCGCGAAAATAACGTAAGCCACATCATTTTCGATTTTCGTTTTTTTTAATAAATGACTTTATTGGTAACACTTGCATCATCTCCCAAAATGTGATGGTCACAGTAGGTACCGTTACGTTTTTTTAGCAAGAACAATTTTATTGTAAGCGACAAATTTCATACAAAATTTATATGAAATAAAATTTGATTTTTGGTGCTTACATTATTTTCGCGGTTAGGGCTCGATATAATCATTTTGGTAATAGGTGTAAAATCAACAAATGGGTTGCTTGATTCTATGAATTTGGTTTATTAGAGACAATTTTTAATTTTTTCTGTGTATAAATAACATATTCACTCAATAGAAAACATGCATTTGCAAAATTTTAAGCTGGTAGGCCCAAATTTAGACCCCCTCTCTTAATCGCTTTAAGATGAACAAATCTCATATAGATGTTGATATCTAGATAATATTCGGCAAAGAGAACTCTAATATAAATTTAAACCTTATTTTAATTTTTTTTTTCGGTTTCATGATTGCCCATGGGTCTAGGGCTGCCAGATACCAAAGGTCCAATAACTGGACAATAGAAAAAATTCACCTGGATTTTGAAAAATAACTGGACAATTTGAAAAAGAACTTAACTATAAGAAAAAATTAAAGTTTACTTCAGATTTTATTTTGCATAAAAGAAAAATTTTAAAAGCAAGGAAACGTTACACCTATAATTCAGTCTTATACCATATTACAACATTATAATCAGGGCGAATCCACTACAAGTGGCAACGAAAAGCCTGCTGACTTTGACAGTTCGAACCAATTTGTTTTGGTTTCATAATTTTTTATTTATAAATAGTCGATGGAGATTTCCAGTTCAATTTTGGTTTAAATAACCGTCGTTTTTTTATTTTAAAATAAGTTCTTATGAAGATAAGCTGTACTCATAGTATGAAGTACAGTCAAATCCCGTTAATTCGTACCTTGATAAATCGTAATTCCCGATAATTCGTAAAAAACTGTCGGTCCCTTGAAGAAATCTCCTTAATTTGTAAAATTTCCATACATTTTGGTCCACTCGCTAATTCGTAATTTTTTCCTTTTCCTTTCTCCTCTCACACCCATAAACTCAGACTTTCTGAAAGAAAAATTTCATAGTGTGAAGACTTATTATTTTCTTAAGATCAGTTTGTTATATGGATAATTTTTATATATTTTATTTTTAACAATTGTCTTTTATGTTTTTTTTTATTGTTTTAGTAAATAAATTGAAAAACCCCGTTAATTCGTATCAATTTTATTTTAACCCCGGTAAATCGAAACCCCGCTAAATCGAAACCCCCTATAATTCGTAAGAAATGGCCGTTCCCTTGCGATTACGAATTATCGGGACTCTACTGTATATAAAACAAAATTATTTAACAAACTTTAAGCACTGGATCGTTTTTAAAGTTTGCTCGATTTTGATTTTACTCGAATCCGATTTCCCGAACATGGCTGATAACTTTTTGTTTAGCTACATATGGGCGTTTCCTGGTGTCACGAACGTACGTTCGTACGCTTGTGATGTACAAATAATATAGAAAACAAAACTTTTCCTAGCATTTTTTTTGCGATTCGATAGCATTTGGATAGCTCTATGTTAAGTACAAAAGATGGATTTCATCGAGTTTAAGTTTTCATAATAAGAGTTATAAACGTGTGGTCACGAACGTACGCATAATAGAAGTCAACTTCGGCTGACAGTAGTGAAATGTAAAAATCTGCTTAATGAAACGGAATTTTCATAAGTGATTAATTTATATTAAAAGTGTATTAATGTAGGTCTCCATCCAGTATTTACAAAATAAAATATCTCTCTTGGTTTTTGTTTAGTTGGCTTATTTACCGGTCGCGAACGTTCGATTTTTCCATATGTTTTTTTATTATTATCACCATGTATTTTACCATAAATGTCTTCAAATTTCCTTAACAAAAAACTTAATACTTCTTTTACAATTGATTGTAATGGAGAGATTATGAAGAAAGAGTGTAAACAAAACATATTTTTTGCATAGAAAATAAGTATATAAAAATGTCTTTAGAATTAGAAAATACAGGATATTATAAAATTGTTCAGTTTCCAGCCCAATTTCCTCAAGTAAAACAGCTTAGATATGCTAGGAAACCATTCTTTTATAAGAACATAGACTTTTTTTTCTAATAATAAACAATAAAAGACGATGATAATCAACATTTTATTTTTTAATCCTGGTAGACCATTCTGGGGAAATGCCCATATATATATTTTTTTGTATTGTTATTTGAAGAATTTAATAACTCTATTCCTTTTTGAAAAACTGGACTCTCTCTCTATATGTTATTAATTGGAATGTCTGTAGGCAAATTAGAAATATTTTCCCTAGAACTTTTTCTTAGTATATGATTTTGGTTTAATCAAAGATAAGTATAATAAGTAAAAAAAGTAATTCTTCAAAGTTAAATAAAGTTTTTTAACTGGACAAATTGCATTTTAGCTGGAACCTGGACAACATCCAAAAAAAACTGGACAATCCATGCCATTCCAGGCCCGTCTGGCAACTCTACATGGGTCCCAGATATGGTATACTATTGAAAGATTGTCTGTATATACTGTGGTGTAAAGTATCAAATGGTCGGGCTGGATCGATTATACGTTAAGACTTCCAAACATATTAAATAAGTTGTAGACACATACATGCATATTTACTATACATCCATAAATGTATATACATACATGTATTCGTATTGTTGTTCGGGGAAAAAGCTTAATTTCTTAAGCTTTAAGTCAAGTCTATCTAACTACTGACTGACTTACTGATTAACTAACTAACGGCTTTCTGTGTTTATTTGAAATTTAATATTCAATGAAACCATAATATGGCTCAAATTTATATTTTATTCATATTCAGATTTTTTTTAAATTTCATGTATTTAAATTAAAGACAAATATTTTTTTGTTGAGTTTGTTTAACCATCATGGGCTCTAAAAAAAATAGAAACATGTGAAACTGAAGTGTGAGTTTTTTGTTTTAATACATTTTTTTTGTTGCACTTATAAAAAAGGCATTTGAACAATTCGACATTAAAATATTAATTATAAAATAAAATGAAAACCACTTTAGTCTAGACTTTAGAAATAGATTATCAGAGTATTTTGAAGAACGCGTACAGCTGGGAATTTAATAAAAAAGAGCCCAAAATCATAAAAAAGCAATAAAAATAGGCTGTCGATTTTTTAAATCTCAAATAGTGCAATTCTAGCAAAAGCTAGACAGATGGAGACCTCATCACCTTGGATTTTTTATTTCTTTAAAATAAATAAAAAAAACACCAACACGCACACATACATATATATATATATATATATGGGCATTTCTATGAGAATGCCAACCAAGACTCACCTTATTTTTTAATGCCATAACATCCTAAAGAAATGTTGGTCTTGACATTAAAATTGGCGACGATCAATTTTACGATAGCTTCTTTGTCATGACAAAATGTTGTGCTGATAGGTCTAATAATAACTATAGGTTCCATATAATTCTCCTTCCTTAATTCAGTTAGAGGCTATTACGGCTTGGAAACAAATATTAACATCACTAATGGCTTGAAAAAATTAAAACGATAATAATATACATACAGCCATGTCACAGAGTACAATAATGTTCGGAAACGGAATTCATTCCGTATTTTGGTGCTTCAGAAAATGACGAAAAAATTTTTCGGAATGAAACAATTTTTGTTTTAATGAACGGAATGGAAGTTTTCTGTATCTGAAAGGCCAACAAACTATCAAAATACACATTCTATCAATAAACAAACGGTTATATTTTTTGTACAAACACAAAAATGTAGAACATGTTACATTAATGCACCATATTTCTCATAATAGAAATCGCCATAAGAGACAAATCTGTCACGAACGATATAAAATTTTGTTCGTTATAAAACCACAAAAAAAAAATAAATTTTTTTTTAAAGTTTCGGATAATACAGGAAAAATATTTGGTTTAATATAAGAAACTTAAAGAAAATCATTTCCCACAATTCGCATTGTTTTGCATATTTTTACATTTGCCTCAAAGTCCCTTCCGTTTTATGTCTCGTACGATATGCATCTTTTCTGCTCGATATTTTGTACAACAAGGTTCCGAATGCGTTATTTCTTTTAAATTAAGCAAAATTTAATGAAGCAAATTGATTTCCAGTTTCTACTATTTTTGCGTTTAAATGTCCCGTTTGGTAACACGGAAATGCCCATATATATATATATATATATATATATATATATATATATATATTCAAATAAATAGGCAATTGAAATGCGATAACGTTAGATTTATTATAATACGAACTGATAATGACAATCAAATGTTAAAGATGAAGATGCTGATCCTTCTCTGCCCTTCAGTTCGTGCTGCTCTTAATCATACGTTTTCATCTTTGCTGCGTTGGCTGCTTGAATTTAGATTATAGTCTTAAGCAAATTGGCGATCTTTTTTTAGATGGCGCAATTAAACTTGTTGTGTGTTTGTTTGTTGCGAGATTTAATTAATTGTAGGAAAATTAACATCAATAACAATTAAATGTGGTTTTACATATAAGTATGTTTTTTTGTTGTTGTTTCGTTTAGTTTAGTTGCTGTCTATCAACTATTTTTATTTAAATATTTACTATTTGTATTTGTAAAATTATTATTTTGCCAATTAAAATTCATGCAAACATATCAGCTGAACAAATCGTGTACAGAATAAGCTACTAAGTTGTAAATGCTTTTGGTTTTTACTGACACATTTACGCTGGTAAAAAAGCACTCTTAGTCCCACTGTATGGTGAGATGAGTAAGTACACATAAACGAAATAATCAGTGGAAATATTTTAATAAGTACCCTGCAAATAATAGGACCAGTCCAAACACGCGTGTAAAGAGTAGTCCACAAGGGACCAGGACTAGTCCTAAACTAACCCAAACGTATGGAAAAAACCTGGTCTATTTAACATTACGATGTCCTAGGAGAGGACCATATTACCCACCTTTGGACCACTAAGGAGTAGTTTTAAAACTACTCCATGGTATACTCAAGAGGATTAGTTTTGAAGTCGTTTAAAAACGAAAGGATGTCGTTAAAAAACGAAGACATGTCGTCTCACTACAAACACTTTTTAACAATGACATGGTCCATGCTTGCATTACATCGGACCAGTCCATGGAGTAGTCCATTTTATCAAAATGGATTAGGTGGTCCAATTTTATTTGCAGGGTAGTTTGTTTACGAATACCAATACAAACATTGTATAGAGGATTTGAAATTTTTTCAGAATAATTTAAAAGGCGGTGCATTAGGTCAGTATATAACAACTGTCATTCGAGATCTCAAGGACCACGGCCGAGTCTTCAGATCTAGACAGAACTTCCGCGAAACTCAACAGAGCAAAAGCAATTGCTCAATTATTTAAGACAAAACTTCACTAACGTATTATAGTGACTAGAAATCGAAACTAAGGTATCGGATTTTGAGAGACTTACAGTGTATCAGCGCTCCTTTAAGATAAATTCTTCAGTGTGACTAATCGTAATATCATTTAACCGGGACCAAAGTTCAAGGGCACTGAAATAATAACTTCGATTTTATGACCTTCGAACTCAGATCGTTTATAGTGTAAACATAAAAGTCTAAGGTCGAGTCAACATAAGAGTCTATAGTCGTGCAGAAGCCGTTCAAATTTGTTCTTTAAGATTCCTTCATCTTTATTTTGGGAGCCATCCACAAAAACCCTTTTCAGAATTCAAGCCCCAAATACATAAATTGTAAGATCTAAGAATAGACTTTAAAAATTGAAATCCAATATTGTGTCATGTTTAAATTAATCAAATTTTAGACAAGTGATCTGTGGGGTAAGTCTGTAAATTTTTAACGACAAAAATTTGTCGTTTAGTAGAAAATTTTTACTTAAAAATAATTAAAATTTACTAATGAACGACAAATTTTTGTCGTTAAAAAGTTACAGAATTACCCCACTGGTAGTGAAAATATGTAGTTCTGTGAATGGCGGTGTGAAGGAAATTATATACTTTTACTTTTCTTTTCAATTTCTTCCACATTTTGTTTTCACTGTTACATTTGAATGCACAAAAGAAGGTTTATTGACTTGAATTTGTTGCACATAGTGATTTTAATCAATTTGATCTGTTAAGTAATTGAAAGTTAAAAAAAAGAATTTTTTTCAAGATAATTTTTTTAAAGGCACTTTTAATACACACACACCACAATATTGGAGCGGGAGTTATGAGCTTTTGCTGACGTGTGTAAAACTAAATATTGGTCCTAGACCCCAGGGCTGTCAGATATGGCCAAACGTGGCGATTTTTAAACGTGTTTGGTGGTGATATTTTCCATTTGACGTCTGGCGACTTTTTTTTGGAGACTTTTCATTTCATTCATTTGAATTGCAATTCATTTTTCTAACATTTAAATGAATTTAAAATCAATTCAATTCAAATGAATCTGCAAGATAAAATTTAATTCCCTTAACAATTTCATTTGAATTGCAATTCATTCTACAAATTCTTTTGAATTGGAAAACGAATTGAAATTCATTTCTGCCTAGTTCATTTTAATTGACTGGAATTTCATTTAATTAATTTTTTTGTGTGAAAAGAATTAATTTAAAATTTGCCAATTCAAAGCATGAATGATTCGCGAATTAATTCAAAAATGAATGATTCATTTACAGCTCTGGTATGTATGCAGGTCAGAGCACCAGTAATGAAATCGATGAGACTGAAATGTACGATCTTATAGACTCCCTGCAAATAATATTGGACCACCTGATCCATTTTGATAATATGGACTACTCCATGGACTAGTCCGATGTAATGCAAGCATGGACCATGCCATTGTTAAAAAGTATTTGTAGTGAGATGACATGGCTTCGTTTTTTAACGACATGCTTTCGTTTATAAACGACTTCAAAACTAATCCTCTTGAGTATACCATGGAGTAGTTTTAAAACTTCTCCTTTGTGGTCCAAAGCTGGGTAAGAAGGTCCACCCCTAGGACATCGTAATGTTAAATAGACCATGTTTTTTCCATACGTTTGGGTTACTGTTGGACTAGTCCTAGTCCCTTGTGGGCTACTTTTTACAAGCGTGTTTGGACTGGTCCTATTATTTGCAGGGCTTGTGTACTTTTAACTGAATATATGATCTCCATTTTATGTTATTTAAGAAAAAGTAACAGAAACTAAACAAAATTTACTTTCGGCGACTTTTTTGTGTTTTTTCTAAGTTTTTGGCGGTTTTTGACTGCTATACATATTATACTAGCTTTTTTCTATGCAAAATTTAATTAAAAAATAAAAAGAAAAAATGTTAAGAAAACTAAACAAAATTGATGTTTGGCGATGGAGCTCAAAAAAATCTGACAACCCCCTTTTAGTACACCGAACGACTCTGAATCACAGAAGTACTAAGTCTGTGTTCATACGGCTCATGTCTTATTGACAAGATTGCTACTTTATAGGCGTGAGGGACGAGGGGAAAAGAAACGAGTACACAGATGCATGTACTGTCTTTACGTTTTGCTTTCTTATTGGTTGTTTAATTTTGTTTTTGTTTTCAATATCAAATAAAATAAGATAAAAACATGTCGTCAACATGACATGATTCATTTGAACGCCAATTCATGTTCAAAGAAAAAAAGGAAAAATCTTGTCAATAAGAAATGAGCCGTATGAACTCAGACTAAGACTAGTTTTAGTTCTGTACACTAGATTTCGCATGCATGCTGTAGTCGTGTATGGTCCCCTTAATATGAAAAATACTTAAGCGGCCCATACACTTGCAATATTATTGTTTATGATATTCGCCATATTATTTCCATTTTGTCCTATATTATGCAATATGTCGCACAGAGGTTTCCTTCATTCAATAAAAAGGTGAACATAACCTATATGAGTAACATAAACAGCATTGTACAATGTTGCCAACACATATAGTGCCACCTTCGAATCGCCAATGTGTATGTGATATATTTGTATAATACGTATAATTGAACAATTTTATTACAAGTGTATGAGCCGCTTTAGAACAGGCCTTATGACAAAGAAAATACGTGTTTTCTTTATCCTTTGAAAATAAATTCCCTATCACTTAATTTTATTATTATTATTAATTTTTACTTAAATAAAAAACAATTAAGAAAATCGTTTTAGAACTTTTTAACAATAATCAATTTTATCTTTTGCTTGTACCATAACTGAAAGTTATTTACAGAATTATTCAATAACAAAGTAAAGAAAAAATAACAAAAGCTAATGTTTAAATAAATTTAAAGGGTTTTATTAATATTCATAAGGTGTCAAAGTCATAAATAAATATTTTACTGATGATTCTTTCAAGCCATACAAATTGTCTGTTTTTGCTGAAAAAAAGTAATTGAATGCAATAAAGTTTAATTCAATTTGTAAAAAAATGAAATAGGTACCGAATATTTTTATTATTATTAGTAATTTTTTTGTTCTTTTTTTTTATTAAATTTAACATTAATATGCAATAGCCAAACAATAAATGCAGCAAAAGTTAAATGATCGTAAATAAAATAAAAAGTGTTGAAGAAACAATGACTCAGATGCCTTTAAGAAGAAAATGTTTATTTTATTCATTCATTTTTTTTGTTTTGAAAATTTACGGAACGGAATTGTTGCAATCAACACAATACAATTTGTTCACACTCATAAACTCAATCAAGTCAATATTTTGTTTTTTCGTTGTAACGTGAAGTTTTACTGACTGAATGTTTGTTGTGTTTTTTTCAGGCCACAATAAAAACTTCTCGCCAGAAATCGAAAGCTCTACATTTCTACAACTTGTTTTAATTCAAAATTTTAAAGCCAAAACTTGATTTTTCAAACTGTTTTTGTTGTTATTGGCATCGTTATGCGTAATTTGATTTCAGACTTCGTTATGATCAATGGAATGAAAATGTGGATCGTTAAGTGCACGTATACAATCACAAATGTATATAGACGTGTCTAGTTACTAGACTCTGGTATGTGTATGAACGGGCGGTTGGGTCGCTTGGGGAATAAATAATAAGTCTGAGAGACCTTAGTGCGTTTAAAAAAGCGTGCATAATTTTCTTGTTTTTTTTTTTTTTTTGTTATTTTTAATGGAGGCTATTCAATACGAGTACGATTTCGTTAAAGAGAAAAAATTAAAACAAAAATTATTTAACAGAGACTAAATGTTGTTTTGTTGGCTAAAGTTGCACACAAACATACAAATTCATAGAAATATTTAGAGAAGAAACTGAAAAAATTGTCGTTAAATAATTTCAAATACAAAATACTTTAAGTAATTGATATCAGAACACTCACAGATATAATGTAAGTAAAATATCTAAATAAAACAAAAAAAAAAATAAATACTTTTATAGCTAAAGTTTTTAACAGGGTTTAAAAACTGCAGTCAAAAATATGTGTACAACTTTTCGCTTTTTGAGTTGGTTTGACAGCCACTGTTGGCATTTAATGAATCAGAAGTAAAAGCAACATTTTTTATACCCTTCACCACAGGTGGAAAAGGGTATATATGTATAAGTTTGTCATTCCGTTTGTAATTTCTACAATATTGATCTAAGACCCTATAAAGTATATATATTCTAGATCCTTATGACGAGAGAAGTTGAATTAAAGATGTAATGTCCCTCTCCCCCTCCCCCCACCATTGTTTACATATGGGCATTTGCATGAGAATGTCAACCACGACTCAAACAAGTAAGAAAATATAGTCGGTCAAGCCCGACCATATGATACCCTACACCACAGTTTAAAAAAACACACCATGCTTATACGTCCATATAAATATGGATTTATCTTTGTTTATAACAGTCATTAAAATCGGTTTAAAAGTTTGTGAGAGGCAGAAATTGCCCCCTTCCTCCCCTTGTGGTCCTATTTTTGAAAAACTATATAGCTTATGTGTCCATATAGATATGGATCTATCTATGTTTTGAATTTCATTAAAATTGGTTTGAGAGGCAGAAATTGGCCCTATCTTCCCTCGTGGTCCTATTTTTTAAAAAATGCATCCCTTTTGTGTCCACAAAGATATTGTTCTATGTATGTTTTAAATTTCATTAAAATCGGTTTGATAGTTTCTGAGAGGAAGAAATTTCCCCCTATCTTCCCTCGTGATCCTACGATTTGGCCCATTTTCAATAGGCTTGGTCCTTGTGCCAATAAGAACCTATGTCCTAAATTTTATCAAATTATGTTCAAAATTGCGAACTGTACTTTGCGCACAAGGACAGCCAGCCAGCCAGCCAGTCAGCCAGCCAGCCAGCCAGCCAGCCAGCCAGCCAGCCAGCCAGCCAGCCAGTCAGCCATCCAGCCTGCCAGCCAGCCAGCCAGCCAGCCAGCCAGCCAGCCAGCCTGCCAGCCGGACGGACATCGTTAGTTCGACTCAGAAAGTGATTCTGAGTCGATCGGTATACTTAAGGTGGGTCTAGGACCAATATTTTAAGGCGTTACACACATCAGCACAAATGCATAATACCCTCTCCACTATTGTGGTGTGGGTATAAAAATTAAAACACTTGAAACTTTTTTTCAAATATGGTAGAAAAGAAAAAAACACCCAAACTTTACTATGCCGAGGTACTTATAGCTTATTACAATTTTTAAAAAGCAAAAAATAATAGTTTTAACTCACTTTCTCATTGATTAATTTTTAGTAACTGCAATTCACAATTTAAAATTAATGTTACAACAACAATGAACAAGATCCATGACGAAAGAACAAATTAATAGTTCGATTAGCGGTATATTTTTGTGTTTGTTTTGGATGATATTCTAATATCACGTACGTGGTGCGAAAACACCATTTATCTTTGTCATATGAAATTGGTCAGTCTTAAGTATTTCAAAATAAAAATTCAAAGCACGATATTTGCTGCAAAAAAATGTTGATCGGAATTTTTTTTAAATTGGTATAATAAAAATTTTATAAGCTTTTAAAGCTCGTCACGTACGATATTGTAACTACTAAAATGCAACTAAATGCATTATCTTATTATGTTGGTATTTAGTTTAAATTTGGTTAAACCTTATTTTATTACAATTAAAATCATCTTACTAAATTTTTTTGGAATCGGTCCATATTTGACCATAGCTCCCATACAAGTGCTACTCCGGAAAATAGCTTAAGTGCCATAACTTCCTTATAAATGTTGGTATTTACATAATAATTTCCGACAATGACTTTTACGATAAGACTATGTCATGACAAAAAAATTGTACGGGTAAGCCAAAAATTAACCATAGGTCCCATATAAACCCCCTTCCTTAAATCGGCTAGGGGCAAACAAATCTCATATTGATGGAGATAACTAAGCAATATTCAGCACAAATAACTTTTATATAATTCTTAACCTCATAGCATAATTATGTTCTGGCGATCTTGATTGGGCACGGGCCCCAAGTAGGGTACACTCTCAAAAAATTTTGTTTTTATACCCACACCACAATAGTGGAGAGGGTATTATGCATTTGTGCTGATGTATGTAACGCCTTAAAAAAGTGGTCCTAGACCCACCTAAAAGTATACCGATCTACTCAGAATCACTTTCTGAGTCGAACCAACGATGTCCGTCCGGCTGGCTGGCTGTCCATGTAACCATGTGCGCAAAGTACAGGTCGCAATTTTGGAGATAATTTGATAAAATTTCCGTCATAGGCAGGGACCGTTACAGTTATGCCTTTTTTCATAAAAGTCAGATGAAAACAGTTATTTCTTGATTTTTATTTTTTTGAATAAAAATAACAGTTATTTTTTGATTTTTATTTTTTTGAGCAAAAATAACTGTTATTTTTTGATTTTTATTTTTTCGATCAAAAAAACAGATCATTTTTGATTTTTATTCTTTTGAACAAAAATAACAGTTATTTTTTGATTTTTATTTTTTCGAGCAAAAATAAAAGTTATTCTCTAAATAAATGTACGTGTTTTAAAAATTTAGATTAATTTAATAATTATTTTAATGTGCATAAAGAATTCCAATGATAATTACACACTAAAATAAAAATTTAAAGTCAACTAAATTATTAAATAACGTTAATTTATTTAGAGAATAACTTTTATTTTTGCTCGAAAAAATAAAAATCAAAAAATTACTGTTATTTTTGTTCAAAAAAATAAAAATCAAAAAATAACTGTTATTTTTGATCGAAAAAATAAAAATCAAAAAATAACAGTTATTTTTGTTCAAAAAAATAAAAATCAAAAAATAACTGTTAAGTTTGATCTAAAATATAAAAATCAATATATTTTATCATTGACAAGTGCATGAGGTACAATATGGTATACTTGAATCAGTTTTTCGACATTTAATTCTATATGCTTTTTTTGTTTTAAAATTCCAATATAACTGTTATTTTCGGTCCCTGGTCATAGGTTCTTATTGGCACAAGGACCAAGCCTATTGCAAATGGGCCTAATCGTATGACCACGAGGGAAGATAGGGGGAAATTTCTTCCTCTCAGAAACTTTGAAACCGATTTTAATGAAATTTAAAACATGATAAAACCATATCTATATGGACACAAAATGTATAAATTTTTAAAAAATCGGACCACGAGGGGAGATAGGGGCAATTTCTGCCTCTCAAACCGATTTTAATCAAATTTAAAACACAGATATTTCCATATATATAGGGACACATTAGCTATACAGTTTTTAAAACTGTATACACATGGTCCAGGCAGGGGGCGATTTCTGCTTCTCACAAACTTTCAAACCAATTTTCATGAAGTTTATAAACATAGATAAATCCATATTTACATGGACACATAAGCATGATGTGTTTTTAAATACTGTGGTGTACTTTCTTACTTGTTTAAATATTATAGTGTAGGGTATCATATGGACGAGCTTGACCAACTATACTTTCTTACTTGTTTGTTTTAAGTTTTTATATACATATACTAGCTGACCCGGCGAACGTTGTTTTGCCTAGAAAAGTATTGTTTTTGTGTATATTTAAAATACAGATACAGAATCAGGTACAGGTTATATTCGGTGCAGATAATTTACCTTTATTTACAAAAAAAAAAAAATAAAAAATAATATGAAAATGTGAATTATAAAGGCGGCCGTACACGACATGTATTTGTCATCTGACATGTCAAATTTTCAAGTCACATGTAATTGTTCATGTCTGTCAAAATTGCTGTTTTACATAAGGTTTATAATATTCGGTCACAAACGTACATTTAATTTGCTTCTGACATTGTCTCTGTTTTTTTCGCATTGTTATTGCAGAAACCAAAGTAGTTCTCGGTTTCAAAATAGCTTGCTGCCGCCACGAAAATATTTATTTGCACCGTAAAATAATTTAGCCATCTTTACATTTATTTCTTTTATTTTAAAGATACCAATATAGAATTTTATAATGAAACGGTTTTTATGTATATATTTACTATTGAAAAAGTTAAGAGAAAATCATTGAAGCAGTTTGTGATAAACAATATTTTTCGTTTTGTTGTGAGGTGCGAACAAAGAGGATGGCTTTCCGACACGGAAACAAGCGACATAGAGTTGACTGTGTGAAAAACAGTCGTTCTCCAAATTTAGGCCACAAACACTCAATGATTGCCCTTGGGATTTGTTGATTGTCATGGCGAATGCGAGATGAATTGGAAATTGGATTCGTTTAAACTCGAATGGCATATCGGTTAGGATCTTTGGAATTCTCGGAATGAGAACTTCCTCTCCTTTAAACTTTACTTTTAACACTCCATACAAAATGTATGAGAAAATGAATTTTCTTTATAATTTCTTTTTTCTGGAATATTTTAGACATTTTTTTTGCAAACAGATCAAAGCATGATCAATTGCATATCTTACGATTTGATTCATTTTCAGTGGCACGTCTTGTCGGAAATTGTTCATACCAACATAGAAACCTTTGCCGGCTCATGCGCAAAAACTTTTCTAAAGACCATAACATGATCAAATGATATAATTTATTTTGAGTAATTTTCAATGGTGCCGCCTATCGGAAATTGGTCATACCAACCTAGAAACCTTTGGATGGCAATGCTCAACAGCTGTGCTAAAGATCATGGCATGATGAAATGCACAGTTTATGATTTAACTCATATCGAGTCATTTTCAGTCTGAAATTCGTCATATCAACTTATAAACCTTCGCCGGCTCATGCTCAACAACTTTGCTAAATATCATAGCATCGTCAAATGCAGAGTTTACGATTTAATTCATACTGAGTAATTTTCAATGGCGCCACCTATTTTAGATTTGTTTTGCTATTCTTCTTACTTGGTCAGAGACCATTCCGAATTGGTACGAATCATAGTAACTAACGCCACTTTCTTTTATATATATAGATTTACAAAAAATATTTTTCATGCCATGTAAATACTATAAGAGAAAAATCTGTCACGTACGGTATGTCACGAACGATATTAAATTTTGTTCATTATAAAACCATCCAAAACTATAATTTTTTTTCCAATTAATTAAAAAAAGGAGTAAAACCTCCCACAATTCGCAGATTTTCGTACTTTTTTACATTCACCTACATATCACTTCCGTTTATATCACGTACGATATGCACTTATTTTGCCCGATATTTTGGACAACAAGGTTCCAAATTTGAACATTTTTTTTCATATATAGTTCCCTCTAAATGAAACATAATGATAAAAACAATTTTCCAGTTAATACTATTTTTGCAAAATTTCTATCTCTCTGAAGGCGTACAAATGTCACGTACAATGACATGGAAATGCCCATATACTAGCATAATGCCCGATATGATTTCCATTATCACTCTTCTATATTATTTAATCTATTTAACGAAATAATTTTAACAAATAGAAACTGGAAATATTTGTTTTTATTTACTACTTAAATTCTCGCCAAGAAAGATAAATCTACGGTATGACAACACTGCCTATACTTAAAGAAAACAAACAAACACACATACATGGTACTAACCATTTTGGTGAATGCTACGGTTCACAACTCAAATAAGTTGATTTGTAATTTTTGTATTATGGTTCACAACTTTGCTCTTTTGTGGTGAACAAAAACATCAAAAATAATTACAACTCTAATGAGTTGAGTTGTGAACAATAAAATGGCTCATATTTCATTTAAATGATATTCAAACAACGTTCCTTCATGGTTCAGTTGTCTAGGGGGTTTGTCAAGGTAAGAAACTGTGAGTCCGCTGGTTCGAATCTTGGTTTTTCAAAAACAAACCTTTTTTTAATTTGTATGTTCAAAAACGATTTTAAAAAATATTTACCAGTTTTCGCTTTTTAAATTTAATTTATAATGAAGTTTTAAGTATTGTAAATATGTATGTTTATGTAAAAATTATTTTGTTTTTGTCAAGTTGCTCTGTATTCTGCTCGCAAAGTGGTGAAGGGTATATAAGATTTGGCACAGCCGAATATAGCACTCTTACTTATTTTTTTTCCAATGACAAATGAAGAAGTGGAAAAATGGCAGTTTTTCTACTTTGACTAAAGTTTTTTAAGCGCTGCCCGTACAAGCACCTTGGTTATCAATAAACAACAGGTGGGCGTAATCGGAGAAGTAGGCGTAGCATAAAATAGATTTATTTATATCTAAAGAAAGGTAATCGTGCCATGCTAAAGGGTTTATAAGATTTAGCAAAGCCGATTAAAGCACTCTCACTTGTTTTATTTTATAAATTGTAAAAAAACTTTCCGAGAAATCTTACTCCAGAAACTCTTCAACAATATTTCGAAGTGACGACTGGAGAAGAGATTAATATGTTCATTAATTGCTTATGTTGCTGCTGGGCCTTTTTTCGAACACTAAAATCGCTCATAAAGTTTCCAAATATATGCATTTTTTTATAACCACCACCACAATTAGTTGTGAAGAGGGTATATTAAGTTTGTCATTCCGTGTGAAACTTTTTTATTATTCATCTCAGACCCCATAAAGTATATATATTCTGGGTCCTTGAGCAATTCTAAGTTGATTTATCCATGTCCGTCTGTCTGTCCATCTGTCTTGTCTGTTGAAAACACGCTCACTTTTGAACAACTCAAAAGAAATGAACAAACTTGGTGCCAAATTGCTTGTAGTTATCCTAAGCAGTTTGGGATTGAAATCCAGCAAAATCGGTTCAGTAGGACCAGAGCTATGAATCAAAATGTGGAACCACCACCTAAAAAAATTGATAATTTTGTTACAAAAAATAACATAAATGCTGGAATAAGGCACGGAATGAGATAAGATTTTGCAAAAATTTGTTTTATTTAACTGGAAATCACGATGTTAAATTTCGTGAAGATCCGTCCATAATTTACCCTAAATCCCATATAAACCCTACTCCCGGAAAACAGTTTAGTACGCCTAAAACCAAAAAAATAACGCTAGCGTAACAAAATTTGGAACGTCACAGTTTTTTAGGACTAGAAATAATACTGTGAAATTTCGTGACGATCGGTTCATAATTACTTTAGGCCCCATATAAACCCTACTACCGGAAAACAGTTTAGTACACATAACACCATAATTAATAATGCTAGCATAACAGAAATTTAAAGGACTGGAAATGACGCTGTGAAATTTCGTGATGATCGGTCCATTATTTACCCTAGGCCCCATATAAACCCTACTATCGGAAAACAGTTTAGTCGCCTAAAACCAGTTTAAGATAATAATAACATCATACAAATATTACTCCTTAAACATTCGAACTGTCGGTGGAGGGTATCAAAGATTCGGCACAGCCAAATATAGCACTCTAACTTGTTTAATTTATACTTTTACTTTTCGTAAATTGCTTAAATTCGATGTTACTTTTCTTAAGGCGACCAGATTTTAATAAAAAAAATAGAGGACATAAAGACAAAAATTAAAAAAAATTTATTTGACTTCAAGATTTTTTACATATTTTACAGACCAATTTACATTCTCATATTTATATATGTAAAGTAAATAAAGAAAATAACATATCGCTCATTTGCTGCAAGACCGGCATAACTCAAAAAAATCAATTTCGAGATAAATGCATTTAAAGTTTTTGATTTGCTCTAACTACTTAGAAAAAAAGAAGACACATTCTCTTTAAACCGGGAAGGTATAAAAGATACAAATATGAATTTAATACACAATATAAAGAAAAACAAAGCGAACAGCTCTGCATCTATAACTCCAAAATTTCATTTTTTGAGTTATGCCGGTCTTGCAGCAAATGAGCGATATATAAAAATTTACATTTACTAATAAATAAGTAAAATAAGTTAAAAAAAACGAAAATTAAAAATTCATTGCACAAACTTTTTCAAAATTTCATACTGCAAGTGTATGAGAGTTCAGTAGGAGTATGAACAGAACAAGCATTTCACGACATTTTCCATACGTTTTGACAGAAAAAACCGATGAGCGCCGTGAAATAAAATATATTTTAATTTATAAAAATTTAAACAAATATTGATCATGCTTTTTTTAAAAAAAGACACAAATTTTTTAGTGACATCCAGTTAAAATAGATAATTGTCCTCTAAAAAAGAGTACGTATGGCCACCTTACTTTTCTGCTAATATGTTAAACATTTAATTAAGAAAAGTCCCATTGTGCGTTGCATTGTAATTATTTTAATTATATACTTTGTATGTAAATCTGTCATATTAAAATTAAATCAATAAAAAACCAAAAATTTTCTATTAACTAAAGAAAACTTACTGGAATTCTTTGTAAGTTTTCGTTTGTTTAGAGGAACTGAAATCTCTCTTTTGTTTTGTTATGCAAATTCAAACAAACATCTTTCGTCGAGTGTTTACATTTCAACAGGTCTTTCAAACTTTGGCTTAATGTTGTCGTATCGTAGTACAATTGTTTGTGTAAAAAGCTTAAAAGTATTTAGCTTTTTTCTCGTAACTGCTGCCGCTGTCATTGCGGTTGTTGTTGGTGTGTGTGTGTGTGTTGCCCATTTAGCTTGGCCCCATACTACCTGTTTAGTAGGTTTAAGCCAAGTTTATTGAAAATCAGCCAATACCTGCATGTGTATGTATGTGTGAGTGTACGATAAACATGAGTAGAAACTGTATGATAGCGGCAGTAAGAAAAAAGCATACAACTAAAACTAAACGAACGGGCTTAAAGAAACGGCGACGATACTTAGCTCTAAAATAAATTTCTTGTCTTCAGTTTTTCATAGTCGTTGCTAGCGTGAATAACTGCAATTTGAAAATTTTGTAGAAAAATAGAAAAATTTGAAAATTATAACGAACAAAAAAAAAAGTGCGCTTAAAACGAAAATACTCAAAGAAAAACTAAAAACCAAAAAAAAGTAGACTTAAGAGAGTAAATTACGGGTTTTGTTTCCATTAAAAAAATTTTTTTTTTAATTTCTAATGGTGTTGTGGTTGCTTTGACGACAAAAAAAAGCTGTGAAAAATATAAAAAAAGAAAATATACCTACATGAAAAAATATTTAACGAAAAAATTAAGCAACGTTTGATTTTAATTAATTTGAGAATAAATATTATTGGAAATAAATAATCAAAAATTGTTCAACAAGTGCAAAGTATGTGGAAATATTTCTATTTAATCGACTGTTTATAATATTTAAGATTTATAAAACTTTATAAGCGTTTTTTTACTATATTTTTGAGTTAAAAAAAAAATTACAGCAACAACAAACCCCCCATTATCATCATTACCACCATGTTTATCTTCATCATCATCCTCCTTCTTACGAACCACATTCATAGATAAATATTTATTAAATACAAGAAACGAATGAATAAATGAACACTTTTAGTTCAGATATAAAATAAACACATAAAAAACAAATGGATGTTTGTCTGACCGACTGACTGCCTGATTGTACGAATGAATAACCATTAACCATTTAGATTGGGTATTTTGAAATTTTCTTAGACAGAGATTTAAAAATTCAATTGTTTTTAAGAAAAAAATGTCATTCATTTCATATTCCTTTTTATGTCATTAAAAGGGCGTGGAATTTCACGCATTTATTACTGGAAAATACGCACAAAAACAAGCTTAAAAAAAATTAAAATATGCTTTAAAAATTAATAAAATATGCATCTATTATTTAAAGAAAATCTGACAGAGTACTAACAGTATCTGTTTTTTATTTTTGAAATACATTTTAAGAGAATTAAAATTAGTTTTACTTAAGCTGCCCATACACTTGTGATTTGTGCACGCTCAACGTCTTGTTAACTGTTAATGGGGCTATGCGCGCACGAATCACAAGCAATTCAAAAATTTTGAATTTCTTGTGATTTGTTTGACAAAATTGTATCGAAAAAAGCTTTTAAGAATTTGTCTTATTAAAAAAAAAAAAAATGCTACAGAAAATAAATGTATTCTCGAGGAATTTCATGCCATGCATTTTCTCCTTCTAGGACTAATTCATAAATTGAGCCAACAATTGAACTTTGAAAACATATTTTGAAAAATCGTTAAAAATAAGATACTGCAAGCATTAAAATTACAGTATTTATACCCACACCACAATGGTGGTGAGGGTATTATGCATTTGTGCCTTAAAATATTGGTCCTAGACCCACCTTAAGTATACCGATCGACTCAGAATCACTTTCTGAGTCGAACTAACGATGTCCGTCCGGCTGGCTGGCTGTACATGTAACCTTGTGCGCAAAGTACAGGTCGCAATTTTGGAGATAATTTGATAAAATTTGGGACATAGGTTCTTTTTGGCACAAGGACCAAGCCTATTGAAAATGGGCTAAATCGTAGGACCACGAGGGAAGATAGGGGAAAATTTCTTCCTCTCAGAAACAATCAAACCGATTTTAATGAAATTTAAAACATAGATAGAACCACATCTTTATGGACACATAAGCTATACAGTTTTTCAAAAATAAGACCACAAGGGGAGGTAGGGGGCAATTTCTGCCTCTCACAAACTTTCAAACCGATTTTAATGAAGTTTATAAACATAGATAAATCCATATTAATATGGGCATATAAGCATGATGTGTTTTTTAATACTGTGGTGTAGGGTATCATATGGTCGGGCTTGACCGACTATACTTTCTTACTTGTTTTTCATTTAAATACGGTCATTTATTGACCCCAATTTTTTAAAATACTATTTATTAAATTATTATTTGAGTGCTACAATTGTTTAATTTTGATAACACCAAAAATTATTTAACTGAAAACAGAAAATATACAAAAATATGCTTTTTTCATCCAAAACTAATATTAAATGTGAATTTATATCATTGATGTCAAATTCATTCAATTTCATAGCACAATTGTGCTAGCCAGTGTTACCGTTCGCCCGACTAAAGTCGCAATTTGACCCTTTTTCAGCGGTCTGCGACTTTTTGTGAGACTTTTTTTTATCACCGACTTTTGCGACTATTTTAATTTTTCTGCTACTTTTTACCCTTTTTGTTAAGATTCTTACAAAACATTCAATTTTCTTATTATTTGTATCAAAAAAAAAAATTCGTCAAAATAGCCTCGTCAAAATTTAAAAACAATTCATAAATTATTGTTCATTTGGCAACACTTTTATTACATTTTTGCAACCTTGTCATGTATACAACGTATTTGATGCGAATTCAGTTCAAGGTGGTGGCAAGTTTTGACAGTTCGGACCAATTTGTTTTAATTTGTCAGTGTTTTGTTAGCAATGCAATGCAAAAAACCTCTGTTGTTTCTGTTGGTTTTGGATTGTTGTAGTCTTAGCACCACCTGTAGTTTACTAGCAAAGCAATGTAAAAACATGCAATTCAATGCTGTCATCTTTAAATTTAATAGAGAAAGATATAGAAGACTGGATTCCCTGTGATAAACTTATTTCTAAATAAAGAAATTTCAAAAAAGTAGTATTTATGTAGGTATGTTAAGAAAAAGAAATATTGCGCCAAGATCAAACGAAAGGAATTAAAGTAAAATTTTCAAGGGGCTTTAATTGGACAAGTTTAAATTTTGTCAAAAATATATTAACCTTAACTTTTTTGGCTTGTTTTTAAACAGAAATTCTACTCCTTTGACATTGGCAGCATACGACAAATTTATTAAACTTAAGTAAATGTTTTCACTATACATGAAAACTTGGACAAACATGTACATTGTTATGAAATATGATAAAAATGAATTCTGCAATAAGCTTTTTGTTTCAATTGTTTTGTTATGCTTTTTATTAATAAAAAACGTTAAAAAAAAGATGTGCGAATTTTATTTTCTGAAACGACTTTTTTGTGCGACTTTATTTTTATAAAACAACCTTTTGTGCGACTTTTCAAAAATTCCTAACGGTAGCCCTGGTGCTAGCTCAAAAATCACACACATTCTTACGCTCTTTTGTTTAGTCCACGAGAGTACACAATTCAGTGGTCGATTAGCAAGCAACGAGTGCACATGCGGCGGATGCCAACGTATTTTTTATTTTTATTAGCAATTTTTGTCTCTTTATTCACTAATACTAATATAAAGCAATACAACCACAATTTTCATTTTTGACATCACTGACAGGGTTGCCGAACATGGTCTTTTCCGACCAAATTTGGTCGGATGTTTTTGGTTTGGTCGGATGGTAGGCCAAACCTAATTTTGGTCGGTTTTAGAAAATTGGACGGATAGCAGACAATTACAAATCTCATAGCTTTTTTTAACAAACACAAACATTTTTTTTTTGATTGTTGATGAAACTATGGATATGGCCAGTGATGTTAGATGTTTTTTTCGAATTATCGTCAAAATTTAAAAAAAAATCGTCATAATCGTCATTAGTTCTGAAAAAAACCGTCAAAAAATCGTCATATAAAAAATCGTTTTTTTATCAACACGGATAAACTACTTATACTCTATTAAAACATAAAAAAATAATTAAGTATAAAATTATAAAAAACCAAAAAATATAAAATTTGTAATACTTAAGACGATTTAGTGGGGCTTTGATATTTTCGTCAAACACTTCCTGTCATCCCCAAATCTTCTGCTGCCGATGAACTTAACGCGTGCCTGTAATCGCCGTCTTTGTGGAGGCATGTCCAGAAGTTGCAATGGACCACAAACATGAGAGTCGCGTTGCAGAACGACCCATCGGCTGCTAAATTCTCGGGACAACTGCTGGAGCTTGGCAACGGCCAAATTCCTGTTGAGGTTTCGAATGGATTGATATCGTTCCCTGAAAATTTTTGTGAATTCACATCGTCCAAGGAGGAACTCATCAGCAAAGTCTTCCCTGGCATTGCACAAAATTACAAAAATCTCGATTGGATTCGTGAACGGGCAATACTAGCAGCGAAGAATAAGGTCGTCGATAGCTAAAACTTAATTATTCAAAGTCAAATCGCAGGACAACTGCATACGTACAAATCTGTTGACTGCGTGACCGACGAACCGACCAGCTACCCGTCGGAATTTTTGAACTCGCTTGATGTACCAGGAACTTCGCCGCATAGTTTACAGCTGAAGGTGGTATCGATCATAATCATGTTGCGGAATCTCAACCCTCCAAAAATGTGCAACGGTACGCGGTTTTCCGTGAAAAAGCTAATGAACAATGTGATTCAGGCGACAATAATCAAGGGCAAATTCAAAGGAGAGGATGTCCTTATCCCACGAATTCCCATTAATCCAACTGACCTTCCATTCCAATTCAAGCAGATTTTGTTCCCCGTTCGATTGACATTTGCAATGACAATCAATAAATCGCAAAGCCAATCACTAGAAGTCTGTGAGATTAATCTCGAATTTCCCGTTTTCCGCACGGTCAGCTGTACGTTGCATGTTCGCGTGTTGGGAAACCGTCTTCTTTATTTGTTTTTGCGCCGGAAAATAAATCGAAAAACATTGTTCATCAAATCGCTCCCTACTGATTCCATTCAAATAAATCACATTGAAAATATAAATATTTGTGTTGTATTATTATTATTATTATTATCTGAAGGCTTAAAACTGGGACGAGGCGAAGTTCGTCGGGTCCGCTAGTATAAATATATATTCGCCTCTACACACATATACAAACAAAGAAAAAATTTTAATTGCCAGATTGAAGTGTTATAAAATTGATGCCAGATTAAAGTTTAAAATAAATTTATTGACGGAATGAAATCGTCAAAACCTAAGTGACTCTACATTAAAAATCGTCAATCGTCATTTTGGTAAAATCATCGAAAAAAATCGTCAAAATGACGTAAAATCGTCACATCTGACATCCCTGGATATGGCATTGATATTACGTTAGGAGCAAGTTACTTTGACGGTGTTAGTTTTATAAAGGATAGTCTTGTCATTTTATTCGAGCTTACCAAGTCAGATGCCGTTTAAATACAAACAATATTCCTATACAAAATTTGATGGGATTGGCAACAAACAGCGCTTACGCCATGAACTGTTGGTAAGCTTATAGCCTATCCATCGATGTCGAACGTAGACTTCGTTCGCTTAAATTACATGTAAAACAAAGACAATATTGTATAATTTGTTTTCGTTTTAAATGCAAGTTTAACGAACGAAGTCTTCGTTCAGAAATGGATGAACAGGCAGTTAATCTTACTTAGCAATGCAAAAAATATTAAGGTTCTTTGTGGTAATATTTAAAGTTTTTGCACATAGTCCTAAAAGAATTTCAGAAATTCTGTTCTGTATTAGGTGTTTTTTATACAAGATGGACTTCTTAAATGAAGATATTGTAAGAATCGTAGAACAGTGGGATGCTTTGATACTGTATTTTGAAACATAGTTTTATAAAGGCAATGGTATAAGAGCCGCAGAACTTGCAGAAAGTATGGATGAGTTCCAAAACTGAGCAAGTTATCAACGCGTATACAATAATCCAAATAAGCATTGTAAAACTCTTTGATACATTTTTTACGTTGTCTGCAAGGTATTAGGATGTATTGGAGATCAGCCTATGTGTTATAAAGTTTAATACTTTTTTTTAAATTGTACAAACTTAAGTAAAAAAAATTTGATTCATATTTTATTAGTGGTCTTTATGTGTTATTGCTTACGAGCAATGAATTATTCTAGTTTATAAGCGTTATTAAATGAATTTGTATATATACATTTTATTGAAGTTAATCGTTACCAGCAAATAAACTTTTAATAAAACTAGGGGTTACGTGTAGGACGTTAATTATTTAATAGGTGTGAACATAGGCTTCGTTTTTTGTTTTTACTATAATTATATAGAAAAAAAAAATAATATGTAGATTTATAGCTTTATCCAATAAAAATTATACTTTTTATCAAAAATACATAACATACATATCGTCATATAAAATGAAAAAGAGAATATGTTAATTTTGAAAACCCCGTTGTTGATTATAACAACGGGGTTTTCTGGTTAATATCGTTAACATATTACGCATGATTGACACTATACTGAAAAACTGTTTTTGTAATCTCAGCCGTACCGCTACTGAAATTTTTTTAAAAATTATGACAGGCCCTTTTGCATTTTTAAGACGATATAAATTATATAAATTTAAATATTTAAAACATTTGGTCGGTTTCAAAAGATTTTGGTAGGCTTTGCAGACAATTTTGGTCGGATAAAAATTTTTCAAACGGCAACGCTGATCACTGATTTATATGCAATCTTAAACTTTATAAGACAAAAAAGCCTTAACGATAAATTATGCACTTAAAATTGGCATTCAGAAATTGGCGTAAGAACAAAATCGCTGATATGTACTGAATTGCTACACAATAATGACAAGATCTTCGTGTACCAAAGCACTAAGTCGAGAAAAAAAGCTCTTTACTAGCAACCTTTTCGTACTGAAGTTCTTACAGCTCCCCGGGGCAGTAAAAGCTTCTTTTCATTTGTTAAAAGAGTCAGGGTGGATGCTAGTTCTTTAATACCAACTCGTTTAAAGGGTGACCGAACATTCAAGGCTAATTGCTTCGAATTATTCGCAAATATATTTTATACTATGCCGGGGAATTTCCAGTCTGTTGGAAAGTTGCTATACTAACGCCAAATCCAAAAAAAAGGAGTGGCTAATAACGCAGAAAGTAACCGACTAATTGCAATTTTTTTCGGCACTTTCCAAAGTTATGGATGGCAATTCGCTATCTTGTCAAATTTTTGAAGTCAAACTACTTTCTAAGCGACCGCCATTATGGCTTAAGTAGAGATCACCCTACTGGAGACTTACTGGCCCTGTTAGGCAAAAGTTAAGTAATTGCTTTGTTTATTTCCAAAGTATTCGAGAGAATCTAGCTTAGTGCACTTTTGTCAAAACTTGTTGAATTTGGTTATTATTTTTCTCGATTTATATCGTGCTTTCTGTGAGATCGCACTATGCGAGTTGTTATAGATGGAATGTCACCAAACGAGTTCAAGATTCATTCAGAGATACCGCAGGGCTCCGTTTTGTCTCCTACTCTATTTCTTATGTTTCTAAGCGACCTCTTATGTTAAACTTCCAATCCTATTTTGCAGATGACAGCAAACTTTGCCATTCATATTCATTTATTTATAAACCAAGCTTATCAGATGTTGATGCTATGAAGCAAAACATGAATAATACGCCTAATCGACCCTTTGATATATTCTCGGAACCCGATTGAAATGTCCGAAAGATCTAGTGTTGCATGCTAAACCCATAAACGCACGACGGATCAAGTTGCCTCATCTGTATATATGGGTGGTATAATTATTGAGGAATCAGAATCTTTTAATGTTTTAGGCATGAAAGTACAATCTGATGTTCGATGGAAAATATATATTAAAGGTGTCGAAGGAAGCTTTAAGTGCCTCGTTTTTTTTAAACGGTGTAAGTGATATTTTACCCCATCTTATCTCCTTGCTATTTATAACATCTTTATCCTACCGAGAACGGAATACAACTCTCATATGTGATCCGTTGCCTTAAAATCTATTTTAGATCTTCTCGACCGCGTGCAGGAGAGGGCGAAGGTTCACATTGGTGACAGTAGAGTAACGAAATTTTGCAAAAAACATTTTTTACACACAGTGTTCGTTTCGTATTGAAAATCAATCTATTATTTTACACTGCTTGAAAACATATGAATCCTCTTACACCCCACTATATTAAAGATTTTTAATGAATGTGTCGCAAAAAATTTAATTTCTGTTTTGCCGATATATTTATGTGCAAACAAGTGATTCAAGCATTATGATTAAAAAATTTTTTTTCTAAACTAATCCAGAAAAGCTCAACGCTTGTCTGCAGGAGACCAGAGTCTCTGGCGGGTATCGCAACTCCGGTTCTGATAGACTACCAGCTAGCGTACTGCATATTTTTATATTTTACAACTGTGTATGTATGTATATTGGTCTCGTTTGATTTAATAAAAACATTCAAATAATATTGTCGATTCAAACGCACCAGTTTGGTCATGTTGCGATCGCTATTGACGGTCTGGCCTTTTTCAGGGTAATCAATGTAAAAAAATCCGGCCAACATACTGATGTCTTAACTTTACTAGCTGACTGTTGAGTCTTTGGATTCTTCGGGCGAGGTTCACCAGTTGCTGTTCACTCAGCTGCTGGCGTGAAGTGGCAGATCCAAGTATTTTCTATTGTAACATACCGACGCAAAAAGCTCGCAGAAAGCAGATGTCGCACCCATTGCGAAAACTGCTTTCTCCTGATCAACTGTAAAAGGCAAAGTAAAGTTTACACGTTCCTTTATTATCATCACTTAACGGTCTGCCAACATTATTTTGTGAGATTTTTGATGTTTTCTTTGTATAACCACGTGAAAATCAGTAAACTACTTATCTGCCATTTGTCTCGATGGAGCAGAGTCCGAATAACAGTTATCAAGCCAAGCTTTGGCTTGAAAGGTATTTTTCTCCATTAAAAAGCATTGATAAATCCACACACGAAATTGCTCTGAATTCCTTGTTTTCAAAATCGCAAAAGTAGCGTCACTAAAAGAGCTGTAACTTGTTCACTAATGAAAATATTTTCATTAAATTTTGACAGCTTTCATCAGAAGATTGGTAGGTATGTTGTTCCAAAAATCATATGGATTTTTCTTTAGAGGCGCCACCGATATGTAATCCTACGGATTTTTCAGCCGATGTGTTGTCTAACAGTTGTCCCTTCAATTATTTTTAAAGAATAAATTATTTTAATTGCCTGACTAATTGTCATGTATCTAGTAGATACTATCTACTAAGTAATCATTATGCTGTATTTATTGCCTATGCTTTCTTTCCTTTGAGTTTGTTTTTGTTTTTTTCTTTAGTTAGTGTTTACAATTCATTCGTTATTGCAAAAGTTTTTTTTTGTATAAATTTATTTTGTTTAAAATTTCTGTTGTTTTTTTGCCTTTAATTTTAATTTAATAAGAAAAAGATAATAATAACAACAAAACCAAGAAAAATAAAATAACACCAGGTTTTTATAATATCTTTTTTATAAGTAGGTAGGTATTTCAGTTTTGGTTGATCGATGACAAAATTGTTCGTTCGTTCGTTCAGTCTGGGTCAGGGATGGAAATCATGGTACAATTATAATTTTTGGTGCGCTTTGAACTTTGTTAGTGCCGTGGTACCAACTGACGCAACTTATTTGGGACAATTTTAAATGTTCAATTACATGGTCTTAATTTCATAAAATTTAATAATCCAACAATTTAATTGTTCTTATTCCTTTTCTCCAAACTAAATTGTCCTTTGATATCAGTAAAACAGTCTTTAAATAATAAAAAACATTTAAAATTAAGATGAATGTAATAAATAGGGATGATATTTACATGCACTAAAAACTAAAAAATCGAAAATATGCGCTAAAAAATCAAAAATATATAAATTCAGACTATTGTTATTCAAATATCTTAAAAAGACTTATATAACTAATTTAAATTTGTGTTTGTTTAAATAAATTAATACTGTTTGACTAAAAGTAAAACTTTGTCTTGTACTTGAAGAATGCCAACGAATTTCTAAAAAATATTTTTTCAGATGCCACTTTGATTCCAGATCAGACCACAAATATTTGAAATTTATTTTATTTTTTAAAATCCTTAATTTTTTTTGCAAAACGTTATAAATTTTTTTTTGGATTTGTCGGGATATACTTCCTTGCACATTGTTAAATTTGCTTTCTGCAATATCAATTAATTTGATTGGAGTATTAAGGGAACTAGATCCCTCCAAGTTAGTTATTGTTTCACCAATGTATCCTATTTGGAAAATACAAATGCTAATTGACTTCTGATGTTATTTAAATTTAATATTTCTTTTACTTTTTTAATTCCATAATCATCGGTATCAACAAGCTCTTTTGACATTCTTAAGTGTTTTGAATAGAATTCTGAAGTATCTAGCCAGAACCACATTTTGTTACTGGCTGCGGTGGAAGGGGAACCAAGGGATACATTTCAGTAAAAATTGCAATATTATCGAATTGGCTTCTAATTTCGTCTGAAACACGGTAAAACCCATAGCCTATTCAGTAGCTTGTAAAAGTATGGATATAGTATTTAAAACCTATTGGAAGCCTTAAGCATGTAAGGGGCTGCATCGGTTTAAAAAAGAAGGACCTTTTGTCGAAATCTTAAAAATCTTGTATTTAAATCAAAGCTCCAAAAGCATTTTTATACCCACACCACAATAGTGGAGAGGTTATTATGCATTTGTACTGATGAATGTAACGCCTTAAAATATTGGTTCTAGACCCTTAGACCTTAAAGTATACCGATCGACTCAGAATCATTTTCTGAGTCGAACTAACGATGTCCGTCCGGCTGGCTGGCAGGCTGGCTGGCTGGATGTCCATGTAACCTTGTGCGCAAAGTACAGGTCGCAATTTTGGAGATAATTTGATAAAATTTGGGACATAGGTTCTTATTGATTCAAGGACCAAGCCTATTGAAAATGGGCCAAATCGTAGCAACACGAGGGAAGATAGGGGGAAATTTCTTCCTCTCAGAAACTATCAAACCGATTTTAATAAAATTTAAAACTAACATAGAACCATATCTTCATGGACACAAAACGGATGTATTTTTTAAAAAATAGGACCACGAGGGGAGATAGGGCCAATTTCTGCCTCTCAAACCGATTTTAATGAAATTCAAAGCATAGATAGATCCATATCTATATAGACACATAAGCTGTACAGTTTTTCAAAAATAGGACCACAAGGGGAGGTAGGGGGCAATTTCTGCCTCTCATAAATTTAAACCCGATTTTAATAAGTTTTATAAACATAGATAAATCCCTAGTAATTAATATGCCACTATTAATCTTTTTAAAAATGTGTGATCCAAAGTAAGTTTTAATTTTAACTTTAATTAGTTTTAAACTTTTTTTTACAAATGTCAAACAAAGTGCACCAGGGTTGATAAAGCTGGTACAATTGTACTTTTTGTACTTTTGGTACAATCCAAAACTATAAAGTACGCTGGTACCCCAGTGACTCATTTGGTACTATTTCCAAATTTTTCTATCCTACATATTTATAATTGATATCAAATGGCAACTCGTATTTACTGTCCAATGAATATAAGCGTAGTCTTGCGAAAATGCAAAATGTCGTAGCTTTTTTATGAAATCTAAGGGAAATTCTATTTTATGTTGTTGGATTTATGATATTTTGCAAGGCCATTTGCACCAAACACGGAACGCCGCTATTGATAAGTTTTTAAAAGATATAGGAAACCAGTTCTGCAAAAGTTCTATGTAGCAGAAAAGACGACTTCCTCTCAATTCAAGATTATTTTGGAACAAATTCATTATATTTTCAAATACTCAGCAAGATGTCACTTCAAGAAGTAATCAACAGAAGTTTGAAACAGTGGGGGCCCACATTATTATTTTTTTCCGAATTATTTTGAAGGAGATTTTACAAGCGCTTAATTAAATTTTATCAAAATCGGACTTTCTACTCCTTTCCTGTTTCTGCAGTACATATTGAAAATTGTATACACAATAAATTTGGAAATGCAATCCGAAGATGCTCGTATGCACATATTTTTAGAATGCTAAAAAAATTTATTTTCGTTTAAAATTCGAGATTGCATTTTGAGAAATATTCGCCAATTTTCCACAAAAAAGACGATAAATTCTAAAAAGTGTATGAAAAGGCTCTCTGGCGGCAATCAAAAATACAAATAAATTGATTTCTCGACCCTAAAAACCGCATGATAAAGGTCTGGCTAGAACAAATATATTTCGTTTGCCTCTATTCTTGAATATTTTGAAAAGTAACTATTTTGAAAAATCTGGGTCTCGAAATTAATTTTTTACCTATGGTTTCTTTGGCAAAATTGGTTCAATCATTGCTTAGTACACACAACCTTAGTACATACATCAAAGAATCAACTGTTTTCCGTTAAGACCGGGGTTCACTATCTAACACAATCGTACAATTCTTTCACACTGAGCGATTGAATAGAGTAGGGAATCGCCGGCTTTAGTAGCACAAAACTTTCTCCACAGAAAAAAATAAAAATTGTCTCTGATCACCAAATTTATATGTACCAAATTCATTGAATCAAGAAAACAATTGTTGATTTTGCTCCTATTACCAAAATGATTATATAAATTACTTAAAACTGTAAAACATTAAAATTGTGATTTAATTTTTTTTTTAATAAATGATATTTTTAATTTTAATTAAAAATATTATCGAACAACTTTGCCGTTTTAAGCAATGTGTTAGTGGATTTAATAAAATATAGCTCAGGATTTGACAATTCCCAACAACAATTTAACAAGTGCAAATTATTTTATTTCAAACGCAAAAATCAATTAAGATTTTTTGTTATTTAAATTAAGTTTCAAACAACTAAAATGTTAATTAAATTAAAATAATATTTTTAATTTTCTTTCAACAAAAAAAAAAAAAAATAATTGATTCCTTTATGATATTAATTAAATTGAAGTACCTTTGGAACAATTTTTTTAATTGATAACAACTACTGATAATTTGTTCTGTGTTGGTAAATAGTTTTGTTTCAGGATCTTTCAAGATATGCGGCAGAAGATCTCTTTATTTCATATTCACCATTGAACACACGTTGAGCGACATTTCTAGATCCTTTAATTATTTTGGAGTCAACAATTGCACATGACAAAAAGAAAATTGTTTTTATTACAGTTGGTACAGAAACAGAAAAGCAATTTTCCATCCCTGGTCTGGGTAAGAAAATGAGTGGAAGTGTAACATTTTTATTATTTCTTATACATATCACTGATGGGATTTGTGGTACAATTGTACCAAATTTGGTACAGTCGAAACTTTGGTACACTGGTACAATTCATCCATTTTTGGTACAATTTAAGAAAAAACCCACGAAGTTTTATCAGTTCCATAAGTCTGGTACTCTGTTCAGTATTTCGTGCGAAATGTTTTCAAATTCAATATAAAAAATTGTTTTTAAAATACAAACGAAAGTTGTCTCGTGAAAAGGTTTTGATGCCATAACTTCCTTATAAATTGAAATACAAATTGGCTCATCCTAAATATGGTGCTGGTAGGGCTAAAATTAAAAATATTCCCAAATAACAGGGAGGCTACTCTCTATTGCGATGCGAAAAAAAAAATGGTAGTGTTTGGTACTCTTTAATGCGTTTGCGCATTTTTCTATCACATCTATTAATTTTTTTTTCTTTTCGCAAATCATCACTATTTATTTTTTATTTAAATTTTCCAATTTCAAATATTTTCAGTTTTTTTAGCATTTCATTACTGTCAATCTGTGCCATTTTTCATTTTTATTGCCAGTATTGCTTAATTTTCAAAAAATTTTGCGAAAGTGATAGAGAGTACCAAGTTGGCATTTAGCTTTCGCATCAAAATTGCTTTCGCATCGCAAAAGAGAGAAGCCTCCCAGATATCTAAATAATATTCGGCACAAAGAACTTTTATATGAATCTTAAATCCAATTACATAACTTTGTTCGGGCGGGTCCATGAGTGCTTATTGGTCCCAAAAAAGGTACACTCTCGAAAATTTATCTTTATATATCAAATGGTTGGACTTGACCAACTATACCTTTTTACTTGTTTTATTTTTGTTTTTATTGAATAATAAAGTGAATTATCAATTACTATGTATGCTTTTTATTTTATAGCGAAATTTTGGTACAATTTATGTTAATTTGGTACAATTTTGCCATTGAGACGGTACAATTTAAGAATTGTCAGATTCCAACAGTGATACATATGTTGTTACTGCTGCTGCTAGAGTTTTAGTGGAGAGAAAAAACAAAACTTTTTCTTTTTTTTCTTGTTGTATTTGTTTTTTTTTTGTTTTAAACTGTTTCTTTTGTAATTATAGACATTTATTGCCATTTTGCTGGTGTTATTGTTGTTGCTTTTGCTGTTGTTTTTGTTTGAACAATCACTGAATATATGTAATTATCAGGTTCAAAAACAAAAACAGAAACAACACTTTCATGTTGTAAAGAGAAAAAACTGGCAACAACATTTAAAAAAAGAAAGAAGTTGAATTTTCGTCTATTGTTTTTTTTTTTAAAGGGATCAGTAGAGAAAAAGTTATTGAGATAAATGAAATTGCAATTAAAAAAAAATTTTATATGCAGTGAAATTTTTTGTATGAATAATGACGAGGATCACCAATTTCCTGGTCTTTTTCCATTCCCTAGCCCCAGAAAATGTATCATAACTACATATCTTTCTTTCATTTTGTAAGAATGATATGAAACAGTTTATAAAATGTAATCAATGATCATTTTATGCAAAAAGACGTGCCTTATCAGTTAAAATTTAATCGTTTGTTGAGTTTTAAATATAAGAGTCCAAAAGAAGTTTCTCGCTCCGCTTTTCTTTTGTTTCAACTTCGTCCAATCTTTTCATTACATCACAAAAAATTTAAGAAAACAAATCTTGTTGGCAATGAGCTGAATTACTTGAAAACAAACACATACGATTTGAATCGTTAAGTCTTAAGCCTTTGGAAGAGAGGGGAACAGATCTGATACCTTTCAGCATTTGCTTAAAATCAGGGACTGATTATGGCCGTGGTGATCAAATACTTTTTCGATTCGAAAGCAATTTTATTCCTTAACATTTCAGTCGAATGTTTTTCAGTTTTCACAAAAGTTCAGTAGGTATCGACTTAAAGAATTAAAAATAAAACTGCTTTTGAATCGAAAAAGCATTAGACCAGGACTTAGGCCCACGACTTGCTTTATTACCTTTAATCCAGACAAGCAATCGCTACGTTCAAACATAAATTTTCTTGTGCATACATGAAATTGGACAATGAAGATTGCTTTTTGAATGCGCAACAATGGGTAACATCAATGCAGTGCTTTTATATGGATTGTAGTACCACCCGTTTTTCCCACATCAATGAACATGCAAAATTGTGCATCGGTAATCCTGCTTACGTTTTTTTCTTGTTCACACTTATCAATGGATAGTCTGGATGGTGTGTTACGTTATTCCTGGTTCACACAACAGACCTGCACAATTCCATTTTAATACACATTCAAATCATTGAAAAATTTTCAAACACTATACTGAACTGTCGCTGTCATTAACTATGCATATAATATTGTACTACTTGATCCATTCTGATCAAATGGACTACTCCCTTGACTGGTCCAATGTAATGCAATCATGGCCAATAAGCTTTAAGTTTGTTTTTTTCTTTTCTATACGGTTTTCAGTTTAATGTAAAGAACAATAAACAAACTGTTCATTTATGAACTTAAACGCAAGTTCGCAAGAAAATTAAACAAAACCTAAGCAGGTAAACTTGATGCACCTATTTGAGCCATGACTTAAACGTTTAATAAAGATTTTGTAGGACAATAATTCAAAAATTATGCCTTCGCCTTAAGTCGTTTAAGATTTTTGCTAAAGGCATAAGTTTTCCTTTCTTCGCCCTTATTTTGCTGATAGACTACCTAAACTCTAAGGAGTTTTTTTGATAAATCAATACAAAGTTTATCTTTACAAATTGCGACAAGATGCGTAATAATTTGCTACGGTATTTAGAAAAATGTTGCATTGATAAGCTGACAAGTTCCTGAAATTACCCCTTCAAAAATGTTCAAGAACTTCCAAAGTACTTATCGGGAAACACCGAGGTTTTTTTTTGGATTTTTTTTAACAAACGAAGTCTTTTTTTTGACGTTGTGTGTAAAATATAATAGTGACACTCATACCAACACATTTAATAGCCACTTACTTTTGCCTTGTTGCAATTTTAATAAAAATATATTGTAAAAGAAAGTTTTTTTTTTTCTAAAGCCAAGCGTTTGATAAAAACAATAACAAATGTAAAAAATACATTTTAACAAGGTTTCACTGTCATTATTTAAAAAATACTTGGCCACTAACAAAACACCTTCTCTACAAACATTTAATAGTAGAGCGAGTGTATGAATTAAAAGTATCAAGTGTTAATTAAATTGTTAATAATCATATCACATGGATAATTTTAAAGTTAATAAAATAACTTTAAAAAATAAGAAAAAACTGCTTATCATTGTTCTTAATTTAAAAAAAAATACTCGTTTGTGCAACGATACTTTAGATTAGTGTTGAAATATATAATTTCTTTTATTTTTCATTTATCTACATTTAAATTTATAATTTTAATTGTTCCGCATTCCACATAATGCTTTTTTATTATTATCATTTCTTTTTCTTTTTTTTCGCATTAGCGTTGTACTTTTGTAACGCATTGTAATTTACACGCAATAGATGGTTTACTGGCATAATTTTTTTGGGTGTATAAAAATATTGGTATATTTAACGGAAATATTTTAAAGTTTAAACATGTAATTAATCTTTTTTAATATAAAATTACTTCCGATGGATTAAAAAGGCTTAATAATTCATAATTTTTTATTATGAAGAAAGTGAATTATAGAAAGTCTTGGTAAAGTAAAAGTAAAGTAGTATCTTTAATACATTAAATAATGAAGTAACAAACTGTTTTTGTTTATAACGGAACTACAGAAATTTTAACGAAACAAAATACAAATGTTTAACAGTCAGATATATTTTCGTAATTATCCTCTGCACAGTTTAAAATCTACTCATAAAGTCAGCCAACCACCTTCCGTTTTTAATCTTTTTTAATCAAAGACAAGAACCTCGAGCTGATTTTTAAGGTTAGTTACTAAGCCAAAAGCTAACCTAAAAAACGGTAAGCACAACTAGATTCAGCGTACCCAAATTAGGTTAGCCTGCCAGTTGCCCCGCTTAAGAGAAAAAAGTGTCAAATTCTGGCACAGCGTTATTAGGCATGTAACACATTCCGCTCAAATGGTTTTGATTCAATAGTTTTAGTTCCGATCGAATTTGTTTTAGCTTCTTTAAATTAATTTTTTTTTTGTAGAAGCAAAATACGGATATAATTCAACTCTCGATCGAAATTGATTTCTGTGACAGGCCTGTATATCGCTGTCATTATCTTCAGTTTTTACGGCACCTGTTTACACCCAGAGAAAAAACATGTTTAAATATGGTCACCTCCAACAAAACTATGTTTAAAGGGTGGCATGTCATAACGTCCAGTGTCATAGTGTCCATTGACACTGCGCAAGGATTTTCTACTCCATGGTATAACAAATACCGGCTTCGCTAACTAAAGCTTCTCTGCGTATACGGCCTTCGGCCGGGCGCAAGGTTTTTCTCCTAAATGGTATTGCGAAGCCAGTATTTGTTATACCATAGAGGAGAAAATCCTTGCGCCCGGCCAAAGGCCGGCTATGCTTTTGAGTTTGTTAGCATGTTGTGGAATTATGACACTCTACAAAGTGTCATAACGTCCACGGACTTTATGACACTGCTCTGATGGACATTATGACAATTTTAAAAGTGTCATAAAGTCCATGGACACTGTGACGCTGGACGTTATGACATGCCACCGTTTAAAGAATTTAAATGATTCTCTTATTCCTTTACAGTTAAAAAATAAACCAAAAAGAGAAAAGTTGATGTTGTTGTATATTTGACCGAGTAGAGTCGGTTCGTTTCAGAGCGAATGTACAATTGGAAGCACTCCAAAGATATCTTATGATTATGTCTATAGTGAAAATTTTTTGAATTCGAAATAAAAATAAAAAGTAGAATTTCAAAAATGTTCCTGCTTTATTAGTACGCGAACGTAGTTTCTTTTATTTTTACAAAAAAATACGAACATAAGTTGCAACAATGATGGATCTTACTGAACTGTTTTAAATTCTCCGGGGGGTGTAAGGATCATCTCAAGGATATTTCACTGTTTGGTGTTACATCATCTCGGGTAAATCAGGTGATCGCATACCTGGGATGCGACAAAGATGCAAAATGACAGCGCTCTTAAAGTCCTTTGATTTCTCAAGATCTTTTCCTTTCTTTCCGTCTAGCAGGAACCAGACTGACGTCTCCGTTATTATGCTACTTGCGGGAAATGCTTCCTGTCTTTCGGGGAGATTGTCTTTGCGAAAGCTTTACTTTTCTGACAGAAGTTTACTTTTTATCAGCTTGTTCTTCGTCCAATCGGGGCTTGCTTTTTTTAAAGCATGAACTCATAAAAGGGTTCACAGAAAGTCTGCTTTTTTAACAAAGAGATACTTAAGGGGATCTTGTAGTGGTTGTTTTTTAAACCTTAAGTCGCGGGAAGGAAGAATCCCGCATAGAAGGCTGATTGAGATTAGGCCAATACGGCATGTGCATCTGTTGCCACATTTGAACTGATCTTGAGAGTCTGTCTAACTGTAAAAGCGTTTGTTGTGCTTACTAAGTTTGGCATTTGTATTCTCTGTAGCTAAGGTGACCCAATTGGAGTCTATCTATGATTTCCAACAACATTAATTTAAATCTTTCAAATCAGTGCCCTTATATGCTTGCGAGACGTTTAATCGTGAGATAGACACGCTTTAATCGCGAGATAGACACGCTGTTCAGAAGTTTTTTAACAGCTATCTGTCAAGAATTCTTAAGATATTTTGGCCGACAACTATCACAAACGCGCAGCTATAGGACGGAACCAACCAAAGGTCCATTGTGATAGAAATATTGAATCGTAAATGGAGGTGGATCGCAGACCCTTTGGCAACATAGATACAATTCCCATCGACTGGACGCCGCAGGGCATGACCTGAAGAATGCGTCGCTATTCGCATAGATGGAATCGCTTAGTTTAGCACGAAATAACGCTGAGCGAAATAAGCTGCAGAGAAATAAAGCACTTGTCATTGAATAGAACCGAATTGAGTTATTTCGTTGTGGGCTTATATACGTTAATACATGCAATTGGTTCAATATGACTCTGTCCCTAAATATTAATTACAATAAATCTCTTAATACATATTTGGGGGATTCACAAGGTAGTCATAAAGTCATATGTGTTGTAAGTAGCCCCCATAATTAAGATTTCAACTGATTAATTATGACGAAACAATAAACGCAGCATAAAAAGTGGCTGACTTCCAAAACGTCATATGCTTTGTATAAGAACAAAGTATAATGTTTCATTACGCCGCAGTACAATAAATATGCAATGCAAGCCCTTCCAAAACATCAATGGTAAGTATTAGTAACGCAGCAAAAAAGCAATCAGAGCATCGGTTTTAAAAGTGATGCTTTGTGATACTTGACATTTAATTTGTAAGCAATACATATTTATTTTAATATTATGCATTGCATCACTTACATTTTAAAACGTTTAAATAAACAGAACACAAAGTTGCATTGTTTCGGTACTTTGTACATGTGCATGGTTAAAATACAGTAGTAAAACTGTATACAAACTTTGTATTAGTACGTTTTGGAAGTCAGCCAGTCTTTTTCACCCTTATTGTGTTTGGCGTATTTAAAATACGCCTACGACTGTTTGGTAATAGATTAAAGAGAACGTGAAGTTTTTTCCTTTGATCTATTACCAAACAGTCGTAGGCGTATTTTAAATACGCCAAACTCAATAAGGATGATTATTTTTGGACTTTTTTGTATGAAACACAACAATAATTTTTCTAAACTATTGTAAAATATTAGGATATTATGACAATATGACTTGATAGCGAACCTTGTGAATACCCCAATCATATTTTAGGGGTCTTAATATTTAGAACGCATTCAGGTGAAACCCATATTTACTTATTTTTTATAAGACTTTTTAAATTTTCTAACTATAAAACATTTCCATCTTGTATCAAACAATATCAGTATTAAAAGAAATCCTTGATCTTTGTCTCTGTAATTAAATATTATAAATTATGTAAGTTGTAGTTGGAATTTTTTTTTATTTTTTTGTATCTGTCATTTTGTACAGAATCTTTTTTCTCTTAAATAAGTTACACGTTTTATTAAAACAACTAAGTATATTTTATTATGAATAATGTGAGTATTTATACTATGTATTTAATAATATGGGAACGTAATTTTATATAATTACGTTCTTGTATTAATAAATAGTACAAGTATTTAATTTATAAATAAAACAATTATAATTGCAAAAAATCAATTTCGCATTTATTGAGTAATTTTAAAAATTAAATAGAAAAAATCGGAACTTTGGTTATATTTAATTAATAAGCATTTCGTCGAATTTTTCCACACAAATCAGTTTTTTTCATATACATACATATTTACAATCTTTTGTTATCAATATGTACCCTACAAATAATAGGACCAGTCCAAACACGCGTGTAAAGAGTAATCCACAAGGGACCAGGACTAGTCCAAAAGTAACCAAAACGTATGGAAAAAACCTGGTCTATTTAAAATTACGATGTCCTAGGAGAGGACCATATAACCCACCTTTGGACCACTAAGGAGTAGTTTTAAAACTACTCCATGGTATACTCAAGAGGAATAGTTTTGAAGTCGCTTAAAAACGAAAGCATGTCGTTAAAAAACGAAGACATGTCGTCTCACTACAAACACTTTTTAACAATGACATGGTCCATGCTTGCATTTCATCGGACCAGTCCTTGGAGTAGTTCATTTTATCAAAATGGACCAGGTGGTCCAATTTTATTAGCAGGGTATCAGTAAAAACCCTAATAATAGTATTTTTTTTTAAATAAGGCATATAGAATTAAGCCTAAGGCCGTGATTTGCCATCATACTCAAAAGCATACGATTCATTTACACGAAAATCTGACAGAATTCCGTCATAAAAAAATTACCGTAAAATTTTTTGTCGGAGAATAAAAATATTTTTGATTTAGTCTTTATAAGGAATTTATAAATTATGAACCAATATTTATTAAAACTGACCTCATAGTATCGTTACAGTTTTAGGCGTATTAAAAAATCAATTCCAAAAGTACGCTTTATATGGGGCATATGATAAATTATGGACTGACTAATCATGAAGTTTAGCAATAAAACTTTTAGTCACACGAAACTGTGACAAACCAAATCTTATTACAATAATGTCATCGGCTACGTTTTTAGGCTAAATAAAGTATTTTCCGAAACGGGGCTTATGGTAAGTTATATACCGATCTTCACAAAATTTTTGTATGATATCTATTGATATAAAACAAGTCAGGGCAAAATAATAAACCAGTCAGTGGATTCTGACACCAATTTATGTTAGTTTTTGTAGCAGAAATATAAATTTATTAAGGTGGTGGTTCCACAGTTGGGCTTATAAATCTTTTCCTTGGCTGGAAATCAATCCCAAACTGCTTAGGAGAACTACAGTTAAAATTATTATTTTCTGTTAAATACACTAACTGAGCTACATAAATAAGAGCGACAAGCGCCCTTTTTATGTCAAAACTTTTAATTTTCACATAGTTTATACGAAACAAACCTTTAGAATGCGAATTAAACACCACCAGTGCCCATGTTCTGTAACTCTCGCGTCTAGAAACTTTTCGATTGGAATGTGTGAAATGAAACAAAAATGCCATTTATTGAAACAATCAGCTGTTTGTGTAACTTTTGTGGCGAGTACTAGCCGTCACGTAAGGCACTTACTTGCCAATTTACAGAAAAAGTGTGTCTGTAAAAATGTTGTGAGAAAAGTTCCCGCTTTGAACTGTCAAGTAAACTCACGAACAAAAATGGGGTGAGAAAAAATTTTAACACTAAAAAACAATTAAAAATGCAAAATACAAAGAATAATAATAACAATATTTTATTCTTGGCACAATTTTTTTATTGTTTAATTATTTTGCTTTTAACATTTTTATAAAATATACGAATGTTTTCAAAGCTCGTTTGCAAACAACAAACCTCAAAGTCGCACTTTACATTATTTGGTATAGCCTACGGTTGTATGTTCAACGCCGTCGTTGAACATTTTTCAATTATAGTAAATATTGGTCGCCGTCAACGATATGTGAGACTGGCGTTCTCAACGTCTGCAATGTATGACATTTATAACGTAACAACGTAATCTTTGTTGATAGTTTTCGATATTCTCACTTTTCGAAAAACGATGGAATATTTTGTTTCACATCTTTTGGATGCGAGAAGTTCTCGCATTCTAAAAGTTCTCTCCCCCCCGGGGGCCGAGCACTTTTCGTGAATTTCACACACACACAACACGAAGGTTAACGAAACAATTGTAAACAGCCATTATTTTAAAAAACAAGAACAAAACACATAGTAAATGTCTCAAACGAGTAAATTTATTTTCCTCTCTTTGCACTCACCACTACATACACATTTTTAACTGTCTCTCTTTGTGATGACCGCTGCTCTATAGTGAGACCTTCTCGTTTTATTTTATTTTATTTTATTGAAAATGTATTGGCAATAGAATTTTCATGTTTAAAAAAACGCTTGCCGCTCTTGTTTAGGTACCTCAGTTGGAATAACTCAAGGACCCAGAATATATAGAGCGCTGACCGCGAAAATAACGTAAGCGCCAAAAATCAAATTTTACTGAAGAGCGCTTTTATTATTTTATTTCATATGCATTTTGTATGAAACAAGGCAAATTCAACAACAGGAGGTGTCGGAACTACAACAATCCAAAAACAACAGAAACAATAAAGGGTTTTTGCATTGCATTGCTAGTGCTTATAGCTCGAAATGTCAACCATTCTTAGCAAAACACTTACAATTCAAAACAAATAAGCTCGAACTGTCAAAATCAGATGCCGTTTCGACACCACCTGTAGTTAATTTACTTTGGTATGAAATTTGTCGCTTACGATAAAATTATTCTTGCTATAAAATCGTAACGGTACCTTATGTAACCATGAAATTTTTGGAGATGATGCAAGTGTTGCCAACAAAGTCATTTATTAAAAAAAAAACGAAAATTGAAAATGATGTCGCTTACGTTATTTTTGCGGTAAGGGCTCGATATATACATACCTGTGAAACTCTTGGGGCCATTATTTCAACTTGCAAGTATTACAATTTTGCTATAAACTAAAGTACGCATTATGTTGAAGGCGAATTTAGTCTACCGAGTAGGTTAAAGTTAAGTTGAAATAATAAATAACTTGTTTTACATCCGGCAAAGTCCTACCTTTAACTAACGGCAAGTTGTTATAATGGCTCTCAGACGCAATAAAGTCTTTGAGTTTCACACGCAATGACTCATTTTATATAAATTTCATAAACATTTGCGAATTGTCAAAAGTTGCTTGTTTTTTCTTAACGTATTTACCAACTGGAGCAACAGTAAAATTACAATGTCGTTTTTATTGTTGTACCTTTTGTAGTATTGCCACCACATTTTAAACACACACGATTTTATTTGACATATCGTACGACTAACGGGGGGCTTAGGATCACACAAGTCATATTTTGACATAAATATTTCAATGTTGTAATTATTGTTTGAAAATGAAAAAAAATCAATAACTTATCATGACAGGGTTGTATTTCCTTCAAAATGCGTACGACTTGTGCGATCTAGTAAACTATCCTTAAATTGGATAGCGAATCGTCCACTTTACCTATCGTTTCCACATGCAAGTATAAGTTCGAAAAACTCAATACACTCACACTTTTTCACTAACATTCTTTAAATTTTTGTACTTTCAGCCAATCGGGTTTTTCGTTGATAATACGTATACACTACTTGCAAGCAATTACTTGCATGTGGAAACGTAGGGTTAGCAAGGTTCTTTTAAGTGTTTTCGATTACAGATCGTTTTATTTGCAAAGAACTCAAACATTCGAAAAATTACATTTAAAACAAAATCAAATTCTAAAAACTTTGGTTCTGTTTTAAATGTAGTTGTACGAAGGAGAAAATTCTTTCGCACCTCGGAAAAGGCAGTAGCGAATAGTTTTTGGCTATAGCCTATTGGCGAATTGTGGCATAAACTGACGTTGGGCTTTATGTAAATAATTTTATTTTTTGCTTTTTTGTGTATAATCTTGTCTTTAATTCAAATTAATTATAGACAATTTGTTAACATGTTTTTCAATGGTAAAGACTTAAAATAGCTTTTTAATAATTTTTGGCGGTTTTAAATAACTGTATACACATACATATGTCTGCTTTTTGTTTTTGTTTGTCGTCATCGCTTGACGGCCTAAATGTAATTAGGTTAAGAGCAACAGCAAAATTTTTTATGAATTAATTTCAAGTAAGTAAAAATGAGGAATTAAGTAATAATAAAATAAGCTTTTGAATATTTAACAAATTTATAATTTTTTTTTTTTTTTTTAAATTAATTGACAGAAAAAGATTTATTGATAATTCATATTTCAACAATAAAATTCCATAATTTGCAAAAAAAAAAAAAATATGAATATTTGTTTAAGTTATAAGTGGCTAATTAATATTGCTTTGCAATTAAAAAATTAATCATTTTAATCAGAAGCGGACATCAATTATTGTATTGTATTGTTACTGGGAGGTTTTACATGGCAGTCTGTACAGAAAAATACAAGCAATTAAGTGGAGTCTTAAGACTCCGTTTCGTATTATTTTCATTGAAAAATTTAAATTTGTCATTTACAATATGGAAGGATATATTTTTAAGAGCAAATTTGTTTTTATATATTTTTTTTTATTATATTCAGCGGAACTGTACATATAAAATATGTACATATTTTTTATAAATTTTACAGAGCCTTTCCTTTTATTTGGTACCAGGGATGTCAATCGGGACATGTTTTCTCAAATCCCGGGATTCGGGATTTCAAGAAATCAAATCCGGGAATTTTTCGGGTCCCCGGTATGTTAGGGGATTTTACGGGATTCCGGGATTTTTCGGGATTCGGGGTTTTTGAAAATTAAAAGATTAATGCTTTTTATGGATATTTATAAAAAACGTCTCTCATTACCTCAGTTGATTCAAACTTAATAAAAAAATGATTAAATAGAGCAAACTAGTAATTGATTTATTTTTCAGATTCTATTAAAATTTTTATTAAATGAATTAAAATGAATAATTGAAATTCGAGTTCGAAATCTTATTTTAACAAAAACACATTTTTAAACCCACCACCACTAGTGGTAGGAATTATGTAGTGTATGAAAAACATGAAATCGCTCCATAAACTGCCATAGGTCCTTGCCCACTCTCGGAAAATACTTTAAAAATCCTGACCCTGTAAAGAGTAAAGTTCGGTTTTCGACGGAAATGCCTAACACATCTCCATTGTCTTTTTGACTGGAATTTGCTTTTTTCTCTGTCATTGGGATTGGTTGGAGATTTCGGCTGGCCAGAATATTTTATGGATGCTTCGTAGACAGCGATTGCCGACTCTATGACTTGCATCTTAACAGAAGTCTAGATTTCACGCACATTTTGACACTTTTTAGTTTTGTGTTGAAAACGATATGCATGTACGGAGATCGCCAAGTGGGATACAGAAAGTCAAAAGATTGTTTGCTGGCGTTTATTTTGTTTGGGATGTCAGTACTGAATCCGCCGGACTTAATCGAAATGCTTCCAATGCCACAATCGTATTATGGTTGTTTTGAAATTTGTTATGTTTATTAATAGATTTGCCACTTTGAAAAATGGAAAATGTTCTTGTTCATTTAAAACCCTACAATTATTAGTGCTAAATCAATCATTGTTATTACATATTAACCAAAACATGTTCGGTGGCATGAATACTGCATAATATTTGAGTGTAATTTTGTTGATTTGATCAAGTGTTCAGATTGATCAATGTGCTGCAATATTTAAATTGAAAATAAAGCACATAAAGTTTTTTTTCCTAAATTTCGTTTTTTTTCAAATGATTGCAATAAAAATAATAGTAAATTGCCGATTTATGATTATTTTTTTAAAGTTTATTTAAGTTTTTTTTTTTTACAACATAATTACGTATACATGTATTCATGTTCATACAAATAGTATCTATGTATAAGAGTATCTGTGTAGAATTTTATAAGTATTTGTAGCACATGCTCAAGAAAGAGGAGCATTTTACATGGTTTGCGTTTTGCATTTAGTACATATAACAGACATAAATACATAGAAAGATATTTGTTGGCTGGTGTTTATTATGAATATTCGTATTCATTTGAAATCGGTGTTTTTTTGGAGGAGCATTTATAATTTTTCTGTTGATTACCTTGGAATTTTAACTGCAGTCGGTTGAGCAAACATTAAAATACGAAAAATTAAGTTAAAAAAAAAAAACGGCAAAATAATTAGCAGCAGCAACAACAACAACAACAACATGAATAGAAGCAATAAAAATAGACAAACGCTTTCTTTGAGTTTGGGTTTTTTTATTACCTATTTTATACAGTGGGAATTTTGATTTAAATTTGTTTGGCTATGAATATTAAATACTTCCCGAATAATCAACAAAATAAAAAGTTTGAAAAGTTAGACATATTTTTGGCATGTTTATAAATTATAAACTAATTGCGAAAGTCTAAAATAATCATAGTCAAAAAGTGTAATCATGTAAACCATTATTTTCTTAAATAAGACCAAGGGACTCCAAACTATTTAATAATAATCTTCTCATACAACTTTTTTTAAAGTTGTAGACTGTGCAGCGAACCACCAACTGGCTAATTTTACTCAGTTATATGATCAATTGCAACGTGCTTAAGCCTCATTAGACCGATTTTATTTCACTGCTACTACGTTTATACGTAGCCTATTCGCGAATACAAATTATTTGCGATTAACTAACTTACCCTACAAGAAATGAATGAGCGAGTAGTCACATTTTTCATTTTGGTATTAAGAAAATGATAGAAAGAAATGACCGAAATAAAGTTTTCGGTCACATTCGGTCATTTCCTTCTATCATTTTCTTAACACCAAAATGAAAAATGTGACTACTCGCTCATTCACTTCTTGGAGGGTACTGTTTAAGGTGCTATCAGACGGGATGTATTTTACATATGTACTGTCACTTTTCTTTCCCATATGTAATTCCGTATGTATGTCAAAATTTCCATTTTACATACGATTCATAATTTTTGCTATCACACCTGCTTATGTTTTTCCTTATGACATAACCATAAATGTAAACAAAAGCTGACTTTTGTTTACGTTTCAAAACAAACCAGCTGTTTTGTTTATGTTTACCACAGGAAAATAGAGCGTGTTCTAATCGAAAAATTTACATATGTATTTCCACATGTTTTTTACACATGCAAAGTTTCATATGTATCACACGATGTGTACAACTTTTACAGATGGAAAATTTGACAGTACATATGTAAAATACATCCCGTCTGATAGCACCTTTAGATGTCTATTTCTTAATGAAAATTCTTATTTTTAAGTGATGCCAGATGGAAAATTTATTCATTTAGTAGCACGGTATGTTTATAAACTTTTTATTTTTTAGCCCTACGTCTATACGAGCAATTTGTATTTGTTAACATATGCAAAAACGTCGGCAGAATGACGTCACAGAAATGTTCTATGTTTAATATTATTTTAAGAGTGCATACGGTTATGTCTAAACACAAAACATGAATTTGTATGTAAACAAATACTTACATTTTCTTTGCCAACCAATTTATTTTTAATTATTTTTTTATAATTAATTGGTAAATTTTGTATTTTAATTTTATGTTTTAAGTTTTAAACATTTCCTTTTTTGTAACTGATAAATGATTTTGACAGCTTGTGTTAAAAGATAATTGCTCAGCAATATATTATAATATTTTTATGCAGTCCGCTCATTCATTTCTTGTAGGGCAGGAATTGTTTTCATGACCCTACAAGAAATGAATGAGCGAGTAGTCACATTTTTCATTTTGGTGTTAAGAAAATGATAGAAAGAAATGACCGAAATAAAGTTTTCGGTCACATTCGGTCATTTCTTTCTATCATTTTCTTAACACCAAAATGAAAAATGTGACTACTCGCTCATTCATTCGCTTATTTATTTCTTGTAGGGGAGTTAGTTATTCGCAAATAAAAATTTTTAATTCACTGCTTATGCGGCAATATTCTCTTCTTGCAATATATTTATTTGCGAATAAGTGCTGCCTATAAGCGTAGTATGTGTTAATTAGAATCTAAAAATAATTTTTTTTAATACTCAAGGAAGTTTTATTGATAAAACCGGTTTAATAAAATCTTATAATTGCTCCTATTATTTAATACAAAGTTACTTTTTATTATTATTTAGTATTTATTAATTAAAAATATTAAAAATAACCACAATACTAATTATTATTAAAGCTAAGGCACGGGCATTTAGTATTTATTTTAATTTGGCGTTCGGGGCAAAAGGAAATATCTTTTTATATATTGCGTTGCATTTTTTCCGACAAAGTCTTATTAAAATAATGATATTCATGACCAAATCGTTTAATTTTTAGCAATTTCTTTAAAATTTACACATTTTCTAATAAAAACTAAGCCATTTTTATTTGTGGAGAGTTGGCATCACTGGCTGGTAGGTTCAAAATTTACCATGGATCTCAAAAAACCCCAGACATTTCAGAAACACAATCAAATTCAGAAGTTATTCTAACACCAATTTAAGTAATTTTTTTCAACTTGTCGACCTGTAACTCAGTCAGTTTTTGTCCCATTTTATTTTTTTTAAAGGGTTTGGAAATAAAACTGAAATGGCTGGCGACATCTTCACTAGAGCCTCCGTTTATTGTAATTAAGCTACCCATGTAGTTGAATTAGTGCACTTCTTCCAACTCATTGCTGCGAATTGACAATTTTCTGTTGCATATAACTTTCGTTTTGGGGATTTTAATATCGAGACCACATTAAGCTGCTTCCGCTTCAACTGATTTTAATTTCGATCCCATTGCAGAAAACTTATAAGATAGGAGACATATATCATCCCCGTAGTCTAGATCTTCTTAACGATTATTTTGTGTGCGGCAGCTTGCGTTACTATTAAATTTACTATCGTAAGTGGTATACCCTCCATATAGCGCTATGGTTGAGTATATCAAAGGCTCTTTCAAATTATATGAAAAGCAGACACAGACTGTTCAACAATGATCCGAAGGCTGTTAATGGGGTCAACGCATGATTGTTTTGGGTGAAATCCCGCCTGTTTGCAGCGAATATCAAATTTGTAGGCATTAATGAGCAGTTTGTTCAATATACTTGCAATAACCTTATCGACCATACTGAGGAGAGTAACGCCTCTCCAATTTAAACAGACAGTTAGGTCATAATTTTTCGGGATCTTAATTATCAAGCCTTGTTTAAGTTCCTCGCAGAGGGATTCCGCGATACACATATAATAAGGATTGTAAATAAGTTTCGCACTAGTCTGTGGGTCGGCTTGAAAGAGTTCTAAAGGCAATATTATCGATGCCTGGTGCTTTGTTGTTTTTGAGATCTTGTATAGAGTCGACAATTTGCGTTTTGGAAGTTATATCTATAGATATATCTTGTCTCACATGATGGGATATTTAAAAATTATTTCATAGAAAGTTTTCAACATTTTTTCCACAAGTTGCAAAATGAATAAGACCGCCGCGTTTTTTTTCTATTTTCTTTAAAAGTAGTTTCTACGAAACTCTTTTCCCATTTACATTTACATTTTTTTCAAGCATTTTTTAACTTTTTCGACCCTGTTTTCTTCCCCACACCTCTTGCTAACAAACAAAAAGTTGCATGCGAAGTTGCGGCGTTAATTGCACAATGTAAATATGGTCTAACTGTTTAACATATTTCTTTGCAATTGACTACTTTCTTTTAAAAAAAACTTTTCCACTTTTTTGATTTTAGTAGATTTCGTTGCTTATTTTGATATGAAAGCTTATACAAATTTATATCAACTAGTGTTCGCCTAATGGTCAAAATTCGACCACAATTTTTTTTGTAAATATGAAGAAAACATTATTCATCTAAGTATTTATGAATTTATTTGTTTCGAGCATTTATTTTATCCTTCAAAGTGGATCGCTTTGGCGAGGGACGAACCTCCGGTTCATATTTTATCTTCTACTTGAGTTAATTTAATTTTGTAAGTTCAGTATAAAAAATACCAATTGAAAAACAAAAAGTATCAAAAGTTAATCAAAGTACCTGCTGTTGAACGAAAAAGTTCCAAAAAGCTCCCCTTACAGTTGTATAATTTATCTTTATAGGTCAAATATTAGCGAAAATTCAAAAAGTTCCAAATGAAAAACAAACAATACCAGAATGTTTTATCTAAAAGGTTATCACTCACTTAGGACCCTACACCTATAATATTATGTTTCTAAGTTTAATATTATAGAAAATTTAAAAATTATCACATGAAGCACAGAAAAGTAAAAAAAGAAATTTAGTTTCCCGTATTTCCCCTATTTTTCCCCATATAGGTTTGGTTGACAAACAAAGGAAGAAAACATTCTTAACTGTTTTACCTGGTCTGATTTATACACAAGATTTATATAGTCGAAATATTCGAAAACCGGATTCTGAAAAAAGTAGAATAATCGATCACCCTAATTTTTTATTATTTGATAATTGAAATAACATTTTTTTATTTATTTTGCATTTGTGTTAGTAGCAATTCTGAACGCTTATAACTCTGAAATTATTGAACAGATTTAATTAAAATATACATTGTGCACTTCTTTGAGTAAATACCTCTGAAATGGTGTATATTTTGTTTAAATCGGTTGACATACAGAGGAGGAAAGTGTTCTTTACTGTTTTGCCTTAGCTGATTTATATATAGAGATATCAATGTATAAAGAAAATTCAGCTCTTAACAAAACATGGTTTTTACTTTTTAAATCAGATGAAAATTGTAAAAGCTATTCAACTTTTCATCAACACTTTTTTGTAGTATTTTCTCCACTAGCGCAAATACATATAATAATAAAACAAATAAAAAAAAAACAATTAACTAGACAAACAAATTAATCAACTTAATTACGCAAAGTAATTATTACTATTCGGCACAAAGAAATTTCACATGAATCTTAACCTTATAACATATTTTTGGTTTGGCGGATCCATGATTGCCCTTGTGTCCTAAATAGGGTCTAACCTCAAAATGTTTTTTAAATACTGTGGTGTAGGGCATCATGTGGTCGAGCTTAACTGACTACACTATCTTACTTGTATATGAATTATTTTAATGATACTGATAAAATCTACGTATATATGTATGTATCTTTGACTTTCTAAAGTAAAAACATTTTGACACTTTTTCAAAGCTTCTGAAATGTTTCTAATAAAATCTTTTAACCCACAATGCATTTACCGGTCCACTGTGATCCATCATATTTCCATGCACGTTTTTGTGTATGTCGTGTGCTATTTACTCAGTTAATTGTGAGTTTAACTAAAAATAATCTCGATGTATCTCAATTTCAAAAAGCCGAAAACGAAGTAAAATTTAATTTTTTTTTTGGCTGTAAACAGAAATAAAAAGTGCTTGTGAAGCGATCACAACACTTCAATCAACGTGATACGACTGTTAATTATAAGAAACTCGAATAAAGAAGAAGAAGAAAAAATAAAAACGAAACATTTTAGAGATATAAAACAAGTAAACTCTAAGTTAAAATAGACAGACAGACAGACAGACAGAGAGATACACAATGAAACGAAAAATTAACAAGTTAAAAAAGCAACAGAAACAATATCAATTTATGCAACTTTTACTTGTTATTTTTTTCTTAAATCTTTTTTTTATATTTTTTATCATTAAAAAAATCGGATTAAAAAATGAATTTTTAATCAATTGATCAAAGTATTGAAATGTTCAATGAAAATATCGGTAGACGGGTTATCAAATTTTAAATTTTGGGTTTCAAGTTGACAATTTTTTTAGTAATCTAATCTGTTTTTGCTTAAACAGAGAAGAAGCGTTAAGCGAAAAGTATTAGCGTCATTATAAAAAAAAAATTTACAATAAAAAAAAAAATTTTAAAATTAATTTAAAAATTATTCACTTGACCCCGGTCAAGGGGCTGAAAACTGAATATAAAAAATATTTAAATTGTGCTAGAAAAAAAATTAAATAAAGAAAACAAGTTGAATAAATTTTTTACTCTCTCAACAAATTTTTGTTACGACAAAATTATTGCTATGTTTTTAAGTTAAGTTTTAAGTTAATAGCAATTTTATTAACGTATATTAAGTGATTAAAGGTAGCTTCACACTTAACAAATATTTGACGAAAACATTAGTGGTCATGCTTTTGTTCCACTTTTGACTTTTTAAGCCATTTTTCTTGATTTACTTAACTCTATTAAAAACAAGACGTCGAATGAAAGTTATTTTCAGGTTAGGATTTTGGAGCTTTCGTTAATTAAGGATTATTCATCACAGAATCGGTTAAATGATTTCTAGTATTAAAAAAGCCTAAATTTGGAAATTCTTGTTTAAAATTAACATAAGTGGCCATTTTATGATACATTTTATACATAAACGAGCTGACCCGACAGACGTTGTCCTGTCCAAATGAGGAAAAATGTTTGCGTTCGATTTTTAAAATCGGTTAAAAAGATACGAACATTTGAAAGAAAAATTAGTCAAATCGATGGAGTTTTCTGATTTTGTGTAAATCGAAAAAAGTGGGCGGGGCAAAATTTTCTTTCCGTAAAAACCTAAGAAAAAATCGTCCAAATCAGTCTAGCCGTTCTCAAGTTATGCGCTTAATAGAAAAAGTGGGCTTAAAAGTAGGCGTGGGAAATTTTTCTTTCGATGCAAACTTAAAATGGATTAATACGAACATTTGAAAGAAAAATTTGTCAAATCGATGGAGCCGTTTTCTGATTTTAAGTAATTCGAAAAAAGTGGGCGTAAAAGTGGGCGGGCCAAAATGTTTCTTTTCGTATAAATCTAAGTTGGAACATGGCGATTATTTTAAAGAAAAAATCGTCCAAATTATATAGATGTCATTGGTGGTGCAATATGAAAATTGGATTTTGCCACACCCCTCCGCCCGCAGACCGAAAATAAAAAATCAGACTTCACAGTGTCACCCGCCTGAATATTCTGAAGATTCCCTGAAAATTTCATCAAAATCGGCCGTTTTGGAGTCCATACGTTACATACATACATACATACATCCATACCTACATACACACATCCTGTTTTATATATATAGAAGATAGATCGATAGATATACATGCATATGTATAAAAATAGCCAACTTCAACTTGAAAAGTGTGGGAATTACAAAAAATAAACATAATTGCAGAGTACATGAAACTCAGTTCATCTCCCCAATCTTCTCTCCTCTCTCACCAATAAACTCAAGAATTTCGGACAGAAAAATTGCAATTCTGGACGGTGAGAAATATAGCTTGTTTTACCCTGCTGCCACACGGTCAAGTTGTTCTTGATAGTCTTTTACATATACTGCTTGTCAAAATTTACATAAATTGAAAGCTGTGACGTAGGCTGCATTTAATTTTTGAGCAATTTACCTTTAAGATGTCATCAAGAAAACAATTTATAAAGATAAACGAAAAATTTGCTCACTAACCTTGAAATCAGCTGTTTTCTTGAACGTAAATTGAAACACTCACTGGAAAGATAATTTTAAAGCCAAGTTCGTATCAATTTTTAAAAGTATAAGTGTATTGGTAAAAAAGTGTGAATGTATTAAAACTTGATAGGCAAAACTTGATCGTGTAACCCTCAAATTAAGCATTTCACGCCTCTTAAATGCTTTTCGGAGGAACACTTTTTATGCCACCTGTGGTACAATATTTTTACGGCTTAAGGCATATTTAAAAGATTTTCATAGTGCGGTATTTATGGGGCCTATTGCAAATTATGGACCGTTCTTCGCGAAATTTTGTGAAGTGGCTTCTAATACTGATGAAACTATGACAGACTAAATTTAATTATAATAGCATCATTGGTAAGGTTTAAGGCGTACTAAAGGGGTTTTCAATTTTAGGCCTTATATGTGGTCTAGGGTAAATTATAGACCGATCTTCACAAAATTTTGTGGTGTGATTTGCAGTCACAATTTAATGAGATTCGGTGCATTGTGTCACCAATAAATGTTAATTTTTGTAACAGATATGTAGCTTTTTGGAGCGGTTCATCCACATTTGCGTTCCTCACTCGTTTCCTACTGAGCTAAAGTGAACTAGAAAGAATTTAACACCAATATTGTTCTTTTTTGTTGAGTCTTTCAAAAGTAACACCAATCTATTTCTAACAGATTTAGACGTAACATCTTACTGCTAACTATAATTGTTCTAATTGCTTTACATAATAAACGTCAAACTTCATATTAAAAAAAACGCTGACAAAAATTTTAAAGTTTTTTTTATATGGACTTTGACGCTTGGTATAACAAAAAATTGTCAGGTGAAGACCCCATGTTACATACGACAAAATAAAGCAGCTGATTTGCAATGTTACTCTAACTCCCGGCTAACTGAGCATTTGATCTTACGTGAACGTATACATTACGGATAAGCTGGATCAAGCTTATGTATAAATATATGCTCTTACGTTGCGTTTCGGTGACGCTGATAAAATTAAAGTTGTTCTTCGTTATTACGTTTGTTAATGTTTATTGATGACGGACGTACATGACGTTTTTTTATATTTTTATACAAAACGCACTGCAAAAGCTTAAATTGATATATTTGAATAAGTTTTCTGTTTTCTTTTTAAAACGTTTGCGTATTTTTAAGGCTCAGTTAGGCGAACGTTGCTGTACCGTATCTGTACTGTATCCATCAGCTGTTCGCTTTTTGTTATATGAAAGCCAATACAAAAGCTTACCGAAATGCAATGTACCGTAGTTGCAACGTACCAATCTGTATAAAATAGAATTTCATGCCGTTGTTACGTGACATTTGTAAGACAGTGATGGGCGGCTCGTATGTTTCATTGAATGCGGGTAATTTTGCTCTTTTTTTGTACTTTTTTCAGTATATTTATGGAATTGCGAAAAAACCACTTACAATACAACATATTTCCAAATATACAAATATACAAATGTTTAGATGTTTAAAGTAAACAAATGCACATACAATGGAAATGTGAAACATAAAAGACTTTAAATGGTATCAAAACCTTGTTTGGTGTATGCACATTTACAATATATGTACGCTAAAAATTTATATATGTTAAAATACAAATTTATTTATTGTAAATCAATAATATAAATATTAACATTTTTTACATACACAAAATACTGTTTTAATACCATTTATTTCACGTGGTACCTTTTCTGCACAACGGTCACCATTTGAACATTTTTTATTCCCATCACTTTGTGTTTTGTTTTATGTATACTATTGCTTTTTGTTTATGTATGCGAAAACATATGACACGTTTTTAAACGTTCTATAAGTGCACCAACGTGCTTACAGTACGGTGCGGCACATTACGGGTACAGCAACGTTCGCCTAACTGAGCCTTTAGTAAATACCAACCAATGAAGTCAAACGCAACATGTACGTATCCGAAACATTTATTATGAGTTATGATGTCATTAAATGCTGTTTGAAACATATCCCTACAAGAAATGAATGAGCGAGTTGTAATTTTTTTCACGTTGGTGTTAAGAAAATGTGACTTCTCGCTCATTCATTTCTTGTAGGGATGTTTATTTAAAGCACACGAGTGTTCCGTCAAATGTTTGTTTAGTGTGACCATAGTTTAAGTAATACAATTTTTAATGTTAAAAACTTTACATATTTTACTACGTTTACAAATAAAAAGTTATTCAAGTCTATTAAATAATTTTAATTTTTTTTGTTAAATATGTATTTGTTTGTACTTTTAACCCCAATTAATAATAAAAGCAATATTAATAAAAATAAAATTTTTTTTTATAGAAAAATGTAATAAATTATTTGTCATTTAATTGTTTCTAAATGTTTCACAAAACTGTGTATAAATGTTGAAAACAAAAAGATTATTTAGCAAAGATTATTAAAACATTTTTGTTTTGTTTAATTAATTTGTTTGTAGTTTATTGTTTTAATGGAACAATTATAATTAAACTTCAACATCATTTAAAAATACTAAAAGAACATGACCCTTTGCGCTGTTCAAGCTTTAAATAATGAAAACATCATAGTTTTTTTTTTTAACGTCAAGGACACGAAATTTGGAAACCCGAAAATCATGGACTAAAGTTTAATAATTGATAAAGTTTTACATGATTTAAAATTTTAAAGAAAAAAAGATTTTTAAACATGCTAAGTGTATTGTTTACACTTACCAAATATTAAAATTGAAAAAAATGCTGTTTGATCTGGCAAACGTAGTGCAAAGTCAAGCAAATGTTTACTTAAAATAGTGTTTACGTTTATCCCCCGTATTCGTAAACAATTATTATATTTAACAAACGTTTATTAAGTAAAATTTTCATAGAAAATTTGTTTTTAAAGCCTTCATTAAATTTAAAATATTTTTATGAATGCAGGCATAAACGTTTATTAATTGTGACAATAGCTGTGGTTTAAAATAAACGGTTATTTTAGAGGAAATTGAGTTTTTTTTTATATTAAGCCAGAGTTAATTTGGAACGAGTCTCGCCAATTTAGCTTAAAGTGTGCACGTGGATTTTTCCTGACACGCGAGGGTAATTACTTAAGATATAACGCGTGAGGGAGTGAGCGTTATTGCAATATAAAATTTAAAAAAGCACGCATGATTTCTGAAGCACTCAGAAAGACTTTCTTAAGAAGCTATTGAAAACATAACATATAAAAGTGCTATATTCGGCTATGCGAATCTTATATACCCTTCACCATGGTGCGAGAAGGGCAGAAAGTTGTACAAATACCATTCTTTAAATATAAATCAATTTAATCTAATCCCACATTTTTGCGGATGTTTTATATTGATAACCAAGATGCTTGTACCTGATTTGGAAACCCTAGCTCTTGCCGTTCCCTAGATGTACAGTGTTGGAAGCAATAATAGCGACGATATCGTCCTTGCAAATAACATTTCCTAGTAAAAAATTTGATGAAACCTGCGAAATTCTATTCTATATATCGGGTGATTTTTTAGCTATTATCTTTTTGGCAACACTAGTTTAAACAGCTGACGCACGTTTCGTGTTTTGTTTCACTGTCAAACATCTTCTGTTTGGTCTACAATTTAACCATGAATCGTCTTACAAACGAACAACGCTTGCAAATTATTGAATTTTATTATCAAAATGCGTGCTCTGCTAAGAAAGTTCATCGCGGGCTTCTTCCATTTTATGGTCAGTAAAATTTGAACAACGTGCTTCTAAAATACAAGAACAATTGCTAGGTGACGTGACAAAAAGATAGCTTTTCTGTGGAAGTGCCCATTTGCAATTGTTCTTTTGAACAAAAAAAGTACAATTTTATACATGTCCCGAAAATAAATCGAAATTGTGGAGTGATTCATGCGATGTTAATAAAGAAAACATTCAAAAATCTGTATGTTTCATTTTAAAAACACAGATTTTTTTATCTGAATCAAAAATCAAAACGTGCCCGTTTGATGCCCTGTGCTTAACCATCTGCTATTCCTGTAAGGGCCATTATTACAACTTGAAGTTAGCTAAAGTTAAGATTAAATTGACAGATAATAATGTGTTATCTGTCAAAAAGCGTCTGTTAACTGTCGGATAACAGCTAACGCCAAGTTATAATAATGGCCCTAAAAGGAATAGACGAATTTCTGATGTATGCTAATAAATTCTCCGGTAAATTTTTTTTTTATTCATTTGTGTCCTTTATAATATTACTTTTTTTTTCAAATAAACAAAATTTTTCTGTATGTTATTTGGTAATTTGTTTTATTTTTTATTCTATTTCTCTTGTTTGACATTACATGGGTAAACAAATTGACAACTCTCTCTAATGAACCTACCTGGCACTTATTATACTATGGTTTAAAATATATTTTTTAATATGTAATAAAAATCATTAAATTTTAAGGAATATGCTGTTCAAAAAATTTAAAAATGAATGTAAAAATCATTTGTTTTAAATGAAATGTAAATGATCCGTTTTTTAAGTGAATTTTAAGTTGTTTAAAATGAATTTTCGTTTGAATTTAACTACATAATATTATGAGTATATAGCTCTTAAAAAATCACCCATTAGAATAAATTAGGACGTATAAATCTACAAATAATTAGGTGATGTGGCAAAGGGTTTAAGAAGCTTTCCCCGGATACCTGCGAATATGCGTACAAGTAATTTAAATGAAAGCAGCTTCTACCAAATATTTAAGTAATTTTTGGTATTGGTAACAACAAGTTACAAAATTAAAATGTCCCAATTATTTTTTTAATAACATTAATTTTTCGAATAGAGCTGGACTGTAACTCTTTTTTTTTAATTTTTGATATAGACAAATTGAAAAGCTTGAGTTTGATTTACATATCGACCCCTTTGCGCGAAATTATCGTATGTTACAAAAACCAAATTTTACAGGAGAGCCATTTTTATACTTTTCTCTGCTATCACTTGCAATATAAATATGAAAATATACATTCAATTTTTGGAGCAACGAAGTGGAATTCGCCTACAATATTTTGTCAGGCGACGTCTCTTTGCAAGATTGCATCAAAAACTCAATTTCAAAAAAAAAAATTGGCATGATAATTTCGCGCAAATGGGTCGATATATTGCATTTAATTTATGAAAAACTAATTAAAAATTTTAAGTGTTCCTATTATTATTTCCGTTACTGTACATTTAAAGTTGTCTTGACAAATCCGAAAGAGTTTTTGGGTCAATACCGAACTTTTTTTTAATTTCCTAAGAAATTTTACTTAATTTTACTTGATTTTCTTTACAAATTTTAGAAACCTGCAGTTGTTTATTGTATAATTTGTAAATTAAGCAACAATAAGTAATTTGTTGCAGGAAATATGTATTTAAGCAGACTTGGCAAATTACCAGCAATAAGTTTTATTTTTGCAAAATCTACAAAAAGTCATTTGAACATCATTCGAGATGGGTCGGTCATAGAAGAAATTTATCACATGCAGTTTATAAAACGACTCGTTTATTCATTTATGTCGCCAGGCAGCCAGTTAGTCAGTCAGTCCGACAGTCATTCATCTCGATTTTTTTTATTCATTTTTTAATTTTAACTTTTACTTTGTATTAGTTTCTTTTTTTTTGTATTAAATGATCAACATTATAAAATTTAACCTTGATAACATGACACAAAAGTTTGTTAAAAAAAAAAACACAGAAGACAAGACAAAAAAGTTGATTTACGACAAAGTTCACAATGGGATGAATATTATTTTTTGTTACACTGTTTGCTTAGTTTTATTAAAATTGTTTTTGAGCCTTTTTTATGTCGTGAACTTCAATTTCAAAAATGATCTTTGTGACTAACGAATTGTTTTAATAATTAAGATAAGGGCTTGCAATACCAAGACGTTATTTCGGGTTTAAAATGCCAAAATTTTAATATCTTTTTGAGTATGAATTGGTTTTATAAAAAAAAATTTAATTTCATATGTAGCGCTACATAAAACATGTTATGTAAAATGATAAACAGGGTGGGCCAGTAATAACTGAACATTGTATATTGTTCCTTTTTTCCAGTATTAGAAACCAGCTTGTTTGGCAGTTTCAGTAGCCACTAGGGTTTCTAATTTCCCGGACTTTTTCCATTCCCGGGAAAAGAAACAAACAAAATCTTATTCCCGGGAATCCCGGGATTTGTGAGTAAAACAATGATTTCATTTAATGAGTTCAAGACAAAAGTTTTTACTTTTTTAAAAGAATATACAACTATACAACAGTCCAAAAAAAATTAGCCTTATTATTTTCACAGAAAACTAAAACAAAACCAAATAAATTGTTACATTTATATGTACATGCATATTATATACATATTTATTTTTTTATTTTTTTGGGAGATCACGAATTATAAAAACTTATTAATATTTAGTAGTTATTATAAATAGCAACGTGGTAAAATTAACTTTCTTTTAAGAAAATTTTTTTAGCATTAATTTAAGTATTTAAGAGCTTATCAGATATTCTATTTCTAATCCTTGTTGAAATGTATATTGCCTGCTACCGAAGACGTGCTCTCGCCTTCTACAGACGTTGGTTTTATAGTAAGAAGCGCGTCATAGAAAGATAATAAATTTGTTGGCCAGTTACCCGTGACCCAATAGACGTCAAAATCTTTTTTTAAGATATTTTCAGGCTTTTGTATTTTCTTTACATTTATTTTATTAGAATTTGTAGATGGTTCAACATCTGGTGTTGGTGATGGTGTATCGTGTACATTTTCATTTTCTACTTCAAGATGCTTTTTAGACATTTCATCAACAATTAAAAAGACCGTTTATTTATTGGCGTAGGAAAAATAGCTTGATTTGTAGAAAGTTTTTAGTAATTTTAGTAAAGAATATATTTATTTTTATTATTTCTAAAGCACTTTTTTTTGTCGGTTGCAAATATCTCCCATACCACCGCATCATATTTAATGAATGATATCTCATTTTAAAGCTTATTTCTAACACTAATGACGAAAAATAATTAGAAATTGAAAAATTAATATTTTCATTGATAAAAATTGTATTTTAAAATGTATTGAAGTTACTAAATTTTCTATTAATTATTTTCATTTTAATTATTACTAATTTTTCAAGCTTAAGGTCTTTTTTTTATATAAAAAACTTTTTAACGTTTATTTAAATCCAATATTTCGGCACTTCCTTGAGTGCCTTCGTCAGGGTTTTTTTCTTCCTAATTTTACAAATTTTTAACAAATTATAACAAATTTAATAATAACTCTAATTTATTATTAAATTTGTTATAATTTGTTAAAAATTTGTAAAATTAGGAAGAAAAAAACCCTGACGAAGGCACTCAAGGAAGTGCCGAAATATTGGATTTAAATAAACGTTAAAAAGTTTTTTATATAAAAAAAAGACCTTAAGCTTGAAAAATTAGTAATAATTGAAATAATAAAGGTCGAATAAAATACATATTCATTTTCATTTTATGTTACAAAAATGACAACTAACGGGGCGAAATATTCGCACGGGTCATCTAGTATATTTTTATTGCTCGTTCTTTAACGATGCTAACAAATTAAAATATCATAAAATTTCATTTGAAATTCCCGAAAAAAATTTCCCGGGAATAATTTAAAAAATATGTCCCGGGATTCCCGGGAATTCTTTCCCGCGTAGAAACTCTAGTAGCCACGTATACGGTTGAGGACCGAGCAAAAATTGTTGAGCTTTATTTTGCTAGTCAAAATTCAATAATTCAAACCCAAAGAAAATTTCGAAATTTTTTTAACACCAGAAATGCACCATCACAAAATCAAGTACGCAATCTAGTCACTAATTTTTAGTCATCGGGAGCTATGGGTGACTTATCTCGGAATGGAGTTAATCAGAACTCTGAAACATCAACTCGTAAACATGTCATTCAACTTCAAAAGTCCAAAACTTAATTTCGTTGAATAATAAAACAATTTTTTTTTCTGTTTCCGTACGAACAACAAATTATACATGAAATTTTAATGCAAAAATATGCGACCTACTTAATAATAAAAATTATATCAAAAATATAGTGTTCAGTGACTTATGGCCCACCCTGTATTTGGCTGGCCCTCCACTGTGAATTTTAATTTCTCAGGAAAGGGTTTTACACGGGAAGTGTGAAATATTACGAGCCAATATTCCACTTTATAGTGATACAAAACAAATCTGTGCCAAATTTCTAGCCATTATTATTAATCGTAAACTTTTAATAAGTAATCGCAACGAATGATAGATTATAGGGCGATCACCACAAGATTTTATAGTTTTATTAGTCATAAAAACCTAAATTGGATCATATTTAACTACAAAAAACTTATAAACCTTGCCACAGGTGCAAAAGGGTATAATTAGATTAATCGTTTTGATTTTAGGTGTATTAAAGTGATTTTTAGAGGGACGAGGGAGGGCCCTTTATATGCCACCTATTTAAACTATTTACTGATTATTAAAAAATGTGCTAGTGTGATATCCAGTCTTTAACTTCAGTCATAAATCCTAAGACCCATAATTAAAGGCCCAAATACATCTATCAAAATACTCATCAAGCATTGTGATAGTCCCCTGCAGCGCCTAGGATGCCTAACCGGCGGTTAAATGTATGACGAACCCCACTTTATTTTTTATCTCAATCATTTATTTCTAACATACCTACGCGCTATCTCCATTCCTTAAGGGGGCTCACATACAAAATGTTCAATGCAGACTAGAGATATATTGAATAAAAAGCCCCATAACTGCCAAGGAATCGCCCATAGGGGAATAAAATGTATGACCGACCTCCATTGGTTTTTTTTCCTTAACAATTTCTGGATACATACTTGCCCCTTATCACCACTTTTAAGGGGGGCTCCCATACAAATATTCTTAAATGAATTAAAATTGTTCGACTTTTTAACCATAAATGGCTTGTTTTGTTAGTAGCTTCGTTTTTTATATGTCTGGGAAAAATTTTTTCAGTTTATTTTGTTTTTTTAATAAACTAAACTGTTTTTGAGTTACGCGAATATATGCTGTGCAACCTCCTCCATTTTCAAAATAACGGTATATCTCGAAAACAACAGCTAACCCAAAAAAGCGGTGGGCACCATTGGATTCAGCGTATCCGAATTATGCTAAATCGCCATGTGGCCGGCTTGTCTAATTTTGCAACTAGCATAGTGTTATTATTGTGGCGTCACTGACAAAAAAAAAAGTTTGTTTTGAAAGCAACGTTGCCATTTGTCAAGTTTTCTCTTTGATTTCAATGTTATTTTGTTAAGTATTTTTTATATTTTTAAACAAATTGAATTTCCAATACATTTTTGCGTTTTCTTTTTAAATTTTGGTACTTTTGTTAAAAACCATTTTTTTATTTTAAAAACATTTATTTTTTCAAAAATGGTGACCTTTTTGTTTGATGGTAGATGTTAGATGTGAGCAATGTAAACGAGTGTTTCATATTTTCTACATCTTTGATGGTAGATGTTGATCAGCGTATAAAGCCTATAAGAGGTCGGCAGTAGCTTCAAATTCTCTGTCATTTTATTGCTATTGCTATGGTAGCATTGTTGCGCGAATAAGTGTCTATAAGTGACAGCTTTAGAAAAAACCTTCTCAAAAAAGAATAGATTTTAGTTCACCACTGTTTTTTACGACAAATTTTTATGTCATGTAAAATGTGGTCTCGACGCAGTTCTGTTTGAACACTTTCGGCCATTTTCACCAAGTTCGGTTAAAACTAGCTTTCAATTAAAGTTTCGGTTACCAATATGTTTTGACAGCTATAACCGATAGTTAATTATAACCGAACTTGGTGAGAATGGCCGTTATACTGCTTTATTTGACTTGATTTTATTAAGGAGGATTCATGTTGTCCGGACAAAGTTTTAGTCCGAATAATTTTTTTACAGAGAGTTATCTGCAGCTTGATTCACTTATTTTGTAAAATTTGACCGGAAAGTTAAAGCAGCCACATGTATGTACAAAATGACAGTATTTTAGACAAACACTGCACAAAAGACCCTTTGGGTAGCGGTGCTTATTGCCTTCTACATAGCTGTCTTTCTATTGGTATCAAACTACGTTTTTTCATTATTTCAAAGGTTGTATGTTAATGATTCATTAAAAAAGACAATCAACCACAATCTAATTTTACAAACACTAACTTTGTATGAAAAAATTTAGACTATTGGCAACACAGTTCAAGTTTGTCCGGACCAAGGTGAATTCATACAGGTGACTGCATCATGAGATAGAGTTATGCTAACTATCCCTTTTTTTAGAAAACTGCAAACTATGTATTTTTGTTTTTGTAAAAAGTTGGAGTGAATGTCTAAATTATTTGTTGAAAACATAAATAAGGAATTTTTTTCTTGATAAAATATACACAATTACTTTAGAAGGTAAATCTTTTGCGTGTAGGGCAAATTTATTGTGGCTCCACTTAGTCCTTACGCATTTTTAATTCCTTGTTTTTTTTTTTTTTATTTTATATTAACTTTTTAATTTTTTTCCAGTATTTAGGTTTTTATTGAATTTTAAATTGTAATTTTTTTTTACAAAATGTAAACAGAGCTTGACATTCAGCATTCACACAAATAAATAAACAGATGACTCGAAAATGTCACCTGTATGAATTCGCCTTGGTCCAGAATAAAAAATTAAACCGGTTCAAGCTGGGAGTTGTTCGTAGAGTTGTTAAGTATTCGACATGTTCGAAAAACCGGGTTTTCGAATAACTCGAAAACAGTACTCTTTGAAAACCCGGTTTAAAAAAAACTGGTATTTCGAATTATTCGAAAACCGGCTTGAGAATTCTAGTTTGTCGTAAAATTTTTTTCTCTTCTCAAGAGAGAAAGGCGTTAAAATACATACATATAAAAAAAATGTTCGATCAAATATTTTGTCGGACAACATGACTTAATCGACCTTTACAATTATATATTTTGTTACCCCCATATTCATAAAAAATATTTCAGTTTTATAAAAGGTTAATTAAACAAATGTTCTTATAAAATCGTTTTATAAACCTGTTACATATAAGCATCGAATATTGTTTATGAATAAGGCCTAAAGCGTTTAAAATGTAGTAAACGATTTTCGGAAGCGGACTTAAGATGGAACCTATGGTAAACTGGTTAACACAAACAGTGTGATTTCTTGATTTATAGAAATAAATTGGGAAAAAAATTTCATTAAAAATTAAAGTTATATAATAGACGTCTTATGACATGAATTTCAGAGGTGGCTTTGTAGTGCCACAATGGTAAATTATGGACAGATCATAGTGAACATTGGTAATATAATTTTTAGTAATTTTGTGTAAGCCAGCACTGATCTTATATTAATTTTTGGTGTTTTGTCGCTTTAGTACATAAAATCAAGGTTTTTAAAATGTAACGTCTACCTAATTCATGTTTTGGAAGGTTTGGTCCACATTTTTTGGTCCATAACGCTCTTCCTACTGAAATCAAATTTGAGGTTTTTTTCTGTTCCATGGACAGTAACAAATGTACGAAATACCGAAATCTAATGAAGAATATTGTTGAAATGTAAAAAAAATGGTTTAAAAGATGTATAGTAATTCGTAAAATGAGAACGGCTGGGCCGATTTCTGTAAAATTTTTTGTCAGTTGTTCGTATTTTCAAGGAGAAGGTTTTAACGAAAGAAAAATCCCTCCGGAAAAGTCAGAAAATTGAAACATCGAGTTTTTGTTTGAAATTGTGTGTGAAATTATTCCTTAATGGTTTTCAAAATGAAAAATACAAAGTTCTCAGCCAAAATTCGTTACATGGCGTTATACGTTGACTTAGACTGCGCAATCTGACAGGTGTCATTTTGGCATTGTAATTTTCTACAGTAAATGTGCTATTTTTCTTGCTGCAATTTATTTATTTTGATGATAATTGTGTTAATCTTTGTGATAAAAAATATTTTGAGCTCGATTATACGAATTTTTTTCGGTTCGTTTCGTTATTCATACCGTAGTGACAACACGATTCATTATTTACGTACGTTTATTCATTCTTCGTCAGTATCTTTTGTTTGTCTTCATTATTTGAATTGTAAAAAAACTAATTAGTGGAATCGGACTTCGCTTCATTGAAATGTCTTATTTTTGTGTCTTCCTTTGTTCTCTTCACTCAACTTCTCTGATATCCCTTCATTTTTGTAAACGTCAAAGTGTATTCAGAAAAAGATTAACATTTTGCATACGTGGTTTCGCTTCCCTGTTTTCCTTACTTTTCTCCCAACCAGTCAATATAACGAATAACGTTGGGGCGAGGCGAAGTTCGCCGGGTCCGCTAGTAAAAAATAAAAACCATAAAAACCACTTACTTCTTGCTAAGACTGCAACATTGTCTTAGTAAAAATGATCTTAAAGCCACGCCTAATTGTTCTGGGCCGAATTGGAGAGATACTAGTATAAATCTTGTCCCACTGAACAAATTTAGACAAATTTTATGGCAAATTTACCAATTCGCTTTAGAATCTTCAATTTCTTTTTATCAAGACTTATAAACATTCTTTAGGATACACATTGTCTTAAAAAAAAACTCTGATAATTTCAAACAAAAACTGGTTAATAATAAAAAAAAACTTGTAGTACTCGAGTAGAATAAGAGATGCAGATAATAATTAAATTGTTATTTACATAAAATAAAACTCAAATCATAGTTATTAGCATAAAACCTTGCTTGGAATAAAATTAATAAAATAATTTTAATAAAAAAAACCAAATTAAAAACACGAAATAGTAGTGTGTGAACCTCAAAACCGATTTTTGTTAAAAAAATCTTTTAAATCTCCAACAGTCGAAACATGATCAAACATTTAAACCCAACTTCACGTACTCGTCATATCAATCAAGCATGACTGTATTTTAAATATTTTTTAAAAATATAATAAAGTTTATCGTAAAACTTAATTTACAGTAAAAATATTTATTGTTCTTCGTTGTAATTGACTTCTTTCATTCCTTTTTATTGTTTTACACACTCGTATTTTATCGCGGAAGAGATAAAATCGCTACTTTCGAGGAATTTCAAGCTAAAACTTTTAATGAAGTTTTGATTTGCTACTTAAATGTTGAGAGAATTTTTTTTTGTTCGAATTATTTATGTTTTTATACTGCCTTGAACTTTAATAATCACAACGTCAATGGCGATGATGATGTGGAAAATTTTGCTAGTTTATCTACTTTTTTTTTAAATAATAAATTTGAGATATTTTTAAAAGGGTTTGTTGCTTTAAGCCAGAATTTTTGAAGAGGTTCTTTAGACTAGACTCTTGTCTTAAGAGTTTTAAGTTCAAACTGGTTTTGAAACGATTCATTTTTGTGGTGCCGCACAAAGAAGCATTTAAATGTGTGCTTTTTGTAAATTCAGGCTCGAATTTGCAGGGTACGTAAGCATTTATTTTTTTAAAACGGGGAGTTTGGTTATGTTAAAAGTAATTTTTTATAAAAATGGAATTTTTGTGTTAACCCTAATCCAGTCAACATGTGAATCTCAGATACATTTTTCATTTCAATATAAGTTATATTTCTTGCTGCTCTTTGAATTCTAAATTTCATGCGTTTCGTTTAAAATTGTCAAATTTTTAGTTAAATTTTTTTTTTATTTCTTATATATCACATATGCGCTTAAACCTGTCATTATGTGCCTACCAGGCACATTCGGCAACGTTAAAGGTACTTTTACACGACATGTATTTAGCAGTGGCTTTGTCAGATGTCAAATCCGTAAGTAATTACACTTGTTTATCAAAATTGAAAAGATATAGACGGTTTAAAATTTTGCTTACACACGTTCGTTTTTGGTTTCATCTGACATAACCTTAAACCGTTCACACTAGCAAATTATATACTCATTTATATTTCTATTCACATTTAATTGTATTTCAGTTTATTAAGAATTTTGTTTTTAACAGAATGTGGGTAAATAAATAGACAAACAAGTGACTTGCCAAACGGCTGATGGTTTGTCAGTTCAAATTAGAACACGCTCCAATTAAAAAATTTTCTAAAATTATAAGCAGGGAAACCAGAAATATGCTCTAAAAACACGTTTTATGCGCATTAAATATGCAATATAATAAATATGCTCAAAAAAAAAACTAAATCAAAGTTATGTATGTCAACAGGTTAAAGGTCATATAAGAGTTATTTGCGCCGAAGTCTACAGAGCGCACGCGCACAAACGCGCGGGCTTTCAAGGCCATTAATTAATTGTAAATAAAATATTTTTTATTGCATTCCCAATAAAATCTGACGTTTCGTTGATATTCTTTCAAACTTCTTCAGGGATTGAGTTTTATTAAAATCTGGCAACATTGTAAAGATACACAGTAAAAAAGTAGTCAATAAATACAATAATTATAATTTTAATTTTTTACAAATTAAGTAACAATAATCTTTTTCGTCAGTTTACATCATTCATAAAATATATCACAGTATTTTGTATAGGTGGACAACACAACACAAAACTTAAAATATTAAAATAAATATACATATGTAAATTTAAAAATTATCACAGAAAGTTTGTCCTTTTTAGATCACAGTTGTTATTATTACTAAAGTATTGCAATGGTGTAGTTTGCATTTGTATTGTCTTTGTCTTCTTTTGTGTTTATTGCACTTGTTGTTTGGAATTGTGAAAACATGAGCTTTATCTTACTAAATCAATTAACACATTGCTTAAAACAGCAAAGTTTTTTGATAATGTTTTTACTTAAAATTTAAAATATCATTTATTGAAAAAAAAAAAAAAAATATTCCCAATTTTCAACTTTTACAATTTTTAGTAACCCTGCGGCCACACGTTCAAGTTGTTCTTGATAGTCTTTTACATATACTGCTTGTCAAAATTTACATAAATTGAAAGCTGTGACGTAGGCTGCACTCAATTTGTAAGCAATTTACTTCCAAGATGTCAACAACAACAGAGACAAACTTGTACTCAGCTGTTAAATTGAAAGTAAATTGCCAAACAAATGGAAAGATGAAATTGAAAGCCATCTCGTGGTCAATTTAAAAAGTGTGAGTGTGTTAGTAAAAAACTGAGGGTGTATTGCAAATTGAAAGGAATTGAAAGGCAAAACTTGATCGTGTGGCCACCAAGTAATCTATATTAATCTATATTCTATGAATATGTAGGTATGAATTTGGCGATAAGAGACAATTTTAAATTTTTTCTGTGTATCTGGCTCAAAATAGATTTATTTATATGGGTTATTCCAAAGTGTTGAACGTGACAGTCGTACGCATCAAAAATGCAATTACATTTTAAGCAAAAAATATTTTTACGTTCTCTTAACTCTTAAGTTATAGCACTAAGAAAGCTCTGTTATCTATGCTAAAGTTTATGGAGGGCGCGATTCGAGGCCAAAGATAATGGCAAAATAAGTAGCGGTTCGAACGTGAAAAAAATAGAAGTAGTTTTTGTGGTCATGTATAAAAAGGCGTAATTCAGCGAAACCTGGCACAATTTTTTAGTCAAACTACTTTCAGAATTTTACGTAGCAATTTAACATTAAAATGTCTTGGTTTGATTCCAAAATCTTCTGTATTTTTCTTTTTTTTAAGCCAAAATCTGGGTCGATACGTGACATTTCGAACGTGAAATTTTTTCCATAATAATTTAACTGAATAATGATTAAAACAAAATAAAAATTTACCGTTAATCCGAATAATATATTTCTCTTTGAACTCTTCCTTTTTGGAATATTTTTTATCAAATATCACCTCTTAAGAAAGATAAATATTAAAGAAAACATACAATAATACATTCTCACATATAAGAAATTACGTTTGCACAACTTTTCAGTCTGATTGTTCATCTAAGTCAACAAATTTATGGGTACACACAAAAAAGACTGTTTTGCTAAAAGAAATTGATTTTGATTCAAATAGAATTTACATTCGGATTGTGCCCAACAACATTTAGCATCTGTAGCAACAAGTCTGTTTCTTTTGTCCCAAAGTGTAAATTCATTGTTCAAATACAAATTCTTTTACGACAACAATAATATTATTTGATTCAAAAAATAAATATTTTATGGCAACAAAAATTGTTATTTCCTGCAAATGCAAATCATTTACTTCAACAGCAATTTTCAATGTGCTGTTATTTCAGAGGAAAACATTTTACGACAAAAGTTATTTAATTTGTAACAAATAATTTTGCTATTAAGATTTTCGTATGACGTGCTAAATTCCCAATTTTTCATATTTGATAAATACACTGAAATTTATTGTTGAGGGAAAGCTAGCTTCTATGCGCATTTCACTGGTTGCTTAGGCCAGATCATCAGAAAACATTTTTCAAAGATTTTAGAAAAGCAAAAATATTATACAAATAAAACCCTAAAGCGAATAATGTTGAAAAACTTCAAATACTTTCATGTTGTTGCGGTAAAAAAATGTTGTTGGAAACTTTCTTGCGACAAAAGGTTTTCATTTACGCCAACAAGTTTTTGTTTACCCCAACAGCATAATCGTCAAATGCTCAAATTATTTGGCATCACAATATTTTTTTTTTTGTGTGTAAATTTATAAAACAATATCGTAAAATAATCAGCTTTTAATAACTTTTACATTTTCGGTCACGGTGGACCTTTTGACGGAAATGCCCATACCCTGCAAATAAAATTGGACCACCTGACCCATTTTGATAAAATGGACTACTCCATGGACTAGTCCGATGTAATGCAAGCATGGACCATGCCATTGTTAAAAAGTGTTTGTAGTGAGACGACATGTCTTCGTTTTTTAACGACATGCTTTCGTGTTTAAACGACTTCAAAACTAATCCTCTTGAGTATACCATGGAGTAGTTTTAAAACTACTCCTTACTGGTCCAAAGGTGGGTTATATACCATGGAGTAGTTTTAAAACTACTCCTTAGTGGTCCAAAGGTGGGTTATATGGTCCTCTCCTAGGACATCGTAATGTTAAATAGACCAGGTTTTTTCCATACGTTTGGGTTACTTGTGGACTAGTCCTGGTCCCTTGTGGACTACTCTTTACACGCGTGTTTGGACTGGTCCTATTATTTGCAGGGTATCTGAAGAACAATACATATTTAAATGTATAACTTTTTGTGCTTATCGCACCTTGGTGAAGGGTATATAATATTCGGCATAGCCGAATATAACACTCTTGTTTGTTTTTAAAGTATTTTTTTAAAAAAAATATGATTTGTTTTAATATTAAAATTTTAATATCGAACTAAAAAAAAGTACTTTTTAAATCTGTTCTGATTTTTGTCCCTTGCTCAAAAACAAAAATCATGTTAAGTTCACCAAAAATTATGTTACATCGTAATCTTGATTTTTATTTCATAATTTGGAGTATTTCCTAAATGCAGACACAAATAGTTTTTTTTTAAGCACAAACTGGACCGGCTACAAGTATGTTTACAAGTTGGCCATGTTGCCTAACCGATAAATATTTGTCTCTTTTTTTTTTTTGGTCGAATTGTGTTGCATTTCCAGTGTTTGGTAAGAAGAAAACCAGAAATTGCAATAATAGAGTTACATACTCGTACAACTATTATCTATAACTGCACTCACTGTATTATTATACACATATGTATGCATATATGTGTGTATGTATGTATCTAAATGTGCTAGTATAATTTGCTAGCCAGTTTTTTTGTTGCAATTTTTTGTTTTGTCTTAATACAAGTATTTTGGTTGCATGGCACAAGTCGTGCGTGCTTTTTTGAGTTTTGATCGAGAACGAACCACGAGCAAAACAAATTCTCTTAATAATCAGAAGAGTGCAAAACTCGTGTTTTGAAAGAAATTATGTATTCTCAAAATTAACAAGTTGTAGTTATTTTAAGTATCTACTAGTTATTTAAGTAGAAGCAGTAGCGGATTAAGGTTTCAAGTTTTCTACGCACCTGCTATTGGAAGGGAGGCGGATCTTTGTTTGTTTATGCCTGATTGTGTGCAATTGTATAACTTGATTTGTTCGAAATTGTATTGAATTTTTTGTACAATGTTATCGTAATACCAGAAATACATACCAAACTTTTTTTCAATTTGTTCAAATTCTTTTGTTTCAAAGACACGTTTAAAACTATGAAAAAACCATTTAAGATTTATATAAATTCAAAACTTATAAAGTTAAATAACAAAGGCAGATAAAATGCTTTTGAGTCTTCTATAAAAATATAAAAATAAACTATAAACAAACCCGTTTAAGTGATAAAATTTAAACTTTGCTCGTGAATTTTGAAAATAAAACAAAAAAGAAAATTAATTATTATAAAGACGTTAATTGTTGCCATAAAAAAACCCTACGAATTTCTTACATATTGAGAACAACTCAAATGCATTAAATGTTACGAAATATTTTTTCAAATACAATAAATTATTAAAGTTCCGACTTTGGCCTAAATATTCAACTCGTTCGGATATTACTAGAATGGAAACTCTCTTCAAAGAAACAAAAATATTATCTTTTAAAGTTCCGTACGTGTGAAGCTACACCAGCAAAATAAACACATTTTTTAAGGGCATACCCTGCAAATAATATTGGATCACCTGATTCATTTTGATAAAATGGACTACTCCATGGACTGGTCCGATGTAATGCAAGCATGGACCATATCATTGTAAAAAAGTGTTTGTAGTGAGACGACATGTCTTCGTTTTTTAACGACGTGCTTTCGTTTTTAAACAAATTTAAAACTAATTCTCTTGAGTATACCATGGAGTTGTTTTAAAACTACTCCTTTGTAGTCCAAAACTGGGTTATATGGTCCTGCCCTAGGACATTGTAATGTTAAATAGACCATGTTTTTTTCCATACATTTGGGCTACTTTTGGACTAGCCCGAGCCCCTTGTGGGCTACACTTTACACGCGTGTTTGGACTGGTCCTGGTGCTTGGCAAACACACACATTGCTTCCATTTCATGTTTGCCAATAAACAACACAAATATTTTCCGTAGATACTTAAATTTTCATTTTTGTTTTGTTTTCAATTGCTGCAGATGCCGATAGTGCTACGGCAATTTTGTTGCATTTTGCTTAAAACGGAGAAGAAATATAAAATAAAGGCAAAGAATTTAAAGTAAAAAGTGATTAAAACAATGACCAATTGTGTGGCAAGAAATACTGCTAAAATAATTTAATTTTCAATTTAAAACTATTTTAATGCCTCTTTTTCAACGTCTTCACTTTGCAAAGTTTTCGCTGAAATGAATACATTTAGCATTAGACGCCACAAAAAGTTTGGCAAATATCCAACATGTCTACCAAATATTATACATTTTTAATATTGCTTTAAATATTTGTCCAAACAGTAAAAACCCCAATTAACAACACAAAATATTTGTACAAACGTAAAATTTTGACATGTTTGCCAAGCCATTTGTGTGGTTCATTATGACCTTTACTCGTAATCATAGAATAAATTATTTTGACAGCTGAGTTAAGTAGTTGTTGTTTTTTGTTCATATTTAACCATTTATGGACCGATCTGGATGAAATTCAATAGCAAATTTTCAAGGAGTTTTTGTGATATAAATATATAACAACCTAGCCCCCATAGTTACTGGGGTCTGCGGATAACCCATTTCAACATAATGTATATACGTCAGCGAGAGATATATATAGATCTTCTTCTTCTGCCGTCCTTCTCTCCCACTGGAGAATAGGGGATTTGAGTTATGCTTTTTAATTATTTATTCAAAATGTCAAAATCCATAAAAAATATTAAAATGCCTTGGTCTTAAGCTAAATTAAAACTTTTAAAAGTCTTTGGGTTTTTTTTAAATGTAAACAAAATTTTTAATTAACTGATATATTTTTTTCTCTTTAAAATTTTTATGACTCATTACAAAAAAAAAACCTTGAGATTCAATTAGAGAGATTGAAATAATTGACAAAAGTATATTTTAGTTAAATATTGACGTTAACACAGTATTTTAAATAATTTCTGTTTCTGTGTAATTCTGTCGCACGTAAGTGACATAAATTTAATAAAAAATTTAAATAGAATTGCAAGAATTGCTGCCTGTTTTTAACGCTAGGTCTCACGTAGCAATTTTTTTTGGTAAGCACAAGCAATAATAATAATAATAATATATTGCTGGAGAACACGTGACATTGCTTTGCCATAAACAAACGTACAGAGAAATTAAATGTCAGATAAATAACAGCTGATTTTACAGCAGATTGCTAAGCAATAATTGCCTAAGCAATAAGAAGAGCAATCATTGCGCAATGGATTGCCACTTATGGCAATATGCGGTCTATACGTCGCAAATTTAATAAAGCAATCAAATTTGACGTTTGCCGTAATAAATATTGCTACGTGGAGACCCGGGGTAAAAATAATATAAAAATTTTCGCTTGGGAAAATATATTTGAAACAACAATAAAAAAAAATCAAATTTGTTTTTGTTTTCCATATAAATTTCGAAACGAAAATTTTTATTTTAGTTGGAAAAACAGGCCCCTTATACCTACTCCGATTAGAGTGAACGATAAATGGCAAAGTTTTTGCGTTTTTTGTTACTATTTGATTCTCAAAAAATGTACAATGGCAGTGTTTTCAACTTTATTAGAAATTCGACTGTCTGTCAGATTCCCCCCGGGGGTGTAGGGACCATCTTTAGGATATTTCACATCCTCCGTAGCGTAATCAGGTGCAGTCAATGGGGCATGTTCTACAAATCGAAATGAAGTGGAATTGAAATCGAACGAGATTTTAATTTCAATTATTTACAAAATTACAGCAGTTTTTCCTATTTTAAAGAGCTGTTCTTGTAATTATAATTGGTACTTAGAGTATGATGTATATAAAAACTAATATTATTATGGACCTTCTTTACAGACTCGATTTAAAAATTTTTTCGGTTTTAAATCCACTTCATTTCGATTTACAGAACATACCCGAATACTTGGAAACTGCAAAAATTTAAAATTGACAGATCTCAAAAGATCTTCACAATCTCGGCTGATCAGAGACTTTATCTGGTAGCACTGGAAACAGTAGCCTCCGTTAGTATGCTTCTGGCTTGGTTTTTGCGGAAATTTCAACTGAAATTTCACTGAAGGATACTTTCGGGGATCACGTGGATCCTGTGGCTTACTATCTAAAGCATTGGTGCTCAAAAATGTTTTTCATATGTATTGAGAGAGAATTTTAAAATACAGAGATACGCAAAACTATGCGAACCAATTTTATTTAAATTTAATAGAAAGAAATTGTTTTAGTTGTAAAACATTTATAATAATACAGTCAAAACTAAATTTTCTATTTTTTTTTGGCTTTTAAAATTGTAAAGCTACGTTCACAATCAAAAAAACATTTTCATTTGGTGTTCATAAAAGAGCAACAATTTCTTTTGCGACCACACACATTTTACATTATTAAACCGTTCGCAAATTTTAGCCACAACAATATTATTCATTTATTTTTATTTTTATAAACATTTTGTTAAAATTTTCATTCAAAACTAAATAAAATTATTTTAAACGTCAGAAATAATTTCATATAAATTGTTGCTGAAGTTCTAGTTGACTCAACTTTAGTTACATTTTTAAAAAAATTGAATTTACATTTTTGTTCTAAAAATGAAAGGAAAATATATGAAATACTTTGGGAAGAAAAAAGATAAAAGAAAAAACGAAATTGTTTTTTAGATTGTGAACGTAGCTTAACTTTTTAAAAATTTTTAAAAACTGTAAGAATTGGAAATTTTCCAATTTTACTATAAAAAAAAATTCAGTGTGAACTGCGAGCAGGTTTGTTTATCAAAAGTAACATAGTGTCTTCACCTGACAATTTTTTGTTATACCAAACGTCAAAGTCTATATAAAAAAAAATCGAAAATTTTTGTCAGCGTTTTTTTAATATGAAGTTTGACGTTTGGTATGACAAAAAATTGTCAGGTGAAGACGCTATGTAAAGGTACGTTCAGACTAATGAAATATTTGACAAAAATATTTGTTCTGATATTTGCTTCAAACTGTGTGAAACAAAAAAATATTCTGTTTAATGTTCACACTAAGCTCAAATATTTGACAAATTTTGTTTGTTAAAACAGTTGGCAAATAGTGTCAAATAAAATAACTGAAATCATGTTTGCCGTGCGTTCAGACTTAGACAAATATTTGCATCAAATAATTATTTAATGAAAGTGTTCAAAAATAAAAGTATATTTCACAAATAGTTAAAATTGCCAAATTAGTGGAAATTTGCAAAAATTTGCTAATAGCGGTATGATAGCAAAGCCAAATAGTTATTAAAAATCATTAAAGCTGTAAAGATTCGCAGGAAAAAATTGCTTCTTCGCGAGCATGGCTAAAATTCGCGAAAAATTGCAAACAAACCCTAAAATTTATTTGAAATCGTTAAAAAAAAAACAAATTGTCGGAAAATAGCAAAAAAATGGTTTTTGCAAATTAAGCGAAAATTCGCGAAAATTTTTTAAATTTCAAACTAGCCATTAAATTGATTAAAAGTCCCTAAAAGTATAAGGAATGGCAAAAATTCGGTAAAAATTGCCAAATTAGCGGAAATTTGCAAAAATTTGCTATTAGGGGCATGATAGCAAAGCTTAATAGTTGCTAAAAATCGTTAAATCTGCAAAGAATCACAGAAAGAAATCGCTTCTATCTCAAACATGGCTAAAATTCGCGAAAAATTGCAAACTTGGAAACAAATCCTAAAATTTATTTGAAATCGCTTAATCGGTTAAAAAATACAAAATGTCGGGGAAAACAAAAAAACAAATAAAAAATTTGCAAAAATAGCGAAAATTCGCGAACAATTTTGACAATTCAAACAAAACCATAAAATTTATTAAAAGTGCCTAAAACTATAAGGAATCGCAAAAATTCTATAAAAAGTGCTAAATTAGCGGAAATTCGCAAAAATTTGCTAATAGCGGCATGATAGCAAAGTCTAAAAATTATAAAAAATCTTTTAAACTGTAAAGAATCAAAAAAATTACTAGAAAAATTGCTTCTATAGGTAACATGGCTAAAATTATTTGTCGTTGTTTGCTCTTACAATTTTTTTGTAATATCAAATAAATGTTTGCTCAAAAACTACTAAAATATTTGACTTTTTGTGTTCACACTATGTTCACATTGGACAAATATTTGTTTGCCGACAAATACTTTTATTTGCGCAAAATCAGCTGTTATTTTATTTGACACTCAAAAATATTTTGTGTTCAGACTACGTTAGTGAAATATTTGATGTTTGCTATCAAATATTTCATCAGTCTGAACGTACCTTAAGAATTATATCTAAAAAAACTGCACTTACATCTTGTACATTTATGCTTCTATGACCGTTTCGTAAAAGCATTAAAAAACTTTTTTAAATTTTATTACTTATCCTACACACTGTATTTGAAACAAGATCAACTCATCTTCCGTACATGTGCAACTAAATTATTGAGCGTAAAAAACAAAGGGGTGGGGCTTCTAAGCAATTGTTTGCTTGAATGAGCATCACTGATCTAAAGACTACTTGTGGTATAGTTCAGTCTAAAGACTACTTGTGGTATAGTTCAGCATGAGGGAGGACCATCCATAGGTGCTGTTACTACTCAACAGATGCTACTAGCATTTTTTCAAAAGCAAAAAAGGTTCGATAGCTCCAGCTCCTAAACGAGGGCGGAGTGTTTAATCTTGACGTAAGAATATTGAGGCCTCAGCATTTTGGGCCTTGTAAACTAATCAATGAAATACAAACCATTTAACTTTATTGGAGTAATAGTGCTGCCAACTCGAATGTGCCCCTACAATATAATTGGGATTACGTTTGCCTGTTAATATTAATTAATGGACTCGTAAAATTAATATTTAATACTTGTCTTTCCTTCAACTATGATGCCGGCCAAATAAATTGTTATTTATATGATTTTTATTTTTGGCATTTTTCTTTTTATAACAATAAACAACTTAATATTCATATAAGTTGTTCAACTCTAACGATAAAATAACAACAAAACAAAAAATTTATTGAAAAATAAAATTTAATTGAATAAAAAAAAAAAAACGTTAAAAGCCTTTTTTTAAACTAACAAACATATAAATTTTATTATAGAAATTGGCCTCTAAATTGGTTACAATTGAAAAAACGTAATTATGAATATATTTTTTTTTTGTTTTGTGTTACAATTTAAAAGCATTAAAACAAAAAAATTATTTTTTTTTAGAATTTGTGTCTGTCCTTAAGTTTAAGCATTAACAAGTCACAAAGTCGGTCTAGGTATATAACAAATTTAATAAAGTGTGCGGCTTTTTTTGCTTGCCAGTGTATTGGTAGTTATAGCGTTTTGCCATTGTTGTAATTTTCGTAAAGATTCGTGCGAATGTCAAATTAAACTCAATTTTTTTTGGTGTTAGTGTAAGTACCCTGCAAATAATAGGACTAGTCCAAACACGCATGTAAAATGTAGCCCTCAAGCAGGGCTGCCATATTTGACGATTTATCGTCATTTTGACGACTTTTTGTCCCGAAATTAGTAAAGTGCCGATTTGCTGATTTTTTTTCTAAGAAGTGACGATTTTTTTCAGTCTCCAAAGTCTGAATAAAACATTAAATTGTCTCACAATTTCGTTTTTTTAATTTTGGAATGTTTAACAGCCGTACCTAAACAAGAGCGGAAGACGGAAGGTTTTCTTTCGCTTAAGGCCAGTTTACACGGTAATACAATGTATTACGACTTTGTAGAATCAAAATATTATGAAATTCTCTCCGTGTTTAAAAGAAAAAAATAAAAATCTTTTGTAAGTATAATTCATGTTTACACGGATGGTATAAGTAAAATCAAAAATAATAACAAAAAAGCAGATGGTTGCAGTTTTAAATATTTACAAAAACAACATGAAAATTTCCTGAGTTGAATTTAGTTGTTTTTGTAATTGTATAAAAATGCTATCACATTTAACGTACTCCGTTAAAATACACCTCTGGTGTGATGAGAATACATAAGTTTCTAAAATGGTTTAGAAAAAAACAATTTACCGACCGCTTGTCAGATTTTGTATCCGTATTCTCTCTTACTCAATACATTTTGCTTTTACATGATAAGATTTTTCTCATTCTACATAATCTTTCGACATGTTGTAATACATTATATTACCGTGTAAACTGGCCTTTAGCTTTTACACTGATATGACATACCAAAGCAAGAGCGTCATAGTTGTGTCACGAACAGTAGTGATAGCTTTGTTGTTTAATAAAACCCACAAATTATAAATAAAAACAGAAATAAAAACGCTAGATTTATTATCAATTATATAACAATATAGCAAAATCGGTTTTTACAATTGCAAAGCGTGCCGCTTTTGTTTAGGTACGGCTGTCTTAAGAAAATCTTTGATTACAAAAACGACAATGTTACACTTTGTATCGTCGTCAAACCACCATCGAATGAACCTTTTTCGACTCTCTGTATAAATCAACGATTATACGGCGAGCATTTATCGATTTAAAAGATAATATCTACATGAGTCTCATAAGATTCTTGACATGAAAGTCTAGTTAGATTATAGTGTAACATTTTTTCATGTGTGAGGAATCTACAACGATTAAAAAATGAGGTCACCGATGATCAAAGACGCTCTTCATGAGACTTCCAGTAGGTCTTACACGATTGAAAATGCTTTCTGGGTATGAAGAAATTATGTTTTTGTTTAAATGTATTCTTTTTTTTATAAAACTCGAACAAAAATTGCTTAAAAAAACTAAATTTTAAGTTGTCCGAATTTTTTTTGTCGATTTTTCGAAACGATAAAGACGATTTTTTTATTTTTTCTCAGGAAACTGAAGATTTCCTCACAAATTTATCTGGCAGCCCTGCCCACAAGGGACTAGGACTAGTCCAAAACTAACCCAAACGTATGGAAAAACATGGTCTATTTAACATTATGATGTCCTAGGACAGGACCATATAACCCAGCTTTGGATTACAAAGGAGTAGTCTTAAAACTGGTAACTCAATAGAAAAGCATGTCGTTAAAAAACAAATACATGTCGTTTCACTACAAACACTTTTTTACAATGACATGGTCCATGCTTGCATTACATTGGACCAGTCCAGGGAGTCGTACATTTGCCCAAAATGGATTAGGTAGTCCAATATTATTTGCAGGGTAATTATACCGGTTTTGATTTTTACAAAAACTTTAACACTAAACAAACCGATAGAAGATTTAATCAAACTAAACAACGCATTGGAAGCCACATTTTAATATAAAATTATTTGTTGTTTTTTGTTTTTATTCAATAACATTGTATTGTTACTATTTTTATGTTTTTTTTTTTAGTTAAGCAAAAATTTAAAAAAAAAAAAAATATTTTAAAGATTTTGTCGATTTGTTTGACAGCAAAATGATAACCTTCATTTTTTTGTTTACAATCAGTTAAGTGTAGTGAGTTATGGGAGTGCAAAGTTTAAACTTTTGATCATTCTGTCTTTTTGCTTGAAAAAAAAAACTAAATTTAGTGTAAATATTTGTAATTCATTACATTGTATTATTTGAATTATTATTTTTTTTTCAAAGAATTAGTTTTTTGCTTTTTTGTTTTCTTGACAGATTTTACGTTTTATTTTCTAAAACGTTTTGCTTGAAATCAGTTTAATTTCAGTTGTTTCTTGTTTGACAACAAAACACCAACCCACCATCCCATATTAATCATTTTTGACAAAAGTTATCTCCAAAGAAGATAAAAAAATATATAAAAAAATCTTTGTTTTTTTTGCTAAGAAACCACTTGACAGTTGTTGTTGGGTGTTGTTTCGTCACGCCATAGACTACAATTGAACAAAACAAGGTTGTTGTTCTAAAATTGTTTTCGAAACAAATTCAATTTGTAGATCACTTCATGGCTAATTTTGTATTTATCAAACTAGTGCTGTTTTATTAAAATTTCAAAATAAATTTTCATTTCAAAATCAAATTTGAAAACTTATTTTGCAAAGCTGTCAAATTTAAAAAAAAAAAATTTTAAAACATTTAAAACCAATTTGGCTTAACTGTCAAAGTGGACAGTTAGTGTTTTTAATAAGAAGTCTAAAACTGAGCAGTTAAAGGTTTCAGGGTTTTTATTTAATTCTCTACTACAATGTTTCTTTATTCTAATAATTAATTTGTTTTCTAATTTTTTCTAATTTCAGCTTGTAACTGTATGAAATTACTATGAATGGCCAAAAGCACAAACTTTGTACAAAATTATCCAGCACATATCTAAGAAAATGGTGTAAGTACTTTAAAATGACAATTGAATTCTTCCTTTATTGATTTCTTAAAATATTTAATGAATTTGCATTTTTTCTAATCTTTCAAAGTGTGTATTCGATAATAAATACTTCTATTACTAATTACTAATAAATATTCATATTTGTTTAATTGAATCTTAACATTGATATTTTGTTGAATGGAAGAAAAAATATTTAACAAACACAAATATTTAATAAAGTTACGTGAATGCAATCAGTTGCAATTAGCAATTATTAGAAATTTTATTAAAAAAACAAACCAATCAAATTTGTTAGATTAACAATTAATTTTAATTTTGTTATATGTCATATTTGTGTTGTTGTAATTTATATGTCAGCTAGTTGACAGCTAAATGTTGCTGGCTTCCTTCAAGGCGAAGACTTTGAACAAATTTCCTTAAACAGATTAAATAATCAAAATGATTAAAAAAAACTATTTAAAATTCATTTAATGTCTTAGTGATGCGAGATTAGTGAATAACGATTAATTTTTTTTATTTTGTATAGTGTGAGTAGTTGTTGTAAAGAGCTTAAATGATTTTCAATATGAAAACAGTACAAGCGAAATTTTTAGCCCGAATCACATAAATAATGATGTTAACTGTTTTCCCGGTTTACAAAAATGACTCGAATTTGTATAGAAAGAAAAACTTTCTTCCTCAATTACACTGTGTGTAATTTTTTAAGTCATGGAAAAATAACCATATACAAACACCACTACGTGATAAAGGACAAAAAAAAAAGACCCGTGTCTCCCAGTTTTGCCCAAAGTCATGCACTTTTTTTGTTATGGGCCCCCAAAGATTTGGGGCCTCGGTTTCATTTTTGCAAAAAGTGATAGTTTGATCAGGCTCCTATCTTGCAAACCATTCGGATTTTTGATTTACCCTCTGAGACAAAGTTGTAGCTCTTGTCATAAAGAGCAAAAATTGTGACCATATAAAATCAAAAAAAATCCATCTTCAAGATAAAAACCGCAAAAAACTTTAAAAAATTCAATTTTTTTTTACCTTTTTCCCTTGTTCAAGTCCAGTTTTGGCAAAAAGCCATGCACTTTTTTATGGGCCCTTAAATATTTGGGGCCTCGGTGTCATTTTTGCAGAAAAGTGATCATTTTCTCACCCTCATATCTTGCAAACCGTTCGGAATTTAGAATTTCACTCTGAGACAAAGTTGTAGCTCTTGCTACAAAGAATAAAAATTGTGAACATATGAAATCAAAAATATTCATCTTCAAGATAAAAATCGCAAAAAAAAACTTTAAAAAACTCGATTTGTTTACTTTTTTCCCCCTTTTCTGGTCCATAGGTTGCAAACTGTTCAAAATTCAAGGAAACAATCAACTATAAAAATGTACCTAAGATCTCAATAAATAACTTTCTAAAATATATGAACTTCCTAGGAATGATTCTTAGAACTGTTTACGTAGCCGCAAAAGTGAAAATTTTCCCGAAAATTTTCGGTTCGAGAAAAAACAAATGAAATTCAAAATTTTCGGGAAATTTTTCACTTATGCGGCTACCTAACCGCTACCTTAACGGTGCTAAGAATCATTCCTAGGAAGTTCATATACTCCAGAAAGTTGTTTATTGAGATCTAAGGTACATTTTTGTGGCTGATTGTTTCCTTGGATTTTGACGGTTTGCTACCTATGGACCTGAAAAAGGTAAAAAAAATCGAATTTTCGGGAAATTTTCACTTTTGCGGCTACCTAAACGGAGCTAAGAGTCATTCCTAGGAAGTTCTAGAAAGTTGTTTATTGAGATCTTAGGTACATTTTAGTAATTGATTGTTTTCTTGAATTTGGAACAGTTTGCAACCTATGGACCAGAAAAGGGGGGAAAAGGTAAACAAATCGAGTTTTTTAAAGTTTTTTTTTGCGTTTTCTATCTTGAAGATGAATATTTTTTGATTTTATATGTTCACAATTTTTATTCTTTGTAGCAAGAGCTACAACTTTGTCTCAGAGTGTAATTCTAAATTCTGAACGGTTTGCAAGATATGAGGGTGAGAAAATGATCACTTTTCTGCAAAAATGACACCGAGGCCCCAAATATTTGGGGGCCCATAAAAAAGTGCATGGCTTTTTGCCAAAACTGGGAGACACGGGTCTTTTATTTGTTGGTATTTTATCACGTAGTGGTGTTCGTATATGGTTATAGACATCATAGTACCTCAATGTTGAAGAAAAGAAAAAACTAATAACATTTAAAAATGTTCGGGAAATTTTTCACTTTTGTGGCTACAAACTAAACAGTGTTGAGAATCATTCCTAGGAAGTTCATATGCTCCAGAAAGTTGTTTGTTGAGATCTTAGGTACATTGTTGTGGTGGATTGTTTCCTTGAATTTTAAACGGTTTGCTACCTATAGACCTGAACAGGGGAAAAAAGGTAAAAAAAATCGAGTAAAAAGCGATTTTGATCTTGAAGATGTTTTTCTGATTTTATGTGTTTAAAGTTTTTGCTCTTTATGACAAGAGCTACAACTTTGTGTTAGAGGGTAAATCAAAATTCCAAACGGTTTGGAAGATATGAGCCTAAGAAAATTATCACTTTTTTGCAAAAATGCTATAGAGGCCCCAAATCTTTGGGGGCCCATAAAGAAAAAAGTGCATGACTTTGGGCAAAACTGGGAGACACGGGTCTTTGTTTTTGGTCTTTTATCACGTAGTGGTGTCCGTATATAGTTATTTTTTTCGTGTTGCACTGTGTTATCTGCCTTGCCTTTTTGTAGACATCGAAAGAAAAATGTCTTGCGTACATTTGCATTTAAAACAACAACATATATTAACATTTTGTTTTTGTTTTGAGTGTAAGTTAAACGAACGAAATTTTCGTTCGATATCGCCAAACAGGCAATAAACATAAATATTTACTGCTTTATGTATAAAAATTAAAAGAGGTCAATAAAAGGCTTATTTTTTTATAAAAATAGGCCGTTAATATTACATAGTTTTTGGATATACCCTAAAAAACTTTTATGATTAATTGAGTCGATTTTTTATTAAACGAAAATTTTTTTTTAGTTCAAATTTGTTGCGAAAATTTTATTTTTAACAGAATAATTTCCAAAGATTTCAAAATAAAGCAAGATTAGATAATTTAAAATTTATTGGATTGCTTTGAGGTCGTTTAACTTGAAGAGATATGCATTTGAATCGCCAACACTCGCTGAGTTTATAAGAGATCATAGCAAGTCAAGAGGCATTTAAAAAGAAAAAAATTAAGTTCGATGATTTTCTAAAAAAAAATTTTGATTCTTTCTAAAAAAAAAAAATTGGCAGTTTATTTTTAAGATTTGCATTAAATAAATAACATTTATCAAAGTTATTTTTGCGAATACAAAATTTGTTATTAATAAGATTTCTGTATGACGTGCTAAATTCCCAATTTTTAAGACTCAACCATAATATGCATAGTCTTACTTAACCTACTGTCAAAAATTAACAGAAAGTCTCTCAAACGTATTTAAGAAAACAAAAACAAAATAAAAAAACATTTGATTCCGTACGGAATGTGCGATTAGATTCGCACCTTGCTTAAGCAAATTACACTTTCATTAAACTTAGCAAAAAGTTTCCTTAAGCTGAATATGGTTTGCCTCATATAATTTACATATATTCGCTCATTCGCTTAAGCCAACTTAAGCACATTGTGGTTGGGCCTTTATTTTTGTTAAAAACACTGAAATTTATTGTGAGGGAAAGCTATTAAAGCTATTATATTATTCAACAGGCAGGACTAAACTAAATTTAGTTAGCAGCTACTAGACTACAAGTAACAACGAAAATATACTAAATAGTATAGTTTAAAAAGGTGAAAAACTAGGAGCCATATTTTCACTACTACTGCTCTTACCTTTATATATTCCTAACAATAGTTACATTCGTAGCAGAAAAACGAAACTTAAGAAAAAGCTGAGTTTTTAAATTTCATTGGCTACTGCTAAATCTACAACTAAGAAGCAACTTTTATAGTAATAGTATTTAATTTAAGGTATATAGCTAACAATAAATAGCAGTTAAGATAGCAATAGATACATCAAAAAGGAAAATAGCATTTAAGTTAGCCATAAAAGTAGCATATGATGTAGCAATAAAGTTACGTACAATATAAACTGCATATAAATAAAAAAATAAACAAAAAAAGTTCTTTTTATCGCAGCCAAAATATTCAACGCGTATATTTTACGAACACAACAACACCTTTTTACATTTAAATGCCAATTTTAACAGCAACAACAATAAGAGCAACATATAATAACTTTTTCAGGACAGATGACGATTTGGTTTTTTTCATATCTTATTGCTATTTTGAAAACTTTTTTTATTGCTACTTCAAAACTAATTTTTTCCAAAAAATTTGGAAAGTTGTGAGAAAAATTAATTGTGCTTTAAATAGTTTTTCTTATATTTATTAAGGGTGAATCCAAACCAACAAAAGACAAAACGTCTTATGTTTTTTGTCTTTTTTCGTTTTTTTTCACTTGTCTTAAGCGGTGTGCAACGAGGTTAGATTAAGTCTGTCTCGTATTAAACTATTGGGGTATTCACAATGTGTGCTATCATGTTATATTGTCATATTGTTCTAACATTTTACAATGGTTTAAAAATATTGGTGTTGCTTTGTAAACAAAAAGTGTCTTTAATTTATAATACTTTGATTGCCATGTTTATTGTGCTGTCGTAACTCATCAGAAGAGACATGCGCTGAGCGGTTGAGCCGAGCCGCATTAGTTTTTGCAAGCCGTCGCCGTTGATGGTATAATTTTATCCGGCTAACATCCGATTTGTAGTAAATCAAAAGACAGTTTTGTGGTTGTTTTGTTTGTTGTGGGTTGCCTCATAAGAACTAATATTTTGCTGTCGTATATGCAAGTCAAAAAACCGTTTTGGCTTTTGTTAATGTGAGTTCACTAGGGTGGTCGTTAACTGTATGGACCAAATTTTTTTTCTATTTTTCCATGCTCTAACCCCCCAATTCGCTGGGTATTGATAAAAAAACAACTCCAAAAATTTTTAGGTCGATCGGCGAAGGCTAAGCCGTCCCTCAAGCCCGCCAAAGTTTGAGAAAAATCGTAAAGTCCGACTTGTATGAGTTATATTTAGGAAAATATTAATTTTACATAAAAATCGTTTTGTAAGAAGTTGTTGTTAGTAAAGTTTCCAACAACTTTTGCCTTAACAAGTTTTCTATAAAACTCATATTGAACAAAACCTAATTAAAATAAAAAGTAAACAGCAGCATTGATGCGAATTTTTTCTTTAGAACTGTTTTTTCTTACACACGTCAATTCAGCTTAAATATTTGTGTTTGTGTGCGTTTGCTAAAAAAAAAAGGCAAACGCATATCATTTGTTTCTAACGTACCACGGTTGATAAAGTTGGTGCAATTGTATTTTTTTTTGATACAATTCAAAGCCAAAAAGTACGGTGATACCCTAGGGTGACCGTTAAAATCAAAAGTTGGATTTATTTAGGTCTCACTCGCCAATTTGGTGGGTATTGATAAAAAAAAACAACTTAAAAAAATTTTTAGGACGATCGGCGGAGGCTAAGCCGTCCCTCAAGCCCACCAAAGTTTAAGAAAAATTATAATTTTACATGAAATCTGACTTTTATGTTTAATAACTTAGAAAATATTAATTTTGTAGAAAATTTGTTAACAAGTTTTTCTTTATCTCTTATTAAACAAAATAAACTGAAAATATCGAATAAGCCACTAAAAAATCTAATTTTTAATTCATTATAGAAACGCATTTTCTATGAATTAGTTTTGTTGAAAAACATTTTTATTATTTATTTAAAAAAAAACCCGACCAGCCGGGCACATGGCGTTTTACCCTAATTTGGGTACGCTGAATTCAGTAGTGCTAACCGTTTTTTAGGTTAGCTCTTGTTTTAAAAATTTCGAAAACGGAGGAGGTTGCACAGCGTAACTCAAAAACGGTTTAGTTTATAAAATAAACTAAGAAAAAACGAAATTCCACAATAATATTACCTTTAACAATTGTTATAGGTTTTTCTAATATTCGTAGTCGTTTTAGAAACCAAATTTTTTTTGGCAATGGGGATAAAACAGATTACGTGAGGTTGGTCATACATTTGACCCAACTAAGGCGCTGCAGTGGCCAAATTTAAGAATTATATTAAACCAGCATATTTGTATGGGAGCCCCCCAAAGGGTGGAGATATAACCAAGTATGTTGTAAGAAAATGTTAAGCACAAACAACTAATGAAGGTCCGTCATATATTTAATCCCCCATGGGGCGATTCCTTGGCAGTTCTGGGGCTTTTTCTTCAATATATTTCAAGTCTGTGTTGACAATTTTATATGAGAGCCCCCTTAAAGAATAAAGAAAGCGTGCAGGTATGTTACAGGGATGATAAATGAAAAAACCAATATCGTACTTAGGAACTTCTAAAATCGTACGTTTTCGACCACAATAGTAATAAAAAATTTTTTTTTTATAAAAGAAAAAGACTTTTGTTTTGGTTACACTTGAAACCATTGGTACATACGGTCTTTTTCGTTCCTTTGTTTTTATAATAGTTTGGCATGAAGTCTTATATGCTGCCGCTGATACTTGATTTAGAATGTGGCATATGCAATCGTCCAATGATCAAGTGCAAAAATCTATTCACAATAGCGAAGTTTAGTGTTTGGTGGAAATGGTCTTGCAAAGAGCAAATGCAAAATATCATAGCTGTTTTGTTAAATCCAACAACAAAATACACAGAGTTTCCTTAAGATTTCATAAAAACGCTACGAAATTTTGCATTTGCACTTTGGCAAAACCAAACACTGAACTTCGTTTATATTCATTGGACAGTAAATACGAGTTGCCATTTTATATCAATTATAAATATTTTGGTTTGAAAAATTTGGAAATAGTACCAAATGAGTCACGGGGGTACCACCGTACTTTTTAGCTTTGAATTGTATCAAAAAAGTACAATTGCACCAACTTTATCAACCGTGGTACGTTAGAAACAAATGACATGCGTTTGACTATTTTTTTTTTAAGCAATCGCACACAAACACAAATATTAAAGCTGAATTGACGTTTGTAAGAAAAAACAGTTCTAAAGAAAAAATTCGCATCAATGCTGCTGTTTACTTTTTATTTTAATTAGGTTTTGTTCAATATGAGTTTTAGAGAAAACTTGTTGAGGCAAAAGTTGTTGGAAACTTTACTAACAACAACTTCTTAGAAAACGTGTTTTATGTAATATTAATATTTTCCTAAATATAAGTCATACAAGTCGGACTTTACGATTTTTCTCAAACTTTGGCGGGCTTGAGGGACGGCTTAGCCTTCGCCGATCGTCCTAAAAAATTTTTTGAGTTGTTTTTTTTATCAATACCCACCAAATTGGCGAGTGAGACCTAAATAAATCCAACTTTTTATTTTAACGGTCACCCTAGAGTTCACCCTAAGAATGTGATAAAACATTAACAGCCTGGCCCACAATATCGAAACGAAAATTTCTTTCGCATATTTAAATTGAAAACAAAAACAAATTTTTGTCTTGTCGACATCGTGGGCCAGGCTGTAAATTGGTTGTCTGACTAAATCTGTATCAAACTTCAAATGTTTTGTATTGTTTACGGGGAAGATGACGATGATGTTGGGTTTTTCTCCTGCTCGAGAGCAAACGGTCTAAAGAAGCGACTTTCATCGGCCACTGTTGGGTGCCGCACACTGGGGATTTTTGTATGGAGGTGAGGAAAAAAATATATTTGTCAAAAAATATAATGATTTCATCACAAATTAAGTTTTATTTATATAGTAATACACAAAAGTAATCCAAATAATACAAGTTAGAGTGCTATATTCGGCTGTGCCGAATCTTTGATACCCTCCACCGACAGTTCGAATGTTTAAGGAGTAATATAATAATTAAAATCGGTCCTATTAAAGCTTGATATAACATTATTTTTACATCTAATTTAATATTTTACTGACAGGTACTTTCCAAAACATGAGCACTAATAGATGGAATTTCTGTAAAAAAATCATACAGGTAGCCAACGGAAAACCCCAAATAATTAAAAAAGAGCACTTTCCTTTTTTCCTTTCAAATGCCCACGCACATTTATTACCGCTTATTACTTTGCTACCGCAATCATAAAAATCAAATAACCTTTTGTTTATTATTTTTTTTTTTGAATTCTAAGAATCATAAAAAAAGTCATAAATGTTTTTGCAAAGAATTTTGTGCATATCTCGAGCAAATTTTTGAAATGCATACCTTCACTCAATTGTTAATAAAAGCGAAACGCGTTCATCGATTTTCATGATTTATGTCTCATTTATTTCATAGGTTATGCGACTTCACGTGAAAGTAATAGGACTTGAAACTTTTTTTACTGTTTTGGATTTTTTATGAATTAAAAATAAAAAATTTAAATTTTTTGGGCAAAAAAAATTTTTTTTTTCATACATTTATTTATAACTGCGAAACTGTTGCTTATGTAGCAAAATGTTATATAAACAGATGAAAGTAATTGTAATTCTTTCTAAATTTTTTTCAGCAAAATCCGACTAGTGGTTCTCGAGTTATGTTAAACAAAAGAGCCTTATTAGAGTTGAGTCCCGAATCAATCAACTGAAAAATGTTGTACTGTGTAATGCAACAAATTGAGAGGTGGCACCTGGTGGCACTTGAAATTGATTAATAATGTTAAAACAGATAAAAGACAATGTATTTGTAGTGATTTCAAACTAAAGAAAAGTAAAGATCAAATTGCAGGTCCAAATGTTTGGAGAAAAATGGGATTTTTGTTATATGTTCATAAAAATACACAAAAAAAAAAAACTTAAGTCTCTGCAGATTTTTTTTTCAATTTTAGTATACTGAAATATACTACTTTAAATAGAAAAAAAAGAAAAACGTTAGCTCATATCCGCATTTAAATTCTTAGGTTTAAATTAAGTTGGTTCGGTAAAACACACAAGTTCTGAGTTTGAGACGGATATAAAAAAAACTGGCAGTCAGATCGGAGTAATTCTTTTTGATTTGATTGTACCATTTAGTCTAAAATTGCAACATATCACTGCATATTGCATGAAGACTATGTTGACAATTTGACTTTTTTTCCGCGAAATCCCCAGTGTATGCCATTCTTATCGCATCGTTCCATGAAAACCCGGCAACAATCATTTAATGTATTGTTGCAGTGCGCCAGGGGTTTTGGGCGCCCGTGAAGGGTGGGCGACCGTGGGGGTTTCATGGCAGCGTTGGCTTTGGAATGTTGTTATTGGATCATAACGTATATATGTACGCGTATGTCCTATCTAACTGAAATTTCTTCTCAGGATGTCATGCTGGATTCGTTGTTGGTTTGTATTTTTAAGTAGATCATTATTGCTAATGGTATTTGGAATTATATGTCGAAAATCGGTTAATAAAGTTTTATAGTCGTCGTGAGTGGTTTTCGATAGACCCCATATTTTTCAGACGCTTAAGCGGTTAGTCTGAGGGGTCTTGTTGTTGCGTGTACCTACGTTTTGCATATTGCGCCGCTGTTTGTCTTGATTGTACAATCGAGATGGGAAAATGATTTTACATCTTCAAGGATGTCATTGTCGACAGTAAGATGTATCCAATTCTATTGACTCCCTTGAGCACCGTCGCAATGTGGGTTGCATTTGCCTGTTTTATCGTTGATACAATGGGATGTGTTCTGACGAAATAAGTGATCTGGTTCCCGAAACCCGTACGTTTGCACATAATACACGTTTTTCCTCAAGAGCACATCCTTTTTCCCAAACTGTTCGTATGTGAATAACCTTCCTGCTGAAGTCTTTCCTCTCACTTACAACATGAATAATTTCAAGTGTTTACAAATACTACTTCTTCTATGCTCCTTGCCATAACCTATTTTCCTAGTTCCAACACAATGCAATGCATTAGTGGAGGCCATCCTCTGAGTGCTGTTCCTAACAGAAAAAAACAAGAAATACATATATGAATTTTAATTCTATTTAAAAAAACTAAAATCATAAATAAATACACATCATATGTTTTTATTGGCTGGGTTCAGAATGGGTTATTCTTAACTAGACTGAGAACAATGTGCTGTCGAAACAACAACAGAATGATGTCCATATACCAACAGTATGTTGTCAAAAATTAAAACAATATGTTGTCGGAATGTCAAGAAAAGATCACAAAATGACAACGCGGTGGTTAAATAATATTGACCCCATCCGTTATCAAATAAAAGACAAACGTAGTTGGCTCATTTTTGACAACGGATGGTGTCAATTTTGGTATTTTTATACCGGATTTTTCACTCTGTGTGAAATATGAAAATTAGGAAGAATAATTAGTATTGTGGTTATTTTGTTGAACTATTTATGGTTTTTAATCCAAATTTTTAATATTTTTTTTAATTAGGCTTAAGTTCATCAAATTTAATTTTCATTAAATTATTTTTATGAAGAAAGGAATTTTACAACATGAAATTAATTAAAATTTATTGATAATTTTTCATTCTTGCCTGAAGCTGGGCTCGAACCCAGGCGTTTTTACGGACAGGTTACCCTTACATGTTTCGATTGCAACCACTCAATCTCTTCAGAGGGGTTTGCCGTTTAACACTCGCAGGCATCGACGACTGCTGACGTCAATAGTCAAACATCAATCCTTAAACCAAATTGTATTTAAATTTGCTTTGAATGATTATCTATTTTAATTTATTTTACATGTTCTTCCTTTACTTCTGTTTTTTCGTACTTTTGTCAAGAATTCTTCTTGAAGTCCAAAGTATATTTTTTTTTGTTTTTCTTTTTCTTGTTGACCTTTTTCAGCACAACTTGAAGGACAAATGCAAACATAAAGCTCGTGCCTTAGCTTCGATCTACCAAAGGTTAAATACAATTTGGTTAAAGGATTGATGTTTGACTATTGACGTCAGCAGTCGTCGATGGCTGCGAGTGTTAAACGGCAAACCCCTCTGAAGAGATTGAGTGGTTGCAATCGAAACATGTAAGGGTAACCTGTCCGTAAAAACGCCTGGGTTCGAGCCCAGCTTCAGTCACGAATGAAAAATTATCAATAAAGATTAATTAATTTCATGTTGTAAAATTCCTTTCTTCATAAAAATAATTTAAAGAAAATTAAATTTGATGAACTTTAGCCTAATTAAAAAATATTAAAAATTAGGAAGAATTTTAAAAAATTTTCGAATTCCAAAAGTTGTTTATACTTGATATAAATTTAATTGAACGAATTATTACGAACTTGCTTCGATAGTTTTATTTTACTTTAATCAAAACCATACACAATTTTTTTTCTAGTTTAAAATCATTTACATTTCCTTGAAAATCCAACAACTTAAGTTACTATCTAAACACATTTGAAAATAATAAAACAAAAAATAAGTTGTACTTGATGTTGCATCACTAATTGTTACAATCTAATCGAACAACATCAAAAAAGAGCAAAATATTCCAGTTACATTTAAAATTGTATAATCGTAAGACCGGATTATTGAAAATGTATAATTTAAAGCAAAAATAAAATCTTTATAGATCTCTGTATAAAGTAAAATGTAATTAAAAACACAATTTTCCTATAAATAAGATAAAAAATAAATTAAGAAAATAATTATATTCTAATAAATAATTATTGAATAAAAATCTCAAAAGTTTTATTGAATTAAAATTTTAATTAATTCAACAAATTATAGACATGAGAAATTTAAAGATAATATTTTTTTTCAAATTAAATTGACTCATTTGGAAAAACATTAAAACGAATGCAATCAGAAGAAAATTTAACTGAAAGTAAAATCCCCCTTTCGAAAAAATCTTAGAATTCAGGTTAAACGAATTTGAAAATAAAGTTTGAAATTATTTCAAAGAAAAGTAATGGCTGACATTTTTTAAGAAAGTTTAATTTTTTTTATTTTTATATGGATATTTATAAATAGATGTGACACTAAGTCCATAAAATTAAGAGTCCATACGTCGGACTGTCTGTCTGAATGTCTTTCTCAGTAATTGCAATTTTTTTTCTCCAATAAGATACACCATCACCACGTTCATTACAATTCATTAAACATGATTTATATGCAACACAATGTGCAAATCTTGAATATTTAAAAAAAGAAAAAAAAAAAAAAAATAATAATAAAATTAAAATTAAACAACAATTTTTTCACTTGTTGGGGAACGTTGAACGTTCTGTTCAGTGCTTTTCATTTCAGTTGTTTATGGAAATGCAATTGCACTTTGTATGATGGACTGACTGTATGACAAGACGTGACAAGTAAAGATCACTTAATAACATCATAAACTACAACTGCAAAAGCGAAACAGTGGTCGGTCGTAGTCTATATTTGAATGTTCTTAATTAATAATATCAAAAATACTTAATAGTAATAATTATTTAATTAGCTAACATGATTGTGTATTTTTCACACACTGTGCCAATACAGTGCATTATATAAGTTTGCCTTATATTGTTAATTAATTTAGAGGCAGCAAGAATTTTTTAAACATGTTTGGTCGCGATGATTCAAAAATTCCCCATTGATTTCTCAGAAATTCTTTGTTGGAATGCCGCCGCTTTCCTTAAAAGTGATGAGTGTTTTGCTTTATTAAATGCGAAAGTATTTAAGTTTTTTTTAGCGCGGGGCTTATTAAGTTTGTCATTTTGTGTGTCTCGTCAAGAAATAATAATCTTAGACCCCGTAAAGTATAAAAGTCGGATTTGGCATGTGTTTGGCTGTTTAAAACACAATTGAGACTTAGACCCACAAATTAGTGTATAGGTAAATCCAAAGTGTTGAACGTGACAGTCGTACGCATCAAAAATGCAATAACATTTTAAACAACAAATATTTTTACGTTCTGATAACCCTTAAATCATAGCACTAAGAAAGCACTGTTATCTATGCTTAAGTTTATGGAGGCCGCGATTCTAGGCCAAAGATAATGGCAAAAGAAGTAGCGGTTCGAACGTGATAAAAATAGAAGTAGTATTTGTGGTCATGTATAAAAAGGCGTAATTCAGCGAAACCTGGCACAATTTTTTAGTCAAACTTCTTTCAGAATTTTACGTAGCAAGGTAACATTCAAATGTCTTTGGTTTGATTCCAAAATCTTCTGTGTTTTTTTAAGCCAAAATCTGGGTCGATACGTGACATTTCGAACGTGAAATTTTTTCCATAATAATTTACCTGAATAATGATTAAAACAAAATAAAAATTTACCGTTAATCCGAATAAAATATTTCTCTTTGAACTCTTCCATATGGGCGATTCTATTCTGACGGGTGCAACATTTATACGCTTTTAACGTCTTTTACTAATAGAAAGAAACACATTTGGAATTAAGTTATTTCTAGAAGGGGTAAAATTTTTTTATATACTATTGTTATCTATTTACAAGAATTTATATGAAACGATCAAATAGTCACGAGAGAGCTTTAAAGTGCATGACGGGTGCAACCAAATCGGCCCACTTTCATAAGATCATACCACAAAAACACAAAACTCTGTTAATTTTTAAACTTTTATTGTATTAGTCTTTTTTATTGTGAAAGATGAGATATCAGACGATGATTATCAAATCAAACATCGTTGAGAAATATAATCCAATAATAAGAAATTTGCTTTAAGCCATGACGGGTGCAACATGCAATGAATTTTCTGTTCGCGCCAAATCAATGAATCTTAATGATTCGAAATGCACAACAAATTTATATTTAAGCTTACGGTCTAAAAAAATTATATTATTATAAAACATAGATTTTTTTTTTTCTTTAAATTGGCATCAAAAAAGTGTCAAATGGTGTGATTTGAAAATTGATGTTAAAAGTTGTCTAGAATAGAATCGCCCTTATATTACAGACGATGTAAGAAATTTTTTTTGGAATAATTTATATCAAATATCACCTCTTTTGAGAATGATAATATTAAAGAAAACATACAATAAAACTTTGCAGTCTGATTGTTCATCTAAGTGAACAAATTTACAGGTAAGTTTATAAAATTAGTAAAATCTGAATATTTCTCAGCTTTTCATAACTTTTAAATTTTCGGTGGACCTTTTGACGGAAATGCTCATATTGCTGTAATAATGTCCGTCCGTCCAGCACAGCCAGCCAGTCCATGTAGGACTTGTGCGCAAAGTACAGGACGAAATTTAAAAATAGTTTGATGAAATTTCTTACATAGATTCTCATTGTTAGGGGACCAAGCCTATTGAAAACGGTGAAATCGGTCCATAATAGAGATGAAATACTGTCTCTGCATTGCCAAGTTCTTTGCAGCCACTAGAAAAAGTCTTAAACAAAATATAATTATAATTGAAAAATTCCAGCTGTATGGCCAATATCACCAAGCTTAGTTAAAGTCAGGGAAACCGGAAATATCCTCTAAAAATTATAAAAATTTGCTCAAAATAAAACAAAAAAATTTTTTTTTTTTTAAAACAAAATATTAAACAATTTAATAGCATTTGCATATAAAACAAGTAAGAAAGTATAGTCGGTCAAGCCCGACCATATGATACCGCACACCACAGTATTTAAAAACACATCATGCTTATGTGTCCATTAGTGCTGGGATACTATCGATATTTATCGATTGTTCGGATTTCACTATCGATATATCGATATTACTATCGGCTGAATGTTTGTACTTGTGCAGGGAAACTTTAATTATTTTTTTATAAGGCTACAGTTCGTTGTTTTTATCACTTTATTGAATGTATGAGACGTATGTGTGTACGCACGTTATTTTAGATTGCAGTTTTTTAAAAATTGATAAGTACCTTTCTGAAGGAACCGAAGTAACAGGGGCTATAAGATATTCCATTGCAACTTTAAAAAATTTTCTAAATTCTAAGCCCACAAAGGTAATCAATCTAGCGGACTTATCCTCTAATGGTCGTTCATTGTTTTGTCTTATGCTTGCAATTGTATTTGGATTTGCATTTTTTTACAACATTACAAAAGTATTTGACATTTCAGTCCCTATATAAACATGTACAAATTTCCACTTAAAGGCCTTTAAAAAAGCACTGCTAAGCAATCCATACCACTTGCCATTCTTGTTGCTTGTATTCATTGCTGTAATTCAGCGCGAATTAATTATAACAAGCAAAAAAATGAGTGTGTATAGCTGCTGTTAGATGTCTTCATAGCTGTATTTTAAATAATAAAAATATCGATATTTATATTTTTCCTATCGATAATATCGATAGTCTATCGATAGTTTCCCAGCACTAGTGTCCATAAAAATATGGATTTATCTATGTTTATAAACTTCATGAAAATCGGTTTGAAAGTTTGTGAGAGGCGGAAATTGGGCACCTCCCATTGTGGTCCTATTTTTGAAACACTGTATTACTTATGTGTCCATATCGATATGGATATATCTATGTTTTAAATTTCATTAAAATCGGTTTGATAGTTTCTGGAAGGAAGAAATTTCCTCCAGTTTTTGAGAAATCGGTATATGTATATCCATTTTTCGTGGATATAGCTAAGTCTGCGCTTTTAAAAAAAAATTTGATTCGTCTCTTTTAGTTTTTTTTGCTTTCTTAACTTTCCTTTACGGAATGTTTTGACTTTTTTTTACAAGTTCACGTAATTTAAACCATTAAGTCGACCAAAAGTAACGATTTTTGACCATTTTTTCAGGTTTTTTAGTCATTAAAAAGATTAAATACTTTTTTTTAGCAGATCTTTGCTACGGTTATTTTTAAGAGTATTTGTTGTTAAAACAACATATAAGAAGGACAAAAATGGACACTAGATTTGAAACTTTGCGCAGACTTAGCTATATCCATGAAAAGTGGATATACATATACCGATGTACTTTCGCACTCAGGGGACTCCCCCCTAATAGTTCGAAAAGGATTCATCGAAGTTGTTTTTTTTTCGGGTCAAAAACAATCACAGTGTATTGAGAGGACCGCATGCTGCTCTGACGGCTTCTATACTCCTTTCTAAAAGATTCGCTTCGCATGATATCCTGCCTTCCGAAGTATGCCTTCTAGAAGGTATACATTTCTTTTTGAAAGATCTTCTAAAATATTCAGTACACATTCGCTACTGCCTTCTTTAAGAAGGGAGAAAGGAAGTTGTTCCGTTTTATTTACTTTTTATTTTTAGTGACCTTCATTACTCCATTCACTGGGAAGGGATCGAAATTGATATTAAAGGAAGTGGGGAAGAGGTTGCTCCCAATGACAACCTGTGTAAAGAGTAAATAAGTATGGAATGCCTCATTTCTCATTATAATTACCGCTGGGAAACACTAACAAATAGATATCATTTCGAGGTTTGTGTACCGTACGCTAAATCATGTTCGGTTTATTTTCGGACACTGCTTGTAACCATAAAAAAAATGTAAGCAAGTGTCGAAATACGTTTCAAAAAGGTAAAATATGCGCTAAAAGCTGTAAACAATGTTACAAAAATTATCTTTAAACAGAAATATGCAACAATATGCTGTAAAGGGTAGGTATAATATGCAATAATATGCACGGACACAAATATTTAATGAAAAAAAAGATTGGCGACGAAAGGGGCATAATGTAATACGTCATGTAAAAGCAAACAACAATTTGATGTTCCTTTTCAATATGTTTCGTAAAAACTTTTATAATTGAATAGACTGCCAGCCGTTGTAATGGCGGAAGGGTTAAAACTGCAAAGAACTCTGATGATGAGAATGTGGTTATTCTCAAAAAAAGTTGAATTCATTTCAGGTTGTTAAATTCCTTCCTTCTTTAATATAATAAATTAATTTTAATTCTCTAAGCTAATCACGCGAAACTCTACGCTTGTCTGCAGGAATGAAACCAGAGTCTCTGGCGGAGATCAAACCCGCCCCCTGACCGAAGACTAGAACAGCTTATGTTAAATTTTTGACTCAGTAATTAATTGTGTATTTCGTACGTTTTTATTTAAATCTAGCGGTCCCGACGAACTTCGCCTTGCCCCAATTTTAAGCATTCAGACAAACTTTAGATTAATAATACAACACAAATATTTTCACACAAAATTTCATACAAAAAAATCAATTTTCGATTTTTCCGACTTCTCCCCATGGATTTTTCCTTCCTTCTCCTCGAAAATACGAATAACTGACAAAAAATTTTGCAGAAATCGGCCCAGCCGTTCTCATTTTATGAATTACTATACATTTTTTACACCATTTTTATATACAGTCAGCGTCAAAAGAAAGTGTACAACGAAAAGTTCAACATTTATAAGTCCGTAGATGTTAAAAGGGGGAGACTACAAAAAATCTGTTTTGATGTTTTTGAAGTGTATTCAGTTCTTGTTTATTTTAATAAAAAAAATTTGTCATTTATTTCTTCTTCATTTGTAAATTTACAATAATCTCAGAAAACGCCTTATTTTACGCGTCAAAAGAAGTGTACAATCTCATAGTATTTCCATGTTCCTGCGTCATAAAGCTAATTTGACCCCTGGTTTTTTGTTTTTTTCTTCTTAAAATCATATTACGGATGTTTAATTATCATTTTTATCTATACTGATCAATTAAAACTCAAGTTAACTTTAGTTTGTAAATAATAGTCAACATGAGTAAACAGACTACAGTAGAAACTCATAATTTAGTGGCAAAATTGGCATCTGAAGGCAAATCTTTGAGAGAAATTGGCAGTACTATTGGCAGATGTCATAATAATATGAAAACAAATATAAGGTAAGTACAAAAATGTGAAAAATGTTAAAGACCTTCCACCCTCTAGCAGACCTAAAACTCTGTCTGACGTGGAGAAGAGGACAATAGTGCGAAGAGTAAAGGCTAATCCCTGGCGCAGTACAGTAAAAATAGCAGAGGAACGAGCAATAACATTAGGAGCAAGTGTTAGCTGCAGTACTGTTCGCTAAGCACTACATGAACATGGGATATATCGTAGTGTTCCCAGAAAAAAGCCACTTGTATCTGTAAAATTCAAAAAAATCGCCTGGAATATGCGAAAAAGCATAAAAACGAAGATAAATTAATATTTTTGGCCCATAAGAAAAAATATTTTTTTGTTGTGTTGCTTTTTCGCATACTCCAGACGATTTTCTGGGAGCACTACGATATATCCCATGTTCATGTAGTGCTTAGCGAACAGTACTGCAGCTAACACTTGCTCCTAATGTTATGGCTCGTTCCTCTGCTATTTTTACTGTACTGCGCCAGGGATTAGCCTTTACTCTTCGCACTATTGTCCTCTTCTCCACGTCAGACAGAGTTTTAGGTCTGCTAGAGGGTGGAAGGTCTTAAACATTTTTCACATTTTTGTACTTACCTTATATTTGTTTTCATATTATTATGACATCTGTCAATAGTACTGCCAATTTGCCACTAAATTATGAGTTTCTACTGTAGTCTGCTTACCCATGTTGACTATTATTTACAAACTAAAGTTAACTTGAGTTTTAATTGATCAGTATAGATAAAAAAGATAATTAAACATCCGTTATATGATTTTAAGAAGAAAAAGCAAAAAACTAGGGGTCAAATTACCTTTATGACGCAGGAACATGGAAATAATATGAGATTGTACACTTTTTTTTAACGCGTAAAATAAGGCGTTTTCTGAGATTATTGTTAATTTTTAAAATGAAGAAGAATTAAATGACAAATTTTTTTTTATTAAAATAAACAAGTACTGAATACACTTCAAAAACATAAAAACAGATTTTTTGTACTCTCCCCCTTTTAACATCTACGGACTTGTAAATGTTGAACTTTTCGGTGTACACTTTCTTTTGACACTGACTGTATATAGATTGAATTGTATTTAAATACAGTTTTGTTTATGCATTGTTATTTAAAAATTCTTATTTAATTAAGATAAAGTGCGCTAGTCCTACTAAATATGTATTTTTTACAAGACGATCGCAAAGAAACAGCTGTTTATTTTTGCTTTGCTTATTTTTTTATATTGTTGTGATATTTAGGCCACCTGTACCCATGTTCTGTAACTTTAGTGAGAACTTCTTGCATCGAAAACATGTGAAACAAAATATTCCATCGTTTCTCGAAAAGTGAGAAAAATGTGTGTCTGTAACTCATGTCGAAAACTATCAAAAGAGATTACGTCGTTACGTTATAAATGTCATAATGTTGCACTCGAAGCCGATGTGACATTGCAGACGTTCAGAACGCCAGTAACACATATCGTTGAAGGCGACCAAAATTAACTTAAATTGAAAATTTTTCAACGACGGCGGCGAAAACACAACCGTCGGCTATGCCAAATTGTGTAAAGAGCGACTTTAATGTTTGTTGTTTGCAAACGAGCTTTGAAGACATTCGTATATTTTATAAAAATGTTAAAAGCAAAATAATAAAACAATAAAAAATGTGCCAAGAATAAAATATTATTATTATTATTCTTTGCATTTTGCATTTTTAATTGTTTTTTAGTGTTAAAATTTTTTCTCGCCCCATTTATATACGTGAGTTTATTTGGCAGTTCAAAGCGGGAACTTTTCTCACCAAAATGATACAGAAACACTTTTTCTGTAAATTGGCGAGTAATTTCCTTACGTGACAGCTTGTACTCGCCAAAAAAAAGTTACAGACACAGTTAAGTGAGAGAAACAGCTGTTTGTTTCAATTTATGGCATTTTTGTTTAATTTCACACATTTCAATCGAAAACTTTCTCGACTCGAGAGTTACAGAACATGGGCACTGGTTCAGTTTGATTTTAAATGTACCAGATTTTATATATAAATGTCAATTAAATTAACACCTTAAAAATTTTTTTTTTTTTTAATAATTTATTTTTATTATTGAATCTTTCTTATCGAAATTTACAATATGTATTCAAATCTTAATTCTACTTGTTGTTTATTAGTTGTTACCTGTGTAACCACTAACTGCTGTATTCAAATTTTTAAGACTGTCTTCTAGTAAGGCTCAAAGTATCGGTTCTTTTTAGCCTCTGGTGACCTTCAAACTGAAGCAAACCCCGAGCGAGGTAGTTAGGGTGAACCATTAGTTTATCGATGTAGCTTATTGAATATTTTTTAATTTCCTCCTGGATAGTGGGGACGTTGAGATCTCTGTGGATAATATCATTACGTATATACCATGGGGCGCAGACAATTTGTCGTAATATTCTAGACTGTCTTCTTTGAAGCTTTTGGATGTTAGATGCGCATGCAGTACCCCATAATTGGATGCCATATGTCCATATTGGTTTTATGATGGACTTGTATAGAAGAACTTTGTTGTCTAAAGACAAGTTTGAGTTTCTACCGAGAAGCCAATGTAGTTGAGCTGCTTTAAGTTTCATAGCCGTTATTTTCGCTTCGATATGACGAGACCAGGTCAAACGTCTATCTATATGAACTCCCAAGTACTTTACATGGTTTTCTACCGGAACAGTGATGTTATTTATTTTTACTGCTGGGCACGTTTGTCTTCTGAGCGTGAAAGTTAAGTGAGCACATTTAGCCGGGTTAACCTTTATTCTCCATTTTTCTAGCCATGCCTCTAGTTCATTGATGTGGGACTGCAGATTTTGCGATGCGACTTTTGGGTCATGGTTAACGCTAATAAATGCTGTGTCGTCTGCAAATGTAGAGGTATGCGTGCTCAGGTTTGTTGGCATATCCGCTGTGTATATTATATATAGAAGCGGTCCTAATATGCTGCCTTGGGGAACACCAGCAGTAATTTTCTTGAGGGGGGAGTATTTATCTTGCGACCTTACTATGAATGTTCTGCCTGTTAGATAGCTCTCCAGAAGCTTGTGAGTGTTTTGAGGAAGCATTCGTGTTATTTTGATGAGTAGCCCATCATGCCAAACTTTGTCAAATGCTTGGGAAATGTCTATAAACAGGGCTGAGCAGTATTGCTTTTTCTCAAACGCCGATCTAATAAGGGTGACAATTCTATGCACTTGCTCTATTGTACCATGTTTCGCTCTGAATCCGAACTGGTGATCCGGGATGATGTCGTGTTCATTTAGATGAGGAGTTATACTTAAAATGAATATTTTTTCGAAAAGCTTTGATAGGATTGATAATAAGCTTATCGGTCTGTACGACGCAACCTGGCTAGCATCTTTTCCTGGCTTGGGAATCATAACAATTATAGACTTCTTCCATGAGGATGGGAAGTATCCGACTCTTAATATAGCGTTAAAAATGAACAGCAAGATTCTGGAAGCAGACGAAGGTAAGTTTCTTATCATTGACCCTGTGATACGGTCCTTAAAAATTGGCCATTAGATCTGTTAAAGTTAAATGTTATGAATATTTACAGTGTAGTTATTCTGCAGTATGTCTGAAAATTTAGCTGAACTAAAAAAAAAAAAATGTTAATATCTTTCTCTATAAGTTGATCGTCGAGTTACTTGTTAAAAACTTTTATTTACTTTTATTTCACATTCCATTTACTTTTACTACCCACTGTAATCCTTTTATCCTCATTTATTTATCTGACTTAATAATTCTTTAAGATAAATATTAAAAATTTTTAATACTCACACACACACAAAAATTCTTATGAATAAATTTAATTAAATTACGACTTTTTCTTTTAATTTATTGAAGAAAATATTTATTTCCTAGATATTTTTATGTCCGACTAAAAATTCTTTGTTTTCAAAAAATAAATCTCTTTTCATATTGGGCCAACAACAACAACAACGATACAGGGTTCACAATAGGTGTATCGGTGTGTCTGCTTATCTTGGGCATCCTGGTGGCCTGTCAGTTTTATGCTTTAATTAATGTGATCATAAATTCTCAAGTGGCTTTAAGGCCGGGTGGACAAACATATGGCTGGTGGTCAAAGCCACCAGTAGAACCAAAAATTTCCGTTTACGTCTACAATGTCACAAATGCAAATGAGTTTTTAAGTAACGGGTCCAAGCCCATTGTGGATGAAGTGGGTCCTTATGTGTATACGTAAGTAAAATCGAATAAAAAAAAAATAATTAAACATAAAAAAAAATAATTATTTTTGTTTTTACCTAAGTGAATCTTGGGAAAAAGTTAATATTGAACTCAATGAAAATGGCACTTTGAGTTACAATCTCAGAAAAATTTATGTCTTCCGTGAAGAATTATCTGCCGGTTCGAATGATGATGTTGTCATTGTACCCAACATACCCATGTTGAGTGCCACCTCTCAAAGTAAACATGCAGCCAGGTATTTTTTTCTTTTTATTATTTCGAATTATGATTTTTAATAATTTTTAAAATTTCTTTTAGATTTTTACGTTTGGCTATGGCTAGTATTATGGATATTTTGAAAATCAAACCTTTTGTTCAGGTTTCGGTGGGCCAACTGTTGTGGGGCTACGAAGATCCTCTTTTAAAATTGGCCAAAGATGTTGTACCCAAAGAACAAAAATTGCCTTATGAAGAATTCGGTTTGATGTATGGCAAAAATGGTACATCAGCGGTAAGTCATTTTATGTGAAATATTAACTGCACAGTAGTCTCAATTGTATAATTATGGGCAATAATTGATTTTTATATATTTCAAGATTCTAGATAATTAGATTTTAAGTTAGATGTCACACACATAGGGCCTTACAAATTTCCAAACTATGTAAAGTACAGGTATATGTAAAGTATATTTTAAGCTTTTACAGAACCATTAAATAAAATTCTAAGACTTATGGCCATTTTCTCAATGTATCGACAAACTGTCTGTTACTTAATGTTAACATAAATTTATTAGACCGATAAACTGTCTGTTAACAATTTTGGTATTCTCAAAATACCGACAAAACACATTGTTTTGAGTTGGCAACACTTCTCAAGATACATGTAAAAGTAGGGAGTCAGCTGATTGAATTTATCTGTACGGCAAATAAAAGGAAACAAAATAATTGGCAGATGGGTGCTGGTTAGCTTTGCGACAGAATAGAAGCAAATGCGACATTGAGAAAACCAAATTCCTTTAATGTGCAGTTTTTCCTTGGGAAAAAAGATAATCGTGAAATGAGAAAACGGCCATTAAAGTTGTTGTTACAGCTGTAAAAGAAATTTCTGGGTTAAAAGGATTACTTTTTTGTAAGACACCCTGTATTTTTAATGGATCCCTTTTTCGTAAAATTTATTTGATCTTGAGTTTTTTATAATGTCGATATCAAGCGTGTTTTCTTGAAGTGTGTAAAACGCAAATATATTGGGATATTGTATGATTTCGACTCGATTTTAAATCGAAGTATTGCTGAGTTTCAAATCATCGCAATTCTTTGCAGTCAAAGTATAAAATGTATCATCACGTTTAACGATGCTTAGTTTGCTTAAGGTGGTTTTAGACGACATGTATTTTGCAGTGACTTTGTATGCTGTGAAATCCAAGTGTAATTGCGCATGTCAGTCAAAAGTAACCAGTACAGAAGGCTTATAATTTTTATGTGTAAATAAATAGATTTAAATGTATATTTGCCACCACAAGCAAATGACTTTAAAAACAGCTGATGTCAGAGGGTTTTTCAGTTTTACACTACAAATTCGAGCTGACATTAAAAGAAGAACATTATTTTTTTTTTGCTTTTACACGACTAGTTAAGCTAGTTAACACTATTATACTTTATATTAATATACCTGTCAAAAACTCAAGTAATCTTTAAAAGTGTGATAGTGTGAAAACAAACTCTAGTGTTTAAGTCGATTTTTTGACATTCGCAACAGAACTCATTAGATATCTATCTAAGTCTTACGTGTTATGGAATACGTAAGACTTGTGTCGTGGTGTAAAGTATGCTTAAGTATATGTCGTCTAAAACATGGTATAATCATCTACCAGGTACGCTCAAATCTACAACAAATAAACTGTAAAAACAACAACAGGGCTTTTTATTTTTGCTTTGTAATATGAACTGCCAAATTTTGTTTATGTTATTATATAGTATGTATATGTGTAAACAACTTTTGACAGTTCCAGAAGCAAAGAAAAAATAATCTGCTGGAGCTTCGAGCGTACCATGATCTAAAACAATGAAGGGCACACACATACTATCAAATTTATGCTTGTGTTGACGAAATAACAACAAAGCAACAGCCGAACGTACATTGTCACAGACCACACAAAGAAGTTTATAGTGTACATGTGTCGACGTCACACAATCAGCATTTTTATTCCTATGCACGCTAACATAGGATTTGCAAATGTGCCCTTCACTGATCTAAAACCAACTTAATTGCTAACGCATCGAAACCTTTTTTGATGCACATTGGGACAGATAATATTGTTAAGTTCTATATGGTTGCATTGTAGAATGTATTTGAAACAGCGAGTTGCTTTGCGGCTGACGTTTTGGAGCTTACCCTATTATAGAATATTCGACATATGTTATCATACAGAATGTTTTATATCCTTTATCACAGGTGAAAAAGGCAAACATATCGCATACTAAATCACAAACAGGCACAACTTAAAATTGATTAAAATCGTTCTTTTTTCATAAGCCAGTTCACAAATCAAATCTATAGCGACCACGAAAATTTCATTAACGTCTTCCTCAACCATTCTTGTTTAACATTTGTGGAACTCAATTTGATTTAAGAATTGCAACCATGTTTTCAAGGACAGTTTTCTGCTTTTCCTAAGCATTTTTAAATTTTGAGTTGATGTAGTGTGCGATATATTAAATTTGTCATTCCATTTGTAACTTCTATAATATTGATCTTACCCCCTTTAAAGTATATATATTCTGGATCCTTATGAGAAAAGAAGTTCAAATCACTATGCCCGCCTATCCATCTGTCTGTCGATTGAAATCAAGCTTTCGGAACCCCTGCATAGCGCCAATTTACGTATGTGTATCTATTAGGGTATTCATTTAATCGGGCTTTTGCTTTAATCGGTTAATCGCTCAATTAATTAACCGAGGTTTTGGTTTAATCGGTTAATATTGTTATTGATCGGTTAACCGATTAATAAAGTTTTGTTATAAATTAAGTAATTTCAATAAATAAAAATGCAAAAATTATTTATTATTTGGAGTTTATTAGTGAAAAAAAAAACAATAACATAACAAACAAAACAATTCTTGGACTAAAATGAGCAAACAAAGAAAATGCAATTCTAATTAATACATATGGGCATTCCCACAGAATGTTCTACCAGGATGAAAGAATATAATGTTGATAAGCATCGTCTTTCATTGTTTATTATTATAAAAAAAGTCTATGTTTTTATAAAATAAGGGTTTTTATAGCATATCTCAGCGGTTTTACTTGAGGAAATTGGGCTGGAAACTGGAAAACTTTATATTTTTTAAAGCTATGTACATCTAAAGACATTTTTATATAATTATTTTACATGCAAAAAAAATTTTATGTTATGACTTTTTCTTCACAATCTCTCCATTACAATCAATTGTAAATTGAGTAATAGGTTTTTGTTAAGGAAATTTTAAGATATTTTTAGGAAAATTCATGGTGATAATAATAAAAAAACATATGGAAAAATCGTAAGTTCGCGACCCCGTACGTTCGAAAAATAATTTGGTTTAAATGTTTAGCATTTAAGCGATTATTTTCTTTAGATTTGTTAAATCTTGACTTGGAGAAAAATTCTTGCATTTATCGAAGATGTTAGAGAAATCCAAAGCAATCCATAATAATCTACATAATTTCTCAGTCTTTTTCCTGGATTTCTCTAAACATATAAAATCTTCCATTATGCCATTATAGTACTGTTTTAATTTTTTAAAATTTTGATCACTTCTAATTGTTTCGGTTACTATCGAGAGTTTCTTCTGTTGTCACGCCATCATCTGGCATAGCTCAGCACCGCACATTCTGCAAAAAAGTTTATTTCCGAATCCCTTAGTTTCTGTTTTTGTACTGTATCTTAAGAATGTATTGCTAGAAGAAAATATATTGTATGAAAAAATATTTTCTGAATACATACCTTTTGAATATGAGACGAAACAAATAAAAAAAAACACAAACAAATTTGTTATAATACTACAAAAAATTCAAAATTTTGTTATATCGGTTAATCGGTTAATCGACTGAAATTAACCGGTTTAATCGTTAATCGAAAAAACGCAATTTTAAATTAACCGATCAGTTAATCGGGTAGTAATTAATCAGTTAACCGGTTAACGGTTAACCGAATGAATACCCTAGTATCTATCGATCGGTAATGCTATCGATTTTCAAATGGATAAGAAAACTAGCAAAAATGTCCAACAATGGGCTTAAAAACATCAACATTTTCCTAAAGACTTAATTTTTAGTATGATTATGTTATATATCAAAAAATTTAAACCTGAAAAAATCGGAAAAGTCGTCCCAGAAACAAAAGAGTTATGCCAAAAATATATACTATTTAAAAAATGCGCATTTTCAGAAAACATAAATCTTCCCGTCCGGTTTCCGTTCAATACGTACATACATTTATGGATTTGCTGTGTAGCTTGCCAATATAATTTTACACTGATTCTACTTTTCTGACGTGGTGTGGCCACCCAGCTTTAGAGAGTAAACTTCATTTTTATGTACAAATAGTGATGCAACTTAAATAGTTTTTATTTGTAAAATGTATAATTTAACCATTTAATTGTCATATTTTTCCATATTTGTTTATATTTATTTCTGCAACAAAAACCAAAATAAAAAAAAAACAAAATTAAATATTGAAATAATTGAAGGTGCTAAAAACATCACCGGTGTTTTATTTGCAAAATTTGTAAAAATCTTAAACCGTTTACATTTTTTTCAACACAAGGATTTTGTTTCACAATGCAAACCTTTCATTTATTCAGAAAATATATTTTTAAGAATAATTGTTAAATCAAGTGATAATTAATGCAAATTATTTAAATAAATGACTAAAAACTACAAAGCAAAATATTATGTTTGCACAAAAATATTTATATTTTCCAGATTTTTTTTAGCTTTCAGACAATAAAACAATAGCGGAGTTCAGTGTTTAGTGCAAAAGGTCTTGCGGAAGGGTAAATGCAAAAATTTGTAAATGTTTTGTTAAATTCAACAAAAAAAAAAAAAAAAAAAATACACAGATATAAAATAGATTTACATAGGCAACTGCTGCGTATGTATGGAGCATCTTAATCCACAGGTGACAAACAATGCGTTTACCAACCTCCCATAAGCGTGAGAGGAGCTACCAGCGTCTGTTGAGTAGAGAGAGAGTAGGGAATAAGAATCTGTGGTGTCCCCAAAAAAAATCCCCAAAATCTACTTTAACTCCTTATTACTTCTGTTATAAAAGTCGAATATTCGCAAATTTAGTCAATTTCAAATTCTGAAGATATTCTTTATAAGATTGTCTTACAAAACTTGAAGCAGAGTTAAAGACTTTTGTTGTATAGAGCGTTACTTGTGTCACCTTTCTGCTAAAAAAAATCTGTTCGATATAACAATAGAATTTATGATGCAAAAATTTTAATTTCAGGAATAAAAATAGGTTTCTGGAATATTTTTGTATAGCAGATGTTGAAGAATTAAAAAAGTCCAAAATTGAAAATATTCAAATATTAGAACAGAAGTTATGGTAAGTCAAAGTCGATTTGGGGATAAATCCCCAAAAACCTGACAGCGCTGCCAAATATGATTTTTTTTGTTAAAAGAATTACAAAAAAAAGATTTATTTTATAATTCTTTGTTTAAAAATTAGCTTTTTTGTAAATTGTGCAGTTTTACATTACAATTTTTTTCTTTCAATTTTGGTATTATATTTCTTACGACATTTTTGCCTTTTAAAGACTTGATCGAACTTCATTATAATCCATTATTATGCAACATTGAAACACATAATGGTGACAGGATAAAAGAACTTAACTTTTTCAAAACTTTTGATTAATTCATCTATGTCAAACTTGTAGGGACAACATTTTGTACGCATGAGGTCTTCGAGATGTTCATCTGTGAGACGATTTCTGTGTTTATTTTGTATAAACTTCCAAAAAAAAAAAAACAAAATGAAGATTCACATATAAAGGTTGATCCAAAGATCGAATACATCTTTAGAATTTAATTTTTTCTTTTTGGATATACATATGTTTGGATATACATATAGTTTATTCCACTTTCTAGAGGTAAAGATAAATCAACTTGCATTTTTTTAAGTTCTTCTTTTATGTCACCATTATGTATTTCAATGTTACCCAGTAACGGATTATTATGAAGTTCGATCATATTTAAAAAAAAAAAGAATTATGGCAACGCTGCAGAACAATGAGAGCGGGAGAGTCATATAGCACTAACATTATGATGAAATATACATGTATGTGTTAGCCTATCTTTGCTGTAAAGCACCCAGCGGGAAAACTCAGAAGACCTTCTTACTTCAGGCCTTTTTATAGGCCTGTTTAAAAAATGTTTTGATTTAATTACTATTCTTACGTAACTGCTAAAAAATGCCTTATAGAAGGCCTCGGCTCTTTGGTATAAAAGAAGCGAGAAAAGAAGGAGTAACATTTTTTGTTTTGTTTTTTTGCACAAGCAAAACCAAAGTAACATATCTTGTAAATCATTTTCGTTGAAGTTGAAAAGAAAGAGTAAAATTTTTTGTTTTGTTTTTTTCGCCAAAGCGAAACAATTTAGATCCCGTTATAAAAACAAAGTAACAAAGTAGGTACATATTAAAATACAAAATAAAAACAATAATGTAAATTATTTTAGTTGAGTTTTGTTCATCAAGGAAGATAGGTACTTGTGCTTAAAAGCTTTTTTTTATTATATACAGTCAGCGTCAAAAGAAAGTGTACACCGAACAGTTCCACATTTATAAGTCCGTAGATGTTAAAAGGGGGAGAGTACAAAAAATCTGTTTTTATGTTTTTGAAGTGTATTCAGTACTTGTTTATTTTAATAAAAAAAATTTGTCATTTATTTCTTCTTCATGTTCAAATTAACATTAATCTCAGAAAACGCCTTATTTTACGCGTCAAAAAAAAGTGTACAATCTCATATTATTTCCATGTTCCTTCGTCATAAAGGTAATTTGACCCCTAGTTTTTTGTTTTTTTCTTCTGAAAATCATATTACGGATGTTTAATTATCTTTTTTATCTATACTGATCAATTAAAAGTCATGTTAACTTTAGTTTGTAAATAATAGTTAACATGGGTAAGCAGACTACAATAGAAACTCGTAATTTAGTGGTAAAATTGGCATCTGAAGGCAAATCTTTGAGAGAAATTGGCAGTACTATTGGCAGATGTCATAATTATGTGAAAAAAATTATAAGGTAAGTCCAAAATGTGAAAAATGTTAAAGAACTTCCACCCTCTAGCAGACCTAAAACTTTGTCCGACGTGGAGAAGAGGACAAAAGTGCGAAGAGTAAAGGCTAATCCCTGGCGCAGCACAGTAAAAATAGCAGAGGAACGAACAATAACATTAGGAGCAAGTGTTAGCTGCAGTACTGTTCGCTAAGCACTACATGAACATGGGATATATCGTAGTGTTCCCAGAAAAAAGCCACTTGTATCTGTAAAGTTCAAAATAATCGTCTGGAATATGCGAATTAATATTTTTTGGCCCATAAGAAAAAATATTTTTGTTGAGTTACTTTTTCGCATATTCCAGACGATTTTTTTGAATTTTACAGATACAAGTGGCTTTTTTCTGGGAACACTACGATATATCCCATGTTCATGTAGTGTTTAGCGAACAGTACTGCAGCTAACACTTGCTCCTAATGTTATTGCTCGTTTCTCTGCTATTTTTACTGTACTGCGCCATGGATTAGCCTTTACTCTTCGCACTTTTGTCCTCTTCTCCACGTCGGACAAAGTTTTAGGTCTGCTAGAGGGTGGAAGTTCTTTAACATTTTTCACATTTTTGTACTTACTTTAAAATTTTTTTTCACATAATTATGACATCTGCCAATAGTACTGCCAATTTCTCTCAAAGATTTGCCTTCAGATGCCAATTTTACCACTAAATTACGAGTTTCTACTGTAGTCTGCTTACCCATGTTAACTATTATTTACAAACTAAAGTTAACATGACTTTTAATTGATCAGTATAGATAGAAAATATAATTAAATATCCGTAATATGATTTTAAGAAGAAAAAAACAAAAAACTAGGGGTCAAATTACCTTTATGACGAAGGCACATGGAAATAATATGAGATTGTACACTTTTTTTTGACGCGTAAAATAAGGCGTTTTCTGAGATTAATGTTAATTTGAACATGAAGAAGAAATAAATGACAAATTTTTTTTATTAAAATAAACAAGTACTGAATACACTTCAAAAACATAAAAACAGATTTTTTGTACTCTCCCCCTTTTATTATCTACGGTCTTATAAATGTGGAACTGTTCGGTGTACACTTTCTTTTGACGCTGACTGTACATACTTTTATTTACAATCTATTTTACAATATTTAGCAAATTTGATTATTTCAATAAAAAAATAGGTATCACATCTGTTATTAAACTACAATAAGCTTAATAAAATATATAAACATACGTTTGTAAAATAGGTATACATATATAAAAAGTTAAGTGTTCATTTTCTATATTGGAGAGCTGATATGTACATAAAACCTATTCAGTCTTCTAATTTCATTTGTAAGGAAATATTCCTTAATGTCTTAGACTGATAGCCCTTCAATATGACCTTTAATGCATTTGTAGAAGGATGGTCTGAAAGGCCTTTTAAGAGCCGTTAATTGAAAGGCCTTTTACCATACCTTTCTTAAAAACCCTTCAAGATAACCTTTTTGCTAAGGCCTTTTGACAGCCATTCTCTGGAAAGCCTTCTAAAAGCCATTTATTTGAAGGCCTTTAAGAAGCTCTGGGGAAGAAAGGAAAGCGGAAGGCCTTCTCCGCAATGACAACGCGTGTAAAAAAGATATGAGTATGGAATGGAGCGAGAAGGGCTTGTTTATCCAAAAGAAGTGGTACAGAGGCCTTCTTTTCCCCGCTGGGCAGTGGTGTCAATTATGATTGTGTTGGTGAGATTACTCTTATCTCTTACATTCCCAGCGGGAGAAATGTGCGGTTGCGAGGCCTAATTAATGATATTTTCTAAAGAAAATAGAAATAAAACAAAACAGAAACAATGATAATAAACAAAATTTTGACATCCAACAATGATAAAGCTAAAAAAAAGTTATCAGCAGGGCTTTTAAGACCACCTGTAATAAATTCGCCTTGCACAAAATATAGTAGCTCACAGGTTATTTCATGCAGCAAAAAAATATATTTAATTTTAAAATATTTCTCCATTTTTTTACCTGAACATTTGGTTAGATTAAAACAAAAGAAACAATTTTTGCAAAAAGTCTACTTATTAATTCACTTAAATGCTGCTTTAAGAAATTTTTGAAAAGATGAACCACGCTCCAGCTTATTTTAAGCAGCCTCGGTAGGCTAGCTGGTAGTGAGCTAGTCTATTAGCGCCGGGGTTGCGGGTTCGATTCCCGCCAGAGACTCTGGTTCCTGCAGACAAGCGTAAAGCTTCGCGGGATTAGCTTAGGGAATTAAAAAAAAAAAAAAAAAAAAAAAAAAAAATATATTATATCTGTTTAGAGGCCTCAAAACAGGCCTTGCGATAGTTTCGATATTTCCCGCTGAATGAGAGTGTTTTTCAGTAAACAATTATATTTTACGCTCTCAAAATAAAAGAGCGTAAGCGTACATGTGAGTTTTGTTTCCACAATTGTGTATGACGCTGACATCCCTGGTGTAAAGCAGTGATGTCAATTGTGGTTGTATTGATTTATATTAGTATAAGTGAATAAAGAGACAAGTACTCTTAATAAAAATGAAAAAATACGTAAGCATCCGCCGCATGTGCACTCATCGCTTGATAATCGACTACTAAATTGTGTACTCTCGTGCGCTAAATGAAAGAGCGTAAGAATGCGTGTGAAGAATGTGTGTGAATTAATTTCCGCAATTGTGTATGACGCTGACATCCCTGGTGTAAAGCCACAAACATCAAGTGATCCCCGAAAGTATCCCTGGTCAAGAAAGCATATATCTATTGCTCCCAAAATGTGAAAGCAAGCTTTTATCGGGCCTTCGAAGTACTTATTATCAGAGAAGTAAAACTTCCGCAAAGACAATCTTTCTTAAAAAAACAGGAATCAATTTTCCGTAAAAAGTATACTAGCGGAGGCCTCACCCAATAGTCTGTCCCGTGCCGTGATCGGGGTCTACTGAACCCCGTGGTATCCAATAGAATATCTATTCAGCCGCAATCGCAAATGATCGTGAAGGTCTCCCGTGATCTGTCAATTTTGGATTTTAGCAGAATCCCAGGCCCCTTATGATGCCCCTAAGGATGTTAAGCCAAAAGGTGACACATCCTTAAGTTGATCCCTACCCCCGCGCCCCAGTAGCGGGGTGCGTGAACAAAATACACAAGGTTTCCGTTTCGATTTCAAAAAAGTTCTAAGATATATTGCATTTGCTCTTTCGCAAGACCATTTGCATTAAGCAGTAAACACTGCTAATAAAATAAAAAAGCATTACAAAAAAAAAAAAAAAAATGGATGATTAAAATTACAATTCCATTTATTCATCTTTTCTCTTAGGATCGCGTTACTATCTTTACGGGCACTGATGATATCTCCAAATTTGGTATTATTGATAAATACAATGGCCGCTCCCATCTGCCTCACTGGCTGTCTGATGACTGCAATGTTCTTAATGGCACCGATGGCTCCATTTTCCCACCTCACATCGAAAAAGATCGCATTTTGCACATTTACGACAAAGATTTGTGCCGTCTTTTACCGTTGGTTTATGAAAAGACTGTTGAAACTAAAGGCGGTGTTACCGGTTTCCGTTTCACCCCTCCTGTCAATGTGTTCGCTGATGTGGAAACAAATCCCGATAATATGTGTTTCTGCCCGGCTGGTCAGCCATCCTGCGCACCGAATGGCTTATTCAATGTTTCTTTGTGTCAATACGGTGAGTAATGAAGTACATTTTCGACTTAATTTCATTAAAATTGCTTTTGTTTTTACAGATTCTCCCATTATGCTGAGTTTTCCTCATTTCTATTTGGCTGATGATAGTTTGCGTACTGCTGTTGATGGTATATCTCCACCAGAGAAGGAGAAACATCAATTGTTTATTGATGTGCAACCTGTAAGTGGCTTAAAGTTTAGGCCAAAGAAAAAAAAGAAGAGATTTTAAAATCTTTTTGTATATCCACCACCGAACAAATGCTAGATTTTTCTATTCCTTCACAGAACGAAAAACACTCGGGATAAATCAAGCTTTTTATGATTACTTTAACTTTGAGTAGTACTCAAAAATTCAAGCACGAATAACACTTAAACGTACTCAAAACAATCCTAAATGGGATTACTTTCGAAAATAAATCCCGGAATTTCTTGAAATAAGTATAAAATTCTTAAATCAAGTAGAAAAAGATAACCGGCGAAATGCGCATAGAAGCTAGCTTTCCCTAAACAATAAATTTCAGTGTATTTATCAAATATGAAAAACTGGGAATTTAGCACGTCATACGGAAATCGTATTAATGATTAAACTTTTCTTTGTGTTTAACCCTTCGGCTTACGCATATTTTGATTTTCTATACAAATTTAAAAAAGGTCTGGCGAGACTCATGTGTACCACGAAAGTTTGAAAGTAAATTTGAACTCTTGCTTCTCATTTAGTTTATATTTTTAGTTAAATATGTACGTAACGTTTCTAAAGTAAAAACCATATCGGGCATGATGTTGGTGTTTTATCATTCTGTTAGGTGTAATACGAGTAAGTATATCAATCATAATATTTTTTTCTTTCTAATTCGGGACAAAATCAACTTTATAATACATACTTGAATCAAGCGCATTTTGGGATTGATTCAATCTTAGTTTTACTTAAATCAATCTAAATTTCGGATTATTTCAAGAAAGAAATCGGGATTGAATATGGATAATTTAAGTATTTTGCGATTGAAAATCCGTACTTGAATTAATCTTTCTGTACTTGATTCAAGAAAATCCGTACTCACCGTACTATTAATACCGCTTCGAATTGATTTGAGAACGGATGGATTGGTTTTTTCTTTTGAGTGTTGGTAATATAATGAAATATCCTTTAAAGGACGCCTTTCTTAAGCAGGTACATTTCAAAAGTTCCTTCGGTGTTTGCTCTTAAGAGATTCCACTGCACGTAGATTTAATGTGGTATAACTTTTTGCATATAATGGGTGATTTTTTAAGAGCTATAGGAAAGTTAAAAAAAACACATAAAGTTTAGAAAAATGCATGAAATCTTTATTTGAATCGATAGTACGGTCCATATAATTTATTGTTTGAAGATTATTTCATGCAAATGTTGACAGTGACTGCGCCTCAAATGGTCCATCCGTTTAGTCTAATTTTGTCATACTCTTTCTAACATTCTGGCCGGTATCTCAATTCTGCTTATTAACGTACCCATTGAGCCAAAAATGAGCTTCGTCGCTGAACACAAGAAGCGTGCGATGAACTTTCTTAACAGAGCACGCATTTTGATAATAAAATTCGATAATTTGCAAGCGTTGTTCGTTTGTAAGACGATTCATGGTTAAATTATAGACCAAACTGAAGATGTTTGACAGTGAAACAAAACACGAAAGGTGCGTCAGCTGTTTAAAACAGTGTTGCAAAAATATAATAGCTAAAAAATCACCCTATAATAAGAAGGATTTCCGTTACTTTAACTGCACAACACATACATACATGCCCTTTCAGGAAATAGCTTATATCAAGCACAAAGACACCCGTTATCAAGAAAGCACGCGCTCGGGGGGCCTCAACCAATAGTCAGTTCGATACCGAATTATCGGGTGGTTCTGACGCCTGTAGTACCAGAATATTTAGGACTTTGGTAAATCCTTCGGTCCCAAGAAATAATAGACTTCAAGAGACCTGGAAGCTGCGTCCAGGCTGAGTCGACCGGTTTTTAAAATTTAGGAGATGCAACGTATGCCACTACATTCAGATGCGCTTAGGTTAATTAAATAATAATATCAGATTTACCGCAGTTTATGTTAAACCAAGAGGGCGGAATCCTCATGCTGCTTCAACTACGCCCATTAAAAGACGGAGCATATCCTCCTGGGGAATAAAAAATATCATTATATAATACGGGGTGCCCCGCTGGGATATTTGGTAGTGAGGTAGTCTATCAGTATAGGGGTTGCGGGTTCGAGTTCCTCCAGAGACTCTGATCTCTTTTACTGCAACGTGCTCAAAGTCTACGTGTCTATTGCTCTGTAAGTTAGATTAGAATATAATATGTAATTGTATTTGTAACATAGAATAAATAAGTAAAAAATATTTTATGCAATCTCATGAAAATTTTATAGCATATCGGTCCATATTTAGCTATATCTCATAAATGGTAATTTTCTAAAACTACAGGAATTTGCGTAAATCTTTAATGTTAATATCGCGTCATTATCGCAAAAAAGCTTAAGCGACAACATTTTCAATTTTCGTTTTCTTTTTAATAAATGACTTTATTGGCAACACTCGCATCATCTCCTTAAAAGTCATGGTCATATAAGGTACCGTTACGATTTTATAAAAACTATTTTATCGTAAGCGACAGCCTTCATGCAAAATTTTTAACAAGTAATATAAAAAAAACCTTCTTCTATATTGTCATATTGTAAGACATTGAAAAAAATTAAAAAATCACGTTTCAACTATAAAAAGGAATTTGTTGTACAGTACTTTTCGTTTATAGTCACAACGCTTATAGTCACATTAGCGATATAGTCCATTTTATCTGTTTATTTTGCCGCTATAAGTTAATTTAATATAAAGTATTAACGTTAAAGTCCATTTAGCGATATAAGCACATTTGCCATATATGCCATTTATTAACAGTAGTCAAAGGGTAAGGTAAAGCAAATTAATGGCGTTACAGTCACATTAGCAAAATTTACTAAGTTCTTTTTAGTCTTCGAATCCAAAATCCACCCAAAGAAAGAATGAATTAAATCATTTAATTTTTGCCATCAACTCTCTACTCGTAAAAAATTAGTTTTTTCCGTTGGTATCACCTATGAAATATCTTGTTATTATTTTAACTAGTTTTTATAAAGTATGCAACTCTGTTGTGAAACCATAAGCCTGATTTCGGTGTAATTTATACGAATTTTTTATTTCCTTTATTCACATAACTTGATTATATTCGAATTTGGTTATATGCGTCATAGTGGCATATATGTGAATTAGCCTTATAGTCACATTAGCGATATAGTCCACGTTATGGTTGCAACTAAAGGATGTGACTATATGCGAAAAGTACTGTAATAACTAGTTCGTTCATGTTCTGATGGTGGAGCATACTGATGATTCTGCAAAGTCTAATATAACGTTTTCAATCTTTTAATATGTACTTTTTCTATTTTTCAGGATATGGGTACAACATTGAGAGCACGGGCTCGCGTACAAATCAACTTGGCTGTCAGTCAAGTGTTCGACATTAAACAGGTGGCCAACTTTCCCGACATCATTTTTCCCATATTGTGGTTTGAAGAGGGTATTGACAGTCTGCCCGACGAAATTACCGACCTAATGAGCTTTGCCGCTACAGTACCTCCCAAAATACGTGTTATTTTGATAATTGTATTCTTTGCACTCGGCGCTTTACTCCTTCTAATATCGGTATTTTGTTTAATACGTAACTCTCACCGACAAAGTACTTTGCATTTAGAGGGTTCCAACTACTTGGCCACTGCTCAAATCGATATGCAGAAGAAAAAGGCGAAGGAACAAAAACAAAAATATTAGAGAAAAAAAAAATTGAATCATCACAAAATCATTTTTCACTTCCTTCTCACTTTCCTTCCCTCCCATTTTCACTCTTAAACTTTTTCTAAGTAAAAAAAAAATAAGTTAGGTCTACTATAAACTAAAGGAATTGTACTTAAAATTATTAATAATTCTGTATAAAAATAGAAGATAAAATTAAAAAAAAGAAAAGGTCAAACAAATTACTATTTTAGGGTTATGGAACGTTTTTAGAAAAGAGAAAAATCTTTTACAAATATTTTTACATTTAAAACGTGGGTGGCATATGTTTTTTATATATATATTTATGTTTTTTTTAGTTAGTTAAGCTTTCTTTTACCTGTATTCTCAGACTTACCCCAAGAGCTGGGTCTAGGCGAATTCATGTATCCGGTAGCGGCAATAGTACAACAAAAACAACGATAACAAAACCAGCAACATTGTACTTTTATGGTCGATACGTCAAAAACACAAGCAACTTTTGACATTTCTCTCTTTAAGTAAGAAAGAAAAGTAGCTCAGCTGTTTCTTCAAGGCAACATGTAAAGTGAATTCGCCTTGAACAACAATTGCAATTGGTCCGTTATTCTCTTTTCTCTCCCCTGTTAATGTTTTTTTTTCACCTTGCACTCTTATTTTATCAAGGCGAATTAATTACAGGTGGTGTCGAAACGGCATCTGATTTTGACAGTTCGCCCTTATTTGTTTTGATTTGTAACGGTTGACATTTCGAGCTAATGGCACTAACAATGCAATGCAAAAAACCCTATGTTGTTTCTGTTGTTTTTGATTGTTGTAGTTCCGACACCACCTGTAGTTAAAATCGCCTTGTGCTATATTTTCATTTTAAATTATCAAATTAAACAGGGATTTGCGATCCATTTCAATAAAACAGTTCTCTGTGATCCGTAACGAGCACAAAAATGACATTTTTAAGATAAAACTATTATTTTTATTATACAATAATTATGCTAAAAACGAAATTGTATCACAAATTTTATTGTAAAGAATTAAAACCCCATTCAAACGCGTTCATTTAAAAATAATTAATTTTTTATAATTTTTTTTTAACTGTTGATTATTAATTATTTTATTTTTTAGTTAATAAGTAGAACTAGTAAATAAACATAAATATTTTTCTGTTTGTTTCGGGATCAATGTTTAATTTACAAATGGACAAAAAGAATTCTATATTATTTTTACTTTAATTTAAGGTTTAAGGTCAGAAGAGTCACAATATACACAATTTTTTATACAAATAAAAAACAAAGTCGAAACATCATGAAAAAAGTAACTGAACAACGGCCAGCTTTAACAAGTTTAGTTATAATTAACTATTACTATAAATGTCAAAAAACATCTTGTTAACTGACAGTTATAAAAATAGTTAATTGTAACTCAGTTTAGTGAAATTGGCCGTAAATTAATATTTTTAATCTTAAGTTTAACTTTAAATCACTATTGTAATAGTTACAGATTTTTTTTTAAAGGAAACTTAAATATATATTGAAATGATGTAAAAAGAATTTGCTTGAAATTGGTTTTATCTTTGGAATGAATCTCTTCTAGTTCTTATGCTTAAAATTGGCGCTAAAATCGTGCTAAAATAAGACAAAAAAAGCAACCCTGCTAAGCTAAGCAATCAAAATGTTACAGAGGCCCTATTTTTAACGTCTACTTGTACGCCGATCTAGGTGGTTAACCAGCGCCGATACAAGCGAAGATCAGTTTGCTAAACAAATAAAAACATCAAGTCGATTTAGCCATGTCCGTCTGTCTGTCCGTCTGTCCGTCTGTTGAAACACGCTCACTTTCGAAAAACTCAAAAGAAATAAACAAACTTGGTGTCAAATTGCTTGTATTTATCCTAAGCAGTTTTGGATTGAAATCCAGCAAAATCGGTTCAATAGGATCTGAGCTATGAATCAAAATGTGGAACCACCACCTAAAAAAAATTTATAATTTTGTTACAAAAACTAACATAAATGGTGGAAAAATGCACAGAATGATATAAGATTGATATATTTAACTGGAAATCACGCTGCAAAATTTCTTAAAGATCCGTCTATGATTTACCCTAGGCCCCATATAAGCCCTACTCCCGGAAAACAGTATAGTAAGCCTAAAACCCTAACTAACAATGCTATCATAAAAAATTTTGGCACGTCACAGTTAAATAGGACTAGAAATGAAACTATTAAGTTTCGTGAAGATCGGTCCATAATTTACCATAGGCCCCATATAAAACCTTCTTCCGGAAAACAGTTTAGTATGCCTAAATCCGTAAAAAAATAATGCTATCATAACAAAATTTGGTACATCAAAATTTTTTAGAACTAAAAATAAGACTGTGAAATTTCGTGAAGATCGGTCCATAATTTACCATAGGCCCCATATAAACCTTACTCCCGGAAAACAGCTTAGTACGCCTAAAAACGTAAAAAATAACGCTATCATAACAAAATTTGATACATCACAGTTTTATAGAACTAGAAATGACACTGTGAAATTTGGTGAAGATCGGTGCATAACTTACCATAGGCCTCATATAAAGCCCACTCTGGTAAAATAATTAAATACGCGGTAAACTTTCTTCCAGTTTAGCTTCATATGGCCAGAAAAAATGTTATGCAATTTTGTGATATACGATCCATAATTTTCCTTAGATTCCATTTTAGCAGCCTTCTGAAATTTACTGCAAACGCTTAAACTAATTGCATCGCTGTATTGAAATTTATGTTTTTTAATACCAGAAATCGTTCTGCAGAATTTGGGATGATTGGTTCATAGCTTATCATGGCTTTTATATAATTTGTTCTCTTGAAAATCATTTAAGTTCAGCTTAAACTGATATTCTACTCAAACTTTTTAAAATTGATTCTGATTGTCGATCAATAATTTTATATAGGTCTAAACCGCAACAAATTTTAATGCAGATGTCTGTTTTTACAAAGATTATAATAATAAATAGACATCTTACAGATACTACTCCTAAAACATTCGAACTTATGACATAAATAAATATAACAAGTTAGAGTGTTATATTCGGCTGTGCCGAATCTTTGATACTGCTTATAAAAAAACTTGACACTTTTTTTATTGAAATACCCTTATTTTACCCCTTTTTCTGGAAAATCCCCTTTTTGTGACCCTTTTCGAAAATTTCCAACGGTAACCCTGCAAATACAAAAAATTATTTTTTTTCCAAAAAAAAAAAAATAGGGTTGTCAATTATTCGACATTTTTTAGAAACTGGTTTTCGAATATTTCGACTATATAAATACGAGAAATTAAATGTGATCATTTTAAAATGTTCTATAATATTGAGCTTAGAAACGTAATATTATAGGTGCACGGTCCTGAGTGAATGAAAACCTAATGGATGAAAAATGTTGGTACTTTTTGTTTTTTCTTTGGTGCGTTTTGAAGTTTTGGTCTTGGGGCAATAAGAACATGTAAGGGGAGCTTTTTGGTACTTTTTCGTTCAACATCTGGTACTTTGATTTATTTTCGTTAATATTAGACATAGAAAAATAAAATTAAACATGCAGTGCCCTGAGTGACAATCTATAAAGGCTCAGTTAGTCTTTACTTTCTGTTCTGTTACGAATCAGCTGATTTGTTTTTGTTATTAAAAAACCTGTTAAATTGATTAGTTTTTCTGTTCTGTTGCGATTCAGTTTGTTAAAATCAAAATGTTTAGTAATTGTAAGTGACAGTTAAATAAATAAAAAAAAAATACATATTTATATTGAAATAAACTATTTTTTTATATTAAGAATTCATAAAATTTAATTTCTTCCAATTTATGTGCCTTAAGGTTATTGAAATAAAACGGTGGACGGTGCAAAACTAATAAATTTGTCATAAATGGCTGATAAGTTGTAACAGAAAAAGTAACTATTACAATTTCGAAACAGAACGGAACGGAACGGAACATAACAGAAACAGAAAGTTGACTAATTCTGCCTTTAAGGAGATTTTTTGATACTTTTTCGTTTTATCAATTCTGATTATATTGAACTTATAAAATTAAATTCTCACGTGGAAGTTAACATATGAACCGGAGGTTGGTCCCTCGCCAAACCGATCCATTAAGACGAAAAAAAGAAGCTCGAAGCATGTAAATTCATATATTCATAGATGTACCATGTTTTCTTCATATGAACATGCACATTTATGGTCGAATTTTGACCATTAGGTGAACACTAGCTTATTTAAAATCGTATAATAATATTATTTTTTTTTTGTTATGTATATTTAAGATATAATAATAAAGTTATTATTTAATTTATACCTAATAATCCAAAAAGTGGCGAATAAAGCTACAAAGTAATGAATTCTTGAAGTCATTTAAAGTAGGATTGTAACTTGAGGGCTACACGATCAAGTTTTGCCTATCAAGTTTTAATACACTCACACTTTTTTACCAATACACTCATACTTTTAAAAATTGATACGAACTCTCTTCTCTTGCCAGTGAGTGTATCAATTTTCGTTCAAGAAAACATCTTATTACAAATCTTTTGAAGTTGTTTTTGTTTTTTTTTTCACAAATATTTTGCCGGCAAAAGCTGAAGTTCTTTTTTTTTACAAATTGTTGCGGGAATTTTAAAATTTTAACTAAAAACCTAAAAAAGCCATGAAATTTTATGAATCTTTCATCATATAGGCGAAATGATTTGAAAATAAAAGCCTACGAGTCTATAGCTTCTGAAACAAAAATGCCAGTGGAAGAAGTAAAGAAAAAAATAAAGTTCCTTCGAACAGCCTACAGTGCAGAAAAATCAAAAGTGGAAAATAGCAAAACATTTTGAGTTGTTTTCTCGGCGACGACATCTTGAAAAAGTAAATTGCTTTCAACTTGCGCGCAGCTTACGTCACAGCTGCCAATTTTTGCATATTTTGACAAACAGTATATGTAAAAGACTATCAAGAAAAGCTTGATCGTGTGGCTGCAATGTAAGTAAAGTTTTTGCTGGGTAGGGTAGCCAGATTGTAAATGCGGAAAAACAGTGCATTCAATTCAAAAAAACAGTACAGTCAAGAAAAAAACAGTACATTTTTTTGACGAAAACATAAGTACATAGTTGTTTAAATTATTAAAAATATTTTAAACTTTTGATTCAATATACAACAACAATTATATAAAAAAATGCATGTGTAACGTCAATGGTATGACTTTCATTTTATGGCATTTCATAAATATACGAGATTACTCTATTTACATTTAAAAAGCAAACACCACAAACGAAGCATTTGGCCTAAACGTTCGGTTTTTTTTTTAATTGAAGACAGGAAAATCACAACATTGCTGTAAGCCATATAAGAAAGGAGAAAAGCCTAACTTACCTTAAAACAACTAACTCATTGATTGTGTTACTACGATTTTCTTTAAACATATTCGTATTTAAATCAATTTTAACCACTCACATAGTTGCACAAATCATGTAGAATTTGAGAAAATTTCCTAAATTAATTTTCCAATTTCAAACAATTTTTAAATTATTTACGGCCAATTTTACCGTATATAATTAACTATTACTTTGTATAACAATAGGTTTTTTGACATTTATAATGATAGTTAATTATACCTGAACTTGATGAAATTGGCCATTAATCTATAAAATCCAAATAAATAGCTTGGTTTATTTTGATTTCAAAAAGTTTTAACAAAATTTAACACAAAAGTTTCTCTCAGTAAAATAATCAAGAGCAATTGAAAATGAAGAAGCTTTTCAATAAAATGTGTGTAAAAATTAACGAAGCTTTTCCCTATTTCAAAAATAGTTTAGGTAAATAAAAGTGGTCCACAAAGGTATTAGGTATTTTTATAAATTTTGAACACGAAGAATTTTCCAAATTTTTTCGTTTTCAATTTGACGTGATTTCGATTTCCAGAACATGCCCAAAAATTAAAAAAGTTCTAAAAGTTAAAGATAATTGTGTTGGAATAAGTATTTATTTACGGTCTACTTCATAAAAATTTCTTGTTTCAGCTTTAATGAATACAATAGTTATCAAACACATTTTCGCTTATTAGGAGTGGATTAACAATTAAACGTTTATATTACTTTTGTATTATTATGTTGGCAGCATCATTTTGTTTTAATTGCAATTTTTTTAATAGTGATGCATACAACTAGGGATGAAACGATACGAGTACACAAAAATATCATACAACGAACGAATTTTAAGTGGATTTCTGTTTTGTTTTCAATTTAAAATTAATTTCTGTTTTTTAAAACGTAATATTTTAATGCAATTTATGTTTTTTTTTTTTTTTTGTTAATAAAATACGTACTATTGAAATAGAAGCGAAATATGTAAATCATATTTCAATATCAAATTTTTACTGCTTAAACTCTGTATGTTCCAAAAGAGATTGTACAGCCTTATGTTTAATGAATAATTTAATCAATTTTAACCAGATGTTTTGAAAATAAAACCTCCTAGAACTTAACAAATCATTTTTACACAGCGTTTACATTTGCCAGTACTGGCAAGACAGTAAGCATATACATATTAGTTGGCAAAACAATGCAAAAACAAAGTAGCTGTAAAAGTGTTTATGTATTAGTGAAAAAGTTTGAATGAATTGCTACTGTCTTGCCAGTACTGGCAAATGTAAACGCTATGTTAGCCACATAAACCTGCCAAAATATCTTAAGTTCAAATGTTTTTATTTACCTGAACATTCAGGGTATAGTAACCCCTTCTGTTTATATAATATTGGGCAAAATTCCCACCGGGGTTTTTTTTTTTTTTTTGATATGTATGTGCGTACCAATAACGTCTGGGAAATTTTTAAATGTCTTTAATACTCTAATTTTTCTATTGCCCCAGCAAGCTAAGGCACGAGCCACTCTGGCTGAAATTCTACACACCGTTGCTTGAGAGAACCCATGAAGATCGGCTGCATCATCCTAAATCTACGAATTGTTTTTTTTAACTTCAATTTAATTTGTTATTATCGCTTTTTTGGTAATTGCTAAAATTAGTTTAAAACTAAATTTTTACAAAAATTTAGTTTTAAATCAATTCTATATAATAATAATGACACCCTTTTTTATAACATTTTATACCATTTGTAATGTCTCGAATATATTTAGAGATATCTAGCTCTAGCATTGCCTGATATCCTTAATTTTACAGTTCTAATTGTTTTGCTTCTTTTGTCACTTTTTCGATGCAAAAATTAAAATATTAAAAGCATGTAGAACAAAACATTTTTGTGTGGTGGAATAACGACGACTCGTCAAGTCATGACATAATTTTGTCATCATTTTAGCGTTTTTTTTATTATACCTCCCTGCTTTAGATAAAGTAGTGGACAACAGGGTTGTGTAGTCGTGCCTATAAAATTCAACTCTGATGGAATGACACTAGATCAAAGTGAGGCACGCGCCAATTAAAGGAAAAAAATAGATGAAATAGAAAATGGCACGCGCCACTATATAAGGAAAAAAATTCGAGTTATTCGTGGTTAGTTGATTTCCGAGGGCTGTGTCGTAAACGTGTGAAGAGTTTTTTTTGTAAACCAAATCAGGCAAGTAAAAATAATGAAAAAAAAAAAAGGAAAATCTACCAGTGAATTTATTAAATGCAAAATTGAGTTTGAAGGTTATTAAATTAATGTCGTACAGGGTTCAAGCCAACAACAGAGGAAGTGGGACCAATGGTCTTGTTAATAAAGCCAGACACAAGGACAGCGCGAGGTAAGGTAACGTACCTATTAAGATAGGCCGACAGTAGGCGGCTTCGTCCCGGTTAACCGAGACTTCATGTCAACCACACAACTTTCTTCAACCACTCCAACGACGTGTACAGGATCGACTCTTTACCATAACAGAGTTAGAATCCAGCCCCGGCACCACAGCTTCCTCCACAGCTGCATCTCTAATAAAGAAACGTAAGCATAGAATTGTTCAAATATAGCAGCCAGTCTCTATGATAACTATTCGGTCAATCGCCAACAACAACAGAAAGAAAAAAAACGTATAGCTTTGTTCAACCCTCATTCCAAAATAAAATTCCTAAAAAAGGGAAATTCGTCATATTCCATTTGTAATTGACCCCTAAACAAAAGACAAATTCCTAAACAACTAGTAATAATTTTTGTTGTCCATATTAGAAACCAAAAATAAAAGAAAAAAAAACGTTTTTTTTACATAAAACGTACTAGAATAATATATATAGAAACAAAAACGAAAATTGAGAAGGAATTTGAGTTTTAATTGTAAAGGGAAGAAAAATAACGCAAACTCAAAACAAAGATTAAATTGGATTTCCAAACGAAAATTTTGAAAGTATACCAAAAAAAATAAGGGGACAAGAGACTCAAAGTGAAGCAAATCATAAAAATAGTGCCTTGTTGAACGAATTAGAAAGAAAGATTGGTCAAGCGACAACCTTATCTGTAACTCCGGCCTGCAAATAAGCGTGAATTTCAACATAAACCGTTAAGATGCTAGCTGGTAGCAAAGCAATGTAACCCACAGCAAAAGGCTTTAAGATTAAGTAGCCAACAAAACAGCAACTTTATTCGGCCACATCACACAACAACGGTAGCAACGTTAGTCATCCAAACAAAGCAATAACATCAACCCTAGCCTACAGCCTGCAACAACAATACCAGCTTTAGTCAACAATAACATCAATTCTAGCATTCAACCTTCAGCAGCAAGAACAACTTTAATAGGCCTTACTCTCCACAACAATAACAATTTTAGGTCACATCACACAACATCAATAACAACTGCAGTCAGCAAAGCAACAATAGCCTCACCTTTTGCCCACACACTACAACAACAATAGAACCTTTAGCCAGGTACCCCAGCAACTAAAACAGCAAGGGATTTAGCGAGCCAAAGCAAACGGCGTAAAGAAGGAGTCTGCCGTAGTTTACCCACGACGGTATCATAGGTAACAGCAGCTAAATTTGCAACCAGGTCCAGGTATTGTTCCTTTATTTGTATTCTTATTTCTGACATAGACATAAAGCACAGACTAATTGACAGATTTATTGTTAATTTAATAATATTGATATATATTATATATATACGTATGGGTATTTTTTTTTCTTTATTTTTCAACTTTTGTCACGTCAAATAGGGAAAACTGTTTAAACGTCATACGCTCGAACAGTCCCTGGAGTCGAGAGTCCAGGTGCGCGTGTAGCATAGGGTTGAGCTCAGGCCTATCGATCTACGTAGGGGGCCTTTGCCCACAGACTATAGAACGCTTTTCCTTATTGTGACAATGATTTTGTATATATAGGGGCAAGGAAACATACATACGTTTTTAGGTGCCCATACAGGTGTATGTACAGGTGTATTTAGATGCCTGGTTGTTTGAAAAAAAAAAGAAAACGTTTGTCTTTTCTAAAGGTATTTTGTGTTCTAATGACATTTACATAGATATCAATGAATACAATAGATCTCTATCAAAATCCAAAAACGAAAATCGTTTCCATTTTCTAAAGCAAAAAGAAAAAAAAACAAAAATAAAATAGAATGAGAAAAAAAAACGTACATTGCAGATACGAGCCAGTTTAATGCTGTTTTTCGATTTTGGTATCATAAAGTACATTTGGAAAGGATAAAGTGAAAACACCATTTCTGATATTTTTTTTTTGTTTAAAAAGAATAAAATTTATATTTTTGGTTTTATAACAAGTATTTGAAAATTCGTTTTTTTTTTAAACTCCATACGTGAGGTATATATACACCTGTTCAGCCGCCGGGTATGGGTTTTTATATACATACATATATATATACAATTATACAATTTATATATATCAGCCATCGGCAAAATCAGGGCGCCGCGTTTTCTCTTTTCTCTTTTATTCTCTTGTATGCTCTTTTATTACGTACATGTGCACACATATTGCAGAGAATTTAACAACATTAACAACACATATGTAAAATTCATACAACGCCTATAATCGCAAAATGTAATAGTATAGGTTGCCGATGGCAGATATATATGCACCTTTAATAGTATATTTAGTCAAACTCATAATAGGGTAACGCAAAGGGACACCGCACAGAAGGGTTTTTCCTGATTTTTTCGCCGCTTAAACATTAACCGGGCATGAAATCATTAGTTCCATTTTCTTTGACCTTTTGAACGTAAAATCATTAATTTTTGTTATTAAGAAGTTAATCAAGTGAACTAAAGGTTAATACCATTTATTTGTTTACGGGTGTAAATTAAAATTAATTTGTGTTAATTAATATAACAACTCTTCTTATTAAAGTAAATTTTTATTTTTTGGGTAATAGTAATTTAAAAGTTAAATTGCGCTAATTGCGAACAGTACTAGGTACCTTAACGCTAGGAACCGTTATTTAATAAGCTAAATTGAAATTGTATGATGATACAGTGTTTTGATCAAAACAAGATAAATTGAAATTGCAACTATAATATCGTGTGTTGATCAATAAAACTTAAGAGAAAACGATTTTATAATATTAGGTCGTGAATGAAATATATAAGATAAATCTAGATTGTATTATAATATCGTGTAGTGGTTAAGATAACTTGAAGTAAAATTGTAATACTATTATAATATCGTGTTTTAAGCAAAATAAAATACATTGAATTTATAATGATTTTTGAAAAGATTTCTACCTCGTTTCGTTTTTACTCATGATGAGTGAATAAGTTAACTAGTGGGTGGTCAATGGGAAGGTGAAGGTAAGGTAAACGGAGAAATTAAGGGACGATTCGAAGAACAAAATTTTATTACAGGTCGTCAAGGCGAAGTCTGAATGGACTTCATGTGGGAGGGAACAGAGTTGGCACAACATCCGCCAAACCAACTCAAAGGAACAAGGGAGTGCAAGAGGATAGTGAGTGAGTATACTGGACTGCAAGTAGGAACGTTTAGATGTAACAATGGTAGCTACAAGTTCATTTCGGGTCCCATTTAATTCAAAATAAGTTTTCTTTTTGGTCATCCAATAGACTGGCATGATTTTTTTTTTTGTTAGTAGTAGATATTGGCCTTGATTGGTTGGCAAGAACCACCCCAATACGGCGAGCCCTAGCCGGACTTACGCCAGCATGCCAGCACCGTCGACAATCGGGCCATACGATACCTTTTTGTTCTCGGGTTGCTTTTGTTTTCGAACTAAAGCATTCCGCTACGTAATAGGCAACAAACCCCGTGCTACCAACTCAAAGGAACAAGGGAGTGCAAGAGGATAGTGAGTGAGTATACTGGACTGCAAGTAGGAACGTTTAGATGTAACAATGGTAGCTACAAGTTCATTTCGGGTCCCATTTAATTCAAAATAAGTTTTCTTTTTGGTCATCCAATAGACTGGCATGATTTTTTTTTTTGTTAGTAGTAGATATTGGCCTTGATTGGTTGGCAAGAACCACCCCAATACGGCGAGCCCTAGCCGGACTTACGCCAGCATGCCAGCACCGTCGACAATCGGGCCATACGATACCTTTTTGTTCTCGGGTTGCTTTTGTTTTCGAACTAAAGCATTCCGCTACGTAATAGGCAACAAACCCCGTGCTACCACTGCTACTACAAAATGGCGCCCAACGTGGGGCCCGAAATGAACTTATCATAGTTTTCGTTTCTGTTTGAACAGACTGCTAGCTTTTAAGTAGTGTAGGTCCCGTTAGAGTAGTCCAAGAGTCCTTAACGCGTAGCCGCACGGGCTTAAGGGTTGGGTAATCTGTTTGGGGGAAGGGAAGAATTAGTTAAATTTCAAAACAATAGTTTCAGGGGGGGGTAACGTACCTTGGCCTGTAATCCCCGATAGAGGTGCTATTAAACTTCTTTCGCGCTGCGACGGCAGGGTTTGTTGTTTTCTTTTTGTTTGCATTGGGTAATCTTTGATGACGGTCCTTAGGGTAGTCTGATTTCGTTGGGACAATTTACCGTACGACGTTATTTCATAGCTATTAACGGAATAGGATTTAGGGATTACCACTTGGGAATTTTTGATACGTATTTCAGTTTCAGTTTTTATTTGAAAACATTTTTTTCTAGTTAGCTCCAGTATACCGTAATCCATATATGTACACGCGTGTGTGTATATAGTCAGCCGCATTAGGCGGAAAGGTAGCCAATTTTTTTGCGCCTAATTCTTGTTATTTTTGAGTACAATAATTGGTCCGTTTACTTTACCCTCACCTGAAAACCCTATTGATGCCCAGTTATTATTATCTGGTATTATCTTTTCAAAATTGTTTTTTTATTTTTTTTATATAAAATTCTTTCGGTTATAGTCAAAAATCTATTCTTTCGTATTATTTTTTTTTTCATTCTTTTCTTCTCAATATTTTTCGAATTTTACTTTCTCTTTTTATTTTATTATTTTTATATTTTTCTTTTACCATATTTTGGAGTTTACGCCTTTTTAGGTTTAGATACATATATTGTTTTTTTATATTTTCGAATTTTCCGGATTTATTATCGGTTGTTGTCTCTTTTGGGTTTTCTCCCGGTCGTTATTATCGGTTATATTATCGCTTTTCGAGTTTGTCTCACCTGGTGGGTACTCTGCGGTAGCCTTGAGGATAGTTTTCGGTAGCGGGCTGAAAATAAAATTTAACGTCAGCGGTTGTTATGGTTGTTACGCGGTCGGCACGAAACCGATTGACCTTCGCAAGCGAACGCATAGACATGGAAACAAATATGGGGAATGTACAGCGTGCCACGGGGGAAACAATGGCTTCCACAAATATGCCAAGTGTACCAGCGACGAATACGGGTGCCGTTTCTACGGCCATGTCAACAATGGTACCAGCCGTTCAGCAGTTTATGACGCTAGCTCAAGACCATACCGGGGTGTCCGACCAGTCACATATTTCGGACAGTTCAATAACCGCACCGGAGTTTAGCAGTATCACGGCGCGCAATGTACAGCTGGACTTCCGTAATAGTGCCGCTGCTGCCCAAGCCCCTCGAGCGAATGATAACATCGGCAGGAGAGAGGATATCATACGTGCTATACAAGAAGATTTTTCCAGGAGGATTCAAGAGTTACAGCTACAAATGCAGCAGGAAATTGGGAGATCACTTAATAATATAGCAGTTAGTCAATCAAATCCCACCGGAACCGTTCCGAATATGCAAACACGCCACGGGGGTGGACTACCGTCGGCAATGCGTGCTCCGCCACCACTCAGGTCACAGGATCCTCGCAATGTGCCACAACAGCAACCGCCCAGTAACTTACATTCACAGAATTCGCATCTCAATTCACAACCGTGCTATAATGTCTCGCAAGCACCAGTATACGCGCAGGGACTGCCACCAAGCGCAGCGCCACCACCTCAAGTACCCGTTTTTGCCGCTCATTCTTCTCCAGCTCCGAGTATCCCTCCGGACTTTGGGTTTTCAGCACAACGTAAAATCGATTTATCGAAATGGGGGATTAAATTTGATGGCACAACAAAATCAATGAGTGCAGAGGATTTCATTTTTAGAGTGGATGTATTAAGGCAAGATTACAATTGCACGTTTAACGACATACGCCGCAGCTTTCATTTATTGTTAGAAGGCCAGGCTCTTGATTGGTACTGGAATGTACGGAAGTTAACACCAATTCAGACATGGGAAGATTTAGAAAGGGCGTTTCTAACACAGTACCGGAGGTACGAAAGTGAGTTTCATTTACAAAAGAAGATCATGGATCGTCGGCAATTGCCACAAGAATCTTTTGAGGACTTTTATAATGCTGTGATGAAGCTTCGTAACCAGCAGCGGTCACCCTACACCGAGAGGGAACTGACTGAAATTATGAAGTCTAATTTAAAACCATCGCTTTCACATTTGCTGTTTTCTGTTAATATTAACGGATTACATGATTTCTGTCAACAAGCCAAACGGGCTGAAAGCCTATTGTCCAATCAAAGGCAGACATTCCAGCCGCGTCCCTTCGCTACTCAACGCGTGCATGAATTGGTGTATGAAGAAGAAAACGCCGCAGTACCGAACGCCGAAATCGAGGCAATATCGGCAACTAATCGTTATACTTGCTGGAATTGCAAGCAGATTGGACATAGCTTTGTGGACTGTCCATCACCTACACGTAGGATTTTTTGTTTTCGGTGTGGACGTGACAATGTCGTGACGCCAAAATGTCCCAAGTGCCAGGGAAACTTGCCGCCGAACACGCCTCGGACTGGGGAGACGCGTTCAACTCAAACTTAGGCCCAGCTGATAAAGAATATACCAACGTCGAACCCAAAGAACCCATAAGAATTTTAAGAAACACCGTCGAAAGGAAAATTGATTTTAAGGAACCCGCGGTTCGACCCCTCAAACCACTACACCAAAGGATTAGAGAATATAATGAAGCAAAACTGAGAATTTTTGGACAAGTTTCAAATCGTGTAAAAAGGGCAAGGGAAAGGTACAAAAAGAGAAAAAGGACTCGGAAGGAAATAATGTCCACATCACTGTACGAGGGAGACGATTTACGATATTATGTGAAAATTAGGATTGGCGAGGAGGAAATTGATGGGTTGCTGGACAGTGGGGCCACTGTGACATGTTTAGGGAAGGGTTGCCTGGAATTAGTTGAGAGGGCCAGCCTGCCGATCGGGGCATTTTTCTCGTTCGTAAAGACTGCGGATGGTAGTCCGCACCGGATTGTAGGTCGTATCACAGTTAGGATCGAATTTAACAGAATGTGTGAGGAAATGGTGTTTTATTTAGTTCCCTCGTTGAATAGGCCACTTTTTCTGGGAGTCGATTTCATGAGGAAATTTAATTTGTTTGCAAACGTTTGTAGCTTAACCACAAATGGAGTCAGCCTATGCACCGAGTCGGAAGAGGCAGCAGGCAGAGTCAAGTCCCATACCTTGACTACGGAGCAGCAAAGGTCGTTGGACAAGGTAGTAGCCAGTTTCCCGTATTGTGCTAAGCGCGGTCTTGGTCAGACTCGACTGGAGGTCCATACAATCGACACTCGTGAGGCAACTCCAGTAAAGGACCGGCATTACCCAGTCTCGCCAGCTGTGCAGGATTTGATGTACGCAGAGCTGGATAGAATGCTTGACTTGGGGGTCATTGAGCCGAGCGAGAGTCCTTGGAGCCATCCGGTTACTCTCGTCCGCAAGGGCGAGAAGAATCGGTTGTGCCTGGACGCTCGTAAGCTGAATGCCCTCACAGTCAAGGACGCTTACCCTCTGCCGCATATCGAAGGCCTGCTCAGTCGGTTGGGAGACACCTACTATATATCGAGCGTCGATCTTAAGGACGCATTCTGGCAGATACCGCTAGAAGCCTCCAGTAGAGAAAAGACTGCCTTCACGGTGCCTGGAAGACCGCTTTACCATTTTACGGTAATGCCTTTTGGACTGTGTAACGCAGCCCAAAGACTTTGCCGTTTGATGGATAAAGTGATCCCTGGTGCACTTCGCGATAGAGTCTTTGTCTATCTGGATGACCTCCTGGTGGTATCCCCAGACTTTGGAACCCACCTGGAGTTGCTAAGAAGGGTGTCTGAGTGTCTGGATTCGGCGGGTTTGACTATTAACGTCGCAAAGTCGAAGTTTTGTTTCAGGGAATTGCGTTATCTAGGCTACATAGTGGGAGGGGGTGAATTGAAGCCTGACCCAGATAGGATTAAAACCATTCTAAAATACACATACCCAAAAACAGCCCGACAGGTACGCAGTTTTATGGGGGCCACCGGCTGGTATCGGCGATTCATTCCGGACTATGCTACAATATCGGCGCCTATATTTAACACCCTTAAAAAGGGAAAATCATTTGACTTTCCCGACGAGGCGAAAAAGTCTTTTGACCAACTAAAGGTTGCGCTTACTACAAGACCTGTCTTAGTCCACCCGGATTTTCAAAAACCGTTTTATGTGCAGTGTGATGCCTCTGATATAGGCATTGGTGCCGTATTATTCCAAAAGGATCAATCCGAAGGGGAACATCCTATCGCCTTTTTCTCGCACAAACTAACACCAGCCCAGAAAAATTACTCTGTGACGGAGAGAGAGTGCTTAGCCGTGGTCCTAGCTATAAAGAAATTCAGACCGTATATTGAGCTCATGACTTTTACAGTCATTACCGACCACAGTAGCCTGAAATGGTTGATGGGACACAAAGACCTCAGCGGCCGACTTGCTCGATGGAGCCTACATCTTCAAGCGTTTGCGTTTGAGATAGAACACCGACCCGGCGCGAAAAACATTGTACCCGATACTCTATCTCGGTACAACATGGAGGAAGTTTCCACCGATATAAATAATTTTATTGACCTGGACTCTGAGCATTTTCAGAGTCAGGATTACAAAGACTTAATCGCCAGCGTCAGTGAAAATGCTCACCAACTACCCGACATCAAAATCGTTGACAATTTCGTTTACAAGCGCACGGTACATTATGACGGAAATCCCTTAAGGGAAGATTTCGCATGGAAATTGTGGATTCCTTTAAACCTAACAGCGGAGATAATGGAAAAGTGTCACAACCCCCCTCAATCGTCACATGGAGGTTTCGGTAAAACGTTAAGCAGAATCAAGGAATACTTTTATTGGCCAAATATTAATTCTCACGTTCGGTCGTTTGTAGCTAACTGTCAGGTATGTAGGGAAACGAAACCCGCAAACAGGACGTTAAGACCACCAATGGGGGCAGAGTCGCAAACGGTACGTCCCTTCCAGCGAATATTTGTAGATTTCTTGGGACGGTACCCACGTTCCAAGAATGGTAATAGTTTTATATTTATCATGTTAGATCACTTAACTAAGTTTGTACTTTTAAAGGCCATGACCAGGGCAAACTCTAGAAACGTAATCAAGTTCTTAATATCTGAAGTCTTTTATAAATTCGGCACACCCGAATCCCTTGTGTCTGACAACGGGCAACAATTTGTTAGCAAGGAATTTCAGGATATGGTCAAAAACTTCGGAATCACTCACATTCGGACTGCTATACACTCGCCGCAGGCAAACGCATCCGAGCGAGTAAACCAAACTATCCTAGCCGCAATAAGATCATACCTACAGGAAGATCACACTGAATGGGATAAATACTTGTCCGAGATTGAGTTTTCACTGCGTTCTTCAGTACAAACGTCTATTGGTGTAACGCCATATTTCGCCCTGTTCGGAATGAACATGATTTCGCACGGAAGCGTATATAAACTAGCCAAAAAGTTGCAAAGCTTAGATGATCCCGAGTTGAGCGTAACGCCACAGTCTGTCAAGATCGATTTGATAAGAAAGCAAATCAGAGAGAATCTTCATAAAGCTTATTTACGGAATGAGAAAAGTTATAATATGCGTTGCCGTGAGGTGAAATACATACCGGGACAGGAAGTCTACCGACGAAATTTTCAGCAAAGTGACTTCAAAAACAACTTTAATGCTAAGTTGGCAAGGAAATTTCTTAAATGTCGGATACGTCGTTCAGTAGGTAAAAGTCTGTACGAGGTAGAGAACCTTCAGGGGAAATCATTAGGGGTATTTCATGCCAAAGATTTGAAGCAGTAGTTTCAAATTCTTTGGTGTATTTAGTCCTTAACTTTCTTAAGGGGAGAAGCGCTAACTACGAGATTGGTCCCTTAATAGTTATCTACAAGGAGGTCTAAAACCCCTCGGAACTAACCATTATTACCAGAGGCTTAAGATTTCGGAACGGATAGAGCAGTATAAAGAAGTGAGTAGGAAATGCCAAGAGTGATGAAGGATGGCTCAACTCTTTGTGGCTCCACAGGCTGCGCCAAAAGAGTTGACTTTGTGGTGGAATAACGACGACTCGTCAAGTCATGACATAATTTTGTCATCATTTTAGCGTTTTTTTTATTATACCTCCCTGCTTTAGATAAAGTAGTGGACAACAGGGTTGTGTAGTCGTGCCTATAAAATTCAACTCTGATGGAATGACACTAGATCAAAGTGAGGCACGCGCCAATTAAAGGAAAAAAATAGATGAAATAGAAAATGGCACGCGCCACTATATAAGGAAAAAAATTCGAGTTATTCGTGGTTAGTTGATTTCCGAGGGCTGTGTCGTAAACGTGTGAAGAGTTTTTTTTGTAAACCAAATCAGGCAAGTAAAAATAATGAAAAAAAAAAAAGGAAAATCTACCAGTGAATTTATTAAATGCAAAATTGAGTTTGAAGGTTATTAAATTAATGTCGTACAGGGTTCAAGCCAACAACAGAGGAAGTGGGACCAATGGTCTTGTTAATAAAGCCAGACACAAGGACAGCGCGAGGTAAGGTAACGTACCTATTAAGATAGGCCGACAGTAGGCGGCTTCGTCCCGGTTAACCGAGACTTCATGTCAACCACACAACTTTCTTCAACCACTCCAACGACGTGTACAGGATCGACTCTTTACCATAACAGAGTTAGAATCCAGCCCCGGCACCACAGCTTCCTCCACAGCTGCATCTCTAATAAAGAAACGTAAGCATAGAATTGTTCAAATATAGCAGCCAGTCTCTATGATAACTATTCGGTCAATCGCCAACAACAACAGAAAGAAAAAAAACGTATAGCTTTGTTCAACCCTCATTCCAAAATAAAATTCCTAAAAAAGGGAAATTCGTCATATTCCATTTGTAATTGACCCCTAAACAAAAGACAAATTCCTAAACAACTAGTAATAATTTTTGTTGTCCATATTAGAAACCAAAAATAAAAGAAAAAAAAACGTTTTTTTTACATAAAACGTACTAGAATAATATATATAGAAACAAAAACGAAAATTGAGAAGGAATTTGAGTTTTAATTGTAAAGGGAAGAAAAATAACGCAAACTCAAAACAAAGATTAAATTGGATTTCCAAACGAAAATTTTGAAAGTATACCAAAAAAAATAAGGGGACAAGAGACTCAAAGTGAAGCAAATCATAAAAATAGTGCCTTGTTGAACGAATTAGAAAGAAAGATTGGTCAAGCGACAACCTTATCTGTAACTCCGGCCTGCAAATAAGCGTGAATTTCAACATAAACCGTTAAGATGCTAGCTGGTAGCAAAGCAATGTAACCCACAGCAAAAGGCTTTAAGATTAAGTAGCCAACAAAACAGCAACTTTATTCGGCCACATCACACAACAACGGTAGCAACGTTAGTCATCCAAACAAAGCAATAACATCAACCCTAGCCTACAGCCTGCAACAACAATACCAGCTTTAGTCAACAATAACATCAATTCTAGCATTCAACCTTCAGCAGCAAGAACAACTTTAATAGGCCTTACTCTCCACAACAATAACAATTTTAGGTCACATCACACAACATCAATAACAACTGCAGTCAGCAAAGCAACAATAGCCTCACCTTTTGCCCACACACTACAACAACAATAGAACCTTTAGCCAGGTACCCCAGCAACTAAAACAGCAAGGGATTTAGCGAGCCAAAGCAAACGGCGTAAAGAAGGAGTCTGCCGTAGTTTACCCACGACGGTATCATAGGTAACAGCAGCTAAATTTGCAACCAGGTCCAGGTATTGTTCCTTTATTTGTATTCTTATTTCTGACATAGACATAAAGCACAGACTAATTGACAGATTTATTGTTAATTTAATAATATTGATATATATTATATATATACGTATGGGTATTTTTTTTCTTTATTTTTCAACTTTTGTCACGTCAAATAGGGAAAACTGTTTAAACGTCATACGCTCGAACAGTCCCTGGAGTCGAGAGTCCAGGTGCGCGTGTAGCATAGGGTTGAGCTCAGGCCTATCGATCTACGTAGGGGGCCTTTGCCCACAGACTATAGAACGCTTTTCCTTATTGTGACAATGATTTTGTATATATAGGGGCAAGGAAACATACATACGTTTTTAGGTGCCCATACAGGTGTATGTACAGGTGTATTTAGATGCCTGGTTGTTTGAAAAAAAAAAAGAAAACGTTTGTCTTTTCTAAAGGTATTTTGTGTTCTAATGACATTTACATAGATATCAATGAATACAATAGATCTCTATCAAAATCCAAAAACGAAAATCGTTTCCATTTTCTAAAGCAAAAAGAAAAAAAAAACAAAAATAAAATAGAATGAGAAAAAAAAACGTACATTGCAGATACGAGCCAGTTTAATGCTGTTTTTCGATTTTGGTATCATAAAGTACATTTGGAAAGGATAAAGTGAAAACACCATTTCTGATATTTTTTTTTTTGTTTAAAAAGAATAAAATTTATATTTTTGGTTTTATAACAAGTATTTGAAAATTCGTTTTTTTTTTTAAACTCCATACGTGAGGTATATATACACCTGTTCAGCCGCCGGGTATGGGTTTTTATATACATACATATATATATACAATTATACAATTTATATATATCAGCAGGGTTGTCAGATCGATTTTGACCTTTTTCGCCAAATTCAATATCAAAAATCGCCAAAATCGCCAAAACCTTTGTTTACAAGTTTTGTCAATAAAATAATTTTTTTTTTAAATTATTAAAAATATTTTTTATAAATCCTAAAAACCAAATTAGTTCCGTATCACTTAAATACGCCAAAAATTCAAAAAAAGTCGCCATAATATATATTTTGCTTAATTTTTATTTAGAGCGAAATAAAAATAGTTAGTGAACACAAAAAAGGTACGACGTTAACTATAAACTAATTTATAGTAGTCTACTTAAAGCAACAACAAAAGATTTTTTGCAGCTAGTACTAAACAAATATTAGAAATGCACTATATTCAATAGTTGCAGTTTTCTTATATATCTAAAACCCTTCACCGTCAAGACTGGCTATTTTTGCATAATTGTGATTTTAAACCAGTTAGCTAAGTGGCCGCCAATTTAAAATTACTTGCTTAATTGTTTCCACCATTTTTAACTAAGTTAAAACTTTCGTGGTTTTCAAAACACCCATTAATCGCAAATGATTTGAAATCTTGTGATTTACAGAACATGCCTGTATAACTCCTAATAACGCGTCTAGAAGTTCGTATTGCATTCTAATTCGAAGGCGAGTTTTAGTGGAGTTCATAGTTTCAACACAGGCATTACTAGTTGTAATAACCGCATATTAAGGACAGCCAAAGTAAAGTCCTTAAAATGTTACATACCTGCAGTATCCTTGTAGCTTTAAAATGTTTTCCTAAACTAATTTAGTTATCTTTCCAATTAACCAACGCTTATTTTTTCCATTGTGCTTCATAAACGTCCAAAGGTATGATAGGATTCATAAAAATCTTGAAAATATCACTAACAACAACATATTTTATCTGTGATAATAAATTGCCACATACATATACATAAGTATAATGTGAAAATGTTTATAGACTTAAAACATATTCGTGTTTTAAGGCATTCTATTTATTGATTTTTTCACGAGCAATTTGATATATAAAACACTTTTCTGGAAGATTTTTATTAACTTCATCAGCCATTTGAACATACCTTCAAATACCTATCATTTATATGATTGCCTGAAATTTCATTCATAAAAATACGAGAATTAATATTATTTCTAAGTATTGAATTTAACGAATTTCAATACAAATTCATAGGTGATCAAAAATAGCCAGTTGGCGATTTTAAAATTTTATAAATCGCCAAAAAATCGCCAATTCGCCAAATCAAAAATTAGGTCGCCAAACATGTTTGAAAATCGCCACATTTGGCGAGAAATCGCCACATCTGACAACCCTGTATATCAGCCATCGGCAAAATCAGGGCGCCGCGTTTTCTCTTTTCTCTTTTATTCTCTTGTATGCTCTTTTATTACGTACATGTGCACACATATTGCAGAGAATTTAACAACATTAACAACACATATGTAAAATTCATACAACGCCTATAATCGCAAAATGTAATAGTATAGGTTGCCGATGGCAGATATATATGCACCTTTAATAGTATATTTAGTCAAACTCATAATAGGGTAACGCAAAGGGACACCGCACAGAAGGGTTTTTCCTGATTTTTTCGCCGCTTAAACATTAACCGGGCATGAAATCATTAGTTCCATTTTCTTTGACCTTTTGAACGTAAAATCATTAATTTTTGTTATTAAGAAGTTAATCAAGTGAACTAAAGGTTAATACCATTTATTTGTTTACGGGTGTAAATTAAAATTAATTTGTGTTAATTAATATAACAACTCTTCTTATTAAAGTAAATTTTTATTTTTTGGGTAATAGTAATTTAAAAGTTAAATTGCGCTAATTGCGAACAGTACTAGGTACCTTAACGCTAGGAACCGTTATTTAATAAGCTAAATTGAAATTGTATGATGATACAGTGTTTTGATCAAAACAAGATAAATTGAAATTGCAACTATAATATCGTGTGTTGATCAATAAAACTTAAGAGAAAACGATTTAATAATATTAGGTCGTGAATGAAATATATAAGATAAATCTAGATTGTATTATAATATCGTGTAGTGGTTAAGATAACTTGAAGTAAAATTGTAATACTATTATAATATCGTGTTTTAAGCAAAATAAAATACATTGAATTTATAATGATTTTTGAAAAGATTTCTACCTCGTTTCGTTTTTACTCATGATGAGTGAATAAGTTAACTAGTGGGTGGTCAATGGGAAGGTGAAGGTAAGGTAAACGGAGAAATTAAGGGACGATTCGAAGAACAAAATTTTATTACAGGTCGTCAAGGCGAAGTCTGAATGGACTTCATGTGGGAGGGAACAGAGTTGGCACAACATCCGCCAAACCAACTCAAAGGAACAAGGGAGTGCAAGAGGATAGTGAGTGAGTATACTGGACTGCAAGTAGGAACGTTTAGATGTAACAATGGTAGCTACAAGTTCATTTCGGGTCCCATTTAATTCAAAATAAGTTTTCTTTTTGGTCATCCAATAGACTGGCATGATTTTTTTTTTTGTTAGTAGTAGATATTGGCCTTGATTGGTTGGCAAGAACCACCCCAATACGGCGAGCCCTAGCCGGACTTACGCCAGCATGCCAGCACCGTCGACAATCGGGCCATACGATACCTTTTTGTTCTCGGGTTGCTTTTGTTTTCGAACTAAAGCATTCCGCTACGTAATAGGCAACAAACCCCGTGCTACCAACTCAAAGGAACAAGGGAGTGCAAGAGGATAGTGAGTGAGTATACTGGACTGCAAGTAGGAACGTTTAGATGTAACAATGGTAGCTACAAGTTCATTTCGGGTCCCATTTAATTCAAAATAAGTTTTCTTTTTGGTCATCCAATAGACTGGCATGATTTTTTTTTTTGTTAGTAGTAGATATTGGCCTTGATTGGTTGGCAAGAACCACCCCAATACGGCGAGCCCTAGCCGGACTTACGCCAGCATGCCAGCACCGTCGACAATCGGGCCATACGATACCTTTTTGTTCTCGGGTTGCTTTTGTTTTCGAACTAAAGCATTCCGCTACGTAATAGGCAACAAACCCCGTGCTACCACTGCTACTACATTTGTTTCGTGCGGCAAGCCATTAACCAACAGACGATATACTATGTTGTTTCTACTTTGTGTTTGCTTTAACAAATAGTAACTATACCTATTTGAAAGACATTTTAAAATATAAGTGTAATGAATGGTAAAAAAGAGGTTTACATTATTTGAAATAAATCTTAATAGCATTTTATATTTTATGCAAAAAGTTATAACGACTTTAAGTTTCAACAGAGAACATACATAAGTATCTCGCGACCCACGTTATTTTTTACAAAAAATTCCATCAAGCAACTTATATTTAAAATTAATTCAAACATTAGTTATCGTTTTTCTAGAAAAACAATTTTATGCGTATTAAACTTTTTTATTAAAATAAATAAGAAGTCAAAACTTTTTAATTTTTCATCCAATTATTAAAATTTTATTTTAACAAACATTGAAATATCACTTTATTAAACGCTTAAAGTAGGGTAAAGCCTACTACATATAAATATTTCAAATTCATGAAACGTTTATTAAACGTTTAATAGGCTTTTAAACATTTATAAATACTCTTTTTTCGACTTTGCTTATTAATGACTTATAAAGCTGCAATGATGCGTTTATGAATTAGACTGTTAGTATTTAAAAAAAATTTAAATAAAAAAAAATTGATTTTGTTTTTGTTTTTGTCTTTCTTACGTGTGAAAAGGGAAATATTATTGGAAGATGTAGCCATAAAATCATATGTCTTAAAAAAAAAAACAAGATGAAAATATACTACTGCTGCGAGCCACCCATTATAATTAGATTTCTACCCTGTATTTATGAGAAAACAATAACCACAGCGTAATGCTGGGTACACACTATGCAACACGTTTACGCAATCCAGTGAATTAAATTCATTTTCATTCATTTCAGATTGCATACACATCAAAACGCTTTGATATTTTGAGGTTGCATTGAAACAGTTTCCATGTAGGTTGCACTGTGTGTACCCAGCATAAAAATCTTATTATTTTAGAACTTTTTTGTTTGGAACACAAGAAAATTTTTTTAAGCTTGTACTGTTAAATATTAGGATATTATGAAAACATGTTTTTAGCAGTGTTTTTCTTAATATCTTGATTTTATGTAGACTGGACCAAAAAAACGGTACAAAAAACAGTACAATGTGTAAAAAACGGTACATTTGCGTACTGTTTCGGCAGTTGTGCATAAAACAGTACAGTTGCAAAAAATCAGTACATGTACTGATGGCAACGTATGGCAAGCCTAAGCTGACCCGACAGACGTTGTCCTGTCCAAATTAGGAAAACTGTCTGCGTTCGATTTTTAAAATCTGTTAAAAAGATACGAAACCTTCGACCATGGCGATGATTTTAAAGAAAAATATCGTCCAAATCGGCCAAGCCGTTCTCAAGTTATGCGCTTCATAGAAAAAGTGGGCGTAAAAGTAGGCGTGGTAAATTTTTCTTTCAATGAAAACTTAAAATGGATTAATACGAACATTTGAAAGAAAAAATTGGTCAAATCGATGCAGCCGTTTTCTGATTTTAGGTAATTCGAAAAAAGTGGGCGTAAAAGTGGGCGGGGGAAAATTTTCTGTTCGTATAAATCTAAGTTGGACCATGACGATCATTTTAAAGAATAAATCGTCCAAATTATATAGATGTCATTAGTGCTGGGATACTATCGATATTTTCTACTATCGATATTTATCGATAGTTCAGATTTCACTATCGATATATCGATATTACTATCGACTGAATGTTTGTACTTGTGCAGGAAAACTTTAATTATTTTTTTATAAGGCTACAGTCCGTTATTTTATCACTTTATTGAATGTAGAGACGTTTGTATATACGCACGTTATTTTAGATGGCAGTTTTTTAAAAATTGATGAGAAACTTTCTTAAGGAACCGAAGTAACAAGGACTATAAAAATTCCATTGCAACTTTAAAAAATTTTCTAAATTCTAAACACAAAAAGGTAATCAATCTAGCGGACTTATCCTCTAATGGTCGTTCATTGTTTTGTCCTATGCTTGCAATTGCATTTGGATTTGCATTTTTTTACAACATTACAAAAATATTTGACATTTCAGTCCCTATGTGAACATATATAAATTTCCACAAATTTACTAATTTTAGGATATTTTTGTTAAAATTACTAGTTATAGGAATTTTGTAAAAATTTTGTTTAAGAAGATTTGCTTAAGTTAACTTTTAACAGAAACTATTTTAAAAATTTACAGTTTATAGGAAATTTTGCTAAAATTAATTTTTTTTATGAAATCTTGCTAAAAGTTACCATTTATAGGACATTTTTCTAAAATTTACTAATGCAGAAAATTTTGTTAAAATTTTCTTGATTTATTGTAAATTTTCTTTTCTGAACGTTATCCTTCTAAAAACATGAAAATTATGGGACTTTATAACAAATAAACAAAAATAAGGCACCATAGTGTGACCATATAGTACCGATTATTATCTCATTTTTGTTTAAGCCAATATGGGCCGAAAAAAAATCGTAGATAAATGCGGCGATAATGTGAAAGCTCAAAAATTTATTGCGCAATTTGTAGAAATGTGTGCAGATGAAGTACGATAATAATCTTCGTAGATTGTGTTATGTGCGCCGATAGTGTTACCTTGGCTTTATATTTCTTATGCGGTACTTTATTTTAAATCAACTAAAATGAAAGAGTTTTTTTGAGTTTTGGTTTATATACACAGTGCAGCACGTAAAATGCAACCTCTTTCCAGTGCGGAATTCCTCGAAGTACTTATCGAAACTAATAAAACCCCTTTTGGGGTTTCGATAATATCGTTTTCATTATACATATTGACAAATTAATTTCTAATACATTTTCTTTCTACTTTGTGCTTCACTTAAATTTTAAAATATATTTATTAGTTGAACTGTATTCTGAACATAAAATTAAGACTTTTATTCAGAAATCGATCTATCGAAATTCATTACACCTTTTAAAAACGATAGTTTTGCAATCGAACTAGGGAATGGTAAATCGATTTCGATTCCAATCGAAAATCGATTTTGTGGTAAAAAAATCGACTTTTTGCAATCGAATTTACGTATGCGATTTTGTACTGAAATCGATTATTGGGCTTTTAAAATCGATTTTTTTATTTTTATCAAAATTTTGGCAATTTTTAATTTTAATCTTAATTAAATCGATAAATTATGCACGTTCATACGTCTTTAGGTATGCTTATGCAGTTTTCCAAGGTAACGTTGTAGTTTTACGTATTTATCTATTAAGGCTCAGTTAGCCGGGAGTAACAGTAACGTTGAAAAACAGCTGATTCATTTTGTTGTATGTAAAGCAATTAGAACGATTACAGTTAGCAATAAGATGTTACGTCTCAATCTGTAAGAAATAGATTTTTCTTACTTTTTTACGGTAAGGTTACTGTTACTCCCGGCTAGCTGAGCCTTTAGTGCCCTTGGTATACTGCCAACTTTAATATAAGGGCTCTTGTACTTCAGAAAATAAAGTCATCAATGGACAGTGAACAAAACAGCTCTAAACATATCGTACCGAATCAAAACTGAAAGTCAGCTTCGTGAAAATCAACATATTATAGAAACACAACAGGTGAATTAAGCCATGGCATCTGTGGAAATATGCTAATATTCAAACAGATCAGTGTGTGAGCGATATTTAAATCTAGTTATAAGTATAGTGAAAAATCAAAAAGTATGTAATTTATCCTATCAAAAACGAAATTATAAGGAAATATCTCTGCATCTTTCTGACATCAACAAACATTTTTTTTTCTAAAACTAACTTAATAGTAACTTAGCAAATAAACAGTCGGCACCGATCAGGAACTATTGCCGTAATCCTTTGAAATACTATCCATACATTCAGACTTGTCACAGAAATCAGTTCCGATCAAAATTGATATAGATACGAAATCACTTCCACTTTCGATCGGAATTAATTTATGTGATAGGCCTGACTGACTATACAAGAATACAATTTTAATATGTGAAATGTACATGTTCCTATAAACTTTAGAGTCTAAAGGACATCTCAATATTTACACATTTTCACTTTTTACACGAAATATATAAAAAGTTGTCATATCTACCCACTGTAAAAATCTCAGTTCAATTTCTCTAGTAGTTTGCCAAAAAATGCTGGTGAATCCCCTTTTGTGATATAGGGTATATGTTTGCAAATTCTGTGGTTTTCATGGGCAACCGCGTATGTCTATTTTTTCGATTTTGAAATGTTGATGCTATATTGCTTAATTTTAAGCGCTCTTTACATTTTTTAAAAAAATTTTAAAAACAGATAATCCGATGTTTTAACTCAATTACAAAGTTCAAAAGGGACAATATCTAACCCATAGTTTGATCTACAATGGTTTTTCGGCTCTCCTAAAAAATTTTATTTTTAGACATACGCGGTTGCTCATGAAAACCACAGAATTAATCTTAAACGATTTTGAAATCGATTTTAAAATCGATTTTGAGGTTCGATTAATCGATTTCAAAAACCGAAATAAAAAAAGTCGATCAAAAAATCGAAAATCGATTTTAGAATTTATTTACCATTCCCTAAATCGAACGATTTTCATCACATATCGGAATAACTATTGCTGTTTGAAAAATTCTGTCAAATTATTCTTGGACAAAGTAGACACACGTGAACAGAATTTAACAAAAAAAAAAAAAAAAAAAAGTAAATCGTTTTAAATAAGTACTGAGAATGTAATAAATTCTATTATAGTCTATGACGATTATTTAAAGAAATTTTAACGACTATTTTATCTAACAAATTCTGCATTCTCCAAATTACTCAATTGAAACTAATGAAATAAATATCAGTAAATATTTGCATTTAAAAATTGCATATTAAACATTTCCAAGCAGCCGCTATTGTTTGGGTAACAAATTTTTTGCGAAAATACTTTTCAAATGAAATAATTTTATAGAAAAATAGTACACCATCCATCATTTTAGACAGAAGACGAATTAATATTTAGTTTTTTAGAAGACGAATTGTTTAGCTTTTTATATTATATATTCATATAAAAACGCCTTGCAAGATGATTATCTTATCAGGGCAACAGCAACTGAGAAAAAAATAATATTCTGTCAAACACATTGCATACTTTAAGGCTTAAAACAAATTTGAATTATTCTTAAGCGTTAATTATTATGTTATTTTTATTTCCAGTGCCTTCAAAACTGTATAAAATCTTGCCCAATATACATAGCATGTTTTCTTTCGCCAGGGCTGTCAGACTTGGGGATTTATCCCCAAAGTTGGGGATTTCATGCGAGCAAAAAGGACAAAGAAAGTCATTTGGGGATTGGGGATTTGTTTGGGGATTTAAAAATAAAATTCGGGGATTTTTTGGGGTTTTTATACATTTTAAATATAATTTTCACCTTTTATTATTTACGATTATTTTTCTTTGTTTCGTACATAAAATATGAAAAAGAGTAGCAAAACTTTTACCTTACACTTATCAACATCTAATACAGTTTAAAGGGTCATAATTAAGATTACCATTTTTGTTAAGTGTGTAAAAGGTACTTAATAAACTTATGTTATTATTCTTGAGTGAGTGTTTCCAAAAGGAAGAATTAAAAAAAAAGTATCTAAAACCGTTAACAAAACAAAATTTTTGATTTTTTAAAGACAATTTTCCCTAAAACGCAAAAGGCCCTAACTAACGAATTATTGACTCTGATGTATTGCATCAACTCAAATGTCTATGGTAAACGCTAAAAGGCCTAACTGACAGTTTGCATAATATGCAACATTGACAATTGTCAAAACAACTGGAAGGTTTTACAAGAAAAATAGAAGAATTATAAACAGTTTAAGGCGATTTATTAATTTATCATTTTAAATAGTTTTTGCTTCTACTGTGAAATTTTCAAAATGTTAAAGTTTGGGAAAAAGAATGCTGGGCTATTGGTAAGTACTTATTATGCATCGAAGCATTAAATAAATGACGGATATATGTATTTTTATTGTTGATTTAAAGGATGACTAAAACCGACTGAACAAGCTCCAAATTCTTATAAATTGGCTCATATGTCTTCAAAAACAGCATATTGTTCTGCTTGCAATTCCTCACTGGAATCGCATAAAAAGGATTTTAAAAACAAGCTAAAACCAGTCGCTACAAACGAAATAAAATAATTTTTTTACTAAAAATTTTTATTTGGGGATTTTTGGGGATTTCTTATTTAAATTGTTCTTACTATTTTTAAAAAAATTTAAAATTTTTAATTAATAAGATTTAAATTTGGTCAGAAAAAAAAACAAAAAAAAAAAAATATTAACTTTTTAAGGTTTTGATTTTTAGTTTGGGGATTTTTGGGGATTTTTTTTTAATTTTTTGGGGATAAGGAAAAAAAGTACCTGGCAGCCCTGTCTTTCGCATAAATAATTGGAAACAAATTTAACATGAACCTAAGCCACAGTAGGACTAAAAAGTAGCGCTGCGCCTATGTTGTATGCATAACCAGCACCTCAGCGGGAAAAAGAAGGAGTACCCCTTTTTTGGATGTACCTGCTCGCTCCATTCCATACTCATATCTTTTTAACACACGTTGCCATTGCGGAGAAGGCCTTTCGCTCTCGCTTCTTTTGCGAAGTAAAAACTTCGCCTACCAAATAATGTGTTGAGAATTAAGAAAAACCCAAAAATATTGCCTTAGGCCATAATAGAATATCACACAAGTCGTTCCTATTTTATGGAAAATGCAACCAATTCACTGTAAGTTTTTTTTATTGTTTTTGTGCCGGATCACTCACGTTAAGTTTGACTCGTCAAGTGTTGAGCTTTTTGGAGAGAAGGGAAAGATAATAGGTCTGTCTGGGTACTTTTCCAGTAGCAAATACTCAGTAAATTTTTTTGGGAGAGTAAGACCAATATTACTCTATCGGCTGAAAAAATCTCAAAAAGTACGCAGACAGTATCCAGTGAAATTTTGCAAGAAAACAGCTGATCGGTGTGTAAACAATTGAAATAACAAAGCAAAAGAATTTTAGCATATGTTTACGCAAAATAGAATTCTCGGGGTAAATTCAAAAATTATTAATTAAAGTGAAGCTTAAAAACTGTTGTAAATTAAAAAACTTGTTTATTACACTGTTATTAGTTTGGTAAATTCAATTTCTTCTTAGTTTTTAGTTTTATTTGTCGGGGTTTTTATAAAATTCTTTTGCTTACATTGCCCAACATAGTGCCGGCTTACAATGGAAAAAAAGAATGAAATACCCAATAGAGTGCCCTCCAACAGCTTGACAACGGAGAAAAATAATTTGGATGTGAAGTGCTCGCCAGGAACACAATTCCAAATACTCGCCTCTTCAATTGCAAAGTTTGTCCCACAAAGTTCTGCTGGTTCTATCGGTTCTGCCATCTCCACTCCACTTACGCCACGGTCGCACTGTATATTTGGATTTTTCTAGCATGAAGTAAAATGTTTTGTTTATTATAATTTATTATAAACGTTAAAAATCAACACAATTCTAACTAGTTACCTCTGCCATTGTTAAATTTAAATTTTTATATTCATTTCACAAAAACTATTTGATTCAAACAGCTGTTCAAACTATTTGCAAAATCTTGCAAGCGGAAATTTCTCCAGTAACATTTTGCAAGTTCTCTAACTTCCAACTGTCAAAAAATTCTCTTTTTGGCTCTCTCGCTGCAAGAGATTTGGAGTACGCAGACAACATTTTGCAAGATTTTGCAACATTTTGCGCAAAATATGTGTACGCAGACAGACCTAATGCCATTTCTTTTTTTCCCTTGCGATAGCGACAATTTTGTTTTGTCTAAGTATCTTATTTTAGTATTCGAATATGGGAAACTAATAGGTAGTTTATTAACATTTTATTTAGGGTGTATACAAATTTCCATTAAGTTTTCTTGTGTAGGAAAAAAAAATTTTAGTTAACGTTGAAATTATTGAAATTGTGAATAAACAGTTTTCAGAACATTTTCATTCCAAAAATAAAATTTCATTGAGAAAGTTGATATAAAAATAATTTAAACAATAACGGTAGCAATAAAAAATTCAGTGTGTAAGCTGATTATTACATTCACTAATTTTATGATGCGGTTAATAAAGCGCTTTCTGTGTCTTTAATGTATTGCTTCAAAGTGGGAACTATCCATATAAAATTCTTGTCTTCCGTAAGCGATATGGTAACAAAACTTTTCTCCCTCACAAACCTGCTTCGTTGGAAGCTCCATTTTTTATTGGGAACAAAATATCTGTACCCACAAGCATTAACAGCTTAAGTCGAGCCATGACAAATTTGACTTGTTACTTTTTACATGTCCTTATCTAATTGCTGTTTCATTAAAAATTTAATTTAACATTAAAATATTATAAAATTGCTAACAAAGAATCTGCAAACATAAGCTAAGCCTTAATTCCCTGCTTTTGGGCAACGGGTTTTTAATTTAAAAATGCTTTGCTGAGCGCTTGACGAAATCGAGTTAAGTAAGTAGTTAATGGTTGTGGGAACAGATATTTTGTTGAATTGATTTTCCGAATGATTCATTTATACATAATATAATTTACAATTTGTCTACATTATTCTACGGATTTACATATGTATTAAAAAAACTAATTTTTTAAATTTAATATGGGTTTAAGGAACAAATTTACTAAGAAGATTATCCTTAATAAACGTTTGTTAAATTTAATAATCTTTATGAAAAGGGGGTTAATGTTTTACAAAAACTTATTTTTTCTCTCTTCATCATCATAAATAACACAGGTGAATATTTTAACGATTTTTAAAAGTTTTTTTTTAACCCTTCCAACTGATTCTAATGTTTTTGACATGCTAAAGCCAAATATGAACTCAGTTTTCTCACTCCACATCACATTTATTAGATAATGGTTCATATGTGTTTTTCGCTCTATACATACTTATCCTTCAGCCGCTATCCAGATTCAAGTGCTTTTGGCATTTTATTATCCGATTAAAGCCAATTAACCACTATTCGAGGTGTTATTAGTAGTTTTTCAAACAAGATATAATGAATTTTAATTGAACCAGCACGTGACTCTGGATAAATGAGGCGTGATGGGAGAAAACAAGTAAAAATTAAATATTCGTCTGTGCCAAATCTTTGAAACCCTCCACCGAGAGTTAGAATTTTCAAGGATTGGGCTTTATTTGGGACTAGTGCTGGAATACTATCGATATTTTCTACCATCGATATTTATCGATAGTTCAGATTTCACTATCGATTTTACTATCGACTGAAGCTTGTACTTGAGTAAGAAAAATTAGATTTTTTTTAAAACCACAAGCATGTCCACCTTGTTTGGTTTAAGGCAGGTTTTCCTGTTATTTTCTGAAGAAACCAAAGTAGCAGGGTCTATAAGATATTTTATTACAACTTTAGATAATGTTCTAAATTGGTTTTGATTCACCCTAGGGCTTCCAATCGGGACTGTTTTTTTTTTGAATTCCGGGAGTCGGGATTGAAGAAAATATTTCGGGATTTTCGGGATATTTTGAATCCCGGGATTTACGGGATTTTTAAAAATTTTCGGGATTTTTCGGGATTTTTTTTTTATTTATACCAAATATAAATACTTTTTAAGTTGTATGAAAAAAACTTAATTTTCCAGTAAATACTCATACTTCATGAACATATGGGTATTATTTTTTTGTAAAAAATATAATAAAAACAAACTTAAAATAATAATTATTATTATATTATAATTAGTCACAATTCATAAAGATCATGTAATAAAAACGTAACAAAAAAACATAAAAATTTTATTTTTATCAATATTTGATTATTGATATAAAAATTACATCATTTCCAAATGTATTTTAAGAAAATGTGTACATGAAAACATTTGGACAATTTTAAAAAATTTAAATTTAATAAAAAATCCTTTTAACTTATTTAATCGATATATTTTGAAAAAAATTTTTTGTTATTTATAAATTGTACACATTGTAAATATTGTTTTCTCAAACGAAAGGTAGCATAGTTTTTGTTTAAGTATGTTTTGTTTATTTTTGAACAACAGGGCGTAACAAAAACTTTTTGTGTCAACAAATACACACACAAACAAATATTTATACAAATTCCTAAAAAAAAATTTAAAAATAATAAAAAATATAAAAAAATCGGTATCCCGAAAATCCCTGGATTAAAAATCAGAAATCCCGAGATTCGGGATTCGCCTAATCCCGGAATACCCGGGATTTTCCCGATTGGAAGCCCTAATTCACCGCCAAAAGATAATCGGTCTAGATGACTTTTCCTCTAATGGTCCTTTATTGTATTGCATGAGCAATTGCATATTGTTTTTACAATATTACAAACACATTTGACATTTCAGTCCCTATGTGAACATACATATACAAATTTTGAGAAGAGGTCCACTAATTGGTACAGCTGAGCTAAGAAAACAACCTGCTTGCAATTCGTCTTGTTTACTGTTACATTACTGTTATCCAGCGCGAATTATTTGCAATTAAACTTGCGGCGAAAAACTGTGATTATAGCTGCTGTTACATGTTTTCATAGCTGAATAATAATAATAATATCGATATTTTTCCTATCGATTATCAAAAATAATTTTTTGGGAATACAAAATTTTAATGTAAAAGATTTTGTTATTCGTGCTTAATTCCCAATTTTTATTTTTGATAAAAACACTGAAATTTATTGTTGATGGGATAAGCTATTCCTTTGCGCATTTCAATGGTTGCTTAGTTAGGCCAGATCGTCAGGAAACTTCATCCGTAAAGATTTTAGAAAAACTAAAGATATGCAACCAAATAAAACTGTTAAGCGTATAAGAATTATAAGCAACAGTTCTACTTGTAACAATATCAAAGTTTAAACAAAAACATCAAAAATAAACAGTGAGTTTATCTCTTCTTTCATTCCCCACTACAATCGATTGCAATTCTTAAAACATTAATTGTAGTTTCCTATCGATATTTTAAGATAGTGCTATCGATATAAACGAAAAATTCCCAACACTATATGGGATATAAGGTAAGTCCAAACACGCGTGTAATGAGAAGTCCACAAGGGACCAGGACTAGTCCAAAAGTAACCGAAACGTATGGAAAAAACCTTGTCTATTTAACATTACGATGTCCTAGGAGAGGACCATATAACCCACCTTTGGACCACTAAGGAGTAGTTTTAAAACTACTCCATGGTATACTCAAGAGGATTAGTTTTGAAGTCGTTTAAAAACGAGAGCATGTCGTTAAAAAACGAAGACATGTCGTCTCACTACAAACACTTTTTAACAATGACATGGTCCATGCTTGCATTACATCGGACCAGTCCATGGAGTAGTCCATTTTGTCAAACTGGATCAGGTGGTTCAATTTTATTTGCACAGAAATTATAGGAAATTATAGAACAAATTGTGTGATTTCTAGTCTTTTAAAACTATTACAGACTTAAGCATACTCAAGTGCTTTCTTCAAAGTGGTCTTTATATGAGACCTATTGTAAGCTATTGGCCGATCATCAGGAAATTTAGTAGCCAAAATTAATACACAATCGTTGCATTCCGCAAACAATTAATGTTCGTTTTTCGAACAGATATAATTTTTTTTTTTGTGGTTGGTCCGCATTTCGATTTATAGTTATTTTCCTTCTAAGCCGATTGCGCTGAATTTCAATAGAAACTGCTTAAGTTTGGATGCAAAATTTTGACGGAAAAGCTTAGTTTTACTTAAAATTTTGGTCTTTAATGAAATAATAAAAGAAGTTACATTTTTCCGGAATGCAATGTGCTATGAAAAAAAACAAGCATTACGAAAAAAAAATTGACGTGTCATCCCACTTCATCGTTTCTTGAAAATTTTCTTAACAATAATACGTTTTATTTGATCAGGGTTGCATTTTACCAAAAGCAATTTCATGTTTAATAGTGTGAATACAAACAGCAATGTTAAATTAGATTTTTTGGCAGTCGCAACAAAACTCATTCGATTTCTTTCTCACAAAATATTATGGTATACGTAAGACTTGTGTAATAGTGTAAACTAGCCTTTAGGAAAAGAAAAAGAATTCGGAAGGAATTCGTCATAAATAGTGTTCTTTCTCTTTCGTTCGTTCGAAAGTGAGAATGATTTCAATAGACCGGCAGACAAATGGACATGGCTAATTCGAGAATTACTCAAGGACCCAGTATAAACATTACTTTATGAATATTATTAAAAAGGTCACACCGAATGACAAACCCTTTTCACAACTAGTTGTGATGTTTAGAAACGTATTGTTTTTAATTTGATAAAAATTTGTTCTTGACAATTTTTTTTATATTTTTGTTTGTTACTTTTTTATATGTTCTTTATCGATTTGATAATATTTGGTTTTTGATGATCGTTTTTCTAATTCTTCGTTTTTTATTTGGCAGTGTTTTTGTTGCAAACTTGAGAGCAAATGTTGTTAAAACATTTGACAACGTTTCGTTTTCACTTTGAAATTATCTTCTTAAAACATCTTGCTTTTATACCATGATTTTAAAGCATTGATTTTTTGTGCAGAGTTGATTTTTTAACGTTAAATGATTTCCCTTTGAAAGTAGAAAAATATAAAACATAATTTGTGCTGATTCACACTCTTTAAGTTTCAGCCTTCAAGTCTTGAGTTTTTAGGAAGGAGAGGAAAATAAATGTCATTCTCTTTTCCCTTTTTTCCTAAAAGCTCAAGAAACATTGAAAACACAATTCGTGCTATTTTTTCCACGACTCTTCCTTCTCTAGAACGATCGCCGAAAAAATATCATGGCTAATACTCATGGTTTTTAATCCTCGTATAAATACCCAGCAAAAAAAATTGGACCACCTGATCCATTTTGATAAAATGGACTACTCCATGGTCTGGTCCGATGTAATGCAAGCATGGACCATGTCATTGTTTAAAAGTGTTTGTAGTGAGACAACATGTCTTCGTTTTTTAACGCCATGCTTTCGTTTTTTTACGACTTCAAAACTAATCCTCTAGAGTATACCATGGAGTTGCTTTAAAACTACTCCTTAGTAGTCCAAAGGTGGGTTATATGGTCCTCCCCTCGGACATCGTAATGTTAAATAGACCATGTTTTTTCCATACGTTTGGGTTACTTTTGGGCTAGTATTGGTCCCTTGTGGGCTACTCTTTACACGCGTGTTTGGACTGCTCCTATTATTTGCAGGGTAGGGCATAAAGAGTACTTTAAACTATCAATCATGTCTTACTTAGTCCCCATTTACATTATACGATTTTTGTCGTTGCGATTCTTACCTTATCTTCGATTCGTTTTGTTCGCTCATTCGTTCAATCATTTGAAGAAAAATGTATTGAAGTTCGGTGGCACCGAAAAAGTTTTAACGACAAAACTCGAACGATGTTAATATCAGACGGACTTCAAAGAAGAAACGACAAAAATCGTACAAAGTAAATGGGTACTTATTTCGTATTACTTTGTAAAGCCTGTTACTCTGTTCAACATTTCACGTGAAATGCTATCAAAACGCATATGAAAAAAACTTGTGCGAAATATCTATGAAATAATGTTGATATAGTTGTACTCTGTTTATTTTGTGAAAAAGTTCCGAAATGTTTCTGGCAACATTTTTTACAACTGCGAAATATGTAAGCTGCACTTATTTCGCGTGGAATTTGTACTGATTATTAAATACGAAACAAAAAATTAAAATAACACAAACGATACAGTTTCTTATCCATATTTACTTTCTTTTTTATAAAATTTTTTATTAAAAAAAATTATTTATAGTAAAATACATGGGGGGTTTGTTTACATCAGTGTTCGAAAATAAACAGTACATTATTTAGCGTTCGGCTCACACACCGAAGAACGATATCTATTTTTTTAGTGTTTGTGTAAACATACACAACCCTTAATACCGTTCGTAACTATTTTCAAGAAAGAACCGAACATTATATAATGTTCGGTTCTTCGTTAAAAAACAGAACAATTGTAGTGATACTGTAGAAAAACATTATATTTTAATGTTCTATAATGTTTTTTTCGTGTGTGTATTTTGTTTTTGTAAAAAATGTTTGGTTCGTTTTTTACTAGCGAAAAGGGACGAACATTAACGAGCCGAACCGAACACATTGAAGTTTGTGGATTTTCAAAAAAAACCGAACGGAATTGAATGTTCTCATCTTTTGTTGAGTATGATGAAAACAGTATTATTTTTGTGTTCGAAAGATGACAAACAGGGAAACGTTATTTTTTTTAATGAATTTCTACACAAACACTATTAGCGTTTGTGTTTTCCAAAAATCTACCGAACCGAACATTAAAGAACGATATTTAGTGTTTATTTTCGAACACTGGTTTACATACGCAAAACAATGTCGCATACTTTGTAGGAATAAAATCGTCAAATTATACAAACTCGCATGATAGGTAACATTGATACATGTCAAAATTTTCGTGTGAAATAAGTTGCTCAACATTTTTCACAAATTTGAACAGAGTACTACGCTTAAAATAGAAATCTAGTGAGTTTTGTTGCGACTTTCAAAAAAGCTACTTTTATATTTCAGTTCGCATTTACACTATCATGCAACAACATGCTTTTGTTATAATGAAACCCTGATCAAATGTAAAGTAATAATTTTAAGAAAATTTTCTAAAACTGAAGAAGTGATTTGGGGTGTGTTGTGTTTCCAATAGAATAGAACAAATTTTAGAATCAGCTACAAAAACTTTACTTTAGGTAGCAATATTACTATAAATGACCAACAAAGAACTGATAGAAAGAGAATGGAACGTAGGTTTGGTTGGCAACTGCAGTGTAGCCCAAGCTGGAAGTCGCCACACTGATTCCATGCCCACCCACCATGCTGACATATATTAAAATGATGGTTGTCAGCCCAAATAAAACTATAGAAAACCATCCTTACCAAGTTTACTCCAACCGAATTTTCCCAAGTATCTTACTTCTTTTCCCCTTTAATATGCTCCCTAACAAATATGCCTCGTAGTAAGGAAGAAATGGCATTCTCTTTTCCCTTCTCTCCTAAAATCTCAAGACTTAACGAGTCAAACTTGACGTGTGTGAACCGGCACTTACACTACAAACAACACATTTGGTATTCAAATGTCGCAGATTTTCTAGATGTAGAAAGATTTATTCATTTCTAGTTATGTTTTTTTATAAATAGATTTTTTTTAAGCAAAGTTCCCAACATTAACCACAATAGAATTTAAAGACAAAATTCAGCTTCGGAAATAGAATTTCATTGTAAAAAGAATGATAATCCATCCGGTAGAAGAAATGGCTTAAGGCCCTGTAGGTGTTGCCATTTTTTGCTAGAAACTTTTCTTTTAAGGTTTAAAAGTTGTTAATTTTTTCCAATTCTTTGCGGAAGTTTTTTAAAATACTGAAAAAAATTATTCCACAAACCATATTGACGATCTTTTTACCGGTAGAAAAAAAAAACTTGTTTTATTTGTTTTTACGAGAAGCAATTTTAAAAGTGGTTTAAACGGTAATGCAAGTCGTAAGTATATTGACAAAAATGCTACCCCGATCTTATTATTGCTTGAAAAATGTTTCTATACTATAACAATTTATCATGACAGTGTTTTATTTTCCTCAAAACACATATGACTTGTGTGACCATGTAAACTACCCTTAAATAATTCCTAACCTATTGCACATATTAGAAAAGGGAATGGTGGAATTGTTTACAAAGCTCAATTATAAATATAAAAACTGCATTATAAAAGTTTGAAACGTACTTTGAATTTTTTAGATTCATTAAAATATCTAATCTTATCTTCATTATCTGACAGTAAAAATTGGTGAGTACATGGATTATGTTGATATGCATTTTTTTAAATAAATAAAAGCGAAATTAAACATGTCAGAGTGCTACGTTCGGCTGTGCCGCATCTTCGATAACCTCCATAGACAGTTATTACATAGTTCCAGAGTAGGCTCTATATGTGTCTATAAATTAATAACACTGTGCTAAAATTTTACACTTATTTGAATCAACGGTGAATCCAATGGTGCTAACCGTTTGTTTAGGTTAGCTCTTGTTTTCGAGATATACCGTTATTTCAAAAATGGAGTAGGTTGCACAGCATATATTCGCGTAACTCAAAACCGGTAAAGTTTATTGAAATTACTAAAAAAAAAAATTTCGCAATAAAATTACCTTTAAGAAAACTTATTTTTTTATACCCTTCACCACAGGTGGTGAATAGGGTATATATAAGTTTGTCATTCCGTTTGTAATTTCAATAATATTGATGTTAGGCCCTACAAAGTATATATATTCTGGGTCCTTATGAGAAGCGAAGTTGATTTAACGATGTGCGTCTGTCCGTTGAAATGGGTTTCCCGAACACCCCATATATAATGAGGGCCAGGTTATTATACATTTATGTCACATATGGCCAGGAATTGTTTGCTATTGAAATTCAGCAAGAACGATACACAAATGGCTGAGATATGGGTAAAAAACCACGACTGCCTCAAATTTTTTCCTTTAAAGGTCCAATTAGACGTACATTACGATACCAACACTGTATTACCAAAACGACATAAACATACCATACAAACCAATTCAATTTTGGTTTCTACGGTCATACAGTGGCTATGGTAATACAGTGTTGATAATGTGGTTTTTTTTTGTTGTTTTTTTTATACCCTTCACTACAAGTGGTGGATTTTATTTGTTATATGTTTAATTTTACGCATACACATACACATTAATGCATGCATATGATATACCGCTCAAATAAAGAAACACACTCATAGACTCAATATATTTTAATTTAACGCTTCTTTAGTAAAAGCATTCGTAGCCGAGTTGTAAAGTTATCTCCTGAGACTGATGATATTGCCAGTTCGAATCCCAAAAATAATTTTTTTTATTTGATTTTTTTATGTTCTAAAAAACGATTTTAAGATTATAAAACGAATTTAGGTACATATATAAATTTTTTGTTTTTTTTTATTCTTCGGCATGACGGAATGAAAAGTTGGCTTGGCTCAATTAATATTTATTTATACCTATCTAAAGAACGTTATTTATGTATGTAACTTTTTGTTCTTATCTCATCATGGTGAAGGATATATAAGATTCGGCATAGCCGAATATAGCACTCTTACTTGTTCTAGTATGCGCCGTTTTAGAAACATATTTTTTTTTGGCAAACAAAAATAATTGTTTAGCAACATTTTGAAACTTTTATTTGTAAAAAATTCAGAAAAAATAGGAAAAAGCAAGGCTTCTAATTTTTTTAAGACATATAAAAAACGAAGTTGCAAAAAACAAGCCATAAATGACTAAAATCTGTTAACAACTTTTCAAAAATTCAAAAAACGCAATATTTGTGTGGGAGCCCCCCTAAGAAGTGGTGATAAAGGCCTAGTATGTCTCAAGAAAATGTTAAGGACAAAAAACTAATTGAGGTTGTTCAAACATTATATCTCCCTACACTGAAGGAATTCTCTTCACAGATCCAATGCATTTTGACATTAATCCCATGAACATTACAATTCAACCTATGTAACTCTTCATTTCAAAATTTTTAATCAGGCTTAAGTTCATCAAATTAAATTTTCATTAAATTATTTTTATGAAGTAAGGAATTTTACAACATGAAAATTAATTAAAATTGTTATTGATAATCATTCACTCTTGACTGACCTGAGATTCGAACCCAGGCGGCTGGTTACCCTGACATGTTTCGATCGCTACCACTCCTCAGAGGGATTTGCCGTCTTTCACTCGCAGCCATCGACGACTGCTGATGTCAATAGTCAAACATCAATCCTTAAACCAAATTGTATTTTAACATTTGGTAGGTCGAAATTTGCTTTTTTGAATGATTATCCATTTTCAATTGATTTTACATGTTTTTCCTTTACCTCTGTTTTTTCGTACTTTTTGTCAAGAATCCTTCTTGAAGTCCAAGCAGTGATGTTAGATGTTTTTTTCGAAATATCGTCAAAATTTAAAAAAAAATCGTCAAAATCGTCAGTAGTTTTGAAAAAAACCGTCAAAAAATCGTCATATAAAAAATCGTTTTTTTATAAACACGGATATATCACTCTATTAAAACATAAAAAAATATTAAGTATAAAATCATACAAAACCAAAAAGACGATTTGGTGCGGCTTTGATATTGCTCTCCGGAGATTTTCTTCAAACAATTCCCGTCATCCCCAAATCTTCTGCTGCAGATGAACTTAATGCCTGCCTGAAATCGTCGTCTTTGTGGAGGCATGTCCAGAAGTTGCAATTGACCGCAAACATTAGAGTCGTGTTGCAGAACGACCCATCGGCTGCTGAATTCTCGAGACAACTGCTGGAGCTTGGCAACGGCCAAATTCCTATTGATGTTTCGAATGGATTGATATCGTTCCCTGAAAATTTTTGTGAATTCACATCGTCTAAGGAGGAGCTCATCAGCAAAGTGTTCCCCGACATTGCACAAAACTACAAAAATCTCGATTGGATTGGTGAACGGGCAAAAATAGCAGCGAAGAATAAGGACGTCGATAACTTAAACTTAATTATTCAAAGTTAAATCGCAGGACAACTACATATAGGGTTCCCAACTTTTTTTGTTGCAATTAAAGTACATTGATTATTAAAGGTTAAGAAAAAAAGTACACAGTATAAATATAAAGTCCAATTAATTTCTTTTTATTGTTATATTTAAAAATGCTTTTCATTGCTTTTCGCAAGTTTTATCAAACAATTACACTGTGCTAGAATTTGGCAACTGGCGCTTAAACCTTTTTCGGGTACGCTGAATCCAATACCGGTTCAAAAACGGTTCAGTTTATTGAAATTACTTACTAAAAAAAACGAAAATCCGCAATAAAATTTCCTTTCAACATTTCGAAATTTTTGTTTGTTAAAAATCTATTAAAAATTACAGCTATAAATGATTAAAATCTGTTAACAACTTTTGATTTTATTCTCAAAAGTCAAAAAATTTTAATTAATTTAAAAATTTCATAAATCGCAATATTTGTATGGGAGCCCCCTTAAGAAGTGGTGATAAGGGGCAAGTATGTCTCGAAAAATTGTTAAGGAGACTCCTTGGCTGTTATGGTACGCTTTTTTCAATATATTTCTAGTCTGTATTAAACTTTTTGTATGGGAACCCCTTAAGGAATGGACATTTTTAAATTTTGTTTTAAATATTAGTTAAACGAGTCACTTTTGTGCTCGCGATCTAAAAGCAGGCAGTAAATCGAAGGAGTTTTGCACTCGTGTTTTAAAAGCAGGCAGTTATTTTACTCAAATAAAACAAACAAGTGAAATAGTGCTGTCAGATTATTTTTTTTCGAAAAATCGTCCTGCCAATATAAAAAAAACATCAAAAAATGGCCCTGACTAATATTAACTAGTTGTTTTTTAGTTTTTCTAAAAAAAACTTGTACAATAATGGCTAATAAACCACTGATGGTTTAAATGCTGGTTTAGTTGAACTAAACTTGAATTTATATGTAGTTTAAACTCAGCAACTATAAATCATTCTCCCATGTGTTATATGTGGTAAAAAAATAACATGTGACAGCACTACGATAAATCTTATCAAATTCATATGGTCTGTGTTGGTAGTTTAAACGCCGAATTTTATGCGTTTAAAGATGGTTTATATATTTAGTGATTTATAGATTTTTGTACATCAAATCGCTCTCTACTGATTCCATTCAAATAAATCATATTAAAAATTTTAATATTTCTGTCGTATTATTACTCTAAAGTTTGTCTGAAGGCTTAAAATTGGGACGAGGCCAAGTTCGTCGAGTCCGCTAGTAGATATAAATATATATATTAACTAACCCCCCGTTTCCACATGCAAGTGCAAGTTCGAAAAACTCAATACACTGACACTTTTTCACTAACATTCACACAATTTTTGTTCATTCAGCCAATCGGCTGTTTCCTCGATTTTTTGTTGATAATACGTATACACTACTTGCAAGTAATTACTTGCATGTAGAAACGTTCGGTAAGAAAAAAACTTTACTTGACAGATTAAAGTGTTAAAAATTTGATGAAAGATTAAAGTTTAAACTAAATTTATTGACGGGATTAAATCGTCAACACCTACGTGACTCTACATTCAAAATCGTCAATCGTCATTTTGGTAAATTCAGCGAAAAAAATCGTCAAAATGACGTAAAATCGTCACATCTGACATCCCTGAGTCCAAGGTACATTTTTGTTTTTTCATGTTTGTCTTTCTTTTTCTTGTTGACCTTTTTTAGCACAACTTGAAGGACAAATTTTTTTATTATTTTAATATAAATGTTTTTATATGTGAATGAAATTTCAAAAGATTTTGTTATTCGTGCTTAATTCCCAGTTTTTATTCTTGATAAAAACACTGAAATTTATTGTTGATGGGATAAGCTATTCCTATGCGCATGTCACTGGTTGCTTAGGCCAGATCATCAGGAAACTTCATCCATAAAGATTTTAGAAAAACTAAATTTATTAAACCAAATAAAACTGTTAAACGTATAAGACTTATAAGCAACAGTTCTACTTGTAACAATATCAAAGTTTAAACAAAACACATCAACAATAAACAGTGGGATTATCTCATCTTACATTGAAATATTTAATTTATTTTATCCATTTTTTCAATGTGCGTTTGAGTTGTTGTGATTTTTATTTCTGTTTTTATTCCTGTTTCAAATCATCAAGTTTTATTATTTTTATTTCGTTTACATCATGTTATGTTCTACTTTCATAAGCTTACCTTTAAGTAAATTGTACTAAATTCAATTTCCAAACTTGCGACGACCTTCACCTGTCTTTTTTCAATTTTTCGGGCTTGTAAATTAATAATTAAAGAAAAAAGAATGTGAGAATTTTTAGATCTTGTTTTTTTTTCGCGTTGTTTGTTTTTGAACCTAAATATTTCTTACACTTTGCTAAAATCAATATTTCGTTATCGTTATGATTTTTTTTCATTGATGTTATGAAACATTGAAATTTACAATTTGTTTCATATATTTTCATGTCTATAGGGGCGACTTCTGGGCATTAATGGGACTTTTTTGCAATATTTTCTAGTCTGTATTGAAAATTTTGTATGGGAGCACCTTAATGAATGAAGATAGCAGGTAGGTATGTTAGAAAAAAATGAAGGAGAGGAAAAAAAAAGTGGGGTTGGTCATACATTGGACCCATTTAGGGGCATCCTTGGCACTGCAGGGCCTAAATTTAAGAATTTCATTAAATCGCAATATTTGTATCGGAGCCCCTAAGGGGTAGATTAAATTTGTCTACAATACACAAAAAAAAAATATCTCAAGAAAATTTTTAACAACACAGTTTGTTAGAAATATAATTTTTGTTCAACAAACTTTTTGTTTGATTCAATGAAAAAATTTATCAAATATACATTTGGCCAAATAGCACTAAGAAACACATTTAATAATGAAAAATTTTTGAATCAACGTTAAAGCAATATTTTTACAACTCTTGGCAATTTTATAATAGGTCATAATTCTCATTCGCTTGACAGTTTTATTTGGTTAAATATCTTTAGTTTTGCCAAAGTCTTTAGAAAAAGGTTTCCTGATGATCTGGCCTAAGCAAGCAGCGAAATGCGCATAGAAACTAGCTTATCGCCCAATAATAAATTTAAGTATATTTATCAAAAAATAAAAATTGTGAATTTAGCACATCATTATTAAAAAATAAATAAAGATTCGATAAACATTTTGTTTGATTTATTCAACATTTCCAACAATTTATTTTAACAAATCACGTAAACATTTTGTTGAAAAAAATTATTTTGAGCAACACCTTTTTTTTATTGATTCAATAAACTTGGTTGTTGACTTAAAATTCAATAACTATACCTACAAACTTTTTCATCAATAATGCAAAAATCGTCATCGCAGAAAATTCAAAATTTTTTTTTTATCAAATAGCGATTTTCGTATTCAAATATGAAAATTATTTTTTTCTGTGTAGTGAATTTTTTGTTTAAAACTTTATGTGTAAATAGCGTTTTAGGAGTAAATTCCCAGTAAAAACTTATGCTAAGTTCACACTTGGGTTTTTAAACGCGTTTAAGCAATATGTTGATTTAGCTAATCCAAGCCGTTCACATTACATTTGAGATGTAAGATGACAGATGATTAAGAAAAAAACACACAACAAACACACAAAAAAAAAAAAAAAAAAATCAAACAAGTTTATATTTCTTTAAAGTATTAAAAATGGATAAAAACACTTTTATAAAGTTATCAGAAGATTATTTTAATCATTTTAATGATGAAATTGTGAAAATTTATGAATTATTTAAGGAAAAAAATAAAAACATTAAGCAGAAATCTTGGCCGGTTGTACACGACATGTTGGCGATTCTACATTATTAGGTATGTTCAGTGGATTCTATGTGGCTTATGAAGTGATTTAGTTGTAATCATGTATGGGTAATCATCTCGATTTTGAAGTGATTAGAGCTTAATCACGTTCGAGCTGCTTAAACGCGTTTAAGAACTCAAGTGTGAACATAGTATTAGCCCACAAAAAAATGTGTTGAGTAATCAGATATGGGCATTTCCATTTTGACGTGTCGTGATATTTGTACCACAAAATGTAAAAAATTAAAATGAAGAAGTCAAATTTGTAAAAAGGGATTTTATATATACAAAGTAATGAAGTAGCACTATATTCAGAAAAAAAATTTCAGCAATCGACGCTAAAGATTTGCAGATGTAAGCAAAAATATGCGCTGGCGTGACGTTAAAAAACGGAAGTGTATTTTGACTTGCATTACAAAACTGAATAAGACTGCGAATTGAGCAAGACGTTTTGTATAAAACCTTTTTTAGTAAGATTTGGACTTATACAGATTTATTTTTCAAGCCACCAAATTTAAAAATCTTTGCTCGTTTAAAGGTACATACGGGCATTTTCAGCGAAAAGTCTCCTTTTTTAATGTAACGCCAGAATGCAAATAATGTTGTATTTTAGGACCATGTTGTTCAACCGTTATCCCTTTTATTACTAAATGTAGAGCTAGTTGCGCTTTGCAAAATATAAAAAAATAAAACTTTACATATAAAATTTTTTGAGAAACAATTTAAATTATTTCTGGCGATACGTTACGAAAAGTAGACTTTTCGCTGGAACTGCCCATATATCAATGCACTACTTACAATTCTGCTGAAAGAACTAATAAATTTTTCAAAAGCCTGTCCCCAAATAAACGCATTCACTAAATGGTACTAGAAGGGTAAGTCATTCTTTTTATACCTACATACATACATACATCCGTAAAATAAGCACTTATAAAAGTCCAAAAAGCTAGGGGTTAGACATTGCCTACCAAAAAGGAAAAATGTCACTAGTTATAATTTACCTTAAAGGCATTAAAGTGGTAACTGGTTACCAAAACGCTTATAAGAAGCAATATACTAACCAAAAATCCAAATAAATTCGGATGTAAAAAAACAAAAAAGCTAATATGTATAACATTTGGTAAACTTGTCAAAAAACGGTTTTCATTAAAAAAAAAATATTTCTTTTTTTCTTGAATTCACTTTTGTAATCATTTCATTGTAAGTGATAATTTTATTCATAAAATGTTAAAGGAAGAAGTTATGTAATAACTGCTAAGGGACGCAAATAGTAGCGATGAGAGCTACTAAAGAATGAGTGAAAGAAGCTATTTATTTTGAATAATTAAGCGAAGTTTTTACTGGGTACACTGAAAGAAAAATGCTTCATATATTTACTAAATCATTTTCATAAAAAGAATTTTCTTGGGAAAATGATAAATTTCATTGTCTAAATGGAATTTCAAAGTTATAATGGAGTATTTTCGTTAAAATCGCTTCATTGGATTTCGTAATTACGTTAAAAATTTTCTCAAAGTTATTTTCGGGAGTACAAAGTTTATTATTAATACGATTTTACGATTTTACGATTTTTTTTTTAATTTTCATTGGATATATGAAAACTTAAGTTTGTCCAAGTTAAACTAAATAATTGAATTAGAAACATAAAAAAACAATATACCAACATAACTATATTCAAAAATTAATACAAAATTATAGTTTCCTTAAAAAAATTTTAAATTGTTAATATTTTTTGATTAATATTAATATTAAGATTTAATATTATTTCATGCATCTAATGTAATATGCCATTAAATTTACGAAATCAAAATTTGTTTTATAAAAGCAACATATTTCAATACATAATGCTTTCATAAATTTAAATTTTCATTATGACAATGAAAAATGTCATTATAGTAATGAACCAAAAACTTTCAATCAACGTTGTTATTGCTGTTATGGACAATTTAATCTCATATTTACGCTCGTAATTGAGTAAAAAACATACAGCCGTATTCATAATGAAAATTTGGCATTAAGTTAGCACAAAGTTTATTTATAATACACTTACCAAACTCTGGCTAACGACTTGCTAAACTCTTGTTAACGAGCTGCCAACTTGTGAAAAACAGCTGTTTAATGTTAAACAATTTGGTTGGTTTTATTTAAATTATTACTGTTTTATTTCATATTATTTCATATTATTTTTATATTTTTTTTTTATTTTAATTTAAAAACCTTTAAAATTGTTATATGTGGAGAAAAAAAAACAAAAAAAATTTACAAAAAAATGGCAGACGAGCGATGTTTAATGCAAACGAGTTGCATTTTTGAGTAATACAATGTGGCATCATAAAATTTCAGAGCTGATTTATTTACAGTTGGCAGATGAAGAAAAGTTCGTTATGAATTAACTCTGTGCCAACAAGCTGATTAGCTTATTCGGCATTCTAGTTAGCAGCTCGTTGTTCGTAGTGTACAAACTGTGGCTAACTTTTTGTTATGAATACGGCTGATAGTTTTTTTATCCAAAAACTACACTGCTCCGGTAGACTAGCTGGTAGTGAGCTAGTCCCCAACAAAAAATTTTATTATTTCGCGAAGCACTAAAGGTACATTTAAAAAATAAGCGCACAATTATGCGCTACGCAATAAGACATACAGAAGTTGCAGTAAAGTAAGTGAAAGAACTCTCAACAACTTTTATTAAAAAAAAATAACATTTCAAGTGCTACGGCATTCCCTTACTACGCAGCAGGTTTGTAAGGGAGAATACTAAAAAATAACTGTATCAAAACATTCAGTGTGTAAAGCTGATCGTTACATCCAACAATTTTTATGTGCGCTTAATATTGCGCTTAATGTGTCAAAAATGTATTGCTTCAAAGTGGGAACTCGCCATATAAAATTCATGTCTTCCGTAAGCGCAATGGTGAGCGAAACTTTTATGTTTCTCCCTTACAAACCTGCTTTGTTGGAAGCCCCATTTTTTATTGGGTCTATCAGCACCGAGTTTGCGCGATCGAATCCCGCCAGAGACAGAAAAAAAATAAAATAAGAAAAAATAAAATAAAAAAACAAATTTTACTTTATTGAAAGTATTCATACAATGAATAATATTCATAGATCTAATGCAATGTTTCGTTAAAAACATTTTATGAAACAGGTTTCATTGATCCAACGAATTTGCATTGGTATTGCGAAGAAAATTCTTTCAGTGTATGTTCTACATCGTCATCTTAAATGCAAACGGACGTATCATTTAAAAAGTCAGTATCGAATTTTTGTGTAGTTACGTCTGTTTGCATTGAAGGTGACGATATAAAGTAACTGGCTGTTAATTTTCTTTGCTTTTATAAAACTTCCTTGCAAACAAGTCTCAAAAAAACAATGCGTATATTTTCATTTCTACGCAACATTTTCCATTCAAGGTGATTTTATATTAAAATAGAAACAATATACAAATTACGCAATGTGTTGTCGCTGAAATTCTAACAACTGAAATTTTGGGAACCCCTGCATGTTATTGTTGTTGTTGCTGTGGCTAAAAAAAAAAACTTATGAGGAAACGCATCTAACACAACAACATTGACCGCCATATTTAAAAATATGCATCTAAAAATACAACCTTGTTAAGATGTCACATTCCATGATCATTAAGAACAACTAATTGTTTATTATTTTGTGTTTCTTTTTTGTTTTTGTTTTTTTTACTTTTTGATATATTATTTATACAAGTTTCCATTTGAATTTATTTGAAAATATTTTTATTGAAATAGATTTTTTATGTTTTCCTTTATAATTACAATAAATTTTATGCAGATTTTTATTTATTATTTAGATTTAAAAAATACAACTAATACAAAATACGCTGGTATAAGAATATTTAAAATACATTTTTATAATAGTTAAAATTCTAATAATAAATCTTATATTTTTTTTTTTTATTATTTCCTAAATAAAGAAGACTTTAAATTTTAAGGGCAATTTTACATCTGTTTTAAACACAAAAGATTTTAAAAACTAACTAAAAAAAAAAAAAAATAAAACTAAATTTGAAATTATAAATATTTTTATGACTGCTATTAACTTAAAATTGAATTAATTTCTTTAGATTTATTTTTTAAAGTGTATATGAATATATTTAAAACTTAAATTTAAACTTAAATTAGTTGTTTATAAAATAATTAAAGTTTTTTTTTTTTGTTTTGTATATGAATATGAATATATTTTATAAAATTAATTTATGCTTTTGTTAAATAATATTCATGCTCGAATGACAATTTTTATGTTTGAATGAAAATTTTATGAAAAAATAGACATAAATTTATATTGGGGAGGGGGGTTTTCAATTCAATTCAATTACACTTTAAAATTTTTTCTTTATTTAAGTCTAGTTTATATGTAAAAAAAATACATATTGTATACAATATAAAATATTTAAACCGATTTACACTGGCATCGAAACATCTTCTTTCTCTTTTTATTATACGTTTTTTTAAATCCCAGAGTTTGGAATACTTTTTTTTTAGGAAAATTCCTTTCAGTTGCTATCGACAAATTTCCATCACAGTTTAATTAACTACAAAACAAAAATCCTAGTTTAACCAACAAAAAACTTTATCACAATGTTTAAACTTAGCTTAAACTTAAAACAAACTTGATCCACTAAAAAAAACATCCGCTAGAATTGTTTTTCCAAAAAAAAAATACAAAAACAAAAATTAGATTTTAAGTGGCAGCATTTAAGGTACATTTTTTTTTACAAAAAGTGGCTAAAAATTTTTTGTTAGAATTTTTAATTGTTGGTTAAACTGCGGTTAATACAAAAACCAGCCCTTGACTTTTGAAAACAAATTCTTAAAGAGCAACAAAGTAGGGGGATTCTAGAAAATAAGAAATAAATTTGCAAACGACCAAATTGAAAAACTACTTTTCGAAAATCCCCCACTGTGCAGCCTTTATATACCAATCGAACATCAATCATTCGATCCAAAGTGTAAACTCGGCTGAGACATGTTCACTTACATCTAGGGTTTCCCGAATATTTCGGTTTCAATTAAATTAAATTAAATCAATTCAGTTTTGGAAACTAGAATCTATAATTAAATTCTAAATGGCTACTTATGGATTGAGATGGTGGTAAATCTTCGTGAGTGAAATCGAACAGGGTACGATTTGTATCAAATGTCGTGTAGTTGAGATCAGTTGGTTGGTGGCCCGTTGTGATGAGGGGCTCCAGCGTAACCGAGTCACAATTGTGATCGGTGTTGAAAATACTACTGACCGTGGCCTCGACAGAGGTGCCGGCAAATGCCGAATGGCCACAGAAACCCATGTGGGGTGAGTGGTGGTGGTGGTGGGACGAGTGCTGGTTGAGCATGCAGCAGTCATCGCTCGAGCAAGAGGGTATTGTCACTGTGGGAGGCATTGAGGTGGACGAGGAGGCTGTGGCAATATTCTCGTCCAGATGGAATGTTGTTGAATCATCCTTATTTACGCAGTGTCCAATGCCATTGTGTATTTCAATGTTCATCGTTACCGTCTGCTGTGGTGGTATTGAGAACATTTGTGTCGAGTCATTGTGGCCATCGTGATGATGGTGATGTTGATGGTGTTGAGAGTGCTGATGTTGGCTGTGGGGTTGGTGGGGATGCTGTTGTAGATCGGCACTGTCTTTAGCACTATTTTGTTGATTTTGGTTTGTTTTGTGGCTGCTGCTGTTGCTGCCGCCGCCTGTGCAATTGTTATTTTTACAATTAGCACTTGGGCATGAGAGTGTTGTTGTGAAACATTCGTGATGGTGATGGTGGTGGTGGTCTGATTGCTGTTGGTTCGATTCATCGTCCATTCTAAGAATATCATCACATATAAGTAAATTACTAGAAGAATTGGCAGTCGACTGTAGGTCGGCATTGTTAAGAGTATCGCAGTTGAAAATGGAAAACTTAAGATTTGAATACTGCTGACTGGCTGGGTGCAAGTTGGCATCATTGTTGACAATGCTGCCACCACCATTATCATCTGCATCAAATGAGCCATCAATGAGATCATTAACATAACGTTGCTGCTGTTTTTGTTGCTGTTGTTGTCGTTGCTGCTGTTGGTGTTGTGAGTGATTGTTATTGTGAGAGTGTTGTTGCTGGTTGGTGGTAGTGTGCAGGTCCGTGGAAGGATTTATCAAAGTTATCAGTTGGCCTAGTTTGGGACACATATCCGATAGGCCATCACAGTCTGTTTCCTTTAATTCCACCGAGTTTTCAAAAAAGCTATCAGGATTCATTAGTTTTAAAACATCTTCATACTTTGCATCCGTTTCGGTTTTAAACTGTAACGTGCCAGCCGTTAGACTTGTCAAACCCGGAAGTCTTTGTTGATTGTCATCCATATTGGTAACATGTAGCATCACATTCTTATTGAGATCCGCATTCAGATCGTCTGAGGTGTAAAAATTGCTTGAGGTAATTGTATTGTAATCACTGCCAGCAGTCGTTGTTGCGTTTAAATAACTACTGTCAATATCTAAATTGTGCTGATGGTGACCAGCATCCACCATGACATCGTCATCTTCATAATCCGTACTAAGATTTAGAGATTTGGTACTGTTGTGTCTTTGTTTCTTGAACGGGGGCGATGAGGCATTATAGCTCAGGGAATTGGTAGTTGTTGTGCTGCTGGTTGAATTTCTCTTGGTCTTACGTGGTGCCTTCTGGCCGGCTGGGGTTGAAGAGTTTTGTGATCTCTGCGAATTGGTGGATGAGGAAGAGGAGTTCAATTCATTATTACTTTCGTTATGGCTGTCACCTGCTGCCGATTTGTTACTACCGGAATTGGCCCGTGAAAGTTTCTTCTGAGGCCGATATTTATAGTTGGGATACTCAATCATGTGCAATTTCCGTAATTTTTCCGCTTCTATGATATAAGGCTGTTTTTCCTCCTTGCCCAACTGTTGCCATCGGCGACCCAATTCCTTTGAGATCTCGGCATTGTGCAGATCTGGGGTCTTTTCGCAAATTTTTCTTCTTTCCATTTGACTCCAGACCATAAATGCGTTCATCGGCCTTTTAATGTGGCCGGGTGAGTGTTTCTTGGTCTAGAAAGAGAAAAAAAATGGGTGAACCGTTAGAATTTCATTGATTTTATTTAAATCAAAAAGAACATATGTTCGGCCTTATTATAAGTGTCGTGGTCGTAGGCGAAAACCTGTCGTTTTAAAAATTGGTATTATGACTGTCGTCAAGGACACAAATACGAGAAACTTTCTATGTGGTTTAGATTGTCATTGTCGTAAATTTTAATTTATAACGACAAAAGTTTCAAGTGACTACGACTCTCGTAATAAAGCCGATTATTTCAAATTTCAAAGTTCAGTTTTTAACTGCACACTTTCTGCTTGTTAAGTTTATTTATAATTATAAAATTTGTTATTTTTTGAAAATTATCAGTCATTGGTTTCATTTTATCATTATCACTCTCGAACAAACATAGACTTTTTTTGAATTGATATTTGAAAAAAGTAAATAAATTAAGTGCATTTTTAGCAAAATATGAATTTGATTTACATAAGTCTATCTAACACTACGTGTCTGTATGGGATGGTTCGGTGTATTTGTATGCAAATGTGTATCTTCATATAGAAAATTTAGACACTTGAGAATGTGTGAGATTTGTTTTGCTTTGTAGCGACCATACAAATAATTATTAATAAAAATAATAATAATTCAACAAAATAAAAGCTTATGATAAGATTACTAAAAAGGTCATTGACTTTGAAAATACTTCATTGTCAAATGCAGCTACTTTCGCAAATTAATAATAAATATATTATAAAAAGGAATAACAACATTAAGAAATAACATCAGAAAGTGCAAAAACAAATCAATACACACTCTTAGTTACATATACATATGTACATATACTATATAGTCTATATACATACATATGTATGTATGTTCAGAGGTGTGTTGCATGCACAAGTGCAAATAATTTGTATTTGTAGAAATCCATAAAAAAATAAATTGATTTAAATATTGTTTATTAAAAAAAATCCATTAAATAAAAAGTTAAATATTTACAAACCATATAAATGAACTGAATACTCAACTCAACACTTATTTCTACATACAAACGAAGGCACAGATACATTTTAACATCCATTCGTACGTATCTGTTGGAATATTAACTGCACTTAGATACACATTTATGCACATACAAAAGTATCTACATCTCCCATTTAAGCTGCAGAAAATGAAAACTTCTAAGACTTTAGATTTATTAGTACCACCTACATGCAATTTGAATTTGTCTGTGTGTGTGTGTGTGTGCATGTGTGTGATTGCGTGTATTTGTGTATAGAAATCTTGGTTAATAAGATGCAAATCAAGTTGAAATTATGCAGATAGAAAAATGTTAATTAAATGATTCAATTATTCTCAACAACACACTACACAACACTTTGCTACGCTTCACCACACCATAACAATTTTATTAGCATACTCGTACATTAGACTGGATTAGGAAAAAAGTTTGTCGCGTTAAAGATTGTTTTTATTTAAGATAACTAAAGTATTTATCGCTTATAAACATTTTGTAATTTGCTTGTTTTTTTGGTGCTTTTAAACCAGAAATGCGTTTACAAAAATTCGCTTTTATGCATATACTGACTGGGCTAATAAACAAAACACGCTTAACTTCATCAGTATCATGAAAAAAAGACAACATTTAGCAAATATAAGGCCCTACCATAATGTGCTTAAGTTGGATTAAGCAAATGTGCGATTACATGTAAATCACATTTACTTAAGGAAACTTTTTGCTAAGTTTTATGAAATTGTCATTTGTTTAAGCAAAGTGCGAAACTGATCGCACATTCCGTAAGGAAACAAATGTTTTTTGATTTTGTTTTTTTTTTTTTTTTTTTTAATACATTTGAGAGTTTTTGTTGGTTTTTGACAGTAGGTTAAGCACGGCTATGCATATTATGGTTGGGCCTATAGTTTTGATGAAATAATCTTTGTGGGTTTTTTTGTTGTATTTGAATCAAGTTTGAGGCTATGCTTATATGAGCATTTTTTTACTTCAGTTTATTAAAATTGTATTAAATTGTGATGCCATAGTACGGAATATGCATATAAGCTTATACATTAAAGTGTAAAACGCTTATAACCGGTGAGCAAAAAAGCGATTAATACTGTACTAATCAAAGATTTCTTCTTATCAGAAATAGCCGCAGAAAAAATCAGCTTAAATATACATATTTAAAAAAAAAACAAAGATTTGAATGTATTAAATATCAAAGTTTGCCTGAGATAATCAATTTTGTCTCGTGTATTTCGCACCCAATTTCAAATTTCAGGAGGCTAATTCTGGCAGTCGTGATCGAATACTTTTTCGATTCGAAAGCAATTTTATTTCTAAATCTTTCAGTCGATCCTGAACTAATGGAAATTATTTTTGTAGTGTTTCAAAAAATAGTTTCGATTCGTTCAGTATCGACTGAAAGAATTAGAACTAAAATTGCTTTCGAATCGAACAACTATTCGATCACGACTTCCAGAATTAGCCCCCAGGCCAGTTTTGAATTATGTACGAAATGCCCCGAAGTATAAAGGCCTCGTTGCTCTTACGTTAACGAATACGTTGCGGATCAGCTGTTGAGTTTTCCTTACCAAGCTTATGAATAAATATTCGGCCATTTTCTGACAATGGCACGATTTGAAATAGCAAAACGCTAGATATATTTTATGGTAACATGACTTTGCGTTGCGAATGGACCTGATAAAATTAAAATTGTTCTCCATTTTTACATATAAGCTGCAAAAGAATTTTGTGTTTGTTGAGGGCAAAATCAACCACATGTCAAAATTTTACGTTAGCACAAATTCTTCGTGTTGTTAATTGGGTTGTTTGCTGTTTGTTGATATTTGTCAATCTTTTTGTGGTGTCTAGTGCGTGGCGAAAACTTTGCAGAAGAAAACGTTAAAAAAGAAGCATTAAGAAGATTTTCAGCCGTGAAGCAAAATTTATCTAAGCAGCATTGTTCAAATTGGTTTTCTTTTTTTATATTTCTCCTCCGTTTTTAACAAATAGCGAGCTAAATTGTCGCGGCACTATCGGTATCCGTATATATTGACAACAAAACAAAAATGGAAAATTAATGTTTGTACGAAATATGACTGCGTTGTTTAGTGGCGAACACAAAACAAAAACAAAATGAGTTTTGTTTCAAGCAATTTGTGTGGTTTATTTAGACAAATTTTCCGTTTTCTTTTTAACAGATTTCAACACGTTTACATATTTTAAGTAACTGCCAATCTTTGAAGTCGACCGCAACGTTAACGTGTCCGCAATATTTACGTATGAGAAGCGAGGCCCTTAGACTTTAGCCATTAAAGCCGTCACACACGTCCTGAGCTACAATAACAAAATTTCTAAGTCTAAGTAGATAGTAACAGGTACCGTTGAAGTTGTCACCCGATATATTATGTACGTCAATAGTATTTTTACGTTTGTTTAATATTTTAATAACCAAAACGAATTAAGGAAAGAGCTAGTGCAACTTAATTTGCAGGATTTTACATACAAAGTATGTTTGACATTGAAAAATTGCCATATCGATCTATTATTATACGTATGTATGTATATGGGTAATTCCAAAGTGTTGAACGTGACAGTCGTACGCATCAAAAATGCAATAACATTTTAAACAACAACAAATATTTTTCTTAACCCTTAAATTATAGCACTAAGAAAGCACTGTTATCTATGCTAAAGTTTATGGAGGCCGCGATTCTAGGTCAAATATAATGGCAAAAGAAATAGCGGTTCGAACGTGAAAAAATAGAAGTAGTTTTTGTGGTCATGTATACAAAGGCGTAATTCAGCGAAACCTGGCACAATTTTTTAGTCAAACCTCTTTCAGAATTTTACGTAGCAAGGTAACATTAAAATGTCTTTGGTTTGATTCCAAAATCTTCTGTATTTTTTTTAAGCCAAAATCTAGGTCGATACGTGTCATTTCAAACATGATATTTTTTCCATAATAATTTAAATGAAAAAAAATTAAAACAAAATAAAAATTTACCGTTAATCCGAATAACATATTTCTCTTTGAACTCTTCCTTAGATTATAGACCATGTAAGAACATTTTTTTGGAATAATTTTTATCAAATATCACCTCTTTTAAGGAAGATAATATTAAAGAAAACATACAATAAAACATTCTTACATATAAGAAATTACGTTTGCACAACTTTGCAATCTGATTGTTTATCTAAGTGAACAAATTGATGAGTAAATTTATAAAGTGAGTAAAATGTAATTATTTCTCTATAACAATATCGTAAAATAATCAGCTTTTAATAACTTTTAAATTTTCCGTCACGGTTGACCTTTTGACGGAAATGCCCATATAATCAAAATTTAACCCTAAAATGGTCACTTACAAACTTCGCATTATTTAAATTCAACTTAAATAAGTTGCTCTTAGATTATTGTTATCTATCTCCACCCAGTGTTGCCAGACCAAAAATTTCTAAATTTAGGAAAAAATTACTAATTTTTTTTTCATTTCAAAACACATGAATATTGACAACATAACTAAAATAATTCATTTAATAATATTTTACAAAACAATTTTAACTTAAGCTCGATTCACCCATGCGTACCGAACAATATTTTTGTCCAGACAAAATTTTTATAAATTGAGTATAACATCTTACTTATGAGAGAGAGAGAGAAATTATTTTGTTAGGCAAGTTTTTTCTTAAACTGGGGTCTAATCACCGCATTCGATATCGAGCAAAATTTATCGAAATTATTTATTTTGGTATCATGAAACTCGATATCGAATGAAATGTATTGAATTTGAAATAAAAGCATTTGATATCGAGTAACTCGACGTTACATTTATAGAGTTTTCATTCGACACGTCAGTGTCTATCCCTGCAAATAATAGGACCAGTCCAAACACGCGTGTAATATAGTCCACAAGGGACTAGAACTAGTCCAAAAGTAACCCAAACGTATGGAAAAAACCTGGTCTATTTAACATTACGAAGTCCTATAAAACCCACCTTTAGACCACTTAGGAGTAATTTTAAAACTACTCCATGGTATACTCAAGAGGATTAGTTTTGAAGTCGTTTAAAAACGAAAGCATGTCGTTAAAAAACGAAGACTTGTCGTCTCACTACAAACACTTTTTAACAATGACATGGTCCATGCTTGCATTACATCGGACCAGTCCATGGAGTAGTCCATTTTATCAAAATGGAACAGGTGGTCCAATTTTATTTGCAGGGTATAGTATTCAAAAAAATTCAATAGTTTATTCGATACGATAGTATCGAAAGCGGTGATTAGACCCCTGGTTTAATTTTAATTTTCGTTCAGAACAAAATGAACTGAGTTGCCACTTTTTTTTAATTTTTACATAAAAGCTGAAATTATTGTTTTTTTTTGTTTAAAAATTATATAAAAATAAATAAAATAATTAATAATAATAAAATCACTTTCCTTTTTTCCTCCATTTTCTTAAACACACTTTAAGAAAACAATTCAAAATAAGTGCTTTGCTAGTTGTGGTGCCATTTTGTATAACTGTTTACATCTGTAAATCATATGGTAGCTTTGTTTTTCCGGGCAAATTTTCCGAAATGGGTGAATCGTTCTGCAGAACACTCTAAGTAAAATAAGTATTCTCCGGACAAAAATATTGTTCGGAGCGCATGGACCATAAAAATCAATTAGTAACAAAACAAGCAAGAGGGATTTGTTCGGCTGGGCCGAATCTTATATTCCCTTCAACACAGTATTAAAAATCCTACCAAAAAAACACATTTGTTTGGGGACCAAATAAAATAATAGACTGATATGGCACATTTTCAACATTTAATACTGTTGTTATATAACAACTGTCTTAAGGTGCATGTAGACGACATGTTTTTTACATCTGACTTGTCAACTTTTCAAGTCGTATGTAATTGTGCATGTCTGTCAAAATTGCTGTTTTACAGATGGTTTATAATATGCGGTCACAAACGTACATGTAATTTGCTTCTGGCATTGTCTCTGTTTTTTTCGCATAGTTATTGCAAAATCCAAAATAAAAATTCCGCCGCGAAAATTTTTATTTACGCCGTAAAATAGTTTAGCCATCTTTAGATATTTTTCTTTTAATTCAAAGATACCAGCTTAGGATATTATAATGAAACGGTTTTTATATATATATATATATATTTACATAAATTCTATTCAATGGTGCGATGATCATACATATCTCGGTATTTTAAAATATTAACTGCAGCCGGCTAATGATTCTGTCAATAGTGGACGCCGCTGCCGGTTTCTTCTCGGCGTAGATTTCTGATGTCAGATGGTTTGTCAGAAGAAAATAGAGCACGCTCTAATTGAAATTTTGTCAGATGACTTTGCATCTGACTTTTACAGAAGCAAAGTTAAAAAGGCAACACACGACATGTATGTATTTTGCAGTGGGAAATTTGACATGTCAGATGACAAAAACATGTCGTGTACGGTCGCCTTTAGCCAAATTTGGTTTACCTGACTTTTATGGTATGGGCGCTATTGTGCAAAAACCATTATTTCAGGAAGAAAAGGCAGGTCGTTTATGAACTGCTTTTGCTAATGTTCACTTGAAGTATTCTTCTAGGTTTATTTCAGGCGATAAATAATAAAGATTATAGGTAGACTCCAAAATGTAACGGTTTATTGGTAAAAATTAGAGGCAGTCGTGGTTTTTTGCTTTAATCTGTGCTTTTTGTTGGATCAGTATTTTAAAATCATAAAGTGGGGTTTGAGGATGTTCAGACTGAATGTTCACTATGTGACCACCTCCCGCCCCTTTAACAGCAAGTTGTATACGCACTTAATACTATGTTCACACTTGGGTTCTTAAATGCGTTTAAGCAGCTCGAACGTGATTAAGCTCTAATCACTTTAAAACCGAGATGATTACCCATACATTGAAGTGATTTGTTAATCACTTCAAATTGACATGATTACAACTAACTTGAGGGTTACACGATCAAGTTTTGGCTATCAAGTTTTAATACACTCACACTTTTTTCCCAATACACTCATACTTTTAAAAATTGATACGAACTTGCCTCTAAAATTCTCTTGCCAGTGAGTGTATCAATTTTGGTTCAAGAAAACAGCTTATTACAAATCTTTTGAAGTTGTTTTTGTTTTTTTTCACAAATATTTTGCCGGCAAAAGCTGAAGTTCTTTTTTTTTACAAATTGTTGCGGGAATTTTAAAATTTTAACTAAAAACCTAAAAAAATAGTGAAATATGTTTATTAATAAAATTAATAAGCAAAATGATAAAGTCCCTTCGAACAGCCTACAGTGCAGAAAAATCAAAAGTGGAAAATAGCAAAACATTTTGAGTTGTTTTCTCGGCGACGACATCTTGAAAAAGTAAATTGCTTTCAACTTGCGTGCAGCCTACGTCACAGCTGTCAACTTTTGCATATTTTGACAATCAGTATATGTAAAAGACTATCAAGAAAATCTTGATCGTGTGGCTGCACTGTAAATCACTTCATAAACCACATAGAATCCACTGAACATACCTCAAATGTAGAATCGCCAACAACCGTGTACAACCGGCCAAGATTTCTGCTTAATGTTTTTATTTTTTTTTTCTTAAATAATTCATAAATTTTCACAATTACATCATTAAAATTATTAAAATAATCTTCTGATAACTTTATAAAAGTGTTTTTATCCATTTTTAATACTTTAAAGAAATTTAAATTAGTTTGTTGTGTTTTTGTGTGTTTGTGTGTGTGTTTTTTCTTAATCATCTGTCACCTTAATCATCTCAAATGTAATGTGAACGGCTTTGATTAGCTAAATCAACATTTTGCTTAAACGCGTTTAAAAACCCAAATGTGAACATAGCATAATTGTCAGCACTGTGGGTTGGTAATGACAAAAAGTGTTTTTTTAAATCATAATTTATAAGTTTTATATATTAGTAAATTAAATAGATGTATGGCAAATTTCCATTACACAGAAAACGTTCTTTAGAAGTCCCAAGCGGCCATGTGCCATGTCTCCAAATTGTCTGACATGGGAATAAAAATTACAAACAACAAACAAATCTTTATTAATACTTATCTGTCAATTTTTTTTTTTAAATTATTATTGCAAATTTTTTTCCTCTTTTGCTATAATATTTATTCTTTTATAATCTAGTTTACTTAGAATTTTCTTTTTACACGCGAAGAAAAAAAAATCGTTTTTGTATCGTATTTAATTTTATTTTCTGCGAATATTTTCCTACAATTCAAATATATTTTTTAAATATACATACTTTATTTTTTATACTATATGCACATTAACTATATACATACATATATAGTCATATATTTTATGGTCATTATACTTTTAGTGGGTGGTTGACATGAAGAAGACACTTGTGTACGTATGTACATACATATAAACAAAACGTACGTAAAGTGTACGTAATGTTGAACGTAAAATTATAGAATTTTGTGTAGTGAGTACGAATCAGAATATATTTAACGAATTGCACCTGTGAGGAAATTGTGTGCAAAAGAAAATAAAATATTTAAACTGACAGCACACAATGGTCAGACGCCTGGCTCGACACTCAATTCGTTTATCATCATGTCCAGGAACAGAATGAAAAAAAAAAATTAAATTTTCCTTATGAAAAACACACACCTCTACAAAATATGTATAAAATACCGGACTTGCTTTATTTTGCAATTGCATGAATGCGTTTGCTATTGTATCTCTCTAGTAATAGAACAATAGATGAAAATTCAAATATAATATATTTTATTAAAAAAAAATTATTTATTTTAATTTCCTTTTTCGAGAAAAATCATAAACATGTTGGATACAAATTAAAATGATTCATTTGATTTATTGTTTTGTTTTATAAGGAATTCAAATAAATCACTTTTTACATTTCAATCGAACTTGCATGTTGAAAATTTTCCTAGACACATTGTCACATTGATTGTTGCGACGAGATACTTACATATTTACTATATGGATTTATAATTGAACATGCATAATTTTGTTAATTTTTTCCGTAATTCAGCGGAAAAGTGATGACATAAAGGGTTTTTCCAATTTAATGAAAATGTAGAAACATGTGACTTTTTTTATTTTAATACCAGGAAAAGAAAATTAAGTGAAATTAACTGAAAAATCAACATCGTGAACAAAACGAATAAGTTTTCAAATTTTATTTTATACTAAAGGTGAATTCATCCATGCGTTCCGAACAATATTTTTGTCCGGAGAATAATTTTTTTACTGAGAGTGTTCAGCAGAACGATTCACCCTTTTTGGAAAATTTGTCCGTAAAAACAAAGCTACCATATGGTTTACAGGTGTAAACCATTATACAAAATGGCAGCACAACTAGCAAACCACTTATTTTGAATTGTTTTCTTAAAGTGTGTTTAAGCAAATGGAGGAAAATGATTTTATTATTTTTAATTATACTATTTTTTATCAAAGAAATTTTTGGGAATACAAAATTTTTAATTAATCACCCCTGTCGCAAACAACTACTCCCATGAAAATATTCCGATATTTTTTTATTTCGTATTGTGAATTCCCAAATTTAAAAAATTTGGCATCGCCAATGTTTATTCCTGTGAATTTTTTTACTAAATAAATTCCCAACAAGTGTTGATGTGAACGAGAAGGGAACATGTAAATTTTAATTTGGATTCTCAAAGTCTAGATTACACTATTATACTTTGTATTAATACATGTCAAAAACTCAAGTAATATGACAAAGTGTGATAGTGTGAATGCAATGTGTCACGAAAATGACAAGTATTAAGAAAAAAGTTTGACATCCCATACGACTTCATCGTTTTTTGACAATTTTCTAAACAATAATACTTTTCATTAGATCAGGGGGCAAATTATGGCAGTCGTGATCGAATACTTTTTCGATTCGCAAGCAATTTTATTTAAGTCGATACTGAACGTATCGTAATTATTTTTTCAGTGTTAAAAAATAAATGTTTTACAACACTAAAGAAATTATTTCGATCCGTTCAGTATGAACAGAAAGAATTTGAACTGAAATTGCTTTCGAATCGAACAAGTATTCGATCACGACTGCCATAATTTGGCCTCAGGGTTGCATTTTATTTCATGTGTGAGTGTTTATACTTTGTGTGATGGTGTGAACACAAACTGTCATGTTACATTAGATTTTTTGACAGTCGCAACAAAACTCATTAAGTAGGACAAAATGAAATTACTTTTTGCTTTTATTGAAGAAGTGTGCATACATATACACTATTCATTATACATACATTTTATTTTATTTTTATTAGTATTGTATTTTGTATATTTTTCTTTCACAATACAAGCACTGACAATTTACTCACAATAGAGACTTTTCTTTACAAAGCACTGACAAATAATTCACAATAGAACTTTTTACTCCCAAAATATTTGCGATACCGATTTGTTGGGGATGGGATTTAAGGTTTGATCCCATATATCATATCCCCATAACATTCGCAATAGGGGTGAATAAGATTTTGTTTGTCGTGCTTAATTCCCAATTTTTATTCTTGATAAAAACACTGAAAAATATTGTTGGTGGATAAGCTAGTTTCTATGCGAAGAGAACATGCTGTTCCTTTTTCCCCTCTTACCCATAAACTCAGACTTTCTGAAAGAAAATTTTCATAGTGTGATCCCAGACTAAGCACGACAAACAAAATTTTATGAATTAAAAATTTTGTATTCCCAAAATTTACTTTAATAATAATTATGCAAGTGTACGGCTAAAAAGAACTAAGCTGGCAACTTGCTTTATTTTGATTTCTTGCGAAAACAATAAAGCAATTTGTTTTTTCTTAACCTCCTTACAACTCAATTAATGTTGGGAGAATTCCAACTAATTGTTGTGAGGAATTTTAGAAAAGATAAACACACTTGGGGTATTCACAAGGTGTGCGATTATGTTATATTGTCATAATGTTCTAACATTTTACAATGGTTTAAAAAAATCGTTTTGTTTTTTAAACAAAAAGTGTCTTAAATAAATAGAACTTTGCTTGTTATGTTTATTGTGCTGCCGTAATTAATCCGAAGAGACCTGCGCTGAACTGCTAAGCTGAGACACATTAGTTTTTGTAAGCCGTCGCCGTTAATGGTATAATTTTATCCGGCTAACATCTGAATTTAACCTGCGGCTAGCAATTTTTGCAACACATCACTTGCGGCGTCAAATTAGATCGGCTTAGGACTCTGCTGTTTGGTAAACAAACAAAATAGTCAGGTAAGATCTAATATAAATTATTAAATCATGGATAAGAATTAAAAAATATTTTTATTTTAGGTAAATATTTATTTATTTTGTATATTAATAATTAGTATTGTGGTTATTTTGTTGAACTATTTATGGTTTTTAATCCAAATTTTTAATATTTTTAATTAGGCTTAAGTTCATGAAATTTAATTTTTCATTAAATTATTTTGTATATTTTTTTAAATCAGCTGATTTTAATTCAAAATAGCAGATTTTTCATGTTATTATTTTAAGACATATGATTTTATGGCACCTTGTGAATACCCCAACTGTTTATTGTTGGTATTTTGTTTAAGCTTTGATATTGTTGCAAATAGGACTTTTTGAGTGTTTGCAATTCTCCTTCACTTTGAAGTTTTGTTTGCTAATATCTTTGACTGAGTGGTTACTCAGTTCATTTTGCTCTGAACAAAAATTAAAATTAAACCAATTCAAGAAAAAACTGGCCGACCAAGATAATTACTCTCTCTCTCTCAGAACTAAGACGTCAAACTCAATATAAAAAAATTTTGCCCGGACAAAAATATTGTTCGGGACGCATGGGTGAATCGAGCTTAATAAAACTGGATTTAAGGGTATTTATACAAGGAAAAGTTCCCGAGAAAACGATTTTTGTATTTCCTAGTTATTTGTTTTTAGGGAAATATGGGAATCTTTATTAAATTGCCAAAAGTCTGGGCTGTTTTGTGCAAGGAGAAGAAGAATTTTTTATTGGCTTAAGTAGAATGTGACCGAACACTTTATTTCGGTAATTTCTTTCTATCAATTTTTTAACACCAAAATGAAAAATGTGACTACTCGCTCATTCATTTCTTGTAGGGCACTTTCAAACATGAATACTCGCTTGCTCGATAGTGTGGCCGCTAATTTTCATCCGTCAACAGTCAACCGCAAATTATTATGTGGTTAAATGTTGAAATTTTTTAATGTCACGCAATTTAGATAGTGTCTACCGTCCTTAACCACAAAAAATAACGCCGGCAGAATAACTACGTAAAATTGCCAATGTTGAAGCTTTACCTTAATTTGGCGAACACGTACATATTTGTGTCTTAAGGTACGTTCAGACTGATGAAATATTTGATAGCAAACATCAAATATTTCATTAACGTAGTCTGAACACAAAATATTTTTGAGTGTCAAATAAAATAACAGGTGATTTTAAGCAAATAAAAGTATTTGCCGGCAAACAAATATTTGTCCAATGTGAACATAATGTGAACACAAAAAATCAAATATTTAAGTAGTTTTTGAGCAAACATTTATTTGATGTTACAAGAAAATTGTAAGAGCAAACAACGTCAAATAATTTTAGCCATGTTACCTATAGAAGCAATTTTTCTTGTAAGTTTTCGGATTCTTTACAGTTTTAAAGATTTTTTTATAATTATAAGACTTTGCTATCATGCCGCTATTGGCAAATTTTTGCGATATTCCGCTAATTTAGCAACTTTTACCGAATTTTTGCCATTCCTTATAGTTTAAGGCACTTTTAATAAATTTTATGGTTTGGTTTGAAATGTTAAAATTGTTCGCGAATTTTCGCTATTTTTGCAAATTTTTTATTTGTTTTTTTGTTTTTCCCGACATTTTGTATTTTTTAACCAATTAAGCGATTTCAAATAAATTTTAGGATTTGTTTCCAAGTTTGCAATTTTTCGCGAATTTTAGCCATGTTTGAGATAGATGCGATTTCTTTCTGTGATTCTTTGCAGATTTAACGATTTTTAATAACTATTAAGCTTTGCTATCATGCCGCTATTAGCAAATTTTTGCAAATTTCCGCTTATATGGCAATTTTTACTATTTGTGAATTATATTTTGATTTTTGAACACTTTCATTAAATAATTATTTGATGCAAATATTTGTCTAAGTCTGAACGCATGGCAAACATGATTTCATTTATTTTATTTGACACTATTTGCCAACTGTTTTAACAAACAAAAATTGTCAAATATTTGAGCTGTGTTTGAGTGTGAACATTAAACAAAATATTTTTTTGTTTCACACAGTTTGAAGCAAATATCAGAACAAATATTTTTGTCAAATATTTCATTAGTCTGAACGTACCTTTAGAACATAAATCGAATTATATGCTTAAGTGAGGGGTTGTGTACTATTTTCATTGCGTTGAAAAGGCGCTAAAAAAAATATTAACAATTTTCATGCTTTAAAATTAGGCCCCAATTCAGTTTAAAGTGGGAAACGGAATAATCGCTGTAGTCTAACATGGGGTCATCACCTGACAATTTTTTGTCTTAATAAACGTCAAACTTCATATATAAAAAAGCGCTGACAAAAATTTTAGTTTTGAAGTAGTGTCAACAGAATACGCAGTTGTAGTAGTCGCTTTATTGATGTTCTTGTATGTTTTTTACTTTTTACAATCAATTAAAAGTAAATGGCAAATTAATTGTATAGCTTTTTGTTAAAAGTTAATTGCTCTGCAATGTATTATAACATTTGTTGCGGAACATGTATTCCTAACACACATATTTACTCAGATCACACGTTAATATGTAACTTGCGTTATCAGTAGAACTTGACAGTTGCCGAGGTTATAATTGTCAGACTTATTGCTCGTGTTATCGGGGGATATTGGGATCAACTGCATACCAGAAACTTTGTGGCGAAATTGATAAGATTCAAGGGATTTCTCAGGAAAAACGAATTTGTTCTTAAGTTAACGGGAATTGAAAAGGTTGGAAAATTAGAGATTAGAATTAGATTCTTTATAAAAAGTTTTTGTGTTTTAACTAATTACTTCATGGAGTAGTTGCGAAATACTTTTGTAATCTATCTGATTTTTTTTTTAAGTTTATAATAATTATTTTAAAACCTTTACTTTAAAAGTTTAATTAGACAAATTTTCATAATAATTAAACAATATTTTGTTAATATTCAAAAATTCAAATGAAAACACCAGCAGTTTTGGCCCAAACAGCTAAAGAGTGTTTGTTTTGTAAAAATTTTTTATTGATCACTAAAATTTTTATTTATTTACTCCTTTAAAAAATTAAAATGCAAAATATTAAAAAACAAATCGTGTTTCGTCCGAAACAAGAAACCTCAAGAATTAAATAAAAACGGAATTTGTCATGAAAACATAAATCATCTGAGTTTTTTTTTCGATAATACAAATTTGTAACGGTTTTAAGACAAATTTATTTGGTGGGGCGTTGTGGTTGTTGTTTGTATTGTTGTATAATTTTAATTAAAATTTACACAGTTATGAATTTTTAAAAAGAAATTTTTATTTCTTACAAAAAAAAAAAAAAAAATAAATATTTTAATGGTGTTAATAATAAAGAAAGTTTTGGTAAGAATGAATTTGAAGCACCCTAACAAATAATAAATAAAAATTGACTTAAGATGGGGTTTTGAGATCTCAGTTAAACTAGGCTTAGTTAATCTGGAAACAAATTTGTGCCGCGTTAACCAAGCTTAGTTTTGCTTAAAATGTGGGTCTTTAATGAAATCATAAAAAAATGACATTTCACCGGAAACACCGAGATTCAGACTACGCTCAGCTAAGTTTGAACTTAATACACATCTTAAAAACCCGGCCTTTAGAGTTCTATATTTTTTTATTCCTCCCGTCCTCACAAGCCTTGCAATGATGTTGATAAATTATGTCAGAACGAGCCTTCAAGATACATTGCTTAACAACGCTGTTAAAACACTCTGCCCTATATAGGGCGGAGGAAACGCTTTAGAATTGGAAACATATTTTGTTTTTATCTCTATTTTAATTCTTTTATTAAATTCTTTTAAGTGGGTTTTATCAAACAAGAAAGTTAACACTACTGTTCGTGACACAACGTTGACGCTATTGTTCGGTATGTCTGTTAGTTACATCAGCAATCTAATTATAATTATGGTTCGTGAAGACGGGACTTAAAATAGCATTCGGCTTGCTTATTTTATAGGCATCGATAACTTTTATCGTGTACTATGGGGCAAATATGGATTAAAATTTATATGAGCCCCTGCCGTCACAGTGGATCATAACCACTCGGTGACAAAATAGGAATTCTGAAACAATTATACAGTTTAACAACTTCAGCACAATGGAGATGTTCATGGATAAGGTTAGGTAGAAAAGCTAGTGCGATGTCAATCTTCATACCCCCACCCAGACCTCAGTATGTTCCTTTGTGACGCCTTAGGTAATAAAAGAAAAAAGAAATACGAAAATAATGAGTGAAAGCACAAAAAATAGTGGAAGATAATATCAGACCAGAAAAACAGCCCTTCTAAACACAATAGTCCTACATATATCCAATCCCCAGCTTCCTGTTATACCGCCAGGTTATTCCCATTACGAATCCCTTCAGATGCTCAAGCGCACAGCCCAAGGCATCTCCTAATTCGTCTATGAACCTAATACCCAGCCATCGTAGTATGCTGTTTTGTAAAACAGGTTACTCATACAGAATGTGTTCAACTGTCTCTATATCCTCAGTGCCCTCGCTCAGAATAGATATATCCGACGAGTCAGATGACATTACCACCCCCATCATGTCTATTATGCAGTGGCTCGTGATAATACCATAATCATGGTTCAAATGTAGACCTTACATCTGCCTTGTAGTGAAAAAGAATAGGTCTTCCTAAGCCCCGGCTAATCGTCCGCGATGCTGTACAATCCGTTATATTCTTTCAGACCCGATTTGTCTCGATTGAAACCCATTAGAGGTCTGACTGTCCATATCCGAGCCCAAGCTCGCCAAATCATCGGTTATTTCATTACCGGTAATGTTGCAGTGACCCAACTCCCAGCATAGCCTCACTACATACTCCCCCAATATTTCCCTTACAGCTCTTTTACAATCACGCACTAACGTAAAACCCAAAGCTCTTAAAGACGCCTGGCTGTCAACCTTCGAGCCCTCAGCATTTATACCGCTTTTCAATTCTAGGTCCTTCAAGATCCCTAGAATATTCGCCCGAAATACACTGCAGTCGTCGGGAAGCATATATAATCTTCTAGCATACAGATCCCCTGCAACCTTGCTCCTTATCCTTGAGCCATCAGTAAAAATAACAGAACAGATGTTCATTTATGAGAAGGTTCTTCTCAAAGCTCGACTATTTCACTTTTTATGTGTTTGCTTAATTTAAGAAACAAGTTTTTTACGAATGCCATTTTGAACTGGAATAATCTACTTTTGACGAAATCATTCCTTTTATTCTTTTTTTTCTGCTGGTGTAATTATATACATTGTTCTTTCACAATTATATTTTTACAAAGTTTTCCTTTCAATGTTACCAAACAAACAAACAATTAAAACCCATTTCTGTCAAAAGGGGAATAATCAAGTTTTGAAAAGAAGCTCCTCGTATATCATCTGATTTTCTATTTGATTTAGATTTAAATGAAGTGTTCTCAGACAGAACGAAAGGAATCGCTACGGATTCCTGTTTTTCAGAATCTACCTCATACTGGCAATCCTAGACGACCGAGGCGTATTTCAAAATAGTTCTTACTAATGAAATATAACTTTACAGGCCTGTCACAGTCTTCGATATATATATGTTTGTATATGTTTGTGCATTAAAACACAATTTATGATCAAGTAATACATACACCTAGATCGAAGAAAATCTTTAAAATTATAAAAATTGTAGAACCTTAAAAAAGTCAGCTTTTAATTTAATTTTCAAATAAGAATGGATTTATTCTTTTAATTACATATTAAAATTTTGGAATACTTGCGTTCCATTTTTTGCAAACATTTCCGCGAAACTTATTTATTTTAAATGAGCTACTTTTTGTATTGCACTTGCAGCCAATGTCGCTAATATCGCTTTTTTTTGTTGTTGAAATTATAGTAGAGCTTAATTTCAAAAGAAATTTCTTTAGGAACATGATGAATTTATTACCGAATGTCACACCATAAAGCATTTAAATGTCTCCGATAATGTGATTCAGATGAGATGTTCTTAAATTGCAGAAACTACAGTGGCCTGGTACAGGGTAAAAATCATCCTTAAAAAGAAAAAAAAAAAAAAACAATAATACAAACTCATCTGTAACAACATGAATGGCATTTCTGGTTTGTCATTAACTTGAAAAAAATGTTTTTCTTCTTTTTTGTTGTTGTTGTTTTAAATAAACGACAAAAAAATTAATTATTTTTAACTTTTATAACGAAAAATTAAGCACAAAAAATTACCATAATTTAAAGTATTTTAAAATTTCATTCATCGGCCCGCTGAATAAACGATCTCGAGTGTGTCTGTCTGCTGGTCTGTTTGGATTTTGATTTGAGTTTGTGGCGGTTTGCTAAGGAGTGGAAGGCCGGAAGGGTTGTTTAAAAAGTGGCTTAAGATTGTGTTTCAGTTAAATTTTATTGCGTTGGCCTCCTCCCAGTTTATAATTCATTAAAATTTATAATTCTTTATGTTGTTATTGTTGTGTTATTGTTGCCGTGGTATTTTTTTTTTTTTTTTGGGGATTTTGGGTTTAATGATTGATGTTAACAAAAAATAAATTGGTTTTAGGAAGTGACGTCATACGGCACACAGACACAAATGTAAGACAAAATTTGTAATTAAACTTAAACAATCTCGCATTTTAGTAAATTCACACTCTTTTCATTTCATTTAACTCACACACTCTCATTTAAATTAATACGAATGTACGTTCGAATGCAAGATGAATTAAATAAAATTAAATTGCGAAATACACAAAAGTGTCAATAACCTTAAAAAATGTTTGCGTTTGTTTTTGTAGCCTGTTAATATTTTATTATAATTTTTTTTAGTATTTGCTAATTATATTAATTTTTATAATAATAAAAAAAAAAATTAAAACAAAAATATTTAAAACACGACTATAAACAGGGAGAGTATTGGAATAAATTGAGAAATAAAAATGAGAGCCTGTTATTCGATTTAAAAACAAAAAGTTAAGAAAAATAAAAAAAAATATATTTATTCTACTCGTAGGTACCTTTAATATCAAGATAAATAATAAACACAACTAGAAACAAAATATACAGCAACAACAACACCAGCTACAAAAAACAACAACAAATTATGTATAGAGTATATTTATAAAAAAAATTTAAATAAAATAAAAAAAAAACGGAAAGAAATATTATCAATAGCCTTGAAAAAGTTTAAATACCTTAAAAATATACAACAACAACAACAGTAACAACAAATTGTATTTATAAGACAAACAGTAAAAGTACAACAACAAAAGTTCAAAACAAAACAGAAATAAACTGAATCTACGTAAAATCACTTGACGGATGACGGCCAGAATGGAAAGGAGTTGAAGAAAAAGAACTATGAGAACCAGCAGAAGCAGCAGGAGCAAAAAAAGCAAAACGTAACCAAAAGATGCATCCGTAGCAACCGCAGAACAAGTCTCAACAAAATGAAATCACAAGATACCAACGAAATCAACAACGCAGAAAATTGTTAACAAAACTGTTGTGTGTCTTAAAGGATTTTCAATTCATCACATACGATCCATACGATTGATGGGTTTCAGATACATTTTATTATTTAAAAAAAAAAAAAATGTACATATTGACATTCTAATCACATATTAAATTTTGAGATTTTGTTATTTCCAAGAAGAAATATGTTTTTTTTAAAGATTTTTTTTTTCGTTTCTTCAATTTAAACTCCATTAAAACGTAGTCAAAAACATAACTTTGTTAATTATTATTTAATCTTGGCTTAAGTTTGCTTAATGTCTTTTTCATAAACGTTGAAGGTTTCAGATTTTTTTCTATTAAGGCCACATTTTTTAATTTTTTGTGCAGACTTTATCAAAGTCTTTTGGTATTTAATTACAGAATTTTCAAGGACTTTTTTGGTTAAAGTTTTACTTTTGTAATAATTTGATTAAGGCGAATTCATACTGGTGACTCCTTCAGAGAGAGAGAGAGGGAGAAAGAGAAACTAGCCCCGTTACATCCGCAGAAACAGTTTGTATCCATTACGCTTGGAGTATTAAGGATCTAAAAAATTCGTAGACGAATGGTGCCATAATAAAGTTGCCCAAGAAAAACGACTCTACGATATGTGAAAACTGAGAGGAATAACTCTACTCAATAAAATCTACAAATTATCGCCATAATATTAAAAATATGCCATTATGTATAGAACGAGTACTCCGAGAAGAACAGGCAGGATTTCGTCCACACCTAACTTGTGTAGACCAATCGATTAAATGGCGTACCCCGCTGTGCTGGGTTTTTATCGATTTCAAATGGGCTTCCCATGTGGAATAGAAATAAAGAAAAGCGAAAAAATTTAATATCAGTAAATTTATTTTGTATGAAGTTTGACATCTTGAAAACATATCGGCGGCTTAGAGTGCAAACCTGCTAAATCCATTTTTTACATTATATGACATTTTGATATCGGTCTTAAGATGAAGGGGCGTCGCATCGGTTAAGAAAAACATTTGCTTCAGTTTGGGACTCTATTATTAGAAAATAAACCAAATACATTAAGGTTTGCTTCTGAAGCTAGAAACAGAAAACATAGATGTTTTTGCCTGCCCTGTAACATTTTCCAGATGTAAGATATCAAGTTTTCTGTCTAAGGCGACGATATGTATTAAAAATATCAAACTTCATACAAAATAAATTTTTTTCGCTTTTAAATGAGTTTCTTTTTAATTTTTTTTTATATTATCGTTTTTTTTTTTTTTTTTGTAAATTTCGCGGCAAAATTAGAGCTTTTGTGTAATTTAGGTGATTTTTATTTAATTGATTATAAAATAACAGATTCTTGTAAAAATTAATAAACTTTTTTTGGGTTTTTATGAAATAATTTTTATTATACAGTCCTTTTCTTTTGGTGAACAAAACGTTTTTATACCCTCCACCACAATTAGTTGTGAAGAGGGTATATTAAGTTTGTCATTCCGTGTGAAACTTTTTTATTATTCATCTCAGACCCCATAAACTATATATATTCTGGGTCCTTGAGAAATTCTTAGTCGATTTAGCCATGTCCGTCTGTCTGTCTGTTGAAAACACGCTCACTTTCGAACAACTCAAAAGTAATGAACAAACTTGGTGCCAAATTGCTTGTAGTTATCCTTAGCAGTTTGGGATTGAAATCCAGCAAAATCGGTTCAGTAGGACCAGAGCTATGAATCAAAATGTGGAACCACCACCTAAAAAATTGATAATTTTGTTACAAAAAATAATATAATGCTGGAACAAGGCATGGAATGAGATAAGATTTTGCAAAAATTTGTTTTATTTGACTGGAAATCACGCTGTTAAATTTCGTGAATATCCGTCCATAATTTACCCTAAGCCCCATATAAACACTACTTCCTGAAACCAGTTAGTACGCCTAAAACCGTAAAAAATAACGCTAGCGTAACAAAATTTGGTACGTTACAGTTTTTTAGGACTAGAAATAACACTGTGAAATTTCGTGACGATCGGTCTATAATTTACCTTAGGCCCCATATAAACCCTATTACCGGAAAACAGTTTAGTACGCCTAAAACCGTAAAAAATATTGCAATCATAACAAATTTTGGCTCGTCACAGTTTTATAGGACTATAAATGATACTGTGAAATTTCGTGAAGATCGGTACATAACTTAACCTAGGCCCCATATAAACCCTACTCCCGGAAAACAGTTAAGTACACCTAAAACCATAATTAATAATGCTATCATAACAGAAATTGGTACGTCACAGTTTTATAGGCCTATAAATGATACTGTGAAATTTCGTGAAGATCGGTACATAACTTACCCTAGGCCCCATATAAACCCTACTACCGGAAAACAGTTAAGTCGCCTAAAACCATAATTAATAACAAATCGTCACAGTTTAAGATAATAATAACATCATACATTAAAAAATATTCAATAAGCTACATCGATAAACTAATGGTCCACCCTAACTACCTCGCTCGGGGTTTGCTTCAGTTCGAAGGTCACCAGAGGCTAAAAAGAACCGATACTTTGAGCCTAACTAGAAGACATTTTTAAAATTTGAATACAGCAGTTAGTGGTTACACCGGTAACAACTAATAAACAACCAGTAGAATTAAGATTTGAATACATATTGTAAATTTCGATAAGAAAGATTCAATAATAAAAATAAATTAAAAAAAAAAAAAAAAAAAAAAAAAAACTTCATACAGGTATTACTCCTTAAACATTCGAACTGTCGCACAGTAGCGCCCGTAGAGCAAACGAGGTTGCAAAAATCAAAATTTTCATGAGCACCGACGAAGTTTTGAATAAACTCATGTTATAGGAAACTTTTCAACGATTTCAAATCTGCCACTCTTAATAATATCACATTTTTAGTTTAGAAGATATAGCCGTTCAAAGTTGACCGACTTTCGGTTTTCAAAAAAACACACAATTTTTAGTAAATTTGTTGCGATTTCAGGTGTAATATCACGAAAAATAGGTAACGAATCGCCTTATTTTTTGTTTGTATTGATTGATGCATTTATTAAATGTGTAATGATAAAAAAAAAATGAACTGTTTGCTTTGTGTTTCTCCTGGTAAATCACTATTTAAAAACTATCCGTTTTTTCACTATTTTTCAACTTTGACGGAAAATAACAAAAATCTATATTTTTCTATATTTGCCATATTTGCAAAATCTGTTCTTTGATTATTTCTTTACATAATTCAAAAATTTTATCTGCCCGTACGTGCCCGTTTGGCTTCTAGAGGTAAAAAAGGTTAAAAAGACATGGTTGCCATACTAATATTGCGGTTTAATAAAATTCTTTAATTTGGCCCCTACAGCGCGTAGGATGCTCCTAGATGGGTCAAATGTATGACCAACCCCACTTTATTATTTATTGCCGAATTTCGGTTTTTTTAGTTATTTCAATAAACTAAACCATTTTTGAGTTACGCGAATATATGTGTGACATGGAATTACCCATATACCGAAAATACAGAAAATTGAAAAAATAAATTTAAAAAAAAAAAATTTTTTTTTTTAATTTGTTGGGTAATAATTTAGAACCCTAAAGAAAAAAAAAATAAAAACAATCTAAAAATGTAAAAATAATTTTTTTTTAGGTACCATAAAATTGATTTTTCTACTAATTTTAACTTTGATAACCCATAAGTAGGCCCCTACACAGCGTAGCACCCTTTTCAAATGCACATTTCATAGGCTGAACAGTTATCTATCATATGCTGTTTAAACTGTTCAATTACCTTATTCGGTTCAAAAGATATGATTTTTGCAACGAAAAAACTCAAATGGCGCCACTGTGTGTCGGTGGAGGGTATCAAAGATTCGGCATAGCCGAATATAGCACTCTAACTTGTTTTTTTTTATTATTTTTGGCTTTGTAGGAAATAATTGTTTGGGATTATTCTCAGGTTTCAATCTTTGTTTTTTTAATATTAAAAATGGCTTTCTTTAGGAAATTAAATTTGACAAAAAGGGTAACTTTCTACATTTTCGATAATTAAAAATATTGCTAAAGATGAAATTATGTATAGGAATTGGAAAAGAAGTCATCAGGTAGATAATCAATAAATCTATTATCATCGAAAACATTTGTACTTAATCATGTGGTCAAAATGGTTTATGTTTATTAAAAACAAAAATACCCAAACATTTTGTATTTGTTTTTCTATATTTCTGTATTTCACTAATAAAATATTAATCGTCTTTTATACCTACACTGTCATGTATGAACTCATTTAACAGGAACTCAAATACTCTCACAAACACACACACTTTAATACTCTCTCTCTAACAAAATCAGGTAGTTTGAAAAAATGTGACTGAAATTCGTGCATTTAACATTTCTAAAAGGATTTTCGTTTATTAACAGGCCAAAGAACTTAGAAAAGAAATTACCAAATATGTTTTTTGGTTTCTTTTTCAACATTCTTATTGTTTACCAAATAAAAAAAAATCATATATAATATATGCAGGTACATATACTTGCATACATACATAATTATTAATATCTAGGGGATTGTTATTTTTCGTATTGTATAAATTCAGCAGGTAACGGTAATCAAGGTTCAAGAGTTCATTGGCATCATACAGTCATTTAACCGAAACATGCCAAGACATTTTTCAGTCAGTCAGACAAGCAAGCCACTGAACTAAACCAAAATCAACCTAAAGCGAGTGAACCAACGAATCGGCCACTCATCTATACAAAATTTAACGTTCAAAACGATACATTCAATCATCATTATCACAATCATCAGCAGCGAGAACAACAATCTCATCATCGTCATCACTCAAAATCATCCTTTAAGCTGTTACTTACAACCACAATAACAACAACAAAAAACCGTAAGTCACTCATTCAGTCCGGTCACTCATACGCATCAACCATCGTTTTCTTTACAGTATCAAAGACATCATTATCATCACACAAGTATTATGCATGACTCCTCTATAAACTAATACACACCCTGTAATACTGTCTGTTTATGCAGACATTGACACAGACACCGCCAGATATTTAATTCCACCAATACTTTACCAGACTAAATTCAAAGAACTCCCAGACTTTGGATACATACTGGATACATACATACATACTTACATTAAACAAATACACAGACTTTCATAAATATGATGTGTGTATGTATTCTACACTTACTCATATATATTTTGTTCTAAATATTTCGGATTTAAACTCTAACCACAAATACATAAAAAAGAACTGAGCAGATTTGTTAAGGACTTAATTCATAATATTTCTAGGAAATACAAAATTGGATAAAGAATTTAAAAAAAACCTGAGGAGGAGTTGTTTAAGTCTCAACTTTATGATACTTTAAGCTTAGATCAGTGAGTGGCAAGATAAGAACTGCCTGCGACTGCACATTGGGGAGATTTGGAAAATTAACTAAATCTGTAGCTCTTAAACGAGCAGTACAAAATTATTGCAGAAGTATTAAAAAGTTTCAACCATATTTGTCCTAAGAGGAAGCCATTGTTCCTCAAATGGAAGGAAATTTCTTAATATTTAAAAATTTGTTAGAAATAAAGCAAATGACGGAAGGACTACTGAATAAGCTTCAAACGTTTGTTAACAAGTGTCTCAGAAAAATCTGGAAGATCTATGGAATAAATGTAAACAAACAAACACCACACATCTAGAGATAAAAAGAAGGAAGTGGAAATGGATTTGGCAAACTCTAAGGAAACAACCAACTGAAATCTGTTAAAAAGCCCTCCAGAGGAACTCGCAAGGCACCAGACCACGGGGAAGACCAAAACACAGTTGAAGGCGTACAATAGAAAAAGATACACAACAACTTGGATAATCTTTCAACGAAGTGAAAAATATAGCAGGGGATCGAAATAAATGGCGAGCGAAATCTTGTCCACCGGGAGTCAAAGGACTTAAGAAGAAGCAAAAAACCTAATTTTTTAAGAATATGGTACTTATATGTACCACCAATCAAATATGTACATTTTCCCCAAAAAAAAAACTTAACTTGTTTCTCTCCCTAAACTTTCGGTAGGAAATTTTTTCAATTAAGTCCACGTATTAAAATTTCCCACTAATTTATTATTTTAAACCATGAATCAGTTCAAAAATAAATCAAACCAAATTAAAAACTTTAAACTCTTTAATGCAACTGCCCACAATAACAACCACAATGGCAAACGATGTCTCGAACCCACACTTGAGGTGTGCAGAGTGGCGCATGATTAAATTTATCAAAGTAGAGAGATTCCAAAATAAAAAAATAAATTTTATACTAAAAAAAAGAAATTACTACAAAAAATATTCTACGGCCTTGCAAAGGGTCGTTAACTTTCCTCTACGTACCAACGGCAAACGGCATCTGTATTAAATATTAAACGTACTAGAGTTGGCAGTGAACGCAGGCAGAACCCAGAGCACAGTAGTACGACTAGTACAACAAACAAGAACACAAACATGAATTTAAGTATTCAATATTCCTTTTATTTGGTAAGTCCGTGTGTGTGTGTTTGTGTAAGAGTACAAGTGTAAAGGCGAGTGAATGTGCGATTTCACAGGGTAAAAAACTGTTACTTCCCAGTCAGCATTTTATGAAATTGATAATCAAAAACATTCATGATTAAAAACAATGGGTCGATTACGGATGACGGTTGAACTGAAGTTGAGTTGCCAGCAGCGAATTTAGGCAACGCTGCTCATGTTAAAATATGTATACAATAAAAAAATTTTCACACTCTACGTAATCGTCCCAAAACTCTTTTCTTGACTCCTCTGCATAATTGAAATGATCTAGTCATAAAAGACACTTTATTTCTTGTTAAAATGTTCACATTTTATTTATTTTAGCGCGGTTAAACTAGCATTTACACGTAAAAGTAAATTTCTTGAAAGTCGCAATACACTCACACTTTTTCACTAACACACACATAATTTTTGTACTTTCAGCCAATCGGCTGTTTCTTTGATTTTTCGTTGATAATACGTATACTCTACTTGCAAGAAAGTTCTTTCACGTGTAAAGCCCAGGTAAATTATGTAGTTAATATACATACATCACGATGCCACTCAAAATATGTACATACAAAAATTCGTTACTTTCTTTCCCGTTTCGCACACGCAAAGTTTAATTAGCAAAGTCTTGAGTTTCTAGTACAGAAAAAGAACAAGTGTGAATAGAGAGACTTTGATTCGGTTGCATGTTTAATTTGACAAACAACAACAAAAAAACGCAAAATTTGTGAAAGTAATTTTTGCGTGTGCAGAAATGAAGGAAAGTTGAAAAAAAAATGGAAAAGACTTTGTCAAAGTAAACTTTTCGTATTAAAAAGGAATCTAAGCAAGAAATTATACCGATATAAGCAAAAAAAGAGCAGTTTTTAAAATGTCTAAAATATCAATAAAAAAAATCATGAAAAACAGTCTCTTTTCCAAAACGACATCATGATAACAGTTTTTTTTTTATCCTCCGACAAAATATTATTTGAAAACAACAATTAAAACAGCTGTGCAAACAATGCTTTTACCAGTCGCTCCAGAGTGTGAGTGCACAATCCAGAGCTATCTAGCTTCCGCTGCTTTTGGAAAAATGCTAGCGTGATCTGTTGAGTAGCAACAGCACCTACGAATAATGCTGCCTCAGGTCGAACTCTCCCACAAGTAGTGACAAATCAATAGTTTAGAGGGGTTTTCAGGATACACCTAGCCACGAACTTAGGCAGTAAGACACAACTACCACGTGATCCCCGAAAGTATCTTTTCAACGGAAAAGCGAAACTTCCGCAAACACATTTTTCCTGAAAAACAAAAAGCATTTTTCGCACGAAGCCCACTAACGCAGGCCTTGAACTAATAGTCAGTTAGGTGCCACGCTCAAAGGGACTATTGACTCCTGTGGTACCAGATAAGATCTCACGTCAGCCGTAATCGCAAGAGATCGTGAAGATCCCTTGAGAACTCTCAATTTCGGATTTTTGGCGAATATCAGGTATTGACTGTACCAGAAGATGTGACATCAAAAGGTGAAATACATTAAGATGATCCCAACAAACCTCCGGGGGAGTTGCTAAATTTTACAACAGTCACATTTCAAATGCCTGCATTATTTGCTGTCGATTTTTTTACAGTTTGTTTTTCTAATTTCAATTGATCAATTTCAAGTCTTTTTTTAAACGCGCAGTGCGACTAATTAGTTTTGAATCGTTAAAAGATTTATTTTAGTGATTTGTTTAGAAACTATTTTCCAAATGCTAACTGGGTTATACTTATTGTTGGCATTACTGACAATTACAACAAGGAAAAAAGTTATTTTTATGAGTGTATAAGAGAATTTTTATGCACGTCTGGTGAATCGTCTGTGTTTGTATTTGTTTGTGTTGTTGTTGTTTTTTTTTTCTTATTATTATTTTCGCTTACATATCGTAACGTATCCATCCCCATTTACTCCTAGTAAAAGAATAAAAAGTGCATAAATTTTGTTGTTCTTGTTGTTGGCGTTACAATACAGTTCAAGAAATCTAAATTAAGATGGGTTCGTTCATTCATGGTGTGGTTGGTTATGTTTGTATTCATGACGAGTATTGTTGAGGTATTAATGGGGGATGTGCTATTAAATGTTATTGCTATTACGGCTGCTGTTGTTGTTATTATTTTCTGTTTTTTTTCTAGAATTTTGGGGTTACAAATATATTAACCTTTTGCAGGATTTTGACCTTTTTTCCTAACGTACTTTCACCCACGCACTGTGGTGGGATTTAGAAAATATCCATATATACATACATACAAGCTGTTTAACCAAGCTTAAGTCTGGAATATGAAACAGATACATATTCATATATCTTTATAAAGCTGTTCAAAAGTGTGAACTAACCTTCGGGTATGTTAAAAAAAATTCAAACTATGCCAAGATTATCTACGCACTTTGAAGCATTTTCGAAAAAAGGCAAAAAAGCTGCTCGGCTATATAAAACAATTAAAATGCCACTTCCACAATAGTGGAAACGGCATAATGCATTTGTGCTGATGGTTGTAACACCTGATCGGTTAAGAATTAGCTTCTGAATCGATCTAAAGATGTCCGTCCGTCCGTGGATGGACGGCTGGTTGGATGGATTTTCATGCAGACCTTGTGCGTAAAGTACAGGTCGCAATTTTGGAGATCATTGTATTAAAATTGTTTCATAGCTTCTTATTGTCACAGGGACCAACTTTATTGAACATGGTGAAAAATGGTCCACAATTTCACATAGCCCCCATAAAAGCTTCTTTGCAGAATGGAATCGGTCTTATGCCTTAAAGCCATTTTATGATGTTAATATTTAGTTTGATTTAGTCGAAACTTATTTTACTGCAATCTGAATCATCTCACAATAACTTTATTGGCATCGGTCCTTTATTTACTATCATGACAAAATGTCGTACTAGTAGGTCCAAAATAAACTAAACGTACCATATAAGTCCCCTTCCTAAAACCACTTAAGGACAAACAAATCTCAGATGAAAATATCTTAATACTTTTCGCTGCAAAAATTTTTACATCAATATTAACCTCAAAACAAATTTTTTTTAATGATTACCCATGGGTTCCAAATAGGGTACAATCTTGAAATTTTTTTAAATACTGTGGTGAAGGGTATCTTATGAACATAATAAAAATCCTTCAATATTTTGTAATTATTTGTTTTGTAAAGTAGACACAGTCGGCTTCTATTCATTAAGAATTGGCTAAAATATTTTTTCTATTTTTTAAAAAAGACCTTCACTGTGCCTTAACTATATTCGTATGTAACAAATTCCAAAAATAATATAATTTTCGGTATTTAATAAACATTAATTACATTTTTGTTGTTGCCTTTCTTTGTAATTTTCCAAAAGGTTTTTGAACTGACAATATTTTACGTTTTATTAGAGGAGAATTGTAAAATTATTATTTTTTTTTTCATTAATTCTTTTCTGCTGTTTGGCACTTTAACATTGGCAATGGCTGTTGCTGTCGTCAAGTTGTTTTATTGTTTATTAAGTAAATTAAATAATTATTAAATTTAGAAAAAAAAGTACTCACTTATACACATGAACTTCTTTTGAGAACTAACACATGGGTAACTCTGTTTTTCTTTCTGTTTGGCTTTTTTTTTATTATTTGCACTCGTATTTTTAGTTTCAATCAAAATGTGTTAATAAAAATGCAATTATTTGTTTAATGACAATAACAACAAAAGCAACAAAAAGTCTCTCTAGAAAATTAAATGAAAATACAATAACACCAACAACTAAAACAACAATTCACTCCAAGGTTCTGTATAATTTTTAAACAGGAGGCCAATGACACTTTCATTCATTCGCACTCGCATTCGTATTAAACCTAGGACAACTTGAAAAGATTACACACAAAGGGAAGGAAGTTCATCCAATTTTTTGGGGGTGGGACATGTTTTATTTTTGTTTTTTGTGTTCGAGTATTTCAACAGTAAAATGATTTATTAGCCAGAATTTTTTTTAAGGCAACACAATTACTGGAGATCATTAAACTTTTTTTGTACATTTAACAAGGTTCAATATTTTTTCGAAATGAACTGGCAACATTTGACATTTTCATTGGAATTTTAGTTATTTTAAAGTGAATAATGTTATGGCAGTAATGAAATAAGTAGCAAATACATATAATTTTATTTGAAAAGTTCAGTACTCTTTGGTCATTAACTTTTGAATTGAATAAAACGAAATGGTTCGGAATTATAGATACGAATAAGCTAAGTTCTTAAGTAAGAGGAATATTTTAGTTTTTAATACTTTTTCAAAACTTTGTTGCTTCCAATTTTGGTCAATTTATTTGTTAGTTTTAAGGACCAAAGCTTTTTCTGACAATGGTGCCATTGTCAGATGCATTAATTTTACACATCTTCCAAATGAAAATGAGCTTACAATGTTCACACAGTTTCAAGACATTTTTACGCAATTTTAATGACAACATTGTAAAATCTGACCATCGTCTGTACGAAGCTTAAGTTTTATTAAAAGTAGAGCTGATATAGAACTATACTTAGAATGCATTCGGACTGAACTAGAACTAACATAGAACTGAAGTAGAACTAAACTAGAACTTTATTGGAACTTAACTTGAACCAGAACCGAGCTAGAACTTAACTAGAACTAAAAAAGAGCTGAATCACAATTGAACTGGAGCTGAACTAGACCTAGTACTGAGATAGAAATGAACTAACAGTGAACTGCCGACAAGCCATTGGCTCAGCGAGGTCAAAATTTAAAACTCTGTAAAACTATACTTTATTATCGACTAGAACTGCTTTAGAACTGAACTGAGCTAGAACGGAACTGAGCTAAAACTAAACTCATCTAAAACTAAGACTAAACTAGCAGGGATCTAGAACTGAATTGGAATTGAACTTGAACTGTAATCGAACTGAAATAGAATTGAGCTAGAGCTAAATTAGAACTGAACTTTTACTTAATTAAGTAAAATACAAAGCTATTGTAAACAAGGTGACCTAAATAAATAAAACTTTAATATGATTTTCCCTAACAATTCCTTTTATAGGTTTAGTAGTAAGTAAATTCAAATTTAGCACCAATTCTGTAAAATTATATACACTAGTTTAAATATGTTGCATCATTACTCTACAAAAAGTTCGTCAGATACAATTAAAGCCAAAAGTCATAACAGTACTCGTGCAGACGCCGTATTTTTAATCCACATGTGTCTAATGCATCAAGGACAGTCTGCCAGTACTTTTTAATTCATCATTTTAAACACAACACAAAAACAAGCCACCATATTAATTAAAATTCTAATCAAAAGTGAACAATTTTGTATTGTAATGCAATGAAATGCAATATAAATTTCATTTGATTTTATTTAAATCAATTAATCATACGTAGTAAAAACAAATGTGTTATCAAACCAGGAAGTGCTATTTTTTAACGATTATCATGAATATTGCAATGTGTGCCAGCCAGTCCGCCAGCCAACATGCAGGCTTAAAACATCTAACAGACGAAGGCAAACACCTTAATCGAAAAAAAAAATTTAATTTGAATAGTTTTTCTGGAACTCATTGGGAAAAAGGCAGACAGCCCGATATATGTAGAGACATTTCATGTAATTTGGTTGATAATTAGGATATCGATATTGGGTTAATTAAGGTAATTAAAATGTTTTAGGTTTAAATACAAATTTAGTTGATTTTATTCAAGACTTCCTTCCTGCTATTTAAATTTATTTTATTTTGTTTTTTTTGTAGCTTTAGGAATATGACTCTTAAATTGTGTTTATAAGTCGTTATCAATCAAATGTTTACGGAAAACCTCAGCTTATGTTACCACAAAAGTGTAATTTTGTGTAATTTTTTTTAATTGCTTTTAACTTCATAAAGGTTATTATTTGATGGCCAACATACACATTTGAGGGTTAAGACCTTCATTTATCCTCTAACTTTTCGCACTTAACAAACATAGATTTTCAATTTATGAATCACAGCACTGAAATGAAAATATGTTTTTGCTTTAAAGATTTTCAAAACAAAGTATTAACAACCAGACATTGACAGTCAATAAAAATCTTTGATTCTAAATGATTTTTAAAATACCAGACTTAATTCTTCGCACTAAAAACTTTAATTTTTAGAATTTAACAGCAAACGGTTGAATGAATGAAAGAATGAATGAATGGTGGTGTGGCTGGCTGGCTGGCTGGCATAAGCATGAATCATACGAGTTACAAGAAAAATTTAAACGAAAAAAGCAAAAAAAGAAATGGCGTTTACAAAACATGTTTATAATTGTGATTATAGTTACAGCCACGACTGTTCGGGGTTATTGAAAATTCACAGACACAGCCACAGACAAGACAGGGTTCTTTTTAGCAGTTGTTTAGTATCCATGTATCAGAGAATATGTGAGTAAATAAATGTTTCTAACTTTTTACGTCTTTTTCAGTGCTGCCAGAAAACGTTTGGCTCATGGCCGCAATTAAAATTTTAAAGTTCCCAAAAAATCCCCATTTCAATGCATGAATCCCCAGCTTGGTCCCCAATTTATTAAGTTTATGATAAATTTACGAAAAAATTTTAAACTTTAATTAGATTTATCAATTCATAATTTTAAAATTAAAAGCGGATTTCAGAATTAGGCTTGCAAATGAGCAAATAAAAAATATCGTTGTGATTTAATGAAATCTAATGGAAACTCTGTGTATTTTGTTGTTGGATTAAACAAAAGAGCTACGATATGTTAAATTAGCACTTTTGCATGCCCAATACTGAACTCCGCTAAAATGTTTTTATTTAAAATATTCCTGTTGTCGTTCCTTGAAATAAATAATCAGCTTTATTCCGGTTGTCGTTGTCGTAATCGATCAAGTCGTTTTTTGTAAGAGATTAAAGAACACTGGTTGTGTGTTACTTTAATCTCTTACAAAAAACGACTTGAGCGATTACGACAACGACAACTGGAATAAGGCTGAATAAGTAATCATTAATTTTTGTCCTAAACGTTCTATAACGTGTTTTTTTTCTCAAATAAATTGTGTGTTTTAAAAGAAAATTGGTAATTGGTGCAAACTTTACGCTTTAAAATTTCTAGTTTACCAGACAAATTAGATTTTGTATTATGTTAAGCTAAATGTTTTTAGACCAAAACTGTGATTTTTGCCGCGTCTTTATTTTTTATGAATCTTTAAAAAACAAAAAATTGGTTTATTTTAAAAATTTTCCTATTTTTCCTTCAAAAATTTAACGATATCTCTGAAACTACAGGACAATGTAAGCACGGCTTAAATATAAAATTGTTGCCGAGTTTCGTTTTTTTTCTTTTAACTGAATATGGTACACCGTTTTCAAGTTATTCCAATATATTTAGTGAAAGTGCCTTAATTTTGGACATAACGGTATATCTCGCAAACTAGAGCTGATAGAGAAAAATGGAGATTAGATTTGAAATCAGTTCTATCAATTTTAGAGCGCATAAAAAAAGTTTAAATTTGTTCCCTAGTGTAATCAATCTTTAAGAAGAAAATCTAGTTTTTAATAAGTGCTAACAGTGTAATAAATTAGTGTACCATTTTATATTATTAAGTATATATTTAGAAGAATTGTTTTCAACTAGGAATTTATATCAATTCATCAATAATTGGCTTATTAATGGTATTTAATTGAAGACGTTTTAGGAAAACTTTTTTCAAAATTCAAATTGGTATTAAATTCGTTTGTCAAAAATAGTTTTTACAGTCGAGCACCATTAAATTTCCCCAATAAATTTCAGTGTATTTATCAAAAATGAAAAATTGGGAATTTAGCACGTCATACGGAAATCTTATTAATTACCATTAAGAAATGTTGTTCAAAACTTAAGCATTTAGCCGAAAAGCAAAAAAAAAGAAAAAAAAAAATAGTTCCAAAGTTTTAAAACGAAAATAATAATGAAAAGTTCTAAAAATCGAACACCGACATCTAAAACGACCTTAAAAATTACAAAATCCTCTTGAAAAATATGCTTAACGAATTAAAATTTAAAACATTTTCCACATTTTTTTTTATGTTTATTTCCTATGATATCAGGAAATGAGTATTTTATTTTTAAAAATAATTTTACTCCCAATGTTCTCAAAACTAAAATTGTAATTCTGGCAACACAGGTCTTTTTATTTCTCCTTTTTGTAGTTCTCTCTATTTTATAGTTTTTCTACTACTTCTACTTAATTTGCTTTAAATTTGTTTTAAAGAAACTTAAAAGTTTCAAAATGAATAAAGAAATAATAAAAAGCTTTAACAACAAGACAAGAAGTTTAAATTTGCTCGTACCAGTTCGATTGTATGACACCGAGCATTAGTGTAACCCAATAAACATTCATAAGGTTGTTTCATAAGGAGCCTTTTCTTAATATGTATATAATTTTAAAAAGCAAAAGCGAAAATAATTAAGAGCTAAATTAGATTCAAACTAGAACAGAACTAAACTAAGCAAAACTGGAAATTCACTTCACTGAACCAAAAATCCATTGAAAATATACGTTAAGCAAACGAAATACGTTTATTTAAATTATTCGTTAATATAATGAAAAAAAATACCAAATAAAAATAAAATGTTCATTATATTAACGAATAATTCGTTGATCCAACGAAAATATTTTAATTAACGTTCGTTTACTTAACGTACATTTTCATTGGATTTTTGGTTCAGGGTAGGCGAAAACTAAAGCAGGCTGGAACTAAGGCTGTGCCAGAAATGTTCTAAAACAGAACATGACATACATAAGCCAGAACTAATCTAGAGCACAACTAGAACGCAACTATACTATACTAGAACTATAATTAAAGTGAACTCGATTTCGCTAATGCATATCAAGAATCAATTTTTCAAGGAAAATCAGAATTTGAACTTCCATTACCTGACCTCAAATGTGTGCGTATATTCGCAACAATTCCTCTTAAAGTTTTTAAAGATACAAGCAGCAGCCATACTCACTTAAAAAAACACAGTTATACAAAAAAAAAAAAAACTCAGCACAAAAGTCAACAACACCATTTTGGACACATAGATTTGTTTTTAGATACTGCGCCTCTACCCAGTACACAAAATTATTTTCGTTTATTTTCAAATTTGCTTGTCGAGTGAATGAACTTTTTGTTAACTTTAAATATGAACTCACTCGCTTGATTGAAAATCAATTCAAGGCAAATTTAAATAAATGTTAATGCACCTTTTTTTTCTTAAAAAAAAAAAAAAAAATTTAAATGTACACACAAGAAAATTAAATAAACAAAAAATAATAATAATAATAACATAAAAAACACTATAGTTAAAATTTAAACCTTGTAAAACAAATTAAATCAAACAAACCCACTTCAGGTTATTTACTCATGAATTTATAAACAAAAAGTTCATTCGTCGTAGATCAACAATTCGCTCGTTTTAATAGTCTCCCTCAACTCGCCGTTAAATAAATTTACTCTTAATTCTTCTGTAAACCGTAGTTTTGGGCTGTTTTTGTCAATAAACTTTTGTTTATTTTCCGTTTTCAAACAATTACAATTAAATATCAAATTGAAATGCCCTTAAAGAGATTTAAAATTTTGTTTTATGTGTCTGTTTAAGTTTGAATAAATTAAATAAACATTAGTTTGTTAAACTTTAGAGTTCATTAAATGCTTAAACTAAGTTTAAGGTTAAATGAATTTTTACTGAAAGAAATTTGTTTTGTTTTTTTTCGTTGGAAGGCTTATAGCACGGAGTTTAACTAAAGTTTAAAATGGTTAATATAAAAAAGGTCATTAGTTTATAATCCAATAACAAATTAAGCTTCAAACGTAGCAGGTTTGTAAGCGAGAATTGTAAAGCTTGGGGTCCAAACCATGGTTAACTTTGGCTTTGGCAAACATTATGTGAATTATTGAGGTAAAAGGACTATTGCAAAAAAGCTTTATAAATTGAAATTTTACTCATTGAAGCACATTCGAAAATATGTTTAATATAAGAAAAACAATTTATAAAAAAGAAATAATTCCCATATTCTATTTCATAAACCCTTTTACTTAAAATCTTGCTCAAATTTAAAAGTCAACGAAGAAGTGACGGGTAAACGTTGTAAAACATTGTAAAATCTACCAAATTTGTTTAAATTAAAACTAAATGAAAAAAAAACAAGTAAAAATTGCAGAATTCTATATTCGCTCAGCCATGATATTGAAAAGCCAATTGAAGCTCATTTCATATCGGAGCAAAATTTCATGCTCTTAATCCCATATAGAGTAGGCGTTACTGTACCAAAACCATGACTTTTTGAAGAAAAATATAGTTATTTGTCCATAACTAGGTAATTTATAGACCGATATAGAATAAAATTATAGCAAGAAACATGTAAAATCAATTAAAATGGATAATCATTCAGGAAAGCAAATTTCGATCTACCAAATGTTAAAATACAATTTGGTTTAAGGATTGATGTTTGACTAGTGACGTCAGCAGTCGTCGATGGCTGCGAGTGTAAGACGGCAAATCCATCTGAGGAGATCGAGTGGTTGCGATCGAAACATGTCATGGTAACCTGCCGGCCAGGGTTCGAGCCCGAGCCACGTCAAGAATGAAAGATTATCAATAACAATTTTAATTAATTTTCATGTTGTAAAATTCCTTTCTTCATAAAAATAATTTAATAAAAATTAAATTTCATGAACTTAAGCCTAATTAAAAATATTAAAAATTTGGATTAGAAAGCAAATATTTATAGGTTAAAATTTTCTTATTTTATTATGAGTAAAAGGAAGAAAAAGTTGTAATTTTTGCTGATATCTTAAGCTACGGTCACACTTGTCAAATATTTGACGAAAAAAAACGTGACCAACAGGCAAACTAATATATAATATTTTTTATTTTCAACATTTTTTTATTTTTTCGAATTTATTCTATGAGCTAAATTTCAGTTATGTATTTTATAAAGCTTTTTTGTAATAGTTCTATTCCTTCAATTTTTCAGAAATGACTTTATACACTGCCAGACTATTATATTGTATTTTCTTTTTACATTTTACCTTAGCCTTCGTTTGGAAAGCAATGAGGTATATTGAATGTACAGAATAATTTACAATTATTATACACCAGCAGAATGTAATGCATTTTGTGGCCCGCTACGGCCTTCGTCAGCATTCTTTGTGTCTCACTGGATAGTGTTACTTTATAAATTGAATGTATTTAACTCAACTATTTTAACAAATAGAAACTGGAATAGAACTATTACAAAAAAGCTTTATAAAATACATAACTGAAATTTAGCTCATAGAATAAATTCGAGAAAATAAAAAAATGTTGAATATAATATAAAGTAACCTTCGGAAGGAAATAATTCCCAGTTTCTATTTTTTATTTTCAATATTTATTTTGATTACAATACCATATCTTACAAAAAACAGTTTTTTGCTATATCTAGCAGTATAATTAGTTTAATTTTGTGATATTAAGACTATGTTTAATATCGCTAACTATAAACAAAAGTAGTGGTTGTGCTTATTTGGTCAAATGTTTAATAAGTGTGACCGTATTTTTAGATATAAACATATAAAAGCCTGATCCTCTCATATCTGGGGTTTTTGGAAAACCCATTTCCTCATACACACGGACAGACAAATTGACGGACGGATAGACTCAGCTACTCATATGGAGCCGGAATATATATACTTTGTAGGGTCTAAGATCAATTGAAAAAATTAAAAAGGAGTGACAAACTTATATAAAAAACGAACTTATAAAGAGTGTTGGGCAAAATACATGAATTAATGTACTTGAAATACAAAATACATTCAATCAGTGTATTAAAAATACAAATTACTTTTATGTTGTGTATTTAAAATACAAAATACATTAAAGCTATGAATTTAACATACGAAACACAAAATACTGTTTTCTTTCAAAATCAATGTTCAAACCATATATATCCGCGCATTTACTTCAATAGTGATATACACTCAGGTCTCGTTTTATGCGGATTCAAATTTATGCGATTTTTAAAATAATGATTTTTTTTTTAATTTTTACCGTTTTTGAAATTTTAAACCAAGTTTGCATCACGATATACTCGTTATAGTTTATTTTATTTTGGATTTTTTATATGCATAGCCGATAGATACGTATGTAATTATGAGTGTTTAAAACTAATGAAAAACACATATTATTAGTTTTACAACAGAGGCTAATTTAGGTAAAATGAGGTGGAAGTTAGAAATATTTCAATTTAAACTCGTTCTTTCCTGACTTTTACGGTACAACATTGTAATAACCACATGCACGAGTGTAAAGAAATTTGCATAACTTGTAAACTACAAGAGGTCCCATAATAAAACTTTTACAATATGATAAGGCAACTAAAGGCCAATTTAGATTAAAAAAAAAAAAAAAAAAAATTAGAACTAAGTTAGAAAAATTTTGATTTAAATTGGTCATTTCCGGTTTTGCAGACGAAATTTTTTTTTTTTTATTTAAAGATCACCTAAAATTTTTTTTTGTTTGATTAGTTTTTATATTTGTTTATTTTTTTATGCGATTTTGTTTTGATTTTTTAATTAAAATTTGAATTTATGCGGTTTTTCAGAATTTTGGAACGAATTATCAGCTTTCTTATGAAGCTGAAGTATCGTTTTATGCAAATTCAATTTATGCGATTTATTTTGGAACGCATCTATCGCATAAAACGAGACCTGAGTGTAACTCAAAAAAAATCCATTTCATGATAAATATGTTTGAAGGTATTAATTTGATATAAAAAATATTAAGATGAGTTTTATTCACTATCAGCCATGTCACAGAGTACAATTCCGTTCGGAAACGGAATTCATTCCGTATTTTTGGTGCTTCAGATAATGACGCAACAATTTCTCGGAATGAAACCATTTTTGTTTTCATGAACGGAATGGGAGTTTTCTGTATCTGAAAGGCCAAAAAATCTGAATACACACTTTCTATCAATAAACAAATATGTTTTCTTCGATTCCGAACTGTATTGTACTCCGTGACCTGGCTGTATATAACGAAAAACATAGCGAACAATTCTGCATCACTAGTTACAAAATGTCATATTTTGAGTTATGTCACTGTTGAAGTAAATAAGCGATTTAAAATACATAGTCAGTTTGGTAACAGCCCCAGCTCAAATCAAGTATTTCCTTTCATGAACACTGTATTTTTTTTTAAATGTAAAGGGTGTTTTTTTCAAGCCCGGTAAAATTTACGCAAGTGTTAGCGACCTGTCATACAACGTTCACTTTTTAACATTTATGATCAGATCGAGTATGATTCGACTTTGAAAATAAAGAAAATTGGACGTCCAAAATGCACTTTTTAAAAATTTGTATGTTATTTTTACAATTCCAAGTTTTTTATGGCTTAAAAACAACAACTTTTAGCATTCGACAGGCAAACTCTTCTTAAGCGGCTCATACACTTGCAATAAAATTGCGTATTGTACAATTATATCGCCAATGTGTATGTGATATTGGTAGGTGGAACAATATATTGGCAACAATCAAAAGACTTTTGATTTTTATTGCACAACGAAAACAAAGTGAAATGTGTTGGTAACATTGCACAATGCGGTTTTTGTTATTTCTATAGGTTATTTTCACCTTTTTATTGAATGAATTAAACCATTGCGCGACTTAATGCATAATATAGGACAAAATGGAAATAATATGGCGAATATAATATACAATAATATTGAAAGTGTATGGGCCGCTTTAGAGAATAAATGAAACAGGCTAAAGAAAACAATAGAGGTTTTCTTTCTCCCTTTGTGGTAAGTGTACAACACTTTTTTATTTAATACGATTTTATACTTCAAAACGTGAGTGTCTTTTTCGTATTTATGACCATATTAATGAATGAATCTGACTCTCAGTAAAAGAAAGAGAGAGATAGAGTTTTGTCAATTGTTTTGTTTTGGTGGATTTAACACAACAACATTTTGTTGTTGCGGTGTTGTAAATGTTAGTACGTTAACTACAATAATAAGATTAACAAGGTCTACCTAACTGCTAGGAGTGAAACCCGCTAAAGTTCTAGCGTTGACCATCCGTGAGCTGGACCATTTTTAAAAAAGGTATTTTTTCAGACTTGGAAAGCAGAATATTATTTCCACATACGCAAGTGGTCAAGTTTTATATACCATTGGATGCTGCTTCAAAAACGCTTTTCGATGATACCAAATTTTATTTATGTCGTCTTGGAGCAAAGTACAAAAAATAATTTTAAAAATGGTCCAGCTCACGGATGGTCAACGCTAGAACCAAAATATTTTGGGAATCATCATAAAACATATCAAGCTTTATTTTCAGAGGAGTAACAAAATCACTTTTTTTTTTTGAGTCGCTCTTATATACACAGAGGCACAAATCTTATTATTATTCCAAATATATATAGGCACATACATACATATATTGTTTCAAAACCGCATAAAATAAATCTTTCCAAGTTCGTTTGACTTTACTGTGCAATGTGAAAACCCCGCTTTTTTCTTAATTGTTCTTCTTATAAATGCCAATCATTTTAGATCTTCATATAAGTTTAAAAAAAACATATGATACATGCAGTGATGCCAATTCTTAAAAAAACATATTGTTGGAAAACGGCTAAAATTTTGAGTTTTTAATGAATACTGGGGTCTAATCACCGCATACGATATCGAGCAAAATTGATCGAAATTATTTATTTTGGTATCATGAAACTCGATATCGAATGAAATGTATTGAATTTGAAATTAAAGCATTCGATATCGAGGAACTCGACATTACATTTATCGAGTTCTCATTCGATACGTCAGTGTCTATCGTATGCAAAAAAATTCGAAAGTTTATTCGATACGATAGTATCGAATGCGGTGATTAGACCCCTGACTTTAAAAAAAATCGAATTCGATAGTCGATACTTTGATATATTGATATTTTTTGCCCATTCCTAGTTAAATTTTATGGGACTTGGCCATAAAAACTTGTGCCGAAGACAGTCCATTAAACTTTAGTCTGATGTGGGTCTTCTGACCCCGTTCCAGGAAAAAGTACACCTAGAAAATACTAAATAGTGAATTTTTTGTGAAGTTTCTGTTCAGATCTGTGGCCAAATTAAGGTAAACGATATTGATCGTACTTTCCATTTAAAATGTATTGAAGTCTCGATCGATATCGAATGCCGTTCCGTTCCGTTCTAGATCAGTTCTGAGTTATCTACATAATGTTATATTGAGGAGCCAACATTTGACAATTTGATTGTACTCAAGTCACATTTGACCCGTTGCTAATTAGCTGAGACCAGCTGCAATTGTACGGACCGATTTGTATGTACAAACTTTTAACAAATGTTTATAATATGCATTTGTACATACATACATACGTACTTACTTATCTGCATTACATATGTACATAACATGCATGTGTACGTCTTTATGTACATAAATATGTATAGATTTCATTGTGGGGGTTTTAAATATTGTATATTATTCTTTTAAATAATTTTTCTCTTTTATTTACAAAAATTAAAAAAAAACGAAATAAATTGAAAATACTATGAGTATAAAAGCAAATTGTGACTGCATGTGTGTGTGTGTGTCAGTGTGTGTACGAGGAGCGTATTGGTAAATTGGTTGGTCGGTTGGTTGGTACTTACTTGAGTTGCATCTGAATACGGGGTACTTGAATTCAAATTAACACGTTCTGAACCAAAGATAACATTTTGTAATTGCTGTTGTTGTTGCTGATGTTCTTGATGTTGCATTTGCAACTGTTGTTGTTGTTGCTGCTGTTGCAATTGTTGCTCCATTTTTATAGAGTTAAGTGTTGATTTGTTGGTATTTTGAAATAAATTTTGATTTAAAGTATTTGAGTTGTTGTTGTTGTTATTGGTGGAGGTGGTAAAATTTTTATTAAAATTTATAAAATTTAAATTATTTTCGAAATTTATTTTTATTTTATCATCGGTATTGTAAGTTTTTGTAGCAGCTGTTGCTGCTGCTGATGTTGTGCTTAGATTTGAGGTCTTTAGTAAACGTTGTAGTCTTAAGTTGCTATTGGTGTTGCTACTGCTACTGCTATTACTGTTGCTATTAGGACTACTGCTAATGTTGCTGGTATTACTACTGTTACTGTTGCTGTTAATATTGAAAATATTGTGATGGCTGGTGCTGCTGTTGGTGGTAGTGTTGCGATTTTTGTTGTTGTTTTTATTAGTTTTTGTCGTTGTTGTGCATGTGTTACCAGCTGTAACTTTAGCATGAGTAATATTTGCAGTCGCTGCTAAAGTTTTTTTCAATTTTTTTGCTGCTGCTTTTGTAGTTTTTGCTTTTATTAAGTTTTCCTTATATTGCTGTTGTTGTTGTTGTTGGTGTTGCTGTAATTGCTGCTGCTTATTATAAGATATTATTAAAGCTTTTTCATATGTATAAGAATTTTCTGTTAAATTTTGTATATTTTCATCATCATCATCTTCTTCTTCTCCTTGTAATTCTTCTTTAATTAATTGTTCTTCTTGTTGTTGTTGTAAATTTTGCTGTTTGAAACTGAAGATATTTTCAAATTCTTTCTCTTCTTCTTCTTCTTTTTCTTTTTCTTGACGATGATAATGATGACTATGATGTTGTTGCTCTTGTTCTTGTTCGTCTTCTTCTATAATTTCTTTAAAATCTTCTTCAATTAATTCCTCTATCAAGGATTGTTCTAAGTCCGTGATCATGTAGGGATTTATTGTAATTTCTTGCAATTGTGTCGAATTTGTTATTGTTGCTGCTGTTGCAGTGGATAAAGCTGTTATTGGTATCACTACTAAATCTTCTTCGTCTTCTTTATAATCATTTATACCAAATGATTCACAAATCATGTTCAGTTTGTATTTTTGTTTTTTTTTTATAACAATTTTATATAAAAATTTGATTTCTTATGAAATTTTTTTGATTTCCCGATTTCTGTTGTTGTTGTTGCTGTTGTTGTGGAAGTTCAAAATTCATAATTTTCATAATCACTCAGTTGCTGTGTAGGGCAACACGTTCTTTAAAAATGATTTCGTTTGTTCGTTTAATTTAAAACAAATTTTTGTTGATTTAGCAAAATTTTTACGTTGTATTGAATGCAACGGAAAACGCCAACAATCGTATTAATGTCTCCTTGGCAGTGTTTTGTAGCGAATTGAATAAAAAACTATACAATTTTGTTGCTGTTGTATGTAAAAAAGTATGAGTAATTCATAAAATAAAGATTAGTCAGACCCAGAGGAGTTTTTTTTTTAGCTTTGAATATTTTTTTCCTGGTTTTAATGCAGTTAATTGGTTGCTGTTTTTGTTGCTGATATTTGAGTTTATAGAGTTGTTACATGTTTGTCTACTACATATGTATACTTGTTATTTTAATGTAGTTTGTTTTAGTGTTGTTTTTTATAACTAGATACAAAAAAAAAATGAGGTAGTTTCTTTTCTAAATTTCTGTTAGATTTGAAATAAAAATTTCAAATCTACTGGTTTGTTAAATTGTTTATTTTTGCTACTCCTCCTGTTTCTTAAATGTTTTTTGTTGTTGTTGTAGTTGTTTTTAAAAATTTTTGTATAAAAACTTTTGTATGTATATTATTATTATATTTTGTTGTTGCTTTTATTTCAATTTTATTTTTTCTAAGCTCCCAAACGTCAACTGCACTTCAAAGTGAACACAAAACGTTTTCAAGGTGAATCTATGTTACTATTTTTTTTTATTTATTTATATTTCTTCTACAATGTACAATACTTTACTAACATTTTTGTTGTTGTTGTTATTGTTGTTGCTTAACGTTTATTTTATGTTCGTATCTACTTATATACTGGTTGTGTATTGTATATTATGTATTTTGTAGGTACATATGTATGTTTGTATGTATGTATGTACGTTATTTATTACTATTATTTTTTTATTTGAATAGGAAACTATTTTATATTTAAAGTTTTTTTTCCGCTGACTTTACACACGATTTTTTTATTTCAACTTCAATACTTTTTTGTTTTTTTTATAAAGTCTCACGTTCTGGTTTGGTATAAAATGAAATAAATTATTAATTTCTATAATATTTTTTTAATGAAATTTGAAAAAATTGTTGTTATTTTCTGGTTTTGTAATGTTGGTCACACAATTTTTTTTTTTTTTATAATAAATTATTGTTTTTAAATAAATTTAACACGTTTCTAAGTGAAATATTTGTTTGGCAGCAGTAATTTCTTTTTAAGCGTTTTATAAGTAGACACCCAAGTTAAATTATTTCCTAGTATGAAAAGTATATTTGGTTTAGGTTTTTTTTAAAAGAAATTTCAGGCAGGTAGAAGTTCCTTAGTTGTTAAAGGTTTAAATACGTTTGTTTTAAAGCTTTAAAAGCTTTTTTTATTCTAAAGTCAGCTCTTAAACGTTTTTACAAAATTCAAGTTTAGACTTGAAGTTAAATATTTCGTGATTTCTCCAATATTATAGCGTGTTTTTCTTTAAAGCTAGAAGAATTATAAACAAATATATACCAGTATCTATCAAAGTTTATAGTTGAATATTTTGCTATTTTATTCTTTATTTGTGCAAAACTTCCGTAGATCTCCTTTAGAATTTGAAGTTAATAACAAATTCTATAAACTTTATTTAAACTCGGTTGAAATATTTCCAATTTTCTTCCTTATAAATTTTTAAAATTTCCGAGTTTCTTTCTTAGAATTTGAAAATCTCGTTTAAAGTGTATGCAAATTTTTGTGTTTAGGTTTCTCCTTCTAAAGTTGGTATTGTTTTTCCAATTTCTCTTGAAATATTTCCAATTTCGTTTTAGATTTAAATTTTTCGGAATTTTAGATTTGTTGCTTTATAATTATCTAAAATTTCCAGTTTTGCTTATTCCCAAATTTTGGTAAATGTTATAAAAATGCGTTTTATTGTTGAAAAAGAAAATGTTGCAATTTCGTTTGTTGGATTTTCTTTCAGTAGCAAATTTTAAGTGTAACTTTAAAATATAATTCAAATTTTGTTTAGGAAAACTTAAACTTTTGGACTTTTTTGTAAAGCTTTTAACACTCAAAGGTCAAAGTTTTTTACGAGTTTTTTATAATTATTCCTTTTTTATTGGATTTTTAAGTTTTTTTTTAGTTTTTGTAAAATTTTAAAAGCTTTTCAAGTGCTTTTGAGTTTTTAAATTTTGTTTAATTTATTTTGCAGACAGATGTAATTTGTTTTTAAACACTTTTTAGTTTGTTTTTATAGAATTTGTTTAAACACCTTTTAAGAAATTAAAAGTTCATTTTGTAAAACTTAAGAAATTTTGAAGCTCTTTCTTTACTTTTTAGACCGTCAAAAATCGAAAATGTTTTTATATATTATAATTTTTCTCAGTGTTTTTTTCTTTGATTTATCAAACGTTTTGTGTTGTTGTTGTTGTAGTTTGAATATATTACATATGATTACCAAATTATTTAATTTCTACATACATATTTTATATACACATGTACATGTTTGTTTGTATGTATCTATATTATTTAATTTGTTAATGTTTAATTTTGGTTTGTATCTTTTATGTAAAAAGTTCTTTTTTGTTGTTGTTTTTTATTAGAATGATGTTGTTGTAGATTTTGTTTTGTAGCAGTAGTTGTAGTTTTTAAAAAATTTATATATAAATTGAGGTTTTTGTTTACTTTTTTGTCGTTTTTGTTTAGTTTATAAAGATTTTTGTTTATATTTGTCGTAATAATTTTTTGTTAAAAATCTTTTTTCTTTGAGGTAGTTTTGTTACAAAAATTTAATTAATTTTATAACATTAAAAATTTTCAATATAAATATTATTGTTGTTGTTCTGTAGTAACAATAATTTAATTTTTTTTATAGTTATTTTATTGAAAAAAAAAAAAAAATTTTTTTTCTAGTTGGCAGCTGATAATTTTCTTTTTTATTTCTGTTAAAACTTTTATATACTTAATTAAAAGCAGTATATATGTATAAGTTTTAGTATATATGTATATAAAGTATAAAAATATATATGTATATTTATTTTTTAAATTATAGAAAAATTATAAGTTCTTTTTAATAATTTAGCATTTGTTTATAAATATTTCATGTATTCACTAAATTTTGCAATAAAACGCAATTTAATATTTCTGGTTTTTTGTTGCTCACTGTGTTTTTACACCGTTTTTTTTTAATATTTATTTATTTTACATATCCCCCTTCTTCATCTTCTAATCTATTAATTCTTTTTATTTATTTTTTTAATTTCCCTTTTAATGAAAAAAAAATTTGGTCTAAAAACTTTTTTATGAAACAATCATTCAACACATAAAAACTGCACTTTACATAAAATTTACAAGTATTTGCAGGTAGTGGTACCTATCTTTACAATTTGTTTGCATGTATTGTTGTACCTTTTTTGGTGTAGGTACCTATATAAAACGTTTGTAGTTGTTGTATTTTTCTTGTTTACTTCACAGCTGTTTTTTTGAACATTTAATAGGTAGTTTCTAGTTTTGTTAAAATTTTTTTTTTTTTAATAAAAATTTTGCTTCTCTTTTATTATTTTTAGCTTTAAATATTTTAAAAAATATATCTTATTTGCCGTTTATTTAGTATTAAAATTAAAAATTGTTATTAACTTTATATGGTAAATAAGTTTTTATTTTTTCAAGCTGAGGAGGATACTTTAGTCAATTTTATTATTTTTATTTTTTAATTTGTTTGAATTTAAATTTGTTGTATCTTGACTGTTTCAAAACGAATAAAATAATGATCAGATGTGTTGGCAGTTGGCTGCAATATACCAGCCATTTAGTCAGTTGTTGTAGTATAGAAGTATGAATTTGTTTTATTGTTGTAGTTGTTGCTTTTTATTTCATTTCATTTCACTGTGAGTAGAGAACACAAATACAACAAGACAGACAAACACACTACAAAGCACAGAGTAGAGCAGAGCAAAGTAAATTAAAGAAAATTAAAAACCAGCGTTGCCGTTTTCTGTGTAATTATATACAAATGGGACAAAAAAAAAAAAAAAATGTTGGACTATTTTTGGATCATAAAATTATTTTTCTATAAGTACTAGAAAATTTTCAATTAAACTATTTTTTTATTTAAAAATTATTTCACTTCGTAAACTTACAATCAAAAATTTGCATATTCTTCAAATCTGTGGCATTTTGACAAAACAAAAAAGTCATTCAAAATAAACCAAAATTGAAGAAAATTTTCGTTTATAATACAAAATTTAAAAACGTAAACAAAAATGTTTTTTAAATGAAAATTCGTATGATTAACATTTTTTTGTTCAAATTTTTAAATTTGACTTAAGATGTTTTGTCAAAATGCGACACAAATGTTTTGACATTTTGGGTGTTGAAAGCTTTTGGTCAAAAGTCTTTGGGATAAAAAGAAACTGTCTTGGTAAGCCTAGCTTTCCTTAATATTTTGCCATATTCGAACTGTGGGTGAATAAATTGTCTGGTAAAATATATATTTTTATACCCTTCACCACAGGTGGAAAAGGGTATATGGCTATTTCCAAAAAAACGTCAACCACAAAAAATGGAAAAAAAAAAAAATTTCTTTTCAAGATTTATTTAGAGAATTGCTTCTATTTTTTTAATATATGCGTATAAATTAATTGATTCTAAAAAAAAGATAAATGGTAAACGAAGTACTAAAACTTTTAGCACATACTTGTGTATATTAGAAAATATGCATTTGTAACAACAATACTCTAATCTAAGGCATATTTTTGATCTGAAAAACATTTTTTATTAAGTTTCTTATATAAAGGATTATAAATAGCAACATAAAAAAATTTTAAATCATGGTGGACAAATTGTCCCGTTTACAATTTCTTTAACAATTTATTTAAAAAAATGTAATTCATATTTTATGAAATCGAAACCATTTTTAGGGCACATTAGTACGCAACATTTTAAAATTAATCCCAATAAAATATTGTGTCAGGTTTCGCAGAAATCACTGTTTAAACGGTTACCCCTTAAAACCCACTTCCCTTTTATGTCCCGTTTACAATCACTGGTTTTTTGAAATTATCTCGGAAACCACGACAGTAAGCGAAAAATTTAATTTGCGGAAATTAAAGAGCTAATTGAGAGTTAAAAGAATCATTAATTTAAAAAATGAAAATCAGGTTGTTTTTTACAGTTTTGTCAATATAAACGTGTGCGAATGTCCCGTTTACAATCTTGGAAGTGCCCATATATAAGTTTGTCATTCCGTTTGTAATTTCTACAATATTGATCTTAGACCCTATAAAGAATATATATTATGGGTCCTTATGAGGAGGGAAGTTGATTTAACGATATCCGTCCGCCCGTCCGTCTTACGTTTGATATGTGTTTTCCGGAGACTCCAGACATGATAGCGGCTACGTTGTTTTACATTTATGTCACATATAGTCCACCATTTCTTGCTATTGAAATTCAGCCAGATCGTGCCAACAATGGCTGAGATATGACTAAAAAACCACGACTGCCTCTAATTTTTCCAAAAAATCCCTTGTGGTTGTTGTATTTTTATTACTTTTTTCTGCATATCTGGAGAACGGCAAGAGCCAAAGCTTTTAAATTAGGTACAGACATTTAGGTTATAAATACACACCATCCTACAAAATGTGGGCGGGATTGGAGAAGTAGGCGTGGTACCTCTCATACAAAAAGTATTAAAAATTTATGAAAACCTGCATTTTTTGACTGTAATATGACCTGTGGTTACGCCTTATATATCAGAAGATCGGAAAATTTTCATAGAAAAATACCCATTTTCAGAAACCATAGATCTTCCCGAGTCCAAGTTTTATAGCCAAAATAACTGGCAAATTTCTTCTTTAACACGTCGGTATATAAATCTGTCAAATCGATTAAGAAATAGCAGAGTTATGACCAAAATACTGAAATCCCAAAAATTACTCTTTTTTATAATTAAGTTTGTTTTTTATACCCTTCACCGAAGGTCCTACACCCTATAAAGTATATATATTCTGGGTTCTTATGCAAAGCGAAGTTCAAATCCGGTTGTCGTCTCTTCTTCCAATCCCCTCACCACCCTTTCGCATTTGTTTACATATACTAGCATAATGCCCATATATGATTTTCGTTATCACCCTTCTTTATTATTTCATATATTTAACGAAATAATTTTAACAAACAGAAACTAAAAACGATTTAAAAAAAATATTTACCAGTTTTCGCTTTTTAAATTTCATTTATAATGAAGTTTTAGGTATTGTAAATATGTATGTATATGTATATGTAAAAATTATTTAGTTGCTCTTTATTCTACTCGCACAATGGTGAAGGGACTATAATGGTGTTTTCTTTTCTGACGACAATGTTCCATATATGCTACCATTCGTGCGGGTTTTTGTTCCATTCTAAAAATATATGCAAAAATGTGAGAAGTTATCGTTTTCCTTTCTAAACATGTTGCAACAATAAATGGCAAATTTGTTCCATTTCTTACCCACAGTTATAACTGAGTGTGAGATAATACCCGTACGTAAAGTACTTTTTTATGCACGCAAGTATTTTTTTTTTTTCTTGTGTTTGCGGACAATTTGCGTTATATTGTGATTTTTAGTTATATTGTGATGGATATAAAAACTTTTTGTTTTTCGTTTGTTTTAGTTTTATTTAATAATTATATTTTTTTTTGTCGCAAAATTTTTAACAACAGCTGACATTAATTATTGAAAATCAGTGCTGTTAACGCTTATGGAATGCAAAGAAAATTTAATGTTGAAAATTGCTACAAGCGTGGTGAATATCGCTTTTAGTACAAACTTTGCATTCAATATTTAACACGCTAAATACACATTAGTGTTGAGTGTAAAACGTAGCTATTATTTTGTTCCATTGTAATTTAGAAAAATGTATCACTTTGTAAGGGTTCGTGTAACCTAATAAATATATTACACAACTATAATGCATCATTTTTTTTTAGAAAAGAAAACACCATAAGATTCGGCACAGCCGAATATAGCACTCTTACTTGTCTTTTTGTACCCTCCACCCCTGGACACAATGCGTATGTCAAATTACTTCAAGTTAGTTTGTTTGGAATTGAAATCCAACAAAATCGGCTTAGTACTATAAGAGTTATGAGTCCAACTAAGGAACCACCACCCTAAAAAATGATAATCTTGTTACAAAAACGAAAATAAATTGTGTCATAATGCACGGATTTATATAAGGCTTTGCACAAATTCGTCCTATATTACTGGAAAACATTCTGGTAAATTTCGTGAATATCGTGCTATCAATTATCAAAGGCCCCATATCAAGCCTGCTCTCGGAAAAAGGCTGTTGTAATAAAATTTTGTATGTTCCAGTTTTATAAGACTATAAATAAATGACAAAGACAAATTTCATTAATATCGGCCCGTAATTTACCATAGGGTCATGTAGAACTCATTTTTGGAATATTCATACTGTGGGTGGTAGTTATCAAACATTCGGGACAGCCGAATTTTGTGTAATTTTCAAAATTTAATGCTTTGGCTGTGTGAAATTAAATTTGGATTCCGGCAACACTGTTAAATCAAAAAACAAGAAAAAAGAGGTACCAGCAACAGCATATTGTTGTTGTCTTTGCTAAGTAAAGTTGAGTTTTGTTTGTTTCTTATTGTTGTTGTAATAATTATATATTTTAATATTTAAAAAAAGAGATAAAATGGTGTGTAATAATTACCAGAGTTTATTGTTGTTGGTATTTTGTTTTGAGACTGAATACTGAATTGTATTTTGTGGCTAAAGATTGTGGGCTTGTTAAAAAAAAAAAATAAAAACAAATAAAAATCAAAACCAAAACAAAAACAACGCCATTCAAAACAAAACACACTGTCAGTGTGTTGTAAACAAAACAATACAAGAGAATAACACAAAAAAATACTCTTCGTTTGACTGTGTGTGTGCGCGAGGGTACGTATGAAATTATTATTTCGCTTCATAACAGTGTTGCCATTAGGATACGAAAGATACATTTTTCGCATCTTTTGATGGCTTCACGTACCATGTATAATCCTGACATTTTTCGTATCTTTTGAATCTGTATGCAAAATGTACAAAATCTTATTATTAAAAACTATACTCTGATCAGCGTAACCGACTCAATACTTATACAATAGCAGAAGTTTCAACCTAAATCGAGTATTACACCTAAATCTAGGATAACAAGTAGTGCGAAGTTGTTGGGAGGAAATGTGAACATCTTTTATTTTCAGGAAATTTATATGAACTTTTTGATATAGTCACCTTCGTATAAACGCCTTAACTCGTAATTTCCTTTTTACAAAAATGAATTTGTTTAGATAACATCCAAAGATAGTTATTATAATGTTTGTTTATTGTATTTTTAAAAATTACATACCTAATATTTATGACTAAAATATATATAAAAATGAATTTATATGATATCATTTTCTTTACAATATTCGCTTAAAATGATATAAAAATGTTATGTTAATAAATGTTAAAATTTTTTTCAAAATGTATCTTTTTGGGTAAAAGTGTATCTTTTTGGACACCAAAATGTATATTTCTCGAAATTTCACCGGCAACACTGCTTCATAAAGTAAACGCCAACGTTGCCACTTTCAAAGAAAACCTACAAAAAATTACTGTTTTTGAATTCTTTGCATAACACAGGATGGGTAAAATGTGCTTAATCAGAAAAAACAGAAGAAACAAACTGTGATATTAATTTTTAAGCTGTGGTTTTAATTTATTTTTTGTGTTAAATGTTCTTTGTTTTTTTTAAATTTATTCATATTTGGTTTAATGTGAAAATTACTGTTAAATTTGCGTAACCCTGATGAAGTCAACAAATAATTTACGAAACGTTGGAAAACATGTAAAGAAAAGTTTTTTATATTCAACATTTTTCATTTTTTGAATTTATTCTATGAGCTAAATTTCAGTTATGTATTTTATAAAGCTTTTTTGTAATAGTTCTATTCCTTCAATTTTTCAGAACTAGAACTAGAACTATTACAAAAAAGCTTTATAAAATACATAACTGAAATTAAGCTCATAGAATAAATTCGAAAAATGAAAAATTTTGAAAAGTTTTTTATTTACATTAAATACCATAAGCCTAATTAGCTGACTTGATACAATTCAAACATAAAATATTTATTAAAATTTGGCCAAATAACACATTATAGAATGATTTTATGTAATCTGAGTTTTTTTTAAAGAAATGAATTCAATAGATTTTTCTTTAATTTTGTTTTAGCTTAAAATTCTTGCCATCGTTGTCCATTATTTTTGACATATATACGATTTAAGAACGAAGAACGTGGTTGAAAAAAACAGGGAATGCAATATGAAAGATATTCCAGTAAATATCTTCTAATATTTTGTTAAGCAAGAGAAAAATGGTGTTTCAAAGTTGTTGAGGAACCTCAGCATAGATTGTTTCAACTACATTTCTAAAACGCTTCTTCTTTATGGTAATTTTTTTATTTATTTTTCTGGTCAGTATTTTGTACAAAAAGTCAAAAACCACCTGCTTGTCAATTGTATTTGATAAAGTTTTAAATATTTGTTTATTTCCTATAATTTGCATAGATACGATAATTATTTTATTTTAAGAAAGAACTAATATGGGCATTTCCTGGGGTCACGAACGTACGTTCGTACGCTTTTGATGTACAAATAATATAGAAAACAAAACTTTTCCTAGCATTTTTTTTTTGCGATTCGATAGCATTTGGGTAGCTCTATGTTAAGTACAAAAGATGGATTTCATCGAGTTTAAGTTTTCATAATAAGAGTTATAAACGTGTGGTCACGAACGTACGCAAAATAGAAGTCAACTTCGGCAGACAGTAGTGAAATGTAAAAATCTGCGTAATGAAACCGAATTTTCAAAAGTGATTAATTTATTTTAAAAGTGTATTAATGTAGGTCTCCCTCCATCCAGTTTTTACAACATAAAATATCTCTCTTGGTTTTTATTTAATTGGCTTATGTACCGGTCGCGAACGTACGGATCGCGGACGTACGATTTTTCCATATGTTTTTTTTTTTTATTATTATCACCATGCATTTTAGCATAAATGTCTTCAAATTTCCTTAACAAAAAAACTTAATACTCCTTTTACAATTGATTGTAATGGAGAGATTATGAAGAAAAAGTGTAAACGTAACATATTTTTTGCATGTAAAATAAGTATATAAAAATGTCTTTAGAAGTAGAAAATACAGGAAATTATAAAATTTTTCAGTTTCCAGCCCAAATTTCTCAAGTAAAACAGCTCAGATATGCTAGGAAACCATTCTTTTATAAGGGCATAGACTTTTTTCTAATAATAAACAATAAAAGACGATGATAATCAATATTTTATTTTTTTCATCCTGGTAGACCATTCTGGGGAAATGCCCATACATAATTTTAATGCAGCTCCAATAATTTCGACATTGAAAAAATTATTGGTAGATTGTTTAATGTCTGCAAAATCTTAAATTCCCTAAACATCGCGTAAAACATTTATATAAAATAAAAAACGTTAATAAAAGGGTAATGAAACGAGTTTTGTTTAAAAATGTGTTTTTTAAACCTTTTATAATGCCGTTCCATTTTTATATATGTTTTTAAATTTAAAAAAAAAACGGATTAAATTGGTCGGTTAAAAGGATTTTGAACGGGTTTTAAGACAAATTTAGTCGGGTAGAAAATGGCAACACTGTTATGTATATGCAACTACAATAACGTCGTGACTGCAATCATACTATAAGTAAATGCACAATTTTTACGAGCTATAAAAACAAATCTAGAATTAAAAACACTGTATGAAAAATAATTAAAAGCAGTTTTTGAAAATTGGAAATAATTCTGTAATGTATTTGTAAATGTTAAGATTAACGTTTGCAAGCCGATTAAAATCGCAAATAATCGTACATATCACACAATAAACAAGAGACTGAAAACTCCATTCAAAATTATTTTGGTATACATATTCTTTAAAGCGGGATTCCCGGGATGCCGGAATATGTAAATTTGTTCCCGCTTTCCCGTCAAGTTAAAAAGTATGGGAAAACCCCTTGTTTTCAAGTTTTTTTTTTTTACTGTTAGGACCAGCACTCAGGGGATGACCCCTACTAATGCATTGCATTGTGTTGGAACTAGGAAATTAGGTTGTGGGAAGATGGATAGAGGGAGTAGTGTTTGTGAACATTCGATTTGAACTTAATCATGTTGTAAGTGAGAGGGAAGACTTCTGCAGGAAGGGACCATACGAACAGTCCGGGAAAAAAAACGAATTCTCTCTGTAATGCGTTGTACGATTCACCTGCCAATCGACCACATAAGGATGGGCTCTTGAGGAAAAACGTGTATTACGAAAAAACGTACGGGTTTCGGGAACCAGATCCCTAATTTCGTCGGAACACATCCCATTGTAGTAACGATAAAACAGGCAAATACAACCCACATTGCGACGGTGCTCAAGGGAGTCAATATAATACTGTCACCGATGAGAACCTTCGCCCTCTCCTGCACACGGTCGAGAAGCTCCAAAATAGACTTTGAAGCACCGGCCCACACATGAGAGCTGTATTCCATACGCGGTCGGATATAGGTGGTATAAATAGTAAGGAGATCAGATGGAGTGAAGTATATCTTACACCGTCTTAGAAAACCGAGGCACTTGAATGCTTCTTTCGACACCTTGAATATATGTTCTGTCCATCAGACATCACATTGTATCCTCATGCCCAGAACCTCAAGAGATTCCGATTCCTCAATAATTATTCCACCCATATATACAGATGAAGCACCCCGGTGTATCGCGCGTTTATGCGTCAGAACGCAACATTGGGTTTTTCGGGCATTAAAATCGACCCTATTCGCACGACCCCATTCCGAGACTATGTCAAGGTCTCGGCCAAGCGTATCATTCATATTCTGCCTCATATCACCGACACCGGATACGCTTGGTCTGCATTCAAATGAGTACGAATGGCAAAGGTTGCTGTCATCTGCAAAAGAGTAGATAGGGTTGGAAGTTTGACAAAGTCAGAACTTTTTGCTGATAAATTTTTTAAACTCCTTAAAACAAATTAAAATATTTCCGACTTACTTTTGCCCTGTCCGCCATATTGGAAAAGACAATAAATATCGATATTACAAAGAACGCGATTTCGATAAACTCTTTTGTTTTATGTGAGGAACTCTGGATAGAAATCAGACCCATTTGGGGTACTGGGCCTTTACGTTTATATCATATTGTTATAAATTACTAGTTTTATTTGAAAGAAATTAAAGGTTTAAAAAATTTATTTTAAAAATTTACGCCCGTGTTTATAAAAATTTTTAACATTTAATTAAGGTTTACAAAACAAATTTTGTATGAAAATTTGCCTAAATAAACGTTTGTTAAATTTAATAATCGTTTATAAATACGGGCGTTAGTATATTTGTGTATGTTAAAAATATTATTACGAGTTATATTTTTAATTCGAAATATTAAAAATGCGATTAATTACGAAATATTCGTAGTCAGTTGCAAATGAACTCTCTTTTTTAAATACATTGTACATTCACAATAGCCCTATTCACATTTTTGTGCAAATGGTCTTAAATTGTAGGGTTTGCAAAATGCTCTTACTCTACGCCAACAAAATATACAGAAATGCACTTGCTACTCTTTTGTTAATATGCAACAGTTAAAATCAATATTACTATTCACAATCTCTTTAATATTTTCTATTAATTGGTTATTACCTCTTCGGCTTAGTTTAAAATGCTTGTTGCAAAACAAGTCAATTGAAGATCATACATCGTACTTCTCTAGAAATAACATAGATTCTTTAAACGCTTAGAAAATATCTGACTTCAAATAATAATACTTTGGTTTAATATTTTGCAAATTTATTACAAATTTTCCATAGAATTTTAGAAAAAAATCCTGATAAATGTGATTCTTATACTTTTTAAAATACTAGACCAGGGTTAGTGAAAAATTCCAAATTTTCCAAGTCGGATATATCCTAAATAACAAGAGATAATCAATATAAATATTTAAGTTAAAAATTTTTTTTAGAACACGCCTATTTCATTGATAAATTTTAAGATCGGGCTTAAATTATAAATTCTGGGTCGATTTTAATTTTTGTTATACCCAAGGTGCCCTACTGCCAACACTTAAACTCGAATATAAGTCCTTAATTGCCTTCTGAACCGTACTTACCATTAAGAAACTCGAGTTTTTTTCCATTTTTTACATTTATTAAATATTTATTTTTTTTTATCGATAAACGTTATTTATTGTTAGCGTGATTTTTACGAAAACCATATTTCTTTCGCGTATCCTTTTTAGCGGCGCATAAATCGATTGGTATTTTTAGGTTGTTGTTAAGAACCACAAGTGCAAAAATTTTGCTTTCCCTTAATAATTCTTAAGTTTAACAATTTTGTTGTCTTTATTCCCCGCACTAAAAAGCAAACTATGCTTCTTCAACCTTATGAACTCAGCCTTTTTTTTTATTGGGAGAGGGCTATAAATAGCTTTATAATTTACCCAAATAAATCAACTGACAATCCTTAAAGATTGTTTGTTCTTACATAGATTCAAAACCCTTGACTTCATAGCCTTGAATTGCTACGTCATTTTTCAAATTTCGTATTTTGTATATTAATAAATTATTTAAAAATTGTAAGAACAGATTTTTATTACGCCTTCGTTTGCTTAAATTTTTTTTCACCTATGAAATTTTAAGTCATGCCTGTAAAGTTAAACAGGCAAAAACAAATCATAAAAAGGTTTGCATTTGGTTAAAAATACATTGACTGTAACACTCAATTTACATGATGAATTTTATGACGTCCAATTTTGGACGTCATTTGTTTGTTTGGTAGCAAGCGGTGTAGAGAAGAAAGAGGGGTAGAAAAATAGACATGATTTCTGTTTTATCTTCCTCTTTCTTCTCTACACCGCTTGCTGCCAAACAAAAAATGACGTCTAAAATTGGACGTCATAAAATTCATCATGTAAATTGGGTGTAAGTGATAAGATACATAATTTTTAAAAGGGCAAAAATCAACATCTCGATGACAGTTATAACGTTTTTTTCATTACTCAAAGCATCATCACTTTAAAAGTGTTCTTTCATGTTATTTTCCTCTTCCTGCTCCGGAGGGTAGTATTTTCCAATAATAATAAAAGCTTCTAAAATTTAAAAGAAACTTCTATTGGCTGAGTTAATCTTTAGTAAGTTTGTGTTGACAAAATTTTTTATTAATCAATTTTAAAAAAAACTTTAATTTAATTTCCATCACTGCTTACCATCTACAAACTTCATCCATCCACAATTATTATAACCATCTTATAAAACTTACAGAAGTAAAATACAAAATGGAATTAAAAAAAAATTCACATAAAATACCCCATAGTGAATAATCAGCAAATTGACAAATCGAGTGCCAATTAAGTATCTGCATCTATTATTCTGCATGATAGTGTGTGTGTGTGCGTACATGTTAAATTTAATCTCCTGATTTAAATCTATAAGAGTGCCTTTTATTAGTAACGGTACTATTTGTAATAACAATACAATAACAAGAGCATCTAACGAATAACACACTTCCAAACTAAAGAACGGGCAAAAATAAACAACAACAACAACAGAACCAAATAGAATGGAACCGTCAAATAGTCTGCCATGTTATCGGGGACTAGAAAATCCCACATACAACCAACCCGTACAAGTACGTACTTGTACTTGTTGTATTCGTACGATTAATTCGTATCTGAGGTAAATGTTTCTGTTCTTTTTCTATTTTTTGTTTTGTTTTGTTTTTTTTTTATTGTACAATAATTTCTTATCAATGTTTTCTGCTATATTTGATAATTTTTTTTTTCGCCATTTACACATTTTAAAGTAAGTAATAATAATTAATGCAGGAGAAATTTATTGAACTTGTGTGTGGCATATAAAATTTAACATTTTCCAAGGTCATTTTAAATTTCGGAATTATAAAATTCGTTTAGATAAATACCATTGACCTCTTACTAAATAAGCACTCCAACTGATTTCGATAGAATTTGCGTTATTGGCAAAAGAATACATACACACATACAAGTGTGTACCTGGATGTGTATGGCTATATAAAAAAAAACAAATTTTGTTCGATAAATGTTTGAAATTGTTAAAATTGTAATACAACGATTGATTCCTGAAATAATAAACGTTTTTGTTTTCTACGTAGTTTGTACATTAGCGAAATTCAGTCGCAGGAAACTCTGAGCATTTTGTTGCTGGATATACCAAAAGAGCATTTGATCTTTTGCAAGACTATTTGCTCCAAATACAGAACTCCGCTATTATTATATTTAATTTCGCAACTTTTTGTAACAACTTATTCAAAATTTTTTCATTTTTCGAATTTATTCTATGAGCTTTATTTCAGTTATGTATTTAATAAAGCTTTTTGTAATGAAAAAAAATGAAAAAATTTTGAATATAATAAAAAGTAACCTTCGGAAGGAAATAATTCCCAGTTTCTTTTTGTAACATCTTTTGTTTGAAAGTTTTTAAAAAAACCGATAAATGTGCCAAACATATGTATGTTATTTTTATTCCCACACCATAATAGTGGAGAGGGTATTATGTGTGAAAAACTAAAATGTTTTGGCTCTAGAGTCTAGACCAGTGAAGGGCACACACATACTATCACATTTATGCACAACAAAGCAACAGCCGAACGTACATTGTCACAGACCACACAAAGAAGTTTATAGTGTACATGTGTCGACGTCGCACAAGCAGCATTTTTATTCCTATGCACGCGTACATAGGATTTGCAAATGTGCACGTCACTGTTCTAGACTCACCGATCGACTTACTGAGCTACCTAAATAGGAACGGAAGCGTTTTTTGTGTGTCAAAATTTCTCATTTGCATACAATTTATACGAAACAAACCATTAGAATGCGAATTAGAAACCACCGGCTGATAAATCTTATTTGACAGATCGCTATGTCGGTTTGTTTTATTGAAATTGTATTTAAATAAAATGTTCATGTTTAAAAAACCGCTTGCCGCTTTTGTTTAGGTTGTTCAGTTAGAATCACTTTTGAGTCGATCTAGCGATCCGTGTAATCTTGTGCGCAAAGAACAGGTCACAATTTTGATAATAATTTCATGAAAATTGGTGCATACGTCTTAACCGTCATAAGGACGAAGCCTATTTAGAATGATGAGAAAAATTTCTTAATTTCACATAAGCCCATACAAAATTCTTTTCGGAATAAGAGGGGTTTTAAACACGAAAATTCTATTGTCAATACTATTTCAATAAAACAAACCAACCTAGCGGTCTGTCAAATAAGATTTTCCAGTGGGGTGGTGTTGAATTCACGTTCTTAAGATTTGTTTCATATAAATTGTATTAAAATAAGAAGTTATGACATGATAAAAACGATTGACGCTATTATTAAAGTTGCTCCGTTCTACTGCTGAGCATTGCACGAGGCTGATACAATGCTTAACATGCTTTCTGAAAGAATCGTTAGATAATCTTTACACACATGTCAAACGATTTTTTCTACGAAATATATATGCGCCTTTCACTGTGTTGTAGAAGTATCTTACAGAGGAATCTGCTTGTGTAAAAGTTTCTCCCGTCATGGCAAAAATGTTAACTGGTAGGTCCAGAATTGATCATAGTTCCCACATAAATCCTCTCTCCATAATGGCGTTAAGACGAACAAATCTCATATAGATGTTGATATTAAGATAATATACGACACAAAGAACTTTTACATTAATCTTAACCTCAAAACATAATTTTGTTTTTCCGCGTCCATGATTGGCCATGGGTCCCAAATGGGGTACACTTTCGAAACTGTGGCCTTATAAACTGTGGTGTAGGGTATCAATTAGTCTGGCATGACCCACCATACTTTCTTACTTTTTTAAATTTATATTAGTTTGTATAGTCACATACATTTCGTCCTCCCGAGGAATGTGCAAAGATGACATAGGTGCAAATTATAGCTGAAGATAGTCTGGGGCCTGAAATGAGCAGATCTTTTAAGAACACGGCCGACCAAGCTCCTATCTGGTGCTACGGAAACCTTAAGTCCCGTTCACTACTTACCGACAGCTAAAGGTAGGATTTTGTTGACCGTATAAAAAGAGCGTACAAATTTATTTTTTTTTCTCACAAGAAATTTAGTTTTCATTTTCTAAAATCAGGTAGTTAGGCTGGTTGTTGGTGTCGAAGGTAGTGCTGGGATACTATCGATATTTTCAACTATCGATATTTATCGATAGTTCAGATTTCACTATCGATATATCGATATTACTATCGAGTGAATGTTTGTACTTGTGCAGGAAACTTTAATTATTTTTTTTATAAGGCTACAGTTCGTTGTTTTTATCACTTTATTGAATGTATGAGACGTATGTGTGTACGCACGTTATTTTAGATTGCAGTTTTTTAAAAATTGATAAGTACCTTTCTGAAGGAACCGAAGTAACAGGGACTATAAGATATTCCATTGCAACTTCAAAAAATTTTCTAAATTCTAAACCCAAAAAGGTAATCAATCTAGCGGACTTATCCTCTAATGGTCGTTCATTGTTTTGTCTTATTCTTGCAATTGCATTTGGATTTGCATTTTTTTACAACATTACAAAAAAATTTGCCATTTCAGTCCCTATATAAACATGCAAAAATTTCGACTTAAAGTCCTTTAATTAGCAGTAAAAAGCATTGCTAAGCAATCCATACCACTTGCCATTCTTGTTGTTTGTATTAATTGCTGTAATTCAGCGCGAATTAATAATATCATGTAAAAATTTGCGGCAAAAACTGTGTGTGTATAGCTGCTGTAACATGTCTTCATAGCTGTATTTAAAAAAATAATAATATCGATATTGATATTTTTCCTATCGATATTTTCGATATTTTAAGACTATCGATAATATCGATAGTCTATCGATAGTTTCCCAGCACTAGTCGAAGGGAAGGCTCTGATCTTAAAGAAGTCGATTGGCGATTATAAAGCAAGCGATTTTTATAAGCAGCGGGGATAAATTTAGGAAATACATATAAGTAGGGTTCCTTCTGTTCAAAATGAAGAGCTTAATCTTGTAAACTAAGAAAGTCTTATAAATTTGGGAACAATATAATAATGCAAACCCAACAAATGAGATTTTTATAACTTGAACAAAAATTTACTTCGAAAAGATCAATGATTGCAATGCACATTTCTGAGGCATTTTGACAAAACATCTTAAGTCAAATTTAAAAAGTTGAAAAAAATGTTGTTAATCATACGAATTTTCATTCAAAAAACATTTTTGTTTACGTTTTTTAATTTTGCTTTAATTTTGGTTTATTTTATTAGGGGTGTGCTGTAATACCATGTGAGATAAGGCCATGATGGCTTTATCTCTCATTCAATAGGGAGATAAAGCCTTTTGTTTTTTTTTTCATTTGAATGGAAGATAAAGCCATCATGGCCTTAGCTCACATTAGCAATATTATAAAATGGCTTTATCTCTCATTTCAGTTCCGGAGACACTAAAGTTAAGTATTGAAATCTGGCTTCGCATACTAAAGTTTTTCTGCGTGGCGGCCTGAGGTCGTGCTTAGGAGTTTTTTCCTCCAGTAGGACGCGGCAGGTGGCTTCGCTGAATAAAGTTTTCCTGCGTGCGTCGCAAGAATAAAAAAAATTTTTATCATTGATAACTAAGGATTTTCCCTTTTACAGAATGTTAACACCGTGCATTATAATATTCTGAAAAAATATGACTTTATCTCTCATTTGCGAAAAAAATATGGCTATATCTCTCATTTCGCAAAATTTTAATTATGACCTCTCAATGATTGGGCAATAAGGCCATTATGGCTTTATCTCCCATTCAATTGAGCAATAAAGCCATCATGGCCTTATCTCACATGGTTTTAAAGCACTCCCCCCCCCCCCCCCTTTTATTATTTAATAAAAATTATTATTTCACCGTTTTTATTTAAAAAACTTTTTTGCTATCTTATATGGACTTAAGATGTTTTGTCAAAATGCCACAGATTTATATATATACATAAGTACATACTAAATTTGTTTGAATCTAATAAATTTTATTTAAGGAAATAATATAATTTTGTAAATTTTTTTAATTCAAATATGTAATCGCTTCTATTTCAGGTTCCGTAAAAGCTTATTAGTCTACTTTGGGTGTTAATTGATTTGATAAAATTAGGTCTATTAAATATTCCGTTATACAGGCGTATTAAAAGTCCGCCTACATAATAAAAACAAACAAAAATATTTTTAAAATAATAAAAGTTAACATAGTTTTCCAAAAAATATTTACAAGATATAAAAAACTTGTATAAACAAAAACAAAACTCAAATATACGTACGATACTAATTAGTAATTACAATAACACGTTTTAAGGCAGAATTTCATAAAATACGCATAAATAGTTTTATTTACACACGCGTGTGTGTGTGTGTGTGTGTGCAAATGCGTACCTGCAAAATATTTAAAATACCATTCTTAAAGCGTAAGAAATGAATATCTGCGTAATATCTTCAATTTGTATTCGCTACATACAAACATATTTGTGACATTCTAATTTGTTTTTTATTTGCATTTAAATTTTTATAAAAATATGCGCTTAAATTTTTTTTTTTTTTTTTTTTTTTTGATAACGTTAATCAAAATATGTTGTGGCCTATTTTTTATTTTTGTTTACAATTTTACCAGAGAGGTCCAAGGCCGGGTATAGCGGGGATTGGATGAGAGAAGAACATCCGTTTAAAGTGTAAAAATAAATTAATGCGTAATTATTTTAATCAAAAATATTTATTATAACAATTTTTTGATATGACGAAAAATTACGCTCTATTTAATTGTTGCCCAGATGTCTGATTAATAGTTTTTTTTTTTCAAACTATTTCTTTTCTAGTCTTTCTTTATGTTAGTTTTTTTTTTTTGCAAACCACAACTAAGTGATTTAGATTTCTTATCTATTAAGTATAATTAAAAAAAAAAAAATGTCCATAAATAACACAACTGATTGCAATAGAATGTTGATGTATGTAAACTAAACAAGTGCACGTGTAGGTTAGTAAGAAAATTTAAGTTATTTTTGCCAACTTAATAATTCAGTTTTAAAATCGATGGAAAGTATTATATTTGTTGCGCATACAAATTGGCTTAAATTTCCAATTGGGCTTTACAATTATCGTTCATTGCGCTTTATTAATTTAGACTCTTTCCACACTTGCAATTTTTGTTGAAATAATTATTGAGTTTGTGGCTGGGAAAGGTGAGAATATTTGGGGAAGATTGTGCTGTACTTCTCACTTTTCAACTAAAAGTTGGCTAACGGTATATGTGTATATTTACATAAACTTATATAAAATTTAAAAAGGAGAAGATGGAACACAAGGTTAAAATTCAAAAATTGCAAGACAAGAATTTCATAATCTGGATACTAATGCAATTTTAAAGCAGAACTTTAAAATTTTACAAATTGCATGTCTGGACGATGACTTATTTTCATTTTTTTGTGCATCTTCTTTGCCGTTGCTAGTAGTACTCAAAATAATCATATAAGTAGTTGGCCATATGTACATATGTTTGTATGAATGTTTGTATTAAGCTAATAGTGATGAGTAAAGGGTTACAATTGTGCATACATAGTTCTATTCTACCTGGGCCCTGTTTCTTAAAACTACAAGTTACAAATCTACAAGTAAAATACTTTAAAAAAGGTAACAATTTTACAATTTTTGTTTTAAACGTAGTTTACATGTAGGTTTGTAACGTGTTGTATTTTACGTATTTTACTTGTAGATTTGTAACTTGTAGTATTTTACGTATTTTACTTGCAGATTTGTAACTTGTCGTATTTTACGCATTTTACCTGTAGATTTGTAACTTGTAGTATTTCACTTGTAGATTTGGAACTTGCAGTTTTGAGAAACAGGGCCCTGGTATTTATCCGATGAAAACCGGGTTAATACAAGGTATATTTAGACTTTGAGATATGCAGCATATAATAATCAATAATTGCTTTTCAGCTGGTTTTTATATTCCAAATAGATTTAATGTGCAGTTTCTCCAATAGAGGCAATCGATTGTGTAGAAAAGAGCAAAATAAAAATTCCACACGATCTTTGGCTAATTTAAACACACTTGCAATTTTCTTGATTGCATATGTTCGACTCGGAACTCGGTTCCAAGAAAGGTCTGTTTCATCCGCATTCCACACCTGATCCGGAATGTAGTCACCACCATAATTTCTTTAGCCAGTTTTATGCAGCGTTTAAAAAACTGCAGTCAAAGTGGAAAAACTGCCATTTCTTTTAATTCTTCATTTGCCATTGGCCAAAAGAAAATTGTTGCTTTTACTTCTGATTCATTAAATGTAAACAGTAAAAAAGCGAAAAGTTGTTCCCAAATTCTCATTTTTGTTCGACAGTTTTTGGATTCGACTGCAGTTTTTTAAGCCCTGGTTTTAGGGGAATTTTTAAGCTGCTGGCTTCTATGCAGATGCTATTTCACCCCTAATTTTAATATTATGAAGCAAGTGTCTTTACAGAATACACGTCATCTAACCTGTATTTTCAGAAAATTCGAATTTCTTATCTTTCTAGGCTTATGTTTGCGGCTCACCGGTTTTGGTTGTGCAGAGTTTTTTCTAACACAAAACATGTATTTAATTTAAAATCCTTCAAATCTGGCATAAACAACGATTTCTGATAAAAAAAAAAATACATACATTTTTAACCCGTGTTAAATCAAACAAAAAGCGTAAAAACAAAATAAAATATTAATAAGTATGTAAATATATAATATGGTGAGGCCTAACTCCGCTTATGTAAATATATTCCCCACGCAGGGCTGTCAGACTTGGGGATTTATCCCCAAAGTTGGGGATTTTATGCGAGCAAAAAGGACAAAGAAAGTCATTTGGGGATTGGGGATTTTTTTGGGGATTTAAAAAAAAATTCGGGGATTTTTTGGGGATTTTACACTCTTTAAATATATTTTCCCTTTTATTATTTATGCTTATTTTTCTTTGTCTCGTATTAAAAATATGAAAAAAAGTAGCATAACTTTTGTCTTACTCTTATCAACAACTTATACGGTGTAAAAGGTCCTTATTAAGATTACCATTTTAGTTAAAAGGTAGTGTTAAAGGTACTTTATAAATTAATGTTATTTTTCCTTCAGGGTACAAACAAAATAAAATAATTTTTTCTACAAAAAATTTTTATTTGGGGATTTTTGGGGATTTCTAATTAAAATTTTTCTTACTATTTTTACTTTAAAAAAAAAAAAAAAAATTTAAATTTGGTCAGAAAAAAAACAAACAGAAAAATATTTACTTATTAAGGTTTTTTTTATTTATTTGGGGATTTTTGGGGATATTTTTTTAATTTTTTGGGGACAAGGAAAAAAAGTACCTGGCAGCCCTGTCCCCACGTTTCGTGAATTTTATGTTCACTTCTTTAGGGGATTTGTCTATTAATATAAAATAAAAACATCAACCTTTATTAATACACTTAATATGAATTAAACTAATTTTAATTATTCTGTTTTTCTATATACCTGGAGAACGAAAAGGGCAAAAGTTTCCAAATAAAGTGCAGTCATCTTGGTAATCTATACACAACGTCCGACAAAATGTGGGTTTGACGCAAAATATATTTATTTATATCTCAAGAACGGTATTTAAATACATTTCTGATCTTATCGCACCATGGGAATGGGTCACAGATGTATGAGAAAAAAATAAAAGTTCTCGAATCATGTTCTAATAGCAATATTTTTTTGTCTTACGGCAAAACAAATAAAAACTGCAAGAAATAAAGTAAAAAAAGTCACATCTTCAGCCCGCGCAAGAGCTCCTAAAAATTAATGTGCTGTTTTCACAAGACAAGTGACTGAACGTGTAGTAAAAATCATAGCTTGGGAATAATGATTAGAAATCCTAATGATTAGCAATTGGATTAGAAATTTTAATTGTGCTGAAAAATTGATTAATTATGATTAGTTAGCCATTTTAGACGATTACTAATTGATAAGATTAGAAATAATCAAAAATCTAATCACAATTAGTGACGATTAGCATTTCTAATCAAATCTAACCAAAATTGATCCAAAAAATAATTGATTAGATTTCTTGATTATTTTTGATTAGATTAGATCAACTATTTTTAACTATTTTTGTGAAAAGAAAATATTTATTTATCACATTTGTTGCTATATTTACATAATGTAACAGTTTTTGAATATTGCATAAAATTGCATTATATATTGCCACATACATATCGTCGGTTGATTATTTAATTGTCGTATGTAATTTGTATCTACATATGACAATTAAATAATCAACCGACGACATATATTTACATACTATTTAAATTTATACATGCTATACATAAAATAAATATAAAGAACGAATTTTACAGAATGTCAAACAAAAAAAAAACAAAAATGCATATTCAGTAAGTTCTGTAAAAAAACGAAAATAGGTATATATATTACAATTACGTCGTTTTAAATGTATGCTGATTCTGTTTATATATAATTCACAAAAAATTGACATTAGACTTCATTAATACCAACTTTTCAAAAGAAAAGACTAACAATGAAATTCGTCTTGGACTATTAATGATGCCTGCAAATGAGAATAGTCGTTCAACGGGTGCTGACGAAGTCAGTAGGGTGTTACACGATACACATTCTGTGAAATTCGTTCTTTATATTTATTATATGTATAGCATGTATAAATGTAAATAGTATGTAAATATATATGTATGTGGCAATATATAATGCAATTTTATGCAATATTCAAAAACTGTTACATTATGTAAATATAGCACAAATGTGATAAATAAATATTTTTTTTCACAAAAATAGTTGATCTAATTAAATCTAATCAAAAATAATCAAGAAATCTAATCAATTATTTTTTGGATAAGTTTTGATTAGATTTGATTAGAAATGCTAATCGTCACTTATTGTGATTAGATTTTTGATTATTTCTAATCAAATCAATTAGTAATCTGAAATTTTTATCAAAATTCAATTCTAATGATTAGATTATTTTATTTCTCTAATCGTAATGATTTCTAATTCTAATCGAAATTCCCCAACTATGGTAAAAATTATATGAAAAGCACTCAGGTTTTTGAGTATTTTTCATATAAATTTTACTACACGTTTAGTCACTTGTGTTGTGTAAACAGCACATAAGTATATATAAGAAAAGTAAATTTTTTATATTTAAATATTTTATATACTATCAATTATTATTAATTAAATCTGATAACATTTTGAATTTAACTTAAAAAAATAAAACTTTGGTTCTTATACAACAGAAAACAATAAAATCATTTTTGGTCACAAAATCTTGTTTACTGTCAAATCTAGGCATCTCTCGTCTTGATTCAAGTTTCGTCTATGTTAAACCTTCTCTTAATTTTTTATTGCATAGAGTCATGGATGCTTCTGATACTATTTTCACGAACTACAGTAATATGCTTTTCTGCAATAAAATTGAAGGTCAAAGCACTAAAAATAAATTAAAAATATTTAACAGGGGTCTAGTGCAGACAAAAATACAACATATTTACGCTATTAGAAGTCGATAAGGGAAAAAAAATGTTTTCGACCCACCCTAGTATATAAGATTCGCAATAGCCAAATATATCACTATTAAGCTACGGTCACACTTTGACCAAAAAAAAAACTTGACCAACAGGTAAACTTAAATACTATTCCCATATTTATTTTGATCTTAAAAAACATATTAATGGGTCGATTACGGATGGGAACACAACTGTTCAAATATTCAATTTTTTTTTATTTTAACAAGTGTGGCGTTGCTTTATTTTGCTGCTCAACTTCAGTTAAGTTGCCATCCGTAATTGACCCGTGAAATAGATATTTGCTATTTCTAACACCATAATAAGTTTTATTTTGTGATATTCATACCATGTTAAATCACACTAACTATTACGAATAGTAGTGGCTACGCTTATTTGGTGAAACATTTATTACGTGTGACCCCATAGCTTTACTCGTTTGGTTTTAATATGGCTGTTTAATGTTAGGGGTTCTTAAAGAAAATCGAAAAAGTATTACAAACTAAAATTGACTAAATTATATGTACCTAGAAATTTCGAAATTTAAAAAAATCACTCACGTTACAAAAAAGTATCTCAATCTCAGCATTTTTTAAATGAAAATACTAAAGTCAATAAAATTTACTGAATAAGGCCTGGAACAGAATTAAGAAGTTGTAGTAGCTGCTGAAGCTGAAAATGCTCTGTAGCGCAACAAAGTTAAAAATTAAGAATTTTGCGCTTCAACTTCAACTGCAACGACTACTACAACTACGTATTCTGTTGACACCATTTTGAAACTGCCGTTTTTAACTTTTGACAGCTTGCAGCTCTATTCGTAACGTTGGACTACAGCGACTATTCTGTTCCCCACTTAACCTGAAAATGCTTTAATAAGGAAAATAATTTTACCAAACTATTGTCGTTTTATGAATATTATTTTTGTCAAGCTAATAGGGCCTAAATTTCTTCAATGTAAAAAAAATAAAAAAAAAAAAGTTTTACTTTTTATAATAAAAAAAAACATTAAAAAAAACAATTTTTGGTACAATTTACAATCTAAGTGGTACAATTTGCAGTTTTCAATGCCTAGTAGGTATACGAGATATACAGCTGAATTTTATAGTATTTTTATTATATTTATGCGAAAGTGTTGGTGCCATATTCTCTTTTTTCTTTGCTGCTTTTGTTATATACAGCAACAACTGTTTTTATTATTATTCTGTGATTGTTGTTGTTGACTTTTGTATATAAACAAAATTGAAACTGCTGATTACTCTGTTTCTCAGCACTCAAATCAGCTGTTCTAAAGAGTATTAATCATATGTTTTCTACATGCAAACTAATTCACCACTACACACACACGTACTCTCGTACAATAACTTTGTTTTTTTCTTGTTTTGTTTTGTTTTTCTTTTGATTTGTTTTTAAAAGTGCAAGTATCTAGGAGAGTTTTTTTATTTTTGTTTTTATATGAGAATTTCATTGTATTTGATGTATCCGTATCTATTGGATTGATTTTGAAGAAATAACGTAAAAGAGGAACTAACAACAACAAAAACAGAGAGTGTGGATTGTGGAAAGTAAACAAATAAATGACGAAGCATTAAAACTAAAGTGGAATTTAGACATGATAAATGCATTCAATATTTATTTATGTATGTATGTAAGAAAAAGATTTATATGTACATATGTAAGTATTTACAGCATTTTACAACGAATTTTTTTTTTTTTTTTTTTTTTGGAAAATACACTCTTGTTCTCTCTGTCTAATTCTCTTTTACATAAATTTGTACTTGTAGGTATAAAACATTATTTTTTTCATAATTTTGTTTTTAAGAAATCCTTCAAATTGTAATTTTTTTTTTAAAGATAATTAGCACTTTAACATTAAATGTTCATGGCAGAATTTAGAAAAATAAACATATTTCCGACTATGTGCTGTTTTTATTTATTTATTTATTTTTCTATAAAATTTTTTTTTTATTTTGTACATAAAATCATCACTCTACTTAAATGTTTTTGAGAAACGAGCAAAACTTATTTTGTTTATATGTACTATACAACAATAACAAATAACAATAAATAAATTGTTGTTGTTTGTACGCTTATACAGTGTCGTAGTCACATTGAGGATCAGCTGATTTAAATTTTACGGTGTCAATGCCTTAGAAAATAAATAGGTAGTAATAGAAAAACAACAAAGTTTTCATATAGGAGAGGTTTTTTATTTGCTTTTTCTTAGGAGAATCTATTTAAAAACAGACACTATTATAGGTACACTCTTGATTATTGCAATAGGTATTTTCAGTGATCAGTAAGGGAAATAGAGAACCAAACATTGAAATATGCCTAAAACGAATAATGCTATTCTTATTTTCTGAATTAAAATTATTATCCAATTTAAGTCTTGAACAAATGTTATTGAGGCAAGTCAGGACTTATTTAGAGGTTAGGTATTTAGGTGTTAGGTGATGAAGGGTTGACTGTATATGGTAAATGTAGGCACTTAAAGTTGCACCTAACTAAATACTTAGAGAAGATAAGCCCGTGGTTTATTGGTAAGATCGCTGATTTTTGGAATGATAGATTTTACTTTGTCTTAATCTTTTATAATCTCTCCACAGTATGAGTTTTTATAAAAGAGTTAGATAATATACCTATGTTATGATGGGAAATGTTTTAGGGTTAGATTTTAAGACATGAATTTATTAAGTTGGTCACCGTTGACCAATTTCGATAGAAGTTTTAATAGAAGTGTGTCTTCATTTTTTTCTTAACAATACACTGCGTTTTTGCTTCATTGGTGCAAAATTATATAAAATGATAAAAAGAATATTTATGGTGACATTTGGTTTTATGACAATCATGTCTTAAGGTATGTTCAGAACTAAGAAATATTTGACGAAAAAATCCAAAAACACGTGACTTGATTATAATTGTATAATGTACAAGCTGACCCGGCAAACGTTGTTTTGCCATATAACTTATTTCTTTCAGACGTTACAGTGCCTGCATGCCAAATTTTAAGAAAACCGGTTGATAAGTGAGAAGATAATAAAATTTATAGGCTATAGTTCTTTCCAGATGTAACACTATTTGCCTGTCATATTTCAAGAAAATCAGTTGATAAGTTTTGAAGATATAGGGAGAGGGAGGTTTTATCCCTCTTGCCCTATTTCATGCCCTTTTCTCTTTTAGATGTTACAGTGTCTGCATGCCAAATTTTAAGAAACACGGTTGATCAGTTATGAAGATATAGAAAGGGGGAGCTTTAACCCCTCTTGATTCACGCGCTTAATAAAGACATCTAAAGGCTATAGTACTTTCCAGCTGTAACACTATTTGCCTGTGAAATTTCAAGAAATTCGGTCAATTAGTTAAGAAGATATTGGGAGAGGGAGCTGTTACTCTTCTTACCCTATTTCACATCCTATTCCATATTTCCTTTCAGATATTACAGTGTCTGCATGCCAAATTTTAAGAAACCCCGTTCATTAGTTTAAAAGATATAGGGAACGGGAGTTTTAGGCTATAGTTCTTTCCAGTTGCTACACTATTTTTCTGCAAAATTTCAAGAAAATCGGTCAATTTGTTAAGCAGATACAGGGAGGGGGAGCTTTTACCTCTCTTGCCCTTTTTCAGCCTTTTAACCTTTTTTCTTTCAAATGTTACTTTGCCTGCATGCCAAATTCTAAGAAAACAGGTTGATTAGCTAAGAGGTCTTATAAACAAACATGAAAACTCATTTCACATCTGTTTGGCAACTCCTCTTTCTTCTCTACCCCGATTGCCTACAAACAAAACAAACGTGATTGTTAGACATGTCTAAATAGACACCGTGTAAACTCCCTCAAGATATAGGGAGGGGGAGCTAATGCCATATTTTGCGCCCTCTAGCGATATAAAATATACTATACGATCTATTCTCATACCTAACAAACACACATACAAAATTTAATAAAAATCAGTTAAGCCGTTTCAGAGGAGTTCAAAATGAAGGGCATTTTGTTGATATTTGATAAATGCCATATCTGCGGAACCCCTAAGCCTATTTCGTGTAAAACTTAACTTTAACCATCTACAGACTATTCCCAACGTACCCTGAAATTGTGGTTGAAATCGGTCGAGGCGTTTCCGCAGTTAGTGGTGACATCAAAGTGTACACTTATTTTGATATATATAGATTTTAGGAACTGTTAAATGATGTTTGATCTAGCCAAACTTTTGCAAAGCAAATATTTTTTAATAAAACTAGTGGCTACGTGAAGGTCGTCAAATATTTAATAGATGTGAACATAGCTTGAGGTAAATATAAATTTTAGATAATATAATTTAAAGATACATGCGGTAAAATGTATAATTATAAAATGATTGTTTAAAGTAATTAATTTTAAACAGGTTTTTTTAATGCAACCGAACTTTGTGATGATCGATTAATTATTTTTCGTAGCTCCAATATAAAATCTCCTCCTGGAAAACACTAACACAACTTAATCTAAAACAAAACAAGATATTTTTCTAATTTTTTCGAACAGACTTTATACGCCTAAATATTTACAGTTGTCATTTAAAGCCCACTGCTGAAGTCTTCGAACTCTCGGTAAAGGGTATCAAAGATTTAGCACAGCCTTATAATTATGGCACTTTTAAAAACCCTAACTTTTTCGGTAAGCTAGATTTTAATATGATATTTGCTATTTATAAAATTTTTATTTTTTGAAATTTTGTTTTTTGTAAAATTTAAACAACTTTGTAATTTGAGATCAAAAATATTGTAAAGTTTTTTACCTTTTCGACTTTTTTTTATAATAATATGATAAGCTCGAGGTCAGTTTTTATTCTTTAAATTTGTTATTTTTTTAATATTTAGACTTTCTTTGGATAAGAAGCTTTGAAATGTAAATAATTTTTTTATTTTTTATTAATTTTAGCCAATATTCTTGTCTTCAATTTCTGCGAAATTTAAATGTTTTCATATGTTTTCATATGAACACACAGAACGAAAAAATGAGTTAACAAATTGTCAACCAATGGTATTAAGACGATAACGAGGTGTTGGCAATATTTTAACAACATCTGTTCTCAAATTTTTAACAAAACGTTGCCAAATTAAACACAAGACGTAAAAAGACAATTGTTATCAAATTGACAACTACCTGTTGTCAAATATATAACGGAGATAAAGGTTCCACTAAATGAATCTGCCAGCTGAAAGACTTGGGTTGAATTCGCAAACCAAAATCAAAATCTAATTTGTGATCAAAGAGATGGAATTACATATTTTGTCGTTGGAAACTTCATTGCAAACAACTTAGTGTTTCATTCCTTCGATTTTGCCAGTTTAACAGCAGAAATTATCCCACAATTGCCATTTGAAAGTAATATGAAGGCAAATTAACCAAAAGTTAAAGTTTTTTTTTTCGTATTCTTTCTGTCAAGACTTTGTCTTGAAAACCTGAATACATTCGTCTATTATGTTTTTTTGTCCACTTTCGTCGACATTTTTATTTGTACAAATGTAAACATTAGAGCTTGTGCCATAGCTATTTCTAAGAACAATTTTTGATTTTTAGTTGAACTGTTAATTTTTAATTTTTTGATATTCTTTAATTAGGCTTGAGTTCATCAAATTTAATTTTCATAAAATTATTTTCACTGAGGGAAGGAATTTTACAACTTGTGAAAATAATTAAATGAAAATTAAATTTGATGAACTCAAGCCTAATTAAAGAATATCAAAAAATTAAATTTTACATTTTTAATATTTTGTTATAAGTTAAGTTGTTAAGTTAAGTTGTAGACATTATGACACTTTGCAAAGTGTCATAGTCCGCGGACGTTATGACACTGCACTGATGGACATTTAAAAGTGTCATAAAGCCCATGGACACTGTGACCACCTTTTAAATATTAAAAAAATAAATAAATATACAACATATAGCTTGTATTGATGGGATTCAGAATGGGTTATTCTGAGCAAGACCGAGACCAATTTGTTGTCAAAATGACAACAGAATGTTGTCAATATACATACCTACGGTGTGTTGTCAAAAATGAAAACAAGCTGTTGTCGGAATAACACCATTATGGTGATAATATATTACCAGTTTGTCTTCAGAATGAGACCAAATCATGATATCCATTCGTTATCAAATTAAACAGAACATAATTGGCTCACTTTTGACAACGGATGGTTCCAATTTTGGTATTTAAACGACGGATTTTTTGTGCAGTTTGTTAAATTTAAGCAATTTGGATACTCTTCACCGAAGGTAAAAGGGTTTATAGAAGTTTGTAATTCCGTTTGTAGTTTCTACAATATTGATGTTAGACCCTATAAAATATATAACTATGTTCTGAGTCCTTATGATTAGCGAAGTTGATTTAACGTTGTCCTTGTGTTTGTCTGCCTGTGTGTATGTTGAAATAGGTTTTAAGAAGACCCCCCAAATTATGGGGTTCGTTACAGCCAAATCAGTCCATAAATGACTGAGATATGAGTAAAAAACCACGACTGCCTCTAATTTTACCCATAAATCCATTGTTTTTTTTAATTTCTGTACATCTGCAATACGGCCTGAGCCTAGTTTCCAAATAATGTACAAGCGTCTTAGTTATCAATCCACAACCTCTCTAAGGAAATGGGCGAGATTAGAGAAGTGGGCGATGTTAACGGAAATAGCCAAGGTTTCGAAATTAAGTACAAACATTTCGGTTATCAATACACAACAAAATAGTTTTCTTAAATCTAAAGAACGGTAAGAGAAATATTCTATATTACACACTACAATAAGTGCTGAACATAAAGAAACTTATGGCCAATTTCAGCAATTCTATTTAAATAAATATCAATTTATATTTAAATATAGTTTTTCATATAATTTTATTTTTTTTAAAGTTGTAAATAGTTGACCTTTAGTTTCGTAGATTGTTGGTTTTGTTCGGCAACAATATATAACACTGCTTTACAAATTTTTAGTTTGGAAAAGTACCAAGAACGCCACATGCCTAGATAAGTTAATTGGGACCTCCTGAACACGAAAAACGCTGTAATTTTTTTTCCTAAGTACCGTTTTTTAGATAACGGTACTTTTGTGTTTTTCGGTGTATGGCCCCACTCAAACCCTTGTGGAGCCCAACCAAAACGTCCGATCGAAATAAATGGCATATCGTTGGAAAGATAAAGGATTTTGTGGAACGACAATATTTTAATACTCAACAAATGTAAAAAAAAAATTATGCATAAAATTGCTACGATAAATAGCACATGAAAGATCTGGAATGTTTTATTTTCAACCAAATAGTATGTTTAATTACCAACATTTTAAGCGTAATTTGAAAAAAATCGGTTGAAAAATAAAGTTTTTATTAAGGATTTTGTGGAACGACAATATTTTCATCTTATATCAAATTCCGTTTTTTATTAAATACTGATGGACGCCGAATAAAGTGTGTGAACAATGAAGATAAAAATATTGTCGTTCCACAAAATTCTTAATAAAAACTTTAGTTTTCATGCGTTCATGGTTAAAAAATAAAAGATTCCAGATATTTTATATAACGTATGTAGAAAAAAAACGAAATAAAAATGATAAATTTAAAAAAAACGTAAAAATAGGCAAATTTTGAAGTTTGAGGTGCCATTACTCAGCCATTTCTTATCAGATAGAAATTTGTAGCATACCGACGGAGAAGACATTCAATTACCTTTCCAAAGATGTGCCATTTATTTTTCGGTTGGGTTCCACAAGGGTTTGCGTGGGACCATACACCGAAAAACACAAAAGTACCGTTATCTAAAAAACTGTACTTAGGAAAAAGAATTATAGCGGTTTTCGTGTTCAGGAGGTCCCAATTAAGTTATCGAGGCATGTGACATTCTTTGTATTTTTTGGCTGTAAACCAGTGTAATTATTTCAGTCAATACTAAACGAATCGGAATTATTTTTTCAGTGTTGTAAAGTATTAATTTGAGTTTCAAAATACCGAAAAAAATAGTTTCGATCCGTTCAGCATCGACTAAAAGAATTACAAAAAAAATTGCGTTCGAATCGAGAATGTACACGATACTACTGCCAGAATCAGGCCTCTGGTACGAAATTGAAAAAAAATGAATAATATGTACATACATATACATATGTATGTATATAGGTATATATACATACATATATTTATTTTCCCTAGTATAAGACGCTAAATGGATTGACAAAATGTCCCCCCTCGCCCTTTGTAATGTTCCCTTGACTACAACTCTATTTTCAGATGAAATGGTTTAGTAGTAAAGTTTTGCTGCGTTTCGTTTGATTCTGTTTGGTTTGGTTTTGTTTATATTTTTTAGTGTGCATGTAAACATAAACAACTTTTTTTTATCATGTGTTCAAGTTGTGTTTCTGGTTTCTGGGGTTTGATAAAAAAATAAAATAAAACAGCAAATACAACAACGACAACAACCACACAAAACATAAATCAGGTTCAAAAGTTATCTGGTGTTTAGAACTACACTTCTTTATATACATATATTATACGTATGTATGTATGTATGTATGTATGTATGCATGTATGTATGCATGTTAGTATGTACAACAATTTTCAAGATACTGCTGCCAGCATGTGTATGTTTGTATGTCTGTATATATACAAATTATAAAATATATGGTAACATATGGATGGATATAAAAACACTCACACCCATGCACAAACACAATTCATGCCAACTGATTACAACCACAAATAAAATTATAATTTTTGTAAATTTTCTACCATCATTATTGTTATTATTATCATCATCATCTTCATCTTATGGATGATTTTTGTAGTCTTTAATGTCTGTCCAGTTAATTTTTGATTTTTCTCTTCCTTTTAGATTTTTACAATGAGCAAGACAACAACAATAACGCAAAGTATAAAAACCAAAGATGTGCTGCTCTTAACCAAATGTACGAGAATATTAAAAAAACATCATCCATCCATCGATCGATCGATCGAATCCCTTATACATACAGACATGCAAACATACATACAAATACAAACATACATACGTGTGTATGTAGGTACAAACATCCATTGATTCACATTTAACGGCATACAATGTATGTTTATATATCAAAATGTATATTTCTGAAGATTGTATGTACTCTGTAGTAATATTTTTTTATTTTATTTTAATGTTGGGTACGAATTTCTGTATAATAAAATCCAAATGTTTTGAATTGTCAGCTGGTTAAATGTTGTTTTGTATATAACAGATACAACAACAAAAACAAAAACAATACATGTGTTCGCATACTGTGTTATATACAACCTACATACATATGTACATGCATGTTTATAAGAGTGTAGTTGGTAGTTTGGCCGTTTGCTCTCATTTACTGACAATTTCACATGCATACGGAGGACGGATAAATAACGAAGAGGATGAAGACGAAAACCCCAATTCAAACGACGTTATTGGTACCAATATTTTTGGGCGAAAAGCCTGTTTTGTTTAAACTGACCAAAACCGATAGGACCAATATTTTGGGGCTTAAACCCTATTTTGTTTAAACTGACCAAAACCGATGGGACAAAAAAAAATAGTTCCGTATAATCCAATTTACAAGATTTATAAGATTTTCCGGCTTAAGATATACATTTAAAAGCTAATTTGCGGTTTTCCCAGTACAAGTGATTAAGGCTGGGTTTTTGAGATCTCAGTTAAGCTCAGTTAAATTTTTATACAAAATTTTGACCAAGCAGCTTAGTTTTGCTTAAAATGTTGGTCTTAAATCCGAGTTTCAGGCTACGCTAAGCTAAGTTTATACTTTATCCATATCTAAAAAAAAACCGGCCTAAGCGTGTAGAAAAGTTATATGAAACGCACTCAGATTTTTTGAGTGTTTATTATATAAATTTTAATGCACTTTCAATCACTTGTATTGTGCAACCAAGGTTAATCAGGTGTTAAAAATGCACTAAATTGGTCCAGACATCAAATCGAAGTAAGGGCTTTTACACCACTGCACAGTAGGAGAAATGTTTAATTTAGTGGCGTTTTAGCAAAATTTTAAAATTAAGAATCTTGCAAAACTTTTTTGTTTGTTTTTTATTTTTTTGATGCAGGAGAGAACGAATGTTCTCATTGGTGACAGTAGAGTGTCCAATTCTATTGACTCCCTTGAGCCCCGTCCAAATGTGGGTTGTATCTGCCTCGTTACTTCAATGAGATTTGTTCTGATAAAATTAGGGATCTGGTTCCCGAATCGTATGTTTGCTCGTAGCGTATGTTTTTCCTCAAAAGCCCCATCATTTTGTGGGCGATTGGCCGCTGCATCGTACAACACATTACAGAGAAATTTTGATTTTTGACGGGAATGCTCGTTTGTGGAATAACCTTCCAACTTGCTTATCACTCCTGCTGCCCAAAACCTATTTTTCCAGTTGCAACGCAATACCAATGCTTTAGTAGGGATCTTCCCCCAAAAGCAGTCCTAACAAAAAAAAAAAAAAATGCTGCTCTATGTGTTTCAAAGTTAAGCTTAGACTCTGTAAAAGCTTTAAAAATGCTTAAAGCTGTAGATTCTATGCTAAAAGATCACATGCCGTACACACCTGGGGAAGCTTCTTCTCTTTATTCTGACGGAAGCTACACAAAAAGTATAATTTAATTCAATATGGTCAAAAGCTCCAAACTATAACATTTATCCAAGCTACGATGTTTTGTATTAAAAAGGCAGTGCTTCCCCAATTTTATACTCACAACCAAACATTCAGCTAAAGTGTTTTTGCAACGAACTGATAAAGAGATTTAGTTTAATTTGGCGCACAATGGACTGTGGGTATGCTGTAAACGAAGAGACTTTTCGCATTTATGCTTTTGAGTCTGCAAAAATATTTGTAGTCGAATACCCAATATCTTTTAATAATAATTAATTTTTCATAAAATAATGCATCAAAAATTTGTGATTTGTTTTTTCTCAAAGTTATTCCCAGCCGCTATTTTCACTGATGGCTCGAAGATGTAGGTCACGGGTGCGGATGTCTACATTCAGGATCTGGAAATCAGAAGGTCATATAGACTTCCTGACACCCGGGTATCGCACACGCTGTGACCGGTGCTTAGTAGTCAGGACCATGATAGGTATTAATAACGGGACACTTTCTGATTGGTATGATGGAGGTGAGAATGGGATCTGACTTGTCGGATGTATGTTGGTTGTGTGCGGACCCAGAGGAGTTGGATACAGTCGAGCAATTTCTGTGCCACTGTTCCAAACTGCAGAACAGCAGCCTAAGATGGCTACGTAGCTGATTCCTGCGCGAATTGGGAAATGTCTCGGGCGGCGGGCTTGAGAATCTGACGGGCTTTCTAATGGGAATGACCTGGCTGCGCGACAGAAGGCCGGGAGCTGGGCACATGTAGGGCAGTTTTCTGTTTAGTAGGGCTATTTTTGAAGTGTTGTCCGATTTGTATCTTCCATTGCTTTCTCTTTTCCTTCTTCTAACCTAACCTAACCTAATACCAAAGCGCCACCAGATTGGCCATTTCCCCCACTATGCACTAATAAAATATGTAAATAATCTAAACATCAACACAAATGATAAAAATTAATCAATTGCGATTTGATCTCATATCTTACTCCCAAATCCAGATGTCCGCTTTGGAAAGGATTAGGAAGGAAACGTAGGAAAACTGCAGTGGGAGCTGCGTTGATTTTTTGCCATATGAACAAACAAATAATCTCTGTCTATTGCACGAAGTATCAGGGGCAAGAGCGGATCCAAGGGGTGTTCTTAAATTATAAATTGGATTTGGAGGTTGTATTAACGGAATTTCCCCAATGTGAGCCCCCTTCCCCTCGTTCGACTAGAAGGCTAGTTTTACCCTTGATCAGAGCCTTAAGCCAGAGTTAAGTTTTTTTTTAAACCCATATACACCAGAGCAACTTCACAAAATTCGTAATAAAAAAAGTACTTTAGGAACCAAATGAAAAAGTACATTTGAAAAATTCATATGTAAATTTGATTTAACTTCTCTGGCACTGATTATGGTAGATGTTTTTGCTGATTGTTGGTGTGTGCTCTTTATGGGCCGAAGAGTGAATTAAGTGGAGTGAGCGGTACAAAGTTTGCAGTAGTAGTGAGCGTGTACTAATAAATGTGCGATAATGTGCTGCCGTCGTTCGTATTGTATCTTACATTACTTGTACTTAATTTTTGCTGTGGTGCAGTGCTGTAAAAAGTAGGGTAGGGTAGGATCTTGTAGATTTAAGCGTAAATTTTGTTATTGTTGTTGCTGCTTTTATTTTATTTAACTAACTTACGTATTGTATTGAAAATGTTTGTATGCATACTACAGATGTATGTATGTAAGTATATGTCCGTGGTTTTATTACACTTAGAAAATTAATGACCTTCAATTAAAACACTATTAGCTAATGGAATTTAGTATATTTGTAAATGCTTTTTTTTTTGAATTGATTTCATTGAATAGATAATGAAATTTTAAAAGACTTGGACATGAAGAGGAAACTTGAGAAAAGAATTGTAAATAAGTTTGGAATTTTTAATTTTTTATTTAATTTTTTTGTGGAGCGGCTAATTAATTCTATACTAGAGACTTATTTTGATATCTTTTAGAAATGTAAGGTACTTACTGTCAAATTAATTTGGTAAGTTGATAACAAGTTTTTAGTAAAATATTTTTATTTTTTGAGAGTATTATAATTTGAAAGAAAATGTATGAAATTGCAGAAAAAATATGACTAAATCTTAATAAAACTGTAACCTCCTTTTTTATACCAAATAAAACAGGTTTGTAAAAGGTTTATAAAACAAATTTTCTATGAAAATTCTATAAAAATTTGATTAATAAGCCCTTTATAAACCTGTTTTATTTTTTATAATTTTTGGTTAATAAATGCAAACATTAGTAAAATTGCAAAAAAACAAATAACTTATAATTTTTAAATTGGTCATGGCCAATCGAATAACATTTTCGAACATCTTAATCATCAAAAATGTATGTATTTGAAGTTCAATTTGTTTAAAAATATAAAAAATACTTAACAAAAAAACGTTACAATAAAAGATAAAACTTGACAAATGGTAACGCTGCTTTCAAGGCAAACTTCTTTTTGTCAGTGATGCCACAATAATAATAAAACTTATTGCCACTTTTCTAGTGATGACATTAAAATAATCGAAAGATGTAGAATGGAATAAAATGAGATAGGAACATCTTTTAAAGATGTTGGTTTTTAGTCCTATGTATTTCTTATGGAAAGATGTTAACATCTTCGCAAATGGCGGGCAATTGATGGTAGATGTTGATCAGTGTAAAAAGGCTATAATACGGCCTTTGTTACAAAATTTTTTTGCTGCAGGCTGGCCATGAATCGTTTCATGAATGATGGGCGCTTTTTTACAAGCTCATGAAAGGACAGCAATTTAAACTTTTTAGACGAATTTGAAAAGAAGTTTCTATAAAAGGGATAGGAACAAAGAAACCTAGACTGTTTTATCACTCAAATTAAATGGATGTTAAAATATGAAAAAAGCCCATCGATGTGGCTAGATATCTTTTTTTAAAATAAGTTGAAGTTGCGTTTTTTAACAATTGCATATTAACTTTAATTTTTTAATACCTGAGATACATTTTTTATTACTGCTGATGTGGCAGTCCATATTTTATTTCGCATACGTTATAAAATTGGTTCCAGACCAACCTTTTAGTATACTGATTGACTGAGATTTACTTTTTGAACCATTCTAACGATGAACGGACATCTGGCTGGCTGTATCTACATGTAAACCTTGTAGGCAAAGTATATCTTAAATACATCCCTGGGTGATGGTGAGAAATAGGGATGCCAATCCCGATCCCGAAAAATCCCTGAATTCTGGGATTTGATTTTTTAATATCCGGATTCCCGGGATTTGAGAAACCCAGTCCCGATTGGCATCCCTAATTTCACATAGTCCCCACACAAGCTTCTTTTCGGAATAGAGCCTTTGTACCTAAAAACCATCTTATTAAGTTGGTATTTAGATTGAATTTAGTCCAAGCTTATTTAATTAAAATAAACTTACCAAAATCTATGGGAATCGATCCATATTTGATTATAGCTCCAATACAAATACTTCCCCCAAAATAGCTTTTAATGCCATAACTTTCTTATAAATAAAGCAATTAACATTAACTTTTACGGTTACTACTCAATGGCTCTGCAGTGCAGTGGAGCAACAATGTAAAATATTTAGGAATTTACTTCGATAGAAAATTAATTTTTGACTTGTATATTCAAAAGCAAATAGAAAAATTTTAAAAATATGTTATACGCGCTAATAGGGCGAAATTTTTTTTAATCGCAAGAATAAAATATTATTAGCTAAAGTAGTTTTCCAATCCATTATTCTGTGTGCTTTTCCTGTTTGGGGGGTATGTGCAAAAGTCCACATTAAAAAATTGCAAATTTGTCAAAACAAATTACTTAAAATGTTGTTGAATTTACCCTGGCATTTTTCCATTAACGATCTCCATAACGAAAACGGCTCCACGAAAAGCCCCCCAATGAAATAACGCCCAGGAAATAACCCCGAATGAAATAAACCCAAAAAAATAGGAAATAACACCCAAAAGCAGTGAATGAAATAACATCGAAAAATAAATGAAATAAGCCCCAAAGCGAAAATGAAACAACCCCCAATATTTGGAAGTTATTTCATATGAAATAACCCCCAATGAAATAAACCCCATCAGCAACAAAAATGAAATTATGACCAAAATTCATAAAAGTGTCAGTTTCACCAAGGATTTCATGAAATCAATATGGACCAACAGCAAAGGCGCAAAATTATTGAAAAGAATTGTGTAGAGGCCCGCAGGCGTCTTATTCATAATAAGGATATATTCGGTTCAAAAATATTGCTGCAGTTATTTTACCCGTCCGTAGATCCTTGTAGCCCTGCTCTATTTTTGCAGTTCGGAAGACAATTTGCCTTTTTCTTTTCGCCTTTACACAACTACCTCCAATGTATAAATATAATTGGTTTTCACTTAAAGAACATAGAAAATTGCTATTTCTTCGTTTTCCACTAACAACTTCGAATTGCATTTTTTTAAATATTAACACGAGATGATGTAAAGCGTCCGAACTTCGATGCACAACTGAAAATATTTTATGTTTTACAACAACTCAACTCAACATGCAAGGCAGATAGTACTCATATGTTGACACTGTTATTCCAAAAAACAGTTACTTGAATTCTCAAAAAAAAAAAATGAAATAGATCAAACTAAGCAAATGAACTAAACTCCAAATAAAATGAAATAACCCCCAAAAACAAACAGCTTTAAAATGAAATAACACCCGAATAAAAAATTAAATAACACCCAAATTAAATACGCTATGAAACAAGCTCCAAATTTTATGTAATTTCATTGGAGATTATTTCATAATTTGAAAACCCCAAATGAGGAATGAAATAATTCCCAAAAAAAAAATGAAAAACGGCCCAAAAAAATTAGGGAATATTTCATTTCTCGTTTGGGCGTTTTTTCATTGGGGGGCTTTTCGTGGAGCCACGAAAACAATATAAACATGATTCGCGATACAATTCGCATCATGACAGAACGTTTTAGACTATTATGTGAACAATCCAATAACCCACTAATTTCGAGTCCATTTAATTAATTTTTTTTATTTTTTATTATTTGTTTACTTGTACTTTTTACTTTAGTAAGCGCTTTATTATTTATCCATACTCTATAAATTTACTCACGTATGTAAAGAAGAATTTATAGTAGAGTAAAGGCTCAGTTAGTCTTTACTTTCTGTTTCTGTTCTGTTCCGTGCCGTTCTGTTATGAAATTGTAATAGTTACTTTTTCCGTAGTAACTTATCAGCCATTTATGATAAATTTATTAGTTATGCACCGTCCATTGCTTTATTTTTTTAATAACTTTTATGCACATAAATATGAAAAAATTAAATTTTATGAATTCTTAAAATCAAAAAATAGTTTATTGAAATAAATATGTAAATATGTATTTTTTATTATTTATTTTGCTGTCACTTACATATACTTAACATGTTTTTGATTTTAACAAACTGAACCGCAACAGAACAGAAAAACTAATCAATTTGATAGGTTTTTAAATAACAAAAACAAGTCAGCTGATTCGTAACAGAACAGAAAGTAAAGACTAATTCTGCCTTAAACCAATAATTAAATATATCAAGAGTTTTTGTTATTAATCTTCCTTTGAACAATTATTTTTGAAACTAAAATCTAAACTTTGAATTAAATATACATTAATTTCTTAGATGAAAAGTTATTAAATAAATAAAACTCTGTAAATTGATGATAACTATACTAAGCTTAAGGAAATCAAATTTTAAATAAACTACTATATGGGCAAATGCTGCGTGACGAACGCTGCATTCGCAAGTGTTTTCTGATTGAAATATAAACATTTTTTGGTCTTTCAAAAGAGATAGCTTCAACTTATTTACATATACGGCCTAATTTATAAAAAATAAAACCGGTTAATAAAGGCTTTACGAAACGGATTTTCATATGAAATCCGTTTAATAAACCCTTTATTAACATGTTTTATTTTTTATAAATAAGGCAGATAGTATTTAGTGACATTAATATGTACTTACGAATAGCATATATCATAATTTCTTAGCAAGTATTTGTTGCGAAATAATTGATCGCAAAGTTTTGTGACGCACGCTACAAAAAGTGGAAGTAACTTCAACGGTTGAAGTGCGTTTTCCTAATTTTTAGCGAATTTGGCAGGATAAGGTTTACAAAATCTAATTCCTAAAAGAAAGACGACTATAAGAGAATTCTAAACGCACTTATACGCAGCCAAAAAATGTTGTAATTTTTTGACAAAAGCCGTGAACCCTTTGTGACGCACGCTACAGTTTTTCCAGTAGTATTTTATTATTATATTTTATTTATTTTAACAAAACATATTATATTTTTATGAATTGCATTTCTTAAACTAATTTCTTAACTTATGAATATCAACTTTTTTTAACGAAATTTATATTTTGATTAGGCTGCTGTAAGAGCTACTTTAAGCACAAAAATCACCTAAAATAATGCTAAATTCACGTATTACATTAAGAAATCAGGATTTGGTAAGAATTATTGCATTAATGATCATTGAAATACATATTTTTTAATAAAAAAATGAAATTATACATCTAGTCTTATATTCCATTAAATTAAAATTAATTTGAAAAATTTTTGGTTGGTGGACTGTTTCTGGGATTTGCCCATAAATCACGACAAAATCTAGTACTGTTAGGTCCAAATGGAAACATAAGTCATATGAGACTTATGACTTCCTATAATCACTTATTGGCAAACAAATCTCATAGAGATGAAGATATCTTAATAATATTCAACACAAAGATCCATAACATTATTTAGATTTTTTTCCGAGTCCATGATTAGTCATGGGTCCCAGATATGGTTCACTGTCGCATATTTATCTTTATAAGCTGTGGTGTGGGATTTAAAATGAACAGGCTTGGCCGACTTTACTTTCCTATTAGTATCGATGCGTTTTTATTTTAAATAAATCTTGCTTATCAATTTTTTGGTAAAAATTTTTTTCTTTCACTGCACATTCTCACTCCACGATATGTAAATTTATTACGTACCCCAATTGTTGCATTCATATTTGTATTTATGTACACACATGTACATATGTATATAGGTACTATGTACATATATATTTTGTTATTACAACAATAACAAACAAATCAACTTGAAGTTATTATACAAAAGTGCATAAGTCCATATGTATGTACATATGGAAATATGCATTTTTAGATGCATACATGTGTATAAATATATATGACATATAATATTTATATAACTAGCAAATGTCTGATATGGATACCCGAGAAAAAGCAGAAGAAGGGAAACAAACTCAAGTTTATTTTCAAAAACAATCTGGCTTGATTTTTTCCCTTCTTGTATTTATTTGCTTTGAATACTTGCTTGCATTCGTATGTATGTAATTTGAAAAGTAGAACTCATTTATGTTTGTCAGACACAAAATGGGAACAAATAAACCGAACAAATACAACAGCAGCAGCAGCGGCACTGCAAAAACAAAAACTGAAGGAAAAAAACCAAAAATTAATATGAGACATAATTTTTATGACTCTGGGTGTCCTATTAAAAATGTGCCGTTCCACTAAAGCTAAAATAAACAAACCAAACAAATTAAATAAACAAATAAATAAATGGACAAATAAATAAATCATGTCGAAAATAAAATGAAATTTACAAAAATAAATTTGTTTCTTTAGAAACTCTCATATGTTTTTATTAAAAAAGGCAGTTAGTTACTCAAACATACACACACAAGCTCATAAATGATAATTAATATGATTTTATATCACCAAATCTGTATGTCTGTCTGTCTGCCGTATGACTAACAGTAAAAATAACTCTCAAACTTAAAAAAATATGTATGATGATAACGGTGACTGTCGCCCAAAAAAAAAGTACTCTAAATAAAAGCAGAAACTTTAAAACACGAAAGTATCTTGCACCTACTACACAGCTTTAAATCCAACAAATGTTTTTTCATAACTACAAACCCGCATTTTAGTTTAAAGTCCCCAAACACAATTAGAGTCACTTTCGGGTCATGAACTTTGTATAGAGTAGCAAATGCAAGGGCAAAGGTCAACTAACAGCATTGATAGGGCATTGCTATTGCCAGCGAGAAGATTCATCCAATACACTTACATACAAACTCAAACGTACAAATTTACATTCATACATCTGGGATGGAAAGCTGAGATTTTTTAAATGGAACTGAAACCCTACCAAGGAAAATTTAGTACAAGATAGTGGCAGATTTTGACAGTTCGAATCAATTCGTTTTATTTGAGAGTATTTTATTAGAAATTGTTGTCATATCGAGCCGTAAACACTAACAGCCGTGTTTATAACAAAAAGTTAGCCATAGTTTGTACACTACGTACAACGAGCTGCTAACTAGAATGGCGATTAAGCTTAGCAGCTTGTTGGCACAGAGTTAATTCATAACGAATTTTTCTCCATCTGCCAACTTTTAATAAATCACCTCTGAATTTTTATGATGCCACATTGTATTAATCAAAAATGCAACACGTTTTGCATTAATCATCGCTGAATTTGTCATTTTTTTCCTTTTTCCCTTCACATATACAAATTTTAAAAAGTTTTTAAAATTAATATAAATTAAGAAAAGACAGTAAATTAAAAAACAGCAGTTATTTAAAAAAAAAACCAACAAAAATGTTTGACATTAAACGGCTGTTTTTCACAAGTTGGTAAACGTTTGGCAGCTCGTTAACAAGAGTTTAGCAAATCGTTAGCCAGAGGTTGGTTAGTGTATTATGAATAAACTTTTTCTAACTTTATGCCAAATTTTCATTATGAATACGGATGTAACAATACAATGAAATGTTGTTTCTATTACATACTTATGAGTATTTCCATTTTGACGTATCGTGATATTCGTACCACAAAATGTAAAAAAATTAATGAAGAAGTCAAATTTGTAAAAAGCGTTTTTATATATATAAAGTTATGAAGTAGCACTAGGTATATCCAGAAAAAAATTACAGCAATCGACGATAAGGATTTGCAGATATAAGCAAAAATATGCGCTGGCGGGACGTTAAAAAAACGGAAGTGGATTTTGACTTGCATTACAAAACCTAATAAGACTGCGAATAGAGCAAGACGTTTTAATAAAACCTTTTTAGTAAGCTTTGGACTTATATAGATTTATTTTTCAAGCTATTAGAATTATAAATATTTGCTCGTTTAAAGGCATATATGGGCATTTTGAGCGAAAAGTCTACTTTTTTTTAAAGTAACGCCAGAATGCAAATAAGGTTGTATTTTAGGACCATGTTGTTCAACCGTTATCCCTTTTGTTTCTAAATGTAGAGCTAGTTGCGCCTTACACCACAATATAAAAAAGTAAACTATACATATACAATTTTTTGCGAAATAATTTAAATTATTTCTGGCGTTTCGTTACAAAAAGTAGACTTTTAGCTTGAATTGCCCATATTTCACCTGTAGTTGAATTTGCTTTAAATCCTACAAAATGAGTAATTTGTGGAGAGAACTTTTTTTATTCATAACTTTCAAAGATAACGTTCTCTTAAAAAGTCACACCCTACATGACTTTTATGTAAATAATAAAGAGCTGAATTTCGCAGAATCGGTCCAAATTTGGCAAACGGAAGTTTCTGGGGACTGATTAAAATTTCATTAGAATAAAATAATAATTGATGTTCGGATTTTGAATAAGAAGTAATACATACATACATACATACATATGTATTTTGCAAAAAAAAAAAAAGTTTCATATAAATAGGGCATCTAAATTCCTTGATTTTTTTCATTCTCGAAAACATATGTATAAAATCTGTGGCAATAAGGAAAAGTGCTTAAGTCTATTTTTTAATTTTAAAGGAAAGTCGCTTAAACTTTGAACGTTATTTTTGAATATACATATATTTTTACTAGCTTGTAAGATTGTCCCTGCCAGGCAGGAAAAATACTACTTTAAGGTTAACCCCAAAGCCAGTACCATATGCTTGGCCAATTCTCAGCTGTCTAGCCTATCAGTGGGCTTTAAAAAGCTTTAGATAGACAAAGAAATAGAAACACACAAATAACGATATTCTATTTTTTTTCCTTAATACTCAAAACGTGACCGATCGAAAGTTAACTTAAGTTGTTATTGCACATTGAAAATAAATAAACAAGAAGTAATGTTGTTATAATGTCCTAAAAAATCATACAAAATAATTGAAACTTTGTCCATGGAGTCTGTTAAGCATCGAATTAAGCACTTTTTTTTCTTTTTCACAGAAGTGTTGAAATTATTTATTAGAGAACGGTGTAATTTACAATATTTTAAGAAAACTTATTGTCGCTATCACATAGAAAAATAAAAATCCAACAAAAAGTTTGTGAAATCAAAACATTTTTTGTCTGAAATCGGGCCTAAAAACAAATTTGTATATTCAAACAATTTATTTTGCATTTCGTTTATTGAAAAACCCAAATTTTTTAAACAAATAATTGTGATTATTGGTTTAATTTGTTTTCGAAGCAAATAATTTAATTAAATCAAACAAAAAGTTTACTGAAATTCATATAAACAAACAAATAATTTTGCTGAATCAAATAAAAAAACACAGAAAAATTAAAAATTTTCTCTAATCACCAATTTTATAAAATTTTTTGACAATTTCCAACAACAATTTCACAAGTTTAAATTATTGTATTTAAACGAAATAATTTTTTGTTATTTGATTATTATTTTAATTCAAAATTAATTTCAAAACAAGTACGTCAAAATTATATTTGTAATTTTCGTTCAACAAAAAAAAAAAAATAATTGATTCAATTATTACGTTAATTAAGTTTAAGTAATTTTTAAATATTTTTTTTAATTGATAAAAAACTACTGATAATTTTTTCTGTGAAGTTAACTCTCTTTTCAAAGTGGACTCAAAGTATTTACGTGAATTCAGGCAAATCAGTACCCAGTGCCCATGTTCTGTAACTCTCGCATCGCGAAAGTTTTCAATTGAAATGTGTGAAATGAAACAAAAATGCCATAAATTGAAACAAACAGTTGTTTTTCTCACTTAACTGTGTCTGTAACTTTTTTTTGGCGAGTACAAGCTGTCACGTAAGGAAATTACTAGCCACATTCACATCTTTTTGATGCAAGAAGTTCTCACTAAAGTTACAGAACATGGGTACAGGTTTTGTAACTTTAGTGAGAACTTCTTGCATCGAAAAGATGTGAAACAAAATATTTCATCGTTTCTCGAAAAGTGAGAAAATTGTGTGTTTGTAACTCATGTCGAAAACTATCAAAAGAGATTACGTCGTTACGTTATAAATGTCATAATATTGCACTCGAAGCCGATGTGACATTGCAGACGTTCAGAACGCCAGTAACACAAATCGTTAACGGCGACCAAAATTTACTAAAATTGAAAATTTTTCAACGACGGCGGCGCAAATACAACCGTCGGCTATACCAAATTGTGTAAAGAGCGACTTTAATGTTTGTTGTTTGCAAACGAGCTTTGAAGACATTCGTATATTTTATAAAAATGTTAAAAGCAAAATAATAAAACAATGAAAAATGTGCCAAGAATTATTATTATTATTCTTTGCATTTTGCATTTTTAATGGTTTTTTAGTATTAAAATTTTTTCTCGCCCCATTTTTATTCGTGAGTTTATTTGACAGTTAAAAGCGGGAACTTTTCTCACCAAAATGTTACAGACACACTTTTTCTGTAAATTGGCTAGTAAAATTTCCTTACGTGACTACTTGTACTCGCCAAAAAAAGTTACAGACACAGTTAAGTTAAGTTTTGTTTCATTTTACACATTTCAATCGAAAACTTTCTCGACGCGAGAGTTACAGAACATGGGCACTGGTTTAGTTTACGTTAAAAAACTTTGGTATTTTTTATCTTAAATAAAAGTTCAATAGTACTGACTTTTCCATGTCTGCCTTTCATCCATTAGTCTGGAGAGTGCGTTATTTTGTGCGAATATACATATTTTGTGTAGGAGGATTTTCTGCAAAACTTTTTTTGTCATTCAGAGTTGGTACGTTAGCATTTCGTATTTATGAACGTACAAATGTGTGTATTTCTTCTTTAGAATATTGATTGCCTCATTACACTTTTCCTATATATTCGTTTTTATTATACCCATCATGTATATTTCGGTAAATATTTGGATTTTTGTATCTCGTTTGTAAAAAACATTAAATTGTTAAATTGTAAGGGCCGATGTTGAATGTGAACCACACCTAAAGGCCAAGTTTTTTTCCGGATTTTATTTGACATTTCTCTATTTCAGACTTACTCAATTTGAACCATGGGAGATACACAATCCAAAACCGTGTTAAAGTTATCCAGACTTATTATGAAAATGGGCGTTCAAATCAAAATGCATATCGTGCACTTCGTGATTTGTTTGGTCAATTTGATCGTCCAAATGTGCGTACAATCGCAAAAATCGTCGTGGAAAAATTCGAGCAAACCGGGTCTGTAGAAGATGTGAGAACACCAGTGCATGCTCGTACAGCTCGTACTGCAGGAAATATTGCTGCTGTTCGCGATAGTGTGGCTGAAGAGCCGTCCACCTCAACTCGTCGTCGTGCCCAACAATTGCACCTCTCACGCTCGTCGTTGATGAACATTATGCATAAAGACTTGCTTTTACACGCTTACAAGGTGCAATTGGCTCAAGAACTAAAGCCTCTTGACCATTCCAAACGTCGTGAATGGGCAGAATGGTGGCAAGAAATGGCAATAGTGGATGATCAATTTTCGAAGAAAATCATCTTCAGTGATGAGGCACATTTTCACCTCAGTGGATTCGTCAATAAACAGAATTGCCGCATTTGGGCGAATGAGAATCCAAGAGTGATTGTCGAAAAACCAATGCACCCACAAAGAGTGACTGTTTGGTGCGGTTTATGGGCTGGCGGCATCATCGGGCCGTATTTTTTCCAAAATGAGGCCGGTCAGGCAGTTACTGTGAATGGTGTTCGCTATCGTGAGATGATAACGAACTTTTTATGGCCCGAATTGGAAGATATGGATGTGGACGATATGTGGTTTCAGCAGGACGGTGCCACTTGCCACACAGCTAACGAAACAATGGCTCTTTTACTCAACAAATTCAATGGCCGTGTTATCTCACGTAATGGCGATGTCAATTGGCCGCCAAGATCATGTGATTTGACACCGTTGGACTTTTTTCTTTGGGGTTATTTGAAACAAAAGGTGTACGTCGATAAGCCAGCAACAATTCAAGAGCTAAAGGGTCATCGAAAATTTGGACCATCGGATGGAGGTGTGCCGCCGTGGTCGCGGCGCCCATTTGGCTGATATTTTGTTCCATACATAATTGAGTAATACCAATATATCATAATAAAATAAAATTACAATAATTTCTAAATAGTTTGTGTTTTATTCAAAATCAACATCGGCCCTTGAAATTTAACCACCCTTTATTTTAAAGAATTCTTGCTTAATTAATTTGCGACTCTTTCAGCAGTGGAGCATAATCGAAAAGGGAAATTTTGAAAAAGGGGTTTCTTCAAAAATAGATTCAATCGTTTTATAAGAAATATGGACGTGAATTTTTAAAAGACAAAGATTTTTAATAATAAAATAAATTTTTAATATTCTGAAAAGAAAAAAAACTTCCAAATTGCTTTAATAAAACTACTGACAAATTAATATCTTTAGAAACGAGTGCCTTTGGGACAACTTGTTTGTCTGATTTAAACTGTTCAAAATTCATAATTTAGACACATTAATTTTTCTTGTCTAAGATTTATATATAAGTATGTGTTCCTTTAGCCCCTCCAGGGAGCATAGGGCGATAACAGAAAAGGGCCAAATTTTTTCAAAAAATCCGATTATTTACGCGGTGTTAATTTCATTCCAGGTCATTCGTGCATCCGCTAATTCTCTCATTATTTGGCGTTCTTAGCTTTGAGCTGACCGTCCTCTGGTGTCCTAAAGGCCCAACTAGAATGTTGATAAAGTGGCTTAAGCAACTGGGCGAAACCATTAAGGAAACTTTTTGTTAAGTTTTATGAAACTGTCATTTTCTTAAGCGAAGTGCGAAACTGATTGCACATTCCATACGGATTAGATGTTTTTTATTTTGTTTTTTTTTTAATGCATTTGAGAGTCTTTTCGTTTTGTATAAAGCGTCCCTAAGTAACACCGCGTAACGCTTTGGAATTGAAAAATCCGATTAGATTTCCATTATGTTGGTGTTATCAAACAAGAGAGTTAACACTACTGTTCGTTACAAAACGTTGATGCCATTTCAGCATAAAAGCTAAGTAGAAGAAAACGTTCCGCCTTCCACTCTTGTTTAGGTCAGGGCTGTCAGATATGGCGATTTCTCGCCAAACGTGGCGATTTTGAAACGTGTTTGGCGATGGGATTTTCCGTTGGCGACTGGCGACTTTTGTGGCGGTTTTTGACATAACTGGCGATTTACTTGGCTATTTTTACCATTCATATTATTTCAGCGATTTTGAAATAAAAAATTTGCACTTTTATTTACATGAGCGGAGTTAGGCCTCTCCAGCTAAATATATAAAAATTTCAAGGGCCGATGTTGATTTTGAATAAAACACAAACTATTTAGGAAATTATTGTAATTTTATTTTATTATGATATATTGGTATTACTCAATTATGTATGGAACAAAATATCGGCCAAATGGGCGCTGCGACCACGGCGGCACACCTCCATCCGATGGTCCAAATTTTCGATGACCCTGAGGCATAATGGAGGTTCTATACCGTTAATGTGCCGAATTATCTCATCCTTTAGCTCTTGAATTGTTGCTGGCTTATCGACGTTCACCTTTTCTTTCAAATAACCCCAAAGAAAAAAGTCCAACGGTGTCAAATCACATGATCTTGGCGGCCAATTGACATCGCCATTACGTGAGATAACACGTCCATTGAATTTGTTGCGCAAAAGAGCCATTGTTTCGTTAGCTGTGTGGCAAGTGGCACCGTCCTGCTGAAACCACATATCGTCCACATCCATATCTTCCAATTCGGGCCATAAAAAGTTCGTTATCATCTCACGATAGCGAACACCATTCACAGTAACTACCTGACCGGCCTCATTTTGGAAAAAATACGGCCCGATGATGCCGCCAGCCCATAAACCGCACCAAACAGTCACTCTTTGTGGGTGCATTGGTTTTTCGACAATCACTCTTGGATTCTCATTCCCCCAAATGCGGCAATTCTGTTTATTGACGAATCCACTGAGGTGAAAATGTGCCTCATCACTGAAGATGATGTGCACGATATGCATTTTGATTTGAACGCCCATTTTCATAATAAGTCTGGATAACTTTAACACGTTGTTGGATTGTGTATATAAGTCTGAAATAGAGAAATGTCAAATAAAATTCGGAAAAAAACTTGGCGTTTAGGTGTGGTTCACATTCAAAATCGGCCCTTACAATTTAACCACCCTTTATAAATATATACATACATACTTATAGATTTTTAAACAGTTTGTCCTTTTTTGTTATCATTGCTAGTTTAAAAAAATCTGGCAAATTTTTTTCACATGATTTTCGTTTTATTATCATTTTAAGTAAATTATTCAGTCATTTTTTAATTCCAAGGTTTAAAAAACTGTAGTCGAAACCAAAACCTGTCGAACGAAAAACGAAAATTTGTCTACAATTTTTCGCTTTTTGATTTAGTTTGACAGCGACTATTAACATTTAATGAATTGCAAGTAAAAGCAAATGTTTTTTTTTTGGCCAATGACAAATGAAAAAGTGGAAGAGATGGCAGTTTTTCAACATCGACTGCATTTTTTAAACACTGCTTAAATCTAATAGTACGTCTGCAGGTCAACACAATAGTAATGAAATTGATGAGCCTGAAGTGATCTTATAGACTTGTGTGCTTTATTTTATTTATTTTTTTTAACTGAATAAATGATCTCTATTTTATGTTATTTAAAAAAAAATAACAGTTACTAAACAAAGTTTACTTTCGGCGACTTTTTTGTATTTTTTCTCAGTTTTTGGCGATTTTTTAATGCAATATTATGTATATCAGCTTTTTTTTGTATGCAAAATTTAATTAAAAAAAAAAGATTTCGAAAACTAAACAAAATTGACGTTTGGCGATTTTTGGCGATTTCTGACATCCGGTTTGGCGATGGAGCTCAAAAAATCGGACAACCCTGGTTAAGGTATGACTGTAAGTTAGTTTATGCACATAATGGTTGAGCCTAACTACGTGCTTCCCTTTGTTTAGTATTAAGGTTAAAAAAATGTGCCCTCTCATTCTGTCGATGGTTTCTCCCATATTATATCAGATATTATCTCAGTTGAAGATAGGGTTGCCAGAAACCAAAATTCAAATAACTGGACAATGCAAAAAATTTAACTGTACCCATGTCCTGTAACTTTAGTGAAAACTTCTCCATCGTTTCTCGACAAGTGAGAAAAAGAGATTACGTCGTTGCGTTATATATATATATATATATATATATATATATATATATATATATATATATATATATATTGGTTCCTTTAGTTCCTATAAGGAGCATAGGGCCTTAGCAAAGTTTCGCCATTCGTTTCTACTTGGTGCAAGGTTCTTTATTTCGTTCCAGGTTTTGCCTGCTCTCAAAGCTTCTAAGTCTAGCTGTCTTCGCCAAGTGTGTGCTGGTCGTCCTCTTCTTCTACTACCCTGTGGGTTCCAGTCTATAGCATTACGGGTTACGTCATCTGGAGATCTTCGTAGTGCATGGCCAATCCAGCGCCATTTCCTTCTTAACACTTCGATTTGTATTTGATTCTGATGAGTGCGTTCCCAGAGTTGTACATTGGATATGCTGTTGGGCCAGAAAATTTTTAATATTCTTCTCAGGCATTTGTTGACGAAGACTTGCAGGGTGTTCACATCTTTGGTAGCCATGTTCCACGTTTCGCATCCATAGAGAAGAACAGATTTCACACATGAATTGAAGATGTTGATTTTTGTGTGGGTGGAGATGACTGGTGATTTCCACACTGTGCTGAGTTGGCCGAACGCTTGTCGGGCTTTCATAGTGCGATTCAGTACATCATCAGAAGATCCTCCGGTCGTTGTTATGATGCTACCCAAGTAGCAAAAAGTGTTAACATCCTGGATTTGAGTGTTTTGGATGGAAAATGGCCTGTTACATGTGGAATTTATTCTCAATTCATTATTTCAATTCGTCGGAAAGCTCATTGTTGTCCCACAATCTTTTTACCACATTCTGGAGCAGGAAGGCACTTGTTTGGGGGTCTACTTTTAACAGCTCAGGATTGATGTTGTCAGGTCCTGGAGCCTTGTGGTTTTTAAGGGCGTGTATAGCGTCAACTATTTATTCTACTGTAGGGGTGGATACGGGTATGTCTGCCCTCGTTGCGTTATAAATGTCATAATATTCCACTCGAAGCCGATGTGACATTGCAGACGTTGGGAACACCAGTCACACATATCGTTAACGGCGACCAAAATTTACTAAAATTGAAAAATTTTCAGCGACGGCGGCAAAAAATTTTTGTTTCATTTCTTACATTTCAATCGAAAAGTTTCTCGACGCGAGAGTTATAGAACATGGGCACTGGAATTTGAAAAATAACTGGACAACTTAAAAATACACTTATACGATAGTTCAAAAAATTTAGATTTTATTTAATTTTTTACACGTAACAATTAAAATTCAGTCTTACGTCATATTGCATATCGTCACCTAAAAATTTAAATTTCGAAAGGAGATTATATTCCTTTATTGTAAGTATAGTTTATTTAATATACTTACCTACTTTCACAAAAACCCTTGCTAATTGGTATGGGAAAAACAAACGAAATAAATTAATCCATATGGATTTTGTACATTATTTATTTATATCTGGAATATTTATTTTATATTGCACTAGCTAAACCAGGTTTGGTTCGCTACACTGTTTTAACCACGTTTGAAGACTATCCCTTTAATAGTTTTTCAGTTGGGAGGTATTTAATATGTATATGCATCCTATTGGAGGTATTCCCCCTGCGCCTACCCGCTTTATTTTTATTTTCAAATGTGTAGTATACCATAAGAGTGGCTTCCACAAAGTCACTTCCACAAAGTTAAACATTGGCGTCCTATCGTGGGTACCACTTCTCCCGCTGCTATTTTATTTAAATTTTGGGGCTCAGAAGATCCTACTACCAAAATTTCAACAAAATTTGCAGTGGCTCTTATTAATATTTCTATCTATGAGGGGTACTGTTCCTCCCCTGTCTACCCCGCCCATTTTTAAATTGAAATTTATAGTTTACCATAATAGTAGCTTTAACCACGTTTGAACACTCTCCCTTGAATAGCTCTTCAGTTGAGCGATATTTAATATATGCATCCTATGGGAGGTATTTCCCCCCCCCTGTGCCTACCAGCTTCATATTTATTTTCAAAAGTGTAGTATACCATAAGAGTGACTTCTACAAAGTTTGAACATTCTCACTATTACAGTTCTTAAGATATGCGATGTTGAACATTGGCGTCCTATGGGGGATTCCACTTCCCCCGCTGCTATTTTATTTCAATTTTGGGGCTCAGAAGATCCTACTACTAAAAGATCAACAAAATGCGTGCAGCGGCTCTTATTAAAATTTCTATCTATGAGGGGCACTGCTCCTCCTCTGTTCACCCCGCCCATTACTATATTGAAATTTAAAGTTTGCTATAATAGTAGCTTTAACCACGTTTGAATACTCTCCCTTTAAAAGTTCTTAAGTTGAGCGATATTTAATATATGCATCCTATGAGAGGTATTTCCCCCCCTGCGCCTACCCGCTTCATATTTATTTTCAAAAGTGTAGTATACCATAAGAGTGACTTCTACAAAGTTTGAACATTCTCACTATAACAGTTCTTAAGACATGCGATGTTAAACATTGGCGTCCTATGCGGGAAACCACTTCCCCCGCTGCAACTTATTTCAATTTTGGGGCCCAGAAGATTTTACTACCAGAAGTTCAACAAAATGCGTTAAGCGGCTCTTTAGATATGCGATATTTAATATTGGCATCCAATGGGGGGTACCAATTCCCCTGCCCCTATCGAAAAAATAAGTAGCCTATTTTATTTATTTATGTTAAAATTTCAGGATAATCGGTTCAGTAGTTTAGAAGTCTATAAGCCAACATACAAACAAACATACAAACAAACAAACATACAAAAATTTTTCATTTTTATATTGTATAAAGATTACATTTATTAAGAAAAATTCTTTTTTAAAATTAAAGTAAATTTTTTAACTGGACAAATTGTATTTGAGCTGTTAATTGGACATGACCCAAACAAACTGGACAATCCAGGTCATTCCAGGCCATCTGGCAATCCTAGTTGTAGATCCAGTGTTAAAATGTCCCTGCGGTAAATATTTAACGGACCGCAAGTGACAGGGTTTTTGGCGGTCGATTTACTCTTTTCTAAAACATTCGTTTCTTATGATATTCTGCCTTCAGAAATATGCCGTCTAGAAGGCAAAAATTTAAAAAAAACCTTCCAAATATTAATTACACATTTGCTACTCCCTTCTTTTAGGACGGAGCAAACTCGCTTCTTCGTTCTTCAGTTTAAAATTTTTTGGTTCTTAGAGACATTCTTTGGGGAAGGAAAGACGTTGTTCAATTTTTAAATATTTTTTTTTGTCTCGTAACTCTTACGTAAACGAATACGTTGCGAATTAGCTATTCCGGTTTCCTTACCAAGCTTATGTTTAAATAGGAACTCTTACGTAAACGTAACGTTGCATTCCAGATGAACATTGTAATATTACAAATTTGTTTCGAATTAGCTGTCAAAGAATTTTTTGTTTAATTATGTTTATTGATAAAGCGAACATTCCATCGACATACATGACGTTTTTTTATATTTTTATACAAAACGCACAAATAACAAAAGCTAATATTTATTAATTATAAAAATTTTGACAAATTTGCTGTTTTCATTTTAACGCATTTTAGCACGTTTACGTATATTAAGTACTAACCAAACATTGAAGTTGACCGCAACATTCTTTATATTCTCTTTTAAAATCCTTCATCTGAAAGTCTTTTAGAATTCCTGAAAGAAGAAGGGAGTGGTTAAGGTGTTGCTTCCAATGAAAACCTGTGTTAAAAGTAAATAAGTATGGAGTGCGGCGAGGAGTGCTTGTGTCTACTAAATAAGTCCTTTTTACGATACCCAATTTGTATATGTTGGTAAGGAAACAGATTCTCAAATTAACAAAATATGCTAAAGTAGATCCTTTTTTAAACTGGTCCAGCTCACGGGAGGTCAAAGCTGGAGCCGAAATATTAAAATGTCATCTTAAAAAAGGCCAAGCTTCGAGCACAAATTTTGCTTCCATACAACTTGAGTCGCTCTAATGTACATATAAGCAATAGATGACAACTAGAACCTTAAAAACTAACAAATATATTTTAAAAAATTTGAAATTGTTAAGTAATAACCAAGGCGAATTCATTTTCAGGTGGCGTTGAAAGCTACTTTTTTTCAAAATTAGAGAGAGGAATGTCGAATTTTACTTGTGTTTTTGACATATCGACCGACAAAAGCAACAAATAAAATACAATGTTGTGTTTTTAGTGTTGTTACTTGTTGTAGTATCGCCACCACCGTATACATGAATTCTCCTTGGTTATAACAACAAAAAGGAAAACACAGAGCCATGTGTCTCTTCGTTATCTAACAGCCAAGGGACTTTTTGATTATTCTGTAATATGAAAAATTTAACTGGCAACTTAACAAGCTGGTAACACTACTCGACAAATGGTTAAAATATACAAACTATTCAGTTATTTACCAAGTTGTTTACTGTTCTTTAGATATAAATAAATCTATTTTGTGCCAAGCCCACTTCTCCACTCCCAACAACATTTCAACATTTCACTTAAAATGCTGTCAAAACGCATATGAAAAAAAACTTGTGCGGAATATATATGAAATAATGTTGATAGAGTTGTACTCTGTTCATTTTGTGAAAAAGTTCCGAAATGTTTCTGGCAACATTTTTTTACGTGGAATTTTAAGCAAAAGCAAAAAGGTATAAAATGATTTTTCAATAAGAAATAAAAAATTTAAGCAACACAACACAACCGGTAACAGTTTTTTATTCATATTTACTTTCTCTTTTATTAAATTTTTTATTAAAAAAATAATTTTTAGTAAAGAACATGTGGGGTTTCTTTACATACGCAAAACAATATCGCATACTTTGTAGGACTGAAAACGTCGAATTGTGCAAACTCGCAAGATAGGTAACATTGATACATGTCAAAATTTTCGTGTGAAATAATCAATGTTGCTCAAATTTTTCACAAATTTGAAAAGAGTACTAGACTTAATTTGGAAACTTGGGTCCTTACCATTCTCGAGATACACAGAAAAGAAACAACAAGGAATTTATGGGTAAACTTAGAAACGTAGATTTTTGCTCATATCTTAGCCATTTTTGGACCGATTAGGCTGAAATTCAATAGCAAATTTTAACGGAGAATATGTCACAAAATCAAATACCAACCAAGTACTCATTACATCTGGGTTCTTTAGAAAACCTATTTCAACAGACACGCGGACATCGTCATCAATATTGTAGAAAATACAGACGGATTGGCAAACTTTTTCCCTTTCTAGCTGTGGTGAAGGGTATACAAATATGCTAAGTCGGCAACACCGTTTGTAAATAACGTTACAAACATAGGAGGAGTAGAAAGATGTTAATGAGAAATGTCAAAATTGGCCCCTCAATTTGCGTTGCATGCTACTTTGTTTACCTTTATAGCTTCTTTACACCTCACGCCTATAAATGTACGCAGAGGGGTTTTTAAAGGTGGGCCAAAGCGCAACGTGTAAAATGCCTCTAACTTACACAATCGTAGGTATAGTTCTTTTAACAGTTTACTTAGGTTTTTTGCTCTTTATTCATTTCGTGAGTTCAATGACAAGTGAATGTACGCTTACGTAGTGTTTGAAACATTAAAATTTCTTTTTTTTTGAAGATTATACAAATACTTAGGTAGGTTATTTACACAAGAGTACAAAATAATGGCACTCTTTTTAGGTAATAATGATGATGCAATTCTCCATCCTGGGAGCAAACGTCCTCAATTAGAAATTTCTATCCGGCTCTGTCTTGTGGTGTCTTTTCTGCATAGTCTCACGTAAATTTTTACGTGTTCAGCTGTGTGCGACCACGTCTCCCAGTGGCCTGTGGGTTGTATATTAGAGCAGTTTTAGTAAAAGTATTATCTATCTTCTATCGTCAATTGGGGATTAATATTATAAGCGAAAAAGGACAATGTTACTAATAGTCTCTTTCCAAAAACACCTGATTATACGGCGTTGCCTTATTAGAGGCAGTCGGCAACTTTATTTCAATTAATACACAGACAACGTTAAATTAGACGAATAGTGCAGAATTTACAAACAGAAAGTCAAATTTCTATATACGAAATTCGCTTTTTCCCATTTTCTCTATAAATCAGGAGGTTGTCTTCTATTAATTGCAGTTTTTTACGCTCCATCTCTAGTGGAGGGTTTACTTAGATTGTCATTTCAAGATATATTTCGAAGTACATATATATTTATATTCTTGATCCTTGAGTAATTCTAGGTCGATCTAGACATGTTTGTCTGTCTTTCTGTTGAAAACACGCTCACTTTCGAAAGACTTAAGGCCCAACCATAATATGCATAGCCTTGCTTAACCTTCTGTTCTAAATTAACAAAAAGTCTCTCAAATGCATTAAAAAAAAAACAAACACTTGATTCCGTACGGAATGTGCGATCAGTTTCGCACTTTGCTTAAGCAAATGACAGTTTCATAAAATTTAACAAAAAGTTTCCTTAAGTTCATTATGGTCTGCCTCATATAATTAGCATGTATTCTTACATTTGCTTAAGCCAACTTAAGCACATTTTAGTTGAGCCTTTAACAGAAAAATTGATTTCAAACTCTTTATAGTGTTTTCTACACAGAAAATAATAAAAATTGGTTTCAATTAAAAAATTTGTGATATTAATTAAAAATTAATTAAATTTGCACCAATAAACAAATTAATAGTATCAATTAAACCAGTTAATAGTATTAATTAAAAGTTTAATTTACTTGATTAAACGTTTAATTCACTTGATTACATTTTTAATTAAAGCTGATTTTATTTTTGATTAATGCTTTAATTGGTGAAAAATTTTGGAGAATTTTTTCTGTGTAAGCATAATGATTAATTATAATTTTCCTAAGCATTGAAATCCAGCACAATCAGTTCAGTAGGAATAGAGTTATAAACCCAAATGTGCACAGAAAAAATTATTTTTCCAATTCAAACAAAAAATTTGTAGAATCAAACAATTTTTGTCTGAAATCGGTCCTATAAACAAATTTGCATTTTCAAACAATTTAATTGCATTTTGTTTATTGAAAAAAAACACTGATTTTTTCAAACAAATAATTTTACTGAATCAAACAAAAAGTTTACTGAAATTCATGTACTGAATTTCAAAATAAACAAGTAAGAGTGCTATATTCGGCTGTGCCGAATCTTATATACCCTTCACCATTGTGGGAGCAGAATACAGAGCAACTAGACAAAAACTAAATGATTTTTACATATGTATACATACATTTTTATAATACTTTAAACTTCATTATAAATTAAATTTAAAAAGCGAAAACTGGTAAATATTTTTTTTTAAATCGTGTTTAGAACATAAAAAAATAAAAATTTAAAAAAAAGAGACGGACAACCGGATTTGAACTTCGCTTTTCATAAGGACCCAGAATATATATACTTTATAGGGTGTAGGATCAATATTGTAGAAATTACAAACGGAATGACAAAGTTATATATACCCTCTTACCTTCGGTGAAGGGTATAAAAACAGTAATTTTTGGGGATTCAGTATTTCGGTTATAACTCAGCCATTTTTTAACCGATTTGACAGATTTATATACCGACGTGTTGAAGAAAAAATTTACCATTTACTTGAGTTACAAAGCTTGGACTCAAGGAGATCTATGGTGCCCGAAAGTGGGTATTTAAAAAAAAAATTTAATTTTGGTCATAACTTTTTTGTATCTGAATCGATTTTTCCGAGTTTTTTACGAAATATGTTCTACTAAAAATATCCGATATTTTGGTATGTAAGTCATATCCATAAGACATATGGCAGCCCTAAAATTTAATTTTTAATCTTTTTTGTACGGGAGGTACCACGCCCACTTCTCCAATCCCGCCCTTATTTTGTAGGATGGTGTGTGTTGACAACCTAAATGTGTGTACCAGAGAAAGCCAAAAAGTTATATTTTTAATACTTATAACCTAATCATACGCCACCGAGCACGAGTACAGGCAGGTATGACTACCAATAAGTATGAACATGAATAAGTTTGTATATCGACCGGTATGAGTATGAACAAACAGGCATGCCTATGGATAATCCTTTGAATGCGTATGAGTATAGGCATGTATCGATGAGTATCGACAAGTAACTTCAACAATTCGTATGCTTATTATAAAGCAAGCAGTGTTGCCACGACCTTAAAACTGTTTATGTGTAATATAATTAATTATGAGCAGTATACTGGAATTCGAAAATGTAAAACGCAAGAATTTTAAAAGTCGTTTTTAATAAGATTTCGGTAATAAAAGAATATTATACATACAAATATTTCTCTATTAAACAGAGTTTAAAAACAAAAATTATAAAAATAAGATTTAAAATGTATTAAAAACAGCTTCCAAATTCTTGTGTTTTACATTTTCGATTTCCAGCACACTTCTGTATATTTTAAGTATTTCAAAACCAGTGAAACAAATGTTGTACTGATCAATTCAGAATTTTATTAATTTAAAGTTACATATGTTACAACATAAATATTTTCTATTATTATTTGCTTCTATTGACAAAAATAAAAATAGTCTCTCTTACCAAAGAGGTTTTTTTGTAGAAAGAATTCAAAAAAAGAAGGCTATCAACTGTTTTGGGCTCTATTCTGTTTCTTTTTTCAGCGATAATGTTGCCAGGTAAAGAGAAAACTCTCTCTGATGCTGCGCTGCTGGCAGGAATTGATAAAATTCTTGATGCTTGTTTAGATTACCGTGGATAATACCTTGTGAAATTGTTTTTCCACCAAAGCATGACGTCGAAGTCCTCTGTAAGGCTAACATTTTCGTTGGAATACTCATCGACTTCCGCCCTTAAATTTTGTTGGCCGGGTTCTGGCATTCTTACAAGATTTGGAAAAAAGAAACTAAATTTTCTTGATGTAGGCTGTGTTTCAGACAAAGTCGCACTAACGTTTAATGTTTGCATTTGGCCAGATGTTAATGGTGCTTCTGGCGTTGGATGAACCATTTCATCTTGGCTTTCAGCTGAAATTTGTTCAATGCAAAACACCTTAATATTATTTATGTCAATAGACTGCTTTATGCCAAATACCTTAATTTATGCTCCATTTCGTCAACGACAGTAATATATTTCTCTTGAGGGCTGTTATACCGACATCTTCATTACTTCGAACGGTACATATAATTTGTATTTTGTTGATGGATGGAATCGCATAACATATTGTTGGAGACAAACAGCCTTGAATTTCCTTGAAAATAACCTCAGATTGGCCGTTAGAATTTCGTTTACTTTGGTAGTAGTTTGGGTTCCATCTTGTTGGACAACTGGTTTTCAATGCTGTATTCAGCATGTGCTGCTTTTTAGACTTTTTAAAATATTTGACAATTTTCTTACAGGAATCTTAAACGACATTTAATTCAGCTGTTTTCTCAAATGCGTCATCCAGGACATTGGAGAACAAATGAGCCGAACAGTTTAAACGCGAAAATTCTTTTAGTGCATTTTTGATTTTAGATCCTCTATCCGTTATAAAAACCACGTTAGACATATCTGTGACACCAAATTCTCCAAATAAGCTGTTTAGTTTTTCAAGAATATTTGTAACTGTATTTGCCGAAAAATCCATTGACTTCATGCCGAGGGTAATGTTTACAGGTTCAAAATTAATTGGAAAATGTAACGTGGCGCACTAAAAATCTTTTTATAAAATCATATGTCCACAAGTCAATAGTAACCGATGCCTCGCCATTTTGTATGATCTTTTGAATGTGAGGGCTTGCTCTTTTTTTTTCTTCTTCGGCCATTAATTAAGTCCTTCGAGATAACGTCTTTGCACTAGGTATAAAATTACCAATATCGACTATACTTCCATATTTTGCACCAATATCGATACACTTCTTAATCATTTTCTTAAACCCATGTCCCTCAACAATGCTAAATGGACGGCAGTCCTCAACTACACAATTTAAAAAAGCTTCCAGTGCCCATGTCCTGTAACTCTCGCGTCGAGAAAGTTTTCGATTGAAATGTGTGAAATGAAACAAAAATGCCATAAATTGAAACAAACAGCTGTTTTTCTCACTTAACTGTGTCTGTAACTTTTTTTGGCGAGTACAAGCTGTCTCGTAAGGAAATTACTCGCCAATTTACAGAAAAAGTGTGTCTGTAACATTTTGGCGAGAAAAGTTCCCGCTTTGAACTGTCAAATAAACTCACGAAAAAAAATGGGGCGAGAAAAAATTTTAACACTAAAAAACAATTAAAAATGCAAAATGCAAAGAATAATAATAACATTATTTTGTTCTTGGCACATTTTTCATTGTTTTATTATTTTGCTTTAAAAATTTTAATAAAATATACGAATGTCTTCAAAGCTCGTTTGCAAACAACAAACATTAAAGTCGCTCTTTACACAATTTGGTATAGCCGACGGTTGTGTTTTCGCCGCCATCGTTGAAAAATTTTCAATTTTTGGTAAATTTTGGTCGCCGTCAACAATATGTGCTACTGGCGTTCTGAACGTCTGCAATGTCACATCGGCTTCGAGTGCAGTATTATGACATTTATAACGTATCGACGTAATCTCTTTTGATAGTTTTCGACATGAGTTACAGACACACATTTCTCTCACTTTTCGAGAAACGATGGAATATTTTGTTTCACATCTTTTCGATGCAAGAAGTTCTCACGAAAGTTACAGAACATGGGTACAGGCAAGCATTTTTATCTACTTCGTTGACTAAAATTGGATGTAAATCCAACGGCGGCGTGTGAACGCATTTATGTTTTCTTAAGTTAGACGTTTGTCCTTTTTTGAATTTTTAAATATTAATGCAAACTTCACAATAAAGTCGGCCCTCCAAAATAGAGCCATCTTGTCTTTGAATATGGGAAAATATTTTCCATACAACACTTTTTAAATCATGGTTTTTTAAAAGAATATATGTGCCATTACTTATTTTTGCTTTTATTTCCTGTATTTCTTCCATTTTTCTTTTAAATTTTACAACAAATTAAAATCAAACAATTTAAGACGTCTTTAAAATTCAACTGCCAACAGACAAACTTGTCAAATGTTAGAATGTTTTTACCAGTGATATCCGTTAATATTCGATTAATTTTTTTTTGTATTTGGAACGATTAATTTCAACAATTTTGTCATTTTTATTAGATTTTCTTGAAAATAGTTTTTTCTATTTAGATAAAACGCAGATCTTTTATTTCAGAGATTTTCAATAAAATTTTGATGAATTTTACTCAAACGATTAAAAAAAATGTATTTAATAGTGATTCAGCAATTTCAAAAACCATTTCTGGCAACATTTATGAAAAGAAAAATTAAAAATAAAAAATGTTTGAAGTCAATAATATAACTATGGGTGTATGTGGATATGTGCGAGTATGAAAAACAATAAGTATGATAACATACATGAATGAAATCAAATGCGCATGGATATACACAAGTATGAGAATAAACAGATACGAGTACGCACACGTATTGAAAATTGTCGATATGTGCTACAGTACTTTAATTTTTTTTATACCCATTGACTTTCCGTTTCCCAGATATACAGCAAAAAGTTCATAACTCAGCTATTTTTTAACCGATTTGACAGATTTATATACCGACGTGTTGAAGAAGAAATTTACCATTAACTTTAGTTATAAAGCTTGGACTCGGGTGATCTATGGTTCCCGAAAGTGGGTATTTATTTTGGTCATAACTTTTTTGTATCTGAACCGATTTTCCCGAGTTTTTTATAAAATATGTTCTACTAAAAATTTGGTATATATGTCATATCCATACGACATATGGCAGCCGTAAAATTTAGGTTCTTATACAATTTTTAATTTTTTTTTGTACGGGAGGTACCACGCCCACTTCTCCAATTCCGCCCACATTTTGTAGGATGGTGTGTATTGGCAACCTAAATGTTTGTACGTAATTTGGAAACTTTGGCTTTTGCCGTTCCCCAGATATACAGCTAAAAGTAATAAAAATACAACAAACACAAGGGATTTTTATAAAAAATTAGAGGTAGTCGTGGTTTTTTGCTCATATCTCAGCCATTTGTGGACCGATCTGGCTGAATTTCAATAGCAAAATTATAATAAGAATACCTGACATAAAGATACCCCCAACCAAGTCCCCATCATATCTGGGGGCTTCGGAAAACCCATTTCAACAGACAGACGGACAGACGGACAACCGGATTTGAACTTCGCTTTTCATAAGGACCCATAATATATATACTTTATAGGGTGTAGGATCAATACTGTAGAAATTACAAACGGAATGACAAAGTTATATATACCCTTTTACCTTTGGTGAAGGGTATAAAAAAAAAGTTTTTGCACAAGCAATGACGCGCACACAAGTAAGCACTGTATGAGAAGATGACGGCAGAGCAGATCCGCCGGCTGGCTTTGAGACACATTTTTTTTGTTGGAATAATTTTTGAACGAAGTCTTATTCATACACACAATACCAAGGTATATTTATAGCAGGTAGTCTCGGAAAGCCAGCTGGTTATTTTTTATTTGCTTGTTTTGTGATACAAACTGTCAAATGTTGTATAGTAAACAAGTAAACAAGATTTTTTGTCTTTATCTTTTGTCTTTTTTGTCTATTTTCAACCCCTTTGCTGTTTGACAGTTCGTTTCACAAATTAACAATAAAAAGTCCTGTTGTTTGTTTTATTGTACAATTGTTGTAATCTCGCGGCTACCTTTTATAAATATACCTTGCACAACACAATGTTTTTCTTTATCACTCTCTGTTGCTGTATCCTTTCCTTTGCTAAAGAAGAAATGTAACCAAAAACGGCAGCAGACCGACTCGATATGTTTTTCGTCATCATTCTATTTTTGTCTTTGATGTATTTAACCAAACAGTTTTCAAAAATTGAATACGGGATTTTGTTTCTTGCAATGTTGTTTCTGCTATTGTTTTTCTTATAGTTGCACTTTTTAAAGCGTCCAAAAATAGACTGTGTGTGTTTTTTGTTGTTGATCTTATATTTCACATTAAGAAGGGTTGCTTATGATCAAATAAAAAAATGCAAAAAGACGACAACATTAAGTCTGGGTTCACACTATGAAAGTTTCCTTAGAGAAAGTCTGAGTTTGTTGGTGAGAGGGGAAGAGAACATGCTGTTCCTTTTTCCCCTATCACCCATTAACTCAGACTTTCTGAAAGAAAACTTTCATAGTGTGATCCCAGACTAAAGAGCGTTAAATATTTCATACAAAATTATGAAAACTTGACACCAAATAACGCGCTTATTATATTATTGAAGAGTTGTCCACATTTTTGTTGGTTAAATAAAAATCAAACAAAAATATTGTTTGAATCAGTAAAAAAAATTTATAGAAATTAAAAAAATTTTCAAACAAGCGTTTGTTTGAAGAACCTTCTTAAAAAATGTATATTTTTGTTAAAAAAAACTAACATAAATTGGTGACAGAATGCACCGACTCTCATTAAATTTTGCACAAACTCGTTTTATATAAATTTTGAAGGGATCAATTCATAATATAGCATACGCCCTATATAAAGCCCACTCTCAGAAAGTACTTTAGTAAGCCTAAAACTATAACAAGATTCATAAGATTAGAAAGTACTCCGCCAAATTTTATGGCCTTTTGAAAAGCAATTTAAGTCTAAACAAATTTATATCTGTATTGAATTTGGTCTGATTTAGAGTTTTTTAATATTTTGTAATGAATGATCCAAAATTTACGATAGGGCAAATATAAAATCCTCTTCTGAAAATCACTTTAATAAGCCTCATCATATTTCTGAATCAAATTATGATATTTTATTTAAACTAGATGACCCGTGCGAATAAATATATATATATATATACAAACATATATATTGTATAATATGCATGTATATTAGAGCGACTCACCAAAAAAAGTGCTCGATGTACCCTCCTAAAAATGAACCTTGGACTTTTTTAAGATGACATTTTAAATATTTCGGCTACAGGGTTGACCTCTCGTGAGCTGGACCAGTTTGAAAAAGGGTCTATTTTTGCATGTTTTGTTACTTTACGAATCTGTTTCCTTACCAACATATACAAGTTGGGTATCGTAAGAAAGGTTTTTTTAAGGCGCGTCCAACTTGTAAGCTAGTTGTTAGGCTAGATCATCAGGAAACCTTTATACGAATAAAACTGTAAACTAATTTAAAATGGACAAGAGTTGTAAAAATACTGTCTTTACTTTGTTTCAAATACTTTTTTTATTGAATATAAAGAAATATTTAATTATTTCATTATTAAATATGTTTTGTTGGGTGCTATTTTGCAAAGTGTAATTTTGATAAATTTTTTCATTAAATCAAATAAAAAGTGTGTTGACCTTAAATTTTATTTTTCACAAACTGTGTCGTTAAAAATTTTCTTGACATATTTTTATTTCTGTGTACAACAAGTACAACACCAAAAACACAACACTTTTGTTGGTCGATATGTCAAAAACCTAAGCAGCTTTTGACATTTCTCTCACTAAGTAAAATAAATAGTAGCTCAGCTGGTTTTTTCAACGACACTTGAAAAGTGAATTCGGATTGAAATGTGCCTTGGGTTAAAATAAACAAAGTGAAATATTCCAAAAAACCGTCACTACCGAAAGCCATATACTTTTGTTATTAAAAAGAAAACGAACGCCAACAAAAGGTACTATTATTTTGCCCATAACTTAAAAAGAAAATTTGTCTGAACCATTTTTCGCACAATTACTAGATACAAAAAACAAATCAGAATCTTGGCTGGCATAAAGACATAAACTTACAAGAACAAATTAAAGTTAAAGGACCTCTAAATTCATACAAACCAACAACAAAAATTGAAAAAAAAATCATTAAATTTTATAGAAACTAGAATTTTATTTGAAAAATATTTAGTAAATTTTATTGTTTAAGAACTTGTCCACCAATAAAAGCATAATAATGTCAAATGCAAAATTAATATGTTTTGATTGAAAATTATTTATATAAAAAATTTTCAAAATGACTACAGAAACAAGTAAGACAGTATAGTCGATCAAGCCCGACCATATAATACCCAACACCACAGTATTAGAGACAAATTTTTTAGAGTGTACGATACTTTGGACCCATTGGCAATCATGGATACACCAGAACAAAATTGTGTTATTACCTTAAGATGCAAGTTTCTTGTGCCGAATATTATTTAGATCGTTGTTCCAAAATAAACAGTACATTATTTAGCGTTCGACTCACACATCCAAGAACGATATCTATTTTTTCGTGATTGTGTAGACGAACACAACCCTTAATACCGTTCGTAACTATTTTCAAGAAAGAGCCGAATACTATAAATTGTTCTGTTCTTTGTTAAAAAACAGAACAATTGTAGTGATACTGTAGACAAACATTCACCCTTATTCTATTTGGCGTCGGCAATAACAACGGCAATTTTAAGGCACAGCAATTCTTATCAAAGACAACATCAATTCTAAATTGGCATTTTGTAAGAGTATTATTGCCGCCGTTGACTTTTTATCGATAATGTTAATAAAATACAGCACACATCTCTAAAATATTAAAATCAGCTGATTCATTTTGATTACTTTTTTTTATAAGAATTAAAAAAATTCTGTGCTGTTTGTGCAAATTTCAAGTTAAATAAAAATTTGTTTGTAAAAAAATAATGTTTAAATGAAAATTTTTTTTATTATATTAAATTTTCCCAAGTGCCTAATGGATTTTTTTAACCTTTTTAAGATTTGAAAGTTATTTTCGGCTGAATAAACTTTCTTTTAAACATGTATTGGAAATAATAGAGCCTCATTTAAAAAAGGGAACGTTTGTTCCAAACACAATATATTTGCAGCAACATTACGTTTTTTGGCCCAGGGATCGTACCAGCTCAGCGTTGGAAATTATTTCAACTTTTGACTGTCCCAGCCACAAGTTTAAAAATTTTGTCTGACACTCTGGAAGTCATGAAGATATAACTTTGTCCAAAATGGATAAATTAAAGTTGCATTTCTTTGAAAAGCAGGTGTAATTGGCTGTGTGGAAGGAACCCACATCAAAATTTTAGCTCCAAAAAAAAAAACAAGACCACCATCTCTTCATTAATCGCAAGGGGTATTTAATTTATTAAGAAAGGAGACCCTACATAATCCTCTGGCTAGTAATGGATTTATTACAAGCTCTACCACCAGCTTCTCGATCTGGCACTTAGTTGTAATTTTAATTTTTTCAATTATATCCACAATATATATATAAAAATATATAAATGTAGAAAAATATCAAAACCGACGTAGAAATCAAAATTGCAGCCAACCATAACGTAAAATTTTTAAAACACGACACAAAGCAGCATAAGACAACACTAAAAATGCCGACGACAAAATCAAGGGCTATTTAAGGCAACAGCAACGCCAGTTTTTCTTAGAAAATACCAAACATATGTTAACAGTCATCGAAATATGGCAATATTGCCAACGAGAATACGAAATTGAAACAAAACATAAAAAACGGCATTGTGTACTGTTGACGACGCCAAATAGAATAAGGGTGATTATATTTGAATGTTATATAATGTTTCTTTTTTTTACATTGATAAAGAAATGAACAAACAAAAAATTTTACCAACGACCGCACCACGAACAGCTTGGTTGTGTATTGTGTATTTGTTTTGTTTGTGTAAAATAATTTTGCAGATTTTTGTTTTTTTTCGTAAGTGTGTTTTGTTTTTGTAAAAAATGTTTAGTTTTTTACCAGCCAAAAGGGACGAACATTAATGAGCCGAACCGAACACAATAAAGTTTGTGGATTTAAAAAAAACGAACGGAATTAAATTTTCTCATCTTTTGCTGAGTTTGACAAAAACAGTGTTATTTTTGTGTTCGAAAAATGACTAACAGGGGAACGTTATTTTTTAATGATTTTCTACACAAACACTTTCCACAAATCTACCGTACCGAACACTAAGTTGCGATATTTAGTGTTTATACTCGAACACTGATTTAGATATTTTCATCTGGAGTTTTCTAAAAACCGTAAAAATGTGAAACCGCGGTTTCGGTTCTAAAAAGATTAAAACCGGTCGGTTTCGGTTCGGTTTTGAAAATATCAAAGTAAAATTCATACATAAAAATTTGTATATATTTTTTTGCATGAAATACAATTTTTTTATTTGTTTCAATTCAGGTACTTTTATTCGCCCTTAAGTGTATACCTGGGCCTGGCCAGGCATTTTTGACTTTTTTCCAGTTTTTTTTTATATAGTTATTAAGTATATAGAACAAAACTTTATGTAACTGGGCCTGGTCAGGCCCTTCCCTATAATAAATGTACTGCAGTAAATAAAATCAAAAATGAAACGTTTCAAAAAGCATACACAACACATAAGAATTCTTATTTTATTTCCCAACAAAATGTGCCTGCTATAGCCATAAACCTCCAAACATATAAAGTAGTCCGTCCCAGCCTTGCCCAGGGGTTCGATAGTGTGAGTTTTTTCTATAGCCACAAGAAACTCTATACAAAATTCAAGTGTCCCAGGTGGCAGTTTATGCCTCACAAATAAGGTGTGTACTTAAGAGTTATAAAGATAACATTTGTTCTTCTTAGTACTTATTTTAAATTTTAAGAATTTTGAAATACCTTGGCATTGTTGAAGGCTGTTATGTTTTTGTATATGAAGTACGGGTATGATGTTTTGTCGGTTTTCGGTTTCGGTTTTTAGGCATTTAAAACCGCGGTTTCGGTTTCGGTTAAAACCGAACAGCAATCCCTATTTTCATCTATATGAGATTTGTTTGCCTCTTAGTGATTTAAGGTTGGGGTAAGATTATTGCAATCAAATAAATACCTACATAAGAAAATGGTTTACGGACACAAAGATTCGATTCCGGAAAGATGCTTGTATGGGGCCTATGCCAAACTATGGATCGATCTTCACTACTTTCAATAGGCTTGGTCCTTGTTAAAACATTTGTAGCAAATTTTATCAAATTATCTCCTAAATTGCGACCTATACTTCGTGCACAAGGTTTACATGGACAGCCAGCCAGACAGACGGACATCGTTAGATCGGCTTAAAAAGTGATTCTAAGTCGATTGGTATACCAAAAGGTGAGTCTAGGACCAATATATTAAGGTGTTACAAACATCAGCACAAACGCATAATACCCTATCCACTATTGTGACGTGGGTATAATAAAAAATACTTGGCACTACAAAATAATTAAGCGAAAATATTTGCATACATATTGAATTTAAATAAAAGTATGAGTACATTTTAAAAATATGACACTTGTCACATTAAACACTACCAAGTAAATGGTTGTTAAAAAAAAAAAAAAAAGTTACATTTGCAATCATTTAAACTCGTTACAACAGGTAAAAAGAATAAAATGCATGTTAATTTAATTGTAGTTTTTTTTAAATATTTCTTATATATTATTTCATATATTTCATTTACGCTCACTGAACATTTTTACGTTGCAGAGACAAACCGTGCCGTTATTATTTTTTATACATAAATTGAGAATATTGGTACGTTTTTATGGACGAATACGTGGATGACTTGAAATTTAAATGCTTTAACGAACGATGTTATTTTAATAAAAAATCACGAACATTTGTTGCAATTTTTGAATGAATTTTATTCTTAGTTTTTATATGTATATAGGGTCAATCATTAAGATCGTGGCATTTTGTTTCTTTTTTTTGTCATTTTAAATTAAAATACTTGTGGGTTAGTTATTAAAATGATTTTTATGTTGAATAAAGTTTAAAATATACGCCGCAAAAGCATTGGCAAGAGAGATAACGCTTTAACCATTTTTCCATGACTTTAAAGCGGCCCATACACTTGCAATATTATTGTGTATGACATTTGCCATATTATTTTCATTTTGTCCTATATTATGCAATAAGCCGCACATTGGTTTAATCCATGCAATAAAAAGGTAAACATAACCTATAGGATAACATAAACAGCATTGTACAATGTTGCCACCACATTTCCCTTTCCTTTCGTTGTGCAATAAAAATTAAAAGTCTTTTGATTGTTGCCAAAACATTGTGCCATATATAATTGTACAATACATTAAATTGAACAATTTTATTGCAAGTGTAATATGAGCTGCTTAATGCATAAATCGGCCGAAATATCAGTAATTTTGGTTTTGATGTGAGCCTGCTGCTCTTCTAACGTTGTTGGCACTGACAGCTGTGGAAGAGATTTACATAGATACTACGGTATTCAAACTGTTAACCGTTTTCCATTAATTGATTCATTTTGGGCGATTAACTGTTCGAATAATTTAAAATTGCTTATTTTCGGTTAACGAGTAATTCGATTAATCGAAAATTTGTTCTTTCACAGTACTAGTTTTTTTAATGTAAAAAACAAGCCGTTACGTTTTTAATCCCCTTTCATTGTTTCTTAACTCAGGAAAATTTCCTACCAAGTAACAATTTTTTAAAATATAGTATTTTACAAAGACTAGGGATGCCAATCCCGAAATCCCAATTAAAATCCCGGGATTTAAATTTTGTAGTTCCGGGATTTTCGGGATTTAGTTAATCCCGAAATTGTAAACAAAATTTTCTTTTTTTTACCATTTTTTATAAAAAGAAATTCATCATGACAATCCCCCTTGAGAGCATAGGGAACAAAATACTGATCTTTACAATTTACTTGATTAACTCTGTTAATACTGTCATTGAAAACGAAACAAAAAAGTTGAAATTAAGCGTGACCAACAATTATAAAGAAGTTTTAACGAGAAGTGAAGAAAATAATTAAAGAAGAAAATTAATAAAGGAAAAAATGTCTAATGCACAAAACATTCCACTGGTGCACCAAATTCGACATTAATGTGCTGTTTTCACAACACAAGTGACTGAACGTGTAGTAAAATTTATATGAAAAGCACTCAGTTTTTTTAGTGTTTTCCATATAAATTTTACTACACGCTTAGCAGGGTTGTGAACTATTTCTAATCAAAAAGCGCCTTGCCCCATATCAAAAAGCGCTAAATGAAAAACTTAATGAAATGTTTAAGAACCAAGTTTTATTAATTACACTGGCCGTCAAAAAAAATCGTTTTGAATTAAAATATATGAAAAACAAATATACTACTGCGCAAAATTCAAATTCGTTTTCAGTTTTTTCTATCATGTCTTGTTTTTTTATGGGCTAGAATTATATTTTGACCGAAATAAGGCATTTATGCTACATACATTTTATCACAACTTGAGAACGATATTGATCTTTTACAAATAATTATTTTCAAAATTATTTCTTAATTAGTAGCGGTCATTTTTCCATGCAAATTAGTATTTTTATCATTTATTAGAAATCGATGTATATTGTGAATAAAATAAGACAAGAAATCAGTAAACAAAAGTTAACTAGACGTGCTTGAATAAACTATTCGGATTCGGCACGCTATAGTGAATTAAAATCACATAATCAAGTTCTCTAGAACGACTTTTTTTTTTGTTTTTTGCCGAGCAGTGTTAATAAAACATTAATATTTTTAAAAGCCTTTTCTGATATTTCAGGAAAATTAAAGTTATATAATTTCAAATATACACAGAAAGAATAATTTACTAAATCACCAGAAAATATGTCTTGAACCACGAAAATTTTGCACTATTCTCGTCCAAGCCAAAAATTTCTTATTGTATATAAACCTGTGTTTGCCTGGTTTAAGCAAAAAGTTATGACTCAAATTAACTAAAAATTTACTAAAATACAGCTAAAAAAATTTTTTTTTAATTCTATAGTTACTTAAATCAAGTTTTCGCTGCTTTTTATTTTCCAAATTTAGAAGAAAAGCCTAAATTTTTTCCATAAAAACGTATAGCACTAGTTAGTTAAAAAAAAAACACTTAATATAAAATAAGAACCTTTTGAATGATTTGTTAACATGTCGATCTAAATAAAAACTAATTGAATCAAACCAAGTTGTCTTTTCTGAAAAATTTAAAGAATCGCTAGTCTATCAACCCCGGGGTTGCGGGTTTGATTCCCGCCAGTGACTTTGGTTTCTTTCCTGCAGACAAGCGTCAAGCTTCGCGGGAATTAGCATAGGGAATTAAAAAAAAAATAAAAATAAATGCTTCTTGAAATTTTTGATCATATACCAAAAACGTGAATTTTTTAATCATGAGAAAATGTTTCTTTATTTAAGAAACTTATACTTAATACGAACAAAACAAGTAAAAACCAGTTATTTATTTTTGGATTTTCTTGTTTTAAGAAACGAAATGGATTTCTTTAGAAAATAAACTTCTTTCCTTGTTTATAATGCTTTTCAGAGTAAAGTATTTTCAAAACGGAAACAAATTTTGTTTAATGTGACTTGATTTTAATGTATGCAAATAAAAGTACAAAAATGTTGGGTATCAATAAAAGCGCTAATTTAGCGCTCTTTTTAAAAAAAGCGCTAAGGAAAAAATATGCGCCTTTTCGACAGTTAAAAAGCGCTAAATCTAGCGCCAAAGGCGCTAAATTGGCAACTCTGACGCTTAGTCACTTGTGTTGTGTAAACAGCACATAAAACTTTACTCTTCACAGGGTTAAAATTATTGAAGTGTTTAACGAGAGTAGGCATAGGAACTACGGCAAATTTATGGAGCGATTTTACAAAATTAAGAAGTGTATTTTAAACACTACACATTTCCTTCCAATTTGTTCGTGGTGGGTATAAAAATGTGTTTTTGTTAAAATGAGATTTTTATGGTTAACTAAATAAATTGATTTCGATAATTAATTTCGAATTTAAATTTTAATTATTTATTCTAAAGCTTCGTTCACAATCAGAGCATCAATTTCGTTTTTTTGCTATCTTATTTCTTCCCAAAGTATTTCATATATTTTCCTTTCATTTTTTAAACAAAACTGTAACTAAAGTTTTTTTAAAAAAACTTTAATAAACATTTTAATATTATGTTGTGAAAAATAAAAATAAATGCATAATTTTGTTGTGGGTAAAATTTGCAAACGGTTTTTTAAAGCAAAATGTGTGTGGTTGCAAAAGAAATTGTTGTTGTTGTTATGAACACCAAGTGAAAATGTTTCTGGGATTGTGAACGAAGCTTAATTTACTTAATAAAAATTTTAATAGAATCTTACAAATAAATCAACTACAAGTTTGATCTATTCAATTGCAATATTAATTTTTTTTTATTTAGTTTGAATTAACTGAGGTAATTGAATAAAATATAGATTTTATGGTTATTATTTTTTTAGTTGAAGACGTTTTTTATTAATAAATATCTATAAAAAGCATTTATCTTCTAATTTTCAAAAACCCCAAATCCCGATATCCCGAAAAATCCCGGAATCCCGGGATTTGATTTTTTAAAATCCCTAACAAAGACTGAAACCAAAGAGATTGGATATACAGTACTTTTCGTTTATAGTCACTACCGCTTAGTCTCATTAACGATATAGTCCATTTTATCTGTTTATTTTGCCGTTATAAGAAACATGTCATGGTAGCCTGCCGGCCAGGGTTCGAGCCCCGGCCACGGTCAAGAATGAAAGATTATCGATAACAATTTTAATTAATTCTCATGTTGTAAAATTCCTTTCTTCATAAAAATAATTTAATAAAACTTAAATTTGATGAATTTAAGCCTAATTAAAAAAAATATTGAACATTAAAAACCATAAATAGTTCAACAAAATAACCACAATACTAATTATTGTTAAAGCTAGGGCACGAGCACTATGTGTACATTTGTCCTTCAAGTTGTTCTTAAAAAAGATTTGTCTTTCTTTTTTCTGTTGACCTTTTTCAGAACAACTTGAAGGACAAATGACAAAACAAAAAATGTACTTTGGACTTCAAGAAGAATTCTTGACAAAAAGTACGAGAAAACAGAAGTAAGGAGAAAATATGTAAAATCAATAAAAATGGATAATCATTCGGAAAAGCAAATTTCGATCTACCAAAGTTTAAAATATAATTTGGTTTAAGGATTGATGTTTGACTATTGACGTCAGCAGTCGTCGATGGCTGCGAGTGTAAGACGGCAAATCCATCTGAAGAGATCGAGTGGTTGCGATCGAAACATGTCATGGTAACCTGCCGGCCAGGGTTCGAGCACCGGCCACGGTCAAGAATGAAAGATTATCAATAACAATTTTACTTAATTTTCATGACAAAAATTAAATTATTCGATTAACCGAATAATATTAAATGGTTCGATTACACTGTGCTCGAAATTGTCCCTTTTTTTAAGACAAGCTGGGCACTTGGCGTTTTAGCATAATTCGGGTACGCTGAATCCAGTGCTGCCCGCCGTTTTTTTAGGTTGGATCTGGTTGCGAGATATACCGTTATTTCGAAAATGGAGGAGGTTCGCGTAGCTGAAAAACGCTTTAACTTATTGAAAAAAAAAATTAAAAAACCGCAATTCCGCAATAAAATTTCCTTTAAGAAAAGTAAAACTTCTTTCTAAACTGCGCATATAAGTTTTTTTCATTAAGTTAAAGCGTTTTTGAGTTACGCGATAAGGGATAAGGGTATATCTCGCAACCAGATCCAACCTAAAAAACGATTATTCAATTAATACAAAACATCGATTAATTGAATACTCTAATAGATACCTGCCCTAGAACCTACTCCATGGCAGATATTAACACCTAGACAAACGATGCGTTTACCAACCGCCCCAGAGTGTGAGAGCAACCAGCACACCCAGGTAGCAAATTATGTACAACAAGATTATACACTAGCCCCTTGTTAAGGAGCTGGAGCTATCTAACATCCGCTGCTTTCAGAAAAAAATGTCAGCAGTATCTTTTAAGTAGCAACAACACCTTAAGATAGTACTGTCTCTGGCCGAACTCTATTAAGTGGTAAAAAAAAATTAGGCCATTAGTGGGATTTTCAGAATATCTCTTCCTTCGACTTTGAATAGTTAGCCACAACCACCACGTGATCCTCAAAAGTTTTTTTCAACGGAAAAGCGAAACTTTCGTCAAGACAATCTTTTTGAAAGGAATGGTGCGGTCACCTGCATGAATTCGCCTTGGTTCTGACATTAGGGTCTAAAAGCTTTGTCAAAAAGTATTTTTTATGTCATGAAGGTACTACGTTATTTTCTCTCTTAAAAAGTAGTAGTAAATTGTTTCTGCATAGACTGGCGGAGGCTGATGTTTCAAACTTTAAAAGAATTGCAAAGTTAAATTCAATCATATTTAAGAAATGTTAAACACTTAATGCGTCGTACCTACTGAAACCCCCGATAAATTCAAACATTATGTTAACATATGCAAAACTGTAGCATACACATACAATAAAAACCAATTTTAAAATATTTCTACAAACTTTGATATTATGGAGGGTGTTTGTTATTTATCTACTCCCATATAGATTTCATTACTTTTTCAGTTAGAATCTCATGTCATAAGAGACAACTATTTTTAGTCTAGAATTATGTATGTACAGCTATGGCTTGCATAATTAAGTGCTGAAATATGAATTATTGTCCATAATACTTAGATATTTTCAAGTAGCAATCTCAGATGTAATTGTGAGGCAACCGAAAAAAAGAACTTTGTATGACAAAAAAAGCTTATGATTAGACTTTAAATGAGCTCTTTATAAAAAATTATGCAACCATAAACTAAATACGAGCGTTTTTTTCCTCAATAGAGAAATATTGCAAAGTTCCATAAATTTCTTTAATCACTTTAATATTCATGTTAATTACAATGACCCCAAAACGATTTCCCAAGTCAATTTAATAAAATCTTATTATGCTCATAATAGAATTAGAATTTTAAATATGTTCACGAATAGAATCGTAGAGAATTATTAGTTTGGCTCTTCATCAAATTGAATACCAAAATTTTGCCCGCTATCATAACGCAATCTTTCTAAGCTACCTAATCAAGAGCGTTAAGCATTTTTTATAGATGGAAATATTATTGCCAATACATTTTCGATAAAAAAAAGATGACTAGGATCTGTCAAATAAGAATTCCCAGGCGGGTGGTGTTGAATTCGTATTCTAAAGGCTTGTTTCGTATAAACTGTGTGAACATGAGAAGTTTGTTTGCTACTTTTGTTTAGGTAGCTCATTTAGCATATCCTTAATTTGTTTTTAAACATAAAAAAAAACTAATTTTCGTCAAAAGCAATAAAAATCATTTAGAAAAAAGTCAATATCGACGCACAATGGGGTCCATCGCAGAAAACGTGTTAGTAAATCTGAATCTCCTTAACTATCGCGTGATTTTTTTAGCTATTATCTTTTCGGCAACACTGGTTTAAACAGCTGACGCACGTTTCGTGTTTTGTTTCACTGTCAAACATCTTCAGTTTGGTCTATAATTTAACCATGAATCGTCTTACAAACGAACAACGCTTGCAAATTATTGAATTTTATTATCAAAATGCGTGCTCTGTTAAGAAAGTTCATAGCGCGCTTCTTGTTTTCAGCGACGAAGCTCATTTTTGGCTCAATGGGTACGTTAATAAGCAAAATTGTCGATTTTGGAGTGAAGATCAACCAGAAGCATTGCAAGAGCTACCAATGCATCCAGAAAAAGTCACAGTTTGGTGCGGTTTATGGGCTGGTGGCATCATTGGACCGTACTTCTTCAAATATGAAGCCGAAATGAAAATCACCTGATACTTGTTGGATTGTAAAATGATGTATGAACGAGAAGTAGAGGAGGACACACGCTTTAAGAAAATGGTATTTATGATCACCCTGTTAGAATACAATGTGAGATGCAGAGTGTCAAAATTGACCACCTTGGGTTATGTAAACTTTAAAAAGCTTGTATCTAGTGCAAATATTGACAGATTTCAATGAATGAAAGCTTGTATTTAGCTAGTAGAAAGATAAAGAAATTCCAGTTTATTTCACTAAGTTATCTTTTATAGTTTACCGGTTTTTTCCTTGACTTTATTTTTTTTTTTTTTTTTTTGCAAATACATTCGGTAATGAAGGTTCAATTCTTTTTCTACAAACATCCACTTATTTCTAAGAAATTCTGAATTAAAAAAAAATAAACAGGGAAACGTTATTTTTTTAATGATTTTCTACACAAACACTATTAGCGTTTGTGTTTGTGTTTTCCACAAATCTACCGAGCCGAACATTAAGGAGCGATATTAAGTTTTTATTTTCGATCGTAAGATCGACTCAGAAAGTTATACTGATTCTAGGAACAATATTTTAAGTTGCTGCAAACATCAGCACAAATGCATAATACCCCTGTAGTTTTTTCGTGACAATTTAACCCAAAAGTACTTTAAACCAGTGTTCGAAAATAAACAGTACATTATTTAACGTTGGGCTTACACACCCAGAAAGGATATCAATTTTTTTAGTGATTGTGTAGACATACACAACCCTTAATACCGTTCGTAACTATTATCAAGAAAGAACCAAACATTATATAATGTTAATAAAAACAGAACAATTGTATTGATACTGTAGACAAACATTATATTTTAATGTTCTGTAATGTTTTTTTCGTGTGTGTATTTTGTTTTTGTAAAAAAATTTTGGTTTTTTTACCAGCCAAAAGACCGAACATTAATGAGCCGAACCGAACACATTGAAGTTTGTGGATTTCTAAAAAAAAACCGAACGGAATTAAATGTTCACATCTTTTGTTGAGTTTGATAAAAACAGTAATATTTTTGTGTTCAAAAGATGACTAACAGGGAAACGTTGTTTTTTTAATGATTTTCTATACAAACGCTATTAGCGTTTGTGTTTTCCACAAATCTACCGAACCGAACATTAAGAAACGATATTTAGTGTTTATTTTCGAACACTGCTTTAAACTGTTGACTGGTTATAAAACTATCCACATTGATCCTATACTCGGAAGACTGGTTCTAAAACTATGGAAAATTTTATTGTTACTTTGTGCTGGCACTTAGCTGTCTTTTTGTGTCGCAGATGGTGGATAGTAAAAAATGTATGTCATGGAGCATTTTGTTTATTTTATGAGAGAGAGAGAGAGAGAAAAACAGAACGTATGACAACACAATCAGAAAAGCAGATTTATGGTTGGTATAAGGAGACAGCTAACTTGGTGGCCACACGATCAAGTTTTGCCTTTCAATTTGCAATACACTCTCAGTTTTTTACTAACACACTCACACTTTTTAAATTGACCACGAGATGGCTTTCAATTTCACCTTTCCATTTGTTTGGCAATTTACTTTCAGTTTAACAGCTGAGTACAAGTTTGTCTCTGTTGTTGTTGACATCTTGGAAGTAAATTGCTTACAAATTAAGTGCAGCCTACGTCACAGCTTTCAATTTATGTAAATTTTGACAAGCAGTATATGTAAACGACTATCAAGAACAACTTGAACGTGTGGCCGCAGGGTAAAGGTAAGCCAAGAAGAACCGGCTTATGAACTGTCTTTTTGTGGCCTCTTAGTGAAAATTTACCCCCTCGTAGGACATCCGCTTGTTAAAATCGCCATTCATATGGCTAGCATTCGGACTGGTTGTGTCATAAAGGGGCTAGCTAGTGTTATAACCAGCTCGGAGACAGCCACATGAACTACAGGGACCCTCTCCACTATTGTGGTGTTGGGATAATCATGATTTCATAACACATGATTTAACCAAAAATTGGTAGTTATCACGATTTAAAAGTTTTTTTTTTGTTGGCAAACATAGATTTTATTAAATTAAAATAATTCTCATATTAGCCTTAACAAAACTCGTAATTTCTTTTTACTTGCACCCAAATATTAACTGTCTTACTAATTCTAACACGTTCTTGGTGCCTGATAACTTAATGGATTTGTGACTTTTTCACTAAAACTCAAAAGTTGCTGGTCATCAGCCGCACTTTTTTTCTACCCAAAACACTGGTTTCAACAAACATGTCAATTAAAACGTCTGGTTGTACGTATGAACATTTGAGTAAATTAATATTTTTAATTACGAACTTATTTTTTCTTTTATTTATTTTTTTTTTTTTTTTTGGGCACCAATATAAATCGAATCATTTTACGTCTAAGCACGTATTAGAATAAACACGTGTGACCCACTGAAAGGTACTGGTGTGTTGGAGTGTGTGTGTGCCATCTAACTGATAACGTAAACTGGGAGTAAATTAAAAGAGTGAGTGAGAGAATGAATGAGTGAGGGAGTTAAGTAGCATTCAGTTTACAGTGTAAACTTTACACGATGATTAATTGAAAGACACAAAACAGAGAATATTGCTGATACCTTGACATCTGGGTTTTTAATACGTCGTTTAAATTTATTGGGCTCTAATTTGTCCATAATTACTCATGCTTATACATAAATGATATTTGATTTTTGCTGATATTGTTGTTTTAAATTTTTTTTTTTTTTTTTAATGTTTTTCCTATTTGAGACTTTAGCAACGGCATTATCCCAGCAAGCAAAATAGAACTGCGTCTGTGAATGTCTGAGAGAAACGTCAAAAAAAATCCTAATCGTATACGAATTCTTTCAGATATCTGACACAAAAATGTATAAAGTGTTTATATAACATAACTAGCTGACCCGGCAGACAATGTTTTGCCATATAACTTGTTTTTAGGGAATATTTTGGATTTTACTTAAAAAATTACGAATGTATTGTAGTTGTATGGGGGTGGGATCTATCGGCGATGAAAAAAAAAAACAATAGCTATTTATTTCATTGTAATTTGTTGTTGCCACAGAGTAACGAAAAAAAATTTGCCAAAAAATACATACAATTTTCAAGAGAATTGGCTAATTAATTAAGAAGGTATAGAAGGGGGTGCTTTTACCATTTTTAACACCTTAAATGTTAGAATTTAAAGCCTTAAGTTCCTTTAAGACTTGAAACTATCATCGGATAATTAATTAAGAATGCATGTTTACCCGTTTTACCCTATTGTACGCCCTAAATGTTGGAATATCCAAAAATGTATATCATAATCTTCCTTTCAGATGTTATACTATGTTCACACTTGGGTTCTTAAACGCGTTTAAGCAGCTCGAACGTGATTAAGCTCTAATCACTTCAAAATCGAGAAGATTACCCATACATTGAAGTGATTTGTTAATCACTTCAAATTGACATGATTACAACTAAATCACTTCATAAACCACATAGAATCCACTGAACATACCTCAAATGTAGAATCGCCAACAACCGTGTACAACCGGCCAAGATTTCTGCTTAATGTTTTTATTTTTTTTTTTTTTTTTCTTAAATAATTCATAAATTTTCACAATTACATCATTAAAATTATTAAAATAATCTTCTGATAACTTTATAAAAGTGTTTTTATCCATTTTTAATACTTTAAAGAAATTTAAATTTGTTTGTTGTTTTTTTGTGTGTTTGTGTGTGTGTTTTTTCTTAATCATCTGTCATCTTAAACATCTCAAATGTAATGTGAACGGCTTTGATTAGCTAAATCAACATTTTGCTTAAACGCGTTTAAAAACCCAAATGTGAACATAGCATTACAGTGTCTGCATGCCAAATTAAAAGAAAACCGCTTGATAAGTAAAGAAGATTTGGAGAGGGGGAGCTTTTAATCCTCTTGCCGTATTTCATGCCTTAAATAATATTAATTATAGGATATAGTTTCTTCAAGAAAATCAGTTGATTAGTTAAGAAGATATAGGGAGGGGGAGATTTTGCCCTATTTTACGCCCTCTTGCGAAATGAAAAATAATTCATACAATCTGCCAAGCCGTTTTGGAGGAGTTCAATTACAAACACCGTGACACGAGAATTTTAAATACATAAAGATGTATAAATATATAAAAGATTATGGCAGGCATGTCGTAGGGAGTTTTGGGTTTTTTGCCGCCACTTCTGTCATTTGACAGGAACCTGATAAAAAAAAAAACATGGGAAATTCTTAGTTGTTAACCGACATTTGTATTGATTTGTGGCAGATACATGAAAGAATGTCAAATGGAATTCAAATCGACTAACGAAACCGGCCAGACAATACGAATATTTAATTTCTGAGAGAAGTTCGTACGAAGTGTCTTACAATGAAGTCAGACACTTGCAAGAAATGTTCGATTTCGACAAAATCGGACTTATTTGCTGGTTGGAAAGTTTATTTGTACATGTGTGTACATATGAATTTACATACAGATCGGCATAGGATACAAATTAAGATTTGTTTCAGTTAATATTTATTTTAACTTCCAAAATGATTTTTTTACCACAATTGACTTATGCCACTTTTACTAGAAATAAGCGATATTTACATTCAAATGTACATTCATATTTGAATGCCTGGTTTTATTTGTTTAATTTTTTTATTTACAGTTGGGCTTTTAAAATTATCGTCGACCAACTAATGTAAAACAAAACTGATATTTTAAAATGATTCATTGCAATGTTTATCTTAAAAAAAATAACAGTTCCTGACATACATAATACATTCTTTCGTATGCAACTTAGAAATTCTATTTTAATTTTAATGGAAGTTTATGGTAGAAATATTTAATTACTTACTTATCTATTGAAAAATAGTTTCATACGAATTTAAGAATTTTCATTTGACCAAAGTTAATTTCTGGGGAAATAAAAAATACAAACTTTTATACTGTGGAAATTCAAAACAAAGCTAAATTTTTTTAAAAAGTTGTTCATATGCGTGTTAAAGTTTTTGAGGACTGATTTAAAAAAAAAGTAAAAAAGTATGGTCGGTCAAGCCTGCCATCTGATACCCTATACCACAGTATATTTGACAACCATGGCCAATCATGGATCCGCCGGCATACATTTTTGCTATGAGGTTAAGATTTATGTAGAAATGCTTTTTACCGAATATATCTAAATATCAACATCTATACAAGATTTTATTGTCTTAAAGCGGGTTTGGAGAGGGATTTGTATGGACCGATGGTCAATTTTGGACCTATCCGTACAAAAATGTTGTCTTGAAATAGAAGCTTTTATAAAAGTTATCATCGCTATTGTTCATATTAATACCAAAATTTTCAAGGGTGTTATGGCATTCAAAGCTTTTTTGGGGGAGTAATATTTTTTTATTTTATTTTATTTTATTTGAAGCGATTTTAAAACTAATTTTTAAAAACGATTTTTGTTGCAATAAGATATTTTTGGACCAAATTTAATCCAAATACATACTTATAAGATAGTTTAGGGGGGCAAAATCTCTATTCAGCAAGGACGTTTGTATGGCTGCTATGTCAAATTATGGATCGATTATCAACATTCACAAAAGGCTTGGACCTTATGGTAATGGAAACGTATGTACTTTATGCACAATGTTAAATGGACAGGCCACCAGCCAGCTAACCAGACGGACGGACATCGTTAGATCGACTCAGAAAATTATTCTGAGTCAGTATACTAAAAAGAAGGTCGATAACCAATATTATTTTGTGTTACACACATCAGCACAAACTTGTAGAACCCTCTTCACTATTCTGGTGTGAGAATAAACAGGCAGGGCTGGGCAAAAAGTTGGTTGGGTATTTGAAATACAAATACGTTAAAGTCGGGTATTTAAAATACAAAATAAATTTAATACAAGACTTAAATGTATTTAAAATACAAAAAACATTTAAATAGTGTTTTTGAAATAAGCCAATCAATTGTAGGGGAATGTAAGAAAATATAAACTCATTGCTTATTGTTGGTGCTTCGTTTAAGCTTTGATATTGTTACAAGTAAGACTTTGAGTGTTTATAATTCTTATTCGCTTTAAGGTTTTATTTGTATAATATTTTTAGCTTTTCTAAAATCTTTGGAAAAGGTTTTCTGATGATCCGGCCCAAGCACCCAGTGAAATGCGCATAGAAGCTGGCTTTCCCTCAACTGAAATCAGTGCATTTATCAAATATGAAAAATTGGGAATTTAGCACGTCATACGGAAATCTTACTACACCTTTTAAAGTTGAAATTGAGAAAATACAAATAATTATCGAGAAAAACTAATTGATGTTGAGAAAATACAAATTGATATTAAGAAATCCAAATTGATATTGAGAATATAAAAATTGATGGTAAGAAATCGAAATTGATATCGAGAAAATACAAATTGGAATTGAGAAAACCCAAATTAATAATGATATATAAATACAAAGTTTTATCAATAAAAGGCAAAGAAAATTTTGAGTTTAAAAATAAATAACGGAAAATATTTGAAAATCAAGTATATGAACATATCGTCGGTTGATAATTTAAATGTGGTATGTGGATTTTTTGCGATTTTGAGTTAAGATCGATTCCTTAGGGTTTACGACCTGATCTTTCATTTGGCTTAATCAGTTTTTCGATACCTCATACGGTTTTCGAGATATGGAGTGTTGAGTTTGTCTTATGTGCTATTTGCTAAAGCAATTTTCAAATTAAATGTCGTATGAAACTGCCAAACGGCACGGCACATACGACAAATTTCCATATAAAACGACCAAAAAATATATGTGTTATTTAAATGTCGTATGTGGATTTTTCTTGGCACATACGATTTTTAAATAATTTTTGTTTTAAAAATAAGTGTTTAAATGTCGTAAATATGAAAACATTTCGGAAGCACATATGATTTTTAAACAATTTTTGTTTTAAAAATAAACAAAAATCAAAATATTTTCTACCCCAAATGAGTTATAGGCATCAAACTTGTAAATTAACTAGTCAAATATTAGTAGTTTATCCTCCTAAAATTTAAAGAAAATCGCTTTGCTAAAAACAATTTATAAGAGTTCAAACTTCAAACTCAATTTACTCGAAACTATCGGAATCCACATACAACAATTAAATTATCAACCGACGATATGTATAAAAAGTTATTCACCAACAGGCATACATATTCTCCAATTCTATTGGCCTTTGGTAAAATGTTGTAGAATGCTGTACTGTTCTCGCACAGTCAACTGTGGTTATAAAAGTCTAAGCTTCGTCGATAATACCTTCTAAATAAACAAGACGTTGTTCGTTAACACCAGGAGGACACACATTTGGTATACTTAGGTGGGTTTTTGTGTGTGTTTTTAATTTGGACCATATAAACTCTCAACATTGGGCTATAAGGAGCCAATCTAAGAAGAGTCGCTAATGAATTATTAAAATTGTTTCCATTTGGCTATGACATGGTGTCCTAATTGCTCCCATCGATTCATTAAGCTGTTTACCCACTCTCTTGTGTCTTGCATTTTGAATGATCCTCGTTTTCTCGTCATAAGAATAACTCCAGAAGATGATATTCCACCGATTAGGGGGATATTTGGATCTCGGGAAGATGATACGTATATTGTTACTATTGAGCCTTTCCTAGACCAGCCACGAGTTCTTCTGCAGAGCAAATCGAAATTTGTTTTGTCAATCCAAATTATTTGTTTTCCACTTTGAATGAAATTATTTATTAAAATATTACAAAAAAAAAAAATCTCAATATGAATTTGTTTTATCTCAACTTCAATTTATATTTACGAAATATTAATTTGTATTTTCACAATTCCAATCTGTATATTCTCAATATTAATTTTAAATTATTAATAACAATTTGTATTTTTTCAATATTAATTTGGATTTCTTATAATCAATTGGTATTTTCTCAACATCAATTCGTTTTTCTGAATATTAATTTGTATTTTCTCAATATTAATTTAGATTTTCTTAATTTTAACTTAGCAGAGAAGGGAAAAGATATGGCATTCTCTTTTCCCTTCTCTCCTAAAAGCTCAAGACTTGACGAGTCAAACTTGACGTGTGTGAACCGGCACATAAGAAGGTGTTATAATAAATTTTGTATTCCCAAAAATAACTTTGACAAAATACTTCTTTTTATTTTAAATCAATGTACAAAATATGTACCCTGCGGGAAATTTGTGTCAATTGGTCAATCAGACTGGTCCTGGGAGTTGTGAAAATAGAATAGGTACAAATACAAAAACTCATGACCATTGAAAGGAAAACCAATCATGCTTTATTGAAATAATACTACATCGTATTGAAATAATACTACATTTTAGTAACTGTCACTTAACACGTCCATTGAGAATAGATTTGTGACTGGCCAAATGGTGTCAATCGACCCCCCTCCAATGACAACCCCATGTAAAAGTGATAGGTCTTATTCATAGAAAGTGTTAAAACTAGAACCGGTCTCTACCACCAAAGACCTATCACTGGACTACTTTGGTGTCAGTTCGCTTCGCTCTAGGGTACATATCGAAATGCAGAAATGTAGGAGAGGTCCTACATTTCTTATATTTCTATAACTTTGCTTAATCTTTTTATATATTTTTTGTTATTAAGTTTTATCCCTATTACTTAAAAAAATCTGTAAATGTTAGATACGCCTTTTCTAAATTGAAGTAACGGTATGTACATATCGCTCATTTGCTGCAACATCGTCATAACTCAAAAGTATTAGTTCCACCGAAAACGACATAAAAGTTTTAAATTTACACACAACATAATGGAAAAAGAAAAATTATTCTTCTTTTAAGAAAAAATAATAAACATTTCATAGAACACCTGCTTAGTGATATTGAGTCAAAATTTGTGATTTTTGACTTATGACGTTCTTGCAGCAAATGATCGATATGTATGTATATAATTATGTATTATATTAAATTTATTCCGCCCCATTATTTTCATTAACACTTTAGTCTCAACTATAATGTGCTAAAGTCGGCTTATGCAATTGTGCGAATACTTGTGATTTATAAGTGTCGAATCATATTGAACTTAAGAAAACTTTTTCTTAAATTTAATAAAACTGTTATTTGTTTAAGCATAATGCAAAACAGATCGCACTCTCCGTACGGAATCAAATATTTTTTGATTCTTTTTTGTTTTTTTAAATGCATTTGAAAGGATTTTTGTTAATTTTTGACTGTAGCTTAAGCAAGAATATGCATTTTACAGTTGGGCCTCTACAAAGGGGTTAGCTATCAAACAAACTTTCATTCCGCGCTCTTTTTTTGACAAACATTATCAGTATACTTTGATTAAGCGGCACGAGTAGTTAAAAGCTTGAAAAAAAGAACCAAACTATACAATTTTAATTGAAAATCAATCATCGACTCGCGCTTAACAACAGAACCTATCTATAGTCGTCGCATTCATTGAAAACAAAACAAAAACGGAAAATAAATGCTTGTACAAAATATGTTTGTGTTGTTTATTGGCAAACACAAAGCGGAAACAAAGTGTGTGTTAACAACAGTGTTCGAAAATAAACAGAACATTATTTAGCGTTCAGCTCACACACCTAAGAACGATATCTATTTTTTAGTGTTTGTATAGATGAACACAACCCTTAATACCGTTCGTAACTATTTTCAAGAAAGAGCCGCACATTTTAAAGTGTTCTAGACAAACATTATATTTTAGTGTTCTATAATGTTCCTTTTCTACATTGGTGAAGAAATTTTAGTAACGACCACAGCACGAATAGCTTTTATGTGTATTTTGCTTGTGTAAAATTTTTTTGTTGGCCTTTTGTTTTTTCCGTATATGTATTTTGTTTTTGGAAAAATTTTGTGCGGTTTTTTACCAGCCAAAAGGACGCTAAGCACAACTGAAACGAACGAACACTAATGAGCTGAACCGAACACAATAAAGTTTTTGGTTTTTAAGAATAAACCGAAAGAAATTAAATGTTCTCATCTTATTGTTGTGTTGGATAAGAACAGTATTATTTTTGTGCTTGAAGATGACAAAGAGGGAAACGTTTTTTTTTTATTGACACTAATAAATAGTGTTTGTGTTTTCAAGAAATCTACCGAACCGAACACTAGAATCGATATATAATCGGCCCTTTTGTGTAAGGCGTTGTCGTTAACGCCTGAGTAAAAAAAATTTAAATTAACAGATTAAAGTAACACACAAACTATCTTCTTTAACCTATTACAAAAAACGATTAAGGCGTTAACGGCAACGCATTACATAATAAGGCCGAATGTTTATTTCCGAACACTGGTTTACAAAGCCATTTGTTTGGTTTATTTTGACCTTAAGTCATAACTATGCATGTTAGAAACCAATTCTTACTAAGCCTTGCGAATTGTGTTGTTTTTTTAATTTAAATTTCCTTTTTATTTAAAAAACTATTTGATATTTGTATTTTTATTTATTCGAATTAAAACGGTTAACCTGGTATTTAAAATTCAAAAGAAATTTTTCGAATGTATTTAAAATACAAAAAAAAACCCGAGTGCGCTCTAAAGATTAACGTCTACAAAACAAAAACGAAATGCATAAATACGATAACGAACAGGACTTTTACTTTGTACTTTGTTTTACTTCACCTACTTTGGGAGCATTATTTCTTGCAGTGGTGGCTTTAGTGAGGACATAAAAGCACGTCTAAATAAGGCTACGGCTAAAGCTGCCTACGGTGTTCTTTGCTCGGTTTGGCAATTTACCTCTATATCCAGAGACACAAAAATAAAAATGCCAACGTAAAGCATGTGCTTATCTACGCTTCTACGCTTGTGAAACGTGAAATCCATCCAATCGTGAATTGCAAATAATGCAGGCGTTTGTAAATCGTTGCCTTCGTAGAATTCTCTGTATATTCTGGCCTAATTCTATCACGGAAATTGAGTTGTGGATAAGAACTCGCCAGACACCGATTCACGTGGAAATAAAGCGGCGCAAATGGTCAAATAATGGGACACTCAAAAAATTAAATGTTTACACTATAAAAAAAATTTTAACATTAAAAAAAATAGTAGAATCCACTGGAAATTTTGTTATTATTGCTGAAAAATACAAAATTTTTTGGTTTCAAATTTGTTTACACTTATTTATTAAAATATTTCATACATATGTGGATAAAAAAAAACCTTTTGAAAATAATAGCAGCAATAGATTTTAATAGCTTTTGTAACAATGTGAGTTTCTGTTTATTATTATTTTTAACTAATACAATGTCTGTCTAAAACCCTTATGACACTACATTTTTAATGCATTGTTCAAGTTTTGGTGAACAGTGCAAATATAAAGTAATAGAAAAATTTACCAAGTGCGAAGGGTTCAGCTGTATTAAGATAAATGGCAAGCTGTCAAACATTTTACTAAAGATATCGAAAAAAAATGAAGTTATGTCAAAAAAAATGTAAAATTGTTCAACTTAAAATTGACATTTCAAGCTTGAAATATTAAAAGTGTTGCTGAATCAGCGATTTATGGGCAAATTAAGCGGTTTACTGCTTTTTGTTTTTAGGTTTCTCATAAACAAAAAGTTGGCAACATTTAATAAAATTAACAGATTAACAGGGATGGCTAAGTTGTTTCAATTGTACTTTTTTGTTGACACTTTTTAATCTAAGATTTATAATACCTTTTTGTGGTGTTTTTTTTAGAACATAAATAAAATTAATTTCAACTAAAATCTTTTAGTACAATGAGGTACAATTTTTACAGGTTGTTGGCACAATTTTAAAAATTCTCAACGCCATCCCTGAAACAAAACCATAACCAGTGCCCATGTTCTGTAACTTTCACGTCGAGAAAGTTTTCGATTGAAGTGTGACTTAACTGTGTCTGTAACTTTTTTTGGCGAGTACAAGCTGTCACGTAAGGAAATTACTAGCCAAATTACAGAAAAAGTGTGTCTGTAACATTTTGGTGAGAAAAGTTCCCGCTTTGAACTGTCAAATAAACTCACGAATAAAAATGGGGCGAGAAAACACTAAAAACCAATTAAAAATGCAAAGAATAATAATAATAATAATATTTTATTATTGGCACATTTTTCATTGTTTTATTATTTTGCTTTTAACCTTTTTATAAAATATACGAATGTCTTCAAAGCTCGTTTGCAAACCACAAATATTAAAGTCGCTCTTTACACAATTTGACATAGCCGAGGGTTGTGTTTTCGACGCCGTCGTTGAAAAATGTTCAATTTAAGTAAATTTTGGTGGCCGTCAACGATATGTGTTACTGGCGTTCTGAACGTCTGCAATGTAACATCGGCTTCGAGTGCAATATTATGACATTTATAACGTAACGACGTAATCTCTTTTGTTAGTTTTCGACATGAGTTACAGACCCACATTTTTCTCACTTTTCGAGAAACGATGGAATATTTTGTTTCACATCTTTTCGATGCAAGAAGTTCTCACTAAAGTTACAGAACATGGGTGCAGAGAAAAAAAAACTAAAAAACTTTGCTTACATTTTTTATAGTTTGCTCTTTCTAGCATTTACTGTTTCTTTCTATCAATTCTGTATCAATTAATGAATAAAAAATGTAGTGTCATAAGGGCTTTAGATCTAATGATTTATAATTATTGAATATTTAATTGAAAGATTGATTGCAAATATTCGATATTCTGTTCCTTGTTGTTTCTGTTCTTTAGTAGTTTTTTGACTTCTTCATCTAAATCCCGATGTTCCACTTTCCATTGATTTCGAATACTGGAGATGAACGGATCTGACGTTGCCAATAACATATTAAATAGATCTTCATTAGTGGAATTTCGTGAAATTTTTCTAGTATTGTGCTCTCTATAAAATCTGCAATTCTTATTCCTTTCTTCCTGAGCTTCCTCCGATAAATCTACAAGTGGCACCAACTGATATTTAAAGACATTAGCAGACATATTTCTCCATGGGTACTTGGTTGTATATATTTTTGCAGTTTCCTTAGCAAAATCTCCAAATTTTCTAGAGTCAATTTCTTCATTGCACTCAAGTACTTCTAAGATGAAATAAAATTTTCAGAAATAAAATTTTCAGCCACTGTGTGACGGAGGCGAACACGCAGTCGCCTGCAATACCAAATAATGTAAATTGCGACTTTAATGTTTGTTGTTTGCAAACGAACTTTGAAAACATTCGTATCTTTTATAAAAATGTTAAAAGCAAATAATAAAACATAGAAACAATGTATAGTGTTAAAAAATTTTCTCGCTCCATTTTTTCGTGAGTTTATTTGACAATTCAAAGCGGGAACTTTCTCACAGAAATTTTACAGATACACTTTTTCTATAAATTGGCGAATAATTTTCTTACGTGACAGCTAATACTCGCCAAAAATGTTACAGACGCAGCTTAGTGATAAAAAATAGTTGTTTGTCTCAATTTTTGTCGTTTTTGTTTCATTTCTCACATTTCGATCGAAAACATTTCTCAACGCGAGAGTTACAGAACATGGGCACTGGAGTGCAATAAAATGTATTGCTACAGAAAAAACCCAGATGGAAGACATACGTTGGGGCCCTATGCTCCTAAAACAGGGCTGCCAGAAGTCTAAAACCGTCGCCCAGGACATATAACACAAATCACAACTGAACGTACAACAAAATCATATATATTCCAAGAACTAAACGTATACAAATAAAACCCATCAAAATTTAATTTTGGTACATTTATCAACCATATATTTCAGATTTAAGTTCAACAAATAAACAACACATATAAAACTTTACATAAAAAACAATAAATAAAAATAAAAGATTAATTAAAACTTTGAATAAACTTTGTTGAAATCGATTAGTTGAACGACGTTTACCCCAGGCAACAGTTGCTGGTAAAATTGCTTCATGTAAACAGCGTTATAACAGAAATCTTAAATTATGTTCATAACAAAAATCAGCTTAAACTTAATTTTTGTCTGCATATATCTGTATCAAAAAACCAGGACAATTAAGGAGTGGACCAGGACTCATGGACAATTTGTGTAAAACCAGGACAAATCCTGGAAAACAACGGAAATGTAATTTGAACGGACGCGTAAGGCGCTCGTGTTCTATAAACTACACATTAATATAATTGAAATCTTGTTTACTTTTTTTTTAAATACAAATTAACGATATTTAACGATTATTTTTGGGAATACAAAATTTATTATTAAGTTTTATGTATGTAATTAAAATTATGTACATAAATGCCTTATTTTAATTTATTATTGTTAAATAATATACTTTTAATTAATCCAAATTAGTGCTTTAATCACTTCTGGTTGTTATTACATGAATATTTTTTTTTTTTTCGAGAGAAAATCTAAAACAAGTTTTTGCAGTGGATTTTATTCGTTTTGATTAAATATTAGAAATTAATTTCAAAGTTGACATAAAAACATAAACATGTTTTATTAGAAATTAGAAAAATGTCTGGTTAAAATTTATATTTGCAAATATGTATGTATGAATGTATGAATATGTGTATGTCTATAATGAACAATATAAAATTCTTACAAAATACACTTTAAGAAAAAATTTTGTAAGATAAAAAAGGAAATTTGAAAATTCATACAAAATTTGGGGTTAATAGAAAACAAACATATCGTCACCTAAAAGACGAAGTAACCTATCTGCAGTTTTCAAAAGTTTCCAGAAGAGGAAAAAACGTTATAAAATTGGAAGTAGTTACAATATTGAAATGAAAATTACATCCATATTTTGATTAAAATGCAACCAGAAATATATGTATATCGGTTGAGAAAACTTTGTTGTTCTAAACACGGCTTATGTAATATCACTTAGGTTATATGGAATTGTAAAAATCTGAAACCAAATAACCTATCAGCAGTACTAAGTACATATAATATGAATATTATATGCATTAAATAATAACAGTCATAGTTTCTTTAACTGTTTGTTTGAATTACACTATGCAACAAAATTAAACTTTTACCGTGATTTTTGATGATTTATTTGTTCTCTTTTTTAGTGCGTAACTATGTACAAAAACTGTCGAAATTTAAGTTCTATGGATAAAGATTTTTAAAAACAGTTATAAGTGTTTTTATATAGAAATTCATTTTTATTTATTGTAATGTTAATGATTAAATAAAAAGTTAATTTACTAAATTAAAAAAAACAAGTAAGAAAGTACAGTCGGTCAAGCCCGACCATATGATACCCTACACCACAGTATTTAAAAACACATCATGCGTATGTGTCCATATAAATATGGATTTATCTATGTTTATTAACTTCATGAAAATTGGTTTGAAAGTTTGTGAGAGGCAGAAATTGCCCCCTACCTCCCCTTGTGGTCCTATTTTTGAAAAACTTTACAGCTAATGTGTCCCTATAGATATGGATCTATCTATGTTTTAAATTTCATTAAAATCGGTTTGAGAGGCAGAAATTGCCCCCTACCTCCCCTTGTGGTCCTATTTTTGAAAAACTGTACAGCTAATGTGTCCCTATAGAAATGGATCTATCTATGTTTTAAATTTCATTAAAATCGGTTTGAGAGGCAGAAATTGCCCCTATCTCCCTTCGTGGTCCTATTTTTAAAAAAATGCATACATTCTGTGTCCATATGGATATGGTTCTATCTATGTTTTAAATTTCGTTGAAATGGGTTTGAGAAGCAGAAATTGCCCCTATCTTCCCTCGTGGTCCTACGATTCGACCCATTTTCAATAGGCTTGGTCCAATAAGAACCTATGACCCAAATTTCATTAAATTATCTCAAAAATTGCGACCTGTACTTTGCGCACAAGGTTACATGGACAGCCAGCCTGCCAGCCAGCCGGTGATTCTAAGACGATCGGTATACTTTAAGGTGGGTCTAGGACCAATATTTTAAGGCGTTACATACATCAGCACAAATGCATAATACCCTCTCCACTATTGTGGTGTGGGTATAAAAACATTATTTCATTGAATAATAAATGAATAAAACTACAAAAATTACTCAAAAGGTATGTTGTCATAAAAGTAAAGACAATCTGCTGGAAGCAAAGTTTTAAGTCTTGCAGATGTTGCCATTTCTTTTTGGACTTTAGGATCTCCAATCTTTCTTCCTGAAAAATAATTTAATAATATTATGTTCTTTAGATACAATTAATTTTAGAAGAAAATTAAATAGAAGAAATTACCTGGTCGGATTGAAGCATTGGAAGATCTTCATAATCCTGGAAATAATCGTGATGAAAGCAATGAACAGTAAGTGGATATGGATTCTTTCGTGCATCTTTCATTAGCTCAATTAACTCCGAGGGCAAATTAATATTTTTATTATTTTAAGGTTAAGTATTTATGCTCAATGGTAACATTGTTTTCTACACAAAACGAAAGTATTGCATTGGATAATACCACATTTTTGTTTTGATAGAAGCACCCATCTGAATATATTACAAAATTATGTACATTCGGCGCACTGAGCATTTCTTTTTTTAAATGATTTACTATTATTGTAGTGAAGGTAGCAGCGACTAGATTTCCGTCAGTTTCCGGCACGTAGTTTTCAGATTTATGAGTTATAACCTTATAAATTGTGAAGTTGTGGACCTGAAGTTTCATTTTATAGTACGATGCATTCGCTTTTAACTGCGGTATTAGTTTTACGGCTTGCACATCTATACATAATAATAAGCCCTCCTTAGCATTTTCAATATCATTATTTTTTTCCACTCTCATGTCCTCTATTTGCATTCTGTGAAAGTCGTATTGTTTTTGAGATATATTTTGTGACTCAAACGATATACAGGTGTCGCAGGATTCGAGTGAAATAACAATTTCTTTTTGCGATTCACAATATTGGGAATAAACTTCATACACATTTGCATAAGATTTAAAATCAGTTTGAAAATATATTTTTGGTGTGTACTGACGTCGGTAATGCGATTCTAATTTCGGGACGCCTTCCAACCATTTCTTTAAATAATTTAAACGAACCTCATAATCCTTGACTTTTTTGTATTCTTTTGGTTTCAGCTTGCAAGATTTTGTTATTTGTGGGACCCAAATGAGTGTACACAGAAAAAATTATTTTTCCAATTCAAACAAAACATTTGTAAAATCAAACAATTTTTTGTCTGAAATCGGTCCTATAAACAAATTTGCATATTCAAACAATTTACTTGCATTTTGTTTATTGAAAAAAACACTGATTTTTTCAAACAAATAATTTAACTGAATCAAACAAAAAGTTTACTGAAATTCATATACTAAATTTCAAAATAAAAAAAAAAAGTTTTTGCACAAGCAATGACGCGCACATCTTACAATATTGTAAGCAGGCGTTGCCAACAGCAATATTTTTCTGACAATGTTCCATTGTCAGATGCATTAATTTTGCACTTCTGCAAATACAAATGATCTTACAATGTTCACACAGTTGTAAGACATTTTACCCAATTTTAATGCAATTTAAGCAACGCTGCTTACCAATATTGTAAGATCTGACCATCGTCTGTACGAAGCTTAAGCACTGTATGAGAAGATGACGGCAGAGCCGCCGGCTGGATTTGAGACACATTTTTTTTTTGTTGGAATAATTTTTGAACGATGTCTTATTTATACACACAACACAACTCACTGTTGCTGTATCCTTTCCTTTGCTAAAGAAGAAATGTAACCAAAAACGGCAGCAGACCGACTCGATATCTTTTTCGTCATCATTCTATTTTTGTATTTGATGTATTTAACCAAACAGTTTTAAAAAATTGAATACGGGATTTTGTTTCTTGTAATGTTGTTTCTGCTATTGTTTTTCTTATAGTTGCAATTTTTTAAAGCGTCTAAAAATAGACTGTGTGTGTTTTTTGTTGTTGTTCTTATATTTCACATAAAGAAGTGTTGCTTACGATCAAATAAAAAAATGCGTTAAATATTTCATACAAAATTATGAAAACTTGACACCAATAACGCGTTTATTATATTTTTGAAGAGTTGTCCACATTTTTGTTGGTTAAATAAAAATCAAACAAAAATATTGTTTGAATCAGTAAAAAAATTTATAGAAATTAAAAATATAATTCTTTCTGTGTAATGAAGTTCACAGGCGTTAATACAACCTCTTGCCATAGTATCCGCAATTCCGAGGGTTGATAAAAACATCTTACGGCACACTTGATAGCGCATTGTTTTATTATATTAAAAAAATGCTTTTGAATTTGTACGTCGGAAATTTTATAAACAATTTCTCTTTTTAGCGAAAACTTCAATACTACTGGTTACATACATTTTCTTCTGGTCCCATGATATCTGCCAAAAACGTTCAAATATTTCCTGACGTAAATTTTCGGAAAAAATAAAACAATGTCTATTCGAAGCCCTTTCACAACATTTTGACATGCATCCAGGTTTCATTCCTCTTGGCTTTCTGTAAACGATTTTGCCTTTTGAAAAACTTTCATATCCCTTACCGTTCATACGATTTTTCTTTCTTTCTTCTTTTTTGCTGACCTTTTTAGGAACTTTCACGTTTTCCTTAAAACTATTTTCGATTATGGAACACATTTTGTTGCTTTCTTACACTTTTTTATTTTCTTTTTACTTCAAACAATAAAAAAAATTTAATAAAACACAAAGAATAACAAATCAAATGTAAGAAAATTTTACACTTGCTGATAGGTTCAAAATTTTGCACACATATGTGTTATGATATAGGGAATAAAATTCCTTAAAAAAATCTCAATTTTGAAATTATTGCAGATAGGTTATTAGGTCTTTCAGATGACGATATGTAAGTACCCTGCAAATAATAGGACCAGTCCAAACACGCGTGTAAAGAGTAGTCCCCAAGGGACCAGGACAAGTCCAAAAGTAACCCAAACGTATGAAAAAAACCTGGTCTATTTAACATTACGATGTCCTAGAAGAGGACATTATAACCCACCTTTGGACCACTAAGGAGTAGTTTTAAAACTACTCCATGGTACACCCAAGAGGATTAGTTTTGAAGTCGATTAAAAACGAAAGCATGTCGTTAAAAAACGAAGACATGTCGTCTCACTACAAACACTTTTTAACAATGACCAGTCCATGGAGTAGTCCATTTTATCAAAATGGATCAGCTGGTCCAATTTTATTTGCAGGGTATGTACATATATTTTTCTTTTTTCCAAACAGTGTTCCCTACTGACCCCTGTTTTTAGAAACACAAATGTACCGATTGGACGTAGTACCGTATGACGTAGTTACGTTGGTAAAAAAAATTTGTTTATTCATTTCTCGAGGAAACATAGCGCTTCAGCAAGCAGCGTAAAGCAGTATCTATCTGTCAAAAATTCTCAGGCTCGTACGAAATGTATGAAGTTAATCCAAATAGCGCGGCGTAATCGCTATTGCAATTGAAAAAATCGGCTTTTGACTGCACGTTTTCAGTAGTGGAGTTAACTGCTATTGTTAAAAGGTAATGGCAATTTAGCTATTTTTTGGTCAATCTAGCAGTTTTACATCCATTTTTATTAAACAAAAAAGCGTACACTACTGTTCATGACACAACGTTGACGCTCTTATTTTTTTAAATTGCAGTGCTGATTTAGGTTGGTCGATAACAGTTCTGCTTCAAGTGCTTTTGGGTCTTCCTCGTTGTCTATTGCCTTGTGGGTTGCATTCCAAGGCCATCCTGGTCACGCTTTCAGTTGGCTTTCTCAAAATATGTCCTTTGCACTTTCACATTCTGCGTTTTATTTATATATGGATAGACTCCTCGCTGGTCAAACTCCATAGGTTTTCGTTGGTTATGGTGTAAGGCCAGAATTTTCCACATATTGAGCACAGGCTATTGTTTATAAATGCTTGAAGTTGTTGCCTGCCTGGTCGCTTCACTTTACAACCATGTTTTACTTCCGTACAAAAGTATCGATTTAAAGCATGCGTTGAAAATGCGGATTTTGGTAGCCTTCGTTTTAGTGTAAATTACCCCAAGTGTAATAGTGTAAAGTGTCCATTAAGGGTAGTTTACACGATCATACAAGTCGTACGTATTTTGAGGAAAAATCAACCCTGTCATGATAAGTTTAACAACTTGTTTTTTTTTTTGAAAATTTTCAAACAATAATAAGATCAGGGAAGCATTTTCGTCTTAATACGTACGACTTGTATAACCGTCTAAGCCCCCCTTTAATAGCAAAAGTATAATATTTTATAAAAAGGCACACAATAGCTGGAGCAAAAGTAAAAGCATATGCACTTACGACGCGTAGCATGTCGACATAGGTCGATCTACTTCTATTTTATACGCCGGTTGCGAACATATTTTCATAGAAAAGGATAAATTCAAAAAATATATTAATCATGGTAGAAGAAGTACAAGGTATGGTCATTAGAAATGTTGTTCTCAATTTCAAAACCCATATAACGTCAAAAAAAAAAAAATATGCAAAAAAGATAAAACAAGCGTCAAAAATCAAATAAAATAATTTGACATTACATGGGTAAATAATAAAAACTATCCCTCATGAACATACCTGGTACATAATATACTATGATATTTATAAATTTTTTTTAATTTAAAATCGAATGTTCGGAAACAAAATAGAAGTAAAAAAAAGAAACAACAAGTTTTAAAAGTTTGGATTTTTCCAATATTATAAACAACAAAATATGTTAACGATAAAATTGTCGGTTAATAGAGTGAGTTTTTAGAAATTTACGGCGTTATGTGTTACGTTCTAACGACCCAATTGTGCTCCTATCATACTTATGTATGTATATGAAACGAGAATTTATCGATCTGGAATGGGCATGTTTTGTTTTAATTTTTAAATAACAACTTAAGGCTCAGTGTAGATTTAACATGATTACTATAGTAACATAGTATATGTAATGTATATTTTCAAAATATGTATGTAAATATTCATTAAAAGTATATAGTAATATGCATATGCTTGTACATACAGTGAACTCCAAGTATAACCAACATATTTTAAGATTGTGTTATTTATTACGAGCTGCGTTTGCTGATACAAACGTAATCATGCATAGAAATGCGAAACGGACTGCAAAGACATTTTTACCGGAACTAAACAAAACTGATTCCAAGGCTTTGTATGCATGAACAGGGATTGTTTAGGAACTATAATGTGTGTGGTGTATTTAAAGGTCATTGTATGATTGGATACAGCGCAGCGATATGAGTGTCCAACGCATCGGATTCTTGTACGATGTATGAAGCAGTGTTCGAAAATAAACACTAAATATCGTTTCTTAATGTTCGGTTGGGTAGATTTGTGGAAAACACAAACGCTAATAGTGTTTGTGTAGAAAATCATTAAAAAAAATTACGTTTCCCTGTTAGTCATCTTTCGAACACAAAAATATTACTGTTTTTATCAAACTCTACAAAAGATGTGAACATTTAATTCCGTTCCGTTCGGTTTTTTTTTTTTTTTTTTTGAAAATCCACAAACTTCAATGTGTTCGGTTCGGCTCATTAATATTCGTCCCTTTTGGCTGGTAAAAAAAACCAAACATTTTTTGCAAAATACAAAATACACACACGAAAAAAACATTATAGAACATTAAAACATAATGTTTGTCTACAGTATCACTACAATTGTTCTGTTTTTTTAACGAAAAACTGAACATTATATAATGTTCGGTTCTTTCTTGAAAATAGTTACGAACGGTATTAAGGGTTGTGTATGTCTACATAATCACTAAAAAAATAGATATCGTTCCTGGGTATGAGAGCCGAACGTTAAATTAAAAGTGAACAAAACATGTTTAACTGGTAAGTAAATAATGTTAAGTTAGGAGACAACATGTAATTTGAAATTTAAGTGATAATAACAGCAAATTTCGAACCACTAACGGGCACCGCAGTTGTGCAGTGGGTAGAACTCAAAGATCTTCCGACGATAGAATGTGGTGATTCTTGAAACATGTAAAGATCAACCCGGGTTCAAATCCCAGCTCAGCCAAGAAAAATTATCAATAAAAAAAAAAAAAAAAAACAGAAGTAAGGAAAAACATGTAAAATAAATTAAAAATAGATAACACAGTGTTACAAAATTGAATGAAATAGAAAAACCTGGGACCGGATATTATTTTTCTTGTAGGGCTTGTCGACCAAAACAAGATTCCAATAGTGAAATATACCGGACACCTCCAAAATCCGGATTTACGGGTAAAAAACCGGTTTTTGTACCTTTGCGCACTTATAAGCCTGTAATTTTGTTGATAATGATCCGATTTTTAATTTCTTACTAGATTTGGAAAGAAGAAACTGAGATCTTTCGAACAGTGTATAATTTATTTAAGAAAACTGGAGAAACTTGGGTGTTATTGTCGAGCAAACACAAATTTTGTAGATTTTTCAAAAAAATTTCAAATTTAGTGACGTTTTTATACATTATTTTCTTAAGAAACTATAATACTATTGAGTTTATTCAAAAAGTACGTTTATTAACGATTACAACGCATATTTGGGTTTAAACATAGATAAGTAGTTGACTGAGTTATTTAACTTTTCATGAAAAAAAAACTTTTAAACATTTTATAAAAATTTTATTAATCAATTAATCAAGGACCGGATTTTACGAACGGAAAACACAAAATTAAATTTTATTTTTTAAATAAAAAATTTTTGTGTGTGAAAAAAAGAATATTGTTTTTCTGTGTTTAAAATTTAAACGAAAAAGAAAAAAAACATTTTCTTTGAAAACAAAATTTATAGTTTCAAAAAATAGCAAAAACTTTTTTTGTAAAAAAAAAACAAATACAAATTTTCAAAAAACTTTTTTTTTTTTGTTGAAAAATATTTTTTAAAACGTTTTTTTTTTAGAATTTTTTTTCTATGTATGTATTTTTCAAAAATTAAACATGTATGTATGTATTCTCAGAAACCTCTTCATAAATTTTATTGAAATTTGTTTTGAAGAATGAAATTTTTATGACAATGCTTAAATATAATTATTTTGTTTTTGTTTTTTTATGTTTTTAAGAAAACGTTTTATTTTAAAAACTTTATTTTATGTTTTTAAGAAAACGTTTTATTTCAAAAACTTTATTTTATTTATTTTTTTCGACGGCTTTTTTTTCAAAACTATTTTAGAAATTTTTTGTTTTCTGTAAAATGTAGAATTTTTTAAACTTGCACAATAAATATTTTTTTAGAAACAAAATAAAAAAACATTTTCCGATCCTTGCAATTAATCAATGTTATCCTAAACACAAAAAAAATTTGTAATGAGAGTTTAAGTCATTCAAAAATTTTGTTTTTTTTCGTGTTCTTTTTACGCACTTTCTTTAAAATTACAAATCACTGTTAGCCTAAACACAACTTAGATTTACAACAAATATTTGTAATGAGAGCTTTACTCATGTAAAATTATTGTTTTTTTTTTTTTAATATGACGTTTTGTTAATGTCTTCTTTTTCACTTTGAATCTGTGTATTAAAAAAAAACGTTTGCAATTTAATAAAAATCGTGTGCAATTTAAATTAAAATTATATACAAAATGTGTGACAATTGTAAAAAATTTTTGGCTCATTTACTGATATCACTCACCTGCGTGATTTTAAAAACAATACAGTTTTAAAACACTCAAAAACATTAAGTACGCAAATGTTATAACTGTAACAAAACCGATACCTGTAAGTAATGATCTACCGACAACGAGCAAATCTGTTGATATAACAGAAAAAGATTTTGAACAAAGAAAGTTCCTTCCATCCAGGTCTACAACAACGGAGCGGCATATTTTGTCAAATGCTGATTTCTACGATCTTGTTCGCGAATTACACTTGTCAAAGCGGCAATCTGAAGTCCTTTGGTCGCGATTAAAACAGTAGAATTTTCTGGAAAAGGATTTCGTTATAACATCTGGCAGAACAAGTTACCGGACTTGGTTACTTGAAGAAAGATTTAAGACTATTTCCAATGACAGTGATCTCGTGTATTGCGTTGATGTACCGAAACTATTTTCGGCATTAAATCACAATTATAATGCAGATGAATGGCGACTTTTTATTGATTGTTCATTTAAAAGTAAATTTTCTTATAAAAATTTATGACTTTATTTTTATTAATTTAAGATTTGTAATGTAATATGTCGTGCGCCGAATCGTTATGATCGCAAGCTATGGCCATCTCGCGAGTCACATAGAAAAGGCAGCAAAAAAATTACCATTTAGTTAAAGTTAAGGACGTTATTCTGGCACCACTGCATCTTAAACTGGGATACATGAAACAATTTGTAAAAAATTAGATGTAAACGGCGATGCTTTTTGTCATCTTTGTCATAATTTTAATTTAAATTGCACACGATTTTTATTAAATTGCAAACGTTTTTTTAAATACACAGATTCAAAGTGAAAAAGAAGACATTAACAAAACGTCATATTAAAAAAAAAACAATAATTTTACATGAGTAAAGCTCTCATTACAAATATTTGTTGTAAATCTAAGTTGTGTTTAGGCTAACAGTGATTTGTAATTTTAAAGAAAGTGCGTAAAAAGAACACGAAAAAAAACAATATTTTTGAATGACTTAAACTCTCATTACAAATTTTTTTTGTGTTTAGGATAACATTGATTAATTGATTAATAAAATTTTTATAAAATGTTTAAAAGTTTATTTTCATGAAAAGTTAAATAACTCAGTCAATTACTTATCTATTTTTAAACCCAAATATGCGTTGTAATTGTTAATAAACGTACTTTTTGAATAAACTCAATAGTATTATAGTTTCTTAAGAAAATAATGTATAAAAACGTCACCAAATTTGAAATTTTTTTGAAAAATCTACAAAATTTGTGTTTGCTCGACAATTACACCCAAATTTCTCCAGTCTTCTTAATCAAATTATATATCGTTCGAAAGATCTCAGTTTCTTCTTTCCAAATCTAGTATGCAAAATCGGATCATTATCAACAAAATTACAAGCTTATAACTGCGCAAAGGTACAAAAACCGGTTTTTTACCCGTAAATCCGGATTTTGGAGGTGTCCGGCATACTTCACTATTGGAATCTTGTTTTACTCGACAAGCCCTACAAGAAAAATGATATCCGGTCCCAGGTTTTTTGGACTGTCTCACCGTGTAATCATTCAAAGCAAATTTCGATCTACCAAAGGTTAAATACAATTTGGTTTAAGGATTGATGTTTGACTATTGACGTCAGCAGTCGTCGATGGCTGCGAGTGTTAAACGGCAAGCCCTCTGAAGAGATTGAGTGGTTGCAATCGAAACATGTAAGGGTAACCTGTCCGTAAAAATGCCTGGGTTCGAGCTCAGCTTCAGTCAAGAATGAAAAATTATCAATAAATTTTAATTTATTTCATGTTGTAAAATTCCTTTCTTCATAAAAATAATTTAATGAAAATTAAATTTGATGAACTTTAGCCTAATTAAAAATATTAAAAAATTTGGATTAATAAATTTTAATAAAAATTCCAAGTTGTAAAATTCCTTCCCTCAGTGAAAATAATTTAATGAAAAATTAATTTGATGAACTCAAGCCTAATTAAAGAATATCAAAAACTAAAAATTAACAGTTCAACTAAAATCAAAATTGCTATGGCACAAGCTCTAATGTTTACATTTGTACTTTAATTTGTACAATAAAATGTCGACGAAAGTGGAAAAAAATAATAAACAAATGTATTCAGGTTTTCAAGACAAAAGAGTACGAAAAAAACAGAGGAAAGGAGGCAACATGTGATTTGAAATTTAAGTGATAATAACAGCAAATTTCGAACCACCAGTACTACTGGTTAAAGATTAATGTTTGACTGTTGGCTAACGGGCCCCGCAGTGGTGCATTCTTCCGACGATAGAATGTGGTGATTCTTGAAACATGTAAAGATCAACCCGGGTTCAAATCCCAGCTCAGCCGAGAACAATTATCAATAAATTAAAAAAAAATTTTAATAAAAATTCCAGTGAAAATAATTTAATGAAAATTAAATTTGATGAACTCAAGCCTAATTAAAGTCTATCAAAAAAAAAAGAATCAATCTAATCTTACTTTCGGATTATTTCAAGTAAGAATTCGGGATTAAATTAAATTTAAGAAATTATTGAATCAAACACAGTTCTTATCTCACTTTTATTTAAGTCAATCGCTTGAATCAAGCATTATGTACTTGATTGAATGAAATCCATACTTACCGTACTATGCCATGTCTGTGTAAGGGCTAAAGGTTGTATTTTAGTGTAAATGAGAGGCGAGAGGAAAATTGTCAGCCCTAAGCAAGCACTGCCATCCTAATAATCCATCGGTTCTAACCAAAAGTTCTTAACACCTACTGACATTGCTTTGGTTTGATTTAATTAAGGATGAATCGATTTTTCTTTTCCGTGTTAGTGTGAACTACCTACCTACCTTCTTGTACTTAATCGAATCCAAATTTCACTTCACAAAGTAGCAGTTTAAAATGTAAGCGAATAAGTCAACTGCGATTGAATTAGAACGCAAGAGTTGACTATGTCAAACCCCCTATAAACTTTTTTAAAAAAACACTATGCCAAATTTCGTGAAGATGGGTCCATAATTTACCATATAAAGCTCACTCTGGATTAGATTTTGCATAAAATGGCTTGAAATAACACCATGTAATTTTGTGATAATTGTTTCATAATTTACAATTTTTATAAAGACTAGTTGATAATTTTTTAAATCCCATATAAAGCACATTTCTGATATATTCAACTCTTGGTGGGGGGCAGTGATGCCAACTTAGTGCTTTTGGCACTATTTATGGTGCTTTTTGATGCCTCAAAACGCCAAAATTTTATCCATAGTGCCAAACTAAGGAAAAGCACTAACTTGGTGCTTTTTCAATTTTTCATTGGTGCCTTTAGTGCTTTTTACAATTTTTATTTTTTTTCTACCACTTTTTTAAACTTCGGTTATATAGAGGATGATTTAGATGAGCTTAGCTATTTTAAGATTTCAAATGATAAGAAAAAGTGATAAAAGAAAGTTGCATTCTATTTACTAAAACTTTATTTACGAGGTTAGAGCTAAGCTTCCTATCAATTTGGAAATTTTACAAAACGTTGCGGCTGTAGGAAATATCGCCCAAAGAAAAATCGCCCAAAAAAAAAATGAAAAATCGCCCAAAAAAATTGCATGTAAAATTGGGCCTGATTTCATATGAAAAATGGCCCAAAATTTTTGGGCAATTTTTCGTTACTGTTGGGTGATTTTTCGTTTTTTAAATTTGGGTGATTTTTCATATGAAAAATAGCCCATTTTTTTGGTCCATTTTTCATTTTTAAAATTCTACCATAATCTTACATAGCAGAGAAAACCATGTTTTATTATGGTTGCAAACAACAAAACTATTTTTCAAGAAACTAATTTAACCATAATATGGTTGTCGGCGACAATGATTTGGTTAAATTAAACATAATATGGGTAGAATTTTTTTAAAAATGGTTTTGTAGCTTTTTCTCTGGGTGTATATATTAAATATATACATATATATCGAAAATAAGGATTTTCTCTTCTATGGTATAACAAATACTGGCTTCGCTAACTAAAGCTTCTCTGTATAGCCGGCCTTCGGCCGGGCGCAAGGATTTTCTCCTCTATGGTATAACAAAGACCGGCTTCGCTAACTAAAGCTTCTCTGTATAGCCGGCCTTCGGCCGGGCGCAAGGATTTTCTCCTCTATGGTATAACAAAGACCGGCTTCGCTAACTAAAGCTTCTCTGCGTAGTCGGCCTTGTTCGTAAGCAAGGCAGTTTTTCGAAGCTTTACTTAGCGAAACCGGTTTTTGTTAGACCATAAAGGAGAAAATCCTTGCGCCCGGCCGAAGGCCGGCTATACATAGAAGCTTTAGTTAGCGAAGCCGGTCTTTGTTATACCATAGAGGACAAAATCCTTGCGCCCGGCCGAAGGCCGGCTATACCGAGAAGCTTTAGTTAGCGAAGCCAGTATTTGTTATACCATACAAGATGAAATCCTTATTTTGGATATATATATTTAATATATACACCCGGAGTAAAAGCTATAAAAATATTTTATCCATATTATGTTTAATTTAACCAAATCATTGTCACCGACAACCATATTATGGTTAAATTAGTATCTTTAAAAAAATCACTTGAAATTTTAACGGTATTTTAAAAAATAATTTACACATTTTTGATTATAAGTTAAGTTGCGGACGTTATGACACTTTGCAAAGTGTCATAACGACCACGGACGTTATGACAATTCTTCGATGGACATTATGACACTTTTAAAAGTGTCATAAAGTCCAAGGACACTATGACACTGGACGTTATGACATGTCACCTAAATTTATATGAATAATAAACATTTTTTTGCAAATTGAGTAATTTTTTTTTTTTTTTTTTTTTTTTTGGGAAAAAATTCGTTTTTGCTTTTTGGGTCATTTTTCATTTTCTTTTTGGGCCCTTTTTCGTTTTTTTTTTGGGCTAAATTTCATATTTACCTTTTTGGGTCATTTTCCATGTTCGCTTGGGCGATTTTTCATTTTTTTTTTTTTTGGGCCATTTTTCTTTGGGCGATATTTCCTACAGCCAAACGTTGCACTTTTTAGCGTTGACAACACATTTAGTAATCGTAATAAAAAGGATGCATTTGTTTTCGGTAAACATTTTTGTAAAGTTAGAAAATAGAAAATGGCTTGGAAAATATTAGCAATTGTAAATGGAAAAATAAACAACGATTTTGAGTCATGTAGCAAAAACGTATTGAAGAGTTAAAAATCATGCAGTCAGAAACCGTACAAAAAAACGCAAAGACTTTAATTGAATTTTATTGAAGATAATAAAAAACATTTAAAAATGTTTACATACAAATGTAAATATATTTATTATTTAATTTTAAATGAAAATGGTCACCCATCAACGCCGTCGTCTTTTTTAAATTTTGGAGGTGTATAATATTTGGCACAGCCGAATGCAACTTGTTTTGTGTTTAATTAAATTGTAAAAATGGCTTAGTGCTTTTTTACGATTTTTTGTTCAAAATAGTGCTTTTTTTAAATTTTAAAATGCTTTTTGCTCTCGAAAAGTTGGCATCACTGGTGGGGGGTATCAAAGATTCGGCACAGCTGAATATAGCACACTTACTTGCTTAATATAAATATACCTACTTATATTTCTTTTTTTCGCTTAAATGCTAAATCGTATTTTAAATTAAAAAAAGTCATCAGTAGCCAGTGAAATCAATGGACCTTCAAAATAGTCGCACGTAACCGTATGTGTTCGCAAAATCTATGAATTGGTGGTTTTACTGTAAAAATGTTCATGCCTAATTACAAACATGTGTATAGAAATATTTTTTTATTTCACACATTTAATTCTTCGTAAAGAGTGTTTAAGATCAACGGAAAATTTCTAACTGTAATATGTTCGTATATACGAAATATATTTAATTTTATATCTAATAGATGCAGTATGCCATGTATATGTGTGTATGTATATTTATGGCAGTGTGTAGATACTTGCAGCTAATTTGGAAAGAATTTTGCGTAGCAGTTTTTATTATAGTGATTTTGTTTTTGTCACAAATAATTATTCGTAAATGTTGTAGTTTTTAAAATAAAGTGCCTGTTGTCGACGTTGTCGCAGAATTAACCATATTTAGTTAAGACAAGTAAATGATTAGTAGTGATGATTAAAATGTTGTCAATTTGTGCACATTTTAAAATAAAATTAAAAAAAAAAATAGAAAAATTAGGAGGGGCCCATTTATATTTTTTAAGATTTTTCCTAAAAAAATTCAAAGTGCCGGTTTACACACGTCAAGTTTGACTGTTCAAGTCTTGATCTTTTAGGAGAGAAGGGAAAAGAGATTGCCATTTCTTTTCCCCTCTCGCCTAAAATCTCAAGACTTGACGAGTCAAATTTGACGTGTGTGAACCGGCACAAAGCAGTATTTTAAATCACAACAAATTTTATTGCTGCAAGTATTACACTACTATCATGTACTTTCAAAAGTATTCTGCAGCAGTAGCTAGAGAATTAAAATATTTCTAAGTTATCAAAAACCTTTTTTTACAGAAAATCCTTAAAAAAAAGGATATGAATGATCGTCTTTGGACAAATTATATATACAGCGCCTTAAAAAAATCTTTCTTACGATACCCACTTTGTATATGTCGGTAAGGAAACAGATTCTCAAATTAACAAAACATGCAAAAATATACCCTTTTTCAAACTGGTCCAGCTCACGAGAGGTCAAAGCTGTAGCCGAAATATTTAAAATGTCATCTTAAAAAAGTCCAAGGTTCATTTTTAGGAGGGTACATCGAGCACTTTTTTTGGTGAGTCGCTCTAATGTACATATGTAAAAATAAAAAAGTAAACTTCATGTTTGAAAATTTAAATAATAATTCAAGAACCATAAAAATTTGTTTGTTTTCAATTTCACTCGAATTCGATTTCCAGAAGAATTTTGAAGGTATGATTATTCAGCCCAATTATGAATAAAAATTCACCGGGAGTTTTCTCCCTTCTCCCATTTTTACTATGTAAATTGAATTGAAAAAATGGGAAAAGGGAAAAAACTCCCGGGGAGTTTGTATTCATAATTGGGCTGATTATTATTTTTGCAAAGATTTTTAATTAAAGCTCAAAACAAGCTTTTGATAACTTTTAGTGGACCTTCCTAATAACCGCTTCAATGTGTTCTATACACATCAATGTATTTATGCACGACAAATAAAAATTACAAATAATTAACAATTTATTAGAATTATTTTACAGTAACTGCTAAAAGTTAACAGTCAAGTGTCTCATTTTTAATAAAAAAAATATATTAGAGATATAATATTGGGGTGGCATTTAAAAAATAGGGAGTTACCTCGTATTTCGATTCGAAAGAAATAATTTTCGAGTAAGAAAAACTTGTACTTTGTATTACGAACTTCGTACTATTTGTTCCGAAAAAAATCCCTTTTAAAATAGCAACTCTCTATGACGAACAATAACTTTTCATTAAATTTCTTCATTTGTTTATAAATATTGACAACTCTGGCATCATTTTGAACGAGTACGAAAATCGTAATACACAGTAAAAAATTGTTCGAACTCGTAAATTATTTCTTTCGAATAGAAATAACCCCCCAGGTCTAATGTTAAGGGCTTAAAGGAATAAAATTTGCATCTTCTATAATTCAAACCGGACATATTCTGGCAATCGCAAAACTCTTAACATTTGCGATTCTGACTTGAATTCGAATAAAAGGTGTACTATAAATCACAATCGCCAAAAGTTTGGCGGCTTCAAATTGCAAAAGTATGTTCATGGAAACAATTAGTGCTGGTTCACACACGTCAAGAAACGGCGTTCTCTTTTCCCTTCTCTCCTAAAAGCTCAAGACTTGACGTGTCAAACTTGACGTGTGTGAACCGGCACTTACTGCTGTAATAACCATAAAATAAATCTGGCGTTTTGTAATTTTAAGTCGTGCGATTGTCAGAACATGGAGGATCTTTTTTGTTTGTAACAAAAAAGTTCCTTAAATTAGGAAGTGTTTAGAGGAAGGCGTAAGACCGTATAAAATTTATTCTCGTACTTATAAACTGTGTTAATATGTGCATTTAAAATTAACTCAAATTCAGATAACTAAGCTTTTTTCAAACACTTTAGCTCTGTGACGCTATTCTAAATCCAACATGGTGGAACACCCAAGATGGCGGACTAATTATTTTTAAGCAATTCTACAATATGGGTATCAAATGAAAGGGCTTGCTGAGAATAATTCGAAAATAAAGTGACGCCACTCTAACGGCCATTTTACCAAGTTCGGTTTTAATTAACTATCGGTTATAGCTGTCAAAACATATTGGTAACCGGATCTTTAATTGAAAGTTAGTTTTAACCGAACTTGGTAAAAATGGCCGTAAATCCATTAGTCTTCAATTAAACTACCTGTTTATCCATACTATGGGTGAAACAATCACCCCTATTATGTAAGTCGTTGTTGACGTCGACATTAATTTTTAATTGTTGTCACATCAAGTCGACGACTACATCATTTCGACGTTAATTTGGTATTTCGTCGACGTCGACTAATTATCGAAAATCTGACAAGAAAATCTCTATTTCCAATTATTTTTGGTTTTCATTTTTATAGCTAATTTTTAACCCGATTTGGCGATTTCAAATAAATTTTAGAGTTTGTTTTGGATTTTGAATTTTTCGCGAATTTTTGCCATGTTCGCAATAAGAGCTATTTTTGACTGTAAGTTTTCTTGCGATCTGCCATTGCTTTTTTTACAAATATTCTACTTCTCTTTTGCAATTTGAAGTCGACAAAAATCTTGCTTTTGCGATTTACAGAACACCTAATTTGCGATTTTAAGTCAGAATCGCCAATGTTTAGCGTTTTGTGATTGTCAGAACATGCCCGATAAGAATTTGCTATCATGCCGCTGTCAGCAATGTTTTTGCGAATTTCCACTAATTTTGCAATTGTGCCTATCTGCACAAAATACAAAGCATTGTGTATGATGATTAAATTTTGTTGGAAAAAAAATCGTGTACGTGCATTTTGCTTAAATGCATATTTTGGATAACAGGGATCTAATCACCGCATTCAATACTATCGTATCGAATAAACTATTTTTTTGAATACGATAGACACTGACGTATCGAATGAAAACTCGATAAATGTAATGTCGAGTTACTCGATATCGAATGCTATTATTTCAAATTCAATACATTTCATTGGATATCGAGTTTCATGATGCCAAAATAAATAATTTCGATCAATTTTGCTCGATATCGTATGCGATGATTAGACCCCTGCATTCGATTTTTGGTCGACAATTTTTAGTTTTAATACAAAATATTATTTTTAAGTGCCTCATAAAAAAAATGTATCATATCGCTATTATATGAAAAAGATAGGCAAAAAATTTAATTTTGAAAAAAAAATTTAAATTGAAAATACATTTGATCTGGCGGATGTGTTTGTGTGTGCACCCTCCATCACCAAAAGTGGTGAATGAGCGTGTACTTAGTTTTTAATTCCGTGTGATATTTTTTTAATAGCCATCTCAGTCCTCATAAAGAATATATATTCTGGCTCCTTGAGTAATTCTTAGTCGATTTAGCCATGTCCGTCTGTCTGTTCATCTGTTGAAAACACGCTCACTTTCAAAAAACTCAATAGAAAAGAACAAATTTGGTGTCAAATTGCTTGAAGTTATCCTCTACAGAAAAAATCAAGCAAACAATTTGTTGAGTTTGTACACCTATTACCAAAATGATTATATAGATTACTAAGAATTGTAAAAATTGTAATTAAAAAAATTATTAAAAAACTTTGCCGTTTCAAACAATGTGTTAATTGATTTAATCTATATATCTATATATATAAAACAGGATGTGTGTATGTATGTATATAACGTATGGACTCCAAAACGGCTGGGCCGATTTTGATGAAATTTTTAGGGAATCTTCAGAATTCAGACTGTGAAGTCTGATTTTTGATTTTCGGTCTGCGGGCGGAGGCAAAATCCAATTTTCATATTGAACCACCAATGAGATCTATATAGAAATTTGGACGATTTTTTCTTTAAAATGATCGCCATGTTCCAACTTAGGTTTATACTTTTTCGCCCACTTTTTTCGAATTACCTAAAATCAGAAAACGGCTCCATCGATTTAACAAATTTTTCTTTCAAATGTTCGTATAAGTCCATTTTAAGTTTTCATCGAAAGAAAAATTTACCACGCCTACTTTTGCGCCCACTTTTTCTATTAAGCGCATAACTTGAGAACAGCTTGACCGATTTGGACGATTTTTTCTTTAAAATCAGCGCCATGGTCAAACTTAGGTTTTTATGGAAAGAAAATTTTGCTCCATCGATTTGACTAATTTTTCTTTCAAATGTTCGTATCTTCTTAACGGATTTTAAAAGTCGAACGCAAACATTTTTCCTAATTTGGACAGGACAACGTCTGTCGGGTCAGCTAGTTAATTATAGCTCAGGCTTTGATAATTCCCAACAACACATCTACAAGTTTAAAATATTTTATTTTAAACGAAAAAAAACTAAAATGTTAATTAAATCAAAATTATATATTTAATTTTCTTTCAACAAAAAAATAATTGATTCATTTATCACATTATTTAAATTGAAATACTTTTTAAACAATTTTTTTAATTGATTTTGGAAATGAAAGCCAGCAAAATCGGTTTCGTAGGATCAGAGCTGAGAATCAAATGTGGAACCACAACCCTCAAAAGATGATTATTTCGTTACAAAAACTAACAAAAATGGTGGCATAATGCACGCAATAATATAAGATTTTGCACAAATTCGTTATATACGATTGGAAATTTTACTGTTAAATTTCGTGAAGATCGGTCCATAATTTACCATAGGCCCCATATAAAGCTTACTCTGGGAAATTAATTAAATGTGCCTAAAACCGTAGCAGATATAGATATTGCGGTAAAATTTCTTCCAACTTAGCTTCAAATGGCCAGAAAAAATGTCATGCAATTTTGTGATATACGGTCCCTAATTTACCTCAGATCCCATACTAAGTAGCTCTCTGAAATTTCACTATGTTTTTTTATCACCTGCAATCACTCTACAGAATTTTGGGATGATTGGTTCATAATTTACCATGGGTCCAATACAAATTCCCCTCCTAAAAATAATTTCAAATCGGTTAAAACTGTTGTTATTGGTCATGAAATTTTACTCAAGCTGGTCTAAGCCGCGAAACTGTTTTATAAACATATATTAATATTAAATTTAAAACTGTATTAAAAAAATTTGTTGAAAATAATGATTGCATGACTAAATCTATTTTTGTAATAAGAAAAAAATTTTACATAAGTGCACATTTATGCAGGTAATTGAATTCTTTTAAAAGCACTATTTATGCTGCTAAAGGCCGTTACACACTATCCCACAAAGTCGTTCGTATTTTATGAAAATGCAACCCTGTCATGATAAGTTGTTATTGATTTTTGAAAATTTATGAACAATAATTACATCAGGGAAGCATTTTCATAAAATACGTAAGACTTTGTGGGATTGTGTGTAACGGCCTTAAGTGAATACTACGTAAGATAATATTTTGCGTACATGCACGAATTTTCGTGCAAACTTGAATATGCAGCTCAACGAAAAATACTGTATTAAATTAATACGTTTACATTCTATTTAAAATTTCTTTAACTTTCATTTGAGTCGTCGCAAAATTTCCTGTCGCCTAAAACTGAGACAATTCTACTCGATGTCGCACAGTGATTGGGCTAGAGCTTGTTTGCGGAACAATATTCATGACGTAATTTCTTGTAAAGAACCGCCCCAGGTAGCGAATTCCAAAAATTAATTTGTTTGTCACCTCATAAAGGTATCATATCAGGGGGTCAAAGTAACCCTTAATAAGAGAGGCCATTTTCATTTGCAAATCAGTTGCATTTTATGCACACTTGTGGTAACATATTTTAAAATTTTTAGCAAAGCGAAACGATTTTTTTTTTTATTGGAATATTCTGTTGAAGGTGTGTACTATATTATGACTTGTATACCCTCTTTTTATACCCTCCACCACAATTAGTTGTGAGGAGGGTATATTAAGTTTAGCGTTCCCAACTTTTTTTGTTGCAATTAAAGTACATTGATTATTAAAGGTTAAGAAAAAAAGTACACAGTATAAATATAAAGTACAACTAATTTATTTTTACTGGTTTATTTAAAAACGTTTTTTACTGCTTTTCGCGAGTTTTATCAAACAATTACACTGTCCTAGAATTTGACACTTTTTTTGAGACAAGCCGGGCAACTGGCGCTTTAATCCAATTCGTGTATGCTGAATCCAATACCGGTTCAAAAACGGTTCAGTTTACTGAAATAAATAAAGAAAAAACGAAAATCCGCAATAAATTTCCTTAAAACGTTAAATTGTTTTCTAACTTCCGCAGCCGCTTTATAAACATAATTTTTTTTGGCAACAAAAATAATTTTTTGCAACATTTCGAAATTTTTGTTTGTTAAAAATGTATAAAAATTCCAGACATATAAAAAACATAGCTTCAAACAAAACAAGCCATAAATGATTAAAATCTGTTAACAACTTTTGATTTTATACACAAAAGTCGAAAAATTTTAATTAATTTACAAATTTCATAAAACGCAATCTTTGTATGGGAGCCTCCTTAAGAAGTGGTGATAAGGGGCAATTATGTCTCCAGAAATTGTTAAGGCTACTCCTTGGCTGTTATGGTACGTTTTCTTCAATATATAGTTCTAGTCTGTATTAAAAATTTTGTATGGGGGCCCCCTTAAGAAATGCCAGGCAGTAATTTGAAAGAATTTTGCACTCGTGTTTTAAAAATAGGCAGCTTTTGTACTCAAACAAAACAAATAAGTGAAATAGTGCTGTTAGATTATTTTTTTTTTTTCGAAAAATCGTCCCGCCAATATAAAAAAACATCAACAAATGGCCCTGACTAATATTAATTAGTTGTTCTTTAGTTTTTCTTAAAAAAAACTTGTGCAATAAGTGTTATAATTTTATGACTAAAAAAACCCTGACTAATATAACTTGAAACTATTTTGAATTCTAGATAAATCTAATCATGCGAAATAAAGTATTTTCGCGTACTTTATTATTCTCATAAAGTATAGAGTACAATTACTCGAAATAACGTACAATACTTTATTATAAAGTACGGTTGGCAAGCCTAATTAAGTTTGTCATTCCGTGTGAAACTTTTTTATTATTCATCTCAGACCCCATAAAGTATATATATTCTGGGTCCTTGAGTAATTCTAAGTCGATTTAGCCATGTCCGTCTGTCTGTCCGTCTGTTAAAAACACGCTCACTTTCGAACAACTCAAAAGAAATGAACAAACTTGGTGCCAAATTGCTTGTAGTTATCCTTAGCAGTTTGGGATTGAAATCCAGCAAAATCGGTTCAGTAGGACCAGAGCTATAAATCAAAATGTGGAACCACCACCTAAAAAAATTGATAATTTTGTTACAAAAAATAACATAAATGCTGGAACAAGGCACGGAATGAGATAAGATTTTGCAATTGTTTTATTTGACTGGAAATCACGCTGTTAAATTTCGTGAAGATCCGTCTATAATTTACCCTAAGCCCCATATAAACACTACTCCCGGAAAACAGTTTAGTACGCCTAAAACCCGTAAAAAATAACGCTAGCATAACAAATTTTGGTACGTCACAGTTTTTTAGGAAAACTACTACCGGAAAACAGTTTAGTACGCCTAAAACCGTAAAAAATAATGCAATCATAACATTTTGGCTCGTCACACTTTTATAGGACTATAAATGATACTGTGAAATTTTGTGAAGATCGGTACATAATGTACCCTAGGCCCCATATAAACCCTACTACCGGAAAACAGTTTAGTACACCTAAAACCATAATTAATAACGAAATCATAACAGAAATTGGCACGTCACAGTTCGTGATGATCGGTCCATAATTTACCCTAGGCCCCATATAAACCCTACTACCGGAAAACAGTTTAGTCGCCTAAAACCATAATTAATAACAAATCGTCATAGTTTAAGATAAAAATAACATCATACAGATATTACTCATTAAACATTCGAACTGTCGGTGGAGGGTATCAAAGATATAAATAAAGCACTCTAACTTGTTTTTCTTAAAATAGCTTGAGATACCAGGAATACATAATAAACAATTGAAATAAGTGAAGAAATAATATTGTCAAACAAGCTTGTACAATGTGCGTCGACTTAAAATTGCCTTAGGAAATATAAAGTGACTGTCAATAGTAATCGATTATTGTCAATAACGACTCAGAAAATACAATAACAGTTCCGGTGCCGTGGACTTTCATAATAGGGCCGATTAGTAAATATCAAATATTAAAATATGTGTATCAAATAAAAGGACTTACTGAGAATACGAATGCGAGTTTCAAATAAATTAAAGAAAAAAAATCTTCTTAAAAAGCGAGCTTCTATTTAAATGCGCAAAAAAAAAACAATAATCTTTTACTATCAACTTATAACGCCACTACATAATTGATATGATTTAAAAGCTTGTAGCGAGACTTACTTGTTTAGTTAAATAACTTGATGTGATTGATTTTAACTATTAAAATGTTCAAACGAAGTAAATACGAGTACTAAAATCTCGTAAAAAGCTTTTATATCATATTTTAATTATGTAATAACGTTATAAGTTGATAGTAAAAGTTTATTTTTTTTTTCTTTTTAACGCATTGAAATAAAAAGTTGGTTTTTCAAAAAGAATTTTTACTTTAAATTTATTTTGTTTTTTCTACAATAAATAAAAAATTATTATTATCAAAAACTTTTTCGATTAACTGTATTGATTTCTGTAAACGTTTCGAGTTAGTGTCCCGTTTTAGTTAAAATTAATTTATTTTAATGTGTCAGGTGCACAGTGGCGTCATTTGAGTTTTTTCGTTGCAAATATCATATCTTTTGAACCGAATAAGATAATTGAACAGTTTAAACAGCATATGATAGATAACTGTTCAGCCTATGAAATGAGCGTTAGGAAAGGGTGCTACGCTTTGTAGGGGCCTACTTATGGGTTATCAAAGTTAAAATTAGTAGAAAAATCAATTTTATGGTAATTAAAAAAAATTATTTTTACATTTTTAGATTGTTTTTATTTTTTTGGTTTAGGGTTTTATGTTTTAAATTATTACCCAACAATTTTTTCAATTTTCTGTAAAATATTCATCACAATTCGTAAGAGAAGGTATATCTAAAAGACTAACCATTTCTAAAATATAATTATTTTCTAACTCTATTCGTGACTTCACATGCCGCAGGGAAGAAATAAGTGGATCGGAAGATGCTGCCAACATGTTGAAGAGGTCCTCATTTTGCCTTACCCTTGATGCTTTGAATGTGTTCTGCAATCTATATTTTTTATAAAATTTGTTAAGAGACTCCTGTGCTTCTTCAGAAAGCTCTCCAATTGGCAAAGACTGGTACTCAATTATATCTTTGCCATGCGCCAATATTTTATGGACGGTCGGGGTCAACTTCTTCTGTGGATACATTTCTGCTAAAAGAGATGCAGTTTTCGACGCATATTCTCCATATTTTGTAGAATTGACATTTTCTTTGCAGTTTGAAACATCCAAGATCATTCCAAATCTTTTCACGATTTGATTGTCAATTCCAGTGATTCTAGTTACTGCCTCATCATTTTCAAAATATCTCCTAGAAGTGTTTCCATCGTTTGAGTTACCGTATCCGTGCTTGGGACAGTCTACTTTTAGTCAAACTTGTTTAAAAAAACCATCCTGTATTTGCTTCTTTCTGATCTTTTCCTTATCCTTTATTGATGTATTTTCATCGAAGTTTTCCTCCTCTTGTGGTAGGGTATACGCCAGTTTTAGCAAGAATTCCACCTTATCCTTGCGTGCAATGGTGACATTCCATATTCGTAATTCTTCTCATCTGTAGAATCGTTTAAATTACCAAAGTTCTTCTGACTCTTTTTGCAAATCGGGCATGACATTGTTGAGGTTGTTCCTGTCAGTTCGTTTACGACTTTTCCGTCAACGATGGTCAGGTGGAACTCGTAATTGCATTCAATATATTTTCCTTCTCCAATTTGCAGCTTTGTAGGCTTAATCTTGCTTATTTGTTCTTCAATGTCCTTCACCGTGGTCCTTATGAGTTCTGCCGATTCCCTTGCAAATTGAAACATTATTGGTCGGCAATAATGCACTGATGACGGGCGTGGATTTTTCCAGTGTAGGGAAACATCAGATTTTAGCCGCAAAGGAACAACAGATACCATAAACATATTTCCGTCCGATATTGTAGCGTCATCGGGAGATATCCTTTGCTTATAAACGCTTTGTCCGGATGATCCATCGCAGCCCCATTTGCTGATCAATGTCAACTTCTCAGGAAGAATTTTCACCTCATTTTCAGGAAGACTCTCCAACAACCGTTTTGCTGTATGGCCCATGAGATCCTGCTGATTGGCTTTCGCAGAGACTTCCGTAAACTCCGTATGCAGTGGTCGCGACTTTATTTTGGCTTGCGTAATATGCTTGTATCCGGGTAAAACGTCAGCGCCGTGTCGCGTTAAAGATGCCCGTAGTTTCTCATATTTCTCTTTGGAAAGTTCTAAGTCCATAAACAAGGCCAAGGCTTCTTCGGAACCATACTTTTTAATGTGTGCGTTTGTGGGCGTGGGAATGCTTTCCTTAATCATTTTTAGTCGCAGTGGGCTTGCATCAGCAACAGATTTGGTTATCTGCGACCTAACTCTTTCACTATCCTTTGTATATTTAATAGACAGCGCGTCCGATAAATGCTTCGTGGTCAAGTCATTGGTGGCATCGGCAAGTTTCCTCTTTCTTGTGAAAATTTAACGCTCCTCAATACTTTTTTTTGGCCTTCCTTTTGCTCCTCTGGTTGATGTGGTGGGTTTATCTACTGCAAATATATCCAGGATGGTGTCTTCATTAAGCCAGTCCTCGTATTTGGAGTTGAAGTTCTGAATGGTTCGATTAGATTTCACCCATTTTGCCTTAATATTTGCATATATCAGATAAAAATTATTTTTTTATAATTTCGCTTCTCTCAATATTTGGCTCAGCGAATAAAGGCCTAACGAATTAACGCCTAAAAAAAAATGAAATAATGCCTAAAAATTGCAACAAAAAATTATATAGGAATTAGGCGGTTGTTCATTATGAAAGAATGTCTAATATTTTAGGCATTCCTTCATTAAAATTGTTAGGTGATTTTTCATAATGAAAGAAAGCCTAACAATCAAAAATGAAAAAACGCCTAATTAGATATTTATTCATTTTTGATTGTTAGGCTTTCTTTCATTAATGTTAGGCGATTTTTCATTTTGCTAAAAGTGTGATTTTTATTCATTGTTAGGCTTTCTTTCATTAATGTTAGGCAATTTAGACAATCAAAATGCCTCTACGATATATTATAAAATCCTTGCTCTACCCCTGTTACCAGCTACACAAATAAATGCGGTTTTTGGGAACATAAAAGAAGAATTGATGAATACAAATATGCAAGAATTATTTACACCATTCATGATTTATTATGAAAAGCAATGGTTACGAAAGGTAAGTTCCCTTTTACAAAATGTTAAAATAATGGTATTAATTTTCCCTTTTACAAAATGCATACACTATCTTGTAAACATTCTGTAAAAGGGAAAATTATTAGTTTTTAAAATTATAAAAGTAATTGATTTTTAATTTGTTATTGTTTGTTTTTTTTTTTAAGGTCACACCCGAAGTATTTTCGGTTTTCTTAAAAAGAACACGGACTACATCAGCTGTCGAGGCTTATAACGGCGTTATTGGCCGCATCATTCAAAAAAATGGAAATTTTTTCAAATTTGTTAAAGCTCTTATTGATGAAGAGTTTAATAAGAGTAGAGATTTTGAGCTTCTTATATGCAGTGGTGGATCCCATGGCACTTCAAAAAAAAGAAGACCGTCTATGAGCAAAAATCAAGTTACATTGAAGAAGCCAGTCATAAACTCTTGGAGGGAAAAATTACTCCCAAAGAATTTATGCAAAGAATGGTTTTCGGAAAAAGTAAAATTTGTGTTGACCTAGAACCAGATGAGGACATATTTGAAACAAATGCGCATAACAGTGATAACGAGGACGATAATGATAGCGAAGATGAAAATGATGATGACGACGATACTGTTGATCCAAACATACCAAGTCATTATTTTGGCGAAACTGATACTGCGATGTGCATAGTGTGTTTGGTTTCAAAGCCAAATATATTACTTTTGCCATGTCGGCATTTAAAAATTTGCTTGAACTGTTGTAATGAACTAAAAGCTAACGCAGGTGAAAATTTTTTCAAATGTCCGCTATGTAGAGCTATAGTTGTTGAAAATTTAACTGTATTTACATAACTTATAGTTAAATATAATTTAAAAATACATTTTTTCCTTACAAAATATATTTTCAGCATTTTAATTCCAGTTGTTAGGTTTTCTTTCATTAGGTGTTAATTCATAATGAAAGAAACCCTAGCAATTTAGACTTTCTTTCATTTTTATAATTAGACTTTCCTTCATTTTTAAAGTTAGACGTTCTTTCACTTTCTTCTTAGGCGTTCTTGTTTAGGCATTCTTTCATTTTGAAAAATTAGGCGTTAGTTCGTTAGGCCTTTATTCGCTGAGCCTCAATATTTCCGTATAAGCTATCAAGTTCTTCTAAAGCAGCTTCCGTGAAAAACTTTGGTGTGGTTGACTTTCTAAACAGTTCAAATCATTTTAAATTGTTCAACGCCATGTTTTCAGTACTTAAATGGTTTCAGTAATTGTTGCGCTAACTTTCAGTCGTAGACTAATCCAGGCATTATGCTTATTTTTCAATATATAGGCTTATGCTACCATGCCTAAAAATTTACCTGTTCCCTGCATACATATGGTCTTTAGGCTGAATAATGCAATTTTGATATTATGCACGTGTCCAAATAAGATTTGTGCCTACCTGTAGGGACCATAAGTCAATATTGTTCTTGACCATTTGTACGCCAAAGTATTGTTTAAGTGAGGTACGTACCTGCTAATTTCAATAAGTAGTTTTTTTCAAACTATTAGATCAAACTACTGTCAGTCAAAACATATAAGGGATGGACGCCATACAATTTCTGCAACCATGTCTTTTTAACCTTTTTTACCTCTAGAAGTCAAACGGGCACGTACGGGCAGATAACACCTTTTGAATTATGTAAAGAAATAATCAAAGAACAGGTTTTGCAAATATGGCAAATATAGAAAAATATAGATTTTTTTTATTTTCCGTCAAAGTTGAAAAATAGTGAAAAAACTGATAGTTTTTAAATAGTGATTTACCAGGAGAAACACAAACCAACAATTAATTTTTTTTTTTATCATTATACATTTAATAAGGCGATTCGTTACCTATTTTTCGTGATATTACACCTGAAATCGCAACAAATTGACTAAAAATGGTGTGTTTTTTTTGAAAACCGAAAGTCGGTCAACTTTGAACGGTTATAACTTCTAAACTAAAAATGTGATATTATTAAGAGTGGCATATTTGAAATCGTTGAAAAGTTTCCTATAACATGGGTTTATTCAAAACTTCGTCGGCGCTCATGAAAATTTTGATTTTTGCAACCTCGTTTGCTCTACGGGCGCCACTGTGAGGCGTCAGGTTGTCATATCATTTATACATAATATAATAAAACATTTAAAGCCAGAGTTTGTTTGTTTTTTTTTTTGTAATTTTTCTAATGACATTCAGTATTTTATTACATGTTTACAGTTACAATAACACTTATCAAGTAGTTAGTAATAGAAGTAGTGGCTGTATAAGTATTTAATTTTTTAGTTACAGTTGCAGAGAGATTTAAAAACATTTTGTTTTTTTTTTTTATTTTTAAAATATTTCTACATAGATACAATATTACTATTATAATTTTTTTTTTAGTTGATTGATATACATACATACACAAATGATTTATTTAATTAAAATGACATTATGAGATAAACATAAGTACATATTTATACATTTATATTTAATACCAATTTTATATAATTTAATTTCACTTTCTTACTTATTTCTAATTAAAAAGAATAAAAATTGTCATGGTCAGGTTATTACTAATTTATTTGAAAAATCAATACTCCTTCAGCATTATCAATTTCATAACTGTTCCTTTATCTTCCTAGTCGTTATCTTTTTATATGTCATGATCATTATCGGTATTAGTATAATCTTTTGAATGTTTTGTTTGTTTGTCTTTTTATCTTTATGATATTTTTTAATTTTTTTATTTTGTTGCACTTGTCCCTAATGTTGTGATGTTTATAACAATTGTTTTTGTAAAAATAAAATAAATAAAGCTTTGCTGTTTTTGTGTTTTAAGTTGCATTTCCTGTTTTTCTCATCTTCTTTTCCTTGTTTAACCCTTTTCTTTGAACTTTCTTTTACAAAGTGCTCGCTTCGATATGTGGTATATTGTTTAGATTGACATCGGGATCATTCCAATAATACGTGGGTGGTCCTTTACTAAAGCAAAATTTCATATTCAACGGTTCATCGTTTTCCACGTAATACATCAAATAGAAATTACACATTTCATCATTATTTGTGGCCCTGTAATAAAAAGGAATTTTTTGATTCGAATTAAATGAAAAATTTAATGCTGTAATAGTTACTACTACAATTATCTGCGGAAAGTTATTTTGTATATAAAAACTGTTGAAAAAAAAACGTTTGAAAACATTTCTAAGCCAATTAATTACACAAGGGAACAAATTTAAACTTTTTTTGTGTGGTCTGGAATTTGATTGCAAATTTTTACTCGGCCATGTTCTGGAAATCGAAATCACGTGAAATTGGAATCGATGTAGATTTTCCATTGAATTTTTGTAAAAATTAACGTAGCTTTCAAAAGTAGTTTCGGTAGAGCAAAGTGGTCCTCAAAGTATGAGGTATGTAAAGGGAAATATTTTTACTAAATTTGAACACGGGAGAGTTTTTAAAATTTTTTTCGATTTCAATTCCGCCTGATTTTGATTTCTAGAACATACCCGACTAATTTGAGGTCCCAGATTTCAAATCGAATCTCCATTTTTCTCTATCAGCTCTGCAGCTCTGTCTGCTCTTCGGCAACAGTATTATCTTTAAGCCGTGCTTAAATTGTTTTTAAATTTACTCTATAGTTTCAGAGATATGGTTGAATTTTTGAAGAAAAAAAGGAAAATTTTGATCAGTGTTATAAACATTTATCTTAACATAATTTCTAATGAAATGACGTCTATTTTATTGTAATCGGTGCACAACTTTTGAATTTATTCACAATTTACTGAGAAAACTGAATATCGATTTCCATACAAAAAGGAAAAAACGTTCATGACACAAACATATTTAAAATGTTATTTTTGTAAAGAATTCATGTTTAGAATAATAAAAAATCAGTTTCTTATTCGATCATCATCGATGATCATCATGCATGTATGATAGATACACTTGTTCTTCAGATATTAAAGTCATCAATAGACAGTATTAAGTGTACAACTCTGCTTTTCATAATACGATTTTATACCACAAAGCGTGAATGTCTTTTTCGTTAGTATTCTAAATTACAGAAGTTGTTGAGTGAGGGAAAGAGAAAAATATAGTTTTTTCAACTGTTTTATTCTGGGTTATTTAAGGTGCTATCAGACGGGATGTATTTTACATATGTACTGTCACTTTTCTTTCCCATATGTAATTCCGTATGTATGTCAAAATTTCCATTTTACATACGATTCATAATTTTTGCTATCACACCTGGGGTCTAATCACCGCATTCGATACTATCGTATCGAATAAACTATCGAATGTTTTTGCATACGATAGACACTGACGTATCGAATAAAAACTCGATAAATGTAATGTCGAGTTACTCGATAACGAATGCTATTATTTCAAATTCAATACATTTTATTCGATATCGAGTTTCCTGATACCAAAATAAGTAATTTCGATCAATTTTGCTCGATATCGTATGCGGTGATTAGACCCCTGCTTATGTTTTTCCTTATGACATAACCTATAAATGTAAACAAAAGCTGACTTTTGTTTACGTTTCAAAACAAACCAGCTGTTTTGTTAATTTTTGCCACAGGAAAATAGAGCGTGTTCTAATCGAAAAATCTAATATGTATTTCCACATGTATTTTACACATGCAAAGTTTCATATGTATCACACGATGTGTACAACTTTTACAGATGGAAAATTTGACAGTACGGGTGAGTTCCAAAACATCAGTTGCAAAGCAACTCGCTTTTTTAAGTGCTTTCTACAAAGCAACCGTGAAAAATTTTACAATGTTATCTGTACCAAAGTTCACTAAAAACAATATCGATGCGTACACAATAATCAAACTAGATATAGTTAAACTCTATGATACTTTTTTGACTTTGACTGCAAAGTATTATGATGTTTAGGAACTCAGCCTATATATGTAAACTACATCCCGTCTGATAGCACCTTTAACAAACGTGTTTCCTACAGCTTTTTGTTGGATTTTTCAACTACAGCATAGTAAATTTAAGCCTAATACATTTTGTTGTTGCAGTGTTGTAAGTCTTAGTACTTTAACTAAATAAATAAGATTCACAAGGTCTGCAAGGTGAAATAAACAATCCTAAATGTATTCGTACCAAACCAAACATTAAAAGTGGGCTTTGGAAAGTTCAAGATAATATTGTTATTTCTCCAATGACAGTCTTGTTTAATAATGTCAATATTTAATCAGACCAGCGTGTCGTCGAAATTTAAATCCAAGCACAAACTAAATTGTAAGGAAATATTTGTGCACACTTGTGATATCAGTGCCTTGTGCTTGTGCTAATTTGTTTTCCGAAGCTAAATTAATAGTTACGCTTCGTTTACAACGACAGCAACATTTTCACTGAATGTTTACAATAAAGCCACAATTTTCCTTCAATTTCAATTAAAAAACGTTTGCAAATTTCGCTCAGAACAATCAGCCATGTCACAGTGTATAATTCCGCTCGGAATCGAAGAAAACATATTTGTTTATTGATGGAATGTGTATTTTGATAGGTTTTTGGCCTTTCAGATACAGAAAACTCCCATTCCGTTCATGAAAACAAAAATGGTTTCATTCCGAAAATGTTTTCGTCATTTTCTGAAGCACCAAAATACGGAATGAATTCCGTTTCCGAACGAAATTGTAGTCTGTGACACGGCCGAATATTACGTGTTTCTTATTAATTTTGTAAAATATTAGAATTTCATACAGATTGTTGCTGGATTAGAAGTAGATTTTGATCGAAAAATGAAAGGAAAATAAATGAAATACTTTGTGAAGAAATAAGAAGAAAAACGATGTGTTTGCTACCTCTGTGAACGATGCTTAATTCACAAAGAAACAGGCTTAGCAGTCCATGTACCAAGTAAGTTTTCTCTTACATATTTATTTTAGACAATTTTAAAATTGGTTTCGAAATTGATTTTAAGGTGCGATTAAACGATTTCGTAAATCAAATAAAATAAGTCGGTCGAAAAATCGAAAATCGGGTTTTGAATCTTTTTACTAATAACTACATTTCTGAATATAATTTAACCAGCAATCCAAAATTTCATATGAAATACAATATTGAAATTTTGATTTGTTTGTTTAAGAGATGGAATTGCAAAAGAATTTTTAGGTTTATTGTAGAATCTTAAAAAATATTCTTGTATTTTAACAAACATTGTTAGAGGAATTCACGGTTTGCTATTGCAGTCCTTCGACGAAATCACCTCCGGCGCAATTATAAATCTTCCCAAAATGGCGATTTAACCGCCAGGAAAAGTTGGAGAGGCATAACTTTGTTGAGCATGATCAACAAAGTTATTGCTAATATAATAAACAAAATGCTGTCAAAAGCAATTCCTCTCAGAAGGGAACAAGCTGGCTTCCGCTCCAACAAATCTTGCGTAGACCAGGTCAATAGTCTTATAATTATTGTGGAGCAGTCAGTTGAGTGGAGATCGCCTCTCTATCTCGTACTTGTTGATTTCGAAAAGGCTTTTGATACTCTCAGTCACATGCAAGGGTGTCCCGACTAAAATAATTAACTTAATTAAGACACTGTACAGCAATGCAACATGCCGCGTATTGCATGAGAAACAACTAAGCAAAAGCATCAAGGCCCCTATTACGGTTTACAGCTTAACTCAGTTGAGTTGTAATTTCTTAATTTTTGTATTATGGTTTACAACTTTGCTAAATTGCGGTGAACAAAAAAATAACAAAAATTAAAACTGATCACAACCAGTTGTCTTTATTACAACTTAACTGAGTTGAGTTGTTAACCGTAAAAGGGACCCAAAGTAAAAACCGGAGTTTTTAACTTTTCTTTAACTGTGTCCTAGATGTAGTGATGCAAATGTCAACAAGTCTTAGGAGAGGGATAACATGGGGTTTGCAAGACAGATAAGAAGACCTGGACTATGCAAATGATAAATGCTTATTAAGTCACTCTTTTTCCGATATGCAATCAAAGCTAAATCTAGTTAGCGAAACAGTAAAGCTAGCTGGATTGAAGATAAACATCCCCAAAACAAAAACACTTAGGATAAATGCTAACGCAACGCAAAAATTCCTAATAAACGGCAAGGAAATTGGCGATGTGGAGTCCTTCTGCTATCTAGGCAGTATAATTGACAAATCCGGTGGCTCATCAGCTGATGTGGCCAGTCGCATCAATAAGGCACGCAATGCATTTGCCCAGCGAGACGCACCAAAATTAAAATTTGCAATTCCAGCGTTAAATCCACATTACTGTACGGTTGCCAAACGTGGAATATAGCACCGCGCGATACCCAGTCCCTTCAGGTGTTTGTTAACAAATGCCTGCGTAGAGTCTTGCGTGTTTACTGGCCCTTCTTAATATCAAATGCCCAACTCTGGTCAGTTACCAACCAGCAACCAATTGAGATGGAAATAAGAAAACGTAAATGGAGTTGGCTTTGACACACTCTCCGCAAGCCATTAGACGATGTCACTAAGGAGGCCATAGACTGGAGCCCCCAGGGAAGCTGGCGCATTGGATGACCATCACACACCTGGAAACGCCAAATCGTAACCGAACTCTCCAAGCTACGACTACAGTGGAACGAAGTCAAACATTGCGCTGATGATCGAGATCATTGGAATCGACTTGTTGCGGCCCTATGCTCGCCAGAGGAGTAAAAGGAACAAATATATATATTATATATATATATATTGCAGTCCTTGTTCGTCTTGTAGCTTTTGTTAATCTTGATGAATTTAAAACACGACAACAACAAAAATCATACATTTGAAATTTACTATGTTCTACAATACTAAAAATTGTAGGAGATGTTGCAAGTTCATTTATTTACAAGTGTAAAACAGCTGGCATATTTGGTGCCATACGGCATTTTGCTTTTAATAAAGAATGTATAAACAAAACATAAAAATTAAAACAATAAACAAATTTAGGCTGGGTTTTTGAAATCTCAGTTGGACTAAAATTTTGACGGAACAGCTTAGTTTTGCTTAAAATATTGGTCTTTAATGCCGGAAAAATCCGAGTATCAGACTACGTAAAACTAAGTTTAAAATTAATCCACATCTCAAAAACCCGGCCTTAGAATTTTTAACAATACAAAAGAAAATGTCGCTCACACTTCGATGTTATAAAAAAGGGGTTTATATTTATTATGAGCCGTGAATTCCGCTTTTATATTGAAAAACAAAATTATATCCGTAGATTTTAAAGGGTAAAGTTTGATGGTTTCTGATTTAAACTTTTTGGAAACTAAAAACATAATTGAATCGCTTAGTGCAGAAAGGGAACTTCTGACATTTTTGATGAAATGAATTAATATTGTATTCATATAGATTTGAATGCGCACTTAGAAAATAATGCGAAAATACTTTGCTTAAATATTAAGGGTATTCACGTCACAAGTTGCACCCTTGCAAAAAAGCAAAAGTGCAAAACTATAACAACAACCACACAGACAATTAGTTGTGCGTAAATTATTGTCTTTGTGGTTGTTGTTATATTTTTGCACTCTTGCTTTTTTTGCAAGGGTGCAACTTGTGACGTGAATACTCTTATTAATAATTTTAAAAGTTTAAAAATTTCCATTAAGTGCAAAAAGGGAACATCTTCAGCAGTAGACCCCTTTCTGCACTTAATCGATATATATTTTAAAATTCTTATACTATTCAGTTTCGTTATATCGTTGAACATATTTTATAATATTTCCTTATCTTATTATTCAAAGTAATATGCATAAACTTGATTCGAAAATAATTTAATTTGCAGTAAAATATTTTTGTGGCGAATTTATTCTAAATGCCAACATAATAAGATGGTTTACGGACACAAAGAGTCTAATTTAGAAAGAAGTTTTTATGGGGAATATGTGAAATTGTAGACCGATTATCACCATTTACATAGACTTCGTCTTTGGTACAAATAAAATGTATTAACCAAATTTGATCAAATTATCTAGAAGATTGCATGCAAGTTGTACTTTGGGTACAAGGTTAGCAAAGACATACAACCAGCCAGACGGACGGATGGACATCGTTGGATCACTTCAAAAAAAGGTCGGTCTGAGTAGATCGGTATACTAAGAGCCACTTTTTGGGTTTGAGATTAAAGTTAATTTTATTCTATAATTAGCTAATCTGAGAATTAAGTTAATCTAGTATCAATTGAATTTGATATTTTTGGGTGGTGGCTTAAACCATGTAGCGCTACCATACTGAGCACAAATAAATGGCAACATTTTTTTGCAAATATCAACTTTCTATCAAGTAATATGGATGTTTTCAAAGAAGAAGAAGAAAATGCACGAATTTAATATTGTTTACAAGGTAGAAATTTTTTGCGTTTAAAGAAAAAAATATATTAAAGAACAAATATAGAATGGAAAAATTATATAAAAGTGTTAAGCAATGTTTTAAAATGTATTTGTTGTTTATATTTTTGCAATTTCTTTATGCTAAACATGTGTATGTTGACAGTTTAATGGCGATTTCTTTTCTGAGAAAAATGTTGCATTAATGTTACATGTTCTACATTTTTGTGTTCGTTTGTACATAAAATACAACTGTAGGAAAAATTTTCAAGTTCTTTTGTGAATATGTTGATAAAAAACATGCAAAACATGTTGCATGTTTTACCCTTACTTTTACTTAAGGTGTTCATACTGCCCTGTCTTACAACTTTGGTACTTACTACTTTGTTTGTACAACCAATGTTTTATTTTGCTTGTCATAACTCATACAGCTCATAATTTTGTAAAAAAAATTATTTTAAAAGAAAATATAAATATATTTACACATTAAAATCAAAAAAAGTCTATTTATATTATAATCGTTTAAATTTTTCTAAGCCATTAGTGATGTCAATATTTGTTTTCAAGCCATAATTGCGTTCAGAAACCGCTCAAATAGCATTAAAAATCGCTCATGAAGTACATTAATTATGAAAGTGTAATAGTTGTAAATAAAAGCAGGAGGCTTATTCTGAATTGCGATGCGAAAATCAATGCGATGCGAAAATGCATAAATGCGAACAATTAGTATTCTGTATTGCGATATTCGCAAAGTTTTTTTTTTTTAATCGCATTTCAAATGCGAAAAGGTGACAAGTCGGTATTCTACATTGCGAAAACAAATGTCAAATTCGCAAAATTTATTCGACAACAAAATAGCATTCGCAAAGTACAAACATGTTAGTGAAAGATAATATTTTATTGATTTATTCATCATATATTTATTATTTAATTCAGGAAGCAATAAAACCACCAAACCGCGTCAATTTGAAATAATGATAGAATATATAAATAAGCACAGCCAATTGTCAAGAGGCCATTTAAAAAAACATCAAATGTACATCAGTCGGCAAATACTTTGTGGCAAACGTTAACTGAAGAACTAAATATCAATGCACCACCTATTAGAGAAGCTGCAGGATTTAAAAAGTATGAAATATATAAACCAGTTCAAAAACATTTGACTTTAACTTACATTTTAATAGGATTGGGCCGATTTTAAAGTACACACAAAACATTTTCATTTTCTTCGTCGTCGAACCACAGTGCCACAAAATCCATTTTTATTATTTTTTTTTTAATACAGAATGTCCTAAATAAATTATTTAAACAATTTTCACAGCGAAACAAAAACAATTTATTTATTTTTAATTTGATGTTTATTGCACTGACGTATATTTGAGCAGCGTTGCCACAATTTGAAATAAATTGCGAATGCGATTGCGAAAGTCTAACAGAATACCAATTTTCTTTCGCATCGCATTTAATTTGCGCATCGCATTGATTTTCGCATCGCAATTCAGAATAAGCCTCCAGCTAATTGTGTTCTATTAAAATTGCACAACATGTAACACTTCCAGTGATTATAGGTAACATTAGAAAATGTTACATGTATATACTGTAGCATATTGTTTTCAGAAAAGAAATCGCCATAAGTTTAGGTTTAAACCACCACCGTTGGCCGCTTAAACTAGCAAAAAAAAGTTAAAAAAATACAACTCAAAAAGTAAATACAGAGATTAAATTTAATTTAATCGCTAATCTCTAACCCAAAAAGTGGCTCTAAAAGATTGGTCCAGATTTCTATGTATTACACACATCGCCAAAAAACGACAGTAATTACTGTTTCCTTAATTTTTGCTTATACATTAAACTTGAAAGTTTAAAATAACCAGGGTTGAAAAAACTGCAGTCGAAACCAAAAACTGCCGAACAAAAATCAAAAATTTGTGTACCACTTTTCACTTTTTGAGTTGTAATGGCATCGAATGTTTACATTTATTGAATCGAAAGTAAAAGCAAAAGTTTTTTTTTTTTTGCTAATCCCAAATGAAGACGTGAAAGAAATTGCAGTTCATCTTTTTTGACTGCAGTTTTTTCAACGCTGAAAATAACATTTATTTTTAATGACAACCTGCTTTATTTTACAATTTTCGAGTAAAATATAATCTAGATGGCTAAATTAAAGCAACATGTTACTTAACGTTACAGATAGATATTTAAAACAGAAAAGCAAGAATTTCGCAGAAAAATATGCCTCAAAAAGGCATACACAATAAGCGCTAAAAACTTCAAAAATGCTGCTAATGGGCTCTTTAAACTAAATTATGCAAAAAATTGCTGCAAACGGTAAAATATGCACTAACAAATCGATGCCAAAATTCATAAGAAGCTCTAAAACGGATAAATATATGAGGGGCTTAAAGCACAAGAGGTTTAAGTGACTTATGTAAAATAATGAGACAAAAGCGATTGTTTCGCTTGTACTCCAAGCGAAGCAGGTATTTTAATGTCAAGTGCTTGAATTGTTCACCATATCTAGCGTCCGGATGAGAATCATACATTCACCTCCTGTGCTCTGAACAACTTCTCCGAACTATACCTATAATTCCATATGTAAACTCAATTTTAGAAAAAGGCACTTAAAATCCTTGTGCTTTAAGCCCCTTATATTGTATCTGCCTTTATTGGTCGCACAAGGAAAGACATGCAATTGCATATTTATGTTTTCCCTGCTTATAATATCCCATTTCAGGATATTAGAAGCAGTATTCGAAAATAAACACTAAATATCGTTTCATAAATGTTCGGTTCGATTTGTGGAAAACACAAACGCTAATAGTGTTTGTGTAGAAAATCGTTAAAAAAAATAACGTTTCCCTGTTAGTCATCTTTCGAACACAAAAATATTACTGTTTTTATCAAACTCAACAAAAGATGTAAACATTTAATTCCGTTCGGTTTTTTTTTTTTTTTTGAAAATCCACAAACTTCAATGTGTTCGGTTCGGCTCGTTAATGTTCGTCCCTTTTGGCTGGTAAAGAAACCAAACATTTTTTACAAAAACAAAATACACACACGAAAAAAACATTATAGAACATTAAAATATAATGTTTGTGTACAGTATCACTACAATTGTTCTGTTTTTTGAAAATAGTTACGAACGGTATTAAGGGTTGTGTATGTCTACACAATCACTAAAAAAAATAGATATCGTTCCTGGGTTTGTGAGCCGAACGTTAAATAATGTACTGTTTATTTTCGAACACTGATTAGAAGTGTAATTGATTTTCCGTTTTCAATTGGCCGCCTAGATCGTGCGATTTAACGCCTTTAGACTATTTTTTGTGGGGCTATGTTATAGCTCATGTCTATACACACATGCCCGCTTCAATTGACGCGTTGGAAGGCAACATTGAAACATTTATTCATGAGATACCGGCCGAAATGTTGGAAAGAGTATGCCACGGTCAACATTTGCATGAAATAATCTTCAAACATTAAATTATATGGACCGTACTATCGATTCAAATAAAGATTTCATGCATTTTTCTGAATTTTATGTGTTTTTTTTAACTTTCCTATAGCTCTTAAAAAATCACCCGATAATATTCCGATTCTTTCTTTTGCAACTTTTCTCTTTCTTTATAAATTCGAAACATTCGGGTATGTGATGGAAATCGATTTTAAAAACGATACGATTTGAAACCGAAAATACCGTTTTAAGTATCTTTTAAAATGGATTTTAAATGCATATTCCTTTTATTTTCAGTCTTTATTCTTTCAAATTTTATATTATATACGTTAACTGAAGTGTATTCTGAACGAAAATTTTAGACTATAATTCAGAAATGGATTTTAAAATCCTTCGAAATTCATCACACCTTTTAAAAACGTTCGTTTTGAAATCGATCGATTTTCATCACATACCTGATTGTTTTTTTTTCCCCTGAAAATAAAATTTTCCATTTTATAATATACAATACCTTTTTCTTCGTGGACATATTTTTATCCCAAAGTTTATTTTTCTAGGTTTAAACTTGTTTGAAATCTAGCATTTAACCCGCTACTTTAGTATTATTATTATATTATTAAAAAGCTAAAGAAAACTATCAAATTTCCCTTTTTGGGTACTATATTGTTCCCACATTAAAGTATCAAAATTTCAGTATTGTAGTGGCAGCCCATAATTTAGTACGAATATGTCAATGAATGGAGGAAAATGTTTTGTAAAAAAAGTACCAAAAATAGTTACGATTTTCATCCCTTAAATGTTCGAATTTCGAAAAAGTACCAAATTTGTGTTCGTATTTTTTTGATAAGTATCGAATGTGGTACAAACTTTGTTTCTATGTTTATTGGTTCAAAAGATAAATGGGGTGTCAAAAATGTTCCAAAATTCAGGTTTTACCCGTTTACTCCCTAAAAGGGCCGAATTTCAAAAAAGTACCAGACACCTGTCCGCTTATTTTTCTAAAGAACAACAATAAGTATTAAATTTTTTTTGTATCTCTTTTAGTTTTGAAGATATAAGGTTACCGAATTTTCCCGTTTTTACCCTTTTTACCCCCTAAACATTCGAATTTTCAAAAATCCCGTCTTAGTGGATCGATTTGGGGAGTGACCAATCTATGGTCTAAATTTAAAGTTTCTAGAATCAGCGGTTTGGGCTGGGCGATGATGAAAGAGTCAGTCAGTCACTTACGCAACTCTTTTATATATAAAGAATATGACGTGTCGCGTACTAAATCATAAACAGGAACAACTCAAAATTTATCAAGATCGTTTTTTTTTCATAAAAAAGCACACATATAAAATTGATAGCGACCAAGGAAATTTTGTTTGCGTAACCGTCTTCTTTAACATTTGTGGAATTTAATTTGATTAAAATATTGCAGTCATGTTTTTAAAGTCAGTTTTCCGTCTCTCCTAAGCATTTTTGAATTTTGAGTTCTGCCTGTTTATGATTTTGTGTGCGATATGTAAATATATTTTTTTAAATAAAGTTGGTCGTTCAATTTCATAATTTCAACTTACCCAATGTATGTGGTACGATTACGATGACTTTCCATTGTACAACGAGCCGCTATAATATCACCCTTAACAATTGGCTCTGAGTTTTCTATGGGATAAAACATTTGTGGTGTCAAAGGATCACGTTTCCCCAGCAAAGTCCAATGTTGTCTACCATGATCATCGGGTCGTACCCTATAACCGGAAACAACTTTACCTAGACTATGTGTATGTGTGCGATATGCAATGGGATGTATAGTTTTATTTTCTTTTATTTCACAAGATGTTTCCATACGTTCAGTGCTCATGGCTGGTATAGAGCCAGCAGTACCCATTAATATAACTCCAGCCAGTTTGTCCAAACTGAATTTTAATTAAATAGAAAAATGAGAAATAAGTTTTAGCAATAAAAAAAAAAAATGTATTCAACTTACGGTTTATCAGTATATCTAAGAAAAACACCGGAATCATCAGTGCTGCCATCTGGAGTGAAATAAAAATCATTTTTAATTACAGGGAACGGAAAAGGATTATATATACATCCGTTGTGTAAAATAACGAAAATTGGCCAAATTATAAAATAGTCCTTTATTTTTTTCTTTGGCATTATTTATTACAATTAGGGAAATATATTTTTCATTATACGAGATTTTTTACCGCGAAATATGTGATATAAACTTCAGTCTCTCCATTGGCGTAATAATAATAACGCAAAAGGCCCTATCTAACATTTTTTAAATTTTACAGGAGAAGCAAAAACTATTTAAAATGATAAAGAAGCATAAACTATTTAAAATGATAAATAGCTTTTAAATCTTTACTACTAGTTGTTTTGACAATTAACAATGTTGCATATTATGCAAACTGTTAGTAAGTTCTTTTAGGGTTTATCATATTTTCTTTTATAGATAGGGCCTTTTGGTTTTTGTTAATCAATGAAAAAGTCAATGTTCTTAAGAACGAAAAACTATGTAAATAACCCACAGTTTATGTTAAAGTTTAGCTCAAAAAAGTTAAACTTTAGAATCACGATTAAGCTATTTCTAAACTCCTGATGTCTGTATTGATTTTTTTAGGCTTATTTAAAAAAAAAAATATTTTTTAATGATTAAAAAGGGGTTCACAAATCACAAAAAATGGACTAATTTTATTCAAATACAAAAAGCGGTAGAAATTTTAACTCTTTTTTTTTGCTTTTTTAGGTAAAACTGAGAGTAAGACTAAATTTCTCTCTCAAAAAGACAAAAGTTCGAATACACAAACACCAAATTGTTAACAAAAAGTGGAAAAATTAAAGTGGAACTTCGACGTGTATGGTATGCTTTCTTATACAAAACCTTTTATTTTAATATGTATATATACTGTTTATTACAGCACACTCTCCACTTTTTGTTTGTCTTTATTTTTTTGTTTATGCTTTAACAGCTGTTTGATAACTTACACCAGCGTTACCGTTCAAAATTTTCGAAAAGCGGCACAAAAAGGGGATTTTTCAAAAAAAAAAAAGTGTCACAAAAAGGGGAATTCTGAGACAAAAAGGGGCAACTTTAAAGCAGGAAAATTTTCAAAACAAAAAAAATCATATGTATTTATTAAATTATTTTCATCGAAAACTAATCATAAAAAAATAAAATACATATTTTTAAAAAATACATTATATATATAATACAAATTGTTTGGGAAAAACATACACACATATATATATATATATATATATATATATACATTTATCGTGAAAATCCATTTCTTGTTTGCAAGTAAACGTTTATGTCCTGTTGCATACAATTTTTATTTCAATTATTTATACAAAAAAAGCTGCTAATAACTTTTAAATAGAACGAGCAGCGTTGCCAGAAGATTAGGAAGGAAAATCTTCATTTAGCGAAAAACAATCTTATTTTGAAGAGAGAAATCTTAACATTTTTTATAACAAGGGCAAAATAAAAAAATTACTAATTCTTTATAAGAACATACGTTCTTCTTATTATGGAAACTATTTAAATTGAACTACATAATATTTATGGCCTGTTCGTCGATAACGTACATGTAAAACAAAAACCATATTTTACAATTTGTTTCCTTTTTAAAATTATATAAAATTAAATTGGTTTTAAGTTAAATTTTTTCTACAAATTTTTCTAAAAATACATTTTGAAAAACCAATAAACAACAAGCTAATACAAAACCTTATCGTTTTAAAAATTGACTGTTTAAGAAACTTTGAATATATTTACATTATGCAATTAACGCCGCAACTTTCGCATGCAACTTTTTGTGTGTTAGCAAGAGGTGTAGGGAAGAAAACGGGGTTGATAAAGTTGAAAAAAATGCTTCAAAAAAATGTAAATGTAAATGTGAAAAGAGTTTCGTAGTAACAACTTTAAAAGAAAATAGAAAAAAATACTGGGCGTTAATTGCATAGTCTAAATGCGGTATTTGAAAAAATTATTTATTAGAGTTAAAAATCTTAATTTGTGAAGAAAATATTTCAATCACATTTTGGTCAAAAAATCCTCAAAAATAAGATAAAATCTTCATTCTGGCAACGCTAAGAACGAGCTTTAAACAGTGTACTTCCAAAAAATAGTTCATAATATGATTTGATACAAAAAAACTTTACATTTAAATCAATTTAAAAATATTGATAGGATAGTTAATATCAGGTTTTTTTTGAAAACGTAAGTCTATGTATATTTATTAATCAATTCATCACTTGGAATCCAATCTTTCAAGTTATTTTGATAATAATTTAAAGCGGATAACATGGACTGACAGGTATCTACTTTCAGTCTATTTTTTAATAATGCTAACTTAGAAAAAATCCGCTCAGCGGATGCGCTACTATGTGGTAAAGTAAAAACATACGAATCAAATTTAAACAAGTTTGGATATAAATTGTCACGCAGTTTTTTAAATTGCCAATTTCGTACCAAAATGTTTGAGGCTAAGATACATATATTAAAAATTGCTTCATAGCTCAAATCGTTTGATCTGTTTTCTAAAAGTTTAAACTCTTTTACAAAATCCTCTGGGTTAGTAATTTGTATCAATAAAAAGTGAAACAATTTCAAAGTAATTTATGTCTTCAGCTGATTCTAAAACCTTTAATGTACTCCGTCTCTTAACGCTAATATTAAAAGTGGCAAAAGGGGCACAAAAAGCTACAAAATGAAAAAAAAGGGGGGATTTAAAACAAAGGGGCCAAAAAAGTGGCACGGCAGTCAAAAAGGGGCAAAAATGCGACTTTAGTCGCATAACGGTAACGCTGACTTACACAAGAAGAATTTTATTCTCTCAAAATCTCTTTCATTTAATTTTTAAAAAATAACACTGTGCTAGTTGAAAAAACTGACAAGCAGGGCACCTGGCGGGTACGCTGAATCCAGTGGGGCCAACCGTTTTCTTCTTAAAGGTTAGGTTTTGTTTTCGCAGTTTTGAGGTTTATGGCGGAGTTTCGGTTTTTTTTAGTTATTTCAATAATATAAACCATTTTTGAGTTACGCGATTATATGTTGTGCAACCTCCTCCATTTCGAAATAACGGTATATCTCGAAAACAAGAGCTTACCTTAAAAAATGCTAGATCCATTAGATTCAGCGTACCCGAATTAGGTTAAAACGCCCGCTTGTCACAAAAAAAGTGCCAAATTCTAACACAGTGTAATTTATAACTAAAAACTATGTAAGAATTTTTTTCGTTTAAAATGCTAAACTATAACCTTTACTTTACCGCTTGTTCCTTTCTTACCCTGAAATTTCTTAATGCTGGCATAATGTACTTGCAGTACAATATATGAGATGGGAGAATCGTAACCAACTTTGAAGCCTACGCCTTCCGGTAAATGTAATTTAGGGGCATCTCTAGCCCAGGCATAGATAATCTACAAAAATTTCAGCATGAAAAATATTTTGTAAAAGTTTTTTTTTAATAGAAAACATACCTGGGAATGTGAATCTGCACCACAAGGACTTGATTTTTCCTCACCAGAAGTCTTAGCCATTTCACCACAATTCCTTTAAATAAGAAATAATTTAAACGTTAAATGTTGTTGGCAAAAATTATTAAGTAATAAAAGAGGTTATTTTTTAAGTTTTTACTTACCAAACGCTTTTCCTTGATCCCGGTTCCCCACATCCATATATCAACATATGATGGGCTGTATTCATTGTGGCATTGGGTTCATAGCCGACTATATTGACGAAAATAAGAAACATAATTAAAAAAGATTATTCATATTTATTAACATATAAAATTGATTTTATTGATACTTACTAATGTAATAACTTTTTGTTGGATCCACCTTTATCGGAGTACAAAGATATAATTCAGGCTGAAAAAATAAACATTATTTAATGCGTAAGATTTAAAAAAAGTAGACTTAAGTTGTTTATAATTAATTGCGAAACTATGAAACAAATATAAAGGGTGAGTTCCAAAACGTCAGTTGCTATATACTAAAGTCTTGCATTCTAATTTTACAATAAGGGTATTCACGTCACAAGTTGCACCCTTGCAAAAAAGCAAAAGTGCAAAAACATAAAAACAACCACAAAGATAATTATTTACGCACCAGAGAACAGCTTTATGCGATTGAAAAAATCGCATTTAATCAACAACAACAAATACACTCGCTTGCGGTCATACAATCAAACTTGCGCAACCGCAAATATTCGCTTTGCAGTCATTCAAATATTGCACATCGTGCTTTGTTATTTATACAATCGTTAGCTTCGTTTTTAATAAAGATGTTTGTGTGTTCTTTGCGACAATGATTGTTTTGGTAAAGAAAAAAAAAAATACAAACAAAAAAGCCAGAAATGAAGCAATTATTACTCATGTATTCATTCAGCATTTACTATGTAGTACAAGAAAAAAAAAAAAAATTTTAATGAAACTAAACGCACATATGTGGGTACATACATACAAACAATTTCCATAGAAACAGACTTTTTTTATCTTAAAAAGTACAGTAGTTCTGTACGTAGGTACAACGTATTCTTGTTATTGTTGTTAATTTTAACAAAGCATGAGAGTGGTTTATTGTTGTTATTGTTGTTAATGTTAACAAGCGTCTCATCGAGTGGATAATGACTTCTTGACTGCAAAAGTATAAGTATGTGTTCTTTTGAATTTACACAGTTGTGTTATATTGCGTGAGCAACAAAAATGCAAATAAAGCACTTTCAATAAAAAACGAATAAATGCAAAAATCAAATGTGTACGAAACGATGTAAAAAGTACTAACGTTGAACTTTGTTTTGCAAGCAAAGAGTGAATGTAAATTTTAGCGTATGAATAAATCAAGAAAAATTGTGATTTTGCAGTTCTCTGTTACGCACAACTAATTGTCTGTGTGGTGTTGCTATATTTTTGCACTTTTGCTTTATGCAAGGGTGCAACTTGTGACGTGAATACCCTTAATGTTATCTGTGTCAGAGTGCACTAAATAAGTTAAGGACGCGTACAAAATAAACAGACTGTACGTCGTTAAACTTGATGATACATTGTTAATTTTGACTGCAATATATTATGATGTTTTGGAACTCAGCTAAATTGTTGTAAATTTTCACGTGGAAAAGTTTAGTTAGATTTGTAAAAATTAGACAAAAGTATAACGAAATGATAACATGTTAATGCAAAAGGATATTAAATATTTTTATTTGAACATCATTTAGCCCTAAATTCTCCGAACGCAATATATAAATTAACACGGAAGTTATCAGGTGCGTGATGAAAATTAATCGATTTGAAAACGACAGTTCTTAAAAGATGTGACGAGTTCCGAATTATTTTTAAATCCTTTTATGTATTAAACATGTATGTGATGAAAAACAATGGATATCAAAACGGTGGTTTTTAAAAGGTGGTGCAATGAGTTTTAAGCCAATTCAGTGCATTTCTTAAATAAAGACTTACGGCCTTAGTTATAAAAAAGCAGGTTTGTAAAAGGTCTGTGAAATTAATTTTCCAAAAAATTTGTTAATAAACCTTTTAAAAACCTGTTTTATTTTTTCTAACTAAGGGAATGGAGTTTTGTTAAAAATACAGTTTAATTTATATACCGCACTTAATCAACAAGAGAATATTAAATCAAAATTTAAAAATTTTCATTAGATGCAGAACAGTTTTTAATTTTACATTAGATGCATAAGAAAAAGAATTGCCAAAAATAAAAAAATAAAGCACGATATTTTTACAGCGGGTAAAGGGAAAAAATAATAATTTTGAGTTCGATATGGGTAATTTCAAAGTGTTGAACGTGACAGTCGTACGCATCAGAAATGAAAAAAAAAATTTAAACAAAAAATTTGTTTACGTTCTCTAAGAAAGCACTGTTATCTATGCTAAAGTTTATGGAGGGCGCGATTCTAGGTCAAAGATAATGGCAAAAGTAGTAGCGGTTCGAACGTGAAAAAAACAGAAGTAGTTTTTGTAGCCATGTATAAAATGGCGTAATTCAGCGAAACCTTGCACAATTTTTTAGTCAAACTAGTTTCAAAATTTTACGTAGCAATGTAACATTAAAATGTGTTGGTTTGATTCCAAAATCTTCTGTATTTTCTTTTTTTTTAAGCCAAAATCTGGGTCGATACGTGACATTTCGAACGTGAAATTTTTTCGTAATAATTTAACTGAATAATGATTAAAATAAAATAAAAATTTACCGTTAATCCGAATAACATATTTCTCTTTGAACTCTTCCTTAGACTACAGACCATGTAAGAAAATTTTTTTGGAATAATTTTTATCAAATATCACCTCTTTTAAGGAAGATAATATTAAAGAAAACATACAATAAAATATTCTCACAAATAAGAAATTACGTTTGCACAACTTTGCAGTCTGATTGTTCATCTAAGTGAACAAATTTATGAGTAAATTTATAAAATTAGTAAAATCTAAATATTTCTCTATAACAATATCGTAAAATAATCAGCTTTTAATAACTTTTAAAATTTCGGTCATGGTGGAGCTTTTGACGGAAATGCCCATATGTGTAAAATATAAAATTTAAAAAGATATATCACCCTTGATCAACAACTCTTTTTATGCACCCAGCAAACAAGAGGACAATGTATGTATTAGAAATCAATTTTAAAGCTATTGAAAACCTTTAGATTTTAAAATCGATTTCAATCACATACCGGAAAGTCTGAATTTAGACAGGAATAAAGACACGAAATAATAGGAAAATGTATTATAAATCATTTTAAAGATACAGAAAAAATCGTTTAATCTTAAAAATTTATTTCCATCACATATGTACCTATCTGTATTTTAGGATTTTTTTATAAATAGAATGTGGGAATTATTTCTTTTTCGTAAATTATTTTAAGAAAGCTTTAAAATTTGAAATTCAACTATTAAAAGCTCATTCGGAAAAAAATGATTGATAGGATTCTTCATTTATTAAATTAAATTAAATGTCAGTAACCTAACCTATTAAAATAAAAATGGCAGTCTTTATTATCATTACAATTGGAAATTCGTTGAAAATTTGTTGTTATCGTCTATTACTTTAACCAATTTATTTGGTAAGAAATACTTTAGCAGGACTTACAACTCAAAGTTCTTCAATTTAAAAGAAAGTTTAGTAAAAGTATGTAAACGTTATTGTTCAATTTATTTTGTAGTGGGCGTATCAAAAGAAATTTATAAAAATCCATATCTATTTATCTTTTAACTCTTTCAGCCTGCATTTGCATTATTTAAAGTTTATTTATTATAAAAATGTTGATAATTTTGTTAACTAAGGTGGTAAGTTTACAAACCACCATGACGATTGGCATAAAAATTAATTTTTGGTGAAAATCCGAAAAAACATGTTTATTCGTTCGGATGCATAGAGGAACTGTTCTGGTTCTGCATTACCATACAGAACGCACTGGTCATCATTTTTCTTAACAGAGCAATAAACCTATGGCTGTTTTTTTAATTTAACTTGGGGAAAGCCCGATTTAAAATAAAAAGCTACACATACCTATAAAAAATGTATAAAATAAAATTGATGCCCCAAAATTTCGCATAAATCTATCACCGATGAACTTAAAAAAATGTAATTATTAAGCTCTTGAAAAGGTGGTTAGATAACTAACCACCTAACCTTAAGCTGGAGGTCCACACCACGCGTTACTCGCTTTTTCGCAGCATACGCAGCTGTCAAAAAAGTAGAATCTGTGTAGTTATACGTAGTAAAGGCTAGATTACACTAGCGGTTTTCACCCTTTGTATTAAGTGTACACCTCTGCTCTATTTAATACGATTTTATACTACAAAGCGTGAGTGACTTTTTCGTTAGTATTGTAAATTAATAAAGTTGCTGGGTGAGGGAGAGAGACAGATATAGTTTCTTCAACTGTTTTATTTTGGGTTATTTAACAAAGGTGTTTACTACAGCTTTTTGTTGGATTTTTCAACTACAGCGTAGTAAATTTTAGTCTAATACATTTTGTTGTTGCAGTGTTGTAAATCTTAGTACTTTAACTAAATTAATAAGATTCACAAGGCCTACAAGGAACTTTACCATCAAGGGTGAAAACCGCTACTATTATACTTTGTATTAATACATGTCAAAAACTCAAGTTATATGGCAAAGTGTGATAGTGTGAATGCAATGTGTCACGAAAATAACAAGTACATATTATGAAAAAAGTTTGACATCCCATACGACTTCAGCGTTTTTTGAAAAATTTCTAAAGCCTAGATTACACTATCTCACAAGTCTTACGTATTCCATAATACTTTGTGAGATAGAAATCTAATGAGTTTTGTTGCGACTGTCAAAAAATCTTATGTAACATGACAGTTTGTGTTCACACCTTCACACAAAGTATAAACACTCACACATGAAAAATAATGCAACCCTCATCCAATGAAAAGTATTATTGTTTAGAAATTTTTCAAAAAACGATAAAGTCGTATGGGATGTCAAACTTTTTTCGTAATACTTGTCATTTTCGTGACACATTGCATTCACACTATCACACTTTGTCATATTACTTGAGATTTTGACATGTATTAATACAAAGTATAATAGTGTTATCTAGCCTTAAACAATTATACTTTTCATTGGATGGTGTGAACACAAACTGTCATGTTACATTAGATTTTTTGACAGTCGCATCAAAACTCATTAGATTTCTATCTCACAAAGTATTATGGAATACGTAAGACTTGTGAGATAGTGTAATCTAGGCTTAAGTTACATGCACAAAAGCGTAGATGCCTTGAGGCGAAAAGTAGGTTTACTTTTTACTTTTGTAAGCGTCACAAGCAGCGTTCGAACAAATCAGCTGATTTTGACAAATTAAATTTTATTTTTACTTGTGCTGCTGCTGCATAAAAAGCGTTGCATGTATGTAACTAGAAACGTAGAACGCAAGTAAGGTTATAAAAGCATGCGCTGCGTGGGGCGAAAACGCGTGTTATGGACCTCCAGCTAAAGAGTTAAGCCGATTTTTAAATTTTAATACCAAGGTAGGTACCTATACAAAAAATTAACCATCCAAAAGCCACTTTTAGCAGTAAAACTGATTTTCATGATTTTAAACACATGGAAACCACGGTAATAGAAGTTTAAACATTTTCAAAATTTTGTTAATTCTTGGCATGGAAAAAGTAAGTCTGACAGTTAGAAGTAACAAATGGGTTAGAAAAAAGATCATGAAGCAAGATGCAAGGTGAATTTTGTAAATAAAAGCGGTTTTCACCCTTTGTATTAAGTGTACAACTCTGCTTTACTTAATACGATTTTATACTACAAAGCGTGAGTGTCTTTTTCGTTAGTATTGTAAATTAATGAAGTTGTTGAGTGAGGAAAAGAGGCAGATATAGTTTCTTCAATTGTTTTATTCTGGGTTATTTAACAAACGTGTTTACTACAGCTTTTTGTTGGATTTTTCAACCACAGCGATCTAAACTTTAGTCTAATACATTTTGTTGTTGCAGTTTTGTAAATCTTAGTACTTATACTAAATTAATAAGATTCACAAGGTCTACAAGGGATTTTACTATCAAGGGTGAAAACCGCTAAAAATTTTTGCACAAGTGTTTATTAACTAACAATACTTTACAAGAATTTGTAGTTATTGCAAGTCTTTAATAAAAGTTATAGGAAATAAAAAGACGACTGCCACCTGTTAAATTAATATTTATGTATATTGACGTAGGCTTTTTTTCTTGAAAAAAAAAAACAAAGCCACACACATACACCAACGCACATTTAATCTACGTCTACAATAAGTCCTTTTCGAAAAAATATAAATTACAAAAAATAAGACTTACAGTTTTTGCTCGAACATTTGGCATTAAGAGTGGAAAACGTCCCACTTCATGATTTTGCATTGACTGTAATTGCAAGTTATAGATACTGTTGTAGTAGTTGTCGTCGTCATCTAAGATTCCATATGTTAATTTTAGCCCAACAATAAGTGCAATCGTTAACACTTGTAGCCTCTTTAAAGCCATCCCTGAGTAAACTTTTAACATTTATTCCACTGTTTATTGATTACTAAACACCTTTTTATTTCGGTTGTTTGTTTCTTTAATTTATTTCTTGATTTTTAAATTTCAACAATAACAAATATTAATGGGGATTTTTGTAGTCGGGGTTCTTTTTCTGTTATTCTTAATATTGTTAAAAATTGATTCTGCTAAAAAAAATGTATTTATTGTTCTTGTTCAGTGTGCGCCAAAAATGATAATGACGATGTTCACATCTCTGGGAACAAAAGGGAAAGAATTATCTTAAAAGAGAACTTCATGAGATATGAAACACACTTGTTTGTTTACATTTTTTCTACAAGTAGATGAAAAAAATCAATATATGACGCACAATACAGTAGCGAGTAAAACTCAAACAGCTGATTAATACTAACGGCTTTAGGTTAGTTGAATTGCACTAGGTTAGTAAGTGCCAACCGGCACTTAGGAAATAGGAAACTTTAATCCAACAATAAATGTATCCGTTTCCGTTAAGAAATTTATGATTTTATCATTTACAGGGTTTTAATTAATGTTTGCAAATTTTCTTAAAATTTGTTTACTAACACCCATATTCATAAAAATTAAAACAGGTTCATAAAACGAATTTTCTTTTCTTATATTCTGAAATAGAAAAATTACGAAAATGTCCAACCAATTCATTAAAATAACTCATGTCGACGCCAAAGCTTTTGAAATAATTAAATTTCATCTATCTAACCTACCTCCTTTTATTATACCCTTCACCACGGGTGGAAAAGGGTATATATAAGTTTGTCATTCCGTTTGTAATTTCTACAATATTGATCTTAGACCCTATAAAGTATATATATTCTGAGTCCTTATGAGGAGAGAACTTGATTTAACCATATCCGTCCGTCCGTCCGTCTGTCCGTCTTACGTTTGATATGTGTTTTCCGGAGACTCTAGACATGATAGCGGGTACGTTGTTTTACATTTATGTCACATATAGTCCACCATTTCTTGCTATTGAAATTCAGCCAGATCGGTCCAACAATGGCTGAGAAATGACCAAAAAACCACGACTGCCTCTAATTTTTCCAAAAAATCCCTTGTGGTTGTTGTATTTTTATTACTTTTTCCTGTATATCTGGAGAACGGCAAGAGCCAAAGCTTTAAAATAAGGTACAAACATTAAGGTTATAAATATACACCATCCTACAAAATGTGGGCGGGATTGGAGAAGTAGGCGTGGTACCTCTCATACAAAAAGTATTAAAAATTTTATAAAAACCTGAATTTTTTGACTGTAATATGACCTATGGTTACGCCTTATATATCAGAAGATCGGAAATTTTTAATAGAAAATATATTCTAAAAAACTCGGGAAAATCGGTTCAGATACGAAAAAGTTATGACCAAAATATTAATTTTTTTTTTGAAAAATACCCATTTTCAGGAACCATAGATCTTCCCAAGTCCACGTTTTATAGCCAACATAACTGGGAAATTTCTTCTTTAACACGTCGGTATATAAATCTGTCAAATCGGTTAAGAAATAGCAGAGTTATGACCAAAATACTGAAATCCCAAAAATTACTCTTTTTTTATAGCCTTCACCACAGGTGGAAAAGGGTATATATAAGTTTGTCATTCCGTTTGTAATTTCTACAATATTGATCTTAGACCCTATAAAGTATATATATTCTGGGTCCTTATGAGGAGAGAACTTGATTTAACCATGTGATGTCCCAAAAATTTTAATTTTTTTTTAAATTTAAAACTTTTTTATTTTTTTCTTATCCGGAATGTTTTTTTTTTTTGCTTAAAAGAAAGCTTATGTCTTTTCCTTTAAGGTAGTTTTGGTCGCTTTTTGGGATGCAAGTGGGATATGGGCATTTCCTTTAAAAGGTCCACCGTGACCGAAAATTTAAAAGTTATTGAACCCTGATTATTTTACGATATTGTTATAGAGCAGAGCCCGGCAAAAGTACTACACCGTGCTTTTTTTCTCACAATAACATTCGCTCTCACTTTGTAAAAAACAAACAAACATTCAAACAAGAAGGTTCTGTTGACGCTTGCTTTAGAATTCCACTGCGAGAAATGTTTAAAGAAGAATGGAAATTTGATTTCTTGTTTGCCGAAATTTTTTTGGCACGCCCGAATGTTAATGAAATTATAGTTTTTTTTTTATTTTTTTTGAAGAATCGTTTAAGTTTAAGTTAAGATTAATGAACGCAAGTAATTAATTTCTGAATTTTGTTTTGTTTCAATAGATTATGGAATATATGTATGAAAAACAAGTAAGAGTGCTATATTCGGCTGGGCCGAATCTTTGATACCCTCCACCGACAGTTCGAATGTTTTAATAGTAATATCTATATGATGTCTTTTTATTATTAATTTATCTTAATAAAAACAGACATCTGCATTAAAATTGTTTTGGTACATATAGATATATACATATTAAATAATTGACTGAGAATCAGAAAGTTTTAATGACTTTTTTTAGAAGTTTTTACTAGCTTGAGTAAAATATCATGATTCGCAACAGTTTAAGCCAAACTTAAATGATTTTCAGGAGGGGAATTTATATTGGAGCCATGGTAAGCTATGTACCAATCATCCCAAAATTCTGCAGAGTGATTCCTGGTATTAAAAGACATAAATTAGTGTTAGCGTTTGCAATGAATTTCAAAAGGCTGCTTTAAACAGATCTAAGGGTTATTATGAACCGTATATCACAAAATTGCATAGCATTTACCGCAATACCTACATCTGCTACGGTTTTAGGCGTATTTTATTATTTTACCAGAGTTGGCTTTATATGAGGTATATAGTTAATTATGGACCGATCATCACGAAATTTATTAGTATTAAATTTTATTCTGATAGCATTATTTGTACGGTTTTAAGCGTACTAAACTGTTTTCCGGGAGTAGGGTTTATATGGCGCCTGTGCTAAATAATAGACCGATCTTCACAAAATTTTATAGTCTTATTTCTAGTCCTATAAAACTGTGATGTACCAAATTTTGTTATGATATCATTATTAATTAGGGTTTTAGGCCTACTACAGTATTCCACGGATAATTACCTCGACAAAAATGCCAATATTTTTGGGTAATTATGCGGGGTAAGCATTTAAACGAATGCGCTTAACTACCTCGTTGAGGTAATAATAAGAATACGTTAAACTACCTCATTGAGGTAATTAAGCGAGTTCGTTTAAATACCTCAGTGAGGTAATTATACGTATTTATTTACAAGATAACTTAACTTTGATGTATGAAAAAATTTAAGAAAGGAATTTTTACATGTATCAGCTAAATTTTAAGAGATAGCAATAAAAAACAATGGGATTTGTTGTCTTAAATTTTATCTGTAGTGCTTTTTGAGATGTCCTGTCATATCCTACTACTACTCATGGAAGCCGTAAATATGCAATTGGTTTTTCTTGTGCGACCAATTAATGCAGAAACAATATATTTATGCGTTTAGATTATCATTCCGTGCATTTTTCCACCATTTATGTTACTTTTTGTAACAAAATTATCAATTGTTTTTAGGTTTGATTCATATCTCTGATCCTACCAAACCGATTTTGCTGGACTTCAATCCCAAACTGCTTAGGATAACTACAAGCAATTTGACAACAAGTTTTTTTATTTGTTTTAAGTCTTACGAAAGTGAGCGTGTTTTCAACAGACGGGCAGACTGACATGGCTAAATCGACGTAGAATTACTCAAGGGCCCAGAATACTTTATGGGGTCTGAAATGAAAAATAAAAACTTAGTATACCCTCTTCACAACTAATTCTGGTGGAGGGTATAATTATAAACAAATAAAAAGTTGATTATTTATTTATACAGATTTTGTTTAAATTTCTTCGTATAATTTACAAACTTTTCGCCATTTTTTTAAGAAACTATTAAGTATTAAAATTAAATGTAACCAAAAGCTTCATAACCCTTAACTGTAACTTTTTACCACTCCTCTTGGTCTAGGCAGGCCACAATTAGAATAGCTAAAAACCCCAATTAAATAAAAAGTTAATAAATATATTTTTTTTTGAACGTATGTTATTTGCTAGATTATACGAATTTATTATATACATATTTTTATTATTTTATTTTACATGCAAGTCATCGAATATGTCGTCCCCTTAATATAACAATAGCGTACATATGTGCTCATACGCTATTATTTTTTTTATTGCATATTTAGAATCTCCATCATTGATTTTATGTCTGGTCAAAATTTCATCAAATTCTACTTCCAAAAAGTGGGTCAAAATGTCGTTGGAAAAAATAGTGTATAATTTCTTGTTCAAAATTTTCCTTCAATAATTGTGTACGCTCATATGCGCTATTTTACTTGAAATTGCCACTCCAAAGTTGTTAAAAGAATAATTGTGTATATGCATTATACATCATTTTAGACTGTAGGAAAAAATACAATTTATAAAAACTTTAACTCATAAAATATCTTATAATAATAGGTCTGTCTGGGTACTTTTCCAGTAGCAAATACTCAGTAAATTTTTTTGGGAGAGTAAGACCAATATTACTCTATCGGCTGAAAAAATCTCAAAAAGTACGCAGACAGTATCCAGTGAAATTTTGCAAGAAAACAGCTGATCGGTGTGTAAACAATTGAAATAACAAAGCAAAAGAATTTTAGCATACATACATATAAAAAATTATTAATTAAAGCGAAGCTTAAAAAGTGTTGTAAATTAAAAAACTTGGTTATTACACTATTATTAGTTTGGTAAATACAATTTCTTCTTAGTTTTTAGTTTTATTTGTCGGGTTTTTTATAAAACTTCTTTTGCTTACTACAATTATAATTTATTATAAACGTTAAAAATCAACACAATTCTAACTACTTACCTCATGCCATTGTTAAATTTCAATTTTTATTTTCATTTCACAAAAACTATTTCATTCAAACAGCTGTTCAAACTATTTGCAAAATCTTGCAAGCGAAAATTTCTCCAGTTACATTTTGCAAGTTTTCTAACTTCAAAAAATTCTCTCTTTGGCTCTCTCTCTGCAAGAGATTTGGAGTACGCAGACAACATTTTGCAAGATTTTGCAACATTTTGCGCAAAATATGTGTACGCAGACAGACCTAATATACACTATTGTTTGAGAAATAGTTTCATTCCGACCATCGAAAGCTGCATGATATCCAAAATTTGTGCAAGAAGAATGTAATTCCTCGTGGCTCGCAGTTATTTTTCTTTAAGTCTGGGTTTACACTATGAAATTTTTCTTTCAGAAAGTCTGAGTTTATAGATGAGAGGGGAAGAGATCATGCTTTTTTCTATCCTCTCTCACCCATAAACTCAGACTTTCTGAAAGAAAACTTTCATAGTGTGATCCCAGACTAACTAACATTGCAGCCACACGATCAAGCTTTTCTTGATAGTCTTTTACATATACTGTTTGTCAAAATATGCAAAAATTGGCAGCTGTGACGTAGTCTGCGCGCAAGTTGAAAGCAATTTACTTTTTCAAGATGTCGTCGCCGAGAAAACAACTCAAAATGTTTTGCTATTTTCCACTTTTGATTTTTCTGCACTGTAGGCTGTTCGAAGGGACTTTATTTTTTTCTTTACTTCTTCCACTGGCATTTTTGTTTAAGAAGCTATTGACTCGTAGGCTTTTATTTTCAAATCATTTCGCCTATATGATGAAAGATTCATAAAATTTATGGCTTCTGTACAGCTCTATGAATCGCAGAACATCATTTTGCTTATTAATTTTCTAAATAAATTTTATTAATAAACATATTTCACTATTTTTTTAGGTTTTTAGTTAAAATTTTAAAATTCCCACAACAATTTGCAAAAAAAGAACTTCAGCTTTTGCCGGCAAAATACATATTTGTGAAAAAAAAAACAAAAACAACTTCAAAAGATTTGTAATGAGATGTTTTCTTGAACGAAAATTGATACACTCACTGGCAATAGAATTTTAGAGGCAAGTTCGTATCAATTTTTAAAAGTATGAGTGTATTGGTAAAAAAGTGTGAGTGTATTAAAACTTGATAGGCAAAACTTGATCGTGTAGCCCTCAAGTTACAAGGTGGAAAGAAGCGAAATTGTTTAGATGAGCCAGATGTAGCAGAGGAAGAGAAAGAAGACGAATGAAGCTCTAGTTATTTTTGATTTACGCAATGTATACCTTAATTTGTCATAATTTGTTGGTTATAACAACCCAAATTGGAAAGTAATGAATATGTGCCGCTGAATTTACAAAATTTTGAATTAATCACTGTTTTATAATGTTACAAATTGATATTTTTGAGATCAAATATTTTAATAAAAATGTCGTAAAATTATTGAATAAAACAGCGTATACCATACAAAATAAAATAGTGTATCAGAAACATCATACGAATTCCTTAAAAAATAAAATAGCCTATACGGAGGACTTGCACTTTGTATAACATATTTATGGTCTTAAAGGATGCGTAGAATAAAAAATATTGGTAAATTTAAAGACAAGAAACGGTATTATGTATTCGTCGAAAAATCCAATATGAAGAATTTTTATTTACCGCGATATTGAGGTTTTAATAGACATCCGATTTGACAAAAACTTTAAACACGATTTTCTCAAAACCACAAAAAAATTATACGCTATTGTTATATTGATGTATTCCATAATATTGCACATTGCTTTTTCGCATCTACCACACATTTGATTCATTCAATTCAGAACATATCATTTATAGAATTCACGTTTCTGTTTTTTTGATATTTTTTCCCATTTGAAAAATATTGCAAGAAAACAAGAATTCGGTCTGGCCAAAAGGGTAATTTCATAGACTTTTATATAAAAATACAATTTCACACCACCAGTTTGCTTCAATCGAATCCATATTAGTTTCATTCGATTCAGCACGTTTTATTATAGAACAAGGCGAGTTATATCCTTGCGTGACAGCTAGTACTCGCCAAAAAAAAGTTACAGATACAGCTTAGTGAGAAAAACAGCTGTTTGTTTCATTATATGGCATTTTTGTTTCATTTTACACATTTCAATCGAAAAGTTTCTCGACGCGAGAGTTACAGAACATGGGCACAGATTATGAAATTCTAGGGTTGCAGTTTTTGTATTTTTATTTTGTTCTTTTAATATAAAATATACATATAAATACAGTCGGACCTCGATTATCCGTGATGGTCGGGACCAGAAGCATTACGGATAATCGATTTTCACGGTTAATCGAATAACAATTTTGATTATACAGTTTTGTTTAATATTTTTATTATTTAAATAGTTTACATTGGTGTACATACATATTTACATAAAAACAATTAGTTCAAGAAGTTTATGTACATTTTTAAATTAAATAAGTATGTATTAGGGTGCCCGCATTTGCTTTTTTTTTGATTGAAAATCCAAAAAAATTTCGTAGCGATAAGTTGTGTTTTAGGGGGGGGGGGGGGTGTCCGCCCCTCAAAGTTTGCCTTCAAGCCATTTATTCCAATGTAATTTGTTTTCATATGACTATCTCTTAAAAACAAAATTTTACAACAACATGATATAGACAATATTTTAGCTCTTCTAGTCGACAACATTAGCCTTGTAGAAAGTTTTTTCTAAAATTAATATTTTAGAAAATAATTAAAGAAATAACAACAAAATACCATACTTTTTATACACGTTTTATATTAATAAAAGGGGGATTTCATGTCAAGTGACCCAATTTTTAAATCGATTCTTAATTTTCTTAGTAAGAGGGGGTCAAAGTTTTAAATTTTGGCCATACAGGTGTTCTTTCGCATCCATGTAACTTATTTCCTATTGGTGTTAGCAAAATTTGTCCCAAGTAGCTTAGATAGCTATTTGATTAATCAAATAGAAACTGGGAATTATTTCCTTCCAGTGAGACACAAAGAATGCTGACGAAGGCCGTAGCGGGCCAGAAAATGCATTACATTCTGCTGGTGTCTAATAATTGTAAATTTTTCTGTACATTCAATATACCTCATTGCTTTCCAAAGGAAGACTAAGGTAAAATGTAAAAAGAAAATACAATCTAATAGTCTGGTAGTGTATAAAGTCATTTCTGAAGAATTGAAGGAATAGAACTATTACAAAAAAGCTTTATAAAATACATAACTGAAATTTAGCTCATAGAATAAATTCGAAAAATGAAAAATGTTGAATATTTGATTAATCTTTTAAAAAAAAAAATTTTGTTTATTAAAAAATTTAAAAATTTTTTTTTTTTTAATTTAAAAAATATGTAAAAAACAAAAATAATTGTTTTAAAAAGATTGATTAAATAGCTATCTAAGCTACTTAGGACAAATTTTGCTAACACCAATAGGTAAAAAATTACATGGATGAGAAAGACCACCTGTATGGCCAAAATGTCAAACTTTGATCCTCTCTAACTGAAAAACTTTTTTACCGATCTTGCATCTAAACTAATATCCAATAAGACTAACCTTGGTGCAAATTCCATCCAAATCGGAAGACTTCGATTTAAAAATTGGGTCACTTGACATGAAATCCCCCATATTTATAATCTCTAATACGGTTTTTTATATAAAAAAATAATTATTTCTAAAAAAACAATAGTACAACTCTATCTCAAGGCGAATTCAACTACAGGTGCTGTCGGAACTACAACAATCCAAAAACAACATAGAATTTTTTTGCATTGCATTGTTAGTGCCATTAGCTCGAAATGTCAACCATTCTTAGCAAAACCCTAACAAATCAAAACAAATGATCTCGGATTGTATCGCCAATGTGTCTGTGATATTCGAATATACACAATATATTGGCAACAATCAAAAGACTTGATTTTTATTGCACAACGAAAAGAAAGATATGTGTGTTGGCAACATTGTACAATGCTGTTTATGGTATGTATACCTTTAGGTTATGTTTACCTTTTTATTGAATGAATGAAACCATTGTGCGACTTATTGCATAATATAGGACAACATTTAAATAATATGGTGAATATCATATACAATAATAATGCAAGTGTATGGGCCGCTTTACACAAGACATTGCACAAAAAATTACCGAAGAGGTTTGAATTCCTTGTAACTTTTTTAACTATTATCTTTGTTTTTTCAGCATTTTGTGGAGGAGACTTGGGGAACCAACCCTGCAGATAACGAGACTAGTCCATACATGCATGTAAAGAGTAGTCCATAAAGGAGTAAGAGTACTTCAAAACTACTCCAAATTTATGGGTAAAAGATGGTCCATTTAACATTACGATGTCCTAGGAGGGGACCATATAACCCACCGAAGTAGTCCCTAAACTACTCCATGGAGTACTAAAGTGGGTTAGTTTTAAAAGTACTCCATGTTACTTCAGTATGGAGTACACTTAAGGCGTAGTTTAAGCATTTTTCATTTTTACTAATTGCCTTTTATGGTGTGTACTGTAGTCTATTATTGCTATTATTAAATATATTTATTTTGTATTTAAAATTTTTTTAACTTTTTTCCACAAATTTCACAAACTTTCACTTTTAAATAAGCAATTAATAATGGACACCATTAGGGCTACCAATGTGTAATACTGTAAACTATAGAAAAGTATACATCATGCAGTTGTTGGCAGCACTGCATTTTAATTTCTTTTAACATAGTCCATACTATTGTACATTGGACAATGTTGTAAGTAGTCCTTTTAAGCCACTATGGACCACGTATTCCAATATTATCTGTAAGAAAGTAGGAATAACTTACAATTGAACAAAAATAATTGCACTCGAAATTTTTCGAAAAGTTTTGAAAAATATGTTAAAAAGAGCACCGTATGTGCGAAGCAGAAAATGGCGACCACTTCTGAGTTAAAGTTTTTCATAATATTGTATTTAAAAAAATTTAATAGCTATGGCCTAAAAAAAGTTATAAAGAACTCAAGCTCCTTCGGTCATTTAAGGCCACCCTGTACAAAGTGTAATAGTGTAAAGTACCCTTTAATAATATCTATATGTACTTTGCTTAATAAATCTAGTATAATCTTCACAAAACAAAAAATGTTGTAAGTAATTTAGTATGTATTTAGTTAAATTTTTTATTTTTTGAATAAATTTACAACTTTTTTTATTTTTTATACAAATTTATGTTGAAGTTTCTATAAATATTAAAAAAAAAAAAAAATAACAATAAAAATAAATGTGCAACCAATTTTTTAAAATATGTATGTATAAAAATTTTTTTAATTCCTATACAATTTTTAGCATTTTGGGTGTGTGTGTGTGTGAAACGGTAGCGGTAGGTGAATAAAATTTCACTAAAACTGGGGGCCAGCATACAATTTGACATAAGCAAAGAAATTCTTGACAATTTTAATTCACCATAAAACTTTGCCGACGTTTCACACACACCAATTAACAAAAAATAAATCGTTTCGCAGTATGAGTTTTTGAATAAATAAATTTTTAAGTATTTTGTTCGTTTTTAAGTTTACAATGACAGAATAAATCTTGCGATGTTTCGTTGGCCTTAAAAAGATGATGAAGATGGTGTTGTTTAGTTTAAGTAGATAATGCATTTTTTAGTTTAATATGTGGTAAACAATTCCTCCTGTATGCTATTGGATCTTAAAAGCTGAGAGGGAGTGGGGCCGCCTTCAAAATTTATTTTCGGTGCAGCTTGGGAAGATTTCTGGGAGTGATATTCATCGGAAAATTCCTAAAAATAAGGAAGTAAATGTAAGAAGATTTTAAACTTTAAATAAATAACATAGAGCTACCTTGAGACGATTGCCTAAAAAGTGAGCCCGTTCACGCTTCTTAACCATGTAATCGGAAGCCATAAGCCATCTGTGTTCTTGACAGTCTTCAGTGTAAGGACGTTTTCTGCGTAAAACAAAAAAAAAAAGTTTTTCATAGTTTGTTTTTTTTTAACAAAAAAAAGATTAACTTACTGTGGATGACGTTTGAACAAGAACATTATGAATCTGGTGGCTTCGGGTGTAACCTCCTTGTAAAGGTTTTCAAATCTATAACGAACATAGGTAATGTTCTGTTTGGTTTCGTATTCATCGGCGCCACGGAAAGGACTTGTGCCGGACAACAACAAATAGGTTAAAACACCTACTGACCAGATATCCGAATGAGGGAATACCGGTTCCTCCATCACCATTTCAGGAGCTTGGAAATCTAACATACCACATGGTCTAACTTGAACACCCAATTTGTTGACCTTTTTGGTGCAACCGAAATCGATCAATTTAATTTGGATCGAACGGACGGAGGCCATGACAACGTTGTCGGGTTGAATGTTCAAATGACAGAAACCGCGCCAGTGCAAATATTGTAGAGCATCCAAGAGTTGCACAATAACTGTAGCAACCATTTGTTCTGTGTATTGGTGGCGACTGCTGAAATAGGTCAAAACATCGGCACCTTGCAATTTTTCCATAATGAATATGGCAATAGGCACATTAAGGGGTTTGTAAGCTGCAAACAGAGCAGGAATACGTTCATGTCTTAAAGTTTTGAAATTATCAAATTCAGCCACAATATCCTCCTCATTCTCTTCGCTAACTTCAAAGATCTTGGCTACAACAACAGCATCAGAAGATTTTTGTATACCTTTTACAATAGTGCTGAATTCACCACGAGCAATTTCGGAAATGAAACTATATTTCTCATTGACCGAATGATCGGTAACCCAGTTGGGAGGTTCACGTTCACAGTGGTAATCGGTGTGGACGCGTTCTTCTTCAGGCAAAACAACATGACCATTTTCAGTTAACTGTTGCAAGTGTTTCATGGCCTTGGTTATGTGAATCTTGGGAGCTTCCATGCCACTGGTGGCACCAGTAATTGGAATGCCCATATCACTCCAGCCTATGCGATTTCTTGAAGCTAATCGGAATTGGTACTGAGTATTGGGATGAAGATCGTGGACCAAGTAAAATTCGTGATCAATATTATCGGCAATGTTTATCCAGGCAGGATCATTTAATTGTTTGTATTCCAAGCTATAACACAATACTGTAGTGTGACCATCATCACGAGGTTGTTTCCAACGCAACAAGATCTCAGTACCACTGGCAGCCGAAATTTCAGGAGAATCGGGAGCATCGGGCAAGGTGGCAATAACAACACGGCATCTGGCTACAGTTTGGCCCACCTTATTGCGGGCCACGGCCTTGTAAACACCAACATCAAATTGCATAGCAGGTTCGAAACGCAAAATCGAACGACCATCTTCATCGGTATGGAATTTAATACGATTTCCCTCAGCCAAAACCATATCGTTCTTGAACCATTGAACACATGGTTTGGGGTCACCCACAGCAAAGCAATGAACATGGGCAGGTTGACCTTCGGTTATAGCTAAAGCCTGAGGCTTTTCTCTAAAGAAGGGAGGATAACCCTCACGCCTGCATTCAATCATAGCTTCTGCCTCAGTATATTCGTCCAAACGGGGACCCAATTCCGTGCGCAATCTGCGAATTGTGTAGGAATCTTGGGCAGTGTACGTGCTTATACGGCTGCGAGTTCGTTCATCATCGATTTCTTCATCCATAATGTCAGTGAAGCGACGACGTTCACGAATAATGGGCAAAGACCAATCCAAACTTTCGTTCATCGCAAATGAAGGCGATCTTCTGTGTGCCACCTTCATGTATTCACGCAGCCGTACGGGGAAGTTAACATCACGCAATTGCAATAAATATGTATCGGGACCATATTGGTAACTAAAAAAAATTTTAAAATATAATTTGTGTTTTTGTTCACGTAATATCATATTTTTCTTAACACTTACTGGCTTTCAGATTGTATAATACCCAATTCATAGTCCGGATGTAAATATTTCGAGTAGGTTTCCACTCTCTTGCTGCGAATTTTGGATTCAGGCAACGGCTCTGGAGTGGGTTCAGGTGTGTAAACCAATCCAGGTGGATAAACCATTTTCGAGGGGTGGGTCCAACAACCACTCAAACGTCTACGTCTGAAGTAGTGCTTGCACGAAGCATTGGCATACCAATCTCTAAAGTCATTGTAATAGTTTCTCAAATGATCAGTACTGATGAGATATTCATCTTCAGACATGCGTCTATCTAACATAAAGAACCAAGGATGCCTCAAAGCAGTTTTAACATCCATACGTTCCTCGGGGCTATACACTAGTAATCGTTTGATGAAATCACGACCTTCATCGGAAATATGAGTCCAAATAGAATCGCTAAAGTCCCAACGACCTTCTTTGATTCTTTGCAAAGTTTCGCGATCATTAGCACCACGGAATGGATTGTGGCCGGATAGTAAAACGTATGTAATAACACCCACACTCCACATGTCATGAGCAAAACCAACACCCTCTTTATTAACCACTTCCGGTGAGACATATTCGGGCATACCATAGTCAAGAGTAGTTAAACTGTGGGTATGAATACGACGAGTTAAGCCAAAATCGGCGATTTTCAAGAAATCACCACCCACAACAGAAATTAAAAGATCTTTAATCTAAAAAATTTAAAACAAATTTATGATTTCATTTGTTATATGTAACTTAAAAACTCACCGTCAGACCCATATGACCTAAACCAGCATCGTGCATATGTTCCAAGCCCCACAAAGTTTGTCTTATATAGAAGGCAATATCACGTTCTCTGAAGTAGTCTCTCCTTAATATATTATCTCTAACCAATTCACCACCAGCAGCCAATTCCAAAATTAAAGTCACATTGCGGTCGGTATCGTAGGCATCATGCAAACGTATCAAATTTCTATGATTCATAATATTCATCATTTCCATTTCGTTCAGCATGAATGGCCTGATCTCCGGCTTGCCGTACATAATCTTTCCGGCATAGCTGTCGCCTGTAGCACGTTCCACTGCATGATAGGTAATGCCTTGAGTACCACGACCCAATTCATCTCCGAAATCATATTTATCTTCGAAGCGGAATTGTTTGGTGCGAACATATGGATGTCTTCCATATGTCTTGTAGATATACTGATCTTCATTATCCTCAATATGAACCATGACCGAAGAACTAACCGATCCTGCTACATTGCGGGCACTAATAGAGTAAAGACCGGCATCCTTAATGATTGTATCGCTGAGTGACAAAATGTACACATTGGGTTCAATATGGCGCATTTTAATACGTGTTGTATCGGCCAAAGGTAGCCAGTCCTTATACCAACGAATCTCTGGTAATGGTACGCCTACAACATGGGCCTCAATACGACCGTTCTTGCGGGCCATTATAAAGGTTTCATCCGGGCGTTTGGTAAACCGGGGATACTCAGCAATTTCTAATCGCACACGTTGCCTAACTTCACCATGTTCATTGGTGGCCACAGCTTCATACCAGCCAACATCACGATCCAACATTCTATTGAGAAGAAACAATTTAATTAAATTGCTCTAACTTTTATTAATATCAATTATTCTTAATTATTTAAGCTTGAGGTCTTTTTATTTATTAAAAAATTATATTTATTTATTTCAATATTGCGCTAACCTTTGGTTAGCATCGTCAGGAAATTGAATTTTCAAAATTGTTTTCAAAAAAACAAAAAAAAAAAAAAAAATAAAAATTAAGAAAATTCAATTTCCTGACGATGCTAACCAAAGGTTAGCGAAATATTGAAATAAATAAATATAATTTTTTAATAAATAAAAAGACCTCAAGCTTAAATAATTAAAAATAATTGTAAAATAAAGGTCAAATAAGAATAAATATCAATTTCATTAATATCTAAAATCGCACTTATTGACAAACAAAGTAGCTTGACCGTTACGGGTGTAACTGAAGTCAAATCTACCGCCAGGTTCAATCAGCATGTCATCGAAGTAATAGGTCATCTTGGGCTTAGGATAACCATATACAAACCACATTAGTTCGGCATTGTGACCTTTTACGCCATAAGTAACATCCTTTTCACGTCGTAAGAATCTGCATAATAAAAAATTTGTAACCACTAAATTTAACTAAACGACTTTCTTTAAACAATAACTTACTGAGGAGCTTGAGCCATACCATCGTGAGGGGGACATTCAATATCAAAGTCCTTAGGGAAGTAAGGTGAAGTTTCCGGTCTAAAATCAACACCAGGAGCCAAATAAGTGTAGGTCTTTGGTGGTTCAGGAACCAATTTTGATCTGCCAAAAGCAACAATATAAATTAAAAAAGTACTAATTTTTTAGGTCTGCACTTGCTCCAACCTGTAGGTTTGAATATAAGGACTGGGATCACTAACACCAAACTTATTGTCTACACGCACTCTAAATCTGTAATCTCTGAAAGGTTCCAAGTCCTTAACGTTACACGAGCAGTTGCGAACACCGGTACGTATAGTACGCCATTCCCCTTCAGGCAAATCCATCATTTCTACTTGATAGGTAACCGGATAGCGAGGCATTGATGGCACCGAGGGTTTCCAACCCAATTGTAAATTGCGGTCAGTCATTTTCAATATATAAGGAGCTTCAGATAAAGGATTAGGAGCACCGGTATGTTTGTACTTCTTGTAATCACTGTATTGATCACCCAAAGGAGCCTGAGAAGGACTATCAATTGCTTTAAAAGTTAAAAAACGATTAAAGAGATTTACACACGATTATATTTTTTACGAAAAAAAACTTACTGTCGAACAATAATTCAGCGTCACACTGATCATCACCATGAGGATTAAAAATACGACAGACATAACGACCTACATCCGTCTCATCAGCATCCTTAATAGACAAACGCATTAAGCCGTTTGCTTCTGTTTCCATGTGAATCTTATCTGTTGGGAAAAGCTTTTGACCATTCTTGAACCATTCAACTTCGGGTTTGGGATATCCTGTAGCCATGGCAGTAAATTTGGCCTGCATACCAGCATAAATGTCACTATCACCAATTTTCTTAAGGAATACTGGTGGCTCAGAGCGAATATGTTTTTTGCTACAATAAAAAATTTGCAAAAATCAATACTACTTCTTTAAACAAAAATATAAAATGTTTCTTACATTTCGTTTACAACATCCAAACGCCCTTGGGTGATATCCTTGCCCTCCCTGTTGGTGGCAATACATTTATAGGTGCCCTTATCTCTGTCTCCACAGTCGCGAACAGTTAAAGTGTGATGATCACCATCATTTTTCATATAGTACTTGTCCCCATCCTCAATGGGCTTATCATTAAAGTACCATTGCAAATCGGGATATGGTACACCAGAAACGGAGACAGAAATCTTGGCATCTCCACCGTATACTTGTTGTTGGTCGGTAATCTTTTGAGTGAAATTGGGCTTCTTGTAGATTTTGCTAACATTAGCATTGCACTTGGAGGTGTCTTCACCCAAGGGGTTGGCTAACAAACAAGAGTAAGCACCGGAGTCGGAAGTTTCGGCAGGATTGATAATCAAACCCACATGTTTGCCATCACAAGTCATAAGGGTACGTTCGCCAGGTGAAAGTGGTACACCATCCTTGCTCCAAATGGTCTCGGGCATAGGATTTCCCACGAAGGGAGCTGATAACACCAATTGCTGACCTTCATCTGCGCTAACATCACGCAAGGAGGATACAAAGCTAGGTGCTTCTTCGGCTGCATTTTCATCTGTTACTGGAGCCACATACAACTTTGCTTTAGAAGCAGCAGAGCCCTTGTCATTGGTAGCAATTACTTCGTAGAGGCCAGAATCAGCTGGATTAGGCTTTTCAATAATCATGCTGTAGGTATTATCGGGATTTTGTAGCAAGGTGCAGTGTTTATTTTCTGGCAATAACTCTTGTCCATTGTGGAACCATTTAACATTAGGCAATGGATTGGCAATAACCTTAACATCCATTTTAACCGGAAACCCTTCAACACTCTTTGCGTCCTGTAATTCAGCCACAAATTCAGGCTTAGTTTCTTTAGGTACCACTTGAATCTTAGCCACACCCTTAACTTCACCCCCAGGATTACTAATAACACATTTGTAAATACCAGCATCTTGGGGAGTACAACAATCAATGCTGTAAATAAAAATATTTTAAATCACAGATATGAACCCCTATTCTAAGTAAAACATTTAACAGGAGAGCAAACTTACGCTATACCGATCTGGCCATTGGGATTGTTAATGAAGTTAATAGCTTCACTGGGTCTCAACAAAACTTCATCTTTAAACCATTGAATTTCGGGGGCTGGAAAACCATTAACCACCGCCTCCAATTTCAAAGGTTCGCCCACAGTAATCTTTTGATCGCCAATGGATTTAATAAAGGTGGGCTCCAAAGGTTTAGCTATAGCAAAAACAGAATTTAAGTTTTTCATAAAAATTTTTTTTTGAAAATACTCACGATTGACAGCAACAGCACACAAGGCCACCTTTTTACCATGTTCGTTGGTAACAGCCAATTTATAGGCACCCGAATCATTGGGTTCACATTCTTCGATTTCCAACTTAATAAGACCCAGAGGTGTGGTAGTGATTTTAATGCTAAATTCGAATTTGATTTTTTTTTAATATTTCAATGTGCTCAATATAGGAACTTACTGTTCAGATGGCTTGACTTCTTCGTTATCCTTGTACCATTGTACGATAGGTAGAGGACTGGCATCTACTACACATTCTAGAGTAAGTGGTTTGCACTCGGTAACTTCTTGTGTAGGTTCCAAATTTTTAACAAATGTTGGAGTCAACGCCATCATGGTAATTTGGAAAGGAGCTTCAGTCCTGCCAATTTCATTGACACCCACAGCTGTGTACTACAAAGAAATCAAATAAATTATATAATGGGTTGGAAAATTTTAGAAAAATATCTTATCATACCTTGGCAATATCGTTTAAACGGAAGTGTACAATTTCCAATTCACTAGAGATTTGATCACTGGCAACTGTATTATGAGACACACGGTACAATTTTTCACCTGTGGTTTTATCGGTGGCATTAAAATCAATGGGTTTGCCATCTTTAAGCCATTCTACCTTGGGCAGTGGCACACCATGTACCAAGACTTTGGTCACAGCAGCACTATAATCATGTATCACTTGATCTTCGGGTGGAGTAATGAAAGTTGGTTTCTCAACTGGGAATAGAAAAAGAAACAATAATTCCTATTGGTTTTTTACTTTAAGTATTGCACATACCATGAACATTGAGTTTAAAGTCTTGAGTAGTAGTGCCTTCATTGTTAACAGCAGTCAGTGTGTATGTACCGCCATCTGTAGCCCCTACAGTTTGGAATACCAATCTATACTTATCAGCCTCCACATCAGCAATAACTTCACAATTTTCATTATTGCACAAGTTTTCGTTGCCATGGCTCCAAGTTACCTTTGGTTTGGGATTGGCCTGAACAATAACATCGAAGCAAACAGTTTGTCCAGGCATACAACCTTGATCTTTAAGGCCAATTATTTCGGGCTTGGACAGAACATCGGCATGGCAAATGACAGTGGCTTGGCCAAATTTATTTTCAATTTGCAATTCATAACGGCCATTATCAGCATGTTCAGCTTAATTATTAATATATGTTATAAGTTATGGAAACATAGCAATATTGTCATAAAAAGTCTTACTTTTGTCTATGTTTAAGGTACAGGCATATTCCACTAAGCCATGCTCCAAATCCTTTTTGACCACACTTAATTTGACATGACTATCGGCCTGTATAGGTTTGCCATCCTTAAGCCAAACGATTTTGGGCTCTGGATCAGCAGTAAAGACAACAGGTAAAGATAAAGGTTTGCCCTTGTAGGTACTTATGTCGGCCAGACCCGTCTTAATAAGGGGCTTGCGGTACTCGGCAATACCTTAAAATTCGAATCAAATCTTTAACTAAGTTCATTCGTTATATGGGAAAAACTAACCTGATAATGACAATACACCTTGGTGGATCTTTTCACCACATTTGTTTTTGATTACTACCTTATAGGTACCGGCATCTTCCAATTTCAAGTATTTCTTTTCCAAACGGTATTTTTGCTAAACAAAACCTACAGTTAGCCATAAAATTCTATTTCCAGATTTAAAAAAAAGCTTACTCCTTCTACAATAATGGCGGTATTTTCATCTGGCTTTATTTCCTTGCCGTCTTTATACCAAATAGCATCGGGCTTGGGTATACCATGGGCAATGACCTCATATTTCAAAGGAACTGATTCAAAGCTTTGCTTCTCAAAGATATCAACATGATCAATTTCAGGTTTAGCTGTAGAGAACAGAGTAAAAATTAGTTTGTAATTCCCTTCCAATTATATATAGAGTTTTTACTTACTTAAAATATTAACTTGGCATTTGGATACACTTTCACCAACTAAATTTTTAGCTCTAATTTCATAAGTGCCACTATCAGCGGGCTTACAAAGGTTCAAAGTCATGCTGTATTCCTCGTAACGCTTGGAGTTGTGATGGATTTTCAAACGAGCATCCGCGGAACATTCTTGTCCATTCTTGAACCATTTAACATTTGCTTCTGGTTCTGAATAGATTTCAGTTTCCAAGGCCAAAGTGTTGCCTTCTTCCAATTCAATGTCCTTTAATTGTTGTTTGATCTTTGGTTTGCCTATTTTTAATGATAAAAAAATTAGAATTTGCTGGCACTGATTTAATGATTAGTAACCTTCTAACTCCCTAAAATTAGTATTAAATAATTGTAGGCATCTTATAATTTGTGCATTTCTTTCAAACAGAACATACAGCCACGTTCTGGAAATCGAATTCCAGTGAAATTAAAATCGAACAAACTTTAAAAACAATCCAGAGTTTAAGGTTCATTGAAATATTCCGTTTAATATAATTCATTCTATGAGCACAGTTTACCCTCATCAGAACTACTCTTAAAATCAGGAATAACTACGGAAATTAAAAAAAATTGGACTGGACATCTCCACCAATTTAAATTTCACTCGATTTCCAGAACATGGCTGATACATTTGTTAATTTTATTGTTGCAATCTTAAAGCTTTTTTAAATGCGTAACATACACATGTGTCAAAACTCTTCCAAGATCCTTTACAGATCACCTATTTATATCATACTTACATTGTACGGTGACAATACATTCGTTTTGTATTTTGCCATAATCATTCATAACTACAGCACTATAGGTGCCCTGCATGGCGGTGGTGACCTCGGTCATGATTAATTTATAATCGTGACCGTCCACTTGACGTCTAAATTCGTTGCGTTTTTCGTCGATTTCGATACCGTCAATATACCACTTAACACCTGGCTTGGGATAGGCATCAATGCCAATGTTAAGCATTACATTTGTATCACCCTCCGTGACGATAATATTTTTCAAATTGCTAGTCACTTCAGGAGTACATTTGATAAGTAAGTTAGTTTTGCTAGTGGCAGAACCGTGTTCATTTTCAGCCTTCACTGAATATTCACCAGCATCTACTCTCGTAACACCAGTAATCTTCAAAGTATAAGCATTACCGTCGCAGGATACTGAGTATTTACTGTTATTCATATTGATCTCCTTCCCCTCCTGATACCAGGTCAGCTTAGACTCGGGGAATGCATCAATTCTGCAGGTCATTATAACAGTTTCCTTCTCACCGTGCACGTACTCCTCTTCGAGCTGCTTGACAAAAACTGGTTTCGAGTGAACTGTACAATTCCAGTACTCCGAGGTTTGACTGAGATCGTTTGTGGCTCTTAGTGAGAAATTTCCAGATTGTGAGAGCTTGATCTCAACAATTTCAATAGTAATCTTTTCAGTACTCTTGCCAATTGCAAATTCTGAAATTTTTATGTTCTTCTCGCAGGTAATGTCTTTGCCGTTATTGGTCAAATTCAAAATTGGTTTGGGGTAGCCTTCAACCTCGACCTCAATCTTGACGGTCTCACTTACGTGGCAAGTGATATCTTTAACCTTTTTGATTTTAGGTGGAGCTTTTACTACCAAACTAATTTCGGATGTGTCTTCACCCAATTCATTCATGGCATGAATTGTGTAAATGCCAGCATCGTCAGTGGTGGCATTTTTGATCAACAAAGACATTGTTTCATCATCTTCATACAAGAATTTATGTCTCTCATCAACCTGGATAATTTCACCCTCATGTTTGACCTGAACTGCAGGTTTGGGGAAACCTTTGCACTGTAATTCCAAAATGGCAGTGCCACCAACATGGGTGTTAGCTTCACGGTGTTCAATTACCAAGGTGGGCTTTTCGGGTTCTCTGTTAAGAGTTTGTATGGCTCCCTGTACCGAAAGTTCGGCACTGCAAGAGATGTTACCGGTAGTAGTTTGTGCTACGCATGTATAGATGCCAGCATCTTCTGGCTTCACATGTTGAAAGACTAAAGCCAAAGAGTCTTCATCTTCCCCAAACAATACTTTAAAACGTTCTTCGGGATCAAAAGGTGCACCATTGCGTTTCCACTGAAAAACAGGTTTTTCACCAGGGGGTAAAATTTGTCCCGCCAAAGAACCAAAGGGATTCTTGTCTTCGGCTGTGGTGGCGGTAGCCTCACAGAAAGCTTCACCATACTTGTTAGAGGCCTTGCACTGATAAGTGCCAGCATCATCCTTACTGACCTCATTTATCACTAGCTCATAGTAACCCAAGTAATCCTTTTCACGTACAATATGGCGTCTGGAATCTGAGTCCAAGATTTCGTGATTGTCTTTAAAGCTAGCGAAAATTGGATAGAAAATCTTAAGGACAAGTCACTTATTGTACGCTTTAATACTTACAACTCAACTTTAGGTTTGGGGTCTCCCATGATTTTGATTAAAAAGCGGAACATTGTATTCTCCAACATCTCGGCATCTTTAAGGCTGACCAAGAAAATGGGAGCCACATTAGTTTTACTTTCATCATGTTCGGCGGCTGTTAATTAAAAGTAAAAATAATGGAAACAAAAGTTATATTTATTTTTAATCCAAATCTATTCAGAATTGTTCCGTTATTTGAATTTCTCCTCAAAAACTTACATTGACCAACCACCAATTGTGCAGTACAAGTGGTGACTTCAGCACCAGTTGTTGCTTTTGCTGTATAAGCGCCGGTATCGCGTTCACTGCAATTTTTAATATCCAGGCGATAAGAACTCATCGCGGCTTCAGTTTGGGATATGCGATCAGCTAATACGTCATCCAAGGGCTTGTTGTCTTTTAACCAAATAACCAAACCGGGCTTTTCTTTGTATTGGACTTCGAAGTGGGCAGGTTCGCCGGCTAAAAAATTTTAGTCAAATAATGGACTATTAATAACAACAACAAATTAATTTGCAAAGATTCATATACAGATTGTCATACATACACACAGTATGTCTGAATGTATTCATAAATATTTACAGCTTAAATTGAGTTTTTTTATCACAGACATTGAGTTTTTTTATAAAAAATATTTTCAAACCACTTACGTTGAACCTGCGCACATCTTAGCATTTTTATAATGATAGGTTTATCTATCGATTTATGCGCACGGCCCTCCATTAGGGATGTGGTAGAGCGCGCTCCAAGTGTTCTAACGGATGCAATTGATTGACGGGAATAGGGACGATCTTCTAATTGACTGTCAGGACGTAGTAGTGTACTAGTGCTGCCAACTAAAACATTTCTTGGTGGTTTAAGTGCATCTACTTCAGCAATACTATCATACGAGGTGCCTCTCGAGAAATCGCGTGCTCTACTGCCTACAGATTTCCCAAGGGTAACCAAGCATTTACACACATTTATAAATTTTTTTTTTTTTTCGCAATTTGCAATTTCAGCGTTAGCAAAACGCAAATTTAAGTAATTTTCAAACATGCCATGATCATTTTATTGATTTTTTTTTGCATTGTGCATGATATTTATGATGATGGTGGTTTAGAATGTGCCAGAAAATATTTATAGGTGGAGGATTTTTTGAAAAGGGGAAAAGAATAAGAAGAAAAGCTTATTGTTAGATGTTGTTTAAATAAATAATTGAGTTAATTACAAGAAAATATCTGAGACAAAAAGTCGAAACAAACATACAGGTGTACGATAAAGAGATTTCATTTCCAAAGTAAAAACTACAAATAAATTTTGAAGAGAGTAAAAGAAGAAAGCACAGTTTTAATAGGAACTGACTTCATGACGTAATAACAAGACATGGATAAGGGGTAATAAAAATAATTATAAACTTCACAAGATTTTATGGCCAAACTATTAAGAAATATATACTCTAAAGCTCTAAAAACATTACTTTTTAGCATACATTTCCTGTTGGCAGCAACACGAATACATGTAGGGAGAATACAAAGAAAACACACCCACAACAATTGGACTCGGAACATTTTAAAATAGACATATTCTCATTCTTACTATCGTAACGCCTTCTAGAAGTCACCGACAAATGGTCCTCGGTACGTGCTACACTATGTTCTCTTACTTCCGAGTGAAGGTTGCCATAAAACGATTCCGAGAAGTCGTCATCAACATCACTTAGTCGGGAGGGCTCTTCAACAATTTCATAGATAGGCCTTTTGTGCTTAATGGGCGGCGTGAAAATGTGCAAAAAGTCTCGAGCCTCAGCTTTTTTTACTGTATCCACGGCGTACTTGGTGGAATCCTTAGACTTCAACACCGTAGATTTGATGGATCTTATCTTCTTTTTGGCCGTGCGCAATGAAGTATCAAAGCTTTCCGTTTCGTAGATACCATCGAGGAAATTTCGTGATTTCATTTCCAAAGCTTCGTTGAGCACCACAACGCGTGGCACAAGTGTTATGGGTGGGGGTGGTGACGGGGGAGCGGCTTTTACAATCAGAATTTCAATGGATGTTTCGTATGAAATGCGCGGCAGTGGCTGAAAGAAGCCGGGCATGCGTACAGAATGTGGAGGCATAGGAGGCTGGGGAGGTCCCGAACCATCCCCAAAACCATCACGCCCCATTTGTATAGTGTAAAGGCGATCATTCCATTGCATAAGCGAAGCACTATCAGAGATATTAAAGACATTTTGTTGACCACCAGATCCACTGGGATTTTGTTCACCGCCAGCTGTTTGCCGAATGGACTCTTGATAGCCAACAATGTCTTTAAGCTGTATGGGTTTGTGTATTCTGGGTACAATATCTTGTGTAACTGAGATTTGGGGAGCTGGCAAAGGTTCAGGCGTAAAAGCGAGGGATGCTTTAATAGGCGTGATATTCTTACCAAGATTTTCGACGATTTCTTCGACTGGGATAGAGGGCGGTAAGCTCTCAGTCTCTGTTGTAATGGTAGTAGCAGTTTCTCTAATTTCTCCTCTATGCTGTTCTACTGAAAATGATTCTATATGCTCTTGTTTGAGTTCTTTTTTAATGGAAGAGGTTTGTTGAACTACTACTTTTGTCTCCTCAGCAGTTTCTTTACTAGGTTTGGGTGAGTCGCTTTTAGGTTTAGGCGGCTCTCTTGAAGGTTCTTCTATTCGTTTTGGAGACTCTTTCTTAGATTTAGAAAATTCTCTTGAAGGTTCCTCTATTTGTTGGGGAGGCTTTTGAGGTTTAGGAGATTCTCTTGAAGGTTCTTTTACTAGTTTTGAAGGTTCTTGTGGAGTTTCTTTCTTAGGTTTTGAAGATTCTCCTAAAGGTTCTTTTGCTTGTCTGGGTGATTCTTTCAAAGGCTTAGGTAATTCTCCAGGCGTTTTAGGAGATTCTCTGTTAAGTTCAGACACCGCTTTGTCAGTTGACACCTTTATTGGTTCTGTTGCTTGTACAGCAGTTTCCTTGGTCTCTGTTTCTGGCGCTTTATGCCCAGTTTTCTTATTTACAACTTCAGTTTTGGATTCTAGAGAACAATTCGCCGACTTTTGCGCTTCAACAACGATATCGTTTTTTATAAAAACCCTTTCTTGCTGCTCTACAGACTGTCTTTGTGTCGATATATTCTGTTCTATACCATCTGATGTTTGAGATACTTTGGATATGGTTTCAGTTCTTTGTTGAACTTCCGAGTGCTGTGTTGTTTCTTTGCTAGATGTCGACGATTTTTGTACAGTATGATAACTTTGCAATTTAGTTTTATTATAACGCTCTATGGACTCTTGTTCCAATCGTAATAGCTCCTGATAATCAGCTTGATAGCGTTCTTTTTCTTCTTTGGTTAGGAAATAATCTTTAGCAACATCCGAGGCTTTAACACTAGTATCTGGATTATAGGCCTCTGCTTTTTGCGGCAAGGTCAGGGTGGTGTCCTGCAGGATTTGTGAAGAATCTATGCGTATGTCATCGGCCTTATGCTCCTGCAGAGTGACTTCTTTATCTTTATGAGTACAAATTTCCACATACCATTTCTTCAGTGGATCCTTGTTATCACCATGAGGCTTTAGGCAAATCGGCAAATTCTGAGCGTCCTTAGCGTTTGGTTTGGCTGTAAACCTAATTAAATTATTTATTGTATCCTCTTCCACCACACAGTCAGGTATTTTTGTTATCTCTTGCAATACAAATATCGAACGCTTCTCACTTATCTTGCGTACTTTGCAAATGAGAACGCGTGACTTGAATAGGAATAAATAGCGTTCATGCGCCTTTCCCTCCTTATCGATCACAGTCCACCATTCGTGCAAAAGCAGTCGGCCGATTTTGTTAATATTACCTCGATAACCCTCAATGCTATTCAAAAATGTATTATCATAGGCTCGGCTGGGAACACTAAGCATTAACTCTAAAGCCTTTTGGATATCTTTAATGTTTTCTTTTAAGCTCAGTGAGAATTTAAGCAAATCCTGTGAAATAAAACAAAGTTTTCTTTGACGATTTCTTTCGTTTTTGTGATTTTATTTTTAGTTGTTTTTACATTATTAATTTTTTTTTTGTGTGTTTTTGTTCTTGTAAAAGTATTTGAAGAATTTTATAACGTGAAAAGAATTAAAGCCATCAATATGGATGGATGAAAGATGAAATTTATGAACTGATCTGAATCCTCTTGCTAAAGAAGATGGACATTGTGTTTGCTGGCTGTTGGAAGGTGTAAGCGTTTTTTTTTTTTTTTTCAATAAAAACTGTGAAGTAATTAAGTGGTGAAGTATTCGTTCAGTGTAGTTTTTGGGAGCAAAAAAGGATTTCAAAAAACAAAAGCTCTTAAAAGTATGTATGTATGTATTTTATATTCTTAAAGTGTTTTTAAGCTTTAAGCGTTTAAACTACTTTGTGTATGTGTGTTTTTGTTTAACACCATTTCCAATTGTAATATAAAATATAATTAAAATATATTTTAGTATATATTTTAGATTTTATTTTCTTTTTCTTCTTTTGTTTTAAAATTATTTAAAAGAAGTTTCTAAAACTTCTGATCTATAGTTGAAAACGTTTTTAAATATAACTAAATAGTTTTCAAATATAATTGAAAATGGTGTATTAAACATTTTCAATCAAGTAAATTGAATTGTGCTCTTTTTGTTTGGTCTTGAAAGGATTTTTTTTTTTTTTTTGGATTTAGGAGAGGTTGTATTTTCAATTTCTATTTATGAATATTTGAATATTGTACCAAGTATGTTTGTTATATTATATTGTTTAATGTTTCTACTAAAGTGAATTGAAATTTTTGGAAATTTACCGCCTTTTTCACTTATTCGAACGTTAACGATCGCATAGAGAAATTTTAATGAAAAACACTCAGTATATTTTTTAAATATTTTTTTATCAGAAATTCCATGCAATCGTTAACATTCGAGATTGTGAAACAGACACTTAATTCTAATTCAATTTTTTCTTTAATTTACTGTTTAGCAAATTTTTTTTATAAAAGTAGAATTTGGTTTTATTCCTAAACTAAATTCACTTTAATGGAATTTTTTCTGAATTTTTTGTTGTAACTGTAGAAAAAAGACAAAAAATATTTAAAACTTATAATAAAATTAAATACAAACCTTTAATAAAAGCTGGTAATCGTTGATTCGTTGAATGGGAAGTTTAAGATGTTCACTTAAAGTTTTTTCGTCGTTATATCTGTTCGAAATTTCCTGAAATATTAATTAAAATTTTCTATTTGAAAAAGTTTGAATATATGTATATTAAATGAAAAATAATATGTCGAATTCAGTGTACAGGATATGTTCATACATGAACCAAGGCGAATTCAAGTGAGCGCATCAGAGAGAGAAACAGAGTTATGCTTGTTGTCCTATTCACAATAGTGAGTAGGGTATTATTCGCTTATGCTTCTAATATTTTTCCTAGAACTATATTTAATACTAGCTGACCCGACAGACGTTGTCCTGTCCAAATTAGGAAAATGTTTGCGTTCGATTTTTAAAATCCGTTAAAAAAATACGAACATTTGAAAGAAAAATTAGTCAAATCGATGAAGCCGTTTTTTGATTTAAGGTAAATCGAAAAAAGTGGGCGTAAAAGTGGGCGATGCAAAATTTCTTTCCGTATAAATCGTATAAATCGGTCAAGCCGTTCTCAAGTTATGCACTTAATAGAAAAAGTGGGCGTAAAGTAGGCGTGGTACATTTTATTTTCGATGAAAACGTAAAATGGATTAATACGAACATTTAAAAGAAAAATTAGTCAAATCGATGGAGCCGTTTTCTGATTTTAGGTAAATCGAACAAAGTGGGCGGGGGAAAATTTTCTTTCCGTAAAAACCAAAGTTGGACCATGGGGATGATTTTAAAGAAAAAATTGTATAAATCGGTCAAGCCGTTCTCAAGTTATGCACTTAATAGAAAAAGTGGGCGTAAAGTAGGCGTGGTACATTTTTCTTTCGATGAAAACGTAAAATGGATTAATACGAACATTTAAAAGAAAAATTAGTCAAATCGATGAAGCCGTTTTTTGATTTTAGGTAAATCGAAAAAAGTGGGCGTAAAAGTGGGCGAGGCAAAATTTCTTTCCGTATAAATCTAAGTTGGACCATGGCAATCATTTTAAAAGAAAAAATCGTCACAACTATATAGATGTAATTGGTGATGCAATGTGAAAATTGGATTTTGCCACGCCCCTCCGCACTATGCTTCGATCTATAGACAAAAATCCAAAAAAAATTTTGTCTCAAATTGTTTTTAAATACAGATTTTTTGAAAGATAATAAGGTATCTCAAATAAATGTTAACAAAAAAAATTTTTCTGATTGCTTATGCCACCACGAGAGGGCGTTAAAAGCAGATAATTTCTTGCAAAAATTACTTAACAGAAAAATGAGTTTTAGTTGTTTCACAAAAATAATTCTGAAAAATTCATTTTTTTAAAAAGTCGCTCGAAATTTGGTTTTCAACTACTTTGATATATTTGCAGTTAAATAAAAATTTATAATTTAGTATTTATTTATTTATTTATTTATTTATTTATTCACAAGTAATATAATAAGCCTCATAGGCCAAAAACAATTTTATATTACAAAGTATATATACACCTGATAAGATATTCCATTAAATTCCAAAAAAAAAATAAATATCTGTTTACAAAATACAAATACCATATAATCCACTTTTGGCTCCCCAGCCAGTAAATGACAAGTCCAACACAACAATAAAAAATGTCCCAAAGTAGTAGGCCAAACAAACTAAGCCAACACTGGCAATAAAATCATCCCTTATCACATTCAACATATGAGTGTAAAGTAAGCATATTCATTAGCTTATGAATTCATGAGCTTAAACAAATGTTAGTAGCGCAATCCCAAAAGACGCTAAGCAAGATGCAAAATAAGCATATAAAAAAAAATAAATAAAAATAAATAAGTATTGATTTACTGAGCAGAAAAGTGAAGCGAAAGTTTCAAACGAAATGAATTATTAGAGTGAGAAAAAGTACGGAGAACAAGAGGCAAATAATTCCAGTTCCTTGCCACCCTCACAACGAAAGACCTCTCAAATAAACCATATCTTATTCTAGGGATAAAGATCTGAGGATTCCTACTAGAAGACGAAAATTTAAATTCAGAACAAAGAAGACAAGGAACACCACTTTTAATAACCCTATAAAAAAGTAATAAACAACAAATCCTGACAAAATTACCAAAATTACATCCCAGAAAAGTTCTCACATAATCAGAAACATGAACCCTCCTAGAAATATTATAAACATAACGCGTTATAATATTAACCACATGCTTCAATTTATTCAAAATGCAAGCAAAAGTACCAGACACAACCTCTAGTCCGTAAAAAACATGTGGCATCAAGAGTGAATACGCCAATTTATATCTTATTCGGAAAGGCAAAAAAATGTTGTTAGAGTAAACTCTTCGCAATGTACCTAACACATTGGAATAAATACGATCAACCTGACCCCGAAAGGTAAGGCCAGCATCCAGAAATACTCCTAAGCACTTGAGACTATCAACAAAAGCAATTCTCTGACCATCAATATAGACATGCAAATCATTCTGTGTTTGCCCAAAAATAATAGCCTTAGTCTTACTGTGGTTAACAATCAAAGAGTTAAGAGATGCCCATAACGAAAAGCGTCCTAAACTATGATTCATATTGGATTCAAGAACATCAACATTATCCCTATGACTACTATGCAATAAAAAAACATCATCAGCAAATAGAAAAGGTCTACAAAAACTCATCTCCATCTGCATCGGTAGGTCATTAACGTACATTATGAAAAGAAGAGGCCCTAACACAGATCCCTGGGGTACACCAGAAACTAAAGGAAGAGTTTCAGAAAAAATCCCACCAGTATCAACAAATTGATATCTTCCAGATAAATAAGAATAAATTAGCATACATGCCGTTTTAGAGAAATTAAATAACTCACTCAATTTTCTAATCAATGTGCGAAAGCAAACCGAATTGAAAGCTTTCGTAAGGTCAAGCGAAATTAATGACACTATATAGTCCCTATTGACATTCTCACGTATGGCATCAGTTAAATTCAATAACAAAGAAGTAGTATTGTGTCCACAACGAAAAGCAAATTGCGAAGAAGACAGGCTACTATGAACATGAGACAAAACCTGATGTTTAATAATATGTTCAACAACTTTAGATATAGCAGGTAAAATAGAAATGGGCCTTAAGTCATCCAAACTCCTAATTGATCCAGATTTGGGTATAGGTACAACTCGAGCTACTTTCCAATCAGCAGGAAAAATCGATGTTGTTAAAATAGAATTAATATGAAAAACCAACAGGTGAGATATATGAGCAAAAATGGTTTTCAAAAATTTTATAGGGATACCATCGGTACCTACAGAATTCGACTTAACACTACACAAGGAAATAAACAGATCATCCTCAGTTATACATCTAAAGGAAAAAGAGCCTATATCATCAAATACAGCAAAGTCAACCCTCCCCAAATCGTCACGGGAAGAATTAACAAAATAAGAGTTAACGTCATCAGCATTAAATTCACAACAAAAATCATTACCGGCAGTCAGACCTTTTCCATTCAAAATCCTCCACATAGAGCCAGTATCAAGTCCTGAAAACAATTTCCCAAAATATCTCCTTCTCTCCTTGCGTATCACATTCTTAGCTCTGTTACGATACCTACAAAAAACTCTCCAGTCTTCATTAGATCCAGAAGCCTGGAAGGAAGAATAAGCTAAATCTCGCAAAGAGGTAGCCAACATTATACGGTCAGACTTCATCCAGTCATCAACACAGCTAGAAATCCTTCTCCGAACAAGAGGAACAAATTCATACAAAGACACCAATAGACCACACAAAATACCCCACTGAAAATCAACATCAGCGGAATCAAAAAAAGGCAAAAAATCAAATTCGGATAAATAATTCAGCATTCCGTCCCAGTCAATAGAATTATAGTCCCTAAATTCAATATACTGCACAGAAGTTCCGGGATCAAAATTAAAGACAGAAAAAATTAGGGCATGATGAGATATCGCTGGGCATTGAACCTGGTCTGAAAAACTAATCATGGAGGTATTACTGACTAACCAGAAATCCAATAAAGAAGTAGAGGAATTGGCAATATTAAAATGAGTGGGTCTAGAATTGTGAAAAACCGATAAATTACACCTCAGACAAAGTGATCTAATATGCCCAGAGTTCACAATATTAAATAGGTTGCAGTTGAAGTCGCCAACTACAACGATATTCGAATATCTCATAAACAAATCTAAATGAGAATCTTCAAAGGAAACAAGGTCACCATTAGGCAAGTAGACAACGCCAAACAACATTTTAATGCCATCCTTTGAGATTTCAAGAAACAGTGATTCGCATGCACCAGGCAGAGATGTTTTAAAGATAGACTTATACTTCAACGCATTAGATACATAAATACCAACTCCACCACCACGAGCATGTAACCTATCATTCCTAATCAGGGAATACCCACAAATCGAAAGGGATCGGTTCGATACATGTGGCTTTAACCAAGTCTCGGACATAGCTATTATATTAAAGTTATTACACATAATCCTTTTAAACTCATCAAATTTAGAAGAGTGACCACTAGGTCTGATACTCTGGCAATTAATATGCGCAACCTTCAATAAATCAGAATATTGATACAGAGATGACTTAATAAAAGATCCACTACTTTCAACAGGACCAATGTTATTATTACTTACAGACATGATATTTATTAGAAAGCAAAAAGAGATGGGTGGGGAACCAAGAGTAGACAGAAATTTCAATATTATTATTCATAAAAATCACATAAATAAATCAGCTGTTAGAATTAAATAGAAAATTAGATTAAAATCTACTTAATTAAGAATGAGTTTAAAAATACATTATTAAAAAGAAAAAGATATAAATTACCAGTCTTAACGACAAAAGCAAGCCCTTAAACAGGCAAAGAAAATTCAAAAAAAAAATAGAATCGTTAAAAAAGGCATATAAATAAGGTATGCACAATAAAATATAACAATATACATACATGGGAATAATTATACATATTACTAAGTAGGTAATTTGATTGAATGCTTAACAAGTTTATAATTATTTTGGCTTTTAGTATTCTTATTTTAAACAAATGTATAACATGAGGCAAATTACCATTAAGCAAAGAAAAACAAGCCTCAAAACATTATATTAATTAGTCCTATATACATATATATACATACATATTTACATATATAAGTATAAATACATACACACACATATATATATGAAGTAAGTAAAACCTACCATAACCAAAATACAATAATGATAATAGAACCAATTACACTAGCATGAAATGGTAGTTACAATTCATAGGTTAACATTGTATTCAAAAAGTAGAAAGTAAACAAAACAAATACAGACTGAAGTCACAAAAATTCCCATGTATAATATATGAAAAATAGTAAGAATACTTAATATATATGATTACAATTGTTGTTATACAAGGCCGCACATTCATTGATATCATATACAACTTCCTTCCCATCAACCAACGTAAGCTTAGCTTTCACCCTGTCAGCATTAAGTATATTGTACTTCACAATAGTTTTATCCCTCTTCAGTTTACGGCATAAAACATTAAGCTTAGAAGCCATAGGAGAATAGTGATCATTCAAATAAATCCGGCTACCAATATCACCACCAATAATGTCAAAAAGTTTTAAGGATCTAGTTTTAAAATATTCCTTCATTATCCGGTCTCTCAAATTAATATTATTAAATTTAACCAAAACCTGTTTCATATTATTCATGTAACAAACGTGGTTAATGTCTTGACTAGAAGCATTAATATCGTAAAATGAGCATAACGAAGTTATAACCTTGGTTAGATCTTCCAACGCGGCAGGCAACCCATTTATTACAATATTGCCACGATTAATTCTACGATGAAGTATATCATTTTCCGCTTCAAGGGCAGAAATTTTCGTTGACGTGGAGTTATCAATATTGTTAACTAATTTCATGCAATTATTAACATCAGCCTTCATATTATTGACACACGTTGATATATCATCTTTAAAACCCGAAAGAATCTGTGTAATGGAAGCCTCAAATATATTACGTTGCTCCTGATTAGTCTTCACAAAATCATTAAAATTGTTGTTTAATGCACGAACTTCATCTCGCAACGAAAGGTCATTGGTATTGTGACAATCAGCACAAGTAAAAGAGAATGATTCAGGCCGTTCACTAAAAATAGCAAGATGTTTCTCACTGACCTTAGCACAGTTCAGATGAAGCCATTGGTTACATTTTATGCACAAAATACTGCCTTTGGATTTGCCAACAGCAACATTACAAGATCGGCACTTTAAATTACGAGTGGCGGGCATAATACATATAATCCGACAGCAACAAAAACACAATAGAATCTCCGTGTACACAATAGAACTTCAATGTAGGAACTCCACACGGCAAGAATGTGCAAAATTAGGATGGATTAAAATGTATAAACTTACAAGAGAAGTTTCCAGAGCAAAATATATGTATTCAAACAAATTAAGCTTAAGTATAGAAAGCCGCAGCAATCCAATAAAAAATCCAAAATGGCACTTCTATTCAGCCGCACAGCAAACCAAAACTACAACAACAGCAGCAACAGATCAGGAAGTAAAGAAGATGAAAGAACCAATAGGAGCCAAACAAAATTAACAATTTTTCAAGTCACAATAATTAAATCCAAATAAAATTTAATAATCAGCAGCAGATAAATTTTAAACTCATTAAAAATTAAATAGAAAAGTAAAGTTTACGACAGCCGGTATAAACACGCGCTCTACTCAGGCATAGCGTTTACAAAATAACTTTTTTTATTGCTCTGAAAAACACATTTTTTTTGTTGAAAATCCAAAAATTACTTAAGTTTGATGGAGTATAAAAAAAAATTATATAAAATTAGATATTTTTTTTTCTGTTTTTGAAAGTTTATACTCTTAGCTAACAGGGTATTCAAAAATTAGTGCCTATTTTTTACCACAACTTAAAAAAAATGCGTTTTTTGAAATGTCTAATTTTATGATTTTTACTCAAATATCAGGCATTTAAGAGTGTTTAATATCATTGCACAACACGATTTTATATTTTGAATGTTAAAAAATAAAAAAATTTAATTATATCATTAGTAGACCAAAACCACTGAAGTATTTTCAAAATTTAGCTCGAGTTCTTTTTTTATGGCCCACTGAAGTTTTTAATTTTTTTTAAAAGGCGTTTTGAGTAAGTCAAAAAAAATGTATTAAATATAATTCTGAGCTAAATAAGGTTAACAGGTGATTTTAATAAAATTTGATGACGGTTCTTTTCATAGAACTAATTAACCCTATATCTGCCATTTTAAGGGGTCATTTCAGCCCCTCATCATAGAACACCACTAACACGTACGTTTAAAGGGTTAAAATATTCTACAACAATTTTCTGTATCGAATTTCACTAGTGGTTGTAAGTTCGAGTGATATAAGCATAATGCTTAAAACATTAAATTTGTAAATTATCATATATTATTATCAAATTGTGTTTCAGCATAAAATAATTCGAAAAAATGTAATAAATCTACTTTTGAGCTTTACATATTATCTAACCCTCTATCTCCCATTTTTAGGATTAAATGACTCCTATTTTTTATTTGAAAACCTTTAAAACGTGTGTTTAAAGGATTAAAATGTTCTACAAACATTAAAAAATTTTTTTACACATTCCAAACACCTTTAAAAAAATTAAAAAGTTCAGTGGGCCATACAAAAATAACTCGAGCTAAGTTTTTAAAAACCTTCGGTGTTTTTAATTTAATGACATATTTGTTGTTGTCTTCAGATCCCGTATTATCATCAAAGAGAAACATTAAGATTAAAAATAAAATAAGAGATGCTGAAATTGGGAAATATATTCTTGGAGAAAATTTTGAAATCGAAGATGAGATAATAGAAGACGAGATAAAGGTGGAAGTACATAACACGCGCTAGTGCGCGCGCGCTCTGTAGACTTCTGTCAAAAAAAGTTAAACTAGTGTAATTTCATAGAACAAGCTACATGCAAGATATTTTGACGCGTTTGCGCCAGAAAGTTGGTTAACTTTGAACGCGTTGTGTATTTTTGACAAGTAATCAGCTGACAATAAAAAAAAAAATTTAACAAATTTGTGAATCATGAAGGAAACATTTATTGAAGAGCTTAAAAAACATACAATATTTATATAAAAAGAATAAATTCAATAAAATAACAAATTATAAAACCCGTTTTCAATGCACAAATAAGTAAACAAATAAAAAACAGCTGACAGGAATGGCTTTTGTAACGCGTGTTGTGTAACTTGCAATTTTCTACGCGCTAAAGTTTGTAAACGCACGATACTCGTCGACGAACTAACGCGTGTTATGTACTTCCACCTTAAGTTCTTCGTTAAGCGAAAATTGGTTTTGGGAAGAATCAAGTAGCGATGATGCTTCGTTATAAGTTTGTCGTTATATGTTTTTTTAACGTTTTTTATTTAAGGAGTGATACAAATAATTATTAAGTTAAGCTATTATAATTTTTAAGAAATGATGAAATTTTGGCGGCCTAAGCTCCAGTGGCAGTGTTTCAAAATCCAAAATTTTAATTTGTTTATGGAAATATATCGCACTTAATCAACTGGAGGTTATTAACTCAAAATGTTCAGTAGAAGCAAAACAATTTTAAATTTAATATTAAAGGTATATGAAAAAGAATTTTTAAACCAACCATTTCATTACCAAAAAGTAGGCAAAATAGCACGATATTTTTACAACGGATATGAATACTACGCGTCGATTTTTTGCGAAAAGTGGAAAAATAAAAATTTTGATGGATCAAGTGCGATATGATTTTTTCATCATTTTTTAATGACGTTAACATTGCTAGTTTTCCTCTTTAATTTTATCATTTATGTTATCTTTCAAATATCCTTATAGTTTTGTTTTTGCAAGAGCATTTTAACCGTTTTGGCCTTTTTTTCAATTAATGATGTTTTTGTGTTTTCCACATTGATAATCCGATTCTACCCAAATTTGTTATAAATATATATCTTGCAAATATTAACTTACATATCAAAATTTATTACGATTTTTGTAGGAGTGATAGCGTTTTTAAGAAAGAGGATATATAGCAGGACCTTGAGTCCTTAGCCCGATTTAAATAAAAATTGACACACACGTTGCAAGTTGCATTTGTATCAGCATGACCACTTTTTGTAATTTTGTGGGCATTATTGAAGCTTAAATTACATTTTTCAATTTCAGGACACATGGGAGGTAGGCGTGTCCTTGGGCCGATTTTTCCAAAAATTCTAATTTTACTTAACTAAGCTTTTTTATGCCAGTGTACCACATTTCAAAAATATCTGACAACTCCTTCTATTTTTGTCCCTTCGTAATATGGGAACGAAGCATAGTGCTCCGCCCGCAGACCGAAAATCAGATTTCACAGTGTCACCCGCCTGAAGATTTCCTGAAAATTTCATCAAAATTGGCTCAGCCGTTTTAGAGTCAATACGTTACATACATACATACATTCATACATACATACATACATACATATGTACATACATACACACATCCTTTTTTATATATATTTAATATTATATACTTTTTGAATAGATCTAATCGAACTTGTGGATATAGTTTCATGAATTTGGTACATAATTTCTAATTCTCACAATGACCAAGCCTACTGAAAATAGTGAGAATCGGTTCATAATTTCAGATAGCTCGCATACAAACTTCTTTCCGAAATAAAGTCTATATGCCCAAAAACCTCCTTTTTATTTTGGTATTTAGATTGAATTACGTTCAAACCATGATGGCCTACTGGAGTGAAGAGTATCAGATGGTCGAGCTTGTACTCCAAGCAAACAAAAATTGACAGCCAGCATAACTCTCTCTGATGCGATCACCTGCATGAATTCGCCTTGGCATGAACTAACAAAAAATATTTTTATGACGTTTCTATTTGTCATTTTCGCCCACTTTTTGACGTTCATATTAGTTTAAAAAAAAAAACATTGTTTTTAAATAGTCAACACCCACAATTTGCTAAAAACTAAAACGATTTAATATTGATGAACGCCCATGTAAAACTTTTCTCTTAAAAATAGATTCAATAAACTATGAATCAATATTTTATTTACTTCTCTAAAAAATGTATACATTTGTTTGTTATTTTATTCAAAATTATTTTTAGTTTCAGAAAAAAAATATACCAGATAAATATCTATTGCACTCGAAATTTAAAAAAAAAATGTTGTTAATTTTAGGAAATTAAGCAAAATTAATTACAAGTCATTACACTCATTCGCATTTATTTAGATAATGGGATTTTTTGTTTTACACACTTGCATTTAATATTTTGTTTTAAAATAAAAAATTGAGGCAGGTCTATGCTTTAAAGGTCGGTAATATTTTGTAATAATTTTAATAAAATATTTTGGCAGCCAATCGCTAATTACATGTGTGTTTGTGTGTGTGTGCGTTACACATAAAGAAAATTTTATTTAATAGAAAGAAAAAAATAAACACTTTTATTTAAATACACATTGCAAAGTTTTTATAATAAAATATTTTTCAGAACTTTTCCACTGCGTTTTAAATTTTATTTTAATATAATTTTTAGAATTTCCTTAACAACTTTTTTATAATAAAGTAAAAACAATTGTATTTCAAATAAATCTAAAGATAATCCTTAAGTAATTAAAAATTTTCTATGCGTAATACGATAATTAGGATTTTTATTTCCCCACACTTTTTTGATTACCGGGAAAACGGTAAAAAAACTCATTTTCCCGGCATCCCGCTACTGCCGCCCATAATAAAACTGAATTTAACTTATTTAATCACATATTTAATTACAGTTTTATACCCTTAGCCAGAGGTGGGGATAGAAATACCTACTTCATTCGTCATTCCATGTGAAAGTTTTTTAATATTCATCTAAGACCCCATACAGCATATAAATATACATATTCTGGGTCCTTTAAGTCATGTACGTCTTTTAAAATCCCGCTAGCTTCCGAACGACTCAACAGAAAGGTATAATTTGGGATTGAAATCCAGCGGAATCGGTTCAGTAGGAAAAGAGCTATGGACCCAAATGTAGAATAAACTCCCTAAAAAATTGCCAAAAACTAACATAAACTTGTTGCGGAATAAAATGGTTGTCATTTAATTTCAACAAATTCGTTAAATATTTGGTAACTTTCATGAAGAACGGGCCATAAACAGGGCTGTCAGATATGGCGATTTCTCGCCAAACGTGGCGATTTTGAAACGTGTTTGGCGATGGGATTTTCTATTTGGCGACTGGCGACTTTTGTGGCGATTTTTGATATTATTGGCGATTTACTTGGCTATATTTACCATTTATATTATTTTAGCGATTAACATTTCTAGATCATGTATGGATGAAAATAGGACTTAAGAAAGAAAAAAAGAAACGATCCACGACTTTTTGGCGGCATATTTTTTTCGCAAATTAAAAAAAATTTAAGTAGTGGATCATTTTTTTTTTTTCTTTCTTTAGTCCTATTTTCATCCATACATGATCTAGAAACTAAATCCGCTATCATATTAGAGTTACTAAAAAATTGCATTTTTATATGTTCCAGAGCACCGTGTAAAATGCATATAATTTGCAAAAATCCATATTATTTACATACAAAGCTGATGTACTTGGCAAAAGAAAAAATTTGATACCCATATTGCCCTATTTTAAACGAAGGGTTACCATCCCATTGCATTTTTGTCAAAACGCGAACTAGCACGAATTTCAAAAAAAGCTGAGACACATGTTGAATTAAATCGACTAAAGATTAAAATATGTTAATTTGGCATTTTTATTACAAACAACCCCCAACAAAAAATTCAAAAACCGTTTTTTTTTAGAGAAAATCCTTAAAAAAAAGGACATGGATGATCGTCCTTGGACAAATTGTATATACAGTTGGACACGCCTTAACAAATCCTTTCTTATGATACCCAATTGGTTTATGTTGGTAAGGAAACATATTCTCAAACTAGCAAAACATGCAAAAATATACCCATTTTCAAACTGGTCCAGCTCACGAGAGGTCAAAGCTGGGGCCGAAATATTTAAAATGTCATCTTAAAAAAGTCCAAGGTTCATTTTTAGGAGGGTACATCGAGCACGAATTTTGCTTCCACACAACTTGAGTCGTTCTAATATACATACTTATAGATTTTTTTTAATAGTTTGCCACTTTTTGTTATCATTACTAATTTAAAAAAAAATCTGGCTAATTTTTTTCACATGATCCTTGTTTTATAATCATTTTAAGTGAATTTTATATTCAGTCACTCTTTAATTCTAGATTTTAAAAAACTGCAGTCGAAACCAAAACCTGTCGAACAAAAAACGAAAATTTGTCTACAATTTTTCGCTTTTTGATTTTGTTTGACAGCGACTTTTTACATTTAATGAATTGGAAGTAAAAGCAAAAGTTTTTTAGCCAATGACAAATGAAGAAGTGGAAGAAATGGCAGTTTTTCAACTTCGACTGCAGTTTTTTAAAAATTGTTTAATTCAGTTTTTTGCGATTTTATACTGTATATTATATCAGCTTTTTTTTTGCAAAATTTAATTTAAAAAAAAAGCTTTCGAAAACTGAACAAAATTGAGGTTTTTTTTTTTTTTTTTTTTTTGATCCAACACTCAGGGGATGCCCCCTACTAATGCAATGCATTGTGTTTGAATTAGGAAAATAGGTTATGGGGAGAAGGAAAGAGGGAGTAGTGTTTGTGGACATTTAATTTGAATTTTTCCAAATTGTATCCGACTGGGAAGACCTCTGCCGGGAGTCCATTCCACATACGGCTAGTTCGACCAAGAAACGAATTTTCTCTGTAATGCGTTGTGCGATGCATTGGACAGTCGACAACAAATGGATGTGATCTGCTGGAAAGGCGAGTACTACGGGCATGCACCCGCGTCTCAGGGATGAGTTCGCCCACCTCAGCTGAGCATCTTCCGTGGTAATATCGATAGAACAATGTCACACAACTCACATTCCGACGATGCTCCAAAGAGTCAATAGAGCTGGATACCCTACTGTCATTGATGAGCTTCAACGCACTCCTTTGCACCCGATCCAGAAGCTTCAAGATAGACCTTGAAGCACCTGCCCAGATATGAGAGTTGTATTCCATTTTCGGTCGGATATAGGCGGTATAAATAGTGAAGAGATCAGACGGAGTGAAGTAGTTCTTGCACCGTTTTAAGAAACCAAGACACTTGAATGCTTCTTTCGACACTTGAAAGACATGTTGGTTCCAACGAACATCACATTGAATTTTCATGCCCAGAACATCAAGAGTGTCTGATTCTTCAATAGTTATACCTCCCATGGATACAGATGACGCTGATTCCACACGACGTCTGTGGGTCAACATGCAACATTGAGTCTTACGAGCATTAAAATCGACCCTATTCGCAAGACCCCACTCGGAGATGGTCGTAAGGTCAAGATTGAGTGTGTCATTCATATTCCGTCTCATAGCTTCCACCTCAGTAAGGCTTGGTCTATGATCAAAGGAAAATGAATGACAGATGCTGCTGTCATCTGCGAAAGAATAGATAGGATTGGAAGTTAGACAAAGGAGGTCGTTAAGAAAAATAAGAAAAAGTGTAGGAGAAAGAACGGAGCCCTGCGGTACACCTGAATTCAAATGAAACTCCTCCGATGAGAACCCATCTATAACAACACGTATAGAGCGGTCGTTGAGCTCGATATAAATCGAGAGAAATCGCTACCAACACCAAACGCAATAAGCTTTGAAACGAGTGCACCGTGCCACACACGATCAAACGCTTTGGAAATATCCAGAGCAACCACTTTGCTTTCTCCAAATTGGTGAATAGAACGACTCCAACGTTCCGAAAGAAACGCTAACAGGGCTCCCGTAGAACGACTTCTACGAAAGCCATACTGTCTGTTACACAAAAGTGAATTGGACTCCAGATAATTTACCAAGTGGTGATTGATCATGCTCTCCATGACCTTCGAGAGAGTAGAGCAAATTGCTATTGGTCGGTAGTTTTCGGGGTTTGTAGCCTCACCCTTTTTTGGGATTGGCTGGACGTTGGCTACCTTCCAGCAAGAAGGAAAAACTCCTACCCGGTACGAGTAGCTAAACAATTTTGCTAAAGGACGAGACAATGACAATGCACACTTCTTCAAGACTAAAGCCGTAACACCATCCGGCCCCGGGGACTTGTTAACGTTGAGATCCTCAAGGACCCTTTTAACTGCACGCGCTCGAAAAAATATATTGGACATAGTAACGGATACCCCTTCGAGTTCGGGCAGTGGTTGATTGCCCTCCGGCAGGTATGCATTCTTTGCAAACATGTCAGCAAAAAGGTTGGCCTTATCAACAGGGTCCGTGAATATTTGATCATTCATTATAAGGGTTGGAATGGATGAACTAGTATTATTCCTTACCCTTTTAACAAATGACCAAAAGGTCTTACTACCCCGAGGTGCAGCGAGGACCTTATCACGCAGACGCTGTTCGTAAAGAAGTTTTTCACGTCTGAGTACTCTGGCACATTCGTTTCTCGCCCGTTTGCGTAACGCGTCAGTAACTGGGTTTTTATCATTACGCCAATTATTGAACGTATCCTCTCTGGATCTGACTGCATATCTGCACGTCTGATTAAACCAGCACTTATGTCCAGGTTTAGTCGAAATTAGCTTGGATGGAATGAATAATTTCATTCCCAGCTTTATCACATTTACCATCATTTCTGCCGCAGCGTTAACATTGTCATCAAGAAAACAGAGTTTCCAGTTAAAATGCTGAAAGAAGTCATTAAGCTCAGCCCAACGAGCCTTTTCATAGGCAAAAATAGAGCGCTTCGTCGCTGGTTTTGAAGCGCTACGAAGGTCCGAAAATGAAAAGGATGCAGAAATGAGGTTATGATCCGCGTTTCCGACAGGCGCAAGTAGCTCAACTTCGTATTTGTCAGGATGCGAAGTGAGAAAAAGGTCGAGGGTATTACGAAACTGCCCTTCAACACACGGACTGTGTGTTGGCTCATTCACAAGTTGCACAAGGTGGTTGTGTGCAGCGAAGAGCTCAACATATGAGCCCTCAGGGGTCGTATGGCTTGAATGGCGCAGCCATGATGAATTATGCACGTTGAAGTCTCCGGCAACGACGATTTCACTATTCGGACAGACCCCAAGGATTCCAGTAGTGGAATCGGATACGAATAACAAAATCTTTTGAAATTAAAATTTTGTATTCCCAAAAATTTAAATTACTTTTTGATTTTAAATAATTTGAAAAAATATGAGCAATTCAATTTTGCCGAGTTTCTTCAAGAACGCCAAGTCAAAAGCGGCACTTTAAAAACAAAGCATTATGAAAAATGTACGAAAAGGAGTCTCACATCGCAAGATCACAAAAAATACAATATTTCAGTGAGATCTGTGTTAAAAATAAAAAAGAATGTAGTATGGATATCAAAAGCATCAAAGCTGGTCGCACAAAAAAACTTACGCCAAAAACTTTCGTGAATCAAAGCGACTAATTGTTACTGGTGTAGTTAATATAGCTATTGAAGTCCGGCAAATACTAAGCAAAGAGTACACTTTAGATGTAAGCGCCTAAAATCGTACGATGTAGCTAAAGTTCTAGTAGATAAGCAGCTAGAACAAAGAGCGACAACCCACCTTTAAGCAAAAGTAAACGCTTAAAACGGCTGAACTTTCCAAATAAGTAAGAAAAATTCAATTTTAAAAGCTCAGCGCTTGTAACATGCTTAGATCGGACAAAGATTATGTGATTAGGGCCAGACGGACGACAGTAAACATGGCTGGATAAAAGTTCGCTAACACTTTTATCCAGCGGATTAATTCCAAATATTAAAATTTTGATGGTGTCATAAACGACTTGAGATTGTTTTCGCGGGAACCAGCTGCATGCACTCCGCTATTTCAGAAGAAAAATGTGTGCCAAGTACTACATAACCATCCTTGAACACCCGTACATTCCAAGATTAGCCATACTCGGCTAAGAACCACAACATTTATGCATCTTTATGCAGGACAACGATCCTAACCATACTTTAGCTAAACAATTCTTTGAAGAAAATTAGAAATGCGTAAATAAATGGTCCTTCTCAGTCGCCAGAGTTGTAACCACTTGAGTACCTTTGGTCCATTCCAAAACGCCAAAGTTTTGCTCTGAGGAACCCGCCTTACACCGCTTATAAGCTTTGGGAGGGTGCCGTTAAAGCTTGGAAAAAATTAAGCCGAAAATGCTAAAAACTTTAGTTAAAGTATGTAAAAAAGGATTAAGACAGCTTAAAAGACCAGAGGGACGACACACCAAACGCTAGGACCCAAATACAACAATAATCCCTAACTGCGGTCATTAATATTCACATTCAAAGCTCAATACTTATACCGTGTAAAATATTATGAACACATATTTATTGGAAGAGTTTTTAATTTTAAGTTCTTGAAATGTTCTACATTTCATATAAGCTGCGTTCGTTTACCCTAAAATTGTATATTTAACAATTATAAATAAAACAAAAATGTATAGCCTATTTTGCCAATGACACTAAGTTTTGTTCCTAACTGTATTTTCTCTTTTGCCCCCCGTTTCCACATGCAAGTTCAAGCTCGAAAAACTAAATACACTCACACTTTTTCACTAACATTCGCACAATTTTTGTACTTTCAGCAGCCAATCGGCTGTTTCCCCGATTTTGCGTTGATAATACGTTTACACTACTCGCAAGTAATTACTTGCATGTGAAAACGTAGGGTAAGACAACAACTTTTCAGTTCGCACTTAAATTTTCTGTTAAGATATACATTTATAAGAATTAAAAGGGCGGAAAACCTTCTTCTTCTGTATAAAATGCAAAGTGCTGCCACTTTTGTTATTAAGTATGCCAATTTTACGCGGTTTTAGCTTAAACTTAAGAACGGCAAACAAAATAAGTACTCAATTAAATTTATTCTCAGATTAATTCGTATTAGTATTATTTATTTATTTAGCAAAATTCGCTATTTAAAAAACAATTAAGTACAATTACATTTTTAACTATTTTTATACGAAATTTAAAAATTTTCTCTAACATATGATATAATTTTACGCTTAAAGACATGAAAATTATTTTCTATTTTGAAGTCTAACGAAATTGAGTCAAATAGTTTAAGAACATTATAGAATTAAAAGTTTTTGATAGAAATTTGTTGTACTAAAGTTTAATCTGAAATCTGAAAGTTTAATCTGAAATTAATTATAGTTTGTTGATTGAAAAGGGATTTCTAAATAATTTGAATATAAAACTGAGTTATCCCAAGAGCGATTGAAAAGGGATTTACATATGATTAATTCATATGCTAAAAAAGGAATCAGAAATGAATCTTTGAGATGAATCATCGAGAGGGTACCATTTAGGGTATTCATTCGGTTAACCGCCAATCGGTTAACCGATTAATTACTACCCGATTAACTGATCGGTTAATTTCAAATTGGCTTTTTTCGATTAACGATTAAACCGGTTAATTTTGGTCGATTAACCGATTAACCGATGTAACAAAAATTTCAATATTTTGTAGTACTTATTATAATATATTTTTTGTGTTTTTAATTATTTGTTTCGTCTCATATACAAAATGTATATTTTATACCAACAAAGATGGTGTTCAGTGACCTTCATTTAAACCAATTTTCCGCCGACCGGTTACTAAAATTACAATGTTTTTAATTTTTTTATGTTCATCATCGATCAGCAGGAATGTGGCGAAAAATTGATTAAATTTTTGATTGTCAACAACTTTTTTTGTTTCACGTTTCTCATACATATCTTCTCATATCAGTACATATTTTAACAGAATTAACCGAAACAATTAGAAGTGTTAAAATTTTAAAAAAAAACTCTAATGGCATAATGGAGTGTGTTATATGTTAAGAGAAATCCTGGAAAAGGGCTGAGAAATTAGATCTACAATAGGTAAAATAATTTTTTTGCAAGTCAAGTTTTGTCAAAACTAAAGAAAAAAATCGCTTTAGTCCTAACCATTTAAACCAAATTACTTTTCTAAAAGATTATTTTATAAGATCTCCTTCAACTATTGAAATAACTAATAAAATTATCTCAATTAATTTTTTTATAAAATACATATTTGGGGGAAACACAAGGAAGTCATAAAGTCTGAAAATAATAATTATGTAAATTGAGATGTTGATGCCGTGTGGTAGAGAAAGATAAGCCTCGTCGCATGTAGTTTTTCTTCTATTTAAGTCTTGAAGTGTGTAAGACAAACTGTATTTTTAATTTTCTAACAAGCTGCAAATAGGGAAAACAAAAAGTTTTTCGTCTCTCCTGTAAAATATGCTGAAAGTGAGTTAGCAGGTTTGCATAATAAGCCGACGATATGACTGCTATGTACTACTGTACAGTTAGGACGAATCAATGAACACAGCATTAAAATTTTTATTTTTATTTATTTAAAACAATTGTAAAATATTATTTAGGATATTATGACGATATGACTTGATAGCACACCTTGTGTATAAATTGTACAAATGCATATTACATATTTATGAATTGTTTTTTTTTTTTTTTTTTTGTTTGCTCATTTTAGTTCAAGAATTGTTATGTTCGGTATGTTATTGTTTTTTTAGTTATAAACTCCAAATAATAAACAAATAATGCATTTTTATATACTGAAATAACCATATTTATAAAAAAAAACTTGATTAATCGGTTAACCGATCAAAAACAAAATTTACCGATTATTAACCGATTAAACCAAAACCTCGGTTAATTAATCGAGCGATTAACCGATTAAAGGAAAAAGTCGATTAAATGAATACCCTAGTACCATTCTCTCACAACGAAAGTATAATTTATGATAGAAATATGAGCTCATATGCAGCGATTTTGCTCGTGAAGCTGATACCTAAAAGATTCAATTATGATATTCAAAGGATATATCCCAGCTAGTATTTTCTATCATAATCCAATCAATAAGTCGCTCTGCATACAAATTTATTGAGTTTTTTTAAACAAGTGCGAACAACTTTTTCGTTTTTATAAAGTAAATCTGGGTCTTCAAAACAATTTAAAATAGTGCTAATTTTTACTTCTCTTCTTTTACTTGTTCGTAATTTTAAAGAGTCAAACATTACACATTACCTACTTATCGGATTTGAATTTACATCTATTCCTTGAAATAACTTTTTTCCAGTTATATCAGCAATTAAATTTGCCATAATTAAATTAAAAAATCCCAGGAATTCCCGCACAAGTTTCCCGGGATTTATTTCTCGACCCCGGGATCTATGTCCCGGGAAATACCGTATTTAAAACACTAGCTTTATCACTGTTAAGAGTAGAGCGTTAAGGATAGTAAATTAATTTAGCTTAAATTAGCTTTTTGATGCTGACTTATACGTATTTTCATATGTTTTTCGTTTGTAACAATACAGTTTCTTAAAAAGTTTTCAGATGTTGTTAAAATTACATATTCGCTTTAAATATTCGCATACAATTTAGCGAATTTTGAATGTAAATAGTAAAAATAAGTGAATAGTTCGCAAATGCACCCGCACCCCTCGTTTGGAATATATTTCAGAAACTGAAGTCTTAAATCATTCCGTGTGTTGTGAAACTCATGTTTTGGGGTTGCTTTTATATTTTCTAAAAATGTTCTTTCAAATAGCAACTCTATATAGTCCTCATAAAAAGCCCATACTCAAATTACTCTTGCTGCTTTAAATATCGAATGTTCAAATAAAAAATGTTGATTTATTTTTGTGGGGAACTTTCATCTAAAAGATAAATGTAATGCTGGAAGTTATCATATTCATGTGGAAGTATAAAAGAAATATACACTCTATAAAAGGTTCGATACGATACAAAATAAAAAAAAAAAAAACACTTTATTTTTTTACTTAAAGTAAAGAAAATAAAGTGTCGCATAAAAGAATTTAAGAGCCTACATATTTTACAAATCGGAAAAATTATAAAAATAACCTTTTTGCCTCGAAATCTGACCGCGTATCCGTAGCGTATTGATTTGTGATTACTTTAAATATTAATCATACGTAAGAGAGAGCTTGATTTCAATATAAAATTTGCGTGCGCCATTATAATAATAATAATAAGCCTTGTTCTTGATGTTGAAAGAACTGCCTCTATACTAGGCATAGGCTGTCTATAAATATCTTCCATCTTTCTCTTCTAGACGCTGCTTCTCGAAGTTCTCCTATGTTGTTGTAGTTTCTATCTTCGGATGCACTATTAATCTCATTAAGTGTCGACCTTCTCCAGGTTGTTTTTGGGCGACCAGGTCTTCTTGAACCTTGGGGGTTGTAGGAGAGAGCTTGGTGACATATTTCCGTGGGTGGTTTTCGTAGCGTATGGCCAATCCATCCGAACTTTCTTTGGCGTATCTCGATGTTGACGTCTCTAAAATTTGAGCGGTTCCATCTCAACATTGGAAATACGATTCGGCCAAAAAATTTTCAAAATTCTTCGTAGACACCGATTGACAAAAACTCGGAGTTTGTTTTGTATTTCATCTACTACGTACCAAGTTTCGCAACCATACAGTAGAACTGACAGTACACATGATTTATAAACCTTGATTTTTGTTGCTGTGCTGTACATATTGTTATTCCAAACTCTATGCAGTGTTGTGTATGCTCCCAGTGCTTTTCTTTTTCGGACATCTACATCCTTCTCTGTGCCTCCTCCTTCAGTAACTATGCTGCCCAGGTACTGGTATTCTTAAAATCTTTAAATTACTAACTTTCTGGATCTTTCCGTCAAATATTTGTTAGGTCTGAACATACCTTTAAAAAGCGGGCGGAATAACATTTCATTCCCTTGGGAGTGTGCGTGAACTTGAGTTCAAAAATACTTTCGCGCCCAGCTCTAAGTGTTCTAAGCTAACGCAGTGTTCTGTGTTAACCGTGAACAGAACGATATTTTTTTGTTATGAGATGTTTAATCTTGGTCAAAATATTACTGCCTGTTCAACATTTTCGAACGTAAATGTTCGCATAGATGTTTCTATGGAAAATATTTTTAAAAATGAGCGTTTTTCATACAGATTTTCTATGCGAACGTGTTAACGTTTGAAATTGTTGAACAGGCAGTTAAAATTAATTTATTTAAACTCAAAGGGTCAGCAATTCTTATTTCAAAAGAATAGTTTTTATGCAAGTCGGTTGGCTACTTAGCAACCGTGTTTTCTACCAAAATCTTTTTTTTTATAGGATTTTTAAGTTTTCGATAATATTTAAACATTATATTCAATATTATAGCTTTTTGAATTCTGGATACTTTTCTATATACATACATACATATGGGGGATTTCATGTCAAGTGACCCAATTTTTAAATCGATATCTTCCGATTTGGATGAAACATACACCAAGGTTAGTCCTATTGGATAGTAATTTAGACGCAAATTTTCGGTCAAAAAATTTCTGAGTTAGAGGGGGCCAAAGTTTGACATTTTTGCCAAACAGGTGTTCTTTCTCATCCATGTAACTTATTACCTATTGGCGTTAGCAAAATTTGTGCCAAGTAGCTTCGATAGCTATTGTACCAAACTTTGGAAAAAAAAATTTTTGTTTTTTTAAAAAAAAATTTGAATTTTTTGTTTTTTTAAAAAAAAATTTTAATTTTTTTTTAAATTTAAAACTTTTTTTAATGTTTTTCTTATCCGGAATGTTTTTTTTTTTTTTTTTTTTTTTTTTTTTTTTTTTTTTTTTTTGCTTAAAAGAAAGCTTATGTCTTTTCCTTTAAGGTAGTTTTGGTCGCTTTTTGGGATGCAAGTGGGATATGGGCATTTCCTTTAAAAGGTCCACCGTGACCGAAAATTTAAAAGTTATTGAAACCTGATTATTTTACGATATTGTTATAGAGAAATATTTAGATTTTACTAATTTTATAAATTTACTCATAAATTTGTTCACTTAGATGAACAATCAGACTGAAGACAGAAGTTGTGCAAAAGTAATTTCTTATTTGTGAGAATGTTTTATTGTATGTTTTCTTTAATATTATCTTCCTTAAAAGAGGTGATATTTGATAAAAAATTATTCCAAAAAAATTTTCTTACATGGTCTATAATCTAAGGAAGAGTTCAAAGAGAAATATGTTATTCGGATTAACGGTAAATTTTTATTTTATTTTAATCATTATTCAGTTTAATTATTACGGAAAAAATTTCACGTTCGAAATGTCACGTATCGACTCAGATTTTGGCTTAATAAAAAGAAAATATAGAAGATTTTGAAATCAAACCAAGACATTTTAATGTTACATTGCTACGTAAAATTCTGAAAGAAGTTTGACTAACAAATTGTGCCAGGTTTCGCTTAATTACGCCTTTTTATACATGGCCACAAAAACTACTTCTATTTTTTCACGTTCGAACCGCTATTTTTTTTTTGCCATTATATTTGACCTAGAATCGCGGCCTCCATAAACTTTAGCATAGATAACAGTGCTTTCTTAGTGCTATAATTTAAGGGTTAAGAAAACGTAAAAATATTTGTTGTTGTTTAAAATGTTATTGCATTTTTGATGCGTACGACTTTCACGTTCAACACTTTGGATTCACCCATATGCAACAAACATACATAAATTCAAACTGCAAAATCAAAAATAAATAATAAAATTACAACGTCCCATCTTCGTTAAATTCGGGATCCAGCTTTACACATGCAAGTGCAAGTTCGAAAAACCAAACACTCTCACACTTTTTCATTCACATTCACACAATTTTTGTACTTTCAGCCAATCGGCTGTTTCCTCGATTTTTCGTTGATAATAATTTTACACTACTTGCAAGTAATTACTTGCATGTGAAAACGTAGAGTAAAATAAGCTATAACACTGTGATTGTCGAAAAAATGAACTTCGATGAATTCTTCTCGAACTATTAGCGTGGAGTCCCCTGAGTGCGACAGTACATTTGGAAGTGTCAGATTGGCTCCAGTTTTTGAGAAATCGGTGTATATCCAATTTACATGGACATAGCTAAGTCTGCGCTATTTAAAAAAATTTTATTCGACTGTATTTCAGTTTTTTTTTTTTTGCCTTCTTAACTTTCTTTTAGGAATGTTTTGACTTTTTTTTCAAAATTTCACGTAATTTAAACCATTAATGTCGATCAAAAGTAACGATTTTTTTTACCATTTTTTCATGTTTTTTAGCCATTTTATAAAGATTTTCCTAGTATAGGCCTCAAGTTAAGCTTCAAAATCAAAATATTGGACTTAAATACATTTTCTTCAGAAGATTACTTCGACCGCCAATTGTCATAGGAATCAGATGAGCAGGGTGGACGATTTCATCAAGTGTCAGCTCAGTTAGAGCATTGGTATAGTGGAAAAAGATTAAATTCTCTTTTAGCAGACCTCTGCTGGAATTTGCAAACCGAGTTGGATGATGAAGATTAGCATGATATATAACAGTTATATTTAAATGTTAGTATTTGTTGTTAAAACAACTTATAAGAAGGACAAAAATAGACACCAGATTTGAAACTTTGCGTAGACTAAGCTATATCCATGGCTAAAAATGGGCAAAAACTTTTGATCAAAATTTATAGTTTAATAGTTGAAAAAAAGTAAAACCATTCTGTAAAAAAGTTAAGAAGGCAAAAAAAACTAATACAGTCGAATAAAATTTTTTTAAAAATTTTTCTCAAAAACTGGATTTTTTCGGGTCAAAAACTATCACAGTGTAATTATAGTTTCCACTCTTTAGTTTACTTGGTAACACAGATTGTTTATTTGACATTAACTTGCTGCAAGTGCCAAAAAATCACTGTCTGCTAAAATCCATTGCACGTGGAGTTGCAAGTACGAAAAATGTTATGGTGTTAGTGAAAAAGTCATCTAATTACTAGACCCCGGTAGTTGTGCTTGATAGCGGTTGCCAATGGAACCTAACCAAACCTAGTGAAAAGTTTGAGTGTATTGCGTTTTTCGAACTTTCAGTAGCATGTACAAAGCTGGATGTCAACATCACGAGTTACATGCATTTTCGCTGTCTACGCAGCTTTCGAAAAAGTAGAGTCTGTGTAGTTATATGTAACAAGTTACATGCACAAAAGCGTAGGATGCAGTGAGGAATTAAATGCGAAAAGTAGGTTAACTTTATACTTTTGTAAAAGAAAAGTTTGTCTTTATTTATTTGATTCCTTAAACTGTCATAAAATCCACTTGCACTCTACTAATTTTTTTTTTATTAATTTTCCATTTTTAAAAATTTTATATTTGCAACAATTTATTGTTTCTTAAAAAACAAAGTTGTTTAAAAAAAAAATTCAATATATTTTTCAAATGCAATTGCCTGAAATTGGCCTTCATTAGATAACAACAACTTTTGTGAATAAAAATTAAAAAAAAATATTTTAACAAACAAAATAACAAATTAAGAAAAACATTTTTTATTTGAAAAATATTTAAAAATGTATGTTTGAACATATATGTATGTATGTATTTTGTGTATGTGTTTTTTTTTATTTTTTAATAAAAATACATTATTTTGTTTTCGCCAATTTAAAAGCACAGTTAATGGCGCTGCCAGATAAATGCAAAAGAAAAAAATTTACAAAATAAATTTCAAAAATGTTTAATAAATCTAAAAATGTAATAATTAAAATCATTAAAATGTAATTGAAATCTGTATTTAATTTTGAATTAGACACAAATTTGGCAAACAGAAGACAAAAAATATCTAAAAGGCAATAAACTATATCGAATTCAAAAGAATGTTAATGTTCACACACATGTGCAAGTAGCTTTATATGTATGATATAAACTTATATATACATATATATTTATATTTTGATGAAAACATTCATATGTATATTTATATATATTTTTTTATTTTGTGGCGTTTTTATTTATTACTATTTTTTGTTTAAATTATTATTAATTGCCAAATAAAAACAGGAGCGTCGAATACTGGGTCCGTTTTGAATAAATGCCAAAAATTGCTCAAGACAAAGACCGGCCGGTTCCAAGCAAATTCACTTTTCAGGTGGGGTTAAAAACAAAGCTGAGCTGCATTATTTCTTATTTGTTTATTTTATTGTTGTACTTGTTTTAGTATTGCCACCATAGGATACATGAATTCGCCTTCGCCAGATCACTAATTAAGTCATCGTCCAGACTTGCAATTTTTTTGCAGCAATTCTTGATTTGATTGGTGAGTCTGTGTTCATACGGCTCTTGTCTTATTGACATTATTGGTAGGGACGAGGGAAAAGAAACGAGTACACAGATGCATGTACTGTCTTTATGTTTTGCTTTTTCATTCGTTGTTTAATTTTGTTATTGTTTTCAATATCAAAAAAGCACATGTCGTCAACATGACATGAATCATTTGAACGCCAATTCATGTTCAAAGAAGAAAAAGGAAGAGTCTTGTCAATAAGACATGAGCCGTATGAACTCAGACTGACATGTCATGACATGAGTAACCCAACCAAATTTTCTCACCTCTCTTACCAATAAACTCATGAATTGCTGCAACAAAAGTTGTATGTCTGGACGATGACTTAATAAAAGTTGGGCCAGGTTGATATTCTCTAAATGATTCAATTCAATAAAAAGTAAAAACGCGTTTTTGCCCACCATACACGACATGGTTTTTACATCTGACTTGTCAACTCACGTGTAATTCTGCAGGTCTGTTAAAATATTTGTTTAGGGGGGGGTGCTTTAAAACCATGGTAGATAGGGCCATGGTGGCATTATTACTCAATTGAATGGGAGATAAAGCCATAATGGCCTTATTGCCCAATCATTGACAGGTAAGGTCATATTTAAAATTTTGCGAAATGAGAGATAAAGCCATATTTTTTCAGAATATTGTAATGCATGGTGTAAACATTCTGTAAAAAGGAAAATCCTTAGTTATCATTGAAAAACATTTTTTTTTTTCTTGTGACTCACGCAGGAAATCATTATTCACGTCCTACTGGAGGAAAAAACCCCTAAGCACGGCCGCAGGCCGTCACGCAGAAAAACTTTAGTATGCGAAGCCAGATTTCAATACTAAACTTACGTGTCTCCGGAACTGAAATGAGAGATAAAGCCATTTTCTAATATTGCTAATGTGAGCTAAGGCCATGATTGCTTTATCCCCGATTTAAATGAAAAAAAAAAGCAAAAAAGGCTTTATCGCCCTTTTCAATGAGAGATAAAGCCATCATGGCCTTATCTACCATGGTATTAAAGCACCCACTCTATTTGTTTTACAGAAGTTAAATAATATTCGGTGACAAACGTACATGTTAAATACTTGTTTTTTTTCGCATAGTTTTTGCACACACCAAAGTTATTTTCTGTGTGCTGCCGCCACAAAACTGTTTATTTTCGCCGTAAAAGCGTTCAGCCAATTTGAAGATTTTTCTTAAAAATCAAAGATATCAGGAATAACGAAACGTTATTTTTATATCCATTTACACAATTGCTATTAAATGGTTAAAAATAAATAAATTCATCGTTAATAGCATACCGCTGCTGCCTGTATTCTCACGGCATGGACTTCTCACAGTTAATTTTTTCATAACAACATCAGCTAAGGTCAAATGGTTTGTCAGAAGAAACTGGAGCACGCTCTAATTGAAATTTTGTCAGTCAACTTTGCGTCCGACTTTTACAGGAGCAATGTTTTTAAGGTAACACACGACATGTACGTACTTTGCAGTAGGAAATTTGACAAGTTAAATGTAAAAGAGATGTCGTGTACCATTTTATAATATAAAATTGTACTGCCTGTTTTTAGAACGCAAGCGCAAAAGAGACTCGTTTAACTAACATTTAAAACAAAAACAAATTTTGAAGTTTTGTTTTTTTTAATGTTTGTCAAACGAGTCACTTTTGCACCCAAGTTCTAAAAACAGGCAGGAAATAAAATAAGTGTAACAATCCTGGGGCCAAATTACGGCATTCGATATCAATCGAAATTTCCATTTAAATTGTATTGTTCGATCGATGTCGAATGTCGTAATTTGGCCCCTGCTATTCCTAATTCCTCATTTATTTGTAGACTAATTGAAATTATTAACCTTTTTTTATAAATTTTATTTAATTTGCTTTTTATTTAAGTTTCGAATTTGAGAGAAAGCGAGCACTAATAAAATGTATATTGATTTGTATATCAGAAAATGTTATTCGTTCTTTTGGTACGATAAATAATTTTTCTTAGCAGTTAATTTAGCTTTGTAAGGCCTTTTCTGTCATTTAAGCCGGTGATTCACTATCCAGACGTACGATTTGTCAAAAAAAATATTGTGGGCTCATAAAGTATGATAGTGTGACCTTAACATGAAATTGAGTGACAGTTTGTTTGACAATATTCTATGCGATCACAATTGCATTTTCTTGTAAAGTAGCTGATTCATGTGACTTTGCATATTTTTTGTGTGATAATCAGCCATGTCACAGAGTACAAATACGCTCGGTAATGGAATTCATTCCGTATTTTGGTGCTTCAGAAAATGACGAAAAAAATTTGCGGAATAAAAACATTTTTGTTTTCATGAACGGAATGGGAGTTTTCTGTATCTGAAAGGCCAAAAAACTATCAAAATACACTTTCTATTAATAAGCAAATATGTTTTCTTCGGTACTCTATGACATGGCTGAATGTGGCATTGATAACAGGTTTTGCAAACCTTTATTTTATGTCGAATAGAATTCTGTCAGAGTTTCGTGTGAATGAATCGTACGATTGTGTAGGATAGTAAAACCCGGCCTTTAGAAAGCATTTCTGAATAATATTTAAGATCTTGTTTGAGTTTTAACAATAACAGCTGATTGGTGTTCCACTCCCGAAGAGTAAGCAACTTATTGCACATGAGTTTCATCTCATTGTTAGTGTCAAAGATGATTTGATTAAATCCCGTGTAAAGAAACCAAAAATATCTGGAGAATTATAAGTGGGAAAAGGACTCAAGAAGCAGATTATATACTCGCCCCTTGTTTAGGAGCTGGAGCCATCTTTTTTTTAAATGCTAGCAGCTTCTGTTGAGTAGCAACAGCACCTAGGAACAGAACTCCCATGAGTTGTAAATATCAGCCCTTTAGTGGGTATCATTCATTGGAAAAGCGAACCTTTCGCAAAGACAATCTTCCTAAAAAACAGAAGAACGACTCAGCTAATAGTAAGTCAGGTGCCGTGCCACGTGGGGTTACTGACTCCTGTGGTACCAGATAGGAAATCTGGTCAGCCACGGTCGCAAGAGATGTGAAGATCTACAATAGTTCCATGTTGGATTTTACCCAATTCCAGGTTGGCTGCATTTGATTATTCTCCAGAGGATGTAACACCAAAAGGTGAAAGATCCCTACACCCCCGGTGGTAAAGTCAGAGAGACAGTGAAAAATGGTGAAAGAGCCGAAACTACTTAGAAGACCGACGTAAGGTATGCTTAATTTCGGCGGCCAATGTAACCTTACCTTGTGGTATTTTTTCTTATTACATTGTATTTTGAGAGCAAATTCACGAATAGCGCTGCAAGCTGTCAAAAGTTAAAAACGGCAGCTTCAAAATGGTGTCAACAGAATATGTAGTTGTAGTAGTCGTCGCAGTTGCAGATGAAGTTGAAGCGCAAAAATCGAAATTTTTAACTTTGTTGCGCTACAGAGAATTTTTTCGCTTCAGCTACTACTACAACTTCTTAATTCTGTTCCAGGCCTGAAATAAAACTGACATAGTGTGGAAACACCTCCGAGCAGTTTCATGAAGCACAGGATTGAAAATATTTTAACTCAATTTCTATAGTCTAGGTTCACACTATGAAAGTTTTCTTTCAGTAAGTCTGAGGTTATTGGTGAGAGGGGATGAGAACATGCTATTATTCTCTCCCCTCTTATCAATAACATCCCAATAAAAAATGGAGCTTCCAACGAAGCAGGTTTGTAAGGGAGAAACATAAGGGTTTCGCTTACCATTGCGCTTACGGAAGACATGAATTTTATATGGCGAGTTCCCACTTTGAAGCAATACATTTTTGACACATAAAGCGCATTATTCAGCGCACATAAAAATTGTTATATGTAACGATCAGCCTTACACACTGAATGTTTTGATACAGTTATTTTTTAGTTTTCTCCCTTACAAACCTGCTTCGTAGTAAGGGAATGCCGTAGCACTTGAAATGTTTTTTTTTTTATAAAAGTTGTTGAGAGTTCTTTCACTTACTTTACTGCATTTCTGTATGTCTTATTGCGTAGCGCATAATTGTGCGCTTATTTTTTTAAATGTACCATTAGTGCTTCGCAAAATGATAAAATTTTTTATTGGGATCAGGCTTTATGAAAGAAAACTTTCATAGCGTAAACCCAGACGTAACAATTTTTGAATGTGGTTGAACTTTCCCTTAAAATTTCCGGAAAGCTATTTCTGCCCCAGTGAATGTAGTTATTCTTTCATTATTTTAATGTGCTGTTTCCAGGTGACAAGCAATTGATTGTGTAAAAAAATTTATATGAAAATCACTCAGTTTTTTTAGTGTTTTTCATATAAATTTTTCCACACAATCAATTGCTTGTCACCTGGAAACAACACATAAATCTCAAAACCATTTCAATATTGTAAATTTTGAAAAAAGAGATTACATTTAGTTTTGAACAAACAAACGGCTAAATAAACTTTTGTTTATGTGAAAATTTACGACCCTGCTAAATATTTAAAAACAAATAAGAATTTTTTTCTACAATTTTTTTTAAAAATGTGGCATCGATGTACAATTATATATTTTTTTATGAAAAGTCTTGGCCTAGAATAATCATTTTGAAATATTGTGGGCGTTTAAGAATACAACTGGCAAATAAAATCAGACAGAAAAAAACCGAATATAAAAAGTCAAAGAAATATTTCATTTAGAAAAAAATTATATTTTTTTTAGTTAAATGTTGACACAGTGAAAACTACACAGTAAGATTCCAAAAAATTTAAAGAAAATATTTTTTTCGAGAAAAAGTCCAAATTAAAGAGCTTATACTGTTTAGCAAAATAGATATTTTAATAAAAATTAAAAAAAAAAAATTATTAAAATTTGGCAAATTTTTAGATACAATGTAATTTTTTTCAAATTCTTTTTTCACAAATATGAACTTTAATTAAGCACTCAAACACTTTTTCAAGTTTCAATGTCTTATTGTTTCCAACAAAAGTCCATTTAACAGTCCATTCATAAAATTGTTTTTAAAAGTTAATTTATTTAAGAATATAATTTGTTTTATTCATACAGTTATTTAAGATATACATTATTATGATTTTTATGATTTTGTAATGACTAAAAGATGTGCAAATTAATTCTCAATATTTTCCTTAAAGCTTTCACTCACTTTTTTGTTTTTGTAAACTGTGTTGTCTATACATATATGCTCAATTCACATACACATACATACATGCATACATATATAAAATTGACAAACTTTTTTCTCATTAAATTTCAATATTTAATTGAAATTCTATCTTTTTATTTTAATTATTTTAATTAAATTTATATAATTTTTTTTATTTCTTTTTCAAATAAACAACTGATTTTTTTTGGGTTTTCACTTCTTTAAACTACACACACACACACACAAGTACAAATATATATACATATATGTATTTAAATTTGAATATAACTCGAGTACAATATATAAGAGTACATATATCTATTATGAATATCTTGGAAATATTAATATATACACATATGTATATCTTGTTCAGAAATTATCTTTATATATGTATATACTTGATCTTCTTCTTCCACTTTTTTCTTTTTAGAATCCGTAGCCGAGAAGATTTGAAAAAATATTCAACACGTTATATCCAAATAGACGGTGTTTCAGCGCGACACGTACACTCGAACGTCTAAAGAGTGACTAAACTGCTCTACAAGAACTTTTGAAAAAAAGCTTTATCAAGATTTTCATTTAAAATTTTTTTTTTTCAAAAATTTTCAGTTTTGGTGGAAAATCTAAATATAAATATTATGTGTCTTTAGCTCTATTTCAAAGAAATTATTAAAGAAGAAATAGCCGCAAAATGAAGAAACAAATGTGATATTTTTTTTTTTTGCCTCTACTTTTGTTTAATTCCTTCAAATTTTAATTTTGTAATAATTTCTTTTTAATTCAAATTTAACTTTTTTTTTGTTTTTGTAAACATTCAACATCAAGGTGGGTAAAGGATTTTTTTTTTTTTTTTTTTTTTTAATGTTATTAAGTTTTTTATTATTTTTGATTTTTATCAATTAAATTTTTACATAGTTTTAATTAATATTGTTGTAGTAGTGACAAAAGTGTTCTTTACAATAAGAGAATAGAAAAAGGAAACAGAAACAGAAAAAGATATAAAACAATCGAAAGGAAATCGGAAATTCTAAGTGGGCTGGTCTTTAACGAAGTTTCTGGTTTTGCATTTAAATTTATTTAAAAACAAGTTGAGTGCTATATTCGGCTGTGCCGAATCTTTGATACGCTACACCGACAGTCGAATATTTCAGGAGTGATATCTATATGATGTCTATTTATTATTAATTTATCTTTTTAAAAACAGACATCGGCATGAAAATTGGTTGCGGTTTAGACCTTTATTAAATTATTGATCGACTATCTTAAGTAAAATATCTTGATTCGTAACAGTTTAAGCCGAACTTAAATGATTGTCAGGAGGGGAATTTATATTGGAGCCATGGTAAGTTATGAACCAATCATCCCAAAATTCCGCAGAGTGGTGAAATTAGTTTTAGCGTTTACAGTGAATTTCAGAAGGCTGCTAAATATGGGATCTAAGGTAAATTATGGATCGTACATCACAAACTTGCATGACATTTTTTCTGGCCATATGAAACTGAGTTGGAAGATATTTTACCACAATATCTATATCTGCTACGGTTTTAGGCGTATTTAATTAATTTACCAGAATGCTTTATATGGGGCCTATAGTAAATTATGGACCGATCATCACGAATTTTTTTAGTGCTATTTATAGTCCTATAAAACTGTGCATTATTCAATTTGATTCTGATAGCATTATTTATTACGGTTTTAGGCGTACTAAACTCGGGAGAAGGGTTTATATGGGGCAGGCGCGGATCCAGCTTGAGCCTTAGGGGGGAGAAATTTTGTATGATACAAAAAAGTAAAAAATTTGTTTTTAAAAGTTTATTAATAACAATATGTGTATTAGGGTAAGTATTTTTTGCAATTTTTGCGAATATCAAATTCTTCATCACATAGCCGTATAGACCGTGAAAAAATATTGAGAAATGATGTATTACTATTTCGCGATCGTGAAGAAAGTTTCCGCACCAAACGCGATAAAGTTTTGAATTTCAATTTTTCTCCTCACCATACAAAATTTACATTTAATTACAAAATTTTAAGTATTTTCAAATAATTTCATGAATATAACAAGATCTTACCATTTGTACGGAAGAAGGGCGCAAAAAATATAGCGACTCTATTTCGCGGTTTTTTAATAAACTAAATTTTAATGGCAAATGATAGATGTTGTGATAGATGAGTTGTTTGGCGGATATATGAAACAGTGATAATTTTCATCAGCGTAGTAATATATGCGCGGAACGAGCTCAATAGCTTTAAAGTTTTGTTATACAGTTGCTTATTTTATGTACATATTTATGCCTGTATTCATAAAAATATTTAAAATTTTATAAAGGCTTGAAAACCAAATTTTCTATGAAAATTTTCCTTAATAAACGTTTATTAAATTTTATAATCATTTATGAATATGGGGGCTAAAATATATAGCATATATAAACAATAAATGTACCATAAATAATGTGTATGGAAATTAAAAAAAAAAAATTTTTATGAGGAGCTTTAGAAGTTGCCCATCGCGTGGTGGGATGAAGAAATTTTGTCCAAAAAAAGTCATTACCCTAATTAAAAAAACTCGACAAAAAGGTTAAATAATATATAAGATCAGTTCAATATACATTAATCTTTTTAAATAAGCAATCCATGATTTCCTTGTGAGGAAAATTTAGACAGTACAGTGTATATTCTGTCATTGTTGATCTGAGCCATGTTTTTATTCGACGAAGGTTAGGAAATGACCTCCCGCTTGTAGCTTAACTGACGAGCATTGAAACGAAAATTTTAAATATTTTTCTTAGATTTGGGTAGATATCTTCATCACAGCTTATTAAATCATCTACAACGTTATCTGATAGATCAGGCTCAAGTTTAGATTTTAGTAGGTGTATATCTCTTTTATCAAATATACAGGTATGTGATAAAAATCGAGCGATTTTAAAACGAACGTTTTTAAAGGTGTGATGAATTTCGAGGGATTTTAAAATCCATTTCTGAATTGTAGTCTTAAATTTTCGTTCAGAATACACTTCAGTTAACGTATATAATATACAATTTGAAAGAATAAAGACTGAAAATAAAAGGAATATGCATTTAAAATCCATTTCAAAAAAACTGAAAACGATATTTTCGGTTTCAAATCGTATCGTTTTTAAAATCGATTTCCATCACATACCTGATAATCAGCCCATCAGCTAGTTGTGGTTTTAACAGTTTTGTATCTGCATATGACTTGATTACACTTTCAGGTAGAAGTGTGTTCAATACATTTGGTATATCTTTTGGGAAAGTTGTTATGAGATCTTCTAAAGTAAATTCAATAAGAGGAATGTAACCTACAACTCGGTAGTATTATATTTATGGCACTTTATTGCTTTTAGAAATTGAGTTGTTCGATTTATGGGAATAGCAAGGCTTTTCCAGAAATTTTGAACAGCTCTATTTTCTGCTGACATCAGAGGACACCCATCTGTTCCATCTCCTACACAATTTTTTAGGTCAGGACCAAAATTTGTCCAAGCTTTAAGAACTTTTGATGATAGTGCCTTCGCATCAATTGACATATCAACGTCATCAATATCTTTTGAAGCCTCTTCAAATGCCATCACAACAAAGCCAATAAATTCTTTCCTAAAAACTTTTTGTTATATGTTGATATATCTTAAAGATAAGGAAATCTGGCTTTCCCCGACAAATCCGTGCTTTCGTCAAAAATTATCTAATAGAATTTTGATTCATATAACACATAAATACATAAATATTGCAAATACTAAGGCTTTTTAATAATTCAACCGCACGCATTATCAAGTCAAACGTTTAGTCTTTGGATATAGATGGCATCTGCTGTGATTGAATGCAGAATAATAAGTATATGAATACGGTAAACTAGATGTTTCATTTGAAATATCTATTAAATTACTATAAGGATTAGTGAAAATTTCGTTATAGATTCAATAAAAAAAAAAAAAAAATACTTATTGAAAATTTCGTTAGAACTTCCATAAAAAAAAAATAAAAAAAACCTTGCTGGGATTACCAAAAATTTTGTACATTAAAAAAATATTATTATTGGGAATTCTTCTTTTATTATCGAAATTAACAAAACATATTTTTATAATTTACGGGTGGGAAATTTCCTTATTTCCCCCCCCCCCCCCCCACTGAATCCGCGCCTGATATTGGGCCTAGGGTAAATTATAGACCGATCTTCATGAAATTTTACAAAATTATTTCTTGTCCTTTAATACTGTGAAGTATTCAAATTTATTCTGATCCCACTATAAATAACGGATTTAGGCGTACTAAACTGTTTTTCGGGAGTAGGGTTTATATGGAGCCTAGGGTAAATTATGAACCGATCTTCATGAAATTTCACAGTGTCATTTCTAGTCCTAGAAAACTGTGACGTGCCATTGTTATGGTAATATTAATAATTACGGTTTTAAGCGTACTAAACTGTTTTCGGAGAGAAGGGGTTTATATGGGGCCTAGGGTAAATTATAAACCGATCTTCACGAAATTTTACAGCGCGATTTCCAGTCGAATAAAACGAACTTTTGCAAAATCTCATATCATTCCGTGCATTTTTCCACCATTTATGTTAGTTTTTGTAACAAAATTATCAATTTTTTAAAGTGGTAGTTCCACATTTTAATTCATAGCTCCATAGATCCAACTGAACCGATTTTGCTGGATTTCAATCCCAAACTGATTATGATAACTACAAGCAATTTGATACCAAGTTTGTTTATTCCTTTTGAGTTTTTCGAAAGTGAGCGTATTTTGAACAGACGGACAGACAGACGAACATGGCTAAATCGACTCAGAATTACTCAAGGAGCCAGAATATATATGCTTTATGAGGTCTGAGATGAATAATAAAATAGTTTCACACGGAATGACAAACTTAGTATACCCTCTGCACAACTTATTATGGTCGAGGGTATAAAAAGAAAATGTTGCAAACTTAAAAAGAACCAATATTTTCTGTTATGAACATGATTGCCAGATTTGACGATTTTTAGTCATTTTGATGATTTTTTTGGTCCAAAAATAGCCTTTTGACGGTTTTTACGATTTATGTCCCAAATTTGAAGATTTTTCAAATGTCAAATTTCCACTCTTTTTTTAAGTTGTTAGTATTATTTGATATGTTTGTTTGATTAACTTCTCAGATACTTTCGTTGGCATTAATTTTCATGTTTTAGCAGTTCATAGGTCAAGTATCGGAATTTCTAAAAACAAGGTTTAAAAAGGGACACCATTTTCGAACTCAAAATTTCCGTCCTTAAAAACATTTAATATTTGACTTAATTTTTTTAATTATTTGCATAATCGATTTTAATTTAATAATGTTGAATTGGAATTTTTATGTACTTAATAATTTGTTTCCAAAATTTATTATTAAAAAAAAACCGCCCTTCTCCCTTAAAAATGTTCCCTTTGCTGCACAGTGTGAAAAGTCTTAATGTAAAATTACAATATAATTGCTGTGCGTTGGTGGTCAATACAAATTGGGTTGACCACAAAGAACAACAAATCTAAAATTTATCTAAAGATCAAAAAAAAAACAGATAAATAAATATTATGAAATTTTTTCTCAAAACCAAAAAAAAAGCTTTGAAGATCACATTAATTTGTTTTTTTTTCTGCTGTCGAGCGGAAATAAAAGCTTTTTTCTAAATTTTCGAAAGTAAAATATGCACACTCATACATAAGTATATATAAATAAATCACTCGCACTAACACCAACGCTTATCCTAGAAAAAAAATTAACAATAACATGCGGTGAAATTTATTAAATATTTAATTTTTTTTTTAATTCAAAAATATACTTTATAAAAAAAAAACTACCCATAAAAAACAAGTGAAAAAGCAAAAACTAGTTCATCTAAATTGATTTATAGTTAATGTGACCATGATCCGACATAGACAGACAGACAGACAGACAACATTAAGTGTAAAAAAAATGAACAAACAGAACATCATAAAATCGTTTTGTTTATTTGTTTTACAACAACTTCACAAAATTTAATAAACATTTAAAAAAAACACACTAAAGATATTTAAAAAAAAAAAAAACTTCTGAAAACAATTCGAAAACGTTTTCAATATCATCCAGATACTTCTGGCAGTCAACACACTTGTTAACAACAATTTTCAAATTGGAAAAAATTCTTAAATGAAGTTTTTAAAATTTATGATCGATTTTTAAGGTCAATTTCTTTTTCAAAATTTGTAGAGGAGAATTTTAATTTGTAGGGAGGAAAAACAAAAAGATCTCAATGCTTTTTCTGTAAAATGAACTTGAACTTGTTTTAGAGCATTTCACACACCAAATTCAAATTATGACGATTTCATTATTTTTTTTCTGCTTCTTTCAGATTAAAAATAATCACAAACTCAGGTGGTTGAGGATGAGATGAAAATAAAAACATTAAATTTCTATTTTTATAGGAGGAAAAAAGTAAAAAAGCAAAAAAAAGGGTGATGAAAATATGCGACAAATTTTCGAATAGAATTTGTATTTAAATAAATATAAACGAGTAAATCTGGTGAAATACATTTTGTTGCAACCTCTTTTATTTATCTCTTGCAATCATTATTAGGTAAAGATCCATAATAAATAGATATGTATCTGTGTATTATCTAGATATTAACCACTTTATGCAATTTGTTTGCCTTAAACCAATTTTAGAAACGGAGTTTATATAGGACTTATGGTCAATCCTGGACCTGCCAGTACAAAATGTCATACTAGTAGCTTTTATAAAAGTAGTTTTCATTAAATTGTTTATCAACACTTACATAAATAAGGAAGTTATGCCAACGAAAGCTATTTTCTTAAGTGGCATTTGTTTGGGAGCTATGGGCAAATATGGACCAATTCCAATAAAATTTTGCAAGGGGGTAAATGTTGCATATTTTTAATCTAAATCAAATCTAAATTCCAACGTAATTAGATGAATAATGGACACAAAGACTCTGTTCCGGAAAGAAGTTTGTATGAGGACTACGTGAAATTATGGACTGATTCTCATTATTTTCCAAAAAAATGTCGTGTCCTTATGACAATTAAAACTTATGAAACAAACTTTATTAAATTATATCTAAAATTTCGACCTGGACTTTGCCCACAAAAACGGACAACCAGCCAACCGGACGGAGAAAATCAATATATCTATGTATTACATTCATCTGCACAAACACAAAATACACTCAGAAAAATTTCAGTTTCAAATTCAGTAAACGAGTTCAGTGAATCAAATAAAAATTTGTTTAGAGAATGAAAGCAACGGCGCTGCGAAATATGGCCCCAGGAAATATGGCCCCAAAAAATAAATGAAAATTGACCCCATTTTTTTAATGAAAAATTACCCCAAAAAAATGAAAAATAACCCTAAAAATAAAATGAAATATGACCCTAAATTTGGGGTTATTCTTCATTGTGAAAAATCACCTCAAAATTTATTACGAATTTTAACCCCAAAAAAGAACACAAAGAAAGTGACATTAAACATTTTCGGTGGAGTTCATATGCCCAAAACTAAAAATCCCAAATTTAGAATCCCGATTTCAAAATCCGGATAATAATACAGTTTTGATTTTAAAAATCGTACGATTGATAGCACGGTTCGGCTTTCGGTCATGCACAACGATTTTTTTCTCTATGGTATAACGAGCACTGGCGTTGCTTACTAAAGCTCTACGTTATAGACGGCCTTCGGCCGGGCGCAAGGATTTTTTTCTCTATGGTATAACGAACACTGGCTTCGCTAACTAAAGCTTCTATGTATAGCCGGACTTCGGCCGGGTGAAAGGATTTTCTTCTCTTTGGTATAACGAACACTGGCTTCGCTCACTAAAGCTTCACTACATAGTCGGCCTTCGGCCGTGCGCAAGGATTTTCTTTTCTATGGTATAACGAACTCTTCTCGTAATAGCCGGCCTTCGGCCGGGCTCAAGGATTTTTTCCTCTATGGTATAACAAACACCGGCTTCGCTTACTAAAGCATCTCTGCATAACCGGCAAGGATTTTCTCTACTTTGGTATAAGAATTCGGGTTTTTTATGTTATCCCTAGAAACTTTTACATAGAATTTTATAAAATTTTTGTAAAAATGTTTGGGGTGATTTTTCATTTCTTTAAACTTGCATTTTTTATTAGTAGATGAAAAATAGCCCCAAAGTAAAAATTGTGATTTTATTTGGGGTCATTTTTCATTCCTTGATATTGGGGTCATTTTTCATTCCAATTAAAATGCAAAAACACCCTAACGAAAAAATGAAAAATAACCCCAAAAAAACCAAAAAATTGCGCCAAAACTGCGTGTTGTTGTGTCTCATGTAAAATTTTGGGGCCGTTTTTCATTTTCCTTTTGGGGCCATATTTCCTGGGGTCATTTTGCGCACCGCCGAAAGCAACATTTAGGCGGTGCGCAAAATGACCCCAGGAAATATGGCCCCAAAAGGAAAATGAAAAACGGCCCCAAAATTTTACATGAGACACAACAACACGCAATTTTGGCTCAATTTTTTTGTTTTTATTGGGGTTATTTTTCATTTTTTCGTTAGGGTGATTTTGCATTTTAAGTGGAATGAAAAATGGCCCCAAATAAAATCACAATTTTAACTTTGGGGCTATTTTTCGTCTACTTATAAAAAATGCAAATTTTAAGAAATGAAAAATCACCCCAAACATTTTTACACAAATTTTAAAAAATTCTATGTAAAAGTTTCTAGGGATAGTATTAAAACCCCGAATTCTTATACCAAAGTAGAGAAAATCCTTGCCGGTAATGCAGAGATGCTTTAGTTAGCGAAGCCGGTGTTTGTTATACCAGCTATTAAGGCCGGCTATTAAGAGAAGCTTTACTGAGCGAAGCATATGAACTCCACCGAAAATGTTTAATGTAACAATATTTTTGTTGTTTTTTTGGGTTTCAATATCATTATAAATTTTGATGTGATTTTTCATAATGAAGAAAAACCCTAAATTTAGGGTTATATTTCATATTATTTTAAGGGTTTTTATTTTTTGGGGTAATTTTTGATTAAAAAATGGGGCCATATTGCATTATGAAAAATAGCCCCAAATTTGGGGTAAATTTTCATTTATTTTTTTGGGACCATGTTTCCTGGGGCCATATTTCGCAGCGCCCAACATTTATACTGGATGTTCGCAATAGAAGCAACATTTTTTTTACTATACACGCGCATTTTCATTCCCCCAAACAACTTTACGTATAAATTATTCAGCCTGATTACGGTTGGCGTTGACGTAAACGCCTGAGTCGTTTTTTGTAATCGATTAAAATAAAACACAACCTTTGTTCTTTAATCTACTACAAAAAACGAATCTGGCGTATACGCCAACGCCAACCGTAATCAAGCTGATTATTTCCAATACTTATCAAGGCAAATTCATAACAATTAGACTCGCCTCAATTCGCTCAAGAAAATGCCGACTTTATATGTCAAGATCAGTTATTTCATCAAACATATTTTAAAGAAAAATATTCTTTCTATTTAAAAATGTGGTACCATTTAGCGGAATTAATTGCTTTAAAAAAAATATTGTTTTTCCCTTTCAAAACGAAATGACACGCAAACTTATTTTAAATAAAGAAAAAGAATATACACAAAATAAACAAGTTTTAACAAACAAACTAAATAAAATAAAAGGAACAAAAAAGATTCACATAAGCTGTCAAGACCACCTGTTTTGAATTCGCCTTGAAATACATATATTGTTGAAATTTGCATTCAAAACTAAATAAAGAAATTATTACAAGCGTCATTTACAATTTTATACAAATTGTTGTTGTAGTAGATGTAGACTCAAAGTTAAAAAAAAACTTTATTTAAATTTTTGTTTAAAAAATTAAAGGAAAATATAAAACATACCTACTTTGGGAAAAACCCCGAATTGGTGCTCCCATTGTAAATTATCGCAAGAATTGTTATAAAATAAGTAAGAAAACTTAATAAAATTTTTGAGCAAGTTGTGTATGGTCCAATCGAAAATCGCTAGACATTTAACATCAATCACAGCATTTTTCTTCCCCCTAAACTAATTCCGCGAAACTCTACGCTTGCCTGCAGGAGACCAGAGTCTTTGGCGGGAATCGAACCCGCAACACCAGCACTGATAGACTAGCTAAATACCAGCTGGCCTACCGGGGCACCCATGCGATATTTCCTAATCGTGTGCTCTCTAAAAAGTGGTTTTTAGCATTTCTTATCTTAGCCGTAACTTTTTTTCTAGATAGATATTCTTAAATCGATTTGTTTGTCTTAATACAACACTTCAAATGTTTTAACTGAATGCAATAGAATTGAATGTATAGGCAAAGATTTTGAGATTTTTTGGTTTATCGAGCGAAATATATTGTAAAATAAGTTTGTAAATCAAGGATTTTAAACTTTATGTGTATTGTATAGGTTATGTCGCAAATGAAATTTCTGGTTGACCTTGGGACTATAAATTGAAATTGTTATATAAAAATATATCGATTATTTATACATCAGTTCACTTTTGAATCAGAATGGACGAAACATGGCCTTCGTAATGTTTTTTTCTTTAATGTTAGTTTATACATATTTTAAATTTGTAATATTATTTCTTAATAATTTTATTAATACCTGAAAGAATGTAAAGGCTTCTTTGTTTGATGCTAAATATTCTTGAGCTAATGGTTCGGTTTTACAATATTTAACATGCATATCAAAATCTCTTTCCAAACGTAAAAAGGTTTTGACCACCATATTCGGTTTATCCGCATAGTACTTAACGCCATCAATGAAAACCCTGGAATATAAAATAAAGTAAGTTAGAAAATTTGGATGTACATATGTATACATTAGAAATATGTGTTATAGTTTCATAAGAAAAAAGTATTTTATACCTCTGTTTCCAGTTGTTTTTTTTTAAATTTTCTAATTATGCATTTTAAAATTTTATGGCCCGTTTTCGGCCGTATAAAAAGTATTCCATTATTACAACTTTACTATAACCTACCAAGTAGGATGAACCTTAATTTCCTTTATAGCTCACTTTAGGTTAAAGTTTAGTTTTAATAATGGAACAATTTTTATAAGGCCGGTTAAAGTCTACTTTTAGCTATCGACGTGTTGTGAAAACGGGCCTAAGACTTCTAAAACAATTTCAGATAATTTCTATTATAAAAGCATGTAAGAAATCTAAATTATTAAGGGAATTCACGATGGGTAGTGCAAAGTGTGCAAACGATGCAAATGCGTGCAAAAATACACACATTTGCACAACACAACAACAAAATGTACGTATTTGCAATTTGCTCTTTTTTACTTCGTTTGCACTAAAAAAACCATGAGCAAAGTTAGTAGTGCATATTTGCTCAGTTGCAAACAAATTGTAAGCAATAACATTTGACATATTAAATGCCATGTTGATTTTAAGAAAACTTATAACTTGAACATTTTCGCAGATTGTAAAATAAAATAGAGAATTAAATTTACAGCCTGTTCATCGATAACGAATGTTAACGTTCGAAATCGTTAAACAGGCAGTTAAATGAATTAAAAGAAAACATTTATTTTAATTTGCTTGTGTATAATTGTAAACAAATGCAGATTTTTTACAGTGCTGCCAGAAGTTTTTAGTGTTGCCAGAATACATTTTTAGATGTATCATAATATGCACTGCAAATTTACACATTGCAAATTTGCACAATGACCATCGTGATTACCCTTATTATAAACATTTTGCAAAATTCTTTTGATTCTATTTGGAAATTTTTAATATTTCTAAAAACCAGGGACCGTAACAGTTATACATTTTTTTAAGTACTTTTTAATCATTATTTCTTGAATATTTCTAGTCTATATTTACTTACATATTATGAAATTCTGCAATTTGTTGAAAATTTCCAAATATTATATCCTTGCTATCGCGTACATTGCGTGGCGCTGTAGCCGCATCAACAGCTTTAATATAACGATCAACTACATTTTGTAAATCACGATTAAATTCCTCCTCTGTCTCGATTAGTTCACGTATAACGGCTCTATTAGAGTTTTGCAACAAAAAAACAATGTAAAATATTAGAATTAACCATATGTACATAAACATTTTTGAATTTACTTTTTCTGAAATTCGGCACTTTCCTTTTCGTTGCCATTTAACATGGCGGATAAGCCGGCATCTAAAATATTTTTCGGCACCCATCCTTCCTTAGCGTTATCACCGAATACTCGAACTAACCATTTGGCAGTAGCATCAGCACATGTGGAATTTCTAAAAAAGAGAATTGAAGTGAAATTTACATTTAGCTTAGATCTAAGGCGAATTCATGTTTCTGGTCGCGACAATATTACACAAGTATGTAAATACAACAAAAAAAAAAAAAATAACACTGTATTTTTATTATTGCTTTAGTTGGTCACTACGCCAAAAACACAAGTAACTTTTGACACAAGGCAATTTCATACTCGACTCGCCCGAACTTGCTCTGAAAAATATTAAGTTTATTTGTCAAAATCAGTTGTCAACCAATGTTCACATACATTTTTTTGACAAACTAACATGACAAATTACTGAGATGTTTTTAAACTCGAAAATTCTTTTTCTATATCTATTAGCTATCAGGCAAATAAGATTGTCCAGCCAGGTTGTACTATATTCTTGTTTTAAAGGGCTGTTTCGTAAAACTATATGAAAAAAAATTGTTGACATCAAAAAACGCTTCGCCGCTCTTATTCAGGTAGTTCAGTTAAGCTATGTTCACACCTAATTAATATTTGACATCCTACTAGTTTTATTAAAAAATTATTTGCTTTTGCAAATCGTTTGTCTTTATCAAATATTAACAGTTTTTAAATTACATTATACAATTATCTTCTTAGAAATAAAGCTTAGAAAATCAATAGAAATTATTAAAAATAAAGCGAAAGTTAATTCAATTTATCGGTCACGCTTTTTTTATTGTTTCGTCAAATATTTGTTAGGTCTGAACATACCTTTTGATCGAAATGTTATGAATTCGCTTTGCTTTTGACATTTTTTTTAAGAATGCAAAAAATAGCTGAGCAGGGGGCAAATAATGGGAGTCGTGATCGAATACTTTTTCGATTCGAAGCAATTTTATTTCTAATTCCTTCTGTCCATACTGAACGGATCGAAATTATTTTTTTAGTGTTGTAAAGCATTTATTTGTGTTTTCACAACACTGAAAAAAATAATTACGATTCGTTGAGTATTGACTGAAATAAAATTGCTTTCGTATCGAAAAAGTATTCGATCACGACTGCCATAATTTGCCCCCTGTACTGCAATATGAATTCGCCCTGAAATCAAGTTCTATCCATTAGGTCTTCTTAACGTGAAAAACGTATTCTGTGGCAAAAAACAAAAACGTGAATACAAAAATACAGTCCTTTTGACATATTTAAGGGATAAACCAAATAAAAATCTGGCGACTTGTGACGTAATAGATAGAAATTGGTCTGAATAAAAAAATTAGTTTACTTAGGTCGATTATTTAAATTGGCGTTAGCTGTTATCGGACAGATAACAGATGCTCTTGGAAAGATAACACATTATTCTCTGTCAACTTTATCCTAACTTTAGGCAACGCCAAGTTGTAATAGAGCTAATAAATCAATGCAAGTTAAACTCTCTCTTTGGCTTAAAATGTGTTTAAACCAGCAAATCTTAGTTCAGTTAAATGTTCTAAACGCATAAAAATGGGTGTTAAAACTACAAATACAAACCATATGAATTTGGCAACATTTATCGTAGTGCTGCCAAATTATTATTTTTTGCACTACATATAATATATGGGGCACTGATTTACAACGTTTAAAAATTCATTGATTTATTAGCCTTTACATGTAGTCTACAACTGACATGAAATGCTTAACATTAACACTAATATGATGTTAGGGTTAAGTATAGACTCATCATGTTAGAGGTTTTCTCATGTTACATATAACACGGTTGTTAATGCAAATGTTTTCACAACGCTTTTATATCATAATGTTATAACAGCAAATCATGTCAGTTGTAGACGGGGATTTAGGGTCATTATTACAATCTGTCATTAGTTAAAGGTAGGATTTTATCGGGCGTAAAAATAGTTTTCAATTATTACAACTTTACCTTAACCTACCAGGAAGAATGAAGTTGGTTCCTTTAACTTAACGCTTACTTTATATTAAAGAAAAGTTGTATTAATGGAAAACTTTTTATACGTCCATAAAATTTTTCCTTAACTTATTGTATTTGTTTATTATTATTATATATAAGAATATACAAATGTATATCTGAAAATACTCACTTTAAATTACCATTAGTTTCAGTGGTTTTTAGGACTTCCACAATATCTCCACGTGTAAGAGTGACAGAGTCCGAGGTTTCTGCTTTGAAATCTTGATTTACAACTAATATATCAAATGCCTGAAATTTGTAAATATATTATGTATTAACGAAATATTTTTGTTCCCAAATAAACATAAATGCGATCACACAAATTCGCACAAAGCTATAAAGTTATTTTCAAATTACCACTTTTTAATGTCAAATACTTATCAAAAAAAAAAACATAAGAATCTTATCAAAAAAGCTTTTTATATTTGTGTGTGAACTCAACTAAATGTCAAAGCTTCATTAATAAACAAGATTAACAGGCCGAAAACCTTTCTCGGGTGCATTATGAATGTGTTTTGCATTTATCCACAATCACTGATTCATTTTGTTTTTATTTTCCCCAAATTAACGGCTTGAAATGGCCAAAATGCCATTGATAATATCAATTTTTTTTGTTTTGAAATATATTTGAGTAAAAGCCTGGGAAACAATACAGATTTTCAAACAATAGTAAGAAGTTTATTCTTTAAAGGGCCAAATAAACTACACAGGCGGTTTGATTACAGCGTCAACAGAATGTCTGTGTACATAAAAAAAAAATTTTAGTTTTGTACAAACACGCTTCATACATTTTTCATATTTTTGATCAAACCGCTTGTGTAGCTTATTATGCCCACAACAATCAAACCAATATTGTTAATAAAAGTAATGTTCGAATTAGTTAGAAAACTTGATTAAAAAATATACCTACTGAACGTTTAAAGTATTTAGTTGAACTTGAAGTGCCAATATAGATTAGAAAGGTTCACAGGGCCATCAAACATTCATAAGTGCTAAAAATGGCCCAATTGCACCACATTTTGCATCAATATCCACAAATCCCTGACATTTGTAAAACTGCTTCGGGCGAAAAGCAGATGACGCCCTTATTTTCATTTTCTTTTTAGGGCATTTTGTGCGTTTTGCGTTTCATACGTGTTGTCTAAGGCCCAGAACAGACGGTTAAACGCAACTGCAACGAAACTAAAACTTCTAGTTATTTTCGAGTTTCATTTGAGTTTATGCCATAGACTCCTTTCAGGGACCACACACGACGCGACCATTTTGAGACCGGTTTGAAATGCATAGAAACCGGCGTGCAGGAAACTCGTGTTTGCGTTTCATCTGTTCTCAAAGAAAATCGAAATGATTGTGATAATTTCATTACATTCTGGTACAATTTAGGTTGAAGGGTGTGTGGAAAACGATTGAAACCGGTTTCAAAACAATATTAGCTTTATTCCGGTTGTCGTTATCGTCATCGACAGTGCCGTTTTTTGTAGAAGATTAAAGAACACATGCAGTGTGTCACTTTAATCTATTACAAAAAACGACACTGTCGATGACGATAACGACATCCGGAATAAGGCTGAATAATTTCTAAAGGGTTTCGTTGCAGTTGCGTTTTACCGTCTGTTCTGGGCCTAATAGTCCTAAGCACACGAGACTAATTATGCTGGTATGCTAGTATAACAGTTTAGTGTAGGATAATGGGATTTTTCGTTGGCGTAAAGTTTCAACCGCCTTTAATTCCGCACAAGCACCACAGAACCAATGCATGCGTATTAAAAATAAAAAGAATGAACCCAACAAACACGGAGGTTTGAATTCAAATCTGAATTGAAACTCAGATTGGGATTGGTAAAGACCATAATGCTCAGGAGCGGATTCTGGAAGTTTTCGGCTTCCTTTACGAAAGTCTAGGTCGACAGATGACTTGGAATGAGGCTTTCAATTTGTGTTATACCGTAACTTGTATTGCTTCAACTAGCAATCCAAAAAGTTTTAATTAAAGAATAAAAAATAAAAAATAAAAAAAAAAACAATTCTTTGATATAAAAATTTTCTTTTGCATTCATTAACGATCAATTAAAATTTAAAATTAATTTGATGTTGCCTTGGTTTCGAAACACTTAATTTAACATTTAATAAATCTCTCATAATTGTTGGAGGTTAGTTTTGGTCGAGATTTCAAAATTTTCACGTTACATATAATAAAAATTATTTGTTTTACAATTATAAACAAACAAAACCTCTATTTAGTAAGAAAAAATAAAAGTGATGAAAACAAAACGGAAAATAATGAGAAAGAGACAAAACGACAACTGAGAGGGAGTCAAATATACAATGGTAATAGGCAGCATAAATGAAAGTGTAAAACTGTCAAATCATCTGTCAACGGTTAGTTGATGTGATAATTTAAATTAACTAAGACCAGTAAAAAGCATTCAAATCTTTATTTATAAACAATACAACTAAACACAAAAACAATTACATTATAAAAAATTTAATTTTATTTAATTTAATTTCTTTTTTTGTATACACATATTTCACGAAGCTTTCTTGTTATTTCACGAGTCACTTGTGTCTTTTAATTATTTTTTTTTTTTTTGTAATTGTTGTTTTTTTTTTTTTTTTTGTAGTATTTTACCGCCTCCTCTCTCGGCACGGGTATGCAGTAGAAATTCCTTTAAGATTTTTTTTTTTTTAGATTTTAGTTTGTGCCTCACTGTGTCATTGGTTCATAAAGTAAAATTTACGATAAATTTAATCTCATCAAATTTGAATTAAAAATAAAAATATATTTTGAATTAAATGTATAAATTTAAAGCGAAGTACACTTCAAAAAATAATTGCAAATTTTAGTTGAAAGTTTTGAAACTAAATTTATAGGTTCTCTAACAAATTTATTTATTTTTTCTTGAATGAAAGTTTTTTAATACTGGATTGAAATCATATTAACAAGTTAAGGACATAATATGGCATTGCAGTAATCCGGTAGCCAATTTGAAAAAAAACCTGAGTGATAAACAAGTTCGAAAGTTACTCGGCCTTATTATGAGAGTCCTTGTCCTAGTCAAAAACTAGTCGTTTTCAGAAATTGGTATTACTATTGTCGTAAGCGACATTTATACGGCAAACTTTGTATGTGTTTTAAAGTCTGGTTAACGTAAAATTTAAATGATATCGACAGAAATTTCAAACGACTCGTAAAAAGGCTGATTATTTTTTAATTGTTTACACGTATTTATTCCTAATGAATTAGCAAAATTTTGAAAAATACAACAATATTTTAAGAATCATTTTTTATTATTAAAATAGTTTTTGGATAACTTTTATAATTATATTGCCAGAGCATTACACAAACAAAATATGAGCTTCCTCCAAAATCATCAGTCGCCCTAAATCTTCGTCAAGCCAAAAACTTCCAGAGTGCACTCCTTAGAAATATGGTTTTCACCAGTAATCAATGTGGGCTTAAAATTGTACTTCACCGCTAATTCATTTGAGTTATAAAAGGTTCACATAATGAAAATTTAAAACGCTAAGGTTAATATTTAACACCGAAAAGATGTAACTCGGCACATTTATAAGACGCCAAGCCATTTGACAATGCAAAATAAAATGCAAATCGCACGAAAGACAGACAATCAAGGACGGCCTTATTGCTCAAATATTTTTCAAAATTAATTCCAGTAATGATACCCTTAACCACAGGTGGAAAATATATAAATATATAAGTTCGTTTTTATAAATATAAGTCAATATAAGCCAATCCGTTTGAATTTCTAGCTTTTTAATTCTAAAGGCCGGGATTCATTATCCAATACAATTACGATTCATTCAAACGAAAATCTGATGGAATTCTATCCGACATAAAAAAATGTCTTCAAAATCTGTTGTCAATGCCACACTATCCCAAGAAATGCAACTCTGATCACATATAAAGCCTAGATTACACTATCTCACAAGTCTTACGTATTCCATAATACTTTGTGAAATAGAAATCTAATGAGTTTTGATGCGACTGTCAAAAAATCTAATGTGAAATGACAGTTTGTGTTCACACCATCACACAAAGTATAAACACTCACACATGAAATAAAATGCAACCCTGATCCAATGAAAAGTATTATTGTTTAGAAATTTTTCAGAAAACGATGAAATCGTATGGGATGTCAAACTTTTTTCATAATACTTGTCATTTTCGTGACACATTGCATTCACACTACCAGACTTTGTCATATTACTTGACTCTTTGGCATGTATTAATACAAAGTATAATAGTGTAATCTAGCCTTAAACAACCATTTTATGAAAATTTTGGAAAAATTCCAATCAATTGTAGTGGGAAATGTAAGAAGAGATAAACTCACTGTTTATTGATGATGTTTTTGTTTAAACTTTGATATTGTTAAAAGTGGAACGGTTGCTTATAGTTCTTACCCGCTTAACAGTTTTATTTGGTTTAATATCTTTAGTTTTTCTAAAATCTTTTTGGATGAAGTTTCTTAACGATCTGGCCTAAGCAACCAGTGAAATGCGCATATGAATAGCTTATCCCATCAACAATAAATTTCAGTGCTTTTATCAAGAATAAAAATTAGGAATTATGCACGAATAACTAAATCTTTTAAATTAAAATTTTGTTTTCTCCAAAATTATTTTGAATTTTCTTAAACATTTGCAAGTCGGACAGACTTTTCAAAAAAATCTGTCACTCAATTCATTTTTAAGCCAAACTATCCTACTTTATGAGCACACACGATTTTTTAACAAATCGTACGACTAAATAGGATAGTGTATCGCCGCGGCGCGCCGGCTTAAGCGGATATTACACGGTCATACTTGGTACATACATGGAATGATAAGAGGGAGAGAGAGTGCTTTGCTATTACAAGTATACAAGCAAACACTGAATGGTGATGTATTTAAAAAACTTGCAACAAGCTTAAACAAACAACACAACTTGGGCCAGGAAAAATATCTGAAATAACTTTCGTGAGTATTTTCACATAGAAGAAGGGCTCTAAATGCTTAACTTATAAGTACTTTTGTAAAAGACTGCATTAAAACATACCCAGCAGGAAAAAGAAGGAGTACGGATGCCTTCTAGAAGGTCTCTGTACGCCTTCTTTAGGATATTTTGCTTGCTCCGTTCCATACTCATATCTTTTTTTACACATTTTGTCACTGCGGTGTAGGCTTCCGCTCTCGCTTCTTTAGTATACAAATAAAAATGGTACCGGGATCAAAAAATTTCATTATTCTGCTTTTGCTTGTGCAAAAAAAACAATACAAGAAACGTTACTCCTTCTCTGCTCCATTCTTGTTTCTTATATTTTATACGAAATAGCCGACCCTTCTTGAATTAAAACCAAAAAAATGTTTAGTCAGACCTTTAAGAAAAAAGGTCTTCTGAGTTTTCCCGCTGGGTATATTCACCCTTGGCTTACGAAAACACAAATTAAATTTCCGTTGTGTATGCTAGAAGAGCTATAGTAGGTATGTGGATATGGTGGCATACAAAAAATATTCAAAAAGTTTGAAGACCATCATACCAAACTGACAAGCACGAATATGTTGGTATGTCATCATACCATGCTGACAAACCAAGTATGACCGTGCAATACCTGCTTTAGACTATAGAAAGTATGTAAATACGATATTATGAATCATTAAGAGAATTGGAATTGGTTTAACGATCTACGTCTGCCAGTTCGTAATTTTGTCTTCCGCATACATGTTGAAGTTGGGCTTTTTTAAACCCATATATAATGGGGACTAGATTGTTATACATTTTTATCACAAATAGTCCAAAACAGGTTGCTATTGAAATTCAGCCAAAGCGGTCTACAGATACAGGCCTGTTCTGAAAATCACTTTAACTCAAATCAGCAGCCGTATTCTGTAACTCGCTTAGCTAAAGCTAAATCTCGATCGCTAAAATGCCTTAGAGAATGCAAAATTTAACAATTTTAGCGATGGTTTTAAAAGCTTAAATTGCGGCGAATTAAGTTTTTATGGCGCTGGCATTCGTAGCCAAAAATCGCTAAATTAACTTTTTAAATTTTTAGCGATAGAGATTTAGCTTTAGCGAATTACAGAATACGGCCACTGGTGATCGCAAATTACATATACCTTTTAAAATCACACGTGTGATATCTTAGTGTTCTGTTTTTGTGTGTTTCAGTGAGATTTTCAATTGCCGAAGCATATCGAGAAACACAAAAAAGTTTGACTTTCAGAACACCACAAAATCAGACGTGTGATTTTAAAAGCAAGTAATTTGAAATCACGTGACTTTCAGAACAGACCCGATAAGGAGTATTAAACATTGAAAATTAACCAAATCGGTCCATTATTTCACCTGCACCACACAAGTGTACTCCCGAATTTAAACGATTTGTAACGAAAGTTTGATATGATTTTTAATAAGTACTATAGTGAAGGGTATATAAGATTCGGCAAAGCCGAATGTAGCACTTTTGCTGGTTTTTGTCACGGTTTGTATGAGGTGCGATGAGATTTAAAGAAATAATTATGGAGTTTTAATAAACATATGAATTTAAATTAAAAAACAAAACGAGTTTTGAATAAATTTAATTTTTATATAAAATATTTAAATTTTTTTTTTTTTCTTTTCAATGATTTTTTTTTTTTTTTTTCAATTTAATTAAAATATGTTTGCCTTTTTTACAGTGTAAATTTTTTGTTTCTTTGTACGTTTTACGTACAATTGGCTTTTTCTATGAACTTTTTTATTTGACGAATCCATATGCACTTTTTTCTATTTCAAGAATTTCTTTTGAGTGTATTAATTTATCTTTTTTTTTTTTTCCTTACAAATTTGAAAATAACTTTTTAACTTTACACTTCAGCTCTTAAACTCACCGTTTCCATATTTTTTAATATCAAATTGATTTTCGTTTTTACTTTTTTTAAATTCTTGTTATTCCTTTTCTACATTTTAGTTGAGCTGAATATTAATTTTTAATAATTCCGTAAAATTGAAAAAAAAAACAAACAAAAAATATCAATATAAAATCACTATCGAAAATACCGGAAACAATTTCAATTCAAAAAAAAACTGTAGAAAATTATAAATATTTTTATTAAAACACTAATATTTTCTCATGAAACTTTTGCACAATACTCGCTAATTATGTAACTTTATTTTTAAAGAAAATTTAAATTTGTTCAATTAATTCAAATCCGTTAATTAATTCCAACAAATTAAATTGTTATTTAAATAGAAAAAATCATAGTTTCCGTTTGTTTTGTTAGAAATTTTCTGTTGTAGTTGCGCGGTTTATGAATTATTATTACAAATTTCAATATTTTTTCATGTAACGAAGTAGAATAATTTTTTTTTTTTATTTTTTTCTTAAAACAACAACCCGATTAACGTACTAATGGGATCAACCGATGTCTACGAAATCTACTTCGATGTTTAAATGTGAACAAAATTAATTGTGTGCCAGTCGATCACTTCTTCGTTCGATTCACTGATTGATATTTTATCACAATTGTTGCACTTTTTTCTCGTTATTGTTGTTTTTGTTGTACATGTGTATTTCTCGTTGAAAAAAACTTTTTTTTTCGAAATTTTCAAAAATAAAATTCGTCAATTGTTGGCCACTCTAAATCACCCAACGACATGAACGAGACACAATCCGCGTTACAATAAACAACAAAATGCTTGTTCAGTAAAGTCGGTCGACTTTTACGAAAATTCAGATTTTGTTCTCTTATTGTTGTTTTTGTTGTTAAATTTGTTTCTGTTTTCTATTATTTTTCATATACATATGTATGGATGTATATATTCAGTTATTTATAGCCAAAAAGATAATGTGTTTTTTCAAATTTTTTTTTTTTTGTTTCTGAAATTTCAAAATTTTGTTGGTAACGCACACATTTGCAAAAACATTTTGTTTCATTTGGACAGATCTGTAAAAGTATAAACTTCTATTCGAATATTATTATCTGCCTTAATAGTTTTTTCCAAAAGTTTTAAAATCGAACATTTTTATGTTTCCATACAAATTTCCTTTTCGAAATACAAATGAGTTTTCGCATTATGTGAAGGGTTTAGACCAAAGCAGCTTTTAAAAAACTACAGTCAAAATAGAAAAACTGCCATTGTTCCACAGTTGCTTTTACTTCTGATTCCAACCAGTTGCTTTTACTTCTGATTCATTAAATATAATCAGTCACTGTCAAACCAACTCGAAAGTTGTACACAAATTTTCGTTTTTTGTTTGACAGATTTTTGTTTCGACTCCAGGGTCCTGATTCTGACAGTCGTGAATGAGTACTTTCTCGATTCGAAAGCAATTTAATATCTAATTATTTTAGTTAATACTGAACGAATCGAAATTATTTAACAATACTGAAAAAATAATTTCGATTCGTTCAGTAACGACTGAAATAAAATTGCTTCGAATCGAGAAAGCACTCGATCACGACTGCCAGAATTAGGCCCCAGTTCTTAAACCCTGGGCAAAAGATCTTTAAGAAATAAAATTTAAAAATTTCGGCTGTGCCGAATCTTTGATATCCTCCGCCAAGAGTTAGAAAATTTTAGAAGAGGGCTTTTTCGAGATCAACCAATCTTTAAAGAACAACCCTCGCAGTATTATGAAACGGGGAGAGTATAGGCGTATTAAAGTAAATTCCAAAAGTACGCTTTATATGTATGACCAATGGTAAATTATATGAAATATGAAACGTAATTAAATCTAAGTCAAAGTAAATAATATCTTAATTTATAAAAGCGATTCTCAGGAGGGGATTTTACATTAGACCCTCGGTAAATTATGGATCTTTCAGCACAAAGTTGCTAACGTAATTCCTGGAATTATGAAACCTAAATTGGACCAAATTTCATTTCAGTAGTGCAATTTTCTTTTAGCGTTTTATGTTTTAAATTGTTTACAGTGAGCTTTATATGGGGCCTATGGTTAATTATGAGCCGATATCCACGAAATTTAGCGGAGTAATTTTGTATCTTATGAAACTATGACAGACTAATTGCCTGTTTTTTGTTGACGAGCGCAAAACTTACTCGTTTAACTTACATTTCAAATAAAAACAAAATTTGTTTTTGTTGTAAATTCAAGTTAAACTAGAGAGTTTTGCGCTCGTCATCAAAAAAACAGGCAGTCAATTTTACTAAAATAACGTTGCTCGTTAAAGTTCAAGGCTTATAAAATTGTTTCCCGAGAGTGGGTTTTATATGGGGCCTATGATATTTTTGCAAATTGCCAAACTTGCGACTCTTGTTTCATGATGCCCCTTTTTAATTTTTGTGCAATTTTAAATAATTAATGTCAGTTTATAAGAAACATCAATTTGTGTCTGAGAAGTAAAATTTGTTTTGAAAAATGTCTTAAGAAAGCCAAAGCACTTAACTGGTCAGATCAGACCAAGACCCTGCAAATAATGCGACTAGTCCATACACGCATGTAAAACGTAGCCCATAAGGGACTAGGACTAGTCCAAAGGTAACCCAAATGTATTGAAATTGTATGTATTTAACATTACGATATCCTAGGGCAGGACCATATAAACCAGCTTTGCATTACAAATGAGTAGTCTTAAAATTACTCCATGGTATACTCCAGAGGATTAGTTTTGAAATCGTTTAAAAACGAGAACATGTCGTTAAAAACGAATACATGTCGTTTCACTATAAACTCTTTTTAACAATGACATGATATATGTCTGCATTACATTGGACCAGTCCAGGGAGTAGTCCATTTGATCAAAATGGATCAGGTAGTCCAATATTATTTGCAGGGGAATTTGTTGTTTTTTTTTAACGACAGTGAATTGAACAGGGCAAGTTTACGAAACAAAATTGTTAGGCAAAATAACGAAGCTTGTGTAAGTAAATTTTTATAAAATTTTTGGCAGTTCGATAGACTGGCGTAAAAATTAACAGTTTGCACAGATTGCGACACTTTTAAAGGCAACTTCACCAACTATTATACTTTGTTTTGATACAAGCAATATGGGCATTTCCGTCAAAAGGTCCACCGTGGCCCAAAATTTAAAAGATATTAAAAGCTGATTATTTTACGATATTGTTATAGAGAAATATTTAGATTTTACTAATTTTATAAATTTACCCATAAATTTGTTCACTTAGATGAACAATCAGACTGCAAAGTTGTGCAAACGTAATTTCTTATATGTGAGAATGTTTTATTGGATGTTTTCTTTAATATTTATATTTCTTAAATGAGGTGATATTTGACAAAAATTATTTAAAAAAATTTTCTTATATGGCCTGTAAGCTAAGGAAGAGTTCAAAGAGAAATATGCTATTCGTATTAACGGTAAATTTATATTTTGTATTAATTATTATTCAGTTAAATTATTATGGAAAAAATTTCAAGTTAGAAATGTCACGTATAGACCCAGATTTTGGCTTAAAAAAAGGGAAAATACAGAAGATTTTGGAATTAAACCAAGACATTTTAATGTTACATTGCTACGCAAAATCTTGAAAGTAGTTTACCTAAAAATTGTGCCAGGTTTCCATGAATTACGCCTTTTTATACATGGCCACAAAAACTACTTCTTTTTTTTACGTTCGAACCGCTACTTCTTTTGCCATTATCTTTGACCTAGAATCGCGGCCTCCATAAACTTTAGCATAGTGCTTTCTTAGTGCTATAATTTAAGGGTTAAGAGAACGTAAAAATATTTGTTGTTTAAAATGTTATTGCATTTTTGATGCGTACGACTGTCACGTTTAACAATTTGGATTTACCCATATGTAAAAGTGTGGTTTTAACAAAAGCATGTACTTGTGTGAAAGTGTAAATACAAACTGTTGCGATCGAAAAATGTCATGGTAACCTGCCGGCCAGGGTTCGAGCCCCAGCCACGTCAAGAATGAAAAGATTATCAATAACAATTTTAATTAATTTTCATGTTGTAAAACTCCTTTCTTCATAAAAATAATTTAATGAAAATTAAATTTCATGAACTTAAGCCTAATTAAAAGTATTAAAAATTTGGATTTAAAACCATAAATAGTTCAACAAAATAACCACAATACTAATTATTGTTAAAGCTAAGGCACGAGCTCTATGTGTACATTTGTCCTTCAAGTTGTGCTGAAAAAGGTCAACGGAAAAGAGAAAGACAAAATGAAAAAACAAAAAAATGTACTTGGACTTCAAGAAAAATTCTTGACAAAAGTACGGAAAAAAAACAGAAGTAAGGAAAAAACATGTAAAATCAATTAAAGTGGATAATCATTCAGGAAAGCAAATTTCGATCTACCAAATGTTAAAATATAATTTGGTTTAAGGATTTATGTTTGACTATTGACGTCAGCAGTCGTCGATGGCTGCGAATGTAAGACGGCAAATCCATCTGAGGAGATCGAGTAGTTGCGATCGAAACATGTCATGGTAACCTGCCGGCCAGGGTTCGAGCCCCAGCCACGTCAAGAATAAAAAGATTATCAATAACAATTTTAATTAATTTTCATGTTGTAAAATTCCTTTCTTCATAAAAATAATTTAATGAAAATTAAATTTCATGAACTTAAGCCTTATTAAAAGTATTAAAAATTTGGATTTAAAACCATAAATAGTTCAACAAAATAACCACAATACTAATTATTGTTCAATAAGATTTTTAACAGTCGAAACAAAACTCCTTAGATTTATATCTTACAAAGTATTATGGAATACGTAAGACTTGTGAGATAGTGTAAACTAGCCTTTAGCGATATCATGAAGACCCATAATGAGTGATTATAGTTGAAAGGTAAGCAGTGTTGAACGAAATACTATATCATTACAATATACGTTACTTAGTAAGAGAAGCTTGCGAACTTTTCATTCTTTTAAGCATCTGTTCATTAAACAGCCATTTACTATATTTTAACTTTTACTCAATTGCAAAATAAAAAAATTTATATTTTAATATTATGCTGCTCTTTTTTTATTATTTTTAATGCTTTTTTTTATTAATTTTGTGTTTCCCTTAGTTTATTCCTAACGAGAGTGTCTGTCTGTTCGTTTTGATTTGTATGAGTATGATGTAAAATATATTTGTCGAATATAATCCCTAAAAACTAAAACATGATGCCGAAAATCCATCCAACAAACAAAATCATTTACAAATTTAAATCTAAATGTGCCTTTTATTCTTAATATTGCAACATTTTTGAATGCTGAATGCAAATATTTACAATATTACAAACATATTTACATGATGTAAATATATATGTATGTAAAATATACATAAGTTTGTAATGTAAAAAATATTTAAATTTATTTACATTTCTAAATTTGTATATACATGTTTTTATGTATATTAGCTTATTACAAGTACATATGTATGTCATTTACATCTTAATACATACATAATTTGAAAACAACAGCATGTTTAAAAAATGTCAAATTTTTATAATCTCTTAATAAATTTCATTTCAATAATGTTTATTTTATTAATTTTATTTCTTTCAGGTTGTATTTATAAAATGTTTTTTATTTAATTTCTTATTTTTATTCTGAGTGTCCTTGTCCTCAAGCGGAAGTCTCTTAAGCGGGACAAAAAATATTCAAATACAAAATTCTGTTTATTTTAAATTAAAAGTACATACATACATACTTAAATTGTGGGAACCATGGAAATAATTTTTAGTTTTATAACGGGTGTAGTTTTTCGTGATACACAATTAATTAAGTTAGATTCGAATCTTTTTGTTTTGAATTTAATATTTTCATGAAATGCTCTTTTGATATTATAAGCCGCGGAAACCCTCCCGGAACAGGCGCGGATCCAGCTTGAGCATTAGGGGGTGAAATATTGTATGATACAAAAAAGTAAAAAATATGTTTTTAAAAGTTTATTAAAAACCATATGTGTATTAGGCTAATGACTTTTTGTGGACAACATTTCTTCATCCCACCACGCGATGGGCAATTTAGGATGGATAATTTTTTTTTTTTTAATTTCAATAAACTTAATATATGGTATATTTATGGTTTATATATGCTATATATTATAAATATATAAAATAAGTAACTGTATAACAAAAATGTAAAGCTATTTTTTTGGGTTTACTGAAATAAATTTTAAGTTTAAAGTGAGAGTTGATTTTCATAATGGAAAAAAAAATTTAAAAACATCTTGAGCAACTTTAATAGCTCGTTCCGCGCATATTTTACTACGCTGCTGAAAATTATGACTGTTTCATATAATATCCGCCAAACAACTCATCTATCACAACATCTATCATTTGCTATCTATCATCTATCATTTTTTTTTGCGCCCTTCTTCCGTACAAATGGTAAGATGTTCCCAGTAAAAACTTCGCCTACAAAATAATGTGTTGAGTAATCAGAAAAACTTACAATTCTACTGAAAGAACCAATGAATTTTTCAAGGCGTGACCCAAAATGAACGCATTCAAAAGTAAGTCATTATTTTTTTACTTAAATACATCCAGAAAAAAGTTGTTATAGAAGTTGTTATACATGTAGTTATAGAAGAAAGCTACTTAATAATGAGTTAAAGAAGCTATTCGTTTTGAAAAAGTAAGCGAAGTTTTTACTGGGTTGTTATGTTCATGAAATTATTGAAAATACTTAAAATTTTGTTATTAAATGTTAATTTTCTATACAAAGGACAAAAAATTTAAATTCAAAACTTTATCGCGTTTGGTGCGGAAATTTTTTTCACGATCGCGAAAAAATTGCAGAAAGTACTACCCTAATGTGTATATTATATTAAAAAAAAAAACTCAACAAAAAGGCTAAATAAAATTGTTGATCTGAGCCACGTTTTTATTCGACGAAGGGTAGGAAATGACCTCCCGCTCGTAGCATTACTGACGAGTATTGAAACAAAAATTTGAAATATTTTTCTTAGATTTAGGTAGATATCTTCATCACAGTTTATTAAAGCATCTACAACTTTATCTGATAGATCAGGCTCAAGTTTAGATGTTAGTAGGTGTTTATCTCTTTTATCAAATATAATCAGCTCATCAGCTAGTTGTGTTTTTAACAGTTTTGTATCTGTATATGACTTGATTACACTTTGAGGTAGAAGTTTAGGTATGTTTAATACATTAATGGCCATTTTCTCAATGTATCGATAAACTGGCTGTTACTTAATGTCAACAAAAATTTATTATAGCGATAAAATGTACGTTAACGATTTTGGGTTTCTCAATATACCGACAAAAAACATTGTTTTCAGCTGGCAACACCTCTCAAAATACATGTTAAAGACGGGAGTCAGCTGATTGAATTTATCTGTACGGCAAATAAAAGGAAAATAACTAATTGGAAGATGAGTGGTGCTGTACCCATGTTCTGTAACTTTAGTGAGAACTTCTCGCATCGAAAAGATGTGAAACAAAATATTCCATCGTTTCTCGAAAAGTGAGAAAAAATTGTGTCTGTAACTCATGTCGAAAAATATCAAAAGAGATTACGTCGTTACGTCATAAATATGATAACATTGCACCCGAAGCCAATGTGACATTGCAGACGTTGAGAACGCCAGTAACCCATATTATTGACGGCGACCAAAATTTACAAAAATTTTAAAATTTTCAACGATGGCGGCGAAAATACAACAAATACAAAGTGCGACTTCAATGTATGTTGTTTGCAAACGAGCTTTGAAAAAATTCGTATATTTTATAAAAATGTAAAAAGCAAAATAATTAAACAATGAAAAAATGTGCCCAGAGCAAAATGTTATTATTATTTTTCTTTGCATTTTGCTTTTTTAATGTTAAAATTTTTTCACGCCCCATTTTTATTCGTGAGTTTTTTTGACAGTTCAAAGCAGGAACTTTTCTCACTAAAATGTTGCAGACACACTTTTTCTGTAAATTGGCGAGTAAGTTCCTTACGTGACAGCTAATACTCGCCAAAAAAGTTACAGACACAGTTTAGTGAGAAAAACAGCTATTTGTTTCAATATATGGAATTTTTCATTTCACACATTTCAATCGAAAAGTTTCTCGACGCGAGAGTTACAGAACATGGGCACTGGTTAGCTTTGCGACAGAATGGAAGCAAATTAGACATTGAGAAAATCAAATTTCTTTAATGTGCAGTTTTTCGTTGGGAAAAGAGATAATCGTATAATGAGAAAACGGCCATAAGAATATCTATTGGGAAAGGTGTTTTGGTATCTTCTAAAATTAATTCATTAAGAGGAATGTAACCTACTACCTACCCGGTAGTAATCTTCAACATTTTGGATGTGATTATTTCGTTCAAATCTTGTGTTTTCGATTCGAACCTCGATTTGAACGCAAATAACTTAACATTTTTTTAAAAATCGCTTTGAATTGTTCTTTGGCTTTATTTCTGTTCTTCAAGGCTCATGATTAAAGTTGTGATGAGGCTTGATCCTTTTTGAAGATCTATATCGTGCTTTCGTAAAATGATACTAAGCGGTTGTGTTACAATAAGTATCACCCTTAATATGTATATTTCGCAAATAAATTCAAACGTACTAAGTGAGTTCCTTAATATAAAGGTAGAGATACTACCTTTCCACTCATTGTTTTTTCCAAAGCTTCTACTGTATGATGTACACTTGTTGCAAAGTGTAAAATTGAGTCGTGACGGTCCACCCATCTTGTCTCGCATAATGTATGTAATTTGTTAGGTCAAGACCAAAATTTGTCAAAGCTTTAAGAACTTTTGATGATAGTGCCTTCACATCAATTGACACATCAACGTCATCAATATCCTTTGAAGCCTCTTCAAATGCGTTTACAATAAAGCCAATAAATTCTTCCCTAACAACTTTTTGTTGTATGTTGAAATATCTTAAAGATAAGGAAATCTGGATTTTCCCCGAAAAATCCGTGCTTTCGTCAAAAATTATCGAAAGGAATTTTGATTCATTTAACACATACATACATAAATATTGCATTTACTAAGGCTTATTAATAATTTAACCGCACGCATTTTCAAGTCAAACGTTTAGTCTTTGGATATAGATGGCACAGATGAATACGGTAAACTAGATGTTTCATTGGAAATATCTAATAAATAATTATTAGGATTAAGATAAGGATACTTATTGAAAATTTCGTTAGAGATTCAATAAAAAGAAAAAACAAACAAAAAACTTGCTGGGATTTCCAAAAATTTTGTACATTTAAAAAAAAATATTATTATTGGGAAGTCTTGTATTATCGAAATAAACAATACATATTTTTATAATTAAGGGGGGGGGGGGATTTCCTTATCCCCCTGAATCCGTGCCTGTCCCGGAATAAGGGATTTCTGCACAATAGTTGCACAAAACAAGCTAGACGTGCAATATTGGATCCTAATTACATATTCACAATTTAGGAGTCTCTAGCACCTATAAATATGACCTTAAGAAATAGGGGTAAGAGTATGATCGTTTTTGGCCCCTTAGTTATAAAATATATTTTAGATTAAATTGAATTTTATTTCTTCGACCTTTCCTGCTCATTGGGGCAACTGTCTCCCATTGCACCAGATTAAAAGTAGTTTGGTGAAACTTCGGACTCAAGAGTTAAAAAAGACTGGCCATTGAAACGTCATTTTGTATCTTTGTCGTATCCCAGTTATGCGTGTACCTGTTTAGCCCGGAAGGATATAGCACCGAAAGGCTTAATAAACTTGTGATGATTCCTACAACCCTCGGGGTGCTTTTTTTGTAAATTACCCAATTGGCATTCCTTAACAGGCTTGTCAGATTTTTTTTACCTTCGTCGCTAAATTATACTTTGAAAATCGTCAAAATTCGGCAAATTTAATTTTCCAACTACCGGTTCACACACGTCAAGTTTGACTCGTCAAGTCTTGAGCTTTTAGGAGAGAAGGGAAAAGAGAACGGCATTTCTTTTCCCCGCTTTCCTGAAAGCTCAAGACTTGACGAGTCAAACTTGGCGTGTGTGAACCAGCACTAAGATTTTTGTTAAGAAAAAGTCGCCAAATATGTGTGTTATCTGTTTTGAGCTTGGAATTTGGAACTGGTGTAGCTAAAAGAGGCAATAGGGGGTTGAAATTCGTAAAACGAATTTCCGAAGACAAGGGGTTTGAAGCAGTGTTTGAAAATAAACAAATCATTATTTAGCGTTCAATTTGAAGTGATTAAAAAATCACTTCAATCTATAGGTAATCATCTCGATTTTTAAGAACCCAGGTGTGAACATAGTATTAATCACTACAAATTGATATGATTACAACTAAATCACTTTGTCTGTGTTCGGACGGCTCATGTCTTATTGACATGATTGCTACTTTATAAGCGAGAGGGACGAGGGGAAAAGAATCGAGTACACAGATGCATGTACTGTCAGTACGCCTTGCTGTTTCATTCGTTGTTTAATTTTGTTATTGTTTTTAATATCAAAAAAGCACACATGCATACGCACGACTATACAAAATAAAAAACATGTCGTCAACATGACATGAATCATTTGAACGCCAGTTCATGTTCAAAAAAGAAAAAGGAAGAATCTTGTCAATAAGACATGAGCCGTATGAAGTCAGACTTTATTAATCACATAGAATCCTCTGAACCCTACCTCAAACTAAGTATAATGTAGAATCGGCCACCATGAACGTACTCCTCACGTGTACAACCGAACACGATTTCTTCTTAATATTTTTATTTTGTACTTAAATAATTCATCAATTTCATAATGAATATTTTTTTTTTTTTTTTCTTAATTCATTTTTATTATTGAATCTTTCTTATCGAAATTAACAATATGTATTCAAATCTTAATTCTACTTGTTGTTTATTAGTTGTTACCAATGTAACCACTAACTGCTGTATTCAAATTTTAAAAATGTCTTCTAGTTAGGCTCAAAGTATCGGTTCTTTTTAGCTTCTGGTGACCTTCGAACTGAAGCAGACCCCGAGCGAGGTAGTTAGGGTGGGCCATTAGTTTATCGATGTACTAATTGAATATTTTTTAATTTCCTCCTGGATAGAGGGGACGTTGAGATCTCTGTGGATAATATCATTACGTATATACCATGGGGAGCAGACAATTTGTCGTAATATTCTAGACTGTCTTCTTTGAAGCTTTTGGATGTTAGATGCGCATGCAGTACCCCATAATTGGATGCCATATGTCCATATTGGTTTTATGATGGACTTGTATAAGAGAATTTTGTTGTCTAAAGACAATTTTGAGTTTCGACCAAGAAGCCAATGTAGTTGAGCTGCTTTAAGTTTCATAGCCGTTATTTTCGCTTCAATATGACGAGACCAGGTCAAGCGGCTATCTATATGAATTCCCAAGTACTTAACATGGTTTTCTACCGGAACAGTGTTGTTATTTATTTTTACAGCTGGGCACGTTTGTCTTCTGAGCGTTAAGTTAAGTGAGCACATTTAGCCGGGTTAACCTTTATTCTCCATTTTTCTAGCCATGCCTCTATATGAACTTTAAAGATATCAACTGTCATTTTCATCATCTCAAATGTAATGCGAACGGCTTTGATTATTTAAATCAACATTTTGCTTAAACGCAAGTGTGAACATAGTATTACTTTATTTGTGGAAAAATTAAAATATCAAAATTTTATTGCGATTTAAAAGCATTTTGTATTTAAATAATTTTTCCTACATTACCCCAAAACAAACACCCGATTTATGATTTACAAAATGTTTGAAAACAAGTTAGATTGCTATATTCGGCTGTGCCGAATATTTATTACCCTCCTTTGACAGATTGAATATTTCAGGTGTGGGCTATATGGGGAAGTGTTTTCCGAGAGAAGGCTTTATATGGGGCCTACGTAAAATTATGAACCGATTTTCACGAAATTTTACAGTGTGATTTCTCGTCTTCTAAAACTGTGACAGACGTTTTGGACTTACTAAAATATTTTTCGTCAGTGGGCTTTATATGGGGCCTATGTTAAGTAATGGACCGACCATCACGAAATGTAACACTGTGATTTGTAGTCCTATAAAACTGTGACAGACTAAATCTTATTACAATATATATCATAGTTCGTTATAGTTTTAAGTGTACTAAAGTGTTTTTTTAAAGTGGTCTTTGTCATATAAAACGAATTTGTTCAAAATCGTTTACTAATCCGTGCGTTTACCCATCATGTCTGTTAGTTTTTTAAGCAAAATTAGAATTTTTAGTCAGGTTGTTTCACATTTGAACTAATAACTCTTAACCTACTAAACCGATTTTGCTGGATTTGAATCCCAAACTGCTTGCGTTAGCTTTGAATAGGTTGACTTTAATATTTTTCTTTTGGGTTATTCAAAAGTGAGCGGAAAGACAGACGGGCATGGCTAAATTGACTTAGAATTACTCAAGGTCCCAAAATATATACACTTTATGGGGTCTTAGATGTGTATTAAAAAAGTTTCACAGGGAACGAAAAACTTAGTATATTTTCATTCACCACTAGTGGTGGAGGGTATAAAAATTACGATAATGACTGCGAATGAGTAGAAAAAAATTCATTAGTGAAAAATTGTAAACAAAAAGAAAAAAATACCTTTAAGTTTAGTCACGATGCCAATCGTCATATAAATATAAATATGTACATATAAACACAAACACAAAACCGACAAACAAAGTACATACAAACATGTCAAATACACCTGTGAAAGTAAAAAAAACAGCAACAGCAAATTAAAAATGGCAGATAATCTCTTAATCATTGAAGGAAAAATGAAAATGCATGCCTTTCATAATAAAAAAAAAACACATAGAAGGCATAAAAGTTTCGAAGAGGTACTTTGAAGCTTTTACAAATATTATTCGCAAAAACATTATTCGAATAATCGGTTATATATTTTAATAAAATATTAGTTTTAATTTGCAAGGAATTTTTACTGGAAAATTGAAGAAAAGCCGCGAATAACGTTGTAAAAGCCACTTTTTTTTTAATGGAGCAGAGGTAAAACAAGAAAAGTTCATGTGGAAAATTGGAAAGACAGTAATAAAAAGGTTGAGAAATAGTGGAAATGCTTATATAATAAAAAAAAATGAGAGTATACTTCCAAAAATCGCTCTAGAGCTGGTAATGTGGAAAAACGTTTAAACTATCAACGCGTTTTTGGATATAAAACGTTCTTTAGCTTAAAAGAAAATCTAACCTATTATATTAGTTGCTTAGGCGCCGATCATTGGCGCAAAGTGTCGTAGTAAATGATTTCCATTTCTGCCGTTTGTTTGCTGTAGCCTTAACCCTTTCACGCACAAAACTGCTACGCTAAACTTTTTAAGAATCTTAATATATTATATAGTGTATTGAGATTTATTTTAAACATATATATAAATAAAAAATTAAAAATGTTATCGGATTACAAGATATAGCTTAGGACAAATATGTCCCAATGTGCGATAAGGTATGATATTGTTTGCACTGAAGAGTAATTTTAAGTATTAAAAACAATTAAATTTTTTGATATAAAAATAATTTTTAATTAGTTATTTTATAAATGATTCAAAACAATTTCTGTTAGCTGTAAAACATAAGTACATTGAACACATCGTTTACGTGATGGCGACTTTTTCATTATATGAGGTGGTATTGACCGCTTGAGTCCTATATTTTGAATTCGTTTTTTGTCATGGACGTTGAGGGAAGGGAGTGTTTCCTAATGGAAAAATTGTCAATCATGGTCCTGGCAACAACCTGCCTGAATTCAAGAGATGTAAGCTTTTTACCTTCAATACATTTTTCATATATAATGTATGCATTGTTCATTCTAATGTCTAATAAATAAAAAAAAAAATTTCAAATATTTGATTTTCTGTCCACTTCGTATGTGACTTTTTTTCTGGTCCATGAGATCTACACCACCCATGTTTTTATTGTACTTTCTATTTCGGGACATGATATCTCTAGACATTGGGCTAATCCTACTTGTCTACGTTTTATCTACAACGGCACATTGAGCCGGCTCAATGGTAACTTCCGAGAGTCCAGCTTGAATGTCGTCATGCAAAAATTATTGATCTTTCTCGTCCTAAATAAGGCCATCTTCAGTGTCACTATTATCAGCCAACAAATACTCCTCTATTTCACTGTTACTTTTATGAGCCTAGATATAAAAAATTATTTTATGAATAATCTAAATTGTAAAAAATGCTTTTTGAATCTTCAGTAATTGCGGCCTTTTATGCATATTGGGACACCGGTGTCCCTTGACAAAAGTTTCTTTGTTTAGTTACTTCAAAATCACGTTTTATAAAGAAAAACACTAAAAGTTGAAGCAATACATACCATTCTAACAATATGTATCGAGATCCGATTTGAAAAATACAAAATAGCGATAATAGTCTTAGCTTTCTAGCTTAGTGGTACCAACCTTTGAACAAAATAAAACCTTGTTTACATGTGAGCGATTGGTGTATCAAGAGATGTGCAATTGTTTTCATTATGAAAAAATAGTTTGTTTAAATTAAGGGACACCGGTGTTACTCGCTCTTTCAATAGCATTCATGCCTCCAGATCCCCTAGGTCGGCCCCTATTTCGCTGCCTCTGTGGATTCCAATCAAGAGCTATTTTACATATATTGCTGTTGGGCTTTCGCAGGGTATGTCCACCTCAATTTCCTTTATCTTAACTCTTGGCTTACCGGTATTTGTATCCACTTGCCTGGCCATCATAGTCTGAGAATGTTCCTCAAGCATTGGTTAATAAAAGATTTGAGTTTTCCGCTGCTTTCTTCTGATTTCAGCCAGATTGTGCAACCGTACAGCGACACAGATTCTACATTGAAATTAGATATTCGAATCTTCGTCTTTTCAGTGAGCTGTCGTGAATACCAAAAATTATTTTTTAAGCTTGCAAATTATCCCTTAGATTTTTTGATACGACTTTCTATATCTAATCTGCAGCCTCCATCTTCAGCAATTTTGCTGCCCAGGTAAGTATATTCAGGAACATCCTCAATCATACGGTTGCCTAGAGTAAAGTTAACATCTCTCGTCGAGTTAATTCTTATTGCCTTGGTTTTATCGACATCATTTGCCTGTTGAGATAGAAATTCTTGATTGTTTGCATAATACTTTTGATAATCTTAATAAAAAATATTATACATGGTGGCCCAAATAAGACCAACCAATAATAAATACGTACATAAACTTTTTTACTTTATTATATATTTTTTTTTGCAGGTTATAACTGAGTTCTTATGAATTTTTAAATAATGCACATACAGAACTCCACAGACGCGCTGTGATTCGGCTAGAGCATGCTAGCGGGACAATATTTATGACGTAATTTCCATTAAGCACTGATAGCGTCTTGTAAAGAACCCCCCCAGGTAGCGAATTCCAAGAATTTATTTGTTTATCACCTATCATAAAGGTATCTTATCAGGGGGTCAAAGTGACCATTTATAAGAGAGGTAATTTTTATTTGCAAATCAGTTGTATTTTATGCACACTTGTGGTAACATATTATAAAATTTGTAGCAAGGTGAAACGATTTTTTTGTGATGGAATATTCTGTTGAAGGTGTATATTATGGCTTATATTTTTTATAAAAAAGATGTATACTGTTGGTGTAATATCAGTTTGTAAATTTATAAATAAATCCACCAAATTTTACATTAATTGTAAACTTTAAAGATTAGCTACTTTTTTATCCACATATATCCACCTAGATTTTTCTATATGTTATACCTATAACATTCAGAAACAGATTGATATATACTATAGACCCCGAAAAGGCCCGCAAGTAAAATTATTTAATTTTTTTCAGAGCGATTCGTGGCTATGACGAAAATGGAGTTTTTGAAGACTGGCTAAAATATGACAAAACTGCACGGAACAATGGCAATTTTTATTATATTAGTGAAAAATTCAATATGTCTGATGTTTTTGATGAATCTCTAAATCAACTCAAAATTAAAATATCAAGCCTTTCAACAAATTCAGTCAAAAGTGGCTCTCTCCGTAGGACGACCCAGAAAATCGTTTTAAGACTCATCAACGAAAACGAAGAGACGGAGAGTAGAAGATCTTTTGGAACCGCGAACTGCAAGTGAGCTTCTTACCGCAGCTGAGTTAGCTACTCGAAAAGAAGGGCATCGAAGTGTTGCTAAACAGATCCATAACGTCGCGGTGAGTGAAACTAGAGAAAATAATAAGTGTTTTGAACAAAGTAGGCAGTTAACACCAGACGAAGCTTTAGCTTATTATGTGGACTAGAAATCAACTTCTCACTCATATAAACAAGCAAGAAAGTGTTCAATAAAAGCAGGGCATCAAGTGTATCCATCGTTTTATAAAAAAAATAAAACGACTGAACGATTAGTTTAAGTTCAGACGGAAGTCATTAGAAGTGTGTTACCTCTTTCATATTATACGTTGGTAAGCAAATGAAGCTGTGATGGGATTTCGGGGCATAGCACGTATAAGCAGAAATTTGAGAACACTAACGCTACAGATGAATTTTTGTTCGTATACTCATTTGTCCCTTTGAGACTGCTTGATGGCGCAACTGTGATCTGGCAAAACCCAAGACCTTCCTCTTCTTTATATTGCCGTCCTATTAAGTTAAGTTTTGCCAAGGAGACAAAAGAGTTCACGGAAGAAGAAACTTCTAAAATTTTAGATGAAGGGAGTCAACTTCTTCCAACATTATGTAAAGTTGCTGGATCTCAAATCTCTGTTAAACACGATTTGTTGTTAACAATGACTGATGGCAAAGTATGCAATGCCTTAACAGACACCAGTTCAACACAAAAGGGTAATATTTGCGGTGCCACCCTGTCTACTATGAACGAGGAATTAAAGAAATATTCCATCAACTTTACATGCATGGATCCGCACGTTTGAATGTTTGCTTCACATCAGATATCGCTTTTAAATAAAAAATTGGCAAGTCAGGGGAGATAACGACAAAGCTATTATTAAACAACGCTCACAAGAGATACAAAAAGTGTTTAAAGATCGTATGAGTCTCATTGTAGATAAACCAAAACCTAGGTATGGTAACACAAACGATGGAAACACAGCACGTAGATTTTTTCCCAAAGCTGAATTGAGCAGCGAAATTACAGGATTAGACGTAAACCTTATTCGTAGATATCATATAATTTTAAGAACTTTGTCATCGGGATAAGACATAAATTATATTGAATACGAAAATTTTTGTATTGATACTAGAAAATTATACTTGATCTATATTCTTGGTATTCCATGTCCGTTACTGTGCATAAAATTCTTGTACACAGCGCGGAAGTTATGAAGTCTTTTCTTCTTCCCATTGGACAACCCTCCGAAGGAGCCCAGGAGGCAAGAACGGCACGCCAGGAAGCGGTCCCGTATTGCCACATATACAGATCTTTTGAGAATTATTTTAATTACGTCTGATCCTGTTATGAACTCGTAAGTCATCATCACGAATTAAATGAGAAGGATTATTTACTCTCTGAATATTCTACTGAATGGGAGAGTGATGACGACTCATCTGATGGTGGTTAGTAGGTTTAAGTATTTTTTTATTATAACTATTATTCTTAATTTATTGTGTTAATATATAAGTTATTTAATATTATATTTCTTTGATTTATACACCTTGTTATTGGTTATAATTGATAAACAGAAACTGTTATTGTACTAATTTATTAAGTTAATAAATGTGGGTACACTATCATTATGATTTTTATTTTTTTCAATAAATTTCTTTGTAAACAAACATAGGTAGACGTAGCTAATTAAAAAACAATTAGCGAGAATAGTGAACAAATGAGACACAGATTTAGCAATCGATACTACCTATTATTATTTAAAAAATATTAAATCAGCCGATTTTTTTTATTACCTACTAAAAAATCTTAAAAATAAAAGTTGAGAAAAAGTCAAAACATTTAAATTTGGGCGCCTTTATTTTTAAGGATTTTTTAATAGGTAATAAGTAACAGTACATATTTTTCAACTTTTTTTTCTTAAAATAGCTTGAGATATCTGGAATACATAAATATACATAATAAACAATTGAAATAAGTGAAGAAATAATATTGTCCCGCTAGCTTGTACTAACCGACTCACTGGGAGACGGTTGAAATTAACGATTTTTTTTATTCTTTTCAACGATCAATTGTATTGAAATATTTGCACTGAAGCAGCTTGAAAGCTATGCAGTAGAGTCCCCATGAGGGTTGGTAGGGATCATCTTGAGGATAATTCACCTTTTGTTGTTACATCCTCCGGGGCATAACCAGGTGCAGCCAATACCTGGGATTCGGCAAAAATACAAAATTGACAGTGTATAGGAGATCTCCACAATCTCCAGCTATCGAGGCTGACCAGCAGCCGTATTCGGTAATTCGCTAAAGCTAAATCTCTATCGCTAAAAATCTATTAAGTTGATTAAGCAGTTTTTGGCTACAAATGTAATTTAGTAACGTGCATTGCTAAATTTGGCAATGCAATACAAATTTAATTTGCTGCAATTTTAGCTTTTAGTGGCATCGCTAAAAATTTTAAATTTAGTTTTCTCTAAGGAATTTTAGCGATCGAGATTTAGCTTTAGCTAAGCGAATTACAGAATACGGCAGCAGAGATCCAATCTGGAGCTCCGCAAAGTTATCCTCAGGTGCAATAATTCCCAAAATAAATTAAATAAGTCCCAAACTGAAAAAATAAATCCCAAAATGATTAAATAATTCCGAAATCGTAAATTTAACAAATTCCAATTTTTGGGCGACATTTTATATATTAATAAATCCCAAATAAATTAATAAAATAGCTAGAAATTAGGCCCATAAAAGTCGCGGGAAGGGATATCCTGAAAATCCCAATAAAGGACTGATTTCCCACAACTTGTGTGAGAGATCGGCCAGAGGTAGTATTATTCCTAGTGGCTGTTGCTACCGAATAGATGCTGCTAGCATTTTTTAAAAGCTGCGGAGGTAAAATAGCTCTAGCTTATAACAAGAGGCGAGTGTAAAATCTTGCCGTATTATGTACTCAACTACCTGGAAGCGGGTGCATAGATTCGATATAAATTTTTTTGACTGCTGAGTGGCAGAGTATTGAAAATTAACCATCTGTCTCAAGTTTCCAGAACAACGTTGTTAAGATTTGTTTAGTTGGATCTTGTACCTACAAGCACCTGCTATTGACCAAAACTGTCAATAGTAGGTCTTATTTGGGCCACCTAAAGGTTGGCTTAAGCAAAAAGTATGTGAAAATTTGAGGGAATAGGACTATTACAAAAAAACTTTATAAACTGAAATTTGGCTTAAAAAAAGAATGATGAAATTCCCTCATTCTACTTTTAAAAATATGTATGTACATATTTTAAATCATAATCGAAATTTCATAAACCATTTCATAAAAAGTTTCATGTTTCATGAAATGGCCGGATAATTTATTTTGAAAAGCTCGAATAATTAGCAGTCATAAAAATTAATATTTATTTTTAGCATAAACATATTAACAAAGTACATACATATGTATTTATTATAGAAATTGGCTCATAATGGTTATCAAAACCTTAACTAAGTTGTCAACAATTCAACACGTGGTGTCATAAATTAAATTTATAATTAAGAATAAAATTTTAATGTTTTAAAATAACAATTCCCAAATGCGAGTACGTATATTGTCAAATCCGCGGAAAAAAATTAGGTTTATCTAGGATTTCCAAGAAGAATTCATTACAGGTAATCTCGGTACTACATAAAGTACAACTCTACAAAAACAACCAACAATTTGTTTTTGTAAAATCATTGTACAATTTCAAAACAAATGACGTAAGGCGAAAACATAAAATATTAAGTTAATCAAGGTCAATTCATTAATTAATAATAGTTATAGTTAATTAATATAATACATGCTACAAATGAGCAAAATTTTGTGAAAATGTTTGCAGCAGGGATTTGAGTCTTGGAATCACTTAACCAAGGCCCTCAGTAAATTGGGTGATAAGCAAAATGCCAATAAAATTTAAGCAGAGTCATTGAAATGCAATTACACAAACTACTACAAAATTTGGCAAAACTTTATGGTGGTTTCCGTAGCAACAAAACATGTTGAAGATGCCATGAATGCCCACAACCGTTAACCAGTAGTGCGTTTCTCTATTCAATTTTAACATAATTAAAATTTTTAAAAATATTTAACAGCAAAGTTAACGTAAATTTTATTCAGTAACTTTTAATAACGTTTAATGCTATGCTATATTTTAACGTCAGGTATTTATGTAAGTTATCTTAACGGCAAAATATTTTTCATTGCTTATTTTTAAGTTCGTAGTTATTTTTCAAAAAAAAAAAAAAAACAACTAAACAAAAATGTTGGCAAATTAAAGCCACAGTAACATATTTAAATTTCACGTTATTTACATATATTTTGCAAAAAATAATATTAAAAAATCGGTTTTTTGGGAATTTATAAAAATCATTAGAAATATTACATTTTAGATGCAGTTTATGCAAATCACTAATGCAATCTGTTTCAATGCAACCTCAAAATATCAAAGCGTTTTGATGTTGATGCCCCCGCGTTGTTTTTAGTACTTTTTATCCTTTGAGCTTTTTAACTCTTAACTTTTTAACTGTGATGTGATCATGCAATGTTAAGGAATCGTTTTATTCGACAATTTGCGAAACATTAAGAACTAATTTTTGTTTTGAACATTAAACCTTAAAAGTGATAATCAGCTCACTCCAGAAAATATTGTTTCCGGAAAACCCAATAGCATAATTCTGATTCTCCATTCCGTGTTCAAGGGGATCTTTCAGAACTGAATATATTTAAAATTCTTTGAAAAATATAGCCAATATTAAGAACGAAACTAATGTTTGCTGACATTTCACATATTGCTTTTGGTAGTTTATCAATACCACATTTCTGAGCATTGAATTGAATTACAATAATATTGTAAATGGATGGGGCGCTTGACGCTTATGTATAACAGAAATATTATTAACATGTGTACCTCAAATATAAATATTTTTTGTTCTTTTTATTTTCATAAATTATTGGTTTCTTCAACAAAAGTACCATTTGGTGAGAAAAATACTCTTTTAGTTGAAGTTCAGTACCATTTCAAAAATTCAATTTTGCAACACTGGTTGATGCAATCTGGAATGAATGAAAATGAGTTAAATTCACTAGATAGCGTAATACCCTTTGTACACTTGCATACATTTCGGAGGAACGCTTGGAAGATGTTGAAAATGTGAAATACACGTTCACACTTGAAACATCTAACATTTACCATTAACAAAAAATGTCACCATTTCTGAAAAAAAAAACTTTTATTTTTTTTAAATACTTTTTTTCTACAAAAGTACCAACATTTTAAGAGACAACACCAAAATGTATTTCTTATTCATTTTGTTAAATAATTTTAGCAAAAATAAGCAAAATAAGGCTTGCAAAAAAGGAAAAACTTGAGAAATGGTAACGCTGCTTTCAAAGCAACTGCCATTTTGTCAGTGATGCCACTAAAAGAATCGAAAAATGTAAAAGGGAACAAAATGAGATAGTAACATTCTGTAAAGATGTAGAAAAATTCAGATTTTTAGCCCTATGTATTTCTTATGGGAAAATTTCAACATCTTCGCAAATTAATGTTAGATGTTAAATGTTGACAAGTGTGAAAAGGCTATAAATGAGTTGCATAGTGTGTACCACAGAGCACGCAGAGGCGTCACGAGACAGGAATTTTGTGTTTTTTTCTGTATTTTTCTTCGAAAACTGCCCTTTTTGCATTTTTTGTTTTGATTACGCAATTCGTGTTATAGTAGCGGCCTGTTCTTACACATTGCCACTTTACTACCAAAAAACATTTTTTCTGAGTTCATACGGCTCATGTCTTATTGACAAGATTCTTCCTTTTTCGTCTTTGAACATGTATTGGCGTTCAATGATTCATGTCATGTTGACGACATGTGCTTTTTTGATATTGAAAGCAATAACAAAATTTAACAACGAATGAAGGAGCAAAACGTAAGACAGTACATGCATCTGTGTACTCGTTTCTTTTCCCCTCGTCCCTCTCGCCTATAAAGTAGCAATATTGTCAATAAGACATGAGCTGTATGAACTCAGACTTTCTTTCTCTTTCTTCGAAAGCTGCCCTCGCAAATGACTTGGGCATTTTTCATACGTCACTTTTTTCATCTCTGTATGCTTTGTGGTGTGTACCCAGCATTAGGTGTGTTCCACAAGATCTCGGGCATGTTAGGACTAATGAGAGTAAAATGAAAATTACTCTCTAAATTTGCCGAAACTACACAAAATTGCTGGAACGCAAAAAAACATTTTTGCACTTCTTCAAATACTAATGCTGCTTACTTTTCAAATTAAGATCTATTTAAGTGATTTTAGACGTTTAAAAGTCATAACATAGCGTCTTCACTCGACAATTTTTTGTCATACCAAACGTCAAAGTCTATATAAAAAAAACTCGAAAATTTTTGTCAGCGTTTTTTTAATATGAAGTTTGACGTTTGGTATGACAAAAAATTGTCAGGTGAAGACGCTATGTTACATAATAAAACCAAAACATTTGCATCATTGTAATTTTTTACATTTTGTTTTTTTTATGAAAGATAAAGGAAAATATGTATGCAATAACGTTTTTACAACTTTAATTTTTTCACTAAAACCTAATATTTGCTTTTTAATATGTTTTTTAATTAAAACTAAACATTTTCTTTTGCTTGTAAATTTCCTGAATTATTTATCAGTTTCATATGTAAACAAAATCAGCTGATTGTTTTTTCTTGTTCGAACTTACCCAAAAAAAAAGTTCGTGCTAATTTGTACAGGAAATAAAAAAAAAACTCTCTCAATTACTCTCTTAATTGCACAAAAATTGTTATGTTTAACGCTTTTGGGTAAAGGGCATAATAAACCTCACAAATGGCTTGGCAAACATGTCAAAATTTTACGTTTGTACAAACATTTTGTGTTGTTAATTGGGGTGTTTGCTGTTTGGACAAACATTTGAAGCAATGTTTGCAGAAATATTAAAAATTTTTGATATTTGGCAGACATGTTGGATATTTGTCAAACTTTTTGTGGCGTCTAATGCTAAATGTATTCAATTCAATTAATTTTTAATCTTAAATTAAAAATCAACAAAATTGCCGCAGCACTATTGGCGTCTGCATTCATTAAAAACAAAACAAAAATGAAAATTAATGTTTGTACGGACAATATTTGTGTTGTTTATTGGCAAACCCCAAACGGAAACAATGTGTGTGTTTGCCAAGCATTTTGTGTGGTTTATTATGCCCTTAACTTTGTGCAAGTTCGGACTGTTTCGTTATGCATGTGGAACAGAGCTATTATAGTGTTTTCTTTTCTACTAGTGCTGGGAAACTATCGATAGGTAAAATATCAATATCGATATTATTATTATTTAAAATACAGCTATGAAGACATTTTACAGCAGCTTTATACACACAGTTTTTTGCCGCAAGTTTTTACTTGCTATTATTAATTCGCGCAGAATTAAAGCAATGAATACAAACAACAAGAATGGCAGGTGGTATGGATTGCTTAGCTGTGCTTTTTTACTACTAGCTTAAGGCCTTTATGCCAAAATTTTTATATGTTTACATATGGACTGAAATGTCAGATAGTTTTATGATGCTGTAAAAAAATCAAATAAAAATGCAATTGCAATTGCGAGCATAGGATAAAACAATGAACGACCATTAGAGGTAAAGTCCCCTAGATTGATTACCTTTTGGGTTGAGAATCAAGTCCACTTTAGAACATTATCTTAAGTTGCAATAAAATATCTTATAGTCCCTGTTACTTTGGATCCTTCAGAAAGGTGCTTATCAGCATCACAATTTTTAAAAACTGACATCTAAAAAACCGTGCGTACATAATTACGTCTCATACGTTCAATAAAGTGATAAAAACAACGAACTTTAGGCTGAAAAAACTTGTTAAAGTTTTCCTACTTGAGTACAAACATTCAGTCGATAGTTAGCAAATTTTTGCAAATTTCCCCTAATTTAGCAATTTTTACCGAATTTTTGCCATTCCTTATAGTTTTAGTGACTTCAAATCAATTTTATGGTTTGTTCGAAATATTAAACAATTTCGCGAATTTTCGCTGTTTTTGAAAAAAAAAATTATATATTCTGACAATTTGTTTTTTTAAGCGATTTGGCGATTTCAAATAAATTTTACGTTTTTTCCCAAGTTTGCCATTTTACGCGAATTTTAGATATACTTGAGATATAAGCGATTTGTTCCTGTGGTTCTTTAGAGCTTTAACGATTTTTAATAAATAGCCGCTGTTTGCAAATTTTTGCGAATTTCCGCTAAGTCCCAATTCACACGTTGCAAGTCTTATTGATCAGCTTGCTACTTTATAACGAGAGTGAAGAGAGGAAAATAAACGTTTCTCTCTCACTCTCTCTCGCCTATACGGTAGCAAGCTGATCAATAAGACTTGCAACGTGTGAATTGGCACTAACTTAACACTTTTTACCGAAATTTTGCAATTCCTTATAGTTTTAGCGAATCTTAATCAATTTTATGGCTTGTTTGAAATACATATTAAAAATTTTCGCTATTTTTGCAAATTTTCCGAATTTTTGCAATTTTCGCTAGACTAGCAAAACCTAAATGGGGTTTTGTTAGTTTCAAAAGAACTTTAAATCGTTCCACACGAGAAGTAGTTTGCACTCGATGACAGTGTTCGTTAAGTCTGGGATCACACTATGAAAGTTTTCTTTCAGAAAGTCTGAGTTTTTGGGTAAGAAGGGAAAAAGGAACAACATGTTCTCTTCCCCTCTCATCAATAAACTCAGACTTTCTGAAGAAAACTTTCATAGTGTGAACCCAGACTAAATATACTAACTAATTAACAAAGATGCCACTTTATTGAAATTTTTAGCTATATTGTTAAAATTGAGTTACTGAATTGCTGTATTGTTACCGTAAGCAATAAACTGTGCCGGTAAAATTAACGTTAACGTTAATCGTTAAAAGTTAGAGAATTCCACTACTGAATTGAAAACCAACTCTTTGGATTTATAACATAGCGTCTTCACCTGACAATTTTTTGTCATACCAAACGCCAAAGTCTATATAAAAAAAATCGAAAATTTTTGTCAGCGTTTTTTAATATGATTGCTATTTTTTTGCTATTGATTACAAATACTTCACACTTTTACAACTATAAAAAATTAACATAACAAAAAAAATTTTAAAAGTTTGTATTTAGCCAAATAAATGCTTCACAAACAAGTTTAATTAATTAATATTTATTCACTTTTTGTTTTGGTTTAATTTTTACTTCAACTTTTCTTTTATTTAACAATTTTTCCACAATTTGTATGTTTTTTATTTGTTACTTTTGTTTGTTGACCTTTTGAAACATATGTTTTTTTGATTTACTAAATTTTACTGCAAAAATTTCTGCAGTAAAAATTTTAATAAATAAATAATATATTAATTAACACTTAAATTTTTGTGCTTTGCGAATGCTGTCTTGCCGTCGAATGAATTTTGCGATTTGGCTTTTTCGCATTCCAGAATAACGACTTGCCTCTTTTTGCATTTTAAATGCGAATTAAAACGTACTTCGCGAACATTGTAATCTAGAATAGCAATTGTTCGCATTTATATATTTCCAAATCGCATATCTTTCCGCAAAAAGAATCTCTTCAAGGCATTAAATTGGAAACGTCATGTTCCATTTCAGTACGGTTCTTCAGATTGATTTCCAATAATCGGGTAATTGCTAAGTATACTCGACTATGGTCTAAGTATAATTAGAATATTTTTGAAAAATTTAAAAATAATAATTAGTAGGTATTGTGGTTATTTTGTTGAACTGTTTATGGTTTTTAATCAAATTTTTACTATTTTTATCAGGCATTTAAAAAAAAAAATTAAAACTTCTTCAATTAAATTTCGTTAATAAGTCAGAAATTTTCAAGTTGAAATAATTTTCTAATTAAAACAATTTTTGTAAAAACTTAATGACATCAACCGAATGAAAATTTGTTAACACTTTTGTCATTTATAAAAATTTATAACTTTTTGTTAACACGATGGTGTATTGACTTAATAATAATTACACCATGACTAGGCTTGCCAACCGTAATAAAGTATTGTACGTTATTTCGAGTAAGTGTACTCTACACTTTATGAGAAAAATAAAGTACGCAAAAATACTTTATTTCGCATGATTAGATTTATCTAGAATTCAGGTTATATTAGTCAGGGTTTTATTAGTCATTAAATTATAATTCCTATTGTACAAGTTATTTTTTTAGAAAAACTAAAGAACAACTAATTAATATTAGTCAGGGCCATTTGTTGATGTTTTTTATATTGGCAGGACGAATTTTCGAAAAAAATAATCTAACAGTACTATTTCACTTGTTTGTTTTGTTTGAGTACAATAACTTCCTGTTTTAAAAAAACGAGTGCAAAACTCTTTCAAATTACTGCCTGCTTCTAGATCGCGAGCACAAAAGTGACTCGTTTAACTAACATTTAAAACAAAATTTTCATTCCTTAAGGGGGCTCCCATACAAAATGTTTAATACAGACTAGAAATATATTGAAGAAAACGTATCATAACGTATTAAGGAGTCGCCTTAACAATTTCTCGAGACATAATTGCCCCTTATCACCACTTCTTAAGGGGGCTCCCATACATATATTGCGTTTTATGAAATTTTTAAATTAATTAAAATTTTTCGACTTTTGTAAATAAAATTAAAAGTTGCTAACAGATTTTAATCATTTATAGCTTGTTTTGTTTGAAGCTTTGTTTTTTATATGTCTGTAAAAATTAGAAGCATAGCTGTAATTTTTTACAGATTTTTAACAAACAAAAATTTCGAAATATTGCTAACATTTTTTTTTTGCTAAAAAAAAATTATGTTTCTAAAACGACTGTGCATGTTAGATTAAACGTTTAAAGGAAATTTTATTGCGGATTTTCGTTTTTTTTTTTAATAATTTCAATAAACTGAAACGTTTTTGAACGGGTATTTTATTCAGCGTTTCCGAATTAGGTTAAAGCGCCAGTTGCCCGGCTTGTCTCAAAAAAAGTGTCAAATTCTAGCACAGTGTAATTGTTTGATAAAACTTGCGAAAAGCAATAAAAAAAAGTTTTTAAATACAACGATAAAAAGAAATATGTAATTGTACTTTATATTTATACTCTGTACTTTTTTTTTCTTAACCTTTAATAACAAATGTACTTTAATTGCTATAAAAAAGTTGGGAACCCTAACCATGACACCAAGTAACGATTTTTACTTTTCAAAAACACGATTTTCATTAAGAAAACAAAATCTTAATGATATTTATATTTTTAATATGTATGTATATAAAGAATCGCCAATGTAAATATTTTATATTAAAACATTTTAATATCAAAAATTATAAATTGAAAATTGCTTTCAGGGATATATTAAATAACACACCTTTCACAAATCACTTGCTCAACTGGAATGACAATTTTGCTAATTGCCCTTGAAACCAAATATTTATTTTCCCGTTACAAAACAACAAGAAAAAAAATTCTATTGAAAGTTATAAAAAAAACACTGATGATACCCGCTACTTGTGTGCGCTCGCATATTCATCCTCGTAGGCGATGGTTAGCGATACGTATTCCCTGAGAAGGATCGCGTAATCATCGCCAAACAAGCAATCGCCAAAAAATTTCAAAAATATTTGAAAGGTGATTTGACATTTGCTAACAGTAATCTAAAGTTTTGTTAGCAAAAGGGGAAAAAATCAAAATGTAAAAAAAAATTTTATATTTTGCTTTGATTTTATATTTGTTCACACAATATAGTTATTTTAAGCTTTTTATACCCTTCACCACAGGTGGAAAAGGGTATATACATATACATAAGTTTGTCATTCCGTTTGTAATTTCTACAATATTGATCTTAGACCCTATAAAGTGTATAAGTATATTCTGGGTCCTTATGAGGAGAGAAGTTGATTTAACGACATCCGTCCGTCTGTCCGTCTTACGTTTGATATGTGTTTTCCGGAGACTCCAGACATGATAGCGTCTAGGCTGTTTTACATTTACGTCACATATAGTCCACCATTTCTTGCTATTGAAATTCAGCCAGATCGGTCCAACAATGGATATGACCAAAAAACCACGACTGCCTTTAATTTTTCCTAAAAAATCCCTTGTGGTTGTTGTATTTGGAATATCTTCTCTAAAGACAATGTATCCGAAAATGCTTCAGGTAACATGTTTTGCACATGGTATCCATCGATTAGATGAATTCACTAGTTAAAAGATTCAATGTACTACGCTGAACATCTTGAAGAAGTTAAAGCCGTTGTTTTAGAACTTGACAGTCAAGATACCGACTCAATTGTGCAATCCAAAAAAAAAATTTGAAAACTCCGAACTTATTAGTTCTTAACTTGCATTTCTAAAATACAATTTTGCAAACATTTTGGTTGCTATAAAAAAATTGCAAACTGCGGAATTATTAATTTCAGAGAGCACTAATGCTTTATCGACAGTTTTTGACGGACTATGCAAGATCGAGGACCAAGAAATAAAAAGAAATTTGAGAAAATATTAAAAAGAAAGCCCGGATATCAGCAGTTTTTGGAAATAAAATATATTTTATTTACAGCAACCTCCGACGCTTCTAACAGATCGACGTAGATAATTAAAATTTGAAAACATAAAAGCCCACATGATAGCATATCGTAATAATTTTGATGATGTGGAAGAATTAGAATAAAAAATTTTTTAGTGCTTTTTTTGCTGTTTTATCAATTTCTTTTTGCTGTAAAAGTATTGAATATTGCTTTTGTTTGTCTTCTCTGGTTATATGTATAATACCTTTTGAAAATTTATAAATAAATAAAAAAAGTGTTGTTTATTTAAAAAAATCCCGAAATCCAGGGACCCAAAAATCCCGGAATTTCGGGATCGGGATTTCGAACTCCCGAATCCCGGGATTTTCTAAAATCAATCCCGATTAGCATCCCTTAAAAAGAACGTTCAAAAAATGCTAAAAGAATGAAAATTTAAAGAAATAATCTTAAAGAAAAACTTAAAAATGATGCTTCGTTATCAGAAAAACTAAAGCCTGACAATCTGCTTCCTTTTTCTTGAATCCATCCTCGACTTCTTTTATAAACTTATATTTCCCTCCATCGACAAACATTATAAAACACGTTTACTTGCCATGAAATAAACACATACAAATAATTTTAACATATTTAGGCAAACCAAAAGACACACGTAATGTACAAAAAGGGATTTCCCCGAAAAAAAGAGCAAAGTAAAATATACAAACCTGCCAAGGTATATTTACACAAGGTAAACTCGTTGGCCCATATGTTTGTCAGCTGATTACCCCTAGTTGGAAGCTTAACGTCAAATTTCGTGTGTAACGAACCTTCTTGGCTGGGGTATCACTCGCCGGATTACCAGGGTTCACTCACAATAAATTTATTATTTATTCGAGACCTCGTAAAGAAAGAAAAACACCACACCAGTCCTTTTTAATTTTTCAAAACACACGACTTTATTTACAGGATAAAATTACAGCTCTACTACAACGGCGATTATGGTTTCACACGTTACCTCGGGCGACACGATCACGGGAGGGCGGAACGACAGGTATGCCTGATTCAGACGATAGTGGTATGTTTGTACGGTGTGCGCTAACTCTGGCCCAGTGAAGCCGCCCAACGACAACGAGTCTGCGGGACGACCACGGATTCGTTGCGCTGGGTTGCTCGTAGTCGTAAACCTGCGGGACAACCACGGGTACACTCCTACGCTCGGCTTTGATGTCGGTGTAGCACCGTATTGGAGACCTGCGGGACAACCACGGAATCTACAACCGGCCCTACACACACACCACAAACGAAGAGGGCCAGTGAAGTCACCAGACACAACCGAATCTGCGGGACAACCACGGAGACGTTGTGTCGAGTAACTCGCAGTCGTGTACCTGCAGGACAACCACGGGCGCACCACTACGCTCGGCTCTGAATGTCAGCGTAGCACCAAATTGAAAACCTGCGGGACCACCACGGAATTTCCAATTTGATCCACACAAACACTACTAAACAAACTACCAATATAATACAGCGGGACAACCACCGTATAATATGACTTACCTACCACTGCGCTTGGCACCGACTGATCACGATTTTCATTTTTGCTCTGCTTTTATACTTTTCGGCCGTCATAAGTACATGGTGGCTGCATCTGCCCATCTGTTTGGATCAGCTGTTTAGCCCATCTGTTCGGCATGTGTTGACTGCTACGCGCCGCTAGGGGGTCTCATATGCCAATTCGAGTAGCCTGGCTACCACTAGAGGTCGCCATAAAAGGCCGTTAGTAAATTCAAATTCAATTTAATTTTTGTCTTATAACTATTTACAAACAGTAATCATATTAAATAATAATAAAAAATAATAATGACACATATCAAAAGTTCATTTTAAAGAAATGTCAGCTCCACGATAATAGAATAATAATAATAAAAAAATATAATACTAAATAACCTAGTCAATGCATCCATGGTGTAGATGGAAACGAGGTTCACCGACTTCCATCGTCACACATCCCCTCTTCTTCACGGGCCGTTGACTTCGTCTCACGGCAGGACCTCTACTTGGACTCTTTCCATGGTGGAATGATTGGGCTAACTTGGCAGCAAAATTCTCTGTGGCCTTGGACGATGGATGTTGTCGCAGTAACACTGAGTCACCGATCCCCGGCTCCCATCGTCGCCGCCTTAGGTTGCAGTACGTTTTCTGATTCTGTGAATCTTGGTTTAGGTTACGGCGTACCATCTCAAAAATCCGTCGTTCTTTTGGGATGGCTGGCTTCGCCCCTGTTCCCCTGGTGACCTCATCGCACAGGGTGTGTGACAGCAGAGGCTCTCGACCTTGTTTAAGGAACGCCGGCGAATATCCCGTGGTTTCTAAACCACTCGAGTTGAGGGCCAACATGATTTCTGGGATTTTGGTCAACATTTCACCCGCCGGCTTCTGTTGACTCACCTTAAATTGTTGACAGAACTGGCAATGTCTTACATGCTTTCTAACATCTCGGGACATTCCTGGCCAGTAGTATCGACTGGCAACCCGTAGGGTCGTCTTCCGCACCCCCAGATGCCCGGCTGTGGGATTATTGTGGTTTTCCTCTAGGACGCGCGTCCTGTGTTGAGAGGCCACACATAGCTTAAAAGGCGTACTGTTCTCGTCGTTCATCTGTCGTGGGAAGTTCCGGTAGAGCTGGTTGTTAATTAGTGCGTAATCGGCGTACTTTGCCGGGTTCTCGTGCACCTTCCGAACCAGCCTGGCGAGCCATTTACATTGGATGGGGGGGATAGCCTCACACGTGGCCAGGTTGACGTTCTCACGTGGCTGGCGAGACCATGCATCCGTTGTCATTGGCTCGGTCTGTTGTTTATGGACTACAATTACCTTCCCGCATGTTGCGGGACTAAGCACGGGCTGCGAGCTGAGGATTTGTGTTCCAGCTTCATCACTAGAGCAGTTCAGCGTCAGGCCGGCAATTTGTATGCTCGTTCCGAACTTCCGAAGGAACTCAAGTCCCAAGATGACCTCTTCACTCGCATTGGGCATCACGAGGTACTGACACTTCCTCGTCTTATTTCCAAATACTGTCGATAGCTCTATGGATCTTGAGACACAGCACACGGTTCCATTGGCTAGCACTATTTCCAGATCTTCCTGGTGATACGAGGGGGATGGTGTAAGACGTCGGAGGATATTTTGGTGGATGAAATTTCGGCTAGCGCCGGTGTCCACCACAGCTTTAATGGCACTGTTGTTTATTAGAATCGTGGCCGTTACCTGCGTTTCCTCGCGTTGCAGGCCGGTCACGTTGGTGGAGGAGGTAATTTTTGTTGCGGGAAGGCCGACCATCCTCAATTGCGTTGACTCCCGTTGGCATTTCCCAGCTTCGGGCCTAGGGCAGCGATTTGCGTAGTGACCCTGTTCTTCGAAATTGTGACAACAGATTGTCTGCCCGTTCCCGGACCTTCTTGTGGGAGTGGCTATACATTCCGGGGCAGGTGGGGTTACGCCTGGTATACTCTCCAGGTCCTCTGCCATACGTATCAATTCGGCAAGGGACCCGAAATCTTTTCGCCTAATATATAATTTATATTTCGTCTGGGCGTTCTGAAAGATTCGTTGTAGCTTCTGGTCTACTGTTAATCCTGCATGCCGCATCAGGGTTTGGATGTCTAACACATAGTCCTTGAATGGCTCCTCCGGTTGTTGCACCCTGGCTCGAATCTGATCATCCAGCCGCTCAAAGTACCGGGTAGGAAGGAAGAAGGACAGAAAATCTGTTCGGAAAGAAGACCATACTTCCCAGTGCGCGTTGTTGTTTCGATACCATGCTAGAGCTCGTTCACACAAAAATTCTGGCATAACTCGGGGTAGGTGGTCCAATATGACCTCATAAATTTCTGCCAGTTCCTCCACCCGTTCAATGAAAGCCAGAGGTTCGCCGCAGCCATTGTAGGATAGGCCCCACTTTCGTATCTGGTCCATTAGACTACTCCTACTGCTCGTCAGATTCGCATTTGGGAAGGTGGTATGTCCTGCTGATTTAAGAGCTTCGAGCTCTTTTTCCCCGATAGTGTGGTTCATCATTTTTTTTACTTTTCGTTTTTTCCGTTTTGCGACTCACGCGGTTACCGAATTTGACCGATAGTGTTTCTTTAAAGAGGTCCCTGCTCGGGCGCCAACTGTAACGAACCTTCTTGGCTGGGGTATCACTCGCCGGATTACCAGGGTTCACTCACAATAAATTTATTATTTATTCGAGACCTCGTAAAGAAAGAAAAACACCACACCAGTCCTTTTTAATTTTTCAAAACACACGACTTTATTTACAGGATAAAATTACAGCTCTACTACAACGGCGATTATGGTTTCACACGTTACCTCGGGCGACACGATCACGGGAGGGCGGAACGACAGGTATGCCTGATTCAGACGATAGTGGTATGTTTGTACGGTGTGCGCTAACTCTGGCCCAGTGAAGCCGCCCAACGACAACGAGTCTGCGGGACGACCACGGATTCGTTGCGCTGGGTTGCTCGTAGTCGTAAACCTGCGGGACAACCACGGGTACACTCCTACGCTCGGCTTTGATGTCGGTGTAGCACCGTATTGGAGACCTGCGGGACAACCACGGAATCTACAACCGGCCCTACACACACACCACAAACGAAGAGGGCCAGTGAAGTCACCAGACACAACCGAATCTGCGGGACAACCACGGAGACGTTGTGTCGAGTAACTCGCAGTCGTGTACCTGCAGGACAACCACGGGCGCACCACTACGCTCGGCTCTGAATGTCAGCGTAGCACCAAATTGAAAACCTGCGGGACCACCACGGAATTTCCAATTTGATCCACACAAACACTACTAAACAAACTACCAATATAATACCACAGACATAAGCAGATATGGCAACTTTGACGTATAAAAATCGTGTTATCATGTGTGATTACCACGATTTTCTAAGCGAGAGAAAAAAAAAACACAACACCGTCTAGGCAACACGAAAGAAGAATAAGATATACATTACCTTAAATGTAAACAAACAAATAAATACACAAAATTTTTTAAGTAGATATTTGTTGAAAATTTTATTATTTTTTATTTTTTTCTAAAAGTTTTAATTTAAATAAATAAAAAACACAAAAAGTGTACATATTTTTGAATGCTGCATGGGTAAGTTGAAGCTGAAAAGATAGAAAAGTGTTGAAATTAGTTTTTTTGTTACCTTTTTGTTTTTTTTTTTGTTCCAGGCAGAAGTCGCTATGCATCTAGCCACACAAATTGCTAAAGATGGAATAAAAAATGGATTTTCGGTGAAAGATGAAGGCAATGAAAGATGAAGGCAATTCTCCCTTTAAGTACCTGGAAATATAAAAACAAAATCAATAATTAAAATTTGTTGATGCTTTTATTGTTTTTTAGTCAGTCGTTTTGGTCAAATGAGTTGAGTGGATTTTGTGCGGTAAACTTACCTGTGAAATAAAATAAAGTGGCTGAATTCTTTCCAAGATAACTGGTAAGTAACCCCAGGTGCCTGAAAAGAGAAATACATAAAAATTATTAAAAATGTTAATGTTTTTTTTTTTGTGTTATGATTATAGAAAAAAGACATCCAAATGGCCGGACGTATTCGTGGCGAACGTGCTTTGTTGATCGAGAAAAAAATTCAACCACCAACAACCATCATCAAAGAATCGGTCCTTTTCAGGATCACAAATTCTTTTTTAAAAAGGGAAAATTTTGTTAAGAACAAGTAAGAGTGTTAATAGACTGTGTCGAACCGTTGGAACCCTTCACATAAATATACCAGGATGTTACAAAAACTCCGTTGATAATAAAGCGATTTGGCTGAAACCCACAAAATATTTTTATTAAAAAAAATAAGTTTCCTGATAAAACGTTGACCCGGTAGGTAGCACGGGGGTGTAGTTATAAATAAAATTCTCCAGTATTTAACATTTCTTTAGTTTGTTCTCGAGCAGCGCCAAAAATATCCAATTGGTTTTGGCACAGGAAACATTTCAATAATTTTGTATACCTATTGAACAAACCAAAGTTTATTCAATACATAAAATATTCACACTTATTTATAAAAAAGAAAAAAAAGACTTACCTGGTCGGATCCTTCGGAAAGTTGTGGAGCTTCTCTCCTGGTGGACAACCCATAACACATTTGCGACTCCTAAAAAAACAATATATTTTATTAAAAAAAAAAATTTGAACAAATTTTTTATACTTACATTTCCTTTGGTTATTTATATGTTTTTTTTTTATCACTAAAAAAACATCCGCATCATTCGACATCCACTTACAAATGGCTCCACAAAATTGCGCCAAAACTATCATAATTTTCCTCAAAATGGGAGAAAATTATGATTTTGCGCCAAATTTACACAAAAATTCACAATTAGAAAATTTTACAAATGTAAATAAACAAATCTGATTACCAAGATAATATGAAAAAGACAGGTATATATGCAAAAACAAAATTTCCTATCCCTTTCACATTATCGTGGTAATTTGGCCACACTATTTTTTCAGTGTCGAGTCTATTCATAGTCTATGATAATACAGCGGGACAACCACCGTATAATATGACTTACCTACCACTGCGCTTGGCACCGACTGATCACGATTTTCATTTTTGCTCTGCTTTTATACTTTTCGGCCGTCATAAGTACATGGTGGCTGCATCTGCCCATCTGTTTGGATCAGCTGTTTAGCCCATCTGTTCGGCATGTGTTGACTGCTACGCGCCGCTAGGGGGTCTCATATGCCAATTCGAGTAGCCTGGCTACCACTAGAGGTCGCCATAAAAGGCCGTTAGTAAATTCAAATTCAATTTAATTTTTGTCTTATAACTATTTACAAACAGTAATCATATTAAATAATAATAAAAAATAATAATGACACATATCAAAAGTTCATTTTAAAGAAATGTCAGCTCCACGATAATAGAATAATAATAATAAAAAAATATAATACTAAATAACCTAGTCAATGCATCCATGGTGTAGATGGAAACGAGGTTCACCGACTTCCATCGTCACACGTGTATATGAGAAAAAATTTGTACATGTGTGCGTTAAATTGTTTTTTTTTTATATGAAGACAATTTTGACAACTCCGTTCCTTTTATATAGCAGCATGTATACACTCCCAAATGAGTCTACCTTGTGTAAATATACCTTGAAACCTGCTAAACAAGCAAAAGAAAGCGAAATAAATAAACAAAACAAGCAAAAAACTTCGAGTTATAGAATACAAATTTGAGTATTTGGTTCGAGTTATGGAAAATTTCGAGTTATGGAAGTTCGAGTTACGGAAGGAGAATTGTATGTAGTTTATTGTTTTAGAGCTACTGCCAATCAAATTGGTTCGAAGTTCGAGTTATGGGAGTTATAATGAAACTGCAACTATTGTATATAGTGCATTTCTATTATTTGTTTAGTACCAGCCGCAAAAATTCTTTTTTGTTGCTTTAAGTAGACTACTATAAATTATTTTATAGAAAACATCGCACCTTTTTTGTGTGCACTAACTATTTTTTTTCGCTCTAAATCAAAATTAAACAAAATATATATTGTGGCGACTTTTTTGAATTTTTGGCGTATTTTTTTTATTTTTAATAATTTAAAAAATATGTATTTTATTGTCATAAACTTGTAAACAAAGGCTTTGGCGATTTTTGACATTAAATTTGGCGAAAAAGGTCAAAATTAATCTGACAACCTTGACTGTTTATTGTTGGTATTTTGTTAAAGCTTTGATATCGATATCGATGCAAATTCACTCTGCGGTTTTATTATTTATATTTGGCTTTTCTAAAATTTTTTGGGAGAATATAATTTTTTAACTAACCTTTTCATTTCCAAAATTGCCTACTTTTTACAGAGAGTAGATATGACTATTAAGTGTCGATTTCTTTTAAAAAGTGAAAAAATAAAAATTTTGAGTTGATCTTGTAAATCAACTTCGATATACTTCTCGGATGAAAAATTTAAGTTCCAAAATATGAATTTATTTATGTTTGCCAAATTACCCTATGTATCCACATGCAAGTAATTACGTGACGATTGGCTGAAAGTACAAAAATTGTGTGAATGTTAGTGAAAAAAGTGAGTTTATTGAGTTTTTCGAACTTGCACTTGCATGTGGAAACGGGAGGTTATATTGCAATAATTGTTAATCAATTTTCGTGGACAGTTATCGCTAACATAAAACGTCAAATTTGGTTGTCAATTGAAAAAAAAATAGAAGAAAAGTGTGTGAAAGTAAAAGAATTAAATAATTAAAAAATAACACTAAAATTATTTTTTTTTTTTTTTAAATAAACACTAAAATGAAATTGCAAAAACTATTTTTGTTAATACATATAACTTTTTTCTTATTCGATCGATTATTCGATCTTTATTATTTAAGTTTATAGTAATTTGTGTAAGCTTGAGTTCTTTTTTATATAATAATATTAAGGGTAATCACGATGGTCATTGTGCAAATTTGCAATGTGTTAATTTGCAGTGCATATTATGATTGATCGTGAGCATACCACTTTTATTTTTGTGCAAATATGCTATTTTTCTAAAAATGTATTCTGGCAACACTAAAAACTTCTAGCAGCACTGTAAAAAATCTGCATTTGTTTACAATTATACACAAGCAAGTTAAAATAAATGTTTTCTTTTTAATTAATTTAAATTTAATTCTCTATTTTACTTTACAATCTGCGAAAATGTTCAAGTTATAAGTTTTCTTAAAATCAACATGGCATTTAATATGTCAAATAATAATTAAAATTATATGTTATTGCTTACATTTGTTTGCAACTGAGCAAATATGCACTACATACTAACTTCGCTCATGGTTTTTATACCCTTCACCGAAGGTAAGAGGGTATATATAACTTTGTCATTCCGTTTGTATGTTCCACAATATTGATCCTACACCCTATAAAGTATATATATTCTGGGTCCTTATGAAAAGCGAAGTTCAAATCCGGTTGTCCGTCTGTCCGTGTGTATGTTGAAATGGGTTTTCCGAAAACCCCAGAAATGATGTGGACTAGGTTGATGTATATTTATGTCAAATATACTCCGTTTAAGTTTGCTATTGAAATTTAGCCAGATCGGTCCAAAAATGACGGAGATATGAGCAAAAAACAACGACTACCTCTAAATTTTTCCAAAAATCCCTTGTTGTTGTTGTATTTTTTTTATTTCGGTATATCTTGAGAACGGCAAGAGCCAAAGTTTCCAAATTACGTACACACATTAAGGTTTCCAATACACACCATCCTACAAAATGTGGGCGGGATTGGAGAAGTGGGCGTAGTACCTCCCGTACAAAAAAAATTAAAAATTTTATAAAAACCTAAATTTTAGGGCTGCCATATGTCCTATGGATATGACTTATATATCAAAATATCGGAAATTTTTATAAATATTTTATAAAAAACTCGGGAAAATCGGTTCAGATACAAAAAAGTTATGACCAAAATTAAATTTTTTTTTTTAAAATACATACCCACTTTCGGGAACCATAGATCTCCCCGAGTCCAAGCTTTATAACTAAAGTAAATGGTAAATTTCTTCTTAAACACGTCGGTATATAAATCTGTCAAATCGGTTAAAAATTTGCAGTTACAACCGAAATACTGAATCCCCAAAAATTACTCTTTTTAAAATATATGTATACAAGTATATATAAATGTTTATATATAAATATAACTTAAGTAAATGGTAAAATTCTTCCTTAACACGTCGGTATATAAAAATATCAAATCGGTAATTTATGAGCTAAATACTCCAAAAATGGGCTAAAAAACATCAAAATTTTTATAAAAACCTAAATTTTAGGGCTGCTATACGTCCTATGGATATGACTTATATATCAAAATGTCGGAAATTTGTATGAGTTATAACCGAAATACTGGGGTCTAATCACCGCATACGATATCGAGCAAAATTCATCGAAATTATTTATTTTGGTATCTTGAAACTCGATATCGAATGAAATGTATTGAATTTGAAATAATAGAATTTGACATCGAGTAACTCGACATTACATTTACCGAGTTTTCATTCGATACGCCAGTGTCTATCGTATGCAAAAAAATTCAATAGTTTATTCGATACGATAGTATCGAATGCAGTGATTAGAACCCTGAATTCCCGAAAATTACTCTCTTTATACCGTTCACCGAAGGTAAAAAGGTATAAGTATACAATATTGATCCTACACCCTATAAAGTACATAAATTCTGGGCCCTTATGAAAAGTGAAGTTCAAAACCGGTTGTCTCTTATTAAAAAAAAAAAAATATTTACCAGTTTTATTTAGTTTTTGTCTAGTTGCTCTGTATTCTGCTCGCACAATGGTGAAGGGTATATAAGATTCGGCACAGCCGAATATAGCACTCTTACTTGTTTTTAGTGCAAACGAAGTAAAAAAGAGCAAATTGCAAATACGTACATTTTGTTGTTTTGTGCAAATGTGTGTATTTTTGCACGCATTTGCATCGTTTGCACACTTTGCACTACCCATCGTGATTTCCCTTATTAATTTTAATTTAACAAAAAAAATAAATTTAATAAAATTAATATTTTTATATAAAAAAAGACCTCAAGCTTAAACAAATTAATATACATTTAAAAACGAAGGTTGAATAAACTAATGTATGTATATTAATAAAACTATTTTTGCAAGATAGCATCAGTTTTTACACTTCACCTTCTTCCTTGACTTTTTTTTAATTATGAGTTAACATAAATACGTTTTCCCATGCCTTTAACATAAGCTGAGCATTAAGAAATGTTGCTCTGTTATTCTGCCGACGTTATTGTCAAGTTGCTGAGATTTGTGTTTATCTTTGGTGTAGACCTGGGGTAATTTCTCTTTTCCCTTTTATCCTAAAAGTTTAAGACTTGACAAGTCAAACTTGACGTGTGTGAACCGGCACTTCCTAAAAAATCGCCATGTTTGACGAGAAATCGCCACAAAATTAAAAAAACTAATGGGTCGATTACGGATAGCAACACAACTGAAGTTGAGTTGCGGAGTTGCCTGATTTCGCTGCTGGCAATTCAACTTCAGTTCCGTAATCGACACATAAAAGTTGTTTTTGTTTTCAATGCAGTTTATTTTACTTTAATTCGTTAAAAACATAAGCAAATTCGAATAACTGATTCAAAAATTAAACTATTTTACCCAACTTTTATCAAACGTTTACTCTAAGTAACTTACACTAACGAACTTTACACCTATTTGGAGTATTACCTGTTAGAAATAACAGCAAATAAATAATTTTTACAAAATTTTGTTTGATTCGAATAAACATTTTTTTTTTTTTCTTATTAACAAGTAGTTTTATTATATTTGATTTGAAAACATAATCAGGTATGTAATAAAAATCGATCGACTTAAAAACGATAGTTTTTATAAGCTGTGAATAAAATTTCGACCAATTTTAAATTCCATTTCTGAAATTTAGGTTAATGTTTGGGTCAAAATAGAGTTCAATTAACATTTATACATATATAATATATATTTTACATGCCTGAACAATTTATTACCCTTAAGAAAAAAAAGCTAAAATTACAAACATTTTTTATATAGAACTGTTTATGTGTGTTTTTATAGTATTTGCTGACACAAGAATAATAATTAATAAATTGTTTATTTTCTATTTCTTGCTAAATGCATAAATATGTTTCATTGTTTTAATACATAAACGATTTGTATTCAGTAAAATTTTACGTAAAATTTTGCAGACAATGCAAATATGTTTGATTATTTGAGTATGAAATACTCATCAAGTTTTTATGAGTTTTATTTGGACACACGTATGTGTATTTATTTGTTTTATAATCTAATATACATATTTAAATGTAGTAAGTAAAGTTGTATTTTGCTTTTAAAAATTTGTTTGTTTTTTATTTTATTACACATTTACAAGAAGTCATTTTATATGTAGTTGTTCTATATTATTTTGTTATTCTATTATCATTATTCTTTTTTATTTATTAAAAAATAAAAATTGTTGTTTTTTTATTTTATAAATTTAAATTAAAATAATAAATTTAAATTCACTTAAAACTTTATGTTGGAAAGAAAAAATATTTTTTCTTTCCAATTTGCTCTTGTTGTTATATCTCACTGGCAGTCAAAAAATATGTAATCAAAAATCAAGTATTAAATAAATAATTTACTTAAAAACAATCCTAATCAAGATTGCAGTCTTTGTTTACGTTGACGGACAAAGATTTGATCAATATTGGCGAAGACATCGCTAGATTTTTGTGCAGCATTTACACTAAAGTGTAAACCTCTTAAGGCATAGTAGTCAACCAAAGGTTTGGTTTGTCTATGATATGATTCCAAACGTTTCTTTAAAGCTTCAGCATTATCATCACTTCGTCTGATCAAGGGCTCACCAGTGACCTTAAGATAAAAAAAAAAAAAACAAAGGGAAAGGAGAGGGTAAAGCATGGTAAAAGGGCTGTAGATAAAAAAAAAAAAACTTACATCATCCTTCATTGCTATTTTGGGCGGAGCAAATTCTTCATGATAAGAACGGCCACTGCTGGTATGAATCAAACGACCGGTGATACGACGTACCAACAAGCTGTCATCAATGGAAAATTCAATAACAGCGTCCAATTCCGTCTTTCTTTTGGCTAATAATTCATCCAACTGTAAGTATTTTTAAATTAATTTTTTTCTTACTTATTCATTTTCTTTTAAGCTTACCTTCTCAGCCTGCACGACAGTACGTGGGAAACCATCCAATAAGAAACCATTTTTACATTCTGGTTTATCTAAATTCTTATCAATCATATTGACTACTAACTCATCAGACACCAATTTGCCTTCGTCCATGACCTTTTTCAAAGTGGCTCCCAATTGTGAACCCGAGCTGATTTCAGCACGTAACATATCACCAGTGGACAAATGGCAAACACAGTATTTCTCCTTCAGCAGGGGAGCCTACGAAAACGATAAAATTAGCTTTGCACACTAAGGCCGAGTTTTTGAGATGTGGATTAAGTTTAAACTAAGTTTAACGTAGTCTGAAACTCGGATATTTTCGGCGAAATGATTTTTTTTTTAGTTTTTTATTAAAGACGAACATTTTAAGCAAAACAAAGCTGTTCCGTCAAAATTTTGTATACAAACTTGGTAATGGCGGCACAAATCTGTTTTCAGATTAACTAAACCTAGTTAAACTGATATCTCAAAAACCCAGCCTATGACTTAAAGATTTTGTCTTTGCTTTATCTTTCCCATTTGATATTTTTTTAAAAATTTACATACATATATTTTTTTACATTATTATTAAGCAACCTAATATTAAAAATCTTTTTTCCAAAAAAATTTATCAATGTCGAGTTCTATATAGGTATTGTCGATATCAAATGTATTTTCCTATGTTGTGTGCAGAGCCAAAAATATTAATATCGCACGTGTTCCAAGATGCAGTATTAACAGGCCTGTTTTGAAAAACTCTTTAACTCAAATCCCATGATTTCAAATTACAAGTTTATTGTATCCCATATAAAGCCCACTGCTAAAATATTTGAACTATAGGTGTAGGGTATAAAAGATTCAGCATAGCCGAATATAACACTTTTAATAATACAGATTTCATTTAAATTTCCCACTAATGATAAATTGAATTAAGTAAAAACTCCATATTTATTCTAACTGTTAAACAAATAAAAAAAATTTTATAAAGAAGCAAACAAAACAACAAGAGCTTTTATATATTTTCGGTCATCGCAAAATAAATTATCAAACAACTTAAAACGTGTAGAAACTTGATAAGATCTGCGAACAGAAATATAGAATTCAAGGGCACATAATTTAATACATTAATATACTATGTACAATGAAGGTAAAATTAATTAAATGATGTTTTGACAAAAAGAAATGCATAACGTTTTCCCTCCAATGACTTTCTTATTTTCCCAAAACGCTTTGCGTAATGTATTGTTATGGTATCCAATGGTTAAGAAAGACAAAGTTTCTTTACATATTAAAATAGATTTGTGTTTGATAACAAAAATCGCAAGATATTTTCTTTATGTAAAAGAAAAAGCGGCAAATCCGTTTTACGACTTTTAACTGACCGTAAAATCAACTTAAGACCAAAATAATACATTTTCCACTTGTAAATAGAAATTTCGATATGAAAATAATAATTGGGTTGGTATCCCCATAGTAAAGCAAAGTTCAATTCTTTTATAGATTATTTTTCTTTTTACTACAAACCGAAACAGTCCATTATAATAATACAGTTATGTAATTATTAATAGTTTTTTTTTAACTTTTTCCCCCGATACCACTTCAGTCAGACTTTCCAACTACTTGACAATTCTTTCTGTCCGGTTTTCTACGAGCAAAATGTGCTTCTGTGTAGTTTTGTTTATGTTCATGGAATTGTACAATTTGTGGCGTGATAGTGGTGAGAGACAAAACTTACTTGAGTTCCTTTGCCGGAACCGGGAGGACCCAGCAGAATTGCATTGATGCCTGTTTCTGGTTCATAACGTGATAGTGGAACTGGTTGAGCTGCGTTTGGTGCCATTTTATTTCCTTTTTCAGCAGAAATTTACTGGTGGTATGTTTTACTTTTTTTCTTCGAGAAGAAGCTTCAAGAGTTTAATAAAAACTAAATTGACAGTAGAAAAAAAACAATAAACACAAACTAGCTAACTAGTGCCGCTCTAAATGAAAGGGAATGAAACGAAAAATTTACTGTGACGTGGTTGGTGTTCTAATCACCAGCAACACAGTTGTATATTATGTAGGGAACGACATGGAAACAGGAAATATAGCAATAAAATTTAAACCATGTTGTTATAATAAAAGGTCGGTTTCTTACTTTTTGGGTAACATTTGGTAAAATGATAAAAATTACTCAGCCGCAAAAAAAAAACCAAAAACCTATTTTAAAGTTTTTTTTTGATATTTTTAACCCTATTTCTTCTTTTTTATTATTATGTAGCTCTGTACAAATTGCATTTTGATTAAATAAGTTCTCATTTGATTTGTTTATTTTTTAAACATCTGTATTTTGACAATTTACCCAATCTACAAAAAGAAGTGTGGGCTGCTCTGTGCAAGAAGAAAAAGAATATTTATCTAACAAATTCGCTCTCATGGCACAAAGTACAGGTGACATGAGATGGAAGATATTAGCTGCGTTCGAGAAAACAAAAGTTGCGAGCTATATTGTTGCCATTACTTAAGCTGTGATATATTTAAAGTTTAAAGTAATATGTATTTTTTAAATATTAAAATTAATTTTTATATTTGTATGATCCTGAGTACATCTAAAACTTTTTAATGTGATTAAATTTTCATATTACAATCCCTTGAAAAACTCGACAAACAATCGACGAAACGTCGGGAACAAAATATTGTAATTAAAAATTGAATTTTATTTACATTGAAGAAATTTAGGCCCTATTAGCTTGACAAAAATAATATTCAAAAGTTGTTATTATTTTTTACTGAACTTTACTGCATTTTACCATGGTGGAATAAGCAGGTGGCATCGTTACGGCAACAAATACAACATTACAACAAAAATGGGACTTAGTCCCCTTTTAGACAGGCAAAGTTTACTTTGCAAAGTCTTGTGTAGTTCTCTTTTAAACTTTGTTTGTTGTTTAGACACACAAAGTTTAATTTGACAAATTTTTGTATACAGGGTTGATAAATGGCATTTTTTTAAATGTACTTAATACCGAAAAAAATTTACATTTTTACGCTAATTGTACTTAATGCCAAAAAAATATTTTTTACAAGTTTTATTATTTGCATTACAAAAAATTTACATTGAAATGCACTTGTGCTATACATTTATATTTGAAATATACCTTTGGCAATTAACAAAAAGAAAAATTAAGTGAATAATAAGGAATTTAGACGAAGAATCTTAAGCTTGTTTTTTTAGATTTGAAAGTGGAACAGGTTAAAAAATGTTTAACCTACCCAGTTAAAACTTCGCCTGCAAAATAATGTGTTAAGTAATCAGGAAAATGTTAAAATACTACTTCCAATTCTTCTGAAAGAACCAATGAATTTTACAAGGGATGTCCCAAAATGAATGCATTTTTATGTAAGTCATTATTTTTTTCCTACATACATCTGAAAAATAAGTAGCTATAGAAGTAATTATAGTAGTTAGAAGAAAGCTACTAAATAATTAGTGCAAGAAGCTATTCATTTTAAAAAAGTGGGCGAAGTTTTACTGGGTAGTAATGCCCGTAATTTCTACTAAAAGTATCTAGCTGTGTATAGATATCTATGGTGCAAGGAATTTTTCATAATTTTAACACATATGACTTGCTTAGTGGTTATAGTGTATTATATGTTCCACCATCGATAAAAATACAAATGTTGTCATATTTAAAAGAAAACTTAAAGGAAAAAACTTATATGGGCATTTCCTCAGAATGGTCTACCAGGATGAAAAAATAAAATGTTGATTATCATCGTCTTTTATTGTTTATTATTTAAAAAAAAAAATCTATGTTTTTTTAAAAGAATGGTTTCATAGCATATCTCAGCTATTTTACTTGAGGAAATTACGCTGAAAACTGGAACATTTTATATTTTCTAAGTATTTAAGCTACTTCTAAAGACATATTATATACTAATTTTACATGCAAAAAATATGTTATATTTACACTCGTTCTTCATAATCTCTCCATTACAATCAATTGTAAAAGGAGTATTAAGATTTTTAATAAGGAAATTTGAAGATATTTATGGTAAAATGCATGGTGATAATAATAAAAAAACATATGGAAAAATCATACGTTCGCGACCCGTACGTTAGCGTCCGGAACATAAGCCAATTAAAAAAAAACCAAGAGAGATATTCTATTTTGTAAATACTGGATGGAGACCTACATTAATACACTCTTAAACTAAATTAATCACTTTTGAATATTACGATCCATTACGCAGATTTTTACATTTCACTACTGTCAACCAAAGTTGACTTCTATTTTGCGTACGTTCGTGACCACATGTTTATAACTATGTATTATTATAAAAAATTTAAACTCGATGAATCCATCCATCTTTTGCACTTAACTTAGAGCTACCCAAATGCTATCGAATCGCCAAAAAAAATGATAGGAAAAGTTTTGTTTTCTATATTATTTGTACATCAAAAGCGTACGAACGTACGTTAGTGACCCCAAGAAATGCCCATATATAAAATATTTAATTAAAAAATTACAACAATCAGGTATATTAAGGAACATAAAATTATTATTTTTAAAGAAGATGAAAGTTCGGTTGGTGTATGAAATTAGTTTTGTAACATATTTCTTTTTGTAATTTTTTTTATTTTAAACTATAGCAACAAGATTCATAAGACTGTAGCAATAATTTGTTTGAATTAAATTCGATATAGTATTTACATAAAGGCGATTTCTTTGCTTTGTTGTTATCATATTTTGGTAGGAAAAAGCGTTTGCAATTTTTAAATTGTACTAAATTTGCATTGGAATACTTTATTACTTTTGCACTGCTAATAAATAGTAGTAAAAAAGTACAATTGTACTACTAACTTTATCATCCCTGCTCAGAAATAAACTACGAACGAAAAACAAAAGGAATTTGCGAGTACAGCAAAGAGCGTACTCCCCCGCTATTCTCTTTTCCCCTCCCTTCCATAAACTCAAGACTTTGCAAAGTAAACTTTGCCTGTCTAAAAGGGGACTTATATCACCATTTACGTCAAAAAATTCTTTAAACAAAAATCAAAGCGTGCCGCTTAACGTGACGAAATAAATAAATTTTTAGCCAATTTTTATTTAATAATGGTCAATGTCTTATTTACTTTAATTTAAAATGATCAAAAACTTTAATATAATACAACAATCACAGCACAAAACGTGGAATTTTTGTAAACATAAACAAAACTTTGACATAAACCTAGTCAAACAATGCAAGAGCAAAAAATCGTCATCTGGCGTTCCGTTCGAATACACAAAATACAGTAAATGAGAACAGAAATTGAGAGCGTAAAGTGACAGTTCTTGTCTGAGTATTTACAAATTTTTACTGCAGAAATTTTTGCAGTAAAATTTAGTAAGTCAAAATAACATTCATATGTTTCAAAAGGTAAACAAACAAAATTAACAAATAAAAAGCATACAAATTGTGAAAAAATTGTTAAATAAAAGAGAAGTTGAAATAAAAATTAAACCAAAACAAAAAGTTAGTAAATATTAATTAAATTAAACTTGTTTGTAATGCATTTATTTGGCTAAATACAAACTTTTTAATTTTTTTTATTTTTTTTGTTATATTAATTTTTTAGAGTTCTTTTAAATAATTTAACCCGGTACAAAATAATAAAATCAAATAAAATAAAAAACAAACAAATATGAAAGATTACATAAAATAGTTTGCTTGTTTTTTTCCAAAAATTTTCTTGTTATAAAAAGTATTTAATCGAGTACCGATAAAACAACGAGTTAAGTAGTCAAAAGTGTAAACATTTTTCAACACTTCAGTTATTTGCCAACAGCTGTTGCCTTAATTTTACGAATTTTTACAAATTTTGCGTTCGCGTACTTTTTTGTACAACAGCTTTTTGTGAGAGCAAAGTTTTCAGTTTGCTCATTTACTGCATTTTACTGTAAAAGTACTCAAACGCACCTATTGTGTTTTCGCAAAACGCCTGCTGATTTTTTGCAGAGCTGTGTTTTTTTGTGTAATTTTTTTGACATCTTTATCATGATTCACATGATTCAGTTTTGCGCAGATCTACTAATCGGATCATGATCGCTCCCATTTATAAAGGGTGTTTTCTAGAGCTGCAAAACTATCGATAGTCGGCCCAATCGATAGTTTCGATAGTTAGCTCAAAAACTATTGATACTATCGATAGTATCGAAAAGTTTTTATGTGCCACTTTTGTAGACACTGTAGTTAATGAAGATGGTAAACAATGAAAAATTTTAACGTTTTTCAGGTATAAAAAATCAGCATATTGAATTTAAACTTCAGTGTCATCTATAGTTTATAATAAATATATGTAATCTTTATAAGGGGAGGATAAGAGGAAAACTCTTAGATGCGCTTCGTACAAGAAGACAAATTCGTGATGATTCCAACCCTTTTGAGCTTCCCAGTGCCAAGTAAGATCTTCTAATAAGTAATGAAACTTTATTGTGCCTGATAAGTTCTTCTTATGGTTGGGGTAGCTATTGGCCAATATGCTGGTCGTATTATTGGTTAAACTGACTCAGTAAAATTGTCACTTGATCGTGGAATATTTTCAACACCAAATACTTGGCCGGTCTTACAATACAAGAGCTGCGAAACAGTATCCTCAAGGCTATTTAATGGAACTTCTTGTGATAGCCCTCCCCCTGTCGCTTGAGTGTTTCTTTTATTGTTGGCAGGTTTTTTCTTTATACTTGCCTTGTAGTGTATCCAAACCTGTGCCAAGAATATTATAATTAGATTAAGAAGATTATAAGTGTTTCAAAGAAGTTCTTGTCTTGGTCCCAGACTATTGAACTCCACTATAAACTCTTCCCGTAATTGCTTATATGCATTTTTCATCATACCAAAATTGAGCTTTCCTTTTTATTTTCAAACTAATAAAAGTTTAAAAAAAAACCGAAAAAGTTATTACAAAAATTTATACGTACGATTTCTCCATTTTGTTTTCGATTTTCACCGAATTTAAAAAAAAAATAAACTTTAACTGCCAATAACACAACTACTTTTCAGCAGTTGTGTGTATTTAATATTTTTAAGGACCAAACTTTTACAATGTTGAAAACGGCAATACCACGAAAAAACCGATACACAACTGAATAGCCAACTGCCTGTTGAGTTGAAAATGGCAATGTGAATTTACCAAAGATAACCAAACTGTTACAAAAGTGGAGAACGGCAATAGGGGCATTAGCTTATATGTGGTAGGTACGGTTAACATTATTTTAATATGTAAATTAGTACACAATTTTGTTTAAATAAGGAAAAAGTCTATTTCTAAAGTTTCAAAGGCGATTTTTGAAAATTTACTCCTAATCTAATATAATCATCACTTATCTGCGGTTATATTTTTGTTTAAAGTTATAGTCCCTAAACATTCCTAATGCCAAAGATCGGAAGTAAAATTTAATTATTATTCCATTCCAGTTTTTAGTCACTTAAAATTATCCGATAGTATCGATAGTTATAAAAACTATCGATAGTCCGTCAAAAAAAAAACTATCGATACTATCGATAGTACTATCGATTGTTTTGCAGCTCTAGTGTTTTCTTATGGCGTTTTCTTTTCTGAATAAAATTCTGCATTTATTCTGCCTTTTACATTTTTTTATGTTCTTTTCTGAAAAAACATGTGTTATTTTAAAAGTGTAAGGCCCAGAACAGACGGTAAAACTCAACTGCAACGAAACCCTTTAGAAATTATTGTTTTGAAACCAGTTTCAATCGTCTTCCACACACCCTGCAACCTAAATTGTACCAGAATGTAATGAAATTATCACAATCATTTCGATTTTCTTTGAGAACAGATGAAACGCAAACACGAGTTTCCTGCACGCCGCACAGAGGAGTATTTGGCCTGAAAAGCTGGCCAAAATTATTAAGCGTGTTTTTTGAATAAAAAGTTTTAGTTTTTTGATAGTTTTAGGTGTAGTATGATATAAAAAGTCTAGTGGCAGATTTTGAAAAAATTACACTGCGCAACAAAAGTACACTGCGCAACAAAAAAATGTTTCTCTACCCTAGAAATAAAAGTATGTGGACTATATGGATTTTGATGCCCTTAATTCAAATCTGTTTTCCGTTTTTCTCTAGTACGTAAGGATTTTCTTTTAAAGGCGTGGCATACTTCACCCCCTAAATCGTTGGGTTGCCTTATATATTTTGCCATAACTTGAAAACGTGTTCTCCGATTTTAAAAGCAGGAGGATCAGAAGATGCACCGGAAAATTCTGCTTAAACTAACCATACACTAACCATTTTATATCTATTACTATTTTGGAGTTATTAAAAATTTAATGGCGAAAAAAAATTACATGCAAAATGCGTAAATTTTTTTGTTTTCAAAATGCAATAAAAAAATTTAAGAACCAAAAAGTTTAAATTTTTAAGATTTTTCTAAAAGCCACATTCCTAAGGAATAAAAGTTGGTATAAATCGCAAAACTCAATTAACAAATGTTGATTTTAAAGGTTTAAACTCATTCTTGACAAACTGTATGTACATACATACATATGATTTACAGTCTAATTAAAAAAAAAATTTGAAAATTGTAAGGCTCTTATAAAACAGTATTTTTTTATGAAAAAAGGCTTTATTATATTTATTTTATATTATTTAATACTTTATAAACGAAAAGTTAAACTAATAAAAATTCCTTACTAATTATTATGTCGTATGTGTATCCTCATTAGCTGCATCATCGGTGTCAGGAAGAAGAAGTGTGGTGGTTTCTGATGAAAAAGCTTTTTTATTATTCCGTTCTCTTTGCGTACTGTAGCTTTTAAAAGGGTCACTGCTCAGAAATAACCTATTCAAGACATCTCGATTTGTATCGCTTCTGCTGAATTTCCTCGAATAATTCGTGCGATATAATCGTAAGTGCTTATTTCTGGCCTCGGCAGCTTCTTCTGACAATTGTCCAATTGGCAAGATTACTTGCTTTATAACACTACCGCCATGAATAAGAATCTTGTGCATCGTAGGACTCATGGGGTGCCAGTTGTAAAGTTCCACATATATTAAGGCAGTTTTATGTGCATATTCCTCAAATTTCTCAATATTAATTCGGTGTCCGCTAGTTATTGCTTCCAATATTATTTTCAGGCGGTTGCTTTATCTTCATCGCTCCTTGCTTGCCACTTTTTAATTGGCAGTTTATATGAGAGATGAAGTATCGATTCTAAAAAGCAATTTTTCCACTACACGGTACTTCGCTTTTCTTTCAAAATTCAATTTGATTATTTATGTGTCCTATTTCTTGCTTCGTGATGTCAGTTGTTTCCTGCACAAAACGGATGCGGATTGGTCTACACAGCCTAGTTGAGGATGGTGTTTGATTTCGCCATATCGTTTTAATTTTTCCATTAGTATTTGTGATTAGTTTAATTGGTACACAACTGCTTTGGAATATTGTGAAGTGCTAAAAGTGATGTGAATAACAGTTGAAATCAATAATTCAAAATACATAAAAGTTTATGACGATATAAAGATATAAGAGCAAAATAGAAGAAATGTGAAAATTTAAAAAAATCGTCAAAAATAATGGCGCAAACTTGCGCACACTTTTTTTTTTGATTCTAAAATTAGAGATTCCATATTTTATTGTGGTATCAAACATAATTCGTAGACATGCTAACCTCCCCTTTAAAAACCTCTTCTTTTCCTTTTTTTGCAAAAAAAAGTGTATAATTTGTTTTTTTTTTTAGCTTTTGAACGAATTGTTTCAACATGAATATTAAAAATATTTTAAATTTTTTTTGCTGTTTTAAATAACTTTTGATCAAACCTTTCAGTGAAAAAAAAGTCTTTGTTAAACCTTTATTCGTTTAGCTGCAAAAAAATATCATATAAACATCCAGAAACCGAAAAAAAACATTTAAATCTCATATAATTTTCTTCACTTTCCTGACTTTAGCAGGGGCTCAGAGCTACAAATCGCAACTAAAAGTCTTCAAAATTTACAATATAATGTAAAATATTGTTGTCTGTCGAGCTGCGTACTTAGTTCTTAAGATTTCTTAAAATTCAGTTTTGCCTTTTTGGCCAGCTTTTCAGGCCAAATACTCGTCTGTGCGCCGGTTTCAATGCAACTGATTTTCAATGCATTTCAAACCGGTCTCAAAATGGTCTCGTCGTGTGTGGTCCCTCAAAGGAGTCTATGGCATAAACTAAAATGAAACTCGAAAATAACTAGAAGTTGCAGTTTCGTTGCAGTTTTCTGATGATGTTCCCTTTAAAATAAAAAAAAATTCTACATGTTCAACACTCATTTTAAATAAAGGGGCATGAGTGCATCACTAGATCAAGGCGAATTCAGAACAAGGTGGCGGCAAGTTTCGAACCGTAAACACTAATGCTATGTTCATACGACGTTATAAACCACTCGTTTCGCTCGTTGAAACTAGTTTGCCAAACATGCTGTTCATACGATTCATTCCTGTTTCATTTTGACATTTTTTTTGTGTTGTTAGTGTGATTTTTTTTAAATAAAACTTAAACATATATTATTTAACACTTTTATTGATATTATTATGTTATAATTATCACTTTATTTTATTAGACATCAATTTTTATTTTGTTTTTTTCTTTGTTTTGCTTTTTTTTGAGAGCTAGTTCAGATAAACTAACGATAAATGTTATCAAAATTGGAGATGATAGTACATCTTTCCTGTTTCGCAGCCTGTTTCAAAATGAAACGACCTGTTTCGCTCACAAAATTTTGTATGGGGAAACAAGTCGTTTCAATCATGTTTGGGGCGCGAAACAGGAATAAGAGAGCGAAACACGAATATTGCTGTCCGTGTGAACATGGTATAACAATGTAATACAAAAAACATCTGTTGTTTCTATTGGTCATCATTGAATAAGTTTAGAAACTTGGTAAGATCAGCGAAAAGGACTGCTTGGAGGAACTTCTGTAGCGGCGTGGAAGGATCCTCTGAGACGAACCGTTTACGTAAGATAATGGCCTCGAGCCCGATGGTTCCGACCTACGTCCGGAAATCGGATGGTAGTTGGACTACAAATAGTCAAGAAACACTAGAGGTGTTAATTGATACTCACTTTCCTGGTAACTCCCAATGGGGTATGCGGGATCAAGCGTGGGAGGCGACTCCCATTCCTATGTCCATTCAATTGGACTATGACAGGATTAAATGGGCTATCGATAGCTTTAGCCCATATAAATCTCCGGGTATGGATGGTATAATTCCGGCGGACCTGCAGAGGAACTCGGCCCTGATAATACCCTGGTTGCTGGCCATATACAGGGGATGCGCTAGATTTTCGTATCTTCCTGTGAAATGGTCCCTGTGTAGAGTGGTCTTTATACCCAAAGGGGGTAAGGCTTCTCACACCGAGCCGAAGGACTACAGACCGATCAGTCTTGCATCCTTTCTTCTAAAGACTCTTGAGAGGGTTATCGATGTGCACTTGAGGATGACTATCCCAAGAGGTCTGCTCTCTGCCTCTCAACATGCCTACACAAAGGGCAAGTCTGTTGAGACGGCTCTTCACTCTCTAGTAGGAACTATTGAGAGATCGCTCGAATTCAAGGAGTACACACTAGTGGCCTTTCTCGATATTGAGGGAGCCTTCAACAATGTCAACCCGGACTCTATTGTGACGTCCATGATGAGTCTGGGGATCGATGTTGGCATATGTAGATTTGTGGACAATCTATTGAGGAACAGGGTCATTTGCTCTACGATAGGTGAAACCAGTGTTCAGAGGCTGGTGAATAGGGGTACTCCCCAAGGGGGAGTTCTATCCCCACTATTGTGGAACCTGACTATGAACACCATGTTGACAAAGATGGACAACATGAGGATCAAAGTAGTGGCGTATGCTGATGATGTCTCAGTGGCCATCACAGGGATGCATTTGGGAGTTATGTCCCAGTGTATGGAGGCTGCCTTGAAGGTACTCAGCACCTGGAGTGCATCGTGTGGACTGGGTGTAAATCCGTCTAAGACGGAACTGGTACTCTTTACGAGGAAGTATAAGACCGAGGACTTTAGACTTCCAAGGTTAAATGGAACTGAGCTTCAGATATCTCAAAGTGCCAAGTATCTGGGCGTGGTTTTGGATAGCAGGCTGTCATGGGGACTTAATGTCCGGATGAGAGTGGAAAAGGCAATAGTTGCCATTTATGCGTGTAGGGGTGCAATTGGCAGAAACTGGGGTATGAACCCAAAGTGTGTCAACTGGATCTTTGAAGCTGTAGTAAAGCCGACCCTGTACTATGGAGTCGTTGTATGGTGGACTGCATTGGATAGGAGCACACACCGCGCAATGCTTGAGAAAGTATACAGACTTGTCGCGTTGATGATCACGGGATCAATGCGATCTACTCCTACGAAGGCGCTGTTTACGTTATTGAACTGGCTCCCGGTGGACATAACGGCCAAACAGTTGGCTCTTTGCTCGGCGACACGGCTGCACGCAACGAACGGCTGGTCGACCCGTGACTATGGACACGCCAGGATTATCGGAAGTACGATTGTCCCTGACGGTGTGGATTACTGCACCCCGGTGCCGTTCTTTGGTGCGGGGTTCGTGACACAAGTGGCGCACGGCAACGTGCTGTCGGATTCCTTCCGAGAACCTACCCTAGGGGTTTATACTGATGGTTCGAGGAAGGGCGAGAGAGTTGGCGGAGGTTTCTTCATAGAGGAACTGGATGTGAAGGTTTACTTTCGTCTGCCGGACGGATGCAGTGTCCTGCAGGCGGAAATCTCGGCTATAAGGCGGGCGGCAAACTGGCTGAGGTATCATCGCATATCGGGAGATATACGTATATTTACTGACAGCAAGGCTGCCCTTGCTTCCCTAGCGGGTGTCTACACGACATCTAGGTTAACTGTAGAATGTCGGATGTCTTTGGATGAGATTGCGAAACATTCAAGGGTAACGCTTATATGGATACCGGGTCACTCGGAGTGCCCGGGTAATCTAATGGCAGATGGGCTGGCCAGACAAGGTGGTCGCATGGATGACGTATTCATCGATCAATTTGTCGGTCTTCCAATGGCTCACTGTAAATTACTCATCAGGCGCGAGTCGTATAGAGTTGCGCAGATGCGGTGGACCTGTGAATCCACCTGTTTGATATCCAGGATCCTTTGGCCTGGATATGATGAACGGAGAACTAGAGCTCTACTTGGTTTCAATAGGAACCAGATTAGGACGGTGATATCAGTTTTAACTGGACACTGGCCGGTGGGGACTCATGCTGCGAGGATGGGTCTGGAATTTAATGACTACTGTAGGAGTTGTCAGAACGAGGAGGAAGAGGAGACTGTTCTTCACTTCCTTTGTCATTGCCCTGGACTACGGGGCATCAGGGAAAAATACCTTGGGGAACCGATGTTTTCCTGTTTGGGGGATCTGTCCATGACAGAACTGAAATCGCTCCTTCTCTTCATTAGGAAGACGAAGTGGTTGGAACCTGCAGTGACGCCATCTGGATGACTGATCTGGGGGATGGGCATTGGCGCCGGGTATCACAAAGGGACCACTGAAGGACCCAAGTGAGCTGTCTTTTGATGGCTGCCCATGGAACCTAACCTAACCTAACCTATTGGCTTTGGATAGCTGTAGTCTTGCCACCACCTGTAATTGAATTTACCTTGCGCTAATTGTACTTTATTGTTTAATGCCGAAATTTGTGTTCTTTTGTAAACGAAAAATATGAAGCACTTCTTAAAAATTAGGGGACCATTTACAAATGTTGCCAAATCACATGTAACACTTATGCAACACTTTTTTTTAGAAAAGAAAACGCCATTAGCTGCATGAAATATTATTAGAATGAAAATTTTTTTTTCTTTGAAATTCGCGAGCAGATTTATTAATTTTTTAAAGCTAATTCTCACAATTTGGAAGCGTTCTAGCGTTAAACGATTCATGACGGCTTTTCAAACCTTACTGAACAGATACTTATGTCAACACAGTTTGACATTTTCAGCTTTCAAACCATAGTCAGATTATTAATGAAATTACTAAAACAAACACTGGTCGTTCGTAATTGGTCAAGAAATGACGAAGTAACATTGGACCAAAGCTCAAATTGTAATGTTTTTTTTTCAATTTTGCTATTTTCAACTTATTTTTTTAAAACTAAGCAATAAAACTTTTTTTAGTTTTATCACTTACGACATTATCCTATTTCAATACGCACATTTTGTGCCACTTTTTACACACATAGCGAAATGTTTAGTAACAAAAAATATTGAAAAAAAGCCTAAAAATAAATCTTCTATCATTTTCTTCTTATCATTTTTGCTCCAATCTAGGTCTTGTTGGGCTCAAAATGTTCGTTTTAAAATAAACTAATGCACCATGCAATAAAAGTTAAAATTTTTAATTGTTTGGTGTAAAAAAAATAACTTCACAAAATTTTAAATGAAGTCAAAAAGCTGTCACAAAGTGTTATGGGATCAAGCGAAAATTTCCGTATTCAAATTCTTGATTAATCGAATTTGTTTTTTTGTTGTTTTTTAAAAATTTTTGAATAAAATTATTCATATACTTGGTAATTCCAAAATTACATTATTCAATTAGTTAGAATTCTGATTATCCAGAAACGTAGATTAATTAACCGTTGGGACACAATTGAATCGTTTGAACGTGAAAGCGTTAAAAACATTGTTGAATTTTCTAGTACATATTATTTTTCAAAGAAAACCCCGGTAGGCCAGCCGATAGCGAGCTAGCCTATCAGTGCGGTTGTTTCGGGTTCGATTCCCGCCCGAGACTCTGGTTTCCTGCAGACAAGCGAAGAGCTCCACGGGCAGGAGTGCCAGATAAATCGGCATATTTAAAAAAAAAAATCGGCATTATCGGCACTTTAATATAAAAAAATCGGCAAATTAAATATACCTATACTCTGGTCTCCTGCAGACAAGCGTAGACCTTCACGGGATTAGCTAAGAAAAAAATATGCCTTAACTTCGAAATTTTGCGTAAATTGAGCGCCTTTTTACGCCTTATTATTACCCAATTGTGTTCTTAGGATATCTCCAAATTTTAGAATACATATTAAAATTTTTACTTAGCCGAAATTTGTTAAATTTAGGGTGCTCCATTTACCCACAATTCTGTCGTAAAAGTATTTGTTTTTTCTTCTTCATGACAATACAATTGCAATTGGCGAATGAAATAAAATTGTGTAGATTTACGTCAACGTACGACGTGATTACGCTTTTACGTTTGTGTCAGCTATTGTGTGACTTTATATGTATAGAATATGATACGTTTTAATTTGACAACGTATCTACGTCTCGTGCTTATTTAGTAAATCTTAGTTTTTATAAATACCGTTTTTTGCAAAATCACTTTTTCCCCCAAAAAACCTCCGTTAAAAAAATTATTTTGAAAATTCTTCCTGTTTTTTTTTTAAATCACTTTTTTACCAATAATCGCCTTATCTTGCCTTTAACAATAAATTTCAGTGTATTTATTAAATATGAAAAACTGGGAATTTAGCACGTCATACGGAAATCGTATTAATTATATATAAATTGTTATTTTTTCGTGAAAATTTAGTTTTCACCACAAATTATTTTTTTTACCAAATTGGAATTTGCATTGAAAACGTATTTTTTTCCTCTCAAAAATTTATTATTTTTTTACCATAAATCGCCTTGAAGGCTTTGTATTACTTTTTTTAATAAAATAATTCCCTTAAAAATCGCATTTCTATCTTCTTCAAAAGTCTATAAGGGTAATTCCATGTCAAAACGACCAAGAGTGGGACACGACCCCTTCCGATTTTAATGAAATTTGGTGAGAAGGTTCCTTTTATCTTATAAGGAACATATATGAACGAAAAAAAATTAAAATTTTTTTTTTTCAAAAGTTATATTCGCGTATATTCGCGTAACTCAAAAACGGGATGCTCCTAGATGGGTCAAATGTATGACCAACCCCACTTTATTATTTATTGCCGAATTTCGGTTTTTTTAGTTATTTCAATAAACTAAACCGTTTTTGAGTTACGCGAATATATGCTGTGCAGCCTCTTACATTTTCGAAATAACGGTATATCTTGAAAACACGAGCTAACCTAAAAAAACGCTTAGTACCACTGGATTCAGCGTACCAAATTATGGTAAAATGCCAGGTGCGCGGCTGGTCTGTTTTTTGCAACTTGCACAGTGTACTTATTGCTCAAAATTACAATATTAAAATTCAATTTTAATATTATTTTTTTAAAGGTTGCGAAAGGAAAAAAATCATATCTTAAAAAAGAAAAAAAAAACACCTCCTTCAAAGTTTCAGAATTTTTAAAGAACAGTTTGAGGTATTATACAAAAAAAATCAGCCAAATAAAGAAATAGGTTTTTGACTTAGTCCGTTTTTAAAATTTAACATTTTGCAGATATTACATTTGTCAAATAAAATGTTTTTTTTTTCAATATATTGTTTGTAGCCCCAAGTATTCTCTTTAAAATGACATCGAAATCATCTTCGTATGTCAAGTAGTTTTCGAGATATTGAAGAAATAAGCTCAACACATTCGGCTAATTCGGCGAAATTATGACATTTTGAATATGACATAACTTTTGAAAAAAAAAATTTTTTAATTTTTTTTCGTTCATATATGTTCCTTATAAGATAAAAGGAACCTTCTCTCCAAATTTCATTAAAATCGGAAGGGGTCGTGTCCCACTCTTGGTCGTTTTGACATGGAATTACCCATAAGTAATTACAATTTTTGATGTACTTGAAACATACAATCTTCGGTTTTATTATTATTTATTTAAACAAAAAAAATCTTGTTTAATTCTTAATAAAGTTTAAAACATTGCAATAAAATTTTCATCTATGGAGGCCAATTATTTACTTGGTTTTTTGTTAAAATCGTTTTTTAGTATGTAGTGATTTGAAAATTATGTTTAAATTTTGGATAAAGAGGATTTCTTTTAATTGTAATAATAAAATTGTGGTTTTATGTTCATTAGACGATAATCACATACTACACATTAACAGGGCGCAAAGTGGTCGTTGTCTGAAACAAATTTATATAAGAAAACCGATTAAAAAAACAATTAAATTTAAGTTAATAAAAAAGTATTACCATTTTTGTTTTAGACGAGATAACCTTTTCAACCGGAGTCTCATCTTCAATATTGTGCTGTAGGGCTTCGATATAAGAGTTTTGGCATTCTTTACAAACATTCTTTAAAGATATTTCCATTTTTTGACTAGCCACAGATAACATGGATATCTACAATCGGAATATGTTTTAAAATTTTTTATTACGTTCGTTTTTCTAAAAAAAAAAAAACTTACATCTTTTTCTATTCTTGGTATATCGCTACCAAGACTAATAACTTTTTGTTTGTATTCTGGCCAAGAGTTTTCTAATGATGTAACATGAGATGTTATATTGGCACTACGATCAAAAAGCTCATCCAATTTGGTCTGTAAAGTCAAGTTTTTGTTATTATAAGTTTATTTTAATTGTTTAAGGTCGGGTTTTTGAGATGTGGATTAAGTTAAAACTTAGTTTAACGTACTCTGAATCGCAGATTTTTGCGGCGAAATGTTAGGCAAAACTAAGCTGTTCCGTCAAAATTTTGTTTACAAACTTGCTGGTAATATCGGCACAAATCTTTTTTCAGATTAATTAAACCTTATTTAACTGAGATCTCAAAAACCCCGCCTAAGTGATTTTTTTTTTTTTTTTTAATTTTAACCTTGTGTTTAACTAGCTCTTCTTGCATTATTATGGACTTCTGTGTTAAAGTGTCATTGATATAGCTGGTATTGGATTCGAGTTTGTCAATTTTTGTTTGCAAATCACTTCTTAATGATTTTATTTCTTCCGTATAGTTTATAGGCAGAGCCATGTTCTTTAAGCCATCACTAAAGTTGGACTGGAATAAAATAAGTGAAAAAAATTATTCGACAATAACTAATGAATTTTTTTTTTAACTTCCACTCGCGAAAGAAATATGGGCATTTCCTGGGGTCACGAACGTACGTTCGTACGCTTGTGATGTATAAATAATATAGAAAACATAACTATTCCTAGCATTTTTTTCGATTCGATAGCATTTGGGTAGTTCTATGTTTATTGCAAAAGATGGAATTCATCGAGTTAAAGTTTTCATAATAAGAGTTATAAACGTGTGGTCACGAACGTACGCAAAATAGAAGTCAACTTGGGATACAGTAGTGAAATGTAAGCATTTGCGCAATGGAATGGAATATTCAAAAGTGCTTAATTTATTTTAATGGTGTATTAATGTAGGTCTCCATCCAAAATTTACAAAATAAAATATCTCTCTTGGTTTTTGTTTAATTGGCTTATTTACCGGTCGCGAACGTACGATTTTTCCATATGTTTTTTTATTATTATCACCACGCATTTTCCCATAAATGTCTTCAAATTTTCTTAACAAAAAAACTTAATACACCTTTTACAATTGATTGTAATGGAGAGATTATGAAGAAAGAGTGTAAACATTGCATATTTCTTGCATGTAAAATAAGTATATAAAAATGTCTTTAGAAGTAGAATTTACAGAAAAATTAAAAAGTTTTCCAGTTTCTAGCCCAATTTCCTCAAGTAAAACAGCTGAGATATGCTATGCAACCATTATTTTATAAGAACAAAGACTTTTTTTAATAATAAATAATAAAAGACGATGATAAACAACATTTTATTTTTTCATCCTGGTAGACCATTCTGGGGAAATGCCCATATGTAATCAGAAAATGCTAAAGTAAGCCAAATCCATTGTTGTTGTTTTTGTTTAATCAGCAATAAATTTCAGTTTATCAATAGTATGAACTGGGAGTTTAGCACATTTAAACGAAACCTTGTTAATCCAAAAATAAATTTTTGCAAAAAACTAATTTTTTTTCTACAAGCCAAAAAAGTTTAAACAAAAATTTAAAATCACAAATTTTAATCAAGAAAATTTATAATTTTTTTAAAAAATTTTTATTAATCAGGGGTGTTCTGGAAATAGAAAACGCAATACGCAAGAACTTGAAAGTTGTTTCTAATACACTTTTAATTATAAAATTTTGTTTAATAGGGAAATATTTGTATAATATTTGTCCAAGGTATATTTACACAAGGTAAACTCGTTGGCCCATATGTTTGTTAGCTGATTACCCCTAGTTGGTACCTTAACGTCATATTTATTGTATATGAGAAAAAATTTGTACACGTGTGCGTTAAATTGTTTTTGTTTTATATGAAGACAATTTTGACAATTCGGTTCCTTTTATTGAGCAGCATGTCTACACTCCCAAATGAGTCTACCTTGTGTAAATATACCTTGATATTTGTCATAAAATTCTTTTTTTACAGAATTCTAATTAAAAAACGACGTCTAAAATTCTTGCGTTTTCGATTTCCAGAACACCTCTGAATATTAAAAATATGTAGCATTTATCACAGTCAAGGTATATTTATAGCAGGTAGTTTCGGAAAGCCAGCTGGTTATTTTTTATTTGCTTGTTTTGTGATACAAACTGTCAAATGTTCTATAGTAAACAAGTAAACAAGTTTTTTGTCTTTATCTTTTGTCTCTTTTCGACCCCTTTGCCGTTTGACAGTTCGTATCACAAAACAACAATAAAAAGCCCTGTTGTTTGTTTTATTGTACAATTGTTGTAATCTCGCGGCTACATGCTTGATCCTTGATCCCAGTGTTCGAAAATAAACAGTACATTATTTAGCGTTCGGTTCACGCACTCAAGAACGATATCCATTTTTTTAGTGATTGTGTAGACGAACACAACCCTTAATACCGTTCGTAACTATTTTTTAGAAAGAGCCGAACATTATATAAGTTCTGCTCTTCGTTTTATATTTTAATGTTCTATAATGTTTCCTTTTTTTACATTGGTAACGGCGGTCTTGATCTCTCAGGTGGAAATTGAAACAGTTGTGATTGCAGACCCATGTGTATCAGTTAATGAATGAAATGAAAAATGGAGTTATTAAAATAATTAAAAAAGAGTGTGTGAAAGAGTGTGATAAAGAAATTAACAAAAAAAAAAAAAAAAAAAAAAAAAAAATTAACAAGGACCGCACCACGAACAGCTTGTGTGTGTATTGTGTATATGTTTTGTTTGTGTAAAATTATCTTGCTGGCTTTTTGTTTTTTTTTTGTCGAATATGTATTTTGTTTTTGTAAAATTTGTTTTGTTTTTTTTTTTACCAGCCAATAGCGATGAACATAATGAACCGGATCGAACACAATGAAGTTTGTGGTTCTTAAAACAAAAACCGAACGGAATTAAATGTTCTCATCTTTTGTTGAGTTAGATAAAAAGAGTATTATTTTTGTGTTCGAAAGATGACAAACATCCCTGCAAATAATAGGACCAGTCCAAACACGCGTGTAAAGAGTAGCCCACAAGCGACCAGGACTAGTCCAAAAGTAACCCAAACGTATGGAAAAAACCTGGTCTATTTAACATTACGATGTCCAAGGAGAGGACCATATAAACCACCTTTGGACTACAAAAGAGTAGTTTTAAAACTACTCCATGGTATACTCAAGAGGATTAGTTTTGAAGTCGTTTAAAAACGAAAGCATGTCGTTAAAAAACGAAGACATGTCGTCTCACTACACACTTTTTAACAATGACATGGTCCATGCTTGCATTACATCGGACCAGTCCATGGAGAAGTCCATTTTATCAAAATGGATCAGGTGGTCCAATTTAATTTGCAGGGATTGAAATATTATTTTTTTAATGATTTTCTACACAAACACTATTAACGTTTGTGTTTCCCACAAATCTACCGAACCGAATACTAAGGAGCGGTATTTAGTGTTTATTTTCGAACACTGATTTATACACTGTGCTAAACAAAAAAATTCGAACCAATTTCAGCCAATTTTCATATTCTTTAAGCTCTAATTTGATAAGATAGTCTTCTCACTCTTATGCATTAGTACACTATAACGGTAATTTGCTGCAACGTCGTCACTAGTCAAAAATATTAATTTCAAAATAAACCTATTTAAAGATCTTCGTTATAACAAAACGCAACTCCTTCATTTCTTAAGCTGCGTTCACAATCAAAAAAACATTTTCACTTGGTGTTCATAATAGAGCAACAATTTATTTTGTAACTACACACATTTTGCATCAAGAAACCTTTTGCAAATTTTAGCCACAAAAATATTATGCATTTATTATTGGTTTTAACAACATTATGTTAAAATGTTCATTCAAAACTAAATAAAATTATTTAAAATTTCATACAAATTTTTTAAGGCGTTATACATATATATATCAGCACAAATGCATAATACCCTCTCCACTAGTGTGGTGTGGGTATAAAAATATTATCAAAGTCATTTTTGGTAATATTTACAAAATTTTCAATTAACAAGATTTCGTTTGTCGTGCTTAATTCTCAATTTTAACTCTAGATAAACACACTAAAATTTATTGTTGATATGATAAGCTATTCCTATGCGCATTTCACTGGTTGCTTAGGACAGATTATCAGGAAACTTCATCCAAAGGTTTTTAGAAAAACTAAAGATATTTTTAAATAAAACTGTTAAGCGAATAAGAATTATTAGCACCAGTTTTACTTGTAACAATTAAACAAAAACACCAACAATAAACAGTGAGTTTATCTTTTCTTACATTCCCCACTACAATTGGTTTGAATTCTTCCAACAATAATTGTAGTTGTAAGTAGGTTAAGAAATAACTTGCTTTATTGTTTTCGCAAAAAAATAGTTCACTGTTCACCAAAATAATAATCAAAATAGAGTTCTTTTTTAAAAAAATATGAACGTCAAATAGGAAACATTTTTACCTACTAAAGATAAAACTTATATGCCTTATGCCCGTAATTTCTACAAATAGGTATCTAGTTATGTTAGGTATCTATGGTTTTCGTAATTTTAAAACATATTTCTATTTCTACGGGTTAAAGTGTTATGTATTTTACACCATCGATTTTCGATAGTTAATTCACGTAGGCAAAATTAACGTTGAAATTACCACAATAGTGTTACCGGAGAGGTAAAGATAACTCTTAGGTACGAACAGGACTAGATATACATATATTTTAGAAATTACGAGCATTATTCATAAACAATATTCCATGCTTATAGCAGGTTTAAAAGACGAATTTTATATGAATATTTGTTTAAATAAACTTTATTAAAACTGAAATACTCTTTATGAATAAGGGGGAAATGTTTCAAAAAAAGAAAGAACTATCTAAAACAGCTTATAAACATACTAGCTGACCCGCAAACGTTGTTTTGCCATATAACTTATTCCTTTCAGATGTTACAGTGTCTGCATGCAAAATTTACCGGTTGATTAGTTAAGAATATAATAAAAATTATAGGCTTTGGTCCTTTCAGATGTCACACTATTTGCCTGCCAAATTTCTAGAAAATTAGTTGATTAGTTAAGAAGATATAGGCAGGGGAGCCTTTACCCCTTTTGCCTTATTTCATGCCCTGTTCTCTTTCCGATGTTACATTGTCTGCATGCAAATTTTAAGAAAATCGGATGATTAGTTAATAAGACATAGGGAGAGGGAGCTTTTACCCCTCTTGCCCTTTTTCACACCCTAAACCCTATTTCTTTTCAAAAATTACAGTGTCTGCAAATTTAAAAAAAAACCCGTTTATTAGTTAATAATATATAAGAAGGGGGAGCTTTTACCGCTATTGCCCTATCTTACGCCATATTCTCTATTTCCTTTCAGATGTAACAGTGTCTGTTTGCTTGATTTTAAGAAAACCGGTTGATTAGCTTAGAAGATTGGGGAGGGGCAGCTGTTCCCCTATTGCCCTATTTCACGCCCTAAATAATGTTGCACAATTTGTCTGAAAAACTTTAAGAAAATCGATTAATAAATTAAGCATATATAGGGAGGGAAACTTTTACTCCTCTTGCCCTATTTCCTTTCAGATCTCACAGTGTCTTTTTGCCAAATTTTAAGACAACCGGTTGATTAGTTAAGAAAATATAGGGAGGGAAAGCTTTTGCCACTCTTGCCCTATTTTGCGCCCTCTACAATAGAAAATATACTATTCTCATAACTTACAAATACACCTACAAAATTTAATTTTCAAATCGTTCAAGCCGTTTCGGAGGCAATATCTCCATAGGAAATGGGCCGACTTCGTGAAAACTTCACATAAACCATCTAGACTATCCCCAAAGTACCCTTAAATTTTGGTTCAAATCGGATTACCCGTTTTCGCAGTTAGTGGTGACATCAAAGTGTACACTTCTTTTAATATATATAGACAAGCTGGCCCGGCAAACGTTGTTTTGCCATATAACTTATTTCTTTCAGATGCTACAGTGTCTGCATGCCAAATTTTAAGGAAACCGGTTGATTAGTAAAAAGGATAATACAAATTATAGGCTTTAGTTCTTTCCAGATGTTACACTATTTTCCCGCCAAATTTCAAGAAAATCAGTTAATTAGTTTAGAAAATATAGGGAGGGGGAGCTTTTACTCCTCTTGACATATTTCATGCCCTTTCTCTTTCAGATGTTACAGTGTCTGCATGACAAATTCTAAGAAACCCGGTTGATTAGTAAAGAAGATATAGGGAAGGGAGCTTTTACCCCTCCTGTTTCACGTCCTAAATAAAAAACTGTAGGCTATAGTACTTTCCAGCTGTAACACTATTTGGCTGCGAAATTTCAAGAAGATATTGGGAGGGGGAGCTTTTACCGCTATTGCCCTATCTCACGCCCTATTCCCAATTTCCTTTCAGATGATACAGTGTATGTCAAATTTTAAGAAACCCGGTTGATTAGTTTATAAGATTGGGGAGGGGGAGCTTTTACCTCTATTGCTCTATTTCACGCCCTAAATAATAAAAATTTGAGGCTATAGTTCTTTCCAGATGTTATACTATTTTCCTGCAAAATTTCACGAAAATCGGTCGATTTGTTAAGCAGATATAAGGAGGGCGAGCTTTTACTCCTATTGCCCTATTTCACGCCCTATTCCCTATTTTCTTTCAGAACTTATAGTGCATGCATGCCAAATTTTAAGAAAACAGGTTGATTAGTTAAGACAATATAGGGAGGGGGATCTTATGCCCTATTTTGCGTCCTCTAGCGATATAAAATATACTCTACGATCTATTCTCATACCTAACAAAAACACATACAAAATTTCATAAAAATCAGTCAAGCCGTTTCGAAGGAGTTCAAAATGAAGGGCAATTTGTTGATATTTGTATGGGAATATATAGGAATATCTAAATGCCATATCTCCGAAACCACCGGGCTGATTTCATGCAAACTTTACATAAACCATCTACAGACAATCCCCAACGTACCCGAACGTTTTTGTTGAAATCGGTCTACCCGTTTTCGCAGTTAGTGGTGACATCAAAGTGTACACTTCTTTTTATATATATAGAAGATAAATATAAATATGTTATTTTTTGATCTATGAAGCGTAATTTTTGTCTCTTGTATCACTGTGTTATCAAATAAACTGCAACTGGCCACAATGAAATAAAGTAATTTGTTTTTTTTTTCTCCTTACAACTAAAATTAGAGTTGACAAAAAATCAACCAATTGTAGTCGGGATTGTAAGAAAAGATAAATTCACTATTTGGTGTTTTGTTTTAGCTTTGATATTGTTACGGGTAAGACTTTGAGTTTTTATAATTCCTTTTCGCTTAACATTTTTTTTTTGATTATATTTAGCTTTTCTAAAATCTTTGGATGAACTTTCCTGTTGATCTGGACTAAGCAACCACTGATAAATTTCGGTTTATCAATAGTAAGAATTGGGAATTTAGCACATAAAAACTAAATCTTATTGATGAAATTTTTTAACTCCCAAGAAAACCTTTTATTACTAATCTTCGGTTTTTACAAGAAAATTTTACGCACCAACATACAGTTTTGAGTTTTTATTCTCGAAAAGTCCCAAAACGTCTACTTTAAAGCATTTTTAGTTCAAAAATGCTTATTTAAAAAAGAACATACAATTTAAGGAATTTAAAAAATGTCGGATTTCGAATCGTCTGCTAAATATTGGATTTATCTTTAATAAAAATGGTATAGGGATAACATTAATAATAAGCGAAATCATTTCATTTTTCACTTTGCTAGCAAAAATCGCCTGGGGTCTAATCACCGCATACGATATCAAGCAAAACATATCGATGTTACTTATTTTGGTATCATGAAACTCGAAATCGAATGAAATGTATTGAATTTGAAATATATAATAGCATTTGATATCGAGTAACTCGACATTACATTTATCAAGTTTTCATTCGATACGTCAGTGTCTATCGTATGCAAAAAAAATCGATAGTTTATTCGATACGATAGTATCGAATGCGGTGATTAGACCCCTGTTTCCCAAAACAAAAAAATAAAATAAAACGCTTTTTTGACAAAAATTTGAATTGGACACAAATTGTTTTTCGGAAAATTCCTTATTTTCATAACAAAGGGGTAGGAAAATGTCACTTGCTTGCTTTACCTTTAGATTTTCAAAAACTTGTTGTAAATCCGTTTGTTTTTCCTTAACCGAATTGTAATGTTCCTTCATACTTTCAACATCAGTGGCGATAGCTTCAATTTTAGCACCAAAATCAGCTACAATTTTTTCTTCCTTTTCATAGCTCTTTTGAGCTTCTTGGGACGAACGATATTCACTAAAGTTTTTCCACAACTCTTGTAAAGATTGTTGTAGTTCGGTGATTTTTAAAGACATCGAGGTTTGGTTTTTTATTAAGCTTTTCGAAGTTTCATGCCAGGCTTGCAAAGTGTCGGGCAAAATTTGGCTAGCGGCAGAAACTGCAAATGAAAATCAATTATTTTTTTATTTCAAAAATAATTGGAAAGTAATTAAACTAAACCAACCTTGTTCAACTTTTTGTCTGTATTCATAGATCTGTTGTTGTAAATTAAAGTTCAACCAATAGGTAAAGCCCACAAATATGGACAGAGTGATCACAAACAATAATATGCCATATAAACGAAAAAGCATTTGTTTATTATGGCCACAATGATGGGGAGGTTGTTTCATTTTTGGTTGCTATTAAAAAATAAGGACGAAATCAAAGCTTGTTAATACATTTTTTATAGTTTTTAAGGAAACTTACCCAATTGTAATCTTCTTGGTCATCTGTCGAGGCATTATTTAATAGTTTATCTTGTGAATAGACAGCTCCTCGATTATTGTTACAACGTCTTAAGGCTCCGCCACCAACGCAACCTACACCCCCGCCACTACTACCATTACCACCATTTTTATTGTGACTTTGTGATAAAAGAGCATCTAAATCTCGACGCTTTCTCATTTTCTTAATGCCATAACGAAGTGGCACCGTTACATGATGACTAGAATCCATTCTAAACTAATTTGTTTTTATATTTTATTTTAATTTATTTCTTAATTTTGTAAAAGAAATTTAACAATTACAACATAAAGAACTTCTAACTTATTTCCTAACGCCTCTCCCACTTTTCGCGTTCTATTATTTGATGTTTTTCTTGCTATTTTCCGCCTTCCTTGCTTCTTTACAAGTGATGTAAAGTTATTTTTAACAAAAACATTATTATTGATTTCTTCACTGAACTTTTTTTGTATTGGATTTTGGTCTTTGTCTTTCGAATGTTTTGGGTTGTCTGTCTTCTCCAAACAGTTGAAAACTTAACTAAACTAAACTCGACTCAAATTGGCTCAACCCTTAATGGTGCAATTATTTTTCATACGACATTTCTTTACATACAATTTAAGATTTTGCGCACTGACTGCTTTATTTCCCATTTTCTCTGTGTGTTTTCAGCCATTCAAATATTTAAAGTTTTCTTTTGTTTTGTTTATTATTTAACATTAAATTGACTTTTATTTTCTCACCGTTTGTTTGGTTGTTTGTACGTTGTGTCAACTTTGTCATTGAATTAAACATCATTTACACGGCAACAACAACAACAACAACAAAAGCAGCGATAGAAAAAGCCACTTCATCCATTAACTCTTTTACACATTTTTTCATTTAGGTATAACAAAAAAAAAACACGAACTATTTACAGTAAATACGCAATACAAGAGCATACGATTAATACAAGTACAACTGAATATCAGCGTACTACTAGTCACTATAGTGATTTCTTAGTCCGCCAATTCTGTGATTTGCAAATGTATGAAGTAGAAATTTGTTTAAGTCATTTTTTTAAACAACATTGATAACGCAAAAAGAACTGCTGCTCACACAAATTAATTATTAAACCTTTATAAAGAAGGACGAGGGGGCCGTGTGGTGACACCAATGGTACATTACTTACTATAGAACATGTTTTCGCGCGTAAACCACAAAAATTGCTTAAGTATTTATTTTAAATCAGCGCGTGTGCTATTTGAAAGTGTTTAAAAAATATAATGCAAAGATTTATTTTAAGATATAAAACAATGTTGCCGAAAAAAGAATGTCCTAAAAATACAATTTGTTTAAGGTTGTTTGATTTAAAATGGATACAAGTGATACTAGTGTTTTTTTTTATATCATTTATTATGACTTTTTCGCTTGAGCAAACCGGTATGACTCTGACATATTTTAGGCGTAATATGCCGCATATCTTTTACCTTTGACCTTGAGCTGTCGAAGGTTTAAGCAAGACTTATTGATATATCTGCTTCACTCTTCGTCGAATAAAATTTAAAGCCATTCATGTTTTCTAAACTTATTTACATACTTCAACAGTGAATAGTGAAAAAATGAATTTTGGAGTTAGTGATGCAGAATTGTTTGCTATGTTTTTTATTTATATTGTGTATAAAATTCATCTTTATATATTTTATACTTTCCCCGTTTGAAGAGATTATGTCGTTATTTCTTCTAATTGATTGAGCAAATTAAAAAATTTAAACGCGTTTATCTCGAAATTGATTTTTTTAGAGTTATGCCACTATTGAAGTAAATGTGCGATATTTAGAATTGAAAAACAAGTCTTTAATAGAGTCTTAAGCTAAAAAACTAATTTTGAAATAACTTTTTCATAATAACTCTTTAACAGATTAAAATATAAAATTTGTTTTAGCTTTATACAACCACAAGTCAATCATTTTATTTCTGATCATATGAAATTGTAATGGTTTTTTAATAAGTTTTATTGAACACCTCCTTTAATAAGAAAAACAAATTCACGGAAAAAACTCTTCGGTACTTTTTTAACATGGAAATAATAATAAATTTACAGCAATTGCTCTTCGTTATTTAAATGAATACATTTTGTGCATTTAAATTAAAATTTCTTTTTGTATTACAAACCATTGTTGTATTTTTATTAAATATACTATTTTATTAAAATTTTTTCTGTACTTTATCGCGCTATTATTAATTATAAATGATTTATATTTGTTGATAATGAATGTTAGATTTCATTCTTACTTACACCACCCTTCATAAGACTCACATTCGCACGTTAACAGACCAGATCCATAATAACAGTGTTTATCTACTACACAGAGAGAAAAAATTCACAGTTTGCACTTGTTAGTAGTTTTGAAGCTTTTTTTTTTTTTTTGTTTTTATTTAACTTTTTTGTCGCATTTCACAAAACATATAAAACTGTATTAGATTAACAAAATAATGCTGCTGATTTCCTTAATCTGCTAGAGAAATTATTTAGATAATTGATAAACACCACCCGAGTATATTAATTTATGATCACGTACTTTACGCTGTAGAAAATCTTTAAGATCATCTTGAGTAAATTCAATGCCCAAACCATTAGAAGCAAATAACTTTAACATTTGATGTATACGTTCTATGGGCAAGGAGTCCAGGTTGGTAAGCATGCCAACAATATAGGACCAAAATACCTAGACATTTTATAGAAAAGTAAATAAATAAAATTTTCGCCAGTAATTGATGGGAAAAACCCCTACTTGTAATTCTTCTTCTCTTTGATCACTGGCACTGGCCATAGCAGATTCATTGTCGTCATCTTCTGCTATAATTTCATTTATTGGCAATTTTTCTAATTGAGACTTGGGTAAATCTTCTTCTATTAATTTAAATATACCAGGTTGAGACTCAATTAAAATGCCGTGGGATTGCCAAAAGGCCATACGTCTTCTTAGCACAGATGGAGGAATTTTAACCAAGGAACTTAAGTCTTCTAATGACCATTCATCTAAAAAGATTTTTTTTCAATAAGAATTAAAGTTGGCAACTTAAAAATAATTTGTGGAAATTTTCTATTTTATTTACAAGATGAGTCAACATTCGTAAAACTGCTCTGGACGGGGAAGCAGCTCGCGCTCGTTGTCATTATTTTAAGGACAATCAGGTCGTTCTTGTTTGTCTGTCTTTCGTGCGTTTTGCGTTTCACCGCATTGTTTGATGTGTGGCGTCGTATAACCGTAATTTGTTACGGTTTTTCGGGTCTCAGCATTAACTACATGCTTTCGTTTTAACCTTAATTTTTACTTGTGGAAACAATGAGGAAATAAGTGGCCAATGATTTTGTACTCAAATTGATAGATATTGGTGGAGGACCATTTAAAACTCGTTAACTACTGGTGGAGTTCCAGTCAAAACTCTTAAAAGGAAAAAGAAAAACTAGCTACTGGTGGAAGACCATTCAAAATTCATTTAGAGTGTATCCGTGGAGTGGAATTCAGGATTTCCAGCTTCCTATACGACGGTATAGGTCGTTCTGTGCAATCCTTGGAGCACCTCCTTTTATAGAAAGCATCTGTATGTGAAGGAATAGCATACAAATCTTTAAGTCCTGGCATATAAACCTAAGATTTTGCCATTGCAAGCATATGGTTTTTAACATATCTTGCACACAAATCCAAAAAAAAAAAGATGAGTCAAATTTTACAATTTTTTGAAGGTTATAGAACATTTTGACTAATTTTGTAAACAATTATTGGCAAATTTGCTAAATATTAAAATTTATAGTAAATCTAGCGCAAATTAAATGATTATAGCAAATTTTGTAAAAAAATTTCTGTAATTCTATTTGTAACATTTGGACAAATATTTGTGAAAAGTTTAACTCTTTGGGCTAGGAAACCAATTGTTAATACATATACTGTGCTTGTCGCAAATGGGAACCCTGCTGGTAAAGCGAGTACGCTGAATCTAATGGTGATAGGCGTTTTTCAAAGTTAGCGCTCGTATTCGCGATTAAGAAATTCAATGGTAAAGTGCTATAAAACAATATTTTTTTTACGTTTACGATTCTTAAATAAAATTTTTCGTTGTATTTTTTGCGTACACTTTTGTGCGCTTTTTTTTTAAAGAAGTTTTTTAACTCTATTGTAGAAATACAAATGTTGCTTGCTATCACTGCGCATTGTATTCAATAGATTTAAGAAAAAATTTTTCAGCAAAGCCAATTTTCTAATTAAGCATAGGCAAGTTTATAAAAATTTTATAGCACATTAACAAAAAATAAATGACTTTCATTTTCATGAACTTTAAATACATACTTACTTTTCTTTTGAAAATGATATAATATAACTGCTTGCGTGGGTGCTACTGTCATATCCAATACCCTGCCTCCCAATTCAATAGTTATATTAACTTTTCCTGTTACTGTGCGCCAATTTAATGTACGATTACCTTTATATACTTCATAGGTTTTTGTATATTTCTGAAATTCGTTTGCAATTTCTTCAGGCAATTCAACACTTTCCTTATTAAAAGAAGGCCAAAATTGAGCCGATATAATCAGAGATGAGATATCAAACTGTTTATCTAAATAAATAAATGAATTCGTTTTATTTATTGGCCATGAAGACTTTCTTTGTATTGATATTTAATAAATAAATAAATACAATTTAAAAGTATATTTTTACAATACTCACTCTTAACGTAATTAAAATCACTGTGAATTTGTGTATCAATACGTTTTGAGTCGGCAATATCTTTAAGCATTACCTCACAATTGTGTAACAACGACTCGCCAAATCTTAATTTTAGCAATTCTAGATTTCTTATTTCCTTTTCAGGGTTAAATTCTAGTTGTGTTAACAAACGATCAGCTAATAAATTACGATATTCACTCATAAACAGTTCTTTACTGCCATAAATATCGACTACCATGGATATAATATCAGCCGAACGTGAACTTTTTACGGCACGTATTTGCACATTTGATGAATCAAGACCAAATGGATCCGGTTGCCAATTTTCCCAATTATTAAGTTCATCATTAACGTTGCCGCCAGCAGCTTCTTTAATTGCATCACCTTTGGCCAATTCTTCTGATAAATCTGTGGGGCCTTCTTCGGTTAAGCTAGTAACTACACATCTAACGGTATCCGTACGTTTTCTTAAGTACTCCTTAATGGGTGCAGTGACGGTTTCCAATATAACTCCAGTATTATCCAAATAACGTATAGCTTTAATAGCAGCCACATAGCCGGTTAAAATGTCCATGGTATTGACACCAGGATGCAAAATTCGTGCTTCCAAGGAAGTTTTTAAAGTATTAATGATTTGACGACGCAAATTTATTTTCTCCATACAAATTTTAAGATCTTCTATCGCGGGTATAGAATCAGGAAAATCTATTAAGGAAATCCAGTGTTAGTGGTTCAAAGCTACTTAATTTATTTATGTAGTACTTGCCAATAATAATACTAAAAAACTGATCAATAACACTAAGAGCAAAATTCTCATAAACATAAAAAGTTAATTTAACTTTCAAACTTTGTATAACATCCGTATTTTTGTTACCAGCATCAGAATCTGTATCCATTTCATTCTCATTAGGATTTGAGTGAAATATTTGCATTAACCATTTAATAACAACATCATCTAGCCACTTTGATAAAAAGGAATGCTTAAGACTAAATACTGCCTTATGATATTCCTAATGATAACTTACTGTTAGCAATGTTTTCAAATGAGATTTGTCAAAAACTCCTAGACATGTGTTTTTTATGTGCTCTTTTATTCTGATTTGCACCAAAAATGTCATTGATTGACCAGCAAGACGATCTAACAGCTCCAAATCCAATAGCTTTTGATTAATTTCATTTATAGTATGTAGCAGTTCGAGACATTGGCATTTTTCTAGTTGCTGATTACAACCCTTACAAGTCAAGCCACTTTCATCTACATCTTCAGGATCTAAATAACATAATTTACACTTAATAATTCTAAAAGCTTCTAAACAATAAAATTCTTTAAAGTTTGGCCAAAAGGTAGTAAGAAGATTGCCTTATTTAATTGACGTATTTTCCAAAAAGCAAATGATAACGATTGGAAGTAGTTGTGCTAGTCTAAAGTCATTGAGACCAAACAAAAGAAGAGTAAAAATTGAGTTAAAGCCAATCAAAAACTCAAAATGCATTCTTTTGACTAAAGACCTACTTGCCAAACTTCAGAGAATTATGACAAAATCTACTTACCTTGAACTCCACTTGTACTTTGATGTAAATTAAAAAATACCCTAAAGGACACACTATAGAAGGAGAACACCACATTATTAAAATGTGTAGGTAGTTGAGCCAGCAATGATGCACGCAACAGTTGATTTAACTTTTCTATTGGCTTTTCTTTATTAAAATTTCTTATTGCATGTAATTTTTCTAAACTTGTTTTGGTAAATTGATAAAATGCATCTAAATTTTTGACAGCATTAACAAAATTTGTAAATAACTTATACTGCAATTGAACATCTTCTGAAGATTCTCCATCACGATAGAATTTTGAAATCGATTGACTTTGATTAAGACAAGACCAAAATTTTACGGTTAGTTTGCTGCGCACAAAAGTGCCAATTTCCATCCATATGATTTCATACACATAATCCAAGGTAGAGGCATTTTCAAGATCTAATTCAGTTGAGTCCAACTGTAATGATATATGTAATGTCACTTAACTATACATTTAAAGAACAAGTTAGAGTGCTATATTCGGCTGTGCCGAATCTTTGATACCCTCCACCGACAGTTCGAATGTTTAAGGAGTAATATCTGTATGATATTACTATTATCTTAAACTGTGACGATTTGTTATTAATTATGGTTTTGGGCGACTAAACTGTTTTCCGGTAGTAGGGTTTATATGGGGCCTAGGGTAAATTATGGACCGATCATCACGAAATTTCACAGCGTCATTTCTAGTCCTTTAAAACTGTGACGTACCAATTTCTGTTATGATACCATTATTAATTATGGTTTTAGGTATAAATGATCAAAATCTGTCTACAACTTTTAATTTTTTTCACAAGATGAAAAATTTTAATTAAATTTAGCTCCCTAAAAAGTGGCGATAAAGGGCAAGTGTGAGAAAATATTAAGAACAAAAAACCAATGGAAGTCGGTCATTCATTTTATTCCCGTAGGGACGACTCCTAGTTATGGGACTTTTTCTTCAACATATTTCTAGCCTACTATAAAAATTTTGTATGGGAGCCCCCTTAAGGAACTGAGATAGCGCGTAGGTATGTTAGAAACAAATGATGAGGATGAACATTAAGTGGCGTTGATCATACATTTCACCCGTCTAGGGGTGTAGGTATGTTAGAAACAAATGATGGGGATGAACATAAAGTGGCGTTGATCATACATTTCACCCGTCTAGGGGTGTCCTAGGCGCTGCATTGGCCAAATTTAAGAATTTCATTAAAGAGCCATATTTGTATGAATCCCGCCTAAGGTGGTAAGGTGCAAGTATGTTTTGGGAATATGTTAAGGACAAAAAACTTATGGAGGTCGTTTTTGCATTTTATCCCTCCAGGGGCGGCTCCTAGACAGTAATGGGACATTTTCCTTAGCATAAAATAATTTTATTCTTCAAATACATACTACAGCTTCTAAACAATAAAATTCTTTAAAGTTTGGCCAAAAGGTAGTAAGAAGATTGCCTTATTTAATTGACGTATTTTCCAAAAAGCAAATGATAACGATTGGAAGTAGTTGTGCTAGTCTAAAGTCATTGAGACCAAACAAAAGAAGAGTAAAAATTGAGTTAAAGCCAATCAAAAACTCAAAATGCATTCTTTTGACTAAAGACCTACTTGCCAAACTTCAGAGAATTATGACAAAATCTACTTACCTTGAACTCCACTTGTACTTTGATGTAAATTAAAAAATACCCTAAAGGACACACTATAGAAGGAGAACACCACATTATTAAAATGTGTAGGTAGTTGAGCCAGCAATGATGCACGCAACAGTTGATTTAACTTTTCTATTGGCTTTTCTTTATTAAAATTTCTTATTGCATGTAATTTTTCTAAACTTGTTTTGGTAAATTGATAAAATGCATCTAAATTTTTGACAGCATTAACAAAATTTGTAAATAACTTATACTGCAATTGAACATCTTCTGAAGATTCTCCATCACGATAGAATTTTGAAATCGATTGACTTTGATTAAGACAAGACCAAAATTTTACGGTTAGTTTGCTGCGCACAAAAGTGCCAATTTCCATCCATATGATTTCATACACATAATCCAAGGTAGAGGCATTTTCAAGATCTAATTCAGTTGAGTCCAACTGTAATGATATATGTAATGTCACTTAACTATACATTTAAAGAACAAGTTAGAGTGCTATATTCGGCTGTGCCGAATCTTTGATACCCTCCACCGACAGTTCGAATGTTTAAGGAGTAATATCTGTATGATATTACTATTATCTTAAACTGTGACGATTTGTTATTAATTATGGTTTTGGGCGACTAAACTGTTTTCCGGTAGTAGGGTTTATATGGGGCCTAGGGTAAATTATGGACCGATCATCACGAAATTTCACAGCGTCATTTCTAGTCCTTTAAAACTGTGACGTACCAATTTCTGTTATGATACCATTATTAATTATGGTTTTAGGTATAAATGATCAAAATCTGTCTACAACTTTTAATTTTTTTCACAAGATGAAAAATTTTAATTAAATTTAGCTCCCTAAAAAGTGGCGATAAAGGGCAAGTGTGAGAAAATATTAAGAACAAAAAACCAATGGAAGTCGGTCATTCATTTTATTCCCGTAGGGACGACTCCTAGTTATGGGACTTTTTCTTCAACATATTTCTAGCCTACTATAAAAATTTTGTATGGGAGCCCCCTTAAGGAACTGAGATAGCGCGTAGGTATGTTAGAAACAAATGATGAGGATGAACATTAAGTGGCGTTGATCATACATTTCACCCGTCTAGGGGTGTAGGTATGTTAGAAACAAATGATGGGGATGAACATAAAGTGGCGTTGATCATACATTTCACCCGTCTAGGGGTGTCCTAGGCGCTGCATTGGCCAAATTTAAGAATTTCATTAAAGAGCCATATTTGTATGAATCCCGCCTAAGGTGGTAAGGTGCAAGTATGTTTTGGGAATATGTTAAGGACAAAAAACTTATGGAGGTCGTTTTTGCATTTTATCCCTCCAGGGGCGGCTCCTAGACAGTAATGGGACATTTTCCTTAGCATAAAATAATTTTATTCTTCAAATACATACTACATCGAAGGAAAAATCCCAAAAAACTTTACGCAAAATCCTGCGTAGCATTTTTAAAATATTGTCCGTTAGTTGACTTTACCGTTCACCGGCACAATGCCTACGATTACACGGCACTACCTAATGCCGTCTGATCAAACCTTGACCTGGTAATTTTTGTAGTAGTATGCAGACAGTTGATTCATTATATTTTGCTCTTTTTGATAAAGTTGCCAAACATTTGGAACACTATTAATAATGCACAACTGCATTTTATCTTTACGAACAAACATCTGGGCCTTCACATTCACCTTCACCACATATGAAGTTTCGGCTTCCTACTTGAATGTATAAGGCATTGGATAGCTTGTAGAGGCTTATTAGGCCATAGTTTTTAATGGATAAATGAATATTTTGTTGCAACAATCGATGATGAACTACTATTTGTTTACTTACACATTCCTTTAGTATAGGGCACGATTCACTGAAATCTAACCAAACAATTTCCATTTTATTGAAAATTGTAAATATTAATAAAATTTTGCAAATACCGGCACTAAATGTAAACAAATTACTTAAAACTGAAGCAATAACACAGGCTGCTTCAAGTACAAATATAACAACCTATTACAGTGTGTTCACTTAATATTAAAAAGGGAACAAATCTAGTTTACCTACGCGCTCCAAATAAAAAAAAGTACCGAGGGTGATAGAAAGTTGAAAAATAATAGGAAAAATTAAATAAAAAAATTGGTGCAAATGCTTAGTTTTCGAGTTTTGGACGTTTTTAGTTTTCATAGAAATATGTAATTTTTACAAATTTCTAAAGGTACATACATGGCCAATATTGGTATCATTTTGAATGTTTTGACTAGATCTTTCTGGATATATAGAATTTATTTAAAAATTTTTAGCTCTTAAATACGGGAAATTAAGTTTCTTTTTTACTTTTCCGTGCTGCATGTGATAATTTTTAAATTTTCTATAATATTTAACTAAAAACATAATAGGTTGGTACTTTTTGTTTTTCATCTGGTACTTTTTGAATTTGTGCTAATATTCGACATATATAAAGATAAAATTATACATTAAACTGGGCGAATAAGAATATGTAAGGAGAGATTTTTGCTACTTTTTCGTTCTTTGGTACTTTGATTAATTTTCGTTAATATTAGACAGAAAAATTAACATGCAATGCCCTGAGTGGATGACAATATATAAAGGCGATTTTTTGATATATTTTTTTTCAATTGATATTTTCTGATATTTTTATATTGAACTTAAAAAATTTATTTAAATCACGTGGAAGATAAAATATGAACCGAAGGTTGGTCCCTCGCCAAATCGATCCGCTAAGGCGGAAAAAATAAATGCTGTAAACATGTAAATTCATATATACTTAGATGTACTATGTTTTCCTCATATGTACATAAAAATTTATGTTCGAATTTTGACCAAAGGATAGCTAAAGTAAGCCTCGTAACAGAAATATACAAACGAAAATTCTGATAGTGTATTGATAATATTCCTAGAAAATATTGAAGTAATAATACGATAAAAGTATAAAAGCTTTCGAGGATTGTTATTTGACTAAGAATACACATTCGAATAATGTCAAAAATGTATAATAAATGTTACTCACCATGAAAATAAATTCCTAGATTCTATAAAATATTTCATTTAAATAATCCCGAAATCAAAGCAAGTTATTTTATTACACTTTTATATCTTTTGTACGAAATATGTCAAATCAATGTTTTTTGAAAAGTCTTTGGTCTGCAAAATTACACATAACATACGAGTTTGAATTTGTATATTATTTGTTGTTTTGAATTTGTGTTGGCTGTTGACACTTGTTTTGATGTAACTCACAAATTATTTTTTAAAACGGAAATGGTTCTGAGCCATCGCAACATTTTGTACAATATAGTCATGATGTAATTTTTTTCTTCTAAAAGAGAGTACAAGTAATAACATTGCTGCACTAGAATAAGATATTTAAACATTTGTATTATTCTAATAAAAAACCGCAGTGATTTTAAAAAACTGTTTTTTGCAGAAAACATTTGCAGGACTTTTTTGCACTTCAAAGAACTGCAAAAACCGATATATCTGCACATTTGGCAACGTTGCGTGTAAATAAAAATAATTTATTTCAGTGCTTTTTTTATTTAAAGTATTTTCTATAAATAACTCTTATAATTAGCCACATAAAATGAAAAGTAAATAATTGTTTAGGTATTAATTCTTTAAAAATATATATTAATTTCATACTTAAAATTCACCAACCATTTTTTTTTAACCAAATGAATATGATTTAAAAAAAAGGTTTAGATTAAACATTTTTAAACTAACAAAATTTCACAGTATTAATAGTAATCATGTTAAAAATAAAACAAGAAATACTTTTAAAAATAATGTTTATTTCCCATTTTGCAAAATCGTCTCTTTCTGCGCTTCTTTTTTTGGTGTGGTTTTTTGGATTCATTATCAGTAGAGGTTTTCTTTGATTCCTTCATCTCAAACGAAACTGCGTTTGAATTAATTTCTGTTTGATATTGTTGCCCTTGGCCGTCATCATTGTCATAAAGATTGGCAAATCGTTTTTCATAAATTTTTTGACGATGTTCTCTTTGTAATATGGGATTTAATGTGAGGGCTGTACGTTGTATTCTTAATTTAAAACGCTCACGATCACGTGCATACATTTCCCATTCACCTTTGCGTGCGGCGCGATAAGCATAACTCCAAGTATGCATAACATGTACTGTGGGTTTGGTATTAAAACGTACCTGTGAATTTAAATAAAAATATATCAGTTACTTAAAATGTTATCAAAGCGTAAATAGCATTTATTGAAGAATTAATAAATAAGTTTATTTTTTTGTTACTTGACCTTGTTAAGGTTTATAATTTATCATTACTTGTTTGAAAATAAAAATAAGTAGGTAGGTATGTATGTTTGTATTTGTATTTTTGCTAAAAAAAAGATAACTTATAAAACTTACACATGATGATAATTTATAATTATAATGTTAATTAAAAGCTTTTAAAAATACGTATGTAGGTATATCCACTATTGTTTAAGAATAAGGTGGGCCCTATGCTCCAGTGGGAACATATATATATATATATATATATATATATATATATATATATATAGGCTTATAGGTACATAAGCCTATAAAAACGAATTAGCCGTTGCTGAATTTTTAAACTTTAAAAACTTGTCTTGCGGAAACTTAAAGATAAATGAAAACTTTGATATTATCTTATTTACCTTTTTCTTTTTATCACAGTTTAATTTTGGTGCAGGTTCAATTGGACACTCGTACGAGAAATCGACTACATCATTATCATCATCAACTTCTTCATCATCGTAATCATCTTCATCCTCCATGAAATCTTCTTCTTCATCATCATCTTCTTCGTCGTCATCTTCATAATCGCCATCATCCCTGTAGGCAAACTCTATTAAACTATCGTCGTCATGTTCATTATTTGTGACACCAAAAAATCCAGCCATGGCTAAAATATTATCGCATAGCTCTGATATTTGATGATGTATAGCACCATTAATTGTAGTGCACATTCTATACACTTTTGCATCCTCACTACTATTAAATGCGGAGGAAGTGGCCAAGCCCGCCATGCACGAAGCGGCATTTGAGTTTAAGTTCGAACCATTAAAGCCCACTGACGGGGAACAAAATTTTTCACTGAAACACTTCATATTACTATTTGGACAAGATCCTTTTGTCATTGTTGAAGGCTTCTTATCGAGCGGTACGTCACCCATGTCTACAGAAATTCTACAAAATGAGGGCTTTGAATATATGATACTATTCACTACAACTGCCTCCATAGGAGGCTTAACTATTTGATTTTTTTTAACAGCTGCAGCCGAAGCAACTGCTGTTGTTCTTAAATCCGCTGTTAATGTTGACATTTTGGATGTTGCTATTTCTAAAGACGATTGACTGAAGGCAAAAGTATCTAAAATTGATGATAAGTTTCTATTTATGCTTTTATGGAGGCAGGAGTTGAGCTGTCTTTGTTTGGTTTTTTTCGGTGTTTTCTGGCAATTGAAAATCATATGTTTAATAGTATGCGATGCCAATTAAGGTGCGAATTATAATTTTTTAAAAGATGTAAACGTTGTCCACTTAAATTAACTTTCAATAAAGAAGAATTTTTTACTCGCAATTGGCGTTGATGACGTCTGTGTCTTTTAAGCCAGGAAATAAAGGAGGAAGAAATTTCGTTTCTAACGTTATTGAGATAAGTAATGTCTTGTTCGTTCACTACAGATTGTTTTAATAAGCAATTTTCCAAAACTTGCAAGGATTCATATTGTTGTACTTGACGTTGTTTTTGTAATTTGCTTTTTGAAGTTTTCACAATAGCGTTTGTCGTTAAATCATCAGCGTTTTTCTTGGTTGTTGTTTTTGTTTCAATAGTCCCACATACTGGTAGCGGGCGATAATGGCAGCGGAATTGCCCCATGTTGTTCATTCGGCTTGCATTAATTTGTACATCGTAATTATTGGAAACAAATAACATTGGTTTTGAAAAGAAAATTTATTTATCAAATATTTTTAAAATTGTTTTACAAATCAGAGAAAAGTTTCTCGTTTAATAAAACTTTGATGATGAAAGCAACAGTTGAACAATTGCAACACTTTTGTTGTTGTTTTTGTTAGTTTTCTTTCTGTTTTTCCTGCCTTTATTATCAGAAAAAGTTCAATAAATCTTTTTTTTTTTTTGTTTTAACGAAATGGAAAAATATTCTCTTTGTTCCTTTTGAATGTTCGTTCTTTGCTATCGTTTCGGTTCAATTCCGTGAAATTGCTTCGTGTGATGATTATTTTTATTGCCACAAGCACTAGAAGTGTATGTGTGTTATTTATTTTCGTAGCGATGAATGTGTTAAGGTAATTTTTAATTTTACTTTTTACTCTTCTATCTTTTCAACTGGTTTTCAAGTATCTTGATGTCTTATGTCGACGTGCTCTTTGTATGCACAATTATTTTGCAAATAACGTATTGTAATTGTTCAAGGACACATCTATTTTTCATAAATATTCAATAGTTCATAACAATTTCTAGATTTCACTTTAATTTTTCTATTATATTCACCGTTAAAGTTCTTTCTTTGCTAATTCTTAAAATTGATGATTTATATCTCTAGTATTGTAAATTTTTATACGTACTTTCTTGTTCAACTTTTTTTATACAATGAAATATTTGTCATAAGTGTTGTATAAATAATCAGTAGTCGCCTTTCAGAGTTGCATTTACATATTTATTTTTTTCGAACATTTAAAAACACACAAAGAATCATAGTGAAAAGAATGAAGCTAAAACATGACAGGGTGGCTCATGTATTCCCGTCATAATGATTATATCGCAATGCAAATAGAGTGTGTACTAAAAATATTTTAAATATTAAACGGAAATACAGTAAAAATTCGATAATCTGGATAATTGATTGCAGACCCCAATCCGGATTACCGAATGTATGTATGTATTTATTAAAAATTATAATAATTCATAGCTAAATTAAACACAAAAACATTAATAAAAATTGTACAGTTCAGTTAAAATAAAAAATACACATTTACATACATACATACATACATACTTAACAATAAATAATATTAATTTCGCTTGACCAAGTGTTATTCAATCCGGACTATAATAGAGTTGCAACCAATCCGGATTAAAGAAGACCCAATGACTGTATTTACAAAGTATGCTGTGATTTAAATAAAAAAAATAAATAAAAACGGGTGTTATTCAATCCAGATTATAGTATTGCAATCAATCCGGATTATAGAATACGCAATGAGCTGCAAAATTCTGTCCGGATTACTGAATATTCCGGATTAGTGGAGTCCGGATTATCGAATTTATAATAGGGAAGCAGTGATACGACTTTTTGCCGATATGATACCAATGCTCAAAAAGAAGTATCGGCGATACCGATACGAATACATATCAAATTTAAATTCAAGGTAATTAACAAAACTCGAGTAAATTTTTATTTTACAAAATTTCAGTGTAAAGGATTATTGATAGTAATAAGATCTTGAAAACAACGAATTGAATTTAAATTCATAGTAAACTTAAAAAAACTGAATTATATTTTAAACAAAAAAGTGGAAGAGATTATAAAAATTTTTGTTTAAAAAGCAAAGTAGTTTATACTTTAACATACATAGACGATTTCGCAACTCCGTTCAGGGCTGCCACACTTGGGGATTTAAAAAAATTTTTGTTTAAAAAGCCAAGTAGTTTATACTTTAACATACATAGACGATTTCGCAAATCCGTTCAGGGCTGCCACACTTGGGGATTTATCCCCAAAGTTGGGGATTTCATGCTAGCAAGAGGACAAAGAAAGTCATTTAAAAATAAAATTCGGGGATTTTTTGGGGATTTTGCACATTTTAAATATATTTTCCCTTCTTTATATTTACGCTTATTTTTCTTTGTTTCGTATATAAAATATTTACATTTGCCAGTACTGGCAAGACAGTAGCAATACATGCAAACTTTTTTACTAATACATGCACACTTTTCAACTGTCTTGTCTACTGTCTAGCAAATTTTGCAGACAGTAAAATTGGACAGTGATTTGACATTTGCTAACAGTAATCTGAAGTTTTGTTAACAAAAGGAGAAACACTCAAAATGTAAAAAAAATTAATCATATTTTGCTTTGATTTCTTAAATTTTAGTTAAGTTTTATGTTTGATAACACAATATAGTTATTTTAAGCTGTTTTTAAGTTTGTTCAGTTCATATCAGGACTTCCAATCGGGATACAAAATATATAAAAAAATCGGGATCCCGAAATCCCGGGACTAAAAATCAGAAACCACCTAATCCCGAAAATACCGGGATTTCCCGATTGGAAGCCCTAGTTCATATAAAACACGTTTACCCTACATTTCCACATGCAAGTAATTACTTGCAAGTAGTTTGTATGTATTATCAGCGAAAAATCGAGGAAACTTCCGATTGGCTGAAAGTCCAAATATTATGTGAATGTTAGTGAAAAAGTGTGATTGTATTGAGTTTTTCGAACTTGTACTTGCATGTGGAAACGGGGGTAACCTGGCGTTTCCGAAAAACTCAATACACTCACACTTCTTCACTAACATTCACACACAAACACGGAGTATCGCCGATATATCGGATCGGTATTCGTTACGTTCCTAATAATTGCAGTTACAATAAATTATGTTTTTTATTTAAACAAAAATCTCCAAATAATTATAAAATATCTTTGTAAATCAGGAGAAATATACAAAATCTCTTTTTTCTAAGATATAAAGTAATCGGAATCGGTGAATTATAGGTATAGCATAAACAAATATCTAATAAAAATCTTAAAACCAAAATAAACCTACAACAAAAACCACAAAAGAAAAAAAAAACAATTAACACCAAAATCGACCAGATTTTGTGAAATAAAAAAATATTGCAATAACCGCTTAAATTTATGCTATTGTTTTAAAATATCTAATATAAACAACGAATTCCAGAAGTCAAAAGTCTTTAAATACTTTAATAATCGGTAAAAAAAAAACAAAAAACGTCATCTGAAACCAATTTAAAAATCGGTTTCGTAAATATGCTCTCTCACCCTTTTTTATGTTTTCAATACAGCCTAAATATCTAATAAATACTTAATTTTTTTTTATTCTCATAAGGATCAACGTTCATAAAATCTCATTCTATAAATCAGAAATAAAATCTGACTATGGTATTACGATACAATGTCTATGCCTGCGTACACAACTTATTTATCAGTAAAAAAATATATATATTATTTTGCGCAAATTGTGAAAAATATACATACCGCACATGATCATAAAGAGGGTATTAACTCAAAATTTGAAAGTTTTAAGTATAAGCAACACAATTTTAGGTTAAACATTAAAGACAAACGAAAAATAAATTTTAAGCCAACCGTTTGATTGCGAAAAAATAGACAAAATAGCACGATATTTTAACAGCGGGTATTTATCAATATTACCTGTCGATTTTTTCCAAAAATTTATAAAATAAAAATTTTAACTTAACACCCTCTTCATGATCAAGTGCGATATGTGTTCTATTTGATAAGTACACATTGAGTTCACAAAAGGTTATCATCACATTAACTTCGTATTCAGATTCATCCATGCAAACATTAACAAGAAAGTGTGTTCCAACAATATTAAGTGAAAGATTAAACATATTTTTTTCTTAATTAAAAAAAGTACAATATTAATTATATTGAAATATGTACCTATATTGTATGGATCTACATAAATGTATTAACATATACATATAAAAAAAATCTAGAAAAATTAAAAAAAACCCAAGTAAAATTTATTTTGTTGTTAATTGTAAAGCTGGGATCACACGATTGCCGCAATGCACCAATTTTCACACTTTTTAATACACCAATCGTGTGACTGCACAACCAATTGGCTCTTGTACCAATCGAGGACAATATTGTGCTTACTTTTACCAATCAAATGCAACCCTGGTGCGGCAATCGTGTGACTGTTTGCTATGCAACCGCGCGTCAATAAAAATAACAAAAATGCACCAATATTTATTGTCTTCTCGTGCGGCAATCAAACAACACAATATGCGCCAATATTTGCCTTTTTTTAATAAATTTTACATTTTTGTGTTTCCCGTCTTAGTTTTTTTTTTTAATTTTTGCTATACTATGTATGTATGTAGCTGTTAAGTGCGAATATTATTATTTAATTTGTTAATTTTTGGATTTTCATAAATTTTTCTTAAAATATTTCAAATAAAAGTATTCAACAAAAAATTGTATAGTAGGTACCAAGGCCCAACTATCAGGTCTGCTTACTTGTACAAAAACAAAAAACTTTTTCTTTTAAGCTGTCAAAAACTTACTACCACATATACAAAGCAAAAGGAAAAAACGTGTATGTAAACAAATTTTGAAAGCTCAAAAGAACGAAAACAATGATCATCTGGCTTCTTGCGCAGACCTTTTCAATGGGCCTTGGTAGGTACCTATGTATATGAACAAATTTTTCGATTTTAATGAACGTACAAACTAGAACTTCCAAACAAATGAAAAAGCTACAACAACAGCTGTTTTCGCAGTTGTCAAGTAAGAACAATCGTGTGACTGTGCTGCGGCAATTATTGTACCCATTTCACGTTGTACCAACTAGCGGCAATTAAATTTGTATAAAACAGGGCAATCGTGTGATTTCAGAATATTTGATTGGTGCAATTTCTTTATTGTGCGTCAATAAAGCACAATCAAAATTGTGCCATATTGGTGCATTTGCGGCAATCGTGTGATCCCAGCTTAACAAATAAAATAGCTGATAACAGGAATCCCGCAAAAAATATGTATTTGCAATTGCAAACACAATTACAGCGACAGCGACATTAAAAAAGATTTAGCAGCAACAACTCACACTAAATGAGAAAAGTTCAATAACTTGAATACAAGTCTATTTTAGTTTAATTGTACCAACAACCAAAACTAAAATAACACTAAATTTATTTAAATATTAAACACAAAAATCCTACAACAAACAAAAATAGTATGTGTAAAATCTGTTTGTTCAATTTAAACGATAAGAAAATCCTCCAAAACCACAAAAACCAAATCAGTCTTTAGGCTCGTTAGTTGTAGGCCTTGGAAAAGTGTTTTACAAATGTGAACCACAATCCACCAAGTGTTTGTATGTATATACATACATATGTATATACGATTAAATTAATACAAAATAATTAAGTAAGTATGTACTCAGTAAAATAATAACACATCAAATAATGAACTAACTGTAAATATTGCAAGTACAGTAGATGACGGATATAAGAACAGCTCATACAAAAAACTTTTAAAAAGTATGGCAGAGACGCTTTGTCTTTTTTTATAACTTTTAATATAAGAAAAACGCGTTTAAGAAAAAAATTTATACAATTCATAGGTATTTAGATTAGGGAAGTAACGAATACCGAAATATTGTCGACACTTCCGATTTTCCGATATTTTGCTATCGATACGACGATACTTTTATACTTTTTTTGGAGCATTTTTGAACACACAATTCAATTTGCTTAGTTTTTTGCATAGCAACTAGGAGAAATAACACATTAAAAAGCAGAGCATAAAATGAAAACAGAATAATAAAATTGTTTCATATAAAATATGAATCAACGGATATGGAGAATAGTCCCAACATTTTGCGGCTGACTTAGCATTAGATAGGTATACATAAATAAAAGATTTGAGGCTTTAAAACCTGCAAACCTATAAAATCTATTCTTGATTTATGTTTTTTGGCCTATTGTTTATCTACAATTCTTGACTCTCGATAAAATGCTCGAATATTTCGAAAAAAACGTCTTATTGAGCTACATAACATGTCTCTGCATTCCGAAAGTGTTGAAAACACGGTCACACTTGTCAAATATTTGACGAAAAAACGGGACAAAAAAAGAGACTTATGGGTTGAAATTTAAACTTCGAAGACAGAACAACAGGAATGGTTTTTGCACAGATTCTATCCTGTCGATATAAGTTTGGTACATAGGGTCCCAAATTATGGAAGCATACTCCAAAATAGGTCTCACAAGTGATGTGAATAAAGTTTTAGTTACATAAGGGTCATTGAACTCCACTTTTTCTAGTTGATAATTGCCCAGCATATAATTTACAGATATCGGTCGCTTTCGGACAAAACGCATATATTTGCACTTTTTTAGATTCAGCTCCATTAAATTTGAATTGCACCATTTGTAAAACGAGTCCAAGTCATTTTGAAGTAAAACATGGTTGGAGTATTCACTAATACTTGTGGTAAATCGTTTATAAACAAGGAAAATAAAAGCGGTCCAATGTGGCTGCCCTGTGGTACCCCGGATGATACGTTTATATTTTTCGAAATTCATTGTTGAAAAGTACGCTTTGCTTTATATTTGTTAAATGTGAGTTAATCCACATTAAGATAATATTAGGTGCGTTTGAGTACTTTTACAGTAAAATGCAGTAAATGAGTAAACTAAAAACTTTTCTCTCACAAAAAGCTGATGTCCAAAAACGTACGCGAACGCAAAATTTGTAAAAATTCGTAAAATAAAGGCAACAGCTGATGGAAAATAATTGAAGTGTTGAATAATATTGACACTTTTGACTACTTAACTCGTTTTCTTATCGGTACTCGATTAAATACTTTTTATAGCACGAACATTTTTGGAAAATACAAACAAACTATTTTATGTAATCTTACATATTTGTTTGTTTTGTATTTTATTTGATTTTACTTATATGTAGCGGGTTAAATTATTTAAAAGAACATGAATAATTTTTTTGCTATTGATTACTTAAGTACCCAAATACTTCACACTTTTTCAACTCTAAAAAATTAACATAACCAAAAAAATTTCAAAAGTTTGTATTTAGCCAAAAAAAATGCTTCACAAACAAGTTTAATTAATTAATATTTATTGACTTTTTGTTTTGGTTTAATTAAAATATTTCAACTTTTATTTTATTTAACAATTTTTTTACATTTTGTATGCTTTTTATTTGTTACTTTTGTTTGTTTACCTTTTGAAACATATGTTTTTTTGATTTACTAAATTTTACTGCAAACATTTCTGCAGTAAAAATTTGTAAATACTCAGACAAGAACTGTCACTTTTCGCTCTCAATTTATGTTCTCATTTACTGCACTTTGTGTACTCGAACGCAATTTCGTAAAATGCAGTAAAGTTTTGTAAAAAATAGTAAAAACTTTTGTGTTCTCGAACGCAACTATGCAAATCCCATCAAGTGTAATTTCTTTATAAGAAGTTTGTGATTGATTTTATCAAAAGCTTTGCTGAAGTCTGTATAAACTACATCTGTTTGTTTTCTTTGAAGAAAACCGCGATTAACTATTGTAGTAAGTTGTAATAGATTTGTTGAAGTTGAACATCTTTTTTGAAAACCGTGTTGGCAGGGAGAAATTAAAGTGTTGACTTGATGGCATAGGTGATCCGTTATAAGTTTTTCAAAAAATTTTGGTATAATACTTATTTTGGCAATACCTCGATAATTTGTAATGTCGGACATGTTTCCAGATTTAAATAGTGGTATAATGAAGGAATCTTGCCATTTATTTGGAAAATACCCATATTTTATTGATGTATTAAACATAAGTGTTAATGGAATAGCTAAAACATCTGCACATTTAATTAAGATAAAACTAGGAATTTTATCAGGTCCACTTTTGTAGGAAAATTTAAGCTTTCTTAATCCATGAGAAACTGTAGAAACATCAAGCAATGGAATATTAATTGTTTGATTCATCAAATCATCAAAAATTGCATCCGAATATGTAGTTGAGAAAAAGTTTGCAAACAAATTACTTATAACAGCATCATCACTGGATTCATTATGCTGAAATTTCATTATAGCCGGAAAGCCAGTTGTTTTCCTCTTAGAGTTAACAAATTTGTAAAATGACGTTGGATTATGTTTAAAGCTATTTCTCATTTTGATTAAATAATTTGAGTAACATGATTTATTCATTGTAATATATTCAGCGCGACTAATACAGTATTTTCCATGATCGACAAGAGAACCAGATTGTTTGTACTTTTTGAAATCTTTATTTTTTTTATTTTTAACTTTAGCCAGTTGCTTGGTGTTCCAAGGAGGCCCGGATAGTATTTTGGTAATTCGTTTCGGAATACATAAGTCCATAATTGAATACATCGTGTTGTAGAAGGCATCAGTCATATGATCAATAGCAGCAGTTGTATTCGAGGGACAAGTTAATAGGTTATCCCAGTTCGTACTATTTAGAAGTTCATTTAACATTAAGTAGTTTGATTGCGTGAAACAATAACATTGATTATTATTTTTAGAAGATTTATTTACAAGTCCAGATGTAACGGATATATTAATTTCAATGGTGATATCGGTCTTCAGGAGTAGAAATTGGGTTTGTTCGGTTTATGTAACACTCCTCAGTTTCGTTGGCAAATATTAAATCCAATAATTTAAAATTATTATTAAGTATACCGTTAATTTGAAAAAGACTCATATCATGTAAAATATTGAGAAGCTCATCACACTTATTATTTGATTTAGACGGAACAAAATAGTTACCATCAGGTAAGAATTTCCAGGCTATTGAAGAACAAGTGATAAATATTTTTTTGCTTTTAAGTTTGGTTAATACTGCGATAAATTCTATGTTGGGTGAAGAATCAATTAATAACACCTCAGATGGCAAAATACTGGAGGCCGCAATAAGAACATCGCCACCATTCGTTAAGGTACCACGGTCACGTCTAAAAATATTATATTTATTAGAGAGTATTTCAGTATCCAAAAAGGTATCGTTTAGCCAAGTTTCAGTAAAAACGATTACGTGATGATTAAGGTTGAAACTTTTTATTTACAAATCAGACAGTTTAGTTCTCAATCCACAGACATTCTGGTACACGAATGAAATGTTTAGGAGAGAGGGGAAAAGAAATGACATTCTCTTTTCCCTACCCAAGACTTGACGAGTCAAGCTTGACGTGTGTGATCCGGCACTAACCTAACCTTACCTCTGACATCTACAATCCAAGAGTAACGCAGGAGATTAACTCAACTTTCTTGCCGAGTCTGAAAGGGGTCTTAATGATACAAACAAAAAAATTTCGGGAATGTGATGACAGGCGGTCGATTTAAAAAGGGTTGAAGAATTTCAAACATGTATATGTATACGTACATGTAATATAAGATTAAGAAGAACATAGACTTAAAATAAAGCTCCATTCACCCATGTGTCCGAACAATATTTTAGTTCGGACGAAATTTTTTTTATATTGAGTTTGACGTCTTACTTTTGAGAGAGAGAGAAATTATTTTGTTAAAAAAGTTTTTTCTTGAAATTGGTTTAGTTTTAATTCTTGTTCAGAACAAAATGAACTGAGATGCCACTTTTTAAATTTTACATAAAATTATATTCTTGCTGAATAATTAAATAAAAAAATAAAAATAATCAATCTCTTTCCTTTTTTCGTTCATTTTCTTTAAGGAGCATATAGACGACATGTTTTTGTCATCTGACATGTCAAATTTCCCACTGCAAAACACATACATGTCGTGTGTTACCTTTTTAACTTTGCTTCTGTAAAAGTCAGACGCAAAGTCATCTGACAAAATTTCAATTAGAGCGCGCTCTATTTTCTTCTGACAAACCATCTGACATCAGAAATCTATGCCGGGAAGAAACTGGCAGCGACGTCAACTATTGAAGGAATCATTAGCCGGCTGAAGTTAATATTTTACAATACCAAGATATGTATGCTCATCTCACCATTGAATAGAATTTATGTAAATATAAACATAAAAACCGTTTAATTATAAAATTCTAAATTGGTATCTTTAAAATAAAAGAAAAAATGTTAAGATGGCTAAATTATTTTACGGTGCAAATAAATATTTTCGTGGCGGCAGCAAGCTATTTTGAAACCGAGAACTACTTTGGTTTCTGCAATAACAATGCCAAAAAAAACTGAGACAATGTCAGAAGCAAATTACATGTACGTTTGTGACCGAATATTATAAACCTTATGTAAAACAGCAATTTTGACAGACATGAACAATTACAAGTGACTTGAAAATTTAACATGTCATATGACAAATACATGTCGTGTACGGGCACCTTTAACACACTTTAAAAAAACAATTCAACATGTCAATAAGTAGTTTGCTAGTTATGCTGCCATTTTGTAAAATTATTCTCCGGACAAAATTATTGTTCGGAACGCATGGATGAAACCACCTTAAGAAAAAAAAAAATTTATTAAAAACGATTTGTTAAAGATACTGAAAGTAAATTTTTGGATTTAAATCGTTTTGATTTCAAAATCTGTACATATTATTCCTACATATGTATATCCTGTATAAACCTTAATAGGTAATTACTTTCTTTTAAAAGTAAATTTTTTTTTTTTTCTTCATTATTTATTTATTGAATCTTCATATATTAAATATGAACTAACAATAATTAATCAAATCTTAACCTAATACGTTATTTTTTGTCCTGCCAGTGCCAGACAAAAATTTTCTTCATCGCGGGTTCTGTTCACTTTTATAGGTGTTTATCGCTCATCTAATTGGATAAGTGTTGCAGTGTCTCTTCTTCTTAAGCGAGTGTGGCCGCTATCATTTAAAATATTTCGTGCTAGTGGGTTCGGGTGCAATTCGAGCCTTTTTAAGTATTTTAAAAGTAAATGAACTAAAGAAAAACACCTTTATAATAATAATTTATATATAAATCTTATATCCGTTATGTACTGTATGAATTACATTAGGTACACCGAGAATATTTTAATTTTTAATAATGTTATTCGTATTCGAATACGTAAGAAAATACAAAAGTTTAAAAGAAATACATAAAATTGAACAAACAAGTAAGAAAGTATGGTCGGTCAAGCCCGACGATATGATACCCAGCACCACAGTATTTAAAAACACATTATGCTCATGTGTCTATATAAATATGGAATTATATATGTTTATAAACTTCATTAAAATCGGTTTGAAAGTTTTTGAGAGGCAGAAATTGCCCCCTACCTCCCCTTGTGGTCCTATTTTTGAAAAACTGTACAGCTTATGTGTCCATATAGATATATATCTATCTACGTTTTAAATTTCATTAATATCGGCTTGAGAGGCAGAAATTGACCCTATTTCCCCTCATGGTCCTATATTTAAAAAATGCATACCTTTTGTGTCCATATAGATATGGTTCTATCTATGTTTTAAATTTCACTAAAATCGGTTTGATAGTTTCTGAGAGGAAGAAATTTCCCCTTATCTTCCCTCGTAGTCCGACGATTCGACGATTTTCAATAGGCTTGATCCTTGTGCCAATAAGTATCTATGTACCAGATTTTATCAAATTATCTCCAAAACTGCGACCTGTGCTTTGCGCACAAGGTTACATGAACAGCCAGCCAGCCTGCCAGCCGGACGGACATCGCTAGTTCGACTCAGAAAGTGATTCTGAGTCGATCGGTATACTTAAAGGTGGGGGTAGAACCAATATTTTAAGGCGTTACACACATCAGCACAAATGCATAATACCCTCTCCACTATTGTGGTGTGGGTATAAAAATATCAATGTTTAAAATTTATAAAAAAAAAAACTTCGTTTCACAATTCTTTCTGTAGAATATTTAGCAAATCGGCAAAATACTTGGCCAAGGTAGGTCAAATATAGCTAATTTTTTTTCAAAGTCGGTTATTTCGTAAGCTATAATACTCAGCGAATTTTTACTAAAAATTTCATCGTGTAGGGCGAAATTCGTCGTTCGCCCCAGTTGTTTTCCTAGCACAACACTAAAAAATATTTTAGTATACCGATCGACTCAGAATCACTTATGGCGATTTCTTTTCTGAGAAATATGTTGCATAAATGTTACATGCTCTACACAAAAGAGATAGAGCATGTAACATTTATGCAACATATTTCTTAGAAAAGAAATCGCCATTACTTACTTACCGTACAGGTCTAATTGTCACAAGAATTATGAAAATTGGAAATGGTGAGAATCGGTTCATAATTTCAAATGGCCCCCATCTCTAGCTACTATGGCAACGCAAAATTTTGTACTGGACGGTCCAAAATATACCATAGGACCCATACAAATCCAAAATCGCTTTAACACGAACAAATCTCATAAAGATGTTGATACATATTTCAATAATATTCGGCACAAGGAACTCTTATGTGAATCTTAACTTTACAGCATAATTTTGTTCTTCCGCGTCCATGAGTGGGCATGGGTCCCACATAGGGTACTTTCTTCAAAATGTGTCTTTATATACTGTGGTGTAGGATATCAAATGGTCAGCTTGACTGACTATACTTTCTCACTTGTTTTTAATTTTTTAAATAATAAAAGGAAATGTGCAGAAAACAAAGAAATTACATTTTTCACTCAAGAGAGAGTAATCTTTTGTTTTAATTTTCTTTATCTTGGATAATCATGGATATGTTTGCAACGATAACTGTGTAAATATAATTAACAAGTACGTATTTTTGTTCTTTCTTAATGGTCAAGCAAAGAGCTCTATCGCATTGTTATACTGATTTGTAACAACAAGAATTTCTGACAGTGTAGATAAGGCTTTTGTTATTTGTAGGCAGGGCTGTCAGATATGGCGATTTCTCGCCAAACGTGGCGATTTTGGAACGTGTTTGGCGATGGGATTTTCCGTTTGGCGACTGGCGACTTTTGTGGCGATTTTTGATATCACTGGCGATTTACTTGGCTATTTTTACCATTCATATTATTTCAGCAATTTTGAAATAAAAAATTTGCACTTTTATTTACATAAGCGGAGTCAGGCCTCTCCAGCTAAATATATATAAATATATACATACATACTTATAGATTTTTGAACAGTTTGTACTTTTTTGTTATCATTACTAGTTTAAAAAAAAATCTAGCTAATTTTTTTCACATGATTTTTGTTTTATTATAATTTTAAGTGAATTATTCAGTCACTTTTTAATTCCAAGGTTTAAAAACCTGCAGTCGAAAACAAAACCTGTCGAACAAAAAACAAAAATGTGTCTACAATTTTTCGCTTTTTGATTTGGTTTGACAGCGACTATTTACATTTAATGAATTACAAGTAAAAGCAAAAGTTTTTTTTTGACCAATGACAAATGAAAAAATAGAAGAAATGGCAGCTTTTCAACTTCGACTGCAGTTTTTTAAACACTGCTTAAATCTAATAGTACGTAAACAGGTCAAAACAATAGTAATGAAATCGATGAGCCTGAAGTGATCTTATAGACTTGTGTGCTTAATTTTAGTTTTTTTAACTGAATAAATTATCTCCATTTTATGTTATTAAAAAAAAAAAATAACAGTTACTAAACAAAATTTACTTTCGGCGATTTTTTGTATTTTTTCTCAGTTTTTGGCGATTTTTGACTGCAATATTATATCTGCTTTTTTTGTATGCAAAATTTAATTAAAAAAAAAAAAAAAAGATTTCGAAAACTGAACAAAATTGACGTTTGGCGATTTTTGGCGATTTACGACATCCGGTTTGGCGATGGAGCTCAAAAAAATCTGACAGCCCTGTTTGTAGGAAAAGTGAGTTCTGAAAAAATAATACAAAATACAACATACATACATACATACCTATATGTTATATTTATTAGTGCGTATGAATGTACATTTATTTGTTTAGAAGTATGTGTAAATATTTTCTAGTAAAAGAATATTCTTTAATGTACATATATTTTATATTAAAATCATCATCAAACACATTGTTTTGTTTTTATTTTATTTAATTTAAATATTTTTGTTTTTTTTTCATGTACATCTACATATGTTTAAATAAATATTGTTATTGTTTGATTATTATTGTGATCTTAAGAATTAATTTTATTTAATTTTATATTTTTTACCCATTGCCTGGTAGACCCGATATGGTAAAAATTATAAGTTGTCAGTCAGTTGCCGTTACCTTATCGCAGAGCTCGTACCTCTTCTTAAAACAAAATGTTCTAAATGAACTTTTAATAAAAAAATTTATAAAAAATATAATTAAATTACGTGCTAAAAGTTTTTTTTAACGGAATTGCAAAAAATTAATTAAAGAATTTGTAAAAAAAAAATTGCATCCTTAAATGCTAAAGAAATACATATTGAAATTAAAAAACAAAAAGTCTTTTTAAAAGTAAACACAAATTAATAACGATAATTAAAATCTATGTACCTAATAAGTGTTGGAAAATTTGAATTATTGTGTTTTCTTAATTTTTTTTTTTTAGTTTAAAGTTTTTATATAAAATCTTTAATAAAAAAATCGTAGAAATTAGTTTATAAAACTTATAATACAACTTTATAAGAAATAAAAATTAAGAAAAAGTTTGGAAGTAAATTTGTGTGTGTGTTTTTTTATTAAACAAAAATTTTGGAAACATTCTTAATTTAAAAAAAAAAGTTTTTTTTATTATAAAAATTAACAAATATTAGGAAACCGAATCATAAAATATATCAAAAAACTTGAAAACATCGAAACAAGGACTCTAAAAATTTCATAAAATTTGTATAAAATTTTTTTTATTAAAAATTTTAATATACTCTACGAAAACTCTACAAAAATATTTAAGAACTAAAAATAAAATAAAATTTCTTTTTTTAAAAAAAAAACTGACTATAAAAAAATTCTTAAAAGGATTCGAATTTCGAAATCGTGTAAGTTTTGATTACAAACATATACTTTGTTACAAATTGTAAGAACTTGTCAAAGAAATCTATTCTATCTATCTATATATATAAAATAGGATGTGTGTATGTATGTATGTAACGTATGGACTCCAAAACGGCTGGGCCGATTTTGATGAAATTTTCAGGAAATCTTCAAATCCAATTTTCATATTGCACCGCCAATGACATCTATATAATTTGGACGATTTTTTCTTTAAAATGATCGCCATGGTCCAACTTAGATTTATACGAAAAGAAAATTTTGCCCCGCCCACTTTTACGCCCACTTTTTCCAAACTAGCTAAAATCAAAAAACGACTCCATCGAATTGACAAATTTTTCTTTTAAATGTTCGTATTAATCCATTTTACGTTTTCATCGAAAGATAAATGTACCACGCCTACTTTTACGCCCACTTTTTCTATTAAGCGCATAACTTGAGAACGGCTTGACCGATTTTTTCTTTAAAATAATCGCCATGGTCCAACTTAGGTTTTTATGGAAAGAAACATTTGCCCCGCCCACTTTAACGCCCACTTTTTTCGATTTACCTAAAATCAGAAAACGGCTCCATCGATTTGACTAATTTTTGTTTCAAATGTTCGTATATTTTTAACGGATTTTAAAAATCTAACATTTCTTCTTATTTGGACAGCACAACGTTGTGTCGGGTCACCTAGTTATTTATAATACAAATGGATTAAATCGCGGTGTATTTAATTGAGGTGGCTCGGTATTACAACAAAAACATTTTGTTTATCTTTTTTATATGTATGTAGTTTGATAATCATAACAATTAAATACACTTCAGAGAACGGCTTTGTGCAATTGCAAAAAAATCGCATTAATGAACAGCAACAAATACACTCACTTGCGGTCATACAATCAAACTTGCGCAACCGCAAATATTCGCTGCTGGTTTGCAGTCATTCAAATAATGCACATCGTGCTTTGTTATTTATACCATCGTTAGCTTCGTTTTTTAATAAAGATGTTTGTGTGTTCGGTGCGACAATGATGGTTTTGGTAAAGAAAAAAAAATACAAACAAAAAAGCCAGAAATTAAGCAATCATTACTCGTGTATTCATTCAGCAGTTGCTATGTAGTACAAGAAAAAAAAAATTTAAATGAAACTAAACGCACATATGTAGGTACAAACAATTTCCATAGAAACAGAATACTTTTTTTATCATCACACAATGGGCCGCGTGAATAAAAAGGTAGCTTTAGCTAATACTTGAAATTTTGAAGTTTAAACTAGCTTTGAGGTGAATAAAAATTTGAGTTAAAGCTAGTACTTTATACTGACTAGTAAAAACTAGTTTTCCTAGTGTTGACTCAAAAAATGTGTGAATAAAAACGAGTGAATGCTTAAAAATACTAGTTCTTGCTTAATTTTTTTAAGCTTATGATTGGGGTGCTTGAAGTATGTATTTTACAACAATATTTAAAAAAATTGATTTTTTTTGTTTAATTTTATGAACGTTGGCCAAAGAAAATAATATCTCCTAAGAGCAGATTTTCATCCAGAAGTTTATTTAAAATTATTTATTTTTCGGAAAAATATCTAAAATGGTAAAATCTCTGTAAATGTCACATATACATTTAAATATGTACATATCCCTGCAGGAAATGTCACTAGTGAATTTCTACTGATTCACTGTTGACACAGTCACCAGTACTAGTGACATATTATACTCCAGGCAATGTTATTTACAATAGACATTTAACATGTGCGTGGCATAGGAAATCTACTACTGGCGTTGGTACTACTGACTAGGTAGTTCCATTGGGAACATATGTAGACATTGAAACCAGAGAATCGCTAGTACATTTTAGTAAAAGTATACGAAGTCATAACAATCTTTTTTTATCATTTCTTCAGCTTTTATAGGAATTGTACTTCTCAGTTGTTATTGATAAAATCTTTTTCGTATTAAATCCAAATATAGTGGCAAATGTAATGTAGTGTAGACACTTCGTTGACAATGTCACCAATATAGTCGACAAAACTGGTGACTTGGAGACACTTGCACCCAGGTTTCCTTCAGGGATGTTGCAGTTTACCACATCAAAAGAATTACTTGAAAGCAAAAATAAAGTCATAAATATATTTTATTTTTGTTGTTGCTTTCTACAGAAATTCACTTTTTTGTAGATTCAATTTTTTTGCAGATTCAATTTTTTTGTAGAAAGCAATTTTATAATTAGGGCCTTAATTTTTATAAATTTTTTTAAAACAAGTTACACAATAATAAGTAACAATCATTGATAAAGGTCGGTACAGACTTTTGCCATAGAAAGTCTGTGTTGCATTTTTTAAATAAAATAAAAACAATTTTTGAAAAGGAAAAAATGAAATAAAAATATCAATACACAGTACTTGTTAACGCTTCAAGACATAAAAAAGGAAATAAAAATTTTTTGTACTTATATTCTGTTTTATACATTAATATTTTTGAAAATAAGTTTAATAAAATTTTAATTTGTGACATTTTTGACATTTTTGACATTTTTGCACTTTGTAATTAATTTAATTTAATAGTCACATTTTCCAGCGTTTGCTTCCCCTTTTAAGCACTAGCTATCTAGCACTAGCAAAGAGTTATTCACACTTTTTGTAGTTTAAACTTTTCAGCATAGCTAGTACTGAAAAGTAAAAGCTAGTGCTAGTACTTAGTACTAGCTAGTATAAGCTACATTTTTATTCACTCGACCCAATGTATTCTTGTTATTGTTTTTTTTTTATTGTTGTTAATTTTAGCAAAGCGTCTCATCGAGTGGTTTATTGTTGTTATTGTTGTTAATGTTAACAAAGCGTCTCATCGAGTGGACAATGACTACTTGAATGCAAAAGTGTAAGAATGTGTTCCTTTTGAGTTTACACAGTTGTGTTATATTGCGTGCGCAACAAAAATGCAAAGAAAGCACTTTCAATAAAAAACGAATATGTACATGCAAAAATCAAATGTGTACGAAACGATGTAAAAATTACCAAAGTTGAACTTTGTTTTGCAAGCCATTCCAAAATTCAAAGAACTGTGCAAATTAAAAATATTCGAAATTTATTTTATAAATAAAGAGTTTTTTCTAAGCCCGATAGAACTTGAAATTGTAAAAAATGAACACAAAAGATTGCATATGCGCACCGCGGTTGTTCTTGACGAAGCACATTATGGACGATCAATACTGGGCCACTTTTTCTTGCATTGCCTGGCCGTATGTCACAGTGACTTCACGTAGCCTCACAGAAAATAATCGAGAGTTGTCAAATCGCAAAACCGTGGAGGTCAATTGATAGGTCCATTTCTTGAAATCAACTTATCGCCATATTTTGATTTCATTAAGTCGATAATTGCGACCGAAGCAAGGAACGTCTCGCTCGGTGAATGTCATACATACAACAAAAATTCAAAAAATTAAGCCCAGTATGACAGCTTACCCTTTGGTTAGTTCTATCGGGCTTGAAAAAAATTCCCTTTACTCAATAAAAAATTTTATCATTTTGCGAAGCACTAATGGTACATTTAAAAAAATAAGCGCCCACTTATGCGCTACGCAATAAGACATACAGAAATGCAGTAAAGTAAGTGAAAGAACTCTCCACAACTTTTATAAAAAAAAAATAACATTTCAAGTGCTACGTCATTCCCTTACTACGAAGCAAGTTTGTAAGGGAGAATATTAAAAAATAACTGTATCACAACATACAGTGTGTAAGGCTGATCGTTACATCCAACAATTTTTATACGCGCTGAATAATGCGCTCTATATATCAAAAATGTATTGCTTCAAAGTGGGAACTCGCCATATAAAATTCATGTCTTCCGTAAGCGCTATGGTAAGCGAAACGTTTATGTTTCTCCCTTACAAACCTGCTTCGTTGGAAGCTCAATTTTGTATTGGGTATATAAGGTCTGTTCAATAACAGAAAATTATGGTTTTTTTCAATAATTGTTACCTTTATCAATCCTTACTTCCATCAAGCTGAAGCGGTTTCAATAGTACGTTAAGTACGGATTTCCTTAAATCAAGTACAGCATGCTTGATTCAAGTACGGATTATCAAAGTGCCCCGTACTTAAAGTAATCAGAAAACTAAAAGTGAGATAAACTTAATCTCTAACTGCGCTTGATTCAAGAATTTCTAAGATGGCTTAATCTTGATTTGTACTTGAAATAATCCGATGGTGAGATTAGATTGATTCTAACCTAAACATCTACCCCAGAGGACCAGAGAGAATATTATTATTTTATATTTTATTTTATATTTTGCTTATTTCACATTTGTTGTATTCCGCCCTTTGTTTACAGAAGAATTTTCAGCTATAAGACACCATTAGCATGCCCGTTATGGCTTTCTTAATCATTCTATTTTGAAAATTTGATGTATTTAACTAAATAATTTTTACAAATAGAATATGGGAATTATTGTTTCTTATTTTACCTTTAAACTTTAAAGCATGAAAATAATCTATATTTTTCTTCTTGTAGTGTTGTTGTTGTTTCTATACAAAACAATTAAGTCGTGCTTACCTTCTTTTGAAGTGTTGTTGTACGCGTAGGCACGCATATTGGTTTTCGAAAGTTCAAATTAGGATGGATTGTTTTAAGTACTTTAAAGTGTTATTCGTACTAAAATTCTTGAGTATGTCTACTTGTTTCATGTTTTTGTTTACAAAACAAAAATTATTTTCAATTTTAAATTAAAAGGTTTTCAGTAACATAAAATATATATTTTTCTTAAATTTTAGAACAGTAAGTAGCCTTGTGCAAAGAGCGTTGTGATCTTTTTTATAAACAAAACGCGCTTTTCCCGGACACGCCAAATTAAGTTTGAATAGATGTCGATGCAAACATTAGAAAAAATCCAATATTTATAGAAATAAATATCTACAGTGGTGTGTTTTCACATTTCCTACAGACCCGGTTTGCTGAAATTTGCCTACGATTCTCCCAATTGTGGCACACTTCGTCGATTACGCTGACCAAAAAAATCACGAAGCGCACGAAATGCATTTTAATTTGAACGCCCATTTTCGTAAAAGGCTTCAACAATCTTTACGCGCTGCTCAATTGTATACCTCTACATGGTTGAATTTGTCAAACACTGAAATAACGAAATGTTAAAGTAAGTTGGACAAAAAACTTGACGTTAAGTTGTGACTCACAATTAACACAGTGCATTATGGTTGGCATAATTACGCCCAAATTTGGGGCATTAAATATGGAAAATGCACGAATTCGGCCCATTATTTCAACTGGCCCCTTATACACTGAAAGAAAAATGCTTCATATATTTAATGAATCATTTTCATAAAAAATTTGCCTTGGGTAAATGAAATTTCATAGTTATGATGAATTATTTTCGTTAAAATCCCTTCATTGGATTTCGTAATTACGTTAAAAATTTTCATTGCATATATGAAAACTTAAGTTTGTCCAAGTTAGGCAAAACATTTTAATTGGGAACATAAAAAAACAATATACAAACATAACTATATTCAAAAATTAATACAAAATTATAGTTTCCTTAAAAAAATGTTTAACTGTTAATCAAAAAATGTAAGATTTAATTATTTCATACATCTACTGTAATATGCCGTTTAATTTATGAAATCAAAAATTTTTTTTATAAAAGCAACATAATGAAAATGTCATTATAGTAATAAACCAAAAACTTTCAATCAACATTGTAATTGTTGTTATGGACAATTTAATCTCATATTTACGCTCTTAATTGAGTAAAAAACATGTTTTTTTTTATGCAAAAACTGCACTGCCCCGGTAGACTAGCTGGTAGTGAGGTAGTCTATCATCACCGAGGTTGCGCGATCGATTCCCGCCAGAGACAGAAAAAAAAATACAAAATAATAAAATAAGAAAAAATAAAATAAAAAAAAAAAGTATTCCTCCAATGAATAATATTCATAGATCTAATGTAATGTTTCATTAAATACATTTCAATGAAACAGGTTTCATTGATCCAACGAAGCGCTGCATACATAGGTTCCTTTTTAATGCAATTTTTCATGGGATAAATGTCAAAATTCATTGGTATTGCGAAGTAAATTCTTTCAGTGTACAAGTGTACTCACCAATTCAAGGTTTTGGTGATTTTTAGTACTTTTGTGACATAGCACGCCACAGCCAAATATAGCACTTTTACTAGTTATACCCTCCACCACAATTAGTTGTGAAGAGGGTATATTAAGTTTGTCATTCCGTGTGAAACTTTTTTATTATTCATCTCAGACCCTATAAAGTATATATATTCTGGGTCCTTAAGTAATTTTAAGTCGATTTAGCCATGTCCGTCTGTCTGTCCGTCTGTTGAAAACACGCTCACTTTCGAAAAACTCAAAAGAAATAAACAAACTTGGTGTCAAATTGCTTGTAGTTATCCTAAACAGTTTGGGATTGAAATCCAGCAAAATCGGTTCAATAGGATCTGAGCTATGAATCAAAATGTGGAACCACCACCTAAAAAAAATTGATAATTTTGTTACAAAAACTAACATAAATGGTGGAAAAAATGGGCTGTAGGAAATATCGCCCAAAGAAAAATGGCCCAAAAAAAAAAAATGAAAAATCACCCAAAAAAATTCCATGTAAAATTGGGCCTTAATTCATATGAAAAGTGACCCAAAATTTTTGGGCTTTTTTTCGTTATTATTGGGTGATTTTTCGTTTTTCAAATTGGGTGATTTTTCATAACGAAAAATCACCCAAAAATATTATATGAAAAATAGCCCATTTTTTCGGGCCATCTTTATTTAATATAATTGTAATTTATTTAAAAATAAGTTTGTTGTTTCTTCTCTGGGTGTTTATATTAAATATATAACGAAAACACTTTTGGGCGCAAGGATTTTCTCCTCAAGGATATAATATATACCGGCTGCGCTAACTAAAGCTTCTCTGCAAAGCCGGCCTTCGGCCGGGCGTATGGATTTTCTCCTCTATGGTATAACAAACACCGGCTTCGCTAACTAAAGCTTCTCTGTATAGCCGGCCTTCGGCCGGGCGCAAGGATTTTCTCCTCTATGGTATAACAAACACCGGCTTCGCTAACTAAAGCTTCTCTGTATAGCCGGCCTTCGGCCGGGCGCAAGGATTCCCCTCTATGGTATAACAAACACCGGCTTCGCTAACTAAAGTTCTCTGCGTATATGGCCTTCGTTCGAAAACAAGGCAGATTTTAGAAGTTTTACTTAGCGAAACCGGTACTTGTTCTACCATAAAGGAGAAAATCCTTGCGCCCGGCCCAAGGCCGGCTATACAGAGAAGCTTTAGTTAGCGAAGCCGGTGTTTGCTATACCATAGAGGAGGAAATCCTTGCGCCCGGCCGAAAGCCGGCTATGCAAAGAAGCTTAGCGAAGTTTGCGCAGCCGGTATTACTGTCCTTACTGCCGAGCAGCTGTTGAAGATAGAATGCAATTTTTTACATAAAACTTACACTTGTATGGAACTAAATTTATATGAATAAAAACCACTTTTTTGCAAATTGGGTAATTTTTAATTTTTTTTCGGAAAAATTCGTTTTTGCTTTTTGGGTCATTTTTCATTTTTTTTTTTTTTGCCCTTTTTCGTTTTTGTTGGGCAAAATTTCATATATAACTTTTTGGGTCATTTTTCATGTTCTTTTGGGCGATTCTTCATTTGGGCGATTTTTCATTTTTTTTTTTTGGGCCATTTTTCTTTGGGCGATATTTCCTACAGCCGAAAAAATGCACAGAATGATTTAAGATTTCGCAACAGTTCGTTTTATTTAACTGGAAATCACGCTGTAAAATTTCTTGAAGATCCGTCAATGATTTACCCTAGGCCCCATATAAGCCCTACTCCCGGAAAACAGTATAGTAAGCCTAAAACCCTAACTAACAATGCTATCATAACAAATTTTGGCACGTCGCAGTTAAATAGGACTAGAAATGAAACTATTAAGTTTCGTGAAGCGGTAGATTTGTGGAAAACACAAACGCTAATAGTGTTTGTGTAGAAATTCTTTAAAAAAAATAACGTTTCCCTGTTTGTCATCTTTCGAACACAAAAATAATGCTGTTTTCATCATACTCAACAAATGATGAGAACATTAAATTCCGTTCGGTTTTTTTTGAAAATCCACAAACTTCAATGTGTTCGGTTCGGCTCGTTAATGTTCGTCGCTTTATGCTGATAAAAAAAAAACCAAACATTTTTTACAAAAACAAAATACACCCACGAAAAAAACATTATAGAACATTAAAATATAATGTTTTTCTACAGTATCACTACAATTGTTCTGTTTTTTAACGAAGAACCGAACATTATTTAATGTTCGGTTCTTTCTTGAAAATAGTTACGAACGGTATTAAGGTTTGTGTATGTTTACACAAACACTAAAAAAATAGATATCGTTCTTCGGTGTGTGAGCCGAACGCTAAATAATGTACTGTTTATTTTCGAACACTGCTGCAAACGCTTAAACTAATTGCACCGCTATATTGAAATTTATGTTTTTTAATACCAGAAATCGTTCTGCAGAATTTGGGATGATTGGTTCATAGCTTACCATGGCTTTTATATAATTTGTTCTCTTGAAAATCATTTAAGTTCATCTTAAACTGATATTCTACTCAAACTTTTTAAAATTGATTCTGATTGTCGATCAATAATTTTATATAGGTCTAAGCCGCAACAAATTTTAATGCAGATGTCTGTTTTTACAAAGATTATAATAATAAATAGACATCATACAGATATTACTCCTAAAACATTCGAAGTGTCGGTGGAGGGTATAATAGATTCGGCACAGCTCTAACTTGTTTTTAATTTTATTTCTTTTATTCTGCTTGATACTGTGCGTTAGTGGTATGGTGAAGGGTAATAGAGCTTCGAATATAGCACTCTTACTTGTTTTATATATAAACTTAGCTATTCTGCCAAAACTCCATGCAAAAAAAAAATATCATAAAAATATGTTAGAAAAGTAGACTTAAGATTGATCGTTGTAAATGAAAAAAGAAATACTTTTATTTAAACCGTTTGTATGTAAAACTTCAAACTTTAAATTTCTTTATGCGTAATTTTTAATTTTTTTCACACACACATCGAATTTTTCCCAATTATCGATCTCTACACTTCTGCATTTGAAAATCGAAAGCTTAAAAAGTTTATAAAAATTAAAGACATCTTAATAAAATGGTTTATTTAAGGGGCCTGATCCCAAAATTATTCACTTTTATCAATTGGGGGATTCACAAGGTAGTCATAAAGTTGAAAGTTCACATGTCTTAATAATAATTACAAGAAATTTTTATGACTGCTGTGCGCAACCGCTTATAATTTAGATTTCTACTGTACTGTTATGACAAATCAATGAACACAGCACTAACATTTTTATTCTGTTTGAAACACAACCATATGTTTTTTAAACAATTGTTAAATATAAATTATGACATTATGACAATATGACTGGAAAGCACACCTTGTGAATCCCCCAAATATCTTTTAACATTATATTATTAAAGGCTAGTTAACACTTTTACACTTTGTATTAATACATGTCAAAAACTCAAGTAATATGTAAAAGTCTGATAGTGTGAATGAATGCATGTGTGATGAAAATGGCAAGTGTTATGAAAAAAAATTTGACATCCCATACGACTTCATTGTTTTTTGAAAAATTCCTAGACCAAAATACTTTTCATTGGATCAGGGTTGCATTTTATTTCATGTGTGAGTGTTTATACTTTGTGTGATGGTGTGAACACAAACTGTCATATTAAATTAGATTTTTTTTACAGTCGCAACAATACTAATTAGATTTCTATCTCACGAAGTATTATGAAACTTGTGAGATAGTGCAAACTAGCCTTAATAGCTACATTACACTATCACACAAGTCTTACGTATTTTGAAAAAATACAACCCTGTCATGATAAGTTTTTATTGTTTTGTTTTCTTTTTTTTAACATAGCGTCTTCACCTGACAATTTTTTGTCATACCAAATGTCAAACTTCATATTAAAAAAACGCTGACAAAAATTTTCGAGTTTTTTTTATATAGACTTTGACATTTGTTATGACAAAAAATTGTCAGGTGAAGACGCTATGTAATTTACAAACAATTATTGGAACAGTGATGTATATTCGTTAATTAACGTAAGACTTGTGTGATATTCTTAGGTACTTTGACGAAAATCCTACCGTTCTAAATATTGTATGAACATTTTTTAAAAACAATAACAACTTATTATGACAGGGGTGTATTTTCCTCAAAATACGAAAGATTTGTGTGATAGTGTAAAGTATCCTTAATACAATTAATTTGTATATAAAAAAAAAATAAGAAAGTAATTAGTATTGTGGTTATTTTGTTGAACTATTTATGGTTTTTAATCCAATTTTTTTTTTTTTTTACTATTTTTAATTAGGTTTAAGTTCATCAAATTTAATTTTCATTAAATTATTTTTATGAAGAAAGGAATTTTACAACATGAAAATTAATTAAAATTTACTGATAATTTTTCATTCTTGACTCAATCTGAGCTCGAACCCAGGCGTTTTTACGGACAGGTTACCCTGACATGTTTCGATTGCAACCACTCAATCTCCTCAGAGGGCTTGCCGTTTAACACTCGCAGCCATCGACGACTGCTGACGTCATTAGTCAAACATCAATCCTTAAACCAAACTGTATTTTAACCTTTGGTAGATCGAAATTTGCTTTTTTGAAAGATTATCCATTTTAATTTATTTTACAAATAAATAAATAATATTTTACAAATAAATAAATAAATTAAAATAGATAATCATTCAAAGCAAATTTCGATCTACCAAAGGTTAAAATACAATTAAAAATATTAAAAAAAAAATTTGGATTAAAATATAAGAAAGTTTTAAATTAAATCGTTTTTCAAAGTTATTTTCGGGAATACAAAATTTATTATTAAGATTTTTGTATGACGTGCTAAATTCCCAATTTTCTCATATATGAAAAATACACTCAAATTTATTGTTTAGGGAAAGCTAGCTTCTATGCTCATTTCATTGGTTGCTTAGGCCAGATTATCAGGAAACCTTTTCCAAAGATTATAGTAAAGCTTAAAGTATTATACAAATTAAACCCCAAAGGGAATAAGAATTTTAAACACTCAAAGTCTTACTTGTAACAATATCAAAGCTTAAATAAAACACAAGCAATAAACAGTGAGCTTATCTTTTCTAACATTCCCCTAAATCGTTTTTATTAACTAAAAACGCGCCAAGACGAAAAACGCGGTCTACATAGGTTAAACGATTAAAATCTAGCCCGAAACGCGCATAATTGTTATCGCTGTTTGCTAATGGTGAGTTCAAAACAATTGAACTGAATTGAATTAAAGGGAAATATAATCTCTTTTCTTAGTGCTGGTTCACACAGGTCAAGTTTGACTCTTCAAGTCTCGAGCTTTTAGGAGAGAGGGGTAAAGAGAATGGAAAGGGGTACATACTTGACCGTACCAGTCAGTTTTGTATTTTTCTTTTCTTTTTTCATCCGTAATATAATAAAAAGCTACAAAGTTGAAGGAAAAGAAAACAAAAATTAATTTTGTGCATGAACGTGAACGCAAGTTCGAAAGAAAATTTAAATAAAACTGTTCAAGTAAACTTGACCTGTGTGAACCAGCACTTACAGCTGAGTACTGACAATACGCCAGTGATGCCAACTTTTTGAGAGCAAAAAGCACTTTAAAAATTAAAAAAGCACTGAAAAGCACTATTTCGAACAAATAAAAGCGTAAAAAAGCACTAAGCCATTTTATCAATTTAATTAAACACAAAACAAGTTGCAATTGCCTGTGCCGAATATTAAATACCTCCAAAATTTAAAATGTCTACGACGTTTATTGTGGACCAATTTCATTTAAAACTAAGTAACAAATATATTTACATTTGTATATAAACATTTTTAAATGTTTTAATATTATCATCAGTTAAAATAATATCAGCATCATCAGCTGAGTTTGAATTGGCCAGTCTTAAAGTAATACAGTGCGAGTTCGATTTTCGTAGCTAGAAAAAATCTGGCCTGTTGCAATTACCGAAAATTTGCAATGACCGACCATTGTTTATTAAACTCAATGACAGCCCATATTTGATAAAAAAAAAAACTTATATTTTATCGTTTAAATAAATCTAAATTAAAATCGTGCAAAGTTTTTAAAGTCTTTGCGTTCTTTTGTATGGTTTTCGACTGCATGTTTTTTAACTTTTCAAAACGTTTTTTCTACATGACTCATAATCTTTGTTTATTTTTCCATTCACAATTCCTAATATTCTTCAAGCCATTTTCTATTTTTGAAACAGTGGGTAGTTCTTTAAAAAAACGAAAACAAATACATCGTGTTTTATTACGAGTACTTAAAATGTTGTCATCGCTAAAAAGGGCAACGTTTTGTAAAATTTTAAAATTGCTAGGATGCCCAGCTCTTACCTCGTAAATAAAGTTTTTGGTAAAGCGAATGCAACTTTCTTTTATCACTTCTTTTTATCATTGGAAATCTTAAAATCTTTACAGGCCTTCTCAAAATTGTACTTAAAATAGCAAATCTCATATAAATCATCCTCTTTATAATCGAAGTTTTAAAAAATGTTAGTAAAAAATAAAAATTGTAAAAAGCACTAAAGGCACTAACGAAAAATTGAAAATGCACCAAGTTAGTGCTTTTTCTTAGTTTGGCACTATGGATAAAATTTTGGCGTTTTGAGGCAGCAAAGCACCATAAATAGTGCCAAAAGCACTAAGTTGGAATCACTGCAATATGCCTAACTTGTTTTTTTTGCTGGTAAAGCTTCATTTAATTTTTTTTTATTTTTTTAGTAATTGAGAGAAAAATATTGTAAATTTTAAACTTACTCTCTCACTCATTGCATGTGTTTGCTAGTAAAGTTAATGAACACACCTAATAATCCGACATTCAATAATTTTGATTTGAATTTTCAATATTTTTTGATGAAAATTTACATTTAATAAATATAGAACTCCAAATAGAAAACGTTTTTTTAATTCAGACATTCTTTCAGTTTAGAGGAAAGAAAACGCATTGAAATTCACTAGAGACAATTTGTTTTGTATTGCAATAAACTTTGGACTCATGTGTTGACCATTATCTGCACATTGTTTCTGCGATTAACTTTGTTTAGAATCATTATTATTTGTTTATATATTTTGTAGTATTTAGTAAAATAAAATAAAAAATGATTTGTGTATATAAGAGCGCAGTTGTCATTCAGTGTTTATAGAAATTATTTTATTATTGTGAAAAGTTTTATATTTGAAAAGTAATGGAAACTTCCACTGATATTTTTAAAAGAAACATGGAAAAAATATATTTTAAACATGCTTATGAAAAAAATAAATAAAATAGTGTTGAAAAACTATACAAGCTAAATAGTTACAAAAAATAGCTGAGAAGGCATTAGGAAAATAAAAAATTAGTAAAATAAAAAATAAATACTAATATCTAAAAGTGTTAAAAAAAGATTTAAATACCTATACTTTGAAACTTAAATACCTTCAATAAACATATTTCGAAGTATTTATGTAGGTATGTATGTAGTTATTTGTAAATCATCGCTGAAATTGTGTTTTTAATAAAGTATTATTATTGAAAGGAAATCAATTATTCTCTTCAATGCAATTTGCATTAGCAGATGTTTATTTAAAAATCTTTATATTAAAATAATTTATATCTGGACCTTAAAAAAACACTGTGCTACACATGAAATATGCAGGGGTTCTCATTGAGCAAGTCGGTTCTGTTTGGCTTTAAAAGTTTACCGATTTACCAATAGTTTCTTTTCGATCGTTTTTATAAGACTTTTTTACGAAAATGAGAATTAAGAGCTTCGTTCACAAAAGGCAACAACATTTTCACTGGTGTTCAAAACATTGTTCGAAAATAAACACTAAATATCGTTTCTTAATGTTCGGTTCGGTAGCTTTGTTTGTGTAGAAAATCATTAAAAAAATAAAGTTTCCCTGTTAGTCATCTTTCGAACACAAAAATATTACTGTTTTTATTAAACTCAACAAAAGATGTGAACATTTAATTCCGTTCGGTTATTTTTTTGAAAATCCACAAACTTAAATGTGTTCGTTTCGGCTCGTTAATGTTCGTCCCTTTTGGCTGGTAAAAAAAACCAAACATTTTTTACAAAAACAAAATACACACACGAAAAAAACATTATAGAACATTAAAATATAATTTTTGTCTACAGTATCACTACAATTGTTCTGTTTTTTAACGAAAAACCGATCATTATATAATGTTCTGTTCTTTCTTGATAATAGTTACGAACGGTATTTAGGGTTGTGTATGTCTACACAATCACTAAAAAATATATATCGTTCCTGGTTGTGTGAGCCGAACGTTAAATAATGTACTGTTTATTTTCGAACACTGGTTCAAAATACAGCAACGATTTTTTTTCAAAAACTCACACATTTTGCATTAAGAAACCGTTTGCAAATTTTGCCTACAACAATATTACTTAAATATTTATAACACTATGCGACAGTCAAAATCGGGATGGGATGAAACCAACGGGAAATGTTATATCGGTAAAAAAGAAGTTATACGTGTCCCGGCGTTTCGCTGGGTCACGTCTAGGAATCGAGATATATCGATTGGAAAAATGGGCTAAAAAACATCAACATTTTTATAAAAACCTAAATTTTAGGGCTACCATACGTCCTATGGATATGACTTATATACCAAAATTTTTAGTAGAACACATTTTATAAAAAACTCGGAAAAATCGGTTCAGATACAAAAAAGTTATGACCAAAATTAAATTAAATTTTTTTTAAATACCCACTTTCGGGTATTATATTTACCCTTTTTACCTTCGGTGAAGGGTATAAAAAAGAGTAATTTTTGGGGATTCAGTATTTCGGTTATAACTCAGCCATTTTTTAACCGATTTGACAGATTTATAAAGCGACGCGTTTAAGAAGAAATTTACCATTTACTTGAGTTATAAAGCTTGGACTCGGGGAGATCTATGGTTCCCGAAAGTGGGTATTTAAAAAAAAAAATTTAATTTTGGTCATAACTTTTTTGTATCTGAACCGATTTTTCCGAGTTTTTTATAAAATATGTTCTACTATTTTTTTTAATGTTTTTTAGCCCATTTTTCAAATCGATATATCTCGATTCCTAGACGTGACCCAGCGAAACGCCGGGACACGTATAACTTCTTTTTTGCCGATATAACTTTCCCCGGTAGTTTGAACCCTTCCCGATCACTGACCCCTACCATTTGTCGCACAGTGTAATTATTATTTTTTAAACATTTTGTTAACATTTTCATTCAAAACTAAATAAAACAAGTATTTCAAAACACATTATGCTTATGTGTCCATAAAGATATAGATCTATCTATGTTTTAAATTTCATTAATATCGGTTTGAGAGGCAGAAATTGCCCCTATTTCCCCTCGTGGTCCTATTTTTAACAAATGCATACCTTTTGTGCCCATATAGATATGGTTCTATCTATGTTTTAAATTCATTAAAATCGGTTTGAGAGGAAGAAATTTCCACTTATCTTCCCTCGTGGTCCTACGATTCAAAATTGCGACCTGTGATTTGCGTACAAGGTTACATGGACAGCCAGCCAGCCGGACGGACATTGTAAGTTCGACTCAGAAAGTGATTCTGAGTCGATCGGCGTTACACACATTAGCACAAATGCATAATACCCTCTTCATTTTCAATTTCATACAAATTGTTGCTGAAGTAGAAGTCGACTCAATTTTTTTTAAAAACTTTAGTTACATGTTTGTTCGAAAAATACTATTATACTATCACGAAATTGTTTCTCCCAATGTAAACGAAGTTTAACTTTTCAAAAGTAAAATTTTTGTTTGAAAATCGGTTTAAAATGGCTGCGTTTTGGGCTTTGATGTATACAAATTATTTTCCTTAACATTTTTATATTTGTTATATTATAAATTAATTAAAGTAATAAGTGATTAAACAATTCTGGAAAATATAAAATTTGTTAAAGCTTTTTAATTTTCATTGTATAAAATTGTTAGATTTCTTATTTTAATTGGGTATAACCAAATTTTTAATCATTTACACTAGAGGTGACTTTTTAATCATTGATTACGAAGAAATGTCATTGAACTACTTATTATATTTTTTTTCATTATTTAGATCAGCCAACATTTTTTAACACTTGAGCCTCCCTATCAAAATTGTAAAGCGAATAAAAATCAGCAATCTTAAGTGAAATGATAACAGTAATCCAAACATATATGTATACGTATTAGTGGAGGCACACACACGCAAATGCTACCCATCCCAGTTGACCACGTCTTTCAAACATCTTTAGCAACGAGTTCAAGACAACAGTATGTCGTAGAAGACATACTGACGACAGCTCAATACAAATCGTCGACGAAATTTTTATTTTTAAGCAATTGGTGGCGAGTTTACACAAGGCGAGATGAGTGACAATGCCTTTAATAATTTCGTCGACGACTTTATATGTACAAGACAATATCTCCTATACAAAACAAAGTCTCCTACTTTGCCGTCAACGACTCCATGCATCCACGACAAAAATTATTACATGGTTATTTATTTTAGAAAAATTTTCCATGGCTTTTTCAGTATACTAGATGCAATTCTATTTCGTTTGTTTTATTTCTGTTCCATTTTCTGTTATAGTTTGTTTTATTTCTTCTTCGGCTAAGCTGCAATTAAAAAAAAGAATGTGAGCATTTTAAGCAAATTAAACAAGGTGATCAAAAGCATTTAAATACGGCAGAATTAAACTTTGTCGTCAATAGCTTTGGTGGGAAACAACTTATTATTATCTTCAACTGTGACGATTTGTTATGAATTATGATTTTAGGCGACTAAACTGTTTTCCGGTAGTAGGGTTTCTATGGGGCCTAGGGTAAATTATGGACCGATCATCACGAAATTTCACAGCGTCATTTCTAGTCCTTCAAAACTGTGACGTACCAATTTCTGTTATGATACCATTATTAATTATGGTTTTAGGTGTACTAAACTGTATTCCGGGAGTAGGGTTTATATGGGGCCCAGGGTAAATTATGTACCGATCTTCACGAAATTTCCCAGTATCATTTATAGTCCTATAAAACTGTGACGAGCCAAAATTTGTTACGCTAGCGTTATTTTTTACGGTTTTAGGCGTACTAAACTGTGTTCCGGGAGTAGTGTTTATATGGGGCTTAGGGCAAATTATGGACGGATATTCACGAAATTTTACAGCGCGATTTCCAGTCAAATAAAACTTATCTTATCTCATTCCACGCCTTGTTCCAGCATTTATGTTATTTTTTGTAACAAAATTATCAATTTTTTTAGGTGGTGGTTCCACATTTTGATTCATAGAACTGGTCCTACTGAACCGATTTTGCTGGATTTCAATCCCAAACTGCTTAGGATAACTACAAGAAGTTTGGCACCAAGTTTGTTCATTTCTTTTGAGTTGTTCGAAAGTGAGCGTGTTTTCAACAGACGGACAGACAGACGGACATGGCTAAATCGACTTAGAAATACTCAAGGACCCAGAATATATATACCAGTGTTCGAAAATAAACAGTACATTATTTAGCGTTCGGCTCACACACCGAAGAACGATATCTATTTTTTTAGTGTTTGTGTAAACATACACAAACCTTAATACCGTTCGTAACAATTTTCAAGAAAGAACCGAACATTATATAATGTATAATTGTAGTGATACTGTAGAAAAACATTATATTTTAATGTTCTATAATGTTTTTTTAGTGTGTGTATTTTGTTTTTGTAAAAAATGTTTGGTTTTTTTTTATCAGCAAAAAGCGACGAACATTAACGAGCCGAACCGAACACATTGAAGTTCGTGGATTTTCAAAAAAAACCGAACGGAATTTAATGTTCTCATCATTTGTTGAGTATGATGAAAACAGCATTATTTTTGTGTTCGAAAGATGACAAACAGGGAAACGTTATTTTTTTTAATGAATTTCTACACAAACACTATTAGCGTTTGTGTTTTCCACAAATCTACCGAACCGAACATTAAAGAACGATATTTAGTGTTTATTTTCGAACACTGATATATACTTTATGGGGTCTGAGATGAATAATAAAACAGTTGCACACGGAATGACAAACTTATGGCGCTTTCTTTTCTGAGAAAAATATGTTACAGTATATACATGTAACATTTTCTAATGTTACCTATAATCACTCGAAGTGTTACATGTTGTGCAATTTCAATAGAACACAATTAATGCTTTTATTTACAACTATAACACTTTCATCAGTAATGTACTTAATGAGCGATTTTTAAAGCTATTTAAGCGGTTTCTGCACGCTATTACGGGTTGGAAACAAATATAAACATCACTAATGGCTTATAAAAATTAAAACGTTTATAATATAAATAGACTTTTTTTGATTTTAATGTGTAAATATTTCTGTTTTGTTTTAAAACAATTTTTTTTTGCAAAATTATGAGCAAAGTAGTAGGTACCAAAGTTGTAGAACAGGGCAGTATGAACACCTTAAGTAAAAGTAAGTGTAAGATATGCAACGTGTTTTGCACGTTTTTCATCAACATATTCACAAAAGAACTTGAAAATTTTTCCCATAGTTGTATTTTTTGTACAAACGAACACAAAAATGTAGAACATGTAACATTAATGCAACATTTTTCTCAGAAAAGAAATCGCCATTAATATACCCTCTTCACAACTAATTGTGGTGGAGGGTATAATAATAAATTATTTTAATGTATTCTACGAATGAATCAAATAATTCATCCTTTATGATAAAAATTTGTAGACAACATAAATGAGCAAAAAATAACGAATTTTTATTAAGAAAATATGTAAAAGAAAAACACGAATAATATTCACGAATATTCCTTGTTCTGCAAAGCGGGAAAATAAGGAATTGATTACACAAACAACTCAAAAAAGTATTATTTTCGAAAGAATAATAATGCATTATTTGGAATCGAGAAGATAATTTTATTGACACAATAATTATGCATTACCACTTATATTCCCACATTTGCAGAACAAGGCATGTATTGTTCCTGTTCGTAACAATTATTTGTGTTTTTCTTCTGTTCGTAACAATTATTCGTATTTTTTAAAATTATTTATTATTACGATCCAAGGACATTTCTGTGTTAAAAGTAATGAGTTTTTGAATCAAATATTAATCAAGATATGTATTACATTCGCGTTTCCTATTGATTACATTTTCATGCTGGGTGATTACTTATAAAACAATGTCGCTCATAATGTCGTACACGACGATTTCCTCTAATTGTCTTTTAGAAAACAAAACCTAAACGATAGGGCACAAATCGTGCATACGATGTCGTCAACGGCAATCTGGCCAACTGGGATATTTGTATTTCCACGTTGTGTCTATGGCTTAGTTAAATGGTATAGAGACAACGTGGAAATAAGAACATTCGTTTGTTCGCAGAAATGGACAATCATTTTTTTTGGAATTCACTTCCGCATAGATCTTCCGTCAAAATGTTTCCTTTTCCTTTTAATGACACTTCTAGTTCTTCCACTTTTTTTAAGTAAAAATAAAAACGAAGAGTTTAATTGAAAATTATTATTTAAATTTTATTTTCAGAGTTGTTTGCTTCTGATTATACTGTTCCTAAAAAAATATGGCTTTAGGTCAACAAGAACAAAAACAAAATACCAAAAATGATAAAACTGAATCTGAAAAGCCATTAAAATCAACAACATATGATGAATACAACAACAAAGATGACAATGAACAACAACGGCAAGATCAACGTTACAACAAGGAAAAACATAACAACACAAATAAGATGGAGCATTGCAATGGCGAAAATTCATCCGTAATTAAGTACAATCGAAGTGAGAGTAGTAAAAAAACACAAAGTCTTTTTGAATTAGTTTATGAAATAATTGGAGAAAAAGAACAACGTACAAAAGAAATGGGAACATTGATACGTAAGTACTTAAATAATTAACATTATAAAAAAAAAATCGCAACCCTGCAAGCATTTTTGATTGAAAAATAATTTTAATAGGTATCCCATTTAGCAAAAATTAATGGTTTATGCTATCACATTTGTATCGTAAAATCGTTCGGGGTAAAAGCGTGTTTCATGCCATTCAAATTACAGGGGGACCAAATAAAATGGATTTTTTAATTAATTGAATGTTTTTTTTAAGGGACCTGGAAAGAGAGATACAAAGTTAAGGAGCATGTGTTTTTTACATCTGACTTTGCAAGTCACATGTAATTGTGCATGTCTGTCAAAATTGCTGTTTTTCATAAAAGGCATAATAAACCATACAAAATGCTTGGCAAACACACAAATTGTTTCTGTATGGTGTTTGCAAATAAACAACACAATTATACTCTGTACAAACCATGGTGAAATAAGCAGGTGGCATCGTTACGGCAACAAATACAACATTACAACAAAAATCGCCACCTGTTTATTTCACCATGGTACAAACATTAATTTTTTATTTTTGTTTTGTTTTCAATGAATGCAGACGCCGATAGTGCTGCGGCAATTTTATTGCTTTTTGCTTGAAAAGGAAAAAAATATAAAATAAGGGTTAAGAATTAAAAGTGAAAAGCGATTTAAACAACAAGCTGTTTTGTGGCCAGTGTGACCACAATTCGAAAAAAAATTGGATGCTAAATGGGGATTAAAACAATGTTAAAAATGCTAAAAATTAAATTTGAAAATGCTAAAAAAAATGTTAAATTTTCTTAAATAATTGTATCGTTTTAATGAATGAATTATACATTAATTTACCTGAAAATATTATATTTCTTTAAAATAAAAATAAATTATATCCGTACCAAGGTATATGTACATAAGGTAAACTCGTTGGCCCATATGTTTGACAATTTTGACAACTTGGTTCCTTTTATAGAGCAGCTACACTACCAAATGAGTCTACCTTGTGTAAATATATCTTGATACATATGTGCATAGCTTTATTTAATAAAATCAATTCAGTAGTTTGACAAAATTTACCGATTTTTTAACGAAAAAAACAAAAGCCCCTATCTACAAAATATTACATGATAAACGCTTAAAGCCCTAACCTACAGATTGCAAAATATGCAACATTGTGAACTGTCAATAAAACTGTTAAGGCGCAACCATAATGTGCTTAAGTTGGCTTAAGCAAATATGAACTTAAAGAAAATTTTTGTTAAGTTTTATGAAACTGTCATTTGCTTAAGCAAAGTGCGAAACTGATCGCACATTCCGTACGGAATCAAATGTTTTTTGATTGTGTTTTTGCTTTTTTAATTTTAATAAGGTTAAGCAAGGCTATGCATATTATGGTTGGGCCTTTAGGTTTTACAAGAAAAGTAAAAGAAAAAGAAATTTTAAATAGTTTTTTGTAAAATTTTAAAAATGTTAGATATTAATAATGGCTTTAGTCGAAATTTCGTGTTTTGAGATATTAAGGGTTTTGTCTAAAATGAATTGTGTGTTGTATTGTGAAAGTTAAAATATAAATTCAAATAGTTTTATTAATAATGACATTTAATACTTGAAATTAAGCAACGTGAGGAAGATAATAAGAATATGTAATAAAATTTAAAAGCATTATTATTTATTGCCACAGATATATATTATTAAATACAAAATACAATTAAAAACAAAAATTATCATTGAAAACATAAAAGGCTATTCAACAGCATTTTCAGTAAATTTAATTACACATTAAACAAACCATTATATGAATAGTTTTCCTTAATTTCCAAAGTGTTGGTCAAAATACCATCATATTCTAAACACCTATCCAGAATTCAATAGTTGAACTTTGGTTCATCAATTCGTATGCATTCAGCTTGTGCCATTGCTGTTCCAAAGCCGTTATTTCTTCTGTAGTAAAATCTACCACTTCTTCTTTAATTTTTTTTTGGTGTTTACAGGGTTGCTATTATTATACATTTCTATAAACGAACACTCAATTTACATGATGAATTTTATGACGTCCAATTTTAGACGTCATTTTTTGTTTGGCAGCAAGCGGTGTAGAGAAGAAAGAGGAAGAGAAAACAGAAATCATGTCTATTTTTCTACCCATCTTTCTTCTCTACACCGCTTGCTACCAAACAAAAAAATGACGTCCAAAATTGGACCTCATAAAATTCATCATGTAAATTGAGTGGAATAAATGTCAAAATACAATTATAGAGATTGACAGAACTGATAAAGGCCAGTTTACACGGTAATATAATGTATTACGACATGTCGAAAGATTATGTAGAATGAGAAAAATCTTATCATGTAAAAGCAAAATGTATTGAGTAAGAGAGAATATGGATACAAAATCTGACAAGCGGTCGGTAAATGGTTTTTTTCTAAACCATTTTAGAAACTTATGTATTCTCATCACACCAGAGGTGTATTTTAACGGAGTACATTAAAGGTTATAGCATTTTTTTACAATTACAAAAACAACTTCAATCAACTCAGGAAATTTTCATGTTGTTTTTGTTAATATTTAAAACTGCAACCATCTGCTTTTTTGTTATTACATATTTTTGATTTTACTTATACCATCCGTGTAAACATGAATTATACTTACAAAAGATTTTTATTTTTTTTTCTTTTAAACACGGAGAGAATTTCATAATATTTTGATTCTACAAAGTCTAATACATTGTATTACCGTGTAAACTGGCCTTAAGTTATATTGTGAAATAGCAATATATAAAGTTCTTAAGATTAAAAAAATGCTAAATAATGCTAAAAAAATTTTACAAAAATGCTGAAAATAATGCTAAATGCTATTTGAAAAATTCGCTGCTAAATCAAAATAAATAATGCTAAATTTAGCAGTGAAAATGCTAAAAGGGTCACACTGTTTGTGGCAATTAAATCTGCTCAAAAAATTGAGAGTACAAATATAAAACTCTGCAAAGTTTTCGCTGAAATGAATTCATTTAGCTTTAGACGCCACAAAAAGTTTGACAAATATCCAACATGTCTGCCAAATATTAAAAAATTTAATATGTCTACAAACATTGCTTCAAATGTTTGTACAAACAGCAAACTCCCCAATTAACAACACAAAATATTTGTACAAACGTAAAATTTTTACATGTTTGCCAAGCCATTTGTGTGGTTTATTATGCGCCCCATACACGGTTCAATTCAGTTGTCAACCGAGTCTTTCAACTCAGTTGACAACTTCATCAACTGAATTGAAAGATTTTAATTTAATTTCAAAAGATTTTGTTATTCGTGCTTAATTCCCAGTTTTTATTCTTGACAAAAACACTTGAAATTTATTGTTGATGGGATAAGCTATTCCTATGCATTTCACTGGCTGCTTAGGCCAGATCATCGGGAAACTTCATGCATAAAGATTTTAGAAAAACTAAAGATATTAAACCAAATAAAACTGTTAAACGTATAAGAATTATAGCAAAAGATCTGGCCTAAGCAACCAGTGAAATGCATAGGAATAGTTTATCCCATCATGTACGTATTCTATGACAGATAAACTTTCATGTTAAGCACACAAAGCAGAACGGAACAATCATCTCTTAAAATTCCTGGGTTGTCTTTCACCATACGAGCATTAAAGTATTTTTTGGTATCTTGCATATGGGCAAATCCCAGAAACACTCCACCAACCAAAAATTTTTCAAATGAATTTTTTTAATGGAATATAAGACTAGATGTATAATTTCATTTTTATATTATGTATTTCAATGATCATTAATGCAATAATTTTTACCAAATCCTACCCCACTGCTGATTTCTTAATGTTATACGTGAATTTAGCATTATTTTAGGTGATTTTTGTGCTTAAAATAGCACATACAGCGGACTTATCAAAATATAAATTTCGTTAAAAAAAAAGTTGATATTCATTAGTTACGAAATTAGTTTAAGAAATGCAATTCATAAAAATATAATTTGTTTTGTTAAAATAAATAAAATATAATAATAAAATACTACTGTAGCGTGCGTCACAAAGGGTTCACGGGTTTTGTCAAAAAATCACAACATTTTTTGGCTGCGAATAAGTGCGTTTAGAATTCTCTTATAGGCATCTTTCATTTATGATTTTGTATACCTTATCATGCCAAATTCGCTAAAAATTAGAAAAACGCACTTCAACCGTTGAAGTTACTTCCACTTTTTGTAGCGTGCGTCACAAAACTTTGTGATCAATTATTTCGCAACAAATACTTGCTAAGAAATTATGATATATGCCATTCGTAAGTACATATGAATGTCACTAAATACTGTATATAAGTTGAAGCTTTCTCTTTTGAAAGACCAAAAAATGTTTATATTTCAATCAGAAAACGCGTGCGAATGTAGCGTTCGTCGCGCAGGATTTGCCCATATGCATAGGAAAGGAATGGACCGATATAATATAATATTTTAATTGCAACATATTGACTTCCTTTGTTTAAAATGGCTGACAACCTGCGTAGTATGAAAATTAATGCCAATCATATATTATTGGGAAAACTTGGAAAATAATCAAATTCATACTTTTAATGCAAAAAACAATTATTTTTTCAAATCATTTACATAAATATTTTGCTGTCGAACACCATAAAAATCGTCTGCATATCTACCAAATGTGACGGAGTAGTGAAATTTTGGTAGACAATTGAAAAACACTCTACCAAATGCTTGGAGGGTACATACGTATGTGTTGTATTAAGTTCTGTAAGCATGTGTGCCGATTCATCCATTTAAAATATATGTAAACAAAACAACAACATCAAATAAACGTGATAAAAAAATTTATGACAACAAAGCGATATTCTGATAATTCACATTGTTCATTTGTGTCCATCACTGTTGCCAATTTGAAAAGTCTGCTGCAAATCTTGCGATTTTTATGTACATATCGCGGCGAATTTATGTAAAATATAAAAAAATTTGGTTTGCTTTTTTTATAGTTTGCTCTTTTTAACCTTTACTGTTTCTTTCTATCAATTCAATGACTAAAAAATGTAGTGTCATAAAGCCTAGATTACACTATCTCACAAGTCTTACGTATTCCATAATACTTTATGAGATAGAAATCTAATGAGTTTTGTTGCGACTGTCAAAAAATCTAACGTAACATGACAGTTTGTGATCAGACCATCACACAAAGTATAAACACTCACACATGAAATAAAATGCAACCCTGATCCAATGAAAAGTATTATTGTTTAGAAATTTTTCAAAAAACGATGAAGTCGTATGGGATGTCAAACTTTTTTCTTAATACTTGTCAATTTCGTGACACATTGCATTCACACTATCACACTTTGTCATATTACTTGCGATTTTGACATGTATTAATACAAAGTATAATAGTGTAATCTAGCCTTAAGGGCTTAAACAATAATACTTTTCATTGGATCAGGGTTGCATTTTATTTCATGTGTGAGTGTTAGTGCTGGGATACTATCGATATTTTCTACTATCGATAGTTCAGATTTCACTATCGATATATCGATATTACTATCGACTGAATGTTTGTACTTAAGTAGGAAAACTTTAAATAGTTTTTTATCAGGCAGCAGTTCGTTATTTTTATCACTTCATTGTACGTAAGAGACGTATGTATGTACATACGTACGTTATTTTAGATGACAGTTTTTAAAAATTGTGATGCTGATAAGCACGTTTCTGAAGGAACCAAAGTAACAGGGACTATAAGATATTTTATGGCAACTTTAGATAATGTTCTAAATTGGATTTGATTCTCAACCGAAAAGGTAATCAATCTAGCGAACTTTTCCTCTTATGGTCGTTCATTGTTTTATCGCAATTGTTTTATCGCAATTGCATTTTTATTTGATTTTTTTTACAACATCATAAAACTATCTGACATTTCAGTCCCTATGTAAACGTATAAAAATTTTGGCATAAAAGCCTTAAGTAAAGGTGCATGTAGACGACATGTTTTTTACATCAGACTTGTCAACTTTTCAAGTCACATGTAATTGTGCATGTCTGTCAGAATGGCTGTTTTACAGAAGGTTTATAATATTCGGTCACAAACGTACATGTAATTTGCTTCTGACATTGTCTCTGTTTTTTTTCGCATAGTTATTGCAAAATCCAAAATAAAAATGCCGCCACGAAAATTTTTATTTACGCCGTAAAAAAGTTTAGCCATCTTAACATATTTTTCTTTTAATTCAATGATACCAATTTAGGATATTATAATGAATCGATTTTTATATATATATTTACATAAATTCTATTCAATGGTGCGATAATCAGACATATCTCGGTATTGTAAAATATTAACTGCAGCCGGCTAATGATTCCGTCAATAGTGGACGCCGCTGCCGGTTTCTTCTCGGCATAGATTTCTGATGTCAGATGGTTTGTCAGAAGAAAAAAGAGCACGCTGTAATTGAAATTTTTTCAGATGACTTTGCATCTGACTTTTACAGAAGCAAAGTTTAAAAGGTAACACACGACATGTATGTATTTTGCAGTGGGAAATTTGACATGTCAGATGACAAAAACATGTCGTGTACGGTCGCCTTAAGTAGTAAAAAAGCACAGCAATCCATACCACCTGCCATTCTTGTTGTTTGTATTCATTGCTGTAATTCTGCGCGAATTAATAATAGCAAGTAAAAACTTGCGGCAAAAAACTGTGTGTGTATAGCTGCTGTAAAATGTCTTCATAGCTGTATTTTAAATAATAATAATAATAATATCGATATTGATATTTTTCCTATCGATATTTTCGATAGTTTAAGACTATCGATAGTTTCCCAGCACTAGTGAGTGTTTATACTTTGTGTGATAGTGTGAACACAAACTGTTATGTTAAATAATATTTTTTGACAGTCTCAACAAAACTCATTCGATTTCTATCTCACAAAGTATTATGATATACGTAAGACTTGTGAGGCAGTGTAAACTAGCCTTTAACAGCAGTAATTTTGTTGCTTTTTTTGATAACAATTTTTCGTTCGGCAAACCTTAACATTAGCATGAATACGATACTCTTCTTTTAAAATTTTAAAAATTCAACATGGAGTCGTAATACTAGGGAATGGTAAATGGATTACAAAATCGATTTTCGATTTTTCGATCGACTTTTTTTATTTCGGTTTTTGAAATCGATTAATCGAACCTCAAAATCGACTTCAGTCATTTAAGATTTATTTGCAAACTTATTCCTTATATCACAAAGGGGTAAAATAAACTGGAGAAATTGAACTATAATTTTCCTGCAAAAAGTGAAAATGTGTAAATTTTGAGATAGCCTTAAGAGGAACAAGTGAGATATGTATGTACATTTTACACAAGAAGTGTAGTCAATCAGGCCTGTTACCTAATCAATTCCGATCGAAAGTGATTTCACTTCTTGCTTCACATAAAACGAAATAACTTTTGATCGGAATTGATTTCTGTGACAAGACAGTATATAGGGATAGCATTTCATAGCATTATGACAATAGTTCCTGATCGGTTGCGACTGTTTCTTTGCTAAATTACTATTAAGTTAGCTTTAGAAAACAAAAGTTTGCATGTCATTGATGTAGAGATATTTTCTTGTAATTTCGTATTTGTTTTTTCACTTTGCGTATCACTAGATTTTGAAAACTGCATAAACATACCACCTACACACGTATGTATGCACAATAAAATCTCAAGTTATATTGTGAGTGCCCATAATTTATCGATTTAATTAAGATTAAAATTAAAAATTGCAAAATTTTTATAAAAATAAAAAAAAATCGATTTTAAAAAGCCCAAAAATCGATTTCAGTATAAAATCGCATACGTAAATTAAAAATTCGATTGCAAATTGGAATCGAAATCGATTTACCATTCCCTACTTAAGGCTGTTTTACACTATCACACAAGTCTTACAAAATGAAATGATTTTTGGTCTGATTGTCAAAAAATCAAAGAGAAATTTTTTTTCATTACATTTTGCTTCTACACTATCACACTTCAAATAAAAAGTAAAATCTTTGTGATTTATGAGATCCACTTTAGATTACAAAATAAAGACGAAAAAACATTTTATTAAGCATTTGAACATTGTTAGCTGGCGTATTATTCACTAACTTGCACCTTGGTCCTCAGATATATTTTTGCTTTATTTTTAATATTTCTTTAATATTTAATAATTTTTATTTTGATGTGGCCGGCAAATTATTCAACAGCTGTTTTTTTATTTTCTTCTAGGGCGGAAAAGTTGAAACAATCATATTTTTTAATTTTTTTTTTCGTCTGTGTACCGTATTTAACGATTTTTTACAACAAATATTTGTGATTTATTTAAATTTTAAAAGAATTCACTTGAAATTTTATATTTTTTTTATCGTTTCGCAATTTTTTATTAGAAAAAATAATAGTGAATATTTGTGCACAAAATTTTAATTTTCCATCCCTGATTTTCTTCTTGTGCTTTTGTAAAAACACAATTCTGATAAAATGAAAAATCTAATCGTTTAGAAAAAATTTCAAAAAATAGAGAGAACTATAGGACTGCCAAATTTCTTTACGTATTTTTTGACATTTCATTACAAAATGTTTTTACACTATTATACATTATGAATTATTTGTAAGTTTTTGACATGTCTTAACACAAAGTATTATAGTCTAAAATGGCCTTTAATACCATGTTTTAATTTCAACTTATGTTTGTTGTAGACTCGGTGTAAAAAAGTGTATGTTAATAATATTTAAGTACGTTTAACATGATGAACCGTAAATCTCAAAGTCGGTATGTTTGCCTTTAAAAACGAAAAATTTAGAACTTCTTTCAAGATTGTGCATCTTAGCTCCTTTCGCTAGAATTAGTTAAAAGGTTTATAACTTTAAACTACCTTGCCCTCGAGTGCTTCAAAATTTCAGTTTGGAGAATTATGGTCAATCCAAACGAGCCGTGACCCTCCCACTCTTAAATTATTATTCGTACATTAATGAAATAAATTAATCCTTCTAATAAAACTAAACTTTTATTCAAAATTACGAATTTTTTCGATTTCAAGTAGTTGACTTTTTTGGAAGCAAGCTGTTATTTTTAAAAATTTAGCAATTTCTATAAATTTTTTTAAGGGACTTTTAATATGAAGTGTTGAAAAAAAATTTGGCAACAGTGCTGTCATTCTTTATCTTTCTGTAGAAATAAAAATAAAAATTTGGCGAACAAAAATAGAACCAAATCATATGTAAATTATAAGACGTATATTTTGGGGGGTTTTTGAATTTTTTTTTTGGCACAGTAAAAAAAAATGCAAAAAACTACGTCACATTTGTTTTGCGTTCAATAAATAGGGTGTAATTTTTGTTCTTTGATATCTCTGAGAAATATTTTTAATTTCTCTTTGATGGCAAAAAGTTTATATTCTTCTTACAATAAACATTTTATTTCATAGGCTTACCCTGCAAATAATAGGACCAGTCCAAACACGCGTGTAAAGAGTAGTCCACAAGGGACCAGGACTAGTCCAAAAGTAACCCAAACGTATGGAAAAAACCTGGTCTATTTAACATTACGATGTCCTAGGAGAGGACCATATAACCCACCTGTGGACCACTAAGGAGTAGTTTTAAAACTACTCCATGGTATACTCAAGAGGATTAGTTTTGAAGTCGTTTAAAAACGAAAGCATGTCGTTAAAAAACGAAGACATGTCGTCTCACTACAAATACTTTTTAACAATGACATGGTCCATGCTTGCATTACATGTCCATGGAGTAGTCCATTTTATCAAAATGGATCAGGTGGTCCAATTTTATTTGCAGGGTAGTAAAGAATACATACATACAAACAACCAAGGCGAATTCATGTATCCGCCCTGCAGAAAATGTCACTAGTGAACTGGTATCACTGATAGGATTTGTGGTACAATTGTACCAAATTTGGTACAATCGCAACTTCATTGGTACACTGGTGCAATTCATCCCTTTTTGGTACAATTTAAAAAATTATACCCACAAAGTTTTATAATTTCTTTGATCACGTTTTTCAATAAAAAAATTTTTAATAACGTATCTCCAGCCGTGACCAGAACTACTAAAAATTGTATTATTGTTTATTAATTTTCGGATATTATACTTACATATAATGTACATACACACATAAGTATGTATATGTACTCGTATCCCTGTAGAAGCCTAGGATTAAGTGCCTCCAAATCGTCACTTTAGTCGATTGTTGATTTCGATTTTTGCCTGTCTTTGAGAAAAAAGAGAAGTAGATAAATTTTTGCTTTTTCTTAATTTGTATACCCTCACCACAATAGTGGAGATTGTGCTGATGTGTGAAACACTACTTACTACTTTCTGACTCGATTTAACGATGTCCCTCCGTCCCTACGTCCGGCTGGATGGCTGGTTGTCTGTCCATGTAACCTTGTGTGTAAAGTCAGGTCTCAATTTTTGGACAAAGCCTACTAAAAATGATGAGGATCGGTCTATAATTTCACATGCCCCCATACAAACTTCTTTCCGGAATAGTGTTAGTGCCTATAATCCATCCTATTACGTTGGTATTTAGATTAAATTTGGATCAGACTTATTTTATTGCAATCTTAATCATCTTACCATTTTTTATTGAAATGGCTCCTTATTTGGCGACAAAAACTTTTAAGATAGCCACTTTGTCAAGCCAAGATATTGCGCTGGCGGGTCAAAAATTAGCCATAGGTCCCATATAAACACCCTTCCTAAAATCACTTAAAGGTAAACAAATCACATACAGATGAAGATATCTTTATAATACCCGAAAACTTAAACAAAAATCTTAACCTCATACCATAATTTTGTTCTGGCGGGTCCAAGATTGCCCATGAGTTTCACTCTCGAAAATTTGTCTGCATATAATGTGGTGAAGTGCTTCGAATGCTCGAACTTGACGGCATATAATTTCTTACTTGTTTTGTTTTTGTTTTTATTAAATAAAGTGTTATGAATTCTTACATTTTTTATTTTATAGCAAAATTATGGTACAATTTATGTCAATTTGGTACAATTTTGCCATTGAGACGGTACAATTTCAGAATTGTCAGATCCCAACAGTGACTGGTATACCTATGAAGAACAAAAAGAAAGAAGAACTATTGAATTAAATAAAACGCGTTTTTTATTTTTTGATATCGAAATAAATATATGTATTAAACAATTTTTATTAATATCTGTTTTATTTGGCTTTATTTTTGTGAATACTGTATATTCACTACACACGTTCATGTGCGTGCCATTAAAAATTTACTTCTGGCGTTGGTACTATAGACTAGGTAGTTCTTTTGGGAACATTGGATCTAGAGAATCACTAATACATTTTAGTAAATCTAATTTACACTTTTGGTACGATTATAAATTCATAACAATCCTTTTTTATTTTTACTACTACCCCAAGTACAACAATAAGAAACACGCATTATATTTTTATTGTGGCTTAAGTTGGTCGTTACGTCAAAAACACAAGCAACTTTTGCCATTTCTATCCCAAAGAAAGAAAAAAAGTAGTTCAGCTGTGTGTTTAACGCCACTTAAAAGTGAATTCGCCCTGCGTTAAACTGTGTATCCACTGTTGCCAGAAATTTTTTCTAATAAATCTGAAAAATTGGACTAAAAAATCTGGAAAATTTGGAAAAAATTGTTAAAATCTGCAAAAAATCTGGGAACTTAAAATACTTTATTTTGGGGTTGATTTTGTGTTTATTTTCGGATTCGTACAACAAGCTATAACTTAAGCCGATATCTAACATTTTTTTGGTACATTAAAATTAAAAGTTAATATATACAAAAGAGAAAAAATATATATTATATGAATGTATGTATATATATATATACTTAAATGTATATTCATAAACATTGTGCATACATAGTATCATATCATCGTACTTAAAATAATTTTATTTATTGTAAATTTCAGAAGTCATTTGTCGTAAAATTTTATTTTGAATTGGAGTACTAAAATAATTTGATTTATTTAATTTAAGGAAGCCTTTTGTGTACAAAATTCCTTCAAGCAATATTTTATCTGAACGATTTTGCTTTGTTTTATTTATGTATATTAACTTAATATTGGTTCCACATTAGCTGATGAATGTGGCAAAACAAATTTTTTTTTAACCACAAGGCACGATTTTGGGAAAATTATTCTTGAGTCAAAATTTTTAATATGACATTTATTTTTCCAAAAGTGTAATAAATTGATAGTTTTATTTATCAAGTTTTGGAAATCAAGAGTCAATTGTTTGCATATCTTCTTTGCATATTAAATTTGGAAACTGTTTATAAAATTTCAAATATTGATTTAACTAAAATATTTGGATTTATTCCTTTTAAAAATTTTAATTGATCTCCAAAATCCAATCTTTTAAAAAGTTAGTCACAAAGTTCAATATAAAAGTCCAATTTTTACAATTTCTTCAATATCCAAAAATCTGCAATTTGATAGCAAAAATCTGCAAATCTCACTTCGTCATTTTTGCAACGAAAAATCAGCAAAATGCAGAGAAATCTGCACTTCTGGCAACAGTGTCTGTATCCCACCATATATAACGTACAATCGTAATCTAACTTTTTGCAACTTGGTGAGGAACCAACTATGTAGGAGGCTTCCTACGTGAAGGTTTTCTTTAGCTTGTGGATGAGGCTTATCAGGTGTAACGCCGTAATTCATGATGGCCTTATACAAATTTTACATCCAAATAATTCCTCTTCTTGCTGTAACAAGGGTAACATAAAATATAGGTCAAACCAAATATTTCGTATTTTTGCCTATGCATAAGAATTGAAAAGTGTTTTAAGCCCAGCTGCCAGGTATCGCAATGTTCACACTTAACAAATAGTTTCCAAAAAAATCCTTATAAACGTGACCACAAAATTGATTAACTTGTTACTTTCTTTTTAACACTTTTGATTTACTGAACTTTATTTTTAATCAAATAGAAGAACAATTAGCCTGTGTCTAATCGTTAATACCCTTTACCGAGAGTTACTGAGCAACCTAAATAAGAGCGGAAGCGTTTTTTATATGTCAAAACTTCTCATTTGCATACAATTTATACGAAACAAACCATTAGAATGCGAATTACAAACAACCCGGCTGATAAATCTTATTTGACAGATCGCTATGTCGGTTTGTTTTATTGAAATTGTGTTTAAATAAAATTTTCATGTTTAAAAAAACGCTTGCCGCTTTTGTTTAGGTTGTTCAGTTAAGGCCCAACCACAATGTGCCTAAGTTAGCTTAAGCGAATGAGCGAATACATGTCAATTATATGAGGCAAACCATATTGAACTTAAGGAAACTTTTTCCTAAGTTTAATGAAACTGTCATTTGCTTCACACATTCCGTACGGAATCAAATGTTTTTTTATTTTGCTTTTGTTTTCTTAAATACACACACAGAAAAAAATACCCATGTAAAATTAACATGGAAAAATGTTGATTGAGAATCATGTTAAATTTCAGAAAAATTATGCCCTTTACTTAAATTTATCATTATTTCATATTAATTTTTAATAAAAAATATCAAAATAACCTTAAATTACGTTTATTTAATATTATTCAGTGTTAAAAAAATAAAAAAAAAATATTAAAATATAAATAAATCTGGATTCCATATTGAACCCATAAAAACCTGTTTTGTATTAAAATCAAAAGTTTATCTTGTTAAATTAACATGCATACCTACTTAATTATGTACATTTTTTATTTTCACTTTTAAAATATGTTATAAAAAGAAGACAATTCCCGTATTCTTTTAATTAAAATTGTTTATTTAAATAGTACATCAAGTTTTCAAAGTAGAATGATGACCATATCGGGCGATTCTGCTGATGCTTCTGTTAACAAAGGAGAATACAAAATAAGTGAAACATGTGTTACAGGGTTTTGAATTATTCTTACATAAATGCAAATGTTGTCTGAAGCTTCTTCACACTGTTAAAATACACTCAAACCCATTTGATTCTACATGAAATTCACGTTATTTCAACTGGAAATAACTTTCATTTAACGTGATTCCGATTGTTATTTCAATATAAATTACATTTTGCTCTAACTTTACTGCAATGTTAAATTAACATGAATTATAGCTATATCAAAAGAAAAAAATGTTCGCAGTTATTGTAAAATCAGGTTGAATTAACATGAAACCCGTATGAAGCAAAATCACCACCGAAAAAATTTAAATCAACCTTGTTTTCGACGTTTTTAACTTAATTTTTTTCTGTGTGCATTTGAGAGACTTTTTGTTAATTTTTGACAGTAGGTAAAGCAAGACTATGCATATTATGGGCTTTAGTGGGCTTTATATAGGATCTAAAAATTATAAAATAACCTTTTTAAAAACTCACTTAAGTCTTTTCCTGCTTAATAAAATTAGAATTTAAACAGTAAATACGCTTTATTTTGGACATATACCAAATTATGGCCTGATCATCACAAAATTTTTTTTTTATTTATTTCGCGTCTTAAAAAACTTAATAAAATAAAATATCTTGATTCATTTTAGTTTTTGGCTAAGTGTGTGAGTGCCTCGGTAGGCTAGATGGTACTGAGCTAGTCTATCAGTGCGGGTGTTGCGGGTTCAACTCCCGCCAAACACCCTGGTCTCCTGCAGACAAGCTCAGAGCTTCGTGGAATAAGAATAAGTAATTTTGACATTAGCGTAAAAATTATTGAAAATTTTAGTTCACCATAGGACTTTGCTACCGTTTCACACACACTCTAATAAAAGAAATTTTTAGTACACACAGAAAAAAATCAAGTTAAAAACGTCGAAAACAAGGTTGAGATAACATTTTTCGGTGGTGATTTTGCTTCATACGATTTTCATGTTAATTCAACCTGATTTTACAATAACTGCGAACAACATTTTTTCTTTTGAAATAACTATTATTCATGTTAATTTAACATTGCAGTAAAGTTAGAGCAAAATGTAATTTATATTGAAATAACAATCGGAATCACGTTGAATGAAAGTTATTTCAAGTTGAAACAATGTGAATTTCATGTAGAATCAAATGGGTTTGAGTGTATTTTAACAGTGTGAAGAAGCTTCAGAGACAACATTTGCATTTATGTTAGAATAATTCAAAACACTTACCCTGTAACACATGTTTCACTTATTTTGTATTCTCCTTTGTTAACAGAAGCATCAGCAGAATCGCCCGATATGGTCATCATTCTACTTTGAAAACTTGATTTTGCTTCATACGTTTTTCATGTTAATTCAACCTGATTTTACAATAACTGCGAACAACATTTTTTCTTTTGAAATAACTATAATTCATGTTAATTTAACATTGCAGTAAAGTTAGAGCAAAATGTAATTTATATTGAAATAACAATCGGAATCACGTTGAATGAAAGTTATTTCAAGTTGAAACAACGTGAATTTCATGTAGAATCAAATGGGTTTGAGTGTATTTTAACAGTGTGAAGAAGCTTCAGAGACAACATTTGCATTTATGTAAGAATAATTCAAAACACTTACCCTGTAACACATGTTTCACTTATTTTGTATTCTCCTTTGTTAACAGAAGCATCAGCAGAATCGCCCGATATGGTCATCATTCTACTTTGAAAACTTGATGTACTATTTAACTAAACAATTTTAATTAAAAGAATACGGGAATTGTCTTCTTTTTATAACATATTTTAAAAATGAAAATAAAAAAATGTACATACTTAAGTATGTATGCATGTTAATTTAACAAGATACACTTTTGATTTTAATATAAAACAGGTTTTTATGGGTTCAATATTGAATCCAGATTTATTTATATTTTAATATTTTTTTTTTTATTTTTTTAACAGTGAATAATATTAAATAAACGTATTTTAAGGTTATTTTAATATTTTTCATTTAAAATTAATATGAAATAATGATAAATTTAAGTAAAGGGCATACTTTTGCTGAAATTTAACATGATTCTCAATCAACATTTTTCCATGTTAATTTTACATGGGTATTTTTTTCTGTGTGTAGGGGATTTAAAATTTGACCTATGGTAAATAATGGGCCGATCATCACGAAATTCGATAGAATAATTTCTATCTAGTATTAAAAAAAAAAAAACAAAAAAGTGCCAAGTTTTAATTAAGTATTACAATTCTTGTTTTTTTTTTTTGCATTTTAAAGCAGTGTTCGAAAACAAACACTAAATATCGTTTTTTAATGTTCGGTTCGGTAGATTTGTGGAAAACACAAACGCTAATAGTGTTTGTGTAGAAAATCATTAAAAAAATAACGTTTCCCTGTTAGGCATCTTTCGTACACAAAAATATTACTGTTTTTATCAAACTCAACAAAAGATGTGAACATTTAATTCCGTTCGGTTTTTTTTGAAAATCCACAAACTTCAATGTGTTCGGTTCGGCTCGTTATTGTTCGTCCCTTTTGGCTGGTAAAAAAAACATTTTTACAAAAACAAAATACACGCACGAAAAAACATTATAGAACATTAAAATATAATGTTTGTCTACAGCATCACTACAATTGTTCTGTTTTTTAACGAAGAACCGAACATTATATAATGTTCGGTGTTTTCTTGAAAATAGTTACGAACTGTATTAAGGGTTGTGTATGTCTACACAATCACTAAAAAAATAGATATCGTTCCTGGGTGTGTGAGCCGAACGTTAAATAATGTACTGTTTATTTTCGAACACTGTTTTAAAGTTTTTTTTTAAGTGTGCTTTATATGGTAGCTGTGGCTTTTAAATTTTTTATATAAACTTTAAACTTTTTTTTATAAACTTCAAACTTTTTAACAATTTTTCTTTGTTTACCAAAATTGTAATACAGTAATACAATTCAATTTTTTGCAATTAATGCATTTTCAAGTGCCTTTTTGAAGGACACTTTATATTGGATCTGTGTAAATTCTGAACCGATGATAAAAAAAATTGTATGGTGTCATTATTAGCCATATAAAGCTTAAGACTAGATTACACTATTATACTTTGTAATATGACAAAGTGTGATAGTGTGAATGCAATGTGTCACGAAAATGACAAGTATTATAAAAAAAGTTTGACATCCCATACGACTTCATCGTTTTTTGAAAAATTTCTAAACAATAATACTTTTCATTGGATCAGGGTTGCATTTTATTTCATGTGTGAGTGTTTATACTTTGTGTGATGGTGTGAACACAAACTGTCATGTTAAATTAGATTTTTAGACAGTCGCAACAAAACTCATTAGATTTCTATCTCACAAAGTATTATGTAATACGTAAGACTTGTGAGATAGTGTAATCTAGCCTTTAAATAGACAAACATTGTCCACAACACCATTTTTTGTTACTGTTTTAGTCGTATTTTAGCGTTTTTTTAAGACTTTATTTTAAAGAAGGAGTATGATATCTGTTGCAAAAAGGAAAAAAAGTTTAAGTCGACTTAAGCAAAATTTGAATTTATGGCACCTTTGTAATCTCCAAGTTTTAAATAAACTCATGGACAACGTTTCAAATACTTTGTACGATTTTTAAGGAAGTTATAGCAAAATTTCTTTTTGCTTATTTTTTTTTTAATGTGCAATAACATTTGGAATAACAACTTAAGTTAACTTCCGATCGGTCACGTTGGGAGTACTTAGGAAAAACCTTAAAAAACTTTAACCGAAGCGAATTTGTGATTTTATTAGAATGAAAAACATTTTCAAAAATAACCATCAAAGGATTTCCAACAAAACTAAAAAAAATGCACTTAAGCACTTTTTCCTTATTGCCACAGATATATTATGCATAAAATATAAAATAAATAAACAACAAATGGCATTATTCGTATCGTGTTTAGTGTTTTTCGAAAGTAACTTTCTATAGGGCCTACGGTAGATTATGCACCGAACTTAACGAAATTTGCTAGTGGTATTTTAAATCTAATGGAACTATGGCACGCCAAATTTTACTACAATAGCATAAGGGCCCTAAAAACCTTACAAATAAAGGCCCAACCAGAATGTGCATACACAAGCTTAAGCTACTGTCAAAAATGCATTTAAAAAACAAAAACGAAATTAAAAAACATTTCATTCCGTATGGAATGTGCGATCGGTTCGCACTTTGCTTAAGCAATTTACAGTTTCAGAAAACTTAACATAAAGTTTCCTTACTGCCCGTCTACAACTGACATGATTTGCTGTTATAACTTGATGTTATAAAAGCGTTGTTAAAACATTTGCATTAACAACCGTGGTTTAACATGAGAAAAATTCTAACATGGTGAGTCTACACTTAACACTTACATTATATTAGTGTGTAAGTTAAGCATTTCATGTCAGTTGTAGACTGCATGTTAAGTTCAATATGATTTACATGTTTTCGCTCAGTTTCTTAAGCCACGTTATTCACATTCTGGTTGGGCCTTTAAATGTTAGGTTTTTAGGCGTTTTGCTTGGGGTATGGTATATTACGGACCGAGCTTCACGAAATTTTGTGGTGTGTAATCACCACCATCTAGATTAATTGATGTAACAAAAATATCAGTCTGTTAGGGTGGTGAATTTCAATTTAAAACTGTTTAGGACAAGGTATATGTAAACAAGGTAAGCTCGTTGGCCCATATGTTTGTCGGCTGATTACGCCTTGTTGGAACCCAAACGTAAAATTTCGTGTATATGAGCCAAAATTTGTACAAGTGTGCGTTAAATTGTTTTTGTTTTATATGAAGACAATTTTGACAACTCGGTTCCTTTTATAGAGCAGCATGTCTACACTCCCAAATGAGTCTACCTTGTGTAAATATACCTTGGTTCAGGAGAACTAAAAAAACAATTTAACACCAAAATCATTCTATAATTTTGAATCTTTCGGAAGTAAGCGTGACTACAATAGACAGATGGACATGGATCCAGAATATACATATATGTATATATATACATAGCTAGATAAATATTGAAAAAGCTTCGCACGAAATAACAAACTTAGTATATATATATATGTATGTTTCCGTCGTTTCTATAAGGACCTCAACAATCTCAACAACAACAAGTGGTGGAGGGTACAAAAAACCGTTGTTAAATGTAATAAATAAATTGGTAAATACTGTTTGATAACGTTTGCAAGTTATGCAATTTTAAGCGAATATTCAATAGAAATAGTGTTCATATTTTATGCTTCAAATATTTGTTAAGTGTGACATTAGAGTTTTTATTTCAAGCATCAATACTTTTAAAAAAAATTTACAATTACTCTGCCTGAAACTAATTAAATAAAATTTTTTGACTTTACAGTTCTGGGGGTTGTCATTTTGCTGTTTATTATGAGTTTAACGGGATTTTTTGTCATGTGGTTTACAGAGTATTACAACAACACAATGTTAGAGGTATGTAAACTAATTCTGAAACTATGCAATTAAAGTTTTAATTCGATTAATGTAATATGTATATAATTTTAAAGAATCTTATTTTAGCAAATAATTCCGAAACAGCAAAATCCTGGATGAATCCAAATCCCAAATATGACACATTACTAAAAGTACACATATTCAATTACACGAATATACAAGATTATTTAGAGTACAAGGCTGATAAGATAAAAGTAGTGGATATCGGTCCATTGACCTACAAAGAACACACTACAAAAGTTAATGTGGTCTTCAATGATAATTACACAGTTACATTCCGAGTAAGTAGAAAAAATAGCTTTACTATTCTAAATACTTTCTTGATATTAATCAATTTTTAATTTTTTTAAGGATCATCGTAGTTATGAATTTCTGCCAGAAAAATCTTCTCATGAAGAAACTATTGATGTTTTAGTGCCAAATGTTCCATTTTTAGCGGCATCTTTGACTATCGATAAAATCAAGAGTTTTATTACAAAAACTATTACGTTCAATGCTGTCAAAAACACTGGAGAAAAACCATTTAAGAAACTTGTGGCCAAAGATTTTCTTTGGGGTTATACGGATAAAATATTATCCCTGAAGAATTTATTTTCAAGTGGAAGCAATTCTAAATTTGGTTTATTAATGAATGTGAGTAAACTGAAAAACAAATGGAAAAAACGTTAACACGACTCTTATTTAAAAAAGAATTAAGGTTTAAAATAAATCGAGTCATAACCGCAAAAAAAAAGACAAAAATATAAGAGTTTTTTTTTTATAGATTTTGACGTTTGGTATTGGTTATGTTATACCCTGCAAATAATAGGACCAGTCCAAACACGCGTGTAAAGAGTAGTCCACAAGGGACCAGGACTAGTCCACAAGTAACCCAAACGTATGGAAAAAACCTGGTCTATTTAACATTACGATGTCCTAGGAGAGGACCATATAACCCACCTTTGGACCACTAAGGAGTAGTTTTAAAACTACTCCATGGTATATAACCCACCTTTGGACCAGTAAGGAGTAGTTTTAAAACTACTCCATGGTATACTCAAGAGGATTAGTTTTGAAGTCGTTTAAACACGAAAGCATGTCGTTAAAAAACGAAGTCATGTCGTCTCACTACAAACACTTTTTAACAATGGCATGGTCCATGCTTGCATTACATCGGACTAGTCCATGGAGTAGTCCATTTTATCAAAATGGGTCAGGTGGTCCAATTTTATTTGCAGGGTATGACCATGACATTTTAGGGGATGATGCAAGTGTTGCCAATAAAATCATTTATTACCAAAAACGAAAATTGAAAATGATTTCGCTTTTTGCGAAATGCGTTTTTAAAATATATAACGGAAACATTTAGGAGTTGTAAAAGTGTAAAAGGATAAATGTACTTTTGAATGAATTTTAAAAGACCCAAATTAGCAAAATCAAATAAAATAAAAATAACAAAAAGAAAGATTATATAAAATAATTTATTCGTATTTTCCTAAAATGTTCGTGTTAAAAAAAGTAGTTAATTGAGAATCGAAAAGAAAAGGAGTTAAGAAGTTTAAAGTGTAAACATTTTGCAACACTTCATTTATTTGCCATCAGCTGTTCCATAAAGAAGTTTGCGGAACACTATTTTGACACCAAAGGCTTAAGGCTCAGTTAGCCGGGAGTAACAGTAACGTTACAAATCAGCTGCTTCATTTTGTTGTCTGCAAAGCAATTAGAACGATTACAGTTAGCAGTAAGACGTTACGTCTCAATCTGTAAGAAATAGATTGGTCTTACTTTTTTTACGGTAAGGTCACTGTTACTGTTACTCCCGGCTAACTGAGCTTTAAGAGGGTTTAATTAAATAAGAAACTATCCGTTATTAACAACTATTGCAACTTTATAACAATCACGTGCCGGTCAAAACTTGAATATTAAAAAAAAAAAAAAAATAAGACAGGGTTTGGAAATGAGTCTAAATAGTTAATAGAACAACGTGACCATCTATACCACATGTGGAAAAGGTAAAAGACACCTGAATTACACAGTGAACAACGTTTGGCAAGGAAAAGGTTGTTTCGAAAAATAAAACATAATAAAACAAAATAAAACAAACTTCAAAATAATATTACTTCACAAAATTATTATGACAAAAGAGCCAAAGTATCTTTATAAACATTTGCAGTTTTCTAAATCATGTAAGGGAAAAAATTTAATACATTTTCGTCATTGTGACGAATCCAGACGAAGTTTTCGCTCATATTCGCTATTAAAAATTTCAGTACTAATGTACTACCATAAAACGATATTTTTTATACTCTTGGTATAATTGTACAATTTAAAACAATCCAAATATGTTAAATACTATTTATCGTTATTTTTTCGTTAAAATTTTTTTTCCTAATTTTTTTTCAAAGAAATTTTAGCTCTATTGAATAAACTGTTTTAGTGGCAAATTGTAGCAAGCTTGGGCACCCTACTGGTAACGGTAATTCGAGTATGTTGAACTCAAATTTAGCGCTTGTATTCCCAATTACCTTAAGATAAGTTGCAAATATTTTGAAAAATTAAGGAAGAAGATGCAGTGTAAAAAGTGACGCCATCTTGCAATAATTATTTTTATTAATTAATTTTTTAATTCTTTTACTTCAATTATAATTGGCTATCATTCACAAACTTAATTTATTTTCTACACAATTTGCTTCTATTTTTTTCTGCTTCTTTTTTTCAATAGACAACCAAAATAGACTAACAATTATTGCAGCATAAATTGCTGGCAATATAATATGTACAAAAAAGTTCTATCTACGTTAAAGATACCATAATTTTAATATTTACTGCAATGTATGTCGCAATATTTACATATCTCTGGTATAGACGGGGAGTTAAAAATTTTGAAGAAGCTGTAATTTTTGTATAATAAGTGCCGGTTCACACACGTCAAGTTTGACTGGTCAATTCTTGAGCTTTTAAGGTAGAAGTACATAACACGCGTTTGTGCGCGCGCGCTCTGACCACTTCTGTCAAAAAAAGTTAAACTAGTGTATTTTCATAGAACAAGCTACATGCAAAATATTTTGACGCGTTTGCGCCGGAAAGTTGGTTAACTTTGAACTTTTTAACGCGTTGTGTATTTTTGACAAGTAATCAGCTGACAATAAAAAGAATAATTTAACAAATTTGTGAATCATGAAAGAAAGACTTATTGAGGAGCTTAAAAAACATACAATATTTATATAAAAAGAATAAATTCAATAAAACAACAAAATCTTGATATACTTTCGAACCCGTTTTTAATGCAAAAATAAGTAAATAAATAAAAACAGCTGACAGGAATGGCTTTTGTAACGCGTGTTGTGTAACTTGCAATTTTTTACGCGCTAAAGTTTTTAAACGCACGATACTCGTCGAAGAACTAACGCGTGTTATGGTACTTCCACCTTTACGAAAGAAGGGAAAAAATGCCATTTCTTTTCCCCTCTCTCCTAAAAACTCAAGACTTGACGAGTCAAACTTGACGTGTTTGAACCGTCACTAAAAAATAGCTAAAAAAAAAATCCTCAAAAAAAAATATATTTCAAAGAGTTGAATTGATTTAAATGGAACAAAATTCACTTATGTTTAAAAAAATATCTTTTTATGGTTTATAAGTGTAAAATTTTTATTTCGAATACGAGAGCTAACTTTGAAAAACAGCAATCAGCATTAAATTGAGCGTAACCGAATTAGGTTTACTAGCTTGTTAAAGTTTGCGACTAGCACAGTTTTATTAAAATTGATACGGGTTTCTGTTTCAATTCAGCACCTCAGTGATGTCAAATTAAAATTGAAAAAAGGCCACGTAGTTTTGATAGATTTTTAAACAAATACACTAAAACAAAACCATGAAATTTTTTATTTGTTTTTTACACAGCTATGTTAAGGGAAAACTGGGTTGGGCTTTAAAAAATCTTGACAAAACATATTTTTTCTTGATTCTTGACAGGCAGTGAAATTGTCAAGCCTAATTGAAATAATTTAAAATGTATTTCATAGCAAATTTTATAATAGTACAAACTGTATCCACCAACTTTTTTATTTTTATTTTAGCGTAATGGCACCAGTGTCGACTCTCTACAAATAAATACCGGCGAAGATGACATACGCAAGTTTAGCATAATTACACAATTTAATGGCAAGCCATCCCTCGGCTTTTGGACCACTGATGAATGTAATCGAGTAGATGGTTCAGATCCCTCTATGTTCCCACCACATATGGTGGAAACACGAGAACCTTTAAATGTCTTTCTGCAGGTCTTATGTCGCAAAATACCACTGCAATTTGAAAAAGAAGTAACAATTTTAAACAATATTGACGCTTTGCGTTATCGCACGCCCCTTAACGTTTTCTCGAACCCTGAGGGGAATCCCAATAATCTTTGTTATTGTCAAAATACAGAAACGTGTATGCCCAGTGGTGTTATAAATGCAACACGCTGTTATGATGATGCACCAATTTATCCCTCATTTCCACATTTCTTTTCTGGCGATCCAGCGATCTATGAGCAATTTGAAGGCATAGAACCAAAACAGGAATTGCATCAGACATATGCTGATGTGCATCCAAGGTTTGGATTTCCGATAAGCGGAGCATCACGCGTACAAATTAATCTGGGCTTACACAAAGGAAAGCTTGTTAAAGGTGAGTTCATGTTTAAAATGACAAATAATTAAATTAATTAATTCATTACTTTAATGAAATGTTGATTTGAATTTGTATGTAAATAAAATTTTACATGTTCAACATGATTTTTTTAACGATTTGCTTGTTTGCATCTCTGAAATCAACACACAATAACAACACAGCGTCTCTACTCATCCAAATTGTCTGAAGGTTTTTTAAGATGTATTGTGAAAATAAAATTATTCTGCTAAATATTGATCATTCATTGGGTATTATTTATGAATGAGTTGTGTAAATAGTAAGATATAAAAAAACGTTCGTTTAAACAAATAATCATCAATTTTCATTGCAAAAGTGTGTTTCAAAAAACCCCCTTAAGTTGATTTTGCAAAACGTAAACGTAAACTTAGAGACATTGATATGTATACATATCGTTGGTCTCATGTAGAAAAACACTACCTTGCATTTTTTTTTTTTTTTGGAATGGAATGGACTTTTTAGTAATTCCAATGCATTTCACACAAAAACACCTCGTCACAAAAGCTATAAAAAATATTATCAAACATATAGATTTTAAAAGCACAATAAATAAGGTTTTTACATATTGATAAAAAAGAGTTTCTAATACGTTTTTACCTTCTCCTATGAAGTTTCAATTATGTGTGTTAGGGCCTTTATAAATGAGACCATCCATATATACTAATAGATATACATATTAGTACTACCCAACAAACACGAAGTCAAACCGTTGATATTAAATGACTATCATTTGACGTCAAACACAATTCTCAAACGTTTCTCAATTGTTTGATTTTAACATTTAAATTCAAATTGATAATGATTTGAAAATACACATCAAATGTTTTTGTGAGTTCTTTGTGAGTAAGGAATACGAATAAATAAATTAAACGGGAAAGAGAAGAAATTATAAGTTTGTTGTATGATCGCGGTGCTACAACCGTCATAATAAAAGGGAGCCAAGTATTTCGTCTTTCCAAGAATTAGAGGACGGAAAGAACATTATTTCATCTTAAGCGGCTAATACACTTGCAATAAAATTGTTCAATTTTACGTATTGTATAATGTGTATGTGATATTCGAAGGTGAAAAATATATTGGCAACAATCAAAAGACTTTTGATTTTTATTGCACAACGAAAAGAATACGAAGTGTGTTGGCAACATTGTACAATGCTGTTTATGTTATGCCTATAGGTAATGTTCACCTTTTTATTGAATGAATAAAATCATTGTGCGACTTATTGCATAATGTAGGACAAAATGGAAACAATATGGCGAATATCATATACAATAATATTGCAAGTGTATGGGCCGCTTTAAAGCTATGATGCCGAATGTTTATCTCACAGTTTATTTAAATAAATAATGAATTTAAATTAAAAAAATAAAGTATTATTCATGTTCCACATTGAATTTTAATCCACATTTGAAAAACATTTGAGAATTGCGTTTGAAAGCAAGTTGAAAATAAAAGCATCTTTCAATTTGAAAATAATTTCCCCTTTTTGTTGAGAATGCTATGATTTTCAAATCATTATCAAACGTTTGTCGTTTGAGAAACGTTTGATTTCAAATCATTTTTAATTTGAAATCAAACCTCCGTGCTTGTTGGGTAAGCTTAAATATCTATTAGTAAATAAATTTCACTTTAAACAAATATTTGATTGAATTAATTTTTATTATAAATAGGTATGTTAAATTTCTTGAATATAAATAATAGTAAATAAAGCGATGCGTCTTAAATTAGGTAACGTTTATTCCAAAATTTGGTAAACCTTTAAGATACAAAGTTAAAGTAAATAGCAAATAATTTAATACAAATTTGTCAGCGAGTTTGATTAAATTACTTGTACAACATTAACTACGAAAATCGATTTTCATTTCATCAAGTTTTAATTCATATGTTGGTTTTAAATTAACGTAAGAATTTTTCAAACCACAATACTTTGTGAGATAGAAATCTAATGAGCTTTGTTGCGATTGTCAAAAAAAGCTTATGTAGCATTACAGTTTGTAGTCACACAATAACTCATAAACATGCTTTTGTTAAAATGCAACCCTAATCAAATGAAAAAAAGTATTATTGTTTTGAATATTCCAGAAAACGATGAATTCGTATGGGATGCCAAATTTTTTCTTAATTCTTGTCATTTTCATAACACATTGCATTCACACTATCACACTTTTACATATTACTTGCATTTTTGACATGTATACATGTCAAAAAATATATTAATACAAAGTATAATAGTGTAAGCAAGCATTTAACGAGGGCTACATTACAAGATAGAGTTTCCTTTGAAAACAGAACAGAAAATTAAACAAAGTTTCCTCTTCCTCCTCGGCATGACAACTTCTGCAGCACTCATTGAATTGCAGACCCATTCTCCTCCTGCCAGTGCCAAGTTATCACTTACATACAAAGGGTGGTTAAATTTTAAGAGCCGATGTTGATTTTGAATAAAACCGAATTATTTAGGAAATTATTGCCATTTCTTTTTATTAGGATAATATTGGTATGGTTCAATTATGTATGGAACAACACATCGGCTAAATGGCCGCCGCGACTTCGGCGGCACACTTCATCCGATGGTCCAAATGTTCGATGAAACCACACCAAACAATCACTCTTTGTGGGTGCATTGGTTTTTCGACAATCACTTTTGATTTATCATTCTTCCAAATGCAACAATTCTGCTTATTGACGAATCCACTGAGGTGAAAATGTGCTTCATCACTGAAGCTGATATGCATTTTGATTTGAACGCCCATTTTCATAATAAGCCTAAATAACTTTAAAGCGTTGCTCGATTGTGTATCTTTCCATGGTTCAAATTGAGTAAGTCTGAAATTGAGTAATGTCAAATGAAATGCAGAAAAAAACTTGACTTTTAGGTGTGTTTCACATTCAAAATCGGCCCTTATATCACTGTTCTAATCTGTATCCTAATAAACCTAATTAGAAACTATATCATCCTTTCATTATCTGCTATTTGGTTACCCCGGCAGTTCGCATGCCCTTGCTTTTAGAATAGTCAGTATAGACCCCTTAATAATTATCAGAGAGCATATGGGCAAATCCTGCGTGACGAACGCTACATTCGCACACGTTTCTTGAATTTAATGAATTGCATTTCTTAAACTAATTTCTTAACTAATGAATATAAACTTTTTTTTTAACGAAATTTATATTTTGATAAGCCTGTTTGTTGTAAGTGCTATTTTAAGCACAAAAATCACCTAAAATAATGCTAAATTCACGTATAACATTAAGAAATCAGCAGTGGGGTAGGATTTGGTAAAAATTGTTGCATAAATGATCATTGAAATACATATTTTTTAATATAAAAATGAAATTATACATCTAGTCTTATATTTCATTAAAAGAAAATTCTTTTGAAAAATTTTTGGCTGGTGGACTATTTCTGGGATTTGCCCATATATCCGTTAACAAAACTATTTGGTGCATAGAAAGTAAAAATATAAAATTTAATCCTTCCAAGACGTTTTATGAAAGCTAAAAAGTCAAAACCCCTTTTCCAGACAAATCAAAACAATTTGATTGAAAGGTCATTTCTGTTGGAATCTTTATATAAAAAGATTTTTATTTCTAAAATTATATATTGTCTATTCATAAGAGAAGACCTTTTAATGTAAGTTAATAAAGCCCATCCGTGTCGAACCGTGCTATTTTATTGATTGTATGTATTAAAACTATGAAATAAATGGGTAATTCCATGTCAAAATGACCAAGAGTTCGACACCTTCTCAAAGTTTCAGGATTTTTAAAGAACAGTTTGAGGTATTATATAAAAAAAAATCAGCCAAATAAAAAAATAAGTTTTTGACTTAGTCCGTTTTAAAAATTTTACATTTTGCAGATATTTTTTTTTTTCAATATATGTTTTGTATGTTTTGTAGCCCCAAGTATTCTCTGTAAAATGACATTAAAATCATCTTCGTATGTCAAGTAGTTTTCGAGATATTGAAGAAATAAGCTCAACACATTCGGCTAATTCGGCGAAATTATGACATTTTGAATATGACATCAGGGTTGTCAGATTTTTTTGAGCTCCATCGCCAAACCATATGTCAGAAATCGCCAAAAATCGCCAAACGTCAATATTGTTCAGTTTTCCAATTATTTTTTTTTTTAATTAAATTTTGCATACAAAAAAAAGCTGATATAATATTGCAGTCAAAAATCGCCAAAAACTGAGAAAAAAATATAAAAAAGTCGCCGAAAGTAAATTTTGTTTAATAACTGTTATTTTTTTTTTGTTTTTTTTTTGTATAAAACATAAAATGGAGATAATTTATTCAGTTAAAAAAAACTAAAATTAAGCACACAAGTCTATAAGATCACTTCAGGCTCATCGATTTCATTACTATTGTTTTGACCTGCATACGAACTATAAGATTTAAGCAGTGTTTAAAAAACTGCAGTCGAAGTTGAAAAGCTGCCATCTCTTCCACTTTTTCATTTGTCATTGGCCAAAAAAAAACTTTTGCTTTTACTTGTAATTCATTAAATGTAAATATTCGCTGTCAAACCAAATCAAAAAGCGAAAAATTGTAGACAAATTTTCGTTTTTTGTTCGACAGGTTTTGGTTTCGACTGCAGTTTTTTAAACCTTGGAATTAAAAAGTGACTGAATAATTGACTTAAAATTCGAATAAAACAAAAATCATGTGAAAAAATTAGCCAGATTTTTTTAAACTAGTAATGATAACAAAAAAGGACAAACTGTTCAAAAATCTATAAGTATGTATGTATATATTTATATATATTTAGCTGGAGAGGCCTAACTCCGCTTATGTAAATAAAAGTGCAAATTTTTTATTTCAAACTCGCTGAAATAATATGAATGGTAAAAATAGCCAAGTAAATCGCCAGTTATAGCAAAAATCGCCACAAAAGTCGCCAGTCGCCAAATGGAAAATCCCATCGCCAAACACGTTTCAAAATCGCCACGTTTGGCGAGAAATCGCCATATCTGACAGCCCTGTTATGACATATACATATGTTCCTTATAAGATAAAAGCAACCTTCTCAACAAATTTCATTTAAATCTTGGTCGTTTTGACATGGGATTACCCAAATACATATATAAATTTCCACAGAAAAAGTAAAACGTCTTATCTCAACTGCCGTATGTTTTTTTATGTTTGTTAATTTAGTTCACTTCGTTTGATTTAATTTAATTTATGTGTATATTTTGTCGTACTCTTAACACACACTTTTAATTGTACTCTAATTGTTTATTTGTTTGTATGTATAGGTATATCCACTAGATATGTAAATATATTAATTATTTGTTTTTGTTGCTATTATGTGATCTGAATGTTTGATCGTTATTTAAATAAGAAAATAAAAAATGCACGCTCACAAACACTCATACACTACTCGACTTCTAAATCCAAATACAAGATTATTATGTGCTGTTTTCACAACACAAGTGACTGAACGTGTAGTAAAATTTGTATGGAAAACACTCAAAAAACTGAGTGCTTTTCATATAAATTTCACTACACGTGCAGTCACTTGTGTTGTGAAAACAGCACATTAATCTTGTTGCAAACAGGCCTTCGAAATAATGAATTCTTTGCAAATGAAATCATTCAAAAAGTAAGACTCAATTTTTCTAAAACTCATTTCTATTCTATTCTATTCTATTCTATTCTATTCTGTTCTGTTCTGTTCTATTTTTAATGTCTTGTTTTTCATCAAATTTAATTTTCGTTAAATTATTTTTACTGAAGGAAGGAATTTTACAACATGAAATTTATTAAAATTTATTGATAATATTTATTCTTGGCTGAGCTGGGGATCGAACTCGGGTTGAATTTACATGATTCAAGAATCACCACATTCTTTCATCACAATTCTTTGACGTTCTAATCTCTGCACCACTGCGGTGCCTGCCAGTCAAATATCAATCTTTAACCAGTTTATTGGTTCGAAATTTTCTGTAATTATCATTTTTAATTTTTATCGATTTTCTTAAAAAAAATCGAATTCCTTGATTGGAGTTCCACACAAGGAGAATTCATAACAGATGGTCGGTCGTGACAGCTCATGTGATTATTTTTAGCTTTTTGTATTTTTTTTTATTGTTTGTTCGTCAAAACTATTTAATATTCTTGATTTAGAATATGTTTGCGCTTTACTTCCTTTTGAAAGTGCAACATAATATTGTCTTTTAAAAATTAAAGAATTGTGTCAAATTTTTAAATAGATTGAGTAATTGTCTTTAAAAAAAAGTAGGCACTTTCCAAAGCGAATTACGACGAGGTACTTGTTATGAATTTGCCCTGAGTGCAACCTACCTTTAAGCATACCGATCGACTAAGAATCACCTTTTGAATCGATCTAACGATGTCCGTCCGTCTGACTTACTGGCTTTTCATGCAAATCTTGTGCGCGAAGTTCAGGTCGCAATTTTGGAGATCATTTGATAAAATTTGATGGTAAATAAATTTCAACTGTCACAAGGACCAAGCCTATTGGAAATTGTGACAATCGGTTCAAAGTTTCGCATAGCTCCCATTAAAAATTCTTTCCGGAACAAGAGTCTTTGTGCCCATTAACCATCTTATTATTTTGGTATTAAGATTAAATTTGGTCCAAACTTATTTTATTGCAATCTTATTTCTTCCGCCAAATTTTATTGAAATCGGTTCATATTTGGCCATACAAATACTACTCCCGAAAATCGATTTAAATGCCATAAGTTCCTAATAAATTTTGGTATTGGCAACAATAACTTTTACGATATCTTCTATGTCTTGATAATTATACTTAACCATAGGTCCTTTAAAGCTAAGCCAATCACATATAGATAAATTTATTTAAATAATATTCGGCATAAAGAATATTTACATGAACCTTAAACTCATAACAATTATTTGTTCTAGCGGGCCCATGATTGCCCTTGTGTTCCAAGTAGGTACATTCTCAAAACTTTGTCTCTCAGTTCAGTGATGCATGGTATCATATGGTCGGGCTGGACCGACTATATTTTCTTACTTGCTAATTTTGTCATAAATTAAATTTGATAAAGAGTAAAGCGTCCTTAAAGAATTTAATATTTCAAGGGAAATGAAAAAAGTATAAGAATTGAATTTGTAAGGGATTGCATTTAAATTTAAATACATAATTGAAAGGAGTTCATAGAAATGAATTGATATGTGAAAAAATTCTTCTGAAAGTAAAGCCATGAGGACTTGGCAAATATTTAACTGCCTCTAAAATAGTTAAATTGCAGAATTTTTATTCAACAATATTTAATTATATTTTGAAGATAATTTAAAAAAATATTAGTATTGTGGTTATTTTGTTGAACTATTTATGGTTTTTAATCCAAATTTTAATATTTTAATTGGGCTAAAGTTCATTTACCTGTCCGTAAAAGCCTGGGTTCGAGCCCAGCTGCAGTCAAGAATAAAAAATTATATATAACAATTTTAATTAATTTTCATGTTGTGAAATTCCTTTCTTCATGAAAATAATTTAATGAAAATTAAATTTTGATGAACTTTAACCTAATTAAAATATAAAAATTTGGATTAAAAATTTAAGAAATATATATAAGGAAATATGTAATAAGGAATTTAAAAACTATTAAAAAAAAAGTTAAATTAAATTATGGAGTTCATAATTTTGAATGTATGGTTACAAAATTATTTATGCTCTGCTTCTATTTCATTAAAATATGGATTATATCGACTTGTTTTTCGTGCACACACTTTCTTTATATGATTTTTAATGCCTTTATTTTTTTAAATTTTTTTAATATTTTGATTTATTTTTTTTTTTATTGTAGATTCATTAAAACGTCTTGATCATGGCATGATTTTACCTCTGATATGGATTGAAATCACTTCGGGAGATTTTACAGACGAGGTAATAGACACACTTTATGCCAGTACATTCGGTCTAAATCTCATCCAGTACACCCTCAAATATGGCACACTGTTGATGTGTTTGGTAACGTTTGCCTTAATTGTGGCCGGCTTTTACTATTTGGCCCATAAGCGCGAGGAATATCTGATGCAAAATGAGAAATACTTAAATGCTGAATTTCGTGCACTACACACTGCACACATGTCATCGGTCAGTTTGTCACAAATGCAACAGCAATCATGATTTGTGTTAAGTTAACAGCAAAAAATAATACAAAACTACAACAACAAAATATCAAATATTTAATCGGAAAAAACTCCATACAAATTTTAAGCAAAAAGAAAAAATTAGAAATTTTTTACATTCACATAGATACACACATACACTTGCCAGTTGTTTGTGTGAATTAGCCATAGTTTGAGTATGTGTGAATGTATGTATGTATATATACAATAGTCTTATTCTTTAGCCAGTTTTAAGTAGAAAGATGAATCTGCATTATCATGCTGATTAGATTACTATAATTACATATTTTTCTTGTAATGACAAATTTATTTTTATTATTTTTTTTATCATGTTACTTTATTTTTGACGAACATTCTCGTTTATTTTTTAATAATATTATTTTTTACACAAAAAATATAAATAATAAAAAATATTGCATTTGTTTTTCTCAATAAAGTGCGAAATTGATTTAAGAAAAACATCAAAAAGGTTTTTTCTTTTAAAAAATATGAATATATTTTTCGATTTGATTGTGACCAGGGTTGCCAAATTTGGTCGGATATTTTTGGTTTGGTCGGCTGGTAGGCCAAGCCTAATTTTGGTTGGTTTAAGAAAATGTACAACATGGGTATATACTGGTCGTAAAGCAGAAAAATGCAAATATATTAGCTTTTTTATAAAACATATTTTTTTTTAATTGTTGATGAAACTATAGATGTGGCAATGAAATGAAATGTATGACGTTAGTAGCAAGTTACTTTAACGGTATTAGTTTTATAACGAATAGTTCACCAAGTCAGATACCGTTTCAATTTTTCTTTTAAAAAACTTTTCATAAGCAAGCAATATTCCTTTCAAAAATTTGATCGGATTGGCGACAAACGGCGCTAACGCCATGATTGGAAATGTTGGTAAGCTTAATCTAACTTAGCAATGCAAAAAATATTAATCTCCGTTCACAATCGGTAGCAACATTTTCACTGGTGTTCAAAATACAGCAACAATTTTTTTCACAAACTCACACATTTTGCATTAAGAAACCGCTTGCAAATTTGTCCAACAACAATCTTATGCATTTATTATTATTTTTAACACCATTTTGTTAAAATTTTCATTCAAAACCAAATAAAATTAATATACAGGCATGTTCTGAAAAACACAAAATATCAATTCACATGTGATTTTAAAATCACAATTGTGATTTAAGCGTGTTTTGGAAACCACAAAAGTTTTAACTTGTTTTAAAATGATGGAAAAATATAAGCAAGAAATCTATGATTGGCGACCAATTGACCGACCAGTTTAAAATCACAATTATGAAAAAAGTTTCACAAAAAGTGATTTTCAGAACATGCCTGATAAACGTCATTTTCAATTTCATACAAATTTCATCATAATTAGAAGTTTTTTAAAAAAAACTTTAGTTACATTTTTGTTCGAAAATGGAAGGAAAATAAATGGGTTTCTCCCATTGTGAACGAAGCTTTAAGGTCCCATTAGCCGACCGTAAATGTAGAAATGTAAATGTAATGTAAACAGCTGATCGTTTCTGTTATATGGAAAGCAATGCAAATGCTTAACTGACTGTAATGTCACTTAACCGTAACGTGCCAACCTGTAGAAAATAGAATTTCATTACGAGGTTACGTGACAGTTGTAGATAGTGATGGGCTGCTTATATTTTAAATGCAATGCGGGTAAAATCACTCTTTTTGTTTGGTACTTTTTCAGTTATAATATCTGTGGACTTTTGACAAAATAAGTTACAATCCATACATATTTTCATTTATACAAATATATGTTTAGATGTATAAAATTAACAAATGTAGACATATCCACAAACAAACAAAGTCTGGTTTTTAATAGTATTAAAACCTTGTTTAGGTGTATGCACATTTTGAAATTAATGTAAGAACATGTGTACGAATATGATGTAATAAATATTTGTTTTTTGTAAAACTGTAATATGTATTAATATCAAATATTAAATTATTTATTTATTTATACATGCAAGAAATACAGTTTTAATACCATGTATTTAAATCACTTGGTACTTTTTTTGCAAAGCGGTCACCATTTCAACATTTTTAATTCTCATCACTGTGTGTGTTGTTTTATGTATACTAATGCTTTTTTGTTTTTGGTTGTGAAAAACAGCTGACCCGTTCTTACATGTTCTATAAGTGCACAAACGAGCTTACAGTACGTTACGGTACTTTACATTGCATTTAATTACATTTACGGTCGGCTAAAGCGGCCTTAAAGGTTCTTTGTGGTAATATTTAAAGTTTTTTCATCACTCCTAAATTTTTTTAAAATAATTGTATTTTTTATGACGATGTAGGTACTTGTTTTTAAATGTTTAAAAAATTTGGTCGGTTTCAAATAGTTTTGGTAGGCTTTGCAGACAATTTTGGTCGGATAATAATTTTTCAAACGGCAACCCTGATTGTGACCCTCTTAAAATTGTTTTAATAAAATAAAAACAAAATACAAGTCGCCTCTTATATATTGATCAACATATTAAGTGGTGGATTTACGCCTAGGCCCATGGGGCCCGGGCCTAGGGCGGTATAATTTAAAGAGCGCCAAAATTTAAAGGTAAAATAATATAAGTGGAATTCAAATTCGAAAATTGATTTGGCCAAGTTTTACTTTAAACGAATACGAAATTTATATTAAACTAGCATTTAACCTGCTACTGCGTTAGCGTCTCCTTTTTCTTCGTAGACATATTTTTATGCCAAATTTTTTTAATGTTTTTTAAAAAAAAAGTACCAAAAATAATTACAAGTTTTACCCCTATTTGATAAGTTTCGAATGTGGTATAAACTTTGTTTCTATGTTTATTGGTTCAAAAAATAGATGAAGTGTCAATAAAGTACCAAAATTCATGTTTTACCCGTTTACTCCCCAAAAGTGCCGAATTTCGAAAAAGTACCACCCACCTGTCCGCTTATTTTTCTAAAGAACAACGATAAGTATTAAATTTTTTTGTATCTATTCTAGTTTTGGAGATATAAGGTTACCGAATTTTCCCATTTTTATCTTAAGTTTCGACTATAGGTTAGAAATAATTTTAAGCTTTTAAAAATGATTAATATTAAATTAAATACCATAGAACACGATACACAAAATCTGTAAAATATTTTGGCGATAATTACAATTATGAGGTAAAAGTTTTAAATAAAATAGCGGATTTTGTGATAATGCGGATTCAAAACTTGGTTCTTTTGTAAAGTTTAGCAGCTTGGCGTTTTGTATTATAAAACTTTTACTCCGTAGAATTTCCACTCTCCAAAAAAACGTTATCTATATGAAGTTTATTTCCGAAAACGTGTTAATCCGTCTATTATCTAAAAATTTCTTAAGAAGAAGGTAAAATAACTCATATTTAATGAAGAATCCCCAGTATATCGTTATCCTTCCTGCAATGGGTATGCCATTCATTTTTAGTTTAAGCTTTAATCAAGAGGATAAAAATAACATATTGAATGTATTTTTTTGTGCACACTGGCCTTAAAAATAAAAAGTATAACTATTTTATGGTTGTTCTACAATCTTAGAGGCAATAAAATTTTGATTCACAATTCATGGAGAAGTCCTAAAGCGGCCCATACACTTGCAATATTATTGTATATGATAACCGCCATATTATTTCCATTTTGTCCTACATTATGCAATAAGGCGCACAATGATTTTATTCATTCAATAAAAAGGTGAACATTACATATAGGAATAACATTAATAGCATTGTACAATGTTGCCAACACATTTAACTCTCTTTTCGTTGTGCAATAAAAATCAAAAGTATTTTGATTGTTGCCAATATATTGTATCACCTTACACATTGGCGAGATAATTGTACAATGCGTAAAATTGAACAATTTTATTGCAAGTGTATAAGCCGCTTAAAGGACGTAATTATAAGTCATTATATATGTATATAATTTACTGCCTGTTTATCGATTTCGAACGTCGACGTTCGCATAGAAAATTATATTTAAAACAAAATTCGAAAATTTGTTTTTGTTTTTAATGTAATTTTCTATGCGAACGTTAACGTTCGAAATTGATTAACAGGCTGTAAGTCATTATATATGTATATAATTTACTGCCTATTTATCGATTTCGAACGTCGACGTTCGCATAGAAAATTATGGGGGTAATTTTGTTGTTCACTTCACCTTGCGTTGAGAAAATTTTCATATAAAATTTTTTGAAATTTTGAAAATTCAAAAAATTTTATATGAAAATTTTCTCAACGCAAGGTGAAGTGAACAACAAAATTACCCCCTATATTTCAAACAAAAACAAAAAGAAAATTCTAAAATTTGTTTTTGCTCGTTCGAATTCGATGAACAGGCTGTTAAACTTTTTTTTAATTTGTATGTACATTTCCATGCAAAAAATTCGTAAAATTGCAATTATTAGGGATGTTTAAACGTCATTCGATTTCACTTTTATTTGAAACATATTGTTTGATTTCAAAATGGAAGCCAGCTCTTCCGATTTATGCTGTGTTAATTCCAACTTGGCAACAATTGAATCAAGCTTATTTTGATTTATTAAAATTGGCTCATTGGATACTGATGGCTCATATGGGGGATCATCACGTGCATGATATGTCGGAGCAGTCGTAGAAGAGAAAATATCTGGGCTAGAAGCTTTTGGCACAGGAATGTGGTCCGAATGAGGCAATGGTGTTGCGGCACTTGCAACACCAACGTAATTATACGTTTTTTTTATCCTTTTTGCGGCTCCTTTATTCGCACATGCATAGCAATTCAATGGATTGTGACCTTCGCCAGGATTAGTCCAAGTCATTGGGATACCGAATGGCATACTTTTACGTCTTCTATTTTTCCAATCCATTAGACGGTTGTAGCAGCTTTTGCACACTATATTTGGTACCCAATTTTCGTTCACTATAACATTTTGGTTGAAGTACATCTCGTATGTTTGAACAAAATCAGTACTGAAATTTCCCCTTTATATCTGGCTTGCACAGTTCCATATTCTGTTCTCTTTTGTTCACTTTTAAAAAACTGGAGAAAAATCACTTTTACTGTTCGCGTTCGTCGGCACTTGTTGAATGACAAAAATCGATAAATGAACACCTATAAATACTACGTATTTTTCAATATTTTACTGACAGGTACGTTCCAAAACATGAGCACTAAAAGATGTGGGTGGAATTTCTGTAAAAAAAATCATACAGGTAGCCAACGGAAACCCCAAATAATTAAAAAAGTGCACTTTCCTTTTTTCCTTTCAATTGTCCACGCACATTTATTACCGCTTATTACTTTGCTACTGCAATCATAAAAATCAAATAACCTTTTGTTTATTACTTTTTTTTTTTTTTTGAATTCTAAGAATCATAAAAAAGTCATAAATGTTTGTGTAAAGAATTTTGTGCATATCTCGAGCAAATTTTTGAAATGCATACCTTCACTTAATTGTTAATAAAAGCGAAACGCGTTCATCGATTTTCATTATTTATGTCTCATTTATTTCATAGGTTATGCGACTTCACGTGAAAGTAATAGGACTTGAAACTTTTTTTTACTGTTTTGGATTTTTTATGAATTAAAAATAAAAAATTTAAATTTTTTGGGCAAAAAATATTTTTTTTCTTCATACATTCATTTTTAACTTCGAAAGTGTTGCACATATAGGAAAACGGTATAGAAACAGATTAGAGAAATTGTAATTCTTAATTTTTCTAAATTTGTTTCATCAAAATCGGACAAGTGGTTCTCGAGTTATGTTAAACTACGTTTTTGCCAAAATGTTACAACTAAGCGAAAAAATTTAAAATGTCATAAAAAAAAACTGACACATACGAACGCCAAACCCTTTGAGGGTTTTACTATACTGACCTAGTACCATCCTCCTGACTTGGAATTTCTCACCCCCCAGATTGGCTGTTGTACTGTGTAATCACTCCTATATAATCAAAAAGGGTGGCATATTTAAGAGTGCCTAGGGCGGAAGCATGCCTAAATCCGCCACTGAAAATATTACTTTTTGCAGACTTAATCGATTTTTTGGATTTTTTTATACCCCAGGGATGTTTTCGAATTTTATTAGTTTTTTTTTTAATTAATATTTTTTATTTAAATATGTATGTGCCCCCCAGAGCGAAAAAAAACTTTCTAAAATTGATGGAATTAAGCAGGGCTGGGGAGTCGCTCTAGCTCCGACTCCAACTGCTGAAATTTTTTAAGTCCGAAAATTATTCTGGAAAAATTTCAAATCAATATTTTAAATATTGCATCGCCAATTACGAAGAATTTTTATTTTGAAAAATATTAGAACATTTGTTTAAATTATTTATGCCTAAAAATTTTGGAGTCGGAGTCATGAGTTTTTGTGGGTACTTCGACTCCGACTCCGGTACAAAAACCTCAACTCTGACTCCACAGCATTGGTATGAAGATTTCAATGAAACGTAGAAAATTTTTTGTAAATTTATTGTTAAAGATACAAAAAAACGTTGTCAAGTACAAAGAAGTAAAATATTCCATACGTTGTCAAATTAAGAACGAAATGTTGTCAAATTCATAAAGAAAATATAAAAATATCATACATTGTAGATTTACGAACGACCTGTTGTAAGATCGAGAACGTCTTGCCGTTAAATATATTTAAAAAGAGTCCGAGTGATAGAAATGTAAAGAAAATTTATAAAAACTGTTTCTTATAGAGCAATTCTGCTTTGTTAGACTACATACATAGATTATGAAACATACAAAAGTTTTGCTTAACTTAAACGACCCTATCTCCCAATCAAAATATTAATTTAAGGGCCCCTTTGAGGGCCTTGGGTAATTCTAGGTCAATTTTGTCATACTCGTCTGCTTAAATCACGCTCACTTTCAAACGCCTCAACAGATTAGAACAATTTGAGTGTCAAATTATTTCTAGTTCTCCTTAGCAGTTTGGGTTTGCAAGTTTGTAGGAGAAGAGTTATGGACTGAAATGTGGACCAACAACCCTAAAAATTTATATTCTGTTGACATAGTTATTACCAGGGAAACCAGAAATATGCTCTTAAAAATGCGTTTTATGCGCATTAAATATGCAGCAAAAATTCGAAAATATGCCCCAAAATTGTTAAAAATATGCTCCAAAAAAAATTTTAAATTACTCATTTAAAAACAAAATATTCATCAATTCCATTAAAAAAAATACTGTACACAATAGTATTTACAGACAAATTCGAATAGAATTTAATCTGCTGTAACATATTTTTTGGGCGAATCTAAGTGCCAACATAATAAGATGGCTTACGAATATGTATCAAAATATGCCTTAAAAAAGCAAAATATGCGCTAAAAACTTAAAATATGCTGCAAAAAGGCCCTTTTAACTAAATTATGCAAAAATATGCTCCAAACGGTAAAATATGCCAAAATTTGCACTAACAAATCGATGCCAAAATTCATAAAAAGCTCTTAAACGGATAGATATATTATTTCTGCCATCATTGGTCGCACAAGGAAAAACATGCAATTGCATATTTGTGGTTTCCCTGGTTATTACTAACGTCTGCGGAATAAAAAATGTGCTGACACTTTAGCAGTAATAAAACATTGTAATCAGGTATTAAAATTCAAAGTTTATATACATATCGTCGGCTTAATATGCAAACCTGCTAAATCCACTTTTTAAGTAAATTGAGATTTTGATGCCGTGTGGTAAAGAAAGATACGCCTCGTCGACCAGCATGTAGTTTTTCTTCAATTTGAGTCTGAAAGTGTGTAAAACCAACTATATTTTTGGTTTTCCTTTCGAGCAGCACAAAGAAAAAATAAATTTTTTTTTGTCTCTCCTATAAAATGTGTTGAAACTAACTCCGTTTCATATTTTGCATATTAAGCCGAAGATATGCAAAATAATATTTATTGTAATAAAAAGCGTTTAGTAAAAAATGAGAAAATATCCATGATCTAATTACACCCACACTGCAATACTGGAGAGGGTATAATGCGTTTGTGCGGATGCTTATAACATATTAATATATTGGTCCTAGACCCAACTTTTAGTATACTCATTAGGGGTTCCAATCGGAAAATCCCGATCCCGCAAATCCCGGGATTTTCGGGATAAGGCGAATCCCCGGTAGGCTAGCTGGTAGCGAGCTAGTCTATCAGCGCCGAGGTTGCGGGTTCGATTCCCGCCAGAGACTCTGGTTTCTTTCCTGCAGACAAGCATAGAGCTTCGCGGGATTAGCTTAGTAAATTAAAAAAAAAAAAAAAAAAAAAAATTTAAATAGGTGTTTAAAAAAAAAAATCTCGGGATTTCTAATTTCTAATCCCGGGAATTTCGGGATCCCGACTTTTTTTATATTCTTTATTTTTTTTAAATTTTTTTAATAACTTGTATAAAGATACGTGTATTTGTTGACAAATAAAAGTTTAAAATACATTCGGATAGATTTGAAATACATATGGATAATTTTAAATTGTATTTGAAAATTTTTAATATATTTGGACAATTTTAAAATATATTTGACAAATTTAAAATATTTGGATAATTTCGAAATACATTTAGCCTGGGTTTTTGAGATGTCAGTTAAACTAGGTTTAGTTAATCTGAAAACATATTTGTGCCGCCATAACCAATGGAATAACATAAACAGCATGGTACAATGTTGCCAACACATTTATTGTTGTGTAATAAAAATCAAGATGTCTTTTGATTGTTGCCAATATATTGTGCCACCTGTGACACATAAACATAGGCGATATAATTGTACAATACGTTAAATTGAACAAATTTATTGCAAGTGTATGAGCCGCTTTACATTGTCTTTATGAATTTTGATCAATTAATTATTTAAGTTTGTTTTTATTATATTTTTACAAATAAATAATATACGTTCATGAAATGTGTGTTTTAACTCGAAAATGAAGTTACTTTTTATAAAGTTTTCAATTTTTTTTTTATATTTGGTATAAAAAAATTTAAAAAGCCCGAAATATCTCGAAAATTTTTTAAAAATCCCGTGAATCCCGGGATTCAAAATATCCCGAAAATCCCGGGATCCCGACATCGAAATCCCGAAATATTTTCTTCAATCCCGAATCCCGGGATTCAGAAAAACTAATCCCGATTGGAAGCCCTAATACTCATTGTCTTCAAATCACTTTTTGAAGTGCTCTAACGATGTCCGTCCCTCCGTCCGGCTGGCTGGCTGTTCATGGTAAGCTTGTGCGCAAAGTATAGATTGGTCGCCATTTTAGAAATAATTTGATGAAATTTGATTCATTAGTTCCAAGTGATTAAGGACCAATGCCTATTGAATATGATGAGATTCGGTTCATAATTTCACATAGCCCTCATACAAGCTTCCTTCCGGAATAGAGTACATATATGTGTCCATCTTAGTATGTAGGTATTTAGATTGAATTTGGTTCAAACTGTTTTTATTGCAATCCGAATTCTTTCGCGTTAGGCAAAAAGGTATTAAGTCAGAAAACATCATTTAGAGTGTTTGATTGGGCTTAACTCAATTTTTTGTTTCTCTTTCGTTTGGTATCAATAACTTAAGTCTAGCACAACTGCTTCTAATAGTAATAATTTACCTTTTAGGGTAAATAATATTTAGCTAACATTACGAAAAACTATAGTTTCTGACTTAAGACCTTTTTGACTTACTTCAAAAATGTATCCTGCCGAATTTGATTGGAACCGGTCCATATTTGACCCTAGCTCCCATAAAAATACTACTTCCAAAATAGCCTTTTATGCCCTAATATTGTCGTAACATTTGGCAACAGTAACTTTTTATACCCACACCACAATAGTGGAGAGGGTATTATGCATTTGTGCTGATGTGTGTAACGCCTTAAAGTATACCGATCGACTTAGAATTACTTTCTGAGTCGAACTAACGGTGTCCGTCCGGCTGGCTGTCCATGTAACCTTGCGCGCAAAGTACAGGTCGCAATTTTGAAGATAATTTGATAAAGTTTGGGTCATAGGTTCTTATTGGCACAAGGACCAAGGCTATTGAAAATGGGCCGAATCGTAGGACCACGAGAGCAGAGAGGGGGAAATTTCTTCCTCTCAGAAACTATCAAACCGATTTTAATAAAATTTAAAACATAGATATTTCCATATTTGTACGGACACATAAGCTATGCATTTTTAAGAAAATATGACCACGAGGGGAGATAGGGGCAATTTCTGCCTCTCAAGCCGATTTTAATGAAATTTAAAACATAGATAGAACCATATCTATATGGACACAAAAGGTATGCATTATTTAAAATATAGGACCACGAGGGGAAATAGGGTCAATTTCTGCATCTTAAACCAATTTTAATGAAATTTAAAACGTAAATAGAAATATATCTATATGGACACATAAGCTATACAGTTTTTCAAAAATATGACCACAAGGGGAGGTAGGGGACAATTTCTGCCTCTCACAAACTTTCAACCCGATTTGAATGAAGTTAATAAACATAGATAAATCCATATTAATATGGACACATAAGCATGATGTGTTATTAAATACTGTGGTGTAGGGTATAACATGGTCGGGCTTGACCGACTATACTTTCTTACTTGTTTATCCCGACAAAATAATATCCAAAATTAAATAAAGGTCCTATATAAACTTCCTTCCTAGAATAACTTATAGGCAAACAAATCTCATACAGATGAAGATACATAATTAAATAATGTTTGGCACAAAGAACTTTTACGTGAATCTTAACCTCATAACATAAATATGTTCCGGCGGGTCTCTATACAGAAAAAATAGAAAATCGACTTTAATTAAAAAATTCGTTCAGACAATTAAATTATTTACTAATTTTGCCCCTGCAAAGGAATTGATCATATCAATTAACGGATTTGTATATTCGAGTCGTGATACACAAATGTAGTCCATTAAAAAATTAATTTTATAAACTTAAAAATACACAACATATGCACAAACATTTAAATGTATGTGTTTTGATTTCAAAAATTAATTGCAACAAACAAAAAATTAATGAACACCAATTAATTATTTAATTGAACAATTTTTGGCAAAACATTTTTTCTGTGTAGTTTTCGATAAGTCCCAAATAGGATTCACTCTTGAACATTTTTTTTAAATGTTTTAGTGTAGGGTACTTAATAGTCGGGCTTGACCGACTATACATTCTTACTTGTTTTGAGATATTCTTGTAAATAAAATACACATTATTTTAATTTTATATATTAATTTTTGTAACAGCCAATGATTTTTTATTTAATTTTTTTTTTCTTTTCAAAATATAAACTACAAACTAAAATGTGCATCCTTTTGGTTCTTGAAAAAATATATTAAATATTGTTTTACAATGGGGTCATAATGCGTAACTAACTACAAGTAACAAATAATACAAAAAAAATTTACAATACAATACAGATTTTTTTAACGTAGTTTTATGTACAAAATTTCATTTTAAAGCCTTCATAACAAGTTTTATCTCTTTTTGGTGTTTATTTTCCACCATACGAAACTTGTTCCGTTTTTGTTTTTAGTGAGTATTGAGGACAGACAATTTTGACTTTAAAAGAGGTTTTTTGTTTTGTTTTTCATCACAATTATTTGATTTAGATTTTGATGCCACGGGCAGTAGCTTCCCCCTTGTATTTGTTGTAGTAAATGTTTTCGGGATCGTATTTCTTTTGCAAGGCCTTCCATTCCTCAGGTTTTTTCTCAATAATGAAACGGAGTACTTTATCGGTATTTTCACGTTGTTTTTCACTGCACTTTTTGCATTCGGTTTGGAGGGCATCGGGCAAAGTCTGCCTTAATTCACGACCATCGGGAGTACATTTGCCTGTTTCCATTAAACATTTAAAGTAGTTGTTAAATAAGCGATCTGATTTCAAAATTTCATCTAAATCGATGTTATCGTATTTTGTAGTGTATTTATCATCAGCAGATACGGCAGCGATGGCCATGAAGGCGACAACAACAATGGCGAGTTTCATTTTTTTTTTTTTTTTGGTCTACAACAATAAAAAAACCACCACAAAATTAATAAAATTAAATTGTTGCTGATTGCAAAATCAAATCGATAAGTTATTAATAAAACTAGTTAGTTGGGGAGAGCCACTTCTTCTACAACAACAAACACAAAACGCGTTTATTTACAATTTTTAATAATTACACACATATGTACGTATGTACCTATGCATATGTCGTGTGCGATTATTTTCTGCTTTTTATTAAATAACACTGTGCAACTGGATTATGTATCTTTAATTTTCAAAATTAAATAAGATTGATTATTGCTCCTTTCAAGTCTCCTTAAAGTTGTAGGCTCGGTTTTTGTTTCTACAACATCTTGAATTTCAAATATGTTACATTCATTAAAGCCGTTTTACACTATCAAGCAAATCTTTAGTATTTTGACGGAAATGCTTCCTGATCTAATAAGTGTTCAACACTTACCACGGCAGGGTTGTATTTTCCTCAAAATACTTAGACTAGCCTGAGTATTTAATAAACATAAAATACGTGTAGTATGTAGTATTGTTAATAAAAAAAGTTTTGAATCAATTTTTTTAAATCAATTCATAAATTAATTTTTTGCAATCGAATTTGTTTGCAATCGATTAAATTGTTAATTGTTATCAAATCCAGTAAATGCAATCAAACGAACTCAGCATCAAAATCTTTGTTGTTGCACTCGAATTGATTGCTTTCATTGATTTCTAAAAATAATGATGATAAAAGGATTGCAATTACAAAATATTGATATTTTGACGAGCCTTTATTTTAAAAATCGGAAATCATTTTGAAATCAAAGAATGAAATCAGTTTGGTTGAAATCGTTTTAAATTCAATCTCAATAATTGCAGTTTTTACAGCTCTGGTAGTCTGACGAGATTTTTTTATTACATTTTTTTTAAGAACTCACCATATTCAGTCCTAAAACATATTTGACGAACAAATCCAAAAAAGCGTGACCAGTAAATTGATCAAACTTTAGCTTTATTTTTAACAATCTTTATTTTAAACTGTTAAATCATGTTGGATCTAGCAAATGTTTTGCAAAAGAAATTTTTTTTTTTTTAATAAAACTTGTGGTTACGTGCGGGACGTCAAATATTTGATAGGTGTGAAAGAACATAGCTTTACTTATTGATTTCCTTAAATAATTTTCAAAATTTCTAAAGCGGCGCAAAGTATTAACATTTGTTGAATTCTCTTTTTATCAAATAGTGAAATTTGCAATTGTTTTGAAAATTCAGTGAATTTGAATACAAGGAAAGTGAAAAATCAGGATTTTCAATTGAGTATAAAAGTTTTTTGTATGCATTAAGCCACTCAACTCATGAAATTGTGCATTTAGCGAAGAAATCAATACGTTTAAGTGGGATCTAACAAAAAAATTTACCGAAAAACGGAAAAAGTCGAACTTTAAAAGTTCACTTAAACTAAATATAAAGGCTCTCGTTGCACAGTGTAACTCAATATTAACAGGAGCAATTATTTAAAAATTATTATTATTATTTTTTTTATTTAGTTTTTGTTTAAATATTTTTTTTTTTTTTAAGTTTGTTAAAACACCAAATTTTCAGTTTTTTATTTATTTAATTTGTTTGTTTTTCCTTTTTTGTAATATAAAAATCAAAACACTTACAAGTTTGTTTGATTTTGAACCAAGACAAGATATGTTTAGTAAAAAGCTGTAGACAAACGACTAACTTCAGTAGTGAATCCACTATACCTTTTATATTATTGAGCTGGCCTCACACTTTAAGCTCAGCTCGCCTCGGCTCAGTACAACTCAGCTCATTTTAGTTTAGCTCAGACCTGGGGAGGGGAATAGTTTCTGTTAAGAGATGTGAGTATTTAACTTGAAGTACTCGTGAAACGTCATTGTGGTATGAAAAAAAAGCAAAATTAAAAAACAACAATCTTACGTTACGTACTCGTAGTTTGTGTGATTTTTTTTTTTTAATTCAACAAAATGTGATCTCTACGACCCAGTGATACAAATCTATATACAATCAAGTAATCAAACAGACAAACAAATAGCCTCACAACTCACCAACTGACTCACTCACCGATTTACGTAGATTGGTAACTGCATACTTAACAACAAGTCCGTCTGGTTGATTGTTTTTAATTTTCTTAATTTATTTAGTTATTATTTTTTTATTTTACATAAACACCATTTGGATGTATCAATTTTTCCATTATAATTTTATACACTCATTTAGAATATAATAAAATTAACAACAAACAAATAAAATAAAACAAAAAGAAAAAAATTTTCCACATTTTACCAAGAAAAAAAACTGCATAAACTTAGTCCGTCCGGCACACGCATCTAGATTTCGTGTTACTAATAAAGTAACACTTTATGGCCATTAAAATAATGTTTTCGTATTATTGTTGTTAATAAATTATTTGCTTAAAACATTTGGGGTGAAGGATTGATTGAATCATTTGTAAATTAAAAAAATTAATTCATAAACAAAACACAATAAAACCTCTTCTACTAGTTTATTAATGATTTTTGATATAACGCCAATTTTTAAGTTGATTTACCAAAAGTTAATAGTTTTTTTTTTTCTTTTTGATTAACAAAACCATCAAAAAATTTACTAACTAGGCCGTGCTTTAAGTAAGACCTAAAAAATAATTTGAATTGTAGCAGTTGGCGAATCTGGCACATGACCGTTTGAAATCGTTTTCATAAGGGCTAAACGTCTTGGCAAACACCCACTTTCCGTTTGCGAATAAACGACATAAAAGTATTGTATAATCTTCCGGAATATGCAATTAAATTGCTATCTGAGTGAGTTGGTTGTGCTTTTATTTACCTAAGCTAATCTTGCGAGACCAGAGTCTCTGGTGAGAATCGAACCCACAACCCTGGCACTGTTAGACTGACTAGCTCACTACCAGCTGGCCTACCGGGGCACTCAAACACATTGTTTATCGTCCAGTAGTTAAGATCAACGGTGAAGTGAGCCCTAGGGCTGGTATCCATGTAAATATTTTCCACGGTTGTCCAATTTTAATGACATTTCCACTCCTTTTTAAAAGTTTTTATTTAACTTACAATGTATGTATTAGGGTTTTCAATTAAGCGTTGTTTTGTATTAATCGATTAATCGCACAATTAGAAATTGGGAATTATTTCCTTGTGAAGGTTACTTTATATTATTATAAACATTTTTTTCATTTTTCGAATTTATTCTATGAGTTAAATTTCAGTTATGTATTTTTTAAGAACATTCAATATACCTCATTGCTTTCCAAAGGAAGGCTAAGGTAAAATGTAAAAAGAAAATACAATATAATAGTCTGGTAGTGTATAAAGTCATTTCTGAAAAATTAAAGGAATAGAACTATTACAAAAAAGCTTTACAAAATACATAACTGAAATTTAACTCATAGAATAAATTCGAAAAATGAAAAAATGTTTATAATAATATAAAGTAACCTTCACAAGGAAATAATTCCCAATTTCTAATTGTTAAAATAGTTGAGTTAAATACATTCAATTTATAAAGTAACACTATCCAGTGAGACACAAAGAATGCTGACGAAGGCCGTAGCGGGCCAGAAAATGCATTACATTCTGCTGGTGTCTAATAATTGTAAATTTTTCTGAACATTCAATATACCTCATTGCTTTCCAAAGGAAGGCTAAGGTAAAATGTAAAAAGAAAATACAATATAATAGTCTGGTAGTGTATAAAGTCATTTCTGAAAAATTAAAGGAATAGAACTATTACAAAAAAGCTTTACAAAATACATAACTGAAATTTAACTCATAGAATAAATTCGAAAAATGAAAAAAATGTTTATAATTATATTTTTTAACATACAAATTTTATTAAAAAATAACAAAAATGAAAAATAAGATCCCAGTAAACCAAGCGATATTGTAACGATATCGAAATGATATCATATAGGTGATAGAAAGTATCACAATTGATAATCGTTTACGAATCGAAAACGATAGTTTTTACGGACTAAATTGTACCTTTCCTTATAATATCGTTTTTCCATTAAATTATGATATCGTTTTCGATATCATAATTTCCAAAAATAACGATAGTGAAATCGCATTTTTAAATTTTTCGAAAAACTATCGTTTTATTATACTGATAATGATATTATATGTATCTAATAACAAGGTAAAATTTTCATCTTAAAAATAAAAACATTTTTAATTTTTATATTTGAAATATATTTATTATTTATAAAACGTCAATAAAAACATTAAAGCTAGATTAACAAAAATGTTATATATTTCTACAATATTAAGAAAACGTGAGGTAATTTATGCATTAATGTAATTTATGTAATAGTAAAAGCAATGTGAAAAATCTTTTAAAATAATAAAAATACAGTTCTTAGCGATTTATCCTCTTGCAAAAAATAAATTTTTGTCTAAAGTGTTATTAAAATTTTTCTGCAACAAAAATGTTAAAAATTAAAGAAAAATTCTTAAAATATATTTAATAGCTTATACTTACAGTTTTTTGTAATATTTATAGGATAATTCGATCACAATGTGCATACATATTTTAATAAAAACTTTTTTTTAATTTTTTTATTAATCTTTGTTAAAATAATTTATTATAATCAGTATTGTGGTTATTTTGTTGAACTATTTATGGTTTTTAATACAAATTTTTAATATTTCTATAATAAATTTTCATTAAATTATTTTTATGAAGAAAGGAATTTTACAACATGAAAATGAATTAAAGTTGTTTTTGATAATCTTTCATTCTTGGCGAGGCTGGGGCTCGAACCCTGGCCGGCAGGTTACCATGACATGTTTCGATCGCAACCACTCGATCTCCTCAGATGGATTTGCCGTCTTACACCCGCAGCCATCGACGACTGCTGACGTCAATAGTCAAACATCAATACTTAAACCAAATGGTATTTTAACTTTTGGTAGATCGAAATTCTTCCTGAAGTCGAAAGTACATTTTTTTTTTGTGTGTTTTTTCATTTTTTGTCGATCTTTTTTCTGTTGACCTTTTTCAGCACAACTTGAAGGACAAATGTACACATAGAGCTCGTGCCCTAGCTTTAACAATAATCCGTATTGTGGTTATTTTGTTGAAAAAAAAAAAATATAATTTATTATATTTAAAAATATTTAATGCTTTTTTCAAATGTTTGTTTTTAAATTGGAAAAAAAATTTTGATAAAATGATGTCGTAACGATATCGTTTTAAATATTAGTATATACTATTATACACGCCGTAAAATATAATACAGTTTAAATGTTTATGTTTCAAACGATTTCATTATTTTATTTTGATGAAACTTTGTGCTGGTTCACACCCGTCAAGTTTGACTCTTCAAGTCTTGATCTTCTAGGAGAGAAGTGAAAAGAAAATGCCATTTCTTTTCCCCGAGTCAAACTTGACGTGTGTGAACCGGCACTTTATTAAGAAAAGATTCTTTCACTTATTGTTGGAGAGATTGAATGTAAAAAAATTGCCAGTCTTTCATTATACAACTTAAATCTCTTTTTGATTTTTTAACAATTTTAAAACTTTTAATGGTCTTGTTAAAGTCTGGTAGAAGGTTGTTTTCATTCATCTCAAAAAAATCATCTTCTTCATCTGAGTCATTGTGGTAAAAGTCTGTACTAAACATTATTAGATATAAATTATTCCCAAACTCTTTGGTTTCAGCCTTTGTACTATACATACTAAGGGAAATCACGATGAGTAGTGCAAACGATGCAAAAGCGTGCAAAGATACAATACACAACAACAAAATGTACAAATTAGCAATTTGCTTAATTTTACTTCGTTTGCGCTAAAAAAAAACCATGAGCAAAATTAGTAGTACATATTTGCTTTAGAAGATTAGCACATTTGCACAAAAAATAAATGTGGTATGCTCACGATCAATCATAATATGTACTAGTGCTGGGAAACTATCGATAGACTATCGATATTATCGATAGTCTTAAAATATCGAAAATATCGATAGGAAAAATATCAATATCGATATTATTATTATTTAAAATACAGCTATGAAGACATGTTACAGCAGCTATACACACACAGTTTTTTGCCGCAAATTTTTACTTGCTATTATTAATTCGCGCTGAATTACAGCAATGAATACAAACAACAAGAATGGCAAGTGGGGTGGATTGTTTAGCAGTGCTTTTTACTGCTAATTAAAGGACTTTAAGTCGAAATTTTTACATGACTATATAGGGACTGAAATGGCAAATATTTTTGTAATGTTGTAAAAAAAATTCAAATCCAAATGCAATTGCAAGCATAAGACAAAATAATGAACGACCATTAGAGGCTAAGTCCGCTAGATTGATTACCTTTTTGGGTTTAGAATTTAGAAAATTTTTTAAAGTTGAAATGGAATATCTTAGGCCCAGAACAGACGATAAAACGCAACTGCAACGAAGCCCTTTAGAAATTATTATTTTGAAACCAGTTTCAATCGTTTTCCACACACCCTGCAACCTAAATTGTACCAGAATATAATAAAATTATCACAATCATTTCGATTTTCTTTGAAAACAGATGAAACGCAAACACGAGTTTCCTGCACGCCGGTTTCAATGCGACTGATTTCCAATGCATTTCAAACTGGTCTCAAAATGGTCGCGTCGTGTGTGGTCCCTCAAAGGAGTCTATGGCATAAACTCAAATGAAACTCGAAAATAACTAGAAGTTGCAGTTTCGTTGCAGTTGCGTTTCACCGTCTGTTATGGGCCTTATAGTCCCTGTTACTTTGCTTCCTTCAGAAAAGAACTTATCAATTTTTAAAAAACTGCGTTCTTATATAACGTGCGTATATACATATGTACATAAGTCTTATACATTCAATAAAGTGATAAAAACAACGAACGGTCCCCTTATAAAAAAATAATTAAAGTTTTCCTGCACAAGTACAAACATTAAGTCGATAGTAATATCGATATATCGATAGTGAAATCTGAACTATCGATAAATATCGATAGTTGAAAATATCGATAGTATCCCAGCACTAATATGTACTGCAAATTTAAAATTGCAAATTTGCACAATGACCATCGTGATAACCCCAATAATATATTTTAAAAAATTGTTACTCGAAGGAAATTTTCCTGAGTTAAGAACCCATAAAAGGGTATTTAAGACATATTTTTTTACATTAAAGCCAAAAAAATTAGTACTGGTAAAAACAAATTTTTGATTAATCGATAAATCGACATAAATTATTCAAATTATTCGTTAATCGAAAATAAGCAATTTTAAATTATTCGAACAGCTAACATTACAAAATTAATCGAACAACGGTTAATCGTTTGAATACCCTAGTATGTATGTTTGTTCAGGTGGAATCTTGCAACTCAATATTGAAGAGTCATCTTAAACCGATTGAGCTGATTGATTTGTATACACGTTCAGTTTGGATGACAATTCATGGTAAGCTGTGTGACGTCATTCTAAATCTAACATGGCGGCACACACAAGATGGCGGACTAGTTATTTTTATTGCACGTCTACAATATGGGTATCAAATAAAAATCCAATATGGCGGACTTCTTATCCTTGAAACTCAGTGTTGAAGCAGATATCTTTAACCGATTGAACAAACATTTTGAATACACGTTCAGTTTGGATAGGAATGCATGGTAAGCTGTTTGACGTCATTTTAAATCCAATATGGAGGGCACACACAACATGACGAACTAGTTATTTTGAATGCACTTCTGCAATATGGGTATCAAATGAAAGGACTTGCTGAGAATACAAATGAGAGTTTAAAAAAAAATAAATAGAAAAAATTATTTTTTAAAAAGAAGCTTGTTTAAATGCGCTGAAAAGAAAAAATAAATTAAAAGTGAAAAACCTTTTTGAAAAACAAGCTTTTATTTGAATGCGCTAAAAAGAAAAAAAATAAACTTTTACTATCAACTTATAACGTCATTACACAATTTATATGATATAAAAGCTTGTCGGGAGATTTAAGTAAGCAGTTTCGCTATTGTAAGGCATTTGTTTTTGTTACAACACGTTAACACACTTACGTTAATTGGTCGTCTACACTTATCTACAGTATTTGATTGTGACAGCGACACTACAGTATAGAGTTTGAAAATTTTTTCAATGATGTGTTCAAATGAAATTTTGCAGGCGTCTTCTATATACAATTATGTAGAATACGTTTTTGGTAAAAGAAAATATCGTTAAAAACAACAAAAATTGCGTTAATATTTGTAATAAGAAATAATTTTTTTCTCAACCTTTTTTCAATACTCTGTTTTTAAATGCACATAAATAATTCATAATGCTAATAATTTTTTAAAAAATTATTTCGAAAGTTGTGAATTATTTGCATTAAATTAAGAATGATAATGAAGATTATCATGATGCTGCTGATAGTGAATAGTGTGTAAATTTATGAAGGAAAATGTTTGTGCATAAATACAATTAAATATTAATTATTTATTATGATTGAATTCAGCAATTGTTTAATTTGAAAATTATGCATGCGCATGCGATTAACGCTCAGGCGATTTAAAGAATAACAAAATTTTTTAATTAAATTTTTTTAAAACGGATTTACAATTGTTTCTAAGAAACGAAAAACTTTTCTTAATAAAAAACTAAAATAATTGAAATCATTAGTATTTATAAGATTGTTATTTATAATTATTAATTATTTATTTTCTATATGTAAGAATATATTTTCAATTCACCACACAAACTTAACTAATTTTTCAATATAAACTCTCTATCCAGTGTCAGCTTATTAAAGTGTTCATTTTGTTTTGTTTTTTTTTTTAACTTTGGACTTTTCAATACACATTAAAATTTAGAAAAAAAAATAATAATAATTTTTAATCATAAACATGTGGGAAACAATATATGAATTCTTTAAGCTAAATGTAGCTAAAAAATCATTAGCATGGTATCGATTAATATGCTTTCGTATGTTTCTTAACTTTTAGTCTTTAATTTAATAATAAAGCAAGGTTGGCAACCGATACCAATACCATATTAATTGAATACCGGTATTGAAACCGATACCGAAATTATTTTTTTGCGAAAAAATACCCGGTTACGTTATCATACCGGTGTAACCGTTTCGGTATTAAAAAAATAATATAAATTTTTCAATGAGTGTAGAAACCAAACTAAATGTCTTAACACTTGTGCTAATAGAAACAATATTTGTTAACTTGAAGAAAATAAAAAAAATGGAAATTCAAAATAGAAATTCAGAATAAAGCCTTCCTAGGTGCTTACTTTTCGATCGAAGTGGAAATATCTTTCTTAAAGGTGTTTTCGTTGAACAAGCAATAAAGGAGTATGTGTGAAGATGGACACAATCAACCAAAATAGTTTCATAGATCTTGAAGACAATAAAAGTTGCAATTACCAACAACATACAAGAATTACTATGTTCTTTTAAGATAAATCTTAAAATTTTACTTAAATTTGTTAAAAAAAATCAATTTACTTCATTTAAAAAAAATGTACACTAAATATTTTTTTATATGGATTAAATGTTTTTAATATGCATTAAATATTTTTAAAATGCATTAAATATTTTTCACACATTAGCGCCCAATGATCCCATTTGGGAACATTCACAAATAATTAAAAAAAAATAATAATTGAAAAAATGGAATAAATAGTATTTTATTTTTCGAAAATAGCTAACAATCTTTAAAATAAAAATTGGGCGCTATTGGGCTAATATTCTAATATGGAGGATTCACTTCAAGTGACCCCCAACTTTTGAAATCGATATATTCCGATTTGGATGAAATTTGCAGGTTAGTCCTATTGGACAGTAGCTTAGAAACAATTTTCAATTTTTAGCATATGCACTATTTTGAATTTTTTCCTATTTGTGTGTAAGTGTTTCTTAAACCTTAAAAATAAATCTTATGCTGAGAAACTAGACAAATTAACCTTTCCGAAGGTATGTAACAATTCAGTAATACCCACAATATGCAAATCCCAGGAATAACATCACTTTTTTCCAGGGTTTAAAATGCTATCGCCATATTAGCAAAAGCAGCCAAATTTTGACTTTTTCCTATTAAAAAAAAAATCAAAATTAAAAAGCCGACAAGTTCCACTGCTAAAAAAGCCCACACTTTTCAAAAGCAGCAGCAAAATAAACACACAAAATAATTGGCACTGGCTTTTTTCAGCTTCTGCTTTTTTAACAATTTGATGGAACTCAAAAAGCAACGGCAATTACTTTTATGTTGTAGGAAAAAATAGGTAGGAAAAAGAATGAAACAAACAGCTTCTGTCAAACAGCCGCCAAATCAAAAACCAATGCATGCTAATAGCCGCAAAATAGGAGATAAAAGCAGCAAAAAAGGTTGCAAAGGCACATGATTGCGAAAAAAAATACTCGACGACGACAAGTGATATTTTTCATGCAAAACAAACACAACAAGAATTTTTTATTTGTTTGGCGAGCAACAACAACATTACTACAACATTACTGAAGAAAGGCAAAAATTTATTTTTCCTCATCACCATAAAAAAACCATGTTGCTTGTACACTGATCAGTATTTTTTCGTTGTAATCTGCCTTTTTGCAGAGCTAATAGCTCTGCTCAGACTGCTTTTAGCACACACTTCCGCTGCTTTTCATTTTATTGAATCGGCTTTTTGTTATTACCAGCCAGAGAAGAATTTTTGTTCTTTGAATTTTAGATTTTTTTTTTGGTTTGTCTTTTTTAACTAGCTCTTCTTTCAGGAAAAAGTAAAAAAGCAAAAGGCGAAATAATTTTTTTTAGCTTTTGCTTTTTATGTGGTTGTCCATTTTTGTCGCTGGCTGGTAAAAAAGCAGTTGTCAGAAAATAAAAATATACAAAATAGGAGATTTGCTTTTTTGCACAAACGAAAAACAAAACATTGGCTGTTGGAAAAAAAATTACAAATTTCAATAGCAGTGGCAAAAGCAAAAATAAAAAGCATTCAGCTGATGGATGCTTTTAAACCCTGCTTTTTTCTACAGAAATGTTTTTTTTTTATTAATTTGTAATAATAATTAAATTAATATATAATTATAATAATAATAATAATAATAATAATAATCTAAACTACTATCTAAGGCCGAGGCCACGCAATGAGCGGCTAAGCGTCAAGCGACTGAGCGGTGAGCGTCAAAGCGTCAAGTTTGACCGGCAAGTGGCTTATTACTGAGCGTCACTTCTGAGCGGTTAGTTGTTAAAATGCCATTGTAAAGAGTAGCTTGTTTAATGTTAGTACGCGAAAATCGTATTCATAAAAATTTAATGCGTTTTTTAAGAAAAAAAAATTGCAGCCTTTTCGTCGATTTCGAGCGAAGACTTTGCTCGCTTAACTTACATTTAAAACAAAAACCGATTATAAACAAGTAAGAAAGTATAATCGGTTAAGACCGACCATATGATGGATTTATCTATGTTTATAAACTTCATTAAAATCGGTTTGAAAGTTTGTGAGAGGCGAAAATTGTCACCTACCTCCGCTTGTGGTCCTATTTTTGAAAAACTACATAGCTTATGTGCCCATATAAATATATTTCTATGTATGATTTAAATAGGCTTGGTCCTTGTGCCAATAAGAACCTATGTCCCAAATTTTATCAAATTATTTTCAAAATTGCGACCTGTACCCTGCGCACAAGGTAACGGACATCGTTAGTTCGATTCAGAAAGTGATTCTAAGTCGATTGGTCTAGAACCAATATTTTCAGGCGTTACACACATCGGCACAAATGCATAATACCCTCTCCACTATTGTGGTGTGGGTATAAATATATTGTATTGGGTAGTTTGGTTTCATCCTATAAATCAAGCAAGGGGAATTAAACCATTTATAAACAAATCTTAACAATACAATACTGCCGTATGTCTGTGATATCCCTTGATTTGCTGTTGCAAAAAGTTAACACCAAATTGACAAAACAAAAAAATTATTTCTCGGTCATATTTTTAAAATTTGGTAATCTGTCTTGCCATAATTCGGTCGGCTTTGTGCGGATGAAATTATAAGCTCCATATTCACTTTAGCCACTTTTGCAACAGCAAATCAAAGCATTTCACAGACATACGGCAGTATTGTATTGGGTAGATTTGTATATAAATGGTTTAATTCCCCTTGCTTGATAAATATGGACACATTAGCATGATGTGCTTATTAATACTGTGTTGTAGGGTGCCATATGGTCGGGCTTGACCGACTATACTTTCTTACTTGCTAATAATTTGTTTTTGTTTTAAATGTAAGTTAAGCGAACGAAGTCTTCGATCGAAATCGACGAACAGGCGCAATTTTTCATACCCACACCACAATAGTGGAGAGGGTATTATGCATTTGTGCTGATGTGTGTAACGCCTTAAAATATTGGTCCTAGACCCACCTTAAAGTATACCGATCGACTAAGAATCACTTTCTGAGTCGAACTAACGATGTCCGTCCGGCTGGCTGGCTGTCCATGTAACCTTGTGCGCAAAGTATAGGTCGCAATTTTGAAGATAATTTGATCAAATTTTGGACATAGGTTTTTATTGGCACAAGGACCAAGCCTATTGAAAATATGCCAAATCGTAGGACCGCGAGGAAAGATAGGGGGACATTTATTCCTCTCAGAAACTATTAAACCGATTTTAATGAAATTTAAAATATAGATAGAACCATATCTTTATGGACACAAAAGGGATGCATTAAAAAATAAAGGACGACGAGGGGAGATAGGGGCAATTTCTGCCTCTCAAACCGATTTTAATGAAATTTAAAACATAGATATTTCCATATCTATATAAACACATAAGCTATATAGTTTTTCAAAAATAGGACCACAAGGAGAGGAAGGGGGACATTTCTGCCTCTCACAAACTTTCAACCCGATTTGAATGAAGTTTGTAAACATAGATAAATCCATATTTATATGGACACATAAGCATGATGTGTTTTTAATACTGTGGTGTAGGGTATCATATGGTCGGGCTTGACCAACTATACTCTCTCACTTGTTTTTCTTGAAAAACGCATTACATTTTTATGAATACAATTTTCGCGTAATAACATTGAACAAGCCACTCTTTACAATGGCATTTTAACAACTAACCGCTCAGAAGTGGCGCTCAGTAATAAGCCACTTGCCGCTCAAACTTGACGCTTTGACACTCATCGCTCAGCCGCTTGACGCTTAGCCGCTCATTGCGTGGCCTCGGCCTAATAGGACTAATCTTGATGCAAATTTCATCCAAACCGGAAGACATCGATTTCAAAGGTTGGGTCACTTGACATGAAATCCCCCATATGTATATTAATAAATAGTTTATCTTTTATATTAAATGAATTATCTTATTTATTATAAATACATACATGTATTTTTTCGTTTTTGGTCTATACCGATATAATTAAAATACCGATACCAATACAGAAATACAAAATAGTTTAATAACGATACCGATAGCAATACCAATACCGAAATTACAAATTACTATTAGATATTTAAAAGCTTATTAGTACTCTAGTGAATACTTATATTAGAATTTCTACGGCAATGTTTAATGTAACTAAATGGGCTGGGGGACGGGAACTTGTTATAATTCCCAATACTTCTAAAATGACATTCGATCTACAAGCCTGAAATATATTCATTCAGTTTCAAAGAGATTGATGAAAGAGACTGGTTCTACGTGTGCTAGACATAGATAATGCCATGGCGAATTCCTTTTTCATGTGGCGTTGAAAGCACTGCTGAGCTACTTTTTTTCTTAGTAATCGTCCAGACTTGTTATTTTAATTGGTGAGACAGGTGAGAATATTGGGGTGGTGTACTCAGTTTCATGTACTCTGCAATTCTGTTATTCTGTAGGTGTATTTGTATTTTATATATAAAATATAAAATGGAAAAGAGTAAAGACAAGATAAAAATACAAAAATTGCAAGACTAGAATTGAATTTCATAAACTGGACGCTAATGCAATTTCAAAGCAGAATTTTAAAAAATGTCTGCAACTAGTGCTGGGAAACTACCGATATTTTTCGACTATCGATATTTATCGATAGTTCAGATTTCACTATCGATTTATCGATATTACTATCGACTGAATGCTTGTACTTGTGCAGGAAAACTTTAATTAGTTTTTTATAAGGCTACAGTTCGTTGTTTTTATCACTTTATCGAATGTATATACCCACGTTATTTTAGATGGCAGTTTTTTTAAAAATTGATAAGTACATCCGATTTTCTAAATTCTAAACCCAAAAAGGTAATCATCTAGCGGACTTATCCTCTAATGGTCGTTCATTGTTTTGTCTTATACTTGCAATTGCATTTGGATTTGCATTTTTTTACAACATTACAAAAATATTTGACATTTCAGTCCCTATATAAACATGTACAAATTTCGACTTAAAGTCCTTAAATAAGCAGTAAAAAGCACTGCTTAGCAATCCATACCACTTGCCATTCTTTTTGTTTGTATTCATTGCTGTAATTCAGCGCGAATTAACAATAGCAAGTAAAAATTTGCGGCAAAATACTGTGTGTGTATAGCTGCTGTTAGATGTCTTCATATCTGTATTTTAAATAATAAAAATATCGATATTTATATTTTTTCTATCGATATTTTAAGACTATCGATAATATATGTTGGACTATCTGCAACAAAAATTGCAATTCTGGACGATAACTTACTTCGAGGGCGATATGTCAAAAGTTGCTTGTGCTTTTGACATATCGAACAGCAAAATATAATACAATAATATAAAATATTGTGTTATTGGTGTTGTAATTGTTGTAGTATTGCCACCACCGCTGACATGAGTTCGCCTCGGATACAGCTCTAAAGGGTCTGTACGCTGTCAAAATGCTTGACATCACGGCAAATTCAACCGTGTGCATGTGCATTTCAAGGCCTCTCTACACTACCAATTTAAGCTTGAGGTCCACACCCATTGTTCAATGCGTTTTTGCATCTGTCAAAAAAAAGTTCGAAAAAGTATTACTTTCTACTTTTGCATGTTTCGCATGCGTCTTGAAAAAAGGTCAAACGATTTCGAATACCAACTTTACGGAAGATACTCGTAGCATCAAAAGTATAAATTAGTAAGATCTGGAGATTTTAGAAAACTGAACGATTATTTTACTATCCTAAAATTCGGTGCGACCCTTATAAATATCGTAATTTAAGTGCCAACACCAATAACAATAATAATATCTTAAATTACAGGTCGCACATACATATTTTTATCTGTACTTTTTGATAATTTCTAAAAAAAAACGAAATTTACATACATACATATGTGTGTATGTACAAAACACACATGTTTGTTTGTATTTACATTTATATGTATGTATGTATGTATATTTAAATACCTACAATTTACACTAGTCTCTTAAGTTTTTCTTTAAAATAAAAACAAGTACATTTGTATGTGCATACATACATCTGTACATACAATTTAAATGTTCAAATAAAAAATCAATACAAAAGATTGTTTTTTTTTTAAATTTTTCTAAATTTATTGACTTAACAATAATACGTTAAACACAATATGAGCAAAAAAAAAAATTAATAATGGAAACTAAAGAGATATTTTCCATTAGATTTAAATGTTAAAGCAATTTGTATGCGGTTGCGAACTAACGATGAATGAATCAATAAGAAAAAGTATTGAAATTCTACGTAAACTAATTTACAAGTATGAATTTGAATACCGATTGTTACGATTGAACACCACATTAACAGACAATTAAGGATTTATTAGGAAAATTAGTATTAAAAAACCAATAAATTAAATAGTAAATAAATATTACTTTAATTGTGGTTTTTTGAAAAGGAATTTGTAAAAAGCAAGGCTGGCAACCGAAACGAGTATACCGTTACAGAAATATTTTTAAAGGTTTTTTAATCGGTTTCACAATTAAATTAACGAAGCCAGTGCTGCCATTTTGACTCTTTCGAGAATTGTATGAAGCTTTGTTGGTTTCGTTTCCCTTTAATTTTTCCGAATATCCTTTAAAAAAAAAACATTTGGCTTAATTAATTTGTTTTAAACCAAATATGTGAAATCGACTTTCTTTAAGCTCAGCCAATTAATTATTAAATACGGTCTTAAACAAGAAAGAGCTTGTTGTTGCAATTACAAATTGCTATCAAGTTTTTACCAATAAAATTAATTCAAATCAAACTTATAAAGGATCTGAGTATTTCATTAATGCCGTTTTGTGGTCCGTTGATAACAATTATAAAAAAGTATAAAAAGGGATTTTTATTTTGTTTTTTTTTTTTTATAAATTGTTGATTAGTTCTAAGTTTTTGTTAACTCAAAATTAAGTGAATTGATAATAAAATAAATTATTTATTTTAAAGTTGTAATATGCATTTTTACATATAAAGTTTTTGAGCCAATTCAATCAACCCTTTTTAATGTGTTATTTGCAAAGCAAAGCAACACATTTCAAAAGTTGTTGGTAAAGTTTTCATTTTTTCTCTTGGATTTTTTTTTATTTTTTTTCGCAATTTTTTAACTTTTATACCCGTTTTTACAAGCCACTTAACGCTTTTCCTCATCTCCAAAATGGCAACACTGAACCAAACCTAACAAGAATATTAAAAATTCATAGCAATCTTGTAAACCACTTGGAAGACACATATTTTTTACATGATGGCAATAATTTAATAAAATTTTAGCAAAATTTATATTGTTAAAAAAATTAAAAATTTTAAAGAGTAAAAACAAATTGAAATGTTCAACACATGTGCTAATGTAAATTTTGTTTGTTGGCAACTAAAACAAATCTCGGTATCGGTTCTAAAAACGGTATTAAACTCTTTTTTATTTCGCTATCGATAATAATACCGGTGTTCAATTATAAGCGGTATCGGTTGCTAGCCTTGGTAAAAAGTTTTGTACAAGTATATTTTTTTAAACATAACTAAAACATCAGCAAGAAATTAATAAATCTTATTTTTGAAATTGACCCTAATAACCGACGAAGCATTTCATATTAAAAAAAATTAATTGTATATTTTATATACATAAGTGAAAAATTATTAAACAACAAGTTAAATGATATTGAACTCGAAATAATAAATTAACCCTGAATTCGTACATTTTGAACACACCAATTCTTAAGTAGATGTACACAAGTCAAATTCTCAAAGTCCCTCTACATCCGAAATTTTAAAATTTTTGTATTACACAAACAAAATATGACGTCAATTCTTTTAGAATATCCTATTCATTATTATTTATTTTCTACTTTACCTTTTTAACCTTAACAGCAATTACGGATTATCAACAACAAATAAAATTATATAATTCCTTATTATTGTTATTCGTATACTAAAGTATTTAATCTATATACTATACACATATCGTTGGTCTCACGTAGAAAGGCCATGACGTTCACAACTGCAACTTTACAGGTATAAAGGTAAAAACGATACTTCAGATTTGAAAACTAACTAAAGCCGTGGTGGGTTCGGACTCCGAAGTAAAAAAAACCTAGGTCCAAATTTCAGTCATAGAAAAAGGTGTTGTGATACTCCTAGCAAAACCAGTGAGTTCATAAACTCTGTTGTGTAATTTATAGCTTCTTTGGTATCACAAACTGTATCGATCGACTTGTAAGGTACGAAGTTGCCTGAGTACGACTGCTGTATCTTAAAGCTTAAATCGTTGACTAAGGTCAGAAAATATGCGGTCAATGTGAGCATTTTGGGCATCAAGTATTTAGTGGGCAATTTTATGCATAAAGTATTTTCATAGACAGCGACTTTTTCATCGCCTATATCTAACAGTTGGAGTATTTTTTTAAGCACAATAAAAAAATGCTAAAAAAAAACTTTTTGCCAAAGCACCCTAATGAACATAATGACACCCTAATGACTTAATGGTATACTCATACTTACAAAATTACATAAAAATCGGTTGAGGCGTTTCGATATTTTTTAAAAGAAGAGCATATTAATTATCATTAAATCTTGTTTTTGTGCGTTTTAAGAATAATTTTCTGCTTAATTTCATAATTATAATTTTGCTGAAATATTTTGGGTCACTTCGAAAAGGATACAAAACCCGTAAGCAAAGCCACTGCTACTTTATCTGACTTTATTCCGCTAGTTAACAGACTTCGAACATAATAAGAAAATGTAATAATTGGAGATGGAGAATAGTTCAGCAGCCGTATTCCGTAATTCGCTAAAGCTAAATCTCTATCGCTAAAAGTTGATTTAGCAATTTTTGGCTACAAATGTAATTCAGTAACGTGCATTGCTAAATTTGGCAATGCAATACAAATTTAATTCGCCGCAATTTTAACTTTTAGTGTCATCGCTAAAAATTTTAAATTTTGTTTTCTTTAAGGAATTTTAGCGATCGAGATTTAGCTTTAGCTAAGCGAATTACAGAATACGGCAGCAGAGTTTCAAAAATTTGCGAGTCGTCTTATTGATCTACTTAGCATGACTCTGCATCCCGAAAGTGTTGAAGGCACGGTCGCCCCTACACCTTGTAAAAGTTCTGACAAGTCTACAAAAAATGGCCTTTGGAGTGTTTGTGAGAAACTTATAAGAGAATTCAAGGAAAATGTCTTTCTAACGCTGTGATTCCGCTGAAAGAGAAACCAAGATATACACTAGATCTCCTCTCCTATTCCGCTAGTTACTGGCGCAATGTCATGTTATACACAAAATTGAAGAAAATTGTTAACTTTTCAAATAAGTTCTGTCGCTTCCCAAAACAATTTTCCACAGATCTAGCTGCGCGAAGGAATACTTTAAATATTAATTATTATTAACCTTTAAGACAGTTAATTTTTTTATATAAAAATATTAATTATTTTTTTGTAATTTTACCATGAATTCAAATAAAATAACGAAACCTTGTTAATTAATTTTTTGAATTCCAAGAAAAACTTTGATAACTGATATGCATGTGGCAGTGTAAATAAAATTGAACTGGCAAAATAAAATAAAGAAATTTGTTTTATTTTTGATTTTTCTTTACCAACTACATTAAGATTTAACAACAAATCAACCAATTGTGGTCGGGATTGTAAGAAAAGATAAACTCACTGTTTATTGTTTTTGTTTAAGCTTTGATATTGTTACAAGTAAGTGCTGGTTCACACAAGTTAAGTTTGTCTCTTCAAGTCTTGATCTTTTAGGAGAGAAGGGAAAAGAGAATGCCATTTCTTTTCCCCTCTCTCCTAAAAACTCAAGACTTGACGAGTCAAACTTGACATGTGTGAACCGGCACTAAAACTGGGGCTTATAATTCTTATTCGCTTAACAGTTTAATTTGTATAATATCTTTAGTTTTTCTAAAATCTTTGGATGATGTCGCCTGACGATCTGGCCTAAGCAACCAATGAAATGCGCAAAGAAATAGCTAATCCCATCAACAATAAACTTCAGTTTGTCAATATTATGAAATGGGAATTTAGGCACATTTTAACGAATCCTTGTTAATCAAATGAATTCATTTATTTTAAATCTTATTCATATCAATTTAAAATATTAAAATTCTCTTACGCTCTAATTTAGCATAATAAAGTTTTGCTAATTTTATCTCAAATTTAATATTCGTATCGGTATCGTCTATACTTCTTTTTGAGTATCGGTATATCGTAGCGGCAAAAAAAGTGTATCGATACATTCCTAATAAGAACATTACAGCAACTGTATACATATATCAAAATGTAAAATTGCTTGTAAAATCGTTTGTTTAGATACTATTGCAATACATTTTTGTGAAACGGTGTATTTGTGTGAAATATATTGGAATCATTAAAAAACTTAATTTCAAAAAACACTTGAGTTAGAGCCTTTCTACATGAGACCTACGATATGTTAATATGCATATGCATAGTCGCATTTAGAAGCCGGTAAGCAATTATTGTTGCTGCCATAATTGTAACGTGCCAATTATTTATTCAATAAGGTTAATTAAAACAACAATAATTGCTAAAAAAAAATGTTGTATAAATCTTCAGAATTTTTTTTTAATGTAAAATAACAAAATAACTACCGTATTTACAGGGAAATAAACCTATTTATCTAAAGTTTTACCGCAACCAGTGCTGCCAGGAATTTTTCAAAAAAAAAACTGTTTTTTCCTTAAACCTGGGATTTTGATTAACATTTCACGGGAAATTCTATCAAAACTCATATCAAAAAATTTGTGCGCAATTTCTATGAAATAATGTTGATAGCGTACATTTTGTGAAAAAGTTACGAAATGCTTCTGGCAAAATTGTTTGTACTATACATTAACTGAGAAAGGAAAAGTTTAAATAACAAAACCGGTAGCAGTTCATTCATATTTACTAATTATTTTTTTGAATTTTTAATAAAAAAAAATCTTTTTTCTAAAAACATGTGGGTTTTGTTTACATACGCAAAAATTGTCGTATAAGCTTGTCAACAGATGACGTTTGCTTGTGTTGTTTTACAAAAGTTTAAACAATCGAGACATTCAGAAAAAGTAAGAAAATAGGGTGCCACATGAACTGAGAGATATCGAACACCGATTTTACTCAACAGAAATTCTGTTTCAGTACTAAAAAAATGGATGAAAAATGAATCTATTACGAAAATCCCAAGCGTAAACTGTTAAATACATATTTTTATTATGAACTGCTTACACGGGTCAATTACTGTCAACCAAATAAACGAAAGTATCCAAGAAGTTATTCAAAAATTCGAAATAATACTTAAACTTTCGTAAATTAGTATAAAATTTGATATTTGAAAAATCGTCAAATTTAGGGTACAGTGCGCCGCGGTTTTAGTTTTATTACGTACGTGTGAAAAGAATTAAACAACATTTACAACAACACATGTATAATTCATACAATCGCAATATGTAATAAGCAGGGAAACCAGAAATATGCTCTAAAAACACGTTTTATGCGCATTAAATATGCTGTAAAAACTGGAAAATATGCCCTGAAAAAAAATATGCCCTAAAAATTAATAAATTACTCATTTGAAGATACAATCTTGAACAATTTAATAACAAAATCTAATAAAAAAAACTAAAAAAATATAAAATGCACATAAAAGATGTTTGCGCCGAATATTATCTAGATATTAACATCAATATACGGTACGGTCACTAAATTGTTAACATTTAAAAGGAATTTAAGGCTAGTTAAGGATGGGAGCTTTGAGCAAATGTGAACCGATTCGAAAATAATTTAATTTGAAGTAAAATATTTTTGGCACGAATTTAATTTAAATACCATCGTAATTAGATAGCTTGCGGACACAAAGAGTCTAATTTGGATGTGAAATTATGGACCGATTCTCACTATTTGCATAGACTTCGTCCATATTTGATCAAATAATCTACGAAATTGGAACTTGTACTCTGCGCACAAGGCTAACATGGACAGACAACCAGCCAGGCGGATGGATGGACATCGTTAGATCACTTTAAAAAGTGATTCTGAGACGATCGGAATTTTAAAAGATTGGTCTAGATACAAATCGCATAACATTTATCCTTAATGCCAACCAGCTTTGTCTTACAATTTTAGAGCAAAAATTAAATGTAGATGTCGAAAGTGAAGTAACAGATTTTCGAAAAAAAAAAATTTTATTTGCTGCAAAAGCTATTGTAGGCATCTAAAAAATATGCAAATATCAAAATATGCATTAAAGAGGCAAAATATACGCTATAAACCTAAAAAATGCTGCAAAAAGGCTCTTTTAACTAAAATATGCCAAAAAAAATGCTTCAAACGGTAAAATATGCAAAAATATGCACTAACAAATCGATGCCAAAATTCATAAAAAGCTCTAAAACGGATAAATATATTCTTTCTGCCTTCATTAGTCGCACAAGGAAAAACATGCAATTGCATATTTCTGGTTTCCCTGGTAATAAGTAGAGATGAGATTTTCATGCACTAAAAAATCGAAAATATGCGCATAAAATATGCACTAAAAAATCCAAAATATGCATTAAAAAAATAAAAAATATGCACTAAAAACTTGAAAATTTTGTTTTTAAATTTTATCAAAGTAATTTTTTTTTTTTTTAATTTAAAAGATTTTGTTATTCGTGCTTAATTCCCAATTTTACTAAAAACAAAAATATATAAAAAATTTAGTATATTGTTATTAAAATTTCTTTAAAAACTTATAATTATAACTAATTTAAATTTTTGTTTGTTTAATTCAAGGACTTAATAGTTATAGTTTTTATTCGATAAAAATTGCGAATAATAATTACGAATAAATTTATATTTAATTTATTAAGAATAATTATTATTTACAATTTTTATTTTTAAAAATTTATGATAACTATTATGGGTATCAAGTAAAAGAATTTCTCAAACAAAACTATTACTATTCGATAGATATATTACTAATTATTTTTAATAGTTATGAATAAGAAATAACATACCAGTTTTAACTAATTTTAATGCATAATATCCAAATATATAACAATTGATATCAAGAAAACATTCAAAATAATTATTATCGTTAATAAAAACAATAAAAATCTTTAGTAATAGTTATCTGTAAGAGAAAAAAATATTTATCGATCTTAATAGTTATGAGCCAATGTAAAAAGATATTAATTGAGTATAAAAGTTATGTTTAACAAATATTTATTTTCATTATACATAATAATTACACTGATACAAAAGGCGTCATAACGTTGAAGTATTTTGACATCAGTACTATAACAAGTGTCTTCATTTTTGACCCCATGACACTTTTCATCATGGTGATGTCAACCTTAACATCACTTGGCCAAAGTGTCATCAGGGTCAAAATGAAATTATGTCATCAATGGGATGACACATCGGCATCACAGAAATGACGAACATGTCCTCAGTGCGATGACGCACTTACATCGGAGAAAGGACACATTAGCATCAATTTAATGACAGTTTGGCATTAAGTCGAAGTCATTGGAATTGACTTAAGTCAAAGTGAGAGAATATTATTATTTACTTACCCGTTACATATTTTTGTTTCACGTTTGTAGAATTACGACCTTTGTTTGCAGCTTTCAATAGTCAGACACCAGCACCATGCCCCATATAGTTTTCGTAATCATTCTACTTTAAAAATTTAATGTATGTATTACGGCAAATCCCTCTGAAGAGAATCAAGTGGTTATGATCGAAACGTGTCAGGGTAACCAGCCGCCTGGGTTCGAATCTCAGGCCAGCCTGTGTTCGAATCTCAGGTCAGTCAAGAATGAACAATTATCAATAACAATTTTAATTAATTTTCATGTTGTAAAATTCCTTTCTTCATAAAAATAATTTAATGAAAAATTAAATTCGATGAACTTAAGCCTGATTAAAAATATTAAAATTTGGATTAAAAAACCATAAATAGTTCGACAAAAATAACCACAATACTAATTATTGTTAAAGCTAAGGCACGAGCTCTATGTGTACATTTGCCCTTCAAGTTGTGCTGAAAAAGGTCAACAAGAAAAAGAAAGACAAAATGGAAAAAACAAAAATGTACTTTGGACTTCAAGAAAAATTCTTGACAAAAAGTACGAAAAAAACAGAAGTAAGGAAGAACATGTAAAATCAATTAAAATGGATAATCTTTCAAATAAGCAAATTTCGATCTATCAAAGGTTAAAATACAATTTGGTTTAAGGATTGATGTTTGACTATTGACGTCAGCAGTCGTCGATGGCTGCGAGTGTAAGACGGCAAATCCCTCTGAAGAGAATCAAGTGGTTATGATCGAAACGTGTCAGGGTAACCAGCCGCCTGGGTTCGAATCTCAGGCCAGCCGCCTGTGTTCGAATCTCAGGTCAGTCAAGAATGAAAAATTATCAATAACAATTTTAATTAATTTTCATGTTGTAAAATTCGTTTCTTCATAAAAATAATTTAATGAAAAATTAAATTTGCTGAACTTAAGCCTGATTAAAAATATTCAAATAAAGAAATTTTATTAACATTAAAAAAAATTGTAAAGTGCCCCAAACTAAAAAATCGATGCAAAAAAATTCATTTTTTTTAATTGTTGTGACATCACCACTGTATAATATTATAATTATGTACTTCTAAATGTATTATGATTAACATGACAATAATATGATTACGTCTTAAATTAGTATGATTAACAGAATAGTAATATAATTAAGGGAAAATATTATGATGTAATATAACGAATATATTGGGTCATAATATGATTCAATAATAATCGTAATATGGTGACTACCATCACGAATGTTATCATAATATGTAGCTTTTAGAATATGTTAACCACAACCATGTTTTTTCTTTGCGTGCGCAAAGTCTTATTCAAGCACATATTACTTTTAGTCTATAGAATTTTCTGGTATCTTCTACATATATAAAAGAAAGTGGCGTTAGTTACTACGTTTATAACTAAAGAACGGCTGGACCGATTTCGATGATTCGTACCAATTTGGAATGGTCTCTGACCAAGTAAGAAGAAAAAATAGGTGGCGCCATTGAAAATTACTCAGTATGAATTAAATCGTAAACTCTGCATTTGACGATGCTATGATCTTTAGCAAAGTTGTTGAACATGAGCCGGCGAAACTTTATAAGTTGATATGACCAATTTCAGACAGGTGGCGCCACTGAAAATGACTCGAAATGAGTTAAATCATAAACTGTGCATTTGATCATGCTATGATCTTTAGCACAGCTGTTGAGCATTACCATACAAAGATTTCTAGGTTGGTATGACCAATATCCGATAGGCGGCACCATTGAAAATTACTCAAAATAAATTATATCATTTGATCAAGCTATGGTCTTTAATAAAGTTGCTGGCATGAGCCGGCAAAGGTTTCTATGTTGGTATGAACAATTTCCGACAAGAAGTGCCATTTTAAAGGAATGGAAGTTCTCATTCCGAGAATTTCAATGATCCTAACCGATATGCTATTCGAGTTTAACCGAATCCAATTTCCAATTCGTCCATTCGCCATGACAATCAACAAATCCCAAGGGCAATCATTGAGTGTTTGTGGCCTAAATTTGGAGAACGACTGTTTTTCACATGGTCAACTCTATGTCGCATGTTCCCGTGTCGGAAAGCCATCCTCTTTGTTTATTTTCGCACCTGACAACAAAACGAAAAATATTGTTTATCACAAAGTGATTCAATGATACTCTCTTAACTTACTCAATGGTTTACTTATAATTCACATTTTCATATTCTCTTCTTTTTTTTTTTTTTGTAAATAAAGATAAATTATCTGCACCGAATATTACCTGTACCTGATACTGTATCTGTATTTTAAATATACACAAAAACAATACTTTTCTAGGCAAAACAACGTTTGCCGGGTCAGCTAGTATTAAATATTTAAAAAAACACTGACAATTTAAAATATCACCCGATTTTCCCTACTACACTTTTAAAGAAAAAAAACCTCAATGAAGGAAAAACATGCGAAAGTAAAATTTGTTATTCCGTTTGTAACACATTGAAATAAGAATTGAGGAATAAAAATACATAAGTACGAGTATGTTTATTCTGGGTCTACTAGTAAAATTTTAAAACGACCTTGTAATATTTCAAAATTTCGCTAGAGGACTTAGAACGAAGTGATTTAAAAAAATATACCAAATTCATTTTTTTTAAATGAAGCCCGTACTCCTATCAAAAAATCCAAAACTGCCAAATACAGCCACCCCTCTTGTTATCAAATAAAATATTCTGTTTACATCAGAGAACAGCTTTCTGCAATTGCAAAAAATCGCAGTAAATGAACACCAACAAATACACTCGCTTGCGGTCATACTTGCGCAACCGCAAACATTCGCTGCTGGTTTGCAGTCATTCAAATAATGCACATCGTGCTTTGTTATTTATTCCATCGTTTAGCCTCGTTTGTCAATTAAGATGTTTGGCAAAGAAAAAAAAAAATACAAACAAAAAAGCCAGAAATCAAGCAATTATTACTCATGTAGACATTCAGCAGTTACTATGTAGTACAAGAAAAAAAAATTGAAATATATGTATGTAGGTACAAACAATTTCCATAGAAACAGACTTTTTTTCATCTTAAAAAGTAAAGTAGTTCTGTATGTAGGTACAATGTATTCTTGTTATTGTTGTTTTTATTGTTGTTAATTTTAACAAAGCGTCTCATCGAGTGGTTTATTGTTGTTAATGTTAACAAAGCGTCTCATCGAGTGGACAATGACTACTTGAATGCAAAAGTATAAGAATGTGTGCCTTTTGACTTTACACAAATAAGTTATACCTATTGCGTGCGCAACAAAAATGCAAACAAAACACTTTCAATAAAAAACGCACACATGCAAAAATCAAATGTGTACGAAACGATGTTAAAATTACCAACGTTGAACTTTGTTTTGCAGGCAAAGAGTCAATGTAAATTTGAGCGTATGAATAAATCGAGAAAAATAGTGATTTTGCAGTTCTCTGCTTTACATCTCTTAACCCAACATCGTTTCTTTTCGACTATTTTCTTATAAATAATGATATCGAATTAAAATTTGGTGCCCTACATACCTTAACCTCACTAAAAAATTAAAAGACTCAAAATAAATTCAAATATTAACTTGAACTTGGACTTTATTTAAATAAAACAAAGTCGTGGGCCTAATAAAGGACTGCGGCAAGCCTGTATCTTGATACAGATGAAGCCAACTCAAAATACTTTAAATTGTTTTCCGTTGATAAGTAATTAATAAATAAAAAATGTTTTACTAACGCAAACATAAAGTATTTGACATTTAATTCAAAACCTAATACGGAAATAGTTAAAATAAATAAAAAATTAATTAAACCTCTATTTCCTTAAATAGGTACATACGTAGTGAATTTTACGATATTAAAAATCATACAAACATAAAGCTACTGTAATGGCTGAAGCAGCTGGTATTGGTACTGATTCTGACTCTAGTATCCAGCATAAAAAGGGATACACACATAAAGGATGTGTGATGCGCATGCATAATTTTGTTTATATTTCGTTACTACGTCATCGAGTGTGAAAAATTTCCCATTTGACTTCTAACTCGAAAAATCATAAAAGTTGGTGATTTTTAAAAACACAATCAGGCGATTACGTGTGTCATCCATCAGCCGTCGTAGACAACAAATTTAACTTGATTAAAAATTCCATAAACGTAATTAAATTAAAGCAAAAACAAAACAAACAAATGTTTTCATACTTAAACTTTAAACAGTTTTGTTAAATTAAAATTGTACTCTTTTTTTGTACTTATAAGATTTTTAGATACAAAACAACAACAACAATATTACAAAGCCATCAAAAAAATAAAATATTTATTCAACAATACATACAAAAAAATAACAAGGAAGACGGAAGACATTTAATTCAATACGTCATTTGAAGCGTTTAATTAATTGGTCAGCCAGAACCAGTCAGTCGGTCAACCAGGAAGCAAAACGTAAAATGAAACCAATTATGTCGCGAGTTGTCATGTCCTTTATGATTTATTTAATTTTTGCCACTGGGGTAGTGAACTGTGATGAGAAGAATATAAACAAATTGCTGAACAATCAGGTCATCGTTAGTCGTCAAATTATGTGCGTTCTGGAAAAAAGTCCTTGCGATCAATTAGGACGTCAGTTGAAAGGTAATTTATAAATTTAAAATTATTCAATCTTAAATACATAGGTATTTTACTTAAATTAATTTGATAAATATTTTATTGAGTGTGTATGTATTAAAATTTGTATGTTTTTTACGTGCTCATAACCCAGTTATTTTGCAAGATCTTATAAATTATAAAGGTCATCCATGTTATACACATACAAGTACATAAAAACTTATTTATTGGTCCATCCATACATTCATTTATCAAACAATTTACAAGTCTACATACACACCTATGTATAAACAAAACTACATACATACATACTTACTTCTTAAAATATTAATCTCTTAAAATCAGGACAAGTTTTTTTTAATAATTTAATTCATTATTTTTACTAAAATTTTATTTAGATGGAAAATTTACAAGTTTTTGCAAGTTATATACATACATACATACATACATACACGCATATAAACAAAATAAAAAAATGTTCACTTGAATGCATAAAATTTTGTTTATGGTTTTTGTATCCAAGAGTTCTTGTTGTTTTCACAGTACATACATATGTACATGCCTTAATACTTCGTACATTGTTGGATACATACTTACATTTTTGACATGACGTATAGAGTTTTCCAGCAAAAAATTCACTTTTCAAGTAACGTATGTACAATGTAGTAAGAAATTTCGTTTAACACTACTAGGCCTCGTTACTCATACGTAAATGTTGCATAAACGTAAACCTTGCGGTCGACCTCAGCGGTTGATAGTTATTCAAAATACATAAATGTGTTGAAATGTGTTAAAAAGAAAACAGAAAATTTGTCAAAAATTCAGTATGTACATAATTTATAAATTTGATTTTTGAGTTTGGGTTAACTCAAAATTTAATATTTCCGTAGAGACCAAGGCGAATTCATAAAGGTGACATTTTCGAGTCATCTGTTTCAAGGCCTATCCAATAGGTCTGCTTACTACTACAACAATACAAAAAACAACAGGCATTTTGTTTTGTAAAATTCCTCGCCGTTGTCAAAATCTTACTACTACATAGGCAAAACAAAAGGAAAAATGTGTTTTGTGTGCATGTATGTGTGGCAAAAAACCAAAAAGTAAACAAAAATATACACGTATAAGGAAAATGTAAACAACTTTTGATATCGTTGAGGAATAAACCAAATAAACATCTGGCTTCTTAAGCAGACCTATTGGATAGACCTTGATCTGTTTATTGTCTATTTTTTTGTGTGTATACTGAATGTCAAGCTTTGTTTACATTTTGTGAAAAAATTAATTCAAATTTAAAATTCAATAAAAATGTAAAAATTTGAAAAAAAAACTATTTAAATTTTATAAAATAAAAAAAGTGAATATAAAATATAAACACAAGAAATTAAAAATCCGTAAGGAATAAGTGGAGCCACAATTAATTTGCATTTGAGGACTTTCTAAAGCAATTGTGTATATTTTATTAACAAACAAATTTCCTTTTTTGTATTTTCAACAAATATTTTTGACATTCACTCTAACTTTTTACAAAAACAAAATACATAGTATTTTTCAATAGAAAGGGATAGCTAGCATAACTCTATCTCATGATGCGGTCACCTTTATAAATTCGCCTTGGTAGCAGTGATGCCAACTTTTTGAGAGCAAAAAGCACTTTAAAATTTAAAAAAACCACTAAAAAGCACTATTTCGAGCAAAAAAAAAAGCGTAAAAAAGCACTAAGCCATTTTAACAATTTAATTAAACACAAAACAAGTTGCATTCGGCTGTGCCTAATATTATATACCTCCAAAATTTAAAGAAAAGGCGACGGCGTTGATGGGGACCATTTTCATTCAATTTCTTTCTATACCGTTTTGGTTTGTTGGGTAGATTTTTACAGTGCGTAGATTTGTATTTGTTTTTATTCAAATTATTAAATTGATGTTACGCTTAGTTTTTATACCCTTCACCGAAGGTAAGAGGGTATATATAACTTTGTCATTCCGTTTGTATGTTCCACAATATTGATCCTACACCCTATAAAGTATATATATTCTGGGTCCTTATGAAAAGCGAAGTTCAAATCCGGTTGTCCGTCTGTCCGTCTGTCCGTGTGTATGTTGAAATGGGTTTTCCGAAAACCCCAGAAATGATGTGGACTAGGTTGATGTATATTTATGTCACATATACTCCGTTTAAGTTTGCTATTGAAATTCAGCCAGATCGGTCCAAAAATGACGGAGATATGAGCAAAAAACCACGACTACCTCTAAATTTTTCCAAAAATCCCTTGTTGTTGTATTTTTTTATTTCCGTATATCTTGAGAACGGCAAAAGCCAAAGTTTCAAAATTAGGTACACACATTAAGGTTGCTAATACACATCATCCTACAAAATGTGGGCGGGATTGGAGAAGTGGGCGTGGTACCTCCCGTACCCGTACCAAAATTTTATAAAAACCTAAATTTTAGGGCTGCCATATGTCCTATGGATATGACTTATATATCAAAATATCGTAAATTTTTAGTAGAACATATTTTATAAAAAACTCGGGAAAATCGGTTCAGATACAAAAAAGTTATGACCAAAATTATATTATTTTTTTTTTAAATACCCACTTTCGGGAACCATAGATCTCCCCGAGTCCAAGCTTTATAACTACAGTAAATGGTAAATTCAACACGTCGGTATATAAATCTGCCAAATCGGTTAAAAAATGGCTGAGTTATAACCGAAATACTGAATCCCCAAAAATTACTCTTTTTTTATAATTAACTTTGTTAAAGTATATGTATACAAGTAAATATAAATGTTTATATATAAATATAGCTTTAGTAAATGGTAAATTCTTCCTTAACACGTCGGTATATAAAAATATCAAATCGGTTAGATAATGGGTAATTTATGAGCAAAATACTCCAAAAATGGGCTAAAAAACATCAAAATTTTTATAAAAACCTAAATTTTAGGGCTGCCATATGTCCTATGTATATGACTTATATACCAAAATGTCGGAAATTTGTATGAGTTATAACCGAAATACTGGGGTCTAATCACCGCATACGATATCGAGCAAAATTGATCGAAATTATTTATTTTGGTATCATGAAACTCGATATCGAATGAAATGTATTGAATTTGAAATAATAGCATTCGACATCGAGTAACTCGACATTACATTTATCGAGTTTTCATTCGATACGCCAGTGTCTATCGTTTGCAAAAAAATTCAATAGTTTATTCGATACGATAGTATCGAATGCGGTGATTAGACCCCTGAATTCCAAAAAATTACCCTTTTTATACCCTTCCCCGAAGGTAAAAAAGGTATATATAACTGTAATTTCTAGAATATTGATCCTACACCCTATAAAGTATATATATTCTGGGCCCTTATGAAAACCGAAGTTCAAAACCGGTTGTCTCTTATTTTAAAAAATATTTACCAGTTTTATTTAGTTTTTGTCTAGTTGCTCTGTATTCTGCTCGCACAATGGTGAAGGGTATATAAGATTCGGCACAGCCGAATATAGTACTCTTACTTGTTTATTTCAAAGACTGAAAATAACAGAACCAACAATCAATTTATTATAACATGTCTATGTCTATGGACAAAATGACATTGCGTTCATGGGTATTTTGTCCCATTTTTAAAGTGTCTTCATATCCATTGGCATTGTGACTCTTTCGACATGCATTCTTCAAATGTAGATAAAATTTTTGCTGGGTTGTTCATAAAGAAACAAACATTTAAGCATATGTATGTATGTATATGTATAGATAATCATGGATGTAGGTATATAACATATTTACATTTATGCAGTTATTTTCCTAAATTTATAGGTATTTTGTATCTATGCTTAAAATGTCTTTGAATTTGCCAATGCAATAAAATAAAGACATAAATAATATTATTAATAATATTTTAATTAACCCTTTATGAAACTATTAGTAAGAAACGTTATTACTGCTTTTCTTTGTAAATTACTTAAGACGAATTAATTTTTTCCATTCTAAATCAAATGGTTGTGTTGAGTTGTAATTTTTTGATGTTTTTAATTGCCGCAATATAGCAAAATTGTAAATCATAATACAAAAATTAAAAAATTACAACTCGACAGATTAAGGCCACTTTTAGCCTTAATCTTAACACGGTTTGAGAAAAAAGTGGTTTTCGGGAGAAGGAATTTTAATTTTTCAAACTTTTGACATTCCCGGGAACGTATAAAACTTGTCTAATTCCCGGGATTTTGTTTATCTACGAGTAGAATAGTGTTAAAAATGTAGATTATCGGCATTGTAAAACTGAATAATTTTTTACCTAGAATATATGTTTCAGACGTTACAGTTTGTCATAAATCGCTTACATTTCGTTCAGCTATACGTTTTCCAGTAACCATCACCATAATCATTCACCATTTTGTAAATGTCATTTCCCTGATCAAAATTTGTATTAAAATCTTTAAAATTTCTAAGAATTAAAAAAAAGAAACAGTTGGTAACAGATACAAAATAACGCCCCTATTTATAATTTATTTTTTAAAACATTGGGTGCGTTCGTAAATGCATCACTGCGCTGCATCAGAAAATCAAACTTTTATTAAAGCCGATAAAAAATAATTATAATTGCTTTTTATTGTATGACTATTATTTTTGTGGAGTATTTCACAATTTTTTGGCCCACATTTACTTTACTGATAAAAATATAACGATTTGAAATCACTGATGCAGCGCAGTGATGCATTTACGAACGCACCCATTCTGAGCCTAGATTCCAGAAACATATTAAAATTGAGGTATTCATAATTCCTCTTCCGGTTTATTTCCATTTTTATTTATTTATTAATTAATCAAAACCAGTGTTTTGCATGAATACAGTTTAAGGCGGCATTTATACGATGTCTTTTCATACATGTCTAACAAACACGTTTGATTTTTTTTGTTAGCGATCGGGATTGAGAAGAAAGAGGGGTCGCCAAACAGACACAAAATGGGTTGTCATGTTAGTTAATAAAAGTTTTCATATTTTAAAATATGTATGTATATGTTTGTTAGACAATTAAACATGAAAACAGACATGTTTGTAAAGACATCGTGAAAAAGCAAAAGGGGTTTGGTAGCGAGTTCAAAAGAGAATGAAAAAAACAGACATGTCTTAAAAGACATCGTATAAATGTCACCTACAATTAAGAGTGATTCATTCGGTTGTGCCGAATTTTTGATACCCTCCAGCGAAAGTAAGAATATTTAAGGCGTACGCATTTTAAAAGACTATCTTAATGAAAACTGACCTCACATTATTATAATTCGTTGCGGTTTTAGGCGTACTCTATTACAAAAGTACGCTTTATATGACTTATGATAAATTACACTGCTTTACAAATTTTAAGTTTGGAAAAGTACCAAGAATGCCACATGTCTAGATAAGTTAATTGGTGCCTCCTGAACACGAAAAACGCTGTAATTTTTTTTTCCTAAGTACGGTTTTTTAGATAACGTTTTTTTTAAATACGTTAAAACTGATGGATTTAAAAAACACGGAATTTTATATGAGATGAAAATATTGTCGCTCCACAAAATCCTTAATAAAAACTTTATTTTTCATATGATTTTTTTCAAATGTTGGTAATTAAATATAATATTTGGTTAAAAAATAAAACATTCCAGATATTTAATATAACGTAGAAAAAAGCGAAATAAAAATGAAAAATTTGGAAAAAAAACGTAAAAAATAGGTGCCATAACTCAGCCATTTCTTATCAGATAGAAATTTTCAGCATATCGACGGAAAAGGCATTCAATTACCTTTCCAAAAATGTGCCACTTGTTTCGATCGGACTTGGGCTCCACAAGGGTTGGAGTGGGACCATATACCGAAAAACACAAAAGTACCGTTATGTAAAAAACGGTACTTAGGAAAAAAAAATTACAGCGTTTTTGTGTTCAGGAGGTCCCAATTAACTTATGTAGGCATGTGGCGTTCTTGGTATTTTTTGGCTGTAAACCAGTGTTATGCGCCGACCAAACAGAAATTTAGTTGCTTTTATTTCTACTCATCTAAAACTTAATTTGAATAAAATATCATGATGCGCGCCATTTTTGGCCGTTTTAAAGTGATTTTCAGGAGAATATGACTAGAATTCACAATGTCACATTTCATAAAGATCGGCCCATAATTCCCCATATTAAGCCCACTCTCGGAAAACCCTTTAGTTCGCCTAAAACCGTAACGAATAATGATTTTATCGACCATGCTCTGGAAATCGAAATCACGTGAAATTGAAATTGAACAAATTTAATATATTCTTTTATATGCCATATACTTTGAAGACCACTAACATTTGAAATCAGAAAATTGAATTAAAACAAGTAAGAAAGTAAAGTCGGTCAAGCCCGACCATATGATACTCTACACCACAGTATTAAAAAACACATCATGCTTATATGTCCATATAAATATGGATTTATCTATGTTTATAAAAGTCATTAAAATCGGTTTAAAAGTTTGTGAGAGGCAGAAATCGCCCCCTGCCTCCCCTGCCTCCCCTTGTGATCCTTTTTTTTTTGAAAAACTGTGTAGCTTATGTGTCCATATAGATATGGATCTATCTATGTTTTAAATTTTATTAAAATCGGTTTGAGAGGCCGAAATTGGCCCTATCTCCCCTCGTGGTCCTATTTTTTAAAAAATACATCCCTTTTGTGTCCATTAAGATGTGGTTCTATGTTTGTTTTAAATTTCATTAAAATCGTTTTGATAGTTTCTGAGAGGAAGAAATTTCCCCCTATCTTCCTTCGTGGTCCTATGATTTGGCCCATTTTTAATCGGCTTGGTCCTTGTGCCAATAAGAACCTATGTCCCAAATTTTATCAAATTATCTCCAAAATTGCGACCTGTACTTTGCGCACAAGGTTACATGGACAGCCAGCCAGCCGGACGGACATCGTTAGTTCGACTCAGAAAGTGATTTTGAGTCGATCGGTATACTTTAAGGTGGGTCTAGGACCAATATTTTAAGGCGTTACACACATCAGCACAAATGCATTATGCCCTCTCCACTATTGTGGTGTGGGTATAAATATGCATCGATTTAAATTTCACGTGATTTTTATATGTATTTTATTTATATTTTAATTCGGTTTCTTACAGTTTCATAAGAATAGAAATCACACTGTCAGTTTTTGTGAAGAACGGCCCACAATTTGCCATACATATGTCCCTTTAAAAGCCCACTCCGGAAATATTATTACTTTAGGTAGATGGTATCAAAGAATATAAATAGCACTTTTATTTATTCTTATGTTATTTTTTTATTAAAAAGTAACAAAATTCTATTACTCACCTTCTTTTTTAATAAGTTTTGTTAAAATATACAAAACGTTTTCTTATTTTATATTTTAACATGTGCGGCGTTGCCTGATTACTGAATTTATTTATTGGCCCTTTAACCCGATTTATGATTCATAGAAAAAATATATACCTATGTACATATACACATACTTACATAGATATATAGATGTTAAAACTTTTCCTTATTTCTCGTTTGGTAGTTTAATATTTATTGTTTAGTTGGGGGTTAAAAAATTGACGTCAAAGCAAAGTTGCGTGTACAAAATGATAAGAAAAGATTCGAAACTTTGCAATATGTACTTAGAAAATACATAAACACAAGTACACACAGGTCATTAATATTAAGCAAGAATTTACTTCACACATGAGTAATTTTGCCAGTCATTTATGTTTTTTTATTAATAACAATTTTTATATTTTTTTTAATTTTATTGGCATAACATTTTTGTTAACGATTTGATTATTTGTCTAAAAAAAATTACTATTTGTACCTAAGAATGCTAGAAATAAAGACTGCGTCCTCCCAAAAACAAAGTTAAAATCTTCTTCGCATGTTGGACAAATGACGTCAGGCGAAACATAATTTTTTTTTTTTTTGGAAAAAAAATAATTTTTTATTAAAATTTCGAAATTTTTGTGTTTTAAAAATTCATAAAAAATTGGAAATGCAGCTTTTGCAGACATATAAAAAACGAAGCTGATAACAAGCCATAAATGATAAAAATCTGTTAGCAACTTTTGATTTTATTCACAAAAGTCGAAAAATTTTAATTAATTTAAGAATTTCATAAAACGCAATATTTGTATGGGAGACCCTCTAAGAAGTGGTGGTAAGGGGCAAGTATGTCTCGAAAAAATGTGGAGAACAAAAAAGTAATTGAGGTCGGTCATACATTATATCCAACTAGGGGCGACTCCTGGGCATTTATGGGACTTTTTCTTCAATATATTCTCGCGTTACATAAAAAGTACTCATAACCAAAGTAAAAGTTAGAAATTCTAAAACTTTCAGTTATTTTATACAGGCCTTTGGGAAAAAACTAACCTATTCTCTTCTGTACGTGTGAGCTGATATCTCTTTCTTTCACATTATTACTTACAACAGAAAACACAACAGTGCTCTCACTCGCACACGTCAGTCCTAACGTGTATATAACTGCCTAGGTAACGGTAGCGATACTGGTAGTATTATATTATAAATAACTTTTTAGTTAACCGATACACATATCCATTATTACTACTTATTAAGTAACTTGTTAATTAACAGGTTTATATATCGATTAGTTAACCGTTATTAATACAGGTTAGTACTACTGATTACTACCAGTTATTGTATTCCTTTAAAATTTTTAATTTTTTTATTGTAAGAAAAAAGGACATAAAATAAAATTAAAAAAGTAGTATAATAAAAACAATTAATTCATTTAAAGTTTGAACTTTTGGAGGTCACTTTGAGATCATTTAAAAAAAGTAAAAAATATAATAAAAACCAAAAAAAATAATTCATTTAATGTTGTAAAAATAATTAAAAATATAGGTAAAACAAAAAAAATTCATTAATGATAAAAAAAAAATTCATTTAAAAATTAGGTAAAAACAAACAAATAATAATAAAAAAATAAAAACAAAAAACAATTATTTTAAAGCTTAATAAATAAAAATTAAAAAAACTTATAAAATAGGTACATATGTATATTACATTCAAATTGTTTTTTTTTTTAACGAATTTGCGTTGCTTGTACCGGTTATGGCTGAGCTCGATGCTTTTTTTTAATACTTTTTCAAAAGAATTTCGTCCTTCTGCTGCAAAAACATCTGGAAAAATAAGAAATTATAAAAAGGAAGACTACATTTTTGTCGATCAGTGGTCATACCACTAAGAATTTTGTTTATGAGTGTCAGCTGGACCAACGCTCGCTTCTCTTCTCTTCCATCAAAATTAAAAATGTTAATTAGTTTGTCCTCCATAATTTTTCTAAACACTTCATCCACCGTTCCTTTGCCACCTTTGAGCTGGAAGAGATATGACTTCTGTAAATAGTATATAATGTATATTTATTTTTAGTAAATAGAAAATATAGTATGCAATAAATTTTAAAATACCATTGCCTCGCGGTATACCGGGTTTTCCAACTTCTCCTCAACGTCCTGTGCAGCGTCAATTGATGACAATGGTAATGTTCCAAAATATTCGCATTTTCACCGGACGGACAACTTTCTACACTTTCTGCTTTATCAACAATTGCAAATTTATTTATATTTCTGTATATTTCCCCTTTTGTTTTAAATTTCTTTTTTTCAACGCTTAAAGCATTTTGTAGAGATTTTGTTCAACTTTACTCGTACAGCACTAAATAATAATAGCTCTGTTTCTTTACTCTACTTTGGGATCCCTCGGGATCCCAATTTGCACGAAAAGCGTTCCCGTACTTTTAATTTGTGTAAGTGAGAGCGGATTTGAGAGAATAAAATTCTTCTTCTTCTTGCACGAAACAGCCCAGAATTTTTCTTCGTGCAAATTGTGTAAATTGTCAAACAGCTGTAAAACATAAACAAAACAATGAAATGCAAAGCAAAAAAATTTTGAACCTAATTTTGGAAAAAGTGTTGTGGAGTCAAATAATGTACTTAAATATAAAGTTTTATGTTGAAATATTAGAAAAATATAATGTTTATTATTGTAAAAGTGTTTGTTTGGTTTAATTTTTGGTAAAATTAGTTTATTTCTGCAGACAATATACAATTTTTCAAAAGTGGCATACATTTTTATTGTTTTGTAAAAACTATCAAAACAATGACTTTTTATTTCGTGCTTAAAATTTGGTTTTTTTTCTGTTCCCGTACTTTTGTGTAATTTTGTCTCTTTATGAGAGAAATTTATGCTTGCTCTCATTTTCACGAACTTTACCCAAAAAGTAAAGAAACAGAGCTAATGTGTAACATGGTAGAAAGAGTAAGATATAACACGCTTCTTTAATCGAAAAGGCCATTTTTTCTAACTTAAGGTGCTTACCCAACAAACACGGAGGTTTGATTTCAAATTGAAAATGATTTGAAATCAAACGTTTTCTCAATCGACAAACGTTTGCTAATGATTTGAAAATCATTTGAAAATCATAGCGTTCTCAACAAAAAGGGGAAATTATTTTCAAATTGAAAAATGCCTTTATTTTCAACTTGCTTTCAAACGTAATTCTCAAATGTTTTTCAAATGTGGATTATAATACAATGTGGAATATAAATAAAAATATTTTATTTTTTTACTTTAAATTTAGTATTTATTTAAATAAACTGTGAGATAAACATTCGGCCACATAACTAAAAGATGAAATAATGTTCTTTCCGTCCTCCAATTCTTGGAAAGACAAACTACTTGGCTCTCTTTTATTTTGAGGATTGTAGCACCGCGATCGTTCAACAAACTTTCTTCACTTTCCCGTTTTATTTTCCTTTTTTCGTTTTTTTGATCATTGTAATTACTCACAAATAATTTTTATTTTTCACAAGAAATAAGCTGTTCACTTTATATTAAAATTTATTTTTAATATTAAAACACATGTAACCACAAAGAAAAAACTTTAACTTTAATCGCCATTTTTAATGATTACATTTTTTTTCGCTTTAGTATTGCCAAGTTTATTTTTGATTTGAATTTAACATTTGACAAACATTTGACATCAAATTGATAAAACATTTGATATCAAATGTTTATTTTCAAATCATTATCAATTTGAATTCAAATGTTACATCAAACAATTGAAAAACGTTTGAGAATTGTGGTTGATGTCAAATGATAAAGTCATTTCATATCAAAGGTTTGACTTCGTGTTTGTTGGGTATGGAAATCAAGTGTGCATATGTATGTGTTAAAATTTTAAAATCTTTAAATGTATTAGTATATCGGTTAGGCAGGTTTTGCAGGTTAGCTGCATTTTCCAATTTTTTATGAATTTTTAAATAACAAAAATTTCGAAATTTTGATAAAACAATTATTTTTTATTTTTCCAAAGCAACTGCGCATATAAGAAAGAAGTTTTACTTTTCTTAAAGGAAATTGCGGAATTTCGGTTTTTTAGTTTTTTTTTCAATAATTTAAAGCGTTTTTGAGTAACGCGAACAAAAAAACGCCGAGCACCACTGGATTCAGCGTACACAAATTATGTTAAAACGCCATGTGCCCGGCTTGTCTGTTTTTTCCACTAGCATAGTGATATCAATTCATATTTAAATCTAGTTTTTCAAATAAATTTATTTTTATTTGACATGAAAACGAATTTTAAACATGAATTGATATTTAAATAATTCGGTGAAATCGGCAAAAAGAAATCACTTGAAAATTTGTATTCTATACTTAAATAAATTTTGAATCTTCTGTTTGTTCTGTTTTGTTCTGTTTTTTCTACATTAGATTAAGAATCGAAATATCTGGGATATGAATTGGCCATTATTAACGCCTTATTCTATGAAAGAAAATGAAGAAAGCGAATTTATCAAGCCAAAGAGAAAATTAAGCTAAAAGCAGTGGTAGAGAGAGTGTCCTCCCCACTTGCAGCAAAGTAGTGGGTTATGAAAGGAGTATTTCAATTAAAATTTATTTACATTTGCAGCGTTGTTTGAACATTTAAAAACAAACAACTAATTTTCTTTATAATTTTTTGCATAAATATATTTCTTAAAATCATTTTTACTTAAACTTTTTCAGCTGCTCTTCCCGAGGTAATTGTTCGTAATTGTCGCAATTGTTCTCCCCAGCAGGCACAAAATGCCCAGAAGTTAACCACATTTTTACAAACAAAATATCCAGATGTCTGGGCCATGCTTTTGAGAAAATATAAAACATAAATTACAAACAAATAAGTAATAAAAATATCTATGTATGTATTTTAAAACAAATCGAATAAATACAGAAACTCAAAGTATTCTATTCCGTCGTACTAAATTAAGGCACATTCATGAGGATACGCATCCGCGAGAGTTATTCTGGCTGTAATTTTTTTTTTTTTTTTGTTTGTTTTTACATGAAATTTTGACATTTAACGTAACTTAGTTTATATATAAAAACAACAGCTGGAGGGATGCGTATAAATATTTAGTGAACCCTGTATTAATTGAAAAAAATTTCTAAATTAAATGTATGTATGTATTTTTAAAATTACACCCACGATACTTCAAACACAATGAAAACCCATGTAGTTAAATATCGTCTATGCACATTTTAACAGATAAAATTAAATATAAATACAGAAAAAATTTGTATACCTATGCTTATATGTATTTAACAGTTCCTAAATGTCAACTTAATGTTCATTTATTTAAGAAACAAATAAATTAAAATCAATATTTATATTTCTAGTGCATGCTTAAAATAAAAAATGTAGTAAATGTTTTTAAAATTAACTTATTCATAATACAAATTTGTGCTACAGTTTTAAAAGATTTCAAAATTTACCCACGTTTTCTTTAAAATTTTGTCAATTCATTTGTAATTATTGTGATTTTAACAAAAAAAAACAAATTTGTACTTTTATAATTAAAACATCATTATTAAAACAACACGATATGTCCGGACAACAGATCCCATTAATGTATAATGAACCTGTTCCAAATGAACGACACTATGTTGTAGAATACAGCTATAGCAATAGCAATTACACCTTTTCCAGTTGTAATTCAGAAAGCCTTAATTGTAATTCAGATTAGTCAATTGAAATTTAGAAAGCGTTAGTAATAATTCAGATTAGTCAATTGTTATTCAGAAAGCATCGATTGTAATTCAGAAAATAATAAATTTAATAAAGAAAAATCACCAAAAATACGCCAGCCCCCGTTTTGCGGCTAGGACGCTCATACACTCCGATACCAAGTCCCATTGAGAATATTTGGTCTAAAATTAAAGCCTATGCCAAAAGCAACATTCGTGTTCCAAACGTTGCAGGTCCTTGCGTGATAGAAAGAAGATTGATCTACTTGGAGGATATTATAGATAAGGGGGTGATTGTGCTAGTGATGTGCAACACTGCACAGTTCACCGGGCAGTAAATGACATGGCATTCGGTCGCTAATCTACATACATATTTAAAAAAATACAACGAAATATATACTACAAACTTACGAATGTATTTAGCTCCTTGGTGCACATTTTTTTTTTTTTTTTGTAATGATAAAATAAAATAAATCGTTTATAAAACTTGTTTGCTTTCTGAATTACAATTGACACTTTCTAAATTACAATTGTCTAATCTGAATTACAATTGACTAATCTCAATAACAAACGTCGCCTTCTGAATTACAATTGGAAACGGTGTAGTTGATGAAACATTCTTATAAAGTATGTAAGTTATAACACTTCTAAAAAAAATTTTTTGTGGTTCTGTGTTTGTGATTTTCGTTAAAAAATATAAATATACTGCAGTGCAAAATACAAAACGCATGTGATTTTTAGAGATTGCTTAGTGCCGACTCACACGCGTCAAGTTTGACTCATCAAGTCTTGAGTTTTTAGAAGAGAGGGGAAAATAAATGGAATTATCTTTTCCCTTCTCTCCTAAAAGCTCAACTAGACGTGTGTGATCAGGCACTTACTTTTGTATTAAAAATTTAAAAGAAATACCCAAGGTACATTTCCACAAGCAGCACTTGGAATCTAGCTGTCTCTTTTTTGTTATATGTTATGTTATATGGACATATAAAGCTACATACAAAATAAGGGACTGCCAGATGTTTTTATCGTGCATATACATTGTTAAATGTGCCTTGGAAGTACCAAAAATGTGTTAACTTTTTTTCGTAACCCCCGACCACTCAAGCAATTTGTGATATCTTAACGCAAGCAATGTTCAAGCTTATACCTTAAGGTGGCGAACACGTCCATATCTTATAACAAAAATTGAAAAATATGCTGTAGAGAGGTTGTATGTTATTTCCACTGCGAAGAAAAAGAAAAGCACTAAAAATAAAAAATAATTATTTACAAGCTCTAAAAACAAGTAACTATTCAGTTTTATTTATATGTATTTATTTAATAATACACAAATAAGTTTTTTCCTGATTTTTTGTTTTTTCTTTTTGTACCATTAAAAACACTCAGAAGACATAACCATTTGACAGCATCTCTTAAAACATAATTGCTCAGCAGTGTAAGCAATAGAATTTGACAGTTGCCACGGCAATAATTGCCAAATTTATAGGCCGTATGTTCTGGTAGTAAGTTCTGGCTCACACTCCTCAAGTTTTAGCCGTCAATACTTGAGTTTTTAGGAGAGAAAGGAAAAGAAAAGACATCCTCTTTTCACCTCTCCTAAAAGCTGAAGACTTGACGGCTAAAATTTGAACCAGCACTAATGGTAGAAAATACAACCCTGTCATGATAAGTTATTATTGTTCTTTGAACATTTTCAATCAATAATTAGATCAGGGAAGCATTTTCGTCAAAATACGTAAGACTTGTGTTACCGACTAAACCACCCTTTAATGGTAAGTCCTTTTTGGAATGACTTATTAAAACTTGCTTCAAGCTAGTTTACACTATCTCACAAGTCTTACGTATTCCACAATACTTTGTGAGATAGAAATCTAATGAGTTTTGTTGCGACTGTCAAAAATTCCAATTTAACATGACAGTTTATGTTCACACCATCACACAAAGTATAAACACTCACACATGAAAAAAAAGCAACCCTGATCCAGTGAAAAGTATTATTATTTAGACATTTTTCAAAAAACGATGAAGTCGTATGGGAGCCAAACATTTTTCACAATACTTGTCATTTTCGTGACACATTTCATTCACACTATCACACTTTGTCATATTACTTGAGTTTTTGACATGCATTAATACAAAGTATAATAGCGTGATCTAGCCTTTAGCCATAATTTCGAAATTTTACACCATGTATTTTTTTGACAGATATCAAGAAAATACAAAATAGCTAAATTTTAGAAAAAAAATTTAGTTAGTTTTTATAACAATGATACGCAAGTCCACGATTCTTGAAAAGACTATTCGAATTAAGAAGACAAAGCTTTTATTTTATAATAAGCAATAGGTAAATGGCTACAGCCGGACTGAAAATTCAAAACGACAATAGCGTGGATTTATTTATCGTTAAATTTTTCGCGGTAAATTATTAGACCCTTATGTTTAGTTTGATTTTTGATCCAGTGGGTGTTTTGTTTAGAACACATTTACGTTTTTCTTACTTGTCAGTCTTTGCTGAAATGCTGGTGGTTTTTACAAACTGAAATTTTAATTTCCTAACTACATATTTCTATTATAATGATTCACCAGCTTTAAACAAATTATTTGTTGCTTTGGTTAATAAAACACGAAAAACTTTAAAATTTTGTTGCTTCTATCAATATTTCAAGCTCTATTTGCGATTATGTACGGCAGTTTATCGGAAATTTAGTTTTTTTCTTGCAAATAGGTTATGAGTACTCGCTACGGTGAGGAACACATTCATAGCCGTTGAATTTGTACCTTTGTGGAGAAAAAGCCCATCTAAAACGAAATAAAGTATTGCATTACTTAAGAAAAAAATAATAAGGACCCTTTTGCTGCGATATTTGCTTTTTGTCACTTACGATTTAATCGCAAATAGGGCTCGATTTAATTTAATTAAGGGTTGTAACGAATACCGATACCGAAATATCGGGGATACTTCAGATTTTTCGATATTTTGGTATCGGCGATACTTTGCTGTCGATACGACGATACTTTTTTCATATAGGTATGTCTATATTTTTTCTCTTTTTTTTGAGTATTTTTTAACAAACATGCACCAAAACAGAATAATAAAATTTTTTCATATAACATATCGTCGGCTTAATATGCAAACCTGCTAAATCCACTTTTTAAGTAAATTAAGATTTTGATGCCGTATGAGAAATATACGCCTCGTCGACCATCATGTAGGTTTTCTTCAATTTGAGTCTTGAAGGGTGTAAGACCAACCATATTTTTGGTTTTTCTCTCAAGCAGCAAAAAGGAAAAATAAAAAGTTTTTTGGCTCTCCTGTAAAATGTGTTGAAATGGAGTTAGCAGGTTTACATATTAAGCCGACAATATGAATCAACGAGATGGAGAATACTCCCAAAATTAAGCGGCTGTCTTAGCATCTGAGAGAATTCGAGAATGATAAGCCTATTTGCATCCTTTGCAGAGATTCTGTTAAAGAAAAAGTCAAAAGATGCCCTTAGATCTTATAATAAATATGTATGTCTAAAGTAGCAGATCCGCTTGTTTACGGCCGCAATGACGTGGTATGTATACCCAAACTTAAAAAAAAAGCAAAACATTTTTTAGTTTTCAAATAAGTTCTGTCGCATCGGAAAGACCTTTTTCCACTGAAGGTCTCTGATCCCCGCAAAAATTGAGAATACTTTGTTTTTTAAACAAAATCTTGGTTATGTCAATTTGAATACATATTAATAATTTAATTCTTACGCTGTTATCGATTTCGGCGATATTTTATTTTGAGCATCAGTATCGTATCGGCAAAAAGGCGTATAGTTCTTTCTTTAATTTCAATATTCGAAAAATATTTATTCTCCCTTTTTTTTAGAAAAGTAAGAAACCTCTCAAAACCGGATGCGTTTATAATTTTGCACCGCAGTGTATGGCACAAAAACAACAGAAATTTAAGTTAAAAAATAAATTATTTATTCTACTTGCTTTTAATTTTTAAGACTTTTTATGCAAAACATTTAATAAAATAATAAATTACATCTATATACATACATACACACATATGCATATGTACATATATGATATAAAACAAGTGCTGGATTTTAAAATTTTATTAACTACTTGGTCTTTAAAAAAATTGACACTGAACTTCCTGTGGATTTTTAGAAAAAGCTAAAAAAGATAAGACGTACTTTGGCACCAAAAAATGTATTTAACTGTGTTAAACATTTGTCACTCATGATTAGGCCAGTAATTTTAGGTAAACAAGACTGGTATTTGAAAAACACCGTTATACCAACATATGTATATTCATATAAGCATCGCTTCAAACTTAAGTCAAGCATGTACAATAAAAAACGCACACAAATAATTGCATCCAAACTAAATTTGCTAAATTTTGGTCGAACTTTGAATTTATCTATGCACTGTCGATTCAAGTAAAATGCTGATCAAATTAAGCGAGTTTTTTATAAGCACAGTATGTATGTGCATATAAACATATAAGCACCAAAAAAACGTGCAAATTATGAAATGCTTAAAATAATAAGATAATAATATTTAATAAAAGCTATATTTGGGGTTAGTATTTATAGGGGAGCTTTGTCACATATGGACCAATTCGGATAAAATTTGCCAAGATTTAGATTGCAATAAACCTCTATTATGAATGGGGTTTATATTGAGGATATTTGAAACTATGGACCACCGTGAAAATAATATGTACTTAGTTTCGTTAAATTATCTCCAAAATTGCGATCTGTGATTTGCATACAAGTTTTACATAAACAGCCAGCCAGCAGGATGGACATCGTTATATGGACTCAAAATTTGATTCTGTTACAAACATCAGCATATCCTCACTTTATTGTGGTGTGGCTATAAAAATTAAATAAATACAATTCTTTTTATTCAAAAATAAGATTAACTTAAAAACAAGTTAGACTGCTATCTTCGTCTGTGCCAAATCTTTGAAACCCTGCACCGTGAGTTAGAACATTTGAGTTGTAAGCCTTATTTGAATGTACATATATAAATAATTAATTCAATTTTATAAATCGGACGTCAGTATTTAAATTGGTTGCGTTTAAGACCTTTATTCAAAAAGCTTTATGCTTTTATTTCTAGTCATATAAAATTTAATTTACCCCATAAAGTATATATATTCTGGGTCCTTGAGTAATTCTAAGTCGATTTAAGGCTCAGTTAGCCGGGAGTAACAATAACGTTGCAAATCAGCTGCTCCATTTTGTTGTATGTAAAGCAATTAGAACGATTATAGCTAGCAGTAAGATGTTACGTGTCAATCTGTAAGAAATAGATTGGTCTTACTTTTTTACGGTAAGGTTACTGTTACTCCCGGCTAACTGAGCCTTTACATGTCCGTCTATCTGTCCGTCTGTTGAAAACACGCTCACTTTCGAAAAACTCAAAAGAAATAAACAAATTTGGTGTTAAATTGCTTGTAGTTATCCTAAGCAGTTTGGGATTGAAATCCAGCAAAATCAGTTCAGTATGATCAGAGCTATGAATCAAAATGTGGAACCACCACCTAAAAAAAATTTATAATTTTGTTACAAAAACTAACATTAATGGTGGAATAATGCACAGAATGATAAGAAGATATAAGTCGTTTTGTTCGACTGGGAATCACGCTGTAAAATTTCGTGACGATACGTCCATATAAGCCCTACTCCCGGAAAACAGTATAGTACGCCTAAAACCCTTATTAACAATGCTATCACAACAAATTTTGACACGTCACAGTTTAATAGGAGTAGAAATGACACTGAAAAGTTTCGTGAAGATCCCAATCCCGCAAAACAGCTTTAAATTTTTTTTTTGTTCAAAAAAGGCAATACAATTTCCCACTCGATATTGATCGGAATTTTCTAGAAAATAATGGACATATTAGAAATCATTACTGTTATAATTGTATAAAAATCGGTGTGTTTAATTATTAGAATTTTTTACTCAAATTAATTTTTTTTTGCTTGAAAAATTTTATTTGGAATAGGGCATATGGGAGCATTAATGCTACTACAAGCATACTCATAATCTTTTCTTTCGAAAAATATAAACATTTTTATATATTTCTGGAGAATTTCAAAAGATTTTGCTATGCGTGCTTAATTCCCAGTTTTTATTCTTGACAAAAACACTTGAAATTTATTGTTGATGGGATAAGCTATTCCTATGCATTTCACTGGTTGCTTAGGCCAGATCATCAGGAAACTTCATCCATAAAGATTTTAGACAAACTAAAGATATTAAACCAAATAAAACTGTTAAACGTATAAGAATTATAGCAACAGTTCTACTTGTAACAATATCAAAGCTTGAACAAAACACATTAACAATAAACAACAGTGGGTTTATCTCATCTTACATTCCCCACTACAATTAGTTGAAATTCTCTCAACATTAATTGTAGTTGTAAGTAGGTTAAGAAAAACAAAATAGAAACAACAACAACTTACAAAAGATGTTGTCAATTAAGTGTTTCTTTTTTAGGCCGTGCACTTGCCTGTTTATTATCAAAAAGTAATTTCAATTTTTGGGAATACAAAATTTTAATTTCAAAAGATTTTGCTATTCGTGCTTAATTCCCAGTTTTTATTCTTGACAAAAACACTTGAAATTTATTGTTGATGGGATAAGCTATTCCTATGCATTTCACTGGTTGCTTAGGCCAGATCATCAGGAAACTTCATCCATAAAGATTTTAGACAAACTAAAGATATTAAACCAAATAAAACTGTTAAACTTATAAGAACTATAGCAACAGTTCTACTTGTAACTTGGAGAAAATATCTTTTTATCGCGCGCGAGAATAAATGAGTATTCGTATTACCTTTATATGCATATACATTCGCCTCGTATATACCACTTTAGCTTTAAAAAAATGCATAGGCATGTAATAATACCTATTATCATTTTGAGAATAGGATTCTACATTATCAATTCTACAACAGGTTCAACTGGAACCAGTTCCACTAGAATACTTTTTAAATTAAAAAAATAAATAAGTGTAAATTTTTAAATGTTTATTTTCTTTTTTATTTAAATAACAATAACGTCAAAAACATATTTTTTGCTTAAATAACAATAAAATTTAATTATATCTACTATTCAGTAGGTTGGAAAATTGCCTCCAAATATTCCATATTTAGTTTTGTATTACATCTGTCCTGTAGCAGACCTTTTGCTTCTTCATCTAAGTCCCGATGTTCTATATTCCATTGACTTCGAATGCTAGAGATGAGCGGATCTGTCGTTGCCAACAATACATTAAACAGATCTTCGATTGTAAAATCTCGTGACATTTTTCTGGTATTGTGCTCCCTATAAAATCTGTAATCTTTATTCCTTTTTTCCTGGGCTTCCACTGACAGATCTCCTAGTGGTACTAAATGATCCCTAATGACATCCTCTCCATGATAAAGGATTTTATGAATTGTTGCATATTTCTCCATGAATAATTGGTAGTATATATTCGTGCTGTTTCTTTGGCATAATCCCCAAATTTTCTATAATCAATTTGTTCATTGCATGCAAGTACATGAATGACAATTTTAAATCTTATATAAGACTTATATAAACACCTGTTATTTCAGATGCTTTTTTGGGATCAGAAAACGGCCTTCTTACTGTATTCCCATCATTCGTATTGCCTGATCCTTGTTTTGGTTGGTCTATAATCAACCCACATTTGCGAAATTCATCCTGAACATGCTTCTTTTTATGCTTCTTAAATCCTTGTTGGTGTCATTGTTTCTAATTGATCCTGTAGGTACAAAACCAAAATCATAACTGATTTGTAGTATGTGCTCCATAATTCGTATTCTTGTATGTAGCGGCGATAATCCAAATTCATATGCATTAGTATTATCTAATGATTTTTCCGGGACTTGGTTTAATTTGCTTAATTTTGCAGTTCTGATCATATTTCAGTGTTGCAGGAATATAAATTGAGTTGCCCTTCAATGTAACTTAAAACATCTTCCTCCTTTTTTTTTAAATACTCTTCGGATAATTCTTTATAGCTGAAGCTCTCCATTTTTATATGTAGATATTTAAAAATTAGATTGTTATTGCTTAGATATATTTTAACAACTGAGATTTTATTCGAATACCACTGGCTTTTATACATAGCTTGCGTTATACTGTAACATAATAAGGTAACATAATAAGGTAGAATAAAAAACTAAAATTGGCTAAAGTAGGATACGCTTAAAATTGGTAATTATATAATATAAAATACCTAGTCATATGAATAGGTAAAATAAAAAGAGCAAAAGAAATGTTGCGTATAATTTTACACAAACTAAAAAAGTGTTCTATAGGCTGGTCCAAACAGGTACAAAAGTGCATTTGGGTTTAAAGTGGATACTTTCACCTTCCTACAGCTAGTAAAATCTCTTTTGACCCTCATAAATTCTATTCTTCTGAACTTCAATTTGACTAAAATATAGAACCTGAAAAAATATTTAATAACACAGCAGGTATAATCGGTACAGTAATACAACATTACATTGTTTAAAGACTGCTTTACTACCAATATAAAAAGTGTTGAACCCACTATGATGTTATTATTATCTTAAACTGTGAAGATTTGTTATTAATTATGGTTTTAAGCGACTAAACTGTTTTCCGGTAGTAGGGTTTATATGGGGCCTAGGGTAAATTATGGACCGATCATCACGAAATTTCACAGCGTCATTTCTAGTCCTTTAAAATTGTGACGTACCAATTTCTGTTATGCTAGCATTATTAATTATGGTTTTAGGTGTACTAAACTGTTTTCCGGGAGTAGGGTTTCTATGGGGCCTAGGGTAAATTATGTACCGATCTTCACGAAATTTCACAGTATCATTTATAAGTTTATAAAACTGTGACGAGCCAAAATTTGTTATGATTGCATTATTGTTTACGGTTTTAGGCGTACTAAACTGTTTTCCGGTAGTAGGGTTTATATGGGGCCTAAGGTAATATATGGTCCGATCGTCACGAAATTTCACAGCGTTATTTCTAGTCCTAAAAAACTGTGACGTACCAAATTTTCTTACGCTAGCGTTATTTTTTACGGTTTTAGGCGTACTAAACGGTTTTCCGGGAGTATTGTTTATATGGGGCTTAGGGTAAATTATGGACGGATCAGCGTGATTTCCAGTCAAATAAGACAAATTTTTGCAAAATCTTATCTCATTCCGTGCCTTGTCCAGCATTTATGTTATTTTTTGTAACAAAACTATCAACTATTTTAGGTGTTGGTTCCACATTTTGATTCATAGCTCTGGTCCTACTGAACCGGTTTTGCTGGATTTCAATCCCAAACTGCTTAGGATAACTTCAAGCAATTTGGCACCAAGTTTGTTAATTTCTTTTGAGTTGTTCGAAAGTGAGCGTGTTTTCAACACACGGACAGCCGGACAGACAGACGGACATGGCTAAATCGACTTACAATTACTCAAGGACCCAGAATATATACACTTTATGGAGTCTGAGATGAATAATAAAAAAGTTTTACACGGAATGACAAACTTAATATACCCTCTTCACAACTAATTGTGGTGGAGGGCATAAAAAAAGTGTTCAACAGACAGTTCCAAACAGTTGCACACAGAGTTGCCAATTTAGCGCCTTTGGCGCTAGATTTAGCGCTTTTTAACTGTCGAAAAGGCGCATTATTTTTCCTTAGCGCTTTTTTTAAAAAGAGCGCTAAATTAGCGCTTTTATTGGTACCCAACATTTGATAAATGATAAATCAACTAAATTATAATTTATACAATTGAAGCACAGCCGCGAATAACGTTGTAAATGCCACCTTTTGCAAAAACTGTTTTTTTGCAGATAACCGTTGACCTTACTCTCTTACACAGTTTAAACATTAAGGACGGGTTTTTGAGATGGGGATTAAGTTTAAACTTAGTTTAACGTTCTCTGCAACTTGGATTTTTCCGGTGAAATGTGTTTTTTTTTTTTTATTATGTCATTAAAGACACACGTTTTAAGCAAGACTGCGCTGTTCCGGCAACATTTTGTATACAAACTTGGTATTGGCGGCACAAATCAGTTTTTAGATTAACTAAAGCTAGTTTAACTGAGATCTCAAAAACCCAGCCTTAGGCTTTCTAATAAATGCTAAAAATACTAATTTGCATGGAAAAATAAAAGAAATAATTTTGAAAATAATTATTTGTAAAACGGATTTGAATTTAGCGCAGTAGTATCTTTGTTTTTCATATATTTTTATTTAAAACGATTTTTTTGACGGCCAGTGTAATTAATAAAACTTGGTTCTTAAACATTTCATTAATGGCCTGTTCGTCGATAGCGAATGAAGACTTCGTTCGCTTAACTTACATGTAAAAAAAAAACAATATTTTAAAATTTGTTTTTATTTTAAATGTAATTTAAGCGAACGAAGTCTTCATTCGCTATCGACGAACAGGCCTTAAGTTTTTTATTTAAATTTTATTTAGCGCTTTTTGATTATGAACACGGCGCTTTTTGATTAGAAATAGTTCACAACCCTGGTTGCACAAGTATATATGGGGTTAAAGAGGACACTTTCAGCTTTCTGATGGTACTAAAATCTCTTTAACCCATTTTGACCCTAACCAGTTCTACTCCTCTAAATTTCGGATCTAGCTAAAATATAGAACCTGGGGAAACATTTAATAACACATCAGGTATAAATGATACAGTAATGTAATGAACCACTTCTTAAAGACTACTTCCCCACTAATATAACAAAAAAAAATTCGACCAATTATTGATAACGGTTTCCGAGAAATCAAAATTTAGTTCTGATCAAATTTACAAAAATTAATTTTTTTCTAAAACAACATTAAATATTTGTTACCAGCAGCATGCCACAGCCACAATTATCAATATTTTAATCTAGTTTTTTGGATACCTTAGTTCTAAAATGTTGGCTATCGAATGTCATTAAAATTTTTTAAATCGGCGATGACAAAAAATTGGACTTTTGGCCGATGAAATTCAATTTTCAGCCACATTGCGCCGGTCACAGTCATTTAATCGAATATTCCCTACAAGAAATGCATAACCAAACCTAGAAAAAAAATTTCCATTCTTTTTATTTTTATTAAAAACTGTTTTTGTTTTAATAAATGAAAATGTTAATGAGTAAGATTTAAAATCTTATTTAGGAATAGATAATAGTCCACAAGCATTAAAATAAGTATATATGCAAATTAATTTTATTATTCAAACTAATATATGAAAGTTGGTGAAAAAAATAATTTTTAAATTGGCCTAAGTTTATGTCGGCTTAAGCCGGCTTTGAGCCGCCGCCGACAATATTTTTGCAAGCCGCCGCCGCCGACAAAACTTGACGGCGCAGGTCTCTGAGTACAAGGTGGTTAAATTAACGTTAGAAAATTTGATTTTCCGAAGTGAAAAGGTTTTAAAAAACATACAGTGACTCACAGCTTATTTCGTGTGAGACAATATTTTTACTTCTTATTGGGGAAAAAACAACAAAAATGCGATTTAACAAAAAATTTTTTTTTTGCATTTTATTCTTTGTTCACTTCTTCGTATAAAAAGACAAAAAACAATATTTCAAAATTGTTAAAAAAAAAAAAATATAACAAAAACAAAATTTCATACAAAATCAAAGTCACAGCTTATTTCGTGTATATACTAAACTTAACACAATTCTAATCTAAAAATTAAAAATAAGGTTAATTAATATTTGGTGGGGTAACCTTTTTGCTTTAACACACTTCTTAAACGAGAGTTCATCGAAGAAACCAATTTTTTTGTATAATCGGGGGAAATCTTACACCATTCATTTTTAAGGGCTTCTTTTAGGTCGTTTACGTTGGATATGTTATAAAGTCTGATTTTTGTTTCAAGCAAATCCCACAAATTTTCAATTACATTTATGTCTGGTGATTGGGGTGGCGTTTGGAGCACATGTGGACAATTCCAAATCAACCATGTTTTGACTACACCCGACTTGTGCTTTGGGTCGTTGTCTTGATAGAAGCTGAAATTCTCTCTTATGCCCAATTTTTCCGCACTCTGAAGTAAATTTGCCTTCAAAATATTTAGGTATTGAAATTTGTCCATAATCCCTTCAACAAAGTGCAAACTTCCAACTCCAGATGCCGACATGCAACCCCAAACCATTACATGACCACCGCCATGCTTTACAGTACCACGTAAATTTTGAGTTTGGAGCTCCGTATTTGGCTTCCTCCACACGCAAACCTTTCCATCGGACCCGAATAAGTTATATTTACTCTCATCAGAGAAAATAACGGTATCCTAAAACGAGTCTGGCTTTCCAAGGTACTCCGTTGCAAACTGTATTCTAACCTTTTTATTTTTTGCGCTTATAAAAGGCTTATTTCGAGCCGTTCGACCGTGAAAATCATTGCTCCGAAGAATTCTACGGATGGTTTCAGGGTTGCTCCTTTTTCCAAGGTACTTTTCCGCTTCCGAAGCCAAATAGGGTGCACTTATTCTTGGATCCTGCTTTACTTTTCTTATAATCCATCTTTCATCAGCTTCATTAAAGATTTTATTTGGAGCATTTCTGCCCAGATCTGCAATGCGATTCTCGCGTATGAAGCGCTGTATAATGCATTGGACTGTTGAAGGGCTCAAATCCACAATTTCAGCGATTTTCTTTTGGGTTTTGCCTTCTTTAAACTGTTTAATCACGAGTTCACGCATTTCAATTGAAGTGCGTCGACCCATCCTGATAGCCATCAAAATAATAACTGAAATAATTTCTAGTAGCTCATTAAACAGGTACAAAACATATTACAAGTCAATTGAAGTAATATATTAATTTCAAATAACGGTTAATTCCAACACACGAAATAAGCTGTGACGTCGACTTTGCAAGTGGTTTTGTTGTTGCAATATTTTTTATTCTGTGATAATATTTTTTATTGTTGTTTTTGTCTTTTTATACGAAGAAGCGAATAAAGAATAAAATTCAAAAAAAAAAATTTTTGTTTAATTGCATTTTTGTTGCTTTTTTCCCAATAAAAAGTAAAAATATTGTCTCACACGAAATAAGCTGTGAGTCACTGTACAAATCGTGAAAAAATTGTTAAATAAAAGAAAAGTTGATATACAAATTAAACCAAAACAAAAAGTGAATAACTTCACTTTTATTTGGCTAAATACAAACTTTTGAAATTTTTTTTGTTATGTTTATTTTTTGGAGTTGGAAAAGTGTGAAGTATTTGTTGTTCTTTTAAATAATTTAACCCGCTTCAAATTAGTAAAATCAAATAAAATAGAATAAAAAACAAACAAATATGAAAGATTACATAAAAGAGTTTGTTTGTATTTTCCAAAAATGTTCGTGTTATAAAAAGTATTTAATCGAGTACCGATAAGAAAACGTGTTAAGTAGTCAAAAGTGTCAATGTTTTTCAACACTTCAATTATTTGCCATCAGCTGTTGCCTTTATTTTACGAATTTTTACAAATTTTGCGTTCGCGTACTTTTTTGGACAACAGCTTTTTGCGAGAGAAAATTTTTTAGTTTACTCATTTACTGCATTTTACTGTAAAAGTACTCAAACGCACCAATTTATAACACAAAATGCAGTAAATGAGAACATAAATTGAGAGCGAAAAGTGACAGTTCTTGTCTGAGTATTTACAAATTTTTACTGCAGAAATTTTTGTAGTAAAATTTAGTAAATCAAAAAAACATATGTTTCAATAGGTAAACAAACAATAGTAACAAATAAAAAGCATACAAATTGTGAAAAAATTGTTAAATAAAAGAAAAGTTGAAATAAAAATTAAACCATAACAAAAAGTGAATAAATATTAATTAATTAAACTTGTTTGTGAAGCATTTATTTGGCTAAATATAAACTTTTGAAATTTTTTTTGTTATGTTAATTTTTTAGAGTTGTAAAAGTGTGAAGTATTTGGGTACTTAAGTAATCAATAGCAAAAAAATTATTCATGTTCTTTTAAATAATTTAACCCGCTACAAATTAGTAAAATCAAATAAAATAAAAAACAAACAAATATGAAAGATAACATAAAATAGTTTGTTTGTATTTTCCAAAAATGTTCGTGTTATAAAAAGTATTTAATCGAGTACTGATAAGAAAACTAGTTAAGTAGTCAAAAGTGTAAACATTTTTAAACACTTCAATTATTTGCCATCAGATACTGCCAGCGTTGCCAGAATTAAGATTTTATCTTATTTTTCAAGATTTTTTGAACAAAATAAGATTTAAAGATTTTTTTTCTCAAATTAAGATTTTTCATTTTTAGATATAAAGATTTTTAACTTTAAGTTTGTACAACATACATAATTTTCTTTTACAGTTTTTTAAACAGTAAATTTTTAAAACAATGAGGTTTTAAATCAGCTTGTTGTCTATTGGTTTTGCACACTTTTGTACTTTTGTACTAACATGCATCATTATTTTTGGGCGTACAAAACATTAGAAAAGCGTCATAGAATATTGATAAAAAAATTATTTGTGAAAAGAAAAAATGTATAGTATATATTTAAAGATTAATTTATTAAAGAACAAAATGTATTTAGTTACTATGTCTTAGTTCCAAAAGATAAAACTAATGGAACTAAACCCTAGGATTACCGTCTTGGTCGGGCCAGACCAAGTTTGTGTATGCCTTGCAATATTTTTCGAATATAACAAAAAAACAGGGGCGTGACTTCTATAATGAAACTAATTTGGATTCGATTGCAGCAAACTAGGTGGGTGAAATTTTATTTTTATATAAAAGTCTATGAAATTACCCTTTTGGCCAGACCGAATTCTTGTTTCCTTGCAATATTTTTCAAATAGGAAAAAATATCAAAAAAACAGAAACGTGAATTCTATATATGATATATTCTGAATTGAATGAATCAAGTTTGAATCAAATGTTTGGTAGATGCGAAAAAGCAATGTGCAAAATGAAGGACTTCATTTTCGATGACTTGTATGTAAAATAAAATAATAAAAATATATAACAAATTCGTATAATCTAGCAAATTAACATACGTTCAATAAAAAAAATATATTTATTAACTTTTTATTTAATTGTGTTTTTTAGCTGTTCTAATTGTGGTCTGCCTAGACCAAGAGGAGTCGTAAAAAGTTACAGTTAATAACCCTTAACATAGCTCTTGGTTTGAAAATACCACATTCCATGTTTATGATAATTTGTAAATAAAGTATTTATACATAAATGCTTAAGAATATCTGTTTTAACGTGTACCAACATTATTTTAGTAAAAATTCATTAGGAATATATTTAGGAAAATCCATAGTTTTCAGTGAGCTTTTTTTAAATGCAATTTTCTCAAAATTCCTTCGATATAACAACGGTATCAAAAAATATAATATTAAATTGAGAACCCTCAAGATTTCATATGATGTATGAGCTTCACAGCTCCCAAACCAAATTTTTTTTGCCCAAAATTTATACATCTCTAATATAAGAATTTAATTACTTTCGATGAAACTTCTTTATATAAATGGACTTTTTTACGTTCTTATTTATTAGAAATTAAGTGCATTTAAAATGTATTTTTTTGGAAAATATAACTAAAACACAATGTTAAACCTACAATTTAATTTTGTATTAATACCGCAATTACGTATTTTAATTTAAATATGTTGTTTCCATAATAAAAAGTAGTTTCTTTTAAAAAAATTATAATTTTTACTTTTTTGCCTTTGTTATATAAAATTTCAAGATTTTTCTCTTCAAAATAAGATTTTTTTTTTCGCCAAAAGAAGATTTTCCTTCCAAATCTTCTGGCAACGCTGGATATTGCCTTTATTTTACGAATTTTAACAAATTTTGCGTTAGCGTACTTTTTTGAACAACAGCTTTTTGTCAGAGCAAGTTTTTCAGTTTACTCATTTACTGCGTTTTACTGTAAAAGTACTCAAACCCACCTTAAATTGTCTTTATATAAAACAAAAACTATTTAACGCACTCATGTACAAATTTTGGCTCATACATGCGAATTTGACAATTGGTGTTTATGACTGTCCGATAACGAGTCTACCTTGTGTTAATGTACCTTGGAAGTTTGTATGGGGGCTATGTGAAATTATGGACCGATTCTCACCATTCTCAATAGCCTTCGTCCTTATGACGATTGAAACGTACGTACCAAATTTCATCAAATTGTCTTTAAAATTGCGACCTTACTTTTGCAACAAGGATACATGGACGGATAACCAGCCAGCCGGATGAACGGACATCGACTCAGAAAGTGATTCTCAGCCTATCATCGGCACAAACACATTATACCCTCTCCGCTATTGTGGTGTGCAGGGTTGTGAACTATTTCTAATCAAAAACCGCCGTGCCCCCAATCAGAAAGCGCTAAATAAAAAAACTTAATGAAATGTTTAAGAACCAAGTTTTATTAATTACACTGGCCGTTAAAAAAATCGTTTTAAATAAAAATATATGAAAAACAAAAATACTACTGCGCTAAATTCAAATCCGTTTTACAAATAATTATTTTCAAAATTATTTCTTTTATTTTTCCATGCAAATTAGTATTTTTAGCATTTATTAGAAATCCAGGTATATTATGAATAAAATAAGACAAGAGATCAGTAAACAAAATGTTAACTAGACGTGATTGAATAAACTATTTGGATTCAGCACGCTAAAGTGAATTAAAATCACATAATCAAGTTCTCTAGATCGACTTTTTTTTTTGCCGAGCAGTGTTAATAAAACATTAATATTTTTTAAAAGCCTTTTCTGATATTTCAGGAAAATTAAAGTAATATAATTTCAAATATACACGGAACGAATTATTTACTAAATCACCAGAAAATATGTCTTGAACCACGAAAATTTTGCACTATTCTCGTCCAAGCCAAACATTTCTTATTGTATATAAACATGTGTTTGCCTGGTTTAAGCAAAAAGTTATGACTCAAAGCGAACTAAATTTATTTTAATTCTATAGTAACTTAAATCAAGTTTTCGTTGCCTAAATTTGTTCCATAAAAACATATAGCACAAGTTAGTTAAAAAAAAAACTTAATATAAAAAAATAAGAACCTTTTGATTGATTTGTTAACATGTCGATCCAAATAAAAACTAATTGAATCAAACCAAGTTTTCTTGAGCATTTTCTGAAAAATTTAAAGAAATCGCTAGCATTTGTTTCTTGATTCTATTTTAAAATCAGACTAATATTAAATAAATGCTTCTTGAAATGTTTGATCATAGACCAAAAACGTGAATTTTTTAATCATGAAAAACTGTTTCTTTATTTAAGAAACTTTTACTTAATACGAACAAAACAAGTTAAAATCAGTTATTTTTTTTTTTTGATTTTCTTGTTTTAAGAAACGAAATGGATTTCTTTAGAAAATAAACTTCTTTCCTTGTATAGAATGTAAAGTATTTACAAAACGGAAACAAATTTTGGTTTAATGTGTCTTGATTTTAATGTATGCAAATAAAAGTACAAAAATCTTAGGTATCAATAAAAGCGCTTATTTAGCGCTCTTTTTAAAAAAAGCGCTAAGGAAAAAATATGCGCCTTTTCAACAGTTAAAAGGCGCTAAATCTTGCGCCAAAGGCGCTAAATTGGCAACTCTGGTGGTGTGGGTATAAACAAAACACAAAGTTTAATTTTACATGAGAGTAATTACACATGGGTTACACAGAAGTTTTTTATTATAATTACACACAGATTGGCATCACTGCCTTTAAACTTAACATCAACATGTTTTAAATATAATGTTAACTTTTGCATAACAGTAAACTGCGTTACACAGTTTACTGTTATTGATTTTATTATTGTCCTTTTCCATGTCATTCCATCTGCAACAACAATATTGCTAAATTTGTATTTTTTAGGCCAATTAGTTGTTTTTCATTTGGTTTAGTTGGAACGAAGAGCAGAAAAGAAGTTGTTTTTTTTAATTTAAGCTCGATTACCCATAACATGGCCGAAATGTCTCCAGGGGATAAATTAATAAGTGGTGCTACACGCAAATTGGGCCACCTAAAGATGGCCAAAGTTATGTTCTTAATCATATCAGCAATTGTTTGTATAATCATATTTTATGCTAATACCAGTGTAATTGGCAGACGGTCACTGTTTGCCCTGTTTCTTAGCAATCGTAATACAGCTTCTGCTACCGCAGTGGCTGACGCACCGTACGGTGGCGATGTTTTGCCAAGTCCTGATAAAGAAACAACACTGCCGCAGGACCACAGACAACTGCAGCAAAGTGAACAACAAAAAGCTGAATTTGAAGACACTTTCAAATATAGATCTCAAGACTTTGCTTCGTCGACAACTAGAAAAAGATCCCGAAAATCTTTGGTAATGAAGACTTTGCTCGTGAAGCCACCATCTACAAGAAATGCATCGGTGCAAATATTCAATTTGAGCTCGGCAGTATTAGGAACGGGAATTGGTACTACCTCCGCCAGCTCAGAATACAACATCTTTGTCATATACACGAAAGAGAATTACCAGTTGCATGTCAAATTTGAATTGTTCATTAAAAGTCTATTGAAATTTGCCAACTCTGGAGTGTTACTGCATCTGCACGTACTAACAGATGAAACGAGTGGCCATTCCGTGGATCAAATTTTAGAAACTGAAGTGCGTCGTTATAGACGTCCAATTATTTATAGCTTATACAATATGCGTTTGTGTGCCGAGGAAGTGGTAGATATTGTTAACACAATGACACCGTACTTCAGCTCAACACCCAAATCTTACTATAGTGATTCGTTATTTTTCCTATCGTTGGGCTTGCATCGCATAGCTGACGAAAATATAGAACGTGCAATATTACTGGATTGTGACATAGTCTTCCGCACCGATGTCCGTCTTTTATTCAATGAATTCGAACGATTTTCTCCCGATCACCTGTATGGTTTGGCCCCAGAATTGACTCCTGTCTATCGCCATATTCTCTACAGGTATCGGGCAAATTACCCTAACACCGACTTTGGCAGTCCCTTCTACATGTCAACAAGTGAAATTCACAATATGGTTTCCGAAGAGTCCCAACACAATCAACACAAACTTAGAAAGTCAGAAAGACATGGTCTTAGGCATGGTTATCCCGGACTCAATTCAGGTGTTGTATTACTGCATTTAAAACGTATACGCAAATCGCAAGTGTACTACCAGCAGCTACATGACACTGAAGTTCGGAAACTTACCTCAAAATACATGTTTAAGGGCCACTTGGGGGATCAGGACTTTTTTACTTTGCTTGGCTACGAATATCCCAATCTCATCTATCGTCTTGACTGTGTTTGGAATCGTCAACTGTGTACGTGGTGGAAGGACCATGGCTACAGTGATGTCTTTGACAAATACTTCACTTGCAAAGGTCGCATCAAAATGTATCACGGTAATTGTAATGCCCGTGTACCGGAGTGATTTTTCTGCCTACACAAACCTATACTGATAACGTGTGTTCATTTACCCAATCGCTCACTTATTCACACTGCAATTTCTCACCCGAATCATTATCATCATCACATCTCTCCTAAGACAATGATTGTATCAACAATAATTTAGCCTTTAGCCGGTAGTTAGGTGTTAATAGGAATAAAAAAATGATAATAAAAAATTAACAAAATGATAAAACTTCGAATACTTATTAAAAAAATCTAAATTAAAGAAAGATATAGCAATTAGTTTTTATTTGTGATATCACTCGTATTTTATGTACTACAAACTTGCATACATACACATATTTGAAATATACAAAACAATACAAACTAACCTAAATCCATTTATATTTCTTCTTATAACTCTTAACTCGAAATTGTATTCAAAATTTAAGTAGTTAAAAAAATTAAATATTAAGATTATTATCTTTTATGTAAGTTAGAGTACATAATAATATCTATATTATGTACATACATTAATAAAATTATACTTGCATACATATATATTAAGTAAATAAAACATATATACATACATATTTAAAGGAAACGAAAATAAACAATTGAAATATATTCCTTAAATAAATAATATATTTATTATTTAAGTTTTTGCTTGTGGAATTTTACAATATTTTTACTGCCTGTTCTACAATTTCGAACGTAAACGTTCGCATAGAATTTTATATGGAACAAATTTTTAAAACTGAGTGTTTTTATACCCACACCACAATAGTGGAGAGGGTATTATGCATTTGTGCTGATGTGTGTAACGCAATTTTGGAGATAATTTTATAAAATTTGGGACATAGGTTCTTATTGGCACAAGGACCAAGCCTTTTGAAAATGGGCCGAATCTTAGGACAACGAGGGAAGATAGGGGGAAATTTCTTCCTCTTAGAAACTATCAAACCATTTTTAATGAAATTTCAAACATAGATAGAACCATATCTATATGGACACAAAAGGTATGCATTTTTTACAAAATAGGACCATTGATCTTTAATATATTTTCCTGTTTATTTCTGTCTAGAGAATATATATACATATGTACATACATATATATTCGTTACCTTAAATGCAAAGGCAAAACCTTAAAAAAATTTTGATGCTGGAATTGCTTAAGAAAAAGGTGAGAATCTCTACCAAAATTAGCGATGTTATAAGCAAACAAACGGCCCCATCTAAAAAAGATTATAAGATACACACTAAAAGACCTAATTAGTCTGGAGCCTAGATTCTCTTAAGTTTAATCCCGATAAGTGGCGCTGTTGTCGTGATATCACAATTGTTTTTAATTTATTGGACGGTATGGCTAACATTCACAAAATAAATATATTAAACAAACCTATGTTTTATATTAAACAAAAATAACTTTCCTGATAAAATTTTGACCCAGTAGATAGCGCTGAGGTCAAGTTATTAACAAAATTCTCCAGCATTTAAATTTTTGGAAAATCCCGAGCAGCGCCTGGACAAAACAGCTGTAAAAATCTCGTGTCACAATGTTTGTGTTTGAACTCCTCCAAAACGGTTCTACCGATTTTAATAAAATTTTGTATGGATATTTGGTAAGTATGAGAATAGGTCGCAAAGTATATTTCATACCTCAATGTCGTTATGATGTCCTCCCTATCCAGAAAATTGTTTTCCATTTTTTTGCGAAATACTTTTTTTGCATTTTTTTTTTCAAAACACATGTACCTACAATTTCTAATTTTTACCCTTCTACTTTCATCCTCCCATTTTAAATCACGATTTTTATCAGGCATGTTCTGAAAATCACAAGATTTCAAATCACTTGTGATTTGTAAATCGCAATTGTGATTTAAGGGTGTTTTAATTACCACAAAAGATTTAAATTGGTTGAAAAAAATAAGTAAGTAATTTTAAAGCGGTTAATTATAAAAAAAGGTTTTTGTCCAAAACACCTTTCTTGGGATTTCAAATCACTTTTACAAAAAGTAATCTTCAGAAGACACCTGATACATGCATATTATTTTTCACTTTTTGGAAAAAAAATTAACACGTATTATTCATATATACGCGCTATAAAAAATAAAGTGCTATTTTTTTACTTTTTGATAATGAAACGTTTGGTTTAAAAATTCTTTTATATATGCCTTTAATATTAAAATAAAAATGGTTTTGTTTCTCCTGAAAATTGTTAAATTTCGTGATAATACCCTCTTGTTGATCTATCGCAATATTTATAAATAAATTTAAAATAATAAATTGGTTAAAAATGTTTTAAATAACTGGCTGACACCTCTCATAAAAAGTGCCGCGACACTAAAAAGTCTAAAACAAAATACATAATTAATTAAAAGAATCAAAACCCGGAAACTTTACTTTGACTTTCAGCTTATAATACCTAAATGTAGTCCATTAACCCGAAGTAGGCTTTACTTTATTATGGTTTATTTCTTAATCTTGTTTCAGTCTCTTTAGTGCATTAACAATTGTATTTGCAGTCGGGTTTTTGGTATTTCTCAATTTTTTTATTTTATAAATATTGATTGCGCTGCATCCAACTAAATTTTTTAGTTTTTTTTCAGGGACCGTATTCATTATTCGACATGACATGACAACAGTTTTTTTATGTTTTTATCAAGCAAAAATTAGTTATTTTTTGCTATTTATTTTTTCAATCAAAAATTCTCTAAATAAATGTACGTGTTATAATAATTAAGTTAAATTCGAATATTTATTTTAATGTGCATAAGAAATCCCGATGATGATCACACATTAATGGGTTGATTACGGCTGGCAACACAACTTTTTAACAACGTAACTGACATTAAATTGGTTTCGGTACGGCAACATTGTTTATATGGTGAAATTATACGTGTGTGCAATAGTTGCAATTTTGTTGATAATTTAATAAAATTGGTAAAAACATTTTTATTGCGCTAAGGACAAAGCCTATGTAAATGGTAAGAATCGGTCAAAAATTTCACAAAGTTCATACAAACTTCTTTCCGAAATAAATTATGTTCAAAAACCATCTTTTAATGTTCGTATTTAGATTTAGTTTTTTTAGAATCGGTTAAGATTTGGCACATCCATTAATGCTTATAATGTTAATAGAAATATAAAATTCAGTGACCGTCCCAAAATTTCATTTAAGACAAAAAAAAATATCTCATATAGTTGGTGTATCTAGAATATTATATCTAGAGATATATATATCTAGGTGTATTCTAGATCAACGATCATCACGCTATGCCCGCGGGGCCGAGCACTTTTCGTGAATTTAACACACACACAACACGAACGTTAACGAAACAATTGTAAAAAGCCATAATTTAAAAAACAAGAACAAAACACATAGTTAATGTCTCAAACGAGTAAATTTATTTTCCTCTCTTTGCACTCACCACTACATACACATTTTTAACTGTCTCTTTTTGTGATGACCGCTGATCTACATAGATAATATTCGGCACAAATTGCACTTGCATGAATTTTGACCTCGTAACATAACGTTGTTTTCAAATTAAGTACAATCTCGAAAATTGTTCTGTAAATACTATGGTGTATGGATTTTACCGATAATAATTTTTTACTTGTTTTTTCTATGCAAATATTATTAAATTGTTGAATATTTGGTTTTTAAAAAAGCCATTTTGGTTTTTTTTAGCCATATTTTTTAACAATTTTTGAAGCATATTTTCAATTTTTTACTGCATTTTTAATGCGCATTAAACACTTTTTTTTAGAGCATATTTCTGGTTTCCCTGATTATCACACATTAATGGCTTGATTACCGCTGGCAAAACAACTTTAGTTGCGCTGTTAAAAAGCAACGCAACTGACATTTAAATTGGTATTAGTTACGGCAACATTGTTTAGTTGCAAAAACGTTATCGATAATGCTATTTTGACAGTTTGGCATTTGTTATTTTTGTTTAAAAATATAAAAATAAATTGTTTTCTTGCTCGAAAAAATAAAAATCATTCTAAGAACGGCAGTGTATAGTAATAGTAAGAAACAAATTCGTCTGAAAAGTTTGCACTGAGAACTTTTAATATAAAAAACTAGCATTATATTTCTACCACCAACGAAGCTTTCTTTCTTGACCTATCTCAAAATGTTTTATCTTTTGAACTGCTATCCCATTAATTTTTACAGATAAACAGGCCTGTTCTGAAATTCACTTTAATTCAAATCAAGTGATTTCAAATCACATGTGGCTTTTAAAATCACACGTGTGGTACTCTGGCATTTCGTTTTTGTGTTTTTCGGTGTGATTTTCAATTGCCGAAAGCACACCGAACACCACAAAATCACTCGAGTAATTTTAAAATCACATGATTTTCAGAACAGGCCTGTAATACATTGTTTTTTGCTGTTTTTGTTTTTATTTATTTATTTTTTTTTTTTTTTTCAAAATATAATTCTAATTAAAGCATTTATTTAATAAATGTACTAGATTGTTTGTTGTGTTTTTTTTTTCAAGAAATATTAAAACTAAATAAATCTTTCATTAATTGTTATTGAAAATAATATTGTTTAAATATTTTGTTTAAATATGGGTTTGTGTATTAAAAGACACGTTAAGAAGAAGAACATAAATGTTTACCATTCTATAAGAATATAAAACAAAAATCAAAAACATGGTGAAACAAATAAAGAAAAATTCAATTCGCAATTGATTTTGTTGTCTGTTTTCCTTTTCAATTTATTGCTTACTAACATTAATGATTTTTGTTTTTTTATTATTACATATTATTTTATTATTAAAAATAGTAACATCTTAACTCTAAAAAAATAATAATAAATATGAATTGTATATAGTTATATATATATATGTATATATAGTATTGTATATATGTATGTATAATAAGTTGTATATATATATATATATAGTGGTGTAACAATATAGTATGTGTTTGTAAATAACTTAAAAACTCATATACATTGGTTGTTCTTTTAGGTTTGTGTATTTTTTAACTTTTTATTATTACCACCACTACTAGAAAATAAAAGTTGGAGGGGAGAAATAAAAAAAAAATTCACAATGTGACAATACATATACAAACATAAGTAAAAAAAAAATAATTTATGTATTAAAAAAAACGCAAAAATTGTGTTGTTCTTTTATAATTACTTCATTAAATAAGAAAAAATTTTACTAAAAAGCGAATAATAAGTCGAATGTTGTGAACCGCCCGCCAAAACTGCAGTCCGGCTGACTAAATTCGTCTCTTTAAATAAGAGATTATATTGATTATGAAAGAAAATGAAAATCTTCAAAACTCTACTAATTTAATTTGCATTTTAATTTTTTTGTTTCTTTTAGGTTAGTTTTTATTAATTATAACACTTTAAAAATACAATAGAATGAAAAATTTTCTAAAATTTTAAATTGAATTTTTGGATATTTTTTTTTATATTGTTGTTTCATACATAATTCATTAGGTTAATAACAGTTAATTTTGTTTATTATTTGTATCAACTAAATTAAAGTTAATAATTTAAATTAGTTTTGTTATTTTTTTTTTATAATTTTTGTGTTTTCTATATATTTTTGCTCGGCGTCTTCCAACACATTTAAGTTTTGTGATTTTTTTGTTTTTATAACTTTTAAAAATCTAAATTAGTATGAAACTGTTTCCACTATATTTCCATTCTCTTTTTTTGAAACTTCAAAATTAAAATAAATTTTTATGAATTTAGGTATGAAAAAAATTAATAGTTTTATAATTAATGATTTGATGAAAAAAATTTAAGTGTGTGTAGTTGTTAAAAACTTGTGTATTTTTATGTGTGTTGCTGGTGTAATAGTTAAACTAATTTAATAATTTATTTATTATCTATAGCGGCAATATGATCTGGTGAATCACTTCTCAAGAATCTTTGCCACATGCGCAAGAATAACTTTTCCAACCCTTTGGCATATTGTGAACAATCAAATAGAGGACTGTCGGCGCGTGCCTTCCACACTTTGGCGCGTAATGTTTTTAAATATTCACGCTCTGTGCCCAAACGTATGGAAATTTCTTGGTATTCTTGGCGGGTACTTGCAATTAATTCGGGACATCCTAATGTCGCCAGTTGTGAGGCTGCAACTCTGAAAATAAAAACAAAACCCCCATTAACTTGGTATGCAATTTTATTATAAAAAAAAACCATAACTTTATTCAATTTTTAATAAAAACTACTTTAGATGTTATCTGAAAAAAATTGTTTGAGTTTCTGGAGAAGATTCTCCTTTCCCTTCTTTTCTACAATCTTAATACATTGCAAAGTGAAGTTTGAGTGTGAAAAAGCTTAGTATTGTCGTCGTGGCACGTTCTCACCCAAAAACCATGTTGTCAAACATTTTTTCAAAAATACCTACACAGTCATTAAAAAAAATCCGATTTTTGCCTGCAATTTCATAATTTTGTTATTGTTTTTTGTTATCTTCTATATCGAGCCCTAACAGCGAAAATAACGTAAGCGACATGATTTTCAATTTTCGTTTTTTTTAATAAATGACTTTATTGGCAACACTTGCATCATCTACTAAAATATCATGGTCACATAATGTACCGTTACGATTTTATAGCAAAAACAATTTTAATGTAAGCGACAAATTTCATACAAAATAAAACAAAAAAGCTCTCTCCTGTAAAATTTGATTTTTGGCGCTTACATTATTTTCGCGGTTAGGGGTCGATATAATAAAAATGAAATGTTGTCTGTTGCTGATCGCATAACTTGAGAACGGCTTGACCGATTTGGACGATTTCTGCTTTAAAATAATCGCCATGATCCAACTTAGGTTTTAACGGAAAGAAATTTTTGGCCCGCCCACTTTTTTCGATTAGCCTAAAATCAGAAAACGGCTCCATCGATTTGACTATTTTTTTTCAAATATTCGTATTAATCTATTTTAAGTTTTCATCAAAAGGAAAATTTACCACGCCTACTTTAACGCCCATTTTTTCTATTTATTTTACCGATTTGGACTATTTTTTTCTTTAAAACGATCGCCATGATCCAACTTAGGTTTTTACGGAAGAAAATATTGCACCGCCCACTTTTACGCCCACTTTTTTCGATTTACCTAAAATCAGAAAACGGCTCCATCGATCATTAGTAATCAGCTACCGAGCGAAGCCGGGGCGGCTAGCTAGTTTTTATATAAAATTTTATTAATTTCCCGAAGATGCTAACCAAAGGTTAGCAAAATATTGAGAAATAATTAAATATAATATTATTTTTATAAAAAGACCTCAAGCTTAATCAATTTTAAATAATTAAAAAAAAAATTTATTTCGAACTCGAGCTCAGTGTTGAAAATAAATAAATTTTATTTTATTCTCTGCCGATATTTCGATACTCTCGATCGCCAAAGAATAAAAAAAAAACATTTTCAATACTGACCTCGAGCTCGAAATAAAAGCGTTTTTACTTGAGTGACTGTTATCAGTCAACCACAAATTATTTTGTTAATTGGCGAAAATAAGCAACTACACCGCCAAAAAAGCGAAAATTTAGCAAACTCTCATCATGTTCGATAGTATGCAACTCACTTAAAATAGTGTTGTGAGGGTTGTAAATTCCAGACAGTACTTGTTTCTTACATAACCTTTCTATAGTATTTAAAAATTACAACGAGCAGTCTGCAAGAATTTGTACCGTATGTGGCGTATGCTACACAGCGTTGTTTTTGTAAATAATTGTTGAAATATTATCAAAAAAATAAACATACAACATGTTACATATACATGCAATTTTTCTTGCAGCAATTCTTCAGTTTATTGGTGAGAGGGGTGAGAAGATTGGGGAGGGTTGCTCAGTTTATTGTACTCTGCAATTTTAGTTTATAGTTCTCATACTTTTCAACTTGAAGTTGGCTGTAGGTGTATTTGTTTTTATATATAAAATATAAAAAGGAACAGATGAAATACAACATAAAATTACAAAAATTGCAAAAAAAAAATTTAAAAATCTGGATACTAACGCAATTTTAAAACAGAATTTCAAAACAGTCGGGACGATGACTTGCATACATATTCCAAATTCACATTAAAAAATAAAGAATGTGTGTATCCTTTGTTCCCACTCTCATTGCTGCGTATATTTATCATTCCATTGTTTAATTTTTGAGAGTAGTTATTTCTTACCCTCACTTTCACTATGGTAAAGAATTTGATTTTTGAATGTCCCCTAGAGGGAAGCGAAGTGACACCAAAGTAGTCTCGTGATAGGACTTTGGTGGTAGAGACCTATCACTTTTACATGGGGTTGTCATTGGAGGGGGTCAATTGACACCATTTGACCAGTCACAAATCTATTCTCAATGGACGTGTTTAGTGACTGTTACTAAAATGTAGTATTATTTCAATACGATGTAGTATTATTTCAATTAAACAAGTCCTAGAATTAAATTTAAGAGGCAAATTTTAGAAAGTCCCAAAAAAATTTATCACACCACCGGTGAAGACTGTACTGTAATTCATTACTTTTTCTCCCTTTTTGTTCTTCATAAACCAGTTACATGATTGGTTCTCCTTTCACTGGTCATGAGTTCTTTCTTTTTGCACCTGTTCTATTTTCACAACTCCCAGGACCAGTCTGTTGGACCAATTGACACAAATTTCCCGCAGTGTCTGTTCAAATGGAATTTTGCAGGCCTCTTTGTTTTACACATGATCCTATCGCACTGTATATGCATATAAGTGAGTTTTAATAGGTGAATTTCTCGTTTAAAAGCACCAAAAGACGGGCAAACTGTAAATGCAATTAAGCGATAAATACTGTATACTATTTAAATTCAACTGCGATATATTTGGCAAGTCCAAAAATTAAAAAGGAAAACTCGACATCTTAAAAATGATTGCTGGCCATTTAGTATTAAAAAATCTTAAACTTATGATAAATGCTTACAAACAAATTTCCGAAAATTCTCGTCATTTCAAAATATTTTTTTCCGAAACCATTGATTAAATAACCCAAAAGGAATAGTGTGTTTAATTTTTTATGACTTCGAATACTGAACACTGCGTCAAACGAAAACATAATGCGAGACTATCAAATACAAATATGAAAATTGATTTTTTTTCGTTTTTGCTATTTTTCCGTTTGTTGGGATTTTTTTTTTATTTGATCAGTTCTGGTGAATTATACATCATAGCAAGTTTTTTTACTTTAGGGGCAATTTTTAGTTTTGTAATATTCCCCGGCCATGTTCTGGAAATTATAAGTTCTTATGTTAATAAAGCTTAAAGTTTGTAAAAGCTCTCAAACGCTTTTTGTATTACAAACCACTTTTAACAATTTGTAGTCATAATTTGTGCCGAATGCAAATCAAACCAAACGCGTCAATTTCGGTAAAAGAAAATATAAAAATCAGCTTTTAACATTTTGAAAAAATATTCTTTTACGGATGACAGTCAATTTAAAATATTTGTTGTGAAAAAACCTTCAAAAATATGGCAAGTGGTTCTCTACCATGGAAGCCATTTTCAGGGATTTTCTAGTATTGCTACCTTACCGATTTTCCAGAAGATTTAAATATATTTTCAGTTTTTTTTACTGTTATAGAAGCTGGGGTCTAATTACCGTATACGATATCGAGTAACCTATCGTATCGAGTAAACTATCGTATTTTTCTGCATACGATAGACTCTGACGTATCGAATGAAAACTAGAGAGATGTAATGTCTTTGGTTACTCGAAATCGAATGCTATCATCTCAAATTACGATACATTTCATTAGATATCGAGAGTCAATACCAAAATAAAAAATTTCGATCAATTTTGCTCGATATCGTATGCGGTAATTAGACCCCTAGATTTGCTTTCAATTGGTTATCTCTATACCTAACTTCCTTATCTGTAAGACACTTTGGTCGATTCCACTGTTTTGTAGTTGGGGTTTATGTATATAAAAAATTTTTTTAATAGTACAATGGTTCCATCCACTAATTTCAACTATTTCGCGCAGAAATTTCCCTTTTTTGTGTTAATCTACTTTGATTTTAGAAGTATCAATTAAAGTTTCATTTCCCATTTTCAACTTTTGACTATTTGATGTCAAAAGTATTTTTTTACTTTTCATATACATACCAGAGAACGGCTTCGTGCAATTGCAAAAAAATCGCATTAAATGAACAGCAACAAATACACTCACTTACGGTCATACAATCAAACTTGCGCAACCGCAAACATTCGCTGCTGGTTTGCAGTCATTCAAATAATGCACATCGTGCTTTGTTATTTATACAATCGTTAGCTTCGTTTTTTAATAAAGATATTTGTGTGTTCGGTGCGACAATGATTGTTTTGGTAAAGAAAAAAAAAAATACAAACAAAAAAGCCAGAAATCAAGTAATTATTACTCATTAAGACATTCAGCAGTAACTATGTAGTACAAGAAAAAAAATTGAAATGAAACTAAACGCACATATGTAGGTACAAACAATTTCCATAGAAACAGACTTTGTTTCATCTTAAAAAGTAAAGTAGTTCTGTATGTAGGTACAATGTATTCTTGTTATTGTTGTTAATTTTAACAAAGCCATGAGACGAGTGGTTTATTGTTGTTAATGTGAACAAAGCGTCTCACCGAGTGGACAATGACTACTTGAATGCAAAAGTATAAGAATTTGTTACTTTTGAATTTAATCAGTTGTGTTATATTGCGTGCGCAACCAAAATACAAACAAAGCACTTTCAATAAAAAAGAATACATGCAAAAATCAAATGTGTCCGAAACAATGTAAAAATTACCAACGTTGAACTTTGTTTTGCAAGCAAAGAGTGAATGTAAATTTGAGCGTATGAATAAATCAAGAAAAATAGTGATTTTGCAGTTCTCTGATACATACTTCGAAAGTCACGAATATTTAAACAGTACTTTTCCGTTATAATTAGAAACAAAAAAAAAAAAAAAAATATGTAATAGTGGCCACCATTTTCGCATTTAGAATAGTATATCTTTTTTAAGGTTAATGTACTGTTTATTTCAATAAAAAAAATTCATTATTTTCCAAGTTGATTTTTAAAATTTTATTCCTGGAAAATATTGAAGGAATAAGGCCCGTTTTCACAACTTACCGATAGCTGATGATAGGATTTAATCGGACGTATAAAACCTGTTCCATTATTGCAACTTTACTTTTACCTACCAAGTAGGATGGACCTTAATTTACTTTATCGCTCACTTTTGGTTAAAGTAAAGTTTTGATAATGGAGCAGTTTTTATAATGCCGTTTAAAGTCTACTTTAAGCTATCGGAAAGTTGTGAAAACGGGCCTAAGACTATTAAAGTATAAAAGCGTTTAAAATTTTAATTTAACTTAGAATACACATTCGAATTAATATGAAATTTTATATAAAAAATGTTACTCACCATGAGAAATAAATTCCCAATTCTATTTGTTAAAATAATTAAGTTAAATACATACAATTTACAATAGGCACTTTCCAGTTATAAGATACAAAGAATGCTGACGAAGGCCGTTGCGGGCCAGAAAATACATTTACATTCTGCTGGTATCTTATAGTTGTATAAATTTGCTGTACAATTTACTTCATTGCTATTCAAAGGGTAGCTAAAGTAAGCCTCGTAACAGAAATATACAAACAAACAAAAAATCTGATAGTGCATAGAAAATATTCCTGGAAAATATTGAAGGAATAAGACTATTAAAGTATAAAAGCTTTTAAAATTGTTATTTGACTTAGAATACACATTCGAATTAATATGAAATTTACTCACCATGAGAAATAAATTCCCAGATTCTAATTTTTTTATATTCATTAAAATCTTATAAAATTGTTTTTAAATATTTACCAATATAACTTTTATTGGTTGTGTAGAATAAAAAGATTAGTGAAATGTTTGTTTCACAAAAATAATATCTTTTCTAAGTAATATTCTGCATTTATTCTGCCTTTTACACTTCTTTTCTAAAAAATAATAGTATGTGTTATTTTAAAAGTGTAACGCGTTCTATCCTCATGATGTTCCCTAATTTTAATTAAAATGGAATGAGTGTAGACGCCACTAGATTAACAGCTGGCTGTATTATTTCTGAATAAATAAATAAGTTTTTTTTCTACTTAGAAGTTAGCGGTGGAAAAGAGTTTTAAATTTTACTCGTTTAATTGTATTTTATTGTTTAAAGACGAAGCTTGTATTCTCTTGTAAACGCAAAATATGCAGCACTTCTCAAGAATTAGGTTAGCGTTTAAAAATATTGCCAAATCACATGTTACACTTTTTTAGAAAAGAAAACTCATTAGAAAAATGTCATTTTATTTTTGTTTTAAAGAAGTGTAAATCCAACAATAAAATTTTTGAATTTATAAATGGTTTATCAACGGTTCAAAAGCCTTTAATCGTTTAAGAATAAAACTTTATCAAATTTTGTTTAAAATCGGTTTATAAACCTGTCATAAGTTTTTATGTATATAGCTGAATATTTTTATGAACCTTAAAGACAATATCGTTATAAAAAATGTTCGTTTTAAATTTCGCTTGGATTTCTAGAGCATGATTGGTTGTATGTTTATTTTTCTCTAATTATGAAGACTATTTTCGAGTTTCAGGTTGTTGGAAAGTTTTTTTTTTCGAAATTATATGCATATTTTACAATATTCTTACCTTGAAGCTAATGTTTCTCCAGGTAATGTGACAACTGGTGTACCAGTCCATAGAACATCCATCGATGTGGTATGTCCATTACATAATGGAGTATCGAGACACACATCAGCTAATTGACCACGACGTACATGTTCTTCCTTACATGCAACATTCGAAAATATAACACGTTCTGGATCAACGCCTATTTTAAAGCGAAAAGATAAAATATTTAGTTTTATTTTAAATATGAATGGACAATTGCTAATCTTACCCATTTCTTCTACAGATTTTTTGATATTCTGTTCTCCTACTGCTGGGAATCTTAACAGCCACAACACTGAGTTCGGTACAGCCTTTAGAATGTTCATCCATGTCTGCAGTGTCAAAGGATCGATTTTATACAATTGATTGAAATTACAATAGACAATAGCATCGTCGGGTAAGTGATATTGACGCCTGGTAGTGATGACAATATTTTGCGGCACTTCTTCACCAGTCGCGGCTTTAGTGTTTGTCTGTGTTGTGGCCAAACCATTCTGTAAAACTACACCGTTCAGCGAGGTCTGCACTTGTCCGCTAACAATCATTGACACAATTTGTGTTGTATTAGGAAGTTCTGCGACTTTATGTGTAATCTCGACCTGTTTATTGGCATTGATTACTTCACGTATCTCCTTAACACCTGTATTTTCTACTAAGGGCGATAAATCTGTGGCATTAATGACCGCCACATTGTCTGACACCGTCGACTGTGTCTTATCGGCCACCAGAATGCGTTCCTTTAAATGGGGGAACATCTGTTTGTGATCTCCAATAAAATATGTGTATGGCATGTATGCCAACTTCTCACTGTATTGATGAGCCAATTCCATGGGACTCGTTACAGAATCGGTTATAATATAATCCATAAATGAGGCACCGCTCGTGCCAGGATATCCCAGCCACATAACTTGTATGGGTGCAGGCCGCAAGGCAAAAATTTCATTGCGAGCTCCCTTTGTGTAACCATTCATATTGACCAATATGTGTATGCCATCATTATAGATGCGATCAGCAGCTTTTCCATTGCAGGGCATCGTCGACAAATCGATGAAGTGTTCTGCTTCCTGTGAGATCTTGTAGCGGAACGTGGTACCATCGTCAGAGCTAAGTGAATAGCAGAAAATCTCTACGACAGATCGATCGTGAAGCCCTGGTATGGATTGCATTAAATGTGAGGTGGGATGGTTGCCAAAGTCCGAACTGACATACCCAATACGTATACGCTCGCCATTTGGCACTTCGCGCGTAAACTTGTATGGAGGTTTATGCAAAACTAAAATTTTTTCTATACATAAATTAGCGTGGCGTGCAGCAATTGCTTTGCGAAAATCGTGCGATAAAGGATACAACATTGAATGATGTGGATGTACAGATGGTAAACGATTTTTCTCCAACTGCTCAGCTACAATGCTTACCAATTTCTTCATGCGAGCCTCGTAGTCCGTCCAATCGCAAACAATTTGCAAACAATGTGCCAAATTGCAATAGGCATCGGGAAAATCTGGTTTCAATTTCAATGCAGTACGATACGATTGTATGGCTTCGGGAATGTTGCCAGAATCCTTATGAATGCTAGCCAAGTTGCTGTGGGCATCGGCGAAAGCTGGATTAATTTGAATAGCTCGCGAATAACACTGCAATGCGCCAGCTACATCTTGTAATTCTTTGAGGGTATTACCCATATTAGAGTAGGCATCAGCAAATGTTGGATTAATTCTTATAGCCTCCTTATAGTGCATAAGCGCCTCCTTTAGTTTTCCCTGTTGCTGCAGGACAGAAGCCAAATTTGAATGAGCAGCTGCAAAGTCAGGAAAAACTTCCAAAGCTTTCAGATACAAACGTGTAGCTTCTTCAATGAAACCTTGCTCGCGCTTAATGTTTGCTAAGTTGTTTAAAGAGTCAGCGTGATTAGGGCACAAACGTAGAGCGGTATTATAGCATTCCTCAGCTTCTTTGACCTGGCAAATAAGAAATTACAAAAAAAAAAAAAACAAAAACATAAGAATTAGAAAAAAGCTCTACTAATTATTTCAAAAAGTATACTAACTACCTGTCCTTTCTCTTTAAGAGCATTGGCTAAATTACAATAAGCATCTGGGAAATTTGGTTGCAACTCAATAGCTCTTCTATAGGTATCAATGGCTAAATCAATCAAACCCTGTTCATAATAAACACAGGCCAAATTACCATGGACAACAGCGTTGTTGGGAGACAAATTTAATGCTCTCAAATAAGCGGCAACAGCTCTGTGTTAACAACAAATTTATATTTAAAAATATTTATTTTTCATTAAAAAAAAAAATACCTGTCAAAAATACGGGCTTCCTTTAGAACATTACCCAAGTTAATGTAAGCGTCCAGAAAATTGGGATCCAAGGTAACTGCTTTTTCAAAATGATGTATAGCAAGCCATATTTCACCCTGGGCATTAAACACGCAACCTAAATTACTCCATGCCACGGCAAAACTAGGACAGGTCTCTATGGCTTTCAAGTAACAAGCCTTTAAAGAAAAAGTATAATTAATATATATAAAAAAAGAAATATTTTTTTCATATATTTTTAAAAAACAAACCTTTGCTTCTTCGAGACGACCCAACGCCTTTAAGAGATTTCCCAAATCACTTCGCACACAGTACAAATCCTTAAAAGTTAAAAACAATATGAAAAATAAATAACCCAAAGCCAAGTTATTCTTATTAAAAACATACTGGATTGTACTGCAAAGCTGTTATGTAGGCCTGTACTGCGGCTTCCATTTCTCTAGCAGCCACTAAAGCAGCGGCCAAGTTAATATAACCATCTATAAAATCTGGCTTCAAACGTACAGCACGACGATAATTTTCTAAAGCTTCTTGCAACTGTCCACGTTCTTTGAAAACATTACCCAAGTTACTGTAAAACAAATCAATTAAATAATTGTTAGTTTTTGAACTTAATATAATAAATGGTTTTAATGGTTTAAGTATGTACATTAGGGAGATGACTTTTTGATTTTTTTTAATATGCAAGATCCAGTTCCAAAATCGTGTAGGGCATGAAAAAAACTTAGAACTCTGACTTCAATTTTTCGCGATCGTGAAAAATTTTTACATACATTTTTTTTTTTTTTTTATTAAAAAGTGATAATTTACTCGATGTGTCTTAATTTTTGTGTGGTTTTTTTTATAGTTGTACTTACCAAATCGTTACAAGCCATTTTGAGTATTAATGAAATTAACTGAAAAGGTTACGAGATTAAGAAAAGCACTGCCTCCAACACAATATATTGGGTGCCAGCACCATGTTCTCCACCTGATTATGAGAGATACAATAGGAGGTAGGACATCTTCTCTCCATATATATTTCGTATTGTTTTGTTTCGGATATACATATGTATGTATTAGAGAAATACGAAAATCTTAAAGAATCAAAATAAAGTGGTCCTTAAAATTTTATAAAAATTAAATGAAGAGATGACATGAATTTTGAATACGAACTTTGGCCATGCGTATAAATTCTTTAAGTTAAATGGATTATTTCCACGCATTAAGTTCAAATCATTATCTTCAATTAGCAGATCAGATCAGATGGAATTCGAGAGCAAAATTCACTATTTTGGCTTTTATTCTTCTTCTTCATAACTATTGGAAATTGTTAAAACAGATTTGTGACTTTATATTAAATTTATGATTTGAAATATAGTTTTCTGATCATTGTCTTCACAAAACATTGGTTATGCAGCCCTAAGCCAATCGTTAAAAATTTTTACAAGAGCATACGAGTGCTTTTTCAGGCACTGGGTACCAAAATAATTTACAATTACATTTATCCTCTTTGTAAAACAACACGTACATATACTTAACTTTAAGATTATTTCTTGAAACCCCTAGTTTTTACCTATTATTTATATTAATTAAATACTTAAAAATTAAAAAAATAAAAATACAGTATATACAAAACTTCAAATCATTTGATGGGTGAAGTTTTTTTCACGATCGCGAAAAAGTTTAATCGTAATTTTTAGTTTTTTTTTTTCATGCCGTACACGATTTTGAAACTGGAGGATGTCGCCAAAAAAAGTCATTACCATAATATCCATATGTACCTACCTATATGCTTCGGCTAATAATGGGTTTTGTTTTATAGCCAGCGTTGAAAATTGTGCCGATTTTTCTAAGCGTCGGCATTGAAAATGTATGGAAGATAATAGCAATAGCACTCCTGTATTAGTGCTATCTTGTCGCCACAGTTGCATGCAATGCTTTTCTGCATTTTCATAGTCAACGGCCTGATATTCACGATGGGCTAATTCTAAGAGACCTAAAAAAGATAAGAAAGTTTAATATATTTAATATTTCATACAGCAATTCTGGGGTCTAATCACCGCATTCGATACTATCGTATCGAATCAACTATCGAATGTTTTTGCATACGACAGACACTGACGTATCGAATGAAAACTGGATAAATGTAATGTCGAGTTACTCTATAACGAATGCTATTATTTCAAATTCCATAATTTTCATTCGATATCGAGTTTCATGATACCAAATTAAATAATTTCGATCAATTTTGCTCGATATCGTATGCGGTGATTAGACCCCTGTTTTGTTAGATAATTTGTTATGGTTATTTCCCTTAATCCTTCTTGTTTAAGTAAATTTACCGCAATATTAACAAGTAAGAGTGCTTTTTTCACTATGCGGAATCGTATATACGCATCACCTTGGTGCGATAAGAATAGACAGTTATAAAAATACCGTTCTTTAGATACAGAATGTATATAAATTCACCCTTATCGTGTTTGGTAATAGATTAAAGGAAATAAGTTCACGTTTCTTTAATCTATTACCAAACTGTCGTAGGCGTATTTTAAAAACGCCAAACACTATAAGGGTGATTGATAACCAAGATGCTTGTACCTAATTTGGAAACTTTGGTTTTTCCCGTTCTCCAAATATAAAGAAATCTATAATATCTTTGTACGGTAGGTGCTACGCTCACTTCTCCATAATCCCTCATTATATTTTTAGAAAGGTTGTGTATTCATAACCCAGCTATGTGTACCAAATTTGGACAATTTTTCTCTACCGTTCTTGAGATATAAAAATAAACATGTAAATCAATTAAATCATTCACAACAAATTTCGATCCACCAAGTAGAATAACATTTGGTTTAAAGATTGATGTTTGGCTATTGACTGCCAGCCGTCTTCAATGACGGCGAGAGTTTTTAGTCAAACCCCTCTAAAAAGATAGTGTGGTTAATATCCAAACATGTCAGGGCAACCTGTCCGTGAAAACTTGGTTTCGATTTCCGGGTCAGTCAAGAATGAAAAATGTTTTAAAATTCCTTTCTTCATAAAAATAATTGAATAAAAATGACCACATACTAATTATTATAAGAATAAACTATTTTTTGCCACGCCCATTTCTCCAATTCCGCCCACATATTGTGGGATGGTCTTGATACATCTCGGTTATTTGCACCTAATTTGGAAACTTTGCCTCTTTCCGTTCTGCAGATGTACAGAAACTTATAATGTCTTGGTATGTGTGTACCACGCCCTCTTATCCCATCCCGCCCATTTTTATTGAGGTTGGGTTTTCATAACCAAGATGCTTATCTATACCTAATTTGGCAACTTTCCCAAAATAAAGGCAGTCGTGTTCTTTTGCTCATATCTCAACAATTTATGGACGGATCTGGCTGAATTTCAATATCAAACTTTAACGGAGTATATGTGACATAAGTATATAGAGCAATTGTCCCTATTATTTCTGGAGTCTTCGGAAACCCCATTTCATCAAACACACGGACATCGTTTAATCAACTTCGCTACTCATAAGGACCCTGAATATATGCTTTATGGTAAAAGGAAAAACCCCTCAAACTTTTCTATGAAGAGGTATTTATAGCTTATCAAAATTGTAAAGCCAAAAAATAAAAATTTAAACGGACTATATCGAACCCTAACCGCGAAAATAACGGAAGCGACATTATTTAAAATACACCTTTGGTAATTAACAAAAAAAACATTAAATAAAAAATTTTTTTCTTGAAAAACGATAACTAATGTTTGAATTAATTTTAAATATAAGCTGCTTGATGGAATTTTTTGTAAAAAATAACGTGAGTCGCGAGCACAGAATACACAGAACTGTCACGAGACGGAAGATTTTGCGTTTTTTTTTTTGTCTCTTTCAAAGAAAGCTGCCCTTTTGCATTTCTCTTTTCATCATCTTCTATGCCGCAATACATGAACACAAATTTATTTAGTTAAGATTTATTTACAAAACTGTTGTAAAAATTAACTTTTAAGTTCACAACAACACGAGTAAAAAATATTTAAGTAAGTAAATAACATTATAAAACAAAACAATATTACTAAATACATTTTTTTTGCACAAAAAAACAACGTTTGTTGAACTAATGCATTTGTTTAACGTGGTTTGTGTTTTGATCACGCCATTTGTGTTGATTGTTGCGGCCTGTTTTTACACCTTGCCACTTCACTACCAAAAAAAGCTTTCTGTCTCTTTCTTCGAAAGCTGCCCTCGCAACTGATTTGGGCCTTTTTCACACGTCACTTTTTACAGTTCTGTGTATTCTGTGGTCGCGAGATACTTATGTATGTTCTCTGTTGAAACTTAAAGTCGTTATAACTTTTTGCATAAAATATAAAATGCTATTAAGATTTATTTCATATAACAAAATGTCTTTCAAATAGGTATAGTTACTATTTGTTAAAGCAAACACAAAGTAGAAACCACATAGTATATCGTCTGTTGGTTACTGGCTTGCCGCACGGAACAAAAATGTTTTGTTCTACATGCTTTGAATATTTTAATTTTTGCATCGAAAAAGTGACAAATGAAGCAAAACAATTAGAACTGTAAAATTAAGGATATCAGGCAATGATAGAGCTAGATATCTCTAAATATATTCGAGACATCAAAAAAGGTATTAAATATTATAAAAAAGGGTGTCATTATTATTATATAGAATTGATTTAAAACTAAATTTTTGTAAAAATGTGCCTGCCAGAAATTTAAAAACTAATTTTAGCAATTACCAAAAAAGCGATAATAACAAATTAAATTGAAGTTAAAAAAACAATGCGTAGATTTAGGATGATGCAGCCGATCTTCATGGGTTCTCTCAAGCAACGGTGTGTAGAATTTCAGCCAGAGTGGCTCGAGCCTTACCCCCCGTTTCCACATGCAAGTACAAGTTCGAAAAACTCAATACATGCACACTTTTTCACTAACATTCTTACAATTTTTGTACTTTCAGCCAATCGGCTTTTACCTCGATTTTTCGTTGATAATACGTATACGCTACTTGCAAGCAATTACTTGCATGTTGAAACGTAGGGTTAGCTCGCTGGGGCAATAGAAAAATTTAAATGCCTTCATCTCTTATAGAGGAAGCAATCCTTATGAGAGTATTAAAGACATTTAAAAATTTCCAAGACGTTATTAGTACGCACATACATATCAAAAAAAAAAAAAAAAAAACCGGTGGGAATTTTGCCCAATCTATATATATAAAAGTGAATGTATGTACATATATATATTTGTATATATATATATTTGTGCCTTATAGGAGGCCAAACCACTTGACCGATGAACTTGAAATTTTCACAGCATGTAACTGTGACTCTGGAAGAGACATTAGGCTATATAAAATTGTGACTGGGCAAAGGGGCGATGCCACGCCCATACAACCCAAAATTTAAATTCGTGTTATTTATGACATTTTTTGCCCTACGGCGATAATATTTGGTATATTTGTCGTTGGCATGAACAGAAATACGTTTAATTAAAAAAGTGGGCGTGGCCCCGCCCCTTTATAGAAAAAGTAAAAAACGTTATATCTAATAAACTACTGAACCGATCGTCACTAAATTTTCACAGAAGGCTATTGTTCTGAATTAATGTGTCGTTGGGTTCAAAAAGGTGTGGTTGGACAAAGGGGCGGTGCCATATTTTTTTGTGGATGTCAATAATAAATAGCTCATATTTTAAGAGCTGCTGCAAGCATTTTGTTGAACTTTTGGTAGTAGGATCTTCTGAGCCACAAAATTGAAATAAAATAGCAGAGGTGGAAGTGGTACCACCCATAGGATGCAAATATTAAATATCACGTTACTGAAGAACTATGATAGCTAGAGTCTTCAAACGTGGAAAAATCCACTATTATGGTAAATTTTAAAAGAAAAATGGGCGGGGTTGACGGAGGGAGAGCAATACCCCCCATAAAATTAAACTACTGAATGCCACGGAATTCTCTTACTACGAAGCAGTTAATAATTTAATAAATAAATTTTTGTTAAAATATATTAAAAATACTTATATATTTTATAACGATGGGGGTATCGAAGCATACCGGGTTAAGCTAGTATTATATAAACAGAAAGGGTTACTATACCCTGAATGTTCAGGTAAATAAAAACATTTGAACTTAAGATATTTTGGCAGGTTTATGTGGCTAAAAATGATTTGTTAAATTCTAGGAGGTTTTATTTTCAAAACATCTGGTTAAAATTGGTTAAATTATTCATTAAACATAAAGCTGTATAATCTTTTTTGGAAATACAGAGGAGTTTAAGCAGTAAAAATTTGATATTGAAATATGATTTACATATTTCGCTTCTATTTCAATATATATATATATATATATATATATATATATATATATATATATATATATATATATTATGTCCTGTGGTTCCTAGTAGGAACAAAGGGCCGCTCTATGTTCTACAGATGCTTTTTGGGCATCACAAGCTAGTGACTCGTGCCATCGTCTTTTGTCATTTCTAGCACTTCGCTTGACTAGCAAATCGTGTCGCCTGTACGCTTCCCCTAGCGATGCCTTTTCACCTCGTGTTCTTGCTGTATTTTGTTTTGCCTTTATTTCTTTCCTTTTCAGTACTAACTTCCAGGTATCCTATGACATAAAAGTCCTTTGTGTCCGAAAATCCTCTTTCTTTCAAACATGAAGTGAGTAATTTCGAGTTCTCTTTTGACAAGTTAAAGTTACGATGTAAATCATTAAGTGCGCTCTGACTCATACTTTAATATTCGTATCACCTCAAGAATTAAAACTCAGATTTAAATCTTCTATTTCATTATCTGATGTTACTTTACATGCTGGACGTTTTCGCATTGGGAATGGAGATCAATAAACAATCACCCCTATCGCGAATGTTATGGGAATATGTAATATGGGAGCAAACCTATATTCCCATCCCCAACATATTGGTATCGCAAATATCTTGGGAGAAAACATTTCTATTGTGAATTATTTGTCAGTGCTTTATAAACAAAAGTCCCTATTGTGAATAACTTGTCAGTGCTTGTATTGTGAAAGAAAAATATACAATATAAAATACTAATAAAAATTTAATAAAATTAATAATGAATAGGGTTTATCTTCATTTTCTTAATTTACACTCCTTCAATAAAAGGAAAAAATAATTTAAATTAGTCCTACTTTAGAATACAAATTAAAATTTAAATTTTCCCTTCTCGTTCACATTAACACTTGTTGGGAGTTTATTTAGTTAAAATACTCGCGGGAGTAAACATTTGCGATGCCAAATTTTTAAGGTTTGGGAATTCATTCCCAAACAATTTGTTATGGGAATCATTCACAATACAAAATAAAAAAACATGGGAATATTTTCATGGGAGTAGTTGTTTGCGATAGAGGTGAATATAATTTAGAAATAGCAAAAGTTATTAAAGCAACAAAAGCGGGACAGTGGCTGACTCCATTAAATCGGTATTGCAATGCAACACTGAAAGGCATTGAATTCATAGACAACTTTTTTAAAAGCAATGTCTTGAGTTTATTATTGAATGGTAACCGTCTTCACTGCACAACGGTTGCAACATTTATGCATTGTTTTATTTGTGTTGCTTTGTCAACGCATTCGTTTTCAGTGATGCTTTGAAAAATTGCGTTTATAAAGTATACAGTATCTTGAAATAGACCGATAAGTGAAAGAATACCGCCTAAAACAGCAATAAGGTACACAAATATAATAAAGTAGTATTTATAAAAAAAATTGTTTATGAAAATTCAAATTCGGATGTTTTCAATAAATATCTCGTTATTTCCTAATTTTTTGTCCGACGGTAATAATTTTACGTTTACTGCGTTTCGAACAAAATATTATTTAAAATACATACATATGTATATGTTGAAAAAACATTTTTAAAATTTTTTTATTACTTATAGTTTAAAATGGTTAATTTTGAAAAAACATAAAAAAATCACATTTTTTCAAGTTTAAAGTATGAATATGGGCTGAAAGAATTTTAAATCTTGAAAATTTCAGTTGAATAGTTCTCGAGATTTTTTGAAATACCTAAAACAACTGCAGAAAAACACGATTTATCGTATATCTCGAAAAAGCTTCTTGAGATAATAAATGCCATATTCGTGTTCAGCAGCCAAAATTTAGCATAGAAAATATCTCATTTTTAAGGTTAATTTTTTTTTTTTTTTTTTTTTGTGGCATAGTGTTATTCAAACTCTCTATATGGCTTGGCATTTAAATAAAATAAAAAACTGTTTTAATCTATTTCCTCAGAATTTTGTTTTTTTTTTTTTAACTAAGCGGTGTTTGCAAGTGGACTACTACTAAGTGAGACAGATGAATTTATTGACAACCTTTCTCCATCTAAACTATAAGTGTTCAAAAATGCTCCAGTTACATTTTGCGATTTTAAAAGAGGACTTTTTATTTATTGAACTGTTTTATGCGATAACTGGACATTATTTATTTTTTACAATTTTGTTTATTTATTTTATTTATTTATTTATTCATGGTAATACAAATAGCCAATTGGCCAATAAAATATATTACAAGTAATTTCATAACTATGAGGTAAGAAATAATTCAATATACATATAAAATAAGTACAACTATGAGATTTCATTATCTAAAATAAACATATACCAACATCATGACAACCCCAACACTCGGAGGACTTTGAGTCTTTATAATATTAAAAAGATAAATTAATAACCGAAATTTTAAAGTCCTCAAAAAAAAGATTCAGAAAACTTTTTACGTAACCAGACACATGCGCCCTCAGCCTAAGTTTATAAACAAATCTAACAATACGGTGGACAATATGCTTTATTTTCCTTCCGTTGCTTAAGTTACAACCTGTGTAAACTTCAAAACAATAATTCACTTGAGACATAAGCAATGCATGTGCAATTGACTTTCTAACACTCAAAGGTAGAAACAGATTTAGATGATATAATCTCCGCAAAGTGCAACAAACTCTAGAACAAATATTATCGATATGAGGCCCAAAGGATAATTTATCATCCAAAATTACTCCAAGACACCTTAGTTGGTTTACAAATTCAATCACCGACCCACGTAATTCTATGTTCAAATCAATTGTGTATGACCTATTTGACTTAAAAATTAAAGCTTTAGTTTTCTCAGGATTAACTTTAAGATGATTTAAATCAATCCAATCCATCAAGTTACCTAGGTCATAATTTATTTTAGCCTGCAACGAATCCGTAAATTGATAGTCACCTACCCACAACAGCTGTATATCATCAGCAAAAGCATATGGTCTACAGTAATATAGTTCCTCAAATAAGTCATTGATATACAAAGTGAATAGGATCGGACCAATTACAGAGCCCTGAGGCACACCAAATTTGACAGACTTAATGTCAGAGACCATATCTGCTAGAGCGACAAATTGACTGCGGTTACTCAAATAAGACCAAATAAGCCGGCACACTGAAGTTGAAAATTTATACTTTTGATTCAACTTTGTAATTAACGCAAAATGATTAACCTGATCAAATGCTTTGGATAGGTCAATAGAAATCAACACAGCCAACATACCCTCATTTAGTTTACCCCTGATAGTACCAGTGAGCTCAGTCAATAATAGTCCCGTATTCCGACCACTACGAAAACCGAAGAAACATGCTATTCAATCAAAACTTAATAAAATAAATGTTTCTGAAATAACATGTTTATTTTTGCAATTTTCGTGCTATTTTTAACCATATAACATATGAAATAAAATAAAAAAACCTTTCACCTGTAAAAATGGATTTTTGGCGCTTACGTTATTTTCGCGGTTAGGGCTCGATATCTTTGATTCATTAAGGACTATTTTACAACTACATATTTTCTCTTTTCTCGAGATTGAAATCAGATATTGGTAAAATTGCAATTGTACTTTAAAATTAATGTTACAACAGTGAACAAGATCCATGAGGAAATATATTTCGATTAGTTGTTTTTTTTTAGATGATCTTCTAATGTCACGTACGTGGTGCAACGACATAATTTGTCTATTTGTACATGGTGCAAAAACATCATTTTCCTAAGTCACTTGTTATTGATCAGTCGCAAGTGTTTCAAAATAAAAGTTCATAGTTTGATACATATTTGTCGCAAAGAAATATTGATGGTCATTTGTTTTAAATTGCTATAATAAAGATTGTATAAGCTTTTAAAGGTCGTCACGTACGATATTTTAAGTACTTTAAATGAAACTAAATGTAGCATCTTATTCAGCCCAATTATGAATAAAAATTCCCCGGGAGTTTTCTCCCTTCTTCCATTTTTCCTATGTAAATTAAATTGTAAAAATGGGGAAAGGGAAAAATTCCCGGGGAATTTGTATTCATAATTGGGCTGATTATGTTGGTATTTGGCTTAAATTTGGTCCAATCTTCTTTTGTTGCAATCTAAATTATCTTACCAAATTTTATTGGAATCGTTCCGAATTTGACGATAGCTCCCATAGAAATATTTCTCCTGTAAATAGGTTTTAATGCCATAACTTCCTTTTAAATGTTGGAGTTGAAATAAAAACTGTTGTTGTGTCCGATCGATGACTCTTTTTTAGGCCGATTCCGAAGTTCGCAAAATTAGCTAAATTCGGCCGCACAGAAGCCGAGCTTATCCAAATTCACAACAATTAACAGAAAAAAAACAGCATTTAAAAAACTGTAGTCAAAGCAGAAAATCTGTCATTTCTTCCACTTCTTCATTTGTCATTTTTTTTTACAAGATGTTATACCTATCAATGCACAATAACTCCGTGTTTATACGGCTCATGCCTTTTTCAAGGTCTTGGTCTTATTTACATGATTGCTACATACATGACATGAACTGTTTTAACGTCAATGAAAGTTCAAAGAAAAAAAAAAGAATCATGTCAATCAGACAGGAGCATATACCAATACCTACATATGTTGTAATCATAAATTCAAAGCTTAAATTGTGTACTCAGATAAAAACAATAAATTGTCATTACATTACTACAAGTTTTTTTTGGGTCTTTTGCAATCAAGTAAACATCTACACACAAATTATAGTAGACGGGAAGGCGACGACGACGTCAAAGAGAGCAAAAGTCCAACACATACGAACTTAAACCCACACATGTATCCAAAACGCATACCTCCAAAACTAGGATGTATAATGGATTAGTTATTGGCGTACATAAACACGATCTTTTTTTTTATCCATAAAGCAAAATAGAAACATTGGAAAAAATAACAAATGAGAAGAAATAATGAACAACCAACTTGTACTATATACATACATACATACATAGTATAGAATCGGAATGTCTATATAGAGAAGAATGAAACGGAACGAATAAAATGAACAAATCATCATTTTTTCACAACACATGGTCGCCAGGGGCAGTAAATAGAATTTCATGAAAAATCGGACAAAATGTATGAAAGTCTATCCGTCCGTGAATACCTATTTTTGACAACGACTATAACAAATATTTCTTTGTGTAATAGGTACCTACTACATATTTAATATTTAGTTTTAACAATTCTTTTTTAATACCCACATTTTCATTCACACTGCTGTATTTTAGTTCGAGTTGTATTTATTTGTTCAGTTTTTCGTATTTTAGTAGTGTGTATTTTTTGTGTGTAACGTTATGTCAACTTTCTTTGGTTAGTTATTTAGTCAACCAGCTAGACTGCCAGTCAAAGTCATCATTAGTAAGTTGTTAGTACTTACATACAGATGTATTTAAATGACGATGATGACAATTAAAAGTAGGATGGGAGAGAAGGTTAGGTGCCGGGAGGAGAAATGTGATGCTGACATCAAAACGGAACATTTTAATATTTCTTGTAGAATTATGGTATCTGTTCGGTCGATTTTTGTTGCGTTGCTTGTTCTACACATTGACTAGGTATAATAACAAAAAATAAAGAAATAAAAAAACGAACAGTAGCACAGCGCATAGGCCATTATCGGAAAATTTTATAAAACATGTACATACATACACAACAGTGTTGCCAATAAATAATTTGGAAATTACACATGACTGTGTAAGAAATTACAGATTTGAATCAAAATAACACATACAAAACGAAAAAGTATCTTTGATAGAATGAGTTCAACTTACAAAACCTTATTTATATTCCATATTTGCAATTTACAAAAAAGAAAAGCTAACCAAATGCTGTAGTAATAAAGAACTGGATCAACATGTTTAATGGCACGTATCCACGCGAAGTACTTATTTCTTTTCGTTTCTGTGCAAGCCTAAGAAACATACCTATGTACATTTTTAAAATTCGCTATGAGACTTAAACTCAAATTTGACAGTTTGTGTTGAACATTATTTCTTCAAAAAAATTTTGAACAATTGTTTCGCGATATACATACATATGTACGATTTTTCGATCTAAAAATGGACATTTGCTGTAAGTCTGGGTTCACATTCTGAAAGTCTTCTTGCTGAGAGTTTATGTAGAGAACATGCTATGGAAAGTGAAAATGTCAGGGTTTAAAGGCAAGTTTGACTGTGATGGAAACTGAAAAAAATTACCAAAACTTAATGTTCGAAAAGCAAATCTTTACTGTTAAAAATTAATGAAACAATAGAACTTAAATTAAAATTACACATGGAACTAATTACACATGGGCTTAACATACAACATGTGAAATAAAAATTTCAAAATTTGTTTTTGTTTTAAATGTAAGTTAAGCGAGTCACTTGTGTGCTCGCGTTCTACAAACAGGCAGTAAGTTAGCCATACTCTGAACACTACGTACAACGAGCTGCTAACTAAAATGCCTATTAAGCTTAGCAAATTGTTAGCACAGAGTTAAATCATAACAAACATTTCTCCATCTGCTTACTTTTAATTAATAAACTCTGAATTTTAATGATGCCACATTATATTACACAAAAATGCAACACGTTTTGCAATAATCATCGCTGGTTTTGTAATTTGTTTTCCATTTTTCGTTTTTTCCTACACATATAAAAATTTTTATAATATAAAAGTTTTTAAAATTAAAAGATAGTAAAATACAAAAAAACATTAACTGCCTATTTCACGATGTCACTCGAACGCTTTCGGTCGCACAAATAACATGTAAAACAAAAACAAACTTTTAGAATTGACATCGTAACATCGTGAAATAGGCAGTAAATAAAAAAAAAATTTGCCAGCTCGTTTACAAGAGTTTAGCAAATCGTTAGGTAAGTTTACACATATGTAATGAATAAACTTTGTGCTACCTTCGTGCCAAATTTTCATTATGAAAACGTCTTTAAGAATCTTTTATACACAACAACTTCAGAAGCATGAATTGTCAATAAAATCTGGGGGCAAATCGCGACATTCGATATCGATCGAAATTGCAATACAATTTACATGGGAATTTCGATCGATATCGAATGTCGCGATTTGCCCCCTGGTCATCACAAAACTATGTAGGAAGTAATTTACTTTGTTTGCTATAAATTCACTTGCACCCACATAAAAACTTTTGTTTTTAAAAAAATTTCACAATTAACACCTTTAAAAATATAACCAGTTGTTACTTGGACCCACCTTCTATTAAAATCGTCTTATTTTCTCTTATTGTTTTTGGTGCATAATAATCACAATTTACCTAAGTTAGCTGTCTCTCAAAGCACTTAATTTAAAAAAATTCGTTAAGTCGAGTCCCAAATTGGTTAGTTTGTTCGGTATTTAAGGCCTCATTAAGAAATAAGCGTACGCCAAATTACGAATTCGTTAACCTAAGAATTCGTTAAACCGGGATACCACTGATTCCAATATATATATATACTAAAACATCACCTACGGCTTTTACAAAAAAAAAAAAAAAAAAAAATTTGGAATTGAAATCCATTTCAAGTAACATTCGTATCGAAACTTAGTTTTAAAATACCTACCCATTAAATTTAATTTATTTCTTATAAATGCTGCTACACTTTTATATAATCGGCATGTTCTAGAAATCGAAGTACCAGTTAAATAAAAAAAATTTAACTATATATGCGATATTAAAATTTATTTACACTTTGGCAACTCTGTTTATTTTTCTGTATGCAAACACCACTGTAGTGGTGAATACTCAACACACGAACGCACACCACTTTTCAAGCGAGTAATCACTTGCAACACATATAAACTATACTCTTTTTAACTAATAAGGAATGAGACAGGTAACCCTAGCGTTATTTTTTTTTGTCATATCACACAGAAAAAAAAACACCACCATCGAACAATAGGTTTTATGAAAATTTTCCATTAGCATCATACAAACACATATGTATCAAGGCGAATTCAACAAGGTAAACTCAACTCGTCAGCCGTTCATCAGCTGTCTCCACGGCGAATTTAAAAATAATAGGGAAACGTCAAAATATAATTTTGTTTATGTTTTGCGCCAAAATAACTGAAAAAATTTCTTAGAAAAACTGTGAATAAATAAAGTGAATTTTATATTCTCTTTTATAACCCAAACAAAATTTGTATTTTGTTTTTCAATCAATTTTTGCCTTGTTAGCATTTTTGACAAGCGCCTATTAAATTGCAAAAAAATACATGGGGCTTTTTGTAGTTGTAGAGTTGCACTTACCTTGTTGAATTCGCCTTGCATATGTATGTAGTATGAATTTAAACAAGAAAGTTAATAAATATAGATGCCATCAAATAACTCAAATAATCACCATCATTACAATCAAAAACACTTACCAACAGATGATAAATTTTGTGTGTCATTGATCTTGCCCACTGTATTGCCTTGATTTTGTACCATTTGTGTCTGCTGTTGTTGTTGGTGCGGCAATATCAATTGTTGTGTTTGTGTTACGGCCTGTTGTTGCAATTGCTGCGGGCTTGGATTTGGTGACTGTTGTTGGTTTTGCATTTTTGCCTGTAAAATGTAATAGAAACTAATTAAAAATACATTTACACCATTTTTGTCAAGTAACAAATCTATATGTTCAATCCGAACAATATGTACATCAATAATAATTACAAATATCACTACTAACACACAATATTGAATTCTACATCTCTCACTCTTTGAACACAATTATACTAAGTATAGAATAGAAAAATATAAAATAAATTTAGCAAACAAAATTAAAATAAATAATATACCAAGTTGTCTTCGTCTCCTTAACTTAATATGTGTGTAAGAGACAGACAGACAGATTGAATCTACACAAAAAAAAAGCGATAAATACACAACGCCACCAACAACAGAAAGAAAAAATTGATTTAATTACACAAATCGTAATCTCCACACAGCTAGCCGAACGAAGAAAGTCGATTGATATTTCTAATAAAAATATTGAATTTTTTATCGTTGGATTTTGTTTAGCTTCGTTTAAATTTTTTTAATAAAATGTTTACGAATTTATTTAATTCACTTTATTTTCTTTTTGTTTACGTTGTGAAACTTGTAAATTGACATATTAATAAATAGCTTTTGTAATAGCTATATCACCTTCTTCCACTTTTTTCTCACTTCACAAATGAACAAAATTAAAAATATTCCATTATATTTTTTTTTATAATAACCACGGTTGTAAACTTTGTACAATTGTACTTTTTTTGGTACAGTTTAAAATTAAAAAGTACGCTGTTACCCCCGTGGCTCATTTGGTACTATTTCTAAATTTTTCAAACCTATATTAAAGAATGAACATGTCGCACTGGTTTCTCTAAAGGGGATTTACATAAAATTTATAAATTTTCAGTAGAACTCTTACATGGGGTCTTCACCTAAGATAATATCTGAGAGAACGTCGGCAGAATGAGAGAACAAATTTCTTTATGTTAATCTTAATCTTAAACAAGGGGAACACGTATCTTATAAGATTTCATAATCGAATGAATCTCGTGCAGTAAACTTGTGTCGTTTTTACTATTTTTTTTAGTTTTTTCTTGTTTTTTAGTTAAAAAAATGGTTTTTTAAACACTTATCACAAGATTTTCACTACTTGCACAAAAAAATTAAATTTTAATGAATGCGTCTTTTTATTGTTTTATATGCGTGTATGTATGTGTATTTTTGACAGCTCATCTTATAAGATAGTTGGTATAAGATTTCTTATAACAACTGTCTCATAACATTTATTATAATATTAATGCTAACACTATTTGAGAGTCCACACGTAAGATAATACTCTCTGCGATTGAATTTGACGTTTGCTGATATAAAAATCGTATATCTTATCTCAGGTGGATACCCTGTGTAAGTATTATCTTACGTGTAGACTCTCAAATAGTGTTAGTATTAATATTATAATAAATGTTATGAGACAGTTGTTATAAGAAATCTTATAACAACAATCTTATAAGATGAGCTGCCAAAAATACACATATAAAACAATAATAAGACGCATTCATTAAAATGTTTAATTTTTTTTTTTTGTGCAAATAGTGAAAATCTTGTGATAAGTGTTTAAAAAAATAATATTTTTAGCTAAAAAACAAGAAAAAACTAAAAAAGAGTAAAAACGACACAAGTTTACTGCACGAGAAACATTCGATTATGAAATCTTATAAGATACGTGTTCCCCTTGTTTAAGATTAAGATTAACATGAAGAAACTTGTTCTCTCATTCTGCCGACGTTATCTCACATATTATATTAGATATTATCTTAGGTGAAGAACCCATGTTAGCGTCTTTACCTGACAATTTTTTGTCATACCAAACGTCAAACTTCATATTAAAAAACATTGACAAAAATTTTCGAATTTTTTTTATATAGACTTTGACGTTTGGTAAGACAAAAAATTGTCAAGTGAAGACGCTATATTATGCTACAAAGGAGAAATTGAATTTAGATTTTTACAGTGCGTAGATCAAGGTATATTTATAGCAGGTAGTCTCGGAAAGGTAGCCGCGAGATTACAACAATTGTACAATAAAACAAAAAACAGGGCTTTTTATTGTTGTTATGTGATTCGAACTGCCAAACAGCAAATTGGTTGATAAGAGACAAAAAACTTGTTTACTTGTTTACTAAACAACATTTGACAGTTCGTATCACAAAACAAGCATGTAAAAAATAATCTGCAGGCTTTTCGAGATTACCTGTTATAAATATACCCTGCTTTATATGTACAAATGAAATTTGAGAACCTTTTGTTTTTTCTTTGCAAAATTCTTGTTTATAAAAATAAAATTTAAAAAATTATTATTACTATTGGGGTCGAAAAAGTACGATTTTAAAAATTCGTTTGTACGATATAAGTTTTCTCATTTATCATCCCTGATATTGGCATGTGTTGGTGCTGCCTGACAAAAGAGAACTGACATTACATGCAGCATTGATGGGATTTGTATTACATTTGTACCAAATTTAGTACAATAAAAACTTAATTGGTACACTGGTTCAATTTATCATTTTTTTGTACAATTAAAAAAATACCCACGAAGTTTTATAATTTCTTTAACATGCGGTCTACAACTGGCATGAAATGCTTAACATTAACACTAATATGATGTTAGTGCTATGTATAGACTCATCATATGATGAGTCTATACATAGCACTAACATATGTTAGAGGTTTTCTCATGTTATACACGGTTTTTAATGCAAATGTTTTAACAACGCTTTTATAAAATCATGTTATAACCGAAAATCATGTTAGTTGTAGACGGGGAGTGAGGCGGATCAACTCACTTTTCTTTTTAATAATAAAGTTGTTTTAGTGTTTGTGTTTTGTGCATGTAAACAATCTTATTATGTTGGTATTTACATAAAATTTGGGCCAAAAATATTGCAATCTAAATCATCTTACCAAATTTTATTGGAATCGGTCCATATTTGACAATACACGTAAAGAAAAAACATGGTTGTGGTAAACATATTCTAAAGCGGCTTATACACTTGCAATAAAATTGTTCAATTTTAGGTATCGTACAATTATATCGCCAATGTGTACGTGATATTCGAAGGTCTTCCAATATATTGGCAACAATCAAAAGACTTTCGATTTTTATTGCACAACGAAAAGAAAGCGAAATTTGTTGGCAACGTTGTACAATGCAGTTTATGTTATTCCTATAGGTTATGTTCAACTTTTTATTGAACGAAAGTGGAGCAATATTTAAATTGAAAACATTATGCGACTTATTGCATAAAATAGGACAAAATCGAAATAATATGGCGAATATCATATACAATAATATTGCAAGTGTACGGGCCGCTTAAGAGCATGATAAAATTCATTATTGTAGACACCATATTACGATTATTATTAAATCACATTAAATCACATATATATATATTAGGGCGGGTTAATTTTTTTTTGATGAAGCGTATGGCAAAAACGTAATCTATAGGTGATTCTGAGAAATTGTGCTCAAAAGACCATAGCTCTTAGTGGAGAACTCCAAAATTTCAAAATAGATGTTTTCCATATTTTAATAAATTCTGAACTTTCTTCGAGATTTTTTTTGCAGATTATGGAAGTTCAGATAATTTTCAACAATTTTTATTACGATAAATTTTTTTTGTTTTCGAACTCCTTTTTGTAAGAAAATCGATCGAAAAAAATCGAAGAAAATTCAGAATTTAAAAAAAGTTAATTTTAGGCTATTTTTCGACAAAACATTCCTAATATCTCTACTAAAAATCATCAATATCAAAACAGATTCTGAAAGGTGATAAAAATACCATTCAAACAAGCCCAGATTGAGAAATCTACTATAATTATATCCGATTTTATGACGAATTTAATTAAATAATTCTATGTATATATGAAAAAATATCTATTTTGAAATTTTGGGGGGCTCCAAACCCGACTTAGAGCTATGGTCTCTTGAGCAAAATTTCTCCAAATCACTTATAGATTACGTTTTTGCTATACGCTTCATCAAAAAAATCGTTCCATGCAATTTGACCCGCCCAAATATATATATATATATACATATATATATATGTATACATATATATATATATGTATACATATATAATACTACATCATAATAATTTTCCCTTAATCATATTCTTATTATGTTAATCATAATAAGATGAGAAGTAATCATATTATTATCGTGTTAATCATAATGAATTTAGCAGTAATCATAATCAGAACCACTTTCACAACAATAAAAAAAATTTTTGTATCGATTTTTTATTTTGTGGCCTTTACACTTGTTTTTTTTAACGAGTATTTATTATTAATTGTTTAAACACTCACTCAAAATTATTCGATGGGCATATTTAAAACAAACGACACAATTAATTCAAAATTATTTTACAAATGGCGCTAACATTATATTATTAGAGTAAATATATTTTGTTTGCTTCTTAAGCATTCTATGACTACTAGTATAGAAAGTTATTATGTTATGGCTATTAAATATCATGAAATTGAATTTCGTTTTTTTTTTAAAGTATGAGTGTATTGGTAAAAAAGTGTGATTATATTAAAATTTGATAGGCAAAACTTGATAGTTCTATTTCTATTTAAAGGTGACAAAGCATCTGACATCAGCTCTTTTGTAATAACAAAATTGTTTGTTGCGGCAAAAATTAACTAAAATTTTAATAGTAAATAAATAATACAAAAGATAAAAAATACACAAATTTAGTATTGAAATTGGTAAGTACATATGTATTTTTTTTTATTTTTGATAGGTTATGTCAAATATACGTTACATATCAACGTGCGAACATATAAACTATAAACCTTACATAGCGTTTACATTTGCCAGTACTGGCAAGACAGTAGCAATTCATTTAAACTTTTTCACTAATACAAAAACACTTTTACAGCTATTTTGTTTTTGCATTGTTTTGCCAACTAATATGTATACGCTTACTGTCTTGCCAGTACTGGCAAATGTAAACGCTGTGCTATGTAAAACTCAAATTTTGACATACAAATGAAATCACATGTGAGTCAAGGCGAATTTAACAAGGTAAACTCAACTCGTCAGCCGTTCATCAGCTGTCTCCACGGCGAATTAAAAAAAAAATAGGGAAACGTCAAAATATAATTTTGTTTATGTTTTCCGCCAAAATAACCGAAATAATTTCATAGAAAAACTGCGAATAATTAAAATTAATTTAATAATTTCTTTTATAACCCAAACAAAATTTTTATTTTGTTTTTAATCAATTTTCAGCATTTTTGACAGCCGCCTATTAAATTGCAAAAAAATACATGGGGCTTTTTGTAGTTGTAGAGTTGCACTTACCTTGTTGAATTCGCCTTGATGTGAGTAAAAAATTGACATTCCACATGATAAATACATATAATGTGAGCATAGCTTAAATATATACGATTTTACATATTTATTTGTATAAGACAATCGCTTGCATTTAATGTTTTGTATTCAATAAAAAAAATACAATAAAAGGTCAGCAGTATTTGTTAATCCCTAAAACGGATTAATTTTATAGCAGCTTTTCATTATTTTACTCTAGCCCAAAAATATAATGTAGAATCAACTGTATGTCATTGGATGACATCGGATTTTAGCTAAGGTAAATTAGTAGCTGTTTTTTAATACCTCTCATTTTATTTTTCCGTCAATGTTCTCATACACACAAGCTTCTTTAAAAATAAAATCCAAACATATAACACATCACGCTGTCAGGTTTAGCTATTTTTTAACTAAAAGTTTTTCATGTTTTGTAAATCAGTAAATAGTTTAGTATGGCTGGCATTATTAGATTCAAGTGCTAGATTAACAAGCTGCGTATCCTAAAAATATCAATTAACAACATCAAGTAGATATAATTTTGAAATTTTGTGATATAATTAGATTTAGTGCCACCACTGACTAATGAATTTTTGCTTCGCAAATTTTGAAAAGCACTTAGAACAGTATGAAAAGCTCCGAATTGACATTCTATATTTTGAAATTTCAACCAGACCAACGGCGAATTAAAATGTAAGCAGTAACAGATTTGACAGCTTTACTACAACACGGCGAAAAACACTTTAAACATCAGGCCCACAAAGCACAAAGCATACAGAGATGAAAAGTGACGTTTGAAAAATGCCCAAATCATTTGCGAGGGCAGCTTTCGAAGAAAGGGAAAGAAAATGTTTTTTGATAGTGAAGTGGCAATGTGTAAAAACAGACCGCCACTATCAAAACAAAAATTGCAAAAAGGAAGCTTTCGAAGAAAAAGACAGAAAAAAACAAAATATTTTCTGTCTCGTGACGCCTCTGTGTGCTCTGTGCCACAAAGCCTAGAGCAAGGTATATTTCACGAATGTAAAATCTAGCCCATGAGAGACTAGGACTAGTCCAAGGGTAACCCAAAAATATTGGCTATTTAACATTACGATGTCCTAGGGCTGGACCATATAACCCAGTCTTAACTTATAACTTAGTCTTAAAAGACTCCTCCATGGTAAATTCCAGAGGATTCGTTTTAACTTCGTTTGAAACGAAAACATATCGTTTAACTACAAACTCTTTTTTAATAATGACATGGTCCATGCTTGCATTACATTGGACCATGTGTAAGTTGTCCATTTTATCTAAATATTCGCCATATTATTGCCATTTTGTCCTATATTATGCAATAAGTCAAACAATGGTTTCATTCATTTAAAAAAAAAGTGAACAAAACCTATAGGAATAAATTAAACAGCTTTGTACAATCTTACCAACACACACCTTGTGCCACCTTGGAATATCACATACACATTAGCGATATAATTGTACAATACGTAAAATTGAACAAGTAGTCCAATATTATTTGCAAGGTTATAGCAGATAGTCTCAGAAAGCCTGCTGATTATTTTTTTTTATTTGCTTGTTTTGTGATACGAACTGTCAAATGTTGTTTATGTTTTTTTCAACACGTGTTAAATTTCTAGCTTAAAAAGTAAACAAGTTTATTTTTAATCAAAGTAAAAAGTGATCAAATTAAAAAGAAAACCAAGGTGATTTATAATAAATAACAATTTTGGGTAAATACTCAAATATATAATTAGAAAAAAGACTAATTTTAAGAAAGAAAAATGCCGTTTTTCTTGTTTGTTTTTCATTTGTCTTTTATCAACCCCTATGCTGTTTGACAGTTCGTATCACATAACAAAAATAAAAAGCCCTGTTGTTTTATTGTACAACTGTTTTAATCTCGCTGCTACCTGATATAAATATCATGATTAAATTTGAATAAAAACGGTATTGGTATCGGTTGCCAACCTTGGTTTTTTAAAATGCAATTTTCTCCTTCGATATAACAACGACCCCATAAGATTTCATATGATGTATGCATGAGACCGGCTTTGTGCAATTGTAAAAAAATCGCATTAAATCAACAGCAACAAATACACTCACTTGCGGTCATACATTCAAACTTGCGCAACTGCAAATATTCGCTGCTGGTTTGCAGTCATTCAAATAATGCACATCGTGCTTTGTTATTTATACCACAATACTAAAGCTGTTATGATACTTGCTATTTTTTGTATTTTTTCTATATTGGAGAACAGTGCAAATATATTTGCATAGGAAAACTGACTAAGTGTAAAGAGTATGATTATATCATAAAACATCTTGAAATGTCAAACAAATATACATGTGTTATCGATAAATAATCTAAGACTGTCAAAAAAAATATAAAATTTTTTACCTTCGAGAAGAAAACAAACTTTTTGGCAAACTTTTTGGTTAGCATTTGGCAAACTTTTTTACAGTTGATAAAAAAAGTAGTATTTCGTAACACGTGCGTTTTGTTTTGAATATGCATGCATATAGTTTTGCGCTTATAAAATATAAACAAATAAGCGCACGTCTATGTAGGTAGTACCAATCGAAAGAGCATAAAAATATGAATCGATATCAATATAGGTTATTAGATGACACTCTTGCGATAAAGAATTATAGCGCAGCAAACTTTAAATTTACAAAATATGTGCATGTATGTTTAGTTTTTCACTTATAATTCGAAAACGATTCCGCGTGCACATATCTAGCTAGTACCAATCGATAGAGCGTAAAAATCTGAATCGATATTGATATAGCTTATTTTCTAAGAGACTTGGGGGAGGGAGTTATGGTGCAGCAAACTTTTTAATTTTTTTATATATTTACATGTATAGTTTAGTTTTTCACTGATAACTCGAAAACGATTCCGTGTGCACATATCTAGCTAGTACCAATCGAAAGAGCGTAAAAATCTGAATCGATACTGGTATAGCTTATTTTCTAAGAGACTTGGGGGAGGGAGTTATGGTGCAGCAAACTTTTTAAATTTTTTATATATGTACATGTATAGTTTAGTTTTTCACTGATAACTCGAAAACGATTCCGCGTGCACATATGTAGCTAGTACCAATCGATAGAGCGTAAAAATCTGAACCGATATTGATATAGTTTATTTTCTAAGAGACTTGGGGGAGGGAGTTATGGTGCAGCAAACTTTTTAAATTTTTTATATATTTACATGTATAGTTTAGTTTTTCACTGATAACTCGAAAACGATTCCGCGTGCATATATCTAGCTAGTGCCAATCGATAGAGCGTAAAAATCTGAATCGATATTGGTATAGCTTATTTTCTAAGAGACTTGGGGGAGGGAGTTATGGTGCAGCAAACTTTTTTAATTTTTTATATATGTACATGTATAGTTTAGTTTTTCACTTATAACTCGAAAACGATTCCGCGTGCACATATCTAGCTAGTACCAATCGATAGAGCGTAAAAATCTGAATCGATATTGATATAGCTTATTTTCTAAGAGACTTGGGGGAGGGAGTTATGGTGCAGCAAACTTTATTAATTTTTTATATATTTACATGCATAGTTTAGTTTTTCACTGATAACTCGAAAACGATTCCGCGTGCACATATGTAGCTAGTACCAATCGATAGAGCGTAAAAATCTGAACCGATATTGATATAGTTTATTTTCTAAGAGACTTGGGGGAGGGAGTTATGGTGCAGCAAACTTTTTAAATTTTTTATATATTTACATGTATAGTTTAGTTTTTCACTGATAACTCGAAAACGATTCCGCGTGCATATATCTAGCTAGTGCCAATCGATAGAGCGTAAAAATCTGAATCGATATTGGTATAGCTTATTTTCTAAGAGACTTGGGGGAGGGAGTTATGGTGCAGCAAACTTTTTTAATTTTTTATATATGTACATGTATAGTTTAGTTTTTCACTTATAACTCGAAAACGATTCCGCGTGCATATATCTAGCTAGTACCAATCGATAGAGCGTATTTTCTAAGAGACTTGGGGGAGGGAGTTATGGTGCAGCAAACTTTTTTAATTTTTTATATATGTACATGTATAGTTTAGTTTTTCACTTATAACTCGAAAACGATTCCGCGTGCACATATGTAGCTAGTACCAATCGATAGAGCCTAAAAATCTGAATCGATATTGATATAACTTATTTTCTAAGAGACTTGGGGGGGGGGAGTTATAGCCTTATAAATTTTTAATTTTCATTACATATTTAGATGTGTCTGTCCAATCAACTTTGTAAACAAAGAATTATCCAAGGCCTATCCAATAGGTCTGCTTACTACTACAACAATACAACAATACAAAAAACAACAGGCATTTTGTTTGTGTAAAATTCCTCGCCGTTGTCAAAATCTTACTACTACATAGGCAAAACAAAAGGAAAAATGTGTTTTGTGTGCATGTATGTGTGGCAAAAAACCAAAAAAGTAAACAAAAATATACACGTATAAAGAAAATGTAAACAACTCTTGATATCGTTGAGGAAAAAACCAAATAAACATCTGGCTTCTTAAGCAGACCTATTGGATAGACCTTGGAATTATCAAGCAGAGCTGCCAGTTTATTGTTACCATAGTGCTGCCATATTATATTTATACTGTCAGATCTAGCGATTTTAAATTATTTATTTATTTTCTATTTGTGGGAAATCAAGCGCTTTTATTAGTTGTTAATACTTTATTTTTTAACATAAGTGTTTAAAAATTGAAGGTAAAAAATAAATTTAGAACATAACACTAGTGCAATATAGGTAGTATCTACCTATATTTTACCAATTGGGAGTACCAATTGATAGAAAAACAATTTGGAAAATTGTTTTCTATATAGAAAAATCGCAATAATCAGAATAGGGGACTGTCACATTCGAGAAATTCGACTTTTATAGGGAATGCCCAAAAAAGTGTAAAATTAAAAAAAAATCCATATACGTGACGCGCAAAATAGAAAGGGACCTAAGGTTAAAAACCGGTTTTGTTCAGGAGAGCCATTTTAAAGATTTAAGTACGTGTATCTTTGGTATACCATCACTCAATAAAACGCGCATGTCTCTAGGAGGGAACACTTTCGGGGCATGGGATCGGTCTCATTCGATGCTTAGATTTTTTCCACATCAAAAAAAAAGCGAAAATTTTTACACTTAGGTACTTTTCTCTATGCGCTGTCACATAAATATGTATATAGTTTGCAACTATTAAAAGCAGATACATACATTTCATTATAAGAAATATTCAAAATCAAGAAAATTTTAAGCTTGGAAGAATTGTATTCAATTTTAAAATACAAAACAAAAGTATAACTATAACTATAATCACATAAAAAGATTTAATATTAAAGAAACTCGAAAAATTCTTCATAAATATATTTATTTTTAGTGTGTATTTATAAGTAAATTTCATTCTTAAAATGCAAAGAAAGCCTTCAAGGCCAATATACATGTATTGCTGTTACCATCTTTCCATGTTTTCCAAAAAAATAAAAAATTTTATAAATATCAATTAATATATAAATATGTGATTTCTAATTAAATAGCTCCCCAAGCACAAAAGTATTATAAAATAGAAATTTAAAATAACAAAAGTTTTATTTATCTCTTTTTTTTATTCCTTATACTGTGCCTGAAAAGCTGGCCAAAAAGGCAAAACTGAATTTTAAGAAATCTTAAGAACTAAGTACGCAGCTCGACATACAACAATATTTTACATTATATTGTAAATTTTGAAGACTAAAGTCAGGAAAGTGAAGAAAATTATATGATATTTAAATGTTTTTTTTTTCGGTTTCTGGATGTTTATATAATATTTTTTTTGCGGCTAAACGAATAAAGGTTTAACAAAGATTATTTTTTTCGCTGAAAGGTTTGATCAAAAGTTATTTAAAAAAGAAAAAAAAATTTAAAATATGTTGAATATTCATGTTGAAACAATTCGTTCAAAAGCTAAAAAAAAACAAATTATACACTTTTTTTTTTGCAAAAAAAGGAAAAGAAGAGGTTTTTAAAAGTGAGGTTAGCATGTCTACGAATTATGTTTGATACCACAATAAAATTTGTAATCTCTAATTTTAGAAACCAAAAACGACGATTTTTTTAAATTTTCACATTGCTTCTATTTTTGCTCATCGGGCACTTTTTCTTATACCTTTATATCGTCAAAAACTTTTATGTATTTTGAATTATTAATTTCAACTGTTATTCACATCACTTTTAACACTTCACAATATTAATACCTGCCTATATGTAATTATAAATTGCAAAATTTCTTAATAATCCATAATAGTTTTAAGGAAATGTCCCACACATCCCCATAAAAGATATTTTAAAGAAGCTGCCGAGGCCAGAAATAAGCACTTACGATTATATCGTACTAATTATTCGAGGAAATTCAGCAGAAGCGATACAAATCGAGATGTCTTGAATAGGTTATTTCTGAGCAGTGACCATTTTATAAGCTGCAGTACGCAAAGAGAACGAAATAATAAAAAAGCTTTTTCATCAGAAACTTCTTCCTGACACCGATGATGCAGCTAATGAGGAACACATACGACATAATAATTAGTAAGAAATTTTTATTAGTTTAACTTTTCCGTTTATAAAGTATTAAATAATATAAAATAAATATAATAAAGCCTTTTTTCATAAAAAAATACTGTTTTATAAGAGCCTTACAATTTTCAAAATTTTTTTTTTAATTAGACTGTAAATCATATGTATGTAAGTTAATTACATTTCGTTATTATTTGTTAAAAAAAATATCCTTTTTTTATTTTATTTTTCATTTATATTTATTTCATTTTATAATTTCATATTACAGATTATTATTATTAAAGTTTATTATTATCATAATATTTAGAATTTATTATTATTTAAATGTTTATTATTTATTTAAGCCATCTCAGGGACCCGCTTGTTGGGCTGGTGTATGATCAGGCTGAGCTAATTGTTATTCTTAACTAAACTTTAATTAGAACTTTTAATTGGCAAGAAGCATAATTTTGTCCGCAGTCGCGTTGCAGTTTTAATAAAAAAAATGCAATCACGTTGTTAAAAACAACGGTTTAGTGTTACATATAAAAATTTATTAAAATAATTTTCGTTCACACTGCGTCAGCATAAAATAAGTTGCGCGTGTAGCTTAAATCGTGGGAAAGTAAATAAATTTGAAAAATAAAAATTAAGGAATGTGACATCACTCCTTAACTTGTATGTACAATGTACATACAGTCTGTCAAGAATGAGTTTAAACCTTTAAAATCAACATTTGTTAATTGAGTTTTGCGATTTATACCAACTTTTATTCCTTAGGAATGTGGCTTTTATAAAAATCTTAAAAATTTAAACTTTTTGGTTCTTAAATTTTCTTATTGCATTTTGAAAACAAAAAATTTGACGCATTTTGCATGTAAATTTTTTTTTTTCGCCATTAAATTTTTAATAACTCCAAAATAGTAACAGATAAAAAAATAAATGTGTGTGGTTAGTTTAAGCAGAATTTTCCGGTGCATCTTCTGATCCTCCTGCTATTAAAATCGGAGAACACGTTTTCAAGTTATGGCAAAATAAATAAGGCAACCCAACGATTTAGGGGGTGAAGTATGCCACGCCTTTAAAAGAAAATCCTTACGTACTAGAGAAAAACGGAAAAAAGATTTGAATTAAGGGCATCAAAATCCATATAGTCCACATACTTTTATTTCTAGGGCAGAGAAAAATTTTTTTGTTGCGCAGTGTACTTTTGTTGCGCAGTGTAATTTTTTCAAAATCTGCCACTAAACTTTTTATATCATACTGCACCTAAAACTATCAAAAAACTAAAACTTTTAATTCAAAAAACACTTTTAATAATTTTGGCCAGCTTTTCAGGCCAAATACTCCTCTGTGTAACGTCTAAAACTGAAAGGTAATTTATTCCAGCACCCGTATTCCGTAATTCGCTTAGCTAAAGCTAAATCTCTATCGCTAAAATGCCTTAGAGAGTACAAAATTTAAAAATTTTAGTGATGACAATAAAAGCTAAAATTGCGGTGAATTAAATTGTTATGGCATTGCCAAATTTAGCAATGCACGTTACAGTACTGCATTCGTAGCCAAAAATCGTTAAATCAACTTTATGGATTTTTAGCGATAGAGATTTAGCTTTAGCGAATTACAGAATACGGCCACAGATTCGCCATTTTTTTAATTTGAAAGCAACGTTCAAAAACGATGTATTTGTGGTATTTCTAGTTGCATATTACAAGTTGAGTCCATAAAAGAGAAGCTACGTATGTGCACGCGGAATCGTTTTCGAGTTATAAGTGAAAAACTAAACTATACATGTACATATATAAAAAATTAAAAAAGTTTGCTGCACCATAACTCCCTCCCCCAAGTCTCTTAGAAAATAAGCTATACCAATATCGATTCAGATTTTTACGCTCTATCGATTGGTGCTAGCTAGATATGTGCACGCGGAATCGTTTTCGAGTTATCAGTGAAAAACTAAACTATACATGTAAATATATAAAAAATTTAAAAAGTTTGCTGCACCATAACTCCCTCCCCCAAGTCTCTTAGAAAATAAGCTATATCAATATCGATTCAGATTTTTATGCTCTATCGATTGGTACTAGCTACATATGTGCACGCGGAATCGTTTTCGAGTTATAAGTGAAAAACTAAACTATACATGTACATATATAAAAAATTAAAAAAGTTTGCTGCACCATAACTCCCTCCCCCAAGTCTCTTAGAAAATAAGCTATATCAATATCGATTCAGATTTTTATGCTCTATCGATTGGTACTAGCTACATATGTGCACGCGGAATCGTTTTCGAGTTATAAGTGAAAAACTAAACTATACATGTACATATATAAAAAATTAAAAAAGTTTGCTGCACCATAACTCCCCCCCCCAAGTCTCTTAGAAAATAAGTTATATCAATATCGATTCAGATTTTTAGGCTCTATCGATTGGTACAAGCTACATATGTGCACGCGGAATCGTTTTCGAGTTATAAGTGAAAAACTAAACTATACATGTACATATATAAAAAATTAAAAAAGTTTGCTGCACCATAACTCCCTCCCCCAAGTCTCTTAGAAAATAAGCTATACCAATATCGATTCAGATTTTTACGCTCTATCGATTGGTGCTAGCTAGATATGTGCACGCGGAATCGTTTTCGAGTTATCAGTGAAAAACTAAACTATACATGTAAATATATAAAAAATTTAAAAAGTTTGCTGCACCATAACTCTCTCCCCCAAGTCTCTTAGAAAATAAACTATATCAATATCGATTCAGATTTTTATGCTCTATCGATTGGTACTAGCTACATATGTGCACGCGGAATCGTTTTCGAGTTATAAGTGAAAAACTAAACTATACATGTACATATATAAAAAATTAAAAAAGTTTGCTGCACCATAACTCCCCCCCCCAAGTCTCTTAGAAAATAAGTTATATCAATATCGATTCAGATTTTTAGGCTCTATCGATTGGTACAAGCTACATATGTGCACGCGGAATCGTTTTCGAGTTATAAGTGAAAAACTAAACTATACATGTACATATATAAAAAATTAAAAAAGTTTGCTGCACCATAACTCCCTCCCCCAAGTCTCTTAGAAAATAAGCTATACCAATATCGATTCAGATTTTTACGCTCTATCGATTGGTGCTAGCTAGATATGTGCACGCGGAATCGTTTTCGAGTTATAAGTGAAAAACTAAACTATACATGTACATATATAAAAAATTAAAAAAGTTTGCTGCACCATAACTCCCTCCCCCAAGTCTCTTAGAAAATAAGCTATACCAATATCGATTCAGATTTTTACGCTCTATCGATTGGTGCTAGCTAGATATGTGCACGCGGAATCGTTTTCGAGTTATCAGTGAAAAACTAAACTATACATGTAAATATATAAAAAATTTAAAAAGTTTGCTGCACCATAACTCCCTCCCCCAAGTCTCTTAGAAAATAAACTATATCAATATCGATTCAGATTTTTAGGCTCTATCGATTGGTACAAGCTACATATGTGCACGCGGAATCGTTTTCGAGTTATAAGTGAAAAACTAAACTATACATGTACATATATAAAAAATTAAAAAAGTTTGCTGCACCATAAATCCCCCCCCCCAAGTCTCTTAGAAAATAAGTTATATCAATATCGATTCAGATTTTTAGGCTCTATCGATTGGTACAAGCTACATATGTGCACGCGGAATCGTTTTCGAGTTATAAGTGAAAAACTAAACTATACATGTACATATATAAAAAATTAAAAAAGTTTGCTGCACCATAACTCCCCCCCCCCCAAGTCTCTTAGAAAATAAACTATATCAATATCGATTCAGATTTTTACGCTCTATCGATTGGTGCTAGCTAGATATGTGCACGCGGAATCGTTTTCGAGTTATAAGTGAAAAACTAAACTATACATGTAAATATATAAAAAATTTAAAAAGTTTGCTGCACCCCAAGTCTCTTAGAAAATAAACTATATCAATATCGATTCAGATTTTTATGCTCTATCGATTGGTACTAGCTACATATGTGCACGCGGAATCGTTTTCGAGTTATCAGTGAAAAACTAAACTATACATGTACATATATAAAAAATTAAAAAAGTTTGCTGCACCATAACTCCCTCCCCCAAGTCTCTTAGAAAATAAACTATATCAATATCGATTCAGATTTTTATGCTCTATCGATTGGTACTAGCTACATATGTGCACGCGGAATCGTTTTCGAGTTATCAGTGAAAAACTAAACTATACATGTACATATATAAAAAATTTAAAAAGTTTGCTGCACCATAACTCCCTCCCCCAAGTCTCTTAGAAAATAAGCTATATCAATATCGATTCAGATTTTTACGCTCTATCGATTGGTACAAGCTACATATGTGCACGCGGAATCGTTTTCGAGTTATAAGTGAAAAACTAAACTATACATGTACATATATAAAAAATTAAAAAAGTTTGCTGCACCATAAATCCCCCCCCCCAAGTCTCTTAGAAAATAAGTTATATCAATATCGATTCAGATTTTTAGGCTCTATCGATTGGTACAAGCTACATATGTGCACGCGGAATCGTTTTCGAGTTATCAGTGAAAAACTAAACTATACATGTAAATATATAAAAAATTTTAAAAGTTTGCTGCACCATAACTCCCTCCCCCAAGTCTCTTAGAAAATAAACTATATCAATATCGATTCAGATTTTTAGGCTCTATCGATTGGTACAAGCTACATATGTGCACGCGGAATCGTTTTCGAGTTATAAGTGAAAAACTAAACTATACATGTACATATATAAAAAATTAAAAAAGTTTGCTGCACCATAAATCCCCCCCCCCAAGTCTCTTAGAAAATAAGTTATATCAATATCGATTCAGATTTTTAGGCTCTATCGATTGGTACAAGCTACATATGTGCACGCGGAATCGTTTTCGAGTTATAAGTGAAAAACTAAACTATACATGTACATATATAAAAAATTAAAAAAGTTTGCTGCACCATAACTCCCCCCCCCCCAAGTCTCTTAGAAAATAAACTATATCAATATCGATTCAGATTTTTACGCTCTATCGATTGGTGCTAGCTAGATATGTGCACGCGGAATCGTTTTCGAGTTATAAGTGAAAAACTAAACTATACATGTAAATATATAAAAAATTTAAAAAGTTTGCTGCACCCCAAGTCTCTTAGAAAATAAACTATATCAATATCGATTCAGATTTTTATGCTCTATCGATTGGTACTAGCTACATATGTGCACGCGGAATCGTTTTCGAGTTATCAGTGAAAAACTAAACTATACATGTACATATATAAAAAATTAAAAAAGTTTGCTGCACCATAACTCCCTCCCCCAAGTCTCTTAGAAAATAAACTATATCAATATCGATTCAGATTTTTATGCTCTATCGATTGGTACTAGCTACATATGTGCACGCGGAATCGTTTTCGAGTTATCAGTGAAAAACTAAACTATACATGTACATATATAAAAAATTAAAAAAGTTTGCTGCACCATAACTCCCTCCCCCAAGTCTCTTAGAAAATAAGCTATACCAATATCGATTCAGATTTTTACGCTCTATCGATTGGTGCTAGCTAGATATGTGCACGCGGAATCGTTTTCGAGTTATCAGTGAAAAACTAAACTATACATGTAAATATATAAAAAATTTAAAAAGTTTGCTGCACCATAACTCCCTCCCCCAAGTCTCTTAGAAAATAAACTATATCAATATCGATTCAGATTTTTATGCTCTATCGATTGGTACTAGCTACATATGTGCACGCGGAATCGTTTTCGAGTTATCAGTGAAAAACTAAACTATACATGTACATATATAAAAAATTTAAAAAGTTTGCTGCACCATAACTCCCTCCCCCAAGTCTCTTAGAAAATAAGCTATATCAATATCGATTCAGATTTTTACGCTCTATCGAATGGTACTAGCTAGATAAATGCACGCAGAATCGTTTCCGAGTTATTAGCGTAAAACTTACTTTGTACATGCACATATTTTGTAAATTTAAAGTTTGCTACGCTATAATTCTTTATCGCAAGAGTGTCATCTAATAACCTATATTGATATCGATTCAGATTTGTATGATCTATCGATTGGTACTACCTTCATAGGCGTGCGCTTATTTGTTTTTATTTTATAAGCGCAAAACTATATGCATGTATATTATTTTACATGCAAAACAAAGCGCACGTGTGAATAAATACTACTTTTTCATCAACTGTGAAAAAGTTTGCCAAAGAAAGCAAAAGTTTGTTTTCTTCTCACACGTAAATTTTTTAACTTAAAATTGACATTTCCAGATTAATTGTTAGCACTGTTGCCAATTTTTTTAGTTTTTGATCGGTTTGACGGTTTTTAACTCTTTTTTTTGCGATTTTTAGCTTTTATGACGGTTTTTTGTGGGGAAAAAACGTGAGCAGTATTGTTTGTTTTGTTTACATTTTATCAAACTGTATTTATTGTTCTTCCTCGCATTTGTTGTTTCATTCAGTCAATCCTAAAAAAATCCAATACAAAAAATAGCAAGTATCATAACACCTTAAGCAATAATTGCTCAAGCAATCAGAAGAGCAATCATTGCGCAATGGATTGCCACTCATGGCAATATGCGGTCTATACGTCGCAAATTTAATTGAGCAATCAAATTTGACGTTTGCCGCAACAAATATTTCTACGTGGAGACCGGGGGTAACAAGAAGTATGTTTTTATTAAAAATTAATAAAATTTACTTTTTTTTGACATAGTTTGAAGATTTTCTTTACAAGGCTTCTGGCAACGCTGTGAAGTAAAACAATTGGTACCGATTATCCAGAAAAAAAATTCGACTAGAGTACTCTGAAACTAAATACATCTGCTGGACGCATTTGTGTAAAATTAGGATCATTAAACTGTATCCCTCCAAAAATTCTTTAGATTGAAAAAAATCCATTGTAAACATGGAAACAGTTTTGCCACATACTCGTATACGCACTATTATGAAGAGTTCGTTGGACACGGGAAATATTACAAATGAAGTTCTTTATCTAATGACGAAATCCACTGTAAGTAGTAACAAGAAATAACGAATTAAAATTTTTAATCAAAACTTTTCCATAGGAAATGTTTATTAGGCATTTTAGCACAGAATCATACAACAATGCAAAAAAACCTAATACGTTAAAATATGAACATTTAGCTGATTTAGTACAAAATGAAGATAATTTAGAATTCCTGCTACAAATTGTACCACAAAAGATAAAAGTAAAAGATTTTAAATCTCTAATAGAACAGGACGATGATTCCAGTGATTCTTCTTCGGAAAGTGACTGAAAATTTTAATAGATTAAGTTCACAAACTATAAAAAACTACTCGATTAAAAATTTAATAAAACAGCTTACAAAATTTAAAAGAAAAAACGGTGTTTTAGCATTTTTCGATTAGAATATTCGATAATGTGTTTATATAGGATATATTGTATATTATAGTAATTTCTTTAAGGAAACATAAAATATTTTTGTATCCTTTTGATTATTTTCTATTTCTGTCCCGTTGTATACATGAATACAACGGTTTTATTGATATGTGCCAAATTTGGAAACTGTTTTAAGATAAGCTTCATGTAATTTTTGCACAAAATCCTCGTCATTTTGTATTAAATAATTAAATGCCTGTACAAATTGAAATTTGTTAAGAGGCTCCTGTTTGGCCGTAATTGAAGGGATTTTTAAAGGTTCCACCGAAGGAACTGATGCAGGCTTATCGAACATTGTAGGTGGCATAAGAGCCGGCTTGTTTACCACCTCACTAATGACGCCTCCAGCAGACAAGGTTGAGCTCGACTGCGACAAACTCTGTTGCAAGTTAAGATTGGAGAATATTTTGCTTAACGAAATTTGTTCCCCCGGCAATTGGCCAGATGAACAAGTAGCAGCAGTTAAAGCTTTGGCAAAACCGTAATCTGGTCCACGGGATATAATTGGTTTTATATCCGCAGAACCACTACCTGGTCTTGTAACAGGCTTATTAAACATGGAATTTGAAGACTCCAAAGTGGCACTTTCCAATAATGAACATGACAAACGATTTCGTACATTATCTGTTTGATTGTGGAAGAGCGAATTGTTGCCTTCGTCAATGCTTGGACCGCCTACACTGCTAAGCGGCTGTAAAGAGTTAGGTGCAATATCGCGTTGCTGTTTCTCCAATTGTTCCACTGACAATGTATTTGGCAAAATACGTGGTGTAAAGTTCGAAACCTCTGCTGTTGGCTTGGCAGATTCGAAAAACTTTAGAACATTTCCCGAAGCAATATTTTGTGTTGGTGTGTGCTGAGGCAACTGGACGCTATTAACGTTTTTTGAAGTTGCGGAATTCTTATTATTTTGCTGATGTTGATTGCTATTGTTAAATTCTTGCTGAGCATTTGACAACATTTTAAATATATTCACATTATTATTCTCTTTAGCATCATTCACTTGTGTGGAATTGTCTGCTGTTATGGCAGCTTCCCCTGGACTACCAGCTGTTTGAACCAGCTCACAAACCAATTTACTTATGCGATCACATTCCAAACTATTGTAAAACCAAAAACCTCTGATGCGTGATCGTTCGTTGCGATAGAGCAGAAATGGTGCCTGTGCCTGCAACTCCAAGTGGCTGGTGATGGGCTCTACAAACGAAGTTGTATTTAAACGATTATTTATAAAAATACTGTGAAATGGTTGAGCATTGCGACTGTATATGAAAAAGGCTCCCTCAACATCAGTTTTCTCCCATTCGTTTTGTTCTGAATTAAAAATGTAGAATGCCACATGTGATGATGTATCCACTATGTCCTTAGCATAGGGATCTACCTTTTTTATGGCCGCTAAATTCATGCGTGTTTTACTTGTATCTGCCATATTTATTGAAGTTCTGCACAAAGTTAAAAATAAATAAAAATACTTTCTTAGTCAGGGAGATTAAATAAACGAGAAATAGTTACTTTGAACTAAATTGAAACTTTTTCTCTTCTTTCTAGTTTAAAAGATTTAGCAACGTTGCAAAATTACAAAACACCAGCAGTAAAATAAATCATGACAGAGATGTCGTACCACAGGGTGCTCATAATATTGATTTATTGTCATTACCTAACGCTGCGTTTACACGTTCAATATAATTAAGGCCCTGAATTTATAAAACGCAACGCAATCCCAAAAATAACATTGAAAGCAAAAACAATGTCAAAATTTTGTTGTTGCTTTCTACAGAAATACATATTGCGTTTAAAAATTATCAACGCCACAAGATATGCAGCGTTTAAAATTTAAAAATTCAATATTCATTTCTATAGAAAACAACAACAAAATTATGAAATATTTTCGATTTTGTTTTTGCTTTCAATATAATTTTTGGCGTTGCTTTTGCGTTTTACAAATTTAGGGCCTAAGTTTATCAGTGACCATTAGGGTGGCCGTTATTTTCTTTTTTTTGATTTCTTATATTCTCCCCCCCCCAAATCGGTTCAGTTTTATGTAAAAAAAAATACAAAAAAATTTCGTAGCGATAAGTTGTGTTTTAGGGGGGCGTCCGCCCCTCAAAGTTTGCCATCAAGCCATTTATTTATATTTGCATATGACTATCTCTTAAAAACAACATTTTAGAAGAACATGATATATGGCAATATTTTAGCTCTTCTAGTCAACAACATTAGCCTCGAAGAAAGTTTTTTGCTAAAATTAATATTTAAGAAAATAATTAAGAAAATAACAACAAAATTCCAAACATTTTATATATATAAAAGAGGGATTTAATGTCAAGTGAACTAATTTTGAAATCGATGTCTTTCGATTTGGATGAAATTTGCACCAACGTTAGTCCTATTGAATAGTAGTTTAGACACAAATTTTCAACAAGATCGGTCAAAAAGTTTCTGAGTTTGGGGGGGTCAAAGTTTGAAATTTTGGCCATATAGGTGTTCTTTCACATCCATGTAACTTATTACCAATTGGGGTTAGCAAAATTTGTCCCAAGCAGCTTAGATAGCTATTTGATCAATCTTTAAAAAAATAATTTTTTTGTTTTTTTTGAATTTTTTAAAATTTTTTTTTTAAATTTACAACTTGGCAAAAAAAAAAAAAAAAAGTTTTAAATATAAAAAAAATATGTTAAAAATTTTTTTAAAAAAACCAAAAAATTTTTTTTAAAAAGATTGATTAAATAGCTATCTAAGCTGCTTGAGACAAATTTTGCTAACCCCAATTGGTAATAAGTTACATGGATGTGAAAGAACACCTGTATGGCCAAAATTTCAAACTTTGACCCTCCCAAACTCAGAAACTTTTTGACCGATCTTGTTGAAAATTTGTGTCTGAACTACTATTCAATGGGACTAACGGTGGTGCAAATTTCATCCAAATCGAAAGATTTCGATTTCAAAATTAGTTCACTTGACATTAAATCCCTCTTTTATATATATAAAACGTATATAAAATGTTTGGAATTTTGTTGTTATTTTCTTAATTATTTTCTTAAATATTAATTTTAGCAAAAAACTTTCTTCGAGGCTAATGTTGTTGACTAGAAGAGCTAAAATATTGCCATATACCATGTTCTTGTAAAATGTTGTTTTTAAGAGATAGTCATATGCAAACAAATTACATTTGAATAAATGGCTTGATGGCAAACTTTGAGGGGCCGACGCCCCCCCTAAAACACAACTTATCGCTACGAAATTTTTTTGTATTTTTTTTTATATAAAACTGAACCGATTTGGGGGGGGGGGGAGAATATAAGAAATAAAAAAAAAGTTCTCCATACAACTAACGGCCACGCTAGTGACCATGTTCTGTAAGTGCTGGTTCACACACGTCAAGTTTGCCTCTCCAAGTCTTGAGCTTTTACGAGAGAAGGGAAAAGAGAATGCCATTCCTTAGCAATAAAAATTGCTACATGGAGACCCATCGTTATGACAATTATAACGTAAGGTTGTAATCTCTTTTTTTGATAGTTTTCGACATGAGTTGCAGACACACTTTTTCTCACTTTTCGAGAATCACCTGTACCCATGTTCTGTAACTTTAGTGAGAACTTCTTGCATCGAAAAGATGTGAAACAAAATATTCCATCGTTTCTCGAAAAGTGAGAGAAATGTGTGTCTGTAACTCATGTCGAAAACTATCAAAAGAGATTACGTCGTTACGTTATAAATGTCATAATATTGCACTCGAAGCCGATGTGACATTGCAGACGTTCAGAACGCCAATAGCACATAATGTTGACGGCGACTAAAATTTACGAAAAATTAAAAAATTTTCAACGACGGCGGCGAAAATACAACTGTCGGCTATACCAAATTGTGTAAAGAGCGACTTTAATGTTTGTTGTTTGCAAATGATCTTTGAAGACATTCGTATATTTTATTAAAATGTTAAAAGCAAAATAATAAAACAATGAAAAATGTGCCAAGAACAAAATAATATTATTATTATTCTTTGCGTTTTGCATTTTTAATTGTTTTTTAGTGTTAAAATTTTTTCTTGCCCCATTTTTATTCGTGAGTTTATTTGACAGTTTAAAGCGGGAACTTTTCTCACCAAAATGTTACAGACACACTTTTTCTGTAAATTGGCGAGTAATTTCCTTACGTGACAGCTTGTACTCGCCAAAAAAGTTACAGACACAGTTAAGTGAGAAAAACAGCTTTTTGTTTCAATTTATGGCATTTTTGTTACATTTCACACATTTCAATCGAAAACTTTCTCGACGCGAGAGTTACAGAACATGGGCACTGGTCCCATGTTCTGTAACGTTAGTGAGACCTTCTCGCATCGAAAAGATGTGAAAAAAATATTCCACCGTTTCTCTTAAGGTGAGAAAAAAGTTTCTCTAACTCATATCGAAAACAATAAAAAGAGATTTTAATTTCCGTATGACGTGCTAAATTCCCAGTTTTTCATATTTGATAAATACACTTAAATTTATTGTTGAGGGAAAGCTAGCCTCCATGCGCATTTCGCCGGTTGCTTAGACCAGCCAGGAAACATTTTCCAAAGATTTTAGAAAAGCCAAAAATATTAAACAAATAAAACCCTAAAGCGAATAAGAGCTATAAACACTCTAAGTCCTACTTGTAACAATATCAAAGATCAAACAAAACACCAATAATAAACAGTGAGTTAATCATTCCTTACATCCCCCTACAATTGGTTGGGTTCTTTCCGACCCGATTTGTAGTTGTAAGTGGGTTAAAAGAAAAAACAAACCGCTTCATTCCATTGTCTTCGTAAGAAAACAACGAAAAAAAAACCAATTTGCCAATTCAGTCTTATGCACGGGCACATGCAATTATATTATCAAAGTTATTTTCGGGAATACAAAGTCCATTATAAATACGATTTCCGTATGACGTGCTAAATTCCCAGTTTTTCATATTTGATAAGTACGCTAAAATTTGTTGTTGAGGGAAAGCTAGCCTCCATGCGCATTTCGCCGGTTCATCAGGAAACCTTTTCCAAAGATTTTAGAAAAGCCAAAAATATTAAACAAATAAAACCCTAAAGCGAATAAGAGTTATAAACACTCTAAGGGCCATTATTATAACTTGGCGTTAGCTGTTATCCGGCAGTTAACATACGCTTTTTGACAGATAACACATTATTATCTGTCAATTTAATCTTTACTTTAGCTAACTTTAAGTTGTAATAATGGCCCTAAGTCCTACTTGTAACAATATCAAAGCCCAAACAAAACACCAACAATAAACAGTGAGTTTATCTTTTCTTACATCCCCCTAAAATTGGCTGGGTTCTTTCAGGGAATTTAGCACGTCATACGGAAATCGTATTAATAATGGACTCTGTATTCCCGAAAATAACTTTGATAAAAAGAGTTTGTCGTTACGTTATAAATGTCATAATATTCCACTCGAAGCCGATGTGATATTGCAGACGTTTTAAATGCCAGTCACGCATATCGTTGACGGCGATCAAAATTTAACAACTTTTAACGACGGTGGCGAAAATACAACCGTCGGCTTTACCAAGTAATGTAAAGTTCGACATTGAAAGCTAAGTTATTCGGGAGTAACAGTATCTTAACCTTATCGTAAAAAGTAATACCAATCTATTTTTACAGGGGCCTAATTCTGGCAGTCGTGATCGAGTAATTTCTCTATACTGAACGTTCAGTATAGACTGAAATAATTAGATATTAAATTGCTTTCGAATCGAGAAAGTACTCGATCACGACTGCCAGAATCAGGCCCCAGATTGGGACGTAACATTTTACTGCTTGCTAAAATCGTTCTATTTGTTTACATACAACAAAATGAAACAGCTGATTTGCAACGTTAGAGTCTAAACACAATTTCTCGTTGCGGGAGAGAAAAATAAACATAATACAACTGAAGCCGGCGACGGCAATAGTTGTTATTGCTTGTTTAAATTTTTTTAAATTTATTTGTGCATACATTTTTAACATGCTTTTTGTTAACAATAATTTGTGAACATCGCCAATTATTCAAAAACTATGGCAACATCAGAAAGAGAACGAGTATTAAAAATTGAGAGAGAAAGTCCGCAATGAAAATAATATAGATTTTAATTTTATGCCGTTCCGCACTGCAGTTTTTTACTTAAAAATCGTATGAAAAATCGCACCGCAATAAATTATCGTTACATTGTGTTCAGACTCTTACTGTTTCTCCTGGCTATTTGAACCTAAATGGATGTTGTTTACAAAATGGCTTTGAAAGCATTAGTATATTTTTCAAAAATGCTAAAAGCAAAATAATTAAGCAATAAAGAAATCTGCCAAGGACAAAATATTAACTTACCTCTTCCGTGTTATTATTCATTGCATTTTAAACTTATTTTTTAGCGTTTAAGTTTTTTTCAACCCGTTTTTATTCATGAGTTTATTTGAAAGTTCCTTAGTTCCCCTTTACAATGTGCAAGTGAAAGGCAGAGAGACGAGGTTTGTTGGTAAGGGGGCGACGGAGTATGCGTGGCACACTTTACTTTTTTCCTTCTTCGCCAACAAACTTCGTCTGTCTGCCTTTCACTTGCCAGATTGTAAGAGGAGGCATACGTGACAGCTATTAATCGCCTAAAATGTTCCAGACGCAGTTAAGTGAGAAAACAGTTGTTTGTTTCAATTAATGGCATTTTTGCTTCATTTCTCACATTTAAGTCGAAAATTTAAAAAAATTTTAATTGAATACAAATTTTTCCAGATTCATAGGACATAAAATGTGATTGGTATAAAAACAAAAAAAAAAAAAATGTTTTTAAGAAGTATATTAAAAAGAACGCAATACTGATGTTTCGATTTTAGTTTTATCGTGTGTGGTAGGACCTGAAACATTATTAATACATATCAACATATCGTTAGCTCAGAATTGGTTTGGCGCATATGCCAAAAAGTCGGAGTGGAGAAAAACGACAAAGAAGATTTACATGAAGATTTCTCAACATGTACCCGATAGAATTTTTTTATATTTTTACCACTGCTTCCGGTATATGTTTTGAAGAAAAATGTAAATTTTTGCGCACTTTCATGAATAAAGTTAGAATTTAGTAGTATTTTTTTGAAAATGAAAAATATTGTTTTGTGCCGCATACGACACTTTTCTAAAAAAAAAAAATGGCCTTTTGTGCTGCATACGAATACTTATTACGTGAGTGACTGACTCATTCATCATCGTACAGCCTAAGCGCCTGAAGCTAAAGACTTGAAATTTGGACCGGAGGTGGATCTATCCCAAACTCGATCCACTAAGATGTGATTTTTAAAAATTCGGATGTTTAGGGGGTAAAAAGGGTAAATTAGGAAACCTCTTATCTCCAAAACTAAAAGAGCCTAGAAACCTAGAAATAAAGTTTATACCACATTCGAAACTTATCAAAAAATACGAATACTAGTTTGGTACTTTTTCGAAATTCGACCGTTTTAGGGGTGAAAATCGTAACTATTTTTGGTACTTTTTTACAAAACATTTTGCATTTTGCAATTTTTGATACCATAATGGGGGGAAAAAATAGTACCAAAATGGGAAGTACGGGAAATTTAATAGCTTTTAGGTTCTACAACTGGTATTTTTTAATTATCGTTAATATTTGACCTCAAAACATAAAATTCAACATGCAATGTCCTGAATGAATGCTTTTTATATCAGAATCCACAAAAATTTCGCGAAACAGATTTTGGATTCAAAAAGGGGTATTCAAAATATATATACCCCATACCTAACTCAATTTTTTTTAAAATGGTCCGTATCAAACCAATTCTGAGCTGACGATATGTAAGCAAAACAATTTCCATTTGAATTGATCTGGCAACTATTTACTTATTATTTTTTTGTTACGATGTGTATCTTTCACACCTTTTGTGTTCCATTCCATTGTGTGGCGGTTCATGTATTTTATTGTTTACTTTTTTCTTGTAAGAGATTACAGAAGGTTTGCTGTAAAATTTCATGAGACGTCAAATTATTTTGTATTAGTTTTATTAAAATTCCAATTTAAGAAATGGATCGCAATAAGCCATCCTCTTCTTCACAGAGAGCACCAAAAAAAGTATCCTCACATGCAGGTAGTGAATTTTTCGCCTTAGGTTCCAAGGGATACAGAGATGATTCGAAAGCAAAAATTGTTCCCATTAGTAAAGCGTCTAGTGTTTCATCTGTGGACCGGAAAAGAGAGCCTTCAGGAGCCGCAACATCAATGATGGCTTCTAAAAAGGCAAAATTATCAACCATCGCAAGGGTTTCTGGAGGGGATACTTCAAACACGGCTCCCTCAAGTGAATTATGGGAGCAGATGGCTACTGATTGCGACTCTTTAGATATAGTAGAAACGGTAACGGCGGCTGCCGAACAACATGATACCGAAACTTTAGTAAGAGTCATATGTGGTTGTATCAAAAACCTTATATCATCGTATGCCAAATCAAAGCCAGATACGGTAGCCATGTTGGGTATATTGTATCTTGCAAAAGTGCATCCAGACTATTTTGCCAACGATATTATAACATCGGGCTTGTTGCACATATTACGCAGAGATTTTAATGTTAAAATAAGGCAAACTTCACACTCCCACGTTTTGGCTTGTAATCTTTTGGCCCGTGCCTATAGTGATAAGCAACAATGGCCAGAAATTTTTATGCGAATCTACATAGAAGATGCCATAAACGATCGGTTTTGGTCTGACAACAGTTTGTGTGCACCGTTTATAGAAAATATAGCAGCAGCATTTAAAACAAGGACACCACAGTTAAATTATTTTCAACCGGAATCTGGGGCTGGGCCAACAAGCGGTGCGGGAACGCCCACCACTACCACACCCACACAATCCACCCAACCGCCCGCTGTTCCTATTAATATTGACGATGATTCTTGCGACAATTCAGAGGCAAGTGGTTCAGCCAAACCCTGTGAATTTAAACAAGGCTGTGAATCGTATTGTGAGGTTAAAGATCGTTACGTGGACTCGGAACGTATTGTAGAAAAATATGTTACCGATGCCATTAAGGAACAATTGAATAAACGCCAGCAACAGGAATGTTACACTCGTAACTTTTTGAAATTCCTATGCAAAACATCTGGTCTGGTAGAAGTGCGCCATATGTGTATTTCACGTCTTGAATTATGGATACATAATGGTAAATTGGTGAAATTAGCACAGGAGCTTTTGTCGTATATTTGTTTCAATGTTAGAGCAAAATATTTTAAAGATCAAGAAGTTTTGGCGATATTAGTAAAGATGAGACTGAAAGCTAAACCTCTCATAAATTTCTATATGTCTTGTATTAAGGAAATGATACGTTTAGAACCCGGAATTTTAAATATAATTTTAAAATTAGTAGTACAAAATGAATTGTCAAATACCAGAAATCCAAATAACATGGGAATGCTGGGTAAGAGTTTGGTAAAGAGTACTTTGATTTTCTTATTAACTCCTAAATTTTTTCAGCTACCATGTTTCAAGCCGCACCCGATGATTCTGCAAAACATCTAGCTGAGATCTATAAGGAGTTTCTTTTACAACGTGATGATTGTTTACGCACTCTTCGCGTATTCCTTCGAGAATTAGTGCGCATGCTACGCAATGACATTAATTTGGTGGTATTTTGCAAAGTTTTTCTTAATGGGCGCCCCGAATTAAACAAACAAATTGAGAGTTCGGAATTTCGAGATCGCATATTTCTTTCAATAGTCGATATAACATGTTTAAGCATGTTGTTATCTGTATCGCCACAAGTACGGGAAGCTAGCATTTCTCTAAGGGTAACTAAAGATAATATGGCCAATAATGCTGTTCTTTTGAAGTTTTACAATCAAATGTGTCAAATACAATTGGATTGTGTCTCGTGGATGTATGAAATTGTACCAGCACTTTTTAAACTTCAAGCAGGTGAATTTTTTCAAGGTTTACACAAAATACTTTTACTCGAAAATGCAGAACAGTACTCACGTTATGATCAATGGCCCTCCGAGCCAGAGAGAACTACACTACTGCGTTTAGTTTCGGAAACTCCAATACATGAGGACACTCTTTTGCGCATAATACTAATAGGGATAACAAAGGAAATTCCATTTACTATACCCGATACATTCGATATAATAATTTCGCTTATAAAAAGAGCTTCAACCATGCGTATCACCAATTGTCCTGTGATCCAGGCGAATAAATTCGATATTATTGACTTCCTCTTTAGCATGGCCGAATATCATCATCCGGAAAATATTAATTTACCTGTTGACTATGAACCACCGAAATTAGCAATAACAGTGTTGTATTGGAAGGCTTGGTTAATAATGCTAATGATTTCAGCCCACAATCCGTCCACTTTTGGAGCTTTTTGTTGGAATCATTACCCAACCATGAAAATGCTAATGGAAATGTGCATAACTAATCAATTTAATGAAACGACTATCAGCAAGGAGGAATTGCAGGTGAGTTTTAAAAATGTCGTGTTTGGTTGATTAAAAAATGTAGTGCTTGGTTAATAAAAAAATTGATTTAGAGTGAAAAATAGTATTTTTCTGTCCCATTTACAAAAATCTGAAATGATTTTTACAAAAATTACGCACAATTTATTTTCCAGCAAAAATTTAAATTTACTAATTTTTAATTCATAAATAATCACATGCTTCACAGTCATTGTTCTTTCCTAGGGGTATAAAAACGTGTTTTCTAACTACGCTTACGTTGTTTTATTGATTGAATAGAACTTACGGTTTCATTTATATATAGATTGATATACAAGGCGAATTTATTACAGGTGGTCTTAAAAGCCCTGCTGATATGAGCTAAAATCACTGTTGGATGTCAAAATTTTGTTTATTCTCTTTTGTTATCTTTGTTTCTGTTTTTGTTTTGTTTTATTTCTGTTTTTGACATTTTACAATGATTTTACAAAAACAAATTGCTTGTGGTTTTTGTACGAGTTGTACTTGTTGTAGTACCGAGATTACCTGGGATGAATTCGCCTTGTCGATATATTAGATGTATAATCTATAATATAAAAAGAAGTGTACACTTTGATGTCACCGCTAACTGCGAAAACGGGTAGACCGATTTCAACAAAAACGTTGGGGATAGTCTGTAGATGGTTTATGTAAAGTTTGCATGAAATCGGCCCAGTGGTTCCGGAGCTATGACATTTAGATTTTCCTATATATTCCCATGCAAATATCAACAAAATGCCCTCCATTTTGAACTGCTTCGAAACGGCTTGACTGATTTTTTTGAAATTTTGTATGTGTTTTTGTTAGGTATGAGAATAGGTCGTAGAGTATATTTTTTATCGCTAGAGGGCGCAAAAATGACAAGCTCCCTCTCCCTATATCTTATTAGCTAATCAACCTGTTTTCTTAAAATTTGGCATGCAGGCACTGTAACATCTGAAAGAAAATAGGGCGTGAAATACTGCAAGAAGAGTAAAAGCTTTCCCTCCCTTTATCTGCTTAACGAATTTCTTGAAATTTTTCAGGAAAATAGTGTAACATCTGGAAAGAACTATAGCCTAAAATTTTTATTATTTATGGCGTGAAATAGGGCAATAGAGGTAAAAACTCCCCCTCCCCAATCTTTTAAACTAATCAACCGGGTTTCTTAAAATTTGGCATGCAGACACTGTAACATCTGAAAGGAAATAGGGCGTGAGATAGGGCAATAGCGGTAAAAGCTCCCCTTCCCTATATCTTTTAAACTAATGAACGGGGTTTCTTAAAATTTGGCATGCAGACACTGTAATATCTGAAAGGAAATAGGGAATAGGATGTGAAATAGGGCAAGAAGGGTAAAAGCTCCCCCTCCCAATATCTTCTGGAAATTTCGCAGGCAAATAGTGCTACAGATAGAAAGTACTAAAGCCTATACTTTTTATTATTTTGGGCGTGAAGCAGGAAGGGTAAAAGCTCCCTTTCCTTTATCTTCTTAACTAATCAACCAGTTTTCTTAAAATTTTGCATGCAGACACTGTAACATCTGAAAGAAAAAGGGCAATAGGAGTAAAAGCTCCCCCTCCCTATATCTTCGTAACTAATCAACTGATTTTCTTGAAATTTGGCGGGCAACTAGTGTAACATCTGGAAAGAACTAAAGCCTATAATTTTTATTATCTTCTTAACTAACCAACCGGTTTTCTTAAAATTTGGCATGCAGACACTGTAACATCTGAAAGAAATAAGTTATATGGCAAAACAACGTTTGCCGGGCCAGCTAGTTTATTATAAATCTAATAAATAATGTCTCACATTTTTTTAATATCTTTATGTTGTTTAGATTTTTTTGAAATACATAGTTGGGTTTTGTTTTTAATTTATTTTAACGCCCAATTTTTGTTTCAGTTTTTTTTTTTGTTATTTTCGAAAAATATAATGGAAATTATAATAATAAAACACGTTGTTAACTGTTTTTAACTTTGTATCAAGGCGAATTCATACAAGGTGGTCTTATTTTGAAAACGTTTTACAAGACTGTTAAACATTTTAACGTTGTCAAAAATTCAAAGAAATATTTAATTTTGTTTTTATGTATATTATTATTATTACTATTATTTATTTATTTAATCTTAACGAATATAATTCTAAGATTAAATTTAATTTGTGAGCACTAGCGACGTTGGCCATCAGCTCTAATTTGATATAAATGTGTGTGTTAATTACATATGATCTTATAAATAAAGTGATATAAATATAAAACTGATATAAACATTTTTTTTCATTTTTCGAATTTATTCTATGAGTTAAATTTCAGTTATGTATTTTGTAAAGCTTTTTTGTAATAGTTCTATTCCTTTTAATTTTCAGAAATGACTTTATACACTACCAAGGCCCATCTATCAGGTCTGCTTACTTGTACAAAAACAAAAAACTTTTTCTTTTAAGCTGTCAAAAACTAACTACCACATATACAAAGCAAAAGGAAAAAACGTGTATGTAAACAACATTTGAAAGCTCAAAAGAACGAAAACAATGATCATCAGGCTTCTTGCGCAGACCTTTTCAATAGGCCTTGATACACTACCAGACTATTATATAAAGTCATTTCTGAAAATTAAAAGGAATAGAACTATTACAAAAAAGCTTTACAAAATACATAACTGAAATTTAACTCATAGAATAAATTCGAAAAATGAAAAAAAAGTTTATAATAATATAAAGTAACCTTCACAAGGAAATAATTCCCAATTTCTAATTATAAAACTGATATTTACAATGTTGGCAAAACTTTAAATTTTAAGTTTAGTTAGTTTGATAAAGTGGCATATTTTGTTAATATTCTCAGTAGATGGTTCCTTGAGTAGTTTTAATGCAGACTCATTCCCAAATAGTTTTCGTCTTTGGTCGGTATATAATAAGCATTCAGAAAGAATATGATTTATTGAGAGAGTGTGATTACATCTGGTGCAAGTTGGTTGGGGTATTCTTTTCAAAATCCATTCATGGGAGAAGATGGCATGACCAAGGCGTAGTCTAGAGAAAGTTTTAATGTTGCTATTGTTAACCGAAGTCGGATAGATAGGCTGGTTATTATTTGGATTTGTATGGGAGTAATGGTGGTGAGTAATCTCTTTCTGATTGAGTTTGACCTTAATGCAGTTTGAGATGTGGCGTCGGATGTCTATTTTTTCCAGTGTGCCGTCCATTATTATTGGTGCATATGATGCGTATTTGGCAGCTAGGTCAGCCTTTTCATTTCCAAAAATGCCTATGTGGCTTGGAATCCAGTGAATTCGTATTTTGTTTTCATTATCGATGAGTGAGTCTCTTATTCTATTAATAATATTCCATTTCTTATTAAAGGGATTACTTATGGCCTTTATTACCGAAAGACTGTCGGTAAAGATGACAGTTTTCTTTTTATCGGAAAGTGTTATACGTATTGCTTGATATATTGCACAGGATTCTGCAGTGAAGACGGATGATTGTTCGGCAAGAGTGCCGAGGACAATATTTTCCCCTTTTTCATTTACTACAGCATACGCTGGGGCCATACCTAGAGACTTGCTACCGTCTGTATAGATGAATCGCCAATTGTTGTTTTTTAAAAAGTTTTTTTGTTCTGCCAGGAGGCTGAGAAATATATTTTTTGGTGTATCAGTTTTGTTAACGTCTGCAAGTGAAGTGTTAAACGAAGTGTTTTTCAAATTCCACGGGGGTTTAATAATGTAGTTTTTTGTAACGATCAGGGGTATATTTAATTCTTCACACAACGATAGAGAATAAGCAATTGCAGATTTGATGCGTCTAGGTTTTTTTGAGTTAATGACAGAGGTAATGTCTTTGTCTATAACTGAATTTGTGCTATTGAGCAGTTTAGTTAGTATTCTAGAATTTGCTTCGTATATTCTATCCTCTATAGATGGAAGATTGCCTTCGCAAAGAATATTGAAGATGGGGGTTGTTCTAAAAGCGTATACAGAAGCTCTGGCAGCTTGATGGTAAACAGATTTTATGATTTTGATGCTGGTTTTACAGTCGTTGCCATATATGAATAGACCGTAATCAATTTTGCTTAAAATAAGAGTTTTGGTGAGGTAGGTCAATGTGTTTATATGAACAAAACTTTTGGCCGACAAATATCGTATAATATTAACTCTGGATATTATGGCGTTTTTAAGTTTAAGTAGGTATCCTTTCCAAGTGTAGTTCTGTGAGAATATTAGCCCAAGTACTTTGAGCTTGTTAACATTTTGTATAGTTTGAATAACGTGATCGTTGGAGTCGCAATTGCGTCTTCTACAGATGTGGAACTTTTTTGATTTGGATAAAGAAATTTTCGCGCCAGAATATTCAGTCCATTCAGTGATGTCTTGAACAATATTTTCCAAAATGGCTTTTGTTTCGCTGTTGTTGTTTCTTTTGCACAGTATATATAAATCGTCTGCGTACAAGCAATGGTCTACATAACGTTGTTTATTAACAATATTGCTGATTTCTTTAAAAGCGATTAGAAAAAGCACTACTGACAGCGGCGATTCCTGTGGGATTCCGTTTGTCAGGGTGAACGTTTTTGACAATTGTCCATTTATCTTAATTTTAAAACGTCTATTTGATAAAAATGATTTGACAAATTTAAACATTTTTGGACCAACAGACCATGATTTCAATGTATTTAGGATAACGTGGGAGCCGATTCTATCGAATGCTTTTTCGAAATCTATTGATAGGACTGTTACATGATTTTTAGCCGATAGAGCATTTGTGATGTAGTAGTCCATGTGGAGTAGCGCATCATCGCATCCTTTGTTTGCTTTAAAAGCTACTTGTTCTTTGGCAATAAGCTTTTTCTTATCCATGAACCATGAAAGTCTTGTAGCTACAATCCGTTCAATAATTTTGGAGAGGCAGGGAAGTAACGATATTGGCCGATAATCATTAACAGATGCTAAGTTTTTTGCTTTAGGGATGGGAACTATGGTGGCTAGTTTCCAGGAATGTGGTATATTTTCGCTTTGAAATACGGTGTTATATACTTCTACGAGTTTTTCTTTGCTTGGGTTGGAAAGAGCTTTAATCATCTGGTAGGAGATGCGATCATGACCTGGGGTTGTGCCTTTAACTTTGCTTAGGCAGCAGTTAAGTTCGAGCGTAGAAATTGGGACATCTATTAAAAGAGCGTCTTTATCTGGCGTGTAGTTAATGTTAATATTGGATGAGTTTTTAGAAGCGTTGAACAGAGAAGGGAAATTAGCGTCAGATGCGTAGTCCGCCCAAACTCTACCAAAGTGGTTGGCAATTTCGAAAGTATCAATGAGTGTTTCGTTTTGGGTGGTTATTACCTTGATATTTGTGGGTAGACCCTTGCGGGAGATTCTATTTACTTTGTTCCATATGACTGCTGTTTTTGTGTTTCGGTTTATTGTTTTTGTGAAGTTTTCAAAGCTATAGCGTTTGGCGATTTTTATTTCTTTACGAAATATAGCATTTATTTTTGTGTAGGATACAAGGTTGTCTACCGTTGGATTTGTTTTGAAATATTGCCATTTCTTAATTTTTTGCTTCCGTAAAGCGGATAGAGTTGGGTTCCACCAGGGGACTAATGCCCGGTCTGTTTTTATGTGGGGCTTTGATTGTGGGATGTAAATGTTAGCTGCGGTACGTATGGACTTAGTTATTGTGGCTGCATCTTTATTGCTGGATGAGGTAAGGTGGCGCCTAGAAATTTCTCTTTCAGCTATTCGAGAAAAATTTGGCCAGTCAGCTAGGTGGGTTAAAAATTTTTTTATTTTAATTGGATTACTACTTTCTTCTGACAATTTCATGGATATTTTTATAGGGAAGTGGTCACTGCTGTGTAGATCGTCTAAGACAGTCCATGATGTTAGCGGTAGTAAATTGACCGAGCAGAGTGAGACATCTATATTGGTAAACGTATTGTGGGTGGAGAAATGCGTGGGGTTGCCATCATTTAAAACACAAAGATTAAGTTGGTGTATTATGTTTTCAAGTAGAATGCCACGATTATTATTGCGTGAAGAGCCCCAGATAGTGTTCCAAGCATTAAAATCCCCGACTACTATTAACGGGGTATTGAAAGATGAGATTATATTATTTATTTCAGGTACAGATACGTCTTGGTTGGGTGGAATATAGAAGGATAAGATAGTGAATGTTACATTGAGGTTGATTTCTATTGCGATTACTTGGTATGTAGAGGTTACAGATAGTAGTTTATGTGGTATGTTGGTCTTTATAAGAACTCCAACACCCTGTTTTGATGTGGTGTTATTAGCTACGTTTGCAAAGTAACTACTATAGTTTTTTGGTGGGATTGAAGAGAAGTTGTGTGCACAGTGTGTTTCCTGTATCGAGATATAGCTGGGATCCATTTCCTTCATAAGTAATTGGAGATTATGGTAGTTGTTTATGAAGCCGTTGATGTTCCATTGTAAAATGACGAAATCCATAATTATGGTTATTAATTGGTAAAAGCGGGTTGAGTGGGTGGAAATGGTGATTCAATGGATAATGTTGTTTTTTTTTTTTAATATATATTCGCCCTGCTTTTGCATACCGGTGCTCCGCCCGGCGGCGGCAACCCCACCCCGGACCCAAAAAATCACTTGCGTGGTTCCATGTCAGCGGCAAAATCACCGCCGCGGCAACACCTGCCGCAAGCTGCACAATCAGGGCGGGTAATTTAGTTGTTTAAGGGGTCGAGAGATCCATCGTCACCCCGTCGAGAGTTTCCTCGTCGAGGGGTTGTATGAAGTAATTCCTGTCTCTGATTAGAGTTTGCGTTAATCGTGATATTGGCGATGTTAGCAGGTCCTTAGTTGCAGAGCTGCTGTTGTGAGTTTTTATGTATATTAAATTATGTTTGTTTGAAATTTTATAACTTAAAAAAGTTTAAAATTTCACAATTTTAATCGAAAATTAAAGAATTTAGTTAAGATTCCCCAGAACCAACAGGACGGTATACCATTTTGACACAAGGTTAGTAATCAGCTGTTGCTTACGTAGCAAGATAAGTTTACCTTGTGTAAATTCGCCTTGCTTTGTATATTACATACAGTCTACAACTGACATGAAATGCTTAACATTATCACTAAAATAATGTTTGTGTTAAGTGTAGACTCATCATGTTAGAGGTTTTCTCATGTTATAGCACGGTTGTTAATGTAAATGTTTTAACAACGCTTTTATACCATCATGTTATAACAGAAAATCATGTCAGTTGTAGACGGGAAGTTAACACAGCGTTTACATTTGCCAGTACTGGCAAGACAGTAAGCATATACTTACATATTAGTTGGCAAAACAATGCAAAAACAAAATAGCTGTAAAAGTGTTTATGTATTAGTGAAAAAGTTTGAATGAATTGCTACTGTCTTGCCAGTACTGGCAAATGTAAACGCTATGTGCTGGTTCACACAGGTCAAGTTTGACTCTTCAAGTCCTGAGCTTTTAGGAGAGAGGGGTAAAGAGAATGGAAAGGGGTACATACTTGACCGTACCAGTCAGTTTTTATTTTGCTTTTCTTTTTTCATCCGTAATATAATAAAAAGCTACAAAGTTGAAGGAAAAGAAAACAAAAATTAATTTTGTGCATGAACGTGAACGCAAGTTCAAAAGAAAATTTAAATAAAACTGTTCAAGTAAACTTGACCTGTGTGAACCAGCACTATGTAATATTCGTCTGTTATACTAACATATAAAGTAAATACATACATAAGTATACATATGTACTCGTATCTTTGCAAAAGTGTCTCCAAATCGTCACGATGTCCCTCCGTCTGGCTGGCTGTCCATGTAACCTTGTTCGTAAAGTACAGGTCGCAATTTTTAAGGTAATTCGATGAAATTTTGAGCATAGGTTTCAATTCATAGCGACAAAGCCTTCTTAAAATGGTAAGACTCGGTCTATAATTTCACAGGACCTAATACAAACTTCTTTCCGGAATAGTGTTAGTGCCTATAACCCATCCAATTACGTTGGTTTTTAGATTGAATTTGGACCAGACTTATTTTATTGTAATCTGAATTATCTAACCAACTTAATTTTGAATCGGCACATATTTGACGACTACCTTGTAAATGTTGGTAATAATACAAAAATTGGCGACAATAACTTTTACGGTAGAAACTATATCAAGACAAAATATTGCGCTGGCGGGTCCAAAATTAACCATAGGTCCCATTAAAACACCCTTCCTTAAACCACTTAAAGGTAAACTAATCTTATGTAGATGAAGATATCATAATAATAGTCGACACAAAAACTTTTACAGAAATCTTAACCTCATAAAAAAATTTTGTTGTGGCGGGTCCCACTCTCGATAATTTTTCTGTATATACTGGGTAGAGTATCGAATGTTTGGGCTATTTATTAAATAAAAAAGTGTTATCAATTCTTACTATCAGGTATGTTCTAGGTTTCGACACGAATTGAAAACGAAATTTTTTTTTAATCCGCATAACTCATAAATTGGTGTTCTCAAATCCGCATGTTTTTGTGTATTCGAAGTTTTTGTTCGAAAAAACTTAAGTGGAACTAAAGACTGCTAATTTACTAACCTTAGCTAACCAAAGAATCACAGGAAAAAATCGCTTCTATCGCAAACATGGCACTAAGCGCCCATGATATGGCGTAAAAGCAAAAAATAATAATTTCAAACATGGCTAAAATTCGCGAAAAATTTAAAACTTTTAAATAAACACCAAAATTTATTTGAAATCGCTAAATGGGTTTTAAATAAAATTTCTAAAAAACAAGAAAACAAATTTTCAAAAATGGCGAAAATTCGCGAATAATTTTTTAATATTTCAAACAAGCCATAAAATTTATTAAAAGTTCCTAACATGCAGTCTTGTAGAAATGCTTAACTTAAACATATTTATGATGTTAGTGTTAGGCCCAGAACAGACGGTAAACGCAACTGCATCGAAACTGCAACTTCTAGTTATTTTCGAGTTTCATTTGAGTTTATGTCATAGACTCCTTTGAGGGACCACACACGACGCGACCATTTTGAGACCGGTTTGAAATGCATTGGATCAGTTGCATTGAAACCGGCGTGCAGGCAACTCGTGTTTGCGTTTCATCTGTTCTCAAAGAAAATCGAAATGATTGTGATAATTTCATTACATTCTGGTACACTTTAGGATGCAGGGTGTGAGGAAAACGATTGAAACTGGTTTCAAAACAATAATTTCTAAGGGGTTTCGATGCAGTTGCGTTTTACCGTCTGTTCTGGGCCTTAGGTATAGACTCATCATGTTAGAAGTTTTCTCATATTATAACACGGTTGTTAATGCAAATGTTTTAACAACGCTTTTATAACATCATGTTATAACTGCAAAATATATCAGTTGTAGACGGGGAGTTATTTTTATTGAGTTTTTAAATTTGTTCCCAATTGGGAACATTGGGGATTAAGTCAAATTGTGATATTTAACGAAACAACGCACATGTATTTCTCGATCACACATTTTTCGTGAATTCTTTTTGCATAGTGCACATCGTTTTTGATTGCCATTCGCCATTCCTGCTAGAACATGTTTTGTTATGATCCTATTTTGCTTTGAAACTCGCACTGGGCGACCTTGCTTTTTTGGATCGGAAAGTTCAGAATCCGAATAAATTGTAAATATGGTACTCTATCATGATACAGATATCCGAGAAATTAGTAAAGTAAAAACTTAAAATTCCACTTTTTCCATTTATTTTGATTGAATTTTTGATCACATCACAAACTAATTTATATACACCCTCCCTCTACAATCCCCTCATCAGAAACAACCGTCCTATTTTCCTGACAAAACCTCCTAGATCGACTGGACTACATCCAGCGTTACACCCCAGTTCGTCGTCAAATCAATCTCCTAGCCATTTCAGCTTTAGCTCCTCAGAATCATCGCATAATCTGAAGAAGTCCCATTTACTCGTAAAAGCCCTAACAGAACAATGACCCTATAAGAGTCCTGAGACAAATCCTCTCCAATGCTATAAAAACCCTGGTTGCCCCTTTTTCCAAACCGGGCCATAATGACCTAGACTCTGCAATCCGTTCTATCCCTTCAGGACCGTTTAACGGCATCGCGGAATCTATTCCGTATTTCCTAATAGTAGTGACATAAGGGGTGTCTTACCCCCGTCCCTTACCCCTAATGCACGTAATTTCTACAAATAGATATCTAGTCGTGTTCGTACCTAACAGTTATCTTTACCTATCCGGTAACACTATTGTGGTAATTTCAACCTTAATTTTGCCTATGTGAATTAACTATTGAAAATCGATGGTGTAAAATACATTCCACTTTAACCCGTAGGTTAGAAATACGTTTTAAAATTATGAAAAAACTGTCAGCGTCAAAATAAAGTGTACAACTGGTTTTCCAATATAAAAAGAGATATTTTAGCAAAAAATAATTAAATTTTGTAGAAGTTTATTATCATTTACAAAACCTTGGACAATGTTATTACAATTTAAAATTAAAAATTTGAAATACTTCAAAAACAACAAAAACAATACAATAAAAAAACTAATATACTCCGTTTTAAACGCGTCAAAAAAAAAGTGTACAGTTTTACAATACTAAGAAAAGGAAGTGGCTAATACTTTGATTGATTTCTTTTTGCTTTGAGGACGGCTTCTAGTCTCTTTGGCTCTTCTAAGGGAAAGCTATGAGCAGTCCTGCCCGGTCACGTTTCCGGGTAGGCGAAAACAGCCTAAATGGTGGACCAGGGAACTTCATGTTCAAAGGTCTACGGTGAGGAGACTGTTTAATAGGGCCAAGCTTACAAGAGCACCAGATGATTGGAACAATCACAGGGTGCAGTTCAACAGGTATAAGGCGGATCTGAAGAGAGCAAAACGACTATCGTGGAGACAATTTTGTGCGTCCATCGATAATGTCAACGAGCTGTCAAGATTCCGACGGATTTTATCTAAGGACCCTAAGGCCCTGGGTTACATCCAAAGGAATGACGGCTCATGGACTGAGTCTAGCTCTGAGACCCTAACCTTACTCATGGAGACGCACTTTCCCGGGTGCAGGGAAACCGGTGGTATGGGGGACGGTCAGTGGGACGTCATGTCCGTGACATCTGATCATACTTCCGCTCGCGTCGATGAAATGGTCACAAGGGAGAAGCTGGCGTGGGCGGTCAATACTTTCGACCCATATAAATCACCGGGTCCGGACGGTATTTTTCCGGCTATGCTTTGCAACATCCCGGACGATGCATCATTTCTACTGGTGGATATATTTAGGAAATGCCTCAGTAGGAGGTATCTGCCTAGGGGGTGGAGAGAGGTCAGGGTGATTTTTATACCCAAGGCCGGTAAAGCGGGCCACTCGAAACCGGGGGATTTTAGACCTATTAGTCTGTCTTCATTTTTGTTGAAGACTCTTGAGAGGCTGATAGATTTCTATCCCAAGAGTAATATTGAGACCAGCCTTATTAGCAACGCTCAACATGCTTACCTGAAGGGTAAATCTGTTGAGAGCGCGTTACACGAGGTGGTGGGTTGTATTGAGCACGGTCTGAGGCATAAGGAGTATACTCTCGCCGCGTTTCTGGATATAGAGGGAGCCTTTAATAACATTAGGATAGAGGCGATTAGGGATTCTTTGTTGGAGTTGGGAGTTGAGGACTTTCTGGTGGAGTGGATAACCTGCATGCTTGGCAGTAGGATTATAAACTCGAGCCTGGGGGAACATGTGATAAGGAGGAAGGTTACCAGGGGGACACCACAAGGGGGGGTATTATCGCCTCTACTATGCGGACGACATAGTTCTGCTGGTCAGGGGAAAATTTCTATCCACGATCGGGGAAATTATGCAGGTGATGCTGGGTGAACTCTCGGCATGGGCAAAGGATAGGGGACTGGGTGTTAACCCTGCGAAGACTGAGCTGGTGCTATTCACCAGAAGGTATAGGATAGAGGGTTTTAGGGGGCCAGTGCTAGATGGCGTCGAGTTGCCTCTATCGGACGGAGCAAAGTACTTGGGTAACTTTCTGGACCGCAAACTGTCTTGGAAGAGAAATACTCAGGAGAGGATGAGAAGGGGACTCAATGCATACTACACATGCAGGAACTCCATTGCTAAGAACTGGGGTCTTAGACCTGATATGGTAAACTGGATTTACACATCGGTCGTTAGGCCTATACTTACCTATGGATGCACTGTTTGGTGGGGTGCGTTGGGAGTGGATAGCTATAGGAAGATGCTCAGCAAGGTTCAAAGGAGTGCATCTCTTGGCATCACAGGCGCAAGGAGAAGCACTCCGCAGGCAGCGCTGGACATCCTACTATATCTATCCCCTATCGAGCATTATGTGAGGAGTGTGGCAGCTAGGAACCTATTTAGACTTTACGAGTCTTCTTTAGTTAGACCTAGGCGGGATGATCACACAAGAATTTTGTACGAGATGGGTCTGCTTGATCAGGGTATTATTCTCGAGGGAATTTCGGATCATAGGACTATGACCCTGGACTTCGGTGCAACACCACCAGTGGAGTTCCTTGATAGGGAAATTTGGAGTGGATCCAATGGACTGTTTGAGGGGTGGGCAGTGTTTACGGATGGATCCAAGATGGAAACCGGCACTGGTGCCGGTGTTTATATCGCGGACACCGAGGAAAAAAGGTCATTCAAACTCCCTGATGAGTGCAGTGTCTTCCAGGCTGAGATCCTAGCGATCTGGAGGGCGACGGAGGTGATACTGGATCACATCGTGGGTGGATCTGAGGTGACAATTTACGTCGATAGTCAGGCGGCGCTTCGGGCATTGAAGAACCATAAGGTGCGATCATGCCTGGTTGCGCGGTGTAGGAGCGCTCTTAGGGAACTCATGGGTGCATTCAACGTGAGGCTGTGTTGGGTACCAGGACACTGCATGGTTGAGGGAAACGAGGTGGCGGACGAACTCGCGAGAGAGGGTTCGCGTCTCGACTTAGTGGTAAGGGACAGGGGGGTGAAACCCCCCCTATGCTATTACTATGGGGTGATACGGGAGAAATTCCGTGATGACGTTGACCGATCCTGGAGGGGCAGAATGGATTGCAGGGTGTCTAGGGCACTATGGCCCAAATTGGACGCGGGGGCAACCAGGGTTCTACTGGGATTGGATAGGGGTAGTCTCGGAACACTTATAGGGTTCTTGACGGGTCATTGTCCTGTCAGGGCTTTTGCGAGCAGATGGGACAACGCCATACCGGACTTCTGCAGGCTATGCGAGGATTCGGAGGAGCTAGAGACGATCGAGCATGTACTGTGCCATTGTCCTAGGATGCAGGGTCTCAGACTGAAGTGGCTAGGTGATAGGTTTCACGACGAACTGGGGTGCATAGCTGGATGTAATCCGGCCAATCTACTGGGGTTTGTCAGGGAAATAACGCGGCTGTTTCTGTTGAGGGGACTGTAAGGGGGGTATTGGTCCTACTTTTTAATTTTCTGTCTTTATCTTACTTCCTTTTCTCTATTTCTTCACTTCGTCTTATCTCTCTCTCTCTAACTTCATATTTTCATTGAAGGGAATCACAATGGATCGTATTCGGTCTCCGAGTGGAGGTGTGCCTGTGGGCGCACAACCCTTCTTAACCTAACCTAACCTAACCTAGTCTCTTTGGCATCAATTCCACCCATTTTAAAGTTAGCTCAGTAGACAATTTTGGCTACCCTTTCTGCAGAATTTTATTCAGAGAGTGCTTGCTGCTAATGTTTTTTTTTTAATTTGTCTGTCCAAATGTTTTCAGATGTTTACTTGAGTTGATATCGAGCGACTATTGGGCTGATCCATCTGTTTTAGGAGGTTTTACAAAAGCTAAACCTATCACGCTTCACTTTAGATACTATATTTTTTCCGTTGAATTTCTTATTTCTACCTTTTATCACGTTTTTTTTTGTCCAACTTGCTTTTGTCACTTTTTGGAGCAACGAATTTTTCACAGATGACAGCAAGCTTGAAGTCTGATCAAAATTGGCAAAGTAGAAATTTAACTTTTTATAACTATCATAACCCTTTTTATATTGGAAAACAAGCTGTACACTTTATTTTGACGCTCACAGTACCTATACACAGCTAGATACCTATTTGTAGAAATTACGGCCATAAGTCAAGATTTGAACCCTCTCTGGGGAGTTCGTCCACCACCTTATAACCACCCACCATGCGGTGTCCGGGTACCTAACACAGCCTTACCGTGAATACCTCCATGAGCTCTCTTAGAGCATTCCTGCACCGTGCAACCAGGTACGATCGCACCGTATAATTTGTTAATGCTCTGATCTCGAATGATCACCCCTCCTAGGTCGAACCGAAGAAGGCTTGTAGGTTCTTGTACACTCACACAATGTCCAATAGGTGATAGATGTAGCAGGATATCCAAAGATGCCTGTGGCGTGCTTTTTGCACCTGAGACGCCAAGAGATGCACTCCTTTGATCCTTGTTGAGCGTCTTCCTATAGCTATCCACTCTCAAATAATTGTAATAGTCAGGTATGTGATGAAAAACGATTTTCAAAACAAAACGATTTGAAAACGATAATATCGTTTTTTGTATTGATTTCTAATACATTTTCCTCTGTTTTCCAGTATATTTTTTTTATTATATAAACTTTATTTTAAACAAAAAATTAAGATCTTACTTCAGAAATGGATTTAAAAATCGATCGAAATCCACCACACCTGTTAAAAACGATCGTTTTCAAAACATACCTGAATATGTAATTATAATGAACACATGCTTTCTTATTTATGTAAACAAAAATATTAAAATCTTTACATTTTTACAAAAATAATTTTGTACAATTTATTTTCCAGATTGTGCCCCTAGAACGTGATCACATTGTAGAATTTGAATCGTATTTAGCTGCCCAAACTTCTCAAGCTGTGATAACTGAAGAAAACGCTATCCTAACGTCCCAATTAATGCTAATGGATCCCATGGGCGTGGCCCGGCGAGTGCCTAGTGGTGTTTTGGAGCAGTTACGCACTTTAAACAAATCTTTAAAAATTGGACATTTGCTGTGTCGTAGCCGAAAACCGGATCTTTTGTTAGACATCATACAGAGACAAGGCACTACACAATCGATGCCTTGGCTTTCGGATCTTGTGCAAAATAGCGATGGCGACTTTAATCACCTGCCTGTACAATGTCTTTGTGAGTTCCTGCTCTTTAATGCTAATATAATCAATGAGGAAAATAGTCGGGATGCCGAGTTGGTCAATTTTTTACGCAACGTTATAATGGATCCCACGTATAGTAAACAGACTGTTTGTGAGATTTTGGATTATATATTTAGACGTTTGTGCTCAACGGTAAAACAGACACGTTTGTCTGCCCTAATGGGCCTCAAAATTATATTTAAATGCTCCGAATTGAGTCCCAATGAATGGCTTTTAAGCGCCATACCACAAATTCCCCACTTTAATGATGTGCGTATTTTTATAATACCACAGCTGAGATCGGCTTGCCAAGTAGAAAATTCTCCTGACTTGGTAATGGCTTATATACAATTTATAGCAGCTAATACCTTGGATGATTCGGTGACCGATATGTTAGATCATGTTATTGATATGGCACAACTGATTGTAGAACGCAGCACCATGTTTCAGCACATTATTCCCTTGCCGGAGGGATCAATGTCCCCAACAACAAATGAGGAGTTGGCCAAACTGGATGAGGAGAATCGTTTGCAGACTTTAAAATGCTTGTTTGTAATGTTTAACAACTACATCATCAAACTGGGCGACCATCATGAAACTTATCAATGGACCGAGTACCCTGATTTATTAATGGTGCAGTTTAATGATGGTATTCAGTTGCCTTTACACTTGAATATAATTCACGCTTTTATAATACTACTTACACATTCGAGCAATCAAATGCCAGAATCGATACCAATTTTGGATTACTGGTTTCCATTGGGGGGTAATGTGCCCATAGCATACATACCCAATATGCCGCATGAACCTGTGCAGTTGCTACCGGACTGGCTTAAATTAAAAATGATACGTTCATCTGTGGATAGATTGATTGAGGCCGCCATTAGGGAATTAACTCCGGATCAAATTGTTCTGTTTGTGCAAAACTTTGGCACTCCCATCAATTCCATGTCCAAGCTGTTGGCTTTATTGGATCATGCCGTTATTGAACAATTTGATACTGTTAAAAATGCCATTTTGAATAAGGCCTATTTGGCTCAATTAATAGAAATTCAGCAGGTGAGAGGAGCCAAAAATGGTCACTTTACGGTACAGGCTTTGGGTTTGTATTCGCATTCTCAGACTGTGGCTGACAATCCCAAAATAAAAAATGATGTTTTAGAATGTTTACAGTTGAAAGAACTAATACCGGCTCCAATTAACATACCAACACCAACAATAAAATCTGCTCCAAATACTAAAGATGCAGAGGAAATGATAAATAAAGTTTTAAAATGTCCCAACAATAATCAGTTTAATGAACAGGACTTTAGAATTTTACTTCACCAACTTTTAAATAATAATGCTTTACATTTACATTACTGTTTTCTTAAATCTTTAAATCATGGCAATATGGAAAATTTATTGATCAACATCTTAGAGCCAAAACAGATTGTATGTCTAACAAGAGCTGTAATTAAACTTAATCCTCTGGCCATAAATGAAAATTCAAAATTCTTTAAATATTTTGTTTTGAACAAGAAGAAGGAGAGCGTCAAGGCTCAGTTGTATTCTACATGCTTGCAAAATTTGGCTAGAAATGGTCAAGGGCATATGGCACAACCAAGGCAGCAACAAAAACCTACTAGATTAACATTACAACAAATCTTGACGCAATTTAGAAATCGCATGAGGTTAACCTCTTTGAATACACAAACACTGTATAGTGACAGCATGCTGGTGGACTTGCTCTCAGACAATGATCCCGAACTGTGTTGTGTCTACAACAAACAAGATTTACCATATTTGTTTTCCAAATCTTCGGGAGACTTTCGTTTTTATTTATTGTCCTGGATTTGTCACGAAACAAACTGGGATACTATTATATCTACCCTAGAGTATTTACTGCAATGCAAAGATCAAGATCTAGACTACTCAGCCGTTTTAAATTTTGTCCAGGCCCTCATAAACAATCCAAAATTGTGGCAGGGCCGTGATCGTTGTGTTTTGAAAGCAGATCCTACCGAAAATATGTTTTCTTTTACTGACAAAGAACTAAAAATGTTTACAGAGTTAATCTTACGCGAAGGGGAATGCGAATTAAAGACATCAGCCTCCCAATATGCGTTTGTTTTGTGTTGCCGCATAAACCTTTTGTTCCGTGTGTGCAAGAAAAACACTTTTAATTTAATTAAGTTCATTGAGTATGTATTCGAATGTGATTGTTCACAAAAATTGCGTTTAAAAGTTTTAAGGCAAATGTATTTGATGTATCCTTCCATCAAGTTCATACGCAGTCATCAATTAGAGTCGTATACAGACAAATTGCAAAATCTGAACGGTTGCCAAGCGGACAAAGTTTCCAATAATTTAATCACATGTCTGGGTAATTTATTTACTAAAAAAGACTTTGAAACCTTCTCCAGCGATACTGAATTGCTGATACGTAAAATGGCTGCCTCCCATCCGGCTTTATTCCTGCGTCAAATGGGTGTTTTATCATCGCTTATACAGGGCCGTGGTCAATTAAGTTTGCGCGTTATAAGAGATGAATACCATATGCAACGTTTTATACAAATATTAAGAACCCTGGAATTGTTACAGCCTCTTTGTTTTGATGACATCTATAAAGAGGAATTCCAATCCGCATTGGAATGCTATTTTACATTTTTCAAACAGTACAGCAATGTCAAAGAATCATATCATATTCTAATTAAGCTTATAGAATTATTGCAGGCTTATATTAACTCAAATCCTTCAACGGCCCTAGTTTTTATAGAACAATATGTTGATGTGCTCATGGATTTAGCAAATCGTTATAATTCCCTTCAGTCCCTGCATCAATTGGTCCAAGGCATTACTTTGCTGCAACAAAAATCTTCGGGTACTTCGGTGAACAATGTTGAAACGAAACAAGACTTTGACTTTGAAGATACATCCTTGCAGGAAAATCGCAATGCTCAAGTGCCTACACCAATGGAAACGGATTCATCAGATTCCTTGTCCAATTACCAGCTTTCAAACTTGGATATAAACAGTCGTGGTGCCGTAACATTTGCCATATCGGGTTCACTGAATAAGTCTTTCTCGATATCACCCCACTTTGCCAATCTCATTAAAATCGTTAAGCATTCTAGCGCAGAGGACACGATACTTGGACCGTTGCAGGAAATTGAGAGTTTTACCTCGAAACGTTTTAATTTCCTAAGTGAACTATTTGACCGTCTCTTAGAATTAATCTTCTCGCCAAGTGCTCAAATAAGATCGAACGCATTTATATTGTTAATTCGCCACCTGAAACATAATCCCGGAAGATCGGATGTCAATCGTTGTGCTCTAAATGCCTATATACAATGTCTAAGGGATGACAACCCCTCAGTGGCGGCAACAGCTATTGATAATTTGTCAGAGATGACTTTATTGCTGCAGGAACATGCAATTGAGATTTTGGCGGTATCTTTTGCTTTGGGTATAAAATCGCGTTTAAATACAAATTCACAAATAAAACGAGTATTGCAGACGATAATGTTACAGCATGGCTATTAGGTAAAATGGAAACTCCTGAGAATGTAAATGTAAAAGATACGTTGTTTTATTGTATTGTATACGCTTAACAAGCATTAAAGTATAATTAATTTATAGAGATGTAAATAAAAATTGATTTAAAAAAGGAAGAAATCGCCAAAAATATAATCAGCCTTATTGCGAAAGGCGTTGTCGTAATTGAGACGTACTTTTCAAAAAATGAAAATAAAATTTCGTATGAGAAATTATATTGAAATCGAAAACGCAAGAATTTCAAGTCGTTCTTTAATAAGATTTCTGTAATAAAAGAATTTTATGACAAATATTTCTACATTAAATAGAATTTTACAATAAAAATTAGATTAAAAGTGGATTAAAAACAACTTCCAACTTCTTGCGTTTTACGTTTTCGATTTCCAGCACACGCATAGTTTTTCGTAATAATATCGTTACCGACAATCAGAAATATCAATTACAAAAACGAGTGATTTATGACTATGACAACGACACTCGTAACAAGGCCGAATAATAGTTTGTCTTACCATTTTTAATATTTACTATTTTGAACAAAAAAATAATTAAAATTCGATTTTCCATTTAAATTCGATTTGTATGTATAATTTGCGAAAAGATATGCAAAACACGTTTTCAAAGTGTTCTTTCAAATCAAGCTATGAAATACGAAAAATTTAATTTAGCGTCTTTGTTTAATCTTTAGAAATATTATATAAAAAAAAAAATAGAATTTTTTTCCTCCATTTTGAAAAAGTGCACAGAACTCAGCAAATTATAACTGTCAGTAATGATTATTTTTTATGCCACTTCATATTTCCACATTAAAGTATTTTTTTAGATCACATTTAAATTAAATAAACTCATGTTTTTACATTCCTAATATTATTTATTTGCTCCATTTTTTTCATTTTTACTAGAAGTTGAAGATGATGAAGTTGTATTAGAACTAGTACCACTAGTTGGCGTTTGATTTTGTGCCGGCTCTCCCATATCCAAATGTTTAAGGAGACGATAAAGTGCTACAGCCTCTTTAATGCGATTGAAAACCACACAGAATGTTTCTATTTCGATAAAAAGTTCCTGAAATTTAAAATCCAAGTGTTTTAACCGAATTTAGGGTTACATTTGTTTGCCCTTCACCGATGGTAAAAGAGTATCCATATATAAGTTTGTCATTTCGTTTGTAATTTTTGCAATATTAATCTTATACTCTATAAAGTACATAGTATATATATTCTGGGTCCTTATGAGTAGGGAATTTGATTTAACTATGTCCGACTGTCCATTGAAATGGGCTTTCCGAAGACCCCAGATCTTATGGGAAATAGGTAATTATATTTTTGTTATTAAAATTCAGCCTCATCGGTCCACAAATGGCAGAGATATGAGCAAAAACCTCGACTGCCTCTAATTTTACCCATGAATCCCTTCGTGTTTTTTTAAGTATGAAGATCTAAAGTTTCCAAATTAGTTACAATCATCTTGGTTATCAATACACAACATTGGATAGTGGAGTGTGTACAACCTTCCGTACAAAGAAATTAGAGATTTTTGTAAATACGGAGAACAGAAAGAGCCAAAGTTTCCGAATTAATTACAAACATCTTGATTATCAATACAGAACATCTGCCAAAATGTGGGCGTACAAAGACATTAAAGAACTCTGTAAATCTGGAGAACGACAAAAGCCAAAGATTCCAAATTAGGTGCAATCATCTTGGTTATCAATACACATCATACAAAGTGTGGGTGGGATTGGAGAATTGTGCGTGTCACAACATAGATTTATTTATATCCAAGAAATTGTCTGTTCTTACCGAGCAATGGTGAAGGGTATATAAGATTCGGCATAGCCGAATATAGCACTCTTACTTGTATTTTTTTTTAACTTACCTTTACGTTTATAATTTTATTTCTTATAAGCGATTGCAGGAAGACACATACCAAACGTACCAGACGAGATTGCATGTATTTATCTTTGACATTTTCACACGATGAAATGCAATTGCTTATATATAAATGAATAAATTCCGTGGGCAAATTTACTGATGTTGTCAGTCTTCAATGAGAAATTTATATAATTTTTCGACTTAAATTCAAAGATGTATATGTATATATAGATATTTTACCTATTAACTACTTCCATGGAGTGCAATGTTATATCCATATTAACTAATACATGAAAATATTCAGTGATTTCGGGGGATTCCATTAGTTTTACTAATATTTCAAATGAAATCATGGGATTATTTTCTACTAAACGAGGAAGCTAAAAAAAAAAATAAAAACTAATTAAAAAAAAAAAGAATTGAACCACTCTGGGGGTGGCAGTGCAAGGCTCTATGAACTAAAAAAATATTACCTTTTCAGGCGTTAAACGTATTTGGTAAACAAAGAACGGATTTTTGACCAATTCATTTAACAACAATTTTTGATCTTGTAAATTTAATGGTTGAGAAAACGCCAGTTCCATCAATTCTAAAGTGTTTGTGCTAATGCGATTACTTTTGTCATACTCCACTTTAACATTAAACGATTCCGTAAAATCGAGCCATATAAGTTCCGACTCGAAATCCATTAATGGTGGAGCAATTGAAAAGAATTCAGGAGCTGGAAAATTATTAGAAGCCATTGTTGTTTTTTGCTATTGCTTATACCGGTTTCTTTGTTTTAATAATTTATCATTATTATTTTCTAAAATTGAATTACAAATAAGGAACTAAACAAAATAATGTTTGTTAAAAGCTGCACAATACACGGAGACAGGGCTGCCAGACAAGGTATTTATCCCCAAAGTTAGGGATTTCATGCGAGCAAAAAGGACAAAGAAAGTAATTTGGGGTTGGGGATTTAAAAAAAAATTCGGAGATTTTTTGGCGAGTTTCCACATTTTTAATATATTTCCTTATTTTATTATTTACGCTTATTTTTCTTTGTTTCGTATATAAAATATCAAAAAAAGTAACCTTCTATTAATTTGAGAAGTAAACAAATTATCTCAAGTTGACGCTTCAACGAAACACAAAAGCCAATGGCATGAGATTCACCTATTTCGAAAAAATTTTCTTTGATAATAGCTGCGTTCGTTCACCCAGAAATTTGTACAAATTTGTACTGGATTTTACTGAAATGCGTTCACGTACCCAAAAATTTTCATATTACTCACCTCCTTGTAAAATCAAGTAAAAGTAAACGAACGCACATAATATGTATACAGTAGTGGCATGCCACTACTTGCATGTTCAACCTTGCAGCCACACGTTCAAGCTGTTCTTGATAGTCTTTTACATGTACTTCTTATCAAAATTTACATAAATTGAAAGCTGTGACGTAGGCTGCACTCAATTTGTAAGCAATTTACTTCCAAGATGTCAACAACAACACAATTTAAAAAGACAAATTTGTACTCAGCTGTTAAATTGAAAGTAAAATTGCCAAACAAATGGAAAGGGAAAATTGAAATGCATCTCGGGGTCAATTTAAAAAGTGTTAGTGTGTTACCCTGCGGCCACACGATCAAGTTGTTCTTGATAGTCTTTTAAATATACTTATTCTCAAAACTTACATAAATTGACAGCTGTGACGCAGGCAGCATTCAATTTGTAAGCAATTTACTTTCCTGATGTCATCAAAAAACAATTTATAAAGAAAAACATGCTATAGGCTTTTTACACTTGCTCACATCTTTGATCTTATCGCAAAGATGATAACATCTTCCCATAAGAATTGTATAGCGCTAAAAATCAACATCTTTCTTCATCTTTAAAAGATGTTCCTATCTCATGTTGTTTCATTTAACATCTTTCGATTATTTTAGTGTCATCACTAGAAAAAACAAATATTTTGTTGAAAAGTATATACCATCACTAGAAAAAATACAGAAGAGCAGGACAGCCATATCTTTTATTTAGTTTTTATTCGCTCTTACACCTGAAAATAAATAATTTTATGATAAAAGATGAAAGATCTTACAAATTAGTGCTGGGAAACTATCGATAGACTATCGATATTATCGATAGTCTTAAAATATCGAAAATATCGATAGGAAAAATATCAATATCGATATTATTATTATTTAAAATACAGCTATGAAGACATGTTACAGCAGTTATACACAAGACTGGTCGCATCTTGGATTTTTTCGTCGTTTTAGAAACATAAATTTTTTTCTGGAAAAAAATAATTTTTTTATTAAAATTTCGGAATTTTTGTTTTTAAAAATTCATAAAAATTGAAAAATGCAGCTATGCTTCTAATTTTATGCAGACATATAAAAAACAACATTGCAAACAAAACAAGCTATAAATGATTAAAATCTGTTAACAACTTTTGATTTTATGTATTCACAAAAGATGTGGCGGTTTAATAAAATTCTTAAATTAATTAAAATTTTTCGCCTTTTGTGAATACATAAAATCAAAAGTTGTTAACAGATTTTAATCATTTATAGCTTGTTTTGTTTATTTATTTTTTATGAATTTTTAAAAACAAAAATTCCGAAATTTTAATAAAAAAATTATTATTTTTTTTCCAAAAAAAAAAAAATTATGTTTCTAAAACGACTGCGCATATAAGAAAAACGTTTTACCTTTATATATCGAAAACCAAAGCCAACATAAAGAAAAAAGTTTTAACTTTCTTAAAGTAAATTTTATTGCGGAATTTCGGTTTTTTTTAGTTTTTCAATAAACTAAAGCGTTTTTGAGTTACGCGAACATATGTTGTGCAACCTCCTTAATTTTCGAAATAACGGTATATCTCGAAAACCAAAGCCAACATAAAGAAAAAAGTTTTAACTTTCTTGAAGTAAATTTTATTGCGGAATTTCGGTTTTTTTTAGTTTTTCAATAAGCTGAAGCGTTTTTGATTTGCGCGAACATATGTTAATCTATCTATGTCTGGGATCACACTACGAAAGTTTTCTTTCAGAAAGTCTGAGCTTATGGGTGAGAGGGGAAAAAGGAACAGCATGTTCTCTTCCCCTCTCACCAATAAACTCAGACTTTCTGAAAGAAAACTTTCATAGTATGAACCCAGACTATACAATATATAATTTCTTAGTATGTCAGGATGTTTGCATGTATGTCCTATTCTTTCCGCAACTTTCTAAAGCCATCTGATGACATAGGAAGCTGAAATTTGGCACACTTGAAGTACTTTCTCTGCGGAAGATCGTAACGAAGCCATATTTTTGATTTTCGGCTTTTCAACTAGTATAACTATAAAGATCTGATAGAAAAGATGTTTTTTTTTTAATATGGCGAACTTTGGGCCCCACCCGGCACGGCTAGGCACCGTCGGATTGACCTGGAAAATTAGATCATGATTTCTTACACCAAACCTCATATTTTAAGCAGCGCAAATAATTAAATTTAAAAAAAAATTGCGACCAGTCTATTATACACACACAGTTTTTTGCCGAAAATTTTTACTTGCTATTATTAATTCGCGCTGAATTACAGCAATGAATACAAACAACAAGAATGGCAAGTGGGATGGATTGTTTAGTAGTGCTTTTTACTGCTAATTAAAGGACTTCAAGTCGAAATTTTTACATGATTATATAGGGACTTAAAAGGCAAATATTTTTGTAATGTTGTAAAAAAAATTCAAATCCAAATGCAATTGCAAGCATTAGACAAAACAATGAACGACCATTAGAGGCTAAGTCCGCTAGATTGATTACCTTTTTGGGTTTAGAATTTAGAAAATTTTTTAAAGTTGCAATGGAATATCTAAGGCCCAGAACAGACGGTAAAACGCAACTGCAACGAAGCCCTTTAGAAATTATTATTTTGAAACCAGTTTCAATCGTTTTCCACACACCCTGCAACCTAAATTGTACCAGAATATAATAAAATTATCACAATCATTTCGTATTTCTTTGAAAACAGATGAAACGCAAACACGAGTTTCCTGCACGCCGGTTTCAATGCGACTGATTTCCAATGCATTTCAAACCGGTCTCAAAATGGTCGCGTCGTGTGTGGTCCCTCAAAGGAGTCTATGGCATAAACTCAAATGAAACTCGAAAATAACTAGAAGTTGCAGTTTCGTTGCAGTTGCGTTTCACCGTCTGTTCTGGGCCTTATAGTCCCTGTTACTTTGCTTCCTTCAGAAAAGTACTTATCAATTTTTAAAAAACTGCCTTCTTATATAACGTGCGTATAAACATATGTACATAAGTCTTATACATTCAATAAAGTGATAAAAACAACGAACGGTAGCCTTATCAAAAAATAACTAAAGTTTTCCTGCACAAGTACAAACATTAAGTCGATAGTAATATCGATATATCGATAGTGAAATCTGAATTATCGATAAATATCGATAGTTGAAAATATCGATAGTATCCCAGCACTAATATGTACTGCAAATTTAAAATTGCAAATTTGCACAATGACCATCGTGATTACCCCAATAATATATTTTAAAAAATTGTTACTCGAAGGAAATTTTCCTGAGTTAAGAACCCATAAGTGGCTATTTAAGACATATTTTTAACATAAAAGCCAAAAAAATTAATACTGGTAAAAACAAATTTTTGATTAATCGATTAATCGACATAAATTATTCAAATTATTCGTTAATCGAAAATAAGCAATTTTATGCTATGTTCATACGACGACAAAAACCACTCGTTTCGCTCTCTGAAACTAGATTGTCAAACATGCTGTTCATACGATTCATTCTTGTTTCATTTTGACATTTTTTTTTGTGTTGTTAGTGTGATTTTATTTAAAACAGATAAAAAAGTAATTAAAAGTTAAAAATATATTATTTAATACTTTTATTAATATTATTATTTGATAATTATCACTTTATTTTATTAAACATCAATTTTTATTTTGTATTTTATTTTGTTTAGATTTTTTTTTGAGAGCAAGTTCAGATAAACTAACGATAATTGTTATCAAAATTAGAGATGATAGTACATTTTTCCTGTTTCGCAGCCTGTTTCAAAATGAAACGACCTGTTTCGCTCACAAAATTTTGTATGGGGAAACAAGTCGTTTCAGTCATGTTTGGGGCGCGAAACAGGAATAAGAGAGCGAAACACGAATATTGCTGTCCGTGTGAACATGGTATTAAATTATTCGAACAGCTAACATTTCAAAATTAATCGAACAACGGTTAATCGTTTGAATACCCTAGTATGTATGTTTGTTCAGGTGGAATCTTGCAACTCAATTTTGAAGAGTCATCTTAAACCGATTAAGCTGATTGATTTGTATACACGTTCAGTTTGGATGACAATTCATGGTAAGCTGTGTGACGTCATTCTAAATCTAACATGGCGGCACACACAAGATGGCGGACTAGTTATTTTTATTGCACGTCTACAATATGGGTATCAAATAAAAATCCAATATGGCGGACTTCTTATCCTTGAAACTCAGTGTTGAAGCAGATATCTTTAACCGATTGAACAAACATTTTGAATACACGTTCAGTTTGGATAGGAATGCATGGTAAGCTGTTTGACGTCATTTTAAATCCAATATGGAGGGCACACACAACATGACGAACTAGTTATTTTGAATGCACTTCTGCAATATGGGTATCAAATGAAAGGACTTGCTGAGAATATAAATGAGAGTTTTAAAAAAAATAAATAGAAAAAATTCTTTTTTAAAAAGAAGCTATTGTTTAAATGCGCTGAAAAGAAAAAATAAATTAAAAGTGAAAAACCTTTTTGAAAAACAAGCTTTTATTTGAATGCGCTAAAAAGAAAAAAAATAAACTTTTACTATCAACTTATAACGTCATTACACAATTTATATGATATAAAAGCTTGTCGGGAGATTTAAGTAAGCAGTTTCGCTATTGTAAGGCATTTGTTTTTGTTACAACACGTTAACACACTTACGTTAATTGGTCGTATACACTTCTCTACAGTATTTGATTGTGACAGCGACACTACAGTATAGAGTTTGAAAATTTTTTCAATGATGTGTTCAAATGAAATTTTGCAGGCGTCTTCTATATACCAATTATGTAGAATACGTTTTTGGTAAAAGAAAATATCGTTAAAAACAACAAAAATTGCGTTAATATTTGTAATAAGAAATAATTTTTTTCTCAACCTTTTTTCAATACTCTGTTTTTAAATGCACATAAATAATTCATAATGCTAATAATTTTTTAAAAAATTATTTCGAAAGTTGTGAATTATTTGCATTAAATTAAGAATGATAATGAAGATTATCATGATGCTGCTGATAGTGAATAGTGTGTAAATTTATGAAGGAAAATGTTTGTGCATAAATACAATTCAATATTAATTATTTATTATGATTGAATTCAGCAATTGTTTAATTTGAAAATTATGCATGCGCATGCGATTAACGCTCAGGCGATTTAAAGAATAACAAAATTTTTTAATTAAATTTTTTTAAAACGGATTTACAATTGTTTCTAAGAAACGAAAAACTTTTCTTAATAAAAAACTAAAATAATTGAAATCATTAGTATTTATAAGATTGTTATTTATAATTATTAATTATTTATTTTCTATATGTAAGAATATATTTTCAATTCACCACACAACCTTAACTAATTTTTCAATATAAACTCTCTATCCAGTGTCAGCTTATTAAAGTGTTCATTTTGTTTTGTTTTTTTTTTTAACTTTGGACTTTTCAATACACATTAAAATTTAGAAAAAAAAATAATAATAATTTTTTAATCATAAACATGTGGGAAACAATATATGAATTCTTTAAGCTAAATGTAGCTAAAAAATCATTAGCATGGTATCGATTAATATGCTTTCGTATGTTTCTTAACTTTTAGTCTTTAATTTAATAATAAAGCAAGGTTGGCAACCGATACCAATACCATATTAATTGAATACCGGTATTGAAACCGATACCGAAATTATTTTTTTGCGAAAAAATACCCGGTTACGTTATCATACCGGTGTAACCGTTTCGGTATTAAAAAAATAATATAAATTTTTCAATGAGTGTAGAAACCAAACTAAATGTCTTAACACTTGTGCTAATAGAAACAATATTTGTTAACTTGAAGAAAATAAAAAAAAAAAATGGAAATTCAAAATAGAAATTCAGAATAAAGCCTTCCTAGGTGCTTACTTTTCGATCGAAGTGAAAATATCTTTCTTAAAGGTGTTTTCGTTGAACAAGCAATAAAGGAGTATGTGTGAAGATGGACACAATCAACCAAAATAGTTTCATAGATCTTGAAGACAATAAAAGTTGCAGTTCGAATTCATCTTGAGACTTGAAAATTAATTTTTAACGCCAATTAACAACAACATACAAGAATTACTATGTTCTTTTAAGATAAATCTTAAAATTTTACTTAAATTTGTTAAAAAAAATCAATTTACTTCATTTAAAAAAAATGTACACTAAATATTTTTTTATATGGATTAAATGTTTTTAATATGCATTAAATATTTTTAAAATGCATTAAATATTTTTCACACATTAGCGCCCAAGGATCCCATTTGGGAACATTCACAAATAATTAAAAAAAAATAATAATTGAAAAAATGGAATTAATAGTATTTTATTTTTGAAAATAGCTAACAATCTTTAAAATAAAAATTGGGCGCTATTGGGCTTATATTCTAATATGGAGGATTCACTTCAAGTGACCCCCAACTTTTGAAATCGATATATTCCGATTTGGATGAAATTTGCAGGTTAGTCCTATTGGACAGTAGCTTAGAAACAATTTTCAATTTTTAGCATATGCACTATTTTGAATTTTTTCCTATTTGTGTGTAAGTGTTTCTTAAACCTTAAAAATAAATCTTATGCTGAGAAACTAGACAAATTAACCTTTCCGAAGGTATGTAACAATTCAGTAATACCCACAACATGCAAATCCCAGGAATAACATCACTTTTTTCTACAGAAATGTTTTTTTTTTATTAATTTGTAATAATAATTAAATTAATATATAATTATAATAATAATAATAATAATCTAAACTACTATCTAAGGCCGAGGCCACGCAATGAGCGGCTAAGCGTCAAGCGACTGAACGGTGAGCGTCAAAGCGTCAAGTTTGACCGGCAAGTGGCTTATAACTGAGCGTCACTTCTGAGCGGTTAGTTGTTAAAATGCCATTGTAAAGAGTGACTTGTTCAATGTTATTACGCGAAAATCGTATTCATAAAAATGTAATGCGTTTTTTAAGAAAAAAACTGGGATTTCATTTTTAAGGGTGTTAGAGGTAACGTCAAGGAAAAAACTGCACAGATTAAGAAAGTAGACGTACCAAAGAATATAAATCGCTTTCCGTGCAAAAAATCTAAGGAACAGTTTTCCAGAAATCTGGGGGTCTACTCTCTATTGCGATGCGAAAACAATTTCGATGCGAAAGCTAAAAGCCAACTTGGTACTCTCTATCACTTTCGCAAAATTTTCTGAAAAAGAAGCGATAGTGGCAATAAAAATTAAAGATGGCGGGATTTACAGAAATGAAATGCCAAAGTGTGTAAAAATATTTGAAATTGGAAAATTTAAATAAAATAAAGTGATGATTTACGAAAAGAGAAAAAATTAAAAGATGCGAAAGTCACATGCGCAAACGTATTAAAGAGTACCAATCGCTAGATTTGCTAACATTTTCTTTCGCATCGCAATAGAGAGTAGCCCCCCTGGATTCCTCCAAAATGGTCAGTAAAAACTGGGATTTCATTTTTAAGGGTGTTAGAGGTAACGTCAAGGAAAAAACTGCATAGATTATGAAAGTAGACGTACTAAAGAATATAAATCGCTTTCCGTGCAAAAAATCTAAGGAACAGTTTTCCAGAAATCTGGGTTCCTCCAAAATGGTCAGTAAAAATTGGGATTTCATTTTTAAGGGTGTTAGAGGTAACGTCAAGGAAAAAACTGCACAGATTAAGAAAGTAGACGTACCAAAGAATATAAATCGCTTTCCGCGCAAAAAATCTAAGGAACAGTTTTCCAGAAATCTGGGTTCATCCAAAATGGTCAGTAAAAACTGGGATTTCATTTTTAAGGGTGTTAGAGGTAACGTCAAGGAAAAAACTGCACAGATTAAGAAAGTAGACGTACCAAAGAATATAAATCGCTTTCCGTGCAAAAAATCTAAGGAACAGTTTTTCAGAAATCTGGGTTCCTCCAAAATGGTCAGTAAAAACTGGGATTTCATTTTTAAGGGTGTTAGAGGTAACGCCAAGGAAAAAACTGCATAGATTATGAAATTAGACGTACTAAAGAATATAAATCGCTTTCCGTGCAAAAAATCTAAGGAACAGTTTTCCAGAAATCTGGGTTCATCCAAAATGGTCAGTAAAAATTGGGATTTCATTTTTAAGGGTGTTAGAGGTAACGTCAAGGAAAAAACTGCACAGATTAAGAAAGTAGACGTACCAAAGAATATTAATCGCTTTCCGTGCAAAAAATCTAAGGAACAGTTTTCCAGAAATCTGGGTTCATCCAAAATGGTCAGTAAAAACTGGGATTTCATTTTTAAGGGTGTTAGAGATAACGTCAAGGAAAAAACTGCACAGATTAAGAAAGTAGACGTACCAAAGAATATAAATCGCTTTCCGTGCAAAAAATCTAAGGAACAGTTTTCCAGAAATCTGGGTTCATCCAAAATGGTCAGTAAAAACTGGGATTTCATTTTTAAGGGTGTTAGAGGTAACGTCAAGGAAAAAACTGCACAGATTAAGAAAGTAGACGTACCAAAGAATATAAATCGCTTTCCGTGCAAAAAATCTAAGGAACAGTTTTCAAGAAATCTGGGTTCATCCAAAATGGTCAGTAAAAATTGGGATTTCATTTTTAAGGGTGTTAGAGGTAACGTCAAGGAAAAAACTGCACAGATTAAGAAAGTAGACGTACCAAAGAATATAAATCGCTTTCCGTGCAAAAAATCTAAGGAACAGTTTTCCAGAAATCTGGGTTCATCCAAAATGGTCAGTAAAAACTGGGATTTCATTTTTAAGGGTGTTAGAGGTAACGTCAAGGAAAAAACTGCACAGATTAAGAAAGTAGACGTACCAAAGAATATAAATCGCTTTCCGTGCAAAAAATCTAAGGAACAGTTTTCCAGAAATCTGGGTTCCTCCAAAATGGTCAGTAAAAACTGGGATTTCATTTTTAAGGGTGTTAGAGGTAACGTCAAGGAAAAAACTGCACAGATTAAGAAAGTAGACGTACCAAAGAATATAAATCCCAGTTTTTACTGACCATTTTGGAGGAACCCAGATTTCTGGAAAACTGTTCCTTAGATTTTTTGCACGGAAAGCGATTTATATTCTTTGGTACGTCTACTTTCTTAATCTGTGCAGTTTTTTCCTTGACGTTACCTCTAACACCCTTAAAAATTAAATCCAAGTTTTTACTGACCATTTTGGATGAACCCAGATTTCTGGAAAACTGTTCCTTAGATTTTTTTCACGGAAAGCGATTTATATTCTTTGGTACGTCTACTTTCTTAATCTGTGCAGTTTTTTCCTTGACGTTACCTCTAACACCCTTAAAAATGAAATCCTAGTTTTTACTGACCATTTTGAAGGAACCCAGATTTCTGGAAAACTGTTCCTTAGATTTTTTGCACGGAAAGCGATTTATATTCTTTGGTAGGTCTACTTTCTTAATCTGTGCAGTTTTTTCCTTGACGTTACCTCTAACACCCTTAAAAATGAAATCCCAGTTTTTAATGACCATTTTGGAGGAACCCAGATTTCTGGAAAACTGTTCCTTAGATTTTTTGCACGGAAAGCGATTTATATTCTTTGGTACGTCTACTTTCTTAATCTGTGCAGTTTTTTCCTTGACGTTACCTCTAACACCCTTAAAAATTAAATCCCAGTTTTTACTGACCATTTTGGATGAACCCAGATTTCTGGAAAACTGGCCCGGCAATTTTTTGCACGGAAAGCGTTTTATATTCTATAGTACACCTAATTTCATAATCTATCCTTAAAGTTACCCTAAACCTGATTTCAGGGAAACTAGAATTTCTTCCTTGACGTTACCTCTCACCCAAAAAAAAATGAAACACCAAATTCGGTTTTATTAATACATACTTTATATTTTTATTAAATATTTATGATTTGTCTTTTTATCATAAAAGAAGTCTTTTTTTATTATAAGTAAAAATGTTTGTTTTTAGTTATAAATAAACTTCATTTAATTATTTGAATACTTTTATATACATATTTTATATTTTTATTATTGTTTATTAATATTTTACTCCATTTCAGAGTAATTATTTGCTTAAAATTATACATACTTCCTCATTTTAATTCGAACACCCTAATTCTTAAATTCCTAAATTTTGAATTCCCAAAAGCATTAAATTCCTATTTTCAATTCATCCCCCAAAAGCACCAATTCAATTTTGCGTTTTCGTGGATAATTATCGACGCTATCTTGGCGCACGTAATTGCCAACAAATGGAAAGGTGAAATTGAAAGCCATCTGGTAGTCAATTTAAAAAGTGTTTGTGTGTTAGTAAAAAAGTGAGAGTGTATTGCAAATTGAAAGGAATTAAAAGGCAAAACTTGATCGTGTGGCTCCTATGTAAAGGTAGGGTTATCAACAACAAATTCCAAGGCGAATTCAACAAGGTAAACTCTTTACAACATCTGTTCGTCAGCTGTATTATCCGAGTTGTCAATAAATTGTATTTTTTAATTATTTTTGTTTTTCATTTAACCCTTCTGTATGCGATAAGGTCCCTAGGGACCTTTTTGATTTTTATTTATCTATATTTTTTCCCCCTTTGGGATCACATACATGATTATTTATGTATTCCAAAAGCAAAGTGTAAGCTATTGATTAAAACTAAATTTTAAGTAATATGACCAATTTTGCGAGTTTTAACAGTGTTTTACCAAAACAACTGCGTTTGTATGCGATAAGGTCCCGAGGGACCTACACGAGTTTATTTGTATTTGAAATTTAGCGATATTTATTTAGCTGCAATTGGAAACACTGAAGCCATCTACAAAAGTACCGTTATCTAGAGTTTTTTCTCTCTTTCTCTTAAAACTTTTATTGTTCTTCTTTCAAAGCAGTCAGTGAATTTTAGTGATCAGTGAGGAAACACGTGTAAAGTGTTTCAATCAACAAAGAAATTTACAAATTGCAAGTTTTATAAGCTAATTTGAATAACATGGCCGCATCAGACTGGGACATCGCGGATATGGTGTTACGAAATTCTTCACGATATCAGCGAATGTCTGAGGAAGAAAAGAGGATAGTTGACTTAAGATTTGCCAGTTTTTTGGACGAAGAAAATGATGATTATGATGGTGCTCAAATTGAAGGTGACACGGAAGGTGACACTGAAATGACTGACCGTCGCGGAGACGCATCCGACGTCGAAGAGGATGCCCATGTAGAAATCAACGTTGACACGGATGAAGATGATGATGATGAAGAACTATTGTTTCATGAAGAAGGTGAAGATCAGCAGCGCGTTGTGGATGACCTCACTTACTTCTATTCCAAGAATGGAATCAAATGGGACAAAGATCCACCAGCAAGTAGCCGTATTCGGGCGCATAACATCTTCAACAGTGGAAGACAGAAACCTGGACCAGTGAATAACTCGCATGATCCGCTGACGATTTTTCGTTCTCTTATCACTGAAGATATGGCCTATATTATAATGCGCGAAACGAATCGGAAAGCAAACAAGGAAACGTCAGCTTGGAATTTAGGTAACCCGAGAAACAAAAAGGAATGGTCACCACTTACTCTAAAGGAGTTTGATGCCTTTGTGGCTATTGTAATATATGCTGGACTTTCTAAATCAAATAGTGAGCCTTGTAAAGAGCTATGGGACAAAACTCGAGATCCTTTATACAAAGCAGCAATGTCCTTCAATAGATTTTGTGCTATCAAAAGATTTATAAGATTTGATAACGCATCAACACGACCTGAAAGATTGGAAACAAGCAAAACGGCTGCTATTGATGACGTATGGGTGATGCTACAACAGAACTTGTCGGCGGCTTATATTCCCCATGACTCTCTAACTGTGGATGAGCAGTTATTTGCCTACAGGGGTCGGACTCGTTTTACACAGTATATTCCATCTAAGCCTGCCAAGTACGGCATAAAAGTATGGTAGCTATGTGACTCTAAGACATACTACCCCCTAAAAGGCATAATATATTCAGGCAAATTACCTAGTCAAGATCGAGAAGTCAATCAGGGCCAAAAGGTAGTACTTCAGCTTGTTGAAAAGTACTTGAACACAGGGAGAACGGTTTATGCCGATAATTTTTTTACTACACTGGATTTGGCAACATTATTGTTGAGACAGAAAACTGGTTTTGTAGGAACTGTTCGGTCAAATAAGGCATTTATACCACCAGAATTTCAGAAACACTCTGCCCGTCCCATTCATAGCACAATGTTTGGTTTTTACGAAAATGATGTCTCACTAATCTCATATGTGCCGAAAAAGAACAAAGCGGTCCTACTTTTATCTACATTGCATTATACTTGTGATGTTGACAATGCCTCTGAAAAACGTAAGCCATTGGCAATCTTGGACTATAATAGCAACAAATCTGGTGTTGACACTATGGACCAAATGCTTGGAACCTACTCAAGCAAACGATCAACAAATCGATGGCCACTTGCATTTTTCTATAATATGCTAGATGTAGCGTCTTTGGCAGCATTCATTATTTTCAACGACATTGAGCCTTCTCCTCGAACAGATAAAAGACGTTCGTTTCTAAAAGTGCTAGTGAGACAATTGGCAGTACCAAATATGGAGGAAAGAGCAACAAATACACACGTAACACGTTGGCCAAATATCCGAAATGCTTTGGAGGCATTTGATGTCAAGGTAAATTATACCCTTTTTCTAAAAACAATATAATCATGGTAATAAATGCCTATAAATAAATCATATAATTACAGGTTTCTCATAGACAAGATATTGAAATCGTGGACGACATACCTCAATGTGCACCAAGATCAAATAGACCAGTATGCCATATATGCCGGGAGCAGTGCAAACGTCAACGGAAAACTAGGTCGTACTGCCAATTATGCAAAAATGCTGTTTGTGGGGAGAATTCAAGTACAATTTATAGATGTCATATGTGCAACCAAACATTAGCCCAAAAAGAATAATTTTTGCCATTTTTGTAACTAATAGTACTATATAATAATATGTAACAATTTGAATTAATGTAACTAATGTGAGTTTATTTTTTATTCAATAAAATATAATCTAAAGCTATTCAAAATGTTAATAATACCAAATATGTTAGTTGTAGGTCCATACGGACCTTGTTGCACACGTGTCACTACCGTAGCTATCGCTTATCGGAGGGTTAAAAAAAAATTGTGATTGTATTAATTTGTGAAATTTTATGACAAAATTAATTCTAGTTAACCAACGCAGTTCCAAGTAAAAAAAAAAAAACAAAGGGGAATAGAAAATGAAAAAATAGCAAGAAAAAATAAAATGGCACAATTCTCGAATCGCTTAGTTTCCGAATCATAGATCTCTTAAGTCTTCATATAAATTTGCGGTTTCCCACTACATATCTGAACGTATATACATAGCTAATATTGGTATAATTTAAGAGCTTTTATTTAAAAATTCTTAATCCATAAAGGAGCGGCGATGAGTTTGCGAAAATATTATAGTAAGCATATCAATTGCTATGCGAAGAACCTTTATTTTGCAAAGTCGGTGTTTGTTATACCATAGATGAGAAAATCCTTGCGCCCAACCGAAGCCCGGCTATGTGGAGAAGGTTTATTAAGCGAAGCTGGGGTTTATTTGATTAAATTTTTGATTCCTAGTGCACTTCCGTGACGTTTTGATATACATTTTTGTAAAAACTGTATTAGGAGGTAAAGAGTTAAAAAGTTTACAATAAATTTTACATTTTCAGAAAGATCTGTCAAAAAGCTTTCAAAAGACACTAATAATGGCCACATACGTTTACAAATGTAGTGGAAAATCGCAAATTCATATGAAAACTTCAGAAGTCCATTATTCTGAAACTATGCGTTTTGTAGAATTTTACCATGAAATTTGTTCTTATTTTTCAATTTTCTATTCCTCTATGTCCTTTTTTGTTGGAGCTGCGTTGGTAAGCTACATTTGTTTCTAATTTTTATGCATATGCTGTGTCCTTTTAGTCTATTTAGCCATGTCCGACTGTTCAAAACACTCTCACTTTCGAAAAAACTCAAAATAAAAGATCAATATTGGTGTAAAATTCTTTCCACTTCTCCTAAGCATTTCTGGGCTGGCCAGACAAGGTGGTCGCATGGATGACGTATTCATCGATCAATTTGTTGGTCTTCCAATGGCTCACTGTAAACTACTTATCAGGCGCGAGTCGTATAGAGTTGCGCAGATGCGGTGGACCTGTGAGTCCACCTGCTTGTTATCCAGGATCCTTTGGCCTGGATATGATGAACGGAGAACTAGCTATCTACTTGGTTTCAACAGGAACCAGATTAGGACGGTGATATCGGTTTTGACTGGACACTGGCCGGTGGGGACTCAGGTTGCAAGAATGGGTCTGGAATTTAACGACTACTGTAGGAGTTAACAGAACGAGGAGGAAGAGAAGACTGTGCTTCACTTTCTTTGTCATTGCCCTGGATTACGGGGCATTAGGGAGGAATACCTTCGGGCACCGGTGTTTTCCTGCTTGGGGGATCTATCCAGGATGGAACTAAAATCTCTCCTTCTCTTCACCAGGAAGACGAAGTGGTTGGAACTTGCAGTGACGCCATCTGAGTAACTGCTCTAAGGGATGGGCATTGCCGCCGGGTATCACAAAGAGACCATCGTAGGACCCAAGTGAGCTGTCTTTTGATGGTTGCCCATGGAAGCTAACCTAACCTAAGCATTTCTGAATTGAACTCCAACACAATTGGTTTAGTTGGAAACGAGTCAAAAAACCCAATGTGAAACATCGTGCCTTAAAAATTTATACACACTTTGATTAAAAAAAACTAATATAAATGCATGGCAGAATGCACCCTTAACATTAAATCTTCAAAAACACAGAATACATTAAATTTTGTTTAGATCGGTTCATAAACACACAACTTTAAATATAAAAAAATCGATACAAAATTTTATTGTTTACTTTTTATTCACACTTTTTGTAAACAACTATTTTGACAACTCGGATATGTTACACTAACAAAATGCCTGTTATTTTTGTTAGAGTTGTAATTGTTGTAGCGACGAGTTTACCTTGTTGAATTCGTTACGGCAACAAATACAACATTACAACAAAAACGGAAATTATATCACCGTTTACGTCAAAAAATTCTTTAAACAAAAATCAAAGCGTGCCGCTGAACGTGATGAAATAAATACATTTTTAGCCAATTTTTATTTAATTATGGTCAATATCTTATTTATTTTAATTTAAAATTAACAAAAACTTTAATTAAATGCAATAATCACAGCACAAAACGTGGACTTTTTGTAAACATAAACAAAACTTTGACATAAACCTAGACAAACAAGGCAAGAGCAAAAAATCGTCATCTGGCGTAGTGCTGCCACCTGTTTATTTCACCATGGCCTTGACTAATACGGTGTAAAGATTCCCATTTTTGTTGAGTGTGTTATAGTACGTTTCCACTTACATGTTTTGGGCCACAAAACTAGTTTTGCAGCAAAAGAAGTATTTTGCTACTTTTTTTCCTATACATTTCTCATGTTCGAAAAACTCGAATAAAAACTACTTTTGTTCCAAAACATGTCGAAAATCATAGATGCAACACTGGGTTTCCATTTTAGGTGACTGGCAATTTCGAAAAAAGTGACATATTTACCAAAATATCAAGACTTATTAAATAGGTTTATTCAACCCTCCAGCTGATTTATTTGTTTCCAGCGTAAAAATAATAAAAAAAGGTAGTAAATTATGTGCTTTTATATACTTACATATATACATATCTGTGTATTAATAAACAAACAAGGAAATTTAATGTTAAAGAAAAATAATACCTTATAAACTTGTGTTAGTTTTTTCTGAGTGAGTGCTTAAAAAAAAGAATTTAAAACCGCTGACAACATATACAATTTTTGATTTTTTAAAGACAATTTTCAAGCAAATATGTCTTCCCTATAAATAAGTAAATATGAAAGACAATAAAATAAAGTTTGGGCAATTGCTGGGCTATTGGTAATTATCTATGACGCATCGAAGTAATAAATAAATGACGGCTATATGTATTTTTATTGTTGATTTTAAGGATGGCTAAAACCCATTGCACCAGCTCAAAATTCGTATAAATTGGCTCATTTTTCTTTAAAAACAGCTTATTGTTCTGCTAATAATTCCTCACTGAAATCGCATAAAAAGAATTTAAAAAACATGCCGAAACAAGTCGCTACAAACAAAATAAAATGATGTTTTTTACCAAACATTTTTTATTTGGGGATCCCTTATTATAATTTTACTTATTATTTAAAAAAAAAATTTTAAATTTGGTCAGAAAAAAATCTAAATAAAAATATTAAATTTTTAAAGTTTTGTTTTTTAATTTGGGGATTTATTTTCTATTTTTTGGGGACAAGGAAAAAAATACCTGGCAGCCCTGTACGAAGAACTGTTTCTGGGCAGGGTTGTCAGATTTGGCGATTTCTCGCCAAACGTGGCGATTTTCAAACTTGTTCGGCGACCTAACATTGCAGCCACACGATCAAGCTTTTCTTGATAGTCTTTTACATATACTGTTTGTCAAAATATGCAAAAATTGGCAGCTGTGACGTAGGCTGCGCGCAAGTTGAAAGCAATTTACTTTCAAGATGTATAAAGAGAAACGAAAAATTTGCTCACTAACCTTGAAATCAGCTGTTTTCTTGAACGTAAATTGAAACACTCACTGGCAAGAGATTTTAAAGGCAAGTTCGTATCAATTTTTAAAAGTATGAGTGTATTGGTAAAAAAGTGTGAGTGTATTAAAAATTGATAGGCAAAACTTGATCGTGTAACCCTCAAGTAATTTTTGATTTGGCGACATGGCGATTTTTTGGCGATTTAACAAAAAAGTTGGCGATTTTGTTGGCTATTTTTGATGAGCTATGCATTTGTTTTGAAAATCGTTAAATTCAATACTGAGAAATAATATTAATTTTATTATACTTATATTATTTGTATGTATGAAGTTTGAGGCTTTCATATGTATGGTCAGTATTTGGAAGTTCAAATGGCTGATGAAGATAATGAATATCTTCGAGAAAATAGTTTTTCATATTTAAAAGTGCTCTTGAAAGAATCAATAAATAGAAATTAACATAAATATATTTAAAGTTTATGAACATTTTTTCATTATATGTATGTGGCAATTTTATATCCCAGATACAATACGTTGTTGTCAGTAATATTTTAAAGATTTTTATGAACTCTTACATACCTTTGGACATTTTTGAAACCCAATGGAAAAATAAGCGTTGGTTAATTGCAAAGATAAATAAGTTTATGCCAAAACTTTAAAGCTGCAACGAAACGGCAGGTACGTTCAATTTCAAGGAACTTACTTTGACTGTTCTTTATATGTTCTTTATATTATTATAAGTAATGCCTGTGTTTAAGCTATGAACTCCACTACAACTCGCCTTTGAAGTAGAATGCAATACGAACTTCTAGACGCGTTGTTACGAGTTATAAGTTGCACTTCTTTTGTACCATCGTTGAATAAATGAAAAAACCTACCTATGCTCTTAGATGGGTCAAATGTATGACCAGCCCCACTTTATTATTTATTGCCGAATTTCGGTTTTTTTTAGTTATTTCAATAAACTAAACCGTTTTTGAGTTACGCGAATATATGCTGTGCAACCTCTTACACTTTCGAAATAACGATATATCTTGAAAACAAGAGCTAACCTAAAAAAACGGTTAGCACCACTGGATTCAGCGTCCCCAATTAGGGTAAAATGCCAGGTGCGCGACTGGTCTGTTGTTTGCAACTAGCACAGTGTACTTATTGCTCCAAATTACAATATTAAAATTCTATTTCAATATTATTTTTTTAGGGGTTGCGCAAGGAAAAAAATCATATCTTAAAAAAGAAAAAAAAAACACCTCCTTCAAAGTTTCAGGATTTTTAAAGGACAGTTTGAGGTATTTTACAAAAAAAAATCAGCCAAATAAAAAAATAGGTTTTTGACTTAGTCCGTTTTTAAAATTTTGCAGATATTACATTTTTCAAAAAATAATTTTTTTTTCAATTTATGGTTTGTTGCCCCAAGTATTCTCTTTAAAATGACATCAAAATCATCTTCGTATGTCAAGTAGTTTTCGAGATATTGAAGAAATAAGCTCAACACATTCGGCTAATTCTGCGAAATTATGACATTTTGAATATGACACAACTTTCGAAAAACAAATTTTAAAAATTTTTTTCGTTCATATATGTTCCTAATAAGATAAAAGGAACCTTCTCACCAAATTTCATTAAAATCGGAAGGGGTCGTGTCCCACTCTTGGTCGTTTTGACATGGAATTACCCATATATAAAAATGTAAATATATCCAATATTTGTTTAATACTAGCCGCAAAAAAACTTTTTTTGTAGTAAACATCGTACCATTTTTGTGTTCACTAGCTATTTTTACTTTTTTCTAAATAAAAATTAAGCAAAATATATACCATGGCGACTTTTTTGAATTTTTGGCGTATTTTAGCGATACGGAACAAATGAATTTTTTTAGAATTTATAAAGAATAGTTTTAATAAATTAAAAAATATGTATTTTACTGCCAAAAACTTGAAAATAAAGGCTTTGGCGATTTTGGCGATTTTTGACATTGAATTTGGCGAAAAAGGTCAAAATCAATCTGACAACCCTGTTTCTGGGGTGCCAGTTGATTTTTATAAAAAATCGGCATTTTTTTCAAAAGATAACCGGCATTATAAATTAAAAAGATCGGCTAACGAAAAATACTGATTAAAGTTACATTTTTTACTTTATGGTTACATGTGTTTTACTATTAAAATTATATAAAGTGAACAGTTTATTTATTGTGAAAATTAAAAATTATTGAGTAATTCCAATGATTGACCCCCATATTCATAAAAAATATTTTTAAACAATAAAAGGTTTATTAAACAAATTTTCATAGAAAATTCATTTCATAAACCTGTCATAAACCTGAAATATTTTTTATGAATATGAGGGTAAGAATACAAAAAAAAGGAAAATAAAACGGGAAAGTAAAGAAAGTTTGTTGAACGATCGCGGTGCTACAATCCTCAAAATAAGAGGGAGCAAATGTCGTCCTTGCAAGAATTAGAGGACGGAAAGAACCTCAATTTCATCTTTTATCTATGTTGCCGAATATTTATCTCAAAGTTTATTTAAATAAATAATAAATTTAAATTAAGAAAATAACATATTTTTTATTCATGTTCCACATTGTATTACTATCCACATTTGAAAAACATTTGAGAATTACGTTTGAAAGCAAGTTGAAAATAAAGGCATTTTTCAACTTGATAATAATTTCCCCTTTTTGTTGAGAATGCTATGATTTTTAAATGATTTTCAAATCATTATCGAACGTTTGTCGTTTGAGAAAACCTCATTTCATTCATTCATCATCATTTTCATTTGAAATCAAAGCTCCGTGTTTGTTGGGTAGTGTCTTTTCGCGTGCATATATATGTGTGTCGCTTACGTTCAATTGGTATAACAAAAAACTGTTACGATCAAATCCAACACCTCATATACATACATACACACATATTTGACGTTATTAACAGTTTTGACATTTTGTTAACTAGAAAACATGGATTGGTCCATAAAATTACAATTTGAATCATAATTTTGTTTTTTTCAAGATATCGCTTACGTTCATTTTGCGAAAAGGGATTATTAAAAGTCGTTACAACCTTTCAATATTATTAAGGAACAGTAGACTCTCGATAATTTGAAATTTAAGGGATCGGAGAAAAAGTTCCAAAAATCAAGAGTTCATATTAAAAGTGGTTAAATTATCAAGAGGAGATGAAGAGTATAAAAACCCCTTTTCACCCCTGATCACATTCTTTTCCCAGAAATCTTAATACAATCAAATCCCGATAATTCGTACCCCGATAAGCCGTAATTCCTGATAATTCGTAATAAACTATCGGTCCCTTGAAAAAATCTCGTTAATTAGTAAAATTTGCATACATTTTGGTCCTCTCGCTAATTCGTTATTTTTTTCAAATAAAATCTTCTTTACCTCTTATAAATCGTAATTATTTGCTAACTACCACTTATAACAGAAACATAGAAAGAATGATTTTTTGTTTACCGCTACATATTTTTTTGCGTGAGTTCTTGCTTTTGCTTGTGTTTATTTTCTTAAGACCAGTTTGTTACATGAATAATTTTAATATATAGGTAATTGTTATATATTTTATTTTTAACAAGTGTCTTTTATGTTTTTTTTTATCGTTTTAGTAAATAAATTGAAAAACCCCGTTAACTCGTATTTATTTTATTTTAACCCCGTTAAATCGAAACCCCGCTAAATCGAAAACCCCTATAATTCGTAAGAAATGGTCGGCCCCTTGCGATTACGATTATCGGGATTCTACTGTATATGTTGGGAAATAATGCTGGCGATCAAAAATTAAGGTATGGAAGGAATCGCTTTAAAAATTTCATGCAAATATCTGAGGGGTTTTAAATGAATAAATTACATTTTTTAATAAGAACTATTATGTTTCATTTATTTTACTAAATTTGTTTTTTGTATTTTTTTTTTTGTTTTATTATTTACTATAACATTTTGTTTTATTATCTTTTTACATAAAATTAAGTTAAAATAGTTTTAATTGCATTTTTCTTTTCATTTATTATTTCATTTTAATACCTAAAATTACTACTTGAATATTAATTGATTCAAAAAGTTGCCTAAGTTTCAAATATTACAAAATTGTTGTTATCATTTTTTTGTTTTGTTGTTGTTTTATATATTTTTTTTTTGTTTTGTTTGTTGGGGTGGTGTTTTTGTTTTGTTTATTAAATTTTGTTTGTTGGTTTTACTGCTTAAGAGTAAATAGTTATCACTTCACGACCACCTCCTCGTACCATAAGCACCTTTTCCAGACCTTCTGTAAGAACTTCCAAAAATTCCATATCTAAAGTAGAAAAGACGAGGGGGGAAAATAAGATTTTTTAGTTGGTTTACACTTCCGGGAGTCTTTAATGTTATTAACTTACAATTGCTTTCACGTGCTGGATTAATATCTTTGGGTGGACCCGGTAAATTCATTATAACCAATTGGGCATCTTGTGATTTATTTACAATAACTTCATTAAGTTTAACAGCCGTGTGCATTCGACGCACATTCATTTCATTTCTAAATAAAAAAAAAGGAATAATATGTCAAGTAGTTTTCGAGATATTGAAGAAATAAGCTCAACACATTCGGCTAATTCTGCGAAATTATGACATTTTGAATATGACACAACTTTCGAAAAACAAATTTTAAAAATTTTTTTCGTTCATATATGTTCCTAATAAGATAAAAGGAACCTTCTCACCAAATTTCATTAAAATCGGAAGGGGTCGTGTCCCACTCTTGGTCGTTTTGACATGGAATTACCCATATATAAAAATGTAAATATATCCAATATTTGTTTAATACTAGCCGCAAAAAAACTTTTTTTGTAGTAAACATCGTACCATTTTTGTGTTCACTAGCTATTTTTACTTTTTTCTAAATAAAAATTAAGCAAAATATATACCATGGCGACTTTTTTGAATTTTTGGCGTATTTTAGCGATACGGAACAAATGAATTTTTTTAGAATTTATAAAGAATAGTTTTAATAAATTAAAAAATATGTATTTTACTGCCAAAAACTTGAAAATAAAGGCTTTGGCGATTTTGGCGATTTTTGACATTGAATTTGGCGAAAAAGGTCAAAATCAATCTGACAACCCTGTTTCTGGGGTGCCAGTTGATTTTTATAAAAAATCGGCATTTTTTTCAAAAGATAACCGGCATTATAAATTAAAAAGATCGGCTAACGAAAAATACTGATTAAAGTTACATTTTTTACTTTATGGTTACATGTGTTTTACTATTAAAATTATATAAAGTGAACAGTTTATTTATTGTGAAAATTAAAAATTATTGAGTAATTCCAATGATTGACCCCCATATTCATAAAAAATATTTTTAAACAATAAAAGGTTTATTAAACAAATTTTCATAGAAAATTCATTTCATAAACCTGTCATAAACCTGAAATATTTTTTATGAATATGAGGGTAAGAATACAAAAAAAAGGAAAATAAAACGGGAAAGTAAAGAAAGTTTGTTGAACGATCGCGGTGCTACAATCCTCAAAATAAGAGGGAACAAATGTCGTCCTTGCAAGAATTAGAGGACGGAAAGAACCTCAATTTCATCTTTTATCTATGTTGCCGAATATTTATCTCAAAGTTTATTTAAATAAATAATTAATTTAAATTAAGAAAATAACATATTTTTTATTCATGTTCCACATTGTATTACTATCCACATTTGAAAAACATTTGAGAATTACGTTTGAAAGCAAGTTGAAAATAAAGGCATTTTTCAACTTGATAATAATTTCCCCTTTTTGTTGAGAATGCTATGATTTTTAAATGATTTTCAAATCATTATCGAACGTTTGTCGTTTGAGAAAACCTCATTTCATTCATTCATCATCATTTTCATTTGAAATCAAAGCTCCGTGTTTGTTGGGTAGTGTCTTTTCGCGTGCATATATATGTGTGTCGCTTACGTTCAATTGGTATAACAAAAAACTGTTACGATCAAATCCAACACCTCATATACATACATACACACATATTTGACGTTATTAACAGTTTTGACATTTTGTTAACTAGAAAACATGGATTGGTCCATAAAATTACAATTTGAATCATAATTTTGTTTTTTTCAAGATATCGCTTACGTTCATTTTGCGAAAAGGGATTATTAAAAGTCGTTACAACCTTTCAATATTATTAAGGAACAGTAGACTCTCGATAATTTGAAATTTAAGGGATCGGAGAAAAAGTTCCAAAAATCAAGAGTTCATATTAAAAGTGGTTAAATTATCAAGAGGAGATGAAGAGTATAAAAACCCCTTTTCACCCCTGATCACATTCTTTTCCCAGAAATCTTAATACAATCAAATCCCGATAATTCGTACCCCGATAAGCCGTAATTCCTGATAATTCGTAATAAACTATCGGTCCCTTGAAAAAATCTCGTTAATTAGTAAAATTTGCATACATTTTGGTCCTCTCGCTAATTCGTTATTTTTTTCAAATAAAATCTTCTTTACCTCTTATAAATCGTAATTATTTGCTAACTACCACTTATAACAGAAACATAGAAAGAATGATTTTTTGTTTACCGCTACATATTTTTTTGCGTGAGTTCTTGCTTTTGCTTGTGTTTATTTTCTTAAGACCAGTTTGTTACATGAATAATTTTAATATATAGGTAATTGTTATATATTTTATTTTTAACAAGTGTCTTTTATGTTTTTTTTTATCGTTTTAGTAAATAAATTGAAAAACCCCGTTAACTCGTATTTATTTTATTTTAACCCCGTTAAATCGAAACCCCGCTAAATCGAAAACCCCTATAATTCGTAAGAAATGGTCGGCCCCTTGCGATTACGATTATCGGGATTCTACTGTATATGTTGGGAAATAATGCTGGCGATCAAAAATTAAGGTATGGAAGGAATCGCTTTAAAAATTTCATGCAAATATCTGAGGGGTTTTAAATGAATAAATTACATTTTTTAATAAGAACTATTATGTTTCATTTATTTTACTAAATTTGTTTTTTGTATTTTTTTTTTTGTTTTATTATTTACTATAACATTTTGTTTTATTATCTTTTTACATAAAATTAAGTTAAAATAGTTTTAATTGCATTTTTCTTTTCATTTATTATTTCATTTTAATACCTAAAATTACTACTTGAATATTAATTGATTCAAAAAGTTGCCTAAGTTTCAAATATTACAAAATTGTTGTTATCATTTTTTTGTTTTGTTGTTGTTTTATATATTTTTTTTTTGTTTTGTTTGTTGGGGTGGTGTTTTTGTTTTGTTTATTAAATTTTGTTTGTTGGTTTTACTGCTTAAGAGTAAATAGTTATCACTTCACGACCACCTCCTCGTACCATAAGCACCTTTTCCAGACCTTCTGTAAGAACTTCCAAAAATTCCATATCTAAAGTAGAAAAGACGAGGGGGGAAAATAAGATTTTTTAGTTGGTTTACACTTCCGGGAGTCTTTAATGTTATTAACTTACAATTGCTTTCACGTGCTGGATTAATATCTTTGGGTGGACCCGGTAAATTCATTATAACCAATTGGGCATCTTGTGATTTATTTACAATAACTTCATTAAGTTTAACAGCCGTGTGCATTCGACGCACATTCATTTCATTTCTAAATAAAAAAAAAGGAATAATTTATTAAAAATGGATAATTCTAAGAACAAATTTCTATTGTACACTAAACAGGTATACGCATCCGCCCAGCTGATCGATACATGAAATTAGTTACCCTAAATGTCAAAATTCCATATACGAAAATTTTGAGGTTTTATCGTTTGGTGTTCTATCATTTTGTTCAAACAAAAATACTCATAATGTCTTCCTGTGTTATTCAAATACTACTTCTAAAATAATTTGTAAAAGAAGGCGACTTTGCTATATAAACATCCTTTGCTTAGCGAAAACAGTATTCATCAAACTCTTTGCGTTTTGCTGATTGATCACTACCCAGCAAATAAAATTGGACCACCTGATCCATTTTGATAAAATGGACTACTCCATGGACTGGTCCGATGTAATGCAAGCCAGGACCATGTCATTGTTAAAAAGTGTTTGTAGTGAGACGACATGTCTTCGTTTTTTAACGACATGCTTTCGTTTTTAAACGATTTCAAAACTAATCCTCTTGTGTATACCATGGATTAGTTTTAAAACCACTCCTTAGTAGTCCAAAGGTGGGTTATATGATCCTACCCTAGGACATCGTAATGTTAAATAGACCATATTTTTTCCATACGTTTGGGTTGCTTTTGGACTAGTCCTGGTCCCTTGTGGGCTACTCTTAACACGCGTGTTTGGACTGATCCTATTATTTGCAGGGTATAACCAATTGCATGAAAAAAATTATAAAATTTATTTCAATAAATGCAAATAAATTTTAATCAACAAAGATATTTATATGATATGGAAAAAAAGATAAAAAGTTTTCGGGTCTCTCGTTTACGATTCGCCCGATTTTTTTTTATTAACTTTGCACAAAATTCATATGCGCCATTTAACGAAATTCGGAGTTAGTTGTTTTAACATCACAAGGAGAGCAAAAACTAAAGTAAATCCACAGTACCTTGCGATATTTAAAGCAAAAGATATTTATCGCTTCACATATAATTATCAACATGACAATGCAGCACATGTAGTTTAATTGTAGACTGCTAGCCAAAATATCAAGCCCTTAAATTGGCCGCCCTCTTCACCCGACTTTAAGATAAAACAAAATGTTTGGGGTTACCTTAATAACAGCATGGAGCGATCTTTATCTTAAATAAATATCTGCTTCTGATACTTACGGCTTCTTTTCTACATATTCATCATTACTGCCATCGCCATCATCATCATCATCGTCATTATCATTGTGCTTTTCTCGGTTATCATCGTTCGCTTCGTAGGCTTTACTAATATTATTCTCATCGTCCTTGGACTCCTACAAACATTTTTCCCAGATTCAGATCAATAAAAGAGAGAAATAAAAGAAAAGAAGACAGTGGATGGGTTTTGGAAGGTTAGTAATGTAAGGAAACTTTTGTACTGTTAATTTGAGTAGAACTGACATTTTCGTGTTTTTCTTCTACTGTGGGATCTGCAAATCGGACTTTGGATGATGTTTTCATACTTTCATGATGATGATCAATTATTGTTTGTACCTATAAAATTAAACAAAAATCATAATAATAAACTTGCTTCAAAAAAATCTTTTTTTTTTTACAAAAAAATAATTTAATTTAAACAAAAAAAAAAAAAAAAAAATAATAATTTAAAAAATACAAACGTTTCAGTTAAAATCATAAAATCCATCACCAAACAATTAAGCCACAATAAAATAAATAAATTTTGTTGGTATCATACAATTAAATTAGTGTTTAGTTTCATAATACATTGTTGTATTTAAAATAAAATGAAGGATTGGCAAAACATAAATAGATTTTTTTTAATAACTTAATCTTAATTTTTGTAAAATAAATTATAATAACAAAAAAGGTTTTTTTGTGTACTTCATACTATGCGACATGTCCTTGCAACAATATTGCTATTTTCTTTTGGTGTCCCTTCAAATACGTTCAGACGTTACGTTTAAAGTTGCAAGCTACAAGCAAATAATTGACGTTTATGTCTTAAATTAAAATTTAATTATTCGATTTCAAAAATTTTAACGAATCATATTGAAAAGGAACATCAAATTTTAGCTTGATTTTCAAATTTAGTTTTTTTTTGCATTTCTCACAATTTTATGTTTCATGAATGACTATCTACAATATGTCGCACAGTCTGAATCAGATATAAGATAAGGCCGGGATTTACTATCCTACCCAATCGTACATTTTATTCACACGAAAATCTTATAGAATTCTATACGGCAAAAAATCTGTTGTCAATTCCATATTATCACACAAATAATATGCGAAATCGTATAACTCAGCTACTTACTCCGATCGCATAAAATCTTTAATCAGTGCATAAAACACACGGATTGGACGGTATAGGCTAAATTGTATTACCAACCGGTAGTAAAACCCTATACTCAGTTTAGCGATTTTATTGACCAATTTTTTATGGATCTTCAAAAATTCTGAAAATCAATGGGCCAACAGCTAATTCAGACTTCACACAAGTCTTACGTTTTTTAGAAAAATACAACCCTGTCATGATAAGTTATTATTTTTTTAAGCGGCTCATACACTTGCAATAAAATTGTTCAATTTCACGCATTGTACAATTATATCGCCAATGTGTATGTGAATGAATGAAATTATTGTGCATAATATAGGACAAAATGGAAATAATATGGCGGATATCGTATATAATAATATTGCAAGTGTATGGGCCGCTTTAAAATTTCAAACAATAATTAGAACCAGTGTTGCCAGTGGATTTTTCGAAAAAAATACCTACAAATGCTAAAAAAATCCGTTTTTCCCTACACGTTAAAAAAATTTCGCCTACAAAAATCCCTACGCAATTTTGTCAATAAAATATAAGAACAAACATTGGTTATAAAAAAAATATTTTATTCGAATATGTATATTAAAGCTTCGACAAAAAATAAGTACAAAACTTAAAAAAATAAAACATATCGCACTTGTTCAACAATACTGTATTAACTTAAAATTTTAAAATTTCAGTAGAAGCAAAGCAATTTTTAATTTAATATGAAAGGGATATGAAAAAGTATTTTTAAACCAACCGTTTCTTTACCAAAAGGTAGACAAAATAATTCGATATTTTTACAGTGGGTAGATATGAATAATACCTGTCGATTATTAAGTTAATACAGTATTGTTGAATAGGTGCGATATGTATTTACTTTTAAAAATTCAATTAAGTGATATCTTAGAAAAAACATACACATACATATTAGTGCCGCCCACTTCTTAAACCATAATCAACTCTAAAAATATATTTTTAAGCGATTTAAACAAAAAGAAAAATTTTCAACCGTTTCGGACAAGAAGATATAACTAACAAAACGTTTTTTCTGTATTTATTTTATAAATAATGCGATATGACGAAAAATCCCTACATTTAAGTGAAAATAAAATATCTATCCGATTTTCCCTGCGCTTCTATTTTAGTATCAAAAATACCCTACTTCTGGCAACACTGATTAGAACAGAGAAGCATTATCGTTAAAATACTTAAGACTTGTGGGATAGTGTAAAACGGCCTTTTAACATATAGGGCAATAATATATCTAAGAGTCCGCCGAACAAATTTTGTTATTTTTTTTTTTACTAAGGCGGTGTTTATACGACGTCTTTTTATGCATGTCTGTTTTATTCATTCTCTTTTGACCATTTTACCGAAAACCTTTTGCATTTTCGCGATGTCTTTTCAAACATGTCTGTCTTTATGTCTAAAGCTTTGTTCACATTATGTAAATTTTTCATGTAAATTGTCACTTTTTCACATGTTAAATTTGTCTAAACACCTCCAAACAATATCATGTGATATTTCTCTGTGTACAGTACACAAGACATTTGTGATTTAGAACGAGATCTATTTTAAAGTGACAAGGCATCTGACATCAGCTGTTTTTTATTAACAAAATTGTTTGTGGCGGCCAAAATTAATTAAAATTTTAATAAATATAAATAACTAGCTGTTTGGTCCCGGCGCTGCTCGGGATTTTCTAAATAAAAATAAAAAATGAGATACTGGAGAATTTTGTTAATAACTTGACCCCAGCGCAATAAAAACAAATTTAAATATTACGACAACAGCGCCACCTATTTTTTATAAACCATGAGTGAAAGTAGACCTTTCCAACGCATGTACTCATTTGAAAATAGGTTGAGTCGTTCTCGAGTTATAAAATCACGAACAAAGGACAACTTATTTGTATATTCAGCCATGTCACAGAGTAAAATTCCGTTCGAAAACGGAATTCATTCCGTGTTTTAGTGCTTCAAAAATTGACGAAAAAAGATCGAGTGGTTGCGGTCGAAACATGTCATGGTAACCTGCCGGCCGGGGTTCGAGCCCCAGCCACGTCAAGAATGAAAGATTATCAATAACAATTTTAATTAATTTTCATGTTGTAAAATTCCTTTCTTCATAAAAATAATTTAATGAAAAAAATTTTCGTCAAAAAACCCTTTTAGGTTTTTATGAACGGAATGGGAGTTTTCTTTATCTGAAAGTCCAAAAAACTGTCAAAAAACACTTTCTATCAATAAACAAATATGTTTTCTTTGATTCCGAACGGGAGTGTACTCTGTAACATGGCTGATAGATAGATAATAGTAAATTAAATTAAAATATAATACAAACGATAAAACATACAGAAATTTATTATTGAAAATGGTACGTACGTATTTTTTATTTTTGAAAGGTTATGTCAAATGTACGTTTCATACCAACATGTGAATATGTAAATTATAAATCTTAAGTAAAACTCAAATTTTGACACACACATAATATTACCTACATGGGGGTAGAAAAGTGACATTCCACATGACAAATACACACAATGTGAACATAGCTTAACCCCCGTATTTATAAACGATTATTAAATTTAACAAACGTTTATTAAGGAGAATTTTCATACAAAATTTGTTTTGTAAACCTTTTTTAAATTTAAAAATTTTTTATAAATACAGAAAACATCAAAACTCATAGGCGGCATTTATACGATGTCTTTTCAGACATGTCTGTTATGAACATGTTCTCAAAAACATTTTACGTTTTCACGATGTCTATCCAAACATGTCTGTTTTGTTTTCTATTTTCCAATCTTCTTTATATACATATGTATGTATGTATGTATGTATATATTAAAACAAATGAAAAATTATATTAGCAAACATGAAAACTTTTTTCATGTCTGTTTGGCAACCATTCTTTTTTCTCTAACCCGATCACCTACAAACAAAACAAGCGTGTTTGTTAGGCATGTCTGAAAAAACATCGTAAAAGTTTTTTTTTTGTTTGTGACGGAAACTACTTTAAACAAATATTGTTTCAAAATCTGTAACTTTATAAAAATTTTCATAAACATTGTGAATTTGGACAGACCTTTCAAAAAATCTATCATACTCTATGAGCACACCCGATTGCTTTTGACATATTGTACGACTGAGTAGGCTAGTAAATCGCCGGCTTTAATACTTAAACAGTTTGTCATCTATTAAGGCTTCAATAAACTAAATTAATTGCAAAATTAACATGTACTATCATGCTTTTCCTTTATAAGTATCTTTTTTGATTTTTTATTTTTTTTATTTAATATTTATTTGCTTAACAAGTGCTTAACAAAAATTTAATACAGGATGTGATAATTCCAATAATCGTACTGAATGAATTCTTACCGTTTTTATCTTACTTGTCAAAATAATGTCCTATTGACGTTAAAGCCAATTAAACGCCATATTTTATGGTCCACGTTTGCTTAAGATTCTTTGGGATCTTTTAGACAACAAGAAGTCGATTTTTATATTAAAAAAAATCTTTTCAAAAATAACATGAAATTGGCTACTTTTGTTGAGTTAATACTTTTATATATTGTCTAAAAATTTCAAAAGATTTTGTTATTTGTGCTTAATTCCCAGTTTTTATTCTTGATAAAAACACTTGAAATTTATTGTTGATGGGATAAGCTATTCCTATGCATTTCACTGGTTGCTTAGGCCAGATCATCAGGAAACTTCATCCATAAAAATTTTAGACAAACTAAAGATATTAAACCAAATAAAACTGTTAAACGTATAAGACTTATAGCAACAGTTTTACTTGTAACAATATCAAAGCTTGAACAAAATACATCAACAATAAAAAAGTGGGTTTATCTCGTCTTACACTCCCCACTTTTTTGTCTAAAATGTTACAAAAAATCTAGGCTGGTTAAAAATGAACTTGCAGAAAATAAAAAATTTATCAAGCAAAAAATACAAACAAATATGGCCATGTTCTGGAAATCGAAATCGAGTGACATTGAAATCGATGAAGATTTTCAGTTCAATTAAAAGAAAAAAAGATTACCGTAGTTTTTTCTGACTTTTAAAAGAAGATCTGATAGCTTAAGTATAGAGAATATAAAAGATAATAATCTTATGAACTTTTCGATTTCAATTTTACTCATATTCCATTGGCAGAACATGGCTGATAAAATATTTCCAAAAAATAAAAGGCCGTTTTCCTTGTTTTCTTTAGTTCAACTAAAATGGCAGTTTGGCTTAACAATTTTCTTTTTGCTAAACTGCATACGACTCTTCATCAACTTCTGCACTCCAGATCATATTGATTTAGCAAATATTTTATTGATTTTAATTTAAGCAATGATGATTCCATTTTAAAAAAAATCACATTCAAAGAACTAAAAATATGGTCCTTCACACAGTCTTTTGCTTTTGCTACTACTTTTGACATTTTTATCAGTAGCCAATGTTTTGATTAAAGTTTGTGCAAAAAAGCCAACCTTTATTTTGTATATTTTTATTGACAGACTTTTGCTTTTTAAGCAGCTTGCGACAAAAATTTATAGTCACTAAAAAAGGCTAAAGATCAAAATGTTTATTGAGGGTCTTGCTTTTTTTTATTTTTGCCTTAAAGAAGAGCCTAGTTAAAACAAAAACTAAAATAAAATCATAAACAACTTACAAAGAAAAAACTCTTCCCTGGCAGGTAATAACAAAAATACTGATTCATAAAAAAAAAATCATAACATAAACTTACAAACAACTTACAAAGAAAAAACTCTTCCCTGGCAGGTAATAACAAAAATACTGATTCATGAAAAGGAAGGCACAAAAAGCTGCACGAATAAGTGGTAACAGCAGCCGAAGTATCTGCTAATAGCTATATGTAGTAAAAGCACAAAAATTGTGTAGTAAATTTATTTCTTATATTGTATGGAAAACAAAAACAAATTTTGTGTTGTTTTTGTTTTGCATGCAAAATATCACTTGTCGTCATCTATAATTCTTCATACGACTTGGGCTTTTCTTCGTTTTGTTTTTAGCTAATGGTCGAGTATCTTTTAGCAATTGTTCGTGCTGCCATTGGCAGTCGTTCGTTTTTTCATTCATTTTTTATTTGGCGGTTAACAGAAGCAGTTTCATGTTTTTCTGAAGTATAAAATTATTGGTACTGCTTTTTGAGTTATTTCAATTTTGACTATTCTTAAAATAAATAAAAAGGTTGGCGGCAGCTAGTGCTCTTTAAAATAGTAACGTTTCAAAATAAGTGCGTTTTTTTGCAACTGCTTTTAAAAAGTGTGAGCAATATTAGTTTTGGCACATGTGGTTTTTTGGGTTTTTATTTTTATTTAAGCTTAAATGGCGAAAGCATTTTAAAAACTGCCTTCAAATTACAGCAGTTTACTTTTGACCCAGCTCGAAGGCTTTAAAAATTTGGCGAAATTCGGTTTTTCTAAAAAAAGGATGTTTAAAGGTCAACGTAGAAATAACAATTTCGAACGTAAATAAACACAAAGAAAGTTTTTATAAAAAACGCTTAGTTTTAACAAATTTTTCATATCGTCGGCTTAATATGTAAACCTGCTAGTGTGGACTTTTTAAATAAATTGAGCCTATTCTCCAACGTTAGAAATTGGTGCGAATTATATTGTATTGCTTAAAATATCATTGAGAAACTTTATAAAAGAAAAGTTTAAAGTTTGAGAATGGGTTACGGAAGGATATAAAGTTCAAAAATTTATCAAGTTCCGCAATATTTTTCCACTGAAATTAAATCAGTTGAGTAAAGAATACAAAAATATTTGACAACTTAAAAAAGTACTCCTTTGGACCATATTCTCAGTTTTCACTAACAATTTTTAAAAGGTTAATAACTGAAGCACTCTGTTAGATAGATAAGTATTGAAAATCTGTTTTGTTATATTTATTCGATATAAAAAACAAGTAAGAAAGTAAAGTCGGTCAAGCCCGACCATATGATACCCTACACCACAGCATTAAAAAACACATCATGCTTAAATGCCCATATAAATATGGATTTATCTATGTTAATAAATGTCATTAAAATCGGTTTGAAAGTTTGTACGAGGCAGAAATTGCCCCCTACCTCCCCTTGTGGTCCTATTTTTGGAAAACTGAATAGCTAATGTGTCCGTATAGATATGTTTCTATCTATGTTTTGAATTTCATTAAAATCGGTTTGAGAGGCAGAAATTGCCACTATCTCCCCTCGTGGTCCTTTTTTTTTTTTTAATAATGCATCCCTTTTGTGTCCATAAAGATATGGTTCTATGTATGTTTTAAATTTCATTAAAATCGGTTTGATAGTTTCTGAGAGGAAGAAATTTCCCCCTAACTTCTCTCATGGTCCTTGTCCTTGTGGCAATAAAAACCTATGTCCCAAATTTGATCAAATTATCTAAAAAATTGCGACCTGCTGCCGTATTCTGTAATTCGCTTAGCTTAAGCTAAATCTCGATCGCTAAAATTCCTTAGAGAAAACAACATTAAAAATTTTTAGCGATGACACTAAAAGCTAAAATTGCGGCAAATTAAATTTGTATTGCATTGCCAAATTTAGCAATGCACGTTACTGAATTACATTTGTAGCCAAAAATTGCTAAATCAACTTTATAGATTTTTAGCGATAGAGATTTAGCTTTAGCGAATTACGGAATACGGCTGCTGTACTTTGCGCACAAGCTTACATGGACAGCCAGCCAGCCAGCTGGACGGACATCGCCAGTTCGACTCAGAAAGTGATTCTAGGACCAATATTTTAAGGCGTTACACACATCAGCACAAATGCATAATACCCTATCCACTATTGTGGTGTGGTTATAAATATTGCTTTAACCACAAATAGTAGTTGCTAAAGCCATTACGAAAGAAGTTTCATACAAAAAACTAGATAGGAAAGCCCATTTCTAATACCAAGAAACCTAGCCCTAATATTAAATTTACATAAATAAAACAAAGTATTACAGTATTTATCGGATATAAGAAACTTAAAAAAATCCAGGAAAAAAGTTTCTTATAAGCGTTTCTTTCTTATATACAACTATTTTATATAAGAAACTTATTTCTTATATAAGTAGCTATGGCCATAAGACTTTCATATTTTGGTTTTCTGTCTCTTTTTTTGTTACATAAGGTCTTCACCTGACTATTTTTTGTTATAATAACCCTAGAGGGAAGCGAACTGACACCAAACAAGTCCCGTGATAGATCTTTGGTGGTAGAGACCGGTTCTAGTTTTAACACTTTCTATAAATAAGACCTATCACTTTTACATGGAGTTGTCATTGGAGGGGGTCAATTAACACCATTTGACCAGTCAGAAATCTATTCTCAATAGACGTGTTTAGTGACAGTTACTAAAATGTAGTATTATTTCAATACAATGTAGTTTTATTTCAAAAAAAAAAAAGTCCTAGAATTAAATTCAAGAGCCAAATTTTAGAAAGTCCCAAAAAAATGTATCACAGTACCGGTGAAGACTGTACTGTAATTAATTACTTTTTCTACCTTTTTGTTCTTCATAAACCAGTTACATGATTGGTTCTCCTTTCACTGGTCATGAGTTTTTACTTTTTGTACCTGTTCTATTTTCACAACTCCCGGAACCATTCTGTTGGACCAATTGACCCGCAGGGAAACGTCAAACTTTGACGTTTGGTATGACAAAAAATTGTCAGGTGAAAACCCCATGTTAACGTTTCTAACTTTTAAATAATTATTTTCTATGTCTTTTGAGTTTTTCACTATTTTAGATAACGTTGAACGTCCAATATTATATTTTTTTTTTGCAATTTCGCTTCTTTTTATACCGTTTTGTATTTCTTTTAACATTTTAACTTTTGTTTTTATTGGCAAAAAACACAAAGCTTCTCATGAGTACCAGCTCGCTCATCTAAAACTAAAAGTCAAAAAAAAAACTTTGTTCTTGTTGTAAAACTGTCATAAACTACATAAATTCTGTGTTGCCGTTGGAAGTTTCTTATATAAATTGTTTTTCTATACATTTTGTAATTTTGGTGTTTAAGAAAAATGTTCTTTTATCAGTTTTTTTCTTATATGAAACCTTTTTTGTTAGAAAAATCACAAAAAAGACATGATGTTTTTGAAAATGTTTCTTATAAGCGTTTTGTTCTTATATGAGATGTTCTTATATCCGATAAATACTGTAGTGAGAAATCATCGTAATTCTATCTTTAATGGAGTATAACATCGTGCAAATGTCTGCCACGGCTTCGCTGGGTGGTGTGCATCCGAAATGTGCAATTCATTTTCTTTGGTTGATGTTGGCTTTAAGAAGCTTTGATTGTTTGGATCTGTAGCTAAAGAAAATCTCACAAGAAAAACCCTAACATGGTCAAATCGCTCGATCTCGGTGGCAAGTTCATTTCACGTGAACATAAGATGACCATTCTCTAAAATCGCTTATGCGTAATGTCTAATGTGGCATGAGATGTGTCCATATGATCCAATTCGGACCAAAAGAAGTTTGCAATCATCGTCCTGGCCAACGTCGTTCTCAAAGAATGTTCAACCTAGATCTACAACAAACAGTGACTGTTTCGAAGTGCATTGGGCGCTCTTGAATCTTATGTGAATTGTTATCGTTCCAAATTTGACGATTTTGTTTCTTGACGTACTTATTTATCCCGAAATGGGCCTCATCGATAAAGTATATTTTTCGATGAAAATAAGGGTCAGTTGAAAATTTTTAAAAATGTATCATTTGCACGTTTTGTTGTACGCTTTATCCGTCTATTATGATTTCACAAAACAGACTAAATAAATGACAGTCAATTCGATAGATGAAGCTTTTCCCCATTTGCCAGCTATTTACTTTTAAAGTTAGAAAGTCCCTATTGAAAGAAACCTTTATAATTTAACAAATGCTGTAAGAAAAGCAACTGTAAACGTACATACAGTTAGTCAAACAATTCTTTTGAAAAGAAGAACATTTCAAAATATTATAGTAAGCCATCGTCCAGACTAGCAATTTTTCTTGCTGCAATTTTTTAAAATTCTGCTTTAAAATTGCATTAATGTCAATATTATGAAATTCTGGTCTTGAAATTTTTGCATTTTATCTTGTCTTTCCACTTCTCCTTTTAATATTTTACATATAAATACAAATACACTTCAAGTTAAAAGGTGTGAGTATTACAAAACAAAACAGAATTGCATAGTACATGAAACTGAGTACCCCTGACCAAACTTCTCAGCCCCCTCAACAATAAGCTCAAGAATTTCTGCAACAAAAATTGCAAGTCTGGATGATGTCTAAACAGCCAAATGTACGAAACATCTTTTACATTCTTCAATTTTTTTTTTTTATATTTTAGTTCTTTATTTAATTTAAGAAATAATATGAGAGAAAAATAGAAAAATTCATATCAACGTTTTGAAATATTTTTATTTTGAAAAAATTGTTTGACTAACTGCATTAAAAAAAATTAAGAATTCCGCCGAATAAAATTCGCCGTATGAAGCACAATAAATAAATAGAAAAATTCATATCAACGTTTTGAAATATTTTTATTTTGAAAAAATTGTTTGACTAACTGCATTAAAAAAAATTAAGAATTCCGCCGAATAAAATTCGCCGTATGAAGCACAATAATGACAAAAAAGAGGGGCGTGATTCTGGCGGTCGTGATCGAGTACTTTCTCGATTCGAAAGCAATTTTATTTCTAATTCTTTCAGTCCATACTAAACGAATCGGAATTATTTTTTCAGTGTTGTAAAGCATTATTTTGAGTTAAACAATACTGAAAAACTAATTACGATTCGTTCAGTATCCACTGAAAGAATTAGAAATAAAATTGCTTTCGAATCGGGAAAGTACTCGATCACGACTGCCAGAATAAGGCCCCAGCTGTAACAACTGAGAAAGTTGTTTACTATTTGTGTAAAGAGATAAAATTAGTTAATATTAAAGTAAAAAGTAACCTTATTTTCTAAAATACTAAAAAATAAAACCAAACATGATCAGCTGGTACATATTTCTTTGCAGAGTTCGATAAGTATGAGGAATTTCGGCCAGCGCCATGCCATGATTGTGTATATTGTCATATACACGCGACGAATATTCGCGGCCAAAAATTCGTCGTTCGTCCCAGTTGTGTTTCTAGCAATACACATTCCAAATTTTTTGAATTAGGTGGGAAAAGTTCTTGCGAAAACAATCTGTTATAATTTTACCAAAATTATCACACCCTGTTTTTTACACAGTGGTACGATTTAAATGAAACTAGAAAAACTCTTCATTTACAGAAAAGATATGCTCAAAAAATGAGAAATAAAATACAATTGACATTAAATAGTGAGAGGTGCGAAAATCTTAAAAAAGATGATCTTTTAACAAAAAAAGAACAAAAAATGGACCGACAGCAATTAAATGAGAAAACGTCATATGAATGAATGCTCATTGCAAACAGTGAATTTGATGACAAAATTATTTGAAATCAATAAAAAAGTTTGTTCAAAAGAGGAATATATGGTTGAATGAAATGAATCCGCAAACGCACATGCAGTGATCAAAACTGCCTGCGCGTCTGTATGAATGTCTCTATGAATGAAAATGGCTAAAACGAGCAAACGAACAAACGAAAGGAACAACATCCATCATGTACTAGAACATGATTTTTAAAAATACAAACATTTAATAACAATAGAACAGGAACAATAAAAATAGATACGATAGAAGATAGAGAAAATATTGAAAAATATAGTTTTTTTTTTTTTGTTTTTTTTACCAAAGGCATTTTGTCCTCCCCAGTTGTTGATTTCTTGTCCACTAAATTCTGTTTTTTTTTCGTAAATTTGTGTTTTTATTTTGTTTTTAGATTTGAATTCGCATAAAAGGAGGTTGTATTAATATATTTAGATATACAAACAAATATACATACAAATATAATTAAGTATATAGTAATGTTAGGAAAGAAATGGACTTAAGTATTTATAAATCAAACTGAAAATATACACGGAACATAAATAAAATACCATAAAAACAGTTAATTAAATAACTTAAGAACTATTTTGATCCAATGGTTTGAAGAAAGTCTTTTAAACTGAGTACATAATAATAATAAATTATAATCGAAATTATTATTATAATCGAATAATTAAGTATAAACAAAAGACATACTTTGAAATGACAAGTGACTGACTGGATGACTGTGTAAAGGTGAATGCGAGTGAGTGAGTTTGTTAAATGCACAACTGTTAGAGAGTTTGTTGGTTGTTTTGGTGTTAAAGGTTAAAATGAAACAAGAAATGTTTCATTTCGTTAGTTGGAGAAATAAAACATTTCTTTTTCTTTTTCCTTTTCATTTTTTCCTTTAAACTGTTTCTAATTATGTTCTTAAGAGTATTTATATAGGAATGGATAGTTGTACATACGACTTTGGTTTTTTCAATGCGATTCAATCTTAGTTCACGTAACATTTGATTTCTTTGCTCCATCATTAATGTCCTTTCGTAGGTATAAGCTGAGATGTCACTGTTCATCTGCATTCAAATAAGTGGAGTTTTTCATTAAACATTTCGAGAAATAACTTTAATATAGAATTTACCATTTCAACCACTTCGACTTCGGCCTCTATACGCAAATGATACAGGAATGTCTTGAGATCTTTTTTCATTTGTATGGAATTGTCTTCCATTTGGGCAACGGTGAAGATTCTTAGCTTGCAATTTCTCCATGTACGATGTTGTTTCAATAAGAATGGTAACAACATTAAAAGACCGCCATCATGAACAATCCACCAGATGTCAATGTTACCGCCAATCTTAAAGTCAGGCTAAGTTACAACAATAATCCGAAATCTTCACATTATTAAACGTTATTTACCTTGTGATTGGATTCAGGGAAAAAGTTAATACCCTTGGGCACTAATAATGCCATATGGCAGGCAGCAACTGTGCGCACAGTTTGTATAAAGATTTTCCAGCTCTGCTTACCCTCCTGACGCCAACTGTAAGGCCAGCCAACGATTACTGTATTGGGCTTCATTCCGCCCAAACCAATTGTCTGTATACTGAATAATTAACACAACAAATGGTAAAAACAAACTCTCTTTCTAATTAAAAAAAAAAAACATGGAATTGTTATAAATAACAACTAAAACTTACACTGAACTTAAACCTTCGCCGATTTCTTTGGCCACCATAACATCACAAAAACCTTTTACCTTCTCATCGTCCATATATTTGCGCAGAGCCTGTTTAGCCTCTATGGCACGGCTACAAATTTTAGAATGATCTCCTTGTATGACGGACACACAGATGGTCAAACCCTTGCCAGCTTTAAGTTGGGTAGCAAATGCAAATATTTTACGATATTTTGGCATGCAATTGTCATTCAATTTCGAGAGAACCAAAATCTGAGGACGCCAATTTTTGGTATGTGGTTGGCCTTCTTCTAAACGCAACAACGAGTATCTGGCTGCTGTAAGAGCCATACCTCTAATACCATCACCCCATTCCTTTTCCGCTCTATTAATTGATTAAATTTATCATTATTAAGGGATTTCAGGGGATTTTTGTTATTTCCACTTACCCACGATATTCAATATATTTATAAATCACAACCGCCATACCCATGGCAATTAAGGCAAAGTACCAAGATGTCATAAACATAACGGATATACATAAAGTAAGGCCAATTAGCGATAAAGACCAGTGGTAAAATTTGAAGCGTGGCCTCCAGTTGGGAGTTCTCAATAGAGTTTGTACGGCACAAGCCAAATTAACGAAGCCGTAACACATAAGGAAAAACATGGACAACAAGGGTGCCAACAAATCAACATTGCCTTAATTATTGTTATAAATTTTGTTTATGAAAAGGAAAAAAATTTATAAGAATAGTAAAAACTCACCGAGCAAAATACCGCACTGACAAATAAGTATGGTTAGCAATAAGGCTCTAGTGGGCTCGCCACGTTTAGATGATACAGCAAACGGTGCTAAGAATGGTATGATCTCATCTCTGGCTATGGCTTGTAAAAGACGGGGTGCTCCAGTTAAACTCTGCAATCCAGCTCCAAGTGTTGATAAGAATGATCCAATTAAGATGACCCATTGATTTGGCCAAGCCATATTAGCTACGACTAGTTTACCACCAATTGATTGACCGAATCTGAAATTAAGTGAAATGTGTAATGCCTTAAAAGTAAAGTGAATCTTTTCATAATTATTATTTATAAGAGACTTCTAGGTGATGGGAGGTTTTTATTTTGTAAAGTATTCATCCCAGAACCTGTCCTTGCTAAAATATGGCATTATACATGACATGTGTCTTAAGGCAGTGTTTCACTATAATACAATTGTGGAAAATGCAACCCTGACATGATAAGTTGTTACGGTTTTTTAAAATTTTCATACAATAATAAAATGATGTTCGTCTAAAAACTTAAGGCAAGTATTATAGTGTGAAACGCCTTTAATAATATTTTAAATTTGTTTGGTATTGAAATTCGTCAAATCGTTCCATAACTTTATTAAGACCTTGAACAAATGCTCTTTTGAAAAAGATTTAAGCCTCAAAATATCAGCCAAATGGCCGCCGCGATTTCGGCGGCACATCTCCATCCAATGGTCCAAATTTTCGATGACGCTGAGGCATAATTGAGGTTCTATGCCTTTAGTACGCCGAATTATCTCATCCTTTAGCTCTTTAATTGTTGCTGGCTTATCGACGTACGACGTAACCCCAAAGAAAGAAGTCCAACGGTGTCAAATCACATGATCTTGGCGGCCAATTGACATCGCCAACATGTCGCGCAAAAGAGCCATTGTTTCGTTAGCTGTGTGGCAAGTGGCACCGTCCTGTTGAAACCACATATCTTCCACATCCATATCTTCCAATTCGGGCCACAAAAAGTTCGTTATCATCTCACGATAGCGAACACCATTCACAGTAACTCCCTGACCGGCCTCATTTTGGAAAAAATACGGTCCGATAATGCCGCCAGCCCGTAAACCGCATCAAACAGTCACTCTTTGCAGGTGCATTGGTTTTTCGACAATCACTCTTGGACTTTCATTTGCTCAAGTGCGGCAATTCTGCTTATTGACGAATAAACTGAGGTGAAAATGTGCCTCATCACTGAAGATGATTTTCTTCGAAAGTGCGCGATATGCATTTTGATTTGAACGCCCATTTTCATAATTAGCCTCAATAACTTTAACGCGTTACTCGATCGTGTATCTTTCCATGGTTCAAATTGAGAAATGTCAAATGAAATGCAGAAAAAACTTGACTCTTAGGTGTGGTTCACATTCAACATCGGCCCTTAAAATTTAACCTCCCTTACATACATATTAGAGTTGTCAACCGATTAAGAATAATTCGATTAATCGATCAAACAAAACCAAACTCTTGTTCGAACAATTTCAAAATGACGATTTTCGAATAACGAATAAATCGATTAATCGAACATTTTTTTTATTATAAAATAAATTATATAAAAGCTTAGAATTTTGTTTATTCTCCTAAGTTTTTAGTGATTTTATACAAAATGTAGGAAAGTTTAAAAATATTCTTGCCATAGCCCTGGTTGTAATTAATCTCAATGTTTAGTAAGCAAAAACCGTGTTGTATTTTATGAATCTTATTAAACAAATCTTAACAAACAATTGAGTAGGTGAGTTGCAAAACTCGCTCGTTACAAAATTAAAAATACAAGATGACAATTGATTTTGATAGTTCTTTTGGCGCTTAATGAGAAGAAATATAATAATTGTATCAATAATGCATGTCCCCTTTCGTGATTTAGCACGGACATGCATTGATGCAATCAGAATATTTCGTCTAATAAAGCGCAAAAAAAACTGAAAGAATCATTTGCCATCTCGTATATTTAATTTTGCAACTCACCTTCTCAATTGTGTCAGCTGTTTTATTTTTAAATCAAACGTTAAACAATTCTCAATTTCGGGTGAAAAATTTATAAATAAACAAAAAGCTTAAAAATAAAGAATTGATTTATATGAATCATATCTTGAAAGTAGAAAATGTTGTTATTGTATTAAATTTTTTTGTTGGAAGATTGGAAGATTATCCAACGACATCAAGAAATGTCGAACTTGGTTCGATGGAAAAATACATTAAGAGAGACAGCGGCTGTTCAATAGAAGAAATTGTAGACAGAAATTTGGCTAAAGATGGTAGGTCTGCCAACGCCTTTCGAAAATCCAGAGTAATATCGGATTATGTATAAAGGAATTAAGGGTTTAACGATGCCTTTAAGTAATACAACGATGTGGAATTAAGATGAAAAATGTTATGCATCAAAAAAAAGAAGAATTCATAGTGGATGGAATGGAAGATTTTCCATAGTAATTTTTTTGTACAAATAATTTTTTTATTCGTTATTCTCATCGATTAATCGAATAATTTTTTAGATTAAATCGTTTGATCGATCGAACAAAAACAATTACATATTTGAATTATTCGAACAAAGTTGAAAGGCGAATAATTGACAACTCTATTACATATGTATATATGTATGTATAGGGTAACGGCTTTTCAAGGCCTTTTTTGTAGGTAACCGTGGTTGTATGCAACATTTTAAACGATGCTATTTTTATTGTCTGATTTAAAATATTTAAGATGATATAAAGGTTTTATATTAATAAAAATTACTTTTATATTCAAAATTTTAAAACAAACCAATATTTTATTTAAAATGAAAATATTTGAAAACATATAAAAAGGTTTACTTCACCATTTTTCATTTAAAATGAGAAAATTCAAGATGAAATTGAGAATTTCAATTTGATATTGAGGAAATTCCAATTGAAAATAAGAAATTAAATTTGATATTGAGAAAATTCCAAATGAAATTGAGAATTTAAATTTGAAATTGAGAAAATTCCAAATGAAAATGAGAATTTTAATTTGAAATTGAGAAAATTCCAAATGAAATTGAGAAAATTCCAAATGAAATTGAGAAATTTTAATTTTTCATTGATAAAATTGAATTCTCTATATAATTTTTATTATATTCATTCTACAAACATACATAACTAACAAGGATCGAAAAATATGAAAATAAATACAAATCGCAGTATTATTGACCAACAGGCATATCTTCCAGATCCAGATCAGATTGGTAAAACGATAAGGTATGTTGTATGGCTCTACTGCAATCTCCAGTAGTTATACATGTCTTAGAAGCATTAATAATCTGTTCTAAAAAGACAAGCCTCTGTTCTCCTACATGGTTGGGAATTACGTTCGGTACATTCATCGTTGTTGTTACCGTACTTTTTATTTTTGACCAAATAATTTCAATGGGGTTAAGCATCAGTGAATAGAAGCTCAATCGCAGGAGCGTAGCTGGAGAGTTGTCAGAAATAATTTGTAGCCGACTGTGGCATTGAGCATTGTCACATACCAATACGAGGATCTGGATGCCTGTTGGTCAATAATACTGCGATTTTTATTTAGTTTAATTTTTTTCGATCCTTGTTAGTTATGTATGTTTGTAGAATGAATATAATAAAAATTATATAGATAATTCAATTTTATCAAGGAAAAATTAAAATTTCTCAATTTCATTTGGAATTTTTTCAATGTCAAATTTAAACTTCCCAATTTCATTTGGAATTTTCTCAATTTCAAATTGAAATTCTCAATTTCAAATTGATATTCTCAATTTCAATTGGAATTTTCTCAATTTCAAATTGAAATTCTCAATTTCATTTGGAATTTAAATTCTCATTTTCATTTGGAATTTTCTCATTTTCAATGAAAAATGGTGTAGATAAAAATTATAAAATGTTTAACAAGTATACACTACACTACCCCCTTTCTAGTTTAATTAATATTAAACAATATAGATTTCTTGCTTTTCTTTGGTAAACATGCTTCGGTATTTAATAACTCAAAGAAAGCTGGCTTAAGACGATCTTTCGAAACAGTATTAGTATGTTTAACAAGTATACACTACAATGAAATTTAATCGTCTAGATGTTAAGCAGCGCGAACTAGATTTAAGAAGTTTTTTTTAATAGTGAACTGGCAGTTTCAAGTTGTTTCCCCAAATCTCCTCATGGCATCACAAAAGATGTTTAAAAACAAATTGCAATAAAAATGAGTGAAATTTATTTAAAAAAAAACTTGATTTTACGACATCCCTGTTTCATTATGTTTAACATTTTATTAAGAATTTTTAAGAAAAAAAGTTTAACATTTACCCCTTTTTAAATAAAAAGTTTACAGTTTTTTCCCTAGAAATTTTGCTTTTCCTCAAAAATTTTTTAAAGGAAAAGCGAAGAAATTACGAGAAAACTTTTTTTGAAGATAGGGTTGATAAACAAAAGCCGTTAATAAAGAAAGTTTTTAAATTTTGGTCCAAACAAAACGAATTTTCTTCTTTAAGATAGCATTACGAAAAAGTTGTTAAAAGTTTAAGGATTTTTTAAATGATGTTGGAAACTAAATTCTGATTTGACAAACAATGTTAATTTTAGCTTTGCAAATTGCGCTTAGTCTGAGTTCATACGGCTCATGTCTTATTGACAAGATTCTTCCTTTTTCTTGTATGAACATGAATTGGCATTCAAATGATTCATGTCATGTTATTTAGTATAGTCGTGCGTATGCATGTGTGCTTTTTGATATTAAAAACAAAAACAAAATTAAACAACGAATGAAAAAGCAAAGCGTACTGACAGTACATGCATCTGTGTACTCGTTTCTTTTCCCCTCGTCCCTCTCGCCTATAAAGTAGCAATCATGTCAATAAGACATGAGCCGTATGATCACAGACTTAGATCCGTTATCATTCTTTTGAGGTGAACAATTTCCAAAATGTATTAACAAAGTGACCTCAGTACTAGAACATTGAAACAATAGAAAAAACAACAAGCATTTTGTTGCTAGAATGTCCAAATAAATGCCTTATTAAAAAAAGTAAATAAACAAAAAAAATTACCTACACCAAACGTCACACACGAAGAAAATCACTGCAAACAGCTGCGCTTGTGCGGTCACTGTATTAGTACATTCTGTTGTTCTCATTAATTTTATTCGAAATAGAAAAGTTGGCAGTAAGCATCATTTAATGTTACAAAAGCTTAACAAACCAAGAACTTTAGGGAAAAATTCCAACAATTTCAACAAAATTTTCCGAATACCCTTGTTTATACCAATAAGAAAATTGCAAATATACAAGTTTAATAAAACATTTACAGTGATCGAAAGAGTCATCTAAAACCCTTAATTAAGTTATAAAATTACAAACTATTTTAATTTTTAGATAGATGTCAGATAAAAAAAATCGATAAACGCTGAAATTTTTAAATATTTTCTAAGGGGTAAAAAAGAGGGAATAAAAAATGTTTTGGACCAATACATAAGCAAGTGCTTATTATTTTATAAATTTATGTCGTAAAATATTTAACACATTTTTTTAATGTGTTTTAATTAAAAAATAAATAACTTCGATAATTAAAAAAATCCAATAAATATCATAAAAGTCTTAGCACATTTTGAAAAATATTAAACAATTTGAAGGCAAAAAGTCTGTAAATTTACCATAAAACAATAAAAATTTATTTAATCTGAAGCGGCTATTTTATTTAGCTGTTGTTAATTAAAATCACATTTCATTATTTTTTTTTTTAAATGTATTTACACGATACGATAAAAAACTTACTTGTCTCTTAGCAATAGATTGTCAACGGTTCCGGCAAATAGCAACACACATGATAAATAAACAGTACTTGTGGTTAAAATGGCACAAATTGTGCCAATTGGTATGCTCTTTTGGGCATCAGCCAAGTCACCTGATCTATTTGAACCGGCCATAATACCTGCGAGATAAAAGATAAACAGCAAAACAGAAAAAACATTCAATTAATTAGTATGATTAGTGCAACAATAAAAAAAAACTATGTAAATCTTTTAGTTCAAACAAACAAACAATAAAAAAAAAAAACAAAAGACAGCCCGGCAAATAATCATATTATAACAATTAACTTGCTGAAGGAAGAAAAAAGAACAGATAAAAAACGAACCTGTGACAGAGGGGAAAAAGATGCCAATAAGTAGAGTGAATGATGTGGTAATATCAGCCATGACTTGATTGTATGTTGAGGGAGCTGTATTGTCAATATCTTCAGGATCCTTGCCATATGTAATAAATTGTCCCAGCTGATAAATATAATATAAATAAATTTAATAACAGCTTTGAACAATGGACGTTCTTGTTGTGTTCTCCTAAATATTAAACTTTTGATAATTACCTCTAAAAAGGAGGGCATCAAATTCTCATAGAACACTCCACTGGCCAAACCTTTTATACCTTTAACTTTGGAAACATTATGGGCTGCAATAGGGAAATTTTAAATGTGAATTTTCTTTATATATTTTACATTTTCATTTCATTGTAACTTACCCATAAAATACTCGTCACATTTGCCATCAGGACAATATAAATCGGTAAGAAATGTGTCTTCTTTTGTACAATTATCGATGGGTATATCCTTTAATAAGCGTTTGCCAAGGACGCACATGCTGTGGAAATAAAGAAAGTAGATTTTTTTTAAAGGTTTATAAAAATTCTGCCGAATCGCGTATTAAGATTTTTTACATTTTTATGTGGTAAAGGGTCTAACAAGAGGAATTTCCGACATTTGACAGCTGATAGCGGCCGTTTTGTTCAAGCTTTGTACATCTGTCGAATTGGCTGTCATTAATTCAGTCCAAAGATGAAATTGTTTTATCAAATCATTATCCTAATTTTATCGCAAAACTTTCTTTTGGGGTAAAGGACTGTACGAAAACAAATTTACAAAAGATCCAAGAGCATCTAAAAAAAGTCACCGTTTGGTGTGGATTTTGGGCGGTAGGCGTTATCGGTCAATATTTCTGTAAAAACTACATTGGCCAGGACTACAGACTTCATTTGGCCTGAATTTCATGAAATAAAAAACAGAGGCGCTACGTGCACACAGCTCATGCTACATTAGACATTATTGAACAAGTGATTTAGAGGCATGGCTCACGTGTTGGGTAGTGATATAAGCTGGCCTCTGAGATCATGCGATACGATCCCGAATATTAAAAATTCTAAAAATATCTCACTTTTACTTTATTTTAATTAAATTCTCAGATAGGATGCACTTATTGAAAGACCCTTTAGAAAAAAAATTTGTTTTTATTATAATTCTGGGCAACATGTAATAAATGAAGATTACTTACTAAAGTTTTTCATTGCCGTTGATATTGTCGAATATACCGACGTAGACGGCAATAATTGAGAATATGACACAGGCCAAGGCAACGGCAGCAAATTTATTAACGAATTTTACACCCAGGAAGACAATCAATCCTATTTTGAAATAAAATTAATAAGCAAAAAAGAAACAATTATAAATTTTATATAATCTGCAAAAATATTTTGTCAGTTTCCCCAGTTTGAAAAAGAAGTTTTTCAAAAAGGTTTGATTAAGATCTTAATACTTCTCAACTGCATTGATCTCTATTTCGACAAACTTCTGTTTGAACTTTAAGAAACTGGTGTATTTAGTTTGATTTTTTTTTTGTTTTCTTAAATATTAAGACATACCCATGAACACCAGTAGTATAGTTCCGTAAACTCTGAAATTATTGTACATAGCTTCGGCATCCTTCGTAAAATCGCCAAATATTGAAGCCCAAGGGGCCATATACGTCTTTAAGAAAAATGTGAAAAATTTAAAGAAAAATTGATAAAAAATCTTGCACAATTTAAAATTCCAACTTGACCAACCAAAACAATTTCAACTGCACCCACGATGTACATGGCCGCAGCTAAAGTTGTACCCGTATAAAATAGCATGCCAACCGCTCCACCAAATTCAGGCCCAAGTGATCTAGAACAGAATAAATAAATTATATCTCATTCTTCATACTCATTTACTTGTTAGCTTATACCTTGATATCATAAAGTAACTGCCTCCCGCCGGCACCACGCCATTTGTTGCAATTGCTGACATCGAAATCGCTGTTAGCATTGTCTATTTAGGGTAAAAGATTTGGGTGAATTAACATACAACTGCAACTATTAATAGGGGTTAAGTTATGCATATTTTCGGGGAAATAATAATCTATGTTTTGCTTTAAGCAGGGCAATTTGCGAAATTAGTCCGTTACTAGTGAAATCTCTAAGTCCCTATAGTCCCATATATGGATATTCTTCTTATAAATTACAGTGCTATTGTGCGATTGTCCTTACTAAAAGATATATATAGGAATTGCTAGCCGTTACCCATAATTGAACTTCATATGTTCAAGTTGGTTTCAAAACAACGGTTTAAATGCAAGATGATTTTTTATTCCAGCCTAAAATTAAGTCTAGTGGTTGTTAACATGCAGTCTACAACTGACATAAAATGCTTAACTTTAACACTAATATGATGTTAGTGTTAAGTATAGACTCATCATGTTAGAAGTTTTCTCATGTTATAACACGGTTGTTACTGCAAATGTTTTAACAACGCTTTTATAACATCAAGTTATAACAGCAAATCATGTCAGTTAAAGACGGGCAGTAACTTCAAGTGAAGTCTCTTTATTTTTATATGTCGGCACCAAATTAGCCGTCTGTCTCAGTGATGTTAACCGTACCTTAATTAACCTTTTTTAGGGTAATTTTAGGCCGTAGAAGGTAGCAAGGTAATTTAAAGAAATTTGGATTTTTGGTATACATATACTTACTTATGGCGATTTCTTTTCTGAGAAATCGCCATTACATATTAAAATTTTAACTTTTAATAGGTGATTTTCAATTTAAAAATACATAGATACATGTTGTAACAAAAAAATTAAAAACATTATGTTCCCTGCAGGAGATTGAACTAGTACCTAATTAGTACCAAACTATCGGGTAATTTTTAAACTATTATTTTTTTGGCAACACTGGTTTAAACTGCTGACGCACCTTTCGTGTTTTGTTTCACTGCCAAACATCTTCAGTTTAGTCTATAATTTACCATGAATCGTCTTACAAACGAACAACGCTTGCAAATTATTGAATTTTATTATTAAAATGCGTGCTCTGTAAAGAAAGTTCATAGCGCGCTTCTTGTGTTTAGCGACGAAGCTCATTTTTGGCTCAATGGGTACGTTAACAGGCAGAATGGTCGATTTTTGAGTGAATATCAGCTAGAAGCATTGCAAGAGCTACCAATGCATCCATAAAAAGTCACAGTTTGGTGCGGTTTATGGGCTGGTGGCATCATTGGACCGTACTTCTTCAAAGATGATGCGAATCGTCACGTAACTGTGAATGGTGAGCGCTACCGTGAAATGATATCCATTCATTCAAATAAAGATTTCATGCATTTTTGTGAATTTTATGTGTTTTTTTTTAAAACTTTCCTATAGGTCTAAAAAATTACCCGATAGTACAAAAATAACCAGTACCAGTTCTCAACTGTAAATTTTTCTATACCATCTTAATGCTCAAATCAGCATTGAGTGTGCTTGGAACATCACTAGTATTATCGGTTCTAGACATGTACTAGTACACTTTGACCAAATTGGGTGCTTTTTGCATTAGCATTTTGTATTTTAACAAAATAGAAATACGTACTGGAATTTTAGTTTTGTTACCAACAATTCTAACAGTCTACAAGTAGTGCCCTTGTACTACATCAAGTACTAGTACTCATATGCACTACATAGTATTTTTATATAAAAACTCTAATCTCGTTAGAACTAGAATTTCTTGTTCTTGTATTTGTACTAGTGACATTTAGACAATTAACTCTATAAATGTTTTCGTTACACCGATAAGTGCAAAATAAGAAAAATGAAATCAGTCTTGTATATTATTAATTTTATATTTAACTTTTTGTTTGTTTAAAAATTAACAATTCTTTAACATATGAAATAGCCGCAATGTTATAAATTTAACTATGGTTTTCAGAATATTTTAAGTACGAATCAAATTCAAAGTTGTTTTACTACAATAATTTTAGTTAAACATTTATTTTAAGACAAAAATTTACATTCCGATTTTTCTTAAAACACATTAAAAATTTAAATAAATGGTTCATAAATAATGCTCTTATATGCTGTTAACAAATGGCAGGCGATGGACTGAGTGCTTTTCATGTAAATTTTACTACACAATAAATCGCCTGTCATTTGCAAATAGCACCGTAATGTTGTGATTCCAAATCTTTGCGTACGGTAATTTCTTCTCAAAAAAGGTAATTTTTAGAGCGCCGCACGGTAATAAAAAAAAAAATTTAAGTTAACATCACTGGTCTGTCCAAATGTATTTTCGCTCCCCACTCTCACCCATTACTACCCGTCTCCACCATCCATCAACTTGGTAAGAACAGAATGTCGCACATGAATTCTTTTCGTGTAGACTGTTCATGTTTCGCCCATGTGCTGCCATCGTTGCCCAAACATTCGTCTTAGCAATCATGTGCGCCATGATGTTGGCCATACAATGTATTTTCTGTATATAACCAAACGCACAACCACAACAAAAATTATGGTCAATCATAACATGAACATCAACACGTATTCGCCACATACAAGAACGTGAACAAATTAATACCGTTGCTCTGTCGGCGTTATGGTCATGTCATGCTCTAATCGAAAGCGCATGTTGACGAGGGGTAAAGGAAGAACCACAACGATAAAAATCGCACTATGAAAACGGGCACTAACAAAATCAGACTGGGTTATTGTAACTTGGAACGTAACGAATAGCGATTCCGATATATCGGCGATACTAAAGGTTTGCCGATATAATTATTTTTGACAATTTTTTTTGGAGTTCTTAGATGTTGAAGGGCTTTACCACAGAGTAGTATAAGGGCTCACAAGTAAAGGCTAGATTACACTATTATACTTTGTATTCATACATGTCAAAAACTCAAGTAATATGACAAAGTGTGATAGTGTGAATGCAATGTGTCACGAAAATGACAAGTATTATGAAAAAAGTTTGACATCCCATACGACTTCATTGTTTTTTGAAAAATTTTTAAACTATAATACTTTTCATTGGATAAGGGTTGCATTTTTTTCATGCGTGAGTGTTTATACTTTGTGTGATGGCGTGAACGCAAACTGTCATGTTACATTAGATTTTTTGACAGTCGCATCAAAACTCATTAGATTTCTATCTCACAAAGTATTATGGAATACGTAAGACTTGTGAGATAGTGTAATCTAGGCTTAAGTTCTATGAGTTTCACAACCAAGTAAGACCAAGTTTTATAATTTTTACCTTTTAAGTGATCCAACCCTCTTAAAACCAATTTTAAACTTTGCAATGCGTTGAATACACATGTACACTTGAGCCATTTATGTGTTAAATTTTAATCTGACTAGCTTTTTAGTAACGTGGACTTTGTCTTTAGTAATCTTAACTATCAACCCCCTTAAAGTAATTTTATATAATTTTCGTTCAATTAAATTTTGTATTCTTACTTAAAATTAAAATAAAAAGAAAGTGCGATTAACGGACTATTTTTAATTGAGTCGCGATTATATTTGCAATTAAACGCAAACTCTAAAAAGGGCTGTTTAGAATATATTAAATATAAAATGCTTTAAGTGTAACATTCTCCCTTTATCTCTCTCTGCTCTTATTGAAGTATGTACTACAGACATAAAATACAGCTGCGAAATAAAAATTCAATTTTAAAGATGAATAAGTTCTTCAAAAATTATTTGAATAATTAAAATGTTTGGTAGAAATTTATGTACTAAACAAAAGAGTAGAAAGGGTAAACCAAAAAAAATATTTTTCTAAAGATTTCCGTAAATTCTTTGCAGACCTCTGTAGAAAGTTTCTTAATTGTACTAACAATTTTTGCTGGTACAATTCTTTTTTATTATACACAAGTTTGTTATAAAAAAAAGGAAATAAAGGACAATTTGAATACTTCATATTTTATTTTTCATACATAATTAAAACACATTAATCTAACATTCACAGAAATTTAGCTGGGTACATGAGCCATGATGGAGGTCACTCTTCATTTATTCAAAAATCAACTCATGCAAATCTTTTTTAAATACAAAATAAGATAAACACCACAAAACAAGAACCAAATAGATTTTAATTAAATCCGCATATTTTTTTTTTGTTTTTCTTTCACTTATTTTTTTTTTTTTTTGAATACGTTTTTTTTTGTTTATAATAATTACCACACAACAACATGTTAGAACAATGAGAAAGCCACAAACAGCACCAGCAGTACCAACGACCCATGTTAAGCGAATGAAGAGAATCACACCGAAAATATTTTGAATACATGGCAAGAATACACCAATCAGTGTACCTGGAAGTAACAAAACGAACAAACAAACACAAACAAAAGATAATTATTAATCTTTGAAAATAAAATAAAAAAAGTTTAGCTCACTTTTCATTTATTCGGCAAATATTTAAACATAACAAAAAATCTTGAAAAAAATAAATAAAGTCTCACTTACCCATACGCGCCGGAGGCGCTGGAGCTTTAGCATCTGGATCAGTTGCTGCAGGTATAGTATTTTCATAATTGGCAAGTGAAGATATAAATTGCGATATATGCGGCCTTGTTTCTACTTCTTCATCGTATAAATATAAACCTGGTTCAATATTTGATTTTTCGTTGTTTTCATCTACTGTTTGACCATCACATTTTTCTGCAAGAAATTTTTTTAAATGTTTACTTACGATAGCATTTAAAGTTACTAAGAAAATTAGTAAGTTTAGGTAAAATATCTAGTTATAACGATATTCTTTAAGCTGCAATGAAATTGGGGACGATTTATGTTGTTGGTAAAAGTTAAAGAGCGGTTATTTAAGATATTAAAACAGAGCTATAAATGACATATAGAGTTTTATTTCATTTAAAAATTAACTGTCTGTCCCTTGATTCCGAACGAAGACTTTGGTCGCCTAACTTACATTACAATATTATAAAATTTGTTTTTGTTTTAAATTTAAGTAAAGGAAACGAAATTGACATTCGAAATCAAGGGACCGGCAGTAAAGTTAGATAGGTTTAAGGCAATTAACACGGCAAATTCACAACAAGTAAACCCGCCTCAATTCGCTTTAGAAAATGCCTAATTTGGATGTCAAAATAAGTTGCTTCGTCAAACGTAAAAGAAATTTTATTGTTATAATCAAGGAGAATTAATTTTGCAGGTGGCGTTGAAAGCACAGCTGTGCTACTTTTTTTTCTTAACTAGAGAGAGGAATGTCAAAAGTTACTTGTGTGTTTGACATATCGACCAACGAAAGCAACAAATAAAATACAATGTTGTGTTTTTGGTTTTGTTACTTGTGGTAAAGGGTGATTTTTTAGCTATTATCTTTTTGGCAACACTGGTTTAAACAGCTGACGCAAGTTTCGTGTTTTGTTTCACTGTCAAACATCTTCAGTTTAGTCCATAATTTACCATGAATCGTCTTACAAACGAACAACGCTTGCAAATTATTGAATTTTATTATCAAAATGCGTGCTCTGTTAAGAAAGTGCATCGCGCGCTTCTTGTGTTCAGCGACGAAGCTCATTTTTGGCTCAATGGGTACGTTAATAAGCAGAATGGTCGATTTTGGAGTGAAGATCAGCCAGAAGAGCTACCAATGCATCCAGAAAAAGTCACAGTTTGGTGCGGTTTATGGGCTGGTGGCATCATTGGACCATACTTCTTCAAAGATGATGCGAATCGTAACGTAACTGTGATTGGTGAACGCTACCGTGAGATGATATCCAACTTTTTTTTTTGCCCAACAAGACGGTGCCACATGCCACACAGTACGCTTAACAATGGACTTATTGAGAGGCGAGTTCGGTGAACATTTCATTTCACGTTCGGGACCGGTCAGTTGGCCGCCTAGATCGTGCGATTTAACGCCTTTAGACTATATTTTGGGGGGCTATGTTAAAGCTTATGTCTATACACACATGCCCGCTTCAATTGACGCATTGGAAGACAACATTAAAGCATTTATTAATGAGATACCGGCCGAACTGTTGGAAAGAGTATGCCAAAATTGGACTAAGCGGATGGACCATTTGAGGCGCAGTCACGGTCAACATTTGCATGAAATAATCTTCAAACATCAAATTATATGGACCGTACTATCGATTCAAATAAAGATTTCATGAATTTTTCTGAATTTTATGTGTTTTTTTTTAAACTTTCCCATAGCTCTTAAAAAATCACCCATTAGTATCGCCACCACCGTTTACATAAATTCGCCTTGTTTCGCCATGTTGTTTGTTGAGCAGTATGTTTTGAGTTGTATTTTTAAACCATATTTGGCCCTCTGGGCTTCGTTTTTGTTGAAAATAATTCCATATATTTGAAATTTTGGCACAATTTAGAACAATTGATTGCTTTTCAAAAGACAATATTATTTTTATATTTTAAAACAAAATGACGCGCAAAATTATTTAAATCAAGAAAGAAAATGGAAACAAATTTTGCCAAACAAACTAGATAAAACTCAAATGTTATGAATTCGCCTTGGGCAGTAAGTAAAATGACAATTATGTTAGATTTTAAACTCTTTTGTGACATTTCTTTTACATTTTCAAAATTAAAATCCTTTTTTTTAGACCAAGGTGAATTCACACAGGCGACCGTATCAGAGAGCTGTTCCTTTTTTGTTTATATGTGTGTTTTTTAAAGGCCCAACTATAATATGCTAACGTTGGCTTAAGTTAAATGAATCTGTCATTTGCTTAAGCAAAGTGCGAAGCAGATCGCACTTTCCGTACAGAATTAAATATTTTTTAATTTTGTTTTGTTTTTTTTTTAATGCATTTGAGTGGCTTTTTGATAATTTTTGACAGAAGCTTAAGCATATTATAGTTGGGTCTTTAATGTCAAACTCCATACAAAAAAAAATTGGCAGCCAGAATAACTCTCTCACGGTCATCTCTATGAGTTCGCCCTGTTTTAGACTTTTTATACAAATATGTTTTGACTGAGTGTAATTTTTTTTTCTTAGCCTACCGGGGCACTCCAAATAGCAAAATCATAAGTTTATATGCCAGGACTAATAATTATAAAAATTCTTTCTTCACGTTTAGTTGCTTTTTGTCCCAGTCGTAATGCTAGTGTATGACATAAAAGGAGATGATCCAAGCACTACACAAGCAACCTATACCATCGTATACGAAGACGGAAATTCCAAAGTCCGCTCCTGTATTTTAAATGGTGCTCTAAAGGCAGTGCAACGGTCCTCCACCAGTAATCAATTTCAGCTTAAAATCATCACCAGCACATAAAAAGTAAGGTTACCACGAATGCAAGTAATAACTGTCGAAATATGAAAACCCATAAATAATTTTAGCAATGCTGCCACACCATCAACCAATGCTATGAACCGCACAAAAAGCAGAAAAACAAAAACTACCGGATTGTCCTTAAAAAATAATGAAACCTTAACAATTTTAAAATTTTATTATTCTGAATTTTTTATATTTTATTATATTCAAATGATGTGAAAATATGGATCTTGTCCTGACAGAAGATCTTCAAAAAGTTCTTAGATGCATTTTCGTTTGCTCTGGTCGATAGCTTTGATTTTTTTTTTTTCTTTTGACATTTATTTTTTTTAACTGCAAGTTCGGTTCTAATAGAAAGAAAATTCACTTAAAAAATAATCTCTTACGTAAAAGTATACGCTGTTGATCAGCTGTTTTCCTTAATAAGCTTATGTATCAATGGGTACTCTAACGTAAACGTGGCGTTGCATTGTCAAGAATTTTAGTTATATTTATCTTTATGGATATAGCGAACATTCCGTCAACATACACGATGTTCTCTTTTTATATTTTCCTTAAAAACGGCAAAAGCTAACATTTATGAAAAGTCTTTTATTTTAAAAGTTTCTGTTTAATATTTTATGCATTTAAACACAACGTTTAAGTATTTTTAGCAAATACCGACAATTGAAGTCGACCATAACGTTTACGTGTGCGCAACATTAACGTATGAGTAACGATCTTAAGAAAATATTCGCTACCGAAAAAGACGAGAAATACAAGGAAAGAAGAGTTTTTTTCGTTTCTTTAAACAAGAAAATCCAAAATGTAAAAATAATTTCTTGATTTTAACTTATTTTGTTGGTATGTAGTAAAATTTTTTTAAATAAAGAAATATTTTGCTTTAAGCAAGCCTCACATTTATTTAGAATAACACTCAATTTACATGATGAATTTTATGACATCCAATTTTAGACGTAATTTTTTGTTTGAAAGCAAGCGGTGTTGAGAAGAAAGAGGAAGATAAAACAGAAATCATGTATATTTTTCTACCCCTCTTTAATCTCAACACCGCTTGCTTCCAAACAAAAAAAAGGACGTCTAAAATTGGACGTCATAAAATTAATCATGTAAATTGAGTGTAAGTAATTTTTGGATTGGACGAGAATCATGCAAAATTTTCTTGTTTCAAGCCATATCTACCCCTCAAGAAATGAATGAGCGAGTAGTCACATTTTTCATTTTGGTATTAAGAAATGACCGAAAACTTTATTTCGGTCATTTCTTTCTATCATTTTCTTCACACCAAAATGAAAAATGTGACAACTCGGTCATTTATTTCTTGTAGGGTCGTTAATAATTCTTTCCGTGTATGAATTGGATCTTATGGACAAAAATAAATAAATAAATTCGATATTTCGAATTAGGGAAACAGTTTCGAATATTGATGATTTCGGTGTTGCAAAAACAAATTAATGAAATACCAATATCGAAATTGGGTTAAATGTGGTATTTTGAATAACGAAAAAATGCTCGAATTTTGATGATTTTGATATTGCAAACCCTATAAAATATTGAAAACATTTTTCTACTAGTGCACTCTGTTTGATTTCTTTTCCATTTTCTATTTAGGAAAAAAAACTTTTTTTCATGTAAAATTGTAGTAAATACAGTAATATTTAATTATAATTCAAAGAATTAAAATGTTACCAGTGAAAAACCACGAAATCAAGATAAAAGAAAAAATATTTTTGTTTTTATCTCAGAACAGTTATAAATCAAAAAAATGCTTAAAGTATAAAAAACTTTAACGTTGATTTTATTTTCAACGAACAGAAAAAAAATAGTGGCAGGCATGATGTGTGGAAATGAAACTAAATATATTTAAACTGTACAATACATACGGTTGGTTTGTCTCATATAGAAAGGCCCTAACTCACATAATTGGAACTTTACAGGTGAAGGTTAAATCATAATCTGCCCAATTATGCATAAAAATTCCCCTGGAGTTTCTTCCCTTTCAAGTTCTAACAACTGAATTTAAATGGAAACAATGGGAGAACGCAAAAAATCCCGGATAATTTTATTCATAATTGAGCATACAAAAATCGAGTAAGGGGGTTTCTACATGACACCAACGATATGTTCATATATATAAATATATATATGAATGTGTGTATGTGTATATTAGGGTAATAACTTTTTGCAATTTTTGCAAATAACATTTTCTTCATCGCACAGCCGTATAGACCATCAAAAAATATTAAGAAATGATGTACTACTTTTTCGCGGTCGTTAAAAAAGTTTCCGCACCAAACGCGATGAATTTTGATATTAAAATTTTCTCCTAAGTATTCAAAATTAACATTTAATAACCAAATTTAAGGTATTTTTTAATAATTTCATGAATATAACATTTGTACGGAAGAAGCGCGCAAAAAATCGTGATATTATGACTCTTTTTCGCGTTTTTTTTATGATAAACTAAAATTTAATGTCAAATGATAGATGTTGTGATAGATGAGTTGTTTGGCGGATATTATATGAAACAGTGATAATTTTCCGAAAAAATACGTTTGCAGGTAAAAGTTGCACAAGATATTTTTTCATTATGTAAATCAACTTGCACGTTAAACGTAAAATTTATTTCATTAAATCAAAAAAATAGCTTTACATTTTTGTTATACAACTTATTTAATATACAGTAGAAGCTCGGTTATACGAATACCCTGTTATATGAACATCCAGAATAGTGAACAGCAAAATTTTTACACATCAGGTTCTAAAGAGTGAAACAAACCTATCTCTATTAAGTGAACAACTTGCAACCGTTGATTTTTTTTTAACTTTTTGTTGTAAAGGGTGTTTTTAAGAGTATAACAATTTGAGTTGGCATCACTGCTTTATATGAGCACCCATTTAACAGCTGATAGTTGCTTTTTGTTTAGTTTGCTTTGGAATTTCATTATGAATCGAGCAACGCGTAATTATGTTAAATTTTTAATCAAAATAATTCGGCGAATGGGCTGAAGCACAAATTGATATTGATTTTGAATATCCACTCAAAATTTTATTTTCCGATGAAGCCCATTTCAGGTTGAATGGGTACATAAATAAGCAGAATTGTCGCATTTGGAGTGAGTATAATCAACAAGCTTTTGTCGAAACACCATTACATCCGCAAAAATTACTGTTTAATGCGCTTTATGGGCTGGCGGAGTCATTGGCCCATATGTCTTTAAAAACGATGATGGTCAGAATACGAAAAATTGTTGAAAATTGGTGCCTTCTACACGCCAGCCGTGGCGACCACATGGCAGAAATCATATTTAACTTTCACAAAATTTTCTTTCTATAAAAAACACCCTTTATTATAAATATGTTCTTCCCCGAAATAAGCTAGTAAATGTGTATATGGGTAATTCCAAAGAGTTAAACGTGACAATCGTACGCATCAAAAATGCAATAACATTTTAAGCAAAAAATATTTTTACGTTTTCTTAACCCTTTAATTATAGCACTAAGAAAGCACTGTTATCTATGCTAAAGTTTATGAAGGGCGCGATTCTAGGTCAAAGATAATGGCAAAAGAAGTAGCTGTTCGAACGTGAAAAATAGAAGTATTTTTTGTGGCCATGTATAAAAAGGCGTAATTAAGCGAAACCTGGCACAACTACTTTGAGAATTTAACGTAGCAATGTAACATTAAAATGTCTTGGTTTGATTTCAAAATCTTCTGTATTTTCTTTTTTTACGCCAAAATCTGGGTCGATACGTGACATTTCGAACGTGAAATTTTTTCCGTAGTAATTTAACTGAATAATGATCAAAATAAAATAAAAATTGACCGTTAATCCGAATAACATATTTCTCTTTGAACTCTTCCTTAGATTACAGACCATGTAAGAAAATTTTTTTGGAATAATTTTTATGAAATATTCACCCCTATCGCGAATAAAAATTCCTTGGGAGTTTTTTCCCTTTTTCCATTTTTCCTATGTTAATTCAATAGTAAAAATGGGAAAAGGGAAAAAACTCCCAAGGAATTTTTATTCACGATGGGGGTGATTACCTCTTTTAAGAAAGATAATTATTAAAGAATACATAAAATAAAACATTCTCACATATAAGAAATTACGTTTGCACAACTTTGCAGTCTGATTGTAAATAATAATCAGCTTTTAATAACTTTTAAATTTTCGGTCACGGTGGACCTTTTGACGGAAATGTCTATATTGTATATATGTATGTACAACAGGGATAGGAGAAAGGTCATTAAGGTTTAGGGTTATCCACATAATAGTTTCAAAATTGTCGTTCAAAAACGCGTAAAACAGGTAAAACTTATTACAAAAGAGGTGGTTAAAACGTGGCCATTTTTTAAGCATTACGGGGTGATTATGGTCGTCATACTACATACTACATACGACCTACTGGGCAATAAATTGATAATATTATAAAGGAATTTAAAGAGCTTGAAAGCGTTACAGATGTGTTCAGTCCTGTGCACCATCGTAATGTGGCAGAACCGTTACCTGCAATTCAGAGTGCTATGGAGTATGATAACCGTTCTTCTTGGCCTCCAATCGAAGATTATAATCTGGAGGATATGTGGCTTCAACAAGAAGATGCCACGAGCCATACAACATGACCGATTTTGGCTTTGTTGTATGGGAAGTTTCCAGAACGTGTGATTTCACAAATTGGCAACGTCAATTGACCCTCAAGATCATGCAATTTGACGCCGTTAGACTTTCTTTGTGAAGCTACGTCAAAGCCCGTGTCTACACGGAAAATCCCTTAACGTTTGAGCATTTTAAAAGTAACATTCGTCAAGTTATCAGCGAGATGCCGCCCGAAACGTGCGAACAATTGGTCAAACCAATCTAAGGGTGGACATTGTATTTCGTACAAAATGGCAAAGTCCAAGAATTATAATGAAATAAAAGTTTCATTGCAATCATAGCTGTATATCTGATTTATTAAACTTTACTTTTGAAAATGAAAAGGGGATAACCCGTTACTTTTTGGAAGATACTTTGACTTCTTAAAGTGTAGACTATTCCAAAACAAACAAAATTTTTATAAATTTTTTTTAGTATTTTCTTGAGAGTATGTACAATTTAATTAAGAGTATGTTTTTGATTTCCACTTTGCAACTCGAATTGTAAAATAAATTTTTTAAGATTTTTTTTACAAAGGCTGAAATTAACGAATGATTTTGGTTTTGAAAACATGTAATTACATATTATTATTATGTATTTGTATTTAAACAGACAGCTATTAACAATTATTTGTAGTATGAGTTACATTTGCATATATTAATATGCATAACAAATAGTATGAGTAATATTAACGTATTTAAATATTAATCATACGTACCGCTTGACTAAAACAAATTAGCAGAAGTTGCAAAACAAAACTCATTCGTGTAAGGCACTTTCGTGTCAAAACTCTTTTAAGTACATACTTTCAATACCCATCAAATTTCGTATAGAGGAAATTTTTCCCGATTTGTACCCCTCTTTTATACCTTGAATATAAAAAGTGTTAAGGCTAAATTTTGTCCGTCCGACTTGCTTTGAGTTATAACCATAGCACTAAAGTGCTCTTAATTTAGAAATGGATTTTAAAATCGCTGGAAACTTATCACCACTAGTTAGTGTCAAATATTCGTCTGTACAGATATACCCTTCACCTAACGTAATGCGGCGTCTTAGACCACTCACCCACTTATATATCGGGTGATTTTTTAGCTATTATCTTTTTGGCAACACTGGTTTACACAGCTGACGCACGTTTCGTGTTTTGTTTCACTGTCAAACATCTTCAGTTTGGTCTATAATTTAACCATGAATCGTCTTACAAACGAACAACGCTTGCAAATTATTGAATTTTGTTATCAAAATGCGTGCTCTGTTAAGAAAGTTCATCGCGCGCTTCTTCCATTTTAGACGAAGCTCATTTTTGGCTCAATGGGTACGTTAATAAGCAGAATTGTCGATTTTGGAGTAAAGATCAGTCAGAAGCATTGCCAGAGCTACCAATGCATCCAGAAAAAGTCACAGTTTGGTACGGTTTATGGGCTAGTGGCATCATTGGTAACGTAACTGTGAATGGTGAGCTCTACCGTGAGATGATATCCAATTTTTTTTTGCCCAAAATGCAAGAGCTTGACTTGCATGACATGTGGTTTCAACAAGACGGTGCCACATGCCACACAGCACGCTTAACAATGGACTGATTGAGAGGCGAGTTCGGTGAACATTTTATTTTACGTTCAGGACCGGTCAATTGGCCGCCTAGACCGTGCGATTTAACGCCTTTAGACTATTTTGGTGGGGCTATGTTAAAGCTCATGTCTATACACACATGCCCGCTTCAATTGACGCATTGGAAGACAACATTGAAGCATTTATTCATGAGATACCGGCCGAAATGTTGGAAAGAGTATGCCAAAATTGGACTAAGCGGATGGACCATTTGAGGCGCAGTCACGGTCAACATTTGCATGAAATAATCTTCAAACATTAAATTATATGGAATGTACTATCGACTCAAATAAAGATTTCATGAATTTTTCTGAATTTTATGTATTTTTTTTAAACTTTCCTATAGCTCTTAAAAATTCACATAATCAAACAGAATTTTAAAAACAAGTTTGTAAATTTTTTCGTCTAAAACACCGTTTTTTGTTATGTGCAAAAAAAAAACATAATTAGCTGGGAGGTTCCCAACATTTCTGGCGTCTTCGAAAGACCCTTTTCAAGAGACGGACAGGCATTATTAAATCAATTTAGCTACTCATAAGAACCCAGAATATTTGTACCTTATGAGACTAAGATCAATATTGAAGAAATTGCAAACGGAATACAAAACTTATACATACTCTTTCAAGTAGCTAATTTTACCAAGTTTAATCTCTCTAGGTCTTGTCTTGCTTGCATTATATTTGCAGTTACATTTGCTTGCGCATCGATAGCTATTATTTTACATTTAGAGACGTTTGACATTGTCAATGTTTAAATGGTTGTGTTTAGGAATGCATGAATTTGATTGGTTGACCGGCACACAATTTTCTTTGAAATAAAGTCCGAAAAATATATACATACTTACCCCCATATTCATAAAAATTATTTTTGATTTATAAAAGGTTTATTTAACAAGCTTTCAGGGGAAATTAGTTTCATAAGCCCGTTATTAACCTGCGGTATTTCTTATGAATATGGGAGTTAGTATATTATTTCATACTTATGGAGCAATTTAAAATGATAGTGTTAAAACAAACCTTTTCGAACTTTAAAGGCCATATATTTTTATCCAAACAATACAATTGTTATATTGGCTCAAGGAATAGAAAGATATCAATAAGCAGTTAACTAACTCTATTCAGCAGCCGTATTCTGTAAGTCGCTTAGCTAAAGCTAAATCTCGATCACTAAAATGCCTTAGGCCCGTTTTCACAATTTACCGATAGCTAAAGGTAGGATTTTATCGACCGTATAAAAAGTGTTCCATTATTACAACTTTACTTTTACCTACCAGGTAGAATGAACGTTAATCTACTTTATCGCTCACTTTAGGTTAAAGTAAAGTTTTAATAATGCAACACATTTTATAAGGCCGGTTAAAGTCTACTTTTAGCTATCGGTAAGTTGTGAAAATGGGCCTTAGGGAATACAAAATTTATAAATTTTAGCGATGACATTAAAAGTCAAAATTGCGGCGAATTAATTTTTTATGGCATTTCCAAATTAAGCAATGCACGTTACAGAATTGCATTCGTAGCCAAAAATCGCTAAATCAATTTTATAGATTTTTAGCGATAGAGATTTAGCTTTAGCGAATTTCGGAATACGGCTGCAGAGGAACCATTTTCGAAATTTAAGGCAATAAACAAAAACACTGAAACATTAAAAACCGTCTTGTTGTCGAGTTTTTGTTTTATGGCGTTTAAGCTGCTCTCTTTCTCCTGGTATATAAATCTTCCCGTTATCGGAAAGTGTTTTAAATTTTTAATTAAAAAAAGTTTTACCCCCTTAGCTTTAAAAAATAAAACAGTTTTATAAAAGGTTTATTAAACAAATTTTCATAGAAAATGCGTTTTAAAATTAAAAAAAGAATCAAAGTTTTTCTTGGGATTCAAAAATTAATAATCAAGGTTTCGTTATAATGTGCTAAATTCCCATTTCATACTATTGACAAACTGAAGATTTCAAAAATCTTTTATATTCGCTTGTACGAATCCTGTTTCTTTTTTTTGGAAAATATGTTTATGTGTAAAGATTTCTTCAATTATTCGAAAAACTATAAAATTTCCTAGAATCTAAGTAAACGATTGTTCGTGTTATAGACAGACCTTTTAAAAATGGTACAAAACGCTTTTGTGTATATGTATGTATAACGTAACTGAAATTTTGGTACAATTAATCTTTTCTTTTGCATTCCTGGTACAACCACCATTACACGTACATACAGATCTGTAAATGTATGCATGAATACTATGAAATAAACACACTCAGGCAAACAAGACCAAAGAGCAAACATTTTTACACAAACAGCTCAAAAGACCTGTGACCTGTAATGTCAACAAACAACTAAAAATAGTATTTGTTTGTGTATGTATGTATGTATATACACACATAAACTAATATGTACTTATGTATGTGAGTGAGTGACGTTTTTATGTATACGAAGATGAATGTATGTACGAATACTTATGCCCGTAAATAAAGAGCTTATTGGCGCCCACCTTGAAGCTCAACACACCTCCCATTTTTGGCTTCACTTAAGGTATGTTTACACTCAGCTAATATTCGATGAAAAATTAAAAAACAAGCACAACTAAAAATGTATCTACTTTTATTTTTTTTTTTTTTGTAGAGATTTTGCTGATTTGCTAGACTTTATTACAGAAAAAAATGTAAAAGAAAAGATTACAAAAACTGTTAAGTTCTGTTTGATGTAGAAAATGTTATGCAAAATCAAACAAATGTTTAAAAAAATAAGTAAGAAAGTATAGGCGGTCAAGTCGGTTTTTAAATAACCATAATATTTAAAAACTAAAGAGTGTACCCTATTTGGGACCCATGTTGAAAATCGTAAAATTTTAAGGGACAAATTGTGAAAATCGTCCAACGGACTCATCTTAATTATTTGTTCTTAATTTTTTTAAACATTTAGTGTTATTTTAAGTTTCCTTTTCTAAGAAAATTGTTTAAAAATTTCTAAAATAAAAATCTTTAACTTTGAATAGTTTTCATCAAATCGAAAGTATACAAATGTTTTTTTTTTTTTTTTGATTTTGGTAATTGGGAAAATATCGAGGCATTACCGCGAAAATAACGTAAGCGACATCATTTTAAATTTTCCTTTTTTACAATAAATGACTTAATTGGCATCATCTACTAAAATGTCATGGTCACATAAGGTACCGTTATAGCCTTTTCACACTTGTCAACATTTAATATTTAACATCAATTTGCAAAAATGTTGGAATTTTCCCATAAGAAATACATAGTGCTAAAAATCAAAACTTTTCAACATCTTTACAGAATGTTACTATCTCATTCTGTTCCCTTTTACATTTTTCGATTCTTTTAGTGTCATCACTAGAAAAGTGGCAATAAATTCTGTTATTATTGTTTCATCACTGACAAAATGAAAGTTGCTTTGAAAGCAGCGTTGCCATTTCTCAAGTTTTTCCTTTTTTGCAAGCCTAATTTTGCTTAATTTTGCTAAAATTATTAAACGAAATGATTTAGAAATACATTTTGGTGTTATCTTTTGAAATGTTGGCACTTTTGTAGAAAAAAAGTATTTAAAAAAAAAATACAAGTTTTTTTTCAGAAATGGTGACATTTTTTATTGATAGTAGATTTGAGATGTTTCAAGTGTGAACTCGTATTTCACATTTTCAACATATTCCATGCGTTCCTCCAAAATGTATGCAAGTGTACAAAGGGTATTACGATTTTATAGCAAAAACAATTTTATCTTAATAGCCTTTTTACACTGATCAACATCTAACATCTACCATCAATTTTCCACCATTTGCGAAGATGTTAACATCTTTCCATAAGAAATACATTGGGCTAAAAGCCAACATCTTACAAAAAAATGTTCCTATCTCATTTTATTCCATTCTACATCTTTCGATTATTTTAATGTCATCACTAGAAAAGTGGCAATAAGTTCTATTATTATTGTGGCATCACTGACAAAAAGAAGTTTGTTTTGAAAGCAGCGTTACCATTTGTCAAGTTGTATCTTTTATTGCAATGTTTTTTTGTTAAGTATTTTTTATTTTTTTAAACAAATTGAACTTCAAATACATTTTTGATTTTCTTTTTAAATTTTGGCACTTTTGTGAGAAAAAAACATTTTTAATTTAAACAATTTTTTTTTCAAAAATGGTGACATTTTTGTTTGATGGTAGATGTTAGATGTGAGCAATGTAATAGCCTTTTTACACTGATCAACATCTAACATCTACCATCAATTTGCCACCATTTGCGAAGATGTAAAACTATTTCCATAAGAAATACATAGGGCTTAAAACCAACATCTTCAAAAGATGTTCCTATCTCATTTCATTCCATTCTACATCTTTCGATTATTTTAGTGTCATCACTAGAAAAGTGGCAATAAGTCCTATTATTATTGTGGCATCACTGACAAAAAGAAGTTGGTTTTGAAAGCAGCGTTACCATTTGTCAAGTTTTATCTTTTATTGCAATGTTTTTTTGTTAAGTATTTTTTATATTTTTAAACAAATTGAACTTCAAATACATTTTTGAGTTTTCTTTTTAAATTTTGGCACTTTTGTGAGAAAAAAAAACATTTTTAATTTAAACATTTTTTTTTCAAAAATGGTGACATTTTTGTTTGATGGTAGATGTCAGATGTGAGCAATGTAAACGAGTGTTTCACATTTTCTACATCTTTGATGGTAGATGTTAGATGTTGATCAGTGTAATACCCTTTTAAACGAGTGTTTCACATTTTCTACATCGTTGATGGTAGATGTTAGATGTTGATCAGTGTAAAAAGCCTTCATACCAAATTTTTTTGAAATCAAATAAAAAACCTTTCTCCTGTAAAATTTTGTTTTTGTCGCTTAAGCTTTTTCCTCGATATATTGAGATCCAGAATCATTGGAATCGAAAATGTTTTAAAAGTAAGAAAAATAAGTACCACATAAGCTGAAGCCGAGAGTTACCGAATTGTATCTGTTTTACAAGTCTGAAATCCGGTTTAAGTGCTTTAGAAAAAAAATGGTGGAAAGTGGATAAAAAAAAAAACGGTAACAACGAGCAAATTAAACGCCAAAAATATAAAAAAGAGTACTTTGTATTGTAAACAGCTTAAGCAATGTTCACACCTATTAAATATTTGACGTCCTACGCGCAACCACTGGTTTTATTAAAAAATTATTTTCTTTTTCAAAACGTTTGATGGATCAAATATCATTTAACAGTTTCTAAATGACATTATGCAATTATCTTCCTACAAATAAAGTTAGGTAAGTCAATAAAAACTGTTAAATATAAAGCGCTAAAGTTCAATCAATTTACTGGTCACGCTTTTTTTTTGGATTTTTCGTCAAATATTTGTTAGGTCTGAACATACCTTTAGACATATAAATGACTGCTATTAAATAAATAATAATATCTGAGATGCTTCAATAAAATATAAAATTGTTTTAAAAACTTTTGTAAATTTGTTAAAAATTTGTCATATGAAAATCATCAAATGTAGAGTATAAATCGTCAATAGTTAATTTTTTATGCCAAAAATCGTCAAATCTGCCAACCATTGTTATGATGTTTTGATTAATCTAAAAGTTCTTGGTGCCAAATATTATTTAGATATCATTATCGTAATTAGATTTGCTTGCCTTTCTAGGACTCTATTTCGAAAAGAAGCTTGTTTGGCGACCATGTGAAATCATCGATCGATTCTCAACATTTTCAATAGGCTTGCTTTGTCCTTGTCACAATTAGAACATATGCACCCAATATTATCAAATTATCTCCAAAATTGTGAACTGTACTTTGCGCGCAAGGTTTACATGGACCGCCAGCCAGACTGGCTGCCCGCTGGACGGACCTCGTTAGATCGACTCGTAAAGTTATTCTGATTCGATCGGTATACTAAAAGGCTAAGGGTATATGTCCAATATTTTTAAGTGTTAGAAACATCAGCACATACGCATACATAATATCTTTCCACTATTGTGGTGTGGCTATAAATATTAATTACATATTTCGCGTCAAATGTTTGCTCAGTGTGACCATAACTTTACAACTGGGCACAATATCGTGTTGGAGACTTGTACCCAATTTTATATGAATACAAATAAAAAAAGATTATTAACAAATAACAACATAGGTAGGTACTCAAGTATATGAACACACATCCACACACACACACACACTCACAGATTCTAACGAGTATTATAAGAAGAAGAAAATAAATAAGATGACATTTGTTTCTTATTTACAATCTTTTAAATAAAATAAAAATCCTGTTTTTTTCAAATGTGTTCATATGTTCGGATATATGTATATATGTATGTATGTACAACTGTATAAGTAGGTGATATGTATATACACACAAAACTATAAACAAAATATATAAAAGTATACATTTATGTACATTAGTATATAATGTTTTTTTTTATGTTTTTTCCAATTTTTGCTTTTGTATTTAATTCTGCCACAAAATACGAAAAAATTTTGTTCTTTAGTTAAATCGTTGTTACACTGGCATACAAATGTATATATTTTTAAACCTAGGTCATACATACACACATCCATATATACAAAAATATGAACTCTACACACATACACTTTTTTTTAACACATTCTTATACATACACAGCTGTATATAATTGTTGGTATAAGTATATGGGAATTTGGTATACAAGCGTTTGTGTGTGTGTTGGGTTGGTATATCGAGCCTTGTTCGCTTTTGTGTTCAACTTGGTAAACGATGTTGTTGTTGATGAAGATGCTAAATTACTGCTCAATTACACAATTTCCAGAGAAAATTCGTTTAGTTTTCTCGATTTACAAAAAATTTTTTTTTTGTTCAAAAAGTTACTAGAAAACTGGCTTATTCTGGCAGTCGTAATCGGATACTTTTTCGATTCGAGAGTAATTTAATTTCTAATTCTTTCGACAATGAACGAATCGAAATTATTTGTTCAGTGTTTTAAAGCATTTATTTGAGTTTTCACTACACAAAAAAAATAATTTTGATTCGTTCAGTGTCGAGTAAGAGCAATCTATTTCCTACAGATTGAGACGTTACATCTTATTGCTGGCTATATTCGTTCGAATTGATACAACAAAATAAAGCAGCTGATTTGCAACGTTACTGTGGCTGCCGGCTAACTGAGCCTTTAGAAAGAAAATTGCTTTCAAATCGAAAAAGTATTCGATCACGACTGCCAGAATTTGCCAGCCCCCTGAACTGCTTGAGAAAACAAAATTCTTTAGATTTCAAAAATATATTTTGCAGTTTCGTATGCCATGTTTTGAATCAACACTATTTTTTTTTTTTATTTTTGAAAAATTAACTCTTAAAACTGATAAAATATAGTTTGATAAAATATGAAATTAAGGTTTTAGAAATTTAGAAGTGCGCATGTACAATTTTCTGACAAGTATTGTACAAAACTTTTTGCAACATTTAGTTAATAACAAATTTTAAGAAAAAATGGTATCGAAACATCTTCTGTAATGCTTGCCTACACAGAAAAAAATTTTTACGCCAGTAAAAGAATTAATCAAAAATAGAATCAGTTTTAATTAAATATTTAATCAGGTGAATTCAACTTTTAATCAAGTGTACTTATATTGACAAAATGTCGCAAAATTTTTTTTCGATAAACATTGAACAAGAGAAAACCAAAAGAAAGCTTTATATGGAGGGCTCAGAGTTGAACCGAACCAAGTCTTAAAACCAAAGATATATAAAATATTTCAAAACTGATACGAAATTCTTTTCAAAGCTAAACTTTGTTCAGTTTTGTAATGGAAAAAATCAATAAGTGTTTAGTTCCGAAGGTTACGCTTATAAGCCCAAGACAATGGCTTCAGGAAATAATGACAGTTCACTTACTCAACTTTAAAATATTTTTGAACTGCCTGCTTTTTCTGACTTGGTTCGCTTCAGCGCTGAGCCCTTCAAATGGGGGTTTCTGAAAGCTTATAAACATTTGGTAAGATAAATTTTAAATAAGGCTGAGTTTTAAAACATTATGGGTCTGTATCTGATGCGCAGCGCGTTTGCTAAAGCATCACTGCAAGTGTCTGCTGTTCAAAAATACATCATAAATTCAGATGATGCGCAAAGAAATCTAAAGCGCTTTTGAAACGTGTTTGGCGGTGGGATTTTCCATTTACCATTTGGCGACTGGCGATTTCCCTGGCTTTTTTTACCATTTATATTACTTCAGCGATTTTTTTTTTAACAGTTTGTCATTTTTTGTTATCATTATAATGATTACAAAATAAGTATACTAATTAAAAAAAAAAAATCTGGCAATTTTTTTCACATTTTGTTATCATTAGTTGCGTTTGAGAACACAAAGTTTTTACTATTTTTTACTCAACTTTACTGCATTTTACGAAATTGCGTTCGAGTACACAAAATGCAGTAAATGAGAACATAAATTGAGAGCGAAAAGTGACAGTTCTTGTCTGAGTATTTACAAATTTTTACTGCAGAAATTTTTGCAGTAAAATGTAGTAAATCAAAAAAACATAAGTTTCAAAAGGTAAACAAACAAAAGTAACAAATAAAAAGCATACAAATTGTGAAAAAATTGTTAAATAAAAGAAATGTTGAAATAAAAATTAAACACAAACAAACAGTGAATTAATATTAATTAATTTAACTTGTTTGTGAGGCATTTATTTGGCTAAATACAAACTTATTTTCGTTATGTTAATTTTTTAGAGTTGTAAAAGTGTGAAGTATTTGGGTACTTAAGTAATCAATAGCAAAAAAATTATTCATGTTCTTTTAAATAATTTAACCCGCTACAAATTAGTAAAATCAAATAAAATAAAAAACAAACAAATATGAAAGATTACATAAAATAGTTTGTTTGTTTTTTTCCAAAAATGTTCGTGCTATAAAAAGTATTTAATCGAGTACCGATAAGAAAACGATATTTTTCAACACTTCAATTATTTGCCGTCAGCTGTTGCCTTTATTTTACGAATTTTTACAAATTTTGCGTTTGCGTACTTTTTTGGACAACAGCTTTTTGTGAGAGCAATTTTTTCAGTTTACTCATTTACTGCATTTTACTGTAAAAGTACTCAAACGCACCTATTTTAATACCCTTTGTACATTTCGGAGAAACGCATGGAAGATGTTGGAAATGTGAAATACGCGTTCACACTTGAAACATCTAACCTTCTACTATCAATAATAAATGTCACCATTTCTGAAAAAAAACTTTTATTTTTTTTAAATACTTTTTTTCTACAAAAGTGCCAACATTTGAAAAGATAACACCAAAATGTATTTCTAAATCATTTCGTTTAATAGTTTTAGCAAAATTAAGCAAAATTAGGCTTGCAAAAAAGGAAAAACTTGAGAAATGGTAACGCTGCTTTCAAAGCAATTTCCATTTTGTCAGTGATGCCACAATAATAACAGAATTTATTGCCACTTTTCTAGTGATGACACTAAAAGAATCGAAAAATGTAAAAGGGAACAAAATGAGAGAGTAATGCTATGTTCATACGACGTTATAAACCACTCGTTTCGCTCGTTGAAACTAGTTTGCCAAACATGCTGTTCATACGATTCATTCCTGTTTCATTTTGACATTTTTTTTGTGTTGTTAGTGTGATTTTTTTAAATAGATAAAAAAAGTAAATAAAACTTAAACATATAATATTTAACACTTTTATTGATATTATTATGTTATAATTATCACTTTATTTTATTAGACATCAATTTTTATTTTGTTTTTTTCTTTGTTTTGCTTTTTTTTGAGAGCTAGTTCAGATAAACTAACGATAAATGTTATCAAAATTGGAGATGATAGTACATTTTTCCTGTTTCGCAGCCTGTTTCAAAATGAAACGACCTGTTTCGCTCACAAAATTTTGTATGGGGAAACAAGTCGTTTCAATCATGTTTGGGGCGCGAAACAGGAATAAGAGAGCGAAACACGAATATTGCTGTCCGTGTGAACATGGTATAACATTCTGTAAAAATGTTGAAAAATTTTGATTTTTAGCCCTATGTATTTCTTATGGAAAAATTCCAACATCTTCGCAAATTGATGTTAAATGTTTAATGTTGGCAAGTGTGGAAAGGCTATAAGTGAATTTTATATTCAGTCAATATTTAATGCTAAAAGTAATACATACAGGTCAAAACACCAGTAATGAAATCGATGATTCTGAAGTGTACGATCTTATAGACTTGTGAACTTAATTTTAGTTTTTTTTAACTGAATATATGATCTCCATTTCATGTTATTAAAAAAAAAAAAATAACAGAAACTAATCAAAATTTACTTTCGGCGACTTTTTTGTATTTTTTTTTTAAGTTTTGGGCGAGTTTTGGCTGAAATATTATACTTGCTTGTTTTTGTATGCAAAATTTAATAAAAAAAAAAAAAATAAAAAAATGTTATGAAAACTGAGCAAAACTGACGTTGGGTGATTTCTGACATCCGGCTTGGAGACCTCAAAAAAATCTGACAGCCCTGGGTGCATATTGTGTCGAAAATATAGCCGAACCGCGTAACAAACAAGCATTGGCAGCAGCTAATTTGCATGAGTAATGCAAACTAATCACAGATGCGCATCAGATGCAGCCAGAGACCAGAGCCTTGACGGCTTAAGCCGGCTGAGCCGCGCCGCCGATAATTTTTAACAGCCGCCGCCGCCGAAAATTTAACGACTAAAGTCGGCTTAAAATCAGCAGCCGGTCACAGTCATTTAATCGAATATTCCCTACAAGAAACGCATAACCAAGGCAAACAAAGCAGCAATGCCATAGTGCTACCATATCAAAACAAAGCAAACCAAAGTCAAAGTCAAATAATGTATCAGCCAGTTAAACAATGCACAGTTTGCTTTATTTGTAATCATCGCTTACTTTTTTGGTGCGTTTTGGGGCAGATAACATTTTTAAATGTTCTACGGTTGCTTTTTAGAATGCAAGTTGCTTTGCAACTTGCTTTTTGAAATTCAACCTTAACTACATTTTTTTATACCTACACCACATTAGTGGAGAAGGTATGTATTATATGTTTGTGCCTATGGATGTAAAGCATAAAAATACTGGTTCTAGACATGTTTAGTATACCGATCGATACAGAATCTGAATTTCTGATTCGAATTAAAGTCCGTCCGGCGGACTAGATGTCTATCCATGTAACCCTGTGCGCAAAGTACAGGTTGAAATTTTGAGGAGAATTTTATGAGATTTCTTACATACGTTTCAATTATCCAAAGAACGAAGCTTATTAAAAAAATTGATTTTCATCTTATTTTTCTTTGTAAGCTACAAAGAAAAATAAACTAAAACTTAATAATAAACTTGCCAAAGAAATAAATACGAAAAAATTTATATAATCGATCCATATCTTCACATGGTCTCCATACAAACTTCTTTTCGGAAAAGTTTTTGTGCTTATAACTATCTGTGGGGTAATTCGGTTAAGTTTGGTCAAAAAATATGTTATTGCAATATAAGTCCTCCTACCAATGTTTTTTTTTGGACCGGTCCATATTTGACTATACAAATAATACTCCCGAAAATAGCTTAAAATACCATACTTCCAATACTTCCTTATAAATGTTGGTATTTATATAAAATTTGGCAACGGTAACTTTTATAATAGTAACTATACCATGGCAAACATTTGTAGAATGACCATAGGTTCCCCATAGGTCTCCTTCTCCAAAATCGCCAAAAAAAGAACAAATTCATATAGATGTCGATATTTAGATAATATTCGGCACAAAGGCCTCTTTTATAATTTTAAACCTCATTACAAAATTTTTTTTTTTGCCACAATCTCGAAAAATTGTCTTTTGGCCATTTTCTCATTAGGCGATTGTCTTTTTTCCTAACGAAAAACTGCACATTAAAGAAATTTGGTTTTCTCAATGACTCATTTGCTTCGATTTTATCGCAAAGCTAACCGGCACTCATCTGCCAATTATTTATTTTCCCTTTATTTGCTGTACAGATAAATTCAATCAACTGACTCCCAACTTTTACATGTATTTTGAGTGGCGTTGCCAGCTGAAAACAATGTTTTTTGTCGGTGTATTGAAAAACCCAAAATCGTTAACGGACAGTTTATCGGTCCAATAAATTTATGTTGACATTTAGTAACAGACAGTTTGTCGATACATTGAGAAAATGGCCATTTATGTTTTGTGATGAAGGGTATTTAATGGTCGGGCTTGACCATTTATTCTTTCTTTCTTGTTTATTGCTGAAAATGTTTTTTTAGTATTTGATAAAATAAAATAACTGATAAAAAGATCTTTTTTGATTTTTTTTTGTTTTTTAAAAGTACATTTTAACCAAAAAGTAAATTTTACGAAGCCAATTTATCAAGAGTATTAAAATTTTCAAAAAATAGCTTTTCGAAAAGAACTTAATAAAAAAAGTGCTTTCGTGGTTTTATACTTGAAAATAAAAAAATATAAACCATTTTTTGAAACTTGGTAATCAAAGTAGCATAATTTATTTGTTAATTTCCTCTGGAAACTGTGTAGAACGAATGATTAACACAAATGAGTATCCAGTTGAAAATAAGAGAAATTGTTTATACCGTTTCTTTCCTCCATCTTCTGCTATTTTCCTGTGATTTTTTTTCATCTTCTTTCTAAGAAGATTATGATAGGTACAAAGTATTGCACAGTATCACGCCTTTAGGCGAAATTCACTTAAATTAAAATGCATATTATCGTACATACAATTCTTAAATTGACATGACAAGGGAATTCTTTTCATTGATTTTCTTTTTTTGTTTTTTGTCGTTAAATGTTGTAAATAAAATACTTCAAATTTCTTTTGATGGCTTTTTTCCAAATAGGTGTGTTTGTGGATGTGTGTGTATCTGTGTGTAAATAATTGTCAATTGGTATCCTTTAGATTTATTTGTAGGATGTAAATTCGATTTTATAGCTGCAGTCAGTTGTCGTTGTCGTCAGTTGTACTGATGGTAAAAAACTTTTATCACCTCAAGTTCGATAAGCTGTAATTGCTTTTTATTATTTTATAAATTACGAGTACTTTGGAGGTGGACAACAATTGAATGTAAGAAAATCGTTAACTTTTTTAATGGAAAACGTTATTGTTATAGACAGAGATTATGTGAATTAAGATTAGCGAAACGAATCAATAATAAATAAATAAATATTTTTTTTACTGTCAGTTCTTTTTTTAATAATAGACGCATTAAAAACCATTAAGTTATTACATTTATTTTTGACGGATTTTTATTGTTGAAAACAAAAAAATAAGAAATGTGTATCTAAAAATAGTAAGACATTAAATATTAATGGGCTTGTGTAGTTTGATAATCTAACGTTATAAATTACGAAAATTGCAAGTTATCAACATAAATAATTTGAAATTTTTTAAACTATTATTAGATTGCTTTATTTATCGGGTGATTTTTTAGCTATTATCTTTTTGGCAACACTGGTTTAACAGCTGACGCAAGTTTCGTGTCAAGGCGAATTGACTAGAAGGTGGGGTCAAGTCAACATATGGTGTTTTTTTTCGGTGGTCGACTTGTCAAAGTTTGTATACAAACTAGTTTTTTATGTAAACAAACCTATTTCTTTTACTAGCAATATTTTTGACAACCCGACCACAGAAGCAGTGTTGTTGCAGAGTTGACTTCACCTTCTAGTCAATTCGCCTTGTTTCGTGTTTTGTTTCACTATCAAACATCTTCAGTTTGGTCTATAATTTAACCATGAATCGTCTTACAAACGAACAACGCTTGCAAATTATTGAATTTTATTATCAAAATGCGTGCTCTGTTAAGAAAGTTCATCGCGCGCTTCTTCCATTTTATGGTCAGTTTAATCGACCCACTGAGACCCAGCGGCTATTCGGGCTATTGTGACTAAAGATTAGCCAGAAGCATTGCATCCAGAAAAACTCACAGTTTGGTGTGGTTTATTGGCTGGTGGCATCATTGGACCCTACTTCTTCAACGATGATGCGAATCGTAACGTAACTGTGAATGGTGAGCGCTACCGTGAGATGATATCTAACTTTTTTTTGCCCAAAATGCAAGAGCTTGACTTGCATGACATGTGGTTTCAACAAGACGGTGCCACATGCCACACAGCACGCTTAACAATGGACTTATTGAGAGGCGAGTTTAGTGAAGATTTTATTTCACGTTCGAGCTCATGTCTATACACACATGCCCGCTTCAATTGACGCATTGGAAGGCAACATTGAAACATTTATTCATGAGGTACCGGCCGAAATGTTGAAAAGAGTATGCGAAAATTGGACTAAGCGGATGGACCATTTGAGGCGCAGTTACGGTTAACATTTGCATGAAATAATCTTCAAACATAAAATTATATGGACCGTACTATCGATTTAAATAAAGATTTCATGAATTTTTCTGAATTTTCTGTGTTTTTTAAACTTTCCTATAGCTCTTAAAAAATCACCCGATACTATTAACTTAAAAATTAAACAAGAAATAAAGTATTATAGAAACTTTCCCTCAAGCCTGAGCATTTGATACCCTACACCCCAGTATTTCAAAACAAAATTTCGAGAGTGTAACCTATTTTGAACCCGCGAACAGGTCATCATGGACCCGGCAAAGCAAGATGTTATGAGATTATGATTCATATATGAGTTCTTTGTGACAAATATTAGTGAAACATCAACATTCACACGAGATTTGTTCTCCTTATGAAAGCCATTTGTTAGAGAGGGGGTTTCAATTAGAGCTGCAAAACAATCGATAGTATCGATAGTTTTATTTTTGGCGAACTATCGAAAGTTTTTATCACTATCGATACTATCGGAAAATATTAAAAGTTACTACAATGTTGATTAGAAGTAGTATATGGAATAAAAGCTGAATTTTACTTTCGATCTGCTTTATTAGGAATGCCTAGTGACAAAAACTTTAAAATAATATAACCGCAGATAAGTGATGATTGTATTGGATGACGAGGAAATTTTCAAAAATCACCTTTGAAACTTTAAAAAATACTTTTTCCTTATTGCCACAGAATTGGGTACATATTTGCATATTAAAATAATGTTAATGGTACCTGACTTATATAAACTACATTATTTCAAAGAGTGTTACCTTGTTTATTCAACTACAAAAATTTTAAGCTAAAAAAAGGGGCTGTTGGATGTGACGTTTTATTTAAAAAATAATGAAATTTGGTGTCTTTGGGTGAGTTTTTTAGAATAAAAAAAGCCACCCTTGTCGGGATCAAAATTTTTAAGAAACAGACACCAAATTGCATTTTTTTAAATAAAATGTCACATTTTTTTGTAGAAAAGAAAACACTATAAGTGTGGCTTTAGTTGTAATTTTTTTCTAAACAATGAAAAAAAAAACTACTTAATTCAGTACCCTTTATACATTTTTATAAAATTTTTTTAAAAATCAAAGTATTTGATATGAAAACATTTTTAACGCATGGTATACAAAATAACCTTTTTAATTTCTAGACTTAAGGTGAACATTTTGACGTCGAAGGTAAAAACTACTGTCAACTAACCATCTCTATCTGTATACATATATAAAGTTTATATTTATTATAAACTATAGATAACACTGAAGTTTAAATACAATATACTGATCTTTTATACCTGAAAAACTTTTTCTATAAATGAAGTGTTAAAACTTCTTCATTGTTCAACATCTTCACTGACTATCGTGTCTACAGAAGTGTCACATAGAAACTTTTCAAAACTATTTATAGTATCGATAGTTTTTAAGCTAATTATCGAAACTATCGATTGGACCGATTATCGATAGTTTTGCAGCTCTACTTTCAATGAGCTCTGGACCTACCAGCAGGGATGTCAGATTTTTTTTTTCAACTCAAAAATCGCTAACATTTTTATAATTTTGCCTCTTGTTCGGAAGATATAATTATCAAGGCCGTTCACATTGCATTTGAAATGATGAAGTCGACAGGAGAAGACAGTTGATTATTAAATAAAGCATTTAAAATGAAAAGAAATACTTAAATATAGTTATCAGCAGGGCTGTGGAGTCGGAGTTAGGGTTTTTGTACCAGAGTCGGAGTCGAAGTACCCACAAAAACTCGCGACTCCGTCTCCAATATTTTTCTACTATACGTATGGAATCAACTTTATTTAAGCTCAATGCGGAACGTGTTAAAATTAAAATATCGAATTGAAATTATTACAGAATAATTTTCTTGCTAAATTTAGTTAACCATTAAAAAAGAGTTTAAAGTCACCAGTCTCTTATACATTTAGCATCAATGTAAGAGAAGAAGTCGGAATCTGAGTCAGACTTAAAAAATTTCAGTGGTTGGAGTCGAAGTCGTAGTCAGAAATATTTTTTGGCGATTCTACAGCCCTGTGGACGTATTATGTAATTCGCTTAAGCTAAATCTCTATCGCTAAAAATCTTAAAAGTTGATTTATCGATTTTTTCCTACGAAGGCAATACTGTATCACGCATTGCTAGATTTTTTAATGCCATACAAATTTAATAAGCGGGAATTTAAGCTTTTAATGCCATTGCTAAAATGTTTAAATTTCGCATTCTTTAAAGGTGGATTCATCCATGCGTTCCTAACAATATTTTTGTCCAGAGAATAATTTTTTTACTAAGAGTGTTCTGTAGAACGATTCACCCATTTCGGAAAATTTGTCCGGAAAAACAAAGCTACCATATGGTTTACAGATGTAAACAATTATACAAATTTTGAATAATTTTTTTTAAAGTGGGTTAAAGAAAAAGGACGAAAAAGGATTTTATTATTTTTAATTATATAATTATCTTATTTACCTTACAAGAAATGAATGAGCGAAGAATCATATTTTTCACGTTAGAGTAAAAAAAATGATGGGAGAAATGATAGAAAACTTGATTTTTAAATCTCTTTCTGGCGCAGTCTTGAAGTGGATGAAAGGAAGTTCAATTTTATATATTCCCTTAAAAATTCGAAATCAATAATTTCTAAAAGGTTTTTTATAAAGATTGTTTTCAACTTCATTTTGTCGTAAGAAGAATCAAAAATCACACCTTATAGCCTTTTCACACTTGTCAACATTTAACATTTAACATCAATTTGCGAAGATGTTGGAATTTTCCCATAAGAAATACATACGGCTAAAAATCAAAATTTTTCAACATATTTACAGAATGTTACTCTCTCATTTTGTTGCCTTTTAAATTTTTCGATTCCTTTAGTGTCATCACTAGAAAAGTGGCAATAAATTCTGTTATTATTGTGGCATCACTGACAAAATGGAAGTTGCTTTGAAGGCAGCGTTACCATTTCTCAAGTTTTTCCTTTTTTGCAAGCCTTGTTTTGCTTAATTTTGCTAAAATTATTAAACGAAATGAATTAAAAATACATTTTGGTGTTATCTTTTGAAATGTTGGCACTTTTGTAGAAAAAAAGTATTTAAAAGAAATAAAAGTTTTTTTTTTCAGAAATAGTGACATATTTTATTGATAGTAAATATTAGATGTTTTAAAAATGAACGCGTATTTCACATTTTCAACATCTTCCATGCGTTCCTCCGAAATGTATGCAAGTGGACAAGGGGTATTAGTTGTTGTGGATACCATTATCAATTTTAAGTTGTGGTCACATTAAGCCGACGTATTTATCGAAAATTTGAAAAAAGACCATCTCTAATTTTTATTATTTAACCAGAAAAAAATATCATTGTTAAATTAACATTGTGCAATGTTGATTAAAACCATAGTAAATTTAAGTAAAATAAAAAAAAAATTCCCGTATTCTTGTTGCTAAAATTATTTGGTTAAATAGTACATCAAATTTTCAAAGTAAAATTATGACGAACACCATATCGGGCCATTCTGCTGGTGTCTTTTGATTGTGAGTGCTTCTGTAATCTAAGGGGAAAACAAAAAAGTGAAAAATGTGTTACAGGAAAATAAATAATTATATTCTCTCCCTGTCTCCCTCTCTCTCTTTCTCTTTTTCTCTCTCTTGTTCCGCGGGTAAGTGTTTATAATTATTCTTTAATAAATGCATATATTGTCTTTGAAGCTTCTTCTCACTACATGATTCTACATGAAATTCACGTTGTTTCAACTTAAAATAACTTTCATTCAACGTGATTCGAAATGTTATTTCTATATGAATGTAATTTTGCTCTAACTTTACGGGAATGTTAAGTTAACATGCATTATAGTTATTTTAAAAGAAAATAATGTTGTTCGCAAGTTATTGTAAAGTCATGTTAAATTAACATGAAATAACTATGAAGCAACCTTTTTTTTTTTAAATGTTAAATTAACATGAAGTAACTATGAAGCAAAATAATTATCGAAAAATTTAAAATCAACCATGTTTTCGAGGATTTAACATTGATTTTTTTCTGTGTGTTGTGACGTTTACGCTTTGTGGTGAATGAGGGTACACTAACTTTTTTAATATTCATCTATGATTTGATTACGTTCAGTTGAATACATAAATAAATGAAGAGGACCCCATAAAGAATATATGCATATTCTGGATCCTTGAAGAATTCGTTTTAGCCATGTCCATCTGTCTGTCCGTCCGGCCGTCTGTTAAAAACACGCTCACTTTCGAACAACTCAAAGGAAAATAAACAGTTTGGGATTGAAAACAAACAAAAGTGGCTCGGCAGGCTAGGAATTATGAATACAAATGTGGAACCACTACCCTAAAAATTGATCATTTTGTGAGGAAAACTAACAAAAATGTTGGAAAAATGCTCGGATTGACATAATATTTTGCACAAATTCATAATAAATTACTTGAAATCACACTGTTGAATTTCGTGACGATCGGTCCATAATTTGCCATATACCTCATATAAACCCCACTCTCGGAAAACACTTTTGTATGCCTACAGCCGTAACGGACCATGATGTTGTAGTAAAAATTGGTCTGTCATAGTTTCATATGATCAGCAATCAATCCACCAAATTTCGTGAAGATCGGTCCGTAATTTACCATAGGCCCCATAAAAAACCCAATGACTTCTATACGTCTTAAAATATTTCTGAAACAAATCATGATATTTTATTTAAATTAGGAAACGAATTATAATACTGTGAGATCAAGTTAGTATTATAGAGATTGGGTTATATTTTATAGAAACTTGAGGCCATTCTTGATATTTGCGAACTATTTATTGGTGGATGGTATTAAGTGTTCAAGTGTTACTCCATAGTGGCGATCCAGGGGGGCTACTTTCTATTGGTGCTCTTTAATGCGCTTGCGCATTTGTCTTTCGCATCTATTAATTTTTTTTCTTTTCGCAAATAATCACTATTTTTTTTTATTTAAATTTTCCAATTTCAAATATTTTTACATATTTAAGCATTTCATTACTGTCAATCTGCGCCATCTTTCATTTTTGTTGCCAGTATTGCTCCATTTTCAAAACATTTTGCAAAAGTGATAGAGAGTACCAAGTTGGCATTTAGCTTTCGCATCGAAATTGTTTTCGCATCGCAATAGAGAGTAGCCCCCCAGGTATTTTATGTACTTAAAACACAGGTATTCGTGAAAATTTTGGTGGACAAATTTTTACAATACATTTTAACAACTACATATTAATAAAGTTTGTATCCAAACGTTATTTTAAATATTTATATTCTAACTAAATCTTTCATTTGAGTTGTTTAAAAAATTGTCTATCAAAATGAAGTCAATTCTCCTCGACATCCACTTAAAAGCCCCATTGAAAATACCAATTGACTAGCAGTAGTAGCCGATTGTGGGTAATAACGACTTAGATGATACAATTATTGTTCCGTCGACTTCCATAAAAGGGATGTTTTTTTCGTGTTGTTTGCATTAATTAAATCTTAATCTAAATATAATATAAGTTTAAAATACACTGTGCACCTTTCTGTGAACGAACATTCATACACGTACATTAGTACTTATTAAGTATGTGTATTAAATGGTGGTAGTATCTATTGGCATAAGATTTGTGTGTGTGTTTAAGATTCTCTAAACATAATTAAAATCTGTGTGTGGTTGTGTAGTATTTGTGCAAACATATAACTAAAATTCCATGTGTGTGTGATTTTTTTTCTTTTTTAAGGCGGTTTCTGGGTAAATCGGTACATTATTATTTATTACCCTTTTGTCAAAGCGTGTTTTCCATAAATTATCGAATTTATCACTTATTGTTATCGTACGAGCATCGTTTTATTGAAGGAGATGAGATGATTTATTTTTATTATATTCAATACAACAACAAACGAGAGTAAGTATAAAAATACATAATTTTAATTTCTTTTTAACAAGAGTAAAGAAAGTATGTACATACATATGTCGCTTTGTTGTTGTTGTTGTGGTTGTCATATTTAAGAGATAAAATCAATGATAAGGATTAATTTGAATTGATTTTAGTTTTTTTGTTGCTATTGCTATAAGTGTTTTTTAATTAGACTTAGACGTACCCCACGACGCACAGTTGAGGGGGGTTTTTTTTTAAAAGGGAGAATAAATTTCCAGTTTCTTAGATTTTACACAACCATTATGCGTTTGTGCTGATGTGTGCGACATATAGAAATATTGGTTCTTTTGGTATATAAACAAATCGCCTCAGATTAGTATACATACAAATCGACTTAGAATTACTTTCTAAACCGATTTACCTGTGTCCGTCCTTCCGGCTGGCTGGTTCTTTGTCCATTTAAACTTTGCACGGAAAGTAGATGCTCTAGTTTTGAAGATAAAATAATAACATTTGATGCATAAATTTTTGTAGTCATAAGGACGAATTATTGCTAGTCCCCCTAAAACTGTCCTCCCGGAATAGAGCTTTAGTGTTCATAAATGGGTTTATTATTTGTTATACAGTAATTTTGACTTAGCTGCACAGTCTCTTTGCACGATTTTTTGTGCAGATAAGTCAAAAGTGCTGATATCTTAAATGTATTTATCTGCCTTACTGCCCGTCTATTCCAGAGATAATTATTGCGACAAATATTGCAGTAAATGGCAAAATTATGTTATCTCTAATGTAGACATCAATTTTTTGTACATATTTATTGCCGACAATTTATGCTGCAATAATTGTTAGTCCATTTTCGTTGACAATTATTGCTTACATAAAACGTAAAATTTGGTTGTCAATTGAGAAAAAAGAAGCAAAAAAGAAAAATATAAAAGCAAATTTTGTGAGAAAGAAATTAAATTTGTGATATGGTAGCAAATTATAATTGTAGTAAAAGAATTAAATTAATGAATTTAAAAAACACTAAAATAAAATCACAAAAAACTATTTTTATTAATATAATTTTTTTCTTATTCGACCTTTATTATTTAAATTTATATAAATTTGTTTAAGTTTGAGTTCTTTTTTATATAAAAATATTAATTTTATTAAGTTTTTGTTAAAGTAAAATTAATATCTTTATATAAAAAAGACCTCAAGCTTAAACAAATTAATATACATTTCAATAATAAAGTCGAATAAGAAAGAATTTATAAAAATAATTTTTGCAGGATAGCGCTAGTTTTTACACTGCACCTTCTTCCTTGATTTTTTTCAAATTATGAGTTAACATAAATACGTTTTCCCATGCCTTTAACATAAGTTGAGCAATAAGAAATATTGCTTTGTTATTCTGCCGACGTTATTGCCAACTGACTGAGATATTTATCTTTAGTGTATACCTAGGGTTAATGTGCAGGTACAAAATTGTGGTCTCCTGTGTACAGCTAACTTTGAAGTTATATATGAAAGTATTTTAAAGCTGTCCAAAAATATGATAAATATGCAGGTATACAAAAGGCAAGTAAACAAGGATTTTGAACAATAATTACAGAAAATATGTATTTAGGCAGTTAATTCAAAGTGCAGCTAACTTTGAAAATAATTTTAAAATGCCAAAAATGTTGGGCATTCATCTCAAATGTGCGGGTATGAAAAGTGCACTTAAAAAAGAAATTTGTATGGGATTTTAAAGAAAAATAAAAAAATTATTAATTTTTTGCAGTTAAGTCAAAAGTGCACTTAAACAAAAGGCAGCTAAGTCAAAACTTGTATTTTAATAAAATTCAGTCACCTTAATCATGCCACTAAATTCCATGTTTTGCCATGGCTCCCATACAAATGTATCACAAATACTCCTGAATATCACTTTCAAGCATTTTGTTCTAGCAGAAACTTAAGGCGGTGAGTTCAAAATTTCCCGTTACTCATTTTTAAAATCGTTTCCGAAAATCACTTTAAATCCAAAATATCTTATATACAAATAACTCTTAACCTTTTAACAAAATATTGTATCGTTTGGTCTTTATTTTTCTAAAATACCAACAAAAAAAAAAAAAAAAGATCTGCTCTCGTGAAGCATGAAAGCTTGCTTGCTTTATTTAAGATATTTCTACACTGAAAGAATTTTCTTCGCAATACCAATGAATTTTGACATTAATCCCATGAAAAATTGCATTAAAAAGGAACCTATGCAGCGCTCGTTGGATCGATGAAACCTTACATTAGATCTATGAATATTATTCATTGGATGAATACTTTAAATAAAGTAAAATTTTTTTTTTGTTTTTTTAATTATTTTTTTTTATCTTTTCTTTTTTTTATTTTACTTTATTTTATTTTTAATTTTTTTTCTGTCTCTGGCGGGATTCGATCGCTCAACCTCGGTGCTGATAGACTAGCTCGCTACCAGCTAGTCTACCGGGGCAGTGTAGTTTTTATATTAAAAAGCTATGTTTTTTACTCAATTAAGAGCGTAAATATGAGATTAAATTGTCCATAATAACAATAAAAACGTTGATTGAAAGTTTTTGTTTTATTACTATAATGACATTTTTATTGTCATAATGAAAATTTTAATTTATGAAGGCAATTATTGAAATATGTTGCTTTTATCAAAAATTTTTTTGATTTCATAAATTTAGTGGCATACATGTAACATTCGATGTATGAAATTATTAAATCTTACATTTTTTAATTAACAATTAATTATTTTTTTAAGGAAACTATAATTTTGTATTAATTTATGAATATAGTTGTGTTGGTATATTGTTTTTTTATGTTCCCAATTAAATTTTTTTTTTTAACTTGGACAAACTTAAGTTTTCATATATCCAATGAAAATTTTTAACGTAATTACGAAATCCAACGAAGTGATTTTAACGAAAATACTTCATTATAACTATGAAATTCCATTTAGACAATGAACGTTTTCATTTACCCAAGGAAAGTTTTTTTATGAAAATGATTCATTAAATATATGAAGCATTTTTCTTTCAGTGTATAGAAGAATTAGAGTCGAGCTTAAATTTTGAATTTTTATAGGAATGGTGTTTTATAAAGAACCAAGTAGGCTAAAAGCTTAGAATTTTTGATTTCAGTTTTAAAACTTGAGATTATGTTACTTTTTTTTTAAATTTTTTAACATTAATTAACAAAAGCTCGGCCAATACAGAAACAATAATTTCAATAAAGAAAAAATTCGTGCTTGTTTCTTAAAAAATATCGTCATCAATCATCATTTTATTGCTTTTGAACCAAAATGTGTCGCAATTTTATTAAAAAAGAATCAGTAGATCCTAAATCTTATTGGTAATCGAATTCTAAGTATATAATGTCGATATCAAGCTGGTTTCCTTATGTATGTAACGGACAGAGTGCAAATGAATCATAAAAATGTAAAACGCTTAAAGCAATTTTTCTTTCAAAGTTTTATGAAAGATTCCCCAAGCATAACGTAAGAAAATATTCAATATTTTCCTCATAACTTTGAATTTTTTTATATTTCTTCAATTCGCAAATACCGATTTCGAATTAAACCTAAACTGATTTATCGGGTGAAGAGCTATAGGAAAGTTAAAAAAAACACATAAAATTCAGAAAAATGCATGAAATCTTTATTTGAATCGATAGTACGGTCCATATAATTTAATGTTTGAAGAATATTTCATGCAAGTGTTGACCGTGACTGCGCCTCAAATGGTTCATCCGCTCAGTCCAATTTTGGCATACTCTTTCCAACATTTCGGCCGGCATCTCATGAATAAATGTTTCAATGTTGCCTTCCAATGCGTCAATTGAAGCGGGCATGTGTGTATAGACATGAGGTTTAACATAGCCCCACAAAAATAGTCTAAAGGCGTTAAATCGCACGATCTAGGCGGCCAATTGACCGGTCCCGACCGTAAAATAAAATGTTCACCGAACTCGCTTCTCACATGTCCATTATTAAGCGTGCATGTGGCACCGTCTTGTTGAAACCACATGTCATGCAAGTCAATCTCTTGCATTTTGGGCAAAAAAAAGTTGGATATCATCTCACGTTGTTGTGTAACAGAGGCCCAATTGCTGCGAACGGCGACGAATCGATAATTGATGGTCATCATTAACACTGGCCGATACAGCTGCGATATTTTCTTCACTTCGCACTCTACGTAAGAGTGTTGGTGGTTTAATGTCCAACAATTTAAATTTGGTGCGAAATTTAGTCACAATAGCCCGAATAGCCGCTTCAGTGGGTCGATTACACTGACCATAAAATGGAAGAAGCGCGCGATGAACTTTCTTAAGCTGGAGGTCCACACCACGCGTTACTCGCTTTTTCGCAGCATACGCAGCTGTCAAAAGTAGAATCTGTGTAGGTATACGTAGTAAGTTACATGCACAAAAGCGTAGATGCCTTGAGGCGAAAAGTACGTTTACAAGCAGCGTTCGAACAAATCAGCTGATTTTGACAAATTAAATTTTATTTTTACTTGTGCTGCTGCTGCATAAAAAGTGTTGCATGTAACTTGAAACGTAGAACGCAAGTAAGGTTATTAAGACATGCGCTGCGTGGAGGCGAAAACGCGTGGTATGAACTTCCAGCTTTAACAGAGCACGCATTTTGATAATAAAATTCAATAATTTGCAAGCGTTGTTTGTTTGTAAGACGGTTCATGTTTAAATTATGGACCAAACTGAAGATGTTTGACAGTGAAACAAAACACGAAACTTGCGTCAGCTGTTTTAACAAGTGTTGCCAAAAAGATAAGAGCTAAAAAATCACCCGATAGTATTTTTATACTCTTAAAAATCAGTCCATATTTCATTCCGCAAATGGAGTACCTTTTTTCCTTTTCCACATATGTATCCATTCAGGGTATAACTTATGCCCATTTTTTGCAAATATCAAAATGGCCCTAGCATAGTCGAATAGTCCATTGAAAACTATTCAAAAAAATGATATTAATTTTTCGCGGTTTTCAAAAAAGGTCAAATTGGAAAATATTTATTTTAATTTTTATTTAAACTTTTACATTAAGTTAAAAACTTTAGCAAAACAACACGCACATTAAATTTTAAATTCATGTCATTTAATAATTAAGAAACTTTTTAACTTTTTTTTTAATTTTTTAATAAATTATTTAAAATTTTTTATTAAATTTTTTTCTTTAGGACGACCCAAACAGGGCCAAAATTTGGTTATACCGCTAATGTACATTACATTAACCCATTACAGCATAACGTCCGATTAACCGGACGGCAGTAAATTGCGTATTTTCAAAAAAAAAAAACATAAAATTTTTCTTGCGAATTTGATGGTAGCAGAAAGTTCGGAGTAAGTTGAAATTTTACAGCATTGCTTGTAAAGAATTAAACAAATTTAACATTTGTTTTTTATCATTGTATTGCAGTATTTTGAAGAAAAGTAAGATTAATTTTATAATTTTGCTAAATTTAACGATAAATAATAAAAAATAATGTTTTGCTTTTATAAAATATTTCTATTTCTTCATTGAAGCAAACATTTTTGTTTACAAAAATTATTATTTTCATTTTTATACGTGGTTTTTGAAAAGCGTCCGGTATATCGGACGTTATGCATTACAAACTTCTGAGTGTGATTTTAGAATGTGAAGATGAAACAGACTCTACAGAACGTTTAATTTATGTTGAACCACCTTTGAGCAGAGCGGGCAGGCAACAGATAAAGACAGCGACAAGTCTGACGATGAACACGTGGGGAACCTTTGCTGCTTGGGGCGCACATTGCTTTATACCAACTGCAAAGTACAACGTTTAGCTCGGAAGGGAGACGATACCAATGAAACCACATCTTCAAATGAAAAGACATTGAATGATGAAACCGATAGCGACGATAATTTACCGCTATCTTCCTTACGGGATTCCTACAAAAAAGAAATACAAAAGTCTCAATCCAAAAAGAGGAAAATATCGCATTGGGAAAAAGAACTATGTACCAAGCTTCACAAATCCAGAATTTTTCGAAAAATTAACTTCGCAGGGAAGTAAAAGTTGTTAAGAGCCAACAGCAACAAATGAAAAAAAAGCAAAAGTTTCTGTTCCTCAGCCTTCTCTTATTGCCAGCTATAACAAACATATGGGCGGAGTAGATAAATGCGATCAAGCTGTTGCAAATCTTCGCACAAGAATGCGCGTAAAAAATATGTGGTGGCCAATTTTTGCGTATTTTTAGATGTGTCGGTTGTAAATGGTTGGCTTTTAGCAAGAAAAAATGGTTGCAATAAAGGTACGGAATCCTTGTTTGCATTTAGAAGATATGTAGCTCAAAGTCTACTCGTAAAATATGGAACTCCACCACGACAAGGACAAAAGGACCCACAACACAGTATGATGGCAAAGACCATTGGATTGTTCCCATAAGCACAGAACGTCGCTGTGCTAATAAATGTGGTGGAAAATCTACGTTTAAATGTTTGAAATGTAATGTTGGCCTTCATCCCAAATGTTTTATGGGATACCATGTAATAGGTTCTCCAACATAAAATATGCCATTTATATATTTTGCTCATATGTAAACACATTTTTAACACAAATAAAACCGTTTTGATTAAAAAAATCTGTTTTTATTTATATATGTAGATTGGATATCGGACGCCTTGTAAAAACTGAATTATAAAAAAATCAAAACAATTTTACAACTATTTCTTTTATATGATCCCACATATTCGTTATAATATAATATAACATATTATGTTAACAGACTAAAAAGTCTGTTAACAAACTTTATGCTGTAATGGGCTAAACAAAACAAGCAAACTTTGGCATCAATTAGCCCTAGAATTAAAGGTATATCAATGAAGTTTCTAGAACTGTAAAATTTGTTTTCTTTGCCACGCCTTAAAATATGTACAACAATTTTTGTTTTTTTTTTTTTTTTATATACCGCCGGTGTAAACAACTGGAGTTCTTTTACAATAATTGTAACTAAATAGAAGAAAAACGCAGTAAATCCGCAAGATTTTTTTTGTATGTTCAAGCTGAAATCTCATTTTAGAAGATCAATCAATAAAATTTGCCCGATCTCGCCCTGAAATTTTTGAAACTCAGTGTTTATATCGAAAATACTCCAGTTATGGAGCACTTAAAAAATTAATCAAAATACTTCCAAAACATTTATCAAAGCAAATTTTTTCATTTAGTTACATAAATACCTGAAGTTAATGTCCTATTCTAATATTTAGTTTTGTTTAAGAAGACTTATGTACTGTTTCCAGGTGACAGGCAATTTATTGTGTAGTAAAATTAATATGAAAAACACCTGGAAACAACACAATAATAAAACATACGAGCACACGAAATACTTCAATTATAAATTTTAAACACGGCATGCAAAATTTCTAAAAATTATATGATTACGAAGGATAAAGTGTAGCTTTTAATTTGATGGACTCCAAAACGGCTGGGCCGATTTTGATGAAATTTTCAGGGAGTCTTCAGAATATTCAGGTGACACTGTGAAGTCTGATTTTTGATTTTCGGTCTGCGGGCGGAGGGGCGTGGCAAAATCCAATTTTCATATTGCACCACCAATGACATCTATATAATTTGGACGATTTTTTCGTTAAAATGATCGCCATGGTCCAACTTAGATTTATACGAAAATAAAATTTTACCCCGCCCACTTTTACGCCCACTTTTTCGAATAACTTAAAATCAGAAAACGGCTCCATCGATTTGACAAATTTTTCTTTCAAATGTTCGTATTAATCCATTTTAAGTTTTCATCGAAAGAAAAATTTACCACGCCTACTTTTATGCCCACTTTTTCTATTAAGCGATTTTTTCTTTAAAATGATTGCCATGGTCCAACTTAGGTTTTTACGGAAAGAAAATTTTGCCCCGCCCACTTTTTTCGATTTACCTAAAATCAAAAAACGGCTCCATCGATTTGACTAATTTTTCTTTTAAATGTTCGTATTAATCCATTTTACCTCTTCATCGAAAGAAAAATGTGCCACGCCTACTTTTACGCCCACTCTTTCTATTAAGCGCATAACTTGAGAACGGCCTGACCGATTTGGACGATTTTTTTCTTTAAAATCATCGCCATGGTCGAACTTAGGTTTTTAAGGAATGAAAACTTTGCCCCGCCCACTTTGTTCGATTTACCTAAAATCAGAAAACGGCTCCATCGATTTGACTAATTTTTCTTTCAAATGTTCGTATCTTTTTAACGGACTTTAAAAATCGAACGCAAACATTTTTCCTAATTTGGACAGGACAACGTCTGTCGGGTCAGCTAGTATATTTATATTATAAAAGGTACTGTTCCATCTGGTGGTACACCATTGTTTTATCTTAAGTGGTGTTTGATTAAACCTTTTCTGCAAGGTTACATTTATAGTGCGGCAGTTTGTTGTTATCGACGCAAACAGAAGATTTTTTTTCCATTTAATTTGAAATATCGAGTGGCGCTAAATTTTTAATTGGATTCGGTGAATATTGGTAACACTTTCGTATACTTGTCTAATATTTGAATATATTTCGACAAAGAATCGGAAGACAATACAAGAAAATTTCGTCTATTTTTTTTTTCCTTTTTTGGCTTTGTAAACCACATACACTGAAAAAAATTTCTTCACAGATCCAATGAAATTTACATTAAAATTCAACCTATGTAACCTTTCATTGGATTAATGAAATGTTTCATAAAATCAATGAAAATTTTGCATTAGTTTAATGACAAACGTTTATTTTATCCATTTTTTCAATGAGGATTCATAAAATCAATGAAAATTTTGTCATTGATTCTATTAATCCTTCATTAATCCAATGAAAGGTTACATAGGTTGAATTTTAATCTAAATTTCATTGGATCTGTGAAGAAAATTTGTTCAGTGTATGGAAAGGAAAATATTATATGGGACTTGGTATTAATAAAATTTTATAAACATTGATTTACTTGTGATATACATGGATATATACATTTAGTACAACTTGTATACGGGGAACAATGATAATTTTTTTTGCAAAATACTTAAGACCATGTTAATAAAATACGAATAAAACAAGATTTTAGAAATGTCGGAAGTAATCAATTAAGTTGATTTTTTCTACTTAGTATATACATTATTTATGTATTTTTCTTTTAAATCTTAAGTAAGTTAAGTTTTTTGCCATTTCGGGGCGGGACTCGTTGACATATTTTTCTAAGTGTACATATGTTTTATAAATTTGACGACATCTCAGCTATAGACGTGTTAAATTTCAATGAAATTGGACTATTTGTTTTGAAAGTGGAGAGTTATAGCGAAAATCCCCCCACAATATTAATGGTTCATTGGTTTTGGGGGGTGTGGGGGCCAAAGGGAGAGGAATTGAAAAAAATCTTTGAGTGTATAAGTACTTGTTTTCAGTCTGTTTGTGAGTGTGTATGTGTTAGTGTGTGTTTGTGTGCTAAATAAAAATGTAGGTTAAAATGCCGTTGGTGATGGTTTGCTTGTTTTTTTTATTTTTTTTTTGTTCATTCTTTTTTTTGCATTCCTTTACATTCTATTCAAAATGAAAATGTTTGTTTTATTTCATTGAATTGCATTCGTTTCTTTTTTTTTTATTTGTATGTGTTTTGTCGTTGTTGTTGTTGTTGTTGTTGATGTTATTGTAACTTACCATTTTGATTAGATTCTGTGTTAGTTTCATTTACTTTATTTTCCATATCGGAAGCTTCATCCCCTAAATTGTTGTCTGTCATTTTGGTTGCCAGACGTGTTGCACTCACTCACTGACTGACTCACTCGCCGACAAAATTACAAAAAATTTTTAATTCTTTGACTTAGGAGTCCGCTTTTCTTGAAATTGTTGTTGTTTTTTTTTTTGTTATTTTATTTATATTTTCCGTTTTTTTTGTTGTTGCGAATTTGTTACAATCTTTTCTTTTTTGTTTCCTCTTCTTTTAAACAACACGTTTTTCTAGCTTTAACTTTATCTTTAGCTTTGATTTTATTGTTATTATTATGGTTTTTGTTTCTTTAAAAAAGCCACTAAACACACAAACAGACCTTTTTTTATTCTTTGAAAAAAAGAGAGAAAGTGAAAAATAAAGAAAACTTTTACATCATTTTCGTTTGATACAAATTATCTTTTTGTTATTTTTTTTTTTTTAATTTCTACAAAAAAGTACTAGAATTTTTGTTTAATTTGAAAACAAATTTTAATTCATGCTCATGCCTTTTTTAATGAAATTTAATTGTGTAGTGTTTGTGTTTTTTTATAGAATTTTCTTTTTAGCAATCATTTAGAATTGAGGTTTTACGTTGACGAACAGGAGGAGGTACATACCCTTTGAAGTCTGCATGTTTCCTTTTTTCCTCATTCATACAACAAAAAATTGTGTTTGAGATTTATGTTTTTTTTTTAAATTTAAATCCAAACAATTTTAATCAATTTTTTTCGTGCGTTTTTTTTAAGAATATTTTCAATGGATAATTTATTTTACCACCCAACAAATATGAAGAATTGGTTATGTAATTAATATTGTTTTTTGTTTTAAATTTTATTTTTAAACATAAATAAATGCATAAAGTTTTTTAAAATCATTTTTTATGTATTTAAGAAATTAAAAAAAAGAACTGTGTTTTTTTTTTAAATAATAATAAAAAATGTTTTAAAACTATAATTTGTGCTTGTGATTGTGCGAAATGTTTAAAATGTTTAATTAAATTAGATTTTTCATTTTTTAGTATTCTATAATTATAATTTTTTTTTTTTTTTTGTTTGCGAGTAGCTAAAGAAAATTGGCGTTTAAGTTTATTTTTGTGGAGATAAAACTTGTGCTACTTCGTGAAAATTCCAACTAAACTGAACTGATTTTTACCCAAAAAGTGAAAAGTGTATAAGCTGCTGCTGCTGCTGTAAAACGTATTGAGAAGGTCCATGTCTCAATGAAGACCTGCGTATTACAGTTTTCATTAGGAAAATATGGAGCGTAAATTATACGGCAGCATCTCATAAACATCCTTGACAAATTGTTTGCATGTGTGTGCAATGCCTGTGTGTTACGGAAAGCTTTAGTACCTATTTTTTGTTTTGCGGAATTCAGGGTTGCCAAGATGCAGGATTTAAAGCAGAAACCCAATTTTTATTATTTCTTATATCTGATGGTACTTTAAGGTTACAAATTTAATGCTAAGTTCACATTTGGGTTTTTAAACGCGTTTAAGCAAAATGTTTATTAAGTTAATCAAAGCCGTTCACACTGCATTTGAGATGATTAAGATGACAGATAATTAAGATAAAAAAAAACAACAAACAAATTTATATTTATTTAAAGTATTAAAAATGATTTTATAAAGTTATCAGAAGATTATTTTAATCAGTTTAATGATAAAATTGGGAAAATTTATGAATTATTAAAGGAAAAAAATAAAAACATTAAGCAGAAATCGTAGCCGGTTGTACACGATCATGTTGGCGATTCTACATTACACTCAGTTTGAGGTATGTTTAGTAGATTTTATGTGGTTTATGAAGTGATTTAGTTGTAATCATTAACAAATCACTTCAATGTATGGGTAATCATCTCGATTTTGAAGTGATTAGAGCTTAATCATGTTCGAGATGCTTAAACGCGTTTAAGAAGCCAAATGTGAACATGGCATAAGCTAATAAATTAGTTTATTTTTTAAAATTTTTATTTGGTTATCTCAAAAGACCTTTTTATTTTTCTTAAACCCATATTATGACGCCCAGTTCTTTTGTATTGCTTTATTGATGTTGAATATTCAACAAACAATGTTTTTATATGCACAACAAATGTAAAAATATGCAAGCAAAACTGCTTAAAATGTTCACGTCAAGAAAAACTTTTACTATCATTTATCTCGCAAAAAGCGTTGTATCATGATCAAGTCTTGTAAAAATAGTGAAATCCATTAATACCTCCACCACAAAATTCCGTGGCACAAGCTAACTTAATTAACCGAGCAAAGGTAAATTAGACCTTCAGCGCGTTGAAGTGAAACATACCAGTTTCTGAAGGGAATCGAACCCGCAACCCTAGCACAAATGGACTAGCTCACTACCCGCTAGCCTACCAGGGCACCCATTAGAACACATCAATTTAAAGTTGGCGCTAAGCTTACTACACCATTGTTTAACAGTAGACTTTTAAGGCGCAACCCATAGAACATGTGTTCAAATTAATTTACATGCATTCTTATGCTCTTTTATTAAGTCGTCAATTAGTCCCCATTTACATTATAGGCGAGAGGGGAGAGAGGAATTAAAAGGGGTACACAAACGAAAGTTACTCTTCAATTCGTTTTGTTCGCTAGCACGTTCTCTAATTGTTCTCTCATCTGACGAAAAATGTATTAAAGTTCGGTGGCACAGAAAAAGTTGTAACGACAAAAATCGAACAATGTAAATATTAGGACGACTTCAAAGAGGAAACGACAATAAAAGCAACGACAAAAGTCGTTTAATGTAAGTAGGAACTTACATTTTGCATTCTTTGACGCTTCGATTCTTACTTTATGCTCGAAAGGGTAGAAAGGAATTAAAAGGGATACACAAGCGATTCGTTTCGTTCGCTCATTCGTTTTCTCATTCGACAAAAAAATTAATTTAAGCTCGGTCGCACAGTAAAAGTTGCTGCGATAAAAATTGCACAATGTTAACGCAAAAGCAATTTTTAAGAAGAACCGACAAAACCCGTTCAGTTTTTGTATTTTTTCCAGCAAACACACGCGCTTCATTTCAATTTAAAAAAAAAAATAATATAATGATGCAATTTGAAAGGTATTCCAAGCTTGTTTATGCTTTTGGCAATATGCAATACCTCTTAATAATTCTTAGATTTATTTTTAGTGTTTTATTGTAATTTGTGATAGTGTAATTTTTATGATATTGCTGAAAATCGTTACAGTCATTTAAGGTTTTTTTTTTAGTCCATCATATTTCAAACGCTTTTGTGTTTGCTGGGTAAAGTCGCTCTCTTCCATTAACTACAGTTTAAATTGTCTCTTTTAAAAATTTTTATTTTTAAAGTTGCTTTTCAAAATAAATTGTAAAAAGTATTCCGTATATATTCTAAATGAAATTGGCTAAACATGGTTTATTTATGTTTGTATGTTTGTGTTCCTATAACAACAGATCGGCTCTAAGTTTCGATCTAAATATCTAAAGCTTGCAAAATTGCTGTTCCCCCAAAAAGTGCATAATAATAAGTGGCAGCTCTATGCTCACTTCACCGCTCATTTGATAAAGCTTTTTTTTTTTGCCTAAATGCGAGTTCAACAAAAATCTAGGGTTTTTGGTCTGGCGCAAAAAGCTTTAATTTTGGTACATGACGAAAAAAAGCTTAACCACTCCTTAGTATGAAATTATGTAAGTTATTTTATGTTGACCAAAACCTCTTTTTCAAGCATCCCTAGATTTTCCAGCTCAAATAAAAAAAAGAGATGCTCGAAAAGAAAAAAAAAAACAACAACACAATTTTGGTCAAACACGGTGAGAATGTGAACGATAACAACCGAACAATGTTTTAATACATATGTACAAGCAATAAAATACGCGTACAAACGAATACGATTATGTACATAATTTTGTTAGTATTTGTAACTTCAGATATGTGTGTGTGTGTGTGCGTGTGCAAAATGTTTATCCTTTGGAACAAAAACAATATCCTAAAACGAATTTAAAGTGAGGTAGTCAAGCAGCCAGGCATCCAGCCCGCCAACCAGCTAGTGAGCCAGTTTAACAAACACATACACACACAGACCCATCCAATATGAAATCGAAAACAGAAGTAGAAGTTCTGTTAAAAAAAAAACATGAAACCAAGAAAAAAGCCGAGCAGTAGGTCAGTAACACATACGCATTTAGTATCTCGAAATATAAAAATATCTGTATGTACATTTGTATACTTTTATATAAATTGTACAAGTTTGAATCGTGTAAATAACTATGTTTAGATTATGTAAGCCAACAACAAAACAAAAAAAAAAAAAAAAAAATAAACACGATGAAAACATTTTTCGCACACAGCCTGACATACATTTGTAAACAGTTACAAAAATGTATCTGAAAAGTGCCCAGTCGTATTTAAAGACTTTTCTCTGCTTAAAAAAAAAACTCGCATTGTTACATTTTCGACTATAAAAATATAAAAATTGAGCATGAAAAAAGATCACAGGTGTTAAAAACAAAATTTTATTTCGTTAAAGTTTTTATCTTTTGTTTTATCATTTTACAGACGAAATTAAGGCGTTTTCTTTTGTTCTACAATTAAACTTTGAATTTTTTCCTCTTTGATTACAATTAATTAGCTAAAGAATATTTTGATAGCTGAAATGCAAAACCACTTAACTGCCATTTTTAATATTAACAAGTAGGAACACAATATGTTACATATTAGAAAATAAATGCAATTTTGCCAATTTAATCTTGCAGATTTACAAAATATCGAACAATTAATTAATTTTCGGAATGAAAATAAAAATGTATTATTGTTTCAAAGACTAATATTAGTTACGTTCTTTTGAACTGATACCCAGCTAGCATTTGGGCGATTATTTTTTGAAAAATCACCTAAATGAATCCTTTCAGATGAGTTTTGATGATTAAAAACTGATATACATATCACTTGAGTGTTAGAAAAAGGCTTCATATATGATTCACTGACATGTTAAAATAATGATTTTTAAATATTTTGAATTTTTGGTTTTGCCAAATGCAAGAAAAAAAACAAGTAAGAAAGCAAAGTCGGTCAAGCCCGACCATATGATACCCTACACCACAGTATTAAAAAACACATCATGCTTATATGTCCATATAAATATAGATTTATCTATGTTTATAAACTTTATTAAAATGGGTTTGAAAGTTTGTGTGCGGCAGAAATTGCCCCCTACCTCCCCTTGTGGACCTATTTTTGAAAAACTGTATAGCTTATGTGTCCATATAGATATGGATCTATCTATGTTTTAAATTTCATTAAAATCGGTTTGAGAATCAAAAATTGCCCCAATTTCCCCTCGTGGTCCTATTTTTTAAAAAATGCATCCCTTTTGGTTCCATAAAGATAAGGTTCTATCTATGTTTTAAATTTCATTAAAATCGGGTTGATAGTTTCTAAGAGGAAGAAATTTCCCCCTATCTTCCCTTGTGGTCCCACGATTTGGCCCATTTTCAATAGGCTTGGTCCTTGCACCAATAAGAACCTATGTCCCAAATTTTATCAAATTATCTTCAAAATTGCAAATTTGCGCACAAGGTTACATGGACAGCCAGCCTGCCAGCCAGCCGGACGGACATCGTTAGTTCGAATCAGAAAGTGATTCTGAGTCGATAGGTATACTTTAAGGTGGGTCTAGGACCAATATTTTTAAGGCGTTACACACATCAACACAAATGCATAATACCCTCTCCACTGTGTGTATAATAAAAATAGAAACTTTCATGTCAGCCAATCAAATAAGATATATCTGTTAAAAAGAAGCCCAAAAATTATTGACAATTTATGAACACTAGATGACCCGTGCGACTATTTCGCACCGTAATTTTTATCAATGAAAATATTAATCTTTCAATTTCTAATTATTTTTCGTCATTAGTGTTAGAAATAAGCTTTAAAATGAGATATCATTCATTAAATTTGATGCGGTGGTATGGGAGATATTTGCAACCGACAAAAAAAAGTGCTTTAGAAATAATATATATGATAAATGCGAAAAACCGATAACTTTTGTTTGGTTTTAAATAAAGCTGATTCGAATAATCAAAAGCCATAATCAAAAAGGAATCAGAAAATTGTATCACAAATGATTCTTTCAGATGATTCATTGGTAGGGTACCATTTTCTCACAACGAGAGTATCATTTGTGATTGAAAAATGAACTCATATACACAAGGGTATTTTGATCTTGAAGCTGATTCCTTAATAATTAGATTATTATACAAAATGCTAGCTAGATGGCTATTTCCTTCAATGAAAACACAATAAAAATTTTTACAAAAAAAAATTTGCTTTGCATTCGCGAAATGTAAAATAATTAAGAAAATTTTTCTGTTTTTATTAAATACTAGCGGATACTCTTCGTAGTCTTTTTTTTAATACTTGTATTTTTTGTAAATTTAAAACTTTAAAGATTTAAAAGCGGTTAATTTATAATTCTTCGCGGAAGTTTCTTATGCTAATCTGTTACATGTTTAAAAAAAATTCTGCCACTAAACATATTGACAGTGGGATCTCCAAACTTTAAACGGATAGAAAACAAATGTTTCTATAAGTCGTTATTAGCAACAATATAAAAAACACCTTACCTGTATCCATATTCTGTAACTATAGTGAGAACTTCCCGCATCGAAAAGATGTGAAACAAAATATTTCATCGTTTCTCGAAAAGTGAGAAAAAACTGTGTATGTAACGCATGTCAAAACTATCAAAAGAGATTACGTCGTAGCGTTATAAATGTGGTAACACCCCTACAGATAATATTGGACTACGTGGTCCATTGTGGCTTAAATGTACTACTTACAACATGGACCAATGTGCTGTAGTATGGACCATGTTATAATGCGCCCCATACACTTTTCAATTCAATTGTCAACTGAGTCTTTCAACTGAATTGATGCTTGGCCACACACTTCATCAACTGAGTTGAAAGACTTAAAATTAATTTTAAAATTTAACGATATAAAAGACAATTTTTAAAATACTTAACTTTTTTTTGCAAAAGAAAACTACAAACAATAATTTTGACAGCTTATCAATAGACTCGAGCACTCACAGTACAATCGAATTGAAAGACTTAGTAGTCAACTTGAAAAAATCAAATTTTTTTTTCTTCAACCAACTCGACAACCGTCAAACTAATCAGTTGACAAAGCCATACACGCTTTGATTTGAAGAACAACCGACTCAGTTGACAACTGAATTGAATCGTATATGGGCTGCTTAAGAAATAAATATGCAGTGCTGCCAGCAACTGCTTGATGTTTACTTTTCAATAGTTTACAGTATTACACATTGATAGCCATGATGGTGTCCATTATTAATTGTTTATTTAGTTTGTGAAATTTGTGGAAAAAAGGTAAAAAAATTAAAAATACCAAGTAAATATATATTTAATAATAGAAATAATAGACTACAGTACACACCATAAAAGGCGAACAGTAAAAAATGAAAAAGAAAAATGCTTAAACTACCCCTTAAGTACTTTTAAAACTAACCCACTTTAGTACTCCAAAAAAAAAAAAATTTTAAATGGACCACCTCTAACCCATATATTGGGAGTAGTTTTGGAGTACTCCTACTCCTTTATGGACTACTCTTGACATGGATGTATGGACTAGTCTCGTTATCTGTAGGGACTGCACTCGAAGCCGATGTGACATTGCAAACGTTGAGAACGCCAGTAACACATATCTTTAGCGGCAACCAAAAAAATTTTACTAAAGTTCAAATGATGAGATAAACTTACTGTTTATTGTTGATGTGTTTTGTTTAAACTTTGATATTGTTACAAGTAGAACTGTTGCTTATAAGTCTAATACGTTTAACAGTTTTATTTGGTTTAATATCTTTAGTTTTTCTAAAATCTTTATGGATGAAGTTTCCTGATGATCTGGCCTAAGCAACCAGTGAAATGCGCATAGGAATAGCTTATCCCATCAACAATAAATTTCAAGTGTTTTTATCAAGAAAAACTGGAATCTTATAAGCTTCCCGATTACTGCAGCATATTCCAGGCTGAGATATTTGCGGCCAAGATGGCTGCTGATTTGACACGTAATTCCATTGCTGGGAACTCGCACGTGAATTTTTTCATCGATAGACAGGCAGCGATCAGGGCGATAACCGCTGATTATTCATACTCTTCGATCGTCCAGGAGTGTGGGGACTCGATGGATGGACTCTGTGTGAATAGGAGAGTTCACATCTATTGGGTTCGCGGCCACCAGGGCATAGAAGGCAACGAGGAGGCGGACGAATTGGCGAAACGGGGGGTCCATTTACCATACGAAAGGGTGATGGCCATTCCGGCTCCAATTCAGAATATAAGGAGAGATACGGACTCTGCTATACGGAGGAGATCAGAGGCGATTTGGGAAAACACCAGAACGTGTAGGGTCTCCAAGGTAATGTGGGGATCCTATGATCCGGAGTTGACAAAAATTCTTCTGTCGCTATCGAGAAGGGACTTCTGGTAGGTTTTTTTGACGGATCATTGTTGGACTGCTTTGGACAACTTTGATATTGTTACAAGTAGAACTGTTGCTTATAAGTCTAATACGTTTAACAGTTTTATTTGGTTTAATATCTTTAGTTTTTCTAAAATCTTTATGGATGAAGTTTCCTGATGATCTGGCCTAAGCAACCAGTGAAATGCGCATAGGAATAGCTTATCCCATCAACAATAAATTTCAAGTGTTTTTATCAAGAAAAACTGGAATCTTATAAGCTTCCCGATTACTGCAGCATATTCCAGGCTGAGATATTTGCGGCCAAGATGGCTGCTGATTTGGCACGTAATTCCACTGCTCGGAACTCGCACGTGAATTTTTTCGTCGATAGTCAGGCAGCGATCAGGGCGATAACCGCTGATTATTCATACTCTTCGATCGTCCAGGAGTGTGGGGACTCGATGGATGGACTCTGTGCGAATAGGAGAGTTCACATCTATTGGGTTCGCGGCCACCAGGGCATAGAAGGCAACGGGGGGTTCCATTTACCATACGAAAGGGTGATGGCCATTCCGGCTCCAATTCAGAATATAAGGAGAGATACGGACTCTGCTATACGGAGGAGATCAGAGGCGATTTGGGAAAACACCAGAACGTGTAGGGTCTCCAAGGTAATGTGGGGATCCTATGATCCGGAGTCGACAAAAATTCTTCTGTCGCTATCGAGAAGGGACTTCTGGTAGGTTTTTTTGACGGATCATTGTTGGACTGCGGTATACGCCCAGAGGGCGGGGCGGTTGAATAGTGACTATTGTAGATTCTGTGGGGTACCAGGGGAAAAGGAGACAGTGGAGCATTTACTCTGCTACTGTCCGGCACTCGTTCGCTCCAGGGCGAATTGTCTGAGAGATCATTATTTCCAAATTATCGGGGAGGTCTCCGGAATTGGGCTAACGAGACTCCTGGCATTCGTCAAGAGAGTGTGGGGTACTCTGAGTACCATTACATCGAAATGACCTCTTTCTAATATTCTTCTGTGGACTGTCGTAAAACGTGGTAACGCTAAGGACCTATTTTGGTCTCTAACCTAACCTAACATGAAGACTCAATGGAAATAAAAATGCATTATAGAATAATTTCAAGCAACAAGTATGTAGTTACGTGCTTTTGCTTTAAATAGTACTTGCAGTTGTTGTAACGTACTTTCGATTTTCACTGATAAAATATGTAATTTTCATTATCTGAGATGAAAAATAGAGTGCATCATAATCAATCAAAAAACAGACTTCGCATTTTTTGCAAGTTACGTCGTTTTGCATTGAACTTTTTCAATAAAATTTCTCACACAAAATATTGTTTTCATTTTCTTAAACAGGCAATTACAAATAATGACCACGACGCACTGTGTCGTGAGGGCGGCCAAAAATAAAAAAAATCAACTGTCCAATTAAAAAGAAATGTAAATATGGTTTTACTGAGTATTTTTAAAAAATCGTGGATCATTTCTTTTTTTCATTCTTTAGTCCTTTTTTCATCCATACATGATCTAGAAACTAAATCGGTATCATATTAAAGTTACTACAAAATTGCATTTATATATATTCCAGAGCACCGTGTAAAATGCATTTAATTTGCAAAAATCTAAACTATTTACATACAAAGATGATATACTTGCCAAAACATAAAATTTGATACCCATATTGCCCTATTTTAAACGAAGGGTTGCCACCCTATTGCATTTTTGTCAAAACGCGAACTAGCACGATTTTCAAAAAAAGCTGAGACACGTATTGAATTAAATCGACTAAAGATTAAAATATGTTAATTTGGCACTTTTATTACAAACAACCCCGAACAAAAAATTCAAAAACCGTTTTTTTTACAGAAAATCCTTAAAAAAAGGACATGGATGATCGTCCTTAGACAAATTGTATACACAGTTGGACGCGCCTTAACCTTTCTTACGATACCCAATTTGTATATGTTGGTAAGGAAACAGATTCTTAAATTAACAAAACATGCGAAAATAGACCCTTTTTCAAACTGGTCCAGCTCACGAGAGGTCAAAGCTGGAGCCGAAATATTCAAAATGTCATCTTAAAAAAGTCCAAGGTTCATTTTTAGGAGGGTACATCGAGCACGAATTTTGCTTCCATACAACTTGAGTCGCTCTTATGAACTGTCTTTACGTTTTGCTTTTTCATTCTTTGTTTAATTTTGTTATTGTTTTCAATATCGAAAGCACATGTCGTCAACATGACATGAATCATTTGAACGCCAATTCATGTTCAAAGAAGAGAAAAAAAGAATCTTGTAAATAAGACATAAGCCGTATGAACTCAGACTAACACAGCGTTTACATTTGCCAGTACTGGCAAGACAGTAAGCATATATATATTAGTTGGCAAAACAATGCAAAAACAAAATAGCTGTAAAAGTGTTTTTGTATTAGTGAAAAAGTTTAAATGAATTGCTACTGTCTTGCCAGTACTGGCAAATGTAAACGCTATGTAAGTAAAGATAAAAAAGAAACCATATTAGAAATTTTTAACTTCAGTGGACAATAAAAAAAGGTATTTGTTATACTTTAATCAGTGCTGCCACAACCAATACAATTTTAACAACCAAAATTTTTAAAAAAGTTACCAAATGTGAAAAAATATAACCAAGTTAAAAATGCCTTTTATTAATTGAGAAAATCGTTAAAATTTATTTTAAGTTGCATATAACAAATAATGAAAAAATCATTGTACGCAGTACAAATTATTATTAGTTAATAGGTGCGTTTGAGTACTTTTACAGTAAAATGTATTAAATGAGTAAACTAAAAAATTTTCAATTATTAGTATTGTGGTTATTTTATTGAACTATTTATGGTTTTTAATCCAAATTTTTAATATTTTTAATTAGGCTTAAGTTCATTAAATTTAATTTTCATTAAATTATTTTTATGAAGAAAGGAATTTTACAACATGAAAATTAATTAAAATTTATTGATAATTTTTCATTCTTGACTCAATCTGGGCTCGAACCCAGAGTGTTAAACGGCAAGCCCTCTGAGGAGATTGAGTGGTTGCAATCGAAACATGTCAGGGTAACCTGTCCGTAAACACCTGGGTTCGAGCCCAGATTGAGTCAAGAATGAAAAATTATCAATAAATTTTAATTAATTTTCATGTTGTAAAATTCCTTTCTTCATAAAAATAATTTAATGAAAATTAAATTTAATGAACTTAAGCCTAATTAAAAATATTAAAAATTTGGATTAAAAAATTTTCTCTCGCAAAAAGCTGTTGTCCAAAAAAGTACGCGAACGCAAAATTTGTAAAAATTCGTAAAATTAAGGCAACAGCTGATGGCAAATAATTGAAGTGTTGAACAACATTGACACTTTTGACTACTTAACTCGTTTTCTTATTGGTACTCGATTAAATACTTTTTATAACACAAACATTTTTGGAAAATACAAACAAACTATTTTATGTAATCTTTCATATTTGTTTGTTTTTTATTTTATTTGATTTTACTAATTTGTAGCGGGTTAAATTATTTAAAAGAACATGAATAATTTTTTTGCTATTGATTACTTAAGTACCCAAATACTTCACACTTTTACAACTCTTAAAAATTAACATAACAAAAAAAATTTCAAAAGTTTGTATTTAGCCAAATAAATGCTTCACAAACAAGTTTAATTAATTAATATTTATTCACTTTTTGTTTTGGTTTAATTTTTATTTAAACTTTTCTTTTATTTAACCATTTTTTTCACAATTTGTATGCTTTTTTATTTGTTACTTTTGTTAATTAACCTTTTGAAACATATGTTTTTTTTGATTTACTAAATTTTACTGCAAAAATTTCTGCAGTAAAAATTTGTAAATACTCAGACAAGAACTGTCACTTTTCGCTCTCAATTTATGTTCTCATTTACTGCATTTTGTGTACTTGAACGCAATTTCGTAAAATGCAGTAAAGTTTAGTAAAAAATAGTAAAAACTTTTGTGTTCTCGAACGCAACTAATAATTGTATCACGAAAAACACATTCGTACGTTTTATTATTTTAGAAAAAAAGTAACCAAAATGAAAAAGATATTCACATCTCCACATTGAAGAAAAATATAACCAATTTTGGTTCGAATTAACCAAAAATCCGACTTTAATATAAGATTTCTGCAAGTAAGTTTATTCCAAAAACCTTGGTTTAATTCCACTTTCGTCCACCTCTAATTTTTATTCACGGTTTTCAGTGGCTAATCAGGTTAAAATTCGTCAGTTTTTTAATATTTGGCTAAGGCATAATACACAAAGTGCAGCAGAGCGTGAAATAGTATCTTTTTTAGAAAAACTATACGAAAAAAAAAACTACATAATACCTCTAAAGGAAAGTGAGGAAGAACATTTTATATTATTAAAATTTCGCAAGGAGTGGAAAAAGTGTCATTACGTGAAAGAAAGATTTGAGAAAAAATTGTGTTTGTGCCTAGATACACCACTTCGAAAGTTGTTCCGAACGTACCAAAAGGAGAAAAGTTGAAGAGCTTGTGGCATCAACAAGTTTAACCCTTTAAGAAAAAGCTTTAAAAAGAGTTTAAAATCCAACAACTTCAACCACTATTTCTGTAGAAAAAGCATTGGCACTTTTTATGGCCATGTATTTATCTTATAGACAGTATAATATGATGAGCCGGGCTGCCAGGTTTGACGATTTTTTGTTCCGAAATTAACAAAGTGCCGATTGCTGATATATTTCTAAAAAGTGACGATTTTTTCCAGTCTCCAAAGTCTGAATAAAACATTACATTTTCTGACACGTTCGTTTTTTAATCTTATGGCCATTTTCTCAATGTATCGACAAACTGCCTGTTACTTAATGTCAACATAAATTTATTGGAACGATAAACTGTCCGTTAACGATTTTGGGTTTCTCAATATACCGACAAAAAACATTGTTTTCAGCTGGCAACGCCACTCAAAATACATGTAAAAGTTGGGAGTCAGCTGATTGAATTTATCTGAACGGCAAATAAAAGGAAAATAAATAATTGGCAGATGAGTGCCGGTTAGTTTTGCGATAAAATCGAAGCAAATGAGAAAACCAAATTTCTTTAATGTGCAGTTTTTCGTTCGGTAAAAAGATAATTGCCTAATGAGAAAATGGCCATTAGAATGTTTAACAACCTTTACAAGAGCGGAAGACGAAACGTTTTCTTTTGCTTAGCGTTAATGCTGATATGCAATAGCAACGTTGTGTCACGAACAGTAGTGATAAATTTCTTCTTTGATAAAGCCCACAAATTTGAATAATAAAAATAGAGATAAGAACGCTAGATTGACCAAAAAATAGCTAAATTGCCATTATTGATTAAAAGCGGCCAACTTTACTATTAAAAGAGCGTTCTAAATCGGGGTTTCCACTTGCAAGGAGTTGACGCCGCTCTATTTAGGTATGCTTCTTATGCTTATGGGCATGACATATTTTGAAAACTAGAAAACGCGTGCCGGTTTTGTTTAGGTTCGGTTGTAATATGCAAGTCTTAAAAAAATCTTTAAATGATTCTTTTCAGAGTACAAAACAACACTTTGTTTATCTTTCGTCAAACCATCAACGAATAAACCTTTTACGACTCTCTGTATAAATTATATTTTCAACAAATATACGTCGAGTATTTTACGAGTTGAAAGATAATATCTACATGAGTCTCATACGATTCATGACATGAAATACTCGTTAGATAATCTATGTGCTATGGAAGAATCTCACTCGTATTACAGTTTCGCGTGTGAGTAATCTACTACCAGGGCTGCCAGGTACTTTTTTTCCTTGTCCCCAAAAAATTAAAAAAATATCCCCAAAAATCCCCAAATTAAGAAAACAAACCTTAATAAGCAAATATTTTTCTGTTTGTTTTTTTTTTCTGACCAAATTTAAAATTTTTTTTTTTGTAAAGTAAAAAATAGTAAGAAAAATTTTAAATTAGAAATCCCCAAAAATCCCCAAATAAAAATTTTTTGTAAAAAAAATTATTTTATTTTGTTTGTACCCTGAAGGAAAAATAACATAAATTTATAAAGTACCTTTAACACTACCTTTTAACTAAAATGACAATGTTAATAAGGACCTTTTACACCGTATAAGTTGTTGATAAGAGTAAGATAAAAGTTTTGCTACTTTTTTTTTTCATATTTTTAATACGAGACAAAGAAAAATAAGCATAAATAATAAAAGGGAAAATATATTAAAAGAGTGTAAAATCCCCAAAAAATCCCCGAATTTTTTTTTTTAAATCCCCAAAAAAATCCCCAATCCCCAAATGACTTTCTTTGTCCTTTTTGCTCGCATAAAATCCCCAACTTTGGGGATAAATCCCCAAGTCTGACAGCCCTGTCTACTACGATTAAAAAATCCGGTCATCGACGATCAAAGACGTTTTTTTTTATGAAAATCGAATATAATATGTTTAAAAAAAAAACCTGAATTGTACGTTGTCAGATTTTTTTGACGATTGTTCGAAACGTGAAAGACGATTATTTTATTTTTCCCATGAAATTGACGATTTGCTCACAAATTTATCTGGCAGCCCTGATGATGAGGACAGTTGTTAATGAATTTCATAAAGACTGCTTTCCATCCTATTATGCCTTGCAAAATGCGAAACAAAACTACATTCCAGAACCAATTACTGTTTCACAAACGTCTGCTGAAGTTCCATTACAAACTTTTCTCAATATGACTGTGAATAGTTAGATGCCAAACGGGAAATCCCGAATTATCCCGAAATCCCGGGACTTTTCGGGATTTTTAATATATCAACTTTTGTGTACAAAAATGTTCGTTTTTATTGAATTTTTATACTTATATTTCAGTTGTATTTTTTATTTTTTTAAATTCTTATTTTTCTTTTTTAAAAGTATATGTTATATATATATATATATATATATATATATATATATATATATATATATATATATATATATATATATATATATATATTATATATATATATATATATATATATATATATATATATATATATATATCATAGCTGCGTATTACGAATATTTTTATAACAAATATTTGTTAAAACTAAATAAATATAAATTTTATCAGAATATGAAGAATACAAATTAACAAAAATCATCTGATATCGTTAATCACATAACTGAAATCCGACTTTGTTAATTTGAAATTAAATATTTCAAATTTTGTTTTATTTGCTTGTTGGCCAAGTTTAATCATATTTCAATTCCATGAATTTAAATAAATTTACGATAAATTAAATGTATTTTTATATTATTCGACTAAGATTAAGATATATGATATTTTGTTATTCAATATACAAATTAACAAAATTTTTTGTAAAAAAATCTACTTAAAAAATTTTTAAATATTTTTCTCTGATTTGATTCAAATAAAAATATTCGTTTTTTTCAATATTCATTAAAAAATTTACAAATAATTTTATTCAACACAAAAAACTTCCAAATAGTTTTATTTAAAAAAAAAAATTGTAAATACCATAATTCAACAAAAAAACTTCCAAATAATATTATTTGAAAAAAAAAATTATAAATACTTTGATTTATTATAAAGAAAATTCTAAAATTTTAGAAAATGGAAATTTTTAACACCTACGGTTACAAGATGGAATTCGTTATATGATTCTGTAAAAAGACTGCTTAAATTTGAAAATAAACTGGAAGACGTTTGTAAAGCTCTAAGTATGTCGTCTTTTACAAGCATATATATTCAATATCTTAAAAATTACGTATTATTAATGGAGCCCATTTCATTGGCAATTGACTTTTTACAGTCAGAAGGAGTATTTTATGGGCTTTTGTTGCCTACGTTAATTACAATAAAACTTTAACTTCGAAAAATTGTGTTGAACGAATGTAGCGTTATCAAAGAAAATATTTTGAACGAGCTTCTTGACTGTATCCATAGCCGCTAAAATGATTTTTTTTCGTTAAATGAAATTTCACATGACGCGATAATAGCATCCGTAAGTCACCCAGAAGTAAAATTAAAATGGTATAACATTATTTCTGAGACAACTCATGTAAACAAATGCAATATACATGAAATTGTAATTTCTGAAATGAACAAAGTAATAGTTGCACAAAATGTGCAACCGAATTGTGATGTTAGACAATGTGCGTCATTTTTAGAGTATGGAACAGGTAACTTAATTATCAATAATAAATTTTTAACATTCTTAAACTTTCACATGCTTTAAAAAAACTTTAATCTTCACACTTGTATCGTTAAATTTGATACAAACTTTTTCCCCTTATAAACAAGTCAGCCAGATTACCGCTTGCGTATACGCCTGAATTGCTTTTTTAAGTAGATAAAAGTGTTAAAGAAAAATTCCCCGGAAGTTTTCTTTATTCTTTTTTAAATTATGTTTTCTTTGTTTCTAGATGCAAATGAAAAGGTTATTACACCATCTGAAAATGAACTATTATCATATCTCAGCGATATTGATGTATCTTTAAAACACTTAAAGAAATATCCGAGAATCTATGAAATTTTTTTAAAATATAACACACCAATTACATCTTCAGCACCAGTCGAGAGACTTTTTTCACTAGCAGGATTATTGAATAGCCCAAGGAGAAATTCTTTAACTGATGATCATTTTGAACAACTATTAATTTTAAAAACAGTTCTTAAAGCAAACTCCTTTATTGTTCTTCAAGACTAGAATGTTTTGTAATTTTAATAAATTTGGTTTAAACAAAATAAAATAAAATAATTTGTTAAAAAATTTTTGGAATAAAAAATTTTATATATTTTTTTTGAATATCATGTATTCAATAATTTATAATTTAAATATTTTTAAATTTTTTATAGTCTTTTGAATAAAATCATTTAGTTTGTATTAAATTTCTTTACATTTTAATAAAATAAATATGAATATTATTCAAGTTTTTTATATTCAAATATATAAAATTTTATTATGTTTCAACGAATATTAATAAATTGTATATTTAACGTAAAAAGATAATTCAATCTACAATTTTTGTTTTCATTTTAAATACATTATTATCGAATTTAAATTGATTCAAGAAAAATAAATTATCAATAAAATTTGAACATAGATTGATTTTATTTTCAGCGAAAAATATTAGCTAAAAATCCAGTTTAAAAAATTTAATTTTCTATTTTATTCACATCTTACAGCTATGATATATATAAATATATAGAAAATTGAAAATTCATAGATAAATAAAAAAAGTGTTGTTTATTTAAAAAAAAATCCCGAAATCCCGGGATCCAGAAATCCCGGAATTTCGACATCGGGATTTCAAATCAATCCCGATTAGCATCCCTAGTTTGATTAAAAAAATGATGTTATCTGTGAAGTTAAGTGGAGTTTCGATGGCAGTTCGGGTCACAGTACAAATGATAAATTTGGTTTTTTTTTTGTAATATTAAAAATAAATGAATATGAATAAAAAATGGTTTCTTAAATTATTTTTACTCAAAATACATTACAACTTGGTAACCCAGCCAGCATTTTCCATCGTCTAGGAGTCTACTGGAAATCTCACAAAGAGTGTTTCTGATCGTCGACGAGCTCATTTTTTAATTGTAGACGATGCCTAGCACGGGAGAAACTGTTACACCCCAGGGGCGAATTTGTCGATTACAGAAGCGATGATGTGATAGACAAGAGTAAGATAGTAATGCACACCATCTGAATTACAACCTAGTACACTTTTTCGAATGCATTGCCGCATTTGTGGAGTGAACGCCTACCACTTGCACACAAAGTAGGCGGGATAGTGAAGTGTTCATTCAATAAATATAAACTCAGTACTGCTCTACACACATTCTTAGCAGGAAGTAGACAGTCTATACAAAATCTCGCTTACTTCGTAGGCAAGTGGAAGGCGTCTTGCACACTACTTCACACACATTGTAAGGAGGTAGACTTTTTGGATTTTCGCGTTATTTCAGAATGTTAGATTTTCAGGACATTCAGACCAGACTTCTTTTATAAATTGAAAAAATATACTTATGTTTAACTCGCGATAAATTTATAGATTGTTCCTTATTAAAAATAAACTACTTAACAAAGTAGCAAATGAAAAATAACGGGACCCATACAGAATTTATCAGAACATTATAAAAGATGAATGAAATTCATTTTTGTAAATTCCATACACTTCCGTCATACACTTTGTAAGCTAGAATTCATTGAACACGAAGTCATACACACTTCATTGAAGAGATGTGATGTGGTATGCAAAGTTCGCCGCTGGGACGTGTTGATTCGTATGAGAGATTCTTCCATACCGCAGCGAAATACACTTATATTTAGCATAAAGGGGATCGTTTATGATGTATGTAGTGATTTTCTAACGAGTCTTTCAAAAAGCATGCCAAGAGTCGTATGAGACTTATGTAGGGATTATTTTACAATTCGTGAAATGCTCAGCCGTATAACTGAGCTACATAAAAAGGGGTATCAAGCATCTTTTTCATTTCAAAACTTCAAATTTCCATACAATTTATATGAAACAAACCTTAAGATCGCGAAATCAGCATCATCCTGTCGGAAAAAACTTTATTACAGATCCTTAGTTCGGTTTGTTTTATTAAAGTTGAATTGACAATAGAATTTTCATATTTCAAAAACGCTCTTATTTAGGTAGTTTGGTAATTGTTATATGACTCTTACAGAGAGTCGCAAAAGGTTCACTCCAAGATTTAAAGACGAGCGTAACAAAAAATGTATAAAAAAGAGTATTAAATAAAAAAAATTTAGATGTTTTTGTTACTCGTCAGATAATCATCAGAAGATTCTTTGGGAGTTGTGTTTTAAACATAATCGTCAAACAAACAGCCTATGCTAGCTGGGAGTGAAAATGTAAAAATTTACTAGGGTATACACAAAAATTTAAGTATTTTTGTGAATTTTGTATGAACATTTTTTAATAAGCCCTTTTGTAAACTTTTTTGAATATGCAAGTTAATACATTTCGTATTAAAATGGTTTCAATCATCTGATTTTTATAAAAATTTTACAGAATTAATTGCGTTTACAAAGCAATAATAATAGTTTTAGTTAGAGGTTAAATTTTACGATTTAATTTTTATTTAGGATAAAAAAAAATAATTTATAAATTCAGAATGATCTAATAGTTTCATGTACCAAAAAATACTAGCTAATAATAATTTTGCTAACAATTTCTCTTAAATTTTCGAAAAAGGATATTTTTGAACTGGGCCGAATTTGGCCGAAACGTTAACGCTGTTTAAGGCAATCAGCGTTGAATATTTCATTATGGTAGAACCTTTTTTTCTTCTGTTATGACATTTTAAATTTTCAGGATATATGGGAAGGACCCGAAATTTTCCATACTTGCAATTTGACTATTTTTCATCAATTCAAACAAGTGTGCCAAATTTCATAACTCTACGACAACTCCTTCTATTTTTGGCCGCTCGTTATATGAAAACACGACACTGTGCGACGCGTGAGCTGTTTCCTTGCCCAGTGCAGTTTTTCGAATCTTTAATGTTTAAAGTTTTTAAAGTTATAAATTTATATAAGAGTATTAATGTGATTCGAATAAAAGAATAATTTATTTTATATTTCGCACAAAGATTTTTTAACGTTTTTTTCTCTACATTATCAAAGAAAACGCCCTAACTTATTGCAAATAATTAAATGTTGGAAAGCAAAAAAAAAAACTTTAATATTTTATAAACTTACCATTATCGCTTAAATCATTTAACAATTTTCCCGTACATGATTCTTCTAAAAGATAATCAGGGGCTGCTTCATTTTCTTCAGTCTTTGTTACTTTAAATCTATCCGGCATTGTCTGCGTTAACACCTTTTGATTTTTTATTTTGAATAGAATAAAAGAAAAAGAGTGAAATAAAATCAGATAGAAATCGTTATAAAATTTGCTTACAAAAGTTATAATAAAAAATGTAAATAAAAATGCATTTAAACATCTGTGAATTAACACAGATACATACATTTGTATATACATACATACGCCATACACTAAATGTGTACAAAGTGTACAGATGCATACATACTCCCTAAATATATATGTCATGTCTTATTAAAAAGTGCAAGTGAATCATTATTAATATTTTTATAAGTTTTAATTGCAGGGGTGTTTTTTCTAGCTGCATGGGAAACTTCGATATCGATAACTTTGGTTTGACAGATAAGAATGTATAATTGTGTTTATATTTCTTTGTTTGACAAGTCATCATCAATCGTTTGACGCTAGAACAACGCTTTCAAATAGCGAAAATTTTTTTAAAAAAGTTATTTGCGAAGTTCATCGATCACTTCGTTCATTTAATGAAGCTCATTTCTGGTTAAATGGCTACGCCATTCATTTCAAAAGAGCGTGTAAAACGCACCAAACAGCAAAAAAAGGCCTATCCAATAGGTCTGCTTACCTCTACAACAAAAAACAACAGGCGTTTTGTTTGTGCAAGATTTCTCGCCGTTGTCAAAATCTTACTACTACATACAGGCAACAAAAGGAAAAATGTTTTTTGTGTGCATGTATGTATGTGTGGCAAAAATACAAAGACGTAACCCTGAAGGAAACCTGTGCCCATGTTCTGTAACTCTCGCGTCCAGAAAGTTTTCGATTGAAATGTGTGAAATGAAACAAAAATGCCATAAGTTGAAACAAACCGCTGTTGTTCTCACTTAACTGTGTCTGTAACTTTTTTTGGCGAGTACTAGCTGTCACGTAAGGAAATTACTCGCCAATTTACAGAAAAAGTGTGCCTGTAACATTTTGGTGAGAAAAGTTCCCGCTTTGAACTGTCAAATAAACTCACGAATAAAAATGGGGCGAGAAAAAATTTTAACATTAAAAAACAATTAAAAATGCAAAATGCAAAGAATAATAATAATAATATTTTATTCTTGGCACATTTTTCATTGTTTTATTATTTTGCTTTTAACATTTTTATAAAATATACGAATGTCTTCAAAGCTCGTTTGCAAACAACAAACATTAAAGTCGCTCTTTACATAATTTGGCATAGCCGACGCTTGTGTTTTCGCCGACGTCGCACAGTGGGTTCGATGACACCGAAAGTGGCGATTAATTCATGGGAGCCGTAATATAAATTTTTTTGAAATTTTTTTTTTTTTTTCAAATCGTTAAATATACATTTAAAGGCATATTGTGAAAAAAAGATACACAAAAAAAATTTTTTTTTTACGATTTTATAGACATTTTTATTTTTCGGAAAATTATAGTTTGTTTCAGAATTTTCGCCGTAATTTCAAAATGGAAAGCGATTTTTTTAAAAAATGAGAAGCAAACGAAAGCTTATATTGTCTTCTTTCTAAAAATTAAATAAATAAATATATATTTTGCATAAATATGAACATAAGTTTAATTTAAAATCTGAATTTGGGTTTTGAAGGATTTCGAGAATTTTACAACTTTTTTAAAAAAGTAACGAAATAAATTTTTATAATTTTTTTTGTTTATCAAAAATTGTCGTACACTTAAAAAAAAACCATATTAAACAAAAAAAAAAAAAAATAAAAAAAAAAAATTTTTGTCTGTTTGGGAACGTTTTTTCAATTTTATGGAAAATGGGCTTAATTTACAAATTTTATTGTATATTTAAAATAGAAAGCTATAAATGATTAAATAAAATTTAAAACAAGTAAGAAAGTACAGTCGGTCAAGGCCGACCATATGATACCATACACCACAGTATTTAAGAACACATAATGCTTATGTGTCCATATAAATATGGATTTATCTATGTTTATAAACTTCATGAAAATTGGTTCGAAAGTTTGTGAGAGGCAGAAATTGCCCCCTACCTCCCCTTGTGGTCCTATTTTTGAAAAACTGTATAGCTAATGTGTTCCTATAGATATGGATCTATCTATGTTTTAAATTTCATTAAAATCGGTTTGAGAGGCAGAAATTGCCCCTATCTCCCTTCGTGGTCCTATTTTTAAAAAAATGCATACATTATGTGTCCATATAGATATGGTTCTATCTATGTTTTAAATTTCGTTGAAATGGGTTTGATAGTTTCTGAGAGGGAGAAATTTCCCCCTATCTTCCCTCGTGGTCCTACGATTCGGCCCATTTTCAATAGGCTTGGTCCTTGTGCCAATAAGAACCTATGACCCAAATTTCATCAAATTATCTCCAAAATTGCGACCTGTACTTTGCGCACAAGGTTAATGGACAGCCAGCCAGCCAGCCTGCCAGCCAGCCGGACGGACATCGTTAGTTCGACTCAGAAAGTGATTCTAAGACGATCGGTATACTTTAAGGTGGGTATAGGACCAATATTTTAAGGCGTTACATACATCAGCACAAATGCATAATACCCTCTCCACTATTGTGGTGTGGGTATAATTAAAATAAATTGAATATCTTCTATCTTATATATATGTATCTTCTTATATATAAATACGGAAGCAATTTTTTTATCGTTGATTTTTAAGTATCTTAACGTCCACCGATTTTAATGAAACATATATCGTTTTAAAGGTATTTTTGTGTAGAAATGCACAATATACATTTTATTTAAAAATTTTGAGGATTAAATGGTTTTAAAAGCGTTTTAAATTTGTTTGCAAACACACGCACATCTATATATATAAAAATGAAAAATGTTTGTATGTTTGTGTGTTTGTTTGTTTGTTGGCTTATAGACTCCTAAACTACTGAACCGATTTTCCTGAAATTTTTACAGATACATCACGTGAGCCCTAAAAATAAAATAGGCTACTTATTTTTTCGATAGGGGCAGGGGAATTGGTATCCCCCATAGGATGCCAATATTAATTATCGCATATATTAAGATCCGCTGCACGCATTATGCAGAACTTTTGGTAGTAAGATCTTCTGAGCCCCAAAATTAAAATAAAATAGCAGCGGGGGAAGTGGAATCCCCCATAGGACGCTAATGTTTAACATCGCATATCTTAAGAACTGTTATAGTGAGAATGTTCAAACTTTCTAGAAGTAGCTCTTATGGTATACTACACTTTTGAAAATAAAAATAAAGCGGGTAGGTGCAGGGGGGGAAATACCTCCCTTAGGATGCATACATTAAATATCGCTCAACTGAAGAACTATTAAAGGGAGAGTCTTCAAACGTGGTTTAAGCTACTATTATAGTAAACTATAAATTTTCTATATAAAAATGGACGGGAGAGAGAGGGGAGGAGCAGTACCCCTCATAGATAGAAATATTAATAAGAGCCATTGAACGCATTTTGTTCAACTTTTGGTAGTACGATCTTCTGAGCCCCGAAATTGAAATAAAGTAGCAGCGGGGGAAGTGGTTTTCCCCATAGGACGCCAATGTTTAATATCGCATATCTTAAGAACTGTTATAGTGAGAATGTTCAAACTTTGTAGAAGTCACTCATATGGTATACTGCACTATTGAAAATAAAAATAGAGCGGGTAGGCGCAGGGGGGAAATACCTCTCATAGGATGCATATATTAAATATCGCTCAACTGAAGAACTATTAAAGGGCGAGTCTTCAAACGTAGTTAAAACTACTATTATGGCAAACTTTACATTTCAATATAGTAATGGGCGGGGTAGACAGAGGAGGAGCAGTTCCCCTCATAGATAGAAATATTAATAAGAGTCGCTGCAAGCATTTTGTTGAACTTTTGGTAGTAGGATCCTCTGAGCCCCAAAATTGAAATAAAATAGCAGCGGGGGAAGTGTTACACCCTATAGGACGCCAATGCTTAATATCGGATATCTGAAAAACTGTTAAAGTGAGAATGTTCAAACTTTGTAGAAGTCACTCTTATGGTATACTACACTTTTAAAAATAAAAATTAAGCGGGTAGGCGCAGGGGAGAAATACCTTCCATAGGATGCATATATTAAATATATCTCAATCGATAAAATGGTTAAAGCAGTGTTGCGAAGCGCACCGGGTTAAGCTAGTACATGTATAAAAAGAAGTTGTGTGTTTTGTTATTCTCCCTAAATGTGTTTTTTTTTCTTGCATTATACTGGCAAACACACATGTGCACACATGTATAAACGACGGTTATGCTCTATGTTGTTCTCCCAAAATGTTTTTGTTTTCATTTTGCACTTGCAAACACACATGTATAAACGTATTAGGACAGGGTTACCTTAGACATTTTAAAAAATGAAGTCGCGCAAAAACGTCGTTTAGAAAAATAAAAGTCGGAAACTTTTTTAATGACTTTTCACGACGATCTGTGTTTCTATTTTTTACTTTGATAACATTTCATGAAAATCTTATAAATAAATTACGGGGATATGCACAATATATTTTTTTTCTAAATTTTTGGAATAAAAGTGTTTAAAAAGCATTTTAATTTATCCTATAGACACACGTACAAAGATAGGTGAATAGTGAATTTAGCCGTTCACTTAAAATGTGTACGATTTTATTGTACAACGCACAGGTTCTCTCAAAAGTAAATGTGACGTGGTCGAATTTCGGCCACCGGGCGATCCTAGTATTATTAAAAAGATAAATTAAAAATAATATATACATATATAAATATTTCTACATAATTGATTTAAGCTCCTATTTGTCCTTACGACAAAATTTCATGAATTCTAAAATTTGTATAAAATAATAAAAAACAATATTTTAATTTTTTTTATGCATTTTGTTTGTATTTAAGAAAAAAATTGTATATTATGCATTAATTGTTTAAACAATCTGCATCTTAATCTTCCTCATCTGTATCATTATGTTCATCCTCACCTTCATCATCATAATCTTCACTGTCATTACTCTCACTTTCATGTATTTCTTGAGAAATAATAGGCGATAGCAAAAGCTGTAGTTCGGAATTTGATAATTGTTGCTTTTCTTTCCGATTATTTTGTTTATTTATACTAGATATGAATGGATCTGAACTGAGAATAAAAATCTATTTATAAATATCTTCATTCGACTTTTCTCGGCTGCATTTGCGAGTAAAGTGTTCCCTATAATTTTTAAAATCCTTATTTCTGGCTGCCTGAGCTTCTTCTGAAAGTTCTCCAATCGGTAAAAGGGCTTATTTTATTACTTCGGGACCATGAATTAAAAATTTATATATTGTAGGAGTCATACAACAAAGTACTTTGCAGTGTTATGAGCAAAATTGCGAAAATTCTCTATGTGGATTTCGAGACCACAGGAAAAACCAACTAATATTGTGCGCATATTTTTTATTAAGGCCAAATCAACTTTCGTTATTTCGATATTTTTTAAATGCAATTTGTGCGTTAGCTTATTTTTTAGATTTTTTTTTTGCATTTAATATACATACATATCACTGATGGGATTTGTGGTACAATTGTACCAAATTTGGTACAATCGAAACTTAATTGGTACACTGGTACAATTCATCTTTTTTTGGTATAATAAAAACAATAACCACGTAGTTTTAACATTTCTTTTAGGTGGATTAACTCACTTTTCTTTTCAATAATAAAATGTTTATTAACATACCTCCAGCCCTGACCAGAACTACCAAAGATTGCATTATTGTTAATTTGCCAAGAAAAGAGAAATTTGTTATTCCTTTTTATTTTGTATTCCCCCAACACAATAGTGAAGAGGGTATTTAGCGTTTGTGCTGATGGGTGAACACTAAAAATATACCGATCGACTCAATATCACTGTCTGAGTCGATTTAACGATGTCCCTCCGTCTGCCTGCAGGATATTTAATCTTGTGCGAAAAATTAAAGGTCGCAATTTTGAAGGCAATTTGATACAATGTTGTACATTGCTTTCAATTTATAAGTACGAAGCCTACTGAAAATGGTGATAATCGGTTCGTAATTCCACATAGCCGCCATACAAACTACTTTCCGGAATAGTGTTTGTGACTATAAACTCTATTATTATGTTGGTATGTATTTAGATTTAATTTAGGCAAAACTTATTTTATTGCAATCTAAATCATCTTACACAATTTTATTGAAATCGGTCCATATTTGACGATTCTACTCTCGGAAAGCTTTAAATGCCGTAACTTGATTAAAAATGTTAGTATTGACATAAAAATTGGCTTCAATTACTTTTAAGATATACTATGTCTTAAAAAATGTTGGACGGGTAGGTACAATATTAACCATAGGTTCCATATGAGCGCCCTTCCTAAAATGCGTAAGATAAAACAAATCTCATATAGATGAAGATAACTAAATAATATTCAAACAAAAAACTTTCACATGAATCTTTAATTCCTAATATAATTTTGTTCTGGCTAGTCTATGATTGCCCATGGGTCCGAAATAGACTCTTTAAATACTGTGCTGTAGGGTATCAAATGGTCGGGCTTGACCGATTATAGTTTTTTACTTGATTTGTTTTTAATTTTATTGAATAAAAAGTGTTTTGAATTACTTTGTATGATTTTACAGTGAAGTTTTGGTACAATTTATGACAATTTGGCACAATTTTGCTATTGAGACGCTACAATTTAAGAATTGTGAGATCCCAACAGTGATACATATTAGTATTTAAGCTTTAGTTTTGTTCGAACATTAAGTGTTTTCGTGATCATTTCGAGCTCGTGAGTTAATTTTAAATTTAATAAAAGCACGAACGTATGAAAAAATTACAATTCGTTGTAAATAAAACAGAAATTATTTTTTGTAAGTGCGCGTGTGTCAAAATTAACTCACGCAACCATCTCTGATAGAAACCAAACTCATTTGTAGCAATAACTTTAATACCGAAAATAAAGACAAAAGAGAATTCAAAAGAAACAAGTTGATTTGCTGTTTGTTTTTTTTTCAGATTAAGTATTTAGCAACTGGAGTTCTTTCACAAAAATTTTAATAAGTAAAAAAACGCGGTGCCTCTGCAAAAGTTTGGTGTGGAATATATAAGCTAAAATACTATATTAAAATATCACTTAATAAAATTTGCTGGATCGCAACAAGAAATTTGTTGAAACTCTGTGTATATATCGAAAATACCCCAAATATGGAGCACTTTTTAAAAAAAATATTAAAAATATTTGCAAAACTTCAAAAGATTTTGTTATTCGTGCTTAATTCCCAGTTTTTATTCTTGATAAAAACACTTGAAATTTATTGTTGATGGGATAAGCTATTCCTATGCATTTCACTGGTTGCTTAGGCCAGATCATCAGGAAACTTCATCCATAAAGATTTTAGACAAACTAAAGATATTAAACCAAATAAAACTGTTAAACGTATAAGAATTATAGCAACAGTTCTACTTGTAACAATATCAAAGCTTGAACAAAACACATCAACAATAAACAGCAGTGGGTTTATCTCATCTTACATTCCCCCCTACAATTAGTTGAAATTATCTCAACATTAATTGTAGTTGTAAGTAGGTTAAGAAAAATAAAATAAAAAACAAACAACAACTTACAAAAGATGTTGTCAATTAAGTGTTTTTTTAAGCCGTGCACTTGCCTGTTTATTATCAAAAAGTAATTTCAATTTTTGGGAATACAAAATTTTAATTTCAAAAGATTTTGTTATTCGTGCTTAATTCCCAGTTTTTATTCTTGATAAAAACACTTGAAATTTATTGTTGATGGGATAAGCTATTCCTATGCATTTCACTGGTTGCTTAGGCCAGATCATCAGGAAACTTCATCCATAAAGATTTTAGAAAAACTAAAGGGGAATGTAAGATGAGATAAACCCACTTTTTTATTGTTGATGTGTTTTGTTAATGCTTTGATATTGTTACAAGTAAAACTGTTGCTATAAGTCTTATACGTTATCAGTTTTATTTGGTTTAATATCTTTAGTTTTTCTAAAATCTTTATGGATGAAGTTTCCTGATGATCTGGCCTAAGCAACCAGTGAAATGCATAGGAATAGCTTATCCCATCAACAATAAATTTCAAGTGTTTTTATCAAGAATAAAAACTGGGAATTAAGCACGAATAACAAAATCTTTTGAAATTAAAATTTTGTATTCCCAAAAATTGAAATTACTTTTTGATAATTTGCAAAACATTTATCTAAAAAACATTAATGCAATGATGTTGCCAAATACCCGAAGTTGATGGTTCCATTTTAATAAAATTACTTTTAGAACGCTTAATAAGAATTATCAGCACCCAAAATATCTCAATTTTCAGTTTTAGGCACGGCACGAAAAATTTTGAAAAATTATTTGACTTTGACAGCTCACAGTCGATAGAGTAATTTACTCAAAAAATAACAAAAGTTTTTGGCAAATAGTGATGTAGAATTTAATTACCTTTCACCCAGTACCACACACGAATGTGTAGGATAAAGTTCAGCTTTTGAATTAATCCTCACTTTTGGTACATTTCAACCCTCTGTGCGTCGTTGAAAAATTTTCAATTTAAGTAAATTTTGGTCGCCGTCAACGATATGTGTTACTGGCGTTCTGAACGTCTGCAATGTCACATCGGCTTCGAGTGCAATATTATGACATTTATAACGTAACGACGTAATCTCTTTTGATAGTTTTCGACATGAGTTACAGACATGAGATACAGAATAAAAAAAGCTTATGATTTCGTATTCTTGCAAAAAGTGTAGACTACTTTTACTAAAATGTACTATCGATTCTCTGGTTCGAATGTATGTTACCAAAGGAACTACCTAGTCAGTACCTAGTCGGTAGTACCAACGTCAGTAGTAGATTGCCAATGACACGCACATGTTAAATGTCTATTGTAAATAACATTGCCTGGGGTATAATAAGTCACTAGTACTGGTGACTGTGTCAATATTGAATCAGTACAGATTCACTAGTGACGTTTTCTGCAGGGAAGCAAAAATATACATGTATAGGGAAAATGTAAACAACTTTTGACATCGTTGAGGAATAAACATTGTAAACATATGGCTTCTTGCGCAGACCTATTGGATAGACCTTGCAGCAAATTGTAACGCCATGAGGATTGCCTTCGCTCCAACTAAGGCAATTTTGCTTATTGACGTAGCCATTTAACCATTTAATCTTCGTAAAATGAACGAAGTGCTATATGAACTTAGCGAGCAGATTTATTTTTTCAAAGTAAATTTCCACAATTTGGAAGCGTTGTTCTAGCGTTAAACGATTCATGAAAACTTGCCAGAATTCACTGAACAGAAATATCAACAGTTTGCCATTATCAGCTGTCAAACCAGAGTTGTCGTTATCGAAAGTTCTAATAGGTGTGTTCCACAAGATCTCGGGCAAGTTCGGACTAATGAGAGTAATATGAAAATTACTCCCTAAATTTGCCAAATTACCCAAAACTGCTGGAACGCAAAAAACCATTTTCGCACTTCTTCAAATACTAATGCTGCTTACTTTTCAAATTAAGATCTATTTAAGTGATTTTAGACGCTTAAAAGTAATAACATTATAAAACCAAAACATTTGCATCATTGTTATTTTTTATATTTTGTTTTTTTATATTAAAAATTAAGGGAAATATGTATGCAATAACGTTTTTACCACTTGAATTTTTTTGCAAAAACCTTAAATTTGGTTCTTTAATATGTTTTTTAATTAAAACTAAACTTTTTCTTTTGCTTGTAAATTTCCTGAATTATTTATCAGTTCAAAAGTAAACACAAACAGCTGATTGTTTTTTTCTTGTCCGAACTTACCCAAAGAAAAAGTTCGTGCAAATTTGTACAGGAAATGAAAAATATTACTCTCTTAATTGCACAAAAATTGTTATGTGGAACGCTTTTGGGTAACTTTGTGCAAGTTCGGACTGTTTCGTTATGCAAACTCTTAAGTAATCAGGAAAACTAGCACAAGCTCCGATTTTAGTTCTAAAACATCGGCTAGTGGTCTTATTAGGAAAATGTTGCCTTAACCCTGGAAGCATTCTTATACAATTTGTGGAATTTACACGTAAAACTTACTGTCAATAATTTACACGTTGTTTATTATACATACACATGTATAGTCTGTTGCTGTTGCTTTGTAAACATTAACTAACATTTTTTTGAGAGATGTTAAAATTAATAATAATAATTCTAGTTTTCGTTGTTAATTGCGCATTAAATCTTTTATTTGCACTTATTTCTTATTTGGCTTACATATTTCTTTTGTTTATTTTTGTTAATAAAAATATTTAAAAAAAAATGAAAGAATAACTATCACTTTCTAAGTACAATTCATCTAAAAAAAATTAAAAAAAAAAAACAGACAATAAATAAAACGTATTATTAACACAAAAATAGTTTAAGTTTAAAATCCACATTAAATATCTAAGATTGGCCTTGAAGACTTTGTATGACCTTTTTGAAGAAAAAAAATATAAATCTTTTTTGAAATTTTAGTTTATTTAATTTATTTTTTTGGTTTTTGTTAATAATAAAAATATTTTTTTCTTAAAAGAAAAGAATAAGAACGATTTATCTGTATCATTGTATCAATAACACTGCTTTACAAATTTTAAGTTTGGAAAAGTACCAAAGAAAAGGCATTCAATTACCTTTTCAACGATATGGACTTTTTGGTTGGGCTCCACAAAGGTTTGAGTGGGACCATGCACCGAAAAACACAAAAGCATCTAAAAACCGGTACTTAGGAAAAAAAATTACAGCGTTTTTCGTGTTCAGGTGGTCTTGGTATTTTTTGGCTGTAAGCCAGTGTAATTATACGAAACACGTAACGTTCGAGACATAAACCCGAATGTAGTTTTACGTTAACAAAGAAAATATTATTTTCCAATTTTGTTTAAGAAATCAATAAAAAATGTGTTTTGGTTATTGATACACTGGGGAACAGTCATTTTGCGGCCTGGAACTTTGTTGTAAATTGTTACTAATTTGAGGTCGCTGATTTTAAATCAAATCTTTATTTTTCTCTATCAGCTCAAGTTTTTGAGATATACCGTTATTTAAAATATACCGTTATTTTTGTTGTGTGTGTTTGCTGCTGTTCTATTTATTTATGTACGTGCCTCACTTCAATACGAGGCAACTTCACCCAATTGTAAATAAAAGCAAAACGCGTACATCCATTTTTATGATCTATGCTCAATTTGTTCATAGGTTATTTGGCTTTTCGTGAAAGTAATAAGATTTTATTTTTTTCCCGTTTGGAATTTGTAATTTTTTTTGTTTTTTGTTTTTTTACTCAGCAATTTTTTTTTGGTAATTTCCAAAAATTTTATTGCTTTTCAAATTTCAATTACATCTTAAAAAAACTGGAAATGAAGAGTAAAGTTATGATTTTTAGAACTTAAAATTTTTGAAAAAAAGTCAAAAATAAGATTAATACCTGAATCTTAAAAATGCGAGCTGATGGAGAAAAACGGAGATTAGATTTAAAATCAGAGACCTCAAATTAGTAAAAATTTGCAATGAAGTGTTAGGCCGCACAAAAAAGTTAAAATTTGTTCCCTTGTGTTATTATTATAGTAAGTTATCTAAAAAGAAATTAATTAAATGCATTCTTCTGGTTTTGCAGCCTAACTTCTGATTTTTTATAAACGTAATGGTGTTTGTAATGTTTCATAAATTTTTTTAACAATTTTTCTTGAAATAAAGTTTCTGGAATGACAAGTTTTCTACTATTTACGAAAAGAAAACTGCAGTCGAAACCAAAAACTGTCGAACAAAAAACGAACTGTTCGCTTTTTGACAGCGACTGTTTACATTTAACATGGGGTCTTCATAATAAACGTCAAACTTCATATAAAAAAAACACTTTTGCATAGACTTTGACGTTTGGTATGACAAAAAATTGTCTGGTGAAGAACCCATGAAATGAATCAGAAATAAAAGCAACAGTTTTTTTTTGACCATTGACAGTTTTCTACCTTGACTGCAGTTTTTTATTTTTTAAACACTGAAGAAAACATTTATTCTGAACACCACCACAAATACAAGAAAAAACCAATCAATAAAGTATAGTCGGTCAAGACCACCACAATATATAAAAACAATTTTGGCCATGTTATGAGGTTAAGATTCAAGTGAAAGTTCTTTGTGCCGAATATTATTTATATATCTTCAGAGATTTTAGGATGTGCGTTTATATGGGACCTACATATGGATATGGGTTAGTTTAGGACCTGCCAGCACAAGAATAGCAGCTATCTTACCTTATTATCGCTAGTACTTATGTTAATACCAACATTTATAAGAAAGTTAGGCACTAAACTTCGGGAGTAGTATTTATATGGGAGCTATAGGTAAATATGGACCGATACCAATAAAATTTGGTTAAATGATTTTGACTGCAATAAAATAATTTTAAACCAAATTTAATCTAAATCCGAACATAAGAAGATGGTTTATGGAAGAAGCTTGTACGGGGCTATGAGAAATTTTAATTTTTACAACATATTTTAAGTACAGTGAGTCTCGTAAATATTTTGCATATTTTTTTACTCCATAAAGATTAAAGTACAAGTTGTTTTATATTTGAGAAAGTATTCCATTTATTACGGAGGTGATATATGTTACAACGTAAATATGATAACAAAATTACAAAAACTTGTAATATCATGGCCTTTTTCTGACATTAAAACTATTTTGACCCTAAATTAATACTCACCAAAGGATTTTGCTTTCTAAAAAAAATCATCTTATCCTTGCAAATATTGTTAGAAATTTTTACATTTTATATGGGCTTGCTTAGTTTATACGTTTCAATCATATTTTCGTTCGAATAAGATAATATTTTTAAGGTATTTTGATATGATTTATCTAATTAAAATGCCGAAAGGAAAGGAACTAAGTTTTGCCGAGAGGAAAATCATCTTGGACCTTCATGACCATGTCGTCAAACAATAGAAAATATAGTTTAGCCAAAGAACGTGGAAATATTGAAAATTTGGCACGACATGGCCGTCCAAAATTGTTATCAGGCAGATATGAAAGGAAAATACTTAAAGAAATTCGTGAAAACCCGCATTTATTTGCTCCAAAACTGAATGATAAGCTGAGAGGAACTCTATGCAACAATGTTAGCAACTAAATACTTCGAAGAGTACTACGATCAAACAACTTTAATGCTCGAGTAGCAAAGAAAATAAACAGCTAATATCTGAAACAAATAGAAATAAGCGATTATCCTTCGCTTATCAACATATAACTAAAGGTTTTGACGTTTGGAAATCCGTAATATTTAGCGATGAAAGCAAATATAATATATTTTTGGGTCTGATGGACGACGCATGGCTTGGAGAAAGCCGAATGAGTCCCTTCATATAAAAAATACCAAGCCGACAGTTAAACATAGATGAGGTTCTGTTATGGTTTGGTGCTGTTTGTCAGCCTCTGGAGTTGGAAATCTAATCTTTATAGATGGAATTATGGACAGACATGTGTATCTGTCAATTCTTAAAGAAAACCTTAACGCGAGTGTTGATAAAATGCGACTTCCAGCAAGTGGTTTTTATTTCCAACAGGACAACGATCCCAAACAAACAGCCTTAGATATTAAACTGTGGATTCTTTACAACACCAAGCATTTGCCAACGCCTCCTCAAAGCCCGGGCTTGAACCCAATAGAAAATTTTTGGGCGTATTTGAAGGAAAAGGTTGGTCAACGCCACATATCTTCGAAAACTACGTTGAAACAAGTGTTGCTACAAGAATGTTGAAAAATACCTCTAGAAAAGTGACAAAATTTGGTGGAATCTATACCACGACGATTAGCTGCAGTTTCTAAAAACCACGGTTATGCTACAAAGTATTAACTGTGACATATCCATTGTTATAAGGTAAAATTACGTGGTATTTTTCAAAAGCAAAATACTTTTGTGACCTTAAAAATGCACTATATTCTTCTAAAATTTCGTATAAAGAGTTTAATAAAGAGTTTGTCTTTCTCCTAACACGTTCATAAAAGGATATTCCTGTTTAATATAATAAATAAATAAATAGATGTCTATCAAGTTTCTTCTAAAAAGTTAATTTTTCTTATACATATGAAAAATAATTATGAGACTCACTGTATGTAATCGCTTGCGCATTTGTAAACATTTAATTTGATTACTCGCATTCGCTTAATCTATTTTCACCGTACTAGTTTCTATTACGTTTTAACCTTCATTCTCCTGTAAGAGATCAACGATGCGTATTTATATTATAATAAACCATTTATAAACATTTATTTGCATATGCGTTTGGAATATCCCAGCAAACAATATGAGTCCTAAAAGAGTCTTTTAGGACTCCTTTTTATGAGCAAAACGCTCATAAAAAAGCTCCTAAAACCCTCAGATATGAGCGTGTTTTCCTATGAAACCGTCAAAAAATTTTGTACTGAATATGAGCGTTTTAGGACTCCTAAATTTAACGATTTGTATGGAAAATTGTGAGCCTTTTTGCTCACAAATCAATCATAACAACCTCTTAAAAGAGTCATAAAAAAGGGATTTCGGAGCCAAAAAAGAGTGTTATAAGAGTGTTTCTTTTTCTTGAAATTAGGGTATTAATTTTATATGTAAATTTGTGCTTTTTAGCTTTTAATGGAAAAGTTTTATTAATATATGTTTTGTGCATGGAAATCATAATCATTTTAAACAAATTTTAGCGGACAAAACCACCTAATTTTCTTTTAACAAAAGCTTCAAATGGATAGTTTTTTATTTAAAAACAACAGAAATAAAACTTCTTTTTGCACAATTTCTGAAAGATTTTATCAAAACCACAACCGAACAGCGCAAAATTATCACAATAATGACAGACAAACGCAAAATATTGAAATTATCAAGAGAAAGAAAACAAGCTACCGTTGCCCCTCAGAAAACCCTCATAAATAAGAGCTTTCTAGGAGTGTGCTCCTAAATTGCTCATAAAAATGAATCTTTTCGGAGTCCTGAATTCTACAGGCTCCGAAATCAATCAGAATTGCTCATAAATTAGGAGGGTAATCATAAAACCCTCAAGAAAAGGAATCTTTTAAGAGTCATATTTAGGAGCGCTCCGAAAATTGTTTGGTGGGATATTGTAAGTATTCGCATTCGCAAAAACTTTCTTTGATTAACTTTTGCTTTCTCATTCTATTTCTTGTATCTTTTTCATCGAGTAAATAAAATTCCACACTTTTTTTTATTTGTTTTTTTTAATCTGCATAATTTTTTTTATTACAATATTTTAGATATAATTATTTTTTAAACACTATTTTTAAAATTAAAATTAATTTAAATATCAAATCAATGCAGAACTACATACATTAATTACAATCAAAAAATATGTTACACCATTTTAAGAGAATAACTGCAAACCAAAAGTAAGGCTTGGCAAGAGGGACGTCAGGAATTTCTTTTTCTTGGTAATCTAGCGAGGAACGCCAAACAAAATCTGGTGGCAAAGCCACAGCCATAACAGAGAGAAGTCCCAAAATAAAAACATGTAAAACTTTCATTTTCTTTTTGCAGTCAGTTTTAAATGTTATGACAAAGTTAATAAATGAACTCTTCAATTATACTGAAAGTCGTTGCGGTTGCTTTCAGTATTTATAGTAAAATTTTGAAATGGTGACTTTAAAATCTGAATTAAAATACACATGTAAGATTTTTTTCAAGGCGAATTAACTACAGGTGGTGTCGAAACGGCATCTGATTTTAACAGTTCGAGCTTATTTGTTTTGATTTGTTAGTGTTTTGCTAATAATGGTTGACATTTCGAGCTAATGGCACTAACAATGCAATGCAAAAAATCCTGTGTTGTTTCTGTTGTTTTTGGATTGTTGTTGTAGTTCACCTTGATTTTGTTTAAAAAAAAGACAAAGTGATATATTCAAGATTTTTTATAATTTTTTATTTTTTTTTTGTTGGGAACCCAAAGTCGGAAAAGCCCACTAAAAGGCTGATTTTTCACCACTTGTGGGAGTGTTTGGAGGATTTTGCTATTTTTTTTTCCAAAAGCAATGGTGATTAGATAGCACCGGCTCCTAAACAATGGGCGATTGTATACTCTTGCCGGATTATGCATTCAAATTGCTACCTGGGTGTGTTTGTTGCTCCTACGTTAGAGGGCATTCGTAAATCAAGGATGGAAAGTGGCTTTTATAATTTTGTACCAACTTGTATTGCAAAATAAATTTTATGACCATAATAGTATTCGTTTTGTTTTAAGAATATAACATTTTTGAATTTTTTATATTGTACGATTAAGAAAAGACACGGTTTGCACGTTTGGACGTTTGCACGTTTGCTAATCAATGTGGAATAGTTAAAGCTCTTTCCATGTATTGTAAAAAATTCGATAACAAAACTCTTAAGTAATCAGGAAAACTAGCAAATGCTCCGATTTTATTTCTAAAATATCGGCTAGTACCCTATACCCTGCAATTATTTCTTTAATTTGTTAAATTTACACATGTATTGCCTTTTGTTGTTGCTTTGAAGACATTAACTAACAATTTATTTCAGAACAATTTATCTGAAAATAAAACCATATTTTTCCCTACACGTTGAAAAAATTTTCCCTACAAAAATCCCTACGCATTATTGTCATCAAAATACCAAAAAACATTCGTTCTAAAAAATAAATTTTATTCGAACACATATGTATATTAAAGCTTTGACAAAAAATAAGTACAAAACAAAAAAAAAAAAAAAAATAAAATACATATACATATGTATGTACTTTTAATTACATTCAATTAAGGCCCTAAATTTGTAAAACGCACACGAAACGCCAACAATTATATTGAAAGCAAAAACAAAATCGAAAATATTTCATAATTTTGTTGTTGTTTTCTATAGAAATGTATATTGAATTTTTAAATTTTAAACGCTGCATATCTTGTGGCGTTGATAATTTTAAAACGCAATATGTATTTCTGTAGAAAGCAACAATAAAATTTTGAAAAATTTTTGACTTTGTTTTTGCTTTCAATGTTATTTTTGGGATTGCGTTGCATTTAACAAATTTAGGGCCTAAATCTTTCAACATTGAATGATACCTAATTTCGAAAGATTTTGTTATTCGTGCTTAATTCCCAGTTTTTATTCTTGACAAAAACACTTGAAATTTATTGTTGATGGGATAAGCTATTCCTATGCGCATTTCACTGGTTGCTTAGGCCAGATCATCAGGAAACTTCATCCATAAAGATTTTAGAAAAACTAAAGATATTAAACCAAATAAACCTTTTAAACGTATAAGAATTATAGCAACAGTTCTACTTGTAATAATATCAAAGTTTAAACAAAACACATCAACAATAAACAACAGTGGGTTTATCTCATCTTACATTCCCCACTACAATTAGTTGAAATTCTCTCAAATTAATTGTAGTTGTAAGTAGGTTAAGAAAAACAAAATAAAAACAACAACAACTTACAAAAGATGTTGTCAATTAATGGCCATTTTCTCAATGTATCGACAAACTGTCTGTTACTTAATGTCTACCTAAATTTATTGGAACGATAAACTGTCCGTTAACGATTTTGGGTTTCTCAATATACCGACAAAAAACATTGTTTTCAGCTGGCAACGCCACTCAAAATACATGTAAAAGTTGGGAGTCAGCTGATTGAATTTATCTGTACGGCAAATAAAAGGAAAAAAAATAATTGGCAGATGAGTGCCGGTTAGCTTTGCGATAAAATCGAAGCAAATGAGACATTGAGAAAACCAAATTTCTTTAATGTGCCGTTTTTCGTTGGGAAAAAAGATAATTGCGTAATGAGAAAATGGCCATTATTAGTGTTTTTTAGGCCGTGCACTTGCCTGTTTGTTATCAAAAAGTAATTTCAATTTTTGGAAATACAAAATTTTAATTTCAAAAAATTTTGTTATTAGTGCTTAATTCCCAGTTTTTATTCTTGACATGATACCTTAAGGCCCAACCAGAATGTGCATAAACAAACTTAGGCTACTGTCAAAATTAATCTAAGAGCATCTCAAATGCATTTAAAAAAATAAAACAAAATAAAAAAAAAATTGATTCCGTACGGAATGAGCGATAACTTTCGCACTTCGCTCAAGAAAATCACAGTTTTATAAAACTTAACAAAAAGTTTGCTTTAGTTCAATATGGTTTGACGCATATGATTAACATGATTTCGATCAGTGGAAACAAACAGCTGTTTTTCTCACTAAACTGTCCCCCGCTTTGAACTGTCAAATAAACTAACGAATAGAAATGGGACGAGAAAAAATTTTAACACTAAAAAACAATTACAAATGCAAAATGCAAATTATAATAATAATAACATTTTGCTCTTGTCACATTTTATCATTATTTAATTGTTCTGATTTTAACATTTTTATAAAATTCACGAATGCTTTCAAGGCTCGTTGGCAAACAACAAACATTTAAGTCGCACTTAACTTTATTTGACATAGCCGACGGTTGTATTTTCGCCGCCGTCATTGAAAATCTTTTAAATTTTAGTAATGTCGGCAATGTCACATCGGCTTCGAGTGCAATGTTATTACATTTATAACGTAACGACGTAATCACTTTTGATAGTTTTCGACATGAGTTACAGACACAGTTTTTTTCACTTTTCGAGAAACGATGGAATATTTTGTTTCACATCTTTTCGATGCGAGAAGTTCTCACTGAAGTTACAGAACATGGGTACTGGTTAGGCCTTTAGAAAAACACATACATACATATAAGTGTCGCCAACTTCTTAAATCGCAAACAACTCTGGAAATATATTTTTTAGGAAAAATAAATTTTTTTAGACAAGAAAATATCACTAAAGAAAGGTTTATTCTGCATTTATTTTACAAATAATGCGATATGGCTAAAAATCCCTACATTTTGGAGATTATAAAAAATCTGTCAGATTTTCCCTACGCTTCTATTTTGGTATCAAAAATACCTACACGTAGGAATTTTCCCCTACTTCTGGCAACACTGATATCGAGTTATGACCGTAGAAAAAGCTTAATCAGCAAAAACAAAATGATGTCGCTTAAGCTGTTTTTGCGCTTATGCCTCGATGGTATAAGCAATAAAATTTTTAATTTTCGTTATTATTGCGCATTAAATCTTTTATTTGCATTTTTTTATTTGGCTTATTTCTTTTGTTTATTTTTGTTAACAAAAATATTACAAAAAAAAAAAAAAACAAAGGAAAAAATAACTAACACTTCATCTGAAAATTTAATAAAACGTATTATTAAAACAAAAATATTTTAAGTTTAAATTCCGCATTAAATATCTAGGATTGGCCTTGAAGGCTTTATAATAATAAAACAATAAAATAATAAAATAAAACAAAATTTTTTTAAATTTTTATTTATTTAATTATTCAGGGGTGTTCTGGAAATCGAAAACGCAAGAATTTTAAACGTCGTTTTTTCATAAATTTATGAATTAAAAGAAGTTTATGTTTATTCTCTGTTAAACAGAATTTTGAAACAAAAATTACAAAAAGTAGATTAAAAGTGCATTAAAAACAACTTCCAAATTCTTGCGTTTTGCGTTTTCTATTTCCAGAACACCCCTGATTGCTTTTGTTTTTTTTGTTAATAATAATAAAATTTTCTAAAAAGAAAAACCAGTAACAAGCATTTTCTAAGTAAAAATAAAAAAGGCAAATTAAAGCAAAGATATTTTTAAATTTCTTAAATATTCGCCTGGAAAAAATTGTTTTGAGGTTAAGATTCATGGACAAGTTCTTTGTGTTAACTATAATTTAAATATCTTCATCTATATGAGATTTGTTCGCATTTAAGTGATTTAAGGAACTGGGTTTATTGTGGGACTTACGGCTAGTTTTGGATCTACCAGCACAACATTTTGTCATGGCGTAGTAGCTATCGTAAAAGTTATTTTCGCCAATTTGTATTTCAATACAAACATTATAAGGAAGTCATGGCAAATATGGCTCGATTCCAATATAATTTTGATAAGTTTGGACCAAATGTAATCTAAATATCAACAAAATAAGCTGGTTGATGGACACAAAGACTCTTGTCCCGAAAGAAGCTTGTATGGGGGCTATGTGAAAAAAAATCTCAAGAAAATTTTTAACATCACAGCTTGTTAAAAAATAAAATTTTAGGTCAACAAACTTTTTATTTGATTAAATGAAAAAATTTATCAAAATTACACTTTGCAAAATTGCGCTCAATAAAACATATTTAATAAAAAAAAAAAAAATTAAATTTTTCTTCATATTCAATAAGAAAAATATTTGAATCAAAATAAAGACAGTATTTTTACAACTCTTGTCCATCTTTTTAATAGCTCATAGTTCTTATTCGCTTTCCATTTTTGTGTTTCCAAAGTCTTTGGAAAAAAGTTTCTTGATAATATGGCCTTAGGAACCAGCGAAATGCTCATTGGAACTAGTTGATCCCACACACTCTATTTTAATGTATTTATCAGAGAATACAAATTGGGAATTTAGCACATCATAATTAATAAATAAAGATTTTGTTTGATTTATTCAGCATATCAAACAATTTATTTTAACAAATCACGTAAACATTTTATTGACTCAATAAACTTGGTTGTTGAGTAACAACTCAATAACTCTTCCTACAAACTTTTTTATCAATACCGCAAAAACAATTATCGCAGAAAATTAAAAAAATTTGTATGCGATTTTCGTATTCAAATATGAAAATTATTTTTTTTTTCTGTGTGCATGAGCACCTGCCATATGGACTCATCACATAGTGTATCCTTAGCACTATCTGACAAACAATGCGTTTACCAACCGCCGCCGTGTGTGCTTGGCTTTCACACACATAATTACCAATTTCAGTGTATAATCCGACAAAAATTATACACCCTCCTGGAGCTGAGCCTATCTTACCTCCGCTTTCTTAAGGATAGCCAGCAGCTTCTGTCGAAAAGCAACAGCACCTAGGGATGGTTTGTTCTCGCAGCTAGAGTCCTCCTCGAGTGGATAGCTTTCCTGAAGATTAATGATGACCCTTCCCGCGGTATTAGTGATTCCTGAAAGTATATCTTTAACAAAAAAGCTGTAACTCATTGAATTCTTTTGTGAGTTCATGTCTTGAAAAAGGGACTCCCTGATCGGACGGAGAACAAACTTGATGAAAAACAACTATTTTAAGAAAAGATGAGCTTCCGCAGGAAGCATTTTCTGCAAGAATCATATTAACGGAGGCCTCAACCCATAGTCAGACCGTTGCCTGCTCACTGGGTGCTACTGACTCCCGTGGCACCAGAGTGAGAAAGTATGGTGAAACCCCGGGCTAAAAAAATCAAAGGACTTCTAGAGCCCAGCTATGTTGGATGTTTTCCGCATCCCAGGTATGTGTGCACCTAATTTTCCCGGGAGGATGTTACACTAAAAAGTGAAATATACTTGAGATGATCCCTACACCGCCCGGGGGTAGTCCTTGCGACAATTAAAATCTATGTACCAATTATCTAATACTTTGCACGCAAAGTTTACATGGACAACCAGTTGGACGAACGGACGGTCATCGTTAGATCGATTCAAAATGTGAAGGTTAGTCAGTGCCAAAGTATACTCTGCATGAGAGGGATGGAACAATTCCATAACAATGTCTATAATGTACAAGAAAAAGCACAATTATACCATAATTTTTTATCTCCACATTACAACCGTCTAAGTGCTAAATAGAAAAGAGCTAAATCTATCAAATTCAAGTAACAAAAAAGAATTTAACGCTTAAGTCCATACTGGCTGTAATTGCTTAACGCTTATATGCATCCCCACTTGCGCAATAAACGAAATTGTTCTGGGCATAATCATTTCGCTTACATGCATATATGCATCATAATTTAATACAATTTTAAAAAATTACTTTAAAAAAATTCTCATATAAGCATCGTTTAAAACTTGAGTTCAGTTACAAACAAAAACTATTTAGTCAAAACTTATTTTGGGTTAAATGGAAATTAATTAAAGTTGGAATATATAAGTACATACACTTCTTATGCAAATAAAATTGTTTATATCAAGTGCCGGTTTACACACGTCAAGTTTGACTCGTCAAGTCTTGAGTTTTCAATTAGACTTGACGATTCAAGCTTGACGTGTGTGATCCGGCACTTATAATGCTTATAAATAGGGAGAGTTTTCTTTCTATAATCGAGTTTTATAGTTGCATTTTACGTTTAAATGCATATAAGCGATAATTAGTGCTAATTTTTTCCAACATCGCCTTTTATTCAACTTTTATTCAACAAATAAATGTTTCCATTAATAAATGCAGCCGCACTAATCAGTTTTTTCAGGTTATTAATCAACAGGGAAACAGGAAATATGCACTTAACCCGTTAGATCCCAAGCTTCTTTTAAATAAAAAATCCACACGTTTTTATATTAAAGCGAGCTTATAAGAGTTCAGTTAAGGAAAAACCTTTAAAAAATTAAAAAAAAAATTTTTGAAGAGTGTTTTTTGACCTGTACTCGTACGAGTACAATGGGACAATGGGGTGTATAAAAAATTAGATCTAAAATATCACAACATTTTGGACGGTCTAATTTTCGCTATTCTATCACTCAAATCCAATCGAGAGTTATCAGCAAGATGTAAGTAGCATTTAATTTCCTGGAAACGATTTTTAGACATGTTATTGGAAATGAATGGTAAGTGCGTATCCTCGTCTAAAGGCTCAGTTAGGCGAACGTTGCTGTACCGTAAATGTACTGTATCAATCAGCTGTTCGCTTTTTGTTATATGAAAACCAATACAAACGCTTACCGAAATGCAATGTACCGTAGTTGCAACGTATCAATCTGTATAAAATAGAATTTCATGCCGTTGTTACGTGACATTTGTAAGACAGTGATGGGCGGCTTGTATGTTACATTGAATGCGGGTAATTTTGCTCTTTTTTTTTGTACTTTTTTTCAGTTTATCTATGGAATAGCGACAAAATAACTTAAAATACAACATATTTCCAAATATACAAATATACATGTGTTTAGATGTTTAAAGTAAACAAATGCATATACATACACATACAATGGAAATGTGAAACATATTAAAGACTTTAAATGGTATCAAAACCTTGTTTGGTGTATGCACATTAACAATATATGTATGCTAAAAATTTATATATGCTAAAATACAAATTTATTTATTGTAAGTCTATAATATAAATATTAAATTATTCACATTTTTTACATACACAAAATACTGTTTTAATACAATTTAAATCACGTGGTACCTTTTCTGCACAACGGTCACTATTTGAACATTTTTGATTCCCATCACTGTGAGTTTTGTTTTATGTATACTATTGCTTTTTGTTTATGTATGGGAAAACATATGACACGTTTTTAAACGTTCTATAAGTGCACCAACGTGCTTACAGTACGGTGCGGTACATCACGGGTACAGCAATGTTCGCCTAACTGAGCCTTAACTGCCAATACATGCGCTCTCTTGGTAAGGAGTGATAACCGCTGTAGAGAAGAATGCCAATAAATACCTTTAGCTCTTCCGGAGTAATGTTAAACTTATGCATGTTGTGTTGTGAGGCCTATTACATAGTTTGGTCAATGATTAGATGCACAACATCATTATCAACAACTGTTTCAAATACTTCTACAGGAGATTTGCATTCAAGTGCAGTGCTCATATTACTCCTAAAAGTTTCAAAAGAGCTCGGCATATCTTTATTCATGGGTCTCTTCCTCCATTTTATTGCTGATGGCCCTAACATCGATTTCCTTAACTCTGAGAGTGGAACATCATTATCATCACTTTCGCTATCTCCAAGCAGTTCTAACGCCCCTGGAAAGTGGAAAATCATTACGTACTACATTTCCTTCGTCAATTTCTTCTTAATCTGTTTTGTGATCGGCATTTGGAGGAATTATGGTAAAGCCAAAATTCGTGTGACTATTACTTCAGCATAATCAAATGCAGCAGCAATATTTTCAAATTTTTTACCATAAAACATGTTAACGTACATCGCAAAATAACTACAATTATTATATGAAAATTATAATATGCATTATCCCATTGTACTCATAAGAGTACAGCAATAATAATGTTTACCAAAAAAACACTTTTAACCACTTTTTCAACAAATTTTAATAATTATACTTAAATTTAGTTAGATTAGCTTTAAATTTCAAGCGATCTTGTCCGCGTCAAGCTCAACACTAGCAAAATATAAAAAAAATAGCAATGACAAGTGCAAAATACTGAAAAACGGGGAACCACCTTTTTAAGAATATTATAATATTAGTTCACTCTTACACATGTTTAGTTTCTTTTGGTACAGATTTACTCTCTACACTCCAAAGAAATATTTTAAGCGAACAGCTCTTCAAAAAAGATAATAACGATATTGTTACGAGGGCATAAAATTCGGTAATTTTCTGTACTCAAGCAAGTAGAGTCGGATCTAATGGGTTAAAACACTTGTATGTATGATATTATAGTCGGTCAAGCCTCCGCCACAGTATTAAGAGACAGATTTTCGAGTGATCCTCTTATTCCGACCAGAATAAGATTATATTTTGGGCTTAAGCTCCAAAGGAGAAATATTCGTAGCCAAATTACAAACTTTGAATGCAAGCGTTCTTCAAATATACAGAAATATGTTTGGTCTTCGTATGGGAAATTTCACGCCCATTTCGTGAGATGTAGTGCATTAATAACTCAGCTATTTGTACCAAATATGGACAATTTTACTTTTGCCATTCTCGAGATATAAAGAAATCTGTTTTTGCCACGCCTACTTTCTTTTTTCGATATGTGTTATAATAGATATTCTGCTATTCAGACCGGAGACAAATTCAACAAATCAGAGTCATTTAAAAAGGTACAGCTATTCTCGAGTTATAAGTGTTATAACTAACACGAATTTCTTTTAAATATGGATAAATCCAAAGTGTTGAACGTGACAGTCGTAGGCATAAAAAATGCAATAACATTTTAAACAACAAATATTTTTACGTTCTCTTAATCCTTAAATAATAGCACTAAGAAAGCACAGTTATCTATGCTAAAGTTTATGGAGGGCGCGATTCTAGGCCAAAGATAATGGCAAAAGAAGTAGCGGTTTGAACGTGATAAAAATAGAAGTAGTTTTTGTGGATATGTATAAAAAGGCGTAATTAAGCGAAATCTGGCACAATTTTTTAGTCAAACTACTTTGAGAATTTTACGTAGCAATATCACATTAAAATGTCTTTGATTTGATTCCAAAATCTTCTGTATTTTCTTTTTTTTAAGCAAAAATCTGGGTCGATACGTGACATTTCGAACGTGAAATATTTTCCATAATAATTGAACTGAATAATGATTAAAACACAATAAAAATTTACCGTTAATCCGAATAACATATTGCTCTTTGAACTCTTCTTTAGATTACAGACCATGTAAGAACATTTTTTTGGAATAATTTTTATCAAATATCACCTCTTTTCAGGAAGATAATATTAAAGAAAACATACAATTAAAAATTCTCACAAATAAGAAATTACGTTTGCACAATTTTGCAGTTTGATTATTCATCTAAGTGAAAAAATGTATGGTCAAATTTATGAAATTAGTAAAATCTAAATATTTCTCTATAACAATATCGGATAATAATCAGCTTTTAATAACTTTTAAATGTTTGGTCACGGTGGACATTTTGACGGATATGCCCATATATACATACATATAGATAACAAAGTGCTTGTTTTTATTTTCTTTCATTGAATTTTTTGAGCTGACCTCGTATTGTGTGTAACTGTGTGTGTGTAGAATTTTATAAGAAGAATTGTTGAGTGTAATTGACATGTTCATGTGTAATAATTTTAGTTTTATACTACAAATCCTAATTTATACATTAAATACACTCCTGCAATGCTTATGTGTGTTTATTTACCAGAGAAAAAACTGGCAAACCAAGAGTTTTTGTGTTCATATTTTTCCCCCACTCTCATTTTTTTCTGATGTTCTTTTTAATTTAACCGCCATATTTAAATATTCACACATTCATGCAGATATAGACAAAACAAGTGGCTGTGTGTACATGTCCTAAAGACGTGTAGGGATACATATCGTCGCTGGTTTCACTAACTGGCCTAACTGAATTTTTAAAAACTGAGTATTTAAAATAAAAATATTTGTCTGACACAAAACAAAAGATTTTATACTACATATAAAATAATGCAAACACCCTTTTTCATTCGTATTTTGGCTTGGAAATGACAACATTTAAGAAAAAAAACATTAAATGTTCTGTCCTGTAAGATTTGTTAAATGTAAGTTAGGTCAGTTAGTAAAAACAGCGACGATATGTATCTGTCAATAAGCGAGCTTTTTTCTTTTGGGGTTGCGTTTGTATGTGGTTGCTTTACAACAACATGAATGTGAACAATAATAATAACAACAACAACGGACGAGTAACGTTTTTCTTTTTGTCTGTTTAATACTTGAGTCAATAGACAATCAAGAACGAAGAGATATTTTTATTGCCAGCGACTTAAACTTCTTTAAGAATTCTAATGAGTTTTAACCCTTTCGGCAGTTAAATGTAATTTATACTAGTTACTTCTATATATATATATATATATATATATATATATACAACATACATATGTATTCAATGTATATACAGCAGAATCCTGATAATTTTTTATTTTTTTGTTAGGACCAGCACGCAGGGGATGACCCCTACTAGGAAAATGGGTTATGGAAAGGAGGATGGAGGGAGTAGTGTTTGTGAACATTCGACTTGAACTTATTCATGCTGTAAGTGAGAGGGAAGGCTTCGGCAACAAGGTTATTCCACATACGAGCAGTCCGGCCAAAAGACTGCCTTTTCCTGTAATGCGTTGCTCGATTCACCTGACAATTGACCACAAAAGGATGTGCTCTTGAGGAAAAACGTGTATTACGAACAAACGACTTTTATATGGTTGCGAGTTGTTCTCAAGTTGCGACTTTCGTACCAAAAATGTGTTACAGAAAACATATAACAATATAATCAGATATGTTTTTGGTTTGGGAAAATACGATAGTATATCCCAGTTCACAAATAAACTTTATGGCATGACATTTAAAAACCTTTTAGATATGAGGGTATTGCACATGCTACATAAAATAATATATACGAAGAATCCTCCATATCTGTACAACAGATTAACCTTTGCAAGGTCTAACAGGGGAAATAAGATAATTCCCTTTACACACCGCAGCCTGATATCTGAATATCAATTTTTTATTCATTCTGTCCGTCTTTGGAACCTACTGCCCAATCATGTCCAAACAAACAACAATGTGAACAATTTTAGAAATCAATTAGTTAATTATTTAATAAGCTAAACCCCATAAAACTAAACCAATTAATTTTTGCCATTAAAGCTTTTTATTTATTAAGTTTAGTTTATTTGAATCTATAATTTATATGTTACACTCAGCCAACTTACAATTTAAAATTTAATCTTTCTTTAAATTAAATGTTTATTTCCTTTCCATTTTGTTATAATGTACTCTATTTTGTTTTTTTCTTTTTCTTTCTTTTCAAACGTAATCGTTTGAGTGTTTTAAACTTATATAATTCCTGCACTTTAACTATAAGATTTATATCTTGTTGTGTAGAATAAGCAAGAAATTCTTAAAATAAATAAATAAATAATTAGTGAAACGTACGGGTTTCGGGAACCAGATCCCTAATTTCGTCAGACATTGTAGTAACGATAAAACAGGCAAATACAACCCACATTGCGACGATGCTCAATCGAGTCAATAGAATTGGATACACTACTGTCACCAATGAGAACCTTCGTCTTCTCCTGCACGCGGTCGAGAAGCTCCAAAATAAATAGTAAGCATATCAGATTGAGAGAAGGATATCCTACACCGTCTTAAAAAACCGAGGCACTTAAATGCTTCTTTCGACACCTTGAATATATGTTCTGTCCATCGGACATCAACATTCTAATTCCTCAATAATTGAAGCACAGCCGCGAATAACGTTTTAAGTTACAAAATAATAATTTTTCAGGAGAGCAAAAAAAACGTTTGACAGGCATCATTATTTGTTTTAAAATTTTTTTTTTTCTATTATTTAAAATAGTGATAATAAAAACTTTAATGCAAAAGGCTTTTAAAACATTATTCTGCACTGCAAAACCATTTCGGTTTCATCATTATGTTAGTAACTTGTAATGTTCTTCCACTGACTGACACTTTCTACGCCATTTTGAAGGCGTTAAGGTGCATAGTTTTGGTTGATTTGATGTTTAAACTGTGTAAGAGAGTAAGGTCAACGGTTATATGCAAAAAAACACTTATTGCAAAATGTGGCGTTTACAACGTTATTCGCGGCTAAGCTTCAATTATACCACCCATATCGAGCCCTAACCGCGAAAATAACGTAAGCGACATGCTTTTAATTTTCGTTTTTTTTTTAATAAATGACTTAATTGGCAACACTTGCGTCATCTCTTAAAATGTCCTGTCCACATAAGGTACCGTTACGATTTATAGCAAAAACAATTTTAATGTAAGCGACAAATTTCATACAAAATTTATATGAAATAAAATAAAAAAGCTCTCTCCTGTAAAATTTAATTTTTGGCGCTTACGTTATTTTCGCGGTTAGGGGTCGATATATACAGATGAGGCACCTTGATCTGTCGCGCGTTTATGCGTCGGCATGCAACTTTGGGTCTTTCGGGCATTACAATCGACCCTATTTGCACGATCCCATTCCGAGACTATGTCAAGGTCTCGGCCAGGAGAATCACTCATATTCTGCCTCATTGCACCGACAAATGAGTATAGTGGCAAAGGTTGCTGTCATCTGCAAAAGAGTAGAATGGGTTGGAAGTTTTACATAGGAGGTCATTTAGAAAAATATGACCGCATTTACATCTATGCAATTAACGCCGAGTTTTTTTCTATTTTCTTTTAAAGTAGTTTCTACGAAACTCTTTTCACATTTACATTTTTTTCAAGCATTTTTTCAACTTTTTCAACCCCGTTTTCTTCCCTACACCTCTTGCTAACAAACAAAAAGTTGCATGCGAAAGTTGCGGCAAGTTGCGGCGTTAATTGCATAATGTAAATACGGTCTAAAGAAATAGAATAGGAGAAAGAGCGGAGCCTTGCCGACTCCTGAATAAATATTGATACGTAATCGAAGGAACTAGACTTAGAGGAGTTTTGAAAGTAAAAAAAAAAAAACGATTTATCATTCAATTTAATTTTTTTTTTTTCATTGTCAATTGCTAAGATTGTTTAATTTTTCAATAATGATGCTGTTCTATGCCTGCTTTTCATTAATATTTTTACACAGTCTTTACAAAAAAAAAAAGCTAGAAGGAAACTAGTCTTAAGAAACACAAAAAATTTTAAAAAGAACACTAACGGCATTTTTAAAAACTATTTGAATATTTTTCAAAATATTTTGGTTTTTATTACGAATTTTAAGAGGTTGTTTACGAGAAAGTACGATTTAAGGACGTCTTATTCATTAAATTACAAAAAAATAAAAATACAAATTAACAGAGGACCAAAATGTATGTGATTTTTGTGAGCAAACGAGTTTTTTCATGGGACCATTCGTTTATTTAGAATTGTTAAGATTTTCGAATTAACGAGGTAAGAATTATCGAGGTTTGAATGTAAAAATGAAAATGTGTTTTTTTGTCGCATATCGACTTCTAAACTACTAAGCCACCAATATTGCCTAAATGTTTGTAGTAATTGGAAGAAATATTATGGTTATTAAAACAAAACATCGACGAAAAAGCAATCTGAGCTCAAGGACATGTAGATTTCACTTCAAGCGTTCAACTTTTACAGTATAAGGAGGACACCCTAGGCTAAAGCCCTTCCCTGCAAATAATGCGACTAATCCATACACGCATGTAAAATGTAGCCCATAAGGGACTAGGACTAGTCCAAAGATAACCCCAATGTATGGAAAAACATGGTCTATTTAACATTACGATGTCCTAGGGCAGGACCATATAACCCAGCTTTGCATTACAAAAGAGTAGTCTTAAAACTACTCCATGTAATACTTCAGAGGATTAATTTGGAAAACGTTTAAAAACGAAAACATGTCATTAAAAAACGAAGACATGTTGTTTTACTACAAACTCTTTTTTAACAATGACATGGAGCACAATTGAATTACATTGGACCAGTTCATGAAGTAGTCCGTTTGATCAAAATGGACCAAGTAGTCAAATATTATTTGCAGGGTTATGACACTACATTTTTTATTACCTTTAAATTTTCCCAAGAAAATTAAATTTTCCGATTTTCCACAGAAGCTCCTAAATTTTCCGGCAAATTTTTTTTGGATTCCTCATAATTTTTGCTTTAAGAATCAGCAATAAAAAAATGGGCCCCGACTCCTTGTTTGGACAGGAGAAGAGCATTTAAGAGACCACCTTGTTAAAAATACATTTTAAAAATTATTTTACAGTTAAAAATACATTTATGAAGAAAAAATCAATTTTTTTTTTAAGAGCCCCAAGTTGAGTGTGTAGTGAATATGGTCTGCCTGCCTTCACAAGATCGGCCATAAATCCATGGATAATAGCAGCAGTGGCATGTAATGGCACAACAAACCCAACTGAGGCTACAGGTCATAAAATGTTTAATATTTTAAATTCAAAAGATTTTGTTATTCGTGCTTAATTCCCAGTTTTTATTCTTGATAAAAACACTTGAAATTTATTGTTGATGGGATAAGCTATTCCTATGCATTTCACTGGTTGCTTAGGCCAGATCATCAGAAAACTTCATCCATAAAGATTTTAGAAAAACTAAAGATATTAAACCAAATAAAACTGTTAAACGTATAAGACTTATAGCAACAGTTTTACTTGTAACAATATCAAAGCTTTAACAAAACACATCAACAATAAAAAGGTGGGTTTATCTCATCTTACATTCCCCCCTACAATTAGTTGAAATTCTCTCAACATTAATTGTAGTTGTAAGTAGGTTAAGAAAAACAAAATAAAAAACAAACAACAACTTACAAAAGATGTTGTCAATTAAGTGTTTTTTTAGGCCGAGCACTTGCCTGTTTATTATCAAAAAGTAATTTCAATTTTTGGGAATACAAAAAAAAAAAAATAAAATTGAAATTAAAATTTTGTATTCCCAAAAATTGAAATTACTTTTTGATAATAAACAGGCAAGTGCACGGCCTAAAAAAACCCTTAATTGACAACATTTTTTGTAAGTTGTTGTTTGTTTTTTATTTTGTTTTTCTTAACCTACTTACAACTACAATTAATGTTGAGAGAATTTCAACTAATTGTAGGGGGGAATGTAAGATGAGATAAACCCACTTTTTTATTGTTGATGTGTTTTGTTAAAGCTTTGATATTGTTACAAGTAAAACTGTTGCTATAAGTCTTATACGTTTAACAGTTTTATTTGGTTTAATATCTTTAGTTTTTCTAAAATCTTTATGGATGAAGTTTCCTGATGATCTGGCCTAAACAACCAGTGAAATGCATAGGAATAGCTTATCCCATCAACAATAAATTTCAAGTGTTTTTATCAAGAATAAAAACTGGGAATTAAGCACGAATAACAAAATCTTTTGAAATTAAAATTTTGTATTCCCAAAAATTGAAATTACTTTTTGTTTTGTAAATTTTTTAAATTAACAGGTAATAAATATTTCGCCTAAAACGACACGTGCAGAAACAAGTCATAAAACACGGATTTTCCATAAATATGGCGAAATATTTATTACCTGGTAATTTAAAAAATTTGCAAAACATTTTATGACCTGTGGTCGGCTTATTGGCAGTAACCAATTAAGTCCCTCTTTAAAAAACATTTAATGACCAGTAGTTCACGCAAATTTTCCTATTAAAGAAAAGCAAATATCGCTTATTTTTTTTTACCTATTTTTTACCAAAAAATAAATATAAATACTTCACACACTCTGAGTCAAATTTCAGTTGAATACTAAACGTGAAAGTGTTAAAGTGTTTTTTTTTTTGTAAAGTAAAGAGTGAAGCTGTAAAGACAATTTAAAGTAAAATGAATAAATTTTGCTGCAATCCGTTTAACAAGAGTGGACATCGTTCGAAAAAGATAAAAGTATTAAAATTAACTGGTGTTTCGAAGCGATACATGAATGAATTAAATACACAATACGGTGAAGAAGCAGAATTCATTTGCCCCAAGTGTAAAATCGATTTGTCTCAACAAGCAAATGCATTGAAACAAATGCAGCCACAATCCGAGAGTGAAATGACAAGTGAACAAAATGTTTCATCTGATAGTGAGGCAGACATTCCGATGGTCAATATGTCTTTGAGTCCTTTGAATGAGGCTATCACCACTTTAGGTGAAACGCCTATTAGAAAAAGAAAGTTGCGAAGTGAAACATACAGGAAAGAGAAAAAAGGCAGGGTTATGAGTGCAATCGCGACAATATTTGATGAAGGCTCAGATAACGAATGCAGTCAAGCAGATGACGTTGATGACGGCAAACAAATGATTGAGCAGTTGAAAAGAAAATTCAATTTAGCGACCACTTTTTCGGAGAAATATCTCATTTTATCTGTGCTGCCTCAATCATGGTCTATACGCAAGATTTCTGAACAGTTTCAAACATCTTTTTACATCGCGAGAAGAAGCAAAGAATTAGTTCGACAGAAGGGCATATTGGCGACTCCCACCAAGAAATTTGGCTCAAGGACCCTCAGCGAAGCAACGGTGAAATTGATTCAAGATTTTTACTGCAATGATGACAACAGCCGCGCCTGCCCAGGTACACGTGACTATGTTATCACACGTGAAGATGGAGAAAAAGTACACAAGCAGCGCAGATTATTATGTAATCTATCCGAAGCATACCATCAGTTCAATGAGAAATACCCAGCAGAAAAAGTGGGATTTTCTAAGTTTGCCATCCTACGACCAAAAGAATGCGTGCTGGCATTAGACAGGCACGGAACGCATTCAGTCTGCGTTTGCATGTTTCATCAAAACATCAAATTAATTTTCTTTCCATGCAAGAAATTGAAAGTATTTCACGGTGAAATTGAAACATATAGGGAACTCCTGTCGAAGTCGTTGTGCGCATACCCCACGGAAAATTGTCATCTGTCCAAATGCGACAATTGTCCGAAGATTGACGAGCTAGAGCAATATTTGGCGGAAAAGTTTGAACAGCTGTTAATTCAGGAGGTGCATTTCAAACAGTGGATAATTAGCAGCGGCAGATGTTCCCTTGAGACCGTGGTAAAGCAGATTCCGGAATTCATCGAGGAATTCGGATTTAAAATGAATGAACTGAAGGCGCACCATTTCATATCCGAGATGCAATCGAAATTTCTAAAGGAAAGTAAGGAGAAATTAGCCCAAAATGAATTCATTGTGATAAGCGACTTTGCCGAGAATTACACTTTTCTCGTTCAGGATGAAATTCAGGCTTATCACTGGGCAAACGACCAGTGCACGGTGCATCCTTTTTGCATTTATTTCAAAAACGAAGATAACGAACTACAGACCGTAAGCCTTGTTGTTGTCGCGGAGAGTTTAGCTCATAATTATGTGTCCGTTTATTTATTTCAAATGAAACTGTTTGAATTCTTAAGATCAAAATTCGATGCAATCGACAAAGTAACGTTTTTCTCAGACGGCGCGGCTTCTCAGTACAAGAATAAAAAAAATTTTTACAATCTTTGCATAATTGAAGAAGAACAAAACTGCAAGGTCGAGTGGCCCTTTTTCGCGACGTCCCACGGTAAGGGCCCATGCGATGCGTTAAGGGGAACCCTAAAACGCATGGCGACTAAGGCAAGTTTGCAAAGGCCATATACTGACCAGATCTTAAATGTACAACATTTGTTTTCGTGGATTCAAAGCAAGGAAATTGCTATTAACACAGTTTTATGCACTCAAAAAGAACACGATGCCATGGAGCGACGAATTCAAAACAGATATAATAATGTCAAAACTATAACTGGAACGCAAAAGTTTCATTGCTTCATACCAAATATTTCTGATATGTCAATTAATGTAAAGCGGTACTCTTCGTCTGCCGACGTGCTAAATTTAAAGTTACTTTAATTTTATAATGATGCCAAGACAATTTAAATTTTTAATATATATTGTAATTAAGTATAAGCAGCAAAATAAGAAAGATTTTTTCTTCATAAATGTATTTTTAACTGTAAAATAATTTTTAAAATGTGTTTTTAACAAGGTGGTCTCTTAAATGCTCTTCTCCTGTCCAAACAAGGAGTCGGGGCCCATTTTTTTATTGCTGATTCTTAAAGCAAAAATTATGAGGAATCCAAAAAAAAAAAAAATTAGCCGGAAAATTTAGGAGCTTCTGTGGAAAATCGGAAAATTTAATTTTCATGGGAAAATTTAAAGGTAAATTTCTAAGAAAAATTAGGAAAATTTTATTTTTCAATTAAAGCCTGATTCAATACCTTTCCAACGAGCTATCACTCGTTGCGATCGCTTTAGTAGTTTTTTTTTTAACAACTTTCAATGAGGTCCCTTATGAAGAATTCTTCAATTTTGTCACATGACAGTGGTGTACACCACCACTAAACCAGTCACTATAAAAAAAAAAAAAATATGTAGGTACATTATTTTTTTCTGGGCAATCGATTGAGACTATTTATTTTAAAATCGGAGAGGGGTCGTCCAAAAATTTGCCAATTTTGATCGTTTTCATATGGAATTGCTCCATATGTATATTTGTATATTTGGAAATATGTTGTATTGTAAGTTGTTTTGTCGCAATTCCATAGATATACTAAAAAAGTACCAAAAAAAACAAGAGCAAAATTACCCGCATTCAATGTAACATACAAGCCGCCCATCACTGTCTTACAAATGTCACGTAACAACGGCATGAAATTCTATTTTATACAGATTGGTACGTTGCAACTACGGTACATTGCATTTCGGTAAGCTTTTGTATTGGTTTTCATATAACAAAAAGCGAACAGCTGATTGATACAGTACAGATATGGTACAGCAACGTTCGCCTAACTGAGCCTTAAAAGAAAGCAAAACGTAAAGACAGTACATGCATCTGTGTACTCGTTTCTTTTCCTCTCGTCCCTCTCGCCAATAAAGTAGCAATCTTGTCAATAAGCCATGAGCCGTATGAACAGTGATGTTAGATGTTTTTTTTCAAATTATCGTCAAAATTTGAAAAAAAAAAATCGTCATTAGTTCTGAAAGTAGCAATCTTGTCAATAAGCCATGAGCCGTATGAACAGTGATGTTAGATGTTTTTTTTTTCAAATTATCGTCAAAATTTGAAAAAAAAATCGTCATTAGTTCTGAAAAAAATCGTCATATAAAAAATCATTTTTTTATCAACGCGGATTTATTACTCTATTAAAACATAAAAAAAATAATTAAGTATAAAATTGTACGAAACCAAAAAATATAGAATTTTTAATACTTAAGACGATTTGGTGGGGCTTTGATATTGCTCTCCGGAGATTTTCGTCAAACACTTCCTGTCATTCCCAATTCTTCAGCTGCGGATGAACTTAACGCGTGCCTGTAATCGTCGTATTTGTGGAGGCATGTCCAGAAGTTGCAATTGACCACAAACATGAGAGTCGCGTTGCAGAACGACCCACCGGCTGCTAAATTCTCGGGACAACTGCTTGAGCTTGGCAACAGTCAAATTCCTGTTGATGTTTCGAATGGATTGATATCGTTCCCTGAAAATTTTTGTGAATTCACATCGTCCAAGGAGGAAATCATCAGCAAAATGTTCGCTGGCATTGCACAAAATTACAAAAATCTCGATTGGATTCGTGAACGGGCAATACTAGCAGCGAAGAATAAGGACGTCGATAGATTAAACTTAATTATTCAAAGTCAAATAGCGGGACCGACGAAAATTAACCGACCAGCTACCCGTCGGAATTTTTGAACTCGCTTGATGTACCAGGAACTCCGCCGCATAATTTACAGCTGAAGGTGGTATCGATCATAATCATGTTGCGGAATCTCAATCCTCCAAAAATGTGCAACGGTATGCGGTTGTCCGTCAAAAAGCTAATGAACAATGCGTTCAGACGACAATCATCAAGGGCAAATTCAAAGGAGAGGAAGTCCTTATCCCACGAATTCCCATTATTCCAACTGACTTTTCATTCCAATTCAAGCGGTTTCAGTTCCCCGTTCGATTGGCATTTGCAATGGCAATCAATAAATCGCAAAGCCAATCACTAGAAGTCTGTGGGATTAATCTCGAATTTCCATGTTTTTCGCACAGTCAGCTGTACGTTGCATGTTCGCGTGTTGGAAAACCGTCTTCGTTATTTGTTTTTGCGCCGGAAAACAAATCGAAAAACATTGTTCATCACATCGCTCTCTACTGATTCCATTCAAATAAATCACATTGAAAATTTAAATATTTAAGTTAATATTAAGTTTTTCTTTTGTTATGATTTTGTTTATTTTATTAAATGTTGGCAGTAAATCGCTGAATTTGCCCATAAGCCACAGCAGCACTTTTAATATTTCAAGCTTGAAATGTCAATTTTAGTTGACAATTTTAATTTTTTTTGACACAACTTCATTTTTAATCGATAATTTTTTTAAAATTTTTGACAGTTTGCTATTTATCTCAATACAGCTGAACTCTTGGCACTTGGTTAATTTTTCTTTTACATTATATTTGCACTGCTCATCCAAACTTAAACAATGCATTTAAAATGTACCGTAACTACACACAGAAAAAAAATACCAATGTAAAATTAACATTCATTGAGAATTATTTAAATTTATCATTATTTCATATTAATTTTGAATGAAAATTATTAAAATAACCTTAAATAACGTTTATTTAATATTATTAACTGTTAAAATAACATTGTTCAATATTAAATCCATGAAAACCTGTTTAATATTAAAATCAAAAGTTTATCTTGTTAAATTAACATGCATACATACTTAAGTATGTACATACATATTTTTACTTTCATGTTTAAAATATTTTATAAAAAGAAGACAATTCCCATATTCTTTTAATTAAAATTATTTAGTTAAATAGTACATCAAGTTTTCAAAGTAGAATGATGACGAAAACCATATCGGGCGGATCTGCTGATGCTTCTGTTAACAAAGGAGAATACAAAATAAGTGAAACATGTGTTACAGGGGTAAGTGTTTTGATTATTCTTAAACAAATGCATATGTTGTCTCTTAAGCTTCTTCACACTGTTATCTCTAACCAATTTGATTCTACATGAAATTCACGATGTTTCGACTTGAAATAACTTTCATTCAACGTGATTCGTATTGTTATTTCAATATAAATGACATTTTGCTCTAACTTTACTGCAATGTTAAATTAACATGAACTAAAGTTATTTTAAAAGAAAAAAATGTTCGCAAGTTATTGTAAAATCAGGTTGAATTAACATGAAAAACGTATGAAGCAAAATCAACCACCGAAAAATTTTAAATCAACCTTGTTTTGGACATTTTTAACTTGATTTTTTTCTGTGTGTATGGTAAAAAAATAATATAATAAAAATAATTAAAAATTAGAAAAATAATTAGTGTTGTGGTAATTTTGTTGAACTATTTATGGTTTTTAATCCAAATTTTTTATATTTTTAATCAGGCTTAAGTTCATCAAATTTAATTTTCATTAAATTATTTTTACGAAGAAAGGAATTTTACAACATGAAAATTAATTAAAATTGTTATTGATAATCAGTCATTCTTGACTGACCTGAGATTCGAACCCAGGCGGCTGGTTACCCTGACATGTTTCGATCGCTACCACTCGATCTCCTCAGAGGGATTTTAATTTAAATTGGTCATTTCCGGTTTGGAGATGAAAAAAAAACTATTTCTTAGAAGTAAACGTATCTTAATTTCTTTTCTAGTTCGAAACAATAATTTAAAAAAACATTTTTTTAAAAATCGCAACACTTTAGCATCCCATAACTCGACAAATAAACAACATACAAAAAAAATATTCATCCATTCATACCTACTAGAATTGGTGCTGGTTTACATACTTCAAGTTTTAGCCGCCAAGTCTTGAGTTTTTAGGAGAGAAGGGAAAAGAGAATGTCATTTATTTTCCTCTCTCTCCTGAAAACTCAAGACTTGACGGCTAAAACTTAAAGAGTGTAAACCAGCACTTATAGTTATGGCAAATGTTGTTAAAATATTTTTTTTTTTGGTTGTCCGCTTCACGAATATTGCCTCATGCATAAATCATTGCTGCCAGATTTATTTTTTTTTAATTCAAAATCTTCTTTTTATTTATTGGTAAAATAAATGGGATGTAAAATTTCCAAAAAGTCAGAAGAAACTAAAAATCAAGATTTCAAATTGATTGATATAGAACATATCGCTCATTTGCTGCAAGACCGGCATAACTCAAAAAATTAAATTTTGGAGTTAGAGATGCAGAATTGTTCGCTTTGTTTTTCTTTATATTGTGTATTTAATTCATCTTTATATCTTTTATACTTTCCCAGTTTGAAGAGAATGTGTCTTCTTTTTTTTTAAGTAGTTAGAGCAAATCAAAAACTTTAAATGCGTTTATCTCGAAATGGATTTTTTGAGTTATGCCGGTCTTGCAGCAAATGAGCGATATGTATATTATTTAACCCAGGAAACATTTTAAATAAAATCAAAGATTTATGCCAAACATTCTTTCCAGTTGTTTAGGCATCAATCATTAAAAAGATTTTCGACGCTTTGACTTTAAATCAATTCGGTTGTCAAGTGCATAATTTCTTGATAAATGACATTCATATCAAAAAAATTAATAAAATTGTACATACATATGTACATATATAAATACGTTAAAGCAATAAGTAAAAAAAAGTCTTCTTAGTACAATAAAAAAAAGTTAGAAAACATATTTATAATAATCAGTTATGCATATTAGAACATGTCAAATGTTAAACAAACTTGTTTGCTTTGGATTAAAAAACTTTTTTGAAAAATTGTTAAATTTGCTACTTTGTTATTTTAGGAAGAGACCAACAACTTATTTATGTATTTTTATTGATAGATGTTTATCGTACAAGTACAACGTATGATTAAAGGCATTAAATTTGTTTCGCCCTACCATTGGTAAAATCTAGAAATAAGAAATTTTTGTTTTATATTGAATATAAAAAAAAGTTTTTTTTACCTTCGATATCATGAGGTTTTTATATAAAACGATGGTGGTATTTAAGCTTTTTTTTATAAAATAAAAAGAGATTGCACATGCACAGTGGCTACGTAGAATCTTAAATACTAGGGAGATCGATTATTTGACTTTTTCTACAACCGGTTTTCGGTTATTCCCAATAGCTGCTGTTTTTAATAAATTGGTTTTAGTTTAGGAATTTAAAAAATAACGGGTCAACCGGTTTTATTTCAAAAAATAAATAAAAACTAGTGTGCGACCGATTAATTGTCTTCGGTATCGGCGATAATCTACCAATAGTCAGTGTTCGGCATTAATTTGGCAGATTTTTGCCGAAGTTCAAATTAAAAGTTTTAATTTGACAGCGTACGTACGTCATACGCTACTACGTTCCTGCGGTCAACAAAATGAAGTACGGCAAAAGGCTGCAAACAAAAAAAAAAGTAAACAGGAGAAATAAAATCAGACATTTTTAATAAAGAACTTGCATAATAAACGTCAAACTTCATATAAAAAAAAAAACGCTGACAAAAATTTTAAAGTTTTTTCTATATGGACTTTGACGTTTGGTATGACAAAAAATTGACAGGTGAAGACCCCATGTTAACGTTTCTAACTTTTAAATAATTATTGTCTATGTCTTTTGAGTTTTTCACTATTTTAGATAACGTTGAACGTGCAATATTATATTTTTTGCAATTTCGCTTCTTTTTATACCGTTTTGTATTTCTTTTAAAATTGTAACTTTTGTTTTTATTGACAAAAAATACAAAGCTTCTCATGAGTACCAGCTCGCTTATCTAAACCTTAAGCTGGAGGTCCATAGCACGCGTTCTCACCTCCACGCAGCGCAGGCTTTTATAACCTTGCTTGCGTTCTACGTTTCAAGTTACATGCAACGCTTTTTATGCAGCAGCAGCACAAGTAAAAATAAGATTTAATTTGTTAAAATCAGTTGATTTGTTGCTTGTAACGCTTACAAAAGTGCTGCTTGTAACGCTTACAAAAGTGGAAAGTAAACCTACTTTTCGTTGTTGCACAAGCAACGACGCGTACACAAGCCAGCACTGTTGGAGAAAATGAAGCAGAGCGGCCGGCTGGCTTTGAGACACATTTTTTTGCTGTAATATTTTTTGAACGAAGTCTTATTTATACACACAATGTTTTTCTTCACCACTCACTGTTGCTGCATCCTTTCCTTTGCTAATGAAGAAGAAATATAACCAAAAACGGCGGCAGACCGACACGATATGTTTTTCGTTCTCATTCTATTTTTGTATTTGATGTATTTAAACAGTTTGAAAAAATTGAATACGGGATTTTGATTTTTATTACCAACTTTGAAACCAACCAAAAATGTATTTTGTTTCTTATAATGTTGTTGTTGTTTATGTTTTTAAAAAAAAGAGTGAACCGTTTTCTACCTTCTATTGTTTTTTTCCCTACAGATAATATTGGACTACGTGGTCCATTGTGGCTCAAATGGACTACTTACAACATGGTCCAATGTACTGTAGTATGGACCATGTTATAAGAAATAAACACATAGTGCTGCCAACAACTGCATGATGTATAATTTTCTATAGTTTACAGTATTACACATTGGTTGCCCTGATGTTGTCCATTATTAATTGTTCATTTAAAAGTGAAAGTTTGTGAAATTTGTGGAAAAAAGGTAAACAAATTAAAAATACCAAGTAAATATATTTAATAATAGCAATAATAGACTACAGACACACCATAAAAGGCGATTAGTAAAAAATGAAAAAGAAAAATGCTTAAACTACCCCTTAAGTGTACTCCATACTGTAGTAACATGGAGTACTTTTAAAACTAACCCACTTTAGTACTCCTTGGAGTAGTTTAGGGACTACTTCGGTGGGTTATATGGTCCCCTCCTAGGACATCGTAATGTTAAATGGACCACCTTTTACCCATATATTTGGAGTAGTTTTGGAGTACTCCTACTCCTTTATGGACTACTCTTTACATGCATGTATGGACTAGTCTCGTTATCTGCAGGGTTTACTACAAACCTCGTCACGCTATTTTATCATCTTACTTATTGTTGTACTTTTTTAAAGCGTCCAAAAATAGACTGCATGTGTTTTTTGTTGTAGTTCTTATATTGCACATAAAGAAGTGTTGCTTACGATCAAATAAAAAAATCCAAAAAAAACGACAACATTAAGGAGCGTTAAATATTTCATACAAATTTATGAAAACTTGAAACCAATAACGCGTATATTATATTTTTGAATAGTTGTCAACATTTTTGTTGGTGAAATAAAAATCAAACAAAAATTTTAATTGAATCAGTAAAAAAATTTGTAGAAATCTAAAAAATTTTTAAGCAAGCGTTTATTTGAAAATAATTCGGCAATAATTTTTTCTGCGTAAGTAATGAAAACTCTCCCTAATGCAAATACCTGGTACTTGTTATACTATGGGCTCAACTGTAATATGCATAGCTTGCATATTTTTTTTACTGTCAAAAATTAACAAAAAGCCTCTCAAAAGCATTTAAAAAAACAAAAATAAAATCAAAAAATTTTTTATTCCGTACGGTAAGTGCGATCTGTTTCGCACTTTGCTTAAGCAAATGCCAGTTTCATAAAACTAACCAAATAGTTTTCTTAAGTTCAACTTGGTTACAAGCCAACTTAGGCATATAATAGTTGGGCCTTTATTCTCATAACAATGCTACCATACTTTCATTTAATATCATACATTTTGTAGACAAAGCAAAATTAGACCAAAAGAAAAATAATAATAAAATGAGAGAGAATTTGAAGTTAGTGCCGTTTCACACACATCAAGTTTGACTCGTCAAGTCTTGAGCTTTGAGGAGAGAAGGGAAAAGAGAATGCCATTTCTTTTCCCCTCTCTCCATAAAACTGCCGACGTTGAAGACTTAATTCCGTTTCATCATTACTGCCCGTCTATACCAGAGATAAATATTGCGTCATATATTGAAGTAAATGTCAAAATTATGTAATCTTTAATGTAGACAGCTCATTTTTGTACATATTTATTGCCGGCAACTTATTTTGCAATAATTGTTAGTCAGTTTTCGTTGACAGTTGTTGCCAACACAAAACGTCAAATTTGGTTGTCAATTAAAAAAAAGAAGCAAAAAGAAAAAAATAGAACCAAATTGTATGGGAAAGGAATTAAGTTTGTGAAATGGTAGCAAATTATAAATTAAGTAAAAGAATTAAAAAAACACTAAAATAAATTTTTATATTAAACAAGTAAGAGTGCTATATTCGGCTGTGCCGAATCTTATATACCCTTCACCAATGTGCGAGCAGAATACGGAGCAACTAGAAAAAAACTGGTAAATATTTTTTTTTTAAATAAGAGACAACCGGTTTTGAACTTCGCTTTTCATAAGGACCCAGAATATATATACTTTATAGTTAGTAGGATCAATATTGTGGAACATACAAACGGAATGACAAAGTTATATATACCCTCTTACCTTCGGTGAAGGGTATAAAAAGAGTAATTTTTGGGGATTCAGTATTTCGGTTATAACTCAGCCATTTTTTAACCGATTTGGCAGATTTATATACTGACGTGTTGAAGAAGAAATTAACCATTTACTTTAGTTATAAAGCTTGGACTCGGGGAGATCTATGGTTCCCGAAAGTGGGTATTTAAAAAATCTGAACCGATTTTCCCGAGTTTTTTATAAAATATGTTCTACTTAAAATTTCCGATATTTTTATATATAAGTCATATCCATAGGACATATGGCAGCCCTTAAATTTAGGTTTTTATAAAATTTTTAATTTTTTTTGTACGGGAGGTACCACGCCCACTTCTCCAATCCCGCCCACATTTTGTAGGATGGTGTGTATTGGCAACCTAAATGTGTGTACCTAATTTGGAAACTTTGGCTCTTGCCGTTCTCAAGATATACAGAAATAAAAAAAATACAACAACAAGGGATTTTTGGAAAAATTTAGAGGTAGTCGTGGTTTTTTGCTCATATCTCCGTCATTTTTGGACCGATCTGGCTGAATTTCAATAGCAAACTTAAACGGAGTATATGTGACATAAATATACATCAACCTAGTCCACATCATTTCTGGGGTTTTCGGAAAACCCATTTCAACATACGCACGGACAGACGGTCAGACGGACAGACGGACAACCGGATTTGAACTTCGCTTTTCATAAGGACCCAGAATATATATACTTTATAGGGTGTAGGATCAATATTGTGGAACATACAAACGGAATGACAAAAGACCTCAAGCTTAAACAAATTAATATACATTGGCATCGGTTTGTTAGTGCATTTTTTTTTGCATATTTTACCGTTTGCAGCATTTTTTTCCATAATTTAGTTAAAAGAGCTTTTGCAGCATTTTTTAAGTTTATAGCGCATATTTTTAAGGCATATTTTGATACATTTTAGATTTTTTTCGGTGCCTTCAAGCGCTTTCGCAATAAATAAATATGCGAAATTCTGTTTTAAATAGCTATATGTAACCCAACGTGTTGCTTCAATTTCTCCGTCCGTTTGACTGGTTATCTGTCTATTTTAGCCTTGTGCGATTGTGCGCAAAGTACAAATTGCAATCTTGTAGATATTTTGAGCAAATTTGGTAAATACATTTGAATTGTACTAAGAACGAAGTCTATGTAAATGGTGAAAATCGGTCTATAATTTCACATATTCCCCATAAAAACTTCTTTCCAAATAAGACTCTTTGTGTCCGTTAACCATCTTATTATGTTGCTATTTAGATTGAATTCGCTTCAAAAACCTCAAAAATTCGTCTGTTAATACTATGGTGTTTGGGCTTTACCGATTTTAATTTCTGGATTGTTTTTATTAAGTGGAACTGTTAATAAATTGTTGAATATATTGTTTTAAAATTAGAAATTTTAAATTTTTGGTGGCATATTTTTAACAGTTTTCAGGGCATATTTTTAAGTTTTTATTGCATATTTAATGTGCATAAAACTGATAATAACATATTTTTTTGTGTTTTTAATTATTTGTTTCGTCTCATATAAAAAAGGTATATTGTTTCGAAAAAATTTGTGTACAAAATGTTTCCTTCGAGCAATACATTCTTAAAATACAGTACAAAAACCGAAACTAGGGGTTCGGAAATACATTTTGTTGCAGAATGTTAGGTGCTGAGCTTTACCGGGATGAGTCAGATGATGACCTGACAATAGACGAAACTCTCGATTGTATCACAAACAATCTTTAACAAAATTAGCCGTAATAATGGCATAATGTCAGATTTTATATGTTGAGAGAAATCCTGTAAAAGGACTGAGATATAAGATCATCTCTATCATGAAACAAAGAAAATGAAATGTTTCTGTGCATCTACGTCACACAAGCAAACAAACATGTCGTCGTGCCGTAGTAATCTTGCCGTATATCACAAAAATGTTTTTTTTGGGAAATCGAATCTTAAGTTCCAAAATTTTATACACAAAAATGTACGTGAAAAAAGTCGTCCAATATTTTTGTCAGATATTGTGTTTGAAGTTCTTTATCGATTTATGTATAAATATCTAAAATCATGGAAAACAATTTTTAAGTTATAGCCATTATCACGTCCGAAAAATTTTTTGCGCGATATATTTTTTAGTTTGTGGGTTATGTATAAGTCAAAATAAGGTATTTCAATGTTTTACCAACATTGAAAATTAAGTTATAATAATTTTCGAAACGAAAATTTATGCAAATGACAAATATACAGTAGAGTCCCGATAATTCGTAATCGCAAGGGACCGGCCATTTATTAAGAATTATAGGAGTTTTCGATTTAGCGGGGTTTCGATTTAACGGGGTTTTAGTAAAATAAGTACGAATTAACGGGGGTTTTCAATTTATTTACTAAAATGATAAAAAAAAACATAAAAAAAAATAAAATTGTTAACAATAAAATATATAAAATTTATATATAAAAATTATTCATTTAACAAACTGATCTTAAGAAAATAAACATACACACAACCAAAGGAAAAACCCACGCCAAAAATAGCGGTAAACAAAAAATTAATCTTTCCTTGTTTCTGTTGTTTTTATTACGAATTATAAGTTGTAGTTAGAAAACAATTACGATTTTTAAGAGGTAAAGAAGATTTTATTTGAAAAAAAATACGAATTAGCGAGGGGACCAAAATGTATGGACCGACAGTTTATTACGAATTATCGGGAATTACGATTTATCGGGGTAAGAATTATCGGGATTTGACTGTATTTACGTATAGTTATAGTTTTTATATTATCGAATTTCCTTATGTATGAATAATTTTAAGGTTTATTACTACTTAAGGGTGGTCTAACCGTATTGCACGATGAAAACTGTGAGTCACACCGCAACGTCAACTTAATGTCCAACTTAATTTGACATTTCTTAGTATCAGTGCCAAATTCAACCATGGAGAGGTGCAGCATTGTACAGTGCGTTAAGATTGCTGAAGCCTTTTACGAAAATGGGCGTTCAAATCAAAAATTAATTTTGTGCACATCTTGACTTTTTTGGTCAGCATAATCGATCAAATGTGTCCACAATCGGGATAATTGTGGGCAAATTTTAGCAAACCGGCTCTGTAGGAAATGTGAAAACGCCTGTGCATGCATGCTTGGTGCGGTTTATGGCCAGGCGGCATCATCGGGCCTTACTTCTTCGAAAATGAGGTATGCCAAGCAGTTACTGTGAATGGTGTTCGATATCGCGAGCTGATAACGGATTTCTTTTTGCCAGAAATTGAGGATATGGACCTGGACGATTAGTAGTTCCAAAAGAATGTGTCACACGGCCAACGAAACAATGGCTCTTCTGCACGAGACATTCAATGACCATGTTAACTCGCCGTCATGATCATATGATTTGACACCGTTGACCTTCTTTCTTTGGTAATATTTTAAATAAAAAGTGTACGTCAATAAGCCAAGAGCAATTCAAGAGCTAAATGATTAGATAATTTGACACATTAAGGACATTGAACCTCAATTATGTCTCAGAGGCATTGAAAATATGGACCATAGGACAAAGGTATGCCACCGGAGCCGCGACGAGCATTTGGCCGATATTTTGTCTCACACATAGTTGTCATAGATCCTTCTATAATAATAAAAAAAATCTGATAATTCTCTAAAAACTGTTTGTTTTATTCACAATTAACATTGTTAGGCAATATAGCAATAATGTCATCAATATAAATAGCTGTTGTGTACTTCGTCCGTAAAAAATCTTTACATAAAAAAAGAAAAATGTTAAAATAATAGTAATATTAATAAGATAGTCTCTTTTTTGTAACATGCCTAATATACTTTGTTCACATACAACAAGATAACGCAAGATTTTTTTTAATTGAAAGTTTTCATACGTTTTTTGCCGTATATCCACAATTATGGTACATACGATATTATACCGCATTAAATTTTTCGCAAAAGTGGATATACAACAAAATGGCTTCGTAATATCTCATTAACCAAAAGAGATAGAGACGTGAGGATTGCGCAAATCTGTTAAATTTACCAAAGGAAACGGTCTTATCTCATTTTTTTCGATTTTGTGATATACGACAAGATCACTCCGGAACGACGACGTATATAATATGTCATTTTTGAATCTGTATTATGGGTTGCTTCCGATTTCTCCAACATCTTCGATAAGTGAAAGAATTTTTTCCAAGTCAAGTTTTATCAAAACTAAAGAAAAGAATCGCTTAAATCCTACACATTTAAACCAAATAAAGATTATTTTATAAGATCTTAAACTTAAACTATAAATATACTAATGTGTTATTTGGCCAAATTTAAATAATATTTTATGTTTGAATTTTACCAAGTCAGCTAATTAGGCCTATATTATTTAATGTAAATAAAAAACTTTTCTTTACATATTTTTCAACGTTTCGTCAATTATTTGTTGACTTCACTCAGAGTTGCAATATAACTTCATACTGTGATATTAATTTTTAAGCTGTGGTTTTAATTTATTTTTGTGTAAAATGTTCTTTGTTTTTTGTAAAATTTATTTATATTTAGTTTAATGTGAAAATGACTGTTAATTTACGTAATCTAACGGTTCTGTAACGATTTTTTTGTATTTTGCTTTGTCATTCGTTAAATCAGGACTATTTTTTTTGCCATTCGCTATATAAGGTAGTCAATGAAAATATTCGGCCATTCGTTATATCGGATATTCGTTAAACTGCGTATTCGTTATACCGGGCTTTGACTGTATGTTTTTCATATTTATGAATTAATTTATTGTTTGCTCGTTTAAGTTCATTGTTTTGTAATCCAAATTTTTAATATTTTTAATTAGGCTTAAGTTCATGAAATTTAATTTTTATTAAATTATTTTTGTGAAGAAAGGAATTTTACAACATGAAAATTAATTAAAATTGTTATTGATAATCTTTCATTCTTGACGTGGCTCGGGCTCGAACCCTGGCCGGCAGGTTACCATGACATGTTTCGATCGCAACCACTCGATCTCCTCAGATGGATTTGCCGTCTTACACTCGCAGCCATCGACGACTGCTGACGTCAATAGTCAAACATCAATCCTTAAACCAAATTGTATTTTAACATTTGGTAGATCGAAATTTGCTTTTCTGAATGATTATCCATTTTAATTGATTTTACATGTTTTTTCCTTTACTTCTGTTTTTTTTCGTACTTTCGTCAAGAATTTTTCTTGAAGTCCAAGTACATTTTTTGTTTTTTCATTTTGTCTTTCTCTTTTCTGTTGACCTTTTTCAGCACAACTTGAAGGACAAATGTACACATAGAGCTCGTGCCTTAGCTTTAACAATAATTAGTATTGTGGTTATTTTGTTGAACTATTTATGGTTTTTAATCCAAATTTTTAATATTTTTAATTAGGCTTAAGTTCATGAAATTTAATTTTTATTAAATTATTTTTGTGAAGAAAGGAATTTTACAACATGAAAATTAATTAAAATTGTTATTGATAATCTTTCATTCTTGACGTGGCTCGGGCTCGAACCCTGGCCGGCAGGTTACCATGACATGTTTCGATCGCAACCACTCGATCTCCTCAGATGGATTTGCCGTCTTACACTCGCAGCCATCGACGAATGCTGACGTCAATAGTCAAACATCAATCCTTAAACCAAATTGTATTTTAACATTTGGTAGATCGAAATTTGCTTTTCTGAATGATTATCCATTTTAATTGATTTTACATGTTTTTTCCTTTACTTCTGGGAAAAAAACAGAAGTAAAGGAAAAAACATGTAAAATCAATTAAAATGGATAATCATTCAGAAAAGCAAATTTCGATCTACCAAATGTTAAAATACAATTTGGTTTAAGGATTGATGTTTGACTATTGACGTCAGCATTCGTCGATGGCTGCGAGTGTAAGACGGCAAATCCATCTGAGGAGATCGAGTGGTTGCGATCGAAACATGTCATGGTAACCTGCCGGCCAGGGTTCGAGCCCAAGCCACGTCAAGAATGAAAGATTATCAATAACAATTTTAATTAATTTTCATGTTGTAAAATTCCTTTCTTCACAAAAATAATTTAATAAAAATTAAATTTCATGAACTTAAGCCTAATTAAAAATATTAAAAATTTGGATTAAAAACCATAAATAGTTCAACAAAATAACCACAATACTAATTATTGTTAAAGCTAAGGCACGAGCTCTATGTGTACATTTGTCCTTCAAGTTGTGCTGAAAAAGGTCAACAGAAAAGAGAAAGACAAAGTGAAAAAACAAAAAATGTACTTGGACTTCAAGAAAAATTCTTGACGAAAGTACGAAAAAACGGAAGTAAAGGAAAAAACATGTAAAATCAATTAAAATGGATAATCATTCAGGAAAGCAAATTTCGATCTACCAAATGTTAAAATACAATTTGGTTTAAGGATTGATGTTTGACTAGTGACGTCAGCAGTCGTCGATGGCTGCGAGTGTAAGACGGCAAATCCATCTGAGGAGATCGAGTGGTTGCGATCGAAACATGTCATGGTAACCTGCCGGCCAGGGTTCGAGCCCGAGCCACGTCAAGAATGAAGGATTATCAATAACAATTTAAATTGATTTTCATGTTGTAAAATTCCTTTCTTCATACAAATAATTTAATAAAAATTAAATTTCATGAACTTAAGCCTGATTAAAAATATTAAAAAATTTGGATTAAAAACCATAAATAGTTCAACAAAATAACCACAATACTAATTATTTTATGTAATCTTTCATATTTGTTTCTTTTTTATTTTATTTGATTTTACTTATTTGTAGCTGGTTAAATTATTTAAAAGAACATGAATAATTTTTTTTGCTATTGATTACTTATGTACCCAAATACTTCACACTTTTACAACTCTAAAAAATTAACATAACCAAAAAAATTTCAAAAGTTTCTATTTTTCCGTTTTTTTTAAACCGGTTGTTTCAAAGGGCCGGTTTTCAAAGTATTCGAGAAATCGGTTTTTTGGTCTCGAATAATCGGCTTTTTCTTATATTTAATAATTGAATTATCTTGCATTCGATGAAATTTTTTAGTTGTCACCATACATAACATATTTTTCACAGGACCAAGCTATTGAACTTGCAGAAGAATTCTACTTCACTAACTGTTTTTTGTAATTGCCAGCAGTATGGGTTAAGCGACAGTTCTAACTTTGGCTTTGGTTTCTGGTGTACAACCCAACTCAGTGGAGTTGAAATTAAAACAACTGCTAGTGATAAGTTGTAAATTGTTGATGCTTTTGTAAATCGCACTAAAAAAAAAGAGTTGAAACCCATAATACAAAACTCCAACATTTCAACTGAACCAGAGTTGAATTTTAAACCGTAATAGAAGTAGAACCGCTTAATAATAACTTAAAAAATTCAAAGACAAGATAAAAGGTCAAAAACAGTAAATAATAGTGACTTAAAATAGTATTTTGACCACAGAGATACATTTTCTAAAAGATCTTTCAAATTAGATCTGCTTTACATGGCATTACTGACAATTAAGCCAATCTCAACAATTAGTGAACGTGTTTTGCAGTTATAGAGGACTATAAATACTTCGTTAAGAAATCGAATGCCACCAACTCATTTGACTTTTACACCTTTTCCAATTGTAATTAAGAAAGCGTCAATTGTAATTCAGATTAGTCAATTGCAATTCAGAAAGCGTAAATTGTTATTCAGATTAGTTAATTGTAATTTAGAAAGCGTCAATTGTAAATCAGAAAAAGAAATTTTATTAGCTACTATTTATTTTTATTTTATTATAGTAAAAAAAGCCAAATAGGTAGATATTCGCAAATAATTCTTTGTATTTTTATTATATTCTGAATTACTATTGACGCTTTCTGAATTACAATTGATAATCTCTGATTTACAATTGACGCTTTCTGAATTACAATGAACTTATCTAAATTACAATTTACGCTTTCTGAATTACAACTGGAAAAGGTGTAGATAATTGTTTTTTTATTTATTTTCTCTATTTTAAACCTACTTCTTTTAAGCTAAAAAAAAAATAGCATAATTAAACAAGTGTATAATATGTTTTGAGGATTTTAAGGAATAAATAAGTAGGAAAATGTTTGCATTTGTAGCAGCTCTGGTAAAAAACACTTCGAGTAAATTTAAAAACCCGAAAACTTCGTAATTCAGGCAAACCAGTGCCCACCGGATCGATATTTTTAAGTGTTACACACATCAGAACAAACGCATAATGCCCTCTCCACTATTGTGATGTGGGTATAAAAACAAATATTTTTTTGTTTTATTAAACAGATCTCTATTTAACTCTAACTAACATTTTATTTAGTAATATACCTGTATTATGTATTATACGTTTTAGTTCTGAAGTAAATATGTACGCCAAACTGCTTGTTTTGTTTTAATTTTTATTAAATAAATAATTTAAAAAAAAACCGAAAACCCGATTATTCGAAACCGGGTTTTTGTTACAAAACCGAAAAACCGATTTTTTCAGAAGTCGGTTTTTTGAAGTATTCGAAAAGCGGTTTTTTGGAATATACGAATATTTGACAACTCTAGTATTAAGCCAAATAAATGCTTCACAAACAAGTTTAATTAATTAATATTTATTCACTTTTTGTTGTGGTTTAATTATACCCTTCACCACAGGTGTAATAGGGTATATATAAGTTTGTCATAACGTTTGTAATTTCCACAATATTGATTTTAGACCCCATAAAGTATATATATTCTGGGTCCATATGAGAAGAGAAGTTGATTTAACGATGTCCGTCTGTCCGTCTGTCCGTCTGTCCGTCTTACGTTTGATATGTGTTTTCCGGATAATCCAGACATGATAGCGGCTAGGTTGTTTTACATTTATGTCACATATAGTCCACCATTTCTTGCTATTGAAATTCAGCAAGATCGGTCCACAAATGGCTGAGATATGATCAAAAAACCACGACTGCCTCTAATTTTTTCCAAAAATCCCTTGTTGTTGTTGTATTTTTATTGCTTTTTCCTGTATATCTGGAGAACGGCAAGAGCCAAAGTTTCCAAATTAGGTACAAACATTAAGGTTGTCAATACACACCACCCTACAAAATGTGGGCGGGATTGGAGAAGTGGGCGTGGTACCTCCCGTACAAAAAAAATTAAAAATTGTATAAAAACCTAAATTTTAGGGCTGTCATATGTCCTATGGATATGACTTATATACCAAAATATCGGAAATTTTTAGTAGAACATATTTTATAAAGAACTCGGGAAAATCGGTTCATATACAAAAAAGTTATGACCAAAATTAAATTTTAAATAAATTTTTTTAAATACCCATTTTCGGTAACCATGGATCTTCCCGAGTCCAAGTTTTATAACACAAATAAATGGTAAATTTCTTGCTAAACACGTCGGTATATAAATCTGTCAAATCGGTTAAAAAATGGCTGAGTTATAATCAAAATACTGAAATCCCAAAAGTTACTCTTTTTATAATTAAGTTTGTTTTTTTTTATAATTAAATTTGCTTAAATATATGTACACATATGTAGGTATATATATATATATGCCTAAAAGCCAATTTAATGGAAATATTATTTTTAAGCACGTTGGTATATAAATCTGCCAAATCGGTTAAAAATGGGACTAAAAACATTAACATTTTTATAAATGCTAAAATTTTAGAGCTGTATTATGACCTATTCATACGTTTTATATATCAAAATATCGGAAATCTTTAGAAAAACTCGGAAACTTAGAAAAAAAGTAATGTCAAAAATATAGTTTTTTTTTTAATACCTATTTTCGTGAACCATAGAACTTCCCGACTACAAGTTTTATCACCAAAGTAAATGGTAGTTTTATACTTTAAGATGTCGGTATGACCAAATACTGAAATTCGATCAAAACTTAACGTGCTATATATTAAATAAACTTTTAATATATTTAATAGCACGCAATCATGTGCAAATAATTAAATAAAACTAAACTATATATATTTTATAAATATACATATATATATATATATATATACATATATTTAAATATATATATAAACTTCTGTTCTTTCCAAACCATGGTGAAGGGTATATAAGATTCGGCATAGCCGAATATAGCACTCTTACTTGTTTTTATTTCAATTTTTCTTTTATTTACAATTTTTACAATTTGTATGCTTTCTATTTGTTACTTTTGTTTGTTTACCTTTTGAAACATGTGTTTTTTTGATTTACAAAATTTTAATGCAAAAATTTCTGCAGTAAAAATTTGTAAATACTCAGACAAAAACTGTCACTTTTCGCTCTGAACTTATGTTCTCATTTACTGCATTTTGTGTACTCGAACGCAATTTCGTAAAATGCAGTAAAGTTTAGTAAAAAATAGTAAAAACTTTTGTGTTCTCGAACGCAACTAATATACTTCATTGCTATCCAAAGGATAGCTAAGGTAAAATGTAACAAGAAGATACAGGATAATATTCTGGTAGTGTATAAAGTGATTCATAAAAATTTAATGAATTAGGCTTTTATAAAAAAAAAAGCTTTATAAAATACATCTGAAGTAGCTTATGAAAAAGAAATAATTCCCAGTTTCTATAATGTTTAATATTATAGTATATATATAATACAAAATTCACGCCTTTTTTCTTCTTTTTCACGTTACGAACGCCAAAGTATAACTAAAGTAAGCCTCGTAACAGAAATATACAAACAAACAAAAAATCTGATAGTGCATAGAAAATCTGCCTGGAAAATATTGAAGGAACAAGACTTTTAAAGTATGAAAGCTTTATAAATTGTTATTTGACTAAGAAAACACATTCGATTAATATGAAAACGTATTTAATTAAATAACACTATTTAAATAAGAAAATAAATTTGTATTTAAATACAATTTAATTTTAAACTGAAATTAACTAAATGGGTATTTTATTACAAAGTCAAATGTTGTGTCCCCTAGAAAGAATCATTTTACCTATTACAAAATAAAGTGTCAACATATTTGCGTCATATTCTCAGCTAACTTACAAATAAAAAAGAATGAACTAGTTTCTTGAATTAAACGCAAATTTTGGCGAAAATCTTTTGAAATTTTCTAAAATTAGCAAATCCAAAAAAATTCTTTTGCATTTCTGTTAAGTATTTTAAAACGGATCTAAAGATGACACGTTTGTTAAAATTATTTTCTTCGTATTTTTAGATTTGGTGTCTGTGAAACAAAGCACTGTGTGTTGTTTAATTCAAAAATAAAATTTATTCGAAACAACATGGTTGGGTTTTTTTAATACTCTGCTTTGGAGTAATTCGAGTTACTTAAAACGTGTGTCTCGAATCCACCGCCAGAAAAAACTAGTAAGAAAGTGTAGTAGCTCAAGCCCGACCATATGATACCCTACAACACAGCATTAAGAAACAAATTTTCAAGAGTGTACCCTTTTCGGGACCTATGGGAAATAATGGATCCGCCAGAAAAAAATTATGTTATGAGCAGAGAAGACTAAAATGCTTTTTTGCTTTTTTTAACGGTTTTTTATAAAAACTGCTGTTTTTGCTTCTTTTACAATGGTGTTGCTCTTTTTTGGATTTTTTTGTTTAAACTTCCCATTTTTTTATTAAAAACTTCGTATGTTACTACCAAGGCGAATTCCTCTATGAAAGTGAATTCGCCTTCGTTGCTACCTTTTTGCAACTCTGTTTTCATTTTAAAAACAATCAACTGAAATCATAGTAGGCTGTTAAAAATAGAAATAAATAAAAAAGTTTAAAAAATGCCGAAAGAGAAAAGTAATAGAAATTTATTATTAAAAATGGTAAAAACATATGAAGAAATGTCTTTAAAATTGAAGAAAATTGGCTCTTTTGCAATATATGCTGCTGCAAAATAAATTGTTCGAAAAAGTCTAATGTGGATCAACATATAAGATGTGGGAAACAACAATTGGCGTCTTCTTAGCAAGAGAACCATCCACAGAAACTAATTACGGAATATCCAGTGACTCCAACTGCCACAACATTTCAAAAGGATCTTTGTAAAGCATTGTTAGAGTTCAATATACCAATAAAAAAAGTTAGTTCTCCCAGTTTCAAAAATTTCATTGAGAATTATTCTCAAATGTCGGTTCCGTCTGAAACTTGCATTCGCCAGAAATACATACCAGAATTGTATAGGCAAAATATATGTATGGATATCTGTAGATGAAACTACGGACAGCGAACAGAGATATGTTGCAAATTTTATTTTTGGAGTCTTAGAAGAATTGTAAGACAATAAATCTTATTTATCGAACATGCAAGTACTTGAAACGGCAAATGGCGCATCTATTGCAGCATTTTGTAATGATTCGTTACATATATTGTGGCCAGATGGTAAAGTAGAAAAGAAATCGAGTTTAAATTTGATATAAATTTTCTGTATTTAGGCATAAAATATAACAAACTGTTACCTGTAGTAATGGATGCAGCTGCATATATGCTAAGTGGAATATTTTTTCTAAAGGCATTGTAACCGAAAAAGCTTCATTTAACATGTGCACATGGTATCCATCGATTAGCTGAATTCATTCGAACAAACTGTGAAAATGTCAATAAATTGATTTCCAATGTTAAAAATTTTTTTTAAAGGTAAATATAACTATTAATCAGACGTGTTCTGGAAATCGAAAACGCAAGACTTTAAAAGTCGTTTTTATACCCTCCACCACAATTAGTTGTGAAGAGGGTATATTAAGTTTGTCATTCCGTGTGAAACTTTTTTATTATTCATCTCAGACCCTATAAAGTATATATATTCTGGGTCCTTGAGTATTTTTAAGTCGATTTAGCCATGTCCGCCTGTCTGTCCGTCTGTTGAAAACACGCTCACTTTCGAAAAACTCAAAAGAAATAAACAAACTTGGTGTCAAATTGCTTGTAGTTATCCTAAGCAGTTAGGGATTGAAATCCAGCAAAATCGGTTTAATAGGATCTGAGCTATGAATCAAAATGTGGAACCACCACCTAAAAAAAATTGATAATTTTGTTACAAAAACTAACATAAATGGTGGAAAAATGCACAGAATGATATAAGATTTCGCAACAGTTCGTTTTGTTTAACTGGAAATCACGCTTGAAGATCCATCCATGATTTACCCTAGGCCCCATATAAGCCCTACTCCCGGAAAACAGTATAGTAAGCCTTAAACCCTAACTAACAATGCTATCATAACAAATTTTAGCACGTCACAGTTAAATAGGACTAGAAATGAAACTGTTAAGTTTCGTGAAGATCGGTCCATAATTAACCATAGGCCCCATATAAAACCTACTTCCAGAAAACAGTTTAGTACGCCTAAATCCGTAAAAAATAATGCTATCATAACAAAATTTGGTACATCAAAATTTTTTAGAACTAAAAATAAGACTGTGAAATTTCGTGAAGATCGGTCCATAATTTACCATAGGCCCCATATAAACCTTACTCCCGGAAAACAGCTTAGTACGCCTAAAAACGTAAAAAATAACGCTATCATAACAAAATTTGGTACATCACAGTTTTATTGAACGAGAAATAAGACTTTATAATTTTGTGAAGAACGGTCCATCATTTACCATAGGCCCCATATAAACCTTACTCCCGGAAAACAGCTTAGTAAACCTAAATACGTAAAAAATAATGCTATCATAACAAAATTTGGAACATATAAATTTTACAGGACTAGAAATAAGACTGTGAAATTTCGTGAAGATCAGTTCATAATTTACCCTAGGCCCCATATAAACCTTACTCCCGGAAAACAGATTAGTAAACCTAAATACGTAAAAAATAATGCTATCATAACAAAATTTGGAACATATAAGTTTTACAGGACTAGAAATAAGACTGTGAAATTTCGTGAAGATCAGTTCATAATTTACCCTAGGCCCCATATAAACCTTACTCCCGGAAAACAGCTTAGTACGCCTAAAAACGTAAAAAATAATGCTATCATAACAAAATTTGATACATCATAGTTTTATAGAACTAGAAATGACACTGTGAAATTTGGTGAAGATCAGTGCATAACTTACCATAGGCCTCATATAAAGCCCACTCTGGTAAAATAATTAAATACGCGGTAAGCTTTCTTTTAGTTTAGCTTCATATGGCCAGAAAAAATTTTATGCAATTTTGTGATATACGGTCCATAATTTTCCTTAGATTCCATTTTAGCAGCCTTCTGAAATTTACTGCAAACGCTTAAACTAATTGCACCGCTGTATTGAAATTTATGTTTTTTAATACCAGAAATCGTTCTGCAGAATTTGGGATGATTGGTTCATAGCTTACCATGGCTTTTATATAATTTTTTCTCTTGAAAATCATTTAAGTTCATCTTAAACTGATATTCTACTCAAACTTTTTAAAATTGATTCTGATTGTCGATCAATAATTTTATATAGGTCTACACCGCAACAAATTTTAATACAGATGTCTGTTTTTACAAAGATTATAATAATAAATAGACATCATACAGATATTACTCCTAAAACAATCGAAGTGTCGGTGGTGGGTATCAAAGATTCGGCACAGCCGAATATAGCACTCTAACTTGTTTTAATATGATTTTTGTAGTAAAAGAATTTTACGACAAATATTTCTCTATTAAACAGAATTCTATAAGAAAATTATATAAAATGGATTAAGAGTGTATTAAAAAGAGCTTGAAAGTTCTTGCGTTTTTTTAATATAAACATACATGTTAAAAACATATGTTACAAAAACAAAATTTTTACAGGCACCGCGAAGAAAACAACTCTTTCTTAAAATGAGTCCTAATGTTGTACTTCCACCGTCTTCATGCCCAACTCGTTGGGGTACTTGGTTAGAAGCGCCAATGTACTACGCTGAGCATCTTGAAGAAGTTAAGGCCGTTGTTTTAGAACTTGACAGTCAAGATGCCGACTCAATTGTGCAATCCAAAAAAATATTTGAAAACTCCGAACTAAGTTCTCAACTTGCATTTCTAAAATACAATTTTGCAAACATTTTGGTTGCTATAAAAAAATTGCAAACTGCGGGTTTATTAATTTCAGAGAGCACTAATGCTTTATCGACAGTTTTTGACGGACTATGCAAGATCGAGGACCAACAATATAAAAAGAAATTTGAGAAAATATTAAAAAGAAATCCCGGGTATCAGCAGTTTTTGGAAATAAAATAAATTTTAGAGTCTGGTACTGTTCCAAAAGATGAATATGTAAAAAGTGTGTCCTCTAATGAAATTCTCAAATTAAAACATGCACCATCAACCTCCGTTGATGTAGAAAGAAGCTTCTCTTTGTACAAAACGCTTTTAACAGATCGACGTAGAAAATTAAAATTTGAAAACATAAAAGCCCACATGATAGTATATTGTAATAATTTTGATGATGTGGAAGAATTAGAATAAAACATTTTTTAGTGCTTTTATTTTTGCTGTTTTATTAATTTTTTGTTGCTTTTTTTATAATTTCTTTTTGCTTTAAAAGTATTGAATATTGCTTTTTTGTCTTCTCTGGTTATGAGGTTAAGACTCATACGAAAGTTCTTTGTGCCGAATATCATTTAGATATCTTCATCTACATGAGATCTGTTTGATCTTAGGTGATTATAGGAAGGGTGTTTTATGGGACCTATGGTCAATTTCCGACCTACCAGTACAACATGTTGTCATGCCATATTAGCTATCCTAAAAGTTATTGTCACCAATTTTTATGTCTTAGTTTGGACCAAATTTTATTGAAATACAAAAATTTTAAGGTGGTTTATGGGCACAAAGACTTTATTCTGGAAAGAAACTTTTAATTATAGACCGATTCTGAGCATTTTAACAGGCTTGGTGCTTGCGACAGTTAGAACCTCTGTATAAAATTTAATTAAAAAATATCTCTTACATTGTGAACTGTATTTTGACCAGGTCTCCACTATTGTGACGTGGATATAAAAACAAATCATTTCTTAACAAGTGGTGTAGCGTGTCTGCAAATAAGCGACTGATAGAACTGTAATGGAAATGATATCGATACAAATTGTTTATATTTTTTTTATCATACATACATATTTATTCTTAATTTTTTTTATAGTTTTTTATATTATTTATTATTATTTTTTTCTATACATTTGTAATACAACACGCAAATTGCTACTAACAGCTATAAGATCTCCCTTTAACTGATAAGAGTCTATAACTGGCCTACGGTATCGTCAGGAACAAAATATATTTTTCTTTGAATACGTAGCAATATTTATACATGGGTATGTTTGTACATATATTTGCTTATATGTATATAAAAACTAGAGTTCAAACAAAATTTGGAATTGATAAAAAGGGATTGGTTTGTTAAAAGGGGGGTTTGTGAACCATTAATCAATTTCGTTTTGTATACCATAAAACATCGCAACATTTTAAAGAAAATGTGAAGTCTTAAATTGAAATTAATATACATACATACATACTTATGTATATATTTCCCTAGCTAAATAAAGCCCGTGGTACTGCGCTACATATTTATACCAGCACCACAAAAGTGGAGAGTATATTATGTGTTTGTTTGTTTAAAACATTAGTTAAAGCAACACCTTCTAGTATACTTACTGATCGTCTGAGAATCATTTTCTAAAGGCTCAGTTAGGCGAACGTTGCTGTACCGTATCTGTACTGTATCAATCATCTGTTCGCTTTTTGTTATATGAAAACCAATACAAGAGCTTACCGAAATGCAATGTACCGTAGTTGCAACGTACCAATCTGTGTAAAATAGAATTTCATGCCGTTGTTACGTGACATTTGTAAAGGCTCAGTTAGGCGAACGTTGCTGTACCCGTAATGTAACGCACCGTACTGTAAGCACGTTGGTGCACTTATAGAACGTTTAAAAACGTGTCATATGTTTTCCCATACATAAACAAAAAGCACGAGTATACATAAAACAAAACACACAGTGATGGGAATCAAAAATGTTCAAATGGTTACCGTTGTGCAGAAAAGGTACCACGTGATTTAAATGGTATTAAAACAGTATTTTGTGTATTTTTAAAAAATGTTAGTAATTTAATATTTATATTATAGATTTACAATAAATAAATTTGTATTTTAGCATATATAAATTTTTAGCATACAGATATTGTAAATGTGCATACACCAAACAAGGTTTTTATACCATTTAAAGTATTTTATATGTTTCACATTTCCATTGTATGTGTATATGCATTTATTTATTTTAAACATCTAAACATATGTATATTTGTATATTTGGAAATATGTTGTATTGTAAGTTGTTTTGTCGCAATTCCATAGATATACTAAAAAAAGTACCAAAAAAAAGAGCAAAATTACCCGCATTCAATGTAAAATACAAGCCGCCCATCACTGTCTTACAAATGTCACGTAACAACGGCATGAAATTCTATTTTATACAGATTGGTACGTTGCAACTACGGTACATTGCATTTCGGTAAGCTTCTGTATTGGTTTTCATATAACAAAAAGCGAACAGCTGATTGATACAGTACAGATACGGTACAGCAACGTTCGCCTAACTGAGCCTTAAGACTGTGATGGGCGGCTTGTATGTTAGTTACATTGAATGCGGGTAATTTTGCTCTTTTTTTTTGGTACTTTTTTTAGTATATTTATGGAATTGCGACAAAACAACTTACAATACAACATATTTCCAAATATACATATGTTTAGATGTTTAAAATAAACAAATGCATAGACACATACAATGAAAACGGGAAACATATAAAATACTTTAAATGGTATCAAAACCTTGTTTGGTGTATGCACATTTACAATATATGTATGCTAAAAATGTATATATGCTAAAATACAAATTTATTTATTGTAAATCTATAATATAAATATTAAATTATTAACATTTTTTACATACACAAAATACTGTTTTAATACCATTTAAATCACGTGGTACCTTTTCTGCTCAACGGTCACCATTTGAACATTTTTGATTCCCATCACTGTGTGTTTTGTTTTATGTATACTATTGCTTTTTGTTTATGTATGGGAAAACATATGACACGTTTTTAAACGTTCCATAAGTGCACCAACGTGCTTACAGTACGGTGCGTTACATTACGGGTACAGCAACGTTCGCCTAACTGAGCCTTAAGTCAATCAAACGAAAATCAATCTGGCTGGCTGCTTGTCTCTCTTTGTAATCTTGTGCTCAAAGTACAGGGAGCAATTTTTTGAGATAAATTTACGAGAAAGGTGAGAATCAGTCCATCATTTCTTATAGCCTCCATACAAGCTTCTTTCCGGAAAAGAGTCTTTCTGCCCATAAGCCCTCTTATTATGTTGGTATTTATATTAAATTTGGTTAAAATTATGCATCTTGCTAAATTTTATTTGAATCGGTCCATATTTGACCATAGCTCCCATACAAATCCTACTAACGAAAACCATAACCTTTTTATAAATGTTGGAATAAATCAAGTCCCACTCCATTGAGACATAAGGGCATATGCCATTTAGTCTCAATATAATGGGACTAAACGCCATAAATTTTTTCCGAAAAATGAGACATAAAGCCATATTTTTGATAATGATTGCATGTCACCATATTTCATGTGAAAAATGCATTGTTGTTTCATGTCGCCCTGTTTAAAGTCAAAATTGGCGGTATGAACTAGTTCCCTAATGAACTTTTCTCCTCTATGGTATAAAAAAACCGGCTTCGCTAACTAAAGCTTCTCTGCATAGCCGGACTTCGGCCGGACGAGAGGATTTTCTCCTCTATGGTACACAGAAAAAATTTTTTGCGCCAGTAAAATAATTAATCAAAAATAAAATTAGTTTTAATTGAATATTTAATCAGGTTTATTAAACATTTAATCAAGTGAATTAAACGTTAAATTGAAATATTGTCAATTAAACATTTAATACAATTGATTAAAAGTTAATTCACCTGAATAAATATTAAATTAAAACTGATAATATTTTTGATTAATTCTTTTACTGGCGCAAAAAATTTTTTCTGTGTATAACAAAGACCGGCTTCGCTAACTAAAGCTTCTATGCGTATTCGGCCTTGTTATACCATAAAGGAGAAAATTCTTGCGCCTGCCCAAAGGCCGGCTATACAGAGAAGCTTTAGTAAGCGAAGCCGGTGTTTGTTATACCATGGAGGAGAAAATCCTTGCGACCGGCGGGCTATACATAGAAGCTTTAGTTAGCGAAGCCGGCATATAAGCATTTTTTAACGCAAAACAACAAATGGGACATAAAGCCATTATGGTTTTATGTCCCATTCTACTAAAATTGATGTGAGACTTAAGGCCATATCAAAATTATGGCTTTATGTCTGTTTGAATTGAGACATAAAGCCATAATGGCTTTAAGTCCTATGGCCTTGTGACACCCCACCATATGCAATATTAATTATAATTATGTACATTCAAAATAAACACATTTGCCTTTACTTGATCAAATTAAATTAAGAACAAGTACACTCACAATATTCTGTACGGAAAATTAACTGAAATTGTAATATAAAATAAATGAAAATTCAATTAAAAACCGGTCTACTTATTTTTCATTTATTTTTAACAAAAAGTTCATTTAATTTTTACTGTCAAAAATTCAACACCATATTCCGTAAAATCAAATAAACATTCAGTTATTTTGTAAAATTTTACTGTCAAAAATTCAACACCATATTCAGTAAAACAATTAAATATTCAGTTATTTTTTAAAATTTTACTGTCAAAAAATGTACCCCATATTCAGTAAAAACAATTAAATATTAAGTTATTTTATTAAATTCAGTAATTTTCGTTTACTCCACAAAAGAGCCGAATTTTTAAAAAAATACCAGACATACACCTGTCCGCTTGTTTTTCTTATAAGCGAGAGAGGGAGAATATTTGTATTTACTAATGGTGTTTTCTTTTCTAAAAAATAATGATGCATTATAGTTGCGTAATATATTTATTAGGTTACACGAACCCTTACAAAGTGATACATTTTTCTTAATTACAATGGAACAAAATAATAGCTACGTTTTACACTCAACACTAATGTGTATTTAGCGTGTTAAATATTGAATGCAAAGTTTGTACTAAAAGCGATATTCACCACGCTTGTACCAATTTTCAACATTAAATTTTCTTACAATTCCAATAAGCGTTAACAGCACTGATTTTTAATAATTAATGTCAGCTATTGTTAAAAATTTTGCGACAAAAATAAATATAATAAAAGTAAAACAAACGAAAAACAAAAAGTTTTTATATCCATCACAATATAACTAAAAATCACAATATAATGCAAATTGTACGCAAACACAAGAAAAAAAATATTTGCTTGCATAAAAAAGTACTTTACGCAGATGCAAAAAATGGTATTATCTCACACTCAGTTATAACTGCGGGTAAGAAATAGAACAAATTTGCCATTTATTGTTGCAACATGTTTAGAAAGGAAAACGACAACTTCTCACATTTTTGCATATATTTTTAGAATGGAACAAAAACCCGCACGAATGGTAGCATATATGGAACATTATTGTCAGAAAAGAAAACACCATAAGTAAATTTTACTTACCCTGTTACCAGTGCTGCCAAAACTTGGTGACCAAAAATGGCTAAATTTACGGGGAAAAATAGTTAAAAATGGGCTAACAAAATGGCTAAAAGCTTTTTTAAATAAAAACACATTAAAATTCAATAACAAAACAGAAATAATTAATTTAAAGTTGTTTACGATGAAATTGTGAGTTAAGATCAATTTGTTTAATAATAATAAACATAAATTAATATTAAAATAAATTAATATTAAAAACTTAAATCATCGAAAAATTCGATGTCGTTATTGTTCATCTCATATGAATCACTCATTAGTTTCAAATAATCATAAGTTTTAAATAATTTGAAGGTAAATCATAATCACGACAACATTTGCCCAACAGCTTTTGAGTCCAGATCTACAATAAAAAACAAGTAAGAAAGAGGTTAAGCCCACATTAGAACCTTTGTACCAAATTTTATCAAATAATCTCTAAATTGCGACCTGTACTTTGCGCAAAAGGTTTACACGCACAAGGTTTACATGGACAGCCAGCCAGCCGGACAAACATCGTTAATTCGACTCAGAAAGTGATTCTGAGTTAATCGGTATACGTAAAGGCACGCTACGGACCAATATTTTAAGGTATTACAGTCATCAGCACAAACGCATAGTACCCTCTCCACTATTGTGGTGGTGGTATAAATATTATATTGTATGGTAAAAATATTTACCTAATTGATAAAATCGAATTAACGGTTGCTTAATGTAACCTTTTTTCTCAAATTGCTTTTAACGACCCGCTCTACTTCAGCATTAGACCATGGAAGTGAGAGCAATTTTATAGTCAATTCTGAAATTTCTAAAAAAAATTTGTTACCGCCTGCATCCGTTTATTGAAATACTTGCAACCAGAAAGAAACAGCAATGTTTGTTTTGATCGATTTTATAAATTTAATAGCGGAATACGGTTCCTTTATTTTGAAAGATGTTTTAGCGTTATAGTTTATAGCGATTTTCAACATTTGTAAAAGTTGTGATTTAAATTAAAGGCGTTTTAATTGTTCAAAATGTTTATTTTACTTTTATACATTTTTACAACAATATAAAAATTATTCTTTTAAAAGAGAAACGGCAAAAAAAATGTATGGCTAAACAAGTTGAAAAATGACTAAAAAAAAATGGCTAATGGCTAAACTAATTTTTTAATGGCTAAACAGGGTGAAAAATGGCTAAATCTAGCCACTAAATGGCTAAATTGGCAACACTGCCTGTTACACACGTTTGTTTTTCTTTTGTTGTACTGACCACGTTGTTTACCCAGCGTTTCCACATGCAAGTAATTACTTGCAAGTAGTGTATATGTATTATCAACGAAAAATCGAGGAAACAGCCGATTGGCTGAATGAACAAAAATGGTGTGAATGTTAGTGAAAAAGTGTGAGTGTATTGAGTTTTTCGAACCCTGCAAATAAAATTGGACCACCTAATCCATTTTGATAAAATGGACTACTCCATGGACTAGTCCGATGTAATGCAAGCATGGACCATGTCATTGTTAAAAAGTGTTAGTAGTAAGATGACATGTCTTCGTTTTTTAACGACATGCTTTCGTTTTTAAACGACTTCAAAACTAATCCTCTTGAGTATACCATGGAGTAGTTTTAAAACTACTCATTAGTGGTCCAAAGGTGGGTTATATGGTCCTCTCCTAGGACATCGTAATGTTAAATAGACCAGGTTTTTTCCATACGTTTGGGTTAGTTTTGGACAAGTCCTGGTCCCTTGTGGACTACTCTTTACACGCGTGTTTGGACTGGTCCTATTATTTGCAGGGAACTTGTACTTACAAGTGGAAACGCCAGGTTACAGAAGATCTCTCAATTATAAGACACCAGCAGCATGACCGATATGGCTTCGCAATTATTTTACTTTTAAAATTTGATGTATTTAACTAAATTATACAGTAGAATCCCGATAATTCGTAATCGCAAGGGACCGGCCATTTCTTACGAATTATAGGGGTTTTCGATTTAGCGGCGTTTCGATTTAACGGGGTTAAAATAAAATTAATACGAATAAGCGGGGTTTTTGAATTTATTTACTAAAACGTTAAAAAAAAAATAAAAAACAATTGTTAAAAATTATACATAAAAATTATTCATGTAACAAACTGATCTTAAGAAAATAAACCCACACACAAGCATAAAACCACGCAAAAATAAAATAGTGGTAAACAAAAATTCATTCTTTCCATGTTTCTGTTGTTTTTATTACGAATTATAAGTGGTAGTAAGCAAACAATTACGATTTATAAGAGGAAAAGAAGATTTTATTTGACAAAAAAATTACGAATTAGCGAGAGGACCAAAATGTATGGAAATTTAACGAATTAACGAGATTTTTTCAAGGGACCGACAGTTTATTACGAATTATCGGGAATTACGATTTATCGGGGTACGAATTATCGGGATTTGACTGTATTAACAAATAGAAAATGGGAATTGCTTACGCAAAACAAGCAATTCATTTTTTATAGATAAGTAAAAATTAATTTTTGGTAGTTAAATTATATAAAATAACTGAATATTTAATTGTTTTTACTGAATATGGTATTGAATTTTTGACAGTAAAATTTTATAAAATAACTGCATATTTATTTGTTTTTACGGAATATGTTGTTAATTTTTTGACAATTAATTTATATAAGATAACTGAATATTTATTTGTTTTTACGGAATTCGTGGTTGAATTTTTGACAGTAAAAATTAAATGAACTTTTCGTTTTTTTTAATTACATTTTTATTTAATTTAACATAAAAAGAATTTAACTCAATCAACGAACAATATTAACTGCAACTGAAAATCCGTATTAATATGCACTTAGTTTTTTGAATAACTGTTAGAATCAGTTAAAAATAAATTTGCTTGAAATTTTAAATGTTTATTTATTTAAAAATGACTGAACGGAATATTTCTTAAATAAACTACAGTCCGTTACTGTTATAATATTGTGAGTGTAAGAAAGTATGGTCACTCAAGCCCGAACATATGATACCCTACACAACAGTTTATAAAAAAAATTTGGCCATAAAAATAAGATTCATGTAAAAGTTCTTTGTGCCGAATATTATTTAGACATCTCCATCTATATGAGATTTTAGGATGGAATCTTAACCTTATAACGTAATTTTGTTCAGGCGGGTCCATGATTGCCCATGGGTCCTAAATAGGGTACTCTACTTTCTTACTTGTTATTTATTCGTTTTGTATAAAAATATAAAAAACGTCATGTGCGCCGATAAAATGTTCCTTTTATCAATGAACATAAACATACATAAAATTCTTTCACAGCTGATACAAAAAAAACGGAGACAATTTTTAATTTTATCTGGAATATCTGACCCGCAACCAACGCGTTACGTAAGGGTAACGATGTCTTAGGTATTAAGCTGTTCAGTTATCAATCAAACATAACGTAGGTCAAGAGAACCTAGAGTTTTATTTAAGGACACAAATTTAGTTTGTGAAAACTCATCTTTTATAGTTTTTTTTAGCAAAAATTATTTGAAACAGTAATTTTAAATGGTTTGGAAAATATGTATGTTGGTAAATACATGGGCGCATATTCGTAAATTGAAGCACATCCGCGAGCGAATAACGTTGTAAACGCCACATTTTGCAAAAACTGTTTTTGAGCGGATAACCGTTAACCTTACTCTCTTACGCAGTTTAAACATCAAATCACCAAAAATTAAACACCTTAACGTCTTCAAATTGCATACAAAGTGTCAGCCAGTTGAAGAACGTTGCAAGTTACTATTAAAATGATGTGACCGAAATGGTCTTGCAGTGCGGAATAATGTTTTAAAAGCCTTTTGTATAAAAGTTTTTATTATCATTATTTTCAATAATAGAAAAAAACGTTTTTTAAAACAAGTAATCCTGCCTGTCAAAAAACGTTTTTTTTGCTTTCCTGAAAAATTATGATTTTGTAACTTAAAACGTTATTCGCGGCTGTACTTCAATTATTACCAAGTGTTAACTTTTTTAAGAACCTATTTAAGTTATACACAGATGATAACTTTCAGCATGAAAAGTTTACACTTAATTATAGGTAAAGCTGTAACTAAATGCCAACTAACTGATACATTCAAAGAACAGCTGATTGATATCATTTTATAATTTACTAGCTGGCCCGGCAAACGTTCTTTTGCCATATAATTTATTTCTTCCAGATGTTAAAGTGTCTGCATGCCAATTTTTTAGATAACCGATTGATTAGTTAAGAAGATAATTTAAATTATAGGCTATAGTTCTTTCCTGATGTTGCACTATTTGCCTGCCAAATTTCAAGAAAATCAGTTGATAAGTTAAGAAGATATAGGGAGAAGAAGCTTTTACCCCTCTTGCCCTATTTCATACCCTGTTCTCTGTCAGATGTTACAGTGTCTGCATGCCAAATTTTAAGAACACCGGTTGATTAGTTAAGAAGATATAGGGTGTTGGAGCTTTAACCCCTCTTGCCCTTTTAAACACCCTAAATAATAAAACTTATAGGCAATAGTTCTTTCGGTGGGGTGTCATAATGCCATGGGACATAAAGCCATATGGCGTCAAGTCCCATTCCATTGAGACATAAGGGCATATGCCACTAAGTCTCAATATAATGGGACTTAACGCCATAATTTTTTACCGAAAAATGAGACATAAAGCCATATTTTTGATAATGATTGCATGTCACCCTATTTCATGTAAAAAATGCATTGTTGTTTCATGTCGCCCTGTTTATGTCGAAAATGGCGGTATGAACTAATTCCCCAATGAACTTTTCTCCTTTATGGTGTAAAAAAACCGGCTTCGCGTAGTAAAGCTTCGCTGCATAGCCGGCCTTCGGCCGGACGAGAGGATTTTCTCCTCTATGGTATAACAAACACCGGCTTCGCTAACTAAAGCTTCTCTGCGTATTCGGCCTTGTTATACCATAGCGGAAAAAATCCGTGCGCCCGGCCGAAGGCCGGCTATACAGAGAAGCTTTAGTTAGCGAAATCATCAAATGGGACATAAAACCATAATGGCTTTATGTCCCATTCTACTAAAATTGATATGAGACTTAAGGCCATATCAAAATTATGGCGTTATGTTCGTTTGAATTGAGACATAAAGCCATTATGGCTTTATGTCCTATGGCCTTGTGACACCCCACCGTTCCTTCCAGTTGTTATACTATTTGCGTGCCAAACTTCAAAAAAAGTTCATTAATTAAGAAGATATAGGGAATGGGAAGCTTTTACCGGTATTGCCCTATCTCACGCCCTATTCTGTATTTCCTTTCAGATGTTACAGAGTTTGCTGCCAAATTTTAAAAAAATCGGTTGATTAGTTTAGAATTTTGGGGAGGGGAGCTTTTACCCCTCTTGCCCTTTTTCACGCCCTAAATAATAAAACTTATAGACTATAGTTGCTTCCAGATGTTACACTATTTGCCAGCAAAATTTCAAGAAATCGATTAATAAGATTTATAAAGATTAATAAAATTTCAAGAAATCGATTAATAAATTAAGAAGATATAGGTTGGGGGACCTTTTACCCCTTTTGCCCTATTCCCTATTTTCTTTACGATGTGACAGTGCCTTCATGCCAAATTTTAAGAAAACCGGTTGATTAGTTAAGAAAATATAGGAAGTGGGAACTTCTGGCCCTCTTGCCTTATTTTGCGCCCTCTGGCGATATAAAATAAACTTTACGAACTATATACATACCTAACAAATACACATACACAATTTTATAAAATTCGGTCAAGCCTTTTTATAGGAGTTCAAAATGAAGGGCATTTTAATGATGTTTGAATGGAAATATAAAGGAAAATCTAAATGCCATATCTCCGTAACCCGTGGGCCGATTTCGTTCAAACTTAACATAAACCATCTACAGATCTATAACTATCTATGAACTATTTTTTAGTTTCTGTTTTGTTAGCTTCAACTGTAGTTATGATATCTGAATATGCGCTTTAGTTTTTAAATTATTTAAAAACGTAACTTAAATTAAATAAATATATTTTATACCCATTCACCACTAGTGGTAAATTTGTCATTCCGTATGATACTTTTTATATTCCTTGAGTAATTCTAAGCCATGTCTGACTCAAAGGAAAAGAACAATACTGGTGTGAAACTATTTCTAGTTCTTCTAAGCAGTTTGGAATTTAAATCCAGTAAAATCAGTTTAGTATGATAAGAGTTATTAATTCAAGTGTGAAACCAACACCCTAAAAAATTTATAATTCTGTTACAAAAACTAGTAAAAATGATGGCGGAATGCACAGATTTATATAAGATTTTGCACAAACTTGTTTGTTAAAATACGTGAAAATCGGTGCATAATTTACCATAGATGAAATCATATAAGCACGCCTAAAACCGTAGCAAAAATATATATTGTGGTGAAAATTGTTCAAATTTAGCTGTATATCGCCAGAAATAATAACGTGCATTTACGTATGTAAAGCTGCTTCTGAAATGCACTTTAAAACGTATTAAATGCTTAAACAAATTTCACTACTCCATTTAAATTTGGTCTAATTAAGGTTTTTGTATACTAGAAATAACTCTCGAAATACTCTAAATCTTGGTGGAGGATATTAAAGATTCGGTAGGGACGAATATAGCAGTCTAACTTGTGTTATCTCAACTTTAAATTATATTAAAAACTTATGGGTCTTCAATATGAATTTCGATTAAAACGTTTAATATGAATTTCAATCCCGAACTCAGTTTTATGTACATAAATCTCATTTTTAACATTTTGAATCTTAAAAGGATGGACAATTAATATTTAACTGCCCGTTTAACGATATCGAACGTTAACGTTCGCAAGGAAAATTTATATGAAAAAAAAAAATATTTTCATATAAAATTCTATACACAGAAAGGAAAACACTCGGGATAAATCATCAAGTTTTTTATGATTACTTTAAGTACGAGTCGAACTCAAAAATTCAAGTACGAATCACACTAAAACGTACTCGAAACACTTCTATATGGGATTACTTTCGAATATCAATCCCGGAATTTCTTGAAATAAGTATAAAATTCTTAAATCAAGTAAAAAAAAAAATTAAACTTTTCGTTGTGTTTAACCCTCCAGCTTACGCATGTATTGATTGTCTATAGCAGGGATGATAAATGAAAAAACCAATATCGTACCAACGAACTTTTAAAATCGTACTTTTTCGGCCCCAATAGTACTAAATTATTTTTTTTATAAATTTTTTTATTTTATTTTTAAAAACAAAAATTTAATACAACAAAAATAAAAAGTACTTAAAATTCATTTGTACACGTAAAGTATAGATAGCAAAAAATACATGATCATAAATTATACACAATAATAGCGTGGGTAAAATTTTTTCGCGCCAAAAGCACATCGCGATTCTTGCTTTAAAACTTTGCCAAAGAAACCATAGGTCAAAAATGAATTTCGAACCCCGGATTTAGAGAGACAAATAGAGACAAACAAATTGTACACTTTTTTGAATTTATCGTCTTTTTTGTGGAAAATTGACAAATATTTCTGAAATATTTGTCAATATGTGCATACGAGCATCTTCAGATTGTATTTCAAAATTTTTTGTGTTTACAATTTTTAATATGTACTGCAGAAACAGGAAAGGAGTATAAAGTCAAAATAAATAAATATATTATTTAGCGCTTGTATAATCTCCTTCAAAGTAGTTCGGAGTAAAATAATAACGGAGTGGGCGCCCACTGTTCCAAAATTCTCTTTATTACTTTTTGACGTGACAACCAGGGTTTAAAAAACTGCAGTCGAAACCAAAACCTGACGAACCAAAAACGTAAATTTATGTAAAACTTTTCGCTTTTTAAGTTGGTTTGACAGCGACTGTTTACATTTAATGCATCTGAAGTAAAAGAAACAGTTTTTTTTTGGCCAATGACCTTGTTGACTAATATTTAGAAATATTATGAATTCGTTTTAAAATAATCTTGAATTGAGAGAAAGTCGTCTTTTTACTATGTAGAACTTTTGCAGAAGTGGTTTCCTATATCTTTTTAAAACTTGTCAATATCATCAGAAAATGCACGCTTATATGCTGCCGCTGATACTTAATTCATTATGTGACATAAGCAATCGTTCAATGCACAAGTGCAAAAATCTATTCACAATAGCGGAGTTCAGTGTTTGGTGCAAATGGTCTTGCAAAAGAGCAAATGGTCTTACAAAAGAGCAAATGCAAAATATCATAGTTGTTTTGTTAAATCCAAAAAAAAAAGAGTTTTCCTTAGATTTCATAAAAAAAGCTACGACAATTTACATTTTCACAAGACTACTTGCACCACACACTAAATTCCTCTTGTATCCATTGGACAGTAAATACGAGTTGCCATTTTATATCAATAATAAATATGTAGGTTTGAAAAATTATAAAATAGTACCAAATGAGTCACGGGGGTACCAGCGGACTTTTAAGTTTTGAATTCTACCAAAAAAAAGTACAATTGTACCAACTTTATCAACCCTGCAGCCGTATTCCGTAATTCGCTAAAGCTAAATCTCCATCGCTAAAAATCTATAAAGTTGATTTAGCAATTTTTGGCTACAAATGTAATTCAGTAACGTGCATTGCTAAATTTGGCAATGTAATACAAATTTAATTTGCCGCAATTTTAGCTTTTAATGTCATCGCTAAAATTTTTTAATTTTGTTTTCTCTAAGGAATTTTAGCGGTCGAGATTTAGCTTTAGCTAAGCGAATTACAGAATACGGCAGCTGGTCTATAGTAAATTTATAAATATATGAAATATTTTTGTTTTATTTTCTTTGTATGTTTTGGTTTTTAAAACAAAAAATATTGAATAAAAATTAGTTTTTCGTTAAATGTATTGGTGTTTGCTCCAGGGTTTAAATTGCTACCGCCATATTAGCAAAAGCAGCCAAATTTTGCATTTTTATTCCACTGCCAAAAACGCCCACACTTTTCAAAAGCAGCAGCAAAATAAACACACGGTTTTTGAAAAGTAACTTTTTAATGGGCACTGGCTTTTTCCAACTTTTGCTTTTTTAACAATAGCAAAAATTTCTTATTTGATGGAACTCAAAAAGCAACGGCAATCACTTTTATGTTGTAGGAAAAAATACATATGTAGGAATAAGAATGAAACAAACAGCCGCCAAATCAAACACCAATGTATGCTAAAAGCCGCAAAATAGGAGATAATAGCAGCACAAAAGGTTGCTAAAAGGCACATGATCGCGAAGAGACACTCGACGACGACAAGTGATATTTTTCATGCTCTTCCATAAGGAACTTGTGGGCACCCCTGGTCTATACACATTGAAAAAAGGTCTGGCCGGGCTCATGTGTACCACAAAGGGTTAAAAAGTAAATTTGAACTCTTGCTTCTCATTTAGTTTATATTTTTGGTTAAATATGTACATAAGATTACTAAAGTAAAAACCATATCGGGCATGATGTTGGTGTTAATCAATCATAATAATTTTTCCTTTCTAATTCGGGATAAAATCAACTTTATAATAATTGAGATTGATTTAAGTAAACCTAACTGAGCTACCTAAATAAGAGCGGCAAGCGTCTGTTTTATGTCAAAACTTTTCATTTTCATAGAGTTTATACGAAACAAACCTTAAGAACGCGAATTTAACACCACCCGGCTGGAAAATCTTATTTGATAGATCTCGTGGTCGTTTTATTTTATTGAAAATGTATTGGCAATAGAATTTGCATGTTTAAAAAAACGCTTGCCGCTCTTGTTTAGGTAGCTCTGTAAGATTGAATCAATCTCAAAATTCGCTTGATTCAATCTAAGGTTTACTCATGGTAGAATAAGTACAAGGTATAGTCATTAGAAATTTTGTTCTCAATTTCAAAACCCATATAACGTCAAACAAAAGAAAATATGGAAAAAATTAAAACAAGCGTCAAAAATCAAATAAATTTATTTGACATTACATGGGTAAATAATGAAGATTCTCCCTATTGAACATACCTGGTACTTATTATACTATGGGTTTACCTAAATCAATCTCATTTTCGGATTATTTAAAGTACGTAGTGCTGGGATACTATCGATATTTTCTACTATCGATATATATCGATAGTTTAGATTTCACTATCGATATATCGATATTACTACCGACTGAATGTTTGTACTTGTGCAGGAAAACATTAATTATGTTTTATAAGGCTACAGTTCGTTGTTTTTATCACTTTAATGAACGTATGAGAAGTATGTATATACGCACGTTATTTTAGATGGCAGTTTTTTTAAAATTTGATAAGTACCTTTTTGAAGGAACCGAAGTAGGGACTATAAGATATTCCATTGCAACTTTAAAAGATTTTCTAAATTCTAAACCCAAAAAGGTAATCAATCTAGCGAATTTATCTCTAATGGTCGTCATTGTTTTGTCCTATGCTTGGAATTGCATTTGGATTTGCATTTTTTTTACAACATTACAAAAATATTGGACATTTCAGTCCCTTTGTAAACATGTTAAAGTTTCGACTTAAAGGCCTTTAATTAGCAGTAAAAAGCACTGCTAATCAATCCATACCTCTTGCCATTCCTATTGTTTGCATTCATTGCTGTAATTCAGCGCGAATTAATAATAGCAAGGAAAAATTTGCGGCAAAATACTGTGTGTGTTTAGCTGCTGTTAGATGTCTTCATAGCTGTATTTTAAATAATATAAATATCGATATTTATATTTTTCCTATCGATATTTTCGATATTTTAAGACTATCGATAATATCGATAGTCTATCGATAGTTTCCCAGCACTAAAAGTACGATATCGGGATTGAATATGAATAATTTAGGTATTTTGCGATAGAAAATCCGTACTTGAATCAATCTTTCTGTAGTTGATTCGAGAAAATCCGTACTCCCCGTATTATTAATACCGCTTCGGATTGATTTGAGTATAGATGGATTGATTTTTCTTTTGAGTGTACGAACATTTACATTCGAAATCGTTGAACAGGCAGTAAAAAAGCAAAAATTGCTATATTTGACTATGCCGAATCTTTTATATTCTTCACCATGATGCGATAATCTATTTGTGTCGCGTTCACTTCTCCAATCCCGCCCATATTTTTAAAGAGCTTGTGTATTGATAACCCACACTGAAAAAATTTTCTTCACAGATCCAATGAAATTTACATTAAAATTCAACCTATGTAACCTTTCATTGGATTAATGAAGGATTAATAAAATCAATGACAAAATTTTCATTGATTTTATGAATCCTCATTGAAAAAATGGATAAAATAAACGTTTGTCATTAAACTAATGCAAAATTTTCATTGATTTTATGAAACATTTCATTAATCCAATGAAAGGTTACATAGGTTGAATTTTAATGTAAATTTCATTGGATCTGTGAAGAAATTTTTTTCAGTGCAGATATGTATGTGTACCAAATTTGGATAGTTTTTTCCTACCAATCTTTAGATATAAGTAAAGATTTTTTCGGATGTTGTCTATTGATGATGATGATTTATGTACCTAATTTGAAAACTTTGACTCTTGCGGCTCTACAGATATATAGAAACCTAAAATGTCTTTATATGGAAAGTTCCACGCCCATTTCTTCAATCCCGCCCACATTTCGGAAGTTATCTTTTGATAACCAAGATGCTTGTACCTGACTTGGAAACTGGCTCTTGCCGTTCTCTAGATTCACATAAAAAAACAATTAAAAAAACAACAACAGTAAGTTATGGATAAGATAAGAGTCAGTCGCGATTTTTTTGTAGATCGATCAAACTTAATTTCAATAGCAAACAATTCGGTATGTATAACAACTAGGCCCCCATCAACATGGTTAAATCAACTTGGCTACTCAAAGGGGCCCAGAATATATATGTATACATTAAAGGGTCTCACATTAATATTGAAGAGTTTACAAACTTAATGACAAACTTAAAAATACACTTTTCCAAATGTGGTGAAGGAAATACAAATAAAAATTTTCTTTTGAAATTTAAGGCTATCGTTATTTTGCCTGAACAGCTGAGAATATCGCACACTCATACTCGCACAATAGCGTACGTACGTAATTTTTCGTATAACATTTTTTTTCAATTATTTCGTGTTTGCCTTATGTTCTCGTTTCTATACATTTTGTTTTTTGATTAATATCAATTAATGTAAATTGTAAAACAGAAATAAATTATAAAGAAAGACGAATGAATTTAATACTCTACTATTTCTTTTATAAAATGTGTTTAACACTTGGAAAAATTAAAATGGCTAGAAACATACATAATTAGTAAAAGTTAAAGAAAATAAATTTTCTTAATAAATGCATAAACAAAATTTTAAGTTTAAAAGAATAAATTTTCGTTAAAAAATTTAAAAAAAAATATTTGAATATTTAATTCTTACTTATTGCAACCAAACAAATTTCGGAAAACTCCAACGGCAACAATTTTAAAATTGTCTTTTTAGAATTGAATAGACTTCCTTTTCTTACTCCTCTTATTTCGTATTTTAATTTTTGTGTTTGTTTAACTTTATTTTTGTATTCACTTTCTGGTTTACAAGTGTTTGTAACGTAACGCTTTCCACTTTTAATTTCGGCACTAGTTTTCCTTTTCTACGTGTATTTAGTGAAAATAATCGACATGAATTTTTTTTTTTTTTTTATTGTTGTATCTAATAACTTTATTCTAATAACTTTACTGTAATGCTGTATTTATTTTCATTTAATATTTTTTCATTGGTGTATTCACTTTATTTTGCTTTTTTTAAGTTATTGTTACAGTTTTTTTCAATTTTTTTTTTATAAATAAAAAGGCGACTTTTCAAACGAACGTCTATGCGAAAACTAATGTTTTGAAAAGCGCATGAGTAATAACTACGAATGAATTTTCTACTGTATACATTGAGTACAATCAGTATTGATGACGTTATTTAGCATTTAGATTTAGGTCTAAATGGTTAGCCAAATAAAATATTTTATTACTACAATAATAACAACAAACACATTGGAAAAAGCAACAAATACAATATGAAAGCACGAAAAATATAACAACAACAAATAAAAATGAATTAAAACACAAAAAAATTTACTCGCACCCAAAGACGATGAAAATCTGAAGACAGTCAGTCAACCAAACACAAACACACAAACAATTGGACATAAGAACGGACAGAACGACGCACGGAATTATCTTCGGAACGCCAACAACAAATACAAGCAAAAAATTTGAGGGATAAATTGATCATTGGCAGAAGAAAGCAAATGATTAAGTTTCTTGTCCACCATAATGATCCGTAAACATTTTAATAGTTGTATTCGCACACGTCGAACACAACTAAACACAACAACAACAACAACAACAACAACAGAAACAAATAAATACATAAATCGAAAATAAAAACCCCATAACAAAAATATTAAAAAATTTTGTTTTCAAACCAGCGTATAAACAACAAGAATAACCTTCAAAATCGTAGCGAAAATGTACGATTTTCCAAATTCAATGACCGCCAAAAATGTAAGTATCTAGTATATTCTTGATTTTTTTTTTTTTTTTTTGAAAATATCCGAAACGAAAAACAACAAGTAAGAAAGCCCGACCATTGGATACCCTACACCACAGTATGTAAAAACATATTTTCGAGGGTATACCCTATTTGAGTTCCATGGTCAAAACAAAATTATGCTATAAGTTTAAGATTCATTAAAGAGTTCTTTGTGCCGTATATTACCAAAATAAATGTCAAAAGCAATATGAGATTTGAGGGGTATAGATTCAAAGGCTGCAAAGTCCACATTTATAGTTTTCGTAATAAATAGTAAAAACCTCTAGCTCAAAGTATATTCATATTTATGTATTGTATATCTGCTATTCAGTAAATGAATATGATGGAGATATGACGCAAGTTTCAACCAAATCGATATAGCGGTTTGCTGGCAATTATAATAATAAAATTGGACATTGCTGTGTTTGATCTAATCAAATGGAAATTGCTGCTTTTTTAGCATGGGCAAGTACTTAAAAAAATCAGTAGTTATAAAATTCTTAAACTTAACAAAGGCTTAGTTTTTTCTTGATTGATTTGGAGGAACTTCATAACAACTTAGCTCCATAATTACGACTAAATACAAAGTTATAAAATGAACAATAAAACAAACTGCTTCATATAAAAAAAAATTTGTTATATTTTTAATTTCTTTTTAGTTTTATTTTGCAAAAAGGAAAAAAAATAAAAAAAATAGCCTGCACTTTCGAAAATAGTTGAGAGAAAAAGAGCTTAACAAACTGTGATCATTGCAATGGACATTGCCGTTTTTGCATCAATTCTTAATTTTTGAAAATACTTTTTTATGGGATAAAAGTGTTTCTGGTAATGTAATATTCACTAATTGGAAGCATTCAATAAATACAACTAAGAGGTATTATTAGTTACGTTTGTGAAAAAAGTGGACTTTGCAGTCTTTGCATCTATACCCCTCATTTGTTTGACTAAAAGCTTTTTTGGATAGGCGGCTTATATAAGACCTAGGGTTGCCAGACCTCCTGGATTGTCCAGCTTTTTTGGTTATTTTCTAGGTTCCAGCTAAAAAACAATTTATCAAGTTAAAAAAGTTATTTAATTTTGAAAAATTACTTTTTTATTAACGGTATTTTGTAAATAATTAAATTAATATTTTGTAAAGAATAAAATCGTATACCAAATGTAAAGTTAATGATTTGCCAAAAGACATTTCAATTAATTGGTATGATTTATATTTTCAAAAATGTGTTGAAAAAACGTGCAAAATCCTTTTTGTGAATGGACTGAAGGTATTTTTGATTAAAGTTGCGAAAATTTCCAACATTTGTTCTTATAACTTAATCAAAACAGTTATTTAATTCTGTAAATAACAATACCAAATATATATGTTTATGTGGCTAAACAAATACAGTCGAACTCCCATAACTCGAACTTCTCTAACTCTAATTTTCTCTTACTCGAACCAATTTGATTGGCAGTAGCTCTAAAACAATAAATTTAAATTGTAAGGGCCGATGTTGAATGTGAACCACACCTAAACGCCAAGTTTTTTTCCGAATTTTATTTGACATTTCTCTATTTCAGACTTACTCAATTTGAACCATGGAGAGATACACAATCCAACAACGTGTTAAAGTTATCCAGACTTATTATGAAAATGGGCGTTCAAATCAAAATGCATATCGTGCACTTCGTGATTTTTTTGGTCAATTTGACCGTCCAAATGTGCGTACAATCGCAAAAATCGTGGAAAAATTCGAGCAAACCGGGTCTGTAGAAGATGTGAGAACACCAGTGCATGCTCGTACAGCTCGTACTGCAGAAAATATTGCTGCTGTTCGCGATAGTGTGGCTGAAGCGCCGTCCACCTCAACTCGTCGTCGTGCCCAACAATTGCACCTCTCACGCTCGTCGTTGATGAACATTATGCATAAAGACTTGCATTTACACGCTTACAAGGTGCAATTGGCTCAAGAACTAAAGCCTCTTGACCATTCCAAACGTCGTGAATGGGCAGAATGGTGGCAAGAAATGGCAACAGTGGATGATCAATTTTCGAAGAAAATCATCTTCAGTGATGAGGCACATTTTCACCTCAGTGGATTCGTCAATAAACAGAGACGGTGCCACTTGCCACACAGCTAACGAAACAATGACTCTTTTGCGCAACAAATTCAATGGCCGTGTTATCTCACGTAATGGCGATGTCAATTGGCCGCCAAGATCATGTGATTTGACACCGTTGGACTTTTTCTTTAGAGTTATTTGAAAGAAAAGGTGTACGTCGATAAGCCAGCAACAATTCAAGAGCTAAAGGATGAGATTATTCGGCACATTAACGGCATAGAACCTCCATTATGCCTCAGGATCATCGAAAATTTGGACCATCGGATGGAGGTGTGCCGCCGTGGTCGCGGCGCCCATTTGGCCGATATTTTGTTCCATACATAATTGAATAATACCAATATATCATAATAAAATAAAATTACAATAATTTCCTAAATAGTTTGTGTTTTATTCAAAATCAACATCGGCCCTTGAAATTTAACCACCCTTTTTCGCTTTCTTTTGCTTGTTTAGCAGGTTTGTATATTTTACTTTGCTCTTTTTTCGGGGAAATCCTTTTTTGTGCATTACGTGTGTCTTTTGGTTTGCCAAATATGTTAATGTTATTTGTATGTGTTTATTTCATGGCAAGTAAATGTGTTTTATAATGTTTGTCGATGGAGGGAAATATAAGTTAATAAAAGAAGTCGAGGGTGGATTCAAGAAAAAGGAAGCAGACAATAAATATGGTGTCCCAGCTAGTACGGTCTCATAGATTTTTAAAAATAAAGAATTAATTATCAACTCGTTTGAGTCAGTATCTCATCTCTTTAGAAAAATGATTAAGACCCAAATATACAAAATTATCGACATAGCAGTCCTCAATTGGTTTACAGCAGCTAGAAGTCAAACCATGCCGATATTTTACTTCATTGTAACTTGTTTATTACAAATACATACCTACATGCTTAGGTATGAAGCTTTCAAATAGTGCCTGTTTTAAACAAAAAATGCAAAATGTACACAAGTTTGCAATTCATTCTCTTTTCAACAAGAAAATTCTGTAACTCGAAGTCTCCATAAGTCGAAGTTTTTTTTGGGATAATGGTGATTCGAGTTATGGAAGTTCGACTGTAGTTAAATATAATATTTTTGTGTAATTTAAATTAATACATACCTAGACGAATAAATGTAAACGGTGGCAGCAAATCTACAATACAAAAACAACAGAGGCTTTTTGAAATCGCATTGTTAGTATTAACGAATCGAAATGTCACCCATTTCTAAACAAAACAAATTATTTCAGACTATCAAAATCAGCCACCTATAGTGAATTCGCCTTGATATATATGTACATAATTATTTATGTACATAATTATTTATGTACATATATATACATACGACTGAATTAAAACTGTTAAGTTTCCTTGTTTTTCATGTGCATTTTTATATTTTCCAGGTATTTTTTAAAATCCAGCTGGATTTTTTCTATTGTCCAGTTATTTGACTTTTGGTATCTGGCAACCCTAATAAGACCTCAGGTCTGTTTTGGACCTAAAAGTATTCTGTAAAGGTTATCGTTGCCGACTTTTATATCATTACCAACATTTATAAGGAAGTTGGTCAAATGTGACCTGATTTTGAAAAAATTTGTTAGTTAATTTTTATTGCAATTAAAAATTTTTATTTTTGAGCCAAATTTAATATAAATGCCCACATAATACGATTGTTTATGAACACAAAGACTTTCCTAGAAAGATGTTTGTATGAGGGCCATGTGACATTATGGACCGATTCTTACCATTTTCGATAGGCTTCGCGCTTAAGGAAATTAAGATGTATGTAAAAAATTTCATCAAATGTACAAAATTGCGACCCGTACATTGCCAACAAAGAAAAAACTAATAAATATTACCAGTTAAATATTTGTATACCCTTCACTGAAGGTAAAAGGGTATACTTTTACTTATCATTCCGCTTAGAATCTCTACAATATTGAAGTTAGACCCTATAAAGTATATATATATGGGTCCTTATGAGGAGCGAAGTTGATTTAAGGATGTCCATCTGTTCGTTGATATAGGTTTTCCTTAGAACCCAGAAATGATAGGGGCTTGGTAGTTATATATTTATATCATATATGACCGGAATTGCTTGTTACTGAAATTCAGCCTGATCGATCCTCAAATGGCTGAGATATGAGCAAACAAACACCACTGCCTCTAATTTTATCCAAAAAGCCCTAATTTTATTTTTATGTTAATCTGGAGAATAGCAGAGGTACAAAAGTCTTGGTTATTCCGACAAAATGTGGGCGCGATTATACAAGTGGTCGTGGCACAAAGTTGATTTATTTATATTTAAAGAACGGTATCTACATAATCTCCCTTAATTATTAGGTAGATCGAACCATTATTATTCGACCGGTTTTAGTCGGTTAATTTAGTTTTACTCAAGCCTGTTATTTAAAAATGTCCATTTTCCGAATAGACGTGGTTTCTGTAGCCTAACCTTTAAGCAATCTGGTTAAGAAACGCCTTAGAACTTGCATCAAAATCCTGTCTGCTGATATTTGTGTGAAGACAATGTTGTTATCCAACAAATCCTAACAAGCGGCAACGGTTAGATAGCTCCGATTCTTAAGATTGAGATTAATATATGTTTAGGTTATTTTATGCTTGAATTTCCACAAGGGCTTAACTAATTTTAGAATTTCTTGTGGCCTCCTTCTTAGTAATAAATAAAAAAAAATTAAATCGGTTAAAACCCCATTTTTTGTAGAAAAAAAATATAAAAAATTTGTTCGCATGTACATACTTCTATGAGTCAAATTTCAATTTATAAAGCTTTTTACAATAGTCAAATTCCCTCAATATTTCACTTACTTTTTGCTGTAGCCAACTTTTGGTAACATTGAACCAATATAAAGCACATTCGAAAAAATGTTTTATATAAAAAAATAATTCCCGCATTCTATTTTTCTGTCTGTTTAAGTAGGTTTGTCGTTAAAATATTATAACGACATAAATCGTAAACTTTAATCAGAGAATTTTCTTCATAGTTTTCAAGTTTTAAGTGGATTCAACCCCCCTCCAAGCAATCCATCCAAGTACCCCTGCCCTCCCTATCCTCTGGAAAATAGGATACCATCAAGGCAAAGGTCAGGCAGGTTCCCCACCACTACACCAAATACACGGAGGGCTTTGTTTTTTAGGCAACAACCTATGGCAGCCCCATTTTCACTAGGATCTGCTACAGCAGAACAATTATCTTTTTAGACAGAACATCAATCGATTACGTAACTGATACAAGGCAAAATTACAATACTAAATGGATCGAAACTCAAAGAACTCCGACAGTGAAATCGCACATGGAAAGACGCGAAAACAGCTGCAACAATTCGTTATTATGCTTTCGATATGCTTTGTAGAAGCCATAAGTTCCCAAAGGGGGAAAAAGGTAAGCATCGGAGAGTAGGCTAATCGTTCAAACTACCAATTTTTTTGTTAGTTAAGGCCCATTTACACTATAATACTGAGAATAACGACATGACGTAAAATTTAATAAATTTCATATGTTTAATAATGGAAATCAATGTATTATGAAATGTCAAAAAATTTGATATTTTGATATTTGATATTTATTATTGTTTTACCCATACAACACGATATACAAAATCTTTTATATTATAGTAGGGATAACAGGTAGTTATACAATAAAATGTTTATAACATGGTAAGTACTTATTATTTTATATAAAACATTAACCAAAGTGTTGAGAAAAAAAAATTAATAATAACAAATGAATTACAATAACATTTATGAATAATTTAAAAACATGCATAAAAAGAAAATTTTAAAACATAAAATGATTAAAAAATAATTAATATTAAGAAAACAGTTTAATAATTTCATTTTTAAAAATATTCGCATTGCTGATTGTTTAAATTCTGTTTGGAAGTCTGTTCCACAAACGGATAGAATTAATGAAAAACTGCCGCTCTGAAACCTGACACTTGTATATAATACTTGTTAGTTTACAGCCGCGGTTCGATCTTACAAATTGCAACCTGTTGTACAAGTATGATGGTGTTTTAAGATATGTATATGATTTTGTGCAGTAGTATGTATTAAAGTTCTGCTGTCAATTAGATTTGAGAAAGTCATGCCATACAATTGTTACGAAAAAGAAGTTATATGATCACGTCTGCGAAGACCAAACACGTATCTGGTTATGTTGTTAAATGCTACGTTTAACTTTCGTGTACTATCTGAGTCACAATCAGGGCTGCCAGCTAAGGGGTTTTGACCCCAAATTAGGGGTTTTCTTGTTGCTAAAAGGGACAAAAAATTTGATTTGGGGTTTGGGGATAACATTGGGGATTTTAAAAAAAAATTAGGATTTTTCGGGGAAATACACGGAAAGAATTATTTACTAAAGCACCACAAGCTTGAACTTAAAATATTTTGCACCATTCTCGTCCAAGCCAAAATTTTCTTATGTTAAATTTATGTGTTGCTTGCAGTGTTACCACCCACCAGTAAAATTCAAAATTACACTTGAGATGAAGCAAAATGACCTGATATAAAATTGAAGTTTTATTTAATAAAAGGACATTAACAAAGAAGCAAAAACACAACAAACTCATTGAAAAAAGATCAATATTAGTCAAACTGTTAAGATTTTTTTTTAAATAAATTAACAAAAAAAACATCAACGACTTGAAAACAATTAATAAAACATAAAATAAAATAATGAGATTAACTTCCACATTTGGTTGCATACTTGTATCTAGAGAAGGTTCAAAATGCTCCATAGGGCTGTGAAGTCACTGGTTTATGCTGATAAGCCAGCAACAATTGACGTCTTTGAGGTCAACATTGTTCATTTTATTCGTGACATGCATTGGATGTCTGCAATGCATTTCGTCAAAGACAGGCGCAGTGCCTATTGGTTTGAAGTCAGTTTCAAATGGTAATGCCTTGCATCAATCTGCGCTTAAAATTAATTTTTTTTGTGTTGTCTACCATTTTAAGTTTTATTATTGGATTTTCTGTGTTAAGAAATTGGTTACAAAAATATGAGTTTAATTTTTCTATGGGAGATAACTATGTTTTTGCAATATCACTTAATATCAATAAACACCGGGTAAAAAAAAGTTATTTTTTTTTTTATATAAAAAAAAAGAAAAAAAAATATCTGAAAAGTTTGAAGCTAATTTGTCAATTATATGATTATGTATAATAAGTACAAAATTTGTATTTTCCTAGAGAAGTACATATACTTATTAGTGGTGTTAAAATTAAAATGAACTCTTAAGTCAATGAATGGGCTAATTTTGTTTCTTTGTATATAAAAACATAAATTATGAAGTTTGGTGACGATTGGGTAAAGAAAAGTCGATTGATAAGTTGAATAGTGAATACAAGGCGAAAAATCTCTTATTTAAGTTTTGTCAATTTTTTAAATGTCGTAAACTTTTCTTCTAGATGATAAAGTAATCAAAGTGTAGATATAACTATGTTTTCAATGCAGATTCATTATAGGGAAGTTCGACTGTATATATACATATATGTATATATAAACAAAAAGTAATTTCAATTTTTGGGAATACAAAATTTTAATTTCAAAAGATTTTGTTATTCGTGCTTAATTCCCAGTTTTTATTATTGATAAAAACACTTGAAATTTATTGTTGATGGGATAAGCTATTCCTATGCATTTCACTGGTTGCTTAGGCCAGATCATCAGGAAACTTCATCCATAAAGGTTTTAGACAAACTAAAGATATTAAACCAAATAAAACTGTTAAACGTATAAGAATTATAGCAACAGTTCTACTTGTAACAATATCAAAGTTTAAACAAAACACATCAACAATAAACAACAGTGGGTTCATCTCATCTTACATTTCCCCACTACAATTAATGTTGAGAGAATTTCAACTAATTGTAGTGGGGAAATGTAAGATGAGATGAACCCACTGTTGTTTATTGTTGATGTGTTTTGTTTAAACTTTGATATTGTTACAAGTAGAACTGTTGCTATAATTCTTATACGTTTAACAGTTTTATTTGGTTTAATATCTTTAGTTTGTCTAAAACCTTTATGGATGAAGTTTCCTGATGATCTGGCCTAAGCAACCAGTGAAATGCATAGGAATAGCTTATCCCATCAACAATAAATTTCAAGTGTTTTTATCAATAATAAAAACTGGGAATTAAGCACGAATAACAAAATCTTTTGAAATGTATATATAAACTATATATGTTTTTAATACAACTACATATTTCCCTACAATATAAACGATCTCTTGTAGAACATAGTACAAGTAAAACTCAAATAAATATTTAAATTATCCGTTAAAAATTATGTATTTTTTACAGGGGCTTATTTTTGGGGATTTTCTCTTTTATTGGGGGATTTTTGGGGAATTTTTTTTTAAGTTTGGGGAGGACGAAAAAAGTACCTGGCAGCCCTGGTCACAATGTCCAAATATTTCACTTCCGTAACTACCCGTCTCCACCATCCATCAACTTGGTAAGAACAGCATGTCGCTCATGAATTCTACTCGTGTAGACTGTTCATGTTCATGTTTCGTTCATGTGCTGCCATCGTTGCCTAAACATTCGTCTTAGCATCCATGTGCGCCATGATGTTGGGCATACAATGTATTTTCTGTATACAACCAAACGCACAACAACAAAAATTGTGGTCAATCAGAACATGAACATCAACACGTATTCGCCACATACAAGAACATGAACAAATTAATAGCGTGGCTCTGCCGGCGTTATGGTCATGTCATGTTCTAATCGAAAGAGCATGGAGACGTGGGGTTAAGTAAGCAGGGCATTACGTACGTATTAGCAATAAGTATTCTTATATTAACCGGTGTGCAAGAAATGGTTGACCGTAGAGAACGTATCTTGGATTGAGTTTTACATACAATAGAGTTAACATGATTCGACCAACTTAATGTTTGATTGAATACAAGCCCTAGGTTTTTTGATGAGGTGACTATATCAATTTGTTGTCCGTTTATCATTACGTTAATATTGGGAATCAGTAAATTGGTTTTTCCGTGAGTTATTATACATTTTGATTTTCTGGGATTTAAACAAAGGCCGTTCTCAGATGCCCATGAAGAGACTTTATTCAGATCTATGTTTAGAGCATCAACACTTTGTTGTAGTAACTTAATGGGTGAACTTAGGTAGAGCTGTACATCATCTGCATAAATGTGAAATTTGCAGTATGAAATACAGTTAGGTAAGTCATTATTATCTCCTTTAGTAACTGGTAGAGCAGCAGAGTAATTTTTTTTAGGAAGACAGTTTGAAAACGGTTTGTGAAGTATGATTTCATTAGTGAAACCGCAGTACTGAAAAAATTAAACTCTTGTCTTAGTTTCTTACAAAGCACAAAATGATCAACTGTGTCAAACGCCTTTAAGTGATCTAGAAGAACCAACATCGTTACAATACGGCAAGAAATTTGACAGTCTTTTGGCTCTCATCTTTGTTTTGTAATTTTTCTAAACGATAAGATTTTTCAGTTAATTAAGAAGTGTTTTTTATAAAAGCATATGAAGAAAATCAGGAATGGAAGACTACAATTTTATTCACAAATTTATGCTTCTAATTTTTATTAATAAAACAATTCAAAATAATAAAAATAACTATAAAAATTTCAAGAGCTTTCTTTTAAATTTGAAATAAATAAATCATATTTGTTGTATGTAAAACCAATTAAATACGGTACATAGACGAGAAAATTATTTAAGAAATATTCATTCGTATAATTTTTCCCACCCTTGATGAAAATAACAATAACAGTTGTTGAATAATTTACTGCCAACATCGGAATAAAAATTATTAAATATTAAAAAAAAACTTTTTTTCTGCGATATCAAAATAAAAGTTTTTGTAATTTAACTAAAGAAACAAATTAAACAAACCAAATTTTACTTTCAGTTGAGGTATAGAAATTAAAATTCTTTGTGGATAATACAACAGAAACAAAAGAGCATATTGTGAAAAGACACATAAACGACATGAGCTATAAAAAGTTTTAAAGCATCAAACTCCATATAGAAAATTGAACGATGCATTACTAAGCCAAATGCCCTCAGTACGGGGGTTGTTCATGAACGCCACAACTCTACAAGTAATAACAGTGGCCGTTTCGAATTTACATTAGTATAAAAAATCACATGTTATGGTAGTGTACAGATAGTTCGAATAATGTTTATTATTGTTGTAAGGGTGATTTTTAAGTCCGATAAATTTACGGAAGGGTTAGCTGTCAAACGAACTGTCTTACATCAAAATGCTATGGCAAACCATCATGCATAGATTTAAGCTTAAACAACACAACCAAATCATTCAAATTTACTTTGAAAATTAGTCATCGCTATTAAATCGCAGGAATGTGTATAGCGATGATAGTAATTTTTGGCTTAACGGGTTTGTTTAAAAACAGAATTGTCACATACGGAGTGACACCAATCCACAACATACTCCACTCACATATTCTATTACATCTAGAGAAATGCACCATTTAATGCGCATTACCCTGCAGACACACGGTAAAGTTTTTCTGGATAGTCTTTTACATATACATACATTTTGTCGAAATTTCAAAAAATTTAAAGCTGTGACGTAGGCTCATCAAGAAACAATTTATAAAGACAATCGAAAAATGTGCTCACTAACCTTGAAATCTGCTGTTTTCTTGGACGTAAATTGAAACACTCACTGGAAAAAGAGTTTTAAATGCAAGTTCGTTTCAATTTTTAAATGTGTAAATGTATTGGTAAAAAAATGTGAGTGTATTAAAACTTGATAGACAAAACTGGATCGTGTAACCCTCAAGTTAGACGCTGAAGGAATTAACAAACTTTATTTCTTCAAAAATAAAGCCGGAGTTCGCTTAGCGGCGTATTTGTTGCAAAAACATGTCGTCGTCCAGACTTGCAATTTTTATTGCAGCAGTTCTGGAGTTTATTGACGAAAGGGGTGTGAAGGTTGGGGAAGGTAACTCTGTTTCATGTTCTCTGCAATTCTGTTTTGTTTTGTCATTCTAACACATTTCAACATTTCTCGCGTCGAGAAACTTTTCCATTGAAATGTGAGAAATGAAACAAATATTCTATAAATTGAAACAAGCAACTGTTTTTCTCACTTTGCTGCGTCTGTAACATTTTTTGCGAGTATTAGCTGTCACTTAAGGAAATTACTCGCCAGTTTACAGAAAAAGTGTGTCTGTAAAATTTCTGTGAGAAAGTTCCCGCTTTAAGCTGTCAAATAAACTCACGAATAAAAATGGGGCGAGAAAATATTTGAACACTAAAATTGTTGGCACATGTTTTCGTTGCTTAATTATTTTGCTTTTAACATTTTTATAAAATATACGATTGTGTTCAAAGCTCGTTCGCAAACAACAAACATTAAGTCGTACTTTTCATTATTTGGTTTAGCCGACGGTTTATTTTCGCCGCCGTTGCTGAAAATTTTTCGATTTTAGTAAATTTTGGTCGCCGTCAACAATGTGTGTGATGGCGTTCTTAACGTCTGCAATTTCACATCGGCTTCGAGTACAATGTTATGACATTTGTAACTTTACGACGTAATCTCTTTTGATAGTTTTCGACATGAGTTACAGATACTCTTTTTTATCACTTTTTTGGGAAATGATGGAATATTTTATTTCACATCTTTTCGATCCGAGAAGTTCTAACTTAAGTTGCAGAACATCGGTACTGGATACTCATTTTAAAGCAGTAAGGAAAAAAAATGTTGTACAGACTTTGTTGTTGTCGGCAAGTAACTTGCCGAGTGTAAAAGGGGTCTAGGCGATGACTAAGTGCCGGTTCACACACGTCAAGTTTGACTCGTCAAGTCTTGAGCTTTTAGGAGAGAAGGGAAAAGAAATGGCATTCTATATTCCCTTCTCTCCTAAAAACTCAAGACTTGACTAGACACACTTGACGTGTGTGAACCGGCACAAATTTGCTAAACCACGACAGCGTATATGTACAAATACGCCCGAGCCAAACACGATAATGGTGATAAGTTGTATATAAAACTACTTTAAAGTTTTAAATTTGCACACATAACAATGGAAAAACGAAATTTTATTCTACTCTCAAGTTGAGTTTGCAACAAATGAGCAATATCGTGAGCTGTTTAATAATAGAAAGATGTAGGATAAGTTTGTGTCTATTAGCGAATCTAATAGTGATAAAATTTAACCATAAACTTTAATCGCTTTTAAATTAAACCATGGGAAGGCAAGCGCTAGAAACACAAAATTAGTTCTTTGTAGATATTGTTTATTAAGTGCCAAATAATGGTGAAACTAGAAATTGGAAAAAAAATATAGATAAACTGACGACAGTTTAAAATTACATTTCGCTTAAATTTAGTCTTTCATCGAATTCTGCAGCCGTATTCTGTAATTCGCTTAGCTAAAGCTAAATCTCAATCGCTAAAAAGCCTTAGAGAATACAAAATTTAAATATTTCAGCGATGACATTAAAAGCTTAAATTGCGGCGAATTAAATTTGTATGGCATTGCCGAATTTAGCAATGCACGTTACAGTATTGCATTTGTAGCCAAAAACGCTAAATCAAGTTTATATATTTTTAGCGATAGAGATTAAGCTTTAGCGAATTACAGAATACGGCTGCTGCCCAACCAATGTCTGATTAATATACCAAAAATCTTTTGGAAAACATGTTTAAGGTTTTTAATATAAAATTTTGCCGAGAAAGTTGTTAGTTTGTTAAATGTCCTACAACAAAGTTTATTTTCCAATTTTTACCAATTGCACCGGGTATTTGTCAATAGGGTATAAGCCCTTTTTCCCATTATTAGCCAAGTACTGTTTAATTAAAATAATTTTTTTGTGTTATCTTTTACAATTTCAAGTTCAATCGGGTTCAAAAAAAAACACCCTTTAAACCTAATAGAAAATATTTTAATTATATTTATTTACATACCTGTAGTTTGTCTGTGGACGTTAAATACCAAAAAAATTCCGTATGTATTTATAACTTTTATAGATCACGTAGCTTATTTAATTTATATCCTTTTCTTTTTTAATTAATATATTTTTCTTATTTTAGTTTATTTGGTTTGCCGTCGTTTGTATTATTACGCCAAATTTAACCCATATTTTTTTATATTTTAAATTAAAACTAGTTGTCACATTGACACAATTGAAATACATAAATCAATTAAAATTTCGCCTCTTTAATAAATTTTTATACTTTTTATCAATAAATTATATAATTAAAACATTATAAGTACACACAGCAATTATTTAACTTAAATATTTTTAATTTTTTTTACGAATTTCCAATCGCCGGCAAAAAAACGCACAACTTTAACAACACCCTTTTTTGTGGATGATTTTTTTTATGAGAAATAAACACAATGTCTAGAATATCAAGTTTTTTTTATTATTATTCACTTAATAATTGATTCATTTTTTTTTCTATTTATGTACGAAAACGTAAAACTGTAAAGAAATTATTGCGAAATTTTTTTAGTAATTATGATTTTGTTCGCTTAAGTTAAAATTTAATTGAAATAAGGCAACAATTTAATAAATTTATTCGGCAATTAATTTGTTTTTGTTGCTCTTTTTTGGGTGTTTTGTTTTTTTTTTAATTGTCTTCTGCTTTTGTTGTTGCTCTTTTTTTTATTGTTATTCTTAAACGCGGCTCGATTCAGTTTTTTCGAATGTGTTTGAGATTCTTTGTGTACCCCGTTCTAATTGTATCTTCAATTAAATTGTTGCACAGAGTTCATTCATTAAAATTAATAAATTTGTTGGTACAACTTTAAATTCTTCGATAAAAACAATGCGATTGAAGAATGACGAACTGAATATACGACGCGTACAATAAAACAATAAAAAAATGATTATTAATGTTTTACAAAAAACAAACAAACGTTCTTTCTTCACTCTCACTAATACAGTTGGACAACGTTCGGCGGCTTCTTTTTTTTTTTGCTTTTTTATCTAAAGCACACATTTATGTACATAAATAAACTACCCGATAATGACGCCAACAAGAATATCGAAGACGACGACGATACGACAATAATGACATTCGGCTGCAGAGGAACTACAGAACTCTATAATTTTTTGTTTATTTTGTATTTTCTTGAATTTGTGCTTTTTGGTTATGGAATTTCTAAATTCTGCACATGGTTAAAGTGTCGAGTAGCAAGCACTGTAGTCTAGACAAAGAAAGAGAGCGAGCGAGTCCCAAATGTATCCACAGTCCGCTAATATTACAGAGATTCCCAACTGGTTGGCTAGAGTACAACCAATATTGAAATCATAATTTCGGAAATCTAGTTAGTCTGAGTTCATACGGCTCATTTCTTATTGACAAGATTCTTCCTTTTTCTTCCTTGAACACGAATTGGTGTTCAAATGATTCATGTCAAGTTGAAGGCATGTTTTTTATTTTGTTTTATTTGATATAGAAAACAAAAACAAAATTAAACAACGAATAAAAAAAGCAAAACGTAAAGACAGTACATGCATCTGTGTACTCGTTTCTTTTCCCCTCTAAAGTAGCAATCTTGTCAATAAGACATGAGCCGTATGAACACAGACTAAACAAAAGCTTAAAAAACGTGAAATCGTTTTGAAACTACTGTAAACAAGCAAGAATTGGCGCACAGTACTTTGTCCCATATACAAAAATAAGGTGAAACAATGTTGTTCCAATGTTTAAAAAATTACTGTACTGTATTCGTATCTAAATAAATTACCCTGGAATTAAAAGGACCAGTCCAAACACGCGTGTAAAGAGTAGTCCACAAGGGAGCAGGACTAGCCCAAAAGTAACCCAAACGTATGGAAAAAACCTGGTCTATTTAACATTACGATGTCCTAGGAGAGGACCATATAACCCACCTTTGGACCACTAATGAGTAGTTTTAAAACTACTCCATGGTATACTCAAGAGGATTAGTTTTGAAGTCGTTTAAAAACGAAACCATGTCGTTAAAAAACGAAGACATGTCGTCTCACTACAAACACTTTTTAACAACGACATGGTCCATGCTTGCATTACATCGGACCAGTCCATGGAGTAATCCATTTTATCAATGTGGATCAGGTGGTCCCATTTTATTTGCAGGGTACATGTAGGAAGAACTTTTTTTATATTAAATGCGTTTCGCCGCTGCTAGAGGTCGCTAAACTTGTCCTAACTTTTAATAAAATTTTACAAGAAAAATAGAATTAATACATGTACTAGGAAACAAATTATTAAAAACTAGCTGGCCGCCCCGGCTTCGCTCGGCAGCTGATTACTAATGATCAATGGAGCCGTTTTCTGATTTTAGGTAAATCGAAAAAAGTGGACGGGGCAATATTTGCTTTCCGTAAAAACCTAAGTTGGACCATGGCGATCGTTTTAAAGAAAAAATCGTTCAAATCGGTGAAATAAATAGCAAAAGTGGGCGTAAAAGTAGGCGTGGTAAATTTTTCTTTCGATGAAAACTTAAAACAGATTAATTCGAACATTTGAAAAAAAATTAGTGAAATCGATGGAGCGGTTTTCTGATTTTAGGTTAATCAAAAAAAGTGGGCGTAAAAGTTTGCGGGGCAAAATTTTCTTTCCGTAAGAACCTAAGTTGGACCATGGTGATTATTTTAAAGAAAAAATCGTTCAAATCGGTCAAGCCGTTCTCAAGTTATGCGATCAGCAACAGACAACATTTCATTTTTATTATATAGATTTATTTAACGGAGGTACCACAATTTTTAAGTTAGTATTTGGTAAAAAAGACATTTTATTTTGATATGAGCCCACACTTTATTTAAAGTGTGTATGAGTAATGCTTTGGATAAATCTTAAAAAGTGTTGCCGTAAATAAAAAAAGTTAAAAAAATTTTGACGTACAAATAAAAAAACTAGGTGAATACTATTTCCAATTTTCCCTGCCGTTTAATAAACCAAGTGTCCGCTATTACATAGCGTCTTCACCTGACAATTTTTTGTCATACCAAACGTCAAAGTCAATATAAAAAAAACTCGAAAATTTTTGTCAGTATTTTTTTGATAGAAGTTTGACGTTTGGTATGACAAAAAACTTTCAGGTGAAGACGCTATGTTAAGAATCAAAAAAGAAATTAACTACATTTTAGTTCTAAGTTAGAGATAAATATATGATGTTTTATAGAGGCCCAAAACGAATTTATTATTATGTTTTATAATTTAGTATATTAGATTAAAAGCTATAATATTTTTCTGTACGATAAAATTATCCTATTTTCTTTGTAGTGTGCTTAAAAATGAACACTCTAAAGAAATTAACTTCAAGAAAAATTTCTACCGTTATGAGACATTATTATATAGCTGTACAAAAATGCAGGTTGTTTTTGCAAAAAATATGAAAATCGTCAATATTTACTTAAAATTTAAAAAAAACTAGGTGCACCGTTTTTTCATTTTTTTACAAAATATATGCTCCGTTGCCCTTACTTTTGATGTAAAGAAAAAATTCACCACATATAGAGTTTAAGTGTAATTTTTTGTGCTTTTTCCGGAACACCAAATTGTACTTGTTTTTATATTTTGTATGAAATATTTAAATTGTTTGTATCATACAAAAATACTTGCAAGAATTTATAAAAAATTAAGTACATCAATTTTATTAACATTATATTTAGATAGATTTGGTAATTTGCAACAATTCAACATAAAAAGTGTTGCCAATTTAAATTTTTTTAAATAAAGGATATATATATATCCATGAAAAATATTATTAGTCTAGGTTAACTCCTTCTATTTGTGCACAATTTTGTTCTATCGGGTGGTTTTTTTTGCTATTATCTTTTTGGCAACACTGGTTTAAACAGCTGACGCACGTTTCGTGTTTTTTTTTCACTGTCAAACCTCCTCAGTTTGGTCTATAATTTAACCATGAATCGTCTTACAACCGAACAACGCTTGCAAATTATTGGATTTTGTTATCAAAATGCGTGCTCTGTTAAGAAAGTTCATCTCGCGCTTCTTGTGTTCAGCGACGAAGCTAATTTTTGGCTCAATTGGTACGTTAATAAGCAGAATTGTCGATTTTGGAGTGAAGATCAGCCAGAAGCATTGCAAGAGCTACCAATGCATCCAGAAAAAGTCACAGTTTGGTGCGGTTTATGGTGCGGTTTATGGATCATTGGATGATGCATCAAAGATGATGCGAATCGTAACGTAACTGTGAATAGTGAGCACTACCGTGAGATGATATCCAACTTTTTTTTGCCCAAAATGCAAGAGCTTGACTTGCATGACATGTGGTTTCAAAAAGACGGTGCCACATGCCACACAGCATGCTTAACAATGGAGTTATTGAGAGGCGAGTTAGGTGAACATTTTATTTCACGTTCGGGACCGGTCAATTGGCCGCCTAGATCGTGCGATTTAACGCCTTTAGACTATATTTGTGGGGCTATGTTAAAGCTCATGTCTATACACACATGCCCGCTTCAATTGACGCATTGGAAGACAACAGTTAAGCATTTATTCATGAGATACCGGCCGAAATGTTGGAAAGAGTATGCCAAAATTGGACTTAGCGGATGAACCATTTGAGGCGCAGTCACGGTCAATATTTGCATGGATTCAAATAAAGATTTCATGAATTTTTCTGAATTTTATGTGTTTTTTTATTACAAACTTTCCTATAGCTCTTAAAAATCACCCGATACATCAAAGTATTGTGTGGCGGCCCTTGAGTCAAATACGTCAAAAGTTAAGCTTTGCGAAGTGATTATTAATTTTTTGAAAACTATAAGTTTTACTTAATTATAAATAGCAAAAGAGTATAATTTGTATTAAATATTCATTATAATAATTAGTATTGTTGTAATTTTGTTGATCTATTAATGGTTTTTAATCCAAACTTTTAATATTTTTAATGAAATCCCTCTGAGGACATCGAGTGGTAGCGATCGAAACCAGCCGCCTGGGTTCGAATCTCAGGTCAGTCAAGAATGAATGATTATCAATAACAATTTTAATTTATTTTCATGTTGTAAAACTCCTTTTTTCGTAAAAATAATTTTATGGAAATTAAATTTGATGAACTTAATTTCATTAAAAATATTAAAAATTTGGATTATTCATTATATAAAAAAAAAAAATAAAATATGGCTACAAAAAAAAGATAAACATGAAAATATCCAGGGCGTCAAATGTAACAAAATTTTGCAATCATTATGCTCAAAAATGAAACGATGAAGAGTATATTTGCCAACTATGTATGTGATGCCAACAACAATGGAGCATTGAAAACAGAGTTCAATCAGCTGAGCGCAATTACATGTTCAATTGATTTTATGTCGAAACAATACGATTAATTACTAGAAGATATTGTTAAAGGCGATTTCACTAGAACGTAGGGTCCACACTACATAGACACTGCTTTTGTTGTCGGATGTTCAAAAATATTACTTGTAAAAAAAATTTTTTTGCATAAAAAAACTAGTTTGTATACAAACTTTGATAAGTCGACCACCGAAAAAACACCCCACCTTTAGTGAAATCGCCTTTATATTGTTAAAAAAAAAAAAAATTTTAGTCTGAACAACCAGAAAATACAAATTTTAAAAAAGAGAGTGAAACATTAAAAATATCTGTTAAGGTACTTAATGATCAGCGGCTCAGAAATGATTGCATTATTAGAGGACTTAATGTTGAAGAAAATACCAATGCTATTCACACTGTTTCCTATTTAACAAAAACAGCTGGAATTCAAGTGAATAAGGAAAACATTGAAGATACTTATATTTTAAAGACAAAACCAACCACAAACCTAGAAAATAAACACAGATGGTAAAATTTGTAAATAAAAAAATCAAAGGATGAACTAATGATGGCAAAAATCTAAACTGAGAGAAAGAGAAAATACCAAAAAAAAAATTTATAAATTAATTTTTGTCAAACAAAAATTAAATCTGCTTTTCAATCAAAAAAATTTAAAGCTTTAATCATGTTTATACTGTTGGGTCTAGAGTATTTGTGCAAAAATTATATATATAAAAATGCGCATAGGAATAGCTTATCCCATCAACAATAAATTTCAAGTGTTTTTATCAAGAATAAAAACTGGGAATTAAGCACGAATAACAAAATCTTTTGAAAATAAAAACAAAGACTAAAAAAAATAACGATGATGTCGATGAAATTATGGCGGAAGCTGTTGCGTCCAGACCAAACAGAAGATCGTTAAATACTAAAAAACTATGGAAACAGATGATACTGATTGTGATGATGGTACATAATGGAATTGCATTCTTGTCAACAAATTAAAAACTAAATAGCTAAAAAAAAAATATCAATAGACAAATTTAATCACTATCTTGATTGCTAAGTTTTCACAACTGCCAGAAATTACATCAATTTTAGGATCGTGGTTTAATTGTGTTCACTCATGTTATGCCGATGGCTTTGGAAAAACTTCTCTGTACTAATGTTTGTATATTCAATATAATGTTGAAATATGTATTAATGATCGCTTTTGCGATAGTATTGTTTAATCTTTTAATCTGCTTAAAAAGTATGGTAGGTATTCTTGAATTATTACTGGTGTTTCAAATGTAGATTTTTTTTAAAAAATATATCAACGTGGTTGTTAAATTTACTTCAAAGTTGTGGTTTCAAAAGCTATCACATCTAATGGGTGATTTTTTAAGAGCTATAAGAAAGTTACAAAAAAAAAACACATAAAATTCAGAAAATTGCATGAAATCTTTATTTGAATCGATAGTACGGTCCATATAATTTAATGTTTGAAGATTATTTCATGCGAATGTTGACCGTGACTGCGCCTCAAATGGTCCATCCGCTTAGTCCAATTTTGGCATACTCTTTCCAGCATTTCGGCCGGTACCTCATGAATAAATGCTTAACTGTTGTCTTCCAATGCGTCAATTGAAGCGGGCATGTGTGTATAGACATGAGCTTTAACATAGCCCCACAAAAAATAGTCCAAAGGCGTTAAATCGCAACTATCTAGGACGCCAATTGACCGGTTCCGGCCGTGAAATAAAATGTTCACCGAACTCGCCTCTCAATAAGTCCATTGTTAAGCGTGTTGTGTGGCATGTGGCACCGTCTTGTTGAAACCACATGTCATGCAAGTCAAGCTCCTGCATTTAGGGGAAAAAAAAGTTGGATATCATCTCACGGTAGCGCTCACCATTCACAGTTTCGTAACGATTCGCATCATCTTTGAAGAAGTGCGGTCCAATTATGCCACCAGCCCATAAACCGCACCAAACTGTGACTTTTTCTGGATGCATTGGTAGCTCTTGCAATGCTTCTGGCTTATTTTCACTCCAAAATCGACAATTCTGCTTATTAACGTACCCATTGAGCCAAAAATGAGCTTCGTCGCTGAACACAAGAAGCGCGCGATGTACTTTCTTAACAGAGCACGCATTTTGATAATAAAATTCAATAATTTGCCAGCGTTGTTCGTTTGGAAGACGATTCATGGTTAAATTATAGACCAAACTGAAGATGTTTGACAGTGAAACAAAACACGAAACGTGCGTCAGCTGTTTAAACCAGTGTTGCCAAAAAGATAATAGCTAAAAAATCACCCATTATCTATCATATATAGATAATTTTCTTACAAATCTTCCTAATATTGAATGTAATTTATCTAAGCACAACCTAATTGTATGCAAAATCAAAAAAAGAAATGAAAGCTCAAATTGTTCTGTAGTTACAAACAAATACATATTGTGACATTAAAAAGTTTAAGGAATTTTGATTTAATAATTCGATTCGTCAAACTTAAAATCCATTAGCTAATACTACAAACTTAATAAAAAATTTATCAAATGCCAATTATGGCTCAGTTAGCCGAGAGTAACAGTAACGTTGAAAATCAGCTGATTCATTTTGTTTTAGGTAAAGCAATTAGAACGATTACAGTTAGCAGTAAGATATTACGTCTCAATCTGTAAGAAAAAGATTGGTCTTACTTTTTTACGGTAAGGTTACTGTTACTATAACTCCCGGCTAACTGAGCCTTAAATCTACTCCACTGTTGTAACAAAAAGAAGAAAATTACTTTATAGTGAAAAAGCTCTATGGATAAATGAGAATTTTGAGCAGTTGATTTTATCAAAGAAAAATATTATAAAGCAAAGGAGAAGAAATCCTTACAATTAATGTACACTCATAAAATTATTACAGTAACTGATTGTAGGTTATTAAATTTGTGTTCCGTACTTAAACATTTAACAAAAATATAGGTTTTTTACGAATTACTTTATTTTTCAACATTTATGTTTGTTCTTTAAAAAGCAATCTACCAAAACATAATAGTGATATTCACACCGAGCTTGTTAGTCGTTAATCGTTACTAATTTACACGCGTTTTGTTTTTGTATATTTAACGCGCTACCGGATTAACATTTAACAAATTAACGACACGGCACCCCTGATAAAATAGTTGTTAGTTGGTAACTCACAATCAGCTATTGCAGTTTCTAAATAAATGTAATAAAAAAGTCATTTGTGATACATTTCTAAAAAAATATTTATGTTTTGGCAATTTTCGTGTACATTGAGCGTAAGTATCCCTACAAGAAATGAATGAACGAGTAGTCACATTTTTCATTTTGGTGTTAAGAAAATGATAGAAAGAAATGACCGAATGTGACCGAAAACTTTATTTCGGCAATTTCTTTCTATCATTTTCTTAACACCAAAATGAAAAATGTGACTACTCGCTCATTCATTTCTTGTAGGGTATTTAAAATAATTTTTATTTAAAAGTTACCAGACTAAAACAGACCATACACGATTCAATTCAATTGTCAACCGAGTCGGTTGTTGTCCAAATCAAAGCGTGTATGGTCTTGTCAGTTGATTAGTTTGACGGTTGTTGAATTGGTTGAAGAAACATCAAAAGATTGTGATTTTTCAAGTTGACTACTAAGTCTTCCAATTCGATTGTACTGTGTGTGCTCAAGTCTCTTGATCAGCTGTCAAAATTAATTTTTGTAGTTAAGTATTTTAAAAATTGTCTTTTATTTCATAAAATTTTAAAATAAATTTAAAATCTTTCAATGAATGGGTCGTGAATGGGGCGCATAACAAAGTTTTAAAAAGGGTGTCGTTCACAGTTGGTAACTTTAACAAATCAACAAACTACCGAGTAACAAATCAACAAGTTCGGTGTGAATACCACTAATGTTTTTTCGTACTTATTTTGTTGTGTAGTTTGATTTTTGTCGGTTAAAAAATGTTTTTTTAGAAGTAAAACAATTTAATTTTACGGAATATGCTGTTGAATAAATAATAAATTTAAAAATTAATGTAAAACTCATTTATTTTAAATGAAATGTAAATCATCTATTTTTTTTTAAACAACTATCAAATGAATTTTCGTTTGAGTTTAGCGGAGAACGGATACACTATTTATCAACAGATTCCTGGAATGGACTTCAGTCAGTTTTTTTTTTTAAACTGACGCACAGAATGTTGAGAACCACTTTGCTTGAGAACTGAAAACTTCTAAACAACAGCCACCACAGTAAAATGTTAAACAAATTTGTTTTGGAATAAAAACAAATAGGGGTTTTTTCGCCTTTAAATCGTTCTCTTTGTGCGTATATTCGTGTGTATTTTTATAAACTGGGAGAAGACACAAATTAAGGAGAAAAATAAAATTCAAATCCCAACAAATATTCAGCATTTTTACAATATCTAGATACAAACAAAAAACGTACTAGTAGATACACTCAAATGTGTATGTGTAAATAAAAATATATATGTATGTTTTTACCATACATGGGTACCCTGCATTGCATGTAATTAATTGAAAATTGCTGTAATCAGTAAAGTTTTGCTTGTAATAAAATTTGTTCTGCTTTGCCAGTAAACTTTTACTGATAACAGAATTTTTTTCAATTGATTATAGCAATTTTTTTTTAAATAATTTAAAATTACTTGTTACATATATAAATTAAATATCGCCAATTCTTTAACATTTACAACGCAGAATTTTCATCTTCAGGGATAATTAACAATTTAAGCAAGTGAAAACAAGTAAAAAAGTATGTATAGTCTTTTAAGCCCTACCATATGATTCCCTACACCACAGTTTATATGCTAGTGTACCCTATTTTGGACGTATGAGCTTATCGACCCGCCTAAAATTATGTTATGAGGTTAAGTAAGATTCATGTAAAAATTGTTTGTGCCGTATGTTTTTTAGATATCTTCATCTACATGAGATTTTAGGATGGGGGTCTTTTTGGGACCTATGGGTAATTTTGGATGTACGAAGATAACGGTTTGTCATGACATAGTAACTATCGTAAGAGTTATTATCGCCAACTTTTTTGTATCTACAAACATTTATAACGAACTATGGTAAAATATGCCCCAATTCCAATAAAATTTGGTCAAATGATTTTGATTGTATGTAATAAAATATAATAAGTTCGGACCAAATTTAATTAAAATACCAACATAATAAGATGGTTATTAGGAGGAAAGAAGCTTGTATGCGACTAAGCGAAATTATGAATTGATTCGCCCCAATTTCGATAGGATTGGTCCTTGCGCCAATAAGAAAGTATTTACAAAACTTCATCAAAATATGTATGTACCTCCAAAATTTCGACCGGTACTTTGTGCACAAGGCTTACATGGACAGCCAGCCAGCCGGACGGACATCGTGATTCTAAGTCAAACGGTATACTTAAAGGTGGGTCTTTATTTGAAGGTGTTACAAACATCAGCTCTAGAGTTGTCAATTATTCGCCTTTCAACTTTGTTCGAATAATTCAAATAATTGTTTTTGTTCGTTCGATCAAAAGATTAAATCTAAAAAGTTATTCAATTAATCGATGTGAACAACGAATAAAAAAAACTTATTTTTACAAAAAGTTACTATGGAAAATCTTCGATTCCATCCGCTATGACTTCTTCTTCTTTTTGATGCATAACATTTTCCATCTTAACTCCATATCGTTGTATTACTTAAAGGCATCGCAAAACCCTTAATTCCTTAATAATCCTATATTACTCTGGATTTTCGAAAAGCGTTGGTAGACGTACCATCTTCAGGCAAACTTCTGTGTACTATTTCTTCTCAAGAACAGCCGCTATCTCTCATAAGATATTTTTCCATTGTGTCAAGTTCGGCATCTCTTGATGTCGTTGGATTATTTTCCACTACATTGTTTTTATTTAATGGTAATATTGTTACACCAACGCAAATGGTAAAGATATTCTCACCTAAAAACATAAGAGTTGAGCATCAAGAGATTAAACGTGTGAAAGCAGACTTACAGTTCTTGTGGCGCTTCATTAGACGAAATATTCTGATTGCATCAACGCATGTCCGTGCTAAAATCATGGAAGAGGACATGCATTGATACAATTAGTATATTTCTTCTCATAAAGAACTGTAAGTCTGCTTTCACAAGTTTCATCTTTGATATTTAACTCTTATGTTTTTAGGTGGAGAAGAAAGAAGGAAGGGGGTTGGTACGAAGAAGCCTGTACTCGGTCAGTACGCTTTGTTTGTTTTTATTCGTTGGTATATTCACAACGATATTAATTACAACCAGGGCTAGGCAACAATATTTCTTAACTTTCCTATATTTTGTATAAAATCACTAAAAACGTATGAAAATAAATCAAATTCTAAGCTTTCATTTAATTTATTTTCTATTAAAAAAAAATTGTTCGATTAACCGACATTAATTAATCGATTTATTCGTTAATCGAAAATCATCGTTTTAAAATTATTCGAACAAGAGTTTGGTTTTGTTTGATCGATTAATCGAATTATTCTTAATCGGTTGACAATTCTAATCAGCACCAATGCATAATACCCTCTCCACTATTGTGTTGTGGGTATAAATATCGATATACCGGTTCAGATGTTGGTTATTTTATCTACAGTAAAAATATTTTTTTATCAGTACATTTTTTTCAGTAGGCATTAAAACTGATTTTAGAATTTTTTCAGTAATCAGTAGGAGTTGCCTGGTAAGGCAAAATGAATTCTAATATCAGTGAAAATTTATGTAATTTTAATATTACTGCTAAGTTTTCCATCTATGGCTTTTACCAATGTAGCATATCTACATACCTTCATGTGTGTGTATGTAAATAAATTTGTTTCAAATTCAAGGTACATACATATTTATCTACTTTGTAAATGTGTAAAAATTACCGTAAAGGAATAACGGAACGAGTGACTGATTGAATGAGTGAATAAGTGTGTGCACGGCTACAGAATAAAGGAAAAAATACAAAAACAGAGAGCGTGAGTAAATGCTGAATGAAGCTCGCTTTGTATTTATCTAGTGTGTCAATATCTACGATTGTAATTACAATCAATTGTTTATGTAATAGTTATTATTTGTTTTGTTCTACTACTTTAAAAATTATTACTTTTGAAATAACCAAGACCTTACAAGGTTAGTCGATTTTCTTTTTTTTTTTCTTTTTTTTCATTATTAACAGTTTGTTTACTTGTAACGATATACAGATGGAATTTATTACACTCAAAAAATTATGTGTACTTAAATATTTAATTACAAAGACTGCTTCATATTTTTATTTACATATACATATGTATGTGTGTATTAGGGTTTCTTATTAAACGCACTTTTTCCATTACTGGGAGAACTTTTAAGTTTTCTTTTATTCGAGTTGATATCTTCCAGGACTTGTTTAAAATCAGAAGATTTAACACTCCTGCTTCATTCGTTAAACATTTTATACCGGTTCTGTAGGATAGCGGTCACCAACTACTTTCATTTGGGTCCGGAAGGTAGTAAACTGAACTATTTAAATATTATATTTAGATACCTACTGTATCAATGGACAAATAAAACGAATGGGTTTCGGAGCATTATTTTATTAAATAACAAATAATTTGAATAAAATGAAGCAAGTACTAAGAGTTTTTACAATATTAATGAGAAAAATAACATTAATTTTTTTAATTCTGGGTATTTATTAGCACAAACGAGTTTTATCCAAAGAAAATTCCTGTTTTTGGTGTTTTAAAACTGTATTTTCTTGGAAATCGTTCATTTCCAGCTGGAGAGAAGCTTTATTACTCCCGAAAATATTTGCAGCTTCATAACTCCATTCATCCCCAGCATTCAGAGAGTAAATGTTACTGAGAATATCGACGACATTCCCAATTTTCTTAAAATCTGCGAATCTGTTTTCAAATTCCGATTTTAGATCCTCACCAGCGCACAGACGAGTATTTGGCTTGAAAAGCTGGCCAAAATTATTAAACGTGTTTTTTGAATTAAAAGTTTTAGTTTTTTGATAGTTTTAGGTGTAGTATGATATAAAAAGTCTAGTGGCAGATTTTGAAAAAATTACACTGCGCAACAAAAGTACGCTGCGCAACAAAAAAATTTTGTGATGCCCTTAATTCAAATCTGTTTTCCGTTTTTCTCTAGCACGTAAGGATTTTTTTTAAAGGCGTGGCATACTTCACCCCCTAAATCGTTAGGTTGTGCCATAACTTGAAAACGTGTTCTCCGATTTTAATAGCAGGAGGATCAGAAGATGCACCGGAAAATTCTGCTTAACCATACACATTTATTTTATATCTATTACTATTTTGAAGTTATTAAAAATTTAACGGCGAAAAAAAAAATTTACACGCAAAATGCGTCAAATTTTTTGTTTTCAAAATGCAATAAAAAAATTTAAGAACCAAAAAGTTTAAATTTTTCTAAAAGCCACATTTCTTAGGAATAAAAGTTGGCTCGTGGATGTAGCAAATGTGATCTCCTCTGTTGTTAATTGGTGACGATCTTCTTCAGTTTTTCTCCGCTTTGTTCCATCACTAGCTTCATTAAATTCTTTTCGTGGTCGCCCTGAAGACGAACTGCCAAATACTGGTATTGTTACAGTTCCTTCCAGCCATTTAGCGTTTGTGCTTAAAAAGCGGTCCTCTTTTCGTTGTGCCGAAAGCCAATATCCTTGAAAACAATTTTTGAAATTTTTCAAACACTGCTTCAGTGCTAATATGTCCCCATCCCCTTGACATTTTGAAATTTCGCTCAATTTTCTGACCAAAAAATCCAATTTCTCGTCGATGGTTCCAGCATTCGATTTTTTCACTATTTGGAATAGCTGTAATCTTGTGTAAACTTGTTCCATGTTGACTCTCGAAGTTACAAAACGGTTTTGATAAAAATTGTGTGCAATAACCCTTTATAAGTATTTTCGAGCGCATGCTTTTATGCCTTAATTGGATGGTAGCCTGATACCTGGGTGCCCATGTATTTTGTATGTACCTGTATTTATATTTTGTTATTTTTCAACAGCAGAAAAGTTATTCTTACGTCAACAGCAAGCATACCCGGGTATGCAAGCGCATTTTATATACGAATTCACTCGTTTTTTTTTTTTGTTTTATTTATATTTTGTTTGTGTTTTTTTCTACTTTGATTTGTTTTAATGCAAAATTACGTAAATAACGGGGGTTTTAGCAGACTTTTAAAACTCTTAAGGCCCAAATACACTTGTCAAATGCTTGTCCAGCCGGCGAATTCATCGTGTACGTGTGCTTGACGTAATAGTCGCCGTCATATCTAAATTTTTTGATTTTCCATCCAGCATCGTCGGTGTGACACATACAAACATATTTTCACTAATACTACCACAATGCTTGATGAGTATTTTGATCAATGTATTTGGGCCTTTACATCTTTGAAATAAACATGCAATATTATTTTATTTTTTTCATATACATACCCAGGTATGTATGTAGCTGTTGACATAAAGGTTAATAATTATTCTATTAGGTACGTACATATATTTATTTTTTTAACAAATAATGTTTTGTAGAGCAGGTATATAAAAATATCTTTTATGGGGAAGTGTGGGACATTCCCTTAAAACTATTATGGATAATTAAGAATTTTTGCAATTTATAATTACATAGGTAGGCAGGTATTAATATTGTGAAGTGTTAAAAGTGATGTGAATAACAGTTGAAATCAATAATTCAAAATACATAAAAGTTTATGCCGATATAAAGGTATAAGAAAAAGTGCCCGATGAGCAAAAATAGAAGAAATGTGAAAATTTAAAAAAATCGTCAAAAATAATGGCGCAAACTTACGCACACTTTTTTTTTGGTTTCTAAAATTAGAGATTCCAAATTTTATTGTGATATCAAACATAATTCGTAGACATGCTAACCTCACTTTTAAAAACCTCTTCTTTTCCTTTTTTTGCAAAAAAAAAGTGTATAACTTGTTTTTTTTTTTTAGCTTTTGAACGAATTGTTTCAACATGAATACTCAACATATTTTAAATTTTTTTTTTTCTTTTTTAAATAACTTTTGATCAAACCTTTCAGCGAAAAAAATAATCTTTATTAAACCTTTATTCGTTTAGCCGCAAAAAAAATATCATATAAACATCCAGAAACCGAAAAAAAAACCATTTAAATCTCATATAATTTTCTTCACTTTCCTGACTTTAGCAGGGTCTCAGAGCTACAAATCGCAACTAAAAGTCTTCAAAATTTACAATATAATGTAAAATATTGTTGTCTGCCGAGCTGCGTACTTAGTTCTTAAGATTTCTTAAAATTCAGTTTTGCCTTTTTGGCCAGCTTTTCAGGCCAAATACTCCTTTGTGCTCCTCCTCTCCTCTGTCAAGATTTCCCTTTTTTTCGCAAGTTTTTTGAGATGCCAAAAAGTTTTTAATTTATTTAAAGTTTTTTATAAATATATAAAGGCTTTCAAGTTTTTAGTATGTAAGTTTTGGAAGTTTTAACAAAATTTATGTAAACGATAATACCAGGGACATAACAGTTATAACCAATATTTGAAAAAATCCTGAAATAATAATTTATCACGAATTTTTAAAACCTGCTCTCTGAAAAATTGTTACAAATAACCGATATTTTTTGGTCTTTGATAACCGTTATAGTTTGTTGTTGTTTTTTTTTAGGCTTCCATAACCATTACAAAAGATTTTAATTTTTTTGGTCTTCCGTAACCATTAAAAAAGATTTTTATTTTTTACGGTCTTCCTGTATTCAAAAAAATGTTCTTTCCTTTTTTTCGTTTCTGTTATTAGGGAATTATCTTCATTTCATTTCTGAATTTCTTCACAAATTTTATGAAAATATTCGTTGGAGTTCAGCCAATGACACTCCTAATAAAATCTATGAAACAGATTTCGTTACAGTCAATGTTTATGAAAAGCTTCATAGAATTAGTAAAACTCTTTGCAGAAACAATAAATCGTCAGGTAATGAAGAATTTTATAGAATCTATGAAACAGTTTCATAAAAGTCATTCCTAAAAAGAGCTTCATTAAAGTATCATTTGTATTAACATTTGTATTACTAGCAGCATTTGCATTTGTTGCGGTTTTTGTTTAAGATTTCTTCACCGTCACTTTAGAATCGATGAGATTTTCATAAATTTTAAGCGCTTTTAACACTCATAAAAAAATGTCAGTAGAAATAGCGAAAACCTCTGCAGAAATAACTGATAACAGTACCAGTATTTTTGGCTGTAGAAAAATCAATGAAGGTAAGAATCATTGTCTGCTATATTTAGATGAGCTAAATTTTAGAAAAAATTAGTTTATATTCAAAATTAATTAAGCTTAAACCCGGTCTATGAATTTAGCTGAAATTTCAATTGATTTAGCTAAATTTGTAGCAAAATTTACAAACAATGTTTAATGAGATTGGAATATTTTTTGATAAAATTTCGAAAAAACTCTGGGTTTTTGAACCCTCCAAATCAGGCCCGAATTTATTTTTGGAAATATAGTTAGTTTAATTAGTCCAATTGAATTAGAACACGCTTAACAGACTTTTATACTATCTTTTTTTTCAAGTATATATAAAACGGTATATTTTTATGTTTTGCTTTTAATTATGTTCCTTTTTGTTTCTGTATTGTTACTATTCACACTTTTGTTAATATTCATTCGGGTTCAAAATAGTCGAACAAGCCTACTTAATGGTATTTTCGGTTAGGTAGAGGTGGCAGCCGACTTTATTCGCCAGCTCACATAGAAACTGAATGTCCGTTGCAATACTACTGCGCCTCCACTCATGCGTAATTAGGTGTGTTGTGTTGCATGTTCTAAGAATACATGACGAGAGCTACATACAGCTCAATGCTGAATCCGAACGGCAAGATTTAAAGTGCTTTAGAACAGAAATTACTTTCATTGGTTCGCTCAAGCCAACCGAAAGTTGAGGATGTTAAGAAATAATTATTTCTTTTTGAAAAATGTTTTTTTTTTTTTTTTGGTCGCTCGAGCCAGGAATCGAATCCGGGTCCTATCGGTTTCAGAGTCCACATCTTAGCTACTACACCAACAGCACTCACTACTCAATGGTATATAAATACAATTTAAGTGCGAAATTTCGTGTATTTAAAAAAAAAATCGGGAAGATATGCCTAAAACTGGAGCGATTTAATTTTAACGCAGCATCATGATTGTGTGGCATAATTTGTCTCTATTTACCAAACATGAGAAAGATATCAAAAAATTTGCGGATCCTAAACAAAATCAATAAAAAAAACGTTCGTCCTTGTGCAAATATAAGTCAGTGTGCGAAATTTTATAAAAATATCTTAAGATTTGCGAACTGTAGCGTGTTTATAGAAGACAGAAAAAATAAAAATCTTTTATAATGGTTATAGAAGACCAATAAGAATAAAAATCTTTCATAATGGTTACAAAAGACCAAAAAATTTAATAATCTTTGATAGTGGTTATCAAAGACCAAAAAAAAACAATAATCTTTCATAACGGTTATCAACAACAACATTTTTTATTTTTCGAATTTATTATATGAGCTAAACTTCAGTTATGTATTTTATAAAGCTTTTTTGTAATAGTCCTATTCCTTCAATTATTCAGAAATGACTTTATACATAACTGAAGTTTAGCTCATTGAATAATTTCGAAAAATAAAAAATGTTGAATATAATCCCAAAGATATTTATTTAGGTACTAAAGTTATTTCAGCACTAGCTTCCTATACATAAATTATCTAAAGATGATTTAACACTTAAGATGTAGAGCGTATATCCTCAAAAAATAAATTTAAACAAAAATAGTGCTAGAAACAAAATAGAAATACCAGCTTTATGTGGTATTTTACGAACAAAAGACTTTTTGAAACAAATTTTAGGAACGTTAAGCAATTAAAAGAAATGGCTTTCAATTTTAATGAGACAATGTACAAATAAAAAATGTATGTTATACTATGCGACATTTTTAAAAGATCTCCCAAATTAATTTAATTTTATGCATTGTTATTATATGTTGTGTTTATTTTTTAATATGTATGTATGTATGTATAATACATTTTGGTATTTTCTTTTAAAAATTTGGCACCTTTGAAAAAAAAGTTATTTCTTGCAAAAACAAGTTTTTTTTCTGAGATAACAAGATTTTTTTTTAAATATATGGTAACGCTGATCCTCACTTTCGTCTTGTATTGGCCGACGTCAAGCTCGTTACCATTGCAGATTTTTTTTTTAAATAAGGGAAGTGCAGGCGTTCATTATCCGGATCAATGTGGAAAAGATCAAGTTTTCACAAAAAGCTTTTAATTCTGTCAGGAGTTCCCATACAAGCTTCCCTTTGCCTTGAAGTTTAAGGTTCAGATCATTGATGTGTTTAAAAATATCTGATAAGAAAGCAATGGAAGTTACGTTTTCTTTATCGCTAAGAAAACTTAAGTAATATAATATTTCTCATGATTTGTTGTTACATAATGTAAAACATTTTGTATTGTTAACACAAAGTCCGCATAAAATAGCTCTACGGTCCGGATCCGGACCGCGGTCCTCCAGCTGGTGAACCCTGCTGTAGGACATCAAGTCCACGCCTGTAAGTTATTAAAAGAGTTCTAAAAATATTCTGACCAGTTACTTTGTCCAATAAAAGGCTGTCGTCCTTTTGCATAACCTGCAAAAGCCCTTAGACGATATAGCAAGACACGCTTTCCAATTAAATTCGTAGGGGAGGGTAACCAATCAAGGCAAGAGCTGGAACGAAAAAAAAATTGTACTTTTTTGCCAACTGGTACTTATTAAATTTCCGTTAGTATTGGGCATAAAAACATAAAAGAAAACATGCAAGGTACTGAGAATCTGTAAGAGGGATTTTTTAGTACTTTATCGTTCTTTCGCTACTAAACCCAGAAACATTAAATTCAACATGCAGAGTCCGGAGTGCTTGAGAAACTATAAGGGGAAACTTTTTGGCGTTTTTTGTTATTGAGCTTATACAATTAAATTTTTCATTCACGGAGTTGAGTGGAAGACGGAAAAAACAAAAGCTCGAAACATATTAATTCATATATACACTTATGTAAGTTTTCTTCAATTTTGCATATACAACTATTACTGGACAAGCACTAGCATATCTATATATATTTACATATGTGACAGCGCATAGAGAAAGGGACCAGTGAGGCAAAGGGAACAGTTAAAACCAACTAAAGAAAACAAGACGTAGGGACGACCTACGCGCGTTTTCAAGGTTGGCCAACAAGGTTAAGCACGCTCAGTGATGGTACATAGGGATGAAACGATACTAGTAAATACAAGTACATATTCGATACTTTTATATATATATACAAAAGTATTTTTGTAATCGATACTTAGTAACCGAGTAGCAAGTAGTATCGGTAAAAAAATACTCGGTAACGGTCAAAAGTAATCGTTTCACTTTGGTATTGAAATTAATCCTCAATTTTTGATTATTTTCCAAAGCTGGAGCAGCTGTAACGGTATCAAGAAACCGTTTGACCAGTAAACATCTATAAACCACATATTGTCCAGGTTCATTTCCTCAATTTCTGGCTATATAAAGTTCGTTATCATCTCGCGATAGGGAGACCACATCTTCGAAGAAGTACGGCCCGATAACGTCGCCAGCCGAGCATGCACATATGTTTTCCCATTTCCTACAGACATTTGGTCGATTATGCTGAAAAAAAAAGCACGAAATGCATTTTGATTGAACGCCCATTTTCGTAAAAGGTTGCTTAAATGTGTGACTCTCAATGATAGAAGTTGTTAAATACTGAAACAAAGAAAGGACAATTAAAGTTGCGCAAAAAACTTGACGTTAAGGTGACTCACAATTATCGTAGATTATGGTTTTGCTACCTTTTATTATATATTTATCAATTTAAAAATAAAATTCATATTTGCATTTAAAATAAATTCATAGTGTCATTGTAAATTAAATGTCATCGTTTTTAAAGACATATGACTCCGCAAGCATATTAAGCGCACCAAACAGTAATTATCTGAAATGTAATGGTGTCGCGACAAAAGCTTGTGGATTCTTCTCACTCCAAATGCGACAATTCTGCTGAAATGGGCTCCATCGGAAAATAAAATTTTGAATGGAAATTCAAAATCAATATCAATTTGTGCTTCAGCCTATTCGCCGAATTAGTTTTGATTAAAAATTTTAACAATATGCAGGCGTTGCTCTGGTGTAAGTCAATCCATAATGAAATGTTAAAGCAAACTAAACAAAACGCAACTATCAGCTGTTAAATGGGTGGTCAATTATATCGCCTATGTGGATTTGATATTGGAAGGTGGCACAACAATGGCAACAATCAAAAGACTTTTGATTTTTATTGCACAACGAACAAAAAGTGAAATGTGTTGGCAACATTTTTTTTTTTTCAATGATTTTGATACAAGTAAGTATCGATACTTTTTTCGATACTAAGTAGGTATTTATACTTTACGAGCGATACCACATCGAGTAAAAGTATCGATACCTTAGAGGTATCGTTTCATCCCTAATGGTACACCAAAGATACACGTATTTAAATCTTTAAAATGGCAAAACCCTTAGGTCCCTTTCTATTTTTCGCGTCACATATTTAGATGTTCGCCAATTATTCTTTTATTTTCTTAACCTCTATAATATTATAATAAAAAATTCCTTAAATGGTTTTGAAAACTAAATCTTATTTTGATAAATAAATAAATGCAAAAATTAGCTCCTTAAATTGCACTTAGATGTTTTATGAAATTATTTTTGTTACTTATTGTTGTTTAGTAAACCCGTTTTTCGTTCATGTCAATAAAAATTATACAAACATGTTTTGGAAGTTCAATTCGAGGGAGATTGAAATCGAATAAATGTTGAAAACTACACAGAAAATTTTTTTACCAATTATTTTTCAATTAAACCATTAATCAAACCATTTATACACTGAATTCAATGTTTATTTATATTAACAACATTACTGTAGAAAATGTTTTTAACATCAAAAAATATTTAATTGATACTATTAATTTGTTTACTGGTCCAAATTTCATTAATTTTTTAATTAATATCACAAATTTTTTAATTGAAAACTAACTATTTAATTTTTTGTTAGTATCCTGTGTTTAAAGTTCATAAAAATATTTCCTTTTATATACACTCACAATATTATTACAGTAACGGACTGTAGTTTATTTAAGAATTATTCCGTTCAGTCATTTTTAAATAAATAAACATTTAAAATTCCAAGCAAATTTATTTTTAACTGATTCTAACAGTTATTCAAAAAACTAAGTGCATATTAATACGGATTTTCAAATGCAGTTAATATTGTCCGTTGATTGAGTTAAATTCTTCTTTATGTTAAATTAAATAAAAATGTAATTTAAAGCAACGAAAAGTTCATTTAATTTTTACTGTCAAAAATTCAACCGCGAATTCCGTAAAAACAAATAAATATTCAGTTATTTTATAAAATTTTACTGTCAAAAATTCAACACCATATTCAGTAAAAACAATTAAATATTCAGTTATTTTATATAATTTAACTACCAAAAATTAATTTTTACTTATCTATAAAAAATGAATTGCTTGTTTTGTGTAAGCAATTCCCATTTTCTATTTGTTAATATAATTTAGTTAAATACATCAAATTTTAAAAGTAAAATAATTGCGAAGCCATATCGGTCATGCTGCTGGTGTCTTATAATTGAGAATTCTTCTGTAAAAAACGTGGTCAGTACAACAAAAGCAAAACAAAAGTGTGTAACAGGGTAAGTAAAATTTACTTGTGGTGTTTTCTTTTCTGACAACAATGTTCCATTTATACTACCATTCGTGCGGGTTTTTGTTCCATTCTAAAAATATATGCAAAAATGTGAGAAGTTGTCGTTTTCCTTTCTAAACATGTTGCAACAATAAATGGCAAATTTGTTCCATTTTTTACCCGCAGTTATAACTGAGTGTGAGATAATACCCTTTTTTGCACCTGCGTAAAGTACTTCTTTATGCAAGCAAGTATTTTTTTTCTTGTGTTTGCGGACAATTTGCGTTATATTGTGATGGATATAAAAACTTTTTGTTTTTCGTTTGTTTTACTTTTATTTAATAATTATATTTTTTTTGTCGCAAAATTTTTAACAACAGCTGACATTAATTATTGAAAATCAGTGCTGTTAACGCTTATGGAATGCAAAGAAAATTTAATGTTGAAAATTGCTACATGCGTGGTGAATATCGCTTTTAGTGCAAACTTTGCATTCAATATTTAACACGCTAAATACACATTAGTGTTGAGTGTAAAACGTAGCTATTATTTTGTTCCATTGTAATTTAGAAAAATGTATCACTTTGTAAGGGTTCGTGTAACCTAATAAATATATTACGCAACTATAATGCATCATTATTTTTTAGAAAAGAAAACACCATTAGTAAATACAAATATTCTCCCTCTCTCGCTTATAAGAAAAACAAGCGGGCAGGTGTCTGTCTGGTATTTTTTAAAAATTCGGCTCTTTTGTGGAGTAAAAGAAAATATTTTATATTTAATAAAATAACTGAATATTTAATTGTTTTTACTGAATATGGTGTTGAATTTTTGACAGAAAAATTTAAAAAAAAAACCTGAAAATTTAATTGATTTTACGGAATATGGTGTTGAATTTTTGACAGTAAAAATTAAATGAACTTTTTGTTAAAAATAAATGAAAAATAAGTAGACCGGTTTTTAATTGAATTTTCATTTATTTTATATTACAATTTCAGTTAATTTTACGTACAGATAATTGTGAGTGTACCTCATACTTTAAGCACTACTCTAGAAATCAGGAAAAGCTGCGTAAATTTTTTTGAAAAAAACTAAATTAATAATCTCCCTTGATTGTAATTTCACACGATTTCGATTTTCGGAACATCTAGTCTAGATATTTTGCGAATTAATTTATTTTTTTTAATATTTTAAAACAAATTACCAGAAATAACCAAAGAATTTTCGTACAATTTCAGTATTTTTTGTTTTAATTTAAGTAACCCTTTTAACAGCAACGCCTCTCCTTCACAAGCCATCGAACGACCAACACTTTTATGCAGGGTATCCAAACTTCTTATGTCAGCCCTTTACAAAATTAAAAATAAAGAGTTTTTGTTGATTCTCCACTAGTACAATGAAAAATTAAGTTAACGGCCATTTTCACCAAGTTCGGTTATAATTAACTATCGGTTATAGCTGTCAAAACATATTGGTAACCGGTACTTTAATTGAAAGTTTGTTTTAACCGAACTTGGTGAAAATGGCCGTAAATCGAATAAATATGGTCCAAGTCGAACTTTCAAAACCGTAACGCGGTACAGTTATGCGCCGTCACATAATTTGTGTAGAACTTTGCGCTTTTTGAGTTTGTTTGACGGCGACTGTTTACATTTAATGAATCTGAAGTAAAAGCAACAGTTTTTTTTTTTTTGGCCAATGACAAATGAAGAAGTGGAAGAAATGCCAGTTTTTCTAAAGAGTGGTTAAATTTTAGAGGCCGATGTTGATTTTGAATAAAACACAAATTATTTAGGAAATTATTGTCATTGCTTTTTATTATGATAATATTGGTATGGTTCAAATATGTATTGAACATAATATCGGCCAAATGGCCTCCGCGACTTTGGCGGCACACCTCCATCCGATGATCCAAATTTTCGATGACGCTGAGGCATAATTGAGGTTCTATGCCGTTAATATGCCGAATTATCTCATCCTTTGAATTGTTGCTGCCATATCGACATACACCTTTTCTTTCAAATAACCCCAAAGAAAGAAGTCCAACGGTATCAAATAAGATGATCTTGGCGGCCAATAGACATCGTCACCACGTTAGATAACACGGCCATTAAATTTGTCGCGCAAAAGAGCCATTGTTTCGTAAGCTGTGGCAGCGTCCTGTTGAAACCACATATCGTCCTCATCCGTATCTTCCAATTCGGGCCAAAAAGTTCGTTATCATCTCACGATACCAAATACCATTCACTGCCCATAAACCGCACCAAACAGTCACTCTTTGTGGGTGCATTGGTTTTTCGGAAATTACTCTTGGATTATCATTCGCCAAAATGCGGCAGTTCTGCTTATTGACGGATCCACTGAGGTGAAAATTGGGCATCACTGAAGATGATGAAATGAAATGCAGCAAAAAACTTGACGTTTAGGAGTGGTTCACTACTTTGCCTGCAGCTTTTTAAACGCTGAATTAAACGGAAAACGCTTAAGGTGGAAGTACATAACACGCGTTAGTTCGTCGACAAGTATCGTGCGTTTATAAACTTTAGCGCGTCAAAAATTGCAAGTTACACAACACGCGTTACAAAAGCCATTCCTGTCAGCTGTTTTTTATTTGTTTACTTATTTGTGCATTGAAAACGGGTTCGAAAGTATATCAAGATTTTGTTATTTTATTAAATTTATTCTTTTTATATTAATATTGTATGTTTTTTAAGCTCTTCAATAAGTTTTTCTTTCATGATTCACAAATTTGTTAAATTATTCTTTTTATTGTCAGCTGATTACTTGTCAAAAACACACAACGCGTTAAAAAGTTCAAGGTTAACCAACTTTTTGGCGCAAACGCGTCAAAATATTTTGCATGTATCTTGTTCTATGAAAACACACTAGCTTAACTTTTTTTGACAGAAGACGACAGAGCGCGCGCGCACTAACGCGTGTTATGTACTTCTACCTTAAAGGGCAGACAAACAGGAAGTATTTAGTTTGTATATGTATACCCTCCCCTACTACTGGTGAATGAGGGTATACTAACTTCATCATTGCATGTGCAATTTTTTTAATATTTATCTAAGACCGCACACAGTACATAAATTCTGGGTCCATGAGTAATTCTGAGTTAATTTAACCATGTCCGTCTTTTGAAAACACGCTCACTTTCCAAAAACTGCAAAACAAAAAAAAAAATAATGTTGGTGCTAAATTGTTTCTAGTTATCCTAAACTGTTTAGAAATTGGCTTAACCCTTTCGGTCATATTGGGATAATACATCCCAGACAATGTTTAAATGATCCGATTTGTTCTTTAAAGTAAAAAAATCACGTTTGCAATTGTCCCAGTCGAACTTTTTGCGTTATTTATTCAAAGAAGTAACGGTTGCCAATTTTGAGCACATTTTTATAAGATTTGTACATAGTTTCGATACAAGTGGGACATATTGGCCCATTTGTATTAAAAACCCGGTTGGGACAATAGTCCAAAAAATCCGATTGGGACAATATCTCAGACAATATCTCAGAATTATGAAAGGACTTACGGAAAAACTAATAATGCAAAACAAATTAACATTTTAAGCTTTTTCAATATGTGTAAACAGATTTTTTATTTACATTGTTGTTTCTCAAATAAAAAGTCGGACCGAAAGGGTTAAATCAGCTCAATAACTACTTATTATTATCAGTACTGAATATTTACTTACTGGTAACGGGCTCAATAACTACTTATTAGGTATATTAAATTTAATCAAAAATATTCGAATAATTTATTTTTAAGCAATTTAAAAGTGTATAATTAAATTTTCGAGCTTAAGCTCTTATGTTTTTAAAAACAAAAAATTAACTTTTAATTAAAAGAAATTTGTTTGCTGTGCTTCATTCCCAATTTTTATTCTTGATAAATACACTGAAATTTGTTGTTGGGGGACAAGCTAGTTTCTATGCACATTTTACTAGTTGCTTAGGTCAGATCATCGGGAAATATTCTCCCAAAAAAAAAAATTTAGAAAAGCCAAAAACATAATCAACTAAAACTGCAGAGTGAATGAGAATTGCAAAAACACTCAAAAAGTCTTATTTGCAGCGATATCAAAGCTTAAACAAATTACCAACAATAAACAGTGTCTTAATCTTTTCTTACATTCTCCACTAAAATTAGTTGGAATTCTCCCAACATTGATTGAAGTTGTAAGTGGGTTAAAAAAACACAAAATAAAGACATTGCTTTATTGTTTTCGCAAGAATATTAAAATAAAGCAACTTCAGTTTTTTATGCCGTGCACTTGCAGAAAAAAGTTATTGTTTATCGCGGGGTTTTTAAGATTTTTTTTTTTTTTTTTTTTTTCCTTTCACAAAACTTATTTGTACACCAACACAGATGCCCCATTTAAACCAGTTTTTTAGGGTTGGTCTTTGATGTTTTTGAATAAGCGTTTCTTTTTTACTTTTTAAATGCAAATCAGATTTCAAGAAAGATGTACAACAATTAATATTTTTGTGCAGAAATATGAGTATGTCGAAATTTTACTGAAAAGGCAACTGCATCTTTCTTCTGAAACACGTTCAGATGTAGAAAATAATTATGTATGTATTTGCTTTAATTTTTTTCAAACAACAATTTTATTAGGAATTTTGACATTCGTGAGAAATCGTGCGATATTTTAAATTTTTTAATTTTTCAATCATGCTCACGCACACACGGGTGATTAATATTTAAAGTTATCACGGTTACACGTGATTCACGCATGACACGACAAAATCACGTCATGTGCGCTCCTCTACTTATTAGTGATTTTTTCGTGCGACACACACAGTTACTATGTATGTATTAAAAAAATGTTCGTAAAACTCATGTCACTTAGATTTGTCACAAATTTTTTTTTGTTCCTGAGTTTCTATAGGAAACGCAAAAATTATAAAGTTGCGAACGTGCTAGTTTCTGTTACCAAGACAATTTCCACTGAGCTGACCCAACATAATCCAAAAAATTAGTCAGAAACTAACTTAATACCAATTTTCGAGTGTAAAGAATAAATAAGATATTTCCAATCTTTAGTGCATGTATAAACACACAATCAACAAAATCAGCAGGTATTTATTTCACAATGTGCATAAAAAAATAAATTAATTTAACCCTATATGCCTTTTATATATATGGGCATTTCCCCAGAATGGTCTACCAGTGCCCATGTTCTGTAACTCTCGCGTCCAGAAAGTTTTCGATTGAAATGTGTGAAATGAAACAAAAATGCCATAAATTGAAACAAACAGCTGTTTTTCTCACTTAACTGTGTCTTTAACTTGTTTTGGCGAGTACAAACTGTCACGTAAGGAAATTACTCGCCAATTTACAGAAAAAGTGTGTCTGTAACATTTTGGTGAGAAAAGTTCCCGCTTTGAACTGTCAAATAAACTCACGAATAAAAATGGGGCGAGAAAAAATTTTAACACTAAAAAACAATTAAAAATGCAAAATGCAAAGAATAATAATAATAATAATATTTTATTCTTGGAACATTTTTCATTGTTTTATTAGTTTGCTTTTAACATTTTTATAAAATATACGAATATCTTCAAAGCTCGTTTGCAAACAACAAACATTAAGCTACGTTCACAATTAAAAAAACATTTTCATTTGGTGTTCATAATAGAGCAACAATTTCTTTTGCAACCACACACATTTTGCATCAAGAAACCGTTCGCAAATTTTAGCCACAACGATATTATGCATTTATTTTTGTAAATATTTTGTTAAAATTTTCATTCAAAACTAAAAAAAATTATTTTAAACGTCAGAAACAATTTCATACAAATTGTTGCTGAAGTTCTAGTTGACTCAACTTTAGTTACATTTAAAAAAAAAATTTTAGTTACATTTTTGTTCTAAAAATTAAAGGAAAATATATGAAATACTTTGGGAAGAAAAAAGATAGAAGAAAAAACGAAATTGTTTTTTTGATTGTGAACGTAGCTTTAAAGTCGCTCTTTACACAATTTTGCAAAGCCGACGGTTGTGTTTTCGCCGCCGTCGTTGAAAAATTTTCAATTTAAGTAAATTTTGGTCGCCGTCAACGATATGTGTTACTGGCGTTCTGAACGTCTGCAATGTCACATCGGCTTCGAGTGCAATATTATGACATTTATAACGTAACGACGTAATCTCTTTTGATTGTTTTCGACATGAGTTACAGACACACATTTGTCTCATTTTTCGAGAAACGATGGAATATTTTGTTTCACATCTTTTCGATGCAAGAAGTTCTCACTAAATTTACAGAACATAGGTACAGGACGAAAAAATAAAATGCCGATTATCATCGTCTTTTATTGTGTCTTATTAGAAAAAAGGCTATGTTCTTATAAAAGAATGGTTTCCTAGCATATCTGAGCTGTTTTACTTGAGGAAATTGGTCTGGAAACTGGAAAATTTTATAATTTCCTGTATTTTCTACTTCTAAAGGCATTTTTATATACTTATTTTACATGCAAAAAATATGTTATGTTTACACTCTTTCTTCATAATCTCGCCATTACAGTCAATTGTAAAAGGAGTATAAGTTTTTTTGTTAAGGAAATTTGAAGACATTTATGGTAAAATGCATGGTGATAATAATAAAAAAAACACATGGAAAAATCGTACGTTCGCGATCGGTACATAAAGCAATTAAACAAAAACCAAGAGAGATATTTAATTTTTTAAATACTGGATGGAGACCAACATTAATACACTTTTAAAATAAATTAATCACTTTTGAAAATTCCGTTTCATTACGCAGATTTTTTATTTCACTACTGTCAGCCGAAGTTGATTTCTATTTTGAGTACGTTCGTGACCACACGTTTATAACTCTTATTATGAAAACTTAAACACGATGAAATCAAACTTTTATACTAAACATAGAGCTACCCAAATGCTATCGAATCACAAAAAAAATACTAGGAAAAGTTTTGTTTTTCTATATTATTTGTACATCAAAAGCGTACGAACGTACGTTCGTGACCCCAGGAAATTCCTCCTATATACATACATTAAAAATTGGGAAAACTCCAACAAAGTGAAAAGTATTCTCAGGCTCATCAAGGTTGCATATTGTACACGTAGCAGGCGCGGATCCAGCTTGAGCCTTAGGGGGGGGGGGGGGGGGAAATTTTGTATGATACGAAAAAGTAAAATTTTTTTTTAAAAGTTTATTAAAAACAATATGTGTATTAGGGTAAGTCCTTTTTGCAATTTTTGCGAATATCAATATCTTCATCGCATAGCCGTATAGCCGTATAGACCGTGAAAAAATATTAAGAAATTATGTATTTCTTTTTCGCGATCGTGAAGAAAGTTTCCGCACCAAACGCGATAAAGTTTTGAATTTCAATTTTTCTCCTTACTATACAAAATTAACATTTAATTACAAAATTTTTAGTATTTTCTAACAATTGCATGAATATAACAAGATCTTACCATTTGTACGGAAGAAGGGCGCAAAAAAAATCGCGACTCTATTTCGCGGTTTTTTTAATAAACTAAATTTTAATGGCTAATGATAGATGAGTTATTTGGCGGATATATGAAACAGTGATAATTTTCAGCAGCGCGGAACGAGCTATTAAAGTTGCACAAAATATTTTTCCATTATGTAAATCAACTTGCACTTTAAACTTAAATAGCATATTTAAACAATAAATGTACCATATATAATGTGTATGGAAATTTTAAAAAAAAAAATTTTTTTGAGGATCTTTAGAAATTGCATTTGGTGCGGAAACTTTTTTGGCCAAAATGGTCTAAAAAAAATATTTTCATTATCAATACTAAATTGCCCATCGCGTGGTGGGATGAAGAAATTTTTTCCAAAAAAAGTCATTGCCCTAATTAAAAAAACTCAACAAAAAGGTTAAATAAAATATAAGATCAGTTTAATATACATTAATCATTTTAAATAAGCAATTTATGATTTGCTTGTGAGGAAAATTTAGACAGTACAGTCTATCTTCTGTCATTGTTGATCTGAACCATGTTTTAATTCGACGAAGGGTAGGAAATGACCTCCCGCTCGTAGCTTTACTGAAGAGCATTGAAACGAAAATTTGAAATAATTTTCTTAGATTTGGGTAGATATCTTCATCACAGTTTATTAAAGCATTTACAACGTTATCTGATAGATCAGGGTCAAGTACTAAGATCTAGTAGGTGTTTATCTCTTTTATCAAATGTAATCAGCTCATCAGCTAGCTGTGGTTTTAACAGTTTTGTATCTGTATATGACTTGATTACACTTTGAGGTAGAAGTTTAGGTATGTTCAATACATTTGGGATATCTATTGGGAAAGTTGTTATGAGACCTTCTAAAATAAATTTAATAAGAGGAATGTAACCTACAACTCGGTAGTAATCTTCATCATTTTGGATGTGAATATTTCGTTGAAATCTTGTCTTTTCGAGGTTCCTCGATTTGAACGCAAATTACTTTAACTTTTTCAAAAATCGCTTTAATTTGTTCTTCGGCTTTATTTCTTTTTTCTTCAAGGCACATGATTAAAATTTTGATAAGGCTTGATCCTTTTTGAAGATCTATATCTTGATTTTGTCAAATGATACTAAGGGGCTGTGTTACAATAGGTATCACACTTAATATGTATATTTCTTAAATAAATTTAAAATTACTAAGTGAGTTCCTTAATATAAAGGTAGAGATACTACTTTTCCACTCAGATATTTTTTCCAAAGCTTCTACTATATGATGTGCACTTGTTGCAAAGCCGCATAATGAAGAGAGTTTGTCTCCCAAATGCTTTGCTTAAACTGTTTTTCGCTTGGGATGATTATATTTAAAAAATTTCTTTTTAAGTTAATGGCACTTTATTGCTTTTGGAAATTGAGTTGTTCGATTTATGGGAATAGCAAGGCGTTTGTTTCGCATTTGTCGCTTTTCCAGAAGTTTTGAACAGCTCCATTTTCTGCTGACATCAGAGGACACCCATCTGTTCCATCTCCTACACAATTTTTTAGGTCAGGACCAAAATTTGTCAAAGCTGTAAGAACTATTGATTATAGTGCCTTCGCATCAATTGACATATCAACTTCATCAATATCTTTTGAAGCCTCTTCAAATGCGTTTACAACAAAGCCAATAAATTATTTCCTAAAAACTTTTTGTTGTATGTTGAAATATCTTAAAGATAAGGAAATCTGGCTTTTCCCTGACAAATCACTGCTTTCGTCAAAAATTATCGAATAAAATTTTGATTCATATAACATACACATACATAAATATTGCAAATACTAAGGCTTTTTAATAATTCAACCGCACGCATTATCAAGTCAAACGTTTAGTCTTTGGATATAGATGGCACCTGCTGTGATTGAATGTGCAATAATAAGTAATTGAATACGGTAAACTAGAGGTTTCATTGGAAATATCTAATAAATAACTATTAGGATTATGATGTGGATACTTATCGAAAATCGTAAGAGATTCAATAAAAAAAAAGAAAAAAATACCTATTGAAAATTTCGTTAGAGACTTCATAAAAAAAAAACAAAAAAACCTTGCCTTGGGATTTCCAAACATTGTTTACTTTAAAAAAAATATTATTATTGGGAATTCTTGTATTATCGAAATTAACAAAACATATTTTTATAATTTACGGGGGGGGAAATTTCCTTATTTCCCCCCCCCCCCTGAATCCGCGCCTGACACGTAGTAGCTGTATTATTTTTGAAGCTTCTAGCATTTAAATTGAGCAATCCACCTCTTGCTTTAATTATCAAACTAATGATATAGGGCGATAAATTTGTCGTGAGTGCTGGCGCGACATCAAAACTAAGCTGCAAGTATAGATCGTTATGATGGGAGTTGACTGCATTTGTTAAGTTATCTTCACGTTCTTTACTGAGCTACCTAAACAAGAGCGGCAAGCGTTTTTTTAAACATCAAAATTCTAATTCCTATACATTTTCAATAAAATAAAACGACCAAGCGATCTATCAAATCAGATTTTCCAGCCGGGTGGTGTTAAATTCGCGTTCTAAAGGTTTGTTTCGTATAAACTGTGTGAAAATTAAAAGTTTTGACATGAAACAGACGCTTATTTAGGTAGCTCAGTTAGTTTGCAGTAATTTTAAAATGGGTTTCCAATACGTACGTAAAGGTCTGTTAGAATTAGCTGGGGTAAATTGTAGAATTTGACAGAGATTTAACCATTCTCTTGCCCAGCACACATTTTGAGATATAATAATACACTCTGCGAAAAAACGAGGTAGTCTTCGTTGACTTAAACTTAAAACTTTATTCATATAATTAAAGTGCAGTTTCAACGTCGAAATATAAAGTGAGTCAAGGTTAGTTTCCAAATGCAGCATGTAATTGGGTGTTGTGTGGGAAATTCTCAACATCATCGTGTTTTTTATATCCCCATATTTGAGCCGCGTATAACAGAAAATCTTAAATATTTTTAGCATATTTTTGATCGATATTTGTGGATTTGTTATGTATTTTGACCAAGTGGAATTTATTGCTAGCTTTGATGCAGTTTTGTAATTTATTTCGTAACGGTTCCTTATGTGACCATGAAATTTTAGGAGATGATGCACAATAGTTGCGAATAAAGCCATTTATTAAAACAAAAAAATTTAAGATGATGTCGCTTGCGTTATTTTTGAGATTAGGGCTCGATATGGAGTATTTCTGTGTTTGCTGGGATGTAATTTATTTAAATCAAGGTTTAAAATTAAAAACAACTTACCATTTGAATGAATTTAAATGACGTTGTAAATAAAGACCCCCATGTTAAGTAATTTGGTTATTAATAAAAATATTTACATCAGGATTTATTGAAAAATATGTGGTTTTTAATAACAGATCTTAGCAGATTTTAAAAAGCTTCAACACATTGAAAAGTGGTTGCAATTACAATATTTTAATTTTGTTTTCTTTATTTAATTTTTAATAAATTTTAAAAATTGGATTTAAGAACTAAAATTTGTTCTTTTTTCTTTTTGGATAGTTTGGTTTTTTGCTAATTGAGCAATTACTTTTGAAATTTAAAATTTTTTGATCTAGTGTGTTTTATTCACAAATTTTATTAGATATACATACTTAAACAACTAATCACTTAAATATTAAAAGAAATCTACAAAAAGAAATTAAAATTCATTAATTAAAATTGTACATGTTGTATAAGGGAGTATGCAGTTGTTTATACTTAACCACTTTTGGCTGCTCCATATTTGTAATTGTTACTATCTTTACCCACATAAAAATTAACATCGGGTGTATCTTTTTGTGCACCATCACGCACGAATGATTTGTTATTGCTCTTAAATTGAAGACCCACTCTGAAAGACATGAACAACAAATTTATTTTAGTATTTATCGCTTTTGTTTTTTATTAGAACTTGTAGTATAATAGAAGACGACTAGAATAGAAAGAGAGAGAAAAAAATATCCTCAAAATGCAATAAAGTTACAACAAGAAAGTAGTAAATACATTTCTTAAGGCTCAGTTAGCCGGGAGTAACAGCAACCTTACCGTAAAAAAGTCAGACCAATCTATTTCTTATGCTGGGTACACACTATGCAACGCATTTACGCAATCGAGTGAATTAAATTCATTTTCATTCATTCCAGATTGCATCAACATCAAAACGCTTTGATATTTTGAGGTTGTATTGAAACAGATTGCATGTACTTAGATTGCACTGTGTGTACCCAGCATTACAGATTTAAACGCAACATCTTACTGCTAACTATAATCGTTATAATTGCTTTACATACAACAAAATGAAGCAGCTGATTTGCAACGTTACTGTTACTCCCGGCTAACTGAGTCTTTACATATGCGAATTAATTAAAAGGTGACCGTAAAAACCCTATTTTGTTTTAATTGTGTTTATAAATGTATACGTTTTGTCTCGGCGGAACTCGAACTGAAAACTATCGAGTTTATTTGTCAAAATCAGTATGTACATATTAAGGCAAATTTATAAAGGTAACCGCATCATGAGATAGAGTATGAAAAATACTATGTATTTTGTTTTTGTAAAAAGTTTGAGTGAATGTCAATCATATTTGTTGAAAATATAAAGAAGGAAATTTGTTTGTTAATAAAACATACACAATTGCTTTAGAATGTCCTCAATTGCATATTTATTGTGGTTCCACTTATTCCTTACGCATTTTTAATTTCTTGTGTTTATATTTTAAATTCACTTTTTTTATTTTATAAAATTTAAATAAGTTTTTTTTCATCTATTTAAATTTTTATTGAATTTTAAATTTGAATAATTTTTTTTCACAAAATCTAAACAAAGCTTGACATTCAGTATACACACAAAAATATAAACAATAAACAGATGACTCGAAAATGTCACCTTTATGAATTCGCCTTGGTATGTATATAAAAAAAATTTTTGACAAACTAATAAGACGGAGCAAACAAAAGTTAGCCGATCTCTCGAGTTTAGCCGCAATGAATTTGCCTTGGCTTCTGCAAAGTGATGTTTATTACATATTTACATTTTTGTACTGTTTTTGACAGTGCCGGGCCGATTGAATTCGCTTCTTTCTTACCAAGCCCACTTTTAATGAATTCGCCTTGTTTCTTACTAAAGCCTAGATTACACTATCTCACAAGTCATACGTATTCCATAATACTTTGTGAGATAGAAATCTAATGAGTTTTGTTGCGACTGTCAAAAAATCTAATGTAACATGACAGTTTGTGTTCACATCATCACACAAAGTATAAACACTCGCACATGAAATAAAATGCAACCCTGATCCAATGAAAAGTATTATTGTTTAGAAATTTTTCAAAAAACGATGAAGTCGTACGGGATGTCAAACTTTTTTCTTAATACTTGTCATTTTCGTGACACATTGCATTCACACTATCACACTTTGTCATATTACTTGAGTTTTTGACATGTATTAATACAAAGTATAATAGTGTAATCTAGCCTTAAACACAATATAATTCTATTGGCCATTTTCTCAATGTATCGACAAACTGTCTGTCACTTAATGTCAACATAAATTTATTGGACCGATAAACTGTCCGTTAACGATTTTGGGTTTCTCAATATACCGACAAAAAACAAAGTTTTCAGCTGGCAACGCCACTCAAAATACATGTAAAAGTTGGGAGTCAGCTGATTGAATTTATCTGAACGGCAAATAAAAGGAAAATAAATAATTGGCAGATGAGTACCGGTTAGCTTTGCGATAAAATCGAAGCAAATGAGACATTGAGAAAACCAAATTTCTTTAATGTGCAGTTTTTCGTTGGGAAAAAAGATAATCGCCTAATGAGAAAATGGCCATATGAGGTTTGTTTTTGACAGATGAATTCCGTTTTTTTTTTTTTCTTTATTTCTGTTCTAGTCGACTTCTATGACTTGTGAAATTTTTGCACACACGCCACTTACATTCTTATTGAATTCATATCACTGGTACTGCGTTCTTTGTCCATCGATTTGACGCGTAAATATTTATGTTTCACATCAACGCCAGATGTGAATTCCTGGAAATAAATAAAAAAAATTTAAAAAGACATATGTACATTAGGGTGGTTACAAGAAATCAATGTTGGATTTCCTATCGGCGCAAATCTCTAATATGTGCCAATAGCATAGAAAATGCGATTGATAAAGTTTCAGCTCAATTGGATAACGCTAACATGTGCCTCATTGAGAATAAATTAAGGAAAATCAGCGATTTTTCACTAAAATTCGTATTTCCTTGCCTTTATAACCGAAACCATTCATTCTAGGAACCTGAGTCGAGTCTTGTTTTATAGGAAATTGTATTCTTATTAATTTTGATTTTGATAGTTTTGTTCCTTATACCAATAGATAAAGAGATATTTAACAATAATTTTAAGGACAAAGAAATACAAATTTTAGTGGAAAATCGTATTTCTTTGTCCTTATTTAATGCTAAATATCTCTTCATCTATTGGTTTAAGGAACTAAACTATAAAAATCAAAATTAATAAGAATAAAATTTCCTATAAAACGAGACTCGCCTCAGGTTCCTAGAATGAATGGTTTCGGTTATAAAGATAAAGAAGTACGAATTTTAGTGAAAAATCGCTGTTTTTCTTAATTAATGCTCAATGAGACACATGTTAGCGTTATCCGATTGGGCTGAAACTGCATCAATCGCATTTTCTGTCCTATTGGCACATATTAGGGGTGTGCCCCGACGGAAAATCCAGCATTGATTTCTGGTAACCACCCTATTAGGGTCGTTACAAGATATGGTAAATTTTTTTTGGGGGCTATCTTTTGTTGCACCCCTCTAAAATATGCCAAAATCCTAGAAAATCTGATTGACAAAGTTTAAGCTTAATTGGATAACGCCAACACGTGCCTCATTGAGCATAACTAAGGGAAAAACAGTGATTTTTCACTAAAATTCGTATTTCTTTGTCCTTAATTAATGCTAAATATCACTTTATCTATTGGTATAAGGAACAAAACTATCAATATAAAACTTAATAAGAATAAAATTTCCTATAAAACGAGACTCGACTTAGGTTCCTAGAATGAATGGTTTCGGTTATAAAGGCAAGGAAATACGAATTTTAGTGAAAAATCGCTGTTTTTCATTAATTTATTCTCAATGAGGCACATGTTAGCGTTATCCGCTTTAGCTGATACTTTGTCAATCGCATTTTGGCACATATTAGGGGAATGCGCCGATGGAAAATCTGACATTGATTTCTTGTAACCACCCTAATGGACATACATACATATGTTCATATTTTTAAAACGTTATAAAGACTTGACCTGCTTTACAATTTTTGTTTACAACTTACATCTCTCATAACATAAGTGATTTCCAGATTATTAACAAAACTATCAAAGAATTCTGGATACAAATGCAGCACATCTAAGAGATCGTCCCGATGAATTTTATGCAAATCACAATAGGTCAAGGCACGTACATTTGCATTAGATTTGCCAATATTCGGATAGATACAGGGATTCTCACCAAATATATCATCTTTACCTAAATTTTAAATACATATATACAAATATTTTCTTAAAAATCAGAAGAAACTTTTAAAAATGTAAATAATGAAAAAGTACTAAGATATAAAAATTTGATTCATTTCATTCAAGGATTAAAATTGATTTTTAAAGCAATTTTTTTATGATCATATCAAACAAACTTTTTATCCCCTTCACCACATGTTTGTATGTATAAGTTTGTCATTACGTTAATAATATTTATAATATTCATCTTAAGCTGCTCATACATTTGCAATAAAATTGTTAAATTTTAAGGTGGCACAATATATTGGCTACAATTAAAAGACTTTTGATTTTTATTGCACAACGAAAAGAAAGTGAAATGTGTTGGCAATATTGTGCAATGCTGTTTATGTTATTCCTATAGGTTATGTTCATCTTTTTATTGAATGTGCGACTTATTGCATAATATAAGACAAATTGGAAATAATAATAATATGCAAGTGTATGTGCTGATTTAGACTAAAGAATTATATTGGGTCTGGATTTTTTAAAAAGACTCAGATATTATATCGAGGCTTATTTTTCAAATAGTGCTATCTGAAAAATCAAAATTTTACAGGAGAGCGAAAAAACTGATTTTTTCGATAACTCTAGGAGTAATAACTAAACTTTATTTTACAATGTTATTAAAAATGAAGGTCTAAATCATACATATATTATTTTTTTTTAATTCCAGATATTCGCGCTTATATGTCTGATAGCACTAATTACAAATTAAAATTTTATCGACTTGAACTTTGAAATAAGCAGATAGCACTATTTGAACAAAAATAAAATGAGCTGTAATGAATACTTTTTGAGACTTTAATTAAGTTACACGATTTTTTATTAAAATAATTAGAAAAATTTAAAGAAACGCATAATCATGTTAACTGAACTCGAAATTAAGTTAAAATTTTACACTAATGTTTATTGAAAAACAATAAATAATTAAACTTTATCCATAAAAATAATGATATTCTTGCGAATACTTCAATACTTTGGAAATGGATCCGTTTGCTTAGTTGAAAAGAACGTGGGCCAGATTAGAACGGTTTCGCTTCTAATTATATGATCGCTGCACAGTGTGGGAAATTTGGAAAAAAATTAATATAATTCTATATTTTATAAAAGGTTGGTCCGATTGGAATGCAGTTTGAGGTGAAAATAAAAAAGTTGCAGTCGAGTTTAGGTCTTGGATTTGAGGTTTATAGACTTAGCAGGAGAGGTGCTATAGGTTCCCAAATTAGGACATCTCAGGTATAACAAAAACTAAAAACAATCCTTAATTCTTCATTTTAGCTGGATGCTAAAAATAATTTTTTAGAGAAATGCGCTTGCCGAGTACTCCATAATTGGTCCAGTATTTTGGAAATATAAGACTCAAATTTATCATAATTTGTTTGAAATATGTTATTGTGAATTATCAACAAGATTTTGTTTGTCGTGCTTAATTTCTAATTTTTACTTTTGATAAAAACACTGAAATTTATTGCTGATGGGATGAGCTATTAACATACGCATTTCACTGGTTGCATAGGCCAGATCATCAGGAAACTTCATCCAAAGATCTTACGAAATTTAAAAATATTATACAAATAAATTCGCTTAACAGTTTTATTTGTTTAATATCATGTACAAGTAAATTTTGGCCATGACTTTGCCTGAGGTGGTCCATTCGGACGGTCCAATTTTGGGAGAATCGTTCGACTTTGTATGATCCGATATGTGTATAATAATTGTGTAATATGAATACTGAAGCGGCTCATACACTTGCTATAAAATTGTTCAATTTTACGTATTGTACAATTATATCGCCAATGTGTATGCGATATTAGATGGTAGCACAATATATTGGCAACAATCAAAAGACTTTTAATTTTTATTGCACAACGAAAATAATGAAATGTGTTGGCAACATTGTACAATGCCGCTTATGTTGTTCCTATAGTTTATGTTCACCTTTTTATTGAATTAATGAAACCATTGTGCGACTTATTGCATAATATAGGACAAAATTGAAATAATATGGCGAATATCATATACAATAATATTACAAGTGTATGGGCCGCTTAAGACCCGTGCTTGGTAGCCATTATATTTCTAAAAAACACAAATTTTAGGGAATTTTCGGCTGTTTTTTTGGAACTGTGGGATTCGTTTTGTAAGTTTAATAAAATTTTGAGCTGGTTTGTATTAAGCATTAAAACATGCATTTACTTGTAAAATTTCATTAAATACTATTAGCTAACAAAGATTTTATTAGATAAATTAAAATTTATATTGTTCACAAAAACTCATAAAACAATGTTTTGCTGTTTTCTACAACGAATTTAAGAATTATATTAGTTTATGAAATCTAGACACAATTCCCAACCCTTTGATGTATAATATCGTCAGCTCAGAATTGGTTTGGCGCATATGCCAAAAAGTCGGAGTGGAGAAAAACGACAAAGAAGATTTACATGAAGATTTCTCGAAATGTACCCGATAGAATTTTTTTATATTTTTACCACTGCTTCCGGTATATGTTTTGAAGAAAAATTTAAATTTTTGCGCACTTTCATGAATAAAGTTAGAATTTAATAGTATTTTTTTAAAAATGAAAAATATTGTTTTGTGACGCATACGCCACTTTTCAAAAAAAAAAGTGGCTTTTTGTGCTGCATACGTATACTTATTGCGTGAGTGACTGACTCATTCATCATTGTACAGCCTAAACGCCTGAAGCTAAAGACTTGAAATTTGGACCGGAGGTGGATCTCTCCCCAAATTGATCCACTAAGACGGGATGTTTAAAAATTCCAATGTTTTAGGGGGTACAAAAGGGTAAATTCGGAAACCATTTATCTCTAAAACTAAAAGATATACAGAAAAACTGTAATACATATCGTTGTTCTTTTGAAAAATAAGTGGCTCATTTAGGGTGAAAAAGGGTAAAACCTGAATTTTGGTACGTTTTTGTCAGCCCATATATCTTTTGATCGAATAAACCTAGAAATAAAGTTTATACCACATTCAAAACTTATCAAAAAAATACGAATACGGGTTTGGTACTTTTTCGAAATTCGAACGTTTAAGTGGTGAAAATCTTAACTATTTTTGGTACTTTTTTACAAAACATTTTGCATTTTGCAATTTTTGATACTATAAAGGGGGGAAAAAATAGTACCAAAATGGGAAATACGGGAAATTTAATATCTTTCTTCAGCTTTTTGGTTATACAACTGGTATTTTTTAATTATCGTTAATATTTGGCCTCAAAACATAAAATTCAACATGCAATGTCCTGAATGAATGCTTTATATCTCAGAAACCACAAAAAATTTCGCGAAACATATTTTGGATTCAAAAAGGGGGTATTCAAAATATATATTACCCATACCTAACTCAATTTTTTAAAAATGGTCAGTAGGTCAAACCAATTCTGAGCTGACGATATGTCTACTTTGTAATAACACTTTTTATAATTTTATTATATGAAGTAATATTTTATATGTAGATAGCACTTTTTTACCAAAAAAAAAACGTCTGTGTTAGATAGCACAAAACAACATTTATGAAAAAAAAGGTTTTGGGCAATTCTTTTTTTCAAATCTAAATGACAGATGACCCTTCCGTCAGTGAACACGTTTCTATAAAAAAAAAATTTCTGAAAAATTTCAGATAGCACTATTTGAAAAATAACCCTCGATATGAACCATATACGATCCGTAACAGTTTGCTTATGAAATACGGCCAGGTCAGTGCCCAAATTGCTGAGATATAAGCAAAAGGAAGAGTAGAAGTGGAAGCTCATTGAGCTCAAAAGATTAAAGAATTAACAACAAAAAAACTCATAGGCCCGTTTTCACAACTTACCGATAGCTAAAGGTATGATTTCAGCATCCGTATAAAAAGTTATCCATTATTACAACTTTACTTTAACCTACAGGTAGGATGAACCTTAATTTATTTTATCGCTCACTTCAGATTAAAGTAAAGTTTTAATAGTGGAACAATTTTTATACGTCCGTTTAAAGTCTACTTTTAGCTATCGGTAAGTTGTGAAAACGGGCCATAGAGGGGTAAGATGAAGGATCCTTTAATTTTTTTCGTTTCAATATTGTTCTCGAACAAACCATACGAACTCTTAAGCAAAGTATAAACATTTATGAAATTAATTAGTATTGTGGTTATTTTGTTGAACTATTTATGGTTTTAAATCCAAATTTTTAATATTTTTAATTAGGCTTAAGTGCATGAAAAATAATTTAATGAAAAATTAAATTTATGAAATTGTAAAAAATTGCCATCCACAGCTAATACTTAATGTCCCTTAACGGGTCAAATGTATGACTAAGCCCACTTTATTTTTCATCCTCAACATTTGTTTCTACCATAAATGCCTAATAGTTTTGGAGATAGCCAATAATATATTAAGGAAAAAGACCCATAACTGCGTAGGAGTAACCCATTGGGAATTAAAATGTATGACCGACCTCCATTAGGCGTTTGTCCTAAGCATTTCCAAAACATACTTGACCCTTACTTGTACCACAGCAAAAACCCATTTTTTCATCCAAAAATCTGCAAAATCTGCGCTAAGATTTGAGAAATCTTCAATAAATCTTAGAAACAAATAATAAATAAATTTTTTATGTAGAAAAAGATATAACAATTAATTTCAAAATATACCGCAATGTTCTGGAATTTGAAATCGATGGAAATATTTATTTGAACTTTCAACACAAAAAAGTTTTAAAAATTTTTTCGATTTTAATTTTACTCAAATGCGATTTTTAGAACATGGATGATAATTTTTGAATATTTATACCCACACCACAATACTGGAGAGGGTATTATGCATTTGTGCTGATGTGTGTAACGCCTTAAAATAGTGGTCCTTGACCCACCTTAAAGTATACCGATCTACTCAAAATTACTTTCTGAGTCGAACTAACGATGTCCGTCCGGCTGGCTGGCTGGCTGTCCATGTAACCTTGTGCGCAAAGTACAGGCCGCAATTTTGGAGATACTTTGATAAAATTTGGGTCAAAGGTTCTTATTGGCACAAGGGCCTATTGAAAATGGGCCGAATCGTAGGACCACGAGGGAAGATAGGGGGAAATTTCTTCCTCTCAGAAACTATCAAACCGATTTTAATGAAACTTAAAACATAGATAGAACCATATCTATATGGACACAAAATGTAATTTTTTTTAAAAGATCGGACCACGAGGGGAGATAGGGGCAATTTCTGCCTCTCAAACCGATTTTAATGAAATTTAAAACATAGATAGATCCATATCTATATGGGCACATTAGCTATACAGTTTTTAAAAAATAGGACCACAAGGGGAGGCAGGGGGCAATTTCTGCCTCTCACAAACTTTCAACCCGATTTTCATGAAGTTTATAAACATAGATAAATCCATATTTACATGGACACATAAGCATGATGTGTTTTTAAATACCGTGATGTAGGGTATCATATGGTCGGGCTTGACCGACTATAATTTCTTACTCAGGCTGTTTAAATGTTTATTGCTTGACACATTATTTAAATTATCAATGGTCTTATTGAACACTTGCAAGAGATCAAATATTGAAACTATTAAAGATATTTGTACATGAAATGTTGATTGAGAATTATTTAAATTTATCATTATTTCATATTAATTTAGTGCAAATTCACACGTTGCAAGTCTTATTGATCAGCTTGCTACCTTATAGGCGAGAGAGAGTGAGAGAGAAACGTTTCTTTTCCTCTCGTCACTCTCGTTATAAAGTAGCAAGCTGATCAATAAGACTTGCAACGTGTGAATTGGGACTTATATTTCTTGTTCTTGGCCTTAAATATGTGTTTTTAAGACAACACAATAGGCACATAGCGGATGCTTTTAAGCCCGATAGAACTTAAAATTTTAAAACTTAACCAAAAAAAAAAAAATTAATTTTAATAAAAAAAAATATTTTTTTCGAAAATCTATATATCGTCAGCGCATTATTGGGTTGACCTACTGACCATTTTTAAAAGAATTTGAGTTAGATATGTATTAATTTTGCTCCATTTCAACTATTTTACAGTGTATTAAGTATTGTTATCCTCTACATGCCACTGCTTGTCGAACGCAGAAACTTCCTCATACAAAAACTTACTAAATAAATTTAAAGGCTCAGTTAGCCGGGAGTAACAGTCACGTTGCCAATCAGCTGCTTAATTTTGTTGTATGTAAAGCAATTAGAACGATTATAGTTAGCAGTAAGATGTTACGTCTCAATCTGTATGGCCCGGCTAACTAAGCCATAATTCTGCTTCGCTTCATTGCCGTAAGAAAAAAAGTAGTTTAAGCAAAAGCAAAATAAAATGTCAACAAACACATTTATACACAGCAGTAAAAATACGTTTGCAGCACAAAAAGCTACTGGGTATTTTTCAGAAAAATTCATGTAAACCTTCATTGTTGTTTTTCCCCATTACTACCTTTTGGCATATGCGCCTAACCAGTAACGAGCTGACGATATGGCATTAACATTTGAAAATGATTTCGGTCATACGGACATCGCGGACGTTCTTGACGAAGCGCCTAATTCTGGGCCACTTTTTCGAGCATTGCAGGCCGTATGACACGAATAATACGAACAATGTTGGCCTCCAAGACATCAATTTTTGATGGACTATAAACATGACTTCACGTAACCTCACAGAAATTTATCGCCAAATTTTGATTTTAATAAGTCGATAGTTGCTATCCTCCTGAAATAAGATTCTTTAATTTAATTAAAAGTAAAGATAAGACAAGAGCTGAGCTGAAAGCGTATCTAAGCCATTTTTTGAAACCGACCCATAAACAAAAATCAAAAAAAAATTTTTGTCTCAAATTGTTTTTAAATACAGAGTTTTTGAAAGATAATAAGGTATCTCAAATAAATGTTAACAAAATTAATTTTTCTGATTGCTTTTGCAATTTTCTTGCAAAATTTACTTAACAGAAAAATGGGTTTTAGTTGTTTCACAAAAATAATTCTGAAAAATTCATTTTTTTAAAAAGTCGCTCGAAATTTGGTTTTCAAGTACTTTGATATATTTGCAGTTAAATTAAAATTTATAATTTAGTATTTATTTACAAAATAACTTTTTTTATTGCTCTGAAAAACACATTTTTTTTGTTGAAAATCCAAAAATTACTTAAGTTTGATGGAGTATAAAAAAAAATTATATAAAATTAGATATTTTTTTCTGTTTTTGTAAGTTTATACTCTTACCTAACAGGGTATTCAAAAATTAGTGCCTATTTTTTACAACTTAAAAAATGCGTTTTTCGAAATGCCTAATTTTATGATTTTTACTCAAATATCAGGCATTTAAGAGTGTTTAATATCATTGCGCAACACGATTTTATATTTTGAATGTTAAAAAATAAAAAAATTTAATTATATTATTAGTAGACCAAAATTACTGAAGTATTTTCAAAATTTAGGTCGAGTTCTTTTTTTATGGCCCACTGAAGTTTTAAATTTTTTTTTTAAAGGCGTTTTGAGTAAGTCAAAAAAATGTATTAAATCAAATTCTGAGCTAAATAAGGTTAATAGATGATTTTAATAAAATTTGATGACGGTTCTTTTCATAGAACTAATTAACCCTCTATCTGGCATTGTTAGGGGTCATTTCAGCCCCTTCTCATAGAACACCACCAACACGTACGTTTAAAGGGTTAAAATATTCTACAACAATTTTCTGAATCGAATTTCACTAGGGGTTGTAAGTTCGTGTGATATAAGCATAATGCTTAAAACAGTAAAGTTGTAAATTATCATATGGGCACTTCCAAGATTGTAAACGGGACATTCGCACACGTTTATATTGACAAAACTATAAAAAACAACCTGATTTTCATTTTTTAAATTATTGATTCTTTTAACTCTCAATTAGCTCTTTAATTTCCGCAAATGAAATTTTTCGCTTACTGTCGTGGTTTCCGAGATAATTGCAAAAAACCAGTGATTGTAAACGGGACAAAAAAACGGAAGTGGGTTTTAAGGGGTAACCGTTTAAACAGTGATTTCTGCGAAACCTAACACAATATTTTATTGGGATTAATTTTAAAATGTTGCGTACTAATGTGCCCTAAAAATGGTTTCGATTTCAAAATAAAATATGAATAACATTTTTTTAAATAAATTATTAAAGAAATTGTAAACGGGACATTGTAAACGGGACAATTTTTCCACCATGATTTAAAATGTTTTTATGTTGCTATTTATAATCCTTTATATAAGAAACTTAATAAAAAATGTTTTTCAGATCATAAATATGCCTTAGATTAGAGTATTGTTGTTCCAAATGCATATTTTCTAATATACACAAGTATGTGCTAAAAGTTGTAGTACTACGTTTACCATTTATTTTTTTATTTTTCGAATCAATTAATTTATACGCATATATTAAAAAAAATATAAGCAATTCTCTAAATTCTCTAAGAAAAATTTTTTTTCCATTTTTTGTGGTTGACTTTTTTTTGGAAATAGCCATATATTATTATCAAATTGTGTTTCAGCAAAGTCGTATGAAATAATTCGAAAAAATGTAATAAATGGGCGATTCTATTCTAGACAACTTTTAACATCAATTTTAAAATCACACTATTTGACACTTTTTGATGCCAATTTAAAGTAAAATATCTATATTTTATAAAAATATAATTTTTTTAGACGTAAGCTAAAATATAAATTTGTTGTGCACTTCGAATCATTAAGATTCATAGATTTGGCGCGAACAGAAAATTCATTAAATGTTGCACCCGTCATGGCTTAAAGAGAAAATTTCTTATTATTGGATTATATTTCTCTACGATGTTTGATTTGATAATCATCGTCTGATATCTCATCTTTCACAATAAAAAAGAAAAATACAATAAAAGTTTAAAAATTAACAGAGTTTTGTGTTTTTGTGGTATGATCTTATGAAAGTGGGCCGATTTGGTTGCACCCGTCATGCACTTTAAAGCTCTCTCGTGGCTATTTGATCGTTTCATATAAATTCTTGTAAATAGATAACAATAGTATATAAAAAAATGTTACCCCTTCTAGAAATAACTTAATTGCAAATGTGTTTCTTTCTATTAGTAAAAGACGTTTAAAGCGTCTAAATGTTGCACCCGTCAGAATAGAATCGCCCAAATCTACTTTTGAGCTTAACATATTATCTAACCCTCTATCTCCTAAAAATAGAAGTCATTTAAGTCTCTTTTTTAAATATTCTTATTGAAAACCTTTAAAACGTGTGGTTAAAGGATTAAAATGTTCACAAACATTGAATAGTTTTTTTACACATTCCAAACACCTTTAAAAAAATTAAAAAGTTCAGTGGGCCATAAAAAAATAACTCGAACTAAGTTTTTAAAAACTTTCGGTGTTTTTAATTTAATGACATATTTGTTGTTGTCTTCAGATCCCGTATTATCATCAAAGAGAAACATTAAGATTAAAAATAAAATAATAGATGCTGAAATTGGGAAATATATTCTTGAAGAAAATGTTGACATCGAAGATGAGATAATAGAAGACGAGATGAGTTCTTCGTTAAGCGAAAATTGGTTTTGGGAAGAATCAAGTAGCGATGATGCTTTGTTATAAGTTTGTCTTTATATGTTTTTTTTTTTACGTGTTTATACCCTCCACCACAATTAGTTGTGAAGAGGGTATATTAAGTTTGTCATTTCGTGTGAAACTTTTTTATTATTCATCTTAGACCCCATAAATTATATATATTCTGGGTCCTTGAGTAATTCTAAGTCGATTTAGCCATGTCCGTCTGTCTGTCCGTCTGTCCGTCTGTTGAAAACACCCTCACTTTCGAACAACTTAAAAGAAATGAACAAACTTGGTGCCAAATTGCTTGTAGTTATCCTAAGCAGTTTGGGATTGAAATCCAGCAACATCGGTTAAGTAGGACCAGAGCTATGAATCAAAATGTGGAACCACCACCTAAAAAAATTGATAATTTAGTTACAAAAAATAACATAAATGCTGGAACAAGGCACGGAATGAGATAAGATTTTGCAAAAATTTGTTTTATTTGACTCGAACTCACGCTGTTAAATTTCTTGAAGATCCGTCCATAATTTACCCTAAGCCCCATATAAACACTACTCCCGGAAAACAGTTTAGTACGCCTAAAACCGTAAAAAATAACGTTAGCGTAACAAAATTTGGTACGTCACAGTTTTTTACGACCAGAAATAACACTGTGAAATTTCGTGATGATCGGTCCATAATTTACCTTAGGCCCCATATAAACCCTACTACCGGAAAACAGTTTAGTTCGCCTAAAACCGTAAAAAATAATGCAATCATAACAGAAATTGGTACGTCACAGTTTTAAAGGACTAGAAATGATGCTATGAAATTTCGTGATGATCGGTCCTTAACTTACCCTAGGCCCCATATAAACCCTACTACCGGAAAACAGTTTAGTCGCCTAAAACCATAATTAATAGCAAATCGTCACAGTTTAAGATAATAATAACATCATACAGTTATTACTCCTTAAACATTCGAACTGTCGGTGGAGGGTATCAAAGATTCGGCACAGCTGAATATAGCACTCTAACTTGTTTATTTTAGGAGTTGTAAGCGCCACTGTCCTTCAATTACTTATTCAATTTTCATTCGGTTACTTATTTATCGAGACAGTGCGATCTCAATCTGTCAAAAACTAAAAAACATGTAAAAATCCCAAGCCTTGAAAAAGCGCACATTTTTTCTTTTGTATAAAAAAGCTATTTAAAGTCGTAAAGAAAACACATTTTCAAATAGTTAAGCAAAGTGATTGGTAGTCGTGAAATTAGAATTTAACTTACACTGTTAAAACCTTTTTTGTTTAAGAACATAATTTATAACACAGTTACAAACCTACTTGTCGCGCTTTGTTTTCATACTAAAAAGTATTTATTTTCAATCACCACATAATTTGTATTAATTTATAAAACTATAATTTACTTAGGAATTTCAACATACAAATGCAATAAACACTGAATTTACCAAAACGTGTGTTTGTTGTTTACAATCTCGTGAAAACTGGGCGCTCGGGCAAACTCCCGTAACAGGAGTGATAAAAATAATTATTAAGTTAAGCTATTATAATTTTTAAGAAATGATGAAATTTTGGCGCCCTATGCTCCAGTGGCAGTGGCAGTGTTTCAAAATCCAAAATTTTAATTTGTTTATGGAAATATATCGCACTTAATCAACAGGAGGGTATTAACTCAAAATGTTCAGTAGAAGCAAAACAATTTTAAATTTAATATTAAAGGCATATGAAAAAGAATTTTTAAACCAACCATTTCATTACCAAAAAGTAGGCAAAATAGCACGATATTTTTACAGCGGATATGAATACTACACGTCGATTTTTTGCGAAAAGTGGAAAAATAAAAATTTTGATGGATCAAGTGCGATATGATTTTTTCATCATTTTTTAATGACGTTAACATTGCTAGTTTTCCTCTTTAATTTTTTCACTTATGTTATCTTTCAAATAGTTTTGTTTTTGCAAGAGCATTTTAACCGTTTTAGCCTTTTTTTCAATTAATGATGTTTTTGTGTTTTCCACATTGATAATCCGATTCTACCCAAATTTGGCATAAATATAAATCTTGCAAATATCAACTTACATATCAAAAGTTATTACGATCGGACAATTTTTGTAGGAGTGATAGCGTTTTTAAGAAAGAGGATATATAGCAGGACCTTGAGTCCTTCGCCCAATTTAAATAAAAATTTACACACACGTTGCAAGTTGCATTTGTATCAGCATGACCACTTTTTGTAATTTTGTCGGCATTATTGAAGCTAAAATTACATTTTTCAATTTCAGGACACATGGGAGGTAGGCGTGCCCTTGGGCCGATTTTTCCAAAAATTCTAATTTTTCTTAACTAAGCTTTTTTATGCTAGTGTTCCAAATTTCAAAAATATCTGACAACTCCTTCTATTTTTGTCCCTTCGTTATATGGGAACGAAGCATAGTGCGACGATAGCAGTAAAGGGTATTCTCATTAAATTGTTTTGCATGGATCGAAATCCGGTTTTATTTGAAACGTTGAAGCAGAATTCCGGTAGTCGATATCTTCATTATATGTGGTTGCCAGATGTATTGCTTTAGTTAGATAGTACTGCCTATTTTTAGAAAATAAAAATAAAATTTCGTTTAAGAAATTTTATTGAAAACCACAATAAAATACGAAAATTTGTTTTTGTTTTAAATATAATTTCTCACACGAAATTTGGTTTTCAGTTTCTCAAAATAGGCAATTCAACAAAGTTATTCGTTGTGTTACTTTCAATAATTCGATCGCAGTATAATTTAGTAGTCCACTTGCACTTCACTACACAGAAAAAATTATTTTTCCAATTCAAACAAAAAATTTGTAGAATTAAACAATTTTTTGTCTGAAATCGGTCCTATAAACAAATTCGCATATTCAAACAATTTATTTGCATTTTGTTAATTAAAAAAAAACACAATTTTTTCAAACAAATAATTTAACTGAATCAAACAAAAAGTTTACTGAAATTTATATAAATTTCAAACAATTAATATTGCTGAATCAAACAAAAAGCTTTTGTACAAGCAATGACGCGCACACAAGCAAGCAAGCACTGTATGAGAAGATGAAGACAGAGTAGAGAAGAGCGGCCGGCTGGCTTTGAGACACATTTTTTTGTTGGAATAATTTTTGAACGAAGTCTTATTTATACACTGAAAGAAAAATGCTTCATATATTTAATGAATCATTTTCATAAAAAAAATTTCCTTGGGTAAATGAAAATTTTCATTGTCTAAGTGGAAATTCATAGTTATAATGAAATATTTTCGTAAAAATCGCTTCATTGGATTTCGTAATTACGTTAAAAATTTTCATTGCATATATGAAAACTTAAGTTTGTCCAAGTTAAACAAAAAATTTTAGTTGGGAACATAAAAAAACAATATACAAACATAACTATATTCATAAATTAATACAAAATTATAGTTTCCTTAAAAAAATGTTTAATTGTTAATTAAAAAATGTAAGATTTAATAATTCCGTACATCTAATGTTAGATGTATGCCATTAAATTTATGAAAGCAAAAATTTTTTTTATAAAAGCAACATATTTCAATAATTGCCTTCATAAATTTAAATTTTCATTATGACAATAAAAATGTCATAATAATAATGAAACAAAAACTTTCAATCCACTTTCAATCAACGTTGTTATTTTTATTATTGACAATTCAATCTCATATTTACGCTCTTAATTGAGTAAAAAACATAGTTTTTTTTATCCAAAAACTACACTGCCCCAGTAGTCTAGCTGGTAGTGAGCTAGTCTATCAGCACCGAGGTTGCGCGATCGAATCCCGCCAGAGACAGAAAAAAAATAAAAAATAAAATAAAGTAAAATAAAATAAAATAAGAAAAAATAAAAAAAATAATTAAAATAAAAAAAAAAAAAAAAATTTTTTACTTTATTGAAAGTATTCATCCAATGAATAATATTCATAGATCTAATGTCATGTTTCATTAAATCCTTTTAATGAAACAGGTTTCATTGATCCAACGAAGCGCTGCATAGGTTCCTTTTTAATGCAATTTTTCATGGGATTAATGTCAAAATTCTTTGGTATTGCGAAGAAAATTCTTTCAGTGTACACACAATGTTTTTTTCCATCACTCAACTGTTGCTGCATCCTTTTCTTTGCTAAAGAAGGAGAAATGTAACCAAAAACGGCGGCAGACCGACTCGATATGTTTTTCGTCATCATTCTATTTTTGTATTTGATGTATTTAAGTAAACAGTTTGAAAAAATTTAATATGGGATTTTGTTTTTCATTCTTACCAACTTTGAAACCAACAAAAATTTTATTTTGTTGTTGTTTCTGTTGTTTAAAAAGAGTGAAACTTTTTTTCACCTGAAACGTTTTTTCGCTAAAAATGCCCATATGTTCCTTCAAAGAGCAAAGATTTTTAAATTTTATAACTTGGAAAATAAATCTATATAAAGATACATAAATCTGGTGGCGGAGTTCTTATTGCAGTGCTTGATTATTTTCCTTGTGATTATATAAACCTTATATCCAGTGATGATACAGAATTTGTTGCCGTTAAAATTAAGCTGTATTCTTCATATCTTTACATTACCTGTTCCTATATACCTCCAAGCTCGCCAGATGAAATTTACAATAACCACATTTCTGCAATTAAACTTGTTCTTGGTCAGTCTAAACCTTCTGATTTGTTTATTGCCCTTGGTGACTTCCACCTTCCAAATATAGTTTGAAGTAATCCTGTGGAAACAAACCATCTAATTCCCTTACAACTGAATGAATTTATTCAGTCTATGCTGTCTTGTGGACTTTCTTAGATAAACTACGTCTCGAATGCATTTGGGAAACTCCTTGATCTTGCTTTTGTTAACCAACCATCAGACATACATGTTAGAAGCTCGCTACCTATTTCTCAACCTGAAGATTGTTACCATCCCACGATACAGCTTGATATTTTTCTTGCTACAAAAGTCTCTTCCCAGGAACCAAAAGTAAATTTAAATAATAAGGCCTTCTGTTTCTCCCGTACGGACTACACAAAACTGAACTCTTTATTATCGAACGTTGATTGGGATACTATTATTTCAGAAGATAATCTGGATAACGTCGTATCAATTTTTTATGCTGCGTTACATCACTGCATGTTAGAAACTGTTCCTAAACAAATTATCCGGCTCATCTATTGATTTTACGAGTTATTGTATTATACGGTCTAATTACAATATGGCTAGTAAACTAGCATATAAAAGTTATTTAAGTCATATGAGAATTAAAATGAAAACCAACCCTAGATCGATCTACAATTTTATCAACAGTAAGCGTCGTGCAAGTGCTTATCCTAATTATTTGAAACTGGGATCTCGGAGTGCTGATGATGATGTTTCTATTAGCCACTTATTTGCTGATTTTTTTGCAACCACGTATTCAAAGAAGTCATTTGATAATCAAACTTGTTATCCCTATAATATATCTCATTCTTCAGGTATCAACTTTACATTTATTGACACTGAAACGGTACTATCCAATTTGAAGTCTCTGCAGTGCTCTATTAATCCCGGTCCGGATGGTATACCTAACTGTATTTTAAAAAATTGTGCAGAATACTTATGTATTCCTCTTACAACTATCTTTAATAAATCTATTGAACTCGGCCACTTACCGCCTAAATGGAAAAAATCATATATTACTCCGTTGTTTAAAAGCGGAAGTAAACTGGAAATATCGAATTATAGAGGAATTGCAAAGCTGAATGCGATTCCCAAACTTTTAGAAAAGATATTGACTGATAGTTTATATCATCAAATATCTTCCCGTTTATCACCTTGTCAACATGGTTTGAGGAAATCACGTTCCACTGTTACTAATATTTTACAATTAACAACTATTGTAAATGAAGGTTTTATTAATAATAAACAAACCGACGTTATTTACACGGATTTTAGTAAAGCTTTTGATAAAGGAAACCACGATATTTTACTTTACAAGTTATCACGTATGGGATTTAGCAACAACGCAATACGCTGGCTTAAATCTTATCTTTTAGGTAGAACCCAACAAGTAAAATTTAAGAATGCTACCTCAAAATGTATCAATGTTCTCTCTGGTGTGCCACAAGGCAGTCATCTTGGTCCCGTTTTATTCACATTATTTATTAATGATCTGCCATCCGTTGTTCAGCACTCCAACATACTCATGTATGCTGATGATGTAAAAATTTTTAATTCGTTTAACAATATTATTGAGCAATCCTCTTTGAGGGCTGACATTGAACTTTTCTCTCAATGGTGTAATTACAACTTATTGGATCTAAACTTGAAAAAATGTAAACACATGTAATTTTTCCGCTTATTAAAACTTGATACTAGTTATTATCTAAATGGAACATTACTGGATAAAGTTTACAATATTTTTTATATATAAAAACCCTTTTTACAAATGTGACTTCTTCGTATAATTTTTTTAAGTTTTAAGAAACAAATATCACGACACTTCAAATAGAAATGCCCATATGTACAAATCTTATTTATTCCAAATATATATGAGCACATATATTGTTACAAAACCGCATAAAATAAATCTTTTCAAGTTGGTTTGACTTTACTGTTTTAATTAGAAATTTGCAATGTGAAAACCCCGCTTTTTTCTTAATTCTTCTTCTTATAAATGCCAATCATTTTAGATCTTCATATTAATTTAAAAAAACATATGATGCATGCAGTGATGGTAATTCTTTAAAAAACATATTGTTTGAAAAACGGCTAAAATTTTGAATTTTTAATGAAGTCTGACTTTAAAAAAATATCGAATTCGATAGTCGTATTTCAATATCGTATTTCAATATCGGCGATAAATGTATATCGATTATTTTCTTTTTAAATATCGATACTTTGATATATCGATATTTTTTGCCCATTCCTATATTGCACTTATTACATCAGCTTTAGTTCAAATTAACCTATTTTTAAACATGATCCACCCCGATAATGGACAAAACCTAAAAAATGGAATATATTTTGTACAGCCAATTAATTGAAAAATTGGAGGAATGTAAAAGTAACCCTCAGGTCATAACTCTAAAGAGTTCATGACCTTATTCCTTGAAGATATTTCAGGCTTATAAAACTTTCATATACATAAATATTTTTTTTAAACAGAGTGTGACAATTAAAGTAACTTACCCAATATAACAATAGTTGTATTTTCCCTTTGAATTTCAATTGATCCTCTGGCTATAAAAAATAATGATGTCAAGACATCACCTTTATGAACTAATACATCACCGGGTGGTGCATGAGTAGTTTTGAATTTAAGGGACAATGCTCTAGAATTTAAAAGAACTTATTTAAATTTTTTTTTTATAAACTCAACCAAAAAACAATCTGTACCTTAAACAACCAGGACTAGCACCGGAAAATGCAGGACAGTTTTGTAATAATTTACGATTCAAATGTAAACAAATATCAGCCTGCAAACATTCCGGAAAGCCCTTTAAAACCGAGTTCATATCAATGCCATTTGTGTATGTCCAGGCATGTTGGAAATACTCCTCTAAACGCTGTCTTAATGGATTAGGTATCTAGGGAAAGTATATTATGTTAGACTAAGTCACAAAAACACATGAAAATGTAAATTGTACAACAGAGTTGGTTATGTGACCTGAAATTTGAACAAGAGAAAACACTATTAACACCAAACAACTCACAAAGATATCGTACTCGTATATTGTAACTTCGGCGGCACATTATACTCGTTGAATATTGGATAAGCGCAAAACGCGATTTTTAAAACATACATACATTTTTAGTTCATGTCACATAATCAACACTATTATAGGATATCAACAGATTTACAGTGAAACTTGACTATAACGTTTATTTAAATTTCTTTAGATTTTTTATTTAAAAAATTTCATTACAACCAATTTGTGTTTGACAACGTTACAGCCAGGATTTGACTGATTTGATTTTGTAATACCTGATGAAATCTTATAAACTCTCGCACTCTTAACATTTGTGTATGATAGCGGGCTGTACCCGAATACAATCGTTGTATAATGGCCGAAACATTACCGAAAATACTAGCATACATTAAGGCTGAAATTAGTATATTCAATAAATGCTTAAACAAGGAAGGATGTGTATACGGTTACAAAAGTTACTTAACAAATAAAGTGAACTTACATCCCACCAACATAACACATATTGTAAAAATTTTCTCTGCATCTGTATTTGGAGCCACATTACCGAATCCCACCGAGGTTAAGGATGTAAATGTAAAATATAGCGCGGTTATATACCGGGACTGAAAAAATTTAAAAAAGTGTTTTTTTCTTCGGTTAACCAACTGCCACTCCCCTCTCACAACCGTTTTACAATTTTCTGTTTGTTTGTTTGTTTGTTTACCTTGATAGAAGGACCACCGGTTTTATTTTCAAAATAGGGTTCGTCAATATCATTCCCCAAAGTATGTAACCAGCCTATATTTTTTGATAACATTATACGTTCAGCATTGCCAATAGCATACCTAAAAGAGGAAATTATTACAACAACAACAACAACCACCACGTACGAAAAGTATTCTTTCGGTTAACCGGTTAATTAACACAAAATAATGTTTACAGCACTAGAGTCTGCTAACTTTATATGTATATAACTAGATACAATATACATACATAGTCAGTATATAATTATGTAACACGCATGTTTTTTTTCATTTTAAGCAAACAAATTTTAACAGCGTTTCATTCATTGAGCATTCAAAAAATAGCGCAAACATTCAAAAATAAAATTTTAATGAACATAAGAGAGAGAATGTATTCGGGTGGTTTTAGTTGGTCCAATTTTTTTTTTTTTATCTTCAACGTAGGCAAATAAATAAGTTTAATTATAGCATGTTCAGCGGCTCCAAATATTGTAACGTCTTGTTATAAAAATCCGAAAACTGTTTCTCCTTCATATGCAATCACATTTAGATTTTTTTTTGGGTGAAAATAATAAAAATCTAAAAGTATGATTTTAGGAAAAAATTTGAAAATTTTCACCATAAATGTGTCCAAAGTGGAAAGAAAAATTGGAAAATATTAATGTCTAAAGCTACTCATGTACCAAGGCGAATTCATACAGGTGACATTTTCGTGTCATTTGTTTATTGTTTATTTTTTTGTGTGTTTGCTGAATGTCTAGCTTTGTTTACATTTTGTAAAAAAAAAAAAATTCAAATTTAAAATTCAATTAAAATTTTAAATACTTGAAAAAAAACTTATTTAAATTGTATAAAACAAAAAAAGGGAATATAAAATCATGGTTTAAAAAACTACAGTCGAAACCAAAAACTGCCGAACAAAAAACGCAAATGTATGTAAAACTTTTCGCTTTTTAAGTTGGTTTGACAGCGACTGTTTACATTTAATGCATCTGAAGGAAAAGAAACATTTTTTTGTTGGCCAATGATAAATGAAGAAGTGGGAGAAATGGCAGTTTTTTTACTTTGACTGCAGTTTTTTAAACGCTGTATAAAATATTAACACAAGGAATATCAAAAATGCTTATGGAATAAGTGGAGCAAAAATAAATTAGCAATACAGGAAAAAGACATACCCTCTAAAGCAATTGTGTTTATTTTATAAACTAACAAAAAATCCCTAACTTTTTACAAAAACAAAATACATAGCATTTTCTAAGAAAAGGTATAGCTAGCATAACTCTATCTCATGATGCGGTCACCTGTATGAATTCGCCTTGATATGTACAGACGGTTATCAGATCTAACAATATTGTAAGGGCTGACAATATGCTGACAATATTACCATCAAAAGTAAATTATCAGTACAGACGTTTGTAGCAAAACCTTCATCTGACAACAAAAATTGTCAGTTCAAACTGTTGTCAGAGTATTGCATGGCAAGAATTGACAGATCTGTTGTCATACATTGTCAGAAAATGAATACTGCGTGTATCTTTATAAATTGGAAAAGTCAAAATATCGGGTGATTTTTTAGCTATTATCTTTTTGGCAACACTGGTTTAAACAGCTGATGCACGTTTCGTGTTTTTTTCACTGTCAAACATCTTCAGTTTGGTCTATAATTTAACCATGAATCGTCTTACAAACGTACAACGCTTGCAAATTATTAAATTTTATTATCAAAATGCGTGCTCTGTTAAGAAAGTTCATCGCGCGCTTCTTCCATTTTATGGTCAGTTTAATCGACCCACTGAAGCGGCTGTACGTTAATAAGCAGAATTGTCGATTTTGGAGTGAAGATCAGCCAGAAGCATTGCAAGAGCTACCAATGCATCCAGAAAAAGTCACAGTTTGGTGCGGTTTATGGGCTGGTGGCATTATTGAACCGTACTTCTTCAAAGATGATGCGAATCGTAACGTAACTGTGAATGGTGAGTGCTACCGTGAGATGATATCCAACTTTTTTTTGCCCAAAATGCAAGAGCTTGGCTTGTATGACATGTGGTTTCAACAAGACGGTGCCACATGCCACACAGCACGCTTAACAATGGACTTATTGAGAGGCGAGTTCGGTGAATATTTTGGGCCATGTCACAGAGTACAATTCCGTTCGGAATGATTACGTTCGGAATTGAAGAAAACATATTTGTTTGTTGATGGAAAGTGTATTTTGATAGTTTTATGGCCTTTCAGATACAGACAACTCCCATACAGTTCATGAAAACAAAAATGGTTTCATTCCGAAACATTTTTTCGTCATTTTCTGAAGCACCAAAATACGGAATGAATTCCGTTTCCGAACGGAATTGTACTCTGTGACATGGCTGTTTATTTCACGTTCGGGACCGGTCAATTGGCCGCCTAGATCGTGCGATTGAACGCCTTTAGACTTTAGACTTTTATGGGGCTATGTTAAAGCTCATGTCTATACACACATGCCCGCTTCAATTGACGCATTGGAAGACAACATTGTAGCATTTATTCATAAGAGACCGGCCGAAATGTTGGACGGTACTAAGGATTCAAATAAAGATTTCATGAATTTTTCTGAATTGTATGTGTTTTTTTTAACATTCCTATAGCTCTTAAAAAATCACCCATTATTTAAATTGAAGGGAAAAAGCAATAGCAAGAATTTTTACTTCTGTATGTTGTTTTAAATAGGTTTCTTCAATTTTCATTGAAATTTATTTTAATTTTGCTTTTATTTTCACTCATGCATATCAGGGATGGAAACTATGGTTTAAATTTACTCTTTTTAAAAGTGTTTTTTTCTTAATATATCTATATCAAAAGATGCGCAAGAAAATATAAAATTGGTAGCGTCATAGTCTAAAAACTATGTTTTGTTATTGAAGTTAGTACAAAATACCCCAGTTTCCACCCCTGATTCGTTTGTATTTGCAGCGTTGCCAATAGAAAAAGGGCTCTGACAGTGATGCCATTGTTAGATGCGTTAACTTTGCATATCTGACAATAAAAATAGCTTACAGCGTCTGACAATGATCTGCCAATGGCAACGAAGAGTGTGCACACGTTTTTCAGATGTCTTACAATATTGTTGTCTTACAATGTTCACCGGTTGCAATATATTTTTAGCACATTTTACTGAACATATTGTTAGATTTAACAACCATCTGTACGAAGCTTAATTCATTCATTAATGTACATATCTACTAAAGGCCGTTTTACACTGTAGCACAAGTGTTAAGTATTTTGACGAAAATATTTACCTGATCTAATTGCTTGAAAATTTTCAAAAAAAAAAAATAACAAGATTGTATTTTCCTCAAAATACGTAACGCTTGTGAGTGTAAAAGTCCCTTAAGTAAACGTAGAAGCAGGACAAATTAATTCGTCTTAGAAGCATATTTTCCGGTGGAGGCAACTAATGGTTTATTTATATGTAATTGAGAAGTAATACGGCATATTTAGGGGTAGAGGCATATTTTACAGTAGAGGCACAATATGTAATTGAATTATAATATGGTGATCGTTTTGATCATCATGCAAAGCGGGTTGTTTGACAAGTCGTATACCAAAAAAATTTAAATTGATACTCTTTTTAGGTTTAAGGTTTAAATTCCAACATTAAGTAAAAGGAGTTTTGTGCGGTGATCGAATCAAACATCCTTGGTGCATTATCTGCTTTTTACATATAAAGTTATTAAACACCTCCAGAAAGACTGTTTCTTTATAGATACAAATTTAGACAGATATGTATGTGCATACATATATGAAGAGTTTTTCTCAAACTGCCACGCTAACAAAAAGCGGTTTAATGGGCATGTCACACATTTGATTCCGTATTTGCAATTCCAGTCGATTTTGTTTCACTATCTTCAGATTCCGAACGACTTTCTTTATTCCCAAAATTTATGAAAACTTAAAAAAAAAATATGGCAGTTTTGTCCATGGCAAAACAAAAAAATGTTTAGTGAATAATAGAGGTATGAATAATTCCATTCAAACAAACATTTAAATCATTGAAAAATGTTCAAGTTCTGTACTGTAGTGACGATGTCACAAACAAATACTGAACAAATAAATGCTTCACTGAAGTGAGAGTGTTCGTAAAAATAAAACTCTCAAAAATTAACAAGGGAATGAAGATACACACAGCAATAACAGTGGGAACAAAAAGTACCCAAATTTTTAATGTGAGTTTGGAATATGTTAAAATGAAATATTTTGTATTTCATTTCTTTGATAACATTGCAACAACAATTCTTTACATGCGTACGCCAAATACGACTCACAGGCAAACATCACATATTCTTTGTAAGCGTCCGCTACACACAACAGACTAGTAAACATCACAAATTCTCGCAGACTGCAAGAGGTATTTTTCAAATTTCAATAGGCAAAAATTGCTTACTGTATTAAATCGTTTTTAAAGAACCTAGTATTGTCTGGAGTGTTTTATTTTAATTATTGTACCCCACTAACACTTTTTCAATTGTGCGTCATTTTTGCTGGCCTTTCGTGAATGAACGCACAAAAATTTGTTTGTTGCGCAAATAAATAATGTGGTAAAACTCTTCGATTGAAAAAATATCAGTTTGTTTTTTTCCATTGACAAGTTTAAGAAATTTAAATAAATATTAACTAAATGCTTAATCAAACATACTATTTAAACATAAAATAGCAATTTCTTTTTGAACATTTTAATTTAACGTTTTCTTAAGACTTTACTTTCGGCATTGAAACCTCTTTCGGTCGGAATTGCGTTTTGTGACATACCCGTATAAGTATCTTATCCCAAACATGTTTGTAGTGTTCCTTAAATATGGTACACTTCTTTGTAGCCGCTCTCTTTGTTGAAATTTAAAACTTTTCAGACTACAGTAAAACCTCCAATTAAGGGACACCCACTGTTGCGATGTTTTTGTACGGTTATGATGATACATTTCATTAAAGCAATGGTACGTACATATATACTAGTTATTGTGGTTGATAAAATTTATTTAAAGTAGACTTTAACTTAGATCCATCCGTTAAATTTGAGCGGTTGATTTTTAAAATGAGTTTTAATGTTTTTATTTATTCGTGCAATGTCTTTATTTATGGAATCAGACATTATTTATTCGCGTATCTCATCTTCAGAGTCTTCAGACAGTGTAGACGCTTTCATTAACTTTTAAAAAATTCTCCAAAGCCATTTGATTGGCCGAATAGATCTTTGAAATTTGCATACGTTGCAAGTGAGATATCATCCTCGGAAGATTAAACTTAGTTGATGAGAATCCAGCATTACGGAAGCCATTTTGTGGCTCTTAATCAGATAACACCAGCTAAACAAACCACTTCTCCAAAACAGGAATTTCTTTGCCATCCTCAAGACATGTGTATAAACATTGTGTTAACATGAGAATTGCCAATTTTATTGGCATTACCACAAATACGAAGAGTCGCAAAAAGAAGAATTACTGATAAAAATACAGCTCTTGTTTGTGAATTTGAAGGCTTCTCTGCGTTTATGAGAGATATTTAGATTTGGTATCCGCGTTCTAAGCATGTTTGGTCATCAAAATATAACATGTAATGGGAGGTGTCCGTTATGGGAGGTTTCACTATACCCACATATCGGTACCCAAAGCGCAAAACGCCCTTGCTACTAATACTACCCTAAATGTATTTCATCAAAGCACTTTGGATTTTGTAAATAGTCGATTTTGAATTTCTTGTTTGTTAGGACGTTTTGTGTTTAAGGCAACGATATACATATGTATATTCAAAAAGATCATCTTAATCCCAATTTTAATTTATAAGAACAACCAAAGTTGTGCCTTGACATTTTGAGTATGTTTGAAAACCGCCAATTACGCTCGACGTTTAATTACGCTTGGTTCTGCGTCTATGGTTGAGAACATAACAATATAGCGATTATTATCATATATAGCATGTACTATATAGCAATTACGAAAACCACCTGTCCCAATTTTATACAATTAATAACAAATACACATGGAGGAATATTATTAACAAGCGCTAATAAATTTTACGGATTAAATAGATGCAAAAAAAATCTCTAAAAAAATGTTAAAATTACGAATAGCACACTGTAAGGAACAAACAAAAAACCAATTAAAACACACAAAAAAATATTAAATTGCAAATAAGATAGTCCCAAATTTTAGCAAAATAAGTCAAAGATTTGTAACTGTCAGATTCTGCAAACAAAAACAATTAAAATTTTGTTATAAAAATATTATTAAATATTTCTGTTCTAAATTTTACAGTTTTAAAATAATAAGCCAATTCACAAAGTGTTCTAAAGTGCTTAGTACTTAAGTACTATTTTATGCTAAATAGCACTCTTTTGAACAGTCTGTTGTTTTTTAAGATGATAAATTTGTGTAAACGTCAAAATAATATGACAAAATAATATAAAATTGTTTTTATTACGTGATTAGTTAAATATGAAGTTAAAACTGGGAAAAAAACAACTGAAAATCAGCAGACTTGTATCGTTAGATTGTCGTATTGCTTAATGTCAAAAATAGAAAATATCAATTCAATGTACATACATTGTCTATTCACTTTGAGTAACTGTTTAAGAAGATTAACAACAAGTTTTTTTTTGTATCAAATGAAACTAAAATAAGTATGGGATCACACTATGAAAGTTTTCTTTCAGAGAGTCTTAGTTTATGGGTGAGAGAGGAGAAAAGAAAAGCATGTTCTCTTCCCCTCTCACCAATAAACTTTGACTTTCTGAAAGAAAACTTTCATAGTGTGATCCCAGACTAAGCAAATTATTTAATTTAAGCTATATTGTTTACTTCACTCTTGGTATTTATTTGTCTATTCTTCTTCTTTAATAAAATTTGCCTTTAAGTGCCGGTTCACACACGTCAAGTTTGACTCGTCAAGTTTTAAGTTTTTAGAAGAGAGGGGAAAATAAATGGCATTCTCTTTTCCCTTCTCTCCTAAAAGCTCAAGACTTGACGAGCCAAACTTGACGTGTGTGAACCGGCACTAACATTGGTTGAAATTAAACCAGGTATGGGAGTTTTAATTGGAGTTGAAATGGATATTAATTAACAAGGCGAATTCAACAAGGTAAACTCGTTGCTACAACAATTACAACTCTAACAAAAATAACAGGCATTTTGTTAGTGTAACAAATCCGATTTGTCAAAATAGTTATTTACGAAAAGTGTGAGTAAAAAGTAAACAATAAAAAATTTTGTTGATTTTTTTATATTTAAAGTTGTGTGTTTATGAACCAATCTTAACAAAATTTAATGAATTCTATGTTAACGAAGATTTAATGAGAAATATAAATTTTAAAGGCACGTTTTTTTACATTTGGTTATTTGACTCGTTTCCTACTAAACCGATTGTGGTAGAGTTCAATTCCGAAATGCTTAGGAGAAGTGGAAAGAATTGTACACTAATTTTGTTCTTGTCTTTTGAGTTCTTTTGAGAGTGTTTTGAACAAACGGGACATGGCTAAATAGACTAAGAATTGTTCAAGGATCCAGCATATACATAAAAATTGGAAAAAAAAAGTCTAGCTACCAACGCAGAAAGAAAAAATTAAATAGCAAAATTATGATAACGCATAGCTTCCGATTACTGGACTTCTGAAGTTTTCATATGAATTTCCGATTTTTCACTACATTTGTAAACGTATGTATGTGGCAAATATTGGTGTATTTTGAAAGCTTTTGAACAGATCTTTCTGAAAATGTAAAATTTATCCAAAAGTTTTTAACTCTTTAGCTCCTGAAACAATTTTTACAAAATTGTTTATCAAAATGTTACGGAAGTGCACTAGGTAACAAAAATAAACCCCAGCTTCGCTAAATAACCCTTCTCCGCATAGCCGTTCTTCAGTCGGGCGCAAGGATTTTCTCATCTATGGTATTACAAACACCGACTTCGCTAAATTAAGCTTCTTTGCATAGCAATTGATATGCTTACTACCTATAAACTATTGTATTGTCGCAAACTCATCGGAGCGGCGATTAAGAATTTTTAAATAAAATGTTCATATTCAGAAAGAACTATTTAAAAGCTCTTAAATTATAACACTATTAGCTATATGCGTTCAGAAATGTAGTGGGGAATCGCAAATTTATATGAAAACTTTATTTTTCCCTTTTCTATTCCCCTTTGTCTTTTTATTTGGGGCTGCGTTGGCTAACTTTAAGCCACAATTTTTTTGTTCTTGTACATTTTGCTCCAATTAAGGATCTTCATTTAAAATAACTGTGTAATATAATAGAAAAAAAAATTTCACAAATTTCAACAATTTTTTAAATGAAAAACAAAAATAATTAAAAAATAAAATTTATTGACAAATCGTATTTTACAGCTGACGAACAGATGTTCTAAAGAGTTTACCTTGTTGAATTCGCCTTGTTAATTAATAAGCAATTTAAATTAAGAAGATTAACAAATTTCAAAAGTATTTATGACTTTCTTTTTGCTTTCAATGAAATTCTTTGGCGTTGCGTTTTATGTAATTAGAGCCTAAGTAATGCTTTTGTTGAACGTATTTTTTCGATAGTGAACCTAATTAAATAATAATAAGAAATAAAATGCAATACGAGTTGCTGGAATCATTATTACGATAAAAATACTCATAATAAAAGCAATTCAACTTGTTGCGTCATGTTTGAACCTTCCTCAGAAATAATAAAGCATGATATATTTGATTCTGAACTTTTTGACTTGATGTGTAACTAAAATGCTAAATAAACAAGATGTACAAATGAAATGCAACTAAAATAAAATATTATTTAGTTGGGGTTTTTCGTGGGTTAAAACAAATAATTTTTTTGGCATAAAAATTTACAATTTGGGGATTAAATTTGAAACGCCTCTGGCAGCCCCGCACTTAAAAAAAAATATTAGGTAACAATACAACTTTGCCAAGGCGAATTCATACAAGGTGGTCTTATTTTGAAAACGTTTTACAACACTTTAAAATATTTTAACGTTGTGTCAAAAATTCAAACATATATTTGATTTTGTTTTTATATTAAATTGTGTTTTTTTGAAATGTTATAAAATAAAAAAAAGTTTTAAATTTCACAATTTTAATCGAAAATTATAGAATTTAGTTCCCCGGAACCAACAGGACGGTATACCATTTTGACACAAAGTTAGTAATCAGCTGTTGCTTACGTAGCAAGATAAGTTCACCTTGTGTAAATTCGCCCTGCAACTTTGCCATAAAATATTTTAATATGAAAACAGAACAACATTTTTTAAATATTCAAAAAGTTATAAACACATAAAATTCAACCAAAACGACACAATAGAACACTTTGTGAATTGCCCAAATTTTTTTTAGATATATAAGAATAAATTTGACCATAAAAATTTTAAAAAAGCAAATTAAATAAATTTTTTAAGCATATTTACATTTCCCTTTTAAGATTCAAGGCACATTCATACAGGTGAACGCCTTAGAATGAAAGTTGTATGTAGTAAGATTTATTCGAAATGTCAAACTTCATACAAAAAAAATTGACAGCCAGCATAATGCTCTCTGATGAGTTCATCTGTATGAATGTACCTTTATAAGAGAATATTAGTATAACAATTCGAAATATTCAAATTATAGAATGACAACTATAAAAAACAAAAATATTTTGATTGTAACAGTTAAATTGTTGTTAAGGTGAGGGCGTTAATAAGTTACAGTAAAATATTAGAATAAAACCACTTTACCATATACAAGCCAACCAATGGGCAATTAGAACAAAAGTAGCCATCAGTAATACCAACACCGCAGCACCATATTCCGAATAACGATCGATTTTACGCGCAACTCTTACCAGACGCAGCAGTCGTGCGGTTTTCAACAAACCAATCAAAGTTGTAGTCTAAGAAATGAAATCAAATTTTCAATATTAGTTTCTTCAATTGGCAAATCATTTTGTATTTTAGCTGTAGCTTTAAGTCCTAAACTATTTTTTAAAATAATTTATATATGTAAGTATATTTTGTATGTTTTAAATAATGTTTTTAATAAAAGCTCATCTCAGCATTCATGTAATTTTTTTTTTAGTTAACATTCTATATACTAGTTGCTATTTCTATAGATATATTTTATTTATTAACTTTTTTTTGCTACCTAGTGTTCTCAAATTGATCCATTTAATTGTATTAACTAAATAGTTCGTTTTTTTAATTTCTTTCTAAAAAAGTGTGTAAAAAAAGAACTGAAAATTTGTAAAAAGCATTTAAACATTGAAAAAGGAAATAAAAATTGTACAAAAAATAATATTGTATTTTCTTTTTCTTTATTTTTTAATAAAAAACATATAATCAACTAAATACACATACACAAAAACAGGGTTTCGGAATAAAAAAAAACGACACTAATTCTTTTCATGACACAGACACAAGTCGTTAAAATGAAACGTTCGTTTAAAAAAAATTTATTTAATTTCAATTTTTTTTTTTTCTTTTTTTAATTTTGTAATTTATCAAATACGATAGATATTTTTGTTTTAAATTGTTCTGTTCTAAATATTGTTCAAAATATACGAACCGAATTGCCAATGTTTGAATATTGTAAATAGTATAATCATCCTTATTTGTGATTGCGAATGTTTGTTTGACAAGCAAGACCTGCAAAATGTATAAGAATTCATAAAAAGCGCCGATGTCTTCTTACTCTTTTAATAAAACATATTCCCTCAAACCGTCCATCCAACCAATTCCATTTTTTTGCTTTGTTTAATTTTATACTGCATGCAGAGTAAAAAAAATTTTCGATATGTTCACCACTAGCAAAACTTTTTTTAAATAAATTTTTTAAACATATTATGGTTCATTTAACTACACTATTGTCGATCATTTAACCATATTGTGGTTATATTAGTCCTCCATCTAGAAGTCACAATCATATTATGATTGCCTCTAAACATTTTATGTTTAAATATGGTAATAATTTGTTTACCACTAACAATTAATTGGTTTAAGGTAACAATAGCGTTTTCCTCTTTGCCAAAAGCAACATTAAAAGTGTTAAACATATTATTGCTATTAAGTATTAACAAGAGAGGCAATATAGTTGTGCCTTATTTAACCATAATAAAGTTGTCAGTGGCAATTATATGATTAAATTAACCATAATATGTTTACAAACTATCGTTAAAAATAGTTTTGTTTTGAGGGGACACTATTGAAAAATGTATTTTCTCTGAAGAAACTAAACAGGTATGTGATGGAAAACAATTTCAACAAGTTAGAGTGCTATATTCGGCTGTGCCGAATCTTTGATACCCTCCACCGACAGTTCGAATGTTTAAGGAGTAATATCTGTATGATGTTATTATTACCTTAAACTGTGACGATTTGTTATTAATTATGGTTTTAGGCGACTAAACTGTTTTCCGGTAGTAGGGTTTATATGGGGCCTAGGGTAAATTATGGACCGATCATCACGAAATTTCACAGCGTCATTTCTAGTCCTTTAAACTGTGACGTACCAATTTCTGTTATGATAGCATTATTAATTATGGTTTTAGGTGTACCTAGGGTAAATTATGTACCGATCTTCACGAAATTTCACAGTATCATTTATAGTCCTATAAAACTGTGACGTACCAAATTTTGTTACGCTAGCGTTATTTTTTACGGTTTTAGGCGTACTAAGCAGTTTTCCGGGAGTAGTGTTTATATGGGGCTTAGAGTAAATTATGGACGGATCTTTACGAAATTTAACAGCGTGATTTCTAGTCAAATAAAACAAATTTTTGCAAAATCTTATCTCATTCCGTGCCTTGTTCCAGCATTTATGTTATTTTTTGTAACAAAATTATCAATTTTTTTAGGTGGTGGTTCCACATTTTGATTCATAGCTCTGGTCCTACTGAACCGATTTTGCTGGATTTCAATCCCAAACTGCTTAGGATAACTACAAGTAATTTGGCACCAAGTTTGTTCATTTCTTTTAAGTTGTTCGAAAGTGAGCGTGTTTTCAACAGACGGACAGACGGACAGCAAGACGGACATGGCTAAATCGACTTAGAATTACTCTGAGATGAATAATAAAAAAGTTTCACACGGAATGACAAACTTAATATACCCTCTTCACAACAAATTGTGGTGGAGGGTATAAAAACAAAACGATTTATAATCGATAATGTTCTTTTAAGTATGTATCTTTAAAATTCGATTTCTAAAACATTTTCTCTTTTTTCCTGTCTATATTCTTTTCAATTTGTTATTATATATGTATATGTAAATTGAACTGTATTTCAAACATTAAATTAAGACTTTAATTCAGATATGGATTTAAAGATCGTTCGAAATTTGTCACACCTGCTAAAAACGATCGTTTTGAAATCGATAAATTTTCATCACATACCTGAATATTGAGATTAACTTAATATGTACCACCGGTTAATATTAAGTATAATATAAATGTTAAATAACTCGATAGGAAGAATTTGGATAACTCAGTTAAAGATTTCGAGTAGTTTATAAATTAATAAGAAAGTACAAAAAATAGGTTTAAAAGGTGGCAGAAACCTAAGAAGATAAGTAGATGATATCGTAAAACTTCGTAAGTATGTATATTTTAGCATACATTACGAAAACAAATAGACTTGTAGTACAGTTACAGATATGAACAAAAAATATGACAACAAAAAACTGCATATTATAAATAAAAATAAATTAATTGTCATTAAAAACGTGCGCCTCGCCTCGTCAGTTTTTCCTACATGCTCGAAATTATTTAGTTTTTTTGTTTCTCTTTGAGTTGTGAATACTTTTAAAGAAGAACCATATTTAACACATGCTTGCAAATCGTTTTAAAACTCTAGAAGAAAGTAAATGTGTATATACAAGTGGCTTATAATCAGATTTCCAATTAGGGATTTCAGGGAGTACGTATAACTTAATAAACTGTGATGTGATTGTTTATATTTTAAAAAAGATTTATTTGGTTGTTCTAAAATGTGTCTTTCTTACATATGTACCTACGAGTTTTACAAAATAAAACAAAAAATTGTAAACCAATTAAGTAAATAAAAAAAATCTTTTTTTGTGCGATAAACTGTTTTGGCGATACGATACTCAAAAAGAAATATCGGCGATACCAATACGCATATTGAATTTGAAAATTAAAACTAACAAATCTCAAGTTGAACAACTTATAAAATTAGTTTTTCAATATTATAGACCGTGTACAGATTAGGGTGTTCAATCGATTAATTCTTGTTCGATTAATCGAATAATTTTAGATGATAAATTGTTCGAATAGTTTAAAATTACTAACTTTGATTAAAGGATTAATCGAAGAATTTATACCGATTAATCGAATGATAATAATATATATTATTTATGTTACATGTATAATTTTTTAAAGTTATACGTCGAATAAACAAACCAAATGTATGTGTCCGTTGGAATTAAAAAAAAACTGTCATGTTTAGTGAGTAATTTAGCTTATATTTTTATTAAATTTTTTCAACAAAATTCAATAATTAATTTCGCAAAAGAAAATCCAAAGTTATATTGACTAAGTGCAACAATTTGGAGCAACATTAACAAGTTTTATTTACAAAAGAATGTTTTTTTACTCAACTACTAATTTTTTTCTAAAGTTATCGAAAAAAAATCTAGTAATTTATAAAATTTTTGGATTAATCAATTAATTTTAAAAATTTTATTCGTTTAATCGAATAAGTAAAAAATGCCAAATTTCGATTAATCGTTTAATCGAACAAAAATAAAACCCGGTTAATTGAACACCCTAGAACAGACCCCTTAAGCTGGAGGTCTATAACAAGCGTTTTCGCCTCCACGCAGCGCATGCTTTTATAACCTTACTTGCGTTCTACGTTTCAAGTTACATGCAACGCTTTTTATGCAGCAGCAGCACAAGTAAAAATAAAATTTAATTTGTCAAAATCAGCTGATTTGTTCGTACGCTGCTTGTGACGCTTACAAAAGTAGAAAGTAAACCTACTTTTCGCCTCAAGGCATCTTCGCTTTTGTGCATGTAACTAACTACGTATAACTACACAGATTCTACTTTTTTGACAGCTGCGTATGCTGCGAAAAAGCGAGTAACGCGTGGTGTGGACCTCCAGCTTTAAGCTGGAAGTACATAACACGCGTTAGTTTGTCAACGAGTATCGTGCGTTTAAAAACTTTAGCGCGTAAAAAATGGCAAGTTACACAATACGCGTTACAAAAGCCATTTCTGTCAGCTGTTTTTTATTTGTTTACTTATTTTTGCATAGAAAACGGGTTCGAAAGTATATCAAGATTTTGTTATTTTATTGAATTTATTTTTTTTATAAAAATATTGTATGGTTTTTAAGTTCTTCTTCACAAATTTGTTAAATTATTCTTTTTATTGTCAGCTGATAACTTGTCAAAAATACACAACGCGTTAAAAAGTCCAAAGTTAACCAACTTTCTGACGCAAACGCGTCAAAATACTTTGCATGTAGCTTGATCTATGAAAATACACTAGTTTAACTAGTTTAGCTACCTTAAGCTACCGTAGCGCTTGATGAGAAATGCTTGACCGTGTACAGACCCCTTTAAAGTATTTTTAATGATTTTAATAGTTTTTGTGTTGTTTTTCATTAAAATGTCGCTCTTATCTTTTGCAGGGAAGTATTTTTAGTGCTATATAGAAAAACCCATAGTTGCATCACTTAGTACTACTAGATTTTGAGTAGATTTTGATTTGTATGGGAAATCAAGTTAAAAACAACTAGATTTTGCTCATAATATATTGTTAGTACTAGATTTCGTTGTTGTGTAAATGGGTTATTAAATATTAAAAAAGGTATAATTACATACAATTTTCTAACTTTTTTACGGAATTCTATCCGCATTTATTTTTAAATTTATAATTTTAATAAAAAGCTGCAATTTTAATTTCTATACAAAAATTTACAGTTCTTAATGATAATACCAATTTTTAATAAAAAATGTAAAAGCCTTTTTGTATAAAAATCTTAAATTGCCTGAAACTTTATTGAAAAATTCTAAAAAAAAAGCAATTTTAAATACATTTTTTAAAGTATTTCGAACACCCCAAAATCAGTTTCAAATTTACGAATTAAAATTCGATAGAATGCTTCACTTAAATGCTAAAATTTTATTATAACTTGCCATTTTTCTGATTTTAAGAGTAGTTCTGTTGAAGATAAGTAATACAAAAAGAATAAACTTTCAAACAGGATCGTTCTTATAATTTATTGAATTTCACTCTAATTCCAGAGCATGGCTGTATAACTAATATTATTCTTTTTTCGTTCTTTTTTTATTCATTTAAAACGTAATGCTGGGTACACACTATGCAACTCATTTACGCAATCTAGTGAATTAAATTCATTTTTATTCATTCCAGATTGCATAAACATCAAAACGCTTTGATATTTTGAGGTTGCAATGAAACAGATTGCATGTAGATTGCACTGTGTGTACCCAGCATAAGCTTTCTTAAAATAAAGCAAGTTAGAAAGTATAGTCGGTCAAGCCCCATCGTATGATACCCCTCACCACAGAAGTTACAGAATTATTTTCGAGAGTGTAACCTATTTGAGACCCATAAGAAATAATGGATCCGCCAAAGCAAAATTATGTTATGAGATTAAGATTAGTTCTGTGTGCCGAATATTATTTAGATACATATATGCATCTATTTTAAACATGTTTGCCTTTAAGTGGTCTTAGGAAGGTGTTTTATAGGGAAGTATGTTTTGTCTTTGCTGATCCATTATTGTCCATGGGTCCCAAATAGGGTACACTCTCAAAAATTTGTCTGTTAATTCTGCGATGTAGGGTCGAGCCAGACGAATATATTTGCTTTATTTGCCAATGTTGTATTTTTATCCATAACAGAACATCTTGTGGTTTAACTACACACAAACGTTTAACTGGATATTGTATTATGATTTTATTCAAAAAGGTGGACCTAAATGTCTTAACATTACCTTTCTCTAAATTTATCTATGTTTAATCTCTGACAATCGTGCCACCTTTTTTCTTGATTTGTGCTGGCTTTAGAAAAAACGGTGGAACAATTTGAAAATTGTAAAATTTGTTGTTTTTTTTTTTTTTTTTGCTACATAACTGAAAAAAAGTATTTATAGGTAAATATATTAGTAAATATTTAGAATTAATTAGGAAAAATTAGATTAAGGAAAAAAATGCCTAAAATTCAAGCCATTCAATAACTAGAGAGAAAAAAATTTTAATAAAAAATTAAACTGCGAAATTGAAAATTAAAAAATAAAATAAAATTATTTAAATGTGAATATGTATATATTTTCTGTCCATATCTGTATTTATTCTTATTATTGGAACTATAATTAAAAATTAGAAGCATTGTGTGTGTATTTCATGAATTTAAGAGAAAAACAACCAACAATTGTTCTTATTACAATATTTTAAGTAGAGATGTAACGATACGCCACTTGGCCGATACGATACCGATACTCAAAAAGAAATATCGGCGATACCGATACTCATGTTGCATTTAAATTCAAGTTTTAATTAACAAAATTCAAGTAAAATTATTTGTGTATTATAAAAAATTTTTTATGTTTGAAAAACAAAATATTCTCAACTTTTGCGGAGAAAAACGATTTCGCAAATCCGTTTGAACCAGACTTGTACTAAAAAATATTCACGCAGATGCGACAGATTTTTTTTTTTTTTGAAATTTTGGAGAACCACAGGTTAGGATACACGGAGGCTCAAAATGCCATTTCTCGTAGACATCAGAGCTTTTACTAGGCGCAGAGTCGTGTTAAGGAGCTGAATATTACTTTTTTTTCGATACGAGTCGATCATCTTTGAAATATTCGAGCTTTGTATTGAGGGTCAAAAATTAAAGATAAACAATAGGTTTCATTTGGCTCTTAATCCTCAAACATTTCATTCAGAGCTAGTGCTAAGTTATTCGCAAATTTTTCGGACTCTAAACTATTCTTTATCTCCGTTGATTCATTAAAAATATTTTTAAATGGTTGATAGTTACTAAAAATACGTAAACGTTCGAAAGCAATAAATTTTTCAAATTTTAAAAAATTTATAAAATTTTCGCTTTATCAATAAACACAAAAAAATAAAGTTCTTTAACACCTAAGATGTAAAAACCGACAAAAAAAATTAATTTTATCAGGTTCATCCACAACGCAACGTCAAGTTTGCTTAAGTCTGTAATCACACTATGAAAGTTTTCTTTCAGAAAGGTGAGTTTATAGGTGAGAGGGGAAAAAGGAACAGCATCTTCTCTTCCCCTCTGACCAATAAACTCAGACTTTCTGAACGAAAACTTTCATAGTATGAAACCAGACTAAGCCCAGCTAGCATAGGCTGTTTGTTAGACGATTATGTTTAATATACAACTCCTAAAAGAATCTTCTGATGATTATCTGACGATAAACAAAAACAAAAATATCGAATTTTTTTTATTTATTACTTTTTATAAATTTTTTGACATGCTCGTCATTTAGTCTTGGAATGAACCTTTTGCGACTCTAGGTAAGAGTCATATAACAATTGCCAAATAAGAGCGTTTTTGAAATATGAAAATTATATTGTCAATACAATTTCAATAAAACAAACCGACCTAAGGATCTGTAAGTAAAGGATTTTCCGACAGGATAGTGTTTCTTGCGCAATCTTAAAGGTTTGTTTCATGTAAATTGTAGGAAAATTAGAAGTTTCAACATGAAAAAGAAGCGTGATGCCCCTTTTTAGGTAGCTCAGTTATACGGCTGAGCATTTCACGAGTTGTAAAATAATCCCTACATAAGTCTCATACGGCTCTTGGCATGCTTTTTAAAAGACTCGCTAGATAATCTCTACATACATCACAAACGATTCACTTTACGATTAATATAAGCATTATAGAAGAATCTCTCATACGAATCAGCACGTGTAACAGTTTCTCCCGTGCTAGGAATCGTCTGCAATTAAAAAATGAACTCGTCGACGATCAAAAACACTCTGTGAGATTCCCAATAGACTCCTAGACGATTGAAAATGCTAGCTGGGAGGGTTCCTATCACTGTTGCCAGAAGTGTAGACTTCTCTGCATTTTGCTCATTTTTCATTGCAAAAATGACGAAGTGAGATTTGCAGATTTTTGCTGTCAAATTGCAGATTTTCTAAAAATGAAGAAATTGTAAAGACTTTGATATTTAACTTTGTGACCAACTTTTTAAAAGATTGGATTTAGGAGTCCAAATATTTTAGTTAATAGTGAGTTTAACTCAATATTTGAAGTTTTATAAACAGTTTCCAAATTTAATAATCCGAAGAAGATATGCAAACAATATTTTATAAATAAAAAAAAAACAATTTATTACATTTTCGGAAAAATAAATGTTAAATTAAAAGTTTTGACTCAAGAATTATATTCTGAAAATTACGCCTTTTTATTAAAAAAAATTTTTTTTGCAACATTCATCAGCTAATGTGCAACGAATATTAAAGGCAAGATTACACTATTATACTTTGTATTAATACAATGGAATAGGTAAGACTTGTGAGATAGTGTTATCTAGGCTTAAGCAAGTATGTATGTATACATAAATGAAGCAAAGCACAAAAATCGTTTAGATAAAGAATCGCTTGAAGGAATTTTGTACACAAAAGGCTTCCTTAAATTAAATAAATCAAATTATTTTAATACTCTAATACAAAATGAAATTTTAGAACAATTGACTTCTGAAATTTATAATTAATAAATTCATAAAATAATTTTAAATATTTACGATGATATGATACTATGTATACACAATTGGGGGATTCACAAGGTGTGCTATCAAGTCATATCGTCATAATGTCCTTAATAATATTTTACAATTATTTGAAAAAAATATTGTTGTGTTTCAAACCAAATAAAAATTTTAATGCTGTGTTCATTGATTCGTCATAACTGTACATTAGAAATCTAAATTATAAGCGGTTGCCCACAGCAGTCATATATATTTCCTGTTATTATTTTAAGACATATGACTTTACAACTTTATGAATACCTTGTAAATCCCCCAAATGTATTTGAATATAAATTTTTATGTTGTTTATATAAATTTAATTTCTTAACATAGGTATTAACTTTTTAATGTACCAAGATATATTAAATATCGGCTTTAGCTATCGATTGCTGCATGAATCCGAAAATTAAAACAAAATCAACCCCAAAATAAATTTTTTAAGCTCTTAGATTTTTTGCAGATTTTAACAATTTTTTTTCAGATTTATTAGAAAAAAATTCTGGCAACAGTGGTTCCTATATATACATAATGCTATGTTCGCACGACATCGTTTCTTCGTATTTTGTTTTCTCATTCGTAATTCATAGCCCAACTGTTATCCAAATTACATAATTGGTCATACAAAATTTTAAGAGCGAATTATCTCATTTGTACGTAACCAACAAGCACGAAGTCAAACCTTTGATATGAAATTATCTTATCAATTTTCAAACCTTTCTCAATTGTTTGAATTTAACATTTGAATTCAAATTGGTAATGATTTAAATATAAACATTTGATATTATCAATTTGATATCAAACTGTTAGCAACACTGAAGCAAAAATTTAATATAACCAAGAAAAAATTGCTATTAAAGATAAATGTGTTTTACAATTAAAGAAAAATAACATATTACGTGAAGTGAATTCGCCTTAAGAAAACTTTAAAGGTAGAAGTACATAACACGTATGCACGCGCGCTCTGTAGACTTCTGTCAAAAAAAGTTAAACTAGTGTATTTTCATAGAACAAGCTACATGCAAAATATTTTGACACGTTTGCGCCAGAACTTTTCAACGCGTTGTCTATTTTTGACAAGTAATCAGCTGACAATTAAAAGAATAATTTAACAAATTTGTGAATCATGAAAGAAAAACTTATTGAAGAGCTTAAAAAACATACAATATTTATAAATTAAATATAAATATATTAAATATAAAAATATAAATATATCTTGATATACTTTCGAATCCGTTTTAAGCAAATAAAAAACAGTTGACAGGAATAGCTTTTGTAACGCGCGTTGTGTAACTTGCAATTTTTTATGCGCTAAAGTTTTTAAACGCACAACACACGTCGAAGAATTAACGCGTGTTATGTACTTCTACCTTAATTTCTTTTGAAAAAATATAAATTGTTTGTTAGTTAAAAATTAATAACAACGTGTAAAAATGCGAATAAAAATTAGACGATAAATAATGATTTTAAATTTAAAAAAAAATATAATTTTTCACTTAGTATGTTCCACATTGTATTAAAATCCACATTAACAAAACATTTGAGAATAAATAAATTGAAATTAAATGCATTTCTCAATTTATTTTTAAATATCCCCTTTTGTTGAGAATGCTATGATTTTCAAATTATTCGAATGAAAAACGTTTGGCGTTTGAGAAAAGGTTTGATTTCAAATCATTTTCAATTTTTCCGTATTTGTTCGGTAATTCATTTAACCATGTCCTCTTTGACAATGTGGATATTGAAAGGCAGACAGACGAAGTTTAGTGGCGAAGGGTTTAAGATGTAAAGTGTATAGTACACGACCAAGGTATATTTACACAAGGTTAACTCGTTGGCCCATATGTTTGTCAGTTGATTACCCCTAGTTGGAACCTTAACGTCAAATTTCGTGTATATGAGAAAAAATTTGTACATGTGTGCGTTAAATTGTTTTGGTTTTATATGGAGACAATTTTGACAATTCGGTTCCTTTTATAGAGCAGCATGTATACACTCCCAAATGAGTCTACCTTGTGTAAATATACCTTGGTACACGAACATCTGTACTTTTTTTGTTTCTCTTTTCAATTCTTAGCAATATGAGTTATTAGGAGCTCTTTTTAGAATAAATACACACTTAAAAATAATGCAGCTAGCTGTGACAAATTTATTCAATAATCTCAAATGCTTTTTTTAAACAAACAACATGTAACACAAAATTGCATTGGCTTATGAATTAGAAGATTAAGATTCCCTAGTTTTGGAAATGATAAATATGTTTTGACGCATAATTTTTTTTCTTTTGCGTTTTTACGTTACCCTTGTACATAGATACGCAGAACTCAAAAAATAAATAACATTAGTTTTAATAATATATTACACAAATGGATTTATTTAAATAAATGGATGTATGCATATTTTTCCATTGACTTAATGTTATGTCTTTTATTTTTAAGAAAATTTGGGGATTTTTGGGGATAAGAAAATGGCTGTTTTGGGGATTTTTGGGGATGAAAAATCGCAAATTGGGGATAAGGCTTAAAATAAAACTGGGAACTCTGGTTTAATACTCATCTCTTCCAACAGCTAAAAAGAACGAAAAAAAAGAAACGAATAATTTCTTTGTCTTTTAACTGCGCAATTGTAAAAGGTTTGTTTAAGTTCAATAGAGAAAACAAAAAAATTAAGCTTTTCAATTTTAACATTGTAAAAGCGGACTATGCCAACTACAAAGAAATCATTTTCCTCACAAATTTTTATCGAAGGCTGTCAAAAAAAAACAAGGCGAATTTATATTAACGGTGGTGATGATACTACAACAAGTACAACACCAAAAACACAGCATTGTATTTTATTTGTTGCTTTTGTTGGCCGATATGTCTAAAACACAAGCAACTATAAACATTCCTCTCTCTAAATACGAAAAAAAAGTAGCACAGCTGTGCTTTCAACCACGGCTATCAAACATGGCGATTTCTCGCCAAACGTGGCGATTTTGAAACGTGTTTGGCGATGGGATTTCACATTTGGCGACTGGCGACTTTAATGGCGATTTCTGATATAACTGGCGATTAACTTGGCTATTTTTACCATTTATATTATATCGGCGATTTTGTTTAACAACCTGACATTTTTTGTTATTATTATTAATATAAAAAAACATATTAAGTGATATTCAGTCACCATTTAATTATAATCAGCATTCACTCCAGCAATGAAATCGGTGAGGCTGAAGTGTACGATCTTATAGACTTGTGTACTTAATTTAAGTTTTTAACTGAATACATTTTATGTTATTTAAAAAAAAATTACAGAAACAAAACCAAATTTGTTTCGGCGACCTTTTTGTATTTTTTCTCAGTTTTTGGCGATTTTTGACTGAAAAATTATACTAGCGTTTTTTGTATGCAAAATTTAATTTAAAAAAAAAAAGAACATTTTACAAAAACTGAACAAAATCGTCGTTTGGGGATTTTTTGCGATTTCTGACATCCGGTTTGGCGATGGAGCTCAAAAAAATCTGACAACCCTGCTTTCAACGGCACCTTCAAAATGAATTCGCCTTGAAAAAAAAATAAATTTCTAAAAAAATAGATTTTTGCTAAATTTAAAACACCAAATAAATTAACAAAATAAGAAATGTAAAAATAATGAGAGTTTTTAAAATGTTGCTTGCTTTTGTATTCATTTTCAAAGCAAAAAAAATGTTTATAAATACCCAAGGCGAATTTAAAAAAGTAAGTGCAACTCTACAACTACAAAAAGCCCCATTTATTTTTTGGAATTTAATAGGCGGCTGTCAAAAATGCTGACAAGGCAAAAATTGATTGAAAAAAAAATAAAAATTTTGTTTGGGTTTTAAAAGAAATTATTAAATTCACTTTAATTATTCGCAGTTTTTCCAAGAAATTTGTTCGGTTATTTTGGCGCAAAACATAAACAAAATTATATTTTGACGTTTCCTATTTTTTTTTAATTCGCCGTGGAGACAACTTATCAACGGCTGACGAGTTGAGTTTACCTTTTTAAATTCGCCTTGTAAATACCCTTTAAGAAGAAGAGTTGTTGACTTATAATATGCCGTGTGAACAGCTTAATTCGCATTCGTGATTCAAAGAGTGGACAACGTTATTCAAAATGTCGTGCGAACATAGCATAAGCTTGATAAGCTGATCCGCAACGTATACGTAAGATTAACAGGCCTTTAGAATTAAAAGAAATAATTTCATTATCCTGTTTTGATTTTTTGCTCTGGTTTTTAATGTGTTATTTCTCTTGTTATGCTTAAATTAAGCCGTGAACCTTAAATTGTTTGTTAATAGCCTTTTTACACTGATCAACATCTAACATCTACCATCAATTTGCCACAATTTGCGAAGATGTTAACATCTTTCCATAAGAAATACATAGGCTAAAAGCAAACATCTTTCAACATCGTTAAAAGATGTTCCTATCTCATTTCATTCCATTCTACATCTTTCGATTTTATTAATAGGTGCGTTTGAGTACTTTTACAGCTTTTATTTACTTCTATTTAACAATTTTTTCAAAATTTGTATGCTTTTTATTTGTTACTTTTGTTTGTTTACCTTTTGAAACATATGTTTTTTTTTTGATTTACTAAATTTTACTGCAAAAATTTTTGCAGTAAAAATTTGTAAGTACTCAGACAAGAACTGACACTTTTCGCTCTCAATTTATGTTCTCATTTACTGCATTTTGTGTACTCGAACGCAATTTCGCAAAATGCAGTAAAGTTTAGTAAAAAAATAGTAAAAACTTTTGTGTTCTCGTACGCAACTAATGTTATCACTAGAAAACTGGTAATATGTTCTATTATTAGTGCCGGTTCACACACGTCAAGTTTGACTCGTCAAGTTTGACTCGTCAAGTCTTGATCTTTTAGGAGAGAAGGGAAAAGAGAAGGCCATTTCTTTTCCCCTCTTTCCTAAAAACTCAAGACTTGACGAGTCAAACTTTACGTGTGTGAACCATCACTTATTGTGGCATCACTGACAAAAAGAAGTTTGTTTTGAAAGCAGCTTTACCATTTGTCAAGTTTTATCTTTTATTGCAATGTTTTTTTGTTAAGTATTTTTTATATTTTTAAACAAATTGAACTTCAAATACATTTTTGTGTTTTCATTTAAATTTTGGCACTTTTGTGAGAAAAAAGCATTTTTAATTTAAAAATTGTTTTTCCAAAAATGGTGACATTTTTGTTTGATGGTAGATGTTAGATGTGAGCAATGTAAACGAGTGTTTCACATTTTCTATATGTTTGATGGTAGATGTTAGATGTTGATCAGTGTAAAAAGCCTATAAAAAATGTATCGTCGTATCGGCAGTAAAATATCGCCGATACCCATATATAAGTATCGCCGATATATCGGTATCGCATACATCCCTAATTTTAAGTACGAGTGCTAAAATTTTCAGTAGATTCCAAAAAAATTTAAAATTTTTGTAAAAGTGCATTTGTTATCGATAAAATTGTAGTAGATTGAAGAAAAAAATAGGTAGTAGAGTAGTAAGAAGTTTGCTGCTTATTGAGTTGTTGTATTTACAGGCAACACAAGATCTGGCCAAATTTTCAAATTAAGTACATACATACTTTTTTTTAAATAAAAGAAAACCAAAAAATTCATATATCCTAAATTTGAGATTAAAGTTCGAATTCGTAAAGAAAAGAAAATCAGTTTTGAAAATACCACCTAATTAATGCCCTTTCGAAGTACAAACAGATACTTATTCAGTTAGGACAACAAAATTATTGACATTATATTTTTTTTAAAGTACATATATTTATATTCTTGCAAAGTAGTAGTAAAAAATATTGAAAATTTTAAAGAAAAAAAAATAAAATAAAACGTGTATGTAGTGAAATATTAAAGTTTTTTGTTTGTAAAAAGTAGAAACTGGCTTTTAATACCTCTTCATTATCCAAGCCAAGCTGTAAAATATTTTTGTTAAAATTAAATTTTGAATTATAAAATAGTTTTTTTTTTCTTTATTATAGTATTAACATTTATTTATTTATATTTGATTTTTTTTTTTTTTTTTTTTTGTTGTTTAAAAAGACGAATAAATCTGTTATAAACTTAAATAAACTAATAAAGTCAGTGGGTGGTGGGTGGTTTGGTAGGCGTGAGTTGAGTGGTGATGTGGTTAAGAAAATAAATGCAACTCTTTTGTTATTTTAAACAAATTAAAATCATAATTAATGTAATCTTTTGCCAATTTAACTAAATAAAAATAATTTATATGAATAATTTCTCGAATTCTTGTAGCTTTAGGATGGATCCCTTGGAGCATTGTAAACATGTATTGTCATTTGAATTGATTTTTTTGTAAATGTGTTTAGCAAAGTTTTACTAATTATATGGAATATTAAATTTAGGAATGTAATAAATACACAAACTACCTGTTTTAATAATTTGGTATCTTAATTTTTTTTTTTTTTTTTTTTTTTGAAAAGTGAAATTCTACCAACAAAAATGTTTATTTTTTTAAAGGTGAAGTATATTTAGAATAAAAACGAGTAAAATCGGAAATTTACTACCAGGCCTAACGTAAATATTTATATTATATTATTAGTTTATATGAAAAAAAAACATGAAAAACAAACATGCAAGAGACCATTATTTTGAAAATGCCTGTAAAACAATTGATGAATTAAATTTGGTTTCCAAGAACAATTAAAACAAGAAATTTTGTCATACGTCGTATCTCACAGTGTTTTCTATCCGCTATATGGCAATAGTATCGCTAAAATCGTAAATAATAACTATAATATACATAGTTCAGTTTTACGAATAGAGACTACATGGTTTAAATTGGAAATATTCGGTCAATTCGAGTGAAATTAAACTAAAGAAAATTTTGAAAACGACCTTTTATTAAAAGTTCCCTGCAAACAAATGGAAGATATCCCCGTAAGAGGCTCATACACTTGCAATAAAATTGTTCAATTTTACGTATTGTACAATTATATCGCCAATGTGTATGTGATATTCGAAGGTGGCACAGTGTATTGGCAACAATCAAAAGACTTTTGATTTTTATTGCACAACGAAAAGAAAGTGAAATGTGTTGGTAACATTGTAGAATGCTGTTTATGTTATTCCTATAGGCTATGTTTAGCTTTTTATTGAATGAATTAAGCCAATGTGCGGCTTATTGCATAATATAGGACAAAATGAAAATAATATGGCGAATGTCATACACAATAATATTGCCGCTTTAGGCAATGGTTTAACAATATCCCCAAATTGTCATCTAAGAGAAAATAATCAAAGTAATTTTTTTAGTTTCTTCCTTTTATAATTTTTTTTTTTTAACTCCCTAAGCTAATCCCGCGAAGCTCTACGCTTGTCGCCAGGAAATAAACCAGAGTCTCTGGCGGGAATCGAACCCGCAACCCCGGCGCTGATAAACTAGCTCACCACCAGCTAGCCTACCGGGGCACTCAATGTGAAAATTATGCAATATTTATAACATACATATGTACATCATAAATAAACAAATTATTAAAAAATTAGTTCTCCAAACATTCTTCGAAAGGTAAATATTAATCTGTTTCTTTTTCAATTAAATCAAGATATGTACAACTCAACCCTCATAAGAAATATTTTTCAAAATGCAAAATCTGCTTTATATCATCGTAATGATATTTTGGCGATATCTTCCTGTTTTCTTATAAGTGTTTATCTGGTGATATTGCTAGTTTACCATCTAGCAGAATCGCTTTTGTATTGCTTAAGGCTAGTTCACACTATTAAACAATACATGTCAAAAACTCAAGTTATATGAAAAAGTGTGATATTGTGAATGCAATGTGTCATGAAAATTACAAGTATTACAAAAACAAAATTAAACATCCCATACGACTTCTTCGTTTTTTGAAATTTTTCAAAACAATAATACTTTTCATTTGATCGGGGTTGCATTTTAACAAAAGCATGTTCATGTGTGATAGTGTGACTACAAACTGTATTGTTACATTCGAGTTTTTGACAGTCGCAACAAAACTCATTAGATTTCTATCTCACAAAGTTCTGTGAAACACGTAGGACTTGTGTGATAGTGTAAACAAGCCTTTAAAAGTTTTGGCATCGAGACACGTTTCTTCTCGAATGAAGTATCTTCCGCCATACGAAATCGATTATTGCCGCAATAATATATTTCATCCAGCCAATACGTTTGGCAATACATAGAGTGTGTTACTGTGTTTGCTGGTTTCATTAAAATATTAATTTTTATGTATGGGTATACAGAGGTATTTCGATTTAACGAACGAAATAATCTCAAGCCTATTCGTTAAATCGAAATTTTCGATAAACACGGTACAGACTCTTCTTTTTTACTTTTATCCATAAAACATATATATATATTTTGATAAGTCTTAAAGGTTTTTTCTAACGGTATCTTAATAACTGATCTTGGAAGCTAAATCCATTAAATCAACATACCGAAAATATTGCTGTCGAAATCAGCCAAAATGGCGTTAGCCTGAAGTTCAAATGTCTCAAATAGTTTGAGATACATGTTTTATATCAATGTAAATTTTCTGTGTTTCTACAATATTGATCTTAGACCCTCTAAGGATTTTATATTCTGGGCTCTTATGAGTAGCGAAGTTGATTTAACAATGTCCAGCTGTCCAGCTGTCCATCTATCCGTGTGTTTGTTTTTATGGGTTTTCCGAAGACCGCAGAAATGATGGGGAATATGTCCACAAATGGCTGAGATATGACCGAAAAACCACGATTGCCTCTAATGTAACCCATAAATCCCTTGTTGTTGTGTTTCTGTATATCTGGAGAACAGCAAGAGCCAAAGTTTCCAAATTATGTAGATGCATCTTGGTTATCAATATACAACAACCGACAAAATGTGGGCGGAATTAGAAAAGCGGTCGCGGCCCAAAATAGATTTGCTTATATCTTAAGTACGTTACGAGAAAAATTTACCAAATTTGGTGCACGTGGCTGGGTTTATTTATATATCTTTCTGTTCTTATCGAACCAAGGTAAAGGATTGAAATCCGACATGTAAGGCAATGTCTCTGATGCTCGTTAATTTCGAATTAGTAAAATAAGTGAAGTAAAAATGTTCACACTTTTAAATCTTTTTTAAAGGCCCAGATTTTTTTTAATAACACGGAAAAAAGTTGTTCCCTCTTTCTAAAAAATATTTTTTGATTTCATATGCAGAGCAACTGTAACAAAGAACTTTGGAGATTCTGAAAATGCAAGTAAAACAATTACCACTTGATGAAATTTTGAATGTAGCAATAAGTAAAGAAAACGCTGATACGATTCTATTAAAATCATTTTTTTTTTTTTAAGAAATAACAATTTTCGAAGGACATGGTGAAAAACTGAATGTGTCCAGCGATTATAGCTGTGCCCACAAGCATTACCAGCTAAAGTCGAGTTATGAAAAATGTTACTTATTACTTTTCCTTATCCTATTGCTGTTTCTTTAAAAATATAATTAAAAGGTTAAAAATTACAAACTTGCTTACACAGAACCTGCAAATATAAGCTTAAGCTACGGTCACACTTGTCAAATATTTGACGAAAAAAACGGGACCAACAAGCAAATTAAATAATTATTTTTTTCCTTTAATTCTAATATTTATTTGGATTATAATACCACATCTATGGCTAGTAGTATAATTAGTTTATTTTGTGATATTAAGACCATGTTAAAATATCACTTACTAATTACAAAATTAAAGGTTACGGTTACTTGGGAAAATTTTTAATAAGTGTGGCCTGGCCGTAGCTTTAGTCATACTGCCTGTTTTTAAAACGCTAACACAAAAGTGACTCGTTTAACTAACATCAAAAACAAAATTTGAAAACACATGCAGAATTCTCAGATTTTGTTAAACGGGTTTTTAAATTCAAAAATGCTTTGGTAGGGTCTTATTCTGGCAGTCGTGATCGAGTGCTTTTTCGATTCGTAAGCAGTTTTATTTCTAGTTCTTTTAGTCGATACTGAACGAATCGTTGTTACCGTGCGGGAAGTTTGTGTCAATTGGTCCAACAGACTGGTCCTGGGAGTTGTGAAAATAGAAGAGGTACAAGAAGAAAGAACTCATGACCAGTGAAAGGAGAACCAATCATATAACTGGTTTATGAAGAACAAAAAGGTAGAAAAAGTAATGACCCTGCGGAAAATTTGTGTCAATTGGTCCAACAGACTGGTCCTGGGATTTGTGAAAATAGATCAGGTACAAAAAGAAAGAACTCATGACCAGTGAAAGAAGAACCAATCGTATAACTGGTTTATGGAGAACAAAAAGTTAAAAAATTAATGAATTAAAGTACAGTCTTCACCGTAAGTGTGACACATTTTTTGGGACTTTCTAAAATTTGGCTCTTGAATTTTATTCTAGGACTTGTTTTATTGAAATAATACTACATTGTATTGAAATAAAACTACATTGTAGTAACTTCGCTAAACACGTCCATTGAGAATAGATGTGTGACTGGTCAAATGGTGTCAATTGACCCCCTCCAATGACAACCCCATGTAAAAGTGATGGGTCTTATTCATAGAAAGTGTTAAAACTAGAACCGGTCTCTACCACCAAAGACCTATCACGGGACTTTGTACTTTGGTGTCAGTTCGCTTCCCTCTAGGGTAGTTTCAGTATTGTGAAACGCAAATTAATGCTTTACAACACTGAAAAACTGATTCCGATTCAACCGAATAATTAGATTAGATTACGACTGCCAGAATCAGGCCCCTGAGCACTTGCCAACATCGTATTTAGTTGTTAATGCTTGTTGGCACAGATATTATGTATAATCTTTGGAATATAAGGCCTTTGTCCATAGAAAGTGAAGATGTTTTAATGCTTCCAATATTTAATATTATCGTAATGAATTTATCGATTAACCTCTTGAAAATTCAAAGATACATCGTATATTTCAAAACTACCAAACTGTTTTAGGCATATTTAAAAAAAAAATTATATAGAAAGAACTAATCTACATACAAACAACATAAACTCGTTTACTTTCTGTTTGATTGCAGGGTTGGGTGATGTTTATCGTTTCAGCTGAATTCTAATCATCTACGTCTGAAACCATTATAATTGGATAGAAAACAATGCAGATTAATAATGTTATCTTACAATATACGATACAAATGTATGCATATATGTATGTATGTACTGTATCGAATAAATTTTAACAATTTTGCACAGGAAAATAAAGAATAATTTGAAGTTGAGAAATGATATTAAACCAACTATTGTAAAACAAAATTAAAGTAAAACTCAAAGTTTTTCTACTAAACGAAAAAGAAAACGAACGATAAATAAAAACAAAACAACAAACAGACATAAAAAAAATTTTACTTTTACACTTGGCTTTAAACACATTTTTTCTTTTTTAATTTTTCTAAGTGTATTATTATTAAATTATATATTTGAAAGTTTTATTTTTAATGCCAGCTACCTATTACTTTGTCAATCAATCATATTTTCTGCCGCCATATTATTTGAGAGTTAAACTTTCTTGAAAAAAAAAAAGAATACAGAACAAAACAAAAATGGAAACAAGGAAGAGGAATAGAAATGAAGCTTAAAATTCAACACTGCGAGAAAAAGTAGACACGTTTTACAATAGTAAGGCTCAATATGAAATACATAAAATTAATAGGACATTAATCTTTTTCTTTTTTTTGTTTAATTAATATTTTTTTTTGTTTCGTTATAATTTCAATACAGTAATCGTCATGAAAAGGCTTAGAGTCGTTTAAAGCCAATTTTGAAAAAATATTTCATTTTCAATTAAGAAATCAAAAAAAAAAATAATAACTTACGTAGGCTTGACAGTGTCCGATTTTCCTTGTTTTTTTTTTTTATTCAAATCTCAAAAAATTAAAAATATTGCAATAATCGGACTAATAAAAAACTATTATAAATAAAACTTAAAAAAAATAACAACACAAAAAAAAGCTTACAGTGGGTAGTCGAAACTATAGAGTCGATTCAAGAAAACCCCGATTCTTTAATCAATATTCTTCACGTAAGCACAAGAAATCTTGCTGATTAAAAGCAATTCAAAACAAATTAAACTTTCTTAAGAGCTTATAGAAAAGTTTTATACTGATTGCAGCGAAAATGTTTTAGATATAGTAACAGGAAAATCTATAAACGATTTTTATTAATAGCGACTTTGTTTTAAAGAGCATACCGCGTTCCAGAATGTCATACACCTTAATAAAGTGATTTTTTTGGGTTGCAGGAGATCTAGGGCATTGCACATTCCAAACCTAAACATTACATAACATAACTCAGAATAGTTACTCATTAAACATTAAATAAATTCAAAACCGGACCATTATTTTCAGATAGCTCGTTCCAAGGTAGGTTATATCTGTGGTTTTCATAGGCAACCGCGAATGTCTATTTTTTCGATTTTGAAATGTTGATGCTTTATTGCTTAATTTTAAGCGCTCTTTACATTTTTTTAAAAATTTTTAAAAACAGATACACCCATTTCGATGTTTTAACTCAATTACAAAGTTCAAAAGGCGCAATATCTAGCCCATAGTTTGATCTAGAATGGTTTTTTCGGCTCTCCTGAAAAATTTTATTTTAATACATACGCGGTTGCCCATGAAAACCACAGATATTACTTTATGTGTTTTTTATTAATTAATTTCCTAGGTACTCCTCTGACTTCAAGATCATATTAACCCAATTACGAGATTAAACTCCCGGGGAATTTGTTTTCGTAATTGGGTTGATTGTTGATTGTTTGCTTGAATTTATATTTCTAACGCAGAAGCTTTTTAACAATGATTTTGGTTATGAAAAGCTGCTTAAATTTGGTTAATGAGCTTGTGGTTTTCTCATCACGGCAAAGTCAAAGTATATGATCTCGCATCTTGTATAACGGTATTAAAGTTGTTGTCTACCTTAATGCCATTTTACGAGATCCGTGTTGCAACTATAGTGCTTGACTTTTTCATATCCTCAAGTTTTAAGCTCCCATATCAAGTAGCTTTAATGGCAATTTTCTCATAAGGCGATTATCTTTTTTCCCAACGAAAAACTGCACATAAAAAAAAATTTGATTTTCTCAATGTCTCATTTCCTTCGATTTTATCGCAAAGCTAACCGGCACTCATCTGCCAATTATTTATTTTCCGTTTATTTGCCGTACAGAAAATTTCAATCAGCTGATTCCCAACTTTTACATGTATTTTGAGTGGCGTTGCCAGCTGAAAACAATGTTTTTTGTCGGTATATTGAGAAACCCAAAATCGTTAACGGACAGTTTATCGGTCCAATAAATTTAATAATTATATTATATTAATAAATAAATAGTAACAGACAGTTTGTCGATACATTGAGAAAATGGCCATAAGACATTTAAGGTGATTAAGAAGCGTTCAAAAATAAACAAGCTTAATTTAATTCAATTTTTCTAATGGAATAAATACAAAAAAAAAATATTTGTATACTTTAATAGCTGGACCACTCAATGATCCTTCGATCCTATACAAAATTGCTGTGTAATAAACGGACTTATTGTGTAAGGCGTTGTCGTTATTGCCTAAGTCGCTTTTTGTAATAGATTTAAGAGCACAGCTTGTGTGTTACTTTAATCTATTACAAAAAAAACTCAGGTACTAACGACAACACCTAACACAATAAGGCCGAATGTGTCTTCTGATTAAAAAAAAAAAATGGTCGCCGTATTTATAATGCATTAAAGGCGTGTTCTATTGAATAGACTCTAATAATATGCATGGAATTAAATTTAAGCTCACTGTAAAAAATACAAATTAAACCCTTTTTTTTTTTTTTTGGTTTAATATAATTACTAAGTGGTTAAATAATAGTAAATAGCATTTAATAAAACAATTAAAATTTGGCTAATGATGAACTAGAAAATAATCATAGAAAATCAAAGCAAAAAACGTAAAATAAAGTTTAATAATAAAAAAAAATACATTTCAAATCCCAAAAAAAAAATGTTGTTTTAATTTTGTACTAACATATATTTATTAACAAATAAAAATTAAAAATATATTCGGTATGAAAAACCCTTTAAACTTACCTCGTCCGTATCACTGCCTACCAAGAGTAAATCAAATGGTATCGCCGCTACCAAATCGATCAAGAACCAACCACTTAAATAGTGGACTGCTATGCGACCGGGATGCGAAACGACTTCATCTTGCCCATTAACAAAAGTAGTACGGAAATTTATTAAAATATCAACAATAAATGTGACATCAACTACAAATATGGAAAGGTAATTTTACGAAAATATTAGCCAGTAAACATTTCATCGGAAGTACTTCATTTCTTTCCTTTTTTTTTAATAAGAACCAGGGATGTAACGATACGCCTTTTTGCCGATACGATACCAATACTCAAAAAGAAATACAGATACGATTATTGAATTTAAATTCAAGTTAAAATTATCGAATTAAAATGATTAAATTATTTTTATAAAAATTACAGTGCAAGACAAATTCAATATTTTAAGTTGATATTCATAAGATTTACGTTTGAAAAACAAAGTATTTTCAACTTTTGCGGAGATAGAATATTTCGCAAATCCGATAGAATCAGACCTGCAGTGGAAAATAGTCTCTCGGATGCGGCAGAACTCATTTGAAAACTTAAGTATTTCTGCGACATTTTCTTCAGGTTTCTTCTATAAATATTAGGAGATCTAAGGTATGGCTGACTTCCAAAACGTCAAATGCTTTGTATAAGATTAAAGTATATTTTTTCATTACGCCGCAGTACAATATATATGCAATGTAAAGCCTTCCAAAACATCAATAGTAAGTTTTAGTAACGCAGCAAAAAAGCAATCAGAGCATCGGTTTTAAAGTTGATGCCAATGCTTAGTGATATTTGGCATTTAATTTGCAAGCAATACAGATTTATTTTAATATTAAGCATTGCATCACTTACATTTCAAAACGTTTAAATAAATAGAACACATAATTGCATTGTTTCGGTACTTTGTACATGTGCATGGTTAAAATACAGTAGTAAAACTGTATACAAACTTTGTATTAGTACGTTTTGGAAGTCAGGGTATATCTCGACTTCTTCTGTAGCAGAACTACCTACGGATTTTGTAGTCTCTTCCAAGAAGCCCAAATACAAATACATTCAAGATTAAGCAATAAGAGAACATTTCACTCTAATGGGGACAAGCAAGACGGCTTGTCGTTACTCGTTACTCTTACGTAAACGTATACCTTGCGGATCAACTGTTCCGTTTTCCTTACCAAGGCTTATGAAAAAATGGGTACTCTAACGTTACTTTGCGTTGGGTATGAAGCTGATAAAATTAATATTTTTCTTCGTTAATACGTAATATCAGCTATCAGCTTTTGAAAATTTGTATATTTGTTTATAAAGCGACGAACAGTTCATCGACGTACACGACGTTTTTTACATTTTACATATAATGGGTGATTTTTTAGCTATTATCTTTTTGGCAACACTGGTTTAAACAGCTGACGCACGTTTCGTGTTTTGTTTCACTGTCAAACATCTTCAATTTGGTCTATAATTTAACCATGAATCGTCTTACAAACGGACAAGAAAAAGTCACAGTTTGGTGCGGTTTATGGGCTGGTGGTATCATTGGACAGTACTTCTTCAAAGATAATGCGAATCGTAACGTAACTGTGAATGGTGAATGGGACCGGTCAATTGGCCGCCTAGATCGTGCGATTTAACGCCTTTAGACTATTTTTTGTGGGGCTATGTTAAAGCTCATGTCTATACACACATGCCCGCTTCAATTGACGGATTGGAAGACAACATTGAAGCATTTATTCATGAGATACCGGCCGAAATGTTGGAAAGAGTATGCCAAAATTGGACTAAGCGGATGGACCATTTGAGGCGCAGTCACGGTCAACATTTGCATGAAATAATCTTCAAACATTAAATTATATGGACCGTACTATCGATTCAAATAAAGATTTCATGCATTTTTCTGAATTTTATATGTTGTTTTTTAACTTTCCTATAGCTCTTAAAAAATCACCCGATACAAAACACACAACTAACAAAACAAAATATACAAATTTTATAGATTTTGATAACCATCGGAATCTACCGCAACATTTGCATATGAGAAGCGAAGCCATAAGAATTTAAAGAAACGATTGCATTTTTCTGTTTTGGTATTATGCTCTGCTTTTTAAGTATCATTTCACTTAAAGTACCCATACATTTCCAATATAATAATTGATATTGTACAATAAAATTGTTTATATAAACATATGTAAATAATAAGGTGGAACAATATGTATATGGGATTCAATCATAATTCTTTTGATGTATATTGCTTGCTTTTTCTTATATTGAATGAAACAAAACATGAATGCCAGTTTCTGTGTTGCGATATCTAAACCTGTGATATAATTTTTTAGTTTGTGTTTAATTTCATTTTTCATGTTTAATGTTTTTTATGTTTGTCTACAATAAATGACTGGTCAATGTAATAAAAAATTAATTTCTCTTATAACGAATCCCTTGATAAAGTGAACATAACATTCACGAAACGTTGGGAAAATATGGATTCAATGCATTTTTAATTACATATAGAACTTTAGGCAGTATAAGCGAAAATAAAATCTAATTTAAAAAATCGCGCCCCTGGTTTTTGTTTTCTACTGATCAACTTATTAAGTAGTGTGGATCATGGTCCAATTATTAGGTCTATGCGAATCGCCTGCTGAATTTTTACAGAGTTGTTTTTTTTTTTTTGTGCAATTGTTTTTAACATCTTCATAATTTTTTATCCATGGGGCAGCCTGTAACCCCAAATGGACGCGTCCCCAGGTGGCGGATAGAGGAACGAACGAAACCACAGGAAATAATAATAACAATCAAAATCCCCCCTCGATGACAACCTTCGAAATGAAAACAAGGACACGATTCGGAACATGGAATATTCGAACAATGCTTGAACCCTCAAAACTTGCCTAAATAACGAAAGAATTCTGCAAGTATAAATTAACACTCCTTGGTCTATGTGAAACAAGATGGCCTGATTGCGGTGAACAGCAAACGACCGATAGATTGACATTGCTTTACTCAGGTAAACCAACGGGACAGCCAAGGGCTAGTGGTGTTGGCCTTCTTTTGTCCAAAAGTACTAAAGAAGCTCTGGTTGATTGGAAACCGCACACAGATCGCATTATATCACCTAGATACCTTTCTATTGTGCAATGCTACGCTCCGACGGAGAACGCTGAAGAATCGGATAAGAGTGCGTTCTACAGCCAGTTGGCACAGGTACTCGACTCTATTCACAGGGGAGACATATTTATATTAATGGGCGACTTCAACGCTCATGTCGGGAGTGACAACAACAATTTCGAATCTGTAATGGGCACGCATGGGCTAGAAACAATGAATGAAAATGGTACTTTATTCGCGGAAACATGCGCTAGCAACGCTCTCGTGATAGGCGGTACGTTGTTCCCACATAAGCGAATACATAAAGCCACATGAATATCTCCCGATTGTAAGACCGAAAACCAGATCGACCATATTGCTATCAGCAAAAAATGGAGAGGCTCTCTCCTGGATGAATGTATCAAGAGAGGTGCAGATGCAAGTAGTGATCACCGCCTACTTCTAGGAACAATAAGATTCAAAGTAGCGGCCGCCCAGAAGAACTATGCAGTCAGACGCAGGACTAGGTTTGAAACCTCTAAACTAAAGCAAGTCGATATACGAAATAATTACTCCAGCGATCTTGCTTATAAATGCGTACAACTACAAACAAGTACTTTTATTTGGAGGAATACTGGAAGAAATTGAAAACAACAATCTTGGAAACAGCGTCCCAACATATAGGCTCTAGAAAGGAACCAAAGAAATCATGGATATCTGATGACACCTAGACGATCACAGCGCAAGGATTTAAAATCGCATCTAAACTCTGCGCGAACTAGGTCACTGAAACTTGAATTAAGCAAAAGATATAGCCTATTGGACAAAAATGTCAAGAAAAGTGCAAGATGCGATAAACGGCGTTGGGCAGAAGATATTGCTACTCAAGCTGAAACTGCTGCAGCGACTCACAAAACGAGAGAACTATATGGCGCTTTAAGGAAACTGACAGGAAAGAACGTTAAATTTTCAAAAGGGAAACCACTCATTGAACCAGATGGAATATCTCACACCAACAGCCAAGCTCAGCTAGAGGTATGGGTACAGCATTACACAAATATACTGTCAGTACACCAGACATCCCAGGATGAAAATGTTTGCAGCTGCGAATCCCACGTGATTAGAGATGATATTAGCACTCTGCCACCCTCCTTATCAAAGATATGCAACGCGATATCATCTCTGAAAAATAATAAATCTGCAGGAATTGATGATGTTGCCCCAGAAATGCTCAGTGCAAATCCAGGCATAAGCGCTGCGCTCTTCCTGCCTATCATCGAGAACTTCTGGAATTCAGGCAAACTGCCTTCCGATCTTAAATAAGGATTAATAATCAATGTGCCTTAAAAGGGCAACCTTTCTGATTGCTCCAATTATAGGGGCATAACTCTACTGAGTATGGTCAATAAGGTCATAGCCCACATACTCAATAAGAGAATTTGAAATGCGCTCTCACCCGAACTCAGAAAAGAGCAAGCGAATTATTCATGTGTGGACCATGTAAACACCCTCAGGATCATTATTGAACAATCAATAGGGATTAGAACGCCGTTATATCTCACATTTATAGACTTTCAAAAGGCCTTCGACACTCTCTCTCAGCACGCAATATGGAAAGCACTACAATGTAAAGGTGTACTTACAAAAATTATTAATCTAATTCAAGCCATGTACGGTGATTCTTACTGTCGCATCTTGCACGATAGTCTGACCAGCCAGAAAATTAAAATTCATACGGGGGTAAGACAAGGGTGTGTCTTGTCACCTCTTCTTTTCAATATTGTATTGGACACAATTATGATAGCTGCGACTCAGGAAGCTAACGGTATTACTTGGGGCTTCAACAGCCGGCTAGAGGATCTTGACTACGCTGATGACATATGTCTTTTAACGCATCAGCAGTCCAGCATGCAGCAAAAACTGAACCAAGTGCAAGAGTACACGAAAAGAGCCGGTCTTGTAATCAATAGCTTTAAAACCAAATCCTTGCGCATAAACGCTGGAAATACAACACCACTAATTTTAGACAATACACCACTGGAAGAAGTAGGATTATTTAATTATATTGGTAGCATATTAACATCAACAGGAGGCTCCGAAATGGACATAAATAATCGTATGAAAAAAGCAAGACAAGCATTTGGAGCCTTGAATTATGTCTGGAAATCATCACAGATAAAACGTAGCACCAAAATACGTATATTCAACTCAAATGTAAAATCTATATTGCTCTATGGGTGCGAAACATGGAATACATCTCCAAGATTAATTAGCAGAATCCAGGCATTCGTAAACAGATGTCTTAGGAGAATCTTGCGAATCCATTGGCCAAACATAATATCAAACCAAGATCTATACGAAAGGTGCACTCAAAAGCCAATGTATAATGAAATTAAAAGCAGAAAGTGGCGTTGGATAGGTCATACATTGAGGAAGCCTGAAGGAAATATTGCCAAAGAAGCCCTACAATGGAACCCTCAGGGAAGCCGACGCAGAGGCAGGCCCACTCAAACTTGGAGACGACAAGTTCAAGATGAACTTAGGAAGGCGCATACAACGTTGAGTGAAATAAAATTATTAGCATTAAGAAAAAATGATTGGAAAAATTTTGTTGTGGCCCTATGATCCACCTAGGAACTTGGATGAAATAATAATAATTTTTTACAGTTTTTAACACTTTTATCATGTTTTACAAGAACAAAAAGCGTGTTATTTTTTCTATAGTTGCATTGTTGTAGTTAAGCATATACAACGATATTGTGTAGTCGATAGGCAGTACGTAAAAATTTACACAAAGTTTTTTTAATAGCATTGAACGACTGAATGGAAATGCGGATTTTAATTTTTAAAGAGTATGTCATCCAGATTTCTTCCGTCGAGTTGACAGTGTGTTCAAAACGGAGCCTTGTTTTTCAAGAATTTTCGAAAAAATTGGTCCAATTAACTCATGCGTGGATAAGGCACACCAAACAGAAAACCTGGGGCAATGCAATGGTTTTTGAAGTTTCAATCGAGGGTTGCGGGTTCTTGGGGACCTGTAACGGCAGTTTCACTTGTTGACGTTGCCGTTTAAGTGGAAATGAACTTTGAACAAAACTGTCAACGAACAATTACGTAAGAATCATTACTCTTATAAAATGTCTCCCCAGCGAACGCGCGATGCTCACTCGACCACTGCGACATCGTGACTGACAAATCCGCACAATCGATAATTCCAACGGCGCCACCCTCCCTCCGCATTGCTTCTTATAGGAACTTCCCGTAGTATACAGTTAGTCAAACTACTATTTTTAAAATAATAATATTTCAAAGTATTAATATGAGTTAATAATCACGTTTCGGCGCCGTCAACTGCTCACCAAGATCACGCGATTTATTGCCGTGTGTCTTTTTTTTGGGGCTTCATCACAAACCGTGTCAACGTGGTTAACCCCCTAACGTTGGAGCATATGAAAATCAACATTCGTGAAGTAATCGCTGAGATGCCGCCCACAATGTGCGAAACAAGTTGTCGAAAACTGCCTTAAATGGAACGACTGCTACAACCAATCTAGAAGCGGCCGTTTAAGTGAAATCGTATTTCGTAAGTAATGGCAAGATCCAAGCATTACAATGAAACGAAAGATTCATCGAAATCATAGCGTTACGTGTGTTTTATTTGACTTTACTTTTAAAACCGACATATGGATAATAATAACCTTTAGTTTTTATTGTGTTTAGTTGTTATGCAAAAAAAAAGCAATAAAATTAAATTACTTTTTAAAAAAAAATTCTAAAAACAATTTAATAAGTATCGTCGTATCGACAGTAAAATATCGCCGATATCGATATTTCGCCAAAACTAAAGTATCGCCGATATATCAGTTACATCCCTAGTAAGAACGGTTCGAGTACAATGACAATTACGACAAACTTTTGTACTTTAAAGAAAATAATACAATAGATAATGTAATTTTAAATCATACATACATTTGTACATAAATAAGTATGTAAGTATGTATGCATGTAGTATATAATAATTAGAAATTCTCGCTTTCATCAGTGGTGTTTTAGAAGGTGCAAGGAAGGAAGTATTCACGAAGGTTTTTTTTTTTTTGTTGGTTTTTTCTTAGGCATTCTATGGCAATTACTTAATTAGGTAGCATTTTTACTTTAATTCTATTATAATTTCTTACCTCGGCGTACAGCTTTTGTATAATGAGCGCGTTCAAGCCGCTTTAATTGTCAAAATAAATTGCCACTCAATTACACCACTACATTGACGTAAAGTACACAGTTAAGTATCACATATGTACGTCCAATTGTAAATGTGTGTGTATGTGCAATATATGGTGAGTGGCATTTTGTTTTGACAATCAATAACGTGGTTATTTTTTTAAAAAAAATATTTTGAATTAGGTATCAGAGACCCCATAAAGTATATTTATGGATTTAAAGGATCAGAAGAATAGGCAAAATTCGTTCATTTGGAATAGAAAAAGAAACATATTTAAATAAAACATGTATAAAAGTACATATTACACAAAATTAGTCTAAAATTGTGTATGCGTTGATGGAATTGAATTTTGAAACGAAGATATTCATTCATTGGACCACATCAATTCACAAAAATAGACTAACTCGCTTAAACATTATTCTCAATACGAAGTCCACCACGGGAGAGTGATCATTTGACATGATAGAAATATACACCTTAACACATATTTATTGTCATCGTTTCATTTCCAACATTTACTTGGTTCTTGTGTTCAATTGTTAATTTTGAAATGTGGTATAATTTGAATTTTGGAATTACCAATTTATTAGTTTTTCTTTTTTGTATATGTACATATTTGCAGTATTCTCCAAATCCTTATCCAGCCAAAAGTTTTCAACTTGTCCATTTTGTAAAAAAACATTTTGTTTTTTGTTTCTTGTTAAGTGATTTTCTAGAATTCGATATTAATTTTTAATTATTTTCGTTCGATAATAAAAATATTGCTAATTTTTCTTTGTCTTCTGTGAAAATAGCTTTGAAATTGTTGAACTTTGTTTGTGCCTCATTTCAAATAAAGTTTTTGAATCAGTAATGGATGTTTTTAATTTTGTAGCTTTTTGACAAAACCACTTAAAAGTGAATTACTTTTTTTTTTTTTTGGTTTCAGTTAAATTTAAAAACTTTTTTAATACATTGTTGATGATTTCCATGGCAATAATAATATCGGGTTTACATTAAGAAAATTATTCAATATCATCGATTTCTGAACCTAAGTACGTATTTAAAAACCAAACTGTTCCTCAAAAAATCGCCAAATCGGTTTATAAATGACTAAGAAATTAGGCAGAAAAACATCAAAATTTTAATTAATTTTTCCAGCCCCAGTATGGCCTGAACCTAAGTGCATATCGGGTGATTTTTTAGCTATTATCTTTTTGGCAACACTTGTTTAAACAGCTGAAGCACGTTTCATGTTTTGTTTCACTGTCAAACATCTTCAGTTTGGTCAATAATTTAACCATGAATCGTCTTACAAACGAACAACGCTTGTAAATTATTGAATTTTATTATCAAAATACGTGCTCTGTTAAGAAAGTTCATCGCGCGCTTCTTGTGTTCAGCGACTAAGCTCATTTTTGGCTCAATGGGTACGTTAATAAGCAGAATTGTCGATTTTGGAGTGAAGATCAGCCAGAAGCATTGCAAGAGCTACCAATGCATCCAGAAAAAGTCACAGTTTGGTGCGGTTTATGGGCTGGTGGCATCATTGGACCGTACTTCTTCAAAGATGATGCGAATCGCAACGTAACTGTGAATGGTGAGCGCTACCGTGAGATGATATCCAACTTTTTTTTGCCCAAAATGCAAGAGCTTGACTTACATGACATGTGGTTTCAACAAGACGGTGCCACACGCCACACAGCACGCTTAACAATAGACTTATTGAGAGGCGAGTTCGGTGAACATTTTATTTCACGTTCGGGACCGGTCAATTGGCCGCCTATATCGTGCGATTTAACGCCTTTAGACTATTTTTTGTGGGACTATGTTAAAGCTCATGTCTATACACACATGCCCGCTTCAATTGACGCATTGGAAGACAACGTTGAAGAATTTATTCATGAGATACCGGCCGAAATGTTGGAAAGAGTATGCCAAAATTGGACTAAGCGGATGGACCATTTGAGGCGCAGTCACATTTGCATGAAATAATCTTCAAACATAAAATTATGTAAAGATTTCATGCATTTTTCTGAATTTTATGTATTTTTTTATTAAACTTTCCTATAGCTCTTAAAAAATCACCCATTATTTAAAAACAAAACTATTCTTTAAAAAAATCACCATAATCTATACAATAAAAATGAAATGTTGGTGTTGCTGATCGCATAACTTGAGAACGGCTTGACCGATATTTTTTTAAAATGATCGCCATGGTCCAACTTAGGTTTTTACGGAAAGAAAATTTTTCCCCGCCCACTTTTACGCCCACTGTTTTCGATTTACCTAAAATCAGAAAACGGCTCCCTCGATTTCACTAATTTCTTTTCAAATGTTCGTATTAATCCATTTTAAGTTTTCATCGAAAGACAAATTTACCACGCCTATTTTTACGCCCACTTTTTCTATTTATTGACCGATTTGGACGATTTTTTCTTTAAAATGAAGGCCATGATCCAACTTAGGGTTTTACGGAAAGAAAATATTGGCACGCCCACCCTTACGCCCACTTTTTTTGATTTACCTTAAATCAGAAAACGGCTCCATCGATCATTAGTTAGCAGCTACCGAGCGAAGCCGGGGCGGCCAGCAATAGTTAAAAAAATTACTGTTGTGTTTCATACAAAAAAAGTCCTTAAATAATAAGACGTTTATTATTTTGCCACAACTACTCAGTGGAAATCTAAATTATGAGGGTTGCATACAGCATTCATATTTTTTACTTGTCATTATTTTTAAAACATATGACTTTATGACTTCCTTGTGAATCCTCCATTTGTATTGTTGAAAAAATAGTCGATTTATGGTCAAAATATTGAATTCCTTAAGAGGACGCTTTTGAAACCCTTCACTTCATTCTTAAGCCAATGTGAAAGATTATACGATTTGAGACAGCTGATTTAAGCGCTTTTACTTGGTATACCTTCATTTATTAGCGATAAAGTATTCAATGTGTAATTTTTTATGTATGTAACGGTAGTTTAAGCCGTACTTTATGAGAATTTGATTATTTTTAAATATGTTCTGCACATAAAAGTTTTAAATCGATATTTGCAAATAATGAATTATTAAGGACAAAGAAAGATCGATTGGAAAAATATTAAGATATTATAAATTTTCCTAAATTGGCCAAGAAATCACAATTTTTTAAATTTTTGAAACCAACTTTAAAAAATTATCTTTACTAAAAGGATTCTTAATAAGATGATTTGTTAAAAAGCTACAAAATTTTTTTAATAAAAAATTTTAAGTTTTCGGTAGTTAATCATTTGAAATGTATTCAATTTGAATTTACGCATTTTCCAATTAAATATTTAACGAATATTTTTTTGTTGCGAATCTTTAACTACTTGCTGATACATTTGTTTATTGTAATATTTCAAATTAATTTTGTCTTGTATGGATTTTCTTTGCTCTTTGTTCCAATTACCTATAAGATCCACAATAACTATAGGATCACTGTTAATATACTTATTGGTACGTCTCTGATAATCTTGTTCACCCAATAAAAATGCAGCTACATATGGTGTAAATATTGCCGTATACATAACCAAAATCAAAATGATCCAATCCCAGACAGCCTTGAATGGGGAATAATGCAAAATAGTCCATCGATGAGTTTTAGCAATCATATTTTTTTGTTCGGGTAAAACATTTGCTCCCAGCGATAGTACCTAAACCAAAATTGAGGATAAAAGGAGTAAAATTAAGTATAATTGGAAAAAATTAATAATAATATATACATATATAACAAGTAAAAAAGTATAGTCGGTCAAGCCCGCCCATATGATACCCTACACAGCAGTATTAAGAAACACATCATGCTTATGTGTCCATATAAATATAGATTTATCTATGTTTATAAACTTCATTAAAATCGGTTTGAAAGTTTGTGAGAGGCAGAACTTGCCCCCTACCTCCCCTTGTGATCCTATTTTTGAATAACTGTAGAGCTTATGTGTCCATATAGATATGGATCTATCTATGTTTTTAGTTTCATTAAAATCGGTTTGATAGGCATAAATTGCCCGTATCTCCCTTCGTGGTCCTATTTTTAAAAAAATGTTCAATATAGTTCAATCCATAATACAACTACAGAAGGTAGTTCCACTCTCTCTTTTTATCTCCATATTAACGTTCTGACGTTTATGGGAATTATCAGAATTTGTGCTACCATATGTATTTCATTAAGTAATCCAAATTTTCTGTTTTTGTTTTATTATTTTTTTTTTTCTGAAGTTTAGAAAAATTTAATTTTAAATTACAAAAGATTGTAGAACATTTATATTAAAAAACTTTTAATATTCATGTGAATTAATAAATTGTAGTCATGAGGCCACCAATGATGAACATGCCGTAGAAATGGGCATAAAATATAGTCTGTAACAAAAGATCGATGTGGAAAACCTGAAATGTTTAAATGAAGAATCGGAAGGTAGTTGTAAAGTATTTGAAACAAATGAAAAGCGTTTGGACTTAGCGGAGTTTGTTCAAAGTAATGCCGATGAAGAGTTTATTTTCAATATTCCCTTTACCGGCAAGTTAAAGGAAATTATGTGGCGGGAGCCAATGACGACGAAGAGTTACTTTTAAATATTACCTTTACTGGCAACATTAAGTTAAAGGAAATTATTGTGGCGGAAGCCAAAGATAATTTACATCCTAATAAAATTAAATTATTAAAAAACCGTCCTGCCATTACTATTGATGACTAAAGTAATGGCAGGCTAAAGGGGATCAAGAATTTGAATTATCAAGAGACTGTCAAGCCGAAATTGAATATTCAACAAAAGTGGTGACATGCGATGATAATACAAAAATCTATTGCTCTTTGTGGCGAAAATCACACGTGCGATATTTTGGTGCTCCGTTTTTGTGTGTTTCGGTGTGATTTTTAATTCCGAAAGCACACCCAAAACCCAGAAACGATATGACTTTAAGAGCACCACAAAATCACACGTGTTATTTTGAAATCACGCGATTTTCAGAACCGACCCGATTTCAAATCCTCCTATCAAATGTTATTCAATTCGGTGCTTTTTTGATCGTAGCTTTTACAAAAAAACAACTCCTGAACATATATAGGCTTTTAAGTCTATAGCTTTCTTATTAATGTATTGGCATATAATGGTAGTGATAAATAATTTGGACACGAGAACTTTTGTAAAAGCTACACTGTCATGGTAAATGTTATGCTTAGAATTAAACATAGGCCCCATAAAAACCCCCTTCATCAAACCACTTCATGACGAAAAAATCTCATATATGTTGATGTAGATGCCTAGATAATATTCGGCACAAAGAATACTTATATGAATCTTACATAATTTCATTTCTTTAGGTCCATGATTGCCCAAGAGGATATACTCTCGAAACTTTGCCTGCCACATGATATCACGTAAAGCAACCATTTCTAAAAAAAACATTCTAAAATCAAAACACGGGTAGAGAATTCGCCTTGATATCATATGGCCAAGTATACTTTCTTACTAATATCAAAATAAAATATTGATAATTTGTAAGACAAATTACACATTTTAACTAATAACTTCCGAAAGGAATTAATTGTATTTATTTTATATGTGGCAACGCTTTTTTAATATTTACAAAAAAACTAATTTCAAATAATTCCGATAAACTTCAGAAAAAATATTGTGAGAGAGAAATGGAACTACCTTGTGTATTTGTATCATGGTTCTATCTATGTTTTAAATTTCATTAAAATCGGTTTGCTAGTTTCTGAGAGAAAGAAATTTCCCCTATCTTCCCTCGTGTTCCTACGATTTGGCCCATTTTCAATAGGCTTGGTCCATGTGCTAATAAAAACCTATGTCTCAAATTTTATCAAATTATCTCCGAAATTGCGACCTGTACTTTGCGCACAAGGTAACATGGACAGCCAGCCAGCCGGACGGACATCGTTAGTTCGACTCAGAAAGAGATTCTGAGTCGATCGGTATACTTTAAGGTTTAAGGTCTAAGACCAATATTTAAGTGTAACTGTACCGAGTAACAGTTTTTTGAGTTTTCAACATTACCATATGCAATCGTTTTAAGCCTTTCTTTTTCAAGCTGTTTGTCATGGAGAGCTGTAAATCTGTGGTTTTCATGGGCAACCGCGTGTGTCCATTTTTTAGATCTGTAGATGATGATGACACATTGCTTCATTTTAAACGCTCTTAACATGGTTCTAAAAATTTCTGAAAAAAGGGCCAATTCCGATTTTTTAATGTAATAAACAAGTTTAAAAAGTTTAACACCTATCCCATAGTTTGATCTGGAATGGTTTTTTATCTCTCCTGAAGATTTAGAGACACACGCGGTTGTCCATTAAAACCACAAAAATAACCCAACGTGGCTAGTGGAGAACCATTTATAATTCAGACGTTTACTGGTGGAAACCAAAATACACTGAAGCGGATTTTGGAAGCTCTCGCCTACGAAGGTTAAGGTTAAGCGATAACTTGTGGATAAGGCACCAAAAGCGTGTGATACCCTGGCAGTATAACTTTAAATAGTTAACCAAAAACTTTAAGTTTAAGGTCAAATTCCAAAAAATAAAAGTGTCAAAAAGTTTACTTTTTAGGCTATGACACGAAAAAAAAATAAATGCAATATATATGTATATTAGACCGTTCCTCAAAAAAAAAGTATCCACGTACACCCTCTAATATAAAGTATTTTTGCAAGTTTTCGAAAAAAAAAATTTTTCCCCGAATGTAGGGGTTGCCTTTTTAAATGTTCGTTATATCTTAGGCATTTATAGTCCGATCTTAAAGTCTCGAGAAGACCAATGAACGATAAATGTCAAGTATGTTTTTAGAAAATGTTAAGTATAAACAAAAAATTGAGGTCGGTCATACATCCCCCTAGGAAACAAACGCTTTGGTATAGCATACTTTAATATCGGACTGTAATACGAAGTAACGAAATAGTATGTAAAAAGGCGAACCCTACGTTCGGCAAAAAAATATTTTTCGAAACCACCTTGCAAAAAAACTTTATATTAGAGGGTGTACGGCGCACTTTTTTTCCTTGCAAGGTATATTATCTTTAGTTTCTTAATCTTTTCAAAAACTGACCTAAATATACATATGTATATAAGTACATACTAGGTTTTCTATTACCCAGACTTTTTCCATTTCCTGGAGCGCCAAAAATATATCTTTCATTTTCGGTATTTGCCGGAAATTTTTTTGTGAAGAATGACATGAAAAGTATAAAAGTATAGACATGAAAAGGCAATAGCATGTACTTAATCAGGAAAAATTGAATCACTTTTATTGTTTAGAAAATGTTTAAGACCTTTAAGTCCAGTAGAAATTGCTCGGCTTGCCTTTGGTTCCTAAATGCTTGGCATCGTCTTTAAATCTCCTGGTCGCATTAAATGAGATTTCAGAAAACAAATAGTGATAAAACAACTAAAAGTTCTATATACGGTTATGCCTAATATTTGATACCCTACACCATGGTGCGGTAAGAACCAGAGATCAGCAATCTTAAAAATTTTATTAAGATTCTGTCGGAAAATAAGTCAAAAATTATGTCCCCGCTGCAAAGTCGTTGAAATAATTTTTAGATGTGTTTCCCTTATTCATCCTTATCAGGATCAGGGATGGAAAAACGCCTTTCCGCTTTCGTACCAGTTTTTACAATTTTGTTTGTTTAATGTTAGAAAGATGTATGAATATGTTTGTTAAAGCATGAAATACTGTAGGATCTAGAAAGGGCGCAGCTTGTGCGAATGTGGAATAGAAGCATTGCTTGACAAATATTCTTTATATCTGAAAACAAGACATACACTTTTAAACCATAAGCGCGAATAATTTTCGTGTTGATATTTAAATGTGTAAGTGATTAAGCAGTTTTTAATCACCAAAAGTACTAAAAAAACTCATACCGATGATATTTGAAAAAACGATATACACTAAAGATTTTGTTTTGCTAATAAAACCACGAAAATTCAAAAATAATTTTCGAAAAGGGCTCATCTCCGGAAAGAGTAATGACCATTTTCTCCATCAAATGTTAAAGCAAAATGTATTGATTAAGAAAAAATACGGATACAAAATTTGACAAACGGTCGGTAAATGTTTATTTTCTAAACCATTTTAGAAACTTATGTATTCTCATCACACCAGAGGTATATTTTAACAGTATATCGTCCCCTCAATATAACTATAGCGTATAATTTTTTTGGGGTTTTGAGAAAATCGTGTTTAAAGTTTTTGTCAAATCGGATGTCTATTAAAACCTCAATATCGCGGTAAATAAAAATTCTTCGTATTGGATTTTTCGACGAATACATAATACCGTTTCTTGTCTTTAAATTGACCAATTTTTTTTTATTCTACGCATCCTTTAAGACCATAATTATGTCATTCAAAGTGCAAGTCCTCCATATGGGCTATTTTATTTTTTAAGGAATTCGTATGATGTATCTGATACACTATTTTATTTTGTATGGTATACGCTGTTTTATTCAAAAATTTTACGGTATTTTTATTAAAATATTTGATCTCAAAAATATCAATTTGTAACACTATAAAACAGTGATTAATTCATAGTTTTGTTAATTCAGTGGCACATATTCATTACTTTCCAATTTGGGTTATTATAAACAAAAAATTATGACAAATTAAGGTATACATTGCGTAAATCAAAAATAACTAGAAGTTCATTCGTCTTCTTTATCTTCCTCTGCTACATCTGGTTCATCTAAACAATTTCGCTTCTTTCCACCTTGTAAGTTAAAAAAAAATGACTGCGAGCCACGAGGAATTACATTCTTCTTGCACAAATTTTGGAGATAATCCAGCTTTCGATGATCGGAATGAAACTATTTCTCAAACAATAGTGTATATTATTATAAGCTATTTTATGAGTTAAAGTTTTCATAAATTGTAGTTTATTTCTACAGGCTAAAATGGAGTATAATGCGTTTACACTTTTATTATTTTAATAACTTTGGAGTGGCAATTTCAAGTAAAATAGCGCATATGAGCTTGTGCACTTATTAAAGGAAAATTTTGAACAAGAAATTATACACTATTTTTTCCAACGACATTTTGACCCACTTTTTGGAAGTAGAATTTGACGCAATTTTGACCAGACATAAAATCAATGAAGGAGATTCTAAATATGCAATAAAAAATAATAGCGTATGAGCACATTTATACAATTACAAAAACAACCAAATTCAACACTGGACATTTTATCTTTCTTGTTATTAACTAATTTAATACTTTGTGTGATGGTGTGAATACAAACTGTCATGTTACATTAGATTTTTTGACAGTCGCATCAAAACTTATTAGATTTCTATCTTACAAAGTATTATGGAATACGTAAGACTTGTGAGATAGTGTAATCTAAGCTTAAGCTGTTTAATATCTTTAATTTGAGTTTACTTAAGGCTTGCTTACACTACTATACTTTGAATTAATACATGTTAAAACTCAAGTTATATGAGAAAGTGTGATAGTGTGAATGCAATGTGTCATGAAAACGACAAGTATTACGAAAAAACCATTGACAATGTCAATTTGACTTTCCATACGACTTCTTCGTTTTTTGAAATTTTTCAAAACAATAATTCTTTTCATTTGATTTGCATTCTAACAAAAGCATATTAATGTGTGATAGCAAGGTATATTTACACAAGGTAGACTCATTGGGGAGTGTAGACATGCTGCTCTATAAAAGGAACCAAGTTGTCAAAATTGTCTTTATATAAAACAAAAACAATTTAACGCACACATGTACAAATTTTGGCTCATATACACGAAATTTGACGTTTGGGTTCCAACTAAGGGTAATCAGCTGCCAAACATATGGGCCAACGAGTTTACCTTGTGTAAATATATCTTGTGTGATAGTGTGACTACAAACTGTAATGTTAAGTTGCGTCTTCACCTGACAATTTTTTGTCATACCAAACGTCAAAGTCTTTATAAAACTCGAAAATGTTTGTCGGCGCTTTTCTTTTTTTATATGAAGTTTGACGTTTATTGTGACAAAAAAATTGTCAGGTGAAGACCCCATGTTACATTCGATTTTTTGACAATCGCAATAAAACTCATTAGATTTCTATCAAAACAGATATATTCATGTTCGTTAAGAATAAAAAATTTGTAAAAAATAATATTTTGAAATATAAATAACGCACTTACCGTTTCAACAGGATCTGGAAATTTTATTTCAATTTTTGGACTTAATAAAGCTTCCTTATCTAATGTGTCTTCCCCAGGTTCGCTGACATGCTTCGATGAGAGCTTACGACCAAAAATTTGCGATGAAAACTTATAGCGGCTATTGCTGTTGTTGTTGAGATTTTTTCGCTTCTCCTCAGGCGTTGTTTGACAACTACTTTGCGCTATAGATTTCGAGAAACCATGATCTTTGCTGGCATACGGTGCCTCGGTTTTATTGAATTTTCGACTTTTTTCACTGACATTGTCGGAGCCGGTCTGTATGAGTACGGCTTTATGACGTTGTTTTTCACACTTATCACAAGATATTCCGGGACCAACAGGAACAACAGTTTCCGTTGGCTGATTAATTGGTTTCATTGTACAATTCTCCAGAGGAGGTAATTGTGAATGTATTAAGGGAGCTGCCGCCGCATATGGAGCCTGTGAGGTCGTTTGATGTAGTGACTGTTGTTGTAGCGACCGTTGCAGTTGTTGCTGCTCCTTTTCTTGTTGTTGTTGTTGTTGTTGTTGTTGTTGTTGTTTGCTAAGTTGCTGCTTGCGTTTATGTTGTATGGCTTCGTAAGTATTTGAGCCATATTTCTTACCCTGCTTTAGATTCTCATGCAGACAGTTTTTTATATTCTCTAAGCAATTTTGGGAAATTTCTTTTCTAGCACATTTCCGATACATGAACTCATCCTCGTCGTCTTCGATATTAGAACGAACTATCTTGTGATACATTCGGAAGTTATTAGGTGTCTTTTGAAAACTGTTACGTAAGAAATATTTTCCATTTTCATCTTTGTACGACAAAAGGTTGGAGTTCATAAGAATGTCAGAAACAAAAATGCTTTTCTTATTCATCTTGTTAGCTGTGCACATTAAGGAAAATAGTTCACGCTCCACAAATTTTTGCAGCTTGGTAGAGGTTAAAATCTGATGAGCAAATTTTTTTTTACGTGATTCTAGCAGAGGAGTTTGCTTGTTCTTAGATACGTAAATCTCACATTGACGTAGAATTTCGTCCAATTTACGTATCTCATTAAGTTCTATGCAAGATTTTTGTGACATAATGTTGTACTATTCTACAATGCATCTAAAAAATACGATGATATATATATTATTTTAGCACATCCATACATACATATTATTTAATAAGGCCCAACAAAAAAATCACCAAGTGAAAAATTACATCAGCCTAAAAATATGCCATTTTGTTTTTTTTTTTTTAACAATTGCCACAAATAGTTGCAGTTTCGTTTTAATTTCACATAATATAATTTAACACTTACTTAATATATTTTTTAATAATTTTTCAATTTATTTCCAATTTTTCAAAGTTTTTTCTTAAAGATTTAACTTTTCACTATTATGCAAAAATTTCTTTTCGTCACTGAAAAAATCTTTATGTTAACAGTGCTGCCAATCGTAATAAAAATTACAACAGTATAAAAATCAATAGTGTGATACCAATTTGGTTAGTTTACAGGACACATATTTTGTAAAGAAAAATAATTTATTAAGAACTTTTTCTAAGCCATGAATTTATCATTTTAAGCAGTTTTTAAATATTTTCTTATAAGTAGGTACATAATTAAATTATTATATGTATTTTATTTATTGCAGAGGTAAAAAAGTACCGTATGAAAAATGCCCAAATCAGTTGCAAGGGCAGAAAAAACATCCCATTTCCGTCTCGTAACCAGCGCTGCCATAACTGTTTGATGAGAATATGCCAAAACTTCAAACAAATCTGCTAAATCTTAAAATGAAGAAAATATGCTCAAAATCTGCCAAGATTAAAACATACAATTTTTAATACATACATATGTATATAACATTTTCTAAAAATAAGTTAAATTTGTACAAAAAATATATGCTAAAAATCTGCTGAATTTTTATAAAAAATATTATGCTTAAAATCTGAAAATTTTTATAAAAATATTATGCTTAAAATCTGCTAAAGAAAAGGGAATTGTTGTTGTAATAATTTTAATATAACATCAACATCATTAGGTCTTTTTAGCTTATAAAGAAAAATAAACTGAAAATGAATATGAAATAGTTTGAAAATATGTATAATAAGTCTGTTTGAAACAAAATTTGATAAAAAAAATTCTGCTTTTGGACAAGGAAATATGCTAAAAAGCAGTAAGCATATTTTTTCAAAAAAAAATTCTCAACTCAATCTGGACACACTGCTCGTTACGCCTGTGTGCTCTGCAGAGTTATTAGGCTTTTTTCTTAAAAAATCGTCAAAAGTTTTAACCAAATTCGTCAAAATCGTCATGAACATTTAACAAAATCGTCAAATATTTAAATTTACAAATCAGACACAATTTATTGCATTGATTGGTTAAAAAATACAATGATATGGTTAGGTGTTATTCTATTTATTTCAGCAAGTAGGCTAAAATATATTTATCATTTAAAAAGAAATACATAAGAAAAAATACATTTTCATAAAAACAACAAAAATTTATTTATTCTATGAGCTTCATATATTTAATGACTTTATACACTACCAAAAATTGAAGGAATAGGACTATTACAAAAAAGCTTTATAAAATACATAACTGAAATTTAGCTCATAGAATAAATTCGAAAAATAAAAAATGTAATTCATATATCCATATTTACAAAAACATTAAATAAACAAGAAAATCTCATTTGCTATTAACTCGAGCTATATTTAAATGATTAATTTTTAGCGCTTTCACTTTTGCAAATGGTTTTTACTGTTGAAGGTGCTTAAGCAATGGTTCTGTCTATATCAAAAGCCTTTTTACTTAATTTAAGTTCCAAACTAATGCAGTTTCTTCTCTTTGCACTCATTTTTCTACACAACTTCTTAACATGCAACTATACTTAGGTTAGGTAACAGAATTAAATGGGAATTCGCCTTTTTTACACGCAAATAGAAAGATTCCTCACATGTGATTATGACTTCAGTGAAAAAATCCAACCGTATGTAGCGACGCAAATCGAAATCATAAAAATGCAAGGCGCATTTAACCAATTTTTAAAAAGCGACGCAAATAGGACCGACGCAAATCGGGGCTCTAGTGTATATTTTTTGCAGTATCGATGGCATGAATATAAATACAGTATTTTTCGTTTAGCTGCACATTCAAGTTTGCACGAAAATTCGTGCAGCTACGCAAAATATTCTCTTACGCAGTATTCACTTACCAGCATAAATGATGCTTTTAAAAGAATTCACTTACCTGCATAAATGTGCACTTATGTACAATTTTTTTCTTATTACAAAAATAGATTTAGTCACGCAATCATTATTTTCAACAAATTTTTTTAATACAGTTTTAAATTTAACATTAATATATGTTCATAAAACAATTTCGCGGCTTAGACCTACATATGTTAAATTTTTGAATGGCAATCAGAAAGTTTTATGCTTTTTTTTCAGAAATTGGAACCAGCTTGAGTAAAATATCCTGATTAGTAACAACAGTTTTAAACGATTACAAATTATTTTCAGGAGGGGAATTTGTATTGGACCCAATCATCCCAAAATTCAGTAAAGTGATTGCAGGTGATAAAAAAACATAGTGAAATTAGTTTTTGAGTTTACAGTGAATTTCAGAAAGCTACTAAGTATGGGATCTGAGATAAATTACGGACCGTATATCACAAAATTGCATCGCATTTTTTCTGGCCATATGCAGCTAAGTTTGAAGAAATTTTACCGCAATATCTATATCTGCTACGGTTTTAGGAGCATTTAATTAATTTCCCAGAGTAGGCTGTATATGGGGCCTATGGTAAATTATGGACTGCCCTTCACGAAATTTAACAGTAAAATTTACAATCGTATAAAACGAATTTGTGCAAAATCTTATATTATTGCGTGCATTATGCCACCATTTATGTTAGTTTTTGTAACGAAATAATCATCTTTTTAGGGCGGTGGTTCCACATTTTGATTCTCAGCTCTGATCCTACGAATAACTACAAGCAATTTGGCACCAAGTTTGTTCATTTCTTTTGAGTTGTTCGAAAGTGAGCGTGTTTTCAACAGACGGACATGGCTAAATCGACTTAGAATTACTCAAGGACCCAGAATATATACACTTTATGGGGTCTGAGATGAATAATAAAAAAGTTTCACACGGAATGACAAACTTAATATGCCCTCTTCACAACTAATTGTGGTGGAGGGTATAAAAATCGTCCAAAATGGGGTCTGAGATGGCTAATAAAAAAGTTTCACACGGAATAACAAACTAAGTACACGCTCATTCACCACTTTTGGTGATGGAGGGTGCACACACAAACACATCTGCCAGATCAAATGCATTTTCAATTTAAATTTTTATTTTAAAATTAAATTTTTTGTCTATCTTTTTCATAAAATAGCGATATGATACATTATTTTTTATGAGGCACTTAATAATAATTTTTTGTATTTAAAAATAAAAATTGTTGACCAAAAATCGAATGCTGTTATCCAAAATATGCACTTAAGCAAAATGCACGTACACGATTTTTTTTTCTAACAAAATTAAGCCATCATACACAATGCTTTGTATTTTGTGCAGATAGGCAAAAAATGCAGTTAAGTGAAATGCAGCTAAACGAAAAGTACTGTATGTAATTGTAGAATTCGAATCACTTATGCTTCTAATGAAAGGTTTGTGATGGGGGAGATTTTTTTTTTTTTTTTTTTTTTTGTTTTATTTTTAATAATTTTTGTATTTCGATAAATTGATTTTTACGTTTTGGACTGTTCCCAACATAATTGTAAATATTTCTTGAAAGTGTTTTATTGATGCCAGAAAATCGTCATAATACTATTGCTTTAAGTACAAAAAACGTCAATCGTCATTTTACTGTATTTTCTCTAAAAAAATCGTCAAAATGACGAAAAATCGTCACATCTAACACCCTGTTGTTCTGTTCCTCTAGCTGAATTGATTGAAAACAACTCTTCCTCTCAGTGTTGCCAGTGAATTTTCGAGAAAGATATATTTTAGTTTCCAAAAAGATATCCTTTTTCTCAAAAAGATACATTTAGAAAAAAATTGAAAGTCCTTTTTCAACGTTTAACATTTATAAGGTTTACATTTATACTTCATATTAAATGAATATTGTAAAGAAAATGATATCATATAAATTCATTTTTATATTTATTTAAGTCATAAATATTAGGTATGTAATATTTTTAAAAATACAACAAGCAAACATTAAAATTAATTATATTAACTATACTATCTTTGGATGTTATCGAAACAAATTCATTTTTGTAAAAATTAACGTACGAGTTAAGGCGGTAATACCAAGGCGATTATATCAAAAAGTTCATATAATTTCCTGACAATAAAAGATTTTCATATAACCTCCGAACAACTTCGCACTACTTGTATTCCACGATTTAGGTGAATCGTATGTTAAAACGTCCTTAATGTTTTCTTTCACCATTATGAAAGCTGCTATTGTATAAGTATTTAGTCGGTTACGATGATCAGTCTTAATAAGTTTTAGTACATTTTGCATACAGATTCAAAACATACGAAAAATGTCAGGATTATACATGGTACGTGAAGCCATCAAAAGATACGAAAAATGTATCTTTCGTTTCCTAATGGCAACACTGTTCCTCTTTATTTTGTTTTATGGTGCTATAAAATGCTTTTATTTTTAACGCCCTCTTCTAGCTTCAGAATGCAACAAAAATTTGTTTGTCTAAAAGTTATTGTCTTCTTTTAGGCATAAGTTTGTAAGCTATTGGTAATTGGGTAAAAAACAGCACAATCAGTGATGACAGAAGTGCAGATTTATCTGAATTTTGCATTAATACCTCAAAATTGACAAAATACAGATTTGACGGTTTTTGGCTTAAAAATTCCGATTTTTTAGCTCGGTAGAAACTTCTTTACTTTGCCACTAATGTTTGTACTGTTACCACTACTGTAGCTACTGAGTTACAGTTGTTACGGTTTTAGCATTTACCATATGCAATCGTTTATAACCAAGAAATGTAAACGTGTTTTATCTGGTGGAGAAACAAGAAAAAACACAAGAGTACCATGAAAAAACTCAAGGCGTTTTACTGGTGGAGACCAATATACTTTGGAGCGGATTCTGGAAGACCGCGGACTTGTTAATGAGGCTCCAAACAAATCTTGTGATACCCTGGCAATATAACTAAAAATAGCTAGTCAAAAACATTTTTAAATAAAAAAAATTATTGACATTTTCGGTACTTACGGCGATTTTTGCACTTGTAGTACAGAACGCGAACCAATTTGCGCAAAAAAAAAAATTAAAAGAAAGACACAAAGAAAAAAGAAATATTTCAAGTATGATGTCTAAACGTTTCAAAATTGATTCATTTGTAGAAATTTTATTCACAAAAGATTAATTAAAAATTCACATCGTCTTAACACATTTACATCAATGGAGTTATATCATCTGATATTTACACAAAATTATATTAATATTTACGTACATATATATTTATTCATATGATTAAATATCTTTAATCATTGCATTATATTATTTCTTGTAAATTCATCATAATACTTTTGATAGTATAAATAACATGTCAACCATAAATATTTAATTTGATGTTCTAAATTACAAAGATATGATTTATCCTTACTCAGCCTGAGTAATAAAATTTGGATAGATATTTTGAATGTAAAAATATCCAAAAATTAAAAGACATGGTCTGAAAATCGCATTCGTGTGAAATTGAAAGCAAACAAATTTTGAAAACATGCCTGTGTTGAAAGATATACACATTTCTTTTTTTTATACCTCATACTTCGAAGACCATAACTACAGCTGTTTTCCTAAACGCCTGTTGCATTGTAGTAATACATGGATGGCAACATGTTCTTAAATGCAACCATAAAAATTTTGACAATGCATTTAATTCCGCAATGCAACTTTATAGTTGTCACTGCGCAAAGAAAAGCAAAAAAAAGAGCATTTAAAAAAATGTAGATGCAAACCTACTTTTAAAATCAGAAACCTCCACCAATTTAATTTCCAGAACATCGTCATATGTTTTGAAATGAATTGTTATATCTTTTTCTAAATTCACTACGTAAAAATGTACTAAGTGTGTTTGGAAGATTTTAAAATCTGGACGCAGATTTTGCAGATTATTTTAAGAAAAATTATGGTTTTTTGCTGATTTTACTTCTACAAGATCTGGCAACACTGAGCACAATATGCACTTTTTGAATTGATTTGTTTTCAAGGCTTCATTTGAACGAGTACTTATAGCCTATTTGCAAGGGGACAAAATTTCGATAAATTGTAGCCTACAATGTGAACGAAAATAGGGCTGGATATGTTATACATAATGTATTATTTTAAATTAGTTATCAGAAATTGAAATTAAGGCCCTAAATTTGTAAAACGCAACGCAATCCCAAAAATAACATTGAAAGCAAAAACAATGTCAAAAATTTTTCAAAATTTTATTGTTGCTTTCTACAGAAATACATATTGCGTTTTAAAATTATCAACGCCACAAGATATGCAGCGTTTAAAATTTAAAAATTCAATATAAATTTCTATAGAAAACCAGTTAGTTAGTTAGTTAACTTTATTGAGACTTCTTATATGTACAAAGTTTGCGAACATAAGATTTTTAGATAACTTAAAGCTATAGAGTATTATTTTAATTACAATTGTATACATTTGAGTATATGCGTCTTGCCTATCGACATTTAGTAGAAATAACCAAATTACAAAATTAATTACAAAAATATTTAAATACAAACAGTGCTTGCTCCCGGCTCTTACTTTTGGACGTAGAGTTTTATCTACTATTAATATACTTAAACCTAAACCTTAAAACTAAAACTTAAAATAGGAATAAAAAAGAAAAAGAAAACAAAAATAACAAAAAAAATTAGCCCCTGTGAATGCCGGGAGTAGTACGTGAATAAAAGTTTGGACCAGGAAATCTACTAATTTGTTCCTGTAAAATCCCAATTATTGAAAGATAATTGGTATTTGACCAATTAATTCCTTGTTCGGTTGATAAAATGTCCCGAATTACACTGCCCTCAAAGTATGAGAGCCTCTGCACAAAATTCTTCATTAAATTTAAAGCGTAAAAAGAAATTGGAGTAATGTTGGCATTTTCGTAAACAAATTTATTTGAAAATCTTTTATTTATCGACTTGTAATTTTTTTCTATGCATTTTCTCAAAATATGCCTTTCAAAAACTTCCATTTTCCTCATTGCTGTTTTTGAGATACTAAACCATATTGGAAAAGCATAGAGAATTATTGATCAAAAGTAGTTTTGTTTTTACTGGTAAAAACTTACTATTAAAAAGCCTTGCAAATGCCCCTTTTACACGATTAGCCTTCGCTAAATTATAAGAAACGTGATTATTAAATTTTAAAAGCTTATTGAAGTTGACTCCAAGGTATTTTATGTTGTCCTTAAATTTAATTTCAGTACCATTTAGAAATAGTTTTAAATGTTTGCTCTCTGGAACAACAGTGTATTTATACTTTCCGGAAGCATTACGTAAACAAATTGCATTACTCTTTGAAGCGTTAATTTTTATTCCCCAATGAGAATAAAATTCATCGACATGTTTAAGGTGCGATGAAACATTTTGGAGCGCAACCAGCGGAGACTCGTCGTGAGCATAAAGAAGCGAATCGTCGGCATAAAGTATAGCCCTAGAGTTATTATATTCATGAGGAAAACCATTAATAAATATACAAATGTGGTGCCAATACAGAGCCCTGTGGAACACCGCAAAGGACCTCACCCTGTGATGAACACTCATTATCAATTTGCACGCAAAATCTCCTGTCATCGAAAAAGCTTCGAAAGAGCTTAATTATTGAAGACCCAAAGCCAATGTTTATCATTTTGTATAATATACCATCATGATAAGCCTTATCAAAAGCTTTTTCGATGTCTAGAGAGACTGCAACAGTACATTGACCTTTTCTTAAATTTTGGACTACATACGTTATGAAATTTCAATAGCGCATGAACGGTGGAACTAACACTCTTAAACCCAAATTGACTCTGAGGAATGTATGCACTATCCAAACTTAAATCCATTTTCTCTCTGATAATTCTTTCAAATAATTTTCCTAGATTTGAGAGTAGCGAAATTGGTCTAAAATTGTTTATGTCAGAATTACCTTTCTCTTTCGGGATTGGAATAATCTTCGCAACTTTCCAATCAAGTGGGAAATAGCAATTGTTGAAACAATTGTTGAATAATATTGTCAAATATTCAAAAGCCTTAATAGGAAATTTTCCAATCAAGAAGTTGTTATTTATTAATTTCGAGGTGTTTAAAAGGGTATCGATACTAATTAATTTGGAGTTTCTGTTATTCAATGATGTCGTTTCATCACTAAATGGAATACAATCTGGAGCATTAAAAATTGTATTATTTATTGTACCATTTATCTCTGAAATATCTCTATTTTAACGAATAAAAATCTCAATTCTTCTTCATCTTTTCTTTTTTCAAGGTTTACTTTCTCGCACTCAACGAGAACTCACTGTTTGTTGTGTCCTCGTTTTCATACAATGGTCATGCAGAGATCATTTGTAGTTAATGTGACTAGATTGTGTAATTTGGCCTATATTGGCTTAAGATTATATGTGAATAAATAAATAAATGGTTTCATAAGACTTGAAACTTGGCACTACCAAGTTTTGACATCATCGGTTATTGATCAAAGAGCCCACATAAAGACCCTACCCGAAAATCTCTTTATCTTGTTGAAAATGTTAAAAAAAAAAATATTGTAATATGTCCCATAGAAATGTTATAAGAAAAATTCATCGAATTCGAAATTTTGAATTATTGCAAATTTTTGTTAAGAATATTCACAACTTTAACTGTACTGAATGATGAAAACCTTAAACTAGATTCTTTAGCAATCATTTTTCTTTTTTACTGTTTTTGAAAAACATTTTATTCAATATCCATTTTAGATACATTGCCACCTGATTGAATTTTTTGTCTGCTATTCACATCCGATGTACTACCGCCATCACAAGCTTCCCTTCTGTAAGTGATATCATCACCAGAAAGAGTTGTTGTAGAACCTAAATTTTGTGAGGATACAGTTTTATATACACTTAGAGCCTGAGTAACTAAAGAAGAAATATCGCCAGCATTTGAGGGGAGAATGAGGGTATTGTTGGTTTTCGCTAAATGCTTAAAAGCGGAAATGTATTGTTCTGCTAGAGTTAAAGAAGCAGCATTTTTGCCATTCTAAAATATACAGAAATTTTATATAAACGTACTTGTACTTACATATATATTTTTTTCATTTGAAATAATAGCAGCATCAACTTACCAAGTCTTCTAGCGATTTTGCCAATGTTGCCAAACCACGAGCTCTGGCGTCAGCAACTGCTAACATAGCGGTCGCTTCGCCGCTGGCCTTATTAATTTGTTCCTGGCGTTCAGCCTCTAAAATAAATAAAACAAGTAAGAAAGTATAGTCGGTCAAGCGCGACCATATGATACCCTACACCACAATATTTAAAACACATCATGCTTATGTGTCCATGTAAATATGGAATTATCTATGTTTATAAATTTCATGAAAATCGGTTTGAAAGTTTGTGAGAGGCAGAAATTGCCCCCTGCATCCCGTTGTGGTCCTATTTTTTAAAAACTGTATAGCTAATGTGTCCCTATAGATATGGATCTATCTGTTTAAAATTTCATTAAAATCGGTTTAAGAGGCAGAAATTGCCCCTATCTCCCCTCGTGGTTCGATTTTTTTAAAAATGTATACATTTTGTGTCCATATATATATGGTTCTATGTTTTAAATTTCATGAAAATCGGTTTGATAGTTTTTGAGAGGAAGAAATTTCCCCCTATCTTCCCTCGTGGTCCTACGATTTGGCCCATTTTCAATAGGCTTGGTCCTTATGCCAATAAGAACCTATGACCCAAATTTTATGAAATTAACTCCAAAATTGCGACCTGTACTTTGCGCACAAGGTTACATGGACAGCCAGCCAGCCGGACGGACATCGTTAGTTCGACTCAGAAAGTGATTCTGAGTAGATCGGTATACTTTAAGGTGGGTCTAGGACCACTTTTTTAAGGCGTTACACACATCAGCACAAATGCATAATACCCTCTCCACTATTGTGGCGTGGGTATAAAAATATAAAACGCAAATTAATATTTAAACTATCTTTAATAATCTACCTGAAGCCAAGATTCTTGATTTACGTTTACCCTCTGCAATATTGATATCAGCTTCCCTTTGACCTTCGGATTCTAAAATTGCTGCACGTTTTCTTCTTTCGGCTTCAACTTGCATTTGCATTGCTTCGTGTACTCTAGAAGGTAACTATTGAAACACGTTTTTTTATTAAAAACTACTGATTTATATTAGTTATTTACCCTAATATCACGAATCTCATAACGCAAACATGCAATACCCCAAGCTTCACTAGCTTTGTTAATAGAATCAACAATGCTAACATTAAGAGACTCTCTTTCGCGAAAAATTTTATCTAATGACATTTTACCCAATTCAGAACGCATAGTCGTTTGTGCCAACTGGGTAATAGCAAATTCAGGGTCTTCCACGCCATAGGAAGCTAAAATAAATAATTTTATATTTAAATGTAAAATTTAAAGACACATGATATCCAACTTTAGTTAAATTGTGGGTTCATTTCCATTGGAAATAAATTTGTCCCACTTTCACATACCACGATAAGGATCTATTATGCGCAAATATAAAACACCATCTATGCTCAAAGTCACATTATCCGAGGTAATGGCACTTTGCTTGGGTACGTCAATTGCAATTTCCTTAAGACTTTGAACATATTTTATTTTATCCATAATGGGCAGTAAAACATTTAGACCTGGTTCTAAAATGCGATGAAACCGACCCATTCGTTCAACAATCCATGCCTTTAAAACAACAACAATATAAAACAATCTCATTTAGACATTACATCAGTTATCTAATGAATATGAAACAAACAAAAATGCCTCTCCAAAAATATATTCCTTATGAGAACAATAAGAAATATTAGCTTAAACTTAACTGCCCGTCTACAACTGACATGGTTTGATGTTATAACTTGATGTTATAAAAGCGTTGTTAAAACATTTGCATTAACAACCGTGTTATAACATGAGAAAACTACTAACATGATGAGTCTATACTTAACACTAACATCATATTAGTGTTAAAGTTAAGCATTTTATGTCAGTTGTAGACTGCATGTAATATCGTGACAAAAAAAATTAAATTTGTATTTTACCTCTTGCTGTGGCACGAACATAATGATGGTGTTCATGGGAGTTGAGGTTTTAGTTCTACATTGACTGATAAGAGCATTGTGCCGGCAATTGTTTAAAATTTGCTAAACAAGACAAGACAATAAAAGTCTGTTCATAATTTTAAAAATTTTTAACAATAAAAAGCTTACTCTGGATAAGATTCTTCCTGTATTTGCATAGGATGATAACATTTTAGAAAAAAATATACAATTATTGCAGAATAACCTTTCGCCAACAAATTAAATCTTCTTTTTACTGGTCGCGCTACTCGCCTTAAAATGATTACACATGAAAAGTTCTAAGCATGGTGGAATAAGTTTATTTTACCATAGCAAGGTATATTTACACAAGGTAAACTCGTTGGCCCATATGTTTGTCAGCTGATTACCCCTAGTTGGAACCCAAACGTCAAATTTTGTGTATATGAGCCAAAATTTGTACATATGTGCGTTAAATTGTTTTTGTTTTATATGAAGACAATTTTGACAACTCGGTTCCTTTTATAGAGCAGAATGTCTTCACTCCCAAATGAGTCTACCTTGTGTAAATATACCTTGTACCATAGTTCTAACTTGGTGGCCACACGATCAAGTTTTTCCTTTCAATTCCTTTCAATTTGCAATACACTCTCAGTTTTTTACTAACACACTCACACTTTTTAAATTGATCACGAGATGGCTTTCAATTTCACCTTTCCATTTGTTTGGCAATTTACTTTCAATTTAACAGCTGAGTACAAGTCTGTCTCTGTTGTTGTTGACATCTTGGAAGTAAATTGCTTACAAATTGAGTGCAGCTACGTCACAGCTTTCAATTTATGTTAATTTTGACAAGCAGTATATGTAAAAGACTATCAAGAACAACTTGAACGTGGGCAAGGTATATTTACACAAGGTAGACTCATTTGGGAGTGTAGACATGCTGCTCTGTAAAAGGAACCGAGTTGTCAAAATTGTCTTCATATAAAACAAAAACAATTTAACGCACACATGTACAAATTTTGGCTCATATACACGAAATTTTACGTTTGGGTTCCAACTAGGGGTAATCAGCTGACAAACATATGGGCCAACGAGTTTACCTTGTGTAAATATACCTTGAACGTGTGGCCGCAGGGTAAGCACTTGTAAACATGGGGAAATAAGCAGGTGGCATCGTTACGGCAACAAATACAACATTACAACAAAAATGTAAATTATATCACCGCTTACGTCAAAAAATACTTTAAACGAAAATCAAAGCGTGCCGCTGAACGTGATGAAATAAATGAATTTTTAGCCAATTTTTATTTAATTACATATGTTCAATATCTTATTTATTATACCCTTCACCACAGGTGGAAAAGGGTATATCATTTCTACAATATTGATCTAAGACCCTATAAAGTATATATATATTCTGGGTCCTTATGAGGAGAGAACTTGATTTAACGATGTCCGTCCGTCTGTCCGTCTTAAATTTGATATGTGTTTTCCGGAGACTCCTAACATGATAGCGGCTAGGTTGTTTTACATTTATGTCACATATAGTCCACCATTTCGTGCTATTGAAATTCAGCAAGATCGGTCCACAAATGGCTGAGATATGACCAAAAAACTACGACTGCCTCTAATTTTTTCCAAAAATCCCTTGTTGTTGTACTTGTATTGCTTCTTTCTGTATATCTGGAGACATAAACCCAAGGCGAATTAACTCCAGGTAAGCTCAACTCGTCAGCCGTTCATCAGCTGTATCCACGGCGAATTAAAAAAATCGTGAAACGTCAAAATTTTGTTTTGTTTCTATAGTATAGAATCTATACAGAAATTTGACAACAAGTTTGAAAATTGCAAAAACAAAATACATGGAGTTAATTCGCCTTGTTTTGTAGTTGTAGAGTTGCACTTACCTGTTATAAATTCGCCTTGCATAAACCTAGACAAGCAATGCAAGAAAAAATCGTCTTCTGGCGTAGTGCTGCCACCTTTTTATTTCACCATGCTGGTAAATCGCATTTTTACCTTGCGCTCAAGGCGAATTCACTAGAGGGTGAGGTCTATTCTACAACAGCACTGCTTCTGTGGTCGGATTGTCAAAAATGTTGCTAGAAAAAGAGGTTTTTTTCACCAATTAAAGCATTAATCAAAAATAAAATCAGGTTTAATTAAAAATGTAATCAAGTGTTCCTATGTTCGTCATTTTATAACTCGACCACCACAGACATAATTTGTGTCGACCACTCAACCGATTTTCAATCGAGTACATGCTTCGGAAAGGTCTAATTTCTCTGATGGTTCATAAAAAAAACTCGCGATAGGTGGCGCTTTTGTCGTGATATTTAAATTTTTTTTAATGATGGTATTTAGCGCTGCGGTCAAGTTACATATTAACAAAATTCTCCAGTATATAAATTTTATTTGGAAAATTCCGAGCAGCGCCGGGACCAAACAGCTAGTATATTATAAAAATGTTAAAAGCAAAATAATTAAACAATGGAAAAATGTGACAAGAGCAAAATGTTTTTTAGTGTTTAAATTTTTTCTCGCCCCATTTTTATTCGTGAGTTTTTTGAAAGTTCAAACCCAGCGGAAAAATAAGGAATTGATTACATAAATAACTAAAAGAATAATGCATTATTTTCGAAAGAATAATAATGCATTCATGGGAATCGAGAAGTTAACTTTATTGACACAATATTTATGATTTGATTGCCACGTATATTCTCACATTTGCAGAACAAGGAATGTATTGTTTCTGTTCGTAACAATTATTCGTGTTTTTTCTTCTGTTCGTGACAATTATTCGTATTTTTTAGAATTATTTAAGTCATTCCCAGTATGCATTAAAATAATTTATTACAATCCTAGGACATGTTCTGTGTTAAGAGTAATGAGTTCTGGAATCAAATATTAATCAATATATGCATTACATTCTCGTTTCCTATTAATTACATGTTCCCGCTGGGAAGCGGGAACTTTCCTTACAAAAATGTTACACACACTTTTTTTTGTAAATTGGCGAGTAATTTCCTTAAGTGACAACTTGTACTCGCCAAAAAAATTAACAGACACAGTTTAGTGAGAAAAACAGCTGTTTGTTTCAATATATGGCATTTTTGTTTGATTTCACACATTTCAATCGAAAAGTTTCTCGACGCGAGAGTTGCAGAATATGGGCGCCTTAGTACGAAAAGAGCTAAATTTGATACAATCATATTGGTTGTGAATACACAACATCCAACAAAATGTGGATGGGTTTGGAAAAGACAATATATATCTCTGTATACCTAGAGAACGGTATAATATCCGATAAAATCTGAACGAGATTGGAGAAGTGGACGTGACAGCTCCTATACAAAGACAATATAGACTTCTGTATATCTGGAGAAAGAAAAAAGTAAAACACAACATCTGATTGGAGACGTGGGCGTGGCACAAAATAGTTAAATTTAATTGTCCAAATTTGGTACACATATCTAGGTTATTGATAAACAAACTCTCTAACAAAAAATTTAATGAAATTAGTTAAGTGAGCCTTTATATCTGGAGAGCTGCCAGAGCCAATTTTTCAAATTTGATACAATCATCACATCCGACAAAATGTGGGCGGGATTGAACAAGTGGGAGCTTCCATACAAATACAAAATGGATTTCTGCAAGGTGTATTTACACAAGGTAAACTAGTTGGCCCATATGTTTGTCAGCTGATTACCCCTAGTTGGTACCTTAACGTCAAATTACGTGTATATGAGAAAAAATTTGTACATTTGTGCGTTAAATTGTTTTTGTTTTATATGAAGACAATTTTGACAATTTGGTACCTTTTATAGAGCAGCATGTATACACTCCCAAATGAGTCTACCTTGTGTAAATATACCTTGGATTTCTGTATATCTAGAGAACCATAGCAGTAAAAATTTTAATTTTTTTCAAATAGCTTCGATGCCAATGCATGACATCTGGAAAAATTAAGGCGGGATTGGAAAAGTAGGCACAAAAGAAAGTTAAATAAATACCTTTCTTTAGATATGAATAAATCAGCTTTGTGACACGCCCACTTGTCTAATCCCGCCCACATTGCCGGTGGTTGTGTATTGATAACAGAGATGCGTATACCTTTTTTGGAAGCTTTTGCTCGTTCCGTTCTCCAGTTATAAAGAAATTTATGATGTGCCATGCCCACTTCTCCAATCCCGCCCATTTTTTAGAGAGGTTGATTATTGATAACCAAGATGCTCTTGCCGCCCTCCAGATATACAGGAATAGTAATGAAAAAGATTTATTGGTAACATTAGAAGCAGTCGTGGTTTTTCGCTCATATATCAGCCATTTGCTGACTGATCAGGCTGAATTTCAAAAGCAAACATTTCCGGATTATATGTGACTTAAATATGTAACTACCATCATAAATATATAACTACCATCGTCGCCATCATATCTCGGGTTTTCGAAAACACCATTTCAACCGACAGACGGATATCGTTAAATCAAATTCACTACTCATAACAAGCCAGATTATTTATATTTGCTACGGTCTAAGATCAATATTGCAGAGATTACAAAAGGAGTGATAAACTTCACTCTAACCAAAAAAAAAATTTAAATCAAATATAAGTATGCGCAAAAAAAGAAATGTCAAAATGGTGAAAGTATGAATAGTGTGAACCGCATAGTTGGTAATCTAGTTCACAGAAAGCGGACCAATTGGTTCATACCGTCGTATGAAAACATAATTAAACGAATTTTAACAAGAAACACTACCACACGATGAAACATTAACAGTGCAGCCACACGATCAAGATTTTCTTGATAGTCTTTAACATATACTGATTGTCAAAATATGCAAAAGTTGACAGCTGTGACGTAGGTTGCACGCAAGTTGAAAGCAATTTACTTTTTCAAGATGTCGTCGCCGAGAAAACAACTCAAAATGTTTTGCTATTTTCCACTTTTGATTTTTCTGCACTGTAGGCTGTTCGAAGGGACTTTATCATTTTGCTTATTAATTTTATTAATAAACATATTTCACTATTTTTTTAGGTTTGTAGTTAAAATTTTAAAATTCCCGAAACAATTTGTAAAAAAAAAAAGAACTTCAGCTTTTGCCGGCAAAATATTTGTGAAAAAAAAACAAAAACAACTTCAAAAGATTTGTAATAAGCTGTTTTCTTGAACGAAAATTGATACACTCACTGGCAAGAGAATTTTAGAGGCAAGTTCGTATCAATTTTTAAAAGTATGAGTGTATTGGTAAAAAAGTGTGAGTGTATTAAAACTTGATAGCCAAAACTTGATCGTGTAACCCTCAAGTAAGTGAAACATGCCCATGTTTCTACTTAATTACGATGCGGGCACCATTAAATTTCACATCACTATAGCAATATTTAACAGTGATGCCAACTTAGGCTTTTTCGAGCTAGATTTAACCCTTTTTGAGTACCCGAACCGCAATAAAAAATTTGTAGCCCTAAACTAAAAAAACGTGCATTTCCGGCCTTATTTGTTATTACAGTTAAGCTCTTTAAGTCCGTTTTTTCGGTATAGTTAAATTTTTGGTTTTTTGTGGCTATATCGAGTTGTAAAAACTATCTTGCAAATTTTAAGACAAACAAATAGAAAAATATCGAGAGAAAGAATAAGTTTTTCTGTAAATATCCTTAAGGTAGAAGTACATAACACGCGTTTATTCGTCGACGTTTGTCGTGCGTTTAAAAATTTTAGCGCATGAAAAATTGCAAGTTATACAACGCGCGTTACAAAAGCCATTCCTGTCATCTGTTTTTTATTTGTTTACTTATTTGTGCATTAAATCCGGGTTCGAAAGTATATCAAGATTTTGTTATTTTATTGAATTTGTTCTTTTTATATAAATATTGTATGTTTTTTAAGCTCCTCAGTTTTTCTTTCATAATTCACAAATTTGTTAAATTATTTTTTTTTTATTGTCAGCTGATTACTTGTCAGAAATACACAACGCGTTAAAAAGATCATAGTTAACCAACTTTCTGGCTCAAACGCGTCAAAATATTTTGCATGTAGCTTGTTCTATGAAATAAACTAGTTTAACTTTTTTACAGAAGACGACAGAGCGAGCGCGCACTAACGCGTGTTATGTACTTCTACCTTAAAAGCTCAAGACTTGAAGCGTCAAACTTGACGTGTGTGAATCGGCACAAACACCCAATATTCATGAACATGGTAAAATAAGTACAAGGTATAGTCATTAGAAATTTTGTTCTCAAAATCAAAACCCATATAACGTCAAACAAAAGAAAATATCGAAAAAATCAAATAAATTAATTTGACATTACATGGGCAAATAATGAAAACTGTTTATGAAGATTTTTTTCACCTTTTTTAAAATCATGTCTTTTTTAGTAACTATAACACAGAGTACTATAGGAATCTGTGGCGATAGTTGGCATCACTGCTTATTAAAATACACAAAATAGTGATGTGACATTAACAAATCAATAAAATGGCAATTGAAGGAATCAACTAAAAACAATAAAATTCTCCGTGAGGAATATAATAAATAGAAATTATGGATTTTATCGACGATTTTATACAAGAATATAAGAACAATCCATGTCTTTGGAAGGCAGATTCCACTGATTACAAAAATCGCACAAAACGTCATGGAGCCTACATGAACCTAATAGATGTAGCCGCAAAACATGGAGAACACTACAATGTTGAGAGAACCAAACAAAAAATAAATAATTTACGCTGTGCTTTTCGCCACCAGCTTAAGAAATACAATGAACTCAAGACTAAGGGAGAAAAAGAGGAACCCTATTGTCCAAAACGCAAGTATTTTGAGTCGTTAATGTTTCTGAAAGACGAAGAGACTCGAGACAAAAGGATCCTCAACAACTCAAAATTAGACACTAATAGTGAAATAACAATAACCAGTATAACCAGAGGCAACAATGGCAAGAACGATAGACGTTTACTTAGTACAGAGGCAGAAAGCGTCTCTTTGGAGGTAATAGATGCAGATAAGCCATCGTCCCTTAATGGTGTGGAAGATGCGTTGCAGGTGCCCAATAATTTATTTTCAGATATTTGCAAAGAAATACACAAGGAAAATAATGGAACCGAACAGGACGACGATATGACAGGCGAAGAGTCATCCACCACCGTCAATATATCTGTTATGTCGGACAAGGTTATACCCATAAGCCAAGATATTGAGGACATTGCTATTACGCCTATACGAAAAGATCAAGTATTTATTGTCGATACATCCTCTGCTAACAACCCAACAACAATTTCTACACCCACAACTACAAGCTACATAACGTCTCACTTAAAACATGAGCGTCAACAGTCCTCTAATAATAAATCCCGCAAACGGTCATCCTCATTTTCATCACAGCACTCCAATGAAACTGACACCACAACTCCTATCAAAACTTCGAAAAGTGATATCACACTGGACATTGAAAATATATTATCGCTGGCCTGTAAGAATTTCCAAAGGAACAGCTCTGACCACTACGCCAATTTTGGGGAAATTGTTGCACACAAACTACGAACGATGGATGCCAAACAGGCCATTTATGCTGAAAAGGTTATCTCCGATATCTTGTATCAAGGTCAAATGAAGTATTTATCGGCATTAACCATAGAGCGGTTCTCACAAATTGATCGTTCACAACAGGAGCAAAAAAAGGGGGAATAAACTTAAACACTTAATGCTATTTCTATTCATTTAAAATCGTAAGAACTGGCAAAAACGAAATTAAATTATTCTGAAGTAGAAATTTGCAACATTTAACTCTAATACATATAATTATTTCTTTATAACCTAATTTTTAATACCTATTAAGTAAAATATTTTATAAAAAATTTTTTTGCAATAATAAATTTTGTTTCTTATTGCAATTGCTTTGCATTTTAGGAACTCAAATTAATTTAAAGGATATAAGGTACATAGGTACCAATTGTGATTCTTTTAGTTGAACTGATTTAGATAGGCTTGAGTTCATCAAATTTAATTTTCATGAAATTATTTTTACTGAACAAAGGAATTTTACAGCATGAAATTAACTAAAATTTATTGATATTTTTTTTCTGGACTGAGCTGAGGCTCGAACTCGGCTTGAATTTACGTTTCGAGAATAACCACATTCTCATCATTCTTTGCGGTCTACCCTCCGCACCACTGCGGTGCCTTCCAGCCAACAGTCAAACATCAACCTTTAACCAATGGTATTGGTAGTTCGAAATTTGCTGTAATTAATTTTCATTCTGAAATTCTATTTACATGTTTCTTACTTCTGTTTTTTCGTACTCTTTCTGTCAAGACGTTGTCTTGAATACCTGAGTACATTTGTTTATGTTTTTGTCCACTTTCGTCGACATTTTATTTGTAGAACTTGGAAGTACAAATGTAAACATATAGAGCTTCTTCCATAGCCATTTTTTAGAACAATTGTGATTCTTTTAGTTGAACTGTCGATTTTCAATTTGAAATTTTGATATTAAGTTAGGCTTCAGTTTATCAAATTTAATTTTCATTATATTACTTTTACTTAAGGGAAGGAATTTTACAACATGAAATTATTTAAAATGTATTAAAATGTAACTTAACTTTTTTGACATTGAGCATCGTGAGCATATATGTATCTATTTCGGTCCGACGTTTTCTTGGGTGTACGTTTGAAAATTATGTGAAATATCGATTGGATTTTTTTACCATATTCATTACGGATTTTTTCGCAGTCAAATAATGTACATAGGTATTTCGTTTAAAATTACTTGAATTCTTCGCTAATTTTACTTTCTAATGATTTTGTATATCTTAACCCATATCGTCCCAATATTTGATTTTTTGAACAGTAAATTTTACGCGTTTTTGTAATTTTTTTACTCTTTTTAGGTAAGACAATTAACAAATTTTTTTTAACAATTATATATTGTAAGTGGTTAGCTCCAAATATAAAAATAAAAGTTCTTACCCACTTTACTCATCCCGTTTTTAACAAGGGGGAAGAAAAAATATTAATTTTAGCATAATTTTAAAAACTGAAAACTTTGGATGTTTCGAACACTGGCACTATTTAGCACTTTTGTTTTTTCTCAGAAAGGTTAACTGAATCATCGCATATCACCATAATATAAATTTTTCACGCATTTGAATAAACGGAAATAAATTTAGTCTGTTTTTACTGAATTATAAAAAGCTTATGCACAATCAGCGTTCTCTGAGAAATATTTTTCGTGCGATTCGAGGAACTTACGGTGCGCATAATCAGCCTACTGAAACCACTATTGCCAACATCAATCGCAATATTGAGTCCCAGTTTGCATTGGTGGATGATACTCGACCGGTTAGACCACATGCAGCACGTAGTGAAGTCCATATAGCAGCTGTAGCTGATAGTGTAATTATTGTTCCAAATTTTTTTAAAATTGAGGAAAATCAGAAGGTTACCGTCAATAATAACCTCGCACCATTTTTTTTTTTTTTGTTAGGACCAGCACTCAGGGGAACACCCCTACTAATGCATTGCATTGGGTTGTAACTAGGTAAATAGATTATGGAAAGGAGAGAAGAGGTAGTAGTGCCTGTGAACATTCGACTCGAATTGTTTCATGTTGACAGTGAGAAAAAACGAATTTTCCCTATAATGTATTGTACGATTTACCGGCCAATCGACCACAAAAGGCTGGGCTCTTGAGGAAAAACAAAAGTGCAGGTTTCGGTTTGGGCCAAACGTATCATTCATGTTCACCAACATCGGATTCGCTTGGTCTTTAATCAAATTATTACAAATGGCAAAGGTTGCTATCATTAACAGAAGAGTAGACAGAGTTGGAAGTTTAACAAAGAAGGACATTTAGAAAAATAAGAAATATAAATAGTAGGAGAAAGAACGGAGCCTTGCGGCACCCGTAAATGAATTTTCAACTCGTTTGACGAAACCCTATCTAAAACAACACGTATGTATAGTGCGACCTCTGAGAAAACTCAATATAAATAGAATGAAATTTTCACCGACACCAAATGCAACAAGTTTTGACAAGAATGCCAAAATGGTAAATGGAGCAGTACCAGTAGAGCAACCTAAAAATCAAGCACATGGTCTCGGTGAGATCTGGTTTCAACAAGACTGCGCTACAACATACATTTTTTGGATTTCATGTTTTGCTATGGTAAATTGGCCACCTAGATCTTGCGATATCACACCTTAGACTATTTTCTCTGTGTTATTCGCGAGATACCAGTCTCTATGCTCGAATGAGTCGCCCAAAATTGGACCTTCCGAATGGACCACCTCAGACGAAGTCATGGCCAACATTTCCATGATATCATTTTCATACAGTTAATGCCATAAATTGTTATTTTAACCGGTAATAAATTATAAATAATAAATTTCAAGTTCACTCAAATTTATGTGTTTTATTTTACATTATAATTTAAACCTCACAATGAATCACCCGATACATCTATTAGCCATTTCATGGCTGAGCCATCAATGCTCAGCCCGGTCCTGTGCGAGACGGATAATCAAGGTTCAACTGTATATTTTTAATTTCAATAAATGCCTTGTTCTATTTTTCTTTAATAAAATAAAATTAATTAGTTTCAGTTTATAACAAATTTAGGTTTTCATGTTTACAATCTATTGGAGCAATAAAATTAAAATGCTTAATAATGCCCAATGTTCGATTAATCAAACACCATTTTTCTCAAAAACAAAATATCTAAAAAAAAAATTGGTCTTCAGATTCGTGTTTTCTAGTCCAAAATTATCTATTAATCACGAAGTTTTATAAAGTTACTCGAAACAAAAATCGCTGGGACGAAATGGGTTAACTAAATACATTTAAATATTTCGTAAACTATGGCCCCTATTACGGTTTACAACTCAACTTAGTTAAGTTGTAATTTCTTAATTTTTGTGTTAAGGTTTACAACTTTGCTAAATTGCGGTGAACAAAAACATAACAAAAATTACAACTGATCAAAACCAGCTGTATTTATTAGTTGCGTTCGAGAACACAAAAGTTTTTACTAAACTTTACTGCATTTTACGAAATTGCGTTCGAGTACACAAAATGCAGTAAATGAGAACATAAATTGAGAGCGAAAAGTGACAGTTCTTGTCTGAGTATTTACAAATTTTTACTGCAGAAATTGTTGCAGAAAAATTTAGTAAATCAAAAAAACATATGTTTCAAAGGTAATAAAATAATAATAAAAATAAAAAGCTTACAAATTGTGAAAAAAATTGTTAAATAAAAGAAAAGTTGAAATAAAAATTAAACCAAAACAAAAAATGAATAAATATTAATTAATTAAACTTGTTTGTGAAGCATTTATTTGGCTAAATACAAACTTTTGAAATTTTTTTTGTTATCATTTTTAGTTTTTTTTTATTATTCGACCTTTTTCAATTATAAATTTTTAAAAAATAAATACAATTCAAACTCGAGGTCAGTTTTTTTCCTTTTTAATTCTTTATTTTTCAATATTTCGACATCCTTTGGATGTCATCTTCAGGAATACCGAGTCACAAAAATACACAACAATTAGCTTGAATATTGAATTGCAATAATAGAAATATTGAAAAATAAAGAATTAAAAAGGAAAAAAAAAAAAAAAAAACAGCTCCATCGATTTGACAAATTTTTCTTTCAAATGTTCGTATTAACCCATTTTAAGTTTTCATCGAAAGAAAAATTTACCACGTCTACTTTTACGCCCACTTTTTCTATTAAGCGCATAACTTGAGAACGGCTTGACCGATTTAAACGATTTTTTTAAATTGTTGCCATGGTCCAACTTAGGTTTTTACGGAAAGAAAATTTTGCCGCCCACTTTTTTCGATTTACCTAAAATCAAAAAACGGCACCATCGATTTGACTTATTTTTCTTTTAAATGTTCGTAGCCTACTTTTACCCAAACTTTTCTATTAAGCGCATAACTTAAGAACGGCTTGACCTATTTGGACGATTTTTCTTAAAAATCATCGCCATGGTCCAACTTAGGTTTTTACGGAAAGAAAATTTTGCCCCGCCCACTTTTTTCGATTTACCTAAAATCAGAAAACGGCTCCATCGATTTGACAAATTTTTCTTTCAAATGTTCGTATTAATCCATTTTAAGTTTTCATCGAAAGAAAAATTTACGCCCCCTTTTGCTATTAAGCGCATAACTTGAAAACGGCTTGACCGATTTTTCTGTACAATGATTGCCATGGTCCAACTTAGGTTTTTACGGAACGAAAATTTTGCACCGTCCACTTTTTTCGATTTACCTAAAATCAAAAAAACGGCTCCATTGATTTGACTAATTTTTCTTTTAAATGTTCGTATTATTAATCCATTTTACGTTTTCATCGAAAGAAAAATGTTCCACGCCTACTTCTTCTATTAAGCGCATAACTTGAGAACGGCTTGACCGATTTGAACGATTTTTTCTTTGAAATCATCGCCATGGTCCGTTTTTCCGGAAAGAAAATGTTGCCCCGCCCACTTTTTTCGATTTACCTAAAATCAGAAAACGGCTCCATCGATTTGGCTAATTTTTCTTACAAATGTTCGTATCTTTTTAACGGATTTTAAAAATCGAACGCAAACATTTTTCCTAATTTGGACAGGACAACGCACAGTGGCGCCCGTAGAGCAAACGAGGTTGCAAAAATGAAAATTTTCATGAGCGCCGACGAAGTTTTGAATAAACCCATGCTATAGGAAACTTTTCAACGATTTCAAATATGCCACTTTTAATAATATCACATTTTCAGTTTAGAAGATATAACCGTTCAAAGTTGACCGACTTTCGGTTTTCAAAAAAACACACAATTTTTAGAAATTTGTTGCGATTTCAGGTGTAATATCACGAAAAATAGGTAACGAATCGCCTTATTTTTTGTTTGTATTGATTGATGTATTTATTAAATGTATGTATAATGATAAAAAAAAAATTAACTGTTTGCTTTGTGTTTCTCCTGGTAAATCACTATTTAAAAACTATCCGTTTTTTCACTATTTTTCAACTTTGGCGGAAAATAAAAAAAATCTATATTTTTCTATATTTGCCATATTTGCAAAACCTGTTCTTTGATTATTTCTTTACATAATTTAAAAGGTTTTATCTGCCCGTACGTGCCCGTTTGGCTTCTAGAGGTAAAAAAGCTTAAAAAGACATAGTTGCAGAAATTGTATGGCGTCCATCCCTTATATGTTTTGACTGACAGTAGTTTGATCTAATAGTTTGAAAAAAACTACTCATTGAAATTAGCAGGTACGTACCAGAGAATAGCTTTTTGCAATTGAAAAAAAATCGCATTTAATTAACGACAACAAATACACACGCTTACGGTCATACAGTCAAACTCGCGCAACCGCAAATATTCGCTGCTGGTTTGCAGTCATTCAAATAACGCACATCGTGCTTTGTTATTTATACAATCGTTGCCTTCGTTTTTTTTTATAAAGATTCTAAGTGTTCTGAGCGCAAATGATTGTTTGGTAAAGAAACAAAAAATACAAACGAAAGAGCCAGAAATCAAACAATTATTACTCATGTATTTATTCAGCATAACTATGTAGTACAAGAAAAAAAAAAATTTAAATGAACCCTGCAGATAACGAGACTAGTCCATGCATGCATGTAACGAGTAGTCCATAAAGGAGTAGGAGTACTCCAAAACTACTCCAAATATATGGGTAAAAGGTGGTCCATTTAACTTTACGATGTCCTAGTAGGGGACCATATAACCCACTGAACTAGTCCTTAAACTACTCCATGGAGTACTAAAGTGGGTTAGTTTTAAAAGTACTCCATGTTACTACAGTGTGGAGTACACTCAAGGTGTAGTTTAATCATATTTCTTTTTAATTTTTTACTAATCGCCTTTTATGGTGTGAACTGTAGTCTATTATTGCTATTATTAAATATATTTACTTGGTACATATTTTAAATTTTTTTACCTTTTTTCCACAAATTTCACAAACTTTCACTTTTAAATAAACAATTAATAATGGACACCATCAGGTCTACCAATGTGTAATACTGTAAACTATAGAAAAGTATACATCATGCAGTTGTTGGCAGCACTGCATGTTAATTTCTTATAACATGGTCCATACTACAGTACATTGGACCATATTGTAAGTAGTCCATTTAAGCCACAATGGACCATGTAGTCCAATATTATCTGTAGGGAAACTAAACACACATACTTATTAAACAAATTTCCAATCTTTGGTCAGGAATTTGTTGTTGCTGACCTTTCAACGGGGTTGAAAAGCCAAACCCAAATCAAGGGAGTTTATATTTGGTAAGTGATAAGATACTCACGGTTCGACAGAGTTTGGGAGTAATTAAAATCAGCGTGGTTAATAAACTTTAGAAGTAAATTTTATTTTGTGAAACACAAGTTAAAATAGAGCTAGTGCACTGGTGAAATTTGAACACTTTGTTTTAAACTATGATGGCGATCAGCCCTTTTGACCCTACTTAAGGCGAATTCCTTCTGTCAACTTCTTTTAGCGGCATTCACAATAGTAACCACCCTACAGCAGGGGCTCGATGTCTAGATCAAGACAATCGTCGTCCTGATCTAAACTCATTTCAGAGGGCGCCTCAACATGCCGCCCCCCTTGCACGGGTGCAACGAGAATTGCTTCGCTGAGGCGGTTCATGGTAGCCACCATTTGACGAAGGAGCTGGTGCGTCGTGGCTTGACCAGCGGCTTGCTGCTCAAGATGCCGTTGAATGGGATTTGGCCTTCTTCTCGAACGCCTTTGTCGAGCGGTGAGGACCTGGACTGCTCCCGCAGATGACTCATCGCTGAGGCTTGTATGGCGTGCATGGCGCTGCAACCGACGAACTGGGGCCGATGGAACAATTTGGTCCTGCAAGCTGCTATATCGACGAGGAAGTTGAAGACGCTCCTGGATCGGACGTCGCTGGCCGGACTCACTTCCGGACGTACGCCTTTGCCGCTCCCTATGCAGCAAAGTGTGGTGCAAACTCCCGCATTTACGACACACAGAGGAGGTGTTACAGGCAGCCGTCTTATGAGTTTGGGACAAACAGTTGCTACAATAACCATGGACTCGTACACTATATACCCTCTGTTGGACAGTAAAGCTAGCAAAAACCTTACAAAACCGCAAATGATGGTGTTGGAAACAGATGAGGCACGTTTCAGGGCGACGAATAGGCTCCATGCTTATCTGAAAATGGAAGAAATACAAACTAAAAGAAGACACAGAACTATTTGAAGAATTCAGCAATAAGGGTTACTGTTGAATCATAATATAGGAGTAAACAAACAAATAAACAAATTTCCAATCTTTGGTCAGGAATTTGTTGTTGCTGACCTTTCAACGGGGTTGAAAAGCCAAACCCAAATCAAGGGAGTTTATATTTGGTAAGTGATAAGATACTCACGGTTCGACAGAGTTTGGGAGTAATTAAAATCAGCGTGGTTAATAAACTTTAGAAGTAAATTTTATTTTGTGAAACACAAGTTAAAATAGAGCTAGTGCACTGGTGAAATTTGAACACTTTGTTTTAAACTATGATGGCGATCAGCCCTTTTGACCCTACTTAAGGCGAATTCCTTCTGTCAACTTCTTTTAGCGGCATTCACAATAGTAACCACCCTACAGCAGGGGCTCGATGTCTAGATCAAGACAATCGTCGTCCTGATCTAAACTCATTTCAGAGGGCGCCTCAACACTTATGTAGGTACACAGAATTTCCATAGAAACCCTGCAAATAAAATTGGACCACCTGGTCCATTTTGATAAAATGGACTAGTCCATGGACTGGTCCGATGTAATGCAAGCCTGGACCATGTCATTGTTAAAAACTGTTTGTAGTGAGACGACATGTCTTCGTTTTTTAACGACATGCTTTCGTTTTTAAACGATTTCAAAACTAACCCTTTTGAGTGTACCATGGAGTAGTTTTAAAACTACTCCTTAGTGGTCCAAAGGTGGGTTATATGGTCCTCTCCTAGGACATCGTAATGTTAAATAGACCAGGTTTTTTCCATACGTTTGGGTTAGTTTTGGACTAGTCCTGGTCTCTTGTGGACTACTCTTTACACGCGTGTTTGGACTGGTCCTATTATTTGCAGGGAACAAAAAGTACAGTAGTAGTAGTAGTAGGTACAATGTATTTTTGTTATTGTTGTTTTTATTGTTGTTAATTTTGAAAAAGCGTCTCATCGTTGTTTATTGTTGTTGTTGTTAATGTAAACAAAAGTATAGAGAATGTGCTCTTTTGAATTTACTCAGTTGTGTTATATTGCGTGAGCAACAAAAATGCAAATAAAGCACTTTCAATAAAAAACGAATAAATGAAAATATCAAATGTGTACGAAAGGAAAAAAAAATTACCAACGTTGAACTTTGTTTTGCATGTATAGAGTTATTGTAAATTTTAGCGTATGAATAAATGCACAAAAATAGTGCGTTTTGAGGTTCTCTGGTACGTACCTCACTTAAACAATACTTTGGCGTACAAAAGGTCAAGAACAATATTGACTTATGGTCCCTACAGGTAGGCACAAATCTTATTTGGACCCGTGCATAATATAAAAATTGCATTATTCAGCCTAAATCCATATGTATGCAGGGAACAGGTAAATTTTTAGGCATGGTAGCATAAGCCTATATATTGCAAAATAAGCATAATGCCTGGATTAGATACGACTGAAAGTTGGCGCAACAATTACTGAAACCATTAAACAATTTAAGTACTGAAAACATGGCGTTGAACAATTCAAAATTATTTGAACTGTTTAGAAAGTCAACCACACCAAAGTTTTTCACGGAAGCTGCTTTAGAAGAACTTGATAGCTTATACGAAAATTTTGAGAGAAGCGAAATTATAAAAAATAATTTTTATCTGACATATGCAAATATTAAGGCAAAATGGGTGAAATCTAATCGAACCATTCAGAACTTCAACTCCAAATACGAGGACTGGCTTAATGAAGACACCATCCTGGATATATTGGCAGTAGATAAACCCACCACATCAACCAGAGGAGCAAAAGGAAGGCCAAAAAAAGTATTGAGGAGTGTTCAATTTTCACAAGAAAGAGGAAACTTGCCGATGCCACCAATGACTTGACCACGAAGCATTTATCGGACGCGCTGTCTATTAAGTATACAAAGGATAGTGAAGGAGTTAGGTCGCAGATAACCAAATCTGTTGCTGATGCAAGCCCACTGCGACTAAAAAGGATTAAGGAAAGCATTACGCCCACAAACGCACACATTCAAAAGTATGGTTCCGAAGAAGCCTTGGCCTTGTTTATGGACTTAGAACTTTCCAAAGAGAAATATGAGAAACTACAGGCATCTTTAACGCGATACGGCGCTGACGTATTACCCGGATACAAGCATATTACGCAAGCCAAAATAAATTCACGACCACTGCATACGGAGTTAACGGAAGTCTCTAAGAAAGCCAATCTGCAGGATCCCATGGGCCATACAGCAAAACGGTTGTTGGAGAGTCTTCCTGAAAATGAGGTGAAAATTCTTCCTGAGAAGTTGACATTGATCAGCAAATGGGGCTGCGATGTATCATCCGGACAAAGCGTTTATAAGCAAAGGATATCTTCCGATGACGCTACAATATCGGACGGAAATATGTTTATGGCATCTGTTGTTCCTTTGCGGCTAAAATCTGATGTTTCCCTACACTGGAAAAATCCACGTCCGTCATCAGTGCATTATTAATTTAATTCTTAATTTAATTTATTTAATTCAATCAGTAATACAAAAGCCTTCTTGGCCAATTTAAAGCATTACATAGTAATATGTACATTTTAGCAACACAAATGTCTACATATTTAATAATGTATACAAATTTTTAAATCTAAACAAGTTATTTAAAAAAACAAAAAAGATAAATAAAAAATAAAACAAAATACAAGGTTCCCCACAAAAACCATCATCTCATTGAGTGAATTAAGTATAATATAATTAAAATATTTAATTTGAAATCCCCACTAGCGATTTAGATAAACTAGTAACTTAGTTTTAAAGCCATGAATTGAATCTGAAAAACATTTCAGTTCTGAAGGTAAGGTATTCCATATTCTAGCAACTCGAACTAAAAATGAACGTGAAAAGATCCGATATCGAATGAGAGGTATATGAATTTGTAATATCCGAGATGAATGAAGAAAATTAAATTCATTGCATAAATCAAAGGGGACACCAAAGTCTTAAAAAAGCACAACAAAGTTCGTTATATAACATAACTCTCATAAGTACATCCTAAAAAATCAATTGAAGCACAGCCGCGAATAACGTTTTAAGTTACAAAATAATAATTTTTCAGGAGAGCAAAAAAACGTTGCTTGACAGGCAGCATTATTTGCTTTAAAAATTTTATTTTTCTATTATTAAAAATTATGATAATAAAAACTTTTATGCAAAAGGCTTTTAAAACATTATTCCGCACTGCAAAAACATTTCGGTTTCATCATTTTGTTATTAACTTGCAATGTTCTTCCACTGGCTGACACTTTGTATGCCATTTTTAAGGCGTTAAGGTGCATAGTTTTGGTTGATTTGATGTTTAAACGGTGTAAGAGAGAAAGGTCAACGGTTATCTGCAAAATAACAGTTTTTGCAAAATGTGGCGTTTACAACGTTATTCGCGGCTGTGCTTCAATTGCATAGTTAGAAACATGATCACGTATTCTTAAATTGTACACAAATCTTAAAATTCTATTAAAAACTCTCCCTAATCTACCAAGAGTAATATCTGATGAGCCAGCAATAACTTCAATACAATAATTAATATTTGACATAAGAAGTGCATAAGCCACACGTCTTCTCACAAATCTAGGCATATATGAGCTAAGCGAATATAATCTTCTTAAGATGAAAGATATTTTACTAGAAATGTGATTAACATGTCGTCCAAAAGACAGCTTTTGATCCATGTAAATTCCAAGACATTTCAAATGATCAACATATTGTATAGGTACACCCGCTATAAAAATTTGAGGATGCTGAATTATATGGTTACCTAAAACAAACTGTATGGCCTTAGTCTTAGTAGGGTTTATTAAAAGATTATTTGTTAAGATCCAATTAGAAATTAGACTCAAATGATTATTAATAGACGATTCAAATAAGTTAAGGCTGTTTGTATCAGAAAATAATAGCATAACATCATCTGCAAATACAAATGCCCTGCAAAAGTCATTGCACATTAGTTTAACACATTCGTTAAGAAATATTATAAAAAGCAATTGGCCCAGGACAGAGCCCTGGGGAACACCAGGAGGCTTATTCTGAATTGCGATGCGAAAATCAATGCGATGCGCAAATGAAATGCGATGCGAAAGAAAATTGGTATTCTGTTAGACTTTCGCAATCGCTTTCGCAATTTATTTCAAATTGTGGCAACGCTGCTCAAATATACGTCAGTGTCAATAAAAGTCAAATTAAAAATAAATTAATTTGTTTGTGTTTGGCTGTGAAAATTGTTTAAAAATTTATTTTAGACATTCTGTAATAAAAAAAAAATAATAAAAATGGTTTTTGTGGCACTGTGGTTCGACTAAGAAGAAAATGAAAATGTTTTGTGTGTACTTTAAAATCGGCCCAAACCTATTAAAATTAAAGTTGAAGTCAAATATTTTTGAACTGGTTTATATACCTATTTCATACTTTTTTCATCCTGCAGCTTCTCTAATAGGTGGTCCATTGATATTTAGTTCTTCAGTTAACGTTTGCCATAAAGTATTTGCCGACTGACGTGCATTTAGTGTTTTCAAATAGCCTCTTGCCAATTGGCTGTGCTTATTCACAAGTTCCATCATTATATCAAATTGACGCGGTTTGGTGGTCTTATTGCTTGCTTCCCTGGAGGCTTATTCTGAATTGCGATGCGAAAATCAATGCGATGCCAAAATGCATAAATTCGAACAATTGCTATTCTGTATTGCGATATTCGCAAAGTTTTTTTTTTTTAATCGCATTTCAAATGCGAAAAGGTGACAAGTCGGTATTCTACATTGCGAAAACAAATGTCAAATTCGCAAAATTTATTCGACAACAAAATAGCATTCGCAAAGTACAAACATGTTAGTGAAAGATAATATTTTATTTATTTATTCATCATATATTTATTATTAAATTCAGGGAAGCAAGCAATAAACCACCAAACCGCGTCAATTTGAAATAATGATAGAATATATGAATAAGCACAGCCGAATTCACATCAGTCGGCAAATACTTTGTGGCAAACGTTAACTGAAGAACTAAATATCAATGAACCACCTATTAGAGAAGCTGCAGGATGGAAAAACTATGAAATATATAAACCAGTTCAAAAATATTTGACTTTAACTTAAATTTTAATAGGATTGGGCCGATTTTAAAGTACACACAAAACATTTTCTTCGTCGTCGAACCACAGTGCCACAAAATACATTTTTATTATTTTTTTTTTATTACAGAATGTCCTAAATAAATTATTTAAACAATTTTCACAGCGAAACACAATTTATTTATTTTTAATTTGATGTTTATTGACACTGACGTATATTTGAGTAGCGTTGCCACAATTTGAAATAAATTGCGAATGCGATTGCGAAAGTCTAACAGAATACCAATTTTCTTTCGCATCGCATTTCATTTGCGCATCGCATTGATTTTCGCATCGCAATTCAGAATAAGCCTCCTGAATTAAATAATAAATATATGAATGAATAAATAAATAAAATATTATCTCTCACTAACATGTTTGTACTTTGCGAATGCTATTTTGTTGTCGAATAAATTTTGCGAATTTGACATTTGTTTTCGCAATGTAGAATACCGACTTGTCACCTTTTCGCATTTGAAATGCGATTAAAAAAAAAAACTTTGCGATTATCGCAATACAGAATAGCAACTGTTCGCATTTATGAATTTTCGCATCGCATTGATTTTCGCATCGCAATTCAGAATAAGCCTCCAGAAGTAGCAAAACCAATACTAGAATTTACATCATTTAGCGAAGTGAATTGTGATCGATCAGATAGATAAGATAAAATAAAATAAGTTTACAAGCTGTTGCAGAAAAATTATTACCGACCAATAATGTTTCAGTTTGCAAGGGAATCGGCAGAACTCATAAGGACCACGGTGAAGGACATTGAAGAACAAATAAGCAAGATTACGCCTACAAAGCTGCAAATTGGAGAAGGAAAATATATTAAATGCAATTACGAGTTCCACCTGACCATGGTTGACGGAAAAGTCGTAAACGAACTGACAGGAACAACCTCAACAATGTCATGCCCGATTTGCAAAAAGAGTCAGAAGATCTTTGGTAATTTAAACGATTCTACAAATGAGGAGAATTACGAATATGGAATGTCACCATTGCACGCAAGAATAAGGTGTATGGAATTCTTGCTTAAACTGGCGTATACCCTACCACAAGAGGAGGAAAACTTCGATGAAAATACATCAATAAAGGATAAGAAAAAGATCAGAAAGAAGCAAATACAGGATGCTTTTTTTAAACAAGTTGGACTAAAAGTAGACTGTCCCAAGCACGGATACGGTAACTCAAACGATGGAAACACTTCCTAGATTTTTTGAAAATGATGAGGCAGTAACTAGAATCACTGGAATTGACAATCAAATCGTGAAAAGATTGGGAACGATCTTGGATATTTTAAACAGCAAAGAAAATGTCAATTCTACAAAATATGGAGAATATGCGTCGAATACTGCATCTCTTTTAGCAGAAATGTATCCACAGAAGAAGTTGACCCCTACCGTCCATAAAATATTGGCGCATTGCAAAGATATAATTGAGTACCAGTCTTTGCCAATTGGAGAGCTTTCTGAAGAAGCACAGGAGTCTCTTAACAAATTTTATAAAAAATATAGATTGCAGAACACATTCAAAGCATCAAGGGTAAGGCAAAATGAGGACCTCTTCAACATGTTGGCATCATCTTCCGATCCACGTATTTCTTCCCTGCGGCATGTGAAGTCACGAATAGAGTTAGAAAATAATTATAGTTTAGAAATGGTTAGTCTTTTAGATATACATTCTCTTACGAATTGTGATGAATATTTTACAGAAAATTGAAAAAATAAATTAAAAAAAAAATTTTTTTTTTTAATTTGTTGGGTAATAATTTAAAACATAAAACCCTAAAGAAAAAAAATAAAAACAATCTAAAAATGTAAAAATAATTTTTTTTAGTTACCATAAAATTGATTTTTCTACTAATTTTAACTTTGATAACCCATAAATAGGCCCCTACAAAGCGTAGCACCCTTTCCAAACGCTCATTTCATAGGCTGAACAGTTAAAACTGTTCAATTATTTTATTCGGTTCAAAAGATATGATTTTTGCAACGAAAAAACTCAAATGGCGCCACTGTGCAACGTCTGTCGGGTCAGCTAGTGGTATATAAAACTTGACCACTTGCGACCTACTAATTGAGATACTTAACTAAATACGTATTTTCGTTTCGGATTTTCGTACAAATTCTACGTACATATGTATATGCGATAGGACTACCTTAGTGCAAATTTCATCCAAATCAGAAGACATCGATTTCAAAATTGAGTCAGTTGACTAGAAGAGCTAAAATATTGTCATATATCATATTCTTGTATAATGATGTTTTTAAGAGATAGTCATATGCAAACAAATTACATTTGAATAAATGGCTTGTGGGCAAACTTTGAGAGGCGAACGCCATACATATATATAATTTGTTGTAGAATTTCTCAGGATATATGACATGTAATATTGTTATTTTGGCCTCTAAGGCTTGATATTGCATAAATAAATGAAATAAATAAAATAAAAATAAATGAAAAAAATTGACAGGTAATATTCGTATCTACCCACTGTAAAAATATAGTGATTTTTCGTCACGTTTTTGTAATTCTACCGTGGCAGCTTCTTTCTCAACTTCTCATCTGCTACATTGTGTATTACATTCAATTGCAGTTTTATTTTGAAAATTTGCTAGTTTTTGAATCCACTTCATTTCGATTTCTAGAAGATGCCCGCATATCTTTATTGTCTTAAGCCTGCTAGAGTGTGGTATTAATACGTACGTACATATGTATGACTTGTTTTGGCGCTGTTTATATTTAGATTTGCTTTGCATGCTTCTAGCTGTACATCATTTATTTTATCACCGAACCTGTGGGGGAGAAGACAGACGTCATCAGCGTAATCATGATCTTTCAGTTTGTTGGTTAATCCCCACGTTTTCCCTCTAGTTGGGGATAGGGCTTTTTGTCTAACCCCCGCCTTGATTTTTATTTTTTTTATTGGTCACGGACATGGCGGTCATCGAATATCCACCCAAAATTATTATAAAATATTATACAAATTCTTGCATGGACCTGTCCGAAAATGCGTTACTGCGCTGCATCTAATACTAAGCGCGTACGTAAAAGCATCACTGCACAGTGAGGGACTTTTAAAACGAACTTTTTTAATATATTTCCGATTTAAATTTTACATGCATTCGATTTCTAGAACATACAGTTTTTAATCTCATCAAAACGGAAATATGTAGCCAGATCAGAGAAAAACAGACTTAAACATTTTTTAATATCAAAATTTTTGGAAAGTTTATCCCTAATAGGAAACTACTGAAGAATTTTTAAATCGTGATCCAACATTAAAATATAGGAGTTCATGTATTATTTAAAAATAAAATAATAAAAATTTCAAATCATTCTTTTTTTTACAAAAACACGATGTCGTGATGCAATTATTTCTTATAATTTTAAATTTACTCTTAAAATAACTTTATAAAATATTGTGCATGCACAGAACCATATTTATTTAACAAAAAAGGTTAAAGCAGTTTAATACCAAATTAAAAAAATATAATGAATCTTTTAAAAACTATCAACTGTGGTAAAAAATAAATTATTTAATAATTGACTTAATTTTGGAAAAAATATATATTACAGTTATTGCAGTTTTAACACCAGTCATTTTCATTATAATTGCATTAGCCTCACCTTTTGACCGCAGAAATATACTAACTGATGGAAAATGAATTGCAAATGGTAATATAATTCTAAACAAAAGCTAATAAAACATTGTTTGTTCTCAAAATAAAGACAAGTTTATTTTTAAATAGTTAATTCACAATTAAAAAAAAAGAAATATTTGTAGGGACACAATGACTTAATGATTTTTATTGTTTAAAAACTACATTTTAAAATTGAAATTGTATTTCTTTTTGAAAATGAGTTTTGCTTTGTAATTGTTGATTAAATTTTAGGCTGTTCTTTTTTATTTACTTATTGGTTTGGACACTCATTAGGTGTTGGTTTCTTTTTGTTACTTTTGTGTTCTTTTTCCTCACCGGATTCTTCTTCCTCCTCCTCTTCTCCATCAAAAGAATCATCATCTTCGTCTTCATCATCAATAACATCACCAGTATAATACAAAACGGCTTTAGGAATGATTCTTGCGCGCAAGAAATGACCAATTTCAAAGTCAGTAGCCAAAATCTGAAAAAAAAACATTTAAAATTATTTGATTGTTAAACAATTCGTGGAGTTTTATTTTGTTTTAACTTACGCCTTGAGAATCTTCATCTATTTCTTCTTCTTTATTCTCTGGTACTTCTGGAGGATTAAAGAAGTTAAAGAATGAATCATTGGGAACTTGTTTAACAATAGTCCTAACTGCACCCCGCTCCTTATGTTTTTGCTTTTTCCTAATGGTCTTCACTGTCAAGTTCATTTTCTTTTCCCAGTTGATGTTACAGCCCTTGCATTTGTAGATTTCAGGGCCTTCAAAACCGAAGGGATTATCTTCATCTACAGCAGATTTAAGGAAATATTGCTTGGTAAGCACTTCATTGGTAAAGTATTCGTTTTTATCAAAATGGAATTCCAAAGTATACGAGTGCTGAAAGCGATTCATTAGATTATATAAATTAAACATTTTATTATAGATACAAAAATAAGAATGATATACCTCATTATCGTATTTAATTGTAATATCGGTAAGTTTTTCTAAAACGGGCTCGTCGTGCTCTTGCACCATTTCGGACAAAATTTCCGTATTGCGGAAAATAGTCAACCAAAAATTTGGAATGCCCTTTGTGTCTTCTGAAATTTCTTTAGCCTTAGCCAACAGTTTACTGAAATCGGGCATATGTTCGCTGCTTTCGTCTGTTGGGTCTGGCTTCCATTGGGGTTCAACCTTATCGGGTTCTACTTCACCGGTAACAATAGTTTTTCTTTTTTCAAATAGAGGTTTATATTTTTCTTGATATTTCTTCTCCAGTTTGTAAACTTCATCGAAGAATTCAGCTTCAAGTTTTAAGTGCTCCAATTGAAGATTCTTCAAATAGGTAATGCGATTTTGCAACGATGCTGGTAGACTCTTGACCATTTCTTGAAGATATTGACGACGCAATATAGCATTCATATATGCAGGCCTATGACAACAAAAATTTATGTAGAATAAATTAATTTTTTTTTTTTTATGTGATTTTTAAATTGCAAAACAAGCTAAAATTGTTAAATAATTTTAGCTAGGCTTAGATAGTATGTATACGTATTTTAATATTTTATAATTTTCAAGTTTTAACAAAAATGGCTGAGATATAAGCAAAAAACCACGACTTCATCAAACTTTTCCAAAAATTCCTTGTTGTTGTATTTTATTTCTTTTTTCTGTATATCTGGAGAACGGCAAGAGCCAAAGTTTCCAAATTAGCTACAAACATTTAGGTTATCAATACACAGCATCCCACAAAATGTGGGCGGGGTTGAAGAAGTGGGTGTGGTACCTACCGTACAAAAAAAAAAACAAAAATTGTATATAAACTTAAATTTTAGGGCTGTCATATGACCTATGGGTACGCCTTATATGTACATCAAAATATCGAAAATCTTTTAGAACATGTTTTCTGTAAAACTCGGAAAGTTGTGACCAAAATAAAAATTTTTTTTTTAAAATAACCGATTTTCGGGAACAATAATAGGTAAATGCAATAAAAGCTGTACAACGCAGAGTATGGCTTTTAAACATTTTTTCTTTTTTTTTTAACAATTTACAACATGTCCCAGAATATTTGAAAAAAACCCCCGTATTCACTTTCGATTATTAAATTTAACAAACGTTTATTAAGTAACATTTTAATAGAAAATTTGTGATTAAGCTAAAATTTTTTATGATTTTTATGATTATTTATTGTATCCATTTATAATATTCAGGATTTTGCTTTTGTAATATATTTGTACTAGATGACCCGTGCGAATATTTCGCACCGTTAGTTGTCATTTTTGTAACATAAAATGAAAATAATTAATAGAAATTTTAGTAACTTCAATACATTTTAAAATATAATTTTTATCAATGAAAATATTAATTTTTAAATTTCTAATTATTTTTCGTCATTAGTGTTAGAAATAAGCTTTAAAATGAGATATCATTCATTAAATTTGATGCGGTGGTATGGGAGATATTTGCAACCGACAAAAAAAAGTGCTTTAGAAATAATATATATGATTGGCCTTGATAGGCTTTTGTATATTACTTTTATTAAATAAATAAATAAATACAGCAATAAGTTTTTATAGAAAACTACATATGTACAGTGAAGGACAAAATTATTGGCACAGAAAGCACTTTCAACTTCACGATTGATTTATGTGTTAGTAATTTTTAATAAGCAAATATTTTTGATAGATACAATGATATCCCTTAAAATTCACTTTGTTTCTTTTCAAAATTTTGATTATATGACTTATAAAAAAAAAGAAAACAAAACAAGTTAGAATGCTTTATTCGGCTGTGCCGAATCTTTGATACCCTTCACCGACAGTTTGAATATTTCAAAAGTAGAATCTATATGATATCTATTTATTATTAACTAGGATCGCCCGGTGGCCGAAATTCGACCACTTGACATTTACTTTCGAGAAAACCTGGCGTTATACAGCAAAAACGTACACATTTTAAAAGAACGGCAAAATGCACTATTTACCCATATTTGTACGTATGTCTGTAAGATAAATTAAAACGCTTTTTAAACACTTTAATTAAAAAAATTTAGAAAAAAAAATATATTGAGCATATCTACACACAAATACCTTTAAAACGATATATGTTTCATTAAAATCGGTGGACGATAAGATACTTAAAAATCAACCACAAAAAAATTGTTCCCCTATCTATCTATATATATAAAATTGGATGTGTGTGTGTATGTGTGTATGTATGTAACGTATGGACTCCAAAACGGCTGGGCCGATTTTGATGACATTTTCAGGGAATCTTCAGAATATTCAGGCGGGTGACACTGTGATTTTTGATTTTCGGTCTGGGGGCGGAGGGGCGTGGCAAAATCCATAACTTGAGAACGGCTTGACCGATTTGAACGATTTTTTCTTTAAAATGATAGCCATGGTCCAACTTAGGTTTTTACGGAAAGAAAAGTTTGCCCCGCCCACTTTTACGCCCACTTTTTATGATTTACCTAAAATCAGAAAACGGCTCCATCGAGTTGACTAATTTTTCTTTCAAATGTTCGTATTAATCAACTTTAAGTTTTCATCGAAAGAAAAATTTACCACGCCTACTTTTACGCCCACTTTTTGTATTAAGCGCATAACTGGAGAACGGCTTGACCGATTTGGGCGATTTTTTCTTTAATATGATCGCCATGGTCCAACTTAGATTTTGAGGAAAAAAAATGTTGCCCCGCCCACTTTTACGCCCACTTTTTTCCGAATTACCTAAAATCAGAAAACGGCTCCATCGAGTTGACTAATTGTCCTTTCAAATGTTCGTATTAATCCATTTTAAGTTTTCATCGAAAGAAAAATTTACCACGCCTACTTTTACGCCCACTTTTTCTATTAAGCGCATAAGTTGAGAACGGCTTGACCGATTCAAACGATTTTTTCTTTAAAATGATTGCCTTGGTCTAACTTAGGTTTTTACGGAAATAAAATTTTGCCCCGCCCACTTTTTTCGATTTACCTAAAATCAAAAAACGGCTACATCGATTTGACTTATTTTTCTTTTAAATGTTCGTATTAACCCATTCTACGTTTTCATCGAAAGAAAAATGTCTCACGCCTACTTTTTCGCCCACTTTTTCTATTAAGCGCATAACTTGAGAACGGCTTGACCGATTTGGACGATTTTTTCTTTAAAATCATCGCCATGGTCCAACTTAGGCTTTTAAGGAAGGAAAATTTTAAAGGCCGTAAATTTCGTTTAAAGCTCAATTTAAATCGTCTGGTAATACAACACTAATGTTTGCTTAGGGCCAGCAACGCGGACCGGGTCAGCTAGTATATAATAAAACATGATGTGTATGTATGTATGTAACGTATGGACTCCAAAACGGCTAGGCCGATTTTGATGAAATTTTCAGGGAATCTTCAGAATATTAAGGCGGGTGACACTGTGAAGTCTGATTTTTGATTTTCGGTCTGCGAACGGAGAGGCGTGGCAAAATCCAATTTTCATATTGCACCACCAATGACATCTATATAATTTGGACGATTTTTTCTTTAAAATGATCGCCATGGTCCAACTTAGATTTATACGAAAAGACAATTTTGCACCGCCCACTTTTTTAGAATTATCTTAAATCAGAAAACGGCTCCATCGATTTGACATATTTTTCTTTCAAATGTTCGTATTAATCCATTTTAAGTTTTCATCGAAAGAAAAATTTACCACGCCTACTTTTAAGCCCCCTTTTTCTATTAAGCGCATAACTTGAGAACGGCTTGACCGATTTAAACGATTTTTTTCTTTAAAATGATTGCCATGGTCCAACTTAGGTTTTTACGGAAAGAAAATTTTGCCCCGCCAACTTTTTTCGATTTACCTCAAATCAAAAAACGGCTCCATCGTTTTGACTAATTTTTCTTTTAAATGTTCGTATTAATCATTTTTACGTTTTCATCGAAAGAAAAATGTACCATGCCTACTTTTACGCAAACTTTTTCTATTCAACGCATAACTTGAGAATGGCTTGACCGATTTGGACGATTTTTCTTTAAAATCGTCTCAGAAAGTGATTCTGAGTCGATCGGTATACTTTAAGGAGGGTCTAGGAATAATATTTTAAGGCGTTACACACCAGAGAACGAAATGTAAATGAAAATAAACGCACATATGTAAATACAAACAATTTCCATAGAAACAGAAGACTTTTTTATCATCTTAAAAAGTACAGTAGTTCTGTATGTACAATGTATTCTTGTTATTGTTGTTTTAATTGTTGTTAATTTTAACAAAGCGTCTCATCGAGTGGTTTATTGTTGTTATTGTTGTTAATGTTTACAAAGCGTCTCATCGAGTGGACAATGACTACTTGAATGCAAAAGCATAAGAATGTGTGCCTTTTGACTTTACACAAATAAGTTATATTGCGTGCGCAACAAAAATGCAAACAAAGCACTTTCAATAAAAAACGCACAAATGCAAAAATCAAATGTGTACGAAACGATGTAAAAATTACCAACGGTGAACTTTGTTTTGCAGGCAAAAAGTAAATGTAAATTTGAGCGTAAGAATAAAAAAAAAAAAAAAAAATTGTGATTTTGAACTTCTCTGTTACACACATCAGCACAATTGCATAATACCCTCTCCACTATTGTGGTGTGGGTATAAAAATAAGCTTATATATGTACATAGTAAGCCCTTTCCGCCTGTGGTAATGAGTATAAATTGTATGACAAATATTTCTTACTAAACAGAATTTTATAACAAAAATTAATAAAATTTAGTTTAAAAGTGCATTAGAAACAACTTCCGAATTCTTGCGTTTTCGATTTTCACAACACCCGTGATAGATATGTAGATGACTATTTATGTAAGTATATAGAAATATTAGCTACACATTCATAAAAAAGGGGACCACGACGGGAGCTGGGGGAAATGTCTACCTCTCTGAAACTATCAGGCATGTTCTGAAATCACGGTATTTCAAATCACGAACGATTTTGAAATCACGGGAGGAATATTTTGGTGTTTTAAAAATAATGAGATGTTTAATTTTTAGTAGTGATTTTCATTGTTCTAAATCAAGACGTTTTTGAGTTTTGCGAACATATGTTGTGCAACTCTGCCATTTTCAAAATTTTTGTATGGAGACCTCCATAATGATTAAAGATGAAGACTAGGTATGTTCTGAAAAAATGCTCGAATACCTAAAATATTGGTGGTCCGCCATATATTTGACTCCTCTAATTTTATAAAAAAAAACAATATTTAGAATGGGAGCGCCCTTAAGGAGCACAGATAGGGGGTTAAGGTGCTATCAGACGGGATGTATTTTACATATGTACTGTCAAATTTTCCATCTGTAAAAGTTGTACACATCGTGTGATACATATGAAACTTTGCATGTGTAAAATACATGTGGAAATACATATGTAAATTTTTCGATTAGAACACGCTCTATTTTCCTGTGGCAAACATAAACAAAACAGCTGGTTTGTTTTGAAACGTAAGCAAAAGTCAGCTTTTGTTTACATTTATAGGTTATGTCATAAGGAAAAACATAAGCAGGTGTGATAGCAAAAATTATGAATCGCATGTAAAATGGGAATTTTGACATACATACGGAATTACGTATGGGAAAGAAAAGTGACAGTACATATGTAAAATACATCCCGTCTGATAGCACCTTTAGTATGTTAACAAAAAATGTAGGGGGGGGGGGATATAAGTGAGAGTCAGTCTTACATTTTATTTATTTATTTAATAGTTTCATTGTAATACAATAAGCCTAAACAGGCCAAAAAATATACATATTACATAGATACATACATCCTGAATAAAAAACTATATAACATCCTAAATATTATCTTACATCTATACATCATACATACAACATCTCAACAATTGGCTCCCCAGCCTAAGAAATAAAAACATCAACAAAGCAATAATAATATAGTCCCAATGTTGTGAACAGACATGGAGATTCATGTAGAATTAGTTGGGAAAACTAAATAACATTAGAAAAAAACAAGTAAGAGTGCTATATTCGGCTGTGCCGAATCCTATATACCCTTCACCATTGTGCGAGCAGAATACAGAGCAACTTAATAATTTGTACATATACATACATATTTACAATATTTAAAACTTCATTATAAATGAAATTTAAAAAGCGAAAACTGGTAAATATTTTTTTAAAATCGTTTTTAGAACATAAAAATATTTAAAAAAAAAAATAATTTTTAATTAGGCTTAAGTTCATGAAATTTAATTTTCATTAAATTATTCTTATGAAGAAAGGAATTTTACAACATGAAAATTAATTAAATTTGTTATTGGTAATCTTTTATTCTTGACGTGGCTCGGGCTCGAACCCTGGCCGGCAGGTTACCATGACATGTTTCGATCGCAACCACTCGATCTCCTCAGATGGATTTGCCGTCTTACACTCGCAGCCATCGACGACTGCTGACGTCAATAGTCAAACATCAATCCTTAAACCAAATTGTATTTTAACATTTGGTAGATCGAAATTTGCTTTCCTGAATGATTATCCATTTTAATTGATTTTACATGTTTTTTCCTTACTTCTGTTTTTTCGTACTTTTGTCAAGAATTTTTCTTGAAGTCCAAGTACATTTTTTTGTTTTTTCATTTTGTCTTTCTCTTTTCTGTTGACCTTTTTCAGCACAACTTGAAGGACAAATGTACACATAGAGCTCGTGCCTTAGCTTTAACAATAATTAGTATTGTGGTTATTTTGTTGAACTATTTATGGTTTTTAATCCAAATTTTTAATATTTTTAATTAGGCTTAAGTTCATGAAATTCAATTTTCATTAAATTATTTTTATGAAGAAAGGAATTTTACAACATGAAAATTAATTAAATTTGTTATTGATAATCTTTTATTCTTGACGTGGCTCGGGCTCGAACCCTGGCCGGCAGGTTACCATGACATGTTTCGATCGCAACCACTCGATCTCCTCAGATGGATTTGCCGTCTTACACTCGCAGCCATCGACGACTGCTGACGTCAATAGTCAAACATCCATCCTTAAACCAAATTGTATTTTAACATTTGGTAGATCGAAATTTGCTTTCCTGAATGATTATCCATTTTAATTGATTTTACATGTTTTTTTCCTTACTTCTGTTTTTTCGTACTTTTGTCAAGAATTTTTCTTGAAGTCCAAGTACATTTTTTTTTTTTGTTTTTTCATTTTGTCTTTCTCTTTTCTGTTGACCTTTTTCAGCACAACTTGAAAAGAGAAAGACAAAACGAAAAAACAAAAAAAATGTACTTGGACTTCAAGAAAAATTCTTGACAAAAGTACGAAAAAACAGAAGTAAGGAAAAAACATGTAAAATCAATTAAAATGGATAATCATTCAGGAAAGCAAATTTCGATCTACCAAATGTTAAAATACAATTTGGTTTAAGGATTGATGTTTGACTATTGACGTCAGCAGTCGTCGATGGCTGCGAGTGTAAGACGGCAAATCCATCTGAGGAGATCGAGTGGTTGCGATCGAAACATGTCATGGTAACCTGCCGGCCAGGGTTCGAGCCCTAGCCACGTCAAGAATAAAAGATTATCAATAACAAATTTAATTAATTTTCATGTTGTAAAATTCCTTTCTTCATAAGAATAATTTAATGAAAATTAAATTTCATGAACTTAAGCCTAATTAAAAATATTAAAAATTTGGATTAAAAACCATAAATAGTTCAACAAAATAACCACAATACTAATTATTGTTAAAGCTAAGGCACGAGCTCTATGTGTACATTTGTCCTTCAAGTTGTGCTGAAAAAGGTCAACAGAAAAGAGAAAGACAAAATGAAAAAACAAAAAAAATGTACTTGGACTTCAAGAAAAATTCTTGACAAAAGTACGAAAAAACAGAAGTAAGGAAAAAACATGTAAAATCAATTAAAATGGATAATCATTCAGGAAAGCAAATTTCGATCTACCAAATGTTAAAATACATTTTGGTTTAAGGATTGATGTTTGACTATTGACGTCAGCAGTCGTCGATGGCTGCGAGTGTAAGAGGGCAAATCCATCTGAGGAGATCGAGTGGTTGCGATCGAAACATGTCATGGTAACCTTCCGGCCAGGGTTCGAGCCCGAGCCACGTCAAGAATAAAAGATTATCAATAACAAATTTAATTAATTTTCATGTTGTAAAATTCCTTTCTTCATAAGAATAATTTAATGAAAATTAAATTTCATGAACTTAAGCCTAATTAAAAATATTAAAAATTTGGATTAAAAACCATAAATAGTTCAACAAAATAACCACAATACTAATTAAAAAAAATTATTTTTTAAAAACCAAGATTCGAACTTAACACACCCCCTAGACAACTGAACCATGAAAGACACGACAACCGGATTTGAACTTCGCTTTTCATAAGGACCCAGAATGTATATACTTTATGGGGTGTAGGACCTTCCGTGAAGGGTATAAAAACAAACTTAATTATAACAAGTAAGAGTGCTATATTCGGCTGTGCCGAATCTTTGATACCCTCCACCGATAATTCGAATGTTTAAGGAGTAATATCTTTATGATGTTATTATTATCTTAAACTGTGACGATTTGTTATTTATTATGGTTTTAGGCGACTAAACTGTTTTCCGGTAGTAGGGTTTATATAGGGCCTAGGGTAAATTATGGACCGATCATCACGAAATTCCACAGCGGCATTTCTAGTCCTTTAAAACTGTGACGTACCAATTTCTGTTATGATAGCATTATTAATTATGGTTTTAGGTGTACTAAACTGTTTTCCGGGACTAGGGTTTCTATGGAGCCTAGGGTAAATTATGTACCGATCTTCACGAAATTTCACAGTATCATTTATAGTCCTATAAAACTGTGACGAGCCAAAACTTGTTATGATTGCATTATTTGTTACGGTTTTAGGCCTAATAACTGTTTTCCGGGAGTAGTGTTTATATAGGGCTAAGGGTAAATTATGGATGGATCTTCATGAAATTTAACAGCGTGATTTCCAGTCAAATAAAACAAATTTTTCCAAAATCTTATCTCATTCCGTGTTCCAGCATTTATGTTATTTTTTGTAACAAAATTATAAATTTTTTTAGGTGGTGGTTTGACATTTTGATTCATAGCTCTGGTCCTACTGAACCGATTTTGCTGGATTAGGATAAACACAAGCAACTTGGCACCAAGTTTGTTCATTTCTTTTGAGTTGTTCGAAAGTGAGCGTGTTTTCAACAGACGGACATGGCTAAATCGACTTAGAATTACTCAAGGACCCAGAATATATACACTTTATGGGGTCTAAGATGAATAATAAAAAAGTTTCACACGGAATGACACACTTAATATACCCTCTTCACAACTTATTGTGGTGGAGGGTATAAAAAGAAAGAGTAATTTTTGGGATTTCAGTATTTTGGTCATAACTCTGCTATTTTTTAACCGATTTGACAGATTTATTTACCGACGTGTTAAAGAAGAAATTTGCCTGTTATTTTTGGGTAGATCTATTATTCCCGAAAATGGGTATTTTTCAAAAAAATTCAAATTTTGGTCATAACTTTTTCGTATCTGAACCGATTTTCCCGAGCTTTTCAGAAAAAATTTCCGATCTTTTGATATATAAGGCGTAACATACTTAACCTGACAGTAAACCGGTACCTAACTGTTAAGTGACATTTTAAGTATCACAAAATTGAGGTAAATCACAAGTGAGATAAAAACCATTATCAGCTTAAACATATGCAAAGTCAAAATAACACACTTGAATATAAAGCACAGCTTGATTAAAGGAAAATTAAGTCCAATCATCCCAAAATCGCAAAATCAGGTCCAGAAAATGAGCACTTACGTCAAAACAAAGCCTAATTAATAGCAGAAAGGTAACTGAATAGTTTTAAACGAAAAGCATTATTGGAATAAGAGAATATCCGAAGATCAACAGGCAGTTAACTCCAGTTCCTTGCAATCCTAAAAATAAAGGATCTTTCAAAAATACTACATCTAATCCTAGGGATAATTATTTGAGGGTTTCTAATAGTGTGAAAATAAAAACTTAGTACAAAGTTGATAAGGTATGCCATAATTAATAACTCTTTAAAAAAGAAAAAGGCAACGAATATTCATAAAAACCCTAAAACTACACCCTAAAAACTCCTTTACATGCTCAGAAATACGAATTCTCATACGAACATTATAAACGTAACGCACTATAGTGTTAACAATACGATTTAATTTAGCTGAAATAAACGTCAAAGTGCCGGAAACTACCTCAAGTCCATAATAAATATGCGGCATTAAAAGTGCATAGGCCAACCTATATCTGACACAACATGGCAAGTATAAGTTACTAGAATTAATTCTACGCAAAACTGCTAATACTCTACCGCACACGTGATTTACATGATTTTCAAAATTTTTTTATTTTTCGAATTTATTCTATGAGCTAAATTTCAGTTATGTATTTGTCTGGGTTCATACTATGAAAGTTTTCTTTCAGAAAGTCTGAGTTTATTGGTGAGAGGGGAGAGATTAATAGCATGTTCTCTTCCCCTCTCACCAATAAACTCAGACTTTCTGAAAGAAAGCTTTCATAGTGTGATCCCAGACTTTTATAAAGCTTTTTTGTAATAGTTATATTCCTTAAATTTTTCAGAAATGACTTTATACACTACCAGACTATTATATTGTATTTTCTTTTTACATTTTACCTTAGCCTTCCTCTGGAAAGCAATGAGGTATATTTTATGTATAGAAAAATTTACAATTATTAGACACCAGCAGAATGTAATGCATTTTCTGGACCGCTACGGCCTTCGTCAGCATTCTTTGTGTCACACTGGATAGTGATACTTTATAAATTGAATGTATTTAACTCAACTACTTTAACAAATAGAAACTGGGAATTATTTCCTTCCGAAGGTTACTTTATATTATATTCAACATTTTTTCATTTTTCGAATTTATTCTATTTATTTTAAACTAAAGAAGAGCACATAATTTAAGTTTTACAACAAAGGCTAATTTCGGTAAAATTTTAATCAAAAATTAGGAGGAAGTTAGAAAAATTTTAATTTAACTCGTTCTTTCCTGTCTTTTACGGTACACCATTGTAATAACCACATGAACGAGTCTAAAGAAATTAATATAAGGACACTAAAGGCTAATTTAGATAAAAAAAAATTAGAACTAAATTAGAAAAATTTTGATTTAAATTGGTCATTTCCGGTTTTGCAGATGAAAAATATTTTTAAAATTTTTTTTCGTTTGATTAGTTTTTAGTTTGAAATAATAATTAAAAAAAAACATTTTTTTGAAAACGGTATCTAACACTTTTAACACCACGTAACTCGACAAATAAACATCATAGAAAAAAAATATTTCGCACACTTATTCATATCTGCTGGAACTATAGTTATGCCAAATATAAAGGAATTCCAACAAAATATTTTTAATGGGCTGTCCGCTTCCCATATACATACATACATACATATTTGTTGATTTTTTTATGCGATTTTGTTTTGATTTTTTGATTAAAATTTGAATTTATGCAGTTTTTCAGAATTTTGGAACGAACTATTAGTTTTTATATGAAGCTAGAGTATCGTTTTATGCGAATTCAATTTATGCGATTTTTTTTGGAACGCATCTATCGCATAAAACTAGACCTGAGTGTAACTATAACAAAAAATACACGGTTTTTGAATCGGTCAGCTTATTTGATGCAAGAAAGATTTAGCTGTAATTTTACCGTTATATTTAAAAATAAAATAAAATTATTTATTATTTTGCCATTTTCTATTAAAGTTTGCATAACTTTTGTATTCTTTTTTGAGTATAAGAGCAATAAGCAGGTTTTATTAAATATGGGTCGTCGGACAACAATGGAACAATGGAAAGTTGGTAATTCATCACTATAAAAATAGGATAAATATTAAATTTGTCTTCATCTACTGTTCAGCACATAATAGAGCGCTATTCAAAGGAGAATAGAATTGAAAACAAGGGTAGAATTGCTCCTAACAAGATTTTGTCTACATGTGATGAACGTTGGATCATTAGAAAAATCAAGAAAAACCCAAGGTTATCAGCACAAAAAATAGCTGATGAAGTGACGACTGGGGTTGGGAAGATGTGTAGTGCATGAACGATTCGGCATGTTTTACGTTCACATAACTTTCATGGTCGAGTACCACTAAAGAAACCCTTTATTAGCCCAAAAAATGAAAGTTCCCGATAAGCGTTTGCAAAGACCCACATTTCCAAAGAGTCAGAGTTCTGGAATACGGTCATATTTTCAGATTAATCGAAATTTAATATATTCGGGTCAGATGGAAGGCCCTATGTCTGGCGGAAGCTAAATAACCAGCTGCATTCAAAAAAACCTTCGCGCTCCAGTGAAGCATGGAGGAGGAAGCGTTATGGTATGGGTTTGCATGGCCGCAGCGGATGTTGGTAAATTAGTTTTTATTGAAGGAAATATGGACAAAACAATGTAATTAAACATCCTCAAAGAAAATTTGATTTAAAAAAAAATAAATAGTTTTGAAGTAAGAAGTATTGTTAATAAAGTGGCGTTTTTAATTTTCAAAAAACAAAAATAATTTTAAAGTTATATGGATTTTAATATATTAATTTTTCTTGCATCAAATAAGCTGACAACCACTGTATATAATAAATATACATATTTTAAATTTTTTCAGTTCACAATTTGACGATGTTGGCAACATTATAAAAATTATTTTTTTTCTGATTTTTGTACGTCAATAATTTTTTCAATATTATACCTAGCCCAGAAGATGTTTTTCAATGAAAAACGAAATATTGGCAAAATAAAATATTGGCAAAATAAAATATTGTTAAATTAAAACAATTAATAATAAAAACCAGGACCTCGAGCTAAAAGGAAAAAAAGTTCTTTTATTTATACATTTTAAAGGTCGAATTAAACAAAATATAAGATTTGATAATTTAAAAATTGAATTGGTGGATCTAGGGTTGAGTTCGCTGATCGACTTGAGTGTTTGGGTATTTTAATTGATAGATGCCTTCGTTTGATTATCGTATTAACCATATTAGTTTAAAAGTAGTTGGTATATAACAAAGGCTATTTATTATCTGTTGGTATTTATTTGCCAAATTGTGCTAAATCCTTTATGGCACACAGGCACTTTTGATGTCCTGGTTCTTTATGGCTAAGAACTTGTCACATGTACTTTATTTATCATATAACATTTCCAAATTAAAAATAATAGTTAATATGATAGAATATGTGAAATATTTTTTAAAAAGTTCTTTTAAAAACTTTATTATTTACTTATGTTATTCAAGGTTATCTAAACTGGGTTGCCGACAGAATTTCGATCCGAGTATATTTTTTCTCATTCTGTAAAAATCAAAATAATAATACCTACCTATCTCTGATAAGAAATTTGATGTTTGAACGGTCTTATGAACTTCCGACTGTTTTCACATTCTAACAATGTTTCTTTAGCATTAAACTTTCAAGACATTCTTTTAATTTGTGACCCTAATTCAATATAAATATTTTAATATTGCTTACTTGTTTTCTTTAATATGCAATGTATAAATTGTTTTTTATTTGCTACTTATTTGGGTTTTAAAACAGTGATCAGGGCTGTCAGATATGGCGATTTCTCGCCAAACGTGGCGATTTTGAAACGTGTTTGGCGATGGGATTTTCCATTTGGCGACTGGCGACTTTTGTGGCGATTTTTGATATAATTGGCGTTTTAGTTGGCTATTTTTACCATTCATATTATTTCAACAATTTTGAAATAAAAAATTTGCACTTTTATTTACATAAGCGGAGTTAGGCCTCTCCAGATATATATATATATATATATATATATATATATATATATATATATATATATATAAAATATATACATACATACTTATAGATTTTTGAACAGTTTGTCCTTTTTTTTATCATTACTAGTTTAAAAAAAATCTGGCTAATTTTTTTCACATGATTTTTGTTTTATTATCATTTGAAGTGAATTTTATATTCAGTCACTTTTTAATTCCAAGGTTTAAAAAACTGCAGTCGAAACCAAAACCTGTCGAGCAAAAACGAAAATTTGTCAACAATTTTGATTTGGTTTGGCAGCGACTATTTACATTTAATGAATTACAAGTAAAAGCAAAAGTTTTTTTTTGGCCAATGGCAAATGAAGAAGTGGAAGAGATGGCAGTTTTTCAACTTCGACTGCAGTTTTTTAAGCACTGCTTTTTTGTATTTTTTCTCAGTTTTTGGCGATTTTTGACTGCAATATTATACCAGCTTTTTTTATGCAAAATTTAATTAAAAAAACAAAAATGATTTCGAAAACTGAACAAAATTGACGTTTGGCGATTTTTGGCGATTTCTGACATCCGGTTTGGCGATGGAGCTCAAAAAAATCTGACAACCCTGACAGTGATAACCAAGCCCCGAACTAAGAAAGCCCCGAACGCACGCACACAAAGATATTATGTGCTTGTGTGCGGTCGCAGAGACCGATGATAGTCTGATGTTTTGAAACGAACAAAGTTGTAATATACATGTGAATTGCCGACCGTGTCTGTGTGAAAAATACGATTATTGACTGGCTCGCGAGTCTATGGAGTGGTTATCACTGTTTTAAAATCTTGGCCTCATTTCTACTTTAATATATTGGCTGAGGAGCCAACTACATCTCTGAATTATTAGTTACTTTATATTAATTTGTTACAAATACAAATTAGTTTTGGCTTAAGTCCAGTTTACCAACGCAGCTCAAAATAAAAAAAAAGTACATAGGGTTATAGAAAATTGAAAAATAAGAAGAAAAAATGAAATGACAAAATTCTCGGAAACGCATGGCTTCCGAGTTATGGACCTCTGAAGTTTTCATATAAATTTGCGATTTCCCACTACATTTTTGAACGTATATAGCCAATATTGTTATCATTTAAAAGCTTTTGAATAAATTTTTCTAGATATAAACATTTTACTTAAAAATTATTAATCCATTAAGGATTAAGAAGCCGGCTATGCGGAGAGGCTTTATTAGTCGAAGCCGGTGTTTCTTATACCATAGAGGATAAAATCCTTGCGCCCGGCCGAAGTCCTGCTATGCAGAGAAGTTTTATTTAAAGATTTGAATGTTACTTCCGTAACATTTTGATATACATTTTGTAAAAACTGTATTAGGAGCTAAGAGTTGAAAAGTTTTAAATAAATTTTGCATTTCCAGAAAGATAAATAATACCAATATTGGCCATATAAAGGTTGGTTAAATTGTAAGGGCCGATGTTGAATTTGAACCACACCTAAACGCCGTTTTTTCCGAATTTTATTTGACATTTCTCTATTTCAGACTTACTCAATTTGAACCATGGAGAGATACACAATCCAACAACGTGTTAAAGTTATCCACTTATTATGAAAATGGGCGTTCAAATCAAAATGCATATCGTGCACTTCGTGATTTTTTTTGGTCAATTTGATCGTCCAAATGTGCGTACAATCGCAAAAATCGTGGAAAAATTCGAGCAAACCGGGTCTGTAGAAGATGTGAGAACACCAGTGCATGCTCGTACAGCTCGTACTGCAGGAAATATTGCTGCTATTCGCGATAGTGTGGCTGAAGAGTCGTCCACCTCAACTCGTCGTCGTGCCCAACAATTGCACCTCTCACGCTCGTCGTTGATGAACATTATGCATAAAGACTTGCATTTACACGCTTACAAGGTGCAATTGGCTCAAGAACTAAAGCCTCTTGACCATTCCAAATGTCGTGAATGGGCAGAATGGTGGCAAGAAATGGCAACAGTGGATGATCAATTTTCGAAGAAAATCATCTTCAGTGATGAGGCACATTTTCACCACAGTGGATTCGTCAATAAACAGAATTGCCGCATTTGGGCGAATGAGAATCCAAGAGTGATTGTCGAAAAACCAATGCACCCACAAAGAGTGACTGTTTGGTGCGGTTTATGGGCTGGCGGCATCATCGGGGCGTATTTTTTCCAAAATGAGGCCGGTCAGGCAGTTACTGTGAATGGTGTTCGCTATCGTGAGATGATAACGAACTTTTTATGGCCCGAATTGGAAGATATGGATGTGGACGATATGTGGTTTCAGCAGGACGGTGCCACTTGCCACACAGCTAACGAAACAATGGCTCTTTTGCACAACAAATTCAATGGCCGTGTTATCTCACGTAATGGCGATGTCAATTGGCCGCCAAGATCATGTTATTTGACACCGTTGGACTTTTTTCTTTGGGGTTATTTGAAAGAAAAGGTGTACGTCGATAAGCCAGCAACAATTCAAGAGCTAAATAAAGGATGAGATAATTCGGCACATTAACGGCATAGAACCTCCATTATGCCTCAGGGTCATCGAAAATTTGGACCATCGGATGGAGGTGTGCCGCCGTGGTCGCGGCGCCCATTTGGCCTATATTTTGTTCCATACATAATTGAGTAATACCAATATATCATAATAAAATAAAATTACAATAATTTCCTAAATAGTTTGTGTTTTATTCAAAATCAACATCTGCCCTTGAAATTTAACCACATTCAGAAATGTAGAGGGAAATCGCGAAAACTTCAGAGGTTCATAACTCGGAAACTATGCGTTTCCGAAAATTTTGCCATTTTATTTTTCTTCTTATTTTTCGATTTTCTATTACCCTATGTACTTTTTTTTATTTGGAACTGCGTTGGTAAATTGGACTTGATCCTTAGTTTTTTGTAAATAAGTACATACCTATAAATTGTCGTCCTTTAAAAATATATATTTATGATTATAGCTTTGTAATATACCTATATTATTTGTTGACCTATGGAAATATGCGAAATTTTTAAATAAATAAAATGACAACAGCGAAAATTTTTGTTATTTACAATCGGAGCGCATTTATTTTATTTTGCTAGTGTATTAGAGGATCATCTACCTATCGAAATATGCGTAAAACTCGATTTAAAAAAAAACGAGTTAGAGCCTTTTTAGGTATATTAAGTTAATGTTATTTATGTATTACATACAAATCCTAATTTGTTTCAGATCTCTGTGCGCCAGGCAATGCAAACAATATAAACATAAATACAAAAGAACCGGTTCTGAAATGCCGGTATGTTAAACAATGTCAAACTCTTTGTTCCTATTTATGCACCAAGGAAAATAAAAAAAAAAAACACTAAATTAAAAACATATTTAAACTTACACCATCTGGTTAGACGAAAGTCCCTTCTCCTCATCTTCGTTCATGGACTCGGCAGCATCTTCTGTGTCATGAGGGACATCCATATTTCCAATTAAGTCTCTAATAAAAATATAAAAAAAAAGATGAGTGAATAGGTACTTATTTAAATTAACTAAAGCCAAGAACAATTACATTAAACTGCGTAGTTCTAACACAACGCTAAAACAGCAAAGCTAAAAGAAATTTATATAGAATAGCAGGCTGGCTGGCATTCATCTGTGATGTATCATCATCATACATTAAGTAGTCTGTCTACCAAAGCATGGTATTTTAATGATTCGACACTATATACACACATGTATGTAGATATGTATAATATGTATATGTAGGTATATCACATACTATGTACATATTTATGCATTTCAATATATTCGTATACATATGCATGTACAACAAAAAAATAACACTAGATGAAAGTTGAAAAATAATTAAAAATCTTCAAATTGATTTTACACTAAATTAACATCCAAATTTCTAAAATTTCAACAATGGCAAAATTAATATTGTCTTTTTCCAATCAATCTACAGACAAATTTTGTACTTCCAGAAAAAAAGCACGTGCGTAATTTGCAAATTTTTTGCAACACTTTTCAATTTCATACTTATTTTACAGCACCTTTTACATCTATACCTATTTCTTTGTGTTTTTCTTATTAATAAATTAAGATTCAACTTACCAAAAAATTTAAAATGCTGTTTTAAAATTAATTTGTTGAAACTTTCCCTTTAAAAAATTTTACGACTTAACAGAGATACACCCGCAAAGCAAAAGAGAACTTCCACACGGTTGACCGTTGTGTCTAGAGATGTGCAAATTAAAATGGCAAATTTTTGTTGGGATAAACACACACGATTATCTAGGTAGTAATTATAAAATTTGTTGTTGATATACTTATGATTTAACTAAAATCGATTTTAAACGGCGTTTGAAATTGTTTAATGTTTATTTAATTAAAATGACTTTTACGAAATAAATTTTATCTCAAAAATAAAGTACTTTTTCTTAGCAGCGCTGAAAGCTTGTTATCGTTATCGAGTTTTTGTAAACATATATTAATACACAGGGTGGCTTTGTAAATAAATCAAACAAAAGAGCCGTTATACATTTATTTAACTACTCAATTTAAAAACTCAAAAATTTAAATTACAGTATCGGACAAAACCTAAACACCCCCTCAGTATATTTCTTTTAAATGATAATTTTTTTAAGAAAACAAATCTAAATTTTTTTTATTTTAAGGAATTCAGAATTTAATAAAAAATAAGTCGCAAATATAAGCGGACTAAACTAAAGCACCTCCAATTTAAGGTACAAAAAAAACCAAGGTCTTAACTATTATAAGTTTTATCGTGAATTAGTTAAGGAATAAGTATTACATTGTAACTGTTATTCGGTTTTCCTTATTATAATTATTCAGGGGTGTCATGGAAATCGAAAACGTAAAACGAAAGAATTTAGCAGTTCTTTTTATTATACTTTTAATCTAATTTTTACATTTTTTGTTAAACAATTATATTTAATAGAGCATTATTTGTGTAATAATTGTAAAAAAATTTTTTTTATTGCATAAATCTTATTGAAAAACGACTCTTAAAATTCTTTCGTTTTACGTTTTCGATTTCCATGACACCCCTGAATAATTATTGATAAGGAAAAAAAATATTTGTTTCAAATAAATCTTATTTCTTGATTTTTATTTATAGATTATTTCGATAATAGTTACTCGAAAGACAGTGAAATAATAATTATTCGTAATAGTTATATTAATAATTATAAATGTACACGTTTTGATCAACATTGTAAAATGCGCGATTATAATTGGGTTATTAACAAGCCCTGTCGTATGCATTGTATCGTCGTATGTAGTAAGTTTTCTGATGTATTAAAAATAAAATATTACACTTCGAAGTAAACAGTTTTTTGACTAAATTTATTTTTTACTAACGAATTCATTCATTTTATAAAATACGCCAACGACTGTTTGGTAATAGATTAAAGAGAACGTGAACTTTTTTCCTTTAATCTATTACCAAACAGTCGTAGGCGTATTTTAAATACGCCAAACACAATAGGGGTGAATATTACTGAGAAAATATTTTTATTAACAACTTTTTTTCCAAATTCTTGAAATTTATGATAAAACTACCATTGAGATGGGTTCTTGTATAGTTGTTCTCTTTTTTACGTGTTATTTTTTATAAATACACAGAAAATCCGCTATAAACATAACTTTCATATTACTAAGTACTAGTAAATTGATACAAAAGTCATCCATGGTAACACTGTTTCTTCATTTGCAAGCAAATTCTCTTGCAAGTTGGGCTACAAGTACGAAAAATGTGATTAATAATGGTGTTAATAAAAATGTGTGAGTGTATTGAGTTTTTCGAACTTGCACTTGCCCTGCAAATAAAATTGGACCACCTGATCCGTTTTGATAAAATGGACTACTCCATGGACTGGTCCGATGTAATGCAAGCATGGACCATGTCATAATTAAAAAGTGTTTGCAGTGAGACGACATGTCTTCGTTTTTAACGACATACTTTCGTTTTTAAACGACTTCAAAACTAACCCTCTTGTGTACACAATGGAGTAGTTTTAAAACTACTCCTTAGTTGTCCAAAGGTGGGTTCTATGGTCCTCTCCTAGGACATCGTAATGTTAAATAGACCAGGATTTCTTCATACGTTTGGGTTAGTTTTGGACTAGTCCTGGTCCCTTGTGGACTACTCTTTACACGCGTGTATGGACTGGTCCTATTATTTGCAGGGTGCAAGAGTAAACCCTAGGTTAACAAGAGGGCATTAACTCAAAATTTAAAAATAAATTTTAGCTAAACATTGGAGGCACATGAAAAACAATTTTAAAAACAACCGTTTTATTACCAAAAAGTAGACAAAATATCACGATATTTGTACAGCGGGTAGATATGAATATAACGTGTCGTTTTTTCGAAAAAGTGTTAAAATAAAAATTTTGTGTTAATACCCTCCTGTTGATTAAGTGCGATACGTTGTTGTTCCAAGTTTTACTTTACGCACAAAAATAATTTTTAAAGTTAATTATTTAATAGACATTTTTGCGTTTTTTTTTTTCTTTTTCTTGTTTGGCAACTCTGTTACAATAAACAAGCAAAAAGATCAAAGCTCTGATTAAATAAATAAAATAATAATAATAAAGTGTTAAAAATAGATAGTGACTATTGAAAAAACATATATTTATTAATTAAAAGATAAATATTATCAAAAAGTGTGTAATTTTTGTAAATTAAACAAAAGATTTGTTAAATTAAATCTCTTGTGAAATGGCGGAATGCAGTAAATGCAAAGCAACAATAAGAGGTGAAAGTGGCATACGATGTAATGGAGTGTGTGATAAAGTGTATCATTTTACAAAGAAATGTGCCGGTATTGACCAATACTCGGCAAATATTATTGATGAAGACAATTTTGTAAGATTTATTTGCCATGATTGTATGCTGTATATTCAAAACGTTGATCTTGTTATTAGGGAAATTCAAACTAGCGTTGCTGAAAATAAACAATCATTGCTAGAATACAAAAATGAATTTGAAAGTTCGCTGAGACAGAATGAATATGAAATTAAAGCCTTATTACAAGCAATAGAAAAACGGTATGATGAGAGATTCAAAAAAATTGATAACATACAAAAATTATGTGAAAAGAATGTGCAAGAAGTTAAAAGCCTGTATGGAAATGTAAACGAAGTAAAAAATAAAAACGAAAATATGTGTGAAACAATTGAAAAAAACAATGTTAAAATGTGCAACGAAATAAAGAAGATTATAAAAGACACAAATGAAAAAGCAACAAAAATGTCGTACGCGCAATCTTTGAAAACAAATGTAGTGATGCCAGACCTATCAAAAAATGTCCCCCTAATTATTAAACCAAAAGAAAAACAAAGTGTTGAGAAAACAAAAGCGGAGTTAAATAAAAAAGTTGATCCAATTAATTTTAAAATAACTAATGTTGAAAACAGAAGAAACGGTACTGTTGTGATTCAGAGTGAAAATGTAGATGAACGCGAAAAAATCAAAGAGGCGATACAATGCGAGATTAGTGAAGACTATGAAATTAAAGTGCCAAAAGAAATTCATATGCAAATCGTTATAACCGATTTAAACTTTAGAATGTCAGATAAAGAATTGGTAGAAAAATTAAAAAAACAAAATGAAATACTAAAAAATGGTGAGATAGAAGTTGTTAAAGTATTTGAAACAAAAAGATATAATAGAACAATGTATAATGCAAAATTGAAAATAGACAATGAATCGTATCCAAAAGTAATGGAAAGTCAAAAACTGAATGTAGGATGGGACAGATGTAGGGTTTTTGATGGTACAAACATTATGCAATGTTATAAATGTCAAGGCTATAACCATAAATCGACGGAATGCAAGAATGAAACTGTATGCTTTAAATGCCATGGAAACCACAGGAGTAAAGAATGTAATAAAGAAATAATTATAAAGTGTGTTAATTGCATGAAAGAAAATAAACGACTAAATTTAGGTCTTGATGAAAATCACGGCACCAATAACCGAGAATGTCCGGTGTATCTGAATAAGTTAAATATTAAAAAGAAAAGGATTGGTTTATCATTTTAACAATCAAAGCAGATATATGGCATGTATACAAACGTTCAAGGATTAATTAATAACTTTACCCAATTGGAAATTATAGCTGAAATAAATAAACCCGAATTCATAATACTGTCTGAAACACATCAAACTAAAGATATAAATGAAAGTGAAATTGAAATTAAGAAATACGATCATTACAGTACATTGACAAATTCGTCTAGAACAGGTGGTTTAGTTATGTATGTTAGAAAGCATTGGAATATTAAAAAAATTAAAGACAATATTAAAGACAGTCATCATTGGATTAGTGCATTTATGGCGAAATATGAAAAAACATTAATTATTATAATAGTATATAGATCACCAAGTAGCTCAAAATCAGAATTCTGCGATACTTTTCAAGATTTTATTGAAGAAATATGTGAAAAAAACTGTGATATTTTAATAGTCGGAGATTTTAACATGGACTGGAAAAATGACTTTTATGCAGGCAAATTGGAAAGTATTCTTAACGATAATGGACTTAAACAAATAATGAACGAATATACTAGAATAACAAAAAATTCAAAAACCTTAATAGATTATATAATAACAAACAATAGAACAATCACGGTAAAAAATAATATAAATAACAAAATAGCTGACCATGAATCCATTGACATTTTTATCGAGTGCGAATGTAAAGCTCAAGAAAATCAAATTAAGGAGATAGAGATTTTTAAATACAATAAAAATAGATTCAAAAATGAATTAAGAGAAGTGTTAAAAAATTATGAATTAAGTGAATTAAGTGAAAATGTATATAATTTTGATAAATGCTTCGAAAGCACAATTAAAAAATTTACTAACAAAAAGAAAATAAATGAAAAAGGCAATAAAATATGGTTTAATAATGAACTTAGAACATTAAAAAGGGATAAAATTCTTAAATATCAAACTGCACTCATAGAAAATACAAATAATGCATGGAATAGTTATAAACTAATAAGAAATATCTATAAAGTGAAAATTGAAAATGAAAAAAACAAATATATAAACAATAAAATAAACAATGCAAATAACCAAAAAGAAATGTGGAGTGAACTTAAAAAACTAGTCCTGGGAAATGCCAAAAGTGTAATAAAAACTGTGATATATGAGCAAATAGAATATAACGATAATTTCCAAATAGCCAAAAATTTTAATTATTATTTCGTAAACAGTATTAAGGAAATCAGATGTTCCATTGAAGATGTGCAATATAAAAATCAAATACCTGTGATAAACTTAAAATTTAAATTTCGTGCAATAGACCTACAAGAACTAAAAATTATGTTTAAAAGTATAAAAAAAAAAACCTGACTATACAAAAATATCAAGTAATATAATTCTAGACAATTGGGACTTAATAGGCAATACTATATTGAGCATTATAAACAAATCACTAGCGACAGGCGTTTTTCCAAATAGCTGGAAAGAATCGATGATTTTACCAATTGAAAAAGTTAAAAATACAGTTAAATGTGAAGAATACCGACCAATTAATACGTTAAAAACTTTTGAAAAAGTAATCGAAAAAATAGTAAAAAGACAATTGGAAGAATACATGGAACAACATAAATAATTAACAAAATACCAATCAGGGTTCAGAAAACAATATTCCTGTGAAACAGCCGTCAATTATGTTGTAAACAGATGGAAGTCTAAAAAGAAGAAAAATAAAATATTGGCAATTTTCCTTGATTTCAAAAGAGCATTTGAGACAATAGATAGGGATATCCTTTTGCAAAAACTATCTAAATATGGAATTCAGGATGTAGAACTACAATGGTTTCGATCTTATTTAACGAATCGAAGACAATATACAAAAGTTAATAATGTAATATCAAATTCAATAGAAAATGATTTTGGGGTGCCTCAGGGATCAATCTTAGGAGCTCTTCTTTTTATTATATATATAAATGATATGGAAAATACATTAGAGAAATGCGAGATTGTACTATATGCAGACGACACATTGATTTTTACCGAAGCAGCAAATGAAGAATTATTATATGAAAACTTAAACCAGGATATGGATAATATAAACAGGTGGTTGAAAATGAATAAATTAAAATTAAACGAAGATAAAACCAAGTTAATGGAAATTAATATGAACTCTAATAAAATATTCAAAATAAATAATGTAATAATAGAAAAAGTAAAAAGTATAAAATACCTGGGTTTCTTAATTGACAAAGATTTAAACTTTAAAGAACATATCGAATATGTATGTAGAAAAATTGGCAAAAAAATAGGCTTTTTTAAACGTGTGAGAAATAAGGTAACAATAATAACCGCAATAAACATATATAACACAATGATAAAACCACACTTTGAATATGGATCGACTATATTGTTCACATGCTGTTTAGACCAACAAATAAGCAGGCTACAAAAACTACAAAATAAGGCTATGCGCACAATCTTAAAATGCAACCGTTACACTCCAATTAGAAATATGTTGGACACATTAAAATGGCTAAATATACAACAAAGGCTGCAGTTAAATACAATATTTTTTATCCAGAAAATGAAAATGGGAAATGCACCTGATTACCTGATCGAACAAATAAGGTATGTTGGGGAGGTTCAGCCATATAATCTCAGGAACGCCTTGGATTTTAGACCACAGAGAGCAGATACAAGTGCAATGCAAAAATCACTATTTAGCAAAGGATTGAACATATACAACATGATGCCGAATGATGTGAAGAATGAATCCAATATAAATCTTTTTAGAAAAAAAACTGTGGATTTTATAAAAAATTTGTAATTGTTAATCAGACTTGTAATGTTTTTTCTTGTAATCTAATTAAAATGTCATTTAAAAGTATTATAAATACTACTAATAAACTAAAAAAAAAAAAAAAAAAAAAAAAAAAAAAAAAAAAAAAAAAAAAAAAATAGAAAATTAAAAAAGGAAAAACTGCTACTTAACCATTTAAGAATATTTTAACCATATTTAACGATATTTTACTTTATATTTGGAATGGAATTTTAGATTGAACTGCTATAATTACATCAATTATAATATAACTTGCATTTAAATAATTAAGCTATTAAAAATATACAATAAATTAACAAAGTCCACCTTCCTCATCATCTTCGCCATTATTTGCCCCACCACCTGCTATATTATCACTACCAGAAGCCTCCGAGTTAGGTAACTAAACAAAAAATGGTAAACATATAATCTGAATTATAAATTACATGATTATTTTGTATATATCTTACATCCGAATTAGGCGACATGTAGGTAGGTGCAGCATTTTTAATAACACTAGTTTTCGAAGAAGATAATATTCCCTGGGGCAAAGGTATTTGTCGTGCCAATTTTGCATACTCAACATCCATATGTTTTATAAATGGAGAATTTAAAGCCATTTGAGCTGTTTCAGGATCCTCGTCATCATACGCTTGAAGCAACATTTCTAAAGTTTGAACTTCCTGGGGATCGCAGCAGTTACCCCACTCCTTAAAAGCCTTTTCAGCAGCTACTTGATCACCCCTCGCCAGTTGCACCATTACTAAAACTACAGCCAGCCTACCAATATGACCGTACGATTCAGTTTGTTGATTTATTCCAATTTCACGTCTCAAAGCATCTGCCGCCTGATCATACCTATTTTCAAAATAGAAAAAATCAGATTAAAAAAATTTTAATAACATATATTAAGGCCTTATTCATTTCATTTGTTATTGCAATTTAGTTATATAAAACCATAACGGCCAACGCGAAAATTTAATAAGTTAAACATTTTAGTGTAACCATAAAAGTCCCTAAAGGCTCGGTTATCTAATTGAAAAAAAAATAAATAAGGCCTTTATAACGGAACAACAAAAATTACATTTGTAACTTCACCAAAATACGTGAAACTTTCGAAGCATATTCTGCTGCAGAACGTGTAGAATCCTCTATCTTTATTATTAAGAAGACATTTACAAAATTTAATTTATCACCAACAAATAAAATGGTATCATTGTTCCAAAAAATCTTTTTTAATTACCATACTTATTTCCAAAGCTCGTTGATAGAAACGTAATGCAATTTCAGGATGTTTTTGCTCAACAACTTTGGAAGCCTTGTCTAAAGCGGATGCGGCCGATTCTGGGGAACCATGTTGCTGGTATAAGTGACTAGCTCTATTAGCAAATTCTTCAACGTTTAGCAAATTATTTGTTTCTTTACAAATTAAAATAACCTGAAAATAAATTTAAATTTCATTTTTTTATAATTAAAATAAAATATATTTTATATTTTTAATTTTGAAAAATACTTGTTCATAACACTTGGCTGCATGAAACCAAGAATTATTATTTTTGTGGCAATCTGCTGCTTTTAAAAGGCATTCTCTACTTTGATCGTAAGATTTTCCTATTCGAAAAGCAGTGGCTATTTTGTATAAAAATTTAAATATTTAAAGAAATTTTTATCTATATTTGTACCGATGTATTTTACCTGCTTTATTATAGAAATCTGCTGCAACATCATAATCTGGACGCCATTTAAGAAGTCCCGTTTTCATACTGAAAAAGAAAAACTCTAACTTGAAGTTTATATAATAATTTAAAAATAGTTAAGTACATATTCAGGTATGTTATGTTCATTAATCGATTTTAAAAACGAAACGATTTAAAAAATTATATATCAGGTATGTGATGGAAATCGATTTTAAAAACGAAACGATTTGAAACCGAAAATATCGTTTTCAGTATCTTTTAAAATGGATTTTAAATACATATTCCTTTTATTTTCAGCCTTTATACTTTTAAATTTTATATAGTATACGTTAACTTAAGTGTTTTCTGAACGAAAATTTAAGACTATAATTTAGAAATGGATTCTAAAATCCCTCGAAATTCATCACACCTTTTAAAAACGTTCGTTTTGAAATCGATCGATTTTCATCACATACCTGAATAATACCTTTTCATTTAAACTTTCTATAATATGTTTATATGTTAATTGGACTGTATTTTTATCAAAAAGTGAGGACTTTATTTTAGAAAAAGATTTTAAAATCGTAACACCCAGTCTACAACTAACATGAACTGGTTAACCTTAACACTAATATGATGTTTAAGACTTAATAAGCCTCACAAATGGCTTGGCAAACATGTCAAAATTTAACGTTTGTACAAGATAGGTTGGTAGGTAGAAAGGCCGGTGTGAAGTCTCCTTCACACCTTCACCCAGAGACCAATATGGTCCATTGTGACGCCTTAATTAGAGATAGCTATATGAAGGTAGAAAGTAGGTGAAATAAACAGTGAAAGCACAAGACATATAAGAAAGATAAATATTAAAGTAAACATTTGAAGCAATGTTTGCAGAAATATTTAATATTTGGCAGACAAGTTGGATATTTGTCAAACTTTTTGTGGCGTCTAATTTTAAATATATTAAATTCAATTAATTTTTGACATTCAATTATATTTTTTTAGTAGTATTGCTTGCCACAAAACAGCTCGTAGTTTAAATCACTTTTTACCCATCTGTTGACTTGAACCTTCTAGTCAATTCGCCTTGGTAAGTGTTTGCCAGTGAAATTTCGAGAAAGATACATTTATGTTTCCAAAAAGATAAAATTTTTCCCAAAAAGATACATTTAAAAAAAAAATTTTAAAATCAATTTTCAACGTTTAACATTTATTAACATAACATTTTTATTGAATATTTTATGAATATTATAAAGAAAATTATATCATATAAATTCATAAATATTAGGTACGTAATTTTTTTAAAATACAGTAAGCAAACTTTGAAATTAAATATATGGGTAATTCCAAAGTGTTGAACGTGACAGTCGTACACATCAAAAATGCAACAACATTTTAAACAAAAAATATTTTTACGTTCTCTAATCCCTTAAATTATTGCACTAGAAAGCACTGTAATCTATGCTAAAGTTTATGGAGGGCGCGATTCTAGGTCAAAGATAATGGCAAAAGAAGAAGCGGTTCGAACTTGAAAAAAACAGAAGTAGTTTTTGTGGCCATGTATAAAAAGGCGTAATTCAGCGAAACCTGGAACAATTTTTTAATCAAACTACTTTCAGAATTTTACGTAGCAATGTAACATAAAAATGTCTTGGTTTGATTCCAAAATCTTCTGTATTTTCTTTTTTTTAAGCCAAAATCTGGGTCGATACGTGACATTTCGAACGTGAAATATTTCCGTATTAATTTAACAGAATACGATTAAAACAAAATAAAAATTTACAGTTAATCCAATTAACATATTTCTCTTTGAACCCTTCCTTAGATTACAGACCATGTAAGAAAATTTTTTTGGAACAATTTTTATCAAATATAACCTCTTTTAAGAAAGATAAATATTAAAGAAAACATACAATAAAACATTCTCACAAATAAGAAATTACGTTTGCACAACTTTGCAGTCTGATTGTTCTTCTACATAAGTGAACAACAACTTTATGAGTAAATTTATAAAATTAGTAAAATCTAAATAGTTCTCTATAACAATATCGTAAAATAATCAGCTTTTAAATATTCGGTCACGGTGGACCTTTTGACGGAAATGCCCATATGTAACAATCGAAATCCTCAATTTAGGTGGATCGTATGTTGAAACTTCCTTAATGTTTTCTTTCACCATTATTAAAGCTGCTATATTGTATTAGTATTGAGTCGGTTACGATGATCAGTCTTAATAAGTTTTAGTACATTTTGCGTACAGATTCAAAAAAAAATGTCAGGATTAAACATGGTACCTCAAGCCATCAAAAGATACGAAAAACTTATCTTATCCTAATGGCACCACTGGTATAGACTCATCATGTGAGAGTTTTCTCATGTTATAACACGGTTGTTAATGCAAATGTTTTAACAACGCTTTTTAAAATCATGTTATAACAGCAAATCACGTCAGTTGTAGACGTGGAGTAAGAAATTTATCACACCCATGGTACAATTAATTGTATTAATCTTTTTTCATCCCATACCTAATTTAAGAAATTTAGAATATGCTTACATATTATCATACCTATGTACCTATTTTAAAATGTTACAATGATTCTCAAATTATAATTATTTGAAATTTTAATAAAATATTGCCTTGAAAACGTATTGTATATAGGTACATAGTATAGGTATATGTACATATTGTGTTAATTTATCTAATATTATGTATTTCTAATAAATAAATAAATTGAAAAATATGTTAGGTACTTATCTTACATTCTTATGGCCATTATTACATATTGCCGTTAGTTTACGTATGGATATTGTCGGATGTAGGTATTTCTCATTTTAGTTTAAAGCAAAGTCCTACCTTAAACTATCGGCAAGTTGTAATAATGGCCCTTAATGTTGTGAATAGGTATATTATAAAAAATAACATGTACCGAAGATAATTAACCTCATTTAAAAGTACCTTCCCGTAATCAAATTTAAAAATTAAGACCAATCGATTTTTTCAGCAATAGCATTAAAGCCGCGGCTTAAATCTAGTTTACCGACGCAGCTCCAAATAAAAAAAAAGTACCTAGGTAGATAGAAAATTAAAAAATAAGAAGAAAAAATTAAATAAAAAAGTTGGCGGAAACGCTTAGTTTTCGAGTTATGGACGTTTTAAGTTTTTATATAAAAGTGTGATTTTCCACTACATTTTTATCTTTATATGGTCAATATTGGTATCATTTTAAAGCTTTTTACTTAGCGAAGCCGGTACTTACTATCCCAAAGAGGAGCAAATCCTTGCGCCCGGCCGAAGGCCGGCTATGCAGAGAAGCTTTACTTAGCGAAGCCGGTTCTTGCTATACCATAGATTAGAAAATCCTTGTGCCCGGCCGAAGGCCTGCTATGCAGAGAAGCTTTAGTTAGCGAAGCCGGTATTTGTCATACCAAAGAGGAGCAAATCTTTGCGCCCGGCCGAAGGCCGGCTATGCAGAGACGCTTTACTGAACGAAGCCGGTTTTTGCTATACCATAGAGTAGAAAATCCTTGCGCCCGGCCGAAGGTCGGCTATGCAGGAGTGTTTTCGTTTGCGACGCCCATGTTTATAATTTGATTACGCTTATATTACACTTTTATTTAAATAGACTACATACTAACCTGGTGCACTTCTGTAATATTTTGATGTAAAATGCAAAAAGAATGTAATGTGAGGTAAACAGATAGTAATTTTCAAATAAATTTTGTATATCTAAAAAGATATGGTCAAAAGCTTTGAAATGATACCAATATTGGCCATATAACGATAAAAATGTAGTGGAAAATCGGACCTTTATATAAAAACTTAAAACGTCCATAACTTGAAAACTAAGCGTTTCCGCCAACTTTTTTATTTAATTTTTTCTTCTTATTTTTCAATTTTCTATCACCCTGGGTACTTTTTTTTTTATTTGGAGCTGCGTCGGTAAACTAGATTTGTTCCAAAGCCGCTTGCACTACATTACAAAAGTTCGGAATACAAAAAATTCAGCAAAATACGTATTTATAAAATATATATACATAGGTACTAGGTATATGTAAATATGTATATATTGGGCGTTCTCATAGTTTGAATGATATTGCAATTTAATTAAAAATTATAATTACATATTTTCATAAAATTAATTTTTTTTTTTTTTAAACTTTTAGATCCAGGTCTGTAAAGTATATATAGGTATGCATTCAAGGTCACGTCTATCTTCCATTACAACTTTGCTTAAATACCTACTATATTAAATATTTTGCTCACAATTATAGTGTGCAAACGTTTAATAATATTTTTTTCTCATAGAAAATATGCACTAGAAAGTAAAATAATACCTATAAAGTATTTATTCGATTTGTAATAGTAAAATTTGTATTGTCATACATTTTATTTATATTGCAGTTTTTAAATATGTACATATATACAAATGTATAAAATATATGTTGAATGTGTGTACACACTTAAATACACATATAAAAATACACAAAACCGTACTAAGTGGGTGATAAATTTGCATACTAAATATTCGCTTACGCTAAAATTCACTTATTAAATTTTGAAAATTATTTACATTCACAATATACCTCTTTTCTGCCTGTTTTATTAATTCGTTGCCTTCTTCAATTTTGGAAGTATTCATTTTTACCAATATATTTGTTTTTTAACGTAACCAAATAAAATCAATAAACAACAGCGCAGTCAATCAGTGGTGATAACTGATTCATCAGTTAATTCTAGTGACTGTAAATGGAAAAAATTGGTTTTACCTGTAACTTGAGGGTTACACGATCAAGTTTTGCCTATCAATTTTTAATACACTCACACTTTTTTACCAATGCACTCATACTTTTAAAAATTGATACGAACTTGCCTTTAAAATTCTCTTGCCAGTGAGTGTTTCAATTTACGTTCAAGAAAACAGCTGATTTCAAGGTTAGTGAGCAAATTTTTCGTTTCTCTTTATAAATTTTTTTTTTTAATGACATCTTGAAAGTAAATTGCTTTCAACTTGCGTGCAGCCTACGTCACAGCTGCCAATTTTTGCATATTTTGACAAACAGTATATGTAAAAGACTATCAAGAAAAGCTTGATCGTGTGGCTGCAATGTAAGCGGGAAATCTAGCGATTTTTGCTAGTTACCCAACAATTACTAGTGCTGGGATATTATCGATAGTTAAGATTTCACTATCGATACTCTCGACGGCAGTTTGTACTTGACAGGGCTATAGGCTTTTTACACTGATCAACATCTAACATCTACCATCAAAGATGTAGAAAATGTAAAACACTCGTTTACATTGCTCACATCTAACATCTACCATCAAACAAAAATGTCACGATTTTTGATAAAAATTTTTTTTAAATTAAAAATGTTTTTTTCTCACAAAAGTGACAAAATTTAAAAAGAAAACTCAAAAATGTATTTGAAGTTCAATTTATTTAAAAATATTACAAAGATGTACTTTGAAACAATATATGTGCCTATATATATTTGGAATAATAATAAGATTTGTGCATATATTTTGTAATTTGGTAATAGTTTCAGCAAAATACGTTCGATATATCGATATTTTTTAAATAATCAATATCGATCTCTTAAAAAATATCGATTCGATATATATCGATATAGTTTTTCAATTTGCCCATTCCTAGTCACGGGGATACCAGCGTACTTTTTAATTTTGGATTATACCAAAAAAAGTACTCTTAAAAAATATCGATTCGATATATATCGATATAGTTTTTCAATTTGCCCATTCCTAGTCACGGGGATACCAGCGTACTTTTTAATTTTGGATTGTACCAAAAAAAGTACATTTGTGCCAATTTTATCAACCCTGTTTTTAACACTTTTCATTTAACTTCTTCTCAAAACAAAATTATATTTTGACAATTACGTATTTTTTTTAATTCGCCGTGGAGACAGCTGATGAACGGCTGACGAGTTGAGTTTACTTTTTTAAATTCGCCATGCTATAAATATAGTTTTCCTAAAAATCCAAATTTTAGGTGTGTATTTTGTCTCTGACCTTACAAAAATTTTTAGGAGTGTAATCATGTGTTTCAACCACAGAGCACACAGAGGCGTCACGAGACAGAAAATATTGTGTTTTTTTCTGTCTTTTTCTTCGAAAGTCCCCTTTTACAATGTGGCAAGTGGAAGGCAGACAGACGAAGTTTGTAGGTGAGGGGTTGTAGAGGTAGAGTGTGTAGTACATGACTATCCAAGGCGAATTGACTAGAAGGTGGGGTCAAGTCAACATGTGGTGTTTTTTTTTCGGTGGTCGACTTGTCAAAGTTTGTATACAAACTGGTTTTTTATGTAAACAAACCTGTTTTTTTTACTAGCAATATTTTTGACAACCCGACCACAGAAGCATTGTAGTCGTAGAGTTGACCTCACCTTCTAGTCAATTCGCCTTGTGACTATCTGTACTGGACATTTGTAGACATTTTTTTGCTTCTCTTTTACATTTTTCGGCATTTTCATGTTGTTGCTTCATATCATTTTTCTCACAACAATTTAATTGTATTATCAATGCCTGTTAAATGTTCATCTCCGTCAACAGCGAAAAAGAACGAAAAGAGGAAAACAATAATTTCTGTCTGCCTATTAATTTCGCGATTGTAAAAGGTTTAGGCAAGTTCAAAAGAGAATAAGAAAAATGTCTGCCTTTCAATTTCAACCAAGGCGAAATTCGTGCAACTCTACAACTATAAAACAAGGAGAATTAACTCCAAGGCGAATTCAACAAGGTAAACTCAACTCGTCAGCCGTTCATCAGCTGTCTCCACGGCGAATTAAAAAATAATAGGGAAACGTCAAAATATAAATTAGTTTATGTTTTGCGCCAAAATAAACGAAAAAATTTCTTAGAAAAACTGCGAATAAATAAAGTGAATTTAATAATCTCTTTTATAGCCCAAACAAAATTTGTATTTTGTTTTTCAATCAATTTTTGCCTTGTCAGCATTTTTGACAACCGCCTATTAAATTGCAAAAAAATACATGGGGCTTTTTGTAGTTGTAGAGTTGCAACTCCCTTGTTGAATTCGCCTTGATTAACTCTATGTATTTTGTTTTTGCAATTTTCTGACTTGTTGTCAAATTTCAGTATAGAAACAAAACAATATTTTGATGTTTCACCATTTTTTTTAATTCGCCGTGGATACAGCTGATGAACGGCTGACGAGTTGAGTTTACCTTGTTGAATTCGCCTTGATTTCAACGTTGTAAATTGGGACAAAGCTCACCTTTTGGCATTTTTTGTTTTGATAACGCAGTTCGCAAGGCGAATTTATACAAGGTAAGTGCAACTCTACAACTACAAAGCAAGGCGAATTAACTCCATGTATTTTGTTTTTGCAATTTTCTTACTTGTTGTCAAATTTCAGTATAAAAACAAAACAATATTTTGACGTTTCATGATTTTTGTGGATACAGCTGATGAACGGCTGACGAGTTGAGCTTACCTTGTTGAATTCGCCTTGCGCAGTTCGTGTTGATAGTAGCGGCCTGTTTTTACACATTGCCAATTCACTACCAAAAAACATTTTCTTTCTCTTTCTTCGAAAGCTGCCCTCGCAAATGATTTGGACATTTTTCATACGTCACTTTTTTCATCTCTGTATGCTTTGTGTTGCCAAACATGCTGTTCATACGATTCATTCTTGTTTCATTTTGACATTTTTTTTGTGTTGTTAGTGTGATTTTTTGTTAAAGAGATAAAAAAGTAAATAAAACTTAAAAATAAATTATTTAATACTTTAATTAATAATATCATGTTAATTTTATCACTTTATTTTATTAAACATCAATTTTTATTTTGTTTTTTTCTTTGTTTTGATTTTCTTTGAGAACTAGTTCAGATAAAATAACGATAAATGTTATCGAAATTGGAGATGATAGTACATTTTTCCTGTTTCGCAGCCTGTTTCAAAATGAAACGACCTGTTTCGCTCTTAAAATTTTGTATGGGGAAACAAGCACTGATGGGATTTGTGGTACAATTGTACCAAATTTGGTACAAACGCAACTTCATTGGTACACTGGTACAATTCATCCCTTTTTGGTACAATTTTAAAAAATACCCACGAAGTTTTATCATTTTTTTGAGGTGGATTAACTTACTTTTTTTTCAATAAAAAAATTTTTAATAAAATATCTCCAGCCGTTACCAGAGCTACTAAATATTGTATTATTGTTAATCACTGTATACTAACATTTAACGTACATACATACATTAGTATTTGTACTCGTATCCCTGTAGAAGCCTAGGATTAAGTGTCTCCAAATCGCCACTTTAGTGGATTGTTTTGTTGACACTGTCAACCAAGTCACAAAGTATACAGAGGCGTCACGAGACAGAAAATATTGTGTTTTTTCTGTCTTTTTCTTCGAAAGCTGCCCTTTTTGCGTTTTTTGTTTTGATTATGCAATTTGTGTAGATAATATCGGCCTGTTTTTACGCATTGTCACTTCACTAACAAAAAACGTTTTCTTTCTCTTTCTTCGAAAGCTGCCCACGCAAATGATTTATGCATTTTTCATACGTCACTTTTTTCATCTTTGTATACTTTGTGACCAAGTGTCTACATTTTGCCTGTCTTTGAAAAAAAAGAAAAATAGAAAAATGTTTGCTTTTTCTTAATTTTTATACCCACACCACAATAATGGAGAAGAGGATATTATGCGATTGTGCTGATGTGTGTTACACTACCAAATAATACTTTTTGAGTCGATTTAACAATGTCCCTACGTCCGGCTGTTTTTAAGGTAATTCGATGAAATTTTGAACACAGGTTTCAATTCATAAGGACAGTCTTCTTAAAATGGTGAGAACCGGTCTATAATTTCACATGTCCCCATACAAAGGCTGTTTTCCTTAACATATATTAACAATGTGTTAATACATTATTGACACCGTGTTGATGCATTGTGTACTTTCGTTTTTATCCACATTGTATTGTATGTATGTGTATATGCTTTGCATCTACATTTTTTAACTGCTTTATTTGCTTTTCTCGGCGAAGTGGCAACTTCAAAGTTGCATTTAGGAACAAAATGCATTATCAACATTTTTATGGTTGCATTTAAGAACATGTTGCCGTGTATTGCTACAATGCAATAGGCGTTATGGAAAACAGCCAAACTTCTTTCCGGTAAGTGCCTGGCAGGTCAAAAATTAACCATAGGTCCCATATAAACCCCCTTCCTAAAATCACTTAAAGGTAAACAAATCACATAGAGATGAAGATATCTTTATAATAGCAGACACAAGACCTTTTACAAAAATCTTAACCTCATAACATAATTTTGTTCTGGCAGGTCCATGATTGCCCATGAGTCTTACTCTCAAAAATTTGTGTGTATATAATATGGTGAAGAGTCTCGAATGCACGAGCTTGACGGCCTATAATGTATTACTTGTTTGGTTTTTGTTTTTATTAAATAAAAAAAAAGATTATGAATTCTTACCATGTATGCTTTTTTATTTTATAGCGAAATTATGGTACAATTTATTTATATTTGGTACAATTTTGCCATTGAGACGGTACAATTTAAGATTTGACAGGTCCCAACAGTGGAAACAAGTCGTTTCAATCATGTTTGGGGAGCGAAACAGGAATAAGAGAGCGAAACACGAATATTGCTGTCCGTGTGAACATGGTATCATGGTGGAATAAGCAGGTGGCATCGTTACGGCAACAAATACAACATTACAACAAAAATTGAAATTATATCACCGTTTACGTCAAAAAATACTTTATACAAAAATCAATGCGTGCCGCTGAACATGATGAAATAAATAAATTTTTAGCCAATTTTTATTTTATTATGGTCAATATTTTATTTATTTTAAATTAAAATTATCAAAAACTTATGGCGATTTCTTTTCTGAGAAAAATGTTGCATTAATGTTACATGTTCTATATTTTTGTGTTCGTTTGTACAAAAAATACAACTGTGGGAAAAATTTTCAAGTTCTTTTGTGAATATGTTGATAAAAAACGTGCAAAACATGTTGCATGTTTTACCCTTACTTTTACTTAAGGTGTTCATACTGCCCTGTCTTACAATTTTGGTACTTACTACTTTGTTTGTACAACTAATGTTTTATTTTGTTTGTCATAATTCATACAGCTCATAATTTTGTAAAAAAATTATTTTAAAACAAAATATAAATATATTTACACATTAAAATAAAAAAAAAGTCTATTTATATGATAATCATTTAAATTTTTTTAAGCCATTAGTGATGTCAATATTTGTTTCCAAGCCATAATTGCGTGCAGAAACCGCTTAAATAGCTTTAAAAATCGCTCATGAAGTACATTAATGATGAAAGTGTAATAGTTGTAAATAAAAGTAGCTAATTGTGTTCTATTGAAATTGCACAACATGTAACACTTCCAGTGATTATAGGTAACATTAGAAAATGTTACATGTACATACTGTAACATATTTTTTTTAGAAAAGAAATCGCCATTAATAAAATACAATAATCACAGCACAAAACGTGGACTTTTTGTAAACATAAACAAAACTTTGACATAAACCTAGACAAACAATGCAAGAGCAAAAAATCGTCATCTGGCTTAGTGCTGCCACCTGTTTATTTCACCATGCATGGTATAACATTCTGTAAAAATGTTGAAATATTTTGATTTTTAGCCCTATGTATTTCTTATGGGAACATTCCAACATCTTCGCAAATTGATGTTAAATGTTGACAAGTGTGAAAAGGCTATTACCGTTGAAAATTTTCGAAAAGGGTCACAAAAAGTGGATTTTAAAAAAAAGGGGAAAAAAGGGTATTTTAATAAAAAAGGGGTCAAGTTTTTTAAAAACAGTATTTTCCATTTGAATAAATAAAATAAGACCAAGTTTTTTATACATAAACAAACAAAAAATATTTATTTCAGGTAGGCAGTGCTTAAAAAAGTAAGTTTTTTATGGAATGCCCTTTCCTTTTTTTAACAGCTGACCAAAAGTTTGTTCTTCATCATTATAACTCATTTTTTTAATACCTTGTATGTTATGTTCCAGCATTTTTTTTTTTTTTTACCAATTTAGCGATTTCAAATAAATTTTAGGGATTGTTTCCAATTTTGCAATCATTCGCGGATTTTAGTGCTATTCAAGATTGAAGTGATTTTTTCCTGTAAGTTTTCTGATTCTTTAATAAAGTTTTTACAATTTTTAATAAATACTCGACTTAGCTATCATACCGCTGTTACCAAATATTTGAAACTATCAGCAATTTTTACCAATTTTTTTCATTTAAATTTTATGGCGCTATCTTTGCAAACTTTTTTGAGTTTTTAAATTTTTGCTCTTTATAAAAATAGCCCCGCCGTTATAAAAATAGCCCCAAAAATAAACCGAAGTCACCTATTTTACAGGGCACTCTTAACATTGTCGATTTAAAGAGGGAGGTTTATGTCAAAGTTTTGTTTATGTTTACAAAAAGTGCACGTTTTGTGCTGTGATTATTGTATTTGATTAAAGTTTTTGATAATTTTAATTTAAAATTAATAAGATATTTATCATAATTAAATAAAATTTGGCTAAAAATGTATTTATTTCATCATGTTAGCGGCACGCTTTGATTTTTGTTTAAAGTATTTTTGAGGTACACGGTGACATCATTTCCATTTTTGTTGTAATGTTGTATTTGTTGCCGTAGCCATGTCACCGAACAAAATTAAAAAACAACAAAACTAAAGGTCAACAATTTACAACTTTAAACGTTCTTATGAATTTCAGTCCCTATTCCGAGATAAAGGCCTTTAGTAAGCAGTAAAAAAGCACAGCTAAAGGCTAGCTTACACGGTAATACAATGTTTTACGACATGTCAAAAACTGATGAAGAATGAGAAAAATCTTATGTAAAAGCAAAATATATTGAATAAAGCTCCCCATTCATTTACAATATAATTGAATATTGTATTCGCCATATTATTTCTATATTGCCCTATATTATTCAGCAAGTATCATAATGGTTTCAATTAAAATATGGCGTTACCTTGCAGCCACACGTTCACACGTTGTTCTTGATAGTCCTTTACATATACTGTTTGTCAAAATTTACAAAAATTGAAAGCTGTAATGTAGGCTGCACTCAATTTGTAAGCAATTTACTTTCAAGAAGTCATCAAAAAACAATTTATAAGGAAAAACATGTTATCAGCTGTTAAATTGAAAGTAAAATTGCCAAACAAACGGAAAGGTGAAATTAAAAGCCATCTCGTGGTCAATTTAAAAAGTGTGAGTATGTAAGTAAAAAAGTGCGAGTGCAAATTGAAAGGAATTGAAAGGCAAAACTTGATCGTATGGCCTCCAAGTAACTTCTATTGACAATAGAACATAGCCTTTAACCTTGCAGCCACACGATCAAGTTGTTCTTGATAGTTTTTACATAGTCTGAGTTCATACGGCTCATGTCTTATTGACAAGATTCTTCCTTTTTCTTCTTTGAACATGAATTGGCGTTCAAATGATTCATGCCATGTTGACGACATGTGCTTTTTTGATATTGAAAACAATAACAAAATTAAACAACGAATGAAAAAGCAAAACGTAAAGACAGTACATGCATATGTGTACACGTTTCTTTTCCCCTCGTCCCTCTCGCCTATAAAGTAGCAAGAATGTCAATAAGACAAGAGCCTTATGAACAGGGCCGAATCGTAGGACCACGAGGGAAGATAGGGGGAAATTTCTTCCTCTCAGAAACTATCAAACCCATTTCAACGAAATTTAAAACATAGATAGAACCATATCTATATGGACACAGAATGTATGCATTTTTTTAAAAATAGGACCACGAAGGGAACTTTCAAACCAATTTTCATGAAGTTTATAAACATAGATAAATCCATATTTATATGGACACATACGCATGATGTGTTTTTAAATACTGTGGTGTAGGGTATCATATGGTCGGGCTTGACCGACTGTACTTTCTTACTTGTTTTTATATAAAAATATTAATTTTATTTTTTTTTCTTTTAAAGTAAACTCAAACTTAAACAAATTAATATAAACTTAAATAATAAAGATCGAATAAGAAAAAAAAATGATCTAAATAAAAATAATTTTTGTTATTTTATTTAAGTGCTTAATTAATTCTTTTACTACAATTATAATTTGCTTCCATTTCACAAATTTAATTTCTTTCTCCCACAATTTGCTTTTTTTTTTCTTCTTCTTTTCAATTAACAACCAAATTTTACGTTCTATGTAAGCAATAATTGTCAGCGAAAATGGACTAACAATTATTGCAACAGAAATTGTCGGCAATAAATATGTACAAAAAATTGTTGTCTACATTCATTACACTCTCTAGGTTCCACCCATTTTCTTAACCGACTAGAATCAACTGTTCCCCTATATGGCATTTGTGTAATTTGGTAATTTTCCACGTCAGATATTTCGTAACGAGCATTACCCAACTGTTTTTGAATAATATAAGGCCCGCGATATTTTGGTATTAATTTTTTGTTTACGCCAATTGATGTGTCGACATTCTTCAAGACTACTAAGTCTCCTACCGCGAACAACTTGACTGGTTGTTTGCTTGAGACTTCTCAATTTTCTGCTCTTATTAACCTCAGATCTCCCCTATCAGTGTACCCTGTAAATGTTCCATCTGTTCGACGACTACTTCGCCCCTTTGCTCCACTCCAAACAACAACCAACTTGGCGACTCTCCTGTCGAACTGTGAACCGTATTTTAATTATGGTAAACTCTACCCTTGTCAATTTATCGACCCAATCGGAATGTTCATTGTCCTCCGATAATTTAGCCAACATAGCCTCCAGTTCGGCAGGGATATATAATTGCATCCGCCCTTTAGTGCCTAACCTAAAAACTACCCCGTTGTCTAACAGATAACCCTCCAAATCTCCTACTTCCAACTTACCCCGAATAGTCTGTATATTAATGCATCGACGTGAGACATCAATTTGCCCCTACGGTGTCAAATAGTGTAGTCATAATTTTCCAATTCTAATGCCCATCTTGCTATTCTTGGGTTAATTAGTTTTTTGCCCAGCGTCAGCGCAAGTTAATTGCAATCGGTTACGATTGTAAATGAAATTCCCTCCAAATACACTCGAAAGCGTTTCAAGGCGTATATAATCGCCAGCGTTTCCAGCTCGAAACTATGTTACCTACCCTCCGCCTCTGACGTTCACTTTGAATAGTGTGCAACCGGGTGAAACTTATTGTTCTCCTGTCTTTGCAGCAGTATAGCCCCAAAGCCCCTTGCACTGGCGTCAGTATGTAGCTCCGTCGCCCGAGACGGACTATATATAGCTAGCACAGGGCCACTAATAAATTTTTGCTTCAAAGTAAGGAAAGCTTCTTGACACTCAGTCGTCCACGTAAAAACCTTTTTCTTCTTTATATTCATCAACGTTCAGAAACAAATCGACGGAAGAATGAAAACAACCCTAAACATCTTTCTACCTCGTTGTGATCTGCCGGTAGCGGGAACTCCCGAATAGTTTCAATATGATTACTATTAGGACGTATCCCGTCCTTATTAACCCGGTAACCTAAATAGTCCATCTCGCGATACGCGAGCTTGCATTTCCCAAAGTTCAATTTTAATCCCGCCCTCATCAGTGCACTTAATACCTCAGCCAAAATCTGCAAATGTTCCCCAAATGGCTATACTAATATCGTGCAGATACACAACAATTTTCCCCGTGTCAATAAATTTTCTTAGCACCCTATTTATAAAACGCTGAAAAACAGACCCTGCATTTTTAAGCCCAAAGGGCATGTAACAATATTCAAATTGCCCCAGCGGAGTGACGAACGCGGTGTACTTAATTGAGTCCTCATGCATCGGCACCTGGTGGAAACTATTCCGCAGGTCGAGAGTTGTAAAAAAATTTTTATTACCTAAGTAATCCAGACAATCTTCTGTAATGGGCAAAGAGTGATTATCCCTCAACGTAATCTTATTCAAAGACCAGTAATCAACGCCCATTCTTAGATCCCCGTTTTTCATCCTCACCAACACAACCGGGGATGCGTATGGAGAGTCACTTGGACGTATTATGTTCAAATAGTTATTCTTAATGACCGATAACAATGAAACGGAATCCCCTGAGCCTAACTTGCAGTCGACATCCAATCCATGCTCAGTATCAACCACACAAACCATTTGCATGAACTCTTCACATTCCACTTTTTCTTCAACAATTTCTAAATCACTTATGTCCCCGCTAGACCCTACAAATTCAGAAACAATTGACTCGTTCTCATTTGCGAATTCCACTAACCCTTTACAATTCTCACTGTTAGTAACATTATCATTCTCATTTTCACTACAATTTACATAAAATGGTAATATTTGACAGCACATAGAGAAAGGGACCAGTAAGGTTAAGGGAACAGTAAAAACCAACTATACAAAACAAGAGGTAGGGACGACCTACGCGCGTTTTCAAGGTTAACCAACACGTTCCTGACGTCATGAGATGTGTCGCTTTCAAATGAGACCAATACCAACACGCTCAGTGATGGCACACCAAAGATACACGTATTTAAATCTTTAAAATGGCTCTCCTGAACAAAACCCTTAGGTCCCTTTCTATTTTGCGCTACTTCATGGGGAACAAATTAAACAACATAAGCGCACTGATTTTTATTATAAGACAGCCTTATTTGGCATATAGATCACGCCCAATTAAGAATGGCACTACAGCCTCATCATCTAACAAAATTAAAAAAAATTGTTAGCTTTTTGATTCCCGAAAAAAATTTCACATTGGATACGACCAAACATACTTATTTTCTTATTGCCTATCCCACGATATGACGTTTTATCTTCAACTAAAAACGGAACCAGAGACTTTCTTACACAGCTAATGGCGCTACCAGTGTCAAACAAAGAAAAAAAATTCATTACCTCATTGCGCTTATCTTGTTTAATCAAGACAACACTTACCGTCTGGAATGCATCTACAGCACCATCTGAATCGGCCTCTTGTATTGCAGCAGTTAATCCCCTCTTTCTCGGGAAATTCTGGTGGACATGACCCACCTCAGCACAGACATAGCATAAGTTGGCAGGACGCTTTGGTTTCGGTCACTTGCTCTGGTAGTGTCCAAACTGAGAGAAGTTGTAACATCGGACTTCAGTTTCAGGTGTTTTAGCCGCCGTTGTTTTCGCCTTGTTGATTACTGTAGCGCTGCCGGCTCTAGATGCTGTGACCCGTGCCTGTTGACGTTTCGGTTCGTAGCTGTCCTTACGATCAATCAGTTCGTTAATATTTCTGGCAATTGCATTTGAATTATCCGGGATACCGTCGATTATAAAGTCGATCAGTTCCCTTTTTTCTATTTCCGCCTTCGAGGCAATAGACTGCATCGCCACCACATAACTGATACAAGATTCGTTGAGTTTCATCGTTCCTCACCTCAATTGCTCGTATATCTCATACTTCGACACTTTGCGGTTAAACAACATTAATAAACTCGCCTTTAAGTCTTCGTATTGTAGCAGTCCTATGTTAATGACATTCTGCTTGTCCGTACCTCCCAACCGGCGACGAACTCCGACACACTATTATTTCTCGGTGTACGCCGCAGTATTCGTATAGTCTTCAAAAACTGTAAGCCATTGTTTATGTCACAATGGTCATCCCCACTGAACATCGGTACGGCGCACAGAGGGATTTGTCCATACAATGTTTGGCAAAAAATATAAGGAGTGCTCGTAGAATGTTGAAATTTTGCTCTGAGCCTTTGGTTAACTCAATTAAGAAAAATATAAAGTTTCATCAAAATTCGCCACGCCCTCCACCCACCGCCCATAGAACCCAAAATTTTTTTTTGGCCCAAAGTTTTTGAAATTTTGCTCTGAGCCTTTATTAAGAAAAATATAAAGTTTAATCAAAATGAAATCACTTAATAAATCCACATTATTATAGCAATTTATAAGTTCCTTGCACAATTCGCTATATGAAACACAAAAGGAACCCATTTTAAAAATTAGTTAGATTTAATAGTTTTCTTAATTTTTTTTGCCAAATATTATTATTTCAAATAATCATATGGTTTTGTTTTTCTTTTTTTGTTATGCACTTTTTCGATATTGCTGTCAATCAGCTATTAAAAAGTAAAAGTAAAAGCCTAAAAGTATACAAAACCTTTTACTGTAAATATGCATAGCAATTTATTGTAAATATTCACAAAAAATACGTGAGTCTTATTACAAAATTTATAAGTTTGTTCAGCGATCGCAAAAAGTCGCAGAATTTTTTTACATAAAATGAAAGAAAACATTCCAAACTTTAATTTAGTAGTAGTACTAACACGGAGGTAGACCGAGCTAACTTATTTTTTTTCTAATGAAAACTGCAAATGCTAAATTTTTTGGAGTCATTTTGATTTGCTCAGATCTCTTAAACAATATATATGTATTTTAAATAATTTTTCTTTCCTATTAAATTTAAAATACTATATTTTAATAAGAATGCTCTAAAACTATTCGTAGTTAAACCATATTTATTGTATAAACAACTGAAATGTAGTAAAATTTTCATCAGTTTTCGTTGTATAATATTTAGATAACTTTACCACACTCTTTTTTATACAAAATTTTATTTTTTTCGAAAACAAATCATGGTTTTCTACTAATGAAACACTTCTCTACAGAATTGCATCATAAGATTTCTAAAAAATAACTGTAAAAAAATTGACTTTTTGCCAAAAAAAAAATACCACTGTGTGCCGCCGCAAAAATAAAATTTTGTATAAAAAAGAGTGTGGTGTGGTTTGGGTTCTATGGGCGGTGGGTGGAGGGCGTGGGGAATTTTGATGAAACTTTATATTTTTCTTAATTGAGTTAACCAAAGGCTCAGAGCAAAATTTCAACATTCTACGAGCACTCCTTATATTTTTTGCCAAACATTGTATAGACAAATCCCTCTGTGCGGCATCAAGCTCTAACAAATCAATATGACGATTGCTAGGGGGTGCTGCTTGTAAACTCTCCTCCAAGATGCGTATTTGTTGTTGCACTTTTGACATCTCCAAGCGCAGTTGTAAATTTTTCAGTTAGTCTTCAGCAGCAGCTACCCTGGCGGCAGAAATACAAGCCGTTAAGGCTTCAGGCACATTTGTGGAAAAACTTCGGGCATCGGGCAAATTTACGGCAGACACTAATGTGGGAAAACACTTAGCAGCATTGCCAGCAGGCGCATCAACGTCAGGACCGCTGGCTTCAGGCACGTCAACATTAGGACCGCTGGCTGCGAGTTGTTTAAAAGCGGCAGCCGCATTAGCAGTCGAGTTTCCTGGAGGTATATTGGCATCGTGGCCTTGTGAGCCGACTAGCACATCACAGGCAGCTAAGGCATCGTTGGCTATCTGCATTTCTCTCAGCTGCTTCGATTTCCACCAAGAAGTTTATTTCGGCGGGATACGCATCGTCTTCCCCTTTTGTGAAGCACCTTGAGCTAGCTCAGCGTATACCGAAGTCTACGCCGGCTGCAGCAATCACACTCATCAGTGCCTGGCGACTTGATCGCAAATCCATTTTGCTTTTCTCCATCCTTTCACTTTTCGTTTATTTTATTTTCCGATGGTTGCTTTATAATAAAAGCATATGTTCAATCATTCCAGAGTTGTTACATAAAATAATAATCGTAATAATACAGAGTTGTAATCTTAAAGTAAGAGTAGTCAGATGACAGATCACTACATTCTATACACTTATCAAAAGATTTTTACTATTTGCACCAAGGTATATTTATAACAGGTAGTCTCGGAAAGCCAGCTGGTTATTATACCCTTCACCTCAGGTGGAAAAGGGTATATATAAGTTTGTCAATCCGTTTGTAATTTCTACAAAATTGATCTAAGACCCTATAAAGTATATATATTCTGGGCCCTTATGAGGAGCGAAGTTGATTTAACGATGTCCGTCTGTTCGTTGAAATGGATTTACCGAAGGCCCCATATATGATGGGGGCCAGGTTATTATACATTTATGTCACATATGGTCCGGAATTCTTTGCTATTGAAATTCAGCAAGATCGGTCCACAAATGGCTGAGATGTGAGCAAAAAACCACGACTACCTCTAATTTTTTCCAAAAATCCCTTGTTGTTGTGGTATTTTTATTACTTTTTTCTGTATATCTTGAGAATAGCAAGAGCCAAATTAGGTACACACATTAAGGTTATCAATACACAGCATCCCACAAAATGTGGACGGGATCGCAGAAGTAGGCGTGGTATCTCCCGTACAAAAAATATCAAAAATTATATAAAAACCTGATTTTTGGACTGTTATATGACCTATGGTTATCCCTTGTATATCAAAAGATCGGAAATCTTTAGTAAAAAAATATTTTCTGAAAAACTCGGAAAAGTCGGTTCAGATACGAAAAAGTTATGACCAAAATAATATTTTTTTTTGTAAATACCCACTTTCAGGAACCATAGATCTTCCCGAGTCCAAGATTTATAACCCAACTAACTGGCAAATTTCTTCTTTAACACGTCGGTATATAAATCTGTCAAATCGGTTAAAAAATGGCTGAGTTTTAATCAAAATACTGAAATCCCAAAAATTACTCTTTTATACCCTTCACCTCAGGTGGAAAAGGGTATATATAAGTTTGTCCTTCCGTTTATAATTTCTACAATATTGATCTAAGACCCTATAAAATATATATATTCTATATAATTTTAACAAATAGAAACTAAAGCTTCGTACAGACGATGGTCAGATCTTACAATATTGGTAAGCAGCGTTGCTTAAATTGCATTAAAATTGGCTAAAATGTCTTACAACTGTGTGAACATTGTAAGCTCAATTGTATTTGCAGATGTGCAAAATTAATGCATCTGACAATGGATCATTGTCAGAAAAATTTTGCTGTTGGCAACGCCTGCTTACAATATTGTAAGATCTGACCATCGTCTGTACGAAGCTTAAGAATTGTTGTTTCTATTTGCTACTTAAAAACTCGCCAAAAAAGATAAATCTACGGTATGACAACAATGCCTATACTAAAAGAAAACAAACAAACACACATACATGGTACAAACCATTTTGGTTAATATAGGCCCCTATTACAGTACACAACTCAAATAAGTTGATTTGTAATTTTTGTATTATGGTTCACAACTTTGCTAAATTGTGGTGAACAAAAAACATCGAAAATAATTACAACTCAAATGGGTTGAGTTGTGAACAATAAAACGGGACATATTTCATTTTAATGATATTCAAACAACGTTCCTTCATGTTTCAGTTGTCTAGGGGGTTTGTTGAGGTTAGAAACTGTGAGTTGGCTTAAGCAATTATGTGAATACATGTGATTCATATGTGTCGAACTATATTGAACTTAAGAAAACTTTTTGGTTAATTTTATGAAACTGGCATTTGCTTGAGCAAGGTGTGAAAAGGCACGGAATAAAATATTTTTTGATTTTATTTTTGTTTTTTTTTTAATACTTTTTTTTAATTTTTTTTTTTTGTTTGTTAATTTATAGTTAGTTTATCTAAACTAGCTCTCAAAAAAATAAAATATTTAAAAAAACAAAATAAAATTGATGTTAAATTAAATAAAGTGATAATTATAAAATAATAATAATATTAATAAAAAAATGTCAAAATGAAACAAGAATGAATCGTATGAACAGCATGTTTGGCAATCTTGTTTCAGAGAGCGGATCGTCGTATGCACATAGCCAAGGCGAATTCATGTAAACGGTGATGGTTAAGGCCAAAGTGAATTTAAAAAGGTAAGTGCAACTCTACAACTACAAAAAGCCCCATGTATTTTGTTTTTGCAATTTAATAGATTGATACTAAAATTACATTGGTGCGTGAAAAATTATATGAAGCAACAACATGAAAATGCCGAAAAGTGTAAAAGATAACCAAAAAATGTCCAGTACAGGTAGTCATGTACTACACACTCTACCTCTACAACCACTCGCAGACGAAGTTTTTAGGCGAGGGGTTGTAGAGGTAGAGTGTGTAGTACATGACTATCTGTACTGGACATGACTATCTGTACTGGACATTTTTTCATTTCTCTTTCTTACTTTTCGTAGTTTACATACAAGTATTAATTACTGTCTGACTTCGAATGTTTCATATGTAAACGCTTCAGGTAAGATTAAATGATGAAACAGAACTGGGACGGAACGATGTTTTTCATACAGTTTGACATAAAATTATGCCAGCGAATGCGGTCGAGAAATAAAATCAATTTTATTTTGAGGACGTTTTTTCCAATGCTCTCACATAAATACAATACATATCTTGTATAATATTTGATTCCAGAATTCATTATTTTTTTTTTTTTTTTTTTTAAACGTTTATTTATTAACATTTTTTATACTTAAACTATTATAAACACTAGTTAACAATAACAATTCCTATATACAATGTCTCATAATCGAGCTCTCAAGTATTATTAATATAATAATGACTTGTTTTTTACAAATTGGTTATAATTATTTTTTATTTCATTTACAATAAATAAAATATATATCACCAGCTTGTTGCAATGAAAATTAGTTAAAAAAAACATTGCTTATATGTTAATGAGTGGGTAAAGTAAGGCTTATGTCAAAGGATAAAAAGGTAAATTAAAATGTTTATTCAGATAACCACCAAAATTTTTTGGTACTAGATTTTTGGGTCAATCTCAAATCTTTGATTGATATACTAGTACTATATCTCATACTTAAGTTTTCTGAATTACAATTAACTGCTTTTATATTGGCACGTCTATAGTCATGGTAAAAGACCGGTATGCCATTTTCGTTTTGAATAATCTTTTGGTTATCAAGGTAAATAAAAGCCTCAGGTGGAACAAATCCCTTTTGCAAGGAATCAATTATATATTCATTATTTGTGTAATAGGGGGCCATTATAGCATTATTTTCAATACATTTGCTACACCTTAATATATAATTTCTGATTAGATTTATTATAAAATTATCTATTCTTATTATATTAGCATTATTATACAATTTCTTATTAGATATGTATTTTAAATATTCGCTTTGTTTAGTCCTATATAATGATGTACATGCTCTTAAACATTTTCTTTCGAAGATTCTAATCTTTTCCATGTATGAAGGCGATATATTGAACCAAATTGGGCAACCATATGTTATTATAGGTCTAATAAGGGATTGATACATTATAATTTTAATCTTAGGTTTAATGTATTTTGAATGAAATAATGGTCTATATAGAAAGAACGCTTTTTTTGCCTTTATGAGTATTTCCCTGACATGGTGGTTAAAATACAAAAATTTGTCCAAGTATAAACCTAAGTATTTTACTACATCCTTATTTGGAATGCTATAATTTGTTAAATTTGATTTAATTCCAAACTGTTTCCAGTTTTTTCTTATATTTGAGTTACATTTATCAACAGATGGTCTAAAAAGGATGGTTTCGCATTTTTGTGCGTTGATTTTTATGTTCCAATTAATTGTATATTGTTCAACAAGGTTGTATTTGTTTTGCAGATTAAAATTTATTGCTTCTATATTATCCTCAGAATGATATATAATAATATCATCCGCAAATGATATGATATTATCGACTTCGTTTAATAGATCTAAAATGTATATATTAAAGAGAATAGGCGAGTTTACGGTTCCTTGTTGTAATCCATTAACCATCTTGAAAGATTTTGAACTTTTCGAATTTTGATAACAAACCCTGAAGTCTTTATTGCTTATCATGTTGTATATTAAAATAATTTGATGTATTGGAAATTTATATTGAAGCAATTTAAATATTAAGCCTGGTATCCATACGCTATCGAAGGCCTTTTCCATGTCGATGAGGCACGCGCCCGTACAACTTTTTTTATGCCAGTTCCAATTAATATCGGAAGTAAGTTTATGTATAGCGTTCACTGTCGCATGTTTGAATTTAAACCCAAACTGTTTTTCACTAATTATGTTGTTATCATTACAGAATTTGTTAATATTGTTATTAATGCATACTTCAAAAATTTTGCTGATATTGGGTAACAAACTTATAGGCCGAAGATTTTTAGGATTATTCGGATCTTTGTCTTTTTTTGGTAATATCACTACCTTAGCTGTTTTCCAATTATTTGGAAAATATGAATTATTGAGCATATTATTGAATAATTTGCAATAATCGTCTATCATTATTTGTGGAATTTTTTTAAGTAATATATTCTTAACACAGACCATGTCCTAGGATTGTAATAAATTATTTTAATGTATACTGGGAATGACTTAAATAATTCTAAAAAAAAGATAATTGTCACGAACAGAAACAATACATTCCTTGTTCTGCAAATGTGAGAATATACGTGGTAATCAAATCATAATTATTGTGTCAATAAAATAACCTTCTCGATTCCCATGAATGCATTATTATTCTTTCGAAAAAAATACATTATTTTTTTAGTTATTTATGTAATCAATTCCTTATTTTCTCGCTGGGATTATTCTCTTAACAATGCTACCATACTTTCATTCAATTTCATACATTTTGTAAGTCCCAATTTACAACGTTGAAATTGAAAGGCAGACATTTTTCTTATTCTCTTTTGAACTTGCCTAAACCTTTCACAATCGCGAAATTAATAGACAGACAGAAATTATTGTTTTCCTTTTTTCGTTCTTTTCGCTGCTGACGAAGATGAACATTTAACAGGCATTGATACTAAAATTACATTGGTGTGAGAAAAATTATATGAAGCAACAACATGAAAATGCCGAAAAGTGTTAAAGATAACCAAAAAATGTCCAGTGCAAACAGTCATGTACTACACACTCTACCTCTACAACCCCTCACCAACAAACTTCGTCTGTCTGCCTTCCACTTGCCACATTGTAAAAGGGGACTAAACAAAGAAAAACAAGAACAAAGAAAACAAAATCGAAAGAAATCAAGGTATATTTATACAAGGTAGACTCATTTGGGAGTGTAGACATGCTGCTCTATAAAAGGAACCGAGTTGTCAAAATTGTCTTCATATAAAACAAAAACAATTTAACGCACACGTGTACAAATTTCGGCTCATATACACGAAATTTGAAGTTTGGGTTCCAACCTTGTGTAAATATACCTTGAAAGAAATGAGAGAGAATTTGAAGTTACTGCCGACGTTTTAATTATGGGCTTTAAAATTTTTGGCTGAAGTTGAACACTCAGTTGTGTTTCATCATTAAAAGAGAATTCAAAAAATGTCCGGCAAGAAATTTCCTTATTGTAAATTGGGACTTTCACTTGTGACCTTGTAAATGGTGACTAATGCTCATCTCTGATTTATCGATATTTTGTTTTAACATTTGATAGAAAAATTATCGATGATTACTCTGCCTTGACAATCTTTCTTTTCCCTCTTTTTGTCTCATACGAGCAAGACGAAATGGTGTGTAAATTTTTAAAATCTTTATTTATCTATTCAATCCTAATATTTTTCAATAATTACTTTTAACATATCACTAATTAAATATAAATATTGTAGGCGGCCCACAAAACTTTTAGAATCAAGCAAAAGCTTGCCAAGAAATTAAAGCAAAATCGTTCTGTACCTCAATGGATCCGCTTGCGTACAGGGAATACCATTAGGTTAGTTTAAAAAAAAACATTGTTTTAACCGTTTTTTTAATTTTTATGTTCCTAATTTAGGTACAACGCCAAGAGACGTCACTGGAGACGCACCAAGTTGAAGTTGTAAATTTTCTACTATTCAGGATAAGGTTTCCATTTGATGGGAATTGATTTTTATGTAGCGCTTGCATCTTCAATATTCGTAGTGTTTTTGCTACATGAATTTAAATATGTATGTTAATACACAGAATATCTTGGAGAGAATATTAAATTGTTTTTATTCAACCAATGTTTGTGTTTTTTATTACCTAACTGCTGAAAAAAATTGTCTGAAATGCTGTTTACGGGGCACCAAAAAAAGATAAACTCGATTCAGAACTAAATTATTTTGGGGGACAAGCCTGTGGTATGTGCGGGTATTCAGGTAGGGCATGTTCGTAAATGAATGCGCTGTATCAGTGATTTCAAGTGCTTATATATCGTCAGCTGAAATGCAAAATCACGTAACTAGCAAGAAATTCGAAATCGATTTTTTGATTGATTATGACGCCTTTTAACTAGTGTCCAAACGAAGCCACTTAGTCCGAAGCTTGGCTAAATTCGGAAAAATGTATTAAAAATTGGCTAAAAACTTTTAAATAAAACATTAAAATTCAATAACAAAGCAAAAATTGTTTGCAATGAAATTATAATTTGAGATCAATTTTTTACAAAAGAATAAACGTAAATTAAATACTTTAGCATTTAAAAAATGAAATCATCGATTAATTCGATGTCGTTATTGTTCATCTCACAGGAATCACTTGTGCCTATTTGTTAAAACTAGTTTGAAGGTAAATCATAATCATGACAACATTTACTCAACCTTTTAAGTCTAAATCTGCAATAAAAAACAAGAAAGTATATTCGGTCAATCCACCACAGTATATAAAAACAATTTTTGCTTGTGTACCCCATTTGGGACCCATGAGCAATCTTGGAACCGCTTTAACAAAAATCTGCTATGAGGTTAAGGTTTATGCAAAGTTCTTTATGCCAAATATTATTTAGATATCTTCATCTTAATGAGATTTAAGGATGGGAGTTTATATGGGACCTATGGTTAATTTTGGAGGACAAGGACAACATTTTGTCATGATATACATAGTAGCTATCATTAAAGTTATCGCCAATTTTTTTTGTTAATACATACTAACATTCACCCCTATCGTGAATAAAAATTCCTAGGGAGTTTTTTCCCATTTTTAAAATTGTATTGACATAGGAAAAAACTCCCAAGGAATTTTTATTCACGATAGGGGTGATTTATTAGGAAGAAGTTAGGAAGCCTGCATCTCTATATTGAAATACTTCCGACCAGAAGGAAACAGAGTTGTTTGTGTTGATCAATTTTATAAATTCAATCAGCCCAATTATGAATAAAAATTCCCCAGGAGTTTTTTCCCTTTTCCCATTTTTACAATTGTATTTACACAGGAAAAATGGGAGAAGGAAGAAAACTCCCTGGGAATTTTCGTTCATAATTGGGCTGAATATCGGAATACTGTTCCTTTATTTTGAAAGATGTTTTTCAATCATGCATGACCGTACGTCCCCGCCTTTCAACATCCCAAAGCCGAGAGCACGACCGCACTGTTGACGGTAATGGCCATTAAGTTCAATTCTATTGGAATAAGATGCAGTATAGTAATAAGAAGTCACACAAACGCGTGACGAAAAATCGGATAAAATAAATAACACGGGAACAAATTTGAACTATTTTTGTGCGGCCTGAAATTTGATTGCAAATTTACGAATTTGAGTTTCGGATTTTTTTTTAACTGAATATGGTCAACCGTTTTCCAGTTATTCCAATATAACTAGTGAAAGTGCCTTAATTTGGACATAACGGTAGATCTCAAAAACGAGCTGATAGAGAAAAATGGAGATTAGATTTGAAATCAGAGACCTCAAATTAGTAAAAATTTGCAATAAAATTCCAGGCCGCAAACTTACTGTTCCGCAGTGTAATAAACGTATTTTTTCGAATGAATTTATTTAGAAATGATTCTCTACACTACCAGACTATCTTGTATCTTCCTGTTACTTGTTTCACTTTAGCTATCTTTTGGTTAGCAATGAAGTATTTTGTATGTACAGAAAAATTTACAATTATCAGATTCCCGCAGAATGTAATGCATTTTTTGGCCCACTTCGTCAGCATTCTTTGTGTCACACTGGATAGTGTTACTTTATAAATTTTATGTATTTAACTCAACAATTTGAACAAATTGCATGCTGACGAAGGTCGGGTCAGAAAATGCATCTCATTCTTATAAAATAAAAAATTCTCAGATTGTAAAATAAATAATTTTATAAAATTTTGCAACTGAATTGTACTATGTACATATTTACATAAATAAATCAATTATCAAAGTAATTTTTGGAAATATGTACATAATTTTTAATTAATAACATCTTTGGGAAGTAAGCACGACAAACAAGATCTTATTAATTAATAAATCAATTATAATAATAATTTTCCAATTTTAAATTTTCGCACGTGACCAACTTTATATAAGTACCAAGATCACAAATTTCCTATTTTTCAGTAAGCTTTATTTTTTTAATTTTATAAAAAATCTCTGCTCGTTCTCGATATTTGAAAACTTTCAGCATTTACTGTTGAATCACTGGTATTTAAGTTTTACGATAACGTATAACGTTTTGCCGTATATTTGTACATGTCGTTTATATAGGGCCGATAGTTTAAATACTATCGAAAATACAAAATATTTACATATTTACATAACTGTTTTTAACTCTTTTGTTTTTAAAGTCTATTTCCATCGGATACTTTTTTGGGCCGCAGTTAATTTTTATTCCCGCAAACATTAAAAAATTGTTTTTATTTAAAAACTATTTGAAATTTATTATATTTATTAATAATAATTATTATTGTGTGTGTGGTTTTTGTTTACATAAATACAGCGTTGTCGTATCTATGATGTTTTAAAGGTGAAGTAACGACTGCATTCGATTTGTGGTTGGATTTATTATGTATATATGTATGAGTGTGTCTGCTTGTTGCTCTTATATGTAATTGCTTTTCAAAATACAATTTTACTTATCGTAACTACGCTAAAATTTAATGTATTTTTATTTAATTTATTTAAATAAAAATAAACTATATATTTATATATTTTACTGTGATACTATTGGACTTTTCTTATCTATATCAGCCATATTTGTATTATTCTGAACAGACCCACTACCGGGACTTGCTGGTATTGCACCTGACCTATCAATGTTCCAGGGGTTTGCGCCAGAAATGGGTGAATCTGAATGACCGAAACCAGTATGATTCTCGTGATCCATAGCATTGGTGCCATCGTACTGGGTATTTTCCAAGCGAGTGATGAGCCGTTCATCTTCTTCACCAAATTCGCCACCCATCAAGGTAGGTTCGCCTACAACCATGACATCTTGTGACGACAAAGAGAAATTAGGACCGGACGGGGAGCGTTTTTGATTACTCACTGGTGGCGTGTTTGCGTTTGCGCCCCCGCCCGAGTTTGACCCTTTTCTTTTGCGCCTTTTGTTCGCCGGCCTCTGCGGGTCTTTTTTCCCCGGGGGGGCGACCATTCTTTGCCACTTCTGAAAAAGGGTCGTCTTTAAACAATCACGAGGACTTAACGCATATGCCTTGTGCCGAGACATAAGTTCTTGCATAGGTTCCAATATCACGCACAGACGCAAATAATTTAATGTTGAGTTGGTGATTCCAGCCCTAGTGATGTTTTTAGTAATTTGTTCCAAAATCATGGGATCTGATGGTAATGATGTACCAATTACTGACCGCGGAATTAGCTCTCGGTGACCTTTGATTGTCATATGCCATGATTTTATGCGCATATAATCGTCATACATAAATTCCAAAATTAGTCGAGCGTCAGCACATACTTTCGTAAAGAACGGTTTGCCATGTTGTGTGATGACTGTGCACTGGTCGCAGTCCAATGTAATGGAGGTGTTATGAAAAGATTCCTTTGCATGTTTCAACTGAAAATATAAGTCAGACACTCCTCCTTCGTAAATACTACGGAAAAAACGTGGAATTAATGTACGTCCAATTGTGTAACGTTTTGGACCGTCTTCTAAACAGAAGAGAACTGTCAGTTTAGCATCGTCTTCAAAGAATTCTGTTGTAAAGGAGTCCCACCAGCAGTTATCGCTTTCTTCTGTGCGTTGTTGCAATCGCTTATTCATTTCGAAAACACGATGCTCTGTGTGACTGAAATATGAATTGTGACGCCTATAACCTGGATCTATACGATCCATTTGTGGTCCTCCCATCATAGGATGCCCGCCACCATGGCCAAATGATGAGGTTGGCGGCATCGAATTGAACTGACCTCCCACATTGAAAACTGCTTGTCCAGGGAAGTGTCCCCCTTGACCACTATTGAATGGTGTACCAGAACTGGCCGGGCGACTAAACTGGCTCATGCCTGAGGAAGGCGAACCAAAGGGTCCACCAACAGGTCCATTAAAATTGCCTGAATTCGCTGGTTGGGGATATGGCCCCGTCATGTTTTGCTGTACAACTGGTCCAGGTGTTGAGGAGCCTGAAGGAGCAGGTGACGATGTGTATTGTGGTGTATTAGAACCTGTAGGATTCGAATTTGGAAATACTAGGGGTTGATTGCCAGCCGGTGAATTTTGACCAGCTTGCGAATAAGGTGTGTTCGAACCACCATACGGCATATTGCCTTGGGGAAATCCTCCCTGATTGGAAGCATCCGGATTTAATGATGGGTTATTGTTACCACCACCCAACATTGAAGCATTTTCGGGAACATTTACGTTTTTCCAACTGGCGTCATCCATGACTGTTTGTGAGTTTATATTTGCGTTTGCGTTAATACCTCTACGATTCATAACTAACAAAAGTTCATTTCAATCCTGCACCAAGAAAAGTAAAAAAAAATCTTATTAGAAATTATTTAACTCAACTGAGTTTTTCTTATTTGGAATATTAAATATTCGTATGTACATGTTTAGATGTGTATGTACTTTCATCCTTTTTTATTTACTCGTTCATTATAGGTATACACATACATCTATCTACATGCATACATGACTTGTTTTTCGTATATAATTCAAAATTCTTAACATTAACTTTATTTTTTTTAATTACGAACGTAATAGCAATTCACCTTTTTCGATTATATTAAAATAATATTTTGCTCTTTATCAATAGAAATAGCAGAAAAAAGTGCAAAAACCACAAAACGAAAATTTTTCAGACCCTTTTCGTTTCTTGTCGAAAAAGAAGCTCAAAAGAAACTCTAGAGAAATAAACACAGGGTGCTACTCAAAAATTTATGTTTATAAAAATTATGGCCTTACCTCCAAGCCACACGAGCAATTTTTCATGTCTCAAAATAAGCAATAACACAACGTCTAGTCTATCCATTGTTATGTTTGCTAGGTAACAAAACGTTGACAGAATTAGCGACGCACATTTAAAACTATTTGAATTAAGGTTCCTAACATGCAGTCTACAACTGACATGCAATGCTTAACTTTAGCACTAATATAATGTTAGTATTAAGTAAAGACTCATCATGTTAGAAATTTTCTCATGTTATAACACGGTTGTTAATGCAAATGTTCTAACAATGCTTTTATAACATCAAGTTATAACAGCAAATAATGTTAGTTGTAGAGGGGCAGTTAGAAAGTTTAAAATGATTTTTCCTCGTTTTTTATGCTGGGTACACACAGTGCAACCTACATGTTATCTGTTTCAATGCAACTTCAAAATATCAAAGTGTTTTGATGTTGATGCAATTTGGAATGAATGAAAATGAATTTAATTCACTAGATTGCGTAAATGTGTTGCATAGTGTGTACCCAGCATAATATAAAAGTCATCTTCCAGACTTGCAGTTTTTGTTGCAGCAATTGTTGAGTTTTTTAGTGAGGAGTGAGAAGATTGGGAGGGGTACTCAGTTTCATGTTCTATGAAATTCGCTTTTGTTTTGTAATTCTCAAACTTTTTAACTTGAAATTTGCTGTATACACCTGTGTTTGTATTTATATAAAAAATATAATTAGGAGAAGAGAAAAGACAAGATGAAAACAAAAAAATTGCAAAAATTTTATTTCATATTCTGGACACTAATGCAATTCAAAGCATGGTGAAATAAACAGATGGCAGCACTACGCCAGTTGACGATTTTTTGCTCTTGCATTGTTTGTCTACACAGAGGGAAAAATCCGGTATAAAAATACCAAAATTGACACCATCCGTTGTCAAAAGTGAGCCAACTACGTTTGTGTTCAATTTGATAACGGATGGTATCAATGTTTTTTAACCACCTCGTTGTCAGTTTGTCACCATTTGTTCTCAATATGACATCAAATTGGTTATATATTATCACCATAATGGTACCATACCGACAACATGCTGTTGTCATTTTTGACAACACACCGTTAATATATTGACAACATTCGGTTGTCCTTTCGATAACACATTGTTCTGATTGTAGTATGTACTTAATAACCCATTCTGAACCCAAGTAAAAAAATGGAATAATGTAAATTTATTAATTTATTTCACATTAAATAATATACTTATAAAAAAATACATAAAAAATTCACACTTTTACAGCCAGGCCCACGATGTCACACGTTAACGTTCGCATAGAAAATTAAATTGAAAACAAAAACAAATTTTAGAAATTTTTTTTATTTTATTTATTAAATTTTTATTTATTAATTTAATCACAGCACTGAAACTTTTCACTTTTTACTTTCGAATACCAAAGTTGATTGTGGGATAACTTGTATACGCTGTTAATAATGACAACAGGGCGATACCTATTTGACAACAGGGTGTTATCAATTTGACAACAATGGTACGTTTTTTATCTAACGGCCCAATTTGACAACATTTTGTTTAAAATTTAACAACAAATGTTGTCGAAATATTGACAACAGTTTGTTATCAATTTATTACCACTGGTTGACAGTTTTTTAACGTTTTTTTTCGCTCTGTGTAGGTTTATTTTTCTTCATACTTTGTTATAAATTCACATTTTTCGTCATATTTTGTAATATTCATAAAAAAAATTCTCTTCTTAGTTTGTTGTGTGTTTGTTTGTTCTGTTCAAGGCGAATTCATTATAAGGTGTAGTCAGTGGATCAGCTGGTTATAGTTATTTCAGCCCTGAAGCTGTCAAACAGTCAAAATAGTATGGGAAAATCTGCTAACTTTGACATTTTCAAGAAGCAAAAGCAACAACATAACATGTTGGTGTTTGGTACTAAATTACCTACATTTTATTATAAATTCACCTTGTTTCTTTTACTTTTAAAAAGTAGCACATACAAAAATTATACAATTTGTATAATTGTGTACATAATTGTAAAAGCAAGGCGAATTTATTACAGGTGGTCTTAAAAGCCCTGTTGATATTAGCTAAAATCACTGTTGGATGTCAAAATTTTGTTTATTCTCTTTTATTATCTTTGTTTCTGTTTTGTTTTATTTCTGTATTTGACATTGTACAATGATTTTACAAAAACAAATTGCTTGTGGTTTTTGTACGAGTTGTACTTGTTGTAGTACCGAGATAGCCTGGGATGAATTCGCCTTGTGTAGAAGCACAAAGTATACAGAGATGAAAAAAGTGACGTATGAAAAATGCCTAAATCATTTGCGAGGGCAGCTTTCGAAGAAAGAGAAAGAAAACGTTTTTTGTTAGTGAAGTGACAATGCGTAAAAACGGGCCGCTACTATCTACACAAATTGCATAATCAAAACAAAAAACGCAAAAAGGGCAGCTTTCGAAGAAAAAGACAGAAAAAAACACAATATTTTCTGTCTCGTGACGCCTCTGTATACTCTGTGTGTAGAAGTAACAATAAAACAGTTTTTGATATTTCATTTTGTTCACGGTTTTTTTTACTTGAAGAAACAGCAAATAAAAATAGCGTTCGGCGAAGAAAAAATGGAACTAAACATAATATTTTTGATTTACCGTGTAAGTATGACCTAAAATCCAAAAAGTATTAATAAAACAAATTGTTTTTAAGGAAAAAAAGGCCAAAAGAAAAAATATAAAAAAATAATATTTTAAATAAGTGTGTTTTTGAGTCTTCAAAATAGAGGGAAAAGTACTTTTTTGCAAAGTTTACAAAAAGGTGTTTCATTTAAAAATTTCAAGTAAATCAGCACCTTCAAAGCCAGAAACACAAAGATTTATGATTATGAAAAGGTTTCGCAGACTTCAATTTCAAGAAAATTAACTTTTGGGGATAAAACTAGTAAATTTAGTTTGGAATTGTATGTTGCTCTGGTGTCTGCAGATATACCTCTATATTAGCTAATCTACCAAAATTATAGAATTTTTTTTAAACAAATATAACAATAAAACCATTACTACGGAAACAACCATTAAAAAAACTTATCTCGCCAAGTTGTACACTATACAACAATGTGACATTGTTGAAAGAATTAAGTCACATACTTTGTGGCTGTCTATTGACGAAACAATGGACACTGAAGGACGTTGCGTTGTGTACGTAATTGTTGGGATCTTGAATGCAGAAGAAGAACAGAGTAAACACACATTTTTGTTAAAGGTGCTATCAGACGGGATGTATTTTACATATGTACTGTCAAATTTTCCATCTGTAAAGTTGTACACATCGTGTGATACATATGAAACTTTGCATCTGTAAAATACATGTGGAAATACATATGTAACTTTTTCGATTAGAACACGCTCTATTTTCCTGTGGCAAACATAAACAAAACAGCTGGTTTGTTTTGAAACGTAAGCAAAAGTCAGCTTTTGTTTACATTTATAGGTTATGTCATAAGGAAAAACATAAGCAGGTGTGATAGCAGAAATTATAATTCGTATGTAAAATTTCAATTTTGACAAACATACGGAATTACATATGGGTAAGAAAAGTGACAGTACATATGTAAAATACATCCCGTCTGATAGCACCTTAAATATTGTAAAGTTGGAAAAGGAGGATCATGCTTCAATAGCTCGAACTTTTAAAGATTCAATTTCTCTTTGAGAAGACTTTAATAAAAATAAAATTTTGCTCTACTTGACATTTTTAAAGATATCTTACTCAAAAATGTTACATGTCACATGCTAATTAGAATTTATGCACTCAAACAATGGGTTTCTAGTCGATACAATAACCGAACTTCAGGGGCTTAAATCATTGAACACCTCGGTTAAACTCGTTGATGACGCTGTCATTAAAATAAGAAAAGTAGAAGGTCAAATCGGCGAAAAAATAAAAGCCAAACTTTATGGAGTTTTAAAAAAGAATGCCGGATTTACAAAAGTTAAAGAAATTGGTAATATTTTTAATTTTCCTTCCAGTAAAGAAAAAATTGTAGACAATGAATATTCCACAAAATAGTTGACCACTTTCAAATATGCACCTATTACATCCGTTGATGTCGAACGAACATTTTCAATGCTTAAAACTGTTTTAAGACCAAATAGAATGAGTTTTACATTTGATAACTTAAAAAAACTTATTTATTTATATATGTTAATATATCTTTATCTACTACTACTTTTTAAACTACGTTTTAAGTTCTTAAAACTGAATGAAATGTATTTATGTTTTTTTTTGTGAAATATGGTTAAATAAATATATTTTTAATGCATATTTTGTAATTTTTTTTTGCATATTTAACGATTTTTAGTGCATGTTTTATGCGCATATTTTGCGATTTTAAGTGCATGAACTTCATTGCCCTGCTCATAAGGAACATATTTGAACGAAAAAAAATTTTAAAATTATGTCATATTCAAAATGTCATAATTTCGCCGAATTAGCCGAATGTGTTGAGTTTATTTCTTCAAAAGTACACTGTGCTAGTTGCAAAAAACCGACAAGCTGGGCACCTGTCATTTCAACCTAATTGGAGCACGCTGAATCCAGTTGGTGCTAACCATTTTTTTAGGTTAGTTCTTGTTTTCAAGATATAGATCAAGGCGAATTCAACTATGAAAGTTTTCTTTCAGAAAGTCTGAGTTTATTGGTGAGAGGGGAAGAGAACATGCTTTTCTTCTCTCCTCTCTCACCCATAAACTCAGACTTTCTGAAAGAAAACTTTCATAGTGTGATCCCAGACTAACGGCCATTTTCACCAAGTTCGGTTATAATTAACTATCGGTTATAGCTGTCAAAACATATTGGTAACCGGAACTTTAAGTGAAAGTTAGTTTTAACCGAACTTGGTGAAAATGGCCGTTAATGTACCATGGTTTGTGTTTTTGTTTACTGCCCGTCTATACCAGTAGTGTGATTCTGTAACTTTTAACAATAAAAACAGTTGTTATAGTTGTCAACATGTTTTGTTGTTTGCACTAACGATTATGTGATTCTGTAAATTGTTGTTAACAACATAGATAAAAATTAACGTCAAGTGGCAGCACTGTCAAAAAAATGGCAAAATAACGAAAAACACAAAGAGGAATAAAAAAAACAAATAAAATTATTAAAACTAAACAGAATTTTTTTTTAGTTTTTTGTTTTTTTAAGAAGATAAGCCAAACATTTTACTATTAAATTAAATACAAATTATTTAATTACAATTTTCAAGTTATATTATTTCTTTTTACTAAATATTTTTTATTTTTTCAACATTTAACAATAAATAAACAACACTAAAAAAGTTGTCGTTTACTTAACACAAGCAGCTGACTTAACGATAACAAGTGCTGTTTAAAATGTTACAGAATAGCAAAATCGTTAATTTGCTTGTTCATTTTTTTTAACAATGACAACTATTGTTAAAATTAATTACAGAATCGCACTACAGATATAATTATTGCGACATATATTGCAGTAAATGTCAAAATTATGTTATCTTGAATGTAAGTGCCGGTTCACACACATCAAGTTTGACCCATCAAGTCGTAAGCTTTTAGGAGAGAAGGGAAAAGAGGATGCCATATCTTTTCCTCTCTCTCCTAAAAACTCAAGACTTGACGAGTTAAACTTGACGTGTGTGAACCAGCACTAAACAGCAATTTTTGTACATATTTATTGCCGACAATTTATGTTGCAATAATTGTTAGTCCATTTTCGTTGACAATTATTGCTTACATAAAACTTCAAATTTTCAAAAAGAAAAATATAAAAGCAAATTGAGTGAGAAAGAAATTAAATTTGTGAAATGGTTGCAAATTATAATTGTAGTAAAATAATTAAATTAATGAATTTAATAAACACTAAAATAAAATTACAAAAATTATAGAAATATTGCTTTGTTATTCTGCCGACATTATTGCCAACTGGCTGAGATATTTATCTTTAGTGTAGACCTTGGGTTATGACGAAGTAACATTTGTCCAAGTTCCCATTTACACTAGGGACATTTCTTGCCGAACAGACGAAGTTTGTCGGCGAGGGGTCAAAAAGGTAGAGTGTGTAGTACATGACTATCTGTACTGGACATTTTTTCATTTCTCTTTCTTACTTTTCGTAGTTTACATACAAGTATTAATTTCTGTCTGACTTCTAATGTTTCATATGTAAACGCTTCGGGTAAGATTAAAAGAGAATTCAAAAAATGTCCGGCAAGAAATGTCCCTAGTGTAAATTGGACCAAGGCCCATTGAAAAGGTCTGCGCAAGAAGCATGATGATCATTGTTTATGTTCTTTTTAGTTGTCAAAAGTGTTAACATTTTGCTTACATGTGCATGCATACGTTTGTTTACGTTTATGGTATGCCACACATTCACGTGTTTTCCTTTTGCTTTGTATATGTGGTAGTAAATTTTTGACAACTAAAAAGAATCATTTTTTGTTTTTGTACAAGTAAGCAGACCTGTGGCGCGATTCACTAACTTTTAACGATCCGACAATCGTAATATTTGTCGACATTTATATTCGCTTGCAGTAACGATAGTGTGATTCTGTAATTTTTTTTAACGATAGTACACAGCTGTTTTTTTTGTAACATCTCTGTCTACAAAATGTTAAAAAAAAACGAAAAGCACAAAAGAGAATAAAATAAAAACATATGAAATTGTTCTTAACCCCCCTTGTTACACATATTTTTTCATTTAAAATGCACTGAAAAAGGTCTGGCCAGACTCATAAGTAAGACGAAGGGTTAATTTGTGGTTTTATATTTTTTTTTTTGTGAATTTTACATTTAGAATTTTATTTTTGTTCTAAATTTGCTTTCTTTTTGCAAATTTTAAATTTAATATTTTGTTTTTGTTCATACATATACATATGAATATACCTTTGTATGTATGTAAGCTATTTTAAACATAAAAAACATTTTATCGATAAAATAAACACAAACTAAATTATTGTCGCTAAGATAACGACAAAAAAATTGCTTAAAGTAACAGCTGACTTTAAACGACAGCGAATATCGTTAAAAATTTTACAGAATAGCATATTCGATAAATTTTCGTTATACTTATTTTAACGATTCGATTATCGTTATAAAAGTTAGTGAATCGCACTACTGATAGATGGGGCTTGCATTTGTCGAAACATGGTTCATTACTATTGGCATTGCAAAAGTACTGAAGTACTCCAATGAACTATTTAGTGCTATTTAGAAATTTCAAACACTTATGCCCAATTTTCAGGATAGAATTTAAATCAATATTAAGTTAATTTTCATAACAAACTTAAATCGTGTTTAAAACAGATTGGTTTTTTGAGTTTTGTTTGAAAAGTCTTATTTAATTAAGATAAAAGTATGGTAGCACTACTAAATACAAAAAAAAAAATATATAAGCAAGCAGTGTTACCACCAGCAAGATTCAAAATTACACTTGAGATGAAGCAAAATTACCCGATTTAAATGAAATTACACCTGATATAAAATTTAAGTTTTATTTAATAAAAATACATTTACAAAGAAGCAAAAACACAACAAACTCATTAAAACAAGATCAATATTAGTCAAACTGTTAATTTTATTTAAACTTACAAAAATAACATAAAATAAAACTGCTAAAATAATGAGTTTAACTTCCACATATGGTTGATATATCTTGGGAATGTTTAAAATGTTCCTTGCCATTGCTTTATAACGGATGCTTACGAAAGGTTAGCTGTCAAACGAACTGTCAGACTATTTTCACTTTTTGAACAGGCACATCATAATGAATAGATTCATTCTTGAACAACGCCACCAAATTATTAAAATATACTTTAAAAATCAGCCATCGATTTTCGCAACTTAAATGTGACTTCATGATTTAAATGACGCAGCTTTTTTCCCAAATAAAGGCGATGTGTTGATTTAGAGAAAATAAACTGTGACTTCAAGGCCGTGCGATGCTACACTTATTGATTGTTTTCCGTAGGGCTGCGAAGTCAGTGGTTAATGCTGATAAACCAGCAACAATCGGTGTCTTGGAGGTCAACATTGTTAATTTTATTCGAAAAAGAGAAACAATTGGACGTCTGCAATGCGTTTCGTCAAGGACAGGCGCGGTGTCTATTTGTTTTAAATCAGTTTATATCGTAATACCGTGTATCAATCTGCGATTAAAATTCATTTTTTTGTGTTGTCTACCGTTTTAAGTTTCATGGTCTTAAAAAATACCCTTAATACCTTACTTAGTAAACTAAATGCCTGCAGAGTTTTATACAACTGTCCCTTTCGTAATTCAGTTTTACAACTGCAAAGGGCGTTATATATTCGTTTGAATTGCTTTTTGCAATAAACTTCAGGTTCTAAATCACTATGATAGGCATCTTTATCCAAATCTAAGGGTCCATCTTGCGACATTCATTACCAAACATTTGAAAATATGTACATGTATGATTAATGATTGAATTCGTTTCTTAAAAAGAAACCGAGACTTTGGTTCAGAAGGCTGTGCATTTCTTAGCAACAATATTTAAAAAGAAATAAATGTCATCGCTGAAATCGAATCTTGATTTTATTTGGGCATCTGAAGTAAAAATTTCAAATTACACCTAAGAGAAATTACCCACGCTCTACCCACGACCGTAAAAATTATACCAAATTCGGGTAATTACCCACAAAGTGGCAACACTGTAAGCAAGTGTATTTATTTACAAGGTGGTCCGAAAAAAAAGCAGCTAACTGTTAATGCTTTGCCTGTTGTTGTTGTATTGTTGTGATATTGAGGCCACCTTGCTAAAATATTACAATGGAAACTTAGTGCTGGTCCACACACGTCAAGTTTGACTCTTCAAGTCTTGATCTTTTAGGAGAGAAGGGAAAAGAGAATGCCATTTCTTCTCCCCTCTCTCCTAAAAACTCAAGACTTGACGTGTCAAACTTGAAGTGCCGGTTCACACAGGTCAAGTGCTGGTTCACACAGGTCAAGTTTACTTGAACAGTTTTATTTACATTTTCTTTTGAACTTGCGTTCACGTTCATGCACAAAATTAATTTTTGTTTTCTTTTCCTTCAACTTTGTAGCTTTTTATTATATTACGGATGAAAAAAGAAAAGAAAAATACAAAACTGACTGGTACGGTCAAGTATGTACCCCTTTCCATTCTCTTTACCCCTCTCTCCTAAAAGCTAAAGACTTGAAGAGTCAAACTTGACCTGTGTGAACCAGCACTTAAGGCTCAACCATAAAATGCATAGCCTTGCTTAACCTACTGTCAAAAATAAACAAAAAGTCTCTCAAATGTATTTAACTAAACGAAAACAAAATAAAAAAACATTTGATTCCGTACGGAATGTGCGATTAGATTCGAACCTTGCTTAAGCAAATGACAGTTTCATTAAACTTAGCAAAAAGATTCCTAAAGTTTAATATGGTTTGCCTTATATAATTTACATGTATTCGCTCATTCGCTTAAGCCAACATAAGCACATTGTGGTTGGTCCTTTAAGTTGAAATTAAGTGTACCACATCGGTGACTTAAGATTCACTTAAGTTTTTAGTGAAGAAGAGAATTTTGTATTTAAAACGATCTTAAAAATAAATGTGTTTTAATATCAATCCTGAAAATTGGCCATTAAACATTTTAACTTCTTGGTCTAGGGTTGGAGAAATGAAATTAATGAACTTTTGTTTTCAGTTAACAATAGAATTACCAAAGGAATATTTGTCGACGAGTGTGGAACGGATTTTTTCATACCAAAATATAATAAAAACAAAGCGAAGGAATCGCTTTCTTCTTACTCGATTAAACGTATTTTTACCCAGTTCCACAACTCAGTGCAACATTTTTGAAAACCTTAATTGGGGTTTGCTAGTTAAACTGCTGTTTGGTTTTTATAGCATAATGTATATTTTGGCTAAAACTTTATTTTTCCGAAGAACATGCAATTTTCTCAACCCTTTATCAGGAAAACCTATTGGAATTTTTCATGTCTTCGGCAAAATTGTTTCTATAGACTTGGAAAAAAATTGCTAATTTTGTTTGTTTTTAACATATCACATTTTATGTCCCATAAATTTAAAAAATTTATATTCAATAATAATATAATTGTTTTCCAATTCTCATACAGTGCCCATGTTCTGCAACTCTCGCGTCGAGAAGGTTTTCGATTGAAATGTGTGAAATGACACAAAAATGTCATTAATTGAAACAAACAGCTGTTTTTCTCACTTAACTGTGTCTGTAACTTTTTTTTGGCGAGTACAAGCTGTCACGTAAGGAAATTACTAGCCAATTTACAGAAAAAGTGTGTCTGTAACATTTTGGTGAGAAAAGTTCCCGCTTTGAACTGTCAAATAAACTCACGAATAAAAATGGGGCGAGAAAAAATTTTAACACTAAAAAAAAATTAAAAATGCAAAATGCAAAGAATAATAATAATAATAATATTTTATTCTTGGCACATTTTTCATTGTTTTATTATTTTGCTTTTAATATTTTTATAAAATATACGAATGTCTTCAAAGCTCATTTGCAAACAACAAACATTAAAGTCGGTCTTTACACAATGCGGCGTAGCCGACGGTTGTGTTTTCGCCGCCGTCGTTGAAAAATTTTCAATTTAAGTAAATTTTGGTCGCCGTCAACGATATGTGTTACTGGCGTTCTGAACGTCTGCAATGTCACATCGGCTTCGAGTGCAATATTATGACATTTATAACGTAACGACGTAATCTCTTTTGCTAGTTTTCGACATGAATATTTTGGAATATGGAATATTTTGTTTCACATCTTTTCGATGCAAGAAGTTCTCACTAAAGTTACAGAACATGGGTACAGGAGTGTTCTAGAAATCGAAAACGCAAAACGCAAGAATTTCGAAGTTGTTATTAATACACTTTTAATCTAATTTTTCCAATTTTTGTTATAAAAATCCGTTTAAAAGAGAACAATTTGTATAATATTTGTCATAAAATTCTTTTATTACAGAAATCTAATTCAAAAACGACGTTTTGAATTCTTGCGTTTTCGATTTCCAGAACACCGCTGATAATTTGCGATTGTGCCCATTTTCCGATTTCATTCTTCATATTTCTTTCCTCACGGGAAAAATCTTTCAACGCCCTTAAATTATTTCGTCAAACCCCATCAAAAAATAATAAAGAAAAATATTTAGTTGAAAACAAAAAATATAAGGATATTTGCGAAAAAAGTAAAATTGAATATTATAAAAGAATAGAAACTCAAATCAATATGGTGAGAAATAATAAGGATATATGGAATCTAATAAAATAAATTAAAAACAAAATATTCAGTCTAAGCCGGGAATTTCAGCAAATGATTTTAAGCAATACTTTTGTGAGTCATTAAATCCGCCACAAACTTCAAGCGATGTTATATATGCAGCAATGTTTAATTGTGATAACGATTTAGATCAGGGATTATAACCAATATTTGAAAAAATCCTGATATAATAATTTATCACGAATTTTTAAAACTTGCTCGCTGAATAATTATTACAAAAAACCAATATTTTTTTGGTCTTTGATAACCGTTATAGTTTGTTTTTGTTTTTTTTTGGGCTTCCATAACCATTACAAAAGATTTTATATTTGTTGGTCTTCCGTAACCATTACAAAAGACTTTTATCTTTTTTGGTCTTCTATAACCATTATAAAAGATTTTAATTTTTTTTTGGTCTTCCGTAACCATTACAAAAGATTTTTATTTTTTTCGGTCTTCCATATCGAATTTCACACTAGTTTTATGAAAATATTATTTGGAGTTTGCGAACTGTAGCGTGGTTATAGAAGACAGAAAAAATAAAAATTTTTTATAATGGTTATAGAAGACCCATAAGAATAAAAATCTTTCATAATGGTTACCAAAGACCAAAAAAATTAATAATCTTTCATAACGGTTATCAAAGACCAAAAAAATTAATAATCTTTCATAACGGTTATCAAAGACCAAAAAAAATAATAATCTTTTATAATGTTAATGGCAGACCTATAATTTTCTGGGTAATTTATAATTATTATTATAAGACCAATTTTTTTCAGTTATTTTTTCCATAACCTATTGGCTATTTAAAAAATATTAACAGTTATTTCGGGTCCCTGATTTAGATAAACCTATAACCACAACAGAAATTAAAGATATACTATCAAAAACAAAGTATAACAAGGCTCCAGGAGAAGATCGTGTTAGTTACGAATTCTTTTGTGGAAGAATTGGCAAAATCGTACAACATTATATTTTTGAATTCGCTAAATTAGACGAAAAATTCATGACAAGCATAATTTTTATCAATTTATAAAAAAGGTGACAGAGAAATTGTAAATAACTATCGAGAAATATCTGTTATGAATGCAATTGCAAAAATTTTCATGGGCATACTAAATAAAAGACTAACTTTATGGTTGAACAAACATAACATTTTAACAGAGTTCCAAGCAGGATTCAGAGAAGGTTATTCAACAGTCGATAATTTATATACAGAAAAGAAAAACTATATGCTTTTTTGTAGACTTCAGAGCAGCTTTTATATACTTTATAGTTGGAGTCTCAACAAAAATGAATAAAATTATTGAAACTATATAAAGTCATACCAAATTTAAAGTCTGGAATGGAGAAGAAGTGTCTGATGAATTTGATACAGGTTCCGGAGTTTGCTTTCTCCAACTCTTTTTTCTATATATCTCAATGACTTGCATTCATTTATAAAGGATGGAGTAAATGTATGCTCAACGCATATTCGATTATTAATGTATGCAGATGATATTGTAGTCCTAGCAATGCAAAATATGATTTATAAACTTGAGAGCTACTGTAAAATGTGGAATCTGGAAGTAAATCTCAGCAAATCAGAAATTATGATATTTAGAAGAGGAGGCAGAATATCTAAACGTGAAAAATGAATATTTACATTGACAACAAAAATGTCATTTAGAAAGCACTAAGAAAAGAGAAACTTGTCGGCAAAAAACCGCATAGACGTAACGGAGAAAGATTTTCTGGCCAAAAGAGATATAGGTCTAAATGCAAAATGGAACTTGTTTACAAACGTATGGTGCACAAATATGGGGTTTTTCTTTATTTGAAGACGTAGATAAGCTACAACGATATTTTGCTAAAAAAGTTTTGAAATTGCCACCATTTACACCCACATATGCTTTGGTGTTAGAAACAGGTATGGAAAATAATTACATTTACACACTCGACCTACACCTCCGATATATCATAAAAACGTTATACGAATGCGATAATAATCGACTACCAAACCAGCTTACAAAACATGTAATACAGAAAGGAACGTATTGGTATGAGCACATTGACTTGTTGTCTAGAGACGTTAACGCAACGGGAATATCACAATGCGTAACAAGAGAAAGTTGGGAACTTCTGCGAAGCAATATTATTACTGGCTTAAAAATTAAGGAGATGGAGTTGTACTCACATAAGGCAGCTACTACAAGTCGTTTTTATTCAAAACTGAAGTACATAGAGCCGCAATCTTATTTGGAAATTAGAAATATGACAGAATTAAGTTATATCTTCAAAGCTAGATGTGATTTAATTGAGTTGAATGGTACAAGGTTTCAGCAAAGCAGACCCCATATATGCTCCTTATGCAATCTAAACGAAACCGAAAACATTCTGCATTTTATAGCCAAATGCCCTATATAAGGACAAATAAGATTCCAAAACTTTAAAAAAACTATCTTAACAGAAAATGAGTTGATTAATATTCTAAATGGTTAAGACAATTTTAAATATTTATCCCGCTATATTATAAATGCGGTAGGCTACAGAAAGATATTAATAACTGAATTAAATTATTAATTTGTATGTAACATAAAACAATATTTGTTATGTATATAATAACCTTTTCCGACAGACGGTATCATGTCATAGTCGTATGTTCAATTTTGTTTATTTTTGTGGAAGAAATATTCTTAATATATATATGATGATATTTATATCAAAGTATATTTGAATTCAAAATAAAGAACAATTACGCAATTCGTGTTGATCAAGGTATATGTACACAAGGTAAACTCGTTGGCCCATATGTTTATCAGCTGATTACCCCTAGTTGGAACCCAAACGTCAAATTTTGTGTATATGAGCAAAAATTTGTACATGTGTGCGTTAAATTGTTTTTGTTTTGTATGAAGACAATTTTGACAACTTGGTTCCTTTTATAGAGCAGCATGTCTACACTCCCAAATAAGTCTACCTTGTGTAAATATACCTTGGTGTTGATAGTGGCGGCCTGTTTTTACACATTGCCACTTCACTACCAAAAAAAATTTTCTTTCTCTTTCTTCGAAAGCTGCCCTCGCAAATGATTTGGGCATTTTTCAAACGTCACTTTTGTCATCTCTGTTCAATTTTTGCCTTGTCAGCATTTTTGACAGCCGCCTATTAAATTGCAAAAAAATACATGGGGCTTTTTGTAGTTGTAGAGTTGTACTTACCTTGTTAAATTCGCCTTGGGTTTACAGATGTAAACAATTATACAATATGGAATAAAGGTTAAATAATTGGCTATTTTCAACAAGTTCGGTTAAAACTAACTTTCAATTAAAGTTCCGGTTACCAATATGTTTTGACAGCTATAACCGATAGTTAATTATAACCGAACTTGGTGAAAATGGCCGTTAAATGGAAAAAATGCTATTGCGATTTAGGCCTTACTGAATCCACAAACAATAATTTAGCATTTTGGTAGATGGTAAGCAAGTACATGAAAGTCTTTCGATAAAATATCTTGGTTTACACCTACACAGTAATCTTTTATATGATGTTCACATTATCGGTGGTTGGCATTTTATACAAATTTAAAAATAAATTAACCACGAAAACAAAGTGAATTATCAAAGCGAATTAACTCCAGGTAAGCTCAACTCGTCAGCCGTTCATCAGCTGTATCCACGGCGAATTAAAAAAATGGTGAAACGTCAAAATATTGTTTTGTTTCTATACTGAAATTTGACAACAAGTCAGAAAATTGCAAAAACAAAATACATGGAGTTAATTCGCCTTGTTTTGTAGTTGTAGAGTTGCACTTACCTGTTATAAATTCGCCTTGGTGAATTATCTTTCAAGCCTTAATACATATTCACCTTAACTATTTGCCAAATATACATACATATATAGTGACAGAACCCAACGGTATCTCTGTGTAAAAATGTATCTTTAACCTATCGGCCGTCATACAATGTGCTTTTCAAGAAATCATCATTTAACACGAGAAATAATATGAACTTGAGAATTGCTAGATGTAGATTGGAGAAAACAAAGCAAAGAGTTGAATACGATGGTAGTTTGGATATAATAATCTTCCCCAACATCTTAAAAATATTGAGCGAATTTCTCTGTTTATGAAAAACTTAAAAAATATATACTTCAAGATTTGGAAATGCAACTTCTGTTATTAATAGCAGAATTATTTTACAATATAGGTACATGTACATTAGACCGCACCTCAAAAAAAGTTTCCCCGTATCCCCTCTAATATAAAGTATATTTGCAAGGTTTCGAAAAAAAATTTTTTGTATCTGCGGCATAATACTGATCGAAGTTGAAAGCTGAGTGCTTTTAAACAAAAAGTTTGGAAAAGTATTAGCATTTTGTGGCAGCGCGCTGGCATTCCAATTATATCGGTAACAACTGCTCGTGGACGTTTGAATAAAATTATTTACAATTACTATAAAGTAATTAAATATGCTTAGAAATACAACGTTAATGAGCGAAATCAATTGTTCTTGATAAAGCGTTGTAAGTGTGACAATGTGACAAATATTCCATGCAATTGCACCGCCTCTGATAAAATCCCAGACGATGTGAAAGATCAGTGCGGTCCACGATTGTTGACTTTAGATGATATGGTTGATCCCATGTCGATAAAGGCGCCCGTACACGACATGTATTTGTCATCTGACATGTCAAATTTTCAAGTCACATGCAATTGTTCATGTCTGTCAAAATTGCTTTTTTACATAAGGTTTATAATATTCGGTCACAAACGTACATGTAATTTGCTTCTGACATTGTCTCTGTTTTTTTTTTCGCATTGTTATTGCAGAAACCAAAGTAGTTCTCGGTTTCAAAATAGCTTGCTGCCGCCACGAAAATATTTATTTGCGCCGTAAAATAATTTAGCCATCTTAACATTTTTTTTCTTTTATAATAAAGATACCAATTTAGAATTTTATAATGAAACGGTTTTTATGTATATATTTACATAAATTCTATTCAATGGTAAGATGAGCATACATATCTTGGTATTGTAAAATATTAACTTCAGCCGGCTAATGATTCCGTCAATAGTTGACGCCGCTGCCAGTTTCTTCCCGGCATAGATTTCTGATGTCAGATGGTTTGTCAGAAGAAAATAGAGCACGCTCTAATTGAAATTTTGTCAGATGACTTTGCATCTGACTTTTACAGAAGCAAAGTTAAAAAGGTAACACACGACATGTATGTGTTTTGCAGTGGGAAATTTGACATGTCAGATGACAAAAACATGTCGTCTATACGCTCCTTAAAGGCGCCCGTACACGACATGTATTTGTCATCTGACATGTCAAATTTTCAAGTCACATGTAATTGTGCATGTCTGTCAAAATTGCTGTTTTACATAAGGTTTATAATATTCGGTCACAAACGTACATGTAATTTGCTTCTGACATTGTCTCTGTTTTTTTTCGCATTGTTATTGCAGAAACCAAAGTAGTTCTCGGTTTCAAAATAGCTTGCTGCCGCCACGAAAATATTTATTTGCGCCGTAAAATAATTTAGCCATCTTAACATTTTTTCTTTTATTTTAAAGATACCAATTTAGAATTTTATAATTAAACGGTTTTTATGTTTATATTTACATAAATTCTATTCAATGGTGAGATGAGCATACATATCTTGGTATTGTTAAATATTAACTTCAGCCGGCTAATGATTCCGTCAATAGTTGACGCCGCTGCCAGTTTCTTCCCGGCATAGATTTCTGATGTCAGATGGTTTGTCAGAAGAAAATAGAGCACGCTCTAATTGAAATTTTGTCAGATGACTTTGCGTCTGACTTTTACAGAAGCAAAGTTAAAATGGTAACACACGACATGTATGTGTTTTGCATTGGGAAATTTGACATGTCAGATGACAAAAACATGTCGTCTATATGCTCCTTAAGAGGTGACGGTATACAACTGTTGCATCATCGTATTCGGTGTATGGCGCCTTTGACAGCGAAGCATACTAGAAAGCGGTGAAGAGCAGGAATTTGAAGAAAATGTTAACAATTTGCCACATGCACTAAGGGGTGCACATCAAGGACAAGTAGGTTTTGAGCAAATGTTAAGGACAAAAAACTAATTGTGTTTGGTCATAAATGTTATCCCCTTAGGGGCGACTCCTTATTATCAATTGAAATGAATACCCTTAATATATATATGTTATTTTTGTTCAAAAAAATAAAAATCAAAAAATAACTGTTATTTTTGATCGAAAAAATAAAAATCAAAAAATAACAGTTATTTTTTTTTAAAATAAAAATCAAAAAATAAATGTTATTTTTGTTCAAAAAAATAAAAATCAAAATTATAAAAATCAATATACTTTCATTGACATGTGCATGAGGAACAATATGGTATACTTAAATCAGTTTTTCGACATTTATTTCTATATGTATTTTGTTTTAAAATTCCAATATAACTGTTATTTTCGGTCCCTGGAAAAGGCAAGTCGATTACTCACATGCCTTGGTGTATAAGCTCTTAACAAATAAAGCCTTCCCAAAATAAGACAAGTTTTATTTGCAATAAAGTTTATGTGTTCATTAAAATTTAGTTTGGAATCAAACATAACACCAAAACATTTGAGAGATTCAACAAAACTATTGCCTGTCCATTAACAAATATCCTGAATAAGGAGACACTCCGATTAGGTAAATGAAAACTCAGGGCCTTCGTCTTATTCGCATTTATCTCAAGATTATTTACGTACATCCAATTGCACAGAAGATAGGTGATTATTCAAATGTTGTATCATCAGAGAACAACAAGAACATATCATCAGCAAAGACAAAAGGCTCAATAATATCAATCCCGAGTAATGACAAATAGTCATTCACGTAGGTAAGGAAAAATATTGGACCCAGTGCAGAGCCCTGCGGTACACCAGAGTTGACATGACTAGTACTGGAGTCATAACCATTCAAAGATACATACTGATAGAGATCAGATAAATAAGAGTATATTAGTTTACAAGGCATTTTCGAGAAATTAAAAAATCTCCTGAGTTTAAAAATAAGAATGGAATGGGTAATACAATCAAAAGCCTTACTAAGGTCCAAAGAAACCAAAGTGCAGTTCTTATTACTATCTAATTTTCTTCTAATTGACTCCGTAAGGGATAAGAGTAGTGAGGTAGTGCTAATATTACGTTGAAAAGCAAATTGACTCAGGTGAATTAAAGAGGATTCCTCAAAATGAGTAAGTATCTTCATTACATTCTCAATTATCTTCGACATTACCGGCAAGATGCATATTTATCGTAAGTATTGGCTATATATGTTCAGAAATGTAGTGGAAAATCGCATATCTTTAACTAAAACGCAAAACGCCCTAACTTACAAAAAATTAAAATCAATGTTTTCATTGATTCTGATGTATTGCATCAACACAAATGTCCACAAAAAATTTTGGAATCTTTTGACCAACATTAGCGATTTTATTGACAAAAAAACAAATGGCCCCATCTACAAAAAATTATATCGTCGGCTTAGAGTGTAAACCTGCTAACTCCATTTTAACAAATTTTACAGGAGAGACAAAAAACTTTTTATTTTTCCTATTTACTGGTTGAGAGGAAAACCAAAAATATTATTGATTTGACACACTTCAGGACTCAAATTGAAGAAAAACTATATGCTGGTCGACGAGGCATACCTTTCTCTACCACACGGCATTAAAATCTCAATTTACTTACAAAGTGGATTTAGCAGGTTTACACTCTAAGCGGACGATATGATAGTTCTTATAACATTTAAATTAAATTAAAACATTTTTAATTGAAGCACAGCCGCGAATAACGTTGTAAACGCCACATTTTGCAATAAGTGTTTTTTTGCATATAACCGTTGACCTTACTCTCTTACACAGTTTAAACATCAAATCAACCAAAACTATGCACCTTAACGCCTTCAAAATGGCGTACAAAGTGTCAGTCAGTGGAAGAACATTACAAGTTACTAACAAAATGATGAAACCGAAATGGTTTTGCAGTGCGGAATAATGTTTTAAAATCCTTTTGCATTAAAGTTTTTATTATCATTATTTTTAATAATAAAAAAAAAAAAATGTTTAAAACAAATAATGATGCCTGTCAAAAAACGTTTTTTTGCTCTCCTGAAAAATTATTATTTTGTAACTTAAAACGTTATTCGCGGCTGTGCTTCAATTGTCAAAACAACTGGTAGGATTTACAAGAAAAATAGAAGAAAAATGAATTATAAACAGTTTAATGCAATTTATCAATTTTTCTTATTAAAGAGTTGTTTTCATTTCCTGTTAAATTTTCAAAATGTTAGATAGGGCCTCTTGTGTTTTAGGTGACGATATATATACATATGGGGGATTTCATGTCAAGTGACCCAATTTTTAAATCGATGTCTTCCGATTTGGGTGAAATTAGCACCAAGCTTCTTAGTCCTATAAAAAAGTAGTTTATACACAAATTTTCAACAAGATCGGTTAAGAAGTTTCTGAGATTAAGGGGGTCAAAGTTTGACATTTTGTCCATACAGGTGTTCTTTCTCATCCATGTAACTTATTACCTATTGGTGTTAGACAAATTTGTCCCAAGTAGCTTAGATAGCTATTTGATCAATCTTTTTAAAAAAAATATTTTTGTTTTTTTTTTTAATATAAAACTTTTTATTATATTCAAAATTTTTCATTTTTCGAATTTATTCTATGAGCAAAATTTCAGTTATGTATTTTATAAAGGAAGGCTAAGGTAAAATGTAAAAAGAAAATAGATTTGGTCGCTTTTTACGAGTGGGTTATGTATAAAAAAAATAATTTTAAATTTTTAGCATATGCAGAGCTCTTTCTCAGCCATGTAACTTATTACCTATTGATGTTAGCAAAATTTGTCCTAAGTAGCTTCGATAGCTTTTTGATCAATCTTTTTAAAATAAATATTTCTGTTTTTTTTTTAATTTTTTAAATTTTTTTTTTTTTTTTAAATTTAAAACTTTTTTTTTAGCGGAAATGTTATTTTTTTTTTTTTTTTTTTTGCTCAAAAGAAAGCTTATGTCTTTTCCTTTAAGGTAGTTCTGGTCTTTTAGGAAAAAATTCAAAATAGTGCTGCATATGCTATAAATTTAAAAACCGTCGTCTCGAGTTAGAAATTAATTTTTTATAATACATAAGCCACTCGTATCCCAAACTAGCTTAAAGGAAAACTCGCGACCAAAACTAGCTTAAAGGAAAAGACATAAGCTTTCTTTTGAGCAAAAAAAAAATATTCCGGATAAAAAAAAAAAAAACATTAAAAAAAAATTTTAAATTTAAAAAAATTTAAAAAAAACAAAAATAATTTTTTTTAAAAAAATTGATCAAATAGCTATCATGGCTGAGAAAGAGCACTGCATATGGGACATTCCATTATCACGGGTGCAACATTTAGACACCTGTTTTAGTTTAACCTATTTAAATAAAAAACATTTTTAATTAAATAAGTCTTTAAAAGACTACATTTTAATATGTTTACTTTATATTAATTAACAAAAATTTTCATATGATATTTTAAAAGCCAGGAGGAAGGTTTAAATTGCCATCGCGGGTGCAACAAATTTGGCCCAACCTTTCCAGATCACAAACAAAAAAGACATAAATCTGTTAATTATAACACATTTAATATGTTATGCCTTAATATTTTGAAATGTATTAAAGTAATAAAGAACATTAAAAAAGAACCCTAAACAAAATTAAAATAAACAATGAATTATTCATTTTTTTAATAATCGCGGGTGCAACACCAAATTATCGCGGGTGCAACCAGTCTAACTTAAGTGAACATAAACATAAATTTTAATTATATAGGAACGAAATAAGAGATCAAACCATACTTATATATATTAATAATTATATATATATTAATTATTTCTTTTGAAATACGTCAATAATTGCCGAAATTTCTATGCACATATTATTTCCATCAGCAATTTTCTTTTGCGCTTCCAACTTAGCGATAACATCATTAAATTGCACGTCTGCTTTGTTATTAACGATTTCTGTGGATCGTGATTATTTTGAAGCTTTAAGAGGCGTTGATGGAGTTTCGTCATTTATAAATTCGTTGTCTGAATCAGTGTCTAAATCACTGTAAACATCAGACACGCGCAATCTCTTTTTAAGCAGCAATAAAGATTTGCTATGATCCAAATCTGAAGGAACAGATATATCAGGACCCGGAATTATTTTTCGTAATTTGTGATTTGTAAGAGGTTCCAAATCGTCATCGGCCCAATCACTATCTGTATTACCGGGGGGTTTTGGCGACTTCAAAACCAATGTGCATTCAGAATGAGACAGTGAGGTGCGTGCCACAGAAATGCTATGAGCCTCTTCAGATTGGAAAAAATGTTTGGATTGAATACCTGGTATATTTTTCAGCCCTTCCCATTGATCAGCCAGCATGGCTATCTTTTCTTTAGCTTCTTCCTTTGCAACAAATTTAAAGATGATGTTCTTAGAGAGACTGCGTGCTAAATTATAGAATTCTAGGGCCCTGTTAACGATGGCTTGCCGAGACTTAACAGCGATCCACACTGATCTTTTGACACTTCCACCAATCCCATCAACGGCACCTTTTCCGTGTGAGGCAGCAAAAAAGTTCCATTCGAGGTGATCGAATCCATATTCTGCTTTGAGTGAATTCATACTTGCCATTCCATATCGATTCTTAAATTGAGCGGCGCAATTGTCGCTGAAGATATACAAATATGTAATGTTATCAGAGACTGACTTGATGTACTCAAATATTTTTTGCAGAAAGAAATGCACAGTATATTTATTGTGGCTTAGTTCATCACTTACTATAACCAATGAATGAAGTTTGTCGGTAGTCCAAATACAACACGTGAAAAGTGTGACTTGTGCATGAGACCAATGTGCCGATTGTATTTCGTCTTGACTAATTAGCGCGTAGTTCTCGGCAAAATCTATTTGTATGACAGCTTTCTCACTGGTCAGGCCTTTTTTTGCGTTTTGGAAGTAATCGGATTGTACATTTTTAACAAAAGAATGTAGCTTGAATTTACCAGTGCTGCCATGTAGTTCGTCTAGGGCTTCATTGAAAGGTTTGCTAATTACGATCTGTTTTGGTCTCTGATTCTGAAAGACCCAGGCCTTCCAGTTAACACAGGGATTGGAATCTAGAGTAAAATTCCAAATGTTGGATTCTTTACATGCATCGCAACAACTGGACATGCAGTCTTCATTGTCGACACTACATGATACCTGTTTGAGAAGCTCTTGGTGAGTTTTGGGAAAGCCTGTCGCATGTTTCGAAATAGCCAGAAGAAGATTAATATAATTTGAGTGCGTTGTACATACGCAAACATTATGAGGAGTATCATTAATTGGCAGAATGTGAGGTGGTCTCTCATTATAAAAAACAGTCTTGCCTATAGATATTTGAGGATGAGTTTCTTTAAAAATTTCGAAGACTTCTCGAATGCTCATAATCATTGTTCTTTTCTGGATTCGCATTTTCGTTCCTGTATTGGACTTGACCGTTTTCACATCTTTTATGCCAGGCATTTGTCTGCTAATGTCATCCCTATTATAAAAATCACAAATCAGCTTATTCCCTTCATCCGTTAGCTTTCGAGGCGCTGCTTTAGGGGCCTCATTTTTGTCAAATGCAGCAATGTTGAATTCAGAAGCTATTTTTTTTACAACTTCGACTGCTTTGGTGGGGCTGGCTGGTAGATTACGTTTTATTTTTGCCACAGCCTTCCCTAGTGTGCGAGAACTTGAGTATCTAGAAGATGTTTGTTTAAATTGTTCTTCCTTACGTCGCTTTCTAGTTGCCTGCATTCTTTGTTTGGATCTAATTCTAGTCAATATTTTCAAATCTACATCTGCCTCCATATTAATTTTCATTACTTCTCTCCGTTTGGAATCACGAGACCTTTCCCGTTGAAGGTGTTCAGCATGACGCTCAGGATTTTCTTTTAATTTTCGCCTATATTTCTGCGAAGCAGTCTCCTTATGTTGCTCTGTTGTCATTTTAACCGATATTTCTGTAAAAATTTTTATTAATCACACAAAAAGGTTACGTGAAAAAAAGTTGCACCCGCGATCTCACAACGGGATCGCGGGTGCAACCAATTTAACTTGTCGTTTATTTTTACCTAACAATCATTACACTCTTAAAAAAAAATATAGGTTTGCTTTTGATTTCTTCTTACTTTTGCAAAGATTCAAAACGTTAGCTCTTTATTTCTATTAAAAAAGTAAACTTTTTATATCTTTTGCATCGCGGGTGCAACAAGTTAAAAGTGTATATTAGCAGTCAATAATTCTTAATAAATAACAACATATACTCACATTTTTTGCAACACGAAGATAAATGAATATTGTCACTTCACGTTTAGCCGGCAAAGCATAACCTCAAACTGTCAAGAACAACTGTTTCGCGTCAGTGTTGCTACTTATGAGTTTACAGTTTATACCAATTCTTCAGAGGGTAATATTTTCAAAGTCGCCAAAAAAGAAAATATGGTATAAAATCAAATAAAAATAAATTGTTTATTACATTTAGACTTTCTTCTTTGCACTAATAGAAAAAAAAAACAACTAATAGCGTGATTGAAAAAATCATTCCGGAAATCATCTATAGCGGAATCGCCCATATGCTAAAATTTGAAAATTATTTTTTTTATACATAACCCACTCGTTTCCCAAAAAGCGACCAAATCTACCTTAAAGGAAAAGACATAAGCTTTCTTTTGAGCAAAAAAAAAAAAAACATTCCCGCTAAAAAAAAATTATATATATATATATATCGTTAGCTAAAATGCAAAAAGACGTAACTAACAAAAAATTCAAAATCGAGTTTTTGATTGATTATTGTGAATGCTATAAAACTACATGTCTTGACAAAATTTTACACTTCTGCGATCAAAAATTGCGGTTTTATTAACAAAAAACAAAGGAACGTAACTACAAGTTTTTTTGTTTGATGTATGCAAAACGACGTAATAACACATTTTTTTTCTAAGAAAATATAATGAAATGGTTTTCTTTGAAAATTGGTTGAAGAATTCCATGGACGACTTATCAATGCATGTTTTTCTGACATGTTTATAGTTTTCACTTTACAAAGTTTTTTGCTTCTCCTGTAAAATTACATTTTTGTTAGTTACGTCTTTTTGCATTTTAGCTAACGATATATATGTCCTTTATTTATTTAATAACAATATAGATACAGCGATATAACATAAAAATACTTAAATAAATTGTTTACGAAGAACATAGGGCGTCAACGAATTCTCTCCATCTAATTCTGTCTCTGGCAAGTATTTAGTTTAATTTCGTTCCAGGATATTCGAGCTGATTCATGTTCGTGTTTTATGCACCTGATCCATGTATTTCGTGGTCGGCCTGGTTGTCGTTGACCTTGAGGGTTCCACTCAAGTGAAGCTCTAGCACTATCACTTGCAGGTCGCCTTAAAATATGACCGATCCATGTCCATTTACTAGGGTATTCATTCGGTTAACCGTCAACCGATTAATTACTACCCGATTAACTGATCGGTTAATACCAAATTGGCTTTTTTCGATTAACGATTAAACCGGTTAATTTTAGTCGATTAACCGATTAACAGAAGTAAACAAATTTTCAATATTTTGTAGTATTATAACATATTTTTTTTGTGTTTTTAATTATTTGTTTCGTCGCATATACATATTTGTTTAGTAAATATTTTTTCATACAAACAAAGAAGGTGTTCAGTTCTCTTAATTTTAACCCATTTTCCGCCGACCGATGACTAAAATTACAATGTTTTTTATCTTCATCATCGATCAACAGGAATGTGGCGAAAAATGGGTTAAATATTTGATTGCCAACACCTTTTTTTGTTTCACGTACTTTTTATATATATATGTTTAGTTATTTGTTTCTTCTCATATCAGTCTTTTAACAGAATTAACCAAAACAATTAGAGGGTTAAAAATTTAAAACAACTTTAATGGCATAATGGAGTATTTTATATGTTAAGAGAAATCCTGGAAAAGGACTGAAAAATAAGACATTCATCTTCGATACGTGAAATAATATTTTCCAAGTCATATTTTGTTAAACTAAAGAAAAGAGTCGCTTTAATCCTAAACATTTAAAATAAATAACTTTTCTTAAAGATCATTTTATAAGATCTTCTTTAACGATTGAAATAACTAAAAAAAATTATCTCAGTTTATTTTCGTATAAATATGTAAATATTTGGGGGATTCACAAGGTAGTCATAAAGTATTATGTCTTAAAATAATTACAGGAAATATATATCGTCGGTTCAATATGCCAACCGGCTAACTCCACTTTTTATGTAAATTGAGATTTTGATGCCGTGTGGTAGAGAAAAATACGCCTCGTCGACCAGCATGTAGTTTTTCTTCTATTTAAGTCTTGAAGTGTGTAAAACTGACTGTAATTTTAATTTTCTATCAAGCTTCAAATAGGAAAAATAAAAAGTTCATTTTCTTTCCTGTAAAATGTGCTGAAAGTGAGTTAGCAGGTTTGCATATTAAGCCAACGATATGACTGTTGTAAGCTACAGCTTATAATTTAGTTTTCTACTATACAGTTATGACGAATCAATGAACGCAGCATTACAATTTTTATTTTGTTTGAAACACAACAATATTTACTTTAAACAATTTTAAATTTTATTTAGGATATTATGACGATATGACTTGATACAACACCTTGTGCATTAATTGGAAAATGCATATTACATATTTATGAATTGTTTTTTTTTTGCTTGCTCGTTTTAGTTCAAGAATTGTTATGTTTTGTATGTTATTGTTTTTTTTTTGCTTATAAACTCCAAATAATAAGCAATTAATGCATTTTTATATATTGAAATTACTTAATTTATAAAAAAAACTTTATTAATCGGTTAACCGATCAACAACTAAATGTACCCTCCAAGTGGTATAAAAAGTGGCAATCGCCACCAATGACAGGCGAAATAGTTAAGCCTAGATTACACTATCTCACAAGTCTTACGTATTCCATAATACTTTGTGAGATAGAAATCTAATGAGTTTTGTTGCGACTGTCAAAAAATCTTATGTAACATGACAGTTTGTGTTCAGACCATCACACAAAGTATAAACACTCACACATGAAATAAAATGCAACCCTGATCCAATGAAAAGTATTATTGTTTAGAAATTTTTCAAAAAACGATGAAGTCCTATGGGATGTCAAACTTTTTTCATAATACATACTTGTTATTTTCGTGACACATTGCATTCACACTATCACACTTTGTCATATTACTTGAGTTTTTGACATGTATTAATACAAAGTATAATAGTGTAATCTAGCCTTTAGCACTTTCACTCAATTTGTACCAGGGTCTACTGATGTGGCATTCAAATCATACCTAAATCTTTCCCTATACACCAATATCTAGTGTTAACATTTTAAAATAGGTACCCACTTTTCGCTAGCTAATTCTATTACTCCAAAGCTAGTGAATAAACACGTTCAGAGCTAGTACGCCATACCACTGGGCTACAAGAATTCCGGTCATTTTAATAGTTATATGACCGGTAGTGTTGACCGATATATTGGGTAAAGTTTCTATTAGTTTATTAAGAGCAAAATGAAAAAAACTTACCGAAACTCTTGTGTACATGTGATTTGTGTACATGTGATTTCTAACTAATGAATTCCACTCGACTACGGAACATATATCTGTACTGCTTACTCTGCTGCTTTTTATTAGTCAATGATAACCAAAATAATCCCTACAGATAATATTGGACTACGTGGTCCATTGTGGCTTAAATGGACTACTTACAACATGGTCCAATGTACTGTAGTATGGACCATGTTATAAGAAGCTAACATGCAGTGCTGCCAACAACTGCATGATGTATACTTTTCTATAGCTTACAATATTACACATTGGTAGCCCTGATGGTGTCCATTATTAATTGTTTATTTAAAAGTTAAAGTTTGTGAAATTTGTGGAAATACCAAGTAAATATATTTAATAATAGCAATAATAGACTACAGTACACACCATAAAAGACTTACGTGTACTCCATACTGTAGTAACATGGAGTACTTTTAAAACTAACCCACTTTAGTACTCCATGGAGTAGTTTAGGGACTACTTCGGTGGGATATATGGTCCCCTCCTAGGACATCGTAATGTTGAATGGACCACATTTTACACATATATTTGGAGTTTTGGAGTTGAGTCACACATATCGCTGACGGCGACCAAAATTTACTAAAAATTTAAAAATTTTCAATGACGGCGGCGAAATACAACCGTCGGCAACACCAAATAATGTAAAGTGCGACTTTAATGTTTGTTGTCTGTCTGCGTCAGTGTTGAAAAATTCAGTACTTTGGTACTTTTTTCAGTACTTTTTCATATTAAAAATACCGCAGTACCCCCGCGTTGTTTTTAGTACTTTTTTATCCTTTGAGCTTTTTAACTGTGATGTGAACATTTGGATAGCAGGCTTTGGTCATCATGTGTTTGTTGCAGAATTTATGTTGTTTTTTTTTTTTTTTATAATTATGGACGTTAATATTGAAATGCAAAGCGTGGACGCCAGGATTAATATTTTGCTTTCCAGAATGGGATATTTGTTCATACAAGTGGCATGAAAATTTTTAAAAAGGGATGCATTGGATAATATGTTAGTGGAAAACTTAAATTCAAATGGAAACCATATTTATAGAAACATGCAATGTTAATGAAATGGTTTATAAAGCAAAAGAAACTGTGAAATCATTTTATTCGACAATAAGAACTAAATTTTATTTTGAAAATAAAACCTTAAGTGATAATCAGCTTCACTCCAGAAAATATTATTTCCGGAAAACCCAATAGCATAATACTGTTGTTATTTATGTTATTTACAAACGATAAAGAAAACTATAATAATATCAATTCTCAACTCCGTGTTCTAGCGGATCTTTCATTGATAAAGCATTTCAGAACTGAATATTTTTAAATTTCTTGGAAAAATATAGCCAATATTAAGAACGAAAATAATGTTTACTGACATTTCACATATGGGCATTTCTTGGGGCCACGAACGTACGTTCGTACGCTTTTGATGTACCAATAATATAGAAAACAAAACTTTTCCTAGCATTTTTTTTGCGATTCGATAGCATTTGGGTAGCTCTATGTTTAGTACAAAAGATGGATTTCATCGAGTTTAAGTTTTCATATTTACAATTTACAAAAGAGAAATATCTCTCTTGGTTTTTATTTAATTGGCTTATGTACCGATCGCGAACGTTCGATTTTTCACCATGCATTTTACCATAAATGTCTTCAAATTTCCTTAACAAAAAAACTTAATACTCCTTTTTCAATTGATTGTAATGGAGAGATTATGAAGAAAGAGTGTAAACATAACATATTTTTTGCATGTAAAATAAGTATATAAAAATGTCTTTAGAAGTAGGAAATACAGGAAATTATAAAATTTTCCAGTTTCCAGCCCAATTTCCTCAAGTAAAACAGCTCAAATTTGCTAGGAAACCATTCTTTTATAAGAACATAGACTTTTTTTTCTAATAACAATCAATAAAAGACGATGATAATCAACATATTGAATTTGGTATTTTATCGATACCACATTTCAGAGCATCAATTGAACGCACATTTCAAATGCAAAATGATGAAAAAAGCAAAGGAAAAAATCGTTTACGCGTAGACACGATACACAGTGGTTCAGCTTCATACGGTTGGCGGCATTAAATATAAGGAAACATGGTAGAGCCTTGAATTTCGGTACGGACAAATATTTTCTTGTGATAAAAAAATGCTGCAAAAATGAAGAAAATCCGAGCACAACCACGCCTACTTCCCATCTAACACAAAAGTTAAAAATCATTATAGAGTCACAATTTTTCGTTCAGAGCCTTGAATTTCGGCATGGACTAATATTTGGTTGTGATAAAAGAATACTGCAAATATGAAGAAAATCCGAGCACAACCACGCCTACTTCCCATATAACACAAAAGTTAAAAATCATTGTAGGCACAATTTTTTGCACATTGCAATTTTATCAAAAATCTGCTAACAACCACGCCTACCTCTCACACAAAATGACCACAAAAAATCCAATATTTTCCTTATTAGCAAAGCTAGATCGATTAAAACAGCTACACAGGTTTAAATTTTCGTGTTTTTTATTTGATTAAAATATAAATAAAATGCAGCAACAGTCACGCCCATATTCAATGAAAATATCTGTAAATAAATAAAAGAAAATATTAAAACAAAATTTGAAAAACAAAGTAATTGGTGTACCTTTACTAACATAACAAATTTTTTACTTCATCAGGAAATTCCAATATATCCTTCTCGACAGTAACATATGCATGACATCTTCAATCGTCTAGAGGTATTGCCTTCGTTCGTTGAGCCCTTGTTTAACCATGTCCACATTTATGCCTAGAACCAATTTCAAATTCCTTTGGATTTCCGCTTTTGATACTTCTCTTTCGTGTTTTGTATCTTTTGTTACTCTCCACTTTGAAAAACTTTTGTTGTATGCTATATGCAATATGCACTCCATAAATTTTATTCTCGCATGTAAAGGGAAACTCCAAACTGAAGCTCTTCTTCCGAAACTGGGTTTGTCCTTAATACATCCAAATTGTTCATTTCGCTTGGCTTAGCTTGACATATAAAACATACAGCCATTCCTGATATTTGTATGATTGTATTCGAAACTTTTCCATCAATCAAGGTTAAAACAGGAGTATGTAAAATTTCAAAACTTTTGTCATAAATGTTAACAACAGTTTTTTTCAAATCTTTAATTTCATTTTGCACTCTTTCAACTTCTTCAGAAATAACATTTGCCGTTTTTTTTACAAATTCAAATTTTATTGACCTACAAAAAGTTGTTGAAGATGGCCTTATTTTTCGCCAGTAATCATTTGTGCCATCAATACATTTCAAATTGAGAGGAACAATAATTGTTAAAAAATATTTTTGTCACTTAAATTTAGATCATTGAATTTTTTATGGTATTCAGCATGTTTTTTTTTAAATATCGGCGATATTTATCGATTTTTTTTAAATATTGATATTTTTGTCCATTCCTATGCGCAATACCATGCTTATGAATGAAATTTGTCCTAATTTTTTTAGTTTTTTGCATCGGAATTGCTTAGGGGCAAAAATGGGCAGCTGAACTTTTGAGTATCGTTAGCTGAGACTTCAAGCTTTAATTTGATATAAGTCTTAGGCTAGAGGTCGTTGGAGATCAATATATGCAAGCCATAGAAGTTGGAGAAAATAAATATTTTTGGACAATTTATAGTAGTAAAAGAATTTTTTTTTTAATTTCCAAAATTTTTTTTATTTGCATATATATAATTTATAACATCCAATTGTAAAAAAAAAACAATTGTTGTAGTGTTGTTACAAGAGTATTTTAAAAGCATGAAGCGATAGAATGTAGCATAAATTATACGGCCATTTCAAACGCATTCACTTAGGTCAACTTTGAATGTCTCTGGACAAAAAAGTAATAAAGCTATAAGCCTAATATTTTGGATACATGATAATTAGAGTGTTTATTACAAACTGCGGAAAAAAGAGGTAGATCAGCAGACATGAAAAAAATTAATTAATGCCGCTCTTGAACCAGTGTGCGATACACACTAAAGATCTATTAAAATCAACTGGTAGTTGCTGTTGTAGTTATAATATTTCTTTTGATCTCTTAAAGTAAATTTGCTTTATCTTATAATACAAAATTAAAAGCTTTATTTTTAAAAATTAATGTTTTAAACTTTTTTTAGAACTAAGTTCTAAGTATGTAATATATGTATGTATTTAAAAGTATGAATAATGTAACTTTGCAAAAGTTAATACCAGTATAAATTTATGTTGACAAAAATAAAATTTTTAATTTATTTACTTATTCATAAATATATAAACTATTTCAAATATTTTTTTTAGAAAACACTACAAAAACGTACCTTAAGCGGCTTAGAAAAGAAGTGCAATATATTGTGAAATGTGTTGGCAATAATGTACTATATTGTTTTGCTTTAAAGGTTATGTTTTTTCTTTAATAAAAGTTGCGCCATATTTTAATTGAAACCATTGTGCCACTTATTGATAAAATATAAAATAATATTGTAAATGGATGGGATGCTTGACGCTTATGTATAACAGAAATATTATTTACACGTGTACCTCAAATATTAATACTGTTTGCTATTAAATACTTAGATAAATGAATTCCAATAAAATATTTTTTGTTCCTTTTATTTTCATAAATTATTGTTTTATTTTTTTTTTAACAAAAAGTACCATTTGTTGGGAAAAATACTCTTTCAGTTGAAGTTCAGTACCATTTCGAAATTTCAATTTTGCAACACTGGTCTGCGTACACATATTTTGCGAAAAATGTTGCAAAATCTTGCAAATTGTTGTCTGCGTACTCCAAATCTCTTGCAGCGAGAGAGCCAAAAAGAGAATTTTTTGACAGTTGGAAGTTAGAGAACTTGCAAAATGTTACTGGAGAAATTTCCGCTTGCAAGATTTTGCAAATAGTTTGAGCAGCTGTTTGAATGAAATAGTTTTTGTGAAATGGAAATAAAAATTTAAATTTAACAATGGCAGAGGTAAGTAGTTAGAATTGTGTTGATTTTTAACGTTTATAATAAATTATAATAAACAAAACATTTTACTTCATGCTAGGAACGTCCACCTCTACAACCCCTCACCTACAAACTTCGTCTGTCTGCCTTCCACTTGCCACATTGTAAAAGGGGACTTTTAAAAAATTTGGAAATAGTACCAAATGAGTCACGGGGGTACCAGCGTACTTTTTAGTTTTGGATTGTACCAAAAAAAGTACATTTGTGCCAACTTTATCAACTTATCAACCCTGTTTTTAACACTTTTCATTTAACTTATTCTCAAAACAAAATTATATTTTGACCAAGGCGAATTTAACAAGGTAAGTGCAACTCTACAACTACAAAAAGCCCCATGTATTTTTTTGCAATTTAATAGGCGGCTGTCAAAAATGCTAACAAGGCAAAAATTGATTGAAAAACAAAATACAAATTTTGTTTGGGTAATGAAAGAGATTATTAAATTCACTTTAATTATTCGCAGTTTTTCTAAGAAATTTTTTCGGGTTTTTTGGCGCAAAACATAAACAAAATTATACTTTGACGTTTCCCTATTTTTTTTAATTCGCCGTGAAGACAGCTGATGAACGGCTGACGAGTTGAGTTTACCTTGTTGAATTCGCCTTGATTTTGACAATTACGAATTCGCCATGCTATAAATATAGTTTTCCTAAAAATCCAAATTTTAGGTGTGTATTTAAACTTTTGTCTCTGACTTTACATACATTTTTAGGAGTGTAATCAAGGTATATTTACACACTTGTACTTGTACCATGAGTGTAATCATGTGTTTCAACCAGGCCTGCCATTTTTGCCGATTTATCGGCATTTTGCCGATTTTTTTCCCCTAAATTATCAAAGTGCCGATTTGCCGATTTTTGCTCCAAAAATGCCGATTTTTTGAATAACACGTAAAAGGCGATTACTTTTTGTTTGTTTGTTAATAATACACTAACTTTAAGCGATACTAAAACAGTTGTAACATTGAAAAGAGACAACTGTTATTAAGTCAGCGCTTCTACTAAAGAAAAAGGGGTTAGTTTTATTCAATATTAAATACAGTGTTTGTAATGTGTGTTGGGTTAATACATTTTTATTTGAAAAAGTCCACTATGAAGAATTAAAGGCCAAAGTTAAAAAAGAAATAATTTTTAAACCTAAAATAATTCAGTTAAAATTTCTTTTTCTATTGAGGAAAATATAAAACACTTTATATTTGTGTTTAAAAATGGATAGATAAATACTTACAAAAGAATAAAGGTAAGATAAATTTATATTCACTATCAATGAATATAATTTAAATAATAATTACTTTGATAATTAAATAATTTTTTTTTTAAGATTATAACGCAATTGAGGACGATGTTAGTACATAAATTAAATAGCCAATTCTTATGTAAGGAAAATTAAATAAATTTGCAGACTTTTTGGCAAAAAATTTCAGATTTATAACGTGAACGTGGCAGCATTTGGTACAATTTTTGGTCCTTCCACATTCTTCCGCAAATGTGGAAAGATTTTTTTTAATGTAACAGAGTTTTGATGTTCACTGGAAAATTTATCTTTGCAAATTATTCGTTTTTTAAAGATTATTTAAAAATTAATAATTTAAACTGTTTTGATATTAATATTAAAACGGATTTAATAAAAATGTAAAACTCAAATATTTGTATATGAAATATACTTAATTATAAGAAAGTTAAAAAAAAAACTTTCTATTTAACTACAATTTCTTTGTAAAACGTTTATTTTGATTGATTCTTTTGAAATTTCATAAGTTATAAACATTAGATAATTCTGAATTGTTCTTATTTGTAAGTAAGAATAAGTTTTATTGTATTTAAAATAGGTATTTTTAATTTGCCGATTTTTTTATATTAAAGTGCCGATTTTTTTTTAAATATGCCGATTTTTTATCCAAATTATCTGGCACCCCTGGTTTCAACCTTGTTTTTATTTTTTAATTCATTTTACGTAAATTTAGCACTATGAGTTTTCTTTCCCGTTTTGTAAGTATTTTTTTTATTATTGAATTAGAATCCATAAAACTCACTCTTAACTTAAATCAACAGCCGCATTTTCGCCTACTGTGCTCCAGTAATGTTAAAAATGCCGAAGAAACATTGCATAACTTGCTGATTAGTCGTTTTCCACAGGTGGGTACACGAAATATTAGACATGTATGTATAGTACATTAGAACAACTCTAGTTTGGTCCAATAAAGTGACTATGTTCAAACCTTCCACAAATAGTTTGGGTCTGGTGCTGTGCGTTTGTAAGCTGGGCTGATTTTTGTATGAAACAAATACATATTAGTTACGGACGCAGCTCCAAATATAAAAAAACTTCATAGGGTGATAGAAAATTAAAAAGTAAGAAGAAAATATTAAGTGGCAAAAGTGGCGCAAAGCATAGTTTTCGAGTTATTGACCTCTGAACACTTCAAATACATACATTTTTCCACTACCCCAAGAAACAGATTTGATTTCAAATTGAAACTGATTTGAAATCAAACGTTTTTTCAAACGACAAACGTTTGATAATGATTTGAAAATCATTCATTCATCCATTCAAATTGATAAAACATTTGATGTCAAAAGTTTATTTTCAAATCATCATTTATGTTTTGCGCATTTTTTTAAATTCACACATGCAGTTATTTTTAACGGAGGTGCACAAAATAAGTGGACCACATTTTATCGTGATCGAGGTAGCGGTTTGGCCACGCATAACATACGAGCACACAAATATTAATTTTTATATTTTAGAATAAGTCCCAACAAACACGTAGGTTTGATTTCAAATTGAAAATGTTTTGAAATCAAACGTTTTCTCCAACGACAAACGTTTGATAATGATTTGAAAATCATAGCGTTCTCAACAAAAAGGGGAAATTATTTTCAAATTGAAAAATACCTTTATTTTCAACTTGCTTTCAAACGTAATTCTCAAATGTTTTTCAAATGTGGATTATAATACAATGTGGAATAAAAATATTTAATTTTTTTAATTTAAATTTATTATTTATTTAAATAAACTGTGAGATAAACATTCGGCACCATAGCTAAAAGATGAAATAATGTTCTTTGCGTCCTCTAATTCTTGGAAAGACAAACTCCCTTTTATTTTGAGGATTGTATTCAATTAAATTAAACATTAAAAATAAAAATTTTTTTTTAATTTTGTTTTTTCTTTTAACCCACTTACAACTACAATTCGAGTCGGAAAGAACCCAACCAATTGTAGGGGGATGTAAGAAAAGATAAACTCACTGTTTATTGTTGGTGTTTTGTTTAAGCTTTGATATTGTTACAAGTAGGACTTAGAGTGTTTATAACTCTTATTCGCTTAAGGTTTTATTTGTTTAATATTTTTGGCTTTTCTAAAATCTTTGGAAAAGGTTTCCTGATGAGCTGGTGTAAGCAACCGGCGAAATGCGCATAGAGGCTTGCTTTCCCTCAACAATAAATTTCAGTGTATTTATCAAATATGAAAAACTGGGAATTTAGCACGTCATACGAAGATCGTATTAATAAAAAATTAAATTAATTTGTTAAAAAAAAACTAAAAGTATACGATAATTATGATGTTTGATTGGTTAAATTTTAATATACGAAGGTAAAAAATAAAAGAAAATGGCAGCCATACGTTCTAAATAAATGGACAAATTTTAAAACTTAGAACAATGAAAATCACGACTAAAAATTAAAAATCTCGTGATTTTCAGAACACCAAAATATTTCTCGGATGATTTCAAAATCGTTCGTGATTTAAAATCACCGTGATTTCAGAACATGCCTGTATCTGTGGCATTTTGACAAAACATCTTAGGTGAAATTAAAAAAGTGGAAAAAAAGTTGTTAATCATACGAATTTTTTATTCACGTTTTTAAAATTTTTTATTATAAACGAAGTTTTTCTTTTATTTTGGTTTATTTGATAAAATTTATTTTTTTATCGAGTTTTTTTTAACGTTTTTGCTATATTATCTCGACTTAAGATGTTTAGTAAAAAGCCACAGATATACGGCCTAATTTATAAAAAATAAAACCGGTTAATAAAGGCTTTATGAAACGGATTTTCATACGAAATCCGTTTAATAAACCCTTTATTAACATGTTTTATTTTTTATAAATAAGGCAGATATTCTTTAAGCCGTGCTTAGGTACATTGTTTTGAAATTTGCTTAATAGTTTTAGAGATATCGTCTTAGTTTAAAAAAAGAACAAAAAAAAAATATTTAAAAATTTATAAAAACTTAAGGCCCTAAATTTGGAAAACGCAAAAGCAACGCCAAAAATTATATTGAAAGCAAAAACAAAATCGAAAATATTTCATAATTTTGTTGTTGTTTTCTATAGAAATGAATATTGAATTTTTAAATTTTAAACGCTGCATATCTTGTGGCGTTGATAATTTTTAAACGCAATATGTATTTCTATAGAAAGCAACAACAAAATTTGAAAAATTTTTGACATTGTTTTTGCTTTCAATGTTATTTTTGGGATTGCGTTGCGTTTTACAAATTCAGGGCCTAAATTTCGGCAAAAATCACATTTTTTGTAACTTTAAAGATATTTTGAAGGAAATAAGCTTTATTTCATTGCAATCGGTGCACAAATATTGATTTTATTCACAATATACTGAGACAATTAAATTAAAAAAAATCGAGATTTCATTACAAAAATAACTTTTTTAATGTGTGCGTGTTTTCTGCTGTTCTATTTATGGACGTTTTTTGCTTCACTTAAAAATGAGAAACCTTCACTTAATTGTGAATAAAAGCGAAACGCGTTCATCGATTTTTATGATCTATGTCTCATGTCTATCTGACTTTACGTAATAATTATAAGACTTTGGGGCGATTCTATTCTGACGGGTGCAACATTTAGACGCTTTAAACGTCTTTTACTAATAGAAAGAAACACATTTGCAATTAAGTTATTTCTAGAAGGGGTAACATTTTTTTATATACTATTGTTATCTATTTACAAGAATTTATATGAAACGATCAAATAGCCACGAGAGAGCTTTAAAGTGCATGACGGGTGCAACCAAATCGGCCCACTTTCATAAGATCATACCACAAAAACACAAAACTCTGTTAATTTTTAAACTTTTATTGTATTTTTCTTTTTTATTGTGAAAGATGAGATATCAGACGATGATTATCACATCAAACATCGTAGAGAAATATAATCCAATAATAAGAAATTTTCTCTTTAAGCCATGACGGGTGCAACATTTAATGAATTTTCTGTTCGCGCCAAATCTATGAATCTTAATGATTCGAAGTGCACAACAAATTTATATTTTAGCTTACGTCTAAAAAAATTATATTATTATAAAATATAGATATTTTACTTTAAATTGGCATCAAAAAGTGTCAAATAGTGTGATTTGAAAATTGATGTTAAAAGTTGTCTAGAATAGAATCACCCTTTGACTTTTTTTATGTTTTGGATTTTTCATGATTTTTAAAATGTAAAAAAATTTACCACGCCTAATTTTACGCCCACTTTTTCTATTAAGCGCATAACTTGAGAACGGCTTGACCGAATTGGACGATTTTTTCTCTAAAATTATCGCCATGTTCCAACTTAGATTTTTACGGAAAAAAATTTTGCCCCGCCTACTTTAACGCCCACTTTCTACGATTTACCTAAAATCAGAAAACGGCTCCATCGATTTGACTAAATTTTCTTTCAAATGTTCGTATCTTTTTAACGGATTTTAAAAATCGAACGCAAACATTTTTCCTAATTTGGACAGGACAACGTCTGTCGGGTTAGCTAGTACTTAATAATAAGAGAACAGTTTCCCTCAAAATTTTGCTTTTCCTCAGATTTTTTTTTATTTTGCGATAGGCTATTCAAAAGTCCATTTAAAACTTTCTTTCCCAGCCAATAATTTTTAATTTTAAATTATTTCATTATTTCTATTTCGTTGGAGTCGGGAATAGTGTTTATAATTGATTGTACTTTCAAAAGAATTTCCAAAACAAACAAAATGTTTGCATATTTTCAGTAATAGTTGTGTTCGAGAACACGAAAGTTTTTACTATTTTTTACTAAACTTTACTGCATTTTACGAAATTGCGTTCGAGTACACAAAATGCAGTAAATGAGAACATAAATACAAATTTTTACTGCAGAAATTTTTGCAGTAAAATTTAGTAAATCAAAAAAACATATGTTTCAAAAGGTAAGCAAACAAAAGCAACAAATAAAAAGCATATAAATTGTGAAAAAATTGTTAAATAAAAGAAAAGTTGAAATAAAAATTAAACCAAAACAAAAAGTGAATAAATATGAATTAATTAAAAAAATTAATTTGTGAAGCATTTATTTGGCTAAATACAAACTTTTGAAATTTTTTTGGTATGGTAATTTCTTAGAGTTGTAAAAGTGTGAAGTAATCAATAGCAAAAAAATTATTCATGTTCTTTTAAATAATTTAACCCGCTACAAATTAGTAAAATCAAATAAATAAAAAACAAACAAATATGAAAGATTACATAAAATAGTTTGTTTGTATTTTCCAAAAATGTTCGTGCTATAAAAAGTATTTAATCGAGTACCGATAAGAAAACGAGTTAAGTAGTCAAAAGTGTCAATATTTTTCAACACTTCAGTTATTTGCCGTCAGCTGTTGCCTTTATTTTACGAATTTTTACAAATTTTGCGTTCGCGTACTTTTTTGGACAACAGCTTTTTGTGAGAGCAAATTTTTAAGTTTACTTATTTACTGCATTTTACTGTAAAAGTACTCAAACGCACCTAATGAATAAAGTCAGATACATTGTTTCTTTTTTAGTTTTTCAGCAGAAAGTACTTTACACAAAACAAAGCTGTAAAATACAGTACTGTTCTGTATAATATAGAACGAAAGGTCACCGTAGTTATGTAATAAATAAGGTATTTCATAGTGCAGTATTAACATTTTGATTACCGTTTACGTGGTTCAAAAAATCAGACGTGGAACAGTAGTGAAATAATATAAGAGTGAAGATGTCTTCGTCGATCATCCAAAGGGAAATATGTATTAGCATAATTGAGGAACAAAATGTAACTTTAGTCACTTTTATTTTTTAACCACAAGACAAAAATCATTTAACAAAGAAAAATGTTATTGATTTCCATTACAAAATTTTAAAAATCCGATTCTTGACGACTTTAATTTATGTTTTGTTAAACATAAAATCAATGACTCATTGAATTCAAACTGAATTTTAATGACCTCGTTAACCAAATAAGAATTCCTTTTTACGAATGTCATTCAGAGTATCAAATGCAATAATGGTTGGTAAAACACAATTTTGTAAATATGTTCATATATTGCGAAACTTGAAGAATGTAACTAACGAACGATTTAGAGATAAAAAGAACGTTTTTGAAATAACTATTTTAAAAAAAACTTTCTAAAGTTAGGAAAAGGAAGGCAAAAATTAATTACACAGATTTACAAATATCGATAAAGGTTTCGTTTGTTAAAAATTAAAGTTGTTTCTTTAGTTATTTGGAACGCTGAATGCGAATCTGCATTTTGTAAAAAATAAAGACATTTTCACCACATTTAGTAGCATAACTGGAAAAGGGTTTTCTCCATTCAGTAACAAAAAAAAAAAAAAAAAAAAAAAATCCAAAAATTCGGCAAAATTAACTTGAAACAATGGGGGTATTCACGTCACAAGTTGCACCCTTGCAAAAAAGGAAAAGTGCAAAAATATAACAACAACCACAAAGACAATTATTTACGCACAACTAATTGTCTGTGTGGTTGTTGTTTTATTTTTGCACATTTGCTTTTTTGCAAGGGTGCAACTTGTGACGTGAATACCCTTAATATTTCTAAATATTTCAATATTTCTAAATTTGCTTAGTAGTTTCAGATATCTCATTTAAGTTTGAGCCAAAAACATAAATTTTAAAGTCAGTCGGTTAACCGATTAAATACTACCCGATTAAATGATCGGTTAATTTAAAAATGGATTTTTCCGATTAACGATTAAACCGATTTATTTCAGCCGATTAACCGATGTAGCAAAGTTTTTAATTTTTAGTAGTATTGTAAAATATTTTTTGTGTTTTTATACCCACACCACAAAAGTGGAGAGGGTATTATGCATTTGTGCTGATGTGCGTAACGCCTTAAAATATTGGTCCTAGACCCACCTTAAAGTATACCGATCGTCTTAGAATCACTTTCTGAGTCGAACTAACGATGTCCGTCCGGCTGGCAGGCTGGCTGTCCATGCAACCTTGTGCGCAAAGTACAGCAATTTTGGAGATAATTTGATGAAATTTTGGTCATAGGTTTTTATTAGCACAAGGACCAAGCCTATTGAAAATGGGCCGAATCGTAGGACCACGAGGGAAGGTAGGGGGAAAATTTCTTCCTCTCACAAACTATCAAACCGATTTCAATGAAATTTAAAACATAGATAGAACCATATCTATATGGACACAAAATGTATGAATTTTTAAAAAAATAGGACCACGAGGGGAGATAGGGGCAATTTCTGCCTCTCAAACCGATTTTAATGAAATTTAAAACATAGATAGATCCATATCTATATGGACACATTAGCTATACAGTTTTTCAAAAATAGGACCACAACGGGAGGTAGGGGGCAATTTCTGCCTCTCACAACTTTCAAACCGATTTTCATGAAGTTTATAAACATAGATAAATCTATATTTATATGGACACATAAGCATGATGTGTTTTTAAATACTGTGGTGTAGGGTATCATATGGTCGGGCTTGACCGACTATACTTTCTTAATTGTTTATTACTTATATATATTTTCATACAATAAATTTCCTTCTAGCAATACATTCTTTAAATACAGTACAAAAACAGAAACTAAGAAATTAGGCCATAAAAAAAACTTTATTAATCGGTTAACTGATCAATAACAAAATTAACCGATTTAACCAATTTTTATCCGTATACGAAATTAAAATATAGATACAATCGAACCTGTCTATCGTACATGTACTTTTTTTTGCCGTACACAAAGTTAAAGTATAACTACAGTCGAACCTAAAATCGAACATGTCTATTTAGGGTCCCGTCCCGGGAATTCCGGGGAAATTCAATTATTTTATTTCCCGCTTTTCCGAGATTTTTCTTGCGGGATCCCGTGAAATAAAAATGTCTCATAGTTAAAAAAAAAACAGCAATTTATACTTTGAAATTTAGGGCCCTATTACGGTTTACAACTCAACTCAGTTGAGTTGTAATTTCTTAATTTTTATATTATGGTTTACAACTTTGCTAAATTGCGGTGAACAAAAACATAACAAAAATTACAACTGCGATTTAAGTTATCAAAATGTACCGATTAAAAGACATATTTTGCTATAACTTCGGTTCAAATTGAGATAAAATACGAGAAGGTATGAAGAAACAGTTTGCATAAATAACTTACAAATTTTGATTTTTTGAGATATGACTATGTTGCAATGAAGGATATGTTTATTAGGTGATAAACTATTTGTCCAACCTCGGTAAAAAAGTGAACGAAATTTTTCGGAAACATGGTAATTAGTAAATAAAATAAGAAATATACTTTTGACGACTTACTAAGCGCTTTGAGTGTTCAGAACTTTATTTGTTAAGCCGTTAAAAAATGTTAATATATTTATTTAAAATATTTTGTCTATTTTATGAATGAAGTTTTTGATCTCTGATGTTATAAACTTTTCTGAAAATTCCTTACGCAGCCAGTAAAAAAAATCCCTATTTTTCCCTACGCGTTAAAAGAATTGTTTCTACAAAAACCCCTACAACTTTTAAATGATTAAATATCAATACAAATAAAATAATTTGTATTAATGTATATACATTTTATTTAAAGTTGTTCCTAGCTAACATTTGAGCGATCTTTTTTGTAAAAACAACGTAAATGAGTCTTCTCAGATCACTTTTGATGATTAAAACTGATTTATAACTTGATCGATTGAAAAACGATTCAAATATGACTCATTGCAGAACAAATTAAAAGATTGGTTAAAAAAGAAGCCCAAAAATTATTTTCAATTAATGAAAATAAATGAAAGTTCTTCTTTTGTTTGCGAGAACCCGATAACTTTTATTTGGTTCTAAAAAAAATTTGTTCAAAAGAGCCATAATGGTGCTGCTTTTATAAGAGAAAAAATTCAAAAATATGACGATAAAAAATGATTTAAAATATAAACATAAAACTACATAAGTATGTATATAATTTACGATTGAAAAATAATACCGAAAAAAAAATTATTATAAAAACTACAATTAAATTGGGATCAGAAAATCACAAATGATTATTTGATGTGATTCATCCGATTCACAACGAGAGTATCATTTTTATTCGTAAAAGTGATATAAAATCACTTAAAATCACATTTATGTTCTTTTGGATTTTGTTTGGATACTAGAAAAATAAATTGGTTGCCTACCAATTTGTACAGGTGTAAGGATACAATTTTTATTTAAATAAGTTTTGGTACACTGGAAGGTAAAACAATTTTTACACTCCTCTTGTAAAAGAGCGAATTATGCAAATTGAAGATAAAATCTTATGACTCATTTCTTTCCCTTGCGCCAACACATCAGTGATGATATAAAAAAGAATTTCGCTATTTATATTGGCATGTGGCAGTGATAAATCAAAGTTATCTATGTACATTACACATTATTCAAACGTCCCTACATTTTAATGATTTCAAAAAATCTGTCCTTTTTTCCCTACGGGTTTTTTATTTTTTAGAAAAAAATCTCTACGAATAGGTATTTTTCCCTACCAGAGAACGGTTTTGCGAAATTGCAAAAAAATCGCATTAAATGAACAGCAACAAATACACTCGCTTGCGGTCATACAACCAAACTTGCGCAACCGCAAACATTCGCTGCTGGTTTGTATTCATTCAAATAATGCACATCGTGCTTTGTTATTTATTCCATCGTTTAGCTTCGTTTGTCAATTAAGATGTTTGTGTGTTAGGTCCGACAATGATTGTTTTGGCAAAGGGAAAAAAATACAAACAAAAAAGCCAGAAATCAAGCAATTATTTTCATGTAGACATTCAGCAGTTACTATGTAGTACAAGAAAAAAAAAATTGAAATTAAACTTAACGCACATATGTAGGTACTAGAGATCTGCAAGAATAAATAAAAACCAATTTCAACACACTCATTTGTTTTTTAACTAAAATGTGTCGAGCACCAAATAATAAAGAAACAAATGAAAGAATAACCAAAGACAAAACGAATAAAAACTCATTCAATTCAGTCAACTCAAGTCAAATGAGTGAAATATTCATATATAATTTGAATGTAAAATTTCTGTACCTACCCTGCAAATAAAATTGGACCACCTGACTCATTTTGATAAAATGGACTACTCCATGGACTAGTCCGATGTAATGCAAGCATGGACCATGCCATTGTTAAAAAGTGTTTGTAGTGAGACGACATGTCTTCGTTTTTTAACGACATGCTTTCGTGTTTAAACGACTTCAAAACTAATCCTCTTGAGTATACCATGGAGTAGTTTTAAAACTACTCCTTACTGGTCCAAAGGTGGATTATATACCATGGAGTAGTTTTAAAACTACTCCTTAGTGGTCCAAAGGTGGGTTATATGGTCCTCTCCTAGGACATCGTAATGTTAAATAGACCAGGTTTTTTCCATACGTTTGGGTTACTTGTGGACTAGTCCTGGTCCCTTGTGGACTACTCTTTACACGCGTGTTTGGACTGGTCCTATTATTTGCAGGGTACACATTACGTATGCATGTGTAAGCTTAACACTTACAAATAAAAGAAGCCACAAGCTTACACACATATTATGTCAATGTATTCAAATAAATGTATGGACATTCAATAATTCAAAAATTATTCGAATATTTTTGGGTCATTCCACTGTTTTGTTATTTATGAATGACTCTCAAATTCATTTACAGTAAACAAGTATTTTATTCAATTCATTCTCTCTTATTTTTGTATATGGTTTACTCTTTTCTTACATTTTTGAATGTTTAATATTTGAGTAAATGTTGTTCACTTTGAATAAAGGCAAACAAGTGAATTATTCAAAGCAGACCTCTAGTAGGTACAAACAATTTCCATAGTAGTAGTTCTGTATGTACAATGTATTCTTGTTATTGTTGTTAATTTTAACAAAGCGTCTCATCGATTGGTTTATTGTTGTTATTGTTGTTAATGTTAACAAAGCGTCTCATCGAGTGGACAATGACTACTTGAATGCAAAAGTATAAGAATGTGTTCCTTTTGAATTTACAGAGTTGTGTTATATTGCGTGCGCAACAAAAATGCAAACAAAGCACTTTCAATAAAAAACGAATACATGCAAAAATCAAATGTGTACGAAACGATGTAAAAATTACCAACGTTGAACTTTGTTTTGAGCGTGTGAATAAATCAAGAAAAATTGTGATTTTGCAGTTCTCTGTTCCCTACGTATAACATCACTGCTGACAAGTTCCACTGCTAAAAAAGCCAACACTTTTCAAAAGCAGCAGCAAAATAAACACACGGTTTTTGAAAAGTAACTTTATAATGGACACTGGCTTTTTCCAACTTTTGCTTTTGCTAGCTGCTTTTAGCACTTATAATTGCGGATTTTTTTGTTCTCTGTGTTTTCTTGATTCGGCTTTTTTCTTGAATCAGAGATTTTTCTTTTTTAATTAGCTCTTCGTTTAGGAAAAAGTAAAAAAGGAAAAGGCGAAAGAATCATTTTGAGCTTTTGCTTTTTAGGTGTCTGGCACTTCTTGTCGCTAGCTGGTAAAAAAACCAATTGTCAAAAAATAAAAATATACAAAATAAGGGATTTGCTTTTTTGCACAAACGAAAAACAGCACATTGGCTGTTTATAAAAAAAATATAAATTTCAATGGCAGTAGCAAAAGCAAAAATAAAAAGCATCTAGTTGATGGGCGCTTTTAAACACTGATTTTTCATTCCTTGATAATGGGGTCATTTTTCATTCCACTTAAAAAACGAAAAACAACCCCAAAAAACAAAAAAATTGCGTGTTGTTATGTCTCATGTAACATTTAGGGGCCATTCTTCATTTGCTTTTTGATCCATATTTCCTGGAGTCATTTTTTTTTATTTATTTATTATTTTGCGCACCGCCGAAAATTTAGAGACATAAAAATAATTGTTATGTAAATTAAAGTATGTTTTGTTGCTTTTGAAGGTGGCATGTCATAACGTCTAGTGTCATAGTGTCCATGGACGCTTTAGAGCGTCATAACGTTATGACATGCCACCCTTTTGAACAGTACATTTTGTTTATGATGTGTCTATTTTCTGAACCCTGGTCTTATTTTTTATAACCAAGGCCGTAAATAAAAAATCTTGGATGCCATTTTCAAAAATGTTTTGTAAAATGCACAAATTTTTTTTCGTAAATAATCAATAAACGACAGCTTTCGTACTTATAAGGCATGGATTTTTTTATGTATGCTCAAATGAATATGTTATCATGCGAGAAATATGTTCAATGGAAATAACACTTAGCATTTTTTAAAACTCAACAACGGGCAGCACTAGTCTCAAAATATTTTGGCAATCAATTAAAAAGTCGGTCTTTTGTACATAAATACATACGTTCACAAATGCACTTTTATAAATCTAACGTAAGCTTCTACATTAAATTTGAATTAGGCAACTGTCAAAGTAACAGATGTATCTGGTGGCTGTGGCGCTATGTTTGAAGTGTTTGTAGAAACTCGCGAATTCAAAGGCATGAACACATTAACACAACACAAGTTAGTAACCAATACGCTTAAGGAACAAATTAAGGAAATGCATGGTGTACGAATTCATACTTCAATACCAGTTAAAATCTAAATTTTCACAAGTGTTACCTATGAATACCAAATTTTTGTTATTATTAGTTACTGATTATAAAAAAAATTTAGCTGGAAAATTTTCAATGTAAAATTTGACAAACGAGTTATATATAAAAAAGCATCATCATCATTTAACAAAAAAAAAAAAAAAAAATCTTAAAAATGTTGTGTTGGGTTATTATGCCCGAAACTTAAAATCCTAAATTAAAAATCCCGATTTGAAAATCCGAATAATTAAACAGTTCTGGTTTTAAAAATCGCACGCTTGATAGCATGGTTGGGCTTTCGGCCATGCGCAAGGATTTTTTCCTCTATGGTATAACGAACACTGGCTTTGCTTACTAAGGCTTCACTTTATTGCCGACCTGTTCAAAAAGTTTTCTTTAAAAAGTCACATAACTTTTTTGTAAAAAACTCAAATAATTTTTTTTTAGCAAAGTCATCATAGTGTTCTCTTAAGAAAATCAATCGAAAAGCTTTTCATAACTCATTATGCATATTTATATATTACTAGCTGTTTGGTACCGGCGCTGCTCGGGATTTTTCTAATAACATTTAAATACTGGTTTTTATTAATTGTATAAGGCCCGTTTTCACAACTTACCGATAGCTAAAAGTAGACTTTAAAAAGTGTTCCATTATTAAAACTATACTTTAACCTAAAGTGAGCGATAAAGTAAATTAAGGTTCATCCTACCTGGTAGGTAAGTTGTAATAATGGAACACTTTTTATACGGCCGATAAAATCCTACCTTTAGCTATCGGTAAGTTGTGAAAACGGGTCTAAGTCTATAAGCTATCTTTACTTTTTTTTTTTTTTAATTTAAGTAATGTTAACAATTAATTGGAAACTCTGTTTGCGGTGAGAAAGAAAAAGTGATAAGAGATTTTTATGCGCAATCTAATATATATCTTATTAAAACCGATTTCTAAGAAGAAAATAAAATGTTGCCTACAAATATCATTTTTTGGAACTGGAGCTAAAAGCTGTATAAAATTTCAATATAAATATACTATATATTTTTTTTAATAATTAGTATTGTGGTTATTTTGTTGAACTATTTATGGTTTTTAATCCAAATTTTTAATATTTTTAATTAGGCTTAAGTTCATGAAATTTAATTTTTATTAAATTATTTCTGTGAAGAAAGGAATTTTACAACATGAAAATTAATTAAAATTGTTATTGATAATCTTTCATTCTTGACGTGGCTCGGGCTCGAACCCTGGCCGGCAGGTTACCATGACATGTTTCGATCGCAACCACTCGATCTCCTCAGATGGATTTGCCGTCTTACACTCGCAGCCATCGACGACTGCTGACGTCACTAGTCAAACATCAATCCTTAAACCAAATTGTATTTTAACATTTGGTAGATCGAAATTTGCTTTCCTGAATGATTATCCATCTTAATTGATTTCACATGTTTTTTCCTTTACTTCTGTTTTTTCGTACTTTCGTCAAGAATTTTTCTTGAAGTCCAAGTACATTTTTTGTTTTTTTACTTTGTCTTTCTCTTTTCTGTTGACCTTTTTCAGCACAACTTGAAGGACAAATGTACACATAGAGCTCGTGCTTTAGCTTTTACAATAATTAGTATTGTGGTTATTTTGTTGAACTATTTATGGTTTTTAATCCAAATTTTTAATATTTTTAATTAGGCTTAAGTTCATCAAATTTAATTTTCATTAAATTATTTTTATGAAGAAAGGAATTTTACAACATGAAAATTAATTAAAATTGTTATTGATAATTTTCCATTCTTGACTGTAGCTGGGCTCGAACCCTGGCCGGCAGGATACCTGCTGCTGACGTCAATAGTAAAACATCAATCCTTAAACCAAATTGTATTTTATGTTTGACTATTGAATTCAGCAGTCGTCGATGGCTGCGAGTGTAACTATTATAACCAATGAAACCAGATTAAATATGCAGTAAGAACTTGAACATATGCCCTGAAAGTTGCTAAAAATATGCCCCGAAAAATTCAAAAATTACTAATTTGAAAACAAAATATTCAACAATTTAAAAACAGTTCCATTTAATAAAAACAATCCCAAAATTATAATCGGTAAAGCCTAAAGACATTTACAGACAAATTTTTCAGATTTTAAACTTTTTTTGGAAAATATGGGCAGTCATCGGCTCACAAAAACAAACTTATGTTAAGAGGTTAAAATTCATTAACATCCATATGAGATTTTTGTCTTAAAGGCATTTTAGGGACGGTCGCTAAATTGTTTATTAATGCTTACATTTAAAAGGAAGTTAAAGCTTTAAATAGATGGGAGCTTTCGGCAAATGTGAACTAATTCGAAAAGAATTTAATTTGAGGTAAAATATTAAATAAAATAAACATAATACGATGGTGTACGGTCAAAAAGAGTCTAATTTGGAAAGAAGTTTTTATGGGGATTATGTGATATTATAGACCGATTCTCACTATTTACATAGACTTCGTCCTTAGTACAATTTAAATGTATTTACCAAATTTGATCAAATTATCTATAAAATTGCAACTTGTACTTTGCGCATGGACTGACAACTAGCCAGGCGGAGGGATGGATATCGTTGGATCACTTTAAAAAGCGATTCGGAGTCGATCGTTACACAAAAAGATTAGTCCAGATTTTTTTGTATTTCACACATCGCCAAAAACGTACATATATAATTAATTTTTTCCTTAATTTTTTGCTTATATATAAAATTTTAAAGTTTAAAATAACATTTATCTTTAGTAACAAAAAAAAATTTATATATATCAAAATATGCCTCAAAAGGGCAAAATATGCGTTATAAGCTTTTAACATGCTGCAGAAAAGCTCTTTTATCTAAATTATGCAAAAAATGCTGCAACCGGTAAATATGCAAAAATATGCACTAACAAATCGATGTCAAAATTCATAAAAAGCTTTTAAACGGATAAATATATTGTTTCTGCCCTCATTTGTCGGTCAAGGAAAAACATGCAATTGCATATTTATGATTTCCCTGATTATAACTATTGCTAAGAAATTGTTAAGGTAGCAGTAGTGTTAATAAAAATATGGATCCAAGATACATACATACATCTTTTTTTCAGACAAAGAATTTTATACATAAAAATTGTCGAAAAGTTTTCTTATCAAAAATACGTAAATATTACATGGAAATGGTTTTTATAAAAGAGAGTTGACTATATAATTCATACGACTTTTTTCAAAAAAGTCCAAAAACAACTATTATTTTTTTACTGATATTTTTTTAGTCAAAATAAAAGTTAAAATTTGATTGATATATTTCATTCAAAAAAACAACTTAAATTTTGACGGATATTTTTTCAGTCGAGCGTAGAGATAGACTGACTGAAGGTTGAATAGAGGGTGAACAGCGTACTCATGTTTAAAAGGTTTTCTTTTTCCTTTGAGTACGGAAACAATTGTTTTAATAGATCTCTTCTAAAACGATTATTAATATTTTCTGAATATAATAAGGAGGCTTAGCGACCCTGAACCCTCTCCTAAGTTAGTACCAGTAAGAGAAATACAAAGTACCAAAAAATCCCTTTTACATAATCTCATTCACTCAGGGCTTTGCATGTTTAATTTGATATTTCTAGGTCCAATGCTAACGGAAATTCAAAAAATACCAGTTAAAGAACAAAAAAGTACCTAAAAGATCCTTACAGATTCGTATTCACTCAGGACATTGCATGTTTTATTTAATGCTTTTAGGTCCAATTTTAACGGAAATTCAAAAAGTACATGTTAAAGAACAAAAATGTTCCAAAAAGCGCCTCTTACAGATTTTCAGTCACTCAGCACATTGCATGTTTAATTTTATGTTTATAGGTCCAATATCAACGAAAATAAAAAAACTACTAGTTAAAGAACGAAAAAGTACCAAATATACCCCTTAAAAATTCTCATTCACTCAGGAACTTGCAAGTTAATTTTATGTTTTTATAGAGTCTTATCAGTCAGGATATTGCATGTTGATTTTTATTTTTTCGGTCCTATATTAACGGTAATTAAAAAAAGTACCAGTTGTAGTACCAAAAAGCTAAAGAAAGAAAATAATTTTCCGTATTTCCCCTTTTAGGTACTTTGTTTCTTCCCATTGAAGTACCAAAAATTTCAATATTGTAGTGGGATCCCATTTAATACGTATATGCCAAAGAATGGAGAAAAATACTTTGTACAAAAAGTACCAACAGTTACGAATTTTACCCCTTAAACGTTCAAATTTCTAAAAAGTACAAAATTTGTATTTGTATTTTTTAGATAACTCGAACGTGATATACTGTTTATGTTTACGTTTATTAGTTTAAAAGATAGACGGGGTGACAAAAAAGTACCAAAATTCAGGTTTTACCTCTTTACTCCCTAAAAGGGCCGAATTTCAAAAAAGTCACAGACGTCTGTCCGCTTATTTTTCTAAAGAACAACAATAAGTATTAAATTTCTGTCTCTTTTAGTTTTGGAGATATGAGTGAGGTTAGAAAAGGAGGTTAAGCGCCCCTGTACCCTATCCTTAGCACTTTTGTTGAACCTTATATAGCCTTTGTCCGTTAGGAGGTTCCATTCTTAATTTTGTTGAAGAAATTTTTTAAAATCGGACCAACAGTTCCGGAGATTACCTCTTACAAACAGGTTTATAATATTGCTCCCCCTGTACATATTATTTTTATTTTGGAAGGTGTAGTTTACTATAAGAGTGACTCCTAAACATTTTGAACATTTTCACTATAACAGTTATTAAAATAATTGATATAAGGCATTGGCGTCCTGGGCAAATGTGTTTACCTTGAATCGACAAATCAAAGGGGCCAAACTGATTGGGCCTATCTGCAATGCGTTGGAATAAAAGGACCAATCTGCAAAATAAACTATTTTAAAAATTATTCTTTTTTTTATATTTTTGAAATGTTTTGGCTTTGATAACACTGGACCAAAGTATGTAGGCACAGTAAGCTGTTTTTAGTCACCTTTTACAAAAATTAACATAACAAAAAATTTTTTTAACATGTTTCTTTGGGTTGAATTAAATTAAAATTTTATTAAGGCCCTATTACGGTTTACAACTCAACTCAGTTGAGTTGTAATTTCGTAGTTTTTGTATTATGGTTTACAACTTTGTTAAATTGCTGTGAACAAAAACAACAAAATTTACAACTGATCACAACCAGTTGCCTTTATTACAACTCCACTGTGTTGAGTTGTAAACCGTAATAGGGGCCTAAATTAGGGATGCCAATCCCGAAATCAAGATTTAGCAAATCCCGAATCCCGGGATTTAAATTTTGTAATCCCGAAAATTGTTAACAAAATACTGATCTTTAAAATTTCCTTGATTATTTCTGTTAATACTGTCATTGAAAACGAAACAAAAAAGTTAAACTTTGTTTGTTTTAAGCGTGTCTAAAAATTATAAAGAAATTTTAACGAAATTCTCTTTTCGTTTGGTGTATTTATAATATGTAGCATCTCCTGCATGTATCGTTTAGTGACTAAACGATACATGCAGTCAGTATACAGTCAGTGAGAAAAACTTTAAACGATAACATCGGACAACACTGCATTAAATATTAAGTAAATTAATTGTTTGTTTAAATTAAGAAACATGTTTTAAAATTATATTTTTTAGATTATAACTATTTCCATGAGGATGACCAACAAATTTGGTCGAAATATTGGAATAAATAAATAAATAATTAAAAATTAAAACAGAACAAGAGTTTTTATTTTTATTATATTTTATGAAACAGACCTCAAGCCGAAAAATATTAACATAACACATTTAACAAGTGAAAAGGTCTACATACACACATAACAAAACAATATCTTTAACTTTAAAAAAACCAATTAATATAAAACGTTTGCTTGTAAACCGCTTTTAATGACGTTTTTTTTTAATAAATATCCATAAAAAGCATTTATCTTCTAATTTTCAAAAACCCCGAATCCCAAAAAATCCCGGGATCCCGAAAAAACCAGTCCCGATTGGCATCCCTAGCCTAAAAAAAATAGTTTTTAGGTTACACTATGTTAGTTGAAAAAACAGACAACAAGACAAGTTTTAACATAATTCGGGTACGCTGAATCACGTGGTGCCCGCCGTTTTTTAGGTTTTCGAGATATACCGCTATTTTTTTTTAAGTTAAAGCGTTTTTGAGTTACGCGAACATATGTTGTGCAACCTCCTCCATTTTCGATATAACGGTATATCTCGAAAGCCAGAGTCAACCTAAAAAAACGGCGGGCACCACTGGACTCAGCGTACCCGAATAATGGTTTAAAAAAAGTGTAAATTTCGAGCTCAGTGTTATGAATAACAATGGTTAGGATAAGAAGAGGGAAAAGAAATATGATAAACGCCAAAATATTTAAAAATTATACAAAAGGGTTATTCAAAAAAGGGTCATAGAGGGCATCAACGTCAAAAAAGGATCAAATTGATACCTTAGTATCACAACGGTAACGCTGTTGCCGAATGACCTATGTAAATCTTAGAAACATGATTTTTAGTGTCCCACCGAATAATAAATCTGAACAATTGTACTTTTTTTAATGTATTTATTAAAAACAAAATAAAATTTCGGGAAATTATTACATTTAAACTTTTGGAAGGATGCAACATGAAAATATAAATTGCACTTTATAGTAGTCAAAACTATTTTATAGTTAAAAAATAATTAGTAATTGCTTTTTTTAAGACAAAAAATAAGGTTCAAGTTTAATACAGTATACATTAGGGATATAACTGTTTCACACTTGTTGCGAAAATAAAAAAACGGCATAGTATAGTAGTGTAGAATATTAAAATTTATTAATAACAAATATGATAATTTTTTCGTATTGTTAAAAAAGTTCACGCAGGGATCGGGCTGAAGTTTGAAAACAACCATTTGTATCCCACAGAAATTTAAAAAAATATACACCTGATATTTGTATATATTCCTATACATATCACTTAAATTCTATTTTGGAATTTATCCACTGCTTTAGATTTAAACATTTTCCTACAGCTTACAATTTATCGCGATTCAAAATTTCTTGGAAGGTTTCAAAAATTCGCTTCCCTGAGTGAGGTTTTTTTCGCAGAACGACCGGAGACAGGTGTTTTCATTACTAAAACATTCTTGGCCACTCCGTCATACTATGCAAATAATTTCTTTATAGCTAAAATCTAAAAATAAAATAAAATCTACATTGTATTTTTGAATTCGTTGGGGTGTATTTTCTCTAAGTGGCGTTTAATATTGGCGGTAGTTTGTTTGCTTTGCAACGAACTCCCCATTGACATTTGTTTGGCGCAACATTTGCATTTAGTGCTTGCTCAATTTTTTTCAATAAAACTACAAAATGGATTGGAAAACATTTTTTTCTGGAAATATGTATACTATAAAGTTTAGTTTGTGGTTCACCCAAAACTGTAGATTATCTTACCATTCTTTTTTTTTTTTGTTGTATTTTTTACTTCTAAAAATTACACATATGAAGACATTTTTGTACACTTAAGCATTTTATTTAGTCATCGCTGTATTTTTTCGAACTACCCAATGAAAAATGGGGCTTCCATCGAAGCAGGTTTGTAAGGGAGAAACATAAGGGGTTCGCTTACCATTGCGCTTACGGAAGACATGAATTTTATATGGCGAGTTCCCACTTTGAAGCAATTCATTTTGACACATAAAGCGCATTATTCAGCGCTCATAAATATTGTTGGATGTAACGATCATCTTTACACACTGAATGTTTTGATACAGTTATTTTTTAGGATTCTCCCTTACAAACCTGCTTCGTAGTAAGGGGATGCCGTAGCACTTGATTTGTTATTTTTTTTTTATAAAAGTTGTTGAGAGTTCTTTCACTTACTTTACTGCATTTCTGTATGTCTTATTGCGTAGCGCATAATTTTGCGCTTATTTTTTTAAATGTACCTTTAGTGCTTCGCAAAATGATAAAATTTTTTATTGGGTAATAATCATAGCGAAAAATAGTTGTATTGTTTTCGTATTATTTTCATAAACAATGATGCCAAACTATAATTTGAAATTATAATATATATGTTATTTCATAAAAAAGTTCGGTAAAAATTTCGCCGAACACCGAACTTTGACCGAACATAATTTTTTGCCGAACTCCGTAACCGAACCCGAACGTTCGGTCGGACACTAATGATTTTAAACAGCAGATTGACCCTTGTTACGGATTTAAACAAAAAACAATATTTTTTGCATATGGGCATTTCCTCAGAATGGTCAACCAGGATGTAAAAATAAAATGTTGATAATCATCTTCTTTTATTGTTAATTATTATAAAAAAAAAGTTGTATCTTTTTATAATATATTCTCAGCTGTTTTTTACTTGAGAAAATTTGGCTAGAAACTGGAAAATTGTATGTTTTCTTTTTTAGCTACTTCTAAAGACAATTATATATGTACATATATGTATATAGGTAATTCCAAAGTGTTGAACGTGACAGTCGTAGGCATCAAAAATGCAATAACATTTTAAGCAAAAAATATTTTTACGTTTTCTTAACCCTTAAATTAAAGCAATAAGAAAGCACTGTTATCTATTCTTAAGTTTATGGAGGGGGCGGTTCTAAGTCAATGATAATGGCAAAAGGAGTAGCGGTTCGAACGTGAAAAAACAGAAGTAGTTTTTTGGCCATGCATAAAAAGGCGTAATTCAGCGGAACCTGGCACAATTTTTTAGTCAAACTACTTTCAGAATTTTACGTAGCAATGTAACATTAAAATGTCTTGGTTTGATTCCAAAATCTTCTGTATGTTCTTTTTTTTAAGCCAAAATCTGGGTCGATACGTGACATTTCGAACGTGAAATTTTTTCCATAATAATTTAACTGAATAATGATCAAAATAAAATAAAAATTTATCGTAAATTCGAATAACATATTTCTCTTTGAACTCTTCCTTAGATTACAGACCATGTAAGAAATTTTTTTTGGAATAATTTTTATCAAATATCACCACTTTTCAGGAAGATAAATATTAAAGAAATCATACAATAAAACATTCTCACAAATAAGAAATTACGTTTGCACAACTTTGCAGTCTGATTGGTCATCTTAGTGAACAAATTTATAAGTAAATTTATAAAATTAGTTAAATCAAAATATTTCTCTATAACAATATCGTAAAATAATCAGCTTTTAATAACTTTTAAATTTTCGGTCACGGTGGACCTTTTGACGGAAATGCCCATATGTAATTATTGAACATGCAAAAAATATGTTATGTTTGCACTCTTCATAATCTGTCCATTACAATTTAGTTTCAAGTTTTTTTTCAAGGAAATTTAAAGATATTTATGGGAAAATGCATGGTTATAATAATAATAATAAAAAAAACATGAAAACATGACCCGTACGTTCGCGACCGGTACTTAAGCCAATTAAACAAAAACCAATGTACAGTCAGAGACTAAAGTTTAAATACACACTTAAAATTTGAAGTTTTTGGAAAACTCCATCTTCAGCCTTCTACTTGTCTCACTTATTAGTTGTTTTTTCCGTGGAACCCTGCTGTTATATCCCCTATTCCGTAATGCTCTTTAAACTGTTTTTTAATGAGCATGTTTATTCAAAGAATTAGCTTACTCTGGGATTTTTCCTATTTCTCGATAGGATTTTCCCTCTTAAAAAATTTTAATTATTAAAGATCTTACGCCGAAATTTATATATTTTCCTTTAACCATAGTCTGCGTTAAATTTTACAATTATGCATAAAAAAAAATAACTAACAGCAACAATTGGAAGATGAACAATATATTTGACATCAAAAAAAGTAATAATAACGGGAACATAAAAGGAAGAAATGCTAATTAATTCGATAAACTTCAATGTGTATTTATACTTTTGTCCTCGTTATTTTTTGTTTTTTTTTTTTTTTTTTAATTACCGTTATGTATTCAATTTAATCAAATTTTTTTTTTTTAATTTTATATCACCAAAGAAGGGAAACAAAACTGCATAATACAAATTTTCGGAAAAACTTTAGTTTTTAAATTTAAACTTTAGTCTCTGACTGTACTTGATATTTTATTGCGTTAATACTGGATAGATACCTACATTAATACACTTTTAAAGTAAATTAATCACTTTTGAATATTTCGTTTTATTTTGCAGATTTTTACATTTCACTACTGTCATTAAGAAAACTTCAACTCGATGAAATCCATCTTTTGCACTAAACATAGAACTACCCAAATGTTATAAAATCCCAAAAAAAATGCTAGGAAAAGTTTTGTTTTCTATATTATTTGTACATCAAAGCGTATGAACGTACGTTCGTGACCCCAGGAAATGTCCATATGCAATTTACATACATACATGCACATGTACATGTATTAGTTTTTATTGTTGAAAAAGGGATCATTAAATATTTAAAATATGTATAAATATATATGTACATTATAATTTGAAAGCTTATAGGTTCCAGTATTTTTGAATTTTTTTTTAGATTTTTAGGAAGAGGTTTAGAGGTCGCGCAAATCAAGTCTTTGTTAAAAATCTGGGTTTTCGGCCTTTTTTCAAACTTGACTCGTAACTTTGTCAATAACCACGTTCATTTAATTTTTTGACCGAATATTCCTAAAGAAAATTTCCCAAACTTTATTTCCATATGCAAAAACTTTAAGTTCCGGCAATATTTTTGTCCATTACGATTCCACATATTAAGTTCTTTTGTAATTTTTTAACAAATTCTGTAAAAAACGGTTTATTACTTTTCAAATTTATATGAAAGGTATAAAAACTAGTGATGCGATTTTGAATACCGATAAGTTCTAAACAATTAAGAAAAACAAAAATGGAATTTTGTCCAACAGTTTTCGAGTTAGACTATTTTTATAGTTTGTACCTTAAAAATGGTGATACTTTTTTTGTTATAATTATTGTATATTTCCATTAATTTTTATAGTAACGTTTTAACTGTCATTAACTTCTGACATTTATTGATCTAAACCGTTACACGCTGTCATTTTCACTTTCTATTTTATGTGTGCTCCAGGAGCTATCAATCGGGCTCGCTGGATAATGAAAATGATCTATTCTTTGAAAATATGCATTTTCCGAAACCAGTTGCATTCTTATATAGAAAAATCAACAGTTGATGCCTTGCTTGAATTTAGTTCATTTATTTTAAGAATAAATATCAAATATTGGTACCTCTGCCAGTGCCCTCGATACGCTCCTCTCAATGATCTGAGCATATTAAAGGAATTGGATAGTTATAAAATTATTAATAAAGCAGTTGCAAAAGCCTCGCTTTAACTTTTCTAGGTCATCAGTGGTACTTTACTCCGAAATTGGCTGCCCCAGCGTTTTTTGATGAACGTATCGACACCAAAACTTAGCACTTAACGACAAAAAAACTTGCAGATACTCCATGCAGCGATTATGAAGTAGCAAATGTAACTTTAACAGAAGAAAACTTTAGAAATAAAGAAATTCAATAATTCATTTCAAAAGCCAGTCTAACTTTTTTTGAAGCTTGCAATATTTCAATCGATTTTTAAAAATAACTAGATCCACAGAATTGGAAAGCCAACAAGTCATTTCAAGAGGCAAAGAAAAAAGTTCAACAATTACAAGTAGTAAATGATGTGGCAGAACGAGGTGTGGCTTTGGCTAATACTTATATTAATGTCACAACTTCTGAAACTGATTACCAGAATTAATTGCAAGGTATAAAATGAGTTTTCACAGAGCAAAAGAAAATTTTTTTTTTTTTTTTGTTGATTGGGTAAGATTGGTGAACTGGCAAACAGCTTATAATAACAAATACTGGGTATAATGAAAAAAAACGGGTATAACTCAAGAACGGTAAGAACAAATTTAAAAATTGTTTATTCATATTAATAAGAATTAATTTGTCTTTCAAACTGCATCATTAGTTTTTTTCGTTTTTATTTAAACTTAAAAAGTTGTAAAGCGTTATTACAAAATTTTTTTAAAAAATTACGAAAAATTGTAATTAAGGGTATCTAAATGAGTAAACTCATCACCAAAACGTATAATTTTTTCACACAGGAATAAAGCTTGGATATTTTTCTTTAAAACTGTTTCCTCAGCAGTGAAGAAACTCGTGGTATTAACCAAGTTATGAGTAAAGTAAAAAAAAGGCCGAAAACTCCGTTTTTTTTAAGAAAACTCCATTTGCGCGACCTCTAAACCTATTCCGAAAATTCTTAAAAAAACCAAAAATACTTTACCCTATAAGCTTTTAAATTTTAATTGAGCACCTATGAAAATCCGAAAGAAAATTTTTTTGGGACACCCTAATGTACATACATATATAAATTTGACTAAGTTTTTAATTTATTTAATTTACAGAGTAGTTTAAGCACTGTGACTTTTTTTAAAATATATTTCAATTGGCAATGGTGGTATACTGGCCATCGTAGATGGTATTGCTTGAATTGACATTTGCCCATCGAATTCTTTTCGGTCATCGCCAGCCTCATAAGCAACTCTTTTTGGCGATTTAAAGTCGTTATTGAGTTTTGTCCTTGACTTGCTATTGGCTATTTTCATTATAGATTTCATGGTTGTTGTAGCAGAAGATTTTCTCAAGCTTGTGGATGTTGGTGTGAAGAGGGCACTACTAGTAATAGCCAAACCAGAAGTAGTTCTAGTAGTCAAAGCCTTTGCGGTTGCTGGCGAAGAAGTAATTCTACGACGACTTTTACCTTCATTTTTTCTAACTGTATTTTGTGCTGTTTCTTTTTCCCTCTTAGAATTATAAGCTCGTTTAGTGCCTCTTCTTGGTGGTGGTACTTTGGCAGAAGTATTATTAGTTGTTATTGAGGATGCTGTGCTTAAACGCGATTTTATTTTCTTTCCTTTTGTTGCTTCTGTGGTTAAAAACGACTGTTGTCTTAGTTTCTTTTGTTTTTGAGATCCTGTTGTGGAAGACGATCTAGACAATAATTCTTTCCTGGTAGTGTGCTCTTCAGCGGATAAAGTTGTTGGTAATACTCTAACTGACATCTTTTTCGTATGAGTTTCTATGGTTGTGGGAATAGCAGTAGTTGTAGAAGTTGTTGAGCTTGAAGATGTATATAAATGTTTAAATTGTTTTAATTTTTTAGTTTTGTATTGCCTTTGATATTTTGGAACTTTTTTTATTGTGGGCGTTGCCTTAGTAGTGGTAGAAGTCAAATTTTTATATGATTTATGTTTTCTCATCTGCTTTGGGAATTTAAAAGTTGTTGAAGATCTAAGGTTTAACGGCGATTTTAAAGTAATTTTGTTTATTTTTTTTTCAGTTGTAGTTGTAATTGGAAGTGTAGTAGAAGCGTGAACTTCATTGAAAAATACTTTGGTATATTCTTTTTCGGTTATAGCTTTTTGATCACCCAATACTGTGTCTGTAGGGGTAGGATCTGGTATAGGCTTTGAATTGTAGGAAAGTATTTTGCTAGTGGTAAAAACAAGTTCTTTTAGAGATTCAATTGGTTTATATGTGGTTATAACTGGCGTAGAATACGTAGTAGGAGTAATTGTTTTAAATATTCCCGAAATATGTTCTTTAATATTTGGTTTGCCCAGATGCGTTTCGGCCACAGAGGAAAATGTATTATCATCTGTAGCTTTAAGCGTATGATCTATAATTTGATTATGTTTCGGATATTGTTGTTCATTTCTAAATTGCGATTGTTGATAAATGGATTTTTGAGGATTGCCAAACAAGGAATAATCATACTGAGGCACTTCCGGCATCATGTAATCTTCCTCATCTAAATCATCAAAAAAACTTTTAAATTTTGGTTTGGTCGTGATCGATGTAATGTCAGGTCTTTTTGTTGTAGTAGTTATGGTTTGCCGTTGATGACCGTCATGATGTCTTCTAGCATGTCTATATGCTTGATATGGATCATTGAAAACTTGCATTACTGGAGCTCTGGTTACAGCATCTTCAATAGTAAAGAACGAATGGAGTTTCATATTGTCAAGCGTTGCTGCGGTTGTGTATTGTTGTTGTCGTTTTATCTCTTCATATCTTGATCCAGTTTGTCGCCGGTCTTCATACTTCTTCGGTCTGTAATTCTGTCTATGCATCTTAATATTAATGTCGCTTTTTAAATCCGTTAAAGAATTTTTAAATATTGCAGTTGATGTAATTGGCATAAAACTGTTCTCCAACGGGGGATTTGGAGTTGGTAAAAATATTGGCTTTTCGGTAGTGAAAATATCGAAGTTGGTTCGTAAATATTTTGAAGTTGTAGTGGTGGTTGGGGCCTCTGTTGTTGTAGTCGTAGTTGATGTTAAAGTAGTTGAAGGTTGAATCGAGACAAATTGTTCATGAGTAGGATTTTTGTAATTTGTTATACGATTATTGCAGTAATAGAATAAAACATCACTAGCCGCATTAATTGCATTGTCTTTAGCCCTTCGCCCGCACTGTGAAACCAGGCTATTTAATTCATTTTCTTTATTTTCATTATTGTTATTTTTATTGGAATTTATAACATTTATATATTCCATTGTTGGCGTATTCATATGTAAAACTAATGGAGATGAAGAATAAACCACTTGAAAGGACTGCTGGTGTGGTTGGTGATGTTGCTGTAATTGAAGTTGTTGTGCATTCTTCATTTTATTTAAATTCTCCAAATTTTGGCGCCCAAAATTATTATTGAAATATTGGTGATAAAGTTGTTTATTATTTGTTCTATAATTTCGAAAAGTTGAAGTTGGGTGACTGTAGGTGGGTGCAGTCGGCATATATGGTTTTGGCATTATGGCATTAATAATGGTAATGTGATGTAAGTTTCCAGGCTTTCTGTCAGTAAAAAAAGAAAAAAAAGACTCAAGTCAAACTTTACTACGTCTATTAAATAATATATGTACAATTCAATATAATTACAAAGCAAAACATCCCGTAACAACTAAATTCCATAATTTTAGTGGTAATATTTACAAAATTATTAAGAGTATGTACTACAATTAAAAAAAAAAAAAAAAGTTATAGTATTGAAATTGTTATATATTATTGTACCTTTTCTCATCGATTTCTTTAATTGCTTGGTAAGAAGGATAATGAACTTTAGTTGGTACTGCAAACATATAGTTTTGATGAATTGGTGCCATAATAGGTGGCGATGGCATACCGTAGCGGTTAAAATTGAGTGGTGTTTTAACGTTGGAATACATTTGCGGGTGGCTTAAAGGTTGTTTCCACATAAATAGACGTGATTTTGTTAAAAAATCTTGACGTTTTCCAAATCTCCATTGCTAATATAAAAATACATGAATAAATTTGAACATTGAAATCAAATTTTACATACTTTATCAAATCTTGTTGGGTAGCGCAAATTTTGAATGCCATTTGCCAAGAAAATACTACTACATACTAAAAAATAACAAGAGTAAAAAAAAAATTATTATTATTTTTATTAAACATGGCATGCAAATGACCAAAACTATTTACAAATTCTTATATACTACGTTTATACGCACCACTTATTCGCAAATAAATATGTATATTGCAAGTAGAGAATATTGCCGCATAAACAGTGAATTAAATTTTTATTTGCGAATAGCTAACTCATGAAAACAATTCCTGATTAACTATTTGCAAATAAGTTTTTAAGCATTGCCACACTTTTAAACGTTTTACGTTTTTATTTCGATGTGGCACATTCATATGACAACAAAAGTTAAATTAAATCAAAAATGTGCAAATAAATTTTAAAATACACAATAATTTTTGATCTTTTTCATTTAAAAAATAAAAACTTTATATACATACAGTGCTACTAAATGAATAAATTTTCCATCTGTCATCACTTAAAAATAAGAATTTTCATAAAGAAATAGTCATATAAACAGTAAGTTAGTTAATCGCAAATAATTTTTATTCGCGAATAGGCTACGTATAAACGTAGTAATAGCCTATTTCCAATGTGCGAAAGAATTCTTTCTTTCGAGCAACTACATTTAAAACAAAAACAGAGTTTGGTCATTGTAGGAGGTGACTTCAGCACTAAATCGCCCGAATAGAACTTCAAAAAACTTGATAGAAGGGGTATTGTTATCAGTGAGCTAATAGCCTCTCTTGAACTGACTATCTTTTACAGTGGTGGTGTTCCAACCTTTATATGAAGCCAAAAAACTAGTACCAATGATATCACTTTTGGTACAGAACATAAACTGGAGAGTCCTCTTATGACTAATGACATTACCGATAACAAATAGGGTCAACCACGAAGCAGAACTCTCAAAATGGAATTTGAGTTGCGAGTGTAGCAACATACTCCAGACGAATCCTTGGAATGACTTTTGATAACTATCTGAAGTTAAATGCCTGTATTCATAATATTTTTTTAACTTTAATAAAGGTTTAAAGAACATATTTACTATGAAAATTATTCTTTATAAACGTTTGTCATTATAAATGTATAAACTTATTGTTATTTTATTATTTTATATTACATTGTATTCCAAGTTTAAAATGTTATTAATGTTCATTTATAACTTTTAACTTTTTCTATCAAAATTTGTTTAATAACATTTTTTTTATTTTTTTTTATTTTTTAATTTTTTTTTTTTTTTTTAATTTTGTAATTCCCTATGCTAATCCCCGCGAAGCTTGACGCTTGTCTGCAGGAAAGAAACCAGAGTCTCTGGCGGGAATCGAACCCGCAACCCCGGGGTTGATAGACTAGCTCACTACTAGCTAGCCTACCGGGGCACTAGATTAGTATAGCTTCAACAAATGTTATTTTACCAATATTATATCTAATAACTCATCTGATTTTATAGCTGTTATTCATAAGATTTTATGTTGCTTTAAAAAGGCAATTATAAATAATAAAATACAAATGAGGAAACTAAATGCAAGAAATTTTTCCGAACAGTTAACCATACTATGGTTGTGGCTTCTTGATGGAGGACTATTTTTACCATAATATGGTTGTCGTTGACAATACTAGGGTTTAATTGAACATAATATGGGTAAAAACTCGCTAACAACTACAATGAATGTTGGAAGAATTCAAACCAATTGTAGTGGGACTGTGAGAAAAGATAAACTCGCTATTTATTGTTGGTATTTTGTTTAAGCTTTGATATCGGTGCAAAAATAAATTTGAGTGTTTGAAATTCTCATTCACCCTAAAGTTTTGTTTGCATATCTTATATCTTTAGCTTTTCTTAAGTTTTTGGGAAAAGGTTTCCTGATGATCTGGCCTAAGCAGCCAGTGTAATGCGCAAAGAAACTAGCTTATCCTTCAACAAAAAAGTGAGAAAGTAAATTTTCTAAATCGTGAAATTCTTTATTTGTTAAACAAATATGTAGCTCTAAAAACCAAAAGAGTTAAAGGCAGGAGAACTCCATGGTTCACTTCAGAAACAAAATTATTAATTGAACGTCGGTATGAACTATATAGGCGCTGGAAACGCTACAAAACTAACGATCTTAAAATGATTTTCGAGTGGCTAGAGGAGCTGCTGAATCAAAAATAAGACACGATAAATTAACCTACTACGGGGAAAAATTTCGCACTGCATTGACCACTAAACAAACATGAAAACTAATTCGCGATATTGGCATAGCTACTTAGTTCTCAAAGAAGTACTGCTGCAAATGTTATAGATGTTGATAAACTAAATTTCACTTTTTCAAACTTTCCTAAACCACCGGTTCTACTTGACTTCTATAACCAAAACTCATCTCGTATTTCCGCAAACAAATTTGAATTTCAATGCTTCACCATTTGCGATACTGTTGAAGGGTTCCGAGTTGTAAAATCCAATGCAGTTGGACTGGACGATATTCATTCACGCTTTGTAAAACTAATATTACCACATATAATACATTATACTAACCACATATTCAACTCTATTGTTACAACCAGCACTTATCCAACTGATTGGAAGCTTGCAAAAGTTAAACCAGTGCCCAAAAATGATAATAAATATCGCCCAATATCCATCCTTCCAGCCTTATCTGAAGTAAGTGAAAATATTCGAAGAGCATAGATGAAAGTAAAATTACCTTTCTGGTTTTACTTGACCACTCAAACCCTTCATTACGGTAGATCACCAAATGCTGATCATGAAACTATTGAAAATGTTCAACTTTTCTGGCACCGCATCGAAACTTGTTGCGTCATATCTTTCAGACAGATGGCAAGTTGTAGCAAACAATGGAACTGTATCAAGCCCTTTGTCCATGCCGAGAGGCGTTCCTCAGGGGTCAATACTTGGTCCGCTTCTATACTCGATGTACGCCAACGACCTTCCTTCTCAGATCAAGCACTCCAACATGCATATGTATTCCGATGATGTCCAGCTATACATTGATTGCTCCAAAACATTGTTGAGTCATAAAGTTGGAAATCTAAATTACGACCTCAACAAGATTTATAACTGGGCCACGGCAAATAGCCTATGCCTAAATCCAAAAAAAAACAAAATACCTTATCATTTCCAAGAGGAGCATGAAAATCGTTGATGACGTAGGTATACATTAGGGATGCCTATCGGGATTGATTTAAGAAAATCCCGATCCCGAAATTCCGGGATCCCTGGATTTCCCGGGATTTTTTGGAATTTTTTTTTTAAATAAACAACACTTTTTATTTATTTATGAATTTTCAAAAGGTATTATATTTATAACATATATTTTTAAAAAACAAAAATAAGAATTATAAAAATAAAAAATACAACTGAAATATAATTTTTAATCGTCCCCTCAATATAACAATAGAGTATAATTTTTTTGGGGTTTTGAGAAAATCGTGTTTTAAGTTTTCGTCAAATCGGATGTCTATTAAAACCTCAATATCGCGGAAAATAAATATTTTTTATATTGGATTTTTGGACGAATACATAAACCCGTTTCTTGTCTTTAAATTGACCAATTTTTTTTTATTCCATGCATCCTTTAAGACCATAATTATATCATTCAAAGTGCAAGTCCTCCATATAGGCTATTTTATTTTTTAAAGAAATCGTATGATGTATCTGATACACTATTTTATTTTGTATGGTATACGCTGTTTTATTCAATAATTTTACGGTATTTTTATTAAAATATTTGATCTCAAAAATATCAATTTGTAATATTATAAAACAGCGATTAATTCATAGTTTTGTTAATTCAGTGGCACATATTCATTACTTTCCAATTTGGGTTATTATAAACAAAAAATTATGACAAATTAAGGTATACATGGCGTAAATCAAAAATAACTAGAAGTTCATTCGTCTTTTTTATCTTCCTCTGCTACATCTGGCTCATCTAAACAATTTCGCTTCTTTCCACCTTGTAAGTTAAAGAAAAATTACTGCGAGCCACGAGGAATTACATTCCTCTTGCACAAATTTTGGAGATCATGCAGCTTTCGATGGTCGGAATGAAACTATTTCTCAAACAATAGTGTATATTATTATAAGCTATTTTATAAGTTAAAGTTTTCATAAATTGTATTTTTTTCTACAGTCTAAAATGGAGTATAATGCGTATACACTATTATTCTTTTATCAACTTTGGAGTGGCAATTTCAAGTAAAATGGCGCATACGAGCTTACACACTTATTGAAGGAAAATTTTAAACAATAAATTATACACTATTTTTTCCAACGACATTTTGACCCACTTTTTGGAAGTAGAATTTGAAAAAATTTTAACCAGACATAAAATCAATGATGAGGATTCTAAATATGCAATAAAAAAATAATAGCGTATGAGTACATACGCTATTGTTATATTAAGGGGACGTAATATTTTTTTTTTGTTTAGAGTATAAAAATTCAATAAAAACGAAAATTTTTGTACACAAAAGTTGATATATTAAAAATCCTGAAAAATCCCGGGATTCCGGATTTCCCGTTTGGCATCACTAGTATACATATACATATCTTGGTGGAAAGAAAATTGAGTTGGTAAACTCGGCTAGAAATCTGGGTGTCGTTTTCAATAGAACACTTACATGGTCTGACCACATTAACCAAACGTTCGGCGGAGTTTATGGTATGCTCAGAAGTCTATGGTATAGTCAACCGTTCACACCACCGAAAATAAGAATGATGATAGCTAGGACATACCTCATACCAAAACTTACTTATTCTTCTGAAGTTTTCGCCGGGTGCAATGCTAATGACAATCAAAAACTGAACACTACGTTTAGTAACATTATACGTTACATTTTTGCTATACCCAGGTTTGCGAGTGTAACAACATACTCCAGACGAATCCTAGCATTATCACCTTTACATATAGAAACAGCGCATCTTTTAACCAAGTTTTTAATTATAAATGTATAATCTTGTTATTTTATTATTTTTTACTACATTGTACTTCGAGTTTAAAATGTTATTAATGTTCATTTATGTTATATTTCACTAGATTAGTATATTTAGTTTCAACAAATATATCTGATAACTCATCTGATTCTATAGCTGTTATTCATAAGATTTTATATCTTTTTGCTTTAAAAAGGCAATTATTAATAATAAATACAAATACAAATCAATTTCAGTGTATTTGTCAAGAATGAAATTAGGAATTAAGCACAACAAACAAAACCTCATGGATTGAAAATAAGAGGTATTCTTCTCTCTCAAATTTTGATACGAATTTCAACACTATTTTGTGTTTTCTAATTAATTATTTAAAAAAATTAGATAACGTTGTTGAAAAAAAGAATACACATAAAAAAAGTTATATGATAAAGTGTAAATGAGCTTCTTCGATTCGACCAACATCCAGCCATCCAGGGTTGATTAATTTTTAGCCAAATATTAACAAACAAAAAAAAAAAAAAACTAAATAAAGCCTAGATTACACTATCTCACAAGTCTTACGTATTCCATAATACTTTGTGAGATAGAATTCCAATGAGTTTTGTTGCGACTGTCAAAAAATCTAATGTAACATGACAGTATTATTGTTTAGAAATTTTTTAAAAAACGATGAAGTCGTATTGGATGTCAAACTTTTTTCTTAATACTTGTCATATTCGTGACACATTGCATTCAAACTATCACACTTTGTCATATTACTTGAATTTTTGACATGTATTAATACAAAGTATAATAGTGTAGTCTAGCCTTAATTAAGATTAAGAAATAAGATCAAGCAGGTAAGAGTGCTATATTCGGCTATGGCGAATCTTCACCATGGTGGATATTAATCACCCTTATTGTGTTTGGCGTATTTAAAATACGCCTACGACTGTTTGGTAATAGATTAAGGAGAACGTGAACTTTGTTTCTTTAATCTATTACCAAACTGTCGTAGGCGTATCTTAAAAACGCCAAACACAATAAGGGTGAATAAATCAACTTTGTGCCACGCTCACTTGTCAAATCCCGCCCACATGTTGGCTCATGGGAAGTGCCATGCCCACTTGTCCAATCCTGGCCACAATTTGTTTGATGTTGTAAATTGATAGGCACGGTGCTTGTACCTAATTTGGACACTTATGCTCTTGCCGTTCACCAGATATACAGAAATCTATAATGTCTTTGTATATGGAGTGCCAAGCCCACTTGCCCAATCCCGCCCACATTTTGTCGGATGTTGTGTTTTGATAGCCAAGATGCTTGAATTTAATTTGGATACTATGACTACTGTCGTTCTCCAGATATACATTAAAATAAAATATAAAAACAACAACAATGGATTTTTTTGATATAATTAGAGACAGTCGTGGTTTTTTGCTCATATATCAGTCATTTATGACCGATCTTTGTGAATTTCAATTGCAAAAAATTCCGGACTATATGCGACATAAAACATAAATGGTCTTCGGAAAACCCATTTCAACGGTCAGACAGACGGACATCAATAAATCAAATTCGCTACTTGTAAGAACCCAAATTATATATATACTTTATACAAACGGAATGGCAAACCTAAGGATGCCAATCCGGACTGATTTTTAAAAATCTCGGCATTTCGGGATTTTCCGGGATCAATGTGATTTTTTAAGATACGAATTTTTTTTTAAATAAACAACACTTATTTATTTATTTATGAATTTTTAAAAGGTATTATATACAAAACATATGTTTTTAAAAAGAAATCATAACAAAATAATTTATTTTATACACATATAATACAGTACATCGAAATGAAACTAGATTACTTGTAGAGCAAATCTCCCAAAGGATTTTAAAAAGTTAGCTCGGGCTTTCGAAATATACTCAAAAATAAGAATTATTTGCAATAAAAATATGTATAACTCAAATATAATTTTTAATTAAATATGTTTTGTTTCGACCTTTTATTTAAATATAATTAGCAGGGTTGATAAAGTTGGTACAATTGTACTTTTTTTGGTGCAATTCAAAACTAAAAAGTACGCTGGTACGCCTGTGACTCATTTGGTACTATTTCCAAATTGTTCAAACCTACATATTTATAATTGATATAAAATTGCAACTCGTATTTACTGTCCAATGAATATAAGCGGAGTTTAGTGTTTGGAGCAAATAGGCTTGCTTTTTTTATGAAATTTAAGGGAAGCTCTATTTTTTGTTGTTGGATTTAATAAAACAGCTATGATTTTTTGCATTTGCTCTTTTGGAAGACCATTTGCACCAAACACTCAACTCCGTTATTGTGAATAGATTTTTGCACTTGTTCATTGAACGATTGCTTATGCCGCACAGTGCTTTGTCCCCATATAACGAAGGGACATAAATAGAAGGAGTTGTCAGAAATTTTTGAAATTTGGTACACAAGCATAGAATAGCTTAGTTAAGAAAAATGTGAATTTTTGGACAAATCGGTCCAAGGACACGCCTACCTCCCATGTGTCCTGAAATGGAAAAATGTAATTTTAGCTTCAATAATGCCCACAAAACTACAAAAAATTGTCATACTAATACACACACAACTAGCAACGTATGTGCAAATTTTCACTTAAATCTGAACAAGGATTCAAGGTCCTGCCATATATCCTTTTTCTTAAAAATGTTATAACACTTCCAAAAATTATCCGATCGTAATAAAATTTGGTATGAAAATTCATATTTGTTAGATATATATGTGTGCCAAATTTTGGTAGAATCGGATTATAAATGTGAAAAATACAAAAACATCATTTAATAAAAAATGAGTGAAAAACGCTTAAAATGCTCGTGCAAAAATAACAAGTAAGAAAGTATAATCGGTCAAGCCCGACCATGTGATATCCTATAGCATAGTATTTAAAAACAAAGTTCCTAGATTGTAATCTATTTGGGACCCATGGGCAATCATGGACCCACCAGAACAAAATTATGTTATGAGGTTAAGATTCGTTTCAAAGTTCTTTCTGCCGAATATTATTTAGATATCTTCATCTTCATATATGGGTTTTTTGGATGAGGGTTTATATGTAACCTATGGTTTATATTGGTATGTTACTACATATGTATATTTTTAAGGAAGCTGGCATTAAAAGCTATTTTCGGGAGAATGATTTGTATGGGAGCTATGTTTAAAAATAGAAAGATTCCAATAAAATTTGATAAGCTGATTTTGATTGCAATAAAATTGATTAGAGATGTGCACGTTCATTTTTTGAACCACGCGCCCTCACTTTTACTCGTTTGTAAAAGTAAGTATTTATTAAATATATAAATTGATTTAACATTTTAATAGAAAATTTTTATTTTCTTTTAAATTTAAAACCCTGTATGCAATATTTTCGAACACTCCACAATAGAATTGCTCTTACTACAAACAAAGGCTGTTACCAAAAAAAAACTTCTGTCACGTAACCATCTTCAATTTAAATAAAAAATAACGGCACTAAGTCACATTTTGAAAATATTCTTTATACGATGAAAAACCAACGTCATCTGGGAATTTAGCGCCATCTTGTGTCGACAAAAAGAAACAGACACAACTGTTATACTAATTTTTTTTAATTTATCTTGTCAATTTTTCTAATTCAATAGTATATATATTTGGATTTTTTTCTTATTATGTTCCTAGTTTATTTTTTTTTAACTAATTCAATCTATGAAAGTTTGAGCAAAAATCACGAAAAAAGCATTTTTTTTAAATAAATTTTTTTTTAAGTTGTGGTAAAATTTTTTCAATTTTTTTTTTTGTAGTTATTAGAAAACAGTCTAAATATTCGAAATCAGAAAAAAACCCATAGACCATATTTTTCTTTTTTTTTTAATATTCCATCAAAGTTAAGAAATTTTTAGAGCTTAACTAAATAATAAGCATTTTTCAAACCATTAAAAAATATGTATAGGAGCATAATTCCAGTAAAAATTTTTTATAGATGGTTTAGAATATAGTTAGCTGTTACAGAAAAAAATTTGAATCTCGTAATTCAAAAAATTAATTTTTAACAATTATTTTCTTGAAACAATAAAAAACCAAGGGCATTTGTGATTTCAGCGCCCTCTTATGCCGTAAAATGCAGACAAACACAAACAATTTTTTATACATATTTTGATTTTTGTTGTTTTTTATTGAATGGTATAAGTTTGAATTAATATTTCACAGTATTTGTAGTTAATTGTCTTTTAAACTCCTGAAAACTATCAAAATTTGATCAAAAATCATGAAAATAGCCATTTAAAAAAAGTTTTTTTTTTCAAGTTGTGGTAAAATTTTTTCAATTTTTTTTTTTGTAGTTATTAGAAAACAGTCTAAATATTCGAAATCAGAAAAAAACCCATAGACCATATTTTTCTTTTTTTTTTAATATTCCATCAAAGTTAGAAAATTTTTAGAGCTTAAGTAAATAATAAGCATTTTTCAAACCAATAAAAAAACACTTATGAGAAAATAAATCAATAAAAATTTTTTACAGTTAGTTCTAAATATAGTAAGCTACTACAGAAAAAAATTTCAATCTCGTGCTTTAAAAAACAACAGTTTTACAACAGTTTTCCTAAAGCATGTAAAACTCAAGTAGTTGTTTGGCCATTTTTACTATAAATTCCCAAACTTTGGCGCCCTCTAGCGCCGCCAAAAAGAGTTAAATCTTAAAAATTCTTCAAAATTCATTTTAATTATTTTGTTATCTATCGATCTGTACATTTTTAAGCACAATATAAGACTTGTTTTTTTTTTGATTTATGTCTATGGGCCAAAGCACTGTGTGCCGCATTCTAAATTTAATATCAGCGGCAGCATATAAGTGTGCATTTTCTCATGATATTGACAAATTTTTAAAAGATATAAGAGACCACTTCTGCAAGAGTTCTACATAGTAGAAAAGACAACTTTCTCTCAATTCAAATTTATTTTGGAACGAATTCATAATATTTTCAAATATTCGTCAACAAGAAGGGTGTCACATCAAGAAGTAATTAACAGAATTTTGTAACAGTGGGAGCCCACTCCATTATTATTTTACTCCGAATTATTTTGAAGGAGATTTTACAAGCGCTAAATAAAATTTTATTATATTCGAACTTTCTACTTCTTTCCTGTTTCTGCAGAGCATATTGAAAATTGTAAACTCATTAAATTTGGAATCGCAATTCGAAGATGCTCGTATGAACATATTTTTAGAACGCTTAAAAATTATATTTTCGTTTAAAATTCGATATTGCATTTTGAGAAATATTCGTCAATTTTCCACAAAAAATACGATAAATTCTAAAAACTGTATAAAAACGCTCTCTGGCGGCAATCAAAAATAAATGGATTGCTCGACCCTTAAAACCGCATGATACAGGTCTGGTTAGATCAACTACAATTGTTTGCTCTTTTCTTGAATATTTTGGAAAACTAACCATATTAAAAAATTCGGGGCTCGAAATTAATTTTTGACCTATGGTTTCTTTGCCAAAGTTTCTTGGAATGACTTATAGAACAAGAATCGCGAAGTGCTTTTGACGCAAAAAAATTTTACCCACCCTATAATTATGTATAATTAATGATCATGTCTTTTTTGCTATCTAAACTTTACATGTACAAATGAATTTGTGTTTGTTGCATTAAATTGTTGTTTTTAAAAATAAAACCAAAAAATATAATAAAAAATGATTTAGTACTATTGGGGCTGAAAAAGTACGATTTTAAAAGTTCGGTGGTACGATATTGGTTTTCTCATTTATCATCCCTGGTGCAAATAGTCTTGCGAAAATGCAAAATTTCGTAGCTTTTTTATGAAATCTAAGGGAAACTCTATTTTTTTATTGTTGGATTTAACAAAACAGCTTTGATATTGTGCAAGAGCATTTGCATCAAACGCTGAACTCGGCTATTGTGAATAGATTTTTGCACTTGTTCATTGAACGATTGCTTACCCCACATTCTAAACTTAGTATGATGATATTGACAAGTATTTAAAGAATATAGGAAACCACTTCTGCAAAAGTTCTACATAGTAGAATGGACGAACTCCTCTCAATTCAAGATTATTTTGGAACGAACTCATAATATTTTCAAATATTCGTCAACAAGATGGTTGTCACGTAAAGAAATAATGAACAGAATTTTGGAACAGTGGTAACCCACTCCATTATTATTTTACTCCGAATTATTTTGAAGGAGAATTTACAAGTGCTTAATTAAATTTTATTATATTCGGAACTTCTACTCCTTTCCTGTTTCTGTAGTACAACGCAATCCGAAGATGTTCGTATGTACATAATTTTAAAACGCTTAAAAATTTTATTTTCGCTTAAAAATCGAGATAACATTTTGAGAAAAAGACGATAAGTCCTAAAAAGTGTATGAAAACGCTATCTGGCGGCAATCAAAAATAAAAATTAATGGATTTCTTGACCCTTAAAACCGCATGATACAGGTCTGGGATTCTTGACCCTTAAAACCGCATGATACAGGTCTGTGGTGCGATTCACTAACTTTTAACGATCCGACAATCGTAATATTTGTCGACATTTATATTCGCTTGCAGTAACGATAGTGTGATTCTGTAATTTTTTTTAACGATAGTACACAGCTGTTTTTTTTGTAACATCTCTGTCTACAAAATGTTAAAAAAAACGAAAAGCACAAAAGAGAATAAAATAAAAACATATGAAATTGTTCTTAACCCCCCTTGTTACACATATTTTTTCATTTAAAATGCACTGAAAAAGGTCTGGCCAGACTCATAAGTAAGACGAAGGGTTAATTTGTGGTTTTATATTTTTTTTTTTGTGAATTTTACATTTAGAATTTTATTTTTGTTCTTAATTTGCTTTCTTTTTGCAAATTTTAAATTTATTATTTTGTTTTTGTTCATACATATACATATGAATATATCTTTGTATGTATGTAAGCTATTTTAAACATAAAAAACATTTTATCGATAAAATAAACACAAACTAAATTATTGTCGCTAAGATAACGACAAAAAAATTGCTTAAAGTAACAGCTGACTTTTAACGACAGCGAATATCGTTAAAAATTTTACAGAATAGCATATTCGATAAATTTTCGTTATACTTATTTTAACGATTCGATTATCGTTATAAAAGTTAGTGAATCGCACTACTGGCCAGATCAAATACAATTTGTTTACCTCTATTCTTGAATATTTTGGAAAACTAACTATTTTGAAAAATCCGGGGATCGAATCGCGATGTGCTTTTGACGTGAAAAAATGTTACCCACCCTATTATTATGTATAATTAATGCACAAATGAATTTTAAGTACCTTTTGTTTTTGTTGTATTACATTTATGTTTTTAAAAATAAATTAAAAACTTTTTTTAAAAAAGATTTAGTACTATTGGGGCTGAAAAAGTACGATTTTAAAAGTTCATTGGTACGTTATTGGTTTTCTCATTTATCATCCCTGATAATTAGCAATATGCAAAAAAATAATTTACTTTTTCATTGTCAAGCTATGAATGCCGAATGATTTTTAATGCTTCGGTGGTAGAGTCGGCTACTTTAATTGCTAATTATAGTGTCCCTCACTAGTCCTAAAACAGAAATTTATGGTGTCCCCTTAAACTTGGATTTTTAAACATTTTATGAATATAACGCTCTATTTACGTTAACAGCTACAAAATCAATATTTTTATTGGTTGGATAGTTAGTTTGGGTAAAAACAATTACCAAATTACCGGCAAATTTTATTCGTTCATTTAAAAAATAGAGTTAATATTAAAAAAAAAAACGGACACTCATGCTACTGAAAATTATTATTCAGTGATAATTGAGACCAACGCCGAAGGCGAGCTCACAACATCTGTGAAATACCCGATATCGCAGAAGTTATGGATCCTGTAAATCATCTAAAAACGAATAAGGCCCCTGGAGCCGACCACATATCGCCCGAGATGCGACCCCCATACTACAGGGTCTAAAAATAAGAGCGAACATGAGTAAGGCAATGCGCTGCAATACAGTAAACGCCAACAGGTTTCGCATAGAGAAGAAGTCTCTTAATTTTGCTAAGCCATAAACTTTATACCGAATCTCAAAAACCAACCAAGCATTCGGTACCCTTCGGTCAGTATGGAAATTTTCCGTCGTATCCAAGAACAATAAGATCAGCATCTTTAACTAATGTGTCAAGTCTGTGCTCTTCTGTGCATGGGTGACGTGAAATACGACAGAATACGACCTAAATTCATTACAAGTGTTTGCTAATCGATGTCTCCGAAAAAAATTTTCTGAATTAACACCATATCGAGCCCTAACAGCGAAAATAACGTAAGCGACATGATTTTAAATTTTCGTTTTTTTTAATAAATGACTTTATTGGCAACACTTGCATCATCTCCTAAAATATCATGGTCACATAATGTACCGTTACGATTTTATAGCAAAAACTATTTTAGTGTAAGCGACAAATTCCATACAAAATTAATATGAAATAAAACAAAAAAGGTCCCTCCTGTAAAATTTGATTTTTGGCGCTTACATTATTTTTGCAGTTAGGGGTCGATATGTAATACGGAAAACTAGAGAAAAACTAATCAGCGGCCAATCCATATTGGTATCTTGCACCTTTATCTTATCTTATCTTATCTTATCTTATCTTATCTTATCTTATCTTATCTTATCTTATCTTATCTTATCTTATCTTATCTTATCTTATCTTATCTTATCTTATCTTATCTTATCTTATCTTTATACCGTTCGTAACTATTTTCAAGAAAGAGCCGAACATTATATACTGTTCTGTTCTTCGTTAAAAAACAGAACAATTGTAGTGATACTGTAGACAAACGTTATATTTTAATGTTCTATAATGTTTCTTTTTTTGCATTGATAAAGAAATGAACAATGTTCGAAAGATGATAATGATTTTCTAAACAAACACTTTTAGCGTTTGTGTTTTCCACAAATCTACCGAACCGAAGGCTAAGAAGCGATATTTAGTGTTTATTTTCATTTAAAGTTAATATATTCTGGATATATATGAGTATATATAATGATGTTCGTGTGTATATTAAATGAGGTTTCCGAAGACCCCATATATTATGAGGGCTAGTTGGGTGTATGTTTATACATATAATACAAATTCTGCCAGATCGCTTCACAAATACATATTTAAAATATGAGGAAAAATCCACGACTGCCTCTAATGTTTGCCCATAGAACTTCACTTTCTGAAATATTCTAATAACTTATGAACCTCATTTCTTCGCTGAAATACGGTGCAACTTCGACAATTCGGGCACATATAGTTTTAGGCTCGTTCGGATTATTGAGTTGTCCGGACTATAGTAGTGAACATTATTGAAATAACACAGTGCAACACGAAAAAAAATACCCATAAAGGACAACTCTACGTGATAAAAGACAAAAAAAAAGACCCGTGTCTCCCAGTTTTGCCCAAAGTTATGCACTTTTTTTTATGGGCCCCCAAAGATTTGGGGCCTCGGTGTCATTTTTGCAAAAGTGATAATTTTCTCAGGCTTATATCTTGCAAACCGTTCGGAATTTTGATTTAACCTCTGAGACAAATTGAACCTCTTGCCATAAAGAAAAAAAATTGTGAACATATAAAACCAAAAAAACTTCCAGCCGTATTCATAACAAAAAGTTAGCCACAGTGTGTAAACTACGTACAACGAGCTGCTTACTAGAATGGCGATTAAGCTTAGCAGCTTGTTGGCACGGAGTTAATTCATAACGAACTTTTCTCCATTTGCCAACTTTTAATAAATCAACTCTGAATTTTTATGATGCCACATTGTATTAATTAAAAATGCAACACGTTTTGCATTAATCATCGCTAAATTTGTCATTTTTTTTCTTTTTCCCTTTACATATAAAAATTTAAAAAAATCTTTAAAATTTAAATAAATTAAGAAAATACAGTAAATTAAAAAACAACAGTTATTTAAAAAAAACAAAAAAATTGTTTGATATTAAACGGCTGTTTTTCACAAGTTGGCAAACGATTGGCAGCAGGTTAACAACAGTTTAGCAAATCGTTAGCCAGAGTTTGGTTAGTGTATTATGAATAAACGTATTGCTTACTTTATTCAAAATTTTCATTATGAATACGGCTGTATGTATATAATGTGACAGCTTACTGAAAGGTTATTAAAATTCCTTTAATTTTATAAATATAATTTTATTAAGATATGGGCAATTCCAGCGAAAAGTCTACTTTTTGTTACGTAACGCCAGAAATAATTTAAATTATTTCTCAAAAAATTGTATATGGGCATTTCCCCAGACAGGTCTACCAGGATGAAAAAATAAAATGTTGATTATCATCGTCTTTTATTGTTTTTATTATAAAAAAAAGTCTTTGTTCTTATAAAAGAATGGTTTCATAGCATATCTCAACTGTTTTACTTGAGAAAATTGGGCTGGAAACTGGAAAATTTTATATTTTTCTGTATTTTCTACTTTTAAAGACATTTTTATATACCTATTTTACAAGCAAGGAATATGTTATGTTTACACTCTTTCTTCATAATCTCTACATTGCAATCAATTGTAAAAGGAGTATTTAGTTTTTTGTTTAGGAAATTTTAAGATATTTATGCGAAAATGCGTGGTGATAATAATAAAAAAACATATGGAAAAATCGTACGTTCGCCACCCGTACATTCGCGACCGGTAAATAAGCCAGTTTAACAAAAACCAAGAGAGATATTTTATTTTGTAAATACTGGATGGAGACCTACATTAATACACTTTAAAAATATATTAATCACTTTTGAATATTCCGTTCCATTGCGCAGATTTTTACATTTCACTACTGTCAGCCAAAGTTGACTTCTATTTTGCGTACGTTCGTGACCACACGTTTATAACTCTTATTATAAAAACTTAAACTCGGTGAAATCCATCTTTTGCACTTAACATAGAGCTACCCAAATGCTATCGAATCGAAAAAAGAAATGCTAGGAAAAGTTTAGTTTTCTATATTATTTGTACATCAAAAGCGTACGAACGTACGTTCGTGACCCCAGGAAATGCCCATATGTATAGTTAACTTTTTTATATTGTGGTGTTAAGCGCAACTAGCTCTACATTTAGTAACAAAAGGGAAAACGGTTGAACAACATGGTCCTAAAATACAACCTTATTTGCATTCTGGCGTTACATTAAAAAAAGACTTTTCGCTCAAAATGCCCATATGTGCCTTTAAACGAGCAAATATTTTTAATTCTAATAGCTTGAAAAATTAATCTATATAAGTCCAAAGCTTACTAAAAAGATTTTATTCAAAACATCTTGCTCAATTCGCAGTCTTATTAAGTTTTGTAATGTAAGTCAAAATCCACTTCCGTTTTTATAACGTCCCGCCAGCGCATATTTTTGCTTATATCTGCAAATCCTTACCGTCGATTGCTGTAATTTTTTTTTCTGAATATAGTACTACTTCATTACTTTATATAAAAAAAAACCCTTTTTACAAATTTGACTTCTTCATTTAATTTTTTTACATTTTGTGGTACGAATATCACGACACGTCAAAATGGAAATGCCCATATCGCTTAAAATTACCGTTTGTGCAAATGGGCAAACTTGCGTGACTCGTTTCATGAAGATCCGTTTTTAATTTTTATACAATTAACGTCATTTCAAAGTGAAACGTCAAACAAAAAATATAAAAAATTTGAAATTTGTGAATAAAAGGTGAAATTTGTTTTTAAACATGCATCAAAAATGCCAAAAGACTAATTTGCTTAAATTATTGCAAGAATTTATTGTTTGTTTTTTATTAACACTCGAATTTTTCATTGAAAACGGAGGTAAGCATTAAAAAAAATTTGTTTGTATAAATGCACCATTGAACAGCAAAAGTTTACGAGTCAAAATTGTTGGGCAAATTTAAGAAGTTTGTGTAAATTAATTCTCATACAATTTTTCAGTTTGTGAGACTTTAAAGCGATATCGTGAAAACCCATATTGTTTTTTATGATTTTAACGGCCATTTTCTCCAAGTTCAGTTACAATTAACTACCAGTTATAACTGTCAAAAAATATTGTTAATTGGAAGTTAAAGTAATAGCAAGTTTTAACTGAACTTCATGAAATTGGCCATAAATGTGATATTTTATAATATCCCAGCAAAAAGTTAACGACTCTTCACCAAAATTACAACTAACATGTAATGACTTTAAAAAAAAAAATTTTTTTTATTAGTTTTTTTCTATTTCTTATTTTATTTTTTTTCTATTTTTTCTTATTTTATTTTACTTTGTTTTATTTTTTTCTGTCTCTGGTGGGATTCGATCGCTGATAGACTAGCTCACTACCAGCTTGTCTACTGGGGCAGTGTAGTTTTTGCACATGAGATTAAATTGTCCATAATAACAATAAAAACGTTGATTGAAAGTGGATTGAAAGTTTTTGTTTCATTACTATAATGACATTTTTATTGCCATAATGAAAATTTAAATTTATGAACCCAATTATTGAAATATGTTGCTTTTATAAAAAAAATTTGTTAATTCATAAAATTAATGGCATACATGTAACATTAGATGTATGAAATTATTGAATCTTACATTTTTTAATTAACAATTAAACATTTTTTTTAAGGAAACTATAATTTTGTATTAATTTATGAATATAGTTATGTTTGTATATTGTTTTTTTATGTTCCCAATTAAAATTTTTTGTTTAACTTGGACAAACTTAAGTTTTCATATATCCAATGAAAATTTTTCACGTAATTACGAAATCCAATGAAGCGATTTTAACGAAAATACTTCATTATAACTATGAAATTCCATTTAGACAATGAACATTTTCATTTACCCAAGGAAATTTTTTTTATGAAAATGATTCATTAAATATATGAAGCATTTTTCTTTCAGTGTAATAAAAAAAAAAAAAACAAATTGTAAGAATAAATATTTTAAACCAATTTTGTATTAGATTTGAAAAAAATTAAACCGTAGATGCATTTTATTATGAATGAATTATTAATTTCGTTAATCAACTCGTACACAAGTACTTAGATATCAGATTATATGTCAGCCATTACTAAACTACTTCTATGTAATGCAGATGGTATGAAGTAGTCATTGAAAAGTAAGTTGTTCAGTAATGGCAAGTCATTACCAAGTTTTTGCTGGGATGCTCGTATTGTCAGTATACGGTATACACATTCGAAAAAAACTCTTCTTTTTATAATTTAAAAATTTAAGGACATATTTTTTGAAATTTTTACCACATAGATGAATAAATAATTTAAATGCTAAGGCACTCATCTTTGCAAAAAAAAAAAACTTTCTTTACTATTTGAATTTATTTGGTTTACTTTATTTTTGATTTGTAGTTCAAGAGCTCTTAGGTAAAACTGATAGAAGAATTAACTTAAACAATTAAATTTCTTTAAAATACAATAAAGATTTAAAATTTTTCGAAGCATAACGGCATGATTTTTCAATGTATACAAAAAAAAGATGTTATAGTATTTCTTTTTTTAATTCATACACATTTTTCATATTTTTTATAGATAAATTAAATCTATGTATGTATGTGCATACGTCTGTTTTTAACATCTTCAAGCAATGGTTAATAAAAAATACATTTTACATAAAAACATTTTAGTTGAATAAAAGTGAGAGTCTACTGTATAGATGTTGTGCGAATTCGCTTTTCTATTTCGATGAAAGAGCACTCGTCTTGGCATTAATATTTGTAAAGGGTATTTTATTAGCGCCTTCTGTCTTTAAATATTATTAAAACAGAAAAGGATTTTCGATGTCATTGTTAATAGAATATAAAACCGCAAAATATTCGGCGAGGCCTCTTGCAGGGTGGCGCGCCACCGAAATGTCCAACTTTCCATGACTCTGACGTAAAAATTCCGACTAAATTTCAGTGGCCAGCCTATATTACCTTCTCATGAAAAAACCATGCCCTCAAATTGCTTCCGCTAGATGTGCAATGTGGCATGAACTGTTTAGCACGCAGCGCCTTTCTGTTGAAATCACATGTGGAACAGTAGTAGATTTTGAAAAAAAAATGGAAATAATTCTGGATTTTGTGTGCTGGAAGACATGTAGTAATTAAGTACTTTTATTTCAGTTTTTCTTTTAGGTTTGGGGTCCCCAGACATATTAAGAGAGCCACCAAAGGTTCCTAAAGTAGGGCATCTCGAGTATTAAAAAAATTAAAAACGATCTAGAATTCTTAATTTTAGACCGATTTTATTAATGAAATTTACAAGCAACACGCCTAGTTTTTTTCTTATTGTTTAGGAAATACGAGACTTTTAAGATATAAATTTCTCTATTTAAGCGGCTAATCATGTATCCATTTTTTGGGTAAAAATTAGGGGATGTCGTGGTGTTTTGCAATACAAATATGTAATAACCTAGTTCCCATCATATCTGGTGTCTTTGGAAACCCATTTTAACGGACATGCATACATCGGTTAATCAATTTTGGTGCTCATAAGGACCCAAATTATATACACTGTATTAGGTCTAAGATCAATATTATTATAGAAATTAAAAATGGAATGACAAACTAAATATACCCTTACCACCTGTAGTGATATGTTTAAATATTGAAGCAGAAAAAGAATGTGTAAAACACATAACTGCAGTAAGTAGTTGATGTTATTTTCCTTATCCATTAATTAGGTGTATGGAAAGAGTAAGGTAGACAAATAATATATCAATGTGTAGGGAATTGTGTGTGGACTTTAAAAAATAATATACAGGCCTGTTCTGAAAATCCCATTGCGTGAAAGTGATTTGAAATCACAAGAAAGGTGTTCTAGGCATATTATTTTGTGATTTCAAAACCTTCAGCTACGTAAAAAACTTTTTGAAATCACTTTGTTATTTTTGCGACTATTGCAAGATGGCCGTCATTATAAATTACTTAAAGAAAATATTCAATGTGTTGGTAACTGATTTTGTATGCAATAAGCTATTTTATTTACAACAAATCATTTAAAAATAAGAAAATTCGACGACACCACAAAAATTATATTTACTTTTGTGACTTTTATTGTGATTTCAGGTTTGTTGTTTAGTTCAGTTAAAGATCGCTAATTTGCTCACAGCGGCATGAAAGCAAAATCTAATATTTATTTAAAATCGAAAAAGGTGTAAAGAATCACAGGAAAAAATCGCTTCTTTGGCTTCTATCACGGCTAAAATTCGCGAACAATTGCAAATTTGTAAACAAAACCTCAAATTTATTTGAAATCGCTTAATGGGTTAAAAAAAAACAAAATGTCGGATAATAACAAAAATTTTTTTTGCAAAATAGCGAAAATTCGCGAAAATTTTAAATAGTTCAAACAAGCCATAAAATTGAAAAGGAATAGCAAAAATTCTCTAAAAATTGCTCAATTAGCGGAAATTCGCTAAAATTTGCTAACAGCGGCATGGCATGATAGCAGAGTTTATTATTATTATTATAAATCGTTAAAGCTTTAAAAAAACAGAAAACTTACAGGAACAAATCGCTTCTATCTCGAGCATGGCTAAAATTCGCAAAAAAATTGCAAATTTTAAACAAACCCTTAAACGAATTTGAAATGCTTAATCAGTAAAAAGAAACAAATTGTCAAAAAATTACATACAAAGCGTTAAAAAATTACAATTTTATTATGTTTGTTGTGCTTTCGACAATTGAAAATCACACCGAAAAATACAAAAACGATGTGATTTACAGAACACCACAAAATCACACGTGTGATTTTAAAAGCACATGTGATTTGAAATCAAGTGATTTTCAGAACAGGCCTGATATTATGTATTTAATAATTGTACGGGTCTCCGGATTCCCATCACGAAAATACTAATACAAACATGTAGGGTCATACAAAAATTAATTAAAATTTTGATTCTAGCTGTATTTACACCTTTCAAAAAAGTATAAATAATATATTTAGTCACTCAATAAAGTTTAGGCACAACATGACTAAAAAGAGATCTTTACATCCGCTTATCTTGAAAAAAATTATTTGATATACCTATAACTAAGAAAATTTTGCATGATTCTCGTCTAAGCCAAAAATTAGTTATTATAAACATACGTGTGGCTTGGTTTAAGCAAAATGTTTTTATATCTAAGAAAATTTTTTTAAATACGAACAAAATAAGTTAAAATCAAGAAATTATTTTTAGATTTTGGATTTTCTTGTTATAAGAAACGAAATTGATTACTTTAGAAAACAAACTTCTTTCCGTGTGAGTTAATTTGTAAAGTAATTACACTGTTGCCGAGCTGAAAATGCAAAAAATTATTCCTGGCAAAAACTGCTTACTTTGCAGAAATTTCTATAGACGTCCACAAAATTATTATAAACTTTTACGCACAAGGAAAATCCTATCGCGAAATTGGTGTCATTGTACAAAGGCTCTATACTAGTGTCAGAAAAATTTTAAAACATCCAAGCAGATGTTAAGGTTATGGACAGACCCTTTTGAAAGTCATGTTGTGCCTTAACTTTATTGAGTGACTGTATGTAACTTAATAATTTTTTTTTCTTAATGAAAAATAATTAAAATACATATTAACTTTTTTCAGAATTTCAACTTCTAATGCATAGAAGTTTTTTATTACAAAAAAATTTTCTTTTTGTAGAATGTTTATCGATTTACTAGTAATTCACAAAAATATATTTAAAAAAAATCATGATACATTTAAGTTCTGAATTATGCATGTCGCTTACTTTTTTGTAGAATTCGACTAGAAGATTGACAAAAAGTTTTAAAATCGGGCTATAATTAAGAATTCGGGATCGTTTTTAATTTTTGTAATTCCCGATGTGTCCTACTTTAGGAACCTATGGCTGACATATCCATAGGCCCCAAGGTCAGAACTCAAACTTGAGCACAAGTCCTTAATTGTCACCTGAAATTTTATTCCAATCGCTCTAACCGTTTACAAAATCCAGAATTATTTTCATTTTTTTCCAAAATCTCCCACTGTGTCTCGTTGGTGTCCATGTTATCCAATTTAGCCGAACAGCAACGAAAAATTCGCCACGTTGTGGTATTCGAAAGGCCGGCTTCTTGTGAGCCACGCCAAATCGACTGCCTCGGATTTTCTTACACAGCTGCATTGTTTTCGGAAGTATGTGTTTCGTTTCTCGGACGTATGTGTTGGTTGACTCCAAGGTATATTTACACAAGGTAGACTCATTTTTCTCTATAAATGGAACCGAGTTGTCAAAATTGTCTTCATATAAAACAAAAACAATTTAACGCACACATGTACAAATTTTGTCTCAAATACACGAAATCTGACGTTTGGGTTCCAACTAGGGGTAAACAGCTGACAAACATATGGGCCAACGAGTTTACCTTATGTAAATATACCTTGGTTGACTCTTTACTGAACCAGTGGATTTAAATTTATTCACCCCACTGCCCGAACAGAACACCCAAATTCTTAAAACCATAATATTATTTGCACGTGTTGTTGAACAATTAGATCCGTGCGTGGTCATTTGGCAAAACAGACTGAATAACTGACAGCTAATTCGACAGATGTAACTTTAACAAAACGGCCAATATCAACTGTAAAATTTGGAAGTCTCTATTGGAAGACCCTTAACATGCAAACATACATATGTACACAAATATTTGAAAAACTCCAATTATCCATTAATTGCAATATTTTTTTTCTTCGAAATATATTGAACCCAAACAAAAATTTAAAGAAGTTAGTATTTTTTTTAACTATTTAAAGTAAAAGAAAACATCAAAATATTATTCATAATAAAGAAAAAAAGGCTTAGTCATTTAAATTACGTTTTATATATTATTTACATTTAATTTAGAACATAGGTGTGTACAAATGTACATATGTATATTTTGTATTATTATATCGTAAATCAAGGACAAGTATTTTACAATTCGGCTTTTTCGAATCTTATATACCCTTCATGGCAATTTTAAAGTTTTAAATTTTTTAATTTTTTCCTTGATTTTAGATTTTTGTAAAAAATGTATTGGTTTTTTTTCTAGAAACACTTTCTTTCTATCCGATCGTATACAAAATGCGTCTTTTTATATTATGCCATCGATATGGGAAATATTAAAATCAAACCTAAAATACCTAATTCGCCTCTTCTTCGCTATTGTGCCAACAACCTTATTTCCGCTGCACATTCGTTTCGGCACTAGGTAAACAGAATAGGTCGAGTTGGCTGGTTTTTAATACCATACAATTTTTATACATATAAAAAAATATTCCAGCTAAATTTTAGCAATTAAATTCAGAAGACCACTAGTATGTTGGCCAGGTGAAAAAATGCACTGATTTGGCTCATTTTCAATACCAACTACTCCTTATACATACATGTACATATGTATATATGAGAAATATCCTTTTATATATGAGACATATTTGGTTCTCCTAGCCCATATGGGAAGGGCGCTATTGTACTATTATTTCAGGAAGGACAAGAAAGTTGTTTGTCTATAACTCGGTCTTTTATAAACCAATTTCCCAAAGTTTCAGTTCCGGAACTCTATTTAGCATATTAAAGGTGAAAGTCAAAATAGAAAGTTCATGAATTATAAGTAAGCAAAATTAAATTTGTAAACGGATCTGTTTAAATTTTAAGTGCAAACTTTTCCGGACTATATGAGATCATAACTGGCTTCTTCAGCATATGCATACATATTCTGAAGGAAACCTGGGTGCAAGTGTCTCCAAGTCACCGGTTTTGTCGACTATATTGGTGACATTATCAACGAAGTGTCTACACTACATTACATTTGCCACTATATTTTGCTTAAATACAAAAAAGAGTTTATCAATAACGACTGAGAAGTACAATTCCTATAAAAGTTGAAGAAATAATAAAAAAAGATTGCTATGATTTCGTATTCTTACAAAAAGTGTAGACTACTTTTACTAAAATGTACTAGCGATTCTCTGGTTCCAATGTCTACATATGTTCCCAAAGGAACTACCCAAGGTATATTTACATAAGGTAGACTCATTTGGGAGTGTAGACATGCTGCTCTATAAAAGGAACCGAGTTGTCAAAATTGTCTTCATATAAAAAAAAAAAAAAAAACAATTTTACGCACACATGTACAAATTTTGGCTCATATACACGAAATTTGACGTTTGAGTTCCAACTAGGGGTAATCAGCTGACAAACATATGGGCCAACGAGTTTACCTTGTGTAAATATACCTTGGAACTACCTAGTCAGTACGTAGTCAGTAGTACCAACGTCAGTAGTAGATTTCCAATGACACGCACATGTTAAATGTCTATTGTAAATAACATTGCCTGGGGTATAATAAGTCACTATTACTTGTGACTGTGTCAATAGTGAATCAGTACAGATTCACTAGTGACATTTCCTGCAGGGTGTATTTCAACCAACACACGCTCAGACGGGCATAGTTAAATCATCTCCGCTACTCATTAGAATTAAGAATATATAGGTATGTATGTATGCATATTAGAGTGGTCCATGTTTGTATGGCCATTTTTCAAAGTGAATTCCAAAGTGAATGAATGGCCGATTGGATAAAAAAAAGAAAATTTGAATAGTGAATAAAGGTAAAAATTTACTTTTTTTTAGTTTTTGTTAAATATTTTAAATGTCGTAAAACTTATTTTAGATTATTAATTAATCGAAATGTATGTAAATACAATTATGTTTTTAAAAAGGTATAAAAACCCTAAATCGGTTTAGCAGTAGCCCAGTAATAAATAACGCCCCAGACCACTTATTCGCCAATTATTACTTGACCGATAATTTCGAGCACACACCTTAAAGATTTTTGAAATAGATTTCTGCAATATAATTTTTTTATTCAAAAGAGTCAAAATTTTAAGTTTTTTTGATGGCGTTAACCTGTCCTCAGGTGATGTCAAAAAGAAATAAAATTTTTGGGATGTTTTTCAAATCTCCAATTTCAAATCTTAAAAAATTTTCTTCAACAAAATCGAAAAAAATTTAGATTTGCACACGAGTAATTTTTTTTAAAACACCTTAGAAAAAAATTTTTAGTTAATGTTTTTTTTTTACTAAATTGATTTATCTATGTATATCTTAATTGACAAACAACAGCAAGAGGAGTAATAATTTAAGATCCACTCTTTTTATAGCCACACCATGCTTGTATTATGCATTTGTGCTGATGTGTGTAACGCCTTAAAATAGTGGTCCTAGACCCACCTTAAAGTATACCCATCGACTCAGAATCACTTTCTGAGTCGAACTAACGATGTCCAACCGGCTGGCTGGCAGGCTGGCTGGCTGTAATGGAGATAATTTGATAAAATTTGGGTCAAAGGTTCTTATTAGCACAAGGACCAAGCCTATTGAAATTAGGCCAAATCGTAGGACCACAAGGGAAGATAGGGGGAAATTTCTTCCTCTCAGAAACTATCAAACCGATTTTAATGAAATTTAAAACATACATAGAACCATATCTATATGGACACAAAATGTATAAATTTTTAAAAAAATCGGAACACGAGGGGAGATAGGGGCAATTTCTGCCTCTCAAACCGATCTTAATGAAATTTAAAACATAGATAGATCCATATCTATAGGGACACATTAGCTATACAGTTTTTAAAAAATAGGACCACAAGGGGAGGCAGGGGGCAATTTCTGCCTCTTACAAACTTTCAAACCGATTTTCATGAAGTTTATAAACATAGATAAATCCATATTTACATGGACACATCAGCATGATGTGTTTTTAAATACTGTGGTGTAGGGTATCATATGGTCGGGCTTGACCGACTATACTGTCTTACTTGTTTTCATATTAGCTCTGTTTCTTTACTCTACTTTGGGATCCCTCGGGACAAAAGCGTTCCCGTACTTTTAATTTGTGTAAATGAGAGCTGATTTGAGAGAATAAAATTCTTCTTCTTGTACGAAACAGTCCAGACTTTTTTTCGTGCAAATTTTGCAAATTGTCAAACAGCTGTAAAACATAAACAAAATAATGAAATGCAAAGGAAAAAAATCATGAACCAAATTTTGAAAAAAGTGTTGTGGAGTAAAATAATGTACTTAAATATAAAGTTTTATGTTGAAATATTTTTTATATTAGCTATTGTAAAAGTGTTTGTTTTGTTTAATTTATTGGTAAAATTAGTTTATTTCTACAGACAATATAAAATTTTTCAAAAGTGGCATAAACTTTTATCGTTTTGTAAGGACTGTCAAAACAATGACTTTTTATTTGGTGCCTAAAATTTGGTTTTTTCTGTTCCCGTACTTTTGTGTAATTTTTGTCTCTTTATGAGGGAAATTTATGCTTGCTCTCATTTTCACGAACTTGACCCAAAAAGTAAAGAAACGGAGCTATTATATTAGTATGCAAACCACTGTTGCCAACTTTTTTTGAACACTTCCCGCCAAATCGAACTTCAGAACCGCTAGAAACCGCTTAATATTTAATTTAGCGGGAATTTTCTTAAAAATACCGCCAAAACCTAAACATTTTTAAGTTTCATATAAATCTACATTTTCAAAGGTATGTACATATATGACTCTCAAATTAAGTTTCCAACTTCCCTATCTATTTTATTCCCAAAAAAAGGTTAACAGTATGATTTTTAGTCATATCTGTGCAAAATATTATATCTTTACAGGCATTCCGCCACTATTTATGCTAGTTTTTATAATAAAATTATAATTTTTTTAGGTTGGTTGTTCCACATTTAGATTCATAACTCTTTTCCTACTGAACCGGTTTTGCTGGATTTCAATCCCAAACTGCTTAGGAGAACTAGAAACAAATTGATGCCAATATTTATTCTTTTTTTCAATAAACGGACATAGCTAAATGGACTAAGAATTACTCAAGGACCCAGAATATATGTACTTTATGGTGTCTTAGAGGAATATTAAACAGTTTCACCCGGAATGACAAACTTAGTATACCCTTATCACAACTAGTTGTGGTGGAGGATAAACCAATTGCTTTATAAAAACGCAAAAAAGTTTATAACATATACGCTAATTTTGGCAATTATTTGCCGTTTTAAGCAATTAGATTAAATTAGATAAAATTTAGAGAATTTTATTGCTTGGGATATATCGAGAAAAATTAGGTCAATACCTTACCTTTTGTTTCAAAATTTTAAGCAAGCTTAAAGTTGCGAATCGTCCCATACAGCCCTAACAAAATACTAACTGAAAATCTAACAAAAATGTCACACACAATCTTCAGTTCACTAAACTTACAAAAGTACGTAAACCCCTGAACATTAACAAGTAGTTTTTAGCCAGAAAAACAAAAAAACTTAATAAGAAAAATTATAAAATCTGCAAATTTAAAATTTGAGAAAAGTTTTGGAAGCGAAAATGAGCTGCTGAGAGATGTTTGAAAATCGCTAGATTTCCCGCTTACCGCTAAAACGTATTTTTTTCCCGCGATTGACAGTTCAAAAAAGCTAGATTTAGCGGGAAAATCTCTAAATTGGCAACAGTGCTGCCAACACAATTCTGTGGCTTCTTTTTTTAAATCTTATTTCTTATGTGTTGTTTATAGAACACGAGCGCAAAACTCGTCCGTTTAACTTTCATTTAAAACAAAACCAAAATTTCCATATTTATTTTTGTTTAATTAATTAATTAATCTTTTAGTTAATATTTGTCCAAAAATTTATTAATAAAAAAAATAAGTTGAAAGTAAATAGATGCTTTTTTCAATAAAAATATAATTGTTCTCATTTTTTTTTGTGTAAATTAATAAACAATATAATCCCGTTAAAAATATGAAAAAATTCCAAGTAGGCTGTTATACGAGTCTGACTAAGTGAAAAGTTACACCCCTAATATGTCTTCACACAGAAAACTTCTTATTGTGTTTTAGGCACAAAGAAGTTGTGTGTCACTTTAAAAATATCTTGGCAACCGAAAATTTTTATATTTCTGCACCATGACAACCAATCATAATTTTGCACCCTCATGCAATGCAAATTATTTAGTACACTATTATATAGTTTAACCCAAAATTAAGCCAGAATTCCCTTAGTTTTTCATTAACTGTAAAAATGTTAACAGCTAAAATAATATTTCCTCTTAAGAGCATTGTATCATTTAATTTGATAATATTAATTGCTTCTTTAATTAGTCAAAAGACGCTGCGAATATGGGCCCTTGAGGCACCCACAATACATTTACCCAACCAGGGCGTAATGGTGGGCTTATATATGAAAATGTTTCGTACACAAAATATAAAAGCTTATTTAGGAATACAATATGCTAAAGCTCCGAGGTTTGCACCGCCAGAAATAAGAGTAAATAAATGGAATATGATATATAATGCAACATCATATGGACCAAAATGCTGGCAGAAAAATATTAGCCAAACAAATAAACAAACAATGCAAATTCAAGAGTTATTGACGACGTCTAATTCTATTGGCGGCAGTTTCCGTGAGGGTTATGATGAAGAATGTTTATACTTAAATATTTTTATACCAGATGGTAAGATGTATTTAAATAAATATTTATGTTTTTAAAATATGCACATTAAAAAATAAAACACACTAGCGGAGTTCAGTATTAAAACTGCAAAAGAGCAATTTTTTTTTTCAATTTGCATTTTAATAAATCTTAAATTGGTATTGGTTATGATGTTTTAATTTTAGGAGAGGCAATTGTATCATTCACTTATAAGTGAGAAAAAAGTTACAAATGATTATGAAATACTTAAAGGACTGTATAAATGTACAGATGTATTTGGAAATCAAACGCATAACAAACAGGCATGTTCTGAAATCACGGTGATATAAATCTCGAACGATTTTGAAATCACCCGAGAAATATTTTGGTGTGCTGAAAATCACGAGATTTTTAATTTTAAGTCGTGATTTTCATTGTTCTAAACCAAGAGTAAAAAATGCGCTTCTTTTTTAAAATGTTGCCATTCATTAAGTACGTATGGCTGTAATTTTCATTTATTTTTTACCTTCGTATATTTAAATTTAACCAATCAAACTTCATAATTATCGTATACTTATAGTTTAAACAAATTAATTTAATTTTTATTTTTAATGTTTAATTTAATTGAAGAAATTAGTCATATGTTACACGACTTTAAGACTTCTTTGCTGTGGCAACCACAGATAAAAAGTAAATCACGAAAAATGTAAACAAAACTAAAACAGCGTCTGCAAAAAATACAGCGGCTTCCTAAATTTGTAAATTTAAAGTTGTCCCGTGTAAAATAATTTTAATGCAAAAACAAATAAAGGACAGATCATTTAATGTGTATGTGATAATTTTATTATAGATCTAAAAAAAAATGCTTAAAAACTTCAAGCGATTTGAAATCGTCATGCTGTAAGCTAACCGGTTTTAAATCACGAGATTTCAAAAATGTTTGTGGGCAGAACACGTTTTTAGTGATTTCAAATCACTTTACGAAAAAGTGATTTTCAGAACATGACAAATAGTCAGCTCATTATTGGTTTGGCGGTAATATGCATATCATGGTTATTTTACCATGATATTATTTAAACTAATAATGAGCTGACGAAATGATATGCGGTACTGTTTCTGGCAAAGTTTTAATAGTCATGAGGGTACAAGAATTAAAAAAAAAGTAAACAATGTTTGCCTATACTTTTAATTTGAAAATTATTTCATTCAGTCTGCGAGAATTTGTGATTTTTAATTGTCCGCTATTTACGAGGACGCATACACAAGCTTGTCGGAATATTTTTCACCTTAATCGCCAAATATAAAGTATATTGCCAAAAAAATTTAAATACATATTTAATATAAAAAAAATATATAAAAGCAATTTTTCCTTTATTAAAATTTTCCATATTTAGCCTAATTCTAGTAGTGTGTTTATATTGCATCGTTGTCAAATGAATATCTTAAAACTAATCATTTGTGAGATCAGTAAATTGAATGTGAAAATAAGTCGAAATGTTTAAACCGATTATCCAACAAAATGTCATCGCCAAATAGGTTTATAAATCGCCACGTTTAGCGATAAATCGCCACATCTGACTATCCTGTGCATATGAAGTACAGTTTTTTCATAGAATTGTTGTTGCAATATTATTTAAAAAAAAAAATAAACATACAAAATATTCGTACATACATATCCCAAATTCACATCAACAAATAAAAAATGTATGGATTTTTTGTTCCCACTGTTATTGCTGCGTGTATTTTCACTCACTTGTTAATTTTTGAAGTTATTTCTTAAACCCTTACTATAGCGAAGCATTTCTTTTTTGCTTCTACATGTTCAGAAAATTACGTAAATTGGTCGTCTACACTTCTCTTCAGTTTTTGTTTCTGACACTTTAGAATAGAGTTTAAAAATTTTAAAATATTTGAATGTGTGTGTTTTAATAAAATTGTGCAGGCCTCTAGTCGTAACCATAATTTCAGTCACAAAGATAAATTTGGGGCTACGTTAAAATTTATTTTGTTGTATCTTTGTTACTGTGCTTTGTAGAACTAAAAGAACTAAAGAACAGGTCATGGATTTACATACGGAAATCGAAAAGAAGTTGGTTACGATTTTGCTGCGGCTATCGCTCGATATGCTTTATAAATTTAAAAAAAATTCATGCAATTACTGTTTAATATTTCTTTAAGCCGCTACTTCGTAAGCGTCTCCTTATTTCGTGGACATATTTATATGCGAAAGTTTTTGTTTCTAGGTTTTAACGATAAAGTACCAACATTTTTCATTGTATAAGTTCTCATTCACTCAGGACCCTGCACCTATAAAAATTAGGCTATAATTTTTATGTTTCTAATTTCAACATTATAGAAAATTCAAAAGGTATCACATGTAGAACGGAAAAGTAAAAATAAGATATGTAATTTCCCGTATTTCACCTATTTGATTCTTTTTTTCTCCCCATTGTAGTATCAAAAATTTCAATGTTTTGGTGGGAGCCAATAATTTAATATGTACGTATGTGAAAAAAGAACCAAAAATCTTTAAAGATTCGAATTTCGAAAAAGGACCAATTTATATTTTAATTTATTACAGATAATATTGAAGTCTCAATAGGCCAATAAACTATATTAAAAAGAAATATACCTGAATTAATTCTACAAATATCTTAATTTAGACCTTAACTTAAATCCCTATACATACAATGCACATTAGGACTATAACCAAATTTTTGGCATAATACTACGGAGTGGCCAATAATGTTTTAGTAATGAAAACACCTGTCTCCCGTCGTTTTGCGAAAAAAAACCTCACGCAGGGAAGCAAATTTCTAAAACCTTCCAAGAAATTTTGAACCACGTTGAATTGTAAACCGTAGGAAAATTTTTAAATCTAAGAAGTGGACAAATTCCAAAATAGCATTTAAGAGATGCGTATAGTAATATATACAAATATAAGGTGTATACTTTTTAAAATTTCCGTAAGATAAAAATTGTTGTTTTCAAACTTCAACTCGATCCCTGCGTGAACTTTTTTAACAGTCCGACAAAATTATCATATATTTTATTAATAACTTTTAATGTTTTACACGACTATACTATGCCGTTTTTGATATTCGCAAAAAGTGTGAAAAAGATATCGCCCTAATGCACATATATGTGTATCGATGGCTTAATATAAAAAAGGCGTAACTCGATTTTTTTTAAATAGCTTCATTTTGGTTTATTCTGGTGGCAAATGCCACATGTATCTTGATTTAAAACTTTTAAGGGGCTGTAGTACAACATTTGTTGGATATTTTAATTAAAAATTACATTACAACTTCTTTATCTACAATTTTACGGATTTTTTTAAGTTTTTTTTCTTCCCCTGTAAACAAACAAAAAAAAGGAGCTGCATGTTGGAATAAACAGGTGGCAGCACTACGCCAGATGACGATTTTTTGCTCTTGCATTGTTTGTCTAGGTTTATGTCAAAGTTTTGCTTATCTTTACAAAGAGTCCACGATTTGTGCTGTGATTATTGTATTTTGTCAAAGATTTTGATCATTTTAAATTAAAATAAATAAGATATTGACCATCCTAGCAAAAACTTTGCTTTTTTTTCTGTCTCTGGCGGGATTCGATCGCGCAACCTCGGTGCTGATAGACTAGCTCGCTACCAGCTAGTCTACCGGGGCAGTGTAGTTTTTGTATTAAAAAACTATGTTTTTTGACTATAATGACTATAATGACATTTTTATTGTCATAATGAAATTTTAAATTTTTCTGTATATTTATGATATAATAATAAAGTTATTATTTAATATATAACTAATAATCCAAAAAGTGGCGAATAAAGCTACAAAGTAATGAATTCTTGAAGTCATTAAAAGTAGGATTGTAAGGAAAGTTTTTGCTGGGATAGTTAAATAAAAATTGGCTAAAAATTTATTTATTTCATCACGTTCACGGTGATATGTCTGGGATCACACTATGAAAGTTTTCTTTCAGAAAGTCTTAGTTTATGGGTGAGAGAGGAGAAAAGAAAAGCTTGTTCTCTTCCCCTCTCACCAATAAACTCAGACTTTCTGAAAGAAAACTTTCATAGTGTGATCCCAGACTATCATTTCCATTTTTGTTGTAATGTTGTATTTGTTGCCGTAACGATGCCACCTGCCACCTTGGTGCTAGGCCTTTTATTTTTTATTTTTTTTTATATTAAGCCATCGATGCACAAAGTAACGAGTGTGATATAATTTTTATTTCTATGATTATTGGTTTAATAGACCGATGTGGCGTCAAAAAATTCCAAAATACAGGTTTTAGCTGTAAGGGCCGAATTTCAGAACAGTGCCACCACCTGTCCGCTTTGATGAACAACGATTAGTATTATTTAGTATTTTCTTAGAATTGCTCTAAACAGGCTTTCAAGGTCATTTGTTTTTAAATAAAAGATTATTTATTTATACAGTAGAATCCCGATAATTCGTAATCGCAAGGGACCGGTTATTTCTTACGAATTATAGAGGTTTTCGATTTAGCGGGATTTCGATTTAACGGGGTTAAAATAAAATAAATACGAATTAACGGGGTGTTTCAATTTATTTACCAAAACGATAAAAAAAAACATAAAAACCAATTGTTAAAAATAAAATATTTAAAAATTATATATAAAAATAATTCATGTAACAAACTGATCTTAAGAAAATAAACAAACACACAAGCAAAAGCAAAAACCCACGCAAAAAAATCATTCTTTCCATGTTTCTGTTGTTTTTATTAGGAATTATAAGTGGTAGTTAGCAAACATTTCCGATATATAAGAGGTAAAGAAGATTTTATTTGAAAAAAAATTACGAATTAGCGAGGGGACCAAAATGTAAGGGATCGACAGTTTATTACGAATTATCGAGAATTACGATTGATCGGGGTACGAACTATCGGGATTTGACTGTATTTTATTATATTATTTTTTATCTCTTTTAGCTTAGAAGATATGAGGTTAGCGAATTTACACGTTATTACCCTTTCTTACACCCTAAACATTGGTGAAGAAAAGGGAAATTGAACAGATATTTCCCTCAACCCTAGCACATATATCAAAATAAGTAAAGAAATTTTAAATACAAAGGCTTATCTCTCCTAAAGAAAATAATCCACCGTGATAATTGGATTCGAAAATCTTTCTAAAGAACCTTATCTTTTACAAGCTCAACATCTCCTGAAATCTTTAGAACACTATTTAGCGAAATGTTTACTAAATATAAAAATGATTATTGGCACTTTGTTCACACTGATGGTTCTAAAACCCCAACGTATGCTTCATTTGCTGTCGTTGATGAGCCAAGTGGAAGTTCCTCATAAATTAGAGTTACCAAATGAAAAGCAGAGCTTAATTTCTAAATAAACAGATGGTATTAATAACTATTATTACTTTTTCTAATGAGATTGATATTTTTAAATAGGGATTGCTGTTCTGGTTTAACCGAAATCGAAACCGCGGTTTTAATGCCTAAAACCGAAACCAAAAACCGACCAAAAAACCTCTTTTTTTGACTTTTACTTTAAATATGTATATATTTATGCTAAAATAAATAGCAAATTATACATAAAACTCGAACTTCATGTAAAAAAATTTATACATAACAGCCTAGAACAATGGCAAGGTATTTCAAAATTCTTTAAACTTAAAATAAGAACATACTAAGAAGAACAGATGTTTCTTCTTTAATAAAAGTACCTGTATTGAAACAAAAAAAAAATTGTATAACATACAAAAAAATATATGTGTCAGTTTCAGTTAAAAGGGACCTATGTATGAAAAAATCGATTTTTACTTTTTTGGTGATTTTTAAAATAAACAATACTCTCTTTCTAATGCAGCAAACCGCAGTTTATTAACTTTATTACTTTTGTCATAAGTAAGCTTTAAAATACACCTTTGATAAGAAAATAAAAAGAAAAGGACCCGATGTAACAAAATATTTTGTAATTGTTATTTACTTGGAACTCGCCTTTCGGCGGTTTTCGGTTTTGAAAATTCCAAATCCAATATGGCGGACTTTTTTTTTGTAAAGTTTCAAGCCATAAAAGCATTCAGGCGTATCAAAATCCACTTATTTTAAACAAATCCAATAACATTACAAAGAATATTCAACCGTATTGGATCCGCCATTTTGAATTTTCAAAATCCAATGCCAGATTCGTAATCAGCGACCCCAAAACCCCTGTATAACGGGGTTCGAGCTGTTTAAAGAGTTCAGGCGTTTCAAAATTAACTTGTTAACTTCAAAATCGTTTTTCTCCAAAACTTATTTTTTGCCCATAGGTCCCTTTTAACTGAAACTGTCATACATATGTATATAGTTTTACATGAATATTTTCAAAACCGAAAACCGAACCGAAACCGAAACCGACCGGTTTTAATAATTTTAAAACCGAAACCGCGGTTTCACATTTTTACGGTTTTTAGCAAGCTCTATTTTTAAACATACTTAAAAAAAGTTTAAACTTTTTTCTATGTTTATGTTTTTGACATTAACTTGCTGCACGTGTCAAAACATCATCAGTGTCTTTAGATATATCTTGCAAGTACGAACAATTTGCTGGTGTTAGTGAAAAAGTGTGAGTGTATTGAGTTTTCGAACTTGAACTTGCGTGTGTGAAGACCAGGGGCTAATTCTGGCATTCGTGATCGATACTTTCTTGTTTCGAAAGCAATTTTATTTCTAAAGCTACGGTCACAATTATTAAGCGTAATCACTACTTTTGTTAATAGTTAGTGAGAAATAACATGGTCTTAATATGACAAAATAAACTAATTTGTAAGATTTGGTATAATAATCAAAATAAATATTTTAAATAAAGAAAATGATTATTTAGTTTGCTTGTTGGTCCCGTTTTCTTCGTCAAATATTTGACAAGTGTAACCGTAGCTTAAAGGCCCAAATACACTGTTCAAATTCTCATCCAGCATTAAGGTTATATTAGTGAAAATGAGTTTGTATGTGTGACAACGACGATGCTTGATGGAAAATCAAAAAATTTAGATATTTAGCATACTTGACGAGTGATTTTGATGAATGTATTGGCGTTACTCTTCAAGCACCCACACACTTTAAACGTGATTTCAAACCGAACAGACGTGGGATGAAAAAAAATGTTATTTAATAATTTTCTCCTTATTTTCTTCATTTTTTTTTTTATTTATTAAAAAGCAACACGGTTAAAAGTATGTAACCACAATTAAACACTTGTTATCTATATTTTAATATTTTTTGCTCCTGTTGTTGTCACTTCAAACTAAAATGCAAACTGAATGCTTGACAGCTGATCCAGCAAATGTATGTTCTAATGTCAAGCACACGTACACGAGCATGATGTCAAGCATTTGGCAAATGTATTTGGGCCTTAACTCTTTATGACGATTCTAAACAAATCGAAATTATTTTTTCAGTGTTGTTAAGCATTTTTTTGAGTTTTCACAATAAAAAATAATTTTGATTCGTTCAGTATTGGCTGAAAGAATTAAAAATAAAATTATTTTCGAATCGTAAAAGCATTGGATCACGAATGCCAGAATAAGTCTCCAGGTAAAGCACACAACACAGAACGGAACAATCAACTCTAAGAAATCCTTTGCCCATGTTCTGTAACTCTCACGTCGAGAAACTTTCCGATTGAAATGTGTGAAATGAAACAAAAATGCCATATATTGAAACAAACATCTGTGTTTCTCACTAAACAGTATCTGTAACTTTTTTTGGCAAGTACTAGCTGTCACGTTAGGAAATTACTCGCCAATTAACAGAAAAAGTGTGTCTGCAACATTTTTGTGAGAAAAGTTCCCGCTTTGAACTGTCAAATAAACTCACGAATAAAAATGGGGCGAGAAAAAATTGTAACGCTAAAAACAATTAAAAATGCAAAATACAAAGAATAAATACATATAATAATATTTTGTTTTTGGCACAATTTTTATTGTTTAATTATTTTGCATTTAACATTTTTATAAGATATGCCATGGTGGAATAAGCAGGTGGCATCGTTACGGCAACAAATACAACATTACAACAAAAATGGAAATTATATCACCGTTTACGTCAAAAAAAATAGTTTAAGCAAAAATCAAAGCATGTCGCTGAACGTGATTAAATAAATAAATTTTTATTTAATTATGGTCAATATCTTATTTATTGTTATTTAAAATTATCAAAAACTTTGATAAAATACAATCAGTGGCGGATTTAGGCCTGCTTCCGCCCTAGGCACTCTTTAATATGCCGCCCTTTTTGATTATATAGGAGTGATTACCAAAAAAAAATACTTAAATTATTGCGTATTCATTTTTATAAATTTATATACATATGTACTTATAAGGGCGCTTTAAAATCTTCAACTCTTCAAGGCAGGATCATTGCGTATGAACTACACCAACATATGTTCGAAATTTGAGCGAAATCGAATGACGCTTTAAGATCTCTATAAATTCCAATTTTTCGAATTTTTTTATGGAAATGTACATACAAATTAAAAAAAAAGTTTAAATTATATATGTAACTAGCATTTAACCCGCTACTTCGTTAGCGTCTCCTTTTTCTTCGTGGACATATTTGTATGCCAAAGTTTATTTTTCTATGCTTAAACTTGCTAGTTTGTAATCGGGCCTTTTCTTTCATTAAGTGCCAATTCACACGTTGCAAGTCTTATTGATCAGCTTGCTACCTTATAGGCGAGAGAGAGTGAGAGAGAAACGTTTATTTTCCTCTCTTCACTCTCGTTATAAAGTAGCAAGCTGATCAATAAGACTTGCAACGTGTGAATTGGGACTAACATATTTATATGCCAAAGTATATGTACCTAGGTTTTAGCAAAAAAAGTTCCAAAATTTGTTATCTCATAGATTGATATTCACACAGGACTTTGCACCTATAATTTTTTGTTTCTAAGTTCAATATTATACAAAATTCAAAAAATACCACTCGTAGAACACAAAAGCAAATGAAAGAAAGTCCCGTATTATCCTTTTTGATACTTTTTTCACCCCATTTATGTATCAAAAATTTCAGTGTTGTAGTGGGAGCCAATAATTTTAATTTTAATTATAACGTTTATGTCAAAGAATAAAGAAAATGTTTAAAAGAAAGATGGTGTGACAAAAATTTTCCAAAATATATACAGGTTTGCCGAGTTAACTCCCCAAAAGGACCAAATTTCAGAAATTACCATGCACCTGTCCTCTTATTTTTTTGGATCTCTTCTAGTTTAGGAGGTATGAGGTTAGCAGGATCAATTTCGCGAGAGGCCAGCTACATAATATATACTTTTAGCTACATACGCTTAGGCTCTGCGATGAAAGATAAATAGATGGAGAACAAATCTTTTGAAAAAAGTAACAAACATAGGTGCAATTTTCACCCCTTAAACGTTCGAATTTCGAAAAAGTACCAAATATGCGTTTGTATTTTTTAGAAAAGTTACAAATCTTATATAATTTTTATTTCTATGCGTATTGGTTTTAAAGCTAGATGGTGGACAAAAAAGTTCCAAAATACAGGTTTTACCGGTTTACTACCTAAATAGGCCGAATTTCGTAAAAGCACCAGACACCTTTTTGCTTTTTTTATTTAATGCACAAAAATAAATATTAAATTAAAAAAAAGTACCAGTTTATTGAAAAAAGTACCAGTTAAAGAACGAAAAATTACCAAAAAATTCCTCATACAAATTCTCATTCACTTGGAACTTGAATGTTTAATTTTATATATCTAGATCAAATAAATACAGAAATTGAAAAAGTACCAGTTAAAGAATAAAATAGTACCAAAAACCCTCTAACAGATTCTCAATCAGTCAGGACCTTACATGTCTAATTTTATCTTCCTAGTTCCAATACTAACGGAAATTCAAAAAGTACCAGTTAATAAATAAATTAGTACCAAAAAGTTTCCTCTTATAAATTCTCAGAAAATTGCATGTTGAATTTTATGATTCTAGGTTCAATATTAACGGAAAAATACCAGTTGAAGAACAAAAAAAGTACCAAAAACCCCTCTTACAGATTCGCATTCACTTAGGACCTTGCATTTTAAATTTTATGTTTCTAGGTCCAATACTAACGGTAATTCAAAAAGTACCAGTTAAAGAACAAAAAAGTGCAAAAAGCACTCTTACAGATTCTCATTCACTCTGATTCTAGGTTCAATATTAACAGAAATTCAAAAAGTACCAGTTGAACAACAAAAAAGTGCCAAAACCCCCTCTTACAGATTCTCATTCAGTCAGGAACTTGCATGTTTAATTTTATCTTTCTAGGTCCAACACCAACGGAAATTAAAAAAAAAACCAGTCGATGAATAAAAAATTACCAAAAAGTCCACCCAGGACATTGAATCTTGAATTTTATTTTTCTAGGCCGAATACTAAAGGAAATTCAAAAAGTACCAGTTAAAGAACAAAAAAGCACCAAAAAGTTTCGTCATAGATTTTTATTTACTCAGGATATTGCATGTTGAATCTTATGTTTTAAGGTAATTAACAAAATTACCTTAATGGGGTGTCAAAAAAGTACCCCTTATTTTTCTAAAGAGCAACGATAAGTATTTAATTTTTTTGTATCTCTTTTAGTTTTGGAGATATAAGGTTAAAGAATTTTCCCGTTTTTACCATTTTTTACCGCTTAAGCATTCGAATTTCCAAAAATCCCGACGATTGATTTGGGAAGGGACCAATCTCTGGTCCAAATTTCAAGTGTTTAGCTTTAGGCGTTTAGGCTGTGCGATGATGAATCAGTCGGGAGTCAGTCAGTTAGTCAGTCAGTAACGTTAAAATTTTATATATATATATTTATTTAGATGACTTATAATAACGTCCTTTAGGACTTCTCCACAAATTGTGAATCAAAATTTTATTACTTCTAAGATTGTAGAACAAACAAAAAATTGTGTTAATTTTAATAGCCAGTGTGCACAAAAAATTTCAATATATTATTTTGATCCTCTTGATTAAAGCTTAAAATAAAAAAATGGCATACCCGTTGCAGGAAGGATAACGATATCCTGGGGATTCTTCATTAAATTTGAGTTATATTACCCTTTTCTTAACAAATTTTTAGATAATGGACTGATTTTTTAATTTAAACACGTTTTTGGAAATAGACTTCATATTGATAACTTTTTTTGGGAGAGTGGAAACTCTACGGTGTAAAAGTTTTATAAGACAAGACGCCAAATTTACAAAAAAAAAACCGAGTTTTGAATCCGCATTATCACAAAATCTAGTATTTTATTTAAAAATTTGAATTCATAATTATAATTATCGCCAAAATATTTTATAGATTTTTCGTATCGTGTTCTTTGGTATTAAGTTAAATATTAATAATTTAAATTTTTATTAACCTATAGTCGAAACTTTATCGCTATATATAGACCTTAAAATTTTTGTATCTATTACCAAAATAAAACGTTAAGATACATATGTTTTTTAAGAATATTATTTTATTTCCTTTATTTAATCTGTGATCAGAATCGATAACTCTCTAAATCTACTTACTAATTAAGAAGTAAATTCAACAATTAAATTACTTAATATGTATAATTTAATATAAATTTCGTATTCGCTTAAAGTAAAACTTGGCCTTATCAATTTTCGAATTTTAATTCCCCTTACATTCTTTTACCTTTAAATTTTGGCGACCTTTAAATTATGTCGCCCTAGGCCCGGGCCTAACGGGCCTAGGCGTAAATCCACCACTGAATACAATAATCACAGCACAAATCGTGGACTTTTTGTAAACATAAGCAAAACTTTGACATAAACCTAGACAAACAATCCAAGAGCAGAAAATCGTCATCTGACGTAGTGCTGCCACCTGTTTATTCCACCATGAGAAATACGAATGTTTTCAAAGCTATTTTGCAAACAACAAACATTAAAGTCGCACTTTACATTATTTGGTATAGCCGACGGTTGTATTTTCGCCGCCGTCGTTGAAAAATGTTAAATTTTTGAAAATGTTGGTCGCCGTCAACGATATGTGTGACTGTCTTCCTCAACGTCACATCAGCTTCGAATAAAATATTATGACATTTATTACGTAACGACTTAATGTCTTTCGATTGTTTTTGACATGCGTTACAGACACACTTTTTTCTCACTTTTCGAGAAACGTTCGAATATTTTGTTTCACATCTTTTCGATGCGAGAAATTCTCACTAAAGAACATGGTTACTGGTTGACATATCTTTCACCATACGAGCATGTAATTATTGTTTTAGTTTCTTTTGCCATTTAAAAAAAATCTGTATCAAAAACAAAACATCCAAAATTGTTCAGTAACAGTTTATTTTAGAAAAACTTAACCCTATGTAATTTCTTTTAGTTCTTGTTAAAAGAATACGTAGATATACATATAAAGAAAAGGATCGATATATATTTATATTTTGTAATTGCAATATATTAATTCAAAAGTAATTCTTTTGTTTAAAACAGCTGCAGAATGTGCAAATTAATGCGAAATATAAATTAATTTTTTTGAAAAAAACTTATTAAATATGCAAACCCATATTTTCATGCAAATAGCATGAAAACATTGCTCTGCTTATATAAAACGAAAAATCAGATGCACGTTAGATTTTTTCTATGAATATCAAAATCTATTAACTTTTTTTGTTACATTTTTTAAACCTAAAAAAAATTTTTAATTATTAAAAGGTTCTCCTGGACTAACTGGTTATGCTGTTATGGTTTGGTTTCATGGTGGAGATTTTTCGTCAGGCAGTTCAACTGATATTGATCCATTTCAAATGGTTTTTAAACAAAAGGTTATTGTGGTAACCGTAGCATATAGGTTAAATATATTAGGATTTTTGAGCACTGGAGATGCGGAAGCTCCGGGTAATTTTGGCTTAATGGACCAGTCAGCTGCGTTATTGTGGATACGGAAAAATATTGCACATTTTGGTGGCGATGCAAAACAAGTTACAATTATAGGGCACTCGGCGGGAGCAATAAGTGCTGGTCTACATTTAACATCAGGAGATTGGTCCCGAAATGCTTTCCACAAGGTGATTATGATGTCTGGCAACCCTCTGAGCGAAGACACAATCCGAACATTTGACTACTTTAGTCCACTATTGGATTCAGTAGCGCACATTTTTGCGTGTAATCGAAAACCTACCTCAATGTTAATACAATGTTTAAAAAGACTTGATGCTAAAATTTTAATGGATAATGTACCTGAAATCGAATGGGGTCCAGTGATAGATAAAGGCTTTAGCAATACATCCAAAGGCTTTATTGAAGATTTTCCGGCAGCGCTTCTTAAAAGCGGAAACTATAATAAAGTACCCATCATGGCGGGCATAACAGACATGGAAGATGTGTTACAAATATTGGACGACGAAGAAAAGGATAGTACCTTAATGACAAACGAAGACTTTGAAACTTTTGCTTCGAAAGTGGCAATGGAGGATATAAGAAAAACGAATCAAAGTGATTTCTGCGAAACAGACTATCCAATTGTTTTAGATTCTATTAATTTGATGTATAAGAATGAAGAAAATGCTAATCAGGAAACTGTACTTAATAACTTTATAAGCTTCCATACTGATAGAATGCATCTAGCACCTTTATTTCTATTAGCTAATCTTCTTAGCGCCGATGAAGATATTTACGTTTATTATTTTAATATGCGCCCACTCACAGACTTTTATATTTTACCTTCTTGGATTAGTGTTCCGAAATATTTTGATCAAATTTTCGTATGGGGAGTTCCATATATGAATAACAACATGTTTATAAACCGTTGGAATTCTACTGATAAAAAAATTTCCGAGATAATTATGACGTTGTGGGCAAATTTTGCAAAATCTTCTAATCCTACATCATTTAATATATATATAAAATGGAATTCATATAATGTTAACAATCAAACTTATTTACAAATTAATGAAGATTTTATTTTAAAAGCCGTAGCTGAAAATCATAAAATAAACTTTTGGAATGAGTATTATCCAAAGCTTATTGATTTTGCAATTGAATGTTGTTCTTCCAGAAATACCGGCCTATCATTGGTTTCATCTGTCCAAGGTTTCAAAATAAATATGATATTTATATTATGTATAGGTATAATGTTAAATGTAATATTAGAAAAATATGCATACAAATTTGTTAATACATAAATATTTACTTTTAATTTACTATAACTACAAATTTTTGTAAATACATACATATGTATATGTAAATATGTATATTATTTACAATATTTGATTGCCTCACATTAAACTTGTTTAATTTCATGGAAATTGAAAGCCGAAGAATAATTGCCTATTGTGTTTATTTATGTACATAGTAAGTATATTTTTATAATTATTAATTCATTTGTATATTTCTTTATACCCTTGTATCCGTATGTAGTTTCTACAACATTTATGTTAGACCTTACATATATGGGCATTTCCATTTTGACGTGTCGTGATATTCGTTCCACAAAATGTAAATAAATTAAATGAAGACAAATTTGTAAAAAGGGTTTATATATATATATAAAGTAATGAAGTAGCACTATATTCAGAAAAAAAATTACAGCAACCGACGCTAAGTATTTGCAGATATAAGCAAAAATATGCGCTGGCGGGACGTTAAAAAAACGGAAGTGGATTTTGACTTGCATTACAAAACTTAATAAGACTACGAATTGAGCAAGACGTTTTGTATAAAACCTTTTTTAGTAAACTTTGGACTTACATACTATATAGATTTATTTTTCAAGCTATCAAATTTAAAAATCTTTGCTCGTTTTGAATTTTCAGCGAAAAGTCTACTTTTTTGATGTAACGCCAGAACGCAAATAAGGTTGTATTTTAGGACCATGTTGTTCAACCATTATTCCTTTTGTTACTTAATGTAGAGCTAATTGCACTTTACACCACAATATAAAAAAGTAAACTATACATTAGGGCGGGTTAATTTTGATTAAGCGTATAGCAAAACGTAATCTATAGGTGATTCTGAGCAATTTTGCTCAAGAGACCATAGCTCTTAGTCGAGTTTGGAGCCACCCAAAATTTAAAAATAGATATTAAAAAGGTTCTTCATGAAACGAGTTTAGCAAGTTTGCCCATATGCACAAATGGCAATTTTAAGCGATTTCATGAAAACCCTTACTGCCGTATTCATAAAAAATAAAATAAGTTTGAAATGTGTTTAAAGGCAAAATTTTCATACAAATTTTTCTTAAAATGCATTTCAAATCCATTTTAATTTTTTATGAATACGAGGGTTAATATATTGTTTTGTGCGTAACAGAGAACGGCTTTGTGCAATTGTAAATAACTCGCATTAAATTAACAGCAAAAAATACCCTCACTTGTGGTCATACAATCAAACTTGCGCAACCGCAAATATTCGCTGCTGGTTTGCAGTCAGTCAAATAATGCATATCGTGCTTTGTTATTTATACAATCGTTAGCTTCGTTTTTTAATAAAGATGTTTGTGTGTTCGGTGCGACAATGATTGTTTTGATAAAGAAAAAAAAAATACAAGCAAAAAAGCCAGAAATGAAGCAATTATTACTCATGTATTCATTCAGCATTAACTATATAGTACAAGAAAAAAAATTTAAATGAAACTAAACGCACATAAGTAGGTACATACATACTGTTGGAGTTACTTGCAAACTAAATTACTTGTTTTAAAAATACTGTATTCAAATCATATATTCATTGACATAATGTACATAATTTATTTTCAAATATTTTTATTAAGTCATTCTTATTTTATCGTTCAAATAAATTGAAACTATTTGTTAATATTTTTTAAAATATATTTGGTTTTAATACAAAACCACATCAAATTGACGACGAGGATATGGCACAAGATTCAAAAATCCTAGAACTTTTGGAATTGCAAAGCAAACTCCTTAAAAGCATAACAAAAGGAAATGCATTACACATCATTACACATCTGCTACGATCAGGAAAATTCTGCAACACTCAATAACTGGTATGCTCGCTATGAAGACATTTTTCTTGTAGAGGGAAAGGATTTGGATGACAATGCTCGTGTGAGACTTCTTATGCGAAAACTAAATACCATTGCATATGGACAATATTCAGCTTATATTCTGCCAAGGAATCCAGGGACGTATCATTTACAGAAACTGTTAAAATTCTTAAAGAGATTTACGGCTCAAAAGAATCTATTTTCATTACTCGTTATAAATGTTTACAAATTGTCAAGATGCCTCAAGAAGATTTAATTACTTATGGAGCTCGTGTTAACAGGATATGTGAAAACTTTAAATTATCGGAAATGAATTCGGATGAATTTAAATGTTTAGTGTTTGTTTGTGGTCTACAATCTCATACAGACTCGGAAGTTCGTATGAGATGTACATATTTCAAATCTAGAAGATGACCCTAACCAAAATGTAAACAAACTTATCTCTAATGCTCAACGGTTATTAAATTTAAAACATGATACAGCGATGGTAGAAGTTAACTCACAGTTATCTATAAACGCAATAAAGTCCAACATAAATAAAAATGATGATCTCAAAGGTAAGCAAATACCAAAATCACCATGTTGGAACTGTGGTGCAATGCACTATTCCAAATATTGTAACTATTCAACGCACAAATGTACACAAAGCCAAAATGTGGGACATAAGGAAGGTTACTGCAAAAGTCAGCAATCAAAAGACAAGTTTCATCAAAGGAATAAAAAGAAGAATAAGAATTCAAAGTATCCAAGTGCAAAATCCCATGTTGTTCAAGCCAACCTGGTTTCGTAAGCAGCAAGAAGAAAATTTTTAACTGTAAAGATACAAATTTGCTCACCAACTTCAGCAAGTTTCGATGTAAAAATGCAAATCGATAACGCATCAGATGTGTCGATTATTGGCAAAGCTTTATGGTGTAAAATGGGTAAACCAGGTAAAAGGATATTAAATCGATTTGTTACAAGTGCTTCAAAGGATCAAATCAAACTCATTGCCGAGTTTCATAGTTGTAGACATTGATACTCTTTCAATTTTTGGTTCAGATTGCCTTGAGATGTTTGGTTTATGGGATAAACCTTTAAACAGTATTTGCTCTCAAATAAAGAAGGAAGAACTCAATTTGTCAGTTCTGAATAAAATCAAAACTGAATATGCAGACATTTTTCAAAATTCTCCATCAAAACGTTCTATAACTCAAGTTCAACTCCATCTCAAACCAAACTCAAAACCAATTTTTCGTGCTAAGAGACCAATACCTTATGATATGCTTCCATTAATAAAAGAGGAGTTACAGAGACTAGAAAAATTAGATGTTACCACACCAGTTGACTACTCTGAATGGGCAGCACCCATTGTTGCAGTCAAGAAACCTAATGGTAAAGTTCGCATTTGTGGGGACTATTCATCAGGGCTTAATGATAGTCTAGAAGCACATATGTATCCATTACATCGACCTGAAGATGTATATGCCAAAGTAGGAAACAGCTGCTTGTTTACGCATATTGATCTGTCGAAAGCATACTTACAAACTGAAGTATCACCGGAATCAGCAAAATATCTCACTATCAATACACACAAAGGTTTATACACATTCAATCGTCTAGCTCCAGGTGTTCAAAGTGCTCCAGGTGCTTTCCAACAGTTAATGGGCACTATGTTAATGGGATTAGATGACACATCAGCCTATATTGATGACATAATCATTAATGGGAAAATGGTTGAAAAACACATTGAAAACGTGAAAAAAGTTCTCCAAAGACTTCGTGAGTACAGTTTCCACATTAAATTCGAAAAATGTAATTGTTTTCAAAATAGGTTAAATACCTTGGAAATATTATGTGTTCGTCGGGTTTGCGTCCTGATAAAACTAAATAAAAGCCATTTTAGATTTACCACCACCATCTAATGTATCCGAGTTAAGATAATTTCTTGGATCAATTAACTATTATGGAAAATATGTCCATAATATGACAAATTTAAGGAAACCTTTTAATCGTCTCCTTCAAGAAAACATGAAATATGAGTGGTCTACAGAATGCCAAGAAGCGTTTGAAAAATTTAAGCAAATCTTAAATTCAGATTTACTTTTAACTCACTATAATCCTGATCTACCAATAAAAGTTGCAGCTGATGCTTCTGGAAAGGGTATCGAAGCATACATTGGCTAAAATGTCTTACAACTGTGGGAACATTGTAAGCTCATTTGCATTTGCAGAAGTGCAAAATTAATGCATCTGACAATGGACCATTGACAGAAAAATGCTGTTGGCAACACCTGCTTACAATATTGTAAGATCTGACCATCTTCTGTACGAAGCTTTATAATTGATGTACCGAAGACAGGATTTGGAAACAGCAACGATGGTTAGTTACATCAGCAGAAGATTTTTTTCAATCCTGTGAGGTTTCCGACTAGCCACGGTGAACAAATCCCAGAAGGTTCCAACCCTGCTTACTGGGTACGCTGCACATAAAAAATAATCAGATACTATCTAACCTATTCACTACTCAAACACACATACACCCTACAAATTATACTTATGTTTTTTCTCTTTATATTTTCAGGAAGCGGTTGTTATGCCCCCCCAGTTTGCCCACCCTGCCATGTCACAAGACTTCTCCAAGCTTAGCTTACCTTCATTAATCCTTTAAATTGAAGCCAAACATTTCATATTGAAATTCTATTTAAAATTTACCAATTACATATTTTTTTTTTATTCCATATTCCTACAGATCCTAGCCTTACTATACTAAGTTTAAAAAAAAAATTAATTATATAAAATAAAAACTATAACAAAAACTTTGAATACTTATAAATACATAATTAAATGTCTCATGTACAGCAAAAGATTTCCATTCACTCAACAATAAAAATTTTATCTACACATAAGTTTACAAATAAAATTCTTCCTGGTTAAACCTTTTTTTTCTAATAACTTTCTAATAAATGATACATATATACCTAACCTGAAGGAACTCCTTAAGGCCAGCACTTTGTCCTTAACAACTTCCAGGACCAGTAACAAAATAAAAAAAAACACTAAACAAAAAGATTCAACTTTACAATTGAATAATTTTACTTCCGGCGTAATTATAAATAAAAGAATTTTTAAGCAAACAAAAAAAAAATACATATTTTTAGGCGGTACTAATTTAAATTAATATTCAACAAAACCGTTCACTGTACTGTATAAGCCACAAAACTTAATCCGAATATTATACATTAAACGTTTTTGTTTTTTTTCCTGCTTTTTTTATGAATACTAGTGTTCGCCTTATGGTCAAAATTCGACCATAAATTTTTAGGTAAATATGAGGAAAACATAATTCATCTAAGTATTTATGAATTTATTTATTTCGAGTATTTAGTTTTTCCTTCAAAATGGAGGTTGGTAAAAAAGTCTCTTTTATATATTGTCATCCACTCAGACCGTTGCACGTTTAATTTTATATTTCTTTCATCAAAGTACCAGATGTTGAACGAAAAAGTATCAAAAAGCTCCCCTTAAATGTTTTTATTCACCCAGTTTAATGGATAATTTTATCTTTATATGTCGAATATTAACGAAAATTCAAAAAGTTCCAGATGAAAAACAGAAAGTACCAACATTTTTTATCTTATAGGTTATCATTCACTCAGGACCCTCCACCTTTAATATTATGTTTCTAAGCTCAATATTCTAGAAAATTATCACATGAAGCACAGAAAAGTAAGAAAAGAAATTTAGTTTCCCGTATTTCCCCTTTTTCTCCCAAAAGAGGTTCGGTTGACAAACAAAGGAAGAAAGCGTTCTTAACTGTTTTGCCTGGTCCGATTTATACATCAGATTTATATAGTCGAAATATTCGAAAACCGGTTTCTGAAAAATGTCGAATAATCGATCACCCTAATTTTTTTATTATTTGATAATTGAAAAAAATGTTTATTTGTATTTGTGGTAGTAGCAATTTTTAATGCTTATAACTCTGAAATTATTGAACAGATTTTAATAAAATATATATTGTGCACTACTTTGAGTAAATACCTCTCAAATGGCGTATATTTTGTTCAAATCGGTTGACATACAGAGGAGGAAAGTGTTCTTAACTGTTTTGCCTTAGCCGATTTATATATAGATTAATGTGGTGTTTATAGAACACGAGCGCATTACTCCTCCGTTCAACTAACATTTAAAACAAAAACAAAATTTCGAAATTGGTTTTTGTTTTAAATGTAAGTTGAACGGACGAGTAAGGCGCTCGTGTTCTATAAACTACACATAATTCTCTTTTTTTTTACAATTCCAATAGCACAAATTTTTTTATATTTTTAATTTATGAGCTTTTTTTGACTTTTAAAATTATAACAAATTTTAATTAGGATTTGTGCTTTTTAGAAGGATTAAAATTAAATTCGTTTTTCTGTTTATATATGTATATAAAATGTACGTAATAACACCCTCCTTCAGAAGACTTTTTATAAAAATTTATTTATTTACCCATCAGGATCACACTCTCGAAATTACCCCTTAACTCCAGGAAAAATTATAAACTTCCCCGCCTCTGTCTGCACATATAAATTATCCTTTTTCTCCCCAGCCAGCTAAATAAACAAAACCAGTTTCTTTATTTTATAACATTACACATTTCACCAAATAAGCCTTACGTTTTATCATTAATCCTCAACTCTTTAATTTCCACTTTCACTTTTTCATTACTCCCAGGATAAATTCCACAAGTACTTGAATAAAATTTGTCCTAACACGCAAATAACAAAAACTTTTAGCACAACCAACTAGTTTAAAAAAAAATTCACCATGTAAAAAACAGTCGTTCTCCAAATTTAGGCCAAAAACACTCAATTATTGCCCTTGGGATTTGTTGATTGTCATGACGAATGCGAGACGAATTGGAAATTGGATTCGTTTAAACTCGAATGGCATATCGGTTAGGATCTTTGGAATTCTCAGAATGAGAACTTCCTCTCCTTTAATCTTTCCTTTTAGTATTCTTGCGTAAATCACATTTCTCGTGAGTGTTGTGACCGCTAAACGCGTTCCGTTGCATAATTTACAATCTTCAATTGTAAATTGTGCGGTGGCAAGCCAGGCACATCCAATGAATTCAAAAATTCAGTTGGATAGTTGGTTGCTTCGTCTTCATTTGTTACACAGTCGATAGATTTAAAGGAGTGCAATGATCCAACGATTTTACCTTGAATTGTGCAGTTTATGTGATCCACCTCCTTGTTCTTTGCAGCTAAAATGACCCTTATTTTGAGTAATTTTCAATGGTGCCGCCTATCGGAAATTGGTCATACCAACCTAGAAACCTTTGTAAGGTAATGCTCAACAGCTGTGCTAAAGATCATAGCGTGATCAAATGCACAGTTTATGATTTAACTCATTTCGAGTCATTTTCAGTGGCGCCACCTTTCTGAAATTGGTCATATCAACTTATAAACCTTCGCCGGCTCATGCTCAACAACTTTGCTAAAGATCATAGCATCGTCAAATGCAGAGTTTACGATTTAATTCATAATGAGTAATTTCAATGGCGCCACCTATTTTACCTATTTTTTTTTCCTATTCTTCTTACTTGGTCGGAGACCATTCCTAATTGGTACGAATCATCGAAATAGGTCCATCCGTTATTTAGTTATAAACGTAGTAACGTAGTAAGTGATGCCAACTTAGTGCTTTTGGCACTATTTATGGTGCTTTTTGATGCCTCAAAACGCCAAAATTTTGTCTATAGTGCCAAACTAAGGAAAAGCACTAACTTGGTGCTTTTTCAATTTTTCGTTAGTGCCTTTAGTGCTTTTTACAATTTTTATTTTTTTTCTACCATTTTTTAAAACTTCGATTATATAGAGGATGATTAAGATGAGCTTTGCTATTTTAAGATTTCAAATGATAAAAAAAGTGATAAAAGAAAGTTGCATTCTTTTTACTAAAAACTTTATTTATGAGGTAAGAGCTAAGCTTCCTATCAATTTGGAAATTTTACAAAACGTTGCACTTTTTAGCGTTGACAACATATTAAGAAATCGTAATAAAAACGATGTATTTGTTTCCGGTAAACATTTTTTTTAAAGTTGTAGACACTGTTTCAAAAATAGAGAATGGCTTGGAAAATATTAGCAATTGTGAATGGAAAAATAAACAACGATTTTGAGTCATGTAGGAAAAACGTATTGAAGAGTTAAAAATCATGCAGTCAGAAACCATACAAAAGAACGCAAGGACTTTAATTGAATTTTATTGAAGATTATAAAAATACATTTAAAAATGTTTATATACAAATGTAAATATATTTATTATTTAATTTTAAATGAAAATGGTCATCCATCAACGCTGTCGCCTTTTTTTAAATTTTGGAGGTATATAATATTTGGCACAGCCGAATGCAACTTGTTTTGTGTTTAATTAAATTGTAAAAATGGCTTAGTGCTTTTTTACGCTTTTTTGTTCAAAATAGTGCTTTTTTAAATTTTAAAGTGCTTTTTGCTCTCAAAAAGTTGGCATCACTGTAACTAACGCCACTTTCTTTTATATATATAGATAAAAACTTTGTAAGTGTGATCACTTTGAATAACTTTTAACCTTTGATCTCCAATGCAATATTTCTTTTAATTCTTCTCCTAAAGATTTTCCAAAATTTCCATATTTTCTTTAGCCTTCCAAAGTTTTCCCTTGCATCGCCATATTTTTCTTTCATTTTCTTTTTTTCTTCACCGAATTTTCTAGACTTGGTAACTTGCCGCCAAATGTCCATCTTTTTTATTCAAATATACAATATTAAATTTTCTATAAACTCTTATCTAGATTTCATCCTATATAATTACTTTTCCTTAAAATATACTTTCAATATGCCTATCTTGCTGACTGACCTCCATCCATTTCCAGGTTAAATCTCCACTCTTCAGGTTTTCCTTCTACCAGGCTCTCATGCGTAATAAAAAAATCTTATTTGTCCATTCATAAATTTTTAAATTCAAATTTAACAATTTTTCTCAGCGTTTCCCTTCAACTTGAATGAAAATGACAACCCTGTTTTTGATATCATGAGCATTGCCATATTTCCCTTACGTCTAATACTATGATTGACTACGCTGTAAAATATGTAAATGAACAAAGCAAAACAAAACAGACAATTAAAACAAGAAATCAGAAGAATCATGACGTGCAAAAAAAACTAATAATTTATTTATTTGTATATCGCATACAACAAGATTTAAATCTTATAATTATAGTATGCGAATTAAGTTTGTTATAAAAGGTAGATTGTGTAGATAATGCATTATTGAAAACCAATTTATACAATAATTAAAAATTATAAATAACAATGTTTACTAATTCTTATACTATATTATTGGGAATAATTAAAATTAATGGGTTTTAAGTAAAATGTGCAAGTAAAACTTTTTTAAAATCTCTAGCGTTGTTGTTTGCTTGGAGAGAATTAGGAAGTGAGTTCCAAAGACGGATAGAATATACGAAAAATTGGTACTCAGAGACAAGACTACGATGACTAAATGGAATAAGTTTGTTGCCTCTATTGGATCTTGCAAATACTATGCGATTATATAAATAAGATGGTTCCTTTGTATATATGATTTTGTGCATCATGACAAGTATTTTCATATCCATAAAATTTTTAAAAGATATTTTGTAAAGTTTGTTTGAAAATGACGATATGTGATCATATCTGCGTAAACCGTATACATATCTTATAATGTTATTATATGTTTTGTGTAGTATGTTATTACTTGCAGAGTCACAGCTACTGAAAATTTCACTACCATATACTAATTGAGGTATTAAATATGTTTTTGCTATCAAAATTCTAGTATCAAGTGGTGTAAAAAATTGTGAAGGCCGTAATCCTCGTAACCTTAGGTATGTATTTGCAGCGGCTTTTCTGATGTGGCTTGACAATCCAAGTTGTTGTTAAAAAGGACACCAAGATTTTTTGCAGATGATACACATTCAACCTTCTGGTTATTTAGCAAAATATCAAAGTTCGAGTTTACCCGAGTTGTTTTTTTGTGTATAATAAGGCATTTTGACTTATGAGTATTAATTAAAAGTTTGTTGGCTGTGGCCCAGTTGTAGACTTTGTTCAAATCAGTATTTAGCTTTTCCACATTTTCTTCAATAAGCTGTACCGTACTATCAATCACAGAATACTAAACAGAACTGTAAAAAGTGACGTGTGAAAAAGGCCCAAATCAGTTGTGAGGGCAGCTTTCGAAGAAAGAGACAGAAAGCTTTTTTTGGTAGTGAAATGGCAAGGTGTAAAAACAGGCCGCAAACATGAACACAAAAGGCGTGATCAAAACAAAAATAACAAAACACAAACCACGTTTAACAAATGCATTAGTTCAGCAAACGTTGCTTTTTTGTGCAAAAAAATGTATTTAGTAATATTGTTTTATTTTATAATGTTATTTACTTACTTAAATATTATTTACTCGTGTTGTGGTGAACTAAAAAGATAATTTTTTAAAGTGTTAAATCCATAAAACCTCATCAAAATCTCGTTTATGAAACCGGTTGAAATGGCGGAAGAAGATGCTGCCGATTTGCAGTTTCCCAAAGTAATTAAAATTATTTTATGATTGTTGTACCAACGTAAGTTTTTTATTTATTTGAAGTGGATAAAGTTTGATTTACTAACTCTTTTGTTTTTATATATTGACAAAAAACAACGAGTGTCTCAAGTGTATGGTCGCATTTATCAAGTCAAACAGGAACATGGTCCTAGAGATCGTGACTTTAAACAGAAATCCCCGAACCATTTGATCCAACATTTCCAGTGGAGTTGATTACCGTCGTATTGCGCAGTCCGGTGATACAAATTTTATGTTCCCAAGAGAATTATCTATCATAAGACGTCGCACACTGGGGATTTTTGTATGGAGGTGAGGAAAAAAGTATATTTTTCAAAAAATATAATGATTTCATTACAAATTTAGTTTTATTTATATAGTAATACACAAAAGTAATCAAAATAAAGAAAGTTAGAGAAATATATATCGTTACCTACAATGTAAAAAGCCCTAACTAACAAAAAAAATGTAAATGATTTTTTTAATTCATTATTTATTTTAAATCTATTTTTAATTTCATCACAAACTTAGTTTTATTTATATAGTTATATACAAAAGTAATCAAAATAAAGAAAGCTAGACAAATGTATATCGTTACCTACAATGTAAAAAGCCCTAACTAACAAAAAATTTAAATGATTTTTTTAATTTTTAATTTATTATTTATTTTAAATCTACTTTTTAATTTATTATTCTAAAAGAGCCTTAACTTCGTCGCTTATATCACTATGCTTTTTCTGGCTAAATGAAGGAGTCAAGTGTGAGATCATGGGATCTGATGTTACTATCATTCGGTGCATAATATCTTCGTTCGTGGCAATTCGACTGCATTTTCTGGAGTGTCTAAGGCGATATTTTTTATAGTCTTTGTTACGACTTTCCTGAGCCTCTTCGGATAATAAGCCTACAGGAAAAATACACTTTTCAATTATATATTTTCCATGAATCAGAATTTTGTGGAGTGTTGGTGGCATATTGTACCACTCGTACAGTGCAACAAACTTTTTTGCCGTCTCCAGACAAAAATCACCAAATTTTTTCGGATCTAGTGCCTCGGTAATGGTTATAGCTTCGAGAATTGTTGAAAACCTCTTGATTATGTCTTCATCTAGACCCGTGATTTCGGAAATTAAAGCAGGATTAGCAAAGAATCTTCGTGACGTATTTCCTGAATTTGTCGTACCAGAGCCTTGTTTAACAGTATCAACCTGTATTCCAATTTTCTCTTTAATTTCACGCTTTATCAAACATTTTCGGGCTTCTCTTATCGGACGAGTATTTGAGTCGACTCTTCCACGTTTAAATTCAAGATTGTAAGCTACATGCAAAAGACACTCCATCAGCTTAATACGCGCATGAAGTGGTGACATACCAAATTGCAGTGCTTGTTCATTTACGGGCATAGCTTGAACTTCTTCGATTTTATTCATCTTGGATGTTGTTGCTCCACAAATAAAACAAGAAGATGCTGCTGGTGTCTCTGTTACTGATTGTGCTGTCTTGCCGTCAATCATTGTAAAATATAATTCATGTTTAACTTTAAAGTTACGATTATTTACTGTTAACTCAAATTCTTTTAGTTGAGATATCTCCTCATCGACTCTTCTCTTTTCTTCTCGTATAACTTGAGGTGTCTCTTTAACGTACGCAAACTGTAGTGTTCTACAATATTGTGTGGAAGAAGGTTTATTGTTGTTCCATACTAATTTATTTATGTCATCACTCAATGATAATTTTAGTGGTACAACTGATGTCATATATAAATGAGAGTCAGAAATTTCATCATCTGAAAACCTCTGTTGGTATTCGCTTTGACCAGATGCCCCATCACATCCCCATTTATAGTACATTGTTAGATTTCCGCTTTCAATATTATTTATTTCCTTTACTGATTTGGACTCTTTTAGCAGTATGATCCAACAGATTTTGCAGAGGTACACTGCCTGAACTTTCAGTGATAGAAATTTCTAGAGGATAACTGTTAGTTTTTTCTTTCGTGAGTTGTTTGTATGGTACGAGTATGTTATATCCTTCATTTTGTAACCAATGCATTAGATTCTCGTATTTTTCTTTTGTAAGTTCAAGCTTTGTAAACATCCCCAAAGTTTTTAATGTACAAATTTTGTGGTTGGTTTTTGAAATATTAGAAGAAAAATCAATTACTTCTTGAGGAAACATAGAACGTACTTCATCCCTTTTGTATCGTTTGGCGCGATCACAGCACTCCTCAAACGATTTGCGGGGCCGACCAAGTGCAGAACTGGTAGAACATTCAGCCTCAGTAAACTTAATTGTAAATGTGCCTTCAAGCCAATTTACATTCTTTTTTTCAAATCGCGACTTCGTACGGTTAGAATCCTGCCATCTTTGTTTGAAGTTATAGTAAAAGTGTTTATATATTGTATCCAAAATTTCACATGCTCTAGTATCGTTTAAGCCAACGTGCAATTGTTGCAAAAACTGTTTTAATTTTGTTCTGTCTTTGTCAAATTCCAGAAGCTTCGAGCATAAAACCCCATGAGAAATAGAAAAACTTTCCATTGCCGTAAAACTCTTGGTCCTTAGTTTCTGTTATAATTAAATAATTTCGCGTTCGCCAGCACTTGTTGAATGACAAAAATCGATCAGTGAACACCTATACAACATTTTACTGAAAGGTACTTATGAATTCGCGCATCTTTTAAGGGAGTCTATACACCTGTTTCGTGTGCGTTTAAAATTTTTCGAAACGTTCTAAAACATGACCACTCATAAATGTGGGTGCAATTTGTGTAAAAAAATCATGCAGGTAGCCAACGAAAAAAACCCAAATAATTAAAAAAGTGCACTTACCTTTTTTCCTTTCAATTTTCCACGCACATTTATTACCGCTTATTACTTTGCTACCGCAATCATAAAAATCAAATAACCTTTTGTTTATTGCTTTTTTTTTTTTAATTCTGAGAATCATAAAAAAAGTCATTAATGTTTTTGCAAAGAATTTTGTGCATATCTCGAGCAAATTTTTGAAATGCATACCTTCAGTTAATTGTGAATAAAAGCGAAACGCGTTCATCGATTTTCATGATTTATGTCTCATTTTTTTCATAGGTTATGCGACTTTACGTGAAAGTAATAAAACTTGAAACTTTTTTTTACTGTTTTGGATTTTTTATGAATTAAAAATAAAAAATTTAAATTTTTTGGACAAAAAATATTTTTTTTCTTCATACATTTATTTATAACTGCGAAACTGTTGCTTATGTAGCAAAATGTTATATAAGCAGATGAAAGTATTTGTAATTCTTGATTTTTCTAAATTTTTTTCAGCAAAATCCGACTAGTGGTTCTCGAGTTATGTTAAACAAAAGAGCCTTATCAGAATTGAGTCCCGAATCAATCAGCTGAAAAATGTTGTACTGTGTAATGCAAAAACTTGAGAGGTGGCACCTGGTGGCACTTGAAATTGATTAATAATGTTAAAACAGATATAAGACAATGTATTCGGTGTGATTTCAAACTGAGGAAAAGTAAAGAAAAAATTCCAGGTCCAAATGTTTGGAGAAAAATGGGATTTTTGTTATATGTCCATAAAAAAAAAAAAAAAAAAAAAAACTTAAGTCTCTGCAGATTTTTTTTTTCAATTTTAGTATACTGAAATATACTACTTTAAATAGAAAAAAAAAGAAAAACGTTAGCTCACATAGTAAAATAATATTCGTATTTAAATTCTTAGGTTTAAATTAAGTTGGTTCGGTAAAACACACAAGTTCTGAGTTTGAGACGGATATAAAAAAAAACTGGCAGTCAGATCGGAGTAAATCTGTTTGATTTGATTGTACCATTTAGTCTAAAATTGCAGCATATCACTGCATATTGCTTGAAGACTATGTTGACAATTTGACTTTTTTCCGCGAAATCCCCAGTGTGCGTCGTACCATTACCCATTTTGGGGGCGACTAAACATTTCAACGTACATGTGGTCATTTTTTAGACAGTAGTTTTGAAGAACTATGCAACCGTGTAAGTTTCTCAAAAATAAGGTTCAATAACATGATACCTAAAATGTAGAGTTTTTTATTATTTTACTATTATTTTACACTTTACGATTATAGAGTGCGTGTGGTAGTTTCCGCCGAGGTGTCCCTAGATCAGCTATTTAGTTTTATTGATAACCTAATGAAATTGGCGATGAACAACGTATATTAATGGACGATTTGAAGTTTAGTTCCGTAAGTAGATTATTTTTGAAGTAAATAATTTTTTATTTAATTCAATAATTTTTCGTAACAACTGCAGCAAGATACAAAAGCCAGTGTTTTCAGCGGTGTGGAAGAAATGTTTGCCTTCGACCGTCCATTTCCCGTTTATACGAAAGGCATCAGAAAGAATATTGGGAACAATGGGCCAAACATCGCTAAATTTTCTTTAAAAGGACTACTAATTTTACAAAGCTTTCAACAGGTCACAAAATTAAATAAGTATGTACTTAAAACAAAAACTAACAAAAAATAATTGTTAAAAATCTTTAAAAATCATATGTTCTAAACATTTACAACTTTATTTATATATTATTATTAAAAAAATTTCGAATTATCTTTTTTAAATAGTAAAATAATTTGTAATGTAACTTTCTATTTATTTTTATATGTTAACAATTAAGTACAACAATATATAATTTTGATTGTGTTCATTAGATTCCTTTTTTTCATTCTTTTATTTATTATCGCAATTTTTATTTTTTTAAATATTTTAAATAAAGTATAGAAACAAAGTAATAAAAATAGATGATCATATACATATTGAGCTTTTATTATATGCTACGAAAATCAGTTTAATTTTAAATTATTAAAATTCTGTTTAATGTAAAAAAACAAATAGCGCAATTAGGAAAAAAGTGAGGATAGGAGTAGTTTTCTTGTTTCAAAATAATATAATGCGTATATCACATAACACTGCATGGTTTGGCATCAAAATCTCGGTTTTAAAAAAGGCGCAGATAGGACGTATTAAATCTGTGGCAAATAGGAAAAAGTCCTTAAGCCAATTTTTTAAGTTTTGTAGGAAAGCAAATTTAAACTTTCAAAGCTTTTTTGAAAATATTTTTTTTTTTAGTTTTTATACCCTACACTACCACTAGTGATGAATGAGGGTATACATTGTCATTCCGTGTAAACTTTTTATTATACATCTAAGACCTCATAAAGTATATATATTATGGCTCCTTAAGTAATTCTAAGTCGATTACGGATCACTTTTTCACAAAACAGCTTACCAATGTGTCCATGTCCGTCCGTCTGTTGAAAACACGCTCACTTTCGAAAAACTCAAAAAAAAATTAATATATTGGTTTCCATTTTAAATAAAACGAACTTTTTGTTTAATTTTGATATGTCTTTTTATTTATATTTTTATAAACAACTTTCGTAAATAGAAATAAATATTGTTTTACAAATAAATAAAGTTTTTACTTGTTTTGTTTTCATTACTTGGGTTAATTTTTTTTATCTATTATATTAGTTTAACACGGTTTGTTCTTCTTTATTTGTTTATAGGTACATTTTATTATTTTTTTTTGTTAGATAGATAACATGGTTTTTTATTGAGCCATTTATAAATTCTTGAGGACATTTTATTATTTTTTATATTATTCAATATAAAATGGAAAGCTTAAAAAAATAATAGCAAATAGGAGTTATACATATTAATTTAGTTAGATTATTTTGGGATATGGGAACAGAATTTACAGGTATGTGTTAGAAAGTGAATTTTGCATTTCCGATTGCACTGATGCGGCTTGATTACCATTAGAAAGGAAACGATCCAAAAATTCCTGAACATGAGCACGATGAACCATTTGAGCCAACAAATTTTTTATAGTTTTCCCTTAAAAAAGATATCATCTTATTATTAAAACATTAAAATCAACAAAAATCTAACGCAACTTACTTCTAAGCTTCCAGTTGGGAATGTAAATGTTTTATATCCGTAGGTACGGTACATAGGATTAAGTATTTTTCTAACCAACTTATGCTTTAAAATCCAACATGTTATGTTCATCATCATTTAACCGGGCTTTGAGGAAAGAGATGAGAAAAATAATTGGCTTCATTGTAATAGTTAACTATTGATTTTTTTTCGACCTTCTCTGGTCTAGATCCATCATGTTTTGTTTAAAACAGCACCACCTCAAGTAGGATGTGGCTCTTCACCACGCATGATGGTCTTGGGTAAGGAGAAGCTTTTGTAATCGCTACACTTACCCCTGGATTATTATCAGAAATACATTTGCATTTCATTCAAAATCCTAGGTGCCAAAAAGTTAAGTCACAACCACGACCTTGAAATAGAAAATTAAAAATTGTAAATAATAAAAATTATACATAAGTAGTTCAATGATGTTACCAACTGAATAAATATATACTTATGTATGTTCATACCAAAAATAACAATAAATGAATATTATTACAAACATAATAAATAAAAAATATGAAATAATAAAAAATATAAGTAATTCAATGATGTTTTTAACATAATAAATAATATGTATGTGCTAAATATATGTATGTATATAACATAAGAATGTATAGTAAATAATATGTAAATATGTAAATAATGCAATGAATAAACATAATGCATACAAAATAGGACTTTTATTAAAACAACAATAAAAGCAATTAATATGAATAATAAGCATGATGAATATAGCAATGAATTTAATAACAAACACAATATAAGTATGTAGTATATATTATAATTTTTTACATTTCCACGTTTCTGTTAGTAAATATTTATTAAAAACATGCAAATTGTTAGTTAAAATATGATATGCTGACCCAATATATGAATTGAAAAATACGAGTGGATGTCGGTATGATCAGGACATATGTATATAGTAAAACTAACTCAAATACCATAATGAAAATGGGTACAATGGGCAAAACAAATCTGAAATCTTAATTAACAAATCTGAAATCTTTATTAGGGCTAGGAATGAATTTTTTATTTATGAATTTTTATTAGATGAATTTATTCATTCATTGATATATTCGTACTCAATTATGGGCTCCTACTGCAATATTGAAATTTTTGATGCTTTATTGGACCTAGAAAAATAAAATTCAAGATGCAATGTTCTGACTGGATAAGAATATGTAAAGGGAAGTTGTTGGCACTTTTTTTGTTCATTAACTGGTACTTTTTGAATTTCCGTTAGTATTGCACCTATAAACATAAAATTAAACATGTAAGGTCCTGAGCGAATAAAGATCTGTTAGAGGGATCTTTTTGGTAGTTTTTAGTTCTTAATTCTTTTTTATTCTTTTTGAATATCCGTTAATATTGGACCTAGAAATATAAAATTCAAGATGCAATGACCTGGGTGACAAGAATCTATAAGAGAGGGGTGTTTTTGGTGTTTGGTTAAATGCTAGTATATAAATAAATGTCTTTAATTATCACCACTTATCACCATTTTACGACAATGTAGAGAAATTTTAAATGCGTTATTTATTGGTTACACAGAGGTATTTTATTTTAAAGTTTGGTTCTTTAAGTTTGGAGTTAAAGAACCTTATAATGAAATAAATTCGAATGCGAATAAACATATTCAGCATATCCTCGTGTTTCAAACGTTCGCAACATAAAAATGGCTTTATTTGAATCAATTCGTCAAAAATTACTTGACGAAGGCCAACTCGATGGCAATACATATTAAATAAAGACTCGAATTTGTCTTCCAATTGTTGTAGGTAATCTACAAACTGTTGCGGAGGTTGAACCAAATTGCACTTGTCGAACTGTTTTTCAAAAGTAAATAAAAATTCTGCTGAAATTGGTTTACCATCAAAATGAGGTAAAGGAAGCTTGCAATTATGTGTTTTATAAAGTTTTAGGTAAAAATACCCAGAAACGTACACAAAGGCACTTTTATTTAGAAATTGCTTTTCGTTTAAGGAAACTTTGCTTAAATCAGCAGCTGCAACTTGAGGAGTAGGATTGGGCAGAGAATGAAATTCGTCCCAAGCGCTATTGTTTTCAGCAGAAAACGCTTCATCCACAATAGAAAAATCGATTACAGAATCGTTTGGCGAAATAGCTTCGCAGTTTCCGTTGACAACAACGTTTATGTAGTGGAGTCCCCAGCGTTTTTGAAAAGAACTTGAAAAATTTCGGGCTGTTACTGAAACAGAGTTGCCAGATCCTTTTCTAATTTGGCCAAAAAAATGTTCAAGGTGGTCTTGCGTTAACCTGCGTGTTTTGAGACATTGAAATCCTTCCTGATTAAGATAACACCAAAGAGATTTTACGGCCGAAATAATTAATAGCCACCCATTAATAAACTTACACTCAATTCACATGAGGGCTTTTACGACGTCGTTTTATCTTGATTCCCTTTTAAAGCAACTTCCAAAATCCCTTTGCGTTCATACGATGATTTTTGGTTGCATGTCTTTTTTTTATTTACAGTATGGCCTTGATTACCCGTCATTCGATTAACCGGCAGCTTCAATAAAATGGAAAACAAACATTTTTTTGCACTGATTTAAATTGCCTCTATTATCCGAAATTATAAACAAATTATCTTTTTTTCGTTAAATTTTGAACAATCAAAAGAAATTTAAATAAACGAAGAAAGAGAATATCTTAACGGTGTGGAAGCATGTTCTGCCAAATTTACTTTTTTCCTCATGTTTACATAATAAAACGTTATATATTTACATAAAATAAGAAACACACCAAAAAAAATAAATAATCAAGAATTCTGCCGATCCCGTCTATTATCGATAATCGAGGTCTCACTGTATTTTCAACCACACACTTCAAAGTAAGAAAAAGAATAAAACGTAAACAGAAAAAGTTAAAAGAGAAATGTAAAAAACGACATGCAAAATACAAAACGTGACATTTTGTTAACCCCTCTTTCTTTTCTACACCGCTCACCAACAAACCAAAAGAGACGTCGACAAAGCGACGTCGTAAAAGCCCTCATCTAAACTGAGTGTTAAACATGTTTGTAACTTCGGACCCCTTTTCGTCATATACTTTAATGGTTTTAAGTTTTTGCGAGGCATCTCTTAAAATTCTATTTGTTCATTAGAAGCGCTAAAGTTAAAAAATGCATTAACAGAATTAAGATTAAAAATATCAAATAAATCATTAAAAAACTTTAAATATTCAGCTGTATTAAGGAAGGTTAAAGAATTCAAAGAATCAATTTTTCCTGACTGATGAAGAATGCGCATCCCGGTAGAAACGGTGTTACTTAAAACTTGTGTTGCTAAGCTGACGCGCATGCGTTGAAAATTATTTGGATTGATGTGTTCCCTTCTTAGCTTAGGAGCACATCTTAATTTGTTTGAAGAGTCTACCTGATAGAAATGAGTAACGTCATTCCATGATATGCATTTATTTAAAAAATAAATGCGGTTTTGGACACTAAGCAGACAGTTCCGGGCGCTTTTTACAAGATGGGGGCTATCGAACATAAAAAAGATTTTCCTATCATTTACTACAAAATATGGTGTTTGTTGAGTTACACCGGCTATTTTTGAAAAATTTTGAAAATTTGAACCTTGGTCGCAAACGAATTGGCAAGGATGCAAGCCTATTGCTCCTAACTTCGAAATAGCCTCGAAGATGTACTTTTTTAGTAAAGGACCAAGACAATTACCACTAACAAAAAAATATGATATTGCTTGCGACCAATTTTCACCACCTATTCCACTTGCCATTACAACTACTACACTAGTAGCTAAATTATAACATCGATTTTCGTCACCGAAATCCTGAAGGCCAATAATACGATCTTTGTTGCTATCATAATCTAAGTAGGTTTTCAATGACATCTCATCGCAGGAAACACTGACAAATTTCTGGTCTTTAGTGAAAGTTTGAGATCGAACTCGAAGAGCCTCAAAACTTCCATCTAAATTTCCAGGAGACTTTGGCCACTCCTCTACAAATCTGTGTAGAGTCCTTACTTGGGGCCAGTCGAGCATTGGAGCTAAATGACGATACACCAGCGGAGACAAAAATAATACCCCTAACGAAATTAGTTTTGTTGCCTGATCATATCGACGTGTCTTCGCATCTCGGTTATGGTTTTTTAAACCATTATTGAGGCAGACCAACATGGTCTTAGATATCTTTGAAGACAAGTCATTTTTTTTTTTAATTCCTCTTCCAAGCTTTTTACTTTGACTTGATATTTTTTTAAACTCGATGCTAACCTACAATTTTCTGCCTTTAATCTACACTTCGTCCGTTTTTCTGCTAAATATAAATTTCGGTAACGGTCTAATGCAGATCGCAGGGAATTCAATTTTGAACTAATGTCTGTGGTTATGTAAGAGCAACCCACTTGCGCGTCGTCCAAATCAAAGTCGTTTGCTAAACTACACATGCCCTCTATATTTGTATTATTTGTCTAAGAAGTTTTAGCTTGGATCGGAGTAGGAATTACATTTTCCGTTAAGGAACGTAGTATTTTCGAACTTAATTTTGGGTCATGATTTGAATTATTTGGAACAGCGAATTTGTGAACCCGATTTCCAAAAAAGTTTTCCTTGGAGAAGTGACGGCTGCATGCATAAATGCGTTTAACCGAAGATTCCACTCCTAAAAAGTTTAACCATTCGGCACGTCTACAAATAACGTAAACATAAAATTTAAAAAAAAAACATTAAAAATAAAAAAAGTCAAAAGAGGGATAAAGATAAAAAAGATAAAGATAAGAAAAATAACTTAAGAAAAATGTAGAAGCTATAAACCCATGGTAGAATAAGTACAAAGTATAGTCATTAGAAATTTTGTTCTCAATTTCGGCGGGCGAAGGTTTTTTTTATATTAATTGTATGAAAATTAGAAGTTTTAACATGAAAAACACGCTTGATGCCCCTTTTTAGGTAGCTCAGTTATACGGCTATTATTGTCGAATAAATTTATAAGAAACATTAAATAATTATGTGTACATATATAACCACAAGTTAAGGAAAGTTTAATTTAAAATTTCTTAAATTCACAGCCATTTTCTAACAATAAATAAATTCCATAAATGATGGAAAATAAATCAAATTATTTTTGAAAAATCTTTTAAATTCCTATGTGTATTTCCAAATATTAAAACATAAACCTGAAAATAGTTTTAATCTAGAACATTTTACTTATATTGAAGTTTTTTAGAAACAACAGTTGTGTACTTTTTCAGTCATGTTCTGAAATCGATTTCGCGTGATATTATGTACTTCCTACTTTTAGTACCACTTATCTTTACTACTCTTAAAATAAGGAAAAACTACGTTCATTTAACAAAAAATAATTTAAAATCTCCATCGATTAAAACTTCATTTAATTTCGATTTCAGAACATGGTCGTTTGCAATATAAAAATCACCTTTGGCCATTGTTTTCTTAACAAAAAACTTATAAAATTATCTGGAAGCTAATTTGAAAGGAATTTTTTGTTTCTGATAAAGTTTCTGACAAGTCATGAGAAAATCTTAGTTCACAGTGCAAATAATTCTTAAATAATTTCTTTCAAAACGAAATACGCGGTAACATCCCATTTAAATAAAAATATTAAAAATGTATAAAACGTTAACTGCAAGTGTATCAATATTTTATACCCCTAAATTCTCTTTCTATATCTGGATCTATCCATATTCAGAATTTAATTTTGTAGAACACTAAAGCCTAGAAAACATGAAATGTAAAGAACCACATGCGCATGTTGTACTGTCGTAATTTTGACTTCATCGCATAACCCGCACTGGTTATTGTGGTTTTGTAATGATGCCAAAATTACGTCAGAACCACATAAGCACACAGAGGGAAAAATCCGGTATAAAAATACCAAAATTGACACCATCCGTTGTCAAAAGTGAGCCAACTACGTTTGTGTTCAATTTGATAACGGATGGTATCAATGTTTTTTAACCACCTCGTTGTCAGTTTGTCACCATTTGTTCTCAATATGACATCAAATTGGTTATATATTATCACCATAATGGTACCATACCGACAACATGCTGTTGTCATTTTTGACAACACACCGTTAATATATTGACAACATTCGGTTGTCCTTTCGATAACACATTGTTCTGATTGTAGTATGTACTTAATAACCCATTCTGAACCCAAGTAAAAAAATGGAATAATGTAAGTTTATTAATTTATTTCACATTAAATAATATACTTATAAAAAAATACATAAAAAATTCACACTTTTACAGCCAGGCCCACGATGTCACACGTTAACGTTCGCATAGAAAATTAAATTGAAAACAAAAACAAATTTTAGAAATTTTTTTTATTTTATTTATTAAATTTTTATTTATTAATTTAATCACAGCACTTAAACTTTTCACTTTTTACTTTCGAATACCAAAGTTGATTGTGGGATAACTTGTATACGCTGTTAATAATGACAACAGGGCGATACCTATTTGACAACAGGGTGTTATCAATTTGACAACAATGGTACGTTTTTTATCTAACGGCCCAATTTGACAACATTTTGTTTAAAATTTAACAACAAATGTTGTCGAAATATTGACAACAGTTTGTTATCAATTTATTACCACTGGTTGACAGTTTTTTAACGTTTTTTTTCGCTCTGTGCAGTTGGCTTTTCACTTTTTTGTAGTGACGAAAAAATTACGTCAGAACCACATAAGCATGTGGCTTTTCACCTGTTAACTCAAGCTTCTTTGGATAGCCGACCTCCGGCCGGGCGCAAAGGTTTTCTGCTCTATGGTATAACAAACACTGACCGCGATAACTAAGGCTTCTGAACAATGATAATGATAATAATATTGACACTATACGTTCACAAATGTATTCGAAAATGGCATTTCTATATAAAAGTTTTAGAGGTCTATAAGTATATAATAACTAGGATCGCCCGGTGGCCGAAATTCGACCACTTGACATTTCGAGAAAACCTGTACGTTAAACAACAAAAACGTTCACATTTTAAGAAAACGGCAAAATGCACTATTCACCCATCTTTGTACGTATGTATGTCTGTAAGATAAATTGAAAAATATATTGTGCATACCCTGCAAATAAAATTGGACCACCTGACCCATTTTGATAAAATGGACTACTCCATGGACTAGTCCGATGTAATGCAAGCATGGACCATGTCATTGTTAAAAAGTGTTTGTAGTGAGACGACATGTCTTCGTTTTTTAACGACATGCTTTCGTGTTTGAACGACATCAAAACTAATCCTCTTGAGTATACCATGGAGTAGTTTTAAAACTACTCCATACTGGTCCAAAGGTGGGTTATATACCATGGAGTAGTTTTAAAACTACTCCTTAGTGGTTTAAAGGTGGGTTATATGGTCCTCTCCTAGGACATTGTAATGTTAAATAGACCAGGTTTTTTCCATACGTTTGGGTTACTTGTGGACTAGTCCTGGTCCCTTGTGGACTACTCTTTACACGCGTGTTTGGACTGGTCCTATTATTTGCAGGGTATCTACACACAAATACATTTAAAATGATATATGTTTCATTAAAATCGGTGGACGATAACTTACTTAAAAATCAACAACAAAAAAATTGTTCCCGTGTTTATATATAAGATAATAATATGTGTGCGTCACTTTTTCACTTTATATTTTCTCATTTTTTTAATTTTCTGTCACCCAAGATATTTCTTTCTTTATTTGGATACGCTTGGGTAAACTAGATTTAAGCCATTTATTCATTGTTGCAATGATGAATAAGTGCTCAAGTCGACTTTAAACAAATTCAAGTTAATGAAAGACACTTTAAGAACTAAGAAATGGACTTGAGCACTATTTCTTATTGCCACCGATACACCGGCTTCACTTAAACACTTTATTACAATTCTTGACTCACCTCTTCAGATCCTTAGGAAAAATATGCAGCTTCTCACCCGGTGGACATCCTTTAACGCACTTAGGGCTCCTACAAAGCAAAAAAAAATTAATATTTGCCTAAAATTTTCTTTTGGTTATTTAGATACTTACATTTTTAGTTGCAAATATAAACTTATCGCCAGAAATCTAAGAGAAAAAAAGAAAAACAATAAAAAAGTAAATGTTTTTAATAAAACATGTAGACTTATGTAAATTTAAATTATAAAATTCTTTTAAAATATTTCTACATGAAAATTTTGACTTACCTTTACAAACCTCGGAAAACAATGAAAAATCGTTGTTCGATTTTGTTTTGTGCTCATTGTTTGCGCCAGAAATATGATGCAAAGAGAAATGCAAAAGGGCAGCTTTTTTAGAAAGAGACCTAAAAAAACGCAAAATCTTCCGTCTCGTGACAGTTCTGTTTAGTATTCTGTGCTATCAATGTATATTTGCACATCATCTGCATACATGTGGACCTTTGTATATTTAAGACATTGTGGTTAGTCATTTATATACATTGAGAACAATAGTGGCCCCAAAATTGATCCTTGTGGAACTCCTTTAGAAACTGGGATGGAAGATGAATATTCATTATTTAAGAATACCGATTGACGTCTATTTGATAAATACGATTTGAGTAATCTGTTAGATGTTGAGGAAAATCGAAACAATTTTTGTATTTTAATACTCAACATGGAGTGGTCAACAGTGTCGAAAGCTTTTGAGTGATCCAGTAGTACAAGAATATTTAACTTTCCCACATCAATGTCCATACGAATATCTTCACACAGGTTAATTAAAGCAGTAACACAACTATGCTTCGATCGGAATCCAGATTGAATTGGTGTTAATAGACTGAAACTTTGTATATGCTCATTAATCTGTAGGTACATCAGTTTTTCCATTACTTTAGAAATATATGGGAGTATCGCTATTGGCCTGAATTCGGAGTTAGATTTAGGAACTGTTTGTTTAAACAAAAAAAAAAAAAAAAAACACAAATAAACAAACATCTCAACTCCCTACAGGCAGTTTTCGTGTTACAAATAAACAAAATAAAATTTAAACTACAACCAACCAAAACTAAAAAAAAAGCTGGCAAACCAAAACGTAAACATCACAAAAATAAACCAAAGACAAAGAATTATGTATATCGCCGCTACAAAACACCACCCGCAACACCTATCGGGCTATTATCAGAAGATGTGTCTGAGGCACGAAATAAATATTTTCGCCTCAACAGGCAGAATTTTGGTAGAAAGTTTTCGATGGTTCAGTGTAACAAAGAAGTAATTAAAAGTGGTTACAAAATCCATTTGCACGAGTTTGACAATTATTGCAAAATTGTACGTTACTCTATATCCCTAGAATACTATGACACCTACAATGCACAGATTTTAATACGCAACTGTAATGAGCGAGGCATTGTTGTCTATCGGGCTATTATCAGAAGATGAGTCTGAGGTACGAAATAAATATGTATTTTCGGTTTAACAGGCATTTTTTATAAATAGACTTTTGCTCAGTTTTCCACTGATTACTAGCATTAGACCAACTTCAAAAAAAGTCATTACCCTTTACGAAGAGTTTCGGAAGAGGACTTTAAATACACAGAGGAAGAAGAGCACTTATCATCATCTCAGTGGAAAAGAGAAGTTGTTTTTAATAAATTGGTTGTTATTATTATTATTTTTTTTTAATATTTGTTATTGAATCTTCATATACTAAACAATAATTAATCAAATCTTATCCTAATACTTTGTGTTGTGTCCTGCCGGACAACAAATTTCGTCACCACGGTTTCTGTTCACATATGGGCAAATCATGCGTGACGAACGCTACATTCGAACGCGTTTTCTGATTGAAATATAAACATTTTTTGGTCTTTCAAAAAAGATAGCTTCAACTTATATATAGTATTTAGTGACACTTATATGTACTTACGAATGGCATATGGCATTTCCGTCAAAAGGTCCACCGTGACCGAAAATTTAAAAGTTATTAAAAACTGATTATTTTACGATATTGTTATAGAGAAATATTTAGATTTTACTAATTTTATAAATTAACCCATAAATTTGTTCACTTAGATGAACAAACAGACTGCAAATTTGTGCAAACGTAATTTCTTATATGTGGGAATGTTTTATTGTATGTTTTCTTTAATATTTATCTTTCTTAAAAGAGGTGATATTTGATAAAAATTTTTCCAAAAAAATTTTCCTACATGGCCTGTAATCTAAGGAAGAGTTCAAAGAGCAATATGTTATTCGAATTAACGGTAAATTTTTATTTTGTTTTAATCATTATTCAGTTAAATTATTATGGAAAAAAATTTCACGTTCGAAATGTCACGTATCGACCCAGATTTTGGCTTAAAAAAAAGAAAATCCAGAAGATTTTGGAATCAAACCAAGACATTTTAATGTTACATTGCTACGTAAAATTCTGAAAGTAGTTTGACTAAAAAATTGTGCCAGCTTTCGCTGAATTACGCTTTTTTATACATGGCCACAAAAACTACTTATGTTTTTTTTCACGTTCGAACCGCTACTTCTTTTGCCATTATCTTTGACCTGGAATCGCGCCCTCCATAAACTTTAGTATAGATAACAGTGCTTTCTTAGTGCTATAATTTAAGGGTTAAGAAAACGCAAAAATATTTTTTGCTTAAAATGTTATTGCATTTTTTAAGCGTACGACTGTCACGTTCAACACTTTGGAATTACCCATATATCATAATTTCTTAGCAAGTATTTGTTGAAAAATATTTGATCACAAAGTTTTGTGACGCACGCTACAAAAAGTGGAAGTAACTTCAAAGGTTGAAGTGCGATTTCCTAATTTTTAGCGAATTTGGCAAGATAAGGTATACAAAATCTAATTCCTAAAAGAAAGATGACTATAAGAGAATTCTAAACGCACTTATTCGCGTTTATGTTGTGATTTTTTGACAAAAGCCGTGAACCCTTTGTGAAGCACACTACAGTTTTTCCAGTAGTATTTTGTTATTATATTTTATTTATTTTAAACTAATTTCTTAACTAATGAATATCAACTTTTTTTTAACGAAATTTATATTTTAATGAGTCTGCTTTAATTGCTATTTTAAGCACAAAAATCACCTAAAATAATGCTAAATTCAATTAAAGTTCAGTAAAAAATAGTAAAACCTTTTGTGTTCTCGAACGCAACTACTAATGGCACATTGAGATCCTTATGAATGTTTGAGTTTTTAACATACCAGGGAGGGGCTGTGATTATTCGAAGAAGTTTATTTTGGCGCCTATGAATTTTTTCGATATAAGAGGCCGAGGCAGTGCCTCATAGTTGAATACCGTAGCACCAGATAGGCTTTAAAATAGAGTTGTAAAGTAGAAGCTTGCAATCGAGACTAAGGACAGAATTTATTCCAATAAGCCAATGAATTTGGATGACTTTTAGTTTAATTTCAAACGACGATCTAGATATATACCGAGGTATTTTACATGCAAATTTTTTACGCATTTTTGCTCATTGACCTTTAGCTTCTTGACTGTTTTCGTGCACGCTTTGAAAAGCTGTATCATCAGCAAATGTTGAAGTTTTGGTGTAGTTATTTGTAGGCATGTCCGAAGTATAAATTAAGTACAATAGAGGGCCCAGGATGCTACCTTGTGGGACTCCAGCGCCAATTGGTTGAGGGGCACTTGAGAAATTTCCTTCTTTTATAATAAATTGGCGACCGAATAAGTAGCTTTCTAAAAGCTTGTGTGTTTTCTGGTAAGTTTTGCTTCAATTTATGTAATAAGCCTTCATGCCACCCTTTATCAAAAGCTTGCGAAACATCGATGAAGAGTGCCGAGCAATATTTTTTTCTTCAAAGGCTTTTCTTATGATATTAACTATTAGATGAGTTTGTTCAATTGTGCTGTGTTTTCTTCTAAATCCGAATTGATGGTTCGGAATACAACTATTTTCATCTAAAATCGGTGTTAATTTTGACACTCAAATAGCTTTGATATATTTGATAATAAGCTAATAGGCCTATACGACTCAACTTTTGTATGATCTTTACCTAGCTTTGGTATCATGGTAACTAAGGAAACCTTCCACTTTTGAGGATAGTTATCCAGACGTAATATAGCATTAAAGATAAAAATTATAATTTTCTTTGTTATGCGAGGTAGCTTTAAAAGCATTTTATAACTGATCTTATCAATACTAGGTGCCTTCTTAGTGTTTAAGTGGTAACTCGACCGCAATATCTTGAAATAGATTTGTTGTTTATACGTTTTCCAAGTGACTAACAAACATATTGGCCTTTTTAGATTTTTAGCTGCACGCCATAATGAGTAGTCTGATTGTGGAGCATCAAGTTCCTTAAGATATTTTACTAGAGAAGCCGTTTTCTCAGTCTGTAGTAACTTTCTTAGCCTTTTTGTGCACTCTTGTAATAAATTCTTAAGTTGCGGGGATCTGTACAGTTGCCACTCTCTTCGAACTCTCCTTTTTTTAGTCAAGAGCCGGTCGACATCTGAAGAAAATATAAATAAGAATGTTGAACAGCTAGTTTAAGATAACTGTCAAAGTTAACAATAGAGAGATCCACATTCTCCGGTGTACTTAGCGGAATATTTTCTGTGCAATGGGCACTGAGAATTTTTTTTATATTTAATAAATAAAAAAATAATATTTAGTCAATGCAAATTGCAAGTTGAAGAAGATGATGGAAGCATAAAGTGTGATAAATGCTCAAAAACGTATCATGATATATGTACAACCTTGAATAAACGTCACACAGAGGAGTATTTGGCCTGAAAAGCTGGCCAAAATTATTAAACGTGTTTTTTGAATTAAAAGTTTTAGTTTTTGATAGGTGAAGTATGATATAAAAAGTCTAGTGGCAGATTTTGAAAAAATTACACTGCGCAACAAAAGTACACTGCGCAACAAAAAAATTGTTCTCTACCCTAGAAATAAAAGTATGTGGACTATATAAATTTTGATTTTAATTCAAATCTGTTTTCCGTTTTTCTATAGTACGTAAGGATTTTCTTTTAAAGGCGTGGCATACTTCACCACCTAAATCGTTGGGTTGCCTTATATATAAGATGCACCGGAAAATTCTGCTTAAACACACAGATTTATTTTTTATCTGTTACTATTTTGGAGTTATTAAAAATTTAATGGCGAAAAAAAAAATTTACATGAAAAATGCGTCAAATTTTTTGTTTTCAAAATGCAATAAGAAAATTTAAGAACCAAAAAGTTTAAATTTTTAAGATTTTTCTAAAAGCCACATTCCTAAGGAATAAAAGTTGGTATAAATCGCAAAACTCAATTAACAAATGTTGATTTTGAAGGCTTAAACTCATTCTTGACAGACTGTATGTACATTGTACAAATGATTTACAGTCTAATTAAAAAAAAAAATTTAAAAATTGTAAGGCTCTTATAAAACAGTATTTTTTTATGAAAAAAGGCTTTATTATATTTATTTTATATTATTTAATACTTTATAAACGGAAAAGTTAAACTTATAAAAATTCCTTACTAATTATTATGTCGTATGTGTATCCTCGTTAGCTGCATCATCGCTGTCAGGAAAAAGTGTGATGGTTTCTGATGAAAAAGCTTTTTTATTATTCCCTCTCTTTGCGTACTGCAGCTTATAAAAGGGTCACTGCTCAGAAATAACCTATTCAAGACATCTCGATTTGTATCTCGCAGGTCTTTTCGCCGTGAAGGTATAATAGAGGCCACTGACAATAGTGATAATGATGTTCAATCGCCGTTTTTGTCGCCATATACATTATTACTAATACAATTATGAATTCAAATCAATATTTTCATTCTTTTTCATGTTATAAGAACTTTTTAAAACTCAAAATAAAGTCTATATATCAATTATATATGTAAATGTTAGAAGCATTTCGTCCCTTACGAAGTTTAACAAATTTAAATCCATAATTTCTATTTTTCCAAAGCAACCGGATATCATTTGTATTCAAGAAACGTGGTTTGATACTGAATTAGTACAGCTTTACAAAATTCCAGGATATACCTCAGTCCACTGTTGTAGAACAGATGGCTATGGTGGTACGACCGTGTATGTTCGTGAAGACATTTTGTTTACTGTTGAAAGCTGTGAGAGTAAAGATTTTATTGAGTCCATAACATTAACTATACAAACTCAAAACTTTATTAGAAGACCAATGAAACTGATTTCATTCTACAGATCGCAAAAATGTAACTTTGAGAAATTTTCGGAATTTATTGAGAATTGTTTTATGGCCTTGGGTCAAAGTCAATGTATGTTTGTTGGTGATACGAATGTTGATTTCCTGAATAATTCTCTAGCTCTTGATTTATCTGATCTTTTACAATGTTACGATTTTAAAAATTGTCATACTATCGTAACTTGTCCTAGCACTGGTACCTCAATTGATAATGTGTTTAGTAATCTTGATGCGAAACTCGAAATTAGTTCCATTGAATGTGTAATATCAGATCACAACCTAATAAATATCAGAATTGAAGCAAACGTAAAGACTAAGGACTATATAGAAACAGTACGTTATCATTGTAATTATGATAACGTTAGAGAAATTCTTGGAAGCACTTTGCCAATATCAGGCTTTACTGACAATCCTCATTATGATACACCCCATTTAATAGACTGTGTAGCAAATGCCGTTGCTATTTCAACAAATATAATTTGCACTAAGAAGGATTTGAAACTAAAACTAACACCATGGATTAATGTTAATTTACAATCACTTATGGATTACAAAAGCAAACTTTTAAAAAAAAGAAAGAAACGACAAAATAAAGATGTTGTTAATATCTCCCTTAAGAGATTAAGTGAAATAATTAAAATAGCAACTAAGGAATGTATGAATAATTATTATAAGGAAAATTTAAGCAAAATGCAGGAGAATCCTAGAAAGTGTTTGCAATTTTTAAATCAGACCCTTGGAAGAAATTCTAAACCTGAAATTAATATAAGGAATGATGAAGGTAGAATAATTGTTAAAGATAATGACAGAGTTGAAGTTTTCAATCAGTATTTCCTTAATTGTGTAAGAAATTTGAATCAAGGCATTGAATACAGCTCCACTGATCATTGTAATGCTTTTCGATCCTTAATTTATACTCGGAAGCAATTTAGCTTACATCATACCACCGAAAATGAAGTCTATGATTTAATTACTCGTTTAGATTTTGACAAAAGTTCTGGAAGTGATGGTATAACGTCAAGGTGTGTATTTGAATGTAGAGAAATTATAGCACCTTTGTTAACTAAAATTTTGAACTCTTCAATCACTCAATCGATTTACCCTGACGCACTTAAAACTCACAAGATTATTCCGATTCCCAAGGATGTTCATAGTAACACGGTTTATAAATTTAGACCTGTTGCAGTTTTATCTGTCATAGACAAAATTTTTGAAACCATTTTGTATAGTCAATTATCAAAATTTTTGGAGGAGGAACAATTAATATATCCAAATCAATATGGCTTCCGTAAGGGTTGTGGTACTGAGGAAGCAGTGTTAAACGTGGTAAATTATATCTGTGATGGCTTAGATAAAGGATTCAATGGAGTTGGTGCAATTTTTTATGATCTTTCCAAAGCCTTTGATCTTGTTAATCATTCAATAATGGTTGAAAAATTAAAATTTTATGGTGTAAGAGGTGGTGAATTGAGTCTTTTCAAAAGCAGATTAACAATTGCAAAAGTTCAATGGTAGATGTTGAGTATGGAGTTCCTCAGGGAAGCGTGCTTGGTCCTTTATTGTTTAACATTTATCTTAATGATATTATTAACTTGGGTCTAAGTGGAAGAATTTTTATGTATGCAGATGACTTATGTCTACTTTATCCTTATAAAGAAAATCTAGCGTTCAAAACATTTGCTGAACGGGATGCAGCACTAATTGCGGAGTTTACAAGAATAAATAAATTAGTAATAAACTCTAGTAAAACAAAGCTAGTACGTTTTAGACCAAGGCATAATCGACATGTGGAAGAAAGGCCAGTATTAATGGATGGAAAGGAAATTGTTGAAGTAGATTCCATAAAGTATTTGGGAATTATTCTTCAAAATAATTTACTTATGCCCAAAGTGTGTTATTTTCCTAAAGGAAAGCGAACTTACACCAAAGTAGTCCCGTGATAGGTCTTTGGGGATAAGATAAGAAATATCACTTTAACATGGGGTTGTCATTGGTCAATTGACACTATTTGACCAGTCTAACATCTATTCTCAATGAACGTGTTTAGTGTTAGTTATAACAATGTTAGATTATTTCGATACAATGTAGTATGTCAATAAAACAAGTCCCCAGAACTAGATTTAAGAATCAAATTTTAGAAATTCCCAAAAAAAAGTGTCACACCATCGGTGAAGAATGAACTGTAATTCATTAGTTTTTAACCTTTTTGTTCTTAATATACCAGTTAGATGATAAGTTCTCCTTGTTCTATTTTCACAAATCCCAGGACCAGGCTGTTGGAACAATTGACACAAATATCCCCCAGGGTTCTTCAATAGGTACAATAAGAGAAAATCGAACAAGTAATGTGAAATTATCCTCTCCCAGGATATTATCTATTTGAACTTGTTCTATTTTCACAAATCCCGGGACCAGTCTGGTGGAACAATTGACACAAACTTCCCCCAGGGTTATTCAATAGGTACAATAAGAGAAAATCGAACAATTAATGTGAAATTATCCTCTCGCAGGATATAAAAGAAAAACCAGTAAGAGTGATATATTCGGCTATGCCAAATATTTGATACCATCCACTGACAGCTAGGATATTTCAGGAGTGGGCATTATATTGGACCTGTGGTCTTTACGAAACTTGACAGTGTGATTTCTAGTCATTATAAAACTGTGACAGAACAAAATTTATTACAATAGAATTATTTGTTATGGTTTTATACTACCAAAGTGTTTTTCGAGAATGGGCTTTATATGGGGCCTATGGTAAATAATGGACCAATCAATTACAAACGTGAGAAATGTGACGTAGCAGTGCACCCAAAGTGCTTTGGAACATATCATAATTGAATTAAAAATGAAATGTATATGAATATCTTTTATAATTTTTTTTTTCCTAAAGATGTGAATAAAAAATTTTAATTTAAAATGTTTGCAAATGCGCTTAATTTTTATATCGTTAAGGCCCAACGTTGCGTTTTCGCAACGGGGGTTATCTGGGCTCCTACGTATCCGATTTGCCCAAAATTTGTTTTCTTTCTTATTTAGGTATAAACAATAAAATTTTAAAAGTTTCGTCATTATAACTCAACGGGATCATGGCTCGGGCCTTAATGGGTTAATGGCGCTGAGACCATTATATAAATTGTAAAACATAATTTTGAATTAATAAAGAAAAAAAAAAATGCAACCCTGATCCAATAAAAAGTATAATTGTTTAGAAATTTTTCAAAAAACGATTAAGTCGTATGGGATGTCAAACTTTTTTCTTAATACTTGTCATTTTCGTGACACATTGCATTCACACTATCACACTTTGTCATATTACTTGAGTTTTTGACATGTATTAATAGAAAATATAATAGTGTAATCTAGCCTTTAGCAATGAAGTTTATTTATTTTACATAAGGTGCACGTTTCCCTCTCTTCAACTATGTTTAAGTTACACATGTTTAATGTTGCCAAAATGATATTGAGGTTCTTTGTCGTAATATTTACAGTTCTTTTTCTGAACTAAAAGAATTTCAGAGGGCTATGGAGTTCAGTTTTTTGTACCGGAGTCGGAGTCAAAGTACCTACAAAAACTAGCGAATCCATGCGATTCTTTGAAATTGGCGATGCAATATTTTGCAGATTACTATGAATAAGTATAATTTAATTTATTTTATGAGAGTTATGTAGTTCATTCAAATACTTTACTTAAATATTATAAAAGTTTGTAATAATTAAAATTTTTAAGGTACATATATCATTTAACAAGATTTTCCTATTCTTGTAGATTAAAATTTTGAGTTAATACCCTCTTATTAAGTAGGATAAGTAAATGGGTATTTTTTTTTATCGAAAAGTCTACTTTTTGTAACGTTACATCAACAAGCTTTTTAACTTGTTTATAAAAATATAATTTATATATAACTAGCACTTAACCCGCTACTTCCTTTTCCTTCGTGGACATATTTGTATGTCAAAGCTTATTTTTCTAGGTTTAAATTTGTTTAAATTCTAGCATTTAACCCGCTACTTTGTAATCAGGCCTTTTCTTCATGAACATATTTATATTCCAAAGTATATGTAAATAGGTTAAAGCAAAATAGTTCCAAGATTTTTTATATCATAGGTTGATATTGACACAGGACTTTGCACCTATAATTTTGTGCTTTTAAGTTCAATATATGAAATTCAAAAAGTACGAAGCGTAGAACACAAAAGCAAATGAAAGAAAGTTAATTTTCCGTATTATCCTTTTTGATACTTTTTTCTCCCCATTTATGGATTAAAAATTTCAATGTTGTAGTTGGAGCCTATAGTTTAGAACGTTTTTGTCATAGGATGAAAAATCTCTGGTGGGCGTGAGGGACTTCGCCAATTGAGCAAAAAAAATGTTTGGTTTATAATGAACCGAAAAATGTGTTTTATTATCCCATATTGCCCATAAGATGTAGTCCCTTGGGGCAATGATGTCCAGAAAAGTTGTGTCTCTAAAGTACATACAGTGGTGGCGTGACAAAATATGTACAGGTTTTACGCGTTTACTCCCCAAAAGGACCAAATTTCGAAAAATTACCAGACACCTGTCCTCTTATTTTTTTAATGAACAACATTAGGTGTTAAATTTTTTGTATCTCTATTAGTTTTGGATTTTTTAGGTAAGCGAGATCGAGTTGGCGAGAGGCCAGCCTCCGGTCCAAATGGCAGCTTTTTAGCTTCAGGATCTTAGGACGCGTCATTCAGTTACTTTACAGTTTTATATTATATAGATAGATGGAGAAGAATATTGTGAAAAAAGTAACAAAATTAGGAATGATTTTCACACCTTAAACGTTTTAATTTCAAAACAGGTCCAAATCTGTTTTGTATTTTTTAGATAAGCTACGAATGTGATAAAATTTTTATTTACCCTTCTACTCCCCAAAAAGTCCGTACCTCACAAAAGTACCAGAAACCTGTCCGTTTATTTTTTTAATGAGCAATAATAAGTATTCAATTTTTGTATCTCTTTTAGTTAAGGAGATATGAGGTTAGGGAATTTTTCTAATGAACAACAATAAGTGTTAATGCTTTTCATCTCTTCTAGTTAAGGAGGTATGAGCTTAGCAGGATCCTTTGGCGAGAGGCCAGCCCATGGTCCAAATGTCAACCTTTTAGTTTCAGACGTTAGGCTCTGCGATGAAAGATTTGAAAAAATAACAAACATAGGTACAATTTTCATCCCTTAAACATTCGAATTTCGAAAAAGTACCAAATATGCATTTGTAGTTATTAGATAAGTTGATAATTTTTATTTAGTTTTTATAAAAATGGACGAATTTCGTAAAAGTACCAGACAATTACTTTAACTTAAAATAAATATTAAGTTAAAAAAGTACCGGTTTAAAAAAAAAGTATTAGTTAGAGAACGAAAAAGTTCCAAAAATCCCTCTTACAGATTCTCTTTTACTCAGGACCTTGCAGACTTATTTTATGTTTCTAGATCCAATAAATGCGGAAATTGAAAAGGTACAATTTTAAATACAAAATAATATCAAACCCCCTTTACAGATTCTCATTCACTCAGGACCTTGACTGTTTAATTTTACCTTTCTAGGTCCAATACTAACGGTAATTCAAAAAGTACTAGTTAGTGATTAAAAAAAGTACCAACAAATTCCCTCTTATAGAATCTCATCCACTCAAGACATTGCATTTTAAATTTTATGATTCTAGGTTCACTATTTGAGGAAATTCAAAAAGTAACAGTATAAGAACAAAAAGTACCACAAACTTCCCTCTTATAGATTCTTATCCTCTCAGGGCATTGCATCTTGAATTTTATGTTTCTAAGTTAATTTATAACGGATATTGAAAAAGTACCAGCTTAAAAACCAAAAAGTACCAATAAGCTCTTTCAGGGATTCTCATTCATTCAGGACCTTGCAGGTTAAATTTTATGTTCGTAAGACCAATATTAGCGAAAATTTAAAAAAAGTGCCAGTTTAAATCGAAAAAGTACCAAAAAGATCCACTTACAGATTGTCATTCACTCAAGACCTTGCATGTTTAATTTCATGTTTCTAGGTCCAATACTAATGGAAATTCAAAAAGTACCAGCTAACGAATAAAAAAGTACCAATAAGATCCCACTAAACGATTCTCATTTAAACAGGATCGTGCATGTTTAATTTTATGTTTCTAGGTCCAATACTGACGGAAATTCAAAAAGTACCAGTAAATGAACAAAAAAGTACCAAAAACTTCCCTCTTATGGATTCTTATCCTCTCAGGACCTTGCATGTTAAATTTTATCTTTCTAGGTCCAATACCAACGGAAATTCAAAAAGTACCAATCAAAGAATAAAAAAGTACCAAAAAGTTCATTCTTATAGATTCTCATCCACCCAGGACATTGCATATTGAATTTTATGTTTCTAGGTGCAATACTAACGGAAATTCAAAAAGTACCAGTTAAAGAACAAAAAAGTACCAAAAACTTTCCTCTTATAGAATCTTATCTACTTAGGGCATTGTTTCTTCAATTTTATGTTTCTAAGTCCAATAATAACGGATATTCAAAAAGTACCAGTTTAATAACTAAGAAGTACCAATAAGCGCTTTTAGAGATTCTCATTCACTCAGGACTATGCAGGTTTAATTTTATGTTCATTAGACCAACATTAGCGAAAATTTAAAAAAAGTACCAGTTAAAAAACGAAAAAGTACCAAAAAAAAATCTCTCGTACAGATTGTCATTCACTCAAGACCTTCCATGTTTAATTTTATGTTTCTAGGTCTAATACTAACGGAAATTGAAAAAGTACCATCTAATGAATAAAAAAGTACCAATAAGGTCCCACTAAAAGATTCTCATTTACACAGGATCGTGCATGTTTAATTTTATGTTTCTAGGTACAATACTGACGGAAATTCAAAAAGTACCAGTATATGAACAAAAAAGTGCCAAAAACTTCCCTCTTATGGATTCTTATCCACTCAGGACCTTGCATGTTTAATTTTATCTTTCTAGGTCCAATACCAACGGAAATTCAAAAAGTACCAATCAAAGAATAAAAAAGTACCAAAAAGTTCATTCTTATAGATTCTCATCCACCCAGGACATTGTGAGGGTGACTGCTTTAGATTGGTTTAAGTTTCAGTACTTATTACTAATTTATTTTTTTGGGTGTAGAAGATTTTCTTTGCATATAAAAAAAAAAAAAAAAAACAAGTTTTTTTTATGAAAATATAGTTAGTCATGAATGTTGAATTTTAATGACAAATGTTAAAAATTTTCATTATTGATTTGGATTTTAAAAGAAATAGCTTGAGGTCGATCAAATATTAAAGAAAAATTTATAAAAACAGCGCAAATCTTTAAAACGTTTGGATCACGTTAATCAAAAGTATTTATTAAAAGCAAAAAGTATTAAAAAAAAAATACATGTTTTAAGCGGAAATTACCGGAAACGCTTAAAATTTTTAAGAATATTAGTCTTATGTCGTGTTCCACATTAGCGCTGGAATAAAATTAAATGAAACTTAAGTTCCACAAGCAAATTTATGTTTTAAAGAAGACGATCCACCCAACTATCCGCCTCGGAACAATTTCTCCGCTAAAGTAAACAATTGGGAAACTCGTTTCAAGGGAATCACAAGCCGAGGATAATTTTTTTCTTTTACAACAGCACAGCGAAAAGACACACATTTGGAAAATGTTTTGGGAATGAAAACGAAAATATTCGGATAACTATTTGCACAACTCGACAAAGTATTGGTGAGAAAATTATTGGCACAAACAAAACAACTCCAAGATTAGATTTTTTTTTTATTTTATTTATTTTTTATTTAATCTAATATCTTTTAATGAAATGTATTAAATTACACAAAATTAGTTTAATTCTAAAAATTACTCGGTCACCGTATTGTTTGTTTGAAGAATTTTTTTGCATCCTTAAGGTATGCTATACAAGTAATACAATTACATTAATCATTTTAACATTTTCTACCCATTTTATTCGTACTATTGTGGATGGTATCATAACTGAAAAGGAAGAAATACAATTATAATACAATCCACTAAAAAAAATCTGTTTTAAACACAATAACCAAAACTATTATTAACTATATTAATAGAAAGAAAAAGAAACGTTTAGTGTTATACGCAACCGATCACTGTCAACCGGCGCCTGCTGACATCGATGGATAATAAACGTAAGTTTCATTATTTCTGTTAATATATTCAAACATACTTATTTTAATTCTGCCTATATTAATAAAAAATTGTATACATTGAAATAGAAATGTTATATGAACAATTTTGAATTCCTATATATTGAGTGCAACACAAGTTACCATTGCGTTATTTTTTTTTTATAATAGTTTTTTTTTGTGTTGTTCATGTTACATTTGCTATAAACACTACATTCTAAAATTTCAATTTAGCTCTGTGTTTTTAAACATATTGTCACCCTATAACAAAATATCTTTTAGCTCATTTTCGTTAGAACAGAAAATATCAAATTCATAAAATAAACATATGGTGACAAACTTTTCATAGTAATGTTTAATTTTTAATCCAAATTTTTCAATATTTTTTAATTAGGCTTAAGTTCATCAAATTTAATTTTCATTAAATTATTTTTATGAAGAAAGGAATTTTACAACATGAAAATTAATTAAAATTGTTATTGATAATCTTTCATTCTTGACGTGACTAGGGGTTGAACCGGCAGGTTACTATGACATGTTTCGATCGGAACCACTCGATCTCCTCAGATAGTTTTGCCGTCTTACACTCGCAGCTATCGAAGGCTGCTGACGTCAGTAGTCAAATATCAATCCTTAAACCAAATTTGTATTTTTAACACTTTCTTTTGGTAGATCGAAATTTGCTTTTTTTACTGAATGATTATCCATTTTAATTGACTTTACATGTTTTTTCCTTACTTCTGTTTTTTCGTACTTTGTCAAGAATTTTTCTTGAAGTCCAAGTACATTTTTTTGTTTGTTTTTTTTTTTCATTCTATCTTTCTCTTTTCTGTTGACCTTTTTCAGCACAACTTGAAGGACAAATGTAAACATAGAGCTCGTGCCTTAGCTTTAACAATAATTAGTATTGTGGTTATTTTGTTGAACTATTTATGGTTTTTAATCCAAATTTTTCAATATTTTTTAATTAGGCTTAAGTTCATCAAATTTAATTTTCATTAAATTATTTTTATGAAGAAAGGAATTTTACAACATGAAAATTAATTAAAATTGTTATTGATAATCTTTCATTCTTGACGTGACTAGGGGTTGAACCGGCAGGTTACTATGACATGTTTCGATCGGAACCACTCGATCTCCTCAGATAGTTTTGCCGTCTTACACTCGCAGCTATCGAAGGCTGCTGACGTCAGTAGTCAAATATCAATCCTTAAACCAAATTTGTATTTTTAACACTTTCTTTTGGTAGATCGAAATTTGCTTTTTTTACTGAATGATTATCCATTTTAATTGACTTTACATGTTTTTTCCTTACTTCTGTTTTTTCGTACTTTGTCAAGAATTTTTCTTGAAGTCCAAGTACATTTTTTTGTTTGTTTTTTTTTTTTTCATTCTATCTTTCTCTTTTCTGTTGACCTTTTTCAGCACAACTTGAAGGACAAATGTAAACATAGAGCTCGTGCCTTAGCTTTAACAATAATTAGTATTGTGGTTATTTTGTTGAACTATTTATGGTTTTTAATCCAAATTTTTCAATATTTTTTAATTAGGCTTAAGTTCATCAAATTTAATTTTCATTAAATTATTTTTATGAAGAAAGGAATTTTACAACATGAAAATTAATTAAAATTGTTATTGATAATCTTTCATTCTTGACGTGACTAGGGGTTGAACCGGCAGGTTACTATGACATGTTTCGATCGGAACCACTCGATCTCCTCAGATAGTTTTGCCGTCTTACACTCGCAGCTATCGAAGGCTGCTGACGTCAGTAGTCAAATATCAATCCTTAAACCAAATTTGTATTTTTAACACTTTCTTTTGGTAGATCGAAATTTGCTTTTTTTACTGAATGATTATCCATTTTAATTGACTTTACATGTTTTTTCCTTACTTCTGTTGTAATGTTTAATATTTAGTTTAAAATAGTAAAAAGAAGAAAAAACACCAATTATTTTTTTTATTGTTACATTTTTTTTAAATCGAATTTTAACATTAATAAAATTTATAACCTATTGTAATTTTTTTTTGAATATGGAATCTTGAATTTTTTATTTATTTACGAAAAGTGAAGTTAATGGTATGGGGGTTAGGCGGAATTGTTAAGTTCGTTAATTTTTGTTAGTTTTGTTTTGATATTGGGCTGACAGCCAATTATAAATTCTTGTCAGCATGGAGGGTGGGCTTCGGAACAGTGTAGCAAATTACATCAAAAGCTATACCATAGTCTTTAACCGCTTCTTCTTCTTTTATATTATGTGGATCATTATATATTTTAAAGCTACATAAAGTAAAGTCACTGTGACGGATTCAAATACATTCATAACTTTTTTATTTATTCTCATAAGGGAACACAACTCACTCCCCACCGACGAGCACGGCCGTAATATTAGGTAGCACCGTTCCCAAAAACTGAAATTCAGAATTAAGAATCGTTACAGAGATTTTTTGCGCCCAACGTGGGGCCTCAGTAGACGTTATTTTTAAGTTTTGTGTGCAAGTATCATCTAGATGCTGAGGACTCTGAATCTATTGTGGGTAATGATTTACATAGTAAACTCTTTTACTAAAATATTTTCACTTTTCATGTGACTCTTGATTTCATTATTTTTATACTGTGGACTTAATTGTTTATTGTAGATATGTTAAACAATTCCCGGTCTGATATTAAATGCATCAGAAGTTAAACAGGGCTTGGGTTCGGACTTGAGAAGTTGATCTGGTGGTTATCGGATACAATGCTCGTTTGACACTTTCCCTTCTATTTCTAATTATTGATTCTTTTTCTTCAAAATTTACCTCTACTAGATTGTATTTTCTGTTTATTTGGATTTAAGGTAACTGAATTTGTAATCGGTTATTTTCCTATAACGGATAATTAATCCCTAACATCCTTTTTATAACTTATTGTTGTCTTGGATATGATTCTTTTGACATTTGTCGAAAGGTTCCAGCAGTTATAAGTGATACTATTCTTTTTTTTCCTTTTTCTTCTTTGCGGTAACTGATGATTATTTTATATTTTTTTTTTTATTTGTAAATTATTTTGTTTTAATTTGTAGTTTTGATTTTTAGTTTTAAACTTTTCGCTATATACCCCTACCTAGAGACTTCACTGAGTAGTAATATATATTGACATTGTTGATACCCTTTTTGATATTTTGGTGTGATTTTATTCATAAATACTTATATATATATATATATATATATATATATATATATATATATATATATATATATATATATATATATATATATCATTTGACTTGTTAGAATAGTTTTTTTTTTTTAACCGGATACACAACAACGATTTTAGACGGAAAGAATTTTTTTTTTTTTTTTTTATTATCATTAGAATTTTGAGATTATTGTTCTTTGTTTAAGTATTTATAAAAATGCCTGTAGTTCGTAGTACCGGGGATATACCATCAGAAGTAGAGCGGGATTCATTAGATCAGGAAGCTGGTGGTGATGCCCGAACACCTGTTTTTACAGTCCGAAGACCTATGACTCGTTTGCAAGCTCGTAGGGAAGCCAATGAAAGAGAGGATGAGAATAATAAACGTATAGTTGATGATTCATTACAAGGGCTTAGGAACGAAATATCAGACATGATAGCAGACAGTTTGCGGAACTTTACTTTGGCCAATCGGGAACCAATAGGACAGGACAGGACAGATTAGCTCGGACTGAGAGAATAGATCCGGACAGAACTGGACGCGGCATGCAGGATAATGGGAGTGAAGATTATGAAAACCATCGTAGTGGACAAGGAAATCGCGAAAATCGGTATTTGGACAATCGATCCGATAGGAATTCAGAAAGGGTTTTGAACATAATTCGTAATTGAAAGGTTCGCTTTACTGGCAATATTTCGGAAGTTACCGTGGACGAATTCATTTATAGAATAAATTCTCTAACAAACTCAAATCTTAGCGGCGATTTCGACCTGCTTTGTGAACACGCCCATATTCTTTTTGAGGACAAAGCACTTAAATGGTTTTGGCGATTCCACCGCAGTTGTGCTCACATGTATTGGGATAAATTATGTGATGCACTGAAGCGACAATATGGAGATGACAAAACAGATTTTGACATTAGGGATGATATACTACAGAGGAAACAAAGACATAATGAGACATTTGACGAATTTCATGAGGCAATTATGGTTTTGTGTGACAAACTGCATACCCCTTTATCAGAATACGAGTTGTGTGAAACTTTACAAAGAAATTTAAAACCGGAAATAAGGCACGATATACTTCATTTGGAAATAACTCGTGTTTCCCATTTACGTCGTGCAGTACGAAGGCATGAGAAGTTTATCAGGGACATGACATCGACAAATGTAAACAAACGTGATTTCCACAAGATGCAGGTAGCTGAGGTTATTAGTAAAGACGAACAGTTTGTGGAGGACAAAATTTTAGTTAATGATGATACCGAAATTTGTTTGATAGTAAAATCGGGAAAATGTTGGAATTGCGATCAAATTGGCCACAGTTTTATAGACTGCTTAGAGCCTAGGACTATTTTTTGTTACGGTTGTGGGACGAAAAATATTTTTAAGCCAAAGTGTCCTAATTGTTGTTTGAAACGGGGAAACGTAACTCGGGATGTCCGTGCATCAAAAGACGGGCATCCGAGAATAAACTAAACGGGATTATAATAAATACTAAATCTGATGAGACAAATTATTTTTATGAACATAAAATACCGGCTAAGACAATTTTCACTGAAATTTCAAAAACTCATCCGTTAAAACGACCTTATCATATTCGTTTAGAGGGATATAAACTTGCTAGGGCTAGGATTTTTGATGAATCCAATAAAAAACGGAAACTTAACAGATCTACGAGAAGGCTACGTGAGTTTTATAAGAATAGGAAACAATTTCGCAAACACGTTATATCATTATTGGTTAATAGGGAAAATGACAATCGTCCATATGTTAGGTTGAACTTGTGCAATGGAAATTATTTTGCATTATTAGATAGTGGGGCGAACGTTAACGTTATTGGAGGTCAATTATATTCCGAATTAATTGAATCAGGTGACTATAATCAAAGTATTGGTAGTGTAAGGACAGCTGATGGGCAACGTCAGCGTTGTTGTGGGACGGTTATTCTTGAAATCGGGTATAATAGTCAGAGAAAACCGATTGAATTTTTGTTAATACCTTCAATCACTCAGGATATAATATGTGGCATTGATTTTTGGGAAAAATTTGACATCAAAATTATCACATTGAATGCAATCGACGAAATTATTTCTGAGGAAAATCCGGATAAAATTCCATTGACAGTATCTCAAGGAAAACAATTACAAAGCATTATTGATTATTTTCCTAATTCCGAACGAGACGGACTGGGATGTACCACACTGTTGGAACATAACATCGATTCTGGTGAAGCAACCCCGATAAAACAGCGATATTACCCGATATCACCAGCTAGGGAAAAGTTGTTATGTGGAGAGGTAGATCGAATGTTAAAGTTAGGCGTTATCGAAGAATGCCCGTCATCTCCATGGTCATCGCCAGGTGTTTTAATTGTTAAACCTGAAAAAGTACGTTTTTGTCTTGACAGTAGAAAATTAAATTCTGTTACTAAGAAAGACGCATATCCCATTCCAACATAGATGGACTCATTTCGAGACTTCCTCCAATTTATTACATTTCTAAGGTGGATCTAAAAGATGCATTTTGGCAAATTAAATTGGACGAAACCTCAAGACCGAAGACAGCGTTCACAATCCCTAACCGGCCCTTGTACCAATTTACAAGAATGCCGTTTGGATTGTGCAATGCACCACAGACAATGTGTAGACTAATGGACCAAGTCATTCCGTATTATTTAAAGACGAACGTTTTTGTTTACTTAGACGACTTACTGATAATTTCAAAAGACTTTGACGAACATTTAAAGCACTTAAAGGAGGTGGCGACTCAACTTCGGAAGGCTAACTTAACAATAAATGTGAAGAAGAGTAGTTTCTGTCTTCGTCAAGTACAGTATTTGGGATATATCGTTGGTGAAGGTTCATTAAAAGTTGACCCTGAGAAGGTAAGAGCAATTTCTCAGTTTCCGGCTCCTAAAATAGTCCGACAACTTAGACAATTTCTTGGTATGGCCGGATGGTACCGTCGATTTATCGATGATTATGCGACTATTTCATTTCCGATGACAGAATTATTGTCGAAAAAGAAAACATTTGTTTGGACAGATGTGGCACAAAGATCATTTGAAGCAATTAAAAATAAATTGACATCCGCACCCATTTTGGTACATGCGGACTTTCGTAAACCGTTTATAATCCAATGTGATACCAGTATGTTTGGAATCGGGGCTGTACTAATTCAACTGGACGGAAATGGCGATGAAAAGCCAATAGCATTTATGTCACAAAAATTGAACAAAGCCCAGAGGAATTATTCAATAACAGAACTGGAGTGTTTAGCTGTAATTCTGGCAATAAAAAAATTTAGGGCGTATATTGAGGGTCATGAGTTTAAAGTTATAAGTGACCATGCCAGTCTCAAATGGCTCATGAGACAAAAAGACTTATCTGGTCGATTGGCCAGGTGGGCTTTGAAACTGCAAGGCTTCGACTTTACGATAGAACACCGTAAAGGTAAAGATAATGTCGTTCCGGATGCTTTGTCGCGTGTCTTTAATGAGGATGCTACATTAGCTGAATTAGAGATACAAACATTACCTTCGATTGATTTGAACTCAACAGTATTTGACTCACATGATTATGCCAAATTGCGAAACGAATTTTCAAAATCAAATTTAAAGGATTATCGGGTAATTGACAAATATATTTACAAAAGAACAAATTTTACTTCAGGAAATATTGACGAATCTGAAAATTGGAAATTATATGTTCCTTTGGAATTGCGTAAGGATGTTATTTTTGCAGCACATGATGTACCAAATGCAGCACATGGTGGCATTGCCAAAACTGTGTATCGTGTTAGACAATACTTCTATTGGCCTAAATTAGTTATTGATATTAAAGAATATGTTAGCAATTGTTTATCCTGCAAAACTTCAAAAACACCAACAACGTCACTTAGACCATCTATGGGACAAATGGTGGAAACAGTAAGACCTCTACAACGTTTATATATTGATATAATTGGTCCTTTTCCACGTACTAAGAATGGGAACATAGGTATTTTAATCATTTTAGACCATTTTACGAAATTTTCATTTTTAAAAACATTAAAGAAATTCATAACCAAGCCAATAATCAGCTACCTCAGGAACGAAATATTTTGTTGTTATGGTGTTCCGGAAATAATAATTTCAGATAACGCAAGCCAATTTAAATCCGCAGAATTTAGAAAACTTGTTGACAAATATGGAAGTAAACATCAGTATACTGCAATCCATAGTCCCCAATCAAACGCGAGCGAGAGAGTGAACAGATCGATAAATGAAGCTCTTCGTTCTTATTGTCGTAATGATCAACGCCAGTGGGATGAGTTCTTGCCAAGTGTAAATTGTGCTATACGAAGTAGCATCCATCAAACGACGGGGCGAACTCCTTACGAACTTTTATTTGGACAAACGATGATTACTCATGGACAAGACTACCAAATTTTACGGAAGTTAAAACTTTTCCTCTAAAAGTAGACACCGAACTTGAAAGACAGGACAATTTTACATTGTTGCGTGACTCTATTCGGACAAGGATTAAGGAAGCTTATGATAGAAACGTGAGATCGTACAATTTAAGATCACGCAACCGGGAGTTTAATATTGGGCAAATAGTAATACGTCGCAATTTCGTACAGAGTTCTTTAGTAGAAAATTTCAGTTCCAAGCTAGCACCTACAGGTGTTAAGGCTATAGTTAGGAAACGAATTGGAAACGTGCATTATGAGCTTGACGACGTTAATGGCGGGTATAAAGCAGTTTACCATATCAAAGATATATGGGTATGATTTCTAATTATGTTTACGAATGTATCGTATGTCACCTTTTTCAGATGAAAATTTGCACTAATGTTTACTTTTCATCTGCTTTGTGAGGGTGACTGCTTTAGATTGGTTTAAGTTTCATTACTTATTACTAATTTATTTTGTTGGGTGTAGAAGATTTTCTTTGCATATAAAAAAAAAATAAGTTTTTTATATGAAAATATAGTTACACACAAAAAAATAATTTAGGTAATTTTACCAAGGCGTGCATAGGTAATTTATTTTTATATAAAAAGAAAAAACTAAGTTTTATTGTCTTAAATAATTGGTAATTTATACAATAAGTATTGTCTAAAACTTTTGTTAATATTACTAATTGGGTCAGGTATCTTCTTCGAATTTTTTTATTATATGTACATATGTATACGTATGTTTATTTTATTTTTTAATTAGAATTTTCAGATGTGAAAAAAAACATTCAAATATAAATTTGAATTTGGAATTTTTAAATATAAAGTTAAAAAAATGAAATTAAAAACTATTCAACCAAGGATAAAAATCCAACGTATGGAAGTAAGTATTATTAACATAAGATTTGGAACTCCGCTGAACTTTTTAAAGATAAGACAGAATAATATTAACAATAAAACCAATAATTATTTATTACTTTTATTGAAGATGATTAATTTGGACGACACGATGCTGGATCAATATGGATTTGAAAGACAAAATTAGTTTTAATCCTTATTAATGTAATCCTAATTATTCGCATCTCAAGCTACAACAAGTATTTCACACAAATTCCTTGCAAAGGAAGAGGCAAAAATGTTCCAGATTTTACCCTATTTGGAAACTATGGGCAGTCATGGGCTCACAGGTTAAAATTAATATAAAAGTGTCAGTAGATCATTAAATTAATTGTTACATATTATGAATTGATAAATAAAATATAATGAAATTAAAAATGTAGTTATTTTCTTTAAAGTCTGTCTGTAACTAAAAAAAGTACATAGAGTTTTTTTTAAAAAAATGCTTTTTTGTTAAAAAAAAAGTAGTAAATTTACCTAAAACCTATGTTCTTGTACAAAATTTATTAGATAAATTTTCTAAAATATAAATTTAAACTAACTTTGCTATCATTGGTAAATTTTCAAAGTTTCTTAGTAATTTTAACAAAATATTTAGATACTTTTTCGAACATAGAAATTACCATAGTAAAACGTTTTATTGCCTAAGAATCTTAGATACTGCCATGCTACCCTTGCGCTTAGGTAATTGTATACCATCTTTTTAGGTAATTTTACCTATGATTTTTTTTGTGTGTAGTTACACACAAAAAAATAATTTAGGTAATTTTACCAAGGCGTACATAGGTACTTTATTTTTATATAAAAAGAAAAAACTAAGTTTTATTGTCTTAAATAATTGGTAATTTATACAATAAGTATTGTCTATCTCAGGTATCTTCTTCGAATTTTTTTATAATATGTATGTATGTTTATTTTATTTTTCAATTGTGAAAAAAAAAACATTCAAATATAAATTTGAATTTAGAATTTTTAAATATAAAATAAAAAAATTAAATTAAAAACTATTCGGGGGTTGCTTTAAAACCATGTGAGATAAGGCCATTATGGCTTTATTGCTGAATTGAATGGGAGATAAAGCCATAATGGCCTTATTGCCCAATCATTGAGAGGTAAGGTCATATTTAAAATTTTGCCATATTTTTTTCGCAAATGAGAGATAAAGCCATATTTTTTCAGAATATTGTTATGCATGGTGTTAACATTCTGTAAAAGGGAAAATCCTTAGTTATCATTAAAAAACCTTTTTTTATTCTTGTGACGCACTCAGGAAAACTTTATTCAGCGAAGCCACCTGCCGCGCCCTACTGGAGGAAAAACCCCACGCAGAAAAACTTTAGTATGCGAAGCCAGATTTCAATACTTAACTTTAGTGTTTCCGGAACTGAAATAAGAGATAAAGCCATTTTCTAATATTGCTAATGTGAGCTAAGGCCATGATGGCTTTATCTCCCTTTCAAATGAAAAAAAATAAAAAAAAGCATTTATCTCCCTATTGAATGAGAGATAAAGCCATCATGGCCTTATCTCACATGGTATTAAAGCACCCCCAACTATTCAATAAAGGATAAAAATACAACGCATGTAAGTGAGTATTATTAACATAGGATAAAGAACTCCGCTGAACTTTAAAAAAAACAAGGCAGAATATCGACCCCTTTGCGCGAAATTATCGTATGTTACAAAAACCAAATTTTACAGGACAGCCACTTTTCTCTGCTTTCGCTTGCAATATCAATATTAAAATATACATTCAATTTTTGGAGCAACGAAGTGGAATTCGCCTATAATATTTTGTCAGGTGACGTCTCTTTGAATGTAGAACAAGATTGCATCAAAAACTCAATTTCAAAAAAATTGGCATATACGATCATTTCGCGCAAAGGGGTCGATATATTTACAATAAAACCAATAATTATTTATTACTTTTATTGAAGATTATTAATTAGGACGACACGATGCTGGATCAATATGGATTTCCAAGACAAGATTAGTTTTAATCCTTTGACCTCAAATGAGCCCAAAAAACAGCCCGGAACTTTAACAAACAACAAAAAGTTTCAGTATATTATTAAATTAATTGATACACATTATGAATTGATAAATAAAATACATATTATGAAATTAAAAAGGTTAAAAAAGTATATAGTTTTTTTAAAAATGCTTTTTATTAAAAAAAATGTATGTAGTAAATTAACCTTAAACCTATGTTCTTGTACAAAATTTAACTTAGATAACTTTTCTAAAATAAAAATATAAACTAACTTTGCTATCATTGGTAAATTTCCAAAGTTTCTTTGTAATTTTAACAAAATTATTAGATACTTTTTCGAACATAGAAATTACCTAAGTTAAACGTTTTATTACCTAAGAAACTTAGATACTGCCATGTTACCCTTGCGCTTAGTTAATTTTATACCATATTCTTAGGTAATTTTACCTATGAATTTTTTTGTATGTAGTCATGAATGTTGAATTTTAATGACAAATGTTAAAAATTTTCATTATTGATTTGGATTTTAAAAGAAATAGCTTGAGGTCGATCAAATATTAAAGAAAAATTTATAAAAACAGCGCAAATCTTTAAAACGTTTGGATCACGTTAATCAAAAGTATTTATTAAAAGCAAAAAGTATTAAAAAAAAAATACATGTTTTAAGCGGAAATTACCGGAAACGCTTAAAATTTTTAAGAATATTAGATTTATGTCGTGTTCCACATTAGCGCTGGAATAAAATTAAATGAAACTTAAGTTCCACAAGCAAATTTATGTTTTAAAGAAGACGATCCACCTAACTATCCGCCTCGGAACAATTTCTCCGCTAAAGTAAACAATTGGGAAACTCGTTTCAAGGGAATCACAAGCCGAGGATAATTTTTTTCTTTTACATCAGCACAGCGAAAAGACACACATTTGGAAAATGTTTTGGGAATGAAAACGAAAATATTCGTATAACTATTTGCACAACTCGACAAAGTATTGGTGAGAAAATGATTGGCACAAACAAAACAACTCCAAGATTAGATTTTTTTTTTATTTTATTTATTTTTTATTTAATCTAATATCTTTTAATGAAATGTATTAAATTACACAAAATTAGTTTAATTTTAAAAATTACTCGGTCACCGTATTGTTTGTTTGAAGAATTTTTTTGCATCCTTAAGGTATGCTATACAAGTAATACAATTACATTAATCATTTTAACATTTTCTACCCATTTTATTCGTACTATTGTGGATGGTATCATAACTGAAAAGGAAGAAATATGTACAATTATAATACAATCCACTAAAAAAATCTGTTTTAAACACAATAACCAAAACTATTATTAACTATATTAATAGAAAGAAAAAGAAACGTTTAGTGTTAGGTTATACGCAACCGACCACTGTCAACCGGCGCCTGCTGACATCGATGGATAATAAACGTAAGTTTCATTATTTCTGTTAATATATTCAAACATACTTATTTTAATTCTGCCTATATTAATAAAAAATTGTATACATTGAAATAGAAATGTTATATGAACAATTTTGAATTCCTATATATTGAGTGCAACACAAGTTACCATTGCGTTATTTTTTTTTTATAATAGTTTTTTTTTGTGTTGTTCATGTTACATTTGCTATAAACACTACATTCTAAAATTTCAATTTAGCTCTGTGTTTTTAAACATATTGTCACCCTATAACAAAATATCTTTTAGTTCATTTTCGTTAGAACAGAAAATATCAAATTCATAAAATAAACATATGGTGACAAACTTTTCATAGTAATGTTTAATATTTAGTTTAAAATAGTAAAAAGAAGAAAAAACACCAATTATTTTTTTTATTGTTACATTTTTTTTAAATCGAATTTTAACATTAATAAAATTTATAACCTATTGTAATTTTTTTTTTGAATATGGAATCTTGAATTTTTTATTTATTTACGAAAAGTGAAGTTAATGGTATGGGGGTTAGGCGGAATTGTTTAGTTCGTTAATTTTTGTTAGTTTTGTTTTGATATTGGGCTGACAGCCAATTATAAATTCTTGTCAGCATGGAGGGTGGGCTTCGGAACAGTGTAGCAAATTACATCAAAAGCTATACCATAGTCTTTAACCGCTTCTTCTTCTTTTATATTATGTGGATCATTATATATTTTAAAGCTACATAAAGTAAAGTCACTGTGACGGATTCAAATACATTCATAACTTTTTTATTTATTCTCATAAGGGAACACAACTCACTCCCCACGGACGAGCACGGCCGTAATATTAGGTAGCACCGTTCCCAAAAACTGAAATTCAGAATTAAGAATCGTTACAACATTGCATATTGAATTTTATGTTTCTAGGTCCAATACTAAAGGAAATTCAAAAAGTACCAGTTAAGGAACAAAAAAGTACCAAAAAGTTCCGTCATAGATTCTTATCCACACAGGACATTGCATTGATTCTTATCCACTCAGGACATTGCATGTTGAATCTTATGTTTTTAGGTCCAACATAAACGATAATTTAAAATATACCAAAAAGTTAAGTAAAATATCAAATTTCCTGTATTTCCCCTTTTTGGTACTATTTTCCCCCCATTAAAGTATAAAAAATTTCAGTATTATAGTGGCAGCCCATAATATAGTACGAATATTTCAATGAATGGAGAAAAATGTTTTTTAAAAAAAGTACCAAAAATAGTTACGATTTACACCTTAAATGTTCGAATTTCGAAAAAGTACCAAATTCATATTCGTATTTTTTTGATAAGTTTCGAATATGGTATTAACTTTGTTTCAATGTTTATTGGTTCAAAAGATAAATGGGGTGTCAAAAAAGTACTAAAATTAAGATTTTACCCATTTACTCCCAAATAGGGCCGAATAGGGCCGAATTTCAAAAAAGTACCAGACACCTGTCCGCTTATTTTTCTAAAGAACAACGATAAGTATTAAATTTTTTTTGTATCTCTTTTAGTTTTCGAGATATAAGGTTGACGTATTTTCCCGTTTTTACCCTTTTTTACCCCTTAAACATTTGAATTTCCAAAAATCCCGTCTTAGTGGATCGATTTGGAGTGTGACCAATCTCTGGTCCAAATTTCAAGTATTTAGCTTCAGGCGTTTAGGCTGTGTGATGATGAATCAGTCAGTGAGTCAGTCAGTAACGTTACAATTTTATATATATAGATTGATTTTTTTTTTTTTGTATTTTGGTGTAAAGCGCAATTTAGTGAAAGAGAGAATAAATTTGAACAACATGGTCTAAAATACAAACTTAATTATTAATTGGTCGGTTTTAAACGATTTTGGTAGGTTTTGTAGACAATTTTGGTCGGATTTAAAAATTTTTAACGGCAATCCTGCAACATGGTCTAAAATACAAACTTAATTATTTGTTGGTGCAACGAGACGATTCTGTGGAAGTTCCCATATTGGGTTTTTAATATATAAAAAAATTGCGCGGTTTCAAAAGATTTTGGTAGGTTTTGTAGACAATTTTGGTCGGATTTAAAAATTTTAAGTGGAAACCCTGATTACGATCGGTCGTATTTATAAACAAAGAGGATGAGAGGAAACGCGTTCGAGTAATTGGTTTAGCTGTTAAAAATTTGCTATCATCGATTCTTGTTTCGTCAACACCAAGGCGAATTGACTAGAAGGTGGGGTCAAGTCAACATGTGGTGTTTTTTTTCGGTGGTCGAGTTGTCAAAGTTTGTATACAAACTAGTTTTTTATGTAAACAAACCGGTTTTTTTTACTAGCAATATTTTTGACAACCCGACCACAAAAGCATTGTAGTTGTAGAGTTGACCTCACCTTCTAGTCAATTCGCCTTGGTCAACACTCACTGTAACATAACTTTACTTGTTTTATATACACTTTAAGGATTTCTTTCATTATGTTTTATTGTTTTTGCATTATACGCATTCATAAGAGTTTTTTTTTTATATTACTGTTTGTTTAATTATGCTCTTCTTTTTATTTGTTGTTTAAAAACCCCGAGAATTAAAAAAAAGAATAAAGAAATATATTAAATATATATTTTTGTTAATTGTAATTTTTAATATTTTTATTATTGATGTTTATGTTCACTAATTAAAAATTATTTTAAAGCGTCCATTCGCTGATATTATATTATTTTTTTTTATAATACCTATTATGAGATTATAAATATACACTTATTCATGTTAAAAATACCGTATGCCGAGTAAAAAAAACACGTCTGCAAGCAGATGTTGTTATTATTTTAAATAAAATTTATTTTTACTATTATAAATAAGTTATAATTACGAATAAATAAATTACTATGATAAATTTAATATTATGAAATGCATACATAAAAGTCACATAAAAGATTAAAAATAAATATTTTGTGGAAATTAGCAAAAAAAAAAAAAATTTTGACATTGTCGCTCCGGGCGTGCCCATAAAAGTTCAAAAATTTAATTCTTTTAATATTAAGGCGTTAGTAATCTATTTCTTTTAATATTTATATATTTTTTAGTGCTATTTTATGTAACCGCCCCCAAAAGGGGAAGAAAGGTGTAATTTTACATCTTTAGGTTTTAAAGCTATCGCCGAGGTTAAACGTTGCATTTGCTTAACAAAAGTATGGGAAAACTTTAAAAAAATTTTATTTTTCGGAGGTTGAATTAGTTCTTTAAGGAGGAACTTTTTTCTCCTTGGTCCGATTGTATTAATTTTTTGCTTAACCTGCCTAGGACCAGAACACATATTTCTGCGATCTGGGGCACTCAATAACTTTTAAGAAGCAATATAAGCTAAAACAAATAGAAATGTCCGGCTAGACTGGCAAAATAGCCCTATTTGCGTCGGTTACGGTCGTATTGTCATAGAAAATAACTATTAAGGCTTAGTTAGGCGTACGTTGCTGTACCTTATCTATACTGTATCAATCAGCTGTTCGCCTTTTGTTATATGAAAAGCAGTAGCTTACCGAAATGTAGTTGCAACGTACCATTCTGTATAAAATAATTAAATGCGGGTATTTTTGCTCTTTGTTTGGAACTTTTTCAGTATAGCTATGGAATTGCGACAAAACAACTGACAATATAACATATTTCCATATACATATACAAATATACATACACTAGATGACCCGTGCGAATATTTCGCACCGTTAGTTGTCATTATTGTAACATAAAATGAAAAAAATTAATAGAAATTTTAGTAACTTCAATACATTTTAAAATATAATTTTTATCAATGAAAATATCAATTTTTCAATTTCAAATTATTTTTCGTCATTAGTGTTAGAAATAATCTTTAAAATGAGATATTATTCATTAAATTTGATGCGGTGGTATGGGAGATATTTGCAACCGACAAAAAAAAGTGCTTTAGAAATATATTATATGCATAAAATAAGCAAATGAATATAACCATACAATGGAAATATGAAACAAATAAAAGGCTTTAAATGATATAAAAACCTTGTTTGGTGTATGTACATTAACAATATTTGTATGTATGCTAAAAATATATATAGGCTAAAATACAAATTTGTTTATTGTAAATCTTAAATGTAAGTATTAAATTATTCTGTTTTAATACCATTTAAATCACTTGGTACTTTTTCTGCACAGCGGTCACTATTTAAACATTTTTGATTCCCATCACTGTGTGTATTGTTTTATTCCCTGCAAATAATAGGAACAGTCCAAAAACGCGTGTAAAGAGTAGCCCATAAGTGACTAGGACTAGTCCAAAAGTAACCCAAACGTATGGAAAAACATGGTCTATTTAACATTACAATGTCCTGGGCAGGACCATATAACCCACCTTTGGACTACAAAGGAGTAGTTTTAAAATTACCCCATGGTATACACAAGTGGACTAGTTTTGAAGTCGTTTAAAAACGAAAGCACGTCGTTAAAAAACGATGACATGTCGTCTCACTACAAACACTTTTATCAAAATGGATCAGGTGGTCCAATATAATTTGCAGGGTTTATACATTTGCGATTTGTTTGTGTATGGGAAAACATCCCTGCAAATAAAATTGGACCACCTGATCCATTTTGATAGAATGGACTACTCCATGGACTGGTCCGATGTAATGCAAGCATGGACCATGTCATTGTTAAAAAGTGTTTGTAGTGAGACAACATGTCTTCGATTTTTAATGACGTGCTTTCGTTTTTAAACGACTGCAAAACTAATCCTCTTGAGTATACCATTATGGGTACAGCAAAGTTCGCCTAACTGGGCCTTAAAAATAGAAAATGCAACAATTTTTGTGTTTTCAAATTACACAGTTTTTCCACCTGAGACGTCAAATTCAATCGCAGAGAGTATTATCTTACGTGTAGACTGTAAAATAGTGTTAATATTAATATTATAATATGTAAATATTATGAGACAGTTCACAGGAAAAAAGTAACCCTTTTGGATAAACAAGGTCTGCTGGCTCCATTCCATACTCATATCTTTTTTACACAAGCTGTTATGGCGGAGAAGGCCTTCCGCTCTCGCTTCTTGAGCAGGTACATAAGAATGGTAACGGGATCAAAAAAAATTATTATTTTGCTTGTGCAAAAAAAAAACAATACAAAAAATGTTACTCCTTTTCTACTCCCTCCTCATAAAAGCGAGTGTGGAAGGTGTATCTTATCTTTTATACCAAAGAGCCGAGGGCTTCTATCAGGCATTCTTTAGCTGTTAGATAAGAATATTAATTGAAACAAAAAATGGTTAAGCAGGCCTTTAAAAAGGCCTGAAGTGAAAAGGTCTTCCGAGTTTTCCCGCTGTGTTGTTATGAGAAATCTTATAAAAACTATCTTATAAGATGATCCAGCGGGTAAATGGAGTACGGATGCTTTCTAGAAGGCCTCTGTACCCCATCCTTTAGTTATAAAAGGCCTGCTCGCTCCATTCCATACTCATATCTTTTTTACACACGTTGTCATTGCGGAGTAGGCCTTCCGCTCTCACTTCTTTAGCAGTTACATAAGAATGGTAACGGGATCAAAAACAATCATTATTTTGCTTTTGCTTGTGCAAAAAAAAACCATACAAAAAATGTTACTCCTTCTCTATTCCCTTCTCATAGAAGCGAGTGTGGAAGGTGTATCTTATCTTTTAGGGCACTGCTACACGTTCAATAAATATCGTGATATTTCTAGTATCACAATATTTATTGAACGTGTAGCATGCAATATTGATGGATCGCGATCCATATCGCAGAATGGCCTAAAATATGAAATCCAGATCGCGGATCGTGGATCGCGTAATAAATATAGAACGTGTAGCATTTTCATGATATTAAATAGTCATGATACGTCAGTAAAAAGTGTCAAAATAAAAGAAATAAAATACGCAGTGGAAAAAATTAAACAAATAAAAAGTTAAACAATTGACAAAATTTGTGTAAAGTTTATTGAAATAAAGGGTAATGGCAGAAGACAGCCAAATCGAGTGGGTTCTGCCGGTGGAATCGGAATTAAGCAGTGAAAAAATTATTTTAAAAGATTTCAGTTTTAATTTGAAGGCATTGCCGGAATTGTGGGACTCGTCGGCTAAAGCTTATTCCGACAAAATAAAAAGAGCGACTGCACTGCAAAAATTATTAAAGGTTTTTAAAAAAGCAAGCAAAATAGCTAAACAGGTTTTCTTTTGGTTTTCTCGCGACATTGATAAACGACCCGCACAACACAAAAATAACATATGTAAATACTGACGCGATAAATATTGAACATGTAGCATACGCTCGTGATCCATCAATATTTTAAAATGGATCGCGATCCAAATATCACGATCTTTATTGAACGTGTAGCAGTGCCCATACACCAAAGAGCCGAGGCCTTCTATGAGGCATTCTTTACACAGCGTTTACATTTGCCAGTACTGGCAAGACAGTAAGCATATACATATTAGTTGGCAAAACAATGCAAAAACAAAATAGCTGTAAAAGTGTTTATGTATTAGTGAAAAACATTGAATGAATTGCTACTGTCTTGCCAGTACTGGCAAATGTAAACGCTATGTTAGCGGTTAGAGCCCGAAGTAAGAAGATATTCTGAGTTTTTCCGCTGGGGAGCTGTCAAACACTAGATAAAAATGTGTGAACCGTATACATATGTATGTATTAGAACACATGTTCATCAATAAATGTTAAAACTAAACGTATAAAATTTAATTACAAAATTTACAAATTTGTAATAAACAATTATTAAATTTAACAAAAATTTTTTAAGGAAAATATTCATAGAAAATTTGTTTTCTAAACCTTTATTAAACTAAAATTTTTTTTTATGAATACAGACATAATACAAAATTAACAAGTTTAAAATAAAAAAATTATTGAAAAATAAATAAAAGAACTTTTTTTTCCTTTGAGCTCGAGGAAAAAAAAAGTTATTTTATTTATACATTTTAAAGGTCAAATTAAACAAAATATAAGATTTATTGAAAAATGTTCATAGAAAAGTAAGAAACTAAACTTTATTGATCTTCTTCGGTTTCTTTTCTTTTTTCTTGTATAAACTGATGTACAAAATCAACAGTATATTATTAAAACTTGAACTATATTTGCCTAAATAAAATTGATAACATAAAGTTAAGTTTAATATATAAGTTGTACCAAATACTTGCTCCCTGCCTTTACTTTGACAAACAGTCTGTTAAAAAAAAAATTAACAATAAATAACAGCAAACATTATCGAAAAAGAACATTTATATTAGTCTGAGTTCATACGGCTCATGTCTTATTGACAAGATTCTTCCTTTTTCTTCTTTGAACATGAATTGGCGTTCAAATGATTCATGTCATGTTGACGACATGTTTTTTATTTTGTATAGTCGTGCGTATGCATGTGTGCTTTTTTGATATTGTAAGCAATATCAAAATTACGCAACGAATGAAAAATCAAAACGTAAAGACAGTACATGCATCTGTGTACTCGTTTCTTTTCCCCTCGACCCTCTCGCCTATAAAGTAGCAATCATATCAATAAGACATGAGCCGTATGAACACAGACTTACAGAATGTTAGTGCTGGTTCACACTCTTCAAGTTTTGGCCTCAAGTCCTGAGTTTTTAGGAGAGAGAGGAAGAGAAATGGCAATCTCTTTTTCCTTCTCTCCTAAAAGCGCAAGACTTGACGACTCAAACTTGACTAGTGTGAACCGGCACTTATAGGATTAACGACCAGCGTTGCCAGAATTAAGATTTTATCTTATTTTTAAAAATTTTTGAACAAAATAAGATTTGAAGATTTTTTGTCTTAAATTAAGATTTTTTATTTTAAGAAATAAAGATTTTTAACTTTAAGTTTGTACAAATTAATTAAAACGACTGATCATTTTAATGATTCGAAAAAGAATAATTTATTGTATTTTTAATTATATAACCGAACCTTCTTTTCTTAACTAAAAAGTGCTGACCTAGTGTCTGCACCACACTACAAATTTTTATGTTCTAACCAATAGGAGACTTATAGCTAAGCTAAACAGAAATTATTAAAATCAAAAAATACAAAAAGTACAAAATATAAGAAAAAAAAAAGGCCAAACGCTGGTATCATGAAATGTGACACCAGCGTCCGTTAATGGTTTTAACATCGTTCACCTACAGTGGGTGACGAAACTGTGTTAACTGCCCCACCTCTTAAGTTAAGATCGTCCTCGGTCTTCTTCAAGGCAGATTCAATAGCGGATTTAAGACTTACTTGTCTTCGTTTCTTCATAAGTCTGCCCATTGCAAGTACTACAAGGTAGCACGCCATAAACAGTGCAAAAGTAATACCTCCAACCAACACAGATCTAGCCTTTGTTTCTTCTTGCAGCTCACCGATGTAACGCAGGTTTTCTATGTTCATCTCGTGCAGCAATGGTAGGCTGAGTACATTCTTATGCTCTGTGACGTTAATCATAGGGAAAGTTGGCGTGCCAGGTTTTCTGTTTTGCACATTGTTTTTATTGATAAACAAAGAGCCGTTGATAGCAATGCTGGTTTCAAACACAATCAAATACGTGCCGTTTAATTTTCTCTCCTTGTGGCCACTCTCGTTGATATTCACAGTTGCATCATTAATAATAATAATACCGTCGTCAACTTCGATCACCGGTTCTAAATTGTTATACTGGGTGTTGCAATGTGCCACCATTCCAGAAATCAACTGTTGAGCAGAGGTAGAATTTTCAATTATTTTACAAAAGTCTGATGATAAGGTGCGTTGACAAAGATGGACTGAATGAGTTTGATTTCCACAGTCTGCCACTGTATTTGTAATAGAGAGTTGTAATATTTTTCCGGAGTGAGGAACCGGAAAGACAGTTATCTTCTTGCATAATTGCTGGGGCCTTGGATACTTAATTATAAAATACAAAAAATCTTCGCTTAAAATAACCTTAGTACTAGATACGCTAATTAAAACAGATATGCTAACACTTGTGTATTGCTCGCTACCGTTCAACAATTTTAAATCTTCCTGGTCCAAAATAGCTGGATTAACAACATTTAACTTGGCCAGTGCTACAGACAAAATTGAGTTCTGCAGTTCCATCAAAATCATTCTATTTCTAGCCAATAAAATCTCGAAAAGGTTACCAGTGTCAATCTGTTCCTTTTTGGTATTCTTTATAATCGTATTAATAGCATTAGTTAGTGTTTTGAATTTTAATTTGCAGTTTTGTATTTATTTCTATTTGTCTATTGTTAGAATCTATCAGCTGCTTCTGATTTAATCTTAAATTTTCAAAATCATCCGCATCAGGCGTACCAGCAATAACCTTTAATGCACTTCCTATAAAATTAATGCTTCTTGCATGTCTGTGATGGACATTTAGGGTTGATAATAACGAGGTTATGTGCTGGATGTCTGAATCTAAAATCTTTTTCATATGGGATTGTGGGAATACGTCCATCACTTTAATGGTATCATTAGCAGCCTCGTAATAAACGCTAAGGTTAGTTGTGTGACGCAAGTAGCCGTAGTCTCCCCAAACCACAACATCTCCGTCTAATATAGGGATGTAGTCAGAATGCGAATAATCTATTATCCTTGCTAGAGCAGTAGTCAAAATGAGCAATACCAGTAATTTTAGCCTTAACGATAATGAAAAATAAAGCCTAAGTTTCGCTTTTCTTTTAATATAAATTTTTACATAAGAGTAATTATTATAAGTTTCTTCCATTTTTTTGGTGGAAAAAATATCTATCTAAAATTGTCTTTATGGACCACCCGCCCCTTTATAAGAACGGTTGTTCCCATATCAGCTTCCACTACTGCTTCTTCGTACAAATCTTCTGTTTTAAAGTCGATATGTCTGACATGATCTTCTTTGGTCTCTGAAAATATTATACCGTCGTCAACATAGACGTGACAAAATTTGCCTATTTGTTCTCTAATGCTGGGTACACACAGTGCAACCTACATGCAATCTGTTTCAATGCAACCTCAAAATATCAAAGCGTTTTGATGTTGATGCAACCTTCAATGAATGAAAATGAATTTAATTCACTAGATTGCGTAAATGTGTTGCATAGTGTGTACCCAGCATAAGGACATCATCAATTGCCCTTTGAAACATACTCGGGGCATTTTTTAGCCCAAATGGTAACTGAAAAAGCAGTTTTTTTCCCTGTTTCTTTCATCAAGTTCTATCTGGTGGAATCCAGATTTCAAATCTAAAGTGGTAAAGTATTTCGGTTAGAGCGAAGTATAACCGATATATTTGGAACCGGGTATTTATCATCAATTGTCTTATGATTGAGTTTCCGAAAGTCTATTACTAGACGTTTCTTCTTATTGCCCAAATCATTCACACCCTTTTTGTCAACAACCCAGACTGGGCTGTTAATCAGTGACCTGGAAGGCCGAATGATGCCATCTGTCAAAAGTTTTTTACTTCGGCATTAACAAAATCCGCTACACCCATTGGGTATGGGTACAGCTTTGAGTAAACTGCTTCTTCGTCCTCCATGCGAATGGTAGCGACGATATTGGTGTTATAAGGCAATGCCTCATTAGGATCGGCGAAAACCTTTATTATTTTCTTAATTATTCCTTGAAATTCTGTTTTTATACTAAACGGTACTTCTATTCTATCAACTTCAACGGAATTGACATCATTACAATCAAAAAAAATTCAATTTCTCTACTCCAGTATCATAAGAAAGTTGGCCTGTTTTCAGTTCGATATTTGCATTTACACGCTTTAACAGATCTAATCCGATAATCCCATCAAAAGTGGATAAAGAATTTAAAATAAAGAATGGTGTATTGACACCAAATAAGTTAATATAACATTTCTCTTTAACAGAATCTTTTCCATGAATAGAGTGAACTAAAAACCTTTTTTCTACCGGCATTATATTTTTAATTTCTGGTAATATCTTAATATAATTTTTTGCAGAGCCTGTGTCAATCAACAAATCAATGTTCCTTCCTGCTATCGTTCGCTTTATAAACGGTAACAGGGACCTACTTCTAAAAAATTAACGTAATTGAAGAAAACAGCTGCTTCATCTTCAATGTCTTGACATTCTGATTCCGCAGCTTCATTATATTGATCTCCCTCATTAGAAATTGTATTAATTCTTTGATATTTTAACCCAGAGTTTCTATCAAATGTCGCAGGTCTCTTGAATTGATGCGATTGAGCATCTTTATGGTAATTTGATGTTCGCGTAAAGCGAGAGGATGTTGGATCTACATCCATAGGTTCTGGGTGGTTTGTACTGTAATTTTTTTCATAAAATGGATTTTTTCGGCAAAATAAAAAATGATTGTCAACTGCTCCTTTCAGTATGTCTTTACTCGTTTCGGGGCGTACCTTTTTTCCATCAGTTCTATTAGCAAAAGTAGCCGCAAACATAACGTTCATGATTCGCTTCGATTTCCTGTGCCAAGGCCTGAGCGGCTGGCATATTTTGTGGTCGAGCAGAGAAAATTATGTCACAGAGTGGTTTTTTAAGGACATACACGAATACCCTAATTGCGTCGTCTCTATATTTTCCATTCATAACTTGCGCTAAAGCTTTATCATAAGTCATTATGGCTTTATTGGTAAGAAGTGAAAGTTTTCTTTCGACCTCTTCGTAAAATTGTACTACACTCAGACTACCCTGTCTTAAGGTGCTGAGTTCCTACTCAACTAAATAAATTGGCCTTTTATCGGCATATGTGAAATCTAGCCTGGCTATGATAGCCGAAAAATTCAGCACGGTGTTGAATGACGCAAGCACGGCATCTGCCGGACCCCTTATTTTATTCCTAATGATCGTTAAAGCTTGATAGTGTTTGGAACTTCCATCAAACTTTTCAAACACTTTGTAGGCCGTATGGGCTGCTTGCCTCCACGACACGTAATCTTCGACCTTGCCCTCAAATTCAGGCAAGGACTTAACCACATCAAGTGATTCACCGCAAGGCGTCGAGGTTTGTTGATTACAAAACTGCCACACGAATTGCAGTTTCTAAAATTTTCGAAATCTCGTCTGCGTTCATTTTTCTTGATTTAGTTTCTCTATCTAATTTTAATGTATCAAACAAATTGCTTAAATTTTCGACACTCATAAGACTTTGCTTTTATATCAAAGAGGAACAAACGTTTCACCGAACCTCTCGATTAAAGGAAATATTGTTAATCTTGCTATTAAAAAATAATAAAAAACTAATGCGATGTGCAACAAAATAATCGGAATAAATTAAATAAGAAACCACACAATTTGCATATTCATTATTATCATTAAATTGATTATCAGCAAAACTTATTATTAAATTTAATCCGAACCAAAATCAAGAACTTGGCACTTTTTCACTTTTTATTTTCTAGGACTATAAGCATGATTCTTTAATTTGTTATGGTGATATCTTAAAAATTTCTCAGTTATGCTTCTTTGTGGCTTCCTTTTAGATCCTTTTAGATTAGATTCATATGACCATAACTTCTTTGGCTCCTTTTTTTCACTTTGTTGATTACAGAACTATTCCTTCATAATCTCTTAATGCTTTAGAATTAAGATTAAAATTATTTCCAGGTTTTTAATTTTTCTTTTATTTTGCCCCACATTGGGCGCCAATTAATTAAAACGACTGATCATTTTAATGATTCGAATAAGAATAATTTATTGTATTTTTAATTATTTAGCCGAACCTTCTTTTCTTAACTAAAAAGTGCTGACATAGTGTCTGCACCACAATACAAATTTTTATGTTCTAACCAATAGGAGACTTATAGCTAAGCTAAGCAGGAATTATTAAAAACAAAAAATACAAAAAGTACAAAATATAAGAAAAAAAGGCCAAACGCTGGAATCATTAAATGTGACACCAGCGTCCGTTAATGGTTTTAACATCGTTCACCTACAGTGGGTGACGAAACTGTGTTAACTTACAACATACATAATTTTTTTACAATTTTTTAAACAGTAAATGTTAAAAACAATGAGGTTTTATAACAGCTTGTTGTCTATTGGTCTGGACATAAAAAATATTAAAAAAGCATCATAGATTAGCAGTTGTTCATTTTGGGAATATTGATTAAAAAAAAATTTTGTGAAAAGAAAAAACGAATTTTTATAAATATTAATTTATTAAAGAAAAAAAAGTTTCATGGTGTAGTACCAAAAGGTAAAACAAATGGAACTTAATCATAGGATTTGGTCTGGCCAGACCAAATTTGGGTTTTCCTTGCAATATTTTTCGAATATAACAAAAAACAGGTGCGTGAATTCTATAAATGATATGTGCGGAATCGAATGAAACTAATTTGGATTTCATTGGAGCAAATATGTTGTATGAAATTCTATTTATATGTAAAAGTCTATTAAATTACCATCTTGGCCAGACCAATTTTGTTTTTTTTTTTTTGCTTGCAATATTTTTCAAATTGCACAAAATATATAAAAAACAAGTAAGAAAGTATAGTCGGTCAAGCCCGACCATATGATACCCTACACCACAGTTTTTAAATACACATCATGCTTATGTGTCCATGTAAATATGGATTTATCTATGTTTATAAACTTCATGAAAATCGGTTTGAAAGTTTGTGAGAGGCAGAAATTGCCCCTGCCTCCCCTTGTGGTCCTATTTTTTAAAAACTGTATAGCTAATGTGTCCCTATAGATATGGATCTATCTATGTCTTAAATTTCATTAAAATCGGTTTGAGAGGCAAAAATTGCCCCTATCTCCCCTCGTGGTCCGATTTTTTTAAAAATGTATACATTTTGTGTCCATATAGATATGGTTCTATCTATGTTTTAAATTTCATTAAAATCGGTTTGATAGTTTCTGAGAGGAAGAAATTTCACCCTATCTTCCCTCGTGGTCCTACGATTCGGTCCATTTTCAATAGGTTTGGTCCTTGTGCTAATAAGAACCTATGACCCAAATTTTATCAAATTATCTCCAAAATTGCGACTTGTACTTTGCGCACAAGGTTACATGGACAGCCAGCCAGCCGGACGGACATCGTTAGTTCGACTCAGAAAGTGATTCTGAGTATATCGGTATGCTTTAAGGTGAGTCTTGGACCACTATTTTAAGGCGTTACACACATCAGCACAAATGCGTAATACCCTCTCCACTATTGTGTTGTGGGTATAATGAATAACTGAAATTTAAATCCGAAATAATTTTAGCCTATTTCCGATGTGCGAAAGAATTCTTTCTTTCGAACAATAACATTTAAAACAAAAAGAAATTCTAAAAATGTTGTGTTGGTTTTAAATGTAGTCGTACAAAAGAAAGAATTCTTTCGCACATCGGAAATAGGCAGTTAACAAAATCAATTTATTTAGTTAACTATATAAATCTTATTTCAACAAAAACACATTTAAATACCCACCAACGCTAGTGAATGAGTGTAAAAAATACACTACTTAATTTCGTGAAATCGCTCCATAAATTACCGTAGGCGTCTAGACGAAGGGTTATTTGCGATGAAGAGATATGGGGCTACAAAGTTATAGTTAAGGTTTTCAGTTTTGTTTATTTTTAAGGACACCTTTTCTTAAAAATTAATATTTCTAAGAGTTACTGCCTATTTCACGATATCACCCGAACGTTTACGTTCGCACAAATAACATATAAAACAAAAACAAAATTAAAAAATTTGTTTTTGGTTTACATGTTATTTGTGCGAACGTAAACGTTCGAGTGACATCGTGAAATAGGCAGTAATTGTGGAATTGCTCTCTTACAGCAAAACGTTTTCTACAGTAATAGTTAGCTAACCGTTAAAAAAAATGCAAATGAGCAAGCAAATAGCCATTAGCAATAAAATTTTGATTTGGTTTTAATGATTTTCATTTTATTTAGCGTATGGATTTAAAATACAGAGAATATATATATTGTTAGGTTTTTCCTTTAATAAACGCGTTTCTGTTTAAATATTCCCTTTATAATAAACCTCTGAGTTCTTTTAATTGCAAATCAACTTTGCAAACTTTATTAAAATGAATTATAATTTTCACATAATTTATCCTCTAACTGAACCGCTTAATGTCTAAAATCAAACTAAACTAAGCATTTACGATTTAGCCTGAATTAATAGTTCACAACCACTCTTAGTAGATTCAAGAACCTTCTAGTCGATTCCAGAACATTCTGTTCGAATTACAGTAGTTTTGACTTAGCTAAACAATCTCCTTTGCACGATTTTTCGTGCAGGTAAATAAAAAATGCAGTTATCTTAAATGCATTTACCTGCCTTAATGTGCAGGTACACAATTGTGGTTACCTGCAAAAAAGTGCAGCTAAAGTAAAATGTTTGATTTAAAAGTAGAATAAAAAAATTATTTTATTAATACAGCTGGCGTCATTAGAAAGTCCCCACTTGGTTAGGGAATCCATAGTTCTGGCATCGTATGCGCGTTAACGGTTTAAATTACACCAGGCTTTACGTGGAAGATCAAAATCGGTGGTCCTCTCGGCTTAGTTAAATAAGGGACTGATTCATCCCGAGTCGTTTCACTGCAATATCAATGAAGAATGTAAAAAAAAATTATCATCGTGTAGATTTCTAGCTAAGAGCGGGGATGGAAGATAGTAAGCTTGCATCGTATTGAATGAAAAGGTCAGAGTTGAGTGGGATGTGCGGGCTTATGCTGATCCTAATGTACTCTTGAAGAAGGGATTGGCTTCGTCTTTGATAAGGGGGTAGAGGTTTTCTAACATTGGCAGCCATTTGACAGGTATAGCTTTGTATGTACCAGATATTTTTCGCATCGTGTTGCTTAACTGCGTGTCAATTCTTTTCACGTGGATGCTGTTCAACCATATTGGAGCGCTGTATTCGACAGTCGACTAGACTAATGCTATTGCTGGAGTTCGTAGGCAGTTTCTTGTTCCTTCGAGCTTCTGTTTTATTTTGTTCTGAGTGGTTTTATATTAGTGACTTCTATACGATAAAGGTGAGGGCGGTACCATAACAACGTATTGATAGCTTCCTATCAGCTTTCTATGTCTCTATTTTCTGCAGTATGATGTTATTTTGAGTAAATCAGTTTCAAGTATTCTCTCTTGCTGTTGAAAACTGTCATCTTAATACGCAAAAGCCATATCGTCGGCATAATTGAATTTGTGGGATATAGAATTCCGAAGATCGCTGATGTAGAGTGTGAGGACCAAAACTTTAAGTAATTTTGGCCACACGAAATAAAATGATAGCAGAATAAAGAAAGAAAAAAAAAAGGAAATGGTGTTTTATTTAATGAGCGGAGAATATCGCAGGGCCAACTCTGTTTATTTAATTTCAGGTTCCACACATGAGCAGACAAAACATAGCCAGCAGAAACAAAGAGTGCACGAGGAGAGGAATTTAGTGGTGAATAACGAGGCGTAATCATACATGTACAGAGACATGTGTACCAAGAGAAGCAGAACTGGTGAGAGGAAATCTATACTCACCACAACCAATGAGAGTGAGGAAAGATGACTACAAAACTACAAATTATTGTCGGCGAGCAGTATATAAACGGCTGCAGCAAAGAATGTGGTCTCTTTTGCTGTGTGAAGGCGAGCTGATAGGAAGTGCGGACAACTGGTAAGGCAAGTGAATACAAAGTACAGTGCTAGGGAAATAGCTAAGAAAGGGAAAGTGGTAGGGCATAACAAGACGGATTACATCCATCTTGACTCAGTGAGATTACATCTAGCTGGGTAGGAGTTATAGCAACAATAGGAGATACTTAACCATCTGACTCAGCAGGATCACATCTAGCTGAGGAGGAGGGATTAGGGCATAGCAAGACGGATTACATCCATCTTGACTCAGCGGGATTACATCTAGCTGGGTAGGCATAGCTAGGGCACTGGCTTAGGGCTCAAGTCGTAGAGATCGCTGTGGTTTACACCCAGACACGTAGGGTACTAGGTAGAGCCGGGATTCACATCCTACAAGGTCGACAAGCTAGCTACTATAGGAGAAGCCAAAACCAGTCCGCACGCCACGAGGTGAAGTTAAGTGGAGGTGGAATCAACCGTGGAGTATAAATAACTAAGAATACAGTGAATTGTAAATAACTAAGGAAAAAATAGTGTAAATAAAGAAGTAAAGAAAAAAAGCAAAATAAGGTGTTATTAAGAAATTTATGTAAGAACCCTGGGAGAGCTGAGCGTACCCCAGCTGCAACCCGGATAACCGGAGGTTCCTTACATTGGCGCCCGAGCAGGGACCCGGAAAAAAAAATATATATAGCGACATAACGCAAAGGGTAATCTGTCAGAACTAAAGAACTGGAGGGGCCTTACACTTTTGAATATGACAAATAAAATTATTGCTTACATCCTCAATAAAAGGCTCGCTACTATCATCGAACCATTGCTGCGTAATGAACAGGCAGGGTTTAGGAAAGGTAAATCCTGTATCGATCAGGTTAGCAGCCTGAGAGTTATAGTAGAGCAATCGGTTGAATGGAGATCCCCATTATATCTACTATTCATTGATTTTGAACGAGCGTTCGACACGTTGCAACAACAGGCTATATGGGGCGCTCTTAAATGCAAAGGAGTTCCAGACACCCTGATAGAACTTATTAAGTGTTTGTATGATGACGCATCTTGCCGTGTTTTACACGAGGGGCTTGTAAGTAACAAATTTCCGGTCGGTAAAGGAGTGAGACAAGGATGTGTGCTCTCCCCGCTTCTTTTTAATATCGTTTTGGATGTTGTAATGACGCAATCAATGAGAGGTGATCGTGGCATAACCTTTGGGTTACAAGGTAGATTGGATGACCTTGACTATGCTGATGACATATGTCTTTTGTCGCATAGCTACAACGACCTTCAGTCCAAACTCAATCTTCTTGTGGAGTGTGCAGCAAAAGCTGGTCTCAATATCAACATTTCCAAAACGAAATCATTGCGTATTAATGCAAACAACAACGAATCTTTAAAAATTCGGAACCATTCACTTGATAATGTCGATCATTTCTGTTACCTTGGTAGCATAATTACGTCATCTGGTGGTAGTAAAGAAGATATTGCATACAGAATATCGAAATCAAACCAAGCATTTGGTGCTTTGAAAAAAGTTTGGAGTTCATCCCGTATTACGCTTCGCACGAAGTTGAAATTATTCAACTCAAATGTAAAGTCGGTATTATTATATGGAAGCGAGACATGGAATATCACGGAAAGAGATTCGTACTCTCTTCAAGTCTTTGTCAACCGATGTTTACGTAGAATATTACATGTCTTCTGGCCAGACACTATATCAAACAACGATCTATGGCAAAAAACGCAACAAAACCCAGTCACAGTTGACATACGAATGCGAAAGATGAATTGGCTGGGTCATACATTCAGAAAGCCACATGATGACGTCACCAGAAAAGCAATTGAATACAACCCTCAAGGCAGCAGGCGAAGAGGCAGACCAGCAAATACATGGCGACGGCAGGTAGAAGCTGAACTACGCACAGCTGGAAAGAGTTGGAGCGAAGCTAAAAGATTGGCAACAGACAGAATTCAATGGAAATCATTTGTAATGGCCCTATGTTCCAACTGGGAATTTTAAAGGACTAAATATATAACACAAAGGCGATATAGATATACCCACAGGAAAAAAACGTCAGATCGGTATTACCCACAGCGCCGTAAACATGGTGCGTACATCATGGGTTTACGTTCTACGAAAGGAAGAATTAGCCCAGTATTTGGAGGAGTTTAACATGGACACGAGTGGTACGGTCGAGGAAATGAGAAAGAGGTTGGCAGCATTCATCACAGGTGATCATGAGGGTAAGGACGAGGTCAGACTCGAAGAGCTGGAGCAGCAACACACACGTGGTCCAACAACACCCAGTACGGCCGCACAGTTTGAAACATTAACAATACCAAGTAGACAACCACCGTTGACCACTAGCCACCCAGCACGAACGATACTAGAAGACTCCGCACCTATCGAGAGACAAGCTGGAAACCCAACCCAAAGTGAGTACAGCTCGACTAATACAAGTTTGTCGTACCCAGCAGTGATAGATATAGTGAGGAAATGGTCATTCCGGTATGATGGCGGCAATGATCCAATATCGTTCATCGAACGCGTGGAAGAGCTAGCGGAAGTATACGGGCTCGACACAAACATGCTGCCACGAACAATGCCGGAGTTGTTAAAGGATATGGCTCTCATGTGGCTCAGAAACAATAATAGACAGTGGCAGACCTGGAAGGCATTCAGAGATGATTTCCTAGGGCACTTCCTACCACCGAGGTATTTTGAGAGATTGGAGGATGAGATACGGCGGAGGACACAAAAACCACGTGAATCGTTTAAGGACTTCGTGGTAGTGTTACAAAATATGATGAGGCACGCGGGGTACAGCCAGCAGCAGCAGATCGAAAGAATCTTTAGAAACTGCTTGGTGGAATACCAGATGTACATTCGGAGAAGGGATTTCAACACGCTGGCCGAACTTATTCAAATGGCCCAAGACTTAGAGGTCATAAGAGAAAATAACCCAGAAGTAAGTCGGGAGAGACGACAGATACCGCGTAGAGGTGACCCGGCGCGTCAAGTAATCCCCTCGGAGGAGAATACACCAATAAACCCATCCACGGCGTGCCGAAGATGCGGGCAGGAGGGGCATGGTTACCGGTTCTGCCAAAATGCTAGTGTGTTATTTTGTTGGCAATGCGGTAGAAGAGGTGTAAGAACGAGAGACTGCTGCCGGAGAAATTCGGGAAATGCCGGAGGGCCGCGCCAGAATCTATGGGGGGCGTCGGCCCAACCAGAACAAGTCCCAAACCAATAAATAGCTTTCGACAAACTGAGTTACGCCTGTTGGCCCAAGTACGAATCGGGGGACAGTATATAGAAGCCACAATTGACACAGGAGCTTCAAGAAGCTACCTCAGTGAACGGGCGGCCAACGAATTGAGGGGAGTCGGAGAGGTGATTCCGGTAAACAACAGGGTCAGGTTAGCGGACGGGGCAATGATAGAAGTAAAGGAGGTTATCAATATGGAAGTGCGATTGGGCGAGAGAGGTTGCAGGCTGGAGATGGGTGTAATGCCATCAATGGTTGATGAAGTGCTCTTGGGGTTGGATTTTCTAAGGGCAACAGAGTGCGAGTTGCGATGTGGAGACCAGGTGATCAAACTTACAACCGTTTCACACCAAGTGATGACGGCGTTGAGTGAACAATTGCCGGCAGGGGAGGGAAAAGCCACAAGAGACGAAAACGAGGTAATTGGGACGTTCCTAAGAGAGGAGCTTAGAAAATTTGAGGACGTCCGCGGGCCGACGCCATTGGCCGAGCACAGAATCACCCTCAAGGATGACAAACCGGTGCGCCAAAGATATGCGCAGCGCAACCCTGAGATGCAGAGGCGCATCAATGAGGAGATAGATCAACTCTTAGAGAATGGGCAAATAGAACCCTCTAACAGCCCTTATAGTGCTCCCATCGTCATGGCACCGAAAAAGAATGGTTCGTGGCGGCTCTGTGTTGACTACAGGCAGCTAAATGCTAAAACAATTCCCGATGCATACCCACTGCCGCGAATAAACGCCATCCTGGACCGACTGCGGAATGCAAGATATATAAGCAGCATAGACCTCAAGAACGGGTACTGGCAGATACCTATGGCAGAAGACAGTGAGAAGTATACGGCTTTTACGGTGGCCGGTAAAGGCCTATTCCAATGGAAGGTGATGCCCTTTGGGTTGACGTCAGCTCCGGCAACGTTTCAGAGGACCCTGGACACAGTAATTGGTCCAGCGATGGAACCCCATGCTTTTGCCTACCTAGACGACATCGTGGTACTTGGTGCTACCTTGGAGGAACACATGGCAAACCTAGGGGAAGTTTTCAGAAGGCTACGAGAGGCGCGATTGAGCATCAACAGAGAGAAGTGTCAGTTTTTCAAGAAGGAGTTAAAATACCTGGGACACGTGGTAAACGAACGGGGTATAAAAACCGACCGGGAAAAAAAACCGGCGATAAAGGTGCTCCAACCTCCACGAAACGTGAAAGAGCTGCGTAGGTGTTTGGGAATTGTATCCTGGTATAGACGTTTTGTACCTGATTTTGCGCAGAGTGTGCAACCTCTGACAATGTTACTACAGAAAGGGAAGCATTTTCGTTGGAATGCTGAACAGCAGAAGGCATTTGAGAAGCTGAAGAAACTGTTGACGGAAGCTCCGGTGTTAGCATGCCCAGATTTTTCGAAAAGATTCACACTCCAAACAGATGCATGTGATTATGGTGTGGGCGCAGTCCTGACCCAAGTGCAGGAAGGTCAAGAGAAGGTAATTTCGTACGCTAGTCGACGGTTGAACCCTGCTGAAATGAACTACTCCGCAACTGAGAAGGAATGCTTAGCGATAGTATGGGCGATTAGAAAATTAAAGCCGTATCTAGAAGGCTACAATTTCACGGTAATAACGGACCACCTCGCCCTTAAATGGCTCAACTCAATCGAGAGCCCGTCGGGGAGAATAGCTCGCTGGGCCCTCGAGCTGCAGCAGTATAGCTTTGATGTCCAATATCGCCGAGGCAAGTTGAATGTGATAGCCGATGCCTTGTCGCGAGATCCAGTAGATGTGTGTCAGGCCTTACAGGAGAAACCCGTAGAGTGCAGCTGGTGGCAGAGGAGGTGCGAGGCGGTCGAGAAGGAGCCCGAGAAATACCCAGATTACACCATCCTAGGTGGAAATTTGTACCGCTATCTACCATCCTCCGACAGAGACGAAGAGTGTGCGCCCTGGAAGCTATGCGTACCATCACCGCAGAGACAGCGTGTGTTGAACGATAACCATGACGCACCAACGGCAGGTCACATGGGCATCAGAAAAACGACTGGCCGCGTCAGCAACAGGTACTATTGGCCAGGTATGTTCCGGGACATAAGAAAATATGTCCAAAGGTGCACAGTGTGTCAGCAGCACAAGCCCAGTCAACAACTTCCCGCAGGACAGATGCTGTCGCGTATTGCGGATGAGCCATGGGCTATCGTATGTGCCGATTTTATAGGGCCTCTTCCAAGGTCCAACCACGGAAACACCATGTTACTGGTGTTTACCGATAAATTTTCTAAGTGGTCAGTGCTAGTACCCTTAAGAAGGGCAACCGCGGAATCACTGCGGAGAAGCTTCCGAGAGAGAATATTGTCGAACTATGGGGTACCTAAGAGGCTTATTACCGACAATGGCACTCAGTTTACGAGCAAGGCGTTCAGGGAGTACCTTAAAGAGATCGGAGTGCAACAGCAGTTTACAGCCCCTTACACGCCCCAGGAAAACCCTACGGAACGAGTCAACCGAACAGTCAAGGTTATGATTGCACAGTACGTCGGCTGCAATCAGAAGACATGGGACGAACTCCTGCCGGAACTACAACTAGCCCTAAACACCGCAAAGTCCGACACCACACAATATAGTGCTGCATTCCTTGTACAGGCCAGAGAACCAAGGCTCCCAGCCGCCCTATACGATGAGGTCACGCCGGGAACCGGTACGGAGGGGAGCGGGCCACACGAGAAGAGCGAAATGCTGAAAGAGATATTTGCCATCGTTAGAAGGAATCTCGTCAAAGCAGCGCAGGACCAAGGCCGTTACTATAACTTGCGTCGAAGGAAGTGGAAGCCGAAGGTAGGGGAGTTGGTATGGGTAAGGGAACACCACCTGTCAAACGCCGCAGACAACTTTGCTGCGAAACTTGCACCCAAGTTCGAAGGCCCTTATCGCATCAGCCGACTAGTATCACCGGTTATAGTAGAGTTACGGAGGGAAGGTCAAAAGAGGACGCGCACAGCCCATATTAGCGACCTGAAAGTACACGCAACAAGTGAGGGCGATAAGGCCGATGAATAGACGCGACATTATCATCACCATGAACAGCAGAAACGACAACGATAGAATCCTACACGTGCCGACAGTCATGTAACAACAATAACAAAGAGCAATATCAACGATGAAGAAAAAAAAAACAATCCGTGACGACAACAATGATAAACCTTTATAACACTAGAAACAGTTTAACAATCACAACACATGAGACAAACAAAAAGAAACAAACAAAAAAAAACAAAAACAAAAAAAAAAAAAAAAAATTTTAGAGCAACATTCCAATAGGCAATAACAACAACAGAACATGAGAAAATGTTGGTAACAATAACACTTAGGGGTTTGTGTGTGAAACAGCAAGAAGAAGACAAATAATAACGGTGCGACAAGTGAGTGCAATCGTTTCAGTGCGTAAACGTAGTAAAATGGGAAAAGAAGAACAAAAATATTATAACGGGTCGATCGGCAATAAGACAATGGGGAAAGTATATATGGCAACTTAATGGAAGAAGTTAGTTTGCAATAAACGGTGCGCGGAAAAAGTCGAAGAAAACAAAGAAAAAAAAACAAAAAAAAATGAATAGAGGTAGCTCGCAGCAACAACGGAGCCCACTCCGGGCGGGAGAAGTAATTGAAATATCAGACGATGAGCGCGATGATAATGAACCCTGGGGTAACGAGTCAGACGCCGAAATGGCCGACACCCAGGCATCGAATATGTCGGACGACAGCCTCCTGACCGAAGCGAGACGTGAAGAGTATGACCCGTATGATCAGTCTGAAGGATGGGAGAATAACGAATCAGATGGTTCGAATGAAACGGGATCCGCGCAGTATGAGCGGGGGCCTGGCATCTTCTTCGGGGCAACCATGGATCGCTATATCCTGCGCCGACCAGGCTATCGGCAGTACATTGCGCAGGTCGGGTTCACGTGGACAGTGGTCGATAGTGACAGCGAGGCAGAGGACCCAGATCCTCTGGTAGAATTCCCAGTATCGCCCAAGAGAGTGGCCATCATGGATGGAAGTTGTACGTCAGAGCAAGAAGCTGTGCAAGAAGACCCGCTGCTACTAGGCACGGACGAGGAGCTCCGGCTAAGTGGGGTCGATGACGACGTGCTGTCGCTTGGGGACTTAAGTCTAGGCAGTTTGGAGGAAATCCTGTTCCAGGCGCTACAGCAGCAGACAGCTGGATACACTCAACCATCCGAAGAAATGGACAAACCCCAAGAAGTGACCGTAGAACCACAAAAGGTAGAGTTAGATCAGCTACCGTCCGAACTGAGAGAGGAAGTCGAAGCCGCAGCTAAGAAATGTAAGCGGCTGTGTTTTGGCCACACGAAATAAAATGATAGCAGAATAAAGAAAGAAAAAAAAAAGGAAATGGTGTTTTATTTAATGAGCGGAGAATATCGCAGGGCCAACTCTGTTTATTTAATTTCAGGTTCCACACATGAGCAGACAAAACATAGCCAGCAGAAACAAAGAGTGCACGAGGAGAGGAATTTAGTGGTGAATAACGAGGCGTAATCATACATGTACAGAGACATGTGTACCAAGAGAAGCAGAACTGGTGAGAGGAAATCTATACTCACCACAACCAATGAGAGTGAGGAAAGCTGACTACAAAACTACAAATTATTGTCGGCGAGCAGTATATAAACGGCTGCAGCAAGGAATGTGGTCTCTTTTGCTGTGTGAAGGCGAGCTGATAGGAAGTGCGGACAACTGGTAAGGCAAGTGAATACAAAGTACAGTGCTAGGGAAATAGCTAAGAAAGGGAAAGTGGTAGGGCATAACAAGACGGATTACATCCATCTTGACTCAGTGAGATTACATCTAGCTGGGTAGGAGTTATAGCAACAGTAGGAGATACTTAACCATCTGACTCAGCAGGATCACATCTAGCTGAGGAGGAGGGATTAGGGCATAGCAAGACGGATTACATCCATCTTGACTTAGCGGGATTACATCTAGCTGGGTAGGCATAGCTAGGGCACTGGCTTAGGGCTCAAGTCGTAGAGATCGCTGTGGTTTACACCCAGACACGTAGGGTACTAGGTAGAGCCGGGATTCACATCCTACAAGGTCGACAAGCTAGCTACTATAGGAGAAGCCAAAACCAGTCCGCACGCCACGAGGTGAAGTTAAGTGGAGGTGGAATCAACCGTGGAGTATAAATAACTAAGAATACAGTGAATTGTAAATAACTAAGGAAAAAATAGTGTAAATAAAGAAGTAAAGAAAAAAAAGCAAAATAAGGTGTTATTAAGAAATTTATGTAAGAACCCTGGGCGAGCTGAGCGTACCCCAGCTGCAAACCCGGATAACCGGAGGTTCCTTACAAGAGGTTAAAGAGAACCGGGGCTACAACTGAACCCAGTGGTAAACCATTGTTGAGCTTTCGGGTAGTACTATGGCTGTCGTTTAGAAAAAAGCCGATCGCTGAGCATGCCCAGGATAATGTTGTAAATTCTACAGCATGGGATAACTTTCGTCAGTTTGAAGATGAGACCCTTTTTCCATACGTTGTCATATACAGCTGTTAGGTTCACAAATGTAACTGTTGTTTTTTACTCTGGGCTAGGTTTTGTTCAGTACAACTACAATCCTTTCTAAAACGGGCCCGCTCAGGTGAAATGACTCGTTCAATGTGCTCTACTATGCGTACTATTAAAATATTATGCGTAATAATAAACGGCTTAAGAGTTTAAAGCAGACAGAAAGGAGGGCAATGGGTCCTCTAGGTTCTTGCCCGGCTTCAGCAGGGCTATGATTTTCGATTTCTTGAACATGTCAGGAAGGTAACCGGAGTGCAATAAATCTGTGTAGAATCTAGCAAGCCATATCTTATGGGTCGATTAGGGATGACGACAATACTGAAATTGTGTTACCAGTTGCCAAATTTATATTACGTATGGCAACGGTCAACTAACAGGTTGTCATTTCAGTTGCGATTTTGGCAACCACAAATTTGTAGTTGCTGCTAATATTTTTTAAAGTTAAGAAGCCGCCAAAACTAATGAGTAAGTATTTTTGAAATGTTTGTGCTATTTAAGTTTATGTATTTTTTCTTTAATTGAAGATTTAAAAATTGTAAAAACTCGAAAACAGTTTGAACTTTTAATACATGAAATGGAAAATAAAAGACGAATTGCTCGTAGTATTCGATCTTTTGGGGAAACAAAAGCCAGCATTGAAGCTACATGGAAGCGTATCGCAGACAAATTAACAGTTTTTCAACGAATGTGGGTACATTTAAAGGCAAAATTAACGAAAAAATTAATAACAATTAAAAATATGTGTACATTACCGTCGGAACACCATCAGGAAATAAGTTTGGCCCCGATTGAACAGGCTGCAGCCACGTTTAAACAATTGGGGCTTGGCAGTAAAGGACATGTCTTTTGGGCAAACTAATCTGGGGGGAAACTCTTTATATCGATTTCCCAAAATTTTTTGAAAATTAAACAATATTTGTAACAAGGCGAATTCATTCAAGGTGGTCTTATTTTGAAAACGTTTTACAACACTGTAAAATATTTTAACGTTGTGTCAAAAATTAAAACAAATATTTGATTTTGTTTTTATATTAAATTGTGTTTTTTTGATATGTTATAACTAAAAAAAGTTTTAAATTTCACAATTTTAATAACAAAAGAAAACAAAACTTTGTGTGTCTAAACACAAAACAAAGTTTAAAAGAGAATTCAACAAACTTTGTCAAAGTAAACTTTGCCTGTCTAAAAGGGGACTAAGCAGCTGCACAACGGTAAAATCATGGTACAATTACACAAGGTAGACTCGTTGGCCCATATGTTTGTCAGCTGTTTACCCCAGTTAAACCATGATGGAATAAGCAGGTGGCATCGTTACGGCAACAAATACAACATTACAACAAAAATTTAAATTATTTCACCATTTACGTCAAAAAATACTTTAAACAAAAATCAAAGCGTGGCGCTGAACGTGATCAAATAAATAAATTTTAAGCCAATTTTTATTTAATTATGGTCAATATCTTATTTATTTTAATTTAAAATTATCAAAAACTTTAATAAAATACAACATCACAGCACAAAACGTGGACTTTTTGTAAACATAAACAAAACTTTGACATAAACCTAGACAAACAATGCAAGAGCAAAAAATCGTCACCTGGCGTAGTGCTGCCACCTGTTTATTTCACCATGAGTTAAACCCTAAATGTCAAACAAATTTTATGTTTGTTTACGTATAAAAATTTTTATAAAAAAAAACAGTTTTTCATATCAACATTTTGTTAATATAATTAAAATAAATAAACATTACAACAAATTTGTGTCTGTGCAAAAACAAATACTTTAAGCGACCAGCAAAAGTTTTTGTTGAAAGCCATGAAGCCCGACGATGATGATGAAGACAAAGAAGTTGTTAAAGCTTTTTGAATCAGAATTATCCTCCTAATTCTGATTCAAAGTTAAAGGCTAGATTACACTATTATACTTTGTATTAATACATGTCAAAAACTCAAGTAATATGATAAAATGTGATAGTGTGAATGCAATGTGTCACAAAAATGACAAGTATTAAGAAAAAAGTTTGACATCCCATACGACTTCATCGTTTTTTGAAAAATTTCAAAACAATAATACTTTTCATTGGATCAGGGTTGCATTTTATTTCATGTGTGAGTGTTTATACTTTGTGAGATGGTGTGAACACAAACTGTCATGTTACATTAGATTTTTTGACAGTCGCAACAAAACTCATTAGATTTCCATCTCACAAAGTATTATGGAATACGTAAGACTTGTGAGATAGTGTAATCTAGGCTTAAGCATGGTCTATAAACAAAAGTGGAATGTTTTGGCCTATTCTACATGGGCGGACAACAGTTTACAGAAGAGTTGGTAAAATTTTGTAGAATTCCAAAAAAATATAAATTTGATCCACATGATAGTAGTTGCTCATAAGCCAAGATCCGTTCTGCAGCTGCTAAATGTAAACCTATTCTGTCAACTTTACCTTCCTTTCACTCTCCCTAACGGAGAGTGTAGATTTTTATAATCAAATAAGCTGCGCACGTTTTTAAAGTCTAACACAGCTAGTCCAACATATATTTAGATGTCGAAATTAATATTTTCATATCAGCCGATGAGGTTATAGCAGTGGAATGCGCACACCAAACTCTACATGGAGGATTTTCAAAAACTAGTTTTGGAATCGTCGGAGGAATGTGAATGTATGGCCGAAGAAGTCACTATATGGCACGGTTCAGTGGAGGATGATAAAAATGCTTAAAATCTCTTGAATCCTAGAGATGTTTTGCCCAAAACTGTTGTTTTAAAAATAAAATTAAAAGGATTCGGAAGACTCTGAAGTATTTTAATTGCGTTTTGGTCAAGGACCGGAAAATGTTTTTTTATTTTGTTTCTAAAAAAATATTTATTGTGCAAGTTTAAAAAATTCTACATTTTACATAAAATAAAAAATTTCTAAAATAGTTTTGAAAAAAGGCGGTCGAAAAAATAAATAAAATAAAGTTTTTAAAATAAAACATTTTTTTAAAAACATAAAATAAAGTTTTTAAAATAAAACGTTTTCTTAAAAACATAAAAAAACAAAAACAAAATAATTATAGGTGCGTTTGAGAACTTTTACAGTAAAATGCAGTAAATGAGTAAACTAAAAAATTTGCTCTCACAAAAAGCTATCGTACAAAAAAGTACGCGAACGGAAAATTTGTAAAAATTCGTAAAATAAAGGCAACAGCTGATGGCAAATAATTGAAGTGTTGAAAAATGTTTACACTTTTGATTACATAACTCGTTTTCTTATCGGTACTCGATTGAATACTTTTCATAACACGAACATTTTTGGAAAATACAAACAAATTATTTAATGTAATCTTTCATATTTGTTTGTTTTTTATTTTATTTGATTTTACTATTTGTAGCGGGTTAAATTATTTAAAAGAACATGAATAATTTTTTTGCTATTGATTACTTAAGTACCCAAATACTTCACACTTTTACAACTCTAAAAAATTAACAAAATAAAAAAAATTTCATAAGTTTGTATTTAGCCAAATAAATGCTTCACAAACAAGTTCAATTAATTAATATTTATTCACTTTTTGTTTTGGTTTAATTTTTATTTCAACTTTTCTTTTATTTAACAATTTTTCACAATTTGTATGCTTTTTATTTGTTACTTTTGTTTGTTTACCTTTTGAAACATACATATGTTTTTTTGATTTACTAAATTTTACTGCAAAAATTTCTGCAGTAAAAATTTGTAATTACTCAAACAAGAACTGTGACTTTTCGCTCTCAATTTATGTTCTCATTTACTGCATTTGTGTACTCGAACGCAATTTCGTAAAATGCAGTAAAGTTTAGTAAAAAATAGTAAAAACTTTTGTGTTCTCGAACGCAACTTATATTTAAGCATTGTCATAAAAAATTTCATTCTTCAAAACAAATTTAAATAAAACAAAGTATATTTATTACAAGAACATGCAAGTGATCAGCTGTTTAGTTGTTTATGTTTGGCTGTTTGACAATAGGTGCGTTTGAGTACTTTTACAGTAAAATGCAGTAAATGAGTAAACTGAAAAATTTGCTCTCACAAAAAGCTGTTGTCCAAAAAAGTACGCGAACGCAAAATTTGTAAAAATTCGTAAAATAAAGTCAACAGCTGACGGCAAATAATTGAAGTGTTGAAAAATAATGACACTTTTGACTACTTAACTCGTTTTCTTATCGGTACTCGATTAAATGCTTTTTATAGCACGAACATTTTTGGAAAATACAAACAAACTATTTTATGTAATCTTTCATATTTGTTTGTTTTTTATTTTATTTGATTTTGCTAATTTGTAGCGGGTTTAATTATTTAAAAGAACATGAATAATTTGTTTGCTATTGATTACTTAAGTACCCAAATACTTTACACTTTTACAACTCTAAGAAATCAACATAACAAAAAACAAATTTCAAAAGTTTGTATTTAGCCAAATAAATGCTTCACAAACAAGTTTAATTAATTAAAATTTATTCACTTTTTGTTTTGGTTTAATTTTTATTTCAACTTTTCTTTTATTAAACAATTTTTTCACAATTTGTATGCTTTTTATTTGTTACTTTTGTTTGTTTACCTTTTGAAACATATGTTTTTTTGATTTACTAAATTTTACTGCAAAAATTTCTGCAGTAAAAATTTGTAAATACTCGGACAAGAACCGTCACTTTTCGCTCTCAATTTATGTTCTCATTTACTGCACTTTGTGTACTCGAACGCAATTTCGTAAAATGCAGTAAAGTTTTGTAAAAAATAGTAAAAACTTTTGTGTTCTCGCACGCAACTAGTATCAAATGTTTTTACACAAACAAAATGAATGTTGTTTTTTTACTGTTGATTTGTTGTAGACTTGCATGTACTTGGTATAAATATACTTTGAAATAAAATTTATGAAGAGGTTTCTGAGAATACATATGTACATACATACATATATTTTTTAAAAATACATTCATAGAAAATAAATTCTAAAAAAAACGTTTTAAGAAATATTTTTCTTTACAAAAAAAGTTTTTGCTTTTTTTTTTGAAACTATAAATTTTGTTTTCAAAGAAATTTTTTTTCTTATTTCTTTTAAATTTTAAACATTATACTTTGTTTTAAACACAGAAAAACAATATTCTTTTTTTCATCCACAAAAATTTTTTATTTAAAAAATAAAATTTAATTTTGTGTTTTCCGCTCGTAATTTCCGGTGCTTGGTTTTGTTTTAAAAATCAATGAGGTACATAGTAGCTGCGCTCGTTTACCCCAAAATTTGTACAAATTTGTGCAAATTTGTACTGGATTTTACTGAAATGCGTTCGTGTACACAAATTTTCATCTTACTCACCTACTGGATTTTACTGGAAAAGTAAACGAACGCACATATTAAGAAGGGTGAAGTACCTGAGGAAAGATTTGTTTGTCTGGAGCAAAGTATATTTATACCAAGTACATGCAAGGCGAATTCATTTTTCATTTTACATGAATTCGCCTTGAGTACATGCAAGTCTACAACAAATCAACAATAAAAAAACAACATTCATTTTGTTTGTGTAAAAACATTTGATACTGTCAAACAGCCAAACATAAAGAAAACAAAAAACAAATCATGGCGCACTAAAATGTAAGCAAATTTTGACACTATCGAAAATAAAACAACTGAACAGCTGATCACTTGCATGTACTTGTAATAAATATACTTTGGTCTGGAGGCAGAAATATAAAAGGCTGATAATAGTACGCAAGGCCCATCTATCAATTCAATGGGCCTTGATAGTACGATTTAAATGTATATGATTGATAAAAGAAGCATCAACAGAGAAATGACTTAAATATTGTTTTAAAAAACGCCTTAAAAATGCTTTTTTAGAATTAATTTTTCTTTTATTAAACATAAATTAATAAAATTTCGTTAAATGCAATAACAAACTTGTTTTCTGTAAAAAAAAAAAAACAATAAAACACTCTTCTTTATTAATAGCTGTGTTCATTTACTAAAAATTGTTAAAAATTTGTAACAATTGCTACTTGTAAATTTACTTTTAACATTGACTTGTACCATTTACTTGTAACAATTGTTTCAAACAATTTTTAGTAAATGAACAAAGCATTCACTCTTCAAACCCCATCACCCCCTTTTTCATATTTGTTTTCTTATAATGGTACACGCTTAGTGAATACCACAAAGTATACAGAGATGAAAAAAGTGACGTATGAAAAATGCCTAAATCATTTGCGAGGGCAGCTTTCGAAGAAAGAGAAAGAAAACGTTTTTTGTTAGTGAAGTGACAATGCGTAAAAACAGGCGGCTACTATCTACACAAATTGCATAATCAAAACAAAAAACGCAAAAAGGGCAGCTTTCGAAGGAAAAGACAGAAAAAAACACAATATTTTCTGTCTCGTGACGCCTCTGTATACTCTGTGGTGAATACAAAAAGGTGCTTTTAGTAAATGGTTAAAGCCATTGGTAACATTTAGATGTAAACAGTAGGGTATTGATATTCGATTAATTACTACCCGATTAACTGATCGGTTAATTTCAAATTGGCTTTTTTCGATTAACGATTAAACCGATTAAATTCAGTCGATTAACCGATGTAACTAAAATTTCAATATTTTGTAGTATTATAAAATTATTTTTTGTGTTTTTAATTATTTAAATGTACAGTGAATCACAGTCAAAATGGCCCACCCTCAGAAATAAATTTATTTTTAATATTTCTCATGTTAAATAAAAAATTTTTAATTAAAACCCATATACTTTAAAATATTGTACATTTAGTGTTAACATAATGTATATCAATTTAAAATATGTATAACAACAACATAATTACAAAAGGTTAAAGAGAAGAGTTACATTTTTTATCTCACAGTGAAAATGGTCCACCTAAATAAACTCTATTATATAACGGTTTATTTCAAAGTAAAACAACCCAAAATAACTTCTTTTTAAATTTTCTGTGTTCTATTTTCTGTCGACATTGATATTACTTCATAAATCATAAATAAACGTGTTCTTCTAAAAGATGGGTCGTCATACCACAGTTGAAGTGAGAAAATTAATAATTGACCACTATAAATATGGAAAAAGCCAGAGGATGATTGCGGAAATTGTTAAAAAACCACGTGGAACTGTAAATAACATTATTAAGAGGTTTAATGAAGAAAAACAGATACAGTACTTTTCGCTTATAGTCACATCCTTTAGTTACAACCATAACGTGGACTATATCGCTAAAGTGACTATAAGGCTAATTCACATATATGCCACTATGACGCATATAACCGAAATCGAATATAATCAAGTTGTGTGAATAAAGGAAATAAAAAATTCATATAAATTACACCGACATCAGGCTTATGGTTTTATAACAGAGTTGCATACTGTATAAAAAATAGTTAAAGTAATAACAAGATATTTCATTACTGATACCAACGGCAAAAACTAACTGTTAACGAGTAGAGAATTGATGACAAAAATTAAATGATTTAATTCATTCTTTCTTTGGATGGATTTTTGATTCGAAAACCAAAATGAACTTAGTAAATTTTGCTAATGTGACTATAACGCCATTAATTTGCTTTACTTTTTTCTTTGACTACTGTTGTAAATGGCATATATGGTAAATGTGCTTATATCGCTAAATGGTCTATAACGTTAATACTTTATATTAAATTAACTTATAGCGGCAAAATAAACAGATAAAATGGACTATATCGCTAATGTGATTATAAGCGTAGTGACTATAAACGAAAAGTACTGTAACTAACAAACAAAAAATCAGCCCCAAAAAAATGTTTTCTGAGAGAGAGGAACGCTGGATAATCCAACAGACCAAAAATAATCCAAGGTTAAGTGCGCCAAAGTTAAGAGACATGGTAAAGGAACATTTTCATATTAGCTGTAATGCAGAAACTGTGCGCAGAGTGCTCAGAAAAGCTGGCCTGAATGGTAGAATTGCCCGCAAAAAGCCTTTCGTGAGCACCAAAAATAAAAAATAAGACTCGAGTTCGCCCACAACTATATAATGAAAGATTTTTCCTTCTGGGAAAATGTTTTATTTGTAGATGAGTCAAAATTTAATATTTTTGGCTCAGACGGTAGGGTAAATGTATGGAGAAAGCCCAACGAAGAGTTGAATCCTAAGCACCTCCGACCTACAGTTAAGCATGGTGGTGGTCACGTTATGGTATGGGGTGCGTGTTCGGCGGCAGGTGTTGGAAATCTGCATTTTGTGGAGGGGAACATGGACAAAATCCAATATTTATCCATTTTAAGAAATAATCTTAAGCAGAGTGCAGAAAAACTAGGTATTAAAGACACCTTTCACTTCTACCAAGATAACGACCCTAAACATACCGCATTCATAGTAAAGAATTGGTTGTTGTAAACTGCCCAAGGGTCATTAAAACTCCTCCACAGTCTCCAGATTTAAATATAATCGAAAATTTGTGGCATAAGCTAGAAATTGTAGTGCGGAAACATAATATTTCTAATGTGAATGACCTTAAAGCGGCTTTAGAGGAGGAATGGACAAATATCTCTCCAAATTTTACCAAAAAACTTGTGGAATCCATGCCTAGACGTCTTAAATCTGTTATCGCCCAAAAAGGATTTCCTACAAAATACTAGGACATGAAAAAACCAATTTTTTTAATAAAATGATGTGCTGGTCCATTTTTACTGTGAGGTGATATTTTATATTTTATTGTTTTTATCGATTAATTTTAATTTTTAAATTACTGAATTTTCAAAACGTTTAGTTCCTTACATTTAGTGCCAAATAAACTTTATTTTAAACAAAAATTTTTAATGAAATATCTTTTTTTTAAGCAAATATTAGGCAGGTTTTCAATGATTTCTTTGTGGGCCAATTTGGCTGTGATTCACTGCAATTAACGCTGCAACTTTCGCTTGCAACTTTTTGTTTGTTAGCAAGAGGTGTAGGGAAGAAAACGAGGTTGAAAAAATGCTTGAAAAAAATATAAATGTTAATGTGAAAAAAGTTTCGTAGCAACTACAGTATTTTTCGTTTAGCTGCATTTCACTTAACTGCATTTTTTGCCTACCTGCACAAAATACATAGCATTGTGTATGATGGCTAAATTTTGTTAGAAAAAAAAATCGTGTACGTGCATTTTGCTTAAGTGCATATTTTAGATAACAGCATTCGATTTTTGGTCAACAATTTTTATTTTTAATACAAAATATTATTTTTAAGTGCCTCATAAAAAAAATGTATCATATCGCTATTTTATGAAAAAGATAGGCAAAAAATTTAATTTTGAAATAAAAATTTAAATTGAAAATACATTTGATCTGGCAGATGTGTTTGTGTGTGCACCCTCCATCACCAAAAGTGGTGATTGAGTGTACTTAGCTTGTAATTCCGTGTGAAACTTTTTTATTATATATATTCTGGCTCCTTGAGTAATTCTAAGTCGATTTAGCCATGTCCATCTGTCTGTTCGTCTGTTGAAAACACGCTCACTTTCGAAAAACTCAATAGAAAAGAACAAATTTGGTGTCAAATTGCTTGAAGATCCTATACAGAAAAAATCAAGAAAAACACTTTGTTGAGTTTGTACCTATTACCAAAATGATTACATAGATTACTAAAAATTGTAAAAATTTAAAATTGTGAATTTTTTTTCAATAAATTATTTTTTTAATTTTAATTAAAAAAAATTATCAAAAAACTTTGCCGTTTCAAACTTTTGATTACATAGAAAATTTTGACGAAATTTTCAGGGAATCTTCAGAATATTCAGGCGGGTGACACTGTGAAGTCTGATTTTTGATTTTCGGTCTGCGGGCGGAGGGGCGTGGCAAAATCCAATTTTCATATCGCACCACAAATGAGATCTATATCATTTGGACGATTTTTTCTTACACTACATGATCGCCATGGTCCAACTTAGATTTATACGAAAATAAAATTTTGCCCCGCATATAACTTTCTGATTGCCAGTCAATAATTTAACATAGGTCTAAGCCGCGAAATTGTTTTATAAACATATATTAATATTAAATTTACAACTGTATTAAAAAAATTTTTTGAAAATAATGATTGCATGACTTAATCTATTTTTGTAATAAGAAAAAATTTTTACATAAGTGCACATTTATGCAGGTAAGTGAATTCTTTTAAAAGCATTATTTATGCTGCTAAGTGAATACTGCGTAAGAGAATATTTTGCGTACCTGCACGAATTTTCGTGCAAACTTGAATGTGCAGCTAAACGAAAAATACTGTACTTTAAAAGAAAATATAAAAAAACTCGGCGTTAATTTCATAGTCTAAATGCGGTCTATGTGTAAAGAAAATATTTTGTTTATTCAAACAAGACAGGTGTTCAGTGCCCTTCCCATTTTCCGCAGACCGGTGACTTAAATTACAATGTTTTTCAATTTTTTTTATCTTCATCATCGATCAGCAGGAATATGCCGAAAAATGGATTAAATGTTGGATTGTCAACACCTTTTTTTGTTTCACGTTTCTCATACATATCTTCTCATATCAGGGGCCTAATCATCGCATACGATATCGAGCAAAATTTATCGAAATTCTTTATTTTGGTCAGGGTTTAAAAGCATCCATCAGCTGGCTGCTTTTTATTTTTGCTTTTGCCACTGCTTTTGAAATTTTTAATTTTTTTCCAATAGCCAATGTTTTGTTTTTCGCTTGTGCAAAAAAGCAAATCTCCTATTTTGAATATTTTTATTTTCTGACAACTGCTTTTTTACCAGCCAGCGACAAAAATGGACAACCACATAAAAAGCAAAAGCTAAAAAAAATTATTTCGCCTTTTGCTTTTTTACTTTTTCCTGAAAGAAGAGCTAGTTAAAAAAGACAAACCAAAAAAAAATCTAAAATTCAAAGAACAAAAATTCTTCTCTGGCTGGTAATAACAAAAAGCCGCTGAAGTGTGTGCTAAAAGCAGTCTGAGCAGAGCTATTAGTTCTGCAAAAAGGCAGATTACAACGAAAAAATACTGATCAGTGTACAAGCAACATGTTTTTTTTTCATGGTGGTGAGGAAAAATAAATGTTTGCCTTTCTTCAGTAATGTTGTAGTAATGTTGTTGTTGCTCGACAGTTTGCATGACTATAGCACGAAATGTGTGTGTGTGTATTTTGGTTTTTTTTAAATATTTTTAGTAAAGGCAAGTAAGTAAGTAAGTAAATTTTTTATTGAGACTTATTTTTTTTAATCTTATTACAGAAAATGAGATACAAATCGAAAGTATAACATAGTAAATCTTAGAACTGTATTTGTCTTGTTCTAATACACATTAAAAGAATAAGCAGCTTGCAATTTGAAAATTTTAAATATATAATGGATACCAGTGTTACCACCAGAAAAATTCTAAATTACACTTGACATGAAGCAAAATTACCCGATTTAAATGAAATTACACCTGATATACAAAGAAGCAAAAACACAACAAACTCATTAAAGATCAATATTAGTTTAACTAGAGTTTGCTAAAAACCGTAAAAATGTAAAACCGCGGTTTCGGTTTAAAATGATTAAAACCGGCCGGTTTCGGTTCGGTTTTCGGTTTTGAAAATATCAAAGTTAAATTCATACATAAACATATATATTTTTTTTGCAAGTTTTTTATTTGTTTCAATTCAGGTACTTTTATTGGCTCTTAAGTATATACCTGGGCCTGGCCAGGCATTTTTTGACTTTTTTCTAGTTTTTTTAATATAATTATTAAGTATATTAGAACGAAACTTTATGTATTCCTCAATTCCGCAATTGGCCAAATGAAAATTTTGTGCATATTGTATCCACCTGGGCCTGGTCAGGCCCTTCCCTATAATATATGTACTGCAGTAAATAAAATCATATTGAAACGTTTCAAAAAGCATACACAACACATAAGAATTCTTCCTTTTCTGCTTTTTCGAAAAATTATTTTATTTTCCAACAAAATGTTCCTGCTATAGACATAAAACTCCATACATATAAAAGTAGTCCCAGCCTTGCCCAGGGGTTCGTAAGTGTGAGTTTTTTTCTACAGCCATAAGGTGTGTACTTAAGAGTTATAAAGATAACATTTGTTCTTCTTAGTACTTATTTTGAATTTTAAGAATTTTGAAATACCTTGTCATTGTTGAAGGCTGTTATGTATAAAGTTTTTGTATATTAAGTACGAGTATGATGTTTAATTTGCCATTTCTTAAAGCATAAATACATTGTTAAAGTTAAAGCTAAAACCGAGGTTTTTTTTGTCGGTTTTCGGTTTCGGTTTTTAGGCATTTAAAACCGCGGTTTCGGTTTCGGTTAAAACCGAACAGCAATCCCTAAGTTAAACTGTTAAGATTCTTATTGTAATTTTAAATAAATTAACCAAAATAAAATTAAAGACTTAAAACAATTAATGAAACATAAAATAAAACTCCTAAAATAATGAGTTTAACTTCCACATTTGGTTGCATATATCTAGGGAAGGTACAAAATGCTCATTGCCATTCCTTTATAATGGGTGTTTTTAAGCCCCATAGGGCTTACGAAAGGTTAGCAGTCAAACGAACTGTCATACTGCTTTCACTTTTTGCTCAGGCACATCATCATGAATAGATTCATTCTTGAACAACGCCACCAAATCATTCAAATTTACTTTGAAAATCAGCCATCGATTTCGACTTCATGATTAAACTGAGGCAACTTTTTTTTTAAGAAATGAAGGCGATGTGTTGATTTAGAGAAAGTAAACTGTGAATTAGACTTCAAGGTCGTGCGATGTGACATCTCTTATTTTTTTCCGTAGGGCTGTATATTTACTGGTTTATGCTGATAAACCAGCAAATAATTGACGTCTTGGAGGTCAACATTGTTCATTTTATTCGTGACATGCAGCCAGCAATGCTCGAAAAAGAGGAACAAAATTGGACGTTTAGAATGCGATTCGTAAGGACCTATTGCCTATATGCCCATTTGTTTGAAATCAGTTTCAAATGGTAATGCCCATTAAAACCATTTTTTTTTTTTTTTGTGTTATCTACCATTTTAGTTTTCATTGTCTTGAAAAAAAACCTTTATACCTTATTTAGTAAACAAAATGCCTGCAGGGTTTTATACAACTGTCCCTTCGTAATTCAGTTTTACAACTGTAAAGGGCTTTAAATATTTTTCCAACTTAAGCATTAAAAAGTTGCAAGATGAAGATAAAATTAATTACATATATGTTGGAATATTGGAAACATATCTTCCCTCAGGCTAGTTTTTAGTTTGAATAACTTTTTTCAATAAACTTCTGGTTCTAAATCTCTATGATAAGCATCTTTATCCAGTCTTAGGATCCATCTTGCGACATTCATTACCAAACTTTTGAAATAAATATTTTATGAGTGAAGTCTTTTCTTAAAAAAACCCGAGACTTTGGTTAAGAAGACTGTGCATTTTTAGCAACAATATTTAAAAAGAAATAAATGTCATCATTGAAATCGAATCTTGATTTTATGTGGATATCTGAAGTAAGAATTTCAAATAACACCTGAATTACACCTAAGAGAAATTACCCACGCTCTTCCCACGACAGTAAAAATTATACCAAATTCGGGTAATTACCCACAAAGTGGCAACACTGATGGATACGTTTTGATATAGCTAAACAATGTTTGCTCCCGACATTTACAATGACAAACAGAGCGAATCTGTTAACAAAAAATATAATATAAAAACACTTAAAACTAATTAACATACTGTTAAATAAAATATCAAAACAGGGTATACCTTCATATCACAGAGTTTCATTTAAGTTATCAAACGAATGTTTGTATAAACGTTAATCGGAAAAATTTTAAACAATGCTAAGTACCCGAAGATACAAAATTAAATTGTAAGTATATAATAAATAAATAAATTTTAAGTTTGTTAAAAGTATATCACAGGTCATAAAAAAATTAAACCTAGCCTCTATGAGAGCCAGGATGAGTCTTTTGGTAAAAATCTGGCAGCATAAACAAGACCGAGACTTCATCAAAATTTTCCGAAAGGACACCAATTGGTGAGATATAAGGATATGTTGACCAATTCGTGTTTTTTTCAGCATCAAAAATCTCGTTCATAAAGTTGTTGTCATTATGAACGAGATTATTAACAAACTTATTTTGTAGCATCAATGCATATCTACAAAAGGGCGCGACCGAGGAGTTTTCGTAGATATATTTGTTAGAAAATCTTTTCGTATAACTCTCAAAATTCCTTTTTATGCACTTCCGCAATATTTTCCTTTCAAAAATTTCCAACTCTTTGGCTACAATAGGGGAAATGGTGAACCAGATCGGAAATGCATATACCATGACTGATCGAATTGCGACCTTGTACAGCAAAAGCTTTGTATTCTGGGGAAGAAATCTACTGTTCATCAGACTGGAAAACATACCAGAGATGCGCTTTGCTTTTGTAAGAACCAATCTTCCATGATGATTAAATTTTAACAAGTTATTAAAATTAACACCAAGGTATTTGATATTAGACTTGAAAGGTATCTCAGCATCATCAAGAGATAGATGAAGAAGTTTGCTTTGCGGCACCACAAATCTTGCGCACTTTCCAGATGCGTTTCTAATGCAAATGGCCTCAGATTTGGAAGCATTTATTCTAATGCCCCAGGTTTTGTAAAAAACGTTTATAGCTCCGAGGTGGAGGGCCGCACTATTCAGAGCCAGTATAGGGGATTCGTCATGAGAATATATCATGCAGTCGTCCGCATACAGAATTGCCTTTGAATTTCCAACCGAGTGGGGGAAATCGTGTAGAAAAATGTTAAATAAAAACGGCGCCAGCACACTCCCTTGAGGAACACCGCTTTTAACCATACCAATGTTGGAAGATGCATCGTTGATTTGAACGCTAAATTTTCGGTCCGAAAAATAACTGAAAAACAATTTGATTAAAAATGGGTCTATATTAAGATCCACCAGCTTGTACAGAATTCCTTTGTGGCATGCTGAATCAAACGCCTTTTCAATGTCCAGGGATATGGCAACATCAGTATGAAATTTTAGAAGCGCATGTTGAGTAGAATGATACCGTTTAAAGCCAAATTGGTATGCTGACACTGGGTTGACCACAAATTCATTTTCAAGCTTCAATTTCAGGATGTGCTCGAAAATCTTACCAATATTTGATAACATTGATATTGGACGGAAGTCTTCAATCTTATCGCTGTTTTTCCCCTTCTTGATGGGTATGATCTTAGCCGACTTCCACATTGTGGGGAAGTATCCATTATTAAGGCAGTTATTGAAAACAATTGTCAGCAGATTCAGAGTGGTGTCGGGGAACTTTCTAATCACAAAATTTGAAATCCCATCAATACCATAAGATTTCTTGTTGTTAATAACCTTTACGATGCCTTTAACTGTTTGAAAATTGGTGAAGTGGTAAGAATCATTGCTCTCCAAAGCGTTAAATGATCTGTCAAAGGAGTAAATGTGATCGGAAACAACATTCAGACATGCTGAGACACGCTGATCCAGGTCGGTGACAGCTCTTTCTGGCAGTTCCTCAGAATATACTGATGAATAATAATTAAGGAAATGATGGGCATTTTCATTGTCATCAGTTATAACGGTATCATTTATAACAATTTGTTGACAAAAAGGGGATTTTTTGTTACCGATGACATTGTAGATTTCCTTAAAAGCTGTGGGACCAGGCCTAATATTTTCTAATCTCTCATTGAACTTTTTAGCTTGATCCAAGTTAACAAGTTCCTTGATAATGATTTTAAGCAATTGTATTTGTTTAGACAATATATTGTATTCATAACTTAGTCTATTTCCCGTACGGTGATAGATTTTTTTCAACTTCCTCTGCCATCTATGCTTAATAGAGAAGTATTTTTTTACTTGTTCTGACAATGGAGTCTTGTTGTTTTTAAATTCAATTCTTTCTGAGTGGGCATTATGAATTGAGTTAAATTTGGAATTAAATTCGTTAATTAGGTCATCAATTTCAAAATTTTGCAAATTATTATCCTCGGCAGGCATAATACTTAGTGAAGAGATTTCCATGTCGCGACGAAACAGATTCCAGTTGGTTTTTTTATAAGAATTAGAGAAACGTGGAGAACGCATTACAAGCTCGGATAAATCTAATTGTAGTTCCAGCTTAATTGGAAAATGGTCCGAAAATGTTGGGAGGCTTGACATTTTAAAATTTGGGAGACTGTCGTTAATAAGGTAAGCACTAACCAGAAAGTGATCTAGGAATGAAGAACCATTTGGAAAGGATGGACAATTGTCACAGAGGCGTAAAACGTCCACTGCATGGTCCTGAAGCCAACTGTGTAGGACTTTACCATTGGAATTCTCAAAAGTATCACCCCATTCCTGATTTTTTGCGTTTAAATCTCCGCCCAATATAATGCCATCAAAACTATTAGCCGCGTCTAATATTTTGCTTAGTCCATCGTAAATCTCCAACGTAGGAAAATTGCAGGGTATGTATACAGATCCCACTAGAAATTTTTTCCGTGAACCATTTGAATTGGATTCTATTGTAATAAAGGTGCAAAAGAACTTTATGCCCCTAATACTATAACGACTATATGAAATTTTTTCTTTTATGGCAATGGCCACTCCAATAGGTGAGTTATCATACAAAAAGTCGTAACCTCTTAGTACTACTTTTCTATTTGTTTTCAGATGGCATTCTTGAATGAAGCCAATGTCAATGTTGTTGTGAAATAATGTATTATTAAGATCTATTCGACGACTTGTTTCCACAAGAGATCTTACATTGAAGGACAGCAGGTTAAGAAATCTAAGGCCCATTGGAGCCTTTAACTTTATTGAAGAGGCGCAAAAACTCTGCTTTTGCATCTATTTCAGACATGATTCTGTATTCACCAAGAAATTTGTTAATTTCTTGCTCTAAGGTCAGCTCAGGTCCCATAAAAAAATCAGCGAGTTTCATAAACTCCTGAATTATTGATGATTTTGGAACATTTTCATTTGAGTGGAAATGACTGGCATAAGACCTACCCTGTGTAACTGGCGCAGACCTTAAAGCTCTGTCAACGTTGTTTGATACTGTTGTTCTTTCCTCGCGTGCTTTTTTTAAACGCTCCTTTTTGTTATTAAGATATTTCTTAAATGCAGGGCAGCCACGCCAGTTTGCTGGATGGCCAGATTCACCACAGTTTACACAGCATGGTTCGGATGTTGTTTTTTCCTGCTCATTGTTACGGGAGCACTCTTTGGGCTCATGTTTTAGATTGCACTTAACACATTTAAATTGTGCATTACAATTTATCGCAATATGTCCCCAGAGTTGACAGTTGCGGCATTGGATCTCGTTATCCTTTCGTTTTGGTTTTTCCCAAACAATACATTGACTGAGCAAGAATTTTATGTGGGAAACATCATTTAATTTTTTCCCAGGCACCAAAGTTACAAGAAAGAGCCCAGTATCAAAATCATTTTTCAATGAAAATTTTGTTGTAAACTTGGACACCTTAGATATCACACCAGGAACAGAAATGTCTAAGGCAGACTTAATTTCATTAATTTCAGTATCGTAATATAACCCACGTATGACCAAGGACATTTGTTTATTTTCCTTAGGAGTGAACGAGTATGAGCTGATTTTCCTTTCCTTTAAAAGGGCCATCATGTCAGCATGTACTGCAGCATCTGACAAATAGAGTTTACTTTTATGCTGATTTACATTTTTTATTTTAAACAAAATTTTCGGCGTAATTTCTTCAAGTTGCTGTACAAGTCGCTTTATGTTGACGTTGTACAGAAAAATGGGGGGGCAAAAGGACTTGCCGGTAGTGGCAGTATGCTCATTAGGCAAAGACGATGGATTACGCGTGCCTTTACGACTGACATTATTTTCGATTGGAATCTCCAAATCTGCAAGTGCAGCAAATCTATTATGTCGGTTGGGAGCAGCCCCATTCAAGCTCGACACATCCACAATAGCTGGAGGAGTCGCGCCATCAACTCTTCTTCTTTTAGTACAATTGTCAACACCATTTACGTCCATTGGAATTTCGCCCATGGGCTGTCTACCAGACGGTATGTCGTCATCCTCCATCACAACGGGTATGAAGATACCAAATTGCTAACAATAGCAATTTAATTGCCTATAGCAGTGTTAAAATTTATCAAAATAAAATAATATTCGCAAAATATACAAAAATTTTCCGCTTTTTTAATGTTGTTACATCAAGGTTGCCAGATCTTTTTTTCTTAGTAAAGGCAACCAGCCGAAGTGTCTGTTGGATTTTTTATTGTATAGAAACAAAAACAAATTCTTGTTGTATTTGTTTTGCATGAAAAATATCACTTGTCTTCGTCGATCATGTGCCTTTCAGCTACCTTTGCGCTGCTTTTATCTCCTATTTTGCGGCTATTAGCATGCAGTGGTTTTTGATTTGGCGGCTGTTTGACAGAATCTTTTTGTTTCATTATCTTTCCTACATATTTTCTCCTACAACAGAAAAGTTATTGCCGTTGCTTTTTGAGTTCCATCAAATAAGAAATTTTTGCTATTGTTAAAAAAGCAATAGTTGAAAAAAGCAGTGTCCATTAAAAGGTTACTTTTCAAAAACAGTGTGTTTATTTTGCTGCTGCTTTTGAAAAGTGTGGGCTTTTTTAGCAGTGGAACTTGTCGGCTTTTTATTTTTGATTTTTTTTTTTAAAGGAAAAAGGCAAAATTTGGCTGCTTTTGCTAATATGGCGATAGCATTTTAAACCCTGATTTTGGTATCATGAAACTCGATATCCAATGAAATGTATTGAATTTGAAATAATAGCATTCGATATCGATTAACTCGACATTACATTTATCGAGTTTTCATTCGATACGTCAGTGTCTATCGTATGCAAAAAAATTCGATAATTTATTCGATGCGGTGATTAGATCCCAGTCTTGTAACAGAACTAACCGAAAAATTTTAAAAAACTCCAATGACATAATTTAGTATTTTATATGTTTAGATAAATCCTGGAAAAGGACTGAGAAATTAGATCTACGATAAGGAAAAGAATTTTTTCCAAGTCAAGTTTTGTCAAAACTTAAGAAAAGAATCGCTTTAATCCTAAACATTTAAACCAAATTACTTTTCTAAAAGATTATTTTATAAGATCTCCTTTAACTATTGAAATAACTAATGAAATTATCTCAGTTTATTTTTTTATAAATACATATTTGAGGGATTCACAAGGTAGTCACAAAATCTTATGGCTTAAAATAATTACAAGAAATATATATCGTCGGCTAAATATGCAATCCGGCTAAATCCACTTTTTATGTAAATTGATATGTTAATGCCGTGTGGTAGAGAAAGATACGCCTCGTCGACCAGCATGTAGTTTTTCTCCTGAAGTGTATAAAACTAACTGTATTTTTTATTTTCTATCAAGCTGCAAATAGGGAAAATAAAATGTTTTTTGTCTCTTCTGTTAAATGTGCCGAAGGTGAGTTAGCATCTTTGCATAATAAGCCGACGATATGACTGTTGTGGGCTAACGCTTATAATTTAGATTTCTACTGTACAGTTATGACGAATCAATGAACACAGCGTTAAAAGTTTTAGTTTTTATTTATTTTAAGCAATTGCAAAGTATTATTTAGGTTATTATGACGATATGATTTGATAGCACACCTTGTGTATTAATTGAAAAAATTTATATTACATATTTATTAAGTTATTTTGTTTATGTTTGGTATGTTATTGTTTTTTTACTAATAAACTCCAAATAATAAACAATTAATGCATCATATATATTATTTCTAAAGCACTTTTTTTTGTCGGTTGCAAATATCTCCCATACCACCGCATCAAATTTAATGAATGATATCTCATTTTAAAGCTTATTTCTAACACTAATGACGAAAAATAATTAGAAATTTAAAAATTAATATTTTCAATCCAAATTTTTAATATTTTTAATTAGGCTTAAGTTCATGAAATTTAATTTTTATTAAATTATTTTTATGAAGAAAGGAATTTTACAACATGAAAATCAATCAAAATTGTTATTGATAATCTTTCATTCTTGACGTGGCTCGGGCTCGAACCCTGGCCGGCAGGTTACCATGACATGTTTCGATCGCAACCACTCGATCTCCTCAGATGGATTTGCCGTCTTACACTCGCAGCCATCGACGACTGCTGACGTCACTAGTCAAACATCAATCCTTAAACCAAATTGTATTTTAACATTTGGTAGATCGAAATTTGCTTTCCTGAATGATTATCCATTTTAATTGATTTTACATATTTTTTCCTTTACTTCTATTTTTTCCCGTACTTTCGTCAAGAATTTTTCTTGAAGTCCAAGTACATTTTTTTGGTTTTTTTTATAACTTTGTCTTTCTCTTTTCTGTTGACCTTTTTCAGCACAACTTGAAGGACAAATGTACACATAGAGCTCGTGCCTTAGCTTTAACAATAATTAGTATTGTGGTTATTTTGTTGAACTATTTATGGTTTTTAATCCAAATTTTTAATATTTTTAATTAGGCTTAAGTTCATGAAATTTAATTTTTATTAAATTATTTTTATGAAGAAAGGAATTTTACAACATGAAAATCAATCAAAATTGTTATTGATAATCTTTCATTCTTGACGTGGCTCGGGCTCGAACCCTGGCCGGCAGGTTACCATGACATGTTTCGATCGCAACCACTCGATCTCCTCAGATGGATTTGCCGTCTTACACTAGCAGCCATCGACGACTGCTGACGTCACTAGTCAAACATCAATCCTTAAACCAAATTGTATTTTAACATTTGGTAGATCGAAATTTGCTTTCCTGAATGATTATCCATTTTAATTGATTTTACATGTTTTTTCCTTTACTTCTATTTTTTCCGTACTTTCGTCAAGAATTTTTCTTGAAGTCCAAGTACATTTTTTTGGTTTTTTTTTATAACTTTGTCTTTCTCTTTTCTGTTGACCTTTTTCAGCACAACTTGAAGGACAAATGTACACATAGAGCTCGTGCCTTAGCTTTAACAATAATTAGTATTGTGGTTATTTTGTTGAACTATTTATGGTTTTTAATCCAAATTTTTAATATTTTTAATTAGGCTTAAGTTCATGAAATTTAATTTTTATTAAATTATTTTTATGAAGAAAGGAATTTTACAACATGAAAATCAATCAAAATTGTTATTGATAATCTTTCATTCTTGACGTGGCTCGGGCTCGAACCCTGGCCGGCAGGTTACCATGACATGTTTCGATCGCAACCACTCGATCTCCTCAGATGGATTTGCCGTCTTACACTCGCAGCCATCGACGACTGCTGACGTCACTAGTCAAACATCAATCCTTAAACCAAATTGTATTTTAACATTTGGTAGATCGAAATTTGCTTTCCTGAATGATTATCCATTTTAATTGATTTTACATGTTTTTTCCTTTACTTCTATTTTTTCCGTACTTTCGTCAAGAATTTTTCTTGAAGTCCAAGTACATTTTTTTGGTTTTTTTTATAACTTTGTCTTTCTCTTTTCTGTTGACCTTTTTCAGCACAACTTGAAGGACAAATGTACACATAGAGCTCGTGCCTTAGCTTTAACAATAATTAGTATTGTGGTTATTTTGTTGAACTATTTATGGTTTTTAATCCAAATTTTTAATATTTTTAATTAGGCTAAGTTCATGAAATTTAATTTTTATTAAATTATTTTTATGAAGAAAGGAATTTTACAACATGAAAATCAATCAAAATTGTTATTGATAATCTTTCATTCTTGACGTGGCTCGGGCTCGAACCCTGGCCGGCAGGTTACCATGACATGTTTCGATCGCAACCACTCGATCTCCTCAGATGGATTTGCCGTCTTACACTCGCAGCCATCGACGACTGCTGACGTCACTAGTCAAACATCAATCCTTAAACCAAATTGTATTTTAACATTTGGTAGATCGAAATTTGCTTTCCTGAATGATTATCCATTTTAATTGATTTTACATGTTTTTTCTTTAATTAATATTTTCATTGATAAAAATTACGGTGCGAAATATTCGCACGGGTCATCTAGTTTTTATATATTGAAGTTACTTAACTTATAAAAAAACTTGATTAATCGGCTAACCGATCAAAAGCAAAATTAACCGATTATTAACCGGTTAAACAAAACCTCGGTTAATTAATCGAGCGATTAACCGATTAAAGCAAAAGGTCGATTAAATGAATACCCTAGTAAACAGGGATAAAGCAGGCTAATTGGATTTCTTTAATTATATTTTTTAACCTTCTTGACCACTCTGAAGCAGTTGGGTTACAACGCATTGAGTTGGCATAACATCATTACGAGCTTGAGCCCCATCTTGTAAATAATTTAGAAAAAATTGTTCCGATTTATAGTGCTGAATATAACACCCTTTTACAATTGCTATTAACATCCGAATTTATTTAGGCAAATTTAAGCTAAAAAAGTAAGCAAATTGTGTTCGTGATTATAAAAATAAAACTAATGTTGTAATAATCACCTTATTTAAAGCACAAACTTCTATTTTTCCCGCTCCTACATATATCACTCAAATCTCTTACAGCATCATACATATTTCGAATCATTTGATACCGAAATCTATTAAGCTTTTTTACGATCTTTCTATTATTTTCAATTCTAATGCCGCCAAAAATTCTACCTTTATCGAAACAGCACCATCGCCGATAACGAAACCAGCTCGACTGCCATCGGGCAAATGGCACAAAGCACACAAATGGCGATCATGGGCCTGCGAGACATACCTATGTTTACCATAGATTCTAATTGCAAAACACTCAATTGACAACTTTGTATTGTATCCATAGGAATGGATAATCTATAATATACATAAAATTATATTGATTTTCTGTTTTTTTACGGCAAATAAACTAAATTAACCAATTAAAAGAACTTTTATTATATTCCATAACGTTTTTTATTTTATTTTGTTTTTTTTTTTAATTTTTATTTTGTGTTTCTGAACAAAAACAAATTGCCTGTTGTTTTTGCCTTGTTGTACTTGTTGTAGCAACGAGTCTTCCTTGTGTAGTTGTACCAAGGCGAATTTATTACAGGTGGTCTTAAAAGCCCTGCTGATATTAGCTAAAATCACTATTGGATGTCAAAATTTTGTTTATTCTCTTTTATTATCTTTGTTTCTGTTTTGTTTTATTTCTGTTTTTGACATTGTATAATGATTTTACAAAAACAAATTGCTTGTGGTTTTTGTACGAGTTGTACTTGTTGTAGTACCACAAAGTATACAGAGGCGTCACGAGACAGAAAATATTGTGTTTTTTCTGTATTTTTCTTCGAAAGCTGCCCTTTTTGCGTTTTTTGTTTTGATTATGCAATTTGTGTAGATAGTAGCGGCCTGTTTTTACGCATTGTCACTTCACTAACAAAAAACGTTTTCTTTCTCTTTCTTCGAAAGCTGCCCTCGCAAATGATTTAGGCATTTTTCACACGTCACTTTTTTCATCTCTGTATACTTTGTGGTAGTACCGAGATTGCCTGGGATGAATTCGCCTTGAGTTGTACCATGGGTAAAATCAAGGCGAATTAACTCCAGGTAAGCTCAACTCGTCAGCCGTTCATCAGCTGTATCCACGGCGAATTAAAAAAAATGGTGAAACATCAAAATATTGTTTTGTTTCTATACTGAAATTTGACAACAAGTCAGAAAATTGCAAAAACAAAATACATGGAGTTAATTCTTTTTGTTTTGTAGTTGCAGAGTTGCACTTACCTGTTATAAATTCGCCTTGGGTAAAATGTTGATTTTTCTATAAAAGTATCGAATACGAGAGTCGTAAATAAATATCGATATATGGGTATTTAAAATATCGCCAATATATCGGTTGTTTTTTAAATATCGATATTAATTGTCCATCTCTAACACAGAGCTCTATGGTAATTGATATAATTTTATATGGTAAATTATGTATTATTTTTAATAAATATTGTCAAATTGAAAAAATTGGCATTTTAATTATACAAAACGCGCTTAAATTTTATAATTAAATTTATATTTTGCAGAAATACACAAATTATAACCCATTACGTTGTTGCGGTTCCATTAAAATGTTTAATAAGCACCAAATGTGATATGGATTTGGAGATTGGACTAGATTTGGATATTATTGAGTATGAATTAACAAATTTCAGCAATCATCAGTCATCGGGTTTGTACCATTTTTATATACATATTTTTTCCATTTTAATTCTTTCATATCACATAAAATCGTATACATTTTGCTCATTTGTAAATTAATCGCGAAATATCATGTATTTCGATTCCACCCATCTTTGCAAATAGCACCTACGTCTGAATTGGGAGATGCTGGTTCGCCATCATCATCTCTGTTAAATGAAGATCTAATTCAAGCAAATAATATTAATTACATACTCAAACAGTGCAATACAAATACTAGTGCAGGCAATAGCTGTACAAATATTACCAACAATTTTTTTGCCGACAGCCCATTTACATCACTACTAGGAAATGATAAAATTCTTCCCTTAACGGAAGATAAACCTTTAAGCAATTTGAAACGTGGTCCTGGACGGCCTCGAAAGGAAAACCCTCTTATATCATTTCGAGCACCAAATAAACAACAGGTACCGCAAACAAAGAGGAAATTAGTTAAAGACACATCGGCCCAATCATATTTAAGTTCGTTCGTAGCTGATAGCTCGAATATGGGATTTGCTGATGAGTCTTCAACGTCCGCTAATAAACCAATTTTAGCATCTACTGCTCATAATGATGAATTGCCATATTTTACTGAAAAATATCCAGGAAAAGTATGTAGTTTATGTAATTTATGTGAACGCAGTTCTTTGGGACAAGGAGATATGCTGAAGATAACAGTTAATGGCGAAACTCTAAGAAATGCTTTTGTCACGTCATCGGAAATCATAAAAGCCCCCCAGGAAACAATTTTAGATAGTTGTCCAGATAATATTATTCGGAAAAAGCCATTGAGTACAGCAAGATCAAAGGTGACCATTAATAATGAATGTGTAAATGAATTGGACAACGTGGGTCATGACGAAGTATCCTCAATGGAGAATGTAATTTTTGAAGGTTGCTTTGTTTATATTCATAGCATGTGTGCGATGTGGTCTCTGCAAATAAAGCGCATTGAAGAAGATTTTGTGCCGAATTTTGAAGAAATGATCGCCAAAAGTGTAACTCGTAAATGTTCATTCTGTTTGCGCTATGGTGCAAGTATTAATTGTCGTATGAGTTGCCAAAAAAATTATCATTTGCCATGTGCAGCCGCGGCTGGATGTTTTCTTATAATTGAATCATTTCAAGCTTTTTGTGTAGAGCATATAAGTCAAGTTCCATACATAGGTAAAACAGCTCATTTAATAATAACTGCCTTCCGACTAAATACATTTCTTTCAGCTGTAGATACCAATATTGAGTGTCGCCAATGCTGTAGTTTGGGAGACATAGCCAAACTTATAATGTGTTGTAGTTGTGGAGCTCATTTTCATACAAATTGTATTGGTTTAGCAAACTTTCCAGGTAATGATTTAAATACATACATACATTGAAAATTATGCTCATTTGCTGCAACGCCGTCATATTTCAAAAATTAGAATTTTGAGTTAGTGATGCAGAATTGTTCGCTTTGTGTTTCTTCTTTATATCTTTTATACTTTCCCCGTTTGAGGAGAATGTGTCGTTAAGTAAAAATAAGCAAATCTTGTTTACCCAAAAAAAGTATTTTTTGGGAAGGCACGCGTTATTTAGAACAGATTAAAAAACTTAAAGGCGACTCACAGGTTCCGAGTAATGGGTCAACGTTTGAAAGGTAATTTCTCAAGCTTTATTTCAACAAATAGGCAATTAATATTGAAGATATAACAAAATATAAATTAAATATACAACATATTAAGGCCCATAACTTTGGAATTACGTCAGCTCAGAATTGGTTTGGCGCATATGCCAAAAAGTCGGAGTGGAGAAAAACGACAAAGAAGTTTTACATGAAGATTTCTCAAAATGTACCCGATAGAATTTTTTTATATTTTTACCACTGCTTCCGGTATATGTTTTGAAGAAAAATTTTTGCGCACTTTCATGAATAAAGTTAGAATTTAATAGTATTTTTTTGAAAATGAAAAATATTGTTTTGTGCCGCATACGCCACTTTTCTAAAAAAAAATTCAAAAAATGGGGTTTTGTGCTGCATACGTATACTTATTGCTGTGTATTGAGTAACTTGTTGAGATGAATTTTTTTTAAAGTTTTTTTATTTGATTTGACAAAAACAGAAAAAACAGTTCTACTGTTATGAAAAGTTACATAAAAAGCCAAAAATGTAACAACTTAAATAATGCAAAAGTAAAAAGAAAATTTAAAACTTAATATTGAGTAAATTTTTATAATAAGCTTTATTAACACGTGGAAGAAATATAAGCAAGTCTTTTATGTCTCTATTTTTATCGCTGGAAATAAATGATGCTTTCGATATTTTCAAAACATTCGTCAACAAATTCTCAGGAGTTTTCAAACAAAATTGCATTTTTTCTCTTTGGTAGAAGTTTTATAATATATACATAAATCATTATTTTAACTGTATAGAAGTACTTTAATTTTAGCAAAAGGGACTTTTCGAAAGTTCATTTTATTTGCTTCCAACGAGTATGTGCGACAATTTTCCGGAAGCATTTCCATAACTTTAAGTTTTGTTTTATTATTTGGCATTGTTTTAAGCAAATTTAGTAAATGAAGAGGACTATGAATTTCAATATTCTTTAAGTACCGGTCAGTAACACCATGGACACAGTCCACTTCTTGAATTAAAGAATGTTCTGGTTCTGAAGACTTTTGTATTACGGCATCAATATTATTTTGTGTAAAGAACATTTTGATTGCGGTTGCGTTAATTTGATTTTTATTTTAAGGTACGCAAGAATCGCTTCATAATGTCAAAGTTTTAATAAGTGGACAATCTTTTATTAATTCATTTAAAATTTTAATTTAAGCACTAGCAATATTGTTACCACTCCGACCACTATGAGCTTCCGTAAAAAAGGCACAATAAGTAAAAGTTGGTATATATGACATAATAATGGTTGCTGTAAGATTAAACATATTTAATTTTCGTTTGTAGTAAAATTTTAAAGCATTTCCCTTAGGTAGGCTAAAAACACAAATAATAGCAAACCGTACACTTGGTTGGGTCCATTATAAAACTATTTTTCACAAATTTATTTTCTTGTTGTCATTTTACTTTGCTTTTGCTTTAACTACTTTTTTTTTCTTACGGCAATGCAGCAAAGCAACAGTAAAATTTATATTGTACGTTTTTGTATGAAGAATTTGCTGCTATCGCCAAACAATGGCTTGTAGAGCAAAACAGTACTTAAAAAACCTTGAAACAGTTGATATGCAGCAAAATTAATGCTTTATATCTCAGAAACCATAAAAATTTTCGCGAAACAGGTTTTTGATTTAGAAAGAGGGTATTAAAAAAATATATTCCTCATACCTAACTCATTTTTTTTTTTAAATGGTCGGTAGGTCAAACCAGTAATGAGCTGACGATTATACGTTGCCGCCAAAAAAAACTTTATTACGAACTCTCAGCAAAAAGTTTTCTTAGTGGTAAAATTTTGGGGGGAATATCTCTAACTTGGGTAAACTAGATTTAAGCCAAAATTTAATATGTATACATATTTTTTTATGATAGATTCAAGATCCGGTTGGAATTGTTCACAATGTTGTAAATGTTTAGTTTGTCGTCAAAATGAAAATAATGAAAACCGCTCAGTTAAATGCGAGCAATGTCAAAAAGTGTACCATACTACATGCTTAAGACCGACTATATCTTCAGTACCTAAATATGGTTGGAAGTGTAACGTGAGTTGAGCTTTTAATTTACTTATTTCTTGAGAGAGTGTTTTAAAATACCTGTTCTGAAATTTTTAGCGTTGCCGTGTATGTAGTGACTGTGGAGCACGCACACCTGGCGCTGGCGCTTCCTCTAGATGGCATTGTCATTATACTATTTGCGACTCTTGTTACCAGCAACGTAATAAAGGATTTTCATGTCCTATATGTCACAAAGCATACCGTGCTGCATCTCACAAAGAAATGGTCAAGTGTAGTAAATGTAACAAGTAAATAAACAATCCAAATGTTGAAAATTTTTTGAAAAAATTGATTAAAAACTACGTTTTTTAATTAAAGGTTTGTCCACAGTACCTGTGACGAAGAAGCAGACCTCACAGTCTACCACGTAAAAAAAGAAACAAACCCTGATTATGATTATGTGTGTCAACCATGTAAATCCGGCAAACCTTTTATGACATTTGCTTCTGCTGAATCTTTAACTACATCTGCAGATGGATTTCCTCGTGACTTGGAAGCAGAATTCTATGATAAGGATAGTGGATTGGACTTTACTAATATGGTAGATCCTCTAAAAATCTCTAAAAAACGTATTGGTCTTAAAGAATTAACTCGAGGTGGAAAAATGAGCAAACTATTTATGAGCAAAGGCATACTTAGTCAATTTAATCGTAAACGTAGTGTGCGTGGTAAGGGACGACAACTTTTACTTTTAAACTCTTCTTCAACTCCCTCTACAAATAGTGATCTGAATAGTTCTCAGTGCTCTGAAGATGACTTGGCGCTGGAAAAAAAAATAGTTTTATGTTCCGCTAAAGACAAATTTATTTTAATGCAAGACATTTGCGTAATGTGTGGTGCTTTGGGAACAGACCAGGAAGCATGTCTCATTGGCTGTGTTCAGTGTGGCCAATGCTACCATCCGCACTGTGCCAACGTGACTCTTTCAAAGACAATGCTACAAAAAGGATGGCGCTGCTTAGACTGTACAGTCTGTGAAGGATGTGGCCAAAAAAACGACGAAGGCAGACTAATTTTATGTGATGAGTGCGATATTTCTTATCATATCTACTGCATGAGTCCACCGTTAGATGCTGTGCCAAACGGCAATTGGAAATGTAAATGGTGTGCCATTTGTCAAAAATGTGGCAGAAACTCCCCAGGAAAAAATTCATCGTGGTTTAATAACTTCTTGGAGTGTGGTCCGTGTGCAAGTCAAGCAGCTTGCTTTCTTTGCAGCCAACCCTATAACGAAAATGAGCTAATAATACAGTGTAGTAGCTGTGAACGGTGGCTTCACTGCTTATGCGACAATATAAAAAATGAAGATGAAGCTCAAGCTTTTGATCAAATTGATTATAATTGTAAAATCTGTCGCAAGGATATTGTAACAACAAAACCACTACCCACAAAGGTACATCAAGGAGAAAAATCCACCCAAAAGGAATCAGCAAATGTTAAACAGGCAAAAAGTGAAATATCACAAGACAATACCAATTCGACAGCAGCAAGTTCCACTGGAAACGTGAATGTACCGAACGAACCTTTTGAATCTACTGACAATACATTCTGGATAGATGGAGTTTGTGTAAGTGAACAAGGATTTAATATGATACGTTCTCTTACAACGGAAATAAAAAGAAAACGTAAGTTACGGACGGATGCGGTGCAAAAAGAAACTGGCATTGTGTCATCTATAGACTCGGTGATTGCCAGAAATTCAACACCAACTCCTGGTGATGGCGGTAATGATGGAAACACAATACTAGTAGATAAAACTCCCACTCCAACTTATAAGGATGGTATGGTGTGGTTAGGAGAAGATGGCAGTCAACCAGAAGGATTCTCCATATCAACTAATGAAGAAGGTTTGAATATTTTGCGTAAAAAGCGTCAACGTAATTTGCAAAAACTTGGTATTGGTGGTTTTAATGTACGAATGCGTGGGATACGTAAAGAAAATGAAGAGCTATACATGGGTACTTTAGAAAATCCATCACTAACCGATGAAAAGAAAAAAAAAATTATTAAGAAGAAAATGAAATCAAAATTGTGTGAATCATATCCATCGTATTTACAAGAAGCATTTTTTGGCAGACCACTATTAGACAATAAAGAATCTTCACGCATATCATTTGTGGAATCGGATGAGTCTGACACTGGGCCTTGTTTTTCTATTGACAACTTTAAATCGCACATTAAAGACACCAATGCCACCGTACAAATTCCAAACCTAACACAAACTACACAACAACAAGTAACGGAAAAGAAACCACAGGGAAATACTTCTAATCAACAAAAATTAATGTCAAAGCCATTAGTGGCGGTACCTCCTACCGCTCAAATGGACACGGAACAATCTGAACTAACACAAAGTATTCAAAGAAATGTTTTAATTTCTTCATCGAAAATTGAAGAAACACTAAAAACTATAAAGACGGAAGATATTGTTACAAATGTAAGTCATATATCCTAAAAAGGTATAATGAAAATTTTAATTTTTGTAACCATTTTAGATGAGTTCTGATTTCATAACTAATTCAACTAATAATATAGGATTAAATACTGTAAAAATGGAAATGGGGTAAGAAATTTAATGTATTTTTTATATAGGGCTAGGGAGTCGGAGTTGAGGTTTTTGTACAGCAGACGGAGTCGAAGTACATATAAAAACTGGTGACTCCGGCTTCTTTCTTTTTTCTTATATTTTCCAAAACAACTATACAGGGGTGTGCTGGAAATCGCAAACGCAAAACGCAAGAATTTTAAAAGTCGTTTTTTAGTAAGATTTCTGTAATAAAAGAATTTTATGACAAATATTATACAAACCTTTTTCTATTAAACAGAATTTTATAACAAAAATTATAAAAATTTGATTAAAAGTGTATTATAAACAGCCTCCAAATTCTTGCGTTTTGCGTTTGCGATTTCCAGCACACCCCCCATATTAAAGCTCAATGCGTGCCCCATATTAGAATAAAAATATCGCGTGTTAAAATTACAATATCGATTTTAAATTTTTTAAGAATTATTTTCGTGCTCTATTTTACCATTTAAAAGGTCAAATAAGGATAGTTTGATGAGGGTATACTTAGTTTGTCATTCGATATGAAACTTTTTTAATATTTATCTAAGACCCCATAAAGTATATATATTCTAAGTTATTAAGTATTTATACCCTCCACCACAATTAGTTGTGAAGAGTTTGTCATTCCGTGTGAAACTTTTTTATTATTCATCTCAGACCCCATAAAGTATATATATTCTGGGTCCTTGAGTAATTCTAAGTCGATTTAGCCATGTCCGTCTGTTGAAAACACGCTCACCTTCGAACAACTTAAAAGAAATGAACAAACTTGGTGCCAAATTGCTTGTAGTTATCCTAAGCAGTTTGGGATTGAAATCCAGCAAAATCGGTTCAGTAGGACCAGAGCTATGAATCAAAATGTGGAACCACCACCTAAAAAAATTGATAATTTTGTTACAAAAAATAACATAAATGCTGGAACAAAGCACGAAATGAGATAAGATTTTGCAAAAATTTGTTTTATTTGACTGGAAATCACGCTGTTAATAATTCGTGAAGATCCGTCCATAATTTACCCTAAGCCCCATATAAACACTACTCCCGGAAAACAGTTTAGTACGCCTAAAACCGTAAAAAATAACGCTAGCGTAGCACAATTTGGTACGTCACAGTTTTTTAGAACTAGCAATAACACTGTGAAATTTCGTGACGATCGGTTCATAATTTACCTTAGGCCCCATATAAACCCTACTACCGGAAAACAGTTTAGTAAGCCTAAAACCGTAAAAAATAATGCAATCATAACAAATTTTGGCTCGTCACAGTTTTATAGGACTATAAATGATACTGTGAAATTTCGTGAAGATAGGTACATAATTTACCCTAGGCCCCATAGAAACCCTACTCCCGAAAAACAGTTAAGTACACCTTAATTAATAATGCTATCATAACAGAAATTGGTACGTCACAGTTTTAAAAGACTAGAAATGACGCTGTGAAATTTCGTGATGATCGGTCCCGAACTTACCCTAGGCCCCATATTAACCCTACTACCGGAAAACAGTTTAGTCGCCTAAAACCATAATTAATAACAAATCGTCACAGTTTAAGATAATTATAACATCATCATGTCGGTGGAGGGTATCAAAGATTCGGCAGAGCCGAATATAGCACTGTAACTTGTTTTAATTCGATTTAGCCATGTCCGGCTATCTGTACGTCATTTGAAACCACGCTCAGTTTCAAACGACTCTAAAGAAAAGAACAATCTTGATGTCAAATTGTTTCTAGTTCTCCTAAGTAGTTTAGAATTCAAATCCAATAAAATTGGTTCAGTAGTATAAGAGCTATGAATCAAAATATGGAACAACCACACTAAAAATTGACAATTTTATAGCAAAAACTAGCATAAATAGAAGTGAAATCGATTTTAAAATCCAAACGATTTAAAACCGATAATAGGGTTTTCATTATTTTTAAGCATTGATTTCTTATACCGTTTTCTCTTATTTTCTGTGCTGATTGGGCTGTATTTTAAACAAGAAGTTAAAATTTTAATTCAGAAACGGATTTTCAAATCGCTCAACATTCGTCACACCTTTAAAAACAATCGTTTTGAAATCTATAGATTGTCATCACATACCTGATTTATATGAAATTTTGCACAAATTCGTTCTGTGACTAGAAATCATACCAAGAAATTTCGTGAAGATCGGTCCATAGTTTACCATTGGCCCCTTATAATGCCTACTCCCTGAAAAAACTTTAGTACGCGTAAAAAAGTAACGAATAATAATATTATAACATTTGGTCAGTCATTTATATGGGTCATTCTACGTTGAAAGGTTATCTGATATTATGAATGTCCGCGTGATAAAAATATTTAAAATTATGATTTTTTTCAATATAATCGTATATAATCAGGAAGTTTGAATGCATGTTTAATAATGGCCAGTCAAGTTATCTACTTTTTCCGGTATTTTAAATGACCAGGGGAGATACTCTACACAGTGTAAAGACATGACGGCCAGGACAAGATGCCTTTTCTTAAGAAACAACTTTAATTATTCAATATTTGATGATAGTTTAAAACAAAAAAAAATAAGACTGACTCCATAGAGTCTTATTTTATGTAACTTAGAAAACAAAAATACTTAGTATCTGCTTACATAAACGTAGTTGAAAAAAAGCTAATTATTTAATTGCACATATTTTGCAATATAAGGTGACAAAAATATATAGAGCATCAATGCTCCAATAAAAACTTTAAACTTAAATAAGAACTTTTATTTATAAAAACAAACATTAAAAAATATAGCTTTTAAGATCACGCCTGTTCAAAGATATTAACACTTTCGTCAAGAAAGCCAAATCCAAAGTGCCGACCACAAAATGATTGGATACTTCAAGATCACAGAAACAGCTTAAGCTCTTCATTGTCAATTTATTGGGGCAAAATATTCTTCCAGTAATTTGATGGACCTTCATAGTGGCTGAGAAACTTTTAAAACTTTTTTTATTAAGTCCCTCTTCTTTCTTTGAAATGTCTTTGTCATCAATGGTGAACACTTTTACATTAGAACAATTTTTCTGAAAGGCGCTCGTTAAATCTTTCAGCGATGAAATGTCATTCCCAGCTCCAACAAGTCTTTCAGTAGTCCTTTTGCACGTCGCACCTACTCCATCAAGCTCGCCTTGATGGATTCTTGCAATTTGGTTGCCAGTGCATAAAACATAAAAAACGAATATTGGATTTGATTAAAATGTTGGTTAAGGCCGTTACACACTATCCCACAAAGTCTTTCGTATTTTATGAAAATGCTTCCCTGATCTAATTATTGCTTATAAATTTTCAAAATACAATAACAACTCATCATGACAGGGTTGCATTTTCATAAAATACGTAAGACTTTGTGGGATAGTGTGTAACGGCCTTTAGCACGATTTTTTATAACTCTTGAATGTAAGAACGTTAATATGGCAACGAAAGAAATAACTGGGGCCAGATTCTGGCTGTCGTGATCGAGTAGTTTTTCGATTCGAAAGCAGTTTTATTTCTAATTCTTTCATTCGATACTGAATGAATCGAAATTATTTTTTCAGTATTGTGAAACTCAAATTAATGCTTTAAAACACTACAAAAATAATTCCGATTCGTTCAGTATTGCCTGAAATAATTAGAAATTAGATGGCTTTCGAATCGAGAAACTACTCGATCACGACTGCCAGAATCTGGCCCCTGGACTACCTTCTATTATTGTATAATGCTACATATGTATGTTAGTAGTATAAAACTAACTTAAAACAAAATTCACATTAAATAAGACATACATACATTTTTGAAGCGTTAAAACACGTATAACGAATATAGTGGAAATGTGTTGGTTTAACGTAAAATACTAAGAAAGAAGTAATTTCTCACTTCCTTATCTACACTGGACGCAAAATCTCTACCCTGGCATCTGATGAAGCAGGGGAAATACGGCAGGGGAGAGATGTTTTCATTAAAAAACTAGCACTATCGGAAAAATATGTATTGTAACGAAAAACCAAACTAACACAGTAAATTATACTGAAATTAAAATAAATAAATCTTACAAACAAACAAAAACCACAAATAACAAGGGAATAAAACTCTCCAGTGGAGATACATTAATCACTGACACGTGCGAGCAACCCGAGTGGTTTGGTCGAATTATTGGCCCAATAAGAACACGCTAGTGGCTCGCGCGACTTTTATTGCTAAATTCACTTCGAAACAAATGTTCTGCTATTTAAATTTGCAGCGTCAACGCATTTTAGCGGCAATTTTAAACGACCGAAAAATGTGCAGGGGAAGAGACTTAAAATACGACGGACAAAAAATATGTAATTTTTTCAATAAAATATGAAAGTATTTTGAAAGTTTTTTTAAATGATGATTATAATGTGTTAAATTTCAAAGATTTTGTTACAGAATACTAAAGGGACAGGCCAGGGTAGATACTTTTTTTCTAGGTAAACATGAAGTTATGACTAAACTAAGGTAATTTAGGTATTGCAATTTATTGGTAAAAAAGTATACTGTATTTATTTATTATTAAACACGTTTGATATTTCCACAAATTTAAAAATTATAGTATATGATTTTTTAATGTAGCCGTCGATAGTACCTATCAACGTAGAAACACCCATATATGTATATATAAAGTTTTTTGCCGTGTATGTGCTCCTAAAACTCAAGAACCGCTGGAGCGATTGACACCAAACTTGGGCATTAAATTAGTTTAGTCTGGAGCCAGGTTTCTCTAAAGTTTAATCTTGATAGGTGGCGCTGTTATCGTGACATTAAAATTTTTTTTATTTATGGTAAGATTTGGCTGAAATTCACAATATGTATATTAGTGTTTCCCAAAAAAAATTTTTTTCGGGGCTCAAGCATAATTTAAAAGCTTATAGGGTAAAGTATTTTTGAGATTTTTTTTTTAAGAATTTTCAGAAGAGGATAAGAAGTCGCTCAAGTCGATTTTTTGCCAAAAATCGGGTCTGCCGGCCTTTTTTCAAGTTTTCTTCTTAACATTGTCAAAAACCACGATTTTTTTCACTTTTAAAGAAATAATTTAAAAGAAAAATGTCCAAGCTTTATTTTTGCAATGCATTTGCTCATTTATGCGCCCTACATTAAAATTTTTCGTAATTTTTTCATAACGCTTTATAACTTTTAAAATCTTTATGAAAATGAAACAAACCAAAATTGCAGTTTGAAAGCTCAATTTATTCTAAATAATCTAGAAACAAATATTTTTTAATTCGCTCTTACCGTTCCTGAGTTATACCGGTTTTCAGCTTTGTACCCAGTTTATAATACTATTACTCATACCCAACAAACAATTAAAAATAAAACTTTTGCGTTTGATTTGCTTTTTTTTTTTGGGTGATAGATCTAAGCCCTATCCAACAGTAAAAGCTTAAGGGGCTATTGATCGGGCTTGCTGGAAGAAGAAAATTATATATTTTTTGAAAATATGCATTTTTCAAAACCAGCTGCAATCTTACAGGGACAATTTAAAATTAATGCCTTGCTAGAATTCATAGTTCATTTATTTAAGGAAAAAATATCAAAAATCGGTACCTGTGTCAATGCCCACGATTATCTGTTCTCAATAATCTAAGTCTAAAAAAGCGGTTGGATAGCTAAAAAATTATTAATGTACCAGATGCACGTGCTACGTTAAAAACTTTTCTAGGTTATCAGTGGTACTTTACCCCAAAATTTACTTCCTTAGCCTTTTTTTGATGAACAAACTGACACCAAACCATTGAGTTGAATGACAAAAAATCTACATACGCCAATTACTGAGAACGATGTAGTAAATTTTAATAGAAGACAACCATTAAAATAAAGAAATTCAAGGATTAATTTCCGAAACCAGTCTTAGTTTTTTTGAAGCTTGCGATCTTTTAAAAACAGATCCAGAAAATTGAGAAGCCAACAAGTCATTTCAAGATGCAAAGAACAAAGCTCAAAATTTACAAGTAGTAAATGATGTGGCAAAACGAGGTGTGGCTTTAGCTAAGACTTACTTCAATATCTGGGCGGTCTCAAATGACTGCTCCTTTTCGGACCACAGATATGTTGAGTTTCAATTAGGCTCACGCCCCTTGGAGGTGTGTACTTTTGTGAATAGGAGAAGAACGAAGTGGGACTATCAGGCTAGTCTACCCGCTAACTCTCCGAGCTAAGTCCCCGTCATTAGTGGCATTACGGAGACTGAAATGGCAGTGGAATTCCTTTCGGGGGCACTGCGTCAGGCAACTGCACTGGCCTGTAGGCCAGTAGTTAGGAAGGAGGGGGGGGGGGGGGGCGAGCCACCATGGTAGAGCCCTGAGGTTGCACAGTCTCGCATGGACTGTCTAAGGTTATTCAATATGGGTAAACGTCTAGGAAACTGCGCGGAATATAAGTCGTGAGTGCCCCGGTAGTCTAGCTAGTAGTGAGCTAGTCTATCAGCCCCGGGGTTGTGGGTTCGATTCCCGCCAAAGACTCTGGTTTCTTTCCTGCAGACAAGCGTAGAGCTTCGCGGGGATTAGCTTAGGGAATTAAAATAAAAAAAAGGCATTGAATAGGTTTAAGAATTTGGTTAGATCGGCGAAACGGAGTGCCTGGAGGAACTTCTGCAGCGGCGTGGAAGGCTCCTCGGAGACAAACCGGTTGCGCAAAATAATGGCTTCTTGCCCGGCTGTCCCTATCCACATTCAGAAAACTGATGGTAGCTGGACTACGAATAGTCAGGAGACGCTGGAGGTGTTAATTGACACACACTTTCCTGGCAATTCCCTTCCCACACCACGGAAGATCAATTGCTAATCAGAGCCTGGACTCGTGTCCATTTCTCTGTGCTATGATAGGCTCAATTGGGCGATAAGGAGCTTTGACTCCTTTAAGGCACCTGGTCTGTACGGTATTATTTCGGCCGACCTTCAAAAAATTGCGGAGCTTCTAATTCCTAATTAATTTCAAAGGGAGGGAAGGCATCCCACACCAAGCCTAAGGACTACATGTCAATTAGCCTGTCGTCATTTCTTCTCAAAACCCTTGAGAGGGTCATTGATATTCATCTGAGGATGTCTATACCAGAGAACGGCTTTGAGCGATTGTAAAAAAATCGTATTAAATCAACAGCAACAAATACACTCACTTGCCGTCATACAATCAAACTTGCGCAACCGCAAATATTCGCTGCTGGTTTGCAGTCATTCAAATAATGCACATCGTGCTTTGTTATTTATACAATCGTTAGCTTCGTTTTTTAATAAAGATGTTTGTGTGTTCGGTGCGACAATGATTGTTTTGGTAAAGAAAAAAAAAATATAAACGAAAAAGCCAGAAATCAAGCAATCATTACTCATGTATACTCATGTAGACGGCGCTTCACTCACTGGTCGGCTACATTGAGAACTCCCTTGAATTTCGGGAATACTCGCTTGTGGCCTTTCTGGACATTGAGGGAGCTTTCAATAACGTCAGATCCAATTCCATCTTGGAGTCAATGAGAGGGTTGGGTGTTGACGATGTAATTTGTAGATTTATTGGTAATCTACTCGACAGTAGAATCATTGAATCCACGATGGGTACTACCAATGTTTGCAGATGTGTACACAGGGGCACCCTGCAAGGTGGGGTTCTGTCCCCTCTACTATGGAACTTGACGATGGACACTTTGCTGAGTCAATTCGATTAGGTTTAAAATCCGTCGCGTATGCAGATGACGTGGCGGTGGCGGTCATGGGTAAACACCTTGACACGTCGTCTCGTTGTATGGAATCTGCATTACAGATTCTAAGCTCTTGGAGCATCTCCTGTGGACTTGGTGTCAATCCACGGAAAACTGAGTTGGTACTCTTTACCAGGAGGTATAAGGTTGGTAACTTTAGGCTTCCTAGGCTAAATGGCAAGGAGCTGACGATCTCGAACAGTGCCAAATATTTGGGCGTAATTCTCGATAGCACACTATCCTGGGAACTCAACGTTCGTTCGAGGGTTGATAGGGCCATTGTGGCATTTTACACCTGCAAGAGATCTGTGGGCGTTGAATGGATCTTTGAGGCGGTGGTAAAACCGATCCTCTTCTATGGGGTCATAGTGTGGTGGCCCGCCATGGGAAGGGGGCGGTACTGTAGGATGCTTGCGAAAGTATATAGGGTGGTTGCGCTGATGATCACGGGATCACTCCGCTCATCACCGACGAAGGCGCTGTTTACTATGCTGAACTGGCTGCCGGTTGACAACAGGCCCTGACTTCCGCTATTAGACTGGGGGCGGTGGGTCTATGGTCTACGCGGAACTATGGTCATGCCGGGGTAACGCTTCACGCATCATATGACCTGGCGGGGCTGGACTATTGTACTCCGGAACCCTTTTTCGGTGCTTTATTCACAGTTCATCATGGTAATGATGATGAGCTGCTCGATAACACGCGATCTCTGGAACCGGCCCTAAGGGTCTTTACCGACGGTTCCGAGATGGGCAATAGAGTAGGTGGAGGTTTCTTCATCGAGGAATTGGACATTAGGGTCTCTTTTAGGCTGCCAGATGGCAGTAGTGTGCTGCAGGCGGAAATCTCTACCATAAGGCGGCCGGCAAACTGGCTGAGGTATTATCGTATGTCGAGAGATATATGTATATTTACGGACAGCAAGGCTGCCATTGCAGCTCTAGCTGGTGTCTTCACGACATCTATGTTAACAGTGGAATGCCGGATGTCTCTAAATGAGATCGCGGAACATTCCAGTGTAACGCTGACATGGGTACCAGGGCACAGTGGATGTCTGGGTTACCAGACTGCTGACGGTCTGGCCAAACAGGGCTGTCTATTGAACGACATGTTCGTCGATGTCCTGATTGGCATCTTAATGGTCCGCTGCAAGACCCTCATCAGACGAGAGTCGTACAGGAGGGCTCAGGGGAGATGACAGGGGGAGCATACCTGCCTGATGGCCAGGACTGTATGGCCTGGCTATAGCGCGGCGAAAACGCGCGAGCTACTTGGTCTCGGTAGGGACCGGATGAGGACGGTGATATCGGTCATTACGGGTCACTGGGTGATGGGGACTCATGCTAGGAGGATGGGTCTTGATTACAATGACTACTGAAGAAGTTGTCATGATGAGGAGGAGGAGACGGTGTTTCACTTTCTCTGCCAATGCCCCATTCTGGGGACATTAGGTTTAGGCATTTTGGGAGACCGGAATTGCCATGTCTGGACGATTTGTCTAATGTGCGACCGAAATCGATCTCTCTGTTCTGCAGGGAATCGGCATGGTTCGAGGCTGCAGTGACCTCTGGAGAATAGTCTGGTTGACACTAAGTGGCTCTTGTCACTGGCTAGGCGTATCACAAAGGGACCGCTATAAGGACCCAAATGAGCCGTCGTCGTGACGGCTGCCCATTGAACCTAACCTAACCTAACCTACTTCAATGTCACAACTTCTAAAATGTAATTTTCAGAATTTTTTGCAGGGCATATACTACGTCGTAAGAACCCCAATAAATGATTTTTAAACAAAGCAAAACAAAGCGTTTGATTTTAGTTTGTTTGTTGGGTATGAGTAAAAGTATTATAAACTGGGTACAAAGCTGAAAACCGGTATAACTCAGGAACGGTAAGAGCGAATTATAAAATATTTGTTTCTAAATTATTAAGAATAAATTGATCTTTCAAACTGCATTGGTGGTTTGTTTCATTTTCATAAAGATTTTAAAAGTTATAAAGTGTAATTTACAAAATTAATGGACAAATTACGAAAAATTTTAATGTAGGGTGCATAAAAGAGCAAATGCATTGCAAATACGTATAGTCTATGTATAAAGCTTGACATTTTTCTTTTAAATTATTTCCTTAAAAGTGAAAAAAATCGTGGTTTTTGGCAAAGTTATGAAGAAAACTTTAAAAAAGGCCGGCCGACCCGATTTTTGTTAAAAATTCGACTTGAGCGACCTCTAAACATCTTCCGAAAAATCTGAAAAAATTCTCAAAAATACTTTTACCTAAGCTCTTAAATTATGCTTGAGCTGAAAATCAAAAAAAAAATTTTTTTGGGACACACTAATGTATATGTATTATACATATTTATTAAACAAAAATAGGTTTATTAACAAAATTCTCCAATATTAAATTTTTTAATTTTATTTGGAAAATCCCGAGCACCCCGGAACCAAATTGCTTGTAGTTTAATAAAATTACTAGCATTTAACCTGCTACTTCGTTAGCGTCTCCTTCTTCTTTATGGACATATCTTTATCCCAAGTTTATTTTTCGAGGTTGTAACTTGTTTAAGTTCTAGCATTTAACCCGCTACTTTGTAATCGGGCCTTTTCTTCCATGAACATTTTTATATGCCAAAGTTTATGTCCCTAGGTTTTAACAAAAAAGTTCCAACATTTTTCATCCCATATGTTGATATTCACCTATAATTTTGTGTTTCTAAGTTCAATATTATAGAAAATTCAAAAAGTACCAGTTAATATACAAAAAAAGTACCAAGAACTTTTCTCTTATGGATTCTTATCCACTCAGGACATTGCGTCTTGAATTTTATGTTTCTAGTTCCAATACTTACGGAAATTTAAAAAGTACCAAAAAGTTCCCTCATATATTCGTATCCACTCAGGACATGGCATGTTAATTTTATGTTTTAAGGTCCAATATTAACGATAATTAAAAAAAAATACCAGTTGTAGAACCTAAAAGCTGAAGAAAGATAAAAAAATTTCCCGTATTTTCCATTTTGGTACTATTTTCCTCCCATTAAAGTTTCAAAAATTGCAGTATTGTAGTGGGGCCCATAATTTAGTACGAATATGTCAATGAATGGAGGAAAATGTTTCGTAAAAAAAGTAACAAAAATAGTTACGATTTTCAACCCTTAAAAGTACCAAATCCATATTTGAATTTTTCGGATAAGTTTTGAACGTGGTTTGAAATTTAATTCTAGGTTTATTGGTTCAAAAGATAGATGGGGTGACAAAAATGTACCAAAATTCAGGTTTTACCCGTTTTCTCCCTAAAAGAGCCGAATTTCAAAAAAGTACCACCAACCTGTTCTCTTATTTTTCTAAAGAACAACGATAAGTACTACAGTTTTTTGTATCTCTTTTAGTTTTGGAGATATACGGTTATCGAATTTCCCCGTTTTTACACTTTTTTACCCCCTAAACAATCGAATTTCCAAAAATCCAGTCTTAGTGAATCGATTTGGGGAGAGTCCCAATTTCAAGTTTTTCGATTCTGGCGTTTAGGCTGTGCGATAATGAATCAGTCAGTAACGTTACAATTTTATATATATAGATAGAAAAATTACTTTTTCTAATTTCGTGAAGATCGGCTCATAGTTTATATAATATAAAGCCCTCTCCGGAAATATTCTAACTGTAAGTGGAGGGTATCAAAGATTCGGCACAGCCGAATATATGACTAACTTTTTTTATGTGACTTTTAAGAGCTCTCTTTCAAAACTTTTGTTGATTTCCAGCAATCAATATAATGTTAATATAATGCAAAACAGCAATAACATGAGCATGCAACTTATGCAGCAAAACAATAGTCAAACATCTAAGCAAGCATTTTTGTCGGGAAATATTGGTGTTAGTAATCCTCAACAACTACAACAGCAGCAAATGCAACATCAACTACAACAACAGCAGCGTATGCAATATCAACAAACGCCTTATAATTCAATAAACATGTCAAATAAACACTCATCTCAATATTTAACACAAAAATCTGAGGATCCAATGTTAAGTCAAGTGAAAATCGAAAATGACCTTATGCTAACACAAGCCACGGCCATAAGTGTATCAAACGACTCCCAAGAATTGCCACCACAACTTGAAGAGCCAATGAAAGAAGCAGCTGTAGCTGGTACACAAAAGACTGCAGAAAAAATGAGAAAGGATGAAGGTTAGTTATTCTTACAAATTAAATGTTAGATAATACTGATTTTCTTCAAAAGATTTAGGAGAAATGGCAACTATTTCCGCCGTTTTGTATGCTAACACCCAACATCCAGAGCTGAAACAATTATATCCAAATTGGACTGAACGTTGTAAACAAATTCTCAAAAAGTGGCGATCATTGTCAACTGAAAAGAAAGCTCCATTTTTGCAACATGCAAAAGATAATCGTTCCGTTTTGAGATTGCGAAGGTCCCAACAGGTTGATAACTTAACATTTTATAATGCATGTATTCTCAAATTCTTATTCTTTAAATATAGGAACCCGAAAAAATGTATTTTCAACAAAAATCCCTTAAAGAGCAAGAACAAGAAAGAGTATGGAAACAGCATCAGGCTAAAAACAAGGAAACCTATAGTAATAAATTAAATAAAAATGGTAATTTCGATAAGTTAATAATAAACTTTAACCGTATATCTATTTTTATTTCTTGCTACAGCCTTTATGGGCGACTATTCGCATTCCGAGCCTGCTACATCTGTTAATAGCAACACAAATAATAAGCAGCCGCAGCAACCAATATTCGATATAAATATTTTCAACGACAATAATTCGCAAATTAAGTTGCAGCCAAATCTCCTTAACACAAGTAATGACAACAATATAAGCTCGGTTATAACCAATCAACTATCTTGTGACACAAACAAGTCAATATCTCAAATCGATCAGCAAGAAGCTTCCTTTATGTCGACATTAAATCAAACAATTCAACATCAACACACGCAATCCCAAATTGATGCTGTGTCTAAAGTGTTTGATCCGAACAAAACGAATCCTGCCTTACAACTGCAAGAACGAAATGATATTTTTTTGACTGATAAAAATTGGCCAACTGTATCGAAGCTTACAGACTCTAAAGATCCTATGACCAGTGGCGTGGAAAAATTAGAAGCCGATGAAAACGCTGGATTGGGTGATATTCTTGGTGGGTTTGCCGATGGTGACGACGACGATATACTTAAATCATTAACAGCTGAAATTGGAGATGATTTTAATATTCTAGAATACGCAGATCCAGAGTTAGATGAGTTTAATGGTAGTCAAAATCTTTTGAATAAATTAGATTTTGACGAAAACCAAAAGGCTTAATAACACAAAATAAATTATGGTGTTGATTTTCAATGTTACATCGACCTTGAAAAGGACGATAATATTTATAAGTATAAAATAAAATCGTAAAATTTCTATTGTACATATGTACATGTATAAATATTCGTTTGGAAAAAGTATTATTTCAACCAATTGCTAAAAATGAAGTTAGGGCAGGCTACTATCTATTGCGATGGGATTTTAATTTCGATACGAAAGCTAATACTATGTTTCCACTATGAGCAAAACAACTTGTTTTGAGCAAAACGTGTCAAAGTGTTTCCATTATGTAAAACTGGGTTTGGTTTTCGAATTTTCGAAATCAATTTGACATTTATGTTGTAAACAAATATGAAAGCCAAAAAAATATGTGTTGGAAAAAAAATATTTTTCTTTAACATGAAATTTTCTTGTTTGTTTTTTAATACACAGATATACATATATGTACGTATATAAAAGAACATAATTTACTACCTTTTTATTATATTATTTTATTATTTTTGCGCTGCAAACAAATAAATCAGCTGGGGAGTTGCATACACCTATTTACTAAGTCTTGATATTTTCGTAAATATGTCACTTTTTTCGAAATTGTCAATCACCAATAATGGATAACCCAGAGTTGTATTCATGATTTTCGACATGTTTTGGAGCAAAACTAGTTTTTGTTTGAGTTTTCGAACATGAAAAATGTATAGGAAAACAAGTAGCAAAACACTTGTTTTGTGGCCCAAAACATGTAAGTGGAAACGTACTATAATAAGTGCCAATTTGGCACTGTCACTTTCGCAAAATTTTTTAAAAATTAAATATGGCGCAGATTGACAGTAACGAAATGTCAAAATGTGTAGAAATTTGAAATGAATAGTGATAATTTTCGAAAAGAAACAAATAAAAAAATGAAAAAGACAAATGCGCAAACGCGTTAAAGCGTATTTATCACTAGATTTGCTACTATTTTCTTCCCCTAAACCGGGGTGTCATGCGACCCGTGCCTATCGGTTGGTTTGCAGTCTGGGGTGTCCGACTGTATTATCACGGAGCTTTGCTGATACCTGGGCACCTCAGCAAATAGACCATGCCCTTACCACGTTAATGGGGGCTATGACGTGGCGGACCTTTTCAATTCCCCTACACTCGTGGGACCAACAAGCAAAATGAACACTCCAAAAAACAGACAACAACAACAACAAAAACGAAAACAAATAACTGGAACTAATGACGAACAGGCGAGAATAAGGACAACGATTGACAGTAAGACGACAAAGCCAGGGGCTGCAACAGTCCATGCCACCATGGATGATCAGCCTAGGCTGATCGGAAGTGGTAAGGCAGCTCGACCAGAAGGCAGCTGCTCCAAAAACGGCGGCGAGGTACCCCTGAACTTCTCACCAAGTACCTCCAAAGCCGCACAAGCCCTTTCCGTCGGTGGAACGGATAAAACCCCTGCTTCGGGTGCTGCCAAGTTGGGAATGACAAAGTCGTCCAACAATGCAGCTTCCCATGTGTAACGAACCTAAGCCCGTGAAGGCCCTAACTCCATAGAGACGGTGCTACCTACAATACCGGCCGTGCTCATGGAAAAATAGGGTGGTTATTGTCCCTTTTGAATTAGTAACGAAAGTTACACAATTATTAAAATTAGGTAGCTATCATGCCAAACCGACAAAAAGAAATAAAAACAGTTGTAACATAAAAAAAAATAATAATGATGATGTGAAAACTTAGCTGAAGAGGAATATATGTCGAATCCTCTTTCCATTTCTTTACCCTCCCATCCTTGCTATCTATGTATATAATTCTCAGATAGCCCAATTATGATCTATCTATTAATGAACCTTAACCTTTCATGAAATAAAACTTAACGCAACTTAGCAATTCATAGTGCAATTACTTAACATTACGTTTATTTGAAATATAAACCTTGAAATTAACATATTAAGCAAAAAAGATTAATTACAACTATCAACATTAATGTTATTAACACTAACCAATTATGTTTTTAAATGTAAACAAATAGAACGAGTAAATTATTATTCCCTTTCTAATAATTTAACATAGTATGTTAATAACAGAAAAGTAATATGTTAAAATTTGATTATAGGGGGAAAAAATACCAACAAAAAAAAAATAATAAATTAAAATTTAACCGTGTTTTATTGCGGAGTGAACATTTATATATGTATAAAAAAAAAATAAATTACTCACCAATTTTTCATCCCACGTAGACTTACAGGCCTGCTGTCTCTCGGAATTTTGAGTTCTTTGATCGTTAGAGTTTAATGTAAATATTCACTCAATTTTGTTGTGTAGGGAAAATGTGAATGGTAATTTAACTTATAAAAAAAAAATTAACAGAAAGGATTTAAATACAAAGTAAATTGACAAATGTTAAATAACATCATATAAAATTAAACAAATAAATAAAAAAACGAATATTAATTTGACGGAAGGAGATAAAATTATGTTTAAATAAAGTAATGTAAATCCGGTTAGTTAGACATAATTTTTATGCTTAAATTGACCGTTAGGTTTTCAATGATTTGATTTGTTTAACTGATACACAAATGAAAGTGAACAAGATACGGTCTGAATTGGAAATTATGAAATTGTTTTTTTTTTTTTTTTAGGTGCCCACGGACTCAATTTAGATTCTTTAATCCGCATTAATGAACCAAAACACCAAAAAAAATGTTACTAAAAATTTGTAAAATGAGTGGCCTTCAGTTAAAAAAAAATTATGTTTAGAGTTCCAGAATGTAGATATTTAAGTTTTGGCACTTTCTCCAAATGTGTGCTTCCCAATTCATATATAATTCAGGTCCTTGTGATAAATCCTGGTATAATCAACGTAACAAAAAAAAAATCTATTGTACAACAAAATTTTTAGTAAATCACACTATTCTTACCAAATAATCCAGACAACTCTTGCAAAAAATTAAAAAATCCAAAATTGCTTAATGCGCGGAATAAAATAAATAAAAATTATTGAAATGTTTAATTCAAATTAAAATTTTCAAATGATTAAAATAAAACCAAATTTTCAATGCAAATGTGATAACAAAATCAAAATTAAAAACAAAACTTGGAAATTTGTCGTTAGAAAAGCCTCACAAAACAGATGCAGTTTGTAGAATCGTGCCATAAAAAAAACTGAAACTGGAAAAGGCGAAACAAAATGTTTGTCCACATCGTATTTATGCCCAAATATCCTTTGCATGATAGGTACCCTTATTTCCCGATTCAATATCCTGCACCTCATAGTACACCTGACCAATTCTGCGCAAAACTATTGCCTTGATTCCCACCGGAGCTAATTTAGCATTAAAGTATTTAGCCTTAGAACTTTGGTTGAATGTCCGTCTGTACACTTCCTGTCCCACTGTAAAGCTCCTTGTCCGAGACCTCAAATTATATGTCCGAGCATTTTTGTTATATGCTTTACGCATGTAGTCCATAATTTTGTTACGAATCAAAGGAAATTCGTCTTGTCGTTCCACAACAGAATCCGTCTCTGCCAAAATTCCTAGTTTACGCAAAAGTTCATAATCCTTACCATTAGTCATCATGTTCTGACCGAAAACTATTTGATATGGTGTCCTTCCTACGGATTGATGTATGCTATTACGCAATGAGCAGTTAATACTAGGCAAATAAACATCCCACGACCGCTGATCATCCCTCACATAACTTCTTAAAGCTTTGTTTATTGAGCGGTTTACCCGTTCGCTCGCATTCGATTGGGGACTATAAACAGCCGTTAGAATGTGTTCAATACCATTCTTCTTCAAAAATGTTTCAAATTCCCTGCTTCTGAACTGAGATCCGTTATCCGAAACGATAATCTCAGGTACGCCGTAGCAGCAAATAAATTCGGTCCGAAAATAATCAATAATTTGCTTTGAAGCAAATTTTTTTAAAGGCTTCAAAAACGTAAATTTAGAGAAGTGGTCTAAAATTATAAGGATACCTATATGACCGCCCTTAGTCCTGGGTAACGGTCCAACTAGATCAACATACAGCCGTTGGAAAGGCCTCTCTGTTACTACCATCTCGCCCATCGGCGGCCTCAAAGACGTGGTAGGAGTTTTGGAGGTCTTACACAAGTCACAATTTAGTACATAAGTCTTAACGTCAGTCACCAGCCCTGGCAAATAAAAATATCGTCTTATTTTTTCCAACGTTTTGGCAATACCTCCATGTGCAGAATTTGGTATATCATGAGCGCAATATATATATATATAATATATAACATTAAGGCGTAGCTCTCTGGGTACAAAAAGTCTCCAAGAGTCTGACTCATCTCGATCACCTGAAGAAAAGATTACCCTTTTATAAATATACTTATCGATGACTTTAAAATCCGGCAATTCTGACGAAGAAAAATCCTCTCGCATCGTTGTGTAGTCAGGACTTTCAAAAGCATTCGATTCCAAATCTATAGAAGGTAAAGTGTCTATTTCCAGAGAATCCACAAACGCCTCGCCCTCATGAGCACGTGAAAGAGTATCAGGCACTATGTTATCCTTTCCACTTCTATGTTCAATGATAAAATTAAATCCTTGAAGCTTCAAAGACCATCTTGCCAACCTGCCTGACAAATCCCTTTGGCTCTTTAGCCACTTAAGACTTGCATGGTCGGTTAATACTTTAAACTCCTGTCCTTCAATGTATGGTCTAAACTTCCTTATTGCCATCACCACAGCGAAACACTCAAGTTCTGTAATCGTGTAATTACGTTGTGCCCTATTTAATTTCCGAGATATATAAGCAATAGGTCTTTCAGCTCCGCTGTCGTCTTTTTGAGCCAATACCGCACCTATGCCATAAGTGCTAGCATCGCATTGCAAAATAAATGGTTTTTCATAATCCGGATGTATAAGTAATGGAGCAGATATCAGTCTGGTTTTCAATTCTCTGAAAGCTGCCTCAGCCTCAGCGGACCACTTGAAAGTCTTTTTCTTTGTCAATAACTCCGTTAGTGGGAACGTCAAGGACGAATAATCCTGTATGAACCGTCGATACCACCCCGTCATTCCCAAAAACCGTCTTAAATGACGAATTGATTTAGGAACTGGAAAATCATTTATGGCTTTAACCTTGTAGTCATCCACCTGTAATGACCCATTTCCCACAATGTAACCAAGGTATTTTACCTTATTGAGAGCAAAACTGTTTTTTTTTAAATATTTATGGTTAACCCCGCCTTTCTCAATTGTGTAGCCACCTCCAATAGATGTGTCAAATGTTCGTCTAAGTTGGCCGAAACTATTAATAGGTCGTCAAGGTACACAAAAACATGTGTCTTCAATTTATACGGAATAACCATGTCCATTAGTCTGCACAACGTCTGCGGTGCATTACACAGTCCAAACGGTATTCGTGTTAACTGGTACAATGGCCGATTAGGAACCGTGAAAGCTGTCTTTTGTCTTGAGCTTTCCTCCAGTTTAATTTGCCAGAAAGCATCTTTCAAATCTATTTTTGAAATACAATAAACTGAAGGAAGTCTCGATAAAAGTCCGTCAATATTCGGTATTGGGTAAGCGTCCTTTACTGTCACAGAATTAAGTTTCCTACTATCAATACACATCCTGATTTTCCCAGGTTTTATGATAACAACAGTAGGAGAAGACCAGGGAGAACTAGGAGCTTCCTCGATTACCCCAAGAGAAATCATTCGATCTAATTCTGAACATAGTTGCTTCTCAACTGCAGGTGATATAGGGTAATACCGTTGTTTAATCGGTTTTGCATCATTCGTATCGATATAATGTTCTAATAAAGTTGTGCAGCCTAACCCTTCTGACTCAGAATCTGGAAAAGAAGCAATGACCTTGTTCAGTTGTTGTCTCTGTATTGGGGTCAAAATGAGTTTATCGGGATCATATTCAATGTTTTCGAGTTCATTAAACTCCGGCACACAAATTCTCAAACCAAATTCCGTCCAAAAATCAAAACCACATATTATATCCTGTCTAATTGTAGGTACTATTAAAAAGTTAAATTGTTTTGTCTGTTTCTGAAATGTCACAGTCAAGGTAACAGTTCCCTTAATATTTTGTGTCTGTCCATCTGCAGTTCTAACATTGCCATTACATTTCTTAAAATGTTTTGTGCCCTGCTCCCTCAAAGCCAAATCCCCACCAATTACACTTTTATTCGCCCCACTATCTAACAATGCCAAATATTTAGTATCTCCTACTTTCAAATTTACAAATGGTCTATTATCATCATCCGGTGAAATGATAGGAGAAATAACCATAGATGCAAATGACTTCAATTTCCGGTAAAAATCTCGAATCCGAGTTGTGGTACGTTTTGTTTTTAAAGGCTTATTAACTTCAGCAAATATTCTACTACGAGCTTTTTGATATTCAAGTAACCGTATATGAAAGGGTCTCATCAAAGGGTGTAATTTTCTGTTGTTGTCCGAAGAAGTGCATGGTATTGTAGATTCGGATGTCCGCTTTAATTCCGACGGACATCCTTCTGTCCGTTTTTTCCCTGACTTAACGAGGAGCATTTCGTACAAGATGGTCGGTATGTTTCCTTTGCACCACATCCGTAGCAAAATATACGGCGTATGTCTAAGCAGTCAAAATAGTTATGTCCAATTTTGTCACAGTTCCAGCATCTCATGTCGCCTCGAACTGCACATATTTCAGCAACTGGTCCTGGAGATTCCAAAGTATTTGATCCGGCATCTGGAACAGTAATTTCCGAAACATGTCCTTTTACTTGTCTTCGAGAATCATGGATATGTATGTCTTTTACAAATTTTTCATGCCGTTTCACTTTGCTACGAAGTTTTGCCACGGTTAAAATGTCAAAGTGAATTAATTCATGCCTTATTTCATTCCTAAGATTCCTTATTAAAATTGCGCACAAATTTTCGTCCGAAATAGGGGTTTTCAATTTGTCAGCCATAGCAGAAACAGCATCGTAAAAATCGTCAACACATTCGTTCGAATGTTGCTTTCGTCGATGTATGTCCTCCATTATATCGTAGTCATTATAGTCGCGTTTATATTGGTCCCGCAAAGCCCTTGTCAAATAAAACCAGTCCAATTCACTATTACGACGGTGATAACGCCAATACCAATCTAACGCCTTGCCGTCAAATAAACCATGTGCGTGTTTACATAGTAAGTTAAAATCTCCGTTCAAATTGTTGGTTGTCAGTACATTAATCCGATAAATAAATTCATCTACGTTCATCTGATTATCACATCCCGAAAATTTAACCCGCCAATTGCGAATTATATTGGAAACCTTTTCCCCTACATAAGGTTCTTGTGAAGAATTTGCCATAGGAGAAGAATTTTAAGCATAATGTTCACCACGCCGATTATTATCACGCGTATTTGTACCAGCGCTTAAATTCATTCCCTGCATCATAGACCTAAGTTCATTTCTAATGAATTCCGTCATTTCACCACGTAAAACAACTAACGAATTTGAAACTATCTGTGTAATATCCGATTGATCATTATCACTGGTACAAAACAAACAAAAAAAAAAATGTTTAAAAAAAAAACTAAGCTTTCCCATAAACGATAATCAAACAAAAAAAAAATAATAATTAGGAATAACCAAGTATAGATTAACTAAAACTCTCAATTCTGGAAGGGAAATTCAATGAGTCTTGTATAAGAGTATGATATCAGAAATAAACCAAAAAAAATCAAAAATCTCAATTACACGTTAACCCAAAGCGAAAAATTTTAAGAGCAAAACAAAACAAAGTTTTCCAAAAAAAAAAATATCAGATTCTGCGAGTGACATTCCAAAATGAATTCAGAATTAAAAATCTCAGCAAAATTTGACACCTTAAAGAAAAATAGCAGTTATTATTCAATTATAAACAAAATCCTGAAATGATTAAAAAAACACAAAACAAAAAAATAATAAAAAACTGTCGATAACACGGAAAACTAGATATTATATAAGAAGGCATCAGCATAAGTTATGGTGTCATCATGAGAATAAATATCAACAACTGTTCGTTCAAATATTAACACTGACGCCCCACGTTGGGCGCCATTTAATGTATGTAACGAACCTACGCCCGTGAAGGCCCAAACTCCATAGAGACTGTGTTACCTACAATACCGGCCATGCTCATGGAAAAATAGGGTGGTTATTGTCCCTATTGAATTAGTAACGAAAGTTACACAATTATTAAAATTAGGTAGCTATCATGCCAAACCGACAAAAAGAAATAAAAACAGTTGTAACATAAAAAAAAAAATAATAATAATAATGATGATGTGAAAACTTAGCTGAAGAGGAATAGATGTCGAATCCTCTTTCCATTTCTTTACCCTCCCATCCTTGCTATCTATGTATATAATTCTCAGATAGCCCAATTATGAACTATCTATTAATGAACCTTAACCTTTCATGAAATAAAACTTAACGCAACTTAGCAATTCATAGTGCAATTACTTAACATTACGTTTATTTGAAATATAAACCTTGAAATTAACATATTAAGCAAAAAAGATTAATTACAACTATCAACATTAATGTTATTAACACTAACCAATTATGTTTTTAAATGTAAACAAATAGAACGAATAAATTATAATTCCTTTTCTAATAATTTAACATAGTATGTTAATAACAGAAAAGTAATATGTTAAAATTTGATTATAGGGGAAAAAAATACCAACAAAAAAAATAATAAATTAAAATTTAACCGTGTTTTATTGTGGAGAGAACATTTATATATAAAAAAAAAAAAATTAACTCACCAATTTTTCATCCCACGTAGACTTACAGGCCTGCTGTCTCTCGGAATTTTGAGTTCTTTGATCGTTAGAGTTTAATGTAAATATTCACTCAATTTTGTTGTGTAGGGAAAATGTGAATGGTAATTTAACTTATAAAAAAAAAAAAAATTAACAGAAAGGATTTAAATACAAAGTAAATTGACAAATGTTAAATAACATCATATAAAATTAAACAAATAAATAAAAAAAAACGAATATTAATTTGACGGAAGGAGATAAAATAATGTTTAAATAAAGTAATGTAAATACGGTTAGTTAGACATATTTTTTATGCTTAAATTGACCGTTAGGTTTTCAATGATTTGATTTGTTTTATGATTCGTTTACTGATACACAAATGAAAGTGAACAAGATACGGTCTGAATTGGAAATTATGAAATTGTTTTTTTTTAGGTGCCCACGGACTCAATTTAGATTCTTTAATCCGCATTAATGAACCAAAACACCAAAAAAAATGTTACTAAAAATTTGTAAAATGAGTGGCCTTCAGTTAAAAAAAATGTATGTTTAGAGTTCCAGAATGTTGATATTTAAGTTTTGGCACTTTCTCCAAATGTGTGCTTCCCAATTCATATATAATTCAGGTCCTTGTGATAAATCCTGGTATAATCAACGTAACAAAAAAAATCTATTGTACAACAAAATTTTTAGTAAATCACACTATTCTTACCAAATAATTCAGACAACTCTTGCAAAAAATTAAAAAATCCAAAATTGTTTAATGCGCGGAATAAATGGTATAATGAAATTTCTCTTATTATTATGTACGTTTATGTTTAATTCAAATTAAAATTTTCAAATGATTAAAATAAAACCAAACCAATGCAAATGTGATAACAAAATCAAAATTAAAAACAAAACTTGGAAATTTGTCGTTAGAAAAGCCTCACTCATGTGCCCATTGTACAAGGAGGGATGGTAATGAGAACATCATATCCCAAATCTGCACCTCCCCCCGCCAATTACGGCGACCGTAAAAAGTCCCCAAGGCATAAAAACCCTACCAAGAAGGCATCAAATACAAGGCGCGCCGCCTTGCGCTTCATTGAGCTACTTGGCTCCAAAAAAGCTGAAGAGCTTTCCAATGAGCAGAAAGCTAAATTGGAATGGGCTAAGGCCCACATAGCTGGGCTGCAAAGTGTTTCACCTCCTGTCACTGGAAAGGTGACAATGCCTAAACGGCAACTTTCTGAGGAAGAAGCTTCAGCCGTAAAACAGCAACCAGGTACTAAGCATCCTAAATTAGCACCGAAGCCGATGAACAAGTCCTTCAGTGAGGTGGCCAAAGGTCACCTAGTGAGGGCTGTCATTGACAGAGGTGCTGAAAACGGTGCCATTTCCCATACCAAGTGGGATCTGGTTAAACAGAAATTGATGGGCGTGTTCTGGACGATCCTCAAGGAGAATCCAGGTCCTCCCCCTCAATGTGATGATGCTGGCTGGTATCAAGGCCATGTGAAGTTGATGGCTTGTGTAGATGAGCGCCCAGCGTCGTTACTGAAGCTTGCCATCGAATCAATAGGAGAGGTTTGGGAAGGTGCAAGGCTCGATGTGGTGTTGGTGAGCGAGATACCGCGCAGGCCTAGGTCGATTGCAACCATTCCCGCCGAACCATCGAAACCTGAGGAGATCTTTGTTACAAGATTTATAAGCGATTCATAATGATTCATTTGAAAGATCATTCAGTGCTGCAATCCCCAACTACCCACACATGATTGGAAGGTTTCAGCTATTGAAGGGTCATCAAGGACGGCGATTGTGGTAATAAACCAGCAATCCTTGGAATCACTGAGGGAGAAATAGGGTAAGATCTACTATGGTTTTAGTACGATCTTGCTTCGTGTCTACCGAAGTGATAACAAGGGCAATCCAGCTCCTTCGGTAAATTAGGCTGCACATACTGATGACAGTATGGCTTGTGGTGATGCCGTTAGGTCAAGCGACAAAGATGACACTCAGTCGGTCTCCGGACTGGTGGGTGACTTCTTTGATCACTTGGGCGAAATGGTTGACGAGGACGTACTCCTGGAATCCGACCATGAGGACGTCGACGTCACAGTAATCGCCAACGTGGATCATGGTGAGGGTGACACAAATCAACCTCCACCACTCTAAAGCAGCATCCGCTGCACTGCTCCTCCGACTGGCGGAAAGAGGGGAGGAGCTCGTAATGGTCCAAGAACCATGGATTCACAAGAATCGGGTTTGCGGACTGAAACTAAAAGGCTACAAGCTATTATATGCGAAAGGTACAGGTAACATAAGATCTTGTGTCTTAGCTAAAAACTCGTTGAATATCTTCATTCTTTCTGATTACAGTGATGAAGACACAACAACGGTCGGAATAGTCTGGATGGTCTCGGGCTATATGGCGCACGATCACGGACAGGACCCACCCAATAGGCTCATCCGTGATGCTGTAACAAAGGCTGCGGGCACTGGAACGCCAATTGTAATCTGTGCCGATGCTAATGCGCACCACACTATCTGGGGTAGTACTGACACGAATGTAATGGTGTTTTCTTTTCTAAAAAATAATGATGCGTTATAGTTGTGTAATATATTTATTAGGTTACACGAACCCTTACAAAGTGATACATTTTTCTAAATTACAATGGAACAGAATAATAGCTACGTTTTACACTCAACACTAATGTGTATTTAGCGTGTTAAGTATTGAATGCAAAGTTTGTACTAAAAGCGATATTCACCACGCTTATAGCAATTTTCAACATTAAATTTTCTTTGAATTCCGTAGGCATTAACAGCACTGGTATTCAATAATTAATGTCAGTTGTTGTTAAAAATTTTGGGACAAAAAAATATAATAAAAGTTAAACAAACGAAAAACAAAAAGTTTTTATATCCATCACAATATAACTAAAAATCACAATAAAACGCAAATTTTCCGTAAACACAAGAAAAATAAATACTTGCTTGCATAAAACAGTACTTTACGCAGATGCAAAAAAAGGGTATTATCTCACACTCAGTTATAACTGCGGGTAAGAAATGGAACAAATTTGCCATTTATTGCTGCAACATGTTTAGAAAGGAAAACGACAACTTCTCACATTTTTGCATATATTTTTAGAATGGAACAAAAACCCGCACGAATGGTAGCATATATGGAACATTGTTGTCAGAAAAGAAAACACCATAAGAGGTGAGTCACTATTCTCCTTTATTATTAATTATAATCTAGGAGTAGTTAATAGGGGCTGTGAGCCTACGTTTGTTGTTGCGAATAGGTGTGAGGTTCTTGATGTCACGCTGGTTAGTATAAACCACGTTGATATGATTGAGTATTGGATGGTGTCTAATGACTGTTCGCTCTCTGATCATAGGTATGTGGAATTTGATTTAGGGCATAGGTCCCCAGGACCGATGGCTATAGTAAACAGGAGACGTACGAATTGGGGGATTCAACATTCCTCTCTAGTTCGGACTCTATCTGATCCTCCTGATGTCAATGATATCAGTGGGATCGACGCGGCAGTGGATCTGCTTTCGAACTCACTGCAGTTGGCGAATTCCTTGGCGTGTAAGCCAATGATTCGCAGGGGTAGGGATCGGCCACCGTGGTGGGATCCTGAAATTGCGCAGGCAAGAAGTGCCTGTCGTAGGTTGTTCAATGTGGCTAAGCGCCTTGGTAATTGGGTGGACTACAAGTCATCACTGAATAGGTTCAGAAACTTGGTTAGATCGGCGAAAAGGAACGCTTGGAGGAACTTCTGTAGCGGCGTGGAGGGATCCTCTGAGACGAACCGTTTACGTAAAATGATGGCTTAGAGCCCTGTTGTCCCAACCTATGTCCGGAAATCGGATGCTTGTTGGACTACAAATAGTCGGGAAACACTTGAGGTGACACTCACTTTCCTGGAAATTCCCAAGGGAGCTTGCGGGATCGGGTGTGGGAGTCGACACCCATTCTTATGTCCATTCCTTTGGACTATGATATGATTAAGTGGGCTGTCGATAGCTTCAGCCCATATAAATCTTCCGGCGGACCTGCAGAGGAATTCGACCCTGATCATACCCTGGATGATGGCCATATACAGGGGGTGCGCTAGATTTTCGTATCTCCCGGTAAGTTGGACCTTGTGCAGAGTGGTCTTTATACCCAAAGGGGGTAAGGCTTCTCACACTGAACCGAAGGACTACAGACCGATTAGTCTTGCATCCTTTCTTCTTAAGACTCTTAAAAGAGTTATTGATATACATCTTAGGATGACCATCCCTAGAAGTTTACTCTCTGCCTCCCAACTTGCCTACACAAAGGGCAGATCTGTGTCTAGTGGGAACTATTGAGAGATCGCTCGAATTTAAGGAGTACACACTAGTGGCCTTTCTCGATATTGAGGGGGCCTTCAACAATGTCAACCCGGACTCTATTGTTTCGTCCATGAGGAGCCTGGGGATCGACGTTGGCATAAGAGATTTGTGGACAATCTACTAAGGAATAGGGTCATTTGCTCTACGATAGGTGAGACCAGTGTTCAAAGACTGGTGAACAGGGGTACTCCCCAAGGGAGGGTTCTATCCCCACTATTGTGGAACCTGACTATGAATACCATGTTGACGAAGATGGACAACATGAGGATCAAAACAGTGGCGTATGCTGATGATGTTGCGGTAGCTATCACGGGGAGACATCTGAACATAATGTCTCAGTGTATTAAGGCTGCTCTGAAGGTACTTAGCACCTGGAGCGCATCATGCGGGCTGGGTGTTAATCCGTCCAAGACGAAACTGGTACTCTTTACGAGGAAGTACAGGACCGGGGACTTTAGGCTTCCGAGGTTAAATGGAACCGAGCTTCAGATCTCTCGCAGTGCCAAGTATCTGGGCGTGGTTCTGGATAGTAGGCTGTCATGGGGACAAAACGCCCGGATGAGAGTGGAAAAGGCAATAGTTGCCATATATGCGTGTAGGGGTGCAATCGGCAGAAACTGGGGCATGCGTTGGATAAGAGCAGGTACAGAGCAATGCTTGAGAAGGTATATAGACTTGTCGCGTTGATGATCACGGGATCAATGCGATCTAATCCCACGAGGGCGCTGTTCACGATACTGAACTGGCTCCCGGTGGACAACATGGCCAGACAGATGGCTCTTTGCTCGGCGACACGGCTAAACGCGGCGCTCTGTTGGTCAGCCCGAGACTATGGACACGCCGGGATAACCAGAGGTTCGACCGTCCCTGATAGTGTGGACTATTGCACTCCGGTGCCTTTCACTGGCGCTGGGTTTGTGACAAGGATGGCGCATGGCAACAACTTAACACCCAAGTAAGATAAAAAATTGGTTATTTTCCAGTTGAAAGGCGAATTCATTTTTCAGGTGGCGTTGAAATCACAGCTGTGCTACTTTTTTTTAAGATATTAAATTCACTTTAATTATTCGCAGTTTTTCTAAGAAATTTTTTTGGTTATTTTGGCGCAAAACAGAAACAAAATTATATTTTGACGTTTCCCTATTTTTTTTTAATTCGCCGTAGAGACAGCTGATGAACGGCTGATGAGCTGAGTTTACCTTGTTGAATTCGCCTTGACACGGATGGTATAAGTAAAATCCAAAATAATAACAAAAATCAGATGGATGCAGTTTTAAATATTTACAAAAACAACATGAAAATTTCCTGAGTTGATTTTAGTTGTTTTTGTAATCGTATAAAAATGCTATCACCTTCAATATACTCTGTTAAAATACACCTCTGGTGTGATGAGAATACATAAGTTTCTAACATAGCGTTTACATTTGCCAGTACTGGCAAGACAGTAGCAATTCATTCAAACTTTTTCACTAATATTTCTCTATTTCAGACTTACTCAATTTGAACCATGGAGAGATACACAATCCAACAACGTGTTAAAGTTATTCAGGCTTAATATGAAAATGGGCGTTCAAATCAAAATGCATATCGTGCACTTCGTGATTCAGTGATGAGGCACATTTTCACCTCAGTGGATTCGTCAATAAGCAGAATTGGCGCATTTGGGCGAATGATAATCCAAGAGTGATTGTCGAAAAACCAACGCCCCCACAAGAAGTGACTGTTTGGTGCGGTTTATGGGCTGGCGGCATCATCGGGCCGTATTTTTTCCAAAATGAGGCCGGTCAGGCAGTTACTGTGAATGGTGTTCGCTATCGTGAGATGATAACGAACTTTTAATGGCCCGAATTGAAAGATATGGATGTGGACGATATGTGGTTTCAGCAGGACGGTGCCACTTGCCACACAGCTAACGAAACAATGGCTCTTTTGCGCAACAAATTCAATGGCCGTGTTATCTCACGTGATGGCGATGTCAATTGGCCGCCAAGATCATGTGATTTGACACCGTTGGACTTTTTTCTTTGGGGTTGTTTGAAAGAAAAGGTGTACGTCGATAAGCCAGCAAGAGCTAAAGGATGAGATAATTCGGTACATTAACGGCATAGAACCTCCATTATGCCTCAGGGTCATCGAAAATTTGGACCATCGGATGGAGGTGTGCCGCCGTGGTCGCGGCGCCCATTTGGCCGATATTTTGTTCCATACATAATTGAGTAATACCAATATATCATAATAAAATAAAATTACAATAATTTCCTAAATAGTTTGTGTTTTATTCAAAATCAACATCGGCCCTTGAAATTTAACCACCCTTTACATAAACACTTTTACAGCTATTTTGTTTTTGCATTGTTTTGCCAACTAATCACCCTTATTGTGTTTGGCGTATTTAAAATTCGCCTACGACTGTTTGGTAATAGATTAAAGAGAACGTGAACTTTTTTCCTTTAATCTATTACCAAACTGTCGTAGACGTATTTTAAATACGCCAAACACAATAAGGGTGAATATGTATATGCTTACTGTCTTGCCAGTACTGGCAAATGTAGACGCTGTGTAAAATGGTTAAGAAAAAAACCATTTAAGGCTAGATTACACTGTCTCACAAGCCTTACGTATTCCATAATACTTTGTAAGATAGAAATCGAATGAGTTTTGTTGCGACTGTCAAAAAATCTAATGTAACATGACAGTTTGTGTTCACACCATCACACAAAGTATAAACACTCACACATGAAATAAAATGCAACCCTGATCCAATGAAAAGTATTATTAGGTGCGTTTGAGTACTTTTACAGTAAAATGCAGTAAATGAGTAAACTAAAAAATTTTCTCTCACAAAAAGCTGTTGTCCAAAAAATTACGCGAACGCAAAGTTTGTAAAAATTCGTAAAATAAAGGCAACAGCTGATGGCAAATAATTGAAGTGTTGAAAAATATTGACACTTTTGACTACTTAACTCGTTTTCTTATGGGTTAAATACTTTTTATAACACGAACATTTTTGAAAAACGCAAACAAACTATTTTATGTAATCTTTCATATTTTTTTGTTTTTTATTTTATTTGATTTTACTAATTTATAGCGGGTTAAATTATTTAAGCGAACATGAATAATTTTTTTGCTATTGATTACTTAAGTACCCAAATACTTCACACAACTCTAAAAAATTAACATAACAAAAAAAATTAGAAACTGGGAATTATTTCCTTGTGAAGGTTACTTTATATTTTATTAAACATTTTTTCATTTTTCGAATTTATTCTATGAGTTAAATTTCAGGTCTGTATTTTATAAAGCTTTTTTGTAATAGTTCTATTCTTTTTACAAAAAAGCTTTATAAAATACAGACCTGAAATTTAACTCATAGAATAAATTCGAAAAATGAAAAAATGTTTAATAACAAAAAAAATTTCAAAAGTTTGTATTTAGCCAAATAAATGCTTCACAAACAAGTTTAATTAATTAATATTTATTAAATTTTTGTTTTGGTTTAATTTTTATTTCAACTTTTCTTTTATTTAACAATTTTTTCCCAATTTGTATGCTTTTTATTTGTTACTTTTGTTTGTTTACCTTTTGAAACATGGTTTTTTTGATTTACTAAATTTTACTGCAAAAATTTCTGCAGTAAAAATTTGTAAATACTTAGACAAGAACTGTCACTTTTTGCTCTCAATTTATGTTCTCATTTACTGCATTTTGTGTACTCGAACGCAATTTCGTAAAATGCAGTAAAGTTTAGTAAAAAATAGTAAAAACTTTTGTGTTCTCGAACGCAACTATTGTTTAGAAATTTTTCAAAAAACGATGAAGCCGTATGGGATGTCATTTTTAATAATACTTGTCATTTTCGTGACACATTGCATTCACACTATCACACTTTGTCATATTACTTGAGTTTTTGACATGTATTAATACAAATACCGCTTGTCAGATTTTGTATCCGTATTCTCTCTTACTCAATACATTTTGCTTTTACATGATAAGATTTTTCTCATTCTACATAATCTTTCGACATGTCGTAATACATTGTATTACCGTGTAAACTGGCCTTTAATAATTGATTTTAAAATATTGAGTTTATTGATTAAATAAAGATTTTTACTTTTTGTATTTAAATTTTTTTAATATAAAATATTTTATATACACACATAGATATTACATACATATGTATATTAAAATTATTTTTCAAATGGAATACTGTCATAAAAATAATGACAGTCTGCGGCAAGGTATATTGGTAATACATATATGTAGGGTTTATAATTTTAACTTGACTTAAGAGGTGATTTTCAATTTTAAAATACATATCGTCAGGTGATTATTGTTTTAGCCTACACGCCATTTTTGAAAAAAATTAGTTAGGAATGGATTATATACGGCTTCAATGTTCGCTTTCATATTCCAAAATCCATTTTTTGATATCTCGTATAGAATCTGAGATATTTAGTATCGACTTTGGTCTACATCCACATTTTTAAGGTTTATTGAATATTAAACTGCTACATATTACAATTTTTTGCATATGGAGCAAATTTTGCATACAAACATAACAAAATTATACTTTACTATTGCTTTGCTCCATTCGAATAATGAACAGCGTAGGTCAAAATAAAACGTCACAAAAGTCAAAATTTATTGGACACAATGTGAAACTTGAGGTGAATATGGAGCCCACAACAAAACTAATCCGGGGTTAAGTGTTTAAACGTAATGCGTATTTGAATCCAGCATTCTGTTCTTGATTTAAGAAAATCCGTACTTAACTCACTATAGATAACGCTTTGCTTTGGTTTAAGCACGGATGGATTGATCTTTCTTGTGGCTGTAACAATTCAAAAATTATAGTTCTGTATGTATTTTAATTTTTTTATGTATTTAATTAAATACATAATTTTTTTAATGTTTATCACATACATATGTATGTACGCTTATAAATTATTTTACTACGTTATTGCTGGTTCACACAGGTCAAGTTTACTTGAACAGTTTTATTTAAATTTTCTTTTGAACTTGCGTTCACGTTCATGCACAAAATTAATTTTTGTTTTCTTTACCTTCAACTTTGTAGCTTTTTATTATATTACGGATGAAAAAAGAAAAGAAAAATACAAAACTGACTGGTACGGTCAAGTATGTACCCCTTTCCATTCTCTTTACCCCTCTGTCCTAAAAGCTCGAGACTTGAAGAGTCAAACTTGACCTGTGTGAACCAGCACTTATTCATAAAAAAAACAATGATTTTGGTTAAACATTTTTTTTTTTAGACAAAAATTTCCATTCAGATTCAGTGGCGTAGCTAGGTAAAGGTGTTATGATACTTGCTATTTTTGGTATTGGATTTTTTTAGGATTGACTGAATGAAACAACAAATGCGAGAAAGAACAAGAAATACAATTTGGTAAAATGTAAACAAAACAAACAATACTGCCCACGTTTTTTCCCCACAAAAAACCGTCATAAAAGCTAAAAATCGCAAAAAAAAAAGTTAAAAACCGTTTCTTTCGATCAAAAACTAAAAAAATTGGCAACAGTGCTAACAATTAATCTGGAAATGTCAATTTTAAGTTAAAAAATGTTATACTCAATTTTAATGAGGAGAAGAGAGACATATTTTGTTGCTCTCTTTCTTTTGAGTGAAACAAGATTTACTTTGTTAACTACTTTGTTATGTTCACGGAGATAATTTTATATTTTTTTTGACAGTCTTAGATTATTTATCGATAACACATGTATATTTGTTTGACATTTCAAGATTTTTTATGATATAATCATACTCTTTACACTTAGTCAGTTTTCCTATGCAAATATATTTGCACTGTTCTCCAATATAGAAAAAATACAAAAAATAGCAAGTATCATAACAGCTTAACCAAGGGCCCTGGGCAAATTTAAAAATAGGGTCCCACTATGTAAACTGATAAGGTTTTATCAAATAAAAATATGAAATATACAAATACTTAAAAAATGCTAAGCTACTTAAGCTCTTTTTTGTGCACTGCAGGGCAGGTTATAAAAATATTAAACAGTAACTACACAAATTACAATTAATACTTTGTGTAAGATTGGCTAATTAACCGAAATAGAGAAGATTCAACAGTTTATTATATAAAGGTCGGGCATACCAACTGACTAAATAACAATTATACTTACAATTTTTTCGCAAAGGTATCAATGGCGAGACTACAACAACACAAGAAACAACATTTATTTCAAGGCGAATTTAAAAAGGTAAGTGCAACTCTGCAACTACAAAATGCCCCATGTATTTTGTTTTTGCAATTTAATAGATAGCTGTCAAAATTTTTTTATTTCAAATTAAAACTATCACTTTTTTATAAAATAAATTATTAAATTAACTTTAATTATTCGCAGTTTTGAAATTTGTATACCCTCCACCACAATTAGTTGTGAAGAGGGTATATAAAGTTTGTCATTCCGTGTGAAACTTTTTTATTATTCATCTCAGACGCTATAAAGTATATATATTCTGGGTCCTTGAGTAATTTTAAGTAGATTTAGCCATGTCCGTCTGTCCGTCTGTTGAAAACACTCACTTTTGGAAAACTCAAAAGAAATAAACAAACTTGGTGTCAAATTGCTTGTAGTTATCCTAAGCAGTTTGGGGTTGAAATCCAGCAAAATCGGTTCAATAGGATCTGAGCTATGAATCAAAATGTGGAACCACCACCTAAAAAAAATTGATAATTTTGTTACAAAAACTAACATAAATGGTGGAAAAATGCACAGAATGATATAAGATTTCGCAACGATTCATTTTATTTAACTGGAAATCACGCTGTAAAATTTCTTGAAGATCCGTCCATGATTTACCCTAGGCCCCATATAAGCCCTACTCCCGGAAAACAGTATAGTAAGCCTAAAACCCTAACTAACAATGCTATCATAACAAATTTTGGCACGTCACAGTTAAATAGGACTAGATATGAAACTATTAAGTTTCGTGAAGATCGGTCCATAATTAACCATAGGCCCATATAAAACCTACTTCCAGAAAACAGTTTAGTACGCCTAAATCCGTAAAAAATAATGCTATCATAACAAAATTTGGTACATCAAAATTTTTTAGAACTAAAAATAAGACTGTAAAATTTCGTGAAGATCGGTCCATAATTTACCATAGGCCCCATATAAACCTTACTCCCGGAAAACAGCTTAGTACGCCTAAAAACGTAAAAAAGAATGCTATCATAACAAAATTTGGTACATCACAGTTTTATTGAACGAGAAATAAGACTTTAAAATTTTGTGAAGAACGGTCCATCATTTACCATAGGCCCCATATAAACCTTACTCCCGGAAAACAGCTTAGTAAACCTAAATACTTAAAAAATAATGCTATCATAACAAAATTTGGAACATATAAGTTTTACAGGACTAGAAATAAGACTGTGAAATTTCGTGAAGATCAGTTCATAATTTACCCTAGGCCCCATATAAACCTTACTTCCGGAAAACAGCTTAGTACGCCTAAAAACGTAAAAAATAACGCTATCATAACAAAATTTGATACATCACAGTTGTATAGAACTAGAAATGACACTGTGAAATTTGGTGAAGATCGGTGCATAACTTACCATAGGCCTCATATAAAGCCCACTCTGGTAAAATAATTAAATACGCGGTAAACTTTCTTCCAGCTTAGCTTCATATGGCCAGAAAAAATGTTATGCAGTTTTGTGATATACGGTCCATAATTTTCCTTAGATTCCATTTTAGCAGCCTTCGGAAATTTACTGCAAACGCTTAAACTAATTGCACCGCTGTATTGAAATTTATGTTTTTTAATACCAGAAATCGTTCTGCAGAATTTGGGATGATTGGTTCATAGCTTACCATGGCTTTTATATAATTTGTTCTCTTGAAAATCATTTAAGTTCATCTTAAACTGATATTCTACTCAAACTTTTTAAAATTGATTCTGATTGTCGATCAATAATTTTATATAGGTCTAAACCGCAACAAATTTTAATGCAGATGTCTGTTTTTACAAAGATTATAATAATAAATAGACATCATACAGATATTTCTCCTAAAACATTCGAAGTGTCGGTGGAGGGTATCAAAGATTCGGCACAGCCGAATATAGCACTCTAACTTGTTTTATTATAAAAATAATATTTTTAGCACTTTTCATTCAACTTCTTCTCAAAACAAAATTATATTTTGACAATTACGTATTTTTTTTAATTCGCCGTGGAGACAGCTGATGAACGGCTGACGAGTGGAGTTAACCTTTTTAAATTCGCCTTAATTTATTTTGTTTTTATTTTTCGGCCATGGAACATGGTGTCTTCACCTGATGGACGAGAAGATAACAAAGTAGTTAACAAAGTAAATCTTGTTTCACTCAAAAGAAAGAGAGTAACAGAATATGTCTCTCTTCTCCTCATTAAAAATAATTATTTCTGACAGAGCAGAACTAAACTTATACTATGTTCACACTTGGGTTCTTAAACGCGTTTAAGCAGCCCGATCGTGATTAAGCTCTAATCACTTCAAAATCGAGATGATTACCCATACATTGAAGTGATTTGTTAATCACTTCAAATCGACATGATTACAACTAAATCACTTCATAAACCACATAGAATCCACTGAACATACCCTAATAATGTAGAATCGCTCATGATCGTGTTCAACCGGCCAAGATGTCTGCTTAATGTTTTTATTTTTTCCTTAAATAATTCATAAATTTTCACAATTTCATCATTAAATTGATTAAAATAATCTTCTGATAACTTTATAAAAGTGTTTTTATCCATTTTTAATACTTTAAAGAAATTTAAATTTGTTTGTTGTTTTTTTGTGTGTTTGTGTGTGTGTTTTTTCTTAATCATCTGTCATCTTAATCATCTCAAATGTAATGTGAACGGCTTTGATTAGCTAAATCAACATTTTGCTTAAACGCGTTTAAAAACCCAAATGTGAACATAGCATTAGGTGCGGCCAAGTTAAAATAGCGAAATATTGTGAATAGATATGGCAACTTTAGCCATATTATAGAGAGAGGGGAAAAGAAAAGGCATTCTCTTTTCCCTTCTTTCCTAAAAGCTCAAGACTTGACGAGTCAAACTTGACATGTGTGAACCAGCACTAATATCTTCTTCTTGTTCGGTGTGTGGGAGAGTACTTCGGCTTTTAAGAAGATAACAAAGTAAAACCGGAAATTTTATTTACATAATAATAAATATTAAAATATTGCAACAATCTATTAGAAAAACTAGTATATTTAAATAAGTTTACAAATGTTTGTGTTGGATTCCTTAAAAATATACATTTTTAGTTTAAAAATAAAATAACTTTCTATTAAACTAAGCGCCAAAATAAGGACATTCTCCGAAGGTTGGCTATATGTGGCCAGCGATGCCAACTTAGTGCTTTTGGCACTATTTATGGTGCTTTTTGATCCTTAGTGCCAAACTAAGAAAAAGCACTAACTTGGTGCTTTTTCAATTTTTCGTTAGTGCCTTTAGTGCTTTTTACAATTTTTATTTTTTTCTATAATTTTTTAAAAGTTTGATTATTAAGAGGATGACTTAGATGAGATTTGCTATTTGGGGTACAATTTTAAGAAGGACTGCAAAGATTTTAAGATTTCAAATGTTAGGCTTCCTAGCAATTTGGAAATTTTACAAAACGTCACACTTTTTAGCGTTGACAACATATTAAGCAATCGTAAAAAAAATGATGTATTTGTTTTCAGTAAACATTTTTTTAAAGATGTAGACATAGAAAATAGAAAAAGGACGCAAAGACTTTAAAAACAAAAAAAGAGCCGTAACTTGATGTAAGCAAAGTGTTTAATAAATTAAAAACAGCTGACAGAAAATGCTTTTGTAACGAGCGTTGTTTAACCTGCCATTTTTTCATGCGCTTTAGTTTTCAAATACACGACACTCGTCTCCGATTAACCGCGTGTTCTACACTTCTACCTCTAGTGCTATTGCAAAAAGGTTGACTAATGGCGATTTCTTTTCTGAGAAAAATGTTGCATTAATGTTACATGTTCTACATTTTTGTGTTCGTTTGCACAAAAAATACAACTGTGGGAAAAATTTTCAAGTTCTTTTGTGAATATGTTAATAAAAAACGTGCAAAACATGTTGCATGTTTTACCCTTACTTTAACTTAAGGTGTTCATACTGCCCTGCTCTACAACTTTGGTGCTTACTACTTTGTTTGTACAACAAATGTTTTATTTTGTTTGTCATAATTCATGTTAAAAATTGATTTTAAAACAAAATATAAAAATATTTACAAATTAAAATCAAAAAAAGTCTATTTATATTATAATCGTTTTAATTTTTATAAGTCATTAGTGATGTTAATATTTGTTTCCAACCCGTAATAGCATGCAGAAACCGCTTAAATAGCTTTAAAAATCGCTTATTAGGTACATTAATGATGAAAGTGTAATAGTTGTAAATAAACGCACTTATTGTGTTCTATTGAAATTGCACAACATGTAACACTTCGAGTGGTTATAGGTAACATTAGAAAATGTTACATGTATGTACTGTAACATATTTTTCTCAGAAAAGAAATCACCATAAGTATCAGAATACAAACATACATGTTTTTCTATTTTGCACCTTGTGTGTTCTTCATTCAGAAGCATACATAGATTAAAATAATTGGACAATATCATATGCCGATTGTATTATTAAACTCTGCACGATTTTAATACAGAATTATTTAAACGATAAAATATAAGGTTTTTTATTAAAATAAAGAATGGTCGGTCATTGCAAATTTTCGGTAATTGCAACAGGTACAATTTTTTCGAGTTACGAAAATCTAGCTCGCACTGTATTACTTTAAAACTATTTTATGGTCAATTCAAACTCAGCTGATGGTGATACAAGTGATTTGGATGATAGTTTTATTGAAGATAATAATAATACATTTAAAAATGTTTATATACGAATGGTAATATATTTTTTTTAATTAAATTTTAAATGAAAATCGCTCACACAGACGAAATTGTAAAAATGGCTTAGTGCTTTTTAACGCTTTTTTTTTTGTTCGAAATAGTGCTTTTTAGTGCTTTTCTTAAATTTTAAAGTGCTTTTTGCTCTCAAAAAGTTGGCATCATTTTATGTGGCGTATAGCTGAGTACTTACATCCAGTTCATCGATTTCGAACGTTAACGTTCGCATAGAAAATTATATGTAAAACAAAAACAATATTCTAAAATTTGTTTTTGTTTCAAATGTAGTTTTCTATGCGAACGTTGACGTTCGACATCGTTAAACAGGCAGTTAAGCTACATTTTGGTATATAACTTACAGTGAGTGTCACTTAAAATCGTACAGCACAACTACGCAAAGTATTCTTAAGTTTTTGAAACAAAACTTACTTCAATGTGAAAAATTTAAATATATTTTATTTATTTGAGCAAAAAAAATTTATTTTAATAACAAAATTATAAAAATTCACAACATTGAAAAATGCATAACTAAAAAACTAAAAAGAGTCACAAAATTCATATATCAAGATGTTCAATAACGTTCATATCTGGTGATTGTGCTGGCGTTTGAATTACTTTGGGGCAGTTATATATTGTCCAAAGTCGAGCAACGTGGGATGAGTGCTTTGGGTCGTTATCGGCATACTTCATACTGAAAACTGTTTAAAATACCCATTTTTTCAGCAGATTGTCTTAAGTTGTCTTTTAAAATTCTCAAATATGCGAATTTATCCAAATTGCCATCAACAAATACTAAGCTACCCACCCCATATGCTGACATGCATCCCCAAACCATTTGCGAGCCTCCACCATGTTTTACTGTTGAACGCAAATTTGCAATATCCATTTCTTTATTCGGTCTTCTCCACACTGTAATTTTACCGTCAGAAGAAAAAATATTAAATTTGGATTCGTCAGTGAAAATTACGTCGTTCCAGTATTCTGTTGGATGTTTAAGGTAGTCGTTGGGAAATGCTAGTCTTCTGCGTCTGTTTCGCTCATTTATAAGAGGTTTGTTTCTTGCAATTCGGCCATGATAATCATGCTTACGCAAGGTTCTTCGGACTGTAGAAGCACTTACATCTTTTTGCAAGTATATTTTAAGCTCGGTCGCTAATTTGGGGGCAGAAATTCTCGGATTTTGTTTATTTTTCTAATTATCCAACGTTCGTCCGAAGGACTTACCTTTTTATCGGCGCGCTTTCTAGCTTTATTTGATACCCGATTTTCATTGTTATACCGCTTAATTATGTACTGGATAGTACTACGACTACGGTTAATAATTTCAGATATTTGTGTCTTATAATGGAAAATTACCAACTGCCTCTCACTTTCACTAGTTTGTTTCATTTTGAAGGTTTTTTACATTAAATTGTTTTTAAAACATGCACTTGTTTTACCAAAGCTCACTAAAACGACTGATCCTGTATCAAAACGATGCTTAAACATAAACCGTTTGTTTTAATTTCAAAAAAATTAAAGTAAATTTAAATGTACGATTTTAACTGACGAGTTAGTTTTCTTTGTACATACGGTATTCCACCATTTTGTAATTACTTAAAAACGAAAATAAAAATGTTGCCATACTTTTAAATAACTACTAACATACTAAATATAAAATAGCAATTTAAACGGTTTTTTTAAAAGTTTAATTCAAAAATTTTACAATATACCTACTACTTCCACACTGTACGATTTTAGGTGACACTCACTGTATATTTAACTTAAGTTTTTTTTTAAGAGCAAAATTTAAAAAATTTAATTTCTATTTCTATTGAACTTCACTTAGTTTTTTCTTTTGACCGAAGGTTGGCTATATGTGGCGTATAGCTAAGTACTTAAGCTTCATTTTGGTGTACAATTTATTTCAAACTTAAGTTTTTTTTTAGAACAAAGTTTAAAAAATTAAATTTCTATTGAAATTCACTCATTTTTTTCTTTTGGCTAAGGGGCCAAAATAAGGACATCCTCCGAAGATTGGCTATATGTGGCGTATAGCTAAGTACTTAAGCTTCATTTTGGTATACAATTTATTTCAAGCTTAAGTTTTTTTTAGAACAAAGTTTGAAAAATTAAATTTCTATTGATCTTCACTCATTTTTTTCTTTTGGCTAAGGGGCCATAATAAGGACATCCTCCGAAGGTTGGCTATACGTGGCGTATAGCTTAGTACTTAAGCTTCATTTTGGTATACAATTTATTTCAAACTTAAGTTTTTTTTAGAACAAAGTTTGAAAAATTAAATTTCTATTGAACTTCACTCATTTTTTTCTTTTGGCTAAGGGGCCAAAATAAGGCCATCCTCCGAAGGTTGGCTATATGTGGCGTATAGCTAAGTACTTAAGCTTCATTTTGGTATACAATTTATTTCAAGCTTAATTTTTTTTTTATCAAAGTCTAAAAAATAAGTTGATAACGAATTTTCTAATTTGAGCAGGTTTTCTTATAATTTTGTTGAAAGCCGAAAATCTTCTCCCATGTTGAAAAAAAAGAAGAACATGAGTGCAGGGTTGTGAACTATTTCTAATCAAAAAGCGCTAAATAAAATTTAAATAAAAAACTTTAATGTTTTATTAATTACAATGGCCGTCAAAAAAGTCGTTTTGAATAAAAATATATGAAATACAAAGATATTACAGCGCTTAATTCAAATCCGTTTTCATTTTTATAATTCCAGATATATTAAGAATAAAATAAGACATTTAATCAGTAAACAAAATGTTAACTAGACTTGATTGAATCAAATATTTAGATTCAGCACGTTAACGTCAATTAAAATCACATAATCAAGTTCTCTACGCCGACATTTTTTTTTTTTTTTTTTGTTTTTTGCCGAGCTGTGTTAATAAAACATTAACAATTTTAAAAAGCCTTTTCTGATATTTCAGGAAAAGTAAAGTTATATAATTTCAAATAAACACGGAAAGAATTATTAACTAAATATCCAGAAAATATTTCTTGAACCAAGAAAATGTTGCACTATTATAGCTGAAGCCAAAAATTTCATATTGTAAGCTTGTTTTGCCTAGTTTAAGCAAAAAGTTATGACTCAAAGCGAACTAAAATTTTCTTAAAAACAGCTAAAAAAAATTTATTTTAATTCTATAGTTACTTAAATCAAGTTTTCGTTGCTTTTTATTTAACAAAATCAAAAGAAAAGCCTGAATTGTTTTCTTAAAAACGTGTAGCACTAGTTAGTTTAAGAAAACTTAATATAAAAATAAAAAACTTTTGATTGATTTTGATGTTAACATGTCGATCCAAATAAAAATTAATTGAATCAAACTAAGTTTTCTTGAGCATTTTCTGAAAAATTTAAAGAAATCGCTAGCATTTGTTTCTTGATGCAAGAAATTCGATTCTATTTAAAAAAAATCAAGAAAATCAGACTAATATTAAATAAATGCTGCTTGATTTCAGAAATATCTTTCTTGTTTTTAATAATAATAAGTTACTTTTGGATTTCTTGTTTTAAGAACTTTTTAATTATAAACCAAAAACGTGAATTTTTTGGTCATGACAAAATATTTCTTAATTTAAGAAAGTTTTTTTTTAATACGAACAAAACAAGTTAAAATCACGAAATTATTTTTGGATTTTCTTGTTTTAAGAAACGAAATGGATTACCTTAGAAAATAAACTTCTTTTCTTGTATAGTATGCATTTCAGAGTAAAATATTTAAAAAACAGAAACAAATTTTGGTTTAATATGTCCTGACTTAAATGTATGCAAATAAAAGTACAAAAATGTTGGGTATCAATAAAAGCGCTAATTTAGCGCTCTTTTTAAAAAAGCGCTGAGGAAAAAATATGCGCCTTTTCGACTGTTAAAAAGCGCTAAATCTAGCGCCAAAGGCGCTAAATTGGCAACTCTGCATGAGTGTGTGCATCAGTGCTGCCAACTTTTTTTGAACATTTCCCGCCAAATCGGACGTCAAAACCGCTAAATATTTAAAAAAAAAATCCCGCTATAACCTAAACATTTTTAAAAGTTTCATATAAATCTAGATATAGGCTGCCTTTTTAAAGGTATACGACTCTCAAATTAAGTAACATATTAAGGTTTCGAACTTTCCTAGTTATTTTATTCATTTGTGCGAATCTTTGATACCAAAATGAAAGGTAAAAATTTCAACAAATCCCTACGTGTCAGCGTTACCGTTGTGATACTAAAGTATCAATTTGACCCTTTTTCGACGGTGTTGATACATTTTATGACCCTTTTTTTAAATTATACTTTTGTATCATTATCACCTATTTTGTGACACTTTTTTTATGGAAAAAGCACTCACATTTTGTTTTTTGTCAACACTGCGGAACAGAAGTGCTAAACAAATGTTTTTGAAATAAGCATTGCTTGATATGGAACGGACTCAAAGTATAAACTTACAATTCCATGCTTTCTTCTCCTTGATTTTTGATAGTAAAGTACAATTTCCCTAAAAGCAAACATAACTCATATAAATATTTGTTATTTTTTACGGTGGTTTCTTTTCAAAACAAAAATTTTACATATTATTAAAAAAATGCGATTTGGTGTTTTGCTCTCTTAAAGAGTAGCATGTTTTATTCAAAAAAATTCGCCCTTAATTATGGCAAAAGGTATTGAACTTTTCGCCTTCTTTTGAATCGACAGTGTTGAGAGTGCCCTAACAGGAATGAAAACAAGAGGTAAAAATTGCTTTCTTCTCCTTGATTTTTGATAGTAAAGTACAATTTCCCTAAAAGCAAACATAACTCATATTAACATTTGTTATTTTTTACGGTGGTTTCTTTTCAAAACAAAAATTTTAAATGTTCGCCTTCTTTTGAATCGACAGTGTTGAGAGCACAAAGTATACAGAGATGAAAAAAGTGACGTAGGGAAAATGCCTAAATCATTTGCGAGGGCAGCTTTCGAAGAAAGAGAAAGAAAACGTTTTTTGTTAGTGAAGTGACAATGCGTAAAAACAGGCCGCTACTTTCTACACAAATTGCATAATCTAAACAAAAAACGCAAAAATGGCAGCTTTCGAAGAAAAAGACAGAAAAAAACACAATATTTTCTGTCTCGTGACGCCTCTGTATACTCTGTGGTTGAGAGTGCCCTAACAGGAATGAAAACAAGAGGCAAAAGTTGCTAAATTAGCGGAAATTCCCATATATTTGGTAACAGCGGTATGATGGCAAAGTCTTATATTTATTCAAAATCGTAAAACCTTTAAAAAATCTGACACTTACAGGAAAAAATCGCTTTAATCGAGAAAATGGTTACAATTTGCGAATGATTGCAAAATTTAAAACAAACACTAAAATTTTTTGACATCACTAAATCGGAAGATTACATAAAAAATATTAAAAAATTAGCTATGTATAATGATAAAGAATAAACATTTTGTCAGGTGTTTAAAATAGGACAGAGCATTCCATAAAAAAATTAAGTTTTTTGAGCTCTTCCTACCTGAAATATTATTGGTTTGTTTGCTTATAAAAAAAACTTGATATTATTATGTTCATTAAAATGGGAAATACTGCTAATAAAAAACTTGACCCTTTTTTTATTGAAATACCCTTTTTTTGACCCGTTTTTCTGGAAAATACCCTTTTTGTGACCCTTTTCGAAAATTTCCAACGGTAACCCTGCTACGTGTGTCCAAAAAAAAATCCCTTTTTCCCCTATAACCAAAAAAAAATTTCCCTACCCTATTCCCTACGTTAAAAATTGATATATACTTAATTTGTTAATATTTTGTACGTATTTTTTTTTAAATAAAATCTATTTATTAAAAAAACATTTAATTTCAAAAATAACACTGCGTGACAATTTAATTTTTTTCTTTTTGACAGAAACGCCTCTATAAATCCTTTAATCTAGAACAAAACAGAGTCAAACTTCGTATTTGATTTATCATTTCCTCATCTTTTGTTATTTTTTTAAAGCTTAATAGTTTTCAAGAATACTTATTTTTAATAATTTTTTTAACATATTTTAGTGCATATTTTATGCGCAGCAAATAGATTTTAACGGCATAAAAGTGTGGCCCCTACTGATATTTTTCTAAAGTAAATAAGGAGGCAAAACTTATAAGAATATTTTGTATATAATGGGACGCAAAATATTAAAGTCCATAACGGTATGGTCCCGGGCAGAGATGGGTTTTAATAGGTAATATATAAAAACTTCCGTTCTTAACCAACCATAGTGAAGGGAAAATATGATACGGCAAAGCCAAATGTAACACTTGTAATATGTAATGAATTTTTGTTATTTTAAAGTCAATAAAAATATAAATCACTAAATGCAGAAGTTGAGAGATCTTTCAATGTGATAATTGGCCCCTTAGCCAAAAGAAAAAAATGAGTGAAGTTCAATAAAAATTTAATTTTTCAAACTTTGTTCTAAAAAAAACTTAAGTTTGAAATAAATTGTATACCAAAATGAAGCTTAAGTACTTAGCTATACGCCACATACAGCCAAACTTCGGAGGATGTCCTTATTTTGGCCCCTTAGCCAAAAGAAAAAATTAGTGAATTTCAATAGAAATTTAATTTTTCAAAATTTGTTCTAAAATGAACTCAAGTTAAATATAAGTTATCTACCAAAATGTAGCTTAAATACTTAACTATACGTCACATGTAGCCAACCTTCGGAGGATGTCCTTATATTGGCCCCTTAGCCAAAAGAAAAAAATGAGTGAAGTTCAATAGAAATTTTATTTTTCAAACTTGTTCTAAAAAAACATAAGTTTGAAATAAATTGTATACCAAAATGAAGCTTAAGTACTTAACTATACGCCACGTATAGCCCACCTTAGCCAAAAGAAAGAAATGAGTGAAGTTCAATAGAAATTTAATTTTTCAAACTTTGTTCTAAAAAAACTTAAGTTTGAAATAAATTGTATACCAAAATGAAGCTTATGTACTTAGCTATACGCCACGTATAGCCAACCTTCGGAGGATGTCCTTATTTTGGCCCCTTAGTCAAAACAAAAAAATTAGTGAAGTTTAATAGAAAGTTATTTTTTTTTAAACTTAAAATATATATTTTTAAGGAATCCAACACTAACATTTGTAAACTAATTTAAATATAATACAGGCATGTTCTGAAAATCACTTTTTCGTAAAGTGATTTGAAATCACTAAAAAGGTGTTCTGCCCACAAAAATTTTTGAAATCTCGTGATTTAAAACCGGTTAGATTACAGCATGATGATTTCAAATCACTTGAAGTTTTTTTTAAGCATTTTGTTTTAGATCTGTAATAAAATTATCACAAACACTTTAAATGATTTGTTCTTTATTTGTTTTTGCATTAAAATAAATTATTTGGCACGGGAGAACCTTAAAATATACAAATTTAGGAGGCCGCTGTATTTTTTGCAGTTTTGTTTACATTTTTCGTGATTTACTTTTTAGTAGTCTGTTGTTGCCAGAGCAAAAAAGTCTTAAAGTCGTGTAGCATATGACAATTTTCTTCAATTAAATTAAACATTAAAAATAAAAATTATGTTTATTTGTTACAAAAAACTAAAAGTAAACCATAATTATGAAGTTTGATTGGTTAAATTTTAATATATGACGGTAAAAAATAAATGAAAATGGCAACCAAACGTACTAAATGAATGGCAATATTTTAAAAAGAAGCGCACAGTTGTTTTCTCGTGGTTTAGAACAATGAAAATCACGACTAAAAATTAAAAATCTCGTGATTTTCAGAACACCAAAATATTTCTCGGGTGATTTCAAAATCGTTCGTGATTTGAAATCACCGTGATTTCAGAACATGCCTGATAGTTTGTCGCAATTTTTCAATTATTTATTATTATATAAATAACCTTTCCGGTTTTACGTTGTTATCTTGTTTAAAGCCGAAATACTCTCCCATACACCGAAAACAAGAAGAAGGTATTCATGGCCCAATAAGTAGGTCTGCGCACAACTACAACAATAGAAAAACAAAACGCGTTTTGTTTGTGTATACAAATGGTAAAAATGTCAAAAAGTTGTCAGCTGTCAAGAAATATGTGTTTTGTATTTATTTTGTGAAATGAAAAATTTTCAATCGAAATTTTGGTAAAATAAGTTTTTTCGAAAAAAAGTGCTTAGAACTAACTGGGCGATAAAGGAAATAAAAAAGAAAGGACAATTGGAAGATGTTTTCTATATTTTATGTACCTATAGAAGCAATATAAATAAAATACATTTTGCAAAATACTACCAGTATTTGCTGTTTGTTTTAAAATTTTATGAAAAAATATAAAAATAAATAAAAAACTTAAATGCGGACAGAATAGAGAACATTTATCGTCTCCTCCTCAGTGATGATATACCAGCGCCAATGTATTTATTATTTGATGCCGAAAGTGCCATGTTCAAAGCATGTTACAAACTTTATTTTGAAAGAACGGATTAATAAACAAAATCAAATCTGGAGATAATCATTTGAGCAGCACACTGAAGACTGCTTTCTTTTCTCCACCGCTTGCATATGGGTGTGAAGAAAATAACGGAAATGCTTAACCAGATATAAAAGAAGTATTCCCTTGGTCAACATGTTCGTCTTTGGAAATTTCTCTTCTGTTATTGAAATAAAAATGTCGACACTGATGTTGTTCTTTTCATTTTCTTCATCACTGGGGAGGAGACGATAAATGTTCTCCATTGTGTTCCCCTTTTAGTTTTTTATATAATAAGCTTCGTACAGACGATGGTCAGATCTTACAATGTTATGATTAAAATTGCCTAAAAATGTCTTGCAACAGTGTGAACATTGTAAGCTCATTTTCATTTGGCAGATGTGTAAAATTAATGCATCTGACAATGGCACAGTTGTCCGAAAAATGACAACGTTGTAAGATCTGACCACCGTCTGTACGAAGCTTTACTTATATTTTTTTATTTTTGTTCACAATTTTTGTCACTATTTTTAATTTTTTTTTTTTCTATTTTCACAATAAGAAAAATAATTTTTTTAAATCAAATATCAATTTTCAAATAAACACAATGACGTTCAAAAATGTAAACAACTTTTGACATTGTGCCCATTTATGCCTATGTATTATTATTAAGAACACAACTCTGCAAAAAATCAGCAGGCGTTTCGAGCGACCTACTAACTTGAGGGTTACACGATCAAGTTTTGGCTATCAAGTTTTAATACACTCACACTTTTTTACCAATACACTCATACTTTTAAAAATTGATACGACGAACTTGCCTCTAAAATTCTCTTGCCAGTGAGTGTATCAATTTTCGTTCAAGAAAACAGCTTATTACAAATCTTTTGAAGTTGTTTTTGTTTTTTTTTTCACAAATATTTTGCCGGCAAAAGCTGAAGTTCTTTATTTTTACAAATTGTTGCGGGAATTTTAAAATTTTAACTAAAAACCTAAAAAAATAGTGAAATATGTTTATTAATAAAATTAATAAGCAAAATAATAAAGTCCCTTCGAACAGCCTACAGTGCAGAAAAATCAAAAATGGAAAATAGCAAAACATTTTGAGTTGTTTTCTCGGCGACGACATCTTGAAAAAGTAAATTGCTTTCAACTTGCGTGCAGCCTACGTCACAGCTGTCAACTTTTACATATTTTGACAATCAGTATATGTAAAAGACTATCAAGAAAATCTTGATCGTGTGGCTGCACTGTAATTGGGCCTTCAAGGTATTATTCTCTATAAAATGGCTAAAGTTGCCATATCTATTCACAATATTTTGCTATTTTAACCAGGGTTACCGTTGGAAATTTTCGAAAAGGGTCACAAAAAGGGGATTTTCCAGAAAAAGGGGTCAAAAAAGGGTATTTCAATAAAAAAAGGGTCAAGTTTTTTATAAGCAGTATTTCCCATTTTAATGAACATAATAAGACCAAGTTTTTTTTATAAGCAAACAAAAAAATAATATTTCAGGTAGGAAGAGCTCGAAAACTTAATTTTTTATGGAATGCTCTGTCCTGTTTTAAACACCTGACAAAAAGTTTATTCCTTATCATTATAGCTAATTTTTTCATACTTTTTATGTAATTTTCCGATTTAGCGATGCCAAATAAATTTTAGTGTTTGTTTTAAATTTTGCTATCATTCGCGAATTGTAACCATTTTCTCGATTAAAGCGATTTTTTCCTGTAAGTGTCAGATTTTTTAAAGCTTTTACGATTTTTAATAAATATAAGACTTTGCTATCATACCGCTGTTGCCAAAAATATGGGAATTTCCGCTAATTTAGCAATTTTTACCTCTTGTTTGCATTCCTGTTAGGGCACTCTCAACACTGTCGATTCAAAAGGGGGCGAAAAGTTCAATATCTTTTGCCATTATTAAGGTCGAATTTTTTTGAATAAAACATGCTACTGTTTAAGAGAGCAAAACACCAAATTGCATTTTTTTAATAAAATGTCAAATTTTTGTTTTAAAAAGAAACCACCGTAAAAAATAACAAATATTTATACATATGAGTTATGTTTGCTTTTAGGGAAATTGTACTTTACTATCAAAAATCAAGGAGAAGAAAGCATGGAATTGTAAGTTTATACTTTGGAGTCTGTTCCATATCAAGCAATGCTTATTTCGAAAACATTTGTTTAGCACTTCTGTTCCGCATTGTTGACAAAAAAAAAAACAAAATGTGAGAGCTATATCCAAAAAAGGGTCAAAAAGTGTCACAAAATAGGTGATAATAATACAAAAGTATAATTTAAAAAAAGGTTATTGTTCATAAAAAATATTGTTTGCCTTAGTAATTTTTAAACTTCCCTCGTACATTTATTTATTTGTTTCTTATTTTGTTTTACATACATTTGTTTTCATTTACATATTAAAGTAACGGTAGAATCATTCGATTTTTCATACTAAATGCTTAAATGTAAATAATAGTTTTTAAGAAGTTCTTTTGTTATAAATAAATTAGTCTATAAATGAACCTCAAACGAAACGCATTGACTTTGTTTGTAGACAGTTTTTGGTGACCCCGACGTGATCATCGTGAGATTTAAGGAGAGTAATTGTGTTTATTTATTACTGCGCTTAATAGTAAACTGAAAAAAAAACTGTGTTATATGGTAGCTGCTTATTGTTTAAATAAATAAGTAGTGAAAGAGAAAAAAGCTTAAATTTTGGTGTTGTTGCATTTAATAAAAAGGGTTGCATCGGATTGTAAATTCTTTGCCCAGCTGCATAAAGTAAAAACCTTATAACTAAAGGGAAAAATATAGAGTGAACAATTTTAACAAACCTAAACTGTTTTTTGTTTTTAATAAAATATGAGTACTATTGAAACTCTACGTAATAAAAGGTCAAATATAAAGGGTACAGCCACGAGGCTAGAAAACTTCTTATCAAATGTGAACAGTGAAACTTCACTTTTTGAGCTACGAGCCAGGCTTGAAAAATTAGGAGTCGTTTATGAAAATTTTCATGCATTGGATATTGAAATGGCTGCCCATGGCGATGCTGCCAAAGACCGTGATAATGATTTGGAGGAATTTGAAGCCAAATATTATCGAGTATAAACTAAATACTGTGAAATTATCGATTCTCGACTCCAAGCTGCTAATGTTGTTGGTGATCCACTTAATTCCACAACGATGCATCAAGATGCCATGCATAAGCTTTTGGAATCCCAAGCAGCGTTTTTAGAAAAATTATCAGCATTACAATCATCTTCTACATCTGCAAGTCCAGCTTCATTATCGCAAACTGCAAATTCGTCTATCCAGACTGCTGAGGTCCGACTTCCCAAACTTAATATACCCGAATTTGAAGGTAACTATTCTGACTTCAAATCGTTTTTTGATTTATTTAGCAGCTCTGTGCACAACAATCATTCGCTAACTGCATCGCAGAAGTTCCAATACCTTAAAGGTCTGTTAAAGGGTGAGCCTGCTATGCTTATACGACATCTTCCTGTGACCGATCAAAACTATGTGGAAGCTGTGAAAAAGATTCAAGAGCGTTATGATAAGCCCTCGCTGGTAATTGATTCTTTAATTGAAACGTTTTTATCTATTTCTAAAGCAGATGGTCCTCAAGGCATTAGAAATGTCTCTAATATTGCTGATGAAGTTATACGAGGTCTGCGAGCACAAGGCCCTGAGGCAGAAAAACGCGATCCTTGGCTGATACACCTTTTACTGAAAAAGGTTGACAGAGAAACTCATCAATCATGGGCTGAATATTGTAGTAAAACGACTTTTCCTACGCTGGATAGCTTTATTAACTTTATTAATGAACGCTGTGATGCTCTAGAACGTGTGCCATCTGCTAGTGATAAACAACGTTATACTGCGTCACAAGTAAAAAGTAAATCCGTACGCTCATATAACAGTGTTATGAAAAGAGCGTGTGTGGCCTGTTCACAGAATCATCACCTGGCCTATTGTCCAACTTTTACCAAGAAGTCTGTACCTAGCCGTATAAGTTTTGTCAAAGAGAATAAACTGTGTTTTAATTGCCTAAAATCGGGACATATGGTAACTAATTGTCCATCAAAGCACGTTTGTGAGACCTGTAAAGGTCACCACCATTCTTGTATTCATTTGGACCGTAATTTAACTCAAGTTGCAACAGTAAAGAGTGTGGATGCTGGTTTGGCAAAGGATGGTGGTTCTAAAACATCTGAAACTGCTACCAACTCTGCACCTATTTCTGACTCATCAGTGAATCTGGCTGCATTAACTGAGGTACGAAATTTAAATATGCTTTTACCCACAGCCACTGTTCCGGTTAAAGACAACCTGGGTAGCCACCAAAGCTGCAATATTTTACTTGATTCTGGATGTCAAAACACATTAATTTCTGAACGATGTGCTAATAGACTTGGACTACAACGAACCCCATCTAAAATATTCGTAAGTGGATTAGGGAACAATAAAGCAGGTGCGACAAGAGGAGCAGTCAAGTTGCAGGTAAAATCTTTATATAATAATGATTCTATTGTCATGCTAGCCCATGTTTTTAAGAGTCTTACCTCCCAATTGCCATACTCTCCTCTTACGATAAACTATTGGGATGACGTAAAACATTTGTCTCTTCTGACCCAAACTTTGATACTCCGAAAGATATCGACATCTTGGTGGGATACGACTATTTTTCACCCTTTTAAGAGATTGCCGCATTGTTAAAGATGGTAATTTACTGGCACAAAATACCATGTTTGGCTACGTACTATGTGGCGGATATAATGTCGAATTCAATATAAGTGCTTGCCACATGATGACACAATATTCATCAGATGACGATTTAAATAAAACCATACAGTTATTTTGGAAAATTGAAAGTGTACCTCAGCTTAGACCCAGCTTTAGCGTTGAAGATCAACAAACTGAAGATTTTTATAAATCAACTACTACCCGTGATAACAGGTATTGTGTTAGACTTCCATTCTCTCAAAAACCAGATATTGGTGAGTCCTTTACTTCCGCTCTGAAAAGACTAATAACTATGGAGAGAAAATTTAAATCGAATCCGGATTTAATGCTAGCTTATTCAGAATTTATGAATGAATACCTGTCACTGGGTCATATGAAACTTGTGCCCCATAATGAAACAAATGATCCATCTAAACAAGCTTATTATCTGCCGCACCATGCTGTGCTTAAAGAAAATAGTCTGACCACCAAACTCAGAGTGGTGTTTGATGATTCCGCTAAATCTTCTAATGGAAAATCACTTAATGATAACTTACTTAAAGGCCCAATATTACAACAAGACCTAGTGGCAGTAATTTTAAGATATAGGTGCAAGAAATATTGTTTTTCTGCAGACATTAAACAGATGTTTAGAATGATTAACGTTCATGAGTGTGACCAAGACTATCAGCGTATATTATGGCGTGAATCTCCTAATGATCAGGTTCAACACTATCGGCTTACTACCGTGACATATGGCACTCGACCTGCGCCCTATCTTTCACTTCGCACTCTTCTGCAACTGAGTGACGACGAAAATAATCGCTATCCCATGGGTAGTGCAGCCGTCAAAAACTCATTTTACGTCGACGACTGCATGGCAGGCTCTAATACAATAGAGGAGGCTCAAGAGCTAGCTGATCAATTAAACAGCTTGCTAATGGCTGGCGGTTTTCATCTAAGAAAGTGGACTACTAATGATAGCAGAATTCTTTAAAAAATTCCAGATTGTAATAAAATTGAAAGCATAGTAGATATCCCTTCAGACATAACAGTTTGTCTCCTTGGTATTATTTGGGATCCTATAAAGGACTGCTTTTCGTATAAGGTAGAAGAAAAAGACTATTGTCTTAACACCAAAAGGAACTTGCTTTCTGAGATATCTAAAATTTTTGATCCCCTTGGCTGGATCTCACCTTCAATTATTTCAGTAAAAATAATTATTCAACGTTTGTGGCTATCAAATCTGGATTGGGACGAGCCGTTGCCTAATGATATATTACATGAAATCAAATTGCTATTTTCAGAATTTCATTTACTTAATAATATTAATATCCCCCGACTTATTTTTTCTACAGAGGAAAATATAACCTTTCATGGATTTTGCGATGCTCCTAGCGTCGCTTATGCTGCTGTGATTTACTGTCGCAAGGTATCAGCGGATGGTAAAGTATCCACCAACCTCGTCATCTCTAAAACGAAGGTGGCTCCAATTGCATCGTATTCAATTCCCCGGCTGGAACTTTGTGCAGCATATCTGCTAGCGCAACTATTTGAATATCTATCTTCTGTTATAAGCGTAACCTTGGAGGATGTAGTTTGCTGGTCTGATAGCAAAACGGTGCTGGCATGGCTTTCTTCACACCCATCAAAGTGGAAAACTTTTATAAGTCATCGAACGTCATATATTTTGGAAACAATTCCAAGATTAAACTGGCGATATGTTCCCAGTAAACAGAATCCGGCCGATGCTGCTAGCAGAGGCATTAGATCCAGTTATTTAATAAGTGACGAAATGTGGTTTAAGGGCCGTCATGGCTGCCTAAAGAAGATAGTTACTGGCCAGTCCAAGGCTCCGCGAAAAATACTACCAGTGAAGAACTTCGTCTTGGTAATCAAGTAGCTCTTGCTTCAACCACATACAACCCAGATGTAATTGGTAGAATAAACGAAAGAATTTCCCGTTGGCCTAAAATGGTGAGAGTACTTGCTTACTGCTTCAGATATCTTAGTAATCTTAAATCCAAAACTAAAACCAACTACCCCCTTCAAGTTAATGAACTAAAACATGCGGAAGTAGAAATTTTTAAATATTACCAGACACAAACCTTTGCTGAAGTTGTTGAGACACTTAAAATTGGTCACGCTACCTTAACTAATAAAAAACTTAAGAAACTATCACCGTTTCAAGATTCTGATGGGCTGCTACGTGTTGGAGGAAGATTAACTAAAGCCGATATATCATACGACAGCCAACATCAAATAATTCTACATAAAGACAGTCCAAAATTGTACGTGACTTACACATACAAAATCTTCATGCCGGAATAACGTTGTTAATTGCTACACTGCGCCAAAAATATTGGATAATTGGTGCACGAGAAATTGTAAAAGTCATAACTCAGCAGTGTGGAGTTTGTCTTCGCTACAGTTCACGGGTTCAAGAGCAACTTATGGGCGACTTGCCCAAGTTTAGAGTCAACGCTGGTTTTCCATTTTACGAAGTTGGATGTGATTATGCTGGACCAATATTATATAAACAAAGAACTGGACGAAAGTCTCCAATTGTTAAAGCATATATTGCTGTTTTTATTTGCCTGGTGACCAAAGCAGTGCACTTGGAACTCGTTTCCGACTTAAGTACTGACGACTTTTTAGCTGCCCTTGACCGATTTGTTGCTAGAAGAGGACTATGTGCGCATATTCATAGTGATAACGGCACTAACTTCCGTGGAGCTGCCAGGAAACTTAATGAAATTCATCAGATGGTAACTTCTTTTAAATCTAAAAATAAAATTTCGAATTTTTTGTCTTCCAAAGGTATACAGTGGCACTTTATTCCGCCTAGTGCCCCACATTTTGGTGGAGCATGGGAATCGACAGTCAAGTCGATGAAGTTTCATTTACGAAGAACTATGGGTCAAGCTACTCTTACTTTTGAAGAGTTGACAACTCTCCTAGCTAGAATTGAAGCCATATTAAATTTTCGGCCTTTAGTCCAAGCTGACTCGGATGACATTCCATACATATCGCCTGGACATTTCTTAGTTGGAAGACCTCTTAATGCTTTGCCAGAAACAGATGTCACTCATTTGAATACTTCTTCATTATCCAAATGGCGACTTGACCAACAACTAACTCAATATTTTAGGTCTCGTTGGTCAACTGAGTATCTACTCTCACTTCCACCCAAATCTAAATGGCTAAAAAAGAAGTCTAACTTATGTGTTGGCGACATCGTCTTGCTACGTGAGGACAATCAACCCCCCCGCTTCCTGGAAGCTGGGTCGTATCATTGAAACTCATGCCGGGTCCGACGGTCTTGTAAGAGTAGTAACTGTCAAGACGGAAAATTCAACTTTCAAAAGGCCTATTGCTAAACTTCACCCATTGCCAAAGGAATGTTGAACGTCGTTCAAGGCTGGCGGAAATGTTCATAAAAAATATTGTTTGCCTTAGTAATTTTTAAATTTTTCCATCGTACATTTATTTATTTGTTTCTTATTTTGTTTTACATACATTTGTTTTCATTTACATATTAAAGTAACGGTAGAATCATTCGATTTTTCATACTAAATGCTTAAATGTAAATAATAGTTTTTAAGAAGTTCTTTTGTTATAAATAAATTAGTCTATAAATGAACCTCAAACGAAACGCATTGACTTTGTTTGTAGACAGTCATAAAAGGTATCAGCACCATCGAAAAGGGTCAAATTGATACTTTAGTATCACAACGGTAACGCTGATTTTAACTTGGCCGCACCTAACCCCACGTCTCCATGCTCTTTCGATTAGAACATGACATGACCATAACGCCGGCAGAGCAACGGTATTATTTTGTTCATGTTCAAGGCGAATTCAACAAGGTAAACTCAACTCGTCAGCCGTTCATCAGCTGTATCCACAAAAATCATGAAACGTCAAAATATTGTTTTGTTTTTATACTGAAATTTGACAACAAGTAAGAAAATTGCAAAAACAAAATACATGGAGTTAATTCGCCTTGCTTTGTAGTTGTAGAGTTGCACTTACCTTGTATAAATTCGCCTTGTTCATGTTCTTGTATGTGGCGAATACGTGTTGCTGTTCATGTTCTGATTGACCACAATTTTTGTTGTTGTGCGTTTGGTTGTATACAGAAAATTCATTGTATGGCCAACATCATGGCGCACATGGATGCTAAGACGAATGTTTAGGCAACGATGGCAGCATATGGACGAAACATGAACATGAACAGTGTACACGAGTAGAATTCATTTGCGACATGATGTTCTTACCAAGTTGATGGATGGTGGAGACGGGTAGTAAGTTTAGTTCTGCTCATGGTGAAATTACTAAAAGGTGGCCTCGGTAATACAACAAACATAATAATACAACCTTTACAGGCAATTTGTTTTTGTTTCATGTGTATACTCAACGTCAAAAAAGCTGATACAAAGTAAACAAATAAATATTAAAAAACAAATTATAAAAATTTTCAAATTGTAACAAAAAATTTTAATTTTTGTAAAACCATTAAAAAAAAAGCAAATATTACATTATTATCTTTGCCCGTATTTCATGATTTGTGTCGCTGTAGTTTGAATAGATGACTGTCAAGAAAAGATTTTTTAAATATCAAATTTTCAATAAAAAAATGCAATTACATGCTTAAAATGCATAGCCTAAGCCCAAGAAGCTCTACATATACTACGTGGATTTATTTTATTATTTATGCCCAACGTTTGCTGGAAATAGAGAATATTTCAAGTAAAAAGTTCCAGCTGTATATTAAACGGAAGACAAAATCGTGGCCCTGATTTATTTCTTATTTCATTAAAATAAAATGCATAGTCCGGGCATAAGAAGCTAAATGTAAACATCGTGGATTTCTCTACCCTGTTTATGTCCTATCTAAGCTACAAATAGAGAGTAAATCACGCATTTTTGTTTTTTATATTGTATAAAATCTTGAAAACAATATTTTTTTATTTTAAAACACAAATATTTTTAAATAAAATTGAAAAAACAGAAATATTCATAACGAAAATTTCAATACACTTTGACAAATAAATAAAACTATGGCACGTAAATTACAAAACCACAACACACTTGACAAGATCGATACATAAACAAATACAAGCAAACAACGAACAGCAGGCTTACCGAGGCCACCTTTTAGTAATTTCACCATGGTTCTGCTCAGCCAGAAATACTCAATTTTAGTGTGGAGAAGAGAGACATATTTTGTTATTCTCTTTCTTTTGAGTGGAACAAGATTTACTTTGTTAACTACTTTGTTATGTTCACGGAGATAAAAACAAGGCCTGTAAAGGTGCTATCAGACGGGATGTATTTTACATATGCACTGTCAAATTTTGCATCTGTAAAAGTTGTACACATCGTGTGATACATATGAAACTTTGCATGTGTAAAATACATGTGGAAATACATATGTAAATTTTTCGATTAGAACACGCTCTATTTTCCTGTGGCAAACATAAACAAAACAGCTGGTTTGTTTTGAAACGTAAACAACAGTCAGCTTTTGTTTACATTTATAGGTTATGTCATAAGGAAAAACATAAGCAGGTGTGATAGCAAAAATTATGAATCGTATGTAAAATGGAAATTTTGACACACATACGGAATTACATATGGGAAAGAAAAGTGACAGTACATATGTAAAATACATACCGTCTGATAGCACCTTAAGCTGCTTGGTTTATTTTCAATAAAAACCGATAACACTGGTTTCTGTGACACAAAAAACCGACACTAATTGTAGTTCGAACAAAAAACTGACAACATTGGATTTCATGACACCAACGTATTTTTTTTTCGGTTTCAAATCCAATACCGATAAGATTGGTTTCTATGACACCCCTGTATATTATTAAAACTTCGAAGTTAGTAATTGCTTATAATTTATTAATTATTTTCACTTTAATTTTAACTTTGATTATATTTTAAAATCACATTTTCGAATAAAAATTAAAGGTATATTTGAAAATATGATAAATGTCAATAAATTCAAGAATTGCTGGGTCTTGCTTATGTTAATGTACCTTGGTAGTTCTGGTTAATATAAGTGTAATACCGTGTTCAGATATGCACCTTAATTGAGTTTTACGCAATAAATGCCATTATTGAGCTCAATTATACGTACAAAATTGCTATTTAGTTAGTGCTCCATTATTACGAAATTGCTATAAATATTGAGTAGAATTAAAATGCAACACTGCAGTGCACTGTCACAAGTGTGTTTAGTAAGTAAAACCCAACTCACTAAACAAAGTGTTTTGACATTTTTGCCAACAACAACACAACAAAAACAAATTTCCATCCATTAGGTCTGCGCAAAAGCCAGATGTTTATTTTGTTTTTTCTTTAAAGATATCAAATGTTGTTTACATTTTGCTAATGCCGATTTCTTTTCTGAGAAAAAAGTTGCATTAATGTTACATGTTCTACATTTTTGTGTTCGTTTGTACAAAAAATACAACTATGGGGAAAATTTTCAAGTTCTTTTGTGAATATGTTGATGAAAAACATGCAAAACATTTTGCATATTTTACCCTTACTTTTACTTAAGGTGTTCATACTGCCCTGTTCTACAACTTTGGTACATACTACTTTGTTTGTACAACAAATGTTTAATTTTGTTTGTAATAATTCATACCGCCCATAATTTTCTAAAAAAATTATTTTAAAACTAAATATAAAAATATTTAAACATTAAAATCAAAAAAGTCTATTTATATTATAATCGTTTTAATTTTTATAAGCCATTGGTGATGTTAATATTTGTTTTCAACCAGTAATAGCGTGCATAAACCGCTTAAATAGCTTTAAAAATCGCTCATTAAGTACATTAATGATGAAAGTGTAATAGTTTTTACAAAAGCACTAATTGTGTTCTATTGAAATTGCACAACATGTAACACTTCGAGTGATTATAGGTAACATTAGAAAATGTTACATGTATATACTGTAACATATTTTTCTCAGAAAAGAAATCGCCATAAGTTAATTGCCAATTGTTAATTGAGTAAGCTAAATTGTGTATGTGTGAACAGAAAGATAATTACCGAATATTGACTCAATAAAAAAGGTATATCTGAACACTGTATAAGGTATAAAAAAGGAAATATATTTTTTTTAACATTCAACACAAAAGTTTTCAAAATTTGTTCGATTTAATGCTAGTATGTACTGTCATATGTAAACGCAGTGTAATACCGTGTTCAGAGATGCACCTTAATTGAGTTTTACGCAATAAATATTATTATTGAGCTCAATTATCCATACAAAATTGCAATTTAGTTATTGCTCAATTAATACGAAATTGTTATAAATATTGAGTAAAATTAAAATGCGACACTGTAACAAGTGTGTTTATTACGCAAAACACAACTTACTAAACAGTGTTTTGACATTTGGCAATTGAAATTACAACAAAAAAAGGCCCATCCATTTGGTCTGCGCAAAAACCAGATGTTTATTCCTTAAAGATGTTAGAAGTTGTTTACATTTTCTTATACATGTACATTTTTGTTTACGTTGAATGTTGTATGTAGTAGTAATATAAATTGAGTTAGCTAAATTGTGTATATGTGAACAGAAAGATAATTATGTCAATTAACCGAATATTGACTCAATAAAAAAGGTATATCTGTTTTAATAATTTAATTTGTTTTTTTTTATTCCTCTTTGTGTTTTTTGCTATTTTGCCATTTTTTGACAGTGCTGTCACTTGACGTTAATTTTTATCTATGTTGTCTACAACAATTTACAGAATCACATAATCGTTAGTGCAAACAACAAAACATGTTGACAATTATAACAACTGTTGTTATTGTTAAAAGTTACAGAATCCCACTACTGAACACGGTATAATAACAAACTAATACCATGTTCACACGGACAGCAATATTCGTGTTTCGCTCTCTTATTCCTGTTTCGCGCCCCAAACATGATTGAAACCAAGGTATATTTACACAAGGTAAACTCGTTGGCCCTTATGTTTGTCAGCTGATTGCCCCTAGTTGGAACCCAAACGTAAAATTTCGTGTATATGTGCCAAAATGTGTACATGTGTGCGTTAAATTGTTTTTGTTTTATATGAAGACAATTTTGACAACTCGGTTCCTTTTATAGAGCAGCATGTCTACACTCCCAAATGAGTCTACCTTGTGTAAATATACCTTGATTGAAACGACTTGTTTCCCCATACAAAATTTTGTGAGCGAAACAGGTCGTTTCATTTTGAAACAGGCTGCGAAACAGGAAAAATGTACTATCATCTCCAATTTTGATAACATTTATCGTTAGTTTATCTGAACTAGCTCTCAAAAAAAAAACAAAATAAAAATTGATGTCTAATAAAATAAAGTGATAATTATAACATAATAATATCAATAAAAGTGTTAAATAATATATGTTTAAGTTTTATTTACTTTTTTTATCTATTTAAAAAAAATCACACTAACACAACAAAAAAATGTCAAAATGAAACAGGAATGAATCGTATGAACAGCATGTTTGGCAAACTAGTTTCAACGAGCGAAACGAGTGGTTTATAACGTCGTATGAACATAGCATAATTCGTTCTTCATTAGATAATTTGAAAGTCTGGCATCCTTTTTTGAAAAATCATATGGAGATATTTTTTGGCAACACTGTTTTGCATATTTTTATTGTTGTTGTTCGTTCTAAAATATAAAAGTTGAAAAATTATCCAACAATTTATTTGTTGAAATTATTACTTTTTGTAAATTTTGTCTACAAAAAAAGAAAAATAAGAACAAAATGTATTCTCACACAGTGGCATTTCGTCAACCTTCAGTCAGAATTAAGGACTACTGGAGTTGCATTGAGCAAATGACATGTATAAAACGATTTTCGTCGGTTGTAGGACAAATTCTCCCTTCCTCTTCTTATCAACAAGAATTCCGGCCGGCTTTAAAATTTCTACATAATGGTAAAAAGGCTAAAATTTTAAATTTAATATACTCCCAATCACTGCGAACATATACCACAGAGAAACCAACTAACCCATTACAACGAAGACCTCCCGCGGTCAGTGATTTGGAGCATGCCTACAGTGTACTAAGTGATACGCTGCCAAAACTTTTCATACAACCTTTGGATTATTCAATTTACAGTCCAAATTTGGAATTTCAAAATAACATAACTGGTAAGCATACAATTGGCCTGTACCATTATGTTAAGCAGATTGCTCTTTTGCGCACAGTTGGTCACTTGAAGTATGCTTATGTTAAATTTGAAGTTTTAAAGATAACTAAACACCCAGAGGACTTTACTGTAAAAATAAGGTGGCGAGTTCGTGGGATTTCGGGTTTGAAAGTAATGTTAAACTTTTGGAAGTACAAATTGTGGGACTTAAAAGGAGTATTTGATAGTCAAGAATCTTGGTACGATGGTTTTTCTGTTTGTTATTTGGGAGACAATGGTCTTATATATAAGCATGTAGTTGATAAAGTTATGCCCGATCAAAACCGGGAAGAGGTTGAATCAAACACAATAGTTGAATCTGGTACAATGGCTGTATCATCAAAAATTGGGTGCTCCACAGCTAATAGCACTCTTACTGAAACAAAGTAAATGATAACATTTAAAATGTAGTTGTCCAAAAAAGTTAATTATATCTTTAATTTAATTAATTTGATGCTGTGCTAATATGTTGATTATTAATTAAAGAATTATTGTTAATTTAATTATTATAAGCGTTTTATTTAAAAAAAATTATAATTTTTCTTTACAAGGATGTTAACTGTTTGGTTCAAATATTTGGACCAAACAACACACCAAAAATCCTTTTTCAAAAACGAAGTCGTGTTAATTACACCGCTTTAACTACGGTGACCATTTTATTTTTTTTTTAACGAAAAAAGTACATTTAGAAATGTAATAAAAATTATAAGTAGTATTAACTGGCCCGAACGACGTTGTCCTGTACCAATTTTAACAAATTTGTTTGTGATCGTTTTATGAATTACTGAAAAGCTATTGTAAATGTGTAATAAAAAAAAAACGTTACTGACTGATCATTGTATGTATGAATTTTTTTTATTTATACAGATAGATTTTGTTCATGTGTAATTTACATTTGAAATCGCAATTAATCTCAACACGTTTATTAACATTTCGATTGCAAGATAAAAAAAAAAGTTCCAATTGGTTTGCTTTACATACAAGGGTGTGCTGGAAATCGAAAACGCAAGAATTTGGAAGTTGTTTTCAATACAATCTTACAGCCATGTCACAGAGTACAATTCCGTATTTTTGTTTTCATGACCGGTATGGGAGTTGTCTGTATCTGAAAGGCCATAAAACTATCAAAATACACTTTCCATCAACAAACAAATATGTTTTCTTCAATTCCGAACGGAATCATTCCGAACGGAATTGTACTCTGTGACATGGCCCTTAATCTAATTTTTTTTTTAATTTTTGTTATAACCCAGCTAGCATAGGCTGTTTGTTTGACGATTATGTTTAATATAGAACTCCCAAAAGAATCTTCTGATAATTATCTGACGAGTAACAAAAACATCTAAATTTTTTTTTATTTATTACTTTTTTTATAAATTTTTTGACACGCTCGTCTTTTAATCTTGGAGTGAACTTTTTGCGACTCTCTGTAAGAGTCGTATAACAATTACTAAATAAGAGCGTTTTTGAAATATGAAAAACAGACTGACCCAAGAATCTGTAAAAAAGGATTTTCCGGCTGGATAGTGCTGATTTCGCGACCTTAAGGTTCCCAGCTAGCATAGGCTAGAAAGTCAATACATTGAACTGCAAAATGCAACTCAAGGTATGGCTTATATTTATTGTTTCCAAAAATGTTCCTTGCTTTTTATTCTTAAGCATTCCTAGACGATAGTGTTTCATTTCTGCTGTATGAAAATTTATGCAAATTGGAGTTTTCTTATTTGCTGTTTGTAGTAAATTGAAAATAATAAAAAAAGATTTGCATGTACCTATGTATATTGATAAAGTCATTCTCCAACCTTATTGATGTGTTGCTAAAGCAGGAACGAACGACTAGAGCATATGCTTTAAAACAACCACAACACAATGTTAATTAATATGTTTGTATTTATAAATGTTGCAAAAAACGCGCAACATTTTTGTCTACATATTTTTCAGAACAATGTATTGGCAACAATCAAAAGACTTTTGATTTTTAATACACAACGAAAAGAAAGTGAAATGTGTTGGCAAAATTGTACAATGCTGTTTATGTTGTTCCTATAGGTTATGTTTACCTTTTTATTGAATGAATTAAACCCATGTGCGGCTTATTGCATATTTTTTTATTTTTTTTTATTTTGCTTAAACACTAAAAAAAATTTTGGCTAACTATCTAGAGTTATATTGCCAGGGTATCACACGGTTTGTTGGAGCCTCATCCACAAGACCAAGATCGACCTAGACCTTCGTATAGGAAGGCGAAGAGCTTCCAGAATAAGCTCCAGAGTATATCTTGTCTCCACAGTAAAACGTCTGAGTTATTTCCTTGGTACTCCACCAGTAAAACGTCTGAGTTATATTGGTTCTCCACCAGTCACATGAGTTATTAATGGTTCTCCACCAGACAAAACCTCAAATTGAGGTTAGAAACGATTGCATATAGTTAATGCAGATACCGCAAAAACTGTAACTCGGTACAGTTATACGACGCCGAAACACTAACCAATGCGGGGTGACAACGCAAAACGCAACAAAAGCAGGCAAACAAAAACGACCTGTTTGCCCTTAAGAAATAATGACAAAAAGCGCGAGCTGCTTCTCCACTCAGAGCAGTTTTACGAGTGTATTGCATAATATAGGACAAACTGAAAATAATATAGCGAAAGTCATACACAATATTGCAAGTGTATGGGCCGCTTAAAAAGTGCAACGTTTCGTAAAATTTCCAAATTGATAGAAAGCCTAGCTCTAACCTCGTAAATAAAGTTTTTGGTAAACGAATGCAAGTCTCTTTTATCATTTGAAATCTTAAAATTTTTACAGGCCTTCTCAAAATTGTACCCCAAATAGCAAAGCTCATCTTAATCATCCTCTATATAATCGTAGTTTTAAAAAATGGTAGAAAAAAATAAAAATTGTAAAAAGCATTAGTTGCGTTCGAGAACACAAAAGTTTCTACTATTTTTTACAAAACTTTACTGCATTTTACGAAATGGCGTTCGAGTACACAAAATGCACTAAATGAGAACATAAATTGAGAGCGAAAAGTGACAGTTCTTGTCTGAGTATTTACAAATTTTTACTGCAGAAATTTTTGCAGTAATTTAGTAAATCAAAAAAACGTATGTTTCAAAAGGTAAACAAACAAAAGTAACAAATAAAAAACATACAAATTATGAAAAAATTGTTAAATAAAAGAAAAAATGAAATAAAAATTAAACCAAAACAAAAAGGGAATAAATATTAATTAATTAAACTTATTTGTGAAGCATTTATTTGGCTAAATACAAACTTTTGAAATTTTTTTTGTTATGTTTATTTTTTAAAGTTGTAAAAGTGTGAAGTATTTGGGTACTTAAGTAATCAATAGCAAAAAAATTATTCATGTTCTTTTAAATAAATTAACCCGCTACAAATTAGTAAAATCGAATAAAATAAAAAACAAGTAAGAGTGCTATATTCGGCTATGCCGAATCTTAAATACCCTTCACCATGGTGCGATAAGAACAGAAAGTTACATAGCGTTCTTTGTAGCATTGGCGTGCTAAATAAGTAAAAAAAAGGCTAGACCATTCGGCCATCGAGCCACATAAACAACTGTTGTTGATATGAGTAATTGATATCAATTAAATTAATCGTAAAATGAAGTATGTGTTTGTTGTTTTTGTATAATGCAGGAGGTATCACGGTGAAATTACTAGAAGGTGGCAGCACTAGGAATTGTTGTACAACAATACAACAAAAACAGGCAAATTTGTTTGTGTAAAATAGTTCATTATGTCAAAAATATGGATTTTCACCACACCAAAATATTATTGTTTTTATTGCATATGCTGAATATAAACCTGAATAAAAACTTCGAGAAATTTACAAAGCAAAGCAGTGGAAGCTCCCCGAAGTTTTAATGAACTACAAGCGAATGTTTTCCGGTAACAAAAGCTTACAATCTATGGGCAGGTTGTAAGAAATACAGAAAAACTAGACAACAATGCAACAGATCAAGTGTATGTTGAATTTAACTAAAAAAATTTGTGCTGAAGGAGAAATTTTCCTCGCAGATAATTTGGCTCAAAAGAGACGTGAGGATAAACGTAACAAACGTAGGTTTCGCAAAAGTAAGCCCACACACAAAGAGGAAGTCAGATGTTTGGTGGATATACAAATGCAGGCTTTGCAGCAGTAATCATAAAAGAATAGGGTATAGCAGAAGTTGCAGTGCAGATATTTCAAAAGAAAGATCAAACTACAAAAGAAGTCGCAGTTGTGAAAAGGAAAGTTGTGAAGATAAAAGGAATCTCTACGAGCCTACAAAAGATATTGTCGGCTTAATATGCAAATCTTCTTCTTTTTAACTGAATTGAGATTTTGATGCCGTGTGATAGAGAAGGATACGCGTCGTCGACCAGCATGTAGTTTTTATTCAATTTGAGTCGAAATATGTAAAACCAACAATATTTTTGGTTTCCTCTCAAGCAGGAAATAAGAAAAATAAAAATTCACTTTCAATTTTGTGTTTTTATCTTGAAGAATGATTTTTATAATCTAAAAATGTATTTAAGTGACATTACCTAAAAAAAAAACCAATAATTTTGACATAATGGAAGTTCACCATGCATTGAACAAAAAATAAATGATTCCGTAGTGCTGCCACCTTCTAATTATTTCACCATGGGAGGTATGTAATTTTAAGAAAGAAATTCACCACGAATATTTTCAATGAAAAAAAACCACTAACAAACAAAAAAAAAAAAAACACACAACTATTTTACAGGGCTACCATCACATATTAATAAGGCACAAAAACGGTCGTTTTGGTTAATAAAAGTCGCAAACATATATTAATGATTTTTATTTATCAATAATGCAACATAAACAAAACAAACAATTGCTTAAATTGTGTATGCTTTGAAATCACTTTTGTGCAAAAAATATTATATGTATTTGAATTTATTTTTGTATAAATTGCCTAAAAAGCTGACTAATATGTTATCCATGTCAACAATAGAAATTAGACGATTGCTTTTAATATTATGACGACAGACTAGATCGCTGTTCGTTATATCACCCTTTTTGTAAAAAAATAGCATATGGGCACTTCCACAGAAAATCTCTCTTTTTGTTACGTCACGACACCTAGCAATTATTCTTATATTTTAGAACCACGTTGTTCAAATTTGTCCTCTCTTTCACTAAATGAAAACCTAGTTGCGCTCTACACCCAAATGCAAAAAAAGTAAATATTATTTTCATTATTCTTTGAGAAACGATTAAAAATGGTTGGTGACGTTACGTGACAAAAAGTAGACATTTCTGTGGAAATACCTATATGTGACATAAATGTACAACAACCTAGCCCCCATAATTTGGCATTTTATTTAGTTTTCTAAAAAATGTTTTAAGCTTATTTTGATTAAAAGTAATATTCTTTTTATAAATTGTTATAAATAACTTTTACCCAATCAATGATAATTATTTTTTTAATAAATTCTTGGAAATTTAATAGCAAGAAATGGTGGGCTATACATAAGTATGTGACATAAGTGTTTGAACCCGGTGACGTAAAACTTAAAAAAAACGAAACACATCCTATTTACAATTTAAAATATATTCTCTACAGAAGAATAACTATAGAAGAGCCGCACAAAAAAAATGGACCTGTTCAGTGCTTAAACTGCCAAGAATTTGGCCATACCAAGGCATACTGCTACTTACCCCCTGTCTGCGTAGTATGTGGTGAACTACACGGTACAGTTTCTTGCGATAAGTCTAAAACCGACCCCAACGTAAAAAAATGTAGCAACTGTGGCGGTAATCACACTGCCAATTATAGAGGATGCCCAGTATATAATATTGTCAAGCAGACGGTTGGACCGAAAACAAATACCCCTCAAATGCAGGTTGCAAATCAGGTAAACACAAATGCAATTCAAGCCCCCCAGCCTAGTAATAACAGAACCTCTTACGCTAACGTCCTAAAATCAAACCATCAGCCAATGCAAGGTGCCTCGCCAAGTAATGATGAAACTCCGGTTTCTAATTTAAGTCGTTTAGAAAAAAACCATGGAAACATTAGTGCAAACAGTAAATAATTTTACGAACACAATGGGTAATATGATGGAGGAAATGCTTAGAATGCAATCGATGTTATTGCAAGCTGTACTTAACAAACCATGAACTGTTTAAAAATTTGTTTTTGGAACGCAAACGGCATCCGCCAACATAAAAATGAATTAGAATACTTTCTTAAAAATAAACAAATTGATGTCATGATGATTTCTGAAACTCATTTGACCTCAAGAAATACGTTTGAAATCAATGGTTATATACTATATGATACCAAGGACCCTCGAGATAGAGCTTGTGGAGGTTCTGCCATCTTAATAAAAACTCGAGTCAAACACTACATTATGTGTGATCACCGTGAAGACTATCTGCAAGCAACGACTATTTGTGTTGAGGAGCTAAATCGAAACATAGTAATTTCTTCTTTATACTCTCCACCTAGATTTTCCATATCAGAAGGCCAATATTATAAATATTATAAATCATTAGGACCCTGTTTTCTGGCCGCTGGCGATTATAACGCTAAACATACCTTCTGGGGGTCACGACTTATAACACCAAAAGGTCGTGTTTTGTTTAACACAATCTCTAAAATGGGTTTAAATGTGGTCGCGAGCGGGCAACCAACATATTGGCCTACTGATCAGCAAAAAATTCCAGATGTTATCGACTTTGGCGTGGTTAAAAACATCCCCACAGAAACGATTCATGTTGAAGCTTCCTTAGAATTATCATCCGACCACACACCTACAATTGTTACTATATCGAACCCAAATAGAATTGTATTTCCGTCAGGTTACTTAGCGACGCCAGCCACACAAATAAATTGGTTAAAATATAAAAAATTTCTCAGTGCCCATTGCACAGAAAATATTCCGCTTAGTACACCGGAGAATGTGGATCTCTCTCTTTTGTTAACTTTGACAGTTATCTTAAACTAGCTGTTCAACACTCCAGCGTTACCCCCAAAAAAATTAAAAATAATAAAATATGTTCTTCAGATGTCGAGCGGCGCTTGACTGAAAAAAGGAGAGTTCAAAGAGAATGGCAACTTTACAGATCCCCGCAACTTAAGATTTTATTAAAAGAATGCACAAAAAGGCTAAGAAAGTTGCTACAGAATCAGAAAACGGCTTCTCTAGAAAAATATCTTAAGGAACTTGATGCAACTCCACAATCTGACTACTCATTATGGCGTGCAGCTAGAAATCTAAAAAGGCCAGTTATATCTAAGCCACCATTAAGAAACTTGAATGGTAGCTGGGCAAGAAATGATAATGAAAAAGGAAACCTGTTTGTAAATCATTTGAAAAACGTATTTACACCAAATATATCTCACAATAAAGGCTATTTGTGACTTAAACACTAAGAAGGCACCTGGTATTGATAAAATCAGTAATAAAATGCTTTTGGAGCTACCTCGCATACCAAAGAAAATTATTCTTTTTATTTTTAATGCTATTTTACGCCTTGAATACTATCCTGAAAAATGGAAGGTTTCCTTAGTTACCATGATACCAAAGCCAGGTAAAGATCATACAAAAGTTGAGTCTTATAGACCTATTAGCTTATTATCAAATATGTCAAAGCTGTTTGAGAAATTATTAGTTTCAAATTAACACCAATTTTAAGTGAAAATAGATGTATTCCAAACCATCAGTTCGGATTTAGAAGAAAACACAGCACAATCGAGCAGACTCATCGAATAGTAAATGTCATAAGAAAAGCATTTGAAGAAAAGAAATATTGCTCAGCACTCTTCATCGATGTTTCGCAAGCTTTTGACAAAGTCTGGCATGAAGGCTTATTACACAAATTGAAGCAAAATTTACCAGCAAACACACACAAGCTGCTAGAAAGCTACTTAGTCGGTCGTCAATTTATTATTAAAGAAGGAAATTTCTTAAGTTCACCTCAGCCCATTGCCGCTGGAGTCCCACAAGGCAGCATCCTGGGCCCCCTATTATACTTAATTTATACTTCGGACATGCCAACAAGCAACTACACACAAACTTCAACATTTGCAGACGATACAGCTTTTCTAAGCGTCCACGAAAATCGTTATGAAGCATCGCGTTACTTACAGCATCATATATTTCAACTAGAAATATGGTTAAGACAATGGAGGATAATGGTCAATGAGCAAAAATGTGTACATATAACATTCACTTTGCGCCGGGAATCTTGCCCCCCTATTACAATCAATAATCAAATAATTCCTCAACATTCGCATGTTAAATATCTCGGTATACATCTGGATCGGCGATTAACGTGGAAATGCCATATAGAGGCAAAATTAACTCAAATGAAACTAAAAGCCATTCAAATTCATTGGCTAATTGGAAGAAATTCTGTCCTTAGTCTCGATTGCAAGCTTCTACTTTACAACTCTATCTTAAAGCCTATCTGGTGCTACGGTATTCAACTATGGGGCACTGCCTCGGCCTCTAATATCGACAAAATTCAAAGGCGCCAAAATAAACTTCTTCGAATAATCACAGCCGCTCCCTGGTATGTTAAAAACTCAAACATTCATAAGGATCTCAATGTGCCATTAGTGAAATCTATGATTAAAAAATATGCAATAAAATATTTAAAAAGGCTTGAACAACACCCAAATCCACTAGCTCGAAATATTTTAAATCATGGCGGCCACACTCGCTTAAGAAGAAGAGACACTGCAGCACTTACCCAATTAGATGAGCGATAAACACCTATAAAAGTGAACATAACCCGTGATGAAGAAAATTTTGTCTGGCACTGGCAGGAGATAAAACAACGTATTAGGTTAAGATTTGATTAATTATTGTTAGTTCATATTTAATATATGAAGATTCAATAAACAAATAATGACAAAAAAAAAAAAAAATAAGTGTTAAATAACCTAGCCTCTAGGTATCATGTCTGGGGCCTTCTAACGTAAGACGGACATCGTTAAATTAACTTCACTCTTCATATGGACCCAGATTATATACATATGTATGCTTTATAGGGTCTAAGATCTTTATTGTAGGAATTACAAACGGAATGACAAACTTGTATGTATAAACACTTTTTCAGCTGTGGTGAAGGGTATACAAAATAAATAAAATAAAAAAATAACATTTCCACCTGTAATAAAATTAAATAAAAAAAAAACACAAATAAGAGTGCTATATTCGGCTATGCCGTATCGTATGTAAGAACAACAAACAGTTATATGTACATATAAATATTGTTCTTTAGATATAAATAAATATAAATTGAGCACCGCCAACTTTTCATTTCGTCATGCCGAAGAATATGACAAAATCAAAAAATTTATATATCTAAGTCCGTTTCCTCTTTTGCCAAAGTTGATGTTTGAAATTCGTTATATAATTTTTTTTTTATTTAATCTTAAAATCGTGTTTTAAAACATAAAAAAATTAAATAAAAAAAAATTTATTTTTGAGACTTGAACTCGCAATCTTACGAGCCTTAAGCGAAGACTTAGACAACTCAGCTACGAGCGGTTTTACTGAAGAGGCGTTAAATTAAAATATATTGAGAGTTATTATGGACATACATACATGTGTGTGCGTAAAAAACACATTAAAATCCACCACTTGTGGTGAAGAGTATAAAAAAACAACAAAAAACCGCAACCAAGAAAAATGCAAGAAGAGATCATCGTAGCAACAGCTTATTAGCAGAGTTGCCAATTTAGCGCCTTTGGCGTTAGATTTAGCGCTTTTTAACTGTCGAAAAGGCGCATATTTTTTCCTTAGCGCTTTTTTAAAAAAGAGCGCTAAATTAGCGCTTTTATTGATACCCAAAATTTTTGTACTTTTATTTGCAAACATTTAAATCAAGACACAAAAAACCAAAATTTGTTTCCGTTTTTTAAATACATATACTTTACTCTGAAATGCATACTATTCAAGGAAAGAAGTTTATTTTCTAAAGTAATCCATTAACTTTTTTTGTTTGTATTAAGTAAAACTTTCTTTAATAAAGAAACATTTTGTCATGCTCAAAAGTTCATGTTTTTGGTATATGATCAAAAACTGCATTCAGCATTTATTTAATATTAGTCTCATTTTCTTGATATTTCAATAGGATCGAATTTCTTGCATCAAGAAACAAATGCTACCGATTTCTTTAAACTTTTCAGAAAATGCTCAAGAAAACTTGGTTTGATTCAATTAATTTTTATTTAGATCGACATGTTAACATATAAATCAAAAAATTTTCTCATTTTTTTATTAAGTTTTCTTAAACTACACTTTTTTATGAAAAAATTTCAGGCTTACAATAAGAAATTTTTGGCTTGACGAGAATGGTGCAAAATTTTCTTGGTTCAAGATATATTTTCTGGTGATTTAGTAAATAATTTTTTTAGGGTATATTTGAAATTATATTACTTTACTCTTCCTGAAATATCAGAAAAGCCTTTTTAAAAATGTTAATGTTTTATTAACACTGCACTGCAAAAAACAAAAAAAGTCGGGGTAGAGAACTTGATTATGCGATTTTAATTGAATTTAGCGTGCTGATTTTACTGATCTTCATGATTTATCGCCTTATTGTATTCATAATATAAATACCTAGATTTCTGATAATTGATAAAAAAAAAGTGTACATACTAATTTGCATGAAAAAATGGTCGCCATATGGTCAAAAATAATCATTGTAAAAGATCAAAATCGCACAAATCTTATTTTATATATTTTTATTTCAAACGATATTTTTTGACGGCCAGTGTAATTAATTAAACTTGTTTCTTAAACATTTGATTAAGTTTTTTTATTTAAATTTTATTTAGCGCTTTTTGATTGGGGCCACGGCGCTTTTTAATTAGAAATAGTTCACAACCCTGCTTATTAGACGAAACACAATAACAACAATTCCCAGCAAAAAACTTTTGAAGTTGTTCAAGTAGAAGGGATATTTTCATGACTTCTTTAAGGCCAGTTTACACGGTAATATAATGTATTACGACATGTCGAAAGATTTGCCACAGGAAAATAGAGCGTGTTCTAATCGAAAAAGTTACATATGTATTTCCACATGTATTTTACACATGCAAAGTTTCATATGTATCACACGATGTGTACAACTTTTACAGATGGAAAATTTGACAGTACATATGTAAAATACATCCCGTCTGATAGCACCTTAAGAGATAAAAATAAAATGCACCAACAACAACAATTACGAAAGCAATGCCTTCATACAAAAACAGTGCTGCCACAACTAATACAATTTTTACAACCAAAATTTTTGAAAATGTTACCAAATGTGAAAAAATATAACCAAATTTAAAATGCCTTTTATAAATTGAGAAAATCATTAAAATTTATTTTAAGCATTGTAATAAAAAGGTTAGATATGTGCACTTTATAGCAAAATAATAATTATAAGTCAAGAAAACAAAACAAAAAATTAAATTCTTTTACATATTAAAAAAATAACGAGAAAACTAATTACCCCCAATTCCACCAGGTTCCGTTAAAACTAACTATTACTTTAACTTCCAGTTAACAATGTGTTTTGACACCTATAACTGATAGTAAATTATAACTGAACTTGGTGAAATTGGGGATAAAAGTTTTTATTTATTCGATACTTTTTTCGAAAAAAATATTTTTATTTTATAAGAGTTAAACCCGTAAAATTTCCATACGAAATTCAGTATGTGGGCAATTCCACGCATAAGTCGAACATAAATGGAAAAAATTAATACCTGATTTTGGTAGCTAAAATTCTTAAGTATGGTGGCAACATTATGTTACTTTTAAGTTTTTGTAGTGGCAACAACCCAGTAAAAACTTCGCCTACAAAATAATATGTTGAGTAATCTAAAGAACAAAAAGGCACTACTTACAATTCTACTGAAAGAACCAATGAATTTTACAAGGGATGTCCCAAAATGAACGCATCAAAAGTAAGTCTTTATTTTATCACTGCATACATCCAGAAAAAAGTTGTTACAGAAGTTGTTATAAATGTAGTTATAGAAGAAAGTTTCTAAAAAATGAGAAAAGATGCTATTCATTTTGAAAAAGTAAGCAAAGTTTTTACTGGGAATTTTTTGATATTTTATTATTATTATTTTTTTAAAGATGTAATAATATTACTATTAAATTAAGCTTGAGGTCTCTTTTTTATAAAAAATATTAAATTTATTTAATCCAATATTTCGGCACCGTTGAGTGGCTTCTTCAGGGTTTTTTCTTGAATGTTTGACAAAAATTAACAATTTTTAACAAATTTAACAAAAAGTAACAATTTTCAATTAAATACAAAAAAGTTGAAAGAAAAAGTTGATGAAAAAATAAATTTTTTAAGATTTTTAAACATTTATATTTGTTATTTCTAAAAAGAGTTTGTTTTGAATTATTTTTGTTTCAAAGTTGGTTTCTAACTTATTATTAGTTATTTCCTTTAGGTGATGTTTATATTCAAAAATAGCATTTTAACGAGATTATTAGTTACATTTTGTATCTTTCAAATAATTTTAGAGTTCCTATTTTATGCGCTGTGATTTCAGTTATAACGTTTCATGTAAAATTCCATAAATTTTAAAATTATATTGTTAATGTTAAATCAATGTATTTTTGAAAAATCTTTAAAATTCCTATTTGTATTTTCAAATATGTATTAAATATATCTACTTCTGGAAATAACCTAAATTTAGAACATTTAATTTATATTCAAGTTTTAAGAAACACTAAAACGACTTTTGTATAATTTTTCAGTCATTTTCTCAAATTGATTTCGCATGATTTTATGCACTTCCTACTTTAAGTCCTACTAACCTTTAGTATTCTTAAAATCAAGAAAAGCTACGCTCAATTAAAAAACATAATTGAAATCTCCATCGATTAAAACTTCATATGTTTTCGAAAATGGCCGTTTTTAATATAAAAATCTCAAATGGCAATATTTTTCTTAGAAAATATCTTAAAAAAAATTTTTTGGTTGCAGTTTTGAAAGGGTTTTTTATTTTCGATAAAGTACAAAAACTTCCGTTCATTGGTAACAAATAATGAAGAAACCATAGTACACAATACAAATTATTTGAGCTCGTAAAATTTTGTATCAAGAAAAACATATTCGTACTTATTATCATTTAGAAAAAAAGTAACCAAAATTAATAAAATATTCAAATCTCAACATTGAAAAAAAATATAACCAATTTTGGTTAGAAATAACCAAAAACGGTAGCTCAGTACATAAATAACTTTTGCTCATTCATACATACTCATGTGCATACATATGAATGTCTTTGCAATTGGTTAACCTACCCTACAAGAAATGCATAACCAAAACTAAAAAAATTACTAACACACTTGCAACAATTTAAGATTAGTTGCTCCACTCTAACATATATGTTAGAATGGTACAACTAACATTTCCCAAATAATACCAATAGTTTAATATATTTTTGTCATACGCGTGTAAAAATTTGTGAAGTTCTTAAATTTAATATTTGCGATTGGTATCAAAGAAAAAAAATCAATTAAATTTATAATTTGTGACTAAAGTAGTGAGATAAAAAAATTACTATAAAAAAATGACACCGCCAAAAAGCTGTAATCAGAATGCTAGTGGTAAAGGAAGGCGTATTGATGGCGGCTTCAGAGAACGTGGTGCTGGATTATCAGGAAACACAAAGGTCATGTGCGAAAAGGTCGTTTTGAAAGGAGTGCTCGTTCAACAGGTAGCGGTCATTCGGGTGGTGACAATTGTCTTTATAAATTGACGTCCGCCAAGATAGCAACGAAAGTTAGCAACGACGGAAATAAAAAATCAAGGGATTTAGTGGCAACACCGGAAATGAAAATGAAGGGATCTTTTGGATATGAATTTAGAAATATTTATATAGAAACAGATTAAAAAACATCAACCGTGCAAAAAATCGTCCAAGCTATTCAAGAGAAAAGTGGGTTCATCCAAAATGGTCAGTAAAAATCGTTGCTGATTTATGCCGGCCAAACTAGGCAGTGCCATGGCATAAGCTCAATGGAATATGGAAAGATACCACTTAAATATTAAAAAAAATCTATTTTTAAAAAATTCGCCCGAGCCGTTCCAGAGAAAAGTGGGTTCATCCAAAATGGTCAGTAAAAATCGTTGCTGATTTATGCCAGCAAAACTAGGCAGTGCCAAGGCATAAGCTCAATGGAATATGGAAAAATACCACTTAAAGATTAAATAAATCAATTTTTAAAAAAATCTCCCGAGCCGTTACAGAGAAAAGTGGGTTCATCCAAAATGGTCAGTAAAAATCGTTGCTGATTTATGCCAGCAAAACTAGGCAGTGCCAAGGCATAAGCTCAATGGAATATGGAAAAATACCACTTAAAGATTAAATAAATCAATTTTTAAAAAAATCTCCCGAGCCGTTACAGAGAAAAGTGGGTTCATCCAAAATGGTCAGTAAAAATCGTTGCTGATTTATTTTTACGAACGGCTCGGGAGATTTTTTTTAAAAATTGATTTATTTAATCTTTAAGTGGTATTTTTCCATATTCCATTGAGCTTATGTCTCATGCCTAGTTTGGCTGGCATAAATCAGCAACGATTTTTACTGACCATTTTGGATGAACCCACTTTTCTCTGGAACGGCTCGGGCGAATTTTTTAAAAATAGATTTTTTTTAATATTTAAGTGGTATTTTTCCATATTCCACTGAGCTTATGCCTTGGCACTGCCTAGTTTGGCCGGCATAAATCAGCAACGATTTTTACTGACCATTTTGGATGAACCCACTTTTCTCTGGAACGGCTCGGGCGTATTTTTTAAAAATAGATTTTTTTTAATATTTAAGTGGTTTTTTTTCCATATTCCATTGAGCTTATGCCTTGGCACTGCCTAGTTTGGCCGGCATAAATCAGCAACGATTTTTACTGACCATTTTGGATAAACCCACTTTTCTCTGGAATGGCTAGGAGTATTTTATTAAAATCGATGATAAATTTTCTTTTTAAAAATTTTTAAATTCGTTTACTTTTATGCCCTTAAATTCCCCTTGGTTTTATTTCCTGCGTTGCTATTAATCGTTGCTATCTTGGCGAACGTATTTCATTTTGTAACGAACGAATTTCGCTACGAATTTTCGAAACTAGTTTTGCTACGATCCATATGGGATCGAACTAGTTTTGCAACGCACTTAAGCCCACCAGAAAAATAATTCATTGAACTTTAGTATACTTTGAAAGTTTGAAAAATTTATTTAAATTAGGCAAACAGCGATAAAAAAAGGAACAATAGTTCTGTTGGTGGGAGATAAACTACCCGTACTCAAGTATGTTTGTTATTTTTTTGGCCAAGTTGTTAAATATTATATATAAGTTTTTGTTAAGCTAATTGGGCCTAATGTATTAATGTAAAAAAAATTTTACATGTTTCTCCCAACGTTTCGTCAATTATTTGTTGACATCTTCAGGGGTTGTCTATTTAATATTTTTTTAAAATTATTTTGTAAAAAAAAACCATATATTATTTCAAAATTATAAAACAACAAAATAAATAAACTTACAATTACTAGTTAGTTTTTCACATTAAATTTTACATTGAATGTTGCACAGCTTACATAAAACATTTAACATATAATTAAATTAAACACACAACTTAAATTAATATCACAGTTCATCTTTTCTATTTTACACCAATTTTCACACTTTTAAATACACCAATCGTGTGACTGCACAACCAATTGGCTCATGTACCAATCGAGGACAATATTGTGCTTACTTTTACCAATCAAATGCAACCCTGGTGCGGCAATCGTGTGACTGTTTGCTATGCAACCGCGCGTCAATAAAAATAACAAAAATGCACCAATATTTATTGTCTTCTTGTGCGGCAATCAAACAACACAATACGCACCAATTTTTGGCTTTTTTTTGATAAATTTTACGTTTTTGTGTTTCCTTTAGCAAGTAATGAAGATAAATATGTATTTATTTATTATGCATTTTAATAAATAAAACTAATTATTATTTATTTTACAGATATTTGTCGTTGATATTTCTTAAAGAAAATGTTTGTTAACTTGAAAACGAGAATAAAAAATTTGTTAAAGTATCCGAGATTTTTCTTTACTAATCGATATCGGTAGTTAATTTAATAAAGTTGCAGAATTTAGTTACCGATATTTAAATAATATTATTTAAATTTTATTATTTCATACAAATTTTCTATTACGTTAACATTCGAAATTGTTGAACAGACTGTTCATTTTTGGAATTTCATACATTTTTCTTAAAATATTTCAAATAAAACTATTCAACAAAAAATTGTATAAAAGGTACCACAACCAGGGACCCGAAATAACTGTTAATATTTTTTAAATAGCCAATAGGTTATGGAAAAAATAACTGAAAAAATTGGTCTTGTAATAATAATTATAAATTACCCAGAAAATTATAGGTCTGCCATTAACATTATAAAAGATTATTATTTTTTTTGGTCTTTGATAACCGTTATGATAGATTATTATTTTTTTTTGGTCTTTGATAACCGTTATGAAAGATTATTAACTTTTTTGGTCTTTGGTAACCATTATGAAAGATTTTTATTCTTATGGGTCTTCTATAACCATTATAAAAAAATTTTTATTTTTTCTGTCTTCTATAACCATGCTACAGTTCGCAAACTCCAAATAATATTTTCATAAAACTAGTGTGAAATTCGATATGGAAGACCGAAAAAAATAAAAATCTTTTGTAATGGTTACGGAAGACCAAAAAAAAAATTAAAATCTTTTATAATGGTTATAGAAGACCAAAAAAAAATAAAAGTATTTTGTAATGGTTACGGAAGACCAAAAAAAATTAAAATCTTTTGTAATGGTTATGGAAGCCCAAAAAAAAACAAAAACAAACTATAACGGTTATCAAAGACCAAAAAAATATTGGTTTTTTGTAATAATTATTCAGAGAGCAAGTTTTAAAAATTCGTGATAAATTATTATTTCAGGATTTTTTCAAATATTGGTTATAACTGTTATGTCCCTGACCACAACAGCTGTTTTCATAGTTGTCAAGTAAGAACAATCGTGTGACTGTGCTGCGGTAATTATTGTACCCATTTCGCTTTGTACCAACTAGCGGCAATTTCATTTGTATAAAACAGGGCAATCGTGTGATTTCAGAATATTTGATTGGTGCAATTTCTTTATTGTGCGTCAATAAAGCACAATCAAAATTGTCCCATATTGGCGCATTTGCGGCAATCGTGTGATCCCAGCTTTATATTATTCGTGGCTTCCTTTAAATTCATTGTTCTGTCAATATTTTGTTGTATACGTAAGCTTTCTATTGTGAAACGTTTTCTCTGTTTTGTTTCTACGTCTAATATTCTTATTCTCTCAAAGTCAGGTTTATGGTTTTCGCAAATCATATGTTTTGACAAAGCTGTTGATTCCTTATGTTTTTCTATGTCATTTTTGTGTTCACTCATTCTTGTTTGTAAATTTCTCTTTGTTGTGCCAATATAAATTAAATCACATTTTTGTTCGTCATTTCCCTTACATGCTATTTCGTACACAACGTTGTTTTGTTGTTGTTTTTCTACAGGCTTTTTAATTTTGGAAAAAATAGAGTTGAGTGTAGTATGTGGTTTGTAGGCGTAACATATGTTTTGTGTGTTTATCGTTGTTTTAATATTTCTGTTGTCCGTTAAACCAGGAATAAAATTTAAACTGTAAAAAACTTTGTCATAATTTTCAGTGTTGTTTGAAGTTGTGTTGTTTTTTAATTTTCTTTGTGTTTCTTCAATTAGTTGGTGTATAAGTTTAATTGGAAAGCTATTATTTATTAATATTGCTGTAATTTTCCTTATGTTTTTAACATGGAATTCTTCATCGCTAATATATAATACCCTAAAAATGAAATTTTTTGCCGTATTTATTATTTGGTATTTTGGTTGAGTTGCATTAAAATTCATCAGTCTACCAGATGATGTTTCCTTTGAATACCAGTCAAATTTAATTAAGCTATTGTGTCGATATATGTATGTATCCAAGTATGCAATTTTAAAATTTTCTTCAATTTCCGTGGTAAACTGGATTTTTGGATGGTATGCGTTGAAAGCATTTAGGATCTCTTCTTTGTCTTCCCGTTTTACTATAGCTAATATGTCATCTACATATTTTACTATGTATTTTAAATTTATATTTTTTAATTTTTAATTCGGCTATTGCTTCGTCGAGTAAACTGTCACATTTTTTTCTGCTTTAAAGTTTTCAAGATGTGTCTTGGTATAGTTAATCTCCCAGGCGATGTGTGTAAAAATATGAATTTTTAAACAAATAAATTGAAATCTTTTTCTTTAGAGTACTCGTCATTGTTTTTCCCGTTCCATAATCAATATTTTTATTCTCCAAGAATATAAAATTGCAAGTCCTTATTTTCTCTCCAATTTTCCCCAAGTGCGTAGATAAAATTATTCTCAAATAATTTTTCGTGTAATCCCCCACATTGATAGGAAGTATATCTGGAACAATTCAATTCCCCTACGCTTCTATAAAACACCTAATTTTCATGTTGATTTTTCCCCTATTTACAAATCATGTCTTTTTTAGTTTGATAAAGTAGAAAAAAACAGGAAAGAATCATATTTTCTGTGTTTCTTTTTTGACATTCCTCTTTGCACATAATTTTGTTTATTAATTTTTATTTTATTTTTATTTCAAAACTAGCTGACCCGGTCTACGTTGCTGGCCCTAAGTAAACATTAGTTTTGTATTACCACACGATTTAAATTGAGCATTTAACGAAATTTACGGCCTTTAAAATAAAAATCCATGGAATACCTATCATAAATTTTTTTTAAAAAATAACTTACATATGGTGTGGATATGGGCTCAATCAAAAAAGAATAAGTTGGACCATGGCGATAATTTTAAAGAAAAAATCGTCCAAATCGGTCAAGCCGTTCTCAAATCATGCTCTTAATAGAAAAAGTGGGCGTAAAAGTAGGCGTGGTAATTTTTTCTTTCGATGAAAACGTAAAATAAATTAATACGAACAGTTTAAAGAAAAATTAGTCAAATCGATGGAGCAGTTTTTTGATTTTAGGTAAATCGAAAAAAGTGGGCGTAAAAGTGGGCGGGGCAAAATTTTCTTTCCGTAAAAACCTAAGTTAAACCATGGCGATCATTTTGAAGGAAAAATCGTCCAAATCGGTCAAGTCGTTCTCCAGTTATGCGCTTAATAGAAAAAGTGGGCGTAAAAGTAGGCGTGGTAAATTTTTCTATCGATGAAAACTTAAAATGGATTAATACGAACATTTGAAAGATAAATTAGTCAAATCAAAATCGTCCAAATCGGTCAAGTCGTTCTCCAGTTATGCGCTTAATAGAAAAAGTGGGCGTAAAAGTAGGCGTGGTAAATTTTTCTATCGATGAAAACTTAAAATGGATTAATACGAACATTTGAAAGATAAATTAGTCAAATCGATGGAGCAGTTTTTTGATTTTGGGTAAATCGAAAAAAGTGGGCGTAAAAGTGGGCGGGGCAAAATTTTCTTTCCGTAAAACCCTAAGGTGGACCATGGCGATCATTTTAAAGAAAAAATCGTCCAAATCGGTCAAGCCGTTCTCAATTTATGCGCTTAATAGAAAAAGTGGGCGTAAAAGTAGGCGTGGTAAATTTTTCTATCGATGAAAACTTAAAATGGATTAATACGAAGATTTGAAAGAAAAATTAGTCAACTCGATGGAGCCGTTTTCTGATTTTAGGTAAATCGAAAAAAGTGGGCGTAAAAGTGGGCGGGGCAAAAGTATCCTATGTCCGTCTCCTGGCTCTAAGCTACCTCCCTACCAATTTTCAGCCAAATCTGTTCTGCCGTTCTTGAGTTATAAGTGGTGTAACTAACACGACTTTCTTTTATATATATAGATGACAATTGCTTATTAAAATATAGAAAAATAAAAAAATTTAATTTAACAAAATTCAATAAATACACTCACAATATTCTGTCCGTAAAATTAACTGAAATTGTAATATAAAATAAATGAAAATTCAATTAAACCCCGGTCTACTTATTTTTCATTTATTTTTAACAAAAAGTTCATTTAATTTTTACTGTCTTTACTGTCAAAAATTAAACACCATATTCCGTAAAATTAAATAAATATTCAGTTATGTTGTAAAGTTTTAGTGTCAAAAATTCAACACCATATTCAGTAAATACAATTAAATATTTAGTTATTTTTTAAAATTTTACTGTCAAAAAATTGACCCCATATTCAGTAAAAACAATTAAATATTCAGCTATTTTATTAAATTCAGTAATTTTCGTTTACTACACAAAAGAGCCGAATTTCTAAAAAATACCAGACAGACACCTGTCCGCTTGTTTTTCTTACAAGCGAGAGAGGGAGAATATTATTATTTACTTACCCTGTTACACACGTTTGTTTTACTTTTGTTGTACTGACCACGTTGTTTACAGAAGAACTCTCAATTATAAGACACCACAAGCATGACCGATATGGCTTCGCAATTATTTTACTTGTAAAATTTTATGTAGGTATTTAACTAAATTATATTAACAAATAGAAAATGGGAATTGCTTACACAAAACAAGCAATTCATTTTTTATAGATAAGTAAAAATTAATTTTTGGTAGTAAAATTATATAAAATAACTGAATATTTAATTGTTTTTACTGAATATGGTGTTGAATTTTTGACAGTAAAATTTTATAAAATAACTGCATATTTATTTGTTTTTACGGAATATGTAGTTAATTTTTTGACAGTTAATTTCTATAAGATAACTGAATATTCATTTGGTTTTACGGAATTCGCGGTTGAATTTTTGATAGTAAAAATTAAATGAACTTTTCGTTGCTTTAAATTACATTTTTATTTAATTTAACATAAAGAAGAATTTAACTCAAACAACGGACAATATTAACTGCAACTGAAATTCCGTATTAATATGCACTTAGTTTTTTGAATAACTGTTAGAATCAGTTAAAAATAAATTTGCTTGGAATTAAAAATGTTTATTTATTTAAAAATGACTGAACAAAATATTTTTAAATAAACTACAGTCCGTTACTGTAATAATATTGTAAGTGTATCAAAATTATGAGGAATAACGAATTTTTATACGAATAAGAAAGTACGAAATTAAGAAAAAAAAAAAAATCACTATCACTAAACGCTGATTCAGTGCAAAAAGTATGCACTCCATTCAAATAGTGCAAAATTTGAACTTGCAATTCAAAAAAAGCTGCATATAAACATACTCTCACTAATCTTTCAAAAATTAGTGGTCATGAACTTCTTGAAGACAAATTCGAAAAATACAAATTTTAACTACTTAGTATAGTTACTTTCATTATTATTTTAAGTGAAAACTACAAACAACAAAAAAAATCCTATACGATAATAATCAAAAAATTATATATATAATTATTTTATTCGGATGAAAAAATTTAACAACAACAAATTCTACTAATCTAAGGTTTTAAGTTGATAAAAATTGTATCGTCCATACAATAAAATATTTTTTGCAGAAACTTTCCTCAATTCTCTTTGAAACTGCATTTGTTTTCATGCAAGGAAACATTGTTTCGCGGTATTTAAGTATTGTGTATACCTTGTTTTTTCTTCCTTTCAATAACAAACTCAAAAAAATGTTTGTAGAAGAAACAAAAAACTTTCCTTTCGTTCCCCTTTCACCATCAAACTCAAATTTTTTGAATCATATGTTTCATAATATGGACGAGGACTTGAAAAAAGTTAAGCAAATGTTTTTAAAATATAATACGCCTTTGCCGTCCTCTGCTCCAGTAAAGCGCTTGTGGTAAACGCTCCTCGAAGAAATAAATTAAGTGATAATAATTTTTAAATGCTTGTTTTGCTTAAAGCAAACAATTTTTAATATCTATTTTTTATACCCTTCACCTCAGGTGGAAAAGGGTATATATAAGTTTGTCATTCCGTTTGTAATTTCTACAATATTGATCTAAGACCCTATAAAGTATATATATTCTGGGTCCTTATGAGGAGAGAAATTGATTTAATGATGTCCGTCCGTCTTACGTTTGATATGTGTTTTCCGGAAACTCCAGACATGATAGCGGCCAGGTTGTTTTTCATTTATGTCACATATAGTCCACCATTTCTTGATATTGAAATTCAGCCAGATCGGTCCAACAGTGGCTGAGATATGACCAAAAAACCACGACTGCTTCTAATTTTCCCAAAAAATCCCTTGTGGTTGTTGTATTTTTATTACATTTTTCTGTATATCTGGAGAACGGCAAGAGCCAAAGTTTTAAAATTAGGTACAAACATTTAGGTTATAAATACACAACATCCCACAAAATGTGGGCGGGATTGGAGAAGTGAGCGTGGTACCTCCCATACAAAAAGTATTAAAAATTTTATAAAAACCTGAATTTTTTGACTGTAATATGACCTATGGTTACAACTTATATATCAAAAGATCGGAAATTTTTAATAGTAAATTTTTTCTGAAAAACTCGGGAAAATCGGTTCAGATACGAACAAGTTATGACCAAAATATTAATTTTTTTTTAAAAATACCCATTTTCGGGAACCATAGATCTTCCCGAGTCCAAGTTTTATAACAAAAATAACTGGAAAATTTCTTCTTTAACACGTCGGTATATAAATCTGTCAAATTGGTTAAAAAATAGCAGTTTCGTCATCACCCTTCTTTATTATTTCATATATTTAACGAAATAATTTTAACAAATAGAAACTAGGAGTTTTTGTGTTTTTTTGCTACTTAAAAACTCGCCAAAAGAAATAAATCTACGGTATGACAACAGGGCCTTTACAAAAAGAAAACAAACAAAAAACTGTGTTGAGTTGTAAACGGTCCATATTTCATTTTAATGATATTTAAACAGCGTTCTTTCATGGTTCAGTTGTCTAGGGGGTGTGTTAAGTTAGAAACTGTGAGTTCCCTGGTTCGAATCTTGGTTTTTAAAAAATAATTTTTTTTTTTAAATATTTTTATTCCCACAATTATTGATCCACTGTGCTTTGGAAGAATCTCAGTCGTGTTACAAAACATTGTTAAAAAGCACTTAATTCTAAGTTTTCCGATTTTTTGACGATTTTTCGAAACGTGAAAGACGATTTTTTTATTTTTTCTCAGGAAATGGACGATTTACTCAAAAATTTATCTGGCAGCCCTGGTTCAGATACGAAAAAGTTATGACCAAAATATGAATTTTATAACCCAACTAACTGGCAAATTTCTGCTTAAACACTTCGGTATATAAATCTGTCAAATCGGTTAAAAAATGGCTGAATTATAATCAAAATACTGAAATCCCAAAAATTACTCTTTTTATACCCTTCACCTCAGGTGGAAAAGGGTATATATAAGTTTGTCATTCCGTTTGTAATTTCGACCATATTGATCTAAGACCCTATAAAGTATATATATTCTGGGTCCTTATGAGGAGTGAACTTGATTTAACCATGTGATCAGAAAAAAGATTCTCTTCTTTACATATATTTACAATATTGTTATTTACACAAATTTCAAAAATTTTGCTAATGTTTGGAAGCAAACTAATAGCTCTTAAGTTTTTTGGTACACTTGTATCTTTATCTTTTTTTGGTATAACTACAACCTTAGCTTCTTTCCAAGCATGTGGAAAGTATGAATTATTGAGCATGTTATTAAATAAGGTACAATATTCTACTATCATTTCGTCTGGTATATTTTTTAAAACAATATTAGGAATATTATCAAAACCAGTTGATAACTTCCCTCTTAAATTTTTAAAAATATATTTAATTGTATCAATCGTTATAAAGTAGTTAGCTGCGCTAGACGTATCTATGTTATTGGCTTTGTTTGAAGCACTAAATATAGTAACTGTGGATATATTATTTTCATATCGTTCTTTATCTTTTATAAATCTATTAAAATATCTTTCAATTTGAATATGAAGCATATTCTGGTTATCATATTCTTTATAAGCGTTAACTGATTCTAAATACGTCCCTATTACATTAAGTTTTTGAATGTCATCGTGAATCAAATAATTTGTACCATTATTATCTTTTTCTAATGTATCTGAATTTATACCAGCATTCCTAATAACAATTTCATCACCAAGAGATACTTTAATGACATCCATTTTTAATGGCTCCGTGTGTTTGAATTGTTTTTTAACTTCGCTAAACATTTCAGATTGATTGTTGTGACTAATATTTTCTAGTTTCTCATGGTAATGTTTGTTCACCGCTATACTAAAATTATCAATTATGAGTTTTCCAATAAGCTTTAATTTAGTCTTAAGCAAGTTTTTATTTCTTTGGGATAATATTATTTCCAATCTGTTATGTTTCTTAATTATTGCTACTATTTTGCTCTTTTCAGCGTATAACTTTTTTATGGTTGTGTTGAGAAATTTGTCAGTATGATTGCTATTTTTGAATTTTGGGACGGAATTTTCTATTGCGTTTAATGTTAATTGGTTTAATTTAAGCAAATAAAAATCAATTTCTGAGTTTGTGAGGTTTCTGTCATTAGGTGTTGGATCACCATTACTTAAATCGTTTCTAATGTTGGTTTTAAATTTACTCCAATTAGCGTTTTTATAATTAAGTTTTAAATCGGCTGATTCTTTCAATAGAACTAATGGATGGTCACTATCACTTATGCTTAGTGAAGATGCAAATTTTCAACTCATCACTCAACATCAAAAAAATAATTGCAATAATTTTGCACTATCACTAAGTCCCAATTTACACTAGGGACATTTCTTGCTGGACATTTTTTGAATTCTCTTTTAATCTTACCTGAAGCGTTTACATATGAAACATTAGGAGTCAGACAGAAATTAATACTTGTATGTAAACTACGAAAAGTAAGAAAGGGAAATGAAAAAATGTCCAGTACAGATACTCATGTACTACACACTCTACCTTTTCGACCCCTCGCCTTCAAACTTCGTCTGTCCGGCAAGAAATGTCCCTAGTGTAAATGGGGACTAAAGCTGTAAGTCCATACCACGCGTTTTCGCCTCCACGTAGCGCATGCTTTTCTAACCTTACTTGCGTTCTTCGTTTCAAGTTACATGCAACGCTTTTTATGCAGCAGCAGCACAAGTAAAAATAAAATTTAATTTGTCAAAATCAGCTGATTTGTTCGAACGCTGCTTGTGACGCTTACAAAAGTAGAAAGTAAACCTACTTTTCGCCTCAAGGCCTCTACGCTTTTGTGCATGTAACTTACTACGTATAACTACACAGATTCTAATTTTTGGCAGCTGCGTATGCTGCGAAAAAGCGAGTAACGCGTGGTGTGGACCTCCAGCTTAAGTGTGAGTTGAAACTGCAAAATGAGTGCACTACCCCCATCTATGCTAATTGGGCCATGTTTCTGTTTCATTTGAAAAACCTTCAAGCAAGATTAAGATTAAAAAAGTGTTGAAAAAATGCCCGGCAAGAAATGTCCCTAGCAACCCCTATCCAATAGGTCTGCTTACTTCTACAACAATACAAACAACAGGCATTTTGTTTGTGTAAAATTCCCCGCCGTTGTCAAAATCTTACTGCTACCAGAGTTCTCATTTGCGCACACATTGCACACTCCCGGTGGCGAACGTCATAGTGATTCAGCTTGACAAACGATGACAATATTAAATCATCGATGACAAGTGTGGATTTTTCTTTGGTGTCATATATGAATTTTTAAAGTATTTGTCCAAACTGTCATAGATGACCAATGTTGATTTTGTCTTGTAGGCGTCCATCTGTTTGTGAGTCCTAACAGACAATATCATCAACTTTCATTAGTGAATTTTTTCAGGTAGAGTGACACCGAAAAAACAGAATGAACTCAAGTAATAAATGGAACAGAACAAACAGAAAAAAAGGTCCGTTATTTTCTGATTTATTCATTACGCCGTTGTCATGCATAACTCCCTAAATATCAACTTGCTAATGACTCTGGTGCGATTATTCATCGATGAAAATGTCATAATGACAATGTCGCTCATAAACGCCACCGGGCTCTTGCGCATGAGCCAAAAATACACTCACATAAAAACTAGCGGATGCACATGCGTTAGAGCGATATTTTATATTTGTCTCTTACGCACTCATGTGTATGTGCATTTTGTTGTTGCACATTTCGTGAGTGGCGCATGGAATCATGGTGGAATAAGCAGGTGGCATCGTTACGGCAACAAATACAACATTACAACAAAACTGGAAATTATATCACCGTTTACGTCAAAAAATTGTTTAAACAAAAATCAAAGCGTGCCGCAAAACGTGATGAAATAAATACATTTTTAGCCAATTTTTATTTAATTATGGTCCATATCTTATTTATTTTAATTTAAAATTATCAAAAACTTTAATAAAATACAATAATCACAGCACAAAACGTGGACTTTTTGTAAACATAAACAAAACTTTGACATAAACCTAGACAAACAATGCAAGAGCAAACAAGTAAGAGTGCTATATTCGGCTGTGCCGAATCTTATATACCCTTCACCAATGTGCGAGCAGAATACAGAGCAACTAGACAAAAACTAAATAAAACTGGTAACTATTTTTTTTTAAATAAGAGACAACCGGTTTTGAACTTCGCTTTTCATAAGGGCCCAGAATATATATACTTTATAGGGTGTAGGATCAATATTGTATATACCTTTTTACCTTCGGTGAAGGGTATAAAAAGAGTAATTTTCGGGAATTCAGGGGTCTAATCAATGCATTCGATACTATCGTATCGAATAAACTATTGATTTTTTTTTGCATACGATAGACACTGGCGTATCGAATGAAAACTCGATAAATGTAATGTTGAGTTACTCGATGTCGAATGCTATTATTTCAAATTCAATACATTTCATTCGATATCGAGTTTCAAGATACCAAAATAAATAATTTCACTGAATTTTCCTCGATATCGTATGCGGTGATTAGACCCCAGTATTTCGGTTATAACTCATACAAATTTCCGACATTTTGGTATATAAGTCATATACATAGGACATATGGCAGCCCTAAAATTTAGGTTTTTATAAAAATTTTGATGTTTTTTAGCCCATTTTTGGAGTATTTTGCTCATAAATTACCCATTGTCTAACCGATTTGATAGTTTTATATACCGACGTGTTAAGGAAGAATTTTACCATTTACTTAAGTTATATTTATATAAACTTGTAAATATATATTTTAACAAAGTTAATTATAAAAAAGAGTAATTTTTGGGGATTCAGTATTTCGGTTATAACTCAGCCATTTTTTAACCGATTTGGCAGATTTATATACCGACGTGTTGAAGAAGAAATTTACCATTTACTTTAGTTATAAAGCTTGGACTCGGGGAGATCTATGGTTCCCGAAAGTTGGGTATTTAAAAAAAAAAATTTAATTTTGGTCATAACTTTTTTGTATCTGAACCGATTTTCCCGAGTTTTTATAAAATATGTTCTACTAAAAATGTCCGATATTTTGTTATATAAGTCATATCCATAGGACATATGGCAGCCCTTAAATTTAGGTTTTTATAAAATTTTTAATTTTTTTTGTACGGGAGGTACCACACCCACTTCTCCAATCCCGCCCACATTTTGTAGGATGGTGTGTATTGGCAACCTTAATGTGTGTACCTAATTTGGAAACTTTGGCTCTTGCCGTTCTCAAGATATACAGAAATAAAAAAAATACAACAACAACAAGGGATTTTTGGGAAAATTTTGAGGTAGTCGTGGTTTTTTGCTCATATCTCCGTCATTTTTGGACCGATCTGGCTGAATTTCAATAGCAAACTTAAACGGAGTATATGTGACATAAATATACATCAACCTAGTCCACATCATTTCTGGGGTTTTCGGAAAACCCATTTCAACACACACACGGACAGACGAACAGACGGACAACCGGATTTGAACTTCGCTTTTCATAAGGACCCAGAATATATATACTTTATAGGGTGTAGGATCAATATTGTGGAACATACAAACGGAATGACAAAGTTATATATACCCTCTTACCTTCGGTGAAGGGTATAAAAATCATCATCTGGCGTAGTGCTGCCACCTGTTTATTCCACCATGCATGGAATGAGCAACGCATCAATGCCCATGTGCATGCAAACAGGCATAACATTTCCGTGAACATAACAAACTTTTTAACAAACTTTTTTTTCCACTCATTGTGCAGAGAGAGTCTGCAGGAATCTCTCATGAAAACAATATGGCGAGTGTGTATTTTATGCGTTGCAGACTAAATTTTAGTGCTACCAAGTTCAAAAACGTGTTTTTAGTACAATTATTCATACATTAAATGTGAATGCCTGTTCTTCTTCTTATTTGCTATATGGGAGAGGATTTTCGGTTTTCAACAAACCTGTGCGAATTTAATAATTCGTTAAGATTTATTTTGTTTAATTTATGATTTTAAAAAGGTTTTAATATAATTAAAATAAAAAAACAATACAAACACTTAAAAATAAAAACATTGTTTTATTTTACAAAGCACGCAATTAAAAAACATACTTTTAGCAAGTAAAAGCGATACTATGAAGAAGATAACCGAACACCTATTTGGATGATTTAGGAAAATTTAGGACTTGTGCCAAAAATGTGCAAATGGGGGGTAATAGAGGAAGGTATTGGCTACATTTCCTCATACTCAGTTTTTTCCCATCAAGTTATTTTTTGAACAATTTTTTTCGAACAAACTTTCACACAAGTTATTCGTTCATATTTTGACCCATTGTTCAAAATTTAGGACTTGTGCCAAAAACGTGAAAATGGGGGGTAATAGAGGAAGGTCTTGGCTACATTTCCTCATATCCAGTTTTTTCTCATCAACTTATTTTTTGAACAATTTTTTTCGAACAACCTTTTTTACCAAAGTCACTCATACTAAATTTGTCCCATTGTGCAAAATTTAGGACTTGTGCCAAAAATGTGCGAATGGGGGGTAATAGAGGAAGGTCTTGGCTACATTTCCTCATACTCAGTTTTTTCCCATCAAGTTATTTTTTGAACAATTTTTTTCGAACAAACTTTCACTCAAGTCATTCGTTCATATTTTGACCCATTGTGCAAAATTTAGGACTTGTGCCAAAAATGTGAAAATGGGGGGTAATAGAGGAAGGTCTTGGCTACATTTCCTCATATCCAGTTTTTTCTCATCAACTTATTTTTTGAACAATTTTTTTCGAACAAACTTTTTCACCTAAGTCAAAAAGTTTGTAATGTAATGTTAAGGAAAGAAATTCACCACGAATATTTTCAATGAAAAAAAACCACTAACAAACAAAAAAAAAAACACACAACTATTTTACAGGGCTACCATCACATATTTTTAAACGTAAAGGCACAAAAACGGTCGTTTTGGTTAATAAAAGTCGCAAACATATTTTAATGATTTTTATTTATCAATAATGCACCATAAACAAAACAAACAATTGCTTAAATTGTGTATGCTTTGAAATCACTTTTGTGATTTACTTGGTTTATAAAATTCGGACTCGGAAAGACCTATGGATCCCGCAAATGGTTATTTGAAAAAAAAATGTAGGTATACCTATTTAGGTCATAAGTTTTTTGTAGCTGAATCGATTTTTCCGAGTTTTGCAAAGAATATGTTTTACTAAAGATTTCCGATGTTTTAATAAATAAGGCGTATCCATAGGTCATATATATGGCAGGCCTAAAAATTAAGTTTCTATAAAAATTGACAAACGGACTGACAGACGGACATCGTTAAATCCACTTTTCTCCTCATAAGCACCCAATATATATACATACACTTAATATGGTCTGAGATCAATATTGTAGAAATAACAAACAGAATGACAAACTTATGTATGTAAACGAATTACCTATAAAATAAAAAAATAATTATAAAAAAATAAAATAAGTAAAGAAAAATTAAATCAATAAAAATAAGGGTATAAAAAGGGTAAATTAAAAGGCGTAAATATGTATAAAATATACGTATATGAAGTTCATAAATATATTTTAAAAATTATATTCAAAATTTTTTATTTTTCGAATTTATTCTATGAGCTATTCAGAAATGACTTTATACACTAACAGACTATTATATTGTATTTTCTTGTTACATTTTACCTTAGCTTTATTTTGGAAAGCAATGAGGTATATTGTATGTACAGAAAAATTTACAATTATTAGACACCAGCAGAATGTAATGCATTTTCTGGCCCGCTACGGCCTTCGTCAGCATTCTTTGTGTCACACTGGATAGTGATACTTTATAAATTGAATGTATTAAACTCAACTATTTTAACAAATAGAAACTGGGAATTATTTCCTTCCGAAGGTTACTTTATATTATATTCAACATTTTTTTATTTTTCGAATTTATTCTATGAGCTAAATTTCAGTTATGTATTTTATAAAGCTTTTTTGTAATAGTCCTATTCCTTCAATTATTCAGAAATTACTTTATACACTAACAGACTATTATATTGTATTTTCTTGTTACATTTTACCTTAGCTTTCCTTTGGAAAGCAATGAGGTATATTGTATGTACAGAAAAATTTACAATTATTAGACACCAGCAGAATGAAATGCATTTTCTGGCCCGCTACGGCCTTCGTCAGCATTCTTTGTGTCACACTGGATAGTGATACTTTATAAATTGAATGTATTTAACTCAACTATTTTAACAAATAGAAACTGGGAATTATTTCCTTCCGAAGGTTACTTTATATTATATTCAACATTTTTTATTTTTCGAATTTATTCTATGAGCTAAATTTCAGTTATGTATTTTATAAAGCTTTTTTGTAATAGTCCTATTCCTTCAATTATTCAGAAATTACTTTATACACTAACAGACTATTATATTGTATTTTCTTGTTACATTTTACCTTAGCTTTCCTTTGGAAAGCAATGAGGTATATTGTATGTACAGAAAAATTTACAATTATTAGACACCAGCAGAATGAAATGCAGTAAGAGGGCTATATTCGGCTATGCCGAATCTTATAAACCCTTCACCATGGTTTGGAAAGAACAGAAGTTTATATATATGGATATCTAAATATATGTATATATACATGTATATTATATAATATGTATTGTTTAGTTTTATTTAATTATTTGCACATGCTTGCGTGCTATTAAATATATTAAGAGTTTAAGTATAGTTAGTTTAGTTTTGATCAAATTTTAGAATTTGGTCATAACTCGGCCATTTTGTAACAGATTTGACAGATTTTTATACCGACATCTTAAAGTATAAAATTACCATTTACTTTGGTAATAAAACTTGGAGTCGGGAAGATCTATGGTTCCCGAAAATAGGTATTTAAAAAAAGCTATATATTTGCCATATCATTTTTTTCCCCGATTTTCCGATATTTTGATATCTAAAACGTATGAATAGGTCATATTACAGCTCTAAAATTTTAGTTTTTATAATAAAAATTTTAATGTTTTTTAGTGCTTTTTTTGAGTATTTTGCCCATAACTTAACCATTTTTAACCGATTTAGCAGATTTATATACCAACGTGCTTAAGAATAATATTACCATTAAATTGGGTTATAGGTATATATATATATATACTTACATATATGTATACATATTTAAACAAACTTAATTATAAAAAAGTAATTTTTGGGATTGCAGTATTTTGGTCATAACTCTGCTATTTCTTAACCGATTTGACAGATTTATATATCGACGTGTTAAAGAAGAAATTTGCCAGTTATTTTGATTATAAAACTTGGACTCGGGAAGATCTATGTTTCCCGAAAAAAAAAAATTATATTTTGGCCATAACTTTTTCGTATCTGAACCGATTTTCCCGAGTGTTTCAGGTTTTTATACAATTTTTAATAATTTTTGTACGGGAGGTACCATGCCCACTTCTCCAATCCCGCCCGCATTTTGTGGGATACTGTATCTGCATAATCTAAATGTTTGTACCAAATTTAGAAACTTTGGCTCTTGTCGTTCTCAAGATATACAGAAATAAAAAAATACAACAACAACAAGGGATTTTTGGGCAAAATCAGAGGCAGTCGTGGTTTTTTGCTCATATCTCCGTCATTTTTGGACCGATCTGGCTGAAATTCAATAGCAAACTTAAACGGAGTATATGTGATATAAACATACATCAACCTAGTCCACATCATTTCTGGGATTTTTGGAAAACCCATTTCAACATACACACGGACAGACGGACAGACGGACAACCGGATTTGAACTTCGCTTTTCATAAGGACCCAGAATATATATACATTATAGGGTGTAGGATCAATATTGTGGAACATACAAACGGAATGACAAAGTTATATATACCCTCTTACCTTCGGTGAAGGGTATAAAAAAGACATATTTTTTTGGATTTCAGTACTTTGGACATAACTCAGTCTTTTATTAACCGATTTGAAAGATTTATATACCGATGTCCTTAGGAATAAATTTACCATTTACTTTGTGATAAAACGTGGACTCAGAAAGACCTATGGCTCCCGTAAATGGGTATTTTTTAAAAAAAATTATATTTTGGTCATAACTTTTTTGTATCTGAACCGATTTTTCCAAAATGTTCAGAAAATATTTTCTACTAAAGATTTTCGATCTTTTGATATATAAGGCGTAGCCATAGGTCATATGACAGTCCAAAAATTCAGGTTTATATACAATTTTTGATTTTTTTTGTATGGGAGGTACCACGCCCACTTTTCCAATCCCGCCCATATTTTGTTGGATACTGTATATTGATAATCTTAATGTTTGTACCCAATCTGGAAACTTTGGCTCTTGCCGTTCTCAAGATATACAGAAATAAATAAAATACAACAACAACAAGGGATTTTTGGGCAAAATCAGAGGCAGTCGTGGTTTTTTGCTCATATCTCCGTCATTTTTGGACCGATCTGGCTGAAATTCAATAGCAAACTTAAACGGAGTATATGTGATATAAACATACATCAACCTAGTCCACATCATTTCTGGGATTTTTGGAAAACCCATTTCAACATACACACGGACAGACGGACAACCGGATTTGAACTTCGCTTTTCATAAGGACCCAGAATATATATACATTATAGGGTGTAGGATCAATATTGTGGAACATACAAACGGAATGACAAAGTTATATATACCCTCTTACCTTCGGTGAAGGGTATAACAAGCAGTGTTTAAATTGCTTGCTTTAAAATAGCAACAGCACCGACATTTTTGCTTTGTTTACATTTTTTGCTGCAAATTAAAAAACTGTATTTTTCAATGCCTTTTGTTACTTTGATAGAGAGTAAGCAAAAGCAAAAGCAGAAAAAGAGAGAGTAAATAATTTTTTTAGTCTCGCTATGTGTATGTTCTTTGCTTAATCAGTCAGCAACGCAACAACTTAAGTAATAAATTTTGTTTAAGTTTTTTTTTGGCTTTTCATGCGCTTAAAGTCAGCAAGTTAACTTCTTTGCTGTTGCTGGCTGGCACTTCATACATATATTTTGAATATTTTGAATTTCTTAGTATTTTTGCAGAAAGAATGTTTAAAGATCATTACCGTTAGATGTTTTTTTTTTTTTTGCGAAAAAACTAATTTTTGTTCTTTTATTTAGTGAGTTACGCAAAACCATATTTTTAGGTAGGTACCTATTTCTTTAATGTTTTTAGTATGTTTTCTCAATAAATACGAAAATACATATGTATGTATGTATGTATTATGTACATATGAAAATAAGTAAAACTTCACATGTTAGATTAAAAACTCTATCACTTTTAAACATATCGCACCTTATCAACAAGAGGGTATCAACTCAAAATTTTTATTTTTTCACTTTTTGGTAAAAATCGACACGTAACATTCATATCTACCCGCTGTTTAAATACCGTGCTATTTTGTCTACTTTTTGGTAATGAAAAGTTTGTTTAAAAATACTATTTCATATGCCTGTAATGTAAAATTAAAAACTGTTTTGCTTCTAGTGGGGTCTAATCACCGCATACGATATCGAGCAAAATTGATCGTAATTATTTACTTTGGTATCATGAAACTCGATATCGAATGAAAATTATGGAATTTGATATAATAGCATTCGTTATCGAGTAACTCGACATTACATATATCGAGTTTTCATTCGATACGTCAGTGTCTGTCGTATGCAAAAACATTCGATAAATTATTCGATACTATAGTATCGAATGCGGTGATTAGACCCCTGAACTTTTTTAAATTTTGAGTTAATACCCTCTTGTTGATAAGGTGCGATATGTATGTTTGTGAGCAAATTTTACACATAGCTTGGTCAATATCAAAATAAAAATATTTTTCAATTATTCTTCGATTTACACGCGGCGCCATAATTCTTAGTTCTTACCGTCAACGATTTTTTCAAAACAAATTTCTGCAACAGCAAGCAACAGCGATCAAGTCAAAAAAATGTTAAACAGCCAGCAACTACATAAAAAAAAAAAACAAAAACATATTACTTACAGCAACAGCATTTTTTTTAGTGGTTGCTTGACTGAATGTTTAAACTTTAAGCTGAGAACATGCACATAGTGACAGTTAATCATTGATGTTCAAAAATGTTTTGCATATGTATTATGAGAGAGTTTCAAAATACAGAGATACGCAAAACTAATCGCACAAATTTTATTTAAATTTAATAGAAATAAATTGTTTTGATTGTAAAATATTTATAATAATACCGTCCAACTAAATTTTCTATTTTTTAAATTAACTTTTAAAATTTTAACTTGTAAAAATTATTTACAAACAGAAAGAATTGGAAATTTTTAAATATCACCCTTAAAAAAAATTCAATGTGAAGTGCGAGCATGTTTGGAAATTAAAATTAAGAATTATATCTAGAAAAAACTCCACTAAATTCTTCTACATTTATGCTTTTATGACAATTTCTTAAAAACATTCAAATATTTTTTTAATTTTATTACTTATCTTACACACTGTATTTGAAATAAAGGCTCAGTTAGTCTTTACTTTCTGTTCTGTTACAAATCAGCTGATTTGTTTTTGTTATTAAAAAACCTGTGAAATTGATTAGTTTTTCTGTTCTGTTGCGGTTCAGTTTCCTTAAATCAAAAAATTGTTAAGTTATTGTAAGTGACAGCAAATAAATAGTAAGAAATACATATTTATGTTGAAATAAACTATTTTTTGATTTTAAGAATTCATAAAATTTAATTTCTGCAAATTTATTTGCATTAAAGTGATTGAAATTAAACAATGGACGGTGCAAAACTAATAAATTTGTCTTAAATGGCTGATAAGTTGCTACAGAAAAAGTAACTATTACAATTTCGAAACAGAACGGCACGGAACAGAACAGAAACAGAAAGTAAAAACTAATTCTGCCTTAAGATCAACTCATCTTCCGTACGTGTGCAACTAAATTAAAGAGCGTAAAAAACAAAGGGGTGGGGCTTACAAACAATTGTTTGCTTGAATGGACATCAATGGTATAAACCGATATTTGAGCATGTGAAATCCGTTCGCGTTAATAATTTTTATTACACGGCGCAAATTTTACTGCGGTTTAAAGTTAAAAATTAAAAAAAAATATAAAAATTACATTTTTTGTTAAAATTGAAAAAGGAAAACGCGTGTGGATAATACCCCTTAAGGGCTTTCTTAGCACACTAAAATATTTGTAAAAGCTTGAATACTTTTTAAAATACACTGGAAAAAAAAAAAAAAAATTTTTTTTATCGTGTATGCATATAAAAATTTATTTAAAATTGTTAAACATTTTACAAAATTACGGCTAGTATAAGACATAATTTGCAATATTTTGGGAAAAAAACTATTTGGCTATCGCAAATCAAATATTTCATACAAGGATGCTTTTTGAGGTTAGAAACATTTTGTTTCCTCCATAAAATTTTAAATCCCTAAAATTTTTTGGTGCGTTTTCAATTTTAGTATCAAGCTCAGTAAAGTCTTCTATTCGATGTACATTTGAGCGGAATTGATACAGCGCTTCAGTTGTCACAAGGCGAAATGTGTTTGGAAAAAACTGCCGCTGCACGCGCCACGGTTGAAAAAAAATATTTTTTTTTGCACTTTATCAGTTTAGTCCGTCGCGAAGAATCTATTTAGATACCTAAACATGTTTCCATGACATGTTTTGATATAAAAAAAAGCTTAAAAATAAATTGTTTTTTTGCAAAAATTTTCAAAAGTTCATAAAATTTTTGCGTTTAAAAATTTTAAAGTGCGTTTTCGCCTCGGAGGTGCCCTTTACGAAGTTACTCACATCACGCAATACACTAGCCAACTTAAAAGGCAATTCAGATTGTCAGACGCAAAAAAGATACATTTTTAAAAAATTTACGCTAATTTCTTTTAAGTTTGTGATGTCCGTGATACGTTATTGGTGCGCTGACACCAACTTGATACACCTCAAACTTTATAAAATTACGCAGTTTTTTTAATTCTGCGCTTAAAACTCATTTTTATTAAACGGCACAAAAACTCTATGCAAAATCTTCAAAAATTTCAAAATTCGGAAAATTTTGGTTTCACTTTAAAACACCATGCAACTTTTCACGCAGCAGCGATATCAAAATTTTTTTTTTAGTGGACATATCCTCCAAGTCTAGTGACTATATTTTGTATGGGTTTGGATCTAAAAGCTTAAAACTATTACAAAGAAAATGGAATGAATGAAAAAACTGTTGGAAGTTTCAAGTCGTTTTTTTAATTTTTCGAATTTTAGATGACCACCAATTCTTAAGGTGAGGACTTTTCAACGTAAAACTTTGCACGTCATATCCTTCAAGTATAGTCATCCAAACCCTGTACAACGTTTTTTTCAATTCATAAAACTTAACGAAATAAGAGCCATAGTATGTCGGTTTCAGCAGGTGCTCAAAAAATTTGAAGTTGCCCATATATACATCGCACCTTATCAACAAGAGGGTATCAACTCAAAATTTTTATTTTTTCACTTTTTGGTAAAAATCGACACGTAACATTCATATCTACCCGCTGTTTAAATACCGTGCTATTTTGTCTACTTTTTGGTAATGAAAAGTTTGGTTTAAAAATTCTATTTCATATGCCTGTAATGTAAAATTAAAAACTGTTTTGCTTCTACTGAACTTTTTTAAATTTTGAGTTAATACCCTCTTGTTGATAAGGTGCGACATGTATATTTATAAAATATATATCGTTTAGTTTTATTTAATTTTTTGCACATGATTGCGTGCTAATAAATATATTAAAAGTTTAATTAATATATAGCACGTTAAGTTTTGATCGAATTTCAGTATTTGGTCATACCGACATCTTAAAGTATAAAATTACCATTTACTTTGGTGATAAAACTTCTAGTCGGGAAGTTCTATGGTTCACGAAAATAGGTATTAAAAAAAAACTATATTTTTGACATTACTTTTTTTTACCGATATTCCGAGTTTTTCTAAAGATTTCCGATATTTTAATATCTAAAACGTATGAATAGGTCATAATACAGCTCTAAAATTTTAGTTTTTATAAAAATGTTAATGTTTTTAGTCCTTTTTTGGAGTATTTTGCACATAACTTAACCATTTTTAACCGATTTGGCAGATTTATATACCAACGTGCTTAAAAATAATATTTCCATTAAATTAGCTTATAGGCATATATGTATATATACCTACATATATGTACATATATTTAAGCAAACTTAATTATAAAAAACAAACTTAATTATAAAAAAGAGTAACTTTTGGGTTTTCAGTATTTTGATTATAACTCAGCCATTTTTTAACCGATTTGACAGATTTATATACCGACGTGTTTAGCAAGAAATTTACCATTTATTTGTGTTATAAAACTTGGACTCGGGAAGATCCATGGTTACCGAAAATGGGTATTTAAAAAAAAAAATTTAATTTTGGTCATAACTTTTTTGTATCTGAACCGATTTTCCCGAGTTTTTTATAAAATATGTTCTACTAATATTTTGGTATATAAGTCATATCCATAGGACATATGACAGCCCTAAAATTTAGGTTTTTATACAATTTTTAATTTTTTTTGTACGGGAGGTACCACGCCCACTTCTCCAATCCCGCCCACATTTTGTAGGGCGGTGTGTATTGACAACCTTAATGTGTGTACCTAATTTGGAAACTTTGGCTCTTACCGTTCTCCAGATATACAGAAAAAAGCAATAAAAATACAACAACAAGGGATTTTTTAAAAAAAAATAGAGGTAGTCGTTGTTTTTTGCTCATAACTCAGCCATTTTTTAACCGATTTGGCAGATTTATATACCGACGTGTTTAAGAAGAAATTTACGGTTTACTTTAGTTATAAAGCTTGGACTCGGGGAAATCTATAGTTCCCGAAAGGGGGTATTTGAAAAAAAATAATTAATTTTGGTCATAACTTTTTTGTGACTGAACCGATTTTCCCGAGTTTTATGTAAAATATGTTCTACTAAAAATTTCCGATATTTTGGTATATAAGTCATATCCATAGGACATATGACAGCCCTAAAATATAGGTTTTTATAGAATTTTTAATTTTTTTTTGTACGGGAGGTACCACGCCGACTTCTCCAATCCCGCCCACATTTTGTAGGATGGTGTGTATTGGCAACCTTAATGTGTGGACCTAATTTGGTGACTTTGGCTTTTGTTGTTCCCCAGATATACAGCAAAAAGTAATAAAAATACAACAAACACAAGGGATTTTTGGGAAAAATTAGAGGTAGTCGTGGTTTTTTGCTCATATCTCAGCCATTTGTGGACCGATCTGGCTGAATTTCAATAGCAAAATTATAATAAGAATACCTGACATAAAGATACCCCAACCAAGTCCCCATCATTTCTGGGGGCTTCGGAAAACCCATTTCAACAGACAGACGGACAGACTAACAGACGGACAACCGGTTTTGAACTTCGCTTTTCATAAGAACCCAGAATATATATACTTTATAGGGTGTAGGATCAATATTGTAGAAATTACAAACGGAATGACAAAGTTATATATACCCTTTCTACCTTCGGCGAAGGGTATAAAAATGAAGAGTATTTTTTGGTGATGCAGTATTTCTGTTAAAACTCAGCCATTTTTTTTTTGCCGATTTGAAAGATTTGTATACCGACGTGTTAAGGAAGAAATTTGCCATTTACTTTAGTTATAAAGCTTGGACTCGGGGTGATCTATGGTTCCCAAAAGTGGGTATTTTAATAAAAAACATTTTATTTTGGCCATAACTTTTTTGTATCTGAACCGATTTTTCCTAAATTTTCAGAAAATATTTTCTACTAAAGATTTTCGGTCTTTTGATATATAAGGTGTAACCATCGGTCATATAACAGTGCACAAATTCAGGTTTTTATGAAGTTTTTGATATTTTTTGTACGGGAGGTACCACTCCCACTTCTCCAATCCCGCCCACATTTTGAAGGATGGTGTGTATTGACAACCTAATTGTGTGTACCTAATTTGGAAACTTTGGCTTTTTCCGTTCACCAGATATACAGCAAAAAGTAATAAAAATACAACAACAACAATGGATTTTTTTAAAAAAATAGAGGTAGTTGTGGTTTTTTGCTCATAACTCAGCCATTTTTTAACCGATTTGACAGATTAATATACCGACGTGTTAAAGAAGAAATTTACCGTTTACTTTAGTTATAAAGCTTGGACTCGGGGAGATCTATGGTTCCCGAAAGTGTGTATTTTAATAAAAAAAATTTTATTTTGGCCATAACTTTTTTGCATCTGAACCGATTTTTCCGAAATTTTCAGAAAATATTTTCTACTAAAGATTTTCGGTCTTTTGATATATAAGGTGTAACCATCGGTCATATCACAGTGCACAAATTCAGGTTTTTATGAAGTTTTTGATATTTTTTGTACGGGAGGTACCACTCCCACTTCTCCAATCCCACCCACATTTTGTAGGATGGTGTGTATTGACAACCTAATTGTGTGTACCTAATTTGGAAACTTTGGCTTTTTCCGTTCACCAGATATACAGCAAAAAGTAATAAAAATACAACAACAACAATGTATTTTTTTAAAAAAATAGAGGTAGTTGTGGTTTTTTGCTCATAACTCAGCCATTTTTTTAACCGATTTGACAGATTAATATACCGACGTGTTAAAGAAGAAATTTACCGTTTACTTTAGTTATAAAGCTTGGACTCGGGGAGATCTATGGTTCCCGAAAGTGGGTATTTTAATAAAAAAAATTTTATTTTGGCCATAACTTTTTTGCATCTGAACCGATTTTTCCGAAATTTTCAGAAAATATTTTCTACTAAAGATTTTCGGTCTTTTGATATATAAGGTGTAACCATCGGTCATATAACAGTGCACAAATTCAGGTTTTTATGAAGTTTTTGATATTTTTTGTACGGGAGGTACCACTCCCACTTCTCCAATCCCGCCCACATTTTGTAGGATGGTGTGTATTGACAACCTAATTGTGTGTACCTAATTTGGAAACTTTGGCTTTTTCCGTTCACCAGATATACAGCAAAAAGTAATAAAAATACAACAACAACAATGGATTTTTTTTAAAAAATAGAGGCAGTTGTGGTTTTTTGCTCATAACTCAGCCATTTTTTAACCGATTTGACAGATTAATATACCGACGTGTTAAAGAAGAAATTTACCGTTTACTTTAGTTATAAAGCTTGGACTCGGGGAGATCAATGGTTCCCGAAAGTGGGTATTTTAATAAAAATTTATTATAAAATTTATTTATAAAATATATTTTGGCCATAACTTTTTTGTGTCTGAACCGATTTTCCCGAGTCTTATGTAAAATATGTTGTACTAAAAATTTCCAATATTTTGGTATGTAAGTCATATCCATAGGACATATGGCAGCCTTAAAATTTAGGTTTTTATACAATTTTTAATTTTTTTTGTACGGGAGGTACCACGCCCACTTCTCCAATCCCGCCCACATTTTGTAGGATGGTGTGTATTGGCAATCTTAATGTGTGTACCTAATTTGGTAACTTTGGCTTTTGCCGTTCCCCAGATATACAGCAAAAAGTAATAAAAATACAACAAACACAAGGGATTTTTGGAAAAAATTAGAGGTAGTCGTGGTTTTTTGCTCATATCTCAGCCATTTGTGGACCGATCTGGCTGAATTTCAATAGCAAAATTATAATAAGAATACCTGACATAAAGATACCCCAACCAAGTCCCCATCATATCTGGGGGCTTCGGAAAACCCATTTCAACAGACAGACGGACAGACGGACAACCGGATTTGAACTTCGCTTTTCATAAGGACCCAGAATATATATACTTTATAGGGTGTAGGATCAATATTGTAGAAATTACAAACGGAATGACAAAGTTATATATACCCTTTTACCTTCGGTGAAGGGTATAAAAAAAGAAGTTTACCGCAAGTATTTTGAAACGTAAACTGTCGTTTTGGTTAATAAAAGTAGTGTGTTTAGAGCGGTTCTAGCGCAACTACGCCATACAAAGTTGGGAGCATGTCGTAACCCAGTAAACAATTTCATGTGAAAACTATCGCCTATATATCGCCTTCTTATTGCCTCCAATTTAGGAGCATGCAAGCAAACAATTGTTTGCTGGGTTATGCTATACATTTACTTGTGGGAAAATTTTTTTTTTATTTATTTAGTAGCAGATGTTAAATTTCTTCGTGTACGTGTCAGTCTTAAAGATTTTAAAATTTTGTGAGGGATGATAATTTTACTTGTGCGTTTTCGTATTAACGATAAAACTGATCGTGGAATAATTATTTTTAGTTTTTCAGTTATTGTGTGTGTGTTTAGAATAGTTAATGACTTTGTTGCATAGGTTTTCTAGTGACTTTTTATATACATACCTCGGTAGGCTTGTGGGATAGTGAGCTAATCTCAGTATAAGGGTTGCATATTTGATTATCACCAGAGATTCTGGTCTGTTTCACTACAACGAACTAATAGGCTAAGTAACTATTGATCGGTTGTGTGTGTGTGTGTGGGTGTGTGTGTGTGTGTGTATGTGTGTGGGTGTGTGTGGGTATGATTTATAACGATTATTCATGTGAAAAGTAGGATTCCATCCACTTTTTTTATATCAACAGCAACTAATATTTCAATTCAGTATTTATAAAAATATTTAACCATATTAAAATATCCCTACAGTAACAAATACGAACATTAGTGTAAAAGGGAAATGACGTGTAAAGAAAGTTTATTATTTAGCAGGTGTGACATTTTTATTAGTTGTAAAATTTCTTCTTGTACGTGTCTTGAAGATTTTAAATTTTGTGAGAGATGATAATTTTACTTGTGCGTTTTCGTATTAAAGGTAAAACTGATCGTGGAATAAGTATTTTTCTAGTTTTTTTTCAGTTATTGTGTATGTGTTTAGAATAGTTAATGACTTTGTTGCATAGGTTTTCTAGTGACTTTTTGCATTGAATGCCTCGGTAGGCTTGTGGGATCAACCACTTTTTTTATATCAACAGCAACCGGCTGCACATTAACTGTGTTTACATAATTAATCAGCATAAATACTCAGAATTATATTACAAAAAACAGTAGAAAGTAACTTCTTGGTTAATATTTTTCCTTATCGTACTCTACTCCTCCTTATTTATAACAACAACAACGACAACAACAACAACAACTTAGAATATACATGAATAGAGGTGATGCAGCTGTGACAAGTCAAACAGAAAACAAAAACTAAGAATGTTTGGTTTTCTGAAATTCTTTAATTCTACTAAAATAAGCCCCGCCCCTTATTTATAAATTTTTTAACTAATGAAATAAGACGGGATTGTACCAAAAATATGATTAATTATGAAATTCAAACTGTTGATTGAACTTGCTTAAGCATGTTTATAATTATTAAATATCACAAATACATTAATAAGACTAACCTAGCAATATCAAAACCAAACATGATTGAACATGAATATTATTTTTGTCAAGCTAATAGGGCCTAAATTTCTTCAATGTAAATAAAATTCAATTTGTATTACAATATTTTGTTTAAAAGTAAAATTTTAATCTATAATAATAAAGAGATATAAATATTAAATGAAATGGAAAAAATTTTGTTTATTTAGATGCAGGTATGAAATTTCTTCGTGTACGTGTCTTGAAGATTTTAAAATTTTGTGAGGGATGATAATTTTACCTATGCGTTTTCGTATTAAAGATAAAACTGATCGTAGAATAATTATTTTTTTAGTTTTTTTTTCAGTTATTGTGTATGTGTTTAGAATAGTTAATGCCATTGTTACATAGGTTTTCTAGTGACTTTTTGCTTTGAATGCCTTGGTAGGCTTGTGGGATCAACCACTTTTTTTATATCAACAGCAACCGACTGCACATCACTTTTAATTACATTTAACAAATAGAAGGAGTTGTCATTTTTGGGTTTTGTTAATCTTAAATAGAATTATATATATATATTTTTTTTTTGCGCAGATTAAATTATCACAAGAGACTCTGGTCTGTTTCACTACAACGGACTAAAGGTCAAAGTAACTATTAATCGGTAATTAAGTTAGCATATAATTTTTGTTGATAACACTTAATAAGCATTTTCTAAAAACATTTGCAGATAGTTTCACTATTACTCAATGTTTATAACCTTTTATTTATTTTTTTCTAGTTTGATACTCTATAATATAAGTTTAATGAAGAATTTTTCTATGATTTGATATTCTACAATGACAGTATAGTTAAGAATTTAGTTCAATCCATGGATACACTTCATACAGTTTATAATTATACATTATACATACAAATACAATAAAATTTCCATTTTATTGACCATAGTACATGGTTTATTAATTGTTTTGATAATATTTAGTAAAAGTTTATATATAGTATAAACTTGAAGTCGACTATACCAATAGAATATTAAATGTTACTGAAAAAAGGAAATCATATTACAAAATCAATTAAGATGATCTAAAAAAGAGTATTACATAGGAGTTTTGAATATTTAATAAGGAAATATCTATTATATCTGCTTATAATTATCAGTTAGGAATTTAAAGATAACAAATTTGTTTTATAATTAGTACAGCTTTATATGTTTTTTTTTTCTAGTTTATTAACCATACATTATCATACCATACCATTATAATCCATAGAATATAAAACAATTTAAAATAGTTAAATCCGCAAAAAAAAATCACAAACTTTATTTATTTATGTGAAACCTTACTCCATTAATCATTTATTTATACTTTATATATACTAATACCATGAAATGAATAGTTCAATAACCATATTATATGGTTTATTTAATGTTTTTGTAATTCCTATAATTTGTTTTCCTATTATTTCCCTTCTATATTTAATATTTATACACTTTCATACATCCTTAAATATACATTCTGTTTTAAGCATTTCTACTATACATATATAAAAATTGTTTTCTTATACTAACATTCTATATTTAATCTTAGTATTATGATCTTACTCTTGATTTTGATCTTAGTCTTAGTGTTGATCTTAGTAGTAGTCTTTTGGTCTTGGTTTTATAGTTTCGGATTTCGATCTTGTTTTTTTTTTTTGTTTATAGACTTGCAACATTACTCTTGTATTACTCTTGCGTGCTGCTTTGTTTACGTTTTCTTAGACTGAATACATATCTGGAAATTTAAAATTTCTTTAATTACATATAAAATATCTATCTACTGTTATACGAATGCGTTGAACTTAGTGTTTTCAATTGAAATATTAAACTTCGATTTTAAACAGACATATGCATCTTTTATTTTATATAGGAAATTAATACTCAGTACTAACGACAACCTCGAAGCTTGTTTTCATTACGTGCAAGAATCGAGTTTCTACTATACTTCATTCTCATCAAACTAATCACACAAGGCGATTTTAAGAAAATCCATACTAATCCTTTCCATTTTATCAAATCTATCCATTATATTATTATTTTAATTTTAACAATTCTTATAAATTCTATTCAGTTCTCACATAATTTAATTCATTCTATATACAACCTTAACCAGTAACTCATATTTATATATACAGTTTTTTTCAAACCACTTTTAAAAACATATTTTGATTTTTACTTGTCTACTATATTAAAAAATAATCTATAAACTTAAATGAAAATTTAGGTTTATATTAAGTTATTTGATTATACGCTGAGATACGCTGATGGTTTTTCTACCTTAAATTTATATATTGGATAGAAAGTTACATCTGAATGTAGTGTTTCGGTAAGAATGTCCCTATATTACTTTAAATCAGGTTTCTTATAATACAAAGTTTTTGAATGAAATATTAACAATCCTAATGTTAATTTCAATCTAATTTCATTTAAATCATATATATATATACATATAAATATTAATTTGTTAGAATCAAACCATCAATTACCATCATGATCTTATTAATGTAATATATTTTTTTTTTTTTCATTATTTTTATTATTCGTTAAAAACTTTATATTCTTATATATAGGAAATGCATATGATTTTGGATTTCTCCTTCATTTTACAATTGTTTGATTTAACAATTATCATAATCATCATATTTAAGATCAGTTATATTCTTTGCTCATTAAAAACAACAATTCTATTATCTTATGTTTTTTTTCTAGTTTGCTACTCTATAATATTAGTTTAATGAAGAGTTTTTCTATACCACGAAATGAATAGTTTAATAACCATATTATATGGTTTATTTAATGTTTTTGCATACAGTTTTGTAATTCCTATAATTTGTTTTCCTTTTATTTCCCCCCTTCTATACTTAATATTTATATACCTCCATACATCCTTAAATATACATTCTGTTTTAAGAATTTCTATACTATACATATATATATACATTTTTTCCTTTACTAACATTCCTATATTTAGTCTTAATGTTATGATCTTACTCTTGATTTTAATCTTAGTCTTAGTGTTAATCTTGATAGTAGCCTTTTGGTCTTGGTTTTATAGTTTCGGATCTCAATCTTAGTTTTTGTATAGACATCACATTTACAAACCTATAACTTCAATCTCATCAAACCTATCACACAAGACGATTGGCTTCTGTTTTTCAAGAAAATCCATGCTAATCCTTTCCATTTTATCAACTCTATCCATTATATTATTATTTTAATTTTAACAAATCTTATAAATTCTATTCAGTTCTCACATAATTTTATTCATTGTATATACAACCTTAATCATTATCTCATATTTATATATACAGTTTTTCAAACCACTTTTAAAAACATAGTTTGATTTTTACTTGTCTACTATATTAAAAAATAATCTACAAACTTAAATGAAAATTTAGGTTTATATTAAGTAATTTGATTATACGCTGAGATACGCTGATGGTTTTTCTACCTTAAATTTATATTTTGGATAGAAAGTTACATCTGAATGTAGTGTTTCGGTAAGAATGTCTCTATATTACTTTAAATTAGGTTTCTTATAATACAGAGTTTTTAAATAAAATATTAACTATCCTAATGTTAATTTCAATCTAATTTCATTTAAATCATATATTTATATATATATATTAATTTGTTAGAATCAAAATATCAATTACCATCATGATCTTATTAATGCCATATATTTTTTTTTTTTATTATTTTTATTATTCGTTAAAAACTTTATATTCTTATATGTAGGAGATACATATGATTTAGGATTTCTCCTTCATTTTAAACTTGTTTGATTTGAAAATTTTCATATTAGGTATTTCAACCTTTTCATTATCATTATACTCATTATCATAATCATCATAATTGAGATTAGTTATATTCTTTTCTCATTAAAACCAACAATTCTATTATCATAATCATCAAAATTGGGTTTAAATATATTTTGTTTTTATTTTTTCGTTGAAACCAACAAATCATAATCATTATTATCAAAATCAGGTTTATATATGTTTTTTTTTTTAGTCAAGATACTTTAACATCATCATAATTAGAAATATTATTTTTACAAATGTTGATATTGTGATTTTAATTAAACTGGTTATAAACACCTAAGGTTGAAATGATAGAGATGTTATCCGTTTAATTCTGTTGACTAATTCACATTTATTAAGACATATAGATAATAACAGAATTGATAGAGGATTCATAATTGAATAACTTTGAATAAGAATTGAGCTTATAGTTGGATGTAAGTACGATTTAAACAATAATAACCGACATCGAATGAGTGATTCATCATTTTATTTAATTGAAAACATACCACTTTACATCAAGATACCTTATTTTTAATCTGGTAGCATAAAGCAGTTACCTATTTTTGATCTGGTAATGTAGAAACAGAGAGAATTAATGTCAGATTTAAATAACAAACCAAATATAAGATACATTATATAATCCAACAACAACAACAACAACAACAACAATATATTCAACATGAATTGATTCGAAATAAAATACACACAATTCTTAAATACATTCAATTAGTTTGTCTTATGATTATACTTTAGCTGAGAGAGATTCATACTATACACATATTTACACGTTATGCAATTAAAACATAAAATTCAAAGTTTATTAACCATAATATATGGTTTTATATAATGTTTTAACAGCAATCATTAAAAATTTATATATAATATAAACTTAAAGTTGACTGTACCATCAGAATATTGACTGATAATATCACAATAGAATCATATTACACAAACAATATATAGAATATTATAAAGAGAAAGGTACAAATTCATATGTCTATAGGTAACAGTTAAGAATTTTACAATATATTGGTTTAAGATATGTTATTTCTAATTAAGAGTTTAGTTTGATGGTTTTTGGAAGTTTATTTTCAATATAAATACATACATACATATTTGCTGATTTATTTCTGTTTGATAATTTTTGATTTGATTGTTTTTTTTTCTTCTTTTTTACCTACAACACATTAATGAAATGGATATAAGATATACGTTCATGATGATGTTTTTTAACACTTTTAAATATTTGTTAAATATAGCTACATCAACTTCTTAATACATCGAATCAACTTACTGAGAATTAATTTTTAAATTAATATTTTGATATCCGTATACCCAGCTGATAGGCTGGTTGTGTATAGGTTTACATGATAATCACAAATTTCTTTAAAATAATAAAATTTCATTGAATTAACTCTCAAATTGCAACCATACCCATAAAGTATAGATAGTACATCCCATATAAATTTATACTTTTACATTAAATTATTTAGTTTCACTATGTTCTCATCATGATTAATATAGAAAATCATATTTTCATATACCCACACCACAAAAGTGAAGAGTATATTAGATACACGTTAATACTAATCCTAGTTACCTTTTGATATACTAAATCAACTTATTTACTTAGAATTACTTTTTAAAACAATTTAAACATGAACCAATTCGACTGGTTAGTGGGCTGTCTATTGTGTGGTTTATAGAACACAGGCGCAAAACTCATCAATTCAACTTTCATTTAAAACAAAATTTGTTTCAGTTTTAAATGTAAGTTGAACTGATGAGTTTTGCGTTTGTGTTCTATAAATCACACAATAGACAGCTAGCTGTGCATGTAAACCTAAAAATCAAATTTTATTTTTAGTTTTATATGAACAGCCCACCAACCAGTCGGATTGGTTCATGTTTAAATTGTTTTAAAAAGTAATTCTAAGTAAATAAGTTGATTTAGTATATCAAAAGCTAACTAGGATTAGTATTAACGTATATCTAATATACTCTTCACTTTTGTGGTGTGGGTATATGAAAATATGATTTTCTATATTAATCATGATGAGAACATAGTGAAACTAAATAATTTAATGTAAAAGTATAAATTTATATGGGATGTACTATCTATACTTTATGGGTATGGTTGCAATTTGAGAGTTAATTCAATGAAATTTTATTATTTTAAAGAAATTTGTGATTATCATATAAACCTATACACAACCAGCCTATCAGCTGGGTATACGGATATCAAAATATTAATTTAAAAATTAATTCTCAGTAAGTTGATTCGATTTATTAAGAAGTTGATGTAGCTATATTTAACAAATATTTAAAAGTGTTAAAAAACATCATCATTAATGTATATCCATTTCATTAATGTGTTGTAGGTAAAAAGAAAAAAAAAACAATCAAATCAAATATTATCAAATAGGAATAAATCAGCAAATATGTATGTATGTATTTATATTGAAAATAAACTTCCAAGAACCATCAAACTAAACTCTTAATTAGAAATAACATATCTTAAACCAATATATTGTAAAATTCTTAACTGTTACCTATAGACATATGAATTTGTACCTTTCTCTTTATAATATTCTATATATTGTTTGTGTAATATGATTCTATTGTGATATTATCAGTCAATATTCTGATGGTACAGTCAACTTTAAGTTTATATTATATATAAATTTTTAATGATTGCTGTTAAAACATTATATAAAACCATATATTATGGTTAATAAACTTTGAATTTTATGTTTTAATTGCATAACGTGTAAATATGTGTATAGTATGAATCTCTCTGTTACCTATAGACATATGAGTTTATACCTTTCTCTTTATAATATTCTATATATTGTTTGTGTAATATGATTCTATTGTGATATTATCAGTCAATATTCTGATGGTACAGTCAACTATAAGTTTATATTATATATAAATTTTTAATGATTGCTGTTAAAACATTATATAAAACCATATATTATGGTTAATAAACTTTGAATTTTATGTTGTAAGTGCATAACGTGTAAATATGTATATGGTATGAATCTCTCTCAGCTAAAGTATAATCATAAGACAAACTAATTGAATGTATTTAAGAATTGTGTGTATTTTATTTCGAATCAATTCATGTTGAATATATTGTTGTTGTTGTTGTTGGATTATATAATCTATCTTATATTTGGTTTGTTATTTAAATCTGATATTAATTCTCTCTGTTTATACGTTACCAGATCAAAAATAGTTAACTGCTTTATGCTACCAGATTAAAAATAAGGTATCTTGATGTAAAGTGGTATGTTTTCAATTAAATAAAATGATGAATCACTTATTCGATGTCGGTTATTATTGTTTAAATCGTACTTACATCCAACTATAAGCTCAATTCTTATTCAAAGTTATTCAATTATGAATCCTCTATCAATTCTGTTATTATCTATATGTCTTAATAAATGTGAATTAGTCAACAGAATTAAACGGATAACATCTCTATCATTTCAACCTTAGGTGTTTATAACCAGTTTAATTAAAATCACAATATCAACATTTGTAAAGATAATATTTCTAATTATGATGATGTTAAAGTATCTTGACTAAAAAAAAAAAACATATATAAACCTGATTTTGATAATAATGATTATGATTTGTTGGTTTCAACGAAAAAATAAAAACAAAATATATTTAAACCCAATTTTGATGATTATGATAATAGAATTGTTGGTTTTAATGAGAAAAGAATATAACTAATCTCAATTATGATGATTATGATAATGAGTATAATGATAATGAAAAGGTTGAAATACCTAATATGAAAATTTTCAAATCAAACAAGTTTAAAATGAAGGAGAAATCCTAAATCATATGTGTCTCCTACATATAAGAATATAAAGTTTTTAACGAATAATAAAAATAATAAAAAAAAAAATATATGGCATTAATAAGATCATGATGGTAATTGATATTTTGATTCTAACAAATTAATATATATATATAAATATATGATTTAAATGAAATTAGATTGAAATTAACATTAGGATAGTTAATATTTTATTTAAAAACTCTGTATTATAAGAAACCTAATTTAAAGTAATATAGAGACATTCTTACCGAAACACTACATTCAGATGTAACTTTCTATCCAAAATATAAATTTAAGGTAGAAAAACCATCAGCGTATCTCAGCGTATAATCAAATTACTTAATATAAACCTAAATTTTCATTTAAGTTTGTAGATTATTTTTTAATATAGTAGACAAGTAAAAATCAAACTATGTTTTTAAAAGTGGTTTGAAAAACTGTATATATAAATATGAGATAATGATTAAGGTTGTATATACAATGAATAAAATTATGTGAGAACTGAATAGAATTTATAAGATTTGTTAAAATTAAAATAATAATATAATGGATAGAGTTGATAAAATGGAAAGGATTAGCATGGATTTTCTTGAAAAACAGAAGCCAATCGTCTTGTGTGATAGGTTTGATGAGATTGAAGTTATAGGTTTGTAAATGTGATGTCTATACAAAAACTAAGATTGAGATCCGAAACTATAAAACCAAGACCAAAAGGCTACTATCAAGATTAACACTAAGACTAAGATTAAAATCAAGAGTAAGATCATAACATTAAGACTAAATATAGGAATGTTAGTAAAGGAAAAAATGTATATATATATGTATAGTATAGAAATTCTTAAAACAGAATGTATATTTAAGGATGTATGGAGGTATATAAATATTAAGTATAGAAGGGGGGAAATAAAAGGAAAACAAATTATAGGAATTACAAAACTGTATGCAAAAACATTAAATAAACCATATAATATGGTTATTAAACTATTCATTTCGTGGTATAGAAAAACTCTTCATTAAACTAATATTATAGAGTAGCAAACTAGAAAAAAAAACATAAGATAATAGAATTGTTGTTTTTTAATGAGCAAAGAATATAACTGATCTTAAATATGATGATTATGATAATTGTTAAATCAAACAATTGTAAAATGAAGGAGAAATCCAAAATCATATGCATTTCCTATATATAAGAATATAAAGTTTTTAACGAATAATAAAAATAATGAAAAAAAAAAAAATATATTACATTAATAAGATCATGATGGTAATTGATGGTTTGATTCTAACAAATTAATATTTATATGTATATATATATGATTTAAATGAAATTAGATTGAAATTAACATTAGGATTGTTAATATTTCATTCAAAAACTTTGTATTATAAGAAACCTGATTTAAAGTAATATAGGGACATTCTTACCGAAACACTACATTCAGATGTAACTTTCTATCCAATATATAAATTTAAGGTAGAAAAACCATCAGCGTATCTCAGCGTATAATCAAATAACTTAATATAAACCTAAATTTTCATTTAAGTTTATAGATTATTTTTTAATATAGTAGACAAGTAAAAATCAAAATATGTTTTTAAAAGTGGTTTGAAAAAAACTGTATATATAAATATGAGTTACTGGTTAAGGTTGTATATAGAATGAATTAAATTATGTGAGAACTGAATAGAATTTATAAGAATTGTTAAAATTAAAATAATAATATAATGGATAGATTTGATAAAATGGAAAGGATTAGTATGGATTTTCTTAAAATCGCCTTGTGTGATTAGTTTGATGAGAATGAAGTATAGTAGAAACTCGATTCTTGCACGTAATGAAAACAAGCTTCGAGGTTGTCGTTAGTACTGAGTATTAATTTCCTATATAAAATAAAAGATGCATATGTCTGTTTAAAATCGAAGTTTAATATTTCAATTGAAAACACTAAGTTCAACGCATTCGTATAACAGTAGATAGATATTTTATATGTAATTAAAGAAATTTTAAATTTCCAGATATGTATTCAGTCTAAGAAAACGTAAACAAAGCAGCACGCAAGAGTAATACAAGAGTAATGTTGCAAGTCTATAAACAAAAAAAAAAAACAAGATCGAAATCCGAAACTATAAAACCAAGACCAAAAGACTACTACTAAGATCAACACTAAGACTAAGATCAAAATCAAGAGTAAGATCATAATACTAAGATTAAATATAGAATGTTAGTATAAGAAAACAATTTTTATATATGTATAGTAGAAATGCTTAAAACAGAATGTATATTTAAGGATGTATGAAAGTGTATAAATATTAAATATAGAAGGGAAATAATAGGAAAACAAATTATAGGAATTACAAAAACATTAAATAAACCATATAATATGGTTATTGAACTATTCATTTCATGGTATTAGTATATATAAAGTATAAATAAATGATTAATGGAGTAAGGTTTCACATAAATAAATAAAGTTTGTGATTTTTTTTTGCGGATTTAACTATTTTAAATTGTTTTATATTCTATGGATTATAATGGTATGGTATGATAATGTATGGTTAATAAACTAGAAAAAAAAAACATATAAAGCTGTACTAATTATAAAACAAATTTGTTATCTTTAAATTCCTAACTGATAATTATAAGCAGATATAATAGATATTTCCTTATTAAATATTCAAAACTCCTATGTAATACTCTTTTTTAGATCATCTTAATTGATTTTGTAATATGATTTCCTTTTTTCAGTAACATTTAATATTCTATTGGTATAGTCGACTTCAAGTTTATACTATATATAAACTTTTACTAAATATTATCAAAACAATTAATAAACCATGTACTATGGTCAATAAAATGGAAATTTTATTGTATTTGTATGTATAATGTATAATTATAAACTGTATGAAGTGTATCCATGGATTGAACTAAATTCTTAACTATACTGTCATTGTAGAATATCAAATCATAGAAAAATTCTTCATTAAACTTATATTATAGAGTATCAAACTAGAAAAAAATAAATAAAAGGTTATAAACATTGAGTAATAGTGAAACTATCTGCAAATGTTTTTAGAAAATGCTTATTAAGTGTTATCAACAAAAATTATATGCTAACTTAATTACCGATTAATAGTTACTTTGACCTTTAGTCCGTTGTAGTGAAACAGACCAGAGTCTCTTGTGATAATTTAATCTGCGCAAAAAAAAAATATATATATAACTCTATTTAAGATTAACAAAACCCAAAAATGACAACTCCTTCTATTTGTTAAATGTAATTAAAAGTGATGTGCAGTCGGTTGCTGTTGATATAAAAAAAAGTGGTTGATCCCACAAGCCTACCAAGGCATTCAAAGCAAAAAGTCACTAGAAAACCTATGTAACAATGTCATTAACTATTCTAAACACATACACAATAACTGAAAAAAAAAACTAAAAAAATAATTATTCTACGATCAGTTTTATCTTTAATACGAAAACGCATAGGTAAAATTATCATCCCTCACAAAATTTTAAAATCTTCAAGACACGTACACGAAAAAATTTCATACCTGCATCTAAATAAACAAAATTTTTTCCATTTCATTTAATATTTATATCTCTTTATTATTATAGATTAAAATTTTACTTTTAAACAAAATATTGTAATACAAATTGAATTTTATTTACATTGAAGAAATTTAGGCCCTATTAGCTTGACAAAAATAATATTCATGTTCAATCATGTTTGGTTTTGATATTGCTAGGTTAGTCTTATTAATGTATTTGTGATATTTAATAATTATAAACATGATTAAGCAAGTTCAATCAACAGTTTGAATTTCATAATTAATCATATTTTTGGTACAATCCCGTCTTATTTCATTAGTTAAAAAATTTATAAATAAGGGGCGGGGCTTATTTTAGTAGAATTAAAGAATTTCAGAAAACCAAACATTCTTAGTTTTTGTTTTCTGTTTGACTTGTCACAGCTGCATCACCTCTATTCATGTATATTCTAAGTTGTTGTTGTTGTTGTCGTTGTTGTTGTTATAAATAAGGAGGAGTAGAGTACGATAAGGAAAAATATTAACCAAGAAGTTACTTTCTACTGTTTTTTGTAATATAATTCTGAGTATTTATGCTGATTAATTATGTAACCACAGTTAATGTGCAGCCGGTTGCTGTTGATATAAAAAAAGTGGTTGATCCCACAAGCCTACCGAGGCATTCAATGCAAAAAGTCACTAGAAAACCTATGCAACAAAGTCATTAACTATTCTAAACACATACACAATAACTGAAAAAAACTAAAAAAATACTTATTCCACGATCAGTTTTACCTTTAATACGAAAACGCACAAGTAAAATTATCATCCCTCACAAAATTTAAAATCTTCAAGACACGTACAAGAAGAAATTTTACAACTAATAAAAATGTCACACCTGCTAAATAATAAACTTTCTTTACACGTCATTTGCCTTTTACACTAATGTTCGTATTTGTTACTGTAGGGATATTTTAATATGGTTAAATATTTTTATAAATACTGAATTGAAATATTAGTTGCTGTTGATATAAAAAAAGTGGATGGAATCCTACTTTTCACATGAATAATCGTTATAAATCATACCCACACACACACACACACATACACACACACACCCACACACACACACAACCGATCAATAGTTACTTAGCCTATTAGTTCGTTGTAGTGAAACAGACCAGAATCTCTGGTGATAATCAAATATGCAACCCTTATACTGAGATTAGCTCACTATCCCACAAGCCTACCGAGGTATGTATATAAAAAGTCACTAGAAAACCTATGCAACAAAGTCATTAACTATTCTAAACACACACACAATAACTGAAAAACTAAAAATAATTATTCCACGATCAGTTTTATCGTTAATACGAAAACGCACAAGTAAAATTATCATCCCTCACAAAATTTTAAAATCTTTAAGACTGACACGTACACGAAGAAATTTAACATCTGCTACTAAATAAATAAAAAAAAAAATTTCCCACAAGTAAATGTATAGCATAACCCAGCAAACAATTGTTTGCTTGCATGCTCCTAAATTGGAGGCAATAAGAAGGCGATATATAGGCGATAGTTTTCACATGAAATTGTTTACTGGGTTACGACATGCTCCCAACTTTGTATGGCGTAGTTGCGCTAGAACCGCTCTAAACACACTACTAATAAAAGTCGCAAACCAATTTAAATGTTTTTTATTTATCAATAAGACAACATAAACATACCAAGAAATTGCTTAAATTGTGTATGCTTTTAAATCGCTTTTGTGCAGAAGATATTATCAGGCCTGTTCTGAAAATCACTTTAACTCAAATCACGTGATTTGAAATCACATTTTTGTGTGATCTTCAATTGCAGAAAGCACACCAAGAAACACAACAACGGTATGACTTTCAAAACCCCACAAAGTCACAGGTGTGATTTCAGAACAGGCCCGTATATAGCTATATATGAATATATTTTTGTATAAATTGTCTAAAAAAGTGACTAATATGTTATCAATGTCAACAACAAAAAGGCAAAGATTGCTTTTAATATTTTGACGACACTAGATCACTGTTCGTTATGTTAGCGGTTTTTTGTAGTCGTAAAATTAGGATTTTTTTGGAAAAATTAGAGGCAGTCGTGGTTTTTTGGTCATATCTAAGCCATTTGTGGACCGATCTTGCTGAATTTCAATAGCAAGAAATGGTAGACTGTATGTAACATAAATGTAAAACAACCTAGCCGCTATCATGTCTGGATTATCCGGAAAAAACATATCAAACGTAAGACGGACAGACGGACATCGTTAAATCAACTTCTCTTCTCATATGGACCCAGAATATATATACTTTATGGGGTCTAAAATCAATATTGTGGAAATTACAAACGTTATGACAAACTTATATATACCCTTTTACACCTGTGGTGAAGGGTATAATTACAAACTTAATTTGAAAACCAAAAGTTAAATTTCTTTTTAAACAAGAAAAGTGTAAAGGTAAGTTCAGACTAATGAAATATTTAATGAAAATATTTGTTCTGATATTTGCTTCAAACTCTGTGAAACAATAAAATATTTTGATTAATGTTCAAACTAAGCTCAAATATTTGACAATTTTTGTTTGTTAAAACAGTTGGCTAATAGTGTCAAATAAATTAAATCTTGTTTGAAATGCGTTCAGACTAAAACAAATATTTGCATCAAATAATTATTTAATGAAATTGTTCAAAAATAAAAATATGTTTCACAAATAGTAAAAATCAGTGCAGAAGCTAATTTATTTGTTTTATTCTGTGGAGCAGCATCTCTTATAGTGTAAGAACAAGAGTATATAAAAGAAAAAAAAACTTGAAGACAATAGGAAACGGGAACATGGCTGAAATTTGCGAAAATTGCGAACTTGAAAACAAACCCTAAAATATATTTGAAACCGCAAAATCTGTTAAAAAACAAAATGTCGGGGGAAAAACAAGAAAAAAATGTTGCAAAAACAGCGAAAATTCGCGAAAAATTTTGATATTTCAAACAAGCCCTAAAATTTATTTAAAGTGCCTAAAACTACCTATAAGGAATAGCAAAAATTGAATAAAAATTGCTAAATTAGCGGAAATTCGCAAAAAATTGGTAATAGCGGCATGATAGCAAAGTCTTATAATTATTTAATATTCAACATTTTTCATTTTCTCGAATTAATTCTAGCTAAATTTCAGTTATGTATTTTATAAAGCTTTTTTGTAATAGTTCTATTCCTACAATTTTTCAGAAATGACTTTATACACTACCAGACTATTATATTGTATTTTCTTTTTACATTTTACCTTAGCCTTCCGTTGGAAAGCAATGAAGTATATTGAATGTACAGAAAAATTTACAATTATTAGACACCAGCAGAATGTAATGCATTTTCTGGCCCGCTACGGCCGTCGTCAGCATTCTTTGTGTCTCACTGGATAGTGTTACTTTATAAATTGAATGTATTTAACTCAACTATTTTAACAAATAGAAACTGGGAATTATTTCCTTCCGAAGGTAACTTTATATTATATTCAACATTTTTCATTTTCTCGAATTTATTCTATGAGCTAAATTTCAGTTATGTATTTTATAAAGCTTTTTTGTAATAGTTCTGTTCCTACAATTTTTCAGAAATGACTTTATACACTACCAGACTATTATATTGTATTTTCTTTTTACATTTTACCTTAGCCTTCCGTTGGAAAGCAATGAGGTATATTGAATGTACAGAAAAATTTACAATTATTAGACACCAGCAGAATGTAATGCATTCTCCGGCCCGCTACGGCCGTCGTCAGCATTCTTTGTGTCTCACTGGATAGTGTTACTTTATAAATTGAATGTATTTAACTCAACTATTTTAACAAATAGAAACTGGGAATTATTTCCTTCCGAAGGTAACTTTATATTATATTCAACATTTTTCATTTTCTCGAATTTTTTCTATGCGCTAAATTTCAGTTATGTATTTTATAAAGCTTTTTTGTAATAGTTCTATTCCTACAATTTTTCAGAAATGACTTTATACACTACCAGACTATTATATTGTATTTTCTTTTTTCTTTATTTAAAATGTGTGTGGTCGCGAAAAATAAATTGATGCTCTATTATGATTACCAGTGAAATTGTTGCTGCCTATTGTGAACGAAGCTTAAGGCTACTATTTTGAGTTGTTTCTTCATCAATAAAAAAAATTTACTATCAATTTGTATGCAGCATGTGCCACTTGAAAGAGATTTAATAAACATACCTTGCACCGTTCTTATGCAACCAGAATATATGAAAATATTTTGATGTATGTATTTGAAACTTCGAAATGAAACCTTAAACACGACTACACACTAAAAAAGTATGGTTGCTTAGCATGTGGCAAAGTGTGTACCTAACATTATATAGGTTATAGAAAAATATATATGTAGAAAAAATGTGTTGTCTATGCCTTTTCTATATTTGTTCGGCATAAGTAACAATTGTCTCTTTGCATAAAAATTCAAAATATATAAATTTAAAATATATTAATAAAGAAAGCGAATAAAACATTTCTTGCGATATAATAGTTTTTTATTATTAATAAAAGTTATACATACATAAAATAATTTGTACTCTTGTTAGTTTTTAAGTTATGGAATTGTTGGTTTTTGATCAGATTCATAGTTATAAATTCTTTTCGATATGAACCCAATGGAAATATTGCCTTTTAAGATGAACTAGGTCATTTTTCATTTTAATTTATTTTTTATTTTAATAATATTTCACAATTGTTTATTGATAAGAACATAATTTTGACATTTGATTAGTTTTATAATTATAACAATTGCTTTATAGATTATAATATGTAGAATTGTATTTAATAAAAATTAGACAAAAAATATTGCATTTTGTTATGCAGCTCCTCAAATATTAATTAAAAAATTGTTTTATGAATTGTCAAAATTAAAAAAGTTAAAAAAATGCCAAAATTAAAAGGTTTATAATCCCTAGTTTAATAGTTTTTTTTAATCATTTTTTCCTTTTAAAAATCAACTTTCCATCTCTGAGTAACTTTATTTAATCTGGTAGCACAGCAAATTTTAGTCTGTAAAGCAAAATAAAAACACTCATTTCTGTCTGCAACATTTCTCTGAGATTTACAATTTGCTCTCTTTGAATTGAGTGAAAAAAAAGTTTGTCAGCAAAAGTTTGTTATTTTCTCGCGGGTAATTTTTGCTGCCACTGGAGCTGCCATTACGAAAAATGTGAGTGTATTGGTAAAAAAGTGTGAGTGTATTGAGTTTTTCGAACTGGCAGTGGCATGTGTAAATGCTAGGTTATGTTTTGCGCCAAAATAACCGAAAAAATTTCTTTGAAAAACTGCGAATAATTAAAGTGAATTTAATAATCTCTTTAATTACCCAAATAAAATTTTTATATTGTTTTTCAATCAATTTTTGCGTTGTCAGCATTTTTGACAGCCGCCTATTAAATTGCAAAAAATACGTGAGGCTTTTTGTAGTTGTAGAGTTGCACTTACCTTGTTAAATTCGCCTTGGGGTCAAGTCAACATGTGGTGTTTTTTTCGGTTGTCGACTTGTCACAGTTTGTATACAAACTGGTTTTTTATGTAAACAAACCTGTTTTTTTTACAAGCAATATTTTTGACAACCCGACCACAGAAGCATTGTAGTTGTAGAGTTGACCTCACCTTCTAGTCAATTCGCCTTGGAATAAACCAAGTAAACATCTGGCTTCTTGCGCAGACCTATTGGATAGACCTTGGTCCCTAGCAAGGCGAATTGACTAGAAGGTGGGGTCAAGTCAACATGTGGTGTTTTTTTCGGTTGTCGACTTGTCAAAGTTTGTATACAAACTGGTTTTTTATGTAAACAAACCTGTTTTTTTTACAAGCAATATTTTTGACAACCCGACCACAGAAGCATTGTAGTTGTAGAGTTGACCTCACCTTCTAGTCAATTCGCCTTGGAATAAACCAAGAAAACATCTGGCTTCTTGCGCAGACCTATTGGATAGACCTTGGTCCCTAGCAAGGCGAATTGACTAGAAGGTGGGGTCAAGTCAACATGTGGTGTTTTTTTTCTGTGGTCGGCTTGTCAAAGTTTGTATACAAACTAGTTTTTTATGTAAACAAACCTGTTTGTTTTACTAGCAATATTTTTGACAACCCGACCACAGAAGCATTGTAGTTGTAGAGTTGACCTCACCTTCTAGTCAATTCGCCTTGATTGTAGTTGTAGAGTTGACCTCAAGGCGAATTAACTCCAGGTAAGCTCAACTCGTCAGCTGTATCAACGGCGAATTAAAAAAATGGTGAAACGTCAAAATATGTATAAATTCGCCTTGGTTGACCTCATCTTCTAGTCAATTCGCCTTGGTCCCTAGTCTAAATTGGAACTGGTGCCAAATTTATGCATGCAGCTGTCAAAAATGTAAGATCTGGTCACACTGGCCTTTAATCTTTTAATCTAAATTCTAAAAAAACATTTTTGTTAAATTAATGAGATTTTTGCTTTAATAGATTATTACTAGTAAACTTATGAAATTATGCATTAAGTATTTTAATAATTTCGCAAAATACAAATGCATGTACATAAGTATATTTCCCTCTCGTTGTTAATAAAGAATGAGAAGGTGAAGCAAGAATTAAAAAATCTTGCAGAAGAAAGCCAGTTTGACATTTATAAAACAAGCCGATATTTTACAACAAAATTAAAGTGAATTTTCAGTGTTATTAAAATAAACATAAATTTGTTTTTTTTTATTAAGTGGTTAGTAGCTTTTCTAATACTTCTAATAAACTATTATCGAATAAATATTTCATTTGCCTATTATTTACAACTCGCTAAATAGAAAAAAAATTATACAAGTGGCGTCAGTTAAAAAGACCGCAATCTAAAAAAAATCCAGGATTTTGTCAAATTTCTGTACATACATACATATTTACAATTGTTTTTGGTTAATTGAAATAAACCACATAGTATCTCATATTATTAATCAAGTTTTTTTTTACCAAATCATTTGATATTTTATTTAAGGTTTATGAAGCACTTGTCTAATGACTGATTCGCACTTTGACAACCTCAGTGACGTAGAATTACGTCAGGAATTACAAAAATATGGATTTCCCATTATGCCAGTTACAGAGACAACGCGAAATTTGTTAATTAAAAAGCTTAAAAGTCACGTATTGAGTGATTCTTCTATACAGAAATCAACGGTCAGCAACAGACGGAGCTTGCAGTCTTCAATAAATGGGCCAAGGAGACAGACTATTTCACCGGGAAGACAACTAAATTCATCTCCTTCCAGGCGTCAAACTGTCTCCACTGCTACATATACAAACAATAATAACAAAAAAAATACTCAAGCCTCAAGCAACACCAGTAGAGAGTATTATCTCTCTAATGAGGGCCGATCGTATTTAAGCAGGGACTATGACAATCATGCCAATAATCGCACATTAACATCACGTCTAACATTGGGAGAAGCTGGTTATTCATTTCCTTCTGCTTCACATTCAAAACTTGCAAATAATATTAGTCCAAAAAGTTCACCAAAAATATATGTCCCACCACCAATTCTATCTAATGATATACAGCATTTTAATTCCTCGCGATTAGATACGACGCGCGCTTCTCTAGAAACTAAGAGGTCACCTATGAGAAATGGCAAAGACACGCCTGGTGTTGTTAGCCGTTTACTTAAACTTAGAGATATAACAATTGGAAGATCGCACACAAATTCTTTATATACTCCATCTTTATCAAAACCATTTTACATATCTGATTCGGACTCAGACAGTGGCGGTTCCACCCGTTGTGCTTCGTCATACAGCAGAAAAACAAGTCGATCGTTTGGCGATGATCTATGGACTCGTCTCAATATTAAAAATAAATTTAAGCAATCTTCAGTGCCATATCTACTTATTAGCTGTTTGGGATTATTCTTTTTGGTTCTGGCCATTTTGTACATGACCAAACCACCTGATATGCCAAGTACTATGCTTGAAAAAAGCACAACATTTACGTTGTGTGAGGACTTAAATGGTGATGTGTCGTCAATAGCAAATCCTTCCATCAATTGTATCTATAACGACTTATTAGGCCCTTCACTTGCTTTGAACAAAGAACTAATACAACTTTTGCAGACAAATATTGAAACTCATTATTGTAGAGATCACTCCGTTAGTCCCGAAGTCACTGTCACTGAGTTTATGAAGCATATTTTAAAAAAACGTACTGCAGACGCTCACAAATTGCTAAAGAGTGTCCATGCCGCCCTCTATCTGATCGAACATAATCCTCAATGGAAAATTCAAATTCTCAGGAGACGTGAGGACCAGGAACAACTACCGGATATTTATAAGGAGAATATACAATTTGGCCTACTTAAACCATACTTGCCATTGAAGTGCATACTGCTTAATAAAATGCAACGTTTTTTTTTAATAATTGGCAGTGTGTTCTTGGTAGGCCTGATTGTGGGAATTGTGTTTGTTATGTGGCGTTTTTGGAATCAACGCAGACAATTGCGCGTCAAAACAGTTGACAATTTTACCAATGAAATTGTAAAAGAATTGATATATCGTGCATCACTGAAAGATGATGTCCAAGGGGAGATAATAATTAACCACTTAAGAGACAAATTAATACCGCTCAACAAGCGTAAATACCTTCTCTGGGCTTGGGGTGAAGCTTTACACAAACTAGAAGCCAACGACAGCCGCATACAATTCGGATGTATTTTACAAAATGGTGAAGAATTTCGGACTATGAAGTGGGTCGAATCAGTTTTATCTACCTCATCGTCATCATCAACTTCGTCGTCGTCGTCGACATCAACACTTCATCAGGATAACTTCGATCAACGATTAAAAAAGAAACATTGGCAAAGTCCGGCATTTGATAACGTCAACAAAATATCCGATCCACCCACACCGTGCCTAAAAATTCGCCACATGTTTGATACAGCTGAAGCAAATTTGCCCGATCTGAAATCAAATATAATTGAATCTATATTGGAAAAAGTTGGACAACAATGTAGAATATACGACATTCAATTAGATCGACAAAGCTGTTGCGTTTATATACGTTGTGCCAGCGAAAAGGACGCTGGCGTTGTTCACAATGAAATAAATGGTTGGTGGTTCGATAATCGTTTGGTATCCATCAAATTTTTACGTTTACAACGTTATTTAGTTCGTTTTCCAAACTCGACCAGTATCATCCCGATAACCATGAAAAACTCGAAATAATTGAAATGTTAAAAGTTAGAAGTTTTGCAAATGCTATTAAATGCCTTGATAACTTATACATACATATGTAAAACATACTTTTTTTTTACTTTTAAGTTTAGTGAAATATACTATACACATTTCAACACATAAATGTAAAACTGTAAAATCGTTGCAGATGATTTTTAAAAATAAACACCTAATTTTGTTTTAAAATTTTTTTCTATTTTATCTTGATAGCTACATTTATGAAATATAAACGCTAATTTTATTAAATCTAGTAATCATGACAATTAAATCAGAAAGAAAATATTTGCAAACGTGGTTACCTATAATACCATGATTTTCGAAAAGAAATGTATATTATTAAATACTAGCTGACCCGGCAAACGTTGTTTTGCCTGGAAAAGTATTGTTTTTGTGTATATTTAAAATAAAGATACAGAATCAGGTACAGGTACAGGTAATATTCGGTGCAGATAATTTATCTTTATTTACAAAAAAAAAAAAAAGTATATGAAAATGTGAATTATAAGTAAACTATTGAATAAGTTAAGAGAATATCATTGAAGCACTTTGTGATAAACTTTATTTTTCGTTTTGTTGTCAGGTGCGAAAATGAACAAAGAGGATGGCTTTCCGACACGGGAACATGCGACATACAGGTATGTGATGGAAATCGATTTTAAAAACGAAACGATTTGAAACCGAAAATATCGTTTTCAGTATCTTTTAAAATGGATTTTAAATACATATGGGCATTTCCTGGGGTCACGAACGTACGTTCGTACGCTTTTGATGTACAAATAATATAGAAAACTAAACTTTTCCTAGCATTTCTTTTTTCGATTCGATAGCATTTGGGTAGCTCTATGTTAAGTGCAAAAGATGGATTTCACCGAGTTTAAGTTTTCATAATAAGAGTTATAAACGTGTGGTCACGAACGTACGCAAAATAGAAGTCAACTTCGGCTGACAGTAGTGAAATGTAAAAATCTGCGCAATGGAACGGAATATTCAAAAGTGATTAATATATTTTAAAAGTGTATTAATGTAGGTCTCCATCCAGTATTTACAAAATAAAATATCTCTCTTGGTTTTTGTTAAACTGGCTTATTTACCGGTCGCGAATGTACGGGTGGCGAAGGTACGATTTTTCCATATGTTTTTTATTATTATCACCACGCATTTTCGCATAAATATCTTAAAATTTCCTAAACAAAAAACTAAATACTCCTTTTACAATTGATTGTAATGGGGAGATTATGAAGAAAGAGTGTAAACATAGCATATTTCTTGCTTGTAAAATAGGTATATAAAAATGTCTTTAAAAGTAGAAAATACAGAAAATATAAAATTTCCTAGTTTCCAGCCCAATTTCCTCAAGTAAAACAGCTGAGATATGCTATGAAATCATTCTTTTATAAGAACAAACCCTTTTTTATAATAAAAAACAATAAAATACGATGATAATCAACATTTTATTTTTTCATCCTGGTAGACCTTTCTGGGGAAATGCCCATATTCCTTTTATTTTCAGTCTTTATTCTTTTAAATGTATTAGTATATACGTTAAATGAAGTGTTTTCCGAACGAAAATTCAAGACTATAATTCAGAAATGGATTTAAAAATCCCTCGAAATTCATCACACTTTTTAAAAACGTACGTTTTAAAATCGATCGATTTTCATCACATACCTGATAAGAGTTGACCGTGTGAAAAACAGTCGTTCTCCAAATTTAGGCCACAAACACTCAATGATTGCCCTTGGGATTTGTTCATTGTCATGGCGACTGCGAGACGAATTGGAAATTGGATTCGTTTAAACTCGAATGGAATATCGGTTAGGATCATTGGAATTCTCGGAATGAGAACTTCCTCTCCTTTAAACTTTCCTTTTAGCACTCCATATAAAATGTATGAGAAAATGAATTTTATTTATAATTTCTTTTTTCTGGAATATTTTAGACATTTTTTTGCTAACAGATCAAAGCATGATTAATTGCATAGCTTACAATTTGATTCATTTTCAATGGCACTTCTTGTCGGAAATTGTTCATATCAACATAGAAACCTTTTCCGGCTCATATTTTGAGTAATTTTCAATGGTGCCGCCTATCGGAAATTGGTCATACCAACCTAGAAACCTTTGTATGGTAATGCTAAACAGCCGTGCTTAAGATCATAGCATGATCAAATGCACAGTTTATGATTTAACCAGTGTTGCCAGTGGAATTTCGAAAAAGATAAACTTTTTCCCAAAAAGATACATTTAAAAAAAAAAATTTTTAATCCAATTTCAACGTTTAACATTTATTAACATTACATTTTTATTTCATACTCCAGGGCTGCCAGATTTGACGATTTATCGTCATTTCGACGATTTTTGTTCCGAAATTAGCAAATTGCCGATTTGCTGATTTTTGTTCTGAAATTAGCAAATTGCCGATTTGCTGATTTTGTTCTAAAAAGTGACGATTTTTTTTCGTCTCCAAAGTCTGAATAAAACATTACATATTCTAACAAATTCTTTTTTTAATCTTGGAATATTTAACAGCCATACCTATCCTTTCATGTCATAATCTTGTAACAAGGCCGGAAAGTGAATCTTGTATTGACTGCGTATTTACTAATTTTTTAAATTCCATATCAGTAAACTCAGTCCAGAGTTCATTATCTGATCACAACTTTATATTTTGCCGTATTGAAATGAGCTTTTGTCACCGTTAGATTATTATTGAAAATAAAAATTGGATAGACTTTACAAAATATGGGACATATATAGATGAAAACTTGACTCAAGCAAATTTTAACGGATCTGAACAACAATGTGAAAATCTTATTAATACTCTGTCGTTAGCGGCTTTACAAAGCACTGAAATAAAAACTAAGCAAATCAATATAAGACAGAAAATAAACCCTTGGGTGTCTGAAGAATTAAGCTCGCTTATATCGTACAAAAATAAATGGTTAAAAGCAAGGAGGAAAAATAAGCAAAACAAATTTATTGCAAATAGCCTCAAACGAATAAGTAAAATTATCAAATATTGCAACAAACAATTAATGAATAATTATTACTCTTATAATATAGAATTGTGTAAGGGTGATCCTAAGAAAACCTGGAAATTTTTAAATAAACAAATTGGAAAAAAATAGATTCTTCTATGGAGTTATTGACCGATGATGATACCATGGTTACCTTAGATAACGAAAAAACTTTTATTTTCAATACTTTTTTTTATGATTCCGTTCGAGATATGCGCGTATGTATACCTCAAAATGATAATGATGACATCAATATGTTTCGCACAATGTCTCCTGTAAGTTCAAGATTTGTTCTAGAAGCCACAGAAAAAGCAAAAATTGATCACTTCTTGGATTGCTTGGAAATAAATAAAGTCCCGGTTGTGACAATATTACACCTAAAATGTTATTAGTACGAAAAGCAGCTGTGTCAGAAGAAATAACAAACATATTTAATAAAATGATTGAGGAAATGAGATATCCGAATGTACTAAAGGTGCACAAAAATATACCAATACCTAAAGGTATTCGAAGTAATAAAGTGGAGAATTATCGTCCGATTTCAGTTCTTTCAATCGTTGATAAGATATTGGAGAAAGTTTTGTTTGAGCAATTATCAAGTTACCTTGAGATAAATAACATTTTGTTTGATCGGCAATTCGGTTTTAAAAAAGGCACTGGAACTGAAGAAGCTGTTGTAAATGTGGTGGAGTATGTTTGTAGCGAACTTGATGCAGGTTTTAAAGGAGTTGCAGGTGTGTTTTTTGATCTATCGAAAGCGTTTGACTTGGTTAATCACGATATACTAGTAAAGAAACTAGATTTCATTGGTTTTTCACAAAATGCTGTTGAATTATTTAAAGATTATTTAAGGAATCGAAGACAATTTGTTCAAGTTGGTGAATCTAAAAGTGGCATGCTTGATGTGTTTTGTGTTGTCCCACAGTTTTATGGAAAACTATTTATGTTCGCTGATGATATCTGTCTTTTATACAATTATAAACATGAAAAAGTATTGCAAACACAGATCGAATATGACGCCTCTTTTTTGTCTGAATTTCTGAGGATTAACAAACTGGTTTTAAATTCAGGAAAAACTAAATTTATAAAGTTTAAGCCATATATTTCAAGGAACGATGAAGTTATGAGCGTACACATTGGTGATAATTTGATAAATGACTCAGAATTGTTAAATATTTAGGAATTAATCTATGTCACAATCTTATATGGGAAAAGCACATTAATCAGCTGAAATCTAAAATATCATCTGGAATTGCTATTTTGTATAAATTTAGAAACAAATTGAATCCTGAAACGAAAATCTTACTCTACAATTCTTTAATTCACTCACACTTAACATATCTCCAATGATCTATGCCGCTAAATCTAGCTCAGTAATAAAATCGCTTCAATCAGCACAGAATAAAGCTTTGAAGATCGTGTTTAATCTGCCGTTAAGATACAGTACAGTTAACTTATTTAACAATTTTGCAAAAACTATATTTCCAATACGAGGGTTATATAAACAACAGATTTTTATTTATGTTTTTAAATGTATTAAAGGATTTGGATTTCACAATATACAGTTTCATCAAAATCTCATGCACAGTCAGAGAATAACACGACATGCGACGGATCTGAATGTAGCGAGGTGTCGCCTCGAGATGATTAAACAACGAGTTACTTTCGCTGGAGCTAACGAGTATAACCAATTACCTGACAACCTTAAAAATATTTTTATACTGTCAACTTTTGAAAGAAGTATAAAACAGTACTTGCTTAATAACGTCGAAATACTTCTTAAAAACTAATTTAAAAATGTAAATATGTACATATTTTTTATTTTATATATTTTTTTTTCTTTTTTTATATTCATATGTAATATATTGTTAAATTTTTAATTTAAATTATACACTGTAATATATTTATTGTTGCCTACTTTTTTTTAACCTCTATAAAGCCATAATGGGCGCTGAGGCAAAATTTTAAATTTTGTTAAATGAACTTGAAATAAAGCATTGAAAAAAAAAGTTGCACCCTTGCAAAAAAGCAAAAGTGCAAAAACATAACAACAACCACAAAGACAATTATTTACGCACAACTAATTGTCTGTGTGGTTGTTTTTATATTTTTGCACTTTTGCTTTTTTGCAAGGGTGCAACTTGTGACGTGAATACCCTTATTATTTAAACATGCAAATGAATCATATATGAATCCTTTTTCAATCGCTTAAGTGATAAATCAGTTTTTAATCATCAAAACTGATCTGAAAAGAATCATTTGGGCGATATTAACAAGAAATAATCAGCCAAATGCTAGCTGGGTCTAAGTACTTTTGATTTTTATACCCTCCACCACAGTTAGTTGTGAAGAGGGTATATTAAGTTTGCCATTCCGTGTGAAACTTTTTTATTATTCATCTCAGACCCCATAAAGTATATATATATTCTGGGTCCTTGAGTAATTCTAATTCGATTTAGCCATGTCCGTCTGTCTGTCCATCTGTTGAAAACACGCTCACTTTCGAACAACTCAAAAGAAATGAACACACTTGGTGCCAAATTGCTTGTAGTTATCCTAAGCAGTTTGGGATTGAAATCCAGCAAAATCGGTTCAGTAGGACCAGAGCTATGAATCAAAATGTGGAACCACCACCCAAAAAAATTTATAATTTTGTTACAAAAAATAACATAAATGCTGAAACAAGGCACGGAATGAGATTAGATTTTGTAAAAATTTGTTTTATTTGACTGGAAATCACGCTGTTAAATTACGTGATGATCCCTCCATAATTTACCTTAAGCCCCATTTAAACAATACTCCCGGAAAACAGTTTAGTACGCCTAAAACCTAAAAAAATAATGCTAGCGTAACAAATTTTAGTACGTCACAGTTTTATAGGACTAAAAATGACACTGTGAAATATCGTGAAGATCGGTACATAATTTACCCTAGGCCCCATAGAAACCCTAGTCCCGGAAAACAGTTTAGTACGCCTAAAACCGTAAAAAATAATGCAATCATAACAGAAATTGGTACGTCACAGTTTTAAAGGACTAGAAATGACGCTGTGAAATTTCGTGATGATCGGTCTATAATTTATCCTTGGCCCCATATAAACCCTACTACCGGTAAACAGTTTAGTCGCCTAAAACCATAATTAATAACAAATCGTCACAGTTTAAGATAATATCATACAGATATTACTCCTTAACATTCGAACTGTCGGTGGAGGGTATCAAAGATTCGGCACAGCCGAATATAGCACTCTAACTTGTTTTTATCGAGTTGATTTAAAAATTTAGGCAACAGTTTCGAAAAAATTATACATAAGTACTACATACTTATATAAATCGGCAACGGCAAAACAGTTTAGAGCACTTCCCTCCTCTGTATGTCAACCAATTTGAACAAATAATAACCCATTTCAATATGGTGTAAAAGCAGTCATTTTAAAAGAAAACTTAAGATTTAAACACGTACGCCAAATAAACGTTGAAATAGGTAAAGATTACTAGTAGGTACGAACACGACCAGCTTTCTTTTTGTAGAAATTACGGGCATTAGTTACAGGGGGTCTACTCTTTATTGCGATGCGAAAACAATTTCGATGCGAAAGCTAGGTGCTAACTTGGTACTCTCTATCACTTTCGCAAAATTTTTAGAAAATGAAGCAATAGTGGCTATAAAAATTAAAGATGACGCGGATTTACGGTAATGAAATGCCAGTCTAAAAATATTTGAAATTGGAAAATTTAAATAACATAAAGTGAGGATTTACGAAAAGAAAAAAAAAATTAAAATATGCGAAAGACATATCCGCAAACGTATTAAAGAGTACCAATCGCTAGATTTGCTACAATTTTCTTTCGCATCGCAATAGAGGGTAGCCCCCAAGAAGTGCACAATATATGTACATTTAATTAATATCTGTTCAATATTTTATAGTTATAATCGTTCAAAATTACTACTAACACAAAAACAGAAAATGGTTTTATTCAATTAATTAATAAAAAAAAAAATCTAAAATGCAAAAGTCCCTAACTTATCCTAAATTTAAAATCGACATTTTCATTATTTTGATGTAATTACAGCTTATTTTTTTAACGATTTTTTTTTTGTTATTTTCAGACAATTTGTTTTTTTTTAATCAATTTAGCGATCTCAAACAAGTTTTTTTGTTTGTTTAAAATTTTGCGATTTTTCGCGAATTTTAGCCATGTTCGCGATTTGTTTCAGTAAGTTTTATGATTCTTTACAGCTTTAACGATTTAAAATAAATAGCTGACTTTGCTATCATGCCGATGTTAGCAAATTTTTGCGAATTTCCGCGAATTTAGCAATTTTTACCTAATTTTTGCCAATCCTAATAGTTTAAGGGACTTTTAATCAATTATAGGCTGGTTTGAAATATTAAAAATTTACGCGATTTTTCGCTATTTTTGTTGTTGTTTTCCGACATTTTGTTTTCTTTTACCGATTGCAAATAAATTTTAGTGTTTGTTTAAAAGTTTGCAATTTTTCGCGAATTTTAGCCATGTTCGCGATAGAAGCTATTTTTTCACGATTTTAAAAAACTATTAAACATTGCTGTCATGCTGCGGTTAGCAAATTAGCGATCTTTAGTCCAAAAAAAGTTTTTCGAACAATTTCGATTACACAAAAACATGCGGATTTGAGAACACCAATTTATGAATTATGCGGATTTAAAAAATTTTTCGTTTTCAATTCGAGTCGAAACCTAGAACATACCTGATAATCAATTCAAGTAAAGTATCAATTCTTTAAGTGCATCAAGAAAAATACATATTAGGCATATAACTTTTTACAATTTTTGCAAATAGGAAAAGTAGCATAGCATAGTCGAATAGAGCATATTTTTTTGAATCACATAAAAGTTTTCGCATCAAACGGAATTACCAATTAGCAATGCCAGCACTCAGAAATGTTCGTTGGAATTCTTGCACTTTTGTCTTTTGAACGTATGCGATGCTTAGAGCGAAGTTTTGTTTATTGCCACACTTTAAACATATCGGACGGTATTTAACCTTTAGAAAGTACATAATCAAATCTATATTTATCCGTTTAAATGAAAAACATTATTTGTCCATCTTATAAAAAAACAAACTTTTAATATTTAAGTTCATTTCATAAATTTTTATATAAATCTAGAATTTGTTACAACTATGTATTTATTCAGATGGAATCTCAAAAGAGCCATCATTGATTTCATCAATGATATCATGAGGAGGACGACCATCGACGGTGCAGCCTACACTTTGGGCAGTACCCAAGATTTCCTTGCAGGTGCCAGCCAATGTACGTGCCATAGATCTTGGTCTCATCGTGCGGGCAATAGAGAGGACATCGTCAAAGGCAATGTTCCCAGAGTGCTTGACTTAATAACAGGAATAAAATCAAATAGTTAAAAACACAAGCAGAATTGTTTAACATAAAGATACTCACTATTCTTTTGCTTCTTTCTATCGCGCGGTGGTTCCTTCAATGCTTTGATGATCAAAGAAGCAGCGGAGGGAACAACGGAGATGGTGGCTTGTCTGTTTTGGATGGTCAAGCAGACAGTGATCTTCAGTCCTTTCCAGTCAGAGGTAGCTTTGGCAATGTCATCACCAACTTTTTTGGGAGACTAAAATATTCAGAAACAAAAACAGTACCTATATAGTAACATTTATAAAAGAAATTCATTCACCAAAACTTACCAAGCCCAATGGACCAATTTTAGGAGCCAAAGAAGAAGTGGCACCAACCTCACCACCAACACAGCGCAAGTATACTTAAAATACAAATACGTCAGATACATTTTTTGTCCATAAAAAATCAATAAATTTCACTTTAATTTACCTAATTTAACTTCAGTAGGATCAAACTTTGGCGGCATTGTGTTAACCTAAAATTTTACAACTTAAATTTAATAAAATTCAATAAAAAATTCACAGCATGTGAACAAATACTACACACCTCCTGAAAACCCGAAAACAAAAAGAATTCAACGAGTGTCACTTTCAAGCATTTCCGTTTCAAGCATAAAACGTTTAATTTTTGACGCGAAGAATGACATTTTGCTGATTGTCAATTATCATAAAACACTGTTGTATTTTCTGTGTAATGTATTTCCAGTGGCTGCTACTAACACAGCGTTTACATTTGACATTACTGGCAAGACAGTAAGAAAATATATATTAGTTGCCATAAACACTACTAACTGTCTTCGTGACGTAGGCGTCCAGACAGTAGTTAAGACGGTTCACCTTTTGAAATATGTCAAACGTGAATGTTGCAGCGCAAGTCCAACTAAACGTATTTTGTATAAACTAAACAAATTTGAAAAAAGCTTAAAATAACTATATTGTGTGAACAAGTATAAAACTTAACTAAAATATAAAACATCAAAGCAAAATATGTTTAATTTTTTTTACATTTTGATTTTTTCCCCCTTTTGCTAACAAAACTTTAGATTACTGTTAGCAAATGTCAAATCACTGTCCAATTTTGATGTCTGCAAAATTTGCTAGACTGTACCAAAACAGTTGGAAAAGTGTGCATGGATTAGTGAAAATGTTTGCATGTATTGCTACTGTCTTGCCAGTACTGGCAAATGTAAATGCCAGGTAAAGTTCACTAATCGTAGAGTGGATTCTGTATGCCACATGGCACATTTTTACAAAAATCGAGCTATAAAGTTTGTTTATGGTAAAGCAATTTCACGTGTTCTCCAGCAATATAATCAGCAATTATTGCGATATTGTTCTGTCACTGTTCTGCCGAAGCTTGTGCTTAGCAATAAAAATTTCTACGGGGAGACCCAGTGTAAAAAAATCTATCGTACAGATTATATTTACAATTAATCCAAACATTATTTATCGTTTTTCTAGAAACGTAACAAACCAGTAACCCTGGGTCTCCACGTAACAATATTTATTGCGGCAAACGTCAAATTTGATTTCTCCATTAAATTTGCGACATGTATGCCGCAAATTGCCATGATTGGCAATCCATTGCGCAAAGATTGCTCTTCTGATTGCTTGAGCAATTATTGCTAAGCAATCTGCTGTCAAATCAGTTGTCATTTATCTGACATTTCATTTCTCTGCACGGTTGTTTATTTATTTGTGTGTTTATTTATTAACACAGGGTCTCCACCTGACTTGGTGGCCACACGATCAAGTTTTGCCTTTCAATTCCTTTCAATTTGCAATACACTCTCAGTTTTTTACTTTTTAAATTGACCACGAGATGGCTTTCAATTTCACCTTTCCGTTTGTTTGGCAATTACTTTCAATTTAACAGCTGAGTACAAGTTTGTCTCTGTTGTTGTTGACATATTGGAAGTTAATTGCTTACAAATTGAGTGCAGCCTACGTCACAGCTTTCAATTTATGTAAATTTTGACAAGCAGTATATGTAAAAGACTATCACGAACAACTTGAACGTGTGGCCGTAGGGTGAGATATGATATAAAATTTTTATATCAGCAAACGTCAAATTCAATCGCAGAGAGTATTATCTTACGTGTGGGCTCTCAAATAGTGTTAGTATTAATATTATAATAAATGTTATGAGACAGTTGTTATAAGAAATCTTTTTTTGTACATATTTATTGCCGACAATTTATGTTGCAATAATTGTTAGTCCATTTTCGTTGACAATTATTGCTTACATAAAACGTCAAATTTGGTTGTCGATTGAGAAAAAATAAACATATATATAAAAGCAAATTGTGTGAGAAAGAAATTAAATTTGTGAAATGGTAGCAAATTGTAATTGTCGTAAAAGAATTAAATTAATGAATTTAATAAATACTAATGCCGATTTCTTTTCTGAGAAAAATGTTGCATTAATGTTACATGTTCTACATTTTTGTGCTCGTTTGTACAAAAAATACAACTCTGGGAAACATTTTCAAGTTCTTTTGTGAATATGTTGATGGAAAATATGCAAAACATGTTGCATATTTTACCCTTATGGCGATTTCTTTTCTGAAAAAAATATGTTACAGTATATACATGTAACATTTTCTAATGTTACCTATAATCACTGGAAATGTTACATGTTGTGCAATTTCAATAGAACACAATTAGCTGCATTTATTTACAACTATTACACTTTCATCATTAATGTACTTTATGAGCGATTTTTAAAGCTATTTGAGCGGCTTCTGCACGCAATTATGGCTTGGAAACAAATATTGCCATCACTAACGCTAGGATACACTAAAGATAAATATCTTAGCCAGTTGGCAATAACGTCGCACAGTGGCTGAAAATCGTTTTTCATCGGCTAAAAATCTGTAACTTTTGAACCGATAGACATAATTTCGCAATTTTTTTTTGCAGGAGAGAAGACTTCTTGAACTTTTTTACAGTTTTAATTTTGTTAAAATCGGTTTAGTAGTTGTTGAGAAATTTAAGGTCAAAGTTAAACTTTTGATGTTTTTTAGCACTTAGTATGAAAATGCTAATGATTGAGATTGAGAACTTTGGTATTTTTTTATTAAAAAAGTGGGATTTTTTTTAGCCCACTGTTTTAAGAACTTTTTAATCTACATAACTGCCGAATTTCGTTAGCATATCTTTGTTCATGTCAGATTTATAGAATGTCAAACCTTAAAAATATTATTTTTTACTCATATTGAAAGCCCTTTTATTCATTTACACTATATTTTAATAATTTTAATGTTTGACATTCTATAAATCTAAAATGAATAAAGGTATCATAATGAATTTTTGGCAGTTATGTAGATTAAAAAGTTCTTAAAACAGTGGACTGAAAAAATCCCCATTTTTGATGAACAAATACCCAAATTCCCAATCCCGGAAAACGGCTTTAAATTTTTTTTTTGTTTATTAAAGGCAATATAATTTACCATTCGATATTGCTTAGAATTTTCTAGAAAATAATGGACATATTAGAAAACATAACTGTTCTAAATGTTTTTTAATACGGTGTGCTGAATTATTAGAATTTTTTACTCAAATAATTTTTTTTTTTTGTTTGAAAAATTTGATTTGGAATAGGGCATATGGGAGTAAAAATGTCAAACTGACTATAAATTGCTTCTACAAGCATACACTTAATGTTCTCTTTTGAAAACTATAAACATTTGTATATATTTCTGGAGAAATTCGTATTCATATTACCTTTATATGCATATACATTCGCCTCGTATATGCCACTATACCTTTAAAAAAAATGAATAGGCATGTAATAATACCTATGATCATTTTGTGAATAGGTTTCTACATTATCAACTCTATAACAGGTTCAACTGGAACCAGTACCACTAGAAAACTTTTTAGATTAAAAAAATAAATAAATAATAACAGATCTCCTAGTGGTACTAAATGATGCCTAATGACATCCTCTGCATTATAAAGGATTTGTTGCAGACATATTTCTCCATGGGTATTTGAAAGTATATATTCGAGCTGTTTCTTTGGCATAATCCCCAAATTTTTTATAATCAATTTGTTCATTGCATGCAAGTACATCAATGATTGTTTTAAATCTTGATATAAGACTTATATCAACACCTGTTATTTCAGATGCTTTTTTGGGATCAGAAAAGAACCTTCTTGCTGTATTCCCATCATTCGTATTGCCTGATCCTTGTTTTGGTTGGTCTATAATCAAGCCACATTTGCGAAATTCATCCTGAAAATGCTTCTTTTTTATACTTCTTAAATCCTTGTTGGTTTCATTGTTTCTTATTGATCCTGTAGGTCCAAAATCCAAATCATAACTGATTTTTAGTATGTGCTCCATAATTCGTATTCTTGTATGTAGCGGCGATAATCCAAATTCATATGCATTAGTATTATCTAATGATTTTTCCGGGACTTGGTTTAATTTGCTTGATGTGGTTTGGCATATAATGCAGCTGGATGAAGCCTCTGTGTCAGTCAAAGCCTGGCCTACTTTTCCGTCTATCATCGTTAGCACTAATTGAAAGTTAACTTCAATTATATGGCCATCTATTTCTAATTCTAATGGCCGTAGTGTTGCAATTTGGGCTCTTATATAACTGGTTTCATTTTTAATGGTAACAGCAGTTTCCTTTTTAAATTCAAATTTAATTGGTCTGCAGTATTTTGTAGAAGATGCTGTGAGATTTTTCCAAATATCCTTTGTTTGCATCGTACTGGTCGAAGGCTCCGAGTGTTCCAAATTCTTTACCAATCGCAATGGAACAAATGATACCATGAACATATCTGTATCTGAAGTATTTTCACATATAGATTGCTTGTATTGTTTCTGTCCAGAAGAACCATCACATCCCCATTTGCAAAAGAAAGTTAACTTGCAGTTCCCATATTTTTTCAAATCATCTCCTTTAAGTGATTGTAGTAAACGCTGAGCTGTATGATTAAGTAGACCTTGAAGTTTTACCTCTGCCGAAATTGAACACACTATTGATAAGAGTTTGACATAAAACATAATCCATCCGATTAAAAAACTAGAAAAACCGTTATAAAATCAAGCCAAAAAATCCGTTTTATCCGAATTTCTCCAAAGGCAAAGGAGATAACCTAAAAATTTAACCATATTTTTTGTAGCACACCTTAAATTTAATTTTTTTTGAAATCCATAAAATATTTTTGGTGAATTTTTTAAAAGTTTGAATTTCCGAGCTTACCAATTTTAGAGGTCCGCAAGTCACACTCCCGATCCTCCATTCTTTCAATTCAACTCAAAAGCTATCCGGCTATGACAGTTTAAAATTTCATTCAAATATGTTCAGCCGTTCATAAGAAGCAAAATAATTTTTCAAAACAAAACGTTCGTAAACCCTTGTGTTATATTTCAGTCATATGAGCAGCTTAAATAAAAATAGCAAAAAAAAAAATGTTGCGAGTAATTTCATTAAAATGAAAAAAGTGTTCAACAGACAGTTCCAAACAGTTGAACAAGTATATATGGGGTTAAAGAGGACACTTTCAGCTTTCTGATGGTACTAAAATCTCTTTAACCCATTTTGACCCTAACAAGTTCTACTCCTCTAAAATTCGGATTTAACTAAAATATAGAACCTGGGGAAACATTTAATAACACATCAGGCATAAATGATACAGTGATGTAATGAACCACGTTTTAAAGACTACTATCCCACTAATATAACAAAAAAAATTTCGACCCATTATTGATAACGGTTTGCGAGAAATCATAATTTAGTTCTGATCAAATTTACAAAAATTAACTTTTTTCTAAAACAACATAAAATATTTGTTTCCAGCAGCATGCCACAGCCACAATTATCAATATTTTAATCTAGTTTTTTGGATACCTTAGTTCTAATATGTTTGCTATCGAATGGCATTAAAATGAAAAATGCCGATGAAAATCAATTTTCAGCCACAGTGCGTCGGCGGAATAACAAAGCAATATTGCTTATTGCTCAGCTTATGTTAAAGGCATGGGAAAACGTATTTATGTTAACTCATAATTTGAAAAACATCAAGGAAGAAGGTGCTGTGTAAAAACAGGCGCTTTCTTGCAAAAATTATTTTTATTGATATAAATTCTTTCTTATTCGACTTTATTATTAAAATGTATATTAATTTGTTTAAGCTTGAGGTCTTTTTTATATAAATATATTAATTTTACTTTAACAAAAAAAAAAAAAAAATTAATATTTTTATATAAAAAAGAACTCAAACTTAAACAAATTGATATAAATTTAAATAATAAAGGTCGAATAAGAAAAAATTATATTAACTAGTGTTCGCCTTATGGTCAAAATTCAACCATGATTTTTTTTTTTTTTTTGTAAATATGAAGAAAACATAATTCATCCAAGTATATATGAATTTATTCGTTTCGAGCATTTATTTCTTCCTTCAAACACAGAAAAAATTATTGCCGAATTATTTTCAAACAAACGCTTGTTTGAAAATTTTTTTGATTTCTACAAATTTTTTTACTGATTCAATCAATATTTTTGTTTGATTTTTATTTAACCAACAAAAATGTGGACAACTATTCAAAAATTTAATAAACGCGCTATTGGTTTGAAGTTTTCATTATTTTTGTATGAAATATTTAACGCTCTTTAATGTTGTCGTCTTTTTGCATTTTTTTTTATTGATTGTAAGCAACACTTCTTTATGATAAATATAAGAACTACAACAAAAAACACATGCATTCTATTTTTGGACGCTTTAAAAAAGTACAGCAATAAGAAAAATGATAAAATAGCGTGACGAGGTTTGTAGTAAAAAAAAAACAACAAAAGCAATAGCAGGTAAAAAAAAGTTTAATTTTTTTTAAACAACAGAAAAAACACATTATAAGAAACAAAATAAATTTTTGGTTGGTTTCAAAGTTGGTAAAAAAAAAAACAAAATCCCGTATTCAATTTTTTCAAACAGTTTGTTTAAATACATCAAATACAAAAATAGAATGATGGCGGAAAACATATCGAGTCGGTCTGCCGCCGTTTTTGGTTACATTTCCCCTTCATTAGCAAAGGAAAGGATAAAGCAACAGTGAGTGATAAAGAAAAACACTGTGAGTATAAATATGACTTCGTTCAAAAATTATTCCAACAAAAAAATGTGTCTCAAAGCCAGCCGGGCCGCTCTGCCAACAGTGCTTGCTTGTGTGCGCGTCATTGCTTGTGCCAAAACTTTTTTGTTTGATTCAGCAAAAGTATTTGTTTGAAATTTATATGAATTTCAGTAAACTTTTTGTTTGATTCTGTAAAATTATTTGTTTGAAAAAATCGGCGTTTTTTTTCAATAAACAAAATGCAAATAAATTGTTTGAATATGCGAATTTGTTTGTAGGACCGATTTTAGACAAAAAATTGTTTGATTCTACAAATTTTTTGTTCGAATTGGAAAAATAATTTTTTCTGTGAAGTGGATCGAAGTGAAGTGGGGGACCAACCTCCGGTTCATATTTAATCTTCTACGTGAGTAATTTAATTTTGTAAGTTCGGTATAAAAAATACCAATTGAAAAACAAAAAAGTATCAAAAAGTCTCCTTTATATATTGTCATCCACTCAGGACGTTGCACGTTTAATTTTATGTTTCTATGCCTAATACTAACGAAAATTAATCAAAGTACCAGATGTAGAACGAAAAACTACCAAAATGCTCCCCTTACATGTTCTTATTCACCCAGTTTAATGTACAAGTTTATCTTAATAGGTCGAATATTAACGAAAATTCAAAAAGTTCCAGATGAAAAACAAAAAATACCAGCATTTTTTATCTTATAGGTTATCACTCACTCAGGATCCTACAGCTATAATATTATGTTTCTAAGTTCTATATTGTGACGACAAAAGTCGATCCCCTCGTTTTTGCCGTACAGAGTTGGGTTATTTTACGATATAGTATTATTAATATATTATTAATAAGTGGAATTGTGTTTTTTTTTAGTATTTTATTTATTTTTATTTTATATTACTAAATGAATTACTCTTTTTAGTTATTGTGTTTATTTTTATTATATATGATTACTAATTAATAAGTTGAAACTGGTAATTATTTAAATGTAACGGAAGAATAGAGCAGTAGAGACACCTAGCGGAAATTTAAGGAACATGCCGACTGAGAAAACACAACCCTGAGACTGTCGTGGTGAAAGCCGTGAACAGCCGGTTGATAGTGGTGAGTGGAGTTCGACACTGTATAAAAGGGTGTGTTTTAATGAAATTGGGTCAATCGGCTAGTAGCTAGCAAACGGGTAAGAACTACCATTGGCGAGGAGATTACATCTCCCCAACTGATTTTTCTTACGTGCTTGCTTGAATGGTCAACTTGTGAGAGAAGTAGTGAAGCAAGAGGTTACACTTCTACTTTTACTATCGCGATCACACAACCGAAGCGTCCTTCGAGCGTGTATCTTTCTCTGCCAGTTGACGGTTTAAGTAGGTCAGGTTAGTGGTGGTCAGGGAGATTACATTTCCCAAAGCGCACCGCTAGCTCCGAACGCAGCGTGCATCTACTGCCTAGCTTTGTATTTCTGTATATTGTATTGTATTGTGTAAATAAAGTATATACGATTTATAACGTGGTAAACTGTCGGCTTCTTTTTATTGACGGTAAAGCACTACAGTGACACTGGCCCGATGAGCTGCTCCAGCACCCAGCAAACTAGTGTCGTTACAATGGCGCCCGAGCAGGGACATGAGAGTGTTCCAACCACCAGGATGCTAAAGACCACATGGGTTTACTACCTTAAACGGGAGGAGCTTCTGAGGTATTTGGCCCAATTTGAGCAAGATGCTACAGGCACCGTAGAGGAGCTGCGAAATAAGTTCGCAAAATTCTTAGCGATTGAGCATGATGAGGATCAACACAAGAAACTGCTAGAGCTGCAGTCGAAGCACGAGGCGATGAACGTTAATACACCGGTGTCACCCGTTACCCGGTTACAAGTGCCACCGGCAACCGCCGACAAATCGCCAGTGAAAAATGAAGGCACCTACAGACAGGTGAATCTGCCGCCGGTTAACGACACCTCAAGAACCACCGCTGAAAAGCAATTTCTCATGGTTGAGGTAGTACGAAAATGGGGACTAAAATATGATGGTACTAAGGACCCGTTAGCCTTCGTAGAACGGGTAGAGGAGCAAGCTGAAATGTACGGAGTAGAGCTCGAAGAAATGTTGCGAGTGATGTCCGAATTTTTCCAAGGGAAAGCATTAATTTGGTTTCGAAATAACCACAAGCATTGGAAAAAATGGACGTCGTTCAAGGCAGATTTTTATAAATTCTTTCTTCATTTTCGTTACTTTGAGAAACTGGAAGATGAGATCAGAAAGCGAACACAACGTCCCCGAGAAACCTTCATGGACTATGTCCTGGCATTACAGGAGCTTATGCGACACACGGGCATGACGGAAGAACAAAAGCTAGAGAGAATCTTTCGTAATGCACAGTCTGACTATCAGTGGTACATTAAAAGAAAGGACTTTGCCACCTTAGACGACCTCATCCAACTAGCCGATGACTTGGAGAGTATCCCCACTACGTCCCATCACCGGATGATGGGCCATCGCACCATAGGGAAACACGAGACAGAAGTTACAGCTCCATGCAGAACAATAAAACCAGCCTCAGCTGGGACGAAGATAAAATAAAAGCAACAGTATCGATTAACAATAAATTGGTCAATACAATCATCGACACTGGAGCCACTATGAGCTTCATCACCCCGAAACAGATACGCCAAATATGTGAGACGCCTGCATTCATGCCGGTAAACATAGATGTGTTCTTGGCGGATGGGTCCCAGAAGCACATAACGGAGGCAGTAAAAGTGATGATAACCTTGGGAAATGTTACGGCAGACTGCAAGCTACTGGTTATGCGCGAGGCTACCGAAGATCTCGTACTCGGGGTAGATTTTTTACGGAAAGTTAATACTACCCTCACCTGTGCCGGTCTGGAGATAAATTGCTCTCAGTGGAAGACTTACCCTCGCCACGCCCCTAAAAAGATTACTCGAGCACGCTACCAGCATACAGTCGCGAGGAAGGTGAGTGCCGAAAGAAGGAAGTTTGAAAAGTCAAAAGCTAAGTTCAGACGAAGTGTGGAGCAGGAGCGAGCGAAGGTGCGACGAACCGTCTTTCTGGATGAGGATGATATACCGGGCTGCAGCAAAAATTGCCGGCCGGGGTCCAAAAAGCAACCAAAAGGCAACCCCCGTCCGAGACCAAAGAAGGTATACTCGCCTCCGAAGTCGACCCAGCGAACCAGGAAACCCTGCTATTATCGGATGTCCACCAAGCAAATAAACGACAGTCCAGATTTCACACCCAATGTCGATGTTCCCAACTGTGAAGAAGAGACGCAGAGGAGAGAGGGTACAACCGCCTCAAAGGAGCCAGGGCAGCAACACTCCGACGTCATCACCCTTAGTGACGAAGAAGCGTCTGAGGCACCTCTGTTCGATAATGAGGAGTCCAACTACGTGGACCTGGGAACCCTCTTGCAAACAGAGGACGAATTGGTGATAGATGACATATATCGAAGTTTGTTTGGTTTTCAAGATACCACCATGGAGGTACGGCCGCCATCGCCACCGTCACCTTCGCCGCCACGATCACCCCCGTCTTTGGACTCCGACAATGAGGAGTACCGACCACCTACACCAAAGCCCAGGAAAGGTCTGAGTTCCTGGGAAGTCAAAGAGACACAGTATCGCTACATGGGGTATCAATGTTTCGAGAAAACGTTAAAAGTCAGACTGTTAGTCCCAGTTACACCGCACTTCCAACCGGTTCTAGAGATTGAGAACGGGACAACTGAAGATGTCAGCGACCTTCCACGAAGAGTTGTCGGGCGTCACGAGTCGCCAGCACATGAAGTACGTCACGAAGGGGAAGATAAACCAGCCACTCCCGGCCGGAGGTGGTGTACCGCATTCCCTGGCAAATCAACAAGTGCGGCCCACACACCTACATCGTCACACGTCAAATCGTCGTCTGAACCTTCATCCCCAGCAACCTCCTCAACAGGCACATCTTCCACATCTTTAAGCGACTTCATCTTTAAGCTCGGACTCGGTGGCCCCGGTGCACGCGGGGAAATTATCTCCTGCCTCTCCGGTCTATGCATCCCCAACTACTAGCGACACGCTGCCATCACCAGCAAAGTTCAGCCTAACCCCACCTATGCCTACCAGCCCGAGGCAGATCTCCATCACGCAGTGCACAGCCGAGCTGCGGAAGCGAATCCAAGAGGGTAACAGCAAGCGGAAACCACACCAGCAGCTGCGTGTATTTGAAGTCGTAGATGGGCAGAAGTTCCGAGTCGTGATCGCACGTAGCGGTAAGCTACGGATCGTATGGATGAAGCCATGATCCCACTAGCCGACGGGAGGGGAAATGTGACGACAAAAGTCGATCCCCTCGTTTTTGCCGTACAGAGTTGGTTTATTTTACGATATAGTATTATTAATATATTATTAATAAGTGGAATTGTGTTTTTTTTTAGTATTTTGTTTATTTTTATTTTATATTACTAAAGGCTAGATTACACTATTATACTTTGTATTAATACATGTCGAAAACTCTAGTAATATGACAAAGTGTGATAGTGTGAATGCAATGTGTCACAAAAATGACAAGTATTATGAAAAAAGTTTGACATCCCATACGACTTCATCGTTTTTTGAAAAATTTCTAAACAATATTACTTTTCATTGGATCAGGGTTGCATTTTATTTCATGTGTAAGTGTTTATACTTTGTGTGATGGTGTGAACACAAACTGTCATGTTACATTAGATTTTTTGACAGTCGCAACAAAACTCATTAGATTTCTATCTCACAAAGTATTATGGAATACGTAAGACTTGTGATATAGTGTAATCTAGGCTTTAATGAATTATTCTTTTTAGTTATTGTGTTTATTTTTATACCCTTCACCACAGGTGTAAAAGGGTATATATAAGTTTGTCATAACGTTTGTAATTTCCACAATATTGATTTTAGACCCCATAAAGTATATATATTCTGGGTCCATATGAGAAGAGAAGTTGATTTAACGATGTCCGTCTGTCCGTCTGACCGTCTGTCCGTCTGTCCGTCCTACGTTTGATATGTGTTTTCCGGATAATCCAGACATGATAGCGGCTAGGTTGTTTTACATTTATGTTACATGCAGTCCACCATTTCTTGCTATTGAAATTCAGCCAGATCGGTCCAAAAATGACATAGATATGAGCAAAAAACCACGACTACCTCTAAATTTTTCCAAAAATCCCTTGTTGTTGTATTTTTTTATTTCTGTATATCTTGAGAACGGCAAGAGCCAAAGTTTCCAAATTAGGTACACACATATAGGTTGCCAATACACACCATCCTACAAAATGTGGGCGGGATTGGAGAAGTGGGCGTGGTACCTCCCGTACAAAAAAAATTTTAAATTTTATAAAAACCTAAATTTTAGGGCTGCTATACGTCCTATGGATATGACTTATATACCAAAATATCTGAAATTTTTAGTAGAACATATTTTAAAATTCTTCCTTAACACGTCGGTATATAAAACTATAAAATCGGTTAGACAATGGGTAATTTATGAGCAAAATACTCAAAAAACGGGCTAAAAAACATCAAAATTTTTATAAAAACCCAAATTTTAGGGCTGCTATACGTCCTATGGATATGACTTATATATCAAAATGTCGGAAATTTGTATGAGTTATAACAGAAATACTGGGGTCTAATCACCGCATACGATATCGAGCAAAATTCATCGAAATTATTTATTTTGGTATCTTGAATCTCGATATCGAATGAAATGTATTAAATTTGAAATAATAGCATTCGACATCGAGTAACTCGACATTACATTTATCGAGTTTTCATTCGATACGCCAGTGTCTATCGTATGCAAAAAAATTCAATAGTTTATTCGATACGATAGTATCGAATGCAGTGATTAGAACCCTGAATTCCCGAAAATTACTCTTTTTATACCCTTCACCGAAGGTAAAAAGGTATATACAATATTGATCCTACACCCTATAAAGTACATATATTCTGGGCCCTTATGAAAAGCGAAGTTCAAAACCGGTTGTCTCTTATTTAAAAAAAAAAAAATATTTACCAGTTTTATTTAGTTTTTGTCTAGTTGCTCTGTATTCTGCTCGCACAATGGTGAAGGGAAGGGCACAGCCGAATATAGCACTCTTACTTGTTATTATATATGATTACTAATTAATAAGTTGAATTGTTCTTTTGAGTTATTTTGGTTTATTTTATTTGCCTTTGTTTATGAAATATATATTTTGTCGTTTACTGGTAATTATTTAAATGTAACGGAAGAATAGAGCAGTAGAGACACCTAGCGGAAATTTAAGGAACATGCCGACTGAGAAAACACAACCCAAGGCCCATCTATCAGGTCTGCTTACTTGAACAAAAACAAAAAACGACATGTATTTTGTTTGTGTAAAATTTCTTTTTAGTTGTCAAAAACTTACTACCACATATGCAAAGCAAAAGGAAAAAACGTGTATGTGTAGCGTACCATAAACGTATGTGTGGGAAAAACAAAAAAAATAAACAAACATATCCATGCACATGTAAGCAAAATGTAAACAACTTTTGGCAACTAAAAAGAACATAAACAATGATCATCAGGCTTCTTGCGCAGACCTATTCAATGGGCCTTGACACAACCCTGAGACTGTCGTGGTGAAAGCCGTGAACAGCCGGTTGATAGTGGTGAGTTGAGTTCGACACTGTATAAAAGGGTGTGTTCAAGGCGAATTGACTAGAAGGTGGGGTCAAGTCAACATATGGTGTTTTTTTTCGGTGGTCGACTTGTCAAAGTTTGTATACAAACTAGTTTTTTATGTAAACAAACCTGTTTTTTTTACAAGCAATATTTTTGACAACCCGACCACAGAAGCATTGTAGTTGTAGAGTTGACCTCACCTTCTAGTCAATTCGCCTTGGGTGTGTTTTAATGAAATTGGGTCAGTCGGCTAGTAGCTAGCAAACGGGTAAAGGCTCAGTTAGGCGAACGTTGCTGTACCGTATCTGTACTGTATCCATCAGCTGTTCGCTTTTTGTTATATGAAAACCAATACAAAAGCTTACCGAAATGCAATGTACCGTAGTTGCAACGTTCCAATCTGTATAAAATAGAAATTCATGCCGTTGTTACGTGACATTTGTAAGACAGTGATGGGCGGCTTGTATTTTACATTGAATGCGGGTAATTTTGCTCATTTCTGTTGGTACTTTTTTCAGTATATCTATGGAATTGCGACAAAACAACTTACAATACAACATATTTCCAAATATACATATGTTTAGATGTTTAAAATAAACAAATGCATATACACATACAATGGAAATTTGAAACATATAAAAGACTTTAAATGGTATAAAAACCTTGTTTGGTGTATGCACATTTACAATATGTATATGTATGCTAAAAATTTATATATGCTAAAATACAAATTTATTTATTGTAAATCTATAATATAAATATTAAACTATTAATATTTTTTACATACACAAAATAATGTTTTAACACCATTTAAATCACGTTATACCTTTTCTGCACAACGGTCACCATTTGAACATTTTTGATTCCCATCACTGTGTGTTTTGTTTTATGTATACTCGTGCTTTTTGTTTATGTATGGGAAAACATATGACAAGTTTTTAAACGTTCTATAAGTGCACCAACGTGCTTAAAGTACGGTGCGTTACATTACGGGTACAGCAACGTTCGCCTAACTGAGCCTTAAGAACTACCATTGGCGAGGAGATTACATCTCCCCAACTGATTTTTCTTACGTGCTTGCTTGAATGGTCAACTTGTGAGAGAAGTAGTGAAGCAAGAGGTTACACTTCTACTTTTACTATCGCCACAAAGTATACAGAGATGAAAAAAGTGACGTATGAAAAATGCCTAAATCATTTGCGAGGGCAGCTTTCGAAGAAAGAGAAAGAAAACGTTTTTTGTTAGTGAAGTGACAATGCGTAAAAACAGGCCGCTACTATCTACACAAATTGCATAATCAAAACAAAAAACGCAAAAAGGGCAGCTTTCCAAGAAAAAGACAGAAAAAAACACAATATTTTCTGTCTCGTGACGCCTCTGTATACTCTGTGCTATCGCGATCACACAACCGAAGCGTCCTTCGAGCGTGTATCTTTCTTTGCCAGTTGACGGTTTAAGTAGGTCAGGTTAGTGGTGGTCAGGGAGATTACATTTCCCAAAGCGCACCGCTAGCTCCGAACGCAGCGTGCATCTACTGCCTAGCTTTGTATTTCTGTATATTGTATTGTATTGTGTAAATAAAGTATATACGGTTTATAACGTGGTAAACTGTCGGCTTCTTTTTATTGACGGTAAAGCACTACAGTGACACTGGCCCGATGAGCTGCCCCAGCACCCAGCAAACTAGTGTCGTTACAATATTATAGAAAATTTAAAAATGATCACATGAAGCACAGAAAAGTAAAAAAAAAACAAATTTAGTTTCCCATATTTCTCCTCTTTTTCTCCCCACAGAGCTTCGGTTGACAAACAAAGGAAGAAAGCGTTCCTAACAGTTTTGCCTGGTCTGATTTATATAGTCGAAATATTCGAAAACCGGTTTCTGAAAAATGTCGAATAATCGATCACCCTAACTTTTTATTATTTGATAATTGAAAACAAATTTTTATTTATTTATTTTGCATTTGTGTTAGTAACAATTTTGAAAGCTTCCCTGTAGTAAATAAAATAGTCAGTTGCAAAAAACACTAACTATAAATTAATTTTTTTTTAAATGACTACAAATTGGTTTAAATCTCATGCAGATATCAACCAAAAAGGCACACGTAAAACACAAACAAAATCAAAATAAGTAAAACAAGCATGCCATGAAGTCAAATGAAAAAAATATATACAAACATTTTAAAAAATTTAAAAAATGAATCAATACAAATCTGTTTATGTACTAGCAATTATGTGGCGTATTTATTTCAGGACTATTATACATCATCATTTAGGGCAGTTTAATGCAAAATTTTCATAAATAATTATTTCTATAACAAAATATATAAAGATATACATACATATGTATGTATGCAGGTTCATATGTACATATATTTTTTTGACAAAAATTATTTAAAATTGAAATAATTTATTATAAACTGACAATACTTTTAATTAATTACAAATAGGTTGAAAAATAAGTAGTTAGTAGTCAGTTAAAAAGTCATGCAAAGATGGCCAATTGACTACTGCCTATGACATGCCCATGTTAAAATAATGAGTCGTCGACAAGGAAAAAAGTCACTTAATCAACTAGATGTGGTTATAAAAAAACCAGTTTGAAGTGTTTGATTTCCTACAGGGTTATAACTCTGAAATTATTGAACAGATTTTAATAAAATATACATTGTGCACTTCTTTGAGTAAATACCTCTTAAATGGTGTATATTTTGTTCAAATCGGTTGACATACAGAGGAGGAAAGTGTTCTTAACTGTTTTGCCTTAGCCGATTTATATATAGATAAAAATAATTTTTGTAATTAGGCTTAAGTTCATCAAATTTAATTTTCATTAAATTATTTTTATGAAGAAAGGAATTTTACAACATGAAAATTAATTAAAATTTACTGATAATTTTTCATTCTTGACTCAGTCTGGGCTCGAACCCAGGCGTTTTTACGGACAGGTTACCCTGACATGTTTCGATTGCAACCACTCAATCTCCTCAGAGGGCTTGCCGTTTAACACTCGCAGCCATCGACGACTGCTGACGTCAATAGTCAAACATCAATCCTTAAACCAAATTGTATTTGAACCTTTGGTAGATCGAAATTTGCTTTGAATGATTATCTATTTTAATTCATTTTACATGTTCTTCCTTAACTTCTGTTTTTTCGTAATTTTGTCAAGAATTCTTCTTGAAGTTCAAAGTACATATTTTTGTTTTTCTGTTTTTTCTGTTTTTTTTTTTTTTTTTTTTTTTTTTGTCTTTCTTTTTCCTGTTTACCTTTTCAGCACAACTTGAAGGACAAATGCAAACATAGAGCTCGTGCCTTAGCTTTTAACAATAATTAGTATTGTGGTTATTTTGTTGAACTATTTATGGTTTTCAATCCAAATTTCTAATATTTTTAATTAGGCTTAAGTTCATCAAATTTAATTTTCATTAAATTATTTTTATGAAGAAAGGAATTTTACAACATGAAAATTAATTAAAATTTACTGATAATTTTTCATTCTTGACTCAGTCTGGGCTCGAACCCAGGCGTTTTTACGGACAGGTTACCCTGACATGTTTCGATTGCAACCACTCAATCTCCTCAGAGGGCTTGCCGTTTAACACTCGCAGCCATCGACGACTGCTGACGTCAATAGTCAAACATCAATCCTTAAACCAAATTGTATTTTAACCTTTGGTAGATCGAAATTTGCTTTGAATGATTATCTATTTTAATTCATTTAACATGTTTTTTCCTTACTTCTGTTTTTTCGTACTTTTGTCAAGAATTCTTCTTGAAGTTCACAGTACATATTTTTGTACTGAAAAAACAGAAAAACAAAAATATGTACTTTGAACTTCAAGAAGAATTCTTGACAAAATTACGAAAAAACAGAAGTAAAGGAAGAACATGTAAAATGAATTAAAATAGATAATCTATCATTCAAAGCAAATTTCGATCTACCAAAGGTTAAAATACAATTTGGTTTAAGGATTGATGTTTGACTATTGACGTCAGCAGTCGTCGATGGCTGCGAGTGTTAAACGGCAAGCCCTCTGAGGAGATTGAGTGGTTGCAATCGAAACATGTCAGGGTAACCTGTCCGTAAAAACGCCTGGGTTCGAGCCCAGACTGAGTCAAGAATGAAAAATTATCAGTAAATTTTAATTAATTTTCATGTTGTAAAATTCCTTTCTTCATAAAAATAATTTAATGAAAATTAAATTTGATGAACTTAAGCCTAATTAAAAATATTAGAAATTTGGATTGAAACCCATAAATAGTTCAATAAAATAACCACAATACTAATTATTGTTAAAAGCTAAGGCACGAGCTCTATGTTTGCATTTGTCCTTCAAGTTGTGCTGAAAAGGTCAACAGGAAAAAGAAAGACAAAAAAAAAAAAATGAAAAAACAGAAAAACAAAAATATGTACTTTGAACTTCAAGAAGAATTCTTGACAAAATTACGAAAAAACAGAAAAAAAGGAAGAACATGTAAAATGAATTAAAATAGATAATCATTCAAAGCAAATTTCGTTCTACCAAAGGTTAAAATACAATTTTAAGGATTGATGTTTGACTATTGACGTCAGCAGTCGTCGATGGCTGCGAGTGTTAAACGGCAAGCCCTCTGAGGAGATTGAGTGGTTGCAATCGAAACATGTCAGGGTAACCTGTCCGTAAAAACGCCTGGGTTCGAGCCCAGACTGAGTCAAGAATGAAAAATTATCAGTAAATTTTAATTAATTTTCATGTTGTAAAATTCCTTTCTTCATAAAAATAATTTAATGAAAATTAATTTTTGTAATTTTATTTTAGTGTTTATTAAATTAATTAATTTAATTCTTTTACTACAATTATAACTTGCTACCATTTCACAAACTTAATTTTTTTCTCACACAATTTGCTTTTATATTTTTCTTTTTTGCTTCTTTTTTCTCAATTGATAACCAAATTTGACGTTTTATCTAAGCAATAATTGTCAACGAAAATGGACTAACAATTATTGCAACATTAATTGTCGGCAATAAATATGTACCAGAAATTGCTGTCTACATTAAAGATAACATAATTTTGACATTTACTGCAATATATGTCGCAATAATTATCTCTGGTATAGACGGGCAGTAATGTCATTTTTTTTACTTTTTCTTAAGGTGTTCATACTGCCCTGTTCTACAACTTTGGTACTTACTACTTTCTTTGTACAACAAATGCTTTATTTTGTTTGTCATAATACATACCGCTCATAATTTTGTAAAAAATTATTCGACTATTTACACATTAAAATCAAAAAAGTATATTTATATTATAATCGTTTTAATTTGTATAAGCCATTAGTGATGTTATTATTTGTTTCCATCCCGTAACAGCGTGCAGAAACCGCTTAAATAGCTTTAAAAATCGCTCATTAAGTACATTAGTGATGAAAGTGTAATAGTTGTAAATAAAAGCACTAATTGTGTTCTATTGAAATTGCACAACATGTAACACTTCGAGTGGTTATAGATAACATTAGAAAATGTAACATGTATATAATGTAACATATTTTTCTCAGAAAAGAAATCGCCATAAAATAAAATTACAAAAATTATTTTTATTTATATAATTTTTTTCTTATTCGACCCAAGGCCCATCTATCAGGTCTGCTTACCTTTTCAATGGGCCTTGATTCGACCTTTATTAATTTTTTTTTTTTTTTTTTTTTGTTAAAGTAAAATTAATATTTTTATATAAAAAAGACCTCAAGCTTAAACAAATTAATATACATTTTAATAATAAAGCCGAATAAGAAAGAATTTATATCAATAAAAATAATTTTTGCAAGATAGCGCCAGTTTTTACAATGCCTTCTGCCTTGATTTTTTTCAAATTATGAGGTAACATAAATACGTTTTCCCATGCCTTTAACATAAGCTGAGCAATAAAGCCTAGATTACACTATCTCACAAGTCTTACGTATTCCATTATACTTTGTGAGATAGAAATCTAATGAGTTTTGATGCGACTGTCAAAAAATCGAATGTAAAATGACAGTTTGTGTTCACACCATCACACAAAGTATAAACAATCACACATTGTCATATTACTTGAGTTTTTGACATGTATTAATACAAAGTATAATAGTGTAATCTAGCCTTAAAGGCCAGTTTACACGGTAATACAATGTATTACGACATGTCGAAAGATTATGTAGAATGAGAAAAATCTTATCATGTAAAAGCAAAATGTATTGCGTAAGAGAGAATACGGATACAAAATCTGACAAGCGGTCGGTAAATGGGGTTTTTCTAAACCATTTTAGAAACCTATGTATTCTTATCACACCAGAGGTGTATTTTAACAGAGTATATTGAAGGTGGTAGCATTTTTATATGATTACAAAAACAACTAAAATCAACACAGGAAATTTTCATGTTGTTTTTGTAAATATTTAAAACTGCAACCATCTGATGTTTTGTTATTATTTTGGATTTTACTTATACCATCCGTGTCAAGGTATATTTACACAAGGTAAACTCGTTGACCCATATGTTTGTCAGCTGATTACCCCTAGTTGGAACCAAAACGTAAAATTTCGTGTATATGAGCCAAAATTTGTACATGTGTGTGTTAAATTGTTTTTGTTTTATATGAAGACAATTTTGACAACTTGGTTCCTTTTATAGAGCAGCATGTCTACACTCCCAAATGAGTCTACCTTGTGTAAATATACCTTGATCCGTGTAAACATGAACTATACTAACAAAATATTTTTCTTTTAAACACGGAGAGAATTTCATAATATTTTGATTCTACAAAGTCGTAATACATTGTTTTACCGTGTAAACTGGCCTTAAGCAATATTGCTTTGTTACATAGGGTCTTCACCTGACAATTTTTTGTCATAAAAAATTTCAAACTTCATATAAAAAAAAACGCTGACAAAAATTTTAATTTTTTTTTTTATATTGACTTTGACGTTTGGCATGACAAAAAATTGTCAGGTGAAGACCCTATGTTATTCTGCCGACGTTATTGCCAACTGGCTGAGATATTTATCTTTAGTGTAGACCTAGAGTAAGATGAGCTGTCAAAAATACACATACATACAAACATATAAAACAAATATAGGACGCATTCATTAAAAGTTTAATTTTTTTGTGCAGAGAAAATCTTGTGATAAGTGTTTAAAAACAACAATGTTTTTAGCTTTACACAAAAAATTAAACATTTTAATAAATTCGTTTTATTATTGATGTATATGTGTGTATGTATGTGTATTTTTGGCAGATCATTTCATAAGATAGTTGTTATAAGATTTCTTATAACAACTGTCTCAAGGCGAATTTAAAAAGGTAAGTGCAACTCTACAACTACAAAAAGCCCCATGTATTTTGTTTTGCAATTTAATAGATGGTTGTCAAAAATTTTTTATTGCAAATTAAAATTGTAACTTTTTTATAAAAAAAAATAATTAAAATAACTTTAATTATTCGCAGTTTTGAAATTTGTTTATTATAAAAATAATATTTTTAGCAATTTTCATTCAACTTCTTCACAAAACAAAATTATATTTTGACAATTACGTATTTTTTTAATTCGCCGTGGAGACAGCTGATGAACGGCTGAAGCAAGGCGAATTTAAAAAGTAAACTCAACTCGTCAGGATGCTCTGGAAATCGAAAACGCAAGAATTTTGAAGTTGTATTTAATACACTTTTAATCTTATTTTTATAATTTTTGTTATAAAATCCTGTTCAATAAAGAAATATTTGTATAATATTTGTTATAAAATTATTTTATTACAGAAATCTTATTAAAAAACGACGTTTTTAAATTCTTGCGTTTTGCTTTTTCGATTTCCAGAACATCCCCCATTATCTTAGTTGAAGATCCGATGTTAATGTTAGTACCACCAAATATAAAATAACACATCACAATGTCACCTGTATGAATACCCACAGTTTGTTTTTGCAATTTAATAGATAGCTGTCAAAAATTTTTTATTGCAAATTAAAATTATCACTTTTTTATAAAAGAAATTATTAAATTAAATTTAATTATTCGCAGTTTTGAAATTTGTTTATTATAAAAATAATATTTTTAGCACTTTTCATTCAACTTCTTCTCAAAACAAAATTATATTTTGACAATTACTTATTTTTTTTTTATTCGCCGTGGAGACAGCTGATGAACGGCTGACGAGTTGAGTTTACTTTTTTAAATTCGCCTTGATATCACTCATACCCCTTTAATTAAAATGAGTGTTGAACATGTAGCATTTTTTTTAATTTTAAAGGGAACATCATCAAAAAAGAACGCTTTACACTTTTGAAATAACACATGGCTTTCAGAAAAAACATAAAAAAATGTAAAAGGCAAGATAAATGCAGAATTTTACTCAGAAAACGCCATAAGTTTAAAAAAAAATTGAAGGCAGAAACAATATATTTATCCGTTTTAGAGCTTTTTATGAATTTTGGCATCGATTTGTTAGTGCATATTTTACCGCTTGCAGCATTCTTTTTGCATAATTTAGTTAAAAGGGCTTTTTTGCAGCATTTTTTTAAGTTTATAGCGCATATTTTGGCTTTTTAAGGCATATTTTGATACATTTTAGATTTTTTTTTGGTATCTACAAGAGCTTTCGCAATAAATAGATTTTTTTTGCGAAATTCTGTTTTAAATATCTCTCTGTAACACAACGTGTTGCTTCAGTTTCTCCAACACTTTTTAAAGTGTTCTAACGATGTCCATCCGACCGTCTGGCTGGTTATCTGTCTATGTTAACCTTGTGCGCAAAGTACAAATTGCAATCTTGTAGGACAAAGTGAGAATCGGTATATAATTGCACATATTTGTTATAAAAACTTCTTTCCAAATAAAACTCTTTGTGTCCGTTAACCATCTTATTATGTTGGTATTTAGATTGAATTCGCCACAAAAATCTCAAAAATTCGGCTGTAAATAATTTGATGTTTGGGCTTTAATGATTATAATTTTAGGACTGTTTTAATTAAATGGAACTGTTAATAAATTTTTGAATATTGTGTTTTAAAATTAGCAATTTTAAATTTTTCGAGGCATATTTTTAACAGTTTTCACGGCATATTTTCAAGTTTTTACTACATATTTAGTGCACATAAAACTCGTTTTTTAGAGCATATTTCTGGTTTAACTGGTTATAAGATTGTGCTGTAACTTCGACATCTTCATTTTTCATTGAACAAAAATAAACCGTTGCCTTAACTTCTGATTCATTAAATGAAAACAGTCGCAGTGAAGGCAAAAGCAAAATACGAAAAGTTTTACACGAAAAATAACATCGGCGGTCGACATGTTCGGAAGTGCTTGGTTTGACCAAGGTATATTTACACAAGGTAGACTCATTTGGGAGTGTAGACATGCTACTCTATAAAAAGAACCAAGTTGTCAGAATTGTATTCATGTTTTATATACAACAAAAACAATTAATTTAACGCACACATGTACAAATTTTGGCTCATATACACGAAATTTGACGTTTGGGTTTCAACTAGGGGTGATCAGCTGACAAACATATGGGCCAACGAGTTTACCTTGTATAAATATACCTTGGGTTTGACAGCCTTACGGCCATTTTCACCAAGTTCGGTTATAATTAACTATCAGATATAGCTGTCAAAACATATTGGAACTTTAATTGAAAGTTAGTTTTAACCAAACTTGGTGAAAATGGCAGTTAAACTTTTAAAAAATCCCGAAGTTAACGAAGATGGGATGGGATGTTGTGTTTGTTATTTTTCAGTTTGAAGTGTGTTTTTCTATAATGTCTTTAATTACTAGTTGGAAGAAGAAAAGAAACTCAAGGTATATTTACACAAGGTAGACTTATTTGGGAGTGTAGACATGCTGCTCTATAAAAGGAACCGAGTTGTCAAAATTGTCTTCATATAAAACAAAAACAATTTAACGCACACACGAAATACATTTTTTTTAACTGCCGTTTGTTTTAAATTTGGTTATATTTTTTAACATTTGGCTACTAATTCAAAAATTTTGGTTGTAATAATTTTTTTGTCGTGGCAGCTCTGCCTTTGCTGTAATCCAAGGCGAAATTCAGTTCGCCTTGGATGTAACCAGGGTTACCGAACATAGTCTTTTGGTCGGATATTTTTGGTTTGGTCGGATGGTAGGCCAAACCTAATTTTGGTCGGTTTTAGAAAATTGGACGGATAGCAGGTAATTACAAATCTCATAGCTTTTTTACCAAACACAAACATTTTTTTTGATTGCTGATGAAACTATGGATATGGCATTGATATTACGTTAGGAGCAAGTTACTTTAACGGGTTTAGTTTTATAAAGGATAGCTTTGTCATCTTATTCGAGCTTACCAAGTCAGATGCTATTTAAATTTTTCTTCTTATAAAATACTTTTTATCAACAAACAATATTCCTATACAAAATTTGATCGGATTGGCAACAAACGGCGCTCACGCCATGACTGGAACTGTTGGTAAGTTTATAGCCTATTCATAGATGTCAAACGTAGACTTCGTTCGCTTAAATTACATACATGTAAAACAAAGACAATATTGTATAATTTGTTTTCGTTTTAAATGTAAGTTAATAGAACGAAGTCTTCGTTCAGAAATAGATGAAAAGACAGTTCTTTGGTCACAAGCGATAACCGCCTAAGTCGACTTAAGAAACAATTGAGTTTTTATTTGTTTTTACAAAATATTTCTGAAATAAAAACAACTTTCGCTATAATTTTTTATCTTCGCATTGTGGACAAAACTTCAAACTTCATTATAAATTTTATGATTTTGTTCAATTTTGCTCTTTTCTTTATAATGAAGTTTGAAGTTTTGTCCACTATAACTCCATTTAATGACTCATCTCTTCAAACGACCCATGGTTATTAAATAAATTTTATAACCTCTCAATAAAAAGAAAGAAATACATAGTCCGTTCAAAATTGTTGAAGATATTTGCATTTCAGTCACATCATCTTTTTTTAAAACACAAATAAGGTTATTTTGGAATATCTCAAAAACTGACAATTCTGACTTCATATTCGGATTCAGGGGAAAGTTTTACATAAAGATTAGCTGTCATAATCATTTGGTCACGACTTTATTGAAAATGTGTCACGTAGTGTAATCACCAAGCAAAGAATGCGAAGATATGTGAAAATTTCGGTGTTATTTTTTAATTTGTTTTTTTCTGGTTTAAATATTCATGTTAAAGAAAACTAATACAAACCAACATTGTTCATAAGATATAGACCTAGAATATTTGTAAATAAAGTTTTTCTCTAAAATAAATATTACGGAAGTTATCAACAATTAAAGCGACCCATAGTGAGAAAAGTAGCATTTTAGCAAACTTTGTGGGCTCTAGGCACGACTAATAACTATGCAAACGTTCTAAAATTTTATTTTGCCAAGTGAAAATACGAAAAAAATAACGGCATCCCTAATATACATACATTTTGTTTAAGTTAATCGTTACCAGCAAATAAACTTTTAATAAAACTAGGGGTTACGTGTAGGACGTTTAATATTTAATAGGTGTACACATAGTTTTACTTTTTGTTTTTACTATAATTGTATATTACAAAAAAAATAATAATAAGTAGATTTATAGCTTTATCCAATAAAAATTATAATTTTTATCAAAAATACATATACATACATATCGTCATATAAAATGCAAAAGGACCTATGTTCATTTTAAGAAAAAGAGAGATAACTTAATAAAAAGGCAGCTTTTGTGATTATAACAACGGGGTTTTCTGGTTAATTTCGTTACCAAATTACGCATGATTGACACTATCCTGAAAAACAGTTTGTAATCTCAGTCGTATGGCTACTGAAAATTTTTTAAAAATTATTATAGGCCCTTTTGCATTTTTATGACGATATAATTGTTTTTAAATATTTCAAAAATTTGGTCGGTTTCAAAGGATTTTGGTAGGTTTTGCAGACAATTTTGGTCGGATAAAATTTTTTCAAGCGGCAACCCTGGATGTAACCCACACCAAGAAGCACAAGACAAAAAAACGAAAAGACAAATAACATTGTCGCATTGTTGTCTGATTACCGGTTGTCTTTTAAGACAAAAACTTGATGTTATTTTTTTTAGTTTTATCTTGCCTTTGGTTGATTGATTGTTGCTTCAAATGGACATTGACGCAGAGAAATTATTATTTTTAATTGAGGCAAGACCTCAAATTTATAATTATAAAGACAAAGATCATTCAAATAAAGTTATAATTGAAAAGCTATGGGTGGAAATAGCTACAGAAATGAATTGTGAAGGTAAGTTTTTTGTATTTTATTCATCATTGTAAAAATATAAATATTTATATACATACATATGTACATATGAATGTAGAAAAATTTTTCTGTATTGCTACGCACGATACAATAAGGTCACCCCAGGGTGAAATAATACAGGTGGCAGCACTACACCAGATGACGATTTTTTGCTCTTGGATTCTATTCATTTACATCCCTACAAGAATAGTGACGGTCATTTGACCTATCATATGACCGACATTGCTGACAGTGATGTTAGATGTTTTTTTCGAAATATCGTCAAAATTTAAAAAAAAAAATCGTCAAAATCGTCAGTAGTTTTGAAAAAAACCGTCAAAAAATCGTCATATAAAAAAATCGTTTTTTTATAAACACGGATATATCACTCTATTAAAACATAAAAAAATATTAAGTATAAAATCATACAAAACCAAAAAATATAGAATTTTTTATACTTAAGACGATTTGGTGCGGCTTTGATATTGCTCTCCGGAGATTTTCGTCAAACAATTCCCGTCATCCCCAAATCTTCTGCTGCAGATGAACTTAACGCCTGCCTGAAATCGTCGTCTTTGTGGAGGCATGTCCAGAAGTTGCAATTGACCGCAAACATTAGAGTCGTGTTGCAGAACGACCCATCGGCTGCTGAATTCTCGAGACAACTGCTGGAGCTTGGCAACGGCCAAATTCCTATTGATGTTTCGAATGGGTTGATATCGTTCCCTGAAAATTTTTGTGAATTCACATCGTCCAAGGAGGAGCTCATCAGCAAAGTGTTCCCCGACATTGCACAAAAATACAAAAAACTCGAACGGGCAATAATAGCAGCGAAGAATAAGGACGTCGATAACTTAAACTTAATTGTTCAAAGTTAAATCGCAGGACAACTACATATAGGGTTCCCAACTTTTTTTGTTGCAATTAAAGTACATTGATTATTAAAGGTTAAGAAAAAAAGTACACAGTATAAATATAAAGTCCAATTAATTTCTTTTTATTGTTATATTTAAAAATGTTTTTTATTGCTTTTCGCAAGTTTTATCAAACAATTACACTGTGCTAGAATATGGCAACTGGCGCTTAAACCTTTTTCGGGTACGCTGAATCCAATACTGGTTCAAAAACGGTTCAGTTTATTAAAATTACATACTAAAAAAAAAAACGAAAATCCGCAATAAAATTTCCTTTAAACGTTAAATTTTTTTCTAACATGTGCTGTCGTTTTAGAAACATAATTTTTGTTTTTTTTTTTTTTTGCAACAAAAATAATTTTTAATCAACATTTCATAAATCGCAATATTTGTATGGGAGCCCCCTTAAGAAGTGGTGATAAGGGGCAAGTATGTCTCGAAAAATTGTTAAGGAGACTCCTTGGCTGTTATGGTACGTTTTCTTCAATATATTTCTAGTCTGTATTAAACTTTTTGTATGGGAACCCCTTAAGGAATGGTCATTTTTAAATTTTGTTTTAAATATTAGTTAAACGAGTCACTTTTGTGCTCGCGATCTAAAAGCAGGCAGTAATTTGAAGGAGTTTTGCACTCGTGTTTTAAAAGCAGGCAGTTATTGTACTCAAATAAAACAAACAAGTGAAATAGTGCTGTCAGATAATTTTTTTTTCGAAAAATCGTCCTGCCAATATAAAAAAAACATCAAAAAATGGCCCTGACTAATATTAACTAGTTGTTTTTTAGTTTTTCTAAAAAAAAACTTGTACAATAATGGCTAATAAACCACTGATGGTTTAAACGCTGGTTTAGTTGAACTAAACTTGAATTTATATGTAGTTTAAACTCAGCAACTATAAATCATTCTCCCATGTGTTATATGTGGTAAAAAAATAACATGTGACAGCACTACGATAAATCTTAACAAATTCATATGGTCTCTGTTGGTAGTTTAAACGCCGAATTTTATGCGTTTAAAGATGGTTTATATATTTAGTGATTTATAGATTTTTGTACATCAAATCGCTCTCTACTGATTCCATTCAAATAAATCATATTAAAAATTTTAATATTTGTGTTGTATTATTACTCTAAACTTTGTCTGAAGGCTTAAAATTGGGACGAGGCGAAGTTCGTCGAGTCCGCTAGTAGATATAAATATATATTCGCCTCTATATACATATATTAACTAACCCCCCGTTTCCACATGCAGGTGCAAGTTCGAAAAACTCAATACACTGACACTTTTTCACTAACATTCACATAATTTTTGTTCATTCAGCCAATCGGCTGTTTCCTCGATTTTTTGTTGATAATACGTATACACTACTTGCAAGTAATTACTTGCATGTGGAAACGTTCGGTAAGAAAAAGCTTTACTTGACAGATTAAAGTGTTAAAAATTTGATGAAAGATTAAAGTTTAAACTAAATTTATTGACGGGATTAAATCGTCAACACCTAATTGACTATACATTCAAAATCGTCAATCGTCATTTTGGTAAATTCAGCAAAAAAAATCGTCAAAATGACGTAAAATCGTCACATCTGACATCCCTGATTGCTGATACAGATATCGGTCATCGCGTAGAACAAAGTTTCTATCATTTTCTTAAGGCCAACGTGAAAAAAATTACCTAAACTTTTGTGTACGTGTGATTTTGCATCCTTCTTTAACCTATGAATTTTGTGGTAGATAAAACATATATCTGAGCTGTTTTCTCTTATACTCTTTACATATCAGTACTGATGTATAAACCGGACACAGCTGACTAGTCAGTACTGATGCATATACCAGTCACAGCTGAATAGTCAGTACTGATGCATATATTCGTCACTGTTGACGTACTTTTTAGCTTAAATAAAACACGATTCATTTTATTAAATTCTCATACATATTTTTGTTTTTTATTTAAAATAATATTCAATATTTGTTTGTTTTACAAAATAAATTAAATAAATAAATAATTATTTTTTGTCCTATGAGGTAATTTAAATTTTATAAAGCTTTTTTGCAATAGTCCCAACTTCAATATTTCACTTGGTTTTTGCTTAAGTCAACCTTTGGTTAACATTGATGCTATAGATAAGTACATATACTAAGGAATGATCCTATATACTACCAGAATATCTTGCAGTTTCATTAGAATCATTCCTAAGTATATGTTTACATCTAAAGCATCAATGTTAACCAAAGGTTGGCTTAAGCAAAAACCAAGTGAAATATTTAAAGAATGGGAAGGAATATTGCAAAAAAGCTTAATAAAACTGGGACCGTAACAGTTATTCTGCTTTTCATAAACGTCAGATGATAACAGTTTTTTTTAATTAAATATTAGACGTCGCTCGTAACCAATAGTTTTATTAAAAAATTATTCACCCTTATTGTGTTTGGCGTATTTAAAATACGCCTACGACTGTTTGGTAATAGATTAAAGAGAACGTGAACTTATTTCCTTTAATCTCTTACAAAACAGTCGTAGGCGTATTTTAAATACGCCAAACACAATAAGGGTGATTGGTTTTTGCAAAACGTTTGTCTAGATCAAACACCATTTAACTGTTTTTAAATATTATTGTACAATTCTGCTACAAATTGTATCCATTCGAAACGTTTGCCGTGTTTAGTTTTTACTAAAAACTTTTTAGACAATTTGTTAAACCATAAAGAGTGTCTGATTCCCCACAATTGTAAAGAGCACACACTAAAGAGGTCACTGTGCGATCAAGAAGTGCTAGATTTGTGTTTTTCGCTACAATTCGCAAAATACCGTAAAATACAAAAAAAAGACGACTTAATTTTATTTAAAAACAAATTTTCATGATAACATACCTCTGAATATCGTATAACCAACTCTGGCTCCTTACAATGCAACCAAATCAAGTTGACTGCTGTACGTATGCGTTTACACCATTAACTGCAGGTGGAAGAATTAACACGGAAAAATGTTTTCGCCTCTAATCATAATATGACGATTATCCAACTGAACATCGGGATGAGCCTCTTCATTGAGAATACTTTCAGCACCGCCAGCAGGAGCCAAACCAATTAATTCCCAGTAATCTACATGCAATTCGTGTCCACCTGGTGCATAAAACAAATAAATGAGTTTCTACAATATTGTTCACGAAACGAAACTTACCGATTTGCCTTCTGGCACAGGTTTTAGTGTACCAAACATTGTAAAAATCCGTAACATATCGTCTTCACCTGACAATTTTTTGTCATACCAAACGTCAAAGTCTATATAAAAAAAACTCGAAAATTTTTGTCAGCGTTTTTTTAATATGAAGTTTGACGTTTGGTATGACAAAAAATTGTCAGGTGAAGACGCTATGTAATATAAATAAAACATTAAACCTTTGCCTTGACGTCTTAAACGATGTGCCCATCCATAGATTTTAACGTTTCTGTTAATTTTCGACACATTCAAATATGCAGCTGGCCAACTGGGATCTTCGGATATGAGTCTTTTTGGCTTCATCCAAATTTTGTTTAGGCTTTTCCGCATCTTCAGCTTCGCGTTTTTCTTTTTCGCATTTTTATAACTTACCCCAATCCTTTGGATTTTCTTTATTTATTTTAATAATTTAATAATTATTAAAATATTTTGCAGTATTTAATTTAAACAATTCATAAATTTTCACAAATATTAGCCAGTAAAGCGTATGTATAACAAAAATTAAAAAAAAAAATTGGCATTTTTGTGGTGTTTTCAGTTGTTCTACTCTAACATATCCCTGTCGGACATTCAGTTAACTTTGAATTAACTGAAAGCTAACTATTTCTCAAGTAGTGGTGGTTGACACTTGCATTGCTTTTATATGAAATTAACTAACTATTTTAACATTGTGATGTCCTAGGAAGTAGTCAATTGTCCGACTCTGCATTACTTTCAGTTAACTTAAAAGTTAACTTTTTGTAGCTACCCAGCAAAAACTTTATAAAAATATATAGTTACACAAAGTCAATAAAGTAAAATTTTTTTAATTTTTTTTTTTAATTATTTTTTTTTTATTTTTTCTTATTTTATTTTACTTTATTTTATTTTTTTTTCTGTCAAAGCCAATTGTTTCGTTTTCTCTCTTTGGCACTTGAAAAATTTTTGTTTTGGTTTTGCTCATGTACAATACAATTTAAAAATTTTGAATAGTTTTGTACATTTTGCAAACGTTTGCGAAATGTTTTGTTTGTTTTCATACTCTGATTTAAAGTTTTAAAAAAATACCTCAAGCTCGGCAATTTATTGTAACTTGATTAATAGCGGTTTTCACCCTTTGTATTAAGTGTACACCTCTGCTCTATATAATACGATTTTATACTACAAAGCGTGAGTGACTTTTTCGTTAGTATTGTAAATTAATAAAGTTGCTGGGTGAGGGAGGGAGACAGATATAGTTTCTTCAACTGTTTTATTTTGGGTTATTTAACAAAGGTGTTTACTACAGCTTTTTGTTGGATTTTCAACTACAGCGTAGTAAATTTTAGTCTAATACATTTTGTTGTTGCAGTGTTGTAAATCTTAGTACTTTAACTAAATTAATTAGATTCACAAGGCCTACAAGGAACTTTACTATCAAGGGTGAAAACCGCTAATATGTTTTTTTTTTATCAACAGCGTTTAAAAAAGTCGGTAATTTTTGATTGAATATAACACGGCGTTTACATTTGCCAGTACTGGCAAGACAGTATGAACCAGTGTTCAAAAATAAAGGGAACAAAATATTGTAATTAAAAATTGAATTTTATTTACATTGAAGAAATTTAGGCCCTATTAGCTTGACAAAAATAATATTCATAAACAGAACATTATTTAGCGTTCGCCTCACACACCCAAGAACTATATTTATTTTTTAGTAATTGTGTAGACGAACACATCCCTTAATACCGTTCGTAACTATTTTCAAAAAAGAGCCGCATATTACATAGTGTTCTGTTCTTCGTTAAAAAAGAGTTTTTGTAGTGACACTGTAGACAAACATTATATTTTAATGTTCTATAATGTTTCTTTTTTACATTGATAAAGAAATGGACAAACACAAAACTTTTGCTACGACTGCAGCACGAACAGCTTGTGTGCGTATTGTGTATATGTTTTGTTTGTGTAAAATTTTTTTGCTGGCTTTTTGTTTTTTTTTTTGTATGTGTATTTTATTTTTGTAAACAATTTTTGGTTTTTTACCAGCCAAAAGGAACGAACATTAATGTGGATTTAAAAAAAACCAAACGGAACTTAATGTTCTCATCTTTTGTTGAGTTTGATAAAAAAAATTATTTTTTTTTGTGTTCGAAAGATGACTAACAGGAATATGTTATCTTTTTTAATGATTTTCTACACAAACACCAATTAGCGTTTGTGTTTTCCACAAATCTACGGAACCGAACACTTAGAAGCGATATTTAGTGTTTATTTTCGAACACTGATGTCAACATACAGATTAGTTGTCAAAACAATGCAAAAACAAAAACATTTGTAAAAGTGTGTATTGATATGTGAAAAAGTAGACATTAACTCAATAATAGCAAAATATATTAAACAAAATACAAATTAAGTCAACGACACTTTCAGAGTGTCGTTGACACAAGAAAAATAAAATGCTTATGTTTTTATACCCTCCACCACAATTAGTTGTGAAGAGGGTATATTCAGTTTGTCATTCCGTGTGAAACTTTTTTACTATTCATCTCAGACCCTATAAAGTATATATATTCTGGGTCCTTGAGTAATTTTAAGTCGATTTAGCCATGTCCGTCTGTCTGTCCGTCTGTCCGTCTGTTGAAAACACGCTCACTTTCGAAAAACTCAAAAGAAATCAACAAACTTGGTGTCAAATTACTTGTAGTTATCCTAAGCAGTTTGGGATTGAAATTCAGCAAAATCGGTTCAATAGGATCTGAGCTATGAACAAAATGTGGAACCACCACCTAAAAAAAATTGATAATTTTGTTACAAAAACTAACATAAATGGTGGAAAAATGCACAGAATGATATAAGATTTCGCAACAATTCGTTTTATTCAACTGGAAATCACGCTATGAAATTTCGTGAAGATCCGTCAATAATTTACCCTAGGCCCCATATAAGCCCTACTCCCGGGAAACAGTATATTAAGCCTAAAACCCTAACTAACAATGCTATCATTACAAGTTTTGGCAGGTCACAGTTACATAGGACTAGAAATTAAACTGTTAAGTTTCGTGAAGATCGGTCCATAATTTACCATAGACCCCATATAAAACCTACTTCCGGAAAACAACTTAGTACGCCTAAAAACGTAAAAAATAATGCTATCATAACAAAATTTGGTACATCAAAGTTTTATTGGACAAGAAATAAAATTGTGTTATTTCGTGAAGATCGGTCCATAACTTACCCTGGGCCCCATATAAACCTTACTCCCGGAAAACAGTTTAGTACGCCTAAATCCGTAAAAAATAATGCTATCATAACAAAATTTGGTACATCAAAGTTTTATAGAACTGGGAAAAAGACTGTGAAATTTCGTGAAGATCGGTCCATAATTTACCCTAGGCCCCATATAAACCCTACTACCGAAAAACAGTTTAGTCGCCTAAATCCATAATTAATAACAAATCGTCACAGTTTATGATAATAATAACATCATACAGATATTACTCCTTAAACATTCGAACTGTCGGTGGAGGGTATCAAAGATTCGGCACAGCCGAATATAGCACTCTAACTTGTTTTTTTTTGTCTTTAAATTAATTTTTGTCGAAATTTGAGATTCTCCTAAATTCATTCATGAATTTTTACGATTTAGGGCAACGACAATTGAAATACAAATTATGAATCAATAAGCAAAACCCAATTTGTGTTTACAATTGTCGTTGAACAGAAAAAAAATAAATGACCAAACAAAATTGACATAAAGAAATTTTACGATCAATTTTGTTTGATCAACATTTTTTTTTAACCATAGGAATAAGTTTTAGATTTTAAGAAAATTTTGCTTAAAATAAGATTTATGAATAAAGTGGAATCAGTTGAATATTAGAACTCAAACAAATAAGTTTTTTTTTTTCTTTAACAACGTAATTGGCGCAGTCGAGGGGTAAAATTCTTAAGAATTTTTAACAAGAAAGAACCTCTAATTAAAACTAAACTTTTAATAAAGTGAAACAAAGTGAACTATTTAAACTAAAGTTTAATTTTTCAAAAGAAACTGTATTTAAAACTAAAGTTTTAATAAAACAAATTTTAAAGTCGAACTAAAGTTTGAAAACACATTTATTCTAAAGAATAAAACGTTCAAAAAAATTTTAAGTGAAAATAATATACATAAGTTAAAAAGTGAAGTGAATAATAATAACAAAAGCCTACAAAAATGAGCAGATTTGACGCAAACAGAGATTTGGCACAACCAGCCAATGAAACACAAATGGCACAAGTAATTGGGGCCCAAGAGGAGATAATAAATCAGTTAAGAACACAACTGGGAATATTGCAACGGCAGGAAGTTCAGGAATACCTGTTAACCCCTAAAGAAATTATAACACAGTTCAGGCAACTGAAAGTTCTGGACAACAACCATGACGTCAATGCCTTTATAAAATCAGTGGAAGCAGTATTCGCTTTATGCCCAAAGAATAATCTTCAGCTAATGAATTTAATAATGGCGATCATAATCAACGAGAAAATAAGTGGCGAAGTCGGAAGTTACATCAGAGAATCGGGTTCGAACACAACATGGAATGAAGTTAAAGCCAAGCTAATGAAGTATTACAAGCCAAGAACAACGTACAGCGACGTCTTCAACAGATGCAGAAATATAAAAGTAAGCAATTTAAGAGAATTATTTAATTATTTTGATAAAGCTAAGTATGAATTAAGCCAAATATATTTATTTGATGAAAATCAACCAGATATTTATAGACCAGATAGAGTAGATGTAGATTTAGCAAATATACTTGTAGAAAAAATAGATATCCCAATGAGAGTACATTTCGACCTTAACGCTACTCTAAATAACATTGTGATGAGATATTCACAAATTAAAGCACTAGATGACCCCAGGGCTATTCACCTAAACCATAGGAAAACTCCAAATACTAATAGAAACCACCAAAATTATACAACAATCACCCTTATTGTGTTTGGCGTATTTAAAATACGCCTACGACTGTTTGGTAATAGATTAAAGAGAACGTTAACTTTTTTCCTTTAATCTATTACCAAACAGTCGTAGGCGTATTTTAAATACGCCAAACACAATAAGGGTGAATAAGTAATAATAGATACAATCAAAATAACACATTTCCAAACAAAAACGAAAACACTCAAAATTATACAACAACAAATACTAATAGATACAACCAAAATAACACATTACCAAATAAAAACGAATACACTCAAAATTATACAGCAACAAATACTACTAGATTCAATCAAACTAACAACCATTCAAACAGAAATGAATACAACCAAAACACTAATAGATACAATAACAGGCAAAATAGACAAAATTTCCGTGAAGATAACGACACAAAACAAACAAGAACAAGTCATATGAGCACCGAAACCCGTTTTCCCACTCACGAACCTATGGAAATAGGAACAATTAATGAGACTCAAACTCATGAAGAAAGGGAAATAAATTTTTTAATATCGCCTCAAAATCCACCTTACCAATAGTTACGATTTCCATAGGAAATCAGTCAATCAGATGTCTTATAGACACAGGTTCTACCACAAGTATTCTTTCAGAAGGAATACTAACGGAACAATATATAAAGGTTAAACCTGAGAAACCCTTATATTTCAAGACACTGAACGGCTCGAACGAAATTAAATATGTAGTAACTACACCATTCCCAAAAGAATTTGGTTGCCATGGTACACTCCAATGGAAAATTATTAATTTTTCAAATGAAAATTTCTCAGGTATAATAGGACAGAATTTTTTACAAGCTCTTAAAGCAATAATTAACACTGACCAAAAATACATAAAAATATTAGATAATAAGTTATATTTTGAAGATTACAATTACCCTTCTTATTTTCAAAACGTCTGCAGTCTACAACACATTGAAAATATTGATATTAAGGATAGTTTTGATTTTTCCTATATGAACGAAGAAGAACGTCAGGCAACCCTAAGGCTGCTTACTGAATTCGGAGATTTGTTTTTTAGAGAGGGAGATATTTTGTCATGCACAAATATGGTTAATCACGAAATAATAACCACAACGGATAGGCCATTATATTCTAAAATATATAGATATCCTCAGGTGCATGAGGAGGAAATTAAAAGACAGATTAAGGATATGATTAGACAAAATATAATACGTGAAAGCAACTCACCATACAATAGCCCATTGTGGATCGTCGATAAAAAACTCGATAATTCAGGGACAAAGAAATACAGAATTGTTATCGACTATAGGAAATTAAACGAATGTACAGTAGATGATAAATTTCCCATTCCAAACCTGAACTCATTACTAGATAAATTAGGAAGGGCTCAGTACTTCACAACCTTAGATCTAGCTAAGGGCTTCCACCAAATTATGGTTAGAGAAGAAGATAGGAAGAAAACCGCGTTTTCTACACCTTTTGGGCATTATGAATTTATCCGTATGCCTTTTGGTCTGAAGAATGCCCCATCAACATTCCAAAGGCTGATGAACAAGGTTCTCCACGAATACATTAATAAAATATGTGTCGTCTACATGGACGACATATTAGTATTTGGTACCTCTCTAAAGGAACACATTATTAATTTAAAGTTGGTATTTAAAGCATTAAAATATGCAAAATTAAAAATACAAATTAACAAATGCGACTTTCTGAAGAAAGAAACGCAGTTTCTAGGACACATCCTCTCAGCAGACGGAATAAAACCAAATCCTGCTAAAGTCGAAATTATTAGAAACTTAAAAATACCCAATAATGCAAAGAAAATCAAATCATTCTTGGGAATGACGGGATTTTACAGAAAATTTGTTAAAGATTATGCAAAAATTGCATATCCAATGACCCGATACCTAAAAAAGGACCAAAAAGTTAACGAAAACGATCCCGCTTTTATAACTTCATTTGAAAAATTGAAAGATGTTGTCACTAATTCTCCCATATTAAGGTATCCCAATTTTACAAAAAAATTCAAAATTACTACTGATGCTAGTAATTTTGCAATTAGAGCCGTTCTGTCCCAAGACGGACATCCGGTTGCATATGCCTCTAGAACACTAAATAAACACGAAACTAATTACGCTACAATTGAAAAAGAATTGCTGGCAATAGTATGGGCCTTAAAATACTTTCGACCATACATTTTTGGAAGACAATTCGACTTAGAAAGTGACCACCAACCACTGAAATGGCTGATGACTAAATATTCAGGTAAAGACATAAATCCAAGACTTCAAAGATGGCTTATTGGCTTGAGGGAATATGATTTCTTAATTGAATATATAAAAGGGAAAACCAACAATGTCGCTGACTTCTTGAGCAGAATAAGTAACGACGAAATTAATGCTCAAGCAGAAACTTGCGAAAATGACGAAGAAACCAATAGCATGCCAGTCGAAGTAGAAACAGTCCACTCGCAAGAAGAAGATCTAGGATATAGCATTCCAATTTTGGACACAGTCGTCAATAGGTTCAAAACACAAATTATTATTACTCTAGAGAAACAAAATACTGTTGAAATTATATTTAATTGCAAAAGAATATATATAGATAAAAATGATATCGATCAATGTTTTTGTTTGTTTTGGATATCATTAGAAGAGAAATAGGGAGAGGAAAAGTAGGCATATATTCCCACCTTAACGATCATGAATACTATAATGTTCAAAAAATTATCGAAGAAGAGTTCTCCGAAAATACTGATGTAAAATTTGTTAAATGTTCACTATTAGCAATGGACATAGAAGACGAAGCTAATTTAAGGACACAAATTGCTTTATTTCACAAAAACGAAAGCGGTCACTGTGGAATAACGGCAACCTTTGAAAAACTAAAAATAAAACTATATAATCCTAACCTCAGAGAACAAATAGCTAAAGTTATAAATAATTGTGACATTTGTTCCGGAGGAAAGTATGACAGAAATCCGATAAGAAACAAATTTTATTTAACCGAAACACCAAAAACTATTAATGAAATTATCCACGTAGACACTTACGTTAGTAGCAAATGTGCATTTATTGTTTTTATCGATAAATTTTCGAAACATGCTACATGTTTTCCTCTCACAGACAGAAACAGCAGAACACTAGTTGCACAATTAGAACAATTTTTAGCACTCAAAGGTAAAGTTAATAAGATCGTTTTTGATAATGAATTCAACAATGAAAATGTAAAGGAGTTTCTACAAGCAGAAGGTATAGAATACCATATTACAAAGCCAAACAGTCATACCGGTAACAGCGACATAGAAAGGCTTAACAACACTATTACTGAAAAAATAAGAACTTTAAATCTCGAAAATCATCACCCAACAAATACAAAGAGCAATTAGGATATAAAATGACACATATCACAGCACAATTAAATGCACACCGTTACAAGTCCAAAATCACACAATTGACCACACAACAATTTATGAAAGATTATGTAAAGTTAAACAACAAAGAATAACAAAAGCAAATAAGAATAGGTAAATTTATACAGAAACCCGACAAGAAGGTTTTATAAGAAACTATAAAAATTTAAGACATAAGGAACAACCAAAATTTAGGAAAATGCCTTTGCAGGGAATACATACTGACAATATAAAAAGACCCAATAAATTTAACAATATTATAGTAGATTAAAATTAACAACAGATCAATATTACAGGCAACATTGTGGATAATAATGACAATAATGCTATTAGCACCAACCCAAGCCAACATAGTGCTTCAACCAATAATGGAAACTAACGGTTACATAGAGATTAATAACAGTAATTCTAGTATACCAATAGAGTCAGATTTAATTTTACACTACATGGGTGTAAAAGAAACAACAGATATTCTTCTAGAAATGAGAAACGATTTAAATACTTTGAATACAAATGAACAAATATTTATAAAAAATGAAATAGATACATTATTAAGCAAGTTAAAAACAATAACACCAAATAACAGACAAAAACGTGGACTGATTAACTTAGTAGGAAATGCATGGAAATATCTCTTCGGCACTATGGACAACACTGACCAGGAGGACATCACTGATCATTTTAATACAGTCGATACTAACATACATAATTCCATTACAAACTTAAATCAACAAATAAAAATTAACGATCACTTAAACAAAACAATACTACTTATAAGAGATACTCTAACACAAAACCAAAAGAACAGTATGCATTTCATGGAAGGACTCCACAAATCAGTAAGGAACATACTTAAAAGGACCATTTATCTTGAACACTTACTTATCTTAACAACAATAAGAAATCACATAGAACACATACAAAACTATATAACAACAGCACAAAATGGTAAAAGTGACGCTAGCATTTTGACAAAACAAGAAATCGAAGATTACGAAATTAATATAAGTAAAATTAAATATTTAAGAACAGCTGTTCTCGAAAAAAACAATGAATTAATTTTTGTAATTAAAATACCCAAAACATTCCAATATGTACAAATAATAACTATAATACCCATACCCTATTTAAATAAAGAAATAGAGGAAGGAATTGAAAATATATTCAAATACAATAATGAAACCTATACATATAAGGAAAACAATTATATAAACGAATGTAGGATATCAAAACATTGTACAATAACAAAAACATGTAAACTTGTAAAGAACGCAGTGTTACCACCAGCAAAATTCAAAATTACACTTGAGATGAAGCAAAATTACCCGATTTAAATAAAATTACACCTGATAAAAAATTTAAGTTTTATTTAATAAAAGACATTTACAAAGAAAAAATGATCATTGCCATTCCTTTATGATGGGTGTTTTTTTTAGCCCGAAAGAACTAACGAAAGGTTAGCTGACAAACGAACTGTCACACTGCTCTCACTTTTTCATACGATCGATCGTAACTTATTTTTTCACAAATGAAGGCGATTTGTAGATTTAGAGAAAAAAAACCTGTAAATTAGACTTCAAGGCCGTGCGGTGTGACACCTCTTGATTGTTTTCCGTAGGGCTGTGAAGTCACTGGCTTGTGCTGATAAACTAGCAACAATTGACGTCTTGGAGGTCAACAGCAATGCTCGGAAAAGAGGAACAAAATTGGACGTCTGCACTGCATTTCGTCAAGGACAGGTGCGGTGCCTATTTGTTTAGAGTCAGTTTCAATTGGCAATGTCGTGTATTAATCTGCGATTAAAATTAATTTTTTTGTATTGTCTACCATTTCACCCCTTATACCTTATTTAGTAAACAAAATGCCTGCAGGGTGTTATACAACGGTCCCTTTCGAAATTCAGTTTTACAACTGTTAAGGGCGTTACATATTCTATAAAATAAAGCATTTGAAAGTTTCCAGACACAAACAAAATTAATTAAATGTTGGAATATTGAAAACATTTCTACCCCCAGGCTAGATTGTAGTTTGAATAACTTTTTTCAATAAACTTCAAGTTCTAAATCACAATGATGGTCATATTTATCTATTTTTTTTTTTTTTATTTTGCCTAAACACTAAAAAAATTTTGGCTAACTATCTAGAGTTATATTGCCAGGGTATCACACGGTTTGTTGGAGCCTCATCCACAAGTCCTCGATCGACCTAGACCTTCGTATAGGAAGGCGAAGAGCTTCCAGAATAAGCTCCAGAGTATATCTTGTCTCCACAGTAAAACGTCTGAGTTATTTCCTTGGTACTCCACCAGTAAAACGTCTGAGTTATATTGGTTCTCCACCAGTCACATGAGTTATTAATGGTTCTCCACCAGACAAAACCTCAAATTTAGGTTAAAAACGATTGCATATAGTTAATGCAGATACCGCAAAAACTGCAACTCGGCACAGTTATACGACGCCGAAACACTAACCAATGCGGGGTGACAACGCAAAACGCAACAAAAGCAGACAAACAAAAACGACCTGTTTGCCCTTAAGAAACAATGACAAAAAGCGCGAGCTGCTTCTCCACTCAGAGCAGTTTTACGAGTGCATATTTATCTAAATCTAAGAGCCTATCTTTTTAATTTCAATTTCGTGTTTATTTATATTTTAAAATAAATAAAACAGTTTATCCGAATAAACTTATGTGTGATTTAGTTAAAAGGGTAATAGTCTGGCCGCGCAGAAGAAATCACTGTTGCAGATTTGATTTACATACATAACAGTGCTGCGAGGGGAAGAATACAAAAGTTACGCTATTTTCCAAAAAAATTAAGAATTTTTGTTAAAAGTTACACTTCAAAAAATTTCTTGAATAAACAGTAAAAGTGATAAAAGCAAGACCATAAATCAATTATTGAACAAAAGCAAAGCTTAAAGTAATTTGTATGCCTATTGCATGAGAACTTAAAAATAGGTTTTAAGCGAAAAATACTGTACGTTTATAGACTCTACAGGTTTTAGCCACTTTATCGATATATTACAATTTATCTGTTTTTTCTGCCGTTATAAGTAAATTTAATATAAAGGATTTACGTGATAATCCATTTAGCAATGAAAGCATATTTGCCACATACTTAATTCATCTATAAGCAGGCATCAAATGCAAAAGTAAAATCATAAATCGTTTATTTTTTTCATCATGAAAAAAAATAGTTTTTGGCTTAGGTATCAGGGAAAATATCTTGTTTGGCCTTCTAATGAGTGTCGTTGTCGTGATTTCGACTTTCAAACGGCTGCGACTTCGAACACGAAAACGACTTCCGTCACCTATTTTTTAAAAATTTCTTAAAAATTTCTGCTAGTAAAAATTTTACTAGTTAAGTTATGTTCATACCTGTTAAATATTTGGCGTCCCTTGTTTTAATAAAAAAAAATATTTGCTTTTGCAAAACGTTTAGCTAGATCAAACATCATTATACAGTTTCTTAATTACATTATACAATTATCTTCTTACAAATAAAGTTAAGCATATCCATAGAAATTGTTAAAAATAAAGCTTAAGTTTGATCAATTTACTGGTCAAGCTTTCTTTGGATTTTTTTTTTTTTTTGTTTATTTATATAATTATTCTCAGCTATAATTACATAAGCAATACTTAGGCCCGTTTTCACAACTTACCGATAGCTAAAGGTAGGAAGTTATTAACCGTATAAAAAGTGTTCCATTATTACAACTTCACTTTAACCTCTCAGGTAGGATGAATCTTAATTTACTTTATTGCTAACTTTAGGTTAAAGTAACGTTTTATAAGTCCGGTTAAAGTCTACTTTTAGCTATCGGTAAGTTGTGAAAACGGGCCTTAATCTATAAAAAATATCGAAATTATTAAAACTTACTACAAGAAACTATAAAAAAAAAATTAGCTTTATTTTTTGGCTTTAAATTTCCTTCTTTAGCTTTTTTAGTTCCATTTCAAACATGATTTAGCTCTATATTTTAAAAAAATCTGGTCACACTTCTTTCCTTAAAAGAAACCGAGACTTTGGTTCAGAAGACTGTGTGTATCAACAATATTTAAAAAGAAAAAAATGTCATCACTGAAATCGAATCATGATTTTATTTGGGTATCTGAAGTAAGAATTTAAAATAACACCTGAATTACACCTATGAGAAATTACCCACGCTCTACCCACGACAGTAAAAATTATACCAAATTCGGGTAATTACCCACAAAGTGGCAACACTGAAAGAACGATAATACAGAAATCATAAATATCAATGATCAAACGATCATAGTCAAAAATGCAAAAAACAACACAATTACGAATAATAACAACAACGCAAAAAATGTATTAAATGGAAATTTTTTAATACAATACAATAATTGCACATTAACGATAGCAAACAAAAAATTTTCAAATCAAAACAAAATGTATTTAGATAAAATAATAGTTCCAAAATTCAGAAATATAACGTTTAACAGTACACTTACAATGGAAGAAGTTAAACTAAAAACTATTCAGAATTTAAAAGAAATAGAAGAAATTAAATATAACAATAAAATGGTATCCTACATTATACCACCAATTGTGGTTGTACCACTTATAATAATATTAATATTTTTATTATATGATAAATGCAAAACACAAAATAAAAGAATTCAGGAGAATCCTTTATCTAGAGGGGGAGGAGTTACGTACATACTTCCACAACCACCCCTCGTAGACATTAACTCAATAATAGCAAAATATATTAAACAAAATACAAATTAAGTCAACGACACTTTCAGAGTGTCGTTGACACAAGAAAAATAAAATGCTTATGTTTTTTTTTTTGTCTTTAAATTAATTTTTGTCAAAATTTGAGATTCTCCTAAATTCATTCATGAATTTTTAAGATTTAGGAAAGGGCAACGACAATTGAAATACAAATTATGAATCAATAAGCAAAACCCAATTTGTGTTTACAATTGTCGTTGAACAGAAAAAAAAAAAAATGACCAAACAAAATTGACATAAAGAAATTTTACGATCAATTTTGTTTGATCAACATTTTTTTTTAACCATAGGAATAAGTTTTAGATTTTAAGAAAATTTTACTTAAAATAAGATTTATGAATAAAGTGGAATCAGTTGAATATTAGAACTCAAACAAATAAGTTTTTTTTTTCTTTAACAACGTAATTCGCGAGCTCTGCCGTCTTCTGTCAAAAAAAGTTAAACTAGTGTATTTTCATAAAACATGCAAAATCTTTTGACGCGTTTACGCCAGAAAGTTGGTTAACTTTGAACTTTTTAACGCGTTTTTTTTTGACAAGTAATCAGCTGACATTAAAAAGAATAATTTAACAAATTTGTGAATCATGAAAGAAAAATTTATTAAAGAGCTTAAAAAACATACAATATTATTTATTTATTTATTTATTTTATTTTTACATTACGTATAACCTAGCCTTTAAATCGGTTACAAATTTTTACTAACAATTGTAAATAAATTAATATATGAATGTATGTATATAAAATTAAAATTCAATAAAATAACAAAATCTTGATATACTTTCGAACCCGTTTTTAATGCTCAAATAAGTAAACAAATAAAAAACAGCTGACAGAAATGGCTTTTGTAACGCGTGTTGTGTAACAAGGCGAATTGACTAGAAGGTGGGGTCAAGTCAACATGTGGTGTTTTTTTTCGGTGGTCGACTTGTCAAAGTTTGTATACAAACTGGTTTTTTGTGTAAACAAACCTGTTTTTTTAACTAGCAATATTTTTGACAACCCGACCACAGAAGCATTGTAGTTGTAGAGTTGACCTCACCTTCTAGTCAATTCGCCTTGTTGTGTAACTTGCAATTTTTTACGCGCTAAAGTTTTTAAACTCACGATACTCGTCGACGAACTAACGCGTGCAGGGTTGTCAGATTTTTTTGAGCTCCATAGCCAAACCGGATGTCGTAAATCGCCAAACGTCAATTTTGTTCAGTTTTCGAAATGTTTTTTTTTTTTTTTAATTAAATTTTGCATACAAAAAAAAGCTGATATAATATTGCAGTCAAAAATCGCCAAAAACTGAGAAAAAATACAAATTTTTTATTTCAAAATCGCTGAAATAATATATAATATGAATGGTAAAAATAGCCAAATAAATCGTCAGTTATATCAAAAATCGCCACAAAAGTCGCCAGTCGCCAAATGGAAAATCCCATCGCCAAACACGTTTCAAAATCGCCACGTTTGGCGAGAAATCGCCATATCTGACAGCCCTGCGTATAATGTCGACGTCGCACTCATAAATATTTCTCTTGTGAGTATGAGTGAATCAGAGTAGTTTAGTTTAAATGATTTCTACGCACTTTGCATTTGCCCATAGCTGTTTATGAGTATGCGTATAATGTCGACGTCGCACTCATAAATATTTCTCTTGTGAGTATGAGTGAGTCAGAGCCCTGCAAATAATAGGACCAGTCCAAACACGCGTGTAAAGAGTAGCCCACAAGGGACCAGGACTAGTCCAAAAGTAACCCAAACGTATGGAAAAAACATGGTCTATTTAACATTACGATGTCCTAGGGGAGGACCATATAACCCACCTTTGGACTACGAAGGAGTAGTTTTAAAACTACTCCATGGTATACTCAAGAGGATTAGTTTTGAAGTCGTTTAAAAACGAAAGAACGTCGTTAAAAAACGAAGACAAGTCGTCTCACTACAAACACTTTTTAACAATGACATGGTCCATGCTTGCATTATATCGGACCAGTCCATGGAGTAGTCCATTTTATCAAAATCGATCAGGTGGTCCAAATTTATTTGCTGGGAGTAGTTAAGTTGATATCAGGGCTGCCAGATTGGACGATTTATCGTCATTTTGACGATTTTTTGTTCCGAAACTAGCAAAGTGCTGATTTTTGTCTAAAAAGTGACGATTTTCTCAGTCTCCAAAAACAGCTAATTTTCTGACAATTTCGTTTTTTAATCTTGGAATGTTTAACAGCCGTATCTTAATAAGAGCGGAAGGCGAAACTTTTATGCCATACCAAAGCGAGAGCGTCAACTTTGTATCACGAACAGTAGTGTTAGCTTTCTTGTTTAATAAAACCCACAAATTATAAATAAAAATAGAGATAAAAACGCTAGATTGACCAAAAAAAAAGCTAAATTGCCATTTTTAATTAACAATAGCTGCAAACTTCACTGCTAAACGAGCTGTCAAAATCGGGGTTTCCAATTGCAAAGTGTTCAGGCCGCTCTATTCAAAAACTAGAAAACTCGTACCGCTTTTGTTTAGGTACGGCTGTAATATGCAAGTCTTAAGAAAATCTTTGATTATTTTCAGAGTACAAGAACAACAATGTTACGCCTTGCTTATCTTTCGTCAACAACATCATCGAATGAGCCTTTTACGGCTCTCTGTATAAATCAGATTTTCAACAATTATATGGCAAGCATTTCACGAGTTGTAAGAGAATATCTACATGAGTCTCATACGATTCTTGATATGAAAGTCTCGCTAGATTGCACTACTTGACAGTTTGATGACTAAATGAATCTGACTGAAATCTTTATATAAAATTGTCCGCTGCATCAGACTTGTCAAAAGTAGAAGTGTTTGAGATATTCCAAAATAACCGTTTTTTGTGTTTTTAGAAAAAGATTATGTGACTGAAATGCAAATATCTTCAAAAGCTGATGTCTTTCTTTCTATTTCGTGAAAGGCTATAATATTTCTAAAATAACCATGGGCCGTTTGTAAAGATGAGTCCATAAATGGCAGAGTTATAGTGGAAAAAATTTCAAACTTCATTATAAATTTGATGATTTTTTTCAATTTTGCTCTTTTTTATATTTGAATCCAGCGGATCATTTTACAACAAGATTAGGTGTCAGATTCATTTGGTCACGACAGTGTTAGCTTTACCCACCTCTTCAACGATTCCTACAACGATTGAAGAAGCATCTTTCGCTGTGCTATGGAAGAATCTCACTCGTGGTACGATCAAAGACGCTCTTTATGAGACTCCCAGTAGCTCTTACACGTTTGAAAATGCTAGCTGTGTTTGAAGTAATTATGTTTTTGTTTGAATTTTTTTTTTTTTTTATAAAATTCGAACAAAAATTGTTTAAAAACAACTAAATTTTAAGTTGTCCGATTTTTTGACGATTTTTCGAAACGATAAAGACGATTTTTTTATTTTTTCTCAGCAAACTGACGATTTTCTCATAAATTTATCTGGCAGCCCTGGTTGAAATGATATCTACGCACTTTAACTTAAGCGGCTTTACGTACTGTACAATTATATCGCCAATGTGTATGTGATATTCGTTGATGGCACAATATATTGGCAACAATCAAACGATTTTTGATTTTTATTGCACAACGAAAAGAATGTAGAATGTGTTGGCAACATTGTACAATGCTGTTTATGTTACTCCTATAGGTTATGTTCACCTTTTTATTGAATGAATGAAAACAATGTGCGACTTATTGCATAATATAGGACAAAATGGAAATAATATGGCGAATATGATATACAATAATATTGCAAGTGTATGGGCCGCTTTACAATTGCATGAGTCAGTATGAGTGTTGAAAAAACGATTCATTGCTGATCTCTGGTACGTCCCTGCAAATAAAATTGGACCACCTGATCCATTTTGATAAAATGGACTACTCCACGGACAGGTCCGATGTAATGCAAGCATGGACCATGTCATTGCAAAAAGTGTTTGTAATGAGACGACATGTTTTCGTTTTTTAACGACATGCATTCGTTTTTAAACGACTTCAAAACTAATCCTCTTGAGTATACCATGGAGTAGTTTTAAAACTACTCCTTAGTGGTCCAAAGGTGGGTTATATGGTCCTCTCCTAGGACATCCTAATGTTAAATAGACCAGGTTTTGTCCATACGTTTGGGTTACTTTTGGACTAGTCCTGGTCCCTTGTGGACTACTCTTTACAAGCGTGTTTGGACTGGTCCTATTATTTGCAGGGGTACGTGTATGGTTTTGATCTTTACCCATACATGTCCGTACATGTTTTCTCACTAATATTGAAAGAGTACTTAAAATTATACTTTTGTCATTCTCTGGTTTTTACACAAACAAAATTAATGTTGTTTTTTTTATTGTTCATTTGTTGTAGACTTGCATTTACTTGGTATAAATATACTTTGGCCACAACTAATACAATTTTTACAACCAAAATTTTTGAAAATGTTACCAAATGTGAAAAAATATAACCAATTTTAAAATGCCTTTTATAAATTGAGATAAACATTAAACATTATTTTAAGTTGCATTGTAATACAAAGGTTAGATATGTGCACTTTATAGTAAAATAATAATTATAAGTCAAGAAAACAAAACAAAAAATGAAATTATTTTACATATTTAAAAAATAACTAGAAACTTAATTACCCCCAATTTCACCAAGTTCCGCTAAAACTAACTATTAGTTTAACTTCCAGATAACTTCCAGTTAACAATGTGTTTTGACACCTATAACTGATAGTAAATTATAACTAAACTTGGTGAAATTTGGGGGTAAAAGTTTTTATTTATTCGAGACTTTTTCCGTAAAAAATATTTTTATTTTATAAGAGTTAAACCCGTAAAATTTCCATACAAAATTCAGTATGTGGGCAATTCCACGCATAAGTCTACCATAAATGGAAAAAATTAATAACTGATTTTGGTAGTTAAAATTCTTAAGTATGGTGGCAACATTATGTTACTTTTAAGTTTTAATAGTGGCAACAACCCAGTAAAAACTTCGCCTACAAAACAATGTGTTGAGTAATCTGAAAAACATAAAGGCACTACTTACAATTCTACTGAAAGAACCAATGAATTTTACAAGGGATGCCCCAAAATGAACGCATTCAAAAGTAAGTCTTTATTTTTTCACTGCATACATCCAGAAAAAAGTTGTTACAGAAGTTGTTATAAATGTAGTTATAGAAGAGTTTCTAAAAAATGAGTTAAAGAAGCTATTCATTTTGAAAAAGTAAGCGAAGTTTTTACTGGGAATTCTTTGATATTTTATTATTATTATTTTTTTAAAGATATAATAATATTATTATTAAATTAAGCTTGAGGTCTCTTTTTTATAAAAAATATTAAATTATTAAATTTTCCTTACATAAGAGTTGGCTATTTAATTTATGTACTAACATCGTCCTCAATTGTGTTATAATCCTAATAAAAAAAAATTATTTAATTATCAAAGTAATTATTATTTAAATTATATTCATTGATAGTGAATATAAATTTATCTTACCTTTATTCTTTTGTAAGTAGGGTAGCCAGATTTTGAATTCGAAAAAGCAGTACATTGGTTATGAAAAAACAGTACAATCAAGAAAAAAACAGTACATTTTTTTACGAAAGCATAACTATTTATTAAATACTAGCTTAACCCGTGCGCTTCGCTACACTGCTTTAACCACTTCTTCAGTTGAGAGATACTTAATATATGCATCCTATGGGAGGTATTTCCCCCTGTGCCTACCGGCTTTATTTTTATTTTCAAAAGTGTAGCATACCATAAGAGTGACTTTTACAAAGTTTGAACATTCTCACTTAACAGTTCTTAAGATATGCGATATTAAACATTGGTGTCCCATGGGGGGTAACACTTCCCCCGCTGCTATTTTATTTCAGTTTTGGGGCTCTGAAGATCCTACTATCAAAAGTTCAACAAAATCCGTGCAGTGGCTCTTAATTATATTTCTATCTATGAGGGGTACTGCTCCTTCTCTGTCAACCCCGCCCATTTTTATATTGAAATTTAAAGTTAACCATAATAGTAGCTTTAACCACGTTTGAAGACTCTCCCTTTAATAGTTCTTCAGTTGAGTGATATTTAATATATGCATCCTATGGGAGGTATTTCCCCCCCTGCGCCTACCCGCTTTATTTTTATTTTCAATAGTGTAGTATACCATAAGAGTGACTTCTACAAAGTTTGAACATTCTCACTATAACAGTTCTTAAGATATGCGATATTAAACATTGGTGTCCTTTTGGGGGTAACACTTCCCCCGCTACTATTTTATTTCAGTTTTGGGGCTCTGAAGATCCTACTATCAAAAGTTCAACAAAATGCATGCAGCGGCTCTTAATTATATTTCTATCTATGAGGGGTACTGCTCCTCCCCTGTCAACCCCGCCCATTTTTATATTGAAATTTTCATTTTACCATAATAGTAGCTTTAACCACGTTTGAAGGCTGTCCCTTAAATAGTTCTTCAGTTGAGCTATATTTAATATATGCATCCTATGGGAGGTATTTCCCCCCTGCGCCTACCGCTTTATTTTTATTCTCAATAGAGTAGTATACCATAAGAGTGACTTCTACAAAGTTTGAACATTCTCACTGTAACAGTTCTTAAGATATGCTATATTAAACATTGGCGTCCTATGGGGGGAACCACTTCCCCCGCTACTGTTTTATTTAAATTTTGGGGCTTAGAAGATCCTACTACCAAAAGTTCAACAAAATGCGTGCAGCGGGTCTTAAGATATGCGATATTAAATATTGGCATCCTATGGGGGGTACCAATTCCCCTGCCCCGATTTTGGATTTCAAAATCAACTAACCATCATCACTCCTCCCTGTACCTTCCCTAAAAATTTTATGGCAATCGGTCGAGCCGTTCTCGAGTTATGGAGTGACAATCAAAATGTACACTTCTTTTTATATATATAGATTTACAACTCTTGAACAACAATAATATAAAGAAATAGACTTCAAACATCAACATCAAAGGAAAGATTCACATTTAATGGTATTTCATATACAAAATGACACCATTTGCGTTTATAAAGCATACACCACAAACGAAGCATTTGGTCATTGTATAATTTTCCAATGTATAATGTTTAAATACCTTAGTTTATATAACTTAAAAAACTTATTCATTGATTGAGTAAGTAGAATTTTCTTTAAACATATTGGTATTTAAAGAAATTTTCACCACACACATATTGTGGAACTATCGCATAAATTTCAGAAAATATTTGTTTCTTTCTTTAATTTAAATTTTAAACGGTAGTCATATGTCTTAAAATAATAACACGAAAATATATGAAGGATGTGAGCAACCCTTTATTTAATCTGTGTATTAATAACAAATTGCAAAACAACAATTTTTTTAAACTAAATATTGTAAAATACACTGTGCAACAAAATTAGGGTCATCGCCACCAGCCTCAACACTTGCACCGCGAAATGAAAGTAGACTACTAGTAGAGTCTATTTATGGGCCCCTAAAGTTTTTTTTAATTTTTTGAAAAGGCGTTTGGTATAAGTCAAAAAAAATATACTAAATGTACTTGTGAGCTGAAAACTAATTTTAGATGTCTTCAGTAGAATCGTATGGCTACTCTTCTCTTAGAATTTATTAACCCTCTAACTCTTATTTTAAGGGGTAATTTTTGCCCTTTTTCCCAACTCTTAAAAAAAGTATACTAAAACGGCACTTATAAGAGTTAAAAAGCTCTACGAATATTCTCTGCATCAAATTTCACTTGTGGTCTTCTAAGACCAAAAATCATCCAATGCAAGTAAAACGGGTTTTCGAAATTCCGGGCCTTGATTTTTTTAATTTTTCGAAAACCCGTTTTACATACATTGCACGATTTTTTGGTCTTAGAAAACCGCTAGTGAAATTTGATGAAGAAAATATTCGTAGAATATTTTAACCCTCTTACGTGCCGTTTTAGTGTAGAAGTTAAAAAAATTACAAAAATTACCCCTTAAAATGAGTGTTAGAGGGTTAATATATTCCATGAAAAGAAACGCCATACAGTTCTACTGAAGATATCTGAAATAGTCTTTTAGGTCAGAAGTACATTTAGTATATTTTTTTTGATTTGTACCAAACGCCCTTTCAAGAAATTCAAAAATTTCAATGCCCGAAATTTCGAGAATTCGTTTTTGATACATTGCACGAACTTTTGGTCTTAGAAGATCCCTAGTGAAATTTGATGCAGAAAATATTCGTAGAGCATTTTAACCCTAATAAGTGCCATTTTGTATACTATTGTTTAAGAGTTGGGAAAAAGGGCAAAAATGACCCCTCATAATGAGAGTTAGAGGGTGAATAAATTCTAAGAAAAGATTCGCCACACGATTCTACTGCATTTTTTTTTACCTCAGAAGTACAGTTAGTATATTTTTTTTGACTTATACCAAACGCCTTTTCAAAAAATTAAAAAAATTTAGTGGCCTATATTTCGGGAGCCCAAGCTAACTTTTCAAAACCCTTTTGCAGATTTGCTCTACTAGTAGTCTAGTGTTAAGGCTGTTTTTTTTTGTTGCACAGTGCTATAAGGATATTATGACAATATAGCTTGATAGCATACCGGTTAAAATTCCCAAATGTGTATTATTTAAAAACGATTTTTCTTAATATCTTTGTTTTTTGGACACTAAACTTAAAAATCAGTACAGAAAACAGTACAAAGTGTAAAAAATAGTACATTTGCGTACTGTTTTGGCTGTTGTACATAAAACAGTACAATTGACAAAAATCAGTACATGTACTGCTAAAAACAGTACGTATGGCAACCCTATTTGTAAGTATTTATCTATCCATTTTCAAACACAAATATAAAGTGTTTTATATTTTCCTAATAGAAAAAGAAATTTTAACTGAATTATTTTAGGTTTAAAAATTATTTCTTTTTTAACTTTGGCCTTTAAAGCTTCGTTCTATTCAAAAAAACATTTTCACTTGGTGTTCATAATACAGCAACAATTTCTTTTGTAACTACACACATTTTGCATCAAAAAACCGTTTGCAAATTTTAGCCACAACAATATTATGCATTTATATTTATTTTTGTTAACATTTTGTTAAAATTTTCATTCAAAACTAAATAAAATTATTTTAAACGTCAGAAACAATATCATACAAATTGTTGCTGAAGTTCTAGTTGACTCAACTTTGGTTACATTTTTAATAAAAAATTGCAAAACGATAAAAAAAATATAAAATTTCAAGTGAATTCTTTTAAAATTTAAATAAATCACAAATATTTGTTGTAAAAAATCGTTAAATACGGTACACAGACGAAAAAAAAATAAAAAAATATGATTGTATCAACTTTTCCACCCTAGAAGAAAATAAAAAAACAGCTGTTGAATAATTTGCCGGCCACATCAAAATAAAAATTATTAAATATTAAAGAAATATTAAAAATAAAGCAAAAATATATCTGAGGACCAAGGTGCAAGTTTAAATGTGCAAGTTAGTGAATAATACGCCAGCTAACAATGTTCCAATGCTTAATAAAATGTTTTTTCGTCTTTATTTTGTAATCTAAAGTGGATCTCATAAATCACAAAGATTTTACTTTTTATTTGTAGTGTGATAGTGTAGAAGCAAAATGTAATGAAAAAAAATTTCTCTTTGATTTTTTGACAATCAGACCAAAAATCATTTCATTTTGTAAGACCAAAAGTCTTAAGACTTGTGTGATAGTGTAAAACAGCCTTTATTAGCAGTCCTTTACAGGAAGAGGCAGCATCAGCTTTTTTTTTGGATAAACACATAAAAACAAACATAAATAAAAAACAAGTTAGAGTGCTATATTCGGCTGTGCCGAATCTTTGATACCCTCCACCGACAGTTCGAATGTTTAAGGAGTAATATCTGTATGATGTTATTATTATCATAAACTGTGACGATTTGTTATTAATTATGGATTTAGGCGACTAAACTGTTTTCCGGTAGTAGGGTTTATATGGGGCCTAGGGTAAATTATGGACCGATCTTCACGAAATTTCACAGTCTTTTTCCCAGTTCTATAAAACTTTGATGTACCAAATTTTGTTATGATAGCATTATTTTTTACGGATTTAGGCGTACTAAACTGTTTTCCGGGAGTAAGGTTTATATGGGGCCCAGGGTAAGTTATGGACCGATCTTCACGAAATAACACAATTTTATTTCTTGTCCAATAAAACTTTGATGTACCAAATTTTGTTATGATAGCATTATTTTTTACGTTTTTAGGCGTACTAAGTTGTTTTCCGGAAGTAGGTTTTATATGGGGTCTATGGTAAATTATGGACCGATCTTCACGAAACTTAACAGTTTAATTTCTAGTCCTATGTAACTGTGACCTGCCAAAACTTGTAATGATAGCATTGTTAGTTAGGGTTTTAGGCTTAATATACTGTTTCCCGGGAGTAGGGCTTATATGGGGCCTAGGGTAAATTATTGACGGATCTTCACGAAATTTCATAGCGTGATTTCCAGTTGAATAAAACGAATTGTTGCGAAATCTTATATCATTCTGTGCATTTTTCCACCATTTATGTTAGTTTTTGTAACAAAATTATCAATTTTTTTTAGGTGGTGGTTCCACATTTTGATTCATAGCTCAGATCCTATTGAACCGATTTTGCTGAATTTCAATCCCAAACTGCTTAGGATAACTACAAGTAATTTAACACCAAGTTTGTTGATTTCTTTTGAGTTTATCGAAAGTGAGCGTGTTTTCAACAGACGGACAGACGGACAGACGGACAGACAGACGGACATGGCTAAATCGACTTAAAATTACTCAAGGACCCAGAATATATATACTTTATAGGGTCTGAGATGAATAGTAAAAAAGTTTCACACGGAATGACAAACTGAATATACCCTCTTCACAACTAATTGTGGTGGAGGGTATAATAAAATAAAAATATTGTTTGTTATTCTTTTAGTTGGCAACAGTTCGTTTTCTATTCCTGAAATTGATTCTCATAAAATCATGATAAATTTTTTAGAAAATTTTGTAAGAGATAAATATTTTTATTTGCTGTTGTTGTTTTTTTTCAGTCATAAAAGCAAAATCCCATTCTGCAGATATAAATCATGGATTAATTTGACTGGTTTGCTTGTATTTTATTTAAGAACTAAATAGCTGTGTTTTTGTTAAGAACTAATCTAAAGAGTTTTTTTATACCCTCCACCACAATTAGTTGTGAAGAGGGTATATTAAGTTTGTCATTCCGTGTGAAACTTTTTTATTATTCATCTCAGACCCTATAAAGTATATATATTCTGGGATCTTGAGTAATTTTAAGTCGATTTAGCCATGTCCGTCTGTCTGTCCGTCTGTTGAAAACACGCTCACTTTCGAAATACTCAAAAGAAATAAACAAACTTGGTGTCAAATTGCTTGTAGTTATCCTAGGCAGTTTGGGATTGAAATCCAGCAAAATCGGTTCAATAGGATCTGAGCTATGAATCAAAATGTGGAAACACCACCTAAAAAAAATTGATAATTTTGTTACAAAAACTAACATAAATGGTGGAAAAATGCACAGAATGATATAAGATTTCGCAACAGTCCGTTCTATTTAACTGGAAATCACGCTGTAAAATTTCTTGAAGATCCGTCCATGATTTACCCTAGGCCCCATATAAGCCCTACTCCCGGAAAACAGTATAGTAAGCCTAAAACCCTAACTAACAATGCTATCATAACAAATTTTGGCACGTCACAGTTAAATAGGACTAGAAATAAAACACTTAAGTTTCGTGAAGATCGGTCCATAATTCACCATAGGCCCCATATAAAACCTACTTCCGGAAAACAGTTTAGTACGCCTAAATCCGTAAAAAAATAATGCTATCATAACAAAATTTGGTACATCAAAATTTTTTAGAACTAAAAATAAGACTGTGAAATGTCGTGAAGATCGGTCCATAATTTACCATATGCCCCATATAAACCTTACTCCCGGAAAACAGCTTAGTACGCCTAAAAACGTAAAAAAGAATGCTATCATAACAAAATTTGGTACATCACAGTTTTATTAACCGAGAAATAAGACTTTAAAATTTTGTGCAGAACGGTCCATCATTTACCATAGGCCCCATATAAACCTTACTCCCGGAAAACAGCTTAGTAAACCTAAATACGTAAAAAATAATGCTATCATAACAAAATTTGGAATATAAAAGTTTTACAGGACTAGAAATAAGACTGTGAAATTTCGTGAAGATCAGTTCATAATTTACCCTAGGCCCCATATAAACCTTACTCCCGGAAAACAGCTTAGTACGCCTAAAAACGTAAAAAATAACGCTATCATAACAAAATTTGATACATCGCAGTTTTATAGAACTAGAAATGACACTGTGAAGATCGGTGCATAACTTACCATAGGCCTCATATAAAGCCCACTCTGGTAAAATAATTAAACACGCGGTAAACTTTCTTCCAGTTTAGCTTCATATGGCCAGAAAAAATGTTATGCAATTTTGTGATATACGGTCCATAATTTTCCTTATATTCCATTTTAGCAGCCATTTGAAATTTACTGCAAACGCTTTAACTAATTGCACCGCTGTATTGAAATTTATGTTTTTTAATACCAGAAATCGTTCTGCAGAATTTGGGATGATTGGTTCATAACTTATCATGGCTTTTATATAATTTGTTCTCCTGCAAATCATTTAAGTTCAGCTTTAACTGATATTCTACTCAAGCTTTTTAAAATTGATTCTGATTGTTGCTCAATAATTTTATATAGGTCTAAACCGCAACAAATTTAAATGCAGATGTCTGTTTTTACAAAGATTATAATAATAAATAGGCATTATACATATATTACTCCTAAAACATTCGAAGTGTCGGTGGAGGGTATCAAAGATTCGGAACAGCCGAATATAGCACTCTAACTTGTTTGTTATCATTACTAATATAAAAAAAAAACTTTCAACTTTTTTCTACATGATTTTTGTTTTGTTATCAGTTTAAGTGAATTTTATATTCATCACTATTTAATTCTAATAGTATGTATGCAGGTCAAAAATCCAGTAATGAAATCAGTGAGGCTGAAGTGTACGATCTTATAGACTTGTGTACTTAATTGAAGCTTTTTTAACTGAATACTTATACGATATATGTTATATAAAACAAATTACAGAAACAAAACAAAATTTACTTTCGGCGAATTTTTTGTATTTTTTCTCAGTTTTTGGCGATTTTTGACTCACATATTATACTAGCGTTTTTTGTATGCAAAATTTAATTAAAAAAAAAAAATTACAAAAACTGAACAAAATTGACGATTGGCGATTTTTTCGATTGAGCGATAGAGCTCAAAAAAATCTGACAACCCTGGTTGGTTTCTAACTTATTCACCCTTATTCTATTTGGCGTCGGCAATAACAACGGCAATTTAAAGGCAACAGCAATTCTTATCAAAGACAACATCAATTCTATGTTAAATTGGTATTTTGTAAGAGTTTATGACGCCGTTGACTATTTATCGATAATGTTAATAAAATACAGCACACATCTCTAATATTAAAATCAGCTGATTCATTTTTTTATAAGAAAAAAAAAATTCTGTGCTGTTTGTGCAAATTTTAAGTTAAATAAAAATTTGTTTGTAAAAAAATAATGTTTAAATGAAAATTTTTTTATTATATTAAATTTTCCCAAGTTTTTTTAAGATTTGAAAGTTATTTTCGGCTGAATAAACTTTCTTTTAAACATGTGTTGGAAATAAGAGAGCCTCATTTAAAAAAGGGAACGTTTGTTCCAAACACAATATGTTTGCAGCAACATTGCGTTTTTTGGACCAGGGATCGTACCAGCCAACTATAATATGCATAAGCTGGCTCAATTAACTAAAAAATTAAAAAGGTATTTAAAAAAATAAAATGAAAAATATTTTATTCCGTACGGAAAGTGCGGTCTGTTTCGCACCTTGCTTAGTCCTCATAGATATTATGAAGTATTTGCTGCAAAAGCTTTCTTTAATTCTCTTTTGAAGCTGCATTCGTGTCCATAGAATAAAAATTTTGTTTACAGCATTGAGTCATTTTCTATGCCTTCTCTCTTTCTTTCAATAACAAACTTACAAAAACTGCTTCTACATGAAACAAATTTTCATTTTTCCATTCGTCTGTCCCCTTTCATCAACAAACTCAAATGTTTCATAATATGGACTGGGACTTAAGCAAATGCCAGTTTCATAAAATTAACCGAAAAGTTTTCTTAAGTTCGGTATGGTTCGACACATATGAATCACATGTATTTGCACAATTGCTTAAGAAAACTTAAGCATATTATAGTTGGGTCTTAAGAAGGCAAAACATACTGACAGTACATGCATCCAAGTATGATGCATAAGTGTAATCCACTTTACGCATTGCACATGTTTTCAAAATTCGACTGTTTAATATGACATCACATAAGCATAATAAACACGTTTTTTGCTTTTTTTATGTTTTAGCTGTACTTAACGCTGATGTGAAGTACTATTTGCGCAGAAACATTTAGGCCCTAACGCAAAAATTGCACTGAAAGCAAAAACAAAGTTAAAAATATTTCATAACGTGTTGAATTTTTGAGTAAGATAATGTGGCATCTTTATAATTCAGAGTTGATTTATTAAAAGTTGGCAGATGGAGAAAAGTTCGTTATGAATTAACTCTGGGCTTACAAGCTCGTTGTACGTAGTGTACAGACTGTGGCTAACTTTTTGTTATAAATTCGGCTGTGTTTTTATAACTTTAGCTACACCATAGTATAATAAATAAGTACCAGGTATGTTCATTAGGTAGAGTTTGCATTATTTACCCATGTAATGTCAAAATAATTTATTTGATTTTTGACACTTGTTTTAATTTTTTTCCATATTTTCTTTTGTTTGACGTTATATGGGTTTTGAAATTAAGAACAAAATTCCTACAGCCCAAGGCGAATTTATAAAGGTTTTTTTTATTAACTGTCTTTTACTTAATTTATTTTAATTTTAAAAACTTTTTAAAATTTTTATATGTGAAAAGAAAAACAAAAAAAGAAAAAAATTACAAATTCAGCGATGATTAATGCAAAACGTGTTGCATTTTTGAGTAATAATCATAAAAATTCAGAGTTGATTTATTAAAAGTTGGCAGATGGAGAAAAGTTCGTTATGAATAAACTCTGTGCCAACAAGCTGCTAAGCTTAATCGGCATTCTAGTTAGCAGCTCGTTGTACGTAGTGTACAAGCTGTGGCTAACTTTTTGTTATGAATACGGCTGTAATGACTTGTACTTATTCTACCATGAGCTAAACTAAAAATTATTAGTATTAACAGTACGATCCAAAAATACCTTAGCAAAAAATTTTAAAAATGATCGATAAATTTTTAATATTGTAAGTTTTTTTGCGAAAATGCATAAAATAAGTAGCAGAATTAAGATTTTCAGTGTTATACTCGTAGCAGCCTTTATTTATTTATTTTTTAGTTTCTAATAAAATACTATGCATACTTAAGTTGCCAGGGGACCGATCCAGAAGATGAATTAAAATACGTAACAAACTGATTACGTATATTTCGTGCAACAATTGATGGTCTGACGAGTGAAGTACTTTGATTAGTTTCACTTTGCACCATGAGTAGGTTTTCCATAACTTCTCGCTCGACGAATATTTCTTGTAATAGATTTTCCCTCGCTCGAATCATATTGTGCAAAGCACAGGCAGCTAATGTGATAATTTGTACTTTATTGGGTGCAAGTAAAATAACGCTTTCAAAAATGCGAAATTTTTTGGTAAGCATACCAAAAGCGCATTCACCCACTCGTCTAGCTCTCGACAGGCGATAGTTGTAGATCTTTGTTTCCGTTGTCAAATGCTTGCATGGAAAAGGTCTCATTACATTGGTTAGAAGTGGATAGCCTTTAGCTGCAACAAAAACAAAAGGAACATATTCGTCGCTATCATGGCTTAACTTTTGCTTATTTGGCAAGTCGAGTTCCTTGTTATAGAGTTTTTTCCCAAACTTTGAATGTTTGAATACACCAATATCGCAATTTCTTACAAAGTCGTCAACATCAATGCAAATAAACTGCCCATATGCATCAACAACAGCTTGGAGGTAAATGGAATGAAATTTTTTATAATTGACAAATTTTGATCCTGCATTAGGAGGGCATTTCAATCTTATGTGCTTTCCATCTATTGCACCTAAGCAATTTGGGAAATTCCACATCTTGGCAAAATCATTCGCTATAGATTTCCATTTCAATACATCAGGTTTTGGTAAATAGATGGGTGATAGTATTTCCCAAATTGTCTTGGATGTTTCTTCTACAATTCCTTCTATTGTAGATGCTCCACAGCGGAACTGATAGGAGAGTGATTTGAATGACTCTCCAGTTGCCATAAAACTGAAAATGGTTCTATTAATTATTTTATGTACGCCTCAACACTTCACTGACACAAACAAGAAATTCCAAAAAACTTTTGTTATTTTTATATTTTGCTGTTATGAGTAGATAGGTAATGGGGATCTTGGACTGTGTCCGGTTCCGATAATGCGAAAAGGAATGTGTGGTGTAATAGATTATCCAAGTTCAGAACCATTTCCGGTATACGAGCAGACGAGGTGAAAATGAATAACAGTTTGTCCACTTATATATAGATGACGCTGATTGTGAAGTTCAGTTTTTTAGACTTAGATGGCGCATACATTTATCTCATTTCCGATAGGATTTTAAAAATTTTGTGAAGAAAATACCAACAAAAGGTGTATTTTGAGAGGGTTTAAGCGTTGATTTGATTATTTGTTTAGAATTTTAAAAATTTTGTGAAGAAAATACCAACGAAATGGGTATTTTGAGGGGATTTAAGCGTTGATTTGAATATTTATTTAGGTTTTTAAAAATTTTGTGAAGAAAATACCAACAAAATGTGTATTTTGAGGGGATTTAAGCGTTGATTTGAATATTTATTTAGGATTTTAAAAATTTTGTGAAGAAAATACCAACAAAATGGGTATTTTGAGGGGATTTAAGCGTTGATTTGAATATTTATTTAGGATTTTAAAAATTTTGTGAAGAAAATACCAACGAAATGGGTATTTTGAGGGGATTTAAGCGTTGATTTGAATATTTATTTAGGATTTTAAAAATTTTGTGAAGAAAATACCAACGAAATGGGTATTTTGAGGGGATTTAAGCGTTGATTTGAATATTTATTTAGGGTTTTTAAAAATTTTGTGAAGAAAATACCAACAAAATGTGTATTTTGAGGGGATTTAAGCGTTGATTTGAATATTTATTTAGGGTTTTTAAAAATTTTGTGAAGAAAATACCAACAAAATGGGTATTTTGAGGGGATTTAAGCGTTGGTTTGAATATTTATTTAGGATTTTAAAAATTTTGTGAAGAAAATACCAACGAAATGGGTATATTGAGGGGATTTAAGCGTTGATTTGAATATTTATTTAGGGTTTTTAAAAATTTTGTGAAGAAAATACCAACAAAATGTGTATTTTGAGGGGATTTAAGCGTTGATTTGAATATTTGTTTAGGATTTTAAAAATATTGTGAAGAAAATACCAACAAAAATGGGTATTTTGATGTAAACTCTATTTTAAGTTTTATTGTAAACTCTGTTTTAAGCTCTATTTTATACAAGTTCCGAAACATTTATTTAATTTCCGAGCCATTTTATCATGTTGAAATTATTTTTTTACCATTTATCTTAGTTCCGAACCATTTGTATAATTTTGAAATTTATTTTAAGCAAGTTCTGAAGCTTTTTGGTGAGGTGAAGTTTATTTTTTTTTTAACCACTAATCCTAGTTCCGAGCCAGTTTGTTGTAAGATTTCATTTCAACAGTGATTCTAAACAGTTTAATTTTATCAAAACTATCGAAGCCAAAATCGACAAAATAGAAAATAAAAGTTCAAAATTATGGTATAACCGGTATCTTTTCACATCAATTTTATAATTCTCAAGTAAAAAACAAGTTTGCGATTCTTTTAAAACAGTTTTTAGAATTAACACAATAGTCAAAGAATTTAAATTTAGTTTTGTTTTCTTCTTTGTATTAAGAAATATTTTGTTCCCGTTTATGCTGACATTATGTTATTCTTATTTGCAGTTTGTTTTCTTTCATAATATAACGTCTCCTAAGAAGATTTAAAAAGAATTTGTATTTTGTTATAAAATGCTGACGATGTGTCTGCATGTTTGTTTACATTAATCTGATGAAGAAATCTTTTTGTTATATTTAAGAAGCATAAACATGATTGAGCGTGTTAGAATGTATAATTTGTTTATAAAACAAAACATTAATTGCAGTTTGTTTTCTTGCCCTTCTTAAAAGGCTTAGTGGAGTATACTTCTGAAAACTAGGTTTATTTACATTTGAACATTGAAGATTTGAACAATGAATTTGAGCGATTTTGAAATTGAATTTGTCGATGAAAATTCTATGGAAGAGATCCCTAACAACCAAATGGCTTACTACGATTTTTTGTGGGAAATTGAGTATTTTTTGGAAGACGAAGAGGGTGATAAAATCATTTTAAAGGCAAATGACGGGTTTTATTTGGATGAAGAAGGAGATCGCTTCATTAGAGAACTAGATTTAAGTTTATAGATGTAAATTTTTTCTTATTTTTATTCAAATACTTTTAAGTAGTTATTAAATAAAATATATGTACATACTAAAAAACTTTTAAAAGTAAAATAAATGTTTCTTATATTGCATCACATTTCGAAAATAATTTTCAATGGCTGAACATATCCATGTATAAATAGCGTATACAATTCATTTCAACAGCAAGTACATTGTGATTTATCGTGGAGTTCAAATAGTATTTTTAAAATTTGCGGTTGAAATTATGAAAGAAAAAAATTTAAAATGGTTAAAGATCTAAAATTCGATTGCAGTGAAGATCAGCATTTAAAACAATCTTCATTTACGCCACGCTATAGCATGACTGATATTTTCCATAGAGAAGATGAGCGTTTAAAAACTTTTTCATGCTGGCCATTAAAATGGGTAGATAAAAGAGAGTTAGCTATGACTGGCATGTTTTATAGTGGAGATTACGACAAAACAAAATGTTATTTTTGCGAAGTTGAAATTTGGAATTGGGCGCTTACTGATCAACCTTTAACAGAACATTTGCGTTGGTCACCAAATTGTGCTTTACTGAGAAGATGTTGTACCAATAATGTACCTATTAATTGGAATGTGTTAAATCAACTACTACCACCACCCTGTTATGATACCTGTGGTCTCAGAGAAGTAGAAGGTAAAATACGACACGATAATTTTTCTAACATTCCTCAGTATAATATTGAAATTAAAAACGATAATATCGCTAGAAGCAATCACATTACTAATTATGATGATCAAGTTATTGAAATCCCAATTACATTTGTCGAATCTTCAAATACAATGATGCAAAACGCTGAAATTTCATCATCCATAATAAATGTAGCAAAATATTTTTTTATTTATCATTTTTTGTTATTAATTTTATTTATTATTTTATTTGTATTAGAATACATTTTATTTGCTGAAATAGAACTGAAAATAAATAAATAAATAAATAAAAAAAAGAGAAAAAGTTTTGATTTTTATTATTGGTCTTTATTAAATATTAAATGATAATTATTTATTAAATTTATTACATTAATTTTTCTTAATATATAAACCGCACATCTGCACGGAGTAGGCCCTTCTTCACAATACGAGCTGTACCATGGGCAGCATTGGAAATGTGGCTCCCCATCATCACTTTCAGCAACGCCGAAGTCTTCATTTTCATCCAGCATTGGTATGAAACTTTCTATGCACAGCCTGTGCTCATGCAGGATAACTTCCTCAAATTTGGTTAAAAATTTTACTAAAAATTCTTTTAATGTACACATTTTTGAGTTGTATCCGCTTGGCGTCCTACTTGTTAATGTTTCTCGTTTTTAAATTTCTAGTTATTATTTCACAACATTTTACTTAATAACTAGAGTGAAAGAGAAAAGTATATTAAATTTCTCACTTCTATTCGGTTTACTTAATAACTAGAGTGAAAGAGAAAACTATATTAAATTTCTCAATTCTATTCGGTTTAATTAATAACTAGAGTGAAAGAGAAAACTATATTAAATTTCTCAATTCTATTCGGTTTAATTAATAACTAGAGTGAAAGAGAAAACTATATTAAATTTCTCAATGCTATTCGGTTTACTTAATAACTAGAGTGAAAGAGAAAACTATATTAATTTTCTCAATGCTATTCGGTAATTTGTTCTGTATTGGTTCCTATTTATTTGGTAGTGTTATTCCATATTTATTTATATCGATTTCTTTCTTTAGAGCAAAGGGAAGAAATGTATGTCTTCGTCTCATTTATTCACATGATTATATATCAATAAACTTTTTCTTGATTAATAAAATAGATTATTTTTGATTTAGTTAAGCTCTTTTCAATTTAGAGAAGTGGTTTTAATCTCAGTTGAAAAAAAGAAACTAACGTGATCGGTTGTGAAAAATGGAACCCTCGAAAAACTTAGTAACCAAATTTAATACTCTGAGCTACAGCAAATCCTTAATTCACATTAAGGATCTTGCAATATCTTCTAAACACATTATTATGAATGCAAGTAGAGTGAATACCAAGTATGGGAGCTCAATAAAAGTTGAGCTTGAGGAGAATATATTGTTTTTGCCATATCGCTACAATACGCTAACTGACGAAGATTTGAAGAATTTATCATCTGGATCGTATCTTATATCCAGGGAAGGGGAGAAAAACTTGCGATTGAAGCCATTTGAGGAGGGTGATATCTTTGAAGCCAATTCTAGATATCCCATATACGCAAACTTTAACAGTTTTTAAATTATATTTTAACGATAAAAATAATAATAATATGTACCTTAAAATAATTAAATAAAAAAAAAAAACATGGTTTTTCTTTTTAAAATAATTTCAATTGTTTTATTTATTAATTTCTTTTTCAGTTATTTTATATAAAAATTCAAGACATAAATGACCACAATTAAATGAATCATAGTTTTGATGTTGATTGTAGTTATATTTTATATTTCCTCCTAGGTACTCAACTAGTTCCAATGGTGGTTGTAAATTTCCAAAACTATCATAATATTCTATTTGTTTATTGTTTTTATAGTAAGCTACCCAATGTGTACCACTACCGATTGTAGAATCCAAATTAATTACTCCACATTCAATATTTCTGGGATGTTTTGGTATTGCGTCTAACATGAAAATTCCTCTAAAATGTGGAATATTTTTTGAGAATTTTCGTATATCAATATCAGTCAATGGTCTTTTGGGTAGCTTGTTTAGAAGTTTTTTGCTTTTTCTTCATAAGTTAATCCATATCCTTTCTTATATGGTTTGAGGTAAAGTCCTTTACCCATTGCTATTGCTTCCATATTCTTATTGTGTCTAGTCGCTTCATCAAGTTGGAGTTTAGCATTCTTTGCTGCATTAACTGCTTTTGCTATGTTAGCACCTCCACTCGATAGGGTACCAATTACACCTAAAGCTGTTAATATTGGTATTAATGGTAAAACACCACCAACTTTTGGAACACGTATTACACGTGGTACTACAATTTCAGATTTCCTTCCCTTTAAGGATTTGTTAATGGTTTTACGTGCAATCTTGATAGCAGCGTTAAGATCTGTTGGTTTTTCTTTTCTTAAAATTTTTGTTGTTGCTTTTAGCGTTGAATTGAACAGTTTTCGTCCAATAACTTTATTCGATTTTGATTTCCTATTACTTTTGTTTTGCTTAGTCATCCCCATACCGAGTTTAGTTTTTGCTTTCATTGCGTTAGTAACCAAATATGCCAACGATTTTTCTGGAAGACTGCTATCTTTTGAAAGTACTCGTTCCCAAGCTCTGTTCTCAAGAATTTTATCAGCTTGATGTCTTATATTTATATCTCTACTTTTTGAATAAGCAATATCGTGTTCTTTACATGCACCGTCTAATAGATTAATTCCTTTATCACCTCGTTCTAAACGTTTTTGTAATTTCGTTCCAGGACCACAATATTGATAACCAGGAAGATGTAGTTCAAAAGGAAGTGAATTTACCAATTTATTAATTAAACCTTCTCCTCTGACGACTTTATTACAATTAATCTTGTTTTTAAAACGTATTACCATTTTATTTAATTTTATTCTATAAGAAAAAGAGAATATTTAATTATTTCATTTAGTTCTAAAGATGCGTTTAATAAAACAACATAAAAATATTTTTGTTCGTAATACGGATTCTTCAACGAATTTAAATTCAAAATGTAGACATAGTTCTATATTACCGAATTCTATTCGTGCGCTTATTGTAGGTCCTTCAAATTGTGGCAAGACTAACGTTATGATAAGCTTACTAGAGAGTCCTAATGGACTGAAATTTGAAAACATCTATTTATACTCAAAATCACTATTTCAGCCAAAGTATGAATATTTAAGAAAATTGATAACACCAATTAAAGGAATGGGGTTTCATACGTTTTCTGATAATGATTCTGTAATACCTCCAGATGAAGCACAAAACAATTCAGTTATGATTTTCGATGATGTTGCATGTGAAAAACAAAACAATATACGTGCATATTTTTGTATGGGTAGACATAGAAATGTAGATTCATTCTACTTATGTCAAACATATACAAGAATTCCCAAACATTTAATAAGAGATAATGCTAATATGATTATTATGTTTAAGCAAGATGAAATGAATATAAAACATATATATGCTGATCATGTTGGTAGCGATATGAGTTACGAAAAGTTTCATGAAATTTGTGGAGAATGTTGGAAAGATAAATATGGATTTTTGGTTATAAGTAAAGATGATGAATTAAATGATGGGAGATATAGAAAGCAGTTTGTTTATTTTATAGCAATATAAATTATAGAATATATTTTATACGATTATTAGTATAACATCAACCTTTAAAGATATTACAACAATAAAACGCATTGTTAACCAACGAATAGCTGATCTGATGTCCGATAAAAAAATTAATGAAAAAGTTTTAAAAGAGTTGATAAAGAGAAGAAATGTTTTAAAAAAGAAATTTCGCAGTATAAAAATTGGTGAAGCTGATACTCGTGAACAACTTAAAGATACATTTAAACCCATAACAGAACCCCTGAAAAATTTCATTAATAGTTCGAAAAATACCAAAGTAAATTTAAAAATTGAAAAGAATAAAATTAAAAATGAATCAAAGCAACAAGAACAATTTAAAACAGATTCTTATATTCCAATTATAAAACCAGAAAAAAATATATTATCTACTGCTGCAAGTAACTCTGAAGATTATAATGATGATGATGATGATGATGATGATTTTTATTCTCAACCAGAAACAGAAAATCCAAATAATCATATAAATTTTAATGATTTGTTATATTTAGAAAAAAGAAATGAGTTAGACACACTATATGGAGTACATAAAGATTCAAATAATGAATGGAAATTTGGTGATAGTAACATTCAATTTAATGAAGATAAGATTCAAGTTGGAAACCAAATATGGGCACTCACTCCAGGTTTATTTTCATTAATGTTTCAAAAAATACCAAAAAACTATGATAAATCTGAGTTAGATATTTATAAAAAAATATTAAATAATACAAATGCCTATAAAATAGGTTATAGCTCAGATGGTCATATAAGGGGTACAAGAGCATATAAATACAAGAACATTATCAGAAAATTGATTAAACCTAAAAATCCATCTACCAAAACACCTCAATCTCCCACTTCATCTGATACAATAAAAACAACAAATGAAAATTATATTGGAAGTGGGTTAATGAATTTAAATCCAAATAAACCCAACTATATATACTGGGATGATCCAAATGAGTTGATAGATCGACTTAGACTCCTGCTCGCATCACAAGCTGCAGGCCACAGCAATCATAATAACGAAATTGTTTCTATTATTGAAGAATTATACGAAGCTAACATTATTGAATAACTATAAAATTAACATTAAGTAATGTCTGTCGACAAATTTGGTCACTATATTAACGATACAAGTGGCATAATTTCTATGAAAAATGCACCTAAATTGCTTGGGTTCTTTATGGATACAGATAACAACATTGATGTTCAAAACAAAAGAATCAAACATATGTCGAATGCTTTGGAAGAAAACGATGGTGTCAATAAAATGTTTTTGCAATCTCAAATTGAAAAAACACAGAAGGAGGTAATGGATCAATTAAACAAGAATATTAATGAAGTTTATCAAATAATAGAGAAAATGAAAAAAGATTTTGAAAGAAGACTCAAAATCTTAAATCAGAAACTATATAACAGGCTTGATATTAAAAATAAAGAACAGGAGATAACAATATTCCCTTAAGTAAAGAGGACTTACTTAATAATTATGTATTCAACAAAAAGAGACTTAGTAAATGAACTTCATAAACCAGCCCGAAAAAATTTTATACGTCGAAGAGTTGTAATGAAAGGCATAGATGATCTCTGGCAAGCTGATTTAGTTGAAATGGGGAATTATTCTACATATAATAAAAAATATCGATATTTGTTAACGATCATTGATACTTTTTCCAAGTTTGCATGGGGTGTTGCACTTAAAACAAAAACAGCAACTGAAGTATTTCAAGCAATGAAAAGTATTTTAAAATTAGGTCGAGTTCCCAAAAACTTGCAGACTGATGATGGTAAAGAATTTTTCAATAAACAATTTAATATCCTCATGCACAACCATAATATAAATCACTACTCAACATTTAGTATAATGAAAGCCTCAATAGTAGAACGATTTAATCGAACTCTAAAAGGAATGATGTGGAAAGAATTTAGTTTTAATGGTTCATATTATTGGCTTGATATTTACAAAGATCTAATTAATAAATATAATAGAAAAGTTCATCGCACCATTAAAATGGCACCAATTGACGTTAATTCTGGAAACGAAATGAAATTATTGCAAACCGTTTACAATCATTTAAAAATATTTAAAAAATCTAAATTTAATGTTGGAGATTATGTACGCATAAGCAAATATAAACACATTTTTGAAAAAGGTTACACTCCCAATTGGACTACAGAAATTTTTAAAATTAAAACAGTAAAAAATACGTATCCTGCAACATACATACTAGATGACTATCAAGGAAATCCAATTGAAGGTGGTTTCTATGATGATGAACTTTCAAAAACTCGATTTCCTGATACATACCTTGTTGAAAAAATTCTTAAAACTAAAGGAGACATGGCATATGTAAAATGGTTGGGATTTTCTAATCAACACAATTATTGGATTAATAAGATTGATATATTGTAGTTTGTAAGAGTAGATATAATTATAATAATAGAATGTAAGAGTTAATGTATTGTTATTATTAAATAAGAAAAGAACAAAAAAATATATGTAAATAAATTATTTTTAAATAAATAATATTATGTTTTTTACTTTATTTGCAATTCAACAGTCGAAATGTCAATAACTCTCACTTTAAGCTCTAATTCAACTGAGTTGACGGCTAACTATTTTCCTCCAATTGAGTTGGACGGAAAATATGAGTGTGCACTTACAGATTTTCATTCATACAATAGTATTCCAAATGTAGATGTTTATAATAATATGTTTCATATTGGCGAACAAGTAATTGAAATTCCCATTGGATCTTATGAGCTAAACGATATAGTTGATTATATTAAAGAACAATATCAACGATATAGTCCTCAAAATAAAATTAACATTGAAGCTAATAATAATACGATGCAAGTTAAAATAAAAAACTCTAATGATCCAATATACTTTAATAAGAAAAATACAATTGGGAAGCTTTTGGGATTTAAAGAAAATATTCTATTACCTAATAAAGAGCATTACTCAGATCTTCCAGTTAATATTTTTAAAGTAAATCTTTTACGAATTGAGAGTAATATAGCTGTCAACACATACATGAATAACTCCCAAGCACATACTTTACATGAGTTTGCCATTAACGTCCCACCTGGCTATAAAATAGATGAGATTCCTAGGAATCTAATTTATTTACCAATCAACTGTCGAGAGATAAGCTCCATTACTCTGCGAGTGGTTGATCAAGACGGTGGTTTACTTAATTTCCGAGGAGAGGAAATTACAATTCGATTACATTTAAGACCAACAAAGTAATGATAATTTACAAGAAGAATATATCTAAAAACAAAGTATTAAACTCTTCTTCTAACAAAATATTGAAAAATAAATTAAATTCAAAGAATTCATTAAAAAATATAAATTTAACGCACTCAAATAAAGAATTTCTAAAATCATTAAATTTAAAATTGAAGAAACCATGAGTTCAATAATAGATGTTCTGGATAAACCTTTGTCCGATGAAAATATAATTAAAAAGGCCTACCATACGTATACCCCATATTTACAATCTTACAATAATAACGATGAAATTCGTATAACAATACAAAATCAAGACTTGTATGTTTTGCCATCGGAAAGTTTTATATATGTAGAAGGATTTGTTAAAGATGATAGCAATTCAAAATTAGTATCTTCTGCAGCCAACATTAAATTAAAAAATAATTTTGTAGCACATCTATTTGATGAAATCCGTTACGAAGTAAATGGTGTTGAAATTGATCAAACAAGACATTTAGGAACATCAAGTACTATTAAAAATTTGGTTTCATTATCACCAATAGATAGTAATGGAATGCAAAATGCTGGATGGAATAAAATTGATGACATTGATCTCGTAAATGGATATTTTAATTTTTATGTACCACTGAAATTGTTTTTGGGATTCGCTGAAGACTATAACAAAATATTATTGAATGCAAAACATGAATTGATTCTATTACGTAATAAAAATGATGAGAATCTTGTTTATTCAACTGTTTCTACCGAAAAGGCTAAATTAACAATTTCAAGTATATCGTGGAGAATTCCCCATGTACAACTATCAGATTTTTGTAAATTAAATATGATAAAAATAATAAACAGTGGTACTTCAATACCAATTGCATTTAGAAGTTGGGATTGTCATATAAATCCACAACTAAATATGTCTTCTAATCATGTGTGGAATGTTAAGCTGGCAGCGAATAGAGAACGCCCTCGTTTTGTTTTGATTGCATTCCAACATGAAAAGAAATTTATACACTGCGATCTGACTAATTTAAAAGTACATTTAAATTCAGAGTCTTATCCATATGATGACCTTAACATAAAGTTTCAGAATGAACGTTATGCAATTCTATATGATATGTATCTAAGGTTTCAAGAAAACTACTATATGCGAGACTCCCAGCCGCTTCTCACATCTCAAGAGTTTAAAAATTATTCTCCAATAATAGTAGTAGATGTTAGTTATCAAAATTAATCTATTGTCAGCGGACCAATTGATATAAAAATTGAATTTGAAACAGCTACTAATGTTCCAGCAAACACATCAGCTTATTGTATTCTCATTCACGATCGTATTATTGAATATATACCATTAAAGGGACAAGTTCGAAAAATTTTATAAATCCTAAAGAAGATGTCTTGTAAACATGTTTTCATTGATTTACAAGGTTTTAAATTAAAATCAAACAAATTTATCGTTAAAGAAGTTGCAATTGTTTTCAATTCTATGGAATATATCAATTTTATTATAAGACCGCCTTTTGATTTCAATTGTTTATCACAAAAGGAGCAAAAAGAAGCATATTGGTTAATAAAATATTTTCATCATCTTAAGTGGAATACAGGAGTAGTATCATTTAAGAGTGTTTGTAATTTTTTAAAAAATAATTTAAAAAATTCTACAATATATGTAAAAGGAACAGAAAAGAGCCAATGGTTGGAAAAAATGCTGCAGAAAAAAGTTTTAAATATAGAGGATTTTGGATGTATAAATTTAAAGGAACTTAATAAGAAGTATCCAGAAAACACATTTTGCAGTTATCACAACTATGGCGTTTGCGCTTTAAAAAATGCTATTTTACTTGAAAGAGAAAATCTAATTTGAAATAAGAACAACAATTTTTTAATTTTTAAGTTTTATATTTTAACTTTTTTCTTTAAAGATAATTATTATTATTAATTTAAAAACAGTAACATACACGTTATTTTTAAGAAACTAATTAATAAATATATATATTTTAATGGTTATTGTATAAGAATAAATGTATTTAGATGTAATCTTATATATGTATATAAAATAATAAAATTTATTTTAGTAAGTATAAAAACAAAGCCTTTTATTTTCATTAACCACTGCTATCTCAATAGTAATAAACAAAAGTATTATTATTCAATTTCCATATGAGTTTCAATTCTATCTCTAAAGTGACCCCAAGCTCTAGTATTTATTCTATCTTCCATAATATTTCTTTTATCATCCGTATGATTAAGTACTACTTTATGCAACTTTTGTGTATACAATTGATGAGCTTTAGTTCTAAATACAATCATTTCATCAGAAACTATTTTCTGTTCAAATAAACACTCCTTATAATCATTTAATGTTAGTTTTTTAATTACACATTTTTTGACGCCTTTAGACTTTTTAGTGTCCTCCGAATTAATAGTTGACAAGGAATACATTTTTGATCGTAAACCTACAAATTCAATCATTATTTCTCCCTTATTTTCGTCTTTCATCATTCCCAATACTTTTTTGTTTAGCTGTGGTAAATTAAAAAGATTGTCTTTGGGATATTCTGACGTATCGAAATTTATACTGACATCGCAACGAATGTCATCATAAAAGTCATTTGTTATAATTGAATAAATAAATGAATCGGTATCCATATAATTTAAGGACAAATTTTCTTTAAATTTTGGAATCATATATCTGTAATGGAAGTCATACATTTTCCATTTGGATAACTCTAATACCGAAAATCCAATATATATAGGTTTGTTGTAGCATGGCTCCATTTTCTTCAGCTCTACTGCATACAAATCATCACTAAACTTTATCAAACTTAGAAAATTTGGCTTAGAGATTAATGATCGTAAACCTAAATGGTTCTTATTACTATTTTCCCACTCTGTAGCAATACGTATATCTTTTCTTTTATCAACACTTTCCATCGTTTTTCCATAAACTGCATTATTAAGCAGTTTAAAAAAATCTTTTTCAAAATTATTTTTTGCATTTGTTCTGTGCAGCGTATTTAAATCAATATATTTTTTTAACCATGGAGACTGTTTGAATTTTAAAATTCTATGAACTTTTTTCAAAACAAGACCATTGGTAATACATTGTTTTAAAACTCTATAATGTATAGTGTAATTTTCTTTAGGCGTCAAATCTGCAATTAATTTTTTAAATTTAGACTGCCCTGGAGTTTTATTTTGTGGACAAAATGGTAGATCATTATGAAGGTCATGAAGAGAGTCAGGATATTCAAGATCAACTTCTAAAATATAACCATATTCTGAGTTATCTGATATATTTTGTACTCTAAAATTTTCAATATCTTTAGTGTTCATCCAATCAAATTCCCCATAAGGTAGATATTCTGACATTGCCCACCCATATAAATTGTTAGCATCTAAATACATTAAATACTCTGATGCTTTTTTCTCATCAAAGTTTTCCATATATTTATGGTTTGCCTTAGAATATCTTTTTGAGCATTGCACTAATCCACCTCGTATTCCATTTTGCATAAAGAGGTATTTTTCACTATCAGTAAATAGCTCTAACGTTACATCAGTTGTCTTAAGCATTGCATCCCAAGAGAGACCAGGTGCAGTGTAGTACTGACAAGGGTCTAAATTATAAATACTCTTACATATTTGTCTAAAGTTTTCAAAAATGTCAGTTAATAGAAGAACATCCGATCTAAGGTAGAGTTCTGTATAGTCAAGAAGGTTCTTACACTTGAAATAACTCCATACTTGTTTGGCATGTTCGTAATCGACTACACTGCATTCCTCATTACTTAAAATATTGAAAAAATTATCTCTACTTGGAAGCTGATTTTCATTAAACCTTTCCATTGAATCCATGTAAGAGTATGGGAATACACCCTTCCTCCTGATTAGATTAAATTGATTATCATTAGAAAACCGTTCTCGAACTGTTCGAAAATCATTAATGTCAAGATTTTTAGCTAAGGAATCTAAGCTAGAAGACATAAATCTTATTGAATCTAAAAACCTAATTTCAAATCCCCGATTTTTATCTATTTTAATATAAACAGATAATGAAATATAACGCTCTTTATTCAAAGGAATAACTTTTATTGTCGCATTTTTTATTGTTGACAGCTCTTTAAAGAAAAGATGCATGTCATAAGCAGAAAGATTATGGAAGATCACTGGTATAAAATTGGGATTTTTGTATTTTAAATTACACTCATTATGAGCAGCTCCTCGAAAATTACCAGTGAGATGACAGTGGTCTCTAACTTTATCATTATAAAGAAGTTTTTTACAAATGTGGCAATTTGTTGATTTATTAAAAACCTCAATATCATTTACTTTCATTAACACTTTCTCTACTTTGGAGAGATACTGATGGTAAATATCTGTTGCATCTTTGACAATTTTGTCAACAAAGACTTTAGATGCATTTTTCCCTAAATAGTATCTGTCAGATTTAATCTCCTTAAAACTACATTTAATATAATAATTAAAAGCACATGGAATGTGCTTTTGAATATTTGTTGTTTTGTAACTCACACTTTCATCTAATTTTTCTAAAATTGACTCAAAATCAGCATAGATCACGAACGGAACATCCACTTGCTTCTGATGGTTTACAAACGATATATATGCATCTTCGGGATTAGGCATCTTTGAAATCTTCTTTCCACACACATTTTTATGATTTTTGGAAACTGTCTCATCATGTGTATGGTATAAACACGTATTACAGACATAAATTTTGCTTTTATGTGAGGTAATACTGGATCGAATTAGTCTACAATAAATAAAAGAATTTTTTATTCGATTTAGAAACAAATAAGTATATACATTCGTATGTATATTTATTAATGTAAAGAAAAACTTACTTGGAAATATCATTTATGAGAACATAGTGAAACTTTTCATCGGAATGCAAAAGCAGTAAATTTATGTGGATGGTTTTTTCCTCAATCGTTATATAATATGGTCCAACGATTGACTCACCATTATACCCAAATACATTTACACTTATCTCGTTTTGTTTTTCAAACTTTTTTATTGACTTCAAAGGCATAGGAAACTCCAATACCTTAAAATTAAGATCACATTCGCCCAGAGCAATTTTATTACTATAGATGTTAATGCTATATGAATTGCAGTTTTTTCTTTGTTTATTGCTTAAGTCTTTACGAAGTGCTGCAATTAAGCACCATTTAAAGCAAAAAACATCTTTATTTTCAATATTTATACATGCACCTTTAATATTGCTAATTCTCTTTGGTAATGGTATAAATTGGGATCCTCTTATAATGCTGACCTTGTTTACATTCACTTCTACATAATTTATTTTAGTGAGTGTCCATCCACTGTCCCTTTCCTGAAATTCACTCATTTTTGTGGATATTTCGTCTACATGTTTGTCATATGACTTACTGATATCCTCAGCAAGCGTTATTAACATCATTTTAGAAATATGCACAATTGATGCCAATTGAATTTCATCATTCACCAATTTCATATATTCACATAACAACTCCATGTTAAATTTAAATGTAGTGTGTTTGATGCCACATCTTTTTAATTCTTCAATTACAACTGCCTTAGCATCTCTAAAGAACTCCTCCGGAAACAAAATTTCGTCGTTTTCATTCACCAATCTATAGGTTTCAATTCTTCCTTTAAAATTACTTTTCCTGACAGTTAATGTTTTATTAATATTAACTGTTTGGCAATTTTTTATATGGCGATTTGTTCTTATATGCGCATTAAATGATGTTACCGGTATTAATTCATTGCACTCATTGCAATGTTTATCATTAGCACTTTGAAGAGGAGGTGATTGGATGGTAGCGTGAGTTTCTTTATGTTCAACGAGTTTTCTTGAACTCATGAAAAGTTTCTTGCAAATGGGACAGTGGAGGTTAATGTGCACCTTAAGCATTTTTTTGGAAATAGACGTATTGCATATCGAACATACTTCATAGTCGTTAGCATCAAAACTTTTAAAAGTATTTCTATGCAATTCCATATGCACCTTAAGCATTTTTGGACAGCTGAGCTTCAAAGAGCAAATTGAGCAATATACAGGAGTCATTTTTAAGTATTTTATTTAGCACTTTCTGTATTAACAAATTTTTTAAATTTAAATATAAAAATAACTTTTTTCTTTTCTTTTGAACTTTCAAAAAAGGTTTATTTTTTTGATTTTTATTGATTTTCAACTTTATCAAAAATTTTGTTTTTTACTTAAAACGTTATTTTTTCTTAATGCTGAAAAATATATCGTCACTCTGAGGAATGTTGCGGTATACTGACTAATGACAAAAATAATCTTTTCTTAATTAAATTGGAAATCTGCTTAATGTTCAAATGTAAATAAACCTAGTTTTCAGAAGTATACTCCACTAAGCCTTTTAAGAAGGGCAAGAAAACAAACTGCAATTAATGTTTTGTTTTATAAACAAATTATACATTCTAACACGCTCAATCATGTTTATGCTTCTTAAATATAACAAAAAGATTTCTTCATCAGATTAATGTAAACAAACATGCAGACACATCGTCAGCATTTTATAACAAAATACAAATTCTTTTTAAATCTTCTTAGGAGACGTTATATTATGAAAGAAAACAAACTGCAAATAAGAATAACATAATGTCAGCATAAACGGGAACAAAATATTTCTTAATACAAAGAAGAAAACAAAACTAAATTTAAATTCTTTGACTATTGTGTTAATTCTAAAAACAGTTTTAAAAGAATCGCAAACTTGTTTTTTACTTGAGAATTATAAAATTGATGTGAAAAGATATCGGTTATACCATAATTTTGAACTTTTATTTTCTATTTTGTCGATTTTGGTTTCGATAGTTTTGATAAAATTAAACTGTTTAGAATCACTGTTGAAATGAAATCTTACAACAAACTGGCTCGGAACTAGGATTAGTGGTTAAAAAAAAATAAACTTCACCTCACCAAAAAGCTTCAGAACTTGCTTAAAATAAATTTCAAAATTATACAAATGGTTCGGAACTAAGATAAATGGTAAAAAAATAATTTCAACATGATAAAATGGTTCGGAAATTAAATAAATGTTTCGGAGCTTGCATAAAATAGAGCTTAAAATAGAGTTGACATTAAAACTTAAAATAGAGTTTACATCAAAATACCCATTTTTGTTGGTATTTTCTTCACAATATTTTTAAAATCCTAAATAAATATTCAAATCAACGCTTAAATCCCCTCAAAATACCCATTTTGTTGGTATTTTCTTCACAAAATTTTTAAAATCCTAAATAAATATTCAAATCAACGCTTAAATCCCCTCAAAATACCCATTTTGTTGGTATTTTCTTCACAATATTTTTAAAATCCTAAATAAATATTCAAATCAACGCTTAAATCCCCTAAAAATACACATTTTGTTGGTATTTTCTTCACAAAATTTTTAAAATCCTAAATAAATATTCAAATCAACGCTTAAATCCCCTCAAAATACACATTTTGTTGGTATTTTCTTCACAAAATTTTTAAAATCCTATCGGAAATGAGATAAATGTATGCGCCATCTAAGTCTAAAAAACTGAACTTCACAATCAGCGACATCTATATATAAGTGGACAAACTGTTATTCATTTTCACCTCGTCTGCTCGTATACCGGAAATGGTTCTGAACTTGGATAATCTATTACACCACACATTCTTTTTCATATTATCGGAACCGGACACAGTCCAAGATCCCCATTACCTATCTACTGTTATGTTCACAATTTTTTATTTTTATACCCTCCACCACAAGGCGAATTTATTACAGGTGGTCTTAAAAGCCCTGCTGATATTAGCTAAAATCACTGTTGAATGTCAAAATTTTGTTTATTCTCTTTGTTTCTGTTTTGTTTTATTTCTGTTTTTGACATTGTACAATGATTTTACAAAAACAAATTGCTTGTGGTTTTTGTACGAGTTGTACTTGTTGTAGTACCGAGATTACCTGGGATGAATTCGCCTTGCTTCACCACAATTAGTTGTGAAGAGGGTATATTAAGTTTGTCATTCCGTGTGAAACTTTTTTATTTTTCATCTCAGACCCCATACAGTATATATATTCTGGGTCCTTGAGTAATTCTAAGTCGATTTAGCCATGTCCGTCTGTCCGTCTGTTGAAAACACGCTCACTTTCGAACAACTCAAAAGAAATTAACAAACTTGGTGCCAAATTGCTTTTAGTTATCCTAAGCAGTTTGGGATTGAAATCCAGCAAAATCGGTTCAGTAGGACCAGGGCTATGAATCAAAATGTGGAACCACCTAAAAAAATTGATAATTTTGTTACAAAAAATAACATATGTACATGCTGGAACAAGGCACGGAATGAGATACGATTTTGCAAAAATTTGTTTTATTTGACTGGAAATCACGCTGTTAAATTTCATGAAGATCCGTCCATAATTTACCCTAAGCCCCATATAAACACTACTCCCGGAAAACAGTTTAGTACGCCTAAAACCATAAAAAATAACGCTAGCGTAATAAAATTTGGTACGTCACAGTTTTTTAGGACTAGAAATAACACTGTGAAATTTCGTGACAATCGGTCCATAATTTACCTTAGGCCCAATATAAACCCTACTACCGGAAAACAGTTTAGTACGCCTTAAAACCGTAAAAAATAATGCAATCATAACAAATTTTGGCTCGTCACAGTTTTATAGGACTATAAATGATACTGTGAAATTTGGTGAAGATCGGTACATAATTTACCCTAGGTCCCATAGAAACCCTACTCCCGGAAAACAGTTTAGTACACCTAAAACCATAATTAATAATGCTGTCATAACAGAAATTGGTACGTTACAGTTTTAAAGGACTAGAAATGACGCTGTGAAATTTCGTGATGATCGGTCCATAATTTACCCTAGGCCCTATATAAACCCTACTACCGGAAAACAGTTTAGTCGCCTAAAACCATAATTAATAACAAATCGTCACAGTTTAAGATAATAATAACATCATACAGATATTACTCCTTAAACATTCGAACTGTCGGTGGAGGGTATCAAAGATTCGGCACAGCCGAATATAGCACTTTAACTTGTTTTTAAATAACGATAGATACTTATGGGGTATTTCATGTCAAGTTACCCAATTTTGAAATGGATGTTTTCCGATTAGGATGAAATTTGCACCAAGGTAAGTGCTATTGGATAGTAGTTAAGACACAAATTTTCAACAAGATCGGTCAAAAAGTTTCTGAGTTAGAGGGGGCCAAAGTTTGACATTTTGGCCAAACAAGTGTTCTTCCTCATCCATATAACTTATGACCTATTGGTGTTAGCAAATTCACAAGTTTTTTTCAATGTAAAACTTTTTTATTTTTTTAAGCGAGAATGTTTTTTTTTTTTGCTCAAAAGAAAGCTTATGTTTTTTATGTTGTATAAAAAAAATTATTTCTAACTCAATTTTTAGCATATCGAGGGTTATTTTTCAAAAAGTGCTTTCAGCAAAATCACAATTTTACAGGAGAGTGAAAAAACTGGTGGTGGGCCAGATTGTAAGGGTTTCGCTTCTATTTATATGATCGCTACATAGTGTGGGGGAAAAAATGGAAATAATTCTATATTTTATAAACAGTTGGTCCGATTGGAATGCAGTTTGAGGTTACAATTAAAAAGTTGTAGTCGAGTTTAAGTCTTGGATTTGAGGTCTATAGACTTAGCAGGAGAGGTGATATCGGTTCCCAAATTAGGACATCTCGGGTAAAACAAAAACTAAAAAAATCCTTAATTCTTAAGTTTAGATGGATGCTAAAAATAATTTTTTAGAGAAATGCGCTTGCCGAGTTCTTGAAAATTTATAATTGGTCTAGGATTTTGGAAATATAAGACTCAAATTTATCAGAATTTTGTTGAAATATTTTTTTGTGAATTATCAACAAGATTTTGTTTTTCATGCTTTATTCCCAATTTTTATTTTTGATAAAAACACTGAAATTTATTGTTGATGGGATAAGTTATTCCTATACGCATTGCACTGGTTGATCATCAGGAAACTTCATCCAAAGATTCTAGAAAAACACAAGATATTATACAAATAAAATCGCTTAATAGTTTTATTTGTTTAATATGTATCATGTAAATGTTGGCCATGACTTCGTCTGAGGTGGTCCTTTCAGACAAAGCCGAAAATCAAAAATATGGCTTCGTTACGATCTTCCGTAGAGAAAGTACTTCAAGTGTGCCAAATTTCAGCTTCTTATGTCATCAGATGGCTTCAGAAAGTTGCGGAAAGAATAGGACATACATGCAAACATCCTGACATATTAAGAAATTATATATTGTATAGATTGATTAAAGTATTTGCTGTTTAATATTTTAGTATGATACGAACGAAAGATTTTTAACCTAATTCGGGGTCGCTGAATCCAGTGGTGCTAGTCGTTTTTTTAGGTTAGCTTTGGTTTTCGAGATTTACCGTTATTTCGAAAATTAAGGATGTTGCACAACATATGTTCGCGTAACTCAAAAACGCTTTAGTTTATTGAAAAACTAAAAAAAAACCGAAATTCCGCAATAAAATTTACTTTAAGAAAGTTAAAACTTTTTTCTTTATGTTGGCTTTGGTTTTCGAGTTATACCGTTATTTCTAAAATTAGGGAGGTTGCACAACATATGTTCGCGTAACTCAAAAACGCTTTAGTTTATTGGAAAACTAAAAAAAACCGAAATTCCGCAATAAAATTTACTTTACGAAAGGTAAAACGTTTTTCTTATATGCGCAGTCGTTTTAGAAACATAATTTTTTTTTCTGTAAAAAAAAATAATTTTTTTATTAAAATTTCGGAATTTTTGTTTTTAAAAATTCATAAAAAATTGATAAATGCAGCTATGCTTCTAATTTTATACAGACATATAAAAACCAACATTGCAAACAAAACAATTTATAAATGATTAAAATCTGTTAACAACTTTTGATTTTATGTATTCACAAAAGACGAAAAATTTTAATTAATTTAAGAATTTTATTAAACCGCCACATCTTTTGTGAATACATAACAATAAAAAATATATATTTCCAGAAAAAAAAAATTATTTTTCTAAAACGACTGCGCATATAAGAAAAACGTTTTACCTTTCTTAAAGTAAATTTAATTGCGGGATTTCGGTTTTTTTTTAGTTTTTCAATAAACTTAAGCGTTTTTGAGTTACGTGAACATATGTTGTGCAACCTCCTTAATTTTAGAAATAACGGTATAACTCGAAAACCAAAGCTAACCTAAAAAAACGGATAGCACCACTGGATTCAGCGACCCCGAATTAGGTTAAAAATCTTTCGTTCGTATCATACTAAAATATTAAACAGCAAATACTTTAATCTACAACAATAAATAATTTCTTAGTGTGTCAGGATGTTTGCATGTATGTCTTATTCTTTCCGCAACTTTCTGAAGCCATCTGATGACATAGGAAACTGAAATTTGGCACACTTGAAGTACTTTCTCTGCGGAAGATCGTAACGAAGCCATATTTTTGATTTTCGGCTTTTCAACTGGTATAACTATAAAGATCTGATAGAAAATATGTTTTTTTTTATAATATGGGGAACTTTGGGCCCCACCCGGCACGGCTAGGCACCGTCGGATTGACCTGAAAAATTAGATCATGATTTCTTACACCAAACCTCATATTTTAAGCAGCGCAAACAATTAACTTTAAAAAAAAATCCCATACAAGATGCGACCAGTCTAAAGCTTAGTCTAGACGATATGTTGAATCAGCAAATGTATGCTTATACTCATATGCTTAAAAATAATAACAAATGTCTCTATCAGCATATGCAATATGCTAGGTGTCTAGACGATATGTTGAAAATACAAAATTTTTCAAATTCATCATATGCTAGCAAATGATATTTCAACAAATAAGTTAGCATACAATTTTTGTGTCTACACGATATGTTGAATTTCGTATGTTGTTATGTATGTTGAGTAAAGAGAACATTTGTTTAAAAATTTCAAATAAATTTGACAATTCTCTTTTTTTATTATTTTAATTTTTTTAATTATTAATACTGAATAAGTAAGAAAGATATATTGGGCTGGGTCAAATCCGCAAATATGTAGTTAAAATATATGAACTGGATTGATCTAAAAATTATTTATAAAGCCTCACAGTTTTATAATTAGTTACAGTTCTACCGTTATGGTAAGTTATGGGCCGGCCAGCAGTATTATTTTCATTTTGATACCCACACCACCATCCATAGTGTCTGTAACACTTAAAAAAATTGGTCCTATAACCATTTTACAGTATCCCGATCGATTCAATCACTATCTTGAGTTGATATAACGATGTCTGTCCGGCCGACTGGCTGGCAGCTTACTTTGAAGTGTGCAAAGTACAGGTCGCAATTATTTGATAAAATTTGGTACATTGGTACTAAATATTTATTGTTATTGAAAACGGTGAGGAACGGTTCATAATTTCTCAAAGAATCTTTTAGAATCTTTGTGCCAATAAACCATTTTTTTATCTTGGTATTAAGATTAAACTTTATATTCTAAAACTATAGTTCCTATACAATTATCACTCACAAAAATATTACCAATACCATAACATCCTTAAAAATTTTAGTATTAATACAAAATTTGGCGACTATAACCTTGTTTTATCGGGTCCATGATTGCCCATGAGTCCCAAATTAGGTACACCCTCAGATATTTATCTGTATATTATGTGGTATAGGTTATTATATGGTCAGACTTAACCGACTTATTAATCATATATAACTTAATTTGACCAAATTTGAATAAACTATCATGATTTGTATCAGTTTAGCCGTATTAACGGGATTTTTGGGTCGATAATAACAACATTTGGTTGAGTAATTTTAGTATTAAAAAACATAAACTGGACCAAATTTCAATACAGTTATCAAATTTTTATAAAGATGATGCAAGTTTTGCCACTAAAGTCATTAAAAAAAAGTGAAAATTGAAATGCTCGAATGGAGTATATGGTAAATTGTGGGCCAATCTTCTCCAAATTTATTTGTGTGATTTCTAGCTTTATGAAACTATGACATACCAAATTCTGCTATAATAGCGTTATTATTATTTTTTTTTTTATTTTTTTTTTTATTATTTATTAATAGATATGAAATTATTTGGACATTAAAAGTTCTTAATAGTATACAATTTATTTTATCTATATATGGCGTAACAAAATGTTGTAAGCCAGATTAGCATATTACTATTATATTGACTGTAATATATGATTAGGGTACATTTCTATTTATTTGGAATATAAAGATATTTCTAGTAATTAAATTCATTTAACAAGAATTTTCTATACGTCAAACAAACTTTAAGGTATTTATATAGTTTGCAATAGTTCAAGCCGTTAAGTATGCTGATGACCTCATTTACATTAAGCTGCCTTTTACCAAAATATTCCAGCCTGTATGTGTTGTATATAGGGCATACACCGATAAAGTGTTGTATGTTTTCAGATTCATCCGAGTTACATATTGTACATATACCAACCGTATTGTTTCTAAATGCTCTTCCATTTAGGTCTAGTAAACCGCCTCTTGCTTTTATTATAATGCCAGTCATCCGGGCGTTAAAACCTTCTAGAAGAATTGGAATACGATTAAAATTTAGTTGTGGGTAGAGGTCGTGGAACTGTGAATTAGATGCATCAGACAAAAACTCTTCCCTCTCTTTTACCATCAGTTGATGGAGCACACCCTTCCAATTCTGGCTGATAAACGTGGTAGTGTCGTCAGGAATGAAGTTGATGCGTTCTTTTAATGATTCCCAATCGTTGAACCAGTATAGTTTATTATTTCTTACATATTCAGCCAGTATGCGTGGTAATCTTTGTGGATTCATTTTTAAAACTTTGTTAACATAACAGAAGTGTAACTTTAAGGAGGTGATAAACAGAGAATTTAAACCAGTTTTTAAGTGCAACATATAATTTGGAATAGAGTTTGGCAAGTGTAGCATTTTCTTTACGAAAAATCGGAGTAGTTTTTCAACATCTTCGTATTTCTTAAAGCCCCAAACCTGTGCAGCATATAACATTATTGACCTGGATGCAGCATGAAATATTTTTAATTTATTGGTATTAGAAATGACTGGGTTATTTATATATTTGGACCATGTGGAGTTAATAGCGAGTTTGGAGGACGATAGTTTGTTATAGAGATGTTTTTTAAAAGACATGTTATATGTGATTTCTACACCTAGATATTTGTAGTAGTTCACTATCTCAATATATTCTTCACCATATTTCCAAGACAGATTTGAAGAGATCCTGATGCCAGAGCGGAATACCAGTATTTTTGACTTCTCAAGGTTAACTTTAAGGCACCATGTCAGACAGTTTTACGTAGTTTATTGATCATAGCTTGTAAACCACTTGCCGAGTCAGATAAGATAACAAGATTTTAATATTCACTCCGGCCACGTTAATACCCCCAGGTAATTCTTCATCTAAGTCATTAGTATACAGTGAAAAAAGAATTGGACTAAGGATACATCCTTGTTTTACTCCAACCTCGACAGCCAAGCATTTCGATAAAGAGTTACCGTACCAGATTTGACTTTCGTTGTTTTCGTATAGGCATTGTAATAATCTAATTATCTTAGAAGAAAGCCCGAGGCACGACAGTTTGTAGAAAAGACCGTTACGAGGTATGGTATCAAATGCGCATGAAAAATCTACAAAAAATGCGAAGAAATTTTTTCCATTGGCTTTGTTGATATGTACGATGTTCGAGAGGTTGAATAAATTATCTACAGTCGAATAATGTTTTCTGAAGCCAGCTTGGAACTCTTTTAAAATCTTATTATTATCGATCCAAAAAGATAATCGGTTGAGTATAATTGTAGTAAAGATTTTACATATGGCATCTATTAGTGAAAGTAGTCGATAATTTGCTGGTATATTAGCGTCACCCTTTTTGAAAAGCGGTATAATAATAGATTTGCGAAAGTTTTTAGGTACTGACTCATGTAAAAAGATTTTGTTATATATATTAAGTAGCTTGTGTAATAACTGGTCAGGAGCGTATTTGTAGAATTCATAACTGATGCCGTCTTGGCCAGGAGCTTTTTTAAGTTTTAATGTTTTAACCACTGTAGCTAGTTCATAGTATTCTATGGGTGAATCAAGTACCGGGTCGATGATATATGGCATAGCCCAGCTGATTTCAATTGATTCATCGTTATTTTTCAGAATTTTGCTAAAATGTAAGTAAAAATCATCAGCACATAAATGCCCAGAAGTTTGCAAATTGCGAGTTTTTAATGTATTCGACAGTTTCCACCAATCACTAGAACATTTTACCCTGTTAAGAAGTTCCAAATTTTTGTTATACAAGTCGAGTTTTTTAGTTCTACATACCATAAGATACTTGGCTCTTGCATTTTTGTAGCGAGTTTTGTTTTCAGTTGTATGGTTTCTTCTGTATATTTTAAGATTGTTTTTCATGCATAACCGCAAGCGGGCGCACTTCCAATCCAACCACTTTTGTCTGGGTTCAAAGGAAAACGTATTTCTGGCAGTTGTTTTATATGCTTGTTTGATATTGTTTGTTAGATTTGTTAATAAGACATCCACTGAATCTGTTTGAAAGTTCTCATTTGTATTAATACGATTGAATCTGTCTGCGTATGTATCGGCAAATTTGTCACACCAATATAATCTTTGAATTGGAATTTTGCTTGCATGACTTACCTGATCAGGCACTCTTATATTTATACACAGAGGCATATGATCAGAATAGGGCTTATTATCGATATAAAAATCATTAACATATTGAAGTACACTATGGGAGCAAATAGCGTAATCTATTACTGAGTTTCCTCTAGCACCATGAAAGCTGAAGTCACCTTGAGCATCATTTGTAGTTCTCCCATTAAGAACAATACCACCCACGCTATCCATCAATTTTAACAATTTTCTTCCTTCACTATTTATATTTTTGTCCTGTGAACTACGAGTTGCACATATGTGCGGTACGTGTATGACAGCGTCTGAGTCAAGAGCTTGCTCATTAGAAATTCTCGCATTTAAATCGCCTATTATGCAAAAGTTTTCAGGGTTAAAATTTTCAAGAAATTGTTCAAGTTTATCAAAATCTGTATTCCAGTTATTACAATTTAAGTACCTTGGTATGAAATAGCATAGGGTATTATGGATATTGAGGATTAATACTATATTATCACATATGTTCATGAATTTTAATGCATATGTTTTTTGAATGTTTTTCTTGAAACCATACAGACAGCCACCACTTGCCCGACCAGCTCTGTGTGAAATCACACTGGTGTATATCCGAGAATGGGTTTTACATGTCACCTATGGTATATTATAGACCGATCACCGTAGTGTAAAATCTAGTCATAGAAAACGAGTTCTTTTGTAAATAACAATCGATTCAGTTTGTCACCAATTTTTGTAAATTTCTTTAATTGAAATAGAAATTTTTCAGGGTGGAGGGGTTCTGGTTTAAATGAAGAAAATTAACTCAGCTGAGCGAAGCCGGTGCTTGATATACCATAAAATTAAGAATCCTTATGTCCAGTCGAAAACCAACATAAAAGAACAATTTTATTTAGCAAAGCCGGTATTTGGCATACTATAATTAAATAATACATAGAGTATATAAACTATTACCACATGTATACTCATAACTCTATATTAAACAAAAGATTTATTATAATATAATTTTTTAACTTTAATAACTGAAAGCTTGAAGCGTTCCCTATAAAGTATTATATGTAAAAACAAGTAAGAAAGTATAGTCGGTGAAGCCCGACCATATGATACCCTACACCACAGTATTAAAAACACATCATGCTTATATGTCTATAAAAATATGGATTTATCTATGTTTATAAACTTCATTAAAATCGGGTTGAAAGTTTGTGAGAGGCAGATATTGCCACCTACCTCCCCTTGTGGTCCTATTTTTGAAAAACTGTATAGCTTATGTGTCCATATAGATATGGATCTATCTATGTTTAAAATTTCATTGAAATCGGTTTGAGAGGTGGAAATTGCCCCTATCTCCCCTCGAAGTCCTATTTATTAAAAAATGCATTCCTTTTGTGTCCATAAAGATATGGTTCTACCTATGTTTTAAATTTCATTAAAATCGGTTTGATAGTTTCTGAGAGGAAGAAATTTCCCCCTATCTTCCCTCATAGTCCTACGATTTGACCCATTTTCAATAGGCTAATAAGAACCGATCTATACTTTGCGCACAAGGTTAAATGGACAGCCAGCCAGCCGGACGGACACAGTGATTCTGAGTCGATCGGTATACTTTAAGGTGGGTCTAGGACCAATATTTTAAGCGTTACACACATCAGCACAAATGCATAATACCCTCTCCACTATTGTGGAGATTAATAATTCGGCATGTTTTATATACCATGTGAAAGGTATTTGAAACACCCTTCAGCGATACCCATACTTCTGTGATCCAATTTATACTTCAAGAAATATTGGTTAAGAATTGATAACTTTTATAACTCTAAAACAAAGTTCTTTGGCAAACATTTCTATTTTCAAAGCACTTATAAATGCAATTTTTTGTTCCTTGTTTGCCGATGAACTAGAAATCTAAATAAGTTCCGGGGTTATGTAAAAAATTAATCAAGTTATTAAAAGAATACCAATTTTTATATTATTCATATGCTACCAAATTTGCTGTATGCTGAAAAGCTTGCATACGACTTTCAACAAATAACATATTTGTCAACATACGTAAAAAATTTGTTGAAAAGCAAAAAATATTGTGTCTAGACGATATGCTATAATTGTGAACAAAAGTTTGCTGATATCGTTAACAAATGCCTGTCATATGTTGGTAAGAAAAGAAGATTGAAGAAAATTTTGTCTGGCACTGGCAGGACATAAAATAACGTATTAAGTTAGGATTTGATTAATTATTGTTAGTTCATATTTAATATATAAAGATTCAATAAAAAATAATGACAAAAAAAAAAATATGTTGGTAAGCAACGTTTGTTGAAAAAATTTCGTGTTTATACGATATGTTGGCACTGAAAGCTCATTTTTCAACATAAATTTGCTGATTCAACATATCGTGTAGACTTAGCTTAATACATATAGAAACTGTTTCAAGTATGATAAAAAACTAAAGATCTATTAAAATCAACTAGTAGTTGCTGTTGTAGTTATAATATGTCTTATGATCTTTTAAAGTTAATTAACTACGTTCTAAGTATGTAATATATGTGACAGCGCAAAGAGAAAGGGACCAGTAAGGTAAAGGGAACAGTAAAAACCAACTACACAAAACAAGAGGTAGGGACGACCTACGCGCGTTTTCAAGGTTGACCAACAAGGTTGAGATGTGTCGCTTTCAAATGAGACCAATACCAAAACGCTCAGTGATGGTACACCAAAGGTACACGTATTTAAATCTTTAAAATGGCAAAACCCTTAGGTCCCTTTTCTATTTTTCGCGTCGCATATGTAAAAGTCTGAATAATGTAACTTTGCACAAGTTAAAATATATGTAAATATAAATACCAGTATAAATTTATGTTGACAAAAATAAAATTTTTAATTTATTTACTTATTCATAAATATCTGAACTATTTCGAATATTTTTTTTAGAAAATACTGAAAAAACGTACCTTAAGCGGCTCATACACTTGCAATATAGCTGTTCCATTTAATCGCCAATGAGTATGTATATGATATTCGAAGGTGACACAATATATTGGCAAAAATCGAAATCAGAAAAGAAGTGCAATATACTGTGAAATGTGTTGGCAACAATGAACTAAGTTGTTTTACTTTAAAGGTTATGTTTTTTTTGTATTAAGAGTTGCGCCATATTTTATTTAAAACCATTGTGCCACTTAATGAATAATATAGTGCATTATAGAAATAATATGGCGAATAACATCTAATTACAATTATATTGTAAATGGATGGGGCGCTCGACGCTTATGTATAACAGGAATATTATTTACATGTGTACTGTTTGCTATTAAATACTTAGATAAATAAATTCCAATAAAATATTTTTTGCTCCTTTTATTTTCATAAATTATTGTTTTTTTTAACAAAAAGTACCATTTGGTTGGAAAAATACTCTTTTAGATGAAGTTCAGTACCATTTCAAAATTTCAATTTTGCAACGCTGAGCAAAATCAACAGATGAACCTTGTAACGCCAAAAAAGGATTGCCAAAGCAGAAATAAAGGCAATAAATAGGGAGGATGAAAGACTTGTATTTGAAAATTTGCAAAACTTAAACACTTAATAATAATAAATTAAGTGTCAAGGTACGTTCAGACTGATGAAATATTTGATAGAAAACATCAAATATTTCACTAATGAGTGTCAAAAAAATAACAGCTGATTTTGAGCAAATAAAAGTGTTTGCCGGCAAACAAATATTTGTCCAATGTGAACATAGTGTGAACACAAAAACTCAAATATTTTAGTAGTTTTTGAGCAAACATTTATTTGATATTACAAAAAAATTTTAAGAGCAAACAACGACAAATAATTTTAGCCATGTTACCTATGGAAGCAATTTTTCTTGTAAGTTTTCGGATTCTTTACAGTTTTAAAAAAATTTGCGAATTTCCGCAAATTTAGCAATTTTTATAGAATTTTTGCCATTCCTTATAGTTTTTTAATAAATTTTGTGGTTTTGTTTGAAATGTTAAAATTGTTCGCGAATTTTCGCTATTTTGCAAATTATTTATTTTTAATTTTTTTTGTTTTCCCCGACATTTTGTATTTTTTAACCGATTAAGCGATTTCAAATAAATTTTAGGATTTGTTTCCAAGTTTGCAATTTTTCGCAAATTTTGGCCATGTTTGTGATAGAAGCTATTTCTTTCTGTGATTGTTTGCAGATTTAACGATTTTTAATAATTATTAAGCTTTGCTATCATGCCGCTATTAGCAAATTTTTGCAAATTTCCACTAATTTGGCAATTTTTACCGAATTTTTGCCATTCCTTATACTTTTAGGGACTTTTAATCAATTTTATGGCTTGTTTGAAATTATAAAAATTTTCGCGAATTTTCGCTTATTTTCCAAAAAATTTTTTTTTTTTTTTTTTTTGCTATTTTCCGAAAATTTGTTTTTTTAAACGATTTCAAATAAATTTTAGGGTTCGTTTCCAAGCTTGCAATTTTTCGCGAATTTTAGCCATGCTCGCGAAGAAGCGAATTTTCCCTGTGAATCTTTACAGCTTTAACGATTTTGAATAACTATTAAGCTTTGCTATAATACCGCTTTTAGCAAATTTTTGCATATTTCCGCTAATTTGGCAATTTTTACTATTCGTGAAATATATTTTGATTTTTGAACACTTTCATTAAATAATTATTTGATGCAAATATTTGTCTAAGTCTGAACGCATATCAAACATGATTTCATTTATTTTATTTGACACTATTTGCCAACTGTTTTAACAAACAAAAATTGTCAAATATTTGAGCTTAGTGTGAACATTAAACAAAATATTTTTTTGTTTCACACAGTTTGAAGCAAATATCAGAACAAATATTTTTGTCAAATATTTCATTAGTCTGAACGTACCTTAACAATAGTTATGATATAAAAGAATCTAATGTGATTAAAATTAAATTTCATTAATTTATTTATCTTTTTATTTTTTTGATTATTATTTAGATATTATTATTTTACTTATATATTAATTTAATTATAATTGCAAATTAATAAAAAGAATTTAATTTGTCAAAATTTCTATACATAAAAAGTGATTTTATTCGTGGGATTAACATATTGTGGGAATGTATTACAGTTATCGAAGGTATAAAATGCTAGTTGGGTATGTTACATACCGTGAAAGGTTAATTTGTCTAGTTTATCAGCATAAGTTTTATTTTTAAGGATTAAGAATCTCTTTAACAAAAATAGGAAAGAATTCAAAATAGTGCATATGCTAAAAATTTAAAATCCCTCGTTTTGAGTTAGAAATTATTTTTTTTATACATAAGCCACTCGCGGCCCAAAAAGCGACCAAAACTACCTTAAAGGAAAATACATAAGTTTTCTTTGTAGCAACAAATTAAAAAAATTCCCACTTCAAAAAAAAAGTGTTTAATTAAAAAAAAATTATCAAAGTAATTTTTGGAAATACAAAATTTTTAATTACCAAGATTTTGTTTGTCGTGCTTAATTCCCAATTTTTATTCTTGATAAAAACATTGGAATGTAATTGTTGATGCGATAAGCTATTCCTATGCGCATTTCACTGGTTGCTTAGGCCAGATCATCAGCAAACTTCATCCAAAGATTTTAGAAAAACTAAAGATATTATGCAAATAAAACCGTTAAGCGAATAAAAATTATAAGCAACAGTTTTACAACAACAATAAACAAAAAAAAATTTTTTTTTCAAAAGATTGATCTAAGCTACTTGGAACAAATTTTTCTAACTAACACCAATGGGTAATAAGTAGCATGGATGAAAAAAAACACCTGTTTGGTCTTAACTTCTATCCAACAGGACTAATCTTGGTGCAAATTTAATCCAAATCGGAAGACATCGATTTTAAAATTGGGTCACTTGGCATGAAATACTCCATATGTATGCGTGTTCATTAGTGGGTCCCAAACACATTTTTTTCAGATTTTTCGGAAGAGGTTTAGAGGTCGCTCAAGTCGAATTTTTGCCAAAAATCGGGTCTGCCGGTCTTTTTTTAAGTTTTCTTCATAACTTTGCCAAAAACCACGATTTTATTCACTTTTAAGAAAATAATTTAAAAGAAAAATGTCCAACCTTTATTTTGGTGTTCAAATGCTGAAAACCGGTATAACTCAGGAACGGTGAGAGCAAATTCAAAAATATTCGTTTCTTAATTATTTAGAATAAATTGATATTTCAAACTGCATTGATGGCTTGTTTCATGTTCATAAAGATTTTAAAAGTTATAAAGCGTTATTAACAAAATTTATGGAAAAATTGCGAACAATTTTAATGTATAAATGAGCAAATGCATTGCAAAAACCGGTAGACCAGATTTTTTGGCAAAAATTCGACTTGAGCGACCTCTAAAAATCTTCCGAAAAATCTCAAAAATACCATCCAAATTTTTTTTTTTGGCATACACTAGTGTAGGTACATATTATATACATAACTGAGAAATGTGTAATTTTTCGAATATTTTTTAAATAGTACTAAAAATACTTTCTTGCATTGGGTCTAATGTATACAATTTCTCATTTTTTAGTATCGGAATGTAAAACCAAATGGACAAATTTGCGAAACTCATACACAAGATATTTAAGAGAAGACAAAAATAAACCATCTGGATCGTGTGGCAAACAAAAGAAAAAATGGTATTTGGTTGACGCAATGTCTTTTTTAAAGGACTATGTAAATCAGCATCACAATCATATCACAAATACAAGTTCTTCAAGAGAGAGTCCCATACAATCTAAAAGGCCTAAAACTTCCGTAACAGAAATGGTTGCAGGTCCAATGATAAAGTTCTTACAGTCAAGAACCAAAGAAAAAACGTCGGAAAATGGAAATACATTATTTTTTAAAAGTATGCTTGCTGATTATGAAAAACTTTCAAGTAGAGGACAAAGAGAATTCAGATCACATATGTTAAATAAAATGAATGAACTGCTCGAAGCAGAAGAAAATTTATTAATAGCATCGCCAAACGAATTTTACATAGCGTCTACAACTGCGATTAAGCCTGAAATAGATAATATCTGAGAGAACAACGGCAGAATAAGAGAAAAGATTTCTTTATTTGAATCGTGTTAATAAAAATATTTGATAAGAGGAACACGTATTTATGTATGTTAATCCTATAAGATTTCATAACTGACTCAATCTCGCACAGTAAACTTATGTCGTGTGTACTATATTTTTTTAATTTTTTTTAGTTTAAAATACTGTTTGTTACACACTTTTTCTATAATAAATGGTACATTTTAAAGATTGTTTTTTAATGAAAACAATTGGGGTATTCACAAGGTATGCTATAATGTTCTAACATTTTAGAATGGTTAGAATGGTTGCTTTGTAAACAAAAAGTGTCTTAAATAAATAGAACTTTGCTTGCTATCTTAATTGCGCTGAACGACTGAGCCGAGCCGCATTAGTTTTTGTAAGCCGTCGCCGTTGATGGCAAAATTTTAGCCGGCTGACATCCGAATTTGACCTGCGGCTAGCAATTTTTGCAACAAATCACTTGCGATGTCAAATTAGATCGGCTTAGGACTCTGCTGTTTGATAAACAAACAAAATAAAATTTATTTCTGATTTGCGTCTGAAAAATGGAAAATAGTCAGGTAAGATCTAATTTAGTTTGTTTATTCATGGATAAGAATTAAAAAATATTTTTATTTTTGGTAAATATTTATTTTTTTATATTTGTTTTAAATCAGCTGATTTAAATTGAAAATAGCAGACTGAGTTATGAGGGGTTGTTCACAACAGACGTATTTTTTCATGTTATTATTTTAAGACATATTACTTTATGACACTTTGTGAATCCCCCAAATATGTATTATGATATGGGCTGTTTTCCTAAACTCCTGTTGCATTGTAGTAATACATGGCAACATGTTCTTAAATGCAACCATACAAATTTTGACAGTGCATTTAGTTCCGAAATGCAACTTTGTAGTTGTCACAGCACAGAGAAAAGCAAATAAAGCAGTTAAAATAATGTAGATACAAACCATATTCATATACAATACAAAGTATATGAAAATTTAATACACAATGCATCAACACGGTGATACATTGTGAACACACGTTTAGGAAAACAGCCATACTGTTAAAACAATTTTTATTTTGTTCTTGTTATTGCCTACTTTGTTCTTTCTTGAACTCGTGCTAGCAGTAGAGAAAACTATACAAAATAAAAAAAAAAAAAAAACAGCAAAGCTGAAATGGCCCATGTGGCCAATCTCTCATCCATAAATAGAAATATTATCTCAAAAAAAGATAAAACAGCATATCGTCGTGCCGAAGTTATCTTGCCGTATATCACAAAAATTTTCTTTTGGGAAATCGAATCTTAAGGTTCAAATTGTTATACACAAGAATGTTCATGAAAAAAGTCGTCCAATATTTTTGTCAAATATTGTGTTTGAAGTTCTTTATCGATTTATGTAAAAATATCCAAAGTCATGGAAAAAAATTTTAAGTTATAGCCATTGTCACGTCCGAAAAAATTATTTAATTTTGTCGTATACGCCACTTTTTGCGATATATTTTTTAGTTTGTGTGATATAAGTCAAAAAAAAGGTATTAAAAACCTACATTCACGTGTATACCAATATTGAAATTTAAGTTATAATAATTTTCGAAACCAAAATTTATGCAAGTGACAAATATATTTACGTATAGCTCTAGTGTGTATATTATCGAATTTCCTTATGTATGAATAATTTAAATGTTTATTATGGGAGGTCTAACCATAATGCACGATGTTACGTAACGACAAATTTTTGTCTAACTTAATTTGACATTTCTTGGTATCAGTGCCAAATTCAACCATGGAGAGGTGCAGCATTGAGCAGCGCGTTAAGATTGCTGAAGCCTTTTACGAAAATGGGCGTTCAAATCAAAAATACATTTTGTGCACATCTTGATTTTTTGGTCAGCATAATCGATCAAATGTGTCCACAATCGGGATAATTGTGCGCAAATTTTAGCAAACCGGCTCTGTAGGAAATGTGAAAACGCCTGTGCATGCATGAAAATGAGGTATGTCAAGCAGCTACTGTGAATGGTGTTTGCTATCGCGAGCTGATACCTGTACGATAAGTAGTTCCAAAAGAATGTGTCACACGGCCAACGAAGCAATGTCTCTTCTGCACGAGAAATTCAATAGCCATGTAAATTGGCCGTCACGATCATATGATTTGACACCGTTGGCCTTCTTTCTATGGTAATATTTAAAATAAAAAGTGTACGTCAATAAGCCAAGAACAATTCAAGAGCTAAAGGATTAGATAATTTGACACATTAAGGACATTGATCCCCAATAATGACTCAGAGCCATTCAAAATATGGACCATAGGACAGAAGTATGCTACCGAAGCCGCGACGAGCAATTGGCCGATATTTTGGCTCACACATAGTTGTCATAGATCCTTCTGTTAAAATAAAAAATATTGAGTTAATTCTCTAAAAACTTTTTGTTTTATTTACAATTAACATTGTGCATTATGGTTGGACCACCCTAAATATTTAACCTTTAATTGAAGCACAGCCGCGAAAAACGTTGTAAACGCCACATTTTGCAAAAACTGTTTTTTTGCAGATAAACGTTGACTTTACTCTCTTACACAGTTTAAACATCAAATCAACCAAAACTATGCACCTTAACGCCTTCAAAATGGCGTACAAAGTGTCAGCCAGTGGAAGAACATTGCAAGTTACTAACATAATGATGAAACCGAAATGGTTTTGCAGTGCGGAATAATGTTTTAAAAGCCTTTTGCATTAAAGTTTTTATTATCACTATTTTAAATAATAGAAAAAAAAATTTTTAAAACAAATAATGCTGCTTGTCAAAAAACGTTTTTTTGCTCTCCTGAAAAATTATTATTTTGTAACTTAAAACGTTATTCGCGGCTGTGCTTCAATTGCTTAACAATAAAATGAATTTAGGCAATATAGCAATAATTCCATCACTATAAATAGCCGTTGTGTACTACGTCCGAAATATATCTTTATATATAAAACGAAAAATGTTAAAATAACAGTAATATTAATAAGATTGTCTCTTTTTTGTAACATGCCTTATATAGTTTGTTCACATACAACAAGATAACGCAAGATTTTTTTAATTGAAAGTTTTCATACGTTTTTTGTCGTATATCCACAATTATGCTTTATACGATATTATAACGCATTAATTACAACAAAATGGCTTCGTAATATCTCATTAACCATAAGAGATAGAGACATGAGGATTGCGCAGATCGATAGATCTGTTAAATTTACCACAGGAAACAGTCTTATCTAATTTGTTCGATTTTGTGATTACCCACTTTGTGGGTAATTACCCGAATTTGGTATAAATTTTACTGTTGTGGGTAGAGCGTGGGTAATTTTTCTTAGGTGTAATTTTAAATTCTTACTTAAGATACCCAAATAAAATCCAGATTCGATTTCAGTGATGACATTTATTTATTTTTAAATATGGTTGCTTAAAAATGCACAGTCTTCTGAACCAAAGTTTCGTTTTCTTTTTAAGAAAAGACTTAAATCATTAAAAATATATTTTCTAAAGTTTGGTAATGAATGTCGCAAGATGAATCCTCAGATTTGGATAGAGATGCCTATCATAGTGAAGTTTATAGAAAAAAGTTATTCAAATTAAAAACAGCCCTGGGGGAAGATATATTTCCAATATTGCAACACATAATTAATTTTATTTTTATCTTGCAACTTTTTAATGCTTTAGTTTGAAGAATATTTAACGCCATTTACAGTTGTAAAACTTAATTCAGAAACGGCCAGTTGTATGAAACCCTGCAGGCACTTTGTTTACTAAATAACGTATAAAGGGTATTTTGTAAACCATGAAACTAAAAATGGTAGACAACACAAAAAAAAAAATTAATTTTGATCGCAGATTGATACACGGCATTACCATTTGAAACTGATTTCAAACAAATAGGAACCGCGCTTTTCCTTGACGAAACGCATTACAGATGTCCAATTTTGTTTCTCTTCATCGAGCATTGCTGGCTGCATGTCACGAATAAAATGATGAATGCCGTGAAGTCTAATTGACAGTTTATTTTCTCTAAGTCAACACATTGCCATCATTTGTGAAAAAATAAGTTGCGTCAGTTAAATCATGAAGTCGCATATAAGTTGCGAAAATTAATGGCTGAATTTCAAAACAAATTTGGATAATTTGGTGGCGTGAAAGCAGTATGACAGTTCGTTTGACAGCTAGCCTTTCGTAAGGTCTATGGGGCTAAAAAAAACACCCATTATAAAGGACTTGCAATGACCATATACATAGATATATGCAACCAAATGTGGAAGTTAAACTCATTATTTTAGGAGTTTTATTATATGTTTTATTAATTGTTTTAAGTCTTTAATGTTAATTTTGTCAATTTATTTTAAATTACAATAAGAATCTTAACAGTTTGATTAATATTGATCTTCTTTCAAAGAGTTTGTTGTGTTTTTGCTTCTTTGTAAATGTCTTTATCAAATAAAACTTCAATTGTATATCAGGTGTAATTTTATTGAAATCGGGTAATTTTGTTTCATCTCAAGTGCAATTTTGAATTTTGCTGGTGATAACACTGATAACTCCGGAACGACGATATTTCAACAGGTTATATTAACTATAACATACCGAGTCCTTCATGCAACAGTTTTAGTCTTCTTGCTGATCATAATGCTATGGACACTGCTGCCCAATGTCAAACATCATAGAGTTTAAGGTACGAAAACCTCCACCAATTGTAGCCAACACATCTATCACGGAAATACGAAAGCTGCTTGGAAACGTTGTAGTTTACCTACTGCTTTTATAAACGGACCACCCACCATAGGTACAAAAATTTTCAACTCTAATCTATCTCCCTCTACTGTAATGAAAATACCTACAATACACAGCTCCATCAACAAAGCAGTATACAAAGTCCAGTTCTGCCGCAAAACGTTCAACCCATTCCCACTAAAAAATGTGAGAACAATTGCCAATATAATTTTTACTTGAAAAAAAATGCTCTGCAGTTTTTCACATCAAAAGTGCAGCAAATTAAAGTAGTACTGTCAATGGTTAAATATGCTAATGGATTATTCTAACTCCAACCAATTTAAAATTTTACATGAATGTAAATAAGATTTCATGATTTTCGAAAATAAAAAAAAATAAGTAGAATTATTACTTAAAAGAGAAAAAATTAAAGTTGCTTCTTTAAACGAAACATTTCTAACGGAAAACCATAAACCCTTTCTAAAAAAATTATTGGCTTTATAGAAATGACTGATCAGACGCGAGAGGAGGGAGCGGAGCGTTGCTCTGTTAACTCATAAAACGATTAAACATAAGAACACAACATATCTGCGCGTTATACTTATAATTTCCCTTCCGACATACATACATATTAAATAGTAAGTCCCCATTTACAATGTGGCAAGTGAAAGGTAGACACACGAAGTTTGTAGGCGAAGGGTTGTAGAGGTAGAGTATGTAGTACATGACTATCTGTACTGGACATTTGTATACATTTTTTGCTTGTCTTTCACACTTTTCGGCATTTTCATGTTGTTGCTTCATATCATTTTTCTCACAACAATGTAATTGTAGTATCAATGCCTGTTAAACGTTCATCTCCGTCAACAGCGAAAAAGAACGAAAAAAGGAAAACAATAATTTCTGTCTGCCTATTAATTTCGCGATTGTGAAAGGTTTAGCCAAGTTCAAAAGAGAATAAGAAAAAGGTCTGCCTTTCAATTTCAACGTTGTAAATTGGGACTAAATAGGGATTCCAATACCGGTATTAGCAGCGTTACCGTTTGAAATTTTCAAAAAGAAAAAACGCACAAAAAGGGAAATTATGAGAAAAACAGGGGCAACTTTAAAAATAAGAAAATTTTCATATTTTCACTGAAAACATAAACGTTAAAAAAATAAACCTCTTCTAATGTAAAAATTAGTACATTTTATATGTACATAATTCCCATTTTTTGCAAATATCAAAATGGCCCTAGCATAGTCAAATTTTCAATTGAAAAATAATAATAAAAAAAAAAATTATATAAATTTTTCGGGGTTTTCAGAAAAGGTCACCCACAAAACACGGTAAAGATGAAAATTTTTTTTATTTTTATTTGTACTTCTACATTTTGACAAAAACAACACGCATATTAAATTTGAAATTCATGTCCTTTAATAATTAAGAAACTTTTTTTTTTCATTTATTAAGAAAATATTTATATGTATGTGTTAAGAGAACGATCTCTTAAATGGATACAAGATCTGAAAATTTCCTTTCAAGTACTTCAACCTGAAAGAGTTTGTTCTGTTTTGTCCTATTGTTCCTTTCAAGCACATAAACCTGAAGGAATTTTATTTTTTGTTGATGTTTATGTTCCTGACAAGCACTTTAACCTGCAGGACAGTGTACCAAATAAAACGCAAAAATGAGTTTCTTAACGCACACTGATTTCATAAAGTTTATTTACGCTAATTTATATTAAAATTATGCTTACATATAAGAAATGAATAATTACATTTATTTAATAGTGGCTTAATGCTAAAAAGTGCAACGACACAAAATAATAAACAGAAATAAACAGAAATCTATATAGCACAAAACTTGACCTACTTAATAAATAAAGTTTTGCCTAGTGGTCATTGACTTATGAATTGTGTATGATGATGCATAAGCAAAATGAACTTGATTGTGAAATGCTATTATTACAAAATTAAAATAAACAAACGATAAAATTAATTTGGGTTAATGTTCAATGAACCTTATTGTGAAATAAAAAATAATAAATGAAAACTAAATGTATTAACATTGCTCCCCCCGTTGAGTGTAGCTCAAAAAAAAAAATTAAATAAGTAAACAAATGGAAAAATTACTACTAAACTTTGAAGATTATGTGTCCGCGTTGTGCTGAGCTGGCATTCCTTCTCGTCTTATTGAAGCTGTGTAGATCTTTTGCTTTTGTTAGTTAGTTGTTGATGTTTGTTAAATGTGGACGGTGAATTCTGACGAGGCTTGTTGTTGACGGGGTGTGGGAACTGGAGTAGCAGCCTTTTTAGAATTTTGTCTTCTTGTGAGGTAAACTAAGATGCCAAGCGTGATTATTAGAGACGAGTAGCCGATGGTGATGTGATGGTAGTTGTTGGTGTCAATTTTGTTCGGAAGCTGAAGAATTTTTTGTGTGTTCAAAGAGGTTTGTAGTTTTGTTAGATTTTTAACTTGTGATATATATTCGTTCGTATGGATTTTATTTAGCAATGGGTTTATCCGTTCTTCATGGCTTTGTTTGGTGGTTTCCCAAAGATTAGTGTATGATGTTTTACTGGAGCTGGATATTACTTGCTGGCCTTTTAGTGTCATGAATTTATGTTTCAGGGTGCATATTGGTTCCAGTTCAAGCAAACCTGATCCTTCGAGGGTTAATTGGGTGATCTGTTGGTTGCATACCACTGTTGCTTGGGATTGAGATGGAAGGGAATATATCCATTTATTTGGATGTCGTAGCGGTACCCATGATGCGGGTTTTTTGACATGCTGCACTGGGCAGTCTAGCTGAGTTCTGTTGTGAAACAAATTTATTTCACAACTACATGCTGATGAACCATGGTCATACTTTAGTTGAATCTTCGAACAGAGATATCGCTCTTTTGTGAGAAGTAAACATGAGTTGAATTCGAGATTACTGAGAGTGTAATACTGGTTGCGATCAGTGTTGATGACCAGAAACGTAGAGCATGGCTGAATTGAGATTAACGTGTTATTAACCCAATTTGGTATTGGGACTATGTTGAAGACATCAAAACTATCACGCTCAATTAATGGTAATGTAATGCTAAACATTACTGTGTTTTCGGTGAGGCCTCCCTTAACCTTCATTAGCTTGTACAACTGTAGTGTGTCTTCTTGGTTAACAGGTAGGTCTAGTGCTTCAGGGAGATGGAATCTTACTTTTTCCACTTCTTTTTGCAATTGGCGTGGAGTCAGGAGTAATGGACTGATGATGCCATGGTGAGTATTGGTGAGCACATCAAGAATTGATAATTGAGTGCGCTGTAGATTAGCTGCTGTAATTGTTAATTGAATGCAAAGTGATGAAAACAATCGGTAGAGCCTGTCCTGATGGTGTTCGTCTTTGCCAGTGAGTATCATGTTATGTATTTCGGCGATTTGGAAGTCAATTTGATCAAATTTTTTCTTTACAGCTCCTTGGTCTGCCTTCATGATGTTTATGGTTGAGTCAATAATTGAAGTCTGATTCTTTAGGAGATTAAGTAGATGTGCTTCGTTTTCCTTGACCTTTGAAATTGTTTGTGCCATGTTCGTCGCATATTCGGAATCCAGTACACCAAATAGAGAATGGGCGATGTTCCCAACTAAATCTATTGCTGCTCTTTTTTTCCTTTTCCCGGAAAGTAACATACTGTCCATGGTGAGTTCATCTTCAGTATGTTCAAAATATTTTACCAGGTTAGTACATGTTGTCTTTTCTTGTATTTCCTTACATACATGGTTAAGTGTTTTTGTCCCTTCCGAGAAAATGGTTAACTCAGACCAAAATTCCTTTAAGTCATAGTATATCAAGAGTTGTAATTCTGTCGGTGATATTACGGCTGATCCGATTCCTTCGAAATGTATGCCTAATTTTCTTCCGAATTTTTTATTGTGTACTTGTGCACCTACTATCAATGGAAGTAGCATAATTGCTATCATCACGGTGACTATAGTGTGATTAAGAGGCACGTCTTCTCTTTTTAGGAATTTCATTGTCATTGGTTTGTGACGTGGTAGGTTCTTCTGAATCATCTTGGTTGTTGGTTCCACCCGAGTCTGTAGTGTTAATTGGTAGTGGTGCTAGTCGAGCAATTGGCCTTCTGGAAATGCCCTTTGCTGTTTTGACGTCCGCTACCCGAGCAAAGCCATCATCTCCATAGTGTACCTTTACAATCCTTCCTAAAGGCCATTGCAAATGTGTTGTGTTGTCTTCTTTTATGATTACCATATCACCAGGTCTTATGTTATTTTTTTTGTGTTTGCCACTTATGGCGATACTGCAGTTCACAAAGATACTCGCGTGACCATCTTCTCCAGAATTCCTCTTTGACATGAGTGACCAACTTCCATCTAGTCAACAGGTTGGTGTTTGGCTGTGTGTCTCCAATGTTGGCTTGTGCATTTATAGGTTCCCCGATGAGAAAATGACCCGGAGTGAGTGCCGCCAAATCATTTGGATTGTCTGACATGGGACTTATTGGGCGAGAGTTGAGAATACCTTCTATCTCTATTACCACAGTATCAAGTTCTTCGTACGTCAATGTTGCTGTTGATACACTCCTTACTAGCAGATGTTTTGCGGGCTTAACCGCCGCTTCCCATAAGCCTCCAAAGTGGGGCGCCCTTGGTGGTATGAAGTGAAATGCAATCCCTCTGGACGTACATTCGTTATGGATTTTTGCATGAGCGGAACTTTCATACAGTGAGTCTGACAGCTCCTCAAGTTTATTTTTTGTACCAACGAAATTTGTTGCGTTGTCACAATATAGGTTTTTGCAGTGTCCTCTGCGGCTTGTAAATCGCTTTAATGCGCCTATGAAGGCTTCAGTGGTTAACTCACTTACTAATTCTAAGTGCACAGCTTTGGTAGCGAAACAGCAAAATACAGCGATGTAGGCCTTGTGAGGCCTTTTTCCTCTTACTTTATAGTGAATCCAAAATGGTCCACAAAAGTCAACGCCAGGTCGTGCTGGTGTTATTCGTGCTGGTGGCAAGTTTCCCATAATTTGGTTAAGCAATTTTGGCTTTGCTCTAGTGCATTTTATGCAGTGTTGAACAGTTGATCTTACTGCCCACTTTCCTTTGACTGGCCAATACCTTTGCCGTAGGTGAGCTAAAAGTGCTTGTGGTCCACAGTGTCGATTTTGTACATGCACCATCTGCATTAGTAGTTTTGATATTGGATCATTATATGGGATTAACATTGGGTGCCTTGCGTCGTAAGGTAACGTTGATGCTTCTAAGCGTCCTCCCACTCTGATAAGGCCATTAGAGTCTAAAATGGTGTAAGATTGTTGTATGGGCTGCCTTTGGTCACTTCCTTATGTTTCAGCAAATGTTTTAACTCGTCACTAAAGTCTGCCTGCTGCATTGCCCTAACGATAACTATGGGAGCTTGCTCCAACTCGTGGGTTGATAACTCTAGTTCGCGCTGCTGCTTCTGTTTTCTGCTATTATTGATGAATCTGAGGATATATCCTGTCACTCTTTGCAGTGTTCTGAAAGACCCTTTATGATTTATCTGGTAGATTAGACTTGTTGAATTTTCACCTGTGGTTGTGATGGCAGTGACTTTCTTTAGTTCCATGTTACTGTCGTCACTGATGGCCTTATGTTTTGAGAAGTTTTGTGGCCAAATTCCATCAGGTTCACAAAGAAACATGGGTCCGTAGAACCATAAGGGGTGTTCGGATAATTTTCTTGGCGAAAGACCACGTGACAGAACATCTGCGGGATTATCCTTTGATCTTACATGTCGCCATTGTTCGACAATATATATTTCTTGTATTGCAGCTATTCGGTTAGCCACGAACGTTTGGTATGATGACGATGGCGAATGGATCCAGGCCAACACGATTTCAGAATCTGTCCATAGATATGTAGGGCTACTTTCAAGTTTTAAGTCCCGTTTAACCCTTGATGTTAACTGAGCTGCTAGCAGTGCTGCGCAGAGTTCGAGGCGGGGAAGAGTTTGGTTCTTCAAAGGTGCTACCCGAGATTTTGCACATAGTAGTCGTACTATCACTTGATTGTTCGTGATGACTGATCTTATATAGATTGCTGCACCATACGCCTTTTCTGATGCGTCGGTAAAGTCATGAAGTTGTATATTCGATGCTATTTGTCCTGCAAACATATGTCGAGACATCTTTAGATTGTTGATATGTTTTAAATCATCGCGGAAGGTCATCCATTTTGAGCAAAGGTCTTCTGGTAGCTCATCGTCCCATCCTAGTTTTAGTTGCCACAACTGTTGAATAAAGATTTTTGCCGTGACTACAATTGGTGATAATAGCCCCAAGGGATCAAATAGTCTAGCTAGATCTGAGCAGACTGTTCGTTTAGTAATCTGATGGATTCCCCTTAAGCATACTTTAACACAGAACTGGTCAGAGGTTGGCATCCATGTTAATCCTAGGGTTTTGACCGTTTGGTTATTATCATTAGTAAAGTCGAAATTTACTTCTTTTTGTTCTTCTGTTGTGTTTTGTAGCAACTTCTGGTGATTGGCGGTCCATTTTTGCAATTTCAGACCATGTTTGCTTAGGATGTGTTTTAATTCTGTCTGAATCATTAAAGCTGTATGCAAGCTAGCATCTCCCCCGATTCCATCATCCACGTAAAAGTTGTCTAGCAGGAATTGGGCTCCATGCGGATACTTTGTTTTATTTGATTCACCAATTTTTTGTAGACATTTTGTTGCTAAGTATGGTGCGGATCGGGTTCCGTAGGTGATTGTGTTCAGCTGGTAGTACTTTATTGGCATCGTCGGTTCCTCCCTCCAGATAATTGTTTGAAATTTTCTGTCTTCTGGCTGCATGAGGAATTGCCGATACATCTTTTCGATGTCAGTTGTGAATACGAAACGTGGTAAGCGGAAGCGAAGAAGAATTGAAAATAGATCGCTTTGCACCGTGGGTCCTGTGTGCATTATATCATTCAATGATACACCGTCTGAAGTCTTAGTAGAGGCATCAAAGACTACTCGTAGCTTAGTTGTGCTGCTTTCAGGGCGAAGTATGCAGTGATGAGGAATGATATACATTGGTCTTGGCGTGGAATTTAGGTCAATTTGTGACATGTGGCCTAATGCTTCGTACTCTTTTATGAACTTGACATATTGTGCCTTTATTTCGGGGGACTTCGATAACCTTCTTTCTAGTGACATAAATCGGTTGAATGCTGTATTATGTGATTCTCCCAATGTATCAGGGTTGTTGCAGAATGGAATTTTTAACGTAAATCTTCCATTCCTATCGATTGTGTGAGTTTGTGCAAAATGATCTTCGCACTGTTTGTCTGAAGTTGATAGTCTTGTGTCGACTTGATTAAGCGTTTCGAGCTCCCAAAGTTGAGCAATGGCATTTTCTAAATTTGTATCGTCTCCAGTGCACATTCCACATACTGCAGATCTTGCTTCGTGTCCTCCTATCTTACCAGCAACGACCCAACCCAATTATGTATTTCGTAAAATCGGCAAATCGTTACCAAGTTTAACCTGTCCTATTGTCATTAGTTGATGGTAAAATTCTGCCCCTAGTAAAACGTCTATTCTATCAGGGCGGTTGAAATTTGGATCGGCTAGCACTAGGTCTTTAGGAATTTGCCAGTGGTCAATTGTGATCGTTTGCGATGGTTGAGGCGGAATTATTTGTGGAAGAACTGCAGCCTCAAGTCTTGTATTAAAGTTGTTTATGCGTGAGTGTAAGGCTATGTTTACGCGATGCTGCACTCTAGTGTTGCGTGAGCCCATACCGCTGATGCGGTTGGCGGATTGAGGTTGGTTTTAGTGAGATTCCAAGGCGTTTAACTAACCTTTCGCTGACAAGGTTTAGCTGTGACCCGGAATCAAGGATTGCCCAACATTGTATCTCATTGTTGTTTGATTGAACCTTGATCATTGCTGTGCCCAGAAGGACGTAGTTAATTGTTTGAGCGTGGTTTGAAGCAGCGAGTGAAGTTGCGTTTTGCTGAATTTGCGGTGTTCTGGCGACGGATGTTGTGCGTTCGTTAGAAACCAGGTTATTTGCTGCTGGTGCGACTTGGTTCTGGTTTGTGCCTTCTAGATGCAACAGAGTATTGTGTTTTTTGTTGCACTTCATGCAATTTTTGCTAAGGCAGTTTTTAGCGTTATGACCAGGTTTTAAGCAGTTCACACAGCGCCTTTGCTTTTGAACAAATTGAAGCCTTGATACCGGTGACTGCTGAAGAAAAGTGTTGCATGCAAATAATGGGTGATTTCCATTTTTGCACAGAATGCAGCATGGGTTGCCTTGGCACTCAGATGTAATCGAGGTACACACTCGCGATTTGGAGTGTGGCGATTTTCCTTTTTCGGCAATGGATTCCATAGATTAGAAGTGTTTTTCTAGAAATTTTAGAAATTCTTGTACGGTTGGCACTTCTCTTGGTTGAAGAAGGGATTGCTCGTACTGTAAACGTGTGGTCTGATCCAATCTTTTCAGTAGCAAATGAAGCAACAGCGGATCCCATGATGAGGTGTCAATGTCGAGATTTATAAGTGACAAAAGACACTCTTGGGTTTTATCATGCAGCGACTTGTAATTGTCGCTTGATGTTTTGGTTGGAGCATCGACAAGCTCCTGGATGAGTTTGCTCACCAGTAATCTTTTGTTGTTGTATCGCTCTACTACAACCGACCAAGCAGCTTCAAAGTTTTCTCCTGTGGTGGTGAAATGCTTGACTAGGTTTGCTGCTTCCCCTACTAAATGTGTCTTTAAGTAACACATTTTCTGGACTGTTGGAATTGGCTGCTGAACAATTAGGGAAGAGAATATGTCGTGAAATTCCTTCCACTGCATGTAGTCGCCTTCGAATTTAGATATTACTATTTTGGGAATAGGCACTGTGGACACTTCTGAATGGCCATTGTTACCCTGAGTTGATGAGTTATTTCTGAAGGTTCTGGAGGCTTCCCGGACCTGCTTTTCGAGCTGAATAAATCTTGACATGTCGTACCCGTGTTGAGTGGCTTCACCGCATAGTTCTGCTATTTAGTAATGTAGTCTCTCGATACCTTGCCATCGCTTTGTTGCAGCTACGGAGTCTTCAATTGTGTAGTTGGGTTCTAATAATCTGTCTACGGCTGACATCATGGCTGCTTGCCTTCGCATGAGTCTCACTAGCTCACCAGTTGCCGCCGTGGATTCCTCAGCAGTAGTTGCCTGACATTTGTCGTCTGGGCTGTTGTTCATGAGCCGCTTCGTGGCTTCAGGAGGACCGACCTTTAGCATTGAAGATTCGAATTCTTCCTTATATTGCTGCACGATGCCCATGATTGAGCTGTAGTAATCCTTTATAAAGTAATCATGATTCAACGGGATCTTTTCCAGTAACCGAATCTGATTATCGGTACCTTCAAAACTTGCCCACTCCTCGTCAAGCCGTCTCAATCGTTCCTGGAAGTAGCTAATTGATGTTTTCCTTGAAGCTGGGTCCTTTTTGTAATTTCGGATGATGGCTTCAATCCGCTGAGGTCATGGTGTATCCTTTATCCTTGCTCGTTCAAATTAAATGAAAATCCTGTGCCTGATACAGGATCACGTCAGGGTCACCAAAATGTTAAGAGAACGATCTCTTAAATGGATACAAGATCTGAAAATTTCCTTTCAAGTACTTCAACCTGAAAGAGTTTGTTCTGTTTTGTCCTATTGTTCCTTTAAGCACATAAACCTGAAGGAATTTTATTTTTTGTTGATGTTTATGTTCCTGACAAGCACTTTAACCTGCAGGACAGTGTACCAAATAAAACGCAAAAATGAGTTTCTTAACGCACACTGATTTCATAAAGTTTATTTACGCTAATTTATATTAAAATTATGCTTACATATAAGAAATGAATAATTACATTTATTTAATAGTGGCTTAATGCTTAAAAGTGCAACGACACAAAATAATAAACAGAAATAAACAGAAATCTATATAGCACAAAACTTGACCTACTTAATAAATAAAGTTTTGCCTAGTGGTCATTGACTTATGAATTGTGTATGATGATGCATAAGCAAAATGAACTTGATTGTGAAATGCTATTATTACAAAATTAAAATAAACAAACGATAAAATTAATTTGGGTTAATGTTCAATGAACCTTATTGTGAAATAAAAAATAATAAATGAAAACTAAATGTATTAACATTGCTCCCCCCGTTGAGTGTAGCTCAAAAAAAAAAATTAAATAAGTAAACAAATGGAAAAATTACTACTAAACTTTGAAGATTATGTGTCCGCGTTGTGCTGAGCTGGCATTCCTTCTCGTCTTATTGAAGCTGTTTAGATCTTTTGCTTTTGTTAGTTAGTTGTTGATGTTTGTTAAATGTGGACGGTGAATTCTGACGAGGCTTGTTGTTGACGGGGTGTGGGAACTGGAGTAGCAGCCTTTTTAGAATTTTGTCTTCTTGTGAGGTAAACTAAGATGCCAAGCGTGATTATTAGAGACGAGTAGCCGATGGTGATGTGATGGTAGTTGTTGGTGTCAATTTTGTTCGGAAGCTGAAGAATTTTTTGTGTGTTCAAAGAGGTTTGTAGTTTTGTTAGATTTTTAACTTGTGATATATATTCGTTCGTATGGATTTTATTTAGCAATGGGTTTATCCGTTCTTCATGGCTTTGTTTGGTGGTTTCCCAAAGATTAGTGTATGATGTTTTACTGGAGCTGGATATTACTTGCTGGCCTTTTAGTGTCATGAATTTATGTTTCAGGGTGCATATTGGTTCCAGTTCAAGCAAACCTGATCCTTCGAGGGTTAATTGGGTGATCTGTTGGTTGCATACCACTGTTGCTTGGGATTGAGATGGAAGGGAATATATCCATTTATTTGGATGTCGTAGCGGTACCCATGATGCGGGTTTTTTGACATGCTGCACTGGGCAGTCTAGCTGAGTTCTGTTGTGAAACAAATTTATTTCACAACTACATGCTGATGAACCATGGTCATACTTTAGTTGAATCTTCGAACAGAGATATCGCTCTTTTGTGAGAAGTAAACATGAGTTGAATTCGAGATTACTGAGAGTGTAATACTGGTTGCGATCAGTGTTGATGACCAGAAACGTAGAGCATGGCTGAATTGAGATTAACGTGTTATTAACCCAATTTGGTATTGGGACTATGTTGAAGACATCAAAACTATCACGCTCAATTAATGGTAATGTAATGCTAAACATTACTGTGTTTTCGGTGAGGCCTCCCTTAACCTTCATTAGCTTGTACAACTGTAGTGTGTCTTCTTGGTTAACAGGTAGGTCTAGTGCTTCAGGGAGATGGAATCTTACTTTTTCCACTTCTTTTTGCAATTGGCGTGGAGTCAGGAGTAATGGACTGATGATGCCATGGTGAGTATTGGTGAGCACATCAAGAATTGATAATTGAGTGCGCTGTAGATTAGCTGCTGTAATTGTTAATTGAATGCAAAGTGATGAAAACAATCGGTAGAGCCTGTCCTGATGGTGTTCGTCTTTGCCAGTGAGTATCATGTTATGTATTTCGGCGATTTGGAAGTCAATTTGATCAATTTTTTTCTTTACAGCTCCTTGGTCTGCCTTCATGATGTTTATGGTTGAGTCAATAATTGAAGTCTGATTCTTTAGGAGATTAAGTAGATGTGCTTCGTTTTCCTTGACCTTTGAAATTGTTTGTGCCATGTTCGTCGCATATTCGGAATCCAGTACACCAAATAGAGAATGGGCGATGTTCCCAACTAAATCTATTGCTGCTCTTTTTTTCCTTTTCCCGGAAAGTAACATACTGTCCATGGTGAGTTCATCTTCAGTATGTTCAAAATATTTTACCAGGTTAGTACATGTTGTCTTTTCTTGTATTTCCTTACATACATGGTTAAGTGTTTTTGTCCCTTCCGAGAAAATGGTTAACTCAGACCAAAATTCCTTTAAGTCATAGTATATCAAGAGTTGTCATTCTGTCGGTGATATTACGGCTGATCCGATTCCTTCGAAATGTATGCCTAATTTTCTTCCGAATTTTTTATTGTGTACTTGTGCACCTACTATCAATGGAAGTAGCATAATTGCTATCATCACGGTGACTATAGTGTGATTAAGAGGCACGTCTTCTCTTTTTAGGAATTTCATTGTCATTGGTTTGTGACGTGGTAGGTTCTTCTGAATCATATTGGTTGTTGGTTCCACCCGAGTCTGTAGTGTTAATTGGTAGTGGTGCTAGTCGAGCAATTGGCCTTCTGGAAATGCCCTTTGCTGTTTTGACGTCCGCTACCCGAGCAAAGCCATCATCTCCATAGTGTACCTTTACAATCCTTCCTAAAGGCCATTGCAAATGTGTTGTGTTGTCTTCTTTTATGATTACCATATCACCAGGTCTTATGTTATTTTTTTGTGTTTGCCACTTATGGCGATACTGCAGTTCACAAAGATACTCGCGTGACCATCTTCTCCAGAATTCCTCTTTGACATGAGTGACCAACTTCCATCTAGTCAACAGGTTGGTGTTTGGCTGTGTGTCTCCAATGTTGGCTTGTGCATTTATAGGTTCCCCGATGAGAAAATGACCCGGAGTGAGTGCCGCCAAATCATTTGGATTGTCTGACATGGGACTTATTGGGCGAGAGTTGAGAATACCTTCTATCTCTATTACCACAGTATCAAGTTCTTCGTACGTCAATGTTGCTGTTGATACACTCCTTACTAGCAGATGTTTTGCGGGCTTAACCGCCGCTTCCCATAAGCCTCCAAAGTGGGGCGCCCTTGGTGGTATGAAGTGAAATGCAATCCCTCTGGACGTACATTCGTTATGGATTTTTGCATGAGCGGAACTTTCATACAGTGAGTCTGACAGCTCCTCAAGTTTATTTTTTGTACCAACGAAATTTGTTGCGTTGTCACAATATAGGTTTTTGCAGTGTCCTCTGCGGCTTGTAAATCGCTTTAATGCGCCTATGAAGGCTTCAGTGGTTAACTCACTTACTAATTCTAAGTGCACAGCTTTGGTAGCGAAACAGCAAAATACAGCGATGTAGGCCTTGTGAGGCCTTTTTCCTCTTACTTTATAGTGAATCCAAAATGGTCCACAAAAGTCAACGCCAGGTCGTGCTGGTGTTATTCGTGCGGATAAAAAAAACTTGTAATATAATTCCGACTAGATATCCGGAATGTTGTGTTGTTGTAGTCTTCTCTTGATCTTCGTGATGTAATTGGTAGTCGTACAATCGAGAATCTCTTCCAGCGATTGTTCAGTCCACGAGACAGGGCAAAAAGTAAACAAATGGGGGCCGTCAAGTATAGCATTACAATTGAGGCATTTTTGTAGTAGTAGTAGTGCTTTGAGTTAAATATGCATTTACCCACCCTTAGGCGGGCTAACATTATACATTCAGGTCTGGTTAAATTGCTGTTGTATGCAGATCTCGTTCAAGAAATGTTCTGTAGTCTTCGAGTTGCTCTAAACGGATTCATTATGGCTTTAGGGAAACATGGAGTTTCTGTTATCTGGGGTTAGTTTCTGTGGTAACGAAATGTTTGAAGTTCTCAAGATGGAGATAACGTTATCAGTGGCAGAGTTTGCACAGTTTCTTGCTGAGTTAAGGTTTTTCCAAAAAGATTTATGTAGGCCATCAGATGATATGGTAATCGCCCTGGATGCTACTCCAACAGCAGTTTTTTTTTCCAACAGAGGCTGTTCTGAAGCAGTTGTTGATGGAGGTATTAATTTTATCTATGTTTTTCTTTGAAGTCCAATCGTAAATTGTTATGCCTAGGGTTCCCAACTTTTTTTGTTGCAATTAAAGTACATTGGTTATTAAAGGTTAAGAAAAAAAAGTACAGAGTATAAATATAAAGTACAATTACATATTTCTTTTTATCGTTATATTTAAAAACGTTTTTTTATTGCTTTTCGCAAGTTTTATCAAACAATTACACTCTGCTAGAATTTGACACTTTTTTAAACAAGCCGGGTAAATGGCGCTTTAACCTAATTCGGGTACGCTGAATCCAATACCCGTTCAAAAACGTTTCAGTTTATTGAAATTACTAAAAAAAAACGAAAATCCGCAATAAAATTTCCTTTAAACGTTAAATCTTACATGCGCAGTCGTTTAGAAACATAATTTTTTTTAGCAACAAAAATAATCTTTTAGCAAACTTTCGAAATTTTTGTTTGTTAAAAATCTATTAAAAATTACAGCTATGCTTCTAATTTTTGTCCAGACATATTAAAAACAAATAAAACAATCTATAACGATTAAAATCTGTTAACAACGCAATATTTGTATGGGGGCCCCCTTAAGAAGCGGTGATAAGGGGCAAGTATGTCTCGAGAAATTGTTAAGGCGACTCCTTGACTGTAATGATACGTTTTCTTCAATATATTTCTAGCCTATATTAAACTGTTTGTATGGGAGCCCCCTTAAGGAATGGCAATTTTGAAATTTTGTTTTAAATGTTAGTTCAACGAGTCACTTTTGTGCTCGCGATCTAGAAGCAGGCAGTAATTTTAAAGAGTTTTGCACACGTTTTTTAAAAACAGGCAGTTATTGTACTCAAACATAACAAACAAGTGAAATAGTACTGTCAGATTATTTTTTTCGAAAAATCGTCCTGCCAATATAAAAAACATCAACCAATAGCCCTGACTAATATTAATTAGTTGTTCTTTAGTTTTTCTAAAAAAACTTGTACAATAAGAATTATTATTTAACTAGCAAACCCGGCGAACTCCGTTTCGCCACCAGATGGCTTCGTTTTATGTAACATTTCGTTTGGTGATTAAAAGATGAAGAAATTTTTTTTTTTGTAGCTGACCCGACAGACGTTGTTCCAGTGATGTTAACCGTACGGTAATTACCTTTTTTTACGGTAATTTTGAGCCCCAAAAGGTAGCAAGGTAATTTCATTTAAAATACGGTAATATCAAGATTTCGGTTTTTTGATATTTATATACATACTTACATATGAAGGCTTTATGATTTTAACTTTTGAGAGGTGATTTTCAACCAGTTTTATAAATAGATGAATGTTATACAAAAAATTAAGAATGTTTCTGCAAATGCTTAGGTTACAGTTATAAGTGTAAAATATAAAAAATTTAATAACTCATTTTAGTTATATTATTAATTTTATTTTAAACTTTTTGATTGTTTCAAAATCAACAATTTTTTAAGCATTTAAAGTAGCCGTAATGTGATGCATTTAACTATAGTAAAGCTTCGTACAGATGGTGGTCAGATCTTACAATGTAGTCCTTTTTCTCACAATGGCGCCATTGTCAGATGCATTTATTTTACACATCTGCCAAATGAAAATGAGCTTACAATGTTAACACAGTTGCAATACTTTTTAGGCAAATTTAGTGACAACATTGTAAGATCTGACCACCGTCTGTACGAAGCTTAAATATTAAAACTTTTCAGTTGAAGCAAAACTAATATGTTTTAATTTTGTATTAAAGGCATATGAAAAAGAACTTTTAAACCAATCGTTTCATCATAAGAAGATGACAAAATAGCACTATATTTTACAGCGGGTAGATATGGATATTGCGTGTAAATCCAAAACGTAAAAGAAAAAAATTTTGAGTTAATATTCTCTTGCGATATTCGAATTTTATTTTCTTAGTTAAACGATTCCAACTCCGATTCAAATTTAAACTTTTTAGCTTCAGTCGTTTAGTCTTTGCGATGATGAATAAGTCTGTCAGTAACGTTTAAATTTTAGTTATATGATGCTTTTACTTTCGTATTGATGAAAAATAATTTTGGTTTAAAATATGTTTTAAACAAAGATTTTCATTAAAATGTTTTCATAAAACACATTTAAAATTTAAATAAATTGTTTTTGAATACTGCTGTGAATGTTTAAATTAAAAAACCTTTGCGTACGGTAATTTCTTCTCAAAAACGGTAATTTTTAAAGGGCCGCACGGTAATGAAAAAATAAAAGTTAACATCACTGCGTTGTTCTGTCCCAATTAGAAAAAATGTTTGCGTTCGATTTTTAAAATCCGTTAAAAATAGGAAAAAAGTATTTTTAAATTAAAATGTTGTTCATATACATATATATGATTTACATTTGATTTGAAAATACAAATACAAGTTAACACATATAGTGAATACCCCACCTATTCTCTTAATTAACACATACTGCATAATTAGCAATAAATACAATAAACCAAATACTTAACACATCCGACACACTTAACAAAAAACACAATAAACTCTTCCAATAAAAGAATCAAGTTACAACCTAGTTTAAGTTACCAAGTAAGCATATTTTTTTATTCAATAAATGTTCACCCACAATTCTAGTAATTTTAATAGTAAGCGAAATTGTATTTAGTATAAGAAAAAATTGTATAAAATAAAATGATTTTATCAATAAAAGTTAGTTCTGTTCTGAAATGCAACCAAACTCGTTTACTGGCGCCCGAGCAAAATAAAAGCTATACCCGGATATATTAAAAGTGTCTTAGTGCTAACAAAATAATATTGTAATAATTTTTGTGCTAAAAACAAACTAGTTCAAAAAAAAAACTTTTATAAAAAACCGTTTAAAAGGAAAAAACATTCCAAGGAAATACAAGCGGATTAATTAAAAGTTTTGATGTACAGGCACTTTTAAACAAAAGTACCGTTTTAAAAAACCAAAAAATAAGCGGGAACAAAAAGCTAAATCCAAAAAACAAGCTAAACTACCGTTTTACAAATTCAAAAATAAGCGGGAACAAAAGCAGAAACCCTAAAAATAAACAACGAGCTGAACTACCGTTTTAAAACCAAGAAAATAAGCGGAAGGAGCAACCAAAAAGGCGTATCAGGCAGACTCAACAAATCAGTTACTAGTGACGTCAGCCGTACCCTAGTAAATCTTCAACTTCAAACCGGATAAATACGGACCGTACAAGCAGCATGCTGATCTTTTTATTGTAAGTTAATTATAAAACCCTTAATTTTTATTAAAAATATACCAAATTATTGTGAAATTAAAAATCATTTTGATGTTTAAAGACTTATCGATTATTCAAATTAAATTGAACTAAATTGAACTTAGATCTTATAAAAAATTATATTTTTCTAAAAAGCAAACAATCACTTTTGCTTTAGAACTTATTTAAAATAAAAAATAAAACTGTATTATCCATAAAACTTCAATAATTAGCGGGACGCTAATACTTAAAAAAGGGGGAGTTAACATATATAGTGAATACCCTAACTATTCTCTTAATTAACACATACTGCACAATTAGCAATAAATACAATAAACCCAATACTTAACACATCCGACACACTTAAAAAAAAACACAATAAACTCTTCCAATAAAAGAATCAAGTTACAACCTAGTTTAAGTTACCAAGTAAGCATATTTTTTTATTCAATAAATGTTCACCTACAATTCTAGTAATTTTAATAGTAAGTTTAAGTTACCAAGTAAGCATATTTTTTTATTCAGTAAATGTTCACCCACAATTCTAGTAATTTTAATAGTAAGCGAAATTGTATTTAGTATAAGAAAAAATTTTATAAAATAAAATGATTTTATCAATAAAAGTTAGTTCTGTTCTGAAATGCAACCAAACTCGTTTACTTACATATGTTTGTATATATATGCTGTGAATCTTATAGTATTCTATTTACATTTTAGTTGATAAGATCAATATTCAGGTAAACAGTAAAAAAAGTAAAACTTATTCGGTTGCTTTGCTAGGATATCATAATGCAATGCTTTGTAAAATACAACATTTTTTGTTTGGTTGTCTGGTTTGTTGATTGTCATTGCATATGCGAGCCTTACTGGAAACTAACTGCAAGCGTTAAAATTTAATGCCATGTCGGTTGGAATCATTGGGATCCGAGGTATCAAAACATTTTCTTCCTTGTACTTTCCTTTAAGCATTGTTGCTTCGATGACGTTATTCATCAGTTTTTTACCGTAAGTCGGGTGCCATTACAAAGACGTGGTTGGTTTATATTTCGTAACATTATGATTACCGATCCAACTTTTAGTTTGAATTTATGAGGAGGTAATCCGGGTAATCCTAGGGAGTTCGATTGGGTAGTTGACGACATCGTTCTGAGAAGTAATGGAATCTACCGATTTGTACGTCTCCAATTTGCCAGCGATTTCACTTTGAATCTTAAAATTCAGTTCGTCGACATCAACGTAGCTAATATAGCACGTTCGCTCAACAAATCATGATTTCTGTAATTTTGTGTAATCTTTGAAAACACCTTTCGGATGAGTTCGGACTTTGATTCGGTGAACCGGCAGAAATTGAAATATCCACCGGGATTTTGTCGTTTCCTATGTCCAGCAATAGTTTGGAAAATAAGTCTCGAGATTGATTGTTTTGCAGCTCGACCCGCATTTTCAAAGTCAATTTGAGCTTCCTAACGTGTTTCCACAAAGCAGACGACTTTAAACATGCATTTAATTCATCGGCGGGCGTTGATAGTGGTATCACTGGAAGTGTTTGCCAGAAATCACCTGCCAACAAATCATCGTACCTCCAAATCGGCTTTGATTGTTTCGTAGTAGGCGTGGTAAATTTTTCTTTCGATGAAAACTTAAAATGGCATAATACGAACATTTGAAAGAAAAATTAGTCAAATCTATGGAGCCGTTTTCGGATTTTAGGTAAATCGTACAAAGTGGGCGGGACAAAATTTTCTTGCCGTATAAACCTAAGTTGGACCATGGCTATCACTTTAAAGAAGAAATCGTCCAAATCGGTCAAGCCATCCTCAAGTTATGTGCTTAATAGAAAAAGTGGGCGTAAAAGTAGGCGTGGTAAATTTTTCTTTCGATGGAAACTAAAAATGCATTGATACGAATATATGAAAGAAAAATTAGTCAAATCGATGGAGCCGTTTTCTGATTTTAGGTAAATCGAAAAAAGTGGGCGTCAAAATGGGCGGGGAACAATTTTCTTTCCGTATAAGCCTAAGTTGGACCATGGCGATCACTTTAAAGAAAAATCGTCCAAATCGGTCAAGCCATCCTCAAGTTATGTGCTTAATAGAAAAAGTGGGCGTAAAAGTAGGCGTGGTAAATTTTTCTTTCGGTGGAAACTTAAAATGCATTGATACGAACATTTGAAAGAAAAATTAGTCAAATCGATGGAGCCCTTTTCTGATTTTAGGTAAATCGAAAAAAGTGGGCGTAAAAGTGGGCGGGGAACAATTTTCTTTCCGTATAAACCTAAGTTGGATCATGGCGATCACTTTAAAGAAAAAATCGTCCAAATTGGTCAAGCCATCCTCAAGTTATGTGCTTAATAGAAAAAGTGGGCGTAAAAGTGGGCTTGGCAAATTTTTCTTTCGATGGAAACTTAAAATGCATTGATACGAACATTTGAAAGAAAAATTAGTCAAATCGATGGAGCCGTTTTCTGATTTTAGGTAAATCGAAAAAAGTGGGCGTAAAAGTGGGCGGGGAACAATTTTCTTTCCGTATAAACCTAAGTTGGACCATGGCGATCACTTTAAAGAAAAAATCGTCCAAATTGGTCAAGCCATCCTCAAGTTATGTGCTTAATAGAAAAAGTGGGCGTAAAAGTAGGCGTGGTAAATTTTTCTTTCGATGGAAACTAAAAATGCATTGATACGAATATATGAAAGAAAAATTAGTCAAATCGATGGAGCCGTTTTCTGATTTTAGGTAAATCGAAAAAAGTGGGCGTCAAAATGGGCGGGGAACAATTTTCTTTCCGTATAAGCCTAAGTTGGACCATGGCGATCACTTTAAAGAAAAAATCGTCCAAATCGGTCAAGCCATCCTCAAGTTATGTGCTTAATAGAAAAAGTGGGCGGGGAACAATTTTATATGCTATAAACCTCACGGAGCCCGAGACCTTTCCAACAAATGCAAAACCGGGGAAATCGGTTCGTGCGTTCTGGAGTTATAGCGTCAGGAAGGAAAACCCGACTTATTTTTATATAATAGATGACTAATAAAACCCTGACTTATATAACCTGAATCTATTTTGAATTCTAGATAAATCTAATCAAGCGAAATAAGTATATTCGCGTACTTTATTATTCTCATAAAGAATAGAGTACAATTACTCGAAATAACGTACAATACTTTATTATAAAGTACGGTTGGCAAGCCTTGTTATGCCATACAAAATTGTACCGATTTTTAGGGAACGACAGATGTTCAGGGCTGTTCCATATGTGGTCCCTTGTTGCTTGAACAAATGAGCTTGAGCAGGTTGTTAATTTTGCTAAGTTGATAAGTTAACTGTTTTACATGACTGTTCCAAAGGAGATTTTTGGTAAAGAGCAAACCTAGGATTCGTATTTGATCCAAAATTTATTTTGAGCACAATTTCTCTTTCTGCAAAGGTGAAGAATATCAGATTTATGGACTGGTATAACAGCGCCTCTGCTCTTGGCCCATTGACGTTTTTTTAGATCCAGATTGTTTAGATTTAATTGGACATATTTGTCGGCGTTGATTCCAATGTAGTCGATACGTGGCAGGTTTTCCACAGCTCTGGCTAACGAGTTTGCGTACGCGAAGTATTATACCACGGATAATGGAGAGACTTGGGGAACTCCATTATCCAGTGATTGTGTCATTGAAAAATAACCATCTACTTTAACCGTTACCGTGCGGTTTCTGAGGAAAGAATTTATTAATTTATGGATGCTTATCGGTACACCCCATTCATAAAGCTCCATTATGATGTATGCAGACACAACCCGGTCAATTTCCTCTGAAAGTACCAAATGATGATAACCCTTTTTCAGGTTTCGACGCAGAACTTCTTCCAGCTGATGGCAGATACTGTGAACTCCTTGTCTAGGTAAAAAGGCGTGTTGTAAGTTAGACATATAATGACTTGTGTACCTCCAAAAGCGTCTGGCCAAATTTTTCCTAATATCCTAATTCCTAATAGGCCTATAATCTTCTACACTGTTTGGATTTTTTCCGGGTTTTGGTATCGGCGAGTCTTCCAATCCTGCGGGAAGGTAAAGTCCACAAAGGCGTGTTTTTATGACATCGGGTGCATTTTTTATCATGGCATAAGTGATTTTATCTCGTGATGGAGTAGATCCCTTCAAAGTTTTCATTATATCATTTGATTCAGGCAATCGGATTTCTTGGTTCATTGCTATAAAATGTTGATTTGATCTACTACCAAGATTTTCAATAACCAATTTTTTTTCTATGAACTCAGGGTCGAATGCTGCATCCGAGCTAAGGGAGGACCAAAAACGTGCAAACCCGTCAGCAATGTGTAAAGGGTGCGTAAGGTTGCTATCACCCACACATATATTGGGAAAACTTTGGATACGGTTGGCCCTTAAATTTTTGACTTTGCCCCACAGAACCTTTACATCCATTGAGGGGTTAAGAGAGTTAAGAAAATTTTCCCATGTTTTTCTCTTGGCTATTCTACATTCTCTTTTAATTTTTGCACATAATCTTTTATATTCAATTACATGTTCATTACTGCGAATCCTTTTAAAAATTATCCATGCCTCTTGCCTCAAACGAATTAATTTGGTAATGTCCGAATTAAACCATGCGGGGTTATTTTTATCATTAAGTTTCCGGCTGAGTGGGATGGATTCGTTAGCTGCTTTTCTAATGATGTGTTTCAACTGAGCTGCCTCTCTGTTGATGTTAGGAGATCTTTCAAATTGCCTTTCAACTAAAGTTGCTCTCTTTTCAAATAGAGACCAGTTAGCTTTTCTGTCCATGAAACGTGAGGAAAGTTTCCTATGAACAATTTCGATATTATTCGTAATCTTAAAAGCAAAGTGATTAGCAGCCTCAGGAATTGACAGGCAAGTCCAAGACAAACTTGAAGCAAGATCAGTGGATGACATAGAAACATCGACCAAATTATTGTCATTTGTAAATTCCTCAAAAATTCTGCCATTTGGGGAGTTTTAGGACGAACCCCATAATACAGTTTGTTTAAATCTCCAAGCAATATATTATGCACATTTTTGTCAACAGATATATTGTCTATAATTGATGCCGATAAGTTCACATTAGTTTCTTTTTAAATATTTGTAATATGAAATTCCTCATGATTCCTAATTATTATTTTTTGGAAGAGCAGGGTACCCGCAGATTTAATATGTCCTGTCACGTTCAAATTTGTTCTAACAAGACTTGCATAGTCATAATCCATATTGTTGTGGTGAAATACTTGGTATCCTGGTAAATGTAGCAAATGTCTAGTTTTCTCTACAATATGTGTCTCCTGAAGAGCAATGATGTTTGGTTTTGCCTTGCTACTAAAAGCTCAAGAGCATATTTTTTGTTTACAAAGCCTTGCATTGGAGGATTGTTATGTTAAAGTCGGAAGTCATAAAAGTTTATTTTTTGTTCTTGCCCTATGAGGACTGTTGGTGTGTATTTCTTAATGTGTTTGGAGTAATTAACACATTAAGTTGAGGAAAATTTTTGTACCTTTGTGTACATGGTGAATCTTTATTGTTATCTGCTTTATCATTGGTGGCGTGTTAAGTCCTAGACCATCATTTATATGTTGAACGATCATTTCCTCAGTGATGTAATCATCTAGCAGGCGCGGATCCAGCTTGAGCCTTAGGGGGGGGGGGGGGAATTTTGTATGATACAAAAAAGTAAAAAATTTGTTTTTAAAAGTTTATTAAAAACAATATGTGCATTAGGGTGAGTACTTTTTACAATTTTTGCGAATATCAAATTCTTCATTGCACAGCCGTATAGACCGTAAAAAAATATTAAGAAATGTTGTTTGATAAACAAACAAAATAAAATTTATTTCTGATTTGCGTCTGAAAAATGGAAAATAGTCAGGTAAGATCTAATTTAGTTTGTTAATTCATGGATAAGAATTAAAAAATATTTTTATTTTTGGTAAATATTTATTTTTTTATATTTGTTTTAAATCAGCTGAAAATAGCAGACTGAGTTATGAGGGGTTGTTCACAACAGACGTATTTTTTCATGTTATTATTTTAAGACATATTACTTTATGACACTTTGTGAATCCCCTGTTAGGCTGTTTTCCTAAACGCCTGTTGCATTGTAGTAATACATGGCAACATGTTCTTAAATGCAACCATACAAATTTTGACAATGCATTTAGTTCCGAAATGCAACTTTGTAGTTGTCACAGCAAATTTAAATTTCATATAATTTTCTTCACTTTCCTGACTTTAGCAGGGTCTCAGAGCTACAAATCGCAACTAAAAGTCTTCAAAATTTACAATATAATGTAAAATATTGTTGTCTGTCGAGCTGCGTACTTAGTTCTTAAGATTTCTTAAAATTCAGTTTTGCCTTTTTGGCCAGCGTTTCAGGCCAAATACTCCTCTGTGCGACGCATTGAACATAAAAGTTAATGGCGTAACTAATGATTCAGCACATTGATTTAAAATACATGTTGGAATAAGATCAGGACCATGACTAAAAGACATCTTTAGCCTTTTTAAATAAAAAAAAATATCATTGCTGTTAAAAGTAGGGAAAGAGATTGTATGGTTTGATGAGAGCATATAGGGATAACCATTACTATCATCGTATGCAGCATCAGAATAAGTTGGGGCAAAAAAATCGGCAAACATATCACATATGACCTCAATATCTCCAGATTCTTGGCAACGAAATTTCATAACGGATGGGTATCCATTAGATTTTCTTTTAGAGTTGACAAATGCAAAGAACGATTTTGGGTCACGAACGAAATTGTTTTTCACCTTATTTATATATTGATTATATAAAGCATGATTCAGCAGATTATATTCTGAACGACTGACAGAGTATTTTCCGTAATCAATAAATGATCCAGAGCTTTTGAATTTTTTATAATTTTTATTTTTTAGATTTTTCAACCTTGTAAGCTGTCCATGGCGCACTGTGGCTGAAAATTGAAATTCATCGGCCAAAAGTCCAATTTTTTGTCATCGCCGATTTCAAAAATTTTAATGCCATTCGATAGCAAACATATTAGAACTAAGGTATCCAAAAAACTAGATTAAAATATTGATAATTATGGCTGTGGCATGCTGCTGAAAACAAATATTTTATGTTGTTTTAGAAAAAAATTAATTTTTGTAAATTTAATCAGAACTAAATTATGATTTCTCGCAAACCGTTATCAATAATGGGTCGAAATTTTTTGTTATATTAGTGGGATAGTAGTCTTTAAAAAGTGGTTCATAACATCACTGTATCATTTATACCTGATGTGTTATTAAATGTTTCCCCAGGTTCTATATTTTAGTTAAATCCGAATTTTAGAGGAGTAGAACTGTTAGGGTCAAAATGGGTTAAAGAGATTTTAGTACCATCAGAAAGCTGAAAGTGTCCTCTTTAACCCCATATATACTTGTTCAACTGTTTGGAACTGTCTGTTGAACACTTTTTTCATTTTAATGAAATTACTCCCAACATTTTTTTTTTGCTATTTTTATTTAAGCTGCTCATATGACTGAAATATAACACAAGGGTTTACGAACGTTTTGTTTTGAAAAATTATTTTGCTTCTTATGAACGGCTGAACATATTTGAATGAAATTTTAAACTGTCATAGCCGGATAGCTTTTGAGTTGAATTGAAAGAATGGAGGATCGGGAGTGTGACTTGCGGACCTCTAAAATTGGTATCTCGGAAATTCAAACTTTTAAAAAATTCACCAAAAATATTTTATGGATTTCAAAAAAAATTAAATTTAAGGTGTGCTACAAAAAATATGCTTAAATTTTTAGGTTATCTCCTTTGCCTTTGGAGATATTCGGATAAAACGGATTTTTTGGCTTGATTTTATAACGTTTTTTCTAGTTTTTTAATCGGGTGGATTATGTTTTACATATGTCAAACAAATCAATAGTGGGTTCAACATTTTTTATATTGGTAGTAAAGCAGTCTTCAAACAATGTTATGTTGTATTACTGTACCGATTATACCTGCTGTGTTATTAAATATCTTTTCAGGTTCTATATTGTAGTCAAATTGAAATTCAGAAGTATAGAATTTATGAGGGTCAAAAGGGGTTAGAGAGATTTTACTAGCTGTAGGAAGGTGAAAGTATCTACTTTAAACCCAAATGCACTTTTGTACCTGTTTGGACCAGCCTATAGAACACTTTTTTAGTTTTGTGTAAAATTATTCGCAACATTTATTTTGCTCTTTTTATTTTACCTATTCATATGACTGGAATATAAATGTACCAAGCCAAGTTGTGCTAGGTATTTTATATTATATAATTACCAATACCAGTGGGATTTTAAGCGTATCCTACTTTAGCCCAATTTAGTTTTTTATTCTACCTTATTATGCTACCTAGGAACACAGTATAACGCAAGCTATGTATAAAAGCCAATGGTATTCGAATAAAATCTCAGTTGTTAAAATATATCTAAGCAATAACAATCTAATTTTTAAATATCTATAAAAATGGAGAGCTTCAGCTATAAAGAATTATCCGAAGAGTATTTTAAAAATAAAAAGGAGGAAGATGTTTTAAGTTACATTGAAGGAAAACTCAATTTATATTCCTGCAGCACTGAAATACGATCGGAACTGCAAAATAAAATAATCGATTTCGTCAAAAACTTAAAAAAGCGGTTCAAACAAGTTGGATGGAGTAAACCTAGATTTTACAACAGTTTTGCAAACGGGATAGATGGCGAACTCAGTGTCCAGATATCTTCAGAAGGTACAAATGAAAAGAACCTTGGGAGGCCAAAGAAATCACTTGAGAACTGTAGCGATAGATCTAAAAGGCAGAAGCTTAAGGATATCAACGAAGAAATCGGAGATACAAGTATTCAAGAAACTTTGCTATATCAATTGCGATCACAAAAAGAATTCACAAAAGTCGATATTATTGAAAAAGTTTTTATCGCTAGTCCCAAGAGAACAAAACGGATTCTTAAGAGTATTCCAACGCCAAGCGATGAAAAACAGTTTTCAAATGAAGAGGCATTAGCATTATTTTTAGATTTGAAGTTAACAAAAGAGCAATATATTCAGCTCAGAGTGCGTGCAATTGAAAAAGGTTCAAATCTGTATCCTGCTTAACATCACATAACTGCTGCTAAGAAGGAATGTTTGCCACCAAGGGACACTATTAAAATCACACCAATTTTGTTAGAGTTAAAACTTCAAGGTCTATGTTTTCTAATATGTCCATTATTTTCTAGAAAATTCTGAGCAATATCGAATGGTGAATGAAATGAATTTAAAGCCTTTTTCCGGGATTGGGAATTTGGGTATTTGTTTATCAAAAATGGGGATGTTTTTCAGTCCACTGTTTTAAGAACTTTTTAATCTACACAACTGCCAAAATTAATTATGATACCTTTATTCATCTTAGATTTATAGAATGTCAAACATTAAAATTATTAAAATATAGTGTAAATGAATAAAAGGGCTTTCAATATGAGTAAAAAATAATATTTTTAAAGTTTGACATTCTATAAATCTGACATGAACAAAGATATGCTAATGAAATTCGGCAGTTATGTAGATTAAAAAGTTCTTAAAACAGTGGGCTGAAAAAAAATCCCACTTTTTTAATAAAAAAATACCATAGATCTCAATCTCAATCATTAGCATTTTCATACTAAATGCTAAAAAACATCAAAAGTTCAACTTTGACCTTAAATTTCTCAACAACTACTGAACGGATTTTAACAAAATTAAAACTGTAAAAAAGTTCAAGAAGTCTTCTCTCCTGCAAAATTATCCCTATCGGTTCAAAAGTTACAGATTTTTGGCCGATGAAAAACGATTTTCAGCCACTGTGTGGCGGTCCAACTGGAGTATAAACAAATTGTTTAGGTATACAAATATCAAAAAATGCGTAATTTTTTTTTTTATAAAATAAAGAAACCATCACATCAATATCCGAGCTGTTGTTTAATTGAGAAGGTAAGACGTTGCTCCAGCACGTATTTCTTATTAATTGGTTTAATAAGTTGTAATTAGTCCGTTTGAAACAAAAAACTTTATCGACCTTAAATGGCTTTAATTTGACTTCTGATGGAATTGAAAAACTAACTTCAATAGTGATGTGATAACGGTCTTCAGGCAACGTTATAGGTTCTGAACGAGTAATAATACAATCATCCACATTATTAACGAACACCAAATCAAGCAGTTTACCAAAGTCATTGTATACGTTATTCATTTGAAAAAGAGATAAACCAAGAATTTCATTCAAGAAGTCATCGTGACAGTTTTTATTTTTGTCTGAAATTAAATAGGTGTATCTGACGTTTTCATCCAAGATATTGAGGGCAAGTTGAAATCACCAACAACAAAAACTATCAGAATCTGGAGGAACGTAAGAACAGGTAAGTAAATTTTTTTATTTTTCAATTTAACCACAACAGCAACAAATTCAATATCAAGGATATCAGTAACTACAACTTCAGATGGATATAAACAAGAGACAGCAATCATAACTCCACCACCTCTACGTGCATTTCGATTATACCTAAATATTTGATTTTTATTAGACAGAATTTCGGTATTATAAACATCATCTTTTAGCCAGGTTTCAGTGAAGATAATTACATCGTAGGTGAAGTCATAACTATTAACCAAGATAGTAGACAATTTGGTATTTAATCCACGAACATTTTGATAAATTAAATTTAAACGATTCTTAGAGCCAATTAGTTTTTTGAAGCAAATGGTTTTCTAGGTGGCAAACGAGCAATATTTATAGATCTTGGATTATCTTTAAAGATGTATTCACGAACAATGATATTAGCAGGCCAAAAACAAATATCAACAATCTGATCAAAGACACAAGCAGCAACAGCAATTTTAAACGATGTTATACTTCTGGGTTGAGAGTACGAAAATTTGTTTATAACAATATCAACATTTGAACCGAGTTTTGTTTTAATGTAATAATCAATGGGTTCTACGGTTGTATCGCAAGCCAAACGGGAAATAAAAATTGAACGTTTTCGAGGCAAAACAATTAACGGTTAAATTGGCAACATTAGTTACCACACCACAACCCGATGGACAAGGACTAAGATCAGCAGTATTTTTAGATCCAGTATCAGTATCAGATATAGGAATATTACCCAGTGGAGGGATGACATTCGTAGCTAAATTTTGTACTGATATTGTATTATTGTCATTATCCGTGCTTAATTCTGTACCCGAGGAGTTAACCATTACTGGTGTAACATGAGACCTGGTAGATGTTTTCTTTCTCTTCGGGGAAGATACTTTTGGTGAGTAAACAAATTTATCAAGATTCGAATATTTTGAGAACAATTCGCCAAATTTTAAAAGTTCAATCTGAACAGCTAAAAAGTTTTTGTTAAGTTTATCAAAATCATCCTTATACTTTTAACAAATTTATAAAACTCAATATTAATTTGCTTGCAATTTTTACAGGTCCATTGGAGGGATTTCACAGGATCAGCAAGAGCATCAGCGTCACGTGCTTTGAGTGCTGTACATTTCAAATGGTAATTACCTGAGCATATCCAACATGATATCATTCTCTCACTACTGGTAATGTTGCAGTTAGTATTAAAACAATCCATTATTATTGCAGATTTTAGTTTAGTAACGCGTATAAAAAATATGTTTGCTGGGATACGAATTAAACATTCACAAGTAGATGGCGCTTATTCACAAAAGACGAAAAATTTTAATTAATTTAAGAATTTTATTAAACCGCCACATCTTTTTTGAATACATAAAATCAAAAGTTGTTTACAGATTTTAATCATTTATAGCTTGTTTTGTTTGCAATGTTGTTTTTTATATGTCTGCATAAAATTAGAAGCATAGCTGCATTTTTCAATTTTTTTATGAATTTTTAAAAACAAAAATTACGAAATTTTAATAATAAAATAATTTTTTTTCCAGAAAAAAAATTATGTTTCTAAAACGACTGCGCATATAAGAAAAACGTTTTACCTTTCTTAAAGTAAATTTTATTGCGTAATTTCGGTTTTTTTAAGTTTTTTAATAAGCTAAAGCGTTTTTGAGTTGCGCGAACATATGTTAATCTATCTATACAATATATAATTTCTTAGTATGTCAGGATGTTTGCATGTATGTCCTATTCTTTCCGCAACTTTCTGAAGCCATTTGATGACATAGGAAGCTGAAATTTGGCACACTTGAAGTACTTTCTCTGCGGAAGATCGTAACGAAGCCATATTTTTGATTTTCGGCTTTTCAACTAGTATAACTATAAAGATCTGATAGAAAAGATGTTTTTTTATAATATGGGGAACTTTGGGCCCCACCCGGCACGGCTAGGCACCGTCGGATTGACCTGAAAAATTAGATCATGATTTCTTACACCAAACCTCATATTTTAAGCAGCGCAAACAATTAAATTTAAAAAAAAAAATCCCATACAAGATGCGACCAGTCTAATGTATACATATGTAAAAATTATTTAGTTTTTGTCTAGTGCTCTGTATTCTGCTCCCACAATGGTGAAGGGTATATAAGATTCGGCACAGCCGAATATAGCACTCCTACTTGTTTTTTGTTTGTATTGATTGATGTATTTATTAAATGTATAATGATAAAAAAAAATTAACTGGGGCCAAATTACGGCATTCGATATCGATTGAAATTACAATACAATTTGAATGGGAATTTCGATCGATATCGAATGCCGTAATTTGGCCCCTGTTTGCTTTGTGTTTCTCCTGGTAAATCACTATTTAAAAACTATCCGTTTTTTCACTATTTTTCAACTTTGACGGAAAATAAAAAAAATCTATATTTTTCTATATTTGCCATATTTGCAAAACCTGTTCTTTGATTATTTCTTTACATAATTCAAAAGGTTTTATTTGCCCGTACGTGCCCGTTTGGCTTCTAGAGGTAAAAAAGGTTAAAAAGACATGGTTGCAGAAATTGTATGGCGTCCATCCCTTATATGTTTTGACTGACAGTAGTTTGAAAAAAACTACTCATTGAAATTAGCAGGTACCTCACTTAAACAATACTTTGGCGTACAAATGGTCAAGAACAATATTGACTTATGGTCCCTACAGGTAGGCACAAATCTTATTTGGACACGTGCATAATATCAAAATTGCATTATTCAGCCTAAATCCATATGTATGCAGGGAACAGGTAAATTTTTAGGCATGGTAGCATAAGCCTATATATTGCAAAATAAGCATAATGCCTGGATTAGTCTACGACTGAAAGTTGGCGCAACAATTACTGAAACCATTAAACATTTTAAGTACTGAAAACATGGCGTTGGACAATTTAAAATTATTTGAACTGTTTAGAAAGTCAAAAACACCAAATTTTTTCACGGAAGCTGCTTTAGAAGAACTTGAAAATTATAAAAAATAATTTTTATCTGATATATGCAATTATTAAGGCAAAATGGGTGAAATCTAATCGAACCATTTAGAACTTCAACTCCAAATACGACGACTGGCTTAATGAAGACACCATGCTGGATATATTGGCAGTAGACAAACCCACCACATCAACCAGAGAAGCAAAAGGAAGGTAAAAAAAAAGTATTGAGGAGTGTTAAATTTTCACAAGAAAGAGGAAACTTGCCGATGCCACCAATGACTTGACCACGAAGCATTTATCGGACGCGCTGTCTATTAAATATACAAGGATACAGCAAAACGGTTGTTGGAGTCTTCCTGAAAATGAGGTGAAAATTCTTCCTGAGAAGTTGACATTGATCAGCAAATGGGGCTGCGATGGATCATCCGGACAAAGCGTTTATAAGCAAAGAATATCTTCCGATGACGCTACAATATCGGACGAAAATATGTTTATGGCATCTGTTGTTCCTTTGCGGCTAAAATCTGATGTTTCCCTACACTGGAAAAATCCACGTCCGTCATAAGTGCATTATTGCCGACCAATAATGTTTCAGTTTGCAAGGGATTCGGCAGAACTCATAAGGACCACGGTGAAGGACATTGAAGAACAAATAAGCAAGATTAAGCCTACAAAGCTGCAAATTGGAGAAGGAAAATATATTGAATGCAATTACGAGTTCCACCTGACCATGGTTGACGGAAAAGTCGTAAACGAACTAACAGGAACAACCTCAATAATGTCATGCCCGATTTGCAAAAAGAGTCAGAAGAACTTTGGTAATTTAAACGATTCTACAAATGAGGAGAATTACGAATATGGAATGTCACCATTGCACGCAAGGATAAGGTGTATGGAATTCTTGCTAAAACTGGCGTATACCCTACCACAAGAGGAGGAAAACTTCAATGAAAATACATCAATAAAGGATAAGGAAAATATCAGAAAGAATCAAATACAGGATGCTTTTTTTAAACAAGTTGGACTAAAAGTAGACTGCCCCAAGCACGGATACGGTAACTCAAACGATGGAAACACTTCTAGGAGATTTTTTGAAAATGATGAGGCAGTAACTAGAATCACTGGAATGGACAATCAAATCGTGAAAAGATTGGGAACAATCTTGGATGTTTTAAACTGCAAAGAAAATGTAAATTCTACAAAATATGGAGAATATGCGTCGAAAATTGCATCTCTTTTAGCAGAAATGTATCCACAGAAGAAGTTGACCCCGAACGTCCATAAAATATTGGCGCATGGCAAAGATATAATTGAGTACCAGTCTTTGCCAATTGGAGAGCTTTCTGAAGAAGCACAGGAGTCTCTAAACAAATTTTATAAAAAATATAGATTGCAGAACACATTCAAAGCATCAAGGGTAAGGCAAAATGAGGACCTCTTCAACATGTTGGCAGCATCTTCCGATCCACTTATTTCTTCCCTGCGGCATGTGAAGTCACGAATAGTTAGAAAATAATTATAGTTTAGAAATAGTTAGTCTTTTAGATATACCTTCTCTTACGAATTGTGATGAATATTTTACAGAAAATTGAAAAAATAAATTTAAAAAAAAAAAAATAAAAAAAAACTAAAAATGTAAAAATATTTTTATTTATTTATTTATTTAAATTTAATTATATAATACAATTATAGTAATTATATAATACAATTATAGTAATTAAATAAGAGAGGAGTAATAGCTGCCAAGGCTTTCAACTCCGAATTTTAATTATATTAGATTTTTTAAATTATTTTCTATCAAAAATTTGCAAATGAGATTGATATTGTTGTTAGATGTATCTTTTAATAATTCAGTAGGAATATTTGATCCAAAGATTTTTTTTCTGGAATAATAGTAAGTGGAGCATTCGTTTAAGAGGTGTGCAATGTTAAGCTGCGTATTACAGGTTGAACATTGTGGAGCTGGTTAATTGTCTAAGAGATGTTGGTGTGAGAGTTTACTGTGTCCTAATCTGAGTCTTGTTATGATATTGGTTTTGAATCTTGAGCAGGAGTTCGGATATAAGTTTTTTCCAAGGAAATTTGTGTTTTTGTAGCTGTGTTGGTATTCATCCCATATTCTATTATGAGATGCTTCCAAATTGGAGTAGATTCCCATGTGGCGAAATTTTTTAGTTGTCTATTTTTAGCTTCATTGGCAGTTTTATCACCATACTCATTTCCGGTAATCCCTACGTGGGATGGAACCCACATCAATTTAATCTTGTTTTGATTAGCAATGAGGGTATTTCGAATATTGTTAATTAAGGGGGTGTCATGTTTAGTGTTCTGCGTTGCCAGAATAGTGGAAAGGCTGTCAGTACAAATTATATATTTAGAATTATCTTTTGTTGCAGCTTGGATTCCAATAAATATTGCTAAAGCTTCTGCAGTGAAATTAGAACAGTGATTATCAATGTATCCACATCTGATAATTTTGTTGTTTTGTTGGATGACTGCAAATGTTGGGATTTGGAACCATCAGTATACAGAAAATTCCAGTTTTGATTTGTAAAGTTTTCAAAAGTAGCTTTAAGCTCTTGTTGATAAACTGTAGCTGGTGTTATAGTTTTAGCCATGTTAATCATAGAAGAGATGTACAAGGAATTTTGCAGTAACCAAGGGGGTTCCGTTGGTTGTTTAAGTAGTAGTGGTCGAAGTTGAAGGTCAATATTGCGCGAAAATTTTATACATCTTGAAATGGTGGACTCGATTCTAGGTTTTTTTTATAGTTAATTGCTCTTGAAGTAATTTCAAACATCATTTTGTTGTGACTGGTGAAGAATTTTGGTATTAGCTTATAGGTGAGCTTGTAATTGCGATCTTCAATAGAAGGCATTCCGGCTTCAACCAGTAGGTTTATCGTTGGGCTAGTACGAAAAGCTCCGATACTGTAACGGATGGCAGCGTGGTAGGGTGTTTTGATTAGTTTTATGTGGGACGGAGCACACCATCCGTAGATTGGGAGACCATAATCAATTTTGGAGAGGACAATAGAACGAGTAATGTTTATCATCGTTGATATGTGTATGTTGAAGTTTTTTGACGTAAGGTATTTTATAATATTAAGTCTGTCATTTAGATATTTCCTAAGTTGTATACAGTGTTCCTTAAATGTGAAACGTTTATCAAATACTATCCCTAGGATACGCAAGTGGTTAACTCGTTTTATAATAATATTGTTATATTCAAGGTCGAAATGGTCACAGTTAAATTTAAGACAAATGTGCAATGGAAAACATTTTTCAATAGCCAATTTTGCACCTGATACTAAGCACCAATTGTCTATATCTTTAAGAATTTTTAAAAAGACTTGTTTTGCGCTGTTATTATCTTTTACTTTGGTGAATATAATTGCATCATCCGCATAAATTGCGTGTTCGATATTTTTATAGCTGGAAATTATTTTGCTAAATTGATTAAAAGCGATTATGAATAATATAACAGTTAGCGGAGAACCTTGTGGTATTCCATTGTGCAGAGGAAAAGTCTCTAGGACCATTTATTTTTACATAAAATTTCCGATTTGTTAAAAAACTTTTTATTATAGAGAACATGTTATTTCCTAATTTCCAATCTGCTAGTTGTTGGAGTATTACATGGAATCCAATACGATCAAATGCTCTCTCGAAGTCAGTTGATAATATATTTATATGATTTTTGCTCGATAATGCATTAGAAATAAAATGTTGCAGGTATAATAGAACATCGTCAATACCCTGTTTTTTCATAAAGGCTACTTGATTGGGGGCTATGAAACTGTTGGCCTTTAAGAACCACATCAACCTTCTGGAAATTATTTTTTCAAGAATCTTGCTCACACAAGGTAACAAAAATATTGGCCTGTTACCAGATATGGAGTAAGTATCTTTATTGGGTTTTGATATAGGAACAACGGATGCAATTTTCCAAACTTGCGGGTAGACCTTTGAGGTGAATATATTATTGTAGACCATAAGGAGGTTTTTTTTGATGACTTGTTAAGATTTTTTAGCATTGGATAGGTGAATCGGTCAGCTCCTGGTGTTTTTAGCGTTCCACCATATCACACGAGGCATATTACGTTTTTGAATGGTTTGCGGTATAGATAGGTTGGCGACAGATCTAATGCTTTTAACAATTGATGCCGCTTGCTGATTAACATTGTATGATACTATTAAATTGGATATATTCTGTTCGCAAAGCTTTTGAAATAAGAACCAATTTGCATAATCAGGGGTCTAATCACCGCATTCGATACTATCGTATCGAATAAACTATCGAATTTTTTTGCATACGATAGACACTGACGTATCGAATGAAAACTTTATTAATGTAATATCGAGTTACTCGATATCGAATGCTATTATTTTAAATTCAATACATTTCATTCGATATCGAGTTTCATGATACCAAAATAAATAATTTCGATCAATTTTGCTCGATATCGTATGCGGTGATTACACCCCTGTTTTAAATTTAGGTAGATATTTGCATTTGAATTGATTTGTACTTTTCTCAATACTTATTAGGATGGGGAAGTGATCGCTTCCATGAAGATTATCAAGTGTATTCCCAGAACAGAGTGCAGCAAGTTGGGGGGAGCAAAATGTTATATCTACGTGAGTGAAAGTGTGGTGGGTTGCGAAGTGTGTGGGTTTGCCGTTATTAAGTGTTATTAGGTTTTCGTTCAAAATGAAATTTTCCATAACTTTACCCCTGAAATTGGATGTACTTGAGCCCCAAAAGTTGCTCCAAGCATTAAAATCTCCAGAGAAAAATAGCGGCGTGGTTGCGTTGTTTAAAATACGCTTTATATTCGCTATGGATATAGGTTGATTAGGGGGTATATACGTATTAACAAATGAGAACATTAAGTCTGTTTAAACTTCAATGGTTATAGTGGCAGTGTCAGGGTCAAGATACATTAATTTGTGGGGTATCGTTTTTTTAATAAATATACCAATGCCCTGTTTAGCATTGTTATTACAGGATAAATTGTGAAAAAAACCATTATATTGTTTTGGATAAATTATGTTAGTGGTGTTGTTAGGGATGTGTGTTTCTTGAATAGAAATAATATCAGGATTATGATCCTTTATTATTAATTTGAAGTTCATGATAATTATTAGCAAGGCCGTTCATATTCCACTGAATTATTTTAAAATAAATATAAAATTGTTTTGTGTTAAATTAAGGTGCCTATTATGAACTAAATTCGATTTTCGACAGCAGTCGAATTAGCTGATCGAACGAATTTTCATTTGGTATTATGGCGCGCATTCGATAAAAATTTACTATTGTGATTTTGTTAATTCACAGTAGTACATTTTCGATCAGCTGTCACTTAAAATAAAAAATTTTTGTTTACAAATTTAAAAAATAAAATTAAAGTTAAACGTGATAACGGCGAATTATGGTTGTTTTCAAATAATTTAGCTTCAGTGGGGTTTCATCCCATTTTTTTACATGCTGAACTTTGCTGCAAATCATTTGGTGAAAAAAGAATTTTGTTCATAAGGAATATGAGCGCTTCCAATTGCTGTTAACGACGTTGGACTTGCATAAAATGAACAAAACAGATTAAGAATATTGCATTTGGTATACGAACACCAAAAAATTTACAAATAGTTAAATTTTCAACAAGTTTTTTAAATTTATTTGCACAGTCGAAAGCAAATTTGTTTTCGTTGAAAAATTCGATGCACAACGAAACTTTCGACAGTGCTGCCAACTCATAATACCAAATTAAGATTCGATAGTCGATGTTCGATAGCCAGAGAAAATCGTTTATCGAATGAACTCATAATGCTATGTTCATACGACGTTATAAACCACTCGTTTCGCTCTTTGAAACTAGTTTGCCAAACATGCTGTTCATACGATTCATTCTTGTTTCAATTTGACAATTTTTTGTTTTGTTAGTGTGATTTTTTTTAAAATAGATAAAAAAAGTAAATAAAACTTAAGCATATATTATTTAATACTTTTATTAATATTATTATGTTATAGTTATCACTTTATTTTATTAAACAACACTTTTTTATTTTGTTTTTTCTTTGTTTTGATTTTTTTTTTTGAGAGCTAGATCAGATAAACTAACGATAAATGTTATCAAAATTGGAGATGACAGTACATTTTTCCTGTTTCGCAGCCTGTTTCAAAATGAAACGACCTGTTTCGCTCTCAAAATTTTGTATGGGGAAACAAGTCGTTTCAATCATGTTTGGGGCGCGAAACAGGAATAAGAGAGCGAAACACGAATATTGCTGTCCGTGTGAACATGGTATAATAGGGGCCTAAGTGTTTCTTGTGTACTTGTTGTTGGTTTTGACAAAGTGTTATTGCTGTTTTGTGAGTTAAATGGTTCATGAGGTTTTTTTGTAGCTGCAGCTTTAGACATTGATCGAGTTGTTATTGTATTTAAAGTTTTTTGTGATGTGCTTGTTGTCTGTTTTTGTAATTTGGATACTTGTGTTGTTTTTGGTAGTGCAACGGTACTCGATTTAATATTTCCCAACAAACACGAAGTCAAACCTTTGATATGAAATGACTTTATCATTTGACATCAAACACAATTCTCAAACGTTTTTCAATTGAATTCAAATTGATAATGATTTGAAAATAAACATTTGATATCAAATGTTTTATCAATTTGATGTCAAATGTTTGACAAATGTTAAATTCAAATCAAAAATAAACTTGGCAATACTAAAGCGAAAAAAAAATGTAATCATTAAAAATGGCGACTAAAGTTAAATTGTTTTCTTTGTGGTTACATGTGTTTTACTATTAAAAATAAATTTTATTATAAAGTGAACAGCTTATTTCTTGTGAAAAATAAAATTTATTTGTGAGTAATTACAATGATTAAAAAAACGAAAAAAGGAAAATAAAACGGGAAAGTGAAGAAAGTTTGTTGAACGATCGCGGTGCTACAATCCTCAAAATAAAAGAGAGCCAAGTAATTTGTCTTTCCAAGAATTAGAGGACGGAAAGAACATTATTTCATCTTTTAGCTATGGTGCCGAATGTTTATCTCACAGTTTATTTAAATAAATACTAAATTTAAAGTAAAAAAAATAAAATATTTTTATTTATATTCCACATTGTATTATAATCCACATTTGAAAAACATTTGAGAATTACGTTTGAAAGCAAGTTGAAAATAAAGGCATTTTTCAATTTGAAAATAATTTCCCCTTTTTGTTGAGAACGCATGATTTTCAAATCATTATCAAACGTTTGTCGCGTTTGTTGGGTTCTTATTGATTCAGTTTTGTTTTGTTGAGTAGAGATCGTTGTTGGTAAATTGGTAGGTTTAGTAATTTCTGAAGTGTTTGCGGTGCTTTTTTTTTTGTTGAATCATTGGTATTTTTGTTGGTTGTAACTTCAGAATAGTGGTGTTGAATTTTGTGCGTTGTATTTTTCTTTGGCAGTTTTAATGGAGCATTTATCTTTTGTTTTGATTTTTAATATCTCTTTTTGTTGCTTAAATACCTTGCAGTCTGTGGAAATGGAGGGATGTTCTTCCGCACAGTTAACACAGTAAGTGCGTGTGCATTCAGTTGGTGTATGGGGGGGAAGTGCGCAATTTTCACATAGTGGGGAATTTTTGCACCATTTTTGCGTGTGTCCGAGTTTCTGGCAAGATTTGCATCGCATCGGGTTAGGGTAGTAAGGCCGAACTTTCTTTGTGCCAAGAAATATCAAGTTTTTCTGGGGTGTGATAGCGGTCAAACGTAAGTAATATAACCCCACAGGGCGCTAGTTTGTCTTCTACATTTTTCTTAAGGTATTTGTATACTTCAACGACACCTTGGGATTTTAATTCACTTTTTATTTCATCTTCTGGGATTTTGTTGAGGTATGGGGCATATATTGTGCCCTTGGAGAAATTGAGGTTATTATGATAGTCGCATTTAATGTTACAAATTCCGGGCAAAACATTCGTTGAAATAAGTTTCTCCGCACTGGTTTTATTTCCAATTAAGAGAAGTAGATTGCCGTCTCTTAGTTCAGATACCGAAAGAATATCGGAGCAAATTAATTTAAGCGAACGGTGGACTGAAAAGCAGGAATATTCTTGCATAGTTTTATCCTTAGACGAAGCACAAATTACTACATATTTGGGATCTGGCTTTTGGGCTACTGGTAGTTCGGGAAAAATTTCGCAGATGTTCTGAGTGGAGCGTTTTTTTTTTGGCACGGGGGCTCCGCTAGTATCGAATAGCGGTTATCCCCCAATTGGGGCGGTTCGTACATTATAACGACCCTATATCCTTGATGACGTAAATAACACTTTAGCACAAAATGTTTCACACTTCACTGTATGTAGGAAAGAATAAAAATATTTAAGAAAAATGCTAGTAGAGCAGTGTTATCCAAATCTTCATTTTCTGTGCACAATAGTGCTACAAAAACAATAAAAACAACTCACACCGATGCTTGTTCTCTTTTATTTCAGTTTGATTTCACTTGTTAATTGAGTGTTGATGAGTACACATGTGCGGATGCTTACGGTTTTTTTTCAGCTTTGATTTTATTTCAATATAAACCAGCAAACAAAATAGTATGATGGAAGACAAAAATTTTTGTTTTGTCATTAAAAATGCTTTTGGTAACATGCAATGCATTTTATGTTACCAAACATTTAAAACAAAGAAAACATTTTCAATTAAAAGGCATTTTGACCTTTTTCACATAGAAATAAATAAATTAAACGAGGAAAAAAAGAAAATGTTTTTTTCTTGAGCAAAAAAACCTTTATATGCAAAAAATTAAAGAATGGGTTCTGCAAGAAGAGCAAAGTGAGGAAATTTTGCAAAATAAAAAATTAAAAATAGAGATTTCGAGCCAAATAAGCTTGGAAATCGCTCAGCAAGGCAGACCGTTTATTGATGGAATGCTAGTAAAAAATATTTTACAAAAAACTTTTCAAACGTTAAATTATAAAACAGATTTCATAAAGTCAATTCCCTTGTCACCCCAAACTGTGTCTAGGCGTATTGCCCAAATAGGAAATTCGGTGGAGTCTTCTATTGAAGAAAAATTAATAAATTGTAAATTTCTTTCGTTTTGTTTAGATGAAAGTACAGATATTAATGATCTTTGTCAACTGGTTGTCTGTGTAAGATGCATTGATGAACATTTTAATGTTTTTGACATTGGAAACCTTTCATGGGCATGTAACGGGAAAGCTTTTGATGGAAGTTGTAAGTGATAAACTTTTTGCTATTGTTGATGTAAACAAAATTGTCGGTGTCTGCACAGACGGGGCAAGTGTAATGGTAGGAAAAAACACAGGTTTGATAGGTAATATAAAAAAAAGTGAAATGGCAATGCAAAACTTTCACTGCATTATCCATCAAGCGGCGCTTGCATCTAAATTTATTACTCAAGACTCTACTATGAAGACTGCAGAGCGCATTATAAATAAAATAAGAGGAGGACACAATGCCCTCACTCATCGAAAATTTGTAAAATTTTTAACATCTAAAAACGCAGCTTTCAAAGATCTTAAAATGTTCACTGAGTGCGAGTGCCTTAACCGGCTATATTATTTAAAAGAGGAAGTCTTAGAGTTTTTAGAAAAAGAAAATAACGATGAGTCGGCAAAAAGTTTTTTAAAAGATACACAATTCATATCAGATCTAGCTTTTCTAGCTGATACAACTTCTTTGCTTAATGATTTCAACTTAGAGCTTCAAGGAAAAGGTAAGAATATATCTGATATATGTTAAATTTTATTTAATTTTAAAACAAAACTTTTTCTTATACTTTGCCAAATTAAGCAGGGTTTCGAACAACTGCTAAAAGCAGTCAAAATTTGCATAAAATTTCATTTATTTTCAGCAACATGCTGGAAAAAAATGAACTGTATTCTATTTTCATCACACTCATACTTAAATCAGTTGAACTGTGTGCGCACAGTTACTGAAAAAACAGTAACACAATTTACTTTTTTTTCAGCAGTCAAAAGAATCAGCAGCCGACTCACTCCATTTTTAACACACAGACTGCTGAACTGGCGACTGAAACACAGAAGCTGATGTGTTTACAGTTGACGTAAACATTTTTTTTTAGTTTACTAAACGACGTAGCTAGAAACTGGCAGTTCGACTGTATAGTCGCGTAACACAAACTGGCTGGTGACTATATTGAGTTCTGTTCACTTAAAAATACATTTGTTTTGTTGTTGAAAAAGAAAAGAGAAATACAATTCCATACGTACATATGTATGTATGTATTAATAGAATGAAGAAACTTATTTGGAATGTCAATTATAATACTTTTTATTTAAAAATATTTATTTGTGCTTTATATAGGTACATAGGAATTTAATAAAAAATTAAAAAATTGTTTTTAAGATAAAATGAAAATAAGATTTTCTATAGAAAAAATAACAAACATACAAATTTTTTCTGTTAGTTTAAAATATTATAAGTTTCCACTAAAATTATTTATTAACTATTTTATTTTTAAATCAAGCTCTAGGTCTTTTTAATATTAAATTATTTATTTTCGATAATAATAAAAATACCTAGAGCTTGATTTAAAAATAAAACAGTTATTAAATTAAAAAAGGTCAAATAAAAGCTAAATATAAAATTATTTATAATAATCTAAGTTTTTTTTGTTTTGTTTATACATAGGTATTTTAATTATTATATACCTTTTTATATTTATTTATTTATTTACATATGTCTATAGAACATTGTCCCTTGCAGACTATTTAAAGAACTTAAATTAGTTAATTCAAAATAATATATACAATTTTTTAAGTATTATTTACAAGATTTAAATACTATTTACAAAATATTATTATAAAAATTATATTTAAATGTGATTATTTCTCATATTATAAAAAAGAAAAGAATTATAGTTATGTTTTGATGAGCTAAATTCCATTATAAAATGATAGGACAATTTATTAACCCAGCAAAAACTTTACTTACAATCCTACTTTTAATGACTTCAAGAATTCATTACTTTGTAGCTTTATTCGCCACTTTTTGGATTATTAGTTATATATTAAATAATAACTTTTTTATTATATCTTAAATATACAGAAAAATTTAAATTTTCATTATGACAATAAAAATTTCATTATAGTCATTATAGTAAAAAAACATAGTTTTTTAATACAAAAACTACACTGCCCCGGTAGACTAGCTGGTAGAGAGCTAGTCTATCAGCACCGAGGTTGCGCGATCGAATCCCGCCAGAGACAGAAAAAAAATAAAATAAAGTAAAATAAAATAAAATAAGAAAAAATAAAAAAAAAATAAATAATTAAAAAAAATAATTAAAAAAAAATAAAAAAAATTTATTATGCACACGAAGATTCCTTCAGGTAACGTTAAAAGCAATTTTAGCCAATGTAAATATTATGTTTTATAAACGCATATGCATCGCGTTTTATAAGCAAAAAAATTACCTAAAAATATAAATATTTGGGCTAAATATTTAAAAAATATGCACTTGAAATTTTTTTTTAATATTTATTAGTGGAAAAAACATAAATAGAACAAGAAAATTACATAAAAACTTAAAAATTCAGTCTTATAAACGTAAGTAAGGCAAAATAACTTCAAAAGTAAAAGTTAAAATGAAGAAAAACACAAAAATATAAAGAAAAACCAAAAATGAAACAATCATGTTAACAAGTTTAAATATTTGAACCTGCATATAAATTGAATTAAGAACATATTTTTTTTAATTATTTTTAAAACTAAAGTTCACTGCCTGTTTTTCAAAAGAAAATAAAACGGAAGTTTTTAAGCTATTTTCGTAAAAATTTAAAAAAAAAACAAGCCAGCAGTTTGTTTAATTGTTTTAAGACCTTCAGTTTTTTAAGTTTTATCCAGCTTGTTACGAATTTGTTTTTTGTTTTGTTTGTACCCTCCACAGCATACATCTTATTTATGGCAATATCAATTAATTGCTTTCTCATGAATTAGATTTATCTATATTTCACAATAGTATCCATAATAGTACCCAATCGGGATATCTTTCTTAATATGCGACAACACTCAAAGGTGCTTTTCAAAATATGCAATATCAGCAATGTATGCTAATATATGCATTCAAACAAAAATATGCACAAACAAAGATGCCATTTTACTGCAAATTTCTTGATTCGCTTAAATAGAATGGCTTAGGATCTAAAATACCACTTAAAACGTATATATGCAATTCACATAGTGTTTTATTGTATCATATTGGTTGTTCAGGCTATTAATTTATGAATGTGACGTTAGCAAAAATATATCACAAAACCAATATATATATATATCACAGTAGAACAATTTGTGAATTTCCTAATAGTCTTCAAAATTCTAAGGGGCAGAAAGAAGTAAGAATATTTTTTGGTACCTTAAAAAAAACATTCATATAAATGAAACAAATAATTTGTTGAATTTATAAGCGCATATACATATGTATAATTGTATTTGAACATATTTTATTATTTAAGTAATTCTATTATCAATGGTTTTAACAAAGCAGAACTGGTATATATGATCACATAAACTGTTTTAAAAAATATCTACTTCCATTTAACAAGATGCAAGATGTATGTATTGTTTATTCTATATCATTCACAACATCATCTAAAAGGGATGAGTTCAGTTTTGCCAATAAAATGTTTTCCAGATTTTCTTCACCGAGTCTATTTCGTGAGTCAGTCAAAACATTCCTTAGAGATGAAAATGCTCTTTCTACTGAAACCTTAAAAGAAAGAAAATAAAAATAAATTGTTTTTTTAAATGTTCCAAAATTTGTCAAAGAATTCTTATAACATGTTAATTTAAGTAATAGCAGAGTTACCTGATATACAAACATTATTCACAACGCTTACCTGTGTAGGGGGTACACCAAAAACAATATTGGACAAAATATATAATTCTGGATCTGTAGATCTCCTTTCAATCCAGTAATTTAATACACAGATTGTGCTTTTTAGAAATGGTAGTTTCAAAGTTTCTATTTTATTATTGACTGAAAATGCTTCATTTATTTCTGTAGTCTCTGGCATTAAAAATTGCGTCAAAATGTCTTCTTCGTTTAAACTCTCCATTTCAATAATATTATTTCTGGAAACGTAATCTTTATTTATAAATATAAATTTGTCCCATAATTTTTTCAAGCAAACTATCGCATTTTCTTTTTCATCTGAAGACAATGTATGTTGAAACCTGGGATCAAAAAATAGGCATGCTTTTAATATATCATTTTCTAATAACTTTTTTGAACGTAATTCCAAATTTATTAGCAACGCTGTACCAACAATTTTTTTAAATGAATTTGGTAAGGAGTCATCAACTATTTTTGTTATAATTAGTTTACACCTTATCCAATGAGCGAAAAAATCTCCATAATTTAATGATTCGGCCTGAAATTTAACAATAATTTCGTTTAGTGGCAAGAAAATTGCTATAAATTCATTCAAATCATCCCAATATTTTGAATTAATTTCGAAATCCTCAGTTTCTGTTACAATTGCAATTTCAGCATTTTCTATTAGTGATTTTGAAGATTGTAAATCGAACATCATTTTAAAAGTTGATCCCCAACTGGTAGGGCAGTCAATTTGTGGAACTCTTAATTTATTTATTTCAAATAAGGACCGAATTCCATTCGCAGACTTTCTCAAATATTTCACATAATTTCTGGACATCAATATGAATCTTCTTATGTCATTACTTTTAATGGTATCCAGTGCAACAAGTTGTGCAGTATGAGCTGCACATCGGCATATTGTTATTTCTCCTATATTTATATCACCATCATTTTCAATTTCGTTCAAGAGATTTAAGTAGTCTTCATTGTCTAAAACCTCCTCTTCATTACTATTGCCAACACATTGGGATAGTAAAGATGTAGTTTTTAGCATATTTGCACCATTGTCAGAAGTAATGGCCACCACTTGTTGTAAACTGAGATCAAACTTATTTAAGGTTTTTATAATTTCTGCCGCTAAGTTTTTTGACTTACTGCAACCTGCACCTTTTAATTCGCACATTCCTAGTACTCTCGACACAATACTGCCATTTTTGCAGTATTGGATACTTATTCCGAAAATGTTTCTATCAAGTCGCGTTGCACTATCTATTTTAACGGAAAATAGGTTATTGTTTAATTCGTTTTTTATCACGTCTCTTAATTTTTTAACAACGTTGCTCAACATAATTTTCGCATTTTCAGAATTTAGAGTGAATATCTTTTCTTCTTTACTAGTTATTGCATCGCAAATTGGCTTTAGTAGATTTCTCATATTGCTACTATTCAAAGTATCAAATGGAACACTGTTTTCCGTAACTAAGCCTACAAATGATCGCATAATTTCAAATCGGTTTATTTCTATTTTTGCTTTAATAATGTTTTTTTTCTGCACTTTTTTTGAAACATTTTTATTTTGTAATATTTCCACCTGATGGCAATTTTTCAAATGTATTTTTAAATTATAAATTCTTGACGATTTTAGTTGTTTTTTACATATATTGCATATAACTTTTCCACTAGTGTCCATGTCACTAAAATATGTTAATGTATCTTCCATTTTAATAATCTTTTATTTTGTTTATTGGTCGATAATAATATCTATCACGCACAATATCTGCTTATTTTTTCGATTTTTAACGTTATTTTAGATATTTTAATTTTATATTTCAAAAGTTGCAAAAAATAATACACGGTTGCAAGTGCACGCACTGTTTTTTAATTAACTGAGTTTTATTTTCGTCGTCGTCAATCACCTATTTTGAACTGCTTTCAGTAAAAACTATCTACCTATATGAACATAACTATGTAAATATTTTGCATTGTCAGTGCAAAATGTTTTACAGTTATTGCCTAGCGAAATGATCATCATGTAACCACAATACTAAGAAAAATGTACAATTAGAAAAAGCAACAGGAAAATTCATTCAAACATCTGTGCATACATTTTAATTCTACCTAATTGTATATCATAACTTTTTACAAAATACCAAATACGAACCTGAGTTTGCCTGTAAAAATGTATGCAGTCATTGTAACAGGTCAATTGTACGTTAAATAGTTACCATAAAATGGTAAAGTTAACTCTTTGGGATCGGTTATATAATTGTAGCATAAAAAGTAAGCAATAAAATTAGTGCGAAACAATAAAGTTTCTTTAAGACATCAATAAAACAAATCTTCTTAACCAAAAATTTTACCTACTGTCACATTTGCTTTTATGTATATAGATTATTTACATATAAATTGTAGCAAAACAAGACTTTTATTACTTGTTTTTCAAATATTTTTTACTTAAGAAAAGTGTTTTCATAGAAAAAAAAAAACACCGACGCGATTGGTACAGAAACCAAAATATTTGTACAAGCCCAAAATACCAACAAGTTCTTGTGGCTATATTTTTTTCTTAATAATTTCTGCCTTTTTAACGAAAGGAAAAGGGACATTTTTTAAGGCATCAACGATTTTTTTTCACAAAGAAAACACATATCGTGAGTTTAAATGCAAAACAATGTAGATATTACTGGAAATTTTGAAATTGACTTGTTTTGTTTATTACGATTCACGTTACATATTTTTATAAAATTTTAAATTTCTATCTTTAAAAATAACAATAAAGTATATAGTTTTGTAAATAACTTGGTCATTTTTTAGATAAAAGTTTAAAATTTTATAAAAATATGTAACGTGAATCGTAATAAACAAAACAAGTCAATTTCAAAATTTCCAGTAATATCTACATTGTTTTGCATTTAAACTCACGATATGTGTTTTCTTTGTGAAAAAAAATCGTTGATGCCTTAAAAAATGTACCTTTTCCTTTCGTTAAAAAGGCAGAAATTATTAAAAAAAAATATAGCCACAAGAACTTGTTGGTATTTTGGGCTTGTACAAATATTTTGGTTTCTGTACCAATCGCGTCGGTGTTTTTTTTTTTCTATGAAAACACTTTTCTTAAGTAAAAAATATTTGAAAAACAAGTAATAAAAGTCTTGTTTTGCTACAATTTATATGTAAATAATCTATATACATAAAAGCAAATGTGACAGTAGGTAAAATTTTTGGTTAAGAAGATTTGTTTTATTGATGTCTTAATGAAACTTTATTGTTTCGCACTAATTTTATTGCTTACTTTTTATGCTACAATTATATAACCGATCCCAAAGAGTTAACTTTACCATTTTATGGTAACTATTTAACGTACAATTGACCTGTTACAATGACTGCATACATTTTTACAGGCAAACTCAGGTTCGTATTTGGTATTTTGTAAAAAGTTATGATATACAATTAGGTAGAATTAAAATGTATGCACAGATGTTTGAATGAATTTTCCTGTTGCTTTTTCTAATTGTACATTTTTCTTAGTATTGTGGTTACATGATGATCATTTCGCTAGGCAATAACTGTAAAACATTTTGCACTGACAATGCAAAATATTTACATAGTTATGTTCATATAGGTAGATAGTTTTTACTGAAAGCAGTTCAAAATAGGTGATTGACGACGACGAAAATAAAACTCAGTTAATTAAAAAACAGTGCGTGCACTTGCAACCGTGTATTATTTTTTGCAACTTTTGAAATATAAAATTAAAATATCTAAAATAACGTTAAAAATCGAAAAAATAAGCAGATATTGTGCGTGATAGATATTATTATCGACCAATAAACAAAATAAAAGATTATTAAAATGGAAGATACATTAACATATTTTAGTGACATGGACACTAGTGGAAAAGTTATATGCAATATATGTAAAAAACAACTAAAATCGTCAAGAATTTATAATTTAAAAATACATTTGAAAAATTGCCATCAGGTGGAAATATTACAAAATAAAAATGTTTCAAAAAAAGTGCAGAAAAAAAACATTATTAAAGCAAAAATAGAAATAAACCGATTTGAAATTATGCGATCATTTGTAGGCTTAGTTACGGAAAACAGTGTTCCATTTGATACTTTGAATAGTAGCAATATGAGAAATCTACTAAAGCCAATTTGCGATGCAATAACTAGTAAAGAAGAAAAGATATTCACTCTAAATTCTGAAAATGCGAAAATTATGTTGAGCAACGTTGTTAAAAAATTAAGAGACGTGATAAAAAACGAATTAAACAATAACCTATTTTCCGTTAAAATAGATAGTGCAACGCGACTTGATAGAAACATTTTCGGAATAAGTATCCAATACTGCAAAAATGGCAGTATTGTGTCGAGAGTACTAGGAATGTGCGAATTAAAAGGTGCAGGTTGCAGTAAGTCAAAAAACTTAGCGGCAGAAATTATAAAAACCTTAAATAAGTTTGATCTCAGTTTACAACAAGTGGTGGCCATTACTTCTGACAATGGTGCAAATGTGCTAAAAACTACATCTTTACTATCCCAATGTGTTGGCAATAGTAATGAAGAGGAGGTTTTAGACAATGAAGACTACTTAAATCTCTTGAACGAAATTGAAAATGATGGTGATATAAATATAGGAGAAATAACAATATGCCGATGTGCAGCTCATACTGCACAGCTTGTTGCACTGGATACCATTAAAAGTAATGACATAAGAAGATTCATATTGATGTCCAGAAATTATGTGAAATATTTGAGAAAGTCTGCGAATGGAATTCGGTCCTTATTTGAAATAAATAAATTAAGAGTTCCACAAATTGACTGCCCTACCAGTTGGGGATCAACTTTTAAAATGATGTTCGATTTACAATCTTCAAAATCACTAATAGAAAATGCTGAAATTGCAATTGTAACAGAAACTGAGGATTTCGAAATTAATTCAAAATATTGGGATGATTTGAATGAATTTATAGCAATTTTCTTGCCACTAAACGAAATTATTGTTAAATTTCAGGCCGAATCATTAAATTATGGAGATTTTTTCGCTCATTGGATAAGGTGTAAACTAATTATAACAAAAATAGTTGATGACTCCTTACCAAATTCATTTAAAAAAATTGTTGGTACAGCGTTGCTAATAAATTTGGAATTACGTTCAAAAAAGTTATTAGAAAATGATATATTAAAAGCATGCCTATTTTTTGATCCCAGGTTTCAACATACATTGTCTTCAGATGAAAAAGAAAATGCGATAGTTTGCTTGAAAAAATTATGGGACAAATTTATATTTATAAATAAAGATTACGTTTCCAGAAATAATATTATTGAAATGGAGTGTTTAAACGAAGAAGACATTTTGACGCAATTTTTAATGCCAGAGACTACAGAAATAAATGAAGCATTTTCAGTCAATAATAAAATAGAAACTTTGAAACTACCATTTCTAAAAAGCACAATCTGTGTATTAAATTACTGGATTGAAAGGAGATCTACAGATCCAGAATTATATATTTTGTCCAATATTGTTTTTGGTGTACCCCCTACACAGGTAAGCGTTGTGAATAATGTTTGTATATCAGGTAACTCTGCTATTACTTAAATTAACATGTTATAAGAATTCTTTGACAAATTTTGGAACATTTAAAAAAACAATTTATTTTTATTTTCTTTCTTTTAAGGTTTCAGTAGAAAGAGCATTTTCATCTCTAAGGAATGTTTTGACTGACTCACGAAATAGACTCGGTGAAGAAAATCTGGAAAACATTTTATTGGCAAAACTGAACTCATCCCTTTTAGATGATGTTGTGAATGATATAGAATAAACAATACATACATACATACATACTTGTTAAATGGAAGTAGATATTTTTTAAAACAGTTTATGTGATCATATATACCAGTTCTGCTTTGTTAAAACCATTGATAATAGAATTACTTAAATAATAAAATATGTTCAAATACAATTATACATATGTATATGCGCTTATAAATTCAACAAATTATTTGTTTCATTTATATGAATGTTTTTTTTAAGGTACCAAAAAATATTCTTACTTCTTTCTGCCCCTTAGAATTTTGAAGACTATTAGGAAATTCACAAATTGTTCTACTGTGATATATATATATATTGGTTTTGTGATATATTTTTGCTAACGTCACATTCATAAATTAATAGCCTGAACAACCAATATGATACAATAAAACACTATGTGAATTGCATATATACGTTTTAAGTGGTATTTTAGATCCTAAGCCATTCTATTTAAGCGAATCAAGAAATTTGCAGTAAAATGGCATCTTTGTTTGTGCATATTTTTGTTTGAATGCATATATTAGCATACATTGCTGATATTGCATATTTTGAAAAGCACCTTTGAGTGTTGTCGCATATTAAGAAAGATATCCCGATTGGGTACTATTATGGATACTATTGTGAAATATAGATAAATCTAATTCATGAGAAAGCAATTAATTGATATTGCCATAAATAAGATGTATGCTGTGGAGGGTACAAACAAAACAAAAAACAAATTCGTAACAAGCTGGATAAAACTTAAAAAACTGAAGGTCTTAAAACAATTAAACAAACTGCTGGCTTGTTTTTTTTTAAATTTTTACGAAAATAGCTTAAAAACTTCCGTTTTATTTTCTTTTGAAAAACAGGCAGTGAACTTTAGTTTTAAAAATAATTAAAAAAAAATATGTTCTTAATTCAATTTATATGCAGGTTCAAATATTTAAACTTGTTAACATGATTGTTTCATTTTTGGTTTTTCTTTATATTTTTGTGTTTTTCTTCATTTTAACTTTTACTTTTGAAGTTATTTTGCCTTACTTACGTTTATAAGACTGAATTTTTAAGTTTTTATGTAATTTTCTTGTTCTATTTATGTTTTTTCCACTAATAAATATTAAAAAAAAATTTCAAGTGCATATTTTTTAAATATTTAGCCCAAATATTTATATTTTTAGGTAATTTTTTACATTGGCTAAAATTGCTTTTAACGTTACCTGAAGGAATCTTCGTGTCCATAATAAATTTTTTATTCAACTGCAACGTTCTAATTTTGTACTTTATAGTCCATTTATTAGAGCTTAAACTCTATTTCCCAGCAAAAACTTTGCTTACAAAATAAGCAGAAAAATAATGAGAATTTGACGAGCGAACTACTTACTTTTCTACTAGAAAAAGTACTTATTTTTGTTCGAGATGTCCCAAAAGTAATCCTTTATAATTTAGCCTATTATAATCCAAAAAATAATAGGTTTTTTTTATACTTAAAATTTTTATAAAAATATATAGTTACACAAAGTCAATAAAGTAAAATTTTTTTTATTTTTTTTTAATTATTTTTTTTAATTATTTATTTTTTTTTTATTTTTTCTTATTTTATTTTATTTTACTTTATTTTATTTTTTTTCTGTCTCTGGCGGGATTCGATCGCGCAACCTCGGTGCTGATAGACTAGCTCTCTACCAGCTAGTCTACCGGGGCAGTGTAGTTTTTGTATTAAAAAACTATGTTTTTTTACTATAATGACTATAATGAAATTTTTATTGTCATAATGAAAATTTAAATTTTTCTGTATATTTAAGATATAATAAAAAAGTTATTATTTAATATATAACTAATAATCCAAAAAGTGGCGAATAAAGCTACAAAGTAATGAATTCTTGAAGTCATTAAAAGTAGGATTGTAAGTAAAGTTTTTGCTGGGTTAATAAATTGTCGCATCATTTTATAATGGAATTTAGCTCATCAAAACGTAACTATAATTCTTTTCTTTTTTATAATACGAGAAATAATCACATTTAAATATAATTTTTATAATAATATTTTGTAAATAGTATTTAAATCTTGTAAATAATACTTAAAAAATTGTATATATTATTTTGAATTAACTAATTTAAGTTCTTTAAATAGTCTGCAAGGGACAATGTTCTATAGACATATGTAAATAAATAAATAAATATAAAAAGGTATATAATAATTAAAATACCTATGTATAAACAAAACAAAAAAAACTTAGATTATTATAAATAATTTTATATTTAGCTTTTATTTGACCTTTTTTAATTTAATAACTGTTTTATTTTTAAATCAAGCTCTAGGTATTTTTATTATTATCGAAAATAAATAATTTAATATTAAAAAGACCTAGAGCTTGATTTAAAAATAAAATAGTTAATAAATAATTTTAGTGGAAACTTATAATATTTTAAACTAACAGAAAAAATTTGTATGTTTGTTATTTTTTCTATAGAAAATCTTATTTTCATTTTATCTTAAAAACAATTTTTTAATTTTTTATTAAATTCCTATGTACCTATATAAAGCACAAATAAATATTTTTAAATAAAAAGTATTATAATTGACATTCCAAATAAGTTTCTTCATTCTATTAATACATACATACATATGTACGTATGGAATTGTATTTCTCTTTTCTTTTTCAACAACAAAACAAATGTATTTTTAAGTGAACAGAACTCAATATAGTCACCAGCCAGTTTGTGTTACGCGACTATACAGTCGAACTGCCAGTTTCTAGCTACGTCGTTTAGTAAACTAAAAAAAAATGTTTACGTCAACTGTAAACACATCAGCTTCTGTGTTTCAGTCGCCAGTTCAGCAGTCTGTGTGTTAAAAATGGAGTGAGTCGGCTGCTGATTCTTTTGACTGCTGAAAAAAAAGTAAATTGTGTTACTGTTTTTTCAGTAACTGTGCGCACACAGTTCAACTGATTTAAGTATGAGTGTGGATGAAAATTGATGTGTCGAACTATTTTCAGCATAGTTGCCTGTTAAAAAAAAAAACTGGCGACTGAATTTTAAACACTGAAATTAAGACAGATGACTTTTCCAGTTTTAAAAAAAACATCTCTATTGCGCCAATCGCTGTGCGATGCTACGAAAACTAAGCGAGTTGAGATGTTTGATACACTGCTCAACAGTTTTGAAGACAGGTTTGCAGATTTTAAGAGTATACAACTGCAGTTGGATTTATTTAATAACCCTTATAACTGTGATGTTACTCAACATGAGTTCGATATACAATCAGAACTTATATTTCTTCGTACCGAAGTCCAAGCTCCGGGAAAAATGGGAATAGAATTCTGGAAAAATCTAATTGATTTAGATTTTCCAGAGTTAAAAAGAAATGCTTTGAAATTGTTATCGCTTTTTCCTTCTACATATTGCTGCGTACAAATTTTTTCCGACTTAAAATTTATTTGTTCCAAGCAGAGAAATAAATTAAGTTCTTCAAATTTAAAACATATTATGCTAATAAGAAATTGTTACAAAATCTTCAATTTGGAAAACTTAATTTATAATTTATAATTTGAAATTATTAAGCAAAGAAGTTGTATCAGCTAGAAAAGCTAGATCTGATATGAATTGTGTATCTTTTAAAAAACTTTTTGCCGACTCATCGATATTTTCTTTTTCTAAAAACTCTAAGACTTCCTCTTTTAAATTATATAGCCGGTTATGACAGTCGCCACGACTGAGCCAACGTACCTCAGTGAACATTTTAAGATCTTTGAAAGCTGCGTTTTTAGATGTTAAAAATTTTACAAATTTTCGATGAGTGAGAGCATTGTGTCCTCCTCTTATTTTATTTATAATGCGCTCTGCAGTCTTCATAGTAGAGTCTTGAGTAATAAATTTAGATGCAAGCGCCGCTTGATGGATAATGCAGTGAAAGTTTTGCATTGCCATTTCACTTTTTTTTATATTACCTATCAAACCTGTGTTTTTTCCTACCATTACACTTGCCCCGTCTGTGCAGACACCGACAATTTTGTTTACATCAACAATAGCAAAAAGTTTATCACTTACAACTTCCATCAAAAGCTTTCCCGTTACATGCCCATGAAAGGTTTCCAATGTCAACATTGATTCAAAAACATTAAAATGTTCATCAATGCATCTTACACAGACAACCAGTTGACAAAGATCATTAATATCTGTACTTTCATCTAAAAATAATACTCATAAAATTCATTACATTTGCAATGCTTAGTTTTGTGTTTGCTGGGCAATGTTAAGTTCTCCAATACAGACGCATTTCATTTAATGAGAGTTTTGGTTAACTATGTAGTAGAGCAAAGTAAACCGTACAGCGCAAGAGTTAGTCGGAGACTGAAAAAAAAATGTAAAAATAATTTTTTTAGTTACCATAAAATTGATTTTTCTACTAATTTTAACTTTGATAACCCATAATTAGGCACCTACAAAGCGTAGCACCCTTTCAAAACGCTCATTTCATAGGCTGAACAGTTATCTAGAATATGCAGTTTAAACTGTTCAATTATCTTATTCGGTTCAAAAGATATGATTTTTGAACGAAAAAACTCAAATGGCGCCACTGTGCGTGGGCCAGATTGTAAGGGGTTCGTGTGGGAAATTTGGAAAAAATGGAAATAATTCTATATTTTATAAACGGTTGGTCCGATTGAAATGCAGTTTGAGTTAACAATTAAGAAGTTGTAGACGAGCTTAAGTCTTAGATTTGAGGTCTATAGACTTAGCAGGAGAGGTGCTATAGGTTCCCAAATTAGGACATCTCGGGTATAACAAAAACTAAAAACGATCCTTAATTCTTAATTTTAGCTGAATGCTAAATTCCCAATTTTTATTTTTGATAAAAACACTGACATTTATTGTTGATGGGATACGCTATTCCTATTCATACAAAGATTTTATAAACTAAAGATATTATACAAATAATTTCGCTTTACAGTTTTATTTGTATAATATCATGTAAATGTTGGCCATCACTTCGTCTCAGGTGGTCCATTCGGACGGTCCAATTTTGGGCGACTCGTTCGAGTTTGTATGACCCGATATGTTTTTAATAATTGTGCAATATGAATAATAAGTCCCGTGCTTGGTAGCCATTATATTTCTAAGAAATATTCGTTTTGTAACTTTTATAAAATTTTGAGCTGGTGTGTATTAAGAATAAAAAATGTATTTACTTGCAAAATTGCATTAAATAATATTAGCTAACAAAGATTTTATTGCATAAAGTAAAATTTATATTGTTGACAAAAACTCACAAACAAATTTTTTGCAAATTTTCTCCAACAAATTTTAAAAATATATTAATTAATCAAATCTAGACACAATTCCCAACCCTTTGATGTATAATATGTCTACTTTGTAAAAACAATTTTTATCATTTTATTATATGAAGTAATATTTTTTATGTAGATAGCAATTTTTTCAAAAAAAAAAAAAAAAAAAAAAAAAAAAAAAAAAAAAAAAAAACGCGTGTGTAGATAGCACAATACAACATTTATGAAATTTAGTGAACTCGTTCTATAAAAAACACATTTTTGAAAAACTTCAGATAACACTACTTGAAAAATAACACTCGATATAAAAGTTTTGATTTAATTTAACGTTTAATTCTTAGGAGGATAATAATAAGAACAGGGGACTGATTCTGGCAGTCGTGATCGAGTACATACTCGGTTCGAAAGTAATTTAATATCTAATTATTGAAGTCAATACTGAACCAATCGCAATTATTTTTTCAGTGTTGTAAAGCATTAATTTCAGTTTCACAATACTGAAAAAATAATTTCGATTCGTTCAGTATCGACTGAAAGAATTGGAAATAAAATTGCTTTCGAATCGAGAAAGTACTCTATCTAGACTCAAATTGTTTATGCATTGCAGTGTTATGTTGTTTCTTTAGTTGTCATACTATATATTTTCTTGAAAATATACATCTTCATTTATTTATAAGTTCAACATGGACAGAAACAGATCAGTCTATTGGACAATTTATTGTTTTATTATGCTTATTTGGATAAAATTCGTTCAGCGGATGCACTACTATGTATGTGGTTAAGTAAAAACATACGAAAATAAAAAAGCTGGACGGCTCATCTGCCTTATAAAAAAGTTAAGTTCAAAAAGGAGCACAAAAATAAAAAAAACTATACAAAAGGGGATTTTAAATAAAGGGGCATAAAAAGTGGCAAGGCAGTCAAAAAAGGGGCAAAATACGACTTTAGTCGCATAACGGTAACGCTGACTTCAAGTTGAAAAGTGTGAGAATTACAAAACATAATAGCAGAGAACCCCTCCACAATCTTCTCACCTCTCTCACCATTAAACTGAACAAAGTCTGGACGATGACTAAAGGTACGGTCACATATGATAAACATTTGGCGAAAGAACCAACAGACAAACTAAGTTTATTTTTAATTAATAAGATTTCTGTATGACGTGCTAAGTTCCCAATTTTTCATATTTGATAAATACACTGAGATTCATTGTTGAGGGAAAGCTAGCTTCTATGCGCATTTCATTGGTTGCTTAGGCCAGCTCATCAGGAAACCTTTTCCAATGATTTTAGAAATGCCAAAAATATTATACTTATAAAACTCTAAAGCGAATAAGTCTTACTTGTATTAATATCAAAGCTTAAACAAAACACCAACAATAATCAGTGAGTTCTAAGTGTGTAAAAAGAAAAAACAACATTAAAAAACAAATTGTTTCATTCTATTGTCTTCGTAAGAAAACAACAAAAAAAAACCAATTTGCCAGTTCAGTTTTCTGCACGGGCACATGCAAGTATATTATCAACGTTATTTTTGGGAATACAAAATTTATTATTAATAAGATTTCTGTATGACGTGCTAAGTTCTCAATTTTTCATATTTCCTTTTATTCTAATAAATATATATTTTGTTTAAATATGTATTCACATTTATTAAAAATTATATAAAAGTAGCCTTTTACAGCATTATTAATCTGTTTTGTAATATAGAATACAAGTTAAATTACACTAATAATGAGCAAACGTAGTGGTTTCGTCTTTTTCGTTAAATGTTTGCCATATGTCACCGTACCTTAAGTATGAGTGAAATTAAATGTCATACAGTCATAGTAGCTAGCAGGGTTGTCAGATTTTCTTCGTTTCGAATTCATCGACAGTTAATGTTTTTTTTTGAACATATTCGAAAAAGGAATTAAAAAAACTTTGGGTACTTTACCTCTGAATTAATTACTATGTATATATTATATTTAATTTTCTTTGTCGTGCTTAATTCCAAATTTTTATTCATGATAAAAACACTGAAATTTATTGTTGATGGGATAAGCTATTCCTATGCGAATTTCACTGGTTGCTTAGGCCAGTTCGTCAGGAAACTTCATCCAAACCAAATAAAACTGTTAAGCGTATAAGAATTATAAGCAACAGTTCTACTTGTAACAATATCAAAGTTCTATTAATAAAAAAAATAATGATAATAAAAAATTTTATGCAAAAGGCTTTTAAAACATTATTCCGCACTGCAAAACAATTTCGGTTTCATTATTTTGTTAGTAACTTGCAATGTTCTTCCATTGGCTGACACTTTGTATTCCATTTTGACGGCGTTAAGGTGTATAGTTTTGGTTGATTTGATGTTTAAACTGTGTAAGAGAGTAAGGTTAACGATTATCTGCTAAAAAACAATTTTTGCAAAATGTGGCGTTTACAACGTTTTTCGCGGCTGGGCTTCATTTATTGCTTTTCAATAAAGGTTAGTGTAAAATATTAACTTAATTTCGAGTGCTGTTAACATGATTACGCGTTAAATTACACTCAGTTTAGATGAGGGCTTTTACGACGTCGCTTTGTCGACGTCTCTTTTGGTTTGTTGGTGAGCGGTGTAGAAAAGAAAGAGGGGTTAACAAAATGTCTCGCTTTGTATTTTGCATGTCGTTTTTTTTTACATTTCTCTTTTAACTTTTTCTGTTTACGTTTTATTCTTTTTCTTACTTTGAAGTGTGTGGTTGAAAATACAGTGAGACCTCGATTATCGATAATAGACGGGATCGGCAGAATTCTTGATTATTTATTTTTTTTGGTGTGTTTCTTATTTTATGTAAATATATAACGTTTTATTATGTTAACATGAGGAAAAAAGTAAATTTGGCAGAACATGCTTCCACACCGTTAAGATATTCTCTTTCTTCGTTTATTTAAATTTATTTTGATTGTTCAAAATTTAACGAAAAAAAGATAATTTGTTTATAATTTCGGATAATAGAGGCAATTTAAATCAGTGCAAAAAAATTTTTGTTTTCCATTTTATTGAAGCTGCCGGTTAATCGAATGACGGGTAATCAAGGCCATACTGTAAATAAAAAAAAGACATGCAACCAAAAATCATCGTATGAACGCAAAGAGATTTTGGAAGTTGCTTTAAAAGGGAATCAAGATAAAACGACGTCGTAAAAGCCCTCATGTGAATTGAGTGTTAGTCTCAAATAGTTTTCATTACAGCTCATTTTCTATGCTATCTGCTTATTTCAATGTTCAAATCGATCAAGTTTTAATTTGTAAATATGTAGTGCTATCAGATTTATATATGTATGCGCGAATATCTGGAATCAAGAAAAAAACTAACATATGTAGGATGATTTAGACGTTGTTTTTTAATAACATTATAAAATAATGTTTATTTAATTCTCTAGAGTTATCGAAAAACCCATTTTTTTGCTCTTCTGTAAAATTGTGATTTTGCAGATAGCATTATTTGAATATTAACCCTCGATAGGGTATGTAGTTATATTATTTAATTCAATTCAAAAATCAAATTAAAAAAAAAATATAATTTTTAATTGTGATCTATTATTTCCACCATTACAGTATTTTTGCATTTCCTTTTGTTTGCCAGTGAAGGTATTTTTTAATTTTAAAGCATATGTAGGAAGTTTTAAATTCCTTTACATTTATTAAGTTTTGCTTACCGAAGGGTTATAAATAGTCGTTCAGCAGGACTTATACATTTACGATAATTTGTATTTTTTTTTGAAATTTTCTTTTCAATAAGTGCAAGCAAATTATCGAAAGTGGATACCTGCATTTGTGTATAGTATTTAAACTTTTCAGGAGCACTCCTGAGTTTTAACATTAAATTTTTTATGGTATTTTCTGCATCCCTCTTTTGATTATATGGATGCACCCAATACTCCCTATTTTTTGCTTCATGCTCACAAATTTCAATTATGTTAAATAAAACAGGCACATCTTCATCCTCTGAATCAGACCACATGTTGAAATATAACAAGGTAAACATGTAAATTTACCTTGGAATATAACTAAAAATAATATTTCACAATAGCACAATAGTTTATGTTTATCTTAAAGCAACCCGCACCAATCAAAGCACTGACGTTGAGCCAGTGTTGCCAGAACTTTTAGAGGTAAAATCAGCAAAACCCATAATTTTTTATCAAAAGTTCTTCATTTAAAATCTTCAATAAAACTTAAAAACACATTTATTAAATTTTTTGTGAACAAAGTTTATTTAGAAAAAGATATAACAATCAATTTCAAAATTTGTATGCGGCCATGTTCTGAAATTTAAAATTAGTTCCGGTAAATATAAGTGGTCCTCGAAGTATGAGGTATGTACATCTAAAACAGAATAGTTTTTAAAATTTGTTCGATTTTAATTTCATTCAAATGCGATGGCTGATAGTTTTTGGATATATTTAAGTATATTAAAAATATACATACATATCCAAAATTTAATTACTCATGCTGAATAAAGGACCAACTATAATATATATAAAGCTTGCTTAAGCAAGCAACTGTTAAAAATTAACAAAAAGTCTCTCAAAAGCATTTAAACAAACAAAAATAAAATAGAAAAATATTTGATTCCGCACGGAAAGTGTGATCTTATTCGCACTATGCTAAGCAGATGCCAGTTTTATAAAATTTAACAAAAAGTTTTCTGAAGTTCATTATGGTTCTACCCATATGAATCACTTGTATTCGCACAATTGCTTAAGATTATTATAATTGGGCCTTAAGGACTAATCACATCTTTGTTATTTAAGCTATCAAGGATCTTATTGCAATTATTAATTGCAATTATTACATATGAATATTCACGCACATATACATATTATCTCGTGTAAAATCAGATGACATAAGTTCGGCGATACTTATCTATCAAGACAATGCGAATTTTTAAGTTATCTTTTGTGATAAAATTCCTACTAATGAATCAATTTCCAAACGGTTCTTCCATGAGTGGTTGATATATTTCGTTTATCAATGGAAATAGTACAAACATAAGTGACAATGTAAAGAAGTTTCAACCGAGCTTAAATAATCTGCATTTATAACCAAAAATCTTCATTTAGGCTATTTTGTGGTTTTAATGGGCATGTTCCGCTAAATGTTTTTACGTGTGGGGTAATATTTCTGGTTGAAGTTCGTGTTAGGAAAATGGTAAATGGATACCAAAATCGATTTTCGATTTTTCGATCGACTTTTTTTATTACGGTTTTTTAAATCGAACCTCAAAATCTTTTAAGATAAATTTGCAAACTCATACCTTATATCACAAAGGGGTATACTCCAGCATTTTTTTTTGGAAAACTACTAGATAAATTGAACTGAGATTTTTACAGTGTGTAGATATGACTACTTTTTTTAATTTTCCTGCAAAAAGTGAAAATGTGTAAATTTTAAGATCGCCTTTAGAGGAACAAGTACATGTACAATTTACATATTAAAATTGTGTTCTTCTGTAGACAATCAGGCCTGTCACATAAATTAATTCCGATCGAAAGTGGAAGTGATTTCGTCTCTTGCTTCACATTAAACGAAATCACTTTTGATCGGATTTAATTCTGTGACAAGCCTGAATTTATCGATAGTATTTCAAAGGATTACGACAGTATTTCCTGATCAGTAGCGACTGTTTCTTTGATAAGTTACTATTAAGTTAGTTTAAAAAAAACGTTTGCATGCCATTGATGCCAGAAAGATGCAGAGACATTTCCTTGTAATTTCGTATTTGTTAGGATAAATTACATACTTTTTGTTTTTCACTCTGCTTATAACTAGATTTAAATATCGCTCACAGAGCCCTTATATTAAACTTGGAAGTATATTAAGGATACTAATAGGAAAATACGTAAAATTACAACTTTAAACTGGGAAAACTGCATTAGCATACCTACAGACGTATGTACGCACAAAAAAAAAATACGTTATATTTTGCATGACCATAATTTATCGATTTAATTTAAAATAATGCCAAAATTTTGATAAAAATAAAGAAATCGATTTTAAAAGCCCAATAATCGATTTCAGTACAAAATCGCATACGTAAATTCGATTGAAAAAAATCGATTTTTTTACCACAAAATCGATTTTCGATTGGAATCGAAATCGATTTACCATTCCCTAGTTCGTGTTATACCATGTTCACACGGACAGCAATATTCGTGTTTCGCTCTCTTATTCCTGTTTCGCGCCCCAAACATGACTGAAACGACTTGTTTCCCCATACAAAATTTTGTGAGCGAAACAGGTCGTTTCATTTTGAAACAGGCTGCGAAACAGGAAAAATGTACTATCATCTCTAATTTTGATAACAATTATCGTTAGTTTATCTGAACTAGCTCTCAAAAAAATCAAAACAAAATAAAATACAAAATAAAAATTGATGTTTAATAAAATAAAGTGATAATTGTCAAATAATAATATTAATAAAAGTATTAAATAATATATTTTTAGCTTTTAATTACTTTTTCATCTGTTTTAAATAAAATCACACTAACAACACAAAAAAAACTATCAAAATGAAACAAGAATTAATCGTATGAACAGCATGTTTGACAATCTAGTTTCAGAGAGCGAAACGAGTGGTTTTTGTCGTCGTATGAACATAGCATTACCTTTTTGATCAAACACAAGGCAAATTTAACAAGGTAAGTGCAACTCTACAACCAAGGCGAATTGACTAGAAGTGGGGTCAAGTCAACATGTGGTGTTTTTTTTCGGTGGTCGACTTGTCAAAGTTTGTATACAAACTAGTTTTTTATGTAAACAAACCTGTTTTTTTTTACTAGCAATATTTTTGAAAACTCGACCACAGAAGCATTGTAGTTGTAGAGTTGACCTCACCTTCTAGTCAATTCGCCTTGTCTACAACTACAAAAGCCCCATGTATTTTTTTGCAATTTAATAGGCGGCTGTCAAAAATGCTGATAAGGCAAAAATTGATTGGAAAACAAAGTAAAAATTTTGTTTGGGTTATAAAAGAGATAATTAAATTCACTTTAATTTTTCGCAGTTTTTCTAAGAAGTTTTTTCGGTTATTTTGGCGCAAAAAATAAAAAAAAATTATATTTTGACGTTTCCAAGGCGAATTCAACAAGGTAAGTGCAACTCTACAACTACAAAAAGCCCCATGTGTTTTTTTGCAATTTAATAGGCGGCTGTCAAAAATGCTGACAACGCAAAAATAGATTAAAAAACAAAATAAAAATTTTGTTTGGTTTATAAAAGAGATTATTAAATTCACTTTAATTTTTCGCAGTTTTTCGGTTATTTTGGCGCAAAACAAACAAAATTATATTTTGACGTTTCCCTATTTTTTGTTAATTCGCCGTGGAAACAGCTGATGAACGGCTGACGGGTTGAGTTTACCTTCTTAAATTCGCCTTGGACGTTTCCCCATTTCTTGTTAATTCGCCGTGGAAACAGCTGATGAACGGCTAACGAGTGTACCAAGGCGAATTAACTCCAGGTAAGCTCAACTCGTCAGCCGTTCATCAGCTGTATCCACGGCGAATTAAAAAAATGGTGAAACGTCAAAATATTGTTTTGTTTCTATACTGAAATTTGACAACAAGTCAGAAAATTCCAAAAACAAAATACATGGGAAATACATGGGGCTTTTTGTAGTTGAAGAGTTGCACTTACCTGTTATAAATTCGCCTTGATCAAACCTTTTTGATATTTTATGTTTCCAACACAAAGACAGAAAAAAACACAAAATTTTCTGTCTCGTGACGCCTCTGTGTGCTCTGTGGTTTCCACACACAATGTTTTATCCAAGGTATATATTTAACCTAAAATTTATTTATTCCGGAAAGCCGGATGACCAGCCAAGGTCAAGCGGTGTCGGATTTCTGTTGTCGAAAGAAGCATATGATGCAATGATTAATTGGAAGCCATATGGAGACAGAATAATAATTGCAAGATTTCGTTCAAGAGCTCGAAATCTTACCTGTGTGCAATGCTATGCACCGACTGAAACGTCAGAATCAACACTGAAGGAAAGTTTTTACAGCCATTTAAATCGTGTGCTATCCGCAATTCCCCGCGGTGACATCGTTCTAATGATGGGCGATTTCAATGCACCTTATTTCCTCACAGAATAGTACACAAGGCGACATGGGTATCGCCCGACAATGAGACAGAAAACCAAATCGACCACATAGCTATTAGCAAAACCTGGCGAAGTAGCCTCCTGGATGTGCGATCTAGGCGCGGTGCCGATTGCAACTCAGATCACCATCTCGTTGTTGGTAGCTTACGTATAAAAGTTGCTGCTATTCGTAAACCTGAGGCTGTAGCACGTAAATACGACGTAGTAAAGTTAAAAAATCCACAAACTCTTAACAGCTACGTACAAGAGCTGAGAAATGGATTAGCTGTGCAACAACCCCATCCTACCTCTGAGTGGCCCTTAATTAAAAAAAGTTTTGTTGATGCTGCAAAGAAACATATTGGTCCCAAAGTACCTAAGAAAACCCGTTGGATGTCTGATTTAACCTGGAACCTCATTCTTGAAAGGAAAGACCTAAAAGATGAACTTAACGCAGCCAGAACTCTCGGTGAAAAGTCGTCGCGTAAAAATGCATACACACAACATGATAAGCTGGTCAAACGTAGCGCCAGAAACGACAAAAGAATGTGGTATAATAAGCTTGCATCGGATGCACAACAAGGCTCAGCCGAGCATAGATCGAAGGACCTTTATAGCATCACAAAAAAAATCACTGGGAAAAACATCTCAAACACAAGACCGCTAAGAAACGCCCAAGGTGACCTCACAACATCCGCGCAAGATCAGCTAGAAATATGGAAGCAACATTATTCCAATATGCTTTCCACTACAACTCCCACCCACCCAAATATGTGTACCTGCGACTCTCACTTAATACGGCATGATATTTCCATTGAATGCCCAGATGTAGCAGAAGTTGTTGATGCAGTTGATTCCTTAAAAGCGAATAAGGCCCCTGGGGCCGACAATATATCGCCCGAAATGCTTAAAGCCGACTCTTAAACCACAGCCAACATATTGCTTCCCCTTATCCAGAACTTCTGGCGCACACAAGAACTTGACTCGAAGCTAAAAGAAGGCCTTATCGTAAATATTCCAAAAAAAGGTGACCTGAAAAACTGTAAGAACTGGCGGGGCATCACCATCCTTAGCGCAACCAATAAAGTTATTGCACAAATTATTAACAAGAGAATATCTGACACTGTACTAAAGGACCTAAGACCCGAACAAGCTGGCTTCCGACCCCAAAAATCTTGTATAGACCACATCAATAGTCTCCGAATAATCATAGAACAATCGAAAGAACTTCGTTCTCCGCTCTACCTGTTGTTTATAGATTTTGAAAAAGCTTTTGATACCCTGAATCAAAACGCAATATGGAGTGCTCTAGCTTGCAAAGGGGTCCCACCCAAAATCATAAGCCTTACTCAGGAGCTGTACCGTAATGTTAAATGTCGTGTTGTCCACAATAATGCTCTGAGCAACAGTTTCGATGTTGTAGCTGGTGTTCGCCAGGGTTGTGTACTGTCTCCCTTGCTGTTTAACATCGTTCTAGATGTTATAGTTCGCAATGCTACTAAAGCAAAGAGAGGTATCAACTGGGGTCTTAACCAACAGCTCGAGAGCCTAGAATATGCTGATGATATCTGCCTGCTTGCACACAGTTATAAAGATATGACATCTAAGTTGAAATGCATCGAAACAGAAGCTGCAAAAGCTGGCTTAAAAATAAACATAGGCAAGAGCAAAGTGATGCGCTGCAATACAACAAACACCAACAAATTCTGCATAGGAAATACCGACCTGGAAGAAGTTACGTCTTTTTGCTACCTCGGCAGCATCATTACAAACACAGGTGGTTCTAGTAATGATGTCACGTACCGAATCTCTAAAGCTAACCAAGCATTTGGTACCCTTCGGTCAGTATGGAAATCTTCAGCCATATCCAAGGACACTAAGATTCGTATTTTTAACTCTTGTGTTAAGTCTGTGCTCCTTTATGCATGTGAGACATGGAATACAACAGATCACGACGTAAACACTCTACAAGTGTTTGTTAATCGATGTCTTCGACGCATCCTAAAGGTTTTTTGGCCCAACACCATCTCCAATATGGAACTTTGGAGTCAAACAAATCAGCAGCCAATCCATACTGACATACTTAACCGCAAATGGCCTCCAAATGACACAGCAAAAATTGCCATTGATTGGAATCCACATGGTACATCCCGCAGATTAGGCAGACCATCTCACACCTGGCGTCGACAATTGAACATCGAAATTAGACGCATCGATCTCAGCTGGGGAGAAATAAAACGTATATCATCAAACCGGACCGAATGGAATAGATTCGTTGTGGCCCTTTGTTCCGAATAGGAACCACAGGGCATTATATATATATATATATATATATATATGTATATATATTTATAGCTATAAATATACCTTGGTTTTATCGTGTGTGAGATCAGTGTTGCCATGGTGAAAAAAACAGGTGGCAGCACTACGGCAGATGACGATTTTTTGCTCTTGCATTGTTTGTCTAGGTTTATGTCAAAGTTTTGTTTATGTTTACAAAAAGTCCACGTTTTGTGCTGTGATTATTGTATTTTATTAAAGTTTTTTAAAATTTTAAATTAAAATAAATATGATATTGACCATAATTAAATAAAAATTGGCTTAAAATTTATTTATTTCATCACGTTCAGCGGCACGCTTTGATTTTTTTTATTTTGCTTATTACACCATGAGTGTTGCCAGTGGATTTCTCGAAAAAATACCTACACATGCCAAGAAAAATCCGATTTTCCCCTACATGTTAAAAAAATTTTCCCTTCAAAAATCCCTACGCATTATTCGCATTAAAATAGTAAAAACCACATTAGTTATAAACAAGTAGGAGTGCTATATTCGGCTTTGCCGAATCTTATATACCCTTCACCATTGTGGGAGCAGAATACAGAGCAACTAGACAAAAACTAAATAATTTTTACATGTATACATACATATTTATAATACTTTAAACTTCATTATAAATTAAATTTAAAAAGCGAAAACTGGTAAATATTTTTTTTAAATCGTTTTTAGAACATAAAAAAAAATAAAAATTTAAAAAATCGGATTTGAACTTCGCTTTTCATAAGGACCTAGAATATATATACTTTATAGGGTGTAGGATCAATATTGTGGAACATACAAACGGAATGACAAAGTAATATATACCCTCTTACCTTCGGTGAAGGGTATAAAAAGAGTAATTTTTGGGGTATTTAAAAAAAAAATTAATTTTGGTCATAACTTTTTTGTATCTGAACCGATTTTCCAGAGTTTTTTATAAAATATGTTCTACTAAAAATTTCCGATATTTTGATATATAAGTCATATCCATAGGACATATGGCAGCCCTAAAATTTAGGTCTTTATACAATTTTTAATTTTTTTTTTACGGGAGGTACCACGCCCACTTCTCTAATCCCGCCCACATTTTGTAGGATGGTGTGTATTGGCAACCTTAACGTGTTGGCTCTTGCCGTTCTCATGATATACAGAAATAAAAAAAATACAACAACAAGGGATTTTTGGAAAAATTTAGAGGTAGTCTTGGTTTTTTGCTCACATCTCCGTCATTTTTGGACCGATCTGGCTGAATTTCAATAGCAAACTTAAACGGAGTATATGTGACATAAATATACATCAACCTAGTCCACATCATTTCTGGGGTTTTCGGAAAACCCATTTCAACAGACACACGGACAGGCGGACAACCGAATTTGAACTTCGCTTTTCATAAGGACCCAGAATATATATACTTTATAGGGTGTAGGATCAATATTGTGGAACATACAAACGGAATGACAAAGTTATATATACCCTCTTACCTTCGGTGAAGGGTATAAAAATTAATTTTATTCAAAAATGTATATTAAAGCTTTGACAAAACATAACTACAAAACTAAAAAAAAATAATACATAGTTTGGTTTTTCACTGAAGGCTAGTTATCAGGTGATATGGCTATTTAGTTATATTAATTAGAATAAAATACATTTATTTATTGCTTTTTAAATACATTTTGTTGCTGTTAATATAACTATATAACCTGATAATCCGCCTTACGTAAACAATCCTAGTATGTATGTACTAGGGATTGCCATGACATGGCCGATTATTTATAAAATAACCTATTGCTATTGTACCTGAATTAAATTAAAGTGATCATATAAAGCAGACCATACACGATTCAATTCAATTGTCAACTGAGTCGGTTGTTGTCCAAATCAAAGCGTGTATGGCCTTGTCAGTTGATTAGTTTGACGGTTGTCGAGTTGGTTGAAAAAAAATCAAAAGATTTTGATTTTTTCAAGTTGACTACTAAGTCTTTCAATTCGATTGTACTGTGTGTGCTCAAGTCCAAGGCGAATTCATAAAGGTGACCGCATCATGAGATAGAGTTATGCTAGCTATCCCTTTTTTTTTGAAAAATACTATGTATTTTGTTTTTGTAAAAAGTAAAAAGTGACTGTCAAAATTATTTGTTGAAAATATAAAAAAGGAAATTTTTTGTTTATAAAATATGTATACACAATTGCTTTAGAAAGTAAATCTTTTTCCTCTATTGCAAATTAATGGTGACTCCACTTATTCCTTACGCCTCTTTATTTCCTTGTGTTTATCTTTTATATTCACTTTCTTATTTTATAAAATTTAAATAAGTTTTTTTTCAAGAATTTAAATTTTTGTTGAATTTTAAATTTGAATTAATTTTTTCACAAAATGTAAACAAAACTTGACATTCAGTATACATACAAAAAAATAAACAAAAAACAGATGACGTGAAAATGTCACCTTTATAAATTCGCCTTGCTCAAGTCTCTTGATTAGCTGTCAAAATTAATTTTTGTAGTCAAGTTTTTTAAAAATTGTCTTTTATTTCATTAAATTTTAAAATAAATTTAAAATCTTTCAATTCAGTTGATGAAGTTGAAAGACTCAGTTGACAACTGAATTGAACCGTGTATGTGCCGCATAAAGATTACCTGCCGTATTCATAAAAATAATTTTATTTTAATAAAGGTTTACAAAACAAATTTTCTATGAAAATTTTACATGAAAAACTTTTGGTAAACTTAATAAATGTTTATGGATACGGGGGTACATATTTTTTTTAAAACCTTTTCTTTAGCTTCACTTCGCAAAATCAAATCTTGTAACGTTAATTTAACCGCCTTATACCAGTGACACAGAGTATACAGAGGCGTCACGAGACAGAAAATATTGTGTCTTTTTCTTCGAAAGCTGCCCTTTTGCGTTTCTTGTTTTGATTATGCAATTTGTGTAGATAGTAGCGGCCTGTTTTTACGCATTGTCACTTCACTAACAAAAAACGTTTTCTTTCTCTTTCTTCGAAAGCTGCCTTCGCAAATGATTTAGGCATTTTTCATACGTCACTTTTTTCATCTCTGTATACTTTGTGCCAGTGACGTCCAAAATTTTAATCGTGGTTGTATTGCTTTTTATTAGTATTAGTGAATAAAGAGACAAATCAAGGTATATTTATAGCAGGTAGTCTCGGAAAGCCAACTGGTTATTTTTTATTTGCTTGTTTTGTGATACGAACTGTCAAATGTTGTATAGTAAACAAGGTTTTTTGTCTTTATCTTTTGTATATTTTTGTCTCTTTTCAACCCCTTTGCTGTATGACAAAAAGTAATTTCAATTTTTGGGAATTCAAAATTTTAATTTCAAAAGATTTTGTTATTCGTGCTTAATTCCCAGTTTTTATTCTTGATAAAAACACTTGAAATTTATTGTTGATGGGATAAGTTATTTCTATGGGCTTTTCACTGGTTGCTTAGGCCAGATCATCAGGAAACTTCATCCATAAAGATTTTAGAAAAACTGGAGATAGTAGTTGTAAGTAGGTTATTACAACTACAATTAATGTTGAGAGAATTTCAACTAATTGTAGTGGGGAATGTAAGATGAGGTAAACCCACTGTTTATTGTTGATGTGTTTTGTTTAAACGTTGATATTGTTACAAGTAGAACTGTTGCTATAAGTGTTATACGTTTAACAGTTTTATTTGGTTTAATATCTTCAGTTTTTCTAAAATCTTTATGGATGAAGTTTCCTGATGATCTGGCCTAAGCAACCAGTGAAATGCGCATAGGAATAGCTTATCCCATCAACAATAAATTTCAAGTGTTTTTATCAATAATAAAAACTGGGAATTAAGCACGAATAACAAAATCTTTTGAAATTAATTTTCGTAAAATGCTTTTTTGACCACCTTTTACTCAATGCAAATGGATGAAACTTTGCAGGCATGCATATTCCCGATGACAATACACGAATACATGGGCGTAGCCGGGATAAAATCTAGGGGGGGCAAAATTTTTTTTAAATGTTCTTTTTTAAGAAAAGCGTTTCTTAAAAAAAAATTTTTTTAATGTTCTTATTTTTCATTGAATTTAAAAAAGCTTAAAATTTAAAAAAAAGTACATAAATTTTTTTTGTTTTATTACTTAATTTTGTTGTTAGTTAGAGCTTTGCTAAACATATGCGAATGAAATTAGTGTTTTATAACTATTGTTTCTTCTTATACTTTAATGACTAAAACGCGTAGGGATTTTTGTAGAAAAATTTTTGAAACGTGTAGGGAAAATCGGATTATTTTTAGTATGCGTAGGTATTTTTCAAAAAATCTTTTGGCAACACTGGGCTCATGTCTTATTGACAAGATTCTTCCGTTTTCGTCTTTGAATATGAAATGGCGTTCAAATTATTCATGTCATGTTGACGACAAGTTTTTATTTTGTATAGTCGTGCGTATGCATGTGTGCTTTTTTGATATTTGAAACAATAACAAAATTAAACAACGAATGAAAAAGCAAAACGTCTACTCGTTTCTTTTCCCCTCGTCCCCCTCGCCTATAAAGTAGCAATCATATCATAAGTCATGAGCCGTATGAACACAGCCATACAGAGATGAAAAAAGTGACTTTTGAAAAATGCCTAAATCATTTGCGAGGGCAGCTTTCGAAAAAAGAGAAAGAAAACGATTTTTGGTAGTGAAGTGGCAATGTGTAAAAACAGGCCTCTACTATCAACACAAATTGCGTGACCAAAAAAAAAAATGCAAAAACGGCAACTTTCGAAGAAAAAGCCAGAAAAAAACTCAATATTTTCTGGCTCATGCAGGGCTGCCAGGTACTTTTTTTCCTTGTCCCCAAAAAATTAAAAAAATATCCCCAAAAATCCCCAAATTAAGAAAAAAACCTTAATAAGTAAATATTTTTCTGTTTGTTTTTTTTCTGACCAAATTTAAAATTTTTTTTTTTTAAAAAGTAAAAATAGTAAGAAAAATTTTAATTAGAAATCCCCAAAAATCCCCAAATAAAAATTTTTTGTAAATAAAATTATTTTATTTTGTTTGTACCCTGAAGGAAAAGTAACATAATTTTATAAAGTACCTTTAACACAACATTTTAACTCAAATGATAATCTTAATAAGGACCTTTTACACCGTATAAGTTGTTGATAAGAGTAAGATAAAAGTTTTGCTACTTTTTTCATATTTTTAATACGAGACAAAGAAAAATAAGCATAAATAATAAAAGGGAAAATATATTAAAAGAGTGTAAAATCCCCAAAAAATCCCCGAATTTTTTTTTTAAATCCCCAATCCCCAAATGACTTTCTTTGTCCTTTTTGCTCGCATAAAATCCCCAACTTTGGGGATAAATCCCCAAGTCTGACAGCCCTGGTCTCATGACGCCTCTGTGTGCTCTGTGCTGTTTTTTTCATTGTCATTTTGTTGAGTGATGTGCTTCTGAAACTCTCGGAGGAAAAAAATATGAAAAGTGAAATCTGAAAATGACAGCAATTGCAAATTATGAAGATTGGAAAACAATTATAATTAAATAAATGAGAATTTCCCAAATTTATGGGACATAAAATGTGATAGGTACAAAACAAAAGAAATAAAGTATTTTTTTGTTTCGAAGTATGTAGCACTGATGGGATTTGTGGTACAATCGAAACTTTATTAGTACACTGGTACAATTCTTCCTTTTTTGGTACAATTTTATCAATTCTTTGAGGAGGATTTGGTGACCATATTTAAACATGTTTTTCCTCTGGGTGTACAATAACTTTTACGATAGCGACTATACCATGAAAAATGTTGTGCTGGTATTGACAAAATTATCCATAGGTCCATATAAGCGCCCTTCCTAAAATCACTGTAGGGCAAAAAATCTCATATAGATGAAGATATATAAATAATATTCGGCACAGAACTTTCATAGAATGGGTCCCAAATAAGGTTCACTCACGGCAATTTGTCTTTATATACCGTGGTGTAGGGTATCAAATGGTCGGGCTTGACTAACTGTACTTTTTGACTTGTATTTTTATTGAATAAGAAAGTGTTAGTAAGTACTTTGTATGATTTTTTATTTTATAGCGAAATTGTGGTACAATTTATGTCAATTTGGTACAATATTGCCATGAGACGGTACAATTTAAAAATTGTCAGATCCCAACAGTGGTATGTAGTATGTATGCAGCGTTACCGTTGGTGCCACTAAAGTGGCAATTTTCCACTTTTTCGGCTGCTTGGACACTATTTGGCCACTTTTACAAAATGCACCCAAATGTGGTAACTTTTGTGATTCTTGCCACTTTTGGGATACTTTTTAGGTTAGGAAAATATATTTTTTTTCTTTCTGTTTCATTATAACTCCCAGCTTTAATATACGCTACGAAATTACCGTCCTTGGGGGGTTCAAGTCTTTTCCAACGGCTTTAGAAAATACACTTTTATAAGAATTTTTTTCTTGTCATGCGTGGTTAGCTGAAAATCGGTTGAATAAACTTTCTATTAACCTATTCTATTAATTTTTGGCGTTGCGTGTGCGTTTTACAAATTTAGGGCCTTAATTTTAATTAAATCGATAAATTATGGGCAAGCACAATATGTAGGTGGTATGTTTATGCTTGTGCTGGGATACTATCGATATTTTCTACTATCGATATATATCGATAGTTCAGATTTCACTATCGATATTACTATCGACTAAATGTTTGTACCTAACCCTGCGGCCACACGATCAAGTTGTTCTTGATAGTATTTTACATATACCGCTTGTCAAAACTTACATAAATTGAAAGCTGTGACGTAGGCTGCACTCAATTTGTAAGCAATTTACTTCCAAGATGTCAACAACAACAGAGACAAACTTGTACTCAGCTGTTAAATTGAAAGTAAATTGCCAAAAAAAAATGGAAAGGTGAAATTGAAAGCCATCTCGTGGTCAATTTAAAAAGTGTGAGTGTGTTAGTAAAAAACTGAGAGTGTATTGCAAATTGAAAGGAATTAAAAGGCAAAACTTGATCGTGTGGCCACCAAGTAAAGGCAACAGTTTATTTTTATCCAATGAAAAATCAGAAAGTAGAAGAAAAAGCAATTTTTTGATTTTGACTGCAGCTTTTTAAGCCCTGTACCTCGTTTCTGTATTTCTCGCATCGTAAAATTTCTTACATGAAGTGTGAAACAAAAAATTCCATCGTTTCTCGATTTATGAGATAAAAGTGTTTCTGTATTTGAATGCGAAAACAGACACAACAAATTCTGTTTATACTGGAATATTTCCAGTAATTATGTGTCAAATAAAAGCGAAACGTCAACAAAAGAAATACATATAATAAAAACGGGGCTGCCAGATTTGACGAGTTATGGTCATTTTGACAACTTTTTGTTCCGAAATTAGCAAAGTGACGATTTAATGATTTTTTCTAAAAAAGTGACGAAAGCCAACAAAATCAAAAATATTTTATAATTTTGTTGTTACTTTCTATAGAAATTCATATTGAATTTCTAAATTTCAAACACTTCATATTTTGTGGCGTTGAAAATTGAAAAAAACAAAATGAGTTTCTGTAGAAAGTAACAACAAATTTATAATATACTTTTGATTTTTTTTTTTGCTTTCAATGAAATTGTTGGCGTTGCCCCTTAGTCTTCGAAATAAGATAGTTTTAAATATTTTAATATGTTTGTTTATTAGTAAAAAAAATATCTTTAAAAACAAGACAGCTTAAATTTTTTTATTTATCCCTTTTGTGAAAATTGTCCTCGAAGTTGTTTGCCTATTCCCTGAAAAATATATCGGCAAAAGCAAAATTTCGAGGGAAAGAAATGGACCGATTTGGCTTATTTTGAACATTTAATACTTCTTATATACATTAACAAAATATGATTGATATTTGGGTGTATCCAAAGTAACGGCCGTTACTTTATAAATGTGCTGTTTTTAAATGTCTGAAACAAACATCATGTTTTGTAAAATTTTGCACAGTATATGTCAAGTTAAATATCTGATTAAATTCTTTCTGAAATGTTTTGTTTAAATAATACATTATAAAAATTACAAGTTTTTTGCGTGTGAATTCATTTATTATCGGTGACAAAAAAAAATATATTTTTGTTAGTATAAATAAAATTAAAGTTAATCTTTAGGAATATGACACGATACATTTATTTTGTATAATAGCGGAAAAATTAATTCAAAATAAAAATTTAATTTTTGAGCTATAAGGGGTCAATTTCTGTGGAAACACCCTTTTGATATTCTCATCATTTATATTCCTTCTATTTTTTTTATTTATTTAAAAAAAATAGTATACAGTGCACTCGCGATAATATGAACTAATTAAAACAAAGCCAGATCACTTTTGCAAGATTGTTCATATTTGCGAATGGCATCTAATCTCCCTTCAAAAGCGAAAAAGTCTGAGATTTTCTTTCGTTTAATCAGTTTAAAAACGCCCCGCTCTCTTAAAAATCTTCAGATATTTGTCGTGTCCGCTAACAGTGATCTTTTTGTATCTCATTTTCAAAAACCATCGATGCATGCATTTTCCATTTTTTGGGTATTCGGAAGACCGCACTAGTCAAATAAACGTATTGTAAGAACTTAAATAGAAATTAATTTATTGTCTTTTATCCCCCTAATAAGAGATAATAATCAAATTTATTCGCTAAATTAGTAATACCTTTTTCTAAAGCATATAGTACACGGAATGTAAAAAGCCACATGCGCATGTGGTTCTGACGTAATTTTGACGTCACAACAAAGCCACAATAGCAAGTTCGTGTTGTGCGATGACGACAAAATTACGTCAGAACCACATGCGCATGTGACTTTTTACATTCCGTGTACTATAAGCCTAAATGTTCTAAAACTTTTAAAATTTCTAATTTTTCTTTTTAAAATTCAAAACTTATGATGTTTTAAATTCATATTTAAGAACTTTTCACGCTAAAATTATATACATATAAAAATGTATATAGTATTCCATGTTAATGCCAGAACTAACTAAAAAGTTTATGTAAATCATTTTGATTAACAACTGAAGACAATTTTAAAGCGATAGCTGGGGAAATCCCCAAGTTATTATGCAGTTAAATAAAAATTGATTTAGGTAGATAAAAACTGTTAAAAATACAATTTTAAGTTGTTCATATTTTAAAGCTTTTGCACAAGTTCATATTTTAGAGTAGTCAATGGAAGAAAATAAGTGTTCATATTTTGGGGTGTTCATATATTAGGGGGTTCATATTATCGCGAGTGCACTGTATAAACATATTTTAAATTCAAAATGTCTACATTTTGTTTTTCTCGCCACCAATTTCAAATGCGACTTATTTTGACAGTTCTTGAAAGAAACTTTTCGCAAAACATTGTTATAGAAACACTTTTTCTCGCATCCTTCCAATAATTGCTGGAAAATTATTAAAATGACAGATAATTCTCGCCAAGAAAAGATACTGAAACACTTGCGTGAGAAAAACCATTTTTTGTTTCATTTCACACTATTTTTGTTGCAATTCACACGTTTCATGCGGAAAATTTTACGAAGCGAGAAATACAGAAACGAGGTACTGGTTCAACGTGGTTCGACACATATGAATCACCACAGTAGCCCGTTTCAGTATTTCTCACATCGCAAAACTTTTTGCATGAAACGTGTGAATTGCAAAAAAGTGGAAATGAAACAAAAAATGGGTTTTCTCACACAAGTGTTTCTGTATCTTTTCTTTGCGAGAATTATCTGTCATTTAAATAATTTTCCAGCAATTATTGGAAGGATGTGAAAAAATAGTTTCCGTAACAATATTTTGCAAAAGTTTCTTACAAGAACTGTCAAAATAAGTCACATTTAAAATTGGTGCGAGAAAAACAAAATGTAGGTATTTTAAATTTAATATACTATATTTTTAAAATAAATAAAAAAATAGAAGGAATTTAATTGATGAATGCATAATTTATATGATGAAAATTAAATAACATTTTAAAGTGTGCGTGTGCTTGAAGAGTAACGCCAATACATTCATCAAAATCACTCGTCAAGCATGCTAAATATCTAAATTTTTTGATTTTCCATCAAGCATCGTCGGTGTCACACATACAAACTCATTTTCAATAAAACAACCTTAAAAAATCGTCAAATTCCTGAAAAAAATTATTAAAATTAATTTTAATTATTTTAAACAAATTTTGTTCGATTTTTTTTAAAAACATTATCAAACAAAAGCATAGTTAATGTTCATGCCCAGCTAGCATTTTGTATCATAATCTAATCATTTAAAAATCAGCTTCACGAGCAAAATACCCGTATATGAGCTCGTTTTTCAATCATAAATGATAGTCTCGTTGTGAGAAAATGTTAGTTTTTATAATCATTATTGAATCGTTTTCGTCTCATTTTTCAATCGTAAATTATATAGTTTTTGATTATATTTCATATAATTTTTTCATTGCCATGTTTTTTAATTTTTTTCCGATAAAATCAGCACCATTATGGCTTTTGATTATTCAAACCAGCTTTATTTTGAACCAAAAAAAGAAGAAAAGAAACAATTTGCACTAACATTTATGCTCATAAATTGTCCATAATTTTTATTTGGCAAAAACAAAAATTAAAAATATTTAAAAATCATTATTTAAGCCAAAGCGAAATTCGCCTTGATTTAAACATATAAATAAATGATATATAAATCCATTTTCTATCACTCAAGTGATAAATCCGTTTTTAATCATCAAAACTGATCTAAAAAGATTCATTTAGGTGATTTTTACAAAAAATAATCACCCAAATGCCAGCTGGTTGGGTATTTTATACATACATACATATAAAATGTCTATTGTTCGACCTTAATTTTTTAAATTTATATTTATTTTATTAAGCTTGAGGTCTATTTTTTATAAAAATTATTTATTTTCTTTAATCCGCTAACAATTTTAAGTTGTTATTTTTCCCTGAAGAAGTCACACAAAGGCGTGAGAAAATATCATATTGAACAAAAAATAAAAAAAATATTTTTATAAAAAAAAGTCGGTTCATTACTTCACCTGAACCGGCCCTACGGGTCTACACCGATGGTTCCAGGATGGGCAATAGAGTGGGTGGAGGTTTCTTCATCGAGGAATTGGACATTAGGGTCTCTTTTAGGCTGCCAGATGACAGTATTGTGCTGCAGGCGGAAATCTCTGCCATAAAGCGGGCGGCAAACTGGCTGAAGTACTATCGTATATCGACGGATATATGTATATTTAAGGACAGCAAGGCCATTGCAGCTCTGGCTGGTGTCTTTACGACATCATATATATTATTTCTAAAGCACTTTTTTTGTCGGTTGCAAATATCTCCCATACCACCGCATCAAATTTAATGAATGATATCTCATTTTAAAGCTTATTTCAACTGAGTTGAGTTGTAAACCGTAATAGGGGCCTTATTTTGCTGGCTATTTGTTTTTTTTTTTTTGGGGTATTTTGTTTTTGTAAAAAATTGTTTTTTTTTACCAGCCAAAAGGGACGAACATTAATGACCTAAAACAATAAAGTTTGTGGAGTTTGATAAAAAATAGTATTATTTTTGTGTTCGAAAGATGACTAACATTTTCTACACAAACACTATTAGCGTTTGCGTTTTTCACAAACTGCTTTTTATTTGTACATGTAATTTTATTTTTTTTATATTTTTTTAAAATTTCAAGTCCACAAATATAAAAACATTTTCAATAAATTGTTTAACACTTTTATTTATCTTGAACTTTGTCACTAACAAAATAGCTTTCGAACGATTTCCTAACGGTTTTTACATAACTGACGCTTGTTTTTATAATAGTCTGTGTTCATACGGCTCATGTCTTATTGACATGATTGCTGTTTATAGGCACAAAGCATAGTCTGAGTTCATACGGCTCATGTGTTACTGACAAGATTGCTACTTTATGGACGAGGGAAAAAGAAACGAGTACACAGATGCATGTACTGTCTTTACGTTTTGCTTTTTCATTCGTTGTTTACTTTTATTGTTTTCAATATCAAAAAAGCACATGTCAACATGACATGAATCATTTGAACGCCAATTCGTGTTCAAAGAAGAAAAAGGAAGAATCTTGTCAATAAGACATGAGCCGTATGAACTCAGACATACAGAGTTGGAGTTTCGAAAAGGATTTTTATTGTTCGTAATAGAGAGTTACCGTTACGAAAGCAACTTTTTGTTTTCGAAAAGGTACCTATAAACAATTTCCGTTTATTCGAAACAAATAGTATAAAAATCGTAATACACAGTACAAATTTTGTATCGAAATACGCAATACCCCTTGGCTATAATTAACTTTTCTATAACTGCCAGTAAACAATATATATTTTGATAGTTCTAGTAATAGTTAATTATAACTGAACTTAGTAAAATTGACCGTTAATATAAAAGTATCAAAACAAAAAAAAAAAAAAAAAAAACCAAAAATATTAAAAACCCAATTATAACTTGAAATTCCCCGAGAGTTTTTTACTTTTCCCCAATTTTAAAATTGATTTTAAATAAGAAAAATGAGAGAAGGGAAAAAAGTACCGGGGTATTTTTATTCACAATTGGGCTCTATACATATCGAGTCATAACCGCAAAAAAAGCTTAAGTAACACCATTTTCCATTTTCGTTTTTTTTAATAAACGACTTTATTGGAAACACTTGCATCATCTCCTAAAATGTCATGGTCACATTAGGAACCGTTACGATTTTATCTCAAGCGACAATATTCATACAAAATTTTTATGAAATAAAATAAAAAAAACCTTCTCCTGTAAATTTTTTTTTTGTCACTTAAGCTTTTTTGCGGTTATGACTCGATATGTATTAAATTATGAAGATATAAAGATTAGTTTCCTTTTTTTCTTTTGATATATTATTCACAGTTTGCACATAAAAACTATTGCTAATTTTTTTAATATTATTTTAGCTTTAAAAACTTAGCTAGGACTTTTTTGAAACCACAACTACTAAATCAATTAACCAATAGTAAGATTGTCTTAAGTCGCCTTCGCATAAATAGGGAGCTTTTGTCCAAGCTTCAATTTGAAAACCAATATTTTCTAATAATCTAAAAAATATCGCTGCTTCCGATTCAAAAGAATAATGTTTTGCCTTATCTGGCCAATGAGACATTAAAGGACGAATTGGCAAGTGCGAGGAATTGCATTCTACATAATGCATATATGGTAATACTAAAGCTACGATTGCTCGTCCATTTGGCGCTAAAATTTTGTGTATATCTTCCAGAAGCTGAATAGGATCAATGCAACGATCCAACACATTTAAACATGATACCAGTTGAACATTGTTTACTTCATCTAAACGCTCAAGTACAGTAAAGTTGCGTTTCTTTAATCGTTCTCGCATTGTCCAACTGGCTTCTGTTGCAAACGCGTCAACAATAACATCGGCACTTGAGATTTTCAGAGCTTGAAGCAGTACAGCGGATATTTCACCATCTCCTGCTCCTATATCTACAAATCGTATCTGAGGCAAAGCAAAATTTATTACTTATTACCATAATACGTATATTAACTTACCGCATCATGCCTACTACTATCGAAACCACCCTCCCTGAGCAACAAAGCAAACTGTTGTTCCGATAAAATAAACATCGATCCTCTTTTCAAAAAACCATTAATGTCTGTCTGCGTCATAAACAATTGCAGTGCTATTCTAGCAAACGCATGCCACAAATGTAACCATATGTTAGTGGAACTGTCCTTTGCTCTTTCCAGCCATTGTAAAGTAATTTCATCAGGTTCCTCTAAGGGCACGAATGAGCTATGGTATGCAAATGGATGGTCGGATTTTATACTATACCACTGCGTGTAAATATATTAAAAATTAGCCAAACATCTAAACAAATAACACAGAAAAGCATTATACATAAGTATGTATACATACCAAACGTGTATCATATTTATCCAAATAAAAATCATTATGAAACTTTGTGTATATAGCCCTGGCTAAAGTACCCCTTGGTGGATGGATATTCATTTTTAGTCTTATAAACCGTTTAATAATTCATAAACAAAAAATTCAAAAATGAATATTGATTTTTGATTAAATGCTAGTTTTCAAGTTGTTAGTTTATTCTTAACTTTAAGAGGCAGGTTTTAGAAATGATATAATTAGTCTGTTTTTTATATACATGTAATTAAATTCTTAAGTACTTAATAAATTTATTTTGTTATTAATAATAGGTGCACTTTTTCGGTCTTTTTACACAAAAAAACAGATGACAATTGAAAAATAATGATGTCAATCAAGGCAAATTTAAGAAGGTAAACTCAACTCGTCAGCAGTTCATCAGCTGCTTCCAAGGCGAATTAACAAAAAATAGGGAAACGTCAAAATATAATTTTGTTTATGTTTTGCGCCAAAATAACCGAAAAAATTTCTTAGAAACAATGCGAAAAATTAAGCGAATTTAATAATCTCTTTTATAACCCAAACCAAGGCGAATTTATAATGTAATCCTAATTGTTCGCATCTCAAACTACAATAAGTATTTCACACAAATTCCTTGCAAAGGAAGAGGCAAAAATTTTCCAGATTTTACCCTATTAGGAAACTATGGGCAGTCATGGGCTCACAGGTTAAAATTAATATAAAAGTGTCAGTAGATCATTAAATTAAATGGTACACATTATGAATTGATAAATAAAATATAATGAAATTAAAAATGTAGTATGTAACTAAAAAAAAAGTACATAGAGTTTTTTTAAAAAATTATTTTTTATAATTAGTATGTGGTTATTTTGTTGAACTATTTATGGTTTTTAATCCAAATTTTTAATATTTTGAATTAGGCTTAAGTTCATGAAATTTAATTTTCATCAAGTTGTGCTGAAAAAGGTCAACAGAAAAGAGAGAGACAAAATGAAAAAACAAAAAATGTACTTGGACTTCAAGAAAAATTCTTGACAAAAGTACGAAAAAACAGAAGTAAGGAAAAAACATGTAAAATCAATTAAAATGGATAATCATTCAGGAAAGCAAATTTCGATCTACCAAATTTTAAAATACAATTTGGTTTAAGGATTGATGTTTGACTATTGACGTCAGCAGTCGTCGATGGCTGCGAGTGTAAGACGGCAAATCCATCTGAGGAGATCGAGTGGTTGCGATCGAAACATGTCATGGTAACCTGCCGGCCAGGGTTCGATCCCGAGAATGAAAGATTATCAATAACAATTTTAATTAATTCTCATGTTGTAAAATTCCTTTCTTCATAAAAATAATTTAATGAAAATTAAATTTCATGAACTTAAGCCTAATTAAAAATATTAAAAATTATTTTTTATTAAAAAAAAAAAGTAGTAAATTTACCTAAAACCTATGTTCTTGTACAAAATTTAACTTAGATAACTTTTCTAAAATATAAATTTAAACTTACTTTGCTATCATTGGTAAATTTTCAAAGTTTCTTAGTAATTTTAACAAAATATTTAGATACTTTTTCGAACATAGTAATTACCTAAGTTGAACATTTTATTACCTAAGAAACTTAGATGCTGCCATGCTACCCTTGCGCTTAGTTAATTTTCTACCATATTTTTAGGTAATTTTACCCATGATATTTTTTGTGTGTGATAATCTCTTTTATAACCCAAACAAAATTTTTATTTTGTTTCTCAATCAATTTTTGCCTTGTCAGCATTTTTGACAGCCGCCTATGAATGCCCTTTTGCATTTTTTCTTTTGATTACGCAATTCGTGTTGATAGTAGCGGCTTGTTTTTACACATTGCCACTTAACTACCAAAAACATTTTATTTCTCTTTCTTCGAAAGCTGCCCTCGCAAATGATTTGGGCATTTCTCATACGTCACTTTCTTCATCTCTGTATGTTTTGTGGTCTACACTCCCACCTACCTTGTGTAAATATACCTTGGTTGGATGTCAAAATTTTGTTTATTCTCTTTTATTATCTTTGTTTGTGTTTTGTTTTACATATTTCTGTTTTTGACATTGTACAATGATTTTACAAAAACAAATTGCTTGTGGTTTTTGTACGAGTTGTACGGTGGTATGAACTAAGTCCCCAATGCTGGGTACACACTATGCAACGCATTTACGCAATCTAGTGAATTAAATTCATTTTCATTCATTCTAGATTGCATCAACATCAAAACGCTTTGATATTTTGAGGTTGCATTGAAACAGATTGCATGTAGATTGCACTGTGTGTACCCAGCACAATGAACTAAATCCCCAAGCCCAAAATGAACTAAGCCCCTAAAATTGGGGACGTCGTTCATTTATGGAAAAAACCCCGAAAAGGCCAATATGAACTAAGCCCCCAAAACAGGTGAACCAAGTCCCTAAAGAGGAATGAACTAAGACCCCAATTTCACCAAATTTCCACAAGAGTGAAAAAAGTTATCTAATGAAAGTGAACTAAGTCCCCAAATTAAACAAATTTAGAAATTGTTTTGTTGTTTTTTTCTCTGGGTGTATATATTAAAAATATAACGAAAACACTTTTGGGCGCAAGGATTTTCTTTTCTATGGTATAACAAACACCGGCTTCGCTAACTAAAGCTTCTCTGCGTATTCGGCCTTCGTTCGGAAACAAGGAAGATTTTAGAAGCTTAACTTAGCGAAATCGGTACTTGTTATACTATAAAGGAGAAAATTCTTGCGCCCGCCCAAAGGCCGGCTATACAGAGAAGCTTTTGTTATACCATAGAGGAGAAAATCCTTGCGCCCGGCCGAAGGCCGGCTATACAGAGAAGCTTTATTTAGCAAAGCCGGTCTTTTTTATACCATATAGGAGAAAATCCCTGCGCCCAGCCGAAGGCCGGCTATGCTTTGGAGTTTGCAAACATGTTGTGACGGGCCCGCCGCACGCCCAACTATCGCCCGCCGGCGCACTCCCTCGTTTCACTCAATAGAAGTTGAGTACACAAATTTTTTGTTTATATCGGTCCCTTGCAATAAAATTATTTCTCATTGCAAAATTTAAAAATTTAAGAAATGAACGAAGTCTCCAAAAATTAATTTAGGGGTTTAGTTTATTACTATTTTTTGGGGACTTCGTTCATATGTACTAACTCCCCAAAAAATAAAATGAACGATGCCCCAAAAACGTAAACGAAGTTCCCAAATATCGTTGTTGTTTTTTCACATATGTACAGTCGTTTGGGGACTTAGTTCATTTTGGGTTTGCGGAGTTAGTTCATACCGCCAAGTTGTACTTGTTGTAGGAAGATTACCTGGGATGAATTCGCCTTGATCTGTGTACAACTTTATACCCTTTGTACACTTGCATACATTTCGGAGGAATGCATGGAAGATGTGAAAATGTGAAATACGCGTTCACACTTAAAACATCTACTATCAATACAAAATTTCACCATATCTGAAAAAACAACTTTTTTTTTTTTTAAATACTCTTTTTCTACAAAAGTGCCAACATTTTAAAAGATTATACCAATATGTATTTCTAATTCATTTTGTTTAATAATTTTAGCAAAATTATGCTATGTTCACATTTGGGTTCTTAAACGCGTTTAAGCAGCTCGAACGTGATTAAGCTCTAATCACTTCAAAATCGAGATGATTAACCATACATTGAAGTGATTTGTTAATCACTTCAAATCGACATGATTACAACTAATACTATGTTCACACTTGGGTTCTTAAACGCGTTTAAGCAGCTCGAACGTGATTAAGCTCTAATCACTTCAAAATCGAGATGATTACCCATACATTGAAGTGATTTGTTAATCACTTCAAATCGACATGATTACAGCTAAATCACTTCATAAACCACATAGAATCCACTGAACATACCCTAATAATGTAGAATCGCTCATGATCGTGTACAACCGGCCTGCTTAATGTTTTTATTTTTTTTCCTTAAATAATTCATAAATTTTCACAATTTCATCATTAAATTGATTAAAATAATCTTCTGATAAATTTATAAAAGTGTTTTTATCCATTTTTAATACTTTAAAGAAATTTAAATTTGTTTGTTGTTTTTTTGTGTGTTTGTGTGTGTGTTTTTTCTTAATCATCTGTCATCTTAATCATCTCAAATGTAATGTGAACGGCTTTGATTAGCTAAATCAACATTTTGCTTAAACGCGTTTAAAAACCCAAATGTGAACATAGCATAAATCACTTCATAAACCACATAGAATCCACTGAACATACCCCAAATGAGAATCGCCAACATGATCGTGTACAACCGGCCAAGATGGCTGCTTAATGTTTTTATTTTTTTTTTTCTAAATAATTCATAAATTTTCACAATTACATCATTAAAATTATTAAAATAATCTTCTGATAACTTTATAAAAGTGTTTTTATTCATTTTTAATACTTGAAAGAAATTTAAATTTGTTTGTTGTTTTTTTGTGTGCTTGTGTGTGTGTTTTTTCTTAATCATCTGTCATCTTAATCATCTCAAATGTAATGTGAACGGCTTTGATTAGCTAAATCAACATTTTGCTTAAACGCGTTTAAAAATCCAAATGTGAACATAGCATTAGGCAAAATAAGGCTTGCAAAAAAGGTAAAACTTGAGAAATGGTAACGCTGCTTTCAAAGCAACTTCCATTTTGTCAGTGATGCCACAATAATAACAGAATTTATTGCCACTTTTGTAGTGATGACACTAAAAGAATCGAAAAATGTAAAAGGGAACCAAATGGTATTGTAACATTCTGTAAAGATGTTGAAAAATTTTGATTTTTAGCCCTATGGATTTCTTATGGGAAAATTCCAACATCTTCGCAAATAGATGTTTAATGTTGAAAAGTGTGAAAAGGCTATTAGCTTTTTGAGTTGGTTGTCACAATGTTGAAAAATTCAGTACTTTTTTCAGTACTTTTTCATATTAAAAATACCGCAGTACCCCCGTGATGTTTTTAGTACTTTTTATCCTTTGAGCTTTTTAACTGTGATGTGAACATTTCGATAGCAGGCTTTGGTCATCATGTGTTTGTTGCAAAATTTATATTGTTTTATTTTTAAATAATTAACGATTTTAATATTGAAGTGGCAAGAAAATTTTTATAAAGGGATGCATTGGATAAAATGTTAGTGGAAAACTTAAATTTAAATGAAAACCATATTAATAGATACATGCAATGTTAAGGAAAAGTAAAAGAAACTGTGAAATCATTTTATTCGACAATTTGCGTTCGAAAATAGATGAACAGGCATTAAATTTTATTTTGAAAAAAAAACCTTAAAAGTGATAATCAGCGTCACTCCAGAAAATATTGTTTCCGGAAAAACCAATAGCATAATACTGCTATTTATGTTACATATTAACAAACGATAAGGAAAACTATAATATTATCAATTCTCAATTCCGTGTTCTAGCGGATCTTTCAGAAATAAAGCATTTCAGAGCTGAATATATTTAAATTTCTTGGAAAAAAATTGCCAATATTAAAAACGAAACTAATGTTTACCGACATTTCACATATTGATTTTGGTATTTTATTGATACCCCTTTTCAGAGCATCAATTAAACGCACATTTTGAAATGCAAAATGATGTAAAAAGCAAAGGAAGAAATCGTTTGCACGTAGAAACTTTCAATTAAAACTAAAGATCTATTAAAATCAACAGGTAGTTGCTGTTGTAGTTATAATAGGTGCGTTTGAGTACTTTTACAGTAAAATGCAGTAAATGAGTAAACTAAAAAATTTTCTCTCACAAAAAGCTGTTGTCCAAAAAAGTACGCGAACGCAAAATTTGTAAAAATTCGTAAAATAAAGGCAACAGCTGATGGCAAATAATTGAAGTGTTGAAAAATATTGACACTTTTCACTACTTAACTCGTTTTCTTATAGGTACTCGATTAAATACTTTTTGTAACACGAACATTTTTGGAAAATACCAAGGCGAATTCATCCCAGGTAATCTCGGTACTACAACAAGTACAACTCGTACAAAAACCACAAGCAATTTGTTTTTGTAAAATCATTGTACAATGTCAAAAACAGAAATTAAACAAAACAGAAGCAAAGATAATAAAAGAGAACAAACAAAATTTTGACATCCAACAGTGATTTTAGCTAATATCAGCAGGGCTTTTAAGACCACCTGTAATAAATTCGCCTTGGAAAATACAAACAAACTATTTATGTAATCTTTCATATTTGTTTGTTTTTTATTTTATTACATTTTACTAATTTGTATCGGGTTAATTTATTTAAAAGAACATGAATATTTTTTTTCTATTGATTACTTAAGTACCCAAATACTTCACACTTTTACAACTCTAAAAAAGTAACATTTTTATTTTTTATATTATAATGTCTTTCTTTATTAGTATTTCAAATACTTTTAATGTTCAATATCAACATAACACATAACAAAAAAAATTTCAAAAGTTTTTATTTCGCCAAATAAATGCTTCAGAAATAAGTTTAATTAATTAATATTTCTTCACTTTTTGTTTTGGTTTAATTTTTATTTCAACTTTTCTTTTATTTAACAATTTTTTCACAATTTGTATGCTTTTTATTTGTTACTTTTGTTTGTTTACCTTATGAAACATGTTTTTTTAATTTACTAAATTTTACTGCAAAAATTTCTGCAGTAAAAATTTGTAAATACTCAGACAAGAACTGTCACTTTTCGCTCTCAATTTATGTTCTCATTTACTGCATTTTGTGTACTCGAACGCAGTTTCGTAATATGCAGTAAAGTTTAGTAAAAACTTTTGTGTTCTCGAACGCAACTACTATTTCTTATGATCTCTTAAAGTAAATGTGCTTTATCTTATAACACTAAATTAAAAGTTTTCAAAATTTATGTTTTAGACTTTTTTTAGAACTAAGTTCTAAGTATGTAATACATATGTATATGTAAAAGTCTGAATAATGTAACTTTGCAAAAGTAACAAGCAAGAAAGTATAGTCGGTCAAGCCCGACCATATGATACCCTACACCACAGTATTAAAAAACACATCAAGCTTATATTTCCATATAAATATGGATTTATCTTTGTTTATAAAAGTCATTAAAATCGGTTTAATAGTTTGAAAGAGGCAGAAATTGCCCCTACCTCCCCTTGAGGTCCTATTTTTTAAAATCTGTATAGCTTATGTGTCCATATAGATATGGATCTATCTATGTTTTGAATTTCATAAAAATCGGTTTGAGAGGCAGAAATTGGCCCTATCTCCCCTCGTGGTCCTATTTTTTAAAAAATGCATCCCTTTTGTGTTCTTAAAGATATGGTGTATGTGTTTTAAATTTCATTAAAATCGGTTTGATAGTTTCTGAGAGGAAGAAATTTCCCCCTATCTTCCCTCGTGGTCCTACGATTTGGCCTTTTTTCAATAGGCTTGGTCCTTGTGCCAATAAGAACCTAGGTCCCAAATTTTATCAAATTATCACCAAAATTGCGACCTGTACTTTGCGCACAAGGTTACATGGACAGCCAGCCAGTCTGCCAGCCAGCCGGACGGACATCGTTAGTTCAACTCATGTTATTCTGAGTCGATCGGTATAATTTAAGGTGGGTTTTAGGACCAATATTTAAGGCGTTACACACATCAGCACAAATGCATAATACCCTCTCCACTATTGTGGTGTGGGTATAAAAATATAAATACCAGTATAAATTTATGTTGACAAAAATAAAATTGTTAATTTATTTACTTATTCATAAATATATGAACTATTTCAAATATTTTTTTTAGAAAACACTGAAAAAAACGTACCTTAAGCGGCTCAGAAAAGAATATATATTCACTTAAGTGCAACATACTGTGAAATGTGTTGTCAATAATGTACTACGTTGTATTGCTTTAAAGGTTTATTTTTTTTAATACGAGTTGCGCCATATTTTAATTGAAACCATTGTGCCACTTTTTGAATAATATAGTGCAATATTGAAATAATATGGCGAATAAAATACATATACCTACAATAATATTGTAAATGGAAGGGGTTCTTGACGCCTATGTATAACAGAAATAATATTTCCATGTGTACCAGAGAACTGCAAAATCACTATTTTTCTTGATTTATTCATTCAAATTAACATTCACTCTTTGCCTGCGAAACAAAGTTCAACGTTGGTAAGTTTTACATCGTTTCGTACACATTTGATTTTTGCATGTGTGCATTTTTATTGAAAGTGCTTTGTTTGCATGTTAAGTCAAAAGGCGCACATTCTTATTGTTTAAAATACAATTATTTTAAACACAAATTATATTTCAATTTGAATTTTTATTTAAAAAAAATGTACATATAACGTATGTTGCCAACTGAATTTCTTAACTTAATTTGTGATTGAATTGTACGATAACGTAACGATTAAAAATGATTGTGAATGTAACTTTAACTTTCCAATATTTACTATTATTGTATACTTGAATATGAAATACCTCAAATTTACAAAAAAGAAATACAACTAGTTATCCAAATTCCTTTTGTTTTCTTTTCTTTGCAAATAAAAAGAGAAAAAGTGTGGTGAAATTTATCTCTGTTAGTTTAAACAAAAGAGCTTTTATATCAGAGTCGATCGTAACATTCAGTCAGAGGTTAACATTGCAACTTTGAACTTTTACATAATTGAGAACAGTTGTAACATAACAAGAAACAAAAAAGGGAAAAAGTTTTAAACCTTACATTTTATTAAGCGTTTAACAGAGTTCGAAGGTTTCAACATTAAAGGGAAAAAGGCAAAGGAAAAACCAGGTATTTAAAAGAATCAAAAGCAAGAGTTTCAGTTTGAAAAATAATTTTGCTTAATAAATAAAAACAATAAGGTTTATTAAAAATATTATATGAAGAACGGAATCATTTATATGCACATAATTATTTGTTTAATTTAAAAAAAAAAAAAAAAAATAAATAGCAACATCTATGAGAACTAGAACGAAAACAAGCAGTACTTCAATAATAAAACTAAATTTGCAAAGTGTCTTTTCATAAAAAAAATTATTAGTGCGGGAAAAAAGTTTAAAGCGCAACATTAAAAAAGAATAAATCGGTTTAGAAAAATCACATTTTTAAAGTGTTTTGAAATACAGTCAATAAATTTATCCTTCTGTATTTTATAAGACAACACGTCATAATAATAATAAATTTAAAAATATACGTTTGGAAAACTAAAAAATAAAAGGACACGTAGCTGCATATAGTTAAAGAAAGTTTTTTCCGGTTCAAATAATTAATATTCAACTGTTCTAAACAAAAGGCGAATAAAATAACTGCCCGTCTACAACTGACATGATTTGCTGTTATAACTTGAAGTTATAAAAGCGTTGTTAAAACATTTGCATTAACAACCGTGTTATAACATGAGAAAACTTCTAACATGATGAGTCTATACCTAACACTAACATCATATTAGTGTTAAAGTTAAGCATTTCATGTCAGTTGTAGACTGCATGTAAGGGTACATTAACTTAATTCCAACGCTTGCATTAACCTGTTTAGAACCTATAACAGTGTATCAGTACTAATTGATTGCAAAGTATAAGTTATTTTATAAACTAAATAATCATCGGAAAATTAAATTTAACAATTGAAGAATATTTTTCAACGCTCAGCATATTTATTTGGTAAATATATATACGCGCTTAAGTAATTTTGGTTCTTTTATGAAAATCAAGCAAAATTTTTGTTTTGAACTCGAAAAACTTACCCTTGTGTGATAAAACGATTCTCCTCATCGCAAAATTGTTTTAAAAATTTCGAAAAAAGAGAAAAATCTTATCTGGAAATTTTCTGAACACAAAGTGAAGGAATTTACAAAATTACCCTTAAAGTTCTAATATATATATATATACAGTGCACTCGGGAAAACGTCAACTAATTAAAACCGCGGTTGTTGACGTTTAACAAATTGTTGACGTTTACTAATGTAAAATTTTTAAATAAAAAACATATCGCTAATGTGCTTTTAAAAATTTTTATTGATTATAAACTAAAACCAAACATAAACAAATTCAAAAAGGTAACAAAAAAGTAATTCAACCTGACTAGAACCATAGAAGACAACTATGTAGAAACAAAAGAATACATACATTTTAAATGAGATCTTATTTTTAATTTTACATGCACACATATTCATTTAAAAAAATCTGTTATTTTTTCTTTCCAACACGTGAAAGAGAGTCTTCTCTCTTAAACGTCTCAATACATTTAAGTAATTTGGCCCAACATTCTCGCATTGAGCCCATTCCAAAGCCCTGTTTAAAATTTCGACGGGCCTCACAGGCCTAGGCGTAAATCCACCGCTGCGCACTTGTACCCTTTTCTAATAAGTTTGATAATGTGATACTTATGAGAATAAAACTGAACATAAATAAAAAGACAATACATACATACAGTTGTAACTTCTTATCTACTCTACTTATAAGGGGAATCCCCAATTTCTGAAATGATTTCATAAAATAAATGTGTGTGTGTACAAATGTGTGTATTTTAACTGCTGCTAAATTAAAAATGTTCTTTAATTCAGAGTTGACGTTTTAGAGCTTTGTGGTTGGGTTGACGTTTTAGAGTAGGCAATGTAAAAATAAAGGGGTTGACGTTTTGGGATGTTGACGTAAACGAGCGTTGACGTTTTCCCGAGTGCACTGTATATATATATGTATATATATAAAGTTTTATATCAAATTTCTATTTAAAAATATAATTTCCTTATTTCAAAAATTTGTTTTACTTCATCAACTACTTTTCTGCAATCAAGCGGAAATTAGATCTTGTCAATTCAAAAGAAAAAAAAAAGAATTCATAATAGTCAGCTGAAATTCAAATTTCAAGAAATTTATAACTTATAATTCGTTCCAACTTACATAAGTTTACTCCCAATTATCAATACCCCTAAACAAATTTAGGCAGTTTGAAAAAAAAGAGAAAATGTCTCACCCTAGTGAAGAATCTGAAGGTCAGTACCAATCCTTTGTCCAGGATAAATTTTTATTTGATTCAGGAGGCTTATTCTGAATTGCGATGCGAAAATCAATGCGATGCGAAAATTCATAAATGCGAACAGTTGCTATTCTGTATTGCTATAATCGCAAAGTTTTTTTTTTTAATCGCATTTCAAATGCGAAAAGGTGACAAGTCGGTATTCTACATTGCGAAAACAAATGTCAAATTCGCAAAATTTATTCGACAACAAAATAGCATTCGCAAAGTACAAACATGTTAGTGAGAGATAATATTTTATTTATTTATTCATTCATATATTTATTATTTAATTCAGGGAAGCAAGCAATAAGACCACCAAACCGCGTCAATTTGATATAATGATGGAACTTGTGAATAAGCACAGCCAATTGGCAAGAGGCTATTTGAAAACACTAAATGCACGTCAGTCGGCAAATACTTTATGGCAAACGTTAACTGAAGAACTAAATATCAATGGACCACCTATTCGAGAAGCTGCAGGATGAAAAAAGTATGAAATATGTAAACCAGTTCAAAAATATTTGACTTCAACTTTAATTTTAATAGGTTTGGGCCGATTTTAAAGTACACACAAAACATTTTCATTTTCTTCTTAGTCGAACCACAGTGCCACAAAAACCATTTTTATTATTTTTTTTTTATTACAGAATGTCTAAAATAAATTTTTAAACAATTTTCACAGCCAAACACAAACAAATTAATTTATTTTTAATTTGACTTTTATTGACACTGACGTATATTTGAGCAGCGTTGCCACAATTTGAAATAAATTGCGAAAGCGATTGCGAAAGTCTAACAGAATACCAATTTTCTTTCGCATCGCATTTCATTTGCGCATCGCATTGATTTTCGCATCGCAATTCAGAATAAGCCTCCAGAGCACCTTCTCACATTCTGCTCTCGCTTTGGCGATATGGATATTCAAGATCAAACCGATTCGATGCTAGAAACTAAGTTAAATGATGAAAATCTCATGCTTTCGCCAGTTTCCACAGTTAGCAAAGAATTGAAAGATAAAGCTAGAGAGAACTTTCAGGCATGTGCTGAAACATTCCATACATGCAGAGCAAATGTGATGGATCTCCTAAAAATTACTCGCATAACACACAGTTCTCAAAATACCTCTTCCCGTATGAGTTTACCTCTTCAAAACTACCCAATTCAAAACTCTCAAATGCAAATCAAACTACCTCCTTGCGATACTGAGATTTTTGAAGGCAGCTACGAGCAATGGCCATCCTTTCGTGATATGTTCACGGCCGTGTACATTAATGGTACAAATTGTCCTCCAGTAGTAAAATTATTTCACTTACGGAACAAAACTACAAACGAGGCTGGAGCAATTGTGAAACGCTACCCATTGTGCGATGGCAGTTTTAGTCTCGCGTGGAACGCACTCAAGTCACGTTACGAAAATAAAAGGGTCTTAGTGGATCATCAGCTTCAAATTCTCTTTAATATTCCAGTAGCCACATCAGAAGATAGTAAAACACTGCAGAAAATTTATTCCACTGTCTCTGATGTTTTACAGACCCTTAAGACTTTAAACGTAAACACGGAAAATTGTGATTTTTTTATAGTATACCTCGTATGCTCCAAACTTCCTAAAACGACCCTAGCTCTTTGGGAACAATCACTTAAATCCCATCGAGAGTTACTCAAATGGTCTCAGTTGGAGGAATTTCCAATTGACAGATACGAAGCAAAATCTGCAACAATTGCCTATCTTCCAACCATTTAAAAGCAAATTGCCCCAGCAAAAATACTTGTTTTATATGTAAAATGAATCACCATACTTCTTTACACATTATTAAGCCTGTTTGTTCTCAAAATAAGTCTCATTTATTTAACCCTGTAGAATGGCGACCCACTAACTCAGCTAAAACTCAAACAAATTCCCAAGAAAGATTAAATCAAGATAATGAGTTAGCTTCAACTTCCAAAAAGTCCCCAGTTTAATCTAACGTTTCATCTAATAATGAACATATCTTGCTCAGAACTGCTTTAGTTCATATTGAACACATGGGAGAACTTTTCACAGTTAGAGCATTAATAGATCCCGGATCTCAAAGAACGTTTGTATCTGAGAGAATTCTACAGAGATTGCAGTTACCTACTCGAAAATCTCACGTGGACGTAGTTGGCATTGGCGGCCAAATACAAACCGCAACGAAAGAATGCGATCTCATTGTCTTTGCAAAAAAGTCAAATGTTAAATTCTCAATAAGTGCCATAATTTTGCCGAAAGTTACGAAGCTCATCCCATCAGCCTCATTCCAAATCTCTAAGTCAAGTTTTAAAAATCTCGATTTAGCAGACCCAACATTTAACCAGACTTCTCAAATTGACCTTATTCTTGGAAACGATTCCGAGCGATTTAGTAATCTCGATGGAATAAAAGGAATGTATGTGGTCTTGCATCTGCTTACAATACCATATTTGGTTGGGTTCTAAGCGGCCCAATAAATGGCCACCCTGTTCACTCCTTCACAGCTTCTATAGTTCCCTCGGAAAACGCTATTCTAACTGATCTTTTAAGAAGATTCTGGGAACAGAAGGAATTGCCCTTAACAAAGCATATGTCAAACGAAGATCAACATTGCGAAGATTTTTATGTACAAACAACTACTCGCGACGCAGATGGCAGATATATGGTACGATTACCTTTCAAAAAAGAATTTCCAAGTTCTATATTTCTTGGTGCTTCCCGAAGACTAGCTCTTGGTCAATATTCCCGAATGAAGCAATCACTCGCAAAAAACCCAGAACTTCAAACTCAATACAATGAAGTTTTAAACGAATATGTATCACTCCGACATGTGGAAAAAACCACATTCCGTGAATTGTCTTGCAATGAAAAATTTTTCTCATTCTATTTGCCACATCACGCAGTATTTCGCCCAGAGCATAAAACAACAAAGGTCAGAGTAGTTTTTAATGCCTCGCGAAAAAGCAAATCTGGTTTCTCCCTTAACGATATTCTGCACACAGGCCCAACTCTACAGCAAGATCTCATGAACGTAATTCTTAATTGGCAAAAGTATAAATATGTCTTTAGCGGTGACATTCAAAAAATATACCGGCAGATCCTTATTCACCCGCACGACAGACCATTCCAAAGAATTTTGTTTCAGAAAGAGCACAATGGCCCCTTTTCTGATTACCAACTCAAAACAGTTACTTTCGGAGTAAACTGTGCCCCGTTCTTAGCCATACGCACACTCCTGCAGTTGGCAAAAGATTCTGAAACAAAATTTCCGAGAGCAGCTTCAATCTTGCGCAACGAAACCTACGTCGATGACATACTGTCTGGTGGCTACTCTTTAGAAGAAGCATTAGCGGCTCAATCGGAACTCATTCAAACCCTCGAGTCAGCAGGATTTTCTTTGAAAAAACTAACTGCGAACGATCCTAAACTATTTTCCAATATCCCACCCGAGGATTTATATGATTCAGAATTTCTGCAATTTGATGAAACGAGTACAACGAAAACATTAGGCATAAAATGGAATGCGATTACGGACTCCTTTTCTTACTCGTTCAACCCAATGTCTCAAACCCCTCAAGCTACTAAGCGCTCTATTCTCTCTTCAGTTGCAAAATTATTCGATCCGGCAGGATGGATAAATCCTGTAATTATCAGAGCCAAGATTCTGATGCAGCAACTCTGGCTAGAAGGTCTAAAATGGGATCAAAATGTTGGTTTAGAAACTCTCGCTAACTGGAACAATCTTCTTTCCGATCTCTCTCACGTAGAAACAATTTCAATTCCCAGATGAATTCAAAACATGCCTTCTGATGTAATTCAAATACACGGCTTCTCTGATGCCTCTAAGCAAGCGTATTGTGCAGCCATTTATATTAGATGCCAAACTAGCAGAAACGTATTCACCAATCTGTTCGTGGCAAAAAGCAAAGTAGCACCCTTACAAACTGTTTGTTTACCTCGACTTGAGCTCAGCGGCGCGGTTCTATTAGCCAATTTGGTTAATCACGTACTTAAGATCCTTAGTTTAAACAATTCAGAAGTCATATTGTGGACTGACTCTACGATCGTGCTAAGCTGGCTGTCAAAGCCTCCAGCAACTTGGGAAACTTATGTTGCTAACCGTATAGCTCAAATCCACAGATCGGTACCTAAAGCAACATGGCGGCATGTTCCAACTCATGACAACCCTGCGGATATCGGTACACGCGGCTGCAGACCACAAGATCTTACGTAAATCTCCTATGGTGGTACGGACCTTCGTGGCTGGTCAATCCTCCATCCGAATGGCCAGATAAAATAGATATTCCGCCTTTACAGCATTCACTGGCAACTTCACTGAATGATAGTCCAAATCAGGAAATTTTGGAAAAATTTTCGTCCTATCATAAAGCTTTGCGAGTATTATGCTACATGTTTCGGTTTGTTAACAATCGTCAGTCTATTAATAGACCATATCATGGTTATTTATCTCTAAATCTAGGTCAAAGCGAAATAAACTTCGTAAAAAATAGGTTGATTTTACTTGCTCAAAAAGGGGCTTATGAATCAGAATACGCATTGTTAAATAGTTCTCAATCAATCCCTAACAATAGCTCACTGAAACCATTAAATCCATTCCTCGACTCTAACAAAGTTATGCGAGTAAATGGTCGTTTATCAGAATCATCGCTTCCCTACAGCGAACGCTTCCCAGTCATATTACCAGGCAACTCCCGACTCTGCCAATTATATCTAGCTTATTTACATATGACTTTAATACACGCTGATTGCAATCAAATGTGTAGAATGGTTCAAACGGAGTTTTACATTTCATTCGACAATGTAAGGCATACATCATCTACAAACAAAGAAGCTTCTCGCAGATAATGGCGCCATTACCTCCAGATAGATGCAATCTCTCCATACCCTTTCAAACTACCGGTGTTGATTTTGCCGGCCCGTTTGACCTTAAAACGTCCTCTTTACGAAACTCTTCCTACACAAAAGGATATGTTTCTGTGTTTATTTGTTTTAGCACAAAGGCCATACACCTCGAAGCGTGTTCTGATCTATCTACTGCAGCTTTTCGTGCGGCATTTTCTCGCTTTATTGGGAGGCGGGGGACGCAATTGTCTGATACCTCACAGGATGGTATCAGACAATGGACGCAATTTTCTCGGTGCCAGTAGAAAATTTAACAGAGAATTCACTTCTTTCATAAATTCAGCGTCCGAAGACATAACTCAAAAATATTTAACGCAGGGTTTCGAATGGAGTTTTATCCCACCGCATGCTCCTCATATGGGCGGCCTATGGGAGGCTGCTGTTAAAAGTTTTAAGTATCACTTAAAACGCATCGCTGGGACACACAAGTTGAATTTCGAAGAATTTTCAACTATTCTCATTAGCATAGAAGGAGTTTTAAACTCACGTCCCATTTCTGCAATGTCAGAAGATCCTTCTGACATTACTGCCCTCACACCAGGACACTTTCTTACTGGGAAACCTATAATGGCATTTCCAACTCCATCAACCGAAAATATTTCTCTTATTAATAGATGGGAAAAACTCAAAGCTCTTCATTTTCAATTTGCTAAAAGATGGAAGCAAGATTATTTAAAAACCCTCCATAAGAGGTATAAATGGAAAAATGCTGCGCCTAATGTTAATACAGATGACCTGGTCTTAGTTACAGACGACTTGATGCCCCCTTCCGAATGGCGGTTGGGACGAATAGTCAAAACATATTTAGGTTCTGACAATAATGTTAGAGTAGCCGATGTTCGCATTTCTACTGGCATCATAACACGACCAATAGTTAAACTCTGTTACTTACCTTTACTTAATGAGAATGATTCCTAATATCTACAATTTAATTTTAGCCATAGATAACGTGTTCACCAACTAACAAAAAAAAAAAAAAAAAAAAAAAAACCTTGCTCGTACAAAAACTAACTCTTGTCTTTATTCTTATTTTGTTTCTTTCTTCCTTATGTTATTTACTCCCTCCAGCAGACAGCACCCACGAAATCGTGATCCAGCAATTCAACAATGCATGGTTTGCAAAAAGTTTCACGCCTTACGATTTTGCCGTCGTTTTCTCAACATGAGTGTCAAAAATAGAGACCGTGTGGTTCGCCGATATCACTACTGTGAAAACTGTTTAGCCAGGAGCCATGACCTGAGGGCCTGTGCGTCGTTAGAAACGTGCCGTAAATGTGGAAGCTACCACCACACACTTCTCCACCCAAACTAGGGAAGACATCGTGATTTACGTTCCAGAATTTCACGACGAAACAACCGACAGGAAGGCGGCAGGCCTAGAACCACCAGAAGAACCCACGGTACCACTAACAGCACACCCAATTCAACAAACAACGGTTTACAACCTACACCCACTGCAACCAGTCCAATGGCTGCTGATCATCAGATCATATCCGAAGCCATCCGTTCCCTGGCTCAAGTGCTTTGCACCCAACCAAATTCTAAAGTACAATTATTTTAAACACAAATTATATTTCAATTTGAATTTTTATTTTAAAAAAATGTACATGTAACGTATGTTGCCAACTGAATTTCTTAACTTAATTTGTGATTGAATTGTACGATAACGTAACGATTAAAAATTATTGTGAATGTAACTTTAACTTTCCAATATTTACTATTATTGTATACTTGAATATGAAATACCTAAATTTTGTAAAAAAGAAAAATGGTCACTTGTCGGACAACCAGCCAACGGTGAGCATCTTGAATAAAGTTATTCACTTGTTCCCAATCTAATCCAAATTTGTATATTTTCTAATCCCAAATTACGTAAAGCAGATTAGAATCCAACATCAAGCTAACTGGGCATTAGCAACCTAAGCGAATCGTACCTACATCCTGTGTATGTAATTCAACTAATCTGCCCATCTAAGCCAAAATCAATTCTAATCTTGTTCACTTATACTTTTTGACTAAAAATTGTGCCAGGTTTCGCTGAATTACGCCTTTTTATACATGGCCAAAAAAACTACTTCTGTTTTTTTCACGTTCGAACCGCTTCTTCTTTTGCCATTATCTTTGACCTAGAATCGCGCCCTCCATAAACTTTAGCATAGATAACAGTGCTTTCTTAGTGCTATAATTTAAGGGTTATTATTATGTTATTGCATTTTTGATGCGTACGACTGTTTCGTTCAACACTTTGGAATTACCCATATGTGATAAAATTTTTATCACAAATAATGTTGCTTTAAGTTTAAAATGATCTTTATCAATTTTATTAAAAATATTTCGTTACCTAAAACGCAAAAGGCCCTAAATAAAATTTAAAATCTACTTTTCCATTGATTTCGATGTAATTACAGCAAATTTGTTACGCTTTTTATGTTATTTTCCGACAATTTGTTTTTTTTTAATCGATTAAGCGATCTCAAATAAGTTTCTTGGTTTGATTTAAATTTGCAATTTTTGAGAATTTTAGCCATGTTCGCGATAAGAGCGATTTGCTTCTGTAAGTTTTCTGATTCAGATTTAACGATTAATAATAAGTTGTTGTTGTTGTAACAGCATTAATAATAAGTAGCACTGTTGCCAATTTAGAGATTTTCCCGCTAAATCTAGCGTTTTTGAAATGTCAATCGTGGGAAAAAATACGTTTTAGCGGTAAGCGGGAAATCTAGCGATTTTCAAACAACTCTCAGCGGCTCATTTTCTCTACAAAAACCTTTCTCAAATTTAAAATTTACATATTTTTTACTTTTTCTGGCTAAAAACTGTTTGTTTAGGTTCACGGTTTTAATTACTTTTATAGTTTTAGTGAACTGCAGATTGTATATGACATTTATTTTTTTTTCGATTTTCAGTTAGTATTTTGTTAGGGCTGTATGTAACAATTCACAACTTAAAGCTTGCATAAAATTTTGAAACAAAAGGTAATTGTCTCGACAGAACCCAAGCACTTACTTTAATGTAACTAATTTTATCTAATGCCTTAAAACGGCAAATAATTACCAAAAATAGCGTAAATGTTATAAATTTTTTTTTTTTGCGTACTAAGTTTGTCATTCCGGGTGAAACTGTTTTAATATTTATCTAAGAACCCATAAGGTATATTTATTATTGGTCCTGGAGTAGTTCTAAGTCGATTAAGCCATGTCCGTCTGTCTATGCGTCTGTTGTCACTTTCAAACGACTCAAAAGGGAATATAAATATTGGCATCAAATTGTTTAGAATCCACCTAAGCAGTTTGGGATTGCAGTCCAGCACAATCGGTTCAGTAGGAAAAGTGCTTTAAATTAAAATGTGGAACAACCACCCTAAAAAGTTTTTTATTTGGTACAAAAACTAACATACATAACTAGTGGCGGAATGCACATATTGATATAAGATTATGCACAAATTCGTTCTATATGACTAAAAATCATACTTTTTAAATAAGTCCATAATTAACTATAAGCCTCATATAAAGACCACTCTCGGAAAAAACCTTTAGTGTGCCTAAAAACGTAACAAATAATGCTAGTGTAATATATTTGGTCCGCCACAGTTTAATATGGCTAGAAATCACGCTGTCAGTTTTCGTGATTATCAGTCCATATTTTACCATAGGCCCTGTATAAAACATACTCTTGGAAAACAGTACGTCTAAAGCCCTAACAAATAATGCTATTTTTTAAATTTTAATTTGTCACAGTTTTATATGACTAGAACTTACACTGTCAACTATCGTTCAGATCAATCCATAGCTTACAATAGGCCCCATATAAAGCATACTCTCGGAAAAAGCTATAGAACGCGTAGAACCGTAAAGCTTTCAATCTGTGTTCTATTATAATAACATTTGGTCAGTCAAAAATGTATAAGACTATAAATTACTTGTTCAAATTTTGTGAAGATCGGCTCATATTTTAACATATGTCCCATATAAAGACCACTTCGGAAATATTCGTACTGTAGGTGGAGGGTATCAAAGATTCGCACAGATGGATATATAACTCTAACTTATTTTCTTTTAGGAATAAAATAACTAGGGAAGTTGGAAACCATAGTATGTAACGTAATTTGAGAGTCATATACCTTTAAAAAAGCAGCCTATATCTTGATTTATATAAAACTTTAAAAAATGTTGAGGTTTAAGAGGTTTATTTAAAAAAATTCCCGCTAAATTAAATATTTAGCGGTTTCTAGCGGTTTTGACGTCCGATTTGGCGGGAAATGTTCAAAAAAAGTTGGCAACAGTGATCCTACGATTGTATTAGCAATTTAGAAGTTAATTTTTTACCGATGCCAAAAAAAAATAATTAAACTTAACCGACTTTTAACCAATTATTTGAATTTCATTATGGTCTGGCAAAAAATGATTTAAAACGATTATAACCGGCACCTCTAGAAGTTTAGAACAATTAGTTGCATTTTTCTAAGAACTTTTTTAATTACGAAAATATAATATAACAAATTATAACCTTATATTTAAATGTACATACATATGCGGAGATTTATCATTTGTGACTACGATGATTGGAAAGAAAGGCTAAATGACCTTTAGGACATTTGTTAGCATAATGCCCCTTATTACCGCATTTATAACAAGTAATTTCATCTAATGGTTTCGATACTTTAGGATACGGCGGTCCGTTGATAATAGAAGTATTCGTATTTGAATTGTCTGAACTTTCGTCATTTCCACCATCAGTGATGACATTTTCTTGGGTATCCTTATGCTGATTGCTAGGCTGGCCTGAATTGTTGGGACCAGAATAGTTTTGATAACGTGCATTCGACGCAGGCTTTGTTATTATTTGCTCCGAATTACTTTCAGGATTCTTTTTACAGGCAGACGCTTTATGTCCGAATTCACCACAAAAGTGACATGTCGGTATTTTTTTAGGAAAAGTTTCCTTACTTAGATCGGCACTTGGTGGCAATTCAAAACGCGGATGCATGTGTTTGCAATTCCAGCCATTTGGACAAAAGCCAGCCAAATAATTCATACATAAAACTCTTCTTACATGACGGTGTCGACAATGAGGCCCATGACGACAAAATCCACGATCATACCAAGGACAGTCTTTAATTTTACTTTCCGGATCGATGTGTAAAAAGGGACATTCCTTGTTATGACAAGCATTAAAACGTGAGTAAAAATAACATTCTGGCATCTTCTTCATGTCGAATTCGTGTAAGAATTCACATTGGTCACCTTTTTTGCACAGGCCACGCAACCAATGTTTGCAGACTATAGTTCGATCTCCTCGGATATGTCGGAATGGACACATTACACCTTTGCTACATTCTACTCCATTTTTAGAGTTTAAAAATTGGCAAACAGCTGCAACGGACTCTAAAAAAATTACAAAAAATGCTCATAAATAATGTAATGTATCTGTATATTTTCAATGAAGATCTACTTACTGTCCATGCCAAAAAAAGGTAATGATATAGCTCCCACTTGTTCTGTTAGATCCTTTTCTACTTTAAAGTAGATATGGTTTACATTTGCCAATATCATTTCCATTTTAATGTACTTTAATTATTTTTTTATTTGGTTTATAAAAAAGAAAATAAATTATATGTAAACACAGAAAACTATAAAATTGCGGTTGTCAAAACTTGAGAAACAAAACGTCAAATTATTCAGTGATGTTTAGCTACGGCACAAATATTGTACAGAATACCCTAGACCACACGAGCAAAAAGTTTGGCAATTATTGCAATGGTATAATTTTTTTGACATTTCCATGCAAATAATAGGACCGGTCCAAACACGCGTGTAAAATGTAGCCCACAGGGGACTAGGACTAGTCCAAAAGTAGCCCAAACGTATGGAAAAGATAAATAGACCAATCTATATTATTTTTGTTGTTTGGCTAATGTGGTTGTTCAATAAATTAGATTTTATTTTAGCTAATACGGCCTAATAGTGTTTTCACACTTAAGGTTTTAATACAAATTTTGGTTTTAACGATAAAACCAATCATTAAAACCTGGTTTTACCATACAAAATAATCTACCATAAGTAGATTATATGAAATACAACCATGTTTTCGTTGTACTAAATACGTGGGCCAAGATAGCGTCGACGAAATAGCGTCGAATTTGGGAATTTAAAAACCGGGAAAACAAAATACCCAAATTATGGTTATTTGTAGAAAAAGAACAAAAAGTTAGCGTCGAATTAAGGAATTTAAAAAGGGGAAGTAAAAATAACTAATATTTATAATAAAAATACAACAAATAGTTAACACAAATTAAAAAATACACTTTTAGGAACAAAATGAGCGATGTGTGCAAAAAATCGTTTGGTCTGTTACCGAGATATTTGGGTTCATCCAAAATGGTCAGTAAAAAGCGATGCTGATTTATCCCATGGAACACAGGCTTTTGCACGGTATAAACTGTATATAATCTGAAAGATAATAGTTTTCCAGACAAAAAGAGCGATTCGTGCAAAAAATCGCCCGTACCGTTCCTGAGAAATCTGGGTTCATCCAAAATGGTCAGTAAAATGCTTTGCTGATTTATCCCATGGAACACAGGCTTTTGCACGGTATAAACTGTAGATAATATGAAAGATAATAGTTTTCCAGACAAAAAGAGCGATTCGTGCAAAAAATCGCCCGTACCGTTCCTGAGCAATCTGGGTTCATCCAAAATGGTCAGTAAAATGCTTTGCTGATTTATCCCATGGAACACAGGCTTTTGCACGGCATAAACTGTATATAATCTGTAAGATAATAGTTTTCCAGACAAAAAGAGCGATTCGTGCAAAAAATCGCCCGTACCGTTCCTGAGAAATCTGGGTTCATCCAAAATGGTCAGTAAAATGCTTTGCTGATTTATCCCATGGAACACAGGCTTTTGCACGGTATAAACTGTATATAATATGAAAGATAATAGTTTTCCAGACAAAAAGAGCGATTCGTGCAAAAAATCGCCCGTACCGTTCCTGAGAAATCTGGGTTCATCCAAAATGGTCAGTATAATGCTTTGCTGATTTATCCCATGGAACACAGGCTTTTGCACGGTATAAACTGTATATAATATGAAAGATAATAGTTTTCCAGACAAAAAGAGCGTATATAACTGTATATAATCTGAAAGATAATAGTTTTCCAGACAAAAAGAGCGATTCGTGCAAAAAATCGCCCGTACCGTTCCTGAGAAATCTGGGTTCATCCAAAATGGTCAGTAAAATGCTCTGCTGATTTATCCCATGGAACACAGGCTTTTGCACGGTATAAACTGTATATAATATGAAAGATAATAGTTTTCCAGACAAAAAGAGCGATTCGTGCAAAAAATCGCCCGTGCCGTTCCTGAGAAATCTGGGTTCATCCAAAATGGTCAGTAAAATGCTTTGCTGATTTATCCCATGGAACACAGGCTTTTGCACGGTATAAACTGTATATAATATGAAAGATAATAGTTTTCCAGACAAAAAGAGCGATTCGTGCAAAAAATCGCCCGTACCATTCCTGAGAAATCTGGGTTCATCCAAAATGGTCAGTAAAATGCTTTGCTGATTTATCCCATGGAACACAGGCTTTTGCACGGTATAAACTGTATATAATCTGAAAGATAATAGTTTTCCAGACAAAAAGAGCGATTCGTGCAAAAAATCGCCCGTACCGTTCCTGAGAAATCTGGGTTCATCCAAAATGGTCAGTAAAATGCTTTGCTGATTTATCCCATGGAACACAGGCTTTTGCACGGTATAAACTGTATATAATCTGAAAGATAATAGTTTTCCAGACAAAAAGAGCGATTCGTGCAAAAAATCGCCCGTACCGTTCCTGAGAAATCTGGGTTCATCCAAAATGGTCAGTAAAATGCTTTGCTGATTTATCCCATGGAACACAGGCTTTTGCACGGTATAAACTGTATATAATATGAAAGATAATAGTTTTCCAGACAAAAAGAGCGATTCGTGCAAAAAATCGCCCGTGCCGTTCCTGAGAAATCTGGGTTCATCCAAAATGGTCAGTAAAATGCTTTGCTGATTTATCCCATGGAACACAGGCTTTTGCACGGTATAAACTGTATATAATATGAAAGATAATAGTTTTCCAGACAAAAAGAGCGATTCGTGCAAAAAATCGCCCGTACCGTTTCTGAGAAATCTGGGTTCATCCAAAATGGTCAGTAAAATGCTTTGCTGATTTATCCCATGGAACACAGGCTTTTGCACGGTATAAACTGTATATAATATGAAAGATAATAGTTTTCCAGACAAAAAGAGCGATTCGTGCAAAAAATCGCCCGTACCGTTCCTGAGAAATCTGGGTTCGTCCAAAATGGTCAGTAAAATGCTTTGCTGATTTATCCCATGGAACACAGGCTTTTGCACGGTATAAACTGTATATAATATGAAAGATAATAGTTTTCCAGACAAAAAGAGCGATTCGTGCAAAAAATCGCCCGTACCGTTCCTGAGAATATGGGTTCATCCATAATGGTCAGTAAAATGCTTTGCTGATTTATCCCATGGAACACAGGCTTTTGCACGGTATAAACTGTATATAATATGAAAGATAATAGTTTTCCAGACAAAAAGAGCGATTCGTGCAAAAAATCGCCCGTACCGTTCCTGAGAAATCTGGGTTCATCCAAAATGGTCAGTAAAATGCTTTGCTGATTTATCCCATGGAACACAGGCTTTTGCACGGCATAAACTGTATATAATATGAAAGATAATAGTTTTCCAGACAAAAAGAGCGATTCGTGCAAAAAATCGCCCGTACCGTTCCTGAGAAATCTGGGTTCATCCAAAATGGTCAGTAAAATGCTTTGCTGATTTATCCCATGGAACACAGGCTTTTGCACGGTATAAACTGTATATAATATGAAAGATAATAGTTTTCCAGACAAAAAGAGCGATTCGTGCAAAAAATCGCCCGTACCGTTCCTGAGAAATATGGGTTCATCCATAATGGTCAGTAAAATGCTTTGCTGATTTATCCCATGGAACACAGGCTTTTGCACGGTATAAACTGTATATAATCTGAAAGATAATAGTTTTCCAGACAAAAAGAGCGATTCGTGCAAAAAATCGCCCGTACCGTTCCTGAGAAATCTGGGTTCATCCAAAATGGTCAGTAAAATGTTTGCTGATTTATCCCATGGAACACAGGCTTTTGCACGGTATAAACTGTATATAATATGAAAGATAATAGTTTTCCAGACAAAAAGAGCGATTCGTGCAAAAAATCGCCCTTGCCGTTCCTGAGAAATCTGGGTTCATCCAAAATGGTCAGTAAAATGCTTTGCTGATTTATCCCATGGAACACAGGCTTTTGCACGGTATAAACTGTATATAATATGAAAGATAATAGTTTTCCAGACAAAAAGAGCGATTCGTGCAAAAAATCGCCCGTACCGTTCCTGAAAATCTGGGTTCATCCAAAATGGTCAGTAAAATGCTTTGCTGATTTATCCCATGGAACACAGGCTTTTGCACGGTATAAACTGTATATAATATGAAAGATAATAGTTTTCCAGACAAAAAGAGCGATTCGTGCAAAAAATCGCCCGTACCGTTCCTGAGAAATCTGGGTTCATCCAAAATGGTCAGTAAAATGCTTTGCTGATTTATCCCATGGAACACAGGCTTTTGCACGGTATAAACTGTATATAATATGAAAGATAATAGTGCAAAAGCCTGTGTTCAATGGGATAAATCAGCAAAGCATTTTACTGACCATTTTGGATGAACCCAGATTTCTCAGGAACGGTACGGGCGATTTTTTGCACGAATCGCTCTTTTTGTCTGGAAAACTATTATCTTTCATATTATATACAGTTTATACCGTGCAAAAGCCTGTGTTCCATGGGATAAATCAGCAAAGCATTTTACTGACCATTTTGGATGAACCCAGATTTCTCAGGAACGGTACGGGCGATTTTTTGCACGAATCGCTCTTTTTGTCTGGAAAACTATTATCTTTCATATTATATACAGTTTATACCGTGCAAAAGCCTGTGTTCCATGGGATAAATCAGCAAAGCATTTTAATGACCATTTTGGATGAACCCAGATTGCTCAGGAACGGTACGGGCGATTTTTTGCACGAATCGCTCTTTTTGTCTGGAAAACTATTATCTTTCATATTATATACAGTTTATACCGTGCAAAAGCCTGTGTTCCATGGGATAAATCAGCAAAGCATTTAACTGACCATTTTGGATGAACCCAGATTTCTCAGGAACGGTACGGGCGATTTTTTGCACGAATCGCTCTTTTTGTCTGGAAAACTATTATCTTTCATATTATATACAGTTTATACCGTGCAAAAGCCTGTGTTCCATGGGATAAATCAGCAAAGCATTTTACTGACCATTTTGGATGAACCCAGATTTCTCAGGAACGGCACGGGCGATTTTTTGCACGAATCGCTCTTTTTGTCTGGAAAACTATTATCTTTCAGATTATATACAGTTTATGCCGTGCAAAAGCCTGTGTTCCATGGGATAAATCAGCAAAGCATTTTACTGACCATTTTGGATGAACCCAGATTTCTCAGGAACGGTACGGGCGATTTTTTGCACGAATCGCTCTTTTTGTCTGGAAAACTATTATCTTTCATATTATATACAGTTTATACCGTGCAAAAGCCTGTGTTCCATGGGATAAATCAGCAAAGCATTTTACTGACCATTTTGGATGAACCCAGATTTCTCAGGAACGGTACGGACGATTTTTTGCACGAATCGCTCTTTTTGTCTGGAAAACTATTATCTTTCAGATTATATACAGTTTATACCGTGCAAAAGCCTGTGTTCCATGGGATCAATCAGCAAAGCATTTTACTGACCATTATGGATGAACCCATATTTCTCAGGAACGGTACGGGCGATTTTTTGCACGAATCGCTCTTTTTGTCTGGAAAACTATTAACTTTTAGATTATATACAGTTTATACCGTGCAAAAGCCTGTGTTCCATGGGATAAATCAGCAACGCTTTTTACTGACCATTTTGGATGAACCCAAATATCTCGGGAACAGACCAAACGATTTTTTGCACACATCGCTCATTTTGTTCCTAAAAGTGTATTTTTTAATTTGTGTTAACTATTTGTTGTATTTTTATTAAAAGTATTAGTTATTTTTACTTCCCCTTTTTAAATTCCTAAATTCGACGCTAACTTTTTTTTACTTTGGAAATACCCATAAATTCCTAAATTCGACGCTAACTTTTTGTTTTTATTCTGAAAAACACCATAATTTGGGTATTTTGTTTTCCCGGTTTTTAAATTCCCAAATTCGACGCTATTTCGTCGACGCTATCTTGGCCCTCGTGTACTAAATTCAGTACTACCAAGTTATAAAGATTAAAAACAGCTGATAATGTTTAATCCCAGCTAGCATTTTATATTACAATCCAATACTTTAGGAATCAGCTTCACATAACCGCATATGAGCTAATTTTTCGATCATAAACGATACTCTTGCCGTGAGAAAATACTACACTACCGATGAATCACCTCAAAGAAACATTTTTGATGCTATTTTCTGATTCTTTTTTGAACAACTCAATGGTAGTTTTTCCAATCATTAGTTAGTATTTATCGTCTCAATTTTTAATCGTAAATTTTATAGATTTTTTATATATCAAATAATTTTTTAATTCTCATGTTTTGACTTTATTTCCCCCGATAAAAGCAGTACGATTATGGCTTTTAATTATTTGAACCAACTTTATTTTGAACAAAACAAAAGATATTGGGTTCTCGTAAAGAAAATAAAAAAAAAAACCATTTGCACTGACACTTATTTTCATTGATTGACAGTCATTTTTGGGCTTCTTTTTTAACCCAATCTTTTTATTTGTTTGGCAGACAAGAAAATTACTTTTTTTCTATTTTAATTTGACGAGACGAATGGGCAAAAATTATTGTTGATGTTTTTGTTTAAACTTTGATATTGTTGCAAGTAAAACTGTTGCTTATACGTCTTATGCTGGGTACACACTATGCAACGCGTTTACGCAATCTAGTGAATTAATTTCATTTTCATTCATTCTAGATTTCATCAACATCAAAACGCTTTGATATTTTGAGGTTGCATTGAAACAGATTGCATATAGGTTGCATTGTGTGTACCCAGCATTATACGTTTAACAGTTTTATTTGGTATCTTTAGTTTTTCTAAAATCTTTATGGATGAAGTTTCCTGATGATCTGGCCTAAGCAACCAGAGAAATGCGCATAGGAATAGCTTATCCCATCAACAATAAATTTCAAGTGTTTTTATCAAGAATAAAAACTGGGAATTAAGCACGAATAACAAAATCTTTTGAAATTTTCCCATTTGTTTATAAATACAACTCTGTCATCGTTTCGAAAGAGTTACGCAGTACGGTTTAACTTTCGAATCGGAAATTGCTTTCGAAAAATTTTGCTTTTTAAATCGAAATACGCGGCAACCCCCCTGGCTCCAGAGAGGACGAACCCTCCACGTCGAAGAAACTAAGGGAGTCGTCGAGTAAGGACGGTATGTCATTGATCGTATTAATCCTGATGGAAGGATCAGTGTAGAGAAATGGCAGGTGCTAGAGAGCAAACTACTCGACGAAATCTTTAGCGTGGAAGGAGGGCCGGGCAAAGTATCGTTCAAAGGCATTTGGCAGGTATGGAAAAAAGCTGAAATCGATGGGACGGGTTGCTGTATTCGGATTGGGGTCTACTAGATTTACTTATCACTTTCCGGGTTGTGTGGATCCTGGGTCGCACAATGGCTGAAAATCGTGCAGGTATGGCAAAAAGCTGAAATCGGGTTGGGGTCTACTAGATTTACTTATCAGTTTCCGGGTTGTGTGGATCCTGGGTCGCACAGTGGCTGAAAATCGTTTTTCATTGGCCAAAAATCTGTAACTTTTGAACCGAAGGAGATATTTTAGTGAATTTTTTTTAATCGACAGATAGGTTCTTAAACTTTCTGCACTTTAAATTTCATTAAAATCGGTTGAGTAGTTATTGCGGAATTTAAGGGCAAAGTGGAACTTTAGATTTTTTTACTTTAGCGAGCAATATGGTTTTTTTATTTCTTTTAATTATTTAAAAATTTAATTTTTAGATTTAAATATTAATCATTAACATTTTTTGTAATAATGGCACTCAAAAAAATTAAATGTTTACACTATAAAAAAAATTTTAACATTAAAAAAAATAGTAAAATCCACTGGAAATTTTGGTATTATTGCTGAAAAATAAAAAATTTTTTGCTTTCAAATTTGTTTACACTTATTTATTCTTATTTATTTATTTATTAAAACATTTCATACATACATATGTGGATAAAAAAAAACCTTTTGAAAATAATAGCAGCAATAGATTTTAATAGCTTTTGTAACAATGTGAGTTTCTGTTTATTATTATTTTTAACTAATACAATGTCTGTCTTCGATCTAATGAATTATAATTATTGAACACTTAATTGAAAGATTGATTGCAAATATTCGATATTCTGTTCCGTGTTATTTCTGTTCTTTAGTAGTTTTTTGACTTCATCTAAATCCCGATGTTCCACTTTCCATTGATTTCGAATACTGGAGATGAACGGATCTGACGTTGCCAATAACATATTAAATAGATCTTCATTAGTGGAATTTCGTGAAATTTTTCTAGTATTGTGCTCTCTATAAAATCTGCAATTCTTATTCCTTTTTTCCTGAGCTTCCTCTGATAAATCTACAAGTGGCACCAACTGATATTTAATGACATTAGCAGACATATTTCTCCATGGGTACTTGGTTGTATATATTTTTTCAGTTTCCTTAGCAAAATCTCCAAATTTTCTAGAGTCAGTTTCTTCATTGCACGCAAGTACTTCTAGGATTTAAATCTAAAAATGAGGTTGAAATCAACACCTGTAATTTCAGATGCTGTTTCTGGATCTGAAAAAAATCTTCTTTCCGTATTGCCATCATTTGTATTGCCTGACCCTTGTTTCGGCTGATCTATAATCAACCCAAATTTGCGATATTCATCTTGCACATGTTTCCTTTTTGAACTTCCTAAAGCTACGGTCACACTTATTAAATATTTGACCAAATAAGCGTAACCACTAATTTTGTTAATAGTAAGTGAAATATAATATGGTCCTTCTATGACAAAATAAACTAATTATACTACTAGATATAGCAAAATATTGTTTTTTGTAAGATGTGGTATTATAATCATAATAAATATTTGAATAAAAGTAAATGATTATTCAGTTTACTTGTTGGTCCCGTTTTTTTCGTCAAATATTTGATAAGTGTGACCGCAGCTTAACTCTTTGTTGGAATCAGGGTAGCTATACGTTATTCTGATTGTGTAACATTAATAAAATTTTGAATATGTACTAGCTGTATTATGTTCGACCACAATACAGTTTTCCTAAATCATAAAATTTTTTTTGAAGACAATAGCACATGATTTCTGTTACTTCTGCAAAAATTTTTGCGGAATAAAAAAAGAAATTTTTTTTGAGTAATTTCATTAAAATTACCTTTCTATCAGTGGTTTAACCTTCTTAATCCCTTTTGAATCCCGTTGAAATTTGAAAAAAATATAGCAGTTTAGAATTTTTTTTTTTTTTTTGTAATTTCATTAAAATAAAAAAAGTGTTAAACAGGCGGATCCAAACGGGTACAAGAGTATATACAGGGCTAAAGAAAACACCTTAACCTTTCTATCAGTGGTTTTACCTTCTTAATCCCTTTTGATCCGCAAAAGTTCTATTCTACTAAAGTTGAAATTTGACAAAAATATTGTACATAGTTTAGAAATTTTTTTTTGAGTAATTTCATTAAAATTAAAAAAGACGGGTCCAAACGGGTACAAGAGTATATACAGGGCTAAAGAAAACACCTTCACCTTTCTATCAGTGGTTTTACCTTCCTTATCCCTTTTGTTGCGCAAAAGTTCTATTTTACTAAAGTTGAAATTTGACAAAAATATTGTACATAGTTTAGAAATTTTTTTTGGAGTAATTTCATTAAAATTAAAAAAGTGTTAAACAGACGGGTCCAAACGGCTACAAGAGTATATACAGGGGTAAAGAAAACACTTTCATCTTTCTATGAGTGGTTTAACCTTCTAAATCCCTTTTGATCCGCAAAAGTTCTATTCTACTAAATTTGAAATTTGACAAAAATATTGTACATAGTTTAGAAATTTTTTTTTGAGTAATTTCATTAAAATTAAAAAAGTGTTTAACAGACGGGTCCAAACGGGTACAATACAGTTTTCCTAAATCATAAAATTTTTTTTGAAGACAATAGCACATGATTTCTGTTACTTCTGCAAAAATTTTTGCGGAATAAAAAAAGAAATTTTTTTTGAGTAATTTCATTAAAATTACCTTTCTATCAGTGGTTTAACCTTCTTAATCCCTTTTGAATCCCGTTGAAATTTGAAAAAAATATAGCAGTTTAGAATTTTTTTTTTTTTTTTTAATTTCATTAAAATAAAAAAAGTGTTAAACAGACGGATCCAAACGGGTACAATAGTATATACAGGGCTAAAGAAAACACCTTAACCTTTCTATCAGTGGTTTTACCTTCTTAATCCCTTTTGATCCGCAAAAGTTCTATTCTACTAAAGTTGAAATTTGACAAAAATATTGTACATAGTTTAGAAATTTTTTTTTGAGTAATTTCATTAAAATTAAAAAAGTGTTTAACAGACGGGTCCAAACGGGTACAAGAGTATATACAGGGCTAAAGAAAACACCTTCACCTTTCTATCAGTGGTTTTACCTTCTTAATCCCTTTTGATCCGCAAAAGTTCTATTCTACTAAATTTGAAATTTGACAAAAATATTGTACATAGTTTAGAAATTTTTTTTTTGAGTAATTTCATTAAAATTAAAAAAGTGTTTAACAGACGGGTCCAAACGGGTACAATACAGTTTTCCTAAATCATAAAATTTTTTTTTAAGACAATAGCACATGATTTCTGTTACTTCTGCAAAAATTTTTGCGGAATAAAAAAAGAAATTTTTTTGAGTAATTTCATTAAAATTACCTTTCTATCAGTGGTTTAACCTTCTTAATCCCTTTTGAATCCCGTTGAAATTTGAAAAAAATATAGCAGTTTAGAAATTTTTTTTTTTTTTGTAATTTCATTAAAATAAAAAAAGTGTTAAACAGACGGATCCAAACGGGTACAAGAGTATATACAGGGCTAAAGAAAACACCTTAACCTTTCTATCAGTGGTTTTACCTTCTTAATCCCTTTTGATCCGCAAAAGTTCTATTCTACTAAAGTTTAAATTTGACAAAAATATTGTACATAGCTTAGAAATTTTTTTTTGAGTAATTTCATTAAAATTAAAAGAGTGTTTAACAGACGGGTCCAAACGGGTACAAGAGTATATACAGGGCTAAAGAAAACACCTTCACCTTTCTATCAGTGGTTTTACCTTCTTAATCCCTTTTGTTGCGCAAAAGTTCTATTTTACTAAAGTTGAAATTTGACAAAAATATTGTACATAGTTTAGAAATTTTTTTTTGAGTAATTTCATTAAAATTAAAAAAGTGTTAAACAGACGGGTCCAAACGGGTACAAGAGTATATACAGGGGTAAAGAAAACACTTTCATCTTTCTATGAGTGGTTTTACCTTCTTAATCCCTTTTGATCCGCAAAAGTTCTATTCTACTAAATTTGAAATTTGACAAAAATATTGTACATAGTTTAGAAATTTTTTTTTTTGTAATATCATTAAAATAAAAAAAGTGTTAAACAGACGGGTCCAAACGGGTACAAGAGTATATACAGGGGTAAAGAAAACACTTTCATCTTTCTATGAGTGGTTTTACCTTCTTAATCCCTTTTGATCCGCAAAAGTTCTGTTCTACTAAATTTGAAATTTGACAAATATAAAGTACATAATTTTGAAAATTTTTTTTGGAGTAATTTCATTAAAATTAAAAAAGTGTTAAACAGACGGGTCCAAACGGGTACAAGAGTATATACAGGGCTAAAGAAAACAACTTTACCTTTCTATCAGTGGTTTTACCTTCTTAATCCCTTTTGATGCGCAAAAGTTCTATTTTACTAAAGTTGAAATTTGACAAAAATATTGTACACTAGCATTTAACCCGCTACTTCGTTAGCGTTTCCTTTTCCATCGTGGACATATTTGTATGTCAAAGCTTACATATTTTTCTAGGTTTAAATTTTTTTAAATTCTAGCATTAAACCCGCTACTTTGTAATCAGGCCTTTTCTTTCATGAAAATATTTATATTCCAAAGTATATGTAAATAGGTTAAAGCAAAATAGTTCCAAGATTTTTTATATCATAGGTTGATATTGACACAGGACTTTGCACCTATAATTTTGTGCTTTTAAGTTCAATATATGAAATTCAAAAAGTACGAATCGTAGAACACAAAAGCATATGAAAGAAAGTTAATTTTCCGTATTATCCTTTTTGATACTTTTTTCTCCCCATTTATTGATTAAAAATTTCAATGTTGTAGTTGGAGCCTATAGTTTAGAACGTTTTTGTCATAGGATGAAAAATCTCTGGTGGGCGTGAGGGACTTCGCCAATTGAGCAAAAAAAAAAATGTTTGGTTTATAATGAACCGAAAAATGTGTTTTATTATCCCATATTGCCCATAAGATATAGTCCCTTGGGGCAATGATGTCCAGACAAGTTGTGTCTCTAAAGTACATACAGTGGTGGCGTGACAAAATATGTACAGGTTTTACGCGTTTACTCCCCAAAAGGACCAAATTTCGAAAAAGTACCAGACACCTGTCCTCTTTTTTTTTTAATGAACAACATTAGGTGTTAAATTTTTTGTATCTCTATTAGTTTTGGATTTTTTAGGTAAGCGAGATCGAGTTGGCGAGAGGCCAGCCTCCGGTCCAAATGGCAGCTTTTTGGCTTCAGGATCTTAGGATGTGTCATTCAGTTACTTTACAGTTTTATATTATATAGATAGAATGAGAAGAATGTTGTGAAAAAAGTAACAAAATTAGGAATGATTTTCACACTTTAAACGTTTGAATTTTAAAACAGGTCCAAATCTGTTTTGTATTTTTTAGATAAGCTACGAATGTGATAAAATTTTTATTTACCCTTCTACTCCCCAAAAAGTCCGTACCTCACAAAAGTACCAGAAACCTGTCCGTTTATTTTTTTAATGAGCAATAATAAGTATTCAATTTTTGTATCTCTTTTAGTTAAGGAGATACATATGAGGTTAGGGAATTTTTCTAATGAACAACAATAAGTGTTAATGCTTTTCATCTCTTTTAGTTAAGGAGGTATGAGCTTAGCAGGATCCTTTGGCCAGAGGCCAGCCCATGGTACAAATGTCAACCTTTCAGTTTCAGACGTTAGGCTCTGCGATGAAAGATTTGAAAAAATAACAAACATAGTACAATTTTCATCCCTTAAACGTTCGAATTTCGAAAAAGTACCAAATACGCATTCGTAGTTTTTAGATAAGTTGATAGTTTTTATTAAAATGGACGAATTTCGTAAAAGTACCAGACAATTACTTTAACTTAAAATAAACATTAAGTTAAAAAAGTACCGGTTTATAAAAAAAGTATTATGTAGTTAGAGAACGAAAAAGTTCCAAAAATCCCTCTTACAGATTCTCTTTTACTCAGTACCTTGCAGATTTATTTTATGTTTCTAGATCCAATAAATGCGGAAATTGAAAAGGTACCATTTAAAATACAAAATAATATCAAACCCGCTTTACAGATTCTCATTCACTCAGGACCTTGACTGTTTAGTTTTACCTTTCTAGGTCCAATACTAACGTTAATTCAAAAAGTACCAGTTAATGAATAAAAAAGTACCAAAAAGTTCCCTCTTATAGAATCTCATCCACTCAAGACATTGCATGTTAAATTTTATGATTCTAGGTTCACTATTTGAGGAAATTCAAAAAGTACCCGTATAAGAACAAAAAGTACCACAAACTTCCCTCTTATAGATTCTTATCCTCTCAGGGCATTGCATCTTGAATTTTATGTTTCTAATTTAATTAATAACGGATATTGAAAAAGTACCAGCTTAAAAACCAAAAAGTACCAATAAGCTCTTTTAGGGATTCTCATTCATTCAGGACCTTGCAGGTTAAATTTTATGTTCGTAAGACCAATATTAGCGAAAATTAAAAAAAAGTTCCAGTTTAAATCGAAAAAGTACCAAAAAGATCCACTTTCAGATTGTCATTCACTCAAGGCCTTGCATGTTTAATTTCATGCTTCTAGGTCCAATACTAATGGAAATTCAAAAAGTACCAGCTAACGAATAAAAAAGTACCAATAAGATCCCACTAAACGATTCTCATTTAAACAGGATCGTGCATGTTTAATTTTATGTTTCTAGGTTCAATACTGACGGAAATTCAAAAAGTACCAGTAAATGAACAAAAAAGTACCAAAAACTTCCCTCTTATGGATTCTTATCTACTCAGGAATTTGCATGTTAAATTTTATCTTTCTAGGTCCAATACCAACGGAAATTCAAAAAGTACCAATCAAAGAATAAAAAAGTGCCAAAAAGTTCATTCTTATAGATTCTCATCCACCCAGGACATTGCACATTGAATTTTATGTTTCTAGGTCCAATACTAAAGGAAATTCAAAAAGTACCAGTTAAAGAACAAAAAAGTACCAAAAACTTTCCTCTTATAGAATCTTATTCACTTAGGGCATTGTATCTTCAATTTTATGTTTCTAAGTCCAATAATAACGGTTATTCAAAAAGTACCAGTTTAATAACTAAGAAGGACCAATAAGCGCTTTTAGAGATTCTCATTAACTCAGGACCATGCAGGTTTAATTTTATGTTCATTAGACCAACATTAGCGAAAATTTAAAAAAAGTACCACTTAAAAAACGAAAAAGTACCAAAAAAATCTCTAGTACAGATTGTCATTCACTCAAGACCTTCCATGTTTAATTTTGTTTCTAGGTCCAATACTAACGGAAATTGAAAAAGTACCAGCTAACGAATAAAAAAGTACCAATAAGATCCCACTAAAAGATTCACACTTACACAGGATCGTGCATGTTTAATTTTATCTTTCTAGGTCCAATACCAACGGAAATTCAAAAAGTACCAATCAAAGAATAAAAAAGTACCAAAAAGTTCATTCTTATAGATTCTCATCCATCCAGGACATTGCATATTGAATTTTATGTTTCTAGGTCCAATACTTAAGGAAATTCAAAAAGTACCAGTTAAAGAACAAAAAAGTACCAAAAAGTTCCGTCCTAGATTCTTATCCACTCACGACATTGCATGTTGAATCTTATGTTTTAGGTCCAACATAACGATAATTTAAAGAATACCAAAAAGTTAAGTAAAATATCAAATTTCCTGTATTCCCCCTTTTTGGTACTATTTTTCACCCCATTAAAGTATAAAAAATTTCAGTATTATAGTGGCAGCCCATAATTTAGTACGAATATTTAAAAAAATGGAGAAAAATGTTTTTTAAAAAAAGTACCAAAAATAATTACGATTTTTACCCCTTAAATGTTCGAATTTCGAAAAGTGCCAAATTTATATTCGTATTTTTTTGATAAGTTTCGAATGCGGTATTAACTTTGTTTCTATGTTTATTGGTTCAAAAGATAGATGGGGTGTCAAAAAAGTACTAAAATTCAGATTTTACACGTTTACTCCCAAATAGGGCCGAATTTCAAAAAAGTACCAGACACCTGTCCGCTTATTTTTCTAAAGAACTACGATAGGTATTAAATTTTTTTTGTATCTCTTTTAGTTTTGGAGATATAAGGTTACCGAATTTTCCCGTTTTTACCCTTTTTTACCCCCTAAACATTCGAATTTCCAAAAATCCCGTCTTAGTGGATCGATTTGGGGAGTGACCAATCTCTGGTCCAAATTTCAAGTGTCTAGCTTCAGGCGTTTAGGCTGTGCGATGATGAATCAGTGAGTCAGTCAGTGAGTCAGTAACGTTACAATTTTATATATATAGATAGTTAAGAAATTTTTTTTTGAGTAATTTCATTAAAATTAAAAAAGTGTTAAACAGACGGGTCCAAACGGGTACAAGAGTATATACAGGGGTAAAGAAAACCCTTGTTATGGTTCTTGGCCGTCAATGTCGTTCTGGGACGTTTTGACAGAATGGGTCAGAAAGTCGTAGCCTACGCAGATGATGTAGTGATATTGGTGTCGGGCAAGTTTCTGCCAGCAATTAGCGAAGTCATGCAAGGGGCGATGGGCCGAACTGTCGGCATGGGCGAGTGATAAAGGCTTGAGAGCTAATCCGGAGAAGACGGAGTTGGTTCTTTTAGCTAGAGGTACAGGGTGGAGAATTTTATGCTACCGGTACTAGGAGTAGAGCTTAGACTATCTGATAGTGATAAGTATCTGGGAGTTTTTCTGGACATCAAGCTGTCATGGGGAAGAAATACTCAGGAGAGACTTAAGAGGGATCTCAATGCCTACTATGCTTACAGATCATTGTTAGGTAGGAGCTGGGGACTCCAGCCGTCAGTGGTGGGATGGCTGTACACTTCGATGGTAAGACCCATTCTTACGTATGGATGCTGTGTTTGGTAGGAGTTATTGAGATTGGTTAGTCGAAGGAACCTTCTGTCTAAGGCTTAAAGGTGGGCTTCAATCGGCATGACAGGTGCGATGAGGAGTGCTCCTTAAGCGGCCCTGGATGTCATTCATCTTCTGTCTATTGAGCAGTATGTGATGGGAATGGCAGGAGCATTCTTAGACAGAGGGAGTTAGGGTTGATGGGGTGTCACGCAGGGTCACTAACGGATCCTGGTGAGATTGAGGCTGGTGGCTATTGCCTGGGATGATATCTCACATGCACTTTGTTTTATTAAAATTTAACATAAAGAAAAGAAGCGCTTAATAAAATACCCTTTAGATACTGTCGATGTGCCAAGCTTAATAGTTTTTGCTGGTAAAGCGTTGGGCCTGTTCGTAAATGCATCACTGCGATGCAAATGAAAATTTAAATGCCCTAAAATACTTTGCTTAAGCAGATGACGCACAACCAAGTTTAAAATACGGAGTGGAGAAATGGCTCCCGCCAAAAAATATCAACAGCAAACTTAAATTGGCAGTGCAAAGCAATGTTTGGTTGTATGATGCACTGCAGTGATGCATTTACGAACAGGCCCGTTATGTATTTTTGTTTTTAAGTAGTTAGGGGAAAAATTAAAAATGTACACTATAGTTGGAAGTTTCTGCTAGTAAAGTAAATAAACAACACCAATGCCCCTATTACGGTTTACAACTCAACTCTAGTTCAATTGAAATTTTGCAGTTTTTGTATTATGGTTTAAACTTTGTTATATTGCGGTTAACAAAAACATCAAAAATTACAACTCATCACTAGCAGTTGTTTTAATTTCAACTCAACTGAGTTGAGTTGTAAACCGTAATAGTGGCACAACTGTGAAGCTATTATTTTGTTGAGTTTTCTTTAATTTATATTTTAACTTCAACATGTTTGTTTTAACAATAGCAATTATTTTTTCTATATTTTATGAATAATTATTTTTTAATCCTTTTGGCAGATTTTTTTTCTTTTTATTTACTCCACATTTTTTTAAGACCGAAAATTACATTATAGCAACTTGCTGTATGCAATTTAAAACTTCTCGTTGCTAATTTTTTTCACATAATTGTAGTACATATTTTATAATTAATACAATGTGTATTCTTTTAATAGAAATGTGGGTTTCTTTATTTAAGCTGTCCGTGTGTTTAAATTATATTTTTATAATTATTATTGTTTTTAAAAGAAAAAAGTTGAAAACATGTTTTACAATTTGATTGATTGAATCAAGTAATTTTTTGCTTGCAAAAAATAAACATAATTAAATCTATGATAAATGGAAATACTTTTACTTTTAAGCTCTTTTAATAAACATAAAAAATGTTGAAATAATAGTTATATGCGCGCTTTGCTTATTTTAATTATATATATCTTCGATGATATAATAAAAAATAAATTAATTTAATTTATACCATTCCAAATTATCTGGCTTATTCGAAGGCGAATTGAGCACATCGTTTAACATGCAAATGTTATCATTTAGCTGTAAAGTTGTGTCCAAGTTATCTATAATGCTGCCGTTTTCTAAAAAATTAATATGGGTAGTGGTACAGAAAATAATATTTATTTAATAACATCTATTTCTGCTTAGACATACCACTTATACAATCCATGCTTGTATCCATGTGGGTTATAAAATCTGGATTGACTGCAAATGAGTTTGATGATAAACTTAAGCCACTATCACTCGATTCTTGTCGAGCGTGGTTATCACCAGATAGAAACGGATCCATATGTAAACTTACATTGTGTTTGTTTAAAGACTTCTGTTGAAGAATTAATATTGTATGTACTTTTTTATATAAAATATTATAAAAGTAGATAAAGTTATTCACCTGTCCCGCTTTTTGCTTAAATATGTCTGCTGTATCTTTGTCAATTTCCGTTGCATTTACCCAACTCATTTCAGTTTTTGCTTTTATTTCTTTTTGAAATAAAAGTGCTAAAATAAACAATAAATGTAATAAATTTCATTATCATTCCATTGAAATGTGTTTAGTAACAGATCTTGTTTTTATAATATGCTTACGAATTCGTGGATCATTCCATGACGTTGTACGATCAATGTGGTTTATAAAGTAAACTTCACCGGTTTCTGTTAGGGCTTGTTCCCATCCCTCTGGTAAAGGGCCCAGATCGCCATTTAACACACCTGCAGCAGTACCTGTTTTATTGTTTAATCTTGCATTAGCTACATATATGAAAGATTGAAATAAATAAATGTTTATTCAGATGAAAGGATTCGAGCTTAAGTATGTATGCATATTCCTTACCAGAAGCATTCAATGCTTGCTGTTGTTTAAATTGTATTCTAGGGTCTTCCCATTGTGTGGTTTTTGTAGTGTGACTAAAAAATAAACATATTATATTTTAGAAAGAGCATTTATTTGTATAATTTCTTTACTAAATAAATAACAACTCAAATTTGATAAATACAATTTTGTAACTTTGACTAAAAAAAGTTTTACCACTGTAACATTACATAATTAAACTGCGCCTTAAAATTTCGAACAATATAGCTTTCGTAAAAGAAGGTACATACATATATAAAGAATGGACCAAATTAAGTAACTTCTAACTTGAAAGCAACTTAACAATATACCCAAAACTTCCCTGAACACAGAAAAAATTATTGCCGAATTATTTTCAAACAAACGCTTGTTTGAAATTTTTTTTGATTTCTACAAATTTGTTTACTGATTCAATCAATATTTTTGTTTGATTTTTATTTAACCAACAAAAATGTGGACAACTCTTCAAAAATTTAATAAGCGCGCTATTGGTTTGAAGTTTTCATAATTTTGTATGAAATATTTAACGCTCTTTGATGTTGTCGTCTTTTTGCATTTTTTATTGATTGTAAGCAACACTTCTTTATGTGAAATATAAGAACTACAACAAAAAACACATGAAGTCTACTTTTGGACGCTTTAAAAAAGTACAGCAATAAGAAAAATGATAAAATAGCGTGACGAGGTTTGTAGTAAAAAAAACAACAAAAACAATAGCAGGTAAAAAAACGTTTCATTTTTTCTAAACAACAGAAAAAACACATTATAAGAAACAAAATAAATTTTTGGTTGGTTTCAAAGTTGGTAAAAAAAAAACAAAATCCCGTATTCAATTTTTTCAAATAGTTTGTTTAAATACATCAAATACAAAAATAGAATGATGGCGGAAAACATATCGAGTCGGACTGCCGCCGTTTTTGGTTACATTTCTTCTTCATTAGCAAAGGAAAGGATAAAGCAACAGTGAATGATGAAGAAAAACACTGTGAGTATAAATATGACTTCGTTCAAAAATTATTCCAACAAAAAAATGTGTCTCAAAGCCAGCCGGCCGCTCTGCTCTGCTTCATCTTCGCCAACAATGCTTGCTTGTGTGCGCGTCATTGCTTGTGCCAAAACTTTTTTGTTTGATTCAGCAAAATTATTTGTTTGAAATTTATATGAATTTCAGTAAACTTTTTGTTTGATTCTGTAAAATTATTTGTTTGAAAAAATCGGCGTTTTTTCAATAAACAAAATGCAAACAAATTGTTTGAATATGCGAATTTGTTTGTAGGACCGATTTTACACAAAAAATTGTTTGATTCTACAAATTTTTTGTTTGAATTGGAAAAATAATTTTTTCTGTGAAGGCAACCTGGGTGCAAGTATCTCCAAGTCATCAGTTTTGTCGACTATATTGGTGACATTGTCAACGCAGTGTCTACACTACATTACATTTGCCACTATATATGTATGTATAGCTTTAATACGAAAAAGATTTTCTCAATAACAACTGAGAAGTACAATTACTATAAAAGATGATGAAATGATAAGAAAAATATTGTTATGATTTCGTATTCTTACAAAAAGTGTAGACTACTTTAACTAAAATGTACCAGCGATTCTCTGGTTTCAATATAGACAAATTTAAGCCAATCAGGAATTAAAATTGTATGGTGTAAATGGTGGACCAATAGGAAACAGTATGTTGAGCTAAACGGCAAACGAAGTTGTATAGGTCGTGTTGAATATGGAGTTCCACAGGGTAGTGTGTTGGGCCCGTTATTATTTTAAATTTATCTTATCGATTTAAAAAAAAATATCTATGTATGTGGATGAAGTAAGCCTTTTTTATCCTTACAAGCACGAAGTGCGATGCTGCATTCATTGTCGAGTTGATAAGGTTAGGTTTGGAAGGGTGATGCGCCCAAAGGGCACACTTCCACTAGGAGACCCATGTGGTTCATTTTGAATCCCTTCTGATATAGAGAAGAGAAAGAGAAAATATGAAGAAGAAAGGAGTATACGGATGGATTTAAGATAGTTAATAGATAAAAGATACCACATTGTCTCTTACTCGACATGTTAAAGGTTAAATAAATTGGTTTTAAATGGAAAAAAATGCTATTGCGATTTAGGCCTTACTGAATCCACAAACAATAATTTAGCATTTTGGTAGATGGTAAGCAAGTACATGAAAGTCTTTCGATAAAATATCTTGGTTTACACCTACACAGTAATCTTTTATATGATGTTCACATTATCGGTGGTTGGCATTTTATACAAATTTAAAAATAAATTAACCACGAAAACAAAGTGAATTATCTTTCAAGCATTAATACATATTCACCTTAACTATTTGCCAAATATACATATATAGTGACAGAACCCAACGGTATCTCTGTGTAAAAATGTATCTTTAACCTATCGGCCGTCATACAATGTGCTTTTCAAGAAATCATCATTTAACACGAGAAATAATATGAACTTGAGAATTGCTAGATGTAGATTGGAGAAAACAAAGCAAAGAGTTGAATACGATGGTAGTTTGGAATATAATAATCTTCCCCAACATCTTAAAAATATTGAGCGAATTTCTCTGTTTATGAAAAACTTAAAAAATATATACTTCAAGATTTGGAAATGCAACTTCTGTTATTAATAGCAGAATTATTTTACAATATAGGTACATGTACATTGGACCGCACCTCAAAAAAAGTTTCCCCGTACCCCCTCTAATATAAAGTATATTTGCAAGGTTTCGAAAAAAAATTTTTTGTATCTGCGGCATAATACTGATCGAAGTTGAAAGCTGAGTGCTTTGAAACAAAAAGTTTGGAAAAGTATTAGCATTTTGTGGCAGCGCGGGCATTCCAATTATATCGGTAACAACTGCTCGTTTGTTTGTTTGTTTATTTTTATTATTAGTATTTTCATACTTTTAAAATTCACCCTGTGGTTACATAAATTTACATTTTTGTGTTTGCTCTAAGATTCTAAGCTATGTACATTTTTTCTTACAAAATTTACACAATCTTTTTTAAAAATGTAATTATTATTTTGATCTTTGGTTTTATTTGGTAATGAGTTATATAATTGAAGTCCTTTATAGAAAAGTGATCGTTGCATCGCTGTTGTGTTTACTCGTTGCAGTCTAAAGTCTACCGCATTTCTCAGCCCATACGGTTGCACGTCTCCTACGTAGTTAATTTGCTCACATAGATATTCTGGCGCCTTTCCCATCTTCATCTTTTGTATAAAAAGTATGGTATTTAATTCCAATCTTTGATTTATCTTTAACCACTTAAGTGCATTTAACATTAATTCAATTGGAGTATAAATGTTGCATTTTAAAATTGTTCTCATTGCCTTATTCTGTAATTTTTGTAGTCTTTCAATTTGTGTTTTCGTACAACATGTATAAATAATTGTTGAACCCAATTCAAAATGTGGTTTAATAATCGTATTATATATATTAATTGCTGTTATTGTTGATAATTTTTTTCTAATTCTTTTAAAAAACCCAATTTTTTTACCAATTTTTTTACAAATATAGTTCATATGTTCTTTAAATTTAAGTTATTTATCAATTATAAAGCCAAGATATTTTATTTGTTCAACTTTCTCAATTATTTCATTATTAATTATAAAGTTTCTGTTACTAGTCATGTTTATTTCTATTATTTTCGTTTTTGTTTCATTTAATTTTAATTTGTTCATATTTAACCAAATAATTATGTTGTTTATGTCTTCCATCATATTATTTTGACACTGTTCTTCATTATCCCCTTCCGTAAATATCAGAGTATCATATGCATATAAAATTATTTCACTTCTTGTCAAGATGTTTGGCATATCGTTAATGTAAATACTAAATAATAGTGCACCTAGGATTGATCCCTGTGGAACACCAAATTCGTTTTCAATTGATTCAGATTGTACACCATTAACTGTTGTTATTTGTTTTCTATTTGATAAGTAAGATTTAAACCATTTAAGTTCTTTATTTTTTATTCCGTACATATGAAGTTTTTTGAACATTATTTTTCTGTCAATTGTTTCAAACGCTCTTTTAAAGTCTAAAAAAATTGCCATAATTTTTCTATTTTTTTCAATTTTTTTCCATCTATTTATAACATAATTTACTGCAGTTTCACATGAATATTTTTTTCTGTAACCAGATTGGTATTTTGATAGTATAGATTTATCTTCTATGTAGTATTCTAATTGATCTTTCACAACCTTTTCCAATATTTTCTCACACGTTTTTAAAATATTTATAGGACGAAATTCTTCACATTTGTTTGTGTAAGACACTTTTTCAATAGGTGTTACCATTGTTTCTTTCCAGTTTTCTGGGAATTCTCCATTATTAAGTGATTTATTAATTATATTTAACAAGATATTTCCCGTTATGTTCCAATTGTCGATAATAATTTTGTTTGATATTTTTGTATAGTCTGGCTTATTGTTAAGTTGCTTTATTGTGTTTTTAAGTTCTAAGATTGTTATTGCACGGAATTTAAAAGTATGACTAGTATTATTAATATTGTTAACGTATTGCACTTCTTCTATCGAGTCTCTTATTTCCATTATACTACTTACAAAATAATTATTAAATTGATTAGCTATTTGATTGTTTTCTTTATATTCTATTAGGTTAAATATCACATTTTTTATCACAGATTTCTTCTTTTTCATCACTAAAGTTTTAATTTCTTTCCACATTTGTTTTTGATCTTTGGCATTGTTTATTTTATTGTTAACATAATTATTTTTCGCGTTTTCAATTTTTACTTTATATAGGTTTCTTACTGATCTATAATTTGCCCATGTTTCATTTGTGTTTTCGAGTCTTGCGATTTGCTGTTTTAAAATTTTATCTCTTTTTAATAAACGTAGTTCATTGTTGAACCATTTATTCACATTATTTGCATTACTTATTGTTCTTGTTATTGAACATTTGTTTATTACCTCTTCGAAACATTTATCTAGCATTAATGCGTTTTCATTGACGTTACTGTTTTCCTTATATTCTATTATTGCACTCAGATTTCTATTAAACTTATTTTTATTATATTTAAATATTTTATGGGTTTCTATACTAGTATCCTTTTAATAATTTTTTTCACATTCAATATTTATGTATAGAGACTCGTGATCAGCTATATTATTGTCATTAATTTCTACTGTTACTTTATGGCTATTTGTTATCACATAATCAATTAGAGTATTAGTATCTTTTGTTATACGAGTAAAGTTATTAACGATTTGTTTCAAACCATGATCATTTTAGTTCTCTTTTATTCTGTTTTTATAAAAAATATTATTCATCCAATCTATGTTAAAGTCTCCACAAATTATAATATCACAGCTGTTTTCACATATTATTTCTAAAATATTTTCAAATATACCACAAAATTCAGATTTCCTACAACTTGGGGACCTATATACTGCTACAATTATCATACTAATATTGTCATATTCAGCAGTGCAAACCATAATCCAGTATTTATAATCTAAACATTTTTCAATAATTTTATTCACCTTCCATCCTTTTTTGTAATAAATTATAACACCTCCTGTTCTCGTAGAATTAGATAACGATACTATGTTGCCATATTCATGTAGCATAATTTCATTTTCATTTACTTGATCCGTTAAATGTGTTTCTGATAATATAATAAATTCCAAGTTTTCTGATGCTGCAATTACTTCTAGTTGACTGAAATTATTTATTAATCCTTGTACATTGGTATAAAGTGCTCGAATATTCTGTGATTTGGACGTTTGAATAAAATTATTTACAATTACTATAAAGTAATTAAATATGCTTAGAAATACAATGTTAATGAGCGAAATCAATTGTTCTTGATTAAGCGTTGTAAGTGCGACAATGTGACAAATATTCCCTGCAATTGCACCGCCTCTGATAAATTCCCAGACGATGTGAAAGATCAGTGCGGTCCACGATTGTTGACTTTAGATGATATGGTTGATCCGATGTCGATAAGAGGTGACGGTATACAAATGTCGTCAACTGTTGCATCATCGTATTCGGTATATGGCGCCTTTGACAGCGAAGCATACTAGAAAGCGGTGAAGAGCAGGAATTTGAAGAAAATGTTAACAATTTGCCACATGCGCTAAGGGGTGCACATCAAGGACAAGTAGGTTTTGAGCAAATGTTAAGGACACAAAACTAATTGTGTTTGGTCATACATGTTATCCCCCTAGGGGCGACTCCTTATTATCAATTGAAATGAATACCCTTAATATATATATGTTATTTTTGTTCAAAAAAATAAAAATCAAAAAATAACAGTTATTTTTTTTTTTTTTTTTTAAATAAAAATCGAAAAATAAATGTAATTTTTGTTCAAAAAAATAAAAATCAATATTATAAAAATCATTTATCATTGACATGTGCATGAGGAACAATATGGTATACTTAAATCAGTTTTTCGACATTTATTTCTATATGTATTTTGTTTTAAAATTCCAATATAACTGTTATTTTCGGTCCCTGGAAAAGGCAAGTCGATTACTCACATGCCTTGGTGTATAAGCTCTTAACAAATAAAGCCTTCCCAAAATAAGACAAGTTTTATTTGCAATAAAGTTTATGTGTTCATTAAAATTTAGTTTGGTATCAAACATAACACCAAAACATTTGAGAGATTCAACAAAACTATTGCCTGTCCATTAATAAATATCCTGAATAAGGAGACACTCCGATTAGGTAAATGAAAACTCAGGGCCTTCGTCTTATTCGCATTTATCTCAAGATTATTTACGTACATCCAATTGCACAGAAGATAGGTGATTATTCAAATGTTGTATCATCAGAGAACAACAAGAACATATCATCAGCAAAGACAAAAGGCTCAATAATATAATTCACGAGTAATGACAAACAGTCATTCACGTAGGTAAGGAAAAATATTGGACCCAGTGCAGAGCCCTGCGGTACACCAGAGTTGACATGACTAGTACTGGAGTCATAACCATTCAAAGATACATACTGATAGAGATCAGATAAATAAGAGTATATTAGTTTACAAGGCATTTTCGAGAAATTAAAAAATCTCCTGAGTTTAAAAATAAGAATGGAATGGGTAATACAATCAAAAGCCTTACTAAGGTTCAAAGAAACCAAAGTGTAGTTCTTATTACTATCTAATTTTCTTCTAATTGACTCCTTAAGGGATAAGAGTAGTGAGGTAGTGCTAATATTACGTTGAAAAGCAAATCAGGTGAATTAAAGAGGATTCCTCAAAATGAGTTAGTATCTTCATTACATTCTCAATTATCTTAGACATTACCGGCAAGATGCATATTTATCGTAAGTATTGACTATATATGTTCAGAAATGTAGTGGAAAATCGCATATCTTTACCTAAAACGCAAAACGCTTTACCTTACAAAAAAATTAAAATCAATGTTTTCATTGATTCTGATGTATTGCATCAACACAAATGTCCACATTGGAATCTTTTGACCAACATTGGCGATTTTATTGACAAAAAAACAAATGGCCCCATCTACAAAAAATTATATCGTCGGCTTAGAGTGTAAACCTGCTAACTCCCTTTTAACAAATTTTACAGGAGAGACAAAAAAACTTTTTATTTTTCCTATTTACTGCTTGAGAGGAAAACCAAAAATATTATTGATTTGACACACTTCAGGACTCAAATTGAAGAAAAACTATATGCTGGTCGACGAGGCATATCTTTCTCTACCACACGGCATTAAAATCTCAATTTACTTACAAAGTGGATTTAGCAGGTTTACACTCTAAGCGGACGATATGATAGTTCTTATAACATTTAAATTAAATTAAAACATTTTTAATTGTCAAAACAACTGGTAGGATTTACAAGAAAAATAGAAGAAAAATGAATTATAAACAGTTTAATGCAATTTATCAATTTTTCTTATTAAAGAGTTGTTTTCATTTCCTGTTAAATTTTCAAAATGTTAGATAGGGCCTCTTGCGTTTTAGGTGACGATATATATACATATGGGGGATTTCATGTCAAGTGACCCAATTTTTAAATCGATGTCTTCCGATTTGGGTGAAATTAGCACCAAGCTTCTTAGTCCTATTAAAAAGTAGTTTAGACACAAATTTTCAACAAGATCGGTCAAGAAGTTTCTGAGATTAAGGGGGTCAAAGTTTGACATTTTGTCCATACAGGTGTTCTTTCTCATCCATGTAACTTATTACCTATTGGTGTTAGACAAATTTGTCCCAAGTAGCTTAGATAGCTATTTAATCAATCTTTTTAAAAAAAATATTTTTGTTTTTTTTTTTTAATTTAAAACTTTTTATTATATTCAACATTTTTCATTTTTCAAATTTATTCTATGAGCAAAATTTCAGTTATGTATTTTATAAAGGAAGGCTAAGGTAAAATGTAAAAAGAAAATAGATTTGGTCGCTTTTTGGGATACGAGTGGGTTATGTATAAAAAAAATAATTTTCAATTTTTAGCATATGCAGAGCTCTTTCTCAGCCATGTAACTTATTACCTATTGATGTTAGCAAAATTTGTCCTAAGTAGCTTCGATAGCTTTTTGATCAATCTTTTTAAAACAAATATTTCTGTTTTTTTTTAATTTTTAAAATTTTTTTTTTTTTAAATTTAAAACTTTTTTGTTTTAGCGGAAATGTTATTTTTTTTTTTTTTTTGCTCAAAAGAAAGCTTATGTCTTTTCCTTTAACCCTTAAAAGATAATCATATCATGACATACGTTAAAGATTATCATACGTAAAATGTACGCATTATTTAAACCTGCTATATTGTTGTTGTTTTTGATTAATTAAGAACAAACTAATATGGATTTAGTTTTTACATTCATATTAAATAAAAATGGTAAAATTTCAAATATGTTTACCTATAAAATGTCGGAATTGCACAGCAACTTATTCAAGGTAATTAAAAATAAATGAAATATTTTGAAAGTGCATGCGTAAAATTTACGCAGATTATCTTTCTAGGGTTAAGGTAGTTCTGGTCTTTTAGGAAAAAATTCAAAATAGTGCTGCATATGCTATAAATTTAAAAACCGTCGTCTTGAGTTAGAAATTAATTTTTCAAATCTACCTTAAAGGAAAAGACATAAGCTTTCTTTTGAGCAAAAAAAAAAAAAAACATTCCCGCTAAAAAAAAATTAAATATATACTTATATATACATATGTCCTTTATTTATTTAATAACAATATAGATACAGCGATATAACATAAAAATACTTAAATAAATTGTTCACGAAGAACATAGGGCGTCAACGAATTCTCTCCATCTAATTCTGTCTCTGGCAAGTAGTTTAATTTCGTTCCAGGATATTCGAGCTGATTCATGTTCGTGTTTTATGCACCTGATCCATGTATTTCGTGGTCGGCCTGGTTGTCGTTGACCTTGAGGGTTCCACTCAAGTGAAGCTCTAGCAATATCACTTGCAGGTCGCCTTAAAACATGACCGATCCATGTCCATTTACTAGGGTATTCATTCGGTTAACCGTCAACCGGTTAACCGATTAATTACTACCCGATTAACTGATCGGTTAATACCAAATTGGCTTTTTTCGATTAACGATTAAACCGGTTAATTTTAGCCGATTAACCGATTAACCGAAGTAAACAAATTTTCAATATTTTGTAGTATTATAACATATTTTTTTTGTGTTTTTAATTATTTGTTTCGTCGCATATACATATTTGTTTAGAAAATATTTTTTCATACAAACAAAGGTGTTCAGTGATCTTCATTTTAACCCATTTTCCGCCGACCGATGACTAAAATTACATTTTTTCAATGTTTTTTATCTTCATCATCGATCAACAGGAATGTGGCGAAAAATGAGTTAAATATATGATTGCCAACACCTTTTTTTTGTTTCACGTACTTTTTAAATGTTTGTGTTAAGTTATTTGTTTCTTATCATATCTTCTCATATCAGTCTTTTAACAAAATTAACCGAAACAATTAGAAGTGTTAACAATTTTTAAAAACTCTAATGGCATAATGGAGTATTTTATATGTTTAGAGAAATCCTGGAAAAGTACTGAGAAATTAGATATTCATTTACGATAAGTGAAAGAATTTTTTTCCAAGTCAACTTTTGTCAAAACTTAAGAAAAGAATCGCTTTAATCCTAAACATAAGATGTCCTTTATCTATTGAAACTATTAATAACTAATAAAATTATCTCAGTTTATTTTTGAATAAATATGTAAATGTTTTGTCGATTCACAAGGTAGTCATAAAGTCTTATGTCTTAAAATAATTACAGGAAATATATATCGTCGGCTTAATATGTAAACCGGCTAGATCCTTTTTTATGTAAATTGAGATTTTGATGCCGTGTGGTAGAGTAAGATACGCCTCGTCGACCAGCATGTAGTTTTTCTTCTATTTAAGTCTTGAAGTGTGTAAAACTGACTGTAATTTTACTTTTCTAGCAAGCTTCCAATAGGAAAAATAAAAAGTTTTTTGTCTCTCCTGTAAAATGTGCTGAAAGTGAGTTAGCAGGTTAGCATATTAAGACAACGATATGACTGTTGTAAGCTACCGCTTATAATTTAGATTTCTACTATACAGTTATGACGAAACAATGAACACAGCATTACAATTTTTATTTTGTTTGAAACACAACAATATTTATTTTAAACAATTTTAAATATTATTTAGGATATTATGACGATGTGACTTGATACCACACCTTGTGCATTAATTGAAAAATGCATATTACATATTTATGAATTGTTTTTTTTTTTTTTTTTTTGCTTGCTCGTTTTAGTTCAAGAATTGTTATGTATGGTATGTTATTGTTTTTCTTTTACTTATAAACTCCAAAAAATAAGCAATTAAAGCATTTTTATATATTGAAATTACTTAATTTATAAAAAACTTTATTAATCGGTTAACCGATCAAAAACAAAATTAACCGATTATTAACCGATTAAACCAAAACCTCGGTTAATTAATCGAGCGATTAACCGATTAAAGCAAAAGGTCGATTAAATTAATACCCTACCATTTACGTCTCCGTATATCAAATTCGATGGAACTACAATCTGCCAGATTCCAAAGATCCTCATTGGATATCCAATTCGGCCAGTATACACGTAATATCTGTCTCAGGCACCGATTCACGAACGTTTGAATTTTCTTCAAGGTCAGTTTTGTAAGGCTCCATGTAGTGCAGCCATATAGTAGGAGAGATTTAACGCTACAATTGAATATCCGTAACTTCGTTTTCTGTGAAATGTTGTTAGCGCGCCAAATTTTGTACAATTTTAGGAACGCACCACGGTCACCAATATCGGCTGCAGAGCCACCGTCTTTCGCAATTTTACATCCCAAGTAGTTGAATGATTCAACATCTTCCATAATCGTACCATCAACAATAAGTGGTGACGAAATATTGTTACCAATACGCATCAGCTTTGATTTTTTGAAGTTAATTCTCAATCCTACGTTTTTGGCATTTTTGGAGAGTCTATTTATCTTTGCTTCAATATCTACAAATCGGTGGGCCATAAGACATATGTCGTCGGCGTAGTCTATGTCATTAAGGTACTCCATCATGTTCCACCGGATGCCGGTAGGAGCCTCCATGTTGGTTTTTTCCATAACACAGTCTAACAGAAGAATGAATAATGTAGGGGAAAGGATACACCCTTGTCTAACGCCTGTAACGTTTGTGTACGGTTGGCTTTCTCTTCCGTTAAATCGGACCTTGCACTCGGCGTCTTTGTACAGCTCGCGTATTAGTGTGACGATTTTTTCAGGTATACCTTTACCAATTAACGCAGACCACATAGAACTTCGGGTTACTGTATCAAAAGCACGTTCAAAATCTACGAAAAGCAGGGGTGTGTTGTACTCTGCCGATTGTTCAATAATTATGCGTAGAGTAGTAGTCCCTATTGAGTTAAGCACAGTAATACCACGCCAGTTTTTACACTGAGTTAGGTCGCCCTTTTTAGGAATTGTGACTACGACACCTTCTTTCCATTCTACAGGAATTTGGTTGTTGAGCCAAACAGTTCTAATCGGTGGGGTGAGAACTTCTGCTAATGTATCGGAACCATATTTTAAGAAAAAAAATTTTTAAAAATTTAAAAAAAAAATATTTTTTTTAAAAAGATTGATCAAATAGCTATCTATGCTACTTGGGACCAATTTGTCTAACACCAATAGGTAATAAGTAATATGGATGAAAAAGAACACCTGTATGGACAAAATGCCAAACTTTGGCCCCCTCTAACTCAGAAACTTTTTGACCGATCTTGTTGAAAATTTGTGCATAAACTACTATTTAATAGGACTAAGCTTGGTGCTAATTTCACCCAAATCGGAAGACATCGATTTAAAATTAGGGTCACTTGACATGAAATCCTCCATATACATCTATGTTCATATATGAAAACTTCAAAAATCCATAACACGAAAACTATGCGTTTCCGAGACTTTTTCCGTTTATAAGTTTGTCTTATTTTTAAATTTTCTATCAATCTATGTAATATATATATATATATATATATATATATATAAATAATATCGTCTGCTTAATATGCAAACCTGCTAAATCCACTTTTTAAGTAAATTATTTTGATGCCGTGTGGTAGAAAAAGACACGCCACGTCGACCAGCATGATGTTTTTCTTTAATTTGAGTCTTGAAGTGTGTAAAACCAAATGTATTTTTGGTTTTCCTATCAAGCTGCAAATATGAAATATACAGGCCTGTTCTGCAAATCACTTTTACTCAAATCACGTGATTTCAAATCACATGTGCCTACTAAAATCACACGTGTGATATTTTAGTGTCCCGTTTTTGTGTGCTTTGGTGTGATCTTCAATTGCCGAAAGCACACAGAGAAACACAAAAAACGGTATGACTTTCAGAACACCAGAAAACCGCACGTGTGTTTTCAAAAACACGTAATTTGAAATCACGTGATTTTCAGAACAGGCCCGTTAAAAAGTTTTGTGTCTCTCCTGTAAAATGTATGATGAAAGGGAGTTAGCAGGTTTGCATATTTGCATATTTAGCCGACGATATGCTTAAATTGGCTTAAGCAACTGTGCGAATACTTGTAAATCATATGTGTAAAACCATATTGAACTTAAGGAAACTTTTTTTAATGAATCTGTTATTTGCTTATGCGAAGTGCGAAAGAGAGAAATCGCACTTTCTCTACGGAATCAAATGTTTTTGGATTATGTTTTTTTTCAAATGCATTTGAGAGGCTTTTTGTTAATTTTTGACAGAAGCTTATCCAAGCTTATGCATATTTTAGCGAGTCCTTAAGCCTCGTCAACTTCAAAAAATGACTAGCACCATCAAATTCAGCGTACTCAAATTTGCTGGACCGGTAGGATGCAGCTTATTAAAAAAGTGTCTAATTCGAGCATAGGGCAGTTATTATTAAAACCGCAAAAAATTACATTTAAATTAAAAATCGAGTAAGATAAAGACTACCAAATAACAATCTACACTAATGTAAAAAAATTAAAAATGAAGTGCTTTAATAATTTTAATTAAATTTCTAGCTAATAATTAATCGTAACTAAACTGTTGCTTAATAACAAGTTAGAGTGCTATATTCGGCTGTGCCGAATCTTTGATACCCTCCACCGGCAGTTCATACAATTCAGGAGTGGACTCTATATGATGTCTTTATATTATTAATTTATCTTTATAAAAACGGACGTCAGCATTTAAATTGGTTGCAGTTGAGACCTACATATATAAATTGTTGAGCGATAATCAGAAAGTTGTATGCTTTTCTTTTTAGAAATTTAAACTAGATTGAATAAAATATAATGACTCGTAACAGTTTTAGCCGAACTTAAATGATTTTCAGGAGGAGAATTATATTGGACCTATGGTAAATTATAAACCAATCATCACAAAATTCTTTATGGGATTATGGTATTGAAAAACATAAATTTGAAATTAGTTTTAGCGTTTAAGTGAATTTCAGACGGCTGCTTAATATGGGATCTATGTTAAATTGTTGACCGTATATCACAAAATTGCATGACATTTTTTCTGACCATTTGAAGCTAAGATGGAACAAATTTGACCGCAATATCTATATCTGCTACGGTTTTAGGCGTATTTAATTAATTTCCGAGAGTAGGCTCAATATGGGGCGTATAGTAAATTATGGACCGATCTTCACGAAATGTGATGTGTTATTTCTAGTCTTATAAAACGAATTTCTGCAAAATCTTGTAACATTCCGTGCATTATTCTACCATTTATTTTAATTTTTGTAACAAAATTATCAATTTTTTAGGGTGGTGGTTTCAAAATTTGATTCATAGCTCTGATTCTACTGAACCGATTTTTCTGGATTTCAACTCAAAACTGCTAAGGATATCTTCAATCAATTTGAGATCAAGTTTGTTTATTTCTTTTCAGTTTTTCGAAAGTGAGCATGTTTCACCACTAGTGGTGGTGGAGGGTAGGTATAAAAACAATATTTGGAATCTACTTCCGGTATAGTTAAAAACTATGTGGCAATGTTTATTTAAAATAAAGAATCTTATATAACCAAACATTAAAGTATGTTATTAAAAAACAAAGAACAAATAAAAAAAATTCTATAATCTACATAAATGAAATTGCAAGCATTTATTTACCTTTTTACTACATCAAAATATATGTTTAGTATATTCTTGAGCTTTACAAGAACAAATATCAGCAGCATGGATAAGAATGGATTAAATTTGTTAGCAATAAGACTATTTTATAGGGATATATGTCTTGTGATGTTAATTTAATTTTATAACATATACATTATTATATATAATAGTGGACTTACTTTAAATAGTATATCTGGCCATCATTGGTTTTAGCTTGCTCCCAACCGGCGGGAAGTGGACCTAATTCATTTTGCAACTGAATCGGGCTGATAACATCGTACGAACGTTGTTTCATATGATACGGAGCACCGCTAGTACCACCACCCAAAGTCAATATGTTATTGCTATTTATCCCGGCAGCGGCGGCAGCAGCAGCGGCTGCTGCGGCAGCATTATAGCTCAACAATGTACCGGGAAACCCAGGACCAGAATTGCCACCACCACTTCCACTGTTGGAAACTTCGCCAGCGTTTTGCTGCTGCAGAAAAGGGGACGTTGATTCGTCGCCTATATTGCCACCATGTATGTTATACGTTTGCTGCAATGAAGCAGGACTACTATGGGCACGAGAATGACAAATTTGTAAACGTGGTTGATCTGCCTGAGCGACAGCGGCTGGTGGTGGTGGCTGTTGAGCATTAATTGTCGTTGCAGGCTGTTGTACTGATGTCTGTGCCGCTGCTACTGCAGCAGTTTGTAAATCTGAGAGCGATGTTGCTACAGATGTTTGATTTATATTTGGTTGTGAACCGCAATCGTACGCTGAATCCACACTATTAGCCCGAGAATGCGATACTGTCGGGGATTTAGGACTGGCAGCTGGTGGCGTAAAAAATGAATTTGGCAATTTCCGCATACGAAAAGGCACTTGTAATGGACGCTTCGATTCACTCGGATTCAAAACACTGTCGAATAAAATTTGTAAATTTTCATCCGAGTTTTGATAATTACGAACAACCAAATTATTCGACGATTTTGACGCTGTCGACGTCGAGTCATCCGTTTTAACGCTGCATTTGCTCGCGTCGTCACTCGCGCTGGACTTACTCAACGACATTCTTGTGTGTATTTATACAAGAAAAAACAGGTCGAAGTATCGTAAATGAAAAAAAAATTGTGTATACTCTTCGTGTTAATTACGTCAAAATGATGGCTGGAACATCATTCCCAATTGTAAAAATCGTTCAACGATATTTAAAACACTTTATTCACAACAATTAGAAAACTAGAAATATATATTTTTTTATACACAATATATTAAAATAAGAAATAAAAAACAAAAAGAAAATCCAATAACCAACAAACGAACGAACAAATAAATTCTCACAACAAGTTTATATTTGGATTTCTACACTACACTTTAAAAGTTCAGTGTATTGGTATTTTTATTGGTTTAAGAGTTGCCAAATTTCCAATCCTGTGATTTTTATGGGGCTGTATAGCATCTAAAGTGGATTAATAATACTTTTTTTTTACCATAAATATTTTTTTAAGCATTGCACTAAAAATATACTTTTTTACTTATAATATACACAATTTACGGCTTAAATCTAGTTTACCGACGCAGCTCCAAATAAAAAAAAAAGTATCTAGGTAGGTAGAAAATTAAAAAATAAGAAGAACAAATAAAATAATAAAGTTGGCGGAAACGCTTAGTTTTCGAGTTATGGACGTTTTAAGTTTTTATATAAAAGTGTGATTTTCCACTACATTTTTATCTTTATATGGTCAATATTGGTATCATTTTAAAGCTTTTGACTTAGCGAAGCCGGTACTACCTATCCCAAAGAGGAGCAAATCCTTGCGCCCGGCCGAAGGCCGGCTATGCAGAGTAGCTTTACTTAGCGAAGCCGGTTCTTGCTATACCATAGAGGAGAAAATCCTTGCGCCCGGCCGAAGGCCGGCAATGCAGAGAAGCTTTAGTTAGCGAAGCCGGTATTTGTCATACCAAAGAGAAGCAAATCTTTGCGCCCGGCCAAAGGCCGGCTATGCAGAGAAGCTTTACTTGGCGAAGCCGGTTTTTGCTATACCATAGAGGAGAAAATCCTTGCGCCCGGCCGAAGGCCGGCTATGCAGAGTAGTTTTACTTAGCGAAGCGGGTTCTTGCTATACCATAGATTAGAAAATCCTTGCGCCCGCCGAAGGCCGGCTATGCAGAGAAGCTTTAGTTAGCGAAGCCGGTATTTGTCATACCAAAGAGGAGCAAATCTTTGCGCCCGGTCGAAGGCCGGCTATGCAGAGAAGCTTTACTTAGCGAAGCCGGTTTTTGCTATACCATAGAGGAGAAAGTCCTTGCGCCCGGCCGAAGGTCGGCTATGCAGGAGTGTTTTCGTTTGCGACGCCCATGTTTATAATTTGATTACGTTTGTATTACACTTTTATTTAAATAAACTACATACTAACCTGGTGCACTTCTGTAATATTTTGATGTAAAATGCAAAAAGAATGTAATGTGAGGTAAAGAGATAGTAATTTTCAAATAAATTTTGTATATCTAAAAAGATATGGTCAAAAGCTTTGAAATGATACCAATATTGGTCATATAACGATAAAAATGTAGTGGAAAATCGGACCTTTATATAAAAACTTAAAACGTCCATAACTTGAAAACTAAGCGTGTCCGCTAAATTTTTTATTTTATTTTTTCTTCTTATTTTTCAATTTTCTATCAGCCTGCGTACTTTTTTTTTTATTTGGAGCTGCGTTGGTAAACTAGATTTGTTCCCAATTTACTCAAATATTTCCTTCTATTATTAAGTTTTAGTAAATTTTGCGTCGTGGATATTGTGGGTGTTGTTAGGTTATAAGAAAAACTTGTTTGTTATTGGCAGCTCTGAGAACCTGTTGAACTAGGTTCTTTTAATTGTTGTTGTCTCTAAATGATGCCACATCGTTAGAAATAAAACAACAGGTTCTTTGTTAACAATTTAAGTGAAGTTCTAATTGAATAAAAAAAAACAAACTTTTAACTTGTTTTTTAACTCATCAAAACTAAGATTTTTTTCAATAGATATTTTTGCTAAATTTTGCGAAAATTTTATTTCACATGTAGATGGCGCGGTAGAAAATATAATTTACATGAAAAACATTAAATACAGTGCCACCTCGAAAATTCGATCTAACTTTGTTTTAGGCTCGATCGGAGGATTATCGAGTTTTCCGGCCTATAAAATAATCTAAGTGAATTAAAAAATTAATTTACTCTTTAGGAAACTTGGTCGCCGCAAATGTTTTTAATTTAATTAATCTAACCAGTACGAGCCCGCTAAAACCTACCCCGCCATATTTTCTGTTTTTCATAACTTTTCTATTGCTAACAAAAGAACTGTATTATTAAAATGGTTTAATACATTATTTTGGCTGAAATATTGCCGAATCCATTGTCACAAATGTTGATTGAAGAATATACAATTTTTGGATAACATGCCTAATAGTACATTTCCACTTACATGTTTTGGGCCACGAAACTGTTTTTCCCGTACATGTTTCATGTTCGAAAAACTCAAACAAAAACTAGTTTTGCTCCAAAACATGTCGAAAATCATTAATACAACTCTGGGTAGTCCATTATTGGTGATTGACAATTTCGAAAAAAGTGACATATTTACCAAAATATCAAGACTTATTAAATAGGTTTATTCAACCCTCCAGCTGATTTATTTGTTTGCAGCATAAAAATAATAAAATATATAATAAAAAGGTAGTAAATTATATGCTTTTATATACGTACATGTATGCATATCTGTGTGTTAAAAAAAAACAAGTAAATTTCATGTTGAAGAAAAATGTTTTCTTTTTCAACACATATTTTTTTGGCTTTCATGTTTGTTTACAACATAAATGTCAAATTGATTTCGAAAATTCGAAAGCCAAAACCAGTTTTACATAAGGGAAACACTTTGACACGTTTTGCTCATAGTATAATAGTCGTTCCTTCATCAAGACTTTTTAAAATATGTATTACACTTTTCCTTTAAAGTAAGCGTTTCATGTTTTCGTTTATTATTTAAAAACATGTCACTTGGGACGAAATAAGACAAGCACAATTGGAAAGAAATAAAAGAAACTGAAGTAATGACAGTGCAAAATGTGAATTACAAAACATGCAAGGTAAAAACGGTTAAACAAAGGCATTTAAGTATTTAAAATTGATTAAGCTTGAGGTCTTTTTATAAAAAATGATATTATATTTAATTATATCTCAAGCTTAATCAATTTTAAATAATTATAATAAAAAGGTCAAGTAATACTAAATAACAAATTTTTTTTTTGTCCGAAATTTAGAAGCTTCCGAATTATTGGAATGTTCGGCGCATGTCCTGACTATCGAAGTTGCACTGTATATATTTTTTCAAAACATTTTACATAGAAATAGGGAAGAATACTTATAAGTTTAATGATATCACGCTATTATAATGATTTTATTAATTTTTATTTAATTACATGTGGCAACTCCATTTGTTGTATATTACGATATGAGTATACGCCATTTTCTTTTATGCCACAAAACGAGCGACTGACTTCTCGTGTGACAGCAGCTGTCATCAAATGCAACTGGATTTTCTTAATTCGACGACAATTTGAAGTTTGCCTAGAAAGTCAAAATAAAATTTTGAAGTTTATTAATCAAAAAAAATTGACAATACGTCTGTCAAAATATTGGCGCAATCTACTTAGCCAAATTATTAACATATTAAAATATAAACAAAAAATTTATACTGACAAAAAGTAAATTCTTTAAAGTAGGCCGAGTGAAAATTAAAAAAAGTTCTTTGAGAAAGAATACTAACAATCGATACAGCGCAAAGCAAATTGTACCAAGCGCGGAGAAGTAGGCGTCGCAAAAACAGACAGACGGATTGAAAAAATTATTTTAAAGGGGAACAAAAACGAAATAATTTTATAAAAAATAAATAGTCAAGGTTTACAAAAATAAATTAAAAAATATAATCTTAAAATTGCACGGTACATGGATACATTTTTCTTTAACAGAAACGTGTAATAATAGTGCAGATTAAAATAGTTTTAAGTGTGATTTCAAGTCACTGCCGTCGTTGATGAATCTAAAAAGTTTATAGTTTTATTTGTACATTAACAAGTTTGAAATACGTGTTCCCGAAGTAAAATCAATAATAAAAAATGTTATCGCCCGACACTTTGCATCACCAGGAAGAGGTTAACTCTGCTCTGGACCGACAGATACGCCAGGATATTCAAGATATGGCCCAAGAGGCCCAAATTCAAGCACAAATTATAGCACATGAAGGTGAGTTGTGTTTTGTTATTATTTTTTTATGTTTATTTTGCAAAATTGACTTTTCTCCAAGCTGTAGCAGTGACGGACGTTGCCGTCCGTCATTTATCTGCCATATTTTTTTTCGTTTTTTCCAACCAACCATACGTCAAATTACATAATTTGACGTATACATACCAATTTGTATACTTAGGGGTGATTGTGTGTGCGTGCGTTTGTATGAAAATATTTTGTTTTGGTTACATACACTGATTGTCTTTTGAAAATGCCATTTGCACTAAATAAACGAATTTTTTTTACTTTAAAAATAAAACTAAAATGTTACACATTTGCCCAAATTAGCTCGCGACCGTTTTCAGTCGACCTCCAGTGTCGAAGAAGATGACCATGAAGATATTGAACATGACGGTGGTGTCACTGTATTGGGCGTTGTGGAGGAAGACGATCATAATGAAACTATAGTGGAAGAAGATATATCCGATCATGAAATGTCTGATATGCATGATGATAAGGGTATGAAAGATATTGTTATAGATTCCCAAGATGGCAGTATGCCCAGAAAAAGAAGAGGCAATCTGCCGAAACATTCCGTAAAAATACTCAAACGTTGGTTGTATGAACATCGTTATAATGCATACCCCAGTGATGCCGAAAAATTTACCTTATCCCAGGAGGCGAATTTAACTGTTTTACAGGTTAGTTGATTTATTTTCATATACCGCATTTACAATACAGCAATCGAAATGCAGACAGCCGAAGTCTGTTGGTAAGGGGCGACGCTGTATGCGTGACACAATTTACTTTTTCTTCCTCTTTCGCCAAAAAAAACTTCATCTGTCTGCCTTCAAATTTCTGCAATGTATAAGTAAATTGTATTTAATTTTTTAGGTTTGTAATTGGTTTATTAATGCACGCCGTCGTATATTACCTGAAATGATTCGGCGAGAGGGTCAAGATCCGTTGCACTTTACTATTTCGCGCAGGGGTAAGAAACTTAATTCCTCGATGAATTCAAATAATTCAGGCGGTGCCCCAAATCCAATTACCGGTAGTCCTGCTTCAGAAGTGGTAAGTTATTTTGTTTCCCCAAATAGGTCAAGAACTAAGAAAAAACGCATATTTAATTTCGTTATTTTTTAGGAGATTTTTTAAATACAGTGAACTCGCGAATAATCTAACTAATAAAAACCAAGGTAGTTCACATTATCGAATTTGTTCACATTTTCGATGGTAAAAATTTGAAGCGCCATATTGTTTTTTTTTTGCTAAAAAAAGTAGAGAGTGTCGAAACTCTTGGTATTTGTAACATAACATATAATTTGTTGCAAACTTAACGATTTGTTTGCACTTAAAAAAATATTAAAAAATATGTATTTCGATGGTCATAAATTCAATAATTTTTACCAAATCCTACCCCACCGCTGATCTCTTTGTGCTTAAAATAGCACTTACAGCAGACTCATTAAAATATAAATTTCGCTAAAAAAAGATTGATATTCATTTATACATTCATTAATAATCACAAAATTAGTTTATGTTTATAATTTGTTGTGTTAAAATATATAAAAATGGGATTATTATATACTACTAAAAAATGTAGCGTGCGTTGTGAGGCGTGCGTCACAAAGGGTTAACGGCTTTTGCCGAAAAATCACAACATTTGTTGGCTGCGAATAACTGATTTTAGAATTCTCTTATATTCATTTTCTTTTAGGAATAAGATTTTGTAGGTATATCTTATGTTGCAAAATTCGCTTAAGAATAAGGAAAACACACCTCAACTTTTAAAGTTACTTCCACTTTTTGTGGCGTGCGTCTCAAAAATTTGTTATCAATTAGTTCGCAACAAATACCTGTTAAGAAATTATGATATATGCCATTTGACAAGAGTGTTGTTAATCGTACGAATTTTAGTTAAAAAAACCTTTTTGCTAACGTTTTTAAAATTTTGTATTATAAACGAAATTTTTCTTTAATTTCGGTTTTTTTTATTATTTAATAAAATGATTTCTTCACCGAGTTTTTCTTTTGCTGTCAAAATTTCACAGATATTAATGTCACTAAATACTATATATAAGTTGAAGCTATATCTTTTGAAAGGCCAAAAAATGTTTATATATAGCAATCAGAAAACACGTGCGAATGTAGCGTTCGTTACGCAGGATTTGCCAATATGCACAGCAAAGAAAAGTAACTCTTTGCCTCTCCATCTTCGCACCTGGTGCGTTTTTTTAAATAATGTTACATTCGTCTTTTGAAGGAGAGTTTTCCGAAATAAGCCTGACTCTTTTGCTTTGTAAAGCTGATTACACCAATACCCCGGTTTGCGTCGCTAATTAGGACATTTGTATTGATTTTCCTTTAATTGGTTCCGAGATTCATAATTTTTGCTGATTTAATAGACTTTGTAACGAATAATTTTATTTTATATCTTAAAATAAAGTTAAAGCTTTCTGTTGAATAACGATTAATTTTAAGGGCATTCATCGATGATTTTGATCTTCAATCCAAATAGCAAATGGCTTAATTTTTTTCATTAAGAGACTTCTTATTTTTGTGACCTGTTTATGTTGTAACGATATTCTTGTTTCAACAAATTTCTTAATATTATCAGCGTCACTGGAGCAGCAAATGGATTTTATTGTAGAGTGGGCTAGTTCAAGGTTTCTTTCAATATCAACAGCCTTTTTCTCTGATATAGAACGCGTCAAAATGTACAGTTTTTGTTTAAAGCTTATTTGCTTTTTTTGACTCGTTGTTGCAAAATATTTAAATTTAACGTTACTTCAGCAAATGTAATTTGAAACCAGTTGCAATCAGCAGACAACCTTCACATACTACATATTTGCATTATAATTAAACGAGAAATCCCGTTTTTCTGTTTAAGCTTTGTGCAAATATTTTTGTATTAACGACGCAAATCGAAGCACTAGCGACGCAACTTCGAAGCCATGCGACGCTAAGTGAAACAAAATCGACGCAACTTCGAAGACATAGAAATTTTAAAAAGACGCAACTACGAAAACGACGCAAACCGAAGCGATGCAAACCGGGGTTTTGGTGTATTTGATAAGCCGAGTTTATCTATCTGTGTCCTTAGCTTCAATTTAAAAGGATCTACCAGATGAGGTTGCTCTGAAAGCTTTTCTTTAAAAGTCGGAAACCGTATCTCTGTTTTATTTTTTGAAGCCACCCATCGCTGGCGTTGAAGTCGTGTCCATTTTCATTTAAATTGGAATGAAGCTGTTTGGCTTTTTCTTTCAGCATCAATCCACTTCTCTATAGTTTTTATTTCCACTTGTATAAACATTTTTTGTTAATACACATGTGTGTACGAATTTCGATTACTATGCTTAACGAGAGACAAATCCCCTTCATTAAAAAATTTCAAAGTATGTATGTTTCCCAAAATTGCTAAAATTAGAAAATAAACAAAAATCGCCAAAATGTTTTTTCACTATTTAGAGCCATTAAACTTTGTTCACTATTTAGAGCGGTAATATAAAAAACAGGTGTTCACATTACTCGATAATTCGCTATATTGGAAGTTCACATTACCGAGAGTTCACTGTATCTATTTGAAATTAAACAAAATATGTATAAATATTTAACAGATTGTAGGAGCCACTGAAGAGGTTGAAGGAGAAGAGGTACACGATGGTGTTGCTAATGTATTAACAGCTCTGGGACATTTTGTGCAAACACCTGGTGGACAGATGGTTAAGGTCGAACCTGACATAGAATATGATGACAGTGTCATATACAGGTAATGATTGCAGTTTATTTTCTTGTTAATACAATTTAAATGACCTTATAAACTTTTTTGTTTAAAATAAATTATTAATTAATTAAATGTACATGTGTGCACGATAAGGTGGCAACAAGCAATTGTGTCTAATCCTCAAGGCTTTCAAAACTTAAATCCAAATATTCAAGCAAAAATTTTAGCAAAAATTAATGCTGCTAAACAACGTCAAGTCGCTGCAGAGGCAACTATTAAATATGAATACCCAAGAAGTTTTTCAAATTCAAATAATAATAGCATGCCTTCTGTCAATAATAATGATAATAATTCTCAATATCCTGGCAACTCCAATTACTTTTATTCTCATACCCTTAATCAAATATTTCATATTCAAAACAACAATATGTCTAGCAAAAAAGTTTTTCAAGAAGCAGTGAGGTGCCTCATTTAAATTTGATTTTTTGTTTTGCTGTACATGTTGCATTCAATGTGTTAATATTTTTCTATTTAACATTTAGATCTGAAGATGATAGTGTTAATGAATACGACACCTGTGAGGCCCAAAGCGAAGAAGAGACTGGCAAATTTGAAAGTTCTGATGCCTGGCAATCTGTAATGAAGTAAGTATTTAAATTTGATTACCTAAAAACAATATATTTTATATTTTTTACAACTACAAAACACTCTTTACTTCTTAATAAAATCATTTTTTCTTTTTGGTTTCTTTTTCGATTTTTTTTTTATAAATGTTAAAACAACAATTTACAATTGGTTATATAAAACGTTTGTTTTGCATTTAAAATTAAATATTTTTGATAATTGCTCTAAATATCTATCACAATCAAATATGGTCTAATTATATCTATATAAACACTTTTATGCAAAAATTAATAACAAAAACATCATAATTTGCGTTTGTTTATACAACATTTATTTTTTACGGGACTGTTTTCAGTACCGAGGAAGTGACGACCACAAGTCCCACGGCTACAAATAATACATATTGGACATCAGCGGCGCACCCCCATTTGTCACATCTGCCCCAACAAACCTCAAATGAAAGCACTTTAACTACACAAGCGGCAGGTAGGGACGACAGATAAATTAAAATTGAATTAATATATTAAGTTTTCTAATGTTTAAGGCAACACAGGTATTTCTGCTGCCTCCCATCAGTCTGCTAATATTGTTTTATCCACGGGCGAAGTGGTTACCGAGTCGGCCTGTGTTGGAGCAGAAGCCACTGTTGTCACTTCGCACACTTCTGGCTCAGGACATTTAATGGCTGCCAAAAACAACACCCTTAGAAGTAGTAATTTACTTCCCAATAGCAACAACAATACTATTACCTCTAGTGTACAAATCATACCACCTAGCACACATGTAGTAAAAGGTATGAGACAGACACCATTGGTCAAGGTTTATATTTTGAACAATTTGTTTTTACTTTAGGAATCGCAAAAGATAAATTCAAATGTTTGTATCTGTTGGTCGAAACTGCGGTGGCCGTACGTCAACGGGAAAAAGAAGATGAAGACATTCATGTGTTGGGCAATTGAGCCATAAAACATTTTATTCGCATCATTACTATCATCCATATCTAACAGCATAAAATCTCTAAGATTTAATAGAATTTTTAATTTGTTGTTATTTTTTTCTTTTTTTTTATAATTTTATACAGTTTCATTTCGGTATATACTTTTTAATTTATAATTTGAGAAGTGTTTTAAACAAGTTGTTCTTTATGAGGATTTCAAGATCTCGCTAGTTTTCGTTTTATTTTCTTTATTATTTACTACTCTTTTTCTAAACAACAAATTTTTTTACTTTTTTATTTTACTTATATGTATATGTTTCATAGTCTATTTAAAAAAAAGAACGAAATTTAGCCGAGTTTAATTATAACATAGAAATATTTTTCCTTTTCAAAATAATACGAGTATTTGAAAATTTTAATAAAACCTGTACAATATTATAAATAAATCCTACTTAAAATTAGATTTAAATTTATACATGCATTAAAATGAAATTAGGCAAGTATTTTTGAACATAAAAAATAAATGCAGCCAAATAAACAATTTTTTAAATATTAAAAATTACATTTCAAAATTGGCTACGAGTAAAAAACTGTAAACAGCGTATTTCGATTTGAAAGCAATAATTTACCAATTCGAAAAATGTGTAATGGGTATACCGATACCGTGTATACCGATTTTCGGCATATTTGTTTGAAATGAACGGAATTAAAAAGAAAAAAGTTAAAAAACAAAGCAAAGTATTGCAGGGGAAGTTTGATTACACCGTTAGTTTTTTTGCACTTCTTAAATTTTATTTAGTAAAATATTTTTCAAAATACTGCCACCACGTCTTCCGAAAGATTCACAAATCCGCAGGCAATCGACCTGTTGTTTTGCATTTTGTGTAGCAATATATCAGTGTGCCTTATTAAAGGATTTTGCCCTTGATATTCGAATTATAATGTTCTGACTATGGACCGATCTTCACGAAACTTTAGTGTCTTTTCTTGTTCTTAAAAACTGTGATGTATCAAATTTTGGTATGATAGCATTATTTTTTACGGTTTTAGGCGTACTAAACTATTTTCCGGAAGTACGGTTTATATGGGGCCTACGGTAAATTATGGACCGTATATCACAAAATTGCATAACATTTTTTCTGGCCAAATGAAGCTAAGCTGGAAGAAAGTTTACTACAATATCTATATCTGCTACGGTTTTAGGCATATTTAATTATTTTACCAGAGTGGGCTTTATATGGGGCCTAGGGTAAATTATGAACTGATCTTCACGAAATTTCACGGTCTTATTTCTTTATCTTTCAGATTATGTACAGTATATACCGTGCAAAAGCCTGTGTTCCATGGGATAAATCAGCAAAGCATTTACTGACCATTTTGGATGAACCCAGATTTCTCAGGAACGGTACGGGCGATTTTTTGCACGAATTGCTCTTTTTGTCTGGAAAACTATTATCTTTCAGATTATATACAGTTTATACCGTGCAAAAGCCTGTGTTCCATGGGATAAATCAGCAATACATTTACTGACCATATTGGATGAACCCAGATTTCTCAGGAACGGTACGGGCGATTTTTGCACGAATCGCTCTTTTTGTCTGGAAAACTATTATCTTTCAGATTATATACAGTTTATACCGTGCAAAAGCCTGTGTTCCATGGGATAAATCAGCAATGCATTTTACTGACCATTTTGGATGAACCCAGATTTCTCAGGAACGGTACGGGCGATTTTTTTGCACGAATCGCTCTTTTTGTCTGGAAAACTATTATCTTTCAGATTATATACAGTATATACCGTGCAAAAGCCTGTGTTCCATGGGATAAATCAGCAAAGCATTTAACTGACCATTTTGGATGAACCCAGATTTCTCAGGAATGGTAGGAGCGATTTTTTGCACGAATAGCTCTTTTTGTCTGGAAAACTATTATCTTTCAGATTATATACAGTTTATACCGTGCAAAAGCCTGTGTTCCATGGGATAAATCAGCAAAGCATTTTACTGACCATTTTGGATGAAACCAGATTTCTCAGGAACGGTACGGGCGATTTCTTGCACGAATCGCTCTTTTTGTCTAGAAAACTATTATCTTTCAGATTATATACAGCTTATACCGTGCAAAAGCCTGTGTTCCATGGGATAGATCAGCAAAGCATTTTACTGACCATTTTGGATGAACCCAGATTTCTCAGGAACGGTACGGGCGATTTTTTGCACGAATCGCTCTTTTTGTCTGGAAAACTATTATCTTTCAGATTATATACAGTTTATACCGTGCAAAAGCCTGTGTTCCATGGGATAAATCAGCAATACATTTACTGACCATATTGGATGAACCCAGATTTCTCAGGAACGGTACGGGCGATTTTTGCACGAATCGCTCTTTTTGTCTGGAAAACTATTATCTTTCAGATTATATACAGTTTATACCGTGCAAAAGCCTGTGTTCCATGGGATAAATCAGCAATGCATTTTACTGACCATTTTGGATGAACCCAGATTTCTCAGGAACGGTACGGGCGATTTTTTTGCACGAATCGCTCTTTTTGTCTGGAAAACTATTATCTTTCAGATTATATACAGTATATACCGTGCAAAAGCCTGTGTTCCATGGGATAAATCAGCAAAGCATTTAACTGACCATTTTGGATGAACCCAGATTTCTCAGGAATGGTAGGGGCGATTTTTTGCACGAATAGCTCTTTTTGTCTGGAAAACTATTATCTTTCAGATTATATACAGTTTATACCGTGAAAAAGCCTGTGTTCCATGGGATAAATCAGCAAAGCATTTTACTGACCATTTTGGATGAACCCAGATTTCTCAGGAACGGTACGGGCGATTTCTTGCACGAATCGCTCTTTTTGTCTGGAAAACTATTATCTTTCAGATTATATACAGCTTATACCGTGCAAAAGCCTGTGTTCCATGGGATAGATCAGCAAAGCATTTTACTGACCATTTTGGATGAACCCAGATTTCTCAGGAACGGTACGGGCGATTTTTTGCACGAATCGCTCTTTTTGTCTGGAAAACTATTATCTTTCAGATTATATACAGTTTATACCGTGCAAAAGCCTGTGTTCCATGGGATAAATCAGCAAAGCATTTTACTGACCATTTTAGATGAACCCAGATTTCTCAGGAACGGTACGGGCGATTTTTTGCACGAATCGCTCTTTTTGTCTGGAAAACTATTATCTTTCAGATTATATACAGTTTATACCGTGCAAAAGCCTGTGTTCCATGGGATAAATCAGCAAAGCATTTTACTGACCATTTTAGATGAACCCAGATTTCTCAGAAACGGTACGGGCGATTTTTTGCACGAATCGCTCTTTTTGTCTGGAAAACTATTATCTTTCAGATTATATACAGTTTATACTGTGCAAAAGCCTGTGTTCCATGGAATAAATCAGCAAAGCATTTTACTGACCATTTTGGATGAACCCAGATTTCTCAGGAACGGTACGGGCGATGTTTTGCACGAATCGCTCTTTTTGTCTGGAAAACTATTATCTTTCAGATTATATACAGTTTATACCGCGCAAAAGCCTGTGTTCCATGGGATAAATCAGCAACGCTTTTTACTGACCATTTTGGATGAACCCAAATATCTCGGGAACAGACCAAACGATTTTTTGCACACATCGCTCATTTTGTTCCTAAAAGTTTATTTTTTAATTTGTGTTAACTATTTGTTGTATTTTTATTAAAATAATTAGTTATTTTTACTTCCCCTTTTTAAATTCCTAAATTCGACGCTAACTTTTTGTTCTTATTCTGAAAAACACCATAATTTGGGTATTTAGTTTTCCCGGTTTTTAAATTCCCAAATTCGACGCTATTTCGTCGACGCTATCTTGGCCCACGTAAAATGCAAAGGAAAAAATCATGAACCAAATTTTGGAAAAAGTGTTGTGGAGTAAAATAATGTACTAAAATATAAAGTTTTATGTTGAAATTTTAGGAAAACATAATTTTAGTTATTGTAAAAGTGTTTATTTGGTTTAATTTTTGGTCAAATTAGTTTATTTCTGCAGACAATATACAATTTTTCAAAAGTGGCATAAACTTTTATTGTTTTGTAAAAACTATCAAAACAATGACTTTTTATTTTGTGCTTAAAATTTGGTTTTTTCTGTTCCCGTACTTTTGTGTAATTTTGTCTCTTTATGAGAGAAATTTATGCTTGCTCTCATTTTCACGAACTTTACCCAAAAAGTAAAGAAACAGAGCTATTAATTCGCATTGAATTTGGTTTTTTTATCAAAAACCAAAATTAAAAGTTGGCAACTCTGTTACTTTTGTTTAGTAAAAAAACATTACCTGCACGTGTGTTTTGTTTAATAGCTTTCTTTTCAAGTTTTGTTTTTCAACCCAAGTTCTAAAAAAAATATGAATAATGAAGATTTAGATATGGAAGTGGTTGCCCCAGAGGATGCGGAAAGTGACATCGAGCCAAATGAAAGTGACGGTGAACAACAGGCTGAAGGCAAAAAGGAAGTTTATTTACCAGGCATACCACTGGAAACTGATGAAGAATTGGTATGCGATGAATCAGCATACGTTATGCTTCACCAGGCCTCCACTGGTGCTCCTTGCCTTAGTTTCGATATTATTGCAGATGAGTTGGGTGAAAGTAGGGAGAAGTTCCCTTTAACAGCGTACATGGTTGCTGGCACCCAGGCTGCACGTACCCATGTCAATAAATTGATTGTTATGAAAATGAATAATTTAACTAAAACAAATAATGGCGATGATGAAGATGACGACGAAGAATTGGAAGACGATCAAGATGATATTGCCGATAAGGATGAGCTGAAGAAACCTCAAATGACTTGTGCTCTAATAAATCATCAAGGATGTGTTAATAGAGTCCGTTCTAGACGAATTGGTGACATAGTATTTGCAGCCTCTTGGAGTGAACTGGGTCATGTAAACATTTGGAATTTATCCCGCCAACTACAAGCTATTGAAGATTCGCAACTATTAAAACAATATGAAAGAGAGGTAGCTAGTAACCTAGTTAAACCTGTTTTCAAATTTAGTGGCCATCAGCAGGAAGGATTTGCCATCGATTGGAGTCCCTGCCAAGATGGTGTTTTAGCTACTGGAGATTGCAAGTATGTATGTTAAATTAAGATATTGATATATTGTGTAATTTTTACCAAAACGTTCAAAACACTGAAATTAAAATTAAAATTGGGGTTTGGAATTACATACACACACAATTAAAAAATTTGGAAAACAAATCGAACGTACGGTTGGAAATGATAAAGTGTTAACAGTCATTGTAAAAAAATATATTTTCTTTTTTAGACGTGATATTCATATTTGGTCGCCTCTAGAAGATGGAACATGGAAGGTTGATCAGCGTCCATTAGTTGGTCACATTGCTTCAGTGGAAGATTTGCAATGGAGCCCCAATGAACGTAGTGTAATCGCCTCGTGTTCTGTTGACAAGTCGATTCGTATTTGGGATGTCAGGGCTCCACCACAAAAAGCCTGCATGTTAACGTGTGAAAATACACATCAAAGTGACGTTAATGTTATTTCTTGGAATCGAACTGAGCCTTTTATAGCCAGTGGTGGTGATGATGGATTTCTACACATTTGGGACTTAAGACAATTCCAAACTAAAAAGCCCATTGCTACTTTTAAACATCATACAGATCATATTACAACAGTCGAATGGAATCCGAAAGATGCTACGGTGTTAGCCTCTGGTGGAGATGACGATCAAATTGCTCTATGGGATTTGGCTGTTGAAAAAGACGTTGATCAAGAAGCACAAGAAATGGATACACAAAATAACGAAGATCTGCAAAAATTGCCACCTCAACTTTTGTTCATACATCAAGGCCAAAAAGAAATAAAAGAATTGCATTGGCATCCACAATTGCCTGGAGTTATTTTGTCAACAGCACACAGTGGTTTTAATATATTCCGTACCATAAGCGTTTAACACCATCTCGATTGTTACAAATATAGTAAAAGTTTTTTTTAAACAATAAAAAATATTTTAAATTTAATAAAGGTTTACAAAACAAATTTACTATGAAAATTTACCTTAATAAACGTTGTTAAATTAAATAATTTTTATGAATACGGGTGTTTGTAAATACATTTTTTTATTAATTGTCTTTTGATAAAAACCACCATGTTATATTATCGGATTTTCGGAATGTTGTGTATTGTCATCTTTAATTTATTTCATCATCATTTATTAGCATGGCTGTGTTAATCAGGTGACGCATGGTAGGACGACCGTGAGGACAATTCTGTAAAAATAATTATATACTTAGTTAAGATTTATATGTATTTTATATTCCTGCTACTATAAACTAATTTGCTCATCTTATCAATTAGTTAAATATAATCACTTAAATAAATAAACCCTCCTCGGAGGTATTATATTTTTGCACTTGGCCTATACATTTGTTTACAAATTTGCATATTTATTTACCTCTCTGCTTCTTCTACCAATTGTTATCAGTCAAATTACACAATTATTGTTTCCCTTCTAAAAAGCTTTGGTACGTCGCATTGTCGACTATGCTGCTTACAATCATTTAGATTGTTTTAGAATTTGGTTGCAGGTTTTCTCTATTACAGCGTGTATCAAATTCCAATGCCTGAACAACACGAATTACAGATTCTTAACGAAGCGGAAGTTTCATTTCTAACAGACGGTCATAATAAAAAAGAACATGTCGCAACAGAAAAGGTAAGTTTTTATTTATTTATTTTTTTATTAAATTGGAGTTACCTTTCCTACGGGCCATAATCGGTTTACAAATTTCTACTTAATATCAAAATGTGTATAACTACTAATAACAATGAAAAAACAGTTACACAAAAATGAATACCACAGGCCTGCAAAAATTGAGAAAAAACCGAAACTCTGGGACTCTTAAGTATTTGAGTTGCGCTGAAACCGAATTTGTACTCAGAATTTGTTCATCACATCACATTCGCGATAACGAGAGAAAGTTAAAAAACCCTGTTATTCGCCATATTCGAGACGTTATAAAAAAGCGAAAATACAATTAATATAGCGAAAAAACTGATTTTCAAACTACACGTTCAAATATCTTAGTGATGGAAGACGATATATACATATATATATATATTCCCCTCGTTCCTATAAGGAGCATGGGACCTCAAAAGGAGCATAGGGCCTCAAGAAAGAAGATAACACAACGGTTAAAAGGTTTTACAACTTAAGATGAGTTTGCGCAGTTATAACGCCTTGAATATGGCGAAAAATAGGTTTTTTTACTTTTAGCTTAGATATCTCGAAAACCTTATATGGTGAACCTGAGTACAGATTCGTGTTCACCGAAACTCAAACCTTTAGAAAAGTATACTCTTGTCTATGGGTCAAAATTCGTTGTCCCGTGTAATTAAAGAAAGCATTTTGTAAAACACACACATCCCAATTATGAATACAAATTCCCCGGATGTTTTTCCCATTTTTAAAATTGAATTTACATAGGAAAAAAATTCGAGGGGAATTTTTATTCATAATTGGGCTGATAATAGGACGATTTAAACGTTGCTTGAACACTACTACTAGTCAATTATCACAAATTTTTAAGAGACTGGTAAAAGAGCACAAAACTAATCCGACAATACAGCAACAATCACCTCACGTTAGACTAACAAACATACATATGTATACTAACATCCTTTTTAAAGACTTCAACAACTTACAAGATTAAACTACTTAATAAGATCTCTTGATAGAGCTTAATCTTGAAAGTAGTAGGGAAAATATTAAACGTCTTTAAATAGCTAAGCAAACCATTAAATAATCGTGATATTCGAATACAAAATCAACGCTTCAATACAGAAATCAATCAATGAAACCATGTCAAGTTGTTATTGTTTTTTGAAAATGTTCAAACAATAATAAGATCAGAAATGCATTTTCTTCAAAAAAAGTAAGACTTGTGTGATAGTGTAAAACGGCCTTAAATGTCTATTTCTGTTAGATCTACCGAAATAAGTTTTTATCACTAAAGGATAGTAAATTTTTGGCAGTGAACAAGTGAACAAACAAAATTTTAAAGTCGTCAATTGACATATGTACATTTTGTAGTTTAAAAGTGACTCAACTCAAAAAAACCAATTTTTCAGAAATAAAAAACAAACTGTTTGACCTAAAAAAAATGGTTAAAAACAAATCTTTGGGCCATTTAGTAAAAAATCCATACAGATTATGATCTAAAAAGTTTTTGTTTTAAATATTTATACACTAGATAATGAAAAATTTGTAGTTGTGTCAGTTTTGATGATGTATTATTTGCACAAATTACCGAATTATTTTAAGTTAAGTCACTTAAGCTGAATTCTTTTTAAGTTTTGAAACTTTTGCCAAGTTCTAAACTGACACAATTCTAATTAGTATAAACTACAACTAATATTTATTTTATCAAAAGTGTCACAATTTGAATTAAATAATTTTAGAATTTTGTTTGTTTTAAATAAAATTTTATATAGGGATTTATTACCATTATATTTTTTCTGACAAACTAAAAATAAGTCACTTTAATGCATTTTATACTAATACTTTACAATAAAATATTTGTTTTTCTATTTAAAAGTAAATATGTTTGTTTTTTTTTTCAAAAAAGTTTTTTGTATTTTCTGAAAATTTGTTATTTTTGAGATGACCCTTAAGAAAAGTGCGTGTGATATGCGTTAGATTTGTAATAACCTCACTTATCTAACTTGATAAAAATACATGTACATACTGTGATGATGAGTTTTTCTGGTTATTATCCAATTATGCACAGTTATGAACGTGAAAAAATTATAAATTAATAATACTATCCTGCTTTTGTTATCACAATAGTTTGCTTTTTATTAAGTTTCTTATCGCTCCTGAAACATTTTTGAAAATGGGTTGAACGGAAGTTTTTTTTAGGAAATTGTAAAATTTTGCAACTTAATCGAAACTTATTTGTTTTCTTTAACAATGCTTTACCTAATCTAAACTAAATTTCCAGGGTCTGTACATCAACTACTAATAGTCATTTAAACTTTTTTATGATAAAGAAAACATTCCTTGATGATAATGTAAAGAAATTAACTATGATCACTAAAATAAATTTCATATTTTTCCAGTGGACAAATTTGTTGGTGTTTGCCGGATATGCTTCAACTTTGGGATCAGCTGTACCAGCTGGATATTGTATAGGAGTAATGAACAGTCCAGCAGTAGTATGTGTTTACAAATAAATAAAAGTTAATAATGTTATAAATTTACACTAGGGTTATGACTAACTTTTTACAAAAAATCCACGTGAAAGCCAACACTAAAAAATTAGTGATACAAACCTTGTTTGCCGCTCATTTTTGCAGAAAAACCTTCCGCACCAAATGCAATTCCTAAAAACTAACACATATATTTTTTTACTACATTAGCGGAGTTCTGAAAGAACAAATGCCCGAAATCGTAGGTCTTCTGTTGGATCTAACAACAAAATACAAAGTTTTGCCGTTAGATTTGTTAAATTTTTTGATTTAGATTTGTTAACCCTGCCTTTACACATGCAAGTAATTACTTGCAAGTAGTATATACGTATTATCAACGAAAAAGTCGAAGAAAAAGCCGAAAGTCTTGCAAGTAGCTTGAGTGTTTACACAGTCAGTTGTAAGTTCATTTTTCAAATGTTCTCGAAGCGAAAACTTCCTATAAAAAAAACTTTGTTTTTTGGTTTAACAACATTACCATGTTAAAAATATTAACAAGTTATAACAAAACAAATTAAATAATTCCTTCTTTATTTAATTTTCGGTCCATCTTGATGAAAAAATTATGTTTATTTTATAAAATTTCTGACTCCAGTATTGCCGTAGTGGCGATTTCATAATATTACTGAGAAATTATTTTCATTAACAATTTTTTTTTCAAAATGCTTGAAATTTATGATAAAATTACCATTGAGATGGGGTGTTGTATAGTTGTTCTCTTTTTTACGTGTTATTTTTTATAAATACACAGAAAATCCGCTATAAACATAACTTTTATATTACTAAGTACTAGTAAATTGATACAAAAGTCATCCATGGTAACACTGTTTCTTCATTTGTCATTTTACTTACTGCAAGTGTCAAAAATTCACTTGCAAGCAAATTCTCTTGCAAGTTGGGCTGCAAGTACGAAAAATGTGATGGTGTTAGTAAAAATGTGTGAGTGTATTGAGTTTTTCGAACTTGCACTTGCAAGTGTAAACCCTAGGTAAATTGCCGTTTAAAATACTGACAATGGTTTATTATATTAATTTATTTTTTTTTTTTCAAATCGTTTGGTGCGATAACTTTTTTCAAAGCAGCGAAAAAGAAAGATGGCATTTGTTAATACATGTTTTTAATGGACATTTTGACTATGGCATGTTCAATTTGATATTTGCATAACCCTAATGTACACACAATAATAGCAAATAACTTTGCTATTATTGGCAAATTTCCAAAGTTTTCAAGTAATTTCGACAAAATTTAAAGAAACTTTTTCGAACATGGAAATTACATACAAAAGTTAATAGTCCTTTGACCCTGCCAAGATACCTTTGCGCTACGCTAGTTTAATACCATATTATTAGGTAATTTTACCTAAGAATTTTTTTGTGTGTACTTATATGTTTATGAACATACATACATTCATGCTCACCTCCACACATACATATCTACATATTTATATGAATTTTAGTTAATGCGTCTTTGGATTAATGAAACTTTAACGCAAAGATATGATGTCTATTTATCTGAAGGAGCCATTGAACTTTTGTGGTCAGCTATAGTTTCAATATTTTTAATAGGTGGTGCTGTAGGATCTTTGACAGGAGCTGGTTTGGCAAACAAATTTGGAAGGTATAAAGAATATATTCATTAATTGGTATTTAATTTTTTATCAAATATTTCTTATCTCCATACATAGAAAAGATTGCATACTTATTTGCGGAGTATTATTTTTTATTGGAGCAATATGTTTTTTCTTTTGCCGAATGATTGGTTTTATTGAGATTTTACTCCTGGGACGTTTTCTGGTTGGTCTTGCATCAGGTCTAACAACCGCCTGCCTGCCTATGTATCTGAGTGAAATTGCTCCTTTGGCCTTACGCGGAACATTAGGGGTATTTTGTGCTGTTGGCTTTACTGCTGGAGTGGTCATTGGCCAAATATTTAGTTTACGTTCGGTATTTGGTACCGAAACTTATTGGCATGTAGCGTTAAGTTTCTACGTGATTCTCGTTATTATATGCTATATACCATTCTTTTTATATCCCGAAAGTCCCAAGTGGTTATATGTTATTAAGAAAGACAGAGACGGTGCACAATCGGTGTTAAAACGTCTAAGAGGAACCGATAAAGCAGATCTTCTGGCCAAAGAGCTACAAACTTTGGAAGCCGAATTCAATTTGGTTGGGCAAGTAAGCGGTTTCCTAGAAGTCCTTAAGGATCCCAAACTATTTATGCCACTTTTAATTGTGTGTATCTATCAAGGAGGACAGCAGTTATCTGGAATTAATGCGGTAATGAGTTAAATTTTTTAAGAATATTTAAGATCATAACGGGTTAAGAAATGTTTTTTAGGCTTAACATTTCTATTTGTGAAATTATTAATGTTAAATTGTAGCATAATCTTCCGACGTTAAGAAGTAAATATACTTGTACCAAAATTTAATGCAATTAAAATTCCGTATCTGTAAAATTTCAACAACATCTATTTAAAATGTTTGATAGCCTCCTTTTTAGTCGGATTTCTTTGCTTTGTTGTGAAACATTTGTGAAGTCTGTTTTCTTATTTATATCTGTTATTTTATTGGATAATGCGCACACGAATTGTATCTTATTTTTTAATTATTTATATTTTCAGATATTTTATTACTCAGTCTCGATATTTCGAAGAGCTGGTATGACAGCTCAGAGCGCAGAGTGGGCTAATTTGGGTGCGGGTTCATTAAATTTGGCCACATCACTTTTGGGCCCTTTTCTTATGGCAAAAATTAATCGCAGACCACTTATGTTAATGTCTTCCTTAGTGTGTTCGTTTTTTTTACTAAGTTTTGCCTTAATGCTTAATTATATAGTACGTTGTTAATTTAGAAAGCTATACATTTTTTTTAATAATATATCCTTTAAATAACATTAGGACAGCGTCAGTTGGTTTGCTCAAGGATGTATAGCTTGTATATTTTTATATATATTCTTTTTTCAATTTGGAGTTGGACCTATACCTTTCTTTATTGGCTCTGGTAAGCTTTAATATATACAAAAAATGTTTTTTTTTTATTAAAAAAAATTTAATGCATTTTTTTTAGAACTCTTTGAAGTATCTCCGCGACCGGTGGCCATGTCTATAGGCAGTTTATCTTCCTGGAGTTGTAATTTTTTAATTGGCATGACCTTCCCGAGCCTCCAGAATGCCTGGGGTTCTTTTGTATTTTTGCCATTTTCAATAACATGTTTCATCATATTTTTATTAACGAAATTTTATCTACCCGAAACGAGAGGAAGGGATCCGTGTGAAGTTGCTCCATTAATTTCTAAGGGTTTTAAGTCTAAAATTATGTAATGTTTTAGTCAATAAAAAAAGAAATTTTGTCTTTATTAATTTTGAAAAATGCAAGAAACTTATAGTTAAAAAATTTCTGTTAATCACACAGTTGCAATTGTAATTTTTAAATGCAATTTAAACATTTTAAAGCAACGGATCCCAAATTTGGGTTCGTGACAGATTTCGATGGATTCTGATAATCATACAGTAGCAATTGCAATTTAAACGTTTTAAAGCAACGGATTCCAAATTTGGGTTCGTGACACATTTTAATGGAGTCAACGATTTAAAAACTTTTTAATTTCAATTAAAAAAAATTTTAATCTTTGTTTATCGTATAATCTTTAAAGTTATATAAAAAAAATTACGTTTGGAGGGAAAGGGTTTTTATATGTATATGTATATATTATATTATATGTATATTGATAATAAAAAGGGTATTACAAATTGTTGGGTTTATCTAGGCCATTCATTAACCAATACAAATAATTTTTGTAGTGGCATATTCTGGAAAATATATTTTATGATTATAAAATATTGCATATTTCTTTACATTTTTTTCTAGGTTTTTGTTCATAAGATCCTCTAAAGATTTTTTACTCTTCACCACAGGTGGAAAAGGGTTTATATAAGTTTGTCATTCCGTTTGTTTGTTCTACAATATTGATGTTAGACCCTATTAAGTTTATACTATATTCTTGGTCCTTATGAGTAGCGAAGCTGTTTTGGGTTTTCGATTTCCAGAACACCCCTGTATAATAACTTTGTACGGGAAGTGCCACGCGGATGTTGTATATTGATAAGCCACAGTTTCCGAATTAGGTAAAAGTACCTTGGTTATCAAGTTAACATCCGACAAAATTATGAGCAAGAGTGGAGAGGTGTGCGTGGAGTGGCACAAAATAGATATATTTATATCTTCAGAACGGTTAGAGAAAAGTTTTCCAAACTTGGTTTACGAAGCTTGGTTGTCAATACACAACCTTTTAAAAAAATTGGCTGGATTAAAAAAGTGACCGTGGCGTGGCACCTTCTGTTAATATATGGTTTTTATATAATTTTCTGTTAAAAACGCACCATGGTGAAGGGTATATAAGTTTCGGCATAGCAGAAATTAGCACTATTACGGGTAGTTCAGTTATAATTAACTACCAGTTATGCTGGGTACACAGAATGCAACCTACATGCAATCTGTTTCAATGCAACCTCAAAATATCAAAGCGTTTTGATGTTGATGCAATCTAGAATTAATAAAAATGAATTGAATTCACTAGATTGCTTAAACGCGTTGCATAGTGTGTACCCAGCATTATAACGGGTAACCAGTTATATAAGGGTAACCAGACGAATGGGTTCGAATCTCAGGCCAGCCGCCTGTGTTCGAATCTCAGGTCAGTCAAGAATGAAAAATTATCAATAACAATTTTAATTAATATTCATGTTGTAAAATTCCTTTCTTCATAAAAATAATTTAATGAAAAATTAAATTTGATGAACTTAAGCCTGATTAAAAATATAAAAAATTTGGATTAAAAAACCATAAATAGTTCGACAACAATAACCACAATACTAATTATTGTTAAAGCTAGGGCACGAGCTCTATGTGTACGTTTGTCCTTCAAGTTGTGCTTAAAAAAGTCAACAAGAAAAAGAAAGACAAAATGGAAAAAACAAAAATGTACTAAGGACTTCAAGAAAAATTCTTGACAAAAAGTACGAAAAAAACAGAAGTAAGGAAGAACATGTAAAATCAATTAAAATGGATAATCTTTCAAAAAAGCTAATTTCGATCTACCAAAGGTTAAAATACAATTTGGTTTAAGGATTGATATTTGACTATTGACGTCAGCAGTCATCGATGGCTGCGAGTGTAAGACGGCAAATCCCTCTGAAGAGATCAAGTGGTTATGATCGGAACATGTCAGGGTAACTAGCCGCCTGGGTTCGAATCTCAGGCCAGCCGCCTGTGTTCGAATCTCAGGTCAGTCAAGAATGAAAAATTATCAATAACAATTTTAATTAATTTACTTGTTGTAAAATTCCTTTCTTCATAAAAATAATTTAATGAAAAATTAAATTTGATGAACTTAAGCCTGATTAAAAATATTAAAAATTTGGATTAAAAAACCATAAATAGTTCCACAAAAATAACCACAATACTAATTATTACCAGTTATAACTGTCAAAACGTGCTGTAAACTGGAAGTTAAAGTGATAGTTAGCTTTAACTGAACTTGGTGAAATTCGCAGTTACTTGTTTTTTTTTTAAATTAAATTTTAAACTTTAATTAGTAAGAACGATTAAAAACATCAGTAAGAATTTTTTTTTAAGTTAGAAAATAGAGTTAAGATCAACCGTATGGCTTATCTTTTGGCCACAACACCGATTGTATTAAATACTTCAAATTGTTATAGGTGTCATTTCAAATTATTTCGCAAAAACATCTAATGGAATATAATAAATTACTATGTCGTGCCAAAATTTTGTACGGGTAGGACCAGAATTTACCATGGGACCTATATAAACCACCTTTCAAAAAAAAAAAAAGAAAAGAATATCTTACTGATGTTGATGTCTTTATAATATTCGGCACAAAAAACTCTCATATACATTTTAACCTCACAACATAATTTTGCTTTGCTGATTCATGCTTGACCATAGGTCCTGGATATGGTAGGGTATCAAATCGTAGGGCTTGTTTCTTTTTCTACATTTTTAATAACTTACCCAGGGTTGCTCGATTTCTCCCATATGTCTGATCAACATTTCCAAAGTAGACTTTTTTAAAGCTTTCCCAATCATAACAGATTTGCGACAGGCTCTTGAAGCAAACATAGCTCTTATGCGAGATGGTCGACACATAGTGCCTTCCGGGGCATCCTGCAGCATAAAAATTAATTCATCTATATCTTCTTTACCGAATTCCCAATTTTTACTAAACGGTTTGCCTAGTAAACGAATTTTTTTAGTTGGTGGAGCTATAAAAAAATCATGTTTTACATATTTTACTTTTTAATTAGGATATAATAAAATTATACCATTATAATCAATTTCAAACTTAAATCCATTCTTTTCGAATATGGGCAAACGGTCAATTAAAATCATTTCATTTACAGCAGTTAAGTCCAAGGGCTGTGGTACTGCCAAAGGTTGATGCTGCAATTGCACAGTACTTTGTAGAGTTTCAAAATTGTACTTTTCATCTGTAGCATGCTGGTCGACTATGAAGAGGTCAGTATCTAGCTTGGCTATAATGAAACCTAAGTTAAACTGGCCTAGTATTTCCATCTGCGAAAAACAGGATTTTGATATTTCCTTTTGCAGTTCAGCCTCAGCATTTTTATTTTGATTTGGATTTATTTCACTCTTAAATCGCAATCGTTCCAATTTGTGTTTACGTAGCTTTTCATTTATTAGGTTATCCTCCTCTTCTAGACTAAAACTTAACTCCGCCAAGGTCACTTTCAATTCACAGCAAGTTTCATTGCAATATTCTGTTTCTGAATCACTCTTATCGAGCTCTATATTTGAGTGAAAAGTATATAGATTTGAGGAAGGAGCTTGCAATTCAATAAAAGTTGATTTCGTTTTTAAGGGTGTTACATTTTTACAATCAATACGTTCAATGGAGTATTGAGGTGATTTTTCTGCAAGTAATTCATTATACTCCTTGGATTCCTTTAAAATATTTTCCACATAAGGCTTGCCAAGATTGTGTATAGTTTCTTCTGTATGCTTCGACTCTTCGTCCTCGGAATCCGACTCAGATTTATAACTAGCAACACAATTATTATTCGAAATAGAAGATGACTGTTCTTCTCTGTTTAAAAAATTTTGAATTTTTTGTAATTTTAACGTTCTTGTAGCTATCTCATCGGTAAATTTTCTTTTCTTAGGTTTTGGTTGTGTTACTGTGAGCTCGGTATTACCGGTTTGCTTCCATTGCGATAAAACCTCACAAAATTTTTGAGTCGATGATATGGGTGCTTCGTCATTAATTTTCACTTTTCCTTCCGACTGTTTAAGGTTCTTGTCCTCAATGTCTACTTTCAACATGCTGGATATAGTTGTGTTTTGCATTTTAAACGTTGAGGGTATATTGCCAAATGTTAAAATTATTGACTTTTTTATTAAGGCTAATATTATCTTTTCATTATTTATTAATAACTGACGTTTATCTGGAGTTAAATTTATGTCCACCGACTGTCGATCTGTTATAATATTAAGATAAATAAAAGGATACTGATTGACGTTATAACGATGATAGCAATCATTAACCAATTTAGAAATCTGCAAAAAGATAAATAATCACCCCTACCGTGAATAAAAATTCCTTGGGAGTTTTATTCACGATAGGGGTGAATAAATTAGTAAAGAACTTTATTATTTCCATACATTTTTTGGATCACATGGCCTGGAATTAACGTAAAAATATTGCCTATCCTTCGAGGAACGCCCACTGCCATGCGCGCAACTAGAAATGTATCCCTCAAGCTTAAACTGCGAGTCATACAGTTGTATTATGTCATCTTTTATTAAACAAGTATTATCGCCTATGTCACTTTGCAATTGTTCCATCAATATATTTGCAGGTATTGCTATACCATCGCCGTCTTTTAAAGGACATTTAAGTTCTAAAATATCATTTACTTGGCGGCTTCCAAATATGGCTGATACATTGGCTAAAATGTCGTGAGATCCATGGGTCTGTACTGCTATAGATTTTGCTCCCTTTGCTGTTTGATTACTGCATATAATACGTACACCACGAGAACCTAGACAGTATGCCTGAAGTATTTGGCACATTTTTGTAAATTCTTTCTTAATATTACGCACAAAATCTCTTCTACGCACCGGCAATGTTTCGAATAGACTTGAAAGAGTTACAGTCGTTCCAATGCCTCTAGCACAAGGTTGTTTCTTTTTAATTTTACCCTCATGATCCAAGTCAATTTTAATAGCCACTTCTGTAGTTTTATGACGCGTGGTAATCGACATATTTGCCAAGGCACATAATGAACTTAAAGCTTCGCCACGAAAACCAAAAGTATCTACTGATTGTAGGTCTATAAATTCTCTTAGTTTGGATGTATGATATTTAGCAGCTAAAAATAATATATTCTTTCTATAGCACATTAAATTTTATAATTTAAGTTTGCTTACTCATTCCTTCAAGATTTTTTTCTTCGACACCGCAACCATTATCACTGACTTCTAGGGATTCTAAGCCCTGGTCACGCAGTTTAACTTCCACCAAAGTTGCACCAGCATCTATAGCATTTTCTACCAATTCCTTAACAGCCACCGCCAAACTTAAAACCACCTATTTCCACAGAAATTTAATGTAAATTTATTGTACAATTTTGCTTGTTAATTTTAGTTACTTGACCGGAACATATTTTATGTACTGTCGCCTTGTTAATGGCTTTAATTGACATTGACTCATCTTTTGTTGCTTCTGGTATTAAATTTTCGTTAGATTCCATTATTGATGTTTTGTATCTTTTGTAAGAAAATTTCCGCGCCTAGGTTAATTTTGATAAAAAAAATTCTTGGAGATGACATTTGTTCAGAGTAGCCCAAAACGAATTTAACATCAAATTCGCCTTAGAGTTGCCGATTAAGCGCCTTCGGAGCTAGAATCAGCGGTTATTAACAGACAGACGAAAAATCGCATTTTTTTCTTACTTGAGGGCAAGGCAAATTCATATTGGTGTCATTTTCGAGACAGCTGCTTATTGTTTTTTTTTGTATGTATGCTGAATGTCAAGCTTTGTTTACATTTTGTGGAAAAATTAGTTAAAATTTAAAATTCAATTAAAATCTAAAAACTTGAAAAAAACTTATTTAAATTTTATAAGACAAAAAATTAACATCAAATATAAACACAAGTTTAAGAAGGCGTAAGGAATAAGTGGAGCCGCAATAAATTTGCAATACTGGAAAAATATTTACCTTCTAAAGCAATTATGCTTATTTAAAAAAAAAAAAAAAATTCCTTTTATTATAGTGTCAACAAATAATTTTGACATTTACTCCAAAGCTCGACTCATCCAAGGTCTGCGCAAGAAGCCAGATGTTTATTTGGTTAATTCCTCAACGATGTCAAATGCTGTTTACATTTTCCCTATACATGTGTATTTTTGTTTACGTTTTCATTTTTTTTTGCCACACATACATGCACACAAATCACATTTTTCCTTTTGTTTTCCCTATGTAGTAGTAAGATTTTGACAGCGGCGCGCGGCGGGGAATTTTACACAAACAAAATGCTTGTTGTTTTTTGTATTGTTGTATTGTTGTAGAATAAGTACCAGGTATGTTCATTAGGGAGAGTTTTCATTATTAACTAATGTAATGTCAAATTAATTTATTGGATTTTGACGCTTGTTTTAATTTATTTCCATATTTTCTTTTGTTTGACGTGATATAGGTTTTGAAATTGAGAACAAAATTTCTAATGACTATACCTAGTACTCAGGGCTGTCAGATATGGCGATTTCTCGCCAAACGTGGCGATTTTGAAACGTTTTTGGCGATGGGATTTCCCATTTGGCGACTGGCGACTTTTATGGCGATTTCTGACATAACTTGGCTATTTTTATTATATATATTATTTTGGCGATTTTGTTTAAACTCCAGTAATGAAATCGGTGAGGCTGAAGTGTACGATCTTATAGACTTGTGTACTTAATTTAAGTTTTTAACTGAATACATATATGATCTCCATTTTATGTTATTTAAAAAAAAATTACAGAAACAAAACAAAATTTACTTCGGCGACTTTTTTCTATTTTTCTCAGTTTTTGGCGATTTTTGACAAAAAAATTATACTAGCGTTTTTTGTATGCAAAATTTAATTTAAAAAAAAGAAAATTTTGCAAAAACTGAACAAAATTGACGTTTGGCGATTTCTGACATCCGGTTTGGCGATGGAGCTCAAAAAAATCTGACAGCCCTGCTTGTACTTATACTACCATGGACTCATCCATGTGTTCCGAACAATATGTTTGAGTTTGACGTCTTACTTTGAGAGAGAGAGAGAGAGAGAGAGAGAGAGAGAGAGAAATTATTTTGTTTGGCAAGTTCAAGGCCCATTGAAAAGGTCTGCGCAAGAAGCCTGATGATCATTGTTTTCGTTCTTTTGAGCTTTCAATGTTGTTTACATACACGTTTTTTCCTTTTGCTTTGTATATGTGGTAGTAAGTTTTTGACAGTTTAAAAGAAAAAGTTTTTTGTTTTTGTACAAGTAAGCAGACCTGATAGATGGGCCTTGGGCAAGTTTTTTCCAAAATGGGTGAATCTTTCTGCAAAACCCTCTCAGTATAAAAATTATTCTCCGGACGAAAAGATTGTTCGGAACGCACGGGTGAATCGGGCTTTACAGAGTGTCCCGGTAGGCTAGCAAGTAATAAGTTAGTCTAGCAGTTGGTTGCGAGTTCGATTCTCGCCAGAGACTCAGGTCTGTCTCCTGCAGACAAGCGTTGAGCTTCGCGGGCTAAGCTTAGGAAAAAGAGCTTTTAACAAAAACAAAATCTATAGACCCATAACTATAGTCATACACAAAGCATACTTTAAGAGTTCTAAAGTAAACTTTTATAAAAAATGTTTTTGATCTACTATAGACAAGCAAAAGCATACTTTACACGTTGTTCTTAACTTATTTAACAACAGCATCAGCTGTTTTCGCCAAGTCAAAAAGTTCTTGCAAAAAGTTAAAAATGTTACAATGTACAAGATATTCGTCGATATTTTGCAATTATTATTGATTTGGAGGAAATACTTTAGCTTTTAACACAAAATACATATGTATGTATAGGCCCCAATTGTGTAAAACGCAATGACAAAAATTACAATGAAAGCAAAAACAAAGTCAAAAATATTTTGTAATTTTGTTGTTGCTTTCTATATAAATTCACATTGCGTTTTTAAAATTTTCACCGCTACAAGGTATGCAGCAAGGTATATTTACACAAGGTAAACTCGTTGGCCCATATGTTTGTCAGCTGATTACCCCTAGTTGGAACCTTAACGTAAAATTTCGTGTATATGAGAAACAATTTGTACATGTGTGCGTTAAATTGTTTTTGTTTTATATGAAGACAATTTTGACAATTCGGTTCCTTTTATAGAGCAGCATGTATACACTCCCAAATGAGTCTACCTTGTGTAAATATACCTTGGTATGCAGTGTTTTATTTATATTTTAATTTTCAATGTCAGCTGCTTAGAGTTGCCACTTGCTTATATTTTCTTGTATTTTGTATGAAAAAATTTTCTACATTTGAGGTGGCTCCCAGTTAAAGTCGGTTCAATTTAAAACATACTTTAATTTCGACTATAGTTGCAAAATAATTAAAATAATGTTTTTCTTTTAAAGTTGTTTTTTAAAAGAACCGACTTTAGCGTTTGACTATGAATATGAGCCATAGTATTTAAAAAAAAACTTTTAAATTCTATCTCATGATGCAGTCCCCTGAATGAATTCGCCTTGCTGGAGGAATAATCCTGAAAACCAGGTAGAAGCTCAAAAGTGTCCTTTACTCAACGCAAGAAAGATTCATTACTTGTAAGAAGACAATTCATTGCGGATAGTATACCAAAACGTTAGAGCCAATCGAAGATGTGTCAATTGAAGATACCTGAAGCGGATAATAATATTCTTACGGTGACGAATGCTCAAGTTACGACAGGGGAGTCAAATTGTTAGATTGAAGAGAATTCCCTAGTGTTATGTTAGGTATATTATAGAGCATTATTAGCATAAAATAATTTTAAAGAGGTATTGCAACACACAAACACTGTATGTATATTAGTGCTGGTTCACACAGGTCAAGTTTGACTCTTCAAGTCTTGAGCTTTTAGGAGAGAGGGGTAAAGAGAATGGAAAGGGGTACATACTTGGCCGTACCAGTCAGTTTTGTATTTTTCTTTTCTTTTTTCATCCGTAATATAATAAAAAGCTACAAAGTTGAAGGAAAAGAAAACAAAAATTAATTTTGTGCATGAACGTGAACGCAAGTTCAAAAGAAAATTTAAATAAAACTGTTCAAGTTTTGAGCTTTTAGGAGAGAAAGGAAAAGAGAATGCCATTTATTTTCCCCTCTATCCTAAAAACTCAAGACTTGAAGAGTCAAACTTGACGTGTGTGAACCAGAACTTACTTGGTGGCCACACGATCAAGTTTTGCCTTTCAATTCCTTTCAATTTGCAATACACTCTCAGTTTTTCACTAACACACTCACACTTTTTAAATTGACCACGAGATGGCTTTCAATTTGACCTTTCCATTTGGTTGGCAATTTACTTTCAATTTAACAGCTGAGTAAAAGTTTGTCTCTGTTGTTGTTGACATCTTGGAAGTAAATTGCTTACAAATTGAGTGCAGCCTACGTCACAGCTTTCAATTTATGTTAATTTTGACAAGCAGTATATGTAAAAGACTATCAAGAACAACTTGAACGTGTGGCCGCAGGGTTAGGTATCAAAGTGCAAAATTGAGCTAAATGATGCGGTAGATCTTTTATATATGGACAATGTTAGTAGTAGATTTTTCGAAAAAATACCTACACGTGCTAAAAACAAATTTCCCCTACAAAAATCCCTACGCATTATTGTCATTAAAATAGATGAAAAAAACATTGGTTATTAAAAATGAATTTTATTCGAGTATGTACATATGCATATTAAAGATTTGACAAAGGTTTTCTTCATCAAAAAATTTAACAAGAACACACATTGTTTTGGAAGACGAAATATATGCTTCGTCTACGGAGACAGAAAATTCATATTTTTGTAGTTTTAGTGTTAGTTTAGATTTTTTTTCCTCTGCTTATACGTTCGTAATATTATTGTGCACTTTGTTCTTCCCAATTTGCTCTTTTTATACCCTTCACCACAGGTGGAAAAGGGTATATATAAGTTTGTCATAACGTTTGTAATTTCCACAATATTGATTTTAGACCCCATAAAGTATATATATTCTGGGTCCATATGAGAAGAGAAGTTAATTTAACGATGTCCGTCTGACCGTCTGTCCGTCTTACGTTTGATATGTGTTTTCCGGATAATCCAGATATGATAGCGGCTAGGTTGTTTTACATTTATGTTACATACAGTCCACCATTTCTTGCTATTGAAATTCAGCCAGATCGGTCCAAAAATTACGAAGATATGAGCAAAAAACCACGACTACCTCTTAATTTTTCCAAAAATCCCTTGTTGTTGTATTTTTTTTATTTCTGTATATCTTGAGAACGGCAAGAGCCAAAGTTTCCAAATTAGGTACACACATTTAGGTTGCCAATACACACCATCCTACAAAATGTGGGCGGGATTGAAGAAGTGGGCGTGGTACCTCCCGTACAAAAAAAATTAAAAATTGTATAAAAACCTAAATTTAAGGGCTGCCATATGTCCTATGGATATGACTTATATATCAAAATATCGGAAATTTTTAGTAGAACATATTTTATAAAAAACTCGGGAAAATCGGTTTAGATACAAAAAAGTTATGACCAAAATTAAATTTTTTTTAAATACCCAACTTTCGGGAACCATAGATCTCCTCGAGTCCAAGTTTTATAACCCAACTAATTGGCAAATTTCTTCATAAACACGTCGGTATATAAATCTGTCAAATCGGTTAAAAAATGGCTGAGTTATAATCAAAATACTGAAATCCCATAAATTACTTTTTTTATACCCTTCACCTCAGGTGGAAAAGGGTATATATAAGTTTGTCATAACGTTTGTAATTTCCACAATATTGATTTTAGACCCCATAAAGTATATATATTCTGGGTCAATATGAGAAGAGAAGTTGATTTAACGATGTCCGTCTGACCGTCTGTCCGTCTGTCCGTCTTACGTTTGATATGTGTTTTCCGGATAATCCAGACATGATAGTGGCTAGGTTGTTTTACATTTATGTTACATACAGTCCACCATTTCTTGCTACTGAAATTCAGCCAGATCGGTCCAAAGTTCCCGGTTCGAATCTTGGTTTTTTAAAAAAAAATTTTTTTTTTAATATTTTTATTTTTTTATGTTCTAAAAAAGATTTAAAAAAAATATTTACCAGTTTTCGCTTTTTAAATTTTATTTATAATGAAGTTTGAGGTATTGCAAATATATATGTATATGTAAAAATTATTTAGTTTTTGTCTAGTTGCTCTGTATTCTGCTCGCACAATGGTAAAGGGTATATAAGATTCGGCACAGCCGAATATCTCTTACTTGTTTATTATACCCTTCACCAGAGGTGTAAAAGGGTATATATAAGTTTGTCATTACGTTTGTAATTTCCACAATATTGATTTTAGACCCCATAAAGTATATATATTCTGGGTCCATATGAGAAGAGAAGTTGATTTAACAATGTCCGTCTGTCCGTCTGTCCGTCTTACGCTTGATATGTGTTTTCCGGGAAAACCAGACATGATAGCGGCTAGGTTGTTTTACATTTATGTCACATATAGTCCACCATTTCGTGCTATTAAAATTCAGCAAGATCGGTCCACAAATGACTGAGATATGATCAAAAAACCACGACTGCCTCTAATTTTTTCCAAAAATCCCTTGTTGTTGTTGTATTTTTATTGCTTTTTTCTGTATATCTGGAGAACGGTAAGAGCCAAAGTTTCCAAATTGGGTACACACATTTTGGTTGTCAATACACACCACCCTACAAAATGTGGGCGGGATGGGAGAAGTGAGCGTGGTACCTCCCGTACAAAAAAAGTAAAAATTGTATAAAAACCCTAATTTTAGGGCTGTCATATGTCCTATGGATATGACTTATATACCAAAATATCGGAAATTTTTAGTAGAACATATTTTATAAAGAACTCGGGAAAATCGGTTCAGATACAAAAAAGTTATGACCAAAATTATTTTTTTTTTTTTTAAATACCCATTTTCGGTAACCATGGATCTTCCCGAGTCCAAGTTTTATAACACAAATAAATGGTAAATTTCTTGCTCAACACGTCGCTATATAAATCTGTCAAATCGGTTAAAAAATGGCTGAGTTATAATCAAAATACTGAAATCCCAAAAGTTACTCTTTTTTATAATTAAGAGTTTGTTTTTTTTATAATTAAGTTTGCTTAAATATATGTACACATATGTAGGTATATATATATATATATATATATATATATATATATGTATGCCTAAAAGCCAATTTAATGGAAATGTTATTTTTAAGCACGTTGGTATATAAATGTGCCAAATCGGTTAAAAATGGTTAAGTTATGTGCAAAATACTCCAAAAAAGGACTAAAAACATTAACATTTTTATAAAAACTAAAATTTTACAGCTGTATTATGACCTATTCATACGTTTTAAAAATTGTATAAAAACCTAAATTTTAGGGCTGTCATATGTCCTATGGAAATGACTTATATACCAAAATATCGGAAATTTTAAGTAGAACATATTTTATAAAGAACTCGGGAAAACCGGTTTTTTTTTATATACCCATTTTCGGTAGCCATGGATCTTCCCGAGTCCAAGTTTTATAACACAAATAAATGGTAAATTTCTTGCTAAACACGTCGGTATATAAATCTGTCAAATCGGTTAAAAAATGGCTGAGTTATAATCAAAATACTGAAATCCCAAAAGTTACTCTTTTTTATACCCTTCACCACAGGTGTAAAAGGGTATATATAAGTTTGTCATAACGTTTGTAATTTCCACAATATTGATTTTAGACCCCATAAAGTATATATATTCTGGGTCCATATGAGAAGAGAAGTTGATTTAACGATGTCCGTCTGTCCGTCTGTCCGTCTGTCCGTCTGTCCGTCTTACGTTTGATATGTGTTTTCCGGATAATCCAGACATGATAGCGGCTAGGTTGTTTTACATTTATGTCACATATAGTCCACCATTTCTTGCTATTGAAATTCAGCAAGATCGGTCCACAAATGGCTGAGATATGATCAAAAAACCACGACTGCCTCTAATTTTTTCCAAAAATCCCTTGTTGTTGTTGTATTTTTATTGCTTTTTTCTGTATATCTGGAGAACGGCAAGAGCCAAAGTTTCCAAATTAAGTACAAACATTAAGGTTGTCAATACACACCACCCTACAAAATGTGGGCGGGATTGGAGAAGTGGGCGTGGTACCTCCCGTACAAAAAAAATTAAAAATTGTATAAAAACCTAAATTTTAGGGCTGTCATATGTCCTATGGATATGACTTATATACCAAAATATCGGAAATTTTTAGTAGAACATATTTTATAAAGAACTCGGGAAAATCGGTTCAGATACAAAAAAGTTATGACCAAAATTATTTTTTTTTTTTTTAAATACCCATTTTCGGTAACCATGGATCTTCCCGAGTCCAAGTTTTATAACACAAATAAATGGTAAATTTCTTGCTCAACACGTCGGTATATAAATCTGTCAAATCGGTTAAAAAATGGCTGAGTTATAATCAAAATACTGAAATCCCAAAAGTTACTCTCTTTTATAATTAAGTTTGTTTTTTTTATAATTAAGTTTGCTTAAATATATGTACACATATGTAGGTATATATATATATATATGCCTAAAAGCCAATTTAATGGAAATGTTATTTTTAAGCACGTTGGTATATAAATCTGCCAAATCGGTTAAAAATGGTTAAGTTATGTGCAAAATACTCCAAAAAAGGACTAAAAACATTAACATTTTTATAAAAACTAAAATTTTACAGCTGTATTATGACCTATTCATACGTTTTAAAAATTGTATAAAAACCTAAATTTTAGGGCTGTCATATGTCCTATGGAAATGACTTATATACCAAAATATCGGAAATTTTAAGTAGAACATATTTTATAAAGAACTCGGGAAAACCGGTTTTTTTAAAATACCCATTTTCGGTAGCCATGGATCTTCCCGAGTCCAAGTTTTATAACACAAATAAATGGTAAATTTCTTGCTAAACACGTCGGTATATAAATCTGTCAAATCGGTTAAAAAATGGCTGAGTTATAATCAAAATACTGAAATCCCAAAAGTTACTCTTTTTTATAATTAAGTTTGTTTTTTATTTTATAAGTTATGTGCAAAATACTCCAAAAAAGGACTAAAAACATTAACATTTTTATAAAAACTAAAATTTTAGAGCTGTATTATGACCTATTCATACGTTTTAGATATCAAAATATCGGAAATCTTTAGAAAAACTCGGAATATCGGTAAAAAAAAAAGTAATGTCAAAAATATAGTTTTTTTTTAATACCTATTTTCGTGAACCATAGAACTTCCCGACTACAAGTTTTATCACCAAAGTAAATAGTAATTTTATACTTTAAGATGTCGGCATGACCAAATACTGAAATTCGATCAAAACTTAACGTGCTATATATTAATTAAACTTTTAATATATTTAATAGCACGCAATCATGTGCAAATAATTAAATAAAACTAAACGATATATATTTTATAAATATACATGTATATATACATGTATTTAAATATATATATAAACTTCTGTTCTTTCCAAACCATGGTGAAGGGTATATAAGATTCGGCATAGCCGAATATAGCACTCTTACTTGTTTATAATGGTATTGAATTTTAACGTCATAACGTTTGTAATTTCCACAATATTGATTTTAGACCCCATAAAGTATATATATTCTGGGTCAATATGAGAAGAGAAGTTGATTTAACGATGTCCGTCTGTTCGTCTGTCCGTCTTACGTTTGATATGTGTTTTCCGGATAATCCAGACATGATAGCGGCTAGGTTGTTTTACATTTATGTTACATACAGTCCACCATTTCTTGCTATTGAAATTCAGCCAGATCGGTCCAAAAACTACGTAGATATGAGCAAAAAACCACGACTACCTCTAAATTTTTCCAAAAATCCCTTGTTGTTGTATTTTTTTTATTTCTGTATATCTTAAGAACGGCAAGAGCCAAAGTTTCCAAATTAGGTACACACATTTAGGTTGCCAATACACACCATCCTACAAAATGTGGGCGGGATTGGAGAAGTGGGCGTGGTACCTCCCGTACAAAAAAAATTAAAAATTGTATAAAAACCTAAATTTAAGGGCTGCCATATGTCCTATGGATATGACTTATATATCAAAATATCGGAAATTTTTAGTAGAACATATTTTATAAAAAACTCGGGAAAATCGGTTTAGATACAAAAAAGTTATGACCAAAATTAATTTTTTTTTTTAAATACCCAACTTTCGGGAACCATAGATCTCCCCGAGTCCAAGTTTTATAACCCAACTAATTGGCAAATTTCTTCATAAGCACGTCGGTATATAAATCTGTCAAATCGGTTAAAAAATGGCTGAGTTATAATCAAAATACTGAAATCCCATAAATTACTCTTTTTATACCCTTCACCTCAGGTGGAAAAGGGTATATATAAGTTTGTCATAACGTTTGTAATTTCCACAATATTGATTTTAGACCCCATAAAGTATATATATTCTGGGTCCATATGAGAAGAGAAGTTGATTTAACGATGTCCGTCTGTCCGTCTGACCGTCTGTCCGTCTGTCCGTCTGTCCGTCTTACGTTTGATATGTGTTTTCCGGATAATCCAGACATGATAGTGGCTAGGTTGTTTTACATTTATGTTACATACAGTCCACCATTTCTTGCTATTGAAATTCAGCCAGATCGGTCCAAAGTTCCCGGTTCGATTCTTGGTTTTTTAAAAAAAAAAATTTTTTTAATATTTTTATTTTTTTTATGTTCTAAAAAAGATTTAAAAAAAATATTTACCAGTTTTCGCTTTTTAAATTTTATTTATAATGAAGTTTGAGGTATTGCAAATATGTATGTATATGTAAAAATTATTTAGTTTTTGCCTAGTTGCTCTGTATTCTGCTCGCACAATGGTAAAGGGTATATAAGATTCGGCACAGCCGAATATAGCACTCTTACTTGTTTATAATGGTATTGAATTTTAAATCAAACACTTTTAAATCATAAGCGCGAGCATTTTTGTGTCGATTTTTAAGCGTGCAAGTGATTAATCAGTTTTAAATCACCAAAAGTATTCAAAAAATACTCATACCGATGATTTTTGAAAAAACTATCTTCCAAATGCTAGCAGGGCTAAACCTCCTCCATTTTCGAAATAACAGTATAACCAGTGTTGGGCAAAATACATGGTTCGGGGTATTTAAAATACAAAATACTTGCTGGTCATGTATTCAAAATACAAAATACTTTCAGGTTATGTGTTTAAAGTACAAAATACTTACACATCTGTATGTATTTAAAATACAAAATACTTCCTGCTATTGTACGTATTTCAAATACAAAATACTTCCACGTCATGTACATGTATGTATTTAAAATACGAAATACACCATTTTTATTCAAACCAAAAAATACTTAAGATAAAACTAATTAACAAAACAATTGTTTCCTTTCATAAATATCAGATTTTTGAAAGCAGCATCAGACAAACAGTTACTTGTTGGAGAATAAATAAAACCTGCTGAAGAAAATAAACTTTCTACAGGTCCTGATGAGCACAAACTTGTATTAAACTCTATGAATACTATTTTTATATTTGGATAGTGATAATGTCTTTGCTTTTGTCACTGAGGAAACTAACAAATTCCAACTCCAAATTTGATGTCCTAGATTCACCATCATCTCTATCAACGAAAACAACAAAATCGTCGTCTTCTTTTCTTGTGCTTCTACTTCTGATATTTCCAGGTGTCATTTTAAGTTTTTTGTAATTTTCCTCCAGAGTATAAATTGCAAGTTTCGGATTCTTTGCCTTTCTTCTTATGTATTTAAAATACAAAATACAAACTACTTATATTTATTGTATATAATTAGTATTGTGGTTATTTTGTTGAACTATTTATGGTTTTGAATCCAAATTTTTAATATTTTTAATTAGGCTTAAGTTCATCAAATTTAATTTTCATTAAATTATTTTTATGAAGAAAGGAATTTTACAACATGAAATTAATTTAAATTTACTGATAATTTTTCATTCTTGACTGAAGCTGGGCTCGAACCCAGGCGTTTTTTACGGACAGGTTACCCTTACATGTTTCGATTGCAACCACTCAATCTCTTCAGAGGGCTTGCCGTTTTACACTCGCAGCCATCGACGACTGCTGACGTCAATAGTCAAACATCAATCCTTAAACCAAATTGTATTTAAATTAAAAATATTAAAAATTTGGATTTAAAACCATAAATAGCTCAACAAAATAACCACAATACTAAATTATTGTTAAAGCTAAGGCACGAGCTCTATGTTTGCATTTGTCCTTCAAGTTGTGCTGAAAAAGGCCAACAAGAAAAAGAAAGACAAAAAATGAAAAACAAAACAAATGTACTTTGGACTTCAAGAAGAATTCTTGACAAAAGTACGAAAAAACAGAAGTAAGGAAAAACATGTAAAATAAATTAAAATAGATAATCATTCAAAGCAAATTTCGATCTACCAAAGCTTAAATACAATTTGGTTTAAGGATTGATGTTTGACTATTGACGTCAGCAGTCGTCGATGGCTGCGAGTGTTAAACGGCAAGCCCTCTGAAGAGATTGAGTGGTTGCAATCGAAACAAGTAAGGGTAACCTGTCCGTAAAAAACGCGTGGGTTCGAGCCCAGCTTCAGTCAAGAATGAAAAATTATCAGTAAATTTTAATTAATTTCATGTTGTAAAATTCCTTTCTTCATAAAAATAATTTAATGAAAATTAAATTTGATGGACTTAAGCTTTATTTTATATATTTAAAATACAAAATACTTGCGCGTTATGTATTTAAAATACAAATACAAAATACGTATTTGTATTTTAAATACATACGTATTTCAAATACTGCCAAGCCCTGGGCATAACTAAAAAACAAGAGCTAACCTAAAAACTCGGTTAGCATCACTGGATTCAGCGTACCCGTATTAGTTTAAAACGCCAAGTACCCCACTTGTCTCAAACAAGTGTCATATTCTAGCACAGTGTCATTATTAAATACTCGTTCTTTGTACAAATAATTTTTCTTTTTTTTGTGTCTGCTAAACAAATTTCCAAGGTATATTTACACAAGGTAAACTCGTTGGCCCATATGTTTGTCAGCTGATTACCCCTAGTTGGAACCCAAACGTCAAATTTCGTGTATATGAGCCAAAATTTGTACATCTGTGCGTTAAATTGTTTTTGTTTTATATGAAGACAATTTTGACAACTCGGTTCCTTTTATAGAGCAGCATATCTACACTCCCAAATGAGTCCACCTTGTGTAAATATACCTTGCAAATTTCTTTCATTTACCAAAAATATATTTATTTTGCGATAAATTTTATTGAAATCAAAATTCTTTTATGCATTTGTCATTAGTCTAAAGTTATTTTTAAGAAAATTAAATTTTTAGTCAATGAAGATGGTTTGTAGGCACACTTAACTGTAGGCAGCTCATAGATAAGATTGCGATGTCTCATAAATATTTAAACATTAAAAAATGTCCTTTAGTCATGTTGGAAAATCAAATTAAAATTAAGTTCACTCAAACAATGTTCTTAAAAGATGGAACATTGATTTAATTAAAAGTTTAAATAATATTTCTCCCAACACGCGCTCAAACGTACATCATAATTATGACATTTTAAAAGTTTGCCAAGTCCTTGCAAACATTTACATATGTAGCTGATTTTTGAAAGATGGAAGTGACTGAGCGTAATTTTTCTTACGCTTCTGAACTATAGAAATATGATTTTGGACAATTTTACAATGATTCCTGGTATTAAAACAAAAACTAAATTGGACCAAATTTCAATACAGTCGTGCAGAGTTGTTAGCGTTTTATGCGTTTAAAATGCTTCTTGGAAGGTTGCTTTGTATGCGACATATGTTAAATTATGGACCAATTATCACAAAATTGCATGGTGTTATTTTTAGCCATACCAACCTAAGTACTAAATTTCACTACAACACCTTTATTTGGCATATTTAAATGATATCCCAGAGTAGCTTTGGAATCTATGGTAAATTATGGACGAATCATAACGAAATTTGACAGCTTATGCAACTGTGATAGACCAAATTTTACTGCGATAACAATATTCGTTATTGTTGAAGTCACACTAAAGTATTTACCGAGAGTAGGCTTAATATGAAGCCTATGGTAAATTATAGACCGATCATTATAAAATTAAAGAGGTGTCTTCGTGCCCCAAAGACGACGCTTCCACAGTAAACAAGGCTTCCCGAGGGAAGCTAAGAGTTATGATAGTTAAATGATATTATTGGCAATGATTATAAAGGATGTCAGTTTTTTTTGAACTTTTACTATAGCAAATGTTTGCTGGGATCGTATACACTTATGTATATAGATCAGAGCTGTAAATGAATCATTCATTTTTGAATTAATTCGTGAATCATTCATGCATTGAATTAGCAAATTTTGAATTAATTCTTTTCACACAATTAAATGAATTGAATGAATTTTGAGTCAATTCAAATGAATTAGACAGAAATGAATTACAATTCGTTTTCCAATTCAAATGAATTTGTAAAATGAATTGCAATTCGTTTCCAATTCAAACGAATTTCTTAAAGTGAATTGCAGTTCATTTTACAGATTCATTTGAATTGAATTGATTCTGAATTAATTCAAACTGAATTAGAACAAGTAAGAGTGCTATATTCGGCTATGCCGAATCTTATATACCCTTCACCATGGTTTGGAAAGAACAGAAGTTTATATATATATTTAAATACATGTATATATACATGTATATTTATAAAATATATATCGTTTAGTTTTATTTAATTATTTGCACATGATTGCGTGCTATTAAATATATTAAAAGTTTAATTAATATATAGCACGTTAAGTTTTGATCGAATTTCAGTATTTGGTCATGCCGACATCTTAAAGTATAAAATTACCATTTACTTTGGTGATAAAACTTGTAGTCGGGAAGTTCTATGGTTCACGAAAATAGGTATTAAAAAAAAACTATATTTTTGACATTACTTTTTTTTTTTACCGATATTCCGAGTTTTTCTAAAGATTTCCGATATTTTGATATCTAAAACGTATGAATAGGTCATAATACAGCTCTAAAATTTTAGTTTTCATAAAAATGTTAATGTTTTTAGTCCTTTTTTGGAGTATTTTGCACATAACTTAACCATTTTTAACCGATTTGGCAGATTTATATACCAATGTGCTTAAAAATAATATTTCCATTAAATTGGCTTATAGGCATATATATATATATACCTACATATTTGTACATATATTTAAGCAAACTTAATTATAAAAAAAACAAACTTAATTATAAAATAAAAAACAAACTTAATTTTAAAAAAAAGAGTAACTTTTGGGATTTCAGTATTTTGATTATAACTCAGCCATTTTTTAACCGATTTGACAGATTTATATACCGACGTGTTTAGCAAGAAATTTACCATTTATTTGTGTTATAAAACTTGGACTCGGGAAGATCCATGGCTACCGAAAATGGGTATTTAAAAAAAAACCGGTTTTCCCGAGTTCTTTATAAAATATGTTCTACTTAAAATTTCCGATATTTTGGTATATAAGTCATTTCCATAGGACATATGACAGCCCTAAAATTTAGGTTTTTATACAATTTTTAAAACGTATGAATAGGTCATAATACAGCTGTAAAATTTTAGTTTTTATAAAAATGTTAATGTTTTTAGTCCTTTTTTGGAGTATTTTGCACATAACTTAACCATTTTTAACCGATTTGGCAGATTTATATACCAACGTGCTTAAAAATAACATTTCCATTAAATTGGCTTTTAGGCATACATATATATATATATATATATATATATATATATATATACCTACATATGTGTACATATATTAAGGCAAACTTAATTATAAAAAAAACAAACTTAATTATAAAAAAAGAGTAACTTTTGGGATTTCAGTATTTTGATTATAACTCAGCCATTTTTTAACCGATTTGACAGATTTATATACCGACGTGTTTAGCAAGAAATTTACCATTTATTTGTGTTATAAAACTTGGACTCGGGAAGATCCATGGCTACCGAAAATGGGTATTTAAAAAAAAACCGGTTTTCCCGAGTTCTTTATAAAATATGTTCTACTTAAAATTTCCGATATTTTGGTATATAAGTCATTTCCATAGGACATATGACAGCCCTAAAATTTAGGTTTTTATACAATTTTTAAAACGTATGAATAGGTCATAATACAGCTGTAAAATTTTAGTTTTTATAAAAATGTTAATGTTTTTAGTCCTTTTTTGGAGTATTTTGCACATAACTTAACCATTTTTAACCGATTTGGCAGATTTATATACCAACGTGCTTAAAAATAACATTTCCATTAAATTGGCTTTTAGGCATACATATATATATATATATATATATATATATATATATATACCTACATATGTGTACATATATTAAGGCAAACTTAATTATAAAAAAAACAAACTTAATTATAAAAAAAGAGTAACTTTTGGGATTTCAGTATTTTGATTATAACTCAGCCATTTTTTAACCGATTTGACAGATTTATATACCGACGTGTTGAGCAAGAAATTTACCATTTATTTGTGTTATAAAACTTGGACTCGAGAAGATCCATGGTTACCGAAAATGGGTATTTAAAAAAAAATTTTGGTCATAACTTTTTTGTATCTGAACCGATTTTCCCGAGTTCTTTATAAAATATGTTCTACTAAAAATTTCCGATATTTTGGTATATAAGTCATATCCATAGGACATATGACAGCCCTAAAATTAGGGTTTTTATACAATTTTTACTTTTTTTTGTACGGGAGGTACCACGCCCACTTCTCCCATCCCGCCCACATTTTGTAGGGTGGTGTGTATTGACAACCAAAATGTGTGTACCCAATTTGGAAACTTTGGCTCTTACCGTTCTCCAGATATACAGAAAAAAGCAATAAAAATACAACAACAACAAGGGATTTTTGGAAAAAATTAGAGGCAGTCGTGGTTTTTTGATCATATCTCAGTCATTTGTGGACCGATCTTGCTGAATTTCAATAGCACGAAATGGTGGACTATATGTGACATAAATGTAAAACAACCTAGCCGCTATCATGTCTGGTTTTCCCGGAAAACACATATCAAGCGTAAGACGGACAGACGGACAGACGGACAGACGGACATTGTTAAATCAACTTCTCTTCTCATATGGACCCAGAATATATATACTTTATGGGGTCTAAAATCAATATTGTGGAAATTACAAACGTAATGACAAACTTATATATACCCTTTTACACCTCTGGTGAAGGTTTAAGGATTGATGTTTGACTATTGACGTCAGCAGTCGTCGATGGCTGCGAGTGTTAAACGGCAAGCCCTCTGAAGAGATTGAGTGGTTGCAATCGAAACAAGTAAGGGTAACCTGTCCGTAAAAAACGCGTGGGTTCGAGCCCAGCTTCAGTCAAGAATGAAAAATTATCAGTAAATTTTAATTAATTTCATGTTGTAAAATTCCTTTCTTCATAAAAATAATTTAATGAAAATTAAATTTGATGGACTTAAGCTTTATTTTATATATTTAAAATACAAAATACTTGCGCGTTATGTATTTAAAATACAAATACAAAATACGTATTTGTATTTTAAATACATACGTATTTCAAATACTGCCAAGCCCTGGGCATAACTAAAAAACAAGAGCTAACCTAAAAACTCGGTTAGCATCACTGGATTCAGCGTACCCGTATTAGTTTAAAACGCCAAGTACCCCACTTGTCTCAAACAAGTGTCATATTCTAGCACAGTGTCATTATTAAATACTCGTTCTTTGTACAAATAATTTTTCTTTTTTTTGTGTCTGCTAAACAAATTTCCAAGGTATATTTACACAAGGTAAACTCGTTGGCCCATATGTTTGTCAGCTGATTACCCCTAGTTGGAACCCAAACGTCAAATTTCGTGTATATGAGCCAAAATTTGTACATCTGTGCGTTAAATTGTTTTTGTTTTATATGAAGACAATTTTGACAACTCGGTTCCTTTTATAGAGCAGCATATCTACACTCCCAAATGAGTCCACCTTGTGTAAATATACCTTGCAAATTTCTTTCATTTACCAAAAATATATTTATTTTGCGATAAATTTTATTGAAATCAAAATTCTTTTATGCATTTGTCATTAGTCTAAAGTTATTTTTAAGAAAATTAAATTTTTAGTCAATGAAGATGGTTTGTAGGCACACTTAACTGTAGGCAGCTCATAGATAAGATTGCGATGTCTCATAAATATTTAAACATTAAAAAATGTCCTTTAGTCATGTTGGAAAATCAAATTAAAATTAAGTTCACTCAAACAATGTTCTTAAAAGATGGAACATTGATTTAATTAAAAGTTTAAATAATATTTCTCCCAACACGCGCTCAAACGTACATCATAATTATGACATTTTAAAAGTTTGCCAAGTCCTTGCAAACATTTACATATGTAGCTGATTTTTGAAAGATGGAAGTGACTGAGCGTAATTTTTCTTACGCTTCTGAACTATAGAAATATGATTTTGGACAATTTTACAATGATTCCTGGTATTAAAACAAAAACTAAATTGGACCAAATTTCAATACAGTCGTGCAGAGTTGTTAGCGTTTTATGCGTTTAAAATGCTTCTTGGAAGGTTGCTTTGTATGCGACATATGTTAAATTATGGACCAATTATCACAAAATTGCATGGTGTTATTTTTAGCCATACCAACCTAAGTACTAAATTTCACTACAACACCTTTATTTGGCATATTTAAATGATATCCCAGAGTAGCTTTGGAATCTATGGTAAATTATGGACGAATCATAACGAAATTTGACAGCTTATGCAACTGTGATAGACCAAATTTTACTGCGATAACAATATTCGTTATTGTTGAAGTCACACTAAAGTATTTACCGAGAGTAGGCTTAATATGAAGCCTATGGTAAATTATAGACCGATCATTATAAAATTAAAGAGGTGTCTTCGTGCCCCAAAGACGACGCTTCCACAGTAAACAAGGCTTCCCGAGGGAAGCTAAGAGTTATGATAGTTAAATGATATTATTGGCAATGATTATAAAGGATGTCAGTTTTTTTTGAACTTTTACTATAGCAAATGTTTGCTGGGATCGTATACACTTATGTATATAGATCAGAGCTGTAAATGAATCATTCATTTTTGAATTAATTCGTGAATCATTCATGCATTGAATTAGCAAATTTTGAATTAATTCTTTTCACACAATTAAATGAATTGAATGAATTTTGAGTCAATTCAAATGAATTAGACAGAAATGAATTACAATTCGTTTTCCAATTCAAATGAATTTGTAAAATGAATTGCAATTCGTTTCCAATTCAAACGAATTTCTTAAAGTGAATTGCAGTTCATTTTACAGATTCATTTGAATTGAATTGATTCTGAATTAATTCAAACTGAATTAGAACAAGTAAGAGTGCTATATTCGGCTATGCCGAATCTTATATACCCTTCACCATGGTTTGGAAAGAACAGAAGTTTATATATATATTTAAATACATGTATATATACATGTATATTTATAAAATATATATCGTTTAGTTTTATTTAATTATTTGCACATGATTGCGTGCTATTAAATATATTAAAAGTTTAATTAATATATAGCACGTTAAGTTTTGATCGAATTTCAGTATTTGGTCATGCCGACATCTTAAAGTATAAAATTACCATTTACTTTGGTGATAAAACTTGTAGTCGGGAAGTTCTATGGTTCACGAAAATAGGTATTAAAAAAAAACTATATTTTTGACATTACTTTTTTTTTTTACCGATATTCCGAGTTTTTCTAAAGATTTCCGATATTTTGATATCTAAAACGTATGAATAGGTCATAATACAGCTCTAAAATTTTAGTTTTCATAAAAATGTTAATGTTTTTAGTCCTTTTTTGGAGTATTTTGCACATAACTTAACCATTTTTAACCGATTTGGCAGATTTATATACCAATGTGCTTAAAAATAATATTTCCATTAAATTGGCTTATAGGCATATATATATATATACCTACATATTTGTACATATATTTAAGCAAACTTAATTATAAAAAAAACAAACTTAATTATAAAATAAAAAACAAACTTAATTTTAAAAAAAAGAGTAACTTTTGGGATTTCAGTATTTTGATTATAACTCAGCCATTTTTTAACCGATTTGACAGATTTATATACCGACGTGTTTAGCAAGAAATTTACCATTTATTTGTGTTATAAAACTTGGACTCGGGAAGATCCATGGCTACCGAAAATGGGTATTTAAAAAAAAACCGGTTTTCCCGAGTTCTTTATAAAATATGTTCTACTTAAAATTTCCGATATTTTGGTATATAAGTCATTTCCATAGGACATATGACAGCCCTAAAATTTAGGTTTTTATACAATTTTTAAAACGTATGAATAGGTCATAATACAGCTGTAAAATTTTAGTTTTTATAAAAATGTTAATGTTTTTAGTCCTTTTTTGGAGTATTTTGCACATAACTTAACCATTTTTAACCGATTTGGCAGATTTATATACCAACGTGCTTAAAAATAACATTTCCATTAAATTGGCTTTTAGGCATACATATATATATATATATATATATATATATATATATATACCTACATATGTGTACATATATTAAGGCAAACTTAATTATAAAAAAAACAAACTTAATTATAAAAAAGAGTAACTTTTGGGATTTCAGTATTTTGATTATAACTCAGCCATTTTTTAACCGATTTGACAGATTTATATACCGACGTGTTGAGCAAGAAATTTACCATTTATTTGTGTTATAAAACTTGGACTCGAGAAGATCCATGGTTACCGAAAATGGGTATTTAAAAAAAAATTTTGGTCATAACTTTTTTGTATCTGAACCGATTTTCCCGAGTTCTTTATAAAATATGTTCTACTAAAAATTTCCGATATTTTGGTATATAAGTCATATCCATAGGACATATGACAGCCCTAAAATTAGGGTTTTTATACAATTTTTACTTTTTTTTGTACGGGAGGTACCACGCCCACTTCTCCCATCCCGCCCACATTTTGTAGGGTGGTGTGTATTGACAACCAAAATGTGTGTACCCAATTTGGAAACTTTGGCTCTTACCGTTCTCCAGATATACAGAAAAAAGCAATAAAAATACAACAACAACAAGGGATTTTTGGAAAAAATTAGAGGCAGTCGTGGTTTTTTGATCATATCTCAGTCATTTGTGGACCGATCTTGCTGAATTTCAATAGCACGAAATGGTGGACTATATGTGACATAAATGTAAAACAACCTAGCCGCTATCATGTCTGGTTTTCCCGGAAAACACATATCAAGCGTAAGACGGACAGACGGACAGACGGACAGACGGACATTGTTAAATCAACTTCTCTTCTCATATGGACCCAGAATATATATACTTTATGGGGTCTAAAATCAATATTGTGGAAATTACAAACGTAATGACAAACTTATATATACCCTTTTACACCTCTGGTGAAGGGTATAAAAAAGAATTAGCAATTCATTTCCAACTCATTGATTTTATTTTGCATTGGAATGGAATTGTCAGGTAGCGGCAAAATAGGAATTAAATTATTAGGTATAGGCGAAAATCCTATCAAAATGGAAAAATTTTGTTTATTTGCTAAAAGAAACTTAAATTTTTATTTTTATTAAATAGTGTAAAATATTATTAAAAGTGTGTTTAACAAAAATTTTTTGTTTAAATAATCTCATATTTGTGTATTGTGGAAAATTTATTTTTTTTTAAATTCAATCGAATTTTAAAGATTTTAGCAATTTTGAATCTCAACAACATTTTTTGCTGTCAAAGCTATGTTCGTTTACTCAAAATTCTTACTACTCTTACTACAATTGGAAAATTTGTTTACTTTTTATATTAAAAACTTCAAACTGCAATAAAATATAGTAAATTTTAATAATTCCCCCTAGATCTGCTCTTGAATTCGATTGATTGCAACTCATTTTTGATTTCATTCATTTGAATTGCAATTCATTTTTCTAATTCATTTAATTAAATTCAAAATCAATTCAATTCAAATGAATCTGTAAAATGAATTGCAATTCACTTTAAGAAATTCGTTTGAATTAGAAACGAATTGCAATTCATGTTACAAATTCATTTGAATTGGAAAACGAATTGAAATTCATTTCTGTCTAATTCATTTGAATTGACTCAAATTTCATTCAATTCATTAATTTGTGTGAAAAGAATTAATTCAAAATTTGCTAATTCATTAATGAATTAAAATCAAAAATGAATGATCCATTTACAGCTCTGATATAGATAATATCAAGCAACAACCCTTCATATTTATATCGTTACATTATAAAAATAACTTTGTTATTGGAGTACATGAAAATAATGACAGTCTGCTTTCACACGTTACATCTTTTGATGCTCAACTCTTATGTTTTTAGGTGAGGGAAGAAAGAAAAAGGGGGTTAGTACGGAGATGCCTTTACTCGGTCAGTACGCCTTGTGTTTTTATTCGTTGGTATATGCACAACGATGGCTGCAAGCGGCGCTGCTAGAAGTAAGATCTTACATTATTTTTTAAGATTTTTCAACCGAAAAAAGATTTTAAGATTTTTTCCCCAAAAACAAGATTTTTGGTTTTGTCTAGACGAAGGTCAGGTTTAACTAAAAAAAAAAATTTCTTTGTTCCCATTTGAAAATTTTTAAACTAAATAACGCATCCTTGCGGCTTACTTGAAAAAAATACTTAAAAAGCAACCTCTGTTTGGCGTTGAAGGGTGATTAATCAGGTGTAAGCTTTGCGCGCTTATTCTTTTGCAAAAACAGAATATATCGCAAGTCAGACTTAGGTTCTCAAAAATTAAATAATAGCTTGGAAATGGAAAAATTTTCAATCCGAAAAGGTTATTTTATGCTAAGTTCACACTTGGGTTTTTAAACGCGTTTAAGCAAAATGTTGATTTAGCTAATCAAAGCCGTTCACATTACATTTGAGATGATTAAGATGACAGATGATTAAAAAAAAACACACAACAAACACACAAACAAAATCAAACAAATTTATATTTCTTTAAAGTATTAAAAATGGATAAAAAACACTTTTATAAAGTTATCAGAAGATTATTTTAATCATTTTAATGATGAAATTGTGAAAATTTATGAATTATTCAAGGAAAAAAATAAAAACATTAAGCAGAAATCGTGGCCGGTTGTACACGTCATGTTGGCGATTCTACATTACACTCAGTTTGAGGTATGTTCAGTGGATTCTATGTGGTTTATGAAGTGATTTATGGCGATTTCTTTTCTGAGAAAAATATGTTACAGTATATACATGTAACATTTTCTAATGTTACCTATAATCAATCGAAGTGTTACATGTTGTGCAATTTCAATAGAACACAATTAGTGCTTTTATTTACAACTATTACACTTTCATCATTAATGTACTTAATGAGCGATTTTTAAAGCTATTTTAGCGGTTTCTACACGCTATTACGGGTTTGAAACAAATATTAACATCACTAATGGCTTATAAAAATTAAAACGATTATAATATAAATAGACTTTTTTTGATTTTAATGTGTAAATATTTTTATATTTTGTTTTAAAACAATTTTTTTTACAAAATTATGAGCGGTATGAATTATGACAAACAAAATAAAACATTTGTTGTACAAACAAAGTAGTAAGTACCAAAGTTGTAGAACGGGGCAGTATGAACACCTTAAGTAAAAGTAAGGGTAAGATATGCAACATGTTTTGCACGTTTTTCATCAACATATTCACAAAAGAACTTTTTCCCACAGTTGTATTTTGTGTACAAACGAACACAAAAATGTAGAACATGTAACATTAATGCAACATTTTTCTCAGAAAAGAAATCGCCATTAGTTGTAATCATGTCGATTTGAAGTGATTTGTTAATGTACTGGTAATCATCTCAATTTTGAAGTGATTAGAGCTTAATCACGTTCGAGCTGCTTAAACGCGTTTAATGCTATGTTCACATTTGAGTTTTTAAACGCGTTTAAGCAAAATGTTGATTTAGCTAATCAAAGCCGTTCACATTACATTTGAGATGATTAAGATGACAGATGATTAAGAAAAAAACACACACACAAACACACAAAAAAACAACAAACAAATTTAAATTTCTTTAAAGTATTAAAAATGGATAAAAACACTTTTATAAAGTTATCAGAAGATTATTTTAATAATTTTAATGATGTAATTGTGAAAATGTATGAATTATTTAAGAAAAAAAAAAAAAAAAATAAAAACATTAAGCAGAAATCTTGGCCGGTTGTACACGGTTGTTGGCGATTCTACATTTGAGGTATGTTCAGTGGATTTTATGTGGTTTATGAAGTGATTTAGTTGTAATCATGTCAATTTGAAGTGATTAACAAATCACTTCAATGTATGGGTAATCATCTCGATTTTGAAGTGATTAGAGCTTAATCACGTTCGAGCTGCTTAAACGCGTTTTAGAACCCAAGTGTGAACATAGTATAAGAACCCAAGTGTGAACATAGTATTAAGTGCATTGAAATACATATTGATATGTTTTAAAGTAAATTTTCGATTTTTTTAATTAGATGGTGTTGATTCCACTAACAGTTCTTGTGGAGAAGACAGCAGTGCTTATTTGGTTGAAGATATTGTAAAAATACTAATTTTTGGCGACTTCAAATAAAAAAAAATTGTACAGGATTATAGAACATGGGGAAAAAGACGAAAAAATAATATGCAAACACTTGGCACACCCGTTTGAATCCTTTAATTATTTTTTCGTCTTATTTTTCGATTTTCTGTCAATCTATATATTTTGTTTCTTATTTAGAACTGCGTCCGTACACTAGATTTGTTACTAGTTTTTTATACCCTACACCACAATTAGTTGTGAAGAGGGTATATTAAGTTTGTCATTCCGTGTGAAACTTTTTTATTATTCATCTCAGACCCTATAAAGTATATATATTCTGGGTCCTTGAGTAATTTTAAGTCGATTTAGCCATGTCCGTCTGTCTGTCCGTCTGTTGAAAACACGCTCACTTTCGAAAAACTCAAAAGAAATAAACAAACTTGTTGTCTAATTGCTTGTAGTTATCTTAAGCAGTTTGGGATTGAAATCCAGCAAAATCGGTTTAATAGGATCTGAGCTATGAATCAAAATGTGGAACCACCACCTAAAAAAAATTTATAATTTTGTTACAAAAACTAACATAAATGGTGGAAAATTGCACAGAATGATATAAGATTTCGCAACAGTTCGTTTTATTTAACTGGAAATCACGCTGTAAGGTTTCGTGAAGATCTGTCTATGATTTACCCTAAGCCCCATATAAGCCCTACTCCCGGAAAACAGTATAGTAAGCCTAAAACCCTAACTAACAATGCTATCATAACAAATTTTGGCACGTCACAGTTAAATAGGACTAGAAATGAAACTATTAAGTTTCGTGAAGATCGGTCCATAATTTACCATAGGCCCCATATAAAACCTACTTCCGGAAAAGAGTTTAGTACGCCTAAATCCGTAAAAAATAATGCTATCATAACAAAATTTGGTACATCAAAGTTTTTTAGAACTAAAAATAAGACTCTGAAATTTCGTGAAGATCGGTCCATAATTTACCATAGGCCCCATATAAACCTTACTCCCGGAAAACAGCTTAGTACGCCTAAATCCGTAAAAAATAATGCTATCATAGCAAAATTTGGAACATAAAAGTTTTACAGGACAAGAAATAAGACTGTGAAATTTTGTGAAGATCAGTTCATAATTTACCCTAGGCCCAATATAAACCTTACTCCCGGAAAACAGCTTAGTTCGCCTAAAAACGTAAAAAATAATGCTATCATAACAAAATTTGGTACATCACAGTTTTATTGAACTAGAAATGACACTGTGAAATTTGGTGAAGATCGGTGCATAACTTACCATAGGCCTCATTTAAAGCCCACTCTGGTAAAATAATTAAATACGCGGTTAACTTTCTTCCAGTTTAGCTTCATATGGCCAGAAAAAATGTTATGCAACTTTGTGATATACGGTCCATAATTTACTTAAGATTCCATTTTAGTAGCCTTCTGAAATTCACTGCAAAAGCTTAAACTAATTGCACCGCTGTATTGAAATTTATGTTTTTTAATACCAGAAATCGTTCTGCAGAATTTGGAATGATTGGTTCATAGCTTACCATGGCTTTTATATAATTTGTTCTCTTGTTAATCATTTAAGTTAGCTTAAACTGATATTCTACTCAAACTTTTTAAAATTGATTCTGATTGTCGATCAATAATTTTATATAGGTCTAAGCCGCAACAAATTTTAATGCAGATGTCTGTTTTTATATATTACTCCTAAAAGATTCGAAGTGAGTATATGTATATTGACAGTTTAGCGCCAATGTGAACAAAAAGTCGTTAAAAGGTCAACTTCCTATAGGTTTAGTATGGGGGAAAGTAATAAAAGCCATTAAAGGTCATCGTTGAATTTTTAAGTCGTTAAAAATTTTTTTAAGTCGTTAAAATGTCAATTAAAAGGTCATAAATTAAAAAAAAGCAATAAAAAAGTCGTTAATTTTTAAAAAAAGCAATAAAAATGTCATAAATTTTTAAAAAAAAGCCATAAAAATGTCATAAAATTTTAAAAAAGCCAAAATTAGGGGGGAAATTCCTGAACACGTGTTAAAGTAGGTGACATTTTTAAAAAATTTCAAAACAAAGTAATAAAAAAGTCGTTAAATTTTATAGGAAAGCAATAAAGCTGAGATTTAGAAAAATGTTGGGGGAGCAATGCACAAGTGTTGGGTGCATTGTTGAAGCCTTTCATTTGTTGTGATCGACAGACGGTCTTACTGTGTAGATGAACTTGAGAAAGATGTGATTTAGTTTTTGTGGATATGTATGCATGTAGATCAATAGGCAGAGAGACATACTGTGTACAAGTACACAGATGCACTTGATTTTGAAAAAAAATTTTGTGGACAATTTTTTCAAAGCGATGATATTAAAATTAATAATTTATGGGGTGTGAGATGATAAGGGTATTGTATTGGAGTGTGTTTTGAACATGGACAGATACACAGATAGATCTTGTAGAAGAAAATTGAAAAAATATTTTTTTTATATTTTTGTGTGTGTTTATGGATTGTTTGGGAGAAAAAACACACATTTCTGATAAGCCCTTTTTTTGTAAGCCCTTTTTTTTGACGGACAGACAGACCTTGAGGAAGAAATTGGAAAAATATTTTTTTCTTTATTTTTAACTTAAGCAATTTTAAAAAGGCTGTATTTTCTTTTTTGTGGACAATTTTTTCAAAGCGATGATATTAAAACTAATAATTTATAGGGTGTGAGATGATTAGGGTATTGTATTGCAGTGTGTCTTGAACATGGATAGAATCATGGACATGGAAAATTCATGAGCAAGTGTAAAAGTAGGTCAAATTTTTAAAAAATTTCAAAGTAATGAAAAAGTCGTTAAATTTTATAGGATAGCAATAAAGCTGAGAGTTTGGTAGAAAGAGCAATGAACTATTCTTTTGCTGAAAGACAACAGACCTTGAGGAAGAAATTCTAAATGTGGGTCAAGTTTCTGTGAGAGGAAAAAATGTAGGTCATGTTAAATAATAGAAATACAAAGAATTTATGTCAATAATGCTATCAGAATGTTGTTTTTTGCTTGTTTGGATGATCGACTGACGATCAACCAGAAAATTATTGGATGGACAGACAGACAGACAGATAGACAGACAGACAGACAGACAGACAGACAGACAGACAGACAGACAGACAGACAGACAGACAGACAGACAGACAGACAGACAGACTGACAGACAGATAAATCTTGTAGAAGAAAATTGGAAAAATATTTATTTGTATTTTTTGTGTGTGTTTATGGATTGTTTGGGAGAAAAACACACATTTCTGATAAGCCCTTTTTTTTGTGTGTTATATGGTGAGATGTTGTTGTTGTTGTTTTGTTTGTTTGGGTGATTGACTGACGATCGACGAGAAAATTATACAGATAAACAGACAGACAGATACACAGACGAACAGACCTTGAGGAAGAAATTGGAAAAATATTTTTTTTATTTTTTTGTGTGTTTATGGGTAGCCAGATGGTGAAATGTTGTTGTTGTTGTTTTTTGCTCGTTTGGGTGATCGACTGTATAGATATTTAAAGTGTATATAAGGTTTTTAATATATTCTTTTCAATTAGTTTCTAAAGTAAACTTGCTAAAGAAAGTTAGTGTTTTTAAAAATAAAAAAATAAAATAAATAAAAATTTAAAAATAATAATGGCTAGTGAAAGTTAAAGGATCTCCACTTGGAAATTATAAAAAAAACACTAAGGCGCAACCAACAGCGCCTGGTAGAAATTAAACTCACTTTTATATGTTAAAATAGTTTATTGAACAAATACTTTTATTTATTTTTCACTTAACAATTATGATTTCACAAAAAACGACAAATATAATTTAATGATTTTAAGACCGAATTATTTACTCCAATCAACGACAGCGCAACCAAGACTGACTAATTCCTCTACTCACTGTTGCTTACCAACCCCACCTTCACACATCAATCACGTTGAGCCATCATGTTCAGGTGCCGAAATGCTGTTCCAGCATAATTGTCTTTACCGTGTGAATTGGCTGATCGAGCAAAAATACATTGTGGTAATTTGACTCCTGAGTAGACCGGACGCGCGTGTAGAAGTTGGTAAACAAAATTAATAGCTGATTAGGCTAAATTAATTTTGTTGGCACTGTTGGCCGCATCGTTAACTCCTCCCTCCTCAAATATCTGCGTCCCGCAGATGACGTGAGCGGCTTGGTAGGTAGAGCTATTTGTGTCTGGGATCTTCACATTTGGTAAGTTCAATCTTCTTCCTACCTTGTACCATAAAATTCCGATACAGACTCCTAATGCCAATATGATGGTTGTATGCATGCTGAGTGATAAATTCAATTTCGCTCCCATGTGTTGGAGTTGACCCACGTTTTGTAGACTTATATCGTGAACCTGGTCAATGTCTACCAACAGTTTCTCGTTAAAGACGCTTGACAGGACTGGAGGCAGTGGCTGCATTTTTGAGATGGACGTGCTTGAAAATGCCTCATTGTCTAGGAAGATAGTTTCATTAGACAGACGTATTAGATAAGTACCATTTACGGTTTCAATATGTTCTCGACTGTTCAAAACACCTTCAAAATTCGTTAGGAAGACCATGTCTGCTTTAATCATCTCAATTGTTCGAGTTTTTACCATCTTGTATTTACAACTGGCATTACCTCCTTTGAGCAGCCGGGGAATACAAGTTTCTTCAGAAAGTTGGGACAGGGACGACTTCCGACAAACCGTTAATTCGTTGATGCGAAGGCAAGGACTTCTTACACCGAAGGTTTCGTTCTGACTGATAAGAACTTCGTTAAAAGGTAACTCGATTTGCTTATTGTTTCTAACCGTCGTTATAATAAGCCGGTGATAGAATTCCTTCTTCACTTTTGGTATGGATAGAACATACAGTAAAAGAGAGCCGTTTGTGTAGATTGACGGGCTTCCATATTCAATTGCTTCTATAACATTGGCATATGGTAGAGTTTCCACTTCTGTTATGATATTATTTATCTCGGTTTTGTCCAACAGGTTCGAGTTTACAACCCCACTCTTAGCGAGTTGACAAGCCCTCACAATTTCATTTATTAAATCTTTCAATATAAGAATTTGGTTCATCGTGTCTTGGCCAATTCTCTCATTTTCTTTACCGTTGCTTATCTCGTTCATTTTCTTTACGAGTTCATTGGTTTTTTGTACAACTTCGTGTGTTGTGTTCAGGAGCTGGGCGTTGATCTTGTATTGTTCATTGTTGTTGCTGATGATAGCATTTTGGCTTCTTAAGACGGTATTCCAATCCATTGCATCAGGATTGCCAGCAACCCACTTCCAGGCGGAACCAATCCAATTAATTGATCTTCGGCCTCTACTCGTATGATTTCCTAGCTCAAATAGTCTGTCCTTTATTTGGTCGAGGTGATAAAAAATTATGTCCTTTTTATCGCTGGGTGGCATACGTTCCTGAACTAACGCGGTTATGTTATCGGCAATAGCTTTGTAATTATCGAGGTTTATGACGTGGACCAGCTTAAAATTTCCGTTGATAATCCAGCCGTTTCCATCTCGTATGGATATTATAGGTACATCGTAGCGGAAGATTTCCATTGCATGTAGAGTGATTGTACTTATGTTGACGAAGCTCAGTATGGCTATGAGGAGAATCATTCTTCTGGGAAATAGTGAAATTTTTAATTAAGTAATGTAAGTGGTTAGTTTGCTATTTATTCTAGGAAGTTTTACTAGGTTAATTGATTAGTTATTAGTTGATTATTCTTGTTAGTAAATTAGTTGATTATTATCAATAAAAGTTATTATAGTTATAATTAGATTTCTACGGTTTAAACATAATCTTAGGAATAAATTGTGGTTAAAAAAAAAATTTTATCTTTTGGTTTCTGTGTTTTAATTTCATATTCTCTTCCCCCTTTTTTTTAAAAAATTTTTTTTTATAATGCTTAAGTGTTAGCATGAAATCTTGTGAAAAGAAGTAGAAGTTTGTTAAGGATTTATTTTTAAATTTTTAATATGGGTTTTGTGGATCCTTTTACCACTTACTGTGTGTACTGTGACCCTATTGTCTTTTGCTACTATTTCTCTTCTATACACCGGTTTATTTTTGGCCTTAATATTCTTTATTCTAACAAATATTGTCTCACCTTTCTTAAATTTTTTTGGAGATGACCGTTTCTTATTCATACGTTTATTTCTTTCCTTTACATTTCTTTTAATAATCCTCCTTAAATCTTTATTAATCTTAGAACGTGCTTCTAGTAGTTTATCGTAGTCGGACGTTTTCGTTCTGTTAAAAAACACATCAGCCGGTCTTTTTCCAATTATGGAGTGAATGGTATTATTATATCTGTCAACGGCTACGTACATTAACTCCTGAACGCTTAGTTCTGAATTTTCTGCTCTTAGACACCTATAAATTTCGATAAGAGTTGAATGCAGGCGTTCTACTTGGCCATTTACTTCACTACGCTGAGATGGGGTCAAGTAAATTTTTATCCCTAATCTTTCCAAGAAATCTCTTATCAAGGGGCTGAGGAAACTAGTCTCATTATCAGTTACCAACATTTTTGGTGCTGTAAAGTAATGTACGATCTTAACAAGTTTTTCCCTAACGTTTAAAACAGATCTATCACTGATATGAAATAGTTTAGCAAATTTTGAAAATTTGTCCAGTACAGAAATAAATTTTTGGTCTTGTATCTCGATTATGTCCATGTGCAGGATTTCGCATGGCATGGTTGGCGTGGGGGTGGCCTGCAGTAAAGGCCTGGGCGGGTTCCTATCATACTTATTGCTATTACAAATGTCGCAACGTTCGACGAATTTTTTTATTTGAGACTGCATACGGGGAAAATAATATTTGTCTAGTATTTGCCTTTTATTTTCTCTGGCATTTCTATGCGCTCTACGATGTTCCTTTTCAATAATTTCAAATTGAAGATTTTCTAACCTTGTATCAGATACTTCTTTCTGTGCAATTCTAATCTTGTATTTGGAAAAATGTTGTAAGTAGAGGTTGTGCAAAAGTGGTAAATAGCATTCTGGAATTTTAATACCGTTTATAAGATTTGGGTTAAGAGTTCTCTTTAAGACGTCTGATAGTTTTCCCTCATCCCATTCGGGAGAAGAGACATAATGTCGCAAAAAACCCCGATGGGGTATTTCATTAGATTGTAGCTCTGGACCTATTTTAATGATAATTTGATTTCTAAAAACGTTAATGGGAGCCTCCATGTGGGGAATAAGGTCTGATGCATCTTGGCTTGCACTATGGACGGTTGATCCCATTGATGAAGTGTCATCATCCCCAATTTCTGATGCCGTTTTTGTAATTTCGGAATCATTATCGTTTACTTCTGAGGCTGTTCTTGTAATTTGCGAGTCGCCCTCGCTGGCTGTATCGGTGGAAGATTCATTAATGTGGTAAACGTTAGTTTTTAGTCTAGAGAGAGCATCTGCAACAAAGTTCGATCTACCTGGTTTGTAGATTAACTCGTGGTTGTACTCTTCTATACGAGCCTTCCATCGCTTCAATTTGGCATTGAAGTTCCGGTTACCTAAGGCGTAGGTAAGAGGTTGATGGTCAGTATAGATTTTTATTTTTTTGGCACCGTATAGGTAATTTCTTAGATTGTCCAATGCCCACACTATGGCCAACATCTCTTTCTCATTGGTTGCGTACCCTTCTTCTGTCTTGTTTAGAGAGCGCGATATGAACGCAATTGGTTTGTCTTTCCCAATTTCTCCTTGTGACAGAACGGCGCCTATTGCGTAGTTCGAGGCGTCCGTAGTGAGATTAAAAGGTTTGTCAAACTCAGGGAACGCAAGAATTTCTGCCGATGTCAGAAGAGTTTTTAGCATTTGAAAAGAGTCTAAGGCCTCTTCATTCAGTTCTATCCGCACTTGTCTTGACTGGTTAGCTTTTACTTGAGCATTTTCACCCCTCGTCAGGTTTGTTAATGGTTTTGCCACCTTTGCATAATCCCTAATAAAGCGCCTATAGTATGACGTCATCCCCAAAAATCCCTTAAGTTCCTTAAGGTTAGTAGGAGGTAGTAGATTTTCAATCGCCGTTACCTTTTTAGGATCAGGTTTTATACCCACGGAGCTCACTATGTAGCCTAGAAATTCTACTTCCGTTTGCATGAAATGTGTTTTGTCAATATTGACCTTCAAATTCGCCTCTTCCAATCTTCCGAAAACAATGTCGACATTATTGAGGGTTTCTTCCTCGCTACGACCAAACACAATTATGTCGTCGATGTAAACGTAACATATTTTCCCTATGAATTCTTTTAGGACGTCGTCGATCATTCTTTGGAAAATAGCTGGAGCATTTTTCAGCCCAAAGGGAAGACGAAGGAATTCAAATTTTCCGTTCATCGTTGAAAACGCAGTTTTAGGAATGTCTGACGGTTTCATTGCAATTTGATGAAACCCGGACGTTAAGTCAATCGTAGTAAAAAATTTAGCATTTCCCAGACTTGCTAATGTAGCGTTAATGTCTGGTATGGGGTATGCGTCAGGCACAGTGATGGCGTTCAGCCGTTTATAGTCTACAACTAGCCGATATTGTTTTTCCCCGTTTGGTTTTGGCTTTTTCGACACTACCCAAATGGGAGAATTGTAAGGACTCTTCGAGGGTCGAATTATCCCTTCAGACAACAATTCACTAATTTGTCTTTCTACCTCTGCTCTCATTGCTGCAGGGTAGGGGTAGCTTTTTGAGTAAATCGGTTCTGATGTAGTTGTCCTGATTTCAGCCTGCACATTCGTATTGACAGCTTGACTGTCATTGAGTGGTCCAAATAAGTTTCTATGTTTGTCTATTATTTTATTAATTTTGCCCCCTATTCCTATGGGGAGGGGTTTATTTAGTATGTAGGTTAAACAGTTAGAAATTTTTGATTTAAGAGGTATCCTGATAGTATCCCTAATTAGAAGAACGTTTTCCTTTCTATCGACTACTGCTCCTAATTCTTTAAGGGTATCATCACCTATGATTCCGTCGAAGGTGGTTAAACCTGGTAGTATATAAAATGTAATGGGATCTGAAACGCCATATCTTGCGAAAAATTTACCTATTATTTTTTTATTTATTTCAATGTTTCCCCCCGCGGTGTTAACTGTAAGGGGCCTAGACATGGATAAACTTCCGGCGGAGAGTTCGGGTCCGCAAAAATTTTTGTTCGAGCCGGTGTCGACCAAAAACTTATATGCCTTGCTATTGGATGTCACGTATTCTATGTAAGGTAGGCTTGAGGGCCTTCCTCCATAAAATTTTGTTCGTTTGCCGCGTCGTCAAAACTACCAACTACTTCTTCATCTCGAGGATAATCCTCAACACTGTCATGACTAGCGTTTAAATGAAACAATTTCTGTTGCTTATTTCTGTTATACATTTCAGATGCACTCCTTTTCTCAGGATGCTTAGGCCGATTCATATAGTTTACTTTCCGAGATTGAGCTGAGCGGTCTACTTCCATTGGCTCTTGTTTAACCTGATACGATCTAGGATAGTGGGTCTGTCTATAATTTTGGTTGAAGCTATTATGAGGGAAGTTATTGTTTCTTTGTTGCCAGTCCCCAGGTTTAAAGTGGTTTGATGGGTAGTTACTAACGGGAGGCCTGGGAGGTCTGGGTGGAGTTGTTGTACCCTGCTGGTTGTTAAATGATTGTACATTGGTTCGATTTGGTACTCTTGAATGCAAAATGTTATTCCTCATGGTTAAATTTTGGAGTTCGAGGCAAGCAGAGTATGCCTCTGGCAGTGTCCTTGGTCGTTGGATAATGACCATTCGGGATAATTCAGGGGTGAGGCCGCGAATGAATATATCCAACGCTCGATTTCTATGCGTTGTGATCAGGGCATTCACGGTCTCCTCACTATATGATTCTGTTTTTAACTTGTTAATAATCAGGGACAAATGATGATTTACCGTTGAGTAAAATTCATCTATTTTTAATGAGCCCTGAGAGAGTTGGTTGAGCTGATGCTCCAACGTCTGAACGTCTCTTTTGTCGGCGTAATGGAGTGATAAAATTTTCTTCACATCCTTCCAGTCACTATCAAATATATTGTAGGAGACTAAGGCTGCGTCCGCCTCGCCAACCACCTTTTGTCGAATACTTTGCATAATCGAACGATATATCGGTTTGTTTCTCACAATTTCGAAATCCTTGAGCACCATTTCTACCGAGTGCACCCAAGAAACGTAATGCAAGGGGTTGCCGTCAAAAGTACGCAGCTCTTTTACACTATCGGGGAGTCTACTAATTGATTTTAAGTCTTCTTCAGTCTGCGGCACTTGCAGGATCGCAACAGCCTCGTCCGTGATTGGTAAGTCATTTCGCCCTAGGTTTTCTAATTGATCTAATCTTCTACCTAATTCGGCTATATCATTACCCTTTTCAATCCTACCTAACCTTCCCTCCATCGTTCTCATTTCCTCCAGGAGACGGTTGACAGCTCCCGTAAGCACAGTTAAACTCGTCTTCATTTCTTCCATGGTCACAGATATAGGTAGTGGTAAAAGGACTCACCTGAATATATTAGGGATTTTCCCTCTTTCTTCCAAATTTATAAAGAAATTATCACTTGCACTTCCACTTCTTACACTTTAAGATTTATTTTATTATTTTTTTTTTTTTTCAAAACAAATATTTTCATAGATTTTTTTGCAATTTTTTCTATAAAACAGCTTTTATATTTTTGCAATTTTTATCGCTTTTGTATTATTTCAACAGATATCTTGTATAAAAATTTTTTATTTTTATTTTTTCAAAATTTTTAAACAGACTCTTCTTCTATTTCTTCGCAGATATATTTTTAAAATTTTTTGTATAAATCTTAATTTTATTTTTGCAATTTTTATAGCTTTGGTATTCTTTCAACAGATATCTTGTATAAATTTTTATTTTTATTTTTTCAAAATTTTAAATATATTCTTCTTCTATTTCTTTGCAGATATATTTTTTAGATTTTTGTATAAATCTTAATTTTATTTTTGCAACTTTTATAGCTTTTTATTTTTAAGGATTCTATTAAATTTTCTGTATAAATTTTTTTTTTTTTTAAATTTTTTCGTATAAATTTTCTAAAAAAAAATTTTATTTTTTCACTTTGTTATTTTTCTTTCTTTCTCTTTTTTATTGAACGAGCCTTGGTTACGCGCCGCGACGCGTCCAAGTGGAGAACCCTTTTGTTACCTCGCGGAAGCTTCGTAGGATTCCTTTTTGGAAATCCACTTTTATATTCGTGGATACCTACTAAGGTACGAACAACTTCACTTTCGCTCGAATAACCTTTTGTGATAAATATAATTTGGGATCACCGGGTTTATTCGGTTGGCGAAGGAGGGACGAGTTTATTATTATTTTTCCTTTATTAGGTTTTAATTTTTATACGCCCTGGAGTGCTCCGTGGAGATCGCAGGGGTGTTTTTATTTTATTTTATTTTATTTCTGGAGTGCTCCGTAGAGATCGCAGAAATTTTAGTTTGTTATTAAGAGACCTTTACTCAGGTCCCTGCTCGGGCGCCAGTTAAAGGATCTCCACTTGGAAATTATAAAAAAAACACTAAGGCGCAACCAACAGCGCCTGGTAGAAATTAAACTCACTTTTATATGTTAAAATAGTTTATTGAACAAATACTTTTATTTATTTTTCACTTAACAATTATGATTTCACAAAAAACGACAAATATAATTTAATGATTTTAAGACCGAATTATTTACTCCAATCAACGACAGCGCAATCAAGACTGACTAATTCCTCTACTCACTGTTGCTTACCAACCCCACCTTCACACATCAATCACGTTGAGCCATCATGTTCAGGTGCCGAAATGCTGTTCCAGCATAATTGTCTTTACCGTGTGAATTGGCTGATCGAGCAAAAATACATTGTGGTAATTTGACTCCTGAGTAGACCGGACGCGCGTGTAGAAGTTGGTAAACAAAATTAATAGCTGATTAGGCTAAATTAATTTTGTTGGCACTGTTGGCCGCATCGTTAACTTGAAATCATGTGTGAAATATGCCAAAATATATACAAAAATAAAAACATTTTAAAAAAACATGCAACAATTCATATACCATGTGATATATGTAATCATATATCCATGACATATATGGAAAAAAAGAAACATGTTGAAATTCATAAAGATTTTCTTCGTCAACAACAACAACAACAACAACAACAACTGCAACAACAACAACAGCAACAACAGCAGCAGCATCAACAACCGCAACAACAACACCAGCAACAACAACACCAGCAACAACAACAACGGCAACAACAGCAGCAGCATCAACAACCGCAACAACAACAACACCAACAACAAGTAGAAGAAATTAACGAATATCCTTCAATATCGGCTGCATCTAGGAAACGTATATCGATGTTGCAATCAAATATACCATGTAAACAACAACAGCCTGAGTTATATGCAGAAACTTTTACTATGTGTGAGGATTGTAATGCTAAAATTCAACCTCAGCAATGGTTTATTCATTGCTCGCAACCCGAACACCAGAAAAATGTACAGGAAAAAATTGGAAACCGGATTCAACTAATAAAAAATTGATTCAAATCTCGACTTTTAACATATCGTTTTCCAAAAGGAGATTTGAATTTGAATGTGAATGAATATTTGAAAGAAGGACAAATATACGTTCAGAAATTATTAAATAATTGTCTGTCTGAGCACATAATAGTGAAATTCAATTTGGAACTTACTGCTCGATACAAGTTACCAGCCTATCCTGATAAGCTAGAAACAAATATGTATCATTGTACGGAAATGATGCGTATATCGAGAGCGGATGACATAGACTTAGCTTTGACAACACAAATTGAAAAAATTAAAGCTAAAATGTCAGAGTTTCAAGAAAGAGATTCTGGTTGGACGCTTATCAAAATAAAATGTCTGGAAATTAATATTAACAAGGCATCACCATTATCAGGATCGCAATACATACCAACTCCTAAAGAGCTAATACGAAAACGTGCTTGTATAAACGTCCAAAATAATGACGTTTTCTGTTTTAAATGGAGTATTATAGCAGCATTTTATAATGGGGATGACAGTCATGTACACAGACAGACAATTTATAAAATAAGTGATATTTCTGAACAAATTATTTCACTTGATTCCGGTAGAATACTTAACTTCACTTCAATGCAATTTCCAACTGATGTGAAGGATATTAAGCATTTTGAAAAGAACAATAAGGAAATAAGTATAAATGTGTTCGGGTTCGACCGAAAATTGAAAACTATTGTTGGTCCGTACTACATCACAAAAAGTGAAAAGGAAGTTCACATTAATTTGCTACTGTTGGAAAGTGCATGCGGGAGTAAAATGCACTACATTCTAATAAAGAATATTTCTAGGTAATTAGTAATTAGTAGGGATGAGATTTTTATGCACTAAAAAATCGAAAATATGCGCATAAAATATGCACAAAAAAGTCGAAAATATGCATTAAAAAAATAAAAAATATGCACTAAAAACTCGACCATTTTCAATAATAAAGCGCTTATTTTTTATTTTATTTAAAACAAAATAAAAAATTATATTGTTTTTTTTTATTCTATTGTTATTGAAAGGTATAATATTTTTTAAAACTTAATTTAAAAACTACATCATTTAAATTTTTGTTTGCATAATCAAATACTTTTTTATATTATCAAAAGTAAGCCTTTGTCTGTTAAAAAAAAGCTGTTGTATGTACATGGAAAATGATCTCTCAACGTCAACCGAAGTTGAGGCATACTTGAAGGAAGCCAATTCATTTTCACACTCTGGGTGAGTTCCAAAACATCAGTTGCAAAGCAACTCGCTTTTTTAAGTGCTTTCTACCAAGCAACCGTGAAAAATTTCACAATGTTATCTGTACCAAAGTTCACTAAAAACAATATCGATGCGTACACAATAATCAAACTAGATATAGTTAAACTCTATGATACTTTTTTGACTTTGACTGCAAAGTATTATGATGTTTAGGAACTCAGCCTCTTTTTTAATTATTTTAATTTAATAACTCCATTTTTCATTTCATTCATTAACTGAGACACATGGGTCTGCAATCACAACTGTTTCAATTTCACAATTAAAGAGTTGTGAACAACCTTTCCACCTGAGAGATCAAAAATGTTAATTTTCTAATTAAGATCCCACATTTGATTCCAGATCAAAAATAATTGATATTTGTTTTATATTTTGAAATCTTGTATTTTTTTTTTGCAACACGTTTTGGATTTTTTTTTTTAATTGTCGGGCTATTTTTCCTTTCACATGTTTATTTAATTTTCTGCCATGGCAATTAATTTTAGTTGACTATGATGTGAACTAAATCCTTCCAATTAAGTTATTGTTTCACCAATATATCCGAAGTTGGAAAATTAGACTTCTGATGTTATTTAAATTTAATATTTATTTTACTTTTTTTTTGCATAAGCATCGGTAGCAAAAAGTTCTTCAATAACATTCTTAAATTGCCCAAAGTTTTTTGAATATAATTCTGAAGCATCTATCCATGCGCCCCTTCTTGTTAATAATGGCTTCGGTGGTGACGGTACCAAGAGATACATTTCTTTAAAATTGCAACTCGTGAAGGAGCATTTAAAAATATTTTTTCCCATATGAAACTAATAAATTTTATCGAATTGGCTTCTAATTTCCTCTGCAACTCGGTGTAAATCATGTGCCAAGCAAGTAACATGTAACAGTTTTGGATAAATTGTTTTAGGAAAATTGGTAGCCTAATGTGGTGTTTATAGAACACGAGCGCCTTACTCGTCCGTTCAACTTACATTTAAAACAAAATTACGAAAGGCGCTCATGTTCTATAAACTACACATTAATAATGTAAGGAGCTGCATCGGTTAAAAATTGATCTTTTGAAGAAGTCTTGTATTTTAAGCAGAGCTCAAAAAAATTCATTAATTGACTTAAAAAAAAATTTTTAAGGGTTTTCTGTATACAATTTGAAATTTAAAAAAAATATATCACGCAAAAATGTTAAAATATGCATTTAAAAACAAAATATGCAAAAATATGAATTTTCACCAAAATATGCAAAAATATGCATTTTCACCAAAATATGCAACAATATGCAAAAACAAATCGATGCCATTTTAACGCAAATTTAATGATTCGGAAAGATAATTGGTCGACATTGATTTTAGATTATCGACAAAAAACATGCATTTGCATGGAAATCGCATCCCTAGTAATTAGTATAAAATGAACATAAAACTTTATAAAGAAAAAAAATCTATTCTATCAAATTAATTAATTTTTATTTATTTTTAGACTACTTTCAAATCAACTATCAGCACATGATGGTAGTATAATATTTTGTAATAGTTGTCTCTACCATACAACTATACCGGAGAGAATGGTAATCCATAAGGAGAGAGAGTGTGGAGAATGTATTCCCAAGATGCCAGAGGGGGAAAAATCTATAGTTAAATATCAGCATTATGAAAGGCAGATGGAAGTTCCATTCTTAGTATATGCAGATTTCGAATGTGTTCTTGAGGAAGTAGATGTAAGTAGTATTAATGAAAATAGTAGATTTATAAAAAAACATATACCATGTGCATATGGTTTTAATATTAAGTGTAATTTTAATGAAAATTTAGATAAGTTTAAAATGTTTAGTAGTAGTGATAGTAGCAGTGTGAATGTAGGACAACATTTTGTTGATAATTTAATAAATGAATGTAGACAAATTTATAAGACTTATTATGAGAAAATTGTCCCAATGCATCCATTAACCCCCTTAGAAGAAGAACAATTTTTAAAATCTATCAACTGTCATATTTGCGGTTTAGCACTAGGCGATGAACTAGCTGTGAGAGATCACTGTCACTTATCGGGAAAATATAGAGGGGCTGCACACAATTCGTGTAATTTAAATTTTAAAATTCCAAATTTTATTCCTATATTTTTCCACAATTTTTCGAAATACGATTGTCACTTATTTATTAAAGAATTACTTAGTATTAAAGGCGAGACTAATGTAATTCCCATAAATAAAGAATTATACATTTCTTTATCGCATACTGTTCGGGTATATACCGATGAAGAAATTGATGATTATATAAATGAGTTGTACATAAGAAAAGTGAAGCAAAATATTCCTCAGCATATAATTTCAAAACAACTTGCAAAGGTGCGAGACTATAAAACTGGAAAAAAAATTGAGCTTAGGTTTTTAGACTCTTTAAGATTTATGGCATCTGGCTTGGAATCATTAGCTAGTAACCTCAATGACCAAGATTTAAATGCTATTAGAAAATATTTTCCAGATGCTGAGAAATTTTCTCTTATGAAGCGAAAGGGTGTTTTTCCTTATGAATATTTAAATTCATTTGAAAAATTAAATGAAAAGCAACTTCCACCAATTGAAGCATTTTACAGTAGACTGAATGATAAAAAATGCTCAGAAGAAGACTATTTACTAGCACAGAATATATGGACAAAATTTGATTGTGAGACTATTAGAGATTACATGGAACTATACTTAAAAACTGACGTATTATTACTTACAGATGTATTTGAAAACTTCAGAAGACTCTGTAAGAAGATTTATAACCTAGATCCTCCACATTATTATACCATCCCAGGCCTTTCTTGGGATGCAATGTTAAAATATACAAGAATTGAGCTAGAGTTATTAACAGATCTAGAAATGTATAATTTTATTAAACGAGGAATTCGTGGTGGTCTTTCACAATGTAGTAAGAGGTATAGTAAGGCTAATCATAAATATCTTAACGATTATGATCCTACGAAACCTTCCGAATACATTTTATATTTAGACGCAAATAATCTTTATGGTTGGGCAATGTCAGAATCACTACCATATGGAGGCTTCAGTTGGACAAATGACTTCATTCACCCCAAAAATATTCCACATAACTCAGATGTTGGTTATATTTATGAAGTCGATTTATCATACCCGTTCAACTGTCATGATTACCATAATGACCTACCATTCTGTGTGGAAAATAAAATAATAGGTGGCACTAAATATGAAAAATTAATTGCTGACCTATCTGACAAAAATAAATATGTCATACATTATAAAACATTAGAGCAATGTTTAAATAATGGATTGGTTTTGGAAAAAGTTCACCGAATTTTAAAATTTAATCAAAAACCATGGTTAAAAACATACATAGATTTAAATACTTCATATAGAACAGAAGCTAATAACCAATTTGAAAAAAGACTTCTATAAATTGCTCAATAATGCTGTGTATGGTAAAACCATGGAAAACGTCGATAAGAGAAAAGACGTTCGGTTGGTTAGTGAATGGGGTCGTACCAACCGTAACCGATTAGGTGTAGGTGAACTTATAGCAAAACCAAATTTTCATAGTATTTCACAGTTTACCGATAAATTATGGGCTGTACAAATGAATAAAACTTTGACATATTATAATAAACCAATTTATTTAGGCTTTTGTGTACTTGATCTTTCAAAATGGAAAATGTATGATTTCCATTATGAGTACATGAAACCTAAATTCGGAGATAATATAAATCTTAATTACATGGACACTGACTCTTTTATTTATTCAATTAAAACTGACGATTTCTATGACGATATAAGAGGAGATTTGAAAACACTCTTTGACACATCTGCATATTCAAAAAACAATCCATTTAACTTTCCGCAATTAAATAAAAAAGTCATTGGAATGATGAAAGATGAAACTGAGGGTAAATTCATCACTGAATATGTAGGCTTAGGACCCAAAGTTTATTCCTTCACAGTTGAAGATGATAGAGATGTTAAGAAAGCTAAGGGGGTTAAAAAGTGCGTGGTAGAAAATTATTGTATTAATGATTATAAAAATGTCTTATTTAATAAGGAAACAGTAGCAGCATGTATGTATACATTCACATCTAAGCTACACACAATATTAACAAATGAAGTGAATAAGATAGCTTTAAATTTTATTGATAGTAAGCGGAAGATAAAAAATGATGAAATTAATACTTATGCATGGCACCATTATCAGTTAGATACTGATAATGGTGATTTAGAATTAAGTAGAATAATTAGTGATATTGAGTCCCTAAATAATTAGTATTAATAGAATAAGGTTGAATAAGAATAATTTTAATTAATAGAATATTTAATAAATTTAAATTATCTTGTAATAATAAAATTATGTAAATATAATAATATACATATGTAAGAATAATAATAATAATAATAATAAATATGTAAATATATTCATACAAACCATACCATACATACATACTATGTGAAATAAAGAACCAAAAAAAAAATTTATTAAAAAAAAAACAAACCAACAGTTTTATTCTTTATTTAATAGAAATTAAATGAAAAAAAAGTAAGTATTAGAATGTATATTAGATTATATAATTTTTCGAACAATTCCAGTTAAAGGTGTGTACTCCATCATACGATCATGTAGGATTAAACAATAAGCATTTGTATTTTTTGGTACTGGACTACTTGTCTCGAACTCAATTTTTACATCAATAGGTCCATTTTTAACAATTTCATTTTGATAGCTAACATCAACTACTGCAATTGGAATATTTTTAAATTTCTCACAGGAAAGAAGAGGTTGTGCTTCTCTCATATAGTAATTTTGTTGAAACTTAGCGTACATGTCATATAGAATAGCATATCGATTCTCCTCAAATTTTAAATTTAAATCATCATATGGATAGGATTCTGAATTTAAATGTACTTTAACATTTTTTAAGTCCGAGTGTATATATTTATTATCATTTTCTAATACGAATAAAAGAAATCTTGGCCTTTCTCTATTCATTGATAGTTTAATATTCCAGTTATGATTTCTGCCTTCGGAAAATGTTGGATTAAAATAACAGTCCCAACTGCGAAATGCTATGGGTAATGAAACACCCTCCTTAATAATCTTCATTATTTGTATTTTTCGTGCATCTGATAGGTGAATATGTGGTATTCTCCATGTAATGTTTTTAATCGATAAACTCAATTTTTCATTAGCATCTGTTGAGTAATACGCCTTATCATCATTTGAACTTCGTAAAAGAATAAGTTCATGTTTGCTATTTAAAATTATTTTATTAAAATCCTCAGCAAAACCCAACAGTAGTTTTAGGGGAATATAAAAATTAAATTTTCGCATTGATAGGTCTTCAGAAATATTCCACCCTGCATTTCTCATCATATTACTTTCAAATTCATTTAGTGAGACATAATTCTTAATTGTACTAGATATTCCCAAGTATCGAGTACGATCAATTTCAACACCATTAATCTCATACCGTATTTCATCAAATAAGTATGCAACACAATTATTCCTCAATCTAGTATTTTGTGATGCTTCTTCACCTTTAGAGTTTTGTATGTTTCCTTCTATATATAAGTAGCTTTCAGACGGAAGAACATATAAGTCTTGATTTTGTAGTGTAATTCGAATTTCATCATTGTTTTTAAATGATTGAATATAGGGCACATAGCTATGATAATCTTTTTTTATTATATTTTCATCAGAATATGGTTTTTCAATAACATTGAGTATATCAGACATTTTTCTTTATTTTTAACTTAAGCAATTTTAAAAAGGTTGTATTTTCTTTCGTTAATGATGGTCTTGTAGCTTTAATATGATTAGTAGGAATGTCTCTATTAACGTTAATGTGCCTAGTTTTATTGTAAATTATCATTTTTTCCGTGGTCTTAGGTGTAATCTTAGTGTTATTTCTTCACCTCTGAAATTTACTGTACGATTTTCTTGATCAACAATCCAAATCTTGAGATATGTTATTTCTTTGACGTTTACTGGTAAATAAATTAGGTTATTAGCAATAACATCTAATTTATAGCCTGGTGGTACGTCTAATGCGAACTCGTGAAGTATATGCGCTGGAGAGTTATTCATATAAGCTCCAGTTATGATGTTACACTGAATTTGTATAGCATTAACTCTTAATATATTTACAGGTTGATTTGATACATGTTTTCTTCCAGCTTCTAATAATCGCCTACTAAAACCTAATAATTTACCAATAGATCGTTTTCGATCAAAGAAAATTGCATCGTGGGAGGAAGTAATTTCAATTTGTAAAGTATTATTATTAGCTTTAATCAGAATAGATTTATTGAAATTTTCTGCTTTATACTGTCCAACTATATAGTCCACAATATCTTGCAACTCATATGATCCGATAGGAATTTCAATTATTTTATCTCCTATATGAAATAAATTATTATCATAATCTACATTGGGAATAGAGTTATATGAATGAAAATCAACTAAAGAGCATTCATAGTCATCTTTAAGATCTATTGGTGGGAAATAATTTGCTGTTAAAACTGATGAATTGCCACTTAACGCTAATGTAATTGACATTATGAGCGCTAAACTTTAAATGAAATAAAATGCTGGGGTTTTTTTCTTTTATTAAATTTAGGTATTTATTAAAAAAAAAAATCTTATAAATACTTATTCTTATAATATTTCATCTTTATTAATCCATGAATTATGTTGGTTTGGAAACCCTAGCCATTTAACATACGCTTTATCACCTTTCTCTTTTAAAATTTTTTCCACTAGATATGTATTGGGATAATGTGTGTGACGTATTTCTTCTTTGTAAAATGCCCCTTTTATAGGATTTCCTTGGTAATCTTCTAGTAAGAATGTGATTAGATAGGTGTTCTGTATAGATTTTATTTTAAATATTTCTGTAGTCCAATTTGGTGTATAACCTTTTTCAAAAATATGTTTGTATTTGCTTATGCGAACATAATCACCGACTTTAAATCGTGATGACTTAAACATTTTTAAACTGCTAAATGCAGTTTTCAGTAGATGTTGTTCATGTTCACGTTTTACATCAATAGGCGCCATTTTGATTTTACTATGAGTTTTTCTGTTATATTGATCAACTAGTTTTTTATAAATATCAATCCAGTGAAATGTTCCATTATAACTAAATTCTCTCCACATCATACCTTTTAGTGTTCGATTAAACCGTTCAACTATTGAAGCTTTCATTACACTATATGTAGAGTAATGATTAATTGAATATTTGTGCATTAGCAAACCAAATTCCTTATTAAAAAATTCTTTACCATCATCTGTTTGTAAATTTTTAGGTACTCGCCCCTTACTTAATATTTTCTGAAAAGCTTTGGATACTTCAGATGCGGTTTTTGCTTTAATTGCTGCAGCCCAAGCGAATTTTGAAAATGTATCAATAATTGTTATCATATATTTATAGCCGTTGTTTATAGTCGAATAGTTGCCCATCTCTACTAAGTCTGCTTGCCAAAGATCATCAATTCCCTTTGTAATTACTTTGCGTCGTAAGAAATTTTTGCGCGCTCTAGAATGTAGTTCATTTATTATCGTTCTTTTTTCCATTATGTTGTTGTTGTTGTTGTTGTTGTGATGAAAGCGTAATCATTACACTATATATGTCAGAAATTATTTTATTTAAATCTTTAATTTCATTTCGAACAATTAAAACTTCTTTGTTTATACCCCTTTTTAAATGTTCTTGCATATGGGTAATTTGTGTATTCACATAATTTTTGTTAACAGCATCTGCCCCATTAATTGGAGGTGACAAATTTAAAATTCTTTTATTCTCTATGTCAATATTATTTCCGTTAAGTGTGATACCGAAATTTTTTGAGAGGTTGTTTCTTGTTATATCTCCTATATATTTTTGATTATAGTAATGACCAAATTTGTCAACAGTCATAATTTGTTTTTTTATTTAAAACTTATTCAATTATATTTGCTTCCCTTAGTTCTTCGACTATAGATATTATTTCATTAGAATGATTATTGTTACCAGCATGTTGTGACGCTATTAACAGCCTCAATCGGTCTACAATTTCATTAGGATTATCCCAGTATATATAGTTTGGTTTATTAAGATTAACCTCCATTAAACCCTTACCAACGTGAGTAGTTGTAGTAAACAATTTATTTATTATTTTTTTATATTTATAACCTCTGTTTCCATTAATTTGATTATTAGGATCATAGTTTCTTCGATGTGCGTTTGTATCAAGTAAAATATGTTTATATATTGCTAGCTCTGAAGAATCGAATTGTTTTGGATTTTTATGAAAAAGTAATGAGTATAACCCTGGGGTTAGTGCCCAAGATTTTTGACCTATTATTATTTTATCATCGGTTAGCTTTAAAATAGAATTTCCAAATTTCCAGTCTCCATTTTCCGTCTTATGAGGTCCAAATATAGTGTCAAGCTTTTTATTTCCATTTAGAGTTGATAAATCAAACTCCCAATCGGATGACTGAGAATAAAATTGTTCATTTTTCGATGTATCATTTACTTCATCTTCACTATTACTGTTATAGTCTTCTTCTTCTTCTTCTTCTTTATCTTTTTTTATTCTATTAGGTGCTGAATCAATGTTTTTCTCTTTCATTAAGTTTTTCTTAGGGGTGCTGGTGAATATAGTTTTATTTTCCGTTTTTATTTTAGTATTGTGCTTACATTTATGTTTTTCGTCTATGGGTATTGTTAAATTTGACGAATCTGACAATTTGACTAGTTTCTTTAGAGGTTCTGTTAAAGGTTTAAATGTTCTTTCTAAATTATTAAATTTTTCCAATTCTCCAAGTCTTATGCTTTGAAATTTCTTCTTTAAAATTTTTTTGGATTTCACCAACTCTTTTAAAATATTTTCTTCCATCATTATAACTTTGAAAAATAGCTAAACAGCTTTTTGAAAACAGCTAAACAGCTTCTTAAACAGCTAAACAGCTTCTTAAAACAGCTAAACAGCTTTTGAAAACAGCTAAACAGCTTCTTAAAACATCTAAACAGCTTCTTAAAACAGCTAAACAGCTTTTGAAAACAGCTAAACAGCTTCTTAAAACAGCTTAACAGCTTTTGAAAACAGCTAAACAGCTTTTGAAAACAGTTAAACAGCTTCTTAAAACAGATAAACAGCTTCGTGGAATAATTTTAACAGTTTCCAAGTGGAAAAAAACGTATTTAATATTAATAGGTATACGTCTGATGTAGTTAATAGTATACATATGACTAAATCTGAATGAATTGATCAAAGCCTTTTCTATAACGTCCTTGCTTCATTTCATCATCTTTGCTTATTACAAGAAATCCATATTTATCCTTCCAACATTCTCCGCAAATGTAACGAAACATATTTAAACTCATGTCACTACCAACATGATCATTGTAGATATGCTTTAAATTTAATTCATCTTGCTTGAATAAAATAATCATATTTGCATTATCACGTACTAAATGTTTTGGAATGTGTGTATAAGTCTGACATAAATAAAAAGAATCAATATCCTTATGTCTACCCATACAGAAATATGATCTTATATTATTTTGCTTTTCACAAGCAACATCGTCAAATATCATAATAGAATTTACTTTAGCTTTTTCGGGTGGTATGACATGTTCATTATCTGAAAATGTATAAAGTCCCATACCCTTTACTGATGAAATTAATCTTGATAGATATTTATATTTTGGTTGATTTAATGATTTTGAGTATATATAAATATTCTTAAATTTTAAACCATTCGGACTTTCAATTAAACTTAGCATTATATTTGTTTTGCCACAGTTTGAGGGACCAACTATTAGTGCTCTAATAGAATTTGGTAAAAGGCAGCTATGTTTAAAACCATTTCTGTTTTCCGTTAAATCCAAGTTTCTCACTGAAATATTCGATTGTTGTTTTACCAAACGCATCTTTATAACTGAAAGCATACGTTTGCTTAATGTTACGTTTTATTTACTTTCGATTTTTTTTTTTTTTAATTTCAGTAAAGCAATTTTTTATATATAAATGATTGTGTATAAAAAAAAAGAATTTAGTAGAAAACAATTCGTCCTTGGAAAAGGACTTGTTAATAGCTTAATTAATTCACTACCTCTTGAACTTCATTTGCCGGGTTATCAATTTTGTGGACCAGGAACTAAATTAGAAAAACGATTACAAAGGGGTGATAAAGGTATCAATCCTTTGGATGCAGCTTGCAAAATTCATGATATTGCTTATTCCCAGAACACTGATATTCATAAGCGACATCAAGCAGATAAAGAACTAGCAGAAAAAGCTTGGAGTAGAGTTAAAGCTAAAGATAGTACTTTTGGAGAAAAACTCAACGCATACCTTGTCACTAACGCAATGAAGTCAAAAGTTAAATTAGGCTTGGGAGTTAAAACTGGTAACCAAAAGAAAAAGTGTAGACGAAATATTTTTAAGAATGCCGTTAAATCAGCAACCGATATTTTAAAAAAGGAAAAACCAAATGACATCAAAACCGCTATTAAAACTGCACGAAAAGCTATACGACATTCATTTCTTGGAAAAAAATCTATAGTAAAAATTCCTAGAATTATCAACATACCTAAACTTGGTGGTTTTCTACCACTTGTTCCTATTCTAACAGCACTTGGAGCGTTGGGAGCAATAGCTTCTGGTGGGTCAGCAATCGCTAAAACTATTACTTTAGCTAAAAATGGTAGACAACAGCTCGAAGAAAGTAAGCGTCATAACAAAACATTAGAGTCAATAGTTATGGGTAAAGGTCTATATCTTAAACCTTATAAAAAAGGCTATGGAATATTTTATACCTCCTTATTTTAGAGGAGTTTATATGAGGGATAAACTTCCTAAAACTCCACACCGAATAGAGAATGGAATTATAAACTTTGACTCAAATAGAGGATATGGAACACATTGGGTAGCATTTTATAAAAATAATGATAATGTAGAATACTTTGATAGTTTTGGTAATCTCCAACCACCTATGGAAGTTTTAAGATACTTGGGTAAAAACATTAAATATAACTATTTAAGATATCAAAAATTTAATACATTTATTTGTGGTCATTTATGTTTAAAATTTTTAATAAATTTCAAAATAAAGAATTAATAAAAAACTCAAATATTTGTTTGTTTTAATATATTTTTATTATTTTTTTTGTTTGTTTTTTTTTTATTTATTATCCATTCTTAATAATAGTCTATAGATTTTAACATCTGTTTTAATTTTATTTTGCATTTTTTTCCAAACTCATAGCAAAGTCTGGTTAAATCAATTTCTATATCTCTTTCATTTATATCTTTAATTTCATAATATTGTACATTTGTTTTATTTAAAATAGAGCAATTTGGAATATAATGTTCATAATAAAAATATAAGATTTGCTTGCGAAGAATTGTATTCCAGCTTAAAAATGTCGTCAAGAATATTCCAATTTGAGTTAGAGATTTCCATGTCTCAGAATCAATTTTAATTTTATAGTTTCCCTGTTGTAGGATGAGATAGCAAATATTATTCCTATACTGAAATGTATATTGAACATCCTTCTTTTCATCCTTATTAATTAGATTCATACAATCTAGGAATTCATACTGATTAAGTGTTGCCTGAATGTATTCCTTATAGCTCATAAGGTTTATCCATTCATCCCGGTCCAATCCAATGAAGTTTCTATCCTTATAATGCAACCAGACAATAGGCTTAAAACCAAGGGATGTTGAAAAACCGCATGCAACTTTTAACTTTAAAGTTAGAAAATACTCCAGTTCAAACACCATATCGTGTATTTTCGGGTTTCTCTTGAGATGAAACATTCTCGATGAATTTTAAATGTATACTAATAATAATTTTACTTTGAAAATCTCTATTTAAAGAAAAAAATGCGCTTTTATATTTTTTTTTTAAAACTATTTGTATGTATATGTATTAACTATAATTAAATAAGGTACATTTATTATTAAATTCTAATAAAAAAAAAAAAGTTTAATCAAATTCATCATTTTGTTTTTCTTGCACATAAATTTAGACATTTAAGATGTTTTAATATTTTTTTATAGTTTTCGATAATTCTCATAACCTCCTTCTTTCTCTTAAAGAAAAAGTAACATCCACACAAACCCACGACATCTCCACTTGTACTTTCGTGAGAGCAAGGTATACTATATACATTAAAATCTGTATATTCTCTTTTGAATGCACAGAATAATTCCAAATGTTCTTCAAAGATAACACTTCCGAATTCTTGTAGAAAAGCTTCAATAACCTCCATCTTTCCACATTAAGATTTCATTTACAACTTATAGAAATACTAATTTTTCTATATTATATATACCTATACATATCTGTATACTAATAAAAAAAAGAAGAAAAAAAAAAACACAAGAATTTATAATAATTTATTGTTTACTAATTTTTTTTTATTGAAAAATTATTTTATTTAAAAGTATTAAAATGAGTATAAGGGTAATATCCTTTCATAGGAGCAGCCATCTTAATTTCCAGCTTATAATTAATGGTATCCTTTTCGTCATCTAAAGGAATCTTTGAAATGATATATGAGCCAGTTGATAGGTACCCAACATCGTTTTCAGTCAAGGCATTAAACCTTTTAGGAAGATAAAGCATAGCTCCATCCAATTCCAAGACTATAACATCTCCATATTTTGTAGATACCCGTTCAGCTCCTGTAATAGGATAGTCCTTTCCATCTACCATATTTTTAACACTTAAAATATGTTTCATATTTAATTTATTAAATGAAGCAATTAATTCCGCGTTAATATTCATCGTTTGATAATTTATAATGAAATGTAATAAATAACTCAATAAATTCACAATTTATAGAAACAAATTTTTGGCTACACATAGTTTAAACATATGTTATTTGCTCTAATTCATTAAAGTTATCGATATTGTTTTTTAATTTTTTTTCTCCACCACACCCATTGTAAACAAAATAAAATATTTATCCACCAGAAAAAAAAAATGTTGACCTACATTTTCTAGCGATTAAAAAATGTTGACCTACATATTCTAGCGTTTAAAAAATGTTGACCTACATTTACTAGCGTTTAAAAAATGTTGACCTACATTTACTAGCGTTTAAATAATGTTGACCTACATTAACTACCGCTTTTAACACATGGCAATCGCTCAATTAATTTTTCAACACCTAATTCAGAACAAAACTAAAGAAAGGTTTATCAGCAATGTGTGTTTTTCTCCCAAACAATCCATAAACACACACAAAAAATAAAAATAAATATTTTTCCAATTTTCTTCTACAAGATTTATCTGTCTGTCAGTCTGTCAGTCTGTCTGTCCGTCAAAAAAAGGGCTTACAAAAAAGGGCTTATCAGAAATGTGTGTTTTTTCTCCCAAACAATCCATAAACACACACAAAAATATAAAAAAAATATTTTTTCAATTTTCTTCTACAAGATCTATCTGTGTATCTGTCCATGTTCAAAACACACTCCAATACAATACCCTTATCATCTCACACCCCATAAATTATTAATTTTAATATCATCGCTTTGAAAAAATTGTCCACAAAATTTTTTTTCAAAATCAAGTGCATCTGTGTACTTGTACACAGTATGTCTCTCTGCCTATTGATCTACATGCATACATATCCACAAAACCTAAATCACATCTTTCTTAAGTTCATCTACACAGTAAGACCGTCTGTCGATCACAACAAATGAAAGGCTTCAACAATGCACCCAACACTTGTGCATTGCTCCCCCAACATTTTTCTAAATCTCAGCTTTATTGCTTTCCTATAAAATTTAACGACTTTTTTACGACTTTGTTTTGAAATTTTTTAAAAAATTTGACCTACTTTAACACGTGTTCAGGAATTTCCCCCCTAATTTTGGCTTTTTTAAAATTTTATGACATTTTTATGGTTTTTTTTTTAAAATTTATGACATTTTTATTGCTTTTTTTTAAAAATTAACGACTTTTTTATTGCTTTTTTTTAATTTATGACCTTTTAATTGACATTTTAACGACTTAAAAAAATTTTCAACGACTTAAAAATTCAACGATGACCTTTAATGGCTTTTATTACTTTCCCCCATACTAAACCTATAGGAAGTTGACCTTTTAACGACTTTTTGTTCACATTGGCGCTAAACTGTCAATATACATATACTGAAGTGTCGGTGGAGGGTAGCAAAGATTCGGCAAAGCCGAATATAGCACTCTAACTTGTTTTATTTTAGCCTTAAAGGAAGTGGTGGTAAGTCTGACATTATAAAACACCAAAATACAAATTGCATAAGAAAAATACCAGTTGTATTAGTGGTAACCAAACAACAATAGACGAGGAATTTCGAAAAAACACCGGTAAATTAAGGTACGTGCAAAATTTGGAAATTAAATTAAGTGCTTTTATAGCAAACTACTAGAGAAAATGAACTGAGATTTTTACGGTGGGTAGATATGACTACTTTTTATATATTTCGTGTAAAAAGTGAAAATGTGTAAATTTTGAGATGTTCTTTAGAGGAACAAGTGCATGTGCATTTCACATATTAAAATTGTATTCTTGCATAGTCAGTCAGGCCTGTCACATAAATTAATTCCGATCGAAAATGGAAGTGATTTCATATCTTGCTTCAAATAAAACGAAATCAATTTTGATCAGAATTAATTTCTGTGGCAAGTCTGAATGTATGGATAGAACTATTTCAAAGTATTATGACAATAGTTCCTGATCGGTGCCGACTGTTTATTTGCTAAGTTACTATTAAGTTAGTTTTAGAAAACAAATGTTTGCATGTCGTTGATGTCAGAAAGATGCAGAGATATTTCCTTGTAATTTCGTATTTGATAGGATAAATTACATACTTTTTGTTTTTTCACTCTACTTATAACTTGATTTAAATATCGCTCACACACTGGTCTGTTTCAATATTAGCATATTTCCACAGGAATGCCATGGCTTAATTCACCTGTAGTGTTTCTATAATATGTTGGTTTTCACGAAGCTGACTTTCAGTGTTTGGTTCGGTACGATATGTTTAGAACTTTTTTGTTCACTGTCCATTGATGACTTTAATTTCTGAAGAACAAGAGCCCTTATAATAAAGTTGGCAGTATACCAGGGGTACTAATAGATAAATACATACGTAAAACTACGACGTTACTATCGAAAACTGCATAAGCATACCTACAGACGTATGTACGCACAAAAGATAAAGTTTTATTGTGTATTCCCATAATTTATCGATTTAATTAAGATTAAAATTAAAAATTGCCAAAATTTTGATAAAAAAATTGATTTTAAAAGCCCAATAATCGATTTCAGTATAAAATCGCATACGTAAATTCGATTGCAAAAAGTCGATTTTTTTTACCACAAAATCGATTTTCGATTGGAACCATTCCCTAGATGAAACGTGTAAATTCAGACTAAAAGAGCAGACAATATTAAAGATATCAAAAGTCAAAGTTAACAGGAACCGGATACTTTGAAACAAAAAATAACAAACCCACACACTCGCAAAGTGTGTTAATATGTTTTTTTTTTGTTGCAAATGTGTACTTATGTACTTATGTATGTTACTGGTACTAATATTTTATTGAAGTCTGAAAAATTTCAATAAGACAATTTTAAAACATCATGTATTTTTTAGAGAGGAAGACTACATAAATAGGTTTTTTTTTATCAAAAACTTTTTTATAAAAACATCCTCAGAATCGGCAAAGTTAAGTTAAACGTACAATGAGATTAGAATGGAAGCTGAAAATAAACGACAATGGAACGCGATCGTTTAGGCCTCATGTCACATATCCCTTCGTTGTCCAAGAATCAAATTTATGTGCTGTTTTCACAACACAGATCCTGGGTACACACATCAGAGAACTGCAAAATCACTATTGTTCTTGATTTATTCATACTAGGGTATTCATTCGGTTAACCGTCAACCGGTTAACCGATTAATTACTAACCGATTAACTGATCGGTTAATTTCAAATTGGCTTTTTTCGATTAACGATTAAACCGGTTAATTTCAGTCGATTAACCGATTAACCGAAGTAACAAAATTTACAATATTTTGTAGTATTATAACATATTTTTTTGTGTGTTTTTAATTATTTGTTTTATCTCATAAACAAAATGTATTTGTTTAGAAAATATTTGTTCATACAAACAAAGAAGGTGTTCAGTGATTTTCATTTTAACCCATTTTCCGCCGACCAATGACTTAAATTACATTGTTTTTCAATGTTTTTTTTTATCTTCTTCATCGATCAACAGGAATGTGGCGAAAAATGGGTTAAATATATGATTGCCAATACCTTTTTTTTGTTTCACGTACTTTTTATATATTTGTGTTTAGTTATTTGTTTTTTATCATATCTTCTCATATCAGTCTTTTAACAAATTTAACCGAAACAATTAGTAGTGTTAAAAATTTTTAAAAACTCTAATGGTATAATGGAGTATTTTATATGTTAAGAAAAATCCTGGAAAAGTACTGAGATACTTATTAGATATTCATCTACGATAAGTATTCTTTCACTTTCCAAGTCAACTTTTGTCAAAACTAAAGAAAAGAATCGCTTTTATCCTAAACATTTAAACCAAATTATTTTTCTAAAAGATTATTGTATAAGATGTCCTTTAACTATTGAAATAACTAATAAAATTATCTCAGTTTATTTTTGAATAAATACGTAAATATTTTCTGGATTCACAGGAAATATATATCGTCGGCTTAATATGCAAACCACTTTTTATTTAAATTGAGATTTTGATGCCGTGTGGTAGAGAAAGATACGCCTCGTCAACCAGTATGTAGTTTTTCTTCTATTAAAGTCTTGAAGTGTGTTAAACTGACTGCAATTTTAATTTTCTATCAAGCTTCAAATAGGAAAAATAAACAGGTTTTTGTCTCTCCTGTAAAATGTGCTGAAAGTGAGTTAGCAGGTTTGCATATTTAGCCAACGATATGACTGTTGTAAGTTACCGCTTATAATATAGATTTCTACTATACAGTTATGAAGAATCAATGAACACAGCATTACAATTTTTATTTTGTTTGAAACACAGCAATATTTATTTTAAACAAATTTAAATATTTTTCAGTTTATTTTTTAGGATATTATAACGATATGACTTGATACCACACCTTGCGCATTAATTGAAAAATGCATATTACATATTTATGAATTGTTTTTTTTTTGCTTGCTCGTTTTAGTTCAAGAATTGTTATGTTTGGTATGTTATTGTTTTTTTTTTACTTATACACTCCAAATAATAAGCAATTAATGCATTTTTATATATTGAAATTACTTAATTTATAAAAAACTTTATTAATCGGTTAACCGATCAAAAACAAAATTAACCGATTATTAACCGATTAAACCAAAACCTCGGTTAATTAATCGAGCGATTAACCGATTAAAGCAAAAGGTCGATTAAATGAATACCCTAATTCATACGCTCAAATTTACATTCACTTTTTGCTTGCAAAACAAAGTTCAACGTTGGTAATTTTTACATCGTTTCGTACACCCAGTGAAAAAACATGTTTAAATATGGTCACCTCCAACAACACTATGTTTAAAGAAAATTTTAACCATATTATGATTAATTTAACCATATTATTGTCAACGATAACCATAATAGGTAAAAATAGTCCTCCATCAAGAAGCCACAACCATAATATGGTTGCTTCCGAACACATTATGGTTAATAATAACTAAAATATGTTTAACACTTATAATAGCATGGTTGGTTTTCAACCATAGCATGTTGCTCTTGAAAAAGAGGAAAATACTATTGTCAATTTATAAACAAATTATTGTCATATTTAACCATAAGATGTTTAGAGGCAACCCTAATATGGTTGTGGCTTCTTGATAGGGAACTAATTTAACCATAACATGGTTGTCGGTTACAAAAATATGGTTAAATTAAACATAATATGGTTAAAATTTTCTTTAAACATAGTATTGTTTGAGGTGACCATATTTAAACATGTTTTTTCTCTGCGTGTACACAATTGATTTTTGCATGTATTCATTTTTATTGAAAGTGCTTTCTTTGCATTTTTGTTGCGCACGCAATATAACACAACTGTGTAAATTCAAAAGTAACACATTCTTATACTTTTGCATTCAAGTAGTCATTGTCCACTCGATGAGACGCTTTGTTAACATTAACAACAATAAACCACTCAATGAGACGCTTTGTTAAAATTAACAACAATAACAAGATTACATTGTACCTACATACAGAACTACTGTACTTTTTAAGATGATAAAAAAAAGTCAGTCTGTTTCTATGGAAATTGTGTGTACCTACATATGTGCGTTTAGTTTAATTTCCATTTTAGTTTTCTTGTACTACATACATATGTACATTAGGGTGGCACTTAGTTTGTAAAATATCGAATTTGGAGTACTGCGCCCCACTCTTTTTTTACACTTAGTCTAAAAAATATATGGTAAAAATCGGACAATCCTAAACCGAGGCGCACGGAGGTCAAAGTTTAAGCTTGAGAAAATTTTCCATTTTTTTCCAAACAGTAAAATGAGAAAACTAATTCCTTATGGCTTGGTTCTCAAATTCTGATTATTTTTGTCCAAAATCATTAACCCTGTTATTGCCATGAGGTCAGAAATTACTCATTTAAAAAGATTTGTGCTATATATTGTATCTTCAAGTCGCAGTTAATTAGTTATTTTTCTAATTGTATTATATTATTAATTTCTTTTTTTTTAATTTGTTTAAAACTTCTAACTGAAACAATAGTAGAGTAATAGTTACAGTATAACCCGGTTAATTACCCCACGCTTAAATGCCTTTCACGCTTATTTACCTCGAGTTTTAAATCCCCGTTTTTTTTCTTCCATTTTTTAAACAAAAATCCACGTTTAATTGCCATACGCTTAATTACCCGATTCGGATAATTGCCTTAAAAATTTAACTCCCAAAACAAAATTATACCTAAATTTCATTCGTTTAATTGCCTCAGTACTATTTGACAAAATCACAGCAAGTAATGCAACAAAGTTTTACATGTTAATAATTTGAAAATATGCACTAAAATTTTTTTTTAAAAATATGCCTAAAATCAAAATATGGCTTGATTAAAAGCAAAATATTCAACAAATTAATATTTGCATTAAAAGTTATGTTATGAGGTCCAGATTCATATAGAGTTATATTCTTACAATTTTCATAGGTTTTGTTCTTATGACAATTAAACGTATTAACCCAATTTTATCAAATTATCTAAAAACTTCTACCTTTATTTACTTTTCGCACAAGGTTTACATGGACATACAACCAGCAAGATGGACGGACGGACGGACACGAAAATATTACTTAAGCAAGTGTTTCCGATTCGATCGTTTACTAAACGATGCGTCTAGGTTTCTATGTTATAAGTTGCGAAAAACATTTATCTTCAACAAAAACTTGCTTTGGCTTAAAATTGTACAGTGAAAATTTAATGTAGGTGGCGAAATTAAAGCAACAGAAAATTCATCTGTTAACCAGAATTTAAAGCAATTTTTTTTTTGCTTAACATGTATTAAAATAAGTTTTAAAAACTTAAAATATGTGTGCAATAAAATTGCAGCAATGGTAAAAATATGGAAATTATTTACAAACAAATCGATACCAAAATTCATTTAAAGCTCTAAGCGCATAAATATATTGTTTCTGCATTCATTGGTCGCACAAGAAAAACCATTCAATTGCATATTTACGGCTTCCATGAGTAGTAGTAGAATATGATAGGACATCTCAAAAAGCACTACAGATAAAATTTAAGACAACAAATCCCATTGTTTTTATTGCTATCTCTTAAGATTTAGCTGGTACATGTTAAAATTCCTTTCTTAAATTTTTTCATACATCAAAGTTAAGTTATCTTGTAAATAAATACGTCTAATTACCTCACTGAGGTATTTAAACGAATTCGCTTAATTACCTCAATGAGGTAGTTAAACGTATTCTTATTATTACCTCAACGAGGTAGTTAAGCGTATTCGTTTAAATGCTTACCCCGCATAATTACCCAAAAATATTGGCATTTTTGTCGAGGTAATTATCCGTGGAATATGTATAAAGGTAATGATTCTTTCGTTATATTCATTAAATGAAAAGTTAGATATATTAAAACTTTATAGGTTAGGTTTGTAATAATTAGAAATAAAATTTATGAGTCGAATTCTATTGATAAATCTTTCAGAGTGGCATCTTTGGAGTATTGCTGTCTATAAAGTTGAACAATCTAAAACACAAGAAAAATAAGCAATTTTGTTTCAGTAATTAAATAAAAATTTGTTTAATACCTTGAACAAATACTATCGCTGCTCCTCGTCTTTTGTTACTTATTTTTACTACAAATTTTTATTTTTCAACAATGCTTTTTCCTTCCTTGTTATCTTCTAAATTCTCCCATGTTTTCAGGTCTTCTTTTAAGAAACTCGTACAAATATTAAAACGGTTAAATATTTTTATTGTATATCTAGAAAATAGTTCTACCAGAATTGTAATATCATAAATCATTAAGGCCATTTTTCACTCTTCTCTTCTGCTTTTATAAATGTCTTCATCTCTATTTTTCAATTTTAAAATGCTTTTCCACTCATTATACAAATCCAATAGCTTTTTAAGCAGCTCGGTGAAATTGTTGAACAGGAATTTTTGGTTTTTCCCAAAATAGTGAACATTATTTTACAACTAGACGAGCAGCTTTCTCTACCCTTAGCTTAATGAGTCTTATAGACAATCTCCTTTAGAGTGTAGCTTAGCTCCCGTTATCTGAAGGTTTGGAAAGCCAACCAGGTAAATTTCCTCTTTTTGTGTGGCATTTTTCACCAATTTTTAATTGAAAAAAAAAATTACTTCACTGCCCGTAGCGTATACAATATTCATCTGATTAAAAACATTAAAAAAACGCATTCGGGGAAATCCCCGTGCAATATTTATTCATATTGCGGGGAAGTGATTACACTAACCCTCCGTTTCCACAAGCAAGTTCGAAAAATTCAGTACACTCACACTTTTCACTAACATTCACACAATTTTTGTACTTTCAGCCAATCGGCTGTTTCCTCGATTTTTCGTTGATAATACGTATACGCTACTTGCAAGTAATTATGCAAACGTAGGGTAACAGAGCTTTAGGTTAGTCCTGCTAGATGCGAAAATTTTTCGTCATTTTGACAATATTTTTGTTACGACTTTGTACAAAATTTTGACGATTCTATTTGAAAGATTTTTGGAAAAAATGTCTAGCAGCACTGCATTAGGTAGGCATTCATTTGAAAACGTGTGTGAAAATTGTGTGAAAATGGTAATTTCTGACCCCAGGTCGATAAGAGGGTTAACGATTTTGGACAAAAATAATCAGAATATGAAAACCAAGCGATAAGGAATTACTTGTACTTGTTTGGAAAAAATGGAAAATTTTCTTAAGCTTAAACTTTGACCTCCGTGCGCCTCGGCTTAAAATTGTCCGATTTGGCTAAAATTTTCAGCATGTATTTTTCGACATTTTACAAAATAAGTGCCACCCTAATGTACATAGTTACTGCTGAATGTCTTCATGAGTAATAATTGCTTGATTTCTGGCTTTTTTGTTTGTATTTTGTTTTCTTTACCAAAACAATCATTGTCGCAGTGAATACACAAACATCTTTATTAAAAAACGAAGCTAACGATGGTATAAATAACAAAGCACGATGTGCATTATTTGAATGACAGCAAACCAGCAGCGAATATTTGCGGTTGCGCAAGTTTGATTGTATGACCGCAAGTGAGTGTATTTGTTGCTGTTCATTTAATGCGATTTTTTTTTGCAATTGCACAAAGCCGTTCTCTGGTACACATATGTGTACCTTAACTTATTACAAGTTTTTAAGACTAGCGACATCGTTTGACAACTTAAAACAGGTTTATTACTTGCTTTAAGCTTCAGGGGACAAATCATAAAATTGCTTTCGATGCGAAAGCAATTTTATTTCTAATTCTTTCTGTCCATACTGAACGGATCGAAATTATTTTTTTTAGTGTTGTAAAGCATTTATTTAAGTTTTCGCAACACTAAACTAATTACGATTCTTTCAGTATCGACTGAAATAAAATTGTTTTCGTATCGAACAAAATATTCGATCACGACTGCAATAATTTGCCCCCTGGGCTTCAAAAATATCAATAGATGGAGTTGCTTAGAAGTTTAAGCCCTTATTTTTGCATTTGTCTCTCACTAACTAATTGTTAAGACCTGCAGTCAGTGCTGCCACAACCAATACAATTTTTACAACCAAAATTTTTTAAAAGGTTACCAAATGTTAAAAATATAACCAAAATTAAAATGCCTCTTTTTAATTTAGAAAATCATTAAAATTTATTTCAAGTTGTAATACAAAAGTAATTTGCACTTTATAGTAAAATAATAATTATATAAAATTATAATAACAAGTCAAGAAAACAAAACCAGAAATGTAATTCTTTACATTTTAAAAAAATAACGAGAAACTTAACAAAAAGTTTTTATTTATTTGAGACTTTTTTCGCAAAAAAATTTTCTTAATTTAACAAGAGTTAAACCCGTAAAATTTCCATACAAAATTCAGTATATTGAAAGTTAATTAATTGAATATTTTTTAATATGCCAGTTATAAATAAAAAAAAAATTCAAAATTGTTTTCCTCTTTTAAGCTGTTATTGGCAGGACTGTTCAATGTGGCGATTTCTTAATCCCTTTGTCGATGGAAATTTACGTTTGGCGATATGGGGATTATTTTGGCGAAATTTTAAACGATTAGTGAAATGCATTTTATGTAAATATTTTCTAATTTACATAAATCTAAAATATGATAAAAACTTTTTTCTCATGTTTGTAAATTTTATTTCAAATGTATAAATCTTAATATAAATAACTGTTTCAAAATTGTTCTATTTGATATATTTTGTGAACCATTGTAAAATATGCATTCAATGGGAAAAAGTATATGACTGACAGTCAAAAGTAAAATTTCAAATTTCTTAAAACTTACAGCCATTTCTTAAAGAAAATTCTATAAATTTTAAAATAATATTGATAAACCAATGTAATTTTGAAAAATATTTAAAATTCCTATGTGCATTTTCAAATATGTATATAAATATACTTCTGAAAATACCCTAAATTCAGAAAATTAAACTTATTTTCAAGTTTTTAGAAACACTTAAACGACTTTTGTGTAATTTTTCAGTAATTTTCTGAAATCGATTCCGCATGATTTTATGTACTTCATACTTTATTTTTTCTACTCATAAAATCAAGAAAAACTACGCTCATTAAAAATTAATAATTGAAAATTTCCATTGACTTCATTTGTTTTCGATTTCAGGACATGGCGTTTTTAACATAAAAATCACAAATGGCAACATTTTCTTAGCAAAAACCCTAAAAAAAATATATTTGGTTGTTGTTTTGAAAGGGATTTTTTGTTTTCGATAAATTATAAGAAACTTCCGTTCATTGGTAATAGTCTTTTTACACTGATCAACATCTAACATCTACCATCAAAGATGTAGAAAATCTGAAACACTCGTTTACATTGCTCACATCTAACATCAACCGTCAAACAAAAATGTCACCATTTTTGAAAACAAAAAAATTTTTTAAATCAAAAATGTTTTTTTCTCACAAAAGTTGCAAAATTTAAAAAAAAAAACAATAAAATGTATTTGAAGTTCAATTTGTTTAAAAATATAAAAAATACTTAACAATAAAACATTGCAATAAAAAATAAAACCTGACAAATGGTAACGCTGCTTTCAAAACCAGCTTCTTTTTGTAAGTGATGCCACAATAATAATAGAACTTATTGCCACTCTTCTAGTGATGATACTAAAATAATCGAAAGATGTAGAATGGAATAAAATGAGTATGGAACATCTTTTAAAGATGTTGAAAGATGTTGGTTTTCAGCCTTATGTATTTCTTATGGAAAGATGTTAACATCTTCGCAAATTGTGGCAAATTGATGGTAGATGTTAGAAGTTGATCAGTGTAAAAAGGCTATAAAACAAATAATGAAAAAATCGTATTACTTAATATAAATTATTCGAGCTCGTAAATAATTATATCAAGAAAAACATATTAGTACGTATTATTATTTTAGAAAAAGGTAACCAAAATGAAAAAACTATTCACATCTCCACATTGAAAAAAAAAAAATATAACCAATTTTGGTTACAAATAACCAAAAACGGCAGCTCTGCCTGAAGTACACATATGTGCACCTCCCTTTTCTACCACTTCAAGTAAAAAAATTAAAAAAAAACAGAAATTTTAATTACAACTCATAAAATAAAAAAAATACTACTCGAGCTCTTCAAAAAAATTAGCGACAGGTATAATTTATCTCTTATTGTTTAGGAAATATCCGACTAATATTCTACAAAAAAATTGTAAAAAAATACTTTTGTAATTAAAAAGTTATATGAATTTAAAGTTAAAATTCTGAATGAGTTGTTGTTGTTTTACCATTTTTTTAGCTGAAAAAGCTTTTTTATTTATAAAAAAATGTTAAGTATCATATTATTACGTTACTGTCTTTTTAAAAGCTTTTCGGTTTATTTCCTTTATAATAAACTTCTTGAGTTCTTTTCTTGCAACTTTAATAAAATAAAATAAACACAACACTTTAATTTTAAACACTTATTTATTAAGAACTTAGTCACTTTAACAACCGCAATTTACAGCTTTTATTCAATGCTCACTATTGTGATCAACGCACTTTAAAGTTTAAACTAAAACTCCAGTATTTATAATCTATCCAAGTTTTCGAACCGTTTCCAGAATGTTTCCGGTATGTTCGAGCTTTAACTATTTGTTGTTAACGACTAATAAATTGGTTATGTTATGAATTTTAAACTTAACGTCTACTATGTTATTATTAACAGCATCTATGGTTGGTTGCATAGTCGCTTCACTTATACTATAGCCTTTTTAACTGAGTTTTTAACATTAAATTTCTTTTGTTTACGTGCACTTTTGACTTAACTGCACAAAATTGATAGTTTTTGGAATTATTCTTTATAATTCCATACAAATTCCTTTTTTAAGTGCACTTTCTATACCTGCGCATTTAAGATAAATGCACAAAATTTTTGGCATTTTAAAATTATTTTCATACAAAAAATCAAAGTTAGCTGCACTTTACCTTAACTGCCCAAAATACATATTTTCTGGAATTATTCTTTAAAACCCTTTTTTACGTGCATTTTGTATACCTTTACATTTTTCATATTTTTGGGCAGCTATAAAATATTTTCATACAAAACATCAAAGTTAGCCTGCACTCATAAAAATATATGGTGGACACTTTTTCACATGAATATCCAATTTAAGCTGTTTTTAAAAATATAAATCGCAATTATTTTGTTTTTTTTCCATAAATTTTTATGTTCTTTGTGAATTCTCATTGTTTTTGTTAATGTTTCTTTTATATTTAATAAACATACATACACGTATAAAATGATCTGTTATTTCCCACACTGAAAGAATTTTCTTCGCAATACTAACGAATTTTGACATTAATCCCATGAAAAATTGCATTATAAAGGAACCTATGCAGCGCTTCGTTGGATCAATGAAACCTGTTTCATTAAAAGGACTTAATGAAACATTACATTAGATCCATGAATATTATTCATTGGATGAATACTTTCAATAAAGTAAAAATTTTTTTTTTTATATTTTTTTTAATTATTTTTTTTTTCTTTTTTCTTATTTTATTTTACTTTATTTTATTTCTTATTTTTTTTTTTTTTTTTCTGTCTCTGGCGGGATTCGAACATGCACCTCGGTGCTGATAGACTAGCTCACTACCAGCTAGTCTACCGGGGCAGTGTAGTTTTTGTATAAAAAAACTATGTTTTTTACTCAATAAAGATCGTAAATATGAGATTAAATTGTCCATAATAACAATAACAACGATGATTGAAAGTGGATTGAAAGTTTTTGTTTCATTACTATAATGACATTTTTATTGTCATAATGAAAATTTAAATTTATGAAGGCAATTATTGAAATATGTTGCTTTTATAAAAAAATTTTTTGATTTCATAAATTTAATGGCATACATGTAACATTAGATGTACGAAATTATTAAATCTTACATTTTTTAAATAACAATTAAACATTTTTTTAATGAAACTATAATTTTGTATTAAGTTATGAATATAGTTATGTTTGTTTATTGTTTTTTTGTGTTCCCAATTAAAATTTTTTGTTTTACTTGGACAAACTTAAGTTTTCATATATCCAATGAAAATTTTTAACGTAATTACGAAATCTAATGAAGCGATTTTAACGAAAATACTTCATCAAACCTATGAAATTCCATTAAGACAATGAAAATTTTCATTTACCCAAGGAAAACTTTTTTATGAAAATGATTCATTAAATATATGAAGCATTTTTCTTTCAGTGCAGCTAGCATAGGCTGTTTGTTAGACGATTTTGTTTAATATACAACTCCTAAAAGAATCTTCTGATGATTATCTGGCGAGTAACAAAAACAAAAACATCTAAATCTTTTTTTAATTTATTTTTTTATTTATTTTTTGACACGCTCGTCTTTAAATCTTGGAATGAACCTTTTGGAACTCTCTGTAAGAGTCGTATAACAATTACTGATCTACCTAAATAAGACCGTTTTTGAAGTATGAAAATATTATTGCCAATACAATTTAAATAAAACAAACCGGCCTAACGATCTGTAAAACAGGATTTTCCGACAGGATGGTGTTGATTTCGCGACCTTAAGGTTTGTTTTATAGAAATTGTATGAAAATTAGAAGTTTTGGCATGAAAAATACGCTTGATGCCCTTATTTAGGTAGCTCAGTCATACGACTGAGCATTTCACGAGTTGTAGAATAATACCTACATGAGTCTCATACGACTCTTGGCATGTTTTTTGAAAGACTCGTTAGATAATCTCTTCATTTATCATAAACGATTCCCTTAACGATTGATATAAGCGTTTTCGCTGCGTCATGGAAGAATCTCTCATAGGAATCAGCACGTGTAACAGTTTCTCCCGTGCGAGGAATTGTCTACCATTAAAAAATAAGCTCGTCGACGATCAAAAACACTCCCTGTGAGATTCCCAGTAGACTCCTAGACGATTGAAAATGCTAGCTGGGTTGAAATAAAATTTTGAATTTGTGTATTAAAAAATAATTTTTTTATTCTACTTTTAAATCAAACAAACCACAATTGTGTACCTGCACATTAAGGCAGGTAAATGCATTTAAGATAACTGCATTTTTGATTTACCTGCACAAAAATCGTGCAAAGGAGATTGTGCAGCTAAGTCAAAACTACTGTACTAGAGCATTAACGCTATGGTTAAATAAAGCTATTATACATCAAAAAGCTAAAGCATACCTTAAGGAGTAACAATAACAAAAATTCTAGTATTTACAGTGGGGTTAAAGTACAATTATGCACAGCCATTTTAACATAACAACTGTACATTGATTTTTACACTAAAGGTGTGCATAACTAATACAAACAATTTAAACTAATAAAATAACTAACAAATACTAAATAACTAATCAATACAAGATACCTAATAAATTAATCTAATTCTAAACTAATATACTTTCGTAACAATATACATACATATTTATATTATTTATACTTTTTTCAAAGATCTTCATGTATAACATTGCAATAAAAAAATGTTCGAAAACTTCAATAACTACGTGTTATAAACCCATGAAAAAAAGAAAACAAGATAGCGCATTGCACAGGTCCGTTAACTGTTTACTCTCATTTTGACGTCACTTGTATGTCACTGTAGTAAAGAGAGTTAAATGTAAACAAACATTTATAATACCACATACACGTGTTTGTGTGATCATGCTTGTGCTCATTTACTACAATGACGTACTATATGCTCAGAAAAATGATGTTTGTAAATTTAAATGCACTGTCTTGTTTTCTTTGCTTCATGTTATAGACCTATTTTTTGTTACAAAAAATGGGTCAAATTGCGACATTAGTCGGGCGAACGGCAGCCCTGTATGTGGATAATATTGCAAAGATTCCAGTGTTGCCAGTGAAATTTCGAGAAAGATACATTTTAGTTTCCAAAAAGATATATTTTGAAAAAAATTTGAAAATCCATTTTTAACTCAATATTAGGTATCAGAGAAAGTCAATGGGTATTAAAAAATTAGAGTACTCTAGCACATACCGACAATTTTCAATACGTGTGCGTACTCGTATTTGTTTATTCTCATACTTGTGTATATCCATGCGCATTTGATTTCATTCATGTATGTTATCATACTTATTGTGTTTCATACCCGCACATATCCAGATTGTGTTTCATACCCGCACATATCCAGGTATAACCATAGTTATAGCATTGACTTCAAACCTTTTTTTTTGTTAAATTTTTTTTATAAATGTTGCCAGAATTTTTTTCCAAATTGCTGAATCACAAATAAATACGTTTTTTTTTATAAATCGTTTGAGTACAATTTAACCAATTTTTATTGAAAAACGATTGTTGACTTTAAAAAAATTTCTGTAATATAAAGATTTGCGTTCTTATTTAAGAAAATCTGAACAAATAACTAAATGGATGCAAATTAAAATACGTCGTGTTATTTTAATCGATCTTAATAAAAACAGAAAAAGTTACCGTAATCCAAAAAAAAAAAAAAAAAATCGAAATGAGATATCACAGGTAAATACATTCATTCGTATTATGAGTTTGAGAGGTTTTTCTGTTGCCAGTTGCATTTTTTAGACGTTAAAAAATGGTTTAAAATTTAATTGCTGAAGTCAATCAGTATGCCAACGAAAATTTTAGCCTTAAAGAAGACTTCGACATCATGCTATGGTGGAAAAATAACTCCACAAGGTATCCACGGTTGTCTTAATAAGAATCAAGAATTGTATGAAATTTCCTGCCTGCAGCGCAGCATTAGATTAACAGGTATGTTCTAGGTTTCGACTCGGATTGAAAACGAAAATTTTTTTAAATCCGCATAATTCATAAATTGGTGTTCTCAAATCCGCATGTTTTTGTATATTCGAAGTTTTTGTTCGAAAAAACTTTTTTTGGACTAAAGATCGCTAACTTGCTAACCGCAGCATGATAGCAATGTTTAATATTTTTTTAAAATCGTAAAAGCTGTAAAGAATCACAGGAATAAAAACCTTCTATCGCGATCATGGCTAAAATTTGCAAACTTTTAAACAAACACTAAAATTGATTTGAAATCGCTAAATCGGTCAAAATAAACAAAATGTCGGAAAATAACAAAAAATAATTGCAAAAATAGCGAAAAATCGCATAAATTTTTAATATTTGAAACCAGCCATATAATTGATAAAAAGTCCCTAAAACTATAAGGATTGGCAAAAATTAGGTAAAAATGGCTAAATTCGCAAAAATTTGCTAACATCGGCATGTTAAAGCTGTAAAGAATCAGAAAACTTACTGAAACAAATCGCTTCTATCGCGAACATGGCTAAAATTCGAGAAAAATCGAAAAATTTCACACAAACAAAAAAACTAATTTGAGATCGCTAAATCGATTAAAAATACAAATTGTCTGAAAATAACATAAAAATCGTTAAAAAAATAAGCTGTAATTACATCAAAATAATGAAAAAGTCAATTTTAAATTAAGGGTAAGTTAGTGACTTTTGCATTTTAGATAACGATATATTTTTGATTAAATTGGATAAAGAAGATTTTAAGCTAAAAACAAAATTTATTTTTTTGTTAAAAATGCTATCAAATATTCGAATAAAAGTCGATTCGTTTTACTTTCACCAACCCTTTACTACTCTAATTGAAAACGAATAAAAACTGGTAGATGTGAAATGCAGAACATCAAAAATGCTAAAGTAATCCAGTTTCGAGTGGATTCGGATTCTAGAACACACCCGTAAGATTTCTCCATAAAAAAAGAAACAGAAAAGATCCCAAAATAGTTGATAGCCTCCTTTTTTTAATTATTTTTATAAAAAACCTCTTTCGTAAAATAGATTATAATTTATTATAGCTTTAGAAGCATTATTTTAATTTAATAGCAAATATTTATGTTTTAATATACCTTTAACAAAAATTAATAAAAATCTAATTTAATCAGTGCTATATTTGTTTTGCTAGTTTTGGAAGATACATACATATGTTTTCTGCATCAAAAATTTTTAGGTTGTGGCAACACTGCTTGCTTTAAAATAACCATACAAATTGTTGAAGTTACTTGGTCGCAATTTACACTATGGACATTTCTTGCCGGACAGAAACATTTTGTTGGTAAGGGGGCGACGCTGTATGCTTGACTTACTTTACTTCTTGCCTCTCTCGCCTACAAACTTTTTCTGTCGGGCAAGAAATGTCCATAGTGTAAATTGCGACTTGTCGATACTCATCGATACATGCCTATACCCATACGCATTCAAAGGATTATCCATAAGCATGCCTGTTTGTTCATACTCATACCGGTCGATATACAAACTTATTCATGTTCATACTTATTGGTAGTCATACCTGCCTGTACTCGTGTTCAATGGCGTATGAGTAGGTTATAAGTATTAAAAATATAACTTTTTGGCTTTCTCTGTTAGGTATGTAATTTTTAAAAATACTGTAAGCTAACTTTAAAACAATACCAATGGCTAATAAATCGCTGATGCCTTAAACGTTGGTTTAGTTGAACTAAACTTGAATTTATGTGCTCAACAACTATAAATAAGTGTCCCCTGTATTATTTGTTGTTAACAAAATAACATGTGACAGCACTACGATAAATCTTATCAAATTCATATGGTCTGTATTGGTAGTTTAAACGCCCAATTTTATGCGTTTAAACATAGTTTAACTGCCGTATTCATAAAAAATAAAACAAGTTTGAAATGTGTTTCAAGGCAAAGTTTTCATACAAATTTTTCTTAAAATACATTTCAAATCTATTTTAATTTTCTATGAATACGCCAGTATATGTTTAGTGATTTATAGATTTGTTGGTTTAAGCACATTTTAAACCCAAAAAGAGAGTTTAACTTCCTCAGATTTTTTAGCCCTAAGGCGATTATATAAAAAGTTCATATAAATTTCCTGAAAATAAAAAAATGTTCATATTTCCTCAGAACAACTTCGCACTAAAAGTTTTCATCGATTTAGGTGGATCGTATGTTAATGTTTTGTTTCACCATTTTTAAAGCTATTGTATTAGAATTGAGTCGGTTACGATGATTAGTCTTAACCCCTTAGTGCATGAAGTTCCCGAAGTACTTTTTAACAAAATTCTTTTTGAACACGTAATTTAAAACAACTATTAAAATAATTTTTAGAAGTTTTATTTGAATAAAATTTTTTTTAAAGATTTTATAAGGAGTTCCTTATAAGGGACATTATGCAATATCGTCACATGAAATGTAAAATTTTGTGAAACATTCTTTTGGGTGAAGGCCCTTGTTGCACATAAAATTAGACTTGTTACCGCAGTTTGCAAATCTTTTATCCGTTTTGAAGTAGTCTATTATGTGATTTCTACCGTCATATCGATTGACAGCACTGAACATCGATGGGCTGTAACCTTTTACAGAGGGGACACCGTACGTTTCTAGGTAAGAAGTGGCTATATATCTACGGAATTGCAACAAGTTTGACCAATCTAGATCATTTGGATGCAGCTTTCTCATTAGTATATTCGAAAATTGCTCACCACCACTTACATTGTCCTATACGTGACCGATAAACAGCAATGAACTGGTCCATTTTGTCTACACCATCCATGCCTTGATTGTAATGTTAGAATACTTTTGGTTGGGTATCTGGATGGCGCCTTGTCCTCTTGTAAAACGCTTTCACGTTCCAATTTCATTTTTGTCAAAATTAGCTCCTAAGGTGACTACGTTATTGTCTTACCATCGTACGACGAGTATATCGCCATTATCAGAAAAACGATAGTTTTTCTGCGACTTTATTTTTATAAAACAACCTTTTGTGTGACTTTTCAAAATTTCCTAGCGGTAACCCTGTCCACATATGTCTAAAGTACATGCATATGTATATCCTTTTGTATGTACATAAGTATGTTTGTATTTTTTATACGTAAATGTACTTCATTTTATCGTGTTTGTATCTTATTTAACGTTTTATTTTACTCTTAGAAAATTGTTTATACATACATGCATACATATGTATTAAGTATAAACATATGTATGTATGTACACGGAAAGAAGTTTTTTTCTAAACTACATAATCAATTTCGTTTCTTAAAACCAAAAAATTAAAACAAAAATAGTTTTTCTTAAATAAAGAAACATTTTGCTTTAACCAAGCCACACATATACATACTTACATATTTAGAATAAGTAATTTTTGGCTTGGACGAGGATCATGCAAAATTTTCTTGGTTCAAGCCATATTTAATTAAAAATTCTTTCCGTGTATGCATGTATGTAAGGATATGTGAACATGTGCTGTATTATCAAACTATTGACCAAACTTCCTTCTAACAAAAATGTTTTATTCATGAATAAAATGTACACGTGCATGTTTATTTCTTCTTCACCAAAGGTAAAACGGTATCTGCGGTATTAATAAAAAATTCAAATAGAATTGAATTGTATTTCTGTGGCTGTAAGGAAAAACTAGAATTCCATTTTTTTAAAATACGAGAAAACACATTTAAAGTTTTAAACATACTTATATCGCTAATTATTTAATACTATTAAGTCCCAATCCATATTATGAAACATTTGCTGCGAAACATTTGAGTCTGTTGATGAAAGGGGAAAGACGAATGGAAAAGTGTAATTTGTTGCATGTACAAGCCAAGGTATATTTACACAAGGTAAACTCGTTGGCCCATATGTTTGTCAGCTGATTACCCCTAGTTGGAAGCTTAACGTCAAATTTCGTGTATATGAGAAAAAATTTGTACATGTGTGCGTTAAATTGTTTTTTTTTTATATGAAGACAATTTTGACAACTCCGTTCCTTTTATAGAGCAGCATGTATACACTCCCAAATGAGTCTACCTTGTGTAAATATACCTTGGTACAAGCAGTTTTTGTAAGTTTGTTATTGAAAGAAAGAGAGAAGGCATAGAAAATGACTCAATGCTGTAAAACAGAAATGGGTATTCTATGGACACGAATGCAGTTTCAAAAGAGAATTGAAGAAAGTTTTTGCAGCAAATGTTTCATAATATGGATGAGGACTATGCATGCGCATTAAACAAAACATGATTTTAAATAATGTTAAAGATTTCTGGTTCTATTGAACTAAATTTTGTACATTAAAGCCGAAAATCAATGTCAGTTATCTTGTTTTTTCTAAAATGGAATTATGTATCTAGTTTTTCCGAAAAAATTTTTTTTTCAATTTCTTTTAATATTTTACGGAACTATTTAACTCAGCACGGTAATTTACCCGTTTTTTAACGAAACAAATGGAGTTACCCAGTTTTACTAAAAATATTTTTTTCCTTTTATGCTTATTAGGGTGGTCGCTAACTGTATGGAGCATATTTGTTTTCTATTTTTTCATGCTCTCACCCCCGAATTCAGGGGGTATTGATAAAAAACGATGACAAAAACATTTTAGGACTTCCCTCACACCCGCCAAAGTTTGAGAAAAACCGTAAAGTTTGCTCTCAACATTTTGTATGACGAATTATGTAATTTAGATCATAGTCGGGCTGTGAATTACGAATGAGATAGCGAATTACGAAAAAACGCAGAATTAATCTCATATTTACAAAATTAACTAAGATAAAAAGCAAACAGCACCATTGATGTGAATAATTTTTTTGGTATTACAAACTTTTCTTACACACGTCAATTCAGCTTCAATATTTGTGTTTGTGTGCGTTTGCTTGTCTATCTCTATTCTTTAGGGGGCTCCCATACAAAATTGTCAATACAGACTATAAATATATACATATATATTGAAGAAAAAGCCCCATAACTGCCAGAAATCGCTTCTAGGTGGATAAAATGTATGACCGACCTCAATTGGTATTTTGTCCTCTATATTTTCTCAATAACATACTTGCCCTTTATAACCAAGTCTTAGGGGGGCTCCCATACAAATACGGCGGTTTAACGAAATTCTTAAATTGGGATCCACCCTTGACTTCATGCAAATGCGGACTGAGTTGGAGGAAAATATTCCAGAAGGCAGCACGGAACAAAATAAAAGGAAGAAAAACTTGAAAGAGCAATTGAACGAAGATCTCGAAAATTCGGGAATAAATACTTCAGAAAACGACAAACAAAATTTTGCAAATTAAAAATTTTGTTTTCCAAAAAAATGGCTTTGATATTTATTAAAAATTATTAATGAGTAAGTCGAAAGATTTTTCAAAGTTATTGTACCACATAGGGTAAGGTATATCTATATGGGTAAAACTATTACTCGGAAAGATTAAGGGTGTTTTCTATGAATCAAGAACTTCAGAGAATATATGATATGCATATAAAGAATGCATATAATATTCTTTGAATTCTCGGGAGTTGCAATTTTAAGGCACAACATTTTGACCCAAAGAGCTTGTAACCCTAATTAGTTCTATTTCGCTCTTCCTCTCTTAGTTTCGTCGTTTTAAACTTCTAATTTTGCTGTTACCTGGTTTTTTCAAAAAATGCATGGAGTTATCTAGTTTTTACATACAAATTTATATTTTTCTGATTTTTGTTTTTCAAATAACTTTAAAATGAGAAACTATGTATATCAAAATTTCGATCTGACAGAGTGATAGTAAATGAAACACGCTTTCTATTTTTGGTGTTCTCTCAATTTTCGCAAAAAGTGGATTAAACTAGTTTTTCCATACGGCTACAGATTTTAAGAAAATAGAAATTTTGCCTTAAAACACATTTAAAACTTGTTATTTTTTATATACATACAAGTTTGTCATTGCGTTTGATACTATTTCTTTAATGTTGATGTTAGACCCTATAAAGTACATATATTCTGGGTCCTTCTAAAAAAATGGGTGGGATTGGAGAAGTGGGAGTGGCCCCTCCCATACAAATAAGAAACAGATTTATTCATACCTGAAGAATCGCAGCAGTTAAAGTTTCTAAATTTGGTACAAATAGCTTTGGAGTCTATACAAAAAAACCGGTAAAAAGTCGGCGTTATTGGATAAGGGGGCATGGCACCTCCCATACAAATTAAAACATCCACCTGTAGCGGTTAAAGTTGCAAAATTTAGTACAAATACGTTCGATACCAATACAAGACATCCAAACAAGAGGCCGTATTTATTTACATAACTTTCTGTTCCTTTCGCACAATGGTGAAGGATATATAAGATTCGGCAAAGCAGAATGAAGCGCTCTTTTTTGTTAATATTTAAATATGCATGCATTTTTGCAGAGTTTTGGATCACATCTAAAGTAAACAAAGGGTAGGAGTTAGAGAGCAAGAGTGGTAAGGCACTAGCTCTGGTTACAACTTAAGCTTTACGAAGCATCAGAAGTTCCCAAGAAAGAGCTGAGTGAGTAAATAAATTGAGAAAGCAAGTGTGTTGAAGAAACAAACCAACACATATTCCGTGTGTTGATGGGCACCAACATAATACCCTTGACCTCTTCCTCTCTTCGCACCCACAAAAGTACGAAGTTGAGGTTCTAGCACCTCTCGGCAACTCGGATCATTGCACCATTTCCGCCTCTTTTCCGTTCTCCGAACTTCGGAACGTTTCACGACGGGCTACGAAACGATCAATATTTGTTTACGGAAAAGCACGTTGGGCTGAGCTCAATGACTTTTTTCGGCATTTCAATTGGAAACTCTGTTTCCTGGACAATGACGTAAATGCCATGGCGAAAATGGTTGAAAATGTAATAATGCTGGGAATGAAAATCTTCATTCCAGTTAAAAAAGCTTCGAATAAACCTCGATCCAAATCTTGGTTTAATCAGTCGTGCAAATCAGCAGTCAGATCCATACTGAATTGCTACGCAAAATGCAAGGTCTTCGTGTGCCAAAGTACTTAGACGGGAAAAAACTCTTCACGAGCAACGTCTTCGTGCTGAAGTTCTTGCTGCTCCCCGGGGTAGTAAAAGCTTCTGGTCATTCGTTAAAAGAGTAAGGGTTAATGCTAGTCCTTCAATACCAACTCTTTTAAAGGATGGCCGATCATTCACGGACCCGGTTGATAAGGCCAATTGTTTTGCCGAATTATTTGCTAATAATTCTTACCTACCAGCTAGCAATCAACCACTACCCGAACTCGAAAAAGTACCCGTAACTATGCCTAGAATATTTTTTCGGGGTCGAGCTGTTAAAAGGGTTCTTGCGGATCTCGACATAAACAAGTCTCCTGGGCCGGATGGTATACCTGCACTGGTCTTGAAGCAGTGCTCTTCGACGCTAGCTCGTCCCTTAGCAAATCCTTTCAGCACTTTATACCGTGCCGCGGAATTTCCAGTCTGCTGGAAAGTTGCTAACGTAACGCCAATTCCTAAAAAAGGAATGGCGTATAACCCTGAAAATAACCGCCCAATTGCAATTTGTTCGGTACTTTCCAAAGTCATGGAGAGTATGGTAAATTTTTAGATATTTCCAAGCCGTTCGACAGAGTCTGGCATGGTGCACTCTTGTCAAAACTTGCTGCATTTGGTGTCGGTGATAATTTCTCTCGATTTATATCGAGTTTTCTCAGAGATCGCACAATACGAGTTGTTATAGATGGGGTTTCATCAAACGAGTTCAAGATTCATTCAGGGGTGCCGCAAGGCTCCGTTATTTCTCCTACTCTATTTCTTATCTTTCTAAATTACCTCCTTTGTCAAACTTCTAACCTTATCTACTCTTTTGCAGATGACAGCAACCTTTGCCATTCGTATTCATTTAAATGCAGACCAAGCGTATCCGATGTTAGTGCTATGAGGCAGAATATGAATGATACGCTTGGCCGAGACCTTGACATAATCTCGGAATGGGGTCGTGCGAATAGGGTCAATTTTAATGCCCGAAAAACCCAATGTTGCGTTCTGACGCATAAACGCGCAACAAACCGGGGTGCCTCATCTGTATATATGGATGGTATAATTATTGAGGAATCAGAATCTCTTGATGTTTTGGGCATGAGGATACAATGTGATTTCCGATGGACAGAACATATATTCAAGGTGTCGAAAGAAGCATTCAAGTGCCTCGGTTTTCTAAGACGGTGTAAGATATACTTCACTCCATCTGATCTCCTTACTATTTATACCACCTATATCCGACCGCGTATGGAATACAACTCTCATGTGTGGGCCGGTGCTTCAAAGTCTATTTTGGAGCTTCTCGACCGCGTGCAGGAGAGGGCGAAGGTTCTCATTGGTGACAGTAGGTTATCCAATTCTATTCACTCCCTTGAGCACTGTCGCAATGTGGGTTGTATTTGCCTGTTTTATCGTTACTACAATGGGATGTGTTCCGACGAAATTAGGGATCTTGTTCCCGAAACCCGTTCGTTTGTTCGTAATACACGTTTTTCCTCAAGATCCCATCCTTATGTGGTCGATTGGCAGGTTAATCGTACAACGCATTACAGAGAGAATTCGTTTTTTTCCCGGACTGTTCGTATGTGGAATAACCTTCCTGCAGAAGTCTTCCCTCTCACTTACAACATGATTAAGTTCAAATCGAATGTTCACAAACACTGCTCCCTCTATCCTCCTGTTCCAACACAATGCAATGCATTAGTAGGGCTGACCCCATGAGTGCTGGTCCTAACAGTAAAAAAAAAAAAAAAAAAAAACAAATTTATGAAAAGGACCCTGGACGATTCTGAGTTGCGCCCCAGCTTCAAACTCAAAGTAACGGTATATAAAAGTTATATAAAGTAAATCTATTGTATATATAAATGTCTGTATGTTTGTTTGCCTGTTTGTTGGCTTATAGACTCCTAAACTACTGAACCGATTTCCTGACAGTAACATCATGTGAGCCCTAAAAATGATGCCAATATTAAATATCGCATATCTTAAGAGCCGCTGCACGCATTTTGTTGAAATTTTGGTAGTAGGATCTTCTAAGCACCAAAATTTAAATAAAATAGTAGCGGGGGAAGTGGTCCCCCCATAGGACGCAAATGTTTAATAAAGCATATCTTAAGAACTGTTATAGTGAGAATGTTCAAACTTTGTAGAAGTCACTCTTATGGTATACTACTCTATTGAGAATAAAAATAAAGCGGTAGGCGTAGGGGAGGAAATACCTCCCATAGGATGCATATATTAAATATCGCTCAACTGAAGAACTATTAAAGTGACAGTCTTCAAACGTGGTTAAAGCTACTATTATGGTAAAATATAAATATCAATATAAAAATGGGCGGGGTTGACAGGAGAGCAGCAGTACCCCTCATAGATAGAAATATAATTAAGAGCCGCTGCACTCATTTTGTTGAATTTTTTGTAGTATGATCTTCTGAACCCCAAAATTGAAATTAAATAGCAGCGGGGAAATGTTACCCCCCATAGGACGCCAATGTTTAATATCGCATATCTTAAGTCACTCCTATGGTATACAACACTTTTGAAAAAAAAACGGGAAGGCGCAGGGGAGAAAACCTTCCGTAGGATGCATATATTAAATATCTCTCAACCGATAAAGTGGTTAAAGCAGTGTAGCGAAGCGCTAGTAGTAGTTAGTAGTATACAAAAGTTAATTATAAACCGCTTTTTACGAAATTTAAAAAAAAAATGTTTTTGGGTCTTAGATAGAAAAACTTTATATAAATGGTCACTTCACAACAATAAACAGATTTTACGTATCTTTAGAACTAATTTATATCCCACTTCAAAATGTTTACAGTATTATGAGTATACTCTGGGCTAATGTCGAATTTAAAAAGAAATAAAAAAAATTGCGGCTGAGTTAGAAAAATTGCAAATCAAAATGATACCAAAAATTTAAAGAACTTTTAAACTTTTTACGATCCTATTTTCAACTTTGACAACTTATACCCTTTGTACACTTGCATACATTTCGGATGGAACGCATAGAAAATGTTGAAAATGTGAAACATGCGTTCACAATTGAAACATCTAACATCTACTATGTATGAATAAAAGATTTCACTATTCAAAAGAAAACACCAAAATGTATTTGGAATTCAATTTGTTTAATAATAATAAATTAAACACTAGTTAAATTCGGCTATGCCGAATCTTTGAAACCCTCCACCGACAGTTGGAATATTTATGGAGTGGGATCTATATGATATCTATTTATTATTAATTAATCTTTATAAAAAAAGACAAAGTACCTTAAATTTTTTTATTAGTGCTAAAAAAAAACATAAAAACAAAAAGAAAAAATAAAAATAGCGCGACGAACGTTAAAATTTAGTCTCATAAACGTAAGTAAAGCACAATAACCACAAAAGAAGAAGTTAAAATAAAGTAAAACACAAAAATATAAAGAAACAATAAGACTTCATGTAAATTAAGTCACTTATAAAGGCCCAACTATAATATGCATAAGCTGGCTTGAGCAACTGTGCGAATACACGTTAATCATAAGTGTCAAAAAATATTGAACTTAAGAAAACTTTTTGTTAAATTTTGTGAAATTGCGAAATTGATCGCAATTATATACGAATCAAATGTTTATTGATTTTGTTTTTTAAAATGCCTTTAGAGATATATTTGACGGATGGAGTGCTTTAATACTAGAGTTGTCAATTATTCGCCTTTCAACTTTGTTCGAATAATTCAAATAATTGTTTTTGTTCGTTCGATCAAACGATTTAATCTAAAAAATTATTCGATTAATCGATGAGAATAACGAATAAAAAAATTATTTTTACAAAAAAATTACTATGGAAAATCTTCCGTTCCATCCGCTATGACTTCTTTTTTTTGATGCATAACATTTTTCATCTTAACTCTATATCGTTTGCTGCAAAATTAAAATACGAGATGGCAAATGATTCTTTTAGTTGCTTTGGCGCTTTATTAGACGAAATATTTTGATTGCATCAATGCATGTCCGTGCTAAAATCACGGAAGAGGGCATGCATTATTGAAAAACCATTAGAAGCAATTATCATCTCGTATTTTTAATTTTGTAACGAACGAGTTTTGCAACTCACCTACTCAATTGTTTGCTAAGATTTGTTTAATACGAACATAAAATACATTTTTGAAATACAATGAGTACACAACACGGTTTTTGCTTACTAAACATTGAGATTAATTACAACCGGGGCTATAGCAACAATATTTTTTAACTTTCCTACATTTTGTATAAAATCACTAAAAACGTATGAGAATAAACTAATTTCTAAGCTTTTATTTAATTTATTTTTTAATAAAAAAAAATTATTCGATTAGTCGACATTAATTAATCGATTTATTCGGTATTTGAAAATTTTCGTTTTAAAATTATTCGAACAAGAGTTTGGTTTTGTTTGATCGATTAATCGAATTATTCTTAATCGGTTGACAACTCTATTTAATACCATGTGAGATAAGGCCATGATGGCTTTATCTATCATTCAATATGGAAATAAAGCCTTTTTTTCTCATTTGAATGGGAGATAAAGCCATTATGGCCTTAGCTCACATTAGCAATATTAGAAAATGGCTTTATCTCTCATTTCAGTTCCGGAGACACTAAAGTTAAGTATTGAAATCTGGCTTCGCATAGTATAGATTTTCTGCGTGTTGGCCTGCAGCAGCGCTAAGGGGTTTTCCCTTCAGTAGGACGCGGCAGGTGGCTTCGCTGAATAGGTTTCCTGCGTGCGTCACAAGAAAAGAAAAATGTTTTTCAATGATAACTAAGGATTTTCACTTTTACAGAATGTTTACACCATGCATAACAATATTCTGAAAAAATACGGCTTTATCTCTCATTTCGCAAAATTTTAAATATGACCTTATCTCCCAATGATTGGGCAATAAAGCCATTATGAGTTTATCTCCCATTCAATTGAGCAATAAAGCCATCATGGCCTTATTTCACATGGTTTTAAAGCACCCCCCCCCCCCCCCTATTTGACCCTACATTTTTTCAAAATAAAATTTTACTGCCTGTTTTTCAAAACAAAATCAAACGGAAGTTATAGGTGCATGATTAAATGCTGATAGTTCCTCTGTGGTATATTCATTTTCACTGTTCGCTGTTTTCGAAAACAACTTAAATTAAATATGCAAAAAATTTAAAATTTATTTAAAAAAATAAACCCATCCAACACAAAGTCAAACCTTTGATATTGTTACGAAAGTAACTTTAGTTAAGAATTAGTTGTAATTATTGGTAAAGAATTAGTTGTGATAATTACTTATCTTGTATTTATTAGTTGTTTTGTATTCATAAGTAATTTTATTAGTTTACATTGTTATTAAAAATTGTTATAATTTAGTACACTTCAATCCCAATGTGCAGAAAGCCCTAGAAATGACCGTTAAAAAAGCTTTAGTATAAGTGTTGAAATTGTGTAAACATAAGTGCCGCCATAAATCATAATGGACTTAAGAGTGGTGAATAGTAAAGCCTTGAACCTTCGAGAAATTTCCAATGTTCTAGATGGCTGAATTACAGTATAAATACTTGCGGCGGCTAGCATCAAAAGACAGTATTAGTTCAGACTTTGTCAAGTTTACTATAAATATTGAAGTGTGTTGATTACAATAGTGAGTTGTAAATAAAAGCTGTAAATTACGGTTGTTAAAGTGACTAAAGCGGCTCATACACTTGCAATAAAATTGTTCAATTTTACGAATTATACAATTATATCGCCAATGTGTATGTGATATTCGTAGGTGGCACTATATATTGGCAACAATCATAAGACTTTTGATTTTTATTGCACAACGAAAAGAAATTGAAATGTGTTGGCAACATTGTACAATGCTTTTTATGTTATTCCTATAGGTTATGTTCACCTTTTTATTGAATGAGTGAAACTATTGTGCTACTTATTGCATAATATAGGACAAAATGGAAATAATATGGCGAATATCATATACAATAATATTGCAAGTATATGGGCCGCTTAAGTTCTTAATAAATAAGTGTTATACATTAAAGTGTTGTGTTTATTTATTTAATATGAATTGAAATAAAAGAACTTGAAACGGTTTATTATAAAGGAAATAAACCAAAACGTTATTGAAAGGCAGTTACGTAACAATATGAAATGACTTTATCATTTGACATCAAACAAAATTCTCAAACGTTTTTCAATTGTTTGATTTTAACATTTAAACTCAAATTGATAATGATTTGAAAAAAAGCATTTGACATCAAATGTTTAATCAATTTGATGTCAAATTGGTATCAAATGTTAAATTCAAATTAAAACTAAACTTGGCAATACTAAAGCGAAAAATAAATGTAAACATTAAAAATGGCGATTAAAGTTAAATTTTTACTTGGGGGTTAAATGTTTTTTACAAGTGAACGATTTACTTCTTGTGAAAAATAAAAATTATTTGTAAGTAGTTACAATTATTAAGAATACGAGTTAAAAAAAAAATAAAACGGGAAAGTGAAGAAATTATTAGTTTGTTGCAAGAATGATAGAAATAAAGGTTACGACATCAGGCAGATATAAAAAGTTTTTACTGCGCATGTAGGAACTGTGGCGTCACACAACCTTCGTTCTCATTGGCTAATAATTTGTTACTTTCAAACTGTTATGTTTATGTGTAAATATGACAGTGGAACAATTTATTATTTTTCTATTTAAATTATTTGAAAACTGAAAATTTTTTATAAGAAGTTCCTTTTTTCTTCATAATTTTATTTTTAACTTACATAAATATATATTAGCTATAGTTTAAAATATAGACATTTAATTAAAAGGACGCAACACGTTAGTTTTTCGCACAATTTCCCGATTTGTTTTTTTTGCGGCTAATTTGTTGGCATTTGCCCACTGCACACTTTATGTTTGTTCTCTTTTCTGCTCTCTTCTATTTTTTTTTTAGATTTTATTTTTCTTAATTATGCTACTTTTAATGCACGTTTGAATACTTTTTAAAATTTTATTTATTGTAATAATATTTTTAATATAAAATATTAAGCAAAATTCTTCGTTTTTTGACAATTAATATAATATTTTTTTTTTAAACTCTCTGAGTAAATTAATTGCAGGATTGCCAACTATCACATAAAAAATATATTTTTTGTAAGAAATTACGATTTAAACATATAAAAGAGACTTGGCAATCTTAACAAGGGAACTGCTACGTCATCAAACGGTAAAACATGCGCAAGGCGTAATCTTTATTTCTATCATTCTTGGTTTGTTGTATGATCGTGGTGCTACAATCATCAATATAAAAGGAAGCCAAGTATTTCGTCACTCGTAAAACTGCTCTAAGTGGAGAAGCAGCTGCGCTTTTTGTCATTATTTCTTAAGGACAAACAGGTCGTTTTTGTTTGTCTGCTTTTGCTGCGTTGTCAACCCGCATTGGTTAGTGTTTCGGCGTCGTGAAACTGTACCGAGTTACAGTTTTTGCGGTTTCTACATTAACTATATGCAATCGTTTTTAACCTCAATGTTTTAATGTGTTGTCTGGTGGAGAACCAAGGAAAAAAACTCAATATGACTGGTGAAGAACCATATATAACTCAGACGTTCTACTGGTGGAGTACCAAGGAAATAACTCAGACGTTTACTGGTGGAGACCAAAATATTCTGGAGCGGATTTTGGAAGCCCTCGCCTTCCTATACAAAGGTTTAGGTCGAACGAGGTTTTGCGGTTAAAGCTCCAAAAATTGTGTGATACCCTGGCATAATAACTTAAATAGTTCGCCAAAAACTTTTAGTTTTAAGCAAAATCATGCTTATCTCACAGTTTATTTAAATAAATAATGAATTTAAATTAAAACAATTGTTGAATCCTTTTTTCACATCTTTAAATTGACAAAAGTTTTCAACATAATAATTATTGCTTTCAACAACGTCCCCCCATCTGGTTGTTTTAGACTGTAGAGGAAGACATTGATCCGGATAATTATTTTCATATGCGGCAACACGCGAAGGTGCTTTACAAAATATGTTTCCCATTAGAAATCAATTAAAAAATATCATCGAAGTTGTCTTTTATCCCTTCTGCAAAAGGGTGCATGGCGAAATAAAGCAATTAAAACAAGTTTTGCAAAATATGCAACAAAAATATGCAATATCAGCAATATATGCAACGCCATTTTGCCGCAAATGTCTTGATTCGCAAAAATATTTTGTATATGGTAATCTCCGACTGACGAGAGCAAATATGCATTTGTATAAAAGTGCATTGGCATTGACTAAAAAATGTGTAAAAGTTAGAAATATTTTAATTTAAATTCACCATTTTCAGAAAAAAAATATTTTTTTAATTTTTTTTTTTTGAAAAGATCAAACGATTTCCTATAAGATTCCCTTATCTTAATTATAACAATTTTTTAAAATTAAAAAAACCATTTTTGAAAAACGACAACACTTTAGCACCCTATAGCTCGACAAATAAAAATCACATCAAAAAATACTTGGCACACACTTTCATATCTACTAGAGGCATCGTTATGCCAAATATAAATAAACGAATTTCAGCAAAATATTTTTTTGTGGGATGTCCGCGTCACGAATAATGTCTCATATATACATATGTACATATGTATGTTTGTATAAAGTACTTAATGGGTTCTTATAAAAATATCCCTGTGTACTCAAGCGAAATTACAAACTTATTATACCCCCATTTAACTCATGCTGCAGGATATACAAAAATATAATAAATTCAAAGCATTATTTACCTTCTAATTGGTTTAAATATATTTCTGGTTTAGCAAGAAATAAACGCACGTGTTGTTTATTTATATTTTTTTCTATACATATCTTATGAAAATAAAACGTTACGAGTATTAATAACAAATCAAAATTACTTTTAAACAAGCTGCTGGGAAAATACACAGGCAGACAGACAAAAAGAATTAAAAAAAAGATATTAAATCCTTTACGGAAAATGCTCGTAACTACACCCTCGTCAAAATTTTTAAAATTTACAATGGGAAGAAGGAACAAATTTTATGAATCCTCTGATAAAATTATGTTTTTTAACTAAGAAAAAACAAAACAAAAAAAAAAAACAACACGTTATTAAGTTTCCACAATTATGATTGTTTTCATTTCCTTTTGCAAAATACGATGAAATATTCTAGTTAAAAAAAAAATCATTTAATAGAAAAAGTTGTTTATTTAGTGCCCAGTTTGTTGTTATTTCTTGTGGTCTGTCAGGGGCCAAGGATATTTAAAAATATGAAAGCAAACCGCAAGAGCAAGTACAACAACAAGACCAACAACGATTTTGCAAAGCTTGATGTTAACTGCATTAAAAAAATAAAATTAAAACACAACCCAGGGCTAAAATTCTGAACTTCTTAACTTGATAGGCCTTATATATAGAAGGCCCTTTTTCCTTTCTAATAAAAGATACGATTCTCATTCTAACTTGCCTTTGTACAACAGACCTTCTAGGATGCCCCTAGATGGGTCAAATGTATGACCAACCCCACTTTATTTTTCATCTCAATCATTTATTTCTAAGACACCTACGCGCTTTCTCCATTCCTTAAGGGGGCTCCCATACAAAATGTTCAATGCAGACTAGAACTATGTTGAAGAAAAAGTCCCATAAATGCCAAGGAGTTACCCCTAGTGGGATAAAATGTATGACCGACCTCATTAAGTTTTTTGTCTTTAACATTTTCTCGAGACATCTTTCCCCTTATCACCACTTCTTAGGGGGGATCCCATACAAATATTGCGTTTTATTAAATTCTTAAATTAATTAAAATTTGTCGACTTTTGTGAATAAAATCAGAAGTTGTAAACAGATTTTAATCATTTATGGCTTGTTTTGTTTGCAGCTTCTTCTTTTGTGTGCAAATTAGAAGGTTAGCTGCATTTTCCAATTTTTTATAAATTTTTAAAAAACTAAAATTTCGAAATTTTGATAAAAAATTATTTTTTTTCCCAAAAAAAATTATGTTTCTAAAACGACTACTCATATTAAAAAAAGTACACCGGAGTATGTAGATCGCTCTATTGACAATTTTGACAGTTTTCTGAAACTAGCTGTTCAACATTCCAATATTGCCCCCAAAAAAACAAAAACTAATTAAATATATTCGACAGATGTCGAGCCTCTTTTGTCTGAAAAAAGGAGGGCTCGAAGAGAGTGGCAATTGCACAGATCCCCTCAACTTAAGAACTTAATAAAAGAGTGTACAAAAAGACTAAGAAAGTTATTGCAGACTCAGAAAACGGCTTCTCTGGAAAAATATCTTAAGGAACTTGATGCAACCCCACAATCAGACTACTCATTATGGCGTGCAGCTAGAAATCTCAAAACGCCAGTTGTCTCTAAACCACTTTTAAGAAACTTAAATTGAAGTTGGGCAAGAAATGATGTTGAAAAAGGAAATCTGTTTGTCAATCATTTAAAAAACGTATTTACCCTAAATATATCTCACGATATTGCGGTCGAGTTACCACCTGTTGCTGCTAGAGCAGCTGTTCCCCTAAGATTTGAGATAAGAGAAATCGAAAAGGCTATTTGTGATTTAAATCCCAAGAAGGCTCCTGGTTTTGATAAGATCAGCAACAAAATGCTTTTGGAGCTACCCAGCATAGCAAAGAAAATAATTCTTTTAATCTTTAATGCTATTTTACGCCTTGAATACTAATCTCAAAAGTGGAAGATTTCCTTAGTCACCATGATACCTAAGCCAGGAAAGGATCACACAAAAGTTGAGTCATATAGGCCTATAAGCTAACTTTATAATATATCAAAGCTGTTTGAGAAGCTGTTAGCGCCAATAATTCGGCTTTAGAAGAGAACACAGCAGAATTGAGCAAACCCATCGTATAGTAAACGCAATAAGAAAGGCCTTTGAAGAAAGAAAATATTGTTCCGCTTTCTTCATCGATGTTTCTCAAGCTTTTGATAAAGTCTGGCATGAAGGCTTATTACATAAATTGAAGCTAAACTTACCAGTAAACACACACAAGCTGTTAGAAAGCTACTTAGTCGGTCGAAAGTTTATTATTAAAGAAGGTGATTATTTAAGCTCTCCTCAGCAAATTGACGCTGGAGTCCCTCAGGGAAGCATCCTTGGCCCACTTTTATACTAAATATATACCTCGGATATGCCAACAAACAACTTCACCCAAACTTCAACATTTGCAGATGTTACAGGTTTTTAAGCATGCACGAAAACAGTCAAGAAGCATCTCGATACCTACAGGATCTTATATTTCAACTCGAACTATGGTTAAAGCAATGGAGGATAAAGGTCAATGAGCAAAAATGCGTACATATAACATTCACCTTGCGTCGGGAATCATGTCCCCTATTAAAATCAATAATCAAATAATACCTCAAAATTCGCATGTAAAATACTTCGTTATTCATCTAGATCGCCGTTTAACGTGGAAAAGCCATATAGAGGCAAAATTAACTTAAATGAAACTAAAAGCCATCCAAATTCATTGGCTTATTGGAAGAAACTCTGTCCTAAGTCTCGACTGCAAACTTCTTCTTTACAACTCCATCTTAAAGCCAATCTAGTGCTATGGTATTCAGTTGTGGGGCACAGCCTTGGCCTCTAATATCGAAAAAATTCAAAGGCGCCAAAATAAACTACTTGGAATAATCACAGCTGCCCCTTGGTATGTTAAAAACTCAACTATTCACAAGGATCTCAATGTTCCATTAGTTAAAACTATGATTACGAAATATGCAGCTGACTGACTGACTCATTCATCATCGCCCAGCCCAAACCGCTGACCCTAGAAGCTTGAAATTTAGACCAGAGATTAGTCACTCCCTAAATCGATCCACTAAGACGGGATTTTTGGAAATTCGAATATTTAGGGGGTAAAAAAGGGTAAAAACGGGAAAATTCGGTATCCTTATATCTTCAAAACTAAAAGAGATACAAACAAAATTTAATACTTATTGTTGTTCTTTAGAAAAATAAGCGGACAGGTGTCTGGTACTTTTTTCAAATTCCGCCCTTTTAGGGAGTAAACGAGTAAAACCTGAATTTTTGAACTTTTTTGACACCCCATTTATCTTTTGAACTAATAAACATAGACACAAAGTTTATACCACTTTCGATACTTATCATAAAAATACGAACACAAATTTGGTACTTTTTCGAAATTCGAACATTTGAGGGGTAAAAATCGTAACTATTTTTGGTACTTTTTTACAAAACATTCTCCTCCATTCATTTACATAATCGTACTAAATTATGGGCTGCCACTACAATACTGAAATTTTTGATACTTTAATGGGGGAAAAATATAGTACCCAAAAAAGGAAATACAGGAAATTTGACATTTTTCTTTAGCTTTTTGGTTATACATACTAAAGTATAGGGTCAAATCCTAGAATTTAAACAAAAATAAACTTTGGCATAAAAATATGTCCACGAAGAAAAAGGACACGCTAACGAAGTAGCGGGTATATATATGCTAGTATTTAATATATGAAGATTCAATAAATAAATAATGAAAAAAAAAAACATTAAAAAATGTTTGACTTTTCTTAAAGGAAATTTTATTTTTTATTTCAATAAACTAAACCGTTTTTGAGTAACGCGAATATATGTTGTGCAACCTCCTCCATTTTCCAAATAACGGCATATCTCGAGCTAACCTAAAAAAACGGTGGGCACCATTAAATTCAGCGTACCCGAATTATTCTAAATCATCATGTGCCCGGCTTGTCTAAAAAAAAGTGTCAATTTCGAGCACAGTGTAATCGAATCGTTAAAATAAATATAACGAAAATTTATCGAATATGCTATTCAGCAAATTTTTTTGCGGTATTCGCTGTCGTTTGAAGTCAGCTGTTACTTTAAGCAATTTTTTGGTCGTTATTTTAGCGACAATAATTTAGGTTGTGTTTATTTAATCGATATAATGTACTTTATGTTTAAAATAGCATACAAAACACCAAATCCTAAATTTACAAAAAAGCAAATTAAGAACAAAACAAAATTCTAAATGTAAATTTACAAAATATATAAATATAAAAATCACAAATTAACCCTTCGTCCTACTCATGAGTCCGGCCAGACATTTTTCAATGAATTTTGAATGTAAAAACATGTGTGACACGGGGGGCTAAGAACAATTTCATTTGTTTTTATTTTATTCTCTTTTGTGCTATTTTTTTTTTTTTTTTACATTTTGTAGACAGAGATGTTACTAAAATTCAGCTGTTATCTATTAGTTAGTGAATCGCACCACTGGTCTTTAGAGAAAAACACCTTCTTAAAGATCCAACATACATTCACTACTTTTGTGTTTAAGACCTGAAAATTAAGCTATTTTTCTTGTTTCTTGTTTTCAGTAAAAAGAAAATTTTCTAAAAACCGTTACGAAAGCAAAGGCAATCGTATAATTACACGGTGCTACAAATGAGCACTTTTTTTATACTTGACAAGCGACCTAGTGTAGGTTATAGACCTTATTGAGTAGATCATAAATCAATTTTAAAAAGTTCGGAAACACCCTCAAATTTCGGAGGTATTCCGAAAAAAACATTTTCGGGTAGGTTCGAGTACTTATGAACGTGTAACTCAGTTAATTTAAATCCGAATTTTATTTTTTAAACGGTCTCAGAAAGAAGAGAAATATGCCTTTCTAAGTATGTACACTTTTTGGTATGTGCATAAAATTTTTTTAGTGATATTCTTAATTATATCTGATTTAAATTTTATTTTGTCTAGGTTTTTCTACTTTGGTGGCATTTTTTTAAATTAGTTTGTTAAGAAACATACCGTTATGTATTTATTTAATTAAAGCTAATTTAGTTTTGAGTTAAACCAGCTTTCATTTAATAAAATCGAGTAAAAAATAAAAAAGTTATAGGGGTTTTTCAAAAGTGAAAAATTTAGCTTTTACAAATATTGATCAATAGACCGGGTCCACCTCTGGTCACCCCGTAGAGTGAAAGATATGTCAATCAAGTTTCCAAAACATGAAATATTATTTTCTGCCACGCCCCCTAAATACAGCTCTTTTAGTTTTGTATATGCAGCGCTGCCAGTCATGGCTTGACAGTGGCTTCATTTTTAATCCGACTTCAAATTCTGGGCGCCACTTATGCCATCTCGGATCCTCACCTCAAATTTTTAAAGCGCGAATTCAGCAGGTTGGAATATCTTATTTGAAAGATCTTATTTGTATTGGCAATAGAATTTTCATGGTTTAAAACGCTTGACGCTCTTAAACTGGTAGCTAAGTAACATTTGAAACAAAATTACAAAAGCTTTTGTAGTGGATTGTTTTCTTATTGTTAATAAAAAAAATTAACTATTAAGTCAGTTTTTATTTTATTCAAAGTTGTTCCAATGCAATTTTGTATTCTTTATTCGTTGGAATAAAAGTTTAAAATTATTCGGCTTTTCGAACAAGAAACCAAATTCTGAAGTTTTATTAGAACGAATATAAAACCCCAATAATTGACAACACTAGTGAATACCTTTACTGTTTTTTTTTTGAGATTTTGCAAGGGCCTTTTCCAAAAACTTAAGAGGTGTACTTAAAGTGCAAAGTCTTGCACCCAAAAACAGTTTGTATAGAAATTATATATGTAAGCGGCATAATAAGTTTGTCATTCCGTGTGGAACTTTATTAATAATCGTCTAGTACCCCATAAAGTATATATATTCTGGGTCCTAGAGTAATTCTAATTCGATTAAGCGTTGTCCGTTTGTCTATCCGTCTGCTGAAAACACGCTAATCTGCGAAAGTCTCAACTGAGAAGAACCATATTGGTGTAAAATTGTTTCTAGTTATCCTAAAGCCCCTTTTACACAATTTTACAAGTCTTAAGATTTTTGCTTTCACAATATCCGATTAGTTTTGTTCTGACTGGCAAAATATCAAATAGAAAAACATTTTCGCTACATTTCGCGTCTACACTATCACACTTCAAATAAAAAGGAAACTCTTTATGTTAATAAGCCGTTCAGTAAAAACATTTATATTTCTTTAAGAAGCGCTTTAATTGTTGGTGTGACTTTAACTCAATTTAAAATAAATAAAAGTGAGAAGCTACCAGAATAAAAAGTAATATTTCTTAAATATGCAATAATATTTTTTCTAAATTGGCTGCAAATTATTCTGGCAGTCTACTAATAATGCTATGAAACGTTCTCTCATTTGTAATTCACAGCCCAATTATGATCCAAATTACATAATTCGTCATTCAAAATTTCGAGAGCGAATTATCTCATTACCATGCCAACTACAAAAAAATCATCGTCATCGCTCATTTTTATCCAAGGCTCTAACTAGGGTCTTCACCTGACAATTTTTTGTCATAATAAACGTCAAACTTCATATTTTTTTTATATGGACTTTGACGTTTGGTATGAAAAAAAAATTATCAGGTGAAGACCCCATGTAAAAAAAAACAAAACAAATAAGAAAAAAACATAAAATTAAGGCGAGTTCATGAAATATAAATTTTCCTTGCATAAAATTGTAAAAAAGTTGTTTTTTTGAGAAATTTAAAACTACAAAAAAAGAAAAATAGGAATTCTTACAAAAGGAGACATTTTAAATTGTTGCTTGCTTTTGTATTAACTTTCAAAGCAAAAAAATTTTCATAAATATAAGAATTAGAGTTGTTAAATTAAGATGATGCCGTGTGAACAGCGTAATTCGTATTCGTAATTAAAAAAGCAAGCAACGTAATTCGAGATGCCGTGCGAACATAGCATAACTCTTTTAGTCGATACTGTATTTATCGAAATAATTTTTTCAGTGTTGTAAAGCATTTTGTTCAGTTTTCACAACACTGAAAAAATAATTTCGATTCGTTTAGTACCGAATTAGAATTAGAAAAAATTGCTTTCAAATCGAAAAGGTATTTTTTCACGACTGCCAGAATCAGCCCCCTGTTTTTGTTATTTTCATCAAGGGTGGGGAAGTTAATACGAATGTACTATTTTCATATTTTTTTTTGTCTGTGTACTAGAGTTGTCAACCGATTAAGAATAACTCGATTAATCGATCAAACAAAACCAAACTCTTGTTCGAATAATTGTAAAACGACGATTTTCGAATAGCGAATAAATCGATTATTTAATGTCGATTAATCAAACAATTTTTTTTTATTAAAAAATTAATTAAATACGTTTTTAGTGATTTTATACAAAATGTAGGAAAGTTAAAAAATATTGTTGCCATAGCCCTGGTTGTAATTAATCACAATGTTTAGTAAGCAAAAACAGAGTTGAGTACTCATTGCATTTCAAAAATTTATTTTATGTTCTTTTTAAACAAATCTTAACAAACAATTGAGTAGGTGAGTTGCAAAACTCGTTACAAAGTTAAAAATACGAGATGACAATTGATTCTAACAGTTATTTTGGCGCTTTACGAGAAGAGATATACTAATTGCATCAATGCATGTCCTCTTCCATGATTTAGCACGAACATGAATTGATTTTGCAACTCACCTTCTCAATTGCATCAGCTGTTTTATTTTTAAATCAAGCGTTAAAAAAATTTTAATAAAGGGGATTTTTCAATTTTGGTTGAAAAATTTAGAAATAAACAAAAAGCTAAAAAATAAAAAATTGATTTATATAAATTATATCTTTAAAGAAGAAAATGTTGTTATTGTATTATATTTTTTTGAAAATTATATATGTACATATATCTTTACCATTTACGTTAGTGTCACAATATTACCATTGAAAACGATGTAGTGGAAGATAATCCAACTAAATCAAGAAATGCCGAACTTAGTCCAAAGGAAAAATACATTAAGAGAGACAGCGGCTGTTCTATAGAAGAAATTGTAGACAGAAGTTTGGCTGAAGATGGTAGGTCTGCCAAAGCCTTAAGAAAATCCATAGTAATATCGGATTTTTAATTAATTAAGGAATTTACGTTGCCTTTAGGTAATACAACAATATAAAGTTAAGATGAAAAATGTTATGCATAAAAAAAAGAAGAAGTCATAGCGGATGGAATGGAAGATTTTCAATAGTAATTTATTTGTAAAAATATTTTTTTTTATTCGTTATTCTCATCGATTAATCGAATAATTTTTAAGATTTAATTGTTTGATCGAACGAACAAAAACAATTATTTGAATTATTCGAACAAAGTTGAAAGGCGAATAATTGACAACTCTACAGTGTACCATATTTAATAAGTTTTTTAAGGTTCTGCACACGGTCAAGCATTTATAATCGAACGCTAGGGTAGTATTAGTGAAAATATGTTTGGATGTGTGACACCAACGATGCTGGATGAAAAATAAAAAAATTTAGACATGACGGCGAATATTTCGTCCAGCACACGTACACGAGTGAATTCGCCGTGACGTCAAGCATTTTGACCGTGTACAGAGCTGTTTAGAACAAATATAAGTGACTTATTAAAAATTTTAAAGAAAGCACTTGCAATTTTATAGGTGAAAATTTGTGAACAAAATATCAATTTTCCACCCCCGAATTCCTTTTTGTGCTTCTATAAAACTCTTATCCAAGGCGAATCCTCTACAGATGGCGGCAAGCCTACAATAAAAAGCAAGAGACACAACAAAGGTTTCTTTCATTGCATTGTCAATGTTTACGGTTTGCAACCATTTCTAAAACCAAAAGAAACTGGTTATAACTGTAAAAGCTTTTTCGCTGCCACCCGTTGTGAATTCGCCTTGAACTTATCTTTTAGAAAAATTTAAAAAAATGATGAGAGCCATATGCGACTGTCAAATTTCTTTACGCATTTTTTGACATTTCATAACAAATTGTTTTCATAACATTACATACATATAAATTTTGAAGTATTTAAGTTTTTCACTTTCGTAATACTCGATATTATGTATGTATATTGTGAAGGGTATCAATGATTCGGTACAGCCAAATTTAGCACTTTTACTTGCTATTCCTTCTTTTTACTGTTGATAACAGCAGCTTTCCTGTTTGGCTGTTTGCAACCCAGTCCCATCTTCATCTGTGTTAAAATGTTTTTAAGTCATGCCAAATGTCAATCATTTGCGCTTCAAAAAAGAAATAGATTAAAAGTGCTTAATATATTCGTCAGCGTCGAATTTAAAGAACGTCCATTTTTTATAAGCTGCCTACTTTTATGGTTATTTGGGGCTGAAAAAAAGTCAATTTATGGTTATTTGGGGCTGAAAAAAAGTCAATTCCGAAAAAATCACTAAACTTTTAAGCTGCGTTCACAATCAAAAAAACATTTTCACTTGGTGTTCATAATAGAGCAACAATTTCTTTTTTAACTACACACATTTTGCACCAAGAAACCGTTTGCAAATTTTAGCCACAACAATATTATGCATTTATTTTTGTAAACATTTTGTTAAAATTTTCATTCAAAACTAAATAAAATTATTTTAAACGTCAGAAACAATTTCATACAAATTGTTGCTGAAGTTCTAGTTGACTCAACTTTAGTTACATTTTTAAAAAAATTTTAGTTACATTTTTGTTCTAAAAATGAAAGGAAAATATATGAAATACTTTGGGAAGAAAAAAGATAGAAGAAAAAACGAAATTGTTTTTTTTTGATTGTGAACGTAGCTTTAACTACTATAAGGCAATGGAGTGACGAAATTTCCTACATTATTAATTAAGGCCGTTACACACTATCCCACAAAGTCTTACGTATTTTATGAAAATGCTTCCCTGATGTAATTATTGTTTATAAATTTTCAAAAAACAATAACAACTTATCATGGCAGGGTTGCATTTTTATAAAATACGAAAGACATTGTGGGATAGTGTGTAACGGCCTTTACTAACACTGGGCTGCAAAAGTCCTTTTAACAAAAATGGTACTTGTTTCACACTATGCGACATGTCGTACAAAAATATTTTATAAAGCATAAGATTAGTGACGAAGGGTGTAGCGACGCTTGCTGAATAAGTAATGTCGCACGAACTATTAAAAATTAAATAGTTAAATTTGAATTTATGACTTAACGTCAAATTATAGCATGCGGCTTGCAACATAAAACGTAACGTCTGAACGTATACGAGTTTTCAAAAGGACACCAGAAGAAAATACAAATATGTTTTTGAAGGGTTACATACGTATTTAATGAGCACGCAGAGTTGAGTTTGAGGGTTGCTAGTAAAATTATGGGTCTTCTGACGTTTAAAATTTCAAGTTTGTCTTTTTCAGAACGTTTTGTCAGTTGACCATAACTTGACTTAAAAATGTTGTCTCAGACAAAAAGAGGAATTAACTCGCAAACATTTCTGAGCGATGATTTCACGGCTGTCTTGTGCATCGAAACATTTTGGTAAGGAAGCCTCACCGTTCGCTAGAAAACGTCATAAAGATCGTCGGAAATCTTTTGTTGTACTTTGCCAAATAAATTGATAGAGCGCGAACCCAAGATCGGCATGTGTCAAATCGCAAAATTGAAAGATGAATGTGTAATTCTATGACGAATATTACATAGATATTTAGTGGAAGTGGAGAAGTGGGCGTGGCATAAAATATAGTTATTTATATCTATAGAACATTGAAAGAAAAATTGTTGAAATTCGGTACGCATATAATACCTCACCTTTCCAAAAAAATGGACGGGATTAAAGTAGTGGGCGTAACAGCTCCCATACAAAGACATTTTGGATTTCTGTGTACCTGGAGAACGGCAAGAGCCAAACTTTCCAAATATGGTACAAGCATCTTGGGTTATCAAAACACAACATCCGACAAAATTTGGGCGGAATTGGAGAAGTGGGCGTGGCACAAAAAAGAATTTTATATCTTTTTATTTATTATATTATATAACTTTCTTTTCTTTTGTACCATGGTAAAGGGCACATAAGATTCGGCATCGCTGACTATTTAGCATTATTAAATCCGACGAAAATAATCGCTCTTTGAAATCAATTATTTTTCAAAATCTTTTAAACCAAATTTTTATTAACTTTGAGCAAACTGCTGGCAAAACAGACAGTAAGACAGCTGGTTAAGGAACTTAAGTCCTTTACAGAAAGTACTTGTACTCAAACCCTCGTCCTTAATCCTTCAATGGGAAAAAAGAAAACATTCATGAATCTGCTGCAGAATTATGATTTCTCTTTTACACACAACAATAAATAAACAATAACATGTTTATGTTTATGATTTTTTGATTTTTCTTTGGCAAGATATGATTCAACACAGTTGTTTTTATTTTTATAAAAAAAAGTTAGAATGATATATTCGGCTGTGCCGAATCTTTGATACCCTCCACCGACAGTTCAATTATTTCAGGAGTGATAACTACATGATATCTATTTATGATTAATGAATCTTTATAAAAACAAACATCAGCATTAAAATTGGTTACGGTTTAGACATACATAATTAAATTATTGACCTACAATCAATAGAAGAAAAAAAATTAAAAATATAAAATAAAATAATTTTTCTGTTTTTAAATTGAATATTTTATAAAAAAAAAATAAAACGAAAGACAAATAAACAATAATTTAAATAAGTTTGGAATTTTTAACATTATTTTTAAAGAAAAACAAACGACGGCATTTTAGGTATGTACAGAGCAGGGTTGATAAAGTTGGTACAATTCAAAACTAAAAAGTACGCTGGTACCCCCGTGACTCATTTGGTACTATTTCCAAATTTTTCAAGCCTACATATTTATAATACATATAAAATGGCAACTAGTATTTACTGTCCAATAAATATAAGCGGAGTTTATAGTTTGGTGCAAATAGTCTTGCGAAAATGCAAAATTTCGTAGCTTTTTTATGAAATCTAAGGGAAACTCTATTTTTTGTTGTTGGATTTAATAAAACAGCTATGATTATTTGCATTTGCACCAAACACTGAACTCGGCTATTGTGAATAGATTTTTGCACTTCTTCATTGAACGATTGCTTACGTCACATTCTAAATTTAGTATGATGATATTGACAAGTATTTAAAGGATATAGGAAACCGCTTCTACAAAAGTTCTACATAGTAGAATGGACGAACTCCTCTCAATTCAAGATTATTTTGGAACGAACTCATAATATTTTCAAATATTCGTCAACAAGATGGTTGTCACGTAAAGAAATAATGAACAGAATTTTGGAACAGTGGTAACCCACTCCATTATTATTTTACTCCGAATTATTTTGAAGGATATTTTACAAGTGCTTAATTAAATTTTTTATATTCGGACTTTCTACTCCTTTCCTGTTTCTGTAGTACATATTAAAAATTGTAATCACAATTAATTTGGAAACGCAATCCGAAGATGTTTGTATGAACATAATTTTAAAACGCTTAAAAATTTTATTTTCGCTAAAAAATTGAGATTACATTTTGAGAAAAAGACGATAAATTCTAAAAAGTGTATGAAAACCAGGGGTGCCAGATAATTTTGATAAAAAATCAGCATATTTAAAAAAAAAAATCGGCATTATCGGCACTTTAATGCTAAGTTCACACTTGGGTTTTTAAACGCGTTTAAGCAAAATGTTGATTTAGCTAATCAAAGCCGTTCACATTACATTTGAGATGATTAAGATGACAGATGATGAAGAAAAAACACACACACAAACACACAAAAAACAACAAACAAATTTAAATTTCTTTAAAGAATTAAAAACACTTTTATAAAGTTATCAGCAGATTATTTTAATAATTTTAATGATGTAATTGTGAAAATGTATGAATTATTTAAGAAAAAAAAAAATAAAAATATTAAGCAGAAATCTTGGCCGGTTGTACACGGTTGTTGGCGATTCTACATTTGAGGTATGTTCAGTGGATTCTATGTGGTTTATGGAGTGATTTAGTTGTTATCATGTCAATTTGAAGCGATTAACAAATCACTTCAATGTATGGGTAATCATCTCGATTTTGAAGTGATTAGAGCTTAATCACGTTCGAGCTGCTTAAACGCGTTTAAGAACTCAAGTGTGAACATAGTATAATATAAAAAAATCGGCAAAAAATCGGCAAATTAAAAATACCTTTTTTAAATACAATAAAACCTTTTTTTACTTACAAATAAGAACAATTCAGAATTATCTAATGTTTATACAGTAGTTTTGACTTAGCTGCACAATAATCCTTTGCACGATTTTTTGTGCAGGTAAATCAAAAATGCAGTTATCTTAAATGTATTTACCTGCCTTAATGTGCAGGTACACAATTGTGGTTACCTGCGCAAAAGTGCAGCTAAAGTTAAGTGTTTGATTTAAAAGTAGAATAACAAATTATTTGATTAAAACATAAGTTTATATTTTATAAAAATTTTATTTCAACCCTGCTAGCATTTTCAATCGTCTAGGAGTCTACTGGGAATCTCACAAAGAGTGTTTTTGATCGTCGATGACCTCATTTTTTAATTGTAGACAATTCCTAGCAAGGGAGAATTTGTTACACGTGTTGATTCCTTCCATAGCGCAGCGAAAAACGCTTATATTAATCGTAAACGGAATCGTTTATGATGTATGTAGATATTAGCTATCTAGTCTTTGAAAAAGCATGCCAAGAGTCGTATGAGACTCATGTAGGTATAATTTTACAATTCGTGAAATGCTCAGCCAAAACTTCTAATTTTCATACAATTTCTATAAAACAAACCTTTAGTTCGCGAAATCAACACCATCCTGTCGGAAAATCCTTTTTTACAGATCCGTAGGCGGGTTTGTTTTATTAAAATTGAATTGGCAATAACATTTTCATACTTCAAAAACGGTATTATTTAGGTATTACGACGGTTAAACGACTCTTACAAAGAGTCCTAAAAGGTTCATTCCAAGATTTAAGCTTCGTACAGACGATAGTCAGATATTACAATATTGTCATTTTTCTGACAATGGTGCCATTGTCAGATGCATTAATTTTACACATCTGCCAAATGAAAATGAGCTTACAATGTTCAGACAACATTGCAAGATCTGACCATCGTCTGTACGAAGCTTTAAAGACGAGCGTGTCAAAAAATAATAAATTAGAATAAGATTTTGATGTTACTGGTTTTGTTACTCGTCAGATAATCATCAGAAAATTCTTTTAGGAGTTGTATTTTAAACAGAATCGTCTAACAAACAGCCTATGCTAGCTGGGAAATAGCAGATTATTTATACATGTGTGTATGTTTATTTAAAAGAAAGAAAATAAAAATGTATGGAAAAAAAAATACAAAATCATTGCGATTTATATTTTTATAAACATCTTAAATTGGATATTTATGTGAAAAAGTGGTCACCATATATTTTTATGTGTGCAGCTAACTTTGATGTTTTGTATGAAAATATTTTAAAGCTGCCCAAAAATATGAAAAATGTGCAGGTATACAAAATGCACTTAAAAAAGGATTTTGAAGAATAATTCCAGAAAAAATGTATTTTAGGCAGTTAAGTCAAAGTGCAGCTAACTTTGATTTTTTTATGAAAATAATTTTAAAATGCCAAAAAATTTGTGCAATTATATTATATGTGCAGGTATAGAAAGTGCACTTAAGAAAGGAATTTGTATGAAATTATAAAGAATAATTCCAAAAATTATCAATTTTGTGCAGTTAAGTCAAAAGTGCACGTAAACAAAAGGCAGTTAAGTCAAAACTACTGTAACTTATGAAATTTCAAAAGAATCAATCCAAATAAACGTTTTACAAAGAAATTGTAGTTAAATATAAAGTTTTTTTAAACTTTCTTATAATTAAGTATGGGTGCGTTCGTAAATGCATCACTGCGCTGCATCAGTGATTTCAAATCGTTGTATATTATCAGTGAAGTAAATGTGGACCAAAAAAATTGTTAAATACTCCACAAAAATAATAGTCACACAATAAAAACAATTATAATTATTTTTTTAACTGCTTTAAAAAAAGTTTGCTTTTCTGATGCAGCGCAATGATACATTTACGAACGCACACTATATTCCATATACAAATATTTGAGTTTGACATTTTTATTAAATCCGTTTTAATATTTATATCAAAACAGTTTAAATTATTAATTTTTAAATAATCTTTAAAAAACGAATAACTTGCAAAGATAAATTTTCCAGTGAACATCAAAACTCTGTTACATTAAAAAATTCTTTCCACATTTGCGGAAGAATGTGAAAGGACCAAAAATTGTACCAAATGCTGCCATAAAATGTTCACGTTATAAATCTGAAATTTTTTGCCAAAAAGTTTGCAAATTTATTTAATTTTCCTTACATAAGAATTGGCTATTTAATTTATGTACTAACATCGTCCTCCATTGCGTTATAATCTTAAAAAAAAATTATGTAATTATTAGAGTTGTCAATTATTCGCCTTTCAACTTTGTTCGAATAATTCAAATAATTGTTTTTGTTCGTTCGATCAAACGATTAAATCTAAAAAATTATTCGATTAATCGATGAGAATAACGAATAAAAAAATTATTTGTACAAAAAAATTACTATGGAAAATCTTCCATTCCATTCGCTTTGACTTCTTCTTTTTTGATGCATAACATTTTTCATCTTAACTCCATATCGTTGTATTACTTAAGGCTAGATTACACTATTATACTTTGTATTAATACATGTCAAAAACTCAAGTAATATGACAAAGTGTGATAGTCTGAATGCAATGTGTCACGAAAATGACAAGTATTAAGAAAAAAGTTTGCCATCCCATACGACTTCATCGTTTTTTGAAAAATTTTTAAAGGTGCTATCAGACGGGATGTATTTTACATATGTACTGTCACTTTTCTTTCCCATATGTAATTCCGTATGTATGTCAAAATTTCCATTTTACATACGATTCATAATTTTTGCTATCACACCTGCTTATGTTTTTCCTTATGACATAACCTATAAATGTAAACAAAAGCTGACTTTTGTTTACGTTTCAAAACAAACCAGCTGTTTTGTTTATGTTTACCACAGGAAAATAGAGCGTGTTCTAATCGAAAAATTTACATATGTATTTCCACATGTTTTTTACACATGCAAAGTTTCATATGTATCACACGATGTGTACAACTTTTACAGATGGAAAATTTGACAGTACATATGTAAAATACATCCCGTCTGATAGCACCTTAAACAATAATACTTTTCATTGGATCAGGGTTGCATTTTATTTCATGTGTGAGTGTTTATACTTTGTGTGATGATCAGTGTTGCCACTTTGTGGGTAATTACCCGAATTTGGTATAATTTTTACGGTCGTGGGTAGAGCTTGGGTAATTTCTCTTAGGTGTAATTTAGGTATAATTTGAAATTTTTACTTCTGATGCCCAAATAAAATCAAAATTCGATTTCAGTGATGACATTTATTTCTTTTTAAATATTGTTGCTAAGAAATGCACATCCTTCTGAACCAAAGTCTCGGTTTCTTTTTAACTTGAGGGTTACACGATCAAGTTTTGGCTATCAAGTTTTAATACACTCACACTTTTTTACCAATACACTCATACTTTTAAAAATTGATACGAACTTGCCTCTAAAATTCTCTTGCCAGTGAGTGTATCAATTTTCGTTCAAGAAAACAGCTTATTACAAATCTTTTGAAGTTGTTTTTGTTTTTTTTTTCACAAATATTTTGCCGGCAAAAGCTGAAGTTCTTTTTTTTTACAAATTGTTGCGGCAAATTTAAAATTTTAACTAAAAACCTAAAAAAATAGTGAAATATATCTATTAATTAAATTAATAAGCAAAATGATAAAGTCCCTTCGAACAGCCTACAGTGCAGAAAAATCAAAAGTGGAAAATAGCAAAACATTTTGAGTTGTTTTCTCGGCGACGACATCTTCAAAAAGTAAATTGCTTTCAACTTGCGTGCAGCCTACGTCACAGCCGTCAACTTTTGCATATTTTGACAATCAGTATATGTAAAAGACTATCAAGAAAATCTTGATCGTGTGGCTGCACTGTAAGAAACGACTTCAATTATTAAACATACATACATTTTCAAATGTTTGGTAATGAATGTCGCAAGATTGACCCTTAGATTTGGATAAAGATGCCTATCATAGTGATTTAGAACCTACAGTTTATTGAAAAAAGTTATTCAAACTAAAAACTTGCCTGGGGGAAGATATGGGGTACGTTCGTAAATGCATCACTGCGCTGCATCAGAAAAGCAAACTTTTTTTAATGGCGATAAAAGAATAATAATAACTTATATTATTGTATGACTATTATTTTTGTGGAGTACTTCACAATTTTTCGGTCCACATTTACTTCACTGATAAATATATTACCACTTGAAATCACTGATGCAGCGCAGTGATGCATTTACAATGCACCCATGTTTCCAATATTGCAACATATAATTAATTTTATTAATTTAAAGGGAAATACCCTCTAAGACCATGCAACTTAAAATGGTAGACAACACAAAAAAAAAAAATTTAATTTTAATCGCAGATTGATACACGGCATAACCATTTGAAATTGATTTAAAACAAATAGACACCGCGCCTGTCCTTGACGAAACGCCTTACAGACGTCCAATTTTGTTTCTCTTTTTCGAATAAAATGAACAATGTTGACCTCCAAGACACCGATTGTTGCTGGCTTATCAGCATTAACCACTGACTTCACAACCATAAGGAAAGCAATCAATAAGTGTCACATCGCACGGCCTTGAAGTCTTATTGACAGTTTATTTTCTGTAAATCAACACATCGCCTTCATTTGTAAAAAAAAGTTGCGTCATTTAAGTCATGATGTCACCTTTAAGTTGCGAAAATCGATGCTGATTTTCAAAGTATATTTGGATAATTTGGTGGCGTTGTTCAAGCATGAATCTATTCATGATGATATGCCTGATCAAAAAGTGAAAACAGTATGACAGTTCGTTTGACAGCTAACCTTTCGTAAGCTTTATGGGGCTAAAAACCATCCATGATTAAGCAATGACAAGGAACATTTTTAACCTTCCCAAGATATATCAACCAAATGTGGAAGTTAAACTCATTATTTTAGCAGTTTTATTTTATGTTTTATTAATTTTTTTAAGTCTTTAATGTTATTTTTTGTTAATTTAAATAAAATTAACAGTTTGACTAATATTATATATATATTCCCGTCGTTCCTAAAAGGAGCATAGGGCCTCAACAAATGTTCTCCATTCGGATCTATCCATCGCAATAGTTTTCACTTCATTCCACGTTCTTTGCATTTTTCTGGCTTCGTTATGGATTTGCCTCCGCCATGTGTGAGCTGGTCGAACCTGTCTGCGGCTTCCCTGCGGGTTCCATTCAATAGCATTTCTAGCGATGTTTGATAGTTCTTTGCGTATGGTGTGTCCAATCCAATTCCACTTTCTTTTTCGAATCTCTGTAGATATTGGTGTTTGGTGTGTTTCGTTCCACAGGTTTTGATTTGAAATGGTCTGTGGCCAAAAAATTCTTAGAATTCTGCGAAGACACCTCTTTACGAACACTTGAAGTGATTGGATGTCCTTTACACTTGCATTCCAGGACTCACAGCCATACAGCAGTGTAGATTTCACGTTGGAGTTGAAAATGTTTATTTTAACACGGCGGGAAATCGCAGACGATTTCCATACTCTGCTGAGCTGTCCAAATGATTGGGTAGCTTTTTTTATTCGGCTAGAGATGTCTGCACTGGAGCCGCCGGTATTGGTTAAGTAGGCGCCAAGATAGCAGAATGAATCTACCTCCTCCAGAACTTCATTATTTATCAGAAAGGGATTTGTGTTTCCAGAACGAATTCTCATAACCTTTGTTTTATTGATGTTAATTTTTAGTCCGGCTTTCGCTGATATTTCTGATAACTTTTGTAACTTAATAGACATGTCGGTGTTACTGTGGGATAGAAGGCATATTACTAATACTAATATTGATCTTGTTTTTATGAGTTTGTTGTGTTTTTGCTTCTTTGTAAATGTATTTTTATTTAATAAAACTTAAATTTAAAATTTTATTAAACTTTTGAGCCTAAGTTCTTTTTTTATAAAAAACTTTTAACTTTTATTTACATAATAATTGTAGATTAAATAACCGAAATAGTATTACAGAACAGAGGATTTTTAAGTCGGTAACATATATACCAAAATTTTCAGAAAGATTAGAAAAATCAAATATATATGATAGCAAAATATACAAAATAGCTCATAAATCTTTTAACACAGTAGGTAAACTATTTACTAAAATGAAAGACAAAGTAAAGAGGATGGATATGTCAAATATAGTTTATAAAATACCATGTAAGGGTAATGATAGTGGACAGTGTAATAAAGTATATATAGGTACAACAAAAAATAAACTAAAAACTAGGATAGCAGGACATAAATCAGATCAAAAATATAGAAATATTTCATCACAAAAAACAGCTTTATCAACTCATTGTGCTAATCTAAACCATTATCCAGATTTTGAAAATACAACTGTTTTAAATACAGAGAATAATTATAAACGTAGATTTATGTTAGAAATGTTACAAATTATAAAGGTTCCGTCAATTTCTAGAATTAATTTCAAGTCAGACACTGAAAATGTAGCACAAAATTATAAACACTTCTATCTATCTATATATATAAAATTGGATGTGTGTATGTATGTGTGTATGTAACGTATGGACTCCAAAACGGCTGGGCCGATTTTGATGAAATTTTCAGGGAATCTTCAGAATATTCAGGCGGGTGACATAGGGAAGTCTGATTTTTGATTTTCGGTCTGGGGGCGGAGGGGCGTGGCAAAAACCATAACTTGAGAACGGCTTGACCGATTTGAACGATTGTTTCTTTAAAATAATCGCCATGGTCCACCTTAGGTTTTTACGGAAAAAATTTTCCCCGCCCACTTTTACGCCCACTTTTTTTGATTTACCTAAAATCAGAAAACGGCTCCATCGAGTTGACTAATTTTTCTTTCAAATGTTCGTATTAATCAACTTTAAGTTTTCATCGAAAGAAAAATTTACCACGCCTACTTTTACGCCCACTTTTTCTATTAAGCGCATAACTGAAGAACGGCTTGACCGATTTGGACGATTTTTTCTTTAAAATGATCGCCATGGGCTAACTTAGGTTTTGCGGAAAGAAAATGTTGCCCCGCCCACTTTTACGCCCACTTTTTTCGAATTACCTAAAATCAGAAAACGGCTCCATCGATTTAACAAATTTTTCTTTCAAATGTTTGTACTAATCCATTTTAAGTTTTCATCGAAAGAAAAATTTACCACGCCTACTTTTACGCCCATTTTTTCTATTAAGCGCATAAGTTGAGAACGGCTTGACCGATTCAAACGATTTTTTCTTTAAAATGATTGCCATGGTCAAACTTAGGTTTTTACGGAAAGAAAATTTTGCCCCGCCCACTTTTTTCGATTTACCTAAAATCAAAAAACGGCTCCTTCGATTTGACTAATTTTTCTTTTAAATGTTCGTATTATTCCATTTTACGTTTTCATCGAAAGAAAAATGTATCACGCCTACTTCTACGCCCACTTTTTCTATTAAGCGCATAACTTGAGAACGGCTTGACCGATTTAGGTTTTTACGGAAGGAAAATTTTAAAGGCTGTAAATTTCGTTTAAAGCTCAACTTAAATCGTCTGGTAATACAACACTAATGTTTGCTTGGGGCCAGCAACGCGGACCGGGTCAGCTAGTAATTTATAAAAATAGAAACGAAAGTTAAAAGTTTAATTATATTGTAATAGATCAAGTTTGATTTGAAAAATATTTTATTTTGTTTTTGAATTAGAAAAATTTTTTAATATGTCATTTATTGTTACATTTGTGTTAAATAATTTATAAAATAAGGAAAGAAAAAAAAATTACCCTGAAGAAGGCAATCAAGGAAGTGCCGAAATATTGGATTTTAAATAAAAGTTAAAAGTTTTTTATAAAAAAAGACCTTAGGCTCAAAAGTTTATTAAAATTTTAAATAATAAAGGTCGAATAAAATACATAATTTATATAAAACTTAAATTTTTTATCAGGTGTAATTACATTTAAATCGGGTAATTTTGCTTCATCTCAAGTGTAATTTTGAATCTTGTTGGTGGTAGCACTGGTGATGATGTGAACCAAACTGTCATGTTACATTAGATTTTTTGACAGTCGCAACAAAACTCATTAGATTTCTATCTCACAAAGTATTATGGAATACGTAAGACTTGTGAGATAGTGTAATCTAGGCTTTAAGGCCATTTTAGACTATAATACTTTGTGTTAAGACATTTTGTAATGAAATGTCAAAAAATACGTAAAGAAATTTGGCAGTCTATTTTTTGAAATTTTAGTAAAAAAGAATAAGATTTTTCATTTTATCAGAATTGTATTTTTACAAAAGCACAAGTAGAACATCAGGGATGGAAAATTGAAATCTTGTTCACATATATTCACTATTATTTTTTCTAATAAAAAATTGCAAAACGATAAAAAAAAAATTAAATTTCAAGTGAATTCTTTTAAAATTTAAATAAATCACAAATATTTGTTGTAAAAAATCGTTAGATACGGTACGCAGACGGAAGAAAAATAAAAAACTATGATTGTATCAACTTTTCCACCCCAATGTTCCAATGCTTAATAAAATGTTTTTTCGTCTTTATTTTGCAATCTAAAGTGGAGCTCATAAATCACAAAGATTTTACTTTTTATTTGAGGTGTGATAGTGTAGAAGCAAAATGTAATGAAAAAAATTTTCTCTTTGATTTTTTGACAATCAGACCAAAAATCATTTCATTTTGTGAGACAAAAAGTCTAAAGACTTGTGTTATAGTGTAAAACAGCCTTTAAAGGCGTCGTTAAACCCTTAATTTCTTAATAATCCGATTTTACTTTGGATTTTCGAAAGGCGTTGGCAGACCTACCATCTTCAGCCAAACTTCTGTCTACAATTTCTTCTATAGAACAGCCGTTGTCTCTCTTAATGTATTTTTCCATCGGACCAAGTTCGACATTTCTTGATGTCGTTGAATAATCTTCCAATCTTCCAAAAAAAAAAAAAATATAATACAATAACAACATTTTCTACTTTCAAGATATGATTCTTATAAATCAATTCTTTATTTTTAAGCTTTTTGTTAATTTATAAATTTTTCACCCGAAATTGAGAATTTTTTAACGTTTGATTTAAAAATAAAACAGCTGACACAATTGAGAAGGTGAGTTGCAAAACTCGTTTGTTGCAAAATTAAAAATACGAGATGGCAAATGATTCTTTCAGTTTTTTTTGGCGCTTTATTAGACGAAATATTCTGATTGCATCAATGCATGTCCGTGCTAAAATCACGAAAGGGGACATGCATTATTGATACAATTATTATATTTCTTCTCATTAAGCGCCAAAAGAACTATTAGAATCAATTGTCATCTTGTATTTTTAATTTTGTAACGAGCGAGTTTTGCAACTCCCCTACTCAATTGTTTGTTAAGATTTGTTTAATAAGATTCATAAAATACAACACGGTTTTTGCTTACTTAACATTGAGATTAATTACAACCAGGGCTATGGCAACAATATTTTTTAACTTTCCTACATTTTGTATAAAATCACTTAAAACTTAAAAAATTTTCGATTAATCGACTTTAATTAATCGATTTATTCGTTATTCGAAAAGCGTCGTTTTGAAATTATTCGAACAAGAGTTTGGTTTTGTTTGATCGATTAATCGAATTATTCTTAATCGGTTGACAACTCTAGTAATTATCAAAGTAATTATTATTTTAATTATATTCATTGATAGTGAATATAAATTTATCTTACCTTAATTCTTTTGTAAGTATTTATCTATCCATTTTCAAACACAAATATAAAGTGTTTTATATTTTCCTAATAGAAAAAGAAATGTTAGCTGAATTATTTTAGGTTTAAAAATTGTTTCTTTTTTAACTTTGGCCTTTAATTCTTCATAGTGGAATATTTTTCAAATAAAAATGTAGGTATTAACCCTACACACATTTGCATTTAATATTGAATAAAACTAACCCCTTTTTCTTTAGTAGAAGCGCTGACTTAATAACAGTTGTCTCTTTTCAATGTTACAACTGTTTCAGTATCGCTTAAAGTTAGTGTATTATTATCAAACAAACAAAAAGCAATCGCCTTTTTACGTGTTAGTCAAAAAATCGGCATTTTTGGAGCAAAAATCGGCAAATCGGCACTTTGATAATTTAGGGGCAAAAAATCGGCAAAATGCTGATAAATCGGCAAAAATGGCAGGCCTGATGAAAACGCTCTCTGGCGGCAATCAAAAATAAAAATTAATGGATTTCTTAACCCTAAAAACTGCATGATACAGGTCTGGCCAGATCAAACACAATTTGTTTACCTATATTCTTGAATATTTTGGAAAACTAACTATTTTGAAAAATCTGGGGATCGAATCGCGATGTGCTTTTGACGCGAAAAAATTTTATCCACCTTATTATTATGCATAATTAATAGTGTCCGACCGAACGTTCGGGTTCGGTTACGGAGTTCGGCAAAAAATGATGTTCGGTCAAATTTCGGTGTTCGGCGAAATTTTTACCGAACTTTACCGAACACCGAACTTTTTTATGAAATAACTGGTGTTCGTTGATAACGAATGAAGACTTCGTTCGCTTAACTTACATGTAAAACAAAAACAATATTTTATAATTTGTTTTTGTTGTAAATGTAATTTAAGCGAACGAAGTCTTCATTCGTTATCGACGAACAGGCCCAACATATTTATTATAATTTCAAATTATAATTTGGCATCATTGTTTATGAAAATAATACGAAATCAATACAACTATTTTTTTATGATTATTAGTTCGAAAAAATACAGCGATGACTTAATAAAATGCTTAAGTGTACAAAAATGTCTTTATATGTGTAATTTTTAGAAGACGGTAAAAATACAACAAAAAAAAAAAAAACGGTTAAATTTTATTTGGCAAATAAATACTCTCTATTTATATTCTGCGAATGGTAAGATAATCTATAGTTTTGGGTGAACCACAAACCAAACTTTATGGTATACATATTTCCAGATAAAAATGTCATCCAATTTTGAGTTTTTTTTTCAAAAAAATTGAGCAAACAAATGTCAATGGGGAGTTTGCCAAGCAAACAAACTACACGCCAAACGAATTCAAAAAATACATTGTAGAGGTTTGAGTACTAATGTATATACTAGGGCTATAACCAAATTATTGGCATAGTACGACGGAGTTACCAAGAATGTTTTAGTAATGAAAACACCTGTCTCCCGTCGTTTTGCGAAAAAAACCTCACGCAGGGAAGCAAATTTCTAAAACCTTCTAAGAAATTTTGAACCGCGATGAATTGTAAACCGTAGTAAAATTTTTAAATCTAAAGCAGGGGATAAATTCCAAAATAGCATTTAAGCGATACGTATAGGAATATATACAAATATCAGGTGTATTTTTTTTTAAATTTCCGTGAGATAAAATGGTTGTTTTCAAACCTCAAACCGATCCCTGCGTGAACTTTTTTAACAATTCGAAAAATTATCATATTTTTTATTAATAACTTTTAATGTTCTACACGACTGACTATACTATGCCGTTTTTGATTTTCGCAAAAAGTGTAAAAAAGTTATAGCCGTAATGTATACTGTATTAAACTTGAACTTTATTTTTTGTCTTAAAAAAAGCAACTACTAATTATTTTTTTAACTATAAAAGAGTTTTGACTACTATAAAGTGAAATTTATCTTTAAGGGCCATTATTATAACTTGGCAATAGCTGTTATCCGACAGTTAACAGACGCTTTTTGCCAGATAACACATTATTATCTGTCAATTTAATCTTAACTTTAGCTAACTTCAAGTTGTAATAATGGCCCTAAATGTTGCATCCTTCTAAAAGTGTAAAGGTAATAATTTCCCGAAATTTTATTTTGTTTTAAATAAATACATTAAAAATAGTACAATTGCTCAGATTTTTTTAACAAAAAGTTCGGGGTCGGGTTTGGGTTCGGCCGAACTTGTCAAAATTTACCGAAGTTCGAGTTTGGGTTCGGTCTCTAAAAGTGCGTTCGGTCGGACACTAATAATTAATGCACACATGAATTTTAAGTACCTTTTGTTTTTGTTGTGTTACATTTATGTTTTAAACATAAATTAAAAACATTTTTTAAAAAATTTTAGTACTATTGGGGCTGAAAAAGTACGATTTTAAAAGTTCATTGGTACGATATTGGTTTTCTCATTTATCATCCCTGGTACAGAGTGTTTTAACGTGCTACGTTCATACGACTTGCGACTCAATTGTGTTCCTAGCATTAGTAAATTAAAAAAAGAGTTAATTTCATTTTCTTAGGTGCTATCATTCTTTTGTTTCGAACTGGTGCAGATAATAGTGATATTTTGCAATCTAATATTGACTATGTTCTTCGTCGTTTCCTGCAATGGTCTACGGCTAATAATTTGTTTGTTAACTCTTCTAAAACTAAGGCGATATTATTTGGAAATTTTAATTTACCAGAGTTGACTGTTTCTATTGGTGATTCTATTATTGATTTTGTTGATAGTTTGCGATGTTTAGGAGTTTATATTGATAGGCGCCTTAACTTTGAATATCATGTAAGTTTTAAAGTAATGGGTATTTTACGTAGGCTTTATTCAATTGGAGTTTTTTTACCAGTTCACATAAGGAACACTATTGCACATGCGATTTTGATGCCTCATGTAATGTATGGACTTGAGGTTGTTTCTGGTACAGTGGCTTATTGTGTTTCTAGATTAAAACGTTTTATGAACATGATAGTGCGTTATGTGTACAATGTTCGAAATAGAATGCATATACATATCTGGTTATGTTCGATGCTTCTTGGGTTGTTCTTCCAGAAGTTTTATTTTATATCGTAGTCTATTGAATTTCTACAAGGTTATTAGAAGTGGTTTGCCTGTGCAACTTCGGTCCGAATTTATATTTTCTCATTCTAGTAGAAATCCACAAATAATTATTCCTAGAATTAGAAACTCTGTATTTGAACGTTCATTTGTTATTAGGATTGCGCGCTTTTGTTTATGATTCTTTTTTTTTTTTTGATATATTAAATTAAACTATTTGACGTACTACTTCTTATTGGACTACATATCCATATGATCTTTTTTTTTATAACTTTTTTGTTTTTTTTTGGCTGGGGAGCCATTGAATGAGTTTTTTTTTCTCTTATTAATAGTTATAAGTGAAAGTGTGCGATTTATATTTTTTTTATATAGAATTTTGTTGCTCTCTAAAGAAGGACTTCGGATCATTATTAAGGATCAATTTTCCGAAAGTTGACAGAAAGTCCATTAACTGGACATCAACATCCATCCATTTACCGGAATTCAACATCAACAAATCAATTAACCGGAAATAAACGTTTAAAATTAATATACCGGCAGTTAATATTAGAATCCATTAATCGGATCAAGTTATTAAAACTACATTTCTTGTGTGGAATTACCCCTGAATCGTTATACTATCTCCTTATACGATGTAAAACACTATAATAACTTTTATTTTCGAATTTAAGGTCACCAGTGTAATTAGAGTGACCAATCTAAATTCATTAATTTATTGGACCAATTACTAAAATATCAAAGTAAAATAGCAGCCATTACAACCATTTTTAAAGTCCTTTCGGGATAAAAGAGAACAAAATTACGTTCCTAATTTCGTTATAATTTTAAACTTTATCTCTTAACGTAACGTAACATAAAAGAGGGGAAAATAACCCTAAATTAGTCTTTTTTATCTTGCGTTAATTAAGTTTTATTTTATTTCTTTGAACCTTTTGTTATTTGGTCACCTATTTTAATGTAAAATTTAGTTTTCAAATAGTTTTTTTTCTTTTTGATTTAAACACCTTAAGCTGAAGGGCCACACCATGAGTTCATGCGTAGATGCGTATGATACTTTTTGTGCGTTTCTAAATTCAAGTTACGTGCAATGCGTCTTATGCGCCAAATTTGTTTTTTTATCAGCTGTTGTGCTAATATGTTTAACAATTAAAAACACTTTTGCAAAAAATGGAGAGTGTAATTGATATTTCAATGAATTTATTTAATAGAATTCATAGAGGAATGCGCTTTTATTATAAAAATATTCGTGATTTTTCACGGTATCAATAAGTTTCCAATTCATGGTATTAGTTAAAAAAATAATAAACACAACAAAGATGACACTCAGAAGATAAAAGTAATCGATAACTAGAATGGCAAATTTTGTTCTTGTTAAATTGTGCTAAAAATTAATTTTAATGTATTTTATTCATTAAAGTTTATACAATCTTTATTACGAAAGCTTTTTCTCTTATTAAAAACCTTTTGTAATGCGAAAACATAGTTAAAAGTAATCCACAACACAAACATATTTATCGATAACATTGAAAATAAAATATATAACAGCTGACTTTTTTTCACCACACATGCGACGGATACAAAAGTAGAAAGTAAACCTACTTTCATGCGTTGATGCGTCTATGCATTCTCTGCATTTTGTTGTGTAACTTGCAATTTACAATTACACTGATTCAACTTCTTTGTCAAATGCATAAAAAGGACAGACGCATAAACGCATGGTGTGGACCTTCAGCTTTACATTTAGACAGTATACAGCAGTGTTGCAAAATTGAAATTTTGAAATGGTACTGAACTTCAACTAAAAGAGTATTTTTCCCACCAAATGGTACTTTTTGTTAAAAAAAAAACAATAATTTATGAAAATTAATGGAACAAAAATATTTATGTATGTTATACATAAGCGTCAAGCGCGCCATCCATTTACAATATTATTCTATATGTTATTATTCTATATGGCCCCATATTATTCAATAAGTGGCACAATGGTTTCAATGAAAATATGGCGCAACTCTTATCTTTTCTGATTTCGATTCTTACCAATATATTGTGTCACCTTCGAATATTACAAACCCATTGGCGATATAATTGAACAGTTACATATATTGAAAGTGGAAGAGCCGTTTAAAGTTCGTTTTTTTCAGTATTCCAAAAAAAAAATATTTGAAATAGTTCATATATTTATTAATAAGAAAATAAATTATAAAATTTTATTTTTGTCAATATAAATTAATACTGGTTTCTATGTTTATATTTTAACTTTTGCAAAGTTACATAATTCAGACTTTTACAAACTTAGAACTTAGTTCTAAAAAAAGTTTAAAACAATAATGTTTAAAAATAAGGATTTTAATTCAGTGTTTTAAGATAAAGCAAAATTAGTTTTTCCGGAAACAATATTTTCTGGATTGAAGCTGATTATGACTTTTAAGGTTTTATGTTCAAAACCAAATCTTGTTGTAAGAACAAATTTCCCATTCTGTGCCCATGTTCTGTAACTCTCGCGTCGAGAAAGTTTTCGATTGAAATGTATGAAATGAAACAAAAATGCAATAAATTGAAACAAACAGCTGTTTTTCTCACTTAACTGTGTCTGTAACTTTTTTTGGCGAGTACAAGCTGTCACGTAAGGAAATTACTAGCCAATTTACAGAAAAAGTGTGTCTGTAACATTTTGGTGAGAAAAGTTCCCGCTTTGAACTGTCAAATAAACTCACGAATAAAAATGGGGCGAGAAAAAATTTTAACACTAAAAAACAATTAAAAATGCAAAGAATAATAATAATATTTTATTCTTGGCGCATTTTTCATTGTTTTATTATTTTGCTTTTAACATTTTTATAAAATATACGAACGTCTTCAAAGCTCGTTTGCAAACAACAAACATTAAAGTCGCTCTTTACAGAATTTGGCATAGCCGACGGTTGTGTTTTCGCCGCCGTCGTTGAAAAATTTTCAATTTAAGTAAATTTTGTTCGCCGTCAACGATATGTGTTACTGGCGTTCTCAACGTCTGCAATGTCACATCGGCTTCGAGTGCAGTATTATGACATTTATAACGTAACGCCGTAATCTCTTTTGATAGTTTTCGACATGAGTTACAGACACACATTTTTCTCACTTTTCGAGAAACGATGGAATATTTTGTTTCACATCTTTTCGATGCAAGAAGTTCTCACTAAAGTTACAAAACATGGGTACTGGAAAGCAAAATATGAATCCTGCCGTCCACACTTTGCATTTCAATATTTACGTCGCTTATTATTTTTAAAATACAACAACATGAATTTTGCAGCAAACACATGATAACCTAAGCCTGCTATTGAAATGATCACATCACCTTAAAAAAGCTCAAAGGATAAAAAAAGTACTGAAAACAACGCGGGGGTACTGCGGTATTTTTAATATGAAAAAGTACTGAAAAAAGTACCAAAGTACTGAATTTTTCAACACTGGTATACAGTGTACAGATGCCCAGTAGTGGCTGTAGGGTAGCCAGATTTTAAATTCGGAAAAACAGCACATTGAATACATAAAAACAGTACAATCAAGAAAAAACAGTACATTTTTTTTGACGACAACATTACCATTTGTTTTAATAAGCAACCCCCAATTTCACCAAGTTCAGCTATAATTAACTATCAGTTCAAGCTGTCTAAACATATTGTAAGCTGGAAGTTAAAGTAAAAGTTAGTTTTAACTAAACTTGGTGAAATTGGGGTTAATAATTTTAAACTTTTGATTGAATATGCAACAACAATTATATAAAGAAAGAAATACACTTAAAATGTGTAACGTCAAAGGAATTATTTCCAGTTTATGGCATTTCATAAATATACATATGAAATTACTCCATTTGCGTTTAAAAAGCAACCACCACAAACGAAGCATTTGGCCAGAAAAACCATAACATTGCTGTAAGCCATATAATAAAGGAGAAAAGCCTTACTTAGCTCAAAACAATCAACTCATTGATTTTGTAAGTACGATTTTCTTTAAACATATTCGTATTTAAAGCAATTTTCACTACACACATAGTTGCACAAATCATATTGAATTAGAGAAAATGTTTGTTTCCTAAATTAATTTTCCAATTTAAATAATTTTTAAATTATTTACGGCTAATTTTACCAAGTTCAGCTAATATTAACTATTACTAAAACAATAGGTTTTTTGACTTTTATAAAGAAAGTTAATTAAACCTGAACTTGGTGAAATTGGCCATTAATCTATAAAATCCAAAAAAAATAGTTTGGTTTATTTTTATTTCACAAAATCTGAAAATATTTAAAATCAAGTGCAATTGAAAACGATGAATATTTTCAAAAAAAAATTTTGTAAAAATTAACTTATCTTTTTCTTATTTGAGTAGTTTAGGTAAAGAAAAGTGGTCCTCAAAGTTATTAGGTATTTTTATAAATTTTGAACACGGATAATTTTCCAAATTTGTTTGTTTTCAATTTTACGTGATTTCGATTTCCAGAACATGCCCGAAAATTAAAAAAGTTCTAAAAATTAACGATAACTGTGTCGGAATAAGTATTTTTTTAGTACTTAAAAAAAATTTAGATTTTATTTTTGTCTTTCTCAGGTGTGGAAAGGGAAAGACTATTGGAAGAGGTAGCCATAAAATCATAACAACACGAAAATATACCACTGCTACGAGCCACCCATTATAATTTAGATTTCTACTGTGTATTTGGCTGTAGGAAATATCGCCCAAAGAAAAATGGCCCAAAAAAAAAAATGCAAAATCGCCCAAATGAAGAATCGCCCAAGCGAACATGAAAAATGACCCAAAAAGGTAAATATGAAATTTTGCCCAAAAAAAACGAAAAAGGGCCCAAAAAGAAAATGAAAAATGACCCAAAAAGCAAAAACGAATTTTTTCCCAAAAAAAAAAAAAAAAAAATTACTAAATTTGCAAAAAAGTGTTTATTATTCATATAAATTTAGGTGACATGTCATAACGTCCAGTGTCGTAGTGTCCTTGGACACTTTTAAAGTGTCATAATGTCCATCGAAGACGAGGACGAGGACGTTATGACACTTTGCAACGTCCGCAACTTAACTTATAATCAAAAATGTGTAAATTTTTTTTTAAAATACCGTTAAAATTTCAAGTGATTTTTTTAAAGATACTTATTTAACCATAATATGGTTGTCGGTGACAATGATATGGTTAAATTAAACATAATATGGATAAAATATTTTTATAGCTTTTACTCCGGGTGTATATATTAAATATATATATCCAAAATAAGGATTTCATCTTCTATGGTATAACAAATACTGGCTTCGCTAACTAAAGCTTCTCTGTATAGCCGGCCTTCGGCCGGGCGCAAGGATTTTCTCCTCTATGGTATAACAAAGACCGGCTTCGCTAACTAAAGCTTCTCTGTATAGCCGGCCTTCGGCCGGGCGCAAGGATTTTCTCCTTTATGGTCTAACAAAAACCGGTTTCGCTAAGTAAAGCTTCGAAAAACTGCCTTGTTTCCGAACAAGGCCGACTACGCAGAGAAGCTTTAGATAGCGAAGCCGGTGTTTGTTATACCATAGAGGAGAAATTCCTTGTGCCCGGCCGAAGGCCGGCTATACAGAGAAGCTTTAGTTAGCGAAGCCGGTCTTTGTTATACCATAGAGGAGAAAATCCTTGCGCCCGGCCGAAGGCCGGCGATACAGAGAAGCTTTAGTTAGCGAAGCCAGTATTTGTTATACCATAGAAGAGAAAATCCTTATTTTCGATATATATGTAGGTAATACATATTTAATATATACACCCAGAGAAAAAGCTACAAAATCATTTTTAAAAAAATTCTACCGATATTATGTTTAATTTAACCAAATCATTGTCGCCGACAACCATATAATGGTTAAATTAGTTTCTTGAAAAATAGTTTTGTTGTTTGCAACCATAATAAAACATGGTTTTCTCTGCTATGTAAGATTATGGTAGAATTTTAAAAATAGCCCATTTTTTTGGGCCATTTTCCATACAACATTTTTGGGTGATTTTTCATTATGAAATTTAAAAAACGAAAAATCACCCAACAATAACGATAAATAGCCCAAAAATTTTGGGCCATTTTTCATATGAAATCAGGCCCAATTTTACATGCAATTTTTTTGGGCGATTTTTCATTTTTTTTTTTGGGCGATTTTTCTTTGGGCGATATTTCCTACAGCCGTGTATTTATGAGAAAACAATGACCACAGCGTAAAAACTCTTATTATTTTAGAACTTTTTTTTTAACACAACATAATTTTTTGTAAGCCAGTTCTGTTAAATATAGACTGAGCAAAAAAAAAAAACAGTACAAAAAACAGTACAAAGTGTAAAAAACAGTACATTTGCGTACTGTTTTAGGAGTTGTGCATAAAACAGTACAATTGCAAAAAATCAGTACATGTACTGCTTAAAACAGTACGTATGGCAACCCTAAGTGGCTGATATCAGCAAATTCAACTTAAGGCCGCTTTAGCCGACCGTAAATGTAATTAAATGCAATGTAAAGTACCGTAACGTACTGTAAGCTCGTTTGTGCACTTATAGAACATGTAAGAACGTGTCAGCTGTTTTTCACAACCAAAAACAAAAAAGCATTACTATGCATAAACAACACACACAGTGATGAGAATTAAAAATGTTGAAATAGTTACCGCTTTGCAGAAAAAGTACCAAGTGATTTAAATAGTATTAAAACTGTATTTCTTGTATGTATAAATAAATAAATAATTAAATATTTGATATTTCTATTACAGATTTACAAAAAACAAATATTCGTACACATGTACATGTACATGTACATGTTCTTACATTAATTTCAAAATGTGCATACACCTAAACAAGGTTTTGATACCATTAAAAACCAGACTTTGTTTGTTTGTGGATATGTATACATTTGTTAATTTTATACATCTAAGCATATATTTGTATAAATGAAAATATGTATGGATTATTACTTATTTTGTCAAAAGTCCACAGATATAATAACTGAAAAAGTACCAAACAAAAAGAGTGATTTTACCCGCATTGCATTTAAAATATAAGCAGTCCATCACTATCTCCAACTGTCACGTAACCTCGTAATGAAATTCTATTTTCTACAGGTTGGCATGTTACGGTTAAGTGACTTTACAGTCAGTTAAGCATTTCCATTACTTTCCATATAACAGAAACGATCAGCTGTTTACATTACATTTACATTTCTACATTTACGGTCGGCTAATGGGACCTTTACACGTATACTTACGCTCTTTTGTTTGATCGTCAATCAACCAATAGGAAATCAGCATGTTGAGTGGGAGAAACAAACTACACTTGCAGAACTTCTGTGTCTTCCCACCGGACCTGAGAATCGAAAAAATTTAAAGCTCACTAAGGCGAAGAGTTTTCGAAACAAAAATGTTCGATAAATAGTCGATGATATTTTATATAGCGAAGGCTCTTTTATTTGAACAATTCTCGAAACTTTACCGACAGTCAACATTCGAAAATGTGTTATTTTTCATTAACTATAGCATTCGAGGTTTTTTCTTTTTTGATAAAATCTCGAAACAAAAATGAATTCTATATTTTTTTATTTTAGACAAATCCTCGAACATTTATTTTGTTTACCGTTAAATTATGTTTTTACTATTTTTTATTTTTCACATTATCACCAAAGGTTCGATAAAACTACTATGACCGAATTTTTCGCGAAAAGAAGTTACGGAGTTTTTTTTATGTTGAAACATAAAAACAGAAAAACATTTTATTTGTGATTTAGACTTTATAAAGTGTGGATAAAGAAAATAAAAATTTTTAAAAAGTGATAAAAAAATAAAGTGAAAATTGGTTATTTTATTTAATTAACAAGGTGAGTTAAATGGGGGATAGAAAAAAAAATATATATGAGAAAGCAGACATGTTATAACCCAGTGTAACTAACACTTTAAATAGAAACCTCCGTCCAAGAGATACTCCTGATGGCGTTGGTGGTAATGAAAATGTTGAAATTGTTGTTTTAAATAATACTGAGCCAGACCAGTCAGATGTTCAATTGTTAAAAGAAGTGAAAGAAGGTATTATTGATTTTAACACAAGGTTGGCGTTATGACGTTGTTTCAGTAACTGTGCGATATATGTATGGAAAATATTTTTTCAATTCCCATTTAGATAAAAGAACTGTGCCAGTCCGGTGAAAAAGCTTTCGACAAGTTTATATACGAGCATGCTGGAAAAAAATATTAGCTGACACTTTAGCGGAACAATTTTCATGGAGGGGAACAAGTACAAAAAAATGTATAAGGGGATGCAGATTGACACAAGCTTTTCGAAGTAAGAAAGTTTTAAAAGAAAATTTGTACGTTTTTGCACCTTTATAATTTAACTCTTTCATTATTTTTATGTTCCTAGATTCGTTCAAAAACAAATTTTGTGACGATGACTTCGACAAAATATCGCAGAATCATTTCCAATATGCTCATGACAGGCTGTCGAAAACATCAGTATACCATATAAAAAAACAAAAACTTGGGGGAGAGGTGACGACCTCTTAATCAAAAAAAAAAAAAAAACATAATTTCATTTATTTATACATATATTTTTTAAGAAGTTATTTGAGTTAAAAACTGTCTTTATTCATGTTGAACTAATTCTTTTTTTTGCATTTATATTTATCTAAGACTGGGGTCTAATCACCGCATTCGATACTATCGTATCGAATAAACTATCGAAATGTGTTGCATACGATAGACACTGACATATCGAATGAAAACTCGATAAATGTAATGTCGAGTTACTCTATATCGAATGCTATTATTTCAAATTAAATACATTTCATTCGATATCGAGTTTCATGATACCAAAATAAATAATTTCGATCAATTTTGCTCGATATCGTATGCGGTGATTAGACCCCTGATTAATTATTATACATGCATATAAATATATTAACATACACAATTTAAATATACAGAATTTTTCTTTATGTATTTTCTTTGGCGATTCAAATTTTTCTATTTTATTTTTTTCATCAAAATAAACATTTTTTAGTATGTAGCATTGTACATTTTAATATAATTAATTTGAAAAAATAATATTAATAAAATATTAATTTAAAAAAAATGAATTAACTATTAAAACGATAAAAATTTTTTAATTTGGACCAAAATGATATTGAAACATAACAATAATCATTCGATATCGAAGTATTACTAACGATAGTAATGACGAATATTCAGCGATATCGAATTTGACTTATAACAATATCTCCAGATAAGGCTTCTCGATATCGTCAAAGTTATCTTTTGTAAAAATTTCACAATATTGAATAAGATGTTTTGGCAAACATTTTTCGATACCACTATCGAAACATTAGCAAAGGAATTTTCAAACAGCAATTGATATTGTTAAATCTTCGTTTCTAATTCTTTATCGAACATTCGAATTCGATAGCTTTTTTGGATCAAACTGAGCGACATGTAAACAATTTTCAATTCGTATTTGAGTGTCGATCTCGAAAGATTAACACAGTAAATGTTCGAGATATATTCGATGGCAATATCATTCACGAAAGTCTTGGTCAGGTGGGTTATTTTACATTTTAATCGTCATCGAGACTGCTGTCAGTGAACACATAAATTGAAATTATTGCGATATATTAATGATGTCAGCCGAAAAGTATTTTATGTTACAAAAGGCTTTTGATGACATGCAATGTCTTATTGTCACAAAACATTTAAAAAAACTAAGAAATATAATTTAAAAAAACATTTTGAAGATGTTCACAAAGACATGAATTATTTGCAGGGGGAAGAAAAAGAAAAACAATTTAAAATTTATAAGAAAATTTCATTGAAGTACTTATCTTTATTTCCCTCAACGTATCTTTGCGAACAAATATTTTCAGATTTGAATTAGATTTGCTCAAAAAACGCAATAAGCTGAATTCTTCTAGTTTTAGAAATATACTTTTATGGTGTTTTCTTTTCAAAAAAATAATGATGCATTATAGTTGTGTAATATAGGCTGACTTCCAAAACGTACTAATACAAAGTTTGTATACAGTTTTACTACTGTATTTTACAGTGCAGCCACACGATCAAGATTTTCTTGATAGTCTTTTACATATACTGATTGTCAAAATATGTAAAAGTTGACAGCTGTGACGTAGGCAATTTACTTTTTCAAGATGTCGTCGCCGAGAAAACAACTCAAAATGTTTTGCTATTTTCCACTATTGATTTTTCTGCACTGTAGGCTGTTCGAAGGGACTTTATAATTTTGCTTATTAATTTTATTAATAAACATATTTCACTATTTTTTTAGGTTTTTAGTTACAATTTTAAAATTCGCGCAACAATTTGTAAAAAAAAGAACTTCAGCTTTTGCCGGCAAAATATTTGTGAAAAAAAAACAAAAACAACTTCAAAAGATTTGTAATAAGCTGTTTTCTTGAACGAAAATTGATACACTCACTGGCAAGAGAATTTTAGAGGCAAGTTCGTATCAATTTTTAAAAGTATGAGTGTATTGGTAAAAAAGTGTGAGTGTATTAAAATTTGATAGCCAAAACTTGATCGTGTAACCCTCAAGTTAACCATGCACATGTACAAAGTACCGAAACAATGCAACTCTGTGTTCTGTTTATTTAAACGTTTTGAAATGTAAGTGATGCAATGCATAATATTAAAATAAATATGTATTGCTTGCAAATTAAATGTCAAATATCACAAAGCATCAATTTTAAAACCGATGCTCTGATTGCTTTTTTGCTGCGTTACTAATACTTACCATTGATGTTTTGGAAGGGCTTGCATTGCATATTTATTGTACTGCGGCGTATTGAAACATTATACTTTGTTCTTATACAAAGCATTTGACGTTTTGGAAGTCAGCCATATTTATTAGGTAACACGAACCCTTACAAAGTGATACATTTTTCTAAATTACAATGGAACAAGATAATAGCTACGTTTTACACTCAACACTAATGTATATTTAGCGTGTTAAATATTGAATGCTAGGTTTGTACTAAAAGCGATATTCACCACGCTTGTAGCAATTTTCAACTTTAATTTTCTTACAATTCCAATAAGCGTTAACAGCACTGATTTTCAATAATTAATGTCAGCTGTTGTTAAAAATTTTGCGACAAAAAAAATAAAGGGGGTAATTTTGTTGTTCACTTCACCTTGCGTTGAGAAAATGTTCATATAAAATTTTTTGAATTTTCAAAATTACCCCCATAATAAAAGTAAAACAAACGAAAAACAAAAAGTTTTTATATCCATCACAATATAACCAAAAGTCACAATATAACGCAAATTGTCCGCAAACACAAGAAAAAAAAATACTTGCTTGTATAAAAAAGTACTTTACGCACATGCAAAAAAGGGTACTATCTCACACTCAGTTATAACTGCGGGTAAGAAATGGAACAAATTTGCCATTCATTGTTGCAACATGTTTAGAAAGGAAAACGACAACTTTTCACATTTTTGCATATATTTTTAGAATGGAACAAAAACACGCACGAATGGTAGCATATATGGAACATTATTGTCAGAAAAGAAAACACCATTAGTCTGAGTTCATACGTCTCATGTCTTATTGACAAGATTCTTCCTTTTTCTTTTTTGAACATGAATTGGTGTTGAAATGATTCATGTCATGTTGACGACATGTTTTTTATTTTGTATAGTCGTGCGTATGCATGTGAGCTTTTTTGATGTTGAAAACAATAACAAAATTAAACAACGAATGAAAAAGCAAAACGTAAAGACAGTACATGCATCTGTGTACTCGTTTCTTTTCCCCTCGTCCCTCTCGCCTATAAAGTAGTAATCATGTCAATAAGACATGAGCCGTATAAACACAGACTAAATATAATGAATAGCAAATTGTTTTCTTCCAGTGTTATTTCGTCACTCTCACCAATACTACTACCTTGGGCATCTTTGGTATACACTAACTTATATATGTATAAGAAACATACACTTCACACAACACACAACCATAACATGATCAATTAAATAAAAACTTAGTAAACAACTAAACAATGTGTGTGGTGAGTGATTTTTGTTAATCACAGTAAGAAAAACTCTCTCCGTGATAGCAAGATTCACTCATACATACATAACCTCCTAACACCAGTAAGGTATATTAATTAGTCCAGTCTACGATAAATTGTCAACCGGCGCCTGCTGTCATCGATGGACCATGCCTAAGTAAGTTGAGTTAATTGTTTATTTGCCATATTAAAAAAAAAATCCTAACTACATTCAATTTGTTTTATGTAATACTAGCTTAACCCGGTGTGCTTCGCTACCCCCATCGTTATAAAATATATAAGTATTTAAAATATATATTAACAAAAATTTATTTATTAAATTATTAACTGCTTCGTAGTAAGAGAATTCCGTGGCATTCAGTAGTTTAATTTTATGGGGGGTATTACTCTCCCTCCGTCAACCCCGCCCATTTTTCTTTTAAAATTTACCATAATAGTGGATTTTCCCACGTTTGAAGACTCTAGCTATCATAGTTTTTCAGTAACGTGATATTTAATATTTGCATCCTATGGGGGGTACCACTTCCACCTCTGCTATTTTATTTCAATTTTGTGGCTCAGAAGATCCTACTACCAAAAGTTCAACAAAATGCTTGCAGCGGCTCTTAAAATATGAGATATTTATTATTGACATCCACAAAAAAATATGGCACCGCCCCTTTGTCCAACCACACCTTTTTGAACCCAACGACACATTAATTCAAAACAATAGCCTTCTGTAAAAATTTAGTGACGATCGGTTCAGTAGTTTATTAGATATAACGTTTTTTACTTTTTCTATAAAGGGGCGGGGCCACGCCCACTTTTTTAATTAAACGTATTTCTGTTCATGCCAACAACAAATATACCAAATATTATCGCCGTAGGTCAAAAAATGTCATAAATAACACGAATTTAAATTTTGGGTTGTATGGGCGTGGCATCGCCCCTTTGCCCAGTCACAATTTTATATAGCCTAATGTCTCTTCCAGGTTCACAGTTACATGCTGTGAAAATTTCAAGTTCATCGGTCAAGTGGTTTGGCCTCCTATAAGGCACAAATATATATATATATATATATATATATATATATATATATATATATATATATATATATATATATATATATATATATATATATATATATATACAAATATATACCTATACACACATTCACTTTTATATATAAGATGAATATTTTGATTAACTGTTCAATATTAAATTTAAAAAAAATAATAATATAGCATAAGCAGCCATAGTTAATTGTTAATGTTTAATTTGTTTAATTCCATTGAGAAAATTTTCATATTATATATTAATTGACACCCTACACCCCTTCACATTATTCCATACTTATGATATAACATTTCAACCCATTAATTTTTTTTTTATATTGTCCATAACTATTTTTTTTGCAAATTCATCAGACGGTTAATTTTAGAATTAGTTGTCATTTATTAACATATTAATATTTTCAATGGTGACCGTTATATTGATTTACTAACTACAATTCCCTTTCACTTATACATTTAACTTTTATTAAATAAATTGTGCTTCAAATTTAGATTTTTAATAATGAAGTTTTGAATTTACTTATTTCTTTAGGTGAAGTAGGGTATGAAAAGTTAAGCAGTTTTTAAATATTTTTTTATTTGGGCTGACAACCATCATTTTAATATATGTCAGCATGGTGCGTAGGCATGGAATCAGTGTGGCGACTTCCACCTTGTGCTTCACTGCAGTTACCAACCAAACCTACTTTCAATTCTCTTTCTATCAGTTCTTTGTTGGTCATTTATAGTAATATTGCTACCTAAAGTAAAGTTTTTGTAGCTGATTCTTACATTTTTTTCTATTCTATTAGAAACTTTTATATGGGAACACAACACTCCCCCCCCCCCCCAACGACGAGCACGGCCGATTATTATAGGTAGCCCCGTTCCCATTCCAATTCAATAATGAATCGTTACAGAGATTTTTTTAAAAATGGATGATAAAAATAAGAATATAAAAAGAAACATGAATTAATAAACTTACTTAGTTTTTGATTTCTTCATCGATGTCCACAGGCGCCGGAAGACAGGAAACGAATTCTTATTTTGATCAACCAATTAATCGATATTTTTTTCCTCTGTTTGTTTGTATGTTAAATTTAAATACGTATCTATGTATGTCTTACAATATCTTAGAAAATTTTTATTTCTCTAAATAGTATAACCCATACATTAGAGTGTAGTTTTTCTAAGTGTAAAGGTGTTAGAAATATTCGTAAAAAGTCTTTTTTTTTAAGTTTATAGATAACTAGCTGACCCGGTCCGCGTTGCTGGCCCTAAGCAAACATTAGTGTTGTATTACCAGACGATTTAAATTGAGCTTTAAACGAAATTTACGGCCTTTAAAATTTTCCTTCCTTAAAAACCTAAGTTGGACCATGGCGATGATTTTAAAGAAAAAATCGTCCAAATTGGTCAAGCCGTTCTCAAGTTATGCGCTTAATAGAAAAAGTGGGCGAAAAAGTAGGCGTGAGACATTTTTCTTTCGATGAAAACGTAGAATGGGTTAATACGAACATTTAAAAGAAAAATTAGTCAAATCGATGTAGCCGTTTTTTGATTTTAGGTAAATCGAAAAAAGTGGGCGGGGCAAAATTTTATTTCCGTAAAAACCTAAGTTAGACCAAGGCAATCATTTTAAAGAAAAAATCGTTTGAATCGGTCAAGCCGTTCTCAACTTATGCGCTTAATAGAAAAAGTGGGCGTAAAAGTAGGCGTGGTAAATTTGTCTTTCGATGAAAACTTAAAATGGATTAATACGAACATTTGAAAGGACAATTAGTCAACTCGATGGAGCCGTTTTCTAATTTTAGGTAATTCGAAAAAGTGGGCGTAAAAGTGGGCGGGGCAACATTTTTTTTCCTCAAAACCTAAGTTGGACCATGGCGATCATATTAAAGAAAAAATCGCCCAAATCGGTCAAGCCGTTCTCCAGTTATGCGCTTAATAGAAAAAGTGGGCGTAAAAGTAGGCGTGGTAAATTTTTCTTTCGATGAAAACTTAAAGTTGATTAATACGAACATTTGAAAGAAAAATTAGTCAACTCGATGGAGCCGTTTTCTGATTTTAGGTAAATCGTAAAAAGTGGGCGTAAAAGTGGGCGGGGCAAAATTTTCTTTCCGTAAGTTGGACCATGGCTATCATTTTAAAGAAAAAATCGTTCAAATCGGTCAAGCCGTTCTCAAGTTATGGATTTTGCCACGCCCCTCCGCCCCCAGACCAATCAGACTTCACAGTGTCACCCGCCTGAATATTCTGAAGATTCCCTGAAAATTTCATCAAAATCGGCCCAGCCGTTTTGGAGTCCATACGTTACATACATACACACACACATCCAATTTTATATATATAGATTTAACATTTTAGGTGACCATTATAAAACCATACAGGTAATTTAAGCAAAAAATTTTTAAGTTAATTATTTATAAAATTTAACCCCGATTTTATATCGAATTCCACATTAAAATTTAAAAGTCCAATCAAATGTTATAAATAAGATATGTAATTTAAAACAACAACAACAAAAAACAAAAAATATACTGAACTACCCGTAGGTCACTCTATTTTTAGGTATGTAGGTATTATTGGATATATGTTCACTCGCAGGAAAATTAGTTTTGTGATAAATCTTATAAACCGGAAACTTATTTAGTTTCCTCGAGAATTCTATCAGGTTCCGGAATTCTATCAGGTTCAACACAAACTTGTAAAGAACCTCAAGTTCCCAATTGCAATTTAAATAAAAATTTTTGCACCAATAACAACCAGAAAAGTGACCCAAATGCACGTTTTGTCTTTTTTCCCCTTCTTCCTACCTTCAGAAGCCAATATATTCGACACAACAATCCTACCAACAGTACAAATACCACAAATTATTAACAACATAATTTCACTAAAACAAACATACGAAATTTTCTTACCGTTTATTTACATTAAGTATGCAAAATTTATTCTTCTATAACAAATTTGCAATATTCGCAACCGAAAAACCAATTGCTTTCCCGTAAAATAAATTCTCTGTTTTCTATAAGACTTTCCTTAATCAATTTTGCTTTTGAATGAAAAATTTTCGACAATTTATGAATGTTTAAACAAAAAGTTTCTAGCTTAAAACATAATAAAATTTCAAATACAAACTATACTCTGTAAATTAATTAACCCCTGTCAAGGCGAATTCATACAAGGTGGTCTTATATTGAAAACGTTTTACAACACTGTAAAATATTTTAACGTTGAGTCAAAAATTCAAACAAATATTTGATTTTGTTTTTATATTAAATTGTGTTTTTTTGAAATGTTATAACTTAAAAAAGTTTAAAATTTCACAATTTTAATCGAAGATTCCCCAGAACCAACAGGACGGTATACCATTTTGACACAAGGTTAATAATCAGCTGTTGCTTACGTAGCAAGATAAGTTCACCTGGTGTAAATTCGCCTTGACCCCTGTAATTAAAAGTTGGTAAAATTTGGTTTTTACCACAAGTCGAATCAGCTGATCGAACGAATTTTCATTTGATATTATGGCACTATTGTGATTTTGTTAATTCACAGTAGTACAGTTTTGATCAGCTGTCACTTAAAATAAAAAATTTTTGTTTACAAATTTGAAAAAAATTAAATTAAAGTTACCTTGATTGTTTTTAAATAATTTAGCTTCAGTGGGGTTTCATCTCACTTTTTTACATGCTGAACTTTTCTGCAAATCATTTGGTCAAAAAAGAATTTTGTTCCATAAGGAATTTGAGCGTTTCCAATTGCTGTTAACGACGTTGGACTCGCATAAAATGAACAAAACTAATAAAGAATATGGTATTTGGTAAACGAACACAAACAATTTCTCAAATAGTAACATTTTCAACAAGTTTTTTACATTTATTTGCATCGTCGAAAGGAAATTTGTTTTCGTTGAATAATTTGATGCACAACGAAATTTTCGACAGTGCTGCCAACTTATAATACCAAATTAACATTCGATAGTCAGCGAAAATCATTTATCGAATATAACTCATAAAAGGGTCCTTAGATACATGTGCGCACTGTTTGAACCTACATTTTTTTTATATGTTCACACAGAAAACTCTCGACAAGTTTTTTTTTTTTAAGTTAAACCATTAATCAAAAATAAAATCAGTTTCAATTAAAAATTTAATCAAAAGAATTAAACGTTTACTTAACAGCATTTCTGCAGAAAATGTTGTTAGTATTAAAAAATATTTAATTTTAAATTGATACTATTGAATTCTTTACTGGTGCCAATTTTATTATTTTTTTTTAATTAATATAAAATTTTTTTAATTGAAAACAATTTTAATTTATTTTTCTGTGTATCACAAATCAGCAACATTAAGATATAAAATTTATTTTTTTAAAAAATGAAATTGTTATTTGAGGAGTTCCATAACAGAAGACTTAAATTGCGGAATAAGTGAAATTATAGCGTTTTCTTATGGAAGTCCAAATTTCTGAAAATAGTTTTCACTTCCTTACAAAACATCCTGTTTAACTAATTTATTTTATTTTTGTCAATGTCTTCATGTTCGAAAGTGCCCTTAACCTTAACAGTTTGTTTGTGGCCAAGGAATTCTTTTAAATCAAAATTAAATTACAAAAACTTTTACACTTTTTTAACGCATTTCTGAAGGACTAAGTAGCTTTTCTTTTTTGTTGTTTTCCATCATTTCACTTTGCTTTTTATCATTTCTTTGGTCACGTATAATTATTTTGTTTTTTTTTAAGGTTAATTTTTGTGAAAAGAAGAACTTTTTCCTTAATAATATTTTGGTTGGATCAACAAATAAAAAAAAACTGTTTGTGATTGTTTAATGACTTCATTTACATTTGCCGTGTTCGGGAATCGAAGTTGGGTTGGGTGTGGATTGTATTAACGTAGTTTTGTAAGCAGATTTAAGACTTTATTAATTAAGGGATTTATTAAAAAAATTGCTTTATTCAACCAATATGTTTCTTATAATTGAAGTTTAGGAACTTCCGCTTTTGGTTGAATTAATTAAAAGTTTTAGGTTAAAGGGAAAACATTTTATACTGAGAATTTGTTTCTTTAGATAAAACAACTTAACGCAAAGTCAGACATAAATATCACATCGTGCATCTAATCTAAAGACATTTTAATTTGTTTACAACTCATTAGATGGACTTAAATGATGAAATAAAACCTTTATTTGGAATAAAGAAATGGTTTTCGCTTTAAGACTTTTATAACAGCTATGAGTCAAATTACAGCTTTTAACCGCAACCCTGTAGTGCTAAAATACCTAAGTAGTTTTACTTAAAAACAGGTAAGAGTTCTATATTCATCTGTGCCGAATTTTCAATACCCTTCACCATGGTGCAATCAGAACAGAAACTTTTGTAAATACCGTTATAAATAAAATATAAATAAATCTATTTCGGGCTGCCCACACTTCTCCAATACCGATATTGCAAACGGAATGCAAACTTATATATCGTTAGCTAAAATGCAAAAAGACGTAACTAACAAAAAATCGGGTTTTTGATTGATTATTATGAATGCTATAAAACTACATGTCTTGACAAAATTTTACCCTTCTGCGATCAAAAATTGCAAAAAACAAAGGGACGTAACTACAAGTTTTTTTGTTTGTTGTATGCAAAACGACGTAATTACACATTTTTTCCTAAGAAAATATAATGAAATGGTTTTCTTTGAAAATTGGTTGAAGAATTCCATGGACGACTTATCAATGCATGTTTATAGTTTTCACTTTACAAAGTTTTTTGCTTCTCCTGTAAAATTATATTTTTGTTAGTTACGTCTTTTTGCATTTTAGCTAACGATATAAACTTTTGACCTGTGGAGAAGGTTATAAAAAAACATGTTCAGTACATTTTTTTCTTTTTAAGCCGCAAATCATTTAAGTTTTTGTTATATGTAAAAAAGTCTACAGATTTAAATGACAAAATAAAAAAAAATAAAAAATACAAGGGATTTTGCGACAAAAATTAGATAAGTTCCCCGTTTTTGGTCATATCTCAATCATTTATGGACCGTTCTGGCTAAATTTCAATTGCAAATTTAATGGAGCATGAGTGACAGAAAGGCTCCACGAAAAGCCCCCCAATGAAATAACGCCCAAACGAGACATGAAATAACTCCCAATTTTTTTTTTGGCCGTTTTTCATTTTTTTTTTGGGAATTATTTCATTCCTCATTTGGGGTTTTCAAATTATGAAATAATCTCCAATGAAATAACACCCAACAAATTTTTAAAATTCGGGGCTCGTTTCATAGCGTGTTTAATTTGGGTGTTATTTCATTTTTTATTCGGGGGTTATTTCATTTTTAAAGCTGTTTGTTTTTGGGGGTTATTTCATTTTATTTGGGGCTTATTTCATTTGCTTCGTTTGATCTTTTTCCTTTTTTTTTGAGAACTCAAGTTACTGTTTTTTGGAATAACAGTGTCAACATATGAATACAATCTGCCTTGCATGTTGAGTTGAGTTGTTGTAAAACATAAAATATTTTCAGTTGTGCATCGAAGTTCGGACGCTTTACATCATCTCGTGTTAATATTTAAAAAAATGGAATTCGAAATTGTTGGTGGAAAACGAAGAAATAGCAATTTGCTATATTTTTTAAGTGAAAAACAATTATATTTAAACAGTGGAGGAAGTTGTGTAAAGGCCAACGTAAAAGGCAAATTGTCTTCCGAACTGCAAAAATACAGCAGGGCTACAATGATCTACGGGCGGGTAAAATAACTGCAGCAATATTTTTGAACCGAATATATCCTTATTATGAAGAAGACGCCTGCGGGCCTCCACACGATTGATTTCAATAATTTTGCGACTTTGCTGTTGGTCCATATTGACTTGATGAAATCCTTGGTGAAACTGACTCTTTTATGAATTTTGGGCATACTTTAATTTTTGTTGCTGAAGAGGTTTATTTCATTGGGGGTTATTTCATTTTCATCATTGGCTGTTATTTCATATGAAATAAGGCTGTAGGAAATTCGCCCAAAGAAAACTGGCCCAAAAAAAAAAAAAAAAATGAAAAATCGCCCAAATGAAGAATCGCCCAAAAGAACATGAAAAATAACTCAAAAGTTAAATATGAAATTTTACCCAAAAGAAACGAAAAAGAGCCCAAAATAAAAATTAAAAATTACCCAATTTGCAAAACAGTGTTTATTGTTCATATAAATTCAGTAGCTTACAAATGTAAAAGAAAAACCTATTTTATTATGGTCACAACCAACAAAACTATTTTTTAAGAAACTTATTTTACCATAATGTGGTTGTCGGTGACAATGATTTGGTTAAATTAAACATAATATGGTCAACATTTTTTTAAAAATGGTTTTGTTGTTTTTTCTCTGGGTGCATATATTAAACATATAACGAAAACACTTTTGGGCGCAAGGATTTTCTCCCCTATGTTGTAACAAATACCGGCAGCGTTTACTAACGCGTCGCAGCATAGCCGGCCTTCGGCCGGGCGCAAGAATTTTCTACTCTATGATATAACAAAAACCGGCTTCGTTAACTAAAAATGTTCTGCATAGCCGGTCTTCGGCCGGGCGCAAGGATTTTCTCCTCTATGATATAACAAAGACCGGCTTCGCTAACTAAAGCTTCTCTGCGCAGACGGCCTTTGGGCGGGCGCAAGGATTTTTTTCCTTTATGGTATAACAAGTACCGGTTTCGCTAAGTAATCTGCCTTCTTTCCGAACGAAGGCCGGCTGTGCAGAGAAGCTTTAGTTAGCGAAGCCGGTACTTGTTTTTATCAAAGAGGAGAAAATGCATGTGCCCGGCCATAGGCCGGCTAAGCTTTCGAGTTTGTCCACGGACACTATGACACTGGACGTTATGACATGCCACCTTTTTGCAATATGTCCCGTTATTTTTATAAATAACTTTTAGGAATTCGTCGTATAGTAATAATGAATGATTTAGACAAATAGTATGCCCGAAAAAATGGGCTATTTTTCATTTAATATTTTTGGGTGAATTTTCATAATGAAAAATCACCAAATTTAAAAAACGAAAAATCACCCAATAGTAACGAAAAATAGCCCAACAATTTTGGGTCACTTTTCATATGACTTCTGGCCCAATTTTACATGGAATTTTTTTGGTTATTTGAAAAACAAAAATCAGAAAAATACCAATTTTTATGTTAAAACTAGATAACTCCATGCATTTTTTGAAAAAACTCCCAGATAAAAAAGAAAAATTAGAAGTTTAAAACGACGTTGTTTCGAAAACTAAGAGAGAAAGAGCGAATAGAACAAATTCGGGTCGCAAGTTCTTTGGGTCAAAATGTTGAACATAAAAATTGCAACTCCAGAGAATTCAAAGAATATTATATGAATTCATTATATACATATTAGAGCGACTCACCAAAAAAGTGCGCGATGTACCCTGCTAAAAATGAAACTTTGACTTAAATATTTCGGATCCAGCTCTGACCTCTCGTGAGCTGGACCATTTTGAAAAAGGGTATATTTTTGCATGTTTTGTTAATTTGAGGATCTGTTTCCTTACCAACATATACAATATGAAAATCATAAGAAAGGTTTTTAAAGCGCTTCCAACTGTATGCACAATTTGTCGAAGGAAGAGCACCCATGTCCTTTTTTTAAGGATAATCTATAAAAAAGAACGGTTTTTTAAATTTTTTGTTCCGGGTTGTTTGTAATAAAAGTGCCAAATTAACATGTTTTAATCTTTAGTGGATTTAATTAAATACGTGTCTCAGCTTTTTTTTAAATTCGTCCTAGTTCGCGTTTTGACAAAAATGCAATGGGGTGGTAACCCTTCGTTCTAAATAGGGCAATATGGGTATAAAATTTTTTCTTATGCCAAGTACATCATCTTTGTATGTAAATAATTTAGATTTTTGCAAATTAGATGCATTTTACACGGTGCTCTGGAATATTATATATAAATGCAATTTTGTCGTAACTCTAATCTGATAGCGGATTTAGTGTTTAGATCATGTATGGATGAAAATAGGACTAAAGAAAGAAAAAAGGAAATGATCCACAACTTTTTGACGGCATATTTTTTTCGCAAATTAAAAAAAAAATAGGTTTTTGTTCAGCTAAACTTTAAAACAATTTAATTAGCAAGTTAAGTATAAAAATTTAACGGAACACCTTTTGTTTAAAATTTTAATATGTATTAAAATAAAATTAACCACAAAGGCAATAGCTCTTTTTCAGGTTCAACCTATGTTAAACCGATTATAACGTTAATCAACGTCCTTAAAACTGGCCAATTTATTTCATAAAATCAAGAAGGGTAAACCTTTTAATTATTTTTATGCATAAAAACAGACAAAAACTCAACTTATTTTTTGATGTATAAGCATAAAGAGAAAAAATATTTTTTGGAAAAACCGGATAACTCCATTTGTTCGTAGAGAAAACGGCTAAATTAACGTGTTCAGTCAAAAAGTTAATGTTTTTCCACAAATCATTACTTAAGTTGCCTGAATTCCATAAAATACTAATATAATTTAAGAAAAAAAATTTTTTTCGGAAAAACTAGATAACTCCATTTTTCGAAAAAACAAGATAAGTGACATTGATTTTCGGTTTTAATGTCCAAAAATCAGTTTAATGGTACCAGAAATCTTTAAAGGGCTCTGGAGACTTTCAAATAAACCCGTCAATCAGTGCATATGTGTTAGTGTCGTTTATTTGAGGCTTTTTTGGAGACGTACAAATAAACCCGTCAATCAACATTTGTAATTTTGATTTCATAGGGTTCGTTTCAAACAATGTCAAGTATTTATATTTTTTTTTCTTCCGTACATGACAACATACACAAAGCAAATAAAATTTTTTTTGTCAATCACAACTGGAGACTATCAAATAATCAGCCATCAAATAAAAAAATCAAAACTATGATTCACCGTTAAATTTTTCTAAAAATCACCGCAGTTTTTCCTGATTTTAAGATAAATTCTGTTAAAGATAAGATATGCTTAATATATAAAAGGATTTTTTTTTATAATCTTTTAAAACTGGATCTTTGTTTTTAAATCTTCTTTTAATTTCTTTTATTTTCAAACTCTATTCTAAAGGTTTGGTTTATTTATTTTTTAACGTATTACTATTTCACGACATAAACCAGAAACTTCGTTTTCAAACAATGACACTTAGGGCTAATAAAACAGTGCAAGTTAAACTCTCTTTTTAGCTTAAAATGTGTTTAAACCTGCCAATCTATAAATCAGTAAACATTTAAACCATCTCTAAACGCATTAAATTGGGCGTTTAAACCAGTGTTCGAAAATAAACAGTACATTATTTAACGTTCGGCTCACACACCTGGGAACAATATCTCTTTTTTTAGTGATTGTGTAGACATACACAACCCTTAATACCGTTCGTAACTATTTTCAAGAAAGAACCGAACATTATATAATGTTCGGTACTTCGTTAAAAAACAGAACAATTGTAGTGATACTCTAGACAAACATTATATTTTAATGTTCTATAATGTTTTTTTCGTGTGTGTATTTTGTTTTTGTAAAACATGTTTGGTTTTTTTTATTAGCCAAATGGGACGAACATTAAAGAGCCGAACCGAACACATTGAAGTTTGTGGATTTTCAAAAAAAAAAAAAAAAAACCGAACGGAATTAAATGTTCACATCTTTTGTTGTGTTTGATAAAAACAGTAATATTTTTGTGTTCGAAAGATGACTAACAGGGAAACGTTATTTTTTTAATGATTTTCTACACAAACACTATTAGCGTTTGTGTTTTCCACAAATCGACCGAACCGAATATTAAGAAACGATATTCAGTGTTTATTTTCGAACACTGGTTTAAACTACCAATACATGCCCTATGAATTTGACAACATTTATCGTAGTGCTGCCACATTATTATTTTTTGCACTACATATAATATATGGGACATTGATTTACAGCTGTTAAGTTTAAACTACAAATAAATTTAAGTGTAGTTCAACTAAGCCACCGTTTAAACATTCATTGATTTATTAGCCATTAGGGGTTTAATGCGCCCCATACACGTTTCAATTCAATTGTCAACTGAGTCTTTCAACTGAATTGATGCTCGGCCATACACTTCATCAACTGAATTGAAAGATTTAAAATTAATTTTAAAATTAAATGAAACAATTTTCAAAAAACTTAACTTTTTTTTTGCAAAAGAAACATACAAACATTAATTTTGACAGCTGATCAAGAGACTCAAGCACACAGTACAATCGAATTGAAAGATTTACTGCCTTATTTATAAAAAATAAAACATGTTAATAAAGGGTTTATTAAACGGGTTTAGTATGAAAATCCGTTTCTTAAAGCCTTTATTAACCAGTTTTATTTTTGATAAATAAGGCCGTTAGTAGTCAACTTGAAAAATTCAAAATCTTTTGATTTTTCTTCAACCAACTCGACAACCGTCAAACTAAACAATTGACAAAGCCATACACGTTTTGATTTGGACAACAACGGACTCAGTTGACATTTGAATTGAATCGTGTATGGGCTGTTTAAGACGAAATTAATTACATCTCAAATGTCACATCCAGCCGATTAAAAGATAAGAGGTAATAAAAAATGTACAGTACACACAGAAAAAAATACCAATGTTAAAATAACATGGCGAAATGTTGATTGAGAATCATGGTTAATTTCTGCAAAAGTATGCCCTTTATTTAAATTTATCATTATTTCATATTAATTTTAAATGAAAAATATTGCAATAACCTTAAATCACGTTTATTTAATATTATTCACTGTTAAAATAACATTGTTCAATATTGAATCCATAAAAACCTGTTTTATATTAAAATCAAAAGTTTATCTTGTTAAATTAACATGCATGCATACTTAGGTATGCACAATTTTTTATTTTCATAAAAAGAAGACAATTCCTGTATTCTTTTAATTAAAATTATTTAGTTAAATAGTACATTAAGTTTTCAAAGTAGAATGATGGCGAAAACCATAAAGGGCCATTCTGCTGATGCTTCTGTTAACAAAGGAGACACAAAATAAGTGAAACATATGTTACAGGGGTTTTGATTTATTCTTATGTAAATGCATATGTTGTCTTCACACTGTTATATCACACTCCAACCAATTTGATTCCACATGAAATCCACGTTGTTTTAACTTGAAATAACTTTTATTAAACGTGATTCGGATGGTTATTTCAATATAAATGACATTTTGCTCTAAGTTTACTGCAATGTTAAATTAACATGGATTATAGTTATTTTAAAAGAAAAAAATGTTGTTCGCAAGTTATTGTAAAATCATATTAAATTAACATGAAACAACAATGAAGCAAAATCACTACTGAAAAATGTAAAATCAACCTTGTTTTGAGCGAATTTACATTGATTTTTTTCTGTGTGTAGGGTAAAAACAGGTAACCCATTATCTGACAGTACATGGTTTACAAATTTTTAACTGCTGATGAATTTTTTTTAAGAATTTGACGTTAATAGTCAGCGTTAAAAAAACTGCAGTCAAAGTAGGAAAACTTCCATTTCTTCCACTTCTTCATTTGTCATTGGTCAAAAAAACTTTTGCTTTAACTTCTGATTCATTAATCAAACCCCACTCAAAAAGCAAAAAGTTGTATACAAATTTTCGTTGTTTGTTCGACAGTTTTTGGTTTCGATTGCAGTTTTCAAAACCACACACGCTCAAATCTAAAAATGGACTAAAATATATTTTTAAGTATGAGTTTTAAAAATAAATGCAAAAAGTAGCAACATGTAAATTAATTTTAAGGTTAGAAATTTAAATAAATTATTTTTCCATTAAAAAAGTAGAATTTTCTAAGAAATTAATTTTAATCGAATACTTGACATAAATTCTTCGAGTTATTCGAAATTGGCTATTTTAATAATTCGATCAAATAATGGTCAAAAAACTCCTACTCTACATAATACCTAATAATGTATTTGTGCCATTAGTTCGGTTCAAATTTATTTCATAGAAATCTAAATCACCTTACCAAATTTTGTTAGAATCGGTCCATATTGAACCATCCGGAAAAAAGTTTTGAATGTCATAACTTCCCTATAATTGTTGGTATTGACATAAAAATTGGTGTCAATTACTTTTACGATTGCTTTAATGTCATGTTGTTCTGGTAGGTCTGTCTAAATTAAACCATGAACCCCCTTCCTACAATCAATTTAAGGCAAACAAATCTCTTAAGATATCTAAAAAATATTCGGCGCAAAGAACTTTTTTCCCCTTTTTGGAAAAATGTTAAGTAATAAAAACTTTAAAAAGTGAAAATAAATCTAACTTTATGCCCAATTTATTCCAAAGAAAAGTTAAGGCTTATAAACATCATTTTCAATTCCATCGAAATAAAAATAACTAATCTAAATAAAGTTTTAAACAAAATTTCGAAATAATACCCATTGAAAAGTATTTGAAATACTTTTTTTTGGGGTCAATATAATCAATTTGCCTATAATTACATTTCTGTGTTCTGTATTTTGATTTTAAAAATATGGTAACCTTACATATAGGGTATACTCTCAAAAAATTTGTTTTTATAAACTGTGGTGTAGGGTATCTTATGGTCGGGCTTGACCAACTATACTTTCTTACTTGTTTTTGTAGGGAATTTGTTAATGAGTGCGATTACTAGGGGACTAAAAGTGACCAGCATTTCGTCCATACTAATTGTGGGCCTCATTATACCGGCACAAATATAAATGTTTAACATGTTTTTTTTTCTTTGTGTTTTAATAAAACTTTGAAAAAGTTGTCCTTTAAAATATTTTTCTCTTTATCCTTCTGTTTGCGTGACATAGACAAAATTCTGTGGTTTGTTAAGTTCACTTTCAAGAGAACCATTTTTGTTGTATTTGTACTCTTGCTATTGAGTTTTGTTGTTATTAGTTTTTTGTATAGTCAAGCATGGAAAATTCAGTACTATTGTACTTTGTTCAATAATTTTTAAGATAGAAAATACCTCATAATTTATACCCCACCCCCTACGTACAAAGTACTATTTTCTAATTACACATTTTTAAGCAAGTATTACCTAATAAAAAAAATTGAATGAAATGTTTTGAAACTAATTAAAAATTTTAATATAAACATTAGGGTGGGTCGAAAAAAAAGTAGTGCCAGTCACCCCTTAGAATGAAAGATATGCCAATGAAGTTTCTAAAACAGGAAACATTTTTTTGCCACGCCCCAATATACAGCACTTTTGGTTTTTTATATGTAGCGCTGCCATTTAAAGTCTGATCTTATCATGTCAGATATCGTTGTTCATGGCTTGATAGTGGCTTCATTTTTGCCTTTGGTGACTTTTCAATCCGACGTCAAACTCTGGGTGCCACTTATGCCATCTCGGATCCTTCCCGCAAATGTAAATTTTTTAAACGTGCCAAGAAAGTCCTTGCAAAACTAAGTATGTCTACACTCATAAAATTATTACAGTAACTGATTGTAGGTTATTAAATTCGTTTTCGGTGCTGTTAAAATTGAATAAAAATATAGTTATTTTACGAATAAATTTATTTTTCAACATTTATGTTTGTTATTAAAAAAACAAACTACCAAAAAATAATGTTTTCCGTTTTTTTTTTTTGTTAATTTGTTTGATTTTTATCGGTTAAAATATATTTTTTAAAAGTAAAAACTATTCAATTTTAACGAATATGATGTTCAATAAATAAAAAACTTAGAAATTACTGAAAAAATCATTTGTTTTAAATGAAATGTAAATGATCCGTTTTTTAAATGAATTTTAATTTGTTTCAAATGAATTTTCGTTTGAATTTAACTACATAATATTTTGAGTGTAGCTTTTATTATACTCACTTTTTCACGCCTCAAAATTGAGCCCCTTTTTTCTTTTTTCACATACATGTTACCAAAAGTGCTGTATTTTGGGACGTGACAAAAAAAATTTTTGCCTGTTTTAGAAACTTCATTGACATATCTTTCATTCTAGAGGGTGACTGGCACAACTTTTTTTTTGTATGGAGGTCGACCCGGTCTAACAAACATGTTCTTACTTTTATTTTTAGTTTTATGACCAAATGCTGTATTCATGATAAAATTAAAAACTATTTTGAATAAGAATTGGCAGGCGTGTGAGGACCGTTGTCATTATTCGATGAATATAATGAAATGTGAAAATTACAAAATTCTACCACTCTTGATTGCTAAAAATAAGTTGACAACTTAAATGCTATATATACTTGTCAGGCTATTGGAAAGTTATGCAAGGGTAACCCTTTTTTTTCTTCAAAATTGACCGAACCAAGAAAAGGAGACATGAAACGGTACATAATAAAACAGAAGGTTGTTGAAATAGTATATCTAAGGTTGGATAAAACCAGACATATGTATAAGAGTTTTGACATTCATTCGGATTTTTAAGGTATACGAAGGAATTTATTGTAACATAATGGGCAGCCTAATGGGCTTTTCAAGGGACTCTTTTGTCGGAACAGGCACTACAAAGAGGCTATGGGACCTACCTCTTTACTTTGGTGAATAGCGTATGCTAAAAGTAATTTCTGACAATCCGAATCGAAAGAAGAATGTTTGACGTTGTGCCTACACTAAAAAAAAAAAACAAATCAATTCATACGTACTTAAATCAAGCCGAAGCCGTGTGAATAGTACATTAAGTACGGATTCCCTTAAACCAAGTACAGAACGCTTGATTCATCCATATTTATTCCTGAATTCGTACTTAAAATAATCCGAAAATGGGATTGACTTAATTAAAAGTGAGATTAAATTAATCCCAAACTGTGCTTGATTCCAGAATTTCTAAGACGGTTGAATCTCGATTCGCACTTGAAATTATCCGAAAGAGAGATTAGATTGATTCTTACCTAAACACTTATCCCACAGAACCAGAGAGAATATTATTATTATTTTACTTACCCGTTACACATGTTTATTTCACTTTTGTTGTACTTCGTAAAATCTACTTTAAAAATTTGATGTATTAACTAAATAATTTAAAAAAATTGAATTTGGGAATTATTGCTTCCTATTTAACTCTTTGACCATGAAAATATTCTTAATTTTTCATCTTGTAGTGTTGTTGTTGTTGCTATTCAAAAAACTTTTACAAACACACGCGTATGCACGCATATTGGTTTTCACGCGTATGCACGCATATTGGTTTTCGAAATGTATCCTGTTTTGGACTGTTTTAAGTACTTTTATGTGTTATCCGTACTTACATTTTTTGAGTACCACTCGTACTAAAATAAGAAGAAAAAACTTAAATTTAGTACGAGTTCTTTCTTTCTGCGATTCCCATTTCCTATTTCGGTCAGTTCGAAAGTTAAAGAAGAAAAAAGCTAAGAATGGTTTAAGAGCCTCCCCAAACTATCGAAATCAAATGAATAAGAGAAAATCTTCGCTATGGATAACAAATTATTTAAGGAGGGAGGGAACTTTTCGGAAAAACGACTTGTTCATTTAACTAAAATTGTTCTGACTTAATACTGGGACTATCAATAAAAAAAGATTGTTGTTAAAAAAATTTGTGTAATCGGTTTAATTATCATTTTTTTTTTAAAGTACCCTTTTGTTTGAGATTCGGTACAATTTTAAAATCTAAATTTTCCATCCCTGCATGTAACTTAAAACTGGTTTTTAGTAGCAGATATTTTTGTTTTAAAGTGTAGAAAAAAATATTTTTAAGTGGATTTTCTTTTGTATTCGTGTTTGCCAAAGATGAAAGAGACGTGTTAGTGTGTGTAGGTGTGAGTGCCTTTGTATGCGGTTAAATCGTGCTCGAGAATTTAAGGAAAAAATGCACTTTAAACTTCCTGTAAAAAAAGGACGCTAGAAAATTAAAAGAATTTAAAAAAATAAGAAAAGTTATCGGTAAAATCAACTACAAATGAAATTAACAACTTGTTTAAGTCATCAATGTCATTCTTTCAAGTTTAAAAGTGTACTTTAAGTATTTTTTACTTTTCATTTATATAGAATTTTTGTTTGTTTTACAACTACAAGCTCAATAGCCCCTGTGGTATTCAAGACATTAAAAAAATTGCTTTTTAATAATTGAATTTTTAAATCGTCTAAGTCAGTTTGTTTTGTCTGTCTTGATAATCTTGTAAGCAGTTAAATTCTGTTGAAATAAATTTTGAAGATAAATGAAATTTTTAGGGATTAAATTTCTTCTAAAAGAAGAGTTTTTCAGTTTCACTTTTTATTTTATCTTTAATTTTAAGGGCTAAACTGTGTCTAAATGTTACACGATGGTGAAAATAAGAAAAAAATGCAGGTTTTCTTTAAAAGTTAAAGTTAAAAAAAAGAAGAAAGAAATTATTTAAGTTAATTTATTAAGTTTTGGCTAACATAAAATCTGACTTCTGCACTTTCAGGCAGAAGGCATGATCATAAACCTTTCTAAGAAAGAAGATTTGGCAGCACGTAAAAATAAGAGGTATGAATTATTTCATTAAGCATGGTCAAAAAGGTAATTGCACACATAATCAATAACATTTTATTAACAACAGTTATTTTAAAGACTTAGAAAGGAAGGAACAAGATAATTTTCGTGCTCACAAATCATATTTGGATCGTGAAAACAGTTTAAGAGTAATTTTGGAGTAATCCTCGAAATGGAAGTCCTCTTATATTAAACATTTATGGATTTTGAAAATTAATTCGACACCTTAAGCCACTCTGCTATGTGGATGGCACTAGAATGCAAAGGAGTTCTCAGCGGGTGCCACCTGCCGTATACTTCATTATGGATAGTTAAGCAACACAATAGTTCGACAACGTTGTGTTCTTTTACCCTTCTTTTTTAATTGCTTTCTTGATGTGGTAAAACATTAAGCCACAAACCATAAAAGGAGTCAAATGGTGTTTCCAAGGTCGATTAAAGGACCCGGACTATGCTGATTCGGAATGCACGTATTTCCTTATAGCCTATCCATCGTACGACGCATACAGGGAAAATTCGTTCTTTGGCCAGAGTGTTCGTATGTGGAATTACCTTCCTGCGGAGGTCTTACCTCTCACTATCAACAATTATAAGTTTAAATTGAACGTCCTCAAGCACTACTCCCTCTATACTCCATTCGATAAACTATTTTCCTAGTTCCAATCAATACAATGTAGCCCCTAAGTGCTCGTCATAACAATTAAAAAATGTTGGCAAAGTTTAAAAGTGAAAAAGGATCGAAGACTTTACATACAGAAATAACAGCTTAAGAACGTGGAATATTTCTGCTACTTTAGGCCGTTAAGCACTATCACACAAGTCTTAAGTATTTTGACGAAAATGCTTTTCTGATCTAATTATTGTTTAAAAATTTTCAAATAACAATAAAAACTTATCGTGACAGGGTTGTATTTTCTTCAAAATACGTAAGACTTGTGTAATAGTGCAAAGTACCTTTTAGTTAGTATTTTCGATAGAAGTGGTGGATTTTAGGCAGATATATTAAGCCGCATAAACAAAGCTCGGCAATCATTTGGTCAACTAAGCCTCTTTGGAACTCGGCTTACATATTACGACAGACGAAGCTAAGCCTACTTAAATCTACCTTATTTTATTGTCAACATCTACATTCCATTCAAGTATTTATTCACAAATGATTAAGAATGAATACACGTGTGTATTGGCCATCAGTAATATCCAATACTCGTTTATGGTCAGAAACAAATAAGCAACCTGTCGAACTGGAAACACGTCTATGTAAATGTCGGTTGAATGGGCATACTCTGCGTAAGTCATCAAACGATATTGTAAAACAAGCTATAAGCTGAAATCCTCAAGACAGTCGGCACAAAGGACCCAACAGATTTGATTTGTCGTTTGAGAAAACAAAAAGGGGAAATTATTTCAAATTGAAAAATGCCTTTATTTTCAACTTGCTTTCAAACGTAATTCGCAAATGTTTTTCAAATAATACCTGTACAATGTGGAACATATATAACAGTATTTTATTTTTCTAATTTAAATTCATTATTTATTTAAATAAACTGTGAGATAAACATTCGGCACCATAGCTTAAAGATTAAATAAGGTTCTTTTCGTCCTCTAATTCTTGGAAAGACAAAATACTTGGCTTCCTTTTATTTTGAGGATTGTAGGACCGCGATCATACAACAAACTTATAATTTCTTTACTTTTCCGTTTTATTTTTTTTAATTCCGTATTCTACATTATAATAAATAAATCGTTCACTTGTAAAACACATTTAACCACGAAGTAAAAATTTGACTTTAATCGCCATTTTTAATGTTTACATTTATTTTTCGTTTTAAATTTGCCAAGTTTAGTTTTGATTTGAATTCAACATTTGATACTAATTTGACATCAAATTGATAAAACATTTGACTTTAAATGTTAAAATCAAACAATTGAAAAAAAGGTTTGACTTTCTGTTTGTTGGGGAGGACCATCACACACCTGGAAACGCTAAATAATAATTAAAATGTCGAAACTACTCCTTTAGAAATCAAAGCGAATTCAACTACAGGTACCCTACAGATAATATTGGGCTACGTAGTCCGTTGTGACTTATGGCGATTTCTTTTCTGAGAAAAATATGTTACAGTACATACATGTAACATTTTCTAATGTTACCTAAAATCACTCGAAGTGTTACATGTTGTGCAATTTCAATAGAACACAATTAGTGCTTTTATTTACAACTATTACACTTTCATCATTAATGTACTTAATAAGCGATTTTTAAAGCTATTTAAGCAGTTTCTGCATGCTATTACGGGTTGGAAACAAATATTAACATCACTAATGGCTTATAAAAATTAAAACGATTATAATATAAATATACTTTTTTTGATTTTAATTTGTAAATATTTTTATATTTTGTTTTAAAATCAATTTTTAACAAAGTTATGAGCGGTATGAATTATGACGAACAAAATAAAACATTTGTTGTACAAAAAAAGTAGTAAGCACCAAAGTTTTAGAACAGGGCAGTTGAACACCTTAAGTTAAAGTAAGGGTAAAACATGCAACATGTTTTGCATGTTTTTCATCAACATATTCACAAAAGAACTTGAAAATTTTTCCCACAGTTGTATTTTTTGTACAAACGAACACAAAAATGTAGAACATGTAACATTAATGCAACATTTTTCTCAGAAAAGAAATCGCCATTAAATGGACTACTTACAACACAGTCCAATGTACTGTAGTATTGACCATGTTATAAGAAATTAACATGCTGTGCTGCAAACAACTGCTTGATGTATACTTTTCTATAGTTTACAGTAGCCCTGATGGTGTCCATTATTTATTGTTTATTTAAAAGTGAGTTTGTGAAATTTGTAGAAAAAAGTTTAAAAAAAATTAAAAATACCAAGTAAATATATTTAATAATATATAATAGACTACAGTACATACCATAAAAGGCGATTAATAAAAAATGAAAAAGAAAAATGCTTAAACTACCCCTTAAGTGTACTCCATACTGTAGCAACATGGAGTACTTTTAAAACTAACACACTTTAGTACTCCATGGAGTAGTGTAGGGACTACTTCGGTGGGTTATATGGTCCCCTCCTAGGACATCGTAATGTTAAATGGACCACCTTTTACCCATATATTTGGAGTAGTTTTGGAGTACTCCTACTCCCTTATGGACTACTCTTTACATGCATGTATGGACTAGTCTCGTTATCTGCAGGGTAGTGTCGGAACTAGAACAATCCAACAACAACATAAGCAACCAGTGTTGCCAAAAATATGGTGACCAAAATCAAAGCGAATTCAACTACAGGTGGTGTCGGAACTACAACAATCCAACAACAACATAAACAACCAGTGTTGCCAAAAATTTGGTGACCAAAAATGGCTAAAAGCTTTTTTAAATAAAAACACATTAAAATTCAATAAAAAACACAGAAATAATTCATTTAAAGTGGTTAACGATGAAATTTCAAGTTAAGATCAATTTGTTAAATAAAAATAAACGTAAAGAAATATTTTGATAGATATTTAAAAAATTAAATTATCGATAAATTCGATGTCGTTATTGTTCATCTCATAGAAATCACTCGGGCCTATTAGTTTTTAATAATTTGAAGGTAAATCATAATAACGACAACATTTACCCAACAACAAAAACAAGTAAGAAAGCATAGTCGGTCAACACCACATTAGAACCTACATATGCACCAAATTTTATCAACTAATCTCCAAAACAGCCAGCCAGCGGGACAAACATCGTTATTTCGACTCAGAAAGTGATTCTGAGTCAATCGGTATACGTAAAGGTGGGCTTAGGACAATTATTTTAAGGTGTTACAAACATCAGCACAAACGCATCGTACCCTCTCCACTATTGTGGTGCTGGTATAAATATTTTATTGATAAAATCGAATTAACGGTTGCTTAATGTATCCTTTTTCTCAAATTACTTTAAACGATGTTTACTCGGGTAAATACCCTCTCTACTTCATCATTAGACCATGCAACTGAGAGCAACTATATAGTCCATTCTGAAATTTCCAAAAAAAAATTTTTTGCTGCCTGCATCTCTTTATTGAAATACTTGCAACCAGAAAGAAACACCGATGTTTGTGTTGATCCATTTTATAAATTTAATATTGGACTACTATTGCTTTATTTTGATAGATGTTTCATCATCATAGTTTATAGCGATTTTCAACATTTGTAAAAGTTGTGATTTAAATGAAATGAGTTTGAATTGTTAAAAAATTTTATTTTACTTTAATACATTTTATATGAAATTGAAAATTATTATTTTAAAAGAAAATCGGCAAAAAAAAAAATGTATGACTAAATAAGTTGAAAAATGGCTAATGGCTAAACTAATTTTTTAATGGCTAAACAGGATGAAAAAGGGCTAAATCTAGCCACTAAATGGCTAAATTGGCAACACTGTAAACAACATAGGGTATTTTGCATTGCATTATTAGTGTTTACGGCTCGAAATGTCAACCATTCTTATCAAAACACTAACAAATCAACACAAACAATTGAGAATATTGTATTTTACTTGTTACGGCCCTATGCGACTTGCAGGAGTAAAAGGAGCTAATATATATATGTAATAAAACTCTTTTAAATCGAAGAAACTTTTTCAAACATTAAGTAAAACATATATGTATGTTTAACTAAAATATAATAAATTTCTTTGAAATTATAAATGGAAATTTATTAAAGAAATTTCGTTTATTTAAATGTTTTCTTGTAAGTTTCCTTAATTTTTTGCTTTATTTCGGTTTTTTTTCACTGTTAAGAGCCTCTATTTCATAATTTAATTAGAAACATATTTCCAATCAGCTCTTGATTGAATATTAAATGAAATTAGTAGACTTATTGCATAGTTTCTCGAAAATAACTTTCCCCATTTCCTATTAAGCATCTTAAAACACTTCAATATGTTTCCTTTCCTTACAGTTTTCAAATAAATAAATGCAAGAATAAATGAAGTGGAAGAGTATCTGGGGGAACATTAATCAAAAAAATTTCAAAGTTAAACATTAAGGTAAATTGTTTTCCTTTATGGAAAATGATAACGAGAAGGTGAGGCTCGAATAAAATAGAAATTTTTAAACAGACATTTATAGAGCCTGAAATGCTTGGCTTGAGCCGTGCTTCTATATGAACAGTTAAAGAGACTATACAGAAAGAAAAAACTCTTACTAAATTTAAGTTTTTTCTTCTTACATTAGTATGAGTCGTACTTAAAAAAATTAAAGTACGAATAACATATAAAAGTACCTCAAGCAATCCAAAATAGGATAACTTTTGAAAACCAATATTCGTGTATACGCGTGTGCTTGTAAAAGTTTGTTGAATAGAAACAGCAACAACACTACAAGAAGAAGAATGAAGAATAGTTTCACGTTAAAAAAGTAAAATAAGAAGTAATGATTCCCAAATTCAATTTTTTTAAATTATTTAGTTAATTAAATCAAATTTTTTAAGTAGAATGATTATGGAAATCACATTGGGCATGCTGGTGTCTTATAACTAAGAATTCTTCTGTAAACAAAGAGCGAAATACAACAAAAGTGATATAAACATGTGTAACGGGTAAGTGAAATAATAATATTCTCTCTGGTTCTGTGGGGTTAGTGTTTAGGTTAGAATCAAAATAATCTCTCTTTCGGATTATTTCAAGTTCGTATCGAGATTAAACCGTCTTAGAAATTCTTGAATCAAGCACAGTTTGGGATTAATTTAATCTCACTTTTAATTAAGTCAATCCTGCTTTCGAAATATTTTAAGTACAAACTCGGGATCAAATATGGATAAGTTAAGTAAAGGGTTGATATTGAATGTGAGCCACACCTAAACGTCAAGTTTAGACATGTCTCAATTTCAGACTAACTCAATTTAAACCATGGAAAGATACACAATCGAGCAACGCGTTTTAGTTATTCAGGCTTATTATAAAAGTGGGTGTTCAAATCAAAATGCATATCGTGCACTTCGTGATTTTTTCGGTCAATTTAATCGTCCAAATTTGCGTACAATCGGAAAAATCGTGCAAAAATTTGAGCAAACCGGGTCTGTAGGAGATGTGAAAAGACCAGTGAATGCTCGTACTGCAGAAAATATTGCTGTTGGTCGCAATAGTGTGGCTGAAGAGCCGACCACCTTAACTCGTCGTCGTGCCCAACAATTGCACCCCTCACGCTCGTCGTTGATAAACATTATGCATAAAGACTTGCATTTACACGCTTACAAGGTGCAATTGACTCAAGAACTAAAGCCTCTTGACCATTCCAAACGACGTCAATGGTGAGAATGGTGGCAAGAAATGGCAACAGTGGATGATCAATTTTCGAAGAAAATCTTCTTCAGTGATGAGGCACATTTTCACCTAAGTGGATTCGTCAATAAGCAGAATTGGCGCATTTGGGCGAATGAAAATCCAAGAGTGATTGTCGAAAAACAAATGCACCCACAAAGAGTGACTGCTTGGTTCGGTTTATGGTCTTCGGCTTTATCATGCCGTATTTTTTCAAAAATAAGGCCGGTCAGGCAGTTACTGTGAATGGCGTTCGCTATCGTGAGAGGATGACGAACTTTTTATGGCCCAAATTGGAAGATATGGATGTTGACGTTATGTGGTTAAAACAGGACGGTGTCACTTGCCATACAGCTAACGAAACAATGGCTCTTTTGCTCAAGAGCTAAAGGATGAGATAATTCGGCACAATAATGGCATAGCACCTCAATTATGACTCAGCGTCATCGAAAATTTAGACCATCGGATGGAGGTGTGCCGCCATACCAATATTTCACAATAAAAAGAAATTACAATAATTTGCGTTTTATTCAAAATCAACATCGATCCTTTATTTTGCACTTGAATAATCCGTAATTGAATCAAGCGTTTTGTACTTGATTTAAGGAAATCCTTGATTTAAGTACGGTTGGATTGATTTGTTATTTCATTGCAGAGGTATTTGAAATATGGATATACCGACGAATACTAAAGATTCCATGGACTGTACGGGTTTCGAATGATGACGTACTGAGGAGAATGAATGCTAACTGACACTTAATAACTATAACTAGAACAAGAAAAGGTATCCAATTTTGGACACTTAATGAGAAATGGCAAATATAAAATTCCCCAACTAACTGTTAAAAGCAACAACGAAGGAAAACGCCCAAATGGAAGAAGAGAGATGTCTTGGCTAAGAAATATGTTTTCAAGAATGGACTGACTACCCGGATGAAAGAAGTCTCCTAAAAGCAGCCAAGAATAGACAAGTCATCATTGCTGAATGAAATATTGAATATATAGACAAAAAATAAATGATAGAGCCTCGAAATTTCGAATCTTCTCTTTTAGCCGTTTGTATGGAAGCACTCTTAAAAAAACTACAGCAAAAAGCGAAAGTTTCAATTAAGCGGAAGGCAACTTTATTATCAGTGTTTAAAAACTGGATTAAACTAAAATTTACTAAAAAGACTATTAAAAAAATTAAAAGAAGTTGGAGCCATATTTTACTACTATTACTGCTACCTTAACATTTTTTTTTTTAGAAATAGTTGTAGTCTTAGCGGAAAATTAACATTTTTAAGAGTATCCGGGTCTTCAAATTTCGTTTGCAACTGTTATTTATACAACTAAGTAGCAGTTGTTATAGAAATAGTCTAAGAAAAAAAGCGTTAAACTAACAGAAACACTAGTAGAGATAACAAAAGATGCAGCAATAAAGTAACATGCCATTTAGCAGTAGAAGTAGCATAAAATGTTGCAATAAAGTAGCATATTAACAAATACATTTAAGTTTTTAGGTAGCAATAAAAAAAAAACAACACAAATAAAGAAGTAGCAAATTATTTGATTTTACAACTTCTGCTTAATTGGCAGTTTATGTTGTATAATAATAATAAATAAAGTAGCATGTGATGTAGTATTTAGTAGAAGCAAAATTAAAGTAGCAGTAAAGGCCGTTACACACTATCCCACAAAGTCTTACGTATTTTATAAAAATGCAACTCTGTCATGATAAGTTGTTATTGTTTTTTGAAAATTTATAAACAATAATTAGTTCAGGGAACCCATTTTCATAAAATACGTAAGACTTTGTGGGATAGTGTGTAACGGCCTTAAGTAGCATATGATGTAGTGATAAAATTGCATATAAATAAAACGGAAAAAAACTTCGAACGCCATCGTTAAGAAAACACGATTTTTTACGAACGGCACTTTTTATTTTATCACCACAATAGTGGAGAGCATATTATGTGTTTGTGCTGATTTGTTCGTCCGGCCGTCCATCCGTCCGGATGGCTGGCTGGTTGTCTGTCTATGTAAAGAAAAGAAAACAAGATAACGATAAACAGTTTAAACCGTGGTCATATCGACCCACTCTAGAAATCATAAATCAATTTCGCCAGTATTTTGCAAAAAAAAAAAAAAAAAAAAAAAATACACTTGTATTCCTTTTTGGTATATAACAAACATTTAACAAAAAACATTTTCATGTCACTAATATACTTTTAGAACTAAATTTTATGAACAGCAGATTTACCTGACACAACGAACCTTCTTTTCTTGTCTTTTTCTAAAATACAATTTTTAGTCTCAAAAACAGGTATGTTTGTATGTATTTCCCTTCAAACATATTTTCTCGTTCCTTCATGCAAACGTGCTTAAGTGTTTATTTCATTACAAAAGAATCAAAATATTTTAGTTTTCGTTTTAAAGAACTTGAGGTTCTTAACTACTTTCAGCAAAATGTTAAGAAAATAAAAGAAAAAAATCCTGCAGTTGTGTAATTCATAAATTTAAACTAATTGAATGTAAAAATAAAATATTTATGAATAGAATTTACCAACAATATAAATTCGTATTCTTTCTTCCTTGACGTTTTTCTTCGAAAGGATAAGAGCTGTGTTGAGATTTTTCTTCATGTTTTTTGTTTACACTAACACACATTTAAATATGTCTCAGAATTTGACACAAACAACTTTGTTAAACTTTCTTTATTTGAAATTGAGAGCATGAGTTTATGTGTAAGTTTGGAATTCCTTATAAATTTTCCAAATTTTTTTGTGTGGAAAAATTATTTAAGACCTCAACATTTTCATGCCATTCAACTTCATAATTTTATTTTCTCTTTAGAATTTTTTATTTGGCACTTTTGCCACTATCGAAGTTTGTGTATTGTGGAGAAGTAAAAAAGGGGGGTCTATGTAAACAAAAGATTGACTGACGTTAATATTAAATTTGTGTTCTCGTGGTTTTCTCTGTCCTTTTCTCTCTCTTCACAATCACAAATGTGTAAAAGTGTATTGCAAAATGAAAGTCAACATTTTCAAGCTCAATTGAAATTGACATTTTTTGTGTGTTTAATTTTGGTTAATGATCCGGGAGTGTCGTAATTTGTTATGTTTGAGGAATGTCGTTGCATTACGCCCCATCTTCACGAGCCATTAAGTGATGTTAAGAAATTATGTAATAAAAGAGCTTTCATGGTAGATGGCTTAACAACGCTGTTAAAACACTAACAAAAAACTATAACATCAGCTATGCCGCACCTTATACTATCAAGATTTTAGTGTTAATATGCGCAAATTTATGGTTCGTGAAGACGGGGTGTTAGGATTAGGCAGAAAGAGAATAAGGAACGTATTCGTTAATGCGTTCTTTTGTTATTTAACTAATTCTACATTAAAAAAGTTCGACAGGAACTAGTGCGTTGGTGAATTAATGTCTTAAGCCTGGTACTCTGTTCAACATTTGACGTGAAATGTTGTCTAAACGCATATGAAAAAAATTGTGCGGAATATCTATAAAATAATGTTGATAGAGTTGTACTCTGTTCATTTTGTGAAAAAGTTACGAAATGTTTCTGGCAACATTTTTTTAATACTGCGAAATAATGTAAGTTGCACTTATTTCGCGTGGAATTTTAAGGAAAAGCAAAAAAGTATGTACTGATTATTAAATACGAAATAAAAAATTAAAATAACACAACCGGTAACAGTTTCTTATCCATATTTACTTTCTTTTTTATTAAATTTTTTATTAAAAAAAATTATTTTTAGTAAAATACATGTGGGGTTTGTTTACATACGCAAACTTTGTAGGAATAAAATCGTCAAATTATACAATCTCGCATGATAGGTAACATTGATACATGTCAAAATTTTCGTGTGAAATAATTAATGTTGCTCAACATTTTTCACAAATTTGAACAGAGTACTAGGCTTTAGTGAACATGTTCGTTGACAGAATAATTTGCTATGAAAATAATCCGTTGGTGTATAAGTTGGAAAGTGAATAAGTTCGTTAGAGGACTAGTTTGTTAGTGAGTTTGGTTTTTCAAAGGCTAGTCAATTTGTGAAATACAGTGTTATTATTTAAGTTCTATAGAGAAATACCTTGATATTTACCAAATTTATAATAGAAGTTAGTTCATTATGACTGTAAAATTTCGTTAGTTTCTCTCCCATGTTACTGCACTTAATTTTTCTCGGTATTTTCATGTTGGATGGCGTTATCAAGGAGTACCCATTGATTAAAATTAAAAACGATTCCTAGTTTTTGTAAAAACTTACTAGTTCTTTAAAAAAAAGTTACTATTTCCTTTGAGAACTTACTAATTCCCTAAGAAACTTACTAGTTCCTTAGAAAACTTAGTAATTCTTTGGAAACTTACTAGTTTCTTAAAAATCTGTGCAGTTTCTAGAATAACTTACTTCTTTCTTCGATTAAGCTGTTAATGAATAAACTGTACTCTAAGTAAATAAACTAATGAAATATGCTCTAAAAACGCGTTTTATGCGCATTTAATATGCAGTAAAAACTGGCAAATATGCCCTAAAAAATTTCAAAAATATGCCCTAAAAATTAAAAAATGCTCATTTGAAGATACAATATTCAACAATTTAATAGCAAAATTAAAAAAGAAAACCTAAAAATTTATCGCTTAAGCCTATATTAGGTTAAAATTCATATAAGAGATGTTTGCGCCGAATATTATCTAGATATCAACATTCATATGGGGTTTTGTCTTAAAGGGATTTTACTCAGCAAAAACTTTACTTACAATCCTACTTTTAATGACTTCAAGAATTCATTACTTTGTAGCTTTATTCGCCACTTTTTGGATTATTAGTTATATATTAAATAATAACTTTATTATTATATCTTAAATATACAGACAAATTTTAATTTTCATTATGACAATAAAAATGTCATTATAGTCAAAAAACATAGTTTTTTAATACAAAAACTACACTGCCCCGGTAGACTAGCTGGTAGCGAGCTAGTCTATCAGCACCGAGGTTGCGCGATCGAATCCCGCCAGAGACAGAAAAAAAATAAAATAAAGTAAAATAAAATAAGAAAAAATAAAAAAAAAAATAATTTAAAAAAAATAAAAATAAAATAATTAAAAAAAAAAAAATTTTAAAAAAATAAAAAAATTTTTACTTTATTGACTTTGTGTAACTATATATTTTTATAAAAATTTTAAGTATAAAAAAAACATATTATTTTTTAGATTATAATAGGCTAAATTATAAAGGATTACTTTTGGGACATCTCGAACAAAAATAAGTACTTTTTCTAGCAGAAAAGTAAGTAGTCGGCTCGTCAAATTCTCATTATTTTTCTACTTATTTTGTAAGCAAAGTTTTTGCTGGGTAGGTACGGTCCTAAACTGTTAACAAATGTTAACATTTGAAAGGAAGTTAAAGCTATTTAAGGATGGGAGCTTTGCGCAAATGTGAACCGATTGGAAAGTAATTTAATTTGCAGTAAAATATTTTTGGGACGAATTTAATTTAAATATGTTAATCAAATAACCTATAAAATTGGAACTTGTACTTTGCGTGCAAGGCCAACATGGACAGACAACCAGCCAGACGGATGGATGGACATCGTTAGATCACTTTAAAAACTGATTCTGATTCGATCGGAATACTAAAAGATTGGTCTAGATACAAATCGCATAACATTTATCCTTAATGACAACCTGCTTTGTCTTAAGGGGCTCCTACACTTGCAATAAAATTGTTCAATTTTACGCATTGTACAATGTGTATGTGATATTCGAAGGTGACACAATATATTGGCAACAATCAAAAGACTTTTGATTTTTTTTGCACAGCGAAAAGAAAGTAAAATATGTTGGCAACATTGTACAATGCTGTTTATGTTATTCCTATAGGTTATATTCATCTTTTTATTGAATGATGCGACTATTATGCGACTTATTGCATAATATAGGACAAAATGGAAATAGTATGGCGGATATCATATAAAATAATATTGCAAGTGTATGGGCCGCTTTACAATTTAAGAGTAAATATTAAATGTAGATGTCGAAATTGAAGAAAAAGATTTTCGAAAAAAAATTTTTTTTGCTGCGAAAGCTTGAAGGCATCTAAAAAAATTGAAAATATATCAAAATATGCCTTAAAAAGGCAAAATATGCTCTACAAACCTAAAAAATGCTGCAAAAAGGCTCTTTTAACTAAATTAGGCAAAAAAATGCTGCAAACGGTAAAATATGCACTAACAAATCGATGCCAAAATTCATAAAAAGCTCTAAATAAATATATTGTTTCTGCCTGCATTGGTCGCACAAGAAAAAACATGCAATTGCATATTTTTGGTTTCCCTGGTTATTAAAATACTGCACCAATTATCCAATTATTACATTTGTGATCTAGTCCATAAGATAATTCGAGAGTTTCTCATTTGTAATCGATCGTATTTCGCAAAAGTCAAACGTCATAACTATAGGCCCAACCGTAATGTGCTTAAGCTGGCATAGGCAAATATGCGAATACATGTTAATTATATGAACTTAAGGAAACTGTTTGCTGTGTTTAATGAAACTTTCATTTGCTTAAGCAAAGTTGTTTTTGTATTTTTAAATACATTTGAGAGACTTTTTGTTTATTTTTGACAGTAGGTTAAGCAAGGCTATGCATGTTATGGTTAGGCCTCATCTCTTTATTTAAGATATAAAGAAAGCGCAAATTGTATAAAATAAAAAAGAGAATGTTTAAATAATTTATGACGCTCACTGATTTTATTGTGAATAAAACACAAATTATTTAGGAAATTATTGTCACTTGTTTTTATTATGATAATATTGGTATGGTTCAATTATGTATGGAATAAAATATCCGCCAAATGGCTTCCGGTACATCGGCGGCACACCTCCATTAGATGGTCCAAATTTTTGATGACGCTGAGGCATAATTGAGATTCTATGCCGTTATTGTGCCGAATTATCTCATCCTTAAGCTCTTGAATTGTTGCTGGTTAACGAACACCTTTTCTTTCAAATAACTCCAAAGAAAGAAGTCCAAAGGTGTCAAATCTCATGATATTGGCTTCCAATTGTCATCGCCAACACGTGAGATAACACGGCCATTGATTTTGTCACGCAGAAGAGCCATTGTTTCGTTAGCTGTGTGGCAAGTGGCACCGTCCTATTGAAACCACATATTGTCCACATCCATATCTTCCAAAAAACTGCATCAAACAGTCACTCTTTGTTGGTGATTGGTTTTCGACAATCACTCTTGGATTATCATTCGCCCAAATGCGGCGATTCTGCTTATTGACAAATCCACTGAGGTGAAAATATGCCTCATCACTGAATCACGAAGTGCATGATATGCATTTTGATTTAAACGCCTATTTCGATGGTCTATCTTTCATGGTTCAAATTGCGTTAGTCTGAAATTGAGAAATGTCAAATGAAATGCGGAAAAAAACTTGAGTTAAGGTGTGGTTCACATTCAATATCGGCCCTTAAAATTTAACCTTTTACACCCTTTACAAACACTGAAATAAGCTTTGTAAATTTTTTAGATTTATAATTCTAACAGTTTTTTTTGTATAAAATTTTTTAAGCTTTTCTTAAATCTTTGGAAAAGGTTTCCTGATGATTTGGCCTAGCCTTACGTTTCCATATGCAAGTGATTACTTGCAAGTAGTGTATACGTATTATCAACGAAAAATCGAGGAAACAGCCGAATGGCTGAAAGTACAAAAATTGTGTGAATGTTAGTGAAAAAGTGTGAGTGTATTGAGTTTTTCGAACTAGTACTCAGCAATAAGCTTCAGTGTATTTATCAAAAATAAAAATTGGGAATTTAGCACGTCACAGAGTGGTATTTCTTCATACATCAACCTGCAAAAAATAGAAGGAGTGATCCTACAACTATGAAATTTTGCACGCATGTTTAAATTTAAGTAGAAAATAAAAATACAAAAAATTTTTAAAATCCGTGGACTCCTTGGGATACCTCCCTTGGAACACCATTTTTCCACGAATTTTTGTCCTCAATGTATAGGTCGCAATTCTTCATAGAATTTTACGAAATTTGGCACACGTTGATCCAAGAAAGAGCACTACAAATTTTGGTTGACATCCGTCGACTCCTAGGGGTACCTCCCTTGGACCCCCATTTTTTTTTGCTTATTATTCTTCTCAATGTATGGGCCGCAATTCGCAACGGAATTTTATAAAATTTAGCAGATGTCCATAAGTTTATCTAAAAAAGAGCACTACAAATTTTGGTTGAAATCCGTCGACTCCTAGGGGTACCTCCCTTGGACCCCAATTTTTTTGCTTATTTTTCTTCTCAACGTATGGGCCGCAATTCGCAACGGAATTTGATAAAATTTAGCAGATGTGCATAAGTTGATCTAAAAAAGAGCACCATAAATTTTGGTTGAAATCCGTCGACTCCTAGTGGTACCTCCCATGGACCCCCATTATTCCACGTAATTTTCTTTTCAATGTATAGGGCGCAATTGTCAATAGAATTTGATTAAATTTGGCGTAATAATTGATAAAAGAAAAAACTAACAATTTTGGTTGAAATGCGTCGTCTTTTATGTAACCTGAATGAACAAATTTCGTATAAATATAATTCTCATTGAAAATACTAGTAATATTTAATTAAAGAAATGCATTTTATTCATTAACTATCATATCTTTAAACACATCATCCAATTCTACAATATTCTTATGAGGTTGACGTCTTAAGCTACTAATATATGGATCGGACGACTCAAGCAAACGATGAAAAGAAATTTCATTATATTCAAAATAAATTATTTTTAATTAATTTATTTTTTAAAGATGTATTTACTTTCTAACCAAGTCGCGCTTCTCCCCAACGATTTAAAAAATTACCCAAAACCTTTTTTTGAACTGCCTTTTTCACTATTTCAATTTCATCAATAACCGAATTTTCCTGTTTTATAAAATTTGTTAACAAATTGACATTGCTACCACCATCAATAAGTTCCGGGCACAATTCACTATATGACACAGAAAATAAAATCATTTTTAGAATTATATTTTAAATTTTATTACAATATTTATTATTATTTATTTATTAACGTTAACTGTTTACTGGTTGCAAATTTTGTTTTCAATTTAAGCGGTTTTCTTCTATACATTTTCTTTTATTAAAACATATTATTTTGTTTATTTTTTTTTAATCTTATTCACTTTTAAAAACATTTGTCAACAATTTATTAAGAAATTGTTGTTACTGCCCGTCTACAACTGACATGATTTGCTGTTATAACTTGAAGTTATAAAAGCGTTGTTAAAACATTTGCATTAACAACCGTGTTATAACATGAGAAAACTTCTAATATGATGAGTCTATACCTAACGCTAACATCATATTAGTGTTAAAGTTAAGCATTTCATGTCAGTTGTAGACTGTATGTTATAATTAATAACTCAAATTTCTTTAAACCGTTAAGCCTAAAGGTATGCAAAACTTTTTTATTACAAATACTAGGGTGCAATATTCGTGACTTTTTTTTACTAAATTTGGATTTTTTTAAAAGATTGACAAAAGTTGGTGAATTTTTTTTGACTATTTAGAAAGAAGAGCCTTTTACCTTTAATTTCGTTATACTGAGAGCACGGAGGTAAACCGAGCTAACTGACTTTTTCTCCAACAAAAACAGCCAATGCTGAATTTTTAAGGACAATTTTGATGCACTCATATCTCCCAAACTATGTATGCAATAACTTTTTCTTTTCCTTTAAATTAAAAACAAGGCTTTGGACTTAAATAAAGTCGACACCCAGATTTTTCCGCTCGAAACATCTTCGATATATAAATCTCTGAATTTTAACAAAATTACCATATATTTACCTTTCACAACATTAACCTGATTTCAACCGATCTTTTCTAAGAATATATATATACATATATCTTAAAAGAAATGCAGTTTTTGGTTTGCCAGACTCTTCTCTTTAAAATAGCATCATTAGATTTTTTAAAAGTAATAGTCAAAAAATGCCTTTTTTGCAGCAGAAATCCCATAGTGCGTCATAGAGAAATTTTATTAATAATAAATTTTGTATTCCGGTTTCTGTTTACTTTGTTCGCTTAAAGTTATTTTCAAATTGTTTTTAATAAATCAAACAAAAAATTTTATTTAAGGTGATAAGATTTACCATGAAAAATTTTACTTAAATCATTTTGAGCTTTCCGTAAAAAAGGGCAAATATTTCATAGTCATTACTGAACTCGGTTTTCCGTAAGAAAAAGGTTTTAATTAAGTTCAACCAAAATGATAAATATTTACTTCAATTTTATGGTTAATCCTTTTTTAATACTTTTCATTTTTGTCTTTAACCACTGACGACAAACTATTATTTTCATTTATATTAAATCTTTAACAAAATATTGCGGATAGTTTCAAGAAACTAAAAAGGAAATTATGCAAATAAACGGTTTTTGCGGTTGAAACAGTTTTAGAAACTTTTTAAAGGAGATTTTAGTTTCCAGAAAAATGTTGGGTGTAAAACAAGTTTAGTTACCTCTTCTTGTAATGTCTATTTAAATAATAAAGGGTGTTTTTTTTAGCTAAATAGAATTTGAAATTTTAAAAACAACCACAAAAAATTAAATTTTATTCCAAAAAATTTGAAATTAATTTCACATCGCGGTTGTTCTTGGCGAAGGACATTTTGAGCGTATAATTTAGGGTCAGTTTTTCGATCATTGCTGGCCGTGTGTCACGAGGAACACAACGAATTTTGACCTCTAAAGGCGTCAATTGTTGCTTGTTTATCGGCATTACCTAGTGGCTTCACGTTGCCCCACCGGCAATAGTCCAAGAACCTTGGAGGCCAATTGACAGATTAAAGTCTCGAAATGAACTGATCGCCAAGTTTTTTTTAAATAAGTCGTTGATTGCGGTAGTTGTTTGACACGTAGCACCATCCTGTTTAACGACATCTCGTCCGGGTCAATGTCTTCCATATTTTCAAACTAAAAATCATTGTTTATGATGCGGTAACGATTTCGATTGAACGTAACGCGAAGTCCAGCCTCATATTTTAAGAATTAAAGTCCGATAATGGCACCAGCGTGTAAGCCGCACTAAACAATGCATTTTTCTAGATGTAATGGAGTCCGTAGGGTATGTTGTGAATAAGAGTCTGAACACAATTTAACGATAATTTATTGCGATGCGGTTTTACATACGATTTTGAAGTAAAAAACCGCAGTGCGGAACGGCATCAAATTAAATGATGAAACAGAACTGGGGCTGAACGATGTTTTTCATACAGTTTGACATAAAATTATGCCAGAGAATGCGGTCGAGAAATAAAATCAATTTTATTTTGAGGACGTTTTTTCTAATGCTCTCACATAATTATAATTAATCTCTTAACAATGCTACCATACTTTAATTCATACATTTTGTAAACAAAGAAAAATAAGAACAAAAGAAATGAGAGAGAATTTGAAGTTACTGCCGACGCACAGTGGCGCCATTTGAGTTTTTTCGTTGCAAAAATCATATCTTTTGAACCGAATAAGATAATTGAACAGTTTAAACAGCATATGATAGATAACTGTTCAGCCTATGAAATGAGCGTTTGGAAAGGGTGCTACGCTCTGTAGGGGCCTAATTATGGGTTATCAAAGTTAAAATTAGTAGAAAAATCAATTTTATGGTAACAAAAAAAAATTATTTTTACATTTTTAGATTGTTTTTATTTTTTTTCTTTAGGTTTTTATGTTTTAAATTATTACCCAACAAATTAAAAAAAAAATTATTTTTTTTTAAATTTATTTTTTCAATTTTCTGTAAAATATTCATCACAGTTCGTAAGAGAAGGTATATCTAAAAGACTAACCATTTCTAAACTATAATTATTTTCTAACTCTATTCGTGACTTCACATGCCGCAGGGAAGATATAAGTGGATCGGAAGATGCTGCCAACATGTTGAAGAGGTCCTCATTTTGCCTTACCCTTGATGCTTTGAATGTGTTCTGCAATCTATATTTTTTATAAAATTTGTTAAGAGACTCCTGTGCTTCTTCAGAAAGCTCTCCAATTGGCAAAGACTGGTACTCAATTATATCTTTGCCATGCGCCAATATTTTATGGACGGTCGGGGTCAACTTCTTCTGTGGATACATTTCTGCTAAAAGAGATGCAGTTTTCGACGCATATTCTCCATATTTTGTAGAATTGACATTTTCTTTGCAGTTTAAAACATCCAAGATCGTTCCCAATCTTTTCACGATTTGATTGTCAATTCCAGTGATTCTAGTTACTGCCTCATCATTTTCAAAAAATCTCCTAGAAGTGTTTCCATCGTTTGAGTTACCGTATCCGTGCTTGGGACAGTCTACTTTTAGTCCAACTTGTTTAAAAAAAGCATCCTGTATTTGCTTCTTTCTGATCTTTTCCTTATCCTTTATTGATGTATTTTCATCGAAGTTTTCCTCCTCTTGTGGTAGGGTATACGCCAGTTTTAGCAAGAATTCCATACACCTTATCCTTGCGTGCAATGGTGACATTCCATATTCGTAATTCTCCTCATTTGTAGAATCGTTTAAATTACCAAAGTTCTTCTGACTCTTTTTGCAAATCGGGCATGACATTGTTGAGGTTGTTCCTGTCAGTTCGTTTACGACTTTTCCGTCAACCATGGTCAGATGGAACTCGTAATTGCATTCAATATATTTTCCTTCTCCAATTTGCAGCTTTGTAGGCTTAATCTTGCTTATTTGTTCTTCAATGTCCTTCACCGTGGTCCTTATGAGTTCTGCCGATTCCCTTGCAAACTGAAACATTATTGGTCGGCAATAATGCACTGATGACGGACGTGGATTTTTCCAGTGAAGGGAAACATCCGATTTAAGCCGCAAAGGAACAACAGATGCCATAAACATATTTCCGTCCGATATTGTAGCGTCATCGGAAGATATCCTTTGCTTATAAACGCTTTGTCCGGATGATCCATCGCAGCCCCATTTGCTGATCAATGTCAACTTCTCAGGAAGAATTTTCACCTCATTTTCAGGAAGACTCTCCAACAACCGTTTTGCTGTATGGCCCATGAGATCCTGCAGATTGGCTTTCGCAGAGACTTCCGTAAATTCCGTATGCAGTGGTCGTGAATTTATTTTGGCTTGCGTAATATGCTTGTATCCGGGTAAAACGTCAGCGCCGTGTCGCGTTAAAGATGCCCGTAGTTTCTCATATTTCTCTTTGGAAAGTTCTAAGTCCATAAACAAGGCCAAGGCTTCTTCGGAACCATACTTTTTAATGTGTGCGTTTGTGGGCGTGGGAATGCTTTCCTTAATCCTTTTTAGTCGCAGTGGGCTTGCATCAGCAACAGATTTGGTTATGTGCGACCTAACTCTTTCACTATCCTTTGTAAATTTAATAGACAGCGCTTCCGATAATTGCTTCGTGGTCAAGTCATTGGTGGCATCGGCAAGTTTCCTCTTTCTTGTGAAAATTGAACACTCCTCAATACTTTTTTTTGGCCTTCCTTTTGCTCCTCTGGTTGATGTGGTGGGTTTATCTACTGCCAATATATCCAGGATGGTATCTTCATTAAGCCAGTCCTCGTATTTGGAGTTGAAGTTCTGAATGGTTCGATTAGATTTCACCCATTTTGCCTTAATATTTGCATATATCAGATAAAAATTATTTTTTATAATTTCGCTTCTCTCAATATTTCCGTATAAGCTATCAAGTTCTTCTAAAGCAGCTTCCGTGAAAAAATTTGGTGTGGTTGACTTTCTAAACAGTTCAAATAATTTAAAATTGTTCAACGCCATGTTTTCAGTACTTAAATTGTTTAATGGTTTCAGTAATTGTTGCGCCAACTTTCAGTCGTAGACTAATCCAGGCATTATGCTTATTTTGCAATATATAGGCTTATGCTACCATGCCGAAAAATGTACCTGTTCCCTACATACATATGGATTTAGGCTGAATAATGCATTTTTATATTATGCACGTGTCCAAATAAGATTTGTGCCTACCTGTAGTCAATATTGTTCTTGACCATTTGCAATATATAGGCTTATGCTACCATGCCGAAAAATTTACCTGTTCCCTGCATACAAATGGAATTAGGCTGAATAATGCAATTTTGATATTATGCACGTGTCCAAATAAGATTTGTGCCTACCTGTAGTCAATATTGTTCTTGACCATTTGTACGCCAAAGTATTGTTTAAGTGAGGTACGTACCTGCTAATTTCAATGAGTAGTTTTTTTAGATTTTAGATCAAACTACTGTCATACAATTTCTGCAACCATGTCTTTTTAACCTTTTTTACCTCTAGAAGCCAAACGGGCACGTACGGGCAGATAAAATTTTTGAATTATGTAAAGAAATAATCAAAGAACAGATTTTGCAAATATGGCAAATATAGAAAAATATAGATTTATGTTATTTTCCGTCAAAGTTGAAAAATAGTGAAAAAAACGGATAGTTTTTAAATAGTGATTTACCAGGAGAAACACAAAGCAAACAGTTCATTTTTTTTTTATCATTACACATTTAATAAATGCATCAATCAATACAAACAAAAAATAAGGCGATTCGTTACCTATTTTTCGTGATATTACACCTGAAATCGCAACAAATTTACTAAAAATTGTGTGTTTTTTTGAAAACCGAAAGTCGGTCAACTTTGAACGGCTATATCTTCTAAACTAAAAATGTGATATTATTAAGAGTGGCAGATTTGAAATCGTTGAAAAGTTTCCTATAACATGAGTTTATTCAAAACTTCGTCGGTGCTCATGAAAATTTTGATTTTTGCAACCTCGTTTGCTCTACGGGCGCTACTGTGCGACGTTTTAATTATGGGCTTTAAAATTTTTGCCTGAAGTTGAAGACTCAGTTCTGTTTCATCATTGAAATTTATTTTATTTTCCTTGCGTACTTTCTTTTTCTCTCAATTTTTGATACTTGTTCTCTTTCTGATGTTGCCATAGTTTTTCAATAATTGGCGATGTTCGCCACATTTTTGTAAACAAAAAACATGATAAAAATGTATGCACAAATAAATTAATAAAAATGTAAACAAACAATGACAACTATTGCCGACGCCGACGCCGTCGCCGTCATCCGTTGTATTATGTTTGTTTTTCTCTTCCGCAACGAGAAATTGTACCGCAAACTTTGTGTTTAGACTCTTAGTCTCACTCTTCATGCTACGGCTATTTTGTTTATTAAGTCAAAAATTCCTCTCATTGCATCGAATCTATGACTGATTTCAAAAGTTAATTTGCATAGTTTGGTAGCGTTTTTTAAGCGTGAATCTATCCATTTTAAGGTGAGCGCAGTATGACAGTTCGTTTCACAGTTAATATTTTCGAAAGTTCTAGCGGGCATAAAAAACACACTTTAGCTTAAATAAACGTTTAATTATTAAATCAAAATAAAAATGATTATGAAATTCTGTCCCAAAATTCCATTTAAGTGGATGGGTCTCGAATAACATCAAACAAGACTTAAAAAAATATTTAAAAAAAAACTCAAGTTAAGTAGAGCCTTTTAATCATATGCCGTTGCCTTAGACGTAACTATTTTCATCCTTTTTAAAACAATTATCGCCTTAACGCAAGTAACTTGTACGTAAATAAATTTCCATTTTGTTACATCTTTAAAGTTTCATCTTAAAGATTTATGAGAACGTCTTTATCCCCAGATATCTTAAATCATATGAAGACATGTTAAGTGCAAAGACTTTTTAAAGCAGACAAAACGAGCAAAAATATTACAAGTACAGCAAATGATAAGAGCACAGAAAAGAAAAAGGCGAAACAATATTGTGAATAAGAAAATAATTCAAGCAGAAATGACTTGCAGTGAATTACATTTGAATCTATTAAAAAGAATTCAAATGTGAAATAAGGAAAAATGTTCGGCCTTGTAGAGAAAACTCTGCTACTTTTAAGGTGGGTTCTTTTTAAAAGATGAGGGGGGGGGGGGGGGAGGTGTGTGTTAACACGCACCTGTTTTCTTAAATTTTAAAACAGGATAAGTTTTAATATTTTATTATCTGAGTTATTTTAATACGAGGAGAGTCATGTGTTATTTAATGGTATTTTAAGTGATTGTCGGTGTTTTGTATATGTGACTTCATGTCATGTCTGTGTATCGCTCAGTATAAATTTGATTAATTTTATTTTATTCATCACAATAGTGGAGAGGATATTATGCGTTTGTGCTTATGTGTATAACACAAAAAAATATTGGACTTTTCTGAGTTAATCTAACGACGTCCGTCCGTCCAGCTCGTTGGATGGCTGGTTGCCAGTTAATGTAATCTTGTGCGCAAAGTACAGGGCGCAATTATAAAATGATGAAATCTGGTATATCCGTCTAACTGTGAAAGCTGAGAATCGTTCCATAATTTCACATAGCTGCCATTTAATATCTTATTGGTGGAGTTTAGTACTAGGCTTGCAAAAAAGCAAATGCAAAATATCGAAACTCTTTTGAGAAATCCCACAACAAAATACACAGAGTTCACGTAAGATTTTATTAAATTGCAACGATATTTTGCATTTGCTCTTTTGCAAGCCTAAATGCCCAAATACATTGATCAAAATACTCATCAAGCATTGTGGTTGTATTAGTGAAAATGCTGGATGGAAAATCCAACAATTTAGATATGACGGCGAATATTACGTCAAGTACACGTACACGATGAATTCGCCGGCTGGACAAGCATTTGACAAGTGTATTTGGGCCTTAATACTGAACTCCGCTATTATGTTTTTATTTATATTAAACTTGGCTAAAAATAATTTTTTTAAGATCGGTCTATTTTTGACCATAACTCCTATGCAAATGCTTCTCCCGACAAAACTTTTAATGCCATAACTTAATAATAAATATCGATACACTCATAGAAAAATGCATCTTCATATTTATGATGCCCTAACATCAGAATTGTGACGTCAATGTTATTACAAATGGCATCGATGAGGCAAAAAGTGACACCAATCCAATGACAAACGTCATCATACAATTTTGTCATCTATGTTATGACTAGAGTGAATTCAATTCGATGCCACATTTTGTCTATTAAAAACAATATTTTCATGTTTAACAAGTAAAATAAGAAGCAGAAATTCTCATATTCTATTTGTTTAAATTATTTAGTTAAATACATGAAATTTTCAAATTGCTCTTCAACAAAAAACAAAGGGCGGAATACAACAAAAGTGAAACTAATATGTACAACGGATAAGTAAATAATCACCCCTATCGCGAATGTTATGGGAATATGTTATATGGGAGCAAACCTATGTTCCCATCCCCAACAAATCGGTATCGCAAATATTTTGGGAGTAATAATTACTATTGTGAATTATTTGTTCGTATTTTATAAACAAACGTCTCTATTATGAATAACTTGTCAATGCTTGTATTGTTAAAGAAAAATATACAAAATAAAATACTAATAAAAATATAATAAAATAAATAATGAATAGTGTTTATCTTCATTTTCTTAATTAAAACTCCTTCAATAAAAGAAAAATTAAATTTAATTGAGTCCTACCTTAGAATACAAATTAAAATTTACATGTTCCCTTCTTGTTCACATTAACACTTGTTGGGAATTTATTTAGTAAAAATACTCGCGGGAGTAAACATTGGCAATGGCAAATTTTTTAAGTTTGGGAATTCATTCCCAAAAAATTTGTCATGGGAATCATTCACAATACAAAATAAAAAAATATGCGAATATTTTCATGGGAGTAGTTGTTTGCGATAGGGGCGAATAATATTCTCTCACTTTGACTTAAGTCAATCCCAATGACTCAATTTAATGACAAACTGTCTAATGTCAATGTTACTGAGTCATCGCCCTTATGACATGTTTTATTTAACTGATTTGTCATTTCTGTGGTGCCGATATGCCATCCCATTGATGACATAATTTCAATTTTTAACCCATGATATCAATTTGCCCAAGTGATGTTAAGGCTGACATCAATATGATAAAAAGTGTCACAATGATGTCACAACGATTAAAAATTGGGGTCAAAAGCGAAGACACTTGTCTTAGTACTGATGTCAAAATACATCAGCGTTATCACGCCTTCTCTATCAGGGCAATGATATATAAATTGGCGACAGTAAATTTTAGCACAGCTGTTATGTCATGACATTTCGTACTGATTACTTCAGATTTAACCATAAGTCCCATATAAACCCCCTCTCCAAATTTGCTTTAAGAAGAACAAAACTTATATTTATATTAAGATAAGATTTGGCACAAAAAATTCTAACTTTCAATCCTATCTATTCTTTCGCAGATGACAGTAGCATTTGTCATTCAGTTTCCTTTGATCATAGACCAAGCCTTACTGAGGTTGAAGCTATGAGACGGAATATGAATGACACACTCAATCTTGACCTTACGACCATCTCCGAGTGGGGTCTTGCGAATAGGGTCGATTTTAATGCTCGTAAGACTCAATGTTGCATGTTGACCCACAGACGTCTTGTGGAGTCAGCGTCATCTGTATCCATGGCAGGTATAGCTATTGAAGAATCAGACACTCTTGATGTTCTGGGCATGAAAATTCAATGTGATGTTCGTTGGAACCAACATGTCTTTCAAGTGTCGAAAGAAGCATTCAAGTGTCTTGGTTTCTTAAAACGGTGCGGGAACTACTTCACTCCGTCTGATCTCTTCATTATTTATACCGCTTATATCCGACCGAAAATGGAATACAACTCCCATATCTGGGCAGATGCTTCAAAGTCTTTCTTGAAGCTTCTGGATCGGGTGCAAAGGAGTGCGTTGAAGCTCATCAATGACAGTAGGGTATCCAGTTCTATTGACTCTTTGAAGCATCGTCGGAATGTGGGTTGTGTGACATTGTGCTATCGATATTACCACGGAAGATGTTCAGCTCAGATGGGCGAACTCATCCCTGAGACGCGGGTGCATGCCCGTAGTACTCGTCTTTCCAGCAGATCACATCCGTTTCTTGGTCGAACTAGCCGTATGTGGAATAGACTCCCGGCAGAAGTCTTCCTATTCGGCTACAATTTGGAAAAATTCAAATTAAATGTCCACAAACACTACTCCCTCTTTCCTTCTCCCCATAACCTATTTTCTAATTCAAACACAATGCATTGCATTAGTAGGGGGCATCCCCTGAGTGTTGGATCAAAGTAAAAAAAAAATAATTATTATTTTTTTTAGTCCAAATTTTGATATTTTAATTAGGCTAAAGTTCATCAGATTTAGTTTTCATTAAATTATTTTTATGAAGAAAGGAGTTTTTGAATAAATTTCTAAAATAAACATGAATAAAATTTCAAGAAATTACGCCCATACCCATACAACTGAAATCAAAAGTAATTTGATATTCATCAAACTTACATCAAACCATACGTGTGAGTTTTTTTTTACTACTAACACAATAAAAAAATGCGAGTTTGATGACTGGTCATGCCGTTTTATAAGTATGAATCTTAGCCATGGGTCCCAGATATGGTACACTCTTGTTTTTGCTGTAGTGTAGGGTATCATATGGTAGGTTTTGATTAGCTATACTTTCCTGCTACTTTTTTTTTATTGGAATTACATTGTGATTTAAGGTTTTTCTTTTGGAAGGCATGTTTCAAATGATAAATGTTTTTGTCACATTAAGTTCAAAAACAAAATTGTCAACAAATATGTATGTATGTATGTATGTACATATGTTATAAAATCTTATATATACTCAATATAACAGAGTGTTTCCGCTTTCCATACACACACACACACACTCTCTAGCCTAACTCGCACAATTGTACGGTAAATCAGCAGATGTAAATTTAAAAACAAACAAAAAAAAAAAAAAAAAAAAAAAAAAAATTGACTGACATGTCATACTGGCATCTTGTCTGCCAGAGAAAAATTTAAAAACCAACAAAAAAGTTAATCAAAATACAAAAACAGTGTTATAAAATAATTGAATTGTTTACCGTAAATATTGTTACTTCCCTTGCGTTTGTTTTCTTATAATCTTCCATCCACAAATAAACTCCCTTTCCCTGGTCTGCAAGTGTAAGTTAAGATATCCCAACCAACATTTCGCAATACGATCAAATTATAAATGGGTTCGAACAGTTTTTGACCTCTCCTCAAATCTAATTTAAAGCTTTAGGAGAAGTCTGGTCTCAACGATTAGCAATTTTTATTACTTTGGGTAGCACCACAACCACCTCGTGTAATTGTTTTATCGACATCATTGTAAGAAAAGCATTTTGAAACAAAAAGCATCCTTCTTGTTCAGTAACACTTATCATTTGTAAAAGAAACAAACGACAAACCAAGATCTTATTTTTGGACAGGAATGCGACGGTACCGACGGTGAGTTTTCACATACCTGGCGTTACTAGTCCCAACGCTCAAACCTCTCCACCCAGACATAAAATTTCTTGTCCAATTGGTTTCTCCAACAACCATGTAGTGCAACATTCAATATATGAGGGGTTTCACACTCTCTTTTCGAGGTCAGCATCTTACCTGATAAGAGAGCCACGTGCTCAACCCAAATATTCAGCAGTGTACTCTACTAGGAAAGGCTACTAATCAGCATACATAAATGTTCACTACACCACTTCTGACATGTCTAACACCCCACTCAATAACCACGTGTCTACTACGCTAGACTAACATTATTTCACAAAAAGTGTTACAGAGCAAACATTTATCTCTCTGACTCAAATCCCTTGACAATTCAAGAGACCTCCACTGCATGTGGACGATAAAACAATACTTCACCCATGATCAGCACAGGTGCGTATGCTTACCTGCGGGCCACTGATCCCCAAGGAGAGCCATATAACCTTAAGTACTATGGTGAATACTTCACGCCATTGAATCCTTCCGTTCAATTGCGCTAGTCTTTTGGAAGTTCACCGTCACATCCTAGCGCAGTCTCAATTGGAGCTTTTGTATTTTAGCCATCTACCAGAGATATTTCCAGAGAGTACCACGGGGAGGTAATACAATAGGCTTTTGTTGCAAGTTGAAGGTATACCACTAGGGCCGTCCTCTTGAACAAGGAACTTAATCTCCTTTTTCTGCGGACAGATGAGTTAGGTGTTTTTCGTCTCTTTCTTATGTAGCCGTTTTTTTACAGTTTTTACTTCTAGTTTATTTTCCAGTATTACGGTCAGAGTAATGGGTTTATGACCAAATCGCGGATTTTAATATGGAAGTGGGGATAAAAAATTTAATTTGTGGGTTTTCTTGAGGATTTTTCTTTTTAAAATAATTGAATTTGTATAAATTGTCTATTGTTCGGCTTTTATTTTAAAATGTATGTTTATTTATTAAGCTTGAAGTCTATTATTTTTTTATAAAAAATATTTATTTTATCAAAGTTATTTTCGAGAATACAAAGTTTATTATTAATACGATTTCCGTATGACGTGCTTAATTCCCAGTTTTTCATATTTGATAAATACACTGAAATTTATTGTTGAGGGAAAGATAGCTTCCATGCGCATTTCGCCGGTTGCTATTTTTTTTTTAAATTCCCTATGCTAATTAATCCCCGCGAAGCTTGACGCTTGCCTGCAGGAAAGAAACCAGAGTCTCTGGCGGGAATCGAACCCGCACCCCGGGGTTGATAGACTAGCTCACTACTAGCTAGCCTACCGGGCTAGCCTTTGTGGGACATCTTTAGGGAAAATAAGCAAATTGTTGCATAACCTGCTGTTTTTTTCGATTTTAACGTGCAAAATTCCAATGCAATATTTTCTACGACACTGTTACTTGGAAGATTTAATCCAGATTATTTTCTGCGACACTGTTTATATTACAGTGGAAAAAACTAGGGCTGTGGAGTCGGAGTTGAGCTTTTTGTACCGGAGTCGGGGTCGAAGTACCCACAAATAAGGAGGACTATTATCTTTATTTAGCATCAATGTAAAAGTAGGAGTCGGTGTTGGGGTCGAACTTAAATGATTTCAGCGGTTGGAGTCCCAATTAACACTATTTTTTGACAACTCCACAGCCTTCGAAAAAGACTATAATTTGTTATATGATAAATAGACTTATTTAATATACAAAAATAACAATTTTAAACAAGATTTAATAAAAAGTTACAAACTGTGGGGATTTTTGGGCATGAAACAAAAAAAAAAAAAAAAAAAAAAAAAAATTCAGGATACAATTTTACAATTTGGGTATAAAATTTGAAAAACATGAACGACGAACAACTCAGAGCAACGAACTTGTCGGCGAGAATTCGTTGCGTTATAATTCGTCAAAGACATAATTAGCGCGAGAAGAAAAGCTGTTGATGTCATTTGAAATTATTTGAAATTTATGTAAATAAAAATGATTTTAATTATAAACATCAGCTCATCATCGTATTTGTGCGACAGCGTTTAGAAGAAAATTGCTGGGAAAGGCCTTAAGGCATACATTTTGCTTTTAAATTACGTTCTTAAACAATATTATGTAATTAAACAGTGGTTAATAAATGTTAACGCTACAAAAAAAAATTCTTAAAGTAAAAATTTACACTTAAGAAATTACAAACAAAAACTGCTACTTTGTCTCAATTTGTTTGTCGTTCGTCAGCGTAAGAAATAGGAAAAAAAAACCTTAAGCAGAGTTTGTTATGCACGACGTTTTTCGGCCGATACACATGTATTTATTTTCTGACAAGGAATATTCGTTGCGAAAAAGTCGACATTCGTTCCAATTATGTGCATATGTATGCACAGTACTTTTAGCTTATATTCACATCCTTTAGTTGCAGGCAAAACGTGGACTATATCGCTAATATGACTATTAGGCTAATTCACATATATGCCACTACGAGCCATATAACCGAATTGGAATATAATCAAGTTATGTGAATATAGAAAATAAAAAATTCATATAAATTACACCTACATCAGGCTTACAGTTCTGCAACAGAGTTGTTAAAATAGGTAAAATAATAATAAGATATGTCATAACTGATTCCAAAGGTAAAAACTAATTTTTTACCAGTAGAGAGTTGGTGACAAAAATTAAACGGTTAAATTCTTTCTTTCTTTGGATGGATTGTGGTTTAGAAAAGTAAAAAGAACTTAGTTAGAAGTCTTCCTATTCGGCTACAATTTGGAAAAATTCAAATTAAATGTCCACAAACACTACTCCCTCTTTCCTTCTCCCCATAACCTATTTTCTAATTCAAACACAATGCATTGCATTAGTAGGGGGCATCCCCTGAGTGTTGGATCAAAGTAAAAAAAAAATAATTATTATTTTTTTTAGTCCAAATTTTGATATTTTAATTAGGCTAAAGTTCATCAGATTTAGTTTTCATTAAATTATTTTTATGAAGAAAGGAGTTTTTGAATAAATTTCTAAAATAAACATGAATAAAATTTCAAGAAATTACGCCCATACCCATACAACTGAAATCAAAAGTAATTTGATATTCATCAAACTTACATCAAACCATACGTGTGAGTTTTTTTTTACTACTAACACAATAAAAAAATGCGAGTTTGATGACTGGTCATGCCGTTTTATAAGTATGAATCTTAGCCATGGGTCCCAGATATGGTACACTCTTGTTTTTGCTGTAGTGTAGGGTATCATATGGTAGGTTTTGATTAGCTATACTTTCCTGCTACTTTTTTTTTATTGGAATTACATTGTGATTTAAGGTTTTTCTTTTGGAAGGCATGTTTCAAATGATAAATGTTTTTGTCACATTAAGTTCAAAAACAAAATTGTCAACAAATATGTATGTATGTATGTATGTACATATGTTATAAAATCTTATATATACTCAATATAACAGAGTGTTTCCGCTTTCCATACACACACACACACACTCTCTAGCCTAACTCGCACAATTGTACGGTAAATCAGCAGATGTAAATTTAAAAACAAACAAAAAAAAAAAAAAAAAAAAAAAAAAAATTGACTGACATGTCATACTGGCATCTTGTCTGCCAGAGAAAAATTTAAAAACCAACAAAAAAGTTAATCAAAATACAAAAACAGTGTTATAAAATAATTGAATTGTTTACCGTAAATATTGTTACTTCCCTTGCGTTTGTTTTCTTATAATCTTCCATCCACAAATAAACTCCCTTTCCCTGGTCTGCAAGTGTAAGTTAAGATATCCCAACCAACATTTCGCAATACGATCAAATTATAAATGGGTTCGAACAGTTTTTGACCTCTCCTCAAATCTAATTTAAAGCTTTAGGAGAAGTCTGGTCTCAACGATTAGCAATTTTTATTACTTTGGGTAGCACCACAACCACCTCGTGTAATTGTTTTATCGACATCATTGTAAGAAAAGCATTTTGAAACAAAAAGCATCCTTCTTGTTCAGTAACACTTATCATTTGTAAAAGAAACAAACGACAAACCAAGATCTTATTTTTGGACAGGAATGCGACGGTACCGACGGTGAGTTTTCACATACCTGGCGTTACTAGTCCCAACGCTCAAACCTCTCCACCCAGACATAAAATTTCTTGTCCAATTGGTTTCTCCAACAACCATGTAGTGCAACATTCAATATATGAGGGGTTTCACACTCTCTTTTCGAGGTCAGCATCTTACCTGATAAGAGAGCCACGTGCTCAACCCAAATATTCAGCAGTGTACTCTACTAGGAAAGGCTACTAATCAGCATACATAAATGTTCACTACACCACTTCTGACATGTCTAACACCCCACTCAATAACCACGTGTCTACTACGCTAGACTAACATTATTTCACAAAAAGTGTTACAGAGCAAACATTTATCTCTCTGACTCAAATCCCTTGACAATTCAAGAGACCTCCACTGCATGTGGACGATAAAACAATACTTCACCCATGATCAGCACAGGTGCGTATGCTTACCTGCGGGCCACTGATCCCCAAGGAGAGCCATATAACCTTAAGTACTATGGTGAATACTTCACGCCATTGAATCCTTCCGTTCAATTGCGCTAGTCTTTTGGAAGTTCACCGTCACATCCTAGCGCAGTCTCAATTGGAGCTTTTGTATTTTAGCCATCTACCAGAGATATTTCCAGAGAGTACCACGGGGAGGTAATACAATAGGCTTTTGTTGCAAGTTGAAGGTATACCACTAGGGCCGTCCTCTTGAACAAGGAACTTAATCTCCTTTTTCTGCGGACAGATGAGTTAGGTGTTTTTCGTCTCTTTCTTATGTAGCCGTTTTTTTACAGTTTTTACTTCTAGTTTATTTTCCAGTATTACGGTCAGAGTAATGGGTTTATGACCAAATCGCGGATTTTAATATGGAAGTGGGGATAAAAAATTTAATTTGTGGGTTTTCTTGAGGATTTTTCTTTTTAAAATAATTGAATTTGTATAAATTGTCTATTGTTCGGCTTTTATTTTAAAATGTATGTTTATTTATTAAGCTTGAAGTCTATTATTTTTTTATAAAAAATATTTATTTTATCAAAGTTATTTTCGAGAATACAAAGTTTATTATTAATACGATTTCCGTATGACGTGCTTAATTCCCAGTTTTTCATATTTGATAAATACACTGAAATTTATTGTTGAGGGAAAGATAGCTTCCATGCGCATTTCGCCGGTTGCTATTTTTTTTTTAAATTCCCTATGCTAATTAATCCCCGCGAAGCTTGACGCTTGCCTGCAGGAAAGAAACCAGAGTCTCTGGCGGGAATCGAACCCGCACCCCGGGGTTGATAGACTAGCTCACTACTAGCTAGCCTACCGGGCTAGCCTTTGTGGGACATCTTTAGGGAAAATAAGCAAATTGTTGCATAACCTGCTGTTTTTTCGATTTTAACGTGCAAAATTCCAATGCAATATTTTCTACGACACTGTTACTTGGAAGATTTAATCCAGATTATTTTCTGCGACACTGTTTATATTACAGTGGAAAAAACTAGGGCTGTGGAGTCGGAGTTGAGCTTTTTGTACCGGAGTCGGGGTCGAAGTACCCACAAATAAGGAGGACTATTATCTTTATTTAGCATCAATGTAAAAGTAGGAGTCGGTGTTGGGGTCGAACTTAAATGATTTCAGCGGTTGGAGTCCCAATTAACACTATTTTTTGACAACTCCACAGCCTTCGAAAAAGACTATAATTTGTTATATGATAAATAGACTTATTTAATATACAAAAATAACAATTTTAAACAAGATTTAATAAAAAGTTACAAACTGTGGGGATTTTTGGGCATGAAACAAAAAAAAAAAAAAAAAAAAAAAAAAATTCAGGATACAATTTTACAATTTGGGTATAAAATTTGAAAAACATGAACGACGAACAACTCAGAGCAACGAACTTGTCGGCGAGAATTCGTTGCGTTATAATTCGTCAAAGACATAATTAGCGCGAGAAGAAAAGCTGTTGATGTCATTTGAAATTATTTGAAATTTATGTAAATAAAAATGATTTTAATTATAAACATCAGCTCATCATCGTATTTGTGCGACAGCGTTTAGAAGAAAATTGCTGGGAAAGGCCTTAAGGCATACATTTTGCTTTTAAATTACGTTCTTAAACAATATTATGTAATTAAACAGTGGTTAATAAATGTTAACGCTACAAAAAAAAATTCTTAAAGTAAAAATTTACACTTAAGAAATTACAAACAAAAACTGCTACTTTGTCTCAATTTGTTTGTCGTTCGTCAGCGTAAGAAATAGAAAAAAAAAACCTTAAGCAGAGTTTGTTATGCACGACGTTTTTCGGCCGATACACATGTATTTATTTTCTGACAAGGAATATTCGTTGCGAAAAAGTCGACATTCGTTCCAATTATGTGCATATGTATGCACAGTACTTTTAGCTTATATTCACATCCTTTAGTTGCAGGCAAAACGTGGACTATATCGCTAATATGACTATTAGGCTAATTCACATATATGCCACTACGAGCCATATAACCGAATTGGAATATAATCAAGTTATGTGAATATAGAAAATAAAAAATTCATATAAATTACACCTACATCAGGCTTACAGTTCTGCAACAGAGTTGTTAAAATAGGTAAAATAATAATAAGATATGTCATAACTGATTCCAAAGGTAAAAACTAATTTTTTACCAGTAGAGAGTTGGTGACAAAAATTAAACGGTTAAATTCTTTCTTTCTTTGGATGGATTGTGGTTTAGAAAAGTAAAAAGAACTTAGTTAATATTGCGAATGTGACTAGAACGCCATTAATTTGCTTTACTTTTCCCTTTGATGACTGTAGATAGATGGCATATATGACAAATGTGCTTATATCGCTAAATGGACTATAACGTTAATATTTTATATTAAATAAACTTAATGTGACTATAAGCGGTAGTGACTATAAACGAAAAGTACTGTATATACCGTTATTACTCTAAAATAATTTTAAACTGCTGGATTTAGACAGTAGCACCAGTGTAACAGTTCTGGTTGGTGCGGTGTATCGTTCAATAGAATAATTGACCCATTGATATTTTGATCTCTGTCAACGTATCGGACGTTATATTAAAAAATTTTAATAGGCCAATTTTGTTGGCCCAGCTGTGGAAAACCATTCAGCATTGTATGGGGTGATTTTTTAAGAGCTATAGGAAAGTTTAAAAAAATACATAAAATTCAGAAAAATGCATGAAATCTTTATTTGAATCGATAGTACGGTCCATATAATTTAATGTTTGAAGATTATTTCATGCAAATGCTGACCGTGACTGCGCATCAAATCGTCCATCCGCTTAGTCCAATTTTGGCATACTCTTTCCAACATTTCGGCCGGTATCTCATGAATAAATGCTTCAATGTTGTCTTCCAATGCGTCAATGGGCATGTGTGTATAGACATGAGCTTTAACATAGCCCCACAAAAATTAGTCAAAAGGCGTTAAATCGCACGATCTAGGCGGCCAATTGACCGGTCCAGAAGCTAAAATAAAATGTTCACCGAACTCGCCTCTCAATAAGTCCATTGTTAAGCGTGCTGTGTGGCATGTGGCACCCTCTTGTTGAAACCACATGCCATGCAAGTCAAGCTCTTGCATTTTGGGCAAAAAAAAGTTGGATATCATCTCACGTCGTTGAGTAACAGAGGCCCAATCGCAGCGAACGCGACGAATTGATAATTGATGGTCATCATTAACACTGGCCGATACAGTGCCATATTTTCTTCACTTCGCACTCTACGTAAGCGTGTTGGTGGTTTAATGTCCAACAATATAAATTTGGTGCGAAATTTAGTCACAATAGCCCGAATAGCCGCTTCTGTGGGTCGATTAAACTGACCATAAAATGGAAGCAGCGCGCGATGAACTTTCTTAACATAGCACGCATTTTGATAATAAAATTCAATAATTTGCAAGCATTGTTCGTTTGTAAGACGATTCATGGTTAAATTATAGACCAAACTGAAGATGTTTGACAATGAAACAAAACACGAAACGTGTTTCAGCTGTTTAAACCAGTGTTGCCAAAAAGATAATAGCTAAAAAATCACCCGATAGTTTCAACGGTCAACGCACTTCGCGCTCAAGCGATTTTAACTGACCTCCACGTTAAACGGATTTAACAGTGTATGTCAAAAACCATTCCTCAACCCAACTAAAAACCAACATTCAAAATAAATCTATGTCCATTACATCCGGTCTACATAGGGGTTTTTTCCCGGAATTCAATAATTATATTTCCCGCTTTCCCGGGATTTTTCATGCGGGATCCCGGGAAATAAAAAATTCCTCATAGTTTAAGAAAACAGCTATTTATACTTTGAAATGTAGTTTTCTATTCTCTTAAAATAAGCATCTGTGGGTGGGTTGTCGATTAGATCAATTACAAGAAGTGAGTACATACGTAAATCAATGTCTCCTGATGCAATAAATCTACTTAAAGCAGAATAGGCAGTGCAACAGTTGATAATTAATAAATTTGGTGAAGTGAAAAGTTAATAAAGAACATTAATTCAAAATAAGATACAGGTAGTAAAGTTTAATTGTCCATGGACAAGTCTTTAAAATAGCAGATACCTAAACATATAGCTCCTTTATTGTAACATAGTCATATCTACAAAAACAAATGAACTTGGCAAAATGCGATTAAAGTTTTCAAAATATACCGATTTAAAGATATATTTTGCTATAACTTCGGTTTAGTATGAGATGAAATACGAGAAGGCATGAAGGAACACTTTGCTTAAATAACTTACAATTTTTTATTTTTTGAGATATGACTATGTTGCAATGAAGGAGCGATATGTTAATTAGGTGATAAACACAATTTTGTTTCAATTTGTGTTGGTTTATATACCCTTGAAGTGCGGGGAAACCGAAATAAAAAAAAATTTGGAAACTCGTGTAAGATACTACAACATACAATTTGAAAAACACATTGTCCTAAAGATTACAGATAGACCTAATGAAATGAAAAGGTTTGTAAGAGGTTGATGCTATATTTTGCATGAACCTTGAAATACATTTGACTGATATAGACGAAATTTTTCGGAAACATGTTAATTAGTAAATAAAATAATCAATATACTTTTTGACGACTTACTAAACGCTTTGATCGTGTCAGAAAGTTATTTCCTAAGCCGTTAAAAAAAGTTAATATATTTATTTAAAATATTTTATCTATTTTATGAATTAACTTTTTGATCTCATATCTTGAGTACCTCAATTTGTGTTTGTTTTTATTATTGTTTTATGAATTAAATTGTTATGTTTATCTTAATTTTTTATCTTGTATCTAGAGCATGATAATAATAATACGGAATTTACATATAAAACCGTAAGGTAATAATAATTCAAGTTCCTCTTTTAATCTTCATTTAATTTTGTAGTATTTAAGGATTTCTTTTATTTACTTTGTAAACAAGTTACCTTACGTTTTATTATAAAAGTTTGTTTTATTTAAAAACAAATTTACTGTGTATTATTTATATGGAGCGGGATCCCGGGATCCCGGGAAATTCAAAAAAATTTCCCGCTTTCCCGGGAATCGAAAAACTCCGGGAAAAAAAAACTCTAGGTCTACATCAAAGCATGTATGCATGTTTTAATGTAACTTCAAACACAAGTGTTTGAAAAGTATTTTATAACTATGACACTATTGTATTTCGAAGTTTTTGTTGCTTGTGGTGTTTTCTTGTACCTTTCTGCTCGACATCGATGTAGTAAATTTTACTTTCTCTATTTGTTATGAAAACAATTCATTCCTGTGCCATTGAAACCATCACTACACAACTATCTGTGGCACAAAAATAAATCTATAAAGTTTAAAGTTTCCGTGACCTGGCAATGAAAATACAAAAAAAAAAAAAAAAAAAAAAATATAATCTCCATCTATATTTCCATCTCTCTTTATATTCACGTTCTCATCCATCATCTGTCCATTCAGTTGCGAAAATTTTACTAAAAAAACAAAAACTTTTTTTGGAAAATGCCAAAATCAAATTTGTACGTTAAACGAATATGTGCTGATAAAAGGTAAAGAAAAGGGTTGATGGTCAGATTTTAGAGACACAGGAGGGACGCTATTACTAAAATAAAAAAAAAAAAATTAGTCTTAATAAGTTTTATGAGAAGGGAGTGCAAAATAGTTTCGGCTGCTAAAGGTTAAGAGTTACGGTAGGAACATAATTGCAGCGTACGAACGTAGTAGCGTACGATTTAAAAATGTACGTTGTCAAATTGAAACGTACAATATTTTATACAAAGGTACAAAATAGCTGGCGCAAAGGTATAGCGTATCTACATTGTACGTCGCCTAAGATATAATTCTATTTCAAACGCCTCACTGTGTTTAATATTTTGAGAAGGCGAACAAAAATAATTTTTTTTGATGGATATTGATTTTAAGGTTATGCCACTCATTTGAAAATATATACTAGTGAACCTCAGGAGCCAAAAAATTACAGCTCTATTACAACATCATCGCAGCGAACAGGATGATACAGAATGGATTTTCTCAGGATTTGATAATACACATTACAAATTTCATTGGTAATTTTGATATGAAAATGAATATAACCTCATTTTTCAAGCTTATTGAAAGCAATAAAAATAAAAATTTTATCATTTTGCAAAGCACTTATGGTACATTTAACGAAAAAAGCGCAAAATTATGCGCTACGCAATAAAGAAGAAATAAAGAAAGAATTCTTAACCACTTTTATAAAAATATAACATATCAAGTGCCAAGACGTTCCCTTACCAAAACATTCAGTGTGTGAAGTTGATTCGTTACATCCAACAATTTTTATATGCGCTGAGTAATGCGCTTTATGTGGCAAAAATGTATTGCTTCAAAGTGGGAACTCGCCATATAAAATTCATGTCTTTCGTTAGCTCAATTGTTTACTTTTATGTTTCTCCCTTACAAACCTGCTTCGTTGGAAGCTCCATTTTTTATTGGAAAGCTATTAGTGATAGAAAAAGTTTTTGTGTTTCTTTTTAAAATTTTTAAAAAAGGCCTAAGTTGCCCAAAAATCTCCTTCATACCCAGTCAAAATTTCGCTTACTTTTTCAAAATGACTTCCTTATCTCATTATTTAGTAGCTTTCTTCTATAGCTACATCTATAACAACTTCTATAACTACTTTTTTCTGGATGTATTAAAGTAAAAAAATAATGACTTACTTTATAATGCGTTCATTTTGGGACATCCCTTGTAAAATTCATTGGTTCTTTCAGTTGAATTGTAAGTAGTGCCTTCATGTTTTTCTGATTACTCAACACATTATTTTGTAGGCGAAGTTTTTACTGGGTAATAAAGAAAACTTTCACTAATTTAAAACCTGAGCCCTTCTTTACAATTGTATAGTCTCCAGGTTCCACCCGAGGTCAGGTATTTTGTGCGAAATTTTCGAATACAAATGTTTTCCAAAATAAAATTGGCTTTTTGTTAGGAATTCTTTAGAGAATGGAGATAACGGGTAGTTTTATTAAAAATAAATGTTGCAGATGAAAAAAAGTGCTGTTGGTCTTACAATTGATCCGGCTAGGAGCATTCTATAAGTTGCAGGGTCCAAATCTAGAAATTTTATTAAACCACCAAATTTGTGTGGGAGCTCCCCTTTTGTATTTGACAAAAAAAGGATCAAAAACTAATGGAGGCCGATCATACATTTAACGTCCCTAATGGGGACTCCTAAGCAATTATTGGACTTTTTCTTAAACTTTTTTTTTTAAGTTTATTAAAAATTTTGTATACTCAAAAGAAAAATCAATCCATCCGTACTAAAATCAATCCGAAGCGGTATTAATAGTACGGCGAGTACGAATTTAGTAGAGAAAGATTGATTCAAGTACGGATTTTCAATCGCGAAACACTTTATTTATCTATATTAAATACTGTCCCCTGCGCTTGATTCCTATTTACGCAGGGAACAAGCTGGTTTCCATCCAGGGCGATCTTGTGTCGATCACATTAACTCGTTGCGCATACTCATTGAACAGTCAGTAGAACTTAACACACATCTATATCTTCTATTCATAGATTTTGAGCGAGCTTTTGATACTGTCTATCGCAACGCTATGTGGAACGCTCTTATAAACAAAGGCATACCTTCAAAAATTGTCACACTGATTAGTGAGCTGTACAGAAATGCTAAAATTACAGTTCGCTTCAACGGAAGGGAAAGTCTACCCTTCGAGACCCAAAAAGGTGTAAAGCGAGGATGCATCCTTTCCCCCACCCTCTTCCTAATCCTGCTGGATTCTGCCTTAGAATCAACAAATAGTCAGGCACCTTATGGCATTCGCTGGAACATCAATGACCTCCTTGGTGACATCGACTATGCTGACGACATCTGTTTATTCGCACACAGCTTCAAACATATTCAAGCCAAGCTTAAATGCCTGTCAAAAAATGCTGCAAAGGTCGGTCTGAAAATTAATATTAGAAAAACCAAGCTTATGAGAATAGGCGGAACAAATGTTAATCCGCTTACTGTAGACGGGCAGGTAATTAAAGACGTTGACAGCTTTTGCTACCTCGGCAGTAAAATTACCAAAGACGGAGGATCAGAAGCAGACATCCGCGATCGTACTAACAAGGCTACAAGTGCTTTTCTTGCACTAAATAATAAGAATTTTCAACTGCAGTGTCAAACCATTTTACTATATGGCTCCACAACTTGGAGTATGACACAGGCAACAACTCGCAAACTCCAAGTTTTTATCAACCGCTGTCTTCGCCAATTATTGAGAATATTCTGGCCAAACCGAATTTCAAATGAAGAACTGCTACTACGAACAAATACTAGTCGTGTCGAAATAGAAATCCGAAGAAGGAAATGGGCCTGGTTAGGTCACATCTTACGCCGCCCACACAGTGATATCGCCAGAACCGTCTTAGACTGGAACCCCCAAGGGCAACGTAGAAGAGGCCGCCCAAGAAACACCTGGATACGCTGTACTAAAAGAGAACTAGAATCAGTCCAAATACCCTGGAATTACGCAAAAACACTGGCCAACGATAGAGTTAGATGGCGAGAGCTTGTCGATGCCCTATGTTCACTTTGAACTTTTTACAATTGTTTTATATGCTATGTAATTTAATTCAGTTGTGAATAAAGGACATATATATAATACTGTATTCGTACTTAAAATAATCCGAATAAGATATTGATTTTAGTAAATCTAAGATTAAATCAACCACAAAATGCGCTTGATTTAAGAATTTAAAAGTTGATTCAATCCCAAATAAACCAAAAGTGAAATTAGAAAGAGAATTTTGTTTTACACCCAACAGAATTTAAAATAATATGCACCAGCATCATTCCCGATATGGTTTTTACTTTAAAATCTGAATGTACTTATATAACTGAAAATATAAACTTAATGAGAAGCAAGAGTTTTGTTATTCGTACTTGAATTTTTGAGTACGACTCGTACTTAAATTAAGTATTAAAAACATAATTTATCCCGAGTGTTGTTCTTTCTGTGTATGGCAGCCCCTTTAGGAATGGAGAAAGCGGGAAGGTATGTTAGATCCAAATATTAGGGAAGAAAAATAAAATGGGGTCGGTCATAGATTTTACCCATCTATGGGTATCATAGGGGCTGTGGGGGCAAATTTTTTACATTTTTTATAAAGTTTTAAACTTTGCAGCGGAGATCCTTAAGGATAATGTTCGGGGAAAACGTCGGGAAGGAAAAATTAGCTAGGGTTGGTCTTAGACTTTAACCCTTTAGGGGTGACTCTTTGGCATTTAAGAAGTCTTTTTGCTAATTTTTTCCTTTTGCTCCTACTTTGAGCTCGATGAGCGTCCACTTACCATCGTCATTAAATACAGCAGGCTAAGCATTTGCTTATCTTCAATTCTCCGATTAACGGAACCTCCAATAATATGACGGAACGATTGAAACTTATTTATCGTAAACTGAAGACCGATCTTAACGAAATCTGGTATGATTTCCAGTCTTATGAATCTAAATTGAACGCAATTTCATTTTTATTTTCCGTGATTGGCGTCATGTGGTGCCTATTAAGCAATCATCGCGAAAGTTAATACAATTTCTTGTTATATAGCACGATTTTTTTTTTCAAATTTCATGATAATCGGCTTATCCCGCCAACGATTTTTTCTTAATTTGTGGTATTTCGTCGCGTAAATACATAAAATTAAGGATTTTGTTATGTAGTGCCGCCCACATAAGTGGGCAGGTCAAACGTTTAATTGTAATTAACAAATAATATATTGTTAGGATACATCGATAACAGGAATTCTAAATATTATAAACATTTGGGGATTCACAAGGTGTCATAAAGTCATATGTCTTAAAATAATAACATGAAAAAATACGACTGTTGTGAACAACCCCTAATAATTCAGTGTGCCATTTTAAATTTAAATCAGCTGATTTAAAACAAATATAAAAAATAAGTATTTACCAAAAATAAAAATATTGTTTAATTCTAATCCATGAAAGTTCTATTTATTTAAGACACTTTTTGTTTACAAAGCAACAACAATATTTTTAAACCATTGTAAAATGTTAGAATATTGTTACAATATAACATGATAGCACACCTTGTAAATACCCCAATTGTGTAAACAAAATATATGTATAACTTTTTTAAGGAGGTAAGTCCACACATTTGGATTCATAGCTCTTTTTGTAATACAGCAGTTTTGCTGGAGAAGTATGTAGACACAATTTGTCGCTTAAATTGTTCTTTAATTCTAGTTTACACTATTATACTATTGGGGAATTTAAAAGGTGTGCTATCAAGTCATAACGTCATAAAGTCCTAAATAATATTTTACAATTGTTTAAAATAAATGTTGTTGTGTTTCAAACAAAATAAAAATTTTAACGCTGTGTTCATTGATTCGTCCTTACTGTACAGTAGAAATCTAAATTATAAGGGGTTGCCCACAGTCATATATATTTTTGTAATTATTTTACAACTTTACAACTTTATGACTACCTTGTGAACCCCCCATATGTATTAATACATGTCAAAAACTCAAGTTATATTACAAAGTGTAATAGTGTGAATGCAATGTGTCACGAAAATGACAAGCATTATGAAAAAAGCTTGATATCGCATACGACTTCATCGTTTTTTGAAAACTTTCTAAGCAATAATACTTTTTTATTAAGATTCTTCCATGACGTGTTAAATTCCCAATTTTTCATATTTGATAAATACACTGAAATTAATTGTTGAGGGAAAGCTAGCTTCTATGCGCATTTCACTGGTTGCTTAGGCCAGATCATCAGGAAACCTTTTCCAAAGATTTTAGAAAAGCTAAAAATATTATACAAATAAAACCCTAAAGCGAATAAGAATTTTAAACACTCAAAGTCTTACTTGTAACAATATCAAAGCTGAAACAAAACACCAACTATAAACAGTGAGTTTATCTTTTCTTACAGGGTTGCTTTTTTCATGTTTTGAGTGTTTATGCTTTGTCTAGGGTAGCCAGATTTTAAATTCGGAAAAACAGTACATTGAATACAAAAAAACAGTACAATCAAGAAAAAAACAGTAAATTTTTTTGACGAAAACTTAACCATTTGTTTTAATTAGTAACCCCCAATTTCACAAAGTTCAACTATAATTAACTATCAGTTCAAGCTGTCAAAACATATTGTAAGCTGGAAGTTAAAGTAATAGTTAGTTTTAACTGAACTTGGTGAAATTGGGGTAAATATTTTAAACTTTTGATTGAATATGCAACAACAATTATATAATGAAATACACTTAAATTGTGTAACGTTTCATAAATATATGAAATTACTCCATTTGCGTTTAAAAATCAAACACCACAAACGAAGCATTTGGCCAGGAAAACGATAACATTGCTGTAGGGTTGCCAACCGTCCTCTTTTCCCCGGACACCGTCCTCTTTTTTTGGGTATCCGGGCCAGTCCTACTTCTTTTTAATCAAGTGTCCGGGATTGTCCGGCTTTTTACACCTTCATTGAAAATTTGTTCCTGCATTTAAACTTTAAATCACAGGTCACAAAATTCATTAAAAAAAGATTTAGGTGCTCTGGTTTTTTTTTAAAGATAGGTATGATTTAATTTTTGGAGCCGTAACGTGACAAAAAGAGTACTTTTCTTTGAAAATGGAGCTCCCAAAAAAAAAAAATGCAGCGAATAAGCAAAAGCAACCTTATCAATGTCGTTACTTTTGTTCAAATAAATACTTGTTGCTCAAATGACCATATTAAAATTTTATTTTAAGATTATTTTTGGTAAGAAATAAAAAATCATATCTTAAAAAAAAGTACATCCTTCAAAGTTTCAGGATTTTGAAAGAACAGTTTGAAATATTATATAAAAAAAATCAGCAAAAAATAGGGGTTTGACTAAGTCCATTTTTAAAATTTAATATTTTGCAAAGACATTTTTTCAATATATTTTTTGTAGCCTCAAGTATTCCTTTAAACTGACAAAAATCATTTTCGTATGTAAAGTAGTTTTCGAGATATAAAAAAAAAAACTCAACACATTCGGCTTATTCGGCGAAATTATGACATTTTGAATATGACATAACTTTAAAAAAAAATTAAAAAATTGTTTTTCGTTGACATATGTTCTTTATGGGATGAAAGAAACTCTCTCGCCAAATTTCATTCAAATCGAAAGGGGCAAGTCCCACTTTAGGTCGATTTGACATGGAGTTACCCAAATTAAGTTTTTGTGTAAAAACAAATTTTGGTTGTGAATTTTTATTGAAATTAGGTTGTTTAGAAAGTGTCCTCTTTTTTCAAGCAAATGACCTACATTTTTTATGCTGGCGTCCTCTTTTTCTCAAAATAGAAATGGCAAGCCTACATTGCTGTAAGCCATATAAGAAAGGAGAAAATCCTTACTTAGCTCAAAGTAATTAGCTCATTGATTATGTAAGTAGGATTTTTTTTAACATATTCGTATTTAAAGCAATTTTCACTACACACATATTTGCACAAATCATTTAGAATTTGAGAAAATGTTTGTTTCCTAAATTAATTTTCCAATTTTAAACAATTTTTAAATTATTTACGGCTTATTTTACCAAGTTCAGCTATAATTAACTATTACTAAAACAATAGGTTTTTTGACTTTTATAATGAAAGTTAATTAAACCTGAACTTGGTGAAATTGGCCATTGATCTATAAAATCCAAAAAAAAAATTGTTTGGTCAATTTTTATTTCACAAAACCTGAAAATATTTAAAATCAAGTGAAATTGAAAACGATGAATATTTTCAACAAAATTTTTGTAAAAATTAACTTATCTTTTTCTTATTTCAGTAGTTTAGGTAAAGAAAAGTGGTCCTCAAAGGTATTAGGTATTTTTATAAATTTTGAACACGGAGAATTTTCCAAATTTGTTTGTTTTCAATTTCACGTGATTCTTAAAATTAACGATAATTGTGTTGGAATAAGTATTTTTTTAGTACTTAAAAAAAATTTAGATTTTATTTTTGTCTTTCTCAGGTGTGGAAAGGGAAAGACTATAAGAGGTAGCCGTAAAATCATAACAACATGAAAATATACCACTGCTACCCACACAGAAAAAATTATTGCCGAATTATTTTCAAACAAACGCTTGTTTGAAAATTTTTTTGATTTCTACAAATTTTTTTACTGATTCAATCAATATTTTTGTTTGATTTTTATTTAACCAACAAAAATGTGGACAACTATTCAAAAATTTAATAAACGCGCTATTGGTTTGAAGTTTTCATTATTTTTGTATGAAATATTTAACGCTCTTTAATGTTGTCGTCTTTTTGCATTTTTTTATTGATTGTAAGCAACACTTCTTTATGATAAATATAAGAACTACAACAAAAAACACATGCATTCTATTTTTGGATGCTTTAAAAAAGTACAGCAATAAGAAAAATGATAAAATAGCGTGACGAGGTTTGTAGTAACATGAAAATATACCACTGCTACCCACACAGAAAAAATTATTGCCGAATTATTTTCAAACAAACGCTTGTTTGAAAATTTTTTTGATTTCTACAAATTTTTTTACTGATTCAATCAATATTTTTGTTTGATTTTTATTTAACCAACAAAAATGTGGACAACTATTCAAAAATTTAATAAACGCGCTATTGGTTTGAAGTTTTCATTATTTTTGTATGAAATATTTAACGCTCTTTAATGTTGTCGTCTTTTTGCATTTTTTTATTGATTGTAAGCAACACTTCTTTATGATAAATATAAGAACTACAACAAAAAACACATGCATTCTATTTTTGGATGCTTTAAAAAAGTACAGCAATAAGAAAAATGATAAAATAGCGTGACGAGGTTTGTAGTAAAAAAAACAACAAAAGCAATAGCAGGTAAAAAAAAAAACGTTTCATTTTTTTAAACAACAGAAAAAACACATTATAAGAAACAAAATAAATTTTTGGTTGGTTTCAAAGTTGGTAAAAAAAAAAACAAAATCCCGTATTCAATTTTTTCAAACAGTTTGTTTAAATACATCAAATACAAAAATAGAATGATGGCGGAAAACATATTTTTGGTTACATTTCTTCTTCATTAGCAAAGGAAAGGATAAAGCAACAGTGAGTGATAAAGAAAAACACTGTGATTATAAATATGACTTCGTTCAAAAATTATTCCAACAAAAAAATGTGTCTCAAAGCCAGCCGGGCCGCTCTGCCAACAGTGCTTGCTTGTGTGCGCGTCATTGCTTGTGCCAAAACTTTTTTGTTTGATTCAGCAAAAATATTTGTTTGAAATTTATATGAATTTCAGTAAACTTTTTGTTTGATTCTGTAAAATTATTTGTTTGAAAAAATCGGCGTTTTTTTTCAATAAACAAAATGCAAATAAATTGTTTGAAAATGCGAATTTGTTTGTAGGACCGATTTTAGACAAAAAATTGTTTGTTTCTACAAATTTTTTGTTTGAATTGGAAAAATAATTTTTTCTGTGCATTATAATTTAGATTTCTAATGTGTATTTATGAGAAAACAATGACCACAGCGTAAAAGCTCTTATTATTTTAGAACTTTTTTTTAACACAACATAATTTTTGTAAGCCAGTACTGTTAAATATAGACTGAGCAAAAAAAAAAAAAAAAAAACAGTACAAAAAACTGTACAAAGTGTAAAAAACAGTACATTTGCGTACTGTTTTAGGAGTTGTGCATAAAACAGTACAATTGCAAAAAATCAGTACATGTACTGCTTAAAACAGTACGTATGGCAACCCTAGCTTTGTGTGATGGTGTGAACACAAAAGGTCATTATTAATTAGATTTTTTGACAGTCGCTATTATTATAGAATACGTATGACTTGTGAGATAGTGTAATCTAGCCTTTACTGTAGAGTCGTTCGGAAGTGAGCGTGATTTCAACAGATGGTCAGCAGGACGGACTCACCTAAATGGGTTCAAAATTACTTAAAAGTTCATAATAAACTTTGATGAACATTTTATGGTGTTTCGAATAGGATGACAAACTAACTAGACCCTCGTTCATTATTCGTAATGAACGTTTAAAAGAAAAATAAGGAAAACAGCCAAAATAAAATGCCAACTAAACCTGAATGTCCTTCTGGAACTCTGTAAATATTTACCTTCTCTTGGTTGAATTTGCTGTCTACGTGCCTGCCTCAATGACCTCTATGTCTATATACCCCACAAGGACTATTCACGTACATATATCCCATGAATGTGAAGCATGTGATTGGTCTAGTAAACAAATATTTGTTTTCCAAAAAAAAAAAAAAAATCTCCGTCAATTCAGGTTGGCAGTAGTAGAGGTTTCATATTCAGCCAGAAAATAATAGAATGAACGTGCTTTTGATATACGAGCCTTTAAAATGGATTTGTGTTATAAAAAATTTTAAATCTACGGAGAAAATTTTTTATTTTCTTAACTAGAACAGGCGGAATTTTTCGTTTAAATCATTTGTTAAGTTAAATTTGTCTATCGAAAACGTGCCTGGTATTCCCTTGATTTAAAAACTGCTTATGATTTCTCTCTAGTTATTGTTATTAATGTTTGTTTGTTTATTTTTTCATCTATTTTGGTCAGACACAGATACAAAAATACACACGCACTCACACATTTATACAAAGATTTTTCTCTTAGGAATACATTAATTTTAATATTGTTCTTAACTAATTACGAAATTAATGCTGCACTGCAATTTTGTAACTGTATGAAGAATAGAGAAATGTGTGTGTGTAAAAATCTTTAAGCTCTTAAGCAAAAACATACATGTATGTGTGTCTAGAAGAATTCGTGTTTGTATTAATTATTTAAATTTTTAGCCATAAAAGCTCATTATTGATTCACATGTACTTAAGAGCATCATCAATTATTTAAGAACACATTTAAGGCAGACGACATTTGATCTCATTTATTGGCTTAAAATTATGCAGAATTAATGTTCTAATGGCATTTTGATAGATAAAGTAGATATGTGTGTAAATATTATTTAAATGTCTGCAATAACAGCTTTTTGGAATAAAGACTGGCAATTTGTCCTTAAAATTAAAATTATAAAAATAATCTTGTAGTTTGAAGTTATAAGCGATCTGTGTATCTTTAACATCTTACAGAGCTTAAATTCTATTAAAAACATAAGTTCTTATAAATGAGGAGCCGCAGAACAAAACGTACTTTTTCACACATTTAAAATTTTTGGGAAATTGAGGTTTATTTATTTCGACCCCTTTAAAAACTGCATAAACCTGGAAATGGAATCAAGTTTTTTGCTTACCAAAAGATGAATCAAACTGCCGTAAGTTAATACATTAAATTTCAAGGATGTTTAATATCAGACCAATTTTATATCGAAAAAAGTACGTTTTGTTTAAAAGCCAAATAGAAAAAAGAACGTTTTGGTGTTTGGTGAAAACTTTATTATTTTATTTCAAATTAAATAGAAAACTAAACACTTTTTTTTTATAATTTACTAGCTGGCTCGGCAAAACAACTTATTTCTTTCAGATGTTACAGTGCCTGCATGCCAAATTTTAGAAACCCGGTTGATAAGTTAAGGAGTTAATAAAAATTATAGGCTTTAGTTCTTTCCAGATGTTACACTATTTGCCTGCCAAATTTCAAGAAAATCAGTTGATTAGTTAAGAAAATATAGGGAGGGGGAGCTTTGACTCCTCTTGACCTATTTCATGCCCTTTCTCTTTCAGATGTTACAGTGTCTGCACGCCAAATTGTAAGAAATCCGGTTTATTAGTTAAGAAGGTATAGGGAAGGGAGCTTTTACCCCTCCTGCTTCACGCCCTTAATAATAAAAACTATAGGCTATAGTACTTTCCAGCTGTAATAATATTTGGCTGCAAAATTTCAAGAAAATATTGGGAGGGGGAGCTTTTGCCCTTCTTGCCCTATTTCACATCCTATTCCCTATTTCCTTTCAGATGTTACAGTGTCTGCATGCCAAGTTTTAAGAAACCCGGTTGATTTGTTTAAAATATTGGGGAGGGGGAGCTTTTACCGCTATTGCCCTATCTCACGCCCTATTCCCTATTTCCTTTCAGATGTTACAGTGTCTGTATGTCAAATTTTAAGAAACACGGTTGATTTGTTTAAAAGATTGGGGAGGGGGAGCTTTTACCTCTATTGGCCCTATTTCACGCCCTAAATAATAAAAATTTGAGGCTATAGTTCTTTTCAGATGTTACACTATTTTCCTGTGAAATTTCAAGAAAATCGGTCGATTTGTTAAGCAGATATAGGGAGGGGGAGCTTTTACTCCTCTTGCTCTAATTCACGCCCTATTCCCTATTTTCTTTCAGATGTTACAGTGCCTGCATGCTAAATTTTAAGAAAACAGGTTGATAAGCTAAGACGATATAGGAAGGGGGAGCTTATGCCATATTTTGCGTCCTCTAGCTATATAAAATATACTGTACGATCTTTTCTCATACCTAACAAAAACATATACAAAATTTCATAAAAATAAGTCAAGCCGTTTCGAAGGAGTTCAAAATGAAGGTCATTTTGTTGATATTTGTATGGGAATATATAGATAAATATAAATGCCATATCTCCGGAACCACTGGGCTGATTCCACGCTAACTTTACATAAACCATCTACAGACTATCCCCAACGTACCCCAACGTTTTTGTTGAAATCGGTCTACCCGTTTTCGCAGTTAGTGGTGAGATCAAAGTGTACACTTCTTTTTATATAGATTACATATTTTCAAGTTATTAAGTATAATACTTTTTAAAAAGTAAAACTTTTTTCCCAGCGTCCTTCTTCTAGGCAAGTACACTCAATATGTTCTTCTATTAAATCATCTATATTTTGATTTTGGTTATTCAAAATATCCTTGTACCAGAGTAATGCCTGGTTTTGAATCCAGTCTTCACCAAACTGTTTTATTTAAAGATTTTCCACGTCTTTTTTTATCGGCGTTAGTCCAACGCCCGGTTTTAATTTCTTTCAGCCCAGAAATTGAAAATTGAGTCAAGTTCTTTTATATTCAGAATACTCCAGTCCTTTTCCAACATTAAACCTTGACCTTGATTTGAATAAATCTGAGAATACACTTCTGCTGTCGTTATAACAGCATGTTTTTTTAGGTATTTTTCAGTACTGCCAAATACCCTATCAGCTGGTAAAAAGCTATGTCCTCTTACTGGAAATGTTATGGTGATATTTTGTAAATGATAAAATATATGAGAATTCTGGTTCTGACCGCCACGCCACATTCATCATAAAAAATCTTATAAAATTAATATGGGCATTTCCTGGCGTCACGAAGGTACGTTCGTACGCTTTTGAAGTACAAATAATATAGAAAACAAAACTTTTCCTCGCATTTTTTTCTCGATTCGACAGCATTTGGGTAGCTCTACGTTTAGTGCAAAAGATAGATTTCATCGAGTTTAAGTTTTCATTATAAGAGTTATAAACATGTGGTCACGAACGTACGCAAAATAGAAGTCAACTTTGGCTGACAATTGTGAAATGTAAAAATCTGCGCAATGGAACGGAATATTCAAAAGTGATTAATTTATTTTAAAAGTGTATTAATGTAGGTCTCCCTCCATCCAGTAGTTACAAAATAAAATATCTCTCTTGGTTTTTGTTTAATTGGCTTATTTACCTGTCACGAACGTAAGGATCGCGAGCGTACGATTTTTCCATATGTTTTTTTGTTATTATCACCACGCATTTTCCCACAAATGTCTTCAAATTTCCTTAGCAAAAAAACTTAATACTCCTTTTACAATTGACTGTAATGGAGAGATTGTAAAGATAGAGTGTAAACATAACATATTTTTTGCATGTAAAATAAGTATATAAAAATGTCTTTAGAAGTAGAAAATACAGAAAAATATAAAATTTTCCAGTTTCCAGCTCAATTTCCTCAAGTAAAACAGCTGAGATATGCTATGAAACTATTGTTTTACAAGAACAAAGACTTTTTTTTTATAACAATAAACAATAAAAGACGATGATAATCAACATTTTATTTTTTCATCCTGGTAGAATTTTCTGGGGAAATGCCCATATCTTTTAGATGGCAGCATTTAAATAATAATAATAATTAAAACAAAAGCAAAGTTTAAAAAATAGTTTTTGTTTCTTATACATTTCTAAAATTAAATAAACGTGAGAATTTTGACGCGCTTCTCTCTCTCCTTAAAAAACGGTAAATTGTATGGGCCGGTTCACACACGTCAAGTGTGACTCGTCAAGTCTTGAGTTTTTAGGAGAGAGGGTCAAGAAATGGCATACTCTTTTCCCTTCTATCCTAAGAGCTTAAGACTTGACGAGTCAAACTTGACGTGTGTGAACCGGCACTATGATAAACAGAAAAACAAATTCTAAAACTTTGTTTTTGTTTTACATAGCGTTTACATTTGCCAATACTGGCAAGACAGTAGCAATTCATTCAAACTTGTTTACTAATACATAAACACTTTTACAGCTATTTTGTTTTTGCATTGTTTTGCCAACTAATATGTATATGCTTACTGTCTTGCCAGTACTGGCAAATGTAAACGCTGTGTTAATAAAAATGTTCACTTTTTCGACGCGTTATTTAACAGTTAATTTTAAAGAAAATGAAATGACATAAATAAACGTCAAATAAATTAGGAATATTAAGAAATGTTATGTTATTAAAACAACTTCACGAAGAAATGGCAAAAACAATGAAAAAAACACGGTTTGTAAAAAAAATATTAAAAAAGTACACACAGAAAAAAATCAATGTTAATTCGTTCAAAACAAGGTTGATTTTAAATTTTTCAGTAGTGATTTTGCTTCATTGTTGTTTCATGTTAATTTAACATGATTTTACAATAACTTGCAAACAAAATTTTTTCCTTTTAAAATAACTATAATTCATTTTAATTTAACATTTTAACATTGCAGTAAAGTTAGAACAAAATGTCATTTATATTGCAATAACTATCCGAATCACGTTGAATGAAAGTTATTTCAAGTTGAAACAACGTGAAGTTCACGTAGAATCAAATTGGTTTGAGTGTGTTTAAACAGTTTAAAGAAGCTTCAGAGACAACAAATTCATTTTTTTAGGAATAATTCAAAACTCTTACCCCTGTAACACATGTTTCACTTATTTTGTATCTCCTTTGTTAACAGAAGCATCAGCAGAATGGCCCGATATGGTTTTCGTCGTCATTCTACTTTGAAAACTTGATGTACTATTTAACTAAATAATTTTAATTAAAAGAATACGGGAATTGTCTTCTTTTTATAACATACTTTAAACATGAAAATACAAAAATGTACATACTTAAGTATGTATGTATGCATGTTAATTTAACAAGATAAGCTTTTGATTTTAATATAAAACAGGTTTTTATGGATTCAATACTGAACAATGTTATTTTAACAGTGAATAATATTAAATAAACGTGACTTAAGGTTATTTTAATATTTTTCATTTAAAATTAATATGAAATAATGATAAATTTAAATAAAGGGCATACTTTTGCAGAAATTTACCATGATTCTCAATCAACATTTCGCCATGTTGTTTTAACATTGGTATTTTTTTCTGTGTGTACGTTTTCTTATGCACCAATTTTTTAAAAACCCATTTTCTTGGTAAAAAAAGAAAAAAAATATGCTTATTAGATTTTTCTTAAAGATTTCAACCCAAATATTTTAAAAATATCAAAAAACTAATTTGCAAAAAAGGCGAAAAAGTGCGTTTTGTTCTGCGGCTCCTCAAATATGTACATATATAAATATTTTGATTTATGACATCCGTTTATTTTCAGCTGCCACAAAATTCTGAATGCTTGCAGGGCATTCGAATGTTTTTCGAATACATATTAACCTTGTAGATTCATTGATTTTCAACTCCTTTGATATTTACATACATTGAGATTATTAATAAAAAAAATTTTATGTATTTGACAGTTATTGACTTGATACTCGCAGTTTACATATTTACCACTCATGTTACAGTGGGCACTTGCAAAAAGTTTTAAAAAACTGTTACGAGGATACGTTTTTAGGTATTATTATATTTTCTTTTATAATCCTAGAACTATTACTGAATGACAACGAAAAATATACTTAAAATTTAATATCGAAATGGACAAATTTATGAAAGATTTCGAATATACATAAATTTAAAGTAAAACAAGTTAGAGTGCTATATTCGGCTGTGCCGAATCTTTGATACCCTCCACCGACAGTTCGAATGTTGTAGGAGAAATATCTGTTTGATGTCTATTTATTATTCACTAGCTGACCCGTCAGACGTTGTCCTGTCCAAATTAGGAAAAATGTTTGCGTTCGATTTGTAGAATCCGTTAAAAATATACGAACATTTGAAAGAAAAATTAGTCAAATCGACGGAGCCGTTTTCTGATTTTGGGTAAATCGAAAAAAGTGAGCGGGGAAAAATTTTCTTTCCGTAAAAACCTTAGTTGGACCATGGCGATGATTTTAAAGAAAAAATCGTCTAAATAGGTCAAGCCATTCTCAAGTTATGCGCTTAATAGAAAAAGTGGGCGTAAAAGTAGGCGTGGTACATTTTTCTTTCGATGAAAACGTAAAATGGATTAATACGAATATTTAAAAGAAAAATTAGTCAAATCGATCGAGCCGTTTATTGATTTTAGGTAAATCGAAAAAAGTGGGCGGGGCAAAATTTTCTTTCCGTAAGCTTGAGTAAAATACCATGATTCGTAACAGTTTAAGCCGAACCTAAATGATTTTCAGGAGGGCAGTTTATATTGGAGCCATGGTAAGCTATGAACTAGTGCTGGGATACTATCGATATTTTCTACTATCGATATTTATCGATAGTTCAGATTTCACTATCGATATATCGATATAACTATCGACTGAATGTTTGAACTTGTGCAGGAAAACTTTAATTATTTTTTTATAAGGCTACAGTCCGTTGTTTTTATCACTTTATTGAATGTATGAGATGGCAGTTTTTTAAAAATTGATAAGTACCTTTCTGAAGGAACCGAAGTAACAGGGACTATAAGCGTGCTGTGTGGCATGTAGCACCGTCTTGTTGAAACCACATGTCATGCAAGTCAAGCTCTTGCATTTTGGGCAAAAACAAAGTTGGATATCATCTCACGGTAGCGCTCACCATTCACAGTTACGTTACAATTCGCATCATCTTTGAAGAAGTACGGTCCAATGATGCCCCCAGCCCATAAACCGCACCAAACTGTGACTTTTTCTGGATGCATTGGTAGCTCTTGCAATGCTTCTGGCTAATCTTCACTCTAAAATCGACAATTCTGCTTATTAACGTACCCATTGAGCCAAAAATGTGCTTCGTCGCTGAACACAAGAAGCGCCCGATGAACTTTCTTAACAGAGCACGCATTTTGATAATAAAATTCAATAATTTGCAAGCTTTGTTCGTTTGTAGGACGATTCATGGTTAAATTATTGACCCAACTGAAGATGTTTGAAGAAACGTGCGTCAGCTGTTAAAACCAGTGTTGCCAAAAATATAATAGCTAAAAAATCACCCATTACAAGCAATTTGACACCAAGTTTGTTTATTTCTTTTGAGTTTTTCGAAAGTGAGCGTGTTTTCAACAGACGGACAGGCGGACATGGTTAAATCGACTTAGAATTACTCAAGGACCCAGAATATATATACTTTATGGAATCTGAGATGAATAATAAAAAAGTTTCACACGGAATGATAAACTTAGTTAACCCTCTTCACAACTAATTGTGGTTGGTTGAGTGTATAAAAATGCTAAAATTTCTAAAAAAAAAGAACTAAAATCGAAAAGTTTAGAAATCCATAGAAACACAGTACTTATATTTGTAAAACACGTCTCAAATATCTTGAGACAGATTTTAATCGCTAATTAAAAGAAAAAGTTACTTAGATCTGAAAATCGCCCAACTAAAAAAAATCCTTAAATTAGAAAAAAACGCTTAAACAAAATACCAAATAATCTCTAAAATATTATCCATTTGGAAAATTAAAAAAATATATACGAAATTCTTTAAAAAAGGAGATAATTAAAAAAACGCCAAAATAAAAATTGTTCAAAATGGTACATAAACAAAATTAAACAGAAATCCATAAAATTTACTAAATTTATAAATATTATTAAAAAAAAAATACATTAAATTAATAAAAAAAGTTTGAAACAAACAAATTAAAATTAGAAATCATTTTCTGAAATTATAAAATTTACAAAAAAGTCTTTAAAAACGAACAATCATCAAAATGTATAAATTATTTTAAATTTTGTCTTTTTTTAAATTAAACTTTAAATTTTAAAAACACAAGAAATCGCTAAAATCGTACCGAAATCTAGGAAAACATTGAAAATCGCCTAAACCGAATAAAACATCAATGTTTAAAAAAATCGTCAAAACTTATTTATTTACCCACAATATTCATTATAAAAAAAATTTATTTATCGTCTTAATTCACTAAATTGAAACTTAAAAAAGGAAAAAAAAAAAAAATGGAAAAAGGTCTCTTTAACTAAAACTACTTTAAGTAGGAAAATAATCGCCTAGAGAAAAACATTTTCTAGTTCAACATAAATTTTATTTAGTATTTAAATAAAAACTACAATAAAAAACCAAGTCAACAGAAAAAGCGCTTGTATAAAAAAACGCAGAATGAAAAAATATTTGTAAATATTAAAAAAAAAATAAAAAGCACTAAAATGGAAAAATACCGAAATTTTGAAAGTGTTTTATAAAATACAAATAAATGTAATTTATTTTTAACTAAACAATTAATATTAGTAATAAAATTTTATAAAATAGTAAAAAAATCTGGGAATATGTTTGAAATCGCGTAATCCAAAAAACATCACTATTAAAAAAATCGTCAAAATTTATTTATTATTACATTATTATCCGCAATAGTTATTATTTTTAAAAATTGATATATCGTCTTAATTTACAAAATTGAAACTTAAAAAAAGAAATATAAAAAATCGCCCAAATAAGTGGAAAAAGATCTCTTAAACTTCATTTTCTAGTTCAACGTAAACTTAATTGATTATTAAAAAAAATTCCATTAATAAACTAAGTAAACAGGAAAAGCGCTAGTATACAAAAAAACGCAGAATAAAATAAAATATTTCTAAAAATTAAAAAATGAAATTAAAAAGCACTAAAATGGAAAAATACCTCAATTTTGAATTAAAAACCCACAAGAAATTGTTAAAATCATATTAGAAATATGTTTGAAATCGCCTAATCCAAAAACATCTATTTAAAAAAAAAAAACCGTTAAAACTTATTTATTATTATTTTATTATTCACAATAGTTATTGTTTTAAAAATTGATATGGCTTTTTCCAAAAAAACGTCAACCACAAAAAATGGAAAAAAAAATTTTTTCTTTTCAAGATTTATTTTGAGAATTGCTTATATTTTTTTAATATATGCGTATAAATTAATTGATTCGAAAAAAAAGATAAATGGTAAACGAAGTACTACAACTTTTAGCACATACTTATGTATATTAGAAAATATGTATTTGGAACAACAATACTCTAATCTAAGGCATATTTATGATCTGAAAAACATTTTTTATTAAGTTTCTTATATAAAGGATTATAAATAGCAACATAAAAAAATTTTAAATCATGGTGGAAAAATTGTCCCGTTTACAATTTCTTTAACAATTTATTTAAAAAAATGTAATTCATATTTTATTTTGAAATCGAAACCATTTTTAGGGCACATTAGTACGCAACATTTTAAAAATAATCCCAATAAAATATTGTGTCAGGTTTCGCAGAAATCACTGTTTAAACGGTTACCCCTTAAAACCCACTACCGTTTTTTGTCCCGTTTACAATCACTGGTTTTTTGCAATTATCTCGGAAACCACGACAGTAAGCGAAAAATTTCATTTGCGGAAATTAAAGACCTAATTGAGAGTTAAAAGAATCATTAATTTAAAAAATGAAAATCAGGTTGTTTTTTACAGTTTTGTCAATATAAACGTGTGCGAATGTCCCGTTTACAATCTTGGAAGTGTCCATATATAGTTCTGACAGTTTGATTTTTAATACAAGTTAGAGTGCTATATTTGGCTGTGCCGAATCTTTGATACCCTCCACCGACAGTTCGAATGTTTAAAGAGTAATATCTGTATGATGTTATTATTATCTTAAACTGTGACGGTTTGTTATTAATTATGGATTTAGGCGACTAAACTGTTTTCCGGTAGTAGGGTTTATATGGGGCCTAGGGTAAATTATGGACCGATCTTCACGAAATTTCACAGTCTTTTTCCCAGTTCTATAAAACTTTGATGTACCAAATTTTGTTATGATAGCATTATTTTTTACGGATTTAGGCGTACTAAACTGTTTTCCGGGAGTAAGGTTTATATGGGGCCCAGGGTAAGTTATGGACCGATCTTCACGAAATAACAGAATTTTATTTCTTGTCCAATAAAACTTTGATGTACCAAATTTTGTTATGATAGCATTATTTTTTACGTTTTTAGGCGTACAAAGTTGTTTTCCGGAAGTAGGTTTTATATGGGGCCTATGGTAAATTATGGACCGATCTTCACGAAACTTAACAGTTTAATTTCTAGTCCTATGTAACTGTGACTTGCCAAAATTTGTAATGATAGCATTGTTAGTTAGGGTTTTAGGCTTAATATACTGTTTTCCGGGAGTAGGGCTTATATGGGGCCTAGGGTAAATTATTGACGGATCTTCACGAAATTTCACAGCGTGATTTCCAGTTGAATAAAACGAATTGTTGCGAAATCTTATATCATTCTGTGCATTTTTCCACCATTTATGTTAGTTTTTGTAACAAAATTATCAATTTTTTTTAGGTGGTGGTTCCACATTTTGATTCATAGCTCAGATCCTATTGAACCGATTTTACTGAATTTCAATCCCAAACTGCTTAGGATAACTACAAGCAATTTGACACCAAGTTTGTTGATTTCTTTTGAGTTTTTCGAAAGTGAGCGTGTTTTCAACAGACGGACAGACAGACGGACATGGCTAAATCGACTTAAAATTACTCAAGGACCCAGAATATATATACTTTATAGGGTCTGAGATGAATAGTAAAAAAGTTTCACACGGAATGACAAACTGAATATACCCTCTTCACAACTAATTGTGGTGGAGGGTATAAAAAATAGTTTAATCATTACATAATGTTTCAATATGTAAAAAATCGACAGCTTTATAAAAATTCAATATCAAATTGATTAAAAAACATAAAGTGAAATTATCTAAGAATTATTCATAGTTTTAGTTATAAGTTACCTTGTAAGTTATAGTTTTATGTCATATTAGTTATTTAAAAGTTGCTGATCGGTTTTAACCAAAATCGAAACCGCGGTTTTAATGCCTACAAAACCGAAAACCGACCAAAAAACCTCGGTTTTAGCTTTTACTTAAACTGTATATTTATGCTAAAAGAAATTGCAAATTATACATATTACTCGTACTTCATATACAAAAGCTTTATATATAAAAGCCTGGAACAATGGCAAGGTATCTCCAAATTCTTTAAATTTAAATATAGTACTAAGAAGAACAAATGTTTCTTTTTAATAAACTTCCAGGTAGCATTTTTTGAAATTTTTAATCATATTTAAGTCTTTTTTGATCCTTCAGCGCGATTAAAATACCAGAATATGCGCTCATTTTCGGATAATAAACGATCCTTTTGTCGGGAGAAAATGGTACCCTACCCGCGACTCTTCTTAAAGGGTCATATATGATTCGTTTTTTTATTAGTTAAGAGACATTCTCGACAATTTTTTAATAGTTTTTGTTATAGAATTTCAAATCAAACACTTTTAAATCATAAGCGCAAGTCATTTTTGTGTCGATTTTTAAGCGTGCTAATGATTAATCAGTTTTTAATCACCAAAAGTACTCAAAACAGACTCATTCCGATGATTTTTGAAAAAACGATCTTCCAAGTGAAACAAATAAAAAAAAAAATGTATTACATACATACAAAAAATGTATATGTATATAGTTTTGGAGATCAGAATCACGAAGCCTAACAGTAGAGAACTCGTGCGAGCCTTCGTAACGGTATCTCAGAGAATAGCTGAAGAACTACTCAAAATGGGGCATACCAAGATTGGCTGGTGTCGTGTAAGACTGAGGAAATACGAAAACGTGTTTCAGATGTTTTGGTACAGGACATCAACAGTGGAACTGTACAGGACCTGACAGAAGAAGTCAAGGGATATGCACCCGATGTGGAGAAGCCGGACACATAATGAAGACATGCAAAAATGAACCAAAATGTTGCATCTGTACTGAAGCGGGACACAGCCAGACAAACCACTTAGCAGGCTCAATAAGGTGTCCTAAGACAACTAGAAGAGCAAGATGAAGATACTGCAAGCCAATATGCATAGGAGCAAAACAGCTGATGCACTCTTAGATCAGCTAATAGAGGAGAAAAACGCTGATATAGTGGTTATCAGTGAACAATATGGAAAACCGAAAAGTGGCACTTGGATCGAAGATACCAACAAAACAGCAGCCATATGGATACCGACGCGTAGTACCTTGACTATTGAGGAAAAAGGCTGCGGAACCGGTTTCGTTTGGCTTAAAACGAACGAACTCACGCTCTTCAGCTGCTACCTAACACCGAACGAGGACCAGTAAGCCTTCCGTGCTAAACTGCACAGCATAGAGGATAAGGACATGGAGATTGGATGCCCTCTCATAATTGGAGGGGATTTTAACTCCCACGCATATGAATGGGGGTCGCGGTCAACAAACTCCCGAGGCAGAATGGTATTAGATATGACGGCCAGAATGGGATTAGTCATCATGAATAGGGGAAATGTCGCTACTTTTATAAGGCCGGGATGCAGGGGAACTATCCCAGACATCACATTAGCTTCGGAAAGGGTCGCAAGCAAGGTGCTTAACTGGACTGTCCTAGAGGATTATACTGGAAGCGATCACCAATACATTATGTATAACGTTGAAAGCAGCAGAAGATCTAACCAACCAAACACCATGACGACCACGCGAAAGTCGAATGTAGCAAAACTCGACACTGATGTTCTATTAGACAGAATCCCACAGGGTCACGAAACAAACGAAAATACACCAGGTGCTGAAAACGTAGTATGAAACACCATGAGGCTCATTAAGGAAGCATGTAACGGGGCAATGCCTACCATGGGTAAAAGACACCGGAAAGAAGCAGTATACTGGTGGACTGATGAAATATCCGACCTAAGACGAGCGTGCCTTAGATGTAGAAGGAAATACACTAGAGCCAGACTAACACATGCCGCCACGTCAGAAGCTGAAGAGTTCAAAAGGGCTAAAAAAGATCTAAAGGAAGCTATATTTAAAACCAAGAAACGAAAATGGGAAGAACTACGATCAGACCTTAACAACGATCCCTGGGGCCTAGGATATAAATTAGTGATGCGGAAACTTAGAGCACGCATTTCAACACCAGATTTAAAAGATGACACAAAGGAAAACATAGTGAACACCCTCTTCCCCACAGGCGAAATAGTACAAAATGGAGGTTTGACCTCGAACATGGATCCCCCACCACTTTTCACTATAACGGAACTAGAGACGGCTGCGAAAGCATTAAAAAACAGAAAGGCACCAGGACCGGATGGAATACCAGCGGAAGTCCTTAAAATAATCGCCAAAGAGACGCCACAGTTACTACTGAGGATGTACAATTGTTGCCTACAAGAAGGCATCTTTCCAAAAGTTTGGAAACGACAACGACTTGTGCTGATAAGTAAGGGAAAAGGTGATCCGGACTCTCCATCATTAGACACCGCAGAAAAACTCCTCGAAATGCTGCTGAAACCCCGAATACGCGCGGCTATAGAAAATGCTGGACTATGCAAAAGACAACATGGTTTTAGACCTGGAAGGTCAACAATAGGTGCTATCGAAGACGTTATAGAGGGAGCAAGAAAAGCGCAAGCGGGGAACCATTTTTCTAGGCGCATTGTTTTATTGGCGACCTTAGATGTTAGAAATGCTTTTAACAGCACAACGTGGGCCGACATGATAGAGGCACTGGAGACACGGCTTGGGGCTCCTGCATACATCATGAGGATGGTTAGAAGTTATCTCAGAGATCGTGTACTCATATACGAACAGGCTGGGATAACACACGAAAAGCAGATAACAGCAGGAGCAGCACAGGGCTCTATTCTAGGCCCTGAACTGTGGAACATTAGCTATGACGATATCCTCCATATCGAGATGCCAAGCGATACCTACCTGGTCGGTTACGCAGATGATATTGCAGCCGTTATAACAGCCCGTAACATGGAAGAAGCACAAAGCAAGCTAAACCAAGTTATGCTCAGAACAAAGCAATGGTTGGATTCCCATAACCTCAAGCTAGCCACGGAAAAAACTGAATTGCTCGTTATAACAAGAAAGCACATCCCACTAGAGGTAGATATGCGGGTGTTGTCTGAGACAATAAAAACAAAGAGGTGTGTCAAATATCTAGGATTGAGGTTAGATCCTAGACTGACGTTCAGACCCCAATTAGAACATGCTGCAAGTAAAGCAGCCCAAACAACGGCCTTTCTCAGCAGACTAATGGCAAATACCGGCGGGCCAAACTACAGCAAAAGGAAGCTGATAATGGCAACGACCCAGTCAATTTTATTATACGGATGCGAAATCTGGGCCGACGCCCTACAAGCAAAGTCCCGAAAGAAGATGCTTGCGAGAGTACAACGTACTGCTGCTCTAAGAGTTGCCTCGCATACCGCACGGTGTCGGAGCCCGCAGTCCTCGTCATAAGCGGGACTATCCCAATCGATCTTTTGGCCGATGAACGGAAAGCTCTTTGGAGAATACGGACACAAATCAGAAGGACAAATGAAGAAACAACAACAAGAGAGGCGCGAACGCAGATCATGCAAAGGTGGCAAGATAGATGGAACAGTGAATCACGGGGTAGGTGGACAGCAAAACTGATAACTGACCTAGATAAGTGGGTGATTAGAAAACATGGCGAAATTAACATTTATGTAACACAGATGTTTTCTGGACATGGATACTTCCTAAAATACCTCCACAGGATGGGAAAAGTGGACAGTGCTGTCTGTATCTATGGTGACGACTGTTTAGACGATGCAGAGCACACTTTCTTCAGCTGCATGAAATGGAGAGCAGAACGTCAGTCTTTAGAAGAAATTGTGGGAGAAATAACTCCAGAAAATATTGTAAATCTCATGCTGGAAAACGAGAATACTTGGAAACGCGTTGCAACGTTTATAGAAAAAGTGCTACGCAAAAAAAAGGGGGACCCCGACGTAGGAACAACGGCACCTGTTCCATAGGAACAAAATAGGAGCCCCGTCCCGAAGTAATGCGAAAGTGGTCCCGGGGCGGAAAAATGGCTCAAGAATAGGGGGGTTTTTAGTGGATGCGAGCTCCACATACCAGAACTGTGACGACAGTATCTGAGATGCGTTAGGCATTTTTCCCTCCCTCCCAAAAAAAAAAAAAAAAAAAAAAAAAAAAAAAATATAGTTTTGCTTGGATATTTTCAAAACCGAAAACCGAACCGAATCCGGACTGTTTTAATCATTTTAAAACCGAAACCACGGTTTCACATTTTTACGGTTTTTAGCAAACTCTATTAAAAATTGTCATGTATAATTTTCAACACAACTGTATTACCGCTTAAAAATAATTACTACATGAATTTCCCAGTCATTTCTAGAAACGGTTTTACAACATGATCAATTGTTATTACAGGGAGGTTCAGAAAAAGTCTAGAAATAATTATGAAATATAAAAAGGGAGTGACTCATGAATAGTTAGTTGAGTTTGTTTTGCGACATAAAACGGTTTGTTTCGAAAAAAGCAATATTGGATAAATGTTGTGAACATAATACCCAGTAAAAACTTCGCCTACAAAATAATGTGTTGAGTAATCAGAAAAACATAAAAGTACTACATATGGGCAAATCCCAGAAACAGTCCACCAACCAAAAACTTTTCAAATGAATTTTTTTTAAATGGAAAATAAGACTAGATGTATAATATCATTTTTATATTAAAAAATATGTATTTCAATGATCATTAATGCAATAATTTTTACCAAGTTCGTGAATTTTGCATTATTTTAGGTGATTTTTGTGCTTAAAATAGCACTTACAGCAGACTTATCAAAATATAAATTCGTTAAAAAAAATTTATATTCATTAGTTAAGAAATTGGTTTAAGAAATGAAATTCATAAAAATATAATTTGTTTTGTTAAAATAAATAAAATACAGTAGAGTCCCGATAATTCGTAATCGCAAGGGACCGGCCATTTCTTACGAATTATAGGGGTTTTCGATTTATCGGGGTTTCGATTTGACGGGGTTAAAATAAAATTAGTAAGAATTAACGGGGTTTTACAAATTATTTACTAAAACGATAAAAAAAAACATAAAAGACAATTGCTAAAAATAAAATATATAAAAATTATTCATGTAACAAACTGATCTTGAGAAAATAAACACACACAAACAGCGGTCAACAAAAAATCATTCTTTCTATGTTTTTGTTGTTTTTATTACGAATTATAAGTGGTAGTTAGCAAACAATTACGATTTACAAGAGGTAAAGAAGATTTTGTTTGAAAAAAAAAAATTACGAATTAGCGAGGGGACCAAAATTTATGGAAATATTACGAATTAAGAGATTTTTTCAAGGGACCGACAGTTTATTACGAATTATCGGGAATAACGATTTATCGGGGTACGAATTATCGGGATTTGACTGTATAATAATAAAATACTACTGGAAAAACTGTAGCGTGCGTCACAAAGAGTTCACGGCTTTTGTCAAAAAATCACAAAATTTTTTGACTGCGAATAAGTGCGTTTAGAATTCTCTTATAGTCATCTTTCTTTTAGGAATTAGATTTTGTATACCTTATCATGCCAATATCGCTGAAAATTAGGAAAATGCACTTAAACCTTTGCAGTGACTTCCACTTTTTGTAGCGTACGTCACAAAACTTTGTGATCAATTATTTCGCAACAAATACTTGCTAAGAAACTATGATATATGCCATTCGTAAGTACATATGAATGTCACTAAATACTATATATAAGTTGAAGCTATCTCTTTTGAAAGACCAAAAAATGTTTATATTTCAATCAGAAAACGCGTGCGAATGTAGCGTTCGTCACGCAGGATTTGCCCATATGTATTTACAATTCTACCGAAAGAACCAATGAATTTTACAAGGGATGTTCCAAAATGAATACATTCAAAAGTAAGTCATTATTTTTTTTTTTACATAAATACATCCAGACAAAGAAAAAAGGAGTTATAGATGTAGTTATAGAAGAAAGCTACTAAATTAGTCGGTGTTCATACGGCTTATGTCTTATTGACATGATTGCTACTTTATAGGCGAGAGGGACGAGGGGAAAAGAAACGAGTGCACAGATGCATGTACTGTCTTTACGTTTTGCTTTTTCATTCGTGGTTTAATTTTGTTATTGTTTTCAATGTCAAAAAAGCACACATGCATACGCACGACTATACAAAATAACAAACATGTCGTCAACATGACATGAATCATTTGACCGCCAATTCATGTTCAAAGAAGAAAAAGGAAGAATCTTGTCAATAAGATGAAATAAGTGAAAGAAGCCATTCATTTTGAAAAAGTAGGCGAAGTTTTTACTGGGTAATTAATTGTAATAAAGTTTGTTAAGTTGAATAATTGTGTGTATTTATTTGAAGTTGCAATTAAAAGAACTCAAATGCGTTTATTAAAGGAGAAACGTAACAATTTTTTAACAAATAGAATGTGGGAATTATTTCTTTTTCATAAATTATTTTTAATTATAAATTCAAATTCCACTCAAAGAAGCACGTTCGAATGGTTAATATATTTAAAATATAGTTTTTCAAAAAGTGCTAAAACGGTTAAAAACGTAAAAATGGGCAAACAGGAAAAAAGCGATCAATTCAGATAAACCGCTTAATTCAACATTATATTTAAAAAGGATTAAAATTCTTAAAAAAATTAATTTTAATTTAAAAACAGAAAAACAGCGTAAATTGTTTAAAAGTGTATAAAAAATCGCTTACATTGGGAAAAATCTTTACAAAAAAATAAAACCCATATTTAATAAAAAAAATAATGTGGAAAAGAAATGCCATTATCTTTTACCTTCTCTCCTTAAATCGTAAGACTTGACGGCTTTAAGTTGAAGAGTGTGAACCAGCACTAAGGGAAATTAAGCAGTTATTTTTTATTTTACAAAATTTTACGTTTTGTGACAAGAGGCTTTTCAGAAATAATCGATTCAATTATTATAATTCTTAATTAAAGAAATTAAATAAAAAAAATGTTCCCCATATCACATAAACACAATCACACACAAACACAAACAACAATTACAATAAGTACAATTTTTATAATGTCATCATGGCAACCAAGAATTAATTTTAATTACGTTGAATACAAATGAATGAAAACAAAATAAAACAAAGCAAAAAAAAAAACAATAACAATCTCAATGGCAACGAAATGAAAACACTTGTAATGCGCTCTTAAGAACAATTATATAAATTTTATAAATCAAAAATTTAAATGAATGTATTACCAACAGACAGACGCACATTCAAATAAAACAAATTAAAATTTAAACTTTTTATCTTTTTAAAGAACTTTTGAATTTTTTTTTTTTTACCAATTTGTAAGCAAATCAAAAAACCGAATTTTACTAGAATGGCTGAGACAAGACACATTCATAACACCCCGTCCACAACAGACATGAGTCGCTGTTAAGACTTGATGTTAAATTTTGAATAACTTAATAGTGGAGCGGGGCTGCCGGGTACTTTCTCCTTGTCCCTTAAAAAATAAAAAAAATTCCCCGAAAATTTCCAAATTAAAAAACAAAACATTAAAAAGTTACTATATATTTTTTTCTGGCCAAATTTAAAATTTTTTTTTTAAAAATAATAAGAAATCCCTAAATTAAAATTTATAATAAAAAAAATATTTTTTTTTATTTTGTTTGTAGCGACTGGTTTCAGTTTGTTTTTTTTTAAATCCTATTAATGCGATACCAGTGAGGAATTACAAAAAGAAAAATATTCTGTTTTTGAAAATTAATGAGCCAATTTATAAGAATTTGGAGCTTGTTCAATCGGTTTTAGCCATCCTTTAAATAACAATAACAAACAATACACATATCCGTCATTTATTCAATACTTCCATACATCATAAGCACTTACCAATAGCCAAGCATTCTTTTTGCCAAACTTTATTATATTGTCTTTCATATTTACTAATTTTTGGGGGAAGACATATTTGCTTGAAAATGTTCTTTAAAAAAAAGCAAATATGTGTTGTAAACGGTTTTAGATTCTTTTTTTAAATTCTTCTTTTTTAAAACACTCACTCAAGAATAGTAACATATAAGTTTTTTAAGTAAGTTTTACACACTCAACAAAATGATAATCTTTATGGCGTTTTCTTTTCTTAAAAATAATGATGCATTTTAGTTGTGTAATATATTTATTAGGTTACACGAACCCTTATAAAGTGATACATTTTTCTAAATTACAATGGAACAAAATAATAGCTACGTTTTACACTCAACACTAATGTGTATTTAGCGTGTTAAATATTGAATGCAAAGTTTGTACTAAAAGCGATATTGTAGCAATGTTCAACATATAGAAAGGAAATTAAACGTAAATAATAAAAAAAAAGGGAAAATATATTAAAAATTTGTAAAATCCCCAAAATATCCCCGTTTGATGTTCTTTGTCTTTTTTTCTCGCATAAAATCCACAACTTTGGAGATAAATCCTGATCCATTTTAATAAAATGGACTACTCCATGGACTGGTCCGATGTAATGCAAGCATGGACCATGTCATTGTTAAAAAGTGTTTGTAGTGAGACGACATGTCTTCGGTTTTTAACGACATGCTTTCGTTTTTAAACGACTTCAAAACTAATCCTCTTGAGTAAACCATGGAGTAGTTTTAAAACTACTCCTTAGTGGTCCAAAGGTGGGCTATATGGTCCTCTCCTAGGACATCGTAATGTTAAATATACCAGGTTTTTTTCATACGTTTGGGCTACTTTTGTACTAGTCCTGGTCCCTTGGGGACTACTCTTTACACGCGTGTTTGGACTGGTCCTATTATTTGCAGGGAATATTTAAATTTTTCACTATGTTTTGATAAATCGTGTCTGTGTGTGTTAATTTCTTTGCATCTTGAGGAAGGAAAATCGTGTTATCAAATAAAAAAGAGGCAACAAAATGATTGATATCAAGCTTAAACGTCATTTCGTGTTACACAAGCGTTGTTACAAGCAACGATGACTCCGAAAGCACTGGTCGCCTATAAGAGGTGGCGATACTGTTAAAAATCAACAAAGGTTTATAAAATCGTTTTCGCAGAATGAAGTAGAAGGAGATAGCTGGTAGCTTAAAAATATCGAAGGAACATGTTGGGCTTATTCTGCATGAACATTTGACCATGAGAAAGCTGTTTTCGAAATGGGTGCAGCGTTTGCTCAAAGTGAACCAACAACGAGCCAATAACTCTGATGGCTGCTGAAAGTGTGATTTCAATTGCTTTCACACCCACCGTATTCGCCAGATTTGGACCCCCACCGATGTTTACTTGTTGTCAATGCCCATGAAAAATTTTCGATTGAAATGTGAGAAATGAAACAAAAATGCCATCAATTAAAAAATTCCTCACTTTACTGTGTATGTAACTTTTTTGGCGAGTATAAACTGTCAATTTACAGAAAAAATGTGTCTGTAAAATTTCTTTGAGAAAGTTCCCGCTTTGAACTGTCAAATTAACTCACGAATAAAACGGGGCGAGAAAACATTTTACCACTAAAAACATATAAAAAATGCAAAAAATAATAATGAAAATATGTATTTTGTTCTTGGCACATTTTTTCACTGTTTAATTATTTACTTTTTACATTTTTATAAAATATACGAATGTTTCCAAAGCTCGTTTGCACTTTACATTATTTGGTATGACCGACGCCTGTATTTTCGCCGCCTTCGTTGCAAATGTTTAAATTTTAGTATATTTTGGTCGCCGTCAACGATATGTGTGACTGCCGTTCTCAACGTCTACAATGTCACATCGGCTTCGAGTGCAATGTTATGACATTTATAACGTTACAACGTAATCTATTTTGATAGATAAATGAGTTACAGACACATTTTTTTCTGACTATTCGGTAACGATGGAATATTTTGATTCATATCTTTTCGATGCGAGAAGTTCTCACTAAAGTTACAGAACATGGATGCAGGTTACAAAACATGCTTGCTGGAAAGAGATTTGGTTCGAATGAAGAGGTTATTGCCGAAACAGAGGCCTTTTTTGAGGTCAAAGACAAATAATAAAAAATAAAAGAAAGGAATGAATAAAGCCGAATTTTGACAAAAAAAAAAAAAAAAAAAAAAAAAAATTGTTATTTTATTGATCATCGTACGGACTTTGGAGACGATGAGCTTTCAAAATGCCTTGTGCTCAAATGATTTAAAATACCTTGAACATACATTTTAATTGTTTTATTTCTCACACATCCCACGTACGTAATAGCTTTTAGCACTTAAAATTACTTAATGGTTCCACTATTAAAAACTATTGGAACTGTTTGAAGTAAAATTTTATGTTGCTTCACATACCATTTTTATTATAATGGAAAAATCATCATCATCATCACAATGTTTGACTTCGAGGAACACACGCATAAAGTTACATTCAAGTATTTTAAATGTTACTATCATGACCCCAGCGGGAAAAAGAAGTAGCAAAGAGGCCTTCATTTTTGCAGACATAGGGCCTCTTAGGCGCATTCCAACTTCATTTTTATTTTACACGGCTTTTCATTGGAGACCAAGGTTTCTTGAAGAAATTTCCTAAGACGCGACAGTTAAAGAGCAGATGTTCACGCGGTTCGTCATCTACCTCGCAGAATCTGAATTGCTTGGTAATAGCTGATGCTACCTGAGCTCAGAGTGCCCAGTAAATAGCCCCGGTAAAGTACCTTTAGCTTATTTTTTTTTTAAGCAAGAGTAACATACGTGATTTACCATGGCAAAAATCTTTTAGTTTGCTTGCAAACTTAATTTCTCTTTCTTTCTCTCATTTTCGTCCTAAATGCTTTTTTAAAATAATACTCACAATTGGCTTACCACAAGACACTACTACATTTCTCATGCGTTGCCACCATTTAAGAACCGAAGAGTGAAAAAACTCTTTACACCACAAGGGAACTGTATCAGTATAATTAGTCTGTGTTCATACGGCTCATGTCTTATTGACAAGATTGCTATGTACTTTATTGGCGAGAGGGACGAGGGCAAAAGAAACGAGTACACAGATGCATGTACTGTCTTTACGTTTTGCTTTTTCATTCGTTGTTTAATTTTGTTATTGTTTTCAATATCAAAAAAGCACACATGCATACGCATGACTATACAAAATAAAAAACATGTCGTCAACATGGCATGATCATTTGAACGCCAATTCATGTTCAAAGAAGAAAAAGGAAGAATCTTGTCAATAAGACATGAGCAGTATGAACTGAGACTTAGGAACATTCCTTTCTTTACGAGCCAAAAATTCACAAGCGTTAACACTCAAACCGTGTTTGTGTAAGGTGTGGACTACTGATGTTTGACCAGAATTGTAGTTGTCCACTTCATAGCATGAATGAAGAATGGCTGTTTCGATTTTTTTTTATACATTTTCAATATAAAATGTTTTTTAAGGGTTTAATATTTCGCGATTTTTTTCACTTCACTGGAAAAATATTTCATACAAATTATAAATACCAAAACTACAGGGATGACATTGAGAAATTTAAAATTGTACCAACAACCTTTAAAAATTGTACCTTTTTGACCTTAATTGTACTAAAAGATTTTTATTTTAGTTTAAATTATTTTTATACCCTCCATCAACCACATCTCAGACCGCATAAAGTATATACATATATTCTGGCTCATTGAGTAATTTTAAGTCGATTTAGCCATGTCTGTCCGTCTGTTGAAAACACGCTCACTTTTAAAAAACTTAAAAGAAATGCACAAACTTGGTGTCAAATTGCTTGTAGTTATCCTAAACAGTTTGGGGTTGAAATCCAGCAAAATCGGTTCAATAGGAACAGAGCTATGAATCATAATGTGGAACCACCACCCTAAAAAAATTTATAATTTTGTTACAAAAACCAACATAAATGGTGGAACAATGCACGGAATGATATAAGATTTTATTCGACTGGGAATCACACTGTAAAATTTCGTGAAGATCGGTCCATAATTTACCCTAGGCCCCATATAAACCCTACTCCCAGAAAATAGTTTAGTACGCTTAAAACCGTAATAAATAATGCTATCAGAATAAAATTGAATAATTCACAGTTTTATAGGACTAGAAATAACATTAACAAATTTCGTGATGTAAGTGTCATCGTCCGACGTTAAAACTGAAACAAATAGAAACACATGTTTCGACAAATGTTGCCGGGTCTGTGGGCACCTTAAGGTCTGGCAATGTGGTGAAATATACTGCCAAAGAAAAATTGCCACCAATAGTAAAATATCAGTTCAGATGTTTGTCAGAGAACCATATAGTTTCATTGGCAAAGTTGTCAGTTCACACGGTCGTCAGATAATTGCATGGCAAGAATTGCCAGACCTGTTTAAGAAAATGAAAATTGCGTGTTTTTTTTAAATTGAAAAAGTGGAAAAGGCAATAGCAAGGATTTTTACTTCTTTATGTTGTTTTAGTAATTTTCATTAAAATTAATTTAAATTTTGCAAAATTTTACTTTGTCTGTGTTCATACGACTCATGTCTTATTGACAAGATCCTAAAGCCCATTTTCTATCCCTAATACGTATGTACTTGCAGCGTTGCCAATAGAAAAAGGTTTCTGAGAATGATGTCATTTAATATGCATAAACTTCGCACATCTAATAATAAGAAATAAGCTTCCAATGTCTGACAATGATCTACAAATTGCAACGAAGAGTGTTCACACGATTGTCGGATATCTAACATCGAGAAAACTTTCGAATGTTCTAGATGGCTAAATTACAGTATAAATACTTGCGGCGGCTAGCATCAAAATACAGTATTAGTTCAGACTTTGTCAAGTTAAGACCCCATCACGCGGAGAAAACTATAAAACATTGTAGTGTGTTGTTGTCCCTTTCTAATTTTTATAATAAATTTTTTTATTTTGTTAGAAATCGCATTTTAATTTAAAAGCCGTTTTTTTACTTTATTATCTTAAAGAAATTTCCTCTGAAAGTTACAAACTGATTTAAGATTTTTACTTATGCTCAGTTTTTTCTTAAATCTTTAATAAATTTAGTTACAAGTGGGCAACATTAAAATTTACACTCTAAAATCACGTTTGCCACAGCAAAATGCTGTCACATAATAAATAAATAAATTATGAATTTCAATTGAGTTGAAACTTTTGCCAAACACCAAAGACGTCTTAATCAAGTTTTGGCCAAAATATAACATTTTCTTGAGAATAAATTTAAAAATTTACAAAAAAAAAAAAAAAAAGTTAAAACCATTAACCTTCACATTATTGAAGGGGCTAAATGTGAAGGGTGATATAAATAATTTATAAGTGAATTTAAAATGAAAGAGAAGTTGACGAAAGCAAGAAATATTTTTACTTTAAATTTAAACTATTTTGCTTAAGTACGAGTTAGAAGTTTCTGTTCTCTGACTTGTCAGTGTTAGGAAAATTTATCTCATTTTATATTATAATATTTTTTTTTTTAGTTTGTTATGAAAATAAAAATTCTTTTCACTTTCATTGTCTTATAGAAAGTGTCTTGATTTGAAAAAGGTTTTTTGTTTGTCTTGAGTTAATTTGCTTCCAAAAATACCCATAAAGTTAAACAGTTTTTTACTGTTTATATTGATTTTGTTTCGATTTCGAAAGCTCAACAGCACCTACTAAAAGACTGAATTTCTCTTAAATACTAGATATGCCTCTTATGGTTCCTAGAAATATAAAAGAAGTAATTAATTAAGCTCGAGGTCCAGGTTTTTTTTTATAAAATCATATTTTATTTTTCCAATATTTCGCTACAAAACATCGAGAAGCATCATCAGGGTTAAAGCTACAAAAATATATAAAAACAGATGAATGATTCCTAGAAACTTAAGAATATTTTTATCAAATGTCATCTTTTAGAAAAAAAATAGAAAAAGGTATACCTTTTTGCATGACCATTGCGCTATTACAACGCCATCCAAAAAAATTAACGAGTTTCTGCCACTTTTCACCATGTGTTTTTGGTTTTTATGTCGCCGGGCTGAATTCATTGTTGTGTAGTCTTCGGGCAAAAGATCTAGAACCCTTTCCACCAAAAGGACAATTTTCCTGTAAAATTTTGTTTTTGACACTTAAGCTTTTTTTGCGGTTATTTGTTCAAAGTTTACTTTAACCGTTCTGTTAACAGCTGATCGTAGTAGTTAAAGAAACAAACAAACAAACAAACGCATTTTCATTTTTATATACATACATATGTATGTACATACAAGTATAGATTACATATAAACAAATATTATTAATTGTTTCATTTTTAATTACTTAATTATTCTCTTGTATGTCTGCGCACTTAAAGTCACATTTTCAAATGAATTATATGCCAATTAATAATTAAATATAAACATGAATGGGCATAATATGAGTGAATAAATATTTAACGACAACCGTATTTACACATTGCAAATAAAAAGATAAATTATTTACATTATTTAAACATAAACAAGAAAAAAAGCAACAACAACATTGACAAGTGACGACAACATTTAAAGATTTAAAGTGAGTGTTCCATGAGTCGTACAACCGCTAATGACGGCATTATCATATTCAACAAAGTGACACTGTAATATAATACAATTTTATTTTATATTATTTTTTTACTTTTTCCACTAGTATACAAAAGTCTATAAACTTTTGTCATAAAAATTTAAAAGCTTTACATTTCAAAATGCGCGCACACACACACTCATACAGACATACAAAAATGCATGCTTTTATTAGTAAAGGCAAAAACTTCCCAGCAAACACAGCAGCTTGCTATGCAAATATGAATGATAAAATAATGTTTCGAGTTTAAAACGCTAGAAAATGTGTGGTTAGCTTATTCGCCTTTTAAGGCAAAGCTCCAGTGTTGCCAAAACTTGGTGACCAAAAAGGGTTAAATTTACGGAAAAAATGACTAAATCTTTTTTAAATAAAAACACATTAAAATTCAATAACAAAAAATAATTAAATTATTTAAAGTTGTTAACGATGAAATTGTGAGTTAAGATTAATTTGTTAAATAAGAATAAACGTAAATTAATATTAAAATAAATTAATATTAAACAATTAAATCATCGAAAAATTCGATGTCGTTATTGTTCATCTCATAGGAATCACTCATTAGTTTCAAATAATCATAGGTTTTAAATAATTTGAAGGTACATCGTTATCAAGACCACATTTACCCAACCTTTTGAGTCCAGATCTACAATTAAAAACAAGTTAGAAAGTATAGTCGGTTAAACCCGACTTTATGATGCCATTTACAACATTAGAACCTTTGTACCAAATTTTATCAAATAATCTCTAAATTGCGACTTGTACTTTGCGCACAAGGTTTACATGGACAGCCAGCCAGCTGAACAAACATCGTAAATTCGACTTAGAAAGTGATTCTGAGTCAATTGGTATACGTAAAGGTGGGTTAACGACCAATATTTAAAGGTGTTACAGACATCAGCACAAACGCATAGTACCCTCTCCACAATTGTGGTGGTGGTATAAATATTGTATTGTTATGGTAAAAACATTTACCTAATTGATCAAATCGAATTAACGGTTGCTTAATATAACCTATTTCTCAAATTACTTTTAACGATGTTTACTTGGCTAAACCCCCTCTTTACTTCAGCATTATACCTTGGAAGTGAGAGCAACTTTATAGTCTATTCTGAAATTTCTAAAACAATTGTTACCGCAAAAACAAAGGGATGCACCTTTATTGAAAATACTTTCAACCAGAAAGAAACAGCGATGTTTGTGTTGATCCATTTTAAAAATTTAATAGTGGAATACTGTACCTTTATTTTGAAAGATGTTTCAGCGTCATCGCTATAAACTGATTTTCAACATTTGTAAAAGTTGTGATTTAAATTTAAGCTGTTTTAATTGTTCAAAATGTTTATTTTACTTTTATAAATTTTTATAATCAAATAAAAATTATTCTTTTAAAAGAAAAGCGGCACAAAAATTTTATGGCTAAACAAGTTCAAAAATGGCTAAAAAAAATGGCTAATGGCTAAATACATTTTTTAATGGCTAAACAGGGTGAAAAATGGCTAAATCTAGCCACTAAATGGCTAAATTGGCAACACTGCAAAGCTCATTAACTGAAAGTAAATTTTTCGAAGCCGATTATATTTTAATATTTAAAGTTTGCTTTGTAAACAGGGTGAAAAATGGCTAAATCTAGCCACTAAATGGCTAAATTGGCAACACTGCAAAGCTCATTAACTGAAAGTAAATTTTTCGAAGCCGATTATATTTTAATATTTAAAGTTTGCTTTGTAATAAAACTAAACTTGACTTTTGTTGTAATCTACATCAAATAGGGGGAATATTTCCCCAATTAAAATAATGGTTGGCATGAGTTGCCAGAAGAAAAGAAAAAGTCTTAGATGTAGCGTACTCTGAAATAGTTGCGTAGAGAAAATCAAGTAGACCTTTTGACTTTTTACATAGAAATATGCTATAAATTTTATCTTTTGTCCTTTTCCGAGAGTAAAAACTTTTGTTTTACAAGATTTCTGTAAAAAAAGAATTTGATGGCAAATATTATAAAAATATTTCTCTATTAAATATAATTAAATGACTAAAATAATAAAAATAACATTAAAAGTGTATTAAAACAACTTTAAAATGCTTGCGTTTTACGTTTTCAATTTCCAGCTCACCCCTGTTAATGTTGGGTCTGTCCCTTCGGCTTTTTGTAAAAGCCCAATGTTGTGTACAATTTTGAACTATAAATTTTATTTATTATTTTTTAAAGTTTGTATTTATATTTAGAGTTTTTTTTTTAAATGTTTTTGTGTGTTAGTAAAAGTCTGGTAATACTGTGTTGGAAAGTTGTAAAAAAGATTTACATGGATGCCAGTTCTAGGGCCTACTCCATGGTAAATCTTAATAAAGGTGCATGTAGACGACATGTTTTTTACATCTGACTTCTCAACTTTTCAAGTCATATGTAATTGTGCATGTCTGTCAAAATGGCTGTTTTACAGAATATTCGGTAACAAACGTACATGAAATTTGCTTCTGACATTGTCTCTGTTTTTTCCCCATAGTTGTTGCAAAAACCAACACAAAAATGCCGTAAAATAATTTAGCCATCTTAACATACTTTTCTTTTAATTCAAATATACCAATTTAGGATATTATAATAAAACGGTTTTCGTATATATATTCACATAAATTCTATTCAATAGTGGGATGATCATACATATCTCGGAATTGTAAAATATAAACTTCAGCCGGCTAATGATTCCGCCAATAGTGGACGCCGCTGCCGGTTTCTTCTCGGCATAGATTTCTGATGTCAGATGGTTTGTCAGAAGAAAATAGAGCATGCTCTAATTGAAATTTTGTCAGATGACTTTGCATCTGACTTTTACAGAAGCAAAGTTTAAAAGGTAACACACGACATGTATGTATTTTGCAGTGGGAAATTTGACATGTCAGATGACAAAAACATGTCGTGTACGGTCGCCTTAACTGGGTGACAAACAATGCTTTTACCAACCTCCCCCGAGCTTAGGAGCAACCAGCACACACAGGTAGTTGAGTGTTAATCCGGAGCTGGAGCTATGTAGCCTTCGCATCTGTAAAGTAGCAACAGCACCTCTTTTGGGCAGAACTTTCCCACAAGTGGTGAAAAGTGGGCTTTTAGGATCTCCTTTCCACAAGCTTGGGTAGTAAACCACAACCACCATGTGATACCCGGAAGTATTTTTTTAAACGGAAAAGCGAAACTAACGCAAATACAAACTTGCTAAAATACGGAAAGCATTTCCCGCAAGACGCATACTAACGGAGGCCTCAGCTAATAGTCAGTTAGCTGCCGTGCCACCGGGGACTACTCAATCCTCTGACACCAGATAGGATTTCTGGTCAGCCGCGATAGTGAAGATCTCCTCAGATCTGTCAATTTTGGTATTTTTGCCGAATTAAGATGATCCCTACAAACCCCCGAGAGCACTGGGTTAAACACAAATTTAATATCAAAGTGGGCACCTTTGTTGGCTAGTTGGCAGTGAGGTTGTATATCTGTGTGAGGATTGCGGGCGGGTTCAATTCCTCCCCAGAGACTTTGTTTATTTTCACTATAAGGGGCTGAAGGACAACGTTCCTAGTGCTTCTTAAATTAAAGTGGAATAATTAAAACAGAAAAATCAAAGTAAAAATTGTTTTAAATTATTCAAAAGTTTTTTGTTTGTTTGCTGGGTAACTACAAATGAAGAATTAATAATATTTTTACTTTCATCATCTATCACTCTCTCTCTCTCTCTCACCCTTGCTATTAACAATATTAATTGCAAAATTAAAACTTTTTCATCAGTGTTGCCATTAGTATACGAAAGATACATTTTTCGTATCTTTTGATGGCTTCACGTACCATGTATAATCCTGACATTTTTCGTATCTTTTGAATCTGTATGCAAAATGTACTAAAACTTACTAAGACGGATCATCGTAAGCTTTCATAATGGTGAAAAAAAACATTAAGGATGTTTTAACATACGATTCACCTCAATCGAGGAATACAAGTAGTGCGAAGTTGTTCGGAGGAAATATGAACATCTTTTATTTTCAGGAAATTTATATGAACTTTTTGATATAATCTTGATATAAACGACTCAACTCGTATATTAATTTTTACAAAAATGAATTTGAAAGATAGTTTCATATAATTAATTTTAATGTTTGCTTATATTTTTTTTTTTAATTACATTCCTAATATTTATGACTTAAATAAAAAAAAAAATTTAATTCATATGATATCATTAGGGCTGCCAGATAAATTTGTGAGGAAATCTTTAGTTTCCTAAGAAAATATAAGAAAATCGTCTTTATCGTTTCGAAAAAGTCGGACAACTTAAAATTTAGTTTTTTGTAAACAATTAAACAATTTTTTTAAATGGCACAGCGAAAAACGCTTCTTAAATCGTTGTGGGAATCGCTTAAGACGTGGGTAAAGATAATCTAACGAGACTTTCATGTCAAGAATCGTTTAAGACTCCTGTAGATATTCTCTTACAAATCGTGAAATGCTCACCGTATTATTGTTGAACATATGAGTTATACGGAGAGTCGTAAAAGGTTCATTCGATGATGGTTTGCCGAAAGATAAACAAAGTGTAACTTGTTGTTTTTATACTCTGAAAATAATTAAAGATTTTCTTAAAGGCTCAGTTAGGCGAACGTTGCTGTTCCGTATCTGTACTGTATCCATCAGCTGTTCGCTTTTTGTTCTATGAAAACCAAAACAAAAGCTTACCGAAATGCAATGTATCGTAGTTGCAACGTACCAATCTGTATAAAATAGAATTTCATGCCGTTGTTACGTGATATTTGTAAGATAGTGATGGTCGGCTTGTAAGTTACATTGAATGAGGGTAATTTTGCTCTTTTTTTTGGTACTTTTTTCAGTATATCTATGGAATTCCGACAAAACAACCTACAATACAACATATTTCCAAATATACAAATATACATATGTTTAGATGTTTAAAATAAACAAATGCATATACACATACAATGGAAATGTGAAACATATAAAAGACTTTAAATGGTATCAAAACCTTTTTTGGTGTATGCACATTTACAATATATGAATGCTAAAAATTTATATATGCTAATATACAAACTTATTAAGCTATCACTACTTTTCGTGACACAACGTTGACGCTCTTGCTTTGGTATGACATATCAGCGTTTAAGCTGAGCGAAAGAAAACGTTCCGCCTTCCGGTCTTGTTAAGGTATGGCTGTTAAATATTCCAAGATTAAAAAACGAAATTGTCAGAAAATGTAACGTTTTATTTAGACTTTGGAGACGGGAAAAAATCGTAATTTTTTAGAAAAAAATCAGCAAATCAAAATTTGCTAATTTCGGAACAAAAATCGCCAAAATGACGATAAATCGTCAAATCTGGCAGCCCTGGAGTATGAAATAAAAATGTAAAGTTAAACGTTGAAATTGGACTTAATTTTTTTTTAAATGTATCTTTTTGGTAAAAAGTGTATCTTTCTCGAAATTTCACTGGCAGCACTGTTTTTCATGCACAATGCAAGTGCCGGTTCACACACGTCAAGTTTGACTCGTCAAGTCTTGAGCTTTTAGGAGGGAAGGGAAAAGAGAATGCCATTTCTTTTCCCCTCTTTCCTAAAAACTCAAGACTTGACGAGTCAAACTTGACGTGTGTGAACCGGCACCAAGAGAGTGTATGTGTGTGTGTGCTTCAGTGCTGCCATGTTTCTGTATGATATAAAGTTTTTTTTAAGCGTTTAATATTTGTTAATTTAAAAAGTACTTAAACATAAAATTTAAACAAATAAATGAAACTCGTAAATCATCTCATATGTCTTGTTGGCAGTGGGTGTTTGGATTTTGTTTAATACTTTTTGCTGACAGGGCGTATTATTTATATTCTGTGAATTAATAATTTGTTGCTTTCATTTTTATTACTCATACGCATTTTGTTGTATACGCAGAATATTTTTATGTGGCGTTTTAATTTTTTATTAGTTTTGCATTTTCCCTTTACAGAGTTTTTAACGAAATTGCATTTAAATATTGATGCAACACCAGATATTGGGGGGGGGGGGGGGGGGGGAGGGGAGAAAGTGTTGCAAGGAAGCAGCAAATGTTCCAAAAATCGGTAAATTGTCATTTAATTTAAGTTAATATTTTATATTATTTTAAAGCAAAAACCCTCAACAGCTTAAGGTAGGATTTAATCAGCCGTATAAGGAGTGTTTTATTATTACAACTTTACTTTTACCTCTTCCTTTAATTTATCGCTTATTTTAGGTAAACGTGATAATGATATAAATTTATGCTGTGCGTTTTTAAAACCAAAAATAAAATCCGTTAATTTAATTGTCTTGACAGACAAATGCTTTTTTGATAAAACAAATCGGCAAAATGGTTAAAAAAAAATTATTTACTAAAAAAAGCCAAAATTAAAAACAATTATTTAAGCAAAAAATCGCAAATTTTACAAAAAGGAAATTGATAATTTTTAAAATTAAATAGCGATTTTATTAGAATCGCAAATTTCACTAAAAATCGCCTAAATAAAAAAGAAGTTTAATTTTTAGAAAATCCCGTTTATTTTAGACTTTTTACAGAAAATCTTTTTGCGTCAACTAATAGGGATACGAAAAGTTAATACAAAAAAAAAAAAAAAAACAAATTATATTATTTGAAATTTAGAAAATCCCGCCTTTATACTTTTTGTACAGATAATCTCGCTTTCTCTGGTTAATGAAGTTGTAGAAAAAATTATTTCCAAATTTTTTTAAATCGCAAATTTTTCTTTCGCTTATATAAAACAAATTGACTGCCTGTTCAACATTTTTAAACGGAAATGGAAAATATTTTAAAAACCGAGTTTTTCATACAAATTTTCTATGCGAACGTTAACGTTCGAAATTGTTGACCGGCAGTTTTAATATTTTCAAACCATCGAAAATAAAAAACAATCCTGGGGCCTAATTCTGACAGTCGTGATCGAGTACTTTCTCGATTCGAAAGCAATTTAATATCTAATTCTTTCAGTCGATACTGACAAATCGAAATTATTTGTTCAGTATTGTGAAACTCAAATTAATGCTTTACAACACTTCAAAAATAATTCCGATTTGTTCAGTATCGACTGAAAGAATTAGATATTAAATTGCTTTCGAATCGAGAAAGTACTCGATCACGACTGCCAGAATTAGGCCCCAGGATTGTTTTTTATTTTCGATGGTTTGAAAATATTAAAACTGCCGGTCAACAATTTCGAACGTTAACGTTCGCATAGAAAATTTGTATGAAAAACTCGGTTTTTAAAATATTTTCCATTTCCGTTTAAAAATGCCAGAATCAGGCCCCTGGTTGTTTTACTTTTTTTTTTCTACTGAATATTTATTTTTTTATATTTAATTAAATTTTTATTTAAATCAATTAATTGCTTGCACAAAAAAAAACCAAAAATTGCATCTTTAAAAAATTTCTTAAATCCCAAAAAATATCTATAATTTTAAACATTTGAGTTTAATGTTGATTAGAGAAAGATAATTGGAAAAGAGTATGTTAAGTGATTCTTATGCAAGCAGTTTTTATGAGATTGTTATTGAGAAGAAGAAGAAAACAAAAGAGGGAAGGCATTAACAACTTAAAATGCTGCAAAACGAAAGGTGCATTGTATGTACACAAAAGCAGCTCCAGGCGAATTCGTATACAGGTGGTGTCGGAACTAGAATAATTCAAAAACAACAAAAATAACATATGGTTTTTTGCATTGCATTGTTAGAGCTTATATCGTGTAATTTTTAAACTATTATATTTTTGGCAACACTGGTTTAAACAGCTGACGCACGTTTCGTGTTTTGTTTCACTGTCAAACATCTTCAGTTTGGTCTATAATTTAACAATGAATCGTCTTACAAACGAACAGCGCTTGCAAATTATTGAATTTTATTATCAAAATACGAGCTCTGTTGAGAAAGTTCATCGCGCGCTTCTTCCATTTTATGTGTTCAGCGACGAAGCTCATTTTTGGCTCAATGGGTACGTTAAAAAGCAGAATTGACGATTTTGGAGTGAAGATCAGCCAGAAGCATTGCAAGAGCTACCAATGCATCAAGAAAAAGTCCAATTTGGTGCGGTTTATGGGCTGGTGGCATCATTGGACCGTAATTCTTCAAAGATGATGCGAATCGTAACGTAACTGTGAATGGTGAGCGCTACCGTGAAAAGATATCCAACTTTTTTTGCACAAAATGCAAGAGCTTGACTTGCATGACATGTGGTTTCAACAAGACGGTGCCACATGCCACACACCACGCTTAACAATGGACTTATTGAGAGGCGAGTTCGGTGAACATTTTATTTCACGTTCGGGACCGGTCAATTGGCTGCCTAGATCGTGCGATTTAACGCCTTTCGACTATTTTTTGTAGGGCTATGTTAAAGCTCATGTCTATACACACATGCCCGCTTCAATTGACGCATTGGAAGACAACATTGAAGCATTTATTCATGAGATACCAGCCGAAATGTTGGAAAGAGTATGCCAAAATTGGACTAAGCGGATGGACCATTTGAGGCGCAGTCATGGTCAACCTTTGCATGAAATTAAATTATATGGACCGTACTATCGATTCAAACAAAGATTTTATTCTGAATTTTATGTGTTTTTTTAAACTTTTCTATAGCTCTTAAAAAATCACCCGATAGCTCGAAATGTCAACCATTCTAACACACTAACAAATCAAAATCAGATGCTGTTTTGACATCACCTGTAGCTAATTCGCCTTGAATGCAGTTAAAGAAAATGAGAATTGAAAAAGTTTCTGCTCCAAATATTTCATAATAAGGCTGAGTTACCATTTACGTAATTTTCTTTTAACTTTCTCTGAATTTCACTTAGTTTAATTGAAATTGCTTTAAGGGGCTTTCTAATTTTAAGTCCAAATTATTTATAAAATTTATTGGCAAGTTTTTGTAATTCGACTATGACTGTTTCCAACTGAAAGCGAATGAATTGTTTAATAAAATAAATCCTTTCATCAATACATTTCTTGTTTAAACTTTAACCATTTCTCCCTCTTCCTCTTACCACCGGTTTTTTAATTAAACTTTCAACTTTTTTTGTGTCCGAGTACATCTGCAGGAGTCCCTTGAGTTTTTTGTTTAGCTTTCATGTGTCTCCATTCATGCGTTGTCACTTTTTTTTGTTAAATCATCAAACAGTTTGGATAAAATCTATTTCAAATAATCAGCCGCATTTTAAACAAAAAGGCAAAAGAACATTAAAAAGTGTTCTTTTTATTTGTACAATAACGAACTGCCCGTTGAGTATTAATCAAATTAATTTTTATTAGTTAATAAAAATTGTTACAATGTTAAGTCCTAATGGAAGTCAATTCTTGGAAAATTAATTAGGAGAAAATAAATGTTTTCATGGAAAAAGTTAATAAAAGTAATAAAAATCAACAGGTATTTTTTATGGTAATTTTAAGGAAAAGCTGCCTTTTCATTTACCAAATGAAAAGTGAGAAATGTTTAATTTGAAATGGCTTTATGGCAGAGAAATTAAATTCTATTTCCGCTGAAATACTTATACCCACACCATGAAAGTGAAGAGGGTATCATGCGTTTCTGCTGATGTTTGTAACTTTTATGAATACTGGCCTTGGGAGCTAAAAGCGCTTTCTGATTTGATCTAACGATGTTTGTTTGTACATGTAAACCTTGGTACAAATGGTTCAATTATCAGAAGGACGAAGAATATTGAAAATGGTGAGAATCGTTCATTTATTTCACATGGCCTCCATACACACTTCTTTTCGGAATACTCTTTGCACCCATAAACTATTTTATTATGTTGGTATTAAGATTAAATTTGTTTTAAGAACATCTTATAGCAACATAAATCTTCTTAGCAATTATTTTTAATAGGGTCATATATGCTCCCATACTAATATGTACTACTCCCTCAAAATAGCTTTAAATGCCATGACTTGATTATTTCTATTGGTATTGATATAAAATATGGCGATAAATTTTATAAAAGCTACTTCTTCTTCGGTTATCCTTAAGCATATGGCCTCAACCATCCTCTTTTACCGGAGTCTGTTACGAGATGTTTGGCTGACGTTATTCCATGTGTAGTTTGCAGCTCCGCCCCCATCGTCCTTCTCCATGCTCTAGCAGATGTGCGATGCACCAACACGCCGGATTCTTCCCTTCGGGTTCCACCGAAGATCTTGTGGAACTAGGTAGTAAGTTTGCCTTCGAAGTGTGTTGGCAGAGATTTGGTTCGCCGCATTCAGCAGATCAACATTCCGTATGTGATTCGGCCACCATATATTCGAAAATTGCATTTGTTTACAAAGGACGCGCGTCAATTGTGTTTGTTCGTTGCGAATTTTCGGAACCATGAAAGAGAATAGACTTGACGCTTGATACTGCCCAGATAATTTTAGGTGCTTGCGCATTCAACTACTGCGCTATCTACATTTATGCGTGGTGAAGCATTTGCGCCCTAGTCACCAGCAATATATTATATTGAATTTGGAAAGATTGATTTCCCGCCCATATGCACGGAACTTAAACCCAATAGCGTTAATATTTTCTGAGATGGCACAGAGACACACATCATCGACATATTCTAAGTTCTCGAGATGTTTGAAGGTTGTCCATTTGATACCGTGTCTACCATTCAAAGCCTAGCGCATTTTGTCATCGACAACGAGGAGGAAAAGTATCGGCGAAACGATACATCTTTGCCTTACAGCAGTTTTTACCCCAAATGCATCCGACAGTTTACCGTTGTGTAGAATTCGGCATTTGAAATCTTCTTACATGGCCCGGATAATATTTTTTCGGTGACATTTACGCATCTCCAATATCCTCTTCAAATACCACCGGTTAACACTTCATAATGTCTATAAATGCCAAGTAAAAACTGATTCTCCCGAAGTATCTTGCTCGGCAATGGGAGTAGTGTTATTCCACGGAAGTTATTGCAGTCTTTAGGGCGAAAATTTTTTATTATTTTTACTAGTATACACACATTCGAAGAGACTGGCAGCGCTTCTTCTATGGGAAGAGGAAGAGTGGGTGACACAATGTCGGCCATCCTCTCAAATTGCATGGAAACATCCCAGCAGAAATGTTATCGTTGCCTGGGACCTTGTTGCGCCTTAGAGTTTTAATGGCATTCTTTACCTCTCCTATTGTTGGTGGGTTGTCAGTGTGCCCCGGTAGGCTAGCTGTTTGTGAGCTTGTGTATCAGCGCCGGGGTTGCAGGTTCGATTCCCACCAGAGGCTCTGATTTCTTTCCTGCAGCCAAGCGTAGAGCTTCGCGGGGATTAAAAAAAAGTTTATATCACTGTTTATTGCAGAATGCACTTCCATCGGTGGTGTTAAACCGATTAGATTGTTTAGAGTTGACTTAAAGTGCTTCAGCCAACGCAAATGCTGTTCGTCCGGATTTGCAAGCAGAGTTACACTGCTGCTCCAGATGGGACTATTGTTGTAAGTAAACTTGCCAAAAAACTTTCGAGACATGTTGTATAAGGTTTTCATGTGATTTTTTCCGGCCACTTGAGCTTGACTCGCTTGGTTATCAATCCATATTCTCTTGTTCCTTCTTGCAGACTTTTTGAGTTGGTTTTGGACAGGTCACGAAACGTTGTACGGAGCTCTGCAACATCTTCATAACCAATTTTTTTAAAACTTTACGTTCTTCTAGAAGTTTCCATGTCGTTTGTGTGAGTCTTAAGGCTCAGTTAGGCGAACGTTGCTGTACCGTATCTGTACTGTATCAATCAGCTGTTCGCTTTTTGTTATATGAAAACCAATACAAAAACTTACCGAAATGCAATGTACCGTAGTTGCAACGTACCAATCTGTATAAAATAGAATTTCATGCCGTTGTTACGTGACATTTGTAAGACAGTGATGGGCGGCTTGTATGTTACATTGAATGCGGGTAATTTTGCTCTTTTTTTTGGTACTTTTTTCAGTATATCTATGGAATTCCGACAAAACAACTTACAATACAACATATTTCCAAATATACAAATATACATATGTTAAGATGTTTAAAATAAACAAATGCATATCGTTAGCTAAAATGCAAAAAGACGTAACTAACAAAAAATTCAAAATCGAGTTTTTGATTGATTATTATGAATGCTATAAAACTACATGTCTTGACAAAATTTTACACTTCTGCGATCAAAAATTGCGCTTTTATTAACAAAAAACAAAGGGATGTAACTACAAGTTTTTTTGTTTGATGTATGCAAAACGACGTAATTACACATTTTTTTTTCTAAGAAAATATAATGAAATGGTTTTCTTTGAAAATTGGTTGAAGAATTCCATGGACGACTTATCAATGTATGTTTTTCTGACATGTTTATAGTTTTCACTTTACAAAGTTTTAAGCTTCTCCTCTAAAATTATATTTTTGTTAGTTACGTCTTTTTGCATTTTAGCTAACGATATACACATACAATGGAAATGTGAAACATATAAAAGACTTTAAATTGTATCAAAACCTTGTTTGGTGTATGCACATTTACAATATATGTATGCTAAAAATGTATATATGCTAAAATACAAATTTATTTATTGTAAATTTATAATATAAATATTAAATTATTAACATTTTTTACATACACAAAATACTGTTTTAATACCATTTAAATCACGTGGTACCTTTTCTGCACAACGGTCACCATTTGAAAATTTTTGATTCTCATCACTGTTTGTTTTGTTTTATGTATACTATTGCTTTTAGTTTATGTATGGGAAAACATATGACAAGTTTTTAAACGTTCTATAAGTGCACCAACGTGCTTACAGTACGGTTCGTTACATTACGGGTCCAGCAACGTTCGCCTAACTGAGCCTTTACTTTTCTCCAATAATCTTTAAACCACAGTATTCGCTGACAAGCTTCTCTGTATGTTTGTGAGAAATAGCAGGAAATATCGTTAATACTTTTTCTTATAACACTTGGAAGTCAAACACTAATGGAGGCCATAAAGGCATTGCAATCCTCCTCTACTTCTGGTTTCCCAAAATCAAACCTTCAATCGGGTTTTGCGACATCAGATCTCAAAGACGAAACCTTCAATCAAACACTATACATAACCAAATATGGATCGCTGTTTTTTGCGCTCCTTGCTGCGAGCAAACATCAAGCAAGGATGATCGCCATTTGGAATTTATCAAAATATGGTCGATTTGATTTTAAGTAATGCCATTTGGTGATAACCAAGTCGTCTTGTGATGGAAGTAGTGAGGAAAAATAGTGCCACAGACACGAGTTTTCTGTTGCGTGACCGTTTCTTAATGATGATACAGAATTGAGTCTTCAACTTTCCATGTCGTTTGTGTGAGTCTTACTTTTCTCCAATAATCTTTGAACCACAGTATTCGCTGACAAGCTTCTCTATATATTTGTGAAAAATAGCAGAAAATATTGTTAATACTGTTTCTTATAACACTTGGAAGTCAAACACTAATGAAGGCCAGAAAGGCATTTCAATCCTCCTCTACTTCTGGTTTCCCAAAATCAAACCTTCAATCGGGGTTTGCGACATCAGATCTCAAAGGCTTAACCTTCAATCAAACACTGTACATAACCAAATAGTGATCGCTGTTTTTTGCGCTCCTTGCTGCGAGCGAACATCAAGGAAAGAGGATCGTCATTTGGAATTTATCGAAATATGGGCAATTTGATTTTCAGTAGTGTCATTTGGTGATAACCATGTCGTCTTGTGATGGAATTAGTTAGGAAAAATAGTGCCACAAACACGAGTTTTCTGTTGCGTGATTGTTTCTTAAAGATGATACAAAATTGAGTCTTCAACTTCAGGCAAAAATTCTAAAGCCCATAAATTAAACATCGGCAGTAACTTCTCTCTCATTTCTTTCTTGTTCTGTTGTTTTTATTTTTCTTTGCTTGAAAACGTATGAAATTTAATGAAAGTATGGTAGCACTATTAAGAGAACAAGTGTCTATATGTGAGAGCATAAGAAAAAAACGCCCTTAATTTTATTAATTGATTTTATTTCACGACCGCATTCTCTGGAAAAATTTTATGTCAAACTGAATGGAAAACATCGTTCAGCCCCGGTTCTGTTTCATCATTTACTCCAAAACCGTGTTTGCCTATGTTCCATTCCAGGCCGGTGTTGTCTGAACATACTTAAGCATTGAAAACATTACTGTTCATCCCACTAATGAGTGCATCGTAAAGCACAACTTTCGCTTCTCCAGGTTAAGTTTCAGTAGAAGCGTAGGCTTTAATTATTATGAAGTTGCTGGCTCTTATCTTAAGCTTTATAGCCATTAGCATTTCACTGATGGGATGGATACCTTGAAATCATAGCCTAGGCCCCGGTAGGCTAGCTGGTAGTGTGCTAATCTATCAGCGCCAGAGTTGCGGATTCGATTCCCGCCAGTCACTCTGGTTTCTTTCCTGCAGTCAAGCGTAGAGCTTCGAGGTACTAGCTTAGGAAGTTTAATAAAAAATCATAAAAGCTACTCTGTTATGGAAAAAATCTTGTACTGGTAGATCCAGAATTGACCATTGGTCGCATATAAACCTCCTCTCTAAAATCGCTTCAAGACGAACAAATCTCATTTCTTTGTAGTTATCTTGATAAAATTCTTGACAAAGAACTCTAATATGAATCTGAAACACATAACGTAATCCTGTTTTGCCGGGTCCATGACTGTCCATGGATCCCAGATATGGTACGCTCTGAAAACTTTGTCTGTATATATTGAAGAGTAGGGTAGCAATTGGTCGGTCTTGACTAACTATACTCTCTTACTTGTTATTTATACAAATTGTGTTTAAACTTAACAATTTGTCATTTTCCTTTGGTTTGGAAATAATTAATGTTAAGAATATTGAATTGGAAAGAAATGGCGGTAGAGGTTGAAATAGAAAATAAGAAAAACCATCATAAACATGAAAAATAGCTTTATTTATTTAAGTGCCAACAATAAATGTTACCAACACAATCAGAACGATATTTAAGATAAATATGCGAAGAGTATGAGCTGCATAATTACAATGAGGGAGGAGTGACGATGTAAAGAGCATTAATTTGGTTAGAAAATTCTGCGACCACCATTGTGGACCATGGAAACGGCTCAGTTTTTACATTTATAAATAATCACAGAAATTATTAGTATTCGCTTTTATCTATAATGCTGAATGCGAAAAGAAAAAGAAATGTTGTAGGTTAATTACGGGAACATGACAACTTAAACATAAATGTGGCAAAGTTTTTTTTTTTTTTTTTTGGTAGAAACAATAAGTTGAATATGAATTTTAGAAAAAAACAATTTTTAATAAGCAAAATTTTTCCATACATATAACAATCCCTATAAATTTTAAAAATGTCAAAATTAAAATAAAATAACATAACAAGTCCAAATTGTATAAATGCCAATTAATTTTTTAAATCTGTTTCAAAATAACAAACAAACATGAGAAGCTCCTAACAATATGCAACTCAAACACGTGTTTGCTGCTCCCTGTTAAACACACACGCAAAAAGTTCTGCTTATTAAAAAGTTTTATACTTAAATTTTACATGTTACACCATCAAATGTCACAGATGAACAACAAGAAGAGAAGGCTTAAGAAAAAATGAACTGCCATTTAAAACTAAAAGTAAATTTGCATTATGACTTGTCTGATTAAAGAAACAGGCATGACCTTAAATTTTATAGGCGAAGAGGATAGAAAGGCATGACTTTTTTCAATTTTTGTTTAAATCAGATGCATTCTTCAAAAAAAAAAAAAATAATCTATACACAGTCTACTTCCATGAATGTTTGATAGAAAATGAGATTTTTGAAAGTCTTCCCTTCCAGCTGGTGTTCAATGTCAACCGTATTTAAAGTTGGCTTTCTAACTATTTCAATTAACAGCTATTTGTGTGAGTGTCTGTAGGTAAAACAAAGAGACAGAGTTTTTTTGAACTATCGTTATCATCGTAATAAAAAGTTTAAAATGTAAAGTCAGATACTCGATAAACTTTTGTCAATTATGGCTGCCGACCTTATAAATAAAACTTTTGATTTTCCCAAAAATAATTTGACTTTTTTTAATTGAAATTTAATTTTGTATACTTCTGTTACGTATTGGTCCCCCGGTGATTGTAGGGATCATCTAAAGAATATTTTTCCTTTTAGTGTTACATCCTCTGGGGGAAATCAGGTTGGGGTCATTGCTTGATCCGCAAGGCGACAACAATTTGTCAGTATTCTGCTTGGTTATTTACTTAACCATGGTGCTTAAATGTACTGGCATTCTTCGGAATCTTATACATTTTAAAATCAGTTCAATTCTACCTGGGTTGCACTAAACTTACAAAAAGCAGAGCTCCTTTTGGTCATACGGACTTCATTGGGGGCGAAGTTATAACTAAGTACTTAATATATACTCATTGGTCTGACTGTAGTTAGGTCTCCGTTTGTATGCTTCTTGCGAGAAAAGCATCATGTCATTCAGGATGATTCTCTTTGCGGAAGCCTTGCTTTTTACTAAAAATATACTATCGCGGTGCACGCTATTGCTGTGGTTTAAAAGTCGCGTGTAGAGAGTTCATGAGCTAAATGCATGATGCTTTTACTTGGGAAACTCTCTAGGTGATGTTGCTTTTCAACTGATGCTGGTGGATTTAGTGAATAGCAGGGGGGGTTAGATAGCTCCGGTTCCTAAACTAGAGATATGTGTATAATTCTTGGTGAATTATACATTCGAATTTCTACCTGTGCGTTCAAATGATCCTGCACTCACACAGGGACGTTTGGTAAGTTCTTAATATTAACACAGCAAGTGGTTGATATCTAGCCCAAAGTTAGGTCGCAAGACAGGTATGGTCGTAAATCGAAATCGCAGTTTGCTATGTCCCCCGAGGGTAATGATCATCTTAAGGATAATATTTATCCTTTTGGAAGTGCACCCTCCGTGGCATAACCAGGTCTAGACATACCTGTGATGCGACGAAGATTATAAATGATTGGTTCTTGAAATTTTGATATCTTGAGGCCGACGGCTAACCACATATATTCGGCCATGTTCTGACAATCGCACGATTTTAAATCGCAAAACGCCAGATTTATTCTTTTTTGAAACTTGTGCGAGTGGCTTTCGATCTGCCATGGTTTTTTTAATATTCTAGTTCCCTAAAGCATACTATTGCGATTTAAAGTCGTTAAACTTCTTGCGCTTAAGATTTACAGAGCACTTATTTTGCGAATTCGAGTCAGAATCGCAAATTTTAACCGTTTTGCGTTTGTCAGAACATGCCCGATTATCTGTATGGTACCAGGGAAGTAAGTAGCCCCCGATGACAAGCCACCTGACTAGCCGTTAGCTGAGGCCCTCGACGACATTTTCGTCTATCAAGGATATCAAATACTTTGTTAGATCGTTCGAGTTTTGCTCTCTGAGATATATTTACTAGTGGTGGGTTAAATAATTAAGTGAACGATGGTGGTTCGTAGGGTTCGCTCTTCAAAATCGCAAGTCAATTTTGAGAACATAATTTTTCAGCTTCCCGATCTTTAGATAATTTTGATCCAGAAGCAACTTTTGATGAGTTAGGGATGCGAACGCGCTTCAATAGTGTTACGTAACTTTCCAGGCCTATCTAAAATTGAGGTTTTCACTATTTACTTACTGTTCGACACTACCAACGGCGTCCTTTAGTGGGTCAATCATATTATTAGGTATTCCTAATATTGATGTTTAAGACATATTTTTAGGCGCAGGTAAAAGGGGTACCTGTTACTGTTTACAGCTGGCACTGATCGATTTTCTTTTGTTGTATGAGCTCATCAACATATAGAGGTGAACAACTTCTAGAGCGAGTAATTGTTTTCGATGTTAAATAAAGGCTGTCATCAGTTATTTTTTTCCTTTTTTTTTACGGAGATGTGTCTCTCGCAGGATGATGCTCTTGCACGGGGAGTGCATTCCCTTTGGGGTGTGCGTTGGGGATCGTGAGATGGTCAAAATAGTTATTGTGTTGGTATGATGAAAATTAGTAATCCTTTAGTAGAGAGGAAGGTCGAGGGACTAGTTTAACACCAGTGAAGACTCTGGAGCAGAAAGCGGATAAAAGGTTAAAGTATCGGAGTGGCTGGATGTGCGTTAGTTTTTGATTTCCCCATGGAATGAGTTTTCGAGGGGAGGTTTCGCCTGTGGCGGTTCTTCCAAGGTTGCTATTCAACAGATGCTACTGGCAATTCGTAAAGCAGTAGAGGTTCAAAAGCTCCGGCTTCTAAGCAAATGACTGGTGCATAACTAATTCGGATTATACTCTCAAATTGCAACCTGTGTGTGTTTTTCCGAGAAAATACGAGGGCGTTTGGTAAACGCATTGTTTGTCACTTAGTGCTTAGGGTCCATCATGAGATAAGGCCACATGGCAGGTGCTCATGTGAGTCTTTTCCACATCTGTCATATGATGGTAGATATTTATATATATTAAGCTGATCAGAGTCGTTATGTGCTACCACAGGAACCAAGAAGCTTTTGGGACTACGGTCCCAACCTGGTAAATGGTGACAGTCTTCGGGGAGTAACGAGGTGGCAGCTTTTTATACCTAAATCGCGGGGAGAGCAAGTGGCTTGATGCGGAGTTGCATTACCAACAAGTTCTGTTATGCAAAGAACAGTATAACCCTGCGGGAAATTTATGTCAATTGGTCCATCAGACTGGTCCTGGGAGTTATGAAAAATAGAACAAGTACAAAAAGAAAGAACTCTTGATTAGTGAAAGGAGAATCAATCATTTAACTTGTTTATGAAGAACAAAAAGGTAGAAAAAGTAATGAATTACAGTACAGTCTTTACCGTTGGTGTGACACATTTTTCGGGACTTTCTAAAATTTGGTACTTTAATTTAATTTTAGGACTTTTTTTTATTGAAAAAAATACTTCATTGTATTGAAATAAAACTACATTGTAACTGACACTAAACACGTTCATTGAGAATAGATGTGTGACTGGTCAAATGGTATCAATTGACCACCTGCAATGACAACCCCATGTAAAAGTGATAGGTCTTATTTATATAAAGTGTTAGAACTAGAACCGGTCTCTACCACCGAAGACCTATCACGGGACTACTTTCGTGTCAGTTCGCTTCCCTCTAGGGAAGTGTTAAGTGTACCTTTGCCATTTTTGTCATGGCTTTGTGGCAGGAGGTTTAACGGGGCGGTTGTGGAAGCATTGTATTCACCAAGTTGTGAGATAAGGTCGTAAAGCAGGTGTTTGTGTAAATCGACCCACATTTGTCGCGTAATGGTTGTGGCTTAAACACAAAGTCGGGGCTGGTTTTACACATATTTTGGTAGAGTCTGACCGCTGGCGGACCTCTCTTGGTGCTGATGCTGCTTGTCTTTCGCAGATAGATCAGCTTTTATTAAGGGTCGAGTTTATAATTCTGCTAGATTATATACGGAAATTTTCACCTGTGTGTGTAGATTGCGCTCACTCATTAGGACGGTTGATGACCACATTGTTTTATACTCGGTGCTTAAACCACCGTGGAGTAAGGCCAAAACAGCACGTACTTACGTAAATCTTTCGCATCACTGTCTGAACTTAAATTTGTCCAATTAAACAGCGTACATTTCATTTTCTTATTCACCTTTTCTTTTCCAACATTTACATTTTTTTCTGCAATAAGCAAAATTCTAGAAAGTTTTTGGCAATTTTTAAACATAAACATTAAGCATGAAATTATATTTGTAGCAAAATATTGTTTATACAAAGTTATAATCAAAATATTTGTATTAATTACTGCATAAATTGAACATAATTCGAATAATGTAGTATTTTTCAAGTTCTGGATAAATTTATTTAATTAAATGAAAACTTCTGCCCAATTAATTTCCATGTTGTAAATATTAAAAGAAGTTAAGTTTAATTATTTTATTGAACTATTAGGAAAATTTCAATAAAAGATAAAGCTTTGGGTAAAATTTATAGTTATTAAACTTAATTGGCTTTTGTTTAATAATTAGATTTCTATAAAAGCGAAGTTTTGTTATTTAAAAAACAAAAGAGCGGTTTCAAAAACTAAAGCATAATTTTTGGTGTAGTAAATAATTAAAATTCGTTTTAAGGGACTGTTCTTAGAGTAAGAGGAATACTAGGGTACTGAAAAGCGAGCTGAGTTCTTTCATAAAAATCGTCGAAGGAAGTCATACAATAATAATAATCCATACGATGACAACTAGGTTTTGCGCCAATAGGCACAGCAAATGGAATAGAATTACTGCTGCCTTTAAACTTGATCGAGCACCTGTAACAATTAGTGCAGCAACCTTTGGAGCCCAATGCGTCTCTTGATCTCCAATTTTTTTTTTAAGAGCTCAGCACTCAGGTAATAACCCCTACTAATGCATTGTATTATGTTGAAGCTAGGAGAATAGGTTCTGGTAAGGAGAAAAGATGGAGTAGTGCTTTTCAACATTTGACAATCAACTTGTCAAGCAAAATAGAGTTTAGAAAAAACTTTAAGGTCCAGAAGAGACGGCAAACCACAACTACAACAAAAATTCAACTTTAAGCTACTTCTGAGTTTAATTTAAGTTTATGCCATAGACTCCTTTGGGAGACCGCACATGACGTGACCATTTTGAAACTGGTTTGAAACGCATTGGAAATCAGTTGCATTGAAACCAGGGAGCTCGTGTTTACATTTCATCGCCTTTGGCGTATTTTTCGGTACAACGAAATGATTCATCACACTGTGGTACAATTAAGGTTGCAGTGTGTATGGATAGATATTTATTTAATTAAATGAAAACTTCTGCCCAATTAATTTCCATGTTGTAAATATTAAAAGAAGTTAAGTTTAATTATTTTATTGAACTATTAGGAAAATTTCAATAAAAGATAAAGCTTTGGGTAAAATTTATAGTTATTAAACTTAATTGGCTTTTGTTTAATAATTAGATTTCTATAAAAGCGAAGTTTTGTTATTTAAAAAACAAAAGAGCGGTTTCAAAAACTAAAGCATAATTTTTGGTGTAGTAAATAACTAAAATTCGTTTTAAGGGACTGTTCTTAGAGTAAGAGGAATACTAGGGTACTGAAAAGCGAGCTGAGTTCTTTCATAAAAATCGTCGAAGGAAGTCATACAATAATAATAATCCATACGATGACAACTAGGTTTTGCGCCAATAGGCACAGCAAATGGAATAGAATTACTGCTGCCTTTAAACTTGATCGAGCACCTGTAACAATTAGTGCAGCAACCTTTGGAGCCCAATGCGTCTCTTGATCTCCAATTTTTTTTTAAGAGCTCAGCACTCAGGTAATAACCCCTACTAATGCATTGTATTATGTTGAAGCTAGGAGAATAGGTTCTGGTAAGGAGAAAAGATGGAGTAGTGCTTTTCAACATTTGACAATCAACTTGTCAAGCAAAATAGAGTTTAGAAAAAACTTTAAGGTCCAGAAGAGACGGCAAACCACAACTACAACAAAAATTCAACTTTAAGCTACTTCTGAGTTTAATTTAAGTTTATGCCATAGACTCCTTTGGGAGACCGCACATGACGTGACCATTTTGAAACTGGTTTGAAACGCATTGGAAATCAGTTGCATTGAAACCAGGGAGCTCGTGTTTACATTTCATCGCCTTTGGCGTATTTTTCGGTACAACGAAATGATTCATCACACTGTGGTACAATTAAGGTTGCAGTGTGTATGGATAGATATTAAAACCCGGGCTGTAACGTTTAAGGAAGATAAGATGATTAATTGAGGAACAAGTCAAATTGTTTATCTTGGAGTTGTATAATTTTGTATCTACAAAACAGGAGCTATTTAGGACCGAGAACGATATGTTGCTAAGGAGCATGCATCAACTTATCTGCACAAATTGGCTTAAAGAACGCATGCTCGAAGAATGGAACCATCCTGTGTAAAAAAAAGAAATAAAACTGTCTGTCCCAACTATAGGGGTATAAATCTCCTATCCATTGCTTACAAGATACTGTCACGTATACTGTGTGAAAAATTTAAAACTAAAGTCGACGGAATAAATGACCCTTATCAGTGTGGCTTTAGACGGAATATGTGCAAAGCTCATCAGACTGCGCAGATGACTTTAACTGATACAAAATCATAAGTGAAAATTAAAAGGAACGCGGTTTCCAGCAAGGTGGCAGTCTGTCATCCGATCTCTTCAATATTTTATTGGAGAAGGTCGTACGTGACGCGGCAGTAAATAAAAACACCACAATATATACCAAAATCCACATGCTGCTTGCATAAATCGCCAAGATCGATGTGAATAATGCGAAAAAGATCCAAAGATCAAGCTGACTTGGTCTTGTTGTATGAATGAATGACGATGCTCCAGCAAAAAAAGCTTTGAATATGATTCCGAAAGAAAGCTCAAAAGAGGACGACTGAAACTCTGTTGGAAAGACCAAGTAAGGAAACCATTTTCAATCTCAAGGTTAGATATTAGAGAAGAAGGGCATCAGATTGATGCCCCTGGAAATCCATTCTAAATTCGACCAATAACCCACATAGGTTGCCATAAGTGACCAACTAAGTCACAAAGTATCTACAAAACCAAAATCATTTCGCTATTCTTAGCAAGATTCTTCGGAAAGTAATTAAATCAAAGCCTACATTTCGATGGGAAAGTATTTTGATTTTCCTAAATTTTTAAAAGAAAATTGTTTCTTAATGTATGTTAATTAGCAATTAAGCTCTTTTAATTTGTTAAGTATACTTTTAGGGGAGTTGCTAAATAACAGCCTACATTTAGGCAAATTTGTTTTTTTCTGCTCAGTTGGAGAACCTTTATTTCTTAGAATTATTAATGTTTGCTACTAACAACAGCTATTTCAAATTTCATTACCATTAACATAATTTTCTCTTTGTTCTCCGGTATTTCTAATGGGTTATTTTTTATTTTAATAATGTTCTTCGAGAAATAAAGTCCATCTGCTTAATTTGTTTTTAATGCATAAATTATGGCTGTCGCTTATTTTTATTACTGACTACATTAATGAATACAATCAATTTTTAATGTTTATTAAAATTGTTGTTATGTTTTTTTTAATGCGTAGTTTTATTCTTCATCTGCAGTCGATATTTTTGCGATAAATGTTCTTGTGTTCATTTCAATATTTATTCTCATATTCTGTCAAAATTTGACTTTACCCCGGGTCTCCACGTAGCAATTTTTTTTGCTAAGCAAAAGCGTCGGCAGAACAATGGCGCAATAATTGCATTTAATATTGCTGGAGAACACGTGAAATTTCTTTGCCATAAACAATCGTACATAGAAATGAAATGTCAGATAAATGACAACTGATTTTTTAGCAGATTGCTAAGCAATAATTGCTCAGGCAATCAGAAGAGCAGTCATTGCGCAATGGATTGCCACTCATGGCAATATGAGATCCACACGTCGAAAATTTAATAAAGCAATCAAATTTGACGTTTGCCGCAATAAATATTGCTACGTGGAGATCCGAAGTTAGGAAAAAAATTGTATTTCCATAAAAGTGGTACAAAAAAAAAAAATTGAGGTCTTGTTAATGTATTTTTTTATACTCTTGCGAGCGAAAAAACTCATAACTCTTTTTTATAAGTTCACATAAGGATAAAAACTTGTACGAATAATTGACTTGGTATGGCACGATCTAAAGCCAAAAATTTACGGATCGATTGCGTTGGTGTGGCGCTTTCCATATAAAATTAACTGACATAAAATCTACAAAATCATTTCATAATACAAGGGAACAAGGTTTTTGGTGATTAAGAACTTAATGTTGTTTTTAAAGTTATTTGGGACGCTAAATCCAAATTCTGGGTCCTTATGAGGATAAAAGTTGATTTAACGATGTCTGTCCGTCTGTCCGTCTGAAATTCAGCCAGATCGGTCCGACTGCCTCTAATTTGTCCAAAAAATCCCTTGTGGTTGTTGTATTTTTATTACTGTTTTCTGTATATCTGGAGAACGGCAGGAGCCAAAGTTTTCAAATTAGATACAAACATTAAGGTTATAAATACACACTATCCCACAAAATGTGGGCGGGATTGCAGAAGTGGAACCTCCCATACAAAAAGTATTAAAAATTGTATAAAAACCTAAATTTTTTGACTGTAATATGACCTATGGTTATGCCTTATATATCAGAAGATCGGAAATTTTTAATAGAAAATATTTTCTGAAAAACTTGTAAAAATTGGTTCAGATACGAAAAAGTTATGACCAAAATATTATTTTTTTTTTGAAAAATACCCATTTTCAGGAACCATAGATCTTCTCGAGTCGACGTTTTATAGCCAAAATAACTGGCAAATTTCTTCTTTAACACGTCGGTATATAAATCTGTCAAATCGGTTAAGAAATAGCAGAGCTTTGACCAAAATACTGAAATCCCAAAAGTTACTCTTTTTTTATAATTAAGTTTGTTTTCTATACCCTTCACCGAAGGTCCTACACCCTATAAAGTATATTTATTCTGGGTCCTTATGAAAAGCAAAGTTCAAATCCGGTTGTTGTGCCTTCTCCTCCCCTTCGCATTTGTTTACATATACTAGCATAATGCCTAATATGATTTTCGTTATCACTCTTCTTTATTATTTCATATATTTAACGACATAATTTTAACAAATAGAAACTAGGAATTTTTGTGTTTTTTTGCTACTTAAAAATTCGCCAAAAGAGATAAATCTACGGTATGACAACAGTACCTTTTCAAAAAGAAAACAAACAAAAAACTGTGTTCAGTTGTAAACAGTAAGCGTATTTCATTTTAATGATATTTAAACAGCGTTCCTTCATGGTTCAGTTGTCTTGGGGGTGTATTAAGTTAGAAACTATGAGTTCCCTGGTTTGAATCTTGGTTTTTTAAACATACATTTTTTTTTATATTTTTATGTTCTAAAAACGATTTTAAAAAAATATTTACCAGTTTTCGCTTTTTAAATTTCATTTATATTGAAGTTTTAAGTATTGTAAATATGTATGTATGTGTATGTAAAAATTATTGAGTTGCTCTGTATTCTGCTCGCACAATGGTGAAGGGTATGTAAGATTCGGCACAGCCGAATATAGCACTCTTACTTGCTTTTCTATCAGCTCGACTTTTTGAGACATACCGTTATGGCCAAAATTAAGGCACTTCCGCTACTTATATAGGAATAACTGGAAAATGGGTCACCATATTCAGCTCAAAAAAAAAATTCAAAATTCGTCAAAGATGTTATCTTAAGGCCGTGCTTACATTGGTTTTAAATTTGACCAGTAGTTTTAGAGATATCGTTGAAGTTAAAAAAAATGTGTTTTTTTAAAATTCTTAAAAAATTTTATTTCAGCGTCCAAAATAATCTTAAAAACAACATTCAAATCTTAATCAACACAAAAAAAGTTAAATTTTGATCCGCTGTGAAATCTTATAAGATGGATAAATGTCAGCATTACATTTTTTGGCGCCTGCACGCATAGAAACATACGACCTTTTTGAGTTTTTACCATCATTGTAAATCGCCAGCGTTTCCTCACGTATGGCGTATTTCTCCATTTTTTTATTTTTAGTGCCTTTTCTATAACGTCTGCAGCAACTCTTTTGACTGCTTTATGAAGCCTACTTTCAGCAGCAAATGTTAACTCATTTTGGGAACAAGTGTTCACAAGAGACTTAATTTTTAACTGCTTTGATCTTTCCCTCCTTCTAAAAACGATTTGGATGGTCGTTCGGGTCTGATAGTCCTTCCTCCGAGTCTTCTTCCAAAAAAATTGAAGAGGCTTTACTGGGAAAGAGAAAACATTCATCTAATCAATGTTAAAGATTGACTTGAAAACATTATTTGTTCTGTGTGCATGCATCCACTTGTTCGATTGTTTGCTAAGAAAATTTTTAGCTGATTACTTTACTTCATGCTTATGGTCATCATCTCCATCATTTTATATACCACTTTTTATAAAAATTTAATGTATGACAGCGTTATTTTTATTTCTTCTGGTCTTTTTCAGAGTACCGAACATTGAACAAATCCTTTTTAGTGATAGACATTGCAACCTTAAGATACGATAGAAAGTGTTTAGGCAAAAATAGGCAGCTAGTTGCTTAAACATTTAACAATGCACATATTATAGATGATAACAACACAAAAATGGCAACGACAATACATATTAAATTCCACAATTAATGAATACATTTAAATTTGCACACATATTTTTGTAAACGGAATGCCAATTCAGCGGAACATTTTAAATTTAAAAAATATATACCTCTATTGTATAAATAAAACCAACAAATATTACAGAAAACGTTTTCACTTTATTTTATTAGCTCTCGAAACCATATACAACTATCAACTAATCTGTTAATTAAAATTAAACTTAGCAATTACTGATGTTTAAATCAATAGAGCAGTGATAACATTGCAGATATTCACAAAAAAATATATACTGTTGAGCAAGATGGGGTCCTGTCCAGTGATGCCAACTTAGTGCTTTTGGCACTATTTATGGTGCTTTTTTATGCCTCAAAACGCCAAAATTTTATCCATAGTGCCAAACTAAGAAAAAGCACTAGCTTGGTGCTTTTTCAATTTTTCGTTAGTGCCTTTAGTGCTTTTTACAATTTTTATTTTTTTTCTACCATTTTTTAAAACTTCGATTATATAGAGGATGATTTAGATGAGATTTGGTATTTGGGGTACAATTTTTGGAAGGCCTGTGAACATTTTAAGATTTCAAATGATAAAAAAGTGATAAAAGAAAGTTGCATTCGTTTTACCAAAAACTTTATTTACGAGGTTAGAGCTAGGCTTACTAGCAATTTAGAAATTTTACGAAACGTTGCACTTTTTAGCGTTGACAACATATTTAGTAATCGTAATAAAAACGATGTATTTTGGTAAACATTTTTTTCAAGATGTAGACACTGTTTCAAAAATAGAATATGGCTTGGAAAACATAAGGAATTGTTAAACAACATGCAGTCGGAAACCGTACAAAAAAAAAAACGCAAAGACTTAAAAAAAAAAAAAACAGCCGTAGCTTGGTATAAGCAAAGTGTTAAATAAATTAAAATCATGTGACAGAAAATACTTTTATAACGAGCGTTGTGTGACCTGTCATTTTTCATGCGCTTTAGTTTTCCACGTGCTGTGCACTTCTTTCATCTAGTGCTATTGAAAAAAGGCTTGGCACGATTTTAATTTAGATTTATTTAAACGATAAAATTAAGTTTTATAAACAATGGTCGGTCATTGGAATTTTCGTTAATTGCAACAGGCCAGATTTATTCGAGTTACGAAAATCAAGCTCGTACTGTATTTCTTTAAAACTGTTTTATTGCCAATTTAAACTCAGCTGATGATGATCCAAATGATTTGGATATTTAGGACATTTAAAAATGTTTAATACAAATGTAAATATATTTATTATTTAATCTTAAATGAAAATGGTCCCCATCAACGCCGTCGCCTTTTTTAAGAGAGGTAGTATATAATACTCGGCACAGCCGAATGCAACTTGTTTTGTGTTTAATTAAATTGTAAAAATGGCTTAGTGCTTTTTTACGCTTTTGTTTGCCCGAAATAGTGCTTTTTTAAATTTTAAAGTGCTTTTTGCTCTCAAAAAGTTGGCATCACTGGTCCTGTCATTAAAAAATCAACAACATTTTTACTCTGGCACCATTCGAAAAAATTAGTTTTTTCGCTCTAAATTTTTCATTGGAACCACTGTGCTTTGGCCCCAGGATAGAAATGTCATTCCGTTTGTTGTCATTTCTACAATATTCATTTTAGACCCTATAAAGTTTGTATATTCTGAATCTTTATGAGTAGAGAACTTGATTTAAGATGACCGCCTGTCTGTTGAAATGGGGTTTCCCCACCTATGCTCTGTTAAATTTGGTCTGATCAGTCAATAAATGGCTGAGATATGAGCAAAAATTTTTGACATAAAATCTCCTACTCTTGGTTTTTTTTTATATATGTACATATTTTTAATTATTTTTTAGACATGACAAATCGCTATGATTTATAGTTAAAAAATAAAATTGTGCTTACAAAAAATGTACTCAAGATATGTTTTTTTAAATTCTGTTTGATAATGTGCATTAGAGATGAGCGATATTTCCGTACCTGTGATTTAATCACTGTTACTGAAAAATCACGAATCACAGTTGTGACCAAATCTGTTAAGTAACAGGTACTTGCTAAGTTGTTATTTTCTTATTTTGTTTCATACACAAATTTATGATATTTCACTGTTTGTGTGGGTAATAGCGTTTTTTGCACTCATCAATGGGTCGAGTGAATAAAAATGTAGCTTATACTAGCTAGTACTAAGTACTAGCACTAGCTTTTACTTTTCAGTACTAGCTATGCTGAAAAGTTTAAACTACAAAAAGTGTGAATAACTCTTTGCTAGTGCTAGATAGCTAGTGCTTAAAAGGGGAAGCAAACGCTGGAAAATGTGACTATTAAATTAAATTAATTACAAAGTGCAAAAATGTCAAAAATGTCAAAAATTAAAATTTTTTTAAACCATGGTAGAATAATACAAGGTATAGTCATTAGAAATTTTGTTCTCAATTAGAAAACCCATAGAATGTCAAATTTATTTCAAACAAAAGAAAATGCCAAAAAGTAAAATAAATTTAAAAAAAAATTTAATCAAAAAATTAAAATAAAAAAAGTTACTTACATATATAATTTTTTAAATCATACAAACAAATTTATAAAAAATGTTGCATTGCATTTGATCTTTTGAACAAAAAAAGATCAATTTTATACATGTCCCGAAAATAAAACGAAACTGTGGAGTGATTCATGCGGTGTTGATAAAAAAAACGTTCAAAAATCTATATGTTTGATTTTGAAAACACAGATTTTTTTTATCTTAATCAAAAACCAAAACGTGCCCGTTTGATGCGCTGTGCTATACCATCTGTCATTGATGTAAAAGGAATAGACGAATTTCTAATGTATGCTAATTAATTCTCCGGTAAAAATTTTTTATTCATTTGTGTCCTTTATAATATTACTTTTTTTTTCATAAATAAACAAAATTTTTTTCTATATATTCGGTAATTTGTTTTATTTTGTATTCTATTTCTCTTGTTTGACATTATATGGGTAAAAAAATTGACAACTCTCTCTAATGAACCTACCTGGTACTTATTATACCATGTTTTAAACTTATTTTCAAAAATATTAATGTATAAAACAGAATATAAGTACAAAAAATTTTTATTTCCTTTTTTATGTCTTGAAGCGTTAACAAGTACTGTGTATTGATATTTTTATTTCATTTTTTCCTTTTCAAAAATTGTTTTTATTTTATTTAAAAAATGCAACACAGACTTTCTATGGCAAAAGTCTGTAGCGACCTTTATCAATGATTGTTATTTATTATTGTGTAACTTGTTTTAAAAAAATTTATAAAAATTAAGGCCCTAATTATAAAATTGCTTTCTACAAAAAAATTGAATCTGCAAAAAAATTGAATCTACAAAAAAGTGAATTTCTGTAGAAAGCAACAACAAAAAAAAAAATATATTTATGACTTTGTTTTTGCTTTCAAGTAATTCTTTTGATGTGGTAAACTGTAACATCCCTGAAGGAAACCTGGGTGCAAGTGTCTCCAAGTCACCAGTATCGTCGACTATATTGGTGACATTGTCAGCGAAGTGTTTACACTACATTACATTTGCCACTATATTTGGATTTAATACGAAAAAGATTTTATCAATAACAACTGATAAGTACAGTTCCTATAAAAGCTGAAGAAATGATAAAAAAAGATTGTTATGACTTCGTATTCTTACAAAAAGTGTAGACTACTTTTACTAAAATGTACTAGCGATTCTCTGGTTTCAATGTCTACATATGTTCCCAATGGAACTACCTAGTCAGTAGTACCAACGTCAGTAGTAGATTTCCAATGACACGCACATGTTAAATGTCTATTGTAAATAACATTTCCTGGGGTATAATAAGTCACTAGTACTGGGGACTGTGTCAACAGTGAATCAGTAGAAATTCACTAGTGACATTTCCTGCAGGGATATGTACATATTTAAATGTATATGTGACATTTACAGAGATTTTACCATTTTAGATATTTTTCCGAAAAATAAATAATTTTAAATAAACTTCTGGATGAAAATCTGCTCTTAGGAGATATTCTTTTCTTTGGCCAACGTTCATAAAATTAAACAAAAAAATAAATTTTTTTTAAATATTGTTGCAAAATACATAATTCAAGCACCCCAATCATAAGCTTAAAAAAATTAAGCAAAAACTAGTCTTTTTAAGCATTCACTCGTTTTTATTCACACATTTTTTGAGTCAACACTAGGAAAACTAGTTTTTACTAGTCAGTATAAAGTACTAGCTTTAACTGAAATTTTTATTCACCTCAAAGCTAGTTTAAACTTCAAAATTTCAAGTATTAGCTAAAGCTACCTTTTTATTCACGCGGCCCAATGTAATTGTTGCTATTTTTTCTTTTGTTCTCTCTTCTTCCTTATTAGAATTTTTTTTAAAGCCAATGTTTATTTGTTCAAGTATGTCCAACCAAACAGGTGATCGTTTTTGTTGCCTTATTTCTTTGGCAAACTCCATAACAAAAACACAAACAAAATTTTGTTTATATAGAGTTTGTTTGACACTAAGAAAACCACAATGTTTTTGTTGTAGAGATGCGTACTTGATTAATACACCTTGTTAAAAGAACTTTTTTTGTAAACACACATGTGTTAGTGCAAATTGGATTTTTCATTAGAATAAAACAAACAAACCTGTGAATTTTATAAATTGTGAATTTTATAAATTGTGAATTTTATAAATTGTGAATTTATAAAATATTAAACAAATAAACAAGAAAAATGGCTTATGAATTAAAAAAAAAAAAAAACAAGTGAAATATGGAAGTTATTTGATCCAATTGATGATTTTTATGCGAAATGCAATATATGCAAAACAAAAATTTCTTATAAAACATCCACTTCCAATCTAAAAAAACATATGAACAACAAACATCCAACTGTCGCCTTGCCTGAAAGTCGGAGGAAGATTGTAAGTAACTACATATTAAGATTCGATTAATTGGAATTAAAAATGTATGCATATCTTTTTTTATAGCTTGAACAACGCGGAACGGAAATTTTAGAAGATGATTTAGAAATTGTTTCTTCCCAGTTGCCACCTTTACCGCCAAATACAATCAAAAACCAAACTGCCCCGAATTCAGAAGAAAATGTTCAAGTATCATCTGTCGCTCAAGTATCGGTGCCTGCAACATATTGCGCACCGAAATTTTTACGTCAACCAAAAGTGTCCACATTATTTGGGAACCCCAAAATTACCAAAAAGACTGCCTGTGAGATTGACAAGAAGTTGCTACTTCTTTTTATATTTGATTTTCAACCATTCAGCGTAGTTCAAGATTCTGGATTTCAATCATTTGTTGCTTCTTTAAACCCATCTTATCAGCTGCCAAGTAGACAGTCAATATCGAAGACTGCTATTCCGGCATTATACGAGGAGTGTCAGCACAAAATTAAAGAACTTATTAAACATGGTATTAAGTTTTGCATCACAACAGATTGTTGGACATCCAGAAATACGGTCAGTTATATTGCTGTAACATCACATTTTTTAGATAATAATTTCAATTTGTAAACCGTTTTGCTACAGTGCCGTTCAATTGACGTTTCTCACACGTCCGACAATTTGGCATTGTTGTTATCTGATATAGTGCAGAGCTGGGGTATACAGGACCAAATTTTACTAGCCGTATCAGATAACGCTATTAATATTAAAAATGCCATGAAAGTTAAATTAAACTGGAATTATTTTGGATGTTTTGCTCACACCCTCAATCTAATTGTAAAAGATGGACTTAAAACTGAAGCGATTTCTAAAATTTTAAATAAAATAAAACAAATTGTATGACATTTTAAAAAAAGTTCTAAGTCCAATGCAAAACTGATGGCATACCAAAGAAATGTCGGTAAGGAGCCATTAAAATTGCTACAAGAAGTGGAAACCAGGTGGAATTCAACATTATACATGCTCCAACGGCTTATACTTCTCGAAGATGCAGTTAAATCCACAATTGCACTAATTGACAAACAATTACCATCTATATCACAAAGGGAGTGGCTCATAATTAAAAATCTGTGCTTAATACTAAAACCTTTTGATGATGCAACTCAAAATGTTAGTGGAGAATCGTACTGTTCTGGATCTATTGTAATTCCAATTGCAAATGGTTTAATTAGTGTATACTCAAATATTAAAGCAAGTGAATACCCGTATGAAATTACACAATTTATTACAAAAGTGAAATTTGGCATTGTTGACCGTTTGCGTAACATTGAAGAAAATGAGACATTAGCAATGTCTACCTTTTTAGATCCAAGATTTAAAACGTTTGCCTTTTCTTATCCTACTTGTGCAGAACATATTAAGGAAATTGTTACGAATTCAATTTCGTTATTATATAACTGTCAAGCAAATACCGCAGAAAAAGAAATAGCCGACAATGCTATCCCGAATGAACTTTCTATTTGGAATTCTTTCGATTCGCATATTTCCCATTTTAAACCCAGAGGAACCACAACATCACGAGCAATCATTGAAGTACAAAGATATTTGGAAGACGACCTTATATCGCGAAATGAAGACATTTTAAAATGGTGGAGGATAAATAAAATCAAATATCCCAAGCTCTCTCAAATTGCTCAAGAAAAATTATGTGCCTTAGGTTCTTCGGTACCATGTGAAAGAATATTTTCGAAAGCTGGACAAGTGTTAAATGAACGGCGAACTCGTTTAAGTGACAATAAAACGAAAATGTTGCTGTTTTTGAACACAAATTATAAATATATGTAACAACAAAATGTACAAAATCGTGTATATATGTATTTACATTGTATATAATAATTTTAACTAAAATTTGTTGCCTTTTTATAACTTTATTAGTTGTGTTTGCGTATTTGGAAAAATAACCGAACACCCCCTTTTAAAATCGAACCAAAAATTGTTGTTTTGTTATAGTTTTTTAACCTGAATTTTGCAGTTGTTTGTTAGTTTTGAATCTATTCAGATTATTCGTGTAATAAAAATTTTCAAACATCCTAGAACAAAAATAAAAGTTGTGATCACAATCACAGTTTTAAATAACAGTGATTTTAAAATCACGTTCACTAATCACGATGTTCCTTAAAAATCACGGGATCGCTCATCTCTAATGTGCATTAGTGGGTTTGTGGTCTAAGACGTGAGGTGAAGGGTATTAAATACTCGGCACAGCCGAATGTAGCACTCTTAATTGTATTTTGTTGTTTTCATTTGTTATCTGCCATTTAAGTTCTGCTTTTGCAAGTCATCATAATTTAAGTTTGTTTCTGTTTCTTTTGGAATACTTATTTGCTGTTTTCACAACACAAGCGATTGAACGTGTACATTTTAATTTTTTCAAGAACGAATTAAAAAAAAAAAAATATAAAAAAAATAAAAACAAAACTGGTTACACTTTATATTACCTTGGGACAGTAAAGTGGCATTAAAGTGGGGTAGCTACTCAACTCTTCAAATTGCTGTGCATAATAATATTCTCTTTGAAGAGTTAAATGTGATATGACTGAAAGCAACCACGGAAACGGATTTTTTATGGAAGACTTACTTTACCAGAGTTCGAAATAAAAGCCCCAAGGTACGGAACGTTAGTGTACCGTACCATATTTTGGCATAAGCAGGACACATACACATCCCATACAAAAACACACAAAAAATAATTTTTTTTTGTGTTTGTAAATTTGTACCTAAACAGAATACGGTACACAGCGATACGGTACTCAACGATACGGTAAACAACGATTGACGAACATACCGATCTTGTTTTAGAGTGTGTGAAGCGTTCATTTAGTGTACGCGTTTTGTATTTTCATACGACCTCTTTCACATGCAACATCATTCATAAAAAATCAATATCCAGCAAACGTATGGTCAGCACAACACGTACATTAAAAGTTCACTATGCATTCATTAAAAAAATACGTATTGCATATGCTAGAAGTTCGCTACACGTTTACTTACAATTATAGAACGTGTATGATAAAAGATCACTACACGCACGCTAAAACATGATCGGAACATTATCTTAGTAATTGTGTTCGTCCGCTCAAAATCGTTGTGTACCGTATTTAGTTTATGATTGTTCACAAATACATTAAGAAATTTTTGAGTTTGTGTTTTCGAAAAATACACTACGCTTGTCTACAGTTTTTTTCGAACTATGAATTTAATCATATTATAATAGCTTTTGACAGTAATATGTTGACCATAATATGCTTAACTATATTTCATTTAAATAGTTTTTTAAGGCCGTTTTACAGTACAATCGAGTCGTTTTGACGAAAAAGCTTCCCTTTTTTAATTGTTGTTTGTCATTTTTCCAAAAACACTAACAACTTTTTATATCAGGGATGTATTTTCCTCAAAATACTTAAGACTTGTAATACAGTGTGAAACTCCCTTTAGCAGTGAACATATTGAATAATAAAAAAGTTAAGAAAAAAACCAAATGAAATTGGCTACAATTAAGATCACTTAGGTCTAGTAAAATGGCAATTGGCCCTAAATTGAATTTCTCAGGATAACTAAGGCAGCTACTTGCCTTATCGTATAGACAAATTTTACCTTTTAATTAAAAGAGTTTCTAAAATGAAAGAAAAATTAACTCAACTTCACTTCATATGTCAAGCGTAAGTAAAGTGACAACTGGCTTCAGAATTTATTAATTGGGGTGGCTAAAGTAGCTATTTTCTTAGTTGTCCATACGTGCTTAATGGCCTTATATTTGCTTAAAAACAAAACACCGAAAACTACCAGCTAAACTAAAACTGTGTACCAGTAGGGATGTGTGTTGGTGTAATTGTAACCCGACATTCGTTTTGTGCATCTAATTGTAAAAGTTTCAGGGTGAGTTCCCCAAATACGCAGAATGTGAGAATGTCTTGTTGTCTAATGACTAATAAAAACTGTTTTGTTTTAATATTAGGACATCATTAATTAGCTTTTCATGAAACACTCTGCGTCTCTGAGTATACATTTGGGTTCATTGGTGCATGTGTATTTATTTTTATTACGAAATAACATCGAAATTAAGCGAAAAAAGTAACCACAACTAAATGAAATTTTATCTAAAACTTAGAGAATACTGATTAGATGTTTTTGTTAATGTTTGTTTTAATTAAACATTAACAAATGTAACTACTGCAAAAAGAAAATCTTACGCAGGCAAACGCACGTAGCAGTGGAAGACATGTGAAAGTGTCTACAGCGATGAAGATAAAAATAGCAGTATGCTGCTAAGAAGTTATGAGCAAAAATGAGCAAAACATAATCGCATACTATGCAATCTTTAACGAAATGAAAAAAAAAAAAATTAAAAACTGGTTGCAACTTAATTGCTAAGGTTAGTTTCAATTGGCAGCCGACACGGAGACGGCTCACTCGGAACCTTACAGCGGTCCCTTTCTGACACCAGTGAACAGAGTCAAGCCATTGTTCAGCACATTATTCTCCAGACGTTATTGCAGCCTCAAATAATTTTGATTCGCTGCAGAAAAGAGGGATCGACCAAAGTCCCACATTAGAAACAGCATCCCAATATGGCGGTTCTGATCTCCCAAAGTGCCTCATACAGATAACCCCTAGACCGGGGCATTGGCAGAAAAAGTGAGAAACCGTTTCCTTCTTCTCCTCATCATGACAACTTCTGCAGAAGTAATAATAATGGACGCCCATGCTCATACCATACGTTTCTAAGATGAACTGCCAGTACATCGATATCGAACGAATATTTCGTTCGCTAAAATTCCATCTAAAATAAAAACGAATTTTAATATTTTCATCGATATCGATGAACAGGCAATAAATATTGCACAAATCATACACGACATTGTAATATTTCACAATGAAGTCTTGACTTCTGATAAAAAATGGCGGTCAATTCTTTAAGAAGAACTATACTTCAAAACGAAGGTTATATCTGAGGAAAAAAGGAAGACCACAACACGGCGAAGTTTAATTTAAGATATTTTTAATAAAAAATATATTTACATGACTCTACAAACATGTTTTGTTAATAATTTAATTAAAGTGTATACATACATTTATATTCTGGGTCCTTGAATTACTAAGTCAGTTCAGCCATGTTCGTCTGTCTGTCCATCTATTGCAAACATGCTCACTTTTGAACATCTCAAAAGAAAATAACAACCATTTTTATCTCACGGAAATTTTAAAAAATATACACCTAATATTTGTATATATTCCTATATACATAAACATGTACAACCAAATTTTTGGTATGTAACCACGGACTGGTCAAGAACACCTGCCTCCCATCGTTGTGCGAAAAAAACCTCACGTAGGGAAGCAAATTTCTAAAACCTTCCAAGAAATTTTGAACCACCGATGAATTGTAAGCCGTAGGAAAATTTTTTAAACTAAAGCAGTGGATAAATTCGAAAATAGCATTTAAGAGATACGTATAGGAATATATACAAATATCAGGTGTATATTTTTTGAAATTTCCGTGAGATAAAATGGTTGTTTTTTTCTTTTGAGATGTTCAAAAGTGAGCATGAGGGAGTTTACACGGTGTCTATTCAGACATGTCTAACAAACATGTCTGTTTTGCTTGTAGGCGATCGGGGTAGAGAAGAAAGAGGGGTTGCCAAACAAACATGAAATGAGTTTTCATGTTTGTTAATATGAATTTCCATGTTTTTAATTTGTATGTATATGTGAAATTAGACTATTATACGTGAAAACAGACATGTTTGGAAAGACATCGTGAAAAGACAATAGGTTTTTGGAAGCATGTTCAAAAGAGAATGTCAAAAGCAGACATGTCTGAAAAGACTCCGTGTAAACTCCCTCCATGTTTGCAACAGATGGACAGACAGACGAACATGGCTAAAGTGACTTAGTAATTCAAGGATTTTTTATTAATAACTTTTAATGTTCTACACGACTAAACTATGCCGTTTTTGATATTCGCAAAAAGTGTGAAAAAGTTATAGCCCTAATGTACGTATATTATTTTGTAAATGTTCATTCACAAAGCAAGGTTTTGATACCATTTGACGTATATTTAACATACATAACTATTCTATTGAATGTGTATATGCGTTTGTTTATTTAATACATCTAAATATATACATACATACCTTGTTACTTTCGTTAATGGGTATTAAAAACAACAACAACAACATTTGATTTTATAAAAAAGTTCCAAGAAGTCCTGGTTTTTTGCTCATATCTCATCCAGTTATGGACCGATCTTGCTGAATTTTATTAGCAAACTTTAACGGAGTATATTGGTTACAAACGTATAACAAACTAGTCCCCATCATTTCTAACCCAAATTCAACATACACACGGGCATATTGACAGACGGTCAGATGGACAGACAGACATAGTTGTATCCACTTCGCTACTCATAAGAATCCAGAATAAATATAAGTACTTCAGAGGGCCTAAAATCAATATTATAAAAATTAAAAGCTTTGACCTTCGATGAAGGGTATAGTAAGAAGGGTGGTTAAATTGTAAGGGCCGATGTTGAATGTGAACCACACCTAAACGCCAAGTTCTTTTCCGAATTTTATTTAACATTTCTCTATTTCAGACTTTTTCAATTTGAACCATGGAGACACAATCCAACAACGTGTTAAAGTTATCCAGACTTATTTTGAAAATGGGCGTTTAAATCAAAATGCATTTCGAGCACTTCGTGATTTTTTTCTTGCACCTCAGTGGCTTTGTAATAAGCAGAATTGCTGCATTTGGGCGAATGAGAATCCAAGAGTGATTGCCGAAAAACCAATGCACCCACAAAGAGTGACTGTTTGGTGCGGTTTATGGGCTGGCGGCATCATCGGGCCGTATTTTTTCCAAAATGAGGCCGGTCAGGCAGTTACTGTGAATGGTGTTCGCTATCGTGAGATGCTAACGAACTTTTTATGGCCCGAATTGGAAGATATGGATGTGGACGATATGTGGTTTCAAAAGGACGGTGCCACTTGCCACACAGCTAACGAAACAATGGCTCTTTTGCGCAACAAATTCAATGGCCGTGTTATCTCACGTAATGGTGATGTCAATTGGCCGCCAAGATCATGTGATTTGACACCGTTGGACTTTTTTCTTTGGGGTTATTTGAAAGAAAAGGTGTACGTCGATAAGCCAGCAGCAATTCAAGAGCTAAAGGATGAGATAATTCGGCACATTAACGGCATATAACCTCCATTATGCCTCAGGGTCATCGAAAATTTGGACCATCGGATGGAGGTGTGCCGCCGTGGTCGCGGCGCCCATTTGGCCGATATTTTGTTCCATACATAATTGAGTAATACCAATATATCATAATAAAATAAAATTACAATAATTTCCTAAATAGTTTGTGTTTTATTCAAAATCCACATCGGCCCTTGAAATTTACATTGAATTTCGGCAAGCTTTTGTATTGCTTTTCATATACCAAAAACGAACAGCTAATTCTTACGGTGCAGCAACGTTCGCATAACTCAGCCTTAAGGGCCACTCCTGGAATATTCTTGCTCTTTGTGGAGGGTATAATGCATTTTTAATGCGATATTTTGAACGGTTTGCACTATTGAAAACGTTTTCTACTCCACTATTGAAATTTTGAGTGTTTTTGTTGTACCATGCTCTCTTTAATTAGCCTCAGCTGGTAATAATTTTTATTAGTATGGATAGGTATGTGTATATGTTTGTTATTTAAACCTATTTTTCTCTGGGTGTAGATGGCAGTACTAAAACAAGGACGGATAAATCAATACGCTAACGTAGCAATGCCAATGCTACTATGTAGATGGGTCGAATACGAATGGCAACACAACTGAAGTTGTTTTACCTGCTGCGAAATCGGGCAACGCCACTCATGTTAAAATATAAAATAAAAAACATCATAAAAATAAATTTTTGTATATTTTAACATATGCGGCGTTGCCTGATTTCGCTGCTGGTAACTCAACTTCAGTCCAGTTGCAGTTGAAGGATAAAAGTAGAAGTTTGAAATTTTTGGTTTAAATATCTTTGTAATCAATACAAGAGATCTGTCTTAATTTAATTATTTTATTTCTAAGGGGAAAGCGAAGCACACCGGGTAAAGCTAGTTTAATATAGATTTAATTCCTTTTTTCTTTATACATATTTTTGTTGCATTTAAAGAATAACGAAACATTAAATTCTGTTCTAACAAACAAACTTTTTTTATTATAACCAAAACAAACATAAAAGTTTTATAACTCACGCAGAGTGTCAGCCGAAAAAAGTCATTAAAATAAAAATATACAAATAGACAGGGATTTATTTATTAATAATTTAATGTTTTATGTAGACACAAAAACACGCAAATAGCAAAAAATGTCCTTTGAGATCTAGAAAAAGAAAAACACTTAAATAAATGTTGAAAAATAAAAATACACTTAAACATGCACAAACATGCATTTATACATACATACAATATGTAGACAGAAAACAAATGATAGTTTTGAAATATTTCTTGATTTGCTGAGAAATTTTCTTTTATAATTTCCAACAGCATGAAGAAAAACCTATAAAGAAATCTTTAAAGACTGTGATTTTTCCATTAGCAGTCGCAATCTAACACAGCTCACGTGGGTTTAGTAATAAGTTCTCGTTGTGTTAATCAGTGTATCCCACTGTTTCCCAGACCTCCTTTATAACCTGGCTGCTACCACTACTCCTCAGCCAAACGGTTGATTTTATGAATGAGTGGATTCACATCAAATCCAAGGCGAATTCATACAAGGTGGTCTTATTTTGAAAACGTTTTACAACACTGTACAGTATTTTAACGTTGTGTCAAAAATTCAAACAAATATTTGATTTTGTTTTTATATTAAATTGTGTTTTTTTTTGAAATATTATAACTTAAAAAAGTTTTAAATTTCACAATTTTAATAGAAAATTATAAAATTTAGCTAAGATTACCAAGAACTAACAGGACGGTATATCATTTTGACACAAGGTTAGTAATCAGCTGTTGCCTACGTAGCAAGATAAGTTCACCTGGTGTAAATTCGCCTTGATCAAATCAGTGCTAGTGCTACTAGTTTTATCTCTGAGAGTTTTATGACAAAATAGTTTGTGTCTTAGGCAGGATGATCTATAATAGTTTTGAATTTCAACAAGACAACTGTTGTTCTTTATTTGAAATGCATGATTTATGGGTTTTTTTGAAACAAAAAAAGCGAAAAAATATAAACACAAGAAATTCAAAATGCGTAAGGAATAAGTGGAGCCACAATTAATTTGCAATTGAGGTGTTTCTTAAGCAATTGTGTATATTTTATTAACAAAAAATTTCCTTTTTTATATTTTCAACAAATATTTTTGACATTCACTCTAACTTTTTACAAAAACAAAAAACATAGTATTTTTCAATAAAAAAGGGATAGCTAGCATAACTCTATCTCATGATGCGGTCACCTTTATAAATTCGCCTTGATTTAAATCATATTAAATATTCCGGCTAAAAAGAAATAATATTAAACATTTGTTTATCAGTTATACACAGAAAAAAATAAAAATTTCTTTCTATTAAAAAATTTGTTATATGTATTAAAAAATCCATTAAATTTGCATCAGTAAAGCTGCCCACACACTTGTGATTTGTATTGTGAATTGTGCGTGCTCGACGTCTTGTTACTTGTTAATGGAACTGTGCACGCACAAATCTCGAGGAATTAAAAATTTTCAATCTCTTGTAATATGCTCGATGTGTTAGTGGGCTTGTGCGCGAACATTTGAAAATTTTTGTATTTTAGTGTACAACGAAACGTTGAATTGTATATATTGCGGAGTTGTTTAGCATACAAAACTTTTTTGTTCTTCTTTGATTTTCTTCTTTTTTTTAAATTATTTTTTAGTTGTATACACAAATTAATTATCAAAAGTGCAATTGCATCTTCCGATTCACAATTCATGTTGTCTTTTTGACATTTAAGGTTATTGTGATTTGTTCATCGTGTGTGGAAAAAAGGTACGCTAACAAATCACACGCACAAATAACTAGTGTGTGGTCAGCTTAAACAAATTATGTAATAGTAAATTTTTTTGAAATCTTTTTTTATGTGTACAACATGTTGTGCATTAATGTTGTTAATATACACGGAAAGAAGTTTATTTACAAAAGTAAATAATCCAGTCTTTAAAAATTGAAGTCTAAACCATTTTGAGCAAAAAACGAAAATTTGTGCACAACTTTTCGCTTTTTAAGTTGGTTTGACAGCGACTGTTTACATTTAATGAATCAGTAAAAGCAACTTAAGTTTTTTGGCTAATGAAGAATGAAGAAGTGTAAGAAATAGCATTTGTTCTACTTTGACTGCAGTTTTATAAAGGCTGAAATAATCGATTTCGTTTCTTAAAACAAGAAAATCCAAAATAATTTCTTGATTTTAACTTATTTCGTTCGTAATTAGTTAAAGTTTCTTTAAAAAGAAAACATTTTAGTTAAACCGAGCCACACATTTATATATTGGTAGATTACGGATAGCCACACAACTGAAGTTGAGCGAAATCAGGCAGCACCGCTCATGTTAAAATATACAAAAATATTTTTATATTTTAACATATGCGGCGTTGCCTGATTTCGCTGCTGGCAACTAAACTGCAGTAATCGACCCATTAGAATAAGTAATTTTTGGTTTGGACGAGATCGTGCAAATTTTTTTTTTTGGTTCTATTATTTTCTGGTGATTTAGTAAATAATTCTTTCCGTGTAAGTAAACGTTTAATTCACTTGATTAAATTGTTATTTAAAACTGATTTTATTTTTGATACAAAAAAGAAACACCTGATAAATTATTTAAAGATTATTTAAGGAATCGAAGACAATTTGTTCAAGTTGGTGAATCTAAAAGTGGCATGCTAGATGTGTTATGTGGTGTCCCACAGGGTAGCGTCCTGGGCCCATTGTTGTTTAAAATTTATATAAATGATGTGAAAAATATAAAGTTTTATGGAAAACTATTTATGTTTGCTGATGATATCTGTCTTTTATACAATTATAAACATGAAAAAGTATTGCAAACACAGATCGAATATGACGCCTCTATTTTGTCTGAATTTCTGAGGATTAACAAACTGATTTTAAATTCAGGAAAAACTAAATTTATAAAGTTTAAGCCATATATTTCAAGGAACGATGAATTCAATGTCGCTGATTTAAAACTGCAATTAAAATGTACTATAAAAAAAAATTATTCGAACTTTCTAATATTAAATAAGTTGGACTCTCAAAAATTCTCTATAATTCTTTTTATATTCAAATATTCTGAGCTGAATATATTCAAATCAATTTAATTCAAATAAAAAAAAATTGATTTGTAGCTTAAGCATTTTTATTCAACAAAATTGGTAGAAAATAAAAATATTCAAACAAAAAAATTTTAAATACAAAAATTTCTATTAGTTTTTTTTTTAAATTTTTTCTTGAAAAATGAGGAAGACAATGTAATTAAATACTGGAATAAAAAAAGTTCAGCTCCATTTTAAAATACAAGCATTAAAAGTAAGACGATATCGTATTTGAAAATTTAAAAAATTAACGATATTATGCAGTTACTGGTTACTTAACTACCACAAGGTTATTTTCCATGGCATTTAGACATAAATTCGGCGGAAAACTAACTGCCCAGAAACTAAAAGCAATATTATATTCCTTGAATTTTGGTTAAGTGCAATTTGTGAGGATGTTTTGAGGTTGAATTGCTCGAAGCGAATGGTTGTAAGACTGACATTGATTTTCAAAAAGAAACGTAAAGTTATGTGCAAGAAATCAATTTTAATACCCCTCTTACTTACTATATAAATTTTCTAATTCTAATATCGAAGAACAGATTATGAGTAAGACCATATTTACATTATGCAATTAACGCCGCAACTTGCTGCAACTTTCGCATGCAACTTTTTATTTGTTAGCAAGAGGTGTAGGGAAGAAAACGGGGTTGAAAAAGTTGAAAAAATGCTTGGAAAAAATTTAAATGTAAATGTGGAAAGAGTTTCGTAGAAACTACCCAATAAAAAATGGAGCTTCCAACGAAGCAGGTTTGTAAGGGAGAAACATAAAAGTTTCGCATACCATAGCGCTTACGAAAGACATGAATTTTATATGGCGAGTTCCCACTTTTAAGCAATACATTTTTGACACAATAAGCACATTATTCAGCGCATATAAAAACTGTTGAATGTACCGATCAGCTTAATACACTGACTGTTTTTTTACAGTTATTTTTGATGCTCTCACTTACAAACCTGCTTCGTAGTAAGGGAATGCCGTAGCACTTTAAATGTTATTTTTTTTTTTATTAAAGTTGTTCAGAGTTCTTTCACTTACTTTACTGCATTTCTGTGTGTCTTATTGCGTAGCGCATAATTGTGCGCTTATTTTTTTAAATGCAACATAAGTGCTTCGCAAAATGATAAAATTTTTTATTGGGTACTTTAAAAGAAAATAGAAAAAAAAAACTCGGCGTTAATTGCATATGTAGATTAGGGGTATAACTTATTTCAATTTTTTGCAAATATCAAAATGGCCCAAGCAAAGTCGAATAGTCCATTACAATCTATTAAAAAAAATTATATTAATATTTCGCGGTTTTCAAAAAAGGTCACCCACAAAATGCGTTTAAGTTGGAAAATTAGTTGAGTTGTAATTTCTTAATTTTTGTATTATGGTTTAAAACTTTGCAAAATTTGCGGTGAACAAAAATTACAACTGATTTTTTTTTATTTGTACTTATACATTTAGCTAAAAACTCCGTTTTTTTAATGAAATTATTAGGGAATTGCCCTAAAATTTCATGTCCTTTAATAATTAAGGAACTTTTTAACTTTTTTTTCATTTATTAATAAATTATTTAAAATTTTTTTCTTTAGGGATTTTAGAAAATCTCTTGTTGGTGAGGTTTTTATTTACCCAATCAAATTGTTTGCGTAAATAACACATTCATGTCCTTTAATAATTAAGAAACTTTTTAATTTTTTTTATTTATTAATAAAATATTTAAAATTTTTGTATTAAATTTTTTTCTTTAGGAATTTTAGAAAATCGCTTTTGTGGGTGAGGATTTTATTTTCAAACGACCCAAAAAAATTGTTTTTGTAAATAACAAAATATTCGCTATCGCGTACTGATAGGGCCAAAATTTGGTTATACCCCTAATGTAGATGTAAATGCGGTCTAATTCAACAAATTTTTGTTGAATTAAAATATTTATATATTTATTCTACATTTTTTTAAATTATAAAATTTTTTCATACGAAGTCTGACATTTTTTTATTCAATAAGTTTTATACAAATTTATTTTATTTGTTTCTTCTAAATTAAATTTTTTTCAAACAAATTGTGTGCTTTTCTATTGATTTGAATATATTTTTAAAATATTAATTTGAATAATACAAATTCAAATAAAATTGAATTTAACTTCCAAAAGAAGAAATAATATTTGAAAGACATTATCGTAAAATATTTGAAACAGATTATATTTAATTTAAAAAAGTGTTAAATAAATTTAACATATTTTAATTTTTGAAAAACAGTTACAAATTGTAAACATTTCATTTTGAGCCAATATTTAGAAGAAAATTATTTACAATGAACAGCTATGCTATAAACAAGTGAAGTTTTTGGAAAATTGGAAAAATCACCAGTTTTAATTTGATGCTACATGTAAATCTTGTGATTATCATATACATACACATATATTCTATTTTTCCGGTAATTTAACACAAATATTTAATTATTTAATATTTAAAATGTTTGTTTCACTTAATACTAATATACTTTCGTTGATGATACATCTTTTTTTCTGAAAAATACAAATTAATATAACGTAACACACACAACTTAGAATACAATATTTTTTCCTTAATAATATATCGGTTAACGCATTTTTATCTGAAATATTAAAAATTGATTTTAAATCTCAAATAATTACCATTTTACAAAGTTCTTTGCTTTGCATGTAAAGTTATGAAATGTTATATTATTCTACATTTAAGTCTTAAAATTGGATGTTACCAAAAGCATTTTTGACCGCACAATATTTTTTGAGTGTTAGCTGAAACAAAATAATATAGCATCCGCTAGACATGTACACTTGTCGAAGTCACATCGACGACTGAATTGAAGAGCATAAAAATATGTCTAAGTATTGGTGTGCACATTTGTGCTAAGAAATGGAAATCCCTGCTCTAAATCTAGCTCAGTAATAAAATCGCTTCAATCAACACAGAATAAAGCTTTGAAGATCGTGTTTAATCTGCCGTTAAGATACAGTACAGTTAACTTATTTAACAATTTTGCAAAAACTATACTTCGAATACGAGGGTTATATAAACAACAGATTTTTGTTTTTAAATGTATTAAAGGATATGGATCTCACAATATACAGTTTCATCAAAATCTCATACACAGTCAGAGAGTAACTAGACATGCGACGGATCTGAATATAGCGAGGTGTCGCCTCGAGATGACTAAACAACGAGTTACTTTCGCTGGAGCTAACGAGTATAACCAATTACCTGACAACCTTAAAAATATTTTTATACTGTCAACTTTCAAAAGAAGTATAAAACAGTACTTGCTTAATAACGTCGAAATACTTCTTACAAATTAACTTAAAAATGTAAATATGCACATATTTTTTATTTTATATATATTTTTTTCTTTTTTTATATTCATATGTAATATATTGTTAAATTTTTAATTTAAATTATACACTGTAATATTTTTATTGTTGCCTACTTATTTTTAGCCTCTATAGAGCCATAATGGGCGCTGAGGCAAAATTTTAAATTTTGTTAAATGAACTTGAAATAGAGCATTGAAAAATAAGTGAAAAAAAAATATTTCTGTATATTGAAATTCGATATCGTCATCCCATTATTGGTTTAGCTCATATGCCAAAAAGTCGTAGTGGAGAAAAACAATAATTAAGGTTAACATGAAGTTTTCTGAAAATATACCCGATAGAATTTATTTGTATTTTCACCACTGCTTCTGGCATATGTTTTTAAGAAAAATTAACATTTTTTGAACGTTCATTAACGAACATAGGAGTTTATAGTATTTTATTGAAAGCGAAAATTGTTGTTTGTGCCGCATACGCAATTTTTCTAAATTTATTTTGTGCTGCATACGTATACTTACTGCTGTGTATAGATTTGTTGACATATTATTTGCTTTAACTATTTTTTATTTATTTCGGCAATGAAGCGAAGCATTAATGAATTAATTTTGTATGAGGAATTTTCTGTATTCGCCAACAAGTGGTGTGTAGAGCAAAACAATTCTTAATAAGCTTTAAAACAGTTGATATGGAGCAAAGTTAATGCTTATTATCTCAGAAACCATAAAAAAATTTGGTGAAACCAGTTTTGGATACAAAAAGAGGGTATTTACTCAATTTTTTTTTTTTAAATTGTCGGAAGGTCAAACCAATAATGAGCTGACGATGTTAGTAAGTGTTTTTTTGGGCCCATTCATTATAGGGAAGTTCGACTGTACATCTTTATTTGCTGTTTTCATGAAGTAAATTCAATGAACTTTAGCCTGATTAAAATATTAACGCCTCTATTTATAAAAATTTTTTAAATTAAAAGATTTTGTTAGTCGTTCTTAGTTCCCAATTTTTATTCTTGATAAAAACACTGAAGTTTATTGTTGATGGGATAAGCTATTCCTATGCGCATTTGACTGTTTGCTTAGGCCAGATCGTCAGCAAACTTCATCCAAAGATTTTAGAAAAACTAAAGACATTAAACCAAATAAAACTGTTAAGCGTATAAGAATTATAAGCAACAGTTCTACATGTATTAAAGTTTAAACAAAAACATCAACAATAAACAGTGAGTTTATTTTTTCTTACATTCCCCACTTCAATTGATTGGAATTCTTCCAACATTAATTGTAGTTGTAAGTAGGTTAAGAAAGAGCAATATGAACACAAACTCATGTTGCAAGTTAAGTTTTTTTTAGGCGTGCACTTGCAAGTTTGTTATCAAAGGAATTTTTGTGGGTATACAATTTTTTTAAATTTAATAAAGGTTTACAAAACAAATTTTGTGTGAAAATCTTCTTAAATAAACGTTTAGTAAATTAAGTAATCGTTCATGAATACGGTGGTAAAAATTTGGATTAATTATTGAGATGGTTAATTTGTGTGTTTTGATTTTTATTTAACCAAAACAAAATTTTTGTTATAAATTAATTAACAGATATTCAATTTGCAAAATACAAGCTAAGAACTTTTATAAAAATTATTAAATTATTAATTTTAAAACAATAAACACTAGAGAGAAAAAAAGGAATAATAGAAATAGATACATAAAATGCTACTTATATATCACGGATGGAAACTATGACAAAATTTTACTTTATTTGGTGCATTTTATTTGCTACAATTTAAAAATATAAGTTTGTAAAAAAACAAGATGAATTTCGAAATTAACTTTAATAGTTAAGTCCTTAAATCAAGGCTATTAAATATCAAAACTTTTTTTTTAAAAAGAATCTTGAAACTATATTTTAGAGTTGGTTCGATTGTTTAACGAACACCTTAAATTCACATTAATTGTTTTGCATAAGGCCGTTAATGAAAAATATATATATAAGCTCGGGAAATATTGGTCGAAGCCAAAAAATTATTTTTATTTTGAACTCACAGTTTTTTAATGTTAAAATTTTGGAGACCATATCTTAAGTTTGAGTAAACTTGCAAGTGGCAACTCTGAAACTTGACAGCAGTCACATACATATCGAGCCCTAACCTCGAACATAAGCGCTGGTTCACACTCTTCAAGTTTTGGCCATCAAGTCTTGAGTTTTTAGGAGAGAGAGAGGAAAAGAAATGGCATTCTCTTTGCCCTTCTTTCCCAAAAGCTAAAGACTTGATGGCCTAAACTTGAAGAGTGTGAACCAGCACTAACATAAGCGACATTATTTTCAAGTTTCGTTTTTTTAATAAATAACTTTATTGACAGCACTTGCATCATCTCCTAAAATGTCATGATCACAAAAGGTACCGTTACGATTTTATAGCAATAACAATTTTATTGTAAGCGACAAATTTCATACAAAATTTATATGAAATAAAATAAAAAAGCTCTCTGCTGTAAAATTTGATTTTTGGCGCTTACGTTATTTTCGCGGTTTGGGGTCGATATGTTTATTCCGATTATGAAAAATGGTGCTCTTTAAGAAAGTTGAAATGCAAAAGTGCATTTTTACTGAGACATCCTTAAATTTAATTACAAATTTAGAAAAATCAAGTGTAGTAAGGAACATATAACGATTGTTTTTATTTTTTTAAATAAAACAAATAGCGTTCGGTTAGATAGAAGCAAAAATGTATGGATTATTTTCTAAAAACAAATTTCACCTATCTATAGTACTGATAATACAATCGATTGCTTGCCAGCTAAAGAATCCACTTCTAAGTTGAATCAACCGACTGGCTGAGTGAAAATGTCTGCAACCAGGTAATGTAAGACTCCTTGGAGACAGTAAGATACTTAATTGCGGCTGCCAATGGAACCTAACCTAACTTTCGTTTACGTAAATTTAACGTTAAAATTATACGAAATGGAAGAATAAAAAAGCATTCTGGTTACAGGGTGAAATAAATAAAATCCTTATTTAAAACACTAGCCGATGCGATGGAGTAAGAGAAAACAGAGAGTAAAATCTTTCCTGCAACTTTTCCTAATAAATTTTGTTATCAGATAATTTAAAATATGAGTTACAAAAATCTGTTCCACTTTTGTCTGGCGAATATACAAGCTGCACTATTTATAATCAATACAATCGTTCCTATTAGGTAAGGTGCTGTCGTTAACGATTAAGTCGTTTTTTGTAATAGATTTAAGAATACAGGTTGTTTGTTACTTTAATCTATTAAAAAAAAAACGACTCACTCTTTAATGAAAACGCCTTACGCAATAAGGACGAATATTAAATTATTTATTTTTCAGAAAATATTAAGAAACCAAAAGTAATTTTTTTTAAAGTTGTTTCAACGCTATTTTCCATCCCTGCGGTATTTTGTAACATTATAAAAATAAAAAGAAAAAATTAATTTCTTAAAAAATGAAGCGAACAAGATGAATGAGACGAATAAAATGTTTTAAAAAGTTTTAAAACTTTAAAAACTTAACGAGGAAGTAAACGTAATATGAACAATCTAAAAGAGCTTTCAACTCGATTAAGAAAATGGCGAAAAATTAGAAAGTAAAAATTTAAGTTAAATTAGTTTTTAAAATTTTAAAGAACGAACTATTTAAGACTTTTAGAACAACATACTACATTAAACATTAAAAAAATTTTTATCTGAAATTAGAAAATAGCGAAAAAATACTGGCAAAAAGTACAAATTGTAAAAAAACGAAAGTGATTAAATTGTTTGGCTCATTAGTGAACAATTTTTTGTTGTTGTGATTTATGTTTATGGGAACGGGAAGAACAGGTCAAACAACGAGGAGTGGCAACTCTTGTTGTACATGCAACACTGACATAACGACCGAGATTAACTGTGTGGTGAAGGGAAAACGGACGAGTGAAAGGTTGACTGAAAATAAGGGATTTTTAAACCCAATATTTATATAAGGGGATCAAATGGGATTTAATGTTTAATAGTGCGTAGAATATTAGCTTTTGAATGATTAATCGATCAATCGTTTATCATCATAGACCAAATATTTGATGTTCCCCTACAAAAAAGTCCAATGGTTACGAAACACACAAACGAGGTAAATAATTCACAGGTCCATTTGGTCATCAAAAGTTTCGCTCAACAATTTGATGGTTGCACGCTCTGTTTGTCTTGCCTTGTTGGAACCATTTCTCCTCCAAATGATTTACAATGACATGAAGAATAAAAAACGGTAATATTGGTACCGGTTTCGGTAAAGAATACAGATTTTGTTCGGGATGTAATGAAATGTCAAGAGTCTTATGAGGTTAGGTCTCTCTTCAAAAACGACAATTTAATCCCAAGAACTCCTTTCATAATAAATATACAAGTGGCGCCGCAAAACAAAACTGAACTGGCAAATCGCTTTATTTTGGTTTTCTTGCAAAAACAACAAGCATGTAAGAAAGGATAAACTCACTGTTTATTGTTGGTGGGAGCCAAAGATGTCAATTTGATGTGCCTGGTAAGCCATCAAATTGTCATCGAGTGCCTATGTCCCACCTCCGCGTGGTGGCTCCCGGTAACTTCTGGATATTTCCAGTTGGCTAAGTGGACAGGGTTATACAGGTCTGTGTAATCAAACTGCCCTTCGAAAAAGAAGGGCAGAAAGATACTTTGAGGAATTCACCTCATTGTATAGTGATTATTGTCCTAGAACAATGGTCTTCGGCTTTTGAAGAGACGTTGGGGTCTGTACTCCATGCGTAGGCAAGCAGAGACGTATATGACTCAAATTATCACACTACTCTTCCAAGGAAGTTTAGTAAAAATACCTTGGTGTATTTCAACCCTGGTATAGTGATCATTTGAAAAATTGATGAAGTTGCTCAATTTTGCTTACCCGTCTAGCATGTTCAGTTAGATGGGGTGTCGGTTGAGTCAACATTGAACAGGTTGGAGTTATCCCTGGATCCGTAAGGTGACAATTGACTTGTGATTGGTCTTGGATTTATCCTTGACCCAGGTGTACTGGCACTCCTAGTGAGTCTCATCGAAAGCTAGAGTTCGTTTGGTCTGGATAGACCAAATTCACTCGAGGTCTGACCTAAGGACTTAAACAGTAGGCACTACGGGAGTCAGCTGCCCCTGGCGAAAAAGCTGGGCTGACGGTGGTTGAAGTCTCTGTTTAGTGGGCTTCTGTAAGGAATGCTTCCTGTCTTTCAGGATGATTGCCTTATGGGAGTCGATGCCCTTTGGAGGGACGCTATTCAGAGTACACGTAGTGGCTGTGGTTTAAACCCAAAGTCGCGGGTAGGAACTCGCTCACGTTGAAGTCTGATTTTTCACCTTCGGGGAGAGTTCGGGCTGTGAGGGATTCCTGGGTGCTGTTGCTATTCGACAGATGCTGCGGAATTCAATAAGCAGCGGAGGTTAGATAGCTCCAGTTCTCAAACAAGGGACGAATGTGTATTCTTCGACGGGTTTACACATTCAAAGTTGCTACCTGTGTGTGCAAATGAATTCTAACTCACTCAGGGGCATTTGGTAAGTGCTTAATATTAACTCACCAGTTGGTTTGGACCATCGTGAGGTAAGGTCTTAGGACGATACTCACGTTAATCTATAATCGAATCTGTTTATTGTTGGTGTTTTGTTTCAGCTTTGATATTATTACAAGTAAGACTTTGAGTGTTTAAAATTCTTAATCGCTTTAGGGTTTTATTTGTATAATATTTTTAGCTTTTCTTAAATCTTTGGAAAAGGTTTCCTGATGATCTGGCCTAAGCAACCAGTGAAATGCGCATAGAAGCTAGCTTTCCCTCAACAATAAATTTCAGTGTATTTATCAAATATGAAAAATTGGGAATTTAGCACGTCATACAAAAATCTTAATAACGAGCTCAAGCAATTTGATTTTAATTTTGATTTTCTTTATCCACTAACAACTACAATTCGAGTTGGAGAAATGCCAACTAATAGCAGTCGGGAAGATAAATTCACTGTTTATTTTTTGGTTTTGTTTAAGTGAGACTTGAGTGGTTGTAATTCTCATTCACTTAACAGCTTCTCTAACATGTTTATAAAAAGTTTTCCTGATGATTAAGGGTTTTATCAAGAATGTGAATTTTTTGACAATTTTGATTGTTAACATACCCGTTAAGCCAGAAATTAGCCTCATCGCTAAAGATGATTTGACGATAAGAATCTGGTTAAACTTGGTTGCGCGCTAACCAATGAAGTCGTGACGTAACAATTTTCAGGTTGTTATGTATCGTACATAGTTAATGGCCTACCACAGTCTTTCAAATGCCTAAAAAACTTTAATTCTTTGTTTTATTTAAGTTTAAATATATGAAATAAGAAATTTGATGCATATTAATATACTTTATTCTTATAGTACTTTATTTTTATAATACTTTGTTCAATGCGTAAAGAACTTTGAACCAGTTCTTGATTAAACTCTGTTTTGAGAAGATAATTTTCGTACCCTGTCTCCTTAAAGGGTGTTGAGAAGGTAATGCGACTCGTTTGAATTTTAACGAAAATGCACAGTATGAAAACCCCTCTGTATAAATGAAGATTTAGAATAACACTAAGTCCCCATTTACATTATAAGATTTTTGTCGTTGCGATTTTTACCTTCTAAGCGAGAAGGGAGAAAGGAATGAAAAGGGGTACACTAGCGAAAGTACTCTTCGATTTGTTTTGTTCGCTCATCGTTCCCTTATTTGAGGAAAAATGTATTTAAGTTCGGTGGCACAGAATAAGTTGTAACGACAAAAATTGAACAATGTAAATATCAGACCGACTTCAAAGAAGTAGCGACATTAATCGCAACAACAAAAATCGTATATTGTAAATTGGGACTAAAAACAATCCTAAATGGGATAAATTTCAAAAATTAATCGCTGAATTTCTTAAAATAAGTCGAAAATTCTTAAACCAACCCAATAAAAAATGGAGCTTCCAACGAAGCGGGTTTGTAAGGGAGAAACATAAACGTTTCGCTTACCATTGCGCTTACGGAAGGCATTAATTTTATATGGCGAATTTCCACTTTGAAGCAATACATTTTTGACACATAAAGCGCTTTATTCAGCGTATTTAAAAATTGTTGGATGTAACGATCAGCCTTATGCATAAAATGTTTTGATACAGTTATTTTTTAGTACTCTCCCTTACAAACCTGCTTCGTAGTAAGGGAATGCCGTAGCACATGAAATGTTATTTTTTTTTTATAAAAGTTGTTGAGAGTTCTTTCACTTACTTTACTGCATTTCTGTATGTCTTATTGCGTAGTGCATAATTGTGCGCTTTTCTTTTTAAATGTACCATTAGTGCTTCGCAAAATGATAAAATTTTTTATTGGGAAGTAACAAAAAGATTAAATTTTTCATTGGAAGTGCCACTCTGAGAGTAAAATTATAAAGTGAGCGTTGTAATCTCATTTAACTTATAAAAGTTTGTTGTAGACTACTACAACAACACACTAAACAAGTAAATAGCTAAAAAACGATTTGCTTGTTGTGTGTAGAAACAACAAAGCAAGACGAAAACACATAATTTTCATGTTTAAAAAGTAAAATTAAGGAACTCTTGCCTCTCATTTAGTTTATATTTTCATTTATATAGGTACATTAAGTATTTAAAGTAAAAACCAAATCGGGAATGATGCTGGTGTTTTATGATTGAAATTCTGAAAGGTGTAAAACGGGTAAGTGAATCAATCATAATAAAATTATCCTTCTTATTTCACTTTTGGTTTATTTCAAGCACGTATTTGGTTTGGAATCAACTTTATAATTCTTAAATCAAGCGCACTTTGAGATTGATTTAATCTAAGTGTTTCTCAAAGCAATCTCATTTTCCAATTATTTCAAGTTCGAATTCGGGATTGAATATGGATAAATTAAGCATAATTAAGCGATTGAAAATCCATACTTAAATCACTTGATTTAAGAAAATCCGCCCTTACCGTACTATTTACACCGCTTCGGATTGTTTTGAACATATTTTTGTTTGAAAATTTTCAAAACACATCAGCAATTTACTATGACAGGGTTGTTATTTCCTTGATATACATACGACTTGTGTAGTCGTGTAAATTGCCCTTTAGTTATAGGTCTAAACTGGTTAGACCTGTACCCATGTTCTGTAACTTTAGTGAAAACTTTTTGCATCGAAAAGATGTGAAACAAAATATTCCATCGTTTCTCGAAAAGTGAGAGTAATGTGTGTCTGTAACTCATGTCGAAAACTATCAAAAGAGATTACGTCGTTACGTTATAAATGTCATAATATTTCACTCGAAGCCGATGTGACATTGCAGACGTTCAGAAAGCCAGTAACACATATCGTTAACGGCGACCAAAATTTACCAAAAATTAAAAAATTTTCAACGACGGCGGCGAAAATATAACCGTCGCACATAGGGGTTTTTTGCCAATCTAGCCGGACATTACTTTTTGTTTTAGCTTATATTGCTTCTTAAAAGTTATTGAGTGCCCCTAGATCGATGAAACTTGGCAGAAATATGTGATATTGTCATAGGCAGGTAAACCTAAAAAATAAATAAAATCGGACCAAGGAGGAAAATGTTCCCCCTAGAAGAACTAATCCAACCTCTGAAAAATGCAATTTTTTTTAAACTTTTCCCATACTTTTGTTTGGCAAATGCAACTTTTAACGTCGGCGAAAGTTAAAAAACCTAAAATAAGACCCATGAGATCGTAAAATTACACTTTTCGCCCCCCGCCCCCTTTTGAGGGCGGTTACATAAAATAATATTTAAAAAAAATGTAAATATTAAAAGAAATAGATTACTAACGCCTTAATACTATAAAAATTAAATTTTTGAACTTTAATGGGTAGGGGGAGATATCCCTCCAAACACCCCCCCCCGGAACGACCCTGTAAAATTTTTTTTTTTTTGCTAATTTCCAAAACATATTAATTTTTAAGATTTTATGTGACTTTTATATATTTTATAGTATTTAATTTATCTGAAAATAATTAATATATTCGTAATAATAACTTATTTATAATAGTAACAGCAAATTTTATTTAAAATAATAACAACTAATTTATTTAAAATAACTTCTCTTTTGCACTAAGATGATGATGAGTGCCATGGTTCTTCTTCGTCTGCTTCTTCAAAATCCTCTTCTGAATCTGAATTCTCTTCAGAGCCAAGTACAGGTGGAAGCATAAAAGAAATTGCTTCTTTCGTAAAGGGTAGTGACTTTTTTTTTGGAGTTGGTCTTATACTAGTAATCAGTGGGTCAGAACTGAGCAAAAGTCTATTTATAACATCTTTGTTACACTGAACCCTCGAAAACTTTCTAGCAAAATTCTGCCTGTAAAGCCGAAAATGTTTATTTCGTGCCTCAGACGCTTCTTCTGATAATAGCCCGATAGGCAACAATGCCTCACTCATTACAGTTGCGCCATGTACTAAAATCTTGTGCATTGTAGGTGTCATAGGATGCCAGGGATATAGAGTAACGTAAAGTTTTGCAGTGTCTAAGCAATAATTGGCAAACTCGTGCAAATGGATTTTGTGACCACTTGTAATTACTTCAATAATAACTTTGATCCGGTAGATGAAATCCAATGCAATTCCAGTTATTTCTGCAGCTAATTCAGGATTGGAAAAAAATCGTCTGCTGGTGTTACCATCGTTGCTGTTTCCAAATCCAGTCTTCGGTACATCCACTATTAGCCCTAATTCACTTCTAAATTTTTCTTGGATAGTTTTTTTCCTCTCATTAACAATAGTTTTGTCCTCATCCGATCTTAATTGCCACTTTTTTACTGTGAGTTTATACGATAGGTGTAATATGCTCTCAAATAGACGAATTCTGGCGTGCAAAGTAGATAATCCGAAAGAAAGTGCATCTACGTCTATATCCCTTTTGATTTTCAAATTGTTAAATTCTTTTGAAGTAGCCCCACAAATATAGCACTTCATTGTGGACGTAGTTTATGTTGCGGCATTACATACTTTTGCATCTATCATTGTAAATACCATTGTATGTTTTATGGAATATAACTTTCCTTCCATTAAAAAATTAGTGTTTTGTAATGTAGTAATGGCATCTTGTACATAATTAATTTCTTCTTGGATTACATCTACAGTTTCTTTAACAAATCTGATGCGAATAGGTCTACAATATCGCGGTGATGAAGGAGTTGGATTTTGCCATAATATTTTCTCCTTTTTTGCACCATATATTAGTTGAAGCGGTACGAAACTACTCTGAAAAATATGAGAATCAGAAGCATCATTTTTCATCTTTTGCTTAAATTGTGCCTGGTGTGATCCATCGCAGCCCCATTTGCTTATTAGTTCGAGGGAGTTGCATTCTTCTATTTGTGAATCACATAAAACATCTTTTAAATATGTAAGTAATCTACTTGCAGTATGATTAAGCAAATCCTGAAGATTTATTTGAGCACATGTTTCCGTTACTTCAAATGATTCTTTTGGAGGATAGCATTCACTTTTCTCTCTCTGCAGAATTTTGTAGCTAGGATAAACCTTCTTAGCGGCACTTCGGATTATTTCATATTGTTTTCGAGAAAGATCAGCTTCTACAAATATAGAAAGAGCCTTTAGAGGGGTTAGCTGTTTTACTTTATCCTCTTGTGCAGCTTTGTATGCTTTTTTTATTTTTGTAGCTCTTGCCGGAGAAGACACAATTTCTTTAAGCAGACCTGAGGCATCTTTTTTTCCAGACGTTTGTAGTTGTGTTTGGGTAGCGTGCATCAATAAATCAGCATCGGTTTGAGTTCGCAAGATTTCAGTTTTTCTTCTCTTACTTCTTTCGGTCAATTCAACAAACGGCTTTTGTAGTCGTTTTGAAGACGAACTCCCAAAAAAAGGTATTGTCACTGTTCCTTCCAGCCATTTGGCATGCATGCTTACAAATCGATCCTTTTTTCTTTGTGCTGAATGCCAAAATATTTTAAAAAAATATTTGAATTTCTTTAAGCATTGATTTACTACTGATATGTCACTATCTCCCTGACATTTTGAAATTTCGCACAATTTTCTAACTAAAAATTGTAATTTCTCTTCAACGAGTTTAGAACTACATTCTTGTATAATTTGGAATAACTCTAAATTCGTATACACTTTTTCCATTTTACTCTCGAAGCTTCAAAATGGTTCTGATAACAATTTTATGCAAAAACCACAATATATATTTAAAAAAACTAAGTACCTAGAGCCCAGATTTGATTTTTTATTATATATTATTTTTGTTGTTAATGATTTTAAAAGTTATGCAAAACAGGTACATTTATTTTGCTCTATTAAATAACGTCCTTTAGCGGCCGCACAGGTGGTTAAAACCCGTTACTTACTGTTTCGCACATCCCTTTTTTTACACAGGTAATATTAGGCTTATATGTAATAATTTAAATAAAAACCATCTACGTACAACCAAAACATTTTATGACTGACGAAAGGGTTTCTATCATATGTACTAAAGGTCTGCATGACTACATTTAAAAGGCATATGAATACATTCAGTTGTTTTTTAAGTAGGTAAAGTTAAGTACAACAAACGATTTAAGTACGCAGTGCTTTACATTTTATGTTAAAAAAACAAATGAATAAACACACAAGGCAAAAGAGAAAAGAAAACAACTGTATTTAAACAGAAAAAAATACTACCACATTCAAATAAAACAGACATAATAAAATGTGTATAAGTTTCGAATATAATATTATTTGAATGTTTTACTCATAACATGAATACATTGATATTATTACTAGCAACTTTTGTTATGGAAATCGAAAACGTAAAACGCAAGAATTTTAAAGTCCTTTTTAATATACTTTTAATCCAATTTTAATAATTTTTGTTGCAAAATTCTGTTTGATAGAGATATATTTGTAATGAGAATAAACATAAGTACTAATTTTACTATGTAGTATTTCTTGCACACAGTCTAACTGTTACCATATACTTGTGTGTGTTTGCATTTGCAAATTGAGTAAATAAATATTCAAAGAAAAAGAGTGAATAGAATGTGTGCCTTTGTTGTGATAAAGTAAAACACAGACTACACTCTCTTTTATATTTTAACTCTTAAACTCTGTAAACCAGTACTTAACTGTTTAAATATTTGAATGAATATTGGAATGCTTGTGTGTAATAAACAAATGAATGTATTCTTGCAGCCCTTTAATATGTACCTATGCAAGATGAGCAAAAACAGAAAAAAGGTGAAATTTTCAAAAAATCATAAAAAAAAATGGCGCAACAACGCGCAACGTTTTTTTTTTGAATTTAAAAGTAGAGATTTCAAATTTTATCGTGATGTATAAAATTTTTAAGAACTCAGCGGAACTCACCTTCAAAAACCTTTTAAATTTTTTTTTTTTACAAAAAAGTGAACAAAAAAATCGTTTTTTTTAATTTCGTACTAATTTTTTTATCATAAAAAATTCAAATAAAATTTTTCTAAAAATTTTCATAATTAGCTGTTTATATAGTCTTTCACAGAAAAAAAAATTCAATGTAAAATCTTTATTCGTTTATCTACAAAAAAATATATTGTAAACCTCCCAAAACCGTAAAAAGCCAATGAACACGCATGCAATTTAATCAACTTTCCTGGTTTTAACAGTGTCCCAAAACCACAAATCTCAAGCAAAAGACTTGAAAATTCACTATACGATGCAGAACTTTGTTGTCTGTCGAGCTGCGTACTTAAATTTTTCCATTTCTTAAAAAAAATTTTTTGCTTAATGTCCGGCTAGATTGGCAAAAAACCCCTATGTGCGTCGGCTATACCAAATTGTGTAAAGAGCGACTTTAATGTTTGTTGTTTGCATACGAGCTTTGAAGACATTCGTATGTTTTATTAAAATGTTAAAAGCAAAATAATAAAACAATGAAAAATGTGCCAAGAACAAAATATTATTATTATTATTCTTTGCATTTTGCATTTTTAATTGTTTTTTAGTGTTAAAATTTTTTCTCGCCCCATTTTTATTCGTGAGTTTTTTTGACTGTTCAAAGCGGGAACTTTTCTCACCAAAATTTTACAGACACACTTTTTCTGTAAATTGGCGAGTAATTTTCTTACGTGACAGCTTGTACTCGCCATAAAAAAGTTACAGACACAGTTAAGTGAGAAAAACAGCTGTTTGTTTCAATTTATGGCATTTTTGTTTCATTTCACACATTTATATCGAAAACTTTCTCGACGCGAGAGTTACAGAACATGGGCACTGGAATCGGGTCTGTTGTGTATGAACTAGTTCCTTACCGAACTAGCTGCTTAGTGGACTGTTGCATTCTAGTTCTTGAGTAAACTTGTAAGTTAGTTCATGTTTGTGCTTCCCATTAACATAGTCTATATAGCACAAGTTAAGCAATCATCATTAATTTCTAGTTAAAGCTCAAGAAAGCCATTCAAATTAAATCTAACCTCAAATTTCTTTTAGTGTAGGGTACAAAATATTAACTACTCCCGTTAAATTATGATTAATAATGTAATAAATTGTGTAAGTAAAAGTATGTGAAAGAGAATACGACATTAAGTTTGTGTGTGTTTGTACATGTAAAAAGACATATGCGTGTGTATTACTTAATTCAAGTAAGTGTGTGAGCACTTAAACGAGTTTAAATTACACGTACACACATACTCGTGCATAATTCCAATTTGCAAATGTTTGTGTAAATATGTGTAAAATATGATATGATAATATTTTGTTACCTGATACAATCTCCTTTTTTTATATTCCTCTTCCTCTTTCCTTTCTCGATTCCATTCATTCTAGCAGTTTCAGTTGTTTTTACTTTCTTTTGTGTCACCTCGACTGCCTGCATGTTAAATACACATTTAATGTTAATTTAATGTTTTTGACAGAGCGTCATTATTTGGCTTCGGGGGGCGGGGGACGGCCCTTAAACATTTATTTGTTTGGGAAAATTAAGAATAAAAAAATTGGTTTAACATCAAAGATTCAGTTTAGTTAAAAAATAAGGTTTTGTTTTTTGTTATTTTTGGGGGATTTTTATTCGTTTTAACATGAAAAATTGTCATTAGGAAAAAACGAGACGATAAATAGTTTACGGTGGTTACGAGTATTTTTCGGATGTTTTTTTTTATTGTTTTTAAATCTTTTAATTGTATTAAAATGGCAATGAAAAACTTCTTAACAAAAACGGTGTTGAATTAGTTTCAGTGTGTAACAGTTTCAGTGTGTAACAGTGATGTTTTACAAATAAAATGAAATAAAAAAGAAAGAAAAATAGCAATTAAGACAGGAATTACGTTTTTGTTTTTAGAAGTTTCTTAATGAAGATATACAAAAAAGTTTTTTTTTTTAAAGAAACATCAGAATGGTTGGATGTTTCCTTTAAAGGTTAATTTTCCGACAAGTATTTAAGAGGCAGGGCTTGGCAAAATAAATGCATTGATGGTTTTGAAATTCAAAATACATTTCAGTAGTATAATTAAAATACAAAATTCTAAATGATTTTATTTATATTTAAAATTAATAAAATAAATGTATACATGTATAATAATCAGTTTAGTAAAACGCCCATCGCTAAACTAGTATTTCCCCTTATGAACACTAGATTTTTAAATGTCAATAGCCCGGTACAAGGCGAATTCATAGAAGGTGGTCTTTTTTTTTTTTTAATGGATACAACACTGTAAAATACTCTAACGTTGTATCAAAATAAAACAACACTGAAGTAAACAAATTACCCTGCAGATTACGAGACTAGTCCATACATGCATGTAAAGAGTAGTCCATAAAGGAGTAGGAGTACTCCAAACGTTACCCAAATGTATTAAATAACATGGTCTATTTAATATTACGATGTCCTAGGGCTGGACCATATAACCCAGTTTTGCATAACAACGGAGCCGTCTTAAAACTACTCCATGTTCATACATACTCCTAGTGGATTAGTTTTGAAACTACTCCATGGTATACTCCAGAGGTTTAGTTTTAACTTCGTTTAAAACGAAAACATATCGTTTAAAAACAAAGACATTTAGTTTCACAACAAACTCTTTTTAACAATGACATAGCCCATGCTTGCATAATATTGGACAAGTCCAGGGAGTAGTCCATTTGATCACAATGGATCACGTAGTCTAAGATTATCTGCAGGGTAGCTGTGCACTAACACACAAACATTTACATAAATATAATTGTAAAAAAGTAACAGAATATCATTTTGACATATGGTTAGTTAATAGCTGTTGCTAACGTGGCAAGCCAAGACCACCTTGTATGAATTCGCCTTGGCCCGGAAGACTTTAAGCAGGGCTTAGCTGTGGAACTAACTGAAACGTATGAACAGTGTTATTTGGCAAATCATCATGAATAGAATCAAGCTTGCACAATTATATAATTTATTTTGAATATCGGTCATATATTCGTAATTTTAACGGCTCACGGCTCATGTTTGGCTCAACGAGTTTGTTTATAAGCAAAATTGCCAGATATGGAATGAAACCAGTCACAACATAAATTACAAACTCAAATTCATCCACAAAAATGCCCTGTTTGGTGGTTTACCAGCAAATTAGACTTTCAGTATACCCTTCGTAGAGAACAGCCCAAATTTGCTTACAATTTAAGATATATCGGGAATAAAAGACCAATTCAGATATTTTTTTTATCTTAAAGAGATTTTTTCGACTTTCCAGTACAAAGTTTTGACTTGGCATAGATTATGGATTTAAATTAAATTTACAAGAATACTTAACAGAATTATATACATAAAATATTTTTTGCCCAAATTAAATCTAAATACCAACATAATGAGACGAATTATTGAATTCGGAAGGAAATTTGAAGGGGAGCTATGTGAAATTATTAAGGGTGGTCCAACAATAATGCACGATGTTAATTGTGAGTCACACCTTAACGTCAAGTTTTTTGCCCAACTCAATTTGACATTTCTTTGTATCACCAAATTCAAACATGCCGAGGTACACAAAAGAACAGCGCGTTAAGATTGTTAAAGCCTTTTAGGAAAATGGGAGTTCAAATCATTTGGTGCACTTCATCCGCAGCGCCGAGGCACACTTTAACCTCAGTGGATTCGTTAAAAAGCAGAATTGCAGAATTCGGGCAAATGGGAATTCAAGAATTGTTGAAAAGCCAATCAGAGATCAGCAATGAGTAGTGAAAAAGTGAGTAGAGCTAAATCATGACTCATAAATTCTTGTACTTATACACACTCATACTTATTCCAATGTTATTCAAACTCATATTCACTCAAAAGTTTCATTTTATTCATCGTTCTCATACTTAACAACATTTGAAGTGTTTGATTTAGAATCTACTCAACTCAATGTGCATAGGCGAAGCAAAATGCGAGGCTGCCAGATTTGTCCCCTAAATAGCAAAGTGACGATTTGGCAATTACAGTTAACTAAAGTTACATGTATGAAGTGGACGATTTTTCGGCAAATTTATCTGGCAGCGCTGATTATTAACTTGTGTGTTCTATCCAGGGATGTCAGATGTGACGATTTTACGTCATTTTGACGATTTTTTTCGCTGAATTTACCAAAATGACGATTGACGATTTTGAATGTAGAGTCACTTAGGTGTTGACGATTTAATCCCGTCAATAAATTTAGTTTAAACTTTAATCAAATTTTTAACACTTTAATCTGTCAAGTAAAGTTTTTTTCTTACCGAACGTTTCCACATGCAAGTAATTACTTGCAAGTAGTGTATACGTATTATCAACAACAAATCGAGGAAACAGCCGATTGGCTGAATGAACAAAAATTGTGTGAATGTTAGTGAAAAAGTGTCAGTGTATTGAGTTTTTCGAACTTGCACTTGCATGTGGAAACGGGGGGTTAGTTAATATATGTATATAGAGGCGAATATATATTTATATCTACTAGCGGACTCGATGAAGTTCGCCTCGTCCCAATTTTAAGCCTTCAGACAAACTTTAGAGTAATAATACAACACAAATATTAAAATTTTTAATATGATTTATTTGAATGGAATCTGTAGAGAGCGATTTGATGTACAAAAATCTATAAATCACTAAATATATAAACCATCTTTAAACGCATAAAATTCGGCGTTTAAACTACCAACACAAACCATATGAATTTGATAAGATTTATCGTAGTGCTGTCACATGTTATTTTTTTTACCACATATAACACATGGGAGAATGATTTATAGTTGCTGAGTTTAAACTACATATAAATTCAAGTTTAGTTCAACTAAACCAGCGTTTAAACCATCAGTGGTTTATTAGCAATTATTGTACAAGTTTTTTTTTAGAAAAACTAAAAAACAACTAGTTAATATTAGTCAGGGCCATTTTTTGATGTTTTTTTTTTATATTGGCAGGACGATTTTTCGAAAAAAAAATTATCTGACAGCACTATTTCACTTGTTTGTTTTATTTGAGTACAATAACTGCCTGCTTTTAAAACACGAGTGCAAAACTCCTTCAAATTACTGCCTGCTTTTAGATCGCGAGCACAAAAGTGACTCGTTTAACTAATATTTAAAACAAAATTTAAAAATGTCCATTCCTTAAGGGGTTCCCATACAAAAAGTTTAATACAGACTAGAAATATATTGAAGAAAACGTACCATAACAGCCAAGAAGTCTCCTTAACAATTTTTCGAGACATACTTGCCCCTTATCACCACTTCTTAAGGGGGCTCCCATACAAATATTTCGATTTATGAAATTTTTAAATTAATTAAAATTTTTTGACTTTTGAGAATAAAATCAAAAGTTGTTAACAGATTTTAATCATTTATAGCTGTAATTTTTAATAGATTTTTAACAAACAAAAATTTCGAAATGTTGATTAAAAATTATTTTTGTAGCCAAAAAAAAAAAAAAAAAATATATGTTTCTAAAACGACAGCGCATGTTAGAAAAAAATTTAACGTTTAAAGGAAATTTTATTGCGGATTTTCGTTTTTTTTAGTATGTAATTTCAATAAACTGAACCGTTTTTGAACCGGTATTGGATTCAGCGTACCCGAAAAAGGTTTAAGCGCCAGTTGCCAAATTCTAGCACAGTGTAATTGTTTGATAAAACTTGCGAAAAGCAATAAAAAACATTTTTAAATATAACAATAAAAGAAATTAATTGGACTTTATATTTATACTGTGTACTTTTTTTCTTAACCTTTAATAATCAATGTACTTTAATTGCAACAAAAAAAGTTGGGAACCCTATATGTAGTTGTCCTGCGATTTAACTTTGAATAATTAAGTTTAAGTTATCGACGTCCTTATTCTTCGCTGCTATTTTTGCCCGTTCACCAATCCAATCGAGATTTGTGTAGTTTTGTGCAATGTCGGGGAACACTTTGCTGATGAGCTCCTCCTTGGACGATGTGAATTCACAAAAATTTTCAGGGAACGATATAAATCCATTCGAAACATCAATAGGAATTTGGCCGTTGCCACGCTCCAGCAGTTGTCTCGAGAATTCAGCAGCCGATGGGTCGTTCTGCAACACGACTCTAATGTTTGCGGTCAATTGCAACTTCTGGACATGCCTCCACAAAGACGACATTTCAGGCAGGCATTAAGTTCATCTGCAGCAGAAGATTTGGGGATGACGGGAATTGTTTGACGAAAATCTCCGGAGAGCAATATCAAAGCCGCACCAAATCGTCTTAAGTATTAAAAATTCTATATTTTTTGGTTTTGTATGATTTTATACTTAATATTTTTTTATGTTTTAATAGAGTGATATATCCGATCACGATTTTTTTATATGACGATTTTTTGACGGTTTTTTTCAAAACTACTGACGATTTTGACGATTTTTTTTTTTAAATTTTGACGATATTTCGAAAAAAACATCTAACATCACAGGTTCTATCTGTTGAGTTAAAACGGTAAATGGACGAGCTAAATGATTTGAATCATTGTGAGTATTGTAAGTATTTTCTTGAAATTATAAATCAAGCTGACGTCATTTATGAGTATGCGTATAATGTCGACGTCGCACTCATAAATATTTCTCTTATGAGTATGAGTGAATCAGAGTAGTTTAGTTTAAATGATTTCTACGCCCTTATACTTACAATTGCATGAGTCAGTATGAGTAGCGAAAAAACGATTCACTGCTGATCTCTGCAGCCAATGCATCCACAAAGAGTGACTGTTTGGTACGGTTTTTGGGCTAGCGGCGTCTTTGCAAATGAGGTCGGCCAAGCAGTAACCGTGAATGGTGTGCACTATCGTGAGGTGATAATGGACACCTTATGGCCAGAAATTGAGGATATCGACCTGGATGATATGTGGTTCCAACTGGATGGTGCCACTTGCCACGCAACCAACAAAACAATGGCCCTTTTGCTTGAGAAATTCTATGGCCATGTTATCTCACTTCGTGGCAATGTTAATTGGCCACCACGTTGGACTTCTTTCTTTGGGTATATTTAAAAAAAAAGTGTACGTGAAAAAGCCAAGAACAATTCAAGAGCTTAAGAATGAGATAATTCGGTAGATTAAGGATTAATGAATTGAACGTCAATTATGTCTTATTGGCCGATTTAAGTATCGATTAACGTTTAAAATTCGTTTTTCATGTCAAATGTAAATAAAATTATATGAAAAACTATATTTGAATATGAATTGTTTTTTAAATAGAATTGGTGAAATTGGCCATTAGAGTCATTGAAAATATAGACCATCGGATAGAGGTATGCCACCGAAGCCGTGGCGAGAATTTTTTACTTTAAAAATGAGATGTTTTTTAGTTAAATTGGGGTGGCTGAACACGAATATGGCAATTTTTTATTTCTCTCAAGAAGCGTTATCGAAATATTCGCGAAAGTTGTTTGTTGTTTTTTTTGCAGTTGTTTTAGATATTCCCAAAAATCTAGAGCACTGTTTATAAGAATTAAGCAAAATTTTAACTGTTGAATAAATATGTTTTTTTTTCTTTCAGCTAGGGTTGCCAGATCCCAAGACACTAAACTGGACAATATAAAAAATTCACCTGGATTTTGAAAAAATAATTGAATAATTTTAAAATGCACTTAACTATAAGAAAAAGCAAAATTTTACTTAATTTTGATTTACATTAAAAAAGCAAGAAAACGTAACATTGAAAATTCAGTATTATAGTAAATTATTTATATGTATATTAGGGCCATTTTATTTTGTTTCCTGTTATTTTTGTATTGTTGTAGAATTGCTGACACCGCACCCAGAGAAAAAACATGTTAAAATATGGTCACCTCTAACCATACTATTTTTAAAGAAAATTTTAATTACATTATTTTTATTAAAACCATATTATTGTCAGCGATAACCATATTTTGGTTAAATTAGGCCTCCATCAAGAAACCCCAATCATATTATTGTTGCATCCGAACATGATATTGTTAAAAATAACTATAATATGTTTAACACTTATAATAGCCTGATTCGTTTTTAACCACAGCATGTTGCTCTTGGAAAAGAGGAAAATACTATTGGAAAAGAGGAAAATACTATTGTAACCAAATTATTGTCATATTTAACCATAACATTTTTAGAGGCAGCCATAATATGGTTGTGGGTTCTTTGTGGAGGACTAATTAAACCATAATATGGTTGTCGCTGACAATAATATGGTTTCGTTATAATGTGCTATATTCCCATTTCATACTATTGACAAACTGAAGTTTATTGTTGATGGAATAAGCTATTATAACCATTATGAATTATATGGTTATATTAACCATAATATGTTTAAAATTTTTTTTAAAAATAGTTTGGTTGGATGTGACCATATTTAAACATATTTTTTCTCTACGTGCATTTACATAAATTCGCATTGGTATGTATTAATTTAAGTCACATAAAAAAGTACATATACGGCCATGTTATGGAAATCGAACTCCAGGGAAATTTAAATCGATGGAGATTTCCCGTTAAATTTTTTTGGTAATTACCGTAGTTTTTCCTGATAAAAGGACTAGTTATCAGTAGAACATGGCTGATAACTAGCTTCATATTCATTAAAATTTAATAACTTTATTACTTAAGTTGTAAGCAAATATGTTTGAAACATGTTGCAAATCTCATCACAATTAAGTCTTAATAATATTGTGCCTTTTATTCGTTAAAAGGAATAGTGTTTTTTGAGTAAAGATTATTAAAGATACCTCAAGTCCTTCCACAAAAAGTATTTATAAGTGTCATAAATAACAAACGAGATCAATTTATAAAGATTTTGTACGTCATTTTTATCGTATTTTTAAAAACCGGACCGTATCATGTATACGATTAGTATACGATTTTGTTCTGTACAAAATTTTAATTTAATCATTAACAGAAGTGATTTTTCAAAATTAAATAATTTTTTTAACTGGATAAATTGTATTTTAACTGGTACCTGAACAAGACCCAAAAAAACTGGACAATCCAGGCCGTTCCAGGCCATCTGGCAACCTATTTATAGAGTGATCGGATATAAGACCCAAAAACTCTGGACAATCCGGGCCGTTTCAGGCCATCTGGCAACCCTACTTTCAGCCAATATTAGCTGCGTTCGTTTACCCCAAAATTTGTACAATTTTGTGCAAATTTGTACTGGATTTTACTGAAAAGCGTTCGCGTACACAAATTTTCATATTACTCACCTACTGGATTTTACTGGGATTTTACTGGAAAAGTAAACGAACGCACATATTAATAGAGTGATCGGAAAAAAATCACCAAGGCTCAGGCCTTGAGATTTGAAAAAAATTGCCTTAATGGAGAAACAGAAAATGTTTAGTAATGAAAAATCGTAAAAAAAGTTTATAAATAATTGCTGGATCAAGAGAGATCTAATCTTTCGACTTCTACAAGCTACGATTTAGAAATTTAGAAAGCTTTAGAAAATATTGTAAATAAAAATCTGTTTTTGTGAATGTTTTATTCACTTGATTAAATTTTCAATTAAGACTAATTTTATTTTTATTTAAATGGAAATTAATGGCGAGAATTTTTTCTGTGTAACTTGATTTAAAATAATTTTTAGAAAAATTTTAATCATAAATTTAAATCATAGTTTGCTGGCATTTTCTGTTTAAATTCCGAAAGTAATTTGAATTCTTAAAACTGAGAGCCCACAAAGTTTCGCCACGGCACAGGCGCCTTAAACAATTGTACCACATTTCCCTCGGAATATTTAAAAACTGTGTGTGTCAATAGGTTAGGATTCTGTTTGAAAGTTGTTCCTGTTATTTCTGCCGATAGTAAATATGGAGCAAAACCGGGTAAAAAGTAAAAGAACACACATACACACAGTCACAGTCACACAGCTACAGACACACATACAACAGACAAACAACCACTTGCTTGATTCAAGTCTCAGCTGATGCAACGAAAATACGAACAAGTAAAAACAGAAAATAAACGAATATAAACTGCTGGAACTGCTAGAATTTATATTAAACACACTGACACACAAACACACTTACACACCTTTAGAAGTGTAAAAACCCCCATTTATTTTAAATGGTTCATTCCGTCAGTAGACTTTTAGCCTTAGAACAGAACGGTTTAATTTCATAGAAATAATTTAAAAAACATCTTTTTCAAACGGGCAAAAGGAAAAAAAGAAGAACTTTTAAAAAACAAAACGGCAAAACCAAAAGAAAACAAACACAAACAAGCAGTTGCTTTTTTCTTTTTGGTTTTTTATTTTATTTTGTGTTTTTTCTACTTTTTGTTTACAAAATTACAACTTGAAAAAAAAACAAAATAAAAATCCTGTAACATAAACCACACAAAATCTAAATTAAATTCATCTTATCTCAACTAAACTAATCTAATCTAAAAAAACAACACAAAATACGCTTCACATTTCAATACACTGAACGAAAAAGAAGGGCCCAATTTAAATAAAGAAAAAGAAAATTATTTAAATAAATTAATATTTGGAAAATTTAAACAAAAAAAAAAAAAAAAAGAAAAATTATAAATGGAAACAATTTGTTTGCTGAAGTAGTACAAAGCTTAAGAAAACTTAATAATCTAAAATGTTTATGTATAAAAAATTTAAAATAAAAAGAAAAAAAAAATAAATAAATTAAACTAAACTTTAATAAAAGTTTAATTATACAATACAAATGTTTAAATGCATTCATATGTACGTGTTAATTGCAAATCAACATTAAAACTGCTACAACTGCAAATGGTTTCTCCTTAAAGTCAAATGTTTTGTTTTAACATTTTTCAACATTAATGCGTGCTTTTAGGCGCTAGTGTGTGAGTTTGTATGTGTGTATATTAGTGCAAACATACAAGTCAGTCCCAGTTTCTGCTTGTAGAAACAAGTGTGCGTGTTTGAATTTCATTTTAAAGTAATAATTTTAGTTGAAACACGTTTTGAATTGCAAAATATTTAATATTCACAAGGATGCAAAGGATTACAGTGGCTGCAGTTTTGAAAAAATAAAAAAAATATTCTTAAATAAAAGTATTAAACAATTAATTGCTGCAACAAAATACAACAAAGATTAAAGAGTGAGTAGTGAAAATTAAATGAGTAAAGTCAATTGGAAATTTACTTAAATTCATTAAATCTACACAGAAAAAAATTTTGCACCAGTAAAAGCATGAACAGAGAATAAAATCACTTTTACTTCAAACTTTAATCAAGTGAAGTAAACGTTTAATCAAGCGAATTAAACGTTTGATCAAGTGTATTAAAAGTTTAATTGACAATATCAGTTTGCACCAGTAAACACATTAATAATATCAATTAAACGTTTAATTCACTTGATTAAATTTTTAATTTCAACGGATTTTAATTTTGATTAATGCTTTTACTGGTGGAAAATTTTTTGAGTGTAATTTTGTTAATCACTTCAACTTGCGCTGGGATATTTTACAAATAAAATTTGTTTTAAAAAAATTGTTCAATTGTGGTGAACTGTTTTAAAAATAAAGGGGTTAATTTCAAGAAAGATTCCATAAATTTCAAAAGTTTAAGGTGAATATTTGAAGTATTCTAATGTTACCCGTTTAAACTGAATCTAAAATAGTTGAGTGTTCAATATTTTCATCTAAAGTTGTCAATTTTGAATTTAAGCGATTTATTTTAACAAACATATGTTGGCCCTTAAGGTCCAAAACTACAGCCTTTAAACTCTACAAAAATATGCAAATTTTTTTTATCACGTTAAACCTAAAACAAATCTAAAATTTCGTGTTCATTTTTTGATTTTTAAATAAATTTTAAAATTAAAACTTTGTCTTATTAATACAAAAATGATGGATTTTTTTTGAAAAGTTTTAAAAACGCAAATTCAAGTAAAAATTAGATTTTTAAATATGCAAAATCTGCAGCTTGAAAAACTTAAATGTCCACTGAAAGTAAATTCTAGGAAAAATATTAAGAATTTGCATTTATGTAAAAATATGCCAAAAAAAAAAAAAAAAAAAAAAAAAATATATAGTTTTAGTATTTTAAAACGAGTTTGGTTTTAACTTGAAAAAAAAGAAATTATTATTTATTTTACTTTTATATTAGATAAATAGTTGCTCATAAATTTAAGCTTTACGAAGCTTAAATGCTTATACAAACTAAGGGAAAGGCAACTAACTCCAAACTTGCCACGTGGCAGCTCTAAAGTGGTAGGGAGCAGTTGCAGTACTCACACTTTATTTGAAGGGGACTTGACATTTTAACATTGTGATCACTGTTGCCAACTTTTTTTGAACACTTCCCGCCAAATCGGACTTCAAAACCGCTAGAAACCGCTAAATATTTAATTTAGCGGGAATTTTCTTAAAAATACCGCTAAAACCTAAACATTTTTCAGTTTTATATAAATCTAAATATATGTTGCTTTTTCAAAGGTACTCGACTCTCAAATTACGTTACATACTCCAACTTCCCTATCTATTTCATTCCCAAAAAAAACGTTATAGTGTATACAACTACAGTTAGAAAATTCCCGGAGTGGATCTTCAAGAGATTTAAAAAATTGAGAGCGTTACGGTTTTACGTGTACTAAAGTTTTTTCCAAGAGAAGGCTTTATATCGGCACGAAAGTTGACAGTGTAATTTATTGTCACACAAATTTGTGACAGACCAAAAATTATTTCAATAGCAATAATTGCTACCGCTTTAGGCGTACTAAAGTGTTTTAAGAGAGTGGGCTTTTTATGAGGCCTATGGTAAATTAGGGTCCGATCTTTACGAAATTTGACAGTATGATTTTTAGTCATATACAATGAAATTGGGCAAAATCTTATATCAATTAGTGCTGGGATACTATCGATATTTTCCACAATCGATATTTATCGATAGTTTAGATTTCACTATCGATATATCGATATTACTATCGACTGAATGTTTGTACTTCTGCAGGAAAACTTTAATTATTTTTTTATAAGGCTACAGTCCGTTGTTTTCATCACTTTATTGAATGTATGAGAAGTATGTATATACGCACGTTATTTTAGATGGCAGTTTTTTAAAAACTGATAAGTACCTTTCTGAAGGAACCGAAGTAACAGGGACTATAAGCTATTCCATTGCAACTTTAAAAAATTTTCTTAATTCTAAACCCAACAAGGTAATCAATCTAGCGGACTTATCCTCTAATGGTCGTTCATTGTTTTGTCCTATGCTTGCAATTGCATTTGGACAACATTACACAAATAATTGACATTTCAGTCCCTATATAAAAATGTACAAATTTCGCATTAAAGACCTTAAATAGCAGTAAAAAGCACTGCTAAGCAATCCATACCACTTGCCATTCTTGTTGTTTGTATTCATTGCTGTAATTCAGTGCGAATTAACAATAACAAGTAAAAATTTGCGGCAAAAAACTGTGTGTGTATAGCTGCTGTTAGATGTCTTCATATCTGTATTTTAAATACTAAAAATATCGATATTTATATTTTTCCTATCGATATTTTCGATATTTTCAGACTATCGATAGTTTCCCAGCACTAATATCAATGCTAGTTATTCTAGTTCTTGTAACAATATGATTCAGTTTTTAGCGTGCTCAAGGACCCAGAATATATATACTTTATGGGGCCTAGAGGAATATTAAACAGTTTCACACGGAATGGCAGACTTAGTATATATACCCTTATCACAACTAGTTGTGGTGGAGGGTAAAACAATTTCTTTATAAAAACGCAAAAAAAATATAACATATACGCTATTTTTGGCAATTATTTGCCGTTTTTAGCAATTAGATCAAATTAGTTAGATAAAAGTTATTGAATTATATTGCTCGGGATATATCGAGACAATTAAGATCAATACCTTAACTTTCGTTTCAAAATTTTAAGCAGGCTTAAAGTTGTGAATTGTCACATATAGCCCTAACCAAATACTAACTGAAAATCGATCTTCAGTCCACTAAACTTACAAAAGTACACCCTGAACCCTGAACACAAGTAGTTTTTAGCCATAAAAACAAACAAACTTAATAAGAAATAATATAAAATCTGTAAATTTAAAATTTGAGAAAGGTTTTTGTAGCAAAAATGAGCCGCTGAGAGGTGTTTGAAAATCGCTAGATTTGCCGCTTACCGCTTAAACGTATTTTTTTCCCGCGATTGACAGTTCACCATTGGTGATGTCCTAGGAGGGGGTAATTGGCACCTTTTGACACTTTGTAACAGGTCATTGAAATAATCTAAATGGAAAAATTAAATTTCGTTTGATAAAATGCCTGTCTCAGATATTGTCCCGAGCGAACCATAATAATATGATAGATCCCCATTATTTAAAGTTATAAAACCGGATAGAACCAGTCACTACTCGCACAAAATCCAGGCACATGACAAGTTTTGTGTCAATTACTAGACTTTAAACACATTAACACCAGTTTAATGATATATCTTGTTATCACTTGTCACAATTCGCTCCTTTTTTGAATTTTGTGTAAACCGGTCACGGGAGAAGTGCTTTAAGAACAATTGACACAAATTTCCCGCTGGGATACTAGTGAAAATCTTGAAATATCTTTAAACATAAGATTATTAAACAAATATATTTTTTTGTGATTAAATTTTTATTGTCGATATTAACAATGTTTATTCAAACTTAATTCTTGTTGTTGTTTTTTTAGTTATTACCAGGGAAAACATAAATATGCAATTGCATGTTTTTCCTTGTGCGACCAATGAAGGCAGAAACAACATATTTATCCGTTTTATAGGTTTTTATGAATTTTGGCATCGATTTGTTAGTGCATATTTTGCACCATATTTTAGGTTTATACCACATATTTTGCCTTTTTAAGGCATATTTTGAGACATATTAAATTTTTTAGATGCCTTAAATAGCTTTCAAAGTAAATAATTTTTTTTTTGCAAATCTTTACTTCAATATCGACATCTATATTTAATTTTTACTCTTAAATTGTATGACAAAGCATGTTGTCATTAAGGGTAAATGTTATGGGATTTGTATCTTAACCAATCTTTTAGTATTCCGATCGACTCAGAATCACTTTTTAAAGTGACCTAACGCTGACCATCCGTCCGTCTAGCTGGTTGTCTGTCCATCTTAGCCTTGTGCGCAAAGTGCAAGTTCCAAGTTTGTATATAATTTGATCAAATATGGACGATAGACTTCGTGGTGAATCGGTCTATAATTTCACATCCAAATTAGACTCTTTGTGTCTGTAAGCTATCTTATTATGATGGTATTTAAATTAAAATTGTGCCAAAAATATTTTACTGCAAATTAACTTATTTACGAATCGGCTCACATTTGCTCAAAGCGTCCACTCTTAAATAGCTTTAACTTTCTTTTAAATCTTAACATTTGTTAACAATTTAGCGACCGTACCTAAAATCCCTTTAGGACAAAAACCCATATATCAAATATCTCTTTTATGAAATATCTCTTTTATGAATTTTAACTAATATGGGCCTTCTCGATTTTGTTATTAAATTGTTGAATATTTTGTCTTCAAATGAGCAATTGTCAATTGTTAAGGCATATTCTTAAAATTTTTCAGGGCATATTTTCCAGTTTTTACTGCATATTTAATGCGCATAAAACGCGTTTTTTAAAGCATATTTCTGGTTTCCCTGGTTATTACTAATGTAACCGCTAATTTACTGTATTTAAGTTTCAAAGAAAGCCTGCTATGCCCAAAGTGTCGGTTCTTTTAGCCTCTGGTGACCTTCGAATATGGGCATAAAACACTCTTTTCTTTTACAACCGTTCGTAAAAACTATTTTTGACTCTGCAAAGATAACGATTTTAAAAAAGCCAACCAACTCGTTTGGGTAGGAAAAGAAACAAAATTATGCGCTTTAATTGATTGGGAACTTTGAAATTCGTTAGCGCTCCATGAAAAGAAGCAGGTAGATCAACGTCTAACATCGACTTTGCACATCGAAAACGATAACTTTTTTTTAAATTTTTAACGTCATATTTGCACCCTTTTAAAATTTTCAGCCTGTCCCACGATATTGACCGCTATCGTTCGTTTGCATTTTCTACGACAAACAGTAAATTTGCGCCCCACTTACAATACAAGTCCATCGACAAAGCAAGCGAATGGTATCACAATAGTTTTCATACAAATTTGCGCCCCACTAGCAAATATTAAGGCCGTTTCACACTATAATACAAGTCTTAAGTATTTTGACGGAAATGCTTCCCTCATCTAAATATTGTTTGGAAATTTTCCAAAAACAATAGCAACTCATCATGTCAGGGTTGCATTTTCCTCAAAACACTTTTGTGATAATACAAAACTGCCTAAAGCGACCTCACAGATCAAAATCAGTCACTTGGGTTGTCGTTGTTTGTTGGAAGAATAATCGAAATTTTTTTTACACACAAACAATAATTATTTTTTTTCTTATTATATTATTTAAAGCAACACCACTAATAAAATTATTTTGTTTTCACAAAATTCTGTTCCATATTTTTTGTAGCACAGAGTTGTATTTTTGAGCTTGATTTACATATTTTGCCGATTTTTGTTTTCAAACGAGCGTTTGATTTGCGGAATTGTTGATGTGGCAAGATATACTGGGGACCAGGTTAAAACATATTTATATGCCATACAGTCCGGAGTTTTTGCTAGTGAAATTTAGTCAGATCGGTCCACAAATGGCTGATATATGAGCCGAGACGGTCGCGAGAGTCCAATTTTAACCATAAATCGCATGTCGTTTTTTCTCTGTACGGAAAGACCCAAAATTTCCAGATAAGGTACAACCATCTTGGCTATAAAAACACAATCTCATTAAAAAAATAGGCGGAATTGGAGAAGGAAGCGTGGTACAAATTACATTTCTTTATATCTGGAGAACGGCAGGACAAAATTGAATACTCTCGAAAAAATAATTCTGTAGTTCTTAGAATTAGTGTAGGCTCCATTTATCACGGCCTGCAGGATTAATAAACATTCTTAAACTTTTTTTAAGAAGAGGGTGGGTGACCTGCAAAAAGTATATAAATTTTTCTTCTTCTCAAGACATCTTTAAAAGACATCTGCTAAGCAGTAGCGCAATTAAACTTTTACTTTTTAAAAACTTTTCTTTAGCTTAACTTCGGCAAATCAAATCTTGTAACGTTAATTTAACCGCCTTATACTCAATGCAAATAGATGAAACTTTGCAGGCATTTATATTCCCGATGACAATACACGAATACATGGGCGTAGCCAGGATAAAATCAAGGGGAGGCGGGCAAAATATTTTTTAAATGTTCTTTTTTAAGAAAAGCGTCTCTTAAAAAAATTTTTTTTAAATGTTCTTATTTTCCTTCTGTATGCATATTTGACATATTTAATTTTAATTTAAATGTGCACTTTTTCGCTTTCCCCATATTGTTAATTTAAAACACAGAGTACAGAAAAATGGAGGCTGTATAAACTCACGGAAATAAAAAAAACTCTGATTCTTTGTTTTTTTTCTGCTTATGACATGGCGTCATTAGTTTTTCCTTTCCAGCTTTAGTTATAAATCTGTGGCATTTTGACAAAACATCTTAAGTCACATTTAAAAAGTTGAAAAAATGTTATTAATCATACGAATTTTTATTTAAAAAACAATCTTGTTTACGTTTTGAAAAATTTTGTATTATAAACGAAATTTTTCTTTAATTTTGGTTTAATTTATTATTTGATTAAAGTGATTTTTTCGCTGAGTTTTTTTTTAAACTTTTTTGCTATCATATCTCGACTTAAGATGTTTTGTCAAAATGCCACAGAAATATATAATGTCATTTATTATTTGCATTATTTACAACACCTTAAAATACTTTCTGATTAAAATTACAACATTATAATAGATAACACAGACCAACACTCAATTTGCTTCTTTTAATTTAGCAAGTGATTCTAGTCTACTTAAAAAAATTTGGGAATTTTTTTTTCTTTTTTGGCCATAACTAAATAAATTTTGAAAAAAAAAACTTTTGGGTAATTGGTAATTGGAGGTCATAAGTGGAGGGTATAAAAAATTCTATATCATGAAAACTAGAGCTGATAGAGACAAACTGATTACAGTTTTGAATTCAGCGCACCCAAATTAACTCGAATTAGTTGATAAATTCAAAGAAGCAAATTTTAATAAATTTAAATTTTTTTAATTTTGTCGGGCTGTGTAATTAATAATCTAACAAAAAATCTATTTCAGTTAAGTAGAGTCGAAAGCTATCGAATATTCGACAAACACAAAAAAAATATTTTTGAATAATTCGAAAAAGTCTAATGTTTTTTATACCGGTTTTCGTTTTTTTCTATCTTAAAATCGATTTAATTAACCGGTTTTTAGACTTTATTTTTTTCCACATTTAGGTATTTAAATTTAGAATGATCCGTCCATTTTTATCCTTTTAGAAAATTTTAATTCCTTTTTTTTATTTTTAAAAATAAAGGGCGATCCAACTAAAACGCACGAAGTTAAGTGTAAATAAAACAAACAGTTTTCAGAGAATTATCTTAATATCCGAATTATGTCATCCTTTAGCTCTTGAAATGTTCATGGTTTATAGACGTACACTTTTTCTTTTAAATGTGCCCAAAGAAAGAAGTCCAACGGTGTCAAATCACATGATCGGGGCGGCCAATTAACATCGCCACGAAGTGAGCCAACACGGTCATTGAATTTTTCGCGCAAAAGAGCCATTGTTTTGTTGGCTGTAGGAAATATCGCCCAAAGAAAAATCGCCCAAAAAAAAAAAAAATGAAAAATCGCCCAAAAAAATTGCATGTAAAATTGGGCCTGATTTCATATGAAAAATGGCCCAAAATTTTTGGGCTATTTTTCGTTATTGTTGGGTGATTTTTCGTTTATTAAATTTGGGTGATTTTTCATATGAAAAATAGCCCATTTTTTTGGGCCATTTTTCATTTTTAAAATTCTACCATAATCTTACATAGCAGAGAAAACCATGTTTTATTATGGTTGCAAACAACAAAACTATTTTTCAAGAAACTAATTTAACCATAATATGGTTGTCGGCGACAATGATTTGGTTAGATTAAACATAATATGGGTAGAATTTTTTTTTAAATGGTTTTGTAGCTTTTTCTCTGGGTGTATATATTAAATATATATATATAGAAAATAAGGATTTTCTCTTCTATGGTATAACAAATACTGGCTTCGCAAACTAAAGCTTCTCTGTATAGCCGGCCTTCGGCCGGGCGCAAGGATTTTCTCCTCTATGGTATAACAAAGACCGGCTTCGCTAACTAAAGCTTCTCTGTATAGCCGGCCTTCGGCCGGGCGCAAGGATTTTCTCCTCTATGGTATAACAAAGACCGGCTTCGCTAACTAAAGCTTCTCTGCGTAGTCGGCCTTGTTCGTAAACAAGGCAGTTTTTCGAAGCTTTACTTAGCGAAACCGGTTTTTGTTAGACCATAAAGGAGAAAATCCTTGCACCCGGCCGAAGGCCGGCTATACATAGAAGCTTTAGTTAGCGAAGCCGGTCTTTGTTATACCATAGAGGAGAAAATCCTTGCGCCCGGCCGAAGGCCGGCTATACCGAGAAGCTTTAGTTAGCGAAGCCAGTATTTGTTATACCATACAAGATGAAATCCTTATTTTGGATATATATATTTAATATATACACCCGGAGTAAAAGCTATAAAAATATTTTATCCATATTATGTTTAATTTAACCAAATCATTGTCACCGACAATCATATTATGGTTAAATTAGTATCTTTAAAAAAATCACTTGAAATTTTAACGGTATTTTAAAAAAATAATTTACACATTTTTGATTATAAGTTAAGTTGCGGACGTTATGACACTTTGCAAAGTGTCATAAAGACCACGGACGTTATGACAATTCTTCGATGGACATTATGACACTTTTAAAAGTGTCATAAAGTCCAAGGACACTACGACACTGGACGTTATGACATCTCACCTAAATTTATATGAATAATAAACACTTTTTTGCAAATTGAGTAATTTTTTTTTTTTTTTTTTTTTTGGGAAAAAATTCGTTTTGCTTTTTGGGTCATTTTTCATTTTCTTTTTGGGCCCTTTTTCGTTTTTTTTGGGCTAAATTTCATATTTACCTTTTTGGGTAATTTTTCATGTTCGCTTGGGCGATTCTTCATTTGGGCGATTTTTCATTTTTTTTTTTGGGCCATTTTTCTTTGGGCGATATTTCCTACAGCCGTTTTGTTGGCTGTGTGGCAAGTGACACAATTCTGTTGGGACGGCATATCGTCCAGGTCCATAGCCTTTATTTCTGGCCACAAGAAGTCCGTTTTCATCTCGCAATAGAACGAACTAGGCGATCATGCACAGGTGTTTTCATATTTCCTTCAGACCCGGTTTGCCGAAATTTGCCCACAATTGTGGACAAATTTGGTGTGAACGAAATTCATTTTGATTTGAACGCTAATTTTCGTAAAAATCTTCAACAATCCTAACGTGCTGCTCAATTGTGTAACTCTCTGAAATACTAAAACAAAGAAATGTCCAATTTAGTAGGGCAAAAAAATCTTTGGTACATTTAGTCACCATAGTGAGTCTACTCAAAATAATATTTTAAGGTTTGAAGGAGGGTCGGTCGTAGAAACTAGAGCTGGCAGAAAAAACCTGTATGATGCCATCGTAATTAGCACTCTCATTCTAACCAAAAACAATGGATAGAAGTCTGAAAAATTATGCTTTGAAAATTCCAAACTTTTTACTGCCCACTGTGTGTAATTTTTCAACCAAATAACTGAAAGTAAGCAATTTATAATTATTAAAATATATGTAAATGTTAGAGTTGTCAATTATTCGCCTTTTAGCTTTGTTCGAATAATTTAAATAATTGTTTTTGTTCGTTCGATCAAACGATTAATTCTGTAAAATTATTCGATTAATCGATGAGAATAACGAACAAAAAAATTAATTCCATTAATTTACAACTATGGAAAATCTTCCATTTTCTTCTTTATTTTTTCTCAAATCAACTACGACTTCTTCTTTTTTTGATGCGTACAACTTTTCATCTTAACACCATATCGTTTTATTATTTAAAGGAATCGTGAAAACCCTAATTCTTAAATAATCCGATACAACTTTGGATTTTCGAAAGGCGTTTGCAGACCTTCCGTCTTCAGCCAAACTACTGCGTACAATATCGTCCATAGAAGAACCGCTGTCCCTTTTTAAGTATTTTTCCATTGGAACAAGTTCGGTATTTTTTGTTGTCGTTGGATTATCTTCTACCACATCGTTTTCAAAGGTAGTATTAAGACCCTTATAACGTCCCCTCAATAAAACAATAGTGTATACGCATGTACACCATTATTTTTTTATTGCATAATTAGAATCTCCATCATTGATTTTATGTCTGGTCAAAATTTCGTCAAATTCTACTTCCAAAAAGTGGGTCAAAATGTCGTTGGAAAAAATAGTGTATAATTTCTTGTTCAAAATTTTCCTTCAATAAGTGTGTAAGCTCATATGCGCTATTTTACTTGAAATTGCAACTCCAAAATTGTTAAAAGAATAATAGTGTGTACGCATTATACTCCATTTTAGTCTGTAGAAAAAAAATTCAATTTATAAAAACTTTAACTCATAAAATAGCTTATAATTATATACACTATTGTTTGAGAAAAAGTTTCATTCCGACCATCGAAAGCTGCATGAGCTCCAAAATTTGTGCCAGAAGAATGTTATTCCTCGTGGCTCGCAGTCATTTTTCTTTAACTTACAAGGTGGAAAGAAGCGAAATTGGTTAGATGAGCCAGATGTAGTAGAGGAAGAGAAAGAAGACGAATGAACTTCTAGCTATTTTTGATTTACGCAATGTATACCATATTTTAATCTGTAGTCGATTTAATTAAATACGTACGTGTCTCAGCTTTTTTCGAAGTTCGTGCTAGTTCGCGTTTTGACAAAAATGCAATGGGATGGTAACCCTTCGTTAAAAATAGGGCAATATGGGTATCAAATTTTTTCTTTTGCCAAGTACATCATCTTTGTATGTAAATAATATGGATTTTTGCAAATTAGATGCATTTAACACGGGGCTCTGGAATATATAAAAATGCAATTTTTTAGTAACTCTAATATGATAGCGGATTTAGTTTTTAGATCATGTATGGATGAAAATACGACTAAAGAAAGAAAAAAAGAAATGATCCAAGACTTAAATTTGTTTTAATTTGCGAAAAAAAATAAGTCGCCAAAAAGTCGTGGATCATTTCTTTTGTTCTTTCTTTAGTCGTGGATCATTTCTCTTTTCCTGTTTATTATCAAAAAGTAATTTAAATTTTTGGGAATACAAAATTTTAATTTCAAAAGATTTTGTTATTCGTGCTTAATTCACAGTTTTTATTCTTGATAAAAACACTCGAAATTTATTGTTGATTACAAAAGCATGTTGTCAATTAAGTGTTTTTTTTTAAGAATACAAACTGGGAATTAAGCACGAATAACAAAATCTTTTGAAATAAAAATTTTGTATTCCAACCAGTGAAATGCTATTCCTATGCGCATTTCACTGGTTGCGTAGGCCAGATCATCAGGAAACTTCATCCATAAAGATTTTAGAAAAACTATCTGTATATATGTATAATACCAATATTTTCTACTTTCATGGTATGATTTCTATAAATCAATTCTTTATTTTTTAGCTTTTTGTTTATTTCTAAGTTTTTATTTCTTGAAAATTGTTAACGTTTGATTTAAAAAGAAAACAGCTGTTACAATTGAAGCACAGCCGCGAATAACGTTTTAAGTTACAAAATAATAATTTTTCAGGAGAGCAAAAAAACGTTTTTTGACCAGGCAGCATTATTTGTTTTAAAAATTTTATTTTTTCTATTATTAAAAATAATGATAATAAAAACTTTAATGCAAAAGGCTTTTAAAACATTATTCCGCACTGCAAAACCATTTCGGTTTCATCATTTTGTTAGTAACTTGCAATGTTCTTCCACTGGCTGACACTTTGTACGCCATTTTGAAGGCGTTAAGGTGCATAGTTTTGGTTGATTTGATGTTTAAACTGTGTAAGAGAGTAAGGTTAACGGTTATCTGCAAAAAAACAGGTTTTGCAAAATGTGGCGTTTACAACGTTATTCGCGGCTGTGCTTCAATTGTTTGTCAAAGATTTGTTTAATAAGAACATAAAATACATTTTTGAAATGGTATGAATACTCATCACGGTTTTTGCTAACTAATCATTGAGATTAATTACCAGGGAAACCATAAATATGCAATTGCATGTTTTTCCTTGTGAGACCAATGAAGGCACAACAATATATTTATCTGTTTTAGAACCTTTTATGAATTTTGGCATCGATTTGTTAGTGCATATTTGTGCATATTTTACCGTTTGCAGCATTTTTGTGCATAATTCTTTTTAAGGCATATTTTGATACATGTTAAATTTTTTTAGATGCTTATAGGAGCTTTCGCAGAAAATAAATTTTCTTTCGAAATTCTGTTACTCCAATTTCGCCATCTTCATTTAATTTTTACTCTTAAATTGTAAGACAAAGCAGGTTGTCATTAAGGATAAATGTTATGCGATGTGTATAAATACATAGAAATGTAGACCATTATTTTAGTATAACGATCGTCTAAAAATCACTTGTTAAAGTGATCTAATGATGTCCCTCCGTCAATTTTGTAGATAATTTGATCAAATATGGACGAGGTCAGTGTAAATGGTGGGAATTGGTATATAATTTCACATATTCCCCATAAAAACTTCTTCTCAAATAAGACTCCTTCTGTCAGTTAGCCATCTAATTACGATGGTATTTAAATTAAATTCGCCCCAAAACTATTTTACTGCCAATTAAATTAATCGTTCCACTTTTGCCTAAACCTCCCTTTCTTAAATAGCTTTAACTTCCTTTAAATGTTAACATTTGTTAACAATTTAGCGACCGTACCTAAAATTCCTTTAAGACAAAAACCCATACGAATGTTAATATCACAGAATGCACAGAACTGTCACGAGACGGAAGATTTTGCGTTTTTTTGTCTCTTTCAAAGAAAGCTGCCCTTTTGCACTTCTCTTTTCATCATCTTCTATGCCGCAATACAATGAACACAAATTTATTTAGTTGAGATTTGTGGCTGTAGGAAATATCGCCCAAAGAAAAATCGCAAAAAAAAAAAATGAAAAATCGCCCAAAAAAATTGCATGTAAAATTGGGCCTGATTTCATATGAAAAATGGCCCAAAATGTTTGGGCTATTTTTCGTTATTGTTGGGTGATTTTTCGTTTTTTAAATTTGGGTGATTTTTCATAATGAATGTTGTATGAAAAATAGCCCATTTCTTTGGGCCATTTTTCATTTTTAAAATTCTACCATAATCTTACATAGCAGAGAAAACCAAGTTTTATTGTGGTTGCAAACAATAAAACTATTTTTCAAGAAACTAATTTAACCATAATATGGTTGTCGGCGACAATGATTTGGTTAAATTAAACATAATATGGGTAGAATTTTTTTAAAAATGGTTTTGTAGCTTTTTCTCTGGGTGTATATATTAAATATATATATATATATATATATATATCGAAAATAAGGATTTTCTCTTCTATGGTATAACAAATACTGGCTTCGCTAACTAAAGCTTCTCTGTATAGCCGGCCTTTGGCCGGGCGCAAGGATTTTCTCCTCTATGGTATAGCAAACACCGGCTTCGCTAACTAAAGCTTCTCTGCGTAGGCGGCCTTGTTCGGAAACAAGGCAATTTTTCCAAGCTTTACTTAGCGAAACCGGTTTTTGTTAGACCATAATGGAGAAAATCCTTGCGCACGGCCGAAGGCCGGCTATACAGTGAAGCTTTAGTTAGCGAAGCCGGTCTTTGTTATACCATAAAGGAGAAAATCCTTGCGCCCGGCCGAAGGCCGGCTGTACAGAGAAGCTTTAGTTAGCGAAGCCAGTATTTGTTATACCATAGAAGATGTAATCCTTATTTTGGATATATATATATATTTAATATATACACTCGGAGTAAAAGCTATAAAAATATTTTATCCATATTATGTTTAATTTAACCAAATCATTGTCACCGACAACCATATTATGGTTAAATTAGTATCTTTAAAAAAATCACTTGAAATTTTAACGGTATTTAAAAAAAATAATTTACACATTTTTGATTATAAGTTAAGTTGTGGACGTTATGACAATTCTTCGATGGACATTATGACACTTTTAAAAGTGTCATAAAGTCCAAAGACACTACGACACTGGACGTTATGACATGTCACCTAAATTTATATGAATAATAAACATTTTTTTGCAAATTGAGTAATTTTTTTTTTTTTTTTTGGGAAAAAATTCGTTTTTGCTTTTTGGGTCATTTTTCATTTTCTTTTTGGGCCCTTTTTTGTTTTTCTGGGCAAAATTTCATAATTACCTTTTTGGGTCATTTTGCATGTTCGCTTGGGCGATTCTTCATTTGGGCGATTTTTCATTTTTTTTTTTTTGGGCCATTTTTCTTTGGGCGATATTTCCTACAGCCGAGATTTGTTTACAAAACTGTTATAAAAATTAACTTTCAAGTTCACCACAACACGAGTAAATAATATTTAAGTAAGTAAATAACATTATAAAACAAAACAATATTACTAAATACATTTTTTTTTGCACAAAAAACAACGTTTGTTGAACTAATACATTTGTTTAACGTTGCTTGTGTTTTGTTATTTTTGTTTTGATCACGCCATTTGTGTTGATTGTTGCGGCCTGTTTTTACATCTTGCCTCTTCAATACCAAACAAATCTTTCTGTCTCTTTCTTTGAAAGCTACCCTCGCAACAGATTTGGGTCTTTTTCATACGTCACTTTTTACAGTTCTGTGTATTCTGTGGTTAATATCTAGATGTTATTTGGCGCAAACATCTCTTATATGAATTTTAACCTAATATGGACTTAAGCGATACCATTTTTATGTATTTTTTTCAAATGTTGTTATTAAATTGTTCAATATTTTGTCTTCAAATAAGCAATTGTTGATTTTTTAGGACTTATTTTAAACATTTTTCAGGGTATATTTTCCAGTTTTTACTGCATACTTAATGCGTATAAAACGTGTTTTTAAGAGCATATTTTTGGTTTCCCTGTTAATTATAATCAAGGCTATAGCTACAATATTTTTTACCTTTCCTACATTTTGTATAAAATCGATAAAAACGTATGAAAATAAATAAACTCTAAGCATTTATTTCTTATTAGTCTTTTATTATTAATTTATTAAAAAAAAATTGTTCGATTAATCGACATAGTTTAATCGATTTATTCGTTATTCGAAAATAACAATTTTAAAATTATTCGAACAAGAGTTTCTTTTTGTTTGATCGATTAATCGAATTATTGTTAATCGGTTGACAACTCTAAGTAATGTTGATTTCAGAAATCATTTCAGTTATAAAAAGGTTTGCTGGGTTACTACTATACTATTCTCATATAAAAATATACTCTATTATTATTATTATTCGATTAGTATGCTTTTCTTGTTGCCAAACTGATAACTAATTTTTTTTCTTTTCTGTTATTGTTGTTAACAAAAAAAAAAAAAAAACAAAAAACAAAAAAAAAAAAAATACTTAATTCCCTATAATATTTCATTTATACATTTTCTTGTTATTTCCTTTTAAGGAAATGAATTTGATTTTTCTTTATTTTGCTTTCGAATGGCGGTGGTAAAAAATATCCGTTATTGCCATTGTTTGGTTAAAAGTATTCGAACATCAAAATACAAATGTACGGAACAGGTAATAAAATAATAAATAAAATATATTTATTATTATTTTTCTTATATTTGATGACAAAATAAAATTATTGGTTGCTCTATGAATAATAAATGTAATCAGTTAAAATGTTCAATACAAAAAAATAAAATGTGGAAAAACTATTTTAAGGGAAATTGCACGTGGGCATAGAGTTGGAAAATAGAGGAAAGTTGTGAGGGGCAACAAATTAAGTAAACAAAAGTAAAAAATTAAACAAAACCAGCAACAAATATTTAAATGTTAACAAGAAAAAACTTATTTAAATTATAAAAAAAAAAATATTCCTTGTGATTTTCATAAAATTGCAATTCTCGAAAGTAGACAAGCATGCAATTGCATGCATTTTAGTTTCTATGTTAGAAAGGCAAAAAAAAAAAAATAAAATTTATAAAACAAACAAATACTTTTAAAGGGAAATTCAACCACTTTCATGTTGAATTAAGTGAAGCAAAGAAAATCTGAAAAAAATATTTTCTCAAAAATAAAAAAAAAATTTTTTTTTGTGAATTGAAAAAAAGAGAACAATGTTCAGTTTTAATTTAATCTAATCCAATAATCTGGATTTTCAACATGATTTCTATTTGCGATAGAAGCATTGTTTATTTATAAAAACCTTTAAATAGAACCAAAACAATTTAGCTTCTTCAGAATAATTGCTGGACGTAGGATGCATGTTGAAATCTTATTTACATTTCAATATAATAAATTTTAAAGCGAATTCTTTTGTCGTTAAAAAACAATGTATTCAAAAAATTATTGAACTAAATTAAAAACTTTTCTAAAGAATTTGATGCTGTTGGGCGGAAAAGGATATTTAAATATCTCGGTGTAGTATCACGACCAAGAGAAGTCTAATTGCAGCCAAAAATTAAATTAAAAAAAAAAACTTAGCTCCAGCCAAGTGACTTTTAAACAACGTTTTCTGTATCATTAAATTAAAACAGGTAATATGTTAATAAGGTAATAAGAACAGAAAGTTGATCGATCAGTCTCTTATCATATCTGGGGTCCTTGGAAAACCCATTTCAACGGACACATGGAAAAACGGATGGACGGATAGACGGAGATCTTTAAACCAACCTCGCTACTCATAAGGACCCATAATATAATTATGTACTTTATAGGGACTAAGATCAATATTATAGGAATAACAAACGTAATGACAAACCTTTCCACTCGTGGTAAAAGCTTTAAAAAAATCCAGTTCAGAATTCAATAATAATTTAAAATTAATTATACGCCATCATACGTACCGAGTGAACTTCACTTCAAAAACTTTAACCCTTATGTGAATTGCAAGGTGCCCGGGTACCTTTGGGGTTTTCAGTAAAATTTTTTTTACAGAAACAGATGGTTTATATAGCTGAAACTTCTTGAGAACTCCTAACTATTAATAAAATTTAGATTTTTAGCTTAAAAATAATTTCGAAAGGGCGTGCTGGACCAATTTTAATCGTACACCTTTAACGGTATGGCAAGGTGCCCTTCATACATTTAATATCAAAACGTATATTATTAGGGAAAGCTACTAAATCCAATTAAAAACAAGTAAGAAATTATAGTCGGTCAAGCCCGACCATATGATACCCTACACCACAGTATTTAAAAACATATCATGCTTATGTGTCCATGTAAATATGGATTTATCTATGTTTATAAACTTCATAAAAATCGGTTTGAAAGTTTGTGAGAGGTAGAAATTGCCCCCTGCCTCCCCTTGTGGTCCTATTTTTTAAAAACTGTATAGCTAATGTGTCCCTATGGATATGGATCTATCTATGTTTTAAATTTCATTAAAATCGGTTTGATAGTTTCTGAGAGGAAGAAATTTACCCCTATCTTCCCTCGTGGTCCTACGATTTGGCCCATTTTCAACAGGCTTGGTCCCTGTGCCAATAAAAACCTATGACCCAAATTTTATCAAATTATCTCCAAAACCTGTACTTTGCGCACAGGGTAACATGGACAGCCAGCCAGCCAGCCGGACGGACATCGTTAGTTCGACTCAGAAAGTGATTCTGAGTAGATCGGTATACTTTAAGGTGGGTCTATTTTACGGCGTTACACACATCAGCACAAATGCATAATACCCTATTTGGATTAAAAAAAAGTATTTTTTTTTTCATATATATTTTCATAAATAAAAAAACAACCAGAAATGAACACTTAGCTACATATTGGACAATTTGTTGAATGCTTATTATCAATCGGCTTGGAGCATCTGGTGCAAGCTTTACGTGTTTTTCTTTTGTTCGTACGTAGTTGCGAACACACGTCGTGACAACTCCCTACTACGGTAGGCCGCTCTTATTATTTTTTTGCGAACCGGAAAAGTTGACTTCAAAGTCTTTATAAAAAGAATTACAAATTTTCTTAAGAGATTTCCTAAAAACTGTTCTCAGTACAGTAGTCACTTCTTTTCTTCGACCGTTTGTGTCATTAAAATATCGAGCGCGTGCTTGATCTCTGTCAAACAGCTGAAAAGTGCTGTCACACATAAACTTTGCATCATTTGTTTTAATTTTTTTTGAGTTGCTTGTGTTTTTTTTTAAACCCTACACCATTGTAGGGAGGGTATTTTTCGATTCTGCTGATGTTTGCAACACATATCACTAGAGTTTTGCTTTTCCCGGACATTTTGAATTCCCAGGTAAGCTGGATTGTTTTCCAAATTTCCCTGGAATCTCCGCCTACTTAAAACAAAACAAAAATTATCTAAATCAACGATCATCACGCTATGACCCCGGGGGCCGAGCACTTTATGTGAATTTCACACACACACAACACGAAAGTTAACGAAACAATTGTAAAAAGCCATAATTTAAAAAAACAAGAACAAAACACATAGTTAATGTCTCAAACGAGTAAATGTTTTTTCCTCTATTTGCAATCACCACTACATACACATTTTTAACTGTCTCTCTTTGTGAGATAACAAAAGATAACAATTCATTATAAAATAGAAATTTAATTAAACTTGAAATTTATATTGGTAAGACAACTTTTGTCCGTCGTCATTTTGACAGATCGGCAACAAAAAAAAAAAACTTAACAATTACAAGTAAATTCTTAGATGACCAAGTTGAAGCAGGGAACATGGCATTTTCACCATAACAACCGTCTCTACTCTAAGCTTATTTCCCTGCTTTAGGACGTATTTTCATCTTCACAAAGATGCCGTGTGTCACTTAGTAGCGACTATAAAGACTGAACACAAATTTATCGGTCAACATGAACGTCAAAATTAATTCAGAACCACATCATATTCCGTGTTCTCTACGCTTAAGTCAAATATACGAAATGAGAAAAGAAAATGTCCAAAACTTAACAAAAAAAAAAAAAAAAAATTACTAATTTTTATGCTTTTGGCGTCGTTTTAATTAAAAAATCTATACAGCAACCAAAACTTTACGGTTGCCTAAATATTTATAATTTGACAATTAGTATTGTGGTTATTTTGTTGAACTGTTTATGATTTGTAATTAGAATGTTGATATTTTGATTAGGCTAAAATGTACTTTGGACTTCTAGAAGAATTCTTGACAAAAAGTACGGAAAAACAGAAATATGGAAGAACATGTAAATCAATTAAAATAGACAATCATTCAAAGCAAATTTCGATCTACCAAAGGGTTTGATTTGGTTTGAAGATTGATGTTTGACTATTGAAAGCCAGTAGTCGTCAATGGCTGTGAGTGGTTGCAATTGAAACATGTAAGGGCTACCTGTCCGTGAAAGCCTGGGTTCGATTTCCGCGGCAGTCAAGTTCGGTTGCCATACATAAGCGACCCGAAATTAAGAGAAAATCCGGAAATTCGCTTCAAAATATTCCGGTATTTTTTCCCGAAAATGTGTGGGATCCTGAAATTTTTTCTAAGAAATCCCGGATAAAAATACCATGCACATCAAACCGATCGAGTAAGAATTACTTTTTCAACCGATCTGATAAAAGTATATCTGGCTAACTGCTCGTCAGTCCATGTAAATTTTTTGCACCATATACAGATACACAGAAAAAAATTGTTCACCAATGAAAGCATTAATCAAAAACAAAAACCGTTTTAATTAAAAATGTAATAAAATGAATTAAAAGTTTAATCAAGTGAATTAAACATTTAATCAAGTGAATTTGTGAAGTTGTTTACTGATGCAAATTAATAGTATCAATTAAACGTTTAATTCACTTCATTAAATTATTTAATTAAAACTGATTAAAGTTTTGATTAATGCTTTAATTGGTGAACAATTTTTTTCTGTGAACTACAACCGTTACCCCATAGCCAAGTTTTTCAGTTACTTATAGCGTCTATACAAATACGACCCCAAAAAAAGCGTTAAGTGCCATCAATTCCTTGGAATAAAAGGTATTGAGATTAAAATTGGAAAAAAACTTTAATGATGGGTGTGGTACTTATTAGCTGCCTCCCGGAAATCACATTAAACCGAACAAATTTTAATGTTTTTGTGGTATTTAGATTAAATTTTGTACAAATAACTCCTTAAGCGGCTCATACACTTGCAATAAAATTGTTCAATTTTACGTATAGTACAATTATAATTAGTATTGTGGTTATTTTGTTGAACTATTTATGGTTTTTAATCCAAATTTTTAATATTTTTAATTAGGCTTAAGTTCATGAAATTTAATTTTCATTAAATTATTTTTATGAAGAAAGGAATTTTACAACATGAAAATTTATTAAAATTGTTATTGATAATCTTTCATTCTTGACGTGGCTCGGGCTCGAACCCTGGCCAGCAGGTTACCATGACATGTTTCGATCGCAACCACTCGATCTCCTCAGATGGATTTGCCGTCTTACACTCGCACCCATCGACGACTGCTGACGTCAATAGTCAAACATCAATCCTTAAACCAAATTGTATTTAAACATTTATATCGCCAATGTGTATGTGATATTCGAAGGTGGAACAATATATTGGCCACAATCAAAAGACTTTTGATTTTTATTGCACAACGAAAAGAAAGTGAAGTGTGTTGGCAACATTGTACAATGCTGTTGTTGTTATTCCTATAGGTTATGTTCACATTTTTATTGAATGAATGAAACTATTGTGCGACTTATTGTAAAATATAGGACAAAATGGAAATAATATGGCGAATATCATACACAATATCAACGACATAACAACATTTTTGAGCAAGAAAGTCCAAATTGCTATTGGCCCCGAAAAAGGACCAGTCATTAGGGTAGGGTATTAAAAGGATCGACTTGCCCAACCATACTTTCTTAATTGTTGTCTTGTTTTTTTTATTAAATGTGTCATACTTTTTTGGGGTGCTGATGATAATGATGATGAAAGAGCATTTGAAATTTAAAAAAAAAAAGAATAAAATTGCACATTTCACACACACAAGCGAGAAAATATTTTATGATATTTTTTTTTGAAAAAAAAAATTTTTTTTTATATAAATTTTTTTTATTTGTCGTATAATTTTTTCTTTTAAAAACCCAGATATCACTTGGGTGATAATTTCTTGTAAAAATCACCTAAAAGAGTCTTTTCAGATCACTTCTGATGATTGAAAACTCGATTTCGATTGAAAAATGATTCACATATGATTCATTCATATGCTCGAAAAGGATTCAGAAAATTGTATTACATATGGCTCTTTTAGGTGATTCATCAGTAGGGTATCACTTTCTCACAACGACAGTATAATGTGTGCCCGAAAAATTAGCTCATATGCAGTTATTTTGCCTTTTAAGCTGATTCCTAAAAGATTGAAAATTCGGATTAAGATTCGATTATAAATACAAAATGTTAGCTGGGATTGTTCATATTTTAATTTTGTCATTAAGTAAATGTGTATGTAAAATCAACAAATTGATCATCTTATTTATAATACGTTTTATCGAATTAGTTAATTTATATTCCTTATTTTGTATTATGATTCTAGTTCATTACACTGGGAAACAGTCATTTTGCGGCCTGGAACTTTATCAATTTAGTTTTCTCAGTAAAATGAGGACAAAATCCAAAGTTGTGTACCGATTGCAATAAAATAAAGCTCATTTTATTCGAAATATGTCTAACAAAATGTTTTTAGACCAAAAGTGTGATTTTTGTCGCATTTTTATTTGTTTTTATTAATTTTTAAAGAACAAAAATTTTGGATTTTCTTTTAAATTTTGCTTTTTTTCCAAACATTCCTTGAATCTCTAAAACTACAGGACACGGCTTAAAGATAATATTGTTGACGAGTTCCGGATTTTTTGTAAACTGAATATGGTGAACCGTTTTCAAGTTATTCCAATATATGTAGTGAAAGTGCCTTAGTTTTTTAAATAACGGTGTTTCTGGAAAAGTCGAGCTGATAGAGAAAAATGGAAATAAGATTTGTAATCAGCGACCTCAAATTGGTAAAAATTTGCTATCAAATTCCAGGCTGCCCAAAAAAATTCAATTTTGTTCCCTGGTGTTATCAATGATATACTTTTAATCTTTGTTAATAATGGTAATCACGATGGTCATTGTGAAAATTTGCAATTTGTAAATTTATACTTTATGCTTTTTACAACATTACAAAAATACTTGACATTTGACATGTAAAAATTTCGACTTAAAGGCCTTAAATTAGCAGTAAAAAGCACTGCTAAGCAATCCATACCACTTGCCATTCTTGTTGTTTTTATTCATTGCTGTAATTCAGCGCGAATTAATAATAGCAAGTAAACATTTGCGGCAAAAAACTGTGTGTGTATAGCTGCTGTTAGATGTCTTCATAGCTGTATTTTAAATAATAAAAATATCGATATTTATATTTTTCCTATCGATATTTTCCCAGCACTAGAGCATGCCACTTTTATTTTTTGTGCAAATGTGCTATTTTTCTAAAAATTTATTCCGGCAACACTTTTCTTTTTAATTAATTGAAATTTAATTCTCTTTTTTATATTAAAAACCACGAAAATGTTAAATTTATAAGTTTCATGTCAAATGTTATTGTTTACATTTGTTTGCATCCGAGCAAATATGCACTACTAATTTTGCTCATGGTTTTTTAAGTGCAAACGAAGTTAAATAGAGCAAATTGCAAATACATAAATTGTGTTGTAGTGCTGTGCAAATGTGTGTACTTTTGCACGTATTTGCATCGTTTGCACACTTTGCACTACACATCGTGATTTCCCTTAATATTTATACCCACACCACAATAGTGGAGAGGGTATTATGCATTTGTGCTGATGTGTGTAACGCCTTTAAATATTGGGTCCTAGACCCACCTAAAAGTATACCGATCGACTCAGAATCACTTTCTGAGTCGAACTAACAATGTTCGTCCGGCTGGCTGGCTGGCTGTCCATGTAACATTGTGCGCAAAGTACAGGTCGCAATTTTGGAGATAATTGAATAAAATTTGGGTCATAGGTTCTTATTGGCACAAGAACGAAGCCTATTGAAAATGGGCCGAATCGTAGGGCCACGGGCGAATATAGGGGGAAATTTCTTTCTCTCAGAAACTATCAAACCGATTTAAGTGAAATTTAAAACATTTTTTAAAAAATAGGACCACGACGGGGATAAGGTAATTGTTTGCCTCTCAAACCAATTTTAATGAAAATTAAGCCATAGATAGATCCATATCTATATGGACTCATAAGCTATACAGTTTTTCAAAAATAGGACCACAAGGGGAGGTAGGGGGCAATTTCCGTCTCTCCCAAACTTTCAATGAAGTAATGAAGTTTATAAACATAGATAAATCCATATTTGTATGGACACATAAGCATGATGTGTTTTTAAATACTGTGGTGTAGGGTATCATATGGTCGGGCTTGACCGACTATACTTTCTTACTTGTTTTATTTAATTTAGTTTTAATCAATTCATGTGATAAAAATTCAAGTTAAGCTTTTTTAAAAAACAAGTAATAGTGCCATATTTGACTGCGTCGAATGTTCGATACCCTCCACCTTCAGTTAGAATGATTCAGACGTGAGCCCTATATGGTATCTATGAATTATTAATTCATTCTTACCAACAATTATTTTTTAAGAATTTGTTTATGTTTTAAATGTAGTTGTACGAAAGAAAAAATCTTTCACACATCGGAAATAGGCAGTAAATCCTTATAAAAACCGACGTCAGTATTAAAGTTGAGTTCGTTTAAAACCTGTGTAACAAAATTGAACGACAATCAGAAAGTTTAATGCTTTTTTTTCTAGTCATATAAAACTTAATTTGAACAAATTTGAGTTAAATACCATGATTCGTAACAGTATTTACCGAACTTAAATTATTTTCGAATTTATATTGGACCCATGATGAATTATGAAACAATCATCACAAAACTCTGTAAAGTGTTTTCTGGTATTGAGAAACCTAAAATAGAACAAATAACGATATAGAAGTAAAATTTTTTATAGCGTTTTATAGTTTTAAAGTGGTTTTCAGAAGGCTGCTTTAAATGAGACCTAAGCTAAATTATAGACCGATTATCAGAAAATTGCATGGACCTTCATATGGCCACATCTTTACGAAACTAAACAAAATCAGGCCTGTCACAGAAATCCGACCAAAAGTGAATTCGTTTTATGTGAAGAAAAGTACGAAATCACTTCCACTTTGGATCGGAATTGATTTCTGTGACAGGCCTGTATGATTTCTTGTCGTATAGAAAGAATTTGTGCGAAATTTTAATAAGTGTTTGTAACAAAGTTATATATTTTTTAGGGTGGTGGTTCCATATTTTGATTAAGAAGCAATTTGGTATTGTTCTTCTTGTTGAGTTATAACTGAAGTTGCGTCGACGAGGCGGAAGAAGAATCAAGAGAACATATTCTCTTTCATTGCCTATTCGGCATTCGGAGATCCAAGACTCGAAATCTGACATTGATTTAAGCAGGATCCACTGCTGGAATCAACCGGATGGCTGAGTCAGATTGTCAGCTGCCAGGTAAAAAAGGACCCCTGGAAGACAGTGAAACATGGTAGCACAACGAGAACTAATTGCTGGACCCACGTGAGCTCTGCTTGATTGCGGCTGCCAATGAAACTTAACCTAACCTAAGTAGGTTTGTTTAGCAAAGATTTTTCTTTTAAAAACTTAAATTATAAAAAAAAAATTAGTTTGTTGTTTAGCAAAGAACTTTTTGTTTTTAATTGTACTTGAATGTTTAAAGAAAAGTTAATAAACTAAGAAGAGTTAATTAAGTAATGAACTTTTTATTTAATATATTTTTTGTTTAAAAAATTAAACGGCAAGCAACTCTGAAGAGAATGTGTGGTTACAATCGAAACATGTCAGGACAACCTGTGTTCGATTCCCAGTTCAGTCAAGAATGAAAAATTATCAATAAATTTCAATTAATTTCATGTTGCGATATTTCTCTCTTCATAAAAATAATTTAATAAAAATTAAATTTGATAGACTGTTGCCTGACTAATAAGTATTAACCCTAGGATTACCATCTTGGTGTGGCCAGACCAAATTTGTGTTTCCCTTGTAATATCTTTTTTTTTTTTTATTTGGATTAAAAATCATAACCAGTACCCATGTTCTGTAACTTTAGTGAGAACTTTTTGAATCGAAAAGATGTGAAACAAAATATTCCACCGTTACTCGAAAAGTGAGAGAAATGTGTGTCGGCTATACCAAATTGTGTAAAGAGCGACTTTAATGTTTGTTGTTTGCAAACGAGCTTTGAAGACATTCGTATATTTTATTAAAATGTTAAAAGCAAAATAATAGAACAATGAAAAATGTGCCAAGAACAAAATATTATTATTATTATTCTTTGCATTTTGCATTTTTAATTGTTTTTTAGTGTTGAAATTTTTTCTCGCCCCATTTTAATTCGTGAGTTTATTTGACAGTTCAAAGCGGGAACTTTTCTCACCAAAATGTTACTGATACACTTTTTCTGTAAATTGTCTAGTAATTTCCTTACGTGACAGCTTATACTCACCAAAAAAAGTTACAGACACAGTTAAGTGAGAAAAACAGCTGTTTGTTTCAATTTATGGCATTTTTGTTTCATTTCACACATTTCAATCGAAAACTTTCTCGACGCGAGAGTTACAGAACATGGGCACAGATCAATAAAATAACCATAATACTAAATAAAATTTTCATTTTCATCAAAATAATTTTTGGGAATACAAAATTTTAATTCAAAAAGTTTTGTTATTCGTGCTTAATTCTCAATTTTTATTCTTAATAAAAACACTGAAATTTATTGTTGATGGGATAAGCTATTCCTATTCGCATTTCACTGTTTGCTTAGGCCAGATCGTCAGGACACTTTATCCAAAGATTTTAGAAAAACTAAAGATATTAAACCAAATGAAACTGTTAAGCGTATAAGAATAATAAGCAGCAGTTCTACTTGTATCCAAGTTTAAACAAAAACATCAACAATAAACAGTGAGTTTATTTCTTCTTACATTCCCCACTACAATTGATTGAAATTCTTCCAACATTAATTGTAGTTGTTAGTAGGTTAAGAAAAACAAAATGAAAACAAAAAAAACTTGGAAAAGCATGTCATGTTTTTTTTTTAAGAATAAAAATTTGGAATTAAGCACGAATAACAAAACCTTTTGAATTAAAATTTTCATTTTCTTAAAATTGGTGTATGATTTTCAGAAAGTGCATATTCCAAAAAAAAAAACCAAATTATTATTCCAATACAATATTTCTTGAAAAAATCTTTTTATTACAAAAAAAAAAAAGGAAAATACATTTGTACTGCACAGTTTTGTTTTATTAAAAGGAACTCTTTGGTAATCTTGTTGTTGTTGTTGTTTTGCTTAACATCCACTTTTTGTCATGAAGCGTATCTTTTTAACGCTTTACTAAAAAGGTATTTTTTTTTTGTTAGAGTTTGTTATTTTCGTTGTTTTTTTATTTATTTGATTTATTTTCCTGAACATTTTTAGGTCAACATATTAATGGAACTTAATAACACCAACAACAACTAAAACGGTAATGTGAAAGATTAATGTGATGGAAATAATTAAACAAGTTTGTTTTTCCATTTATTACATCCTCCACCAGAACAGTAGTCATAAGTTTGTCATATCGTCTGTAACACAAAAAAAATTTAAATTTTAGACTGCTTAAGCAATTTATTTGAAAACAAGCTTGTTTTTAAAATACTCTATCAGGCCTGTTCTGAAAATCACATTTTATGAAAGTGATTTGAAATCACAAGAAAGGTGTTCTGGGCATATTATTTTGTGATTTCAAAACGTTCAGCTACGTAAACAACTTTTTGAAATCACTTTGTTATTTTTGCGACTATTGTAAGGTGGCCGTCATAATAAATTACTAAAATAAAATATTCAATGTGTTGTTTATTAATTGTTTATGCAATAAACTATTTTATTTGCAACAAATCCTTTAAAAATAAGAAAATTCGACGACACTCAAAAAATGATATTTGCTTTTGAGACTTCTGTTGTGATTTCAGTTTGTTTTTTTTAGTTGAATTAAAGCTCGCTAATTGTCTAACAGCGGCATGAAAGCAAAGTGTAATATTTATTAAAAATCGTGAGAGCTGTAAAGAATCACAGGAAAAAATCGCTTCTATCGCGAAAATGGCTAAATTCGCAAAAAATTGCAAGCTCTAAATTTTAATTGAAATCGCTAAATGGGTAAAAAAATAACAAAAAAAAAAAAAATATTGCAAAAATGGCGAAAATTTGCGAAAAAATTTTATATTTCAAACGAGCCATAAAATTGATTGAAAGTCCCTAAAACTATAAGGAATGGCAAAAATTCGGTAAAAATGTCTAAATTAGCGGAAATTCGCACACACAGAAAAAAATACCAATGTAAAATTAACATGGAAAAATGTTGATTGAGAATCATAGTAAATTTCAGCAAAAGTATGCCCTTTATTTAAATTTATCATTATTTCATATTAATTTTAAATGAAAAATATTAAAATAACCTTAAATAACGTTTGTTTAATATTATTCACTGTTAAAAAAATAAAAAAATAAAAAAATATTAAAATATAAATAAATATGGATTCAATATTGAATCCATAAAAACCTGTTTTATATTAAAATCAAAAGTTTATCTTGTTAAATTTACATGCATACATACTTAATTATGTACATTTTTTATTTTCATTTTTAATATATGTTATAAAAAGAAGACAATTCCCATATTCTTTTAATTAAAATTATTTAGTTAAATAGTACATCAAGCTTTCAAAGTAGAATGATGACGAAAACCATATCGGGCGATTCTGCTGATGCTTCTGTTATCAAAGGAGAATACAAAATAAGTGAAACATGTGTTACAGGGGTAAGTGTGTTGAATTATTCTTAAATAAATGCTTCACACTGTTCAAACACACTCAAACCAATTTGATTCTACATGAAATTCTCGTTGTTTCAACTTGAAATAACTTTCATTCAACGTGATTCCGATTGTTATTTCAATATAAATTACATTTTGCTCTAACTTTACTGCAATGTTAAATTTACATGAATTAAAGATATTTCAGAAGTAAAAAATGTTGTTCGCAGTTATTGTAAAATCAGGTTGAATTAACATGAAAAACGTATGAAGCAAAATCACCAACGAAAAATTTTAAATCAACCTTGTTTTCTACGTTTTTAACTTGATTTTTTTCTGTGTGCAAAAATTTGCTATCAGCGGCATGATAGCAAAATTCTATTATTTATTATAAATCGTCAAAGCTATAAAGAATCGAAAACTTATAGAAACAAATTCGCAAAAAATTGCAAAATTTTAAACACACCCTAAACTTAATTTGAGATCGCTAAATCGGTATGAAAACACAAATTTTTGGAAAATAACATAAAAAGCGTTAAAAATTAGCTTTAATTTTGTAAAACAAATTTTTTGTATTTTCTTGTGCTTTCGACAATTGAAAATCACACCGAAAAATACAAAAAACGGTGTGATTTACAGAACACCACAAAATCACACGTGTGATTTTAAAAGCACATGTGATTTGAAATCACGTGATTTTCAGAACAGACCTGTATTGTATAGAATGATCTTTACCTAAACATCGCTTTAGTAGAAACAAGTTTTGAGTTCAACGTGGACCAACCCAGCAAAAAGTTTTTAAGATTTGTAAGCGATAAATACGTATACTGGATCCCAGCCGCTCACTTTTTTGCTTCTAAAAATTACTATTAAACAATTCTACAATTTTTAAATGCACCCAGAGAAAAACATCTTTCAATATGGTCACCTCCAACAAAACTATTTTTTAACGAAAACCATGTTATTATTTTTAAACATATAATGGTTAATTTAATCATAATTTTGTCATCGGCAACCATATTATGGTTTACTAGTCCTCCATCTAGAAGCCGCAACCATATTCTGGTAGGCTCCGAACATGGCATGGTTAAAAATAACTAAAACATGTTTAACACTTATAAAAGCATGGTTTTCATCGAAAAGAGGAAAATAGTATTGTTAATTTTAAAACTAATTATTGTCATATTTAACCATAACATGTTTAGATTCAACCATAATATGGTTGTAGGTGACAATAATATGGTTTTATTAAACATAAAATGTTTACAATTTTCTTTAAAACTGGTTTGTTGGAGGGGACCATATTTAAACATGTTTTTTCTCTGCGTGCATGTTGCTTTTATAAAAGAGAAAAGTACCATTGTTAATTTAAAAACAAATTATTGCCATATTTAACAATAACATGTTTAGAGGCAACCATAATATGGTTGAGGCTTCTTTATGGAGGATTAATTTTACAATAATATGGTTGTCGGTGACAATGATATGGTTAAATTAAACATAATCACCCCTATCGTGAATAAAAATTCCTTGGGAGTTTTTTCCCTTTTCCCATTTTTACAATTGAATTAACATAGGAAAAATGGAAAAAGGGAAAAAACTCCCAAGGAATTTTTATTCAAGATAGGGGTGAATTTGTTAAAAATGTTGTTTAAAAATAGTTTCGTTACAAGTGACCATATTTAAACATGTTTTTTCTTTGCGTGTAGGTTCATGAGATTTGTTTTTTTGTAAAAGTTAGCTAAAGCGACCTCTTATTTCACCTTGTGCACATATAAATATCATCCTGGAATAGGGATTTTGAAACGAAAGCAATGAGATAGTGAACAATTGGCCTCTTAGTACTATGGTGAAGGGTATATACGATTCGGCTCAGCCAAGTTTTCAAACTTTTTCTTGTTTTTACCTAGAAATTACACTGTAAGTCTCATTAAAAAGGTATTTTTCTGAACAATACTTAAAGTTGCCATATTTGGTGGAGGGTTTAAATAATTCGGGCTTGTACCTTATTTCTTTTTACCCTAATATTTAATTCAGTTAAGTGTTTGTGGAGAATTTCGTGTAGAAGGGGAGTGGACGAAGGTGTTTGTTAGAACAATTTGTTAGTGATTTTCACAACAAACAAATATGAATGTGAGCGCATTTATTTGTTATTTTGTTAATTTTACGAATTCATTTGCTTGATAAGTTTTGTAGTTGTAGTTATGAAGGGAGAAAAAAATTGGTTTTTGTCAATTCTGTACAAACAACCACATCAACTAAATTGCTAAATGAATGAATTCAAATGTCGATTTTATTTTGATTTTTTTTTTGCATTAATAAATTATTTAATAGTGTAATTGAAATAACTATAAAGGTGAGTTTACCCAAGTTTGTACGCACAAAATCAAAGTTGCCATATGTACACAAAATTTTTTAGTTTTACCAGATGGTAGTACTTTAGCGACGTATTGTGTGTTGTATTATTTTTTTGTGTGTCAATCTTAATATTTAAACTATTTTAAATTTTGTTTGGATTGTGTTGGTTAATAATGGATGCAAAAAGGTGATCACTCACAATTTAATTTCACAAAACACAAACTTTGCATTAAAAGATTTAACCTTTTGGCAACTTAGTTTAAGATTGTCCGGACAAAATATAAAAGTAAACCAATTCAAGCTGAAAGTTGCTTGTGAAAAATATTTTCTTTCTCTATACAAAATAAGAGACACCAAAAGTAGTAGTAGGAAGGTATAGTTGGTTAAGCCAGACTAAATGATACCCTACACCACAGTATTTTAAAACACATTTACGAGAGTGCACCCTTTTCGGCACCCATGTGTCCATGTTTAAATTTTATTAAAATCAGTTTGATAGTTTCTGAGTGGCAGAAATTGCCCCTATTTCCCATCGTTGTCCTATATAGCCATATTTTTTTTTTCGCAAATGAGAGATAAAGCCATATTTTTTTAGAATATTGTTATGCATGGGGTAAACATTCTGTAAAAGGAAAAGTCCTTAGTTATCATTGAAAAACATTTTTTTATTCTTGTGACGCACGCAGGAAAACTTTATTTAGTGAAGCCACCTGCCGCTTTCTACTGGAGGAAAAACCCCTAAGCACACCCGCAGGCCGCCACGCAAAAAACTTTAGTATGCGAAGCCAGATTTCAATACTTAACGTTAGTGTCTCCGGAACTGAAATGAGAGATAAAGCCATTTTCTAATATTGCTAATGTAAGGTAAGGCCATGATCTCCCATTCAAATGAATAAAAAGGCTTTATCTCCCTATTGAATGAGAGATAAATCTATCATCGCCTTATCTCACATGGTATTAAAGCACCCCCCCCCCCCCCCCCCCTTTTGTTTGCTTAAGAGACAGTTGTCATAACCTTAAATCCATGATAAGCTGACATAAGCTAGCTTAAGCTACTATCAAAAACTAACAAAATAGCAAAAAAAAAAAAAAACAAAAGCAAATGCCAGTTTCATAAAATTAACAAAAAAGTTTTCTTAAGTTCAATATGGTTCGACACATGTAATCACATGCATTTGCACATTTGCTCAAGCCAACTTAAGCTATTATAGTTGGGCCTTTAGACACTTTTGCCTGTATTCATGAAAATTTTTAAATTTAATAAAGATTTAAAGATCAAGTTTAGCATGAAAATTATCATTAATAAACGTTTGTTAAATTTAATAATCGTTTGTGAATACGGGGGTTTGTTTGTAACAAATTGGGCACCCTACCGGTAAAGCTACTTTCAATAGTGCAATCAATCAGTCCAACTCTTTTAAAACCTATTGAATACACGGTGTTAGTGGGAAATTGTTGCAAGCTGGGCACCCTACTCGTAAAGCTAATTCGAGTACGCCGCATTCAAAGTAATAATTTTTATAATGATAATTTTTTATATTTAAAAATCGAAAGAAAATAAATTTTTCCTCAAAAAACGAAAAATTGTATACAAAAAACTTCAATTGATTTAAATTGAACAATGATCCCTCCCATAAATATAAAAATATCGTTTATGGAACAGAATTTAAAGTTTTAATCGCAAATGCGAGCGCTAAGTTTGAATCACCATTTAGAGTACTCGAATTCGCTTTACCAGTAGGGTGCCCAGCTTGCTAAAACTTGCAAGCTAGCCCAGTGTTATAAAAGTGTTAAAGCACTTTATTTAAACAATTTAAAGATTTTCTTTTTGTTTTTTTCTTTAAGAATAAACCAAAAATTGTTAAACGGACATTAATTTAATCAATGAATCTTAAGAGCGTAAATCTTTGTGTTTATAAATTTCTTTTTTTTATGTTTTATTTGCTGTTACTGCTACTGGACTGTTAAATACGATAATAAAGTAGAAAATTTTACAACAACTTGTTTTCTTTTCACAAGAATTTAGTACGGCCCAAACATTTGTTTTGCCACAAAAAACTATACTGCCAAACATCAAGTCACACACGCAAAAAAAAAAAAAAAAAACGAGAGGAAAATTGTATTAAATGTTTGTTAAGAATTTAAAAAGATGACAATACAGCGACTTTGAAACAAATAAAAATAAGAAAAAAAGGAAAACTTTAAACAAATTACAGACATATTGCCTGCCTCCTTTGCCTGCTGATACTCTACAAACTACAAGTACGAAAAAGACACGGGTACTTGCCACACAAAAGAGGCATTTTGAAGTTGTTGTCTGTTCTTCTTAAGCATGATGAATGTTGCAAAAGAAGAAAAAAAAGTGAAATAAATGTAAAATTAAGTTTCAAAAAATTTGAGGTGGCATGTTCACTACACTCTGCCTAAATGTCTTGTAATAAATCTTCGTCGAATGCCAGGTATTTGTTGGTGGGGATTTTAAGGGATAATGTTTTATTGTTCTAATGAAATAACCTATTCAAATAAAATGGTATACAAATTAAATTTTCATAATCGGATCTACAAGATTTAAGACTGCAATTTGGCTTTAAAACTTCTAGTTGTTTTTAACTAAAAAACAAGCAAAAGTGCTTTATTCGGCTATACAGAATCTTTAATACGCTCCGCCGAAGGTGCGAATATATCAGCAGTGGATCTGACCTTACAATATTATAAATTGTTGCATTATTTTGATACATGATTATGAATTGTTTCAGAAATATTATTAGGATAATTATGCGATTTTCAGGAGCGGATTTTATATTGGACCTTACGTCAATTACGGTTAGTTTATCGGTAGAGGTATTTCTAGCAGTTTATGAAAATAAACAGAACATTATTTAGCGTTCGGCTCACATACCAGGAATGATATCTATTTTTTTAGTGCTTGTGTAGACGAACACAACCCTTAATACCGTTCGTAACTATTTTCAAGGAAGAGCCGAACATTGTTCCGCATTGTGATGTAGAGCAGTGATGCCAGGAATAATTTCTAAAAATCCCTACGTTTGTCCAAAAAAAATCCCTTTTTTCCCTACAACCAAAAAAAAAAAATTTCCCTACACTTTTCCCTACGTTAAAAATCTATTGTTTTTAGCGACAAGAAAACAAATACATATTTATTTTGTTAACATTTTGTACATATTTATTATAATAAAATTTATTTATTAAAAAAACAATTAATTTCAAAAATAACACTGTGTGACAAATTTATTTTTTTTCTTTTTAACAGAAACGCCTCTATAAATCCATTTATCTAGAACAAAACAGAGTCAAACTTCGTATTTGATTTCAAGAATACTTTTTTTATACCCTCCACCACAATTAGTTGTGAAGAGGGTATATTAAATTTGTCATTCCGTGTGAAACTTTTTTATTATTCATCTCAGACCCCATAAAGTATATGTATATATTCAGGGTCCTTGAGTAATTCTAAGTCGATTTAGCCATGTCCGTCTGTCTGTCCGTCTGTTGAAAACACGCTCACTTTCGAAAAACTCAAAAGAACTAAACAAACTGGGTGTAAAATTGCTTGTAGTTATCCTAAGCAGCTTGGGATTGAAATTCAGCAAAATCGGCTCAGTAGGCTCGGGGCCATGAATCAAAATGTGGAACCACCACCTAAAAAAAATTTATAATTTTGTTACAAAAACTAACATAAATGGTGGACTAATGACCAGCTATGGGCAAATGCAAAATGAAAATGCAAAAAGAGCGAACGATGTGTATACATACACAAAAAACAAAGAGCAAAAGAGCGTAAAACCAACAATTGCAAACGTAAACAAACCAATACAATGCCACACATGCAAAGCTTTCAATGTAGTGGTGCCCATACTTGCTAATGACATAAGATTTTGCAAGAATTCGTCTTATTCACCTGGAAATTACGCTCTAAAATTTTATGAAGATCGGTCCATAATTTACCCTAGACCCCATATAAACCTTACTTTCGGAAAACAGTTTAGTACGCATGAAACCGTAAAAAAGAATGTTATCATAACAAAATGCGGTACATCAAAGTATTATCGAACTAGGAAAAAGACTGTGCAATTTCGGGAAGATCGGTCCATACTTTACCCTAGGCCCCATATAAACCCTACTTCCGGAAAACAGTTAAGTACGCCTTAAACCGTAAAAAAGAATGCTATCATAACAAAATTTGGTACATCAAAGTTTTAAAGGACAAGAAGTAAAACTATGTAATTTCGTGAAGATCAGCCCATAATTTACCCTAGGCCATATATAAACCCTACTTCCGGAAAACAGTTTAGTACGCCTAAATCCGTAAAAAATAATGCTATCATAACAAAATTTGGAACATAAAAGTTTTATAGGACAAGAAATGACACTGTGAAATTTGGTGAAGATCAGTGCATAACTTACCATAGGCCCCATTTAAAGCCCACTCTGGTAAAATAATTAAATACGTTGTAAACTTTCTTCCAGTTTAGCTTCATTGCAAACGCTTAAACTAATTGCACCGCTGTATTGAAATTTATGTTTGTAAATACCAGAAATCGTTCTGCAGAATTTAGGATGATTGGTTCATAGCTTACCATGGCTTTTATATATGCAATTTGTTCTCCTGAAAATCATTTAAGTTCAGCTTAAACTGATATTCTACTCAAGCTTTTTAAAATTGATTCTGATTGTCGCTCAATAACTTTATATAGGTCTAAACTACAACAAATTTTAATGCAGATGTCTGTTTTTACAAAGATTATAATAATAAAAAGACATCCTACAAATATGACTCCTAAAACATTCAAAGTGTCGGTGGAGGGTATCAAAGATTCGGGACATCCGAATATAGCAGTCTAACTTATTTAATATTTTTTTAACATAAGTATCTAATAATTTTTAGCAAACTTGGTATCAAATAAAAGGGGGCTCTGTAAAATTTAAAAAAAAACATTTTTTTTAGTTCCCTTAAACTTAAACATAAAAAAAGTTCCTTTTAAAAGTAAATCATTTCATATCCTTAAAAGTTTTTATTTAACATTTTTTAATAATTCGAAATGGTATACATATTTTTATTTCTCTTAGCTTAGAAGGTGTGATTGTTTTTTTACAAATAAATTTCTATGCAGAAATTTCATTTATTAGATATTCGCATAAATTTTAGAGAATGTGATTGCGATTGCGAATAGCAAAAATTAGAGAATAGTTCGCAATGCGAACGAGAATATGCATTGACATTTAATTATACATTGAGGGGTTTGAAGAATATTCGGGTACATGGTTTTAATATATGGATTGCAAAGCTGTTAGGACTCATAGTTTCATTTAAAAAATACTACATTTGTACTTAAACGCTATTGTATATGAAAAATTTTCATTTTTAAATGAAAATTAGATGAATATTTACGTATTTTTAGATAACATATTGAAATTGAGATATAATTTTGAAAATTCCCCACATTTGCCTTAAAATAAAAAATATGTCATTTTTTCCCTACGCTTTAAATTTTTCGAAAAAATCCATACAAAAAGGGAAAATTCCCTACATTTGGCATCACTGATGTAGAGGGACATCACATGGTTAATTCAAGTTCTCTCCTCATAAGGACCCAGAATATATATACTTTATAGGGTCTTATATCAATATTGTAAAAATTACAAACGGAATGAAAAACTTATAAATACCCTTTTCCACCTGAGTAATTTTTGGGATTTCAGTATTTTGATTATAGCTCAGCCTTTTTTAAACTGGTTTGACAGATTTATATACCGACGTGCTTAAGAAGAAATTTGCCAGTTAGTTGGGTTATAGATCTTGGACTCGGGAAGATCTATGGTTCCCGAAGCAAGGGATAACTATAGGTCATATAACAGTCCAAAAAATCAGGTTTTTATACAATTTTTGATATTTTTTGTACGGGAGATAGCACGCCCACTTCTCCCATCGCGCCCACATTTTGTGGGATGCTGTGTATTGATAACCTAAATGTGTGTACCTAATTTGAAAACTTTGGCTCTTGCGTTCTCAAGATATACAGAAAAAAGTAATAAAAATACCACAACAACAAGGGATTTTTGAAAAAAATTTGAGGTAGTCGTAGTTCATATCTCAGCCAGTTGTGGACCGATCTTGCTCAATTTCAATAGCAAACAATTCCGGACCATATGTGACATAAATGTTTAATACCCTGGCCCCCATATTATATGGGGGCTTCAGAAAATCCATTTCAACGGACAGACGGACATCGTTAAATTAACTTCGCTCCTTATAAGGACCCAGAATATATATACTTAATAGGGTCTTAGATCAATATTGTAGAAATTACAAACGGAATGACAAACTTATATATACCCTTTTCCACCTGAGGTGAAGGGTATACAAATGTTGGTAACATTTTTGTCTTTGTGGTTTAAAATGATACTTTTGATAGATTTAGAGCCAAAACCATATTCCTGAACAACATATTAACATTAAAATGTACAAGAAAATACAATATAATGATCTGGTAGTGTATAAAGTCATTTCTGAAAAATTGAAGGAATAGGACTATTACAAAAAAGCTTTATAAAATAAATAACTGAAATTTAGCTCGTAAAGTAACCTTCAGAAGGAAATAACTCCCATTTTCCTATCATTAAAATGTAGTTTATAACTACATTTTATAATAAAATGTACTTTTTTTTTTTTTTAGAAAAAATACCTTTTTTTTAGAAAAAGTACGTTTTTTAGAAAAGTTACCTTTTTCTAGAACAAGTACTTTTTTTTAGAACAAGTACCTTTTTTTTTTTTGAAAAAGTACCTTTTTAAGAAGAAGTACTTTTTAAACAAAAAGTACCTTTTTAGACAAAAAGTACCTTTTTAAACAAAAAGTACCGTTTTAAACAAATAGTACCTTTTTAACCAAAAAGTACCTTTAAAAAATATTACCTCTCTAACCAAAAAGTATGTTTTTAAGCAAAAAGTACCTTTTTTTTTAGCAAATATTACCTTTTAATCAAAAAAGGAGAGTTAAAACAAAAGTTTTATATTTTTCTGAAACATTAGTTTTTTAAACAAAAATTAACTAGCTTTTTAAACGAAAAGAAAAAAATTATAAAGCCTAAAATACTTCTTTAAACAGAAACAAATTTTTAATATAAATACTTATTTTAAACCAACGCTTCCTTAACAAGAAAGACAAGAAATACATTTTTGGAAAAAGTACAAAATTCTTGGACAAAATTTGATTATTTTTTTTGGCTGGTGAATATAAAAAATAATGATTTATGACTCAGAATTCTTTCGTCGTGCGAGCATTTATCAGGGATGGAAAAATGCTTTTCTAAATTTGTACCGCCTTAAGCTTGCTGTTTTTGCAACACAGTACCCATGTTCTGTAACTTAAGTGAGAACTTCTCGCGTGGAAAAGATGTGAAAAACATATTCCAGCGTCTCTCGAAAAGGGAGAAAAAAGTGTGTCGAAAACTACTAAAAGAGATTACTTCGTTACGTTTTAAATGTCATAATATAACACTCGAAGACGATGTGACATTGCAGGCGTTGAGAACGCCAGTCAAACATATCGGCGACCAAAATAATGGCTATACCAAATAATGCAAAATGCGACTTTAATGTTTGTTGTTTCCAAACGAGCTTTGAAAATTCGTAAATTTTTTATTGTTATTTTTATTGTTTATTGTAAAGTTACAGGCACAATTTGGTGAGAAAAACTGCTGTTTGTTTCATTTCACACATTTCAATCGAAAAGTTTTTCGACGCGAGAGTTACAGAACATGGGCACAAGTGATTGAATTATAAAAACTGAGTGCTTTTCATATACATTTTAGTACAGGTTAAAACACTTGTGTTGGGAAAACAGCACAAAAAAAATTTGAAATCGTACCAAATAAGTAGTTCCATCCCTGTAACATATTAATGCCAAAAATAAATATGCGAAACAAGAATAAAATATAATTTTTTATGACTGAAGTGGTCACTTACTTTCGCATTCGCTTAGTGTGCGGATGAGTGTTGCAGAAATGTTTGCTGTCGACTGTCAAGTCAAGTGTGTGAGTTCATGGTCTGTACGCCATTGTGATGATGACGATCGAATGTTTGTTTTTACTGTTGTTTTTAAAGTTTCTCTTTGGCTCGCGGTGGGTGGTGGGTGGTTGTTGAATTTTATTTAAAAATATTTTGAAAAAACCAAAGAGTGCAAAAGGGTATTCTTAAGCAAACAATTTGCGAAAAGTGATTAATTTTAAATTTGCCATTTAGAAACGAACGAACAAATACTCAATTTGCGTTTAGTGCCATTTATAATTTTATTGCGGTATATTATTTTTAATGTTCTTTAAGTCATCATCACCATCATTATCACCGTCAGACTTTCGCCGCAATTAAAAGATCATTATTATCAAAGCCAGCATGTGTGAAAAATAATGGGAAATAAGTGACGGAATTCTTAATATTTTGGGTGAATGTATCGTGATGAGTATTAAGTGCGATAATGGCTTATTTTGTTTCTCTACAGCCTTCAATATTAATCATTTATTGTTGGCATTTATCACTGTTTTTCACATTGTTTTGAAATAATCGCCCATTTTAGTTTAATTTATTTATTAAGGTGCGTTAACAATTTTAAATTGTTTTTATTTTGGGGGAATCGAAATTTGGAATTTTTTTTTGAAAATACACATTTGGGGATTTATCACCCCAGTCTAAAACGAATTACTGGAAATAAAAGCCAATTTTCAGACATCCAACTGTGATTTAATAAAAATCAAATTGTCAATTGTGGCTGCTTTTATTCTTCACCTTATTTAACTCCACATGACGTTAATTGTAGTCAAATTTAAATTTTAACACCAACAAAATTGTTTTATTTCTAATTTTAATATCATCACATTAACGAAAGTTTGTTTAAACTGAAATTAATTTGGTTTAAATCGTTTTCACAATGATAAATATGTAAATGAAAATTGTGAGAGCGGAAAACATTTTCCCCCGTATTCATAAACGATTATTAAATTAAATAAACGTTTATTAAGGAAAATTTTTATTGAAAACCTTTTTTAAATTGGAAATATTTTTATGGATACGGGCTTTTGGGTTTATGTCGTTGGCTAATTATATTGAAAGTAAAGTAAAAAAAAAATGTCACTAACACTTTAAAAGCAAAAATTGTTGAGAAAATTAATAACGTATTGATCTGTTGGTAGCAGAGCTGTAAAAAACTGCAATCAACTGGCATTGAAATCAACATAATTTTAACAAAACTGATTTAATTTTTTTTTTCAATTTCGAAAGAAAATCTTGTCTTAATTGGACTATTTCTGATTGCAATCATTTTAACATCATTCTTCTAGAAATCACTGAATGCAAGTTGCGTACGAAATCGTGCCACTTTATTCAATAAAATCAATAACCAAATAAAACCTCAACATTGGGCATGTCAAAAATCTCGGTTTACATCTAGATCAATGTTTAACGTAAAAATGTCATAAAGAGGCAAATCGAATTCAAATTTATCGGCTTATTAGAATAAATTTTGTCCTTAGTATAGATTGCGAACTGCGGCGTTACAACGGCGTTAGGTCAAAACGCCCAAGGTCGTAATGCCCAAAACCATAATTGTCATAACGCCCAAAAATTTTATCGTTTTGCCGTTTGGGCTATATGACATTGAATTTGGGCGATATGTTTTTTTTCAAATTATAGTCTAGGTCATAACGCCCAAAAGAAAAACTGTCATAAGGCCCAAAACGTAAAAAAAATTAAAATATTCGTCAACAATTTTATTTTATTTCTATATGTACATATACCAAACAATTATACTGTACAGCGTTGGATAGGTAGCGGTGTGGTGCGCTGTTCGCGTTGGGCGCGAACGCAACCCGCCCTCATCCACGCGCCGGATAATATTCTAAATCGACTTACCTCTCGCAAACTCGTTTAAAAACTTTTCTTATACCACTCGAGGCATTGGCGTCACTCAAAAGAACAGAAGGATTGCTGCATTGTTTCTTAATGTCCTCAACTGCTTTCAACTCTTTGTAAATCTCTTCCTGCTGGAGGTGATTTGTATGCTCTATTTTCTGTGATTTAACACACGTTCCATCCTCTAAAATTTCAGCACGTGCCTTACAATTGGATAACATAACATGTATAAAATGTTTTGCCTTTTTTTTGTATAACTGTTTTTCACTTGTTAAATAAATTAATTTGGAATTACACCGCTTCCCACTCACGAACTCAAAACTTTCCGATTGCAATATGTTTAATTTTTTACTAACGACCGCACTCTGTGGAGGCTAAATAATTGTGATTGTTTTGTTAAAGAAGTTTCAAAATCTTCAAGTAAACTAACTGTTTTTATTATACAGTTTCACTAAAATTGATAGAATTACTTAAAAAAAACACACTGCGTTGAAGAGGAACATGTACCAGATCTGACAAACATCAAAATATTAGACAATGAAAAGGAACAAATAAACGATACACTATTGAAAGTTTGCGATTACAGGAAAAAGCTACTAGGGCACTGAATACAAAAGAGGACAAAAATAACACCAATGCAATATATACAATTGCAATATTTTAGTTTAATAATTTACCATCTGTGATATAGTTTGACAAAAATTTTATAATTTAACATTAATTTTTTAATAGTAATAGTTTGTTTTCATTTGTGTTGTTAATAAACAAATTATGTTTTATGTTGTGTGTATAAAACTGAATTTGTAAATTAACGTAAAATTAAAACAATTGACGAAAAGATTATAGGTATGTAAGTTATATTATTCCTGTGAAACTGTATTGTTGTAGTTTTTATTAAATTATTGTTTTTCTATTGTTTATGGTGTGGAGGTTTTAATCTGGCAGGATCGCCATGTGGAGGTTTTAATCTGGCAGGATTAATGTTAGCAAAGGCAGAATCGCCGTGTGGCGGATTAATATTTGTTTTCCCTATAACCCTTGGTTATTAAACAGCTGTCAGGGTTTCAGCCAGTGAATAGGCGTTCAAAAGAACTGCCGGAAAGATTGAGCCTCTCAAATTAAAACACAAGGCAAGTAATTGCCAATTTTTTTAGTTGTTAATTTTCAAGTCTGATTTTATTTAAATTTACAAGTGCTTATATACTATGTTTGAGATTTTGGCTTAGCCGTTCTAACTTATCCTAATTATCGACAGAGCTATGTTTTTCTCTGTCGGTATTATGAAAATGTCAATATTAATTATTTAAATATCATTGATTTACTCCCTCTAATTGTTCTTGCCCAATCAGAATGTTTTGAGTTTAGAATGAACTCAATTACATTCTTCACTCAATTTAGATTGATCAGTTTTGTTTTTATATTTGTTGTCAGTCAGTTTGCCGTTATTTGATCTAGTAAAATACCCTACTCTGTTTTAGTTGGCATATGTAATTATCAGAGTGGTCTAAGGGTATGCGGTGGCAACTTATGAGGTACACTACAATGGTTACCAGATCAATAAAAATATCTCCCTGCAGATGTTGGGAATCTCCAACGAAACGTCGGAAGAAAAAATTATGTTATAATCTTTTTATTTTCATAAAACACAAGACCTTAATAAGCCCGTTTAGAGTTTTCTAAAAAACATAACAAAAATTCATATTTAAGAAAATGTCACAACGCCCAAATAAATCTGTCTATTTTTTCGAAAAGATGTCGTAACACTTACAACGCAAAATGTCACAACACCCAAACTTTTTCATTTGGGCGATATATAACATAGCATTTGGGTATTTTGTCGTTATTATTTTTGGGCTTTGGGCAATATAACAAGATTTGGGCGTTATGACATTTTTGGTTTTGGGCGTTATGACCTTGGGCGTTTTGATTTAACGTCCTTACAACTGCATATTAAAGCCAATCTGGTGCTTCGGTATTCAGTAATGCGGACTGCCTCGGCTACAAATATTTAAAAAAAACTAAAAGCACCAAAATAAACTGCCCTCGAAAAATCAAATAATGTCTGGTTATGAAGACACATAACGTTGTTCTTGTAGAGGCGTTCCAAACTCACTTTTCTAGTTAAGCTCGCATTTTTTTCAGATGTTTTGTATGGATAACACTATGCAAGTTGAAAAAACAGACAAGCCGTGCACAAGGTGATAAAACATAATTCGGGTACGCTGAATTCAGTGGTGCTCTCGGTTTTTTTTAGATTGGCTCTGGTTTTCGAGATATACCGCTACTTCGAAAATGGAGAAGGTTGCACAACATATATTCGCGAAACTCAAAAACGGTTTAGTTTATTGAAATTACTAAAAAACAGCGAAATTCCGCAATAAAATTTCCTTTAAAAGTAAAAATTTTTTTTCTAATATGAGCAGTCGTTTTTGAAACATAATTTTTTTTTTGAAAAAAAAATTATTTTTTTTAAAAAATAGAAACTGGGAATTATTTCCTTTCAAAGGTTACTTTATTTTATATTCAAATTTTTTTTTATTTTTCGAATTTATTCTATGAGCTAAATTTCAGTTATGTATTATATAAAGCTTTTTTGTAATAGTCCTATTCCTTCAATTTTCAGAAATGACTTTTTACACTACCAGACTATTATATTGTATCTTCTTGTTACATTTTAGTTTAGCTTTCTTTTGGACAGCAATGAAGAAAAGTGTATGTACCGAAAAATTTACAATTATTAGACACCAGCAGAATGTAATGCATTTTCTGGGCCGCTACGGCCTTCGTCAGCATTCTTTGTGTCAATTTTTACTTTGCGTATTTTCGGGGGTTTTTTTTTAGTAATTTCAATAAACTAAACCGTTTTTGAGTTACGCGAATATATGTTGTGCAACCTCCTCAATTTTCGAAATAGCGGTATATCTCGAAAACCAGAGCCAATCTAAAAAAAACGAGAGAACCACTGGATTCAGTGCCCGGCTTGTCTTACAAAAAAAGTGTAAATTTCTTGCACAGTGTAACCAAACTACTAGTTCCATATTTGGAAACATTAACCGATCACCCAATATACTATAATTGATATTGTCTTTGGATGAAAGGTACCACGCCTACTTGAAAATACACAAATATCTACAGCCTATGTTGAGATCCAGATAATCAGGAAATTACTGTGAACATTTCAGGAAAATCCGTTCAGTACAACATACACACAAACGCATTTGCATTTTTAGATAGATATACACACAGCGTCAAAAGTAGGTGAACATCGGCAAAAAGTTTTTGTTTTTTTTTTCAATAAAAATACATTTTTGACCATCAAAAATTTCTCACAATACAATTAAAAAATGTAGTTAATTCCAGGGACCGAAGATTATAGAAACACAAACAGAAACAAATCAATGTAAAATCGGTGAAAACAAGATTTATTTTACCATTTTCGGTAGTGATTTTGCTTCATAGTTACTTCATGTTAATTTAACATGATTTTACAATAACTTGCGAACAGCGTTATTTTCTTTTAAATTAACTATAATTCATGCTACCAAATGACATTCTTATTGAAATACCACTCCAAATCACGTTGAATGAAAATTATTTCAAGTTGAAACAACGTGAATTAAATGTAGAATCAAATTAGTTTGAGTGTGATATAACAGCGAGAAGAAGCTTCAGAGACAACTTATGCATTTATTTAAGAATAATTCAAACACTTACCCCTGTAACACATTTTTCACTTATTATGTATTCCCCTTTTTTTTTACTGTTAGGACCAGCACTCAGGGGATGACCCCTACTAATGCATTGCATTGTGTTGGAACTAGGAAAATAGGTTGTGGGAAGGGGGATAGAGGGAGTAGTGTTTGTGAACATTCGATTTGAACTTAATCATGTTGTAAGTGAGAGGGAAGACTTCTGCAGGAAGGTTATTCTACATACGAACTGTGCGGGAAAAAAACGAATTCTCTCTGTAATGCGTTGTACGATTCACCTGCCAATCGACCACATAAGGATGGGCTCTTGAGGAAAAACGTGTATTACGAACAAACGTACGGGTTTCGGGAACCAGATCCCTAATTTCGTCAGAACACATCCCATTGTAGTAACGATAAGACAGACAAATACAACCCACATTGCGACGGTGCTCAAGGGAGTCAATAGAATTGGATACCCTACTGTCACCAATGAGAACCTTCGCCCTCTCCTGCACGCGGTCGAGAAGCTCCAAAATAGACTTTGAAGCACCGGCCCACACATGAGAGTTGTATTCCATACGCGGTCGGATATAGGTGGTATAAATAGTAAGGAGATCAGATGGTGTAAAGTATATCTTACACCGTCTTAGAAAACCGAGGCACTTGAATGCTTCTTTCGACACCTTGAATATATGTTCTGTCCATCGGACATCACATTGTATCCTCATGCCCAGAACATCAAGAGATTCTGATTCCTCAATAATTATACCACCTATATATACAGATGAGGCACCTTGGGTTTTTCGGGCATTAAAATCGACTCTATTCGCACGACCCCACTCCGAGATTATGTCAAGGTCTCGGCCAAGCGTATCATTCATATTCTGCCTCATAGCAGTGACATCGGATACGCTTGGTTAACAGAAGCATCAGCAGAAAGGCCCGATAAATGTTTTGTCATCATTCTGCTTTGAAAACTTGATGTACTATTTAACTAAAAGAATACGGTGATTTATGGTTTTGTTATGGTGTTGTTTTTTTTTCTATACAAAACAAGTAAAACAGGTGGTTATGGTTTCAATATTGAGCAATATTATTTTAAAATTTTTTAATTTTAAACAAGGGTAGTTTTACAAAGAGTCCATACTTTTGCTGAAATTTACTATGATTTTTAATCAACATTGTGCCATGTTAATTTAACATTGATATTTTTTCTGTGTGTACATACAAACACATATACATACATACCCTGCAGGAAATGTCACAAGTGAATCTGTACTGATTCACTATTGACACAGTCACCAGTACTAGTGACCTTTTATAACCCAGGCAATGTTATTTACTATAGACATTTAACATGTGCGTGCCATTGGAAATCTACAGCTGACGTTGGTACTATTGACTACGTACTGACTAGGTAGTTCCTTTGGGAACATAAGTAGACATTGGAACCAGAGAATCGCTAGTACATTTTAGTAAAAGTAGTCTACACTTTTTGTAAGAATATGAAATCATAACAAACTTTTTTTTATTATTTCTTCAACTTTGATAGGAATTGTACTTCTCAGTTGTTATTGATAAAATCTTTTTCGTATTAAAGCCAAATATAGTGGCAAATGTAATGTATGGTAGAGACTTCGTGGACAATGTCACCAATATAGTCGACAAAACTGGCGACTTGGAGACACTTGCACCCAGGTTTCCTTCATTCCTACATACATTTAACAAGATAAACTTTTGATTTTAATATTAAACAGGTTTTTATGGATTCAATACTGAACAATGTTATTTTAACCGGAAATATATTAAATTAATGTTGTTTAAGGTTATTTTAATATTTTTCATTTAAAATTAATATAAAATAATGATAATATAATGATAAAAAATAACTGTTATTTTTGTTTAAAAAAATGACTGTGACTATGGAACAGTAATTTGCGGCCTGGAACTTTATTGCAAATTTTAACTAGTTTGAGGTCGCTGATTTCAAATGAAATCTCCAATTTTCTCTATCAGCTCGACTTTTCGAGATATACCGTTATGTCCAAAATAAAGGCACTTTCACTACATGTATTGGAATAACTTGAAAACAGTTCACCATATTCAGTTAAAAAAAATCCGAAACTCGGTAATAATATTGTCTGTACATTTTAAAAACATTTAGCTAAAAATAAAGGGTGGTTAAATTTTTAGGACCGATGTAGAATGTGAACCACACCTAAACGTCTAGTTTTTTTCTGCATTTCATTTGACATTTCTCAATTTCAGACTAACTCAGTTTGAACCATGGAAAGATACACAATCGAGCAACGCGTTAAAGTTATTCAGGCTTATTATAAAAATGGGCGTTCAAATCAAAATGCATATCGTGCACTTCGTGATTCAGTGATGAGGCACATTTTCACCTCAGTTGATTCATTAATAAGCAGAATTGCCGCATTTGGGCGAATAATAATCCAAGAGTGATTGTCGAAAGACCAATGCACCCCAGATCGGGCCGTATCTTTTCCAAAATGAGGCCGGTCAGGCAGTTACTGTGAATGGTGTTCGCTAACGTGAGATGATGACGAACTTTTTATGGCCCGAATTGGAAGATATGAATGTGGACGATATGTGGTTTCAAAAGGACGGTGCCACTTGCCACACAGCTAACGAAACAATGGCTCTTTAGCGCGACAAATTCAATGGCCGTGTTATCTCAGGCGTTGGCGATGTCAATTGGGCGCCACGATCATGTGATTTGAAACCGTTGGACTTCTTTCTTTGTTGTTATTTGAAAGAAAAGGTGTACGTAGATAAGCCAGCAACAATTCAAGAACTAAAGGATGAGATAATTCGGCACATTAATGGCATAAAATCTCAATTATGCCTCAGCGTCATCAATAATTTGGACTATCGGATGGAGGTGTGCCGCCAAGGTCGTGGCAGCCATTTGGCCGATATTTTGTTTCATACATAATTGAACCATTGCAATATCATAATAATTAAAAGAAATGACAATAATTTCCTAAATAATTTAAAAAAAACTAAAAGCACCAAAATAAACTGCCCTCGAAAAATCAAATAATGTCTGGTTATGAAGACACATAACGTTGTTCTTGTAGAGGCGTTCCAAACTCACTTTTCTAGTTAAGCTCGCATTTTTTCAGATGTTTTGTATGGATAACACTATGCAAGTTGAAAAAACAGACAAGCCGTGCACAAGGTGATAAAACATAATTCGGGTACGCTGAATTCAGTGGTGCTCTCGGTTTTTTTTAGATTGGCTCTGGTTTTCGAGATATACCGCTACTTCGAAAATGGAGAAGGTTGCACAACATATATTCGCGAAACTCAAAAACGGTTTAGTTTATTGAAATTACTAAAAAACAGCGAAATTCCGCAATAAAATTTCCTTTAAAAGTAAAAATTTTTTTTCTAATATGAGCAGTCGTTTTTGAAACATAATTTTTTTTTTGAAAAAAAAATTATTTTTTTTAAAAAATAGAAACTGGGAATTATTTCCTTTCAAAGGTTACTTTATTTTATATTCAAATTTTTTTTTATTTTTCGAATTTATTCTATGAGCTAAATTTCAGTTATGTATTATATAAAGCTTTTTTGTAATAGTCCTATTCCTTCAATTTTCAGAAATGACTTTATACACTACCAGACTATTATATTGTATCTTCTTGTTACATTTTAGTTTAGCTTTCTTTTGGACAGCAATGAAGAAAAGTGTATGTACCGAAAAATTTACAATTATTAGACACCAGCAGAATGTAATGCATTTTCTGGGCCGCTACGGCCTTCGTCAGCATTCTTTGTGTCAATTTTTACTTTGCGTATTTTCGGGGTTTTTTTTTTAGTAATTTCAATAAACTAAACCGTTTTTGAGTTACGCGAATATATGTTGTGCAACCTCCTCAATTTTCGAAATAGCGGTATATCTCGAAAACCAGAGCCAATCTAAAAAAAACGAGAGAACCACTGGATTCAGTGCCCGGCTTGTCTTACAAAAAAAGTGTAAATTTCTTGCACAGTGTAACCAAACTACTAGTTCCATATTTGGAAACATTAACCGATCACCCAATATACTATAATTGATATTGTCTTTGGATGAAAGGTACCACGCCTACTTGAAAATACACAAATATCTACAGCCTATGTTGAGATCCAGATAATCAGGAAATTACTGTGAACATTTCAGGAAAATCCGTTCAGTACAACATACACACAAACGCATTTGCATTTTTAGATAGATATACACACAGCGTCAAAAGTAGGTGAACATCGGCAAAAAGTTTTTGTTTTTTTTTTCAATAAAAATACATTTTTGACCATCAAAAATTTCTCACAATACAATTAAAAAATGTAGTTAATTCCAGGGACCGAAGATTATAGAAACACAAACAGAAACAAATCAATGTAAAATCGGTGAAAACAAGATTTATTTTACCATTTTCGGTAGTGATTTTGCTTCATAGTTACTTCATGTTAATTTAACATGATTTTACAATAACTTGCGAACAGCGTTATTTTCTTTTAAATTAACTATAATTCATGCTACCAAATGACATTCTTATTGAAATACCACTCCAAATCACGTTGAATGAAAATTATTTCAAGTTGAAACAACGTGAATTAAATGTAGAATCAAATTAGTTTGAGTGTGATATAACAGCGAGAAGAAGCTTCAGAGACAACTTATGCATTTATTTAAGAATAATTCAAACACTTACCCCTGTAACACATTTTTCACTTATTATGTATTCCCCTTTTTTTTTACTGTTAGGACCAGCACTCAGGGGATGACCCCTACTAATGCATTGCATTGTGTTGGAACTAGGAAAATAGGTTGTGGGAAGGGGGATAGAGGGAGTAGTGTTTGTGAACATTCGATTTGAACTTAATCATGTTGTAAGTGAGAGGGAAGACTTCTGCAGGAAGGTTATTCTACATACGAACTGTGCGGGAAAAAAACGAATTCTCTCTGTAATGCGTTGTACGATTCACCTGCCAATCGACGACATAAGGATGGGCTCTTGAGGAAAAACGTGTATTACGAACAAACGTACGGGTTTCGGGAACCAGATCCCTAATTTCGTCAGAACACATCCCATTGTAGTAACGATAAGACAGACAAATACAACCCACATTGCGACGGTGCTCAAGGGAGTCAATAGAATTGGATACCCTACTGTCACCAATGAGAACCTTCGCCCTCTCCTGCACGCGGTCGAGAAGCTCCAAAATAGACTTTGAAGCACCGGCCCACACATGAGAGTTGTATTCCATACGCGGTCGGATATAGGTGGTATAAATAGTAAGGAGATCAGATGGTGTAAAGTATATCTTACACCGTCTTAGAAAACCGAGGCACTTGAATGCTTCTTTCGACACCTTGAATATATGTTCTGTCCATCGGACATCACATTGTATCCTCATGCCCAGAACATCAAGAGATTCTGATTCCTCAATAATTATACCACCTATATATACAGATGAGGCACCTTGGGTTTTTCGGGCATTAAAATCGACTCTATTCGCACGACCCCACTCCGAGATTATGTCAAGGTCTCGGCCAAGCGTATCATTCATATTCTGTCTCATAGCAGTGACATCGGATACGCTTGGTTAACAGAAGCATCAGCAGAAAGGCCCGATAAATGTTTTGTCATCATTCTGCTTTGAAAACTTGATGTACTATTTAACTAAAAGAATACGGGAATTTATGGTTTTGTTATGGTGTTGTTTTTTTTTCTATACAAAACAAGTAAAACAGGTGGTTATGGTTTCAATATTGAGCAATATTATTTTAAAATTTTTTAATTTTAAACAAGGGTAGTTTTACAAAGAGTCCATACTTTTGCTGAAATTTACTATGATTTTTAATCAACATTGTGCCATGTTAATTTAAAATTGATATTTTTTCTGTGTGTACATACAAACACATATACATACATACCCTGCAGGAAATGTCACAAGTGAATCTGTACTGATTCACTATTGACACAGTCACCAGTACTAGTGACCTTTTATAACCCAGGCAATGTTATTTACTATAGACATTTAACATGTGCGTGCCATTGGAAATCTACAGCTGACGTTGGTACTATTGACTACGTACTGACTAGGTAGTTCCTTTGGGAACATAAGTAGACATTGGAACCAGAGAATCGCTAGTACATTTTAGTAAAAGTAGTCTACACTTTTTGTAAGAATATGAAATCATAACAAACTTTTTTTTATTATTTCTTCAACTTTGATAGGAATTGTACTTCTCAGTTGTTATTGATAAAATCTTTTTCGTATTAAAGCCAAATATAGTGGCAAATGTAATGTATGGTAGAGACTTCGTGGACAATGTCACCAATATAGTCGACAAAACTGGCGACTTGGAGACACTTGCACCCAGGTTTCCTTCATTCCTACATACATTTAACAAGATAAACTTTTGATTTTAATATTAAACAGGTTTTTATGGATTCAATACTGAACAATGTTATTTTAACCGGAAATATATTAAATTAATGTTGTTTAAGGTTATTTTAATATTTTTCATTTAAAATTAATATAAAATAATGATAATATAATGATAAAAAATAACTGTTATTTTTGTTTAAAAAAATGACTGTGACTATGGAACAGTAATTTGCGGCCTGGAACTTTATTGCAAATTTTAACTAGTTTGAGGTCGCTGATTTCAAATGAAATCTCCAATTTTCTCTATCAGCTCGACTTTTCGAGATATACCGTTATGTCCAAAATAAAGGCACTTTCACTACATGTATTGGAATAACTTGAAAACAGTTCACCATATTCAGTTAAAAAAAATCCGAAACTCGGTAATAATATTGTCTGTACATTTTAAAAACATTTAGCTAAAAATAAAGGGTGGTTAAATTTTTAGGACCGATGTAGAATGTGAACCACACCTAAACGTCTAGTTTTTTTCTGCATTTCATTTGACATTTCTCAATTTCAGACTAACTCAGTTTGAACCATGGAAAGATACACAATCGAGCAACGCGTTAAAGTTATTCAGGCTTATTATAAAAATGGGCGTTCAAATCAAAATGCATATCGTGCACTTCGTGATTCAGTGATGAGGCACATTTTCACCTCAGTTGATTCATTAATAAGCAGAATTGCCGCATTTGGGCGAATAATAATCCAAGAGTGATTGTCGAAAGACCAATGCACCCCAGATCGGGCCGTATCTTTTCCAAAATGAGGCCGGTCAGGCAGTTACTGTGAATGGTGTTCGCTAACGTGAGATGATGACGAACTTTTTATGGCCCGAATTGGAAGATATGAATGTGGACGATATGTGGTTTCAAAAGGACGGTGCCACTTGCCACACAGCTAACGAAACAATGGCTCTTTAGCGCGACAAATTCAATGGCCGTGTTATCTCAGGCGTTGGCGATGTCAATTGGGCGCCACGATCATGTGATTTGAAACCGTTGGACTTCTTTCTTTGTTGTTATTTGAAAGAAAAGGTGTACGTAGATAAGCCAGCAACAATTCAAGAACTAAAGGATGAGATAATTCGGCACATTAATGGCATAAAATCTCAATTATGCCTCAGCGTCATCAATAATTTGGACTATCGGATGGAGGTGTGCCGCCAAGGTCGTGGCAGCCATTTGGCCGATATTTTGTTTCATACATAATTGAACCATTGCAATATCATAATAATTAAAAGAAATGACAATAATTTCCTAAATAATTTGTGTTTTATTCAAAATCAGCATCGGCCTTTAAAATTTAACCACCCTTTATTTGGATTCAAATGAGATTTATTTCATTGTAATCGGTGCACAACTTTTGATTTAATTGATAATAAACGCGATTTCTATACAAAAATTACATTTTTTATGTGCTTCACTTAATTGATAATAAAAGCGAAACGCGTTCATCGATTTTTATGAACTATATCTCATTTTATTGGTAATTTTCAAAAATAACACACAACGAAGCAGATTTGTAAGGGAGAAACATTAAAGTTTCGCTTGCCATTGCGCTTACGGAAGACATGAATTTAATATGGCGTGTTCCCATTTTGAAGCAATACATTTTTGACACATAAAGCGCATTATTCAGCGCATATAAAAATTGTTGGATGTAACGATCAGGTTTATACACTGAATGCTTTGATACATTTTTTTTTTAGTATTCTCCCTTACACACCTGCTTCGTAATAAGGGAATGCCGTGGCACTTGAAATGTTATTTTTTTCATAAAAGTTGTTGGGAGTTCTTTCACTTACTTTTCTGCATTTCTGATGTATTATTGCGTAGCGCATAATTGTTCGCTTATTTTTTTAAATGTACCATTAGTGCTTTGCAAAATGATAACAATTATAAATTTAAGAAAAGAAAAATTGTGAAAATCGCTTTTGGAAGAGTAAAGTAAATGGTTTTTTGAACTTTTAGTTTTTGGAAAAAAGTCAAAAATACTTTTGGTACCTGTTACTTAAAAATGCGAGTTGATCGAGGAAAACGTTGAATAGATTTGAAATCAGCGACCTCAAAATAGCAAAAATTTGCAATTAAGTTCCAGGCCGCACAAAAATAGTGCAATTTTGTTCCCTTTTGTTATTTATGTGCATTAAAAGTTAAAAATTGTTCTTGTGATAACAAGTTTTCTGTAGTAAAAATAAGTATAAAGTTATCGCTAATGTTGGCAGCGCGCTGTGTGCAGATTACCCACAGAAGCTCTGTTCTACATGCATAACGAAACAGTCCAAGCCTGCACAAAGTTGTTGTGCAATTAAGAGAGTTATTTTTTCATTGTCTGTAAAAATTTGGAAGAAGTTTATCCTTCAGTAAGTTTGGACAAGAATTTAACAAACAGTTGTTTTTTTTTTTTGTTTCCATATAAAACTGAAAAATTTAACCAGAAAATATGCAAAAGCAAATTTAGAGAGTAATTTTCATTTTACTCTCATTATTCCGAACGTGTCCGAGATCTTGTGGAATACACCTAAGGATTGGTCGGAAGTCAGAAATGATTATTTATTTCTTTCATTACTTTAACATCAGATATCTATTTTTTATTTCTTGTAAAGTTGAAATTGTCCTCAAATAATGATTGGCATACTTTTGTACTTTTTCAGGTAAAATAGTTCCAAAAAAAATTTCATGAATACAAACCTTGCCGAGTCTGTCTTAAACACAACTAAAACAAAAGAATTGTTTTCTGTTATTTAAAGCTTTGAGAGATTAATTTTTCAAATTAATTACACACCATTAATTTGTTGCAAAACGAAACTTTAAAATTAGTTAATTTTTTCCTTGCAACACACATAATTAGCTAATGGCATATAAATTAGCTAATAACGATAATTATCATTATCAGCTAGTTTAAAATGATAATTAATTCAAATTTGTTTTAATGAAAAAGAAAAGAGAAGAAAAAAACCGCTGTTATTGGGTATTTTAAAAGCGTTAATATGTTGGCGTTTTATTTGGAGACAAACAAGTTTTAAAGTAATTTTTTTTGTAATTTAATAAAAAAAAAATTTTAGTTCTCCAAATATTTCTGTTTCTGTTTTGTGAAAATGCCACAGATTTATACCCACACCACAATAGTGAAGGGGGTATTATGCGTCTGTGCTGATGTTTGCATCACCTTAAAATATTGGTTCTAGACCCACCTTAAAGTAGACCGATCGACTCAGAACCGGTGTTAGAAAATAAACTGAACATTATGTTGCGTACGACAAACACATCCAGAAACGATATAAATTTTTTTTAATAATTGTGCATTTGAACACAACCAAGGCGAATTGACTAGAAGGTGGGGTCAAGTCAATATGTGGTGTTTTTTTCGGTGGTCGACTTGTCAAAGTTTTTATACAAACTAGTTTTTTATGTAAACAAACCTATTTTTTTTACTAGCAATATTTTTGACAACCCGACCACAGAAGCAGTGTTGTTGTAGAGTTGACCTCACCTTCTAGTCAATTCGCCTTGAACACAACCCTTAAAACCGCTTAAAACTTTTTTCTCGAAAGTAACAAACAATCTATTTTTCGTTAATAAAACAAAACATTTTTAGTGATTCGGTAGACCTACACTACATTTTAATGTTATTTAGTGTGTTTTTTTATACATTGATAAATGAATGAGCAAACAACGCTTCTCACTAGTATTGTTGTTGTTGCTTGGCAATTTTAACGAAACATCACGAATAACCTGTGTGTAAATTGTATACATGTTTGGTTTTTGTGAAACATTTTTTGTTGCATTTACCAGCTAAAAGGGCGCTGAGCACAACTGTAACGAACGAACATTAGTGTACTGGACCGAACATAACGAAGTTTATGGATTTTTTTTCGAAAAACAGAATGCAATGAAATGTTCTTATCTTTATGTTGAGTTGGATTAGTACATTATTATTATTGTGTACGAAGATCACACGTTTTTTAAGGTATTTACTACACAAACACTATAAGCGTTTATGTTTTTCAAGTTTCGAATGTACCGAACGCTAAAGAACATAATATGATGTTTATTTGCAAACACTCCTCAGAATCAATTTCTGAGTTGAACCAAGTATGTCTGGTCGTCCATCCGGCTGGCTGTCCATGTTAGCCTTGTGCGTGCATAGGCATTTGTGTTCTAATTGACACAGGCACCAACCCTATAGTGTATAAGAGTGAGAATCAGTCTATAATTTCTTATAGCCCCCATACAAGCTTCTTCCCGGTATAGAGTCTCTGTGCTCCTTAAACATCTACACAAAGTTTATTTATAATACACTTAGCAAACTCTGGCTAACGATTTGCTAAACTCTTGTTAACGAGCTGCCAAGCGTTTGCCAACTTGTGGAAAACAGCTGTTTAATGTTACACAATTTGGGTTGGTTTTATTTAAATAACTGTTTTATTTTATTTTTCTATCTTTTTTTATTTTATTTTAATTTTAAAAACTTTTTAAAATTGTTTTATGTGGAGGAAAAAACAAAAAAAAAAAACAAGTTAGAGTGCTATATTCGGCTGTGCCGAATCTTTGATACCCTCCACCGACACTTCGAATGTTTTAGGATTAATATCTGTATGATGTCTATTTATTATTATAATCTTTGTAAAAACAGACATCTGGATTAAAATATGTTGCGGCTTAGACCTATATAAAATTATTGATCGACAATCAGAATCAATTTTAAAAAGTTTGAGTAGAATATCAGTTTAAGCTGAACTTAAATGATTAACAAGAGAACAAATTATATAAAAGCCATGGTAAGCTATGAACCAATCATCCCAAATTCTGCAGAACGATTTCTGGTATTAAAAAACATAAATTTCAATACAGCGGTGCAATTAGTTTAAGCGTTTTCAGTAAATTTCAGAAGGCTGCTAAAATGGAATCTAAGGAAAATTATGGACCGTATATCACAAAATTGCATAACATTTTGTCTGGCCATATGAAGCTAAACTGGAAGAAACTTTACCGCGTATTTAATTATTTTACCAGAGTGGGCTTTATATGAGGCCTATGGTAAGTTATGCACCGATCTTCACCAAATTTCACAGTGTCATTTCTAGTTCTATAAAACTGTGATGTATCAAATTTTGTTATGATAGGGTTATTTTTTACGTTTTTAGGCGTACTAAGCTGTTTTCCGGGAGTAAGGTTTATATGGGGCCTAGGGTAAATTATGAACTGATCTTCACGAAATTTCACAGTCTTATTTCTAGTCCTGTAAAACTTATATGTTCCAAATGTTGTTATGATAGCATTATTTTTTACGTATTTAGGCTTACTAAGCTGTTTTCCGGGAGTAAGGCTTATATGGGGCCTATGGTAAATGATGAACCGTTCTTCACAAAATTTTAAAGTCTTATTTCTCGTTCAATAAAACTGTGATGTACCAAATTTTGTTATGATAGCATTCTTTTTTACGTTTTTAGGCGTACTAAGCTGTTTTCCGGGAGTAGGGTTTATATGGGGCCTATGGTAAATTATGAACCGATCTTCACGAAATTTCACAGTCTTATTTTTAGTTCCAAAAAATTTTGATGACAGCATTATTTTTTTCGGATTTAGGCGTACTTAACTGTTTTCTGGAAGTAGGTTTTATATGGGGCCTATGGTAAATTATGGACCGATCTTCACGAAACTTAACAGTTTCATTTCTAGTCCTATTTAACTGTGACGTGCTAAAATTTGTTATGATAGCATTCTTAGTTAGGGTTTTAGGCTTACTGTACTGTTTTCCGGGAGTAGGGCTTATATGGGGCCTAGGGTAAATCATGGACGGATCTTCAAGATATTTTACAGCGTGATTTCCAGTTAAATAAAACGAACTGTTGCGAAATCTTATATCATTCTGTGCATTTTTCCACCATTTATGTTAGATTTTGTAACAAAATTATCAATTTTTTTTAGGTGGTGGTTCCACATTTTGATTCATAGCTCAGATCCTATTGAACCGATTTTGCTGGATTTCAATCCCAAACTGCTTAGGATAACTACAAGCAATTTGACACCAAGTTTGTTTATTTCTTTTGAGTTTTTCGAAAGTGAGCGTGTTTTCAACAGACGGACATGGCTAAATCGACTTAAAATTACTCAAAGACCCAGAATATATATACTTTATAGGATCTGAGATGAATAATAAAAAAGTTTCACACGGAATGACAAACTTAATATACACTCTTCACAACTAATTGTGGTGGAGGGTATAAAAAAAGACACAACCAGCGTTGAATAATGCAAACGTGTTGCATTTTTGAGTAATATAATGTGGCATCATTAAAATTCAGAGTTGATTTTTTAAAAGTTAGCAGATCGACAAAAGTTTTTAAAGAATAAGATCTGTGCTTACAAGCTGCTAGGCTTAATCGGCATTCTAGTTAGCAGCTCCTAGTACGTAGTGAACAAACTGTGGCTAACTTTTTGTTATGAATACGGCTGCTAATTATCTTGGTTGTTATATTAAATTTTGTTCAAACTTATTTTATTGCAATCTAAATCATCGTGTCACATTTTATTGGAATCGGTCCATATTTGGTCATAGCTTCCTTACAAGAACTACTCCCGAAAAAAAAAACTTTAAATGCCCAAAATTCCTTATGAATGTTGGAATTCACATTAAAATTGGCGTCAATGACGTTTATGATAGCTAATATATCATGACAAAATGTTTTTCGGGTAAGTCCAAAATTAACCATAGGCCCCAGTAAAACCCCCTCCTAAAATCCCTTAAATAAATAAAATTCGGTACAAAGAACTTTGATATGAATCTAAACCTCATAAGAAAATTTTGTTCTGGTGGGTCCATGATTGCCCATGGGTCCCATATAGTGAACACTCCCGAAAAATTTGTTTTTATTTTTTATTCTATTGTCGTTTTGTCCGACTTTTCTTTCTCACTTGTTTTATAATTGAAAATCTCCAGCCAAAGAAAAACAACAATGTTGATGTTAAAATTTTTCAAACTTATATTTATCTTCAAATCTTTTCGGTGGGTTTTTTCTTTTATAATGGTTGCTTAAAAGTCTTTTCTTTCCTTTTGAGAAATTTCTTACGTAAGTTTTTACGTATCTGCGTTAGTTCATGCGTTTGTGTTTGAAATCATTCAGTTACATTCATTTTACCTGTAAAATTTCAAAATTTTTTCGTCTTTTTATTAAAGTTTGACGATTCCAAAGAAAATTATACAAATTATACTGGGGGGTAAAAAGACCAAAAAAAAAAAAAAAAAAAACAAAAAAAAAACTTGACTGATGGTCTTCGTTATTTCTTTTAAATTAAAAAAACGTTTTGATTTAGATTACAACTACTTTGTGTCTTCTTCCCTGTTCTTGTGCACAGTACTTGAAATAGAAAAGGCACAATAGAATTATAGTTGAGTTTGAGACGCATGGGAAAGTAGAGAGAGGGTTTGTATAACTTAAAACTGCACGATTTTATTCTGGTAAATTTAGATTTTTTTGGATTTTATTCATAACTATGACGTTTTCTATTTCTCTATAAATAGATTTCTCGCTAAAAGGGCTGCTTAGTTTTTGGGGCCGATAAAGCTAATATTGGATATCGTAGCCACTATATTCTGAATAGTTTTTAACTGATTCGGCAACATCTTTATGGTGTTTAAATATCTCGACGGTTTTTCTATTCAATGATAACTTCAAATCTGTGTCATTTTGACAAAACATCTTAAGTCAAATTTAACAAGTTGAAAAAAGGGTTGTTAATCATTCAAAAATATAATTTTTAACTTTTTTAATTTTTTTTATTATAAACGAAATTTTTCTTTAATTTTGGTTTATTCTTTTATTTGATAAAAATGATTTTTTCACCCTGTTTTTTTTAACTTTTTTGCTATGTTATCTCGACTTAAGATGTTTTGTCAAAATGTCACAGAAATGAATCAATCTGTATACATTTTTGGCTGACCTAAACAATTCTTACCATTCGTAGCAAAATCAGCACAGCATTTTAGATGCAAAAATCTTATCTCCGGCGTCTAACACAATCAGTTCCATTTTCAGTAAGCAATCGCCGTGCATAAGCTCTTATATTAACTTAAGAGCTAAAGGGCAACATACACTTATCAAACTTACTCAACAAGCGCTATGGTATATATGTGTTCCCGTCGTTCCTACGAGGAACGTAGGGCCCCAAGCACTATCGGTGCATTGGTGTAAAGTATGAGTAATACCGGCAACGCTTGATGCAAAATTAAACCAATTAAAATTAAAGATGTCGAGCATTTTGATAGTGTTTCGTGCCCTTAAAGCAAAATTTTCCCCAACAAATGCTTTATTCGCTTAAAATTTGACATCTTGAAACAAAAACATCTTTTGCTGCTGCCAATACATATTTTGCTCAATGAGTATCTATATATATAAAAATGAATCCCTTGGTCACAGCATCACGCGTGAATGGCTAAACCGATTTCACTAATTCTTTTTTTGTTGTATTTGTTATTATTAGGAGAAGATTCTTATGTGAGAAAAAATTACGAAATTTTGATAGAGGCAGGGGAATTGGTACCCCCCATTGGATGCCAATATTAAATATCGCATATCTTAAGAGCCGGCGCACGCATTTTGTTGAACTTTTGGTAGTAGGATCTTCTGAGCCCTTAAATTGATACAAGATAGCAGTGGGGGAAGTGGTGCCGCAAATAGGACGCCAATGTTTAATATCACATATCTTAAGAACTGTTATAGTGAGAATGTTCAAACTTTGCAGAAGTCACTCTTATAGTATACTACACTTTTGAAAATAAAAATAAAGTGGGTAGGCGCAGGGGGAATACCTCCTGAAGAAGTGGTTAAATCAGTGTAGCGAAGCGCACCGGGTTAAGCTAGTGAGAAAATAAAAGATAAATGTCTTTGGCATGACATAAAATTTAATAAAGACACAAACACTGTATTTAATATCGCATTATTGAAGTTATACACCCAATAAAAATAATTATACACCAATACATCGCTTTGCGTCGCACTGTGGCTGAAAATCGAATTTCATCGGCCAAAAGTCCAATTTTTTGTCATCGCCGATTTTAAAAATTTTAATGCCATTCGATAGCAAACATATTAGAACTAAGGTATCCAAAAAACTAGATTAAAATATTGATAATTGTGGCTGTGGCATGCTGCTGGAAACAAATATTTTATGTTGTTTTAGAAAAAAATTAATTTTTGTAAATTTGATCAGAACTAAATTATGATTTCTCGCAAACCGTTATCAATAATGGGTCGAAATTTTTTTTGTTATATTAGTGGGATAGTAGTCTTTAAAAAGTGGTTCATTACATCACTGTATCATTTATACCTGATGTGTTATTAAATGTTTCCCCAGGTTCTATATTTTAGTTAAATCCGAATTTTAGAGGAGTAGAACGTGTTAGGGTCAAAATGGGTTAAAGAGATTTTAGTACCATCAGAAAGCTGAAAGTGTCCTCTTTAACCCCATATATACTTGTTCAACTGTTTGGAACTGTCTGTTGAACACTTTTTTCATTTTGATGAAATTACTCGCAAAATTTTTTTTGCTTTTTTTATTTAAGCGGCTCATATGACTGAAATATAACACAATGTTTTACTAACGTTTTGTTTTAAAAAATTATTTTGCTTCTTATGAACGGCTAAACATATTTGAATGAAATTTTAAACTGTCATGGCCGGGTTGCTTTTAAGTTGAATTGAAAGAACACGTCTAAAATTGGAAACCTCGGAAATTCAAACTTTTAAAAAATTCACCAAAAATATATTTATGGATTGCAAAAAAATTAAACTTAAGCTGAGTTACAAAAAATATGCTTAAAGGTTTAGGTTATCTCTTTTGCCTTTGGAGATATTCGGATAAAACGGATTTTTTGGCTTGATTTTTCTTTTCTTATGTTTTATGTCAAACTGTTATCAATAGTGGGTTCAACATTTTTTATATTGGTAGTAAAGCAGTCTTCAAACAATGTTATGTTGTATTACTGTACCGATTATACCTGCTGTGTTATTAAATATTTTTTCAGGTTCTATATTTTAGTCAAATTGAAGTTAAGAAGAATAGAATTTATGAGGGCCAAAAGGGGTTAGAGAGATTTTACTAGCTGTAGGAAGGTGAAAGTATTCACTTTAAACCCATATGCACTTTTGCACCTATTTGTACAAGCCTATAGAACCCATTTTTATAGTTTGTGTAAAATTATTCGCAACATTTCTTTTGCTCTTTTTATTTTACCTATTCATATGACTGAAATATAAGTCTACCAAGCCAAGTTGTGCTAGGTATTTTATATTATATAATTACCAATACCTGTAGGATTTTAAACGTATCCTACTTTAGCCCAATTTAGTTTTTTATTCTACCATTAGAATTAGAAATAGATGGCCATATAATTGAAGTTAACTATCAATTAGTGCTAAAGATGATAGATGGAAAAGTAGGCCAGGCTTTGACTGACACAAAGGCTTAATCCAGCTGCATTATATGCCAAACCACATCAAGCTAATTAAACCAAGTCCCGGGAAAATCATAAGATAATACTAATGCATATAAATTTGGATTATCGCCGCTACATACAAGAATACAAATTATAGAGCACATACTAAAATCAGCTATGATTTGGGTTTTGGACCTACAGGATCAATAAGAAACAATGACACCAACAAGGATTAAAGGAGTATAAAAAAGAAGCATGTTCAGGATGAATTTCGCAAATATGAGTTGATTATACACCAACCGAAACAAGGATCAGGCAATACGAATGATGGGAATACATCAAGTTACTTTCTGATCCTAAAAAAGCATCTGAAATAACGAAGTTGATATAAGTCTTATATCAAGATTTAAAACAATCATTGATGTACTTGCATGCAATGAACGAATTGATTATAGAAAATATCCATGGAGAAATATGTCTGCATAAGTTCATAAAATCCTTAGTCATGGAGAGGATGTCATTAGGCATCATTTAGTACCACTAGGAGTTCTGTGAGAGGAAGTCCAGGAAAAAAGGAATAAAGATGAGAGATTTTATAGGGAGCACAATACCAGAAAAATGTCACGAGATTTTACAAACGAAGATCTGTTTAATATATTGTTGGCAACGTCAGATCCGCTCATCTCTACCATTCCAAGTCAATGGAAAATAGAACATCGGGACTTAGATGAAGAAGCAAAAGGGCTGCTACAGGACAGAGGTAATACAAAACCAAATATGGAATATTTGGAGGCAATTTTCCAACCGAATGAATAGTAGATATAATTAACTTTAATTGTTATTTAAGCAAAAAATATCTTTTTTGTCCTAATTGTTATTTAAATAAAAAAGAAAATAAAAATTTAAAAATCTTAACTTATTTATTTTTTTAATCTTTAAAGTATTTTAGTGGAACTGGTTCCAGTTGAACCTGTTGTAGAGTTGATAATGTAGAAACCTATTCACAAAATGATCATAAGTATTATTACATGCCTATGCATTTATTTTTAAAGGTATAGTGGCATATATGAGGCGAATGTATATGCATATAAAGGTAATATGAATACGAATTTCTCCAGAAATATATAAAACATGATTATATTTTTCGAAAGTAAACATTATGAGTATGCTTGTAGAAGCAATTTTTAGCCAGTTTCACATTTTTACTCCCATATGCCCTATTCCAAATCAAATTTTTCAAACAAAAAAAAAAAAAAATAATAATTTGAGTAAAAAATTCTAATAATTCAACACACCGATTTTTATACAATTAAAAAAGTAATGTTTTCTAATATGTCCATTATTTTCTAGAAAATTCTGATCAATATCGAGTGGTAAATTGTATTGCCTTTATTGAACAAAATAAAAAAATTTAAAACCGTTTTCCGGGATTGGGAATTTGGGTATTTGTTTATCAAAAATGGGGATGTTTTTCAGTCCACTGTTTTAAGAACTTTTTAATCTACATAACTGCCAAAATTCATTACGATACCTTTATTCATGTTAGATTTATAGAATGTCAAACATTAAAATTATTAAAATATAGTGTAAATGAATAAAATGGCTTTCAATATGAGTAAAAAATAATATTTTTAAGGTTTGACATTCTATAAATCTGGCATGAACAAAGATATGCGCACGAAATTCGGCAGTTATGTAGATTAAAAAGTTCTTGAATCAGTGGGCTGAAAAAAATCCCACTTTTTTAATAAAAAAATACCATAGTTCTCAATCTCAATCATTAGCATTTTCATACTAAATGCTAAAAAACATAAAAAGTTCAACGTTGACCTTAAATTTCTCAACAACTACTGAACGGAGTTTAACAAAATTAAAACTGTAAAAAAGTTCAAGAAGTCTTCTCTCCTGCAAAAAAAAAATTGCAAAATTATCTCTATCGGTTCAAAAGTTACAGATTTTTGGCCAATTAAAAACGATTTTCAGCCACTGTGCGTCGTTTCGTTTTGGGTTTTTTCGAAGTTGTGGCTCTTCTGAATTAGTATTCATTATCACTGTGCGTCGTTAGATTTTCGAAGTTGCGTTGTTTTGGGATTGAGTCTTTGATTTTTATTTTTCTAAAAAAAATCATTCTGTTTGATATTTAAACTTTATAACATAACCAAAAATTTTTAAACGTTCACCATAAATTCCTTTTCACAAGCTTACACCCCTTTTAAAAGGGCTCAGCTACACCTACAAGTTGTGCCAATAGTGTGAATAAATGTTCATAATTGCTGACTGCTTATATGTTGCCAACTTCTATTGTCTATCAGTTTTTTTTTTTTGCCTTTATTTTGGTTCTTTTAATACTTTAAGTACCCAGTTTCATCGTCATTATATTTGTTTCCAAGGCTTTTCTCCATCTTTCTGTCCTAACTGTTGGCATTAACTATGGTATCAAAAAATAAAAGAAACCTGGATTGAATAACAAATTTTAAACAAATTAAACTAGAAAAAGGGGGAGGGGGGAGGGAAAGAAAAAGATGTGAAAAAATATAAAAAGCTAAGATCAATCATATGATGCCCAACTTAATCAGACTAACAGGAATGTTGATACCCAATTATGGACCGACAACCTCTGCAGTTCTTTTGCCCTCTACTAATGCAATGCATTGTGTTGGTATTAGGAAAAGTTAATTAGAGTTTTAATTTAAAAGAAATGTAAAATTAGTGGAATATCGTGGGACTAAACGTGGTGGTTTCAGTTAGAAGGCTTTACGCAGGCACTGTGGGCCCCACACTTGGAATATTTTTCATTGAGATTGTTTGCTTAACCAGATTTCTCATCAGAAGATTATTATATTAACCAAACTATTTTTAATGAAAATGTTTAACATATTATGGTTACTTCAACTATAGTATTGTTACCGGCAACCATATTATGGTAAAATTAGTCCTCCATCAAGAACCTATAACCATATTATGGCTGTCTTGGAACATGTTATGGTTAAAACAGCAATAAATTGTTTACTACTAACAATTGTATAGTTTTAAATTAACAATAATATATTTTTCTGTTCCAAGAGCAACATTTTATTGTTGAAAAACAATCATACTGTTATAAGTGGTAAACATGCTATTGTTATTATTAACCATGACATGTCCGAAGGCAACCACAATATGGTTGTGGATTATTGATAGAACACAAATCTATATAAATATGGTTAAAGTAAGCATAATATGTTTAAAGTAAGCATAATATGTTTAAAAATGATGTTTAGCTTTATTGGAGGCGACCATAACGAAAAATTAGTTTTTTCGGCGTGCAATTGAAGATGAACAACATCATGTTGCTAGATGTGACGATTTTTCGTCATTTTAACGATTTTTTTGTGAAAATACAGTAAAATGACGATTGACGATTTTTAAACTAAAAGTAATAGTGTTATGACGATTTTCTGGCATCAGAAAAACACTTACAAGAAATATTAACAATTCCCAGCGGTAAATATTGAAAGGACCGCAAGTGGCAGGCCTTTTGGAAGGCCTCTATAGTCCTTTCTAAAAGATTCGCTTCGCATGATATCCTGCCTTCAGAAGTATGCCTTCTATAAGGTATAAACTTCTTTTTAAAAGACCTTCTGAAATATTCAGTACACATTCGCTACTCCCTTCTTTGAGAAGGAAGAAAGGAAGGTGTTCAGTTTTATTTACTTTTTATTTTTAGTGACCTTCCTTACTCCCTTCTTTGGGAAGGGATCGAAGTTGTTTTTAAAGGAAGTGTGGAAGGCCTTGCGCCCAATGACAACCTGTGTAAAAAATTAATAAGTATGGAATGCAGGGAAAAGGTATTCTGACTGCTTGTGACTGCTAAATAAGGCCTTCTATTAGGCCTCTTTACTCATTCTAGTTACCGCTGGGTTATATTGGGAACAGGTAAAAATTATTTTTCGATATACAAAAATTATTAGAAATTAAACAAAAAAGTTCTTCCCCCATCACAAACCAGGTGGTTTTCATTAGAAGCACTAGTAATTAAATGAATGCCATCGATAAGGCAAACAAATATATACCCCCCGATTTGCGTCGGTCCTATTTGGTCCGTTTAAAAGATTTCGATTTGCGTCGCTACATACGATTTAATTTTTTCGCTGAAGTCATAATCATATTTGAAGAATTTTTCTATTTGCGTGTAAAAAGCCGAATTCCCATTTAATTATGTTAGGTAAGTTATTCTAAGTATAGTTGAGTGTTAGGAAGTAAGAAGTTAGTTCTTAATAAGAAGTTGTGTAGAAAAATTAGTGCAAAATGAAGAAAATGCACATTGGACGTCATAAATCGTTTTAAGACGGGTTAAAAGACTGTTGATTTAGACAGAACCCTTGGTTTATCACCTTCAACATTAAAAACAATTTGCATTAGTGATAGCGCTAAAAATTAGTCATTTAAAGGTAGCTCGAGTTAATAGCAAATGAGATTTTATTCTTTATTTAATGTTTTTGTGAATATGGATAAGTGAAATAAATAAATGTTTGTTATGTTTTTATGAAAATATATTTTTTCTTATGTATTTCTTTTCAAATGATAAATATATTTTAGCCCACTAGCTGAAATGAATAGAATACAACTTAACAATATCACTTTCTTTATCATAAATATAATTTCTTGCTCAACATTTAGATTTTTAAACTACTCAATACAATAAATTGTCTCCAATTTGTAAAATTTAAATATTTGACGATTTGTTGACGATTTTGTTAACTGTCCGTGACGATTTTGACGAATTTTGTTCAAAATTTTGACGATTTTTGAAGAAAAAAGCCAAACAACCCTGACAACATGTCATGTGCAATTCAAATATTCCTTATTGTACGATGTGGAATACTAAATCCTGTTTTATATAGAAACCCTAGTGCTGTGTCTAAAAAATTTCAAAATATAGTTTGTTCTTAAGAGGAAAATAAACTAATCAGTTGTGCCCTTCAATCGCACTGTCAGTGTGTACCTGTATATATAGATATATTTTTCATTTTATTCCCCCTTATCAACTTCTCATTTTGCTGGTTAAAGCAACTTCTATTTACTTTTAATTTGCTTCACTATTCCTTCTGTAAATTCCTCTATTTTCTTTATTATTTTATCAAAGTACTATCAATTATTTACTGTTATCGCTGCTGTGTTGTCGTATCTACGAAATTTATAAGAACAACACATATCAATAACAACAAACATTTGTTAAGATAAAAAGGCTCAATAAAGCCAAAAAAAAAAAAAAAAAAAAGAAAAAAAGAATCAGTGGGGGTTAAAAAAACCACAATCTGCAGAAATTTTGTAGATTGAGTTGAGTATCTGACTTTATTTTGGGCTCTTGAGTGCTGTTTTCGTAATAAAATAAAGTTGTATGAGCTTTTAGGAATCGTGTTAGAATTTTGTTAAATTCAATTAACAAGAAAATTGTTTTGTTATACCAACACCACAACATTGGAGAGGGTATGAGGCATTTGTACTGATGTGTGTAACACATACAAATATGGTTTCAGACGAGCGATACGCAACCTATACTATTACATTTTGCAATTGTATGCGTTGTATGAATTATATATATGCTGTTGTTAATGTTGCTAAATTCTCTTCAATGTGTATTCATACCCACGTTATAAAAGAGAAATCAAATGGCATATGAGAATAACAAAGCGCCCATTGGCAGCATTTTGTCTATCTCGGTTCTATACCCAACTTTTAGAACACCGAGCGACTTTTAAGGAATTCAGTACAAAATTTTCAATTGCCATAAAGACAATGACTATAGAAATTGGTGAGATCCGTTTCATCATTTCACAAGACGCCCATACAAAAATTTTTATCCGGAACAGAGTTTATGGTATAACAAGTACCGGTTTCGCTAAGTAATGCTTCTAAAATCTGCATTGTTTCCGAACGAAGGCTGATTTCGCAGAAAAGCTTTAGTTAGCGAAGCCAGTATTTGTTATACCATAAGGAGAAAATCCTTGCGCCCGGCCGAAGGCCGCCTATACAGAGAAGCGTTAGCTATCGAAGCCGGTGTTTGTTATACCATAGAGGATAAAATCCTCGCGCCCGGCCGAGGGCCGGCTGTGCAGAGAAGCTTAAATTAGTGAAGCCGGTACTTGTTTCATCAAAGAGGAGCAAATCCTTGCAGCCGACCGAAGGCCCGCTATGCTCGAGTTTGTAAGCATGTTGTGGACATTATGACACTCTTCAAAGTGTCATAACGTCCACGGACTTTATGACACTGCTCTGATGGACATTATGACACTTTTAAAAATGTACATGGACACTGTGACACTTTTTGGAATGCCATAGTGTCGTTATGACATGCCACCCCTTAAATGCGTGTGAACACCATTGTTTTAAAGTATACTTTCAAAAGAGTCGACCTTTATTTTGACTATGCCTGCATATTTTTAGTTAAGGGCTTGAAAATGTTTAGGCCTTAATTATGTTAATCGCAACGCACCGCCAAAGAATAACATTGAAAGCAAAAACAAAATCATAAATATTTTGTAATTTTGTTACTGCTTTCTTTCGACAATCGATAATCTCAAAAATTTATTATATTAATTAAACTAAAATTATTTGTTTACTTTTTTATTTTGTTATTACGGAGCCCTACTGCCTGTTCATTCGATAACGAGTTAGTTTTGGGCTCGTTACAAAAAATGGCAGTTAAAGAAAAATGTATGCACTAAATAAAATATGGATTTTAACTAATTAAATACATTAAAAAAAATTGAGTTTTTAATTAAAAAATTTTTTTGGCTTTTTTTGTCCGATTGTCTTTAAAAAAGACGGATGGCAACACTGATAGCAACAAACATTTATTTTTAAATAAAATGGTAATAAATATTTATTTCCCAGTTTAAAACTAAAAATTGCTTCTCCATAGTATTTTTATATTTTCAAAAAGTAATAACATGATTGCATTCTTTCAAATGAATCCTTTTCTTTGCTTTTTCTATTTCATGATTACGTAACTTAATATTTGTCGTATCAATGAATTTAGTTTTTCTTTTTTAACTTTCAATCCATGTAATAATGTTGTTGTGTGTCTTCGATAAAACAATCATACATTCGCACATTTATCCGCATTAACAAGAAAAAAATTATTTTTAGCTTTAAAAAGAATACACACAAAAATAAAACTTGCGAATAATTATTTTTAAGCTCGACTCGAGAGTTTAGGTTTATTTTTAACTTTTAAAGTTTGAATTCTTTTCGCGAGTCTTACTTTTTGACTAACAAAAATAAAACCCGAGAGAAGAAAAGAATGATTCTTTCTAATGTGGAAAATAAAACTCGCTCGAATTGAGTTCGGTCGAGTTTAATTCGAGCACTCTCCGTACTCTGCCATTAACCTTTTTATTATGTTGGTATTAATATTAATTCTGACAATAATGTTCCAAGAGTGCTACCATTCGCGCGGGTTTTTGTTCTATTCTAAAAAAATATGTGCAAAAATGTGAAAAGTTGTCGTTTTCTTTTCTAAATATATTGAAACAATAAATGGCAAATTTGTTCCATTTTTTACCCTCAGTTATAACTGAGTGTGAGATAATCCCATTTTTTGCATCTGCGTTAAGTACTTTTTTATGCAACCAAGTATTTTTTTATTAACTTTTTTCTTGTGTTTGCATACAATTTGTGTTGTATTGTGATTTTTGGTTATATTGTGATGGAAATAAAAACTTTTTGTGTTTCGTTCGTTTTACTTTTATTTAATAAGTGTTTTTGTTTTTGGCGCAACATTTTTAACAACAGCTGACTTTAATTATTGAAAATCAGTGTTGTTAATGCTTAGTCGAATTCAAAGAAAATGTAATGCTAAAAATTGCTTCATCCGTGGTAAATATCGCATTAACTACAAACTTTGCATTGAATATTTAACACGCTAAATACGCAGTATTGTGTGTTCCATTGTAATTTAGAAAAATGTATCACTTTGTAAGGGTTCTTGTAACCTGATAAATATATTACACAATTATAATGCATTATTATTTTTAAGAAAATAAAACACCATTAGATTAAGTTTGTTCCAAAAATATCTTATTGCAATAAAAATTGCACGTTTTTTAAAAGAAACATCTTTTAATTAAATATCATTATCATAGTAATAAAATGTACTTATTTAAGTACTTTTTCAAAACTTCTTTATTCTATAAGTTCATAACTTTTTCAAAGAGGTACAACATGTTTTACTTAAAAAAACGTACCTTGCTTAAAAATGCTTAAAAAATACTCTTTTTCAAAAATCTTTGTTTGTAGAGAACAACTATCTATTTTGAAGACATACCTTTGCCAAGCTGAAATTTTTGTGTGGAAAACTGTAATGTAAAAGTACTTTTTTATGATAAGAGAACAAAGTACAAACAAATGTAGCTTTTTAAAAGTACCAAAAAGTAAAGTTTTGAAAAAATATTTGTTTTAAATACACCTTGTCCCACGATGTCACACGTTAACGTTCGCATAGAAAATAACATTTAAAACAAAAACAAATTTTAGAAATTGTTTTTTTTTACATGTAATTTTCTATGCGAACGTTAACGTGTGACATCGTGGGATTGGCTGATAGTTTTTCAAAGAGCACTTTCTTCATTTTATTTTATTTTTTAACCCTGCACGGTTACTCTTCGTCGAATCGACGAAGCTCATTTACTTTTTATCATATATTTTTTTATGAGTGTTCCAATAACGCCCTTTTTGTCAACAACTTTAGCTTGCAGTGAGCAGACGTACGCTGGATCCTCATTTTTTTAAGTTGAAATTCAGAGGTGTGTACTCGTCACAACGACGAAGAGTAACTTTAGTGTAAGTTTTTGGGTCTATTTTTTGGACTTTTAAATATATACACACAATAAGTTACATAAATATCGAAAAACCAAAAACCGACGACAGTACCTGAAAAATCTTCATTAACCTTTCGTGGCTCCCTATTTAAGAGGCAGATTCGAGACACCTGCCTTGCAAAGGACCAAAAGAGCGTAAAATTTGTCACCTCTGTGCCTACAGCAAACGCAGAACGACGAAAAGTACATGCAATATATGCAAGAAAAGCACCTGTCATGAACATTAAGTTGAACTTTGTGTCTCATGGTTAAACTAAGGCATATAAATAAATATTTTTTCACTTTTGTATTATTTGACTGATTATCTTTAAAGGCTTATTAAGAAAAGAGTTATTTTTTTACCTTTTTAGGTTTTGTTTTTTTAAAAAGTTAATTAATTTAAAAAACAAAAAAAAAGGCGTTCAAATTCGTATCGAATTTTATAGGGAAAAATAATTTTTATTTTTTATATTATATTTTTTTTTTATTTTTTATTAAAACACTTTACTAAAACAGATTTTTGTTTATTTTTAACTTTAAACGTCGTTTCGCTAGAATTTATTTTTTAAAAAGTTCGTCGATTCGACGATGAGTAAACTTAATGTACTAAAATGAAGATTGCCCTTCTAGGGTTTAAGAAAAAAACCTGTTTTTAAAAATTGTTTTTTTTTAATCTTTGTTGCATACATTTAGGAGATTAATTTCTTTGCGTATGGTTTATTTATGTCAAAGATTAAAATAATAGTCATACGCCTTCAACGAGTACTTAGCATTTGATTCTAAAAGAAAGACCATTAATGTTAAATCTTATATTGATCTGTTTAATTTTTATTTAGTATGATGTTTTTTTTTATGTAGCAGAGCTGCACACTTGGATACCGGCATGGCGATTTTGTTTAAATACCAAAATTTCGAAATTTTTCAATAACAAAATTTAATCCAAAATTAAAAAAAGGCCAGCTCAAGTGTAAATAAACAATTCTTAAAAAAATAAAGTACATAGTTGTAACCCATTCTGGCCAATTAGGTCGCTTAAAAGAAAGCATAAAAAACTTTGTTTTTTTTTTGTTGTGAAAAAGTTCAAGAGTTTCGTTTTAAAGCAAAAAAAGCACACCTTCTTTTAAAGAATTATAATAATTGTCCTTATAAATAAAAGGACTTTCTTTAATTTCATTTATTGATTCACAAAAGACCCTTTTAGAGAAGAAAAAATTAAAGAAAGAACGAACATTTTTCGAGAAACCTCTATCAACTTTTGACACAAAAAAAAAAAACAATTTTAAACCTTTAAGAATTTTTGTTGGTCCAATAATAAATTTATTTATTTATGGAGAGAGTGGCACTTTGTTTGGAAAACTTTATTTTGATCTATTTTTTTGGTTTGTTTGTGTTTATGTTTTTCTTTTTTTACAGGCCTGCATTTTGTCTCGGCCATATTGTTTCCTTTCAATTACTTCCTTCTTGTTTTTTGTGATGGTTTCCATAAAATTATCATATTTTTTTACAGCTTAATCTTTTCGTCTATAAAATGCTCGTAAAAAAGGGTTTCCAGTTGTTTTTGAATTTTCTTTACAAAAAAAAAAAAAAAAACAGATTTTTTGTGTTGTTTTTTTTATCTCTAAAAAACATTTGGTTGTAATAAAATAAATTCGCATGAATTAATTATTAATCAAACTAGAATAACAAAAATGAAAATAAAAAGATTATGACATAACGTTAGGTTCGTAAACAATATAAATTGTTAATTTACCAACTCATGATGAAATTATTTCAATTTAATAAAAATTCCTTATAAAATTATACAATGAGAAACTAGTTTATTTAAACTTTGATATTGGTACAAGTAGAACTGTTGCTTATAATTCTTATACGCTTAACAGTTTTATTTGTTTTAATGTCTTTAGTTTTTCTAAAATCTATGGATGAGGTTTCCTAACGATCTGGCCTAAGCAACCAGTGAAATGGGCATAGGAATAGCTTACCCCTTCAACAATTAATTTCAGTGTTTATATTAAGAATAAAAATTGGGAATTAAGCACAACTAACAAAATCTTTTATAATATTTTTATTTATAAACTAGCTGACCCGACAGACGTTGTCCTGTCTAAATTAGGAAACATGTTTGCGTTCGATTTTTAAAATCCGTTAAAAAGATACGAACATTTGAAAGAAAAATAAGTCAAATCGATTGAGTCGTTTTCTGATTTTAGGTAAATCGAAAAAAGTGGACGTTAAAGTGGGCGGGGAAAAATTTTCCTTCCGTAAAAACCTAAGTTGGACCATGGCGATGATTTTAAAGAAAAAATCGTCCAAATCGGTCAAGCAGTTCTCAAGTTATGCGCTTAATATAAAAAGTGGGCGTAGAAGTAGGCGTGGTACATTTTTCTTTCAATGAAAACGTAAAATGGATTAATACGAACTTCTAAAAGAAAAATTAATCAAATCGATGGAGCCGTTTTGTGATTTTAGGTATATCAAAAAAAGTGGGCGGGGCAAAATTTTCTTTCCGTAAATCCTAAGTTGGACCATGGCAATCATTTTAAAGAAAAAAATCCTCGAAATCGGTCAAGCCGTTCTGAAGTTATGCGCTAAATAGAAAAAGTGGGCGTAAAAGTAGGCGTGGTAAATTTTTCTTTCGATGAAAACTTAAAAGTGGGCGGGGCAAAATTTTCTTTTCGTATAAATCAAAGTTAAACCATGATGGCGTTCATTGTAAAGACAAAATCGTCCAATTTATATAGATCTCATTGGTGGTGCAATATGAAAATTGGATTTTGCCACGCCCCTCCGCCCTCAGACCGAAAATCAAAAATAAGACTTCACAGTGTCACCCGCCTGAATATTCTGAAGATTCCCTGAAAATTTCATCAAAATCGGCCCAGCCGATTTTTTTTTTAAAAAATCCCTAAATCCATTCCCACGTAAATGTTACAAATCCGAACATCTGGCAACCTTATTTGGGCTTTCACTTTTTTCTTTGCTTGTTTCTTCCTCGAATTTATTTTTAACAGTTTAAGGCGTTTTTAAGGAATAACTTAAGCTGTGTTGAAAAGTTTTATACAATTATGCTTTTTTGGCACTTTTCGAAATTTAAAAGTACAATTGCGCAGTGATGAGTAATGAAGTACAATTAGGGGACATTACTTAAATCCTTCTTAAAATAAAAATGCGATAAGTAGACAGAGTGGTGGAGGTCCATAGCAAAACGAAACAATTTCACTTAAACAATTTTCTGGATAAATGAATAAAATAATTAAAGACAATACGATATATTTTTTGAAGAACAAGTCTTCAAGTGGTAACATTGTTTCCTACACGGAATTCATAAAAAATTCATTTCCCAGCCAGCAAAATACTCCGACGTTTTTTAAATCAGACATTTCTTGCAAATGTTTGACTTCATTCTTAAAGACACTTTAAGCCTTCTTATAGAAATAAAAAGGTTAGAATTTTATTCTTTATTCCTTCAGCTATCAGTCTGAAAATCATATCAAAATTTCCCGTGCCTATAAAAAACGCAGAATTTCCCATAACATCTCTGCCAGAATCAATATCATTTAGACATCATTTAAACTCAACTACTCTGATTCACTCATACTCACGAGAGCAATAAAAATGAGAGCGACGTCGACATCGTACCCATACTCATAAATGACCTCAGTTTGATTACAAATTTTAGGAAAATACGTATGATACTCACATTGATTCAACTCATTCAGCTCATCCATTTACCGTTTTAGCGCAACAAATCAAACACACAACTTTATAATCAGCGCTGCCAGATAAATTTGCCGAAAAATCGTCCACTTCATTCATATAACTTTGGTAAATTGTAGTTGCCAAATCGTCACTTTGCTATTTCGGTGCAAAATCCTCGCATTTTGTTAAGTTTAGTTGAAACTAATGTATGGTTTATAGAACACGAGCGCACAACTCGTTCGTTCGATTTACATTTAAAACAAAAACAAATTTCGAATTTTTTTTTTTGTTTTAAATCATTGCTGTCCAGCCCATACCACACACACACATATTCTTCACACGTATTCTTACGCTCTTTCATTTAGTCCACGAGAGTACACAATTCAGTCTTCGATTATCAAGCGACGAGTACAAATGCGGCGGATGCTTACGTATTTTTTGTATTTTTATTAAGAATATTTGTCTCCCCTGCAAATAAAATTGGACCACCTGACCCATTTTGATAAAATGGACTACTCCATGGACTAGTCCGATGTAATGCAAGCATGGACCATGCCATTGTTAAAAAGTGTTTGTAGTGAGACGACATGTCTTCGTTTTTTAACGACATGCTTTCGTGTTTAAACGACTTCAAAACTAATCCTCTTGAGTATACCATGGAGTAGTTTTAAAACTACTCCTAACTGGTCCAAAGGTGGGTTATATACCATGGAGTAGTTTTAAAACTACTCCTTAGTGGTCCAAAGGTGGGTTATATGGTCCTCTCCTAGGACATCGTAATGTTAAATAGACCAGGTTTTTTCCATACGTTTGGGTTACTTGTGGACTAGTCCTGGTCCCTTGTGGACTACTCTTTACACGCGTGTTTGGACTGGTCCTATTATTTGCAGGGTCTTTATTCACTAATACTAATATAAAGCAATACAACCAAAATCTACATTTTTGACATCACTGTTTTAAATGCAAGTTAAACGGACGAGTTTTGCTCTCGTGTTCTATAAGCCACACATAAATAAACCACTACATAAATATTGCTAAGTTTGAGAACGATGAGTAACATCAAACTTCTGAGTGAATATGTGCTTCCATAACATTGCAATAAGTATGAGTGCCTATAAGTACAAGAAATTATGAGTCATGATTCAGTTCTTATCACTTTTTCACTACCCATTGCTGATCTTTGGTGTATATGTCCCATTTTTAAAGATAATTTGATGGAATTTGGTACATATTTTTGTTTTGCCAGGTCCATGATTGTCCATTGGTTCCAAATAGAATACAATCTTGAAAATGTATCTCTAAACTGCGGTGTAGGTTATCAACCGGTCCGGCCTGAACGTATATACTTTCTTACTTATTTTTGTTTATCAATAGTTCTTAATTGTAACAAAAATTTGTGTGTTTGTCTTATGACTTCTGTTTAAGTGGATGTTAAAAAAATGGTTCAAAAAATTTAATATCTGGTTTAAAATTAAAAGAAAATCATTATCAATACGATTTCCGTATGACGTGCTAAATTCCCAATTTTTCATATTTCATAAACACACTGAAATTTATTGTTGAGGGAAAGCTTGCTTCTATGCGCATTTCACCGAATGCTTAGACCAGCTCATCAGGAAACCTTTTACAAAAATTTTAGAAAAGCCAAAAATATTAAACAAATAAAACCCTAAAGCAAATAAGAATTATAACCACTCTAATGGCCATTTTCTCATTAGGCGATTATCTTTTTTCCCAACGAAAAACTGCACATTAAAGAAATTTGGTTTTCTCAATGTCTCATTTGCTTCGATTTTATCGCAAAGCTAACCGGCACTCATCTGCCAATTATTTATTTTCCTTTTATTTGCCGTTCAGATAAATTCAATCAGCTGACTCCTAACTTTTACATGTATTTTGAGTGGAGTTGCCAGCTGAAAACTTTGTTTTTTGTCGGTATATTGAGAAACCCAAAATCGTAAACGAACAGTTTATCGGTCCAATAAATTTATGTTGACATTAAGTAACAGACAGTTTGTCGATACATTGAGAAAATGGCCATATGTCTTACATTATATTTAAGTATGTACTTGTTATATTAAGGTATAAGTACTGTTCATATTTAAATAAATAAAGGACATATATATATATATAAGTCTTACTTGTAACAATATCCAAGCTTAAACAAAACACCAACAATAAACAGTGAGTTTATCTTTTCTTACATCCCCCGACAATTGGTTGTGTTCTTTCCGACTCGAATTGTAGTTGTAAGTGGGTTAAAAGAAAAAACAAAATTAAAAAACAAACTACCTCATTCTATTGTCTCCGTAAGAAAACAATAAAAAAAACCAATTGCTAATTCAGTTTTCTGCACGGGCACATGCAATTATATTATCAAAGTCATTTTCGGGAATACAAAGTTCATTATCAATACGATTTCCGTATGACGTGCTAAATTCCCAATTTTTCATATTTGATAAACACACTGAAAATCGTTTTTGTTTTTGTCAGTTCGTACTGCTCTACTCAAGGAAACTATAAAAATTTTCTTACAATCTGGTGTTTGTTTGTTTGTTTTTTTTTCATCAAAGGGATTAGTGAAGTTAATATTTATGTGATTCAGTTAGTTTTCGCTTCAACCCCACCGTGCTAAAATATTTTCATTCCCAGTCTATCCGGATTAGTTATTATTATGTAAAGTTGGTTGGTTAATTTTGATTAAATAAGGCGTATACTTAAGTACTTCATAATTATAATTATTTTTGTTGTATTTGCATTAGTAATTAATTTTGATTTTCCTTAATTTCCTTCTTTATCATCTTATAGAGTTTATTAGAATTATATAAATATTTATTTTATAAGAATTTAAAAGTACCCGACAGTTCTGTTGTCATGTACCAAACTTGTGTTGTTTTGTGTCTTACTGTCTGTTTAATAAGGTCGTAAGGTTTTTTTCTTTTGTACATACAACTACCTTTGAAGAAAACACATATTCTGTAGCTGTAGGAACCCAATCGCACCGTATAGAGTCTGAACACAATGTAACGATAATTTATTGCTGTGCGGTTTTTCATACGATTTTAAAGTAAAAAGCCGCAGTGCGGAACGGCATAAAATTAAAATCTATTTTATTTTCATTGCGGACTTTCTTTCTCTCTCAATTTTTGATACTCATTCTCTTTCTGATGTTGCCATAGTTTTTTAATAATTGGCAATGTTCACAACATTATTGTTAAAAAAAACATGATAAAAATGTATGCCCAAAGAAATTAATAAAAATGTAAACAAAAAATGACAAATATTGCTGTCGCCGTCTTCCGTTGTATTATGTTTATTTTTCTCTCCCGCAACGAGAAATCGCAACCGCACCGCAAACATTGTGTTTAGACCCTAAACGTAGTAACGTGCAGCGTAGATGCGTTGCCGAATTAAAAGATATTTACGTCGTACGTTAACTTACCGTAAGTACATTATTGGACCGTATGAACGTATAAGCGTGTGAGGTAGATGTGCTGTCAACTTAGAATGTATAACATTTTATACAAAGGCACACCATATCTGGCGGAAAACTGAAAGTGTGCCTACGTCGCACAGTCTTTGTCCCATATAACGAAGGGACATAAATAGAACGAGTTGTCAGAAATTTTTGAAATTTCGTACACTAGCATAGAATAGCTTAGTGAAGAAAAATATGAATTTTTGGAGAAATCGGTTCAAGGACACGCCTACCTCCCATGTGTCCTGAAATGGAAAAATGTAATTTTAGCTTCAATAATGCCCATAAAACTACAAAAAATGGTCATGCTAATACACACACAACTAGCAACGTGTGTGCAAATTTTCATTTAAATCTGATCAAGGACTCAAGGTCCTGCCATATATCATTTTTCTTAAAAATGCTATAACATTTACAAGAACTGTCCAATCGTATTAAAATTTGTTATGAAAATTGATATTTGTTAGATATATCTGTGGTTTTCATGGGCAACCGCGTGTGTCTATTTTTTCGATTTTGAAATGTTGATGCTTTATTGCTTAATTTTAAGCGCTCTTTACATTTTTTAAAATATGCACACAGAAAACAAATTGGTTGGGAAACGGTTGCAGTAATAAAATATTGATCAAGTAACATGATTTATTGTTGCAACTATTAAAAATGTATAGTTCTAACTGATTTTTAATTCTCTTGATTATAAAAATGATGTTCCAACTAAAATATGATTCCTTCAATTCTTTTATTAGTTATGATAACTAATTTAATTAAGTTCTAAAAATTAGTACAAATGGTTAGAGTCACAACCGAATTTAATATAGGGCAATACTGAATATTGGTCATTGCAATCAATAATTTGCTTTTGTCAATAAATTTTGTAATATAAATGATTATTCATTTATTGCAGCTAATTATTGATTGTTGGAACAGATTCAATTCGAGTACAACAAATGAAAATATAATTATTCGGTATTCACAACCAATAAATAGTTAAAAGCCCCAATTGCTTACTAAATTTTCTGTCAAAACATTTGATAGATTAAATTAATTTTAAATATTATATTTAAAAAATATATTTGCGGCCAAAAATGGAAAATGGGAAAAACTTAATAAATAGGGGTAAGTAATTTACGTATTCTTATAGGTATAAACATATACACGTGCATACATAAGTATGTATGAATGTATGTATTATTTTTTATACCCTGCAAATTATATTGGACTTCTTGATCCATTTTGATCCTGTAGTGCGATTCTCTATTCAATTTTAACATAATTTAAATTGTTAAAAATATTTAACAGCAAAGTTAACGTAAATTTTATTCAGTAACTTTTTTAACAATAACGTTTACTGCTAAGTTCTATCTTAACGTCAGGTATTTAAGTTATCATAACGGCAGAATATTTTTCATTGTTTATTTTTAAATTCGTAGTTATTAAAAAAAACAAACCAACAAAAAATTTGCGAATAAAAGCCTCATTAACATTTTTAAAATTTACGTTATTTACATAAATTTTGCAAAAATAATATTAAACAATTTGGTTTTTTTTTTGCGAATTTACCAAAAAGCATTAAAAATATTACATTTAGATGCAGCTTATGGAAATCACTAAAAGTGTTTTCTTTTCTACACAAAAAATAAGTGGTAGACTTTCCAATCATGTTAGCTAATTTTTGCAAATTTCCACTAATTTAGCAATTTTTACCGAATTTTTGCTATTCCTTATAGTTTAAGTGACTTCAAATCAATTTTATGGTTTGGTTGAAGTATTAAAAAATTTCGCGAATTTTCGCTGTTTTTACAATTTTTTATTTTTTATTTTTTTTTATTTTCCGACATTTTGTTTTTTTAACCGATTTAATGATTTCAAATAAATTTTTTTGCTTCTCTCCAAGTTTGCAATTATTCGCGAATTATAGCCACGTTCGCGGTAGAAGCTTTTTATTCCTGTAAGTTTTCTGATTCTTTACAGCTTGAACGATTTTTAATAAATAGTAGACTTTGCCATCATTTCGCTGTTAACAAATATTTGCGAATTTCCCCTAATTTAGCAATTTTTACCGGATTTTTGCCATTCCTTATAGTTTAAGTGAATTTAAATAAATTATATGGTTTGTTCGAAATATTAAAAAATTTCGCGAATTTTCGCTATTTTTGCAAAAAAATTTTATATATTCCGACAACTTGTTTTTTAAGCGATTTCAAATAAATTTTAAGGTTTTTTTCCAAGTTTGCAATTTTTCGCGAATTTTATCCATGTTCGCGATATAAGCGATTTTTTCCTGTGGTTCTTTAGAGCTTTAACGATTTTTAATAAATACCCGCTGTTTGCAAATTTTTGCGAATTTCCGCTAGTTTAACAATTTTTACCGAATTTTTGCAATTCCTTATAGTTTTAGCGACTTTTAATCAATTTTATGGCTTTTTTGAAATGTTAAAAATTTTCGCTATTTTTGCAAATTTTCCGATTTTTTGCAATTTTCGCTAGACTATCAAATCTTAAATGGGGGTTTGTTAGTTTCGAAAGTACTTTAAGTCGTTCCACACGAGAAGTAGTTTGCAGTGTTCGTTAAATATAATAATTAATTAACAAAGATGCCACTTGATTGATATTTTTAGCTATGTTGTTTAAATTGAGTTACTGAATTGCTGTATTGTTACCGTAAGCAATAAACTGTGCCGGTAAAATTAACGTTAACGTTAGTTGTTAAAAGTTAGAGAATTCCACTACTGGACTGGTCCAATGTAGTGCAAGTATGGACCATGTCATTATTAAAAAGAGTTTGCAGTGAAACGACATGTCTTCGTTTTTTAACGACATGTTTTCGTTTTGAAACGATTTCAAAACTAATCCTCTGGAGTATACCATGGAGTAGTTTTAAGACTTCCCCTTTGTAATGCAAGCTGGGTTATATGGTCCTGCCCTAGGACATCGTACTGTAAAATAACCCATTTTTTCCATTCATTGAGATTACCTTTGGACAAGTCCTTGCCCCTTATGGGCTACATTTGACAGGTTAAAAAAAATAAATTGATAACGACAATCAAATCTCTTGTTATGAACACCAATTATGTGTTAATTCAGTTGCACCTATCATTTATTCGGGTATAAGCACAATTTTGTTTCTAATAATCATACTAACAACTAACAATATCTGTTGTTATGACTGATAGTGTACTAAAATTCAAATGTTGCTATCAAACCTATTATGCTAAGCAACGAAATTTTCAGTAATTGGAACCGAATTGTGTGAAAGTACATGCAACCGACAAATTCGATTGGCGCCAAATTCGGTTGTGATCACGAATCTGTTTTCTCTGTGTGTTTAAAAACAGATAGACCCATTCCGATATTTTAACTTAATTACAAAGTTCAAAAGGTGCAATATCTAACCCATAGTTTGATCTAGAATGTTTTTTTCGGCTCTCCTGAAAAATTTTATTTTAAGACATACGCGGTTACCCATGAAAACCACAGATATATGTATGCCAAATTTTGGTAGAATCGGATTATTAATGTGAAAAATACAAAAGCATCATTTAATGAAAAATTAGTTAAACACGCTTAAAATGCTCTTGCAAAAATAACAAGTAAGCAAGTAAAATCGGTCAAGCCCGACCATGTGATACCCTATAGCATAGTATTTAAAAACAAATTTCCTAGAGTGTAATCTATTTGGGCAATCATGGACCCGCCAGAACAAAATTAGGTTATGAGGCTAAGATTCGTTTAAAAGTTCTTTCTGCCGAATATTATTTAGATATCTTCATCTACATATATGAGTTTTTTGGATGAGGGTTTATATGGAACCTATGGTTTAATTTGGAACTACCTGGACAACATTTTGTCATGACATAGTAGCTATTGTAACAGTCATTGTCGCTAATTTGTATGTAAATACTAATATTTTTAAGGAAGCTGGCATTAAAAGCTATTTTAGGGAGAATGATTTGTATGGGAGCTATGCTCAAAAATAGAAAGATTCCAATAAAATTTGATAAGCTGATTTTGTTTGCAATAAAATTAGTTTGGTTTGGACCAAATTTAATCTTGCCGATGTAATAAGGTGGTTTTTGTAAAATAATGGACCTATTCGTTCCATTTTCAATTGGCTTGATCCTTGTACCAGTCAGAGCCTCTGTGACAATTTTCATCAAATTGTCCCCGAATTTGTGATCTGTATGCACAAGGTTGCATTGACAGCCAGCTGGCCGGACGGACATCGTTAGATCGATTCAGAAAGTGATTCTGAGCCGATATTACGAATTATTTGGAATTATTTCTTATTATATTCCTAATTAATTTTCTTTAAACTAATTTATTTATTACATTTACATACATATGGTCATTTTTTAATTACAATAAAGAATCTTTAGTACTGGATTCTTCCAAAAAAATATTGCCGATCAACGAAACATTTGTTTCGTCATCTTTAGCTGGTTCATCAACATTTTCTCTCAGTATATATTTCTCAATTTCTTCAAAAAATATATTTTTTTTAGTCTTTGGATTCTTTTTTGAAGATAACAACGGATCTAAGGAAAGTATTAAATGAGTCATTAAATCTTTATGAGTGTCGTCGTGGGACAGTCTGGGTTTTCTCACGATTTTGTGGTTGGCTTCCAATGCTTCTTCGGACAAGCACCCTGAAATTTATTTTCGTTATTAGTTACGTTTCATTATAATTACATAAAACCACTGTTCACCGCAGATCCGACCCTGCAGTTTTTAAGTTGATTTGCATTTACATATTTTCATTCTTGCTTTTCTTATGAAGATTTATTTAAGTTTGTAGCTACATAAGTGTGTATATTTGTTAAAGCTCAATAACGTTTCATATTTTGTGACAACAACAAACTTTCATGCAAAATATTAAATATTAATAATTGTAACTGTAACTGATGAAGTTATTTTTGTTGCCTTGTCTTTTAGTCTCTTTAAATAAAATGTAATTTTTGATTTTGAAGTTCTGTTCATTCGCTTCAAATTCTTTTAATAAAACAGTTCGTTTGATTGCTAGAAAAATAGAAATTCGTTTTATTTTTCAAGTTATATTCAAGTCTGTAAAAAAGCTTACAGACCCTAACAACCACTTTAATACCTAATATTTCTTATTATGTTCCTAGCTTATTTTTTTTAAACTAATTCAATCTATGAAAATTTGAGCAAAAATCACGAAAATAGCATTTTTTTTAAATACTTTTTTTTTAAGATGTGGTAAAATTTTTTTAATTTTTTTCTTGTAGTTATTAGAAAACAGTCTAAATATTCGAAATCAGAAAAAACCCATAGACGATATTTTTCTTTTTTTTTAATATTCCATCAAAGTTAAGAAATTTTTAGAGCTTAACTAAATAATAAGCATTTTTCAAACCATTAAAAAATATGTATGTAGGATTGGGTTATTAACGACAGTATAGACATTGCAGGGTAAACGGACGAATGGGAATTGGGATAGATTGACAAGATAAATGACAGATGATTATGGGCCTACATGTATAGGAGCATAATTCCCCTAAAATTTTTTTATAGTTGGTTTAGAATATAGTTAGGTGTTACAGAAAAAAATTCGAATCTCGTAATCCAGATAATGAATTTTTTATAATTATTTTCTTGAAACAATAAAGAACCAAGGGCATTTGTGATTTCAGCGCCCTCTTATGCCAAATGCAGGCAAACACAAAAAATTTTTTATACATATTTTGATTTTTGTTGTTTTTTATTGAACAGTATAAGTTTGAATTAATATTTCACAGTATTTGTAGTTAATTGAAGCACAGCCGCGAATAACGTTGTAAACGCCACATTTTGCAAAACCTGTTTTTTTGCAGATAACCGTTAACCTTACTCTCTTACACAGTTTAAACATCAAATCAACCAAAACTATGCACCTTAACGCCTTCAAAATGGCGTGCAAAGTGTCAGCCAGTGGAAGAACATTGCAAGTTACTAACAAAATGATGAAACCGAAATGGTTTTGCAGTGCGGAATAATGTTTTAAAAGCCTTTTGCATTAAAGTTTTTATTATCATTATTTTTAATAATAGAAAAAATAAAATTTTTAATACAAATAATGCTGCCTGGTCAAAAAACGTTTTTTTGCTCTCCTAAAAAATTATTATTTTGTAACTTAAAACGTTATTCGCGGCTGTGCTTCAATTGTCTTTTAAACTTCTGAAAACTATCAAAATTTAAATTTGAGCAAAAATCATGAAAATAGCCATTTTTTTTTCAAGTTGTGGTAAAATTTTTTCAATTGTTTTTCTTGGAGTTATTAGAAAACAGTTTGAATATTCGAAATCAGAAAAAAACCCATAGACGGTATTTTTCTTTTTTTTTAATATTCCATCAAACTTACACTCAATTTTCACGATGATTTTTTCCCCTATTTTTGAAACATGTCTTTTTTAGTTCGATAGCGAGCGGGGGAGAGAAGTAAGCAGGGTAGAAAAAAAGACATGAATCGTATTTTCTGTGTTTTTTTTGACATTCCTCTTTGCACTTTATTTTGTTTTTTAATTTATGTTTTATTTTTATTTCAAAGCGACAATTGCTTATTAAAATATAAAAAAATTAACAAATTTAATTTTAATAAATTCAATACATACATACATACATATATAAGGAAAATAAAAAAAAAATCAAACAAAAAAAGAAACATTGTGAAAATTTAACATGTTTTTGGAAGTTTCTTTAAAAAAGAACTACAAAAAAGACATGTCTTTTAAATCATCGTGAAAATTAGGTGTTGGAAAATTTTTAGAGCTTAAGTAAATAACAAGCATTTTTCAAACCAATAGAAAAACACTTATGAGAAAATAATTCAATAAAATTTTCTTACAGTTAATTCTAAATATAGTTAACTACTACAGAAAAAAATTTCAATCTCGTGCTTTAAAAAGCAACAGTTTAACAACAGTTTTCCTAAAGCATGTAAAACTCAAGTAGTTGTTTGGCCTTTTTTATTATAAATTCTCAAACTTTGGCGCCCTCTAGCGCCGCCAAAAAGAGTTAAATCTTAAAAATTCTTCAAAATTAATTTTAATTATTTTGTTATCTATCGATCTGTTAATTTTTAAGTACAATATAACCCTTGTTTTTTTTTATATCTATAGGCCAAAGCACTGTGCGTCGTACGTCGACAAATATCTAATTATATTTTATATAAAATAAAATTAGTTTTGGGTTTTTTAAATTGAATATTTGAAAACCTAAAAAAATGAGAGAAATATAAGCATAAATTTTATTAAATTTCGAATATTTTACTATTATTTTCTTTATGGCGTAGCGTCCTACGTTTTTACGACGTACGAACCAATTACATTTCTAGCATTAAAATGCCCCTCTGTTTCAAATGCAGCTGTACCAAAGAAAGAATTTTATAAAAAAACTACAACATCAAGGGATTTATGGGTAAAATAAAAGCCTGTCGTTGTTATTTGTTCATGTCATAGCCATTTGTGGACCGATCCGGCTGACTTTCAATAGCAAAATTAAACGGATCTAATATGACGCAAAAATATACCAACAAAGTCCCCATCATAAATAGAGTCTTCAGAAAACCCAATTTAATAGACTGACGGTCAGACAGACATTTTTAAATCAACTTTGCTTCTCATAAGGACCCAGAATATATACAATGTAGGGTCTAAGATCAATACAGCAGAAATTACAAACGAAATCACAAACTTGTTTATATTTTGTCAATCCATTTGTAACACATAAAACTGATCGACGGAAACTCTGAAAACTATAAATATTCTGGATCCTTGTTAAATTCTAGGACGATCTAGCCATGTCCATTCACCTGTCTATTGGAAGAACGATTGAGGTCGCAATAAAAAACTCACAAGGATAAAAGCTTGTTAAAATTATTTTTGTACGACAAATTCGTTTGGTGTTGTAAACTTGGTCTATTAGCGATCACATTTGCCTAGTGTTTTTAATATCAGGTGATTTTTCAGCTATTATCTTTTTGGCAACACTGGTTTAAACTGCTGACGCACGTTTCGTGTTTTGTTTCACTGTCAAACATCTTCAGTTTGGTCTATAATTTAATCATGAATCGTCCTACAAACGAACAACGCTTGTAAATTATTGAATTTTATTATCAAAATGCGTGCTCTGTTAAGAAAGTTCATCGCGCGCTTCTTGTGTTCAGCGATGAAGCTCATTTTTGGCTCAATGGGAACGTTAATAAGCAGAATTGTCGATTTTGGAGTGAAGATCAGCCAGAAGCATTGCAAGAGCTACCAATGCATCCAGAAAAAGTCACAGTTTGGTGCGGTTTATGGGCTGGTGGCATCATTGGACCGTACTTCTTCAAAGATGATGCGAATCGTAACGTAATGGACTTATTGATAGGCGAGTTCGGTGAACATTTTATTTCACGTTCGGGATCGGTCAATTGGCCGCCTAGATCGTGCGATTTAACGCCTTTAGACTATTTTTTGTGAGGCTATGTAAAAGCTCATGTCTATACACACATGCCCCCTTCAATTGACGCATTGGAAGACAACATTGAAGCTTTTATTCATGAGATACCGACCGAAATGTTGGAAAGACTATGCCAAAATTTAACTAAGCGGATGGCACATTTGAGGCGTAGTCTCAGTCAATATTTGCAGGAAATAATCTTCAAACATTAAATTATATGGACCGTACTATCGATTCAAATAAAGATTTTATGCATGTTTCTGAATTTAATGTGTTTTTTTTTTAAACTTTCCTATAGCTCTTAAAAAATCATCCGATAGTTTTACGTCATGTTACTTAAACTTGAATAGTGATTGGAAGATGCGTTATAGCCGAACATTATACTGATTTCTTTCTTATATGTTTTGCTTTGTTTCGTATGACCTTAAAGTTCTTAATTAGATTTCCTTTAGAGAAATTTTCAAATGAATTTGATTTTGTCGCCATTAAAGTTTGCTCTACTAAAATAAATCTTGAAAATGTTTTGTTTTCAATTAATTTTACAAATTAGCCAAGAGGCCTTTTTGCTGCTGTTTTTGGCCAAAAACTTTTAACAACGAAATAATATATTAAATCACAAACTACTGCAAATATTTTGCAGAAGAAATCAAAACGGGAGGAAGTCAAATTAAGATGTGTAGCAATAATTTAAGGAAGATTTATGTGCTGTTTCCAGGTGACAGGCAATGGATTGAGTAGTAAAATTATATAGATTTTTAAATATGGTCACCACCAACAATACTATTTTAAAAGAAAATTTTAAGCATATTATGTTTCATTTAACCATATTATTGTCAGCGACAACCATATTATGGTTGAATTCGCTCTTCATTAAGAAGTCACAACCATATTATGGTTGCCCCTAAGCAATATGACAATAATTTGTTTAAAATTTAACAATAATATTTTCCTCTTTTTCAAGAGCAACATGCTATGGTTGAAAACCAACCATGCTTTTATAAGTGTTAAACATGTTTTAGTTATTTTTAATCATAACATGTGCGGAGGGAACTATAATATGGTTGTGGCTTCTTGATGGAGGTCTAATTTAACCATAATATGGTTTTCAGTGACAATAATATGGTTAAATGAATCATAATGTGCTTAACATATTCTTTTAAAATAGTATTGTTGGAGGTGGCTATATTTTAACATGTTTTTTATCTGGGCGTGAAAACAAGACATTAAGATTTAATTTCTCTATTTATTAAAAAAAAAAACTAGGGATCTAAAGCGGGGCTTCTCAACAAGAAAGCAGACAAAATTGCACAGTGTGTTATATCAGATTCGGACTATGCGACATGTCGCACAGAAATACTTAATGAAACAGAAGATAGGAGACAATGGATGTAGAAACGCCTGCGGGGTAAACAGTGTCGTCGCACGAAATATAGTTTTCGAAGAGACAACAAAAGAAAATAAGAATATTGTTACAGGGACATGTCGCAAAGCCTAAAACAAGTATTAGTGTGGTTCTTTAAAACCGCCCAGCGGGAAAAAGAAGGAGTACGGATGCCTTCTAGAATGCCTCGGTACTCCTTCTTTTGGATAAACAAGGCCTGCCCGCTTCATTCCATACTCATATCTTTTTTACAGACGTTGTCATTACGGAGAAGGCCTTCCGCTCTCGCTTCTTTAGCAGGTACATAAGAATGGTAACGGGATCAAAAAAAAAAAAATAATTATTTTGCTTTTGCTTGTGCAAAAAAACAAAACAACAAATGTTACTCCTTCTCTGCTCCCTTCTCATAGAAGCGAGTGTGGAAGGTGTATCTTATCTTTTACACCAAAGAGCCGAGGCCTTCTATGAGGCATCCTTTAACAGTTAGATAAGAATAGTAATTAAATCAAAACAATTTTAAAGCACGCCTTTTAAAAGGCCTGAAGTAAGAAGGTCTTCTGAGTTTTACCGCTGGGCGAGCCCGGCAAACACATACATGGAAAAATTGTATCATTGAAAAAAAAAATTATTTAAGCAGTGTTGCCGTTGTTATCATACTAAATTCCTAAAAATTCTGCTAAAAAGAAAATAAAATCTTTGAAACCAACTGGAGTCCACGGACCGCTTGGTAGAACACAAAAAATGTATTTTTAAAATAAAAAAAAAAATACTGTTTTTTTATTTGAATTTAAAAAATTCAAAAATATGGACATTTTTATTGCTGAATCTTCAAAAAGTCATGTTACAACCAAAAAAAAAAAAGAAAAAAAACAGTTTTGGCTGAAAGTCCATTAAGAAAAAATCGATGGGTATCTCCGTTCAGCATTATAATCACGGCTTAAAAATTTTGCACATTTACACGTCTTTTAAAATCTTGAGGTATGATACAAGCAAACTGCAATGAAGTACAAAATGGCAACATTGAATGCAAGCAACTTGTGATAACACAACCATTCTGGTGGGTAAGCACACGGAAGTCTGAAAGAACAACATTTTTGGATTATAGTTTTTAAACAAACGATATCGCCTTTTTCGCTTTAAAACTCAGAAGCTGCTGTTTAAAATTTGGTTGATATTCTTGATATTAAAATTTGGCTTATTATTTTTTTTAGTTTAAAAATAAGAGTATTTTTTTGTTTACAAAAAATAGTATTTTTTGACAATCAATCAGGATTTTCTACCAACAAAACACATGCTGTTTTTGCCTTGTTATACTTGTTGTAGAGCTAGGGTTACCTTATTTCAGATTTTAGAAAGGAGCTACGATATTTTGCGTTTGGACCAATACCTGGCCTTCGTTCATATTTATAGAGAGGAGAGGATAAAAAACATTTTCTGCAATCCCGTAACTTGACCATATTGAGATTTATTTTCGAAAAGTTGTAAGCATTTTTTTTATTAAAATACATTAATAAACTCAAAATTATTTAAAAAAAATTAATTTAACCCCTTTAGGTATAAATTACGATAAACAGCTGTTTAAATTTTCATTTCAAAAGCCATTTCAAATAACTTCAGGAAAAAAAATTATTAATAAATAATAATTTATTGTAATGTAAATGACACGCAATAAAATTTTAGTCATGATAAATTTACACACAAATAAATGTTTATCATTTAAATTACGTGGCAAGTAGAGTTTCTATTCCGGGAAAAAATTCTCGGGAAGTCCCCGTGAATATTATTTTAAAAAACTCGTAGGATGTTTTAGTCAGGGAACTTTGGGAGTTAAAATTGTTTACCTAAATTAAACTTCTTGTTATATTAAAAAAAAAAAAAAAATTAATATTTAATTAAAGCAACAAACTTTTCGAGCGGAGCAAATGATAAGCATTTAAGTGCAATATTTGTAGCTGCATTTTGTACGAAACGTTTTTCTTTGCTGCCGTTAAACGAGCATCGTAAACAAGAACTACTTTAAGGGGATGAAATATTTTTCTACAGACTCTTGTTTTAATTGTTTTATAAGTGCCTTTTTCATTGTGCGTTTTTTGCTGCTACAATTTTTCTCGTTTCTTCTTTAAAGATGCATTTGCTTTGACATTGTGTTACTTCCCCTCAAGTTCAAGCGCAGAACAAACAAACTAACAAATAACAGATTTGCAACCGAGCTAAAGCCATTTTTTTTGCTGAATGAGCACACACTGAAGGAACAAAACGATAAAGAAAATGTACTGTTGTATCCAGTTAAATGCCTCCGCTCTCTATTTCCCCTAAAGCAGAAATAGCAGCGAAAAAAAAACGCACAATATAAACGTACACATACAACTAAATCAGAGCTCTCAAATCTGCTGAAAGATTTGACTCTAATCTTGGTTTACAAACAATCGCTTGGTGAAATGCATGAAAATCAAATAACCAAGATTACGCAAGAAACTGGTTCATTCGTTTCTGTTGTGCATAGCGCCATTTTGGCTGGCAAAAAAGGAAATTTTTTACATAAACCAGTGTTCGAAAATAAACACTAAATATCGCTCCTAAAGGTGGAAGTACATAACACGCGTTAGTTCGTAGACGAGTATCGTGCGTTTAAAAACTTTAGCGCGTAAAAATTGCAAGTTACACAACACGCGTTACAAAAGCCATTCCTGTCAGCTGTTTTTTTTTGTTCACTTATTTGTGCATTAAAAACGGGATCGAAAGTATATCAAGATTTTATTATTTTATTGAATTTATTCTTTTTATATAAATATTGTATGTTTTTTAAGCTTTTCAATAAGTTTTTCTTTCATGGTTCACAAATTTGTTAAATTATTCTTTTTATTATCAGCTGATAACTTGTCAAAAATACACAACGCGTTAAAAAGTTCAAAGTTAACCAACTTTCCGGCGCAAACGCGTCAAAATATTTTGCATGTAGCTTGTTCTTTGAAAAAACACTAGTTTAACTTTTTTTGACAGAAGACGACAGAGCGCGCGCGCACTCACGCGTATTATGTACTTCTACCTTAAGTGTTCGGTTGGTCATCTTTCGAAAACAAAAATAATACTGTTTTTATCAAACTCAACAAAAGATTAAAACATTTAATTCCTTTCTGTTTTTTTTTAAATCCACAAACTTCATTTTGTTCGGTTTGGCTCATTAATGTTCGTCCCTTTTGGCTGGTAAAAAAACCAAAAATTTTTTACAAAAATAAAATACACATACGAAAAAACAAAACAAAAAGCCAGCAGAAACACAAATAAAACATATGCACATTACAGACACAAGCTGTTCCTGGTGCGGTCGTTGTTCATTTCTTTATCAATGTAAAAAATATGTTTCTTTTTAGAGCATTAAAATATAATGCTTGTCTTTAGTATCACTTCAATTGTTCTGTTTTTTTTTTAACGAAGAACAGAACACTAAATAATGTTCGTCTCTTTCTTAAAAATAGTTGCGAACGGTATTAAGGGTTGTGTTCGTCTACACAAGCACTAAAAAATAGATATCATTTAGCCGAACGTTAAATAATGTTCTGTTTATTTTCGAACACTCATTTTTTTTTCGCCAACTTTTCGGACGTGCAAGCTAATGAGAACAAAGCAACCATTAGTGGTATTCACACCGAGCTTGTTAGTTTGTTAGTCGTTAATCTTTACTTTTTTACACGCATTTTGTTTTTGTATATTTAACGCGCTACCGGATTAACATTTAACAAATTAACGACAAGGCACCGCTGTCAAAATAGTTGTTAGTTGGTTACTCACAATCAGCTGTTGCATTTTGTAATAAATATAATAAAAAAGTCATTTATGATACATTTCTAAAAAAAATATTTGTGTTTTGGCAATTTTCGTGTACATTTTTACTCTTTCTTGTGGCATGTTTTATTTTTTCCAGAATAATAAATTGTATCAGAACAATAAATCAGCTGTTTTACTACGAAAGTTACCAGACTAACAAAGTTTTAAAAAGGGGGTCGTTCACAGTTGGTAACTTTAACAAATTACCAAACTACCGAGTGACAAATTAACAAGTTCGGTGTGAATACCACTATTATAATGTTTTTGACTTATGACGTCACTAGAATACATATTTCTCTACATTTTACTCTCACAGTTAAAAGAAAATAACGGATCTGCGCAATGAGTAATCTTGTGATTCATGAGTAAACTGGGCATCGATGGATTAGTGCTCGAATGCTTCTCCAAGTAAATTTCCTTCATTTCTGCTACGATTCGTTTTCTAAAATCTTTTGTAATGATATGGGGAGATTTAAAGTCGATAAAAGCCTAGTTGAGCGACTTCCTTAATGTCTAATTTACGTTTATTGGAAACAGAAATTTCTCCGAAATTCCTTTCAATTAAAGGAAACACTTTATGGGCACCCGCAAATGGAATAAAAATTCTGAAAATTAAGAAACCCTTGTGACAATTGAAAAACTTTTTTGCCTTTTTTATATTTGTTTGTGTGTGTGTGTCAAATTGTGAAAGTGTGTTAAATATGCAAATGAACAGTGAATTAAACACAACATTAAACCCAGCAACTGTAATAACTACCTTTTTGTTGTATTAATGTAAAAATAATAAAAAATCATTTCAAATGATAAAACCAATTAGATGGAACGAATTAAGCAAAAGGGATCCTTCTTACCTTCTGTGCATGTAAAAAACCCAGTGTTATGTTTAAAACTGATCCGAAGTTTTAGGAATCATAACATAAAGGTACATTTTGAAAAATTTAATCGCATTTTTGCCAGTTTGATTTCTTTGATATAAAGAAAGCGCTTACTACAAAAAATCTTAAGCGACATAAACCCAATTTTAGTGAAGAAGGTTATTCTTATTTTATTTTATAAAAATTTTGTATGAAGGTTGTATGAAGCTAAAATTGTTTTGAACAATTGTGATTTTTTAATTGAACTGGCGATTTTTAATCTTTAATTTTTGACATTTAGTTAGGCTTGAGTTGAAAAAAAAAATTGAAGAAAAGGAAAGTACATGAAAATCAAATTGAAAAATGATAATTAATTACAGCAAATTTCGAACCACCAATACCAGTGGTTAAAGATTTTGATGTTTGACTGTTGGCTGGCAGGCACCGCAGTGGTGCAAAGGGTAGAACGCAAAGAATTCTGATGATGACAATGTGGTTATTCTCGAAAGGTAAATTCAACCTGAGTTCGAGCCTCAGCCCAGCCAAGAATAAAAAAAAAGTTTTTTCAATAAATTTTAATTAATTTCATGTTGTAAAATTCCTTCCTTCAGTAAAAATAATTTAATGAAATTTAAATTTGATGAACTCAAGCCTAAATAAATATCATACATTTCAAATTTAAATAGTTTTGCTCTAAAATCGTAACGGTACCTTATGTGACCATGATATTTTAGGAAATGGTACAAGTGTTGCCAGTAAATTCATTTATTATAAAAAAGGAAAATGGAAAATTATGTCGCTTAAGCTATTTTTGCGCCAACGCACACAAGGACAAATAGCCAAATTAGGACGACAAAAATAGAATTTTTCATTTTGTTAAATGTAACCACTATTGCACTTAATATGTTCTATATACCAGTACGCACTCAACCTATAATTTTTTTTTTTTTTAACGCTTCACATTAGTCTGTACGTGCGTGCAAAGTATAAGTATCTGTTACACGCACTTATTCCTGTCAGCAGCATCTATAGCGTTTATTGTTTATACACTCGACAATTGTTTGTAAATTTACAGTTTGAAGTTTTTTTTAAAAAATTTTAAGCATCAGATATTTAATTTAATTTGCAGTTATTATTAAAATAACAATTTTATGTAGTGTAGATATAGTTTAATGTTTTTATTATGAAATATATTTAAAAATTTACTTTAGCTAGAGCTATAAAAAAAGTTCCACAGAGTTCCACGACGTTTCCTTACAAGTTAAAACAAACAACCACTAATAAGTGTAAAAAAGTCAAGTGGAGGTCCCCCCGTTTCCCCCTTCAATAGATAGAGCATATTTTGCTTAGGTAGTACACCTAATTCTGAAAATCCCACATGCAAATGACATTTTTTTAATTCGTTCCAAATTCGTTTAAAAGTTCCAAACAGTTCAACGACTTTTCCTTATAAGTTAAAAAAAACAACTACTATAAAGTGTAAAAAAGTAAAGTGGAGGTCCACCCGTTTCCACTTTTAATAAATAGAGCATATTTTTCTTAGGTATGACATTTTTCTATATAATTTCTAATATAATTTTATGTACGATTGTGCCACTGCAAATGTGTGAATCTAATGGCAATAATGACAAAATATTTTGGAAGAACATGTCACCATCATCGACCAAGCATTGTCGACCAATTTCATTCAAGATAAAAAAGGAAAACGTCCAAAATGTGAAAGAAGAGTATAACGAAATTCAAAATCAAATATTGCAATTGGGGCCCACATCAATCGTACTTGACGGTAAAGAAATAAAATTTAAACATATCCCTATATGTACAATGCTGGATGGAAAGGCTGTCAACATTTTGAGTGATACTGCAAGTTCACAAGCGTGTAATATTTGTAAAGCTACTCCCAAAATTTTAAACGATTTAGAAAAATTAAGGAATAGAGTCTGTAATGAAGACACCTATAAGTATGGGATTTCGGTGCTACATGCACATATTAGATGTTATGAATATTTACTACATATAGCATACAAATTGGAACTACAGAAATGGCAAGCAAGAGGTGACAGTGCAAAACAAGAAGTAAAAGAAAAAAAGGGTGAAATAGCAACTAAGTTTTATGAACAAATGGGCCTTGTTGTTGACCAGCCGAAACAAGGTGGAGGCAATAGTAATGACGGTAATACTGCACGAAAATTTTTTAAGAATCCTTCGCTCGTTTCAGAAATAACTGGAATTGATAAAGATTTAATAGAAAGATTTGCAAATATACTGTCAATAATTTCTTGTGGGCATTACATCAAGGAAGAAGTATTTAAAAACTATTGCTTTGAAACAGCAGAAATGGCCATTAAACTTTATGGCTGGTACAAAATGAGTGCCACTGTTCATAAAATTTTAATTCATGGAGCAGATATTATAAAATCGTTACCTTTACCAGTAGGCCAACTGTCAGAAGATGTACTTGAAGCAAGTCACAAAGAGTATAAAAATTTAAGACAATATCACTCCAGAAAAACTTCAAGAGTCAATACCAACAATGACATATTTAACTGGATGCTGGTTTCTTCGGACCCTGTTGTGACCGATAACCGAAAAAAAGCTAAAAAAAGTAAAGCAAAATTTAATGAAACTGTATTAAATATGCTAAGGCTGCCCACTTTCTGTGGCAACGAAGAAGAGAATAATGAACAGGAGTTCGATGACGTCCAAGACGATGAAGATGTTAATATAGAATAAAATAAAAATTAATATTGTAATTAAAAAAAAAATGTAAAACAATTAATTATAATTCTTATTATTTTAAGTAGTAGCATCACCAGTTGATCAAATTTAAATAAAAACTTTTAAAAAATGTAATTATTAATTCCGTTTTTTATAAGTACATAATATGTACTACATATTCTCGTTTTAAGTTTTTAATTAGGCCTTATGTTTTGAAATTTGAATTTTTAATTTTTAAAAACTGATATCAAAAATCCCGTGTAATAAGTTTTAAGCGAATTCGATAAATTTTTTTAAAATTGTCCGCCATATTGAATCCGCCATTTTGAATTTTTCAAAACTAACATCAGATTCGTAATCAGCGACCCAAAAAAAATCCCGTGTAATAAGTTTTAAGTGAATTCGATCAATTTTTTAAAAATTGTCCGCCATTTTGAATTTTTAAAAACTAACATCAGATTCGTAATCAGCGACCCAAAAAAAATCCCGTGTAATAAGTTTTAAGTGAATTCGATCAATTTTTTAAAAATTGTCCGCCATATTGGATCCGCCATTTTGAATTTTTAAAAACTGACATCAGATTCGTAATCAGCAACCCTAAAACCTTTAACGTACTTAGTTTTATTAAAATTTATTGAATCCATATGAAGTAAATAATATTGTCGCGCTAAATCCTCCATTTGTCCCTGTGTGCAACGGCTCGATATAACTACAATGCAATTAAGGAGCAAAATATTAAAAAACTTCTAAAGATTTCTAGCTACTTATACACTATCCCACAAAGTCTTAAGTATTTTACGAAAATGCTTCCCTGATCTAAAACAAAACACAATAACAACTTATCATGACAGGGACCCTGAAGAGTTGGAGACGGTTGGGCACATTCTGTGCCACTGTCCCAGGGTACAGGGCAGTAGGCTGAGGTGGCTGGGCAGTAGATTCCTGGGCGAATTAGGGGATGTCTCGGGTTGTGGTCTCGAGAATCTGATAGGATTCGTAATGGGGATGGCCTGGCTGCGCGAGAGGAGACTGGATTCTGGCCTCACGTAGGGCGAATTTGGTTGAGTAAGAAGATCTCTCTAGCTCTGGTCCGAAACCTTCTTTTCTATCTATCTTTTCTGACTTGTGCTTTCGCTGTTTACTTCACCTAATTTCTATCTTTTTCTAAATAAGGCGTCACAATGGACCATATTGGTCTCTGGGTGAAGGTGTGAAGGAGACTTCACACCAGCCTTTCTACCTACCTATCATGACAGGGTTGCATTTTCGTAAAATACTTAAGAATTGGTGGGCTAGTGTATAACGGCCTTTAAGATTACTATACTGATTATTTTATTCATTCCCAGGTAATCTTTAGTAGAGGTAACTTATTTCCTTAGCTTATTATTTTATTCATATCGAAATCAGTTTCTCTTTATAAAAAAGTTTTTTTATTACTTTTTATCCCCAACAAATTTTAAAATATTAAGTTTCCTTTCCTTAACATTGCTACTGTTTGCTGGGTCATTAAGTATGTACGTACAGAATTTTTTTTTATCAAAATTATCTATCGTTGCTTGTGTACATAATAATTTTTATACTCCCATGTTCAAATAAGAATATAAAAAAAAAAAATAATAATAAATTGATTTTTCAATTCTTAATCACAATTGACACTATAGATGTTTGAAAATATTATTATAGAATATTTTTTTTCTAAAAATAATTGGCCAAATTGACACACCGAAATGCAGCAAATAAAAAAAGTCATAGATAAAATCAATATTTACGTATAAAGTAATAAAAATGTTATTGCATGTTTGATAAGTTACGTTTTAGCAGGTGCGTAGTAAAAGTTTTTTATAGGCACTAAAAAAACTTTTTTATATGACATTTTGACATTGATAATATGAAAGTATAAAATAAACAAATCCACTGCACTGCGTACACTTATGAAATATGAATAAATAATGATGGCTGTTTTAGAAAGTTTTGTTAATATTCGTGTTGTGTTTGTGGGGATACCCAATCAATTTCGTTACCCCTGCTATTTGATTGGAGACCTCTGCTACTTAAAAGTAAGAGGAGCTAAGAAAAAGTAGAACTATAATTATTAACCTTTTTCGAAGGATGGTTTTAGAGGGTATATTTGACGACAGTCAATTGGCCGCCACCCAGATTAGGCGATTTAATGTCTTTGGATATTTTTTCTTGGGGGGGAGTGTGTTTACATGAAATCATTTGCTTTCACGTACAAATCAGAGTTCGAAATAAATATTTATGTAAGTCACGTTAGTGTACCGTACCGCATTTTTCCATGAACAGTAAACATACACATCTACACAAAATAAATTTTTTTTTGTGGTTGTGTTCATTTGCACACAGGCAAAATACGGTAAACAACAGTTGTGTGCTGACGAACACAAATACTAAGATATCATACCGAGCTTCTTTTAGCGCACGTGTAGTTTACTCTTTCACATGCCATATCATTCATGAAAATAAACCAAATGCAGCAAATTCACGGAAAAGAAAGGCAAGTGCGGTTGACTTCACTCATTATGCAATTCTCAGTGATCATTTTACATTTGATTGAAAAGAAAGTAAGATGACGTGCCCTAAATTGATTGAAAAGAAAGTAAGAAAGTAAGATGACGTGCACTAAAAACGGTTTTGTACACCCTTGTTTTATATAAAATGGAAATAGTTCATTTCATTTAAACGAACATTAAAAGTACACTACGGGTACACTAAATAATACAAAACGAATAGGCTAAAAGTGCGCTACATTAAGGCTAATAAAGGGCAACTCGTACGCTTAGAGAACACTACACGTCCACTTAAACAAGATCGTTACGGTATCTTAGTATACTATCTTTGTCAAATTTACGAACACTTAAAGAAGTTTAAGAGTTTGTGTTTTCAAAAATTGCACTGCGTTTATGTACAGTTTTTTTCTAACTCTAGTACAAACTCTTTAGACGTTAGACAGCTGCGACGAAATATGGACCCACCTGCTTAAAAAAGTATTAGAAAAATAGGTTTTATCTATTCATAGTTGGTTTCCTTTTTTTGGGGTTTAATTTGAAAATTAAATTTTTTCATTTACGAGTTTTTAGACTGAATGTTCAAAAAAAAAAAAAAAAAATACATAATTTTGCAAATTTATGAAACATCTTCTACAATGACCTTTAGCATTTCAATTAAAGATTTCAATGAAAATTTTTAAGCGAAAGAAACACTCGTATGCCAGCCATTGTGCGATAAATGTCAAGCATAAACTTAAAAAAGAATTTATTATGCATAAATAATTGATGAAATTGACAAAAACGAGTACCCATAAAAAATATATGAATAAAATCTCTTATAAATAAATAATAAGGAAAATGGATTTTGCCACAACATAAAAAACAGTAAAACCTCGAATGACAACACTAAATGTTTGATTTTATATATTTGCTAATTTAGTGGCTGGAGTTTGTCCTTTTTCATCTTTTGAAGCAAAATTAAAGAAATAAAAAATAAAAAATTAACAAATTTAATCGAAAACTACTCAATATTGCAAGAAATTATATTTTTTTTTTGTAAAAAATAAAATTAAGATGACATGAATATCGAATGAATTGTATTTATTTGTTGTATATATTACAAAATTCTCTAACTTGTAGTTTATGTCTGTCGGTCTTTTTCTGTCATTTGTAGAAGGGTTATAGAAGTTCAACGTATGACTATGAAATCTCTACAATTATGCAAATTATTGCAAAAAACATTAACGTTATTAGAAGTTATCTCTAGGGAAACCGGAAGTATGATAAAAGAGTGCTTGGTGCGCCTTTATTTTATTTAACTTCAATATCACATTAAAATTGTTAAAAATATGCCTTTAAACAAAATTGGCTTATTTTAAAAGAAAACATTTAACAATTTAAGGGCCGTTGTTACAACTTGCCGTAAGTAAAAAGTACGTTTTGTCGGTGGCAGAACAAGTTATTTATTATCACAACTTTAATTTAGCCCACCCGGTAGGCTGCAATTGCCTTAAACAAGTCGCTTACTTTAGTTTAAAGTAAAGTTGTTTGTGTGCAAAACTTTTTATATATTCGATAAAATTCTACCTTAAACAAACTTCACGTTGTAATAACGGCCCTACGAATATTCGCTTACACTAAAGGTGCTATCAGACGGTATGTATTTTACATATGCACTGTCAAATTTTGCATCTGTAAAAGTTGTACACATCGTGTGATACATATGAAACTTTGCATGTGTAAAATACATGTGGAAATACATATGTAAATTTTTCGATTAGAACACGCTCTATTTTCCTGTGGCAAACATAAACAAAACAGCTGGTTTGTTTTGAAACGTAAACAACAGTCAGCTTTTGTTTACATTTATAGGTTATGTCATAAGGAAAAACATAAGCAGGTGTGATAGCAAAAATAATGAATCGTATGTAAAATGGAAATTTTGACATGCATACGGAATTACATATGGGAAAGAAAAGTGACAATACATATGTAAAATACATCCCGTCTGATAGCACCTTAAGCAAGTAAATTCGGCCCATTCCGACCAAGTGATACACTACACCATATTAATTTTCGAAAGTGTACCCTATTTGGAACCTATAGGCTGTCTTGGACCAACCAGAACAAAATTATTATATAAAGTTTAAAGTCCCACAATGGTTATTTGCGAAGAATATTGTCTATATAGTACATATCAACATTTATAGGAGATTTTTTACGTTAAAGTGATTTTAGGGACGATCACTGAACTTTATAGCAAAATAAATAAAAGAAATTATTTAACGAAAGTTATGGAATTTATAGTTATTTTCGGGATTGAAATTTGTACGGGACCTTTGGCCAAATATGGAACGATTTATCTAAACTGGAAGATATAGAAATGGTTTATGGGAACAAAGATTCCATTGCGAATAAAAGTTGTATGGGAGCTGTGTGTATTTATAGAACGATTTTTACCATCTACATCTTCTCCTTTTGTCATTCTTCTTCCCACTTGAGCATAGGGCCTAATTTATATAGGCTTTCTCCTTAATACCGTGTTCAGATATGCACCTTAATTGAGTTTTATGAAATAAATGCCATTATTGAGCTCAATTATCCATACAAAATTGCAATTTAGTTATTGCTCAATAAATACGAAATTGTTATAAATATTGAGTAAAATTAAACTGCAACACGGCAGTGCACTGTCACAAGTGTGTTTAGTGAGTAAAATCCAACTCACTAAACAAAGTGTTTTGACATTTTTGCCAACAACAAAACAACAAAAACAAAGGTCCATCCATTAAGTCTACGCAAAAGCCAGATGTTTATTTTGTTTTTTCTTTAAAGATGTCAAATGGTGTTTACATTTTGCTTAGTTAATTGCCAGTTGCTAATTGAGTAAGCTAAATTGTTTATGTGTGAACAGAAAAATAATTATGTCAATAAACCGAAGATTGGCTTAATAAAAAAGGTGTATCTGAACACGGTAGAAGACAACCAAAACATATGCACACAGAAAAACATTTATTCACCAATTAAATCTTTAATTAAAAATAAAATCAGTTTTGATTAAAAATGTAATCAAATGGATTAAACGTTTAATCAATTGAATTTGTGAATTTGTTTACTGGTGCAACTTAATAGCATCAATTAAACGTTTAATTCACTTGATTAAATTAAAAAATTTTTTTTTCATTATTTATTTATTGAATCTTCATATATTAAATATGAACTAACAATAACTAATCAAATCTTATCCTAATACTTTATTTATGTCCTGCCAGTGCCAGACAAAAATTTTCTTCAACGGGTTCCGTTCACTTATATATTTCGCTCATAAATAAACTTATGTTTATCGCTCATCTAATTGGATAAGTGCTGCAGTGTCTCTTCTTCTTAAGCGAGTGTGGCCGCCATGATTTAAAATAATTCGAGCTAGTGGATTTGGGTGCTGTTCAAGTCTTCTTAAATATTTTACTTATAAATGTTTGAGTTTTTAATATACCAGGGAGCGGCTGTAATTATTCGAAGAAGTTTATTTTGGCGCCTTTGAATTTTGTCGATATTAGAGGCCGAGGCAGTGCCCCATAGTTGAATACCGTAGCACCAGATAGGCTTTAAGATAGAGTTGTAAAGTAGAAGCTTGCAATCTAGACTAAGGACAGGATTTCTTCCAATAAGCAAATGAATTTGAATGGCTTTTAGTTTCATTTGAATTAACTTTGCCTCTATGTGGCATTTCCCCGTTAATCGCCAATCCAGATGTATACATTTTTTAATTAAAACTTATTTAATATTTGATTAATGCTTTACTTGGTGAAAAATTGTTTTCTTGGTACCAAATTTAATCAAGTTACCTCCGAAAGTGCAACCTGTACCTTACGCACAAGGATTACAAGGACACACAACCAGCTGGACGGACATCGTTAGATCGATTCAGAGAGTGATTTGGAGTCGAGCGGCACTTACGTATGTATATATCGTCGGCTTAAGGTGTAAACCAGCTAACTCCCTTTCAGTAAATTTAACAGGAGAGACAAAACACTTTTTATATTTACAGCTTGAGCGAAAAACCAAAAAAATATAGTCGTTTTAATACACTTCGAGACACAAATTAAAGAAAAACTACATGCTGGTCTACGAGGCTTATATTTATCCATCGCACGGCATAAAAATCTCAATTTACCTAAAAAGTGGATTTAGCAGGTTTGCATATAATGCCGACAATATGCCTTTTATTTATAAAATTTGACAGTTTTTATTCACTTTAATCATAACTTGATTTGAATAAACATATCGCACACTAAATCATAAACAGTCACAGCTCAACGTTTATCAAAATAATTCAACCAGCATATAGTTGCCGTTGCCAATGATATGGTGAAATTTATAAAATGGAAAAAAGTTTTCTCTCTAGGTGCACACATAAATTCGATTTTTTATACGGGGAAACACAGTGATAACAGATTTTGATTGATTTTAGTTTGTTTAAAATTTTTTCATTTGCACATTGAACGCTTTATCCGTCCACATTAACAGACTTAATAATTGACAGCCAATTCGACAGATGTAAATTCCACAATGTGGCCGCTATAAAGTCATAAAGAGCTTATATATTTTTCTTGAGGCAATTTTTGTGTGTTGTTCTGATTTGCTTTTTTCTAATAGCAGCAAATTGTTTTAAAAGTTTTTGCTTTTCTTTGTTTGAATTTTGATTTCTCCTCTGGTGATTTTCCAACAAAGAACAACAACAACAAATAGCAGTCCAAACATCAACATCGTCCTGAGAAAAGTTAAAACATAAAAATACCTTCTTTTTTTTTTGGCGAATTCAATAGCCAGCCATAAACATCTGCAGCTGGTAATAAAACACATTCCATTAATAACTTTTTCACATTCATTCATTGCTTTTTTCACTCAGTCATTCATTCATTTATGCCTTCATTTGTGGGTGATGGTGGGCTTTTGTCCCAATTATATCTGGCTGTCTGTCTGTCCGTAGCTGAAATGCGAAAGTTTATGTGCTCACAGGCTGAGAATGTTGAACTTTTTTTTTTATTATCTTTTATGTTCCGAACACTAACAACAATAAAACTTACCCTAAGTAATGTGGTTGTAGTTGTTATTGTTTTGGTTTTTATTTTTGAACTTTTAATGCCACTACCACTGTTGCCACTGTTAATATTACTGGTAGTTTAATTTATTCATTTATTACATGGTCTTTTAGCCTGTTTAAAAGTTACCAAAAACATTATTACCGTTAAAGAGACCTGGACGGACAGCAAGACAAATAAATAGATATTTATGTATTTGTAGTGTAAATAAAGTAGCGGTAAGAAAAGGCGGTGAAGAAAAACTTTAAGGCTTTCGTCGTGTGCACAACAACATAAGGAGATGGGAGCGTGAGAGAGCGAGGGAAGGACTGAATAGATAATTTTTTTTGTACATATTCACTTTTTCTTGGTAAATTTAGGTAACAGTTTATTAAAGAACATAAAAGGTAGCTTTGGAGGACCCTGGGGAATGTTGGTTTTGTACGTATTCAATTTGCTACACAGTTGTAGTGATACGCTGCTGTAGCAGTCATTTGTGGCTGAGGAAGTTGTCATAGTCGTATGTAAAAATAACGAGATAAATAAAAGCATGTTAGTGTGTGTTAAAGGTTGATATAATTTTTTTTTTTTTGGCTTTAACTTGCAAATATGTACTCCTCCATTTTTTTTCCAAAAGTTTATTAATATATTAATCTTTTTTTGTTACGGCAACTTGAACTTTTTTGCTTTAAGATTTTTCCCATCATTAAATTAATATTCTGGTAAAAGATTTATGTTTTTCTTTTCTAAAATACTGTTTTATTCCTGAAATTTAATTTAAAATATTAAATATTTTTTTTTTTTTAATTTAACTGTACCTGAAGTAAGTTCTTTGACTTTTTATATGTATTTATTAAATTTCTTCTTTGAGGGAGTTTACACGGAGTCTTTTCACACATGTCTGTTTTTGACATTCTCTTTTGAACATGCTTCCAAAAACCTATTGGCTTTTCACGATTTCTTTCCAAACATGTCTGTTTTCATGTATAATAGTCTAATTTACATATACATGCAAATTAAAAACATGGAAATTCATATAAACAAACATGAAAACATGTCTGTTTGGCAACCCCTCTTTCTTCTCTACCCCGATCGCTTACAAACAAAACAAACGTGTTTGTTAGACATGTCTGAATAGACACTGTGTAAACTCCCTCTTTTTCTCATAAGTTTTTGTGAAATTTTCAGGGGCCGGAAACAACAGTTATTTGGACATTTTTATACAAAATGGCATAAAGAAGTAAATGTTGGTAAGCCGATTCAAGTATACCATACTGATCCTTATGCACGTTTCTATGATAAAATATATTTATTTTTAAAATTTGATTTAAAGTTTTTTGAACAAAAATAACAGTTATTTTCTGATTTTTATTTGTACGTGTTATAATAATTAAGTTGACTTGAAATATTTATTTTAATGTGTGATCATCATTGGGATTTCTTATGCACATTAAAATATATAATTAAAGTCAAATAAATTATTATACCAAGTACAATTCTTTATAAAATAACTTTTATTTTTGATCGAAAAAAAAATTCCAAAAAATAACTGTTATTTTAATTCAAAAAAATTAAAAACAAAAAATGGCTGTTATTTTTGTCCAAAAAATAAATATTTAAAAAAAATAACTGTTTTCATCTGACTTTTATGAAAAAAGGAATAACTGTTAGGGTCCCTGGGAATTTTCACTACTTCTAATAACAGCGGTTTCTCTAAATCGGAGTGTATTTTTTTTAATCTAAGCGGAAAAAGTCTTTTAGAGTTGTTTCTTTATGTTTTATAAGTTTAATTTAATTAGATAATGTATTTTCTAAAATATTTTTTACAAATATGAGTTTGTTTTTAAATTGCGCGATTTTTTTAACTTTATTTAACAAGGCTATTTGGGATTTTCCTTAATAATTTTATTATAAGCGGTTTGTCTTTAATTGTGATTTTAATCAAATTTATTTTTTGGCGACTGAATTTATTTTTTTTAGCGATTTTTACATTTTAAGCGATTTTAAAATTTTAGGTTGTAAATTTCAAGATTGATTTTATGCCAGAAAATATAATGATGGCTCTTAGTTTATACTTTTGCAAAATTTGTATATTTAACAACTTTGACACAATTCTAAACTTTTTTTTATAAAACTGCTTTTTAGTGAATATCTTTCAGAAAATCATAATTTCGGGAAAGTTTTTCTAAGTTTGATTAAATTAACAAAAACAAAACAAAGTACATAACTTAAGCATCGTTTAATAGCACGGGTTTTTTATGAATCTATATTATATAAACATAAGTAAAAACAATACATACAAAATCCTTTTCAAGCAAAAAATTAAAGAAGTTGTTATTATCGTGCAAAAAATTTTAGAAAAATCAAAATATTCAAAACTCTTATGATCGAATTAACGTTATATGAAAAGACTAAAAGTTCTGTTATAAAATAAACTATGTATTTTCTAAAAAAGCCCAATTTATGCGTATATTATTAAAAAATATTAATGTTCCTGGAAATGACCAATCGTTCCCGGAATGACAAAACTGTTACCGAAATGATTATATTGATATCATAAGGTATTAGTAAGGAAATATTTGAATTGTAAGCAACGGTTTAAATATTTAAGTTATTTATTTTGAAGATAAGTTAGCAAAAAAAAATTTAAAAAAATAACAAAACAAAAAAAAAAAAAATCATCAAAATAATAATATTTTCCATTTTTTTTCTTTTGGTTTATTCTGCTGACGAAGAGATGTTGCCATTTATACTCCTTCTGTTGTTCAGTCATCTTATCCATAAAAAATTGTAAGGGAGTCGCCCTAGGAAACAACAGTTATCATACCGAGAACGCAACAGTCATTCCGGGAACGTGCCATAATATACGGAAACGTTTCCGAAATAACCGTTCACGAAATGACAATTTCAAATAAATGCGCAACTTGCTTATGCAGCGGCCAGTTTAAATGCGACCTGACTTTGTCAATAGTAAAATATTTGGGGCTACTTTATTATTTCTTGTCGTAAAAAAGAATTTCATCAATAATTACATGTAATAAACACGTTCACGAAATGACGGACTACTGATGTACGCTCTACGAATAATTAATTGAAAGTTACTTACCACTTTAATGTAACTTAACTGACGATAAATGCACACAGAAAAAATTATTGCCGAATTATTTTCAAACAAACACTTGTTTTTTACTGATTCAATTAATATTTTTGTTTATTTAACCAACAAAAATGGTGACAACTATTCAAAAATATAATATACGCGTTATTGGTTTCAAGTTTTCATAATTTTGTATGAAATATTTAACGCTCCTTAATGTTGTCGTTTTTTTGCATCTTTTTATTTGATCGTAAGCAACACTTCTTTATGTGAAATATAAGATAAACAACAAAAAACACACACAGTCTATTTTTGGACGCTTTAAAAAAGTACAGCAATAAGAAAAATGATAAAATAGCGTGACGAGGTTTGTAGTAAAAAAACAACAAAAACAAAAACAAGTAAAAAAAAACGTTTCACTCTTTTTAAACAACAACAACATTATAAGAAACAAAATAAATTTTTGGTTGGTTTCAAAGTTGGTAAACAAAACGAAATCCCGTATTCAATTTTTTCAAACTGTTTACTTAAATACTTCAAATACACATATAGAATGATGACGAAAAACATATCGAGTCGGTCTGCCGCCGTTTTTTGGTAACATTTCTTCTTCATTAGCAAAGGAAAGGATGCAGCAACAGTGAGTGATGAAGAAAAACATTGTGTGTAGGTATAAATAAGAATTCGTTCAAAAATTATTCCAACAAAAAAATGTGTCTCAAAGCCAGCCGGCCACTCTGCTTCATCTTCTCCAACAGTGATTGCTTGTGTGCGCGTCATTGCTTGTGCAAAAACTTTTTTGTTTGATTCAGCAAAATAATTTGTTTGAAATTTATATGAATTTCAGCAAACTTTTTGTTTGATTCACTTAAATTATTTGTTTGAAAAAATCGGTGTTTTTTTCAATAAAAAAAAAAATGCAAATAAATTGTTTGAATATGCGAATTTGTTTATAGGACCGATTTCAGACAAAAAATTGTTTGATCCTACAAATTTTTTGTTTGAATTGGAAAAATAATTTTTTCTGTGCAGTTGGCTTTTTTTATTGTTTTCTTCTTCTACTGCCGTATAACACCTGATTGCTATGTTCACTTAAAATAATTATTTTTTGATTATCGATGCGTTCACAGAAATGACTTGTGCACTATCGGACAAACTATTTTTGCATTTTTATAATAAGAAATAAATAATGTTTTAGTATCCTTTTCAAAACTAGATTTTGTATAATAATTACGGTGTATTTAGTAATGACTGGTGTTAAATACCTTAAATTTTTCATTATTATCCTGGACTTGTTGTTGAAAATTGTAACTAGGACGCGTTCCCGAAATGACTCTCTCTGCATGTATATTGATTTAGTTTAAAAATTACTTCTTAAATTAAAATGATTGTTTGATGTACACATAAAACAAGTTAGTTGTAGTAATTTATAAATTTTCTTTTTTCAATAAAGTCAAGATTTAATACATTAAATTGCTAGCAAAACCAATTCTGCACCTTGGTGATTTTGAGCCAAACATGGGTTTCATTATCAATTTTATTTATTTGTTTTTTTTTTTTATAAATTTATCACATCAGCGATTTGTATTGAACTTTTGATTTTACGGCGTAATTTATACGATGTATGTTTTATTCATACTCATTTAAATTTAAAAAAAAAAAAAAAAACCATGGTGGAATAAACAGGTGGCAGCACTACGCCAGATGACGATTTTTTCTCTTGTATTGTTTGTCTAGGTTTATGCCAAAGTTTTGTTTATGTATACAAAAAGTCCACGTTTTGTGCTGAGATTATTGTATTTTATTAAAGTTTTTGATAATTATAATTTAGTATTGTGGTTATTTTGTTGAACTATTTATGGTTTTTAATCCAGATTTTTAATATTTTTAATTAGGCTTAAGTTCATGAAATTTAATTTTTCATTTAATTATTTTTATGAAGAAAGGAATTTTACAACATGAAAATTAATTAAAATTGTTATTGATAATCTTTCATTCTTGACGTGGCTTTGGCTCGAACCCCGGCCGGCAGGTTACCAGACATGTTTCGATTGCAACCACTCAATCTCCTCAGATGGGTTTGCCGTCTTACACTCGCAGCCATCGACGACAAAAGTACGAAAAAACAGAAGTAAGGAAAAAACACGTAAAATCAATTAAAATGGATAATCATTCAGGAAAGCAAATTTCGATCAACCAAATGTTTGAATACAATTTGGTTTAAGGATTGATGTTTGACTATTGACGTCAGCAGTCGTCGATGGCTGCGAGTATAAGACGGCAAATCCATATGAGGAGATTGAGTGGTTGCAATCGAAACATGTCTGGTAACCTGCCGGCCGGGGTTCGAGCCAAATCCACGTCAAGAATGAAAGATTATCAATAACAATTTTAATTAATTTTCATGTTGTAAAATTCCTTTCTTCATAAAAATAGTTTTTGATAATTTTAAATTAAAAATATAAGATATTGACCATAACTAAATAAAAATTGGCTAAAAATGTATTATGTATAATTTCATCACGTTCAGCGGCACGCTTTGATTTTTGTTTAAAGTATTTTTTGACGTAAACGGTGATATAATTTCCATTTTTGTTGTAATGTTGTATTTGTTGCCGTAACGATGCCACCTGCTTGTTCTACCATGATGTCTTTTTAAACATTTCTGTTTTGTATCTAATTGTCTTATAAATGTACAAATACATACAAATAAAAAAACATGAAATCTCATATTAACAAACATGGAAACTAATTTCGTGTCTGTTTGGCAGTGGTGGATTTACGCCTAGGCCCTTGCATAATTTAAAGGGCGCCAAAATTACAGGGTAAAATAATGTAAGGGGAATTCAATTTCGAAAGCTGTTTGGCCATGTTTTACTTAAAAGGAATACGAAATTTATATTAAATTATTATATTTATTATCATTACTTACAAAATATAATTATTGTAACTAACATAAAAATAGACAGGAGCACTAGCTGCTGTGCCTTTCAACTCCGACATGGTATTAAAGTTATATCAGGTGTTGTAAATTGTTTTCTAAAACAAATTCCCAAATTAATTTTATATTTATATCACAGGTTTTTTTTAAGAAATCAGTAGGCCGATTTAGTCCAAATATGTATTGTCTGGATGAGCTGTACTTTGGACACTCATCTAGTACATGTAAAACGTTTAGTTGTGTTGCAGAGTGTACACTAGAGGTCTGCAAGAATAAATAAAAACCAATTTCAACACACTCATTCGTTTTTCAACTACAATGTGTCGATCACCCAATAATAAAGAAACAAATTAAAGAATAACCAAAGACAAAACGAATAAAAACTCATTCAATTCAGTCAATTCAAGTCAAATGAGTGAAATATTCATATATAATTTGAATGTAAATTTTCTGTACCTACCAGAGAACAGCTTTATGCAATTGAAAAAAAATCGCATTAAATCAACAGCAACAAATACACTCGCTTGCGGTCTTACAATGAAATTTCCTCAACCGCAAATATTCGCTGCTGGTTTGCAGTCATTCAAATAACGCACATCGTGCTTTGTTATTTATACAATCGTTAGCTTCGTTTTTTAATAAAGATGTTTTTGTGTTCGGTTCGAAAATGATTGTTTTGGTACAGAAAAAAAATACAAACAAAAAAGCCAGAAATCAAGCAATCTTACTCATGGATTTATTCAGCATTAACTATGTAGTAGAGGTCTGCTTTGAATAATTCACTTGTTTGCCTTTATTCAAAGTGCACAACATTTACTCATATATTAAACATTCAAAAATGTAAGAAAAGAGTAAACCATATACAAAAATAAGAGAGAATGAATTGAATAAAATACTTGTTTACTGTAAATGAATTTGAGAGTCATTCATAAATAACAAAACAGTGGAATGACCCGTTAGAGAGAGCAAGTTTACAAAAAATATTCGAATAATTTTTGAATTATTGAATGTCCATACATTTATTTGAATACATTGACATAATACGTGTGTAAGCTTGTGGCTTCTTTTATTTGTAAGAGTTAAGCTTGCACATACATACGTAATGTGTAGGTACCAGAGAACCTCAAAATTCACTATTTTTGTTGATTTATTCAGACGCTAAAATTTACAATAACTCTATACATGCAAAACAAAGTTCAACGTTGGTAATTTTTACATCGTTTCGTACACATTTTATTTTTGCATTTATTCGTTTTTTATTGAAAGTGCTTTATTTGCATTTTTGTTGCTTACGCAATATAACACAACTGAGTAAATTCAAAAGAACACATTCTTATACTTTTGTTTACATTAACAACAACAATAAACCACTCGATAAGACGCTTTTTCCAAATTAACAACAATAAAAACAACAATAACAAGAATACATCGTACATACCCTGCAAATAATAGGACCAGTCCAAACACGCGTGTAAAGAGTAGTCCACAAGGGACCAGGACTAGTCCAAAAGTAACCCAAACGTATGGAAAAAACCTGGTCTATTTAACATTACGATGTCCTAGGAGAGGACCATATAACCCACCTTTGGACCACTTAGGAGTAGTTTAAAAACTACTCCATGGTATATAACCCACCTTTGGACCCCTAAGGAGTAGTTTTAAAACTACTCCATGGTATACTCAAGAGGATTAGTTTTGAAGTCGTTTAAAAACGAAAGCATGTCGTTAAAAAACGAAGACATGTCGTCTCACTACAAACACTTTTTAACAATGACATGGTCCATGCTTGCATTACATCGGACTAGTCCATGGAGTAGTCCATTTTATCAAAATGGGTCAGGTAGTCCTTGTGGACTACTCTTTACACGCGTGTTTGGACTGGTCCTATTATTTGCAGGGTTGTGTGTACCTACATATGTATGTGTGTTTAGTTTCCCTGCAAATAATAGGACCAGTCCAAACACGCGTGTAAAGAGTAGTCCACAAGGGACCAGGACTATTCCACAAGTAACCCAAACGTATGGAAAAAACCTGGTCTATTTAACATTACGATGTCCTAGGAGAGGGCCATATAACCCACCTTTGGACCACTAAGGAGTAGTTTTAAAACTACTCCGTGGTATTTAACCCACCTTTGGACCAGTAAGGAGTAGTTTTAAAACTACTCCATGGTATACTCAAGAGGATTAGTTTTGAAGTCGTTTAAACACGAAAGCATGTCGTTAAAAAACGAAGACATGTCGTCTCACTACAAACACTTTTTAACAATGGCATGGTCCATGCTTGCATTACATCGGACTAGTCCATGGAGTAGTCCATTTTATCAAAATGGGTCAGGTGGTCCAATTTTATTTGCAGGGTTGATTTAAATTTTTTTTCTTGTACTACATAGTAGAGGTCTGCAAGAATAAATAAAAAACAATTTCAACACACTCATTTGTTTTTTAACTACAATGTGTCGAGCACCCAATAATAAAGAAACAAATGAAAGAATAACCAAAGACGAAACGAATAAAAACTCATTCAATTCAGTCAACTCAAGTCAAATGAGTGAAATATTCATATATAATTTGAATGTAAAATTTCTGTACCTACACATTACGTATGTATGTGTAAGCTTAACTCTTACAAATAAATAAAGCCACAAGCTTACACACATATTTTGTCAATGTATTCAAATAAATGTATGGACATTCAATAATTCAAAAATTATTCGAATATTTTTTGTAAACTTGCTCTCTCTAACGGGTCATTCCACTGTTTTGTTATTTATGAATGACTCTCAAATTCATTTACAGTAAACAAGTATTTTATTCAATTCATTCTCTCTTATTTTTGTATATGGTTTACTCTTTTCTTACATTTTTGAATGTTTAATATATGAGTAAATGTTGTGCACTTTGAATAAAGGCAAACAAGTGAATTATTCAAAGCAGACCTCTACTACATAGTTAATGCTGAATAAATCCATGAGTAAGATTGCTTGATTTCTGGCTTTTTTGTTTGTATTTTTTTTCTGTACCAAAACAATCATTTTCGAACCGAACACAAAAACATCTTTATTAAAAAACGAAGCTAACGATTGTATAAATAACAAAGCACGATGTGCGTTATTTGAATGACTGCAAACCAGCAGCGAATATTTGCGGTTGAGGAAATTTCATTGTAAGACCGCAAGCGAGTGTATTTGTTGCTGTTGATTTAATGCGATTTTTTTTCAATTGCATTAAGCTGTTCTCTGGTAGGTACAGAAAATTTACATTCAAATTATATATGAATATTTCACTCATTTGACTTGAATTGACTGAATTGAATGAGTTTTTATTCGTTTTGTCTTTGGTTATTCTTTAATTTGTTTCTTTATTATTGGGTGATCGACACATTGTAGTTGAAAAACAAATGAGTGTGTTGAAATTGTTTTTTATTTATTCTTGCAGACCTCTACTATGTAGTACAAGAAAAAAAATTTAAATCAACCCTGCAAATAAAATTGGACCACCTGACCCATTTTGATAAAATGGACTACTCCATGGACTAGTCCGATGTAATGCAAGCATGGACCATGCCATTGTTAAAAAGTGTTTGTAGTGAGACGACATGTCTTCGTTTTTTAACGACATGCTTTCGTGTTTAAACGACTTCAAAACTAATCCTCTTGAGTATACCATGGAGTAGTTTTAAAACTACTCCTTACTGGTCCAAAGGTGGGTTAAATACCACGGAGTAGTTTTAAAACTACTCCTTAGTGGTCCAAAGGTGGGTTATATGGTCCTCTCCTAGGACATCGTAATGTTAAATAGACCAGGTTTTTTCCATACGTTTGGGTTACTTGTGGAATAGTCCTGGTCCCTTGTGGACTACTCTTTACACGCGTGTTTGGACTGGTCCTATTATTTGCAGGGAAACTAAACACACATACATATGTAGGTACACACAACCCTGCAAATAATAGGACCAGTCCAAACACGCGTGTAAAGAGTAGTCCACAAGGGACCAGGACTAGTCCACAAGTAACCCAAACGTATGGAAAAAACCTGGTCTATTTAACATTACGATGTCCTAGGAGAGGACCATATAACCCACCTTTGGACCACTAAGGAGTAGTTTTAAAACTACTCCATGGTATATAACCCACCTTTGGACCAGTAAGGAGTAGTTTTAAAACTACTCCATGGTATACTGAAGAGGATTAGTTTTGAAGTCGTTTAAACACGAAAGCATGTCGTTAAAAAACGAAGACATGTCGTCTCACTACAAACACTTTTTAACAATGGTATGGTCCATGCTTGCATTACATCGGACTAGTCCATGGAGAAGTCCATTTTATCAAAATGGGTCAGGTGGTCCAATTTTATTTGCAGGGAATTTCCATAGAAACAGACTTTTTTTCATTTTAAAAAGTACAGTAGTAGTAGTAGTAGGTACCCTGCAAATAAAATTGGACCCCCTGACCCATTTTGATAAAATGGACTACTCCATGGACTAGTCCGATGTAATGCAAGCATGGACCATGTCATTGTTAAAAAGTGTTTGTAGTGAGACGACATGTCTTCGTTTTTTAACGACATGCTTTCGTTTTTAAACGACTTCAAAACTAATCCTCTTGAGTATACCATGGAGTAGTTTTAAAACTACTCCTTAGGGGTCCAAAGGTGGGTTATATACCATGGAGTAGTTTTTAAACTACTCCTAAGTGGTCCAAAGGTGGGTTATATGGTCCTCTCCTAGGACATCGTAATGTTAAATAGACCAGGTTTTTTCCATACGTTTGGGTTACTTTTGGACTAGTCCTGGTCCCTTGTGGACTACTCTTTACACGCGTGTTTGGACTGGTCCTATTATTTGCAGGGTATGTACGATGTATTCTTGTTATTGTTGTTTTTATTGTTGTTAATTTGGAAAAAGCGTCTTATCGAGTGGTTTATTGTTGTTGTTAATGTAAACAAAAGTATAAGAATGTGTTCTTTTGAATTTACTCAGTTGTGTTATATTGCGTAAGCAACAAAAATGCAAATAAAGCACTTTCAATAAAAAACGAATAAATGCAAAAATAAAATGTGTACGAAACGATGTAAAAATTACCAACGTTGAACTTTGTTTTGCATGTATAGAGTTATTGTAAATTTTAGCGTCTGAATAAATCAACAAAAATAGTGAATTTTGAGGTTCTCTGGTACCTACACATTACGTATGTATGTGCAAGCTTAACTCTTACAAATAAAAGAAGCCACAAGCTTACACACGTATTATGTCAATGTATTCAAATAAATGTATGGACATTCAATAATTCAAAAATTATTCGAATATTTTTTGTAAACTTGCTCTCTCTAACGGGTCATTCCACTGTTTTGTTATTTATGAATGACTCTCAAATTCATTTACAGTAAACAAGTATTTTATTCAATTCATTCTCTCTTATTTTTGTATATGGTTTACTCTTTTCTTACATTTTTGAATGTTTAATATTTGAGTAAATGTTGTGCACTTTGAATAAAGGCAAACAAGTGAATTATTCAAAGCAGACCTCTAGTGCGATGGTTGACGTTATACTTCTGGGGCAGGTTTTTGGGTAGTTAGGTTTTTTGCCTTCTGGATTAAAAATTTTGTAGTTGTGGTTAGTAGTCTGACCATTTTTTTATGATGTAAGGAGTTAAAATGGTATAGAATAGCGTTGGATATGTCACGACTTTCCCATGTTTGGAATTCAAGTAGTGGTCTAATTTTGGCGGTAGAAGCCGCAGTATCTGCATACTCGTTGCCCTCAATGCCAACATGCGAAGGAACCCACATAAGTTTTGTTCTCTTTGAGGATTTACCAAGAATATGTCGGATGTCGTTTATTAATGGGGAATCGTATTTCGAGCTTTGTATGTCGTTTATGGATGATAGACTATCTGTACAGATAATATACTTTTCCAGGCTAAGTGCAGCGAACTCCACCGCAAGAAATATGGCAAATGCCTCAGCAGTAAAATTGGAACAGTGGTTAGAAATATATCCAGTTTTTATAAGTTGATTATCAGCTTGCACTATAGCGAAAGTTGTGGAGTCATAAGACTTGGAGCCATCAGTAAATAACATAACAAATTGTGGAACGCTTCACGATTTTGCGTGTCATCCTTGCGCAGGGGCCATGCTAAACTTCTCTGTATCGTTCCAATTTTAGTATATGTTCTGCCGAAGCAAGAACTAAATTATACATATTTAGTAATTAACTGTTGAATTTACTTCTTAGTTAGTAAGTCGATTTAGATGGTTATCGATTGTGATTACAGATTGAATAAAGGAAATAAAATAATATTCTTAAAAAACCGGTGTATCTTAACTTTTTATTTCGGTTATACATATGTACATTGCTAAAATATTGGAATAATTATATGTGAATTAAAAAAACGTATGTATCGAGCCTTTGCTGCAATAGAGTCAGATCTCAACTTTGAATTTTCTTGCACCTTAAAATTGAATTCTTCTCTCTAGAGTTGAGTATATAAAATATTTGTATGAAATTTTCACAACATGAAGAAACTATATGGCGATTAACTCTACTTTATTAACTAGTAGGCGGCCCTATGTTTCACTGGGAATTCAAGAATTAAGTACTTTAGCTCAAAAATCTGGTTGTTTGAGTTATGACTCTGTTGCAGCAAAGGCTCGATATGTATATATACAATGTATAAGGTTTTTCAAAACTGGACGTCGACCACATATTAAAAGTGTAAATAACCAAAAATCGCTTAGCAAAAAATAGCGATAAAGTTTCGACTTTAGGTTAATAAAAATTAAAAATTTTTAAAAATGATTAATATTTTTGTATGACGTGCTAAATTCCCAATTTTTCATATTTGATAAATACACTGAAATTTATTGTTGAGGGAAAGCTAGCTTCTATGCGCATTTCACTGGTTGCTTAGGCCAGATCATCAGGAAACCTTTTCCAAAGATTTTAGAAAAGCCAAAAATATTATGCAAATAAAACCCTAAAGCGAATAAGAATTTTAAACACTCAAAGTCTTTCTTGTAACAATATCAAAGCTTAAACAAAACACCAACAATAAACAGTGAGTTTATCTTTTCTTACATCCCCCTACAATTGGTTGGGTTCCTTCCGACTCGAATTGTAGTTGTAAGTGGGTAAAAAGAAAAAGCAAAATTAAAAACAAATTGTTTCATTCTATTGTCTTCGCAAGAAAACAACAAAAAAAAAAAAAACCAATTTGGCAATTCAGTTTTCTGCACGGGTACATGCAAGTATATTATCAAAGTTATTTACGGGAATACAAAATTTATTATTAAGATTTTTGTATGACGTGCTAAATTCCCAATTTTTCATATTTGATAAATACACTGAAATGCGCATAGAAGCTAGCTTTCCCTCAACAATAAATTTCAGTGTATTTATCAAATATAAAAAATTGGGAATTTAGCACGTCATACAAAAATCTTAATAATAAATTTTGTATTCCCGTAAATAACTTTAATATTAACATTAATACTATAGAACACGATACAAAAAATCTGTAAAATATTTTGGCGATAATTACAATTATGAAGTCAAATTTTTAAATAAAATAGCGGATTTTGTGATAATGCGGATTCAAAACTTGGTTTTTTTTAAAGTTTGGCAGCTTGCCGTCTTGTATTATACAACTTTTACTCCGTAGAATTTCCACTATTCCACAAAGTCTATATAAAGTTTATTTCCAAAAATGAGATCAGTCCATTATCTAAAAATTTGTTAAGAAGAGGGTTAAATAACTCATATTTAATGAAGAATCCCCAGGATATCGTTATACTTCCTGCAATGGGTATGCCATTCATTTTAATTTTAAACTTTAATCAAGAGGTTCAAAATAATATTTTACAATACCTAAAACTTCATTATAAATTAAATTTAAAAAGCAAAAACTGGTAAATATTTATTTTAATTGTTTTTATAACATAAAATAAAAATATAAATTATTAGTATTGTGGTTATTTTATTGAACTATTTTATGGTTTTTAATCCAAATTTTTAATATTTTTAATTAGGCTTAAGTTCATTAAATTTAATTTTTCATTAAATTATTTTTATGAAGAAAGGAATTTTACAACATGAAAATCAATTAAAATTTACTGATAATTTTTCATTCTTGACTCAATCTGGGCTCGAACCCAGGTGTTTACGGACAGGTTACCCTGACATGTTTCGATTGCAACCACTCAATCTCCTCAGAGGGCTTGCCGTTTAACACTCGCAGCCATCGACGACTGCTGACGTCATTAGTCAAACATCAATCCTTAAACCAAATTGTATTCAACCTTTGGTAGATCGAAATTTGCTTTTGAATGAATATCTATTTTAATTTATTTTAACATGTTATTCCTTTACTTCTGTTTTTTCGTACTTTTGTCAAGAATTCTTCTTCTAAAATAGTTCAATAAAATAACCACAATACTAATAATTGTTAAAGCTAAGGCACGAGCTCTATGTTTGCATTTGTCCTTCAAGTTGTGCTGAAAAGGTCAACAAGAAAAAGAAAGACAAAAAATGAAAAAACAAAAAATATGTACTTTGAACTTCAAGAAGAATTCTTGACAAAAGTACGAAAAAACAGAAGTAAAGGAATAACATGTTAAAATAAATTAAAATAGATATTCATTCAAAAGCAAATTTCGATCTACCAAAGGTTGAATACAATTTGGTTTAAGGATTGATGTTTGACTAATGACGTCAGCAGTCGTCGATGGCTGCGAGTGTTAAACGGCAAGCCCTCTGAGGAGATTGAGTGGTTGCAATCGAAACATGTCAGGGTAACCTGTCCGTAAACACCTGGGTTCGAGCCCAGATTGAGTCAAGAATGAAAAATTATCAGTAAATTTTAATTGATTTTCATGTTGTAAAATTCCTTTCTTCATAAAAATAATTTAATGAAAAATTAAATTTAATGAACTTAAGCCTAATTAAAAATATTAAAAATTTGGATTATAAAAATATAAAAAAAAATTTCTTTTTAAAAAACTAAGATTCGAACCAGGGAACTCACAGTTTCTAACTTAACACGTATTGCCGTTCTCTAGATATACAGAAAAAAGTAATAAAATTACAACAACAAGGGATTTTTGGAAAAAATTAGAGGTAGTCGTGGTTTTTGGATCATATCTCAGCCATTTTTTAACCGATCTGGCTGAGTTTCAATAGCAAAATTATTATCAGAATACCTAACATAAAGATACCCCAACCAAGCCCCCATCACATCTGTCTGTTGAAAAACCCACTTCAACAGACAAACGAACAGACGGACAAGCGGTTTTGAATTTCGCTTTTCATAAGGACCCAGAATATAAAAAAATATAATAAAAAAAATAAAAAAATTATAACAATTTGTTTGTGCTACAATCTTAGAGTTAATAAAATGTTGATTCACAATTCATGGAGAAGTCCTAAAGGGCGTAATTAAAAGTAATTTTAATAAAATGTAAACTTTTTTTTTTTAATTTGTATGTACATTTCCATACAAAAAAATTCGAAAAATTTTAATTTTTAGAGATCTTAAAGCGTCATTGGTTCTTACTTAATGATCCAAAAAACCTGTATGAAAGAAAGTAGAAAAAAAGTTCATATCACAAAAACTATACAGCTTAGGCACATGATTTTAAAACGTATTTATTTTCTGGCTTTATATACTGGCTCTAAACATTTCCTCTCAATTCTATTATTCCCGGTGATTCTGCGGCTTACAGCAAACGATTTTTTTTTGCGAAGGTGAACCATATTTCGATTTGTTGTCATTTACAGCGTTCTTCAATTCCTGCGACGATATGTATGTATATCTTCTATATATCTTCTTCTTCTATATATATCTTCTATATATACCCTGAAGGAAACCTGGGTGCAAGTGTCTCCAAGTCACCAGTTTTGTCGACTATATTGGTGACATTATCAACGAAGTGTCTACACTACATTACATTTGCCACTATATTTTGCTTAAATATAAAAAAGAGTTTATCAATAACAACTGACAAGTACAATTCCTGTAAATGTTGAAGAAATAATACAAAAAGATTGCTATGATTTCGTATTCTTACAAAAAGTGTAGACTACTTTTACTTAAATGTACTAGTGATTTTCTGGTTCCAATGTCTACATACTTATGTTCCCAGAGGAACTACCTAGTCAGTACATAGTCAGTAGTACCAACGTCAGTTGTAGATTTCCGATGACACGCACATGTTAAATGTCTATTGTAAATGACATTGCCTGGGGTATAAAAGGTCACTAGTGGTGGTGACTGTGTCAATAGCGAATCAGTACAGATTCATTAGTGACATTTCCTGCAGGGTTTATATATCAATATATATATAAAATAGGATGTGTGTATGTATGTAACGTATGGCCTCCAAAACGGCTGGGATTTTTAGGGAATCTTCGGAATATTCAGGCGGGTGACACTATGAAGTCTTATTTTTGATTTTCGGTCTGCGGGCGGAGGGGCGTGGCAAAATCCAATTTTCATATTGCACCACCAATGACATCTATATAATTTGGACCATTTTTTCTTTAAAATGATCGCCATGGTCCACCTTAGATTTATACGAAAAGAAAATTTTGTCCCGCCCACTTTTACGGCAACTTTTTTCGAATTACCTAAAATCAGAAAACGGCCCCATAGAGCTGACAAATTTTTCTTTCAAATGTTCGTATTTATCCATTTTAAGTTTTCATCGAAAGAAAAATTTTCCACGCCTACTTTTACGCCCACTTTTTCTATTAAGCGCACAACTTGAGAACGGCTTGACCGATTTGGACGATTTTTTCTTTAAAATGATTTCCATTGTCCAGCTTAGGTTTTTACGGAAAGAAAATTTTGCCCGCCGACTTTTTTTGATTTACCTAAAATCAAAAACGGTTCCATCGATTTGACTAATTTTTCTTTTAAATGTTCGTATTAATCCATTTTACATTTTCATCGAAAGAAAAATGTACCAAGCCAACTTTTACGCCCACTTTTTCTATTAAGCGCATAACTTGAGAACGGCTTGACTTATTTGGACGATTTTTTATATAAAATCATCGCCATGGTCTAACTTAGGCTTTTACGGAAAGAAAATTTTGCCCCGCTCACTTTTTTTCGATATACTTAAAATCAGAAAACGGCTCCATCGATTTGACTAATTTTTCTTTCAAATGTTCGTATCTTCTTAACGGATTTTAAAGGCAGGACAACGTCTGCCGGGTCAGCTAGTAATTAATAAAAATGAATACACAATAATTTTAGTATTTAATTTTTTTTTTTTTTAATAATCACTCTTATATAATCAAAAAGGGCGACATATTATAGAGTGCCTAGGGAGGAAGCAGGCTTAAATCCAGCCCTGCTGTTTGGCAACCACACTTTCTTCTCTAACCCGATTGCCGACAAACAAAATAAATGTGTTTGTTAGACATGTCTGCAAACAGACACAGTATTAATGCCTCCTCCTATATAATTTTTTTTTAAGGTAAAACCAAAGTAAAAAAATATTAAGCGATTGTAAAATATTTTTATTAAACAAGGAATTAAAAAAAAAAAATAGATTTCGCTTCTAATTTAGTCTTAGTTCACACGATGAAAGAGGTGAAACGCTGTTCTTCTTATCCGTCTTTGCGCTCACCAATAAAGTCAGATCTTTTTTAAAGGGAACTTTTATAGTGTTTTTATAGTTAACTAGCTTAACCCGGTGCGCTTCGCAACACTGCTTTAACCACTTTATCGATTGAGAGATATTTAATATATGCATCCTATGGAAGTTATTTCTCCCCTGCGCCTACCCGCTTTATTTTTATATTTAAAAGTGTAGTATACCATAAGAGTGACTTCTACAAAGTTTGAACATTATCACTTTAACAGTTTTTAAGATATCCGATATTAAACATTGGCGTCCTATGGAGTGTAACACTTCCCCGCTGCTATTTTATTTTAATTTCGGGGCTCAGAAGATCCTACTACAAAAAGTTCAACAAAATGCTTGCAGCGGCTCTTAAGATATGCGATAATTAATATTGGCATTCTATGAGGGGTACCAATTCCCCTGCCCCTATCGAAAAAATAAGTAGCCTATTTTATTTTTAGGGCTGACGTGATGTTACTGTAAAAATTTCAGGAAAATCGGTTCAGTAGTTTCGGAGTCTATAAGCCAACAAACAAACAAACAAACAAACAAACAAACAAACAAACAAACAAACACACAAACAAACATACAAACATTTTTCATTTTTATATATATAGAAGATAGAAGATAGAAAATTTGTATATTTTTCTTAATTTAGCGATTTGTTAATATTTTTAGTTTTTAAAAATTTTATTTCAAAATATTTTTATTACATTTAGGGCCATTATTATAACTTGGCGTTAGCTGTTATCCGACAGTTAACAGACGCTTTTTGACAGATAACACATTATTATATGTCAATTTAATCTTAACTTTAGCTAACTTCAAGTTGTAATAATGGCCCTTAAAGCGATTTTGTTCGATTATTTTTTTTTTAAGATTAACGTTTTCTGTGGTATTAATAATCCTTTTTTTTTTAACTATTTCTTGTTTTGTTTCTGTTTTTGTCATTGTGCAATGATTTTACAAAAGCAAATTGCTTGTGGTTTTCGTAAGAGTTGTACTTGTTGTAGTACCGAGATTACCTGTTATGAATATGCCTTGTATGTATATAACTTTTTTATTTTACTTTAACGACCAATTTCACCAAATTCAGTTAAAACTTACCATTACTTTAAGTACCAGCTGACAATATGTTTTTGACAGTTGTAACTGGTAGTTAATTATAACTGAACTTGGTGAAATTGGCCGTAATACAATTTTTTTTTATAAATTGCTTACTTTTTGAGTTTGTTTTGGTTTGATGTTTAAAAGTTTTTGGTTTATTTCTCTTATTTGAGGGATTTTTTGTTATATATTTTTTGAATATCAAAAATTTATATCTTTTTTTTTTAATAAAAATACATTTATGTATTAAAATATGCAAATCTATTTCCCTTATCGATTTCTGTAAATTTTGTGACAGTCAGCTCAAGCCGTATTAAGTTTTTGCAAAATAGCACAACAATTTGGCAACAACTTTCTGATGTTTTACATTTTCTCTTATATTGTGGAACATTTTAAAAACGTGTCATATTTTCCCTCTAGAGTTCTTTAGTTTCTGTTCGTCATATACAAAATATTGTTGGCCGTTTTTATTTTTAAAACGACATCAACATCATTAACATTTGCTTTATTTTGTCGTTTGTTTCTGTTGCTTTTATTATAAAAAAAAATATGGAAATAAGGAGAAATATATAAAAAGCCAGCTAGACAGAAATGCCAGCTTAAAAAAAAATAAAGACCTTCAGTTTTTTGTGGCTCTAGATGTCTTTTTAAATACCTTCATACTTATTTACAAATGCATATGGCTTTTGTATCGTTAAATATAATGAAAGCTTAAGGTCCGGTAGTTTTGAAAGTGCCAAAGTAGACACATTTGTTTTTTTTTAACGTTATGAAGTCTAGTTTGCAGTGCTAGAAGGCGTCAACTACTTCCAGTCACGATTAGCAGGGAAAAAGTTAAAAACATTAAGGTTGGGTTTTTGAGATCTAAGTTAAACTAGGTTTAGTTAATCTAAAAATAGATCTTTTTTCCGCCGTTGCCAAGTTTGTATGCATAATTTTGACGGAATAGCTTAATTTTGCTTGGTCTTTAATGAAATAATAAAAAATATAACATATACAGAGTACGGTTAAGCTAAGTATAAACTTAATCCACAAATAGTGTCGCAAGACTTTCTTAAGGTCAAGTAGCTAGAAAAATAACTTGCTCGAGTTAAGTACCGCCAGAACTGTAGGGCTCTGTACAAGAAAGTTAAGTAGAATGTGTGTTATGATATTAAATCTGTGTGTGTGTGTGTGTTCAAAACATCGAAAATTATTCACAACTAAAGCGAAAAAAAAAATAAAATTTGCCTTTAATAAATTGTAATCTACCTTAACGAACACCTTCCTTAAAGCGTAGACCCCCTTTCGGCGGACACCTTTCCCTGGTTGCCGTGTACGGAAATCTTGTAATGCTTCCTTCGGTATCCGGTCATGAGAAATGCCACTGTCGTACATTGTACGAAAAATGTTAGGAAACGAGCAAATTTTTACGTTTAGTGTACGAAAATGTTCGAAGTGTTTTACTAAAATTCCAAAAAAGGTTTAATCAGTTATGAAAAAATGAGAAATATTTTGATAAATGCAATACTTCATAATCTTGGTAAAGTATTAAGAACAGTGTTCGAAAATAAACTGAACAGTGATATCTATTTTTTTAGTGTTTGTGTATTAATGCCCTGCAAATAAAATTGGACCACCTGATCCATTTTGATAAAATGGACTACTCCATGGACTGGTCCGATGTAATGCAAGCATGGCGACATGTCTTCGTTTTTTAACAGCATGCTTTCGTTTTTAAACGACTTCAAAACTTATCCTCTTGTGTATACCATGGAGTAGTTTTATATGTTTATATGAAATATGTGATATTGTCATAGGCAGATAAACCTCAAAAATAAATAAAATCGGACCAAGGAGGAAAAGGTTCCCCCTAGAAGAACTAATGCAACCTCTGAAAAATTCAATTTTTTTTTAAAGTTTCCCCATTCTTTTGTTTGACAAATGCAACTTTTAACGTCGGCGAAAGTTAAAAAACCCAAAATTAGACCCATGAGATCGTAAAATTACACTTTTCGCCCCAGCCCCCTTTTGAGGGCGGTTACATAAAATAATATTTAAAAAGAAATTTAAATATTAAAAGAAATAGATTACTAACACCTTAATACTATAAAAATTAAATTTTTGAACTATTATGGGTAGGGGGAGGTATCCCACCTAACCCCCCGGATCGACCATGTAAAAAAATTTTTTTTTTTTGCTTATTTCCAAAACATTAATTTTTAAGATTTTATGCAACTTTTATGTATTTTATAGTATTTAATTTATCTGAAAATAATTAATATATTCGTAATTATAACTTATTTATAATAGTAACAGCAAATTTTATTTAAAATAATAACAACTAATTTATTTAAAATAACTTCTCTTTTGCACTAAGATGATGATGAGTGCCATGGTTCTTCTTCGTCTGCTTCTTCAAAATCCTCTTCTGAATCTGGATTCTCTTTAGAGCCAAGTACAGGTGGAAGCATAAAAGAAATTGCTTCTTTCGTAAAGGGTTATGACTTTTTTTTTGGAGTTGGTCTTATACTAGTAAGCAGTGGGTCAGAACTGAGCAAAAGTCTATTTATAATATCTTTGTTACTTTCTAGCAAAATTCTGCCTGCAAAGCCGAAAAAGTTTATTTCGTGCCTCAGACGCTTCCTCTGATAATAGCCCGATAGGCAACAATGCCCCACTCATTACAGTTGCGCCATGTATTAAAATCGTGTGCATTGTAGGTGTCATAGGATGCCAGGGATATAGAGTAACGTAAAGTTTTGCAGTGTCTAAGCAATAATTGGCAAACTCGTGCAAATGGATTTTGTGACCACTTGTAATTACTTCAATAATAACTTTGATTCGGTGGATGAAATCCAATGCAATTCCAGTTATTTCTGCAGCTAATTCAGGATTGGAAAAAAATCTTCTGCTGCACAGAAAAAATTATTGCCGAATTATTTTCAAACAAATGCTTGTTTGAAAATTTTTTTAATTTCTATAAATTTTTTTACTGATTCAAGCAATATTTTTGTTTGATTTTTATTTAACCAACAAAAATGTGGACAACTCTTCAAAAAAATAATAAACGCGTTATTGGTGTCAAGTTTTCATAATTTTGTATAAAATAGTTAACGCTCTTTAATGTTGTCGTCTTTTTGCATTTTTTTATTGATTGTAAGCAACACTTCTTTATGTGAAATATAAGAACAACAACAAAAAACACACACAGTCTATTTTTGGACGCTTTAAAAAAGTGCAACTATAAGAAAAACAATAGCAGAAACAACATTATAAGAAACAAAATTCCGTATTCAATTTTTTAAAACTGTTTGGTTAAATACATCAAATACAAAAATAGAATGATGGCGTAAAACATATCGAGTCGGTCTGCTGCCGTTTTTGGTTACATTACAGCAGCAGAGAGTGATAAAGAAAAACATTGTGTTGTGTTCCTTCAAAAATTATTACAACAAAAAAAATGTGACTCAAAGCCTGCCGGCGGCTCTGCTCTGCCGTCATCTTCTCATACAGTGCTTACTTGTGTGCGCGTCATTGCCTGTGCAAAAACTTTTTTTTTTATTTTGAAATTTAGTATATGAATTTCAGTAAACTTTTTGTTTGATTCAGTTAAATTATTTGTTTGAAAAAATCAGTGTTTTTTTCAATAAAAAAAAATGCAAATTAATTGTTTGAATATGCAAATTTGTTTATAGGACCGATTTCAGACAAAAAATTGTTTGATTCTACAAATTTTTTGTTTGAATTGGAAAAATAATTTTTTCTGTGTGGCATCTTGTACATAATTAATTTGTTCTTGGATTACATCTACAGTTTCTTTAACAAATCTGATGCGAATAGGTCTACAATATCGCGATGATGAAGGTGTTGGATTTTGCCATAATATTTTCTTCTTTTTTGCACAATATATTAGTCGAAGCGGTACGAAACTACTCTGAAAAATATGAGAATCAGAAGCATCATTTTTCACCTTTTGCTTAAATTGTGCCTGGTGTGAGCCATCGCAGCCCCATTTGCTTATTAGTTCGAGAGAGTTGCATTTTTCTATTTGTGAATCACATAAAACATCTTTTAAATATGTAAGTAACCTACTTGCAGTATGATTAAGCAAATCCTGAAGATTTATTTGAGCACATGTTTCCGTTACTTCAAATGATTCTTTTGGAGGATAGCATTCACTTTTTTTTCTCTCTGCAGAATATTGTAGATAGGATAAACCTTCTTATCGGCACTTCGGATTATTTCATATTGTTTTCGAGAAAGATCAGCTTCTACAAATATAGGAAGAGCCTTTAGAGGGGTTAGCTGTTTTACTTTATCCTCTTGTGCAGCTTTGTATGCTTTTTTAACTTTTTAGCTCTTGCCGGAGAAGACACAATTTCTTTAAGCAGACCTGAGGCATCTTTTTTTCCAGACGTTTGTAGTTGTGTTTGGGCAGCGTCCATCAATAAATCAGCATCGTATTGAGTTCGCAAGATTTCAGTTTTTCTTCTCTTACTTCTTTCGGTCAATTCAACGAGCGGCTTTTGTAGTCGTTTCGAAGACGAACTCCCAAATAAAGGTATTGTCACTGTTCCTTCCAGCCATTTGGCAAGCATGCTTACAAATCGATCCTTTTTTCTTTGTGCTGAATGCCAAAATATTTTAAAAAAATATTTGAATTTCTTTAAGCACTGATTTACTACTGATAAAATCTCCTTGACATTTTGAAATTTCGGACAATTTTATAACTAAAAATTGTAATTTCTCTTCAACGAGTTTACATTCTTGTATAATTCGGAATAACTCTTATTTTGTATACACTTTTTCCAATTTACTCTCGAAGCTTCAAAATGGTTCTGATAACAATTTTATGCAATAACTACAATATATATTAAAAAAAACTAAGTACCTAGAGCCCAGATTTGATTTTTTGTTATATATTATTTTTGTTGTTAATGATTTTAAAAGTTATGCAAAACAGGTACATACATTTATTTTGCTCCATAAAATAACGTCATTTAGCGGCCGCACAGTTGGTTAAAACCCGTTACTTACTGTTTCGCACATCCCTTTTTTACACAGGTAATATTAGTCTTAGATGTAATAATTTAAATAAAAAACATCTACGTACAACCAAAACATTTTATGACTGACGAAAGGGTTTCTATCATATGTACCAGAGATCAGCAATGAGTAGTGAAAAAGTAGAGCTAAATCATGACTCATAAATTCTTGTACTTATACTTATACAATTGCATGAGTCAGTATGAGTAGCGAAAAAACGATTCATTGCTGATCTCTGATATGTACCTTTGCAAGATGAGCAAAAACAGAAAAAAGGTGAAATTTTCAAAAAATCATAAAAAATGGCGCAACAACGCGCAACGTTTTTTTTTTTTTAATTTAAAAGTAGAGATTTAAAATTTTATCGTGATGTATAACATTTTTAAGAACTCAACTGACTTCACCTTCAAAAAGCTTTTAAATTTTTTTTTTACAAAAAAGTGAACAAAAAAATCGTTTTTTTTAATTTCGAACTAATTTTTTTATCATAAAAACTTCTAATAAAATTTTTCTAAAAATTTTCATAAGTAGCTGTTTATGTTGTCTTTCACAGAAAAAAAATCAATGTAAAACCTTTATTCGTTTATCTACAAAAAAATATATTGTAAACCTCTCAAAACCGTAAAAAATGAACACGCATGCAATTTAATCAACTTTCCAAATCTCAAGCAAAAGACTTGAAAATTCACTATACGATGCAGAACTTTGTTGTCTGTCGAGCTGCGTACTTAAATTTTTTTCATTTCTTAAATTTAATTTTTTGCCTAATGTCCGACTAGATTGGCAAAAAACCCCTATGTGCGTTGTTTAGAAAGTTAGAACTAATTTGTTGTATTTGTTTGTTTGTTAGTTTTTTTTCCACATATATACCGAACGGAACAGTATATAATGTTTAATTTTCGAACACTGATTAGAATATGTAGTTACCGAACAATTTTAAATCGAATGAGAATTTTTTCCAACTTTTTTTTTCTTTTACGAAAACCTAGAGTACCAACGAATTCGTGGATGTAATAATGAACCTTTTTTTTTATTAAATTACGCATGCATTTTTTTCAGTGCATAAAACGCTTTTGCCTTTTTGATTCCTTTGGTTCATAAAAAAACAAATTTTTCATTTTGCCTTAATTATAATATTTCTGCTGTTCATCATTATAATGGCAGGCGGATTGCTTCTGTTGTTTAAATAATAATAATGTTTCTATCATAATAGGCTCCATTTATTTTTAACTCATACTACCGGGATATCAACCTTTCAAGCAATGAAATCCTGACACCCCAACTACAATATTAATCTTTATTGTTGAAAGAAAACTTGTAAACACTTGAGCACGAACTCGCAATATAATTTCTTCCTCCCCACCTCTCTTTTTGCTTAAACACTCATATTACTCATTCACTATCTTAAACACTCTCTGTCCCAGTAAACAGTCAGGTTTGAGGTAAAATTGAGAAAGACTTGAGATTTATTAAATTGCACTAAATAAAAAAACTATTTGGTTGCATTTGTATTATCGATTTGAAAGTGAATTGAATATCGAATTAAAAGTGATTTGTAGTCGAATAAAAAACAATTGTATTCAGGTTTTCAAGACAAAGTCTTGACAGAAACAATACAAATAAACAGAGAAAAGGACGCAACATGTTATTTGAAATTTAAAAATGATAATAACAGTAAATTTCGAATCACCAGTACTACTGGTTAAAGGATTGATGTTTGACTGTTGGCTGGCGGGCACCGCAGTGGTGCGCGGTTAGAACTCAAAGATTTTCCGAGGATAGAATGTGGTGATTCTTGAAACATGTAAAAATCAACCCGGGTTCTAGTCCCAGCTGAGCCAAAGAAAAATTATCAATAAATTTTAATAAAAAGTCCAAGTTGTAAAATTCCTTCCTCAGTGAAAATTAATTTAATGAAAATAAGATTTGATGAACTCAAGCCTAATTAAAGAATATCAAAAGTTATAAATTAACAGTTCATCTATAAATCCAAATTGTTCTTGAAAATATAATTCATATAATCCTTAAGGTGTGAAAAATATATTAAAGAATTACTGACGATGTCAATGATCTAATATTTGATGATACTCGAGATTTAAGTTTCCTGGAAATTAGGCAAGCTTGATCTTAAATCATTTCCAAAATAGGCTTAAAATAGATTTGATATTCATTTGAGAAAGAAATAAAACATCAACAGAATGTTTTAAAGCTATTTTTTTTTGCAGAAAATTTTCCAAAATAATTTTCAAATTTCCTCACATCATTATCGAATTCAAACCAACAGTTAAATTGAAAAAATCGCCCCTTTTTTATAACTCGTTGTCGATATCAACGTAAATTTTATGTTCTTGTCACATCAAGTCGATTATAACATCTCTTCGACGGTTATTTGGTATTTTTTGAGAATGTTGTTTGACGTCGACTATTTATTGAAAATCTGACAAAAAAAAAAAAAAAATCCCATCTCTAATTATTTTTTTTTATGAAACAAATTTAAAGGTGTGTTTTGAAAAAACTAATGGTGTTTTCTTTTCTAAAAAAAAATGTGACATTTTATTTAAAAAAATGCAATTTGGTGTCTGTTTCTTAAAAATGTTGCTCCCGAAAAGGGTGAGTTTTTAAGAATAAAACAATCCACCCTTTTCGGGAGCAAAATTTTTCAGAAACAGACACCAAATTGCATTTTTTTAAAATAAAATGTCACATTTTTTTTGTAGAAAAGAAAACACCATAAAAGTAAACAAATACTCAAAGTAATGAACTGATTTAGTTATTTAAGTGCTACTCCATATTGGGCTTGCGAAGTCGAAAAATTTTGGTTCTGTGAAATAAGTCCCACGTTTTCGGGGACTTATTTAATTTGGATTTTATTTCATTATGAAATAACTCCCAGGCAAAAAATTAAATAAAACCGAGAGGGCTGGGAGCTATTTCATAATGAAATTACTCCCACTTTTGTATGAAAAATTGTTGGTTTCTAGGGACTTATTGCACCTGGGAGTTATTGCGCGAAGTCTAAATTCTTATGTATTTGAAGTACAGGGGGGTTGATAAACTTTTGTAGGACTCATTTATACATTAAATTGTAACAATGCAACAGTGCAATAACTGCCAATGAAATTAATCCTAAAATAAATTAAATAAGTCCCAAACTGGAAAAAGAAATAAATCCCAAAAAAATTAAATAATTTCCAAGTCTAAAATGAAACAAACCCTAACTTTTGGGAGTTGTTTCATTATGAAATAACTCCTAAAGACATTAATGAAATAACTTCCATCCATCAAAAAAAAAAAAAAAAAAAAAAAAATAAGGCAAAAAAAAAAAAAAATTTAAGAAAACCCAAAGAAATTTATTATATATTCGTTTTACTTGAATACTTACATATCAGATTACCAAGAAACTAACATTGAGTTTTTGACATTTTGGTAACAAATGGGGCATTTTATTGATCCTGACCTCTTATAATGACAGCTGCCTGCAGTTTAAGATCGCAGCTATAGCAAGTTTTTAGGTGCTTGCATGCCAAAAAGAGAGTATTTGATTCACTACCCATACATGGGGCACAATCGTTTGTACAAGGATTATCTCCTTTATGGTATAACAAACACCGGCTACGCTCTTTGTATATCCATTCTTCAGCCGGTTGCAAGGATTTTCTTCTTCACTCTCCCTCTTTTCACGTTTTTAATATACATCCTTTAACTTTTCAAAATATTGCAAATGTATGAGTAGCAACTGTTTAAACTATCCTGTTATAAATACCGTTTAAAATGTTAAACAATTTTAAGAAATTGTAAATAATTGAAAACGAAATAACTCCCACAGCAAATGAAATAACACCGAAAACCAAAATAAAATGAAATAACTCCCACGTTTATTTTTTCGGGGACTTATTTCACTTGGATTTTATTTTATTATGAAATAACTTCCAGGCAAAAAATGAAATAAAACCGAGAGGGCTGGGAGCTATTTCATAATAAAATTACTCCCACATTTGTATGAAAAATTGTTGGGTCTAATTAAATTTTTTCTTTGGGACTTATTACACCTGGGAGTTATTGCACGGAGTCAAAATTTTTATGTATATGAAATACAGGGGGGTTGATAAACTTTTGCAGGACTCATTTATACATTAAATTGTAACAATTATTAATAAAATTTGTGTCCATAAGTTCATTTAAATCAATATTTTGTCATTTCAAACGTATTTAATCACTAAATTTACTTTCTAGCTAAAATTTCTTTGACTTTCATTTGAGTCGTTGCAAAATTTCCTGCCGATTAAACAGAGTCAATTCCACTTGACGGCGACTTAAAAGCGCCGTACAAAATCTCCAGTGACTGTCAATACAAATCGATTGCTGTCAATAAAACTTTGGTAATACAATTGCTGTTTCGTTGACGTCAATTTGTGCCGATGTCCACTTTCATAATAGTGGTGATTATATTAAAAAAAAATTAAACCATTAAACTTATATTTCAAAATGAGAACGATTTGAAGTCAAAAGCTTGGAAAAATATATTTATTTGTAATTTTGTAGGATTTTTATGTTAAACGTAAATAATGGTTTTATAATTATATTTATGTTTGCTGGGTTTATAGTTTTATAGCTTTTATAAAAAAATTCGTTTGTTTTTTTTTTGCCTGCCTCTGCCACCGTCTGACTAATTGTAGTTTATGCTAAAACTACAACAACAACGGAAACTAACGTAAAATTGTCAGTTTCCTTCTGTTTTATATTTTTAGTGTTGCTGTTGTTTTTTTTTATTATTTTGTTGGCATATTTGTGAACTAAACCTTTTTTCTTCCGCCATGTTTAAATTGATAAGCTTGAGTTATTAAACTGACTGATTGGATAAATAAATAATAAAAAAAATTGTTGGGATTTTTGGAAACACCCACACAAATGAATTTTTAAAAGAAAAAAAAATTTTTCCACAGTTTAACCAAACATGATAAAAAACATTTAAGGACTATCAAAATGTTCGAAGGACATGATAAACAAAAACTTTGGAATTTTATTTAATTATGATTTTTTTTATAAGTTAACAGTATTTTAATTCATTTTTGTATTATTCCCCTTTTTAAGGTTTTGTTTTAGCAGCGGGCAGAAAAAAGAATCAAATCATTAATCCCGCAAATATTTTAAAAGAAGAACAGAAAGGAAACAGAGAAAAATCCCTTTCACAAACTTAAGCTTTTACACACAAAAATACACCGACCACATTCAATATTCATTAAATTAAAATGCTTGATCGTAAAACATTATTTTAAGTTGAGTGATCAATTATGAAGTACTTTTGCCAAAACTGTCTAATATCGAAAAAAATTGCTTTGCTTTTGAGGAGCAGTGTTTTGGGAAAAAGCTCAGTATAAATATTTATTTATTTAACTATTTATAAAAGTGATAGTTAGATTATTATTATTTTTTACCTGCAGCGTAGGTCCACCTCATGCGCTTACCAATCACCTCTATGTGTGGAACACCATAAAAGTAAACAAATACTCAAAGTAATGAACTGATTTAGTTATTTAAGTGCTACTCCATATTGGGCTTGCGAAGTCGAAAAATTTTGGTTCTGTGAAATAAGTCCCACGTTTTCGGGGACTTATTTAATTTGGATTTTATTTCATTATGAAATAACTCCCAGGCAAAAAATTAAATAAAACCGAGAGGGCTGGGAGCTATTTCATAATGAAATTACTCCCACTTTTGTATGAAAAATTGTTGGTTTCTAGGGACTTATTGCACCTGGGAGTTATTGCGCGAAGTCTAAATTCTTATGTATTTGAAGTACAGGGGGGTTGATAAACTTTTGTAGGACTCATTTATACATTAAATTGTAACAATGCAACAGTGCAATAACTGCCAATGAAATTAATCCTAAAATAAATTAAATAAGTCCCAAACTGGAAAAAGAAATAAATCCCAAAAAAATGAAATAATTTCCAAGTCTAAAATGAAACAAACCCTAACTTTTGGGAGTTGTTTCATTATGAAATAACTCCTAAAGACATTAATGAAATAACTTCCATCCATCAAAAAAAAAAAAAAAAAAAAAAAAATAAGGCCAAAAAAAAAAAAAATTTAAGAAAACCCAAAGAAATTTATTATATATTCGTTTTACTTGAATACTTACATATCAGATTACCAAGAAACTAACATTGAGTTTTTGACATTTTGGTAACAAATGGGGCATTTTATTGATCCTGACCTCTTATAATGACAGCTGCCTGCAGTTTAAGATCGCAGCTATAGCAAGTTTTTAGGTGCTTGCATGCCAAAAAGAGAGTATTTGATTCACTACCCATACATGGGGCACAATCGTTTGTACAAGGATTATCTCCTTTATGGTATAACAAACACCGGCTACGCTCTTTGTATATCCATTCTTCAGCCGGTTGCAAGGATTTTCTTCTTCACTCTCCCTCTTTTCACGTTTTTAATATACATCCTTTAACTTTTCAAAATATTGCAAATGTATGAGTAGCAACTGTTTAAACTATCCTGTTATAAATACCGTTTAAAATGTTAAACAATTTTAAGAAATTGTAAATAATTGAAAACGAAATAACTCCCACAGCAAATGAAATAACACCGAAAACCAAAATAAAATGAAATAACTCCCACGTTTATTTTTTCGGGGACTTATTTCACTTGGATTTTATTTTATTATGAAATAACTTCCAGGCAAAAAATGAAATAAAACCGAGAGGGCTGGGAGCTATTTCATAATAAAATTACTCCCACATTTGTATGAAAAATTGTTGGGTCTAATTAAATTTTTTCTTTGGGACTTATTACACCTGGGAGTTATTGCACGGAGTCAAAATTTTTATGTATATGAAATACAGGGGGGTTGATAAACTTTTGCAGGACTCATTTATACATTAAATTGTAACAATTATTAATAAAATTTGTGTCCATAAGTTCATTTAAATCAATATTTTGTCATTTCAAACGTATTTAATCACTAAATTTACTTTCTAGCTAAAATTTCTTTGACTTTCATTTGAGTCGTTGCAAAATTTCCTGCCGATTAAACAGAGTCAATTCCACTTGACGGCGACTTAAAAGCGCCGTACAAAATCTCCAGTGACTGTCAATACAAATCGATTGCTGTCAATAAAACTTTGGTAATACAATTGCTGTTTCGTTGACGTCAATTTGTGCCGATGTCCACTTTCATAATAGTGGTGATTATATTAAAAAAAAATTAAACCATTAAACTTATATTTCAAAATGAGAACGATTTGAAGTCAAAAGCTTGGAAAAATATATTTATTTGTAATTTTGTAGGATTTTTATGTTAAACGTAAATAATGGTTTTATAATTATATTTATGTTTGCTGGGTTTATAGTTTTATAGCTTTTATAAAAAAATTCGTTTGTTTTTTTTTTGCCTGCCTCTGCCACCGTCTGACTAATTGTAGTTTATGCTAAAACTACAACAACAACGGAAACTAACGTAAAATTGTCAGTTTCCTTCTGTTTTATATTTTTAGTGTTGCTGTTGTTTTTTTTTATTATTTTGTTGGCATATTTGTGAACTAAACCTTTTTTCTTCCGCCATGTTTAAATTGATAAGCTTGAGTTATTAAACTGACTGATTGGATAAATAAATAATAAAAAAAATTGTTGGGATTTTTGGAAACACCCACACAAATGAATTTTTAAAAGAAAAAAAAATTTTTCCACAGTTTAACCAAACATGATAAAAAACATTTAAGGACTATCAAAATGTTCGAAGGACATGATAAACAAAAACTTTGGAATTTTATTTAATTATGATTTTTTTTATAAGTTAACAGTATTTTAATTCATTTTTGTATTATTCCCCTTTTTAAGGTTTTGTTTTAGCAGCGGGCAGAAAAAAGAATCAAATCATTAATCCCGCAAATATTTTAAAAGAAGAACAGAAAGGAAACAGAGAAAAATCCCTTTCACAAACTTAAGCTTTTACACACAAAAATACACCGACCACATTCAATATTCATTAAATTAAAATGCTTGATCGTAAAACATTATTTTAAGTTGAGTGATCAATTATGAAGTACTTTTGCCAAAACTGTCTAATATCGAAAAAAATTGCTTTGCTTTTGAGGAGCAGTGTTTTGGGAAAAAGCTCAGTATAAATATTTATTTATTTAACTATTTATAAAAGTGATAGTTAGATTATTATTATTTTTTACCTGCAGCGTAGGTCCACCTCATGCGCTTACCAATCACCTCTATGTGTGGATGCATCCAGCCCAGCCGGATACAATTTGATTGCTGGAGCTGTATGCTATGGAGTGTATAATCTTGCCGGACAATCCACTCGTCTCTTGTTTAGGAGCTGAAGTTATCTAACCTCCGCTGTTTTTGTTGAGTAGCAACAATACTTAGCGGTGGACCTCCTTTAGGCCAATCTCTCCCACAAAAAGTGAAAAATCAGCTATTTATTGGGGTTTTCAAGCTAGCCCTTTGCGGGGCTTTGGATTTAAAGCCACAACCACATCGTGATTTCCGAAAGTAGAAGAAAGTGCAACCTTGTAGAACTAATTATTTGAAAGTTAAAAGCCTTTCCCGCAAGAAATATACAAACCAATAGTCTTTCGGTTGCCTGCTCACCGGGGGCTACTGGCTCCTTAAAGATCTGAAGGTCAAATTGCGACTAAAGTCAGTAAGCGGTAATCATGCAGCTGAGTTAAACTATTTTCTTTCTACACAGAAAAAATAATTTTTCCAATTCAAACAAAAAATTTGTAGAATCAAACAATTTTTTGTCTGAAATCAGTCCTATAAACAAATTCGCATATTTAAACAATTTATTTGCATTTTGTTTATTGAAAAAACACCGATTTTTTCAAACAAATAATTTAACTGAATCAAACAAAAAGTTTACTGAAATCCATATAAATTTCAAACAAATAATTTTGCTGAATCGAACAAAAAAGTTTTTGCACAAGCAATCACTGTTGGAGAAGATGAAGCAGAGCAGAGCGGCCCGGCTGGCTTTGAGACACATACTTTTGTTGGAATAATTTTTGAACGAATTCTTATTTATATGTACACACAATGTTTTTCTTCATCACTCACTGTTGCTGCATCCTTTTCTTTGCTAATGAAGAAGAAATGTTACCAAAAACGGCGGCAGACCGACCCGATATGTTTTTCGTCATCATTTTATTTTTGTATTTGGTGTATTTAAGTAAACAGTTTGAAAAAATTGAATACAGGATTTTGTTTTTTTTACCAACTTTGAAACCAACCAAAAATTTATTTTGTTTCTGTTGTTTAAAAGGAGTGAAACGTTTTTTTACCTGCTATTGTTTTTGTTGTTTTTACTACAAACCTCGTCACGCTATTTTATCATTTTTCTTATTGCTGTACTTTTTTAAAGCGTCCACATGTGTTTTTTGTTGTAGTTCTTATATTTCACATAAAGAAGTGTTGCTTACGATCTAATAAAAAAATGCAAAAAAACGACAACATTAAGGAGCGTTAAATATTTCATACAAAATTATGAAAACTTGAAACCAATAACGCGTATATTATATTTTTGAATAGTTGTCATCATTTTTGTTGGTTAAATAAAAATCAAACAAAAATATTAATTGAATCAGTAAAAAAATTTGTAGAAATCAAAAAAATTTTCAAACAAGCGTTTGAAATAATTTTTTCTGTGTATGACTTAGAGCTTAGACTTGTAACTAACCAACCGGGCTACCATCCTGCGACCTAAAATTTTATTTTATTTTTATAAAGTTTGTTTTTTTTTTAAATAAAATTAACCATATCTTCGAATGTGCTTCTATGACAGGGATGTTAGATGTGACGATTTTACGTAATTTTGACGATTTTTTTCGATGAATTTACCAAAATGACGATTGACGATTTTTAATGTAGAGTCACTTAGGTTTTGACGATTTAATCCCGTCAATAAATTTAGTTTAAACTTTAATCCGGCATCAATTTTATAACACTTCAATCTGGCAAGTAAAGTTTTTTCTTACCCAACGTTTCCACATGCAGGTAATTAATGGCAAGTAGTGTACACGTATTATCAACGAAAAATCGAGGAAACAGCCGATTGGCTGAATGTGCAAAAATTGTGTGAATGTTAGTGAAAAAGTGTCAGTGTATTGAGTTTTTCGAACTTGCACTTGCATGTGGAAACGGAGTGTTAGTTTATATACGTATGTAGAGGCGAATATATATTTATACTAGCGGACCCGACGAACTTCACCTCGTCCCAATTTTAAGCCATCAGACCAACTTTAGAGTAATAATAATTACAACACAAATATTTGAATTTTCAATGTGCTTTATTTGAATGGAATCAGTAGAGATCGATTTGATAAACAATGTTTTTCGATTTGTTTTCCGGCGCAAAAAGAAATAACGAAGACTGTTTCCCAACACGCGAACATGCAACGTGCAGCTGACCGTGCGAAAAACAGGGAAATTCGAGATTAATCCCACAGACTTCTAGCGATTGGCCTTGCGATTTATTGATTGTCATCGCAAATGCCAATCGAACGGGGAACTGAATCCGCTTGAATTGGAATTTAAGTTCAGTCGGAATAATGGGAATTCGGTGATAAGGACTTCTTCTCCTTTGAATTTGCCCTTGATGATTGTCGCCTGAATCGCATTGTTCATTAGTTTTTTGACGGACAACCGCGTACCGTTGCACAATTTCGGAGGATTGAGATTCCGCAACATGATTATGATTGATACCACCTTCAGCTGTAAATTATGCGGCGGAGTTCCTGGTACATCCAGCGAGTTCAAAAATTCCGTCGGTTCATTTTCGTCGGTCACGCAGTCAACAGGTTTGTACGTATGCAGTTGTCCTGCGATTTGACTTTGAATAATTAAGTTTAAGCTATCGACGTCCTTGTTCTTCGCTGCTAGTATTGCCCGTTCACCAATCCAATCGAAATTTTTGTAAATTTGTGCATTGCCGGGGAACACTTTGCTGATGAGTTCCTCCTTGGAAGATGTGAATTCACAAAAATTTTCATCAACAGGAATTTGGCTGTTGCCAAGCAGCCGATGGGTCGTTCTGCAACGTGTCTCTCATGTTTTTGGTAAAGTGCAACTTCTTTAAGTTAAGTTCATCCGCAGCAGAAGATTTGGGGATGATGGGAAGTGTTTGACGAAAATCTCCGGAGAGCAATATCAAAGCCCCACCAAATCGTCGTGAGTGTTAAAAATTCTATATTTTTTGGTTTTGTATGATTTTATACTTAATATTTTTTTAATGTTTTAATAGAGTGATTAATCCGTGTTGATAAAAAAACGATTTTTTATATGACGATTTTATGACGGCTTTTTTCAAAACTAATGACGATTATGACGATTTTCTTTTTTAAATTTTGACGATAATTAAAAAAAAAAAACATCTAACATCACTGTTCTATGAGTCAGATTTCAATTTATCGGGTGATTTTTAGCTATTATCTTTTTGGCAACACTGGTTTAAACAGCTGACGCGCGTTTCGTGTTTTGTTTCACTTTCAAACATCTTCAGTTTGGTCTATAATTTAACCATGAATCGTCTTACAAACGAACAACGCTTGCAAATTATAGAATTTCATTATCAAAATGCGTGCTTTCTTAAGAAAGTTCATCGCGCGCTTCTTGTGTTCAGCGACGAAGCCCATTTTTGGCTCAATGGGTACGTTAATAAGCAGAATTGTCGATTTTGGAGTGAAGATCAGCCAGAAGCATTGCAAGAGCTACCAATGCATCCAGAAAAAGTCACAGTTTGGTGCGCTTTATGGGCTGGTGGCATCATTGGACCGTACTTATTCAAAGATGATGCGAATCGTAACGTAACTGTGAATGGTGAGCGCTACCGTGAGATGATATCCAATTTTTTTTGCCCAAAATGCAAGAGCTTGACTTGCATGACATGTGGTTTCAACAAGACGGTGCCACATGCCACACAGCACGCTTAAAATGGACTTATTGAGAGGCGAGTTCGGTGAACATTTTATTTCACGTTCGGGACCAGTCAATTGGCCGCCTAGATCGTGTGATTTAACGCCTTTAGACTATTTTTTGTGGGGCTATGTTAAACACATGCCCGCTTCAATTGACGCATTGGAAAACAACAAATGTTGACCGTGACTGCACCTCAAATGGTCCATCCGCTTAGTCCAATTTTGGCATACTCTTTCCAACATAAATGCTTCAATATTCATGAGATATCGGCCGAGATGTTGGAAAGAGTATGCCAAAATTGGACTAAGCGGATGGACCATTTGAGGCGCAGTCACGGTTAACATTTGCATGAAATAATATTCAAACTTTAAATTATATGGACCGTACAATCGATTCAAATAAAGATTTCATGCATTTTTCTGAATTTTATGTGTTTTTTTAAACGTTCCTATAGCTCTTAATAAATCACCCGATATAAATGGTTAACACAATTAAAATAATTTATGAAAAAGAAATAATTCTCAAATTCTTTTTTTTATTTTGTTGTCTTATAAAAAGCGCACCTCTAACTGCGTAACCCATTAAAAATGTTCTCGTTGTAATAAGATTTATATCAGAACCTTTTTATATTCATGTATGAATGTAGTTGTGCGTGTATGATTAAATTTTTTTTAATATAAAATCGAGGTCCTTTGTGAAAAGGTGTAAAAAGTTTAAATGAATTTACGTGTTTTTTGTTTTGTTCTCATCCAGTTATTTTTTATTAAACTAACAATAGAAAATGAAAAATTAATGTTTGCTAATAAATTAAGGGAAGCTTTGTAAAAAAAAATGTTTTAAATAGTCATAAAGAGAAACAACAAAATTTTAATTATTTTTGTTAATTCAATTAATTTTATTTTTAATTTAGTTGCCCCAGACATTCGGACAAATATTGGGTATTTTAAAGCGGAATTTATGGCGGTTCTTTAAGCAACGGAACTAGTGGCTGGAAGCATTGAGAAGGGGAGCGATGTAACATTCTACGTTGGTAGTCATGAAGCTTTTAAAGCTCTGAATTAAGACAATGCCAGATCAATGCTAGTTCGAGAAGGCAAAAGAGTTCTTAGCTGTTACTACTTGTTTAGACTATGGTAGGCTACTGGATCGGCAAATTTTGCAAAAAAGTCGTCAAAATCGTCAAATTTTCTTAGTAAAATCGTTAGATTTAGCTATTTTCCGATTGTTTTAGTTGAAATAAAAAGAATTATTTAAATGTATTAATTGTCTCAAAAATTCGCTTAAAATAAAACCGCTATTCTCACTTCTATTGGCATGTTTTAGCTTATTTAACAAACCAACCTTAATAAGATCGGCAACAATTTTTGAATATGATAAATTCCGTTTTTTTAAAATCCAAAATAGAAAAATATTTGAAAAACATTTTGGTAGAACAAATACATAACTAAATTCTCAAAGCTCAAAAAATATCTTTAATTATTCATAAAAAAGTGCGAAAATTGGGAGACACATGAACTGAGAGAAATTAAACATCGATTTTACTCATCAGAAATTCTATTTGATTGCTTAAAAAATGGTTAAAGAATGGATCTATTACCAGAGTCCCAACCGTAAACTTTTATATTTATATAAATGAAGTAATTCAAAAATACGGAATTCTAAAAATTTTGTAAATTTTAAAAAAATTTGTCATTTGAAAAATCGTCAAATTTAGGGTGTAAATCGTCTAATCATCAGTGGGCCATTTTTAAACTTCAAAATCTTTAAAGCTGGTAGCCTTGACTGCGATATCAAGAACAATCAAATTGCCGGCGAACTTGTACGACAAGTTTTACCACTACACTTGGCAGTCAGGGAGCTTGCAAATTTGAGGCACTTACATAAGGTCATCAGAGAGTTTAATTTGGAAAGGATAAGTAGATCCTGGGAAAGAAGGCTTGACTGTCAGATAACTAGAGCTCAGCGGCCTCAAGTTGACATACACAATATCGGCTTTCTTCTAGGAGTGAGTAGTGGTACCCTGAGAATCACAATCGGTTTCATAACAAGATATTAGTTCATTAGCAATATGTCAAACAAAATGGATAGTTGCATTCTAAACTTCTGCATATTGTGCAAAGAAGTGCCATTGAGCATATTTGGCTATCGCAAGACGCCTAATCTTTAAGCTGAACCCCTACAGCTGTATAATAGTTAATTGGGCTATAGGAAAGATATACATATACATACACGCATACAACATTCTTCAATCCTACATCACATGGCGATCCTGCCCACTCGGACCACCAGATTTTTGTAGATCCTACATTTCGTCAGCTCAGAACTGGTTTGGCGCATATGCCAAAAAGTCGGAGTGGAGAAAAACGACAAAGCAGATTTACATGAAGATTTCTCAAAATGTACCCGATAGAATTTTTTTATATTTTTGCCACTGCTTCCGGTATATGTTTTGAAGAAAAATTTAAGTTTTTGCGCACTTTCATGAATAAAGTTGGAATTTAATAGTATTTTTTTGAAAATGAAAAATATTGTTTTGTGCCGCATACGCCACTTTTCTAAAAAAAAATTAAAAACGTGGCTTTTTGTGCTGCATACGTATACTTATTGCGACTGACTCATTCATCATCATACAGCCTAAGCTTCTGAAGCTAAAGACTTAAAATTTGGACCGGAGTTTGATCTCTCCCCAAATCGATCCACTAAGACGGGAGTTTTAAAAATTCGACTGTTTAGGCGGTAAAAAAGGGTAAATTCGGAAACCTTTTATCTCCAAAACTAAAAGAGATACAAAAAAACTGTAAAACATATCGTTGTTCTTTTGAAAAATAAGTGGACAGGTGTGTGGTACTTTTTTGAAATTCGGCTCTTTTAGGGTAAAAAGGGTAAAACCTGAATTTTGGTACGTTTTTGTCAGCCCATCTATCTTTTGATCCAATAAACCTAGAAAAAAAGTTAGTACCACATTCGAAACTTATCAAAAAATACGAATACAACTTTGGTACTTTTTTGAAATTCGAACGTTTAAGGCTAAAAATCGTAACTATTCTTGGTACTTTTTTACAAAACATTTTGCATTTTTGCAATTTTTGATACTATAATGGGGGGAAAAAATAGTACCAAAATGGGAAATACGGGAAATATAATATCTTTCTTCCGTTTTTTGGTTCTACAACTGGTATTTTTTAATCATCGTTAATATTTGACCTCAAAACATAAAATTCAACATGCAATGTCCTGAATGAATGCTTTATATCTCAGAAACCACAAAAAATTTCGCCAAACAGATTTTTGATTCAAAAAGTGGATATTTAAAATATATATACCCCATACCTAACTCAATTTTTTTTTAAAATGGTCGGTAGGTCAAATAAATTCTGAGCTGACGATTTAACGTTTAACGTTTGAACTAGCACTCTTGTAGTAATTTGAAACATTTTACACGGTCTTCGGTTGTTAAACGATCTGATGGTTAAATTGTAAGGGCCGATGTTTAATGTGAACCACACCTAAACGCCAAGTTTTTTTCCAAATTTTATTTGACATTTCTCTATTTCAGACTTACTCAATTTGAACCATGGAGAGATACACAATCCAACAACGTGTTAAAGTTATCCAGACTTATTATGAAAATGGGCGTTCAAATCAAAATGCATATCGTGCACTTCGTGATTTTTTTGGTCAATTTGATCGTCCAAATGTGCGTACAACCGCAAAAATCGTGGAAAAATTCGAGCAAACCGGGTCTGTAGAAGATGTGAAAACACCAGTGCATACTCGTACTGCAGAAAATATTGCTGCTGTTCGCGATAGTGTGGCTGAAGAGCCGTCCACCTCAACTCGTCGTCGTGCCCAACAATCGCACCTCTCACGCTCGTCGTTGATGAACATTATGCATAAAGACTTGCATTTACACGCTTACAAGGTGCAATTGGCTCAAGAACTAAAGCCTCTTGACCATTCCAAACGTCGTGAATGGGCAGAATGGTGGCAAGAAATGGCAACAGTGGATGATCAATTTTCGAAGAAAATCATCTTCAGTGATGAGGCACATTTTCACCTCAGTGGATTCGTCAATAAACAGAATTGCCGCATTTGGGCGAATGAGAATCCAAGAGTGATTGTCGAAAAACCAATGCACCCACAAAGAGTGACTGTTTGGTGCGGTTTATGGGCTGGCGGCATCATCGGGCCGTATTTTTTCCAAAATGAGGCCGGTCAGGCAGTTACTGTGAATGGTGTTCGCTATCGTGAGATGATAACGAACTTTTTATGGCCCGAAATGGAAGATATGGATGTGGACGATATGTGGTTTCAGCAGGGCGGTGCCACTTGCCACACAGCTAACGAAACAATGGCTCTTTTGCGCAACAAATTCAATGGCCGTGTTATCTCACGTAATGGCGTTGTCAATTGGCCGCCAAGATCATGTGATTTGACACCGTTGGACTTTTTTCTTTGGGGTTATTTGAAAGAAAAGGTGTACGTCGATAAGCCAGCAACAATTCAAGAGCTAAAGGATGAGATAATTCGGCACATTAACGGCATAGAACCTCCATTATGCCTCAGGGTCATCGAAAATTTGGACCATCGGATGGAGGTGTGCCGCCGTGGTCGCGGCGCCCATTTGGCCGATATTTTGTTTCATACATAATTGAGTAATACCAATATATCATAATAAAATAAAATTACAATAATTTACTAAATAGTTTGTGTTTTATTCAAAACCAACATCGGCCCTTGATATTTTATATCAAATAAATTGTGTAATGACGTTATAAGTTGATAGTTAAAGTTTTAAAGCAAAAAATTATTTTTTTTTCTTTTTAGCGTATTCAAATAAAATCTTGTTTTTTAAAAAAGTTTTTTTCTTTTAATTTATTAAGTTTTACTTTTTAGCGTTAAATAGAAGCTACTTTTAAAAAAATGTTTTTAACTTTTAATTATTTTAAAAGTCGCATTCGTATACTCGGCAAGCATTAAAAACTTAGTCTGACATATTTTATCTAGAGTGACGTCACTTTATTTTTTGAGTGCCCCGGTAGGCTAGCTAGTAGTGAGCTAGTCTATCAACCCCGGGGTTGCGGGTTCGATTCCCGCCAGAGACTCTGGTTTCTTTCCTGCAGACAAGCGTCAAGCTTCGCGGGGATTAGCATAGGGAATTAAAAAAAAAAAAAGATATTCTTAGCAAGCCCTTTCATTTGATAGCCATAGTGTAGAAGAGCATTACAAATAACTAGTCCGTCAGGTTGTTTATGCCCGTTATATTGGATGTAGAGTGGCCACTTTATTGTTCTTAGCAAGCCCTTTTATTTGATACCCATAGTGTAGAAGTGCATTAAAAACAACTAGTCCGTCATGTTGTGTGTGCCCGCCAAACTGGAATTAGATTAACCATTTTATTTTTCGAGTTATTCGTAGCAAGCCCTTTCATTTGATACCCATATTGTAAAAGTACATTTATTATAACTAGTCCGTCATGTTTTGTGTACCCGCCATATTGGAATTAGAGTGACCACTTTATTTTTTCAGTTGTTCTTAGCAAGCCCTTTCATTTGATACCCATATTGTAGAAGTGCATTAAATATAACAAGTCCGTTATGTTGTTTGTGCCCGTCATATTTGACTTAGAATGACATCATACATTTAGCCATGCATTGTCATCCAAACTGAACGTGTATACAAAGTTTCAGCTCAATCGGTTGAAGATAAGTGCTTCAAAATTGAGTTGCAAGATTCCACCCGAACAAACATACATACATACATACATTGTAAGTTAAATAAGAGCTTTTAATTAAAAAAACACAATTGTAAACAAAATTGAATTGAAGAATATTCTTCAATATAACAATTTGTTGGTTAATTGAATACAGTTTCTTTAAGTATATTATTAGCTTTGTTTTCTTGAATTTAGACAAGAATTAACCCCTATTTTTTCAGTATAAATAACACAAAAAACCTTTATTAATTAATGTGCAAAAAAACATTTTCTTTTTAACACTTAAAAAAATTAACGCAATAGAATCTCTAATAACCGGATGCCAAAGGAACAAAAGGGATATCATCTTAAAACTTTCCTTCTGGGCTACTGCGAGAACAGGTAAACCCTGCCCAACGAAAGGGGCTGTCCATTAAAGAAGATCACACTCTATTTATTTATCAAAATGTGTGTTGAAAAACTTTCTGGTTTTCCACAAACTTTTTGTAATTGACTGTTTTCTTTTAAGACTATTTCAAATTACTTTAAAGCTTGAACAGAAAATGTTTTAAAAGTCAACAGCTTTTCGTCACTGATTAAATTTTCAAAGTTCACAAACTCATCCTAAAACGAACTAAACAAACTCCCATTAAAACCCCATCTCTTTCCTGGCAACATAATGCTTCAATAATTCACTGTTTTGTTGAACTTCGTTACGCATAAAGTGGAAATAATGATGACGAAGAACTTTTTCTTTTGTTTTGCATCAAAATTTACACACAAAAATTGTCAAAAGGATGTCATCGAGTTTTCTGAAAAAGTGCCTAAATGCGAGGCTGGCTGAATCTCAGGTAGGAAGACAGACAGACATGATATTTAAAATGTCGTAATTGGGAAAATATGTTTGTTGTGTTACGACAGCACCACCAGCCATAAAACTTTTTGACAACATGTGTGACCACAACATGAGAAACTGAAATGAGGTTTTTCTTCATTGTCATTGTGCCAGTCAGTCAGTCGTTGCCGTTTTGTTTGAATAAACTTTATAATTAAACTAGACACTTGTTCTAAACTTTAAAACTTAAAATTATGCAGACTTAAATATCGATGACAGCAGTTATTAAAAAAACTATTTATTATAGTTCTGGGAATACTGAGATCTTTGGGTTCACAACAACTTTGTGTTTTGCTTTTTTTTCGAAAACTTTTTACTTAAAGGCAAGTGAAAAGTTTTATTAAAAGAAAAGGGGTGGTTTCTCAAATGTTTTACTAAGAAGTATATTTCAAACCGCTATTATTTTGCGGTGATGTTGTTAAAACAATTTTAATTATGTTCAAGTTTCTTAAAATCTTAAAGGTTTTTCTATGATTTATGCACAAGTGTTCGGCCCAAATTAATTAATTTAATTGTGCTATTGACATTGATACTTCAAAAAAGTGTTTCATGATCATGTTCGTTTTCATTTTTACACGCAACAAGAAGGGAATTTTCATGCAAAACAAAATATTGACTCATGTTTTATAAGTCAATTGTATAAAAATAAATCTTAAAGAAAAATAACATATTAAAAGAAATTATAAAAGAAAAACAAATTGTTTCGTAAATCAACAAACCATGAAGGAAATTTTGTTGGCTTTTTTTCGTTTTGTTTGTCTTTTTTTTCTAAACAACTTGCAACATTGATAATGAAAAGAACAACCCAATCAAAGCAGAAAAATCTATTCTACTTATGAATGTCTTGGACAATAACAATAAAAAATAAAGAGCAGTCAGGCAGACAGACAGACATTTTTATACATGTATTTTTTTATATTAACATTCACACTTTATGCACGAGACGTATGAGTAATATTAATTGTGATTTAATGCAAAATTAAACACGAAACACACACAGACCCAGACTCACTCACATCATCTATTCGGATATAATCACTCATAAAATCAACAAGAAAACATTCAAAAAGACAATAAGTTAAATGTACACTGAGCAAAATAATCTTTTTAAAAGTATTGAAGTTAACTAATTTAAAGGTCCAAATATATTAGTTAAATGCAGGGTATTCCATTAATCGATGTTTTGTTTTAATCGATTAACCGCACGAATAATTATTCAAGGTAACAATTTCGAACGATTTTATATTTTTTGGTTAATCGAATAGTTTTAATTTTGTCTAGTTTAGAAGTTTTAAAATAAGACGAAAAATTATATATTTTTGTTAACATAAAAATTTTATTAAAAAAGTAACAACAAAAGTACTTTATGAAATAAAAAAGGAAAACGTTTAATTTAAACGTTTAAATTTAGAAAAGATTCTTTCACTTATTGTTGACGTTGGAGAGATTGAAAGTAAAACGTTTTAAAGCATGTCCAATTTCCCGTTGTTTTTCTCATTTTTTCTAAAAATTGGTAGTTTTTTTAACAAGTTTAATACTTTGAAGAGTCTTTTTAAGGTCTGTTAGAAGGTTGATTTCGTTTGTCTCAAAAAAATCATATTCTTCATCTGAATCATATTGTGGTTAAAGTCTTCGGTTTCAGTTTATGTATAATATTTTAAAAATTTGTTACACGAAGAAAATGTTCTTAAGTGAAGACACATAAAAAGGGTATTTTAAATGTACCGGCTGGATTTTTTTACATAAAATAATCAAACTTACTGCCTGTTTGTAGAACGCGAGCACAAAAGTGACTCGCTTAACTTACATTTAAAACAAAAACAAATTTTGAAATATTGTTTTTGTTTTAAATGTTAGTTGAACGAGTCACTTTTGCGCTCGCGTTCTACAAACAGGCAGTTATACTTTGAAAAAATCGAATAATCGACATAAATTATTCGAAAATATTTTTATGCAATTTTAAATGATTCGAACAGTTAATCGCCCAAAATTATTCGATTAATCGAATAACGGTTAATCATTTGAATACCCTAGTCAAATTCTTGACATGCAGGCGAATTCACTCGTGTATGTGTACGCCGTAATAACAAAATTTTTTGATTTTGAATCAGGGGCAAATTGTATTATTATTTGCTCCAGCATCGTCGGTGTCACCCATACAAACACATTTTCACTAATATCGGGTGATTTTTTAGCTATTATCTTTTTAGCAACACTGGTTTAAACAGCTGACGCACGTTTCGTGTATTGTTTCACTGTCAAACATTTTCAGTTTGGTCTATAATTTAACCATGAATCGTCCTACAAACGAACAACGCTTGCAAATTATTGAATTTTATTATCAAAATGCGTGCTCTGTTAAGAAAGTTCATCGCCCGCTTCTTGTGTTCAGCGACGAAGCTCATTTTTGGGTCAATGGGTACGTTAGTAAGCAGAATTGTCGATTTTGGAGTGAAGATCAGCCAGAAGCATTGCAGGAGCAACCAATGCATCCAGAAAAAGTCACAGTTTGGTACGGTTTATGGGCTGGTGGCATCATTGGACCGTACTTCTTCAAAGATGATGCGAATCGTAACTTTTCAACAAGACGGTGCCACATGCCACACAGCACGCTTAACAATGGACTTATTGAGAGGCGAGTTCGGTGAACATTTTATTTCACGTTCGGGACCGGTCAATTGGCCGCCTAGATCGTGCGATTTAACGCCTTAAGACTATTTTTTGTGGGGCTATGTTAAAGCTCATGTCTATACACACATGCCCGCTTCAATTGACGCATTGGAAGACAACATTGAAGCATTATTATTATCATGACATACCGGCGAAAATGTTGGAAAGAATATGCCAAAATTGGACTCAGCGGATGGATTTGATGCGCAGTCACGGTAGGCATTTGCATGAAATAATCTTCAAACATTAAATTATATGGACCGTACTATCGATTCAAATTAAGATTTCATGCATTTTTCTGAATTTTACGTGTTGTTTTTTTAACTTTCCTATAGCTCTTAAAAAATCCCCCGATAGTACAATAGCGCTTGATGAGTAATTTGATCAATGTATTTGGCTCTTAAAACCAAAAGGTACTTTATTGTTAAGGAATAAAGACTTAATTCCTTTCCAATAACTGAAAAGGTACTTTTAATTCGTAATGATATGTTTAGTTAAAATAAATTAAACTAATTCAAAAAAGTACCTTTTTTATAAGAATTTACTATTAAATATCAAAAAAGGCCCCTTTTGTAAAAAAAGATAAGCCTTGAAGCTTTTTATTTTTGCTCAAACTGTAGTTTTTGTTACATAGTACTATTGTTACAAGAAAAGCACCAGTTGAGGTTTGTTTATTTGTCTGATCCGCCATCACGCCTTCATCCTGAATCCAATACTTTTTCCGTTCAAATTCCTATATCTACGTGGGCATGTCACAAAAGAGGACATTTTTGAAACCGATTTTTAATGGGAAAGTGGGTGAAAAGGGAATTTTGGGTACATTTAAATTAACAAGTTTTAAGCTGCAAAATTTTACATGTTTATTTTGTTTTTGGCTAAAACTTTTACAAGAGACATAAATAGATTTCAAAAATTTCCTCCAAAAAGAGTAAAAATTCGTTCTTTTTCTAAACACGTTTCATTTCAAATAATTTTGAGATCCTAATTAAACAATTTTGGCTTGTATGCATTTCTATAGCTACGTCGGCATGCTACATATTAAAGTACATTTTGAAAGTCGATTTTTAAAGGGAGATTTTTGGGTACTTTTAAATCAACCTCATTTAGACTGCAAAATTTTAAAAATGCATTTATTTAAATGCATAAACTATCACCCCGTATATAGATTAAAAAAATTTTAACTTAAACGGACAACACATGGTAAAAATTCGTACTTTTGGTACTTTTTATTGGTATAACTTTCTTTAGATTTATGGCTACTTTTTATTTAAACCATTTGGACTGCAAAATTTTAAGATTTTATTTTATGTAATGCTTAAACTATCACCAGGGGCATACACATGTATCTGTGTATAAGGAATTTTAGCTTAAATGGGCAGGACAGGGTACTTTTGGTACTTATAAAAAAGGGTTTTGTTTTTAAATTAGCTATGCAATATTTAAAGCCTATGTTCTTTAACATTAAGGTTGCAAACAAAACATTGAGAACATTGAGGGACATCAAACGGATTTTTCATTCTGATGTAATGAACAACTGATTCAAAATTTCTTAAATACTAATACTGTTAATGATCTTAAATAACACTTATTGTATGTTTTGTTTTCAAACGAAAATGATTCTAAGTTAATCGGTATACTAAAATCAACATCAACATCAGCACGAACGCTGAATACCTTTTCCTCTTATGTGATTGCGGCATAATTAAGGCCCAACTTGGCTTATTTGCAATAACAAATTTAATATTCGCGATCATTTTCGAATCGCTAGCTTATCTTGTAAGAGCTTTACCGCATTCCAGGTTTTATTTCCGAATAATTTAAATAATTAAAAGTACAAAAATGGGCCGAATCTTGTAAACAAGTTAAACATAATCGATATTTTTGTTTATAAAGCAATTTATCTATTTGTTTCTGTAGGATTAAAGGCCATCATTCTTTTCTTTAAGTGTAACAAAATTATTCTAGCAGTCAGTTCTATTGCATGAGTAAATTAAATGGCAATGAATTAAAATAAAACTGCAAACAAAAACACATCCATTCGTTGAAAAGACACAAAAGGAAGGAAATTTAAGATTATTAGTGTGAGTAAATGTATGAATAAGTGAGTGAACCAATACCACAACCTTAAACAAATCTGAGCAAAAGGGTTGCATTGTTTTAATTCTATTTAAAAAATAGTATTTTGTTAAAATATTTTATTTATGACCAGGGAAACCGTAAATATGCAACTGCTTGTTTTTACTTATACAACCTGTGGACGCAGAAACCATATTTTTATCCACTTAAGAGCTTTTTATGAATTTTGGCTTTTCCGTAAACACAGTGGGGGTGTGCGGCATCATATCGGGAATGTCGGGGCTTTATTTTATGTTATGCAATTTTTTTTAACCGTTAAATGTATCACTTTCTAAGCAATTTTTTAGAGCATACACTAAAAAGAAAAACTAATTCATTCGTATTTAAATAATCAGGCTAAAGCGGTGTCAATAGTACGGATTTCCTTACAACAAGTTTGGAACGCTTTATTCAAGTACGTATTATTCAAGTGCACTGTACTTAGAACAATCCGAAAACGGGATTGACTTAAGTAACAGTGGGATAAAAGTTCATCTCGGACTGCGCTTGATTCAAGAACTTCTAAGTTGGCTTAATCCCGAATTTGTAATTGAAACAGTTCAAAGGTGAAATATTAATTCTAACCTAAACACTTAACCCAGAGTACCATTTATAGAGAGAATAAATAAAAATATTACTTTAAGCCGTTACACACTATCCCACAAAGTCTTACGTATTTTAGGAAACTGCAACCCTGTCATTATAAGGTTGTTTTTTATAAACAATAATTAGATCATTTTCATAGAAGCGTAAGACTCTGTGGGATAGTGTGTAACGGCCTAAACGGTCTCGCCCTTTGCTTACCGAAAACGTCTCTAAGACACCAGCAGCATGTCCGATATCATTTTAGTAATCGTTATATGTACTTTGAAAATTTGCTGTATTTAACTTAAAATAATTTGAACAAATAGAAATTGGGAATTTTTGTGTCTTATTTTACGTATTAAAACATGAAAATAATGTATGTTTTCCTTCTCGTGGTGTTGTTGTTGTTTCTAAACAAAACAAGCAAATCTTTTTTGTAGTGTTGTTGCTGTTGTTTTTACAACAAACTTTAACCAACACCAGCGCATGCCCACACATTGGTGTTCAAAAGTTATCACATAATGGATTGTATTAAGTAATTTTTAGCAGCGTTCAAAATTAACACTAAATATCGGTTCTGAGTGTTCGGTTCGGTAGGTTTGTGGAGAACACAAACGCTAATAGTGTTTGTGTAGTAAATCATTACAAAAATAACATTTCCTTATCAATGTAAATAAATAAGAACATTAAAAAATTTTTTTTAAGAAACGCTTTTTCTTCAAAAAAACATTAAAAAAAATTTTGCCCCCCCTAGATTTGTATCGGCATATGTATGTCTGCAAAGCATTTTACAAAAAAAAATAAAATTTGCCTCCCCCTAGATTTTATCCTGGCTACGCCCATGTATTCGTGTATTGTCATCGGGAATATGCATGCCTGCAAAGTTTCATCCATTTGCATTGAGTATAATGCGGTTAAATTAACGTTACAAGATTTGATTTTCCGAAGTGAAGCTAAAGAAAAGGTTTTAATTAAAAAAAGAAACATAGAACATTAAAATCAGTGTTCGAAAATAAACAGTACATTGTTTAGCGTTCGGCTCACACAGTCAAGAACGATATCTATTTTTTTAGTGATTGTGGAGATGAACGCAACTCTTTATACCGTTCGTAGCTATTTTCAAGAAAGTTTCTTTTTTACATTGATAAAGAAATGAGCAAACAAAAAATTTTAGCAACGACCGCAGCACGACCAGCTTGTGTGTGTATTGTGTATATGTTTTGTTTGTGTAAAATTATTTTGCTGGCTTTTTGTTTTTTTTTTCGTATGGGTATTTTATTTTTGTTTAAAATTTTTGGTTTTTTTTTAGCAGCCCAAAGCTACGAACATAAATGAACCGAACTGAACACAATGAAGCTTGTGATTTTTTTAAAAACACCAAACGGAATTAAATTTTCTCATCTTTTTGTTGAGTGTGATAAAAACAGTATTTTTTTTGTGTTCGAAATATAACACAGGGAAACGTTATTTTTTTAATGATTTTCTACACAAACACTATTAGCGTTTGTGTTTTCCACAAATGTACCGAACACTAAGGAGCGATATTTAGTGTTTATTTTCGAACACTGATTAAAATATAATGTTTGCCTACAGTATCACTACAATTGTTATGTAGTTTAACAAAGAACAGAACACTTTATAATGTTTGGCTCTTTCTTGAAAATAGTTACGAACTGTATTATTGGTTGTGTTCATCTACACAATCACTTAAAAATAGATATCGTTCTTGGGTGTGTGAGCCGAACGATAAATAATGTACCGTTTTAACTGATTTTTAATGCTATTCGTACTTAAATTTTTAAGTAGTAAAAGTAAGTAGGAAAAAATTAAATTTGGTACAATTTTTTTTCTCTTTGTGTATAATTAGGATTTTACTTCATATTTAATGCGCATAAAACACTTCGTTTTAAAGCATTTTTCCGGTTTCCCTGTTTATGTCTTTTAGAATCATGCTAAAATTCTTTTAATAATTTTCATTTTTTTTAATATTTCAGATAAGAAAATGTTATAAAAAATTATTGATGAAATTTTCTGATAAAAAACAGAGCCGGAGAATTATAACATTTGACATCATTTTAAAAATCATTAAGAAGCAGCAGCTGAGCACTTAAAATTTTCCATTCAATCAAAAGAAATTTAAAACGCTCGCACACACACCATCACGCTCATAAAATGAATGCGTCACTTTGAGAAACAAACTGACAAAACATAAGCAAATTTAAACGTCAACGATTAACCAGACAAGAAGACATCGATCAATACCGAAGCAAACTATAAAATTGTACTTTTAACGACGTCATTATAATTTCAATAAAGAAGGAAAAATAAAAAAAAAAAACAATTATTGAGCAAGGTTAGGTGACAACAACAACAAGAAAACAACAAACAATCTTGCAGATCTTAAATGGTTCATCTCTGCAAAGCGAAATCAATCAGTCAGTTAGTCAAACAGCCAGCCAGTCAAATTATCCGCAAGTTACTAAAAAAACCACTACAACAACAACATCATTATCATTATTAATTGCAAACACCGAAAGAAAAAGTTTTATAAATTCAAAAGAGAGACATAAAGAGTAAAATGAGCTGCAAAGAAATTTGTCAAATAATTTCTTAAACAAACAAAAAAATAAAAATAGATAGAAAAATAGAAAAAAGTGCTTAAAAGAAATAAAAACAAATTAATTTTGCTACAAAATTAAAAAAAAAAAATATACAAAAAAGTCAAATAGAATCTAATAAAGCGGAAGAATTTGCTCCTCTTCTATGCTGATGTTGATGATGCTGATGATGATGATGGTGAGAAGAACTTTTTGTTTTTTTGGGTTTCAGTTAAAATCGGATGGTTCAACATCAAACAAGGCGCGTTATTCGAATTTGTCTTTGTAAATAATTAACAAAATAAAAAAAATTAAGAAAAATTATATGAAATTTTGATTTAATTTTTTCAGTATCGAATTAAATAAAACAACACAAAAGAAAATTTACAAGTAAAAAAAGAAATTTCGAAATAAACGCAGGCAATTGAATGAAAAATTTAATGAATTTAATTTAAAAGTTATAAAAGGATAAAGAAATTAAAACAAGAAAAAAAGTTTTATTAAAAGTCATTAAAAGCCTTTAAAAAAATCGTAAAAATCCTTCAAATATAAATACCAAAAAAAAAAAAAAAAAATTTGTAAAATCTTAATGTGTGTCGTCTCTTAAGAGTAAATAATAAGTTTCCCTTAAAGTGCTAAAAGAAATCCCAACAAAATATCTTTAAAATACAAATTATAACAAAAGAAAAGTAAAGAAAAAAAAAATAAATTATATAAAAAAATATTAATACATAAAAATAAATAAAATTTTCTATATTTTGTAACTCAAATATTTATTATACCAAAAAAAGAATATGTATTTTATAAAAATCTACAAAAATATGCCACAATATGCTGCATGCAACTAAAGAATTCAGTTATTTTCTACTCAATATTCGATACTTTTGCTGCTGCTCTTTCTACAACTTCTCTTCTCTCGGCTCTTTAAAGGATTAATTTTGTGTTTAAGTGATTTTGCAGTTGTTTGTCGCTGCTGTCAATTGTTGTTGGTGTAATTTGGTCAAAAATTGAACATTTTTCTCAATATAAATAACAAGGTAATTTCATTGTCACTAAAAATAATTATTCTATATTTAAAATACATAAATTTCTGTGATTTTGTGAGAAAATTTTTTAAATTGAATTCAAAATTAAACGAATCTTGTGGCACCCTACAGGGATTTAAGATTTTGGTTTATTTACATAAACTTGATGTTTTAAAAACAAACTATTTGTGTAAGAGGTAGTTCACACGGTGTCTTTTCGGACATGTCTAACAAACATGTTTGTTTTGTTTGTTGGTGATCGGGGTAGAAAAGCAAGAGGGTTGCCAAACAGACACGGAACGAGCTTTCATGTTTGCTTATAACAATTTTTATGTTTTCAATTTGTATGTATGTGCATATTAGGCTATTAGACATGAAAACAGACATGTTTGGTAAGACATCGTGAAAAGACAAGAGGTTTTTGGAAGCATGTTCAAAAGAGAATGTTAAAAACAGACATGTCTGAAAAGACTCCGTGTAATCTCCCTCTAAATAGCCTTAAAAAAACTAGTTTTTTTTAAAAAAATTTCTTTTTGAAAAAAAAAAATAATATCGATACATTGGTATCTTAATAAAAAAAAAATAAATACCCACTTAAGTAGGAAATATTACGAAAATATTGATTAAGGAAATGTTTCCCTGAACTTATTATTGTTTAACATTTTTCAAAACACAATAACAACTTATCATGGCAGGGTTTTATTTTCCTCGAAATGCGTTAGACTTGTGTGATAGTGTAAAGTACCCTTTAATTGTATTAACGCAACAAAATACCAAAAGAATTAGTGACCAAATGAACCAGTTGCCATATAATTTGCTAGAAATTTATTTTATATGACTAGAAACCACAAAACCAAATTTCGGGAAGTTCGGTCCATAACACAGTGCAACAAGAAAAAAATAACCATATACGGACACCACTACGTGATAAAAGACCAAAAAAAAAAAAGACCCCTGTCTCCCAGTCTTTTTTCTTTATGGGCCCCCAAAGACTTGGGGCCTCAGTGGCATTTTTGCAAAAAAGTGAGCATTTTCTCAGGCTCATATCTTGCAAACTGTTTGGAATTTTTATTTACCCTCTGAGACAAAGTTGTAGCTCTTGCTATAAAGAACAAAATCTACAACTTTGTCTCAGATGATAAATCAAAATTCCGAAAGGTTTGGAAGATATGAGCCTGAGAAAATGATCACAAAAGTGCATGACTTTGGGCAAAACTGGGAGTCACGGGTCTTTTTTTTTTTGGTCTTTTATCACGTAGTGGTGTTTGTATATGGTTATTTTTTTCGTGTTGCACTGTGTTATGGATCGAACTTCCCGAAATTTGGTTTTGTGGATTCCAGTCATATAAAATAAATTTCTAGCAAATTATATGGCAACTGGTTCATTTGGTCACTAAAAAAATAAAAATAAAAAATTTTCGGGAAATTTTTCACTTATGCGGCTACACAAGCGCTGCCTAAACGGTGTTAAGAATAATTCCTAGGAAGTTTATATAAACTAGAAAGTTGTTTATTGAGATCTAAGGTACATTTTTGTGGTTGATTGTTTCCTTGAATTTTGAACGGTTTGCTACCTATGGACCTGAACAGGGGGAAAAAGGTAAAAAAATCGATTTTTTTAAAGTTTTTTGCGATTTTGATCTTGAAGATGAAGTTTTTCTGATTTTGACGGTTTGCAAGATATGAGCCTGAGATAATTATCACTTTTTGCAAAAATGTCACCGAGGCCCCAAATCTTTGGGGGCCCATAACAAAAAAAGTGCATGACTTTGGGCAAAACTGGGAGACACGGGTCTTTTTTTTTGGTCTTTTATCAAGAAGTGGTGTTTGTATATGGTTATTTTACCATGACTTAAAAAATTACACACAGTGTAAAACTGGTTCACAAATTTTTAAATTTTTGCAATAACCTCAAAAATTAGATGTTTTCTAAGATAAATCGTTGCTGCTGATCACAAATATGGCATTCATTTACTTTTCTCAAGAAGCGTTTTCGAGATATACTCAAAAAGATATCTTTTTCCTCTATACTGTGTTTATCGGACAAAAATTCATTCAATTACCATTCCAACGATTTGACATTTATTTCGATCGGACTTTTTGGTTGGTGGAGCCCAATGGTTTGAGTGGGACCATACACCGAAAAACACAAAAGTACCGTTATCTAAAAAACGGTACTTAGAAAAAAAATTAGAGCGTTTTTCGTGTTCAGGAGGTCCCAATTAACTTATCTAGGCATGTGGCGTTCTTGGTATTTTTCCAAATTAAAAATTTGTAAAGCAGTGTTATCAACGACATGTCGTCAGCTCATTACTGGTTTGACCTACCGACCATTTAAAAAAAAATGAGTTAGGTATGAGGAATATATTTTTTTAATACCCTCTTTCTAAAACAAAAACCTGTTTCGCGAAAATTTTTATGGTTTCTGAGATATAAAGCATTAATTTTGCTGCATATCAACTGTTTCAAAATTTTTTAAGTACTGTTTTGTTCTACAAGCCATTGTTGGCGATTGCAGCAAATTCTTCATACAAAAACGTACAAAATTAATTTTACTGTTGCTTTGCTGCATTGCCGTAAGAAAAAAAAAAGTAGTTAAAGCAAAAGCAAAGTAAAATGACAACAAGAAAATAAATTTGTGAAAAATAGTTTCATAATGGACCCAACCAAGTGTACGGTTTGCTATTATTTGTGTTTTTTGCCTACCTAAGGGAAATGCTTCAAAATTTTACTACAAACGAAAATTAAATATGTTTAATCTTACAGCAACCATTATTATGTCATATATACCAACTTTTACTTATTGTGCCTTTTTGACGGAAGCTCATAGTAGTCGGAGTGGTAACAATATTTCTAGTGCTTAAATTAAAATTTTAAATGAATTAATAAAAGATTTTCCACTTATTAAAACTTTGACATTATGGAGCGATTCTTGCGTACCTCAAAATAAAAATCAAATTAACGCAACCGCAATCAAAACGTTCTTTAAACAAAATAATATTGATGCCGTAATACAAAAGTCTTCAGAACCAGAACATTCTTTAATTCAAGAAGAGGACTGTGTCCATGGTGTTATTGACCGGTACTTAAAGAATATTGAAATTCATAGTCCTCTTCATTTACTAAATTTGCTTAAAACAATGCCAAATAATAAAACAAAACTTAAAGTTATGGAAATGCTTCCGGAAAATTTTCGCACATACTCGTTGTAAGCAAATAAAATGGACTTTCGAAAAGTCCCTTTTGCTAAAATTAAAGTACTTCTATACAGTTAAAATAATGATTTATGTATATATTATAAAACTTCTACCAGAGAGGAAAAATATAAAAATGCAATTTTGGTTAAGTCTGCATCAAAAAATTGTTTGAAAACTCCTGAGAATTTGTTGACGAATGTTTTGAAAATATCGAAACCATCATTTATTTCCAGCGATAAAAATAGAGACATAAAAGACTTGCTTATATTTCTTCCACGTGTTGATAAAGCTTATTATAAAAATTTACTCAATATTAAGTTTTAAATTTTCTTTTTACTTTTGCATTATTAAAGTTGTTTACTTTGTGGCTTTTTATGTAACTTTTTATAACAGTAGAACTGTTTTTTCTGTTTTTGTAAAGTAAAATCAAATAAAAAAAATATAAAAAAAAAATCATCTCAACAACAAGTTACTCAATACACAGCAATAAGTATACGTATGCAGCACAAAAAGCCAATTTTTTAATTTTTTTTAGAAAAGTGGCGTATGCGGCACAAAACAATATTTTTCATTTTCAAAAAAATACTATTAAATTCTAATTTTATTCAAAAAATATACCGGAAGCAGTGGTAAAAATATAAAAAAATTCTATCGGGTACAATTTGAGAAATCTTCATGTAAATCTTCTTTGTCGTTTTTCTCCACTCCGACTTTTTGGCATATGCGCCAAACCAATTCTGAGCTGACGATGTGTGCTTCTGTAATTACAGGAAACCCATTAAGACTTCAAATAATACTGATTTTTTTATTTTTTTGTTATAAACCTATGGCATAAAATTCTTCCATCATATTTGGAATAAGACGATTATCGTCATGACTTCTATTGTTTCCTAAAAATCAACTTACTACTTTCTGAAAAGAATTTCATATATCTTGGAGCGATTGTGATAGTTAATTACGCGTGTCCCTGTGTCCGAAAATCCCCTTTCCTTCAAACATGAAGCGAGAAGTTTCGAGTTCTATTTTGACAAGTTAAAGTCACGATGTAAAGCATTAAGTGCGCTTCGAGTCATAGTTTAATATTTGTATCACCAGTAGAATTAAAACTCAGATTTTAATCCTTATCTGATGTTACTTTTAATGCTGGAGGTTTTCGCTTTAGGAATAGAGATTAATTATCTGGATAAATAAAATAGCAATTTTTTCCGCTTTGCACTTTGGTCATGCAGATATAGCAATCAGTCTTATGATCAATTGCATCCTACCATCCAACTGGATCCCCGAATGACAAATACATCGTCATGCTCTTACAAAATTTAGTTAATTTTACAAAACGCGTACAATAAAATACGTTTAGTACCGAAAATAAAATTTATAAGATTCCAAAAAGATTTGGGTCAACATTCTTCGGTCTTTTTTTTTTGTAATAATGTAGATGTAAAACTGAAAAGCATAGAATTCAATGGCAACTTTTCTAAAAGCAATACCTTGAGTTCATTTTTGAATGTACAACGGTTGCAAAATTTGTGATGCTTTGCCAACGCATTCGTTTTCATTGTGTATATGAAGTCATCCAGTATCTTGAAATAGACCGATAACTCAAGGCATACTTCCTAAAACCGCAATAACCCAGGCAGAAAAAGACAATCACCACGACGCTGCACAGAGGGATTTGTCCATACAATGTTTGGCAAAAAATATAAGGAGTGCTCGTAGAATGTTGAAATTTTGCTCTGAGCCTTTGGCTAATTCAATTAAGAAAAATATAAAGTTTCATCAAAATTCGCCACGCCCTCCACCCACCGCCCATAGAAACCAAAATTTTTTTTGGCCCAAAGTTTTTGAAATTTTGCTCTGAGCCTTTATTTAGCTCAATTAAATAAAAAAAATCAAGTTTCATCAAAATTGGCCACGCCCTCCACACACCACCCATAGAACCCAAAATTTTTTTTGGCCCAAAGTTTTTGAAATTTTGCTCTGAGCCTTCATTTAGCTCAATTAAGAAAAATATAAAGTTTAATCAAAATTGGCCACGCCCTCCACCCACCGCCCATAGAACCCAAAATGAAATCAGTTAATAAATCCACATTATTATTGCAATTTATAAGTTTCTTGCACAATTCACTATATGAAACACAAAAGGAACCCATTTTAAAAATTAGTTAGGTTTAATAGTTTTCTTAAACTTTTTTTTTGCAAATATTATTATTTCAAATAATCATATGGTTTTGTTTTTCTTTTTTTGTTATGCACTTTTTCGATATTGCTGTCAATCAGTTATTAAAAAGTAAAAGCCTAAAAGTTTACAAAGCATTTTACTGTAAATATGCATTGCAATTTATTGTAAATATTCACAAAAAATACGTGGGTTTTATCACAAAATTTATAAGTTTGTTCAGCGATGGCAAAAAGTCGCAGAATTTTTTTACATCAAATGAAAGAAAACATTCCAAACTTTAATTTAGTAGTAGTACTAACACGGAGGTAGACCGAGCTAACTTATTTTTTTTCTAATGAAAACTGCAAATGCTAAATTTTTTCGAGTCATTTTGATTTGCTCAGATCTCTTAAACTATATATGTAATTTAAATAATTTTTCTTTCCTATTTAATTTAAAATACTATATTTTAATAAGAATGCTCTAAAACTATTCGTAGTTAAACCATATTTATTGTATAAACAACTGAAATGTAGTAAAATTTTCATCAGTTTTCGTTGTATAATATTTAGATAACTTTACCACACTCTTTTTTATACAAAATTTTATTTTTTTCGAAAACAAATCATGGTTTTCTACTAATGAAACATTTCTCTACAGAATTGCATCATAAGATTTCTAAAAAATAACTGTAAAAAAATAGACTTTTTGCCAGAAAAAAATACCACTGTGCGCTGTGCCGACCAGGGTTGTCAGATTGATTTTGACCTTTTTCGCCAAATTCAATGTCAAAAATCGCCAAAATCGCCAAAGCCTTTAATTTCAAGTTTTTGGCAGTAAAATACATATTTTTTAATTTATTAAAAATATTTTTTATAAATCCTTAAAAAATTAATTTGTTCCGCATCGCTAAAATACGCCAAAAATTCAAAAAAAGTCGCCATGATATATATTTTGCTTAATTTTTATTTAGAAAAAAGTAAAAATAGCTAGTGAACACAAAAATGGTACGATGTTTACTGTAAAATAGTTTAAAGCAGCAACAAAAAACGATTTTTTGCAGCTAGTATTAAAAAATATAATTGAGGTTCTATCTCATCCTTTAGCTCTTGAATTGTTGCTGGCTTATCGACGTATACCTTTTTTTTAAATAAGCCCAAAGAAAGAAGTCCAACCGTGTCAAATTCTTGGTGGCCAACTGACATCGCCACCACGTGAGATAACACGGCTATTGACTTTGTCGGCGCAAAAGAGCCCTTGTTTAGTTAGCGGTGTGGCAAGTGGCACCGTCCTGTTGACACCCCAAATCGGCCACATCCATATCTTCCAATTCGGGCCATAAAAAGTTCGTTATCATCTCAAGATAGCGAACACCATCCACATTAACTGCCTGACCGGCCTTATTTTGGAAAAAATACGGCCGGATGATGCCGCCAGCACATTAACCGCACCAAACAGTCACTCTTTGTGGGTGCATTGGTTTTTCGACAATCACTCTTGGATTGTCATTCGCCCAAATGAGGCAATTCTGCTTATTGACGAATCCACTGAGGGGAAAATGTGCCTCATCACTGAATCACGAAGTGCACGAAATGCATTTTGATATGAACGCCCATTTTCATAATAAGCCTAAATAACTTTAACGCGTTGCTCGATTGTATATCTTTCCATGGTTCAAATTGAGTTAGTCTGAAATTGAGAAATATCAAATGAAGTGCAGAAAAAAACTTGACGTTTAAGTGTGGTTTACATTCAACATCGGCCCTTAAAATTTAACCAACCTTTACATTTTTATATATGTAGTTGCAGCTTTATTATGTATCTTAAACGCTTCACCGACAAAGCTCCCTATTTGTCTGCTTTTTTGGAATACATTGTAAGGGTATTGCATTTATTCAACGATGGTATAAAAAAAGTGCAACTTGTAACACCTAATAACGCGTTTAGAAGTTCGTAATGTATTCTACTTCGAAGGCGAGTTTTAGTAAAGTTCATAGCTTAAACACAGGCATTGCTAGTAATAATTACCAGCATATAAAGAACAGTCAAAGTAAGTTCCTTAAAATTGTTCGTACCTTCCGTACCGTTTCAGCTTTAACGTTTTGGCATAAACTTGTTTATCTTTCCAATTAACTAACGATAATTTTTTCATTGTGTTTGAAAAATGTCCAAAGGTATGTAAGATTTCATAAAAATATCACTAACAACAACGTATTGTATATGTGATAACAAATTACCACATACATATAATGAAAAAATGTTCATAGACTTTAAATACATTTATGTTTAATTCTATTGATTGATTCTTTCAAAAGCACTTTATTTTCTCGGAGATATTCATTATCTTCATCAGCCATTTGAACATACTTTCAAATACTGACCATTCTTCTTATAAATGCCTCAAATTTCATACATAAAAATACTAGCTATAAGCATAATAAAAATAATATTATTTCTCAGTATTGAATTTAACGAATTTTAAAACAAATGCATAGCTCATCAAAATAGCCAACAAAATCGCCAACTTTTTTGTTAAATCGCCAAAAAATCGCCATGTCGCCAAATCAAAAATTAGGTCGCCAAATAAGTTTGAAAATCGCCACGTTTGGCGAGAAATCGCCACATCTGACAACCCTAGTGCCGACGTTGCAGGGGGTACTATCAACATCAATACAACGTACTGTTTACCAAATTAACAATGTTGTCACAATATTAAAATGATAACGCCAAATGTGCGTCTTCCGACTCTTCTTTTTAGTATTGTCACAGTACTGTGAATTTAAATTTACAATGTTGGATTCACGAATTTACAATGTAGTCACAACCGTCTTCCGACTCTTATTTTCAATATTGTTACAAGTATAAATAAACAAGCAGAAATTTGTATATTTTCTTACCGACACTATTAAATTAACAAGACTAAATTTTTGCATATACAGCGTTGTAGCGGTATAGAATTATTATAAACACAGTATTAGAAAATCAAGGTTTAATTCTTATATATACAGTGTTGTAGCGGTATAGTTTTATGGTAAATACGATTTTAAAAAACTAAAGTCGTATATTTGCATTTAGGGTGTTGTACCGGTGTTGAATCTTATTTAAAAACGGTATTAAAAAACTAAGGTTGTAATTTTGTATCTACAGTGTTGTGATGGTACCATATTTTTGGTAGAGTCCCAATTTTGTATATACAGGGTTGTGGCGGTACATAATATTTAGAAGAGTCGTAATTTCTGCCTGGGAAGTTTCATAAATATAAAACTGTTTAAAAAAAAAAATCAAATTCGGATGTTTTTACTAAATATGCCGTTATTTCTTAATTTTTTGTCCAACGATAACAATTTTACGCACACTACTTTTGGAACGAAATAATTTTTAAGATAAATGTAAAAAAAAAGTTTTTTAACTTAATAAAGGTTTAAAGAACAAATTTACTATGAAAATTATCCTTAATAAACGTTTGTTAAATTAAATAATCATTTATAAATACGGGGGTAGAAGTCACATTACCAAATTCGAAGATCGGTACGTATGAAACCCACTTTAACAAAGCCATAACAAATAATGACATAAGGCTGAAATTTAGTACAATTTAGTTCCATAAGACTATAATTCACACTACCAAAGTTCGTGAAGATCCGTCTATACTAAATAATAAGTCCCATATAAAGCCTCCTCTCGGAAAACACTTTAATACGTCTACAACTGAGACAAATTATATTCATAATGTTGTGTTGATGTTGCCTCCAATGTAGTTTTGTGAGACTTTAAACCACACTACTGAATTTTGTGATCATCGGGCCATAATTATGGAGCAACGTTATCAAAATATGATGAGTGATTTTGTTTGGTTCTTTATACGAGAATAAAACCCAAATATGCACAATAGACAAAAAGTTGCTCTATTCGGTTATGCCGAATCTTATGTACCCTTCATCTGGTTGCGAACGAACAAATACCGTTCTTAAGATACACAAAAAATCTATTTTTGCCACGCCCACATCTCCAGTCCCGCCCACATTTTGTCGGATGTTGTGTTTTGTTAACTTAGATGCTTGGACCCAATTCGAAAACTTTGCAGAAGAAGTGCAATGCCCACTTCTTGAATACCACCCACATTTTGCCGTTCATTTTGTAATACATTGATAACCAAGATACGGAGATATGGAGAACGAAATGTACAGAAATCTATAATGTCTTTGTACAGGAACTGCCACGCACATTTTTCAAATCCCACCCATATTGTTAGTGAGGTTGTGTATTAATTACGTAAAGCTACCCAGTAAAAAATGGAGCTTCCAACGAAGCAGGTTTGTAAGGGAGAAACATAAGAGTTGCGCTTACCATTGCGCATACGGAAGACATGAATTTTATATGGCGAGTTCCCACTTTGAAGCAATACATTTTTGACACATGAAGCGCATTATTCAGCGCATAAAAAATTGTTGGATGTAACGATCAGCTTTACACACTGAATGTTTTGATACAGTTATTTTTTAGTATTCTCCCTTACAAACCTGCTTCGTAGTAAGGGAATGCCGTAGCACTTGAAATGTTATTTTTTTTTATAAAATTTGTTGAGAGTTTTTTCACTTACTTTACTGCATTTCTGTATGTCTTATTGCGTAGTGCATAATTCTGCGCTTATTTTTTTAAATGTACCATTAGTGCTTCGCAATATGATAAAATTTTTTTATTGGGTATGTACTTGCACCAAATTTTGACACTTTCTTTTCTATCGTTCTTTAGATAAAAAAAAACTTTTATGCGCCACACCTTCTTCTCCAATCCTACCCACATTTGGTGGGTTGCTGCGTATTGATAACCGATAGAATTGTAGCTTTTTTATAAACTTTTGGTTCTTCCGTTCTTTAGATACACAGAAATTTATAATGTTTTTCAATTAGAACTTATCCAATCCCGTTAGTTTTTTTTAGAGCGATTATGTATTGATAACCAACACGCTTGTACTCAGTTTGGAAACTTTGGCTCTTGCCGTTCTCCAGATAAACAGAAAAAAGGAATAAAAAAACAGAAAAACAACAACAAGGGATTTATGGGTTTTATTAGAGGCAGTTGTGGTTTTTTGCTCATATCTCAAATCCCAGCATTCTGAGGTCTTCGGTAAATCTATTTCAACTTTATAGGTACTTTTATAGGTATTTTTATAGGTACAACTTTATAGGTACTTTGTAGGGTCGAAGAACAAAATTGACAAACTGACCCCAGGTAATATAGAAAAAAGTATATGAAGAATGGCCCCAAAATTTTACATGATATACAACAACACGCAATTTTGGAGCAATTTTATTTGTTTTTTTTTGGGTTTTTAATTTTTTTGTTGGACTATTTTTGCATTTTAAGTAAAATCAAAATTTACTCCAATATTGAGGAATGAAAAATGGCCCCAAATAAAATCTTAATTTTTACTTTGGAGTTAGTTTTCATTTACTAATATTTACTTGGAGGCCACATGATCAAATTTTGCCTTTCAATTTGCAATACACTCTCACTTTTTTACTAACACACTCACACTTTTTAAAGTGACCACGAGATTGGTTTCAATTTTACCTTTCCATTTGTTTGGCAATTTTACTTTTAATTTAACAGCTGATTACATGTTTGTCTTTTTAAATTATTTTCTTGATGACATCTTGAAAGTAAATTGCTTACAAATCGAGTGCAGCCTACGTCACAGCTTTCAATTTATGTAAATTTTGACAAGCAGTATACTATGTACGTAAAAGACTATCAAGAACAACTTGATCGTGTGGCAGCAGGGTTAATGCAAATTTTAAGAAGTAAAATTTTATCCCATACAATTTTATATAAAAATTTCTAAGGATTTGAAGTCAGTTGGAGGTGTGTACATGTAATTTCTTTAAATTTCATTTGTGTTGAGTTTAAAAATGTATGCAAAAACTATTAATTTTCAAAGTTTTGTACTTAGTTTTATTATTTGACAAATAGTGCTTCGAAATTAGTGCTGGGAAACTATCGATAAATATCGATTGACAAAATATCAATATCGATATTATTATTATTGAAAATACAGCTATGAAGACATCTAACAGCAGCTATACATACATATTTTTTTGCCGCAAATTTTTACTTGTTTTTATTAATTCGTGCTGAATTACAGAAATGAATACAAACAACAAGAATGGCAAGTGGTATGGATTGCTTAGTAGTGCATTTGCAATTGCGAGCATGGAAAAAAACAATGAACGACCATAAGAGGATAAGTCCGCTAGATTGATTACCTTTTTGGATTTAGAATTTAGAAAAATTTTTAAAGTTGCAATGGTATATCTTATAGTCCCTGTTACTTCGGTTCTTTCAGAAAGGTACTTATGCATTTTTAAAAAATTGACATCTAAAATAACGTCCGGATATAAATACAAACGTCTTATACATTAAATAAAGCGATAAAAACAACGGACTATAGTCTTATAAAAAAATAATTAAAGTTTTCCCGCACAAGTACAAACATTCAGTCGCTAATAATATCGATAGTGAAATCTGAACTATCGATAAATATCGATAGTAGAAAATATCGATAGTATCCCAGCACTATTCGAAATGTAGTTTGATTGTTTTAATTTGATGTTTGACTGCCAAAATGAATTAATAACCGTCGTCTTGCCATTATTGCTTTTTCTTTGCTTTTTATCTAGTTTGTTTGTAAAAATTTTTTTATATTTTTGTTTATTCTTCTTCTTGATTTAAAATAAGTTTGCGCGTCATTTCGCGTTGCAAGTGGACAATTATATTGTCTCTTAAAAACAATAACATGTTATAAATTGTGCCAAATTTTTAAATAGATTGAATAATATTCTTTAGAATACGTTTGGGGCAACAACTTATTTTGACATTCAAAGAAGTAATTTTCTAAAGGGAAGTGAGGTGAGCCTTTTTGTTATGAATTTGCATACGTTTGATGAAACAGTTTGATGTGTGGCTACGGCGTTTTAGAAAATAACCCTAAACATTTTTGTTTAAAAAGAGACATTTTGTTGAGAAGGGTATTTTTTGTTAAAAGTTGTTTAAATGCTTGAAGAGGTACTTTTCGTTTACATTTGTTTTAAGTTTTGAAAAGGTTATTCTTAAATCGTACTCTAATTGGAAAGAGGTGCTTTAACTGCGATTGTTTTTTCCCCTCCACAAGTTCGCATTATCTTCGTATATATTGTATAATCGTATAATACAATGTTGTATTTTTGTTGTTGGTAACTTTCATACAAAAGTGTGGTGTTATTATACGATTGATTTTTATATGCTTTGAAAAGTGTTGTATTCATATCGGCCGGAATATTTTCGATTTGTTTGGTGAAATTGTGAAAATCTTTTAAAAAAATGTGATTAACAGGGAAACCACAAATATGCAATTGCATGTTTTTCCTTGTGCGATCAATGACTGCAGAAATTATATATTTATCCGTTTTAAAGCTTTTTATGAATTTTGGCATCGATTTGTTATTGCATATTTTTGCATATTTAACCGCTTGCAGCATTTTTTTTTGCATTATTTATAAAAGAGTATTTTTGCAGTATTTTTTAAGTTTACAAATTTTGCCTTTTTGAGGCATATTTGATACACCTTTAATTTTTCTTTAGATGCCTACAAGAGCTTTCGCAGCAAAAATTTGTTTCCGGTATACCCAACGTGTTGCTTCAATTTCGTCATCTACATTTAATTAAATGTTTATTTAAACTTTAATAGTGATCTAACGATGTTCATCCGTCCGTCTGGCTAGTTGTCTGTCCATGTCAACCTTGTTCGCGAAGTCCAAGTTGCAATCTTGAAGATAATTTAATGAAGTTCGGTAAATACATTTAAATTACACTAAGGACGAAGTAAATGTAAATGGTGAGAATCGGTCTAAATTTTCACATATTCCCCATAAAAACTTCTTCCCAAATTAGACTCTTTGTGTCCGTAGACCATATAATTACATAAATTGATATTAAGATTAACAGATTACTGAAAATTAAATTTTTTTACGAATTGGTTCACATTTATCCAAAGCTCCCATCTATCAAAAGCTTTGATTTCCTTTTCAATGTTAACATTAATACCGTCCCTAAATCTCTTTAAGGCAAAAAATCGTATATGGATGTTATTATTTAGGTTATATTCGGCAAAAACTCTTATATGAATTTTAATCTCTTAACATAACATTATTTTTGTGAGCCCATGACTGCCCATCGTTTCCTAACCCTCTTTGGATCTTGAAAATTTACCGATTATAATTTTAGGATTCTATTTATTAAATGGAACTGTTATTAAATTGTTGAATATTTTGTTTTCAAATTAGTAACTTCTGAATTTTTTTGGAACATATTTTTAACAATTTTCAGGGCATATTTTCAAGTTTTTACTGTATATTTAATGCACATAAAACTCGTTTTTACCGCATATTTCTGGGTTTCCTGGTGATTACAAACACCACAGAATTAATTCTTCTTCATAACCTGAGTGACTGACTCAGTCATCATAGCCCAGCCCAAACCGCTGACCCAAGAAACTTTAAATTTGGACTAGCGATTGGTCACTCCCCAAATCGAGGGAGTAAAAACGGGAAAATTCGGTAACCTTATATCTCCAAAACTAATAGAGATGCAAAATAAAGGTTATACTTATCGTCGTTCTTTAGAAAAATAAGCGGACAGGTGTCTGGTACTTTTTTGAAATTCGGCCCTATTAGGGAGTAAGCGGGTAAAATCTGAATTTTAGTACTTTTTTGCTATCTTTTGAACCAATAAACATAGAAACACAGTTAATACCACATTCGAAACTTTTTTAAAAAAAAATACGTATAATAATTTGGTACTTTTTCGAAATTCCAACTTTTAAGGGGTGAAAATCGTAACTATTTTTGGTACTTTTTTCACAGAACATTTTCCTCCATCCATTGACATATTCGTACTAAATTATGAGCTACCACTACAATACTGAAATGTTTGATACTTTAATGGGGGAAAAATATAGTACCCAAAAAAGAAAATACGGTTCTACTAAAGTAGCGGGTTAAATGCTCGAATTTAAACAAGTTATTTATATTTAATTAAATTTATTTTTGTAACTATTTTAATTAAAATTAATTATCAATTAATATTTATTACGATTTCAACTCAAACCAAGACTCCCATACCTGGAAATATTAAAGGAGAAGAAATAAATATAAACCAAGAATGAAGTAAAACATTATTAATGAAATTTATTAATTTTCCTTTTTAGTTTAAATTTTTATATTTTTTTATTATATGGTAAAAATAAATCTTCTTAAATAGTTTACTCACACAGCCGTACCTAAATAAGAGCGGATGGCGGGACGTTTTCCTCCGCTGGCTTTAACGCTAAAAAGCCATACCGAAATAAAAGCGTCAACGTTGAGATACGAACAGTAGAATAAAATTGCTAGATTAACCTAAACCAGCTAGATTGCCATTGTTTTTTAATAATAGCGGCCAACTTCACTATTTAACGCGCTGTCAAAAACGGATTTTCAAATTGCAAAGCATTGCTGCCGCGCTATTACGTTATCTACATAAAAATTGAATGGGCATGAGAACTTTTGACAGCTAGAAAACGCTTTCCGCTCTTATTTAGGTATGGCCGAAAGTGAACTGACTATATACATACAATGTATGTAATGGGTGATTTTTGAAGAGCTATAGGAAAGTTTAAAAAAAACACACATAAAATTCAGAAAAATTCATAAAATCTTTATTTGAATCGATAGTACGGTCCAGATAATTTAATGTTTGAAGATTATTTCATGGAAATGTTGACCGTGACTGCGCCTCAAATGGTCCATCCGCTTGGTCCAATTTTGGTATACTCTTTCCAACATTTGGGCCGGTATCACATGAAGAAATGCTTCAATGTTGTCTTCCAATGCGTCAATTGAAGCGGGCATGTATGTATAGACATGAGCTTTAACATAGCCCCACAAAAAATAGTATAAAGACGTTAAATCGCACGATCTTGGCGGCCAATTGGCCGGCCCCGAACGTGAAATAAAATGTTCACCGAACTTGTCTCTCAATCCATTGTTAAGCGTGCTGTGTAGGGCATTTGGCACCGTCTTGTTGAAACCACATGTCATGCAAGTCAAGCTCTTGCATTTTGGGCAAAAAAAGTTGGATATCATCTCACAGTAGCGCTCACCATTCACAGTTACGTTACTATTCGCATCACCTTTGAAGAAGTACGGTCCAATGATGCCACCAGCCCACAAACCGTACCAAACTGTGACTTTTTCTGGATGCATTGGTAGCTCTTGCAATGCTTCTGGCTGATCTTCACTCCATAATCGACAATTCTGCTTAATAACGTACCCATTTAGCCAAAAATGAGCTTCGTCGCTGAACACAAGAAGCGCGCGATGAACTTCCTTAACAGAGCACGCATTTTGATAATAAAATTCAATAATTTGCAAGCGTTGTTCGTTTGTAAGACGATTCATGGTTAAATTATAGACCAAACCGAAGATGTTGACAGTGAAGCAAAACACGAAACGTGCGTCAGCTGTTTAAACCAGTGTTGCCAAAAAGATAATAGCTAAAAAATCACCCAATTTATAGTAAGTTCATGTATGTCATACATACTTTGAATTGACATGTTAAATTTCTGAGATTTATCAATACGATAAGGCATCAATACAACAAATTGTCTGTACACGATTGCATAAGCAAAAATTGTATTTTTTTTCAAACGATTAGCCATGCGAAGGAGTTTGTCATTTGGACAATTGTTATCAAATTGTCTCTGATTTTCCTCAATTACTCAGTTGATTCTTCAATTTAATCCAATGTCGCCTTTTTGTAGGGTGTTCAAAGAAAAACAATTATTTTGAAATATTTTTCTATTTTTGTTTGTTTGTCGCAAATAATTTCTGCACGAAATTTCAGAAAATGTGACGTCAATATCTAAATGTTGCTATTGATTTGCCAATGGGGTGTAGTGGTGACATCCCAAAAATATATTTTTATATTTCTATTAAATTGTGTGTGTGTGTGTGTGTGACATTCTGATGTGTTTGTATGTTAATTAGAGTTCATTTAACTTGTTGTTTGACAACAGCTGAGCGATATCGTAAATATTATGGCCAATGCGTTCATTTTTTCCAATGCATGTGACAGACAGATAGACGGACAGACAGACGGACCGACGGCAAATAAGTCTGGTGGATGGATGGATGGATTCTTTTAAAGTATGTACATGTTTGCATAAGCAGATGGGTGAGTGAATGGGTGGAAGGAGAATACATACCTATAAAAAGTAGAAAGAAATAGATAAATTGATGTTTTTTCTTCCCATTTTCTTATCATTCACAGTTCCTTGAGTTTATATAAATGTGAGTGAGTGAGTGAGTGAGTATGTGTGTGTGTGTGTTTGTGTGTTTACTTTCCAAATTATCATTTTGTCGTCTTCTGCTGATGGATTTTGTTTTGCTTGTTTTCTTTCATTTCTTTACCGACACAAATTCTCATCAGCTGTACGCACCTTTCTGTGCAAATGCTTAAACACTTTTGTAGTCTGTATCAAAAAATTAAAATTTTTTTTATTTATTTAAATAAATTCTATTTAATTATTATGTCATTTTCTTTTGGCTTCTTATTCAGTTTATTAAATTTAAAATTATTTTTAGAAGTGTGTGCATGAAATTTTTGGTCTAAAGTGTTTGTTGTTTTCAATTTAATTTTGAAAACAACAATTTAAAGAATTCTGAATGCAGGTGTATGGAAAAATAAATATTTTTGTCAAAATAAATAAATATTTGGGTTGAATAAATGTTTTTGTTAATACTTAACCCAGGGAATTAAAAATTAAACTTTTTTTTAGCCCATTAAGGACTGACCCCCGATATCGTTGTCGGATTTTAATAAAATTTCATACATTTGATATTATGGGCATTTATATTAACATTGCCCCTTTGGCCCCTAGACTATGGGTATTTTTCTACCCACTTCGCTATTAAAGTGTTCTAAAACACAAGATATTTTGAAAACCAAAAAATTAAAAAACGCATTTATTAGATGCATTTATGTGAGTGTTGTGTGTTAATTTCGCTATGCACGTTGAATCGGTCAAAGCGGGATAAAGAAGGAGTACGGAGGACGATGTACAAGGCCTGCTCGCTCCATTCCACAATCATATCTTTTTTACACACGTTGTCATTGCGGGTTAGCCCTTCCGCTCTCGTTCTTTCGCAGGTACATAAGAATTGTAACGGGATCAAAAAAAATTATTATGCTTTTCCTTGTGCAAAACAAAAAATGTTACTCCTTGTTTTCTCCCTTCTCATAGAATGGAACGAGGAATGTGTATCTTATCTTTTATACGAAAGAGCCGAGGTCTTCTATGAGGCATTATTTAGCAGTTAGATAAACATGGTAATTTAATAAAAAAATCTTTACAGGGTTTTAATACAGCCTGAAGGAAGAAGGTCTTCTGAGTTTTCCCGCTGGGGTATTATTAAAAATGAATTGGGACTTTTTAGTTTTTGAGTAGATGTGCGAGTGTTTGTTTGCAGCTCTGTTTTACTTTATACGGTGATTTTTGTTTTTTAAAAACAGTTTAGTGCTTTCCCGGTTTTGGTTACGAAAAAAGCAACAACATAAAATAAGTGTATTGAAAATAACTAACGTTGGGAAATTATTCGCCAATGTCATGAATAATTTCCAGATTAAAGTTCGTGGTAAGAAGTGGTACTGGCCGTTACTTACTAATGCTTTGGATGCTGGTATGGTGAATGGCTGGAATTTACTTGCACTGTATGTTAAGAAAAGCTGAAGGATCTCCAACCATAAGGCAATTTGATTTTCATGTAAGCGTTGATGATGCATTGGTAACAAATCCTGATAATCGTGTTGCTATAAGAGAAAAAGTGGTTACAAATGCCCAAGATATGGCAAAGCGCATGGATAACTTTGAGCATTTGATAAGCCAATTTTATAAGCGTGGCCGTTGTGGACAATGTGCACACAGAAAAAAATCAATGTAAATTCGTTCAAAACATGGTTGATTTTACATTTTTCAGTAGTGATTTTGCTTCATTGTTGTTTCATGTTAATTTAACATGATTTTACAATAACTTGCGAACAACATTTTTTTCTTTTAAAATAACTTTAATTCATGTTAATTTATCATTGAAGTAAAGTTAGAGCAAAATGTCACTTGAAATAACAATCCGAATCACGTTGAATGAAAGTTGTTTCAAGTTGAAACAACGTGAATTTCATGTAGAATCAAATTGGTTGTAGTGTGATATAACAGTGTGAAGACAACATATGCATTTATTTAAGAATAATTTAAAACACTTACCTCTGTAACACATCGTCGTTCCGGAGTTATCTTGTCGTATATCACAAAATCGAAAAAAATGAGATAAGACCGTTTCCTGTGGAAAATTTAACAGATCTATCGATCTGCGCAATCCTCACGTCTCTATCTCTTATGGTTAATGATATACATATTATGAAGCCATTTAGTTGTATATCCACTTTTGCGAAAAATTTAATTCGTTCTAATATCGTATTATGCTACAATTGTGGATATACGACAAAAAAAAAGTATGAAAACTTTCAGTTAAAAATATCTTGCGTTATTTTGTTGTATGTGAACAAAGTATATTAGGCAAGTTACAAAAAAAAAACTATCTTATTAATATTACTGTTATTTTAAAATTTTTCGTTTTATATGTAAGGAGATTTTACTGATGTAGTACACAACGGCTATTTATATTGGCCCCTATTATGAGTTACATTCGATAAACGATTTTCGCTGGCTATCGAATATCGACTATCGAATCTTAATTTGGTATTATGAGTTGGAAGCACTGTCGAAAGTTTCGTTGTGCATCGAATTTTTCAACAAAAACAAATTTGCTTTCGACTGTGCAAATAAATGTAAAAAACTTGTTAAAAATTTAACTATTTGTAAATTTTTTGGTGTTCGTATATTAAATGCAATATTCTTGATCTGTTTTGTTCATTTTATGCAAGTCCAACGTCGTTAACAGCAACTGGAAGCGCTCATATTCCTTATGGAACAAAATTCTTTTTTCACAAAATGATTTGCAGCTAAGTTCAGCATGTAAAAAAATGGGATGAAACCCCACTGAAGCTAAATTATTTGAAAACAACCATAATTAGCCGTAATCACGTTTAACTTAATTTTATTTTTTAAATTTGTAAACAAAAATTTTTTATTTTAAGTGACAGCTGATCGAAAATGTACTACTGTGAATTAACAAAATCACAATAGTAAATTTTTATCGAATGCGCGCCATAATACCAAATGAAAATTCGTTCGATCAGCTAATTCGACTGCTGTCGAAAATCGAATTTAGTTCATAATAGGCACCATTGATCGAATTATTGCTTTATTGCCTAAATTCATTTTATTGTTAAGCAATTAAAGGTTAAATATTCAGGGTGGTCCAACCATAATGCACAATGTAAATTGTAAATAAAATAAAAAGATTTTTGAGAATTATCTGAATATTTTTTATTATTATAGAAGGATCTATGACAACTATGTGTGAGACAAAATAGCGGCCAAATGCTCGTCGCGGCTTTGGTAGCATACCTCTGTCCGATGGCCCATGTTTTCAATGGCTCTGAGACATAATTGAGGTTCAATGTCCTTAATGTGTCAAATTATATAATCCTTTAGCTCTTGAATTGTTCTTGGCTCATTGACGTACACTTTTTATGTTAAATATTACCAAAGAAAGAAGGGCAACGGTGTCAAATCATATGATTGTGACGGCCAATTAACATGGCAATTGAATTCCTCGTGCAGAAGAGCCATTGTTTCGTTGGCTATGTGACACATTCTTTTAGAACTACTTATCGTCCAGGTGCATATCCCCAATTTCTGGCAAAAAGAAATCCGTTATCAGCTCGCGATAGCGAACACCATTCACAGTAACTGCTTGGCATACCTCATTTTTGAAGAAGTAAAACCCGATGATGCCGCCTGGCCATAAACCGCACCAAACATGCATGCACTTCCTATAAAGCCGGTTTGCTTAAATTTGCGCACAATTATCCCGATTGTGGACACATTTGATCGATTATGCTGACCAAAAAATCAAGATGTGCACAAAATGTTTTTTTGATTTGAACGCCCATTTACGTAAAAGGATTCAGCAATCTTAACGTGCTGCTCAATGCTTTACCTCTTCCATGGTTGAATTTGGCGCTGAAACCAAGAAATGTCAAATTAAGTTGGAAAAAATTTGACGTTACGGTGTGACTCACAATTAACATCGTGCATTATGGTTAGACCACCCTTAAGTAATAATAAACCTTAAAATTATACAAACAAAAGGAAATTCGATAATATAAACAGGAAGCCCTCTGAGGAGATTGAGTGGCTGCAATCGAAACATGTCAAGGTAACCTGTCCGTAAAAACACCTGGGTTCGAGCCCAGATTGAGTCAAGAATGAAAAATTATCAGTAAATTTTAATTAATTTTCATGTTGTAAAATTCCTTTCTTCATAAAAATAATTTAATGAAAATTAAATTTGATGAACTTAAGCCTAATTAAAAATATTAATAATTTGGATTTAAAACCATAAATAGTTCAACAAAATAACCACAATACTAATTATTGTTAAAAACTATAACTATACGTAAATATATTTTTCACTTGCATACATTTTTGTTTGGAAAATTATTATAACTTAATTTTCAATATTGGTAAAACATGTGAATGTAGGTTTTTAATACCTTATTTTGACTTATATCCCACAAACTAAAAAATATATCGCAAAAAGTGGCGTATACGACAAAATTGAAACATTTTTTCGGACGTGAGAATGACTATAACTTAAAAATTTGTTTCTATGACTTTGGATATTTTTACATAAATCGATAAAGAACTTCAAATACAATATCTGACAAAAATATTGCACGACTTTTTTCACGTACATTTTTGTGTATAAAAATTTGAACCTTAAGATTCAATTTCCCAAAAAAATTTTGTTGTGATATACGGCAAGATAACTTCGGCACGACGACATGTTTCACTTATTTTGTATCTCCTTTGTTAACAGAAGCATCAGCAGAATGGCCCGATATGGTTTTCGTCATCATTCTACTTTGAAAACTTGATGTACTATTAAACTAAATTAAAAGAATACGGGAATTGTCTTCTTTTTATAACATATTTTAAACATAAAAATAAAAAATGTACATACTTAAGTATGTATGCATGTTAATTTAACAAGATAAACTTTTGATTTTAATATAAAACAGGTTTTTATGGATTCAATATTGAACAATGTTATTTTAACAGTGAATAATATTAAATGAACGTGATTTAAGGTTATTTTAATATTTTTCATTTAAAATTTAAATGAAATAATGATAAATTTAAATAAAGGGCATACTTTTACAGAACTTTACCATGATTCTCAATCAACATTTCGCCATGTTATTTTAACACTGGTATTTTTTTCTGTGTGTGGGGGTAAAACTGAGTTTGGTGGTACAAAATGCAAATGAAACTTATACACAAAGATTTGTTTTGCACAGCTTCATGCATTAACATTAAAAAAAATTATATCAATGATCAACCACAGTTGTGATATTTATTTATAGTTAATTTTACATAAAACGCCGCACCAAAAGGGTGTTCCGATTATCTACTCCCCGAATTTTCCAGGGCAGTTGTCGTTCGCTTTTTCCAAATTTAAAAAATTGCTAACTTTTAAACCGCTAACTTTAAAAATTTTTTTTAAATAGTCCTATCCTTTCTTTATCTTTATGTAAAAACCCAATTTCCGAAACCTCTTACCAGAAGTAACCCTGCATTTTTCTGCGTTGGCTCTGTTTTTGGGTATTTAAATACCCATCAGTCCTTAATGGGTTAATGACGTAGAATTATTATTACACACATTTGAATACAATAGACAAATGATATTTTTCGAACATGAGATGTTAATTGTAATTCTTGGTCAGTTTAAAGTAAATGTACAGTAAATATAAAAAAAATTTAATTTTTATATTAAAAAGTATTAAAGGCCTAAACAATCCTATTTAAACACCCATTAAAAGCATTGGAACAGTTTTAAACTTTTTACTGTAGTATCGATTGCACAAATAAATACAGAAAGAAATTGTAGCCGACCAGGCCTATCGAAGCATCGAAAAAAAACATGCGGGTAAAAAAATACTCTCAAAATTTAACAAGGGGATAATATATATACGCTACAATGAGATTGGGATAAATCGTTCATAAAGTTGTATACATTTTCACGTATACTAATAAAATTCAAAACGTTTTTTAATTATTACATTTCAAAACACACGATTTGCAATTAGAAACAAAATGAAATGTTACAGCATATATTTTTGACTCACAGCTTATTTGGTTACTAAAGTGTTGTATTATTTTGACACAACGTTAAAATATTTTACAGTGTTGTATTCGGTTTTCAAAATAAGACCACATTGTATGAATTCGTCTTGGTATGCACGAAATCTCATTGTTAATATTTCAAAAAATTCTTTGCAAAAACAATCCATTTTATGCACACGACACAAAATTAAACTTCATAAGTTCTCATAGACTTAACGAGGTAGTTTTCATATACTTTGAGTATAAGCAAACATTTTTTACTGAATGGAAAGGTTTTGAAAAAAAAAACATGTATTATCTGGAGTGTACTTCTCTGAATTCCTTAACTCTCACTACACTATTTAAATTTGCGACAGCAGTAATGATAGATACCATTTGATTTTTATTGTGGATTTGATTTTTAAAAACATTTATGCAGGCCTTTAATGCGTTATTTAATATGTATTTACAAAAAGGTATTTTCTTAGATTATTATAGAGTTGTTACTTAGCCTAAAGGCAAGTTGAAATGTTATATAAAAACATGTTTATAAAATGTTGCTTAAACTACTTTATATTAAATATGTATGCGATATAAAACCAAAATTATTTTTTATTTCAATTTCAAACGAAAGGACAATTTTCGAATCGCTTTTAACTTAAGTAGATGTTTTAATTTGATATAAAATATATATTTTAAGAAAACAACATTTTCATATGTATGTATATTGTTTAACACTTTAAGGTACAAATATTTTTCAAATAAAGCGTTATCTAACTAAATAAAATAAGTATTAATTCTCAAGTTGATCTCAAAACTGGTAGGCAAGTTTCTTTTATCATAATTTTTTTTTAATATTTACACTTATTTTTTAAATACGAACGTCTGCAAGGAATATACTTTATAACAATTAGATTTTAGAAAATTTCATATGTAAAAGTAATTCTTAAGTCGATCTCAAACTGGAAGGCAAGTTTTCATTGATCATAAATCGTTTTTTTAATTATTACAATTTTTTTTTTATATTCAAATCGCTTCAAGGAATTTTCTTCATAAAAAAGTTTTAGAAATTTGCTATGTCAAAGTAATTCTCGAATTGCTCTCACACCTAAAAAAAAATTTTTTACTTTTGTAGTTGAAGTTTGTTTATAAAAAATCGTTTTCGTAATTTTATATTAAGCGTGACATCACGTCAGAACATTTCAAAGTGTTATTTTGTTAATTTAATATTAAAGTGTAATTCTCGAGTCATTCTCGAACTGAAGAAGAATTGGACATTATTAACAAATTAAGACAACTTTATTAATTTGATATTCAAAGCATTACTTAAGAGCCTTTGTATAGGTTACTTCTCGAATCGACGTCAAGCCGAACATGAAAGAAAATGAGATTTTTTTTAAAGTGTTATATATTTGTTAATTGGGTTACAACTTTAATTCTAAGATTATTTTTGAAAATATGAGGATTTTCTAAACTGAATAAAAAAAGTAATTCTCCACTCGTTGTCAAAGTTAAAGGCAAGTGTTGAGTAAGCGAAAAATTGTATGAAAATAATAAGGTTTCTTAAATTTTATATTGCACTAGCGTTACCCGGTGTGCTTTGCTTCCTCCATTAAAAAAATAAGAAATATCTATTTGAAATAGATCTCGTGCATTGATAACGATGCAGTGGTTACCAAATTTAGATACTTCTGTAGATAATTAGACATTTATATTGTCCTTGGGATGTTCCATGCTCACTTTTCCAGTTCAGAGCGCTTTTTTTTAACCGTTCTGTAATGAGCTGATCGTACAGTGCGTTGTATTTGATGTTCAGCGTGCCGCCATCAACTTGGTGGCATTGACACTGCTACTTTGGCGTTTTGATTTCTGCGTGCTACCACTTATTAGTGTGATTTACTTTACTATTTTTTATGAGAGGTATCACGACCACTTGAAAATTTACAAATATTTAAAGTTTTTGTTAAGGGCTGCTAAATTAGGAAAAAACTGTGAAAATCGATTCAATAGTTTAGGACTCTATAAAGAATTAACAAACTTTAAAACACACATGCATACAACTAAACAAACTTAATTTTTATATATAAAGCAGATACACTGAAAGAATTTCCGATCCATTTGATTTTTACATTAATTTTAAATTAACTTAATCAACGAAATTTTATTGAGATTGTGAATTTTTGTCATCACATTAATGAAACATTTCATTAACATCATGATGAAGAGTCAGACGTATAGAAAAATTCTTTAAATTTTTTGTTGAAAAGGTTTTTGTATATCAATGAAAATTTTAATATGTTTATTGAAGTAAATTCATTAAATTAGTCACTAAATTTCGTAATTTAGTTTTAGTTTAATAAAGGAAATCACGATGGGTAGTGCAAAGTGTGCAAACGATGCAAATGCGTGCAAAAATTCACACATTCGCACAGCACAACAACAAAATGTACGTATTTGCGATTTGCTCTTTTTACTTCGTTTGCTCAGTTGCAAACAAATGTAAACAATAACATTTGACATATTAAGCGCCATATTGGTTTTAAGAAAACTTATAAACTCAACATTTTCGTAGATTTAAACATAAAATAGAGAATTCAATTTAAATAATTTATTTTAATATGCATGTGTATAATTGTAAACTAATGCAGATATTTAACAGTGCTGCCAGAAGTTTTTTTGTGTTGCCAGAATAAAATTTTTGAAAAATAACACATTTGCACAAAAAATAAGAGTGTCATGCTCACGATCAATCCCCAACAAACACGAAGTCAAACCTATGATATGAAATGACTTTATCATTTGACATCAAACACAATACTCAAACGTTTTTCAATTGTTTGATTTAACATTTAAATTCAAATTGGTAATCAGGTATGTGATGAAAATCGATCGATGTCAAAACGAACGTTTTTAAAACGTGTGATGAATTTCGATGTATTTTAAAATCCATTTCAGAATTAAAGTCTTAAATTTTCTTATAGAATACACTTCAGTTAACGTATATAATATAAAATGTAAAAGAATAAAGACTGAAAATAAAAGGAATATCTATTTAAAATCCATTTTAAAAGAAACTGAAAACGATATTTTCGGTTTCAAATCGTTTCGGTTTTAAAATCGATTTCCATCACATACCTGAATGATTTGAAAATAAACATTTGATATCAAATGTTTTATCAATTTGATGTCAAATGTTTGTCAAATTTTAAATTCAAATCAAAAATAAACTTGGCAATACTAAAGCGAAAAATAAATGTAATCATTAAAAATGGCGATTAAAATTACATTTTTACTTTGTGGTAACATGTGTTTTACTATTAAAAACAAATTTTAATATAAAGTGAACAGCTTATTTCTTGTGAAAAATAAAAATTATTTGTGAGTAATAACAATAATTAAAAAAAAGAAAAAAAGGAAAATAAAACGGGAAAGTGAAGAAAGTTTGTTGAACGATCGTGGTGCTACAATCCTCAAAATAAAAGGGAGCCAAGTAGTTTGTCTTTCCAAGAATTAGAGGACGGAAAGAACATTATTCCAACTTTGAGCTATGGTGCCGAATGTTTATCTCACAGTTTATTTAAATAAATAATTAATTTAAATTAAAAATAATAAAATATTTTTATTTATATTCCACATTGTATTATAATCCACACTTGAAAAACATTTGAGAATTACGTTTGAAAGCCAGTTGAAAATAAAGGCATTTTTCAATTTGAAAATAATTTCCCCTTTTTGTTGAGAACGCTATTATTTTCAAAGGATTTCCAAATCATTATCAAACATTTGTCGTTTGAGCAAACGTTTGATTTCAAATCATTTTCAATTTAAAATCAAACCTCCGTGTTTGTTGGGTCATAATATGCATTGCAAATTTACAAATTGCAAATTTTCACAGAGACCATCGTGATTACCCTTAATGACTTTATTGTTTTTTATTGCTGTTTAAAGTTTTCCAGATATGTTTATTAATTTTATTTCGTTTTTATATTCCTGTTACATCAAGTAACGTTCTATTGCGTTAACGTAATGAATTTTTTTAATTGGAATTATGAAATATTCAGAGTTAAATTTTTCATTAATTTTCATGTTTATTGCCAAAAATTAAATTAAATAAACGTTTTCACAACAATTTAAGGAATATAATATTTTCTAGTTATAAGTATTAAGCACTTGGAGAACATTATTTTATTTTCATTGATTAAGTGACATTTTTCATTGAAAATTTGAAGTTACAAAAATTTAGCTATTTTCAATTGAAATAATGTATAACAGTTAGTTGGACTTTTCTCTTAAAAGATAAATTAAGTGTTCATTAATCCAATTAAAATTTTAACGAAATGACAAAACTCAATTTTGTATTGTTAATGAAATTGTTTCATTAAATTAATAAAACTTCATTCCCGTAACGAAATTTTTCATTGGATTAAAAAAAAAAAAAAATTAATGGAATTATTTCATTAGATTTATAAAGCATAATTTTTTCAGTGTAGATATAGGAAAAATACTTATACTATTTGTATCCATAAATGCTATGCTCGAGTACATTAAATATTATTTTATAGTAAATGTTTTACTAAATTTCCAATAAATATTAAAATTTACTTCTTTTTTTTTATCAATAAAAACAATATCAATTTATAACATTTACATGAAAAGGTTGTAATATATATATTTTTTTATTTATTCAAAATAAGATTTATTTCACTTTATAGTAAAGAAATTATTTTATTTAAATAATTTATCGTGTTTTTGTGTATGCAAAACATTTTCTTTTAAAGAAGACTACAAGGAAGAACAACTAAAACAATTTGTCATCAAAATTTATTATAAAAAATATATTTTTATTGGTTTTGTTTTTTGTGTGTTTTTGGTGCAACAACACAAACGTCCTCGTACCACAAATGCTTCAGTTGACGCCACATTAAAGGCAAGGGCAAAGAGTAGAATGGGGAAGGATGAAGAAAAAATAAATAATAATGAAAATATTTTCTCATAATCTTAGTTTAGCACTTGCAGTTATTGCTCTTGTGCTTTTAGCAGAATATTTATTATTTTTGTGTAGTTTTTGTGCCGAATTCTCAAAGAAATAATGAAACAGAAGCTGAAAACTTCTTTGTCATTTTGCGAAGGAAATGTAATAAATAAAATAGGACATTTGGTGCCCTACATAGTGGACTTTTGGGTTGTCTTCGAGTGCTGAGGATAGATAAAAATAGCATTTTACTGTGGAAGGCGTAAGTCTGCCATTGTGTTAAGATATCGGTGTTAAACTTTTTTTTTACCCTTCACCACGGTGAATATATACGATCGTCATTCCGTTTGTTATTTCCATAATTTTTATCTAAGATCCAATAAGGTATATATTCTGCATCCTTATCAGTGGAAAAGTGGATTTAACGATGTCCGTCGGTCTGTGCGTCTGTCCGTGTGTATGTTCAAATGGGTTTTATGAAGACCCTACAAATGATAGGGACTAGGTTGTTAGATATTTATGTCACATATACTCCGTTTAAGTTTGCTATTGAAATTCAGCCTTGGCGATTTTTAAATGTCTGAGATATGAGCAAAAAACAACGACAGCCTCTTTTTTGTTTTTTCCGGTACGAGCAAAAGTTTCCAAATTAGGTTCAAGCATTTTGGTTATCAATACACAACACTCGACAAAATAGCGACGGTATTCGAGAAGTGGGCGTGACACAAAATTTTATTGTTTTTGTCTAAAGAACGGTATTTATATAACTTTCTGTTTTTATCGCACCTTATTGAAGAGTATAAAAGATTCGGCTTAGCTGAATAAAGCACTTTTTCTTGTTATATTTTAAAAATCTCGTGCTTATATTCTGAATTCATTAATCGATTTGCCGGTTCGGCTTAATACAGTTCGGCGTCATGTTGCATGTGGTCTTTCACGACATCTCATAACTTTCGGATTCCAGGCCAAAACCGCATGGTTAGGATCGTCGTAGGATTTACACAGAATGTGTCCAGTCCATCCATATTTTCTCTTTCCAATTTCGACGTTGATACTCTGCTGGTAAGCAACTCTCCAAAGGTCCGTGTTCGATAAGGTTCCTGACCACCATATATTAAGGATATTTCACAGACAACGGCTTATACAGCCATCTTTAAGACGATGACAAATTTCAAAATATAATTTAAACCATCCACCAAAATGTGATGTTACAAAAATCTTGATTCAGTGCATGCGACTACCTTGACTTTGTATCCGCCATTAGAACTTTGAAATGCATAAAAACAACCCAAAATAACAGAAGAACTTTTATTTGTCATGTTTCTTAGTCATAAGTGTTTTGCCAAAAAAAAAAAAAAATACACCAGAGAGACAATGAATTTAGTGAGTGTTGTACATAAATGTAATTCGGAGGCAGGCATGTCGACAAAAAACCAGCAAAAGTTGCCAAATAAACAAGAAACACAAAAATGTTTATTGAATAAAACAGAAAATAATAAATTTCTTAAAATGTTTAGGAAAAACATTTTTCATGTACTTGAACAAGTACAACCGACAGAGACGCAGAGACGATTGGGCTGTGGCAAGCATCTATATGATGGCATGTTGCATGTAGACAAGTAATCTGTTATTATCGCAACTCATAAGATTATTGTCAAGTACATTGTCAAGGCATAAACAAAAATATGTTTCAAAATCGTATGACTGTGTCGTGTGCTGCTGCTGTGCATCTATCGCGTGATAATTATAAAACTTGTGAAGGAACTTTGTTGTCTTATATGCAACAGCAGTATGCAACACTTTCATCAATTATTTTAATTCTGTACAAACATCTTGCAGTAACATGTGCCAGGCATGTACTAGAAAAATGCTAAAAAAAACTAAAACATTTTATTCTTTTGCAATATTTATTCATTGTCATTAAACTATCGCTGTGTGCATGTGTGAGTGTTGCTTAATATGTCTTTCAGTCCGTCCTGTCGGTTAGTTGGTTGGTCTCTTATTTCTTGGGGTATAAATAACATAAATGTCTTTACACTTTTGCTGCATGCACAGCTTCTTAAAATTATCGTTTCCTTCATCAATGTTAGATGAAGTGGCGAGGTGGGCGAAGGGGCATGTGTAGGAATGCTCTTGATGTTTGTGCAGTTTTCGTTTTGATGATCTGTACTGTTTGTAGCATCTTAAAGATTAAAATACGTGATATTTTTAATGCTACAAGTCTTGAGGGTTATTTGTTTTTTTGAATTGTGTTTTTTTATTCTATTTTATTTTCAAACAAAAAATCTAACAATAAATTTGTCTTTTGCCACCATCAACGACAACAACAAAAACCACAAGATGTTTTCGTTTTATTGTTGTTAGTTCCTTCTAGTACTTCCGTTTGAACTTGAATTGCACGTTTGTCTGACTACAATTTGTGCACAATGAAATATTTTAAACATTCTCTAGATATTTTTATTTATCTTCTTTTCTTATTTGTTATTTAAGAGAACAGTAATGAAAACAAAACATTTTATGAAATAGATTTTATTACTAGAGTTTTGTTGCTTTTTATTATTAATTTTGCTAAAACACAGTCTGCACAAAAAATGTTTGTTTTATGTTGAAATTAACAAGTTTAAGGAAGAGAGAGACAGAGTGGAGTCTGATCTTTTTAGCTGGGGAACTAAATCTTCCCTTTATATCGAGTCTTGCCATGGTGAAAATTTAAAGTTTTAAACAGTGTTTGTTGAGCACTTGTTTTGTAATTTGAAAAAGTTTTAGTCGGCTATAATACAAAACATTATTATAATTTGAGTGAAAGGGAACTAACACTGTGTCAAGTGACAGTTCATGGTGATAAGGACCGGTTCGAGTTCTAACACTTTATAAGAAGGGGACTTGTAATTTTAACATGGCGTTGTCCTACGAGGGGGTTAATTGGCACCTTTTTGACGCTTTGTAACAAGTCACAAGAAAACCTGAATGGACACATTCCATTTCAGTTAAAATAATGCCTATCACAAATATTGTCTTAAATGAACCATGTTATTAGGGCGGATCCCCTTCATTTAAAGTAATAAAACCAGGTATAATCAATCAGTCATTATCCACACAAAATCCAGTTACATGACAAGTTATTTGTCAATTACCTTCTGGAGTAACAACTCTTTTTTGCACATTATCATCAGTTAAGTGATATGTTCTGTTTTAACCTATCACAATCGTTCCTTTTTATTATAAAACTGCTTTCACTTGTCACGGGATAAGTGCCTTAAAACCAATTGACACAAATTTCCCGCAGGGAGTTTGTATTTAGATTTTATAGCATCATTAATAAAGTTCCCAATCTAATAAATTTTTTGCACTTATTCCATACCTACAATAATGGTGAAGAAAGAAAATTTAAATCCAATCGGTTTACGAGATGTATCCGTGAGAAAGATATCGTTTTCTTGTGCTCAAAATCAACTTGCGGAGAAAATCTCACTGATGCTATAATATCTATATCTGATCTAAGCCAGAAATGTTGCCTGTATTTCCTTAAATAATAAGAATTAACCTTGATCGATTAAAGTTGAATCAAAGCCGCCTCTATACTGGACAAAGACTGTCTATAAGTATTTTCAATCTCTCTCTTATCAAAGCTGTTTCACTTAGTTCACCAATGTTGCTATATTGCCTGGGTTGGCTTTTTTGTAGTGAGTTTATGTTATTTAATGTGGAACGTCACCAAATGATTTTTGGCCGACTTTTCCTACTGCTTCCTTGCGGGTTATATGTAAATGCTTGTCTTGGTATCTCTTCTGGTGGCTTACGTAGAGTTTGTCCTATCCATCCAAACTTTCTCTTCCGTATTTTAGCGCTTAAATCCCACATCTGTTCGTTTTTTATTCTTTAAGACCAGCAAATTTCCAAAATTCTTCTCAAGCTGCGATTTTACAAATGTCCGTAGACTATCTTTTATTTCCTTACGTTACGCAAAATGTTTCAATAGCACTGACATGACGCATGATTTAAGATCGTTGAGCTTTTCTTGCATATCACTCCGTCCATTTGACAGTTTTTACTTGTAGTCTGCGTAGTCCTGTGTTTGCTTAGCGCAATAATTATGGTTTTGAATTTACTTTAAATATTGTGATAAGATTTTAGAGTTGTCGTGTTGGATAAAAATTAATCACTTGTTGCCCCAATGCAGTTCGATAATCCAAAACTCATTTTTTCTAAAATGCAAAGTACTTGTTTTTTTTCTAATTTTGTGGCACTCCATTTCTTTGTAAAACCCTTCACCACAGGTGGAAAGGGTAAAAAAAACGTGTCTTCGGTATTTATGAGCAGCGAAGTTGATTTAACTATGTCCGTCTGACCGTCTGCATGTTGAAATTGATTTTTCGAAGACCTTAAAAATTATGGCAACTTGGTTGGTATCAATTTATGTCCCATATGCTTCGATTAATTTTGCTATTAAAATTCAGCCAGATTGGGCTTCAAACGGCTGAGATATGAGTAAAAATGCACGATTGCCTCTTATTTGTAGTTGTTGTTTTTTTTTTTTAACATAACAAATATACATGAAAAATGGACTCAACCTATTTTTTTGGAATTGATATTGTGTGTTAGTGGGAGAATGGTCTAAGACCCTGCTTAATGTTAGATGAAGTGTGAAGTGGAAGAGCCGAATATATTATTATTTTTTTTTATTAACTCCCAATAAAACAAATTTTAGTTTTTTATTATTGTTTTAAATCAGTGTTCGAAAATAAACACTAAATATCGTTTTTTAATGTTCGGTTCGGTAGATTTGTGGAAAACACAAACGCTAATAGTGTTTGTGTAGAAAATCATTAAAAAAATAACGTTTCCCTGTTAGTCATCTTTCGAACACAAAAATATTACTGTTTTTATCAAACTCAACAAAAGATGTGAACATTTAATTCCGTTCGGTTTTTTTTGAAAATCCACAAACTTCAATGTGTTCGGTTCGGCTCGTTAACGTTCGTCCCTTTTGGCTGGTAAAAAAAAACATTTTTACAAAAACAAAATACACACACGAAAAAAACATTAAAGAAAGTTAAAATATAATGTTTGTCTACAGTATCACTACAATTGTAGTGAACTACACTACTTGTATGACTTATATTTTGGTAAATATTAATTTAACATAAAAATCGTTTTCTAAAAAGTTGTTGTTAGTAAAGTTTCCAACAACTTTTGCCTTAACAAGTTTTCTCTAAAACTCATATTGAACAAAACCTAATTAAAATAAAAAGTAAACAGCAGCATTGATTCGAATTTTTTCTTTAGAACTGTTTTTTCTTACACACGTCAATTCAGCTTAAATATTTGTGTTTGTGTGCGTTTGCTTAAAAAAAAAGTCAAACGCATATCATTTGTTCCTAACGTACCACGGTTGATAAAGTTGGTGCAATTGTACTTTTTTGATACAACTTAAAGCCATAAAGTACGGTGGTACCCTAGGGTGACCGTTAAAATCAAATATGGTTCCATTCCGAATTTTTTATCCACATTTTCTGATGCACCAGAATTTCCGAACAGAATTGCACTCTGTGACATGGCTGATAGTATCAATTAATTATTTTTGATATTTACAACATTTTCTGCAGTAATGCGATTAACTAACTTGATTGAATTTTTAATTAAAGCTGATTAACATTTTAATTAATGTATAGAGTGAACTATTCTAAACATTTCGAAATTATTTGTATATGACATATTGGTTGAATTTTTTATAATTATTTACAAAAAATTTTTATTGTGGTATTCACAAGAACCCATTTATCGTTGTATCGATTGTCTGTTGTATTTAAATTCAATAGTGTGTAATGTAAATTAATACAATATACAACCGATACAAGGGTATTTGCGAATACCCCAATTGTTTTTTACGTTATTTTACACTGAAGAAGGCACACAAAGGCGTGACGAAATATTGGTTTAAATAAATTTACACCTCAAGCTTCATTAAAAATTTATAGTGAAAGATACATTTTTCGTATCTTTTGATGACTGCAGGTACCATGTATAATCCTGACATTTTTCGTATCTTTTGAATCTGCACTAGGGGATTTTTGTTGCAGGATCGCGGGAAATTAAAAGTTCCTCATAGTTTCAGAAAACAGCTATTTATACTTTGCAATTTTAGTTTTAAATTCTCTAAAAATTAGCATCTGTTGATGGGCTGTCGTTTAGATCAATTACAAGAAGTGAGTACATACGTAAATCAATGTCTACTGATGCAGTAAATCTACTAAAAGCAGAATGGGTAGTGCAACAGTTGATAATTAATAAATTTAGTGAAGTGAAGAGATAATAAGGAACATAAATTCAAAATAAGATGCAGGCAGTAAATTTTCATTGTCCATGAACAATTCTTAAAAATAGGAGAAACCTAAACATATCGCTCCTTTATTGCAACAAAGCAGAATGTACAAAAAAAAAATCGAGCTTGAAAAGGTTTGTAAAAAGAAGTCCGGTTAATGTTTTTTTTTTTCAACAACTTTGACATGCATTTGACTGATATAGACGAAGTTGATAAAAAATTGCTTATGATTGTGAATTAGAAGCATGCAACAACTTTTAACTATTGCAATTTAAACTATTTGTCCAATCTTGGTAAAAAAAAGTGAACGAAATTTTTTAGAAACATGGTCATCAGTAAATAAAATCAGAAATATACTCTCTGACGACTTCCCAAACGCTTTGAGTGTGTCTGAACGTTATTTCCTATCCTGTAAAAAAATGTTAATATAAGTATTTATTTAAAATATTTTATCTATTTAATGAATTAACTTCTTGATCTTATAACTTGAGTACTACAATTTTTGTTTGTTTTTATAAATGTTTTATGAATTAAATTGTTATGTTTATGTTATCTTTTTATCTTGTATCTAGAGAATAATAATACGGAATTTACATATAAAAGCGAAAGGTAATATTAATTAAAGTTCATCTCGCAATCTTCAATTAATTTTTGCAGTATTTAAGCATTTCTTTTACTCACTTTGTAAAAGTTTTTTTCATTACTTTAAAACAAATTTAGTTTGTATTATTTATATGGAGCGGGATCCCGGGATCCCGGGAAATTTAAAAAAATTTCCCGCTTTCCCGGGAATCGAAAAAGAAATAAAATATTTTAGAATTTTTAGCCAACTAAAACTAATTAAGACTGATCATCGGAACCGACTCTATGCTAATACAATAGCAGCTCTAATAATGGCGAAAGAAAACATTAAGCATCTAGTAGTGCGAAGTTGTTCTAAGGAAATATGAACACCTTTTTTATTTTCAAGAAATTTAACTCGTATATTAATTTTTACAAAAATTAATTTGTTTTGATAACATCCAAAGATAGTTACATATAATTTATTTAAAAATTTGCTTACTGTATTTTTAAAAATAAATACGTAATTTTTATGACTTAAATAAATATAAAAATTTCATATGATATTATTTTCTTTACAATATTCATTAAATATGGAAAAAAAAATGTTATATTAATAAATGTTACACGTAAAAAATGGTTTTTTATTTTTTAAAAATGTATCTTTTTGAGAAAAAGTGTGTCTTTTTGTAAACCAAAATGTATCTTTCTCGAAATTTCACTGGCAACAATGGCTAAGAGAATAATATTCCATCGATTTTTCTAAAACTTTAGCTTAAAACTTATATTTTTCCTTATAATTTTGAAACATTTTATTGCTTACTTAAGGCTAGTTTACACGGTAATACAATGTATTATGACTTTGTAGAATCAAAATAATATGAAATTCTCTCCGTGTTTAAAGGAAAAAAATAAAAGTCTGTTGTAAGTATATTTCATATTTACACGGATGGTATAAGTAAAATCAACAAGTTAGAGTGGTATATTCCGCTGTGCCGAATCTTTGATACCCTCCACCGACACTTCGAATGTTTTAGGATTAATGATGTCTATTTATTATTATAATCTTTGTAGAAACAGACATCTGCATTTAAATTTGTTGTGGTTTAGACCTATATAAAGTTATTGAGCGACAATCAGAATCAATTTTAAAAAGCTTGAGTAGAATATCAGTTTAAGATGAACTTAAATGATTTTCAAGAGAACAAATTATATAAAAGCCATGGTAAGCTATGAACCAATCATCTCAAATTCTGCAGAACGATTTCTGGTATTAAAAAACACAAATTTCAATACAGCGGTGCAATTAGTTTAAGCGTTTGCAGTAAATTTCAAAAGGCTGCTAAAATGGAATATAAGGAAAATTATGGACCGTATATCACAAAATTGCATAACATTTTTTCTGGCCATATGAAGCTAAACTGGAAGAAAGTTTACCGCGTATTTAATTATTTTACCAGAGTGGGCTTTATATGAGGCCTATGGTAAGTTATGCACCGATCTTCACCAAATTTCACAGTGTCATTTCTAGTTCTATAAAACTGTGATGTATCAAATTTTGTTATGATAGCGTTACTTTTTACGTTTTTAGGCGTACTAAGCTGTTTTCCGGGAGTAAGGTTTGTATGGGGCCTAGGGTAAATTATGAACTGATCTTCACGAAATTTCACAGTCTTATTTCTAGTCCTGTAAAACTTATATGTTCCAAATTTTGTTATGAAAGCATTATTTTTTACGTTTTTAGGCGTACTAAGCTGTTTTCCGGGAGTAAGGTTTGTATGGGGCCTATGGTAAATTATGCACCGATCTTCACGAAATTTCACAGTCTTATTTCTAGTTCTAAAAAATTTTGATTTACTAAATTTGGTTATGATAGTATTATTTTTTACGGATTTAGGCGTACTAAACTGTTTTCTGGAAGTAGGTTTTATACGGGGCATAAGGAAAATAATGGACCGATCTTCACGAAACTTAATAGTTTAATTTCTAGTCCTATTTAACTGATAGCATTGTTAGTTAGGGTTTTAGGCTTACTATACTGTTTTCCGGGAGTAGGGCTTATATGGGGCCTAGGGTAAATCATGGACGGATCTTCAAGAAATTTTACTGCGTGATTTCCAGTTTAATAAAACGAACTGTTGCGAAATCTTATATCATTCTGTGCATTTTTCCACCATTTATGTTAGTTTTTGTAACAAAATTATCAATTTTTTTTAGGTGATGGTTCCACATTTTGATTTTTTTCTGGATTTCAATCCCAAACTGCTTACGATAACTTCAAGCAATTTGACACCAAGTTTGTTTATTTCTTTTGAGTTTTTCGAAAGTGAACGTGTTTTCAACAGACGGACAGACGGACATGGCTTAATCGACTTAGAATTGCTCAAGGACCCAGAATATATATACTTTATGGGGTCTGAGATGAATAATAAAAAAGTTTCACACGGAATGACAAACTTAATATACCCTCTTCACAACTAATTGTGGTGGAGGGTATAAAAATAATAACAAAACAGCAGATGGTTACAGTTTAACAATTTTAACAAAAACAACATGAAAATTTTCTGAGTTGACTTTAGTGGTTTTTGCAATTCTATAAAAATGATAACACCTTCAATATATGCTGTTTAAATACACCTCTGGTGTTAGAAAAAAGCATTTACCGACCGCTTGTCAGATTTTGTATTCGTATTCTCTCTTACCCTGCGGCCACACGTTCAAGTTGTTCTTGATAGTCTTTTACGTATACTGCTTGTCAAAATTTACATAAATTGAAAGCTGTGACGTAGGCTGCACTCAATTTGTAAGCAATTTACTTCCAAGATGTCAACAACAACAGAGACAAACGTGTACTCAGCTGTTAAATTGAAAGTAAATTGCCAAACAAATGGAAAGGTGAAATTGAAAGCCATCTCGTGGTCAATTTAAAAAGTGTGAGTGTGTTAGTAAAAAACTGAGAGTGTATTGCAAATTGAAAGGAATTGAAAGGCAAAACTTGATCGTGTGGCCACCAAGTTACTCAATAAATTTTGGTTTAATATGAAAAGATTTTTCTCATTCTACATCATTTTTTGCAATGTCGTAATACATTGTATTACCGTGTAACCTGGCCTTAACGCAATCTGTGAATTAATATTTCATAGAATTTCCATTAAAGATTTTACTACGCGAAGAAAATAGAATTTAATATTTTTTATTCCTGTGTGATTAATTCAATTCGATTTTAACAATTATTTCGTTTTTGTCACCACCCATTTTAAATTAATACTCCTATACCCATATTGTTTTAAAAGTCCTTAATTTCTCGTACGTATTGTGTCACTTTAAATATGAAATTAAGTTTTAGAACTCTACAGTACGACGAATTTTTAATGCTCGAAATTTGTAATATGCACTTCAAACTCTCATGTACCTAAAAATATTTGTGGCTTAAATAGCCATACATGGATAGTTTGGAGTGCGAGGGGTCGCTGGGTAAGTAATTTTGCCAATTGAAAGTCATGTTTTTATTGTGTAAATTTCATACAATGAGAAATTGTTTTAATATACTGGGTGAGTGAAATGGCTGCTGGTTCGATATTCGTCAAGGACTCTGGTCTGTCTTAAATTCAACGGGCTGAAGGTCTACGTCTCTACGGCTCGGTAATTCAAGCTAGAATGGGATTTTTATTTGTGTTTGTAACATTTAATTAATACACTTAATATTTATTAATTGAAGCACAGCCGCGAATAACGTTGTAAACGCCACATTTTGCAAAAACTGTTTTTTTGCTGATAATCGTTGACCTTACTCTCTTTCACAGTTTAAACATCAAATCAACCAAAACTATGCACCTGAACGCCTTTAAAATGGCGTACAAAGTGTCAGCCAGTGGAAGAACATTGCAAGTTACTAACAAAATGATGAAACCGAAATGGTTTTGCAGTGCGGAATAATGTTTTAAAAGCCTTTTGCATTAAAGTTTTTATTATCATTATTTTTAATAATAGAAAAAATAATTTTTAAAACAAATAATGCTGGCTGTCAAAAAACGTTCTTTTGCTCTCCTGAAAAATTATTATTTTGTAACTTAAAACGTTATTCGCGGCTGTGCTTCAATTAACTGAAGCAAAGCCGCGAATAACGTTGTTAGTGACAAAATATTTATTTTGCAGGACATTTTTTAATTTTTTTTTGAGATTATTAAAAATTAATGATAATAAAAAATTTTATGCAAAACATTTAGAATTTAAAATTTTTAATCCAAATTTTTAATATTTTTAATTAGGCTTAAGTTCATGAAATTTAATTTTCATTAAATTATTTTTATGAAGAAAAGAATTTTTACAACATGAAAATTAATTAAAATTGTTATTGATAATCTTTCATTCTTGACGTGGCTCGGGCTCGAACCCTGGCCGGCAGGTTACCATGACATGTTTCGATCGCAACCACTCGATCTCCTCAGATGGATTTGCCGTCTTACACTCGCAGCCATCGACGACTGCTGACGTCAATAGTCAAACATCAATCCTTAAACCAAATTGTATTTTAACATTTGGTAGATCGAAATTTGCTTTCCTGAATGATTATCCATTTTAATTGATTTTCCATGTTTTTTCCTTACTTCTGTTTTTTCGTACTTTTGTCAAGAAGAAGAAAGTCCAAGTACATTTTTTGTTTTTTCATTTTGTCTTTCTCTTTTCTGTTGACCTTTTTTTTAGTTACTAGTTAATTTAAGGTTTAGAATTTTTTTTTAGTGGAAATACGTTTCATAAAAAATTCGCGATGCCAGTTCACACGTTTTTCCTCTAAGCAAAGCAGCATGAAAAGTAGACTTAAAAACGCTATTTCACGATTCGCAACAGAAAATTTGTACTTAAAACATGTTTCCACATTACCTGTTCTGAAGCGATTTTTGGTGGTATGGTCTTACATATTTCTGTCAATTTTCAACATTTTATTTTCATTTTCTTTTCGATTTTCCACATAAAATATTTTTTTGTACCTCTGTCAATTTCGTATGTATCGTTTTGAAAGTCACTTACAACGTTCTTCCACTGTCTACAGCTTCGTGCAGACAAGTGGTCAGATCATTCAATGCATAATTTTATACATCTGCCAAATGAAAATGAGTTTACAATGTTCACTTAGTTGCAAGACGTTTTTAGTCAATTTTAATGACAACATTCTAAGATCTGACCGACGCACTATGGCGTCTTTTCCCAAAAACCGTGGCAAAAATACAAAATTTGATGACAAAATTTTGTAAAATTAATTAACACATCGTAAAGACCCCATTTTACTGATCAGAATTCAAAAACGTTTTTTAATTGGATAGAATTATAGCTGGTTCCATAAAAAGGTGATTTTGAGAAAAAAAAGACATTTTAGAATTGAAGTGTCAGAAATATTGCTATGTGATCACCACTTTTTTGGTATTATTTTAAAGTTATATTTATTGTTTATTACAAAAAGTAAGAAAATGTCCACCAGATACCCTACTTTTTTGGCAGTTGCCGTTTTTAAGGCACCCTATATTTAGGTACTTTTTACAAATAAAATAGAGAATATCTCAAAATGGGCAAAAATGGTCACCCCCATATTTTTTTAGCATATTTACTACACAGCAATTGAAATAATTTAGCTAAATTGTTACAATCTTATAGCCAGCGTTGCCACAGCCAAGATATTTTTGCAACCAAAATTAAAAAAAAATTGCCAAATAAGGAAAAAAGCTACCAAAATTTTAATGTTTTTTATATTTTCGATATTCTTTTATAAGGCTCGAGTTCATCAAATTTAATTTTCATTAAATTATTTTCACTAAGGGAAGGAATTTTACAACTTGGAATTTTTATTAAAATTTATTGATAATTTTTCTTGATATGTTATCTAACAGCACAAAAATGTAAATATAAGTGGAACTGACTTACATATTTCTGTTAATGTATGCATATGTGCCTACATATAAATATGTATGTAGCCTTATTTATAAACAATATTTTGCTGTGCCAATCAGGTAGGCACAATTATTAGAATTTGTTTATTTATTTAAATTTAAGAACACATTATGAAAACTGCAGTTGAATGCATTACCCACAAAGTATAGCATAGAAAAAGCCTTAGCGTTATTTCTGGACTTGGGATTGTCAAAGGAGAAATATAATATTTTACGAAGCTCTTTAAATAATCATAATGTGAATGTTCTTCCTGGATATAAAAAGCTTAACTCTGCCAAAAAGAAGCAGTACCGTCTAATGTAAAAGTTACTGAAGTATCAGCAGAAGTTGAACTGCAAGACTTAATGGATCATACATCTAAACGCTTAGTTCAAAGTTTTCCTGAAAAAGAAAGAGCATTACTTCCAAATAGGCTTACATTGGTAAGCAAGTGGGGATGTGATGGATCATCTGGTCAAAGTGCTTACAAACAAACAATATCGACAACTGACATAACTTTTACAGATGCAAATATGTTTATGGCTTCTATCGTTCCTTTACGACTTAGAAGTTAAATCTCTGAGCATTGGAAAAATCCTCGCCCATCGTCAGTCCATTTTTGCCGTCCGATATTTTTTAAATATGCAAAGGAGTCTTCAGAAATAATCAAGTCTACAGTAAATGATATAAAAAAGCAAATTTCCGAACTAAAGCCTTCTGTTATTGAAATGAAGAATGGAAAAAAGGTTTTCATTAATTATGAATTTTGTCATACAATGATTGATGGCAAAGTCTTAAATGTAATAACAGATACTTCTTCAACTTTGAAGTGTGCAATTTGCAAAAAGTCACAGAAGGACTTTCAAAATTTTAATGATTCAAGTGATGAGCAAAACTATGAATATGGAATTTCTCCGTAACATGCCAGAATTAGGTGCATGGAGTTTATTTTAAAATTAGCGTATACAATTCCGAGAGAAGGAGAAAGTTTTCATGAGAATGCAACACCAAAAGAAAAACTAACTCCTCAAAAAAATAGACTGCCCAAAGCAAGGATATGGAAATACTAACGATGGTAACATGTCCAGATCGTGTTTTGAAAATGGTGAGGTAACAGCCCAAATTACTGGTGCCGATAACCATATTATAAAAAGGTTGGCAGTTATTCTAAACTCTAGAGAAATGGTAAATGGCCCAAAGTTTCAGGATTATGCATCAAAATCTGCCCAGCTTTTGGCTCAAAAGTACCCTGAGAAAAAACTTACTCCTACGGTCCATAAGATTTTGGCTCATGGCCAAAATTTAATTGAATATCAATGCTTACCAATTGGAGAGTTATCAGAAGAAGCCCAGGAATGCAAAAACAAAGATTACAAGCACTTTAGATATGCGAATACTTGCAAAATTTCACGGATTAGACAGAATGAGGATCTTTTTAATATGTTGGCGGCCTCTTCAGACCCACTGATTTCATCGCGGAGACATGTAAGATCTCGAAACGATTCGGAAGAATATAATTATAGCTCCGATATGTTAAATTTATTTCAAATCGCTCAAAATGTTAATGACTATTTTGAAGAAAACTAACTATTAAAAAAATAATATTATAAATTAGCATTAGTATTAAAAATATTTCAATATAATATTTCAAGTATATCAAAGCTAAAGGAGTTTTCTTTCAAATGCTTTTTAAAATTTTTAAATATCTTTATCAGTTCAAAAGTTATGATTTTTGCAACGAAAAAAGTCAAAAGGCCCCACTGTCCGACGTCTGTACGGATCTTAACTCTTGGTGATTCGATGTTTGAGCAATGTAAGAGATTACCGTTAACATTCCAATCTGCGAAAAGGGGTTTCCAAAATTCGTCGCTTACAACGTTATTCGCGAGTTTGCTTTAATTAGTGACTTTATTAAAAAGTTTAACCTTTGAATTTTAAGTGTTACCCTCGTAGATTTTTTTCATTATTTTCACAGTATTGAAGTAATCATTAAAAATAATGTGGCAACAATGTGTTTTACATACAAAATTGAATAGAAACAAAAACAAGCCAAACAACCTAATGTTCCCCAGCGGTAAAGACAATTAGTAAAGAGGCCTAATATAAAGCCTTATTTAGCAGACACAAGCGCTCCTTGCCGCATTCCATACTTATTTAGTTTTTACACAGGTCATTAGGAGAGCCCTTCCACACTCCCTTCTTCTTACAAGAAATCTTAAAGGCTTTCAGATGTAGGACTTTTAAAATGGGAATACGACTTCAGTGGTTGGTAGTTACCTAAAACACCTAAACGTGTTAAAATGCGTTAAAAGGAAAATTGAAAATTTTTCACAATTTACATAATTAATAAATTTTAGCTTTTGTTATTTGTGCGTTTTGTATGAAAATATAAATACGTCATGTACGCCGATAGGATGTTCTCTTTATCAATAAACATACATAACACTGGTTTACAGCCAAAAAAATACCAAGAACGCCACACCAAAACCGCTGTATTTTTTTTGCTAAGTACCGTTTTTTAGATAACGGTACTTTTGTGTTTTTCGGTGTATGGTCCCACTCAAACCCTTATGGAGCCCAACCGAAAAGTCCGATCGAAATAAATGGAATATCGTTGGAAAAGGTAATTGAATGCCTTTTAAGTCGATATGCTGAAAATTTCAAAATTTGCCTATTTTTTACGTTTTTTTCAAAATTTTTCATTTTTATTTCGTTTTTTTTCTACGTTATATTAAATATCGGGAAGCGTGATTTCAAAAAAATCGGATGAAAAATAAAGTTTTTATTAAGGATTTTGTGGAACGACAATATTTTCATCTCATATAAAACTCCGTTTTTTTTAAATACTGATGGACGCCGAATATAGTGTGTGAGCAATGAAGATGAAAATATTGTCGTTCCACAAAATCCTTAATAAAAACTTGATTTTTCATCCTATTTTTTTGAAGTGAATATTTTGTAAGATCTTTTTAAAAGAAATTTGAACCTTCTAGAAGGCATATTTCTAAAGCAGGATATCATAGCAAACAAATGTTTTAGAAAGGAGTACAGAGGCCTTCAAAAACCTATGCCACATGCGGTACTTTTAATTTTAACCACTGGGTGGTCTGTTCCATAACACATGACTACCTTTAACATGAAAGACACTGACACATTCACTTACACATAAAAGTAAATTACATACATTTACAAATGAATATGCTTTATATAGCAACACACATACATATATTATTTATTTAGTTTATTTAAATATATTGTATAGTTAATTTTCATACATACCATTATATACACCATTTCCCTATGGCCTTAGAACTTTTTAGTAAAACGAGTAAAAGTGTTACATGCAGAATTTTTGGTACCCTCCACCCAGCGAAAGAGTATTTCAGGATTGGGCTTTATATATAAAAAAAAAAACAAAATTAAAAGTCCTATCATTATTATAATTTCTTGCGGTTGGTCATACATTTGACGCGTCTAGGAGTACCCTACGCGCTTCAGCGGCCAAATTTAAGAGTTTCAACCATACAAATAAAGTGGCTTAATTAAATTCTTAAATTTGGCTCTCCAGCGCGTATGATGCTCTTAGACGGGTCAAATGTGAGACCAAAGCCACTTTATTTTTCAACTGCATTATTTATTTCGAACTTACCTACCCGCTGTCACCATTTCTTAAGGGGGCTCTCATGCAAAATTTTCAATACAGACTAGAAATATATCGAAGCAAAGTCCCAAAACAGCCCAGGAGTCGCCCCTAGGCGGACGAAATGTATAACCGACCTCAATTAGTTTTTGTCCTTAACATTTGCTCAAAACGTACTTGCCCTTTATCACCACCCCATATGGAGGCTTCCATAAAAATACATATGGCATTTTATAAAATTTTTAAGTTCAATTAAAATTTTTAAATTTAAAATTGTATTGTGGAATGAAGGAAAAAACTGACTGTTTATTGTTGTTGCTTAGGCTTTGGTTTTGTTACGAGTAAAACTGGTTTTTATAATTCTTATTCGTCTAACAGTTTTATTTAAATAATATCTTTAGTTTTTCTAAAATCTTTGGATGAAGTTTCATGATGATCTAGCCTAAGCAACCAGTGAAATGCGCATAGGAATAGCTTATCCCATCAACAATAAACTTCAGTGTTTTATCAAGAGTAAAAATTAGGAATTAAGCTGGACAAACAAAATCTTGTTAATTAAAAATTATTCAACAGGGTTCGAGCCCGAGCCACGTCAAGAATGAAAGATTATCAATAACAATTTTGATTGTTGTAAAATTCCTTTCTTCACAAAAATAATTTAATGAAAATTAAATTTCATGAACTTAAGCCTAATTAAAAATATTAAAAAATTTGGATTAAAAACCATAAATAGTTCAACAAAATAACCAAAATACTAATTATTGTTAAAAGCTAAGGCACGAGCTCTATGTGTACATTTGTCCTTCAAGTTGTGCTGAAAAAAAAAAAAACGTCAACAGAAAAGAGAAAGACAAAGTGAAAAAACAAAAAATGTACTTGGACTTCAAGAAAAATTCTTGACGAAAGTACGAAAAAACAGAAGTAATGGAAAAAACATGTAAAATCAATTAAAATGGATAATCATTCAGGAAAGCAAATTTCGATCTACCAAATGTTAAAATACAATTTGGTTTAAGGTTTGATGTTTGACTAGTGACGTCAGCAGTCGTCGATGGCTGCGAGTGTAAGACGGCAAATCCATCTGAGGAGATCGAGTGGTTGCGATCGAAACATGTCATGGTAACCTGCCGGCCAGGTTTCGAGCCCGAGCCACGTCAATAACAATTTTGATTGATTTTCATGTTGTAAAATTCCTTTCTTCACAAAAATAATTTAATGAAAATTTAATTTCATGAACTTAAGCCTAATTAAAAATATTAAAAAATTTGGATTGTGAATAAAATCAAAAGTTGTAGACAGATTTTAATCATTTATGGCTTGCAGCGCCTCTGATATAATCTTAGACTGACCTGCAGGAATTCTAGGAATACTTCCGTAACAAAACTATAATGTTTTTAATTTAGAAATGGTTCTGCTGGAACTATCGAATTACTTCCTCAGCTTGCGAGCTTTAATTTTCTAACATTAGGGGGTCACGAACCGATATCTGGTGGATAAATACCGAATGGGATCATTAAGCGTTAATGAATTAAGGCCATTGGCCTCTAAGGGCAAAACATTGGTCTCCTCGAAACGAAAACATTGATATAGAATACTTTAAGATCGGGCTGTTAATGCTTTAGATAAAATGAAAAATTTAAAAAGGCGACCCCTACGTTCGGCAAAAAAATGTTTTTTCCGAAACCTCTTTGTAAAAATATTTTATAATAGATGATGTACGGGGAAACTTTGTTTGAGGAACGGTCTACTGTGCAGTGTTACCAACTTGAGCAAATATCAAAATCGTTTGGATTTTTGCTCAGTTCACTGCGTTAAACACCGTCATACACTACACAAATTCACTGTAGAGTGCCAGACTTGAGCACTGAACTTGTGTAGTGTAAGGCCGGCACAAGAATAACAAGAAAGAGTTTGACACCAATATTGTACTTTTCTGTTGAGCGACGGGAGACATTCAGACAGATAGACATGGCTACATCGACTAAAAATTTCTCAAGGACCCAAAATATATAAATATACTTTATGGGGTCACACGGAATGACCAACTTAGTATACCCTCATTTACCTTTAGTAGTGGAGGGTATCAAAAGAGAAATATATATTTTTTTAATTCCCCAGGAGAACCAAACAGAACTTTCAGACGTTTTTACTTTTTTGTATAAAATATTTTTAAATAAATTAAAAAAAAGTATAAAATATAAAGGAAATGTTTTTCTAAGTGTAGGTATGTGTTTGTCAGACGGGCAAATATGTATGTATGTATGTATGTATGTATGTATGTATGTATGTATGTATGTATGTATGTATGTATGTATGTATGTATGTATGTATGTATGTATGTATGTATGTATGTATGTATGCATGTATGTATGTATGAATGTATGTATGTGAGTGTGCGTGCTTTTGTGACTGTATACTGTTAACCATTATAAAGGATTATTTTCTGTATATGAGTCTATTATAAAAATTGTTAAAATATTTTATATTTTTATGTTGTTGCTGTATTTTTTTTTTTTTGTTTTTTTAACCATTTCACTACATTGATGTGTCCATGCGTTTTTTTTTTGTCGCTGTTATTTGTTGTGTGTGTATGTTGCTGTGCAACAAAAATCCCCCGGTGACTTTTACCCAGTTACTCTTGAAAATGTGTAAAAAAAACTAAAATAAAAAACTGAAACTACAAAAAAAAAAAACAACATTAAGGGCACTCATGTTATAAAAAAAATTATATACACAAGTATTTAAGCCAACTAGACACAGGCACAGTGGAACTATTGGTTTATTTTCTCAAAGAGAGAGCTTTATACAATCTGAGTTGAATAAATAAAATCTAAGTTAAAAAAGATTAAAATAGTTATTGAATAAATTGTGCTAAATACATATCTGTTTTAATTTCCTTCTGTTACTCACAGATCCTTTTCTAAGGACATTTTTGTTCTTGCCTCCTGAGAAAGAGGTTTTGCGATTTATCCGAAGTGGATTTTCTTTAATCTATGTGATAAAACTAACTTCGGGCGAAAAATCAAAAAATTTGTGGACATTTGTGTTTATGCAATACATCAGAATCAATAAAAAGTCGTTAATTTCCGGTTAGTTAGGGCCTTTTTCTTTTTTGGTAATGATATGCTTGTGTACAGGTAAAAGCTAGTAAAATATATTTTTGAAATTTTTATTTAGTTTTTTATAATTTTTGATTTTTTATATTAAACTGGTTTTTTCAATAATTCTTCATTGAGGGACGGCAAAACTATAATTATACCCACATCACAATAGTCGAGAGTGTATTATGCATTTGTGCTGGTGTGTGTAACGTCTTAAAATAATGGTCCTAGACCCACCTTGAAGTATACCGATCTACTCAGAATCACTTTTTAGTCGAACTAACGATGTCCGTCCGGCTGGCTGTTATACGGACAACTTTGGGCGCAAAGTGCAGGTCGCAATTTTGGAGATAATTTCATAAAATTTGGGACATAGGTTTTTATTGGCACAAGGACCAAGCCTGTTGAAAATGGGCCGAATCGTAGGACCACGAGGGAAGATAGGGGGAAATTTCTTCCTCTTAGAAACTATCTAAAACATAGATATAACCATATCTACTATATGGACACAAAATGTATAAATTAAAAAAAAAAAATCGGACCACGAGGGGAGATAGGGGCAATTTCTGCCTCTCAAACCGATTTTAATGAAATTTAAAACATAGATAGATCCATATCTATAGGGACACAAAAGCTATACAGTGCTTAAAAAATAGGACCATAAGGGGAGGCAGGGGGCAATTTCTGCCTCTCACAAACTTTCAAATCGATTTTCATGAAGTTTATAAACATAGATAAATCCATATTTATATGGACACATAAGCATGGTGTGTTTTTAAATACTGTGGTGTAGGGTAGCATATGGTCGGGCTTGGCCGACTATACTTTCTTACTTGTTATACCCTCCACCACAATTAGTTGTGAAGAGGGTATATTAAGTTTGTCATTCCGTGTGAAACTTTTTTACTATTCATCTCAGACCCTATAAAGTATATATATATTCTGGGTCCTTGAGTAATTTTAAGTCGATTTAGCCATGTCCGTCTGTCTGTCCGTCTGTCCGTCTGTTGAAAACACGTCCACTTTCGAAAAACTCAAAAGAAATAAACAAACTTGGTGTCAAATTGGTTATAGTTGTCCTAAGCAGTTTGGGATTGAAATCCAGCAAAATCGGTTCAATAGGATCTGAGCTATGAATCAAAATGTGGAACCACCACCTAAAAAAAATTGATAATTTTGTTACAAAAACTAACATAAATGGTGGAAAAATGCACAGAATGATAAAAGATTTCGCAACAGTTCGTTTTACTTAACTAAAAATCACGCTGTAAAATTTCTTGAAGATCCGTCCATGATTTACCCTAGGCCCCATATAAGCCCTACTCCCGGAAAACAGTATAGTAAGCCTAAAACCCTAACTAACAATGCTATCATAACAAATTTTGGCATGTCACAGTTAAATAGGACTAGAAATCGGTGAAGATCGGTCCATAATTTACCATAGGCCCCATATAAAACCTACTTCCAGAAAACAGTTTAGTACGCCTAAATCCGTAAAAAATAATGCTATCATTACAAAATTTGGTATATCAAAATTTTTTAGAACTAGAAATAAGACTGTAAAATTTCGTGAAGATCGGTCCATAATTTACCATAGGCCCCATATAAACCTTACTCCCGGAAAACAGCTTAGTACGCCTAAATACGTAAAAAATAACGCTATCATAACAAAATTTGATACATCACAGTTTTATAGAACTAGAAATGACACTGTGAAATTTGGTGAAGATTGGTGCATAACTTACCATAGGCCTCATATAAAGCCCACTCTGGTAAAATAATTAAATACGCGGTAAACTCTCTTCCAGTTTAGCTTCATATGGCCAGAAAAAATGTTATGCAATTTTGTGATATACGGTCCATAACTTTCCTTAGATTCCATTTTAGCAGCCTTCTGAAATTTACTGCAAACGCTTAAACTAATTGCACCGCTGTATTGAAATTTATGTTTTTTAATACCAGAAATCGTTCTGCAGAATTTGGGATGATTGCTTCATATCTTACCATGGCTTTTATATAATTTGTTCTCTTGAAAATCATTTAAGTTCATCTTAAACTGATATTCTACTCAAACTTTTTAAAATTGATTCTAATTGTCGATCAATAACTTTATATAGGTCTAAACCGCAACAAATTTTAATGCAGATGTCTGTTTTTACAAAGATTATAATAATAAATAGACATCATACAGATATTAATCCTAAAACATTCGAAGTGTCGGTGGAGGGTATCAAAGATTCAAAGAATATAGCACTCTAACTTGTTTTTCTAATGAAATTGCTTAATAAAACTTTTTTTTCCAAAATTGCTTTAATTTTAGGCGACTTCCTTTTTTTTTGTATTCATTAATTTTCCCTATTTTGCCCACTGTGCCTGCTAAGTGTTTGAATATGAGTTTTTAGAGAATTGTATATAATTGCATGTTGTGCAAAAACAATGTAACTGTGAATCAAACTAAAAAAAATATTATCCATTTAACGAAAAGAGTCAACATTTCCGTTTATTCTCTTAGTAAAAATTTTTTCGTTAAAGAAAAAACCAAGTTAAAACCAAACCAGAGTTAAAGAGCGAACCACTAAAGCACCGAATAGAAGGGGGTGCTATAACGTAATGGAAAATCAAAATAAAAGTTTTATGGCAACGAAAAGGAAAAAGAAAAAGTTGTTTGTTTTTTTTTTTAAATAAAAAAAACATTGCACTTTATTACAACAACAAAAACGACAACACCGGCAACAAAAAACTGTAAACTCAAGTACAACAAAAAGTTAAATAAAATAAAAAATATACTTTAAAGTTAAACAAATTATGGCCATGATGGTTGTGTACACTATTTCCACTTTCTAGTCGTCGTAGTCTTTCGCAAGCCACAAAATGAAATGAAAAACTTTTCTATTGTTGCTTTTACCATTTAAAACAAAAAATTAGTTTATTTTTTTTTAGTTAAAAATTATGCTTAAAGAAAAAATATTTTCTGTTACTTAAAAGACAGTTTTTTTTTTATTTTTATTCGTTTACATATTGAAGGCGAGTGTGCATTCAAAGGAGGAATTGTTGGCGCAGGAGTTAAAGAAAGAATAGGAAAATAAAATAAAAAAAGGAACAGGATACAGATACATTAAAGTATAAATAGTCAAGTTTAGCTGTATTTCCCTTCATGAGAGCGATTTGAATAGAGTTCTGTTGCCTTTAGTTAACACATGTCAGATGCAATTGAAAGCTTATTTGACTTTTTCTTTGTAAATATTTGTATTGTTAGTTTTTATTTGGATTTTTGTTACATTTCTTACACTTGGAGAAAAAACAAAATGGTTTAATTTGGGAAAATAAAGATAAAGTTATTTCTTCTGTGCCATATTTTTCTTTGGTGTAATTTTGCTCATTTGCCGAAAACCATTTTGGTACTCCGATTTTCGTTTGGGATTGTTTTGAGTCCAGTTCTCATCTCTTATGAAAATCCAATGTGAAATCTTCTTAATTTTGAATCGTTGAAGAAGCTTTTAAGATAAGCAAAATCGGTGTTCATCGTTTTCCAGCTTCCTTATTCTGTTGCATCCAATGTCCTCGATTTTAAATATCTTGCTATGCTTTGCAATGATTCTTTTGGACGATTAAATTGGCTGACTGGATTTATTTTATAGTTTTTCAAAATTCCTAAATTTTTATTATGATTTTGCTTAAGATTTGGTAGACGTAGAACGTAGAAAGAATTATCTATCACCCATGCCCTTCTACGATGTTCTATTACAAAACTACAAAGTTGTGGAACTTTTCTCAAGATAAAATGCCAACTTTGAAAAATCAGTTTTACGAATTTATCTTGTAATGGGTGATTTTTTAAGAGCTGTAGTACGGTCCATATAAGTTAATGTTTGAAGATTATTTCATGCAAATGTTGACCGTGACTGCGCCTCAAATGGTCCATCCGCTTAGTCCAATTTTGGCATACTCTTTCCAACATTTCGGCCGGTATCTCATGAATAAATGCTTCAATGTTGTCTTCCAATGCGTCAATTTAAGCGGGCATGTGTGTATAGACATGAGCTTTAACATAGCCCCACAAAAAATAGTCTAAAGGCGTTAAATCGCACGATCTAGGCGGCCAATTGACCGGTCCCGAACGTGAAATAAAATGTTTACCGAACTCGCCTCTCAATAAGTCCATTGTTAAGCGTGCTGTGCGGTCTTGTTGAAACCACATGTCATGCAAGTCAAGCTCTTGCACTTATAAAATTATTACAGTAACTGATTGTGGATTAATAAATTCGTTTTCCGTACTGTTAAAATTTAATAAATATATAGTTATTTTACAAATAATTTTATTTTTCAACATTTATGTTTGTTATTCATAAAACAAACTACCAAAAAATAATGTTTTTTCGTTTTTATTTTTTTATGTAGTTTTATTTTTGTCGGTTAAAACATATTTTTTATAAGTAAAAACTATTCAATTTAAACGAATATGCTGTTCAATAATTAAAAATTAAAAAATGAATGTAAAAATCATTTGTTTTAAATGAAATGTAAATGATCCGTTTTCTAAATGAATTTTAATTTGTTTAAAATAAATTTTCGTTTGAATTTAACTACATAATATTTTGAGTGTGCATTTTGGGCAAAAAAAGTTGGATATCATCTCACGGTAGCGCTCACCATTCACAGTTACGTTACGATTCGCATCATCTTTGAAGAAGTACGGTCCAATGATGCCACCAGCTTATAAACCGCACCAAACTGTGACTTTTTCTAGATGCATTGGTAGCTCTTGCAATGCTTCTGGCTGATCTTCACTCCAAAATCGACAATTCTGCTTATTAACGTACCGAATAGCCGCTTCAGTGGTTCGATTAAACTGACCACAAAATTAAAGAAGAAACAGAGCACGCATTTTGATAATAAAATTCAATAATTTGCAAGCGTTGTTCATTTGTAAGATTCATGGTTAAATTATAGACCAAACCGAAGATGTTTGACAGTGAAACAAAACACGAAACGTGCGTCAGCTGTTTGAACCAGTGTTGCCAAAAAGATTATACAAAAAATCACCTGATAGTTCCCGCAAAAAGTTTTTGTTTCTTGTGATTGACATGTAAAAAAATTTGAAAGTCGTGTAATTTCTCGAATCTTTCTAATCCTTACCAACAAGATGCCAAAAATGTTTGCACATTTATTTCAATCCGTGACTACCAGGGAATTAAGCTTAAAATGTTGGCCGTAACTGCGCCAAATTTGGTACATTCTGATGTTTCAATGCACCATGGGGCATTATTGTAATATTTATAAAACTTATTCCGATTTAACCAGGTAACCAGGTACACAAATGCAGGGATTTTAGCTCTGCGAATTGTGACTTAAGGAAATATGACCCCAATGTACTTAATGAGAATAGCGCCAAATGTTTGTACGAAGTGTGACCACAATCAATTTTAGGGCATTTTTTTTTTGCATTCCTTCGTTGGGCTGTCCCTTCAATTTAAATAAAGTGAAAAGTACCAAATGAGCCCAAATAAAACTGTAATTTTCAATTTGGGACTATTTTTTAATTAATTAATATTGAAAGCCTTAGAAAGCGAAGCTGGTGTTTGTTATGTAGGAGAAAGGCTGCAAATAAAATGATCCTGAGCAGAATTGCCCAAATCAATATGAGAAAAATCGCCCAAACAAAAAATGACCCAACGTAAAGGAAAAATGGCCCATAAAGTAAAGATGGAAATAATATTCAAAAAAGGCCAAAAATTATAAAAAAACCCCGAATTTTTTTTTAATCATTCCTACAAAGTAGTCGATATTTAAAATCCAGAATTCAAAATACCGAATTTAAAAATCCCGAATCGCTTTCAAGAATTTCCCTTTATGGCATAAAAATACCGGCTTCGCAACAGCTTGCAACAGCTTCTTAATAAGGGATTTGATATCGCGATAGTGCTTTTGAGATCCAGAATTCTGAAATTCGGGATTTTGACATTTCGGTATATTGAAATTCGGGACATTGATTCTTACTTTACTTGTTTATATAAAGACCTCAACTGTGTATGCTACTACTGTTGGGAAGTTAAGGCCTTCGGACGAGCGCAAAGCCAATGTTAGAAGCTTTAGTAAGCGAAGGCGGTGTTTGCTGTACCTGAGACAAGATAATCCTTGCGCCCGGTACTAGTCCCAACCATGCAATCAATCGCGCGATAATTTTTAAAACACCGGATTTTCAAAGTCCCAAAAACCTAAAAAAAAATTTATAGAGCGCGACAAGAACGAGTTGTGGCGACTTAATTCATGTTCTTTTGGGCATTTATTTCGCGATTAAAAGTAGAAAATTATATCTCATAAAGCAACCTTTCAAAGCTTGGAATTTAAATAAATCTCGTTTTATTAATTTTATAATTCGATAAAAATTTGTCCGGCTGTAAGGACAAAAATGGCCACTAGGGTGTCTTGTCTTCAACTAGCACTTTTGTAGATACCATGCGGTCATCCTAAAAATCAGTTGCAGAAGTAATAAACAAATTGCAAAAGAAATCTTTCAAATATGATTTGATAAAGGCATAATTAAAGTGAAATTCCATTTTTATTTATTTTATTTTGTTATCTTTTTTGGGCCTTTTTGTTTGTTTTATTTTCTTTTCTGTACATCATATTCTTTTTCCATATTCGTCAAGACACATAATTCCATTTTTGAAATTTTGCCTTTAACATAAATTAAATTATCCCCATAATTTTTCACTTTTCTTTATAAGTTTATAGTGTTTTTCATAGAAGTTTGTTAATTTAACTTTTGAGATAAAATTTCCAACAACTTATTTTCAATTTTGTCCGTGTTTCTTCAGTACATGTTTATCTTTTTTTGTCTTTGACACGAATTCATAAAACTTAAATAAGCAAAAAGAAAAAAGAAGGAAATGTTATCATTGAATTATTTAAGAAAAGTAAATAAATACAGCTTTTTCTAAGCTCATGCCAAGGAAGTTGCTTCGAATACAAACATCCACTGCGAACAAGAGCCAAGAGCAACATGAACACCAACTGTATTAGTAGTTTAGCGACAACTCAAGAGTCAGTTGCGCTGCACGTACAAAAATTGTTTCGTTTTTTATTAAATTTTCGCTCTTTTTTAATACGCCCTTCACCAAGAATGGTGATTCAGGGTCAACTAGGTTTTTCATCTAGTGTGTAAAACCAAGGAATTTTTATCTAAGATCATAGATCTTGGTGGAGGGTATTGTATTTTTGCTATTTTTACCCACACCACAATAGTAGAGAGGGTACCATGTGATCGCGATAATGTTTGTAGCACCTTTTTTTACTTTGAGCCAACAGTAATGCGATGCTCCCTACTAATGCAATGTATTGTGCCGGAATTAGGAAAATAAGTTAAGGGGAAAAGGAAAGAGGGAGTAGTGTATGTGGGCATTTAATTTGAATTGTTCCAAATTGTAGCCGACTTGGAAGTACGCTTTGGAAATTTCCAGACCAACCACTTTGCTTTCTCCAAATTGGTGAACACAACGATTCCAACGTTCCGAAAGAAACGCTAACAGGTCTCCCTTAGAACGACTTCTACGAAAGCCATGCTGTTTATCACACAAAAGTGAATTGGACTCCAGACAATTCACCAAGTGGTGATTGATCATGCTCTCCATGACCTTCGAGAGCGTAGAGCAAATTGCTATTGCTTTTTTGGGATTGGCTGGACGTTGGCCACCTTCCAGCAAGAAGGAAAAACGGTACGAGTAGCTTAATATTTTTGACAAAATATTACCTTAAATACCTTAAAATATTGGTCATAGAACTACCTGTAAGTAAACCGATCGACATTGAATCACTTTTTGAATCGATGATCCGTCTGGCTGTCCATTTAAAGCTTATGCGCAAGGAACAGGTCATAATTTTGGAGCTAGTTTGAGGAAATTTGGTACATAGTTTTAAGGATTAAGCCTTTTGAAAGTAGTGAATCTCGCTCAGTAACATTTTTTCTTCATTTCGATCTTTGGGAGCATATGGCTTCCACAAGGCATCTTCATCTAACATGATTTGTTGCAATTGTGTTCGTATCTTCACATGTAAAATTTCACTGTCCTTGTTCTTGGAGTATCGACCAAATCAGTATTGTTATGTTGGCTTGTACCAGTTTCGTTAATCAGTTGTTAGCCCACTTAAGTAGTAGGTCCTAGAAAAATAGGGCTGACATCTGTCGATAATTTCACATAGCCCCGAAATAATATCGCTGTGCCTGTATACCATCTACCAAATTTTGTTGGAATCGGTTCATATTAAGCCATAGCATCCATACAAATATAGAAATACTATTAAAGTAGCTTTAAAGGCATTACCATTAACTTAAGTGATCATAACATTGACGATAGCTGTTGTGCTGGCGGGTCCTAAATAGGGTAAACTCTCAAAAATATATCTCTTAATACTGAAGTGTAGGTAATCATATGGTCGGCCTTGACCGACTATTCTTTCATACTGGTTTTTTGTTGGTTTTGCTTCTGTTCATTTTTATTGAAAATTGTCGACTGCGTGAGAACATGGCTGTGGGTGGGGTTGTGGCAAATAATTTTGTAGATGTTGACGCAAAAAGTAGCATAACAATTCAATTAAGACACGGAGTACTACGAACGAGTATTATGAAAACTGACAGCGTAAAACAACCCGCATTATGAAATAAGGAAAATGAAGAAACATGTGCATGAGTTTGAAGTCATGTTTGTTTAAATTAAACAAACAAATTTTCACCCCTCAAACATTCTAATGCCGTGAATGGCAAACAAACTCTCTGAGTAAGAAATAATACTGTGTGCTGTAGTCAGAAAGTTAATCAGCACATATTTGATGAACACAAAACGAGTAGTTATTTAAAAAAGGTTTTAAATTTTTCGTAACTGGAATAGAAAGCAAATATTTCTTCAATAACTGGCTTGTGAAAAAAAAGGTTGTGATAAATTTCGACTGACTGACTGTGACTGTTTATGATTAAGTGTGCGTATTTGTTTTAAATAAATATTTGAAAGTTATGTGAACTTTTAATTTTTATATTTATTCACAAAGTGTTGCCAACTCAGGTTGGGAAACAAATGACTAAATTTTGAACGAAAGCTCAAACAACTTTTGCTTAGATATCGGCATGTTATTGTTTTTTGAGATCTTATGGCTCATTTTTAATGAAAAACTCCTGGATTTTTACAAAATTGAGAAAAATATAGCATTTTTAAAAAGACGTTTTTTTATATTTAATTTTTTTTGGAAAAAGGTTTTTTTATCTTTCAAATAACATATGTGACAGCGCATAGAGAAAGGGACCATTAAGGTAAAGGGAACAGTGAAAACCAACTACATAAAACAAGAGGTAGGGACGACGCTTTCAAATGAGACCAATACCAACACGCTCAGTGATGGTACACCAAAGATACAAAGATAAAATGGCTCTCCTGAACAAAACCCTTAGGTCCCTTTATATTTTTCGCGTCACATATAAATATATATATATGACCATGTTAAAAAAAACACACATCCAACATAAAGAAAAAGGTTTATTTTAACTTTTTGCATCAATAGTTTTTTTTAAAAGCCGGAAAAAGCTGTGCAGATTTTTTAAACATTGTATGTATCCATATGGATATAAACGCAAGTTATGGTGTTGAATAATATACACACAATGCATATAAAATAAATTTACGTTTGATGTTGCTGAGTGGTTTTTATATGGGGCCTAGTGCAAATTATGGACCGATCATAACGAAATTTATTTGTGTGATTTCTTGTCTTATAAAACTGTGAAGTACGGAATATTATTCTGATAGCATTATTTATTACGGTTTTAGTCGTAATAAACTGTTTTCCGAGAGTATGGGTCTAAAAGTAAATTGTGGTCCGATCTTCACGAAATTGTACATTGCGATTTCCGCTTGAATATAACGAATTTTTGCAAAATCTTATAGCATTCCGTACATTATTCCACTATTTATGTTAGTTTATTTTAAAAAATTTCTTAACCATAACGGAAATATGTAACCATATGGATACAGTCCAAAAACACATTAAGGGTACATTTTTTTTCAAAAGTGAGTATTGATTGTTGTTGTTAGGGCCGATTATAATAAAAATCTAAAAAATTATTTTTATTTAATATCAACAATATTGTAGTTACTGTAAACATAGCAATGTTTTTCTCAATTATAAATTTGAGTATTGTTGACCAAAAAATAATTATTTTTCTAACAACTAAGTTATGATAACTTTCAAAACATATTATATTACTCACAACCATATCATGATATCTAATAGCCAAAACATGATAACTTTCTATACATTTATCATATTATGTTTAAGATGCAATCAAACTATTTTCACTCTAATAATATTATGTTAGCGCCATTTGTAAAATAATTTTGAATCAGTTGTGTCGTTTACTTTATATGTGAGCGGTTCGACAATTTAAAGTAAATTCCCATGTAAAATCCAACAACAAAGCACACAGAGATTTCGTTATATTATATAAAAGTGTTACGATATGTATTTCTGTAGTTTTCATGGGCGTAAAACAACTTTTTCAGGAGAGCCGAAAAACCGTTCTAGGTCAAACTATGGGCTAGGTTTTGCAATTTTTTAACTTTATCATTACGTCAAAAAAATCGGAATTGATCCATCTTTTTTCAAAAATTGTTAGAAACATGTAAAGAGCGTTTAAAATTAGGCAATATTGCAGCAACATCTCAAAATCGGAAAAAAGGACATACGCGGTTGCCCATGAAAACCACAGATTTTGCATTTGCTCTTTTGCAATACTTATATTGAACTCCGCCATTTTTTTTTTTTTTTTTTTTTTAATAATTTATTTTTATTATTGAATCTTTCTTATCGAAATTTACAATATGTATTCAAATCTTAATTCTACTTGTTGTTTATTAGTTGTTACCTGTGTAACCACTAACTGCTGTATTCAAATTTTTAAGACTGTCTTCTAGTAAGGCTCAAAGTATCGGTTCTTTTTAGCCTCTGGTGACCTTCAAACTGAAGCAAACCCCGAGCGAGGTAGTTAGGGTGAACCATTAGTTTATCGATGTAGCTTATTGAATATTTTTTAATTTCCTCCTGGATAGTGGGGACGTTGAGATCTCTGTGGATAATATCATTACGTATATACCATGGGGCGCAGACAATTTGTCGTAATATTCTAGACTGTCTTCTTTGAAGCTTTTGGATGTTAGATGCGCATGCAGTACCCCATAATTGGATGCCATATGTCCATATTGGTTTTATGATGGACTTGTATGGAAGAACTTTGTTGTCTAAAGACAAGTTTGAGTTTCTACCGAGAAGCCAATGTAGTTGAGCTGCTTTAAGTTTCATAGCCGTTATTTTCGCTTCGATATGACGAGACCAGGTCAAACGTCTATCTATATGAACTCCCAAGTACTTTACATGGTTTTCTACCGGAACAGTGATGTTATTTATTTTTACTGCTGGGCACGTTTGTCTTCTGAGCGTGAAAGTTAAGTGAGCACATTTAGCCGGGTTAACCTTTATTCTCCATTTTTCTAGCCATGCCTCTAGTTCATTGATGTGGGACTGCAGATTTTGCGATGCGACTTTTGGGTCATGGTTAACGCTAATAAATGCTGTGTCGTCTGCAAATGTAGAGGTATGCGTGCTCAGGTTTGTTGGCATATCCGCTGTGTATATTATATATAGAAGCGGTCCTAATATGCTGCCTTGGGGAACACCAGCAGTAATTTTCTTGAGGGGGGAGTATTTATCTTGCGACCTTACTATGAATGTTCTGCCTGTTAGATAGCTCTCCAGAAGCTTGTGAACTCCGCCATTTGATTAACATACATTAAGAAAAATTTTAAAAAGCCACAAAATAAAAAATCGATGAAAAAAAAATATTATTTATTTTATATTTTTATGACAGTTAGGATATGTATCATAATATGATTGCTTCTAAATTGATTATAATTAACCTGATGATAATATGATATCTTTTTAGTTTATTATGATAAACATGACAGTAACATGATTAATTTCTTAGCTTATTAGGATTAACATGATAATAATATGATTGCTTCTTAACTTATTATGATTAACATGACAATAATTTGATTACTTCTTAACTTAGTATGATTAACAGAATAATAATATGATTAAGAGAAAAATATTATGATTTAATATTACGAGTATATTAAGTCGGTTTATGATTCAATAATAATCTTAACTACAATCATGAATCTTATCATAATATGTTGCTCTTAGAATATGTTTGCCACAACCATGTTTTTGTTTGCGTGTAGGCTAAACCATGAGAACTACTATTGTTTTCCTCTATACTACTATTTGTTTCCATAATTTCCAAATACTCTCATTGGAATATGCTTCACTTACGAACAGGCTATCCGTTGCTGACTTGATTTGTTTTTGGCCTTAACAATATATTTATTTATTTACTTTATTTACTTACAATCAAGGCGAATTCAACAAGGTAAACTCGTCGCTACAACAATTACAACTCTAACAAAAATAACAGGCATTTTGTTAGTGTAACATATCCGAGTTGTCAAAATAGTTGTTTACAAAAAGTGTGAATAAAAAGTAAACAATAAAATTTTTTATTGATTTTTTATATTTAAAGTTGTGTATTTATGAACCGATCTAAACAAAATTTAATGTATTCTGTGTTTTTGAAGATTTAATGTTAAGGGTGCATTCTGCCATGCATTTATATTAGTTTTTTTTAATCAAAGTGTGTATCAATTTTTAAGGCACGATGTTTCACATTGGGTTTTTTGACTCGTTTCCAACTTAACCGATTGTGTTGGAGTTCAATTCAGAAATGCTTAAGAGAAGTGGAAAGAATTTTACACCAATATTGTTCTTTAATTTTGAGTTTTTTCGAAAGTGAGAGTGTTTTGATCAGTCGGACATGGCTAAATAGACTAAAAATTGCTCAAGGACCCAGCATATGCATAAAAATTAGAAACAAATGTAGCTTACCAACGCAGCTCCAACAAAAAAGGACATAGAGGAATAGAAAATTGAAAAATAAGAAGAACAAATTTCATGGTAAAATTCTACAAAACGCATAGTTTCAGAGTAATGGACTTCTGAAGCTTTCATATGAATTTGCGATTTTCCACTATATTTGTAAACGTATGTGGCCATTATTAGTGTCTTTTGAAAGCTTTTTAACAGATCTATCTGAAAATGTAAAATTTATAGTAAACTTTTTAACTCTTTTAATTAGGAGGTAATACAGTTTTTACAAAATTTTATATCAAAATGTCACGGAAATGCACTAGGAATTAAAAATTTAATTAAATAAACCCCAGCTTCGCTTAATAAACCTTCTCCACCAGGGGTGTCATAGAAACCAATTTTATTGGAATTGGATTTGAAACCGACAAAAAAAATACGTTGGTGTCATGAAATCCAATGTTGTCGGTTTTTTGTTCGAACTTAAATTAGTGTCGGTTTTAGGTGTCACAGAAACCAATATTATCGGATTTTTATTGAAAACAAACCAAGCAGCTTACAGCTCTTGTTTTTTTATTGGAAATACAAATAGTTTTGAAAAGCTTAATTTTTTTATTTTATTTTTTCAACAGTTAGATTTTTTGTCTTCTCCTCACTTTTTCAGCAAATATGCAACAACAGCAATTTATTATTATATACATTTTATGGCTTGTTTAAAATATTGAAAAATTTCGCGAATTTTTGTGATTTTTGCAAACTTTTTTATGCTATTTTCCGACATTTTATTTTTTAAAACCCATTTATCGAATTCAAATAATTTTTAGGGGTTGTTTCCAATATTGCAATTTTTTGCGAATTTTAGCCATGTTCGCGATAGAAGCGTTTTTTCCTCTTATATTTATGGTTCTTTACAGCTTTAACGATTTTTAATAAATATTAAACGTTGTTATCATGCCCATGTTTGCAAATTTTTGCGAATTTCCGCTAATTTAACAATTTTTACCGAATTTTCGTCATTCCTTATAGTTTTAGGCACTTTTAATATATTTTATGGCTTTTTTGAAATATGTATTAAAAATTTTCGCGAATTTCCGCGATTTTTGCAAACTTTCCGAATTTTTGCGCAGCTTTGCTGCTTTTTCGTCGCAAACTATATAATTAATTTTTTTTTTGGTCTTTTAATAAATTCGCTTTATATTCTTACAAAACAATAAAATTATGCAAATGCAAATATTATAACGACGGCATTTATTTCATATGTTTACTGTTTTACCATTCTTATTTTCTTTTTATTAAAAACAACCAAAAATTGCATTTAAATAGGTAAACACAGGCTACAAAACATAAAACAGATAATTCGAATATCGTTTTTATTTGTATTCGAAAATTACAAAACCGACTTGTTTTCATGACACCAAATTAAACCAATATTGGTTTACAAAACCGACAAAAAGCAAAACCGACTTGGATTCTATGACACCCCTGCACATAGCCGGCCTTCGGTTGGGCGCAAGGATTTTCTCATCTATGGTATACCAAACACCGACTTTGCAAAATAAAGGTTCTTCGCATAGCAATTGATATGCTTACTATAATATTTTCGCAAACTCATCGCCGCTCATTTATGGATTAAGAATTTTTAAATAAAAGCTCTTAAATTATACCAATATTAGCTATGTATATACGTTCAGATATGTAGTGGGAAACCGCAAAATTTATATGAAGACTTAAGAGATCTATGACTCGGAAACTAAGCGTTTCCGAGAATTGTGCCATTTATTTTTTCTTGCTATTTTTTAATTTTCTATTCCCCTCTGTTTTTTTTACTTGGAACTGCGTTGGTTAACTAGAATTAAGCCACAATTAATTTTTTTGTCATAAAATTTCACAAATTAACACAATCACAATTTTTTTTAAATGAAAAACAAAAATAATTAAAAAATACAATTTATTGACAACTCGGATAATACAGCTGACGAACAGATGTTCTAAAGAGTTTACCTTGTTGAATTCGCCCTGCTTACAATAAGTCAGAAAAATATAACACGTGGCATATATATAACTTATCATATTACATATTCCATTTTGGATGACAAAAATAGTATCTGAAAAGAAGGAAAAGAAATATTTAATATGTAAAACCCCTCATTGCACAAAAGTTGAAAGCAATCAAAAATAATAATTAATGTGGAAACCGATTGCCAGCAAAATAACAGAATTTTACAGCAAAAAGAAAATTTTACAACTGCTTTAAAATCAAATGCTTAAACTTCTTACAGGAATATGAAAATTTCCGCTCAGAATAAGGAATTAAAGAGTTCCATAAACTAATAGATTTTACCACAAACGACCTTTTCATTATAAGTGTATCATATCGTGGAGAAACAAGAACTTGAGTTCTTGTAGAGGTACCGAATAAGCACCTACGTCTCAGATATGGTGGACAATCAGTCCTTATTACCTTATACAACATAAGTAAAATTCTCATGTTAATACAACATGGAAAGTTACAGCCAAGAAGTGATATTATGTATGATGTTATATGGCTTCTATATTTAAGCCCATATACATTGCTTACCATCCTTCTAAAACAATGCTCTAGTCTTCCCAGGTTGTGCTGCGAAGTACCGGTATATATTTCCATTCCATAAAGCAAAACGGGCATGCAGATAGAAAAAAACCAATTTTTCCTTGACACTTACCGGTAGATAACAACCTAATGCATATAAGCGTTTCAGTGAAAAATATATCGAAGCAATGATATCAAAATTTAAATAATTATCAAGGTATATGCCAAGCGACTTAACATATGATACAAATTCAATGGGCCTCCTGCCAAGAGAAGGTTGATATTAACACGTGAGTTATTGAAAAATAACACTGCTCTTTATTTTTATCGGGTTAAGATTTAAAAAATTAAGTTCAGACCAATGCAGAATTAGTTGAAAATCTTTATTAACATTCAAAGATAAATAATAAGCACCATTTCCTTTATCAGATGCAACTAACTGTATATCATCGGTGTAAGCAAAACATGTACAGTAATGTATTTGTGAAAAAATATCATTAACATACATCATAAAAAGTAGCGGGCCAAGTATTTAGCCCTGCGGTACGCCCCTTTGTGTTTGTAAAGGAGATGATCTATATATATATACATATATATATATATATATATATATACATATATATATATATATATATATATATATGATGATATATGTAGTCGATAGCTAAAAGCTTAATTCATAACGTTAAAAAATTTCTAAATCAAGCGTTTAAATGGCTTAATTGCGAACACTGTGCTTACTTTTATTATTAAAAAAAAAAGAAACTAACAAAATTCATTTCTTTTGTAACAACTTCATATTTGCATGTACAAATTGCAAAAGAATTTTAATTAAATGACGAATTCATGAATGAGCTCTTCAAGCGATCCACAGAAAATAATGTTGCAAATTGTGTTGTAAAGAATAACAAAAACAACAGCCACATTACCAACAATAAAGAGTAAAAATAACAAAAGCAACAATATTTACTCGTCATTTTCAATTATTCATCATCATTGTAGAAATTGTTTTCATTTAAATAAATTTTTTGTTTTGTTTCGTTTTTTGGTTTATTTTTTTTTTTTTATTATTTGAAATTTTGAATTCTCGTTGTTTCTTTTGCAATTTTGTAAAGTAGTTTTTGGCAGGTTGCCATTAAAATGCCAACATTATTTTCATATTAAGAAACCATCTTCCCAGCCAGCCTGCCTGCCACCTCGACTTTCTTCAGCTCATTTGCCAACAGTTTTTAATAAACCATTGTTCAGTTGAATTAAACTTTTTATTTTCGTTTTTAAATCTAATACTGTTTTAAAGGGATGATCGGTAGAACCGACCTCTTATGCGGATTTTACTCCATTTTCTTTTTCGCACAAAGCCAACACCATTTCAACTTTGTAACCGCGTTATATCTTTCTACTTGGAGGTACTCCTTCTGAGAAACGTGTTCAACATAATTTATACTCACGTATGTTTTTAGAGCCTCTCGTGCAAGAAAGTATGTATGGAAATGAGGTAGAGTTGTGGTTACAGTATTGGCAACAATTATGGAAACAGGGGGTACATTTTTAAGATTTTTTAATTTTAGAAAATTTTGCAATTTTTGTTGTTGTTGTTTCCTTCTTGGAGTATTGATTAATTTAGTGTTGTTATTTCGCCATGTATCAGTTTCGTTAATCGGTTGTTGTCCCAGTTCAGTAGATGATTGCTCTGCTGTAGCAGGTCCTACACTCACAATATTCTGTACGTAAAATTAACTGAAATTGTAATATAAAATAAATGAAAATTCAATTAAAAACCGGTCTACTTATTTTTCATTTAATTTTAACAAAAAGTTTATTTAATTTTTACTGTCAAAAATTCCACACCATATTCCGTAAAATCAAATAAATATTCAGTTATTTTGTAAAAATTCAACACCATATTCCGTAAAATCAAATAAATATTCAGTTATTTTGTAAAATTTTATTGTCAAAAAATTGACCCCATATTCAGTAAAAACAATTAAATATTCAGTTATTTTATTAAATTCAGTAATTTTCGTTTACTACACAAAAGAGCCGAATTTCTAAAAAAATACCAGACAGACACCTGTCCGCCACTGATGGGACTTGTGGTACAATTGTACCAAATTTGGTACAATTGAAACTTATTTGGTACACTGGTACAATTCATCTTTTTTTGGTACAATTAAAACAATACCTATGTAGTTTTATCATTTCTCTTAGGTGGATTAACTCACTTTTCTTTTCAATAATAAAATTTTTTTAACATACCTCCAGCCATGACCAGAACTACCAAATATTGCATTATTGTAAATTTGTGCTTATGATGTTAACCTGTAGGAAGCCTGTCTCCAAATTCGACTTTTGTTTTTGTGACACTGTCTACACTTTTCTGTGCCTTTGACAAGAAAAGAGAAATTGTTTATTCCTTTTGTATTCCCCCACCACAATAGTGTAGGGTATTTAGCGTTTGTGCTGATGGGTGAACACTAAAAAATATTGGTTCTAGAGCCTAGACCCACCTTTAAGTATACCGATCGGCTCAATATAACTGTCTGAGTCGATTTAACAAAAATAAAGGTCGCAATTTTAAAGATAATTTGATGAAATTTTGTACATTGCTCTCAATTTATAAGTACGAAGCCTACTGAAAATGGTGAGAAACGGTTCGTAATTTCACATAGCCGCCGTACAAACTACTTTCCGGAATAGTGTTTATGACAATAAACTCTATTATTATGTTGGTATTTTGAATCAATTTTAGCAAAACTTATTTTATTGCAGTCTAAATCATCTAACAAAATTTTATTGAAATTGGTCCATATTTGACAATACTACTCGCGGAAATCTTTAAATACCTTAATTTCATTATAAATATTGGTATTGACATACAAATTGGCTACAATAACTTTTAAGATAGCTATATCTTAAAAAATGTTGTGCTGGTAGGTTTATATAGGCCTCATACAAGCGCTCTTCCTAAAATATGTAAGTGCAAACAAATCCATATAGATAAAGGAAGACATCTAAATAATATTCAAAAAAAAGAACTTTCATATGAATCTTATGGTGTTTTCTTTTCTACAAAAAATGTGACATTTTATTTAAAAAAAATGCAATTTGGAGTATGTTTCTTAAACATTTTGCTCCCGAAAGGGTGGCTTGTTTTATTCTTAAAAACTCACCCTTTTTTGGAAGCAATATTTTTATGAAGCAGACACCAAATTGCATTTTTTTTAATAAAATGTCACACTTTTTTGAAGAAAAGAAAACACCATTAGACTCCTAACATAATGTTGTTCTGGCTGGTGCATGATTGCCCATGGGACCGAAATAGAGTCTTGAAATACAGCGAAGTCTTGGTACAATTTATGTCAATTTGGTACAATTTTGCCATTGAGACGGTACAATTTATAGATTGTCAGATCCCAACAGTGCTGTCCGCTTGTTTATCTTATAAGCGAGAGAGGGAGAATATTATTATTTACTTACCATGTTACACACGTTTGTTTTCCTTTTTTGTACTGACCACGTTGTTTACAGAAGAACTCTCAATTATAACACAGCGTTTACATTTGCAAGTACTGGCAAGACAGTAAGCATATACATATTAGTTGGCAAAACAATGCAAAAACAAAATAGCTGTAAAAGTGTTTATGTATTAGTGAAAAAGTTTAAATGAATTGCTACTGTCTTGCCAGTACTGGCAAATGTAAACGCTATGTAAGACACCAGCAGCATGACCAATATGGCTTCGCAATTATTCTACATGTTAAATTTGATGTATTTAACTAAATTATATTAACAAATAGAAAATGGGAATTGCTTACACAAAACAAGCAATTCATTTTTTATAGATAAGTAAAAATTAATTTTTGGTAGTTAAATTATATAAAATAACTGAATATTTAATTGTTTTTACTGAATATGGTGTTGAATTTTTGACAGTAAAATTTTATAAAATAACTGCATATTTATTTGTTTTTACGGAATTCGCGGTAGAATTTTTGACAGTAAAAATTAAATGCACTTTTCGTTGCTTTAAATTAAATTTTTATTTAATTTAACATAAAGAAGAATTTAACTCAATCAACGGACAATATTAACTGCAACTGAAAATCCGTATTAATGTGCACTTAGTTTTTTGAATAACTGTTAGAATCAGTTAAAAATAAATTTGCTTGGAATTTTAAATATTTATTTATTTAAAAATGACTGAACGTTTCTGTAATAATATTGTGAGTGTAGGATAATAGAACTGGCCTCCGTAACTTTTTCCTAGGGGGTGACGGTTCCCTGACCTTCGCCATGATGTTATCTTCTTTTCCAGTTGTTGGGGAGTTCAGGTGGCTTCTTGGATGGATTGCTTTAGGCTGGGGGTTACCTTTTTAATACTCAAAAGCCATAATAAACATTTTCGTCCTCAACCTGAGCTGCTTTCTTTGTTGGCAAGCTCTTCATCCACTGCACCACCCCGCTACAATAAATGAAACCGTTCGACATAACAATTGATCCAGAAGCTTTTATACCTTGAGACGATGCAGCGAAAAATTCTTTGGACAAAATGAATTAAACCCGATTTTTAGTCCGGAACTTTGTTTTGGTCCATGTAGAAAAGTCTTGCTTAAACACTATTTTAAGAACCTGAAATTAAGTTGTTTTTTTCTGACTCCAAAAGATAAGCAGATTTCTTAAAGGCGAGATCATCTTTGGACGATGGTCTGTCTGCCGATACAGGAAAATTATGCTTAAATTGTTGTCTTCATTTATCTAAGAGAATAAATATACAAATAAAGGGAATTTTTTTTCTCACTTCGGAGAAAGTGCCATTACCTTTTACTTTTATTGCCTACATTTAAACAAAATCCGAAATCGATATAATGAGAAAGTACCAAACTCCGAAACATTTTGTCCCATACAAAAAGAAGCAAACAGCTTATCCAACCACAATTTATCCTCTATTTAGTAAAAAGGATTACATTTATTTCCTCTTAAAAGTAAAATTTTAGTAAAGGGGGGAAAATGCCGACTAAACTTTAGTTTGCAGTGGGCCTTGTTCATTTAAATAGCGTAGCTATAGTTTTGGTCATGACTGTTTTTTCATGTAGGTTTTATGCAATTTATTATACGTTTGTATAACGATAACGATACATGCTACATATTTTATAACATTTAGTTTATATTCCCTTTATTGTTATTATTGTTGTAGAAGTCTTTGTTGTTATTGTTGCTGTTATTGTCGTTATCGTTGCTGTTATTTTTGTAGGCAATTTTAGAAAAATAATTGCATGAACGACAAAGATGTATGTGTGCGAACGAATTAAGTATGTGCTTACTTAAGTATATTAACAGGGCTCAAAAAGGATAGAAGGATAAAAAGGAAGGTCCCTAAACAGAAAACTATGGCAAAGAAGTACGTTGTGACCAACTGGGTGAACCGCCCTAGTGCATAAATCCATAATTTATTTGTAGCCACATTACGTGGTAACATGATTCATGAATATGCAACAATTGTGTGTGAGTTGTATTAAGCATTAAAAAACATGTTTTTTATTAAAATTGTTGCAAAGTTTAAGTTGATTTAATTTTTCTACATTTGATGACTTTTTTTATTGTTATGCTGCCCCTACACGTTGCGACTTGTTATTCAATTTGATCAAGTTGTGCAGTTAAATAAAAAGTCAAAAGAATTTGATATTCATTCAACTGGTTTATTCAACTTAATTGTACGACCATTTGCAACGTGTAGGGGCCGCATGACAGTGTATTTGTGCGAATACATGTGATTTCCTTTATTTTAGTTTAAAAACATTTTTACATACAAAAGTGTGTATTTGTTTGGCTTTGTTTTTTTACAATTTTAAATTAAAATATTAAAGCGGCTTATTTTATGTACATAAATACTGTTTTAAAAACATATTCAAATGCATGTTTAATTCAAGGCTTCGTCAGTAGACGACAAAAAAGTATAGAGAAAAATATTTCGGTTTAATAAAGTTTTGAATTAAGGAGAGGAGAAAAATGACAAAATATTTTAATTACATATTTTAAAAAATTGATTCTGAGTTGACGTATATTTTCGTTAAGTATGAACGCAGAGTCAATGTAAACAATGATCTAGTTTAATGTAACTGTACTATGGTTGGGTGTTTCCGAAAAATATATGAAAGAAATCCCAAAATTTTTAACTGAGATGTTTAAGTATAACTAAATTATCAAGCTTAAGTTCATTTTTAATTTTATATAAAACTTTAAACGCTTATTTTAACCAATATTTCGGCACTTCTTTAAGTGCCTTCTTCAGCGTTTTTTTCTTTCTTATTATTTAGTTATACCATAATAATAAAGATCGAATAAAATACATATGGGCATTTCCATCATGTCGAACGTGACCATCGTACACATTTAAAGTTATAAAAAAAGTCAAAATAAAACGTATTTTTATTTTGGCAATATATTCAAGTTATAGCTATTAATTAGCCCTATAACTGGTGCTATTATTCATTTTGATAAATTGTTTCGTTTTAAGAAAATTGCAAAAACAAGGCATTTGCACGTGACGAAAACAGAAGTGGTTTTTGTAGCCATTAATTCGAATGCCGATTTCAGCTAAACCTGTGGCAATATTTGAATGCGAAAAATTTTAGAATGTTATGCACTCATGTCTCTTAAATATGGCTGTCATTTTAAATAAAAATAATGTATACTTTTTTTATTTAGCTTTAATCGCTGTCGCACGTGATCTGTCGCACATGACATTTTTTTCCATCATGATATATATGTTGATTAGACCGCGTCGACCTCCATACAACAAAAAAAAGTTGTGCCAATCACCCCCTAGAAGAAAAGATATGTCAATGAAGTTTCTAAGACATGAAACATTTTTTTTGCCACGCCCCAAAATACAGCCCTTTTTTTATTTTATATTTAGCGCTGCCATTTAAAGTCCGATCTCATCATATTGCATATCGTTGTTCATGGCTTGATAGTGGCTGCATTTTTGTCTTTGGTGACTTTTTAATCCGACCTCAAATTCTGGGCGCTACTTTTGCCATCTCGGATCCTTCCCCCAAATGTTTGAAAACGTGTTTTTGAAAATGAGTATATCCTTCCATTTTCTTTGAAAGGTGTTATTTTAAACCTCTATCCACCCAACAACGTTTAAGCCCGTTTCAGTAGTGGGTCTTCCAAATTATTTTTTTCAACTCTCATACGTTCCTCAAAAAATTGGAATTGCCTTACAGTGTTTTTACTTAATTACCATTGCTTTTGTGCAAAATTAAAATATATGCTACTTTTAAATTTTCCTTTATTAAGCATTTTACATATATTGCACGAACTTTTGGTCTTCGAAGACTTCTAGTGAAATTTGATGCAGAAAATATTCGTGGAACATTTTAGCCTTCTAAAGTGCCGTTATAGTATCCTTTAGTGTAAGAGTTGGAAAAAAGGACAATAATTACCCCTTAAAGTGAGAGTCAGAGGGTTTATTTATATTGTTACGAAAGCTTTATTAACTAGGAATTATTTATAGTTATAGTTTTAAGTTATCTTGTAGGTTATAGTTTTATGTTACTTAAAATTGTCATGTATAATTTTCAACACAACTGTTATTTTAAAATAATTCCTATATTAATTTCCCAGTCATTTCTAGAAATGGGTATAGAACATAATAAATAGTTATTACGGAAAGGTTCAGGAGAAATCTAGAAATAATTATGAAACATAAAAAGGGGTGACTCATGTATAATTATTTTTACTGTCTTGGATTTTTTATGAATTAAAAATAAAAAATTTAAATTTTTTGGGCAAAAAATATTTTTTTTCTTCATACATTCATTTTTAACTTCGAAAGTGTTGCACATATAGGAAAACGGTATAGAAACAGATTAGAGAAATTGTAATTCTTAATTTTTCTAAATTTGTTTCATCAAAATCGGGCAAGTGGTTCTCGAGTTATGTTTCACTACGTTTTTGCCAAAATGTTACAACTAAGCGAAAAAACATCAAGATAAGGAAAAAATTTAAAATGTCATAAAAAAAAAACTGCCACATACGAACGCCAAACCCTTTGAGGGTTTTACTATACTGACCTAGTACCATTACCCTGAGTTGGAATTTCTCACCCCCCAGATTCGCTGTTGTACTGTGTAATTAGTTTAGTTTGTTTTGAAAAACGGTTCTGTTCGTAACTAACAATTGTGAACAAAATAATTAATTTCAGTAAAGTTTGCTAAGTTGAATAAGTGTGTGTTTTTATTCGGATTTGCAATTAAAAGAACTCAAACGCGTTTATTAAAAGAAAAACGTAACAATATATTCCAAGAAAATAATCGCCATACAATTCTACTGAAGATGTCTAAAACAATTTTTCAACTTAGAAGAACATTTATTAGACTTTTTTTGACTTATTTCGAACGCCTTTTTGCGGAAACCCGAGCTTAATTTTCAAAACCCTTTGACGGTTTTGCTCAACCTTTCATTTCGCATTGCAATTATTGAGGCTTGTTTTTTTGTTGCACAGTGTTATTAATACAAAATTTCAGTTCCAACAAAATGTTTCAGAGACCTTAAATTTTGAAACATAAAATGGGTGAAATTTCACACGAATTCAGTTTTGAAAATTAAATTTACCACTACCGAAAAATTGTTTTTAAGCCATCCGATTTGGCGTGGAATGCCACATATACTTTATCCATACGTACATAGTGCGAAACCTCGAAGTTTTTACGTAAAACGTAAGCACATAAACGAAACGTATGAATTATGAAAGCAATTTTTATATTTTTCGAAAGTTATTAAAAATAGTCAAGTAAATAAAACGACGTTAAATTAGAAAACTCAATAAAAACCATTTAACTATCGAAATTTATATATATTTTTTTTTAATAAAATAAAATACATCTTACAAAAAAGAATATTTTGCTATGTCTAGCAATTTAATTAGCTTATTTTGTGATATAAACACAATGTTAAATCTCACTAACTATAAACAAATTTAGGGGTTTCGCTTATTTGGTCAAATATTTAACGAGTGTGACCGTAGCTTTGGTCGCTTCAATTTTTGTGCTCTGAACAAACGGATGGACATGACAAGATCATCTTAGAATTTAACAAAAATCCAGAATAGCCGTATTTAAATTTACGTTAAAGGATCTCAATTTGTTACAAACGTAATGATAAACATCAATTAACTCCTAAATTTTTTGGTGATTTGTAAAGAAATTCCTTCAATTATTTTTGTTTGCTTTATAAAAACGATTTAATTTTGTATTTTAATACAACTGTTATTCAACATTGTTTCAAATTAACAACAACAATTTAACAAAAATAAAACAAAAATTTACTTAAATCGAATACATGACGTTAAAAGTGAATCAATTACCGCAATGACCTTTGGCAATTTGTATTGATTTCAATTTATTTATACACAATTTTGGCAAATTTCCACAAACACAAGGAAGAAAATAACGACAACAAAATTAAAAAAAGAACAGAAAACAGTTATGACAAAGTACAATTACGAAATCATTCACTTTATTTAAATGTAGCTCAAACATGTATTAGGGATCTATTAAAGACCGTGATGGGAATTCTAAATCGCAACCGACTCAATTTCAATTTCTGACAAAGATAAAACTATAAATACGGCTCGGTTTCTGAAATTTTAATAAAAAACTGGTTATAACGAAAACCTCACAAAATCAGAAGTTAATGTGTTTGTGTTAGAAAAGCAAAAAACAATATCAATACCTTCTCATATTAATAATTACCCTGCAGGAAATGTCACTAGTGGATCTGTACTGATTCACTATTTACACAGTCACTAGTACTACTGACTGATTATACCCCAGACAGTGTCATTGGAAATCTACTACTTACGTTGGCACTACTGACTAGGTACTGACTACGTAGTTCCTTTAGAAACATATGTAGACATTGGAACCAGAGAATCGCTAGTACATTTTAGTAAAATTAGTATAAACTTTTTGTAAGAATACGAAATCATAACAACCTTTTTTTGTTATTTCTTCAACTTTATGGGAATAATACTTCTCAGTTGTTATTGATAAAATCTTTTTCGTATTAAAGCCAAATATAGTGGCAAATGTAATGCAGTGTAGACACTTCGTTGACAATGTCGCCAATATAGTCGACAAAACTGGTGACTTGGAGACACTTGCACCCAGGTTTCCTTCAGGGTATCTCTTTTTCATTTCTCTCTGATACACACACACACACAATCATTATCGTCATCTTAATTTTGTCGTAGTGATTATTTTTTATAAATGTTTTAATTATAATTGATATCAATGCCATCAATTTAAAAATTTTAAAAATGTTTTCTTTTTTTTCGTTTTAGATTTAAATGAAACGTCAACCCCACCACAATGCAGCGATCTAAATGACGTCAAGTTTTCAAAAAGATAAAACCGTTCAAGCGGTGAACGGATAGCAGTGAAACGAGTGAAGGTTTCCTTCTATATATTTTTTCCTCTGACGAGGAAAACTGATATAGAAATCCAATTGTGATATTTTATTTATTTTTTTTTTAAACTTAAAGTACGTTAAATAATTTTTACAAAAAATTAATTTTAAACATACAAACATATTTATGTACAAGCCTACATACATAAAAAATAACTTCAGTTTTAAATTTAAAATTATTCGTTTTTACTCATCTTTTGCGGTTTAAGTTGTTCTGCACAATTATAATTTAATTTTCATAAATGTAAACGTGGCATTCATTTGCACTACAAGACACAACGAAAAAAAAGACAATTTCCAGTCTAAGAAAGAGAAAGGCAGACCGATATTTATTTAGAACTGACAACCGGCCAAAGAGAAAACCTTTTTGAAAAGGGCGGATTATTTATGTTTAAACTTAATACAGTCGCCATGTCACATGGGGGCGGCCAGGAATGTTTGTAATATTTCCAGCTGATGAACTTATCTTGATGACATACGGTGCTGCTATACCTCGTATAAGTCCACGACCAACACTCGATTGCCTGCGCGAACCTCAAGTTCCAATTGTTATACCTGCCCGAAGTTTACCTCCTCCCTCTTCGTCGTTAGCCTCTCTACCAACACCATTACCAGCAAGCGGCTCCAGTTCCAGTTTTTTTAACCGCTTTAGGGGAAATCAGCAAAAGCAGCAACAGCAGCTTCAGCAGCTAGAACAACTGCAACAAATACAACAGCAGCAGAAAGAACAGTTGCATTTAGACATAATTAACGAAGAAATTGAGCAATATTCGGCTTTTCCTACAGAACCAATAGCCCATAGACTTTTACACTCCACTTACGATCGTCCCGTTTTACCCACGATTTTAGAAAGACCTTCTCCAACACCCTCGCCATCACTAATACCATTTGCAACATCAACTCCACCTTTAACACCAACTCGTCGCAGTTCGAAGACATCTTTAAAACGATCTACACCCGTCCAACGTGCGCCTCAGCAGCAACGTAATCTAGATCCAATTGCTACACAAACGGCAACAACTCCTCTGCTGAGAACACCGATGTATAATGATTTAAATATGCGTTCAACACAACAACCACAGCAACAGCCGACTCCAGCATCATCATCATCTTCACCATCTTCACGACATCCTTTAGACCGTTCAACGCCCCTGAGATATAATGAAGATCCTGGTATGGCTATGGGTTCTAATCTTTATCCACCCATACAATATCCGACAGGCTCTTTTGAGGCCAGTAGAGAAAGTAGTCCTAGCATACTAATTGACCCTCCAGAGACAGACCCCACAAAGCCCCGTATGGGCCCTGGCTGGGGTCGTCCTATGTCTCCCATGGAACTACCGCCTGAGCCTTCAACATCCCATAAATCGCCTTCGAGTAAATCCCGCATGTTAAGACCTAAACTGCATATACCTCTGGGGAAACTGGGCCGCTCGTCATCCAGTGATCACAAAGAATCTCATAGACTGCGTGAAGATTTAGAGCTACAAGTAGATAATCCAGTGTTTAATACTGAAAACTTAAGACAACGTAACTTTGATGCTTTTTTCGATTCCGGTGAACCTGTGTACAGGCTACAACCGAAAACACCTGCCACTGCACCAATGGACAGTTCAACTTTACCGCCCCTGGATAATTATGCCGGTGTCTATGATTCACCGCGCAAAAATCGTCATACTTCGGGTGGACTATTTGCCCGTTCGCCCAGAGAGGACAAACTACTTACTTTACGTTCCAAAAGTACCGAACAATACGAGCCAGTAAGAGATTCTCGAGCCTCATCAGTGGGTCCGATAAGCGGTTCCGCTAGTGTGGCTAGTGGTGGCAGCGGTGGAGGAGGAGGTGCCGGCAGTACAAGCGGTGGTGGTGGTGGTGTGCCCCAGAAAGGTGACAGGTGCCCCCAAAAATACTTTTTTACAAAACTCTAATCTCATTGTTTACAGTTTGACAGCTTGACAAAGTATTATTAAAAAATAAAAATAAAACTTTTGTGCTCACTCTTTTGCTCTCTTGATCGCTCCATTGCCGGTGCGATGTCAAGCGAGAGATCGAGATCTTCTAACATTTTAAATATGAATTAACCAGAGATATAAGTAAAATGAATGCCGCTAACATTTCTGTTTTAATTATTCTTTTAAAAAATATGCTTTATTTGTTTGAAAATTAGTTTAATATTCCCCCTCCCCCCATTTTTTATCAGAAACCGCACTAGAGATACAGATGTCAATCATAAAAAAAGATAAAAAAAATTCAGAATATAAATTTTCTGAAATAAGATTTGTGGATTTTTTCAAATATAGTCTTTGTAGGCATTGACAAAATCAAAGACTTAGTTTAAGATCAAGGCGAATTCATCCCAGGTAATCTCGGTACTACAACAAGTACAACACGTTCAAAAACCACAAGCAATTTGTTTTTGTAAAATCATTGTACAATGTCAAAAACAGAAATAAAACAAAACAGAAACAAAGATAATAAAAGAGAATAAACAAAATTTTGACAACCAACAGCGATTTTAGCTAATATCAGCAGGGCTTTTAAGACCACCTGTTATGAATTCGCCTTGGTTAAAGATATAGACATACATATATTTTTTTATAAAAGATAGATAAATTATCCTAATCTTAATCTTGTCACAGACGGTGGTCATATCTAACAATATTGTCAGTTAAATTTGTTTAAAATGTTTTACAACCGTCTGAACAGGCAATTTTTGTTTAACAACGTTGTCAGAAAAAGCATTGACATAACATTATAACAGCAAAATTTTTCTGTGTTGACAATATGCTGTGTCAACACATTACCAGACATTATTGTAAGATCTAACCACCATCTGTACGAAGCTTTGCACACAGTCTTTATTATGGACAAAACCCGTTAGATGAACCTACTCATTATTATAGATGATGGCATGAAGTCATTATTAATGAAAATGACTAAGACATAGACATTACCGTAAAAAAATAGTCGCTATCTTCTTAGGCATTATCAGTGACGAGTATTGTCACAAGCAATAACTTAATATGGTCATTGGAAATGTAATGAATATTGTCATTATCATTCACAACAATTGTCATGGACAATGCGATAAATATTTATTGTCAAAGACAATGACATAGATATTCTTATGGACAATGTATTGAATATTCTCATTATCATTAACATGGAGACATTTATTGTAAAAGACAAAGACATTAAAATAGTCATTGCCATAGACATTGACAGAGGGACTGTAGGTAATGCCATTTATCTTTATTGTCATAGACAATGTCATGGATATTGTCATAGGTAATGAAAAGGAATGTGTGATATTGTAGTTGATATTGTCAAAGATAATGATATGGATATATCCATTGTAAAAACACGTACATATAGGCATTAACATATGACAATGAGTTGAAAATAGTCGACAAATACACTAACATAATCGTTGACTTGGACAATTTCATAAATATTTATTGTCATATACAATGACATGGATATTGTTAAGGACAATGACATGGATATTGTCATAGGCAATGACAAGAATATTGTCGTTATCATAAACACGAAGATATTTATTGTCATAGACAATAATAATGTCAAGGATATTGTCATATATAATGACATGGATGTTGTCATTGCCATAAAAACGGAGACATTTATTGTCACAGACAATTATATAAACAAAGTCTTTATATCATAGACAATGACATGGGGCCATTGACTGTAGTCGACATATACATGGACTTACCCATTGTCATGGACAATGTCATGGATATTGTCATAGACAATGACGGAGATATATTATTGACGTAGACAGTGTCATTAATATTGTCACAGATCATGACATCGACACAGTGAGTGTAGTTGACAAATGCATGGGCATACAGGTATGTGATCGAAATCGATCTTAAAAACGAAACGATTTGAAACGGAAAATATCATTTTAGTATCTTTTAAAATGGATTTTAAATAAATATGTCTTTTATTTTTAGTCTTTATACTTTTAGATTTTATATTATATACGTTAACTGAAGTGTATTCTGAACGAAAATTTAAGACTATAACTCAGAAATTGATTTTAAAACCCCTCGAAACTCATCACACCTTTTAAAAACGTTCGTTTTGAAATCGATCGGTTTTCATCACATACCTAATAATAATTTCTTGGACAAGGCCATACATATTTGTTGTCATATGCAATGATGACGTTTCTGTAATCGATTGGGTTCAAGAAGATCGACTGATTAGGCCAAAGCTTCCGATCCTAGAGTTGGGACTGCCAACAAACCGCAAGGCCGGTTAAATACAGTTGAGTTTCAGCGATTAACTATTAATAAATTGTCACCTAGTTTCAAGAGACGCATCGGTGTTGGCATTCACTCTGGATAATCGGTACTGTACGCCTTCTCACTTTGGCTGCCACCAGACGGAAGCTTGAATGACATTACCAGATAGCACTTGGTCTAAAACCGGAAGTTGTGAGATGCTTGGAAATTTCTACTTTTTTTTTTAGATAAATAAAGGACATATATATATTTGCAATGATATTGTTATAGGCAAAGACATGAATATTGTGATTGTCATACATACGGAGACATTTATTCTCATAGACAATGATATAAACATAGTCATAGTCATAGACAATGATTGTGCCACTGGAGACAGTGACTGTAATGGATAAATAGATAAACATAGTCATTATCATAAAAAAGTCATATTATATTATTTTATATGTACTGTATATAACCTTCTTAACACTCCTTCAGACAGACAGAGATATTAACACTGTAGTAGTCAATGTCATATATTTTTCACTGCGCTTTTCTAATTTTTCTCATGTGGAAAGTTTTTTTTTTGTTAAAAAAATAAAAAAAAAAATTTAAAACTTGGAAGAGGAAAAGTTAGATGGTAGTGCGGTTTTGCTTTTAGCACTTTCAAGCTAAAATTGTTTTTTTATTGACTTTCTTTTACTACTAACATACATTTTGCTATAAATTCTTTTTTAATGTGTTCCAAAGTGTTTGTTTTTTTTTTTTTTTATTTGTGCGTGTTTCTTGTATTACTTTAATTGCTTTCAAACTCTTGTTTTCTTTATTATTTTTTTCCCCACTTATTGTATTTTATTTCGTTTCGATTTTCATCTCCGGGGAAATTACAAAACTGTATTGAGTAAAGGACTTAAACAAAAACACAAGTCGCTCTTAAGTTATTTAACGCTGTCCATACAGAACTCTTTGCCTCAATATTGTTAGTTGGTATTAAAAATGCATTAAAAACACTTATCCGCCTGTCATTTAGCGTCAATAAATGTCAGTAGCTGAAGTGAAAAAAGCGACAGAGTGAATGGAATAAAATTTTATTAAAAATAAAAATAAATGTTTACAAAAAGGGGGAAAAACTTACAATTTCCACAACATAAAAAAAAAAAAATATATAAAATGTGCTAAAAAAATGTCAAAGAACACTGCAGAAGATAATTATAAGTACATTTAGCATATTACTCAAACTAGTGTTCGCCTAATGGTTAAAATTCGACCATAAATTTTCATGTTCATATGAAGAAAACATAGTACATTTATGTATATATGAATTTACATGTTTCGATCATTTTTTCCGTCTAAGTGGATCGATTTGGCGAGGGACCAACCTCCGCCTCATATTTTTACTTCCACGTGAGTTAATTTTATTTTATCTGTTCAATATAATCAGAATTGATAAAACAAGAAAGAATCAAAAAATCTCCTTAATAGATTGCCACTCAGGACATTGCGTGTTTATTTTTATTTTTCTATGTCTAATATTAACGAAACTTAATTAAAGTACAGTGGTATCCCGGTTTTACGAATTATATATTGCCAGGCCCTTTCGTTATATCGAAAAATTCGTTAAATCCCGAAGTTTTTTTAATACATTTTTAATAATAAAACAATAATATTTTAATAAAACAAAGCAAATTCGTTTATTTCCATTAATAACACAAACAAAAAATAAATACTTCATATCATTTGCAATTAAATGAGGGCTTTTGCTTTAAATATAGGATCACTAAAAGGGAAGTTCGCCTTCCTCTTGTTTTGAAACCAATTTAACAATTCTGTTTCCATTCTTGGAAACTCACCTGTTTTAAATGCCCTTCTATTCTTTGATCCGAAATTAGTCATTTCCATTTCGCTCAAAAGTTTCCGTTTTGATTTTATAATTGTGCATATTGATGACTTTGACAGCTTATATTTATTAGATTAAGCACTAAGTCGCAGGCCCTTTTCAAAGTCGTCAATAATGTTTAATTTTTCTTTACGAATTAAAAGTTTTCTTTTGGGCATTTTAATGTAAATTGTACAAAAACTTCACAAAAATTACGTAAAATTTGAAACAGAAAACAAACATTTGTTTTGTAAACAAAAGTAAAAATGACTTTGTAACGTACAAATTTTTATTTTGGCGAGCAAGTATTTTCTTTGCTTTCTTTGTAAGAAAAGAAAACACTTCTCTAAACTCGTTGTTATCAGTAAAATCGCTATTAAAATATGGTTAAAATGTATACAAAAACAAAAGAGAATGGATGCAAATATGTTTGCATTCATTATATTTTGTATTTTTAAATTATTTTGTAAAAATTCGTTATATAGAGTACAAAAATTTGCTGTTTGTTCGTAATATAAGGTACTCAATGGAAAAAATATGACCGTACGTTAAATCGCGAATTCGTTAAACTGAGTATTCGTAAACCGGGATACCACTGTACCAGATGTTGTACGCAAAAGTAGCAAAAAGCTCCCCTTACATGTTCTTATTCACTCTCGACCATGCATTTTTAATTGTATCTTTATAGGACGAATATTACCAAAAATTCGAAACGTACCAAAGGAAAAACAAAAAGTACCAAAATTTTTTTTTAAGGTTTTGATTCACTCAGGACCCTGCACCTATAATATTACGTTTCTAAGTTCAATATTATAGAAAATTTTAAAATTGTCACATTCAATTTCTCGTATTTATATAGACGAAATATTCGAAAACCGGTTTCTAATAATTGACAACCCTATTTTTTGGAAAAAAACAATTTTTTTTTGTATTTGTGTTAGTAGCAAATTTGAACGCTTATTACTCCGAAAATATTGAATAGATTTTAATAAAATATATGTTGTGCACTTCTGTAAGTAAATATCTTTCAAATGATGTATATTTGGTTCAAATCGGTTGACATACAGAGGGGGAAAGTGTTCTTAACTGTTTTGCCTTTGCCGATTTATTACTCAAATTTCCAATTTTTAACATAATTCCTAAGAAGAGATAATAGTTTTTTAACTTTTCTAAATCATTTAGGCACAACATAAAGTAATTTTATAAAGTGTTCTTATTGTTGTTTCCATGACTGTAAAGCATGTATGTGTAAATCATACAGCGGCACTTGACTACTAACAAAAAGTTAAACGAGTTTCAAATTCTCATTCAAACCACCGAATCCTCTTTTTAAACTCGCACTCATACAAACACCTGCGAAAGTATTTATAACCAAAATTTTGCTACACTGTGCTGTTTGATTTTGTTTGTTTTAATTTTTCACAAACTTTTCAAATAAAAATTAAAAAAAAAAAAATTAATTTGATGAATTGCTTTTAATGTTGTTTGTTTTCATGTTTCTATTTGTTCTAATTTTTTTTTTGTTTGTTTGTGAGTTTAAAAAAAATAAATATTTAATTTTTTTATTGTAAATTAATTTAATGATTTTCTTATTTAGATTTTTTGGGAAAATCTTCAAGTGGTCCAAAAAGTCGTAATTTCTTTGGGTGGAGGGGACCACGTGGTGGTTCCCTTAGCCCACAATCTAGTATGGCGTCCAATACCGGAGTGCTAAAGGATTACGGTCACAGTAGTTTAAATGAGGCTTTTAAATCCCAAAATAATGTCAACTTTAAATTGATTAAAACTGGTAAGTTGACGAACATAAAAAATTAGATAAATGTACAAAAATATTATGCATAAATACTGTTTATATAAACTATTATTATATTAAATTAATGAATATTTTATATTTATATGCAGCTGTATTAAATATTTTTAAACAAATAAGTCGGCTTTAATAAATCATAATTGAAATTAAGGTCATTTTTACATCATCATTTTTACATCTTGTTTTTTTTTTTATTTTTTTTAATTACAATAAAGAAAAAATTTGTATAAATCACAACTACATGCTTTTAAAGAAAATACTATGAGTTGGTAAGGCAGTTCACTATACCACATTACCAGCATATGGTGTTCCACATGACCTGTAGCCCGTTTCTGTATTTCTCACATCGTAAAACTTTTCGCATGAAACGTGTGAATTGCAACAAAAATAGTGTGAAATGAAAAAAAAAAATGGGTTTTCTCACTCAAGTGTTTCTGTATCTTTTGTTTGCGAGAATTATATGTCATTTAAATAATTTTCCAGCAATTATTGGAAGGATATGAGAAAAAGTGTTTCTGTAGCAATATTTTGCGAAAAGTTTCTTCCAAGAACTGTCAAAATAAGTCTCATTTGAAATTGGTGCGAGAAAAACAAAATGTAGATATTTTAAATTTAAAATATGTTTATATACTATTTTTTAAAATAAATAAAAAATAGAAGGAATTTAAATGATGAATGCATAATTTATTGGATGAAAATAAACAAAACACAATTGTTATATTTTGTTATTTTAAATTTTTTTTAGCCTTTCCTTGTTTTGGTTTTATTCAGTTCAGTTCAGTTCAGTTCAGCTACTGCATATTGTTTAAAGTCGTGTTTAATGGGATTTGCAACATGGATGTTAATTGGGGTTTTAAATTTTGTACCAGCTTCCCAAAAAAATTTACTTTTTGGACCTTCACGGTAACATTTTCTTTGTAATTTATAAAAAAAAAAAAAAACTTAAAAATTCAATTGTACACAAAAAAACCAATCTTAACATTAACTTACATTATATCGAGTCCTAATCGCGAAAATGACTTAAGCGACATAATTTTTAATTTGCGTTTTTTTAATAAATGACTTTATTGGCAACACTTGCACCATCTCCTAAAATATCATGGTCACACAGGGTGTCGTAACGATTTCATAGCAAAAAGAATTTTATCGTAAGCGACAAATTTCATACAAAATTTATATGAAGTAAAATAAAAAAAAAAACTCTCTCCTGTAAACTTTAATTTTTGGCGCTTTCGTTATTTTCGAGAAGGGGGAACTATAACAAATTTTTAAATAGTGCCAAATAAGTCATGGTTGTACCACGGTACTTTAAAAGGTCAAAATGCATCAAAAATGTACAATTGTACCAACTTCAACATCCCTGATATGCAATATTTTCTTAAATATCTCTGAAAATGTGGGTTTAATATTTGTCGCAAATGGCTACGTGGAAGCTGGACATATGAAGCATGTAGATGATTAAATTATATTTTAATCGGACAAAACTAAAAATTTGGCAATCTTAAAACAAATACGTATACATCATTAAGACTAGTTTACACCATTGCACAAGTCTTACCTATTCCATAATACTTTGTGAGATAGAAATGTATTGAAAATTCTAATATAACATTACAGTTTGTAGTCGAACTATTATATAAGAACATGCTTTTGTAAAAATGCAACCCTGATCAAATGAAAACAATTATTGCTTAGAAAATTTTCAAAAAACGATGAAGTTGTATGAGCTGTTAAATTTTTTTCGTAATACTTGTCATTTTCGTGACACATTGCATTCACACTCACACACTTTATACATTACTTGAGTTTTTGACATGTATTAATACAAAGTATAACAGTGTTAACTAGCCCTTACGGCCGTTACACACTGTCCCACAAAGTCTTTAGTAATTTACGAAAATGCAACCATGTCATGATAAGTTCTTTTTGTTTTTTGAAAATGTTCAAAGAATAATTAGATCAGGAAAGCATTTTTGAAAAATACTTAAGACTTTGTGGGATAGTGTGTAACGGCCTTAACCAGCACTTTCTCTTTATCTTTTCTTAAGATTAGTTGTGCTGTGCTTGTATAAGTAGTACGGGTAAGACTTTTCGAAAATAAAAATATAATATATCATAACAGTAGATAAGCACTTAAGCTATGCCCATAGCAGCCGCAGATATTCTGCTACGACCTTTGGTGAAGAATATTTTTGAAACTTTTGTTATCTCCACGAAGCACTGTGCAAGATAGGTTAACCATGTACGTGTGTTTCCAGAATAATGTGCAATTTATATTTGTTTGCATATTTAGATAATTTTACAAAATCCGGGATCTTAAAAATCCAAAATCCTGGTATATACTAGTGGTTAAGCGTGGGTGGGGATGTCAAATGCCCCTCTTTCATTACCATCATTTGGACTTTAACAATTTTTTCTGTAAAGTGCAAAAGATGAAATCCGCTAAGCGGCGGGCAGTGTTAAAACACATTTGTGCCCGTTTTATCTAAAATTCCATGACTTTCCGCAAGCTTTGCGGTAATAACTGCTCGCATCCTTGTCGAATATTCTCCTTTAGGGCTGAGATTGTCTGGATCTTGTTGGCATAAGCCCGCGATTCAAGAAGCCATAAATAAAGGTCAAATCGGGTGATCTTACTGGCCATGCCAAATCGCCCAATACTCCTCTCGCATGAAAGCCGCATCGCAAAATGTCTTTGATTGGATGTAACCGCTTTTCGTGCATTACAATGAAGATTCTGTTTATTGACGTAACCGGTTAAATGAAAATTCTCCTCCTCGCTCATGATGATTTTCGGCGTAAAATAGTCCTCTTCGTTGTTAACACATTATTTAAAGCACTTGCCGAGTAGTTATAGCGCTCCATTACTTGTTTGTTAATTTACAGCAGCTGTCCAGTTTTCAAATCTCAACAATGATTGACGTAGGACGTCATTCGAAAAAATTATAACAACTTTCTATAGAGTAATTAATATTGCGCCAACTTATATTTAATTATTCTACCTAAATTATCTCTACATTTAATTTAATCTGAATTTTCTTTTATTTTGCTCATAGCAAAAAACCATTGCGTGGCTTAAATAAATATCTAAATAACTGCACTTCCCCGTCCAAACTGTAAAGCTGGATCCACGCCTGAAGAAGTGTTTTGTGCTCTTTTGATATTTTTTTTGTTTATTTATAAGAACTTAAAGGGCAAATCAATATTTACCCTTTTTTCTGAAAAAATAAAATAAAAAGAAATCGGTTGATAATGAGTTCATTATTTCAAAACTTCAAGTCATTTGCAGTAACTCAGCGAGTCAGTCAGCTATTGCAAGTAATCAGGCGCACTATTTTAATAATTTTTTCTAACTGTCTTTACGCCTTCACCACTTTTCCAGCAGCACACAAACACATCGAGCAAACTCTTGTCACACCCACACGTTCTCAAATGTGTGTTTATGCACTAGAAAAAAAGGACACAAGAATAAACTTCTTGCATAATCACCGTCTGAAGGAACAAAGCAAAACTGCAGCATCAGGAAAGACGAGGCAGATGACACGACAAAGAAACTATTAAAATGTCAATATTGTGATGGGCTAAAACGGCAATAATGGTAATTGTTAATAATGATCAGATTGCAGGCGAATAAAACAAAACATTCAGTCAGTCTGTCTGTCGGCCACTCATTCAACCAGGCAATAAAAGTAGTAGTTGAAGTTGTCAATCGAAGCAGCAAATGAAGTTCATTAAGAATTGTTTATGTTAACTGCAGTATGGTTGTTATTGCCGTACAACTGTTTTTATTGTAGTACAACACTATAAAATGTCATTTCGCTCATTAAATGCAAAAACCCAATGAAGCATTATAAATCAAATACTGCATCCCATTTCAGTTTTGTAAGAAATGCCATGAGCCGAAGATAGAAAGCAAATTTTCTACAGAATTGCTTGAGTGAATCACATAATTACTATAGTAAAATAATTTTCTCTGCAATTACGACAAAAATTTACACGGTGTTGCAAAAGAAATGGTGCGGGGGGTTTTTATACTGGGTTTCCCATATAAGAATTCTGCTTTGTTAAGCTCCAATTTTCCAATCACTTTGTCTTTAAGAAATAACATTTTTTAAACAAAATTTTAAGTTAATGCTCTAATTTGATCCCTAAACAGAAGTCTAGTTTGCTTTTATTTAAATAAAAAAGTTGACTTTTACAACACAAACATGTTTTAGGGGAAACCCTATATACTTCTTTTATATCAGAGTGTAATTTTAGTATATTTTAAAAAAAGACAATTTACTGGAATAATTTTTATTTCAGACAACGGACAGTGCTCTAGCAAAATGTTTTATGTGTTGTTTTAGAATTTTTCTGAAAACCTTTTTAGACTACCCAATAAAAAATGGAGCTTTCAACGAAGCAGGTTTGTAACGGAGAAACGAAAAAGTTTTGCTTACCATATCGTTATCGGAAGAACTGAATTTCATAAAGCGCATTCCCACTCTGAAGCAAGACATTTTTGACACAGAAAGCTCTTGAATCAGCTCATATAAAAATCGGTGAATGTAACGATCAGCTTTACAAACTGAATTTTTTGTTGTTACAAACCTGCTTCGTAGTAAGGGAATGTCGTGACTCTTCATATGTAATATTTTTTTTTTAAATTGGTTGAGGATTTATTTACCTTACTGGGTCACTGTATGTCTCATTGCGTAGCGCATACATGTGCGCTTACTTTTTAAAATTAACTTTAGTGCATCGCAAAACAGGAATAACTAAACATTATTTAGTAAAAAATGGGTTTTAAAAACATTTTTGGGAAAATTTGGGAAACTTTATGGTGGTTCTATCACCCCACAGTGGCGTCAATAACAAAATAAGGGGTACTAAATCTGGATCAATTCAACTACTGGAGCGATTGCAAAATGAAGTATGAACGAGTTGTAGAAGAAGACATGCACGCAGAGACAAAACATGTTTAAATATGGTCACCTCCAAAAAAACTATTTTTAAAGAAAATTTTAAACATATTCTGGTTAATAAAACCATGTTACTGTCACCTACACTCATACTATGGTTGAATAAGTCCTCCATCAAGAAGCCACAACCATATTATGGTTGCCTCTAAACATGTTATGGTTAAATATGACAATAATTTGTTTTAAAATTAACAATAGTATTTTCCTCTTTTCCAAGAGCAACATGCTTTGGTTGAAAACCAACCATGCTATTATAAGTGTTAAACATGGTTTAGTTATTTTTGACTATAATTCGGAGGCAACCATAATATGGTCGGAGCCTCATGATGGAGGACTCATTCAACCATAATATGGTTGTCGGTGACTATAATATTGTTAAATGAATTATAATATGTTAAATATTTTCTTTAAAAATAGTTTTGTTGGAGGTGACCATATTTAAACGTGTTTGTTCTCTGGGTGTGGACTTGAAGAAAATTGAAATTGTGAACATGTTGTTAGAACACGAAGTTTGATATATAATGCGTCAATTGGACCACCTCGGGTTGTATGGGCTTTGTAAAGCTTGTAACTTTTGCAAATATTTGAATTAATGAAACTTTGTAATTATAATTTAAATTGTAAATAAAATTGACACAACAAAGACGCCTCAGGTCTTATTTGTCAAAGAGTGTCATATAGTCACTCTTATATGGGTCAAATGTGTAACCGACCCAACTTAAATTTTCCTGTCCAACATTTGTTTCAAACATACTTAAACGCTATCTTAATTCCTTAAGGAGGTATTAAGGAACCTTAGAAGACTGGTTACAAAATACCAGCATTCGAAACGTCTCGATTTTCAACACAAAACGTAAAATTTTTAAAAATTATTTGACTTTGATCGCTCACTGCCAATAAACTTAATTACTCAAAGCAGTAATTTAAGCAAATAATGATAAAGAATTTTATTTAATTTCACCCTACACCAAGCATGACTGTGATGGATTAAGTTCAGCTTTTGAATTGAAACTCACTTTTAGTTAATTTCAGCCCTCTGTGCGGCTGCTTAACTTCATTTTAGTGACTTTTCTTAAGTTCATATTTTAGTGATTAACATCGCATAGCAGCATATACAAATGCACAAATATTTTTTCACTCTTCCTCCAAAATGGGGAAAAAATGTACTGATAAGACATTTTCTCGCAGCAACACTCTAATGAAAATTGTTGAGTTGTTTTTTAAACATTTTCTTTTTTTTAACTGTAAACAATTTAATACCAGCTGCCATAATGACTGTTATGTCATCTGAAATACACACATGAATACAAACATATCAAAACATATTTTAGTCGTATTGTTTTCATTTTCATACAAATGTCAACGTGTGTATGACAGATTTCGCATAAAGAGTTATGAAATATTTGCAAATTGTAAATGGAAATGTGATTTTAAACTGTAGACGACTACATTGAAAGGCTAACTGCCGTATTCAGAAAAAAATAAGTTTGAAATGTGTTTTAAGGCAAAATTTTCATACAAAAATTTTTTTAAATACATTTTAAGTACATTTTAAATTTTTTATGAATACGGCAGTATATATTTATTGAAATTTAAATAAAAATTTAGAATTACATAAAAGAAACCTGTATATATTTAAATGATTCGAATTTTCTTTAAAAAAAGTTTTAGATTTTTCTTAATAAAAAGAAATAAAAAAAAAACTTAAACTCAAATAATCGATAAAACTGATTTTTTTTAGTTTAGAAAAATTTAACGTAAGAACTAGTGCTGGGATACTATCGATATTTTCTACTATCGATATTTATCGATTGTTCAGATTTCACTATCGATATATCGATATTACTATCGACTGAATGTTTGTACTTGTGCAGGAAAACTTTAATTTCTAAGGCTACAGTTCGTTGTTTTTATCACTTTATTGAATGTATTTATGAGACGTATGTATGTACATAAGGGAGATAACCATTTGCATTTTTTTGCAAATATCAAAAAGGACCTATCATAGTGAGATAGTGCATAAAAAAATATGAAGAAATGTGCCTTCCTTTTTTCGCGAGCGTTCAAAAAGTTTCGGCACCGATCGCCATGAAGTTTTAGCTTATAATTCTTTTCAGTTTTACAGGAAATCCATAATTCTAACGTCGAAAGCCATGCTCGTCTTCGTGTTTTTTTTTATGAAATGGCGAGTCCTTGCATTCCAAAAAAAGAAACAAAAAAAAAAAAAAACGGTACAAGGGAAGGATACCCTCCATAAAAATTTATATTACAATTTATGCGACAAAAAAAAAAAAAAAAAAATGTTTGGTGTTTTAGAAATTGCATCCGGTGCCGAAGGTTTTTGGACCGAAATGACCCCTGATATCGATTTTTAATATCAGTATAACATTGCCCATACCGTAATGATAGGTTCTTATTTTGGTTATACACCTAATGTACATACGCAAGGTTTTTTAAATGGCAGTTTTTAAAAAATTGATGAGTACCTTTCTGAAGAAAACGAAGTTACAGGGACTATAAGATATTCCATTCCAACTTTAACTAAATTCTAAATCCAAAAAGGTAATCAATCTAGTGGACTTATCCTCTAATGATTGTTCATTGTTTGGTCCTATGCTTGAAATTGCATTTGGATTTGCATTTTTTTACAACATTACAAAAATATTTGACATTTCAGGTCCTATATAAACATATAAAAATTTCGACTTAAAGGCCTATAATTAGCAGTAAAAAGCACTGCTGCGCAATCCATACCACTTGCCATTCTTGTTGTTTGTATTCATTGCTGTAATTTATCGCGAATTAATAATAGCAAGTAAACATTTGCGGCAAAAAACTGTGTGTGTGTAGCTGTATTTTGAATAATAAAAATATCGATATTTATATTTTTCCTATCGATATTTTCGATATTTTAAGACTATCGATAATATCGATAGTCTATCGATAGTTTCCCAGCACTAGTAAGAACACAAATAATGTAGAATTAACAACAACTTTTGGTTTAAAATTTATAAAAACTTGAAGGAAATTTGACGAAATAAAAATTACTAAGGGATAATTTGAGTTTTTCATGGCTAAACGAAAAGAAAAATAGCTAAATCTAGCCACTAAATGTCTTAATTGGCAATACTGCACAGTAAGACGAATCACGAATCTAGCTGGACAAAATTATTTGATGGTCAGGGCTACTGAATTCGAAAAAATAGCTAAAAAATTCTAGTTAAATTTTTTTAAGGAAATACGATAGAGTTTCGCTGTTGCGAACTTGGGTAGTATCAGGGCTGCCAGATTTGACGATTAATCGTCATTTTGACGGTTATTTGTTTTGATATTAGCAAAGTGCCGATTTGCTGATTTTTTTCTAAGAAGTTTCAGTTTTTCAGTCTCCAAAGTCTGAATAAAATATTAAATTTTCTGACACGTTCTTTTTTTTAAATCTTGGAATGTTTAACAGCCGTACCTTAACAAAAGCGGAAGGCGGAAAGTTTTCTTTCGCTTAGCTTTTACGCTGATATGCCATACCAAAGCAAGAGCGTCAACGCTGTGTCACGAATAGTAGTGATAGCTTTCTTGTTTAATTAAGCCCACAAATTATAAATAAAAATAAAGATAGAAACGTAGATTTATCAAAAAATAGCTAAATTTCCATTATTAATTAAAAATAGCGGCAAACTTTATGATTAAACTAGCTGTCACAATCGCTTATTCCAATTGTACAGCTGCAATATACAAATCTTAAGAAAGTCTTTAAATGATTATTTTCACAGTACAAAAACAACAATGTTACACTGTGTTTATCTTTCGTCAAACACTCCTCGAATGAACCTTTATAATTCATATTTTCAACAATTATACGGTGAACATTTCACGAGTAGTAGGTAATATCAACATGTGCCTCATACGATAGACTCGATAGATAATCTTTTCCCACGTCTTAATCGATTGAAGAAGCGTCTTTCGCTTTGCTATGGAAGAATCCCAGTCGTGTAGCAGTTTTTCCCGTGTGGGGAATCTTCTACTATAAAAAAATGCGTTCATCGGCGATCATAGCCGCTCTTCATGAGACTCTCAGTATATCTTACACGATTAAAAATGCTAGCTGGGAATGAAGTAATTATGTTTTTGTTTGAATGATTTTTTTTTATAAAAATCTAACAAAAATTGTTAAAAAAAAAATCTAAATTTTAAGTTGTCCGATTTTTTTTGAAGAATTTTCGAAATGTAAAAGACGGTTTTTTATATTTTTTCTCAGGAAATTTACTATTTCCTCACAAATTTATCTGGCAGCCCTGGGAAGTACTCATTTTTCATATAACGTTAGTAAATTCGCATAAGCTTTTAGTAATTCTTGAATATGGAAAAATATATAATATGTTCTATTTTATTTAAAAAGAAGTAAAGTTTAGGTATTGCGAACTTTATATTCTATATATTTTTGTTAATAATTTATCCACCTAATATTGCGTTGTCATTATTGTCTTCATAACATAAATGTTTTAAAGTATAAGATACTAGCTGACCCGACAGACGTTGTCCTGTCCAAATTATGAAAAATGTTTGCGTTCGATTTTTAAAATCCGTTAAAAAGATACGAACATTTGAAAGAAAAATTAGTCAAATCGATGGAGCCGTTTTCTGATTTTAGGTAAATCGAAAAAAGTGGGCGTTAAAATGGGCGGGGCAAAATTTTCTTTCCGTAAAAACCTAAGTTGGACCATGGCAATCATTTTAAAGAAAATATCGTCCAAATCGGTCAAGCCGTTCTCAAGTTATGCGCTTAATACAAAAAGTGGGCGTAAAAGTAGGCGTGGTAAATTTTTCTTTCGTTGAAAATGGATTAATACGGACATTTGGAAGAAAAATTTGTTAAATCGATGGAGCCGTTTTCTGATTTTAGGTATTTTGAAAAAAGTGGGCGTAAAAGTGAGCGGGGCAAAATTTTCTTTTCATATTAATAAAAGTTGGACCATGGCGATCATTTTAAAGAAAAAATCGTCCAAATTATAAAGATGTCATTGGTGGTGCAATATAAAAATTGGATTTTGCCGCGCCCCTCCGCCCGCAGACAGAAAATCAAAAATCAGACTTCACAGTGTCACTCGCCTGAATATTCTGAAGATTTCCTAAAAATTTCATCAAAATCGGCCCAGACGTTTTGGAGTCCATACGTTACATACGTACATACACACATCCTGTTTTATATATATATATAGAAGATTAATGGTTTAAAGAACAGTTAAGCTTTAACGAATAGAGAATTGGAAAATAAACTTTTTTTTCTTGTATTAAATATCTTGTCTTAAATTTCATAAATATTTACTTGTGCTGTGGTAAACTTAAACATTAGTTTTAACAACAGTTTTACAGTTTACAAAGAAATTCTTCTCGTAAAATGTTGCTTAATTTGCATTAAATAAAAAAGTTATTACCAGGTTTTAAAAAACTACAGTCAAAACCAAAAACTGTCGAACAAAAAACGAAAATTTGTGTACAACTTTTCGATTTTTGTGTGGGTTTTACAGTGGCTGTTTACATTAAATTAATCAGAAGTAAAGGCAGCAGATTTTTTTGGACAATGACAAATGAAGAAGTGGAAGAAATTGTAGTTTTTCTTCTTTGACTGCAGTTTTTTAAACGCTGGGTTATTACCAAATTATTTAAACATACAATAAAACAAAAAATTTATATTCTCGATAAACTTAATGAAGGTCTATCTGTGAGCTTTCGATGCATATCCAAATTATGCATATTGCACTGCACAGAAACAAAAAAAAAAATTGTTTTCAACTAAAAAATTTGAGATATTAATTAAAAAAATTAATTAAATTTACACCAGCAAACATATTGATATTATTAAATAATCAGTATTGGGGTTATTTTGTTGAACTATTTATGGTTTTTAATCCAAATTTTTTAATAGTTTTAATTAGGCTAAAGTTCATCAAATTTAATTTTCATTAAATTATTTTTATGAAGAAAGGAATTTTACAACATGAAATCAATTAAAATTTATTGATAATTTTTCATTCTTGACTGAAGCTGGGCTCGAACCCAGGCGTTTTTACGGCCAGGTTACCCTGACATGTTTCGATTGCAACCACTCAATCTCTTCAGAGGACTTGCCGTTTAACACCCGCAGCCATCGACGACTGCTGACGTCAATAGTCAAACATCAATCCTTAAACCAAATTGTATTTAACCTTTGGTAGATCGAAATTTGCTTTTCTGAATGATTATCCATTTTAATTGATTTTTCATGTTTTCTCCTTACTTCTGTTTTTTCGTACTTTTGTCAAGAATTCTTCTTGAAGTTCAAAGTACATTTTTTGTTTTTGTTTTTCATTTTTTTTTGTCTTTCTTTTTCTTGTTGACCTTTTTCAGCACAACTTGAAGGACAAATGCAAACATAGAGCTCGTGCCTTAGCTTTAACAATAATCAGTATTGTGGTTATTTTGTTGAACTATTTATGGTTTTTAATCCAAATTCTTTAATATTTTTAATTAGGCTCAAGTCCGTAAAAACGCCTGGGTTCGAACCCAGCTTCAGTCAAGAATGAAAAATTATCAATACATTTTAATTAATTTCATGTTGTAAAATTCCTTTTTATAAAAATAATTTAATGAAAATTAAATTTGATAAACTTTAGCCTAATTAAAAATATTAAAAAATTATTAAATAATCTAAAGTGTTTTTATCAAAAATAAAAATTCGGAATTTAGAACGACAAACAAAATGTTGTTAATTAAAAATTTTGTATTCCCAAAAATTACCTCGATACCAGAAAAACTGAACTGGCAACTTGTTTTTTTTTTTATTTTCTTGCGAAAACAATAAAGCAAGTGGTTTTTGTTTTTATTTTGTTTTTTTATTAATGTTGGAAGAACTCAAACGAATTGTAGTTAAGAATGTAAAGCTGAAGGGTCCACACCATGCGTAGATGCGTATGATACTTTTTGTGCATTTTATGCGTTCCTAAATTCCAGTTACATGCAATGCGTTTTATGCGCCAAATTTGTTTTTTTTTATCAGCTGATTTGCTAATATAATACAATTAAAAACACTTTTGCAAAAAATGGAGAGTGTCATTGATATTTCAATGAATTTATTTAATAGAATTCATAGAGGAGTGCTCTTTTATTATACAAATATTCGTGAGTTTTCACGGTATCAATAAGTTTGCAATTCATGGCATTTGTTAAAAAAAAATAATAAACACAACAAAGATGACACTCAGAAGAAAAAAGTAATCGATAACTAGAATGGCAAATTTTGTTCGTGGTAAAATTATGCTAAAAATTAATTTTAATGTATTTTATTCTTTAAAGTTTATACAATCTTTATTACGAAAGCTTTTTCTCTTATTAAATCCCTTTTTTAATGCAAACAAATAGTAAAAATTAATCCACCACACAAACATATATCGATGGCCATCAATAACAGCTGATTTTTTTTCACCACACATGCGACGGATACAAAAGTAGAAAGTAACCCTACTTTCATGCGTTGATGCGTGTATGCATACTCTGCATTTTGGTGTGTAACTTGTCATTTACAATTACACTGATTTAACTTTTTTGTCAAATGCATAAAAAGGACAGACGCATGGTGTGGACCTTCAGCTTAAATCGCTTAACAGTTTTATTTGTTTAATAAATTTAGTTTTTCTAAAATCTTTGGATGAGGTTTCCTGATGATCTGGCCTAAGTAACCAGCAGAGTTCTCATTTTTGAGGATTTATCCCCAAGTTAGGGGATACAAATTTAGTGAAAATCCCCAGGCGATTTTTTTGGGGAAAAATCACTTATTTAGCTGCGGGTTTTTGGGAATAAAATATTATTTATATACGCCATTTGTGCAATGGCAATGCCAGTTTGTTCTAGACGTTGATACAAATTAAAGTTTTTGTTGGTGCACCATGTAACGCTTGTATCTATAATAAATATAATTAAAACCAAAATTTGCAACATAATGCAGTATGAGTTATTAGAAGCTCTTCTACTAATAAATACACACTTTAAAAATAATTCAGTTCTCTATGACAAATTTATTTTCTTAACCTACTTACAACTACAATTAATGATGGAAGAATTTCAACCAATTGTAGTGGGGAATGCAAGAAAAGATAAACTCACTGTTTATTGTTGTTGATGTTTTTGTTTAAATTTAAACTTTGATATTATTACAAGTAGAACTGTTGCATTTTATTCTTAAACGCTTAACAGTTTTATTTGGTTTAATATCTTTAGTTTTTCTAAAATCTTTGGATGAAGTTTCCTGACGATCTGGCCTAAGCAACCAGTGAATTGCGCATAGGAATAGCTTATCACATCAACAATAAATGTCAAGTGTTTTTATCAAGAATAAAAATTGGGAATTAAGCACGAATAACAAAATCTTTTAAATTAAAATTAAATTAGTTTTTATAAGACAACTGACATAATATTATTTTATTTTTTAAGATCTGTTGGGATTTTTGGGGATAAAAATTCGTAAATTGGGGATATAGTTTAAAATAAAACTGGGAACCCTGGCAACCAGTGAAACCCGCATAGGAATAGCTAATAATTTTTTTAAAGTAGATGTCGGAATTAAAATTGCCTTTTTTAACATGTAATTATTTTAACCCTAGAAAGATAACGTTATTTTTTTGTACTGAAAAGATAATGACACGTCTGAAAGACGTATGTTTGTTTATATCCTTTAAAGGATATCACCGAAAAGAATATTGATGAATAATATTGTAACAATCATTTATTTATTCTATTTCTTTTAAAAAAATAAAATTTTTAAACAGAAAATTATTTTACAAATAAAATTTATCAAAAATTAAAGAGTTTTTATAAAGAAAGTCAGTTCGGTTCTAAAAACTTAAATAAATATTTTCTTCGTACTTTATGTTGATAATGTTATCTGTATTAACTTATATAAACCAAAAAAAAAAAAAAAATAATTTGAATAACATTATGTGCAAGATTTACAAATTTAAATTTTGTGGTCGCCACATACAGGTATACCGCACTTGACACATGCCATTTTGGACATAAGTTTAATTTCTGATGGACAGAAGCCACCCTATTATCTCTTTTTCGATTCACGCTGTTCTTCACTACAACCTCAATCATTACTTACTGCATCTGGTAAAATTTGTTTAATGTTGTCGGTTAAAGTTTTTGATAAAAAAGGAATTTCTAGCTTTAAAATTTAAAATTTATGGAAATTTCGGCAGTGGTCCATTAAAAAATTTCCGAAATTATTTCGGTAGTAAAAAATATGGAAGCATGAAATTGGGTCGTACACTGATTTGCATTCCCGAGTTGGTCCTCCGCCGTACGAACTATATTCATTATCCTATCCTATGGATTAATATTTTGTATTGCTGGATGAAATTATATTATTGAGCTTTTATGTTGTATTGCCTCTTTAAATCCAATGAAATAAAAAACTTTATTGTATTTTTTTATATATTAGACCAATATATTTCGAACATCTTCTGTTCATCTTCAGGATCTATACAATTTTAAATACAATAAAAGTTTTTATTTATAATACATATAATTTTTGAACAAAAATTGAAAAATTACCTAAATTGATTGGAAAATATAATACAAATGAAAAATTTTTTTCAAATAACATTTAAATCAAATTGAAACTACATAGATAAAAACGTATTTAATATTTACTTTCTTAAAGGAGTAATTACACAAAAAAGGTTTTGATCGCCAAAATAATTGAAACAAGCAAAAAATTGTTTAATTTTGCACCTATCACCGAAATGATTATACCAATTACTCAAACTTGCAAAAATTGCAAAACAAGGATTTTTTTTCCAATTAAAAAGTTTTTACATTTTAATTACAAAAATAATTAAAAAAATTATTAATATTAAACAATATTTTAATTGAATGAATTAACAAATTAATTTAAAAAAATCAATATTTTAATTGAATGAATTACTAACGTAATTGATTACAATACAGAAAATTAATTATTTTAATAATTGTATTGATTAAAACAGTGATTGAATTTTTGCATTAAATTGATTAAATTTTTAATTGAATAAATTAAACAGTGTATTTGAAATACAATCTTAATTCTATTACGCAAATTATTCAATCAAACAAATAGTTAATTGAATAAGTTTGTTTAATCAATTCAGTTGATGGATAAATGAAGAAAAATAATAATATTTAAAATATATGTTTTATTTAAATATGGTTTAAAAGTAACTTGTTTTATTTGTTTAATTGTAATTGCTCATGCTTAATTGTACAAATTTTGGAAGAAATTTTTGACAAAGGAATTTCATACATACAACATTGTATAAAATTGTAGAATAACTCTGATTCTTTGTTGTGTAATTTGGCTGTACTTTTTTTCACCTATTCACTTTAAACGCACAACATGAAATGACGCCAAAAATAATTCAAGAATTAACAAACAAAGAAAATAAACACCAAATTTCGATTGCGACCATAACCACCGCAACAATGTGGTCAGCCACAAGGCGATTTTTTATTTTACGCATAATATACATATGTATGTAGGCTCATTATTCCCATTGTTGGTGGTCATAATTGTAATTCGTCTATAACAAATTTCAGTTAATTTTTTACTTGTTGATAGTTTTTTTTGCACGCGACGCTTAAGGTGGAAGTACATAACACGCGTTAGTGCGCGCGCGCTCTGTCGTCTTCTGTCAAAAAAAGTTAAACTAGTGTATTTTCATAGAACAAGCTACATGCAAAATATTTTGACGCGTTTGCGCCAGAAAGTTGGTTAACTTTGAACTTTTTAACGCGTTGTGTATTTTTGACAAGTAATCAGCTGACATTAAAAAAAATAATTTAACAAATTTGTGAATCATGATAGAAAAATTTATTAAAGAGCTTAAAAAACATACAATATTAATGTAAAAAGAATAAATTCAATAAAATAACAAAATCTTGATATAATTTCGAACCCGTTTTTAATGCACAAATAAGTAAACAAATAAAAAACAGCTGACAGGAATGGCTTTTGCAACGCGTGTTGTGTAACTTGCAATTTTTTACGCGCTAAAGTTTTTAAACTCACGATACTCGTCGACGAACTAACGCGTGTTATGTACTTCCACCTTTACTGTTCTTTTTGATGACAAAAACATGTGTGTTTGTGTGTATGTACATGTAAGGTCAAACCCTGCAAATAAAATTGGACCACCTGATCCATTTTGATAAAATGGACTACTCCATGGACTGGTCCGATGTAATGCAAGCATGCACCATGTCATTGTTAAAAAGTGTTTGTAGTGAGACGACATGCCTTCGTTTTTTACGACGTGCTTTCGTTTTTAAACGACTTCAAAACTAATCCTCTTGAGTATACCATGGAGTAGTCTTAAAACTACTCCTTAGTGGTCCAAAGGTGGGTTATATGGTCCTCTCCTAGGACATCGCAATGTTAAATAGACCAGGTTTTTTCCATACGTTTAGGTTAGTTTTGGACTAGTCCTGGTCCTAGTTTGGACTGGTCCTATTATTTGCTGGGAAGACAATAAATTTATAAAGATAGTGGTTGCACTTGTAACATTTTTCGCAAACTGTTGATGAGGGAGGAAAGCAACAAGGAGAAAGCAACAAAGTGTTCAATTCAAACAACCGAGTTGATTGATTCAATTAAACTTATAATTAAAATTAAGCTTAAAATCAAGTAAAATTTTAATTGAAAAAAAAATATTTTTTTTAATTCAAAAAATTCAAAAATCACTATTAATTGAAAAAAAAAAATGCCAAAAAATTTTTCTGTGTACACAGAAAAAATTATTTTTCCAATTCAAACAAAAATTTTGTTGAATCAAATAATTTGTTGTCTGAAATCGGTCCTATAAACAAATTCAATATTATACAAATACAAAAAGTTTACTGAAATTCATATAAATTTCCAACAAATAATTTTGCTGAATCAAACAAAAAAGTTTTTGCACAAGCAGTGACGCGCACACAAGCAAGCACTGTTGGAGAAGATGAAGCAGAGCAGAGCGGCCGGCTGGCCTTGAGACACATTTGTTTGTTGGAATAATTTTTGAACGAAGTCTTATTTATACACACAATGTTTTTCTTCAATCACTCACTGTTGTTGCATCCTTTCCTTTGCTAATGAAGAAGAAATGTTACCAAAAACGGCGGCAGACCGACTCGATATGTTTTTCGTCATCATTCTATTATTTGATGTATTTAAGTAAACAGTTTTAATAAATTGAATACGGGATTTCGTTTTTTTTTTATCAACCTTGAAACCAACCAAAAATTTATTTTGTTTCTTATAATGTTGTTGTTGTTTCTGTTCTTTAAAAAGAGCGAAACTTTTTTTTACCTGTTATTGTTTTTGTTTTTTTTTTACTACAAACCTCGTCACGCTATTTCATCATTTTTCATATTGCTGTACTTTTTAAAGCGTCCAAAAATAGAATGCATGTGTTTTTTGTTGTTGTTCTTATATTTCACATAAAGAAGTGTTGCTTACGATCTAATAAAAAAATGCAAAAGAACGACAACATTAAGGAGCGTTAAATATTTCATACAAAATTATGAAAACTTGAAACCAATAACGCGTATATTATATTTTTGAATAGTTGTCCACATTTTTGTTGGTTAAATAAAAATCAAACAAAAATATTAATTGAATCAGTAAAAAAATTTGTAGAAATCAAATAAATTTTCAAACAAGCGTTTGTTTGAAAATAATTCAGCAATAATTTTTTCTGTGTAGATTACAATGTTTATGTAATCCTTTTTATCACTTTTGAAAGTGCAAGCAACTTGCTCATACTTAACAATTTGATTCACTTCATGAACTTGCAACTTCAATTTACTTTGTTCTTGTTTTAAAACCTTAACGTTGTCAAAATTAAACTCATGCTTGTTTGATCTAGCATGTTTGGCTAATGCTGATAAATTAACTTTTTTTCAGTTAAACATTTGCAGTCATATTCATGTTGTTTCAATCTTTTCATTAATTTTTGAGTTGTTTCTCCAATATAAACCGTGGTACAATTTTTATACCCTCCACCACAATTAGTTGTGAAGAGGGTATATTAAGTTTGTCATTCCGTGTGAAACTTTTTTATTATTCATCTCAGACCCCATAAAGTATATATGTTCTGGGTCCTTTTAAGTCGATTTATTTGTATTATATTTTCCAATCAATTCAGGTAATTTTTCAATTTTTGTTCAATTTTATAAAAATAATATGTATTATAAATAAAAACTTTTATTGTATTTAAAATTGTATAGATCCTGAAGATGAACAGAAGATGTTCGAAATATATTAGTCTAATTTATAAAAAAAAATACAATAACGTTTCTTATTTCATTGGATTAAAGAGGCAATACAACATAAAAGCTCAATCCTATTCTATATTCATTACACTTTCCTCCAATAATTCATCTTCCGATTCGCTCACATTTTCCAGTGAAACCGAGTCCTCCAACACGCTTTGCGAAATAGCGCCAATTTCTGCGTCGTCCAAGCAGCGCTTACAACCAGGGCTGTCAGATATGGCGATTTCTCGCCAAACGTGGCGATTTTGAAACGTGTTTGGCGATGGGATTTCCCATTTGGCGACTGGCGACTTTTATGGCGATTTCTTATATAACTGGCGATTAACTTGGCTATTTTTACCATTTATATTATATCGGCGATTTTGTTTAACAACCTGACATTTTTTGGTATTATTATTAATATAAAAAAAACATATTAAGTGAATTTTATATTCAGTCACCATTTAATTCTAATAGTATGTAGGTCAAAACTCCAGAAATGAAATCGGTGAGGCTGAAGTGTACGTTTAAGTTTTTAACTGAATACATTTTATGTTATTAAAAAAAAATTACAGAAACAAAACAAAATTTATTTCGGCGACCTTTTTGTATCTTCTCTCAGTTTTTTGGCGATTTTTGACTGAAAAATTATACTAGCGTTTTTTGTATGCAAAATTTAGTTAAAAAAAAAAAATTTTTTTACAAAAACTGAACAAAATCGTCGTTTGGCGATTTCTGACATCCGGTTTGGCGATGGAGCTCAAAAAAATCTGACAACCCTGCTTACAACACATTTTTAGAACAATAGCTTAAAATTCAACCAAAAACAAAGTTATCTTCGCTACAAAAGTAACACTGACGATAACGATACGTCTCTCAGACATATGTTGTGTTTATTTCTCAAAAAATACATAACTTACAACATAAAAACTGCCACCACCAACTAGGTGCTGCTAACAACTGAGATAATTGAACGTGAGAAAATTTTATGTTAATAAATGTAAAAGTAAGAGCACAAAGTTGAAAAAGCGTACGTCTCGCAGACGTACCTTATCTTTCTAGGGTTAATAAAAAAATTCAAATAACGAATTCATAACATATTAAAGCCACTTGACACTTCCGCGCTTCCTTCAGAGTATTAACAACAACAAAATACATTTATGTATATTTTTTTAAATATATTTTGTTGCTGTTAATTTAACTTTACAACCATATAACCTAATTACCCGCCTTCTGTGAACAACCCAAATGTTTTTTCTATTTTGGCAACAAGTTTTAACCCAATTTTTTTAGTATTGTAGTTTTCTCAAATTTTTAAAAACTTTTTTTGTAGTTTTAAAACTATTGCAAATTTTTTTCTGCTGCATAATCGCTTAAATCAATATAGTTCTGAACAACAATTCTGGACTTTTATATTATAAACACATTTAAAAGGTTTCCTTAATTGCCGATCCATCTTCAATAAAAGTTTTTTTATTCGAAGTTTTTTTTTTGTCGTTTGTAAATAAATTTCCGCTTGAACTTGAGACTCGTTAAGACCACAGCCAAACTAAAATTTATTGTATATTCTTTCCTTTTGTGCAGGAAATTGATTTTATCCTTATTATACTTGTAACTACAGGTTTTAGTCAGACGGCTACTGAATGGCGCACTTCAATTTTATTTATTTAGTTTTGTATTTTCATGGCCTGAATAAAATGGAGGAATAGAAATAAAATGAATAAATAGAAATAGAAGTGATTTTTGTAAAAATCGTAAAAAAATAACGAATTCAATGCGTTTGAATAGATAATTATTGGAAAATAGTGTAAAATAAAGAAGAAGATTTGATTACATTTAAAATTTTAAAATTTAATTTTGCAGTGTCGTCGAAATTTAAAAAAAGTTGATGTCTTTTTATACCCTCGCCACTAGTGGTAAATGAGGCTTTACTAAGTTTGTCATTCCGTGTGAAACTTTTTTATTATTCATCACAGACCCTATAAATTATAAATGTTCTTAATACTTGAGTAATTCTAAGTCGCTTTCAACATCTCCGTCTGTCTGTCCGTCTGACACTTTTAAAGGCCTTAGAACGTTTTTGCAAAACATTTTGGCCTATCACTCTTTTATATGACTTTTTTTTTTCTTTTCTTTTAGAAAGTACATATTTCGCGAAGATCGTTTCATATTTTTCCATTTGTCCCAAATAAAGTTTACCCTTAAAATATTTTAACTGTCAGTGAAGGGTATCAAAGATTCGCTAAAGCCGAATATAACAGTCAAGCTTATTATTAAATTGTAATGCCCAAGAAAAAATGAAAAGTGACTACTTTTAGCTCATTTTGTGGGAATCTTGGTACTTCTTTGTGAACCATTTCATTTTATTTCATACTTCTCCGTTGTTTTCCAATCTGCCTTGTTACTAAAAAAAACAAATTCGATTAAAAAAGAAAACTGATTTCGAAATCCATCGAAGAATTGCCATTGCCAAGTGAAGTGTCACTATAACTGCAGGCAGAAAAAAAACGAAACTACCAAAAATATTTCTCAATCTCCAAATTGCTTTAGAACTTTTTGAAAAGATGTGAAAATTTTCTGGCAAAATTTGTTTGCCTCCTAAATGCGATTTTTTTTTTTTTTTATTTCACTTTTGATAAAGTTCTTCCTTCATTTTACACCTTGAGTGCAAAAATGAATTAGAAAAAACAGGATTTGTTGGCTAGAAACCACCCCCTCCCGTCTCCTATTCACATTTGACATTTTTAAAAATCTCTGTGTGTTTTTTTTTTTTGGAAAAAAACGAAATAATTTTTTTCATTGAGAAAAACAAAGAGTCCATTTGATACTCGTTTAAAGTTAAATGGTTTTTGAGTTGTTTTTTTTTCTTCTAACGTTTTTTATATGGATGGATTAAAACTTCAAAGATTGCGTTAAGTGCTTAATAGTACAAACGCCTTGCAGCTATTGCACTATGGCTTTAATTGGCTTAAAAATGGTAAAAAAGAAAGTATATTTTTTAAACGTCGAAACAAATTAAAAACTCTGCCAGTTTGCCCCGGTTCTCTTGTCAGTAGAAATAATGATTTCCCGGTGACGTAGTTTGTCCGTGGTAAAGGTTGAAAAGTCTTAAGTCCTTAAGGTTAGCGAATTTTTTTTGAAGATATGTATGCTTTGTATAAACCCCGCAATTAAAAAACAATTATCTTACCCTGCGGCCACACGATCAAGTTGTTCTTGATACTCTTTAACATATACTGCTTGTCAAAATCTACAAAAATTTAAAGCTGTGACGTAGGCTGCACTCAATTTGTAAGCAATTTACTTTCAAGATGTCGTAAAAAAAAACAATTTATAAAGACTAACATGTAATCAGCTGTTAAATTGATAGTAAAATTGCCAAACAAATGGAGAGGTGAAATTGAAAGCAATCACGTGGTCAATTTAAAAAGTGTGAGTGTGTTAGTAAAAAAGTGAGAGTGTATTGCAAATTGAACGGAATTGAAAGGCAAAACTTGATCGTGTGGCCACCAAGTTAAGTTTGCAAGCTTGCAATTATAAGCCAATAGGAGTGAATTTCGTAACGTCATTTTTCTGACATGCGGAGGTTTTGTTAAACTTTGTTTTTGGGTTGACAGAAACTTTATTTCTACAATTCTTGGTTAGTAATGAACTAGTCTATCAGTGTTGGGGTTGCAGATTCGGTTACCGCCACAGACTGATGTCTGTTATACTACAATGGGCTGAAGGTCTAAGTTTATTATGCTCGGTTAATTAAGTAAGAATTGAAATTGTAATTTTATGTATGACTCTCAATAACAAAATAGAAAAACTCTTTCAAAGTGAAAATTTACTAATAAAAGCACCCTTTGGCCATTATCGTGCCCAAAGTAAAGGTCCTCTTAACAATTTATAAAAATCTTCACAAAACGATTTTTATACATTTTTCTTAAAATTTGTTGGTTTTTCGATATTTAAACACTTTTTATTTTGGCGTTTTTGCCATTCAGCTATTTTCAGCTAAATAATTTATTTTCATTATTATAAATCTTTCCGAAATGGGTTCAAAATTAAAGAGTTTGAGTTCAAAATTCTCTTTTAGTATTTTTTGTTTGATATTCTTGCATTCCTGTATTTAACAGATTGTTTTTAACGATTTTGTGTTTTTTTTTTTAATTTGGAGTTTTTCTGCTTTAGCTTTTACTATGTTACTCTTATGCCCAATTTTCAGGATAGAATTTAACTCAATATTAATTTAATTTCATAACAAACTTAAATCGTATTTAAAACAGATTGGTTTTTTGAGTTTTATTTGAAAAGTCTTATTTAATTAAGATAAAAGTATGGTAGCACTACTAAATACAAAAAAAAAAAAAAAAAAATATAAAAAAGTGTATTTATTTACAAGGTGGTCTGAAAAAACAGCTGACTGTTAATGCTTTGCCTGTTGTTGTTGTATTGGTGTGGTACTGAGGCCACCTTGCTAAAATATGACAATGGAAACTTAAGTTGAAATTAAGTGTACCGCATCGGTGACTTACCCAGCAAAAATTTACATTGCAAAGTAATGAGTTAAAAAGCTAATATAACGACTCTTCACTACTTATACATTGGCATTTTAACTAATTATTTTAACACGGTGATGTCATTGGAGGCAAGTACTTACCACCCTCGCTTACAAATAGGGAGTTAAATAAGTCATTGCCACATTCGCTTACAAATAGGGACTTAAATAACTTATTGTCGATGTCACCAAAATTACAACTAACATGTTTTTTTAATTATTTTTTTTCTATATTTTCTTATTTAATTTTTTTTCTATTTTTTCTTATATTATTTTACTTTGTTTTATTTTTTATTTGTTTCTGTCTCTGGTGGGATTCGATCGCGCAACCTCGGTGCTGATAGACTAGCTCACTACCAGCTTGTCTACTGGGGCAGTGTAGTTTTTGCATAAAAAAACCATGTTTTTTACTCAATTAAGAGCGTAAATATGAGATTAAATTGTCCATAATAACAATAAAAACGTTGATTGAAAGTTTTTGTTTCATTACAATAATGACATTTTTATTGTCATAATGAAAATTTAAATTTATGAAGGCAATTTTTGAAATATGTATGTTGCTTTTATAAAAAAATTTTTTTAAATCATAAAATTAATGGCATACATGTAACATTACATGTATGAAATTATTAAATCTTACATTTTTTAATTAACAATTAAACATTTTTTTTAAGGAAACTATAATTTTGTATTAATTTATGAATATAGTTATGTTTGTATATTGTTTTTTTATGTTCCCAATTAAAATTTTTTTTTTAACTTGGACAAACTTAAGTTTTCATATATCTAATGAAAATTTTTGACGTAATTACGAAATCCAATGAAGCGATTTTAACGAAAATACTTCATTATAACTATGAAATTCCATTTAGACAATGAACATTTTCATTTACCCAAAGAAAATTTTTTTATGAAAATGATTCATTAAATATATGAAGCATTTTTCTTTCAGTGTAATAAAAAAAAAAAAAACAAATTGTAAGAATAAATATTTAACCCTCTAATGCCACATTTTTTGTTTGCCTTAAAAAATCATACTTAGATAATTTTAGGGTGAGAAAAATGAATCTGACTTCAGTTTTTTCCTTTGAGTACTCGCTGACCTGTAAGGGGTTAAACTGTAAAGTCCGCCTTGAGGCGGAGTTGGGCATTATTGTAAAATTTTAAGATACGTTTTTCATTAACATCCCAGCATTTTCTGTGTAATTCCCCAGTCCGCCTCCAGACGGGTTCAGAAGAAACATCCATACTCAGCAGCTATTATTTTTTTTTTTTTATAATAAAAACTTAATATTTATTTCAATTAAACGTTTCGATACCCACCAGTAATTTTTTCGGCTCGATCTAAAGTTTTGAAGTATAATTTTTCCGATGCACAATGTTAACTTTTTTCAAAAAGAATTAAAAATTACCGTTTTCGCTCAAATTCAAGATGACAATGTATTTTTTGCTAAACTCGCGAGAGTGTTGCCAAAGAATGAAAAGGTTTTGATAAAATAAGCCTTGATTCACATCTAGAATTATTTATTAATGAAATATTGTCAAAAATAAAAATTTTATGACGGTTTTATGCTACCCCGCCTAGAGGCGGACTTAAGCATTCGAGGGTTAAAACCAATTTGTATTAGATTTGAAAAAAATTAAACGGTAGATGCATTTTATTATGAATTAATTATAAATTTCGTTAATCAACTCATACACAAGTACTTAGGTATTAGATTATATGTCAGCCATTACCAAACTTCTTCTATGTAATGCAGACGGTATGAAAGAGTCATTGAAAAGTAAGTTGTTCAGTAATGTCAAGTCATTACCAAGTTTTTGCTGGGTAAGTTTCACTTAAGTTTTTAGTGAAGAAGAGAATTTTGTATTTAAAACGATTTTAAAAATAAGTGTGTTTTAATATCAATCCTGAAAATTGGCCATTATTTTAGCGAGTTTTTCCGATTTTTGTTTACTTTTTAGCATTTTTGCCATTTAATGTTTGAAATATTTTCTTAAGTTGTCGTCTACTGTTTTTCAATATATTTTGTCTTCTATTTTTTTATTTTGGCGCTATTTTTTTAGTCAACTATTTTACTAACTTTTTGCGATTTCTTATTTTTTTCAGCTTCCCTGTCTCCCTTAGGTAGACTTTAGCACACTTACTTGTTTTCTATTTAGTTTTATGTTTCAGGTTTTAAGTTAAATGGCTCCGTGCAATAACTCCCAGGTGCAATAAGTCCCAAGAAAAAGATTTAATTTTTCATACAAATGTGGGAGTAATTTCATTATGAAATAGCTCCCAGCCCTCTCGGTTTTATTTCTTTTTTTGCCTGGGAGTTATTTCATAATGAAATAAAATCCAAATGAAATAAGTCCCCTAAAAATAAACGTGGGAGTTATTTCATTTTATTTTGGTTTTCAGTGTTATTTCATTTGCTGTGGGAGTTATTTCATTTTCAATTAGTTGTAATTTCTTAAAATTGTTTAACATTTTTAACGGTATTTATAACGGGATAGTTTAAACAGTTGCTACTCATACATTTGGAATATTTTGAAAAGGTAAAGGATGTATGTTAAAAACGTGAAAAGAAGGAGAGTGAAGAAGAAAATCCTTGCAACCGGCTGAAGAATGGATATACATACAAAGATGCTTTAGTCAGCGTAGCTGGTGTTTGTTATGCCATAAAGGACATAATCCTTGTACAAACGATTGTGCCATATGTATGGGTAGTGAATCAAATACTCTCTTTTTACCATGCAAGCACCTACAAATTTGCAATAGTTGCGTGCTTAAACTGCAGACACCTGTCATTACAAGAGGTCAGGAAACAATAAAATGCCACATTTGTTGCCAAAATGTCGAGAACTCAATGTTAATTTTTTGGTAAACTGATATGCAAGTATTCAAGTAAAACGAATATATCGGGTGATTTTTTAGGTATTATCTTTTTGGCAACACTGGCTTAAACAGCTGACGCACGTTTCGTGTTTCGTTTCACTGTCAAACATCTTCAGTTTGGTCTATAATTTAACCATGAATCGTCTTACAAACGATCAACGTTTGCAAATTATTGATTTTTATTATCAAAATGCGTGCTCTGTTAAGAAAGTTCATCGCGCGCTTCTTGTGTTTAGCGACGAAGCTCATTTTTGGCTCAATGGGTACGTTAATAAGCAGAATTGTCGATTTTGGAGTGAAGATCAGTCAGAAACATTGCAAGAGCTACCAATGCATCCAGAAAAAGTCACAGGTTGGTGCGGTTTATGGGCTGGGGGCATCATTGGACCGTACTTCTTTAAAGATGATGCGAATCGTAACGTAACTGTAAATGGTGAGCGCTACCGTGAGATGATATCCAACTTTTTTTTTGCGCAAAATGCAAGAGCTTGACTTGCATGACATGTGGTTTCAACAAGACGGTGCCACATGCCACACAGCACGCTTAACAATGGACTTATTGAGAGGCGAGTTCGGTGAACATTTTATTTCACGTTCAGGACCAGTCAATTGGCCGCCTAGATCGTGCGATTCAACGCCTTTAGACTATTTTTTGTGGGGCTATGTTAAAGCTCATGCCCGCTTCAATTGAAGCATTGGAAGACAACATTGAAGCATTTATTCATTAGATACCGGCCGAAATGTTGGAAAGAGTATGCTAAAATTGGACTAAGCGGATGGACCATTTGAGGCGCCGTCACGGTCAACATTTGCATGAAATAATCTTTAAACATTAACTTATATGGACCGTACTATCGATTCATATAAAGATTTCATGAATTTTTCTGAATTTTATGTGTTTTTTTTAACTTTCCTATAGCTCTTAAAAAATCAATATAATTAATGTCTTTGGGAGTTCTTTTTTTTTTTTTTTGCTTTTTTTCATTTCTTTTCGATGGACTGTTTTTGGTAGTTATTTCATTAATGTCTTAAGGAGTTATTTCATAATGAAAAAACTCCCAAAAGTTGGGGTTTGTTACATTTTAGACTTGGTAAGACATACTTGCTAAGATTATGAAAAATTCGTTGCGCCACAGATATCTATACACTGCTAGAAATATCTATTTGTAGAAATTGAGTGCATGAATACAACAATGAGTAAGCCGGCTGACAGCCGATTTTAAGCCGTCGCCTATTATTTTCATACGAGCCGCCGAAAAATTCCGTCGGCGCAAGTGTTTGTCTCCCTATCAAAAATCAGCACGACATTCGTGACTCGTGGCTCGTAAACTTATTCTTATATTCTCATGTGGGTCACATATCTACATATATAAAAATAAGTTGCATTGTGTTAGTAATTGATGTTCTCTGAAATGCGTGAACCGATTTTGTTTCTGTAAAGTTCACGTGGAAGGTGACGTCAATACCAAGGTTTTTATGAATCAACGGTCTTCAAATGTGTATTGGATCATGAGTTACATCAACAAAATGCCCTCCATTTTGAACTCCTGCGAAATGGCTTGACCGATTTTTATGAAATTTTGTATGTGTATTTGTGAGGTATGAGAATAGGTCGTATACCGCTAGAGGGCGTAAAATATTGCAGTAGGGGTAAAAGCTCCCACTCCCCAATCTTCTAAACTAATCAACCGGTTTTCTTAAAATGTGGCATTTAGACAATGTTACATCTGAAAGAGAATAGGAAAAGGGTGTGAAATATGGTAAGAGGGCTAAAAGCTCCCCCTCCCTATATCTTCGTAACTAATCAACCGATTTTTTTGGAATTTCGCAGGCAAATAGTGTTACATTTGGAAAGAACTATAGCTTATAGTTTATATTATTTAGGGCGTGAAAAAAAGCAAGTGGGGCAAATGCTCCCCCTCCCTCTATCTTCTTAACTAATCAACCGGTTTGCCTTAAATTTGGCATGCATACACTGTAACATCGGAAAGAGGACAGGACATTGAATCGGGCTAGAGGGGTAAAAGTTCCGCCTCCCTATATCTTCTTAACTAATCAATTAATTTTCTTGAAATCGGGCAGGAAAATAGTGTAATATCTGGAAAGAACTATAGAATATAATAGTTTCTTAAAATTTGGCTAGCAGACACTGTTACATCTGAAAAAAAAGTTATGTGTCAAAAAAACGTTTGCCGGGCCAGCTAGTGACTCATAAAACAAGAACGTTGTTGATATTTTTAAAATCTTGGTTAATTTTTTGTAGTTTGTGGATTTGATTTTAGTGCTTTTACTTATGATTTATTGTGTTCAACGTATTTTAATATTTTAATTTCGGTATTGTGTTTTTTTTTAAATAAGTTTTTTCTCTTTTTGCTGATCGAATTTAAAGATTCCAGTGCAATAGCGGTGTTTATGACTTAGAAACATATTTTAAATAGTTTTTTTTTTATAGTTCTTAATAGACTTTTATTTAATTTTCTTGTTCTAAGTTTTGTGGTACGTTTGCTTAATTTTGTTGTTCATTTTGAGATATTTTTGTAGTTTGATTCACAATTCATTTGGCTGGTTCTACTCTAACGATTTTTTTTTTTATTTGGCGGTTTTTATCGGCCAGTTTCTGACAATCGCACGATTTCAAATCGCAAAACGCCAGAATTTTTTTTTTGTGCTATGAAACTCGTGCGTGTAGCTAGCGATCTGGCATAGTTTCTTACAAATATTCCACTACGGTTGGTCATACCTTTGCAATTTGAAGTAACCAAGCTTCTTGATATTGCGAATAATAGACCACCTACTTTTCGATTTCAAGTCAGAATCGGCGTTTGGCGATTGTCAGAACATGCCCGTACATCTCCATTTTAAATTTTTTTTTAATCTTATTTTAGAGTTTTTTATTAATTATCAAAAAGTAATTTCAATTTATTGGGAATACAAAATTTTAATTTCAAAAGATTTTGTTATTCGTGCTTAATTCCTAGTTTTTATTCTTGATAAAAACACTTGAAATTTATTGTTGATGGGATAAGCTATTCCTATGCGCATTTCACTGGTTGCTTAGGCCAGATCATCAGGAAACTTCATCCATTAAGATTTTAGAAAACTAAAGATATTAAACAAAAGAAAACTCTTTATTCGTGCTTAATTCCCAATTTGCATTCTTGATAAAAACACTGAAATTTATTGTTGATGGGATAAGCTATTCCTATGCGCATTTCACAGGTTCCTTACGCCAGATCGTCAGGAAACTTCAATCAAAGATTTTAGAAAAACTAAAGATATTAAACCAAATAAAACTGTTAAACGTTTAAGACTTATAGCAACAGTTCTACTTGTAACAATATCAAAGTTGAAACAAAAACATCTACAATAAACAGTGAATTTATCTCTTCTAACATTCCCCACTATAATTAATGGGAATTCTTTCAACATTAATTGTAGTTGTAAGTATCTTAAGAAAAACATTTTGCCTATAATTCTTTTACCCTTAACAGTTTTATTTGGTTCTTTAGTTTTTCTAAAAGCTTTTTGAATGAAGTTTCCTTACGATCTGGCCTAACAAACCAGTGAAATGAGCATAGGAATAGCTTATCCCTTATCTTATATATTTCTTTTCCAATTTTTGATCGTCAAAATAAAGCCATTTTTGTTACAAATTAAGCGTTTTATAAAATTGTCTTTTCAAAAATGTTCCTATTAAGCTGGAGGTCCACACCACGCGTTACTCGCTTTTTCGCAGCATACGCAGCTGTCAAAAAAGTAGAATCTGTTTAGTTGTACGTAGTAAGTTACATGCACAAAAGCGTAGATGCCTTGAGGCGAAAAGTAGGTTTACTTTCTACTTTTGTAAGCGTCACAAGCAGCGTTCGAATAAATCAGCTGATTTTGACAAATTTAATTTTAGTTTTACTTGTGCTGCTGCTGCATAAAAAGCGTTGCATGTAACTTGAAACGTAGAATGCAAGTAAGGTTAGAAAAGCATGCGCTGCGTGGATGCGAAAACGCGTGGTATGGACCTCCAGCTTTATGTCTTTAAAAGTTTAATGTTTCTAGCGATTTTTATTTCAGTATTTGTTTAACATTTTAAACGTTGTTTTCTCTAACTTTTTGAATTTAATCGAATTTTTTCTTTAGAATTTATAAATTTATCAAAAAGTAATTTCAATTTTTGGGAATACAAAATTTTAATTTCAAAAGATTTTGTTATTCGTGCTTAATTCCCAGTTTTTATTCTTGATTATTTACTTTCTTTTCCGAATTCTGGGGCCAAATCAAAGTCATTCAATATCAATCGAAATTGATCGATATCGAGCCGTAGTTTTCTCCTAGATTTTTATTTTCAACGATCTTGTGATTTGATGTATTTTTTTTAAATGATTTCAGCGACTTCCCTTAATTTTATTTTCTTGCGATGGTAAAAGAAAAATTGTCCCAATTTGGTACACATATCTGGGTTATAAATATACAACCTCAGTCAAAGAAATGGCGGGTGTGGTTTAATTTTAAAAAAGGATTTTTTTCAGCAAATATTTGGTTTTTATTTTCACATTTTTTTTTTTTAAATTTTTTGTCCAGCTTTTGTACACATTTTGATGAGTGGTGTTCTTTAAAAGCCATAAACTTTAATGATATTCCTTTAGTTTGATTTCTAGGTTCTGTTCGTAGTTGTTTTTTATTGTTATTGTTGCTGTTGTTGTTGTTGGTATTGAAGCTGGTGGCTCTTCAAAATTGAGTTTTTAGTTTCAACTTGTTTTTATTGAGTGGCATAATCGTGAAAGCGATAGACTAGTGCAGAGTACTCAAGTGTCTTTAGTCCACTTCACTTTATTACATTGTTTAGTTTTGTGCAATTATTGTTGTTTGTTTAAAAGTTTTCATAGTTTTTATTATCTCTTTTGTTGAGAGATCCACAAAGGATAGAAATATTAAATAAGGCTGGTATGGGCAGGGGAAGAATAAAAGAAATTTTAGGAATGCCTCAGCGAAAAAGTTACTAAATAAGTTCTCGTCGATATTATGAGACATATCGTGTCCATAAAATAAAACCTTTGTTTTGCACCATTTTTAGTTTTTTGAATGCCTCTTTCTTCTTCTTCCTCCCCATAAAAAACTCATAAAAACTGCATGCACATCACAACAAACTTAAATGTTGCGCAGGAAATGTTTCGTAAAATGGACGAGCACTACCGAACTTAATAAAGGCTGTTTTTAGACGTTAAGAATTTCCAATAGGGATAACTGTAAAACTGTCTGTCATTCTAATGATGTGTGTTTGACGTTTTTTTACAGTGTACTTTGGCAAATCCATATACAAAGACTAACATCAGAACAACGTTTACTAACCGTGAAAATTTAATTCCAAATTTCGCGGCGCTCTGTTCTGTCAACTTCGTTCAGTTTACAGTGCGCATAATTGCCCATCTGAGGAGCTTATAAGCAATTCTATAGATCGATTCATGAAGACATTAACTCTTTTGGATACTATGTATCCAAATCTAGCCCGTACTGTCGTTGCATACAGAAAAACCCATCCCCGCTCTAGACGTGAGTGTAAAAGAGGACTCGAATTTATGGATCCGATGTCTTTCCCGGCCAATCGGTTTCTGCCCATCCATTATTTGGAAAATTTAAAAGAAAGATCTTGACCTAAATCCATAAAAGATTCAACTGGTGCAAGAATCACCCTGAATTGTGTCGTGTGTTTGGTGAATATGCTGAGAATCAACTGGAAGTTAAAGCCAATTTTTATCGTCCATTCATCTTCAGCGAGAAGGCTTATTTCTGACTTAGCGCGTATGCTAACAATCAGAATTGTCATTTTTGGAGAGAGCACAATCCTCATGAGACTTTTGACGCTCGATTACATCCCAAAACAATAAAGGTTTCGGTGCGTTTTTTATATGCTGATGGTGTCATTGGTCCATTTGTCTTTAAATCCAAAACCTGTACCAACATTTATGTGAATGGCGAAAGATACAGGCACATGATTCGTGATTTTTTCTATTCGTCCTGCCATAATAAATTGTTTGGAGGAAAAATGTCTTCAAAAATATGGTTCAACATGCCCTACAGCTTTTGAAACCATTATTTTGTAAAGTGACCGAAGGAATGGACCTGTGAGCTGGCCACTTTGTGTTTGTAATTTGATACCTTTGGACTACTTTTTTAGGGGTACCTCAAATCTCCCTGCTCTCTGATCTCTGGCGTACATAAGGTGCTGTCGCGGAGGCCATATGCCAGAAATAATTTTAAAACATTGAACGCAATATTTTTAAGAGCTAATGAAGCCAAAATGTTGATTTTTCCATGGAATTTGTTGTGTTTTATTTAAAAAAAAAAGTTGTATGCCCCTAAAGAAATGCCCCTTTAATGAAAATTTAACTCTCTTTTTTTAAAGTAATTTTTAAGAATTCAAAATTTTTAATTAATAAGATTTTGTTTGTCGTTATTAGATCCCAATTTTTATTCTTGATTTTGTGTTAATTTATTGAAAGGTCTTGCTGGAACCGATGCTAGAGTAACTATTAAGGAGACGAGGTAACACAGAGAAGGTGCTATAACGGTTATAATCAGGGTTACCGTTGGAAATTTTCGAAAAGGGTCACAAAAAGGGTATTTTTCAGAAAAAGGGGTCAAAAAAAGGGTATTTCAATAAAAAAGGGTCAAGTTTTTTATTCGCAGTATTTCCCATTTTAAGGAACATAATAAGATCAAGTTTTTTTATAAGCAAACAAACAAATAATATTTCAGGTAGGAAGAGCTCAAAAAACTTAATTATTTTATGGAATGCTCTGTCCTATTTTAAACGGCTCCGTGCAATAACTCCAAGGTGCAATAAGTCCCAAGAAAAAAATGAAATTAGCCCCAAAAATTTTTCATACAAATGTGGGAGTAATTTCATTATGAAATAGCTCCCAGCCCTCTCGGTTTTATTTCATTTTTTTGGAAGTTATTTCATTTTTTGCCTGGGAGTTATTTCATAATGAAATTAAATGCAAACGAAATAAGTCCCCGAAAAAATTAACGTGGAAGTTATTTCATTTTATTTTGGGTTTCGGTGTTATTTCATTTGCTGTGGGAGTTATTTCATTTTTTGTGGAAGTTTTTTCATTGTCAATTATTTGCAATTTCTTAAAATTGTTTAATATTTTAAACGGTATTTATAACGGGATATTTCAAACTATTTGAATACAATGACTTAAGTTTATCAAAGAAGAAAATTTTGCTAATTGCAATTGCAATTACCGGCTATGCAGTGAAGCTTTAGTTAGCGAAGGCGGTGTTTGCTTTAGTTAGCGAAGCTGATGTTTGTTATACCATAGAGGAGGTAATCCTTGTAGCCGGCGTGCTTAAACTGCAGGCAGTTGCCATTGTAGGAGGTCAGGATATAATAAAATGCCCCATTTGTTGTCAAAATGTCGAGGACTCAATGTTTTTTGGTAACCTAATATGTAAATATTCAAGTAATACGAATCATCATATATATTATTTCTAAAGCACTTTTTTGTCGGTTGCAAATATCTCCCATACCACTGCATCAAATTTAATGAATGATATCTCATTTTAAAGCTTATTTCTAACACTAATGACGAAAAATAATTAGAAATTGAAAAATTTATATTTTCATTGAAAAAAATTATATTTTAAAATGTATTGAAGTTTCTAAAATTTCTGTTAATTATTTTCATTTTATGTTACAAAAATGACAACTAACAGTGCGAAATATTCGCACGGGTCATCTAGTACATATATAATAAGTTTCTTTGGAAGTTGTTTCATTTATTTTGGTTGTTATTTGATTTATTTTATATGGACTGTTTTTGGAAGTTATTTCATTAATGTCTTTAGGAGTTATTTCATTATGAAATAACTCCCAAAAGTTGGGGTTTGTTTCATTTAAGACTTCATTTTTTTTGGGATTTATTTCCTTTTTCCAGTTTGGGGCTTATTTCATTTATTTTGGGATTTAAATCATTGGGAGTTATTGCACTGGGACTTATTGCACCTGGGAGTTATTGCACGGAGCCTTTTAAACACCTGAAAAAATGTTTATTCTTTATCATTATACATAGCTAATTTTTTAATATTTTTTATATAATTTTCCGATTTAGTGATGTCAAAAAATTTTAGTGTTTGTTTTAAATTTTGCAATCGTTCGCAAATTGTAACCATTTTCTCGATTAAAGCGATTTTTTACTGTAAGTGTCATATTTTTTAAAGCTTTTACGATTTTTAATAAATATAAGACTTTGCTATCATACCGCTGTTACCAAATATATGGGAATTTCCGCTAATTTAGCAATTTTTACCACTTGTTTTCATTCCTGTTAGGGCACTCTCAACACTGTCGATTCAAAAGAAGGCGAAAAGTTTAATACCTTTTGCCATTATTAAGGGCGAATTTTTTTGAATAAAACATGCTACTATTTAAGAGAGCAAAACACCAAATTGCATTTTTTTAATAAAATGTAACATTTTTGTTTTGAAAAGAAACCACCGTAAAAAATAACAAATATTTATATGAGTTATGTTTGCTTTTAGGGAAATTGTACTTTACTATCAAAAATCAAGGAGAAGAAAGCATGGAATTGTAAGTTTATACTTTGAGTCTGTTCCATATCAAGCAATGCTTATTTCGAAAACATTTGTTTAGAACTTCTGTTCCGCAGTGTTGACAAAAAACAAAATGTGAGAGCTATTTCCAAAAAAGGGTCAAAAAGTGTCACAAAATAGGTGATAATGATACAAACGTATAATTTAAAAAAGGGTCATAAAAGGTATCAACACCGTCGAAAATGCGTCAAATTGATACTTTAGTATCACAACGGTAACGCTGGTTATAATCTCTTTGGTTTGAAAATAAACAAATATTAATTGAGATAGAAATCCAAAGAGAAATCATGAAAAAAACTCAATGTTTGCCTGAAATGTTCTATTAGTTTTTGGCTCCTTGTTTCCCTGCAATTGAACAGACAGACGTTTCATCATTATTGTGCTCATCAAGTTCTAAAGGTTTTTCTTTATGCATTTTGATGTTTGTTCTATTTTTTCCTCCTTATGACATCAAGACCTGGTAATGTAGAAGGCAATATTGGTAACACTAGTACTTGTGTATGAGCTAAGTGTATGCTAGTTGGTTTAGTAGCTGAATGTCATTATCCGCTTTTACTACGAGTAAAACCACATCGCACGTACACTCAATTTGATAAATGCATTAAGGTAGTTCATGAAATAAATTGATAAGGATTATCGTTTATTCTTTAAATATTTGAAATAGTTTTCAGCTGATGGAAATACTATTCATATTCTTCAAATATTTGAAATTGTTTTCAGCTGATGGGAAATACTTTTGCGATAGTTTTCCTTTTTATAAATCTTACTGCTATGTGTTATCTTAAGTCTCAAGGCCAAAATAAACCACACAAATGGCTTGACAAACATGTCAAAATTTTACGTTTGCAACAATGTTTTGTATTGTTACTTGGCTGTTTGGACAAACATTTGAAGCATATTTGCAGAAATATTGAAAATTTTAGATCTATCGAGCCTTTGATGCAATAGAGTCATAACTTAAAAAATTTGATTTTGCAGTTAATGTTTTTATTATTTAATTCCCTGTGGAACAAAGGGCCGCCTACTAGCTGATAAGGTGAGTTAATCGCCATATCGTTTCTTCATATTGTGTACAAATTTGAAACAAATATCAACTCTAGAGAGAAGAAGTACATTTTGAGATGCTAGAAAATTTAAATTTGAGTTATTACTCATTTGCAGCAAAGGCTCGATATGTCAAACTTTTTGTGGTGTATAGTGCTAACTGAATGTAATCATTTCAGCGAAAACCTTGCAAAGTAAAGATGAAAAAGCAGTTGTAAATTCTAATTTTTTAAGCAGCATTGTTTGCCCAAAAATAGCTTTTTGTTAAAGCTACTCATTAGTTTTCAAAGAGAGCTGCGTCAAGACCAAATTTTTCATACAATTTGACATACAAAATTGTTGTAGTAATAAAATATATTTTATGATGAGAAGTTTTTTTCTAATGCTCTATAACTACTTATTCTCTTAACAATGCTGCCATACATTCATTAAATTTCAAAAATTTTTTAAACAAAGCAAAATAGGAACAAAAGAAAAAAGAAGATCTCAAACAGAATTTTAAGCTACTGCCGTAGTTTTAATTGTGGGCTTTAGGATTGCCTGAAGCTGAAGACTCATATTTCTCTTCCGTTTTTAACAAATAACGAAAATTTGATGGTTTGGGCATGTCATTCGCATGCTGGCTTAATAGCACTTAGGGATGACAATCGGGATTGATTTTAGAAAATGCAGGGATTCGTGATTTTGAAATCCCGATCTCGAAATTCCGGGATTTCTGGATCCCGAGATTTCCCGGGATTTCGGGATTTTGCGGGATTTTTGTTAAATAAACAACACTTTTTTTTATTTATTTATGAATTTTCAAAAGGTATTATATGTATAACATATATTTAAAAAAAAGAACAAGTTAGAGTGCTATATTCGGCTGTGCCGAATCTTTGATGCCCTCCACCGACAGTTCGAATGTTTAAGGAGTTATATCTGTATGATGTTATTATTATCTTAAACTGTGACGATTTGTTATTAAATTTGGTTGTAGGCGACTAAACTGTTTTCCGCTAGTAGGGTTTATATGGGGCCTAGGGTAAATTATGGTCTGATCATCACGAAATTTCACAGTGTTATTTCTAGTCCTAAAAAACTGTGACGCACCAAATTTTGTTACGCTAGCGTTATTTTTTACGGTTTTAGGCGTACTAAACTGTTTTCCGGGAGTAGTGTTTATATGGGGCTTAGGATAAATTATGGACGGATCTTCACGAAACTTGACAGCGTGATTTCCAGTCACATAAAACAAATTTTTGCAAAATCTTATCTCATTGCGTGCCTTGATCCAGCATTTATGTTATTTTTTGTAACAAAATTATCAATTTTTTTAGGTGGTGGTTCCACATTTTGATTCATAGCTCTGGTCCTACTGAACCAACTTTGCTGGTTTTCAATCCCAAACTGCTAGGGATAACTACAAGCAATTTGGCACCAAGTTTGTTCATTTCTTTTGAGTTGTTCGAAAGTGAGCGTGTTTTCAACAGACGGACAGACGGAAAACAGACGGACATGGCTAAACCGACCCAGAATTTATATACTTTATGGGTTCTGAGATGAATAATAAAAAAGTTTCACACGGAATGACAAACATAATATACCCTCTTCACAACTAATTGTGGTGGAGGGTATAAAAATAAGAATTATAAAAAAAATACAACTAAAATATAACTTTTAATAATTTTTTTTTGTATAGAGTATAAAAATTCAATAAAAACGAACATTTTTGTACACAAAAGTTGATATATTAAAAATCCCGGGATTAATAAAAATAAATCCCGGGATTCGGGACTTATCAATCCCGCAAAATCCCGGGATTTCGGGATTTGCCGTTTGGCATCCCTAGTAGCACTTAATAGAAGATTACTAATGCAGGATGACCATGGCAGCAGAGCGGTAATAACAGGTTTGAGACTCTTCAATGCCAGCGACTATGGAACACTGGCGGAAGAACGTAATGCCTTGATGCGAATTGTGAAAGAATATTTTATTAAGTTTGACACCCGTTCTAGTATAAATGGAATAAGATATTTCCACTAATCATTAAAAAATAAATATTAAAATTCTTTAAAAATATTTATCAAAAGATCTATTTTTTAGTTTGACAAAACCAAAAAAAATTCAATTAATATTAACCATCTGGCCACCTTCGCAATCTGGCTCTTTCTAATTCAATTATCGTAAAGTAGTTTCCAATGACTGACATAAACAACTTTGTTATGGACACTTGTGTGTGTCACCCTGTATTAATAGCTATTTGCCATGTTGAATGCATCATGTTCGTTACCCAATACAATAAAATATTAAATGGTTCGATTATACTTATAGGATAACAACAACTAGAGCAAAACCAACAACAATAAAGTCTGTAACAATAAAATACAAATATCATTTGTCAATGTTGTCGTAGTTGTAAATACCACAATACCGATATTTCATATTTTACCTTTCAAATGCATTTGTGACACTTTTAACTTAGTGGTATTAAAATAAAAAAAAATAAAAAAATACCAGCATGCAAGCTAATCGGGTTATTCTTGTACTCTTGGGAATAGTTGACCAAGCAATACACTACAGGTTGGTGAAACTGTGTCCGTTTTGCCAAAAGTAAAAACAAATATAAGTTTTTTCATTTCTTTCTTTATCGTTAGAATAGGTTTGGTAGAAATAGCAGTCAGTATACACCTGTGACACTTAGTTCCAATGATCAATTTTGCTACCATGGAGTTCCACTTAACAGAACCTCCACCGTAGAAGCAACCCGAACTTCTAACGAAGTTCAAAATTCGCTCTAGTTCAACGGTAGAGATATTATACAATCCGTCAAAGGTGGCAGATTCAATTTTGGCCAGTTGTCTTCTCGCCAGTGCGGTTCTGTGGCAGAGAAGATGTTCTACGTTCTACGCTCTCATCCTCATTTTCGTTATCGTAGCTGCGGCAGTAATCGTAGTGTTCGTCTTCCAGATGCCATGCATGTCTATCTATAAGAAAGTGTCCCGTGAAAACAGCGTCATCTGTTGCCAGTTATTCATTGATTATTCAAATGTGAATCGTTGCTAATTCCATGATAACCTCAACCTGATTTGCCTCAGAAGATATAAGACCAAAAGGTGAGAAATCCTTTAGATAATTCATACAACCTCCGGGGGGAGCCTTCCAAATACAGTGGAATGCGTAAGTCCAGCAAGCTTATAGCCCCTGCCTAGGATCCATATGATCCTGATATCAAACTGCTCAGCCATCTCGTTTGAAGATGATTGACAGTCGAGGGCTCTTCTCGTTCAAGGGGCATTCCTTCTCGTGACTTAGAGCCATCCGTGTAGAAGTTAGGGTCTCCTCCTGTCTGGAACATTGTTTATCCACTGCAGCGCAGAACTGCAGTTTGCCAACCTATTTCCACTCCACTGTAAGGTACATTTGAGACGAATTGCCGACTTTGTCGCCATCTCTCATCCAGACCCAAGGGTGGTAGATGCGCATCGGTGGGAGTGGTAAGCACTTGGCAGTTTTTTGGTATTGCAAGTTATGCTATATATTACCAGAGAATGTGTAAAGTTGGGTGGAGAAGAAAAAATAATAATGGATCAAAATAGTTGTTTAAAAAAAATAAAATCAAAACCTCTTTTTCACACGCAAATTTCAAACTTTCAATGTATTGCGTTTGTAGAGTTAAGGAAAAGAAAAACGGTGTACTCGCAAAGTTGCTTCTTCTCTTTCGTTGGTCGTTAATACATAGTTGTATTTGTACAAGAGAACACGACATTTCGTCGACTTAATGCAAAGCTGCTAACTCCCTTTCAGTAAATTTTACAGGAGAGATAAAAAACTTTTTATATTTTATAGAAAACCCAAAAAAATATAGTTGGTTTTACAAGCTTCAAGACTCAAGTTGAAGAAAAACTACATCCTGGGCGACGAGGCGTATCTTTCTATACCACACGGCAGCAAAATCTCAATTTACTTAAAAAGTAGATTTAGCAGGTTTGCATATTATGCCGACGATTTGTCAAGGTCAGAAGATTATTTTAAACCCATTAATATAGAAATTGTGATAATCAATCATTTAAAGGCGAAATACAAACATTATGAAGAAATCGTGGTCGGTTGTACACGTGAGAGGTACGTTTATTGTGGCCGTTTTTACATCATACTCAGTTTGGGGTATGTTCAGAGGATTCTATGTGATTAATGAGATTATTAAGTTGTAATTATATCAATTAAAAGTGATTAACAAATCACTTAAATATATGATAAATCATCTCGATTTTGATGTGAATAGAGCTTATTTACGTTCGCGGTGCTTAAACGTGTTAAAAAACCCAAGTGTGATCGAAGTATTAGCCAAATAACAAGTAGTCTACATTGCAATGCATTGAAAGCTAATAAAGGCCGACAATTTCGTAAAACTGCAGGGTATCTGCATTTGACAATTGATTAACTTAAAACTGAATTTGTGCATGGACTGGTTTATATTGACCAAATTTCCACATATTTGTTGAGTTGTATTTATATAATGTGGATATAAAATTTTGTAAATGTAAATTCATGCAAATTATTTTCGAATAAAAATCAATTTTTCCACATGTGTGACAGAAACATGAAAAAGTTGCTTTGCAAGTCCTGCATACTAAATAAAAGTTATTCCAGGAATTGATAAGACCATCGTTGTTGGTCATAAACCAGGCTAATGTGATTTTGTTACTGCAATCTGATTTAAACTAATTTTGGTTAAAGTATTTTTTTAAATTAAACAATTTTTTTTTGCTCTAGTAGAAAGTAAATATTGAATTTCATTGGATAATTTTGCATGTTGGCCATTTTGAGGGTGTGGTTGAAAAATATTTAAGATAAGAAATTCTATAGAAAACATTTTAATAATTTAAATTGAAATTTGATAAATAAATTACTGTAATTAAGTTTTGTTGTGAATGCATTATATATAAGCAATAAAGTAATTTGGAGAAAGTAAAAGGCGTTTTAGTTACCAAAGAAGGTGTAATTACCTGTTAAATAACGAAAAAGTAAAAAAGTAAATAAAACAATAATTTAAATATTCGCCCTTCAAAAGTAAGTGCATTATTTAAGAAACATTTTTGTTATGCTTTAAACTTTTTTTTTAATTTGAAATTTTGATATTTTGTTAGGCTTGAGTTCATCAAATTTAGTTTTCATTAAATTATTTTACTGAAGGAAGGAATTTTACAATATGAAATTATTTAAAATTTTTTGATAATTTTTTGTTCTTGGCTGATCTGGGGATCGAACTCGGGTTTAGTTTACGTTTCGAGAGTAACCACATTCTCAGAATTCTTTGCAGTTCTTACCTCTGCACCAACGCGGTGCCTGCCAGCCAACAGTTTTTTTAATATTATTATTCTTTTACTAACTGATCTTAATCAGCTCGTCATAATAAGCACAACAACATTCAATACATTTCTAAGTGTTTAATGCTATGTTCACATTTGGGTTTTTAAACGCGTTTAAGCAAAATGTTGATTTAGCTAATCAAAGCCGTTCACATTACATTTGAGATGATTAAGATGACAGACGATTAAGAAAAAACACACACAGAAGCACACAAAAAAACAACAAACAAATTTAAATTTCTTTAAAGTATTAAAAATGGATAAAAACACTTTTATAAAGTTATCAGAAGATTATTTTAATCAATTTAATGATGAAATTGTGAAAATTTATGAATTATTTAAGGAAAAAAAAAATAAAAACATTTAGCAGACATCTTGGCCGGTTGTACACAATCGAGCGATTCTACATTATTAGGGTATGTTCAGTGGATTCTATGTGGTTTATGAAGTGATTTAGTTGTAATCATGTCGATTTGAAGTGATTAACAAATCACTTCAATGTATGGGTAATCATCTCGATTTTGAAGTGATTAGAGCTTAATCACGTTCGAACTGCTTAAACGCGTTTAAGAAGCCAAATGTGAACATACTATAAGCCAGTGTTCGAAAATAAACACTAAATATCGTTTCTTAATGTTCGGTTCGGTCGATTTGTGGAAAACACAAACGCTAATATTGTTTGTGTAGAAAATCATTTAAAAAATTAACGTTTCCCTGTTAGTCATCTTTCAAACACAAAAATATTAGTGTTTTTTATCAAACTCAACAAAAGATGTAAACATTTAATTTCGTTCGGTTTTTTTTTTAAATCCACAAACTTCAATGTGTTCGTCGGTTCGGCTCGTTAACACATTTTTTACAAAAACAAAATACACACACGAAAAAAACATTTAAGAACGTTAAAATATAATGTTTGTCTACAGTATCACTACAATTGTTCTGTTTTTTAACGAAGAACCGAACATTATATAATGTTCCATGCATAACATGCATATTCGCACGAAGAGCATGAAGTAGGATTACTTTGCACTTTTCCATGCGTGTTGAAGAAAATATGAAGCGCTTAGAACTCATGGTGTGGACCTCCAGCTGGAGAGCAACAGCATTATGTGGGTATATGTGACATAAATATTTCACAATCCAGTTCCTATCATATTTATGGTCGTCGAAAATTCTATCTCAATGATAACAAGGCCAGACGGACATTGTTAAATTAAGTTCGATACTCATAAGATCCCAGAATATGCATATACCGGCATGTTCTAGAAACCAAACAGTAGTGAATTTGAAATCAAAGGTGATTTTACTTTCAATCATTTACAAAATGGCTGTAGTATTTCCTGGTTTTAGGAGTTTTTCTTGTAAAGCTAATTAGTACTGAAAAAATGATGTAGAGAAAATGGAATATTTTTATTAACTTTCAGTCGATTTTGAAATTGTAGAGTTACAAACGGAAAACATATGCATCCTTTTATCTTCGGTGAAGGGTATGAAAAGGGAAATAAACCCGCTAGAGTCAAAAATAGCTCAATTGCCATTACTTTTTAACTACAGCAGCCATCTTTACCACTTAAAGCGCTGTCAAAGCCATATTTTCAAGTTGGAAAGCTTTCAACTCGCGCTTCATACATTTTGTATGAGCATAGGAATTTTTGACCGGTGGGTCACATTTTCTTTACTATGAGGCCATGTGTACCACCGGTGGTGCACACGTATACTTTACTTGTTCATCAAATAATTTTCGGCCTGGTGATAATAGATAAAAGTTTTATGCAGTGGCACCCTGGTAAAACCACAAGTCGAATTTTTAACATTGATTTAATTTTATTATTTTTCAATTTTATTTAACTATTTATTATTTTTAATTCATTTTTGAACACTTTAATACATTTTTAACTTAAAATTAAAAAATGTAGAAAATTCACAGTATTTATGATTTTTATTGAAGCACTACAGGCATAAGGCAGGTTCACCATTGCATTGACAACAATATGTTGTTACTTTTTTTAGCCTTTTTTACTGCGGCGCTTTTTCCAACAATAATAAAACTAAAAATCGCAATACATGTGTGACCACCGGTGGTACACATGGCATTACTTTAAAACACTTATGAGTGGTCACAGGCTAAAAACACTCACCAATCGTCAAAAATTACTAAAGACAAGGTAAGAACACGAAATAACTCAATAACAATCACCGTGAAACTGTTATTAATTAACACTCAAAAAACTGAGTGCTTTTCATACAAATTTTACTACACGTTCAATCACTTGTGTTGTGAAAACAGCACATAAAAAAAATTATTGGATTGACTTTTTTTATATGGTGGCAGCCAACGTGTTAAAGTTGACTTTTGCAGGGCGCGGAAAAAACTGTACACTAACTTTGTGCATTTTTTGAAAAAGCAAACTCTAAAATTTTTGTTTACCTTTATGAATTTGTACACAAACAAAATACGGTAAACAATTATTGTGAGGTAGCGAACAAAAATACTAAGATAACGTACTGAACTTGTTTTAGCATAAATGTAGTGTTCTTTTAGCGTTCGCGTTCTGCATTTCATGCGACACCTTTCATTATCAAACAAATGTTTAATAAAAATAGTGGTGCGTTGTAGGAAATCGAATATTTGTTAAATGGGACCGGACGTAGCTTTAAACTAGATTTTTTACGACTTCTTTGTTTGGAAAACAAGAACGATTTTGAATATTCCAGATAAAGGGTACAACAAGCTAAATATGCTTTGAAGGCCTTACTGCAACCTTCTTTTTAAAATGTTCCAGGACGTGGCTATTTGTTCAGGCACCTAAATCGTACTCGTAAGTCGTATAAACTCCTAAACGGCACCGTGAAATAAATCCCAGCTACAAAAAATTCCCGTACAATAACTCACAATGAAATAAATCCTAAAATAAATAAAATTAGTTTCAAAGTGGTAAAAAGAATTAATGCCAATAAAAAATTAAATAATTCCCAAATCAAATATGAAACAAATTCCAACTTTTGCGCGATATGTCATAATGAAATAGTTCCCAAAAACAGTCTATCGAAAAGGAATGAAATAAGAAAAAAATGAAGGAAGTCCCAGACAAAATGGATTATTAATTCCAAAAATGCTTAAAATAATAATAAATAATGAATGATTTTATTTTCAAATTTTTATTAAATAATTCTTACAAAGTAGTTTTTAACATACAAACTTATTTGGGGTTGGCTCATATGCCCGAAACTTTAAATCCCGAATTTGAAAATCCTAAATTTCAAAATCCCAAAATTTTAAAATCCAGAATCGTTTACTTAAACCGAGAGAGTTGGGAGCGATTTCATAATGGAATAACCCCTACATTTGTATGAAAAAATTTTGGCCCGTATTTTATTTCTTTCTCAAGACTTATTGCACCTGGGAATTATTTCGCAGCACCACATTTAACTGATTAAATGCAACACTTTTTCTGAAAATTATTTCGAACATTTCTGATGAATAAAGACAGTTCTAAAACGGATCCGGAAATGTTTAGAACTGAGAAAATTCTTCTTTTGATTTTCCAGTTAAAGAATTGTTTTAAGGCATTGAAGAAATGGCAAAAATTTTGGTAAAAAAAAACAAAGTACTAAATTCGGATGTGCCGAATATTATTTTTCCCTTCAAAATAGTCAGTAGGATCAAAAGAGAAATTAAGTTAACCCAGAACAGTTTAATGAGGTTTTTTAGAAATTGGCTGATACAAAAAAATAAAAGAGAGTAAAATAATACACATAATGAAACGATTAACTCAAAACAGCAAAATATTGGCATTGGCCCTTTTAGCACTAAGCCACAGATATGTAATTGTATGGTGTCTTAAATCAATATTGTAGAAATTAAGAACGGTACAAAATATAAAAAAATTTTTTTTAAAATTTTGTTTTCTCTTTTTACTCACTTACAACTATAATTCGAGTCAGAAAAAAGCCAACCTAATTTTAGGGGAATGTATGAAAAGATAAACTTACTGTTTATTATTGGTGTTTTGTTTAAGCTTTGATATTGTTACAAATAGGATTTTGAGTGTTTATAATTCTTATTCGCTTTAAAGTATTGTTTGTATAATATTTTAAGCTTTTCTAAAATGGTTGGAAAAAGGCTTTCTTATGATCTGTGAAATGCACATAGAAACAGTCTTTCCCCTAACAATAAATTTCAGTGTATTTATCAAAAATTAAAATTCGAAATTTAGCACGTCCTATGGAAATCTAATTAATAATAAAAAATTGTGTTATATCTTTTTTAGTTTTACCACATAATTTTTTATTTTTGCTAATTAATATTAAATTTGATTTTTAATTAACTTTTCAAAATGGTTCTTTTCATTTCAGTATCCGATTTTACCGAAACCCTTTCCCATTTGTATGAGGAACATGCAACTGCCCTAAAAACCCTTGTTACCAATTTTCGTAAAAAGAATGCCGAACTTAGAAAAGAAAGGTAAGTTACAAAAAGGAGAAATACTTTAAAAACATACTTTAATGCCCAGTAGTTCCTCGAACTATAATTTAGTAAACAGTTTTGAAAGAAGTAAGAAAAAATCTCTACATGGAGAAAAACACTCGGTATAAATCAAGTTTTTTATGATTACTTTAAGTACGAGTCGTACTCAAAAATTCAAGTACGAATAACATTTAAACGTACTCAAATGGGATTACTTTCGAAAATCGATCAATTTCTTGAAATAAGTATAAAATTCTTAAATAAAGTAAAAAAAGATTAAACTTTTCGTTTGTTTAACCCTCCGGCTTACGCATGTTTTAATTGTCTATATACATTGAAAAAAGGTCTAGCCAGACTCATGTGTACCGCGAAGGGTTAAACATGTAGTTAATTTAAACTCTTGTTTCGCATTAAGTTTATATTTTTGGTTAAATATGTACAAAAAATTGTAAAGTAAAAACCATATCGGGCAAGATGTTTGTGTTTTATCATTCTGTAAGGTGTAAAACGGATAAGTAAATCAGTCACAATCAGTTTTTCTTTCTAATTCGGGATAAAATCAACTTTATAATACTTTAATCAAGCGCATCTTGAGATGTTTTCAATCTTAGTTTTACTTAAATCAATCTCATTTTCGGATTATTTCAAGTACGAAGTCGGATTTGAATATGTATAATTTAAGTATTTTGCGATTGAAAATCCGTACTGAGTCAAGAAAATCCGTATTCACCGTACTGCTTCTGATTGATTTGAGTACGGATGGATTGATTTTTCTTTTGAGTGTACATAATTTTAATAAAAAGTCGTATACCTTTAAAAAAAAGCACCCTATATCTTGATTTGTATAAACATTTTGCAAAATATTGAGATTTTAGCGATATTTTAAAACATTTTACACCAAATAAAAATTAAGCGGCTTCTCTCGGTTTTTGAAGTACGATTTGACGGTAAGTCTTCAAAAAAAGCTGTCAACAATGGTACGGATGGATTGATTTTTCTTTTGAGTCTACAGAATAAAGTAGAACCTGACTTGACAAGACTCAAACATTCGTCTGTCTCTTAGATCGGGTATATCGTAGAAGGTCAATAAATATGAATATAGGGCACTTAGCATTTAGTTGCTTAAGGTGCATGTAGACGACATGTTTTTTACATCTGACTTGTCAACTTTTCAAGTCACATGTAATTGTGCATGTCTGTCAAAATGGCTGTTTTACAGAAAGTTTATAATATTCGGTCACAAACGTACATGTAATTTGCTTCTGACATTGTCTCTGTTTTTCCCATAGTTGTTGCAAAAACCAAAATAAAAATGCCGCCACGAAAATTTTTATTTACGCCGTAAAGTAATTTAGCCATCTTAACATATTTTTCTTTTAATTCAAAGATACCAATTTAGGATATATAATGAAACGGTTTCTATATACATATATATTTACAAAAATTCTATTCAATAGTGGGATGATTATACATATCTCGGTATTGTAAAATATTAACTTCAGCCGGCTAATAATTCCGTCAATAGTGGACGCCGCTGCCGGTTTTCTTTCGGCATAGATTTCTGATGTCAGATGGTTTGTCAGAAGAAAATAGAGCATGCTCCAATTGAAATTTTGTCAGATGACTTTGCATCTGACTTTTACAGAAGCAAAGTTTAAAAGGTAACACACGACATGTATGTATTTTGCAGTGGGAAAGTTGACATGTCAGATGACAAAAATATGTCGTGTACGGTCGCCTTAAGTATTCCTTGTCTTACGTTAAGACAATTTTTGCTATTAATTGCTATTATTGTTTGGCTGTGATGGTGTCATTGATGAGAGGTAAGGCAAGGACACACCAATTCTGTGCTACCAGCATTACTTTGATTTGTATGTATCGTGTAAATGTTTTATAAAACTTATGTTTAAAACTTCAATGTTAAGCAAATGAAGTTTTGAGGTTAAATGTGTTAGTGTAATAATTTCAATTATTTGACTTATTTCGGAACTGCTGTGTATTTTGATTTAAAAGCTCTCTAAAACACATAACTTGTAATTGACGCTTCCGTACGTTTCATATTTCCCTCCATCAAAATACATATTTAAAACTTTATTTTCCACTACGATTTGCAATTATGTTCTCCTTCTTCTCCTGCAGACCCGCCTGTCATTTGTCAATTTTCCAAGCCTGGGAAACATTCCTACAAGAGGTCGAAACGGATGCTCAAGCATCCAATGATGTGGCGAATGTTCTTTATAGACAGGTAAGTAAACGTACATATATTTGTATGTATATATTTAAGTATGAATGTCTACATTCAATTTGTTGAATTTGATTTTGTACAGGTTGTGTATAATTTCTCCTCCAAAAAAAAACCCAAATCAATCATTCTACTATTCTCATTCATTTGATTAGCTGTTATTTTTGTGCCATGAATCTGTCAGTCAAATAAATTTGAAATGAATTTATATTTTTGAAATGTAAAACTTTCAAAACTTTAATAGACTTTTTATGCCATCCACCACTACAGGTGATGAATGAGGGTAAAGTAAAATTGTCATACCGTGTGAAATTTTTTAGTATTCATCTTGAAATCCGGTTAAATCTTGTCAGTAGAAAAAGATTTAAAGACCCATATTTAAAACAAACACCCCAAAAAATTTATATTTCTGTTAAAAATTAACTGATATGAATTTTCGCGAAATGCATTGATAGCCTAAGAGAAGATCAAGCTGGGTTTCGTCCTGACAGAAGCTGCATCGACCAGTCCAACAGTCTTCGAATAATCGTCGAACAATGTTTTGAATGGCAAACTCCTTTATGTATGGTTTTTGTAGATTTCAAAAAAGCTTTTGACATGACGACCAGATCTTCAATATGGGCGTGTCTTAAAAAGAAAGGTGTTCCCGACAAACTCATCAACATCATTAGAGCGTTATATGATGGTCCTGAAGTAACAGCCCTCCACAACGACACCTGTAGCAACACTTTCACAACAAATGCTGGGGTAAAACAAGATTGCCCTCTTTCACCACTACTCTTTACTATTGGACTGGATGAAATAATGAGAGAAGTATGTTCCATCAAGAGAGGGATAACTTGGACATTTAGCAGTCATCTCGAAGATCTTGACTTTGCGGATGATATATGTTTGTTATCACATAAGATCAGTGATATGCAATCAAAGTTAGACCACCTCCAAGAACTAGCAAAAAAACTTGGCCTAGAAATCGACGTCGCGAAAACAAAGGCTATGAGAATAAATAACAATATCTCACATCATATTTTATTGAACAACCAACGCATCGAATACGTCAATAAATTCTGTTACCTAGGTAGCATAATAACAACCTCAGGCGGAACAAAAGACGACGTAGCCAATCGAATCAACCGAGCAAGAGCAGCATTCGGTAGACTAAACGCGGTCTGGCGCTCAACACAAATATCTAAGATCACCAAACTGAGGATGTTCAATGCGTGTGTCAAATCCATTTTGCTTTATGGTTGTGAAACCTGGTTGGTATCCATAGGCACGACCAGGAAACTTCAAGTGTGTTTAAATAAAAGTCTTCGTATTATTCTTAAAATATTTTGGCCAGCCACTATACGCAACCAAGATCTTTGGCAACTACCGAACGAAGAAGAAATGGGCAAACAAATAAAAAGAAGAAAATGGAGGTGGATAGGCCACACTCTGAGAAAAGATGCCACAAATATAACAAGAATGGCACTAAAATGGAATCCCCAAGGTTCTAGAAAACGTGGCCGTCCAAACAACACATGGAGACGATCAGTGAAAAACGAACTTGAACGATACGGTTTCACTCGGGACGATGCCGCAGTTGAAGCTAGAGACAGATTACGTTGGAGAAATCAACATGTTGAAGCCCTATGCTCCATTGAGGAGTAAAGAAGGACAAAGAGAGCATTGATTGCCACAAAATTCGGCACAAATTTAAATCATACTGCGAAAGTTCTTAAAGATCGGTCCGTAATTTACCACAGATGAGGCCAATTCTCGAAAATACACTTTTGGAATACGCCTTAAACAGTAACGGATTTTTATACTGTGAAGTCAGTTTTTTTAAGAGCGTTTCATACAGTTCAGCGCCAGAGTTATCGTTCATGTTGCAAATCAAACTACAACATTTTGTAAAGATCGGTACGTTATTTCCCAAAGGCCTCAAATAAAGCCAATTCTCGAAAACGAACTTTTGGATTACGCCTAAAACCGCTACCAGTTTTAATGCCGTTAGATCAGAGTGCTTCATTACTTCCATATAAATCCCTCTACTAAAATATTCCTACGTTAAGTGTAGGGTATAAGAGACTCGGCACAGCCGAATAAAGCACTTGAATTTTTTTTTAATGTTATTAAATAGATTTTAAAAAGAGCAAGGGATTTCAGGAATATTTTGAAAAAAATAGTAATTTAATTATATTTTGACATTTTGTTGGTTTTTTGTTTGTTGTTGCTGTTTCAAATACTAATAAATACAGAGATTTCAATTAAACGAGCAAGTGAGCAATCGAAATCAATATTTGAGCCATAATAAAACTGCCAAATTGTCAATCAGTGGAAAAGTATTAAGGGCTGGGGATTGAAAAGTTAGCATTACTTGTTAACCTATGGGAAGCAATTGGTACACTGAAAGAATTATTCTTCATAAATCTAATGGTATGTTCAGACCTAATAAATATTTGTCAATCAAAAAACAGCACGACCACTAAATTGATCAAACTTAAGCTTTATTTTTAACAATTTCTAGAAAAAAGAAAGACAAAAATGAAAAAACAAAAAATGTACTTTGGACTTCAAGAAGAATCCTTGACAAAAGTACGAGAAAACAGAAGTAAGGAAAAAACATGTTAAATAAATTAAAATGGAAAATCATTCAGGAAAAGCAAATTTCGATCTACCAAAGGCTAAAATACAATTTGGTTTCAGGATTGATGTTTGACTAGTGACGCCAGCAGTCGTCGATGGCTGCGAGTGTAAGACGGCGAATCCATCTGAGGAGATCGAGTGGTTGCGATCAAAACATGTCATGGTAACCTGCCGGCCAGGGTTCGAGCCCCGACTACGGTCAATAATGAAAGATTATCAATAACATGTTTGATTAATTTTCATGTTGTAAAGTTCCTTTCTTCATAAAAAATAATTTAATGAAAATTAAATTTGATGAACTTAAGCCTAATTAAAAATATTAAAAATTTGGATTAAAAACCATAAATAGTTCAACAAAATAACCACAATACTAATTAATTTCTATTGATTTAAAACATTTTATTTGTGAGAAGATAATTGTATAATTTAATTCAGAAACTATTAAATGATGTTTGATTAATAAAACTAGTGGGGGACGTCAAATAGTTAATAGGTGTGAACATAGCCTAATGAATCAATCTCATTAATATTTTCTTTTCTTTAAACCAATGAAAAATTTCTTTATAGTAATGAATTTTTTTTTTTAATTTCATAAAGCAATTTCATTACCTCTCTGAAATTGAATTCCGTCATTTCGTTAAACTTTTCATTGGATTAATGACACCTGAATATCTCTTTTAAAAGTAAAATCCAACAAATTGCTATACAACATTATTTCAATAGATTTTTTAAAATTGAAAAGAACTATTAATTAAAATATTCAAATATTTTTAAATTAATGAAAAATGTCAATGAAAACAAATTAAAGTTCTCAAACTACAAGAATATATTTTGTGCCTAAAACTGTAATAAGAACGTCTTTTAAAATTTTTGGCAGTTAATTTTAATGTTTCATAATATCAATGAATGAATTCATTATAATAACAAAGTAGTGATTTATCAACTGTTAGTAAGAGGTTCAAAAACAAACAGCGAGAAGGAAAAAAACAAGAGCTACAAGTTCTCATATTCTTTTTCTTTTAATTGTTAATTTAAATGCACAAAATTTACGTAGATACACTCACAATATTCTGTACGTAAAATTAACTGAAATTGTAACATGAAATATATGAAAATTCAGTTAAAAACTTTTTTTTTTTATTTTTTAACAAAAAGTTCATGTAATTTTTGCTTTTAAAAATTCAATCCCATGTTCCGTAAAAACAAATGAATTTTAAGTTATTTTATAAAAATTAACTATCAAAAAATTAACTACATATTCCGTAAGAAACAAAGGAATATTCAGTTATTTTATTTAATTCAGTAATTTTCTTTTACTTCACAAAAGAGCCGCTTCTTTTTCTAATAAGAGAGAGAGAAAAAATTATTATTTACGTACCCAGTTACACACGTTTGTTTTACTTTTGTTGTACTGACCCAGTTGTTTACAGATTCAATTATTAGACACCAGCAGTATGACCGATATGGCTTCGCAATTATTTTACTTTAAAAATTTGATGTATTCAACTAAATAATTTTAACAAATAGAAAATGGGAATTTTTTACACAAAACATTAAGGGGATTCATTTCAGTTTTTTTATTTGTTGGAAAAATGGAAAAGTGGAAAAATGTAATTTTTGTTACAACAACCACAAGAAAAACAAGTTAGAGTGCTATATTCGGCTGTGCCGAATCTTTGATACCCTCCACCGACAGTTCGAATGTTTAAAGAGTAATATCTGTATGATGTTATTATTATCTTAAACTGTGACGATTTGTTATTAATTATGGATTTAGGCGACTAAACTGTTTTCCGGTAGTAGGGTTTATATGGGGCCTAGGGTAAATTATGGACCGATCTTCACGAAATTTCACAGTCTTTTTCCCAGTTCTATAAAACTTTGATGTTCCAAATTTTGTTATGATAGCATTCATTTTTACGGATTTAGGCGTACTAAACTGTTTTCCGGGAGTACGGTTTATATGGGGCCCAGGGTAAGTTATGGACCGATCTTCACGAAATAACACAATTTTATTTCTTGTCCAATAAAACTTTGATGTACCAAATTTTGTTATGATAGCATTATTTTTTACGTTTTTAGGCGTACTAAGTTGTTTTCCGGAAGTAGGTTTTATATGGGGCCTATGGTAAATTATGGACCGATCTTCACGAAACTTAATAGTTTTATTTATAGTCCTATTAAACTGTGACGTGCCTAAATTTGTTATGATTGCATTGTTAGTTAGGGTTTTAGGCTTAATATACTGTTTTCCGGGAGTAGGGCTTATATGGGGCCTAGGGTAAATTATTGACGGATCTTCACGAAATTTCACAGCGTGATTTCCAGTTGAATAAAACGAATTTTTACGAAATCTTATATCATTCTGTGCATTTTTCCACCATTTATGTTAGTTTTTGTAACAAAATTATCAATTTTTTTTAGGTGGTGGTTCCACATTTTGATTCATAGCTCAGATCCTATTGAACCGATTTTGCTGAATTTCAATCCCAAACTGCTTAGGATAACTACAAGCAATTTGACACCAAGTTTGTTGATTTCTTTTGAGTTTTTCGAAAGTGAGCGTGTTTTCAACAGACGGACAGACGGACATACGGACAGACGGACAGACAGACGGACATGGCTAAATCGACTTAAAATTACTCAAGGACCCAGAAGAAATATACTTTATAGGGTCTGAGATGAATAGTAAAAAAGTTTCACACGGAATGACAAACTGAATATACCCTCTTCACAACTAATTGTGGTGGAGGGTATAAAAATTCCACCAAAAGTTACATTTTTATCAGACTATAACCAAGTGTAAAAAAGTCAGGATAAAAAGATGTAATTTTCCGCTTTAAACGTCAAACGAAATGATGTTGCCATTCATAAAAAATTGCTAATTTTTAAAAATTTTAAAAATTATTTTTTATAGTTATAACATTTCTTTTTCATTTAATCTTTCAAAAAGAAAAAATTCATATTAAATATGTGTTCAATGAAAAAAGTTATTAAAAAAGAATATAAAAAAAAAAAGAAATGGGGTCAAAAAATACTCCACTTTTTGGCAGACAATCGCCATTTTGAGTTACTTTTTGTAGTCGAATATTATGATGAAAATAATACCAATCACTTCGTTTTAAATTTTTGTTATTTGACAGATTTTTTTTGAAAGTTTGTAAAAAAAAAAAAAAAAAAAAAAAAAACCGTTCACGTCAATAAGAGTGTAATTTTTCTTTTTTCCACTTTTCCAACCAAAAAAAAATTGAAATGAATACCCTTATTTGCTTGTTTTCGTTTTTATAGTTAACTAACAATTTATTTTTGGTAGTTAAATAATATTAAATAATTGAATATTCCTTTGTTTTTACGGAATATGTAGTTAAGTTTTTGATAGTTAATTTATATAAAATAACTGAATATTCATTTCTTTTAACGGAATTCGAGGTTGATTTTTTGACAGTAAAAATTAAATAAGCTTTTCTTTATTTAAAATTACATTTGCATTTAATTTTACATACAGAAGAATTCAAATTAATCAACCGACAAAATGAAAAATGTTGAATATTTTGAATAACTGTTAGAATTAGTTAAAAATAAATTTGCTTTGAATTTAACGGTATAATTCATAAAAATTTCTTGTTTCAGCTTTAATGACTACAATAGTTATCAAACACATTTTGTTTTATAAACCATTAATAAAAAATATAATTTATGAACGCTTAATAGGAGTGGATTAACAATTAAACGTTTATATTAATTTTGTATTATTATGTTGGCAGCATCATGATATTTAATTTGTAATTTCTGTGGTTTTCATGGGCAACCGCGTATGTCTATTTTTTCGATTTTGAAATGTTGATGCTATATTGCTTAATTTTAAGCGCCCTTTACATTTTTAAAAAATTTTTAAAAACAGATACCCCCATTCCGATGTTTTAACTCAATTACAAAGTTCAAAAGGTGCAATATCTAACCCATAGTTTGATCTACAATGGGGTTTTCGGCTCTCCTGAAAAATTTTATTTTCAGACATACGCGGTTGCCCATGAAATCCACAGATTTTTGTAATAGTGATGCATACAACTAGGGATGAAACGATACGAGGAAATAAAAATATCATACAACGAACGAATTTTAAATGAATTTCTGTTTTGTTTTCAATTTAAAATGAATTTCTGTTTTTTAAACGTTATATTTGAATTAATTTTATGTTTTTTTTTTGTTAATAAAATACATACTATTGAAATAGAAGGTGCCATCTATGTGTTATTATTATTTATTTAAAAACAAATTTTGTACTTTTTGTATTGTATGGATCTGCACCAGAGAACAGCTTTATGCGATTGAAAAAAAATCGCATTTAATCAACAACAACAAATACACTCGCTTGCGGTCATACAATCAAACTTGCGCAACCGCAAATATTCGCTGCTGGTTTGCAGTCATTCAAATTATGCACATCTTGCTTTGTTATTTATACAATCGTTAGCTTCGTTTTTTAATAAAGATGTTTGTGTGTTCTTTGCGACAATGATTCCCGGTGGCGAACGTCATAGTGATTCAGCGTGATAAACGCTGACTATATTAAATCATCGATGACAAGTGTTGATTTTACTTTGGTGTCATAGGTATATGAATTTTTAAAGTATTTGTCCAAACTGTCATTGATGACCAATGTTGATATTGTCTTGTAGGCGTCCATTTTTATAACTTTTACAAGTCAATTTTTTCAGGTAGAGTGACAAGGAAAACACAGAATAAACTCAAGTAATAAATGGAACAGAACAAACAGAAAAAAGAAACGGTCCGTTATTTTCCGATTTATTCATTGACGGAGAGATGTAGCAAACAAAGTCCTGCAGCGCTCACTTCGTGATCTATTCAGACAATGCCGCTAAGGGTTTCCTTTTAAGGGAACAGTGACATTGCAAAGCATAACTCCCTAAATATCAACTTGTTACTGACTCTGGTGCGATTATTCATCGATGAAAATGTCATAATGACAATGTCGCTCATAAACGCCACCGGGTTGTTTTGGTAAAGAAAAAAAAAAACACAAACAAAAAAGCCAGAAATGAAGCAATTATTACTCATGTATTCATTCAGCATTAACTATGTAACATATGTAGGTGCATACATACAAACAATTTCCATAGAAACAGACTTTTTTATCTTAAAAAGTACAGTAGTTCTGTATTTAGGTACAATGTATTCTTGTTATTGTTGTTAATTTTAACAAAGAATGAGAGTGGTTTATTGTTGTTATTGTTGTTAATGTTAGCAAGCGTCTCATCGAGTGGACAATGACTACTTGAATGCAAAAGTATAAGAATGTGTTCCTTTTAAATTTACACAGTTGTGTTATATTGCGTGCGCAACAAAAATGCAAATAAAGCACTTTCAATAAAAAACGAGTAAATGCAAAAATCAAATGTGTACGAAACGATGTAAAAATTACCAACGTTGAACTTTGTTTTGCAAGCAAAAAGTGAATGTAAATTTTAGCGTATGAATAAATCAAGAAAAATTGTGATTTTGCAGTTCTCTGGTCCGCACCTGGTAGCAGGAATAGAAAAAAAACGAAATAAAAGTCACAACAGCTCAAAACGCACATTGAAAAATAATTATAATCAGGGAAACCAGAAATAGGCAATTGCATGTTTTTCCTTGTGCGACTAATGAAGGCAGAAACAATATATTTATCCGTTTAAGAGCTTTTTATGAATTTTGGCATCGATTTGTTAGTGCATATTTAACCGTTTGCAGCATTTTTAGGAATATTCTAGTTAAAAGAGCCTTTTTGCAGCATTTTTTTGGTTTATATCGCATATTTTGCCTTTTTAATGCATATTTTGATACATATTAATTTCTTTTAGTTGCCTACAATAGCTTTCGCAGCAAATAAAAACATTTCGACATCCACATTTAATTTTTACTCTTAAATTGTTTGACAAAGCAGGTTGTCATTAAGGAAAAATGTTATGCGATTTGTATCTAGACCAATCTTATAGTATTCCGATCGACTAAGAATCACTTTTTAAAGTGATCTAACGATGTCTATCCATCCGCCTGGCTGGTTGTCTGTCCATGTTAGCCTTGTGCGCAGAGAACTTGTTCCAATTTTTTTTATAATTTTATCAAATATAGACGAAGTCTATGCAAATGGTGAGACTCGGTCTATAATTTCACATCCAAATAAGACTCTTTGTGGCCGAAAGCTATCTAATTACGATGGTATTTAAACTAAATTCGTGCCAAAAACATTTTGCTTCAAATTAAATTATTTTCGAATCGGTTCACATTTGCTCAAAGCTCCCACTTTTAACTAGCTTTAAATTCCTTTTAAATGTTAACATTTGTTAACAATTTAGTGACCGCACCTAAAATCGCTTTAAGACAAAAACCCATATGGATGTTAATATCTAGATAATATTTGGCGCAAACTTCTCTTATATGAATTCTCACCTTTTTTAGGTTTTTTTTTTAAATTTTGTTATTAAATTGTTGGATATTGTCTGCCGTATTCACAAAAAATAAAATAAGTTTGAAATGTGTTTTATGGCAAAATTTTCATAAAAATTTTTCCTTAAATGCATTTCAAATGAGCAATTTTTAATATTTAGGGCATATTTTTACAATTTTTCAGGGCATATTTTCCAGTTTTTACTGCATATTTAATGCGCATAAAACGTGTTTTTTAGAGCATATTTCTGGTTTCCCTGATTATAATAAACTAACAAAATACTGCCAAAAAAATTGCGAAATTTAGGAATTTTAGGAAATATTTCATTGAAAAAATTATTATTATTATTTATTTGTTTAATCTTGGCCATCAGCTCCTGAAAAAATTAAAAACTTCCTTGAAACCCAAAAACCTTTTCATTAAAATAATAAAGAAAATTTCTTTAAACGTGTGATTCTTCAACATTATGAAATATTTATTTCATTAATGTTAAAGCAAAGTTAATAAATTAATACAAAATTGTAATCGATTTTATTAAACATTTCATTCACTGGGGCTTATGAAACATTCTTTTTATATCAATGAAGCGTTACATAGCACACAGAAAAAAATACCAATGTTAAAATAACATGGCGAAATGTTGATTGAGAATCATGGTAAAGTTCTGTAAAAGTATGCCCTTTATTTAAATTTATCATTATTTCATATTAATTTTAAATGAAAAATATTAAAATAACCTTAAATCACGTTTATTTAATATTATTCACTGTTAAAATAACATTGTTCAATATTGAATCCCTAAAAACCTGTTTTATATTAAAATCAAAAGTGTATCTTGTTAAATTAACATGCATACAAACTTAAGTACGTACATTTTTTTATTTTCATGTTTAAAATATGTTATAAAAAGAAGACAATTCCCGTATTCTTTTAATTAAAATTATTTAGTTAAATAGTACATCAAGTTTTCAAAGTAGAATGATGACGAAAACCATATCGGGCCATTATGCTGATGCTTCTGTAAACAAAGGAGATACAAAATAAGTGAAACATGTGTTTACAGGGGTAAGTTGTGTGTTGTCTTCACACTGTTATATCACACTCCAACCAATTTGATTCTACATGAAATTCACTTTATTTCAACTTGAAATAACTTTCATTCAGCGTGATTCGGATTGTTATTTCAATATAAATGACATTTTGCTCTAACTTTACTGCAATGTTAAATTTACATGTATTATAGTTATTTTAAAAGGAAAAAATGTTGTTCGCATGTTATTGAAAAATCATGTTAAATTAACATGAAACAACAATGAAGCAAATCACTACTGAAAAATGTAAAATCAACCTTGTTTTGAACGAATTTACATTGATTTTTTTCTGTAATTTGTCATTGGGTTAATAAAAATATCCATTGGATCTGCGAAGAAGTTTTTTCAGTGTATATTGTATATCAATGAATGTTGTAGAGTATACATTGGATTATTTCAAAATGTTACTAAAAATTTTTTTAGATAATGGGCAGTTTAAGGGTTATTAAAAAAAATTATATTTTTTTTATCGTTTTTAATCGCTTTGTTATACATGTTTCGAAAATTAACTCTTAAACTAAGTATTTCAGTTTTTGTTATAGTCCTTTTTCAAAAATTCCCCACTGTACTTTGATACGTGTGATCTATTTAATAGACTATTGCGTGAAACTTGTAATCAAATCACTAAATAATAACCTCTCATTATCCTTTCTCACTCAAATAAAACACCTTTCCACTTATTTTCAATTGCCTACATTTAGGCTTTTACCCAAACAGTAGTATTTATTTACAATTCGTTGTGTGCCCATTAATAAAATCACTTCCATACTTCGTGTAAAAGGATAAATTGTGAACGTATTATTGCATTGCTCGATTAATAATGTATGTACGTATGTATGTGATTTTAAAATACATACATTTCTATGAAAATTAAACAATAATTTAAGGCCCCTTTCCCCTTAACCTAAAATGTAAAGCCAGCGCAGTCCTGTTTGATAGTTGGTTTAAATATTTATGTAACAAATTCATTGCATTTTAACAATATTGATTATCTTTCTTGTGGAAAATAATTCATAATTATTACATTATTATTTTTCATTGTGGTCATTTCGTTGTAAATAGAGACTTTATGTTATAAATAAAAGTTATTTTAATTTAATTGGGGCTTATTTGTACAAATAAAATATAAATTTAATTAAATTATTTCTCCATGGAGAATTCGTTTTTTTTAAATAAATTTAATTAAAATGATATTGATCAATATTAAATAAACTTTTTTTTAAGTTTTAAACAATATTTGAACTGCAATTTTTATGCACAATTAAAAATATTATAATAACGAATTAAACCGGACCAGCAATTGAAAATGGCGTTTCTGCTTTTGTAGCGAATTTTAAAACCAAATGTTTTTCTTGCGACCACGACGCACAGTGCTTTATCCCCATATAGTGAAACGGCAAATTTATCATAGCACGATTAAATTGCGTATACGGAAAGGATACTTAATGCAACTTATTATAAGTTTTAAAGACTAGCGGCATCGTGTGACCAATATAAACAGTTTTATTTCTTGCTTTAAGCTACTGCGCTTCAAAACAATACCAAAAGATGGCAGGGTTTAGAAGTTTTAGCCATTATTTTTACATTTGAACTTAACAGTTTGAAAAACCCATACTGTTGGGATATTTTTCCTCCATAACTAATCGCTAAGACCTGAAGCAAACATATGTGCACCTCTTTTTCTACCAGTTTAAATAAAAAAATTAAAAAAATAATAAAAACCGAAATTTAAATTACACCTCATAAGATGAAACAAATAGTTAATAAGCCCTTTACTAAATCGGTTCAGTTCAGATCTTAAGAAATTAAGATTTTACGTTAAAATTTTTCATATTTTAAGACCTGAGGTACACATATGTGCCCCCTTAATTTCAAAGGATTCAAATAAAATGTTTAAAAAAAAAATATACAGTTGTCTTATTTGCTCCCCAAAGGTATATAAAATATATAAGAAATGTAAAAATTCAATGGGTTAATGTTCGGGTCTTAAGAGGCTAAGGATATGCCTACCTCCCATACATCCTGCAATAAAAAAATTAAATTTTAAGCAAAATTTCGTGTCTGTCTGTAAAATTTAACATTTTAGCGCTGTTGTTAATGTTGTTTCATTCAGTGCAAGGACTTGCAGGGCTCTCACGCATCCTTTTTTTAAATTTAAACTGCATTTGTTGTTAAAATTTCCTTCAATTTGTATCCAGTTAATTAAAAAATACTTAATTTTTCAAATTGAGATTATGTTTTCAGTATAAAGAAAAACAAAAGATTTATAACTTAATATTTTCCAATTTTGGTAGTGCCATAAATGTGACTCAAGAAATGAACGCAATTTTTATATTTCCAGCAGAAAAATCTAGAGGTCTTTTACTGATTCAATTAAAGCACTCCAAAAAGTACTAAATATTAAATACAAAAATAGGAACTCTGAAAAATTTGTTAATTATACTCAATAAAACTAAAACCATATCCAAGGTTTACAATAAAAAAAGCTAGAGTTTACTATAATTAAAAAAATTTTCTGAGTAATATTGTTTTCCTATAGTGGCAAGCAAAACTATAACGTTTGAAAACAATACATTAAGAAATTAATTGTTGTCAATATTTATACCCACACCACAATAGTGGAGAGAGTATTATGCATTTGTGCTGATGTGTGTAACACCTTAAAATATTGGTCCTAGACCCACCTTAAAGTATACCGATCGACTCAGAATCACTCTCTGAGTCGAACTAACGATGTCCGTCCGGCTGGCAGGCTGGCTGGCTGTCCATGTAACCTTGTGCGCAAAGAACAGTTATCAATTTTAAAGATAATTTCATAAAATTTGGGACATCGGATCTTATTGGCACAAGGACCCAGTCTATTGAAAATGGGGCGAATCGTAGGACCACGAGGGAAGATACGGGGAAATATCTTCCTCTCAGAAACTATCAAACCGATTTTAGTGAAATTTAAAACTAGATAGGACCATATCTATATGGCCACAAAAGGAATGCATTTTTTTTAAAATAGGACAACGAGGGGAGACAGGGTAAAGTTCTGCCTCTCTTACTGATTTTAATGAAATTTAAACCATAGATAGATCGATATATATATATATAAATATATGGACACATAACTGTATAGCTTATGTTTCAAAAATAGGACCACAAGGGGAGGTAGGGGGCAATTTCTGCCTCTCACAAACTTTCAAACAAAATTTAATGAAGTTTATAAACTGAGATAAATCCATATTTATATAGACACATAAGCATGATGTGTTTTTAAATACTGTGGTGTAGGGTATCATATGGATGGGCTTGACCGACTATACTTTCTTACTTGTTTTTAGTAAAATAGGTAAGAGCACTGTTTTATTCATCAGCTTAGCTGAAACTGTAAACAAAAAGTGAAAATAATGATTTCGACTTAAAAAATTATTTAAGAAACTTTGTAAGCTTCACAAAAATGTACATAACATAATAATTCTAAGCACTTTATTCTAACAATAACAAAGTCTAATGCTCTTAAATAATTTTATTTCTGTTTTTTATTAAATAATGAAAACAAGAATATATAAATTGCAATTCAGTTGAGTTCTAGTCAATATTCATTAAATTTCAATGTAAATAACAGTATTTATTTTAATTTAATATCCTGTCTTAAAGGACATGTCGGTTGGTTTTTGTTAACGACAAAAAGCAATTTGTTTAAAAACATTTTTATAAACAATTTTATTACTCAGCATGACATTTTTCATTGGCTAAAGTCAATCTAATAAATATATACAAAGAGACAAAAAAAAATTCTTAAATGAAAGAGGATAGAAAAACATCCAACATAAATTCCAAAACATTTAATTTTTATTAAAAATACTTTTATTGGAAAATTTACTCACATTCAATTGAAAAAAGCTTCTACATATTTTTTATTATAATTTTTAAGTTTTTTTTTTATCTGTTCTATTTCTTTCTTTTTTTTAAATTGAACAGGTGTCACGACCAATGCTCGATAAATCCTTTCATCGTAAAGTTCAAAGTCGAAAAATTTTTACACACAGGGAGTCCTTTGAGACCATTATTGCAAAGACTGAAGAAAAATTATCAAAGGTGAGTACTAAAATACAAAAGAACACACAACAACAATACAAATTTTTTTAAAAAAGTAAAACAACAACGAAAGACCAATAAACCAGAACAATCAATTCTTAACACTTTAATCGAATAACAGCGAAAAAAGGGTAAAAAATTAACTTCACATCGTTTATTGACGCATGAAATAAATTAAAAAACACCAACATATTCACACACTACACGTACATAGAGAACAAATATAAAGTCAGATACATTTTATAATTAAAACGGGTGTTCCAACAAGAGGACAGAAATATGAACTAGACATTATTAGACTAGATTAGATATAGATATAGACTAGACATAGACTAGACTTAGACTAGACGTAGACTAGGCATAGACTAGACATAGACTAGGCATAGACTAGAAATAGACTAGATATAGACTAGACATAGACTAGAAATAGACTAGACATAGACTAGACATAGACTAGACATAGACTAGACATAGACTAGACATAGACTAGACATAGACTAGACATATACTAGACATAGACTAGACATAGACTAGACATAGACTAGACATAGACTAGACATAGACTAGACATAGACTAGACATAGACTAGACATAGACTAGACATAGACTTGACATAGACTAGACATAGACTAGACATAGACTAGACATAGACTAGACATAGACTAGACATAGACTAGACATAGACTAGACATAGACTAGACATAGACTAGACATAGACTAGACATAGACTAGACATAGACTAGACATAGACTAGACATAGACTAGACATAGACTAGACATAGACTAGACATAGACTAGACATAGACTAGACTAGACTAGACTAGACTAGACTAGACTAGACTAGACTAGACTAGACTAGACTAGACTAGACTAGACTAGACTAGACAAGACTAGACATAGAAATAGACATAGACTAGACATAGACTAGACATAGACTAGACATAGACTTGGCATAGACTAGAGATAGACTAGACATAGACTAGACATAGACTAGACATAGACTAGACATAGACTAGACTAGACTAGACTAGACTAGACTAGACTAGACTAGACTAGACTAGACTAGACTAGACTAGACAAGACTAGACATAGACATAGACATAGACTAGACATAGACTAGACATAGACTAGACATAGACTTGACATAGACTAGAGATAGACTAGACATAGACTAGACATAGACTAGACATAGACTAGACATAGACTAGACATAGACTAGACATAGACTAGACATAGACTAGACATAGACTAGACATACACTAGACATTATAGACTATATATAGACTAATAAGTAATCACTAGTTAGTGTAACTGTTCGCGTATTCAGCATTTTTTTATTAAACACATTTTGCTTTAAATTCTATTCTTTTTAACCTTCGAGAATGTAAAGCAGAAAATATTTATGCATATATTTCTATTAAAGATTAAATTTTTAAATATTACTTTAGCATTAAATTTTTATTATTCTTTTTCTCTCTTTTCCTTAATGTTTTTTTTTACCTTTTGCGAATGTGCAGTGTCGCCTGGACTATAAGCAATGTTACATGTCACATCGTCAGAATCCCACACAACACTCGCTTACGGAATATATTGATGCTCATAATGCGTACGTGCAACAATTGCATGCCACAAATGCCATGCTGGAAACGTATCATTGTGATACGGTGCCACAATTGATGCAGGAACTCGAAGAGATACACAACGATTTATGCAGTATTATTGCCGATTCAATACAACAGGGTGCTGATGTTATTTGCAACAAGGTAGGTTCTCTTCTTATTTACTCTTTGTATAATCGATTTTAAGTTTAAGTAAATGCATGTATGTAAACATTCTTGTGCTTAGATGTTTGAGGATCTGTGTTTAAATGAAATTCCAATAACAGTAGTTTCTTAACAGAAGCACTATTTACTACCAACCACATGCTACAGCTGTATGGAAAGAGCAGGATGTATTTAGAGGCTTCATTCCATGATTCCTCCCATATTTTCTAAATGACACTGCATTGCAGTTGTTTTTGTTTTAGCTCAATACTCTGCCTGTCTGTCGGTCTGGCTGTTTTGTTTGGCTGGTTGCCTTTTCTTAACACATCTCTTTTCGCTATTGTATCATGTTAGATACATCTCTGCATTCAATATTGTAAAATGCCAGTTCATATGGGCATGTATATCTAAATGTGTTGCTATTTCTGTATCTTTAACACAAACCAAGTAAATCGTTATTTTTTTTTTTTGTATACGAGGTCGTAGCAAAGTTCTTTGATTTATGTTTTTTCTACCATTTTCATTTCATTTCCTTTAGTGTAAAAATCAAGTGGGGACAAAGTGATGGAAGTGAGTACAAATGTGTTGTTGGGCTTTGTCGGGCTAAAAGTATCAAATATTGATTTATGACACTTAATTTAACGATAGATATTTCTTCTTTGTTATAGTTTGCACAATAACATGGGAAAATATCGAATTATAGTTTAAGTGGAATAAATATTTGTTTTGCTCGTAGGCAATTTAAGATTTGTTTTTATTTGTGTGCTTATTGTTAAGTTATTGGAAAAAATATGGAAGCTGGGGTTAGATAACGATATTTTTATCAAACAAAAAAACCTTAAATGACTTAAAGCTTAATTTTACACAGCTGTATTAGATATATTTTAGATTGATAATCAAAATCGATGTATTACGTTCGGTATTAAAAAAATATCAATTAGTTGTTTATTTTTCATAAAAAAGTCTTTTAACAATCGGGGAGTTGAAATGATTTTGCAAAAAAGAAATCAGGAGCCTTGTAATTAACTTTGTTTGAGCAATCGTTTATCCGGGGTGTTCTGGAAATCTTAAAAGCAAAACGCTAGAATTTTAAAAGTCCTTTCTCGATAAGATTTCTGTAATAAAAGAATTTTATGACGAATATTATACAAATATTTCTTTATTTCACAGAATTTTATAACAAAAACTAGCTGGCCCGGCAAACGTTGTTTTGCCACATTACTTATTTCTTTCAGATGTAATAGTGTCTGCTATATTATAGGCTTTAGTTCTTTCCAGATGTTACACTATTTGTCTGCCCAATTTCAAGAAAATTAATTAATTAGGGAGGCGGAGCTTTTACCCCTCTTGCCCTATTTCACGCCCTAAATAATAAAAATTATAGGCTTAAGTTCTTTCCAACTGTAACACTATTTGCCTGCGAAATTTCAAAAAAATCGGTTGATTAGTTACGAAGATATAGGAAGGGGGAGCTTTTAGCCCTCTTACCCTATTTCACACCCTATTCCTTATTCTCTTTCAGATGTTACATTGTTTACATGCCAAATTTTAAGAAAACCGGTTGATTAGTTTAGAAGATTGGGGAGTGGGAGCTTTTACCCCTATTGCAATATTTTGCGTTCTCTAGCGATATAAAATATACTCTACGACGTATTCTCACACCTAACAAATACACATACAAAATTTCATAAAAATCGATCAAGCCATTTCGGAGGAGTTCAAAATGGGGGGCATTTTGTTGATATTAGTATCAGGGTTGTCAGATTGATTTTGACCCTTTCCACCAAATTCAACGTCAAAAATCGCCAAAGCCTTTGTTTACAAGTTTTTGACAATAAAATACATATTTTTTAAATTACTTAAAATATTTTTTATAAATCCTAAAAAATAAATTTGTTTCGTATCGCTAAAATACGCCAAAACTTCAAAAAAAGTCGCCATAATATATATAGAGCGAAATAAAAATAGTTAGTGAACACAAAAAGGTACGATGTTTACTATAAAATAATTTATAGTAGTCTACTTAAAGCAACAAATAAAGAATTTTTGCGGTTAGTACTAAACAAATATTAGAAATACAATAGTTGCACTTTTATTATATATCTAAACGCTTCACCGGCAAAACTCGCTATTTGTCTTCTTATTTGGAATACTTTGTGAGGGTATTGCATTAATTCAACGAAAGTACAAAAGAAGTGCAAAATGTACTATAACTCATTTATATAACTTATAACTCCTAATAACGCGTCTAGAAGTTCGTATTGCATTCTAATTCGAAGGCGAGTTTTAGTGGAGTTCATAGTTTCAACACAGGCGTTACTAGTTGTAATTACCGCATATAAAGGACAGCCAAAGTAAAGTCCTTGAAACTTATTTAACCAACGCCTATTTTTTTTCATTGTGTTTCATAAACGTCCAAAGGTATGATAGGATTCATAAAAATCTTTAAAATATCACTAACAACAACGTATTTTATCTGTGATAATAAATTGCCACATACATAATGTGAAAATGTTTATAGACTTAAAACATATTAATGTTTTAAGGAATTCTATTTATTGATTTTTTCAAGTGCAATTTTAAATATGGGTAATTCCATGTCAAAACGACCAAGATTGGGACACGACCCCTTCCGATTTTAATGAAATTTGGTGAGAAGGTTCCTTTTATCTTATAAGGAACATATATGAACGAAAAAAAATTTCAACATTTTTTTTTCAAGAGTTATGTCATACTCAAAATGTCATAATTTCGCCGAATTAGCCGAATGTGTTGAGTTTATTTCTTCAATATCTCGAAAACTACTTGACATACGAAGATGATTTTAAAGAGAATACTTGGGGCTACAAACAATACATTGAAAAATAAAATTTTTTTTTGAAAAATGTAATATCTGCAAAATGTTAAATTTTAAAAACGGACTAAGTCAAAAACTTATTTTTTTATTTGGCTGATTTTTTTTTGTATAATACCTCAAACTGTTCTTTAAAAATTCTGAAACTTTGAAGGAGGTGTTTTTATTCTTTTTTAAGATATGATTTTTTGCCTTTCGCAACCTTCAAAAAAATAATATTAAAATTGAATTTTAATATTGTAATTTTGAGCAATAAGTACACTGTGCAAGTTGCAAAAAACAGACCAGCCGCGCACCTGGCATTTTACCCTAATTTGGGACGCTGAATCCAGTGGTGCTAATTGTTTTTTTAGGATAGCTCGTGTTTTCAAGACACACCGTTATTTCGAAAATGTAAGAGGCTGCACAGCATATATTCGCGTAACTCAAAAACGGTTTAGTTTATTGAAATAACTAAAAAAAAAAACGAAATTCGGCAATAAATAATAAAGTGGGGTTGGTCATACATTTGACCCATCTAGGAGCATCCTACGCGCTGTACCATACGATTATTGCGGCTTAATAAAATTCTTTAATTTGGCCCCTGCAGCGCGTAGAATGCTCCTAGATGGGTCAAATGGAACCCTCTCACCAAATTTCATTAAAATCGGAAGGGGTCGTGTCCCAATCTTGGTCGTTTTGACATGGAATTACCCATATAAAAAACACTTTTCTAGAAGATTTTCATAAACTTCATCAGCCATTTGAACATATATTCAAATACCTATCATACATATGATTGCCTGAAATTTCATTCATAAAAATACGAGAATTAAAATAGTGTTATTGAATTTAACGAATTTAAAACAAATTCATAGGTCATCAAAAATAGCCAGTTGGCGATTTTAACTATTTTATAATTCGCCAAAAAATCGCCATGTTGCCAAATCAAAAATTAGGTCGCCAAACCTGTTTGAAAATCGCCACGTTTGGCGAGAAATCGCCACATCTGACAGCCCTGATTGTATGGGAATATAAATACATGTTTCGGAATGAATGCAGTGTTCACTATAACTCATATAACTCAAGAACCAAACCACATTTGGAGACCGTTGATACATTAAAACTTTGGTATTGACGTCACCTTCCACGCAACTTCCAAATTCTGGTGTTTTGCGTGTTCGATTTCCAGAACACCTCTGTATATCAAAATATTGCTTGTTACACTGACCGGCAAAAAAAATGTTTTTTTTTTTGTTTTAACATTGTTTCTAACTGACAGTTTTATAACATTTTGTAAGTTTTAAAAAATGTTTTATATTTACACATAAAAAACATTTTAAATTTAATTTTGCAGCCAAACCGTATTTAAGCTAAAAAAAATTTAAAATTTCACAAAAAAATCGTTTAACAAAAATCATTTGTCTTGCTTAGGCCCGTTTTCACGACTTAACGATAGCTAAATGTAGGAAGTTATCGAACAGATAATGAGTTTGTAATTACCACAAGTTCCCTTTAATCTAAAAGTGAAGGATAAGGTAAAGAGAGGAACGTTCTATCTTTAACTTTTGTCGTAAGGTTTAGATTTGCGATTGCCATATTATATTCACATATTTTTTATATATGGCAACTCCAAGTATACGTATATTTTGTAAATTAATAACAAAATCATATTTTGACAAACAAAATTTACAAAATGTTAAATTCGTGCTTACGCGGTATTTCATTAATATTTTCCATTGTTAAAAAAAATTTGTGCACACAAAAATTTAAAATGAGAAAAGAAAAAGAAAGTACGTAGTTGCCAGTTCGTATTTTCATTTTAACAAAATTTATCGGTATTTAATTAATTATTGCCACATTTTTAAAAATGTTAAGTTTATTTTATACAGAAGTTGTGAAAACGAAAAATAGTTGAAGGTAACTTTATTACTCACTAGTGCTAAAGGTACCATTAACTATTTCGATCTTTAAAGGTAAGTCGTGAAAACGGGCCTTAAACTAATAAAATCTATAATTTAGTCAAAAATCGTTTATTTTAAAAAAGCGCTTAATTTAGCCTAAAAAAAAATCAGTAAAACAAACAAGTAAATATAAATACCGTTCTTTAGATATAAATAAATTAATTTTTCGCAAGGAATACTTCTCCAATACCGCCCACATTTTGTCGGATGTTGTTTATTGATTACCAAGAGCTTGTACCTAATTTGGAAACTTTGGCTTTTGCCGCTTTCCAGATATACAGAAAAACAGATTCATTGCGCTATACATGATGATTCAGATCAATTGCGCTATACATGATGCATTTTCTAGTTGAAATAAAAGCAAACAAAATCTAGAAATTTAAAAAAATCCAACTTAGACAAAGTATACCTTCGGCGATGGGTACAAAAATAGCAACAACATGGAATTTTATGAAAACAATTAGTAGCAGTCGTAGTTTTGCTCACCTCTCAGCCATTTATTGACTGATCTGGCTGAATTTCAAAAGCAAAATTTAACGAAACTGATTTGACAGAAATGTAAGAATAACAACCAGGGACCGAAAATAACAGTTATATTGGAATTTTAAAACAAAAAAAGCATATAGAAATAAATGTCGAAAAACTGATTCAAGTATACCATATTGTTTCCATGCACTTGTCAATGATAAAATATATTGATTTTAATAATTTTGATTTTTATATTTTTGATCAAACTTAACAGTTATTTTTTGTTATTTATTTTTTTGAACAAAAATAACTGTTATTTTTTGATTTTTATTGTTTCGAGCAAAAATAAAAGTTATTCTCAAAATAAATGTACGTGATTTAATAATTAAGTTGACTTTAAATTTATTTATTATGTATTTTATTCGACCTTTATTATTTAAAATTTTAATAAGCTTTTGAGCCTAAGGTCAAAAGTTTATTAAAATTTTTGACTTTAAAAATTTTTATTTTAGTGTGTAATTATTATAGGAAATCCTTATGCACATTAAAATAATTATTATAGTCATCTAAATTATTAAAACCCGTACATTTATTTAGAGAATAACTTTTATTTTTGCTCGAAAAAATAAAAATCAAATAATAACAGTTATTTTTGTTCAAAAAAATAAAAATAAAAAAATAACTGTTATTTTTGATCGAAAAAATAAAAATCAAAAAATAACAGTTATTTTTGTTCAAAAAAATAAAAATCAAAAAATAACTGTTATTTTTGTTCAAAAAAATAAAAATCAAAAAATAACTGTTTTCATCTGACTTTTACGGTCCCTGATAACAACCAAATCAACAACAGGCAGACGGACAGATGGACAGACGGACATCGTTAAATCAACTTCCGTACTCATAGGAACCAAGAATATAGATACATTTAACATTTAACATTTATTTTTATTTTAAATACCTATCACAACAAGATATAAATCTTATAATTTACAGTGATATTAAGTAACAAGGCAATTTAACATATAAAAATTGAATTGATAAATTAAGTTATACAATACATTCAATAAAATAAATAAATAATAAATAAAAATAATTAATAATTAAATGGATATACATATATTTAAGCTATATTAAAGATTAGAAACTGGGAATTATTTCCTTCCGAAGGTTACTTAATATTATATTCAACATTTTTCATTTTTCGAATTTATTCTATTAGCTAAATTTCAGTTATGTATTTTATAAAGCTTTTTTGTAATAGTTCTATTTCTTCAATTTTTCATAGAATAAATTCGAAAAATGAAAAATGTTGAATATTATATTAAAGATTTTTAGAATACTTTAATAATTCCTTCTTAAAGACCGAAGTGTTGCTTTGTGTTTGAAAACGTGATGGTAATTTGTTCCAGAGACTAATTGTGTAGTTCAAAAATTGTCTCGAAGAGATAAGATATCTATATTTTTGAGAAATCAAATTTTTACCGCGTGGAGATTTGGCAAAAATAATTCTTCTAAATATATATTATTTTATGCATCATGAGGAGGCTTTTAAATTTTAGTAGATTTTTAAAGCTCATGTCATAAAGTTGAAAGGAGTACGACGAAATGCTATCAGTTCTCCTACGGTTAAATACATATCTAGCTATATTATTATAGGTTACCTCAAGTCTATGAAAATCGGAGGTGTCGCAATTTGCAAATATTTCACATCCATATAGAAAAACCGGTATAAGAAAAGCTTTAGCTAGTAACAATCTTACATTAAATGAAGTGAAAGATTGAATAGCCCATAAGTTCCTAAGCATTCCGTGTACTTTTCCTGCAATAATACAGATATGTTTAGACCAAGAAATTTCAGAATTAAACGTAATTCCTAAATTTGATGACGATGGCACAAAGTCGATTTTATCGTTGTTGATTAATAATGAAGCATTGTTATTAAGTGCTTTCTTATTATTTCTGGATATGAAAATGCATTGAGATTTCCATGGATTTATGCACAAACTATTCATGCACGCCCAGTGATGAACTCTATTAAGATCATGGTTTATGAGATTACTTACACTGTCTATTTTGGTACTTAAGTACAATTGCACATCAGCAGCATACATTTGTATTCGACAATGACTTAATACCTCTGGCAGATCATTAATATACAACGAAAACAGAAGGGGACCCAAAACAGAACCCTGCGGAACCCCTCTGTCAACTTCAAGGCAATTAGACATAAAGCCATTCAGGAAAATGGTTTGCTTCCGATTTAGGTGATACGAAAAAATCAGTTTATTAGATGTAGGGGAACATTTTAAGAACTTTTGGAGCTTAGATAATAAGATCTGATGTTCAACAGTGTAAAAGCTTTACTATGATCTAAGAGTACAAGAAAAGAGACCATGTCATTGTCCAGTTTAGACCTAAGTTCTTCCGCCACGTCGATAAGAACAGTAATACAGCTCATTCCCTGTCTAAATCCATATTGATAATCAGTTAATAGCTTTTGTTTACTCAGATATTCACAAATTTGACTTTTCATGATATTTTCGAAAGCTTTTGACAGGAATGGAAGTATTGCAATAGGTCTGACATCATTGTTATTCTTGGAAATTTGAATAATTTTGGCTTTTTTCCACGTATCAGGAAAAACTTACTTAGTTAACATAAATTTGAACAAATATGTCAAAAACGGCAGGAGTTTATGAACAAAACGCTTAAAAAATCTAGGATTTATCCATCTAGACCCTCAGCATTTGATTTAATGCCAAATACACTTTTTTGAACTTCCGCTTTATCAACACATCTAAAGCAAAAACTGTGTTCAAATGGCACGATGTTATATTGGGCATACTTGTTTACTGTTTGTCTTTTAACTGGGAAATTGACAAATTTGTTGTTTAATTCGTTTACGTCCACATTTGAAACAGAAGTAGTGTGTCTACTCTTTCCAATACCTACTTCACGAATATTTTTCCACTTTTCTTTGCTTAATAGGAATTAAGATCAATATTATAGAAATTAAAAACATAATGAAACTAATATATACCCTTTTACCTTTGGTGAAGGGTGTACAAATAAGCAAAACTATTGAACCCCTTTTTACAATTCCACTTATAATTCCCTCAACAATAAATTTCAGTGTATTTATCAAATATGAAAAACTGGGAACTTTGCACGTCATACATAAATTCCTTCTTTACATCCCAGTAAAAAATGGTGCTTACTGGTAAGCAGGTTTGTAAGGGAGAGAAGCACAATCCCCCCTTACAAACCTGCTTACAAGAGGCATGATTTTTATATGGCGAATTCCCACTTGGAAGCACTACTTTGTTGTAAAATCACTGCGTTTTTCATGGCTTACATTATTCCGTGAAGGAATAGCTTCCAAAAACCGCAGCTTTCATACCTTTAATTAATTGCTTCTATACTGTATACAAGAAGCGCAACACAAAAACTTATGCAAAAGAACAACAAGCAAAACAAACACACAACACAGTTAATATGTAATTTTTAAAATAGAACGAAACTGTACGCAAATTAAAAAGAAAACAACAACAAATCTAGTAATTGACCACACAAAAATTTGCTTGCGTCCTCTCTGCTCAAAAACAATTTGCTGACTGATTGCGTAATAAAAAAGAAGTAATTTTAAGCATCTCTTGTTTTCGATTACATGTCGGGAATAATCGTAAACACATTTTGAAATCATTGCAATACAACGTGCTTCCATGTAAGGGATTAACAGAAGCACTTTGAACTTTGGTCTTAAATTTTTTCTTTTAAATAATCATTTCAACTACTCCCTTACAACCTGCTTACTTATAAGGGATTATGCGAAGCTATTAAATAATTTTCATTTACTTATATTGAAAATTGACTTCCCTGTTGCTTCTAAGTAGTTTGTAATAGCCAGCGCATATATCAGCGCTCTTGTACTTTTCTTGCTTCCGAAAACCTTAAAATTTTTTACTGGGATTCGATAATTTACAGCCAATTTTAAGGTTTGATTTTAAATCAAATTTATATTTATGATCGTTTTAACTACAAAATTCACATAAATTAAACTTAAAGCTGGAGATCCACAGCACGCGTTACTCGCTTTTTCGCAGCATACGCAGCTGTCAAAATAGTAGAATCTGTGTAGTTATACGTAGTAAGTTAAGTAGTAGATGCCTTGATGCGAAAAGTAGGTTTACTTTCTACTTTTGTAAGCGTCACAAGCAGCGTTCGAACAAATCAGCTGATTTTGACAAATTAAATTTTATTTTTACTTGTGCTGCTGCTGCATAAAAAGCGTTGCATATAACTTGAAACATAGAACGCAAATAAGGTTATATAAGCATGCGCTGCGTGGAGGCGAAAACGCGTGGTATGGATCTCCAGCTTAACTCACCAATCTGGTTCATTTAAATTCAATTTAATTTTCCATTGTGTAAAACTTGGCAACTTGGTAAATAAAATTTTTTACGATATTTTTTTTTTTTTTTTGTATTTAGTAGTGCTGTCATACTTTCATTTTAATTAAAGAATACTTTCATCTTAATTAAAAAATACTTTTTTATAACACTGAAAAAACAAAACTGTATTTAAATTAACAGAATATAGATTTGAATAATTTCCTTAAAATTTCTCATTAGTTATTTAAGGAATGAATAAAATTGCTTAAATTAGAATTTTGCTAAATTTTCTTTTATAGCAAATTTCGCATATTCCGAACAGAAAGTTTTTAACCTTTTTTAAAAACTTTTTTCGCAAATTCTATTTTTTTGTTAATATAAGAAAGATTTTTAGTATCAAAAATTAATTTATGTAACAAAATCAAAAGTTTAAAAACTGAAAATAATGTAAATTAAAAATTTCGGAAAAGCAAAAGTGAGGATTTATCCATCTAGACCCTCAGCATTTGATTTAATGCCAAATACACTTTTTTGAACTTCCGCTTTATCAACACATCTAAAGCAAAAACTGTGTTCAAATGGCACGATGTTATATTGGGCATACTTGTTTACTGTTTGTCTTTTAACTGGGAAATTGACAAATTTGTTGTTTAATTCGTTTACGTCCACATTTGAAACAGAAGTAGTGTGTCTACTCTTTCCAATACCTACTTCACGAATATTTTTCCACTTTTCTTTGCTTAATAGGAATTAAGATCAATATTATAGAAATTAAAAACATAATGAAACTAATATATACCCTTTTACCTTTGGTGAAGGGTGTACAAATAAGCAAATCTATTGAACCCCTTTTTACAATTCCACTTATAATTCCCTCAACAATAAATTTCAGTGTATTTATCAAATATGAAAAACTGGGAACTTTGCACGTCATACATAAATTCCTTCTTTACATCCCAGTAAAAAATGGTGCTTACTGGTAAGCAGGTTTGTAAGGGAGAGAAGCACAATCCCCCCTTACAAACCTGCTTACAAGAGGCATGATTTTTATATGGCGAATTCCCACATGGAAGCACTACTTTTTTGTAAAATCACTGCGTTTTTCATGGCTTACATTATTCCGTGAAGGAATAGCTTCCAAAAACCGCAGCTTTCATACCTTTGATTAATTGCTTCTATACTGTATACAAGAAGCGCAACACAAAAACTTATGCAAAAGAACAACAAGCAAAACAAACACACAACACAGTTAATATGTAATTTTTAAAATAGAACGAAACTGTACGCAAATTAAAAAGAAAACAACAACAAATCTAGTAATTGACCACACAAAAATTTGCTTGCGTCCTCTCTGCTCAAAAACAATTTGCTGACTGATTGCGTAATAAAAAAGAAGTAATTTTAAGCATCTCTTGTTTTCGATTACATGTCGGGAATAATCGTAAACACATTTTGAAATCATTGCAATACAACGTGCTTCCATGTAAGAGATTAACAGAAGCACTTTGAACTTTGGTCTTAAATTTTTTCTTTTAAATAATCATTTCAACTACTCCCTTACAACCTGCTTACTTATAAGGGATTATGCGAAGCTATTAAATAATTTTCATTTACTTATATTGAAAATTGACTTCCCTGTTGCTTCTAAGTAGTTTGTAATAGCCAGCGCATATATCAGCGCTCTTGTACTTTTCTTGCTTCCGAAAACCTTAAAATTTTTTACTGGGATTCGATAATTTACAGCCAATTTTAAGGTTTGATTTTAAATCAAATTTATATTTATGATCGTTTTAACTACAAAATTCACATAAATTAAACTTAAAGCTGGAGATCCACAGCACGCGTTACTCGCTTTTTCGCAGCATACGCAGCTGTCAAAATAGTAGAATCTGTGTAGTTATACGTAGTAAGTTAAGTAGTAGATGCCTTGATGCGAAAAGTAGGTTTACTTTCTACTTTTGTAAGCGTCACAAGCAGCGTTCGAACAAATCAGCTGATTTTGACAAATTAAATTTTATTTTTACTTGTGCTGCTGCTGCATAAAAAGCGTTGCATATAACTTGAAACATAGAACGCAAATAAGGTTATATAAGCATGCGCTGCGTGGAGGCGAAAACGCGTGGTATGGATCTCCAGCTTAACTCACCAATCTGGTTCATTTAAATTCAATTTAATTTTCCATTGTGTAAAACTTGGCAACTTGGTAAATAAAATTTTTTACGATATTTTTTTTTTTTTTTTGTATTTAGTAGTGCTGTCATACTTTCATTTTAATTAAAGAATACTTTCATCTTAATTAAAAAATACTTTTTTATAACACTGAAAAAACAAAACTGTATTTAAATTAACAGAATATAGATTTGAATAATTTCCTTAAAATTTCTCATTAGTTATTTAAGGAATGAATAAAATTGCTTAAATTAGAATTTTGCTAAATTTTCTTTTATAGCAAATTTCGCATATTCCGAACAGAAAGTTTTTAACCTTTTTTAAAAACTTTTTTCGCAAATTCTATTTTTTTGTTAATATAAGAAAGATTTTTAGTATCAAAAATTAATTTATGTAACAAAATCAAAAGTTTAAAAACTGAAAATAATGTAAATTAAAAATTTCGGAAAAGCAAAAGTGAGGATTTATCCATCTAGACCCTCAGCATTTGATTTAATGCCAAATACACTTTTTTGAACTTCCGCTTTATCAACACATCTAAAGCAAAAACTGTGTTCAAATGGCACGATGTTATATTGGGCATACTTGTTTACTGTTTGTCTTTTAACTGGGAAATTGACAAATTTGTTGTTTAATTCGTTTACGTCCACATTTGAAACAGAAGTAGTGTGTCTACTCTTTCCAATACCTACTTCACGAATATTTTTCCACTTTTCTTTGCTTAATAGGAATTAAGATCAATATTATAGAAATTAAAAACATAATGAAACTAATATATACCCTTTTACCTTTGGTGAAGGGTGTACAAATAAGCAAATCTATTGAACCCCTTTTTACAATTCCACTTATAATTCCCTCAACAATAAATTTCAGTGTATTTATCAAATATGAAAAACTGGGAACTTTGCACGTCATACATAAATTCCTTCTTTACATCCCAGTAAAAAATGGTGCTTACTGGTAAGCAGGTTTGTAAGGGAGAGAAGCACAATCCCCCCTTACAAACCTGCTTACAAGAGGCATGATTTTTATATGGCGAATTCCCACATGGAAGCACTACTTTTTTGTAAAATCACTGCGTTTTTCATGGCTTACATTATTCCGTGAAGGAATAGCTTCCAAAAACCGCAGCTTTCATACCTTTGATTAATTGCTTCTATACTGTATACAAGAAGCGCAACACAAAAACTTATGCAAAAGAACAACAAGCAAAACAAACACACAACACAGTTAATATGTAATTTTTAAAATAGAACGAAACTGTACGCAAATTAAAAAGAAAACAACAACAAATCTAGTAATTGACCACACAAAAATTTGCTTGCGTCCTCTCTGCTCAAAAACAATTTGCTGACTGATTGCGTAATAAAAAAGAAGTAATTTTAAGCATCTCTTGTTTTCGATTACATGTCGGGAATAATCGTAAACACATTTTGAAATCATTGCAATACAACGTGCTTCCATGTAAGAGATTAACAGAAGCACTTTGAACTTTGGTCTTAAATTTTTTCTTTTAAATAATCATTTCAACTACTCCCTTACAACCTGCTTACTTATAAGGGATTATGCGAAGCTATTAAATAATTTTCATTTACTTATATTGAAAATTGACTTCCCTGTTGCTTCTAAGTAGTTTGTAATAGCCAGCGCATATATCAGCGCTCTTGTACTTTTCTTGCTTCCGAAAACCTTAAAATTTTTTACTGGGATTCGATAATTTACAGCCAATTTTAAGGTTTGATTTTAAATCAAATTTATATTTATGATCGTTTTAACTACAAAATTCACATAAATTAAACTTAAAGCTGGAGATCCACAGCACGCGTTACTCGCTTTTTCGCAGCATACGCAGCTGTCAAAATAGTAGAATCTGTGTAGTTATACGTAGTAAGTTAAGTAGTAGATGCCTTGATGCGAAAAGTAGGTTTACTTTCTACTTTTGTAAGCGTCACAAGCAGCGTTCGAACAAATCAGCTGATTTTGACAAATTAAATTTTATTTTTACTTGTGCTGCTGCTGCATAAAAAGCGTTGCATATAACTTGAAACATAGAACGCAAATAAGGTTATATAAGCATGCGCTGCGTGGAGGCGAAAACGCGTGGTATGGATCTCCAGCTTAACTCACCAATCTGGTTCATTTAAATTCAATTTAATTTTCCATTGTGTAAAACTTGGCAACTTGGTAAATAAAATTTTTTACGATATTTTTTTTTTTTTTTTGTATTTAGTAGTGCTGTCATACTTTCATTTTAATTAAAGAATACTTTCATCTTAATTAAAAAATACTTTTTTATAACACTGAAAAAACAAAACTGTATTTAAATTAACAGAATATAGATTTGAATAATTTCCTTAAAATTTCTCATTAGTTATTTAAGGAATGAATAAAATTGCTTAAATTAGAATTTTGCTAAATTTTCTTTTATAGCAAATTTCGCATATTCCGAACAGAAAGTTTTTAACCTTTTTTAAAAACTTTTTTCGCAAATTCTATTTTTTTGTTAATATAAGAAAGATTTTTAGTATCAAAAATTAATTTATGTAACAAAATCAAAAGTTTAAAAACTGAAAATAATGTAAATTAAAAATTTCGGAAAAGCAAAAGTGAGGATTTATCCATCTAGACCCTCAGCATTTGATTTAATGCCAAATACACTTTTTTGAACTTCCGCTTTATCAACACATCTAAAGCAAAAACTGTGTTCAAATGGCACGATGTTATATTGGGCATACTTGTTTACTGTTTGTCTTTTAACTGGGAAATTGACAAATTTGTTGTTTAATTCGTTTACGTCCACATTTGAAACAGAAGTAGTGTGTCTACTCTTTCCAATACCTACTTCACGAATATTTTTCCACTTTTCTTTGCTTAATAGGAATTAAGATCAATATTATAGAAATTAAAAACATAATGAAACTAATATATACCCTTTTACCTTTGGTGAAGGGTGTACAAATAAGCAAATCTATTGAACCCCTTTTTACAATTCCACTTATAATTCCCTCAACAATAAATTTCAGTGTATTTATCAAATATGAAAAACTGGGAACTTTGCACGTCATACATAAATTCCTTCTTTACATCCCAGTAAAAAATGGTGCTTACTGGTAAGCAGGTTTGTAAGGGAGAGAAGCACAATCCCCCCTTACAAACCTGCTTACAAGAGGCATGATTTTTATATGGCGAATTCCCACATGGAAGCACTACTTTTTTGTAAAATCACTGCGTTTTTCATGGCTTACATTATTCCGTGAAGGAATAGCTTCCAAAAACCGCAGCTTTCATACCTTTGATTAATTGCTTCTATACTGTATACAAGAAGCGCAACACAAAAACTTATGCAAAAGAACAACAAGCAAAACAAACACACAACACAGTTAATATGTAATTTTTAAAATAGAACGAAACTGTACGCAAATTAAAAAGAAAACAACAACAAATCTAGTAATTGACCACACAAAAATTTGCTTGCGTCCTCTCTGCTCAAAAACAATTTGCTGACTGATTGCGTAATAAAAAAGAAGTAATTTTAAGCATCTCTTGTTTTCGATTACATGTCGGGAATAATCGTAAACACATTTTGAAATCATTGCAATACAACGTGCTTCCATGTAAGAGATTAACAGAAGCACTTTGAACTTTGGTCTTAAATTTTTTCTTTTAAATAATCATTTCAACTACTCCCTTACAACCTGCTTACTTATAAGGGATTATGCGAAGCTATTAAATAATTTTCATTTACTTATATTGAAAATTGACTTCCCTGTTGCTTCTAAGTAGTTTGTAATAGCCAGCGCATATATCAGCGCTCTTGTACTTTTCTTGCTTCCGAAAACCTTAAAATTTTTTACTGGGATTCGATAATTTACAGCCAATTTTAAGGTTTGATTTTAAATCAAATTTATATTTATGATCGTTTTAACTACAAAATTCACATAAATTAAACTTAAAGCTGGAGATCCACAGCACGCGTTACTCGCTTTTTCGCAGCATACGCAGCTGTCAAAATAGTAGAATCTGTGTAGTTATACGTAGTAAGTTAAGTAGTAGATGCCTTGATGCGAAAAGTAGGTTTACTTTCTACTTTTGTAAGCGTCACAAGCAGCGTTCGAACAAATCAGCTGATTTTGACAAATTAAATTTTATTTTTACTTGTGCTGCTGCTGCATAAAAAGCGTTGCATATAACTTGAAACATAGAACGCAAATAAGGTTATATAAGCATGCGCTGCGTGGAGGCGAAAACGCGTGGTATGGATCTCCAGCTTAACTCACCAATCTGGTTCATTTAAATTCAATTTAATTTTCCATTGTGTAAAACTTGGCAACTTGGTAAATAAAATTTTTTACGATATTTTTTTTTTTTTTTTGTATTTAGTAGTGCTGTCATACTTTCATTTTAATTAAAGAATACTTTCATCTTAATTAAAAAATACTTTTTTATAACACTGAAAAAACAAAACTGTATTTAAATTAACAGAATATAGATTTGAATAATTTCCTTAAAATTTCTCATTAGTTATTTAAGGAATGAATAAAATTGCTTAAATTAGAATTTTGCTAAATTTTCTTTTATAGCAAATTTCGCATATTCCGAACAGAAAGTTTTTAACCTTTTTTAAAAACTTTTTTCGCAAATTCTATTTTTTTGTTAATATAAGAAAGATTTTTAGTATCAAAAATTAATTTATGTAACAAAATCAAAAGTTTAAAAACTGAAAATAATGTAAATTAAAAATTTCGGAAAAGCAAAAGTGAAAGTTTTCTACTTTTCATTTTTATTTTAAACTAGCTCTGCTCGGTGCGCTTCGCTTCCCCCTTTGAAATTAAATTAGACAAATTTTTTTTCAAACAGATCTTGTGTATCGATTACGAAGCAAATAGTATCAAATTTACATACTTTTACTGTGACCGTTCTACTGATATACAGAAACCTACATAGTGCTGATATTGAAGGTGTCATGGTGATTTCTCTCTTTTGTGAAGAAAACCAAACTATTTGATTCGAATTTAAAAACTTTTACCTACTGTGACCGTTCTCCAGAAAGAAATCTTTATTGTCTTTGTATGAAAGGGATTAATATTTGCAAAAAATCTTAATTCGTTTACGGCAACCGTTCTCGGGATTACTGTTATTTACAATATCTTTTAAACGGAGGGCCACTCCCACTTCTCCAATCCACTCCACTTTTTGGCAGATGTTGTGTATTGATAATGAAGTTATTTGTTTTAAATCTAAAAACTTTTGTGTGTCCGTTCTCCACACAGAAAAAAATAATTTTCATATTTGAATACGAAAATCGCATATTTGATAAAAAAAAATTTTTGAATTTTCTGCGATGACGATTTTTGCATTAAGCCTGGTACTCTGTTCAACATTTCACGTGATATGCTGTCAAAATGCATATGAAAAAAACTTGTGCGGAATATTTATGAAATAATGTTGATGGAGTTGTACTATGTTTATTTTGTGAAAAGGTTCCGAAATGTTTCTGGCAACATTTTTTTTACAACTGCGAAATAATGTAAGCTGCCTTTATTTCACGTGGAATTTTAAGCAAAAGCAAAAAAGTATGAACTTAATATTAAATAAGATATACAAAATTAAAATAACACAACCGGTAACAGTTTTTTATCCATATTAACTTTTTTTTTATTAAAAAAAAAATTATTTTTGTAAAATATATGTGGCGTTGGTTTACATACACGAAGGAATAAAAACGTCAAATTGTACAATACTTTGAAGGAATAAAAACGTCAAATTGTACAAACTCGCAATATTGGTAACATTGATAAATGCCAAAATTTTCGTGTGGAATAATCAATGTTGCTCAACATTTTTCACAAATTTGAACAGAGTACTAGGCTTTATTGATAAAAAAGTTTGTAGGTATAGTTATTGAATTTTTAGTCAACAACCAAGTTTATTGAATCAATAAAAAAAGTTGTTGCCCAAAATAATTTTTTTCAACAAAATGTTTACGTGATTTGTTAAAATAAATTGTTGGCAGGGTTACCGTTGGAAATTTTCGAAAAGGGTCACAAAAAGGGGATTTTCCAGAAAAAGGGGTAAAAAAAGGGTATTTCAATAAAAAGGGTCAAGTTGTTTATAAGCAGTATTTCCCATTTAAATGAACATAATAAGACCAAGTTTTTTTATAAGCAAACAAAAAAATAATATTTCAGGTGGAAGAGCTCAAAAAATTTAATTTTTTTATGGAATGCTCTGTCCTGTTTTTAACACCTGACAAAAAGTATATTCTTTATCATTAATTTTTTATGTAATTTACCGATTTAGCGATGTCAAATAAATTTTAGTGTTTGTTTTAAATTTTGCAATCGTTCGCGAATTGTAACCATTTTCTCGATTAAAGCGATTTTTTCCTGTAAGTGTCAGATTTTTTAAAGATTTTACGATTTTTTAGACTTTGCTATCATACCGCTGTTACCAAATATTTGGAAATTTCCGCTAATTTAGCAATTTTTACTTCTTGTTTTCATTCCTGTTAGCGCACTCTCAACACTGTCGATTCAAAAGGGGGCGAAAAGTTCAATACCTTTTGACATTAGTAAGGGCGAATTTTTTTGAATGAAACATGCTACTCTTTAAGAGAGCAAAACGCCAAATTGCATTTTTTTAATAAAATGTCAAATTTTTGTTTTGAAAAGAAACCATCGTAAAAAATAACAAATATGTATATGAGCTATGTTGGCTTTTAGGGAAATTGTACTTTACTATCAAAAATCAAGGAGAAGAAAGCATGGAATTGTAAGTTTATACTTTGAGTCTGTTCCATATCAAGCAATGCTTATTTCGAAATCATTCGTTTAGCACTTCTGCTCCTCAGTGTTGACAAAAAACAAAATGTGAGAGCTATTTCCAAAAAAGGGTAAACAAGTGTCACAAAATAGGTGATAATGATACAAAAGTATAATTTAAAAAAAGGGTCATAAAAGGTATCAACACCGTCGAAAAAGGGTCAAATTGATACTTTAGTATCACAACGGTAACGCTGATTGTTGGAAATGTTGAATAAATCAAACAAAATGATTATCGAATCTTTATTTATTAATAATGATGTGCTTAATTCCCAATTTTTATTTTTTGATAATTACACTAAAATTTATTATTGGGGGATGAGCTAGTTCTAATGCGCATTTCGTTGTTTGCTTAGGCCAGATCATCAGGAAACCTTTTTCTAAAGACTTTGGCAAAACTAAAGATATTTAACCAAATTAAACTGTTAAGCGAATGAGAATTATGACCTATTATAAATTGGACAAGAGTTGTAAAAAAAATGTTTAAACGTTGGTTCAAATTTTTGTTTTATTGTATATTATAATAGTCTGGTAGTGTATAAAGTCATTTCTGAAAAATTGTAGGAATAGAACTATTACAAAAAAACTTTATAAAATACATAACTGAAATTTAGCTCATAGAATAAATTCGAAAAATAAAAAATGTTGAATAAAATATTTAAATATTTCATTATTAAATATGTTTTATTGAGTGCTATTTTGCAAAGTGTATATTTGATAAATTTTTTCATTGAATCAAACAAAAATTTTGTTGAACAAAAATTATATGAGATATTTTTTTCTGTGGAGATATGGAGTTATTCATCTTGTATTTGTTTGTAATTTTACAAACATTTATGCTTTTTACCCTGTTAGTATTTAAATTTCCAAAAATCTCTTTCAGGAATCTATTCGTTGGGAGACTTATCCGATGTCGAAATTTTATGTCTCTCACTTCAGCCGTTATCAATTTGATTCAACATTTTCGCCCTAAGGGGGTACTGCTCCCCTGCCCCTATCCACAAAATATGTAGTCTATTTTATTTTTGGGGCTCACAGTTTATTTTGAAAAGTGTAGTATATCATAAGAGTGGGTCCTACAAAGGCCTTTGTCTTCAGATATACGCGATTTAATATTTTCGTTCTATGGGGGGTACTGCTCCTCCTCTGTCTACTCCACCCATTTATATTTTTTAATTAAAGGTTTATCATAAAAGTGGCTTTTACCTCGTTTGACTCTTGCAATAATAGTTCTCCATTTACGCAATATTAAGTGCATATATGCATCCTATGGGCGTATTGCTCTCGCAGCACCTACCCCTTTTTTCAAAGGTGTAGTTTACCATAAGAGTGACTCCTACCAAGTTTAAACCTTCTGACTATAACAGTTCTTAAGATATGCGATATTTAACATTGGCGTCCTATAGGGGTACCACTTCCCCCGCTGCTACCTTATTTCAATTTCGGGGTTCAGAAGACCCTATTGCAAAAAGTTCAAGAAAATGGGTGCAGCATCCTATGGTGGATACCACTTTCCCCGCCTCTATCAAAAAAATAAGTAGCCTTTTTTTCGGGGCTCACGTGATGTTACTGTAAAAAATTTCAGGAAAATCGTGTATATATTCTGGATCCTTGAGTTATTATTAGTCGATTTAGCCATATCTGTCTCTCTATCTGTCTGTCCGTCTTTCAAAAGACTCAACAGAAAGGAACAAAATTGGTGCCAAATTGTTTCTAGTTCTCCTAAACAGGTTGGAATTAAAATCCAGCACAATCCGGTCAATAGGAAAAGAGTGTCTGGGTAGGCTAGCTGGTAGTGAGCTAGTCTATCAGCGCCGGGGTTGCAGGTTCGATTAGCTTAGGGAATTAAAAAAAAAGTGAAGAACCCTTGTGTGGAGCAACCATTTGGGTTCATAACGAATAATGTTATTGGAGTAAAATTTAGTTAATCATAGTTACGTAAGCTTTAAAACCACTCTGCCAAATGTCGGGAAATTGGACTTTAATTTACCAGCCGTCAATTTAAATCAACTTAAAACATTAAAATAAGGAACAAAAATGTTTGTTTCTGCATTGAATTTGGTTTAATTTAGGTTTTTTAAGTACTAAAAATTGCTCTACCGATTTTTTTTGAAGAAATATCCATCATTTACTTTAGGTCCAATATAAAAACCTTCCTGAAAATCGTTTTTAGAAGCCTTACCATTTTTCTAAAACAAATCATGATAATGAAATTAGACAACGAATTAAAATACTGTGTGGTCAGCTTTTATAAAGATTGGCTTATAATTTATAGATCCCTTATAAAGTCCACTTCTGAAATATTCGAGCTATCGGTGGAGGGTATTAAAGATTCGACACACTCTTCTTTGAGCTGATATAAATATGTAAAACACTTAATGACAGTGTGAAACATTGATGTTTGTGGAGGTGTATTTGCACTGGCTGCTCTTTTTTATACTATTTACTCGTTCGATAGGATGCGATAAATTTATTTTTTTTATGCTTTTGTTTAAATTTCAAAGTGAATCCCTATGGTTGGTTTATCCTTCTGTTGCCAACATTGTGAGTCGTGTGGGGGTGAGTGTAGGTGGTTCTTGGGAGTTTATGCAAATGTAAACATTTGTTTTCCTGTTATTTACACACTTGATTCTTTTTATGCATATTTAGCTTTTTCTCTATTTGGTCTCAGCCGCTATTCTTATTCTTCTAATTGGGCTGAATGTTGCTGTTGATTTTGCTTTTAATACTTTCCAGATGACTTGAGGATATTTTTGTTTTCACTGTCTTTTAACAAAATAACGCACCAGTGGTAATTGTAAGTTTGTTGCATTACTTTTAACATGAGTGGAGAAATACCGCAATAACTCCTTGATATTTGCTTTTATTTTTTTTTATTAAAAAATTTGCCTTTAAGTTGTTATGTTAAAGGAATAAGTCTCTGGTTTTATAATCAGTATATTGCTGTGTGGTTGGGTACTTTTGCTTAAGTCCTTAATGCATTAAATGTGGTTGAATGTGTAGTTTGTGTTTGGGTGTTTGTGGTTTGTTTACACTTGTAATCTGTCACCCGTTCAACTTGAATCTGTAGCAACCACTTGCACATTGGGCAGTGTTTATTTGTAAATGTAAGAGTGTGTGTGTGTTTTTAAAGCTTGTTGCTTTCCGGTAGTTTTAAAAGCAAACATTTATTTTTTTTAGTTTTAAGTAATATATTTACTATACGGTGTTTTTTAGCTGCATGGGAACTTTCGATATCGATAACTATGGTTTGACAGCTGTGAATGTCAAACTGTGTTGACATTGCTGTTCAGTAAGGTTTGGGAAGTCATCATAAATCCTGAAGTTGTGGAAATTTACTTTGAAAAAAAAATTTGTTCACGAAGCGCATAGAGCACTTCGTCCATTCAACGAAGCTCATTTATGGTAAAATAAGCAAAATTGCCGTATTTAAAGCGAACACAATGTTTAAGTCTTTAATGAATCACCATTAGATCTATTAATATTGTCTGTTTGGTATGGCTTACAAGCTCTTGCGAAATGAGCAAGTAGCTGCCGTTACGGTAAATGGCGAGCGCTATCGAGCCATGCTGACTGAAGTGTTTTCCGAAAATTAGTCAGCTAAACGTTGACGACTTTAGGTTCCAACTTGGTATACAGCGCGCTTAATTATAGATTTATTGCAAAATTAATTTTATTGCAATTTAATTTCCCGAGGTGGTCCTCGTTCATGCGATTTATCGCCTCTGGATTACTTTTAATGGGGCTTTGTTAAGTCATTGGTTTATGCCAACAAATTGGCAACTCTTGAAACATTGAAAGCCAACATCTAAGCCACCATTGACGCCATACGGCCAGATTCATAAGAAAAAGTAGTCAAAAAATGGACGTTAGAACTGAAATATGCAGAATGAATGCCATGAAATTATCAACCAGTGCCCATCTTCTGTAACTCCCGCGTCAAGAAATTTTTCGGTTAAAACATGAGAAATGAAACAAAAATGCCATACATTGAAACAAACACCTGTTTTTCTCACTTAACTGCGTCTACAATATTTTTGGCGATTAATAGCTGTCACGTAAGGAAATTACTTGCCAATTTACAGAAAAAGTGTGTCAGTAAAATTTTTGTGAGAAAGTTTCCGTTTTGAACTGTCAAATAAACTCACGAATAAAAATGGGATGAGAAGAAATTTTGTCACAAAAAAATATATTAAAAATGCAATGAATAATAAAGCTTGAGAGATAAGTATTTTGTTCTTGTTGTTTTCTTTTCGTCCTTTACTATAGAAGAAAAGTCAATTGAGTTTTCTAAAGATTGCACAGGAGTCAGAAAAAAGATAAAGTGCCAAATAAACTACAAAAACCTTAATTGTCCATTTTGCTTAAACAAAATTTAATTGGCTTTATTAAACTGTTATTTCGTAGCTTATTAAGTACTTTTATGTTAAAGATACGGCAATGGAACAGCAATTTTATTATCTTAGTCGTTAGCAGAGAAAGCCAATGAGTATAAAAAAAATTAAAGTACTCTAGCACATATCGACAATTTTCAATACGTGTGCGTACTCGTATCTGTTAATTCTCATACTTGTGTATATCCATGCGCATTTGATTTCATTCATGCATGTTATCATACTTATTGTGTTTCTTGCTCGCACATATTCAGACACACCCATAGTTATAGCATTGACTTCAAACATTTTTTTTTTTTGTTCAATTTTTTCATAAATGTTGCCAGAATTTTTTTTCCAAATTGCTGAATCACAAATAAATACGTTTTTTCAAAATCGTTTGAGTACAATTCAACAAAATTTTATTGAAAAACGATTGTTGACTTTAAAAAAATTTCTGTGATATAAAGATTTGCGTTCTTATTTAAGAAAATCTAAAAAAATGACTAAATGGATGCAAATTAAAATACGTCGTGTCATTTTAATCGTTCTTAATAAAAACAGAAAAAGTTACCGTAATCCAAAAAAAAAATCGAATATTCATATTGGCAGTTAAGAAATGAGATATCACAGGTAAATACATTCATTTATATTATGAGTTTGAGTAGTTTATCTGTTGCCAGTTGCATTTTTAAGACGTTAAAAAATGGTTTAAAATTTAATTGCTGAAGTCAATCAGTATGCCAACGAAAATGTTAGCCTTAAAGAAGACTTCGACATCATGCTATGGTGGAAAAATAACTCCACAAGGTATCCACGCTTGTCTTAATAAGAATCAAGAATTTTATGAAATTTCCTGCCTGCAGCGCAGCTTTAGATTAATATTTCTCTTTAGCTGGAAACATAAAAAAAGAAACAGGAAAGATCCCAAAATAGTTGATAGCCTGCTTTTTTAATTATTTTTATAAAAAACCTCTTTCGTAAAATAGATTTTAATTTATTATAGCTTTAGAAGCATTATTTTAATTTGATAGCAAATATTTATGTTTTTATATAACTTTAACATAAAAATTTTTAGGTCGTGGCAACACTGCTTGCTTTAAAATAACCATACAAAATGTTGAAGTTACTTGTCGATACTTACGATACATGCCTTTACTCATACGCATTCAAAGGATTACCCATAAGCATGCGTGTTTGTTCATACTCATACCGGTCGATATACAAACTTATTCATGCTCATACTTATTGGTAGTCATACCTGCCTGTACTCGTGCTCGGTGGCGTATGAATAGGTTATAAGTATTAAAAATATAATTTTTTGGCTTTCTCTGGTCGTTAGTGAAATTAATCGAATACCATTGTCACTTGATATTTTCTACGGCGCTGTTTAAGTCGACAGGAAATTTTGCGGTGGCTCAAATGAAAGTTAAACAAATTTTAGTTAGAAACAAAATAAATTTGGTAAACACATTTTAAATAAACAAATGTGTTTTAAATACATTAAATAAATTTTAGTCTTCGACCAAATGCTCACTATGGAGTATCACTTGAATAACTTAATTCGTCAGGCTGAATACTTAACTTGACTTTTTTTTATTTTACAGCGTGGTAGACAGTATCGAAACAAAAATTGTCTTTCGCATATTTACATTGAAAACAAAAAGAAATTTGTACTTGTTATTATTGTTTTCAATATGTATAAATATAAGAATGAAATGTTCTTGCCGACATCGTGGGCCAGGCAGTTAGTTTTCCAAAAATACACAAATGCAAAATATCGTTGCACTTTAAAGAAATTTAACAGAAACTCTGTGTATCTTGTTGTTGTATTTAGCAAAAGAGCTACGATATTTTGCATTTTTGCACTTTTGCAAGACTTATGCTGAACTCCGCTATTTTTTAAATTTATTTATTTTAATTAAATTAAATAAAAGAAACAAGCACTAGGCATAAAACAAAATTATTAGAAATTGGATTTTTTTTGTCAGATTTTTAAAGAATAGTCCATATCGACACAGCATTCTTACGAAATACCAAATTACCGTCGACTTAATATGACAGTAAGAATTCTAAATCGGTGCAAAGTAAACAGAACTGCAGGGTTTTTATTAGTGTTATTATTATTGTTGCCACTACGAAAGTTGTAGTTTCTGCATCAGTTAGTCAGTGTAACGAAATAATATTATTCCAATGAGAATAAATGTTAATGTTTATCAATAAAATGCCATTAATTAAATGTAGACTCTCTTGTGCTTTAAGCACTTTAATGTTTTTGTGTGTGTGGATTTCAATTACGCCAGTTATACGACACCATCGAAGGGATGCATTTTATTTAACTTGAAACAAATTTTCTTAAAATATTTTCTATTTGCAATATGGGTCCTAGACCCACCTTAAAGTAAACCGATCGACTCAGAATCAGAATTTTTAAGTCGATTTAACGATGTCCGTCCGGCTGGCAGTCTTGCTGGCTGTCCATGTATTTTTGTGCGCAAAGTACAGGTCGCAATTTTGGAGATAAATTTATGAAATTTGGCACATAGGTTGTAATTGGCACAAGGTAGACCGCGAGGGAAGACAGGGGGTAACTTCGCCCCTCTGGAAATATCAAACCGATTTTACTGAAATTTAAAACATTGATAGAAACATATTCATATAGACAGATTAGGTATGCATTTTTTAAAAAATAGAGCCAAGAGGGGGAATAGGGGAGTATCAACCTGATAGATCTATATTCGTATAGCCACATAAGCTATGCAGTTTTTCAAAGATAAGACAACGAGTGGAGGTAGGGGGCAATTTCTGCCTCTCCGAAACTATCACAATGAAATTGAAATCATATAAAGATCATTAGCTATGCATTTTTCAAAACTAGGTCCCAAATAGTTCCACTTGCAAACATTTGTTCTTATATACCATGGTGTAGGGTATCATATGGTCGGGCTTGACTGACTATACTTTCTTACTTGTTTGTTTTGGAGTTATAAAGAAATATATTGAACCTGTAAATGTACCCGGTTATTGTTTTCTTAGTCAAACTTTTGCTATTTTTTGATAAACGATAATAAAACAAAAAAATAATCATTTAATTTATATTTGTGTTTATATTTAATTAGCACTAGCTGACTCAGCAAACTTTTTTTTGCCATATAACTTATTTCTTTCAGATGTTACAGCGTCTGCATGCCAAATTTTAAGAAAACCGTTTGATTAGTTAAAAAGATAACAAAAATTATAGGCTATAGTTCTTTACAGATGTTACACTATTTGCCTGCCAAATTTCAAGAAAATCAGTTGATTAGTTAAGAAGATATAGGGATGGGGAGCTTTTAATCCTCTTGCCCTATTTCATGCCCTGTTCTCTTTCAGATGTTACAGTGGCTGCATGCCAAATTTTAAGAAAACCGGCTGATAAGTTGTGAAGATATAGGGAGGGGATCTTTTACCCCTCTTTCTTCACGCCCTAAATAATAAAAACTATAGGCTTTCCAGCTGTAACACTATTTGCCTGCGAAATTTTTAGAAATTCGGTCAATTAGCTGAGAAACTATTTGGGGGGGGGGGGACTTTTACCCTTCTTACCCTTTTTCACATCCTAATCCCAATTTCCTTTCAGATGTTACAGTGTCTGCATGCCAAATTTTAGGAAACCCGATTGATTAGCTTAAAATATTGGGGAGGGGCAGCTTTTACCCCTATTGCCCTATTTTACGCCCTATTCCCTATTTTCTTTCAGAGGTTACAGTTTGAGGCTATAGTTCTTTCCAGATGTTACATTATTTTCCTGCAAAATTTCGACAAAATCGGTAGATTTGTTAAGCAGATATAGGGAAGGGTAGCTTTTACCCCTCTTGCCCTATTTCACGCCCTATTCCCAATTTTCTTTCAGAGGTAATAGTGCCTGCATGCCAAATTTTAAGAAAACATTGATTAGCTTAGAAGATATAGGGGAAGGGGGGAGCTAATGCCCTATTTTGAGCCCTCTAGCTATATAAAATATACTGTGCGACCTATTCTTATACCTAACAAATACACATACAAAATTTCATAAGAATCAAGCCGATAAGGAGGAGTTCAAAATGAACTGCATTTTTTGTATGGGAATATATAGGAAAATCTAAGAGCCATATCTGCGGAACCTCTTAGCCGAATTCGTGCAAACTTTACTTATACCGTCTACAGACTATCCCCAACGTACCCTGAAATTTTGGTTGAAATTGGTCGATCCGTTTTCGCAGTTAGTGGTGACATCAAAGTGTACACTTCTTTTTATATTAATTAGCTATTCTATTTTCTTTACCAATCTTATGTACACTCTTATGTAAATGTGACGTTCCGTTAAAAAATAACCTGATAATGTTTAAATTTGTCTTCGTTTTTAAGTGTACGTTACACGTTGCTTTTTTACGTTTTTATACAAAATGCTCACACAACAAATTTTCTGTTTTCTTTTCAACACATTCACGTATTTTTATTTACTACCAACCATTGAATTCGAGCGCTTTGCCTACGTGTCCAAAACATTTACGTTAAAGTAACGAGGGCTTATAGGTTTACTTCAACATAAATGTTTAACAGCCCAAGTTTAAATTTATCCTAAAATCACCAATTTTGCTGTTGAGTGGCTTTAAACATAAAAATCACTTTACTAGCTGTGTCCAAAATCCACAACTCATACACATTTTAACATAAAAATCTAGTGTAGATTCTAGTCATTGTGTCAACCAATATTAATTAACATTTCCATTATTAATTGAAATTGTGTCTCATGTTTTTGTCTTTTATTAATTTCGTTTTAGGCTTCGGACCAGGCAAAACGTTACAATAGCCTGACAACACAATGCACAACGATTTCGCCTGTACAGGATTTAACAAACTTTGTGCGTATTCTCCCACCAATTACGGCACAATTGCAAAAGGCACAAAAAAGGCCATTTGCACCACCACAGCCCGCGGCAGGTGAACAGGATGACAATAGTGAATATAATGTGAGTATAAAAACAAGAGGGCTAAGTTACCCAAAACGCAAAAAATGTTGTGCAACAAGTATTTTACATAAAAATGTGGCATTTTTAATTAGAAGTATATTTTTATAACTAAAAAAACGCTTTTTGAAAAAAAAAAACCAAAAGATTTGTAGCACAAAGTTATACTTAACCAAGAATTTAAATTAACAAACAAGAAATATCAAGAAGTTTAAAGTAACTTTAACAAACGAAGGCCACACAAATCGTTCATTGAATTGAAAAAGCTATTCAGCCTTATTACGAGAGTCGTTGTCGTGATCAAATTCGTAGCCGTTTGAAATTTCAGTCGATATTATTTCAAATTTACAACAACTTTAATGTAAAACACATATCGCACTTGTTCAATAACACTCGGTGCGAATTACGGCATTCATTATTGAGCGAATTTGTCATTTAAATTTCATTATAATTCCGATCGATATCGAATGCTGTAATTTGCCCTCTGTATTAACTCAAAATTAAAAAATCTTCGGTAGAAGCAAAACAATTTTTACAGGTAGTTTTATATTAAAGGCATATGAAAAAAGTTTCTAAACAAACCGTTTCATTACCATACAATAGACAAATAGCACGATATTTTTACAGCGGATAGATATGAATATAACGCGTCGATTTCTTCCAAAAAGTGAATTTTTTTTTTTTTTTTTGTAAATGCACTATTGTTGAACAAGTGCGATATGTAGAAAGTTTGTCGTATTTATTGCATTAACAACAATCATAATACCAATTTTTAAAAACGAGTGGTTTTCGACTGCGACAACGACACTCATAATAATGGCCCATCGAAAATTCCCGCTTTTATCTTTTCGATGTTCAGACCAGGAATTTTCCAATTTTTTAAAATCAACACAAATACTCCACTGGTATTCGTTACATTTGCTTGCACAAGTGCAATATTTGGATATACAAGTTCATTTTTGTTGAATGAGCAATGCGAACTCTTCCATATTTGTTGCCATTGCGTAAGAGGACACACTTAAGGCTTCGCTTAGAGCTTTCTTTAAAGAGACGCCATTAATTTGGTTGGTATATTGAAAGGCTTTGTTAATCTGAGAAAAAATTAGTATCATTTACAGAAAGCAGAAATTATAGCAAGTAATTTTTGTACCTGACACCAGCAAGTTTTATTTTCTTCTAGAATCTAATTCCTCTGCAGATTCTTTATATAACTCAAGGTATCTTGTCAAATCATTTTAGTCTTCTTCAGTGAAAGCTTTTAGGTCTGAGGACGCCATTTCTTTGAAATCACTGTCGCTAGTCACTCCGTTAAACAGACAACAGGCTGTCTATGTAAGCCTTGTGCGCATGGGTTCTAATTGGTACAAGAAGCAAGCCTATTGGGGGGCATCGGTCCGTAATTTCACATAGCCCCCATTCAAGCTTCTTTCCGGAAATTGGTCTTTGTGGGCACAAACACGCAAATAAATAACATGGTTGTGGTAATCATATTCTAAGAGCAACATATTATGATAAGGATTATGATTGTAGTTACTATATTATGATAATAATTGAAACATATTATGACCAAATATATTCGTAATATTACATCATAATATTTTTCCCTTAATCATATTTTTATCGTGTTAATCGTAATAAGTTACGCAGTAATCATATTATTGTCATGTTAATCATAACAAATTAAGAAGTAATCATATTATGATAAAGTGGTGCTGTCACAATAATAAAAAAAAAAAATAATTTTCTTGCATCGAATTTTTACTTTTTACAATTTACAATTTTTTTATGAAAATACAATTTCTTTATTTTTTTAATTTCTTTAAACCTGTTCTTTTTTTAATTTATATTTCATTCGAATTGTTGGACCACTCACTAACAAATAGTTCGATGGCATATTTAATAGTATTTTCTTTTCTACAAAAAAATGTGACATTTTATTTAAAAACTGCAATTTGGTGTTTGTTTCGTAAAAATATTGCTTGTTTTATTCTTAAAACAAAATTTTTAAGAAACAGGCACCGAATTGCATTTTTTTTAATTAAAATGTCACATTTTTTGTAGAAAAGAAAACACCATAAAACAAACGGCACAACTGATAGAAAATAATTTTACAAATGCCGCTAACAAAATATTATTAGAGTAAAGATATTAAGATTGTATTTTAAACATACAGTATAACCCGGTTAATTACCCCACGCTTAAATGCCTTTCACGGTTATTTACCTCGAGTTTTAAATCCCCGTTTTTTTTCTTCCATTTTTGAAACAAAAATCCACGTATAATTGCCATATGCTTAATTACCCGATTCGGATAATTGCCTTAAAAATTTAACTCTCAAAACAAAATTATACCTAAATATCATTCGTTATCATTTGACAAAAACACAGCAAGTAATGCAACCATGTTTTACATGTTAATAATTTGAAAATATGCACTAACATTTTTTAAAAAAAATATGCCTAAAAAACAAAATATGGCTTGATTAAAAGCAAAATATTCAACAAATTAGTATTTGCATAAAAAGTTATGTTATGAGGTCAAGATTCAAATAAGATTTATATATTATCTAGATTCACCCAATTTATGAGATATTTTGTATTAAACAGATTAAAGTTTGAAGTTTGCATGGGGACTATGTGATATTATACACCGATTCTTACAATTTACATAGATTTCGTTCTTATGACAATTTAACGTATTTACCCAATTTGATCAAATAATCTAAAAACCGCTACCTTTACTTTTCGCACAAGGTTTACGTGGACATACAACCAGCAAGTGTTTCTGATTCGATCGTTTACTAAACGATGCTATAAGTTGCGAAAAACATTTATCTTCAACAAAAACTTGCTTTGGCTTAAAATTGTACAGTGAAAATTTAATGTAGGTGGCAAAATTAAAGCAAATTTTATACTTTAATAAATTATTTAAGCTTAAGGTCACTTTTTTAAAAAATTAATTAAAATGTTTTTCTTCTTCAGGAATTTTTTTTTAAAAAAGTGACCTTAAGCTTAAATAATTTATTAAAGTATAAAATTTAATAAATAAGGTCGAAGAAAAAGGATTATAATTATTAAAGCAACAGAAAATTCATCTGTTAACCAGAATTTTAAGCAATTTTTTGCTTAACATGTATTAAAATATGTTTTAAAAACTTAAAATATGTGTGCAATAAAAATGCAGCAATGGCTAAAATATGGAAATTATTTACAAACAAATCGATACCAAAATTCATTAAAAGCTATAAACGCATAAATATATTGTTTCTGCATTCATTGGTCGCACAAGAAAATTCATGCAATTGCATGTCTACGGCTTCCATGAGTAGTAGTACGATATGACAGGACATCTCAAAAAGCACTACAGATAAAATTTAAGACAACAAATCCCATTGTTTTTTATTGCTTTCTCTTAAGATTTAGCTGATGCATGTCAAACTTCCTGTCTTAAATTTTTTCATACATCAAAGTTAAGTTATCTTGTAAATAAATACGTCTAATTACCTCAATGAGGTAGCTAAACGTATTCTTATTATTACCTCAACGAGGTAGTTTAGCGTATTCGTTAAGTGCTTATCTCGCATAATTACCCAAAAATGTTGGCATTTTTGTCGAGGTAATTATCCGTGGAATACAGTATTATGAGTACATACACGTACAGAAAGTTATCTTGTTATGGCTATTTAATGTAGTTTCCGTAACCATGCCCAACCATATTTTTTCTCTGCGTGAACCATCTTATTATATATTGGTATTTAGATTAAATGCGGTCAAAGCTGATTTATTGCAATGTAAATCATCTTACCAAATTTTATTGGAATCGGCCCATATTTTACTACAGCTGCCATACTAATACTACTCCCGAAAATGACTTTTATGAGAGCAAGTATGTCATGTCAAAGTGTTGTGCTGGTGGGTTCAAAATAAACCATAGGGCCCATATAAACCCCCTTCCTAAAATCAAGTGAGGGCAAAAATGAAGATATCTAAATGATATTCGGCCCAAAGAACTTGCATATATATCTTAACATCAAATATATAATTTAGTTTTAACGGGTCCATGATTGCCCAGGGGTCCCGAAAAGGGTGCACTTGCAAACATGTGTTCTTATATACTGTAGTGTAGGCTATCATATGGTCAGGCTTGACTGACTATATTTCTGACTTGTTTTTTTTTTACTTCTTATAGAAAACCCTTAAAAAAATATGAAAAATTTGCCGAACAAAAAATAATTTTTTTGCTAAAGTGAAGTGATGAAGTGATTTAATTTGTTCCCTTTTTATATATTTCATTATTGCGGTTTTCTCCATTAATCTTTTTCGTTTCGCTTTGCAAATAGGAAATGACACCAATTTTACGCAATGAATTGGTGTTTGATCGCCATTCCTCTGTATCATTACGTTTGGCATTGGAATCATTGAAGCGAGAAGCGATGGATTTGGAAATGCAAATACGCCAACTACAGGTAATCACTACAAACAACAACAAAAGTTATCGTGTTGCCGTTTTGCTGTTCTACTTGTGTGCGTAATTTGTTTCCACTAACATTTGTTTGAAATTAATCTCTGTTTGCAGGATGCCATTGACGTTTTGAATCGCAATCAATTACGCGGCATAGAGGGACAACTGTATAATAAAGTCAACGAAACACAAGAAGATCTGCTTATGAATAAATTTGATTTACGCGCCAAACAACTGCACCTGGCAGCGATTCGTGCACAGGTAAGTGCCAGCAGATAGTTGGATGACTAAGTTTTCTGTATAGGAAAGAATACGATTAGTGCTTTTAAATTTATTTTTTATATATTGCTTTTTATTATCTATTCTTTTATTTTTTCATCATTTATATTGTTACTTGTATTACAATGATTATGACCTGAAGCAGCATTTAACAAGTTTAAGTTTATTGTCTTTTGTTTGGCATTTTGTTGATTTACGATGAGTGATGTTATTACTGGAATCTATTATTCCATATTATGGAGGAATATTATATTTATTTTTAACAACTTCGGTTACATGTTTCTTATTTCAAAAGGACGTCTTTTTAATTTAAGTGATTTAGTTAATTGGTTTATGGTGGCAGAACTTTTTTTAAAAGTTATTTACTCCTGATTTACTCCCATTAATAGATCACAGACATTAGTGAACCGAGTAAAGTAAGAAAGAATAGATCAAACTTGACCGCTTAAATGATAAAGATTCATTTCCATTCTCATTTAAAGGATGAAAATTTTAACAATCTTTAAAAAACTTTGCATACTTTCAGGCGCTCTTAGACATTTTTTTTAAAGGTGCTAATAAAAACTCTCCAAAACTCCTACGAGAATCGTGTCGCGAGATAAATAAAATTTTATTTACAACAAAATAAAGTTTGCAAATTTCTTACTTATAAAATAATTTTTGCAACAGTTTCCCGGTTTTTTTCAACGAGTTTCAAGTATTTATTATGTTTCTTGTCAGCGCAGTTGTTGATAGTAAATAATACTCGCACATTCATGCCCAAAAGGTTTTTATGCCTACAGCATAATAGTAGGGAGGGTATTATGCGTTTGTGCTGATGTTTGTAACACCTTAAAGTATTGGTTATCAGAAGCACTTTTTGAGTCGATCTAACAATGTACGTTCATCCGTTCGTCTGGCTGACTGTCCATGTAAACCTTGTGCGCATAGAAGAGGTCGAAATGTTGCATATAGCTTGATAAAATTTGGAACATAAGTTTTAATTGCCACAACGAACAAGCCTATTGAAAATATTGAGAATTGATCTATAATTTCTTCTTTCCGGAAAAGAGTATTTGTGCTAATTTACCATTTTATTATGTTGGTATTTAGATTAAATTCGCTTCAAATTTATTCTTATGCCACTTAAATCATCTCACAAAATTTTATTGGAATCGCTCAATATTTGACCATAACTTCCATACAAATACTACTCTCGAAAATCTCAAATATCTCATATATATGACGAATTAAAATAAAATTCGGAACAAAGAAAACTAATATGAATATTAATCTCATAACATAGTTTTGTTCTGGCGGGTTCATATTTGCCCACATGTCCCAAATCTCTAAGATTTGTTTTTAAATATTGCGGTGTAGGGTATCATATGGTCGAGCATGATCGACTCTACTTTCTTACTTGTTTTTAATAGTATTTATCTCAGCATAGTTCTATCATAATGATTTACATAAATCTATGGTCTGTTGAGGGGAGTGGCACCATACCGTCATGGCTGTTTAATCTTACGGCATAAGAAAATATAAGGACAAACAAAAAAAAAAATTTAAAATTATTTGTAAAAACTTTCAAGAATCTATGGAAATGAGTTGGAATTAGTTTAAGTTTTTTTAAGACGCCAATAGTGGAAAAATATAAAATAAGCTGCATTTAGTTTTTATTTTATATTAAGCTCTATAAACGAATACACAGATTTTAATTAAAGATACGATTTGAGATATTAAAAAAACTCTCTGGATAATTAAAAAGTGCATAATAATGCTTTCCAGTTTTGCACGGGCAATAAAACGGAATTTAATTTGCTTTAATTCAGAAATGTGGATAGAAATGAGGACAAAATATACTAATCTAATGAGTTATTCAAAATTAACATTTTATATCACAAACAAGCTTAAATTGCTTTAACGTTTTCAGAAAACATACACTCATACTTATACGTTATCTTTTAATACGTAATAAAATGAAATACGTATAGTAGGGTGGTTACAAGAAATCAATGTTAGATTTTCCATCGAAAAAGCCGCCTTATATGTGCCAAAAGGATGGAAAATCCGATTGACAAAGTTTAAGCGCAATCAGATAACACGTGCCTCGTTGAGCATAAATTAAGGAAAAACAGCGATTTTTCACTAAAATTCTTATTTCTTTGTCTTTATAACCGAAATTATACATTCTAGGAACCTGAGTCGAGTCTAGTTTTATAGGGAATTTTATTCTCATTTATTTTGATCTTGATAGTTTTGTTCCTTAACTAATTTAAGTTAAAAATCGCTATTTTCCCCTAATTTATGCTCAATGAGACACTTGTTGACGTTATCCGATTGGGCCTTAACTTCGTCAATCGGATTTTCCATCCTATTGGCACATATTAGGCGGCCCTTTCGAGGAAAGATAGCCCCTATAAAAAATTTACCATATACCTTGTAACCACCCTAATGTATAGCCTATGTCTAGTCTATGTCTAGTCTATGTCAAGTCTATGTCTAGTCTATGTCTAGTCTATGTCTATGTCTATGTCTATGTCTATGTCTATGTCTATGTCTATGTCTATGTCTATGTCTATGTCTATGTCTATGTCTATGTCTATGTCTATGTCTATGTCTATGTCTATGTCTAGTCTATGTCTATGTCTAGTCTATGTCTAGTCTATGTCTAGTCTATGTCTATGTCTATGTCTAGTCTAGTCTATGTCTATGTCTATGTCTATGTCTAGTCTATGTCTAGTCTATGTCTAGTCTATGTCTAGTCTATGTCTAGTCTATGTCTAGTCTATGTCTAGTCTATGTCTAGTCTATGTCAAGTCTATGTCTAGTCTATGTCTAGTCTATGTCTAGTCTATGTCTATGTCTAGTCTATGTCTATGTCTATGTCTATGTCTATGTCTATGTCTATGTCTATGTCTATGTCTATGTCTATGTCTATGTCTATGTCTATGTCTATGTCTAGTCTAGTCTATGTCTAGTCTATGTCTATGTCTAGTCTAGTCTATGTCTAGTCTATGTCTAGTCTATGTCTAGTCTATGTCCAGTCTAGTCTATGTCTAGTCTATGTCTAGTCTATGTCTAGTCTATGTCTAGTCTATGTCTAGTCTATGTCTAGTCTATGTCTAGTCTATGTCTAGTCTATGTCTAGTCTATGTCTAGTCTATGTCTAGTCTATGTCTAGTCTATGTCTAGTCTATGTCTAGTCTATGTCTAGTCTATGTCTAGTCTATGTCTAGTCTATGTCTAGTCTATGTCTAGTCTATGTCTAGTCTATGTCTAGTCTATGTCTAGTCTATGTCTAGTCTATGTCTAGTCTATGTCTAGTCTATGTCTAGTCTATGTCTAGTCTATGTCTAGTCTATGTCTAGTCTATGTCTAGTCTATGTCTAGTCTATGTCTAGTCTATGTCTAGTCTATGTCTAGTCTATGTCTAGTCTATGTCTAGTCTATGTCTAGTCTATGTCTAGTCTATGTCTAGTCTATGTCTAGTCTATGTCTAGTCTATGTCTAGTCTATGTCTAGTCTATGTCTAGTCTATGTCTAGTCTATGTCTAGTCTATGTCTAGTCTATGTCTAGTCTATGTCTAGTCTATGTCTAGTCTATGTCTAGTCTATGTCTAGTCTATGTCTAGTCTATGTCTAGTCTATGTCTAGTCTATGTCTAGTCTATGTCTAGTCTATGTCTAGTCTATGTCTAGTCTATGTCTAGTCTATGTCTAGTCTATGTCTAGTCTATGTCTAGTCTATGTCTAGTCTATGTCTAGTCTATGTCTAGTCTATGTCTAGTCTATGTCTAGTCTATGTCTAGTCTATGTCTAGTCTATGTCTAGTCTATGTCTAGTCTATGTCTAGTCTATGTCTAGTCTATGTCTAGTCTATGTCTAGTCTATGTCTAGTCTATGTCTAGTCTATGTCTAGTCTATGTCTAGTCTATGTCTAGTCTATGTCTAGTCTATGTCTAGTCTATGTCTAGTCTATGTCTAGTCTATGTCTAGTCTATGTCTAGTCTATGTCTAGTCTATGTCTAGTCTATGTCTAGTCTATGTCTAGTCTATGTCTAGTCTATGTCTAGTCTATGTCTAGTCTATGTCTAGTCTATGTCTAGCCTATATCCGAGATTTAAATAATAATTTCAATTTTTTTTTTTAAATCTTTTATAAATTTGAATTGCAGGAGGTTTGTTTGATTTAGGTTATTCTTTTAATAGTTGGGACTTTCAAGTACAGACATAGTTTCTAAAGCTATAACAACATAATATAAGCTTTTACGGTTGTTTCGAATACAATTAAGCATATAAATTTCGCATTCGAAAACGTGACAGACTTAACAAATTCAACAACCTACTGCATTGTATAAAAGTTTTTAGCTTAGCTAGTTCACAAGTCGTGCTAGAGATAAAAGCTTTGTGTATTTGTTTATGGTTTCAACATGAACAAAAACTTTTAGTAGTTCTCCAGGTCTTGTAAAGCTTTAAAGCAAAAAGCATTGTAAAAGAAAGCTTTTCTAACATGTTTATAAATATAATTAGCAACAGGTATTTGTGTATTACTAACTTTCACTTTACATCTGTTTTTGTGGGTTTCAACATTAAACCTATTGACACCTATAATAAGTAGTTGCAAAAAAGCTTAATCAGCTGATACTGTGACAGTTGTCAAAGAGCATGTGCCCTTCGTGCTAAAACAAAAATAAAGAAATCTGTCAAAATTGCAAAAAGATAAAAAAGGAAAATGCAAAAAGAAAATTTTTGGGAGTCTGTAATCAAACAATGAATACGATTTTTCAGTTTAGTGGCGAGTGAGCAAACGAGAGGTCATTAAAATTACGGAAATTAGCGAAATATACAAAACAAAAAGTGTTTATAATTGAATAAAACTCTAGCAAAATTTTAATAAGCCTTTAAATACATAAAGGATGTGCTCGAAATCATTAAGATTTTTTTAAAACAAAGAAAGTTTTGATTAGAAATCAAGTTTTTAAACTTTTTTAAAGAAAATTTATGATACAAGTTTTTGTCTTTATAGGATTCTTAGGTTTTTTCTGTCCAAGGACTTTAATGAAGTGGAAGTGAAAGTAAAAGTAAAACTTGCCGTGTTTTTTATGGATAAACAATTAAACAGATTTTTGTATATTTTTAAATTGTATAAAACGCCTTAATTAACTTACGAAGCGCACAATATTGAAAAATTGATAAATTTGTTCATTTATTGATAAAAAGAAAACAAAAATAATTCTTTGTTTGTATAGAAACATACAAAAACAATCATTGTTATCCTTACAAGTTGCCTTAAGGTGGGTTGGTTTTACAACAACAGCAACTCTCTTTGCATGGCTCTCTCTTTAATGTTTCAAGTAAAGTGAGAAATAAACAAACCAAATTCACCTCTATTACAATAAAATGGTGTAATCAAAACGGTATTTGAAAAGGATAGATTGTGTAAGTGAGCAAGAGAGAGAGAGAGAGGGAAAGAGAGAGTAAAATAGCATAAAAAAGTGTAATAATTTCCAATTGCCAAGTGTGATAGTGTTTGTGTGCTATAAAATTGTGAATAAAAGCCGTTTAAATGAATTGAAACGATTCAGTCACGTGCTGATTTTACATCGAAAACAACTCGAGGCGCGTTTTAATTCGCTTAAATAACAAAAAAAGAGGAAAAAAATCAGTAACACAGTAGCAAAAAAAAAAGAAAAAAACTGCCGTCTGTACATTATTCCTTGTAACAACAACTGTAAGAAACACTGTTGTTGTTTGTTTGTTTGTACTTTACGTTGTTGTTGCTGCTTTTTTTGGTTTTATATCACAGTTTGTGTGAAAGTGCGTGAATGTATATGTGTGGGTTTTATATATTTTTTTTATAGGATTTTGGGGATTTGTGAATGAATGAATGAATTTCTTGTTGTTCTTTGTACGAGTGCTTGCATGACAAAACAACAGGAAACGGAAAGCAAGTCTACCCCGATAAAAACGTAAAACACGTAAATAAGAAAAAAACATTAGAAAAATAAGAAAGTAAATTGTCTTAGGTCTTGTTAATAAAAAGGAATAAAAAAAAGTTATTTTTATGCCCAACACCTCGTCTTATTAAAAAAAAAAAAAAAATAGAAATAAAAAACAAAGATTGTAAAAATAAAAATAATCCTTAAAATAATTTAAATTAAATTATAAAAAAATTGTCCTTCAACAATACGCACAATTCCACCACAAGCCTTTAAAAAAAACTAAAACATACGAAACATTTTAAACGTTAAATTATTAAAAAATTTAATTACAAAATAAAAATTCAAGCCTTTAAAAAAATTAAGAACAAAATAAAAAAAACAAACGTAAATTGTTACTTAAATAGTTAAATATTAAAGAAATCTATTTATTAAGTTCATTATAATAAAAAATACTAGAAATTTATTATCTTTATAAAAAAAAAGAGTGTAATTTAGCTAAACATATTTAAATCAATCTTGATCCCAACTACAATTACAACTACCTACTACCAAACCAAAACCACTACCATCTCGTAAATATTTTCAATCAAACCATTCGAATCAATTGTTATTGTGAGTAAATTGATTTCGTTTACAAAAAAAAAAAAATCAATTTCCTGTTTTGGCGTAAGTAAATTTCCAGTTAAAAATAAAATAACACAGCTAAAAAAATCAAATAAAATTAGCCAACTAACAAAACAATAATAAAAGCACTCCATCAATATCAATATCAAACTAATAATTCAATCCTCCTTCTTCTAATAGTTTTTTTCTCTTTCTCTTGTAAATGTATACAAAAAGAGCTAAAAACACGGCTATGACTATGTAGTTTGCTATTCTTTTGCTATCGTCTAATAATTCTACTCTTCCTCTTCTATTTTTAACACCTGCTACCATCATCTAAAATTTCTTTTATTTTAGTTCTGTATCGATTTACTTGATATTCTTTTTTTATTTTGTCTTAGTTTTATCGAATATATATTTTTTTTTTTATTTTTTTTGTTGTTTTTTTTAACATTTGTGGATTCATATTTGTTTTGAAAAATGGCCTTTAAGTATTTTTTTGCTTTTGTATTAAAATAGTGTAATTAAATCAACAAAATATTATTTTACTCAAGGAAGGAATTTTTCAATATGAAATGGATTAAAATTTATTGATAATTTTTATTCTTAACTGAACGAGTGGTCAAACTCGGTTCGAACTTACATGTTGCTGTTAGTCTTTAGCCAAACATCAATCTTTTCACATATTTTGGTTATTCAAAATTTGCTATTTCGGACAAATACTTAGAATTTTGGATCGTTTTTAATTTTTGTCTTACCCTACTTTGGAAACCTGTGGCTCCTCTTGTGATAAGTCTATAGAACCCAAATCCAAAACATTAACTCGACTACAACCCGTTATTTGTCACCTCGAATTCTTTTCCAATCGAACTAACCGTTTATTATTATTTTCTTCTAAATTCTCACTGTACGACGTCTATCAGAAGTCTGAGAAAAAAAAGTAAGAGTCCAGGTTGTTAGACCTATCGTAAGAAATTTTTTCTTTGGACCGGAACTTTTGGCAGATATTTTACAAAAACCTGATGTATAAGGCATGGGAAAATCTGGTCCGTTATCCGATAATATTATTGTCTTTTAAGATATAGCTGAAAGAATGTCGAATGCCCATGATAGCACAAGAATGCGAATTCCTGCGGAAATCTATAAGACATATCGACAACACGTACATTTTGTGTCAGACATAAATCTGAACGAAGTCTTTTAGAATGAAGTCCGGAATTTCCAAAAACGTCTGGTTCAGACAACGTTGGAGTATTTTGCTGGCTGGGAGTATAAAAATACAAAAATTTATAGATTTATTTATATGAAACGATTTGTTAAAAAGTTCTGTAAAAAAAGTATATATAAATAGAAAGTTTTGCTTTTCGACTTTCCAAACTCATTCAAAAATTTTGTTAAATTTAAGATTGAACACTGAGAATTGGGCTACTGCCAGGGCTAATGAAATTTTATTCAACCCAACAGTGTCACAATTTTACTTCCATGAGTACTTTGCTACCGTTTCACACTCGCCCAGAATAAAGCCATAAAAAGAATTCAAAAATTGTTTTTTTTTCAGTACAAATGCACCGACACTTTTTAAATATTGTGTGCTGGTTTAAGCCATATTTTTCAAAGAAAAATAAGTAGGAAGCTGGTCAAACTCGACCATATGATACCCTACACCACAGCATTCCAAAACCAAATTTCGACATACGACCCAAAGGCTAATATTTATGTAAAAGTTCTTTGTGCTGCATACTATTTAGATACTTATCTTCATCTATATCAGATTTGCCAGTCCTTAAGTGATTTGTATATGGGACCTGCGGATAATGTTGGACTTTCCTGCAACATTTGTTCATGACAAAGTATTTATACGGGCATGCTCTATAAATCCAAATGAAGTGGACTTAAAATCGAACAAATTTTTAAAACCAGCCTGTAAAGAAAGTTCATAAAAATATTCCTTTTTGTATACTTCATACTCTGAGTACCAATTATCTCAACAAGTTCAACTCTTAAAAACAGGAAAAACTGCAGTCATTGTGTAAATAATTGAAATCAAAATTTGGTTCGATTTCAATTCCACTTCATTTCGATTTATAGAACATGCCCGATAGTAAAAGTTATTGTCGCCAATTTTTTTGTTAATACCAACATTTATAAGGAAGTTATGGCATTGAAAGCTGATTTCGATAGTAGTATTTGTATGGGAGGTATGGTCAATATGGACCGATTCCAATAAAATTTGGTAGGTGGATTGCAATAACAAAAGTTTGAAGCAAATTTTATTTAAATATCCATATAAATATAAGACACTTGCAAACTTATAATTGCTGTATCATGCACAAATCTGGAAGTGTCATAGTATCCGTGGACACTATGATACTACAAAAAGTGTCACAGTGTCCATGGACTTTATGACACTTTTAAAAGTGTCATAATATCCATCAGAGCAGTGTAATAAAGTCTGTGGACGTTATGACACTTTGTAGAGTGTCATAATGTCCACAACATGCTTACAAACTCGGAAGCATAGCCGGCCTTCTCTGCGAAATCGGCCTTCGTTCGGAAACAAGGCAGATTTTAGAAGCTTTTCTTAGCGAAACCGGTACTTGTTACCAGGGTTGCCAATTTAGCGCCTTTGGCGCTAGATTTAGCGCTTTTAACTGTCGAAAAGGCGCATATTTTTTCCTTTTTTTAAAAAGAGCGCTAAAATAGCGCTTTTATTGATAGGTACCAACATTTTTTCACTTTTATTTGCATACATTAAAATCAAGACACATTAAACCAAAATTTGTTTCCGTTTTGTAAATACTTTACTCTGAAAATCATTCTAAACAAGGAAAGAAGTTCATTTTCTAAAGAAATCCATTTCGTTTCTTAAAACAAGAAAATCCAAAAATAAATAACTGATTTTAACTTGTTTTGTTCGTATTAAGTAAAAGTTTCTTAAATAAAGAAACATTTTCTCATGATTAGAAAATTCACGTTTTTGGTATATGATCAAAAATTTCAAGAAGCATTTATTTAATATTTGTCTGATTTTAAAATAGAATCAAGAAATAAATTTTTCTTTAAATTTTTCCAGAAAATGCTCAAGAAAACTTGGTTTGATTCAATTAGTTTTTATTTAGATCGACATGTTAACAAATCAATCAAAAGGTTCTTATTTTTTTATATTAAGTTTTTTTTTTAACTAACTAGTGCTATACGTTTTTATGGAACAAATTTTGGCTTTTCTTCTGATTTTGTAAAATAAAAAGCAGCGAAAACTTGATTTGAAATAAATTTTTTTTAGCTGTATTTTAGAAAATTTTCGCTTTGAGCCATAACCTTTTGCTTAAACCAGGCAAACACAGGTTAATATAGAATAAGAAATTTTTGGCTTGGACGAGAAAAGTGCAAAATTTTAGTGGTTCAAGACATATTTTTTGGTGATTTAGTAAATAATTCTTTCTGTGTATATTTGAAATTATATTTCTTTAATTTTCCTGAAATATCAGAAAGTGTTTTATTAACACTGCTCGGCAAAAGACAAAAAAAAAAAAAAAGTCGATCTAGAGAACTTGTTTATGTGATTTTAATTCACTTTAGAGTGCTGAATACAAATAGTTTATTTAATCAAGTCTAGTTAACTGTTTGTTTACTGATTTCTTGTCTTATTTTATTCACAATATACCTGGATTTCTAATAAATTATAAAAAAAACTAATTTGCATGGAAAAATGGTCCCCACTATTTAAGAAATAATTTAGAAAATAATTATTTGTAAAAGACAAAGTCTAGACATGATAGAAAAAACTGAAAACGGATTTGAATTTAGAGCAGTAGTATTTTTATTTTTCATATATTTTTATTTAAAACAATTTTTTTGACAGCCAGTGTAATTATTAAAACTTGGTTCTTAAACATTTTATTAAGTTTTTTATTTAAATTTTATTTAGCGCTTTTTAGCGCTTTTTGATTGGGGACAAGGCGCTTTTTGATTAGAAATAGTTCACAACCCTGCTTGTTACACCATAAAGGAAAAAATACTTGCGCCCGCCCAAAGGCCGTCTGTGCAGAAAAGCTTAAGTAAGCGAAGCCGTTCTTTGTTATACCTGAAAGGAGAAAATCCTTGCGCCCGGCCGAAGGCCACAGTATATAGTTTAGCAAGTGTGCCCAATTGGGGACCCGTGTTCAATCACGGACCCGCTTTAACAAAATTATGTCATAAGGGTAAGATTCATGTTAAAGTGCCGAATATTATTTCGATTTCTTCTTCTTTATTGAGATTTTAAGATGGGGGTTTATATGGGAGATTTTGTCATGTTATTATCGGCAATTTTTATGTTAATACCAAAATTTATAAGGAAGTTATGGCATTAAAAGCTATTTTGAGGAGTAGGTTTTGTATGTGAGCTGTGGTAAAATAAATAAGTTTGGACCAAATTAAATCTAAATATCAACATAATAAGATGGTTTTTGGTCACAAGGACCCTTTTCCGGAAACAATCTTGTATAGGAACTATGTGAAATTATGGACTGATTTGCCCCATTTTATAATAAGATTTCTGTATAACGTGCTAAGTTCCCAATTTTTCATATTTGATAAATACACTGAGATTTATTGTAGAGGGAATGCTTGCTTCTATGCGCATTTCACTGGTTGCTTTGGCCAGCTCATTTTCATTAGGCTTGTTCCTTGTACCAATTAGAATCTATGTACCAAATTTCATCAAACTATTCTCTAAAATTAAAGATGAATCAAGTACCAATATTTTAAGGTGTTACAAACATCAGAACAATTGCAGAATACCCTCTTCAGTATAGTGGAGTGGGTTTAAAAAGTCAAACGGACTGATTACCCATCTTGGGCTCCGTTAGGTTAGGTTCCCGTGGCAGGCGTAATCAAACACAGCTCAATGGACCCACGTTGCATTACCATTTCGCACCGTCTCCCGAGGGTCCTATCCCAGTAAAAACTTCGCCTACTTTTTCAAAATGAATAGCTTCTTTAGCTCATTATTTAGGAGCTTTGTTCTATAACTACATCTATAACATCTTCTATAACTACTTTTTTCTGGATGTATGCAGGTAAAAAAAATAATGACTTATTTTTTAATGCGTTCATTTTGGGACATCCCTTGTAAAATTCATTGATTCTTTCATTAGAATTGTAAGCCCCCTTTTACACTCGGCAAGTTACTTGCCGACTACAACAAAGTCTGTAAGGAAAAAACAAATTTCAAAAAAATTTGTACAGACTTTGTTGTTGTCGGCAAGTAACTTGCCGAGTGTGAAAGGGGTCTAAGAAGTGCTCTTATGTTTTTCTGATTACTCAACACATTATTTTGTAGGCGAAGTTTTTACTGGGATGTTACCTGGCTACAAATATTCTCACTCAGCCACCCAGCCAATTCAATAAAGGTGTGGATACTGTTAAAATCAATATTAGAGAGACAAGTTTTGTCTCTAAGGGTTCTTCGACCAAACCGTCTAAATCTTGGATCTGCGAATGCCGGGCAATGACAAAGAAGATGTTTCGTTGACTCTTCCTCCTCCTCGTCACTGCAACTTTAACATAAGTCATTGTAAGGGAGTCCTAGCCTTTGGGCCAGTTATAACCGCAATAAGGCTTCTGAGGTGATGTCTGAACAGCTGTATTGCCCGCCTAGTCCTTTTTCATATAATATGGGCCAGTATTTCCTGGTTTCCCCACAGAAGGCTTCATCAAGCCTTCTCTGACCGGCAATAATATGAAATTTGTGTGCAATAAGTTGTTTACTCCTTGGGAGTGAAAGACCTATGTATCATATGCTAAATCGTTTTTATTCAAAGTGGTGCCTCCATGCGTCAACGAGTCCGCCATACAGTTTCCATGTTCGGAGATCCACTTAAGTGTAACCACTGAATATCTAGCTATCTCCTCCAGACACACCCGGCATTCTTGGAAAATTCTCGATGTGATAAACACATTTTCTATGGATATGATGACTATCGGTAATAATGTGAATATCCCTGCTAGATATTTCACCATACCGAATGTGCCTCGCGGCTGTGTAGATGGCCAATATTTCGGCAGTGACCCGGCAGCCTTATAGGAATACTCCAGTTTAGATGCTCGGACCCATCAAAGAACATCTGAATCACATTCACGGGAAGTTTTTGGTCATCATAGTGAACCATGTAATTCCAAATGCTTATGGTGAAGCCAGGATCAAAGATCTAAGGACAGGATCTTAGCATGTCCAATATTGTAATCCCTCTATGCTCCAGAGGTCCTAAGTCTTACCGCCGTGTTCGCAGCTAAACTTTTCGCCAAAATGTCTGGGGGTAACCAGTTCAAGATCGTAAACAATGCCTTAGAAGGGGATGCCATTAGAACAGCACCTGTTACCGAAATCGCCACCATTCTCATTGTACGTTCAAACTTGGATTGATGACTCTTCACCCATCTTAAATAAACGTTCAAATTTTTCATAAGACTGTTGTTTAAAATCCTTCAAAATTTGTTTTATTCTTAATTTGTTGCAAAAATATACGATTACACGAAAGCCTTCCTTGTAGAGTTTTTGTTTTTTTAAATTAAACATTTGATTAAAATATTTGCTTAAACTAAATTTTTAGCATTATTTTTTACTCGCCAAAATTAAATTAAGTTTTTTGTTAAATTTTAATTTATTTTTCTTTTTTCTCTCTCCTCTTTTGTAAAATAAAGTTTATAAATTTCCTTCTATTTAAAACTCACAGCCTGTGTAAATACAATCTAAATAAAGTAGAGGAGTACAAAAAACGCTCGTAAATCTTTAATAAACTGCATACAAAACTGCTCGCTCTAATTTAACTAAATATACTTTTACATTCTACTAGAAAAACTTGTACTTAAACTAAATGTAAATTTAAACTAAAAATAAATTTTTGCAACCCAGTAAAAAAATAACCTAAAAATAGACACAAAGAGAAAAATTCGGAATTAAAAAAAAAAAAAATTTCCGAATTAAAAATAAAACGAATAAATTTTGCTTGTGCCACCACCACTAAAATTTACAAAAAAAAAAAAAAAAACCAGCCACATCTCACATTGTAAATGCTTGAGTATGTAATTTAAATGTTTTATATACAACACTTAACTTTATATACTTCATAATACATATATACGTAAATATATATATAATCTAGTATATAGTAAACAAATCTACATACGAAAATCTGTTATTCTGTAAAATATGGCTCATCAATAAATTCTTTCTTAAATTCATCATCTCAAATAATAAAATAAATTAAATTCGTAGTGCTAAATTTAATTGAATGGATTAAATCACAAAAAAAGAAAACGTAGTTAAGATAATAAATCAATCATTTTAATTAATCAAAAAAAAAAAAAAAAAAAAAAAACACCGTTCAAAACCGGTATCTTTTTTTTTGTAAGAAAATTCAAAAATAGCTTATCATTTTATTTTTCTCCGTGTATTATTTGCATTTGTAAATTCGTAAACGAAAATGCGTGTTATAGTGTTGAAAAAGAATCGTTCGAATAAACGCGGCACTCCAACTGCTACAGCACGTGACACCACTGCCACCACTTATGTACCACCAAAAAAGTCACTGGCAAAAGTAAGCTAAACATTTAACAAACAAAAACTTTTCATCATAAAGCTTTTTTTCGTTTTTGTTTTGTAATAATTTGAAGGAATTGGTTGAGATAAAAAGTTTAAACCAAATACACTGAGACAAATGCAATGGAAAATATTTTAAAAATCAAAATAAATGGTTACTTACATCCAAGGGGTCTTGCATTCGAGAGTTGATTTAACCAAACTTTAAAAATTTTCAAAGCTTATAGTAAACATTTTTAAGAAAATAAAAGAAATGGGAACAAATACTCGATAGCGATCGAAATAACAATACAATATGCAAATGGAAAATCGATATCGAAAGCCGTATTTTGACAAGGACTGGGGCCTAATTCTTTCTCGATTCGAAAGCAATTTTATTTCTAATTCTTTTAGTCGATACTGAACGAATCGAAATTATTTTTATTTACTCAAGTTATTGCTTGACAACACTGAAAAAATAATTCCGATTCGTTCAGTATTGACTGAAATAATTAGATATCAAATTGCTTTCGAGTCGAGAAAGTACTCGATCACGACTGCCAGAATCAGGCCCCTGGACTTATAAAAGCTCACAAATTTCCAGTTAATTATCGAAAATATTTTTACACCCAAAAGTTTGAGAAAAAGCTAAAAAATTTCGCAGTCATAGGGAAATTATAAGTTCAAATAATCGTTCAATAGATTCTTATCGTTCATAGTTTATTTTTATTATTCGCGAAATTAAAGGAAATTTCTCAAATTTTATGAGTTTTAGGCAGTGTTGCCAGCTTTTCACCACTTAAAATGGCTAAATCCTTTCCTGCGACTTTGGGTTTAACCCACAAGCACCACACGATACCCGATAATATCCCCTTGTCAAAAAGTATCTATCCGTTTCACGCCATCAAGCTTTCATCAGCAAAGAAAAACTTCCGTAAAGAAAATATGTATATATGAAAGACAGAAAGCCTTTTCTACAAGAAGCATACTTGTGATCGCAAGAGATCGTGAAAATCTCTCAAGGTCTGTAATTTATCGATTTTTGCCGAATCCCAAGTAGTGAATGTATCTGATTTCTACCGAGGACGTAGCACAGGTGAAACATAATTAAAAATCAAATTCACATTTTTATAGAAATTATCTCCCACCTTAAATGACATCAGTTTAATTGGCACTAATCAAACAGAGAAAAGCTTAAGATACAGTTAGACCTCGATTTGCTAAACAATCGATAAACCTTAAAGTCAAATTGTCTGATACTTCTTCCGTTTTTAACCATTAACATACTAATAATCGATTAGTTACCTAAATCGAAAGCAATCGGTATTCTATTTAAGACAAATTCTTTTTTCTCAGTGTAAGTTTAAACTTGAAAAAAAAGAAAACTATATTTAAACAAAAGCTTTTTATTTTATTTCGTTAATGTGTTTTGTCTTTAATGCACGTTTCATTTCATGTTCGTTTTTTCTTTTGTCTTTTTCTACTTTATAAAAAAAAATTTGTGGTTCTCTTAATTGCTGTGACTGTAAAACTCCACGTCCACACAAATCTCCTAATGCAATCAATTTTTGATGATTATTTCACACTCACATCAATCAATCAACCAAACAATTAACAACAAGTTGACCAACTGAGAGCAACAAAGAGATATAAAAATATAACAGAATCTAGACTCATCAAAACCAATGAGATCAAAACAAACAGTTATACTGAAAAGGTCAACCTGTAAAAGAGAGGATTTCATAGATTAAAACCTAAACTAGAGAAGAAATATTGCCAAGCCTTGTTTGAAATACCAGAATTTTGTTTAACTTAAAACAGGCATGTTTAAACATGATATTTACAATCCTATATTTCTATTTGCTTTAGATAAAAATGGTAGATTTTTTCTCTTATAAAATTTTAAGAAAATGCTCTAAATTTAGATGATTTTTTTTTTTATTTAAGTATATTTCTAAAATAGTGTCTTGTCAGAAATGTTTATTAGAAACAAACTATTAAGTGCATGTCTGAGTTTTTAATTTTTTTTTTTAGAGAGAAGAGTTTTTAATGAACAACACGTTTTAGTTTTGATTATTTTTTTATAGAACTACTTTTATTACTACTAAACACCAACCAACAAATAAAATTTTACATTTCTGCTACTAAATACTTCAACATATAAAATGCATATTGTAAATACAATTATCTACATATTTAAATAATGAGAGTACTTTGAAACAAAAACTATTAAATTATTAAACAATATAAAAATTAAATACTCGCAATCAGGTAACAAAATCTCTTTATAATAAAATATACTCAAAAATTGGTTGTAGTGGGATGCAGTTTATTCTCTTATTTAGCAACAACACAAAATATTGCATCATTTTTATTGCTATTAAAACTATTTATATACATACATATATTATTTAATTAAAATATAACTTTTTTTTAATAAATTTTTAACTATATTAAAACTTGATATTTTAATAAAGTATTAATCTTAATAAACAATCATTAAATATGAAACATATTTTATTTATACATATTTTGATGAACAATATTTTTAAAATCTTATTCCAGGTACTGCAAAAACAAAAATATTTTAATAATTCCGAAAACAAAAAATAGTTTTAAAGTTTAGTTTTGTCAAATATTTGTCTAAGTGACCGTGACTTTAAGCCTTATTAGACAAATATTAGATAAAATAAATGTAAAACCACTTTACATATGTATTTAAAAATGTCTGCTTAACCCTAGGATTACCGTCTTGGTCTGACCAGTTTTAATTTGTGTTTTGCTTGTAATATTTTTCGAATAACAAAAAATTAAGAAATGGGCGTGAATTTTATAAACGATTTGAGTTGAATCTAATGAAACTAATTTGGATTCGATTGGAGTAAATTAGTGGGGTAAAATTCCATTTTTATGTAAAAGTCTTTTATTTTACCCTCTTGGCCAGACCAAATTTTTTTTTTGCTAACAATATCTTTCAAATCGGAAAAATCATCAAAAAAAAAAAAAAAAGGAATCGTGAATTCTATAAATGACTAGCGGGGCACGGCAAAACAAAATAAGAAAAGAAACACACTTGTTTTTAACAAAGTTGGTTTTCCTGCGGCAAAAACACACTCACTTCACAAACACACCGCACACACATGCGTTATCGGATTTCAACCAAACTTCATATAAACCATTTATGGGCCACTGCCTACGTAGTGGTTGAAATCGCACGACGCGTTTATGAGTAGTTCGGCGACGTACATACCGTACATACTTATTTTTATATATATAGATATGTTCTGAATTGAATGACTAAAGTTTGAATTAAATCAGAAAACTACGGCCCGCTATGAGCCAAGTTCAATTTAACAATATTAATGTGCAAAATTAAGGACTACATTTTAGATATCTAAAAATAAATAATAAAATTATATAATAAATTCGTATATTCTAAAATAAAAAGAATACTTTAAATAAAAAATATATTTATATACTTTTAATTTGGTTGGATTTTTTAGCTGTTCTAATTGTGGTCTGGCCAGACCCAGAGGAGAACTTAGTGGTAAAAAGTAACCGAGAATCCTAGAGTAAAAAATAATTTTTAATTAGGCTTAAGTTCATGAAATTTAATTTTTATTAAATTATTTTTGTGAAGAAAGGAATTTTACAACATGAAAATTAATTAAAATTTTTATTAATAATCTTTCATTCTTGACGTGGCTCGGGCTCGAACCCTGGCCGGCAGGTTACCATGACATGTTTCGATCGCAACCACTCGTTCTCCTCAGATGGATTTGCCGTCTTACACTCGCAGCCATCGACGACTGCTGACGTCACTAGTCAAACAGCAATCCTTAAACCAAATTGTATTTTAACATTTGGTAGATCGAAATTTGCTTTCCTGAATGATTATCCACTTTAATTGATTTTACATGTTTTTTCCTTTACTTCCGTTTTTTCGTACTTTCGTCAAGAATTTTTCTTGAAGTCCAAGTACATTTTTTTGTTCCATCTGAGGAGATCGAGTGGTTGCGATCGAAACATGTCATGGTAACCTGCCGGCCAGGGTTCGAGCCCGAGCCACGTCAAGAATGAAAGATTATCAATCATTTTAATTAATTTTAATGTTGTAAAATTCCTTTCTTCACAAGAATAATTTAATAAAAATTAAATTTCATGAACTTAAGCCTAATTAAAAATATTAAAAAATTTGGATTAAAAACCATAAATAGTTCAACAAAATAACCACAATACTAATTATTGTTAAAAACAATATTTATTACAAACTCTTCTAAGCAAATTAACAAAAGGAAAGAAATTCTATATTTTACCTAATTTTGTCAAAAGTTGTTGTAATGTGATCAAATACTTAACGTGGCCACTAAATAAATTATGATCTTAGACCCATATCAACTCTCCCTTCTTTGTCCAAAGCTGTTGAACACATATTAAAGGACCAAATATTAAATTCCGTTCGAAGGCTTATTGTTCCATCTCAATATGCTTTTCGCTGTAATCACAACACTACTTCTCTCTTGCTTGACATGACTGATGATATTAGAGGATTCTAAATGATGGTGAGTTGTCTTTACTAATATCTCTTGATTTAGCTAAGGCCTTTAATTCAATAAATTATGCTATTATGATTAGGAAATTGAAAGAATTATTTAAATTTTCTACCACGGCTTGCAAGCTTATAGTGTCTTATCTTACTGACAGATCTCAATTTGTAAATGTCAATGATCAGAGTTGCAATTTACTTGCAACTACTTTCGGTGTGCCTCAGGGTTCAGTCTTGCGACCACTTCTTTTTATCTTATATATTAATGACTTACCAGCCCAATTGGATTCTGAATTCTGCAGATCATTGTTATATGCTGATGATGTTATGCTCCTGTTTAATAGCAACAGGAATGATGTAGACACTTTTAGCTGTAAAATTAATTATTTCCTTGATCGCTTTTCATTATGGTCATCTGCGAATTCTTTGCTTGTTAATACTACTAAAACGAAAGCCCTAGTATTTGGTTATGGTGATTTATATTTGCACAACCTACGCATTTCTATATCTGCTTCTTCAGTTGTATTTGTTGATAAACTTAAATGTTTAGGTATATATCGTCCCCTCAATATAACAATAGCGTATAATTTTTTTGGGGTTTTGAGAAAATCGTGTTTAAAGATTTTGTTAAATCGGATGTCTATTAAAACCTCAATATCGCGGTAAATACGAATACATAATACCGTTTCTTGTCTTTAAATTGACCAATTTTTCTTATTCTACGCATGATTTAAGACCATTATTATGTCATTCAAAGTGCAAGTGCTCCATATAGGCTATTTTATTTTTTAAGGAATTCGTATGATGTATCTGATATTTTGGGTTATTATAAACAAAAAATTATGACAAATTAAGGTATACATTGCGTAAATAAAAAATAACTAAAAGTTCATTCGCCTTCTTTCTCTTTCTCTGCAACATCTGGCTCATCTAAACAATTTCGCTTCTTTCCACCTTGTAAGTTAAAGAAAAATGACTACGAGCCACGAGGAATTACATTCTTCTTGCACAAATTTTGGAGATCATGCAGCTTTCGATGGTCGGAATGAAACTATTTCTCAAACAATAGTGTATATTATTATAAGCTATTTTATGAGTTAACATTTTCATAAATTGTATTTTTTTTACAGGCTAAAATGGAGTATAATGCGTATACACTATTATTGTTTTAACAACTTTGGAGTGGCAATTTCAAGTAAAAAGGCGCATATGAGCTTACACACTTATTGAAGGAAAATTTTAAACAAGAAATTATACACCATTTTTTCCAACGACATTTTGACCCACTTTTTGGAAGTAGAATTTTACGAAATTTTGACCAGACATAAAATCAATGATGTAGATTCTAAATATGCAATAAACAAATAATAGCGTATGAGCACATACGCTATTGTTATATTAAGGGGACGATATATTGACAAACGTCTAAGTTTTGAGAACCATATTGACCAACTCTGTTGTAAAATTTCTGGAATATTACGTAAACTGTACTCAACAAACACCTACTAGCCTTTTCGTATAAGACGTTGTCTTGCTCATTCTCTTTTAATTTCGAATATACTTTATGGTCTTATGGTCGGCGGTCTTGATCTCTCAGGTGGAAAGGTTGTTCACAGCCCTTTAATTGTGAAATTGAAACAAGTGTGATTGCAGACCCATGTGTCTCAGTTAATGAATGAAAAAAAAAGTTATTAAAATAATTAAAAAAGAGTGTGAAACTTTATGGTCTTGAGGTTTTTACGGGTACATTTTCCTATGTGATTTCTAAATTAAATAGGGTGGTTAATATGATCGTTAGATTTGTTTATAATATTCGAGTACAGCCAAGGAAATGTTTAACATATTCCACAATTTGATACAACGTCGAAATTTGATATTTTTTTACAGGGTAATTAAAACTGTGTTGCCTACACCACTCTGCTCTAAATTAAGCTTTTCTCGTTCTACTAGGAACCCGCAAGTTTTGATTCCGAGAATTAATAATGGATTCTATGAACATTCGTTTATTGTAAGACCTGCGCGTAGTTGGAACTGGTTGCCTCTGGAACTTAAAATTTGTTCTCATTCTCAATGCATTCCGCCTAAAACTTTATAGAATACTTTGTAATTAACTTAAGGGTTAATTACTGAACGTTTTATTAGATGGATATTTCACTTAATTATTTAAATAAAAATCATTTGTTTATATATGCATTTGTTTGTGTACTAAATATGTACTGTCAGCGTCAAAATAAAGTGTACAACTGGTTTTCCAATATAAAAAGTGTTATTTTAGCAAAAAAGAATTCAAATTTTTAAAAGTTTATTATCACTTACAAAACTTTGGACAATGTTATTACAATTTAAAATTAAAAATTTAAAATACTTCAAAAACCACAAAAACAGTACAATAAAAAAACCAATTTACTCCGTTTTAAACGCGTCAAAAAAATGTGTACAGTTTTAAAATACTAAGAAAAGTGGAATGGCTAATACTTTGATTGATTTCTTTTTGCTTTAAGGACGGCTTCTAGTCTCTTTGGCATCAATTCCAACCATTTTAAAGTTAGCTCAGTAGAAAATTTTGGCTATTTTTCCTGCAGAATTTTATTCAGAGAGTGCTTGCTGCTAATGTTTTCTTTTAATTTGTGTGTCCAAATGTTTCCAGATGTTTACTTGAGTTGATATCGAGTTATTATTAAGCTGATCAATCCGTTTTAGGACGTTTTACAAAAGCTTACCCTATCACGCTTCACTTTAGGGACTATATTTTTTCCGTTGAATTTCTTATGTCTACCTTTTATCAAGTTTTTTTTTTGTCCAACTTGCTTTTGTCACTTTTTGGAGCAACGAATTTTTCACAGATGACAGCAAGCTTGAAGTCTGATCAAATTTGGCAAGTAGAAATTTAACTTTTTATAACTAACATAACTCTTTTAATATTGGAAAACAAGCTGTACACTTTATTTTGACGCTCACAGTATTTACAAATGTATAATAAAACTTGTTCCCTAATGTTTTGTGTGCTTTATTAATGCTTTTTACACTGCTGGGATCTTTTGTTTTCTGTGTTTTTCTTTTTTTATTGGTTGGGGAACCGAAAAAACTTAACCGGTTTGAGGATTCATTTAATCTAATTAAAATAATAAAATCATTTTTTTTTTCTATTTTATTATATATATTTTTAAAATAATTTTTGTATTATTAATTAGTTTATAATTGTATTCAGGCAAACTGCTTTGTCATATATATTTTAATTGGCCTAGAGTGGCTTTTTGTATTACACTAGCTTAACCCGGTGCGCTTCGCTACACTGCTTTAACCACTTTATCGGTTGAGAGATTTAATATATGCATCCTATCGAAGTTATTTCCCCCCTGCGCCTACCCGCTTTATTTTTTTTTTTTCAAAAGTGTAGTATCCCATAAGAGTGACTTCTACAAAGTTTGAACATTCTCACTATGACAGTTTTTAAGATATCCGATATTAAATATTGGCGTCCTATGGGGGAAACACTTCCCTCGCTGCTATTTTATTTAAATTTTGGGGCTCAGAAGATCCTACTATTGCATTTATACCTATATCTCTTTTGGCCTCTTTCCACGTTAAGTTTATGCAGTTTTTTGCCGACAAGTTTCTCTTTTCTAAGTGTTTTCTAAATGACATTTTTGTTGTCAATGTAACACCCAGATACGTGTACTCATTTACGACTCTTATAGGCGCTCCATTAAATATCCATTTTTCACGTTTAGAAATTCTACCTCCTCTTCTAAATATCATCATTTCTGATTTGCTGAGATTTACTTCCAGATTCCACATTTTACAGTAGCTCTCAAGTTTATTAATCATATTTTGCATTGTTACGATATCGTCTGCTAGGACTACAATATCATCTGCATACATTAATAATCGAATATGCGTTGATCATACATTTACTCCACCCCCTATAAATGAATGCAAGTCATTGAGATGTATGGAAAAACGAGTTGGGGAAAGCAAACATCCTTGTTTCACTCCGGAACTTGTGTCAAATTCATCAGACACCTCTTTTCCATTCCAGACTTTAAATTTGGTATGACTATATATAGTTTCAATAATTTTATTCATTTTTGTTGAGACTCCAGTACTATAAAGTTTGTAAATAAGCGATTTTCTTGACACTTTGTCAAAAGCTGCTCTGAAGTCTACAAAAAAAGCATATAGTTTTTTCTTTTCTTTAAACTTGAGGTGAGCAATTGCTGCTAATGTATATAAATTATCGACTGTTGAATAACCTTCTCTGAATCCTGCTTGGAACTCTGTTAGAATGTTATGTTTGTTCAACCATAAAGTTAGTCTTTTATTTAGTATGCCCATGAAAATTTTTGCAATTGCATTCATAAAAGATATTCCTCGATAGTTATTTACAATTTCTTTGTCACCTTTTTTATAAATTGGAAAAATTATGCTTGTCATGAATTTTTCGTCTAATTTAGCGGATTCAAATATAATGTTGTACGATTTTGCCAATCCTCCACAAACATTTCCGTTGCATTCTTAAAGAATTCGTAACTAACACGATCTTCTCCTGGAGCCTTGTTATACTTTGTTTTTGATAATATATCTTTAATTTATGTTGTGGTTATAGGTTTATCTAAATCCTTATCACAATTAAACATTGCTGCATACATAACATCGCTTGAAGTTTGTGGCGGATTTAATAACTCACAAAAGTATTGCTTAAAATCATTTGCTGAAATTCCCGGCTTAGACTGAATTTCTTTGTTTTTAATTTCCTTTATTAGATTCCATATATCCTTATTATTTCTCACCATATTGATTTGAGTTTCTATTCTTTTATAATATTCAATTTTACTTTTTTCGCAAAGATCCTACTATTAAAAGTTCCACAAAATGCTCGCAGCGGCTCTTAAGATATGCGATATTTAATATTGGCATCCAATGGGGGTACCAATTCCCCTGCCCCTATCGAAAAAATAAGTAGCCTATTTTATTTTAAGGGCTCACGTGATGTTTCTGTAAAAATTTCAGGAATATCGGTTCAGTAGATTAGGAGTCTATAAGCCAACAAATAAACAAACAAACAAACAAACAAACATACAAACATTTTTCATTTTTATATATATAGATTTAATGAAATAAATAAATAAATGCATTAACGTTTTCCTATTGATTTACTTAACTTTATACTCCTTATGCAAAAAAAAGTTAAAGTTCCCATTAGTTAACCAACACATTAAGCCCAGTAAAAGTATATGGGGAAGTAGTGATAAAATTCTTTTTCGATTCGAAGTCAATTTTATATCTAATTTTTCAGTCGATAATTTATAGCAAAATCGCTCTAATTTGCCAATTCAGAGCAAATTAGCGCAAACCTTTTCTATTATTAGCAAATTTGGGGCAAAATTTCCTTAAAATATTTAAGGAAAACTTTTGTATAAATAGCAAGTTTTGGAATAGGAAATTTGCGCAAAATTTTCTATTGATATTAAGATTGTTTAAATATTTGAATTAGAAGGTAATTTGCACAAAATTTTCTACAAAAAGCCAATTTCCTAAAAAATTTTAAATTTTTTATAAGAAGCAAGTTTTAGCAAAACTTCCTTTAAAAAGTAAATTTGCTCAAAAGTTACAAAGTTGTTAAAAAAAAATTTCGTAAGATTTGATATCTAATTTATTAAAGACAAATTTTTGATAATATTTCAACAAATCGCAAATTTTTCTCAAACCTTTTTTTAAAATGGACATTTGGGCAAGACTTTCTATATGAAGAAAATTTGAGGCAAACTTTTATGTAAATAAAAAGTTTTGTAAAATTTCCTACAAATCGCATATTTAAAGAAATTTAAAAAAAAAAAAAAAAAATTTGTGCCAAATTTTAAATTGCTCAAAATTTTCCATAATAAGTAAGTTTTCGCAAAAACTTTTTATAATTAGTGAATTTGCACAAAATTTTTTATAAAAAGTTTTGTAAAATTTCCTACAAATCGCAAATTTGAAGAATTTTTTTTCTGAATAAGAAACTTGCGCCAAACTTTAAATATGTAAAAATATTTTAAATAGAAGGTTTGCACATAATTTTGTATAAATTTTAAAATTTTGTAAACCTGCAGAGAAAAATTGCTCAAAATTTTCCTTCAGAAGTAAGTTTTCGCAAAACATCGTATAATTAGTGAATTTGCACAAAATTTTTTATAAAAAGCCAATTTGGGCAATGTTTTCTTACATATCAAATTTGAGTTTTACAAAAACCGCAAAATTTCCTCAAATTTCTTTCAAAAGGAATTTTGCTCAAGATTTGCTATAAATAGCAATTTATTAAAAGTTTTCAATGAAAAAAAATTTGAGCTTAATTTTGGAAACTTGCACTAAAAAATCATTAACTTGCGCAAAATGTAAATAGTTAACTTTTGCAAAGTTTTTTTTTATGAATAGCAAGTTAAAAAAAAAAATATCCCATAAATAGGTAGTTTGCGCAAAATGTCTTAAGCTACGGTCACACTTATTAAACATTTGACCAAATAAGCACAACCACTACTCTTGTTAATTTAAGATTTAATATAGTCTTAACAACGTCAACTGTTTTATATCAGATGTGGTATTATAATCAAAATAAATATTGAAATTAAAGAGAATTATATTTTAGTTTGCCTGTTGGTCACGTTTTTTTCGTCAAATATTTCACAAGTTTGACCGTAGCTTTACAAATATCTAAATTAAAGCAGAATTTTTCTTAAGCAATTTTTTGGCCAGTTTCCTCAAAATAGCAAATTTGCGGTAGCATTCCTTAAAAAAAAAACAATCAAGCGAAATTTCAGCTCAAAGCAAATTTAAGCTAAAATATTCTAAGAATAGCAAATTTGCTCAAAATTTGATATAAATAAATAAATTTGCGCCAAAATTTTTTTCAAACTACACTCAAAAGAAAAATCAATAAATTCGTACTTAAATCAATCCGAAGCGGTATTAATATAACGGTGAGTACGGATTTTCTTGAATCAAATACAGAAATATTGATTCAAGTACGGATTTTAAACCGCAAAATACTTAAATTATCCATATTCATTCCCGATTTTGTACTTGAATTAATCCGATAATAAGATTGATTTAAGTAAAACTAAGATTGAATCAATCTCAAAATGCGCTTGATTCAGGTATAATAAATTTGATTTTATTCCGAATTAGAAAGAAAAAATAATTATGATTGATTTACTTAAGGCTCAGTTAGGCGAACGTTGCTCTACCCGTAATGTACCGCACAGTACTGTAAGCACGTTGGTGCACTTATAGAACGTTTAAAAACGTGTCATATTGACCCCTAACCGCGAAAATAATGTAAGCGCCAAACATCAAATTTTACAGGAGAGAGCTTTTTTGTTTTGTTTCATATTAATTTTGTATGAAATTTGTCGCTTACATTAAAATTGTTTTTGCTATAAAATCGTAACGGTACATTATGTGAACATGATATTTTAGGAGATGATGCAAGTGTTGCCAATAAAGTCATTTATTAAAAAAAAAACGAAAATGGAAAATCATGTCGCTTACGTTATTTTCGCTGTTAGGGCTCGATATGTTTTCCCATACATAAACAAAAAGCAATAGTATACATAAAACAAAACACACAGTGATGGGAATCATAAATGTTCAAATGGTGACCGTTGTGCAGAAAAGGTACCACGAGATTTCAATGGTTTTAAAACAGTATTTTGTGTATGTAAAAAATTTTAATAATGTATTCTTGTGTATAGTTGACCCGTTGTTTATGTTGTTTTATTATTTTGGCTTGAGGTCCTATATAAATAATAAATAAAATTCAAAAAACTTTTTATTTTATTTTTATTTATTTTTATATTTTTCCAATATTTCGGTCAAAATCTCTGACCATCATCAGGGGAATATTTAAATAAATAAACAATAAAAGTTTAAAAAAACTCGGACGAATTTAACTCTTCACTGATAAAGCTTTCTTTGATTTGAAAAATATAAAAATAAATAAAAATAAAATAAAAAGTTTTTTGAATTTTATTTATTATTTATATAGGACCTCAAGCCAAAATAATAAAACAACAAATTTTAATAATTTAATATTTTTATTATAGATTTAAAATAAATAAATTTGTATTTTAGCATAATAAATTTTAAGCATACATATATTGTAAATGTGCATACACCAAACAAGGTTTTGATACCATTTAAAGTCTTTTATATGTTTCACATTTCCATTGTATGTGTATATGCATTTGTTTATTTTAAACATCTAAACTTATGTTTATTTGTATATTTGGAAATATGTTGTATTGTAAGTTGTTTTGTCGCAATTCCATAGATATACTGAAAAAAGTACCAACAAAAAAGAGCAAAATTACCCGCATTCAATGTAACATACAAGCCGCCCATCACTGTCTTACAAATGTCACGTAACAACGGCATGAAATTCTATTTTATACAGATTGGTACGTTGCAACTACGGTACATTGCATTTCCGTAAGCTTTTGTATTGGTTTTCATATAACAAAAAGCGAACCGCTGATGGATACAGTACAGATACGGTACAGCAACGTTCGCCTAACTGAGCCTTTACTCGTATTTCACCTTACAGAATGATAAAACACCAACATCATACCCGATATGGCTTTTACTTTAGAAATCTTACATATTTTGCCAAAAATGTTAACTAAATGAGAAGCAAGAGTTAAAATTTCCTTTTTAACCCTTCGTGGTTAAACACAACGAAAAGTTTAATCTTTTTTTTACTTGATTTAAGAATTTAAACTTATTTCAAGAAATTCCGGTATTGATTTTCGAAATTAATATCATTTAGGATTGTTTTGAGTACTTAAAGTAGTCATAAAAACTTGATTTATTCAGAGTGTTTTTCTTTCTGTGTACGAAAATTGGGCTTACATTTATAAAAATAAAAGATTTTAGAAACATTTCCATAAAAGAATTATTTAATTTAAAAATCCGACAAACTTCTTAAAAAATCCAAAAAAAAATTTTTTTTTTATTAAAGAAGATTTAAAAATCCTTATCGTTGTACAAAATTGTTAATTCTGTGTATAAAATTTTTGTTACAATTTCTCTTGTCTTAACTTCTCTTAATATTTGTAATAAATCGAAAAAACCAATAAAAATTAAAATGCATTCATTAAATGGCATTCAAAACCGAATGACCAACTCTCATTACCGCTAATTGAAGGGCCATTTGGTTTTAAATAATATTTTAGTATGTTTTTTATACAGCTTGCCATTTTTTTCGGAACAAAATGTGATAATTACAACAACTTAACAAGAACAAGTTTATTTGCGCTAGATCATTTTCCATTTTTGCTAATTTTTCTTTAACTTTATTCATTCCATAGATTTTTATTTCTAATGAGACGAAGAACTCCCAATAACCCAACAACTTTATGACCATTTGGCTTTAGAGCCTTAATATAATTATGAAATGGAATTCCACAAGGACACAAACACAAGTATACACGCATACATTTAAGTACAATCACTTAAACACAATCAAACACACACGCATACATGCAAATAGAATATCCAAATCCCCAATGATAGATTTTTTTTTCTCAAACTCGTTTTGTTTGTGGCGTGACTCTGTGTGTGTTTAAATGTTTGCAATATTTTATATTATTTTTTTTATGGAACTCTGGGTACGAGTACAAATAAACCAAGAATAGTGTTGAAAATAAAAGGACAATAAAAGAAAAAAAGAATACAGTAGTAGCAATAGTGAAATATGACTACGAAGTATGTGGACTTGCACTGTTTTAATGAGTTAATGTAATCGGATAAAGAAAGCGTGAATGAAAGAGAAAGAGAGAGTGTTTGGAATGGGTATTAATTAGGGTGTAACTATTTCTGTATTTGAAATTTATATACATAGTTAATTCGAAATTACTTATTAAGTCGATTCTTCAATTTTGGAAAAAGGTACTTTTAATCAACTAAAAGCGCTTTCAAAAAATTGTACTACAATTATTCAAATGAAAGTAATTTTTTACAAAAAGTACACAGTTGAATAAAAATGCTCTTCTTTTTTTTATGGAAAATGTGTTTTTTAAGAGTAATTTTTTACAAAAAGTTAATTTGTAAAACAAATAATAAAAAGAGTCATTCTTAAATAAAAAGTACTATTTAAGCAAATATATTGTTAAAAAAAATCACTCGAAAATGTCAAAATATGCAAAAATATGCATTTAAAGCCTAAGTATGCAAACAAATATGCATTTTCGATGTCATTTTAACGCAAATTTAATGATTCGGAAAGATAATCTTTTATTTATCTACATTTCTTAGTTCAATTAATTTTTATAACAAGTTAAAGTTTTGGTAAAAAGCAAGTTCGAAATATAGAAAACTTAAGTGCTATTTGTGTGTGTGTAGTAAAAAACATTTCTCCGCCTGTGATTTCTGTACACAATAAAAAAAACTGAACTAATCCAAGATGAGAACATTTTAGTGCGTTCGGTTTTTTTTTGTAAAAACCAAAAAACTTCGTTGTGTTCGGTTCAGCAAATTAAATTTAGTTCGTTTCCTTTTTTAAAACAATTTTTCTTACTTTTAGGCCGGTTTTCACAACTTACCGATAGCTAAAGGTAGGATTTTATCGGCCGTATAAAAAGTGTTCCATTATTACAACTTTACTTTAACCTATCAGGTAGGATTAGCCTTAATTTACTTTATCGCTCGCTAAAGGTTAAAGTAAAGTTTTAATAATGGAAAACTTTTTATAAGGCCGTTATTAACTAGAAACATTTTTTTTGTTTATACTAAGGAAAGCTTTTTTGGTATTTTATTTTAAGTTCCTTTTATAAGCTTTAACAAATTATTATACCCATACCACAATAGTGGAGAGGGTATTATGAATTTGTGCTGATGTGTGTAACGCCTTAAAATAGTGGTCCTAGACCCACCTTAAAGTATACCGATCTACTCAGAATCAGTTTCTGAGTCGAACTAACGATGTCCATCCGGCTGGCTGGCTGGCTGTCCATGTAACCTTGTGCGCAAAGTACAGGTCGCAATTTTGCAGATAATTTGATAAAATTTGGGTGATAGATTCTTATTGGCACATGGACCAAGCCTATTAAAAATGGACCGAATCGTAGGACCACGAGGGAAGATAGGGGGAAATTTCTTCCTCTCAGAAACTATCAAACCGATTTTAATGAAATTTAAAACACAGAGATGGAACCATATTTATATTGTTACGTTTTTCCTTTAATAAACGCGTTCGGTTTACTCCCTTTATAATAAACCGTTGAGTTCTTTTAATTGCAAATAAAAATAAATACACACACTTATTCAACTTAACAAACTTTATTTTGTTCACAATTGTTAGTAACGAACAGAACCGTTTTTCAAAACAAACTAAACTAAGTTTACATGAGTCACCCCTTTTTATATTTCATAATTACTTCTAGATTTTTCCTGAACCTTCCCGTAAAAACTATTTATTATGTTCTATAACCATTTCTAGAAATTACTGGGAAATTTATATAGGAATTATTTTTAAAATAACAGTTGTGTTGAAAATTATACATGACAATTTTAAGTAACATAAAACTATAACTTACAAGATAACTTATAACTATAACTATAAATAATTCTTAGATAATTTAACTTTCGTAACACTGCCCTCCACTTAAGCCTGTTCGTCCCGAATAGGCTCAGATTCTCCTTTCCCATAATGGGCTAGTCGTTCTACATGTACCACTTTCATTTTTGATCTTGGGCTCTTATATTTCTGGATCCGATACACCACGTCATTCAATTTCTTTATTACTTTATATGGGCCATCCCAATGAGTCTGCAGCTTTGGAGATAGTCCTTTCTTTCGTTGCGGATTAAAAAGTAAAACCAACTGGCCCTCTTTGAGGCCTTCCGAATTTGCCGCTCGATCATATCTGGCTTTCATCTGGTCATTTGATGAATTAACACGCCTTCGTCTTAACTCGTTTTTCTGCTCTTGGATAGAGTCATTATTATTCGCTGGTACGGATAGTTCACCAAAGTTGGGCCGGATTTCTACTTTCTCCAATCAGACCATTGTCTGCAACGCACTGTGGGCATGTAATTGCGCAATCAATCACGGCTTGCTTGCAACCGACCCAATAGTAGCTTGCTTTTAACTTCTTTATGGTTCTCGTAACGCTAAGATGCCCACCACCAGTACCTTCGTGGAATTTCTTCACAACTTCACATACTTTAGAAGTCGGTACTACAATAGGGTTTTTAACAGTTTTGCCATCAGTACTTTCCCATGTACGGTATAGGTAACCATTTATCATCCGCAGACTACTCCACTGCGCCCAATACGCTTTCATTAGTGGACCGTTCAATTTAATTTCTTCACGAGTCGGCCTTTCACCTTCTTTCTTAGCCATCATAATTTGCGCTAATAAGGGGTCACTTTTCTGCGCCGTTGACCAGTCTTCGCTGGGTTCCACATCTAATAAGCGAATCTCATTTATGCGTTTCTTGTTTTTAGACTCTATACCGTGCTTGCTTTTATGTTTACTGGGCCGTCTTGAATATGTGGTCGCTTTCCCACGTTTTTCATCGTTTCTTTGGGAGGACAATTTCTTATGATCACTAGTGACTAGTTGTCTTACAAGGGCTTCACTTCCATTCCCAACGTTAAGGGGTACTTCTAGACCATGCCAATTCATAATTTGTCGTCCCATGTCTAGACTAATGCCTTGACGAATCATAAAATCTGCTCCAATTATGACCTCGTCCATAATTTCAGCCACAATAAACTCATCAAAAACGATCATATCAGCCATTCTTATTTCCACTCTTGCTTTACCATAGACAATAACAGGCTCTCCCGTAGCTGTTCGCAAGTTTACACCACTAAGCGGCTCGACAGCTCCCCTTATCAAATCAGCTCTTATAATGGAATGTCCTGCACCAGTGTCGATAGTCAAAATGCGGATTTCACCATTTATGTAACCACAGGTCGTAATATTCCTGTTACTCGTTTTCACTACTAAATTTATCGTGGGAACTTCAGTTTCCTCTGCACTGCTAGCTCTTCTCAACTTTAGCGGTGGCTCCCGCGATGATTGTTGACATGCTCTTCGTTTGTTCCTTTGCGGCGAAGCAGATCTTGATCGTTGTTTGGGTGCTTTGCAGTTTCGCTGAATATGGCCAATCTTACCACAATTATAGCATTTCGCTTTGTTTTTACCTTGCTTCTCGCTTAAAGCTTGCATCACTGCCTCCTTTATGTCCTTTACAATATCTCTTTCTTCTTCAGCGGCTAAATCAAGTTTTCGCACCTTATACGCTTGCGGCCTTGAAATTATTCTTGCGGTTTCTTGGGCTAGGGCAAATGATACCGTTTCGGCAAATGATGGCTTCTGTGATGCACATACCGCTAGTTTCACATCAGCATCCCGTATACCGTTTACAAATGCCTCGGTCTTAAAATGATCTAGCAATGGATGACTTTTACCTGGATAGGTAAGCTGCACCAAGCGCTCAATCTCTAATGCGAAGTCCTGTAGCGTCTCGTTTGCCTTTTGTACTCTTCCCCGTAATTCCATTCTGAATATTTCTTTTCTGTGTTCACCACCATACTTTCGTTGCAGTGCTACCATAATGTCATCGTAATTGTTTCTGCAACTTACTGGTACACTTTCTAGAATTTCAGCCGCAGATCCTTTTAAAGCCAGAATCAGCTCTATGGCTTTTTCTTCATTGTTCCATTCATTTTTGTTGGCAACTGTGTCAAACTGGAACTTAAAAACACTAAATGGTAAACTGCCGTCAAAACTCGGGGCCTTAATTCTACTAGAGACTTCTGGTGTAACTCGAACCGCTCCCTCTTGGCACTGAAGACTATTAACTTTAACTTCCAGATGATGTAGCTTTTCATCGAACACCGTGACTTGTGTTTTTACATCAGACAATTCCATTTCCATATCGTCCACTCTGTCGTTTATAACAGTAGAAATCTCTTGAAGCTTCTCAAGTTTTTCATTAGTAGCCTGAAGTTTCTCGTTTGTCACTCTAGAATTTTCTTGAATTTCGGCTAAGATGGTGCTTGCATTTTCCTTTACCATCTTCTCTATATTTTTAGAATTTTCTGCTACGATAGCTTTTGAATTTTCTTCCATTTTTCTAGAGGTTACAGCCGAATTTTCTTTTACCATTTCCTCCATTTTTCTAGAATTTTCTTCCATTTTTCTAGAAGTTACAGCCGAATTTTCTTTTACCATTTCCTCCATTTTTCTAGAATTTTCTTCCATTTTCTCCATCATAGCAGCAAACATTGTACCAAGATCCATGTTGCTTGTTACTGCACGGGTAGCAACTTCTATTTCTTCTTTCTCTTCAAATTCATAAGTTGCGATGTCAATATTGCGTCGCTTAAATTCATCGATTAATCTTTTCTGCAGCTCAGCTTTATTTCCAGTAGTAGGCAGATCCAACTTGCCCAACTCTTTCTTGAGCTGTTCAACTTTTAGCTCCTCGAATTTCATTGTTGTTTGTATAGTTTTTTTTTTTTTTATTTTTTTATCCTTTTTTTTTATTTGTTTATTTTTTTTTTTTTTTATTGCAATTTAACTTCTGACACCAATTGTTACGTTTTTCCTTTAATAAACGCGTTCGGTTTACTCCCTTTATAATAAACCGTTGAGTTCTTTTAATTGCAAATAAAAATAAATACACACACTTATTCAACTTAACAAACTTTATTTTGTTCACAATTGTTAGTAACGAACAGAACCGTTTTTCAAAACAAACTAAACTAATTTTACATGAGTCACCCCTTTTTATATTTCATAATTACTTCTAGATTTTTCCTGAACCTTCCCGTAAAAACTATTTATTATGTTCTATAACCATTTCTAGAAATTACTGGGAAATTTATATAGGAATTATTTTTAAAATAACAGTTGTGTTGAAAATTATACATGACAATTTTAAGTAACATAAAACTATAACTTACAAGATAACTTATAACTATAACTATAAATAATTCTTAGATAATTTAACTTTCGTAACAATATGTACACAAATAAATAAAGTTTTAAAAAAATCGGACCACGAGGAGAGATAGGGGCAATTTCTGCCTCTCAACCGATTTTAATGAAATTTAAAACATAGATAGATCCATATCTATAGGGACTCATTAGCTATACAGTTTTTAAAAAATAGGACCACAAGGGGAGGCAGGGGGAAATTTATGCCTCTCACAAACTTTCAAACAAATTTCATGAAGTTTATAAACATAGATAAATCCATATTTACAAGGACACATAAGCATGATGTGTTTTTAAATACTGTCGTGTAGGGTATCATATGGTCGGGCTTGACCGACTGTACTTTCTTACTTGTTTTTTAATAGGTTTTATTTATAAATACTTGTTATACTTTAAAAGTACTATTTACGATCAATTTCATCAAATTCAGTTATAATTAACTATCCATTATAATCTTCAAATCGTGTAGTTAACTGGAAGTTAATAGAATTGCTAGTTTTAACTGAATTTGTTGAAATTGGCCGTTAAACAAAAAAGTTCTTTAAATTTTATTATTAAATAATTTCTCTTCTTCAAGTAGAAAAGGTCTTTCCACATTGTAAAGTTTATAACAACTTTTTAAGTCCTTTTTATATAAATTTTTAACTAATTTTAATGTATATCTTTAAAACACCGTTAAAATCGATCATTTAAAAAAAAGCATTTAAAAAGATTTATATTTGGTTTTCTTAATTACTCTGCCATTAAAGGGTAGATATTTCTTAGGCCCTCTTATAAAGTGCGTACTTTAAGTTACTAAAAATGCTTGATTTAGGCCCGTTTTCACAACTTACCGATAGCTAAAAGTAGACTTTAAAGGGCCTTATAAAAAGTGTTCCATTATTAAAACTTTACTTTAACCTAAAGTGAGCGATAAAGTAAATTAAGGTTTATCGTATCTGGTAGGTTAAAGTAAAGTAGCAAAAATGGAACACTTTTTATACAGCCGATAAAATCCTACCTTTAGCTATTGGTAAGTTGTGAAAACGTGACTTAAGCTGTTATGATACTTGCTATTTTTTGTATTTTTTCTATATTGGAGAACAGTGCAAATATATTTGCACAGGAAAACTGACTAAGTGTAAAGAGTATGATTATATCATAAAAAATCTTGAAATGTCAAACAAATATACATGTGTTATCGATAAATAATCTAAGACTGTCAAAAATATATAAAATTTTTTAACTTAAAATTGACATTTCCAGATTAATTGTTAGCACTGTTGCCAATTTTTTTAGTTTTTGATCGAAAGAAACGGGTTTTAACTTTTTTTTGTTGCGATTTTTAGCTTTTATGACGGTTTTTTGTGGGGAAAAAACGTGGGCAGTATTGTTTGTTTTGTTTACATTTTATCAAATTGTATTTCTTGTTCTCTCTCGCATTTGTTGTTTCATTCAGTCAATCCTAAAAAATCCAATACAAAAAATAGCAAGTAACATAACACCTTAATGGCCATTTTCTCATTAGGCAATTATCTTTTTTCCCAACGAAAAACTGCACATTAAAGAAATTTGGTTTTCTCAATGTCTCATTTGCTTCGATTTTATCGCAAAGCTAACCGGCACTCATCTGCCAATTATTTATTTTCCTTTTATTTGCCGTACAGATAAATTCAATCAGCTGACTCCCAACGTTTACATGTATTTTGAGTGGCGTTGCCAGCTGAAAACAATGTTTTTTGTCGGTATATTGAGAAACCCAAAATCGTTAACGGACAGTTTATCGGTCCAATAAATTTATGTTGACATTAAGTAACAGGCAGTTTGTCGATACATTGAGAAAATGGCCATAAGTCTTTTAATATTTTTAAAATCAAACAAAGTCTTCCAATAATATGGACTCTACTATTTTGATGTGAAAATAATTCAAAGTCCATTTGTGGATTAAGTCGAAAAGTGTCAATTACGTTTATGTCATTAAGTTCAATTGAAGGCGCTTAAGGGTCGGTATTATTGCAAAAATACAAAACATTGATTGTGACAACTTTTTAACTGTTTTTTTTTTGTTTTGTTTTATTTTTTATCCTGCCTTTGTTCGTTAGATTGTGTGTGTGTGTGTGTGTGTGAATTTCGTTTTATGGTCATAAAGCTTTTCAGTAATGACAAAAATACATGAATACTTGAGATTTCCTTTTTGTTGTTGTTGTTGCCGTTTTATTCTGGGCCATATTTGTGAAGAACTTTCTGTACAAGTATGTGATTTTGCTGGGCCCCATAGGCGAACTTGTTTCGAGAACGAAGAAGAGATGAGAGAAAACAATAAGAGAATATCTGTGAAAAAAGATGACAGCTTATTACGGCTACTACGAACCTAAAAGATGCAGCAATCGCTGTTCGTTTGGCTTTTGTTTGATAGAATTGGAAGTCTATTTTTTGGTTTGCAAGTGTATGCAAATATATTTTAGATGTTATTATTGTTGTTGCCTTTACTATAAAAATGTTTCCTCTTTCATTTTCTATACTTAATTAAACTATTTTTTTTTTCTATGGTTCTTTGTGATTTTGTTTTAAATTTTACAATTTGCCTTTTTTGTATTATAAATTTTTATTGAGTGTGTGTGTGCGTAAGTTTTTTAAAACAATCAAAGTTTGGTTAGAACTTTTTCTAGCAGCAACAATTTCCATTCCAATCGTTGTGTAATTTTCATTTTGAATTTGATTTAAGGCAAATTTTTTTTAATTTTTCTTTAAAAAATAAGTTTCTTCGGGTCTTTTACGGTCAGTTTGTTAAAAGCAATAATGATGATGATAATGGAAATATATTATTTGACTATTGGCATTAAAAAAAATATAAGTAATAATAATAATAGAATGGCAAGGAAGTTTAATTGAATTGCATTAAAATTTAATTGAATTGAATGGTTTTAGTTTAATTAAAAATAAAATTGATGACAATTTTTATAAAAATTTAAATAAAAAAATAAAATTTAAAGGATTTCAAATTCCTTTTATTTTTAAGAAAATCAAAAGAATTTTTTGCAGCAAAAAAATTAATTTTTTTAAGTAAAATTTAAAACATTTTCAAACAGTGCTGGAATTAAAGTTTTATATCCTTGACCACAAGTAAGTGGACAGGGTTTCCCATTCCATTTGTAAGTATTACAATATTAATCCAAGTCCCTATTAAGTATACATATTCTGGGAACTAATTAGTCCTTATTAGGGTTTCTAATTTCCCGGACTTTTTCTATTCCCGGGAAACGAAACAAAAAAAATTTTACTCCCGGGAATCCCGGGATTCTTTGAGACACATATATATACATACAACAGTTCAAAAAAAAAAAAGTTTTATTAATTCCACAGAAAACCAAAACAAAACCAAATAAATTGTTACATTCGTTTGTACATGCATATCATATATGGGCATTTCCGTCAAAAGGTCCACCGTGACCGAAAATTTAAAAGTTATTAAAAGCTGATTATTTTACGATATTGTTAAAGAGAAATATTTATATTTTACTAATTTTATAAATTTACTCATAAATTTGTTCACTCAGCTGAACAATCAGACTGCAAAGTTGTGCAAACGTAATTTCTTATTTGTGAGAATGTTTTATTGTATGTTTTCTTTAATATTATCTTTCTTAAAAGAGGTGATATTTGATAAAAATTATTCCAAAAAAATTTTTTTACATGGTCTGTAATCTAAGGAAGGGTTCAAAGAGAAATATGTTATTCGGATTCAAGATAAATTTTTATTTTATTTTGATCATTATTCAGTTAAATTATTACGGAAAAAATTTCACGTTCGAAATGTCACGTATCGACCCAGATTTTGGCTTAAAAAAAAGAACACACAGAAGATTTTAGAATCAAACCAAGACATTTTAATGTTACATTACTACGTCAAATTCTGAAAGTAGTTTGACTAAAAAATTGTGCCAGGTTCCGCTAAATTACGCCTTTTTATACATGGCCAACAAAACTACTTCAGTTTTTTTCACGTTCGAACCGCTACTTCTTTTGCCATTATCTTTGACCTAGAATCGCGCCCTCCATAAACTTTAGCATAGATAACAGTGCTTTCTTAGTGCTTTAATTTAAGGGTTAAGAAAACTTAAAAATATTTTTTGCTTAAAATGTTATTGCATTTTTGAAGGGTACGACTGTCACGTTCAACACTTTGGAATTACCCATATGCATGTACGTTAAAATAAATAAATAAGAGATTCTATTTCTAATCCTTGTTAAAATATATATTGCCTGTTACCGAAAACGTGCTCTCGCTTTCTACAGACGTTGGTTTTATAGTAAGAAGCGCATCATACAAGGATGTGACTTTATATAAGTGAAATTCTTTGTTTAAGATATTTTCAGGCTTTTGTATTTTCTTTACATATATTTTTTTAGAATTTGTAGATCATCATCTGGTGTTGGTGATGGTGATGGTGTATCGTGTATATTTTCATTTTCTACTTCAAGAAGCTTTTTAGACATTTAATCAGCAATTAAAGCTGATTTATTGGCGTAGGAAAAATGGTTCGATTTGTAGGTAGTTTTTAGTAATTTAAGTAAAGAATATATTTTTAATGCTTATTTTTGATTTTAATGATGCTAACAAATTAAAATTTAAAAAAATTTAATTTGAAATTCCCGGCTAAAATTTCCCGGGATTAATTTAAAATAAATGTCCCGGGATTCCCGGGAATTCTTTCCCGCATAGAAACTCTAGTCCTTATGAGTAGCGAAGTCAATTTAACGATATCCGTCTGTCTATTGAAATGTTGTTTTTCGAATACCCCAGCAATGGTTGGGACAGGTTGTTATATATTTATATCACATATACCCCGATCATACCCCCCCGTCCATAAATGACTGAGGTATGGGCAAAAAAGCGCGACTGTTTCTAATTGTTGTCGTTAATCCCCATGTACTGTTTTTATCTATCTTCTATCTTCTATATATAAAAAACAGGATATGTGTATGTATGTCTGTAACGTATGGACTCCAAAACGGCTGGGCCGATTTTGATGAAATTTTCAGGGAATCTTCAGAATATTCAGGCGGGTGACACTGTGAAGTCTGCTTTTCGGTCCGCGGGCGGAGGGGCGTGGCAAAATCCCATTTTCATATTGCACCACCAATGACTTCTAAATAATTTGGACGATTTTTTCTTTAAAATGATCGCCATGGTTGAACTTAGATTTATACGAAAAGAAAATTTTGCCTCGCCCACTTTTACGCCCACTTTTTTTGAATTACCTTAAATCAGAAAACGGGTCCATCGATTTGACAAATTTTTCTTTTAAATGTTCGTATTAATCCATTTTAAGTTTTTATCGAAATAAAAATTTACCACGCCTACTTCTACGCCCACCTTTTCTATTAAGCGCATAACTTGAGAACGGCTTGACCGACTTGGTCGATTTTTTTTTAAATCATCACATTTTTCGATTTACCTAAAATCAGAAAACGGCTCCATCGATTTGACTAATTTTTCTTTCAAATGTTCGTATCTTTTTAACGGATTTTAAAAATCGAACGCATACATTTTCCCTAATTTGGATAGGACAACGTCTGTCGGGTCAGCTAGTGTTATTATAAATTCGAAAAACTTATTTTTTAAAAAATTTTAAAGAGAGTTTAAAATTTTTGAAAAAGTGAAAAAAAGTTCCTCTTTAGTATTTCGAGTTTTTACGGGGAAGCCTGATTTGTTCTCCCAGTATCTTTAATCCGTATTTTGTTTTATATCTTCAATTTCCCACTTAAATCATGTAATTTTTACAAAATTTTAAAACTCATATATTTTACAACTTACAAGCAACGCATGTCTGACAAAAATGATTTACAAAAAAATCATGATAAAAATTAAAAACAAATTGGTCAGTCATGTGGAATAATTAAACTTTTTTAAAAATAATATTGAAACGAAACGATACAAGCAACATGGTTATTAACAAAACCAACAATAACAGCCAACACGTTGACTATGACAACAACAAAAATTTTACGAAAAATGTTGTAAACAAAATCTGATTTTATTTCATGTAGAACTTTGAATTTGCCATGGTAAATAGTTTTTATATTTAAAAAGAAAAATAAAAATGAACACTTTCACACAAATACAGCAACATTTTAATTTACACTATTTTTCCTAACACTTTTACCCACTCGCAATTTTACAAAGCAACACACACAAATTCGTTCAGAAAACTTGGAAAAACCAATTCATGAAAATTTGAAAACAAGCTGGCAAACACGGACACGGACACGGACACTCTCACTCACTTTAGTTAAACACGTACAACTTACACACATACAAGTGTATGTGAATTTATTTATGTGTAAGTAAAACATATGATGCTGCTCTCTAAATCATGTACACATATTATACACATATATAGTATCATATAAATATATGTAATTTACATAAACATGTACATATATATTTTGTATCATAGAATCATGTTTATGTTTTGGTTAGCTTTAGTGTCTGATATGCAAATACACGTAACCACGCCACAGTGGAATAATTTGGAAATAAAGGAGAAAAATAGGCAAAATTATATAAAAATATTCAGTGGGGTAATTCTGTAACTTTTTAACGACAAAAATTTGTCGTTATGTAGTAAATTTTTAGTATTTTTAATTCAAAATTTTCTACTTAACGACAAATTTTTGTCGTTAAAAAGTTACATCACTACCCCACAGTTAAGGAATAAAAAGCGATTTTCACAACAAAAAGATTCGAAGCTGATAATATCGTTTTGAGTATCTTTAAAAATAGATTTCTAATGCATTTTCCTGTGTTTTTCCTGGTTATATTATTTAGTTTTATATTTTTATTTTATATATATGGTAATTTTTTTCTCAATTACTTTTTTATTAAGTCCTCGTTCGTATATTAAATGTGAAATAACAATAATTAATCAAGTCTTTTTTTTATGTCCTGCCAGTGCCGGACTTAAACTTTCACCATAACGGGTTTTGTTCACATATGTTGCTGTCTAAGGCTCAGATGAGTCATGCAGCATCTCGTCCCTTTAATCGAGTGTGGTTAATTGAACTGTAATTTTATAGAATGACAATTTCCTTTAAAGTGGTAATTTTTTTACTCATTTATTTTAGCGATGTAGAAAAGCTTAAGTTTTCATTTTATTATTCGTGAAATCAAATTGTGCAGGCAAAGAAAAAGAAAAGATAAACTCAGTGTTTATTATTTTTGTTTTTGTATAAGCTTTGATATTGTTACAAGTAAAACTGGGGCTTAAAATTCTTATTCGCTTTACAGTATTATTTGTGTAATATCTTTAGCTTTATTTATTTTTATTTATTTATTTATAAGTTGGTAGCTTCTATAACAAAACAAAAGTTTTTTAAACTAATAGAAGAGCGGACATAGTTATTTGCTTAACAGTTAAGCATAATAAAAACAAAAAAAATATAAAAAATATTTTAAGATTTAACAAAAATTATTTTAATTAAGTTATAACTATTTAGCAGGTAAAAGGAGGATATTAAATAATGACATACAGAGTAAGTTATAAAAAGTTTTAAAAGATCAGTAAGTAAATATGTATGTATATAAAAAGTGCATAGAGTTTTAGTTACAATAAAAATTAATAATTCTTTTTTTAAAAAGTTGTGCGTTGCTGGTTTCCCTAATGATTGGAGGAATAGTATTCCAAAGACGTATTGCATTTACGAAGAACTGCCAATTTGAAATAAGCGTATGGTGTCTCATTTGTATTAAAGTTCTGTTTCTGCCAAATCGACTAAAACTAAGCCGGCTATAAAGGTAATCAGGTTCGTGAGTTGATATGATTTTATGCAAGAATACCAATGTTCGTATTTTCATATGATCATGGAACTGTACGCCGAGAATCTTCGCTGCGTAGGAGGTGATATGTTTACAATTTCCGTAAAGCTTAAGTCCATATACGTATCTAGTTATGTTGTTGAACGTTACATTAAGTCTGGCTTTACTTGTTGCATCACAACTTGAAAAGACTTCACAAGCATAGGTTAAGGTGGGTATTAAGTAAGTTTTTGCAAGCAGCAGCCTGATTTTGAGTGGTGTACAGTATTGTGTGGGCCATAGAGTACGTAGCATAGAGAATGTTTTTCCACAGGCATTTGTGACATGATCTGCCCAGGTTAACGTGCTATTGAAGATAACTCCTAAGTTCTTAGCTCTATTCACTGCTTCTATTCGGTGGTTATTAACGTAGACTTGGGGTATTTCAATGGCGCGCTGTGTTCTTTTATGTAATAGGATGCACTTTGATTTGTTTGGGTTAAGGCTTAAGCCATTGGTAGAAGCCCACAGTGAAATACTTTGTAAGTCCTCGTGTAACTTATCCACAAAGTTTCTTTTTTTACTACTAATATACAGTTGAACATCATCCGCATACATTCTGATATTGCAGTGTTGCAACTGATCTGGCAAGTCGTTAGCATAAATTGAAAAAAGTAAAGGTCCAAGAATTGAGCCCTGCGGTACTCCTCTATTGACTGGGAGAAAGGAGGATGTTAACGACGGATTGGTTTCTACACACTGTTGTCGCCCAGTAAGGTATGATCGCATTAGTTTCGAAGACCTAGGAGAAAAATGTATCATTTTTTCAAGTTTTTGTATTAAAACAACATGGTCAACATTATCAAAGGCCTTTGAGTGGTCTAGTAACACCAACAATACTCTATGACCACCATCTAGCTCTTTTCTAAGATCTTCAGCTACGTCAATGAGAGCAGTGGTACAACTGTGCTTTGCACGAAATCCAGATTGTTTTGATGTAAGTAGGTTGAAAAAATCTTTGGATAAAGTTTCCTGGCGATCTGGCCTAAGCACACAGTGAAATGCGCATAGGAATCCCATCAACAATAAATTTCAGTTTATCAATTGTATGACATGGGACATTTAAACAAAACCTTGTTAATTAATTTTTTGAATCCCAAGAAAAACTTTCAAAGAAAAATATGGTTGAAGTATAGATAATAAACCATATTATGGCCCACGCAAAAGTCACAACCAAACTATTGTAGTTTTTAACATTACTTTTTTCACGATAATAAAGTTCTAAATGATTACCTTCCTTAAAAATTCAACTATGGTTGAATTTAAGAACATATTATTTTAAAAAATTTCTCTAAAACCATACACGTAAACAGATTATGGGTACTTTAATCATACTATGGTCACCGATAGCCATATTATGGTTGAATTGCTACATCCAAGCCCAACAATCATATTATAATTGTCTTTAAACATGTTCAATTGTCTTTAAAAATGTTCAACAATATGTTAGAAATTATAATATTGTAAAACATTGTACATCAATTTTTTTAATTTCAAATAAAAGTAACAATATTATGGTTGTTTTGCTCTCCATAGTAGTCAAATGCTGTTCGATTACATGCTTCGCTTGCTTCTCACATTCTTTTTCTTTTAATTGTTGATTTTAATATAAATTATAATCCTTTTTCTTCGACCTTATTTATTAAATATTATACTTTAATAAATTATTTAAGCTTAAGGTCACTTATTTAAAAAATTAATTAAAATGTTTTTATTTTCAATATTTCGATTTCCGTTGGAAATCTTCTTCAGGATTTTTTTTTTTTTTTAAATAAAATAAAATTTGACAATAAATGGAAAAATAAATTTTAAAATTTCAAAAAACAAAATTATCATAATAAATTTAAAACTTCATTCCTGGGTTTTCGGAAAGATTAGAAAACTCGAATATATATGATAAAGGGAAATACAGAATGGCAAATAAGGTGATTAATAATGTTGGGAGATTGTTCACAAAAACTAAGGATGGATTAGTAAAGTCAGAATTTAGTTTATAAGATTCATTGTGGTGGCAATGATAATGAACAATGTAAGAAAATATATGCAGGAACAACTGGGACAAAGCTGAAAATTAGATTAGCAGGACATAAACATGACCAAAACTATAGGAATTATAATTCAGCCCATGGAACGGCGTTATCAACTCATTGTAGGGATTTTAATCATTATCCTGATTTTGAAAACACATAAATTTTGAATACGACAAGTTTTAAGAAACGCAGATATATCGTCAGCTCAGAATTGGTTTGGCGCATATGCCAAAAAGTCGGAGTGGAGAAAAACGACAAAGAAGATTTACATGAAGATTTCTCAAATTGTACCCGATAGAATTTTTTTATATTTTTACCACTGCTTCCGGTATATGTTTTGAAGAAAAATGCAAATTTTTGCGCACTTTCATGAATAAAGTTAGAATTTAATAGTATTTTTTTTGAAAATGAAAAATATTGTTTTGTGCCGCATACGCCACTTTTCTAAAAAAAAAATTAAAAAATTGGCTTTTTGTGCTGCATACGTATACTTATTGCTTTGTATTGAGTAACTTGTTGTTGAGATGATTTTTTTTATAGTTTTTTTATTTGATTTTACTTTACAAAAACAGAAAAAACAGTTCTACTGTTATGAAAAGTTACATAAAAAGCCACAAAGTAAACAACTTTAATAATGCAAAAGTAAAAAGAAAATTTAAAACTTAATATTGAGTAAATTTTTATAATAAGCTTTATCAACACGTGGAAGAAATATAAGCAAGTCTTTTATGTCTCTATTTTTATCGCTGGAAATAAATGATGGTTTCGATATTTTCAAAACATTCGTCAACAAATTCTCAGGAGTTTTCAAACAATTTTTTGATGCAGACTTAACCAAAATTGCATTTTTATATTTTTCCTCTCTGGTAGAAGTTTTATAATATATACATAAATCATTATTTTAACTGTATAGAAGTACTTTAATTTTAGCAAAAGGGACTTTTCGAAAGTCCATTTTATTTGCTTCCAACGAGTATGTGCGAAAATTTTCCGGAAGCATTTCCATAACTTTAAGTTTTGTTTTATTATTTGGCATTGTTTTAAGCAAATTTAGTAAATGAAGAGGACTATGAATTTCAATATTCTTTAAGTACCGGTCAATAACACCATGGACACAGTCCACTTCTTGAATTAAAGAATGTTCTGGTTCTGAAGACTTTTGTATTACGGCATCAATATTATTTTGTTTAAAGAACATTTTGATTGCGGTTGCGTTAATTTGATTTTTATTTTAAGGTACGCAAGAATTGCGCCATAATGTCAAAGTTTTAATTAGTGGATAATCTTTTATTAATTCATTTAAAATTTTAATTAAAGCACTAGCAATATCGTTACCACTCCGACCACTATGAGCTTCCGTCCACAAGGCACAATAAGTAAAAGTTGGTATATATGACATAATAATGGTTGCTGTAAGATTAAACATATTTAATTTTCGTTTGTAGTAAAATTTTGAAGCATTTTCCTTAGGTAGGCTAAAAACACAAATAATAGCAAACCGTACACTTGGTTGGGTCCATTATGAAACTATTTTGCATAAATTTATTTTCTTGTTGTCATTTTACTTTGCTGTTGCTTTAACAACTTTTTTTTTCTTACGGCAATGCAGCAAAGCAACAGTAAAATTAATTTTGCACGTTTTTGTATGAAGAATTTGCTGCAATCGCCAAACAATGGCTTGTAGAGCAAAACAGTACTTAAAAAAATTTGAAACAGTTGATATTAGAGTTGTCAACCGATTAAGAATAATTCGATTAATCGATCAAACAAAACCAAACTCTTGTTCGAATAATTTCAAAACGCCGATTTTCGAATAACGAATGAATCGATTAATTAATGTCAATTAATCGAACAACCTTTTTTTATTAAAAATAAATTAAATAAAAGCTTAGAATTTGATTTATTCTCATAAGTTTTTAGTGATTTTATACAAAATGTAGGAAAGTTAAAAAATATTGTTGCTATAGCCCTGGTTGTAATAAATATCAATTTTTAGTAAGCAATAACCGTGTTGAGTACTCATTGTATATTAAAAATGTATTTTATGTTTTTATTTAACAAATTTTATCCAACAATTGAGTAGGTGAGTTGCAAAACTCGTTCGCTACAAAATTTAAAATACGAAATGAAATGAAATGATATACTAATTGTATCAATGCATGTCCTCTTCCATGTTTTTAGCACGGACATGCAATCAGAATATTTCTTCTAATAAAACGCCAAAAGGACTGTAAGAATCATTTGCCATCTCGTATTTTTAATTTTGCAACGAACGAGTCTTGTATCTCATCTTCTCAATTGTATCAGCTATTTAGTTTTTAAGTCAAACGTTAAAAAAATTTTGAAGAGATGGAATTTTTTAATTTCGGGTGAAAAATTTAGAAATAAACAAAAAGCTTAAAAAAAATTGATTTATATTAATCATATATTGAAAGTAAAAATTGTCGTTATTGTATTATAATAAAAATTTTTTTAAATTATATATGTATATCTTTACAATTTGTAAGTGCCACAATACTACCTTTGAAAACGATGTAGTGGAAGATAATCCAACGACATCAAGAAATGCCGAACTTGGTCCAATGGAAAAATACATTAAGACAGTGGCTGTCGATAGAAGAAATTGTAGACAGAAGTTTGGCTGAAGAAAGGAGGTCTTCCAACGCCTTCGAAAATCCAGAGTAATATCGGAGTTAAGATGAAAAATGTTATGCATCAAAAAAAGAAGAAGTCATAGCGGATGGAATGGAAGATTTTCCATAGTAATTTTTTTGTTAAAATAATTTTTTTATTCGTTATTCTCATCGATTAATCGAATAATTTTTTAGATTTAATCGTTTGATCGAACGAACAAAAACAATTATTTGAATAATTCGAACAAAGTTGAAAGGCGAATAACTGACAACTCTAGTTGATATGCAGCAAAATTAATGCTTTATATCTCAGAAACCATAAAAATTTTCGCGAAACAGGTTTTTGATTTAGAAAGAGGGTATTAAAAAAATATATTCCTCATACCTAACTCATTTTTTTTAAAAATGGTCGGTAGGTCAAACCAGTAATGAGCTGACGATATGTTAGAAATGTTGCAGATAAATAATGTTCCATTTGAGAAAAGGATTAATTTTAAAAAATATACTGAGGGCTAAGCTTAGATTTATAGACTTTGAATAAAAATAAATTGCTTGATGGAAGGGATAATTATAAATCGGTATTTGTCCTTGATTGTTTATAAAATAAATTTCAGATGGCATAGCTGAGTTGGTGAACATTTATTAAATGAAAATGACTATTGACGGAAAGGGATATTAAAATAGGTATTAAGTTTTGAATGTATTTAAAAATTTTGTTTTTCTTTTTGTTTACAGTTTGTTTAATGGAATTTTAAATTTATTATGATAATTTTGTTTTTTGAAATTTTAAAATTTATTTTCCATTTATTGTCAAATTTTACTTTATTTAAAAAAAAAAATAAAATTCCTGAAGAAGATTTCCAACGGAAATCGAAATATTGAAAATAAAAACATTTTAATTAATTTTTTAAAAAAGTGACCTTAATCTTAAATATTTTATTAAAGTATATTAAGATTTTAATATATTAATTTGCGCAGTAGGAATACAAACCAATCAAATGGCTGGAATTAAAAGGCCATAACATGTAACAAGAATAAAAAAATTATGGATTTGTAACAGAAGTAGAAAAAACGAAATAAGATAAAAACTTGACTCAATAAGAACATTTAAAAATGGCTGAAATAAATAACCATAATATGGTTAATATTGACCATATTATCGTTAATTCTGACCATAACGTGGTTACTTTTGACTAAATTATAAAAAAAATACTGACCATATTTTATGGTCAATTTATTAGAACTTAATGTGGTTAATAGTGATCAAAATATGGCTTATTATGGTTAACTTATGGCAAACTATTTTAATCATATTATGGTAAATTTTATCTGCAATATGGTTCCCTGAAAACATAAACATTTTCAAAATCCGACCATAGTATGTTGCTCTTAGAATTTGGTTACCTCCAACCATACTTTATTCTGCCTGTGTGTTCTTTGCCAATTTATGTAAAATTTCTAATAAACAAAAATAAGGCATTTATGAAGTCACTCTCTTAAAACTCATATGATTTAAATTCAAAACATCAACTCGGCTACGTCTCTGCTCTATACATCTAAAACTTTATTAGAATCGGACTACACGTTCCGGCACTGCAAATTTATGCCAGCTTTTGCGCAAATCTCCCATTGTGCAATGTTGATACTTGTAGTTGTTGCCAATATTCCTTGGTTGATGTTGCAGCTCTTGTTGTTTAGTGTTTGTTTTAGACATTGTTAGTGTAATTGTTGTTGTTGTTGTTGTTTTTTCTACAATGTTTTAAAACAAAAATCATGATACTCGTTTTACTCTCACAACGAAATTCAAAAACTACAAAATTTTATTTCTCTGACTCATCCCTTCTTCATTTGACTCTGTGTAGTTTGTTTAGTAAAATATTAAATAATAAAAACATAAATATTTATTTACAGATTTGTTGTTGTTGTGTATACATTTGTTTGTAAGTGTGTGTGTTGATGCCATCGTTAGATGCTGTTGTTAAAGTTGCTGTTCGTGGTGTTTTACATTTTAATTTTTAAGGTTAAACCGAAATAAAGTTATAAAATACAACTGAAAATATACACACACACACACACACATTTTTAAAGAGAGTTGACTACGGAAGACTTCAAACATTGAATTTGAAAGTTAATACTTTTCGTATTTACTAAATTTTTTTGTAGTTAGTTTTAGTGAAGCACTTCACTAATGCAGGGATTTATGACGTGAATACGTAAATTAAAATTATTTTTTAATTGGAATATTGAAAAAAGACAACATTTTCAAGAATACTGCATAGTTACTATTATTTATAGAAATTAAATTTTATATTAATCATTTTTATTTTTAGAATGAATTCTATGAGGTAAAATAAATAATTATCGGATTCGCTTTGTTGAAAATTTTTTTTTTTTTTCCTTTATTTATTCCACTTGGGAACATAGGGCTTCAACAAGTAAATTCCAACTTATTCTATCATTACATACATCTTTTATTTCATTAAACGATTTGTTCTGCATATTGAGTTCTTGTATGACTGTTCTACGCCAGGTGTTCTTTGGGCGGCCAGAGCGTCTGCTACCTTGAGGATTCCATTCCAATGCCGTTCTTGTGATACTGCCAACTGGTCGTCGCAATGTGTGGCCTATCCACTTCCACTTTCGTCTTGCAATTTGGCGAATAATGGAAACTTCGTTTGTCAATCGCCAGAGATCGATGTTGATGATTACGTTTGGCCAAAAGATACGGCATATTATGTGCAAACATTTGTTTACAAAAACTTGCAGTCTTCTCGCTATAGTACTCGTCATAAGCCATGTCTCGCTTTCATATAGCAGTGTGGATTTCACACAGGCATTAAATATACGAATTTTTGTATTCTTTGAGATTTGGGGGGATCGCCATGTTTTATTCAGCCGACCAAAAGCTGATCTTGCTTTGTTTAACCTGAGTGAAACGTCTTCTTCCACTCCTCCATCTACCGACATCATGCATCCTAGATAACAAAAGGATTTCACATATTTTATACGTTGGTTTTGTACTACAATATGGTTGTCAGTTGCGTTATTTATACGCATTGCATGTGTTTTGGCAATATTAACTTCCAGCCCAACTCTATTTGCTAGCGCGACCAAATCATTTACTTTGCTCTGCATATCATTAAACTTATGCGATATAAGACAAATATCGTCGGCAAAGTACAAGTCTTCTAGGTGGTTTTAGAAATCCCAGACAATGCATCTTTTTTTCCTGCATAATTGTGACATAACCTCATCCAAAACAACGGCGAACAGTAATGGTGAAAGGGGCAACCTTGTTTAACTCCAGCGTTTGTCATAAAGGGTTCGCTGATCATACCATTGTGACGAACTTGCAGTTTGGTATTGTTGTACATAGCTTTAATCAAATTTATTAATTTTGTTGGTACACCTTTTGCTTTAAGTGCATCCCATATAGCACTACGTTTTATCGAGTCAAATGCTTTCCTAAAGTCTATAAATACCAAATAAAGCGGTGTGCGCCACTCGACCGATTGTTCTATTATTACACGGAGGGTATTGGTTTGATCTACACAGTTGCGATGTGGTCGGAAGCCTGCTTGTTCATCGCGTAATGATTTTTCGATTATTTGTAATCGAATATTTATTATAGTAGCAATTACCTTGTATACAGTGTTGAGCAGAGTAATACCTCGCCAATTATCACACTCAGTCAAGTCATTTTTCTTTGGAAGTTTTACTATTTGACCTTTTGTCCACGTGTTAGGCAACTGTTCGATTACCCAAGCATCACGTATATAGGGATGACTTATTTCCGCGGCTACTGCTGGGTTAGCTTGGAGTAGCTCTGAGGGTATCCCATTGAAATTAATGTTTATTAAAGAAAATTTTCTAAATTTTTTGTTTTTGGAAAGGAACAATAAATTCAAAAGGTGTTTATAAAAGGCTTTAACTGTCGTGCAGTTGCCAGTTCAAGCAAGTCTACTTCTAAATGTGCTCACTTGCATTTGCAATTTAATCTGGAATTAACAAACTCACAACAAAGTTTACAATTGGAAAAAAATATTTCGACTGTAATCCAAAATTTCAGCCCACTGTTTAATGGCAACATTTTGTGAATTAAAGAAGCTTAGATTTGACTCAGTGAGCGGGAGTAGCATTAGGAGTGAGAAATTTACGTTTAGTTTGTATAATTTTTGGCCATATGTGTATGATTGTAAGCCCTGCGTCTTTTTCAAATGGTCGCAAGAGTGATGCCTTCATCGACAGGAGGGTGACACATATACCACCATATCTGCCATCGCATGTGTAAAGCAACAGAAGACTTTCTGTAAAGACATAACAACAAAAAACTTTTAGAGTCAGTGTTGCCACTTTGTAGGTAATTACCCGAATTTAGTGTAATTTAAGTGTAAAAAAGTTTCACATGGAATTAAAAACTTAGTATACCCTCATTTAGGGTATAATAAGATGATACATTTAGTTGCATGTGGAGTACTTACAGTTTCGTACGTTGCGACCTTTGCAAGCTTATAAAACTTTTATTAAAACAACTTAAAAAATTAAAAAAAAAATTATGATCAATATTTGCTTGCGATAAATATCTTGCTATGTACTTTAATTTTGAAACATTTGCGACTATTAAATACAAATGACGTAGACAAATAATATTTTTGCACCACGTACAAGGCACTAGAATAGCGGTCAAGACAAACCAAAAAGTATACCGCTAATCGAACTGTTTATCTGTTCTTTCCTCATGGATATCGTTCATTGTTGGTGCATTATTAATTTTAAAGTACAATTCCAATGTTACCAATACCTCAATTTAATCGCCAGAAAAAAGAAAATAGGTGATTGCATTTTCTTAAAGTTAATCAAAGACTTATGCCCAATTTTCAACTCAAATCGAATCAAACTCAAATCGTATTTAAATACAGATTGATTTTTTGAGTTTTATTAGAATAGTCTTATTTAATGAAGATAAAAAAAATATCATAAAAAAGATTTTGTTATTCGTGCTTAATTCCCAGTTTTTATTATTGATAAAAACACTTGAAATTTATTGTTGATGGGATAAGCTATTCCTATGCAATTCACTGGTTGCTTAGGCCAGATCATCAGGAAACTTCATCCATAAAGGTTTTAGACAAACTAAAGATATTAAACCAAATAAAACTGTTAAACGTATAAGAATTATAGCAACAGTTCCACTTGTAACAATATCAAAGTTTAAACAAAACACATCAACAATAAACAACAGTGGGTTCATCTCATCTTACATTTCCCCACTACAATTAGTTGAAATTCTCTCAACATTAATTGTAGTTTTTATGTGTTTTTATCAATAATAAAAACTGGGAATTAAGCACGAATAACAAAATCTTTTGAAATTAAAATTTTGTATTCCCAAAAATTGAAATTACTTTTTGATATCATAAAAAAGTGTTATTATTTATATGGTGGTTTTAAAAAAATAGCTGACTTTTATTGCTTTGTCTGTTGTTGTATTGTTGTGATATTAAGGCCACCTTGCTAACTTATTACAATGTAAACTTAAGTTGAATTTAAATGTCCCAGTGCTCATGTTCTGTAACTCTCGCTTCGAGAAACTTTTCGATTGAAATGTGTGAAATGAAACAATAATGCCATATATTGAAACAAACAGCTGGTTTTCTCACTTAACTGTGTCTCGCCAATTTAACGAAAAAGTGTGTCTGTAACATTTTTGTAAGGAAAGTTCCCGCTTTTAACTCGTAAAAATCTCACGAATAAAAATGTGGCGAAAACAAATTTTAACACAAAAAACAATTCAAAATGCAAAGAATAATAATGATAACATTTTGTTCTTGGCACATTTTTCCATTGTTTAATAATTTTGCTTTTAATATTTTATAAAATATACGAATGTTTTCAAAGCTCGTTTGCAAATAACAAACAAGTGACCTTAAGCTCAAATATTAATAAAGAAGAAAAACAAATAACAAACCTTAAAGTTGCACTTAAAATTATTTGGTATAGCCGACGGTTGTATTCTCGCCGCCGTCGTTGAAACTTTTTCAAGTTTAGTAAGTTTTGGTCGGCGTCAACGATATGTGTTACAGGCGTTCCCAACGTCTGAAATGCCACATCGGCTTCGGTTGCAATTTTATGGCATTTATAACGAAACGACGTAATCTCTTATGATAGTTTTCGACATGAGTTACAGACTAAGTTTTTTCTCACTTATCGAGAAACGATGGAATATTTTGTTTTACATCTTTTCGATGCGAGAAGTTCTCACTAAAGTTACAGAACATGGGTTCAGCTTGGTGAATTAAGTTACAATGAATTTTGTATTTAAAACGATTTTAAATATAAATGTGATATAATATCAAATCTAAAAATTCGCCATAAGTCAGTTAAAACTGCGATATTTCGTTCTTTAATTTAATAAGCTATAAGGTCCTCTGCATAGTAAAGTATGAGTGTTTTTTTTGTCTTTCTAACATATTTTTGAGTCGTGGTTGAAATTCTCATGGAAATATTGGAAATTGGAATACGAATCTTTATCTGTTCCGATATCAAAAGGAAAATTATACTTAAGAGAAAATTATATTGAAATAGTTACCTAAATAAATTCAAAATTTAAACCATAACTATTAATTTTAGTATTTTCCAATGTATTTTACGATTTTAATGTTATTTAAAGCATGTAGCTTTAGGAATCTAAATATTATGACTAAAATTTATTTCCTTTAAAGAATTTCTTGTGTTTTTTTTTTATTATATTAAACGTTAATTTTATATCAGGTGAAATTTCATATAAATCTGTTAATTTTACTGAAATACTCTCAAGTGTAATTTTATTGGTGGTAACACTGATAAGAACACAAAGAAATAATAAAGAACATTGAGTGAGAGGGCGAAAGCAAAATTTAGAATGTCTCCACTACTGGTCAAGAGCCATGAATATCGATTATCTGGTACTCAGATCCGAAACATGATTGTCAAGTGGGACTGTCTCGCAAGGAAGAGCGTTAAGCAATAAATTTTTTAATGTCACTATTTTGCAAAAATACTTTTTCTCGACATGCCTTAGGTAATTGTTCTATGGCACAATTTTTCATTACCAATTACCTTATGTTTTCTAAATTGACTTGAATTTATGCTCTGCAACTTTAAACATCTTAGGAGGCATGATTGCCGAGATACGGGCGCAAATACTTGGAAAATGGCTACAAATTCCTAAAGCCGTACCTGTTGCGGTTGATTGCTTAAACTTTTTTATTTTTTAATAAAACCTTTTTTTTATTCTATCATATATTTTTAAACTAACTGCCCAAATTGTATGAAATGCTGCTCAAACCTCATTCGGAAGAATTTTTTATGACCTTGTTAAACTTTTAGGTTTCATTAATTAAATTCTTAGTCAGTATTTTTATGTCAATTCACTCAAACAAACAAAGAAATTATATTACCAACATAATTCATGCTCATTTTTGTTACTTAAAAAATTGCTTGAAAAAAAAATAAGGAAACAATTCCTTTTTTTTATTATTTTTATTTAAAGCAACAAGTTAACTTTTTTCACATTTTTATTGTTTAAATAATTTATGATAATCATGCAGAGGAAACAAACAAAAAGGGATGAAAATCAACTAAATGTTATTTTATTTATTATTTATAAAACAATTTGGTTAGGTAGACCTCTTTGCAGCAAAAATGTACTTAGTTTTAATAAAATTTTGGTACTTAAGTTGTCGGTCGATCTTAAGATTTTTTTTGATATCCTTTGAAAATGAAACTGAATACGAGAGAGACTGTGTACAAACAGTTTTCATTTAGATGCATGTGTGTGAATGTGTGTTGTTTTATTGTGTGGGTAAGAGTGTAAAATATAAATCTTAATGTCACTCATGATATTAATAACAAACACTTTTGTTCAACAGCTGCCAACAGTTGGTAGAAGTGGAGGCGAAATCGACCACAAACAACAACAGAAACCACTACAACACACACATATACAACACATACGACAATACCACCAACCGGGCATGTGATGCAATGTAATGCCAGCAGTACAATTGAATGAAAATTTAACAAATAACATACACGCACACACACGCGCTTACATATTCACACATTTTATTTGTCTCCGAAAAAAGGAAATTTAAATCAAAGAGACAACAGCAACTAAAACATTAAAGTGATGTAAACAAATTTACGAACAAAAAAACACAGACACGAACACATTGACTAAGGAATTTTATATTGTATATATCACAGTTACGCGGGAGATTTGAAAATGACAAAGCAACTTTTTAGCCACTTATTCATAAAGAAAATTTCAGTTTTATTAAAGGTTAATTAAACAAAATTCGTTTAAAAAACCTGTTATATGCATGGATGATTGTTTATGAATGAGGCCTTTAATATTTAAAGATTAATGAGAACAGTTTTGCCAATTTAGCAATTTATTAGCTAGTTTTAGCCATTTCTTATCTTGTTATATATAAAATTTCCTTTAACTCCGGATGGAGCGTAGGGCCATAGCGAAAGATGGATAGTTGTTTCTATTTCTTGATATTTGTTTAAGTTCCATGATTTATTCATCCCTGACTTCTAGTCCCTTGAGGGTTCCGCCATAATGATGTGCGGCAGGATTCTTTCGCATTTTTCCTGAGGGTATGCCCTATCCATCGCCATTTACGCCGTTTGATTTCAAAGTCAATCGGGATTTCATTTGTTGCGGTCAGTAGTTGTTGGTCGGATATTATTTGGGGCCACCATATTTTCATAATTTTCCTCAAACAGCGGTTTGTGAAGGTTTGAAGTCTTTTTATAAACACTGCCGTTAGAGCCCAGAACTCGCATCCATATAGAAGGACTGACTTTACATTTGAGTTGAAAATTTTCAGTTTTGTTTGAAGCGATATTGAGCTTGTAGTCCATATTTTTTGGAGTTGGAAGAAGGTCCGTCTGGCCTTATTTATCTTGTTAAGCGATAAGAAATTAAAAATTTTGCAAATTTTTTTTTTAATAATTATTATGAATTATTTCATATTTTTAAAAAGTATGAAAATTTGTCCAATAATTTTTAAAATTAAAAAATTTTATAAATGCTGCTACGATTATGATACAATCTTGAAATTTTGATTGATTATATTGGAAAACAGGTTATAAGTTGAATCAATTTAATTCTGTTGATGATTTGAATATTAAAATATTCATAGTAATTGTCAAGTTTTTGGTTAATATTTATGAGTTTTTTGTAATTAAGTCAGCTGGCAACACTGACTAATAATATTATTGTAGGCATCTAGCAATAGGCTGATTATTTTTTGTAAAAATCACCTAAATGAGTCTTTTCAAAAGGGTTTTGATGATTAAAAACTGATTTATCACTTGAGCGATAGATATTGTTACGTTTTTCCTTAAATAAACGTGTTCGGCTTACTTCCTTTAAAATAAACCGTGGAGTTCTTTTAATTGCAAATCAAAAACAAATACACACACTTCTTCAACTTTACAAACTTTATTTGAATTAATTTGTTCACAATTGTTAGTTACGAACAGAACCGTTTTTCAAAACAAACTAAAACTGTTTTACATGAGTCACCCCTTTTTATATTTCATAATTATTTCTAGATTTTTCCTGAACCTTCCCGTAAAAACTATTTATTATGTTTTATAACCATTTCTAGAAATGACTGGGAAATTTATATAGGAATTATTTTAAAATAACAGTTGTGTTGAAAATTATACATGACAATTTTAAGTACCATTAAACTATAACTTACAAGATAACTTATAACTATAACTATATATAATTCTTAGATAATTTTACTTTCGTAACACTGCCCTCCACTTAAGCCTGTTCGTCCCGAAAAGGCTCAGATTCTCCTTTTCCATAATGGTCTAGTCGTTCTAGATGTACTACTTTCATTTTTAATCTTGGGCTCTTATATTTCTGGATCCGATACACCACGTCATTCAATTTCTTGATTACTTTATATGGGCCATCCCAATGAGTCTGCAGCTTTAGATATAGTCCTTTCTTCCGTTGCGGATTAAAAAGTAAAACCAACTGGCCTTCCTTGAAGCCTTCCGAATTTGCCACTCCATTGTTTCTGGCTTTCATTTGGTCATTTGATGAACTAACACGCCTTCGTCTTAACTCGTTCTTCTGCTCTTGAGTAGAGTCATTATTATTCGCTGGTACGGATAGTTCACCAAAGTTGTACTGCTGGACCGGATTTCTCCAATTAGACTGCTGTCTTCAACGCACTGTGGGCATTTAATTACGCAATCAATCACGGTAGTAGCTTGCTTTTAACTTCTTTATGGTTTTCGTAACGCTAAGATGCCCACCACCAGTACCTTCGTGGAATTTCTTCATAACTTCACTTTAGAAGACGGTACTACAATAAGGTTTTTAATCGTTTTGCCATCAGTACTTTCCCATGTACGGTATAGGCAACCATTTGCCATCCGCAGACTACTCCACTGCGCCCAATACGCTTTCATTAGTGGACCCTCCAATATAATTTCTTTATGAGTCGGTCTTTCACCTTCTTTCTTAGCCTTCATAATTTGCGGTAATATGTGGTCACTTTTCTGTGCCGTTGACCAGTCTTCGATGGGTTCCACATGTAATAAGCGAATCTCATTTATGCGTTTCTTGTTTTTAGACTCTGTACAGTGCTTGCTCTTGTGTTCACTGGGCCGTCTTGAATATGTGCTCGCTTTCCCACGTTTTTCATCGTCTCTTTGTGATGACAATTTCTTATGATCACTAGTGACTAGCTGTCTTACAAGATCTTCACTTCCATTCCCAACGTTTAGGGGTATTTCTAGACCATACCAATTCATAATTTGTCGTCCCATATCTAGACTAATGCCTTGACGAATCATAAAATCTGCTCCAATTATGACCTCGTCCATAATTTCAGCCACAATAAACTCATCAAAAACGATCATATCGGCCATTCTTATTTCCACTCTTGCTTTGCCATAGACAATGACAGGCTCTCCCGTAGCTGTTCGCAAGTTTACACCACTTAGCGGCTCGACAGCTCCCTTTATCAAATCAGCTCTTATAATGGAATGTCCTGCAACAGTGTCGATAGTCAAAATGCGAATTTCACTCTTTACCTACCACAGGTCGTAATATTTCTGTTACTCCTTTTCACTACTAAATTTATCGTGGGACCTTCAGTTTCCTCTGTACTGCTAGCTCTTCTCAGCTTTAGCGGTGGCTCCTGCGATGATTGTTGCCTTGCTCTTCGTTTGTCCCTTTGCGGCGAAGCAGATCTTGATCGTTGTTTGGGTGCTTTGCAGTTTCGCTGAATATGACCAATCTTACAACAATTATAGCATTTTGCTTTGTTTTTACCTTGTTTCTCGCTCAAAGCTTGCAAAACTGCTCCCTTAATGCATCTCATTTCCTTTAAAATATCCTCTTTCTTCTTCAGCAGCAAAATCAAGTTTTCGCACCATAAACGTTTGCGGCCTTGAAATTATCCTTGCGGTTTCTTGTGCTACCATAATATCATCATAATTGTTTCTGCAACTTACTGGTACACTTTCTAGAATTTCAGCTGCAGTTCCTTTTAAAACCAGAATCAGCTCTATGGCTTTTTCTTCATTGTTCCATGCATTTTTGTTGGCAACTGTGTCAAACTGGAACTTAAACACATTCAATGGTGAGCTGCCGTCAAAACTTGGAGCTCTTATTCTATTCGAGACTTCTGGAAAAACTCGCACCACTCCCTCTTGGCACTGAAGACTATTTACTTTTTCTTACAAATGATGTAGTTTTCCATCAAAAACAGTGACTTGTGTGTTTACATCCGTGACTTGAGTTTTTACATCAGTGACTTGTATCTTAACATCAAACAGCTTCTGGTTGAATTCTATCTCCATATCGTCTACTCTTTCATTTATAGCAGTAGAAATCTCTTGAAGCTTCTCAAGTTTTTGTTGAATTTCGTTTGTTGAATTTCGGCTAAAATGGTGCTTGAGTTTTCTTCCATTTTTCTAGAATTTTCTTCCATTTTTCTAGAATTTTCTTCCATTCTTCCAGAAGTTTCAGCCGAGTTTTCTATTACCATTCTCTCCATATTTTCCTCCATTTTTCTAGAATTTTCTTCCATTTTTCTAGAATTTTCTGCTAGGATAGCGTTTGAATTTTCTTTTACCATCTTCTCCTTATTCTGCATCATAGCAGCAAACATTGTGTTAAGATCCATGTTGCTTGTTACTGCACGGGTAGCAACTTCTATCTCTTCTTTTTCATAAAATTCATAAGCTGCGATGTCAATATTGCGTCGCTTAAATTCATCGATTAATCTCTTCTGCAGCTCAGCTTTATTTCCTGCAGTAGGCAGATCCAACTTGCTCAACTCCTTCTTGAGCTGTTCAACTTTTAGCTCATCGAATTTCATTGTTGTTTGTATAATTTTTTTTTTATCCTTTGTTTATTAATTTATTTGTTTATTTATTTTATTTTATTATTTTTTTTTTTGGTATTGCAATTTCACTTCTGACACCAATTGTTACGTTTTTCCTTTAATAAACGTGTTCGGTTTACTCCCTTTAAAATAAACCGTTGAGTTCTTTTAATTGCAAATCAAAAATAAATACACACACTTCTTCAACTTTACAAACTTTATTTGAATTAATTTGTTCACAATTGTTAGTTACGAACAGAACCGTTTTTCAAAACAAACTAAAACTGTTTTACATGAGTCACCCCTTTTTATATTTCATAATTATTTCTAGATTTTTCCTGAACCTTCCCGTAAAAACTATTTATTATGTTTTATAACCATTTCTAGAAATGACTGGGAAATTTATATAGGAATTATTTTAAAATAACAGTTATGTTGAAAATTATACATGACAATTTTAAGTAACATTGAACTATAACTTACAAGATAACTTATAACTATAACTATAAATAATTCTTAGATAATTTAACTTTCGTAACAATATGTTGAATTAATGATTTTTAAATATTTTGTTTTTTTTTATTTTTGCAAAATCAAAATAATAAAAATACAAACTTTCGTATCAGCCAAACAAATAAAAAGCTTGGCTTAAAAAGAAGCCCAAAAACTATTGACAATTTATGAACATAAATGTTAGTGCAAATGGTTTCTTCTCTTCTTTGCGAAAAACCGATCACTTTTGTTTGGTTCAAAATGAAGCTGGTTTGAATAATCAAAGGCTGCTTTTTCGGAGAAAAAAAAAATGACAAGTAAAAAATTATATGAAATATAATCAAAAACTATATAATTTACGATTTAAGAATGAGACGAAAACGTCTAAATAATACTGATAAGCACTTACAAAAACTTGCTCAAAAAGGGATCAGAAAATTGTTTCACAAATGATTCTTTCAGGTGATTCATCGGTTGGGTACCATTTTCTCACAACCAGAGTATCTTTTATGAATGAAAAATGAGCTCATATATGGGTATTTTGCTCGTGAAGCTGATTCTTAAATGATTAGATTATGATACAAGATGCTAGCTGGGTATGTACTTCAAAATTTATTTTATTTTTTTAAAAACGTTAACATTTTTAATTAAATGGAATAATTTTGTTTTGTTAGAGTAACTCCTTAAATATTATTTTAAAATGAGTGTAGCCTGATCCGGCTCGAAGGACCATGAAATGTTTGGAAAATAGTTTCAAACGATCTAAATCCTAAATCCTAAATAAGTTTTGATTTATTCACTTTTAGAGAGATTTATGTGCATAATTTTGAATGATATGATGTTTAAACAATGTAAGAGAGAAATTATTAGTACGATACGAGAGATATGTTAACGATAATTTGCAACAAAAGAGATTTTGCAAAAAGTGGCTTTTACAAGGTTATTCGCGGCTGTGCTTCAATTGTATGTTTTGAATATTTAAAAAGTTATTTTCTAAATCAAAGTTTTAGCACTATTTCCAGCAATTTTGTGTAGACATTTCCTTGGTTGAGAGCATGACCGACAGTTGCCTTCGCTTTGTTAAAAGTTCCGCTAGATGTACATAATTATGCGAAAAGTAGTTCCTTTAAATAAAAAACTTTCAAGATTGCCTCCGTTTTATAATATTTCAATTCTTAAATCTTCTTTACTATAACTATAAAAATTTCTCTTGAACTCAAAAAAAAAAAAAAACTCACTCAAGTATGTATTTCAAAAATTAACCCTTTTTTTGTTCTTGCTCTTATGCTATTGTTCCAATCTCTGCTGGTTGTTGGTAATTGCAATTGTTTTTGTCTTGTTGTACGTATTTTTACACACATCTACATTTATGAAGATATGGATACATCCCAGTAGTTTTGATGTGCTTACTTTAATAATTCGTCGAAGGGAAGTTATTTCCATGTATATTAAAAAAATGAGATAAGGCTGTTTCCTGTGGTCGATTTTAGGGATCTATTGATCTGCACAGTCCCCAGGGGCCTAATTACCGCATTCGATATCTAGTAAACTATCGTATTTTTCTGCATACGATAGACACTGACGTATCAAATGAAAACTAGAGAGTTGTAATGGCTTTGATTACTCGATATCAAATGCTATCATCTCAAATTACGATCATTCGATATCGAGAGACATGATACCAAAATAAAAAATTTCGATAAATTTTGCTCGATATCGTGTGCGGTAATTAGACTCCAGGGCTCTTTCTCTTCTGGATCTCTCCTTCTGGCTTTTTTTCTCAAAGCTAATATTTTAAGCTCGTTTTCCCTTGCAGAAGTTTTATGTTCTTAATATTTAATTTCATTTAGATTTAGATTAAAAAAAAATGTTTGTGACATACGTGAAGATAACGACGAATTGGTAATCAGAGTTATTGATCGAATTCTACTGATCTCTTAGCTGCAGTAAAGTAACATATGGTTTTCAAAAAGTCCTAAAAAATGTGTAGGCCTGCCAGTAGTTCGTATGTTAGTAATTTGCCCTTAAAACTCATCAAATCCAAATTTAATTTTAACTACCATACTGATTTAATTTAGACCAAATAACTTACAGTCTTAACATGTATTTCGAAATAATGCGTTAAGGTCGGCATATTGGGATTTGGATCAAATGTAAATGAGTGCACTCTAAGCCAACATATTTCGATTGGTCAAAACAAAGATGTAATGGAGATTAATTGATAATGCCATGGTACTGTAAGGGAGTAACTGAACAGAAGTAATAGTTACAATCAGTTAGAATAAGTAAGTAGATTTAGTTTAACAAAAATTTAATTTGCTAAACTGAAAGTGGCACTCGTTGCCTGGTTTGCCTTAGTCTCTTATTCGACGCTTCGCTTGAACGTCTTTTTTTAACCTGGTACCCCACAGCTGGCTAAAGATACGTTGGGTTATAGGGAACTAAATTCATACTGAAATCATTACAATATAATCTGGCCAAATTTGTTTCCGAATTAAATTTATAGCCTTGTGAATGGCCATCCAATCTGCAGGGCAATAACATGCTCTCAAACATCATACATGTGTTTCTGATGTGCAAATATATTTTGTGTATAAATATATTTTGAATGTCATTGAGCTTTACACCTCTACTGAATAACAAACATACATTGTACATCTGCCCATACAATCACTGTCACATGCGTTTGTGGTTGTGTCTGTCAGTAGTTTTATTTAGTTTATTTATTTAGATAGAAAATACATTCATAAACTCAAATATATACTTTTGTTAAGAGTTTCTTGTGCTAACGAAAAAAAAACTAAAGACAAATAGAAAAATTTTGTTAAAAATTTTATTTAATTTTTTGTTGGTTTCTTTTAAAATTAATTTAATTGTGTTGGGTTTTTTTTTAATCCCAATTGGTTTTAAGGATTTGGCACAGATTTTACATTTATTTTTATCCTCATATAAGGAATTGTTTTCAAGAAGCCTTTAAATATATTTTTCTTTTTTCAAATGCTTTACAAAATATTTATCCTTTAAGAAATATTTGTCTTTATCTTGATATTTTGCTTGTTTTGCGATCATATATCATTTATTTCAATAGATTTTAAACTAAGTTAATCGGTGTATCTTATAACAGCTATTAGAATTTCACATTGTTTGCTCTCTATGTATATTACATCATATAGAATTTGCAAAGCAGCAGATAAAATTATTAAAAAGCCATTTACTAAACTTTTATACTTATTGTCCAATTAACAAGCTCTGTGATATGGCTTATCGTTTTTTGCTTATGCACTAGTTAAGAGACAAGTCTGTTGTATCGTTACTTTGTCGTATTGTCAATTCAATGTATATTGTCAATTCACTTTCAGTAAACTATTAAATAAGATAAGTAAATTTCTTTTTACCAAAAAATAAAGAAAAATATAAAAAATAGAACTGAAAAGAGCAAATTAATTTCAATTTATGGGAATACAAAACTTTAATTTCAAAAGATTTTATTATTCGTGCTTAATTCCCAGTTTTTATTCTTGACAAAAACACTTGAAATTTATTGTTGATGGGATAAGCTATTCCTATGCATTTCACTGGTTGCTTAGGCCAGATCATCAGGAAACTTCATCCATAAAGATTTTAGAAAAACTAAAGATATTAAACCAAATAAAACTGTTAAACGTATAGGAATTATTTTTTTTTTATGATTTGATAACACTGTGTGTAATTTTTAAGTCATGGAAAAATAACCATATACAAACACCACTACGTGATAAAATACCAAAAAAAAAAAAAAGACCCGTGTCTCTCAGTTTTGCCCAAAGTAATGCACTTTTTTTATGGGCCCCCAAATATTTGGGGCCTCGGTGTCATTTTTGCAAAAAGAGATAATTTTCTCAGGCTCATATCTTGCAAACCGTTCGGAATTTTGATTTACCCTCTGACACAAATTTGAAGCTCTTGTCAAAAAGAGCAAAAATTGTGAACATATAAAATCAGAAAAACTTCATCATCAAGATCAAAATCGCAAAAAACTTTAAAAAACTAGATTTTTTCCCTGTTCTGGTCCATAGGTAGCAAGCCGTTCAAACATTTGTTCTTTATGACAAGGGCTGCAACTATGTCTCAGAGGGTAAATCAAAATTCCGAACGGTTTGCAAGATATGAGCCTGAGAAAATTATCACTTTTGCAAAAATGACACCGAGGCCCCAAATGTTTGGGGGCCATAAAAAAAGTGCATGACTTTGGGGAAAACTGGTAGACACGGGTCTTTTATTTTTTGGTATTTTATCACGTAGTGGTGTCCGTATATGGTTATAGATAGCAAAGTATCTCAATGTTGAAGGAAAGAAAAAACTAATAAAATTAAAAAAATTACGGTGTTAAGAATCATTCTTAGGAAGTTTATATGCTCCAGAAAGTTGTTTATTGAGATCTTAGGTACATTTTTGTGGTAAATTGTTTCCTTGAATTTGGAACGGTTTGCTACCAATAGATCTGAACAGGCGAAAAAAGGTAAAAAAATCGAGTTTTTTAAAGTTTTTTGCGATTTTGATCCTGAAGATGATGTTTTTCTGATTTTATATGTTCACAATTTTTGCTCTTTATGACAAGGGCTGTAACTTTGTCTCAGAGGGTAAATGAAAATTCAGAACGGTTGAAAGATATGAGCCTGAGAAAATTGTCACTTTTTTGCAAAAATGACACCGAGGCCCCAAATCTTTAGGGGCCCATAAAAAAAGTGCATGACTTTGGACAAAACTGGGAGACACTTTTTTTTGGTCTTTCATCACGTATTGGTGTCCGTATATGGTTATTTTTTTTCGTGCTGCACTGTGTAATTAAAAAAAAAAATTTCTATTTGTGTGTCTGCATTTGAGTTAGTAGCAAATTTGAACGCTTATTACTGTGAAATTATTGAACATATATATTGTGCACTTCTGTGAGCAAACACCTTCAAATTGTGTTTTGCTCAAATCGGTTGACATACAGAGGAGGAAAGTGGCCTTAACTGTTTTGCCTATGCCGATTTATATATAGATTTTTGCAAATAAACACAACAAATCGAGCATTTCCAGGCCTGGCATTAATACAAAATTTTTCAAAACACATAAAATTCAATTGAATAATCAGACAATACTTTTCTATGAAAATTACCAACAACAAAAATACAATATTGTATAATTATACGATTATACAACATATACGACAATAACGCTGATCTACAAATTTGAAAAAAAAAGAATTGGCTGCAGAAACGAAGCATGTTTAAATTAATCTGGGTGCGCTGAATTCGAATTTGGCATAAGAATTGGGCTATTACGTCTTTTTTTATCGCATGCTGACAATACTGTTAAACAGTCAATGACACTACAATTTCAAAATTATTTATTTGACAGAAGCCCACATTCATTCTAAATCTTCAAACAGTCGTGTTTACACATGTCAGGGAGATCGTGTGTTACTGATTCAAGCTATTTTTGCTTTGTGCTTGGTGAATATTTGGTTGGAAAAAAGGGTATGCAATATCAGAATCATTTAAATTTGCATATTTACATTATTTTGGTTTTGCAGTCAGAAACTTTGACAAGCCGTGGACTCCGACAATGTTTTGCATATTCTTCATTCGCATTAAGATTTGTTTCCAAAAAAAAAAAAAACTAGATGCAGTGAGCGCGAACCAGGGGGCAAATTATGGCAGTCGGGATCGAATACTTTTTCGATTCAAAAGCAATTTTATTTTAGTTGATACTGAACGTATCGTAATTATTTTTTTTGTGTTATGAACACTCAAATAAATGTTTTAAAACACTAAAGAAATAATTTCGATCCGTTCAGTATGAACAGAAAGAATAAGAGCTAAAAATGCTTTCGAATCGAAAGAGTATTCGATCACGACTGCCATAATTTGCCCCCAGGAGAGCGTGCTCACTAAGATTCAATGAAAATTGAAGTTATGTATCAAAGATTATGAGAATAAAGCATGCTGGGAGACTATTGCTGGACTCTAATACGTGAAAATAGAAACGACGTTCAAAAAACGACAATCAGTTTCGAAAATTCATTGATTTTTTAATAAGCTAGTGATTTTTTATGTAAGAAACGAATAAAATTAATTTTTTGCATCTCGAAAACCTGATGTGATAGAGAAAATCCAGTTACAGATTCGATTTCAGCCAACCAAATTACTCTAGGAAATATATTTGGTTGCTCCAGTCCAAAACCTTGTTGGCTCCTGTAATGGGAACTTGTGAATTGGACAAATATATTTTTTTAATGCACAATATTCCACTTCACGTCCTTAACAAATTGCGCAAAATAATTCCATTTCAGTTTTTGTTTTATGCTGCAGCGCTACCATCTGAAACGAAAAAGAATCAGAAATGAGACGGTGGCGACAGCAACGTTTTTCAGTTCCAGTATGCGGAAACCGAACTTTAATAAGCCGTTTTGTTTGAATAAAAAGGCTTTTTTTGATTTTTTTTTACAAGTTTTCCATATCTTCTTCTAGAAGACAGAAAATTTAGAAAATTAACCTTTTTTTATTTCGAACGCCTTCATAATATTTAGAACACTGTTCGAAAATAAACACTAAATATCGTTTCTTAATGTTCGGTTCGGTAGATTTGTGGAAAACACAAACGCTAATAGTGTTTGTGTAGAAAATCATTAAAAAAAATTACGTTTCCCTGTTGGTCATCTTTCGAACACAAAAATATTACTGTTTTTATCAAACTCAACAAAAGACGTAAACATTTAATTCCGTTCGGGTTTTTTTTTTGAAAATCCACAAACTTCAATGTGTTCGGTTCGGCTCGTTAATGTTCGTCCCTTTTGGCTAGTAAAAAAAACTAAACATTTTTTACAAAAACAAAATACACACACGAAAAAAACATTATAGAACATTAAAATATAATGTTTGTCTACAGTATCACTACAATTGTTCTGTTTTTTAACGAAGAACCGAACATTATATAATGTTCGGTTCTTTCTTGAAAATAGTTACGAACGGTATTAAGGGTTGTGTATGTCTACACAATCACTAAAAAAATTGATATCGTTCTTGGGTGTGTGAGCCGAACGTTAAATAATGTACTGTTTATTTTCGAACACTGATTTAGAACAAGATCGGGTATAAATGGCGTATACTTGCAAAATTTATTATATTGATTATACGCCACCACAATAAAAATTTCATTAATATCTAATGTTGCCCAAAGAGTACACAAGTCAAATACTCAAGTCTAGCAGTGCGTTAACGAAACTTGTGACTCATATTGAGCAAGTAAGCTGTGCATTTTTTTATTTTAAATTTATTAGCGAAAAAGGCAACATGTAAAATTACTGCACTGTTATTGCTTGCAATAGCAGCAGTGGAAAAGTTTTGCAAGAATTCCTGCGCTAGGGCCTACTCCACTGTCAAATTTAACCACTGGGTGACAAATGATGCATGAACCACTCCTGGGAGTGAACGCAACCAACACACGCAGATGGCAATTTGAGTTCATAATCCGGCAATATTAATATTATTTAAGAGCTAGAGCTATTTATCCTTCGCTGCTTTTGTAAAAATGTTAGTAGCATCTATTGAGTAGCAACAGCACCTAGGGAAAGCCCTTCCTTAGGCCGAAGTCTACCACAAGCAGTGAAAGATCAGCAATTTAGTGAATTTATCAGGGAACCCATGCGACTCTGGGGGGTGAACCTAAACCATAAACTGATCCCCGAAAGTATCCTTTCAGCGAAAAGACAATCTTACTGAAGTAAAGAAAGTGTTTCCTAGAAAGCCACCAGGGGCTACAGACTCCCACACAGATCGTTACGATCTTTTGAGATCTGTCAATTTTAGACTTTTGCCAAATCCCAGGTATTGCCTGCACTTAATTTTCCCGGAGGATGCAACACCAGAAGGTAAAATATCCTTAAGATGATCCCTACAAACCCCTTTACTAAAGCAATAACAAAAACGAAATTTTTTTCCTTTTGTAATAATTTTTTCATAGGACTTGACTTTCATCAGTCTATTGCTGATGTCAAAGCGCTACAGTTCAGGCGATTCTTTGCATTCAAGCGCCACAAAACTTAATGTTTTTAAAATACACTACACAAACACTGTCATACTTACACTACATACAAACACTGTACATTGCCAAACATGAGCACTTAAGTTGCGCAGTGAATGGCCGGCATAAGATAAATCTTGAACTTGCAGTGGTCTTTTCTTTTCTCTTCATTGAATATAAAAGCAAAATTAAACTTTCATATTTCGGATTAAATAAATTAAATTTTATTATTTTAATACAAAAATGTTGAAGAATTAAATGCAGATTTGATTTTAATTATTCAAATTTCAGTTTGCGATTGATTAAACTGACACTCATTAACTTTTTTTTTTTTTTAAATTCCACCGGCTAAAATGTCTTAAATTACAAGATTGATTATTAAATACAAAATTTCAAATAGATAATTTCACATTAATTCTTACAGGCATTAAAAAAGAAACACACACAGGCGCACACAAAATACAGAAAAACTCACATACAGTAACTAAGTATGTATGTTCGTGTGAGCATTGCATTTAATTAAAATTCTTCTGTGTGTGTGTTTTTTTACTTGTGTAATTTTTTTGCTGTTTACGCGAAAAGTAAAACGAAAAGTATGAAAATGATGTTTACAGCCATCAAAAGGACTTTACTCCTTTTTAACATTTATAGCACACGTTTAATACAAACAAGCTGGCAAGCAATTGCACATACACACACAAACATCAACGGTAATTTAACGGTTGCTGTATTCCTGCGTGTGTGTGTGAGTGTTTCGAAAAGCAGAATAAATTGTATATTGAATGTGAGAATTTTTATGTTACACATTTTACTCAGGACCACAAACACTATATACCGTTATAAGAATTTCTTAAATACAAACACACATGTAAATGACTGGATGCGAAGGCATGAGTGTGTGTGTGTGTGTGAGTGTGTGGGTATGTGTAAAAGAGAGCGTGTGTAATGTAGATTCAAGCTCGTGGTATTTAGTACAATTTCTTTAGTCCTGTTTGTTTGTTTCTTTGTTGGAATTTTCTAATAAATTTTATCCTGCCAACTGTTTGTTTAAATGTTCTCAAATGTATAGGTGCTAGTATGTGTAAGTGAATGAGCATGGAAAATGTTTGTGTGAACAATACTTACATACATACATTTGGTTTTATTTTTGCTTCTACTAGATGCTGTTATTTTCCCGGTATTATTGTTTCTGTTGCTGTCGGTTTTCATTTAGATTTTAATTTATATTTTACTTTCTCTCTCTCGCTGTGTGGCATTATTTTGTTTTTGGTCTCTATATAATTAATTTAAATTTATTGTGTGAGTTGGCGGCATGCGTTTAAATCTCTATAAAAACCTGTGTTGGTTCATTTTACTTTTTTGTTTTTGTAGGCCCATAAACCTACATAATGTTGCTTATTGAAAGAAGAAAAGTATTAAGTCAAATATTCATGCCAACAAAAGCAGGATTTTTGTCTGACATTTCTGCTGCATTTAAAATACAATAACAACTTGCTGTGGCTTCACTCCCTTTTGCTAAAATGTTTATTTTTTTTGTGTGCCTCAACAAATCTTTCACGAAAATTTTAATTGAAATTATATTAAATTCTCCTGCTTTTACTTTTAGTGTTTCCGGCCAAGACAGACAGGCAGGCAGGCAGGCAGTCAGTCAGGGCAATCTTTGTTTAACTACATAAATGTTGCACGAAGTTTAAATAATAAACGAAATTGTTTTTGATAATGCCAGGCAAAGGACATTAAGATAAAATCTCGTTTAATAATTAAAATCTTTTATTTTTGTGAACAGTGAAATTGTGATTTTTGCCTTTTACAAAAGGGAATATACCATTAGAGTCAAAATGTTTTACATTTTGATGGATTAAATGTATGAAAGTGAAACATTTTATTAACTGAAATACATACAAAGATATTTTTTGGCTTTTAGCAATAACATTTTTGGATTATTAGCATTATTTTAAATCAATCAAAGGGTGGTCCAAGCTTAATGCACGATGTTAATTGTGGTAATGTCAGGATTTTTCCCAAAGTTAATTTGACATTTCTTTGATTGAGTGTTTGACAAATTCAATCATGGAAAGCGCGCTAAGATTGTTAAAGCCTTTTACGAAAATGGGCGTTCAATTCAAAATGCACTTTGTGATTTTTTTGGTCAGCATAATCGACCAAATGTGTCTACAATCGGGAGAATTGTGGGCAAATTTTAGCAAACCGGGTCTGTAGGAAATGTGAAAACAACTGTGCATGCTCGGCCAATCCGTTTGGTGTTCGCTATTACGAGATGATAACGGACTTCTTGATGCCAGAAATTGGGGATGGTGCCTATGCCTCACACCAACGAAACATTGGCTCGTTTGCGAGTGAAATTCAATGGCACAATCATGTCACACTCATGTGATTTGACACCGTTGGACTTAATTCTTTAAGGAGATTTAAAAGAAAAAGTGTACGTCAAAGAAACAAGAACAATTCAAGAGCTTAAATATGAAATAATTCGTCACATTACCGACAAGGAACCCCAATTATGTCTCAGAGTCAAAATGTGGACCATCGTATAGAGGTATGCCATCGAAGCCTTGGCGTGCATTTGGCTCATATTTTGTTTAACATATAATTTTCATAGATCCGTCTATCAACATCGTGCGGTTTGGTTGGACCACCTTTTATATAAATAGCACGTGCTTTTTTGTTTTGTAAGGAAACTTCAAAATTAACAATTCATACACTCAATTTACATGATGATGATAGCAAGCGGTGTAGAGAAGCAATAGGGGTAGAAAAATAGACATGATTTCTGTTTTCTCTTCCTTTTTTTTCTCTATACAGCTTGCTGTCAAACAAAAAATGACGTCTAAAATTGGACGTCATAAAATTCATCATGTAAATTGAGTGATAATCGGTTTTAAAATGTTTGATTGTAAAATTCAATTATTTAAAAATATTTCTTGAAATTTGTTTGCCTTGATAAGTTGCCTTTTTAATGACTTTTTATTTGGAAGTGCTTTGTTTCTGGCAAAATAGTTCCATTGTTTTGGGGAAAACATTTCTAAATTTAAAGAAGAACCTTTAATTTAAGAGAAAATTTTAAGTTTAAAACAGGTAAAATTTTAACAAAATTTTTTGTATTTATAAAAATACTAGCTGGCACGGCAAACGTTGTTTTGCCATATAACTTATTTCTTTCAGATACAACAGTGTCTGCTAGCCAAATTTTAAAAATAAATTATAGGCTTTAGTTCTTTCCAGATGTTACACTATTTGCCTGCCCATTTTCAAGAAAATTAATTGATTAGTAAAGAAGATATAGGGAGGCGGAGCTTTTACCCCTCTTGCCCTATTTAATGCCCTGTCCTCTCTCCGATGTTACAGTGTATGCATGGCAAATTTTAAGACAACCGGTTGATTAGTTAAGAAGATAGAGGGAGTGGGAGCTTTTACCCCTCTTGCTCTATTTCACGCCCTAAATAATAAAAATTAAAGGCTAAAGTTCTTTCCAACTGTAGCACTATTTGCCAGCGAAATTTCAAAAAAAAATCAGTTAATTAGTTACGAAGATATAGGGAGGGGGAGCTTTTAGCCCTCTTACCCTATTTCATACCCTATTCCTTATTCTCTTTCAGATGTTACATTGTCTGCATGCCAAATTTTAAGAAAACCGGTTGATAAGTTTAGAAGATTGGGGAGTAGGAGCTTTTACCCCTATTGCAATATTTTGCGCCCTCTAGCGATATAAACTATTCTATTCGACCTATTCGCATACCTAACAAATACGCATACAAAATTTCATAAAAATCGATCAAGCCGTTTCGGAGGAGTTCAAAATAGAGGGCAATTTGTTGATATTTGTATGGGAATATAAATCATGTTTCGGAATGAAGGCAGTGTTCACTAAAATGGCTATAACTCAAGAACCAATACACATTTGAAGACCGTTGATACATAAAAACCTTAGTATTGATGTCACCTTCCACGTGAACTTTACAGAAACAAAATTTCAGAGAACATCAATTACTAACACAATGCAACTTATTTTTATATATATAAAAATATATAGAAAAAATTTTTAAATTTATAGAAAAAAAAAAACGCTGGAACCAATTTCTTTTAGCAAATCATTATTCTGTTATTCTACCGTTTAAAGAAAACTAGAATTAAAATTTTTCCTTTTGTATATTCGCCATAATATTATAATTAAATTTGTGAACAGTCTCCAAGGTCATAAAAGTCATTATCATATTTTTTTTTCTGTTAATAAAAAAATTGCTAACTCCACCGACATTTTGCCAATATTTTTTCGTTTTGTATAAAAATAAATAATATAATAAGAAAAAGCTTTTTAAATCGGAAAAAGTTAAAGAAAGAGTCCCTTAATATAAAAAAACGTCAGTTTTGAAATTAAAATTTTGTATTCCCAAAAATTGAAATTACTTTTTTATAATAAACAGGCAAGTGCACGGCCTAAAAAACACTTAATTGACAACATCTTTTGTAAGTTGGTGTTGTTTTTATTTTGTTTTTCTTAACCTACTTACAACTACAATTAATGTTGAGAGAATTTCAACTAATTGTAGTGGGGAATGTAAGATGAGATAAGCCCACTGTTGTTTATTGTTGATGTGTTTTGTTCAAGCTTTGATATTGTTACAAGTAGAACTGTTGCTATAATTCTTATACGTTTAACAGTTTTATTTGGTTTAATATCTTTAGTTTGTCTAAAATCTTTATGGATGAAGTTTCCTGATGATCTGGCCTAAACAACCAGTGAAATGCATAGGAATAGCTTATCCCATCAACAATAAATTTCAAGTGTTTTTGTCAAGAATGAAAACTGGGAATTAAGCACGAATAGCAAAATCTTTTGAAATTAAAACGTCAGTCCTTTAAAATTAAAAGCGCTTTTAACAGAAAACGAGGCTTAAACTGGATACATTTTAAAAAACGTCAGTTTAATCTTTAAAGACAAAACCCGCCTACATTTTTTTTTAATAGCAAAAAATTTAACCTCTCATACAACTTAACTTAACAATTTAAAAATGCCGCTAAAAAATTTCAAAAAATTCGGTAAAAAATCTTTTCTCTTAAAAAACTTACAGCCGTATTCATAACAAAAAGTTAGCCACAGTTTGTACACTACGTACAACGAGCTGCTAACTGGAATGCCAATTAAGCTTAGCAGCTTGTCGGCACAGAGTTAATTCATAACGAACTTTTCTCCATCTGCCGACTATTAATAAATCATCTCTGAATTTTTATGATGCCACATTATATTACTCAAAAATGCAACACGTTTTGCATTAATCATCGCTGAATTTGTCATTTTTTCTTATTATTATTATTATTAAGGTTTATTATTTTCCTCACGGGCTAATATGATCAATCGTTTTTTTACCAAATGTAACTAAAAAACATTTAAGGTTAATTTATTTTCTATTCCCAACGTTTCGTTCGCTTTTTTCGAACTTCATCAGGAGTTATTTTTATTCCATAAAAATCTAGACAATTAGATAATAATTAAATAATAAATTTTACAACTTTAATAATATCACAGCTTAACTTACAAATTAGGTTTTACATTTCTATTGTACTCCTCAACTATTTAATATTAAAAACTGGACTACACGGCACAGAAATAAATTAATAATTAATAAGTAAAATACAACACAAACACCGAATAAAAGTCGAACTTAATGTAAATATCACAGAACTATAATTAATTATAATCATTAACTATTGCAGCGGAGTATTGCAGTTTTGTATTGTCTTTGTGTTCTTTCGTGTTCATTGTATTTTCGATTTTCTCTTGGATTCGTAAGCTTTCGAGAGTGTAACATTTGTTCTCTCTCCACTCTCTGTCTAACATTTTAATACTGTCAAAGTTCATGTTGTGATTGCACTCTTTTACATTTTTTCCTTTTTTTGTTTTTCCCCTTCACATATAAAAATTTTAAAAAGTTTTAAAATTAAATAAATTAAGTGAAAGACAGTAAATTAAAAAAAAAAAACAATTAATTAAAAAACAAACATAATTGTTTGACATTAAACGGCTGTTTTTCACAAGTTGGTAAACGTTTGGCAGCTCGTTAACAAGAGTTTAGCAAAAAGTTTGGTTAGTATATTATGAATAAACTTTTGCTAACTTTATGCCAAATTCTCATTATGAATACGGCTGTTAAAGTTTTGGCGATTTCACCTCAAATTGCAACATTGGCTTAACCAAAAAATCCCTAAAATAAAAATCGCTTGGCTAAAACGTTAGTTTTATCAAGCATTTTCAAAAAATGTTCAACACTTAAGTTTTTTTTTTATATCAAAATACTTGATCTGGAGCCAAATTAGGGCATTCGATATCGATCCATTTCCATTACAATTTTGATTGATTTTGAATGCTGTCATTAAGCATCAGCTTTTTTATATACTCTGAAGAAGAGTTTGCTAAAAACCTTAAAAATGTGAAACCGCGGTTTCGGTTTTAAAATGATAAAAAACCGGTCAGTTTTCGTTCGGTTTTCGGTTTTAAAAATATCCAAGTAAAACTACATACATATTAATTTTTTTGGTATGTAATACAATTTTTTTATTTGTTGCAATTCAGATACTTTTATAAAAAATGAAACATTTGTTCTTCTTATGCCCAATTTTCAGGATAATAGTTAAATCTTTATTAAGTTAATTTTCATATAAACTTAAATCGTATTTAAATACAGATTGATTTTTTAAGGTTTGCTTAAAAAGTCTTATTTAATTAAGATAAAAGTATGGTTGCACTACTAAATACAAAAAATATCATAGAAAAGTGTATTTATTAACAAGGTTGTCTGCTATTGCTTTGCCTGTTGTTGTTGTATTGGTTCAAAGAGAGATAGTTAAAAATGTGTATGTAGTGGTGAGTGCAAAGAGGGGAAAATAAATTTACTCGTTTAAGATATTAACTATGTGTTTTGTTCTTGTTTTTTGTTGTTAACCTTCGTGTTGTGTGTGTGTGAAATTCACGAAAAGTGCTCGGCCCCCAGGGGCATAGCGTGATGATCGTTGATTGAAATGTACCACATCGGTGAATTAAGTTGCAATTAAGTGTTTAGTGAAGAAAATAATTTTGTACTTAAAACGATTTTAAACATAAATGTGTTTTAATAGCAATCCTAAAAATTGGGCACTAGTTCATATTTCGGTTTTGTAGGCATTAAAACCGCGGTTTCGGTTTCGGTTAAAACCGAACAGCAAACGCTACTCTGAAGGGTGCTTGCAATTCTTACGTTTGAAAGACAATAATGGGAAAGATAATTATGAAATTTGTACAACTGGGTTTTTATTACATAATAATACCTATAATGTCTTGTCAATATAATTGGTAGCTCATATCCGTTTTCTATGCAATTAATTCCTTGAAAATGTCTTTTCCTTTTACTATAACAACAAAATTTTATTAAATTCGTTTTCATTTAACAACAATTCCCATAAAAATAATCTTAAAAGAAAATTTTTAAAAGAAGAAAAGCAAATGTTATAATGCTAATTAAGTTATAAGATTTTGAAGAGTACTTTCTTCACACAACAACAGAAAACAAAAACAAACAAAATGAAAACATAAAAAGAGGCTTAATTGTTTAACTACATTTGCTATAAATGATCTATTTTATTTCTGATTGTTTATTGTTGTGGTTGTTATAGAACATTTTCTAGAATTCCATTCATCATTGATAAATCAGGAAAGGCAGAAGTGGTTACAGCAAACAGAAGATAATCGTAGGCAGGGAAAATAGAGAACAAAGATGAGAACAACAAGAGATAATTAACTTTATTAAGTAGAAAACCATAATAATTGATTACTGCAAGACATTTGCAAATGCAACAACACAATATCATAATGTTTTATAGAAGAGTCAGTAGTAGTACATTTGGATATCATTATAAGATTAACAAACATACACACACAGAAACAAATACACACAAATCCTACACTAAACAAATCCCAACACATGTGTCCACAACATTAAACTGTGATAAGGCAGAGAGATACAATGTTTTGAATGTTGATGACAGTATGACAGTGACTTGTATGAGAAACTTATGTTTGTTTGTCAGTTTGTCTATTTGTTATGTTGATGCCACACTCTTACTCGTGTGGCATCTATTAAATGTACAACAGCATCAACAGCCACAACATTTTGCAACTAACTAAACATGATTACACAGACTTGGCTATTGTCCAAGATTATGTCATAATATTATATGAATATAGACAATTTCATCCATCTCTCAACTGTGTTAATACTTAATGTGTCAGCCACACAACTTAAATACTAACAAACACACACATACACACACACACAATAGGCAGACCCTGCAAATAATAGGACCAGTCCAAACACGCGTGTAAAGAGTAGTCCACAAGGGACCAGGACTAGTCCACAAGTAACCCAAACGTATGGAAAAAACCTGGTCTATTTAACATTACGATGTCCTAGGAGAGGACCATATAACCCACCTTTGGACCACAAAGGAGTAGTTTTAAAACTACTCCATGGTATATAACCCACCTTTGGACCAGTAAGGAGTAGTTTTAAAACTACTCCATGGTATACTCAAGAGGATTAGTTTTGAAGTCGTTTAAACACGAAAGCATGTCGTTAAAAAACGAAGACATGTCGTCTCACTACAAACACTTTTTAACAATGGCATGGTCCATGCTTGCATTACATCGGACTAGTCCATGGAGTAGTCCATTTTATCAAAATGGGTCAGGTGGTCCAATTTTATTTGCAGGGGAAATACAAACAGATACACACACTCATGTAATATGACAGCACAAGTTTTCGTGTTGAAATTGATGAATGTTGCTTATTAAATACATTTCCAACATTTTCCACATTATAATAAATGAGAATTTCCAAAAAAAAAAAAAAAAAAAAATCAGCAACAACGAACATCAAAAGCTTCAGCAATAGCAACAATCTTTTGTTGATGGTCATTAGAGGAAGCATGTTTAATTTCTAGATACGAGGACAGCCTTCAGGAAACAGTATAAGTTTAATGAGTAGTATAAACATAATTAAAATCAAAGACAACAAGAACAACTTATACCAACAAATAACCCACTCTGTCTTTGTATCATGTCCTAAATTGGTTTTTACCAAATAATCGATTTGTATTTAAATCGTAAGCCAATCTTTTTATTTCTGGCTCGTGCTTTTGTGCTTGAATGGATTTAATAAAATTACAGCGTATTTAAGGAAAGGACTTATAGGACTTATTTTGTTTGCATAAATTTCAAAATTCTACAAATTCAAATCTTTTGTCATTAAAATAATTATTCAAATTAAATAAAAATTTCAACTCGCCTCAATAATGTATTTAAGACCCAGAGGCACTACATATTGTAAAACAATTAATTAATAAAGAATTAAATAACAAAAAATAGAAAAAAGTATATTTGCATTAACACCAAAGTAGAAAGCCTAACTAGTATACATACCTAAGCCGGTGAAAGATCACACAAAGATTGAATCATATAGGCCTAGTAGTTTATTGTCGAACATCTCAAAGCTCTTCGAGAAAATATTAATTTCTAAATTAATCCCAATACTGGAAGAAGTATATGGAAGGAATTTATCTATTCCAAATCATAAATTTGGATTTCGAAAGCTTTTGATAAGCTTTTGATAAAATTTGACATGAATTCTGAATACATAATATATGTATTCTGTTAGTACTTTAGTAAAAAGTATTAGTGGAATATCAACAATAAAAAGACTAAAGCAGCCCATACACGATTCAATTCAATTGTCAACTGACTCGGTTGTTGTCCAAATCAAAGCGTGTATGGCTTTGTCAATTGCTTAGTTTGACGGTTGTCGAGTTGGTTGAAGAAAAAGTAAAAGATTTGGATTTTTTCAAGTTGACTAATAAGTCTTTCAATTCGATTGTTGCGTGTGTGCTCGAGTCTCTTGATCAGCTGTCAAAATTAATGTTTGTAGTTTTCTTTTGCAAAAAAGAGGTTAAGTATTTAAAAAATTGTCTCTTATTTCATTAAATTTTAAAATTAATTTAAAATTTTCAATTCAGTTGATGAAGTATGAAGTTGATGAAGTAAGTATGAAGCTGTTGTGAAAGCCTACATGGAGAAAGATGCAGCTTTAATTGGAGAGTTCATAAGACTAATTAAACTTATGTTAAATATTGAAAAAACAAGGCTTCTAAGATTTCGTCCGTATTTAATAAACAATATACACTTTAGCATTTTTGTTGGTGGAAGAGACATTTTTGAAAGCGATTCAATAAGATATCTTGGAGTTTATTTTCAAAATAATCTGTCATGGAATCTGCATATCCAAAATCTTAAAAGTAAAATAGTATGTGCCCTGGGATTGATTTACAAGTTTAAAAATAGGTTTGATAAGCAAACGAAACTAATACTTTATCAATCTTTAATACATAGTCACCTAAATTATCTGCCCTTGGTATATGCAAGTAGGAAGAGTAATGAACTAAAATCGCTGCAAAGGACTCAAAATAAAGCTTTAAAGGCGGTTTACAATTTGCCTTTAACGTTTTCTACAATGTCCCTGTACAAGAATATTACCATAACAATTTTACCCGTAAACGGACTTTATAAGTTGCAGTTACTTTTTTATGTTTTTAAATCAAGCCATAATATTGGTCACCACACAATTTCTTTTCAACGAAACCAAACAAGATTTAACACCAGAAATAACATGAATCTTAGAATAGCGAGATGTCGGTTGGAATCTACAAAGCAACGCGTTGAATATATGGGTTCTTTTGAGTTTAATAATCTCCATCAAGATATAAGAAATATTGAAAGAATTTCTTTATTTAAGAATAGAGTGAAAAACTACTTGCTTCGTAATTTAGAAACACTTCTCATATAATTAATGCAAAGTTAAATAATTTAATATTAAAGTGTGTACAAAAAAAAACCTTTTAAATTTTTTGTTTTTTTTTTTAATATTTTTATAATTTTTCTTTTTTCTTTATTATAACTATCTTATTTAATTTAATTGTTAAAAAAAATCAAAGACTGTAAATATTTTGCCAGCTCGCCTCAATAATGTCCAAGTGACGCTGAGGCAATTCATTATTTTGTTGTATATTATATAAATAAAGTTTGAAGAAATAATAAAAAAAAAATAAAAAAAAAGTGTGTAGCCAAGCATCAATTCAGTTCAAAGACTCAGTTGACAATTGAATTGAAACGTGTATGGTACGCATAAGAGTTGGAATTCAAGTATAAAAGTAAATTCAGTTTTATTTAATTATATTTAAGATTTTAGATTTGAATTTATGACCTTACGTAACGATGAAAGTTATTTGAATGGATATAATTTAAAGTGTAAAAATAAGTAACAGTTCAAGGCGAATTCAACTACAGGTGGTGTCGGAACTACAACAATACAAAAACAACAGAAACAAGGTAGGGTCAAGGCGAATTTATAACAAGTAAGTGCAACTCTACAACTACAAAACAAGGCGAATTAACTCCATGTATTTTGTTTTTGCAATTTTCTGACTTGTTGTCAAATTTCAGTATAGAATCAAAACAATATTTTGACGTTTCACCATTTTTTTAATTCGCCTTGGATACAGCTGATGAACGGCTGACGAGTTGAGCTTACCTGGAGTAAATTCGCCTTGGGTAGGGTTGTGTTTGCGGTTCGAAATGTGAACTGTTCTTAACAAAACACCAACAAATCAAAATAAATAGGTTCCAACTTCCAAAATCAGATGGCGTTTCGACACCAGCTGTAGTTGAATTCGCCTTGGTAACAGTTATAGATTTTACAAGTATGATAGTTTTATATAATAGGCTTGTGACAAGTGTTGCCAATTCTTAACATATTCCTACATAAACTTAAAGCTTTAACTTGACCCTAAAGACTTGCAAGCTGCTGGAAAGCTATTTGATTCGTATAACATTAACTTTGCCTAGAGAATTATGCCCCCCCCCCCCTCACATTAAAATAAATAATCAAATTATGCCACAATATTCGATGTAAAATATCTCGGTGTATATCAAATCGACGTTTAACATGCAATTGCCATTTAGAGGCAAAACTAATTCAAACAAAACTTAAAGCTGTTCAAATAAATTGGCTAATTGGATGAAATTATTTCCTTAGTCAAGACTGCAAACTCCCACTTTACAACTCTGTCGTAAAGCCAATCCGGTGCTACGGTATTCTGCCTTGGCCTCCAACATAAAAAAAATCCAAAGGCGGCCAAACAAAGTTCTTCGTATCATCACATCCGCTCCCTGGTATGTAAATAAATTCCAACATTCACAAAGACCTTAATGTGCCATTTGTTAAAACAATGACTACAAAAAACTCATTAAAATTTCTAAAAAGGCTTAAACTGCACCCAAATCAACTATGATGGCGTCTACATTCGCTTAAGGAGAACACAGAAATAGAATAAAAATTGATTTTAATTAAAAAATTTGCGATATTAATTAAAAAATTAATTAAATTTGCGCCAGTAAACGAATTAATAGTATGAATTATACATTAATGTCTTCACGCAGAGAAAAAGTATGGTTGGGCATGGTTGCGGCAACAACACTATGTTTAATGTAACAATATATTGTTGTCGTACACAAGTAATTGTTATTTTTATTTAATATCAACAATATTATAGTTACTGTAAACATATCAATGTTTATCGCAATTATGAATTTGAGTATTGTTGACCGAATAATTATTTTTCTAACAACTTAATTATGATAACTTTCTTAACATATTATATTTCCGACAACCATATCATGATATTTAATAGCCATAACATGATTACTTTCTAAACATTTATCATATTATGTTAAAGGTGCAATCAAACTATTTTTACTTTAATCATATTATGTTAGCGCCATTTGTAAAATAATTTTGAATCAGTTGTGTCGTTTTTTTTATTTGTGAGCGGTTAAACAATTAAAAGATAAAATTCCATAAAAAAAATAAGTTTAAAGAAATTAAAAAATTAAAATATTAGCGGAGTTCAGTCAAGTATTAGTGATGTAATTGTGCAAATGCAAAATATCATAGTTTTTTTGTAAAATCCAACAACAAAACACACAGAGATTTCGTTATATTTTATAAAAGTGCTACGATATTTCTGTGGTTTTCATGGGCAACTATGCTACTATGGGCTAGGTGTTGCACATTTTAAACTTTGTGATTACGTTAAAAAATCGGAATTGATCCATCTTTTTCCAAAAAATGTAAAGAGCGTTCAAAATTAGGCAATATGGCATCAACATCTTAAAATCGAAAAAATGGACACACGCGGTTGCCCATGAAAACCACAGATTTTTAATTTGCTCTTTTGCAAGTCTTATATTGAACTCCACTATTTGATTTACATTAAGAAAAATTGTAAAAAGCCACAAAATAGAAAATCGATTCAAAAATATTTAAATTTATTTTGTATTTTTGACAGCTATGAAAGGTGCTGTATCATAATATGATTGCTTCTAAATTTATTATGATTAACATGATGATAATATGATTACTTCTTAACTTAGTATGATTAACATGACAATAATATGATTAATTTCTTAGCTTATTATGATTAACATGACAATAATATGATTAATTTCTTAGCTTATTATGATTAACATGACAATAATTTGATTACTTCTTAACTTAGTATGATTAACATGACAATAATATGATTAATTTCTTAGCTTATTATGATTAACATGACAATAATATGATTAATTTCTTAGCTTATTATGATTAACATGACAATTATTTGACTACTTCTTAACTTAGTATGATTAACAGAATAATAATATGATTAAGGGAATAATATTATGATGTAATAGTACGAGTATATTTAGTCATAATATGATTCAATAATAATCTTAATATGGGGACTACAATCATAATTCTTATCATTATATGTTGCTCTTAGAATATGTTTACCACAACCTTTCTTTCTTTCATTCTTTGCGTGTTGATAATAACAACATTTTCTGCATTAATATTGTTGATATCAATTAACGTTTAATTCACTTGATTATATTTTTGATTAAAAATTATTTTATTTAATTTCAAAAGATTTTTTTATTTTATTTTATTTTTGATTATGGTTTAACTTAATAAAATTGGGTTAAATTTTTTCAGCGAAGCGAATTTCCGTCAGGCACCGGTAGGACGTAAACTAAGGAATTAGAATTTGATTTGATCTCTTTTTTTTAGTTCGTACTAAAAAAATGAAGGTTCATTAAATAATTAATGATAAAAATGACCATCAAAATTCATAAGTTGAAGTTTACCTAAAATTAAAAAAAAATCTCCCTTAAAAGATTTAAAATACATTTTCCATACAATTTGTCATAAAAATTTGTCGTAGAAAGCTGTTGTGAAAATATTATAAGCCCTTTACCAAAGTGTTTAAAATCATACCAAAATATTGTCTGGGTAACTGGTGAAATAATGCACCTATTTGGCTCATAAAGTTGGCCGCAATTGTGTTCAAGTCATTATAACTTGAAGGAAAAGTACTACCTTTTTTTGTTTGCCAAAAAAAAAAAAAATTTGATTGTATCCCTCTTTGTAGTACAAGAGTACATATAAAAAGAAACCAGTTTTTTGTCACTTCTGAAAATTTATAGATTTTGAGGAACCACTGCGATGATGTCTTCGGAAAACTCATTTCAAAATACACACGAACGGAAAGACAGGCACCATTAAATCAACTGCACTAGTCGTAATGATCCTGTATTGTATACTTTAAAGGGTTTTTGATTGTAGAAATTCCAAAAATAACTCATATAAAAAAAGAAACTATTTATACCAGTGATGGGCAACCCACATGCTATCACATTTATGACTGTGTGGGAAGCAGCAGAAAACGAGTGAAGCTCATCAACAAGTGCTGATCTGCAACTGATATTAAATAACTTTGACGAAATAACAACAAAGCAACCGCCGAAAGTACATTGTCACAGACCACACGAAGAAGTTTATAGTGTGCATGTGTCGACGTCACACAAGCAGCATTGTTATTCCTATGCACGAGTACATAGGATTGGCAAAAGTGCCCTTCACTGATTTACACCCTTTCACCTGTGGTGAAGGTAATAACAGAATGTGAGAATTTTTCTTTTTATAAGTTATTTTTATTATATTAACCATTTTTTTTTTTTGATTCACTGAACACATTCGGAAAATAAACATGGTCAATATTTAAAAAAAATCTATTTCTTTATTCGATAGCTCCTGTACATTTAGTCCTTTTTGTCCTCTATGCGATATGATTTTTACACGTAATGAACTAAAAGTTTCCCTTTTGTGTCTTCAGAATTAGCGTTTTACTAAAATAACATCACACCCACACATTCACATGCACGTTCATACTTTCAAACGTGTCTAGTGGTATGTGAATTCATTTTAGTGAAATTACAAATACTCAATACTCCTTCCTACCAGCCAACCAAAATACACCAATAAATCCCATTCATCCATTCACATTTAATCACACAGAATCTCCTGCTCATTCACGCCTTTAATTTTATTTTTGGACAAAATCGAGTGCGTGTTGCTGTCTGTCTGTCTGTCTGTCTGTCTGTCTGTCTGTATGATTTGTTTATAAAAATAAAAAGCGTTGAAAGTTTATTTTGTTTGAGTTCTTTTTGTGGTATTTTCTATATAAAAGCCACCATTGACTGATGAGTGTCCAACAAAAAAAATCCATTTATAGCTTTATTAATTGCTTTGGCAAGTGCTGTTAAATTGCCAATATTCTCATAAAATCTGGCATGAGTATGAGCGAATTTCTGTTAGTAAGTAAAATTGCCAATGTAGCCCTACAGTTCTGAGAGTAGTCAATAAATGAATGTTTGAAAATAAAACTAACATTATTTAGCGTACTGCACAAACACCCAGAAACAATATGTATTTTTTAAGTGTTTGTGTGTACTAATACATTTCCCTTGAAAAATATTTTCACGGAAGTAACGTGATTTGTTTTTTTGTTTGCAAACAAAAAATTTTAGCAACGCTTCTCACACGTATTGAGGTTGTTGCATGCCAGTTTATACGACGACTGCACGAACGGCCTGTGTGTGTATTTTGTACATGTTTTGGTTTTGTAAAAACTTTTTGTATGCTTTTTGGGTTGTTTTTTCATTAAAACCCCATATTTTTGTTGTCTTTACCAACCAAAAATGCGCTAAGCACAACTGAAACGAACGAGTGTTAACGTGCTTAACCGAATTCAACGAAGTTTGTGTTTTTTTACGAACAACCGAACGCAATGAAATGTTTTCATCCTTATGTTAAGTTAAATTAGAGCAGTGTTTTTTTTATTGTTTACAAATATTACAAAAAAATCAACGTTTTTTAAGGAATTAACGGCTTAAGCACTATTAGCGCTTGTGCTTTCCATATTTCTATGGTACCGACCGACTTTGCACAGAACCTTTTCTGTGTATGAAGACTGCAAAAGTTAAGTGATTTTAAGAATAACACTATTGCACAATTTATAATGCAACAATTGGATTAAGTGGGGTGATCATTATTAAAAGATCAATTTTTCGAAATTACTTGTATACATGAAGTTAATTTCTTAAGGCACAAAATGCAGAAGAGCTGACGGGTTACATAAGTCGTTCCGCAGCCTTCAAACATAAAGTTAAAAATTATGCCTGTTGTCCCAGGCTAAAAGTCAATTTGAAAATTTGGTCTAAATGGTATTATTTTTTAAACTACTGGGTCATTTGCTTTTTTCTTTGAAAACTGTTGGTATTGTTTCATTTGTTTACCAATGTATTGGCGTTAGTATCCTTCTTCATACATGTATTTGTTTGTATATGAGTGTGTTTGTATTGGTAAATGCCTGATGTTGTTGTTTCAGTATTTAAAGGCATTATGACGAAATCTTTTTTAATCGGTAACTTTGTTTTTGTTTCTCCAACACAATTGAAATTCAGCTTTTGGCTAAGCACAGTGTTCCAAATTAATTCTGTTGAAAATTCTCTGGTGGTAAAGCAAAAAGTTAAACGCAGTAAATTTTTGCGATAATTAATCGCAATAGTAAAATGCAAGAGTTCTAGTTAGGACCACTGTTCATCATTCATTCATTTTATTTTCTAACGTGAAACAGGGAATTAAAAAGCGGAAGAGTGAGTGAGCGAGAGGGAAACAAAAAAAAAAATAGTTATGTTGTTTTTAAATTCTTTTTTAATTTTATCGACTTGTGTTGTGCTTATATTTAACTACTAAATATTTAAGCAGATTTTCAATTTAGTATTTTTTTTTAAATTTTCTTGACATCGACATGAGCGAGTCTTTTAATAACTTATTGATGTGCTGTCAGGCTCTAAAGTAATCAGGGGTGCAGAAGGGAGGATGATTGTGTTGAATATACATTAATTAGACTTTATTTTGTCCAAAAAAAAATAATGTTGTGAAATTTTAAATTTCATAAATGATATAAAAAAAAATAAGTTTTGGAGAGTTGCATTAAGAAGATTAAACGAAATATGTATTTTTTAGAGAAGAATTTAAAATGCAAACTTATATTTTTTAAACTTTTCATATTTTAAAATAAATTTAAGAGGTTGGGAATCTGGGAATTTATTTCTCATGGTGAGTAACATTTATTTTATAAATGGTCATATTAATTCGAATGTGTTTTCAAACGCAAATTCTGAAAGTGCATAGAAAATATTCCTGGAATAAATTGAAGAAATGAGACTATTAAAGTATAACAGCTTTTAAACTTGTAACTTGACTAAGAATACACATTCGGTTCAGAGATCAGCAATGAGTAGTGAAAAAGTGAGTAGAGCTAAATCATGACTCATAAATTCTTGTACTTATACGCACTCATACTTATTCCAATGTGATTCAAACTCATATTCACTCAAAAGTTTAATTTTATTCATCGTACTCATGCTTAGCAACATTTGAAGTGTTTGATTTAGAATCTACTCAACTCAATGTGTATAGACCTGCCATCGGCAACCTATACTATTACATTTTGCGATTATATGCGTTGTATGAATTTGACATATGTTGTTGTTAATGTTGTTAAATTCTCTGCAATATGTGTGCACATGTACGTAATAAAAGAGCATACAAGAGAATAAAAGAGAAAAGAGAAAACGCGGCGCCCTGATTTTGCCGATGGCTGGTATAGACGAAGCAAATAGACGAGGCTGCCAGATTTGTCCCCGAAATAGCAAAGTGACGATTTGGCAATTACAGCTTACAAAAGTTACATGTATGAAGTAGACGATTTTTCGGAAAATTTATCTGGCAGCGCTGATTATTAAATTGTGTGTTTTCTCTGTTGTGTTAAAACGGTAAATGGATAAGCTTAATGATTTGAATCATTGTGAGTGTTGTAAGTATTTTCTTGAAATTATAAATCAAGCTGAGGTCATTTATGAGTATGCGTATAATGTCGACGCGCACTCATAAATATTTCTCTTGGGAGTATGAGTGAATCAGAGTAATTTAGTTTAAATGATTTCAACGCACTTATACTTACAATTGCATGAGTCAGTATGAGTAGCGAAAAAACGATTCATTGCTGATCTCTGATTCGGTTTAATATGAAAATATATTTGATAAGTTTGTTTTATTAAAATTATGTTTTGAGACATTAGCCTACCTAGCCTTAATGAAAATTAAAACTCTTTCTTGCTGCTAAATTTATTTTCAAACATTTTCTTATTAAAAAGTATAAAGAAACTTTGTATAGCGTCTGAAGCGGCTTTGTATTTCAGCATTGTATGATAACATACTCATGTAATAGTTCAATCTTCGTATTAGCCAGTTTGGGATGATGCTTTTCAAAAATCTTCGATATTTATTGTATGTCCTTACTCGTGTAAAAGCAAAGGGTGCAGATGGCTTGGTTATAGAGCGCATTTTTAAAATAGTTTATTGAAGCGTATGAAAGCAAGTCTGCCAAAATTGTTGCAAATAAAAAGTGATATAGAAAAGTGAATGAAAATTTTAATCGACAAAAATACTTTTCGAAAGCAGATGATGCACAAACAAGTTTAAAATACGGAGTAAAAAATAGCTCCTGCCATTAAATATCATCAAAAAACTTTCAATAACAGTGTGCATCTACGAACAGGCCCATATATACAAAAATAGGAAACAACTTATGAAAAACTTCTAGAAAATTAAGAAGAAAAAATCATAAGCATAAACTTCACATTCAATGTTTCATTGTATACTGATGAATAACATACATACTTGGCACGATAGTGTACGAGCAAAGCACTCTCTCTCTCATCATACCAAGTAGGACCTACTAGCTATGACCGTCTAAAAGTCGTTTAAAATATGATCTAGGCAACAAATTCCGCTTAAATATTAATTTGCTAACATAAAAACTTTTTTCATTTAATTTTCCTATAGCATATTTTAAAAGCTCCTACGTACAATGAAAGATTCCTTAATAATAAAGGCCCGACTCTGATATGTATTAAGCTACTGTCAAAAATTCATTTAAAAAAAACAAACAAACTTTATTCACAATATATAAAATAGTTTATAAAAACCACTTTTTCACATTTATGTGAATAAAGCTTTTATTTTAATACAGCTTTTTGGCCGAAATAAATGAAATTGGTCCCCGAAAACACACAATCACAATTATGTGTATTTGGTAGGTACCCAGCAAACCAAATGCAACGAAATCGTTCAGACTTCATAACGACTTTCTGCACAAGTTGCCGATTTCGGGACTGATTTCGTCTAGAAGTCGACACGAAAAATATATGAAGTGGTTGACACGAGTTCTGTAAGAATTGACGGGGGAAATTCCCTTAACTTCACAGATAGATCTGTCTGATATCTGAACGATGTCTGATGTTATTTCCTAGGGAAATTCTGGATTTCCTTCCGATATTTCCAATCGATGTCGGACAGAAATCGTACTTGTAGTCGTTTAAAATTCGCATAGTTTTTGGGACAGTTTGTACAGATATATGCCATTAATCTGACAATAAATCTTTTTTATTTCTGAAATGATTGCCGACAAATCGTGCAGATTCAATTAAATTCAAATTCAATTTAATTATTATTACGACATTTATTACTAAACACTTTATGTTTTTAGCACGTCTTCTCTTTCCAAATTCACTTGATACACTGCTGTGAACGACGATTATTAACATGTTTTCTTTTCTTCAAATTGGATAATCCCGTTAGACACATTTAACTTTTATTGTAAACATTGATCAAACAAAGAAATGAAAAATAACTTCGAACTTTTGATTCGAGTTCTGTACGAAATCTTACAGATTTTTCTGCACAAGAAAAACATAAAAACCATTGAAAAATCTATCAGCAGTCTGCAAGCTTTTGTGATCCGAGTTCTTTACGAAATCTTGCAGATATTTCTGCACAAGCAAAACATAAAAACCATTGTAAAATCTATCAGCAGTCTGCAAGCTTTCGTGCAGATATTTCTTAACAAATGAATATGAAATATTCCTCCGAGGTTTCTATCTGAAGGCTGAACGAAATCCTGAGACATTTCTGCATAAGCAAAATATAAAATTCCTCGAAAGTTCGTTTACAATTTTTAAAGAACTCTGTACGATATGTCGAAAGACTTACGAATTTGTACAGAATTGTCTTTTATCAGACAAAATCTGTAAGTTTGGTTGGCTGGGTAAAAGCAACAACCCAGCCAGCAAAATAATCCGACGTCGTTCAGATATCTGAGAGAAACGTCGGCAAAAAAGTCGGAATCGTATACGAATTCTGTCAGATTTCTGACCCAAAAACGTATGAAGTGGTTGGCACGAATTCTGACAAACATGTGGTGAGAAATTTTGGTTTTTTTTCGGCATTTCTGATAGATATCTAACAGAAATCTAATGAAAAAGGCATGGGAAGTTCAGATGTGTTAGCCGAGATTTTTTTGCTTTCGAACTGATAGCTGAAAGAAATAATTTTATTGCAAAATATGAACATAATTATAAGTTTTCTCGTTAGACAAATCTGAATGAATTCCCTCGGAATTCTATTGGACATATCTGTACATAAATTCCCCCAGATATTTCCATGCGACATCGATCAGAAATCGGCCAGACAGTAAGTATATTCAATATCTGATAGAAATCTGAACGAAGTCTCTAAGAATGAAGTCAGACATTTGCACGAAATGTCTGATTCAGACAATGTCGAAGTATTTTGCTGGCTGGGAAAACACGAAGTTGAGATTTTGAGTATTTAAAATAAGAGCTCCATAACGTAATAAAAACACTCATTAAGGAGCTAATGGTAGCACATACATATTAGTGAAAATGTATTTGTTTGTGTGACACCGATAACGCTTGATGGAAAATAATACCAGTTTAAATATCAAGTCCAGAACATCAACGGGCTTAATATCAAGAATTTCGAAAGTGTATGGTGCCCTTAAAAGAAAAGTTTTGATATCTTAATCTTAAATGCAAACGCACGTTACTACACTTTAATTTTTTTTACAGGAGAAGCTAAAAAATATTACAAAATTAATAATAATAAAATGTTCTTGGAGTTCGAATATCTTTAATAAAATCGCCATTTTTTTATCGCAGGGGTTTAAGAATTTGTGTCAGCATGTAGTTTGAAAAAACGAGCTACAATCAATTAAAAACTCGATTTTGAACATTTGTGTAGTTGCGTCCGTTTGCATTTATGGTGACGGTATATTTTAATTTTTAAACAGCGTTGACTGAAGTCTTCCGTAGCGTTTTGCTAAAGGGTACTTTACACGATCACACAAGTCTTAAATTTTTCAGGAAAATACAGCCCTGTCAAACAATAATAAAAAATCAGTGAATCATTTTCGTCAAAATACTTAAGACTTGTGTGATAGTGTAAGACCGCCTTAAGGTAGTCCAAAAATCTTAACTAACATCTCTTAATTACTGTTACAGAAATGTGACACATGAACACTTCTTTATGCGGCCCCTTCACGTTGCGACTTGTTGTACAATTTTATCAAGTTGTACAACCAATTCGAACGTAAGAAATGTGGTTGAACAACGATTGAACATCGGTTTTTACAAGAAATCAAACGAATTTGATTTTCCTTCAACTGAGCTATCAAATTAGTACCTTGCAAGGCGAATTCATAACAGGTGGTCTTGAAAGCCCTGCTGATAACTTTTTTTTAGCTTTATCATTGTTGGATGTCAAAATTTTCTATATTATCTTTGTTTCTGTTTTGTTTTCATTCTGTTTTTGACATTGTGGTTTTTTTACGAGCTGTACTTGCTGCAGTACCGAGATTACCTGTAATTAATTCACCTTGGTAACTTGTGATGACAGTTTTTTCCTTCGTTTTACATTTTAATTTTGACGTCCTGAAAGCTCATCGTTAAAAGTAAACAAAATGTAAAAATGTATGAAAACATATTCCGGCATGTATGGATTATTAAAAGCGATGAATACAAAAATAAAAATATTCGAAGAAGAAGTTATTCCTCCATCAAAACTTAATTTATGGCCACTAGAGCTAAAAAATCGGAACAAATGTTGACTCTTTAAGAAACAATTTCCTTATGAAGCTTTGATGAAATGTTGGTTGAACAATTGTAGCCCTTGCAGCGAAAATAAACTATGCTAAAAAGTCTTATTCTTCTCAATTTAGCACAGAGTAATATTTTTAAACTTGAATTACTGGATTTTCATAACCACTTCTTAGATTCGCATGACTTTGAATTCTTAAATGGTATACAAAAACTTGTTGGTTACCAAAAGTCAAATTCTTTGCTTTCCAAAGCAAAGAAGTCTATAAAAGTTGGAAATGAATGAAAAATGTTGGAACTACATTTTAAGCAACCAAACCAGAAAATTATCGCTTTCATAGAAAAAGATTTTTTAATAGAGTGTTGAAAAATTTTACCAAAACAATTTTTTTTAATCCAAATTTTCCATATTTTTAATCAGGCTAAAGTTCATCAAATTTAATTTTCATTAAATTATTTTTATAAAGAAAGGAATTTTACAACATGAAAATTAATTAAAATTGTTATTAATAATCATTCATTCTTGACTGACCTGAGATTCGAACCCAGGCGGCTGGCCTGAGATCGGCTGGTTACCCTGACATGGTTCCATCGCTACCACTCGATCTCCTCAGAGGGTTTTGCCGTCTTACACTCGCAGCCATTAACGACTACTGACGTCAATAGTCAAACATCAATCCTTAAACCAAATTGTATTTTAACCTTTGGTAGATCGAAATTTGCTTTTTTTTAATCATTATCCATTTTTAATTGATTTTACATGTTTTTCCTTTACCTCTGTTGTTTCGTACTTTTTGTCAAGAATTCTGCTTGAAGTCTTTTCTTTTTTAAAATTTAATGACTTTTCACTTCCCTATTTTTTATTCATAGTATTTCACATAAAAGACTTTCATATAGTAAAAGACGGCAAAAGTGAAGCTATTAAATACTTTTAATTGAAAAATATTCTTCGCTAATGATTTCCTTTCAACTCGAACAAGCCCTTTTTTCTTATTCTATTTAACACAAAGCATCTGCTCCATTTTATTCAAAACATTATTTTGCAATAATAATTAAAGTTAAACAAAAGCCTCTTTAATTAAAATCTAGTTAAACGATTCTTCCTATTTACCACATAAAAACATGCAGATCTACACACAAACACACACTAAAAGTACCATTGCACTTGCAGCCATTAAATAGGATTTCATGAGTAACAATAAATAAATATGTGAGTGGCTTTGTGTGCGTGTGGGAGAAAGTGGACGTGTGTATTGGTTTATATTTGCGTATGTGTTGGAAAAGTTTTTTTTTTGTTATAAAATCATTGAAAAGCATTGTTGCATATCGATTCTACTTCCTACTTTTTATTTATGTATATTTCTTTACGTGTGTGTGTGTTTTTTTATATTCGAATGTTACAATGTTTTTATGAGTGTTTGTGTATTTTTGTATTCAGTGCACTCTGGTGTGCAACAACTATTTGGCATCATTATAGCGAATTTTTTATTTTATTTTCAATTTTATGGTTGTTTGCTTTAATTCTTTTATTAAAGTTGCTGTTGTTGTTGGTGTTTATACATGTATATTTTACTTGTTTCAGCGATTGATTGGTTTCTCTTTAATGATTATATTGTACAAAATACAAAAACAAAAAAAATTATGCAAAAAATAAAATATTTTCCCTAGAAAAAAACATGAAAAATTGTAATGAAAATATTTACCTCAATGATTTTGCAACAACACAATATTTTGCAACTACAAGTAGAAGAAAAATAAAAAAAAAAAACAAAAAGTTCTTAAATAAAATAATTCAAAACAACAAAAGCTGATCTTAATGTAAATAATGAAAGCAGAATTATGTTCTTTAAGTGAAATGCTTAAATGTTTAAAGGTCATTTGAAAATTCGATAAGAATGAATGAATGAAGGCGAAAAAACGGAAATAAATTATTAAACTGTCAGTTTTACTCCATTTTTGTGCCACAACATAAATATCAGAGTAAAATCTAAAAAAATTAAAGCATGCTTTAAGGCTATTTACTTAGGCTTTTTGTTTTCATGCCACAAATGAAATATTTGCGAAACCTTCCAAAGTTACTTCATGTAGTGACTGTTTTTTTGTGTGCATAAAATAAAGGCGTTAAAAATGTTATTCTTCTACTTCCTTGAAATGAGCTCCACTCAAACTTTGTTTCATGGATTTTCTGAACACAAGTACTACAAAATAAACCACCTACAGCCAAATGTGTGACTGACCAACTTTTTACATTTGAAAGCCTGACACAAACATATACAAATATTAATGGACTAAAACATCTTAACCAGCACATCTGGTGCATGTCTGTGTGTGTTTATAAAAAAAGTTAAGAAAAATTCAAACAAACCGTATGAATTGTGGTGCTGAGGTTGCAATTGAAGTTTTTTAATTGTAACTGAAGGTCAGGCTGTAAAAAGGGCTGCTGGTTTTAAAAAATATTTTATTTTTTTCATTTTATTACCCGGAAGGTTGTTGTTATGTTTTTAATTTAAATTTAAAATCTGTTAAGTAAAATTTAGTTTTTTTCTACTTATTTGTAAAGGGTGCTTGCTTTCAATCAAGATAGTTTATTATAGAAAAAAGATAGAGCAAACAAAAACTTTATTATATTTTACTGTGTGAGGTACATAAATATATACTCCTTTTTGTAAAAGGTTCTTATTTCTAAAGGTTTTGCTTTGTAAAATATAAATTTTTAGTAAAAGTGATTTTTTTTAAGGTGGTCTTTTAATGAATGTTTTTGTAAAAGGTCATTTTCCTTCAGCGATTTTGTTTGCTAAAGAACACTTTTTAGTACGAGGGTCTAAAGAGATATTTTTATGTAAAAAGGGATTGATGTGTTAAGCCTAGTACTCTGTTCAAATTTGTGAAAAATGTTGAGCATCATTAATTAATTCACACGAAAATTTTGACATGTATCAATGTTACCTATCTAGGGGTTCACAGCTTTTGAGACAGTCGATAAGCTTCAAAGATATATTCTTAAAAGAATATTAAAAATACCGGATATCACTCCTAATTATGCACTGGCTTTAGAAACTGGAGCTACAGACAGCCATTTCTATACATTATGTCTGCATCTATCTTAATTATATGAGTAAAACTATAAATAACTATAATACGAAAAGATTACCACACAAATTACCAAAGCTAGTTCTGCAGAAAAACATTTTTTGGGTAAAGGAAATTAATCAAATTGGTGAACAGTTTTATATATGTTTTGGATGAGAATCTATCTATGAATGAGTGGATTAATCAGTGTTTGGAATTTGTGTCCAAACTTCAAAGTTGTAAACAGTTTGAAATGGAAGAACTTGTTTCAGCAAGTAATACTCGTATTTACAAGCACCTTACACCCGCTATGGGTTTAACATACATGCTTGAGGAAAATTTGTTAATAAACGAAATATCTTCCATTATTAAAGCGCGATGCGGCACGCTACCTCTTGCAAAATGTATGTTTAATAGAAAAACTTCTTCAATCTGGGGGAAGATGAACATATATTACACTTTATCGGAAAATGCCCAATACTAAGAGAATTTAGGGTTCGTTTTTTTCCGGAAAAAATACTTTTGATCAAAATACGTTAATAAGTTTATTGAACGGAACATGTGATGGTTGTAATTGGAAAAACCTAGCAAACTTTATAATAAATGCCTTAAGTTTCCGAAAATTTTTTCTTACGGAGTTTGAAGCTTAAAACTTCTCGAACACTAAAATATTGTTATAATACATTTGTAATTATATAGGCTGACGACACTATGTCTATGCCTCTTAATGCTTTATTTGTTTTTATAAAGTCAATAAAGTTGTTCTATCTATCTATCAATCTGTTACCTATCATGCGAGTTTGTATAATTTGACGACTTTATTCCTACAAAGTATGAGACATTGTTTTGCGTATGTAAACAAACCCCACATGTATTTTACTAAAAATAATTTTTTTAATAAAAAATGTAATAAAAAAGAAAGTAAATATGTATAAGAAACTGTAACCGGTTGTGTTATTTTAATTTTTTATTTCGTATTTAATAATCAGAACATACTGTTTTGCTTTTGCTTAAAATTCTACGCGAAATAAGTGCAGCTTAAATTATTTCGCAGTTGTAAAAAAATGTTGCCAGAAACATTTCGGAACTTTTTCACAAAATAAACAGAGTACAACTCTATCAACATTATTTCATAGATATTCCGCACAAGTTTTTTTCATTTGCTTTTTGACAGCATTTCACGTGAAATTTTGAACATAGTACCAGGCTTTAAACGGTACTACTAATTACAAATTTTATTTTATGTAGATATGTATTTTTAGGTAAAAATGAACTTTCATGTAAGAAGGTACTTTTATGTAAAAATATACTCTTATGTTAAGCTGTACTTTTAGGAAAAAAATTAATTTTATGTAAAAAGATACTTTAATGTAAAAGGTACTTTTATGTAAAAAGGTACGTGTATGTAAAAAGGTACTTTTATGTAAAAAGGTACTTTTATGTAAAAAGGTGCTATTATGTAAAAAGGTACTTTTATGATAAAGGTACTTTTATGTAAAACTTCATCAGGAAACTTCATCCATAGAAATTTTAGAAAAACTAAAGATATTAAACCAAATAAAACTGTAAAACGTATAAGACTTATAAGAAACAGTTCTACTTGTAACAATATCCAAGTTTAAACAAAACTCATCAACAATAAACAGTGAGTTTATCTCATCTTACATTCCCCACTACAATAAGTTGAAATTCTCTAAACATTAATTGTAGTTGTAAGTAGGTTAAGAAAAACAAAATAAAAACAACAACAACTTTAGGCCGTGCACTTGCCTGTTTATTATCAAAAAGTAATTTCTTTGGGAAGGTACTTTTATGTAAAAGGGTACTTTTATGTAAAAGGGTACTTTTATGTAAAAAGAAACTTTTATGCCAAAATGTACTTTTATGTTAAAAGAAGGTACTTTTACGTTAAAAGGTACTTTTATATAAAAAGGTACTTTAATGTAAAAAGGTACTTTGTGTAAAAGGGTACTTTTATGTTAAAAGAGACTTTTATGCCAAAACGTACTTCTATGTTGAAAGGAACTTTTATGTAAAAAGGTACTCTTATGTAAAAAGATATTTTTATGTAAAAAGGTACTATAATGTAAAAAGGTACTTTTATGGAAAAAGGTACTTCTATGTAAAAAGGTACTTTTGTGTAAAAGGGTGTTTTTATGTAAAAAGATACTTTTGTGCCAATAGGTACTTCTATGTAAAAAGGTACTTTTACGTGAAAAGGAACTTTTATGTTAAAAGGAACTTTTATGTAAAAATGTACTTTTATGTGAAAAGGTACTTTTATGTTAAAAGGTACTTTTATGTTAAAAGGTACTTTTATGTTAAAAGGTACTTTTATGTTAAAAGGTACTTTTATGTTAAAAGGTACTTTTATGTTAAAAGGTACTTTTATGTTAAAAGGTACTTTTATGTTAAAAGGTACTTTTATGATAAAAAGTACTTTATGAAAAGAAGTTCTTTAATGTAAAAAGTTACTTATGTGAAGAAGTTCAATTATGTTAAAAGTAATTTTATGTTAAAATGTACTCTTATTTTGACTATTAAAAACTTTGATTAGAAGTTATTTTTTTAATATTCTTTTTGTTTAAAAATTGCTTTTTCAAAGTTCTGTTTTCAAAAAGGTCCTTTTTTTTGAAAAACCTACATTTTGTTAAAAAGTAAAAAACGGTTAACATTACAGCTTTTAAAAATGAAGAAATTAGGTAAACTTTGATGGCTTCGTTGTGTCAGAAGTTGGCTGGTGGAGATAAATGGTTAAAAAGATTTTACGTTAATTTTTTTTTGTAAAATAACTGAAATCTCATTTTGCAAAATTTTTTTGTTGACATCATAAAAGTTTTCTGTTCTTGCAACAAATGCTTTTTGTTAGAATTGTTGTTACATGTAATTTTTTTTGGAAATTTACTGCCTGCTCAACGATCACGAACATTAATGTTCGTTATCTATATATAAAAGAAAGTCGTGTTAGTTACACCACTTATAACTCAAGAACGGCAGAACAGATTTGGCTCACTTTTTTCGATTTACCTAAAATCAGAAAACGGCTCCATCGAGTTGACTAATTTTTCTTTCAAATCTTCGTATTAATCCATTTTAAGTTTTCATCGATAGAAAAATTTACCACGCCTACTTTTACGCCCACTTTTTCTATTAAGCGCATAAATTGAGAACGGCTTGACCGATTTGGACGATTTTTTCTTTAAAATGATCGCCATGGTCCACCTTAGGGTTTTACGGAAAGAAAATTTTGCCCCGCCCACTTTTACGCCCACTTTTTTCGATTTACCTAAAATCAAAAAACTGCTCCATCGATTTGACTAATTTATCTTTCAAATGTTCGTATTAATCCATTTTAAGTTTTCATCGATAGAAAAATTTGCCACGCCTACTTTTACGCCCACTTTTTCTATTAAGCGCATAACTGGAGAACGACTTGACCGATTTGGACGATTTTGATTTGACTAATTTATCTTTCAAATGTTCGTATTAATCCATTTTAAGTTTTCATCGATAGAAAAATTTACCACGCCTACTTTTACGCCCACTTTTTCTATTAAGAGCATGATTTGAGAACGGCTTGACCGATTTGGACGATTTTTTCTTTAAAATTATCGCCATGGTCCAACTTATTCTTTTTTGATTGAGCCGATATCCACACCATATGTAAGTTATTTTTAAAAAAAAGTTTATGATAGGTATTCCATGGATTTTTATTTTAAAGGCCGTAAATTTCGTTAAATGCTCAATTTAAATCGTGTGGTAATACAAAACTAATGTTTACTTAGGGCCAGCAACGTAGACCCGGTCAGCTAGTAATTTATATAAAAAACACTCAGTTTAAAAAATATTTTTACGTTCAAAATCGTTAAACAGGCAGTTATTTAATTTTATTGCAATATTTTGAAGTTATTTGTGTCAATATCGTTGATACCCACTTTTGTGCGGGGATTTCTCAAAATGTTTTTTTAATGTTCTTTCTTGAAAAAATTCCCCCGGATTTTTTTTTTTTTATATATATTTGATTGCACACAGAAAAAATTCTCTATAATTTTTCAGCAATTAAAGCATTAATAAAAAATAAAATCAATTTTAATTAAAAATTTAATCAAGTGAATTATATGTTTAATCAAGTTTAACTGATACCATTAATTTGTTTACTTGTGCAAAATTTATTAATTTTTTTAATAAATATCGCAAATTTTTTAAATGAAATCAATTTTTTATTTTTTTCTGTGCAATAAATAATCTACCCCAAAACTCTTAAGGCAGATTACTTTTTTTTATTGGGACACCCTTTAATTTTTATGATTATCTTTTGGATTGTTGATCCGATAATGAAATTTGTACTTGACATGTTTTTTTAAAACAATAAATATTTTGTGTAGAAGATATTTTTTTCATGTTCAACAATCGAATGTCAAAGCCGTACGTAGAGAGTTTTGTTCGAACTTGACTGAGGAGAGGTTGCTTTTTTCGTCAATTTAAATAAAATATATTAAAATAAAATAACAAAAAAAAAAAAAAATATTTTTTATTGAAAAGGAAAAATTTCAATTTCAAATACATTTTTCAAATCCAAATTAATTATTTTTCCTTAATGGATTCCATTCCGCCTATTGCGGATATTGATCCGTGTGAAAACTTGCCTCCTGATAAATGTTCGTCTAAGGATTATTCGGCTTTTCAAAAGAATGATAAATGCAAATCCGCCAATGTTCAATCTCCTTGTGGCACAATCAAGAAGACGTTTTGCGTAAGTCCTGACAAATTCGATCAGCCAATGTGTTCCAATTCCAAGATAATTGACAACTTGAAGATTCCCCACGATTATTATTCGAAAAGAGATCAACCTTTTGATGTTCGTGGTTCAGCAAACGATATGAAGGAACTAATGGATTGTGAAGAATCACTTCTTTCAATGGTTTCAGGAGAGGAAGATGAATTTATCCCAGTAGCAAAACGCAAGAGAAAGGTAGATTTAACTAAATGTTAATTTAACAAGACACCAAACAGTGTACAATCTAAAGGGGACAATTATAATCAAGACTCACAGAATAGGTATTCAATATTAGGAGAAATTGATTTTGAAAGAGATCAATGTAATGTGAAAAGAAAGGAGATATGTGTTGAAAAAGTTATTCCTTCAAAGGAGAAATCCTTCTGCCCACCTATATTCTTATTTAATGTTAACATCGAGAACTTAGTTGAACAGCTTAATTCGAAAAACATACATTATAAAATTGTAAACAGAAATAAATTTAGGAGCAAACTTTTCGTAAAAGATGCTGCTGTTCATGCAGAGATGATGCAAATATTAAGAGCCAAAAAAGTTGAGTCGTATTCATATACTCCGTCGGAATTTAAACGTATAAGCTTGGTTTTACGCGGGGTATATTACAAGACCGATTTAAATTTGATCAAAACGGAAATAAATTTGTTAGTTCCCGATGTTGTAGAAAACGTTTCGAAATTTTCAACAACATTCTCAAAGAAAAATGGTTCTGATACGGGCTTGTTTTTAGTAACATTATTTGCTGGTAAGTCAGCCTCGGAAATTATGGGGGTTAAATTCATTTTAAATCAGAAGATTACTTGGGAATCTCCAAAGTCTAAATTTCGGGAAATTCAATGTTGGCGTTGTCAGCATTGGGGACATACATCTCGAAATTGTAATAGACCATATGCGTGTGTCAAATGTGAATCAGATCATGCTCCAGGAGAATGCAAATTCGTTCCTAGTAAAGAAAATTTACCATTTTGCATCAATTGTAAGCAACATGGTCACCCGTCCAACTTTCGCGGTTGCGTGGCCTACAAAAAATATGTAGAAATGAAAAAAAAGATTAAGGAAACTGTTAAGGATAAAAGGCAACGTGCCTCATCTAATGTGTTGAAAGTTGTTGAACATTCAAATGTTATTCATTCAAACGGTTCATATGCTAGTTTGTTTAGGGGAAATTCCCCAGTTATGGTTAAGAAAACAAGCGTAAAATCACCTTTAATAGAAGAATTCCTAAATATTGCAAAAATTATTTGCCATCCGGAAACAGTTTCATTGGAAAACAAAGTTGAAAAGTTTATTAAAGAATACAAGTCTTTGTCAAAGGAAGATGCTAAAAAACAGTGTTTAGCATTGTTGGGTGAAGTAAAAAATACCTATGAACCAAAATGGATTTAAATTGTTAACATTTAATGTTCGATCGCTCGTAGAAGTAAGTCGAAGAATAGATCTTTTAAATACCTTTAGGAGATATGATATTGACATAGCTTTTGTCCAGGAAACTCATCTTAGCGGAAGACATAGAGTAATTTTAAATCAGTATTCATTTATAAGAGATGCCAGCTCTCAAGGTGTAGCTATAGCCATAAAAAAATCATTTAAATTTGAAAGGATAGTATTTGATTTAGGTTTTCCACATATATTTATCATTTATTTAAATGTAATCAAACAAATTTTGCTTGGATCAATTTATATTCCTTGTAACTTCAGTTCTTCACAATTAAATGTTGGTTTATCCCGTTTAGCTAATATTTCACAGAGCTTTGATACATTTTTCATTGGTGGTGACTTCAATGCTCGTCATGTTTCTTGGGGAGACAGCATGAATAATGCTAATGGTAATATATTTTTTAATTTTTTACAACAGAACTCAATGAAATTTGTTCGCATAACCAGCCTCTCTCCAACGTTTCCAAATTCTTCTTCATATCTCGATCATTTTCTTGTGAGTCCCAATTGCGTAAACCATTTCAACCCTAATTTTGTGGTGACAAGTCTTCCAACATTTTCTGATCACTTTCCAATAAAACTTTACTTAAAACTCCCAAATTTTGAAATAATTTTGAACCCTCCTTCTTTATATACATCTTTTAAAAATACGAATTGGGACAATTTTCGTAATGACGTTCGTCGTGATATTATTTCAAACTTCCCAGATTGTAACAAAAATCTAATGAACTGTGAGATTGATGAACATATAAACAAATTTTCTACCATTATAAATGTAAATTCCAGTGAACACTCTGAACAAATAAATTGTGACAATCGGAAGTTTTTGATCTCAGATAGAATAAGAACTTTATTTAGAGTTAAGTACGCTTGGCAAAGAGATCTTAAAAGAATATATCATCGTTCTTTTAATCGTAATGGACCTGATTATTTATTTTTATCAAAACAAATTAAGTTACTTAGTATTATAATAAAAAGACAGGTTGAATTGGAGCAATCCAAATTGTTTGCGGATAAACTGAGGAATATTAAACCTGGTCCAAAAGCTCATAAGAATATTTATAATTTAATTGGATACAAAAAGAATACATCCATACGGGACATTTCCATTAATGGAATTCCATTAGAGGATGATTCCCAAAAACTTAATATATTGAAAGAATTTTTTTCTGAAATTTATAGCGAAAAAACTTTTAACCGTGATACTTCCTTTATTGATAACAACATTCAAAGCGTCACCTCCAGCTGTTACGAATATCAGTATCAATTTAATGAATCATTCTCTTCTTTAAACGCGGAAAATATTAATGATCTTACGAACTTAGAGCAGGTGTCAATTTATATAAAGAATTTAAACAATAAAAGGTCGAGTGGCATAGACAATATTTCTAATCACATATTGAAAAAACTACCATTAAAAGCTTTTCAATTTCTTACTGTTATATTTAATAACTGTTTAAATAACAGTTATTTTCCTATTGTATGGAAAGCGTCAAAAATTGTTCCGATCCGCAAAAAAGGTGGTGGTAATGAATTGAATAATCTTCGGCCTATTTCCTTACTTTCTAATCTGGGCAAACTTTTTGAAATTATAATCCGCGAGAAAATGGATTTGAATGTAAATTCCAGTTATATTCCCGAGTTGCAGTTTGGATTTAAGCTTGGCCATTCTACCTTAGATGCGTTGCTGAAATTTCAGAACGATGTGGTTGAAAATCTTCGCAACCGTTACTGTACTGTTGCAGTTTCCTTAGATATTGAGAAGGCATTCGATCATGCCTACCACAATGGAATTCTTAATAAAATAATTCAAATTGGCTTTAGCGCTTCTTTTATAAAATTGCTGAAAAGTTTTTTTTCCAATAGATCATTTCAAGTTTTTTATAATAATAAATTCTCCGTTCAAGGCGATGTTAAATGTGGAGTTCCTCAGGGTTCTATTTTGGCACCACATCTATTCAACATCTTTATGTATGACTTTCCTCACGCTGTGGGTGTGTCCACGGGTCTGTTATATGCTGATGACGCTTTATTATATGCACACGATGAATCCCCAAGGGGAGCATTGTTTAAAGTTTCTGAGCACTTGCAAGTTGTCAAGGCTTTTTACGATAACTGGGGATTAAAGATTAACACATCAAAGAGTGAAGCAATTTGCATCCGAAACGCTTCTGGGAAATGCAGAGGTTTTGTAGTTCCGGAGAGCAAGATGCTTCACCTTCAGCTTGAAGGGGTAGATATCCCAATAAGAGACAAAATAAAATATCTTGGTGTTCATTTTGGTAACCTTTTGAAATTTAATAAACATGCCCGTATCGTACTTGGAAAAGCATACCAAATAATGGGAATTTTTTCAAAAATTTTAAAAAATAAAAACTTACCAATGAGAACAAAACTTCTTCTGTATAAAACAAGTATTAGACCCGTCTTTTTGTATGCTTTTCCAATTTGGTTTAGCATTTCTCCTACTGTTTTGAAGGAATTTGAAATTTTCGAAAGAAAGGTGTTGAGGTGTTGCATCGGAAAATACTACCAATCTCCAAATAAAAGGTATTCAAATGTATTTGTATATTCGAAATATTCGAAATCGAAAATTATTCCTGTCGGGTTATATGTGTGTGACTTGATAAAACGATTTGTGCTTAGGGTTTTGGACCATGATAATGTTACTGTTAAAAGAATATATGACAGTCAAAGACTTTTTAATTGGTCTAACGTTAATTACTTATCGGCTATTGGTTATATTAATGAGCATCCTCCATCTTTTGATATAAACACTTCACTTCGTTGTGAATTTTATGAAAGAACTAGTCCTGCTACTCATAGGGGATAACAATGTTAATTTTGCTTAAGATTTTATAATACTAGTTTTAAGTTTAGTTTTAAGTTATTTTTAAGATTATTTTGGAGTGAATATAGAACTTCCTCCAAATATGAAAGCTCCGGGAGCAAGAGCGTGCACTAATTTCTATAACTGATTTTATCATTTAATTAATTTCTATTATCTGTAAAGCTTGGTGCTGAATTCCTGTTACTGTAAATTAAGATATTACATTATAGTCTTAAGTTTTTTCCTACTAATATTATAATAATTTTAAGTGTGTTTTCAAAAAAGAATTATAAAAAGTCTCAATAAATTAAAAACTTAAAACTTAAACATGTTCAACAATCTTGTATGTTTTCTTTTCATAAATATTTTATTATTTTTTAATGCAGGTAGAAAACAAATAAAATTTATAGAATTAGTCTAATAAAGAAAAAGATAAAAAAATACATTTACAGATTTAACTTGCTATTTTTTCAGAAAAACAACCTCAATCTTTTAAATGTTTAAATACCCATGTCCGCTGTACAGAAATGTTTTACACGCACAATTTTATAGCATAAACAAAGGCGTATGTTGTAAATATTATTCAAAGTGGGATTTAAGGAAAATAAGTATTAAGGACATAAAAAATAAATATTAAATCTTTTTCAATCTAAAAGAAAATTGCAAATCCTTAGATTTTAAACAAAAATTGCTTGTGGCAAATTAAAAGTATTTTAAATTTTTTTCTTTTAGATTTAAACGAATATTTATGTAAAGATATAAAAATAAGAATTGAAAGAATTTAGGAACTAGTTTTTCTTTACTTTTTAAGCTTAAATGTTTTATATTTTAAAATGAATGACAAAACAAAATACTTAAAAATCTTGTTAATAATTTAACAGTTTATTGTTTCTTGTCTCTTAACTGCATCACCAAGACAGGACAGCAGCGGCAACAAAAGAAACAAATTTATGCCACCTGCCGTCTATCAAAAATGAAAAGATAAACAGTTAAATATTAAACTTGACAGCCACTTGAGCTCTGTTGTAAAAACGAAAGAGAAGGGAGGGAGGAAGGTGGGATATATAAACTGAAATGAAAACAATTGCAATGAAATTTAAAATTCAACAAAGAAATAAAAGTGATAAAATATGATGAATTCTATTTTTTGTATACTTTTTGCATCATAACAGCACTCATTTAATCATTAAAATGTGAGTGGCTTTTTTGCGACGATTTAAGCAATTAAGCTTGATTTTCATAGAGATAGAAAGTAAAATATTTTTTTATTGCAAGGAAAATAGTCGCAGGAAAGATTTTTTTTGTCATGCTTTTTACCCAGTAAAAACTTCGACTACAAAATAATGTGTTAAGTAATCAGAAAAACATAAGAGAACTACTTACCATTCTACTGAAAGAACCAATGAATTTTACAAGGCATGTCCCAAAATCAACGCATTCAAAAGTAAGTCATTATATTTTTTACTTAAATACATCCAGAAAAAAATAGTTATAGAAGTTGTTATAGATGTAGTTATAGAACAAAGCTACAAAATATTTAGTAAAATAAGTTATTAATTTTAAAAAAGTAAGCAAAGTTTTTACTGGGTAACAAAAGTTTCCTTTTTATTGGACTTTAAAGAAATGACATTTCGTGTGTTGCTTTCAGCTTATAATATAGTCTGTTGGATCGATGTAGTGCTAACTGTGTTTATGATAATGATCCGCTTTTATCCATCTTTGGAGCAAACGGCCTCCATTTGAAATTTTCACCTGGTCCTGCAGATAAGCCTCATGGCTTCGCCGGTCTCGCTCTAAAGTTAAATTTAAATAATGAAAAAATTTTCTGTCTTGTGCTGCTTTTACCGCATCGCCCCATTGTGACATGGTTAGCTGTTTTAGTTTTGATGTCCGTTAAGGACGGCCACGACGCGTCGCCGAGTTGTATTTTAGAGCAGTTTTAGCGAAAGTATTCTCTGAAATTAACATGTGGCTGATCCATCCAAACTTCCTTTGTATGATGTCTTGGTTAAATGAGAATTGATGTGTCAAACAACTGTTAGTAAAAGTGTGTTGTTTTCTGGTAGCTTTTCCGTAATTTTGTATCAAATAATTAGTTTTTGAAAAATTCTGTTAAACAAAAAAGTTTTTTTTTTTGTAGCAAAAGTTATTGTTTAAACATTTGTACCTTTTCTGAAACCGAAAATGTATCTGCTTTTGCCTAAAAAGTACCAAATTCATTTTGTACGGAGAACTTTGTTGTGGCATGCAAAAGCAAAATTAACTCTATTTTTGTTATTAAAACCATGATTTGTAAGTTCTCCTTTTGCCATAATATTTCATACATTTATTTTTTGGCTGGTCATGAATGAAAAATTCGAAAATCTTTTATTTTTTTATTTGATTTTCTTATTACACAAACATTTTTCATGCTGGTTAATGACGAAATGGTAGAGATAAAAGCATGAGGGACAAATATTTGGCACGTAGATGTTGATTATTGAGAATAGTTTTCAAAGGAATTTATTCTTTCGATAAGAAATTAAATTACAAAATAAATGCTTTAATTTTAAAACTGGCACCCCTGTTTTTTAGTAGTTTAAAATTGTTATCAATATGTTTTTTTTTTTTTGAAAATGTGTTTTGAACTGTTGAAATTCTTTTTCATCTAAAGTAAGAAATTTGCTTCTTCCTATGAAATGTTCATAAAAATCTCATAAAAATGAATAGATAGAAATAAAAAATTCAGTATGAAAACGACATGTTTCCATTATATTGACTTAAAAGGACACATATTTACATAAACTTTTTGTTATTGATTCATGTCTTTTTCATGGTTACTGGTTCCTTTTTTACTAAACTTTTTGTTGCAAGCAAAATCCTTAAAATGCATTTCACATGTTGGTCATGTAACTTGACAGTCATGCCACAAAAAAACAAAATAAACAGGGAATTGTGTTCTGACTTAAAAAGTTTGAATGAACTAAAGTTGATGTGCTAGATTCGGTTCTATGAATAGTAATTAGAGAATTTTTTTTAGTTTTTCCTAATAGATATGGAGAAAAAACTATTGAATTTGAAAATATATTATGTTTTACGATATTTACTTAAGCTTCTCTTACTGCAATGCTTTTTGTTTATTTGTGGTATTTCCATAATCTTTAAATAATTTGAGGTTAAGACCTTGTTTGAAACTTAGTTTTCAATAGTTTTTAAATAATCTTGCATATTGGCAATTTAAAATCAAATTTTCTTACTTTCAATATTTGTTTTGTGCTTTATTTATTACAACAAATTGCAATAAAGCTTTTAGGAAATACATACACATGCATATGCACTTTCCCTGCAAACAATTTTAAGCCAATAGTAATCTAAATAGTTTCCCTATTTAGCAGAAATCAATCACTTTTGCCATCGAACTTCAAGTTTACATACAAATTTAAAACAAACTGCAGTAATTTACGCATTTTGTTTTTGTTCTTTTTACTATTTAATAGCAAATTCTTACAAATAAGTGAATATAAATTCGGGTGATTTTTTAGCTATTATCTTTTTGGCAACACTGGCTTAAACAGCTGACGCACGTTTCGTGTTTTGTTTCACTGTCAAACATCTTCAGTTTGGTCTATAATTTAACCATGAATCGTCTTACAAACGAACAACGCTTGCAAATTATGAATTTTATTATCAAAATGCCTGCTCTGTTAAGAAAGTTCATCGCGCGCTTCTTCCATTTTATGGTCAGCTAATTTTTGGCTCAATGGGTACGTTAATAAGCAGAATTGTCGATTTTGAGGTGAAGATCAGCCAGAAGCATCGCAAGAGCTACCAATGCATCCAGAAAAAGTCACAGTTTGGTGCGGTTTATGGGCTGGTGGCATCATTGGACCGTACTTCTTCAAAGATGATGCGAATCGTAACGAATGGTGAGCACTACCGTGAGATGATATCCAACTTTTTTTTGCCCAAAATGCAAGAGCTTGACTTGCATGACATGTGGTTTCAACAAGACGGTGCCACATGCCACACAGCACGCTTAACAATGGACTTATTGAGAGGCGAGTACGGTGAACATTTTATTTCGCGTTATGGACCGGTCAATTGGCCGCCTAGATCGTGCGATTTAACGCCTTTAGACTACTTTTTTGTGGGACTGTGCTAAAGCTCATGTCGATACACACATGCCTGCTTCAATTGACGCATTGGAAGACAACATTGAAGCATTTATTCATGAGATATCGGCCGAAATGTTAGAAAGAGTATACCAAAACTGGACTAAGCGGATGGACCATTTGAGGCGCAGTCACGGTCAACATTTGCATGAAATAATCTTCAAACATTAAATTATATGGACCGTACTATCGATTCAAATAAAGATTTCATGCATTTTTCTGAATTTTATGTGTTTTTTTTTTAACTTTCCTATAGCTCTTAAAAAATCACCCATTATAAGCAATTTTTAATTATATCTCTTAATTAAAACTCTTTATAGTAACTAAAAGGTATAACTTAAGAACCCATAATTCGATTCTAATGAATTTTGTAGTTGTTGATTTCCGCAAAATTTTCTTCATAAATACCAAATGTGACGAAGTAGTTCACATTTAGTAGACAATCGAAAACCACTCTACCAATTGCTTGAATGGATTGTTAACATAGTTTATGTGTGCGTGTATTATAAATTCATTTAAACAAATAAATAAGCAAATAAAACAAACATGTCTGTGTTATAGATTATTGGCTTAAAATGTAAAGCAAATAAGTTGGTGATTCATTTTTTTCCCCTACTTTTCTACAAACACCTATAAATACAAATCTAATGTTGTACAAATTTACATGACATTTAACAATGTGCGATGACTACATTTCGTCAATAAAAAGATAATGATAATACAAATGTTAAATAGTCTTTTGTTTAAAAAAAGTAGTAAAACGAAAAAAAGAAAATCAATGCAAAATGGTATTAAATGAATTTTTTCTTGGATTTGCTTTGTTTGTTTTGTTTTCAGCTCGTTAACATTTGAATTATAGTGTGTGTTTTTGTGTGCTGTGGCGTATGAGGAATATTTTGAAATAAAATAAGAATTATCTACATTTTCATACGTACTGTTGTACGAGATGTTAGGTTATGTAATTTACATAATAGTGATTATAAATTTATTAGACTGAACCCTACAGATAATATTGGACTACGTGGTCCATTGTGGCTTAAATAGACTACTTACAACATGGTCCAATGTACTGTAGTATGGACCATGTTATAAGAAATGAGCATGCAGTTCTGCCAACAACTGCATGATGTAGTATTACACACTGGTAGCCCCGATGGTGTCCATTATTAATTGTTTATTTAAAAGTTAAAGTTTGTGAAATTTGTGGAAAAATGGTAAAAAAAAATTAAAAATACCATGTTAATATCGACCCCTAACAGCGAAAATAAAGTACGCGCCAAAAATCAAATTTTACAGGACAGAGCTTTTTTGTTTTATTTCATATTACTTTGTATGAAATTTGTCGCTTACACTAAAATTGTTGTTGCTATAAAGTCGTAACGGTACATTATGTGACCATGATATTTTAGGAGATGATGCAAGTGTTGCCAATAAAGTCATTTATTAAAAAAAACGAAAATTGAAAATCATGTCGCTTACGTTATTTTCGCTGTTAGGGCTTGATATATTTAATAATAGCAATTATAGACTATAGTACACCCCATTAAAGGCGATTAGTAAAAAATGAAAAAGAAAAATGCTTAAACTACCCCTTAAGTGTACTCCATACTGTGGTAACATGGAGTACTTTTAAAACTTACCCACTTTAGTACTCCATGGAGTAGTTTAGGGACTACTTCGGTGGTTTATATGGTCCCGTCCTAGGACATCGTAATGTTAAATGGACCACCTTTTACCCATATATTTGGAGTAGTTTTGGAGTACTCCTAATCGTTTATGGACTACTCTTTACATGCATTTATGGACTAGTCTCGTTATCTGCAGGGAATGCTAAATGTTAAAAGAAGTTTTTTAGAAATCTTTAAAGTTAAAATTGTAGAATGTATTTTTGTGAATTTCCGAATTTTCTTCCATGATATCAAATGATTTAAAAAAAAGGTTATGTGAGCAAACACACAGAAACACAATTGTGTGCGCTCTCTTAAGTGAATACACATGTGTTGAAAGAACCTTTTAACGAATTACTGCACAACATCTGCGTTTTCAAACGTACAGCAGTTAATGAATTGAAATGATTTGTAACTTGTTTTTGCAGGCCTTTGGTTAGTACACACGGTTTATTTGTAAATAAAACCTGGTATGAATAAAACGTTATAAATTTAATTTAAGTATCTGAAATTTAACTGCTGTTGCACTTGTTTTTCAATTATTCTTAGAAAAGCTTGAAAATCCTAAGGGCGAATTTCCTTTGCCAAACTTTCTAAGTGTCATTGACAAAAGTAAAAAAGAATAACAGAAGGGCTCGATATCAAAATCAAAAAAGTCGTCTTTCTGCTCCAAATTATTTATTTTGTCAATCGTTGTTCTATAATGAGTGGAAAAATAAAATGAAACCTGGTATGAATAAAACGTTATAAATTTAATTTTTGTATCTAAAATTTAACTGCTGTTGCACTTGTTTTTCAATGGTTCTTAGAAAAGCTTGAAAATCCTAAGGGCGAATTTCCTTTGCCAAACTTTCTAAGTGTTATTGACAAAAGTAAAAAAAAAATAACAGAAGGGCTCGATATCAAAATCAAAAAAGTCGTCTTTCTGCTCCAAATTATTTATTTTGTTAACCGTTGTTCTATAATGAGTGGAAAAATCTCTACAATTTTGTAAAGTTGCTTCCTTTAATGTTCTAAGCATAACTTAAGTAAAAGAGTATTCTCATTTCTATCCATCAATCCTATCAATATGAAAATGATGAAAACAAGAAAAAAATAACAACCAACATTAAAATTTGTATTGGAGCAGATACACACAGACGTATGAGTGATACGTAATACATGTTACTCAACATCAATCATACGTCGTGTTAAACAATTGTCAAAGAAAACCAGAAACACAAACAGTTTTAAAACTGTGATGACTTTACCACATTTTTAAATTAGTTTAAGGCCGTACATTTTAATCTTTTGTTCAAATTGATCAATCACAGCGAACGGGAAATTCATTGAAGGCACAAGTTTATTTGAAATTTTATAGAGCACTTTTTTTTTTTTTAATTTAGATTGAATAAAATTGTGATAATCTGGTGGTTACTAAAATATTACAACTTTTTTAACTTCTTTAGTATATAAATATTTTATTTTCGCGCAATTTGCTGGAAAAAAAGAAGGGTCTGCCTTTTAAACGACAACACGTGTTTTCCTTAAGTATATGGAAAAGCATGTTGTAACTTTTAGTAAGTGATTAACCAAATAAATCATTGTCTTCACCTAAAATTGAGTGTATATATATACAGTAGAGAAAAATATTGTGCGAACTTTTTCTATACTTTTGTATATTTCTTAAAAAAAAAATTACATTTTAAAACTGTTTGCTTAATTCATTGCAGACTTTTTAATGTCCAGCTTGATTAAATATCTTTAGCTTAATGTATAACATTATAGTTTCATAAAAGCCTAAGTTAAAGACTTATTATTTCATTATTTTATGACCCACTGTTTTTAATGGATGTAGAGCTTATATAATTTATGGATGTTGCCATTTGGTAACATGCATATGTCTTATCTCCATTATCTCACTCTAACACGACCCCTGCCTTCATCAACTACGGATACATACCTTAAGGTCCTCTTGCCAACTACAGCCTCCTCTGAACAAACAGCCTCGGCTTATCTGTGTAGTTTTAGTATAAATTGACAAGAATGCAGCATAAAGTGGGAATAAGTGTAGTAGAAAAAGAACTCATTTGAAAGATCTGGCCGTAATACACTAAAAGGAAGACAAACAGACAGACGGGGTAGATAGACATACAAATGAACAGGAGACGGATGGGTGGACGGGCGGGACAGGCAGTCACCAGGCACAAAATATGTCATTTATATTTTATTTTTCTGTTACACTACCAGTAAGAAAAACCACACATTTAAACATGTACATGTCGGTTACGTGTCTAAGTCTATGTAAATTAGTATCTGCGTATGTGTGTGTTAAGGAAGTAGTATTTGCATTATGCTGTACCTTTGTGTGAATTTTTGTTGCTGTTGTTGTCGTTTTAGTTAAAATATGAACAAAATGCTGGTTATTTCCTGAAAATGTGATAAGATTTCTCATGCACTACTCTTGAAAGCCACTTGAGGAATAAATATTTGAATATGTTTCATAAAATTTTGTATTCGAAATATGTTTTTGTAAATTTTTATAAAAGTTAATGTGATCGTGCGTATGTGTGTATGATATTCTTTCATACTCAGATGTTAAACCATAACTGTCGTCATTACATTGACATGCAAGACATGTCATAGTGGTATAAGTTTATGTTTTAGTTGTTGTTAGTTTAACATGTTTCTCTGTTTTTGTTGTTTTGCTGAGTAAAGCAGTTCGTATTTATAATTTATCTGCTGTAATTGTGAATTTTCCTCAAGCTGTTTTTTTATTCATACTTATTTTTTTCCATATAAATGTTTAACTTCTATTACGATTTTCATTTGTGCATAACATTATTTTTTTTGCGAAATATTTTTGTCATTGTGTGCTTAAGAGCACGTATGATAACATGACAGGCATTTAACCTGAGTTTTACGTTTTGCATTTAACACCTTCTCTGAGAGAACTGAAAAAAAAGATTTGCACAATCACTATCACCCTCTGATTCTCCAACCCTGCAAGCAGCTTGTACGTCTTTTACTTTGTACAAGGTAAAATGTTGAATTTGGCCTGCCAGTTGCCACGTTTTCGTTGCTGTTGTTGTCATTGTTGGGTTTTGTGACAATTTCACACTAAATGACAATTTGCTTTTAAAGCAATTGTCAGATGTCACGTCCAAAACCTGTCGATTATATTGAAAGTTAATTAATGGAATAGACAATTTTTTTGTGTAGTTATTAACTGTGTCTCGGTTTAAATTCACAAAATTCGAAAATGATGGTCGGAGTAAATAGAGTTTGCTATTACTCAAGCTAACATATGTGTGGTATGGTCAGTCTTACTATATGCGGTGGACAAATTGACCATACAATTATCAGACATAAAAACATTGGGTGCCTTTGAATGAGGGCTTATAGACGAATACTCAAAAAACCCAAGACCAACCGTATATTAAATACCGAAGTTTTGACAAAAATGCAATGCGAAAGAGAGCTATTTAAAATCATGAAGAAAAGAAAGACATCATACATGGGACATTTTATGAGAAACCCAAAATATAAGCTGCTAAAATCGACTACACGAGCGAATATTAAAGGAAAAGCTGCTACATAATATTGAAGTATGGACTGGTATCAGAGATATGGGCAGACTTCTGGGGGAAGCAAGAAATTTAAATGCCTTTGGGGAGATTCTGAAAAAAAAATATATTTTTTTAATGTTAAATATATTAACAAGTTATGTAAGGAAACTCCGGTTACTTCGGGTTTGAAGCTGGGGTGCTACTCAGTCGCGTCCAGGGTCCGTTACATAAATTTATTTACGAGAATTCGGGTTTTATTTCTTTATTATTCTTTTCTTTTCAATCCACTTTCTATAGCTTGTTTTCGGTTCACACCAGGTTTTCTGCTGCCTCGTGGAGCTCTGGTTGTAACCAGAGCCAGTGCCCTGCCTCTCCTCTAAATCGTACCCTTTGTTCAACTTGGATGTAAATCCAAGACTACAAAAGGACCCTCTGATTTCTGGGTGTAACCTCAGAAATGCCTATCGCTTAGCCCTTACTCAGTGCTCTATACTCCTTCCAGACTGGATGTTAATCTCAGTCAAGATAAGTCGGATGTAAATCCTCCTCACTTTACTGGTTGTATAACCAGTGCCTATTCTCAACTATCAAGGAATTGGTATTGCCAATCCCCTTCTTAATTAATAGCACTGTGAATTGTTTTCACTTTGTTGTATTTTTCTATTCTCACCGGTTCTGTTACAACGTCTCACTGAAGTCCAAAAAACCAAGAGCGACTTATTTTATTTATCGTGTATAACTACATAAATGTTGTTTTGAAGCCGCTACACTCTCACTTTGGTTTGAACCAATAGCGGTAAACTCTCATAATAACACCTGCTCTCATAATACTATCGGTTGTTTGCTTCGGCTTTCCTTATCTCACGCTCTTTGACTTCTTTTCTGTGCTGAAACCGATCTGTTGACGCTAATCTGCTAACGCCTCTCTGTCACTTCTCCTGTGCTGACGCCACTCTGTGTACTACTCTATTAACCCTGCTAGTCAGTATGACCCTCCAACAGCCCCTGACTTAGTTAAACTCCCTGTACCCCATCGACCATTGCGTTATCTGTAACGAAAAATAAACCAAGTTTACAGATGTATATCCACCCCCAGAAAAATATATGCTAATAATGCGTTATTTGTATGTCAAAAATTGCCTACAATTTCGGTCTTCACAGCTTTAATTAATTAATTAATTGGTCGCTTAAATTCCAAGAACGAATTAGCAAGTTTAAGCCAAAAAATAAATAAACTTTTACAATTTGGCGATTAAAATGGAGTTGATAAAAATGTAGCTAAAATTCCCCTTTCTCTTACTTTCACCCACTTAAAGGCCGATTTTAGAAATGTTTTTTTTTTGTGACATGCCGATATAACTGTAGAAATTCATAAGAATTTTGGCTTTAATAGGAAGGGTTAATTTTAAATAAAAATTTTTCCAGCTTAATCCATTTTTGACGACTTTATGCACCCACATGCGATTTCCGACCATATAGATCCCAATCAGTTTAGTTAAAATCGTTCGACGAGATGCGGTGACATACAAAATCGTTGACTTTAATATATAAAGAGATTTTTTCCTTTTCACACAAAAATCTACGTCGAAAGTAGAAAAGAAAAGAAAATAAGTAGATATAAAATTACCATTGTAACTGTCAAGGTTTTATTTTCTCCCTTTTAGTTGTTTTTGTTGTAAGAGGACCTACATGTGCGCATAAGTACAAGTGACATACAAAAGTATGAGAACGAGTGAAAGCACGTGTGTGTATTTGTTGTATAACAGTTAAACTTAGTTCATTGTATTTAGTTTATCATGGTTTTCAGCCTGGTTTTTGGCTTCTGTATACTCGTACATCAGTTCAAGGCTTGACAAATTATAAGAATAGCTAAAGTGACTGAAATGTTAAGCTTATAAAAATATTACAGAAATAAGCGCACACACATGCACATATATTTATCTGAATATTTTAGTGACAAGTAAACACACACATACATGCACATTTATAGAGAAATAAATAAATTTTTGTGTTAGTTTGTACAGCAGATGATATTAAGAGAGACAAAACACTTGTGAAAAGTGCAATGAAGAAAGACGACCTTGTTTTAATACTTCTAAATAAAATACAACAGAGAAAATAATTCATTTTTCATAAAGGTTTAAATATTAAACAGACATATTATGAAAAACACACAAGCACACACTGACTCTTTCAATCACATGCTGGCTAAATTTATACATTTATCATCTATTAAATTTTTACTCACACAAACACACATACATGTATACGTACATCCGCATCCTTCTTAAACGTATTTTGATAGAAACATTAGAGTGGTATTATATTTTAGAAAGGTTTTATTTTATTTAAGCACAGTAAAAAACTTAGTGTTCAATTTGGTAGGAAAATTAATATTTATTGCTTAATTTAGTTTCGCTGTGAAAATAGAGAGTTTACAAAATATATCTGTAGCATTTTAACAAAACATCTTAAGTCGTGATAAAAGTTTTTAAAATAAGCTCGATGAAAAAATTTTTTTTTATCAAATAATGAAATTAACCAAAATTAAAGAAAAATTTCGTTTTTAATACAGAAATTTAAATTTAAAGAATGTTATTTTTGTCAAGCTGATAAGGATTAAATTTCTTCAATGTAAATAACATTCAACTTTTTATAACAATATTTTGTTTTTTTTTTGTATGAAAATTTATATGATTCACAACATTTCTTTCAATTATTTAAATTTAATTTAAGATGTGTTGTCAATATGCCACAGATATCTATATACATATATAAAAGTGAATGTATGTATGTATATTTGTATACATATATATTTGTGCCTTATAGGAGGCCAAACCACTTGACCGGTGGCCTGAAATTTTCACAGCATGTAACTGTGACCCTGGAAGAGACTTTGCGCTATATAAAATTGTGACTGGGCAAAGGGGCGATGCTACGCTCATACAACCCAAAATTTTAAATCGTGTTATCTATGATATTTTTTGACCTACGTCGACAATATTTGGTATATATGTTGTTGGCATGAATAGAAATACTTTTAATTAACTAAGTAGGCGCGGACCCGCCCCTTTATAGAAAAAGTAAAAAACGTTATATCTAATAAACTAATGAACCGATCGTCATCAAATTTTCACAGAAGGCTATTGTTCTGAATTAATGTGTCGTAGGTAGTTCTCGGAAACTATCGATAGACTATCGATATTATCGATAGTCTTAAAATATCGAAAATATCGATAGAAAAAATATAAATATCAATATTTTTATTATTTAAAATACAGCTATGAAGACATCTTACAGCAGCTATACACACACAGTTGTTTTCCGCAAATTGTATTAATTCGCGAAATTTTTACATGTTTATATAAGGACTGAAATGTCAAATATTTTTGTAATGTTGTAAAAAAATGAAAATGCAATTAGGCATAAGACAAAACAATGAACGACCATTAGACGATAAGTCCGCTAGATTGATTACCTTTTTTGGTTTAGAATTTAGAAAATTTTTTAAAGTTGCAGAGGAATATCTTAGTCCCTGTTATTTCGATTCCTTCAGAAAGGTACTTATCAATTTTTAAAAAACTGCCATCTAAACTAACGTGCGTATATACATACATATGTACGTCTCATACATTCAATAAAGTGATAAAAACAACGAACTGTAGAAGCCTTATAAAAAAATAATTAAAGTGTTCCTGCACAAGTACAAACATTCAGTCGATAGTAATATCGATATATCGATAGTGAAATCTGAACTATCGATAAATATCGATAGCAGAAAATATCGATAGTATCCCAGCACTAGTCGTAGGGTTCAAAAAGGTGTGATTGGACAAAGGGGCGGTGCCATATATTTTCGTGAATGCCAATATTAAATATCGCATATTTTAAGAGCCGCTGCAAGCATTTTGTTGAACTTTTGGTAGTTGGATCTTCTGAGACCCAAAATTGAAATAAAATAGCAGCGGGGGAAGTGGTACCCCCCATAGGACGCCAATGTTTAATATTGCATATCTTAAGAACTGTTATAGTGATAACATTTAAACTTTGTAGAAGTCATTCTAATGGTATACTGCACTACACTTTTGAAAATAAAAATAAAGCGCGTAGGCGCAGGGGGAGCAATACCTCCCATAAGATGCAAATATTAATTATAGCGTTACTGAAGAACTATGATAGTTAGAGTCTTCAAACGTGGTAAAATTCACTATTATGGTACATTTTAAAAGAAAAATGGGCGGGGTTGACGGAGGAAGAGCAATACCCCCTATTAAACGAAACTACTGAATGGCACGGAATTCTCTTTCTACGAAGTAGCTAATAATTTATTAAATAAATTTTTGTTTATATATACAGTGCACTCGCGATAATATGAACTAATTAAAACAAAGCCAGATCACTTTTGCAAGATTGTTCATATTTGCGAATGGCATCTAATCTCCCTTCAAAAGCGAAAAAGTCTGAGATTTTCTTTCGTTTAATCAGTTTAAAAACGCCCCGCTCTCTTAAAAATCTTCAGATATTTGTCGTGTCCGCTAACAGTGATCTTTTTGTATCTCATTTTCAAAAACCATCGATGCATGCATTTTCCATTTTTTGGGTGGTATTCGGAAAACCGCACTAGTCAAATAAACGTATTGTAAGAACTTAAATAGAAATTAATTTATTGTCTTTTATCCCCCTAATAAGAGATAATAATCAAATTTATTCGCTAAATTAGTAATACCTTTTTCTAAAGCATATAGTACACGGAATGTAAAAAGCCACATGCGCATGTGGTTCTGACGTAATTTTGACGTCACTACAAAGCCACAATAGCAAGTTCGTGTTGTGCGATGACGACAAAATTACGTCAGAACCACATGCGCATGTGACTTTTTACATTCCGTGTACTATAAGCCTAAATGTTCTAAAATTTTTAAAATTTCTAATTTTTCTTTTTAAAATTCAAAACTTATGATGTTTTAAATTCATATTTAAGAACTTTTCACGCTAAAATTATATACATACAAAAATGTATATAGAATTCCATGTTAATGCCAGAACTAACTAAAAAGTTTATGTAAATCATTTTGATTAACAACTGAAGACAATTTTAAAGCGATAGCTGGGGAAATCCCCAAGTTATTATGCAGTTAAATAAAAATTGATTTAGGTAGATAAAAACTGTTAAAAATACAATTTTAAGTTGTTCATATTTTAAAGCTTTTGCACAAGTTCATATTTTAGAGTAGTCAATGGAAGAAAATAAGTGTTCATATTTTGGGGTGTTCATATATTAGGGGGTTCATATTATCGCGAGTGCACTGTATTGTAAATACTTTCAGTTTGTTTTTATAACGATGGGGGTAGCGAAGCACACCGGGTTAAGCTAGTAATTGTATATTTATCTTCCAGAATCTTATTCAACTATATTTTATCATAATTTTATTCAGCTGCTAAAGTTAAACTAAATCAAAATAAATTTAGCTGAACACCTTCTTGAATAGTTAATTATTTGTATTTAATGCAATTTTAAAATTTAGCTTTTCAGCTATAAAAAGAATAATTCAGCTACATTAATGTTTTGTAAAAACCCACATTCAGCTGAGTGCTTTAATGCTGTTATAATTATTTTGATATTTTTATTTTAGATTCTTAATTTTATATTCAGCTGAAGAGAATAGAATAATTGTTCTGCAACTAGTAAAATCTTGTGTACAGCTGGCTGAAATATACGACCATGCTCTACAAGGTAACGCAAAACTTGTCGCCTGTGTTATGTGATTGTGGGTTGTTTTAAATGAAAAACCTGAGTTTTCATACGGCCAAATATATGGCGTTTCGCAGAAGTTCTGTCTGATATTCCCTTTGAGGACTTCAAACGGCTTGTTCACATAGATTCTTGACTTCAAGAAACTCTTCTGAAGACATCTTTAGGTCAGAAGTACATTAAGTATATTTTTTTGACTTGTACCAAACGCCTTCTCATGAAATTTAAAAATTTCAATGCCCGAAATTTCGAGAGTTCGTTTAAGATACATTGAACGAACTTTTGGTCTTTGAATACCCCTAGTGAAATTTAATGCAGAAAATATTCGTAGAACATTTTAACCCTTAAAAGTGCCGTTTTAGTATACTTTTGTGTAAGAGTTGGGAAAAAGGACAAAAATGGCCCCTCAAAATGAGAGTTAGAGGGTTAATAAATTCAAAGGAAAGAATCGCCTTACGATTCTACTGAATACTTCTGAAAATATTTTTTAGCTCAGAAGTATATTTAGCTTATTTTTTTTGACTTAAACCAAACGCCTTTTCAAAAAATTCAAAAACTTTAGGGGCCCATATTTTGGGAGCCCGAGCTAATTTTTCAAAACCCTTTGGCAGATTTGCTCTACTAGTAGTCTATTTTTATTTCGCGTTGCATGTGTTGAGGCTGGCGGCAATGACACGAATTTTGTTGCACAGTGTAATTTAAGGGTTAAGAAAACGTAAAAATATTTTTTTTTTAAATGTTATTGCATTTTTGATGCGAACGACTGTCACGTTCAACACTTTGGAATTACCCATATGTTTGTTTTGTTTTTTTTTTACTTTAGAAATGTTAAAGCAAAACTGACATTTACCGACATCTGCATAAATTATTGCTTCTTCCGATAGGGTGATGACTTTTGCGCTACCATGTTAAAATTGGATTCAAGGGAAAATGAGTTCTATTAAGAACAATAATTACTCAAAAGATGATGTTTATGAAAGTGTATACTGTTAAGAGCTTTTAAAACCGGGTTGTTTTTGAAATTTGTTCGATTATAATTTCACTTGAATTTGATTCTTGGCCAGTTTTAAGAATTTAAAAAAACAGCGAACAAAATTTTAAATATTATAAAAATGCAGTTTGATTTTCTGATTTCGGTATTTCCATCGGTATACGAAACTAGTGGCAAATAAAGTGAAATAAATTTCGACGGAGATGAAATGGACCATCTGGATTTTCTTTGCACTGCTGTTGAAAAAGAGTTAAACCAATACCCCGGTTTGCGTCGCTAACTGGGACCGGAAAAACTCGACGCAAACCGAAGCTCGATTTTCCATACAAATGTATTTTCGTTTAATTGGTTCCGAGATTTATAATTTTAGCTGGAAAAATAAATTTAGATTTGATAGACTTTATAACGGCTAATTTTATTTTAGATCTTCAAATAAAGTTAAAGCTTTCTTTTGAATAACCTTCTGTTATAAGGGCATTCATCGCTGATTTTGATCTTCAATCCAAATAGTAAGAAGTGATTTCTCTTTTGTGTAACCTGTTTTATGTTGTAACGATGTTCTTGTTTAAACAAATTTCTTAATTTTCGACTCGTTGCTGCAAAAAATTTAAATTTAACTTTCAGCAAATGTAAAATTTAATCCAGTTGCAATCAGCAGACAACCTTCACATACATATTTGCATTGGACTTCAACGGGAAATCCCCTATTTCTGTTTAAGCTTTGTATAAACATTTTTTATATTATTGAAGCAAATCGGAGCACTAGCGACGCAACTTCGAAGTCACAGAAATTTTAAAAAGACGCAACTTCGAAAACGACGCACACCGAAGCGACGCAAACCGGGGTATTGGTGTATAAATCGATTGGTCAATTTCCGTTAACTTTTGTTAAATTTCATTAATGTTACCATAACTATGTTTAAAATTACTAAGCTTTAATAGAGTGACGTAGAAAATATTCCATACGCTATTGCCTTAAAGGAGCTTAAATTAGTGATAATAAATTTTTACTTTGACTAAAAAGTGTAATGATATTTTTGAACTCAGCCAATTTCAACCATTAAAACGATACGGTAAAACTTTTATAAGTTGTTGAAATTCCCAAGAAAATTACCGTCACTGATTAGATTTAACACGATAAGTGTTGCTTAAGTTTAGCTTTATTGTCGAAAACTCCAATCTTGATATTATTTTATTATTTCATCGAAACGAAGAGATAATTCGTTTTCACTATTCAGGACCAGCCTAATATGTATGAAATAATATAGAGAAACTCAGTCATCTGTTAGGAATAAAGGAAAAGGAATACAAAGATGATAAAAAACAAACTACAAAACTCTAAGTTTTAGTAATGGTGAATTAAATTTATGTTTTCCTCACATAAAGCCTTAAATGAAATGTTAAATCTCCTTAATAATGTGTGTGTATATGTACAGTTATACTCCAGCACACAAACAAGAATGTTGGTGATTGCCAAAAAAGAAAAGTGTCTACGAAATTCTTGTCATTTTATTTGTTGTTTATTAGTGTTAAACTAATCATTACCAAAATAAACAAATATTTTCCATAATAACAATAATGCTTTAACTCCCTCATAATATTACCGACGCAATATAAACAACACTTAATGCTTTTAATCTTATACACACCATTAGGCATTAATACTAACACATACGCACAAAATACCCACACAGTTTTTGGGGACATTTAGAAAAAAAAAAAACAAAAATGTTTGTGATAAAAATGGTCCAGTCCAACGTTTATACTGCCTACATGAACAACTAAATAGAAACAAAAACACTTGCACAGACACTTATTCTCATGTACTCTCACTTAATACACTCTAGTTCATGTGCATGTGTGTATGTGTATGTGAGAGTAGTTTGGGCGATAGTGTGTCAATTTAATTGACCACACCATAAAAGCTATTAAGGAGTTCGTATGTTAGTGTTCTAGTAGGAGCATCGGTTTAATTGCGGGAGTATGCGTTTTAGATAGAATTTTGCTATTTGCAAGTGTTACGGCGGACACTGTGGTCTGCCAGCATTAGTCTAACTAGGAATTTTAGCCATAATTACCATAAAGGACATCATAGATATTGCAAAATAATTCGCTTTACGATTGCTTGTGTTTCGCGTGTCACTCTTTTATTAATGCACTTTAATGTTTGGAATATTTTTGGGCAATTAAGATATTTCCCGAATAATTGCAATGTTACAAAAGCAGCACAAGTTCTTTGCAATTGCTGCAAATAACATTTTTTAAATTTTAATTTAAAAAAGATTAAAATGAAACAAAAATTAAAAGTATTAATTAAATATTTTTTTTTTAATAATTACAACATTTTCTGCACTAATGTTGTTGATATAAGTAAACGTTTAATTCACTTGATTACATTTTTAATTAAAATTGATTTTATTTTTTCAAAGTTATTTTTGGGAATACAAAATTTATTATTAATAAGATTTCTGTAATACACTTATAAAATTATTACAGTAACTGATTGTGGGTTATTAAACTCGTTTTGCGTACTGTTTAAATTGAATATAAATATAGTTTTTTTACGAATAATTGTATTTTTTAACATTTATGTTTATTTTCAATATTTTTAATTTTCATTAAATTATTTTTATGAAGAAAGGAATTTTACAACATGAAAATTAAATAAAATTGTTATTGATAATCATTCATTCTGGACTGACCTGAGATTCGAACCCAGGCGGCTGGTTATCCTGACATGTTTCGATCGATACCACTCGATCTCCTCAGAGGGATTTGCCGTCTAAAGGCCTAGTTAGGCGAACGTTGCTGTACCCGTAATGTACCGCACCGTACTGTAAGCACGTTGGTGCACTTATAGAACATTTAAAAACGTGGTTTATGTTTTTTCTATACATAAACAAAAAACAATAGTATACATAAAGCAAATCACACAGTGATGGGAATCAAAAATGTTTTAAAAAGTACCAAGTGATTTAAATGGTATTAAAAAAGTATTTTGTGTATGTAAAAAACGTTAATATGTAGTTTAATGTTTATATTATAGATTTTCAATAAACAAATTTGTATTTTAGCATATATATTATAACAAGAGATTATAACAATAGAACAAGGTTTTGCTACCATTTTAAGCCTTTTATTCTTTTCACATTTCCATTGTATGTGTATATGCATTTGTTTATATGTATTGTATATCTAAACATAAATATATTTGTTTATATGGAAATATGTTGTATATTAAGTTGTTTTGTCTCAATTCCATAGCTTAACTGAAAAAAGTACCAAAAACGAGCAAAAATACCCGCATTCAATTTAACATACAAGCAGCCCATCACTGCTTTACAACTGTCACGTAACAACGGCATACAAATCTGTTTAATACAGATCGAGACGTTCCGTCAACGTGACATTTAAATTCAGTAAGCATTTGCATTGTTTGCAAATGACAAAACGAACCAGACGTTCCATTAGGGGACGTGAACGTTCGGCTAACTCTGCCTTTACACTCGCAGCCATCGACGACTGCTGACGTCAATAGTCAAACATCAATCCTTAAACCAAATTGTATTCTTTAACATTTTGTAGATCGAAATTGGCTTTTTTTGAATGATTATCCATTTTTAATTGATTTTACAAACAAAATGTACTTTGGACTTCAAGAAGAATTATTGACAAAAGGTAGGAAAAAACAGAGGTAAAGGAAAAACATGTAAATTCAATTAAAAATAGATAAACTCACTGTTTATTGTTGTTGTTTTTGTTTAAGCTTTGATATTGTTACAAGTAAAACTTGGGCTTATAATTCTTATTCGCTTAACAGTTCTATTTGTATGATATCTTTAGTTTTTCTAAAATCTTTGGATGAAGTTTCCTGACGATCTGGCCTTAGCAACCTGTGAAATGCGCATAGGAATAGCTTATCCCATCAACAATAAACTTCAGTTTGTCAGCAGTATGAAATGGGAATTTAGCACATTATAACGTAACCTTGATAATGAATTTTAAGTTGTTTAAAATTAATTTTCGTTTGAACTTAACTACATAATATTTTGAGTTTAGTTTTATTGAAAACAAATTGGCGAGATTGGGACTTTCAAATAATTAATAGACTATGAATCTTTGTATGTACATCATACTGCCTCGGTAGGAGTAGAGAAAAGGATACCCCGCGAAAAAAATAAAGATCGATTTCGTTTAAAACAATCGCAGTTTTAGTCAAAAATATATTTAATTTTTTGCAGTAAGCAAATTAGTAGTCCCAATTAGAAATTTAATCACAATTTAATTGAACTTTAATTGAAAATTAATATGAGTAATTATAAGTTTAATCAAACTATTTTTTTTATTTATTCTTTTAGTTGTGTTAACTGGGCACACTTTTAGTTGAAAAATCGTTATACATTTAGTTAATTTTTTATTCTAATAAATTAAAAAGTAAACAATGTTTTAATTTAATTATTGAAAAACTTAATTAAATTTTGAAAAAGAAGAATTGGGAATTAAGCATGACTTAGAAAATCTTTTAAATTAAAAAAAAATTATATAATACCAAAAATGACTTTCATAACACTGCGGAACAGTCAGTTTGCGCTCGGAAATTTGATTGAAAATTTTTAATAATTTGAGGCCGCTGATTTCAAATCTAATCTTCATTTTTCTCTATCAGCTCTTGTTTGCGAGATATACCGTTATGTCCAAAATTAAGGCACTTTCACTACATGTATTGGAATAACTTGAAAACGGTGTACCATATTCAGTTAAAAAAAAAAAAATCCGAAACTCGGCAACAATAGTATCTTTAAGCCCTACATTGTTTTTAAATATGCCCTGTAGTTTCAGAGATATCGTTAAATTTTTGAAAAAAATATAGGAAAATTTTGAAAATAAACCAATTTTTTGTTTTTAAAAAAAAATAAAAAAAATAAAGACGAGACAAAAATCACAGTTTTGATCTAAAAACATTTAGCTTAACATAATTTCAAGTGAAATGAGGGTTGTTTCATTGAAATCGGTGCACAACTTTTGATTTGATTCACAATTTACTGAGAAAACTGGATATCGATTTTCATACAAAAATAACATTTTAAATATGTGTGTGTCATGAACTTTTTTCCTTTTTGTATGGAAATTGATATCGAAATCAAAAGTTGTGCACCGATTTCAATGAAACAACCCTCATTTCATTATCTATTGTTATTTTTAACAACACACTAACTTGGTCATATCATATAACATTTGCTTGTGGCAGAACTTACTCAATACTTAGAACACCATGGCAAACACAATGTGTAACACCAACGAAGATTCGAATACTAATTGCGAAAACATATCTAATACCAGTCCTTGCCTATGGATGTGAGATCTTTGCAAGTTGTGATTCAAATAGCAAACATAAGTTGAAGGTTGCTTTGAACAACATTACGAGGTATGTTTATGGCATAAAAAATTATGTCAGTGATGGCAATTATGTTAATATTAATATAACCCCGCTTTCAAAAAAAATATACGGGGTGCTATTTGAAGACCTGTTGTTTATTTGCATAAAATTATAACCACTCGTGAACCAAATTATCTCTATAATCGTTTTAATTTTAGTCGCCTCGGAAGAAACAAGAATCTTATTCAAACTAGCGTGTGGTTAGTTTCGGAATGGCAATTTTTTATAACTGCAAAACGTCTCTGGAACAATATTCTCCCAACAATTAAAGCAACCGCAGCGCCCTGCATTTAAAGCAACAGTTATTTAGATTTTATTCATAAATAGCTAACGTTATTATTATCGCTCTCAATATTGTTTTCATATATAACAAGTAAGAAAGGATAGCCGGTCAAGCCCGACCATATGATACCCTACACACAGTATTTAAAAACACATCATGCTTATGTGTCCATATAAATATAGATTTATCTATGTTTATAAACTTCATGAAAATCGGTTTGAAAGTTTGTGAGAGGCAGAAATTGCCCCCTACCTCCCCTTGTGGTCCTATTTTTGAAAAACTGTATAGCTAATGTGTCCATATAGATATGGATCTATCTATCTAGTTTAAATTTCATTAAAATCGGTTTGAGAGGCAGAAATTGCCCCTATCTCCCCTCGTGGTCCTATTTTTTAAAAAAAGTTAGTTCGACTCAGTGATTCTAAGACGATCGGTATACTTTAAGGTGGGTCTAGGACCAATATTTTAAGGCGTTACACACATCAGCACAAATGCATAACACTATTGTGGTGTGGGTATAAATATGTATTTCACTATTCTTTTTTTTCACTTTTGTTATATTTTGTAATAACATATTAATTGTTAAAATAATAAACCTGTTTTATGTTATTAATTTGTATGTTTTTATGTTATTGATAAATACTTTTGATCATAACTTCATTAGATTTCTACTCCCTAAAACCAATGTTTTGTTGTAGACGTTCCAAATAAATGAAATAAATAATAAATAATAATAAACACGAACATCAAAACTGATCTATTCCAACTTATGAATAGAGCACGTTTAATCATTTAACTTACAAATGCATAAATCGAATGTTTAACAAATGATGTTAATTTTACTCAACGTTGGACATTGTTGCACAATTAGAATTGATGAAAAATTTAAGCGTATGATTAAATCGAGCAAAACAAACTATTTGCTTGATTCTCCGTCATAAACCTGACATCGCAGCATCTTAATTCGTTGCGATTTAAGGTGTATTTAAGTGTACTAGGATCACCCGGTGGCCGAAATTCGACAACTTAACAAGAAACAAGTTAGAGTGCTATATTCGGCTGTGCCGAATCTTTGATACCTTCCACCGACACTTCGAATGTTTTAGGAGTTATATCTGTATGATGTCTATTTATTATTATAATCTTTGTAAAAACAGACATCTGCATTAAAATTTGTTGCGGTTTAGACCTACATATATAAAATTATTGATCGACAATCAGAATCAATTTTAAAAAGTATGAGTAGAATATCAGTTTAAGCTGAACTTAAATGATTTTCAAGAGAACAAATTATACAAAAGCCATGGTAAGCTATGAACCAATCATCCCAAATTCTGCAGAACGATTTCTGGTATTAAAAAACATAAATTTCAATACGGCGATGCAATTAGTTTAAGCGTTTGCAGTAAATTTCAGAAGGCTGCTAAAATGGAATCTAAGGAAAATTATGGACCGTATATCACAAAATTGCATAACATTTTTTCTGGCCATTTGAAGCTAAACTGGAAGAAAGTTTACCGCGTATTTAATTATTTTACCAGAGTGGGCTTTATATGAGGCCTATGGTAAGCTATGCACCGATCTTCACCAAATTTCACAGTGTCATTTCTAGTTCTATAAAACTGTGATGTATCAAATTTTGTTATGATAGCGTTATTTTTTACGTTTTTATGCGTACCAAGCTGTTTTCCGGGAGTAAGGTTTATATGGGGCCTATGGTAAATTATGGACCGATCTTCACGAAATTTCACAGTCTTATTTTTAGTTCTAAAAAATTTTGATGTACCAAATTTTGTTATGATAGCATTATTTTTTTACGGATTTAGGCGTACTAAACTGTTTTCCGGAAGTAGGTTTTATATGGGGCCTATGGTGAATTATGGACCGATTTTCACGAAACTTACTAGTTTCATTTCTAGTCCCATTTAACTGTGACGTGCCAAAATTTGTTATGATAGCATTATTAGTTAGGGTTTTAGGCTTACTATACTGTTTTCCGGGAGTAGGGCTTTTATGGGGCCTAGGGTAAATCATGGACGGATCTTCAAGAAATTTTACAGCGTGATTTCCAGTTAAATAAAACGAACTGTTGCGAAATCTTATATCATTCTGTGCATTTTTCCACCATTTATGTTAGTTTTTGTAACAAAATTATCAAATTTTTTTAGGTGGTGGTTTCACATTTTGATTCATAGCTCAGATCCTATTGCACCGATTTTGCTGGATTTCAAAATTTGACACCAAGTTTGTTTATTTCTTTTGAGTTTTTCGAAAGTGAGCGTGTTTTCAACAGACGGACAGACGGACATGGCTAAATCGACTTAAAATTACTCAAGGACCAGAATATATATACTTTATAGGGCCTGAGATGAATAATAAAAAAGTTTCACACGGAATGACAAACTTAATATACCCTCTTCACAACTAATTGTGGTGGAGGGTATAAAAAGTAAACATTTTAAGAGAACAGCAAAGTGCACTATTCATCTATCTTTGTACGTATGTCTGCAAGGTAAATTTAAACGCTTTTCAAACAACTTAATTCCAAAAATTTAGAAAAAAAATATATTGTGCATATCCCCGTGTTTAATTTATAAGAATTTCATGAAATGTTATCCAAGTAAAAAATAGAAACACAGTTTCCGACTTTATTTTCTTAAACGGCGTTTTTGCGCGACTTTATTTTTAAAATGTCTAACGGAAGCCCTGTCATAATACGTTTATATGTGTGTTTGCAAGTGCAAAATGAAAACAAAAACATGTTGGGAGAACAACATAGAGCACAACCGTCGTTGGTCCTGAAAACTGAAAATTTATGCTGTGCATATCTACACATAAATTCCCTAAAAACGTTATATGTTTTATTAAAATGGATGGACGATAAGATACTTAAAAATCAACCACAATAAAATTGTTCCCGTATTTATATATAAGATTTCGCTTTATATGGGTCAATCATCACAAATTTTTATGATTTAATTTTTAGTTATATAAAAATATCATGATTCGATTGGGTTTGAGGCGGTTTTATTATAGACAACTGGGTAATTATGGACCGATTATTCCGAACTTGAGTCCATAACTCTTTTGCTACAAAAGTGGTTGTGCTGGATATCAATTCCAAACTGTTTAGGAGAACTAAAAACAATCTCACACTTAAAATGTTCTTCTCTGTTGAGTCGTTCGGAAGCGAGAGTGATTTCAACAGACTCGCCTAACGTTTCGGGCATGTCTTAGCCGGCTTAAAATTACTCAATGTCCCAGAATATATAATATATTTATAAATCTATATGTATATACTTCATGAGGTCTTAGATGAATAGTGAAAAAAGATTCACATGGAACGACAGACTTAACATACCCGCATTCAGCACTCAGGGTGCAGTATAATTGCAAAGTGTCATAATTTTAATTTAATAAATAATTAAAGCGTGTTTGTAAAGTTTAAATAAAATGTTATTTAATCCATTATATTTGCACAAAGTAGATAATTATGTTTATTATACACACACACATTCTCTCTGTACGTCCTTAAAAAAATAAACATCTCTATACGCACATAAATATGCAATGAAAATTAAATCATATTCGAAAGGCAAAATTATATCAATGCTGTTGTTGTTACTGTTGTGAATATGTATGTGTGGCTTTCAGTGCGTGTACGGTTGTTTATTATAAAAATGTTTAAAACTGAATAAACAAATGCAGGGGAATTTCTTTATAATTAATTAAACGATATTGTTGGAAACATGGAAGGATTTATGAAAAGAGATATTTTAATGAATCTTTTCCAAAAAGCTGATGTTTTCTACTGATCAGAAAAAAAGTAATTCTCTCAAATAAGTACAATAAAAATAAAAATTATAATAAATTTTCATATTATTTCGAATGTGTATTCCAAGTTTAATTACAATCAATAAAGCCTTCACACTTTAATAGGCACATTCCATCAATATTTTTCAATGTACTATCAGAATTTTTTGTTTGTATATTTCTATTACGAAGCTTTCTTAGCTATTCTTTGGTTAGCAATGAAGTCAATTGTACAGCAAATGTATACCACTATTAGATAAAGTAAATTTTCTTCCAGGGCGCTGCTTCTCAAAACATCAAGATACAAATCTACAAGTAAAATACGTTAAAAAAGCAACAATTTTAAAATGTTTGTTTCTAATATATTTTACTTGAAGATTTGTAATTGTAGTTTTAAAAGGCTGGACCCAATTCTAGTTTTTGCGGACATATAAAATCAGAAAAACTTCATCTTCAAGATCAAAATCGCAAAAAACTTGAAAAAATTCGAATTTTTTACCTTTTTTTCCCCTGTTCAGGTCTAAAGGTAGAAGTACATAACACGCGTTAGTCCGCGTGCGCTCTGTCGTCTTCTGTCAAAAAAAAGTCAAACTAGCGTATTTTCATAGAACAAGCTACATGCAAAATATTTTGACGCGTTTGCGTCGGAAAGTTGGTTAACATTGAACTTTTTAACGCGTTGTGTATTTTTGACAAGTAATCAGCTGACAATAAAAAGAATAATTTAACAAATTCGTGAATCATGAAAGAAAAACTTATTGAAGAGCTTAAAAAACATACAATATTTATATAAAAAGAATAAATTCAATAAAATAACAAAATCTTGATATACTTTCGATCCCGTTTTTAATGCACAAATAAGTAAACAAATAAAAAACAGCTGACAGGAATAGCTTTTGTAACGCGTGTTGTGTAACTTGCAATTTTTTACGCGCTAAAGATTTTAAAAGCATGATACTTGTCGACGAACTAACGCGTGTTATGTACTTCCGCCTTAAAGGTAGCAAACCGTTCAAAATTCAAGGAAACAATCAACCACAAAAATGTATCTTAGATCTCAATAAACATCTTTTGAGTGTATATAAACTTACTAGGAATTATTCTTAACACCGTTTAGGTAGCGCTTAGGTAGCCGCATAAGTGAAAAATTTCCCGAAAATTTTTTAATTTTATTTGTTTTTTTCTTTACTTCAACATTGAGATACTATGCTTTCTATAACCATATACAAACACCACTACGTGATAAAACGACGAAAAAAAGATCCGTGTCTCCCAGTTTTGCCCAAAGTCATGCACTTTTTTTTATGGGCCCCACAAAGATTTGGGGCCTCGGTGTCATTTTTGCAAAAAAGTGATCATTTTGTCAGGCTCATATCTTGCAAACCGTTCGGAATTTTGATTCACCATCTGAGACAAAGTTGAAGAAAAAACTTCATCTTCAAGATAAAAAGCGCAAAAAACTTTAAAAAGTTTTTTTACCTTTTTCCCCTGTTCAGGTCCATAGTTAGCAAACCGTTCGAAATTCAAGGAAACAATCAACTACAAAAATGTACCCAAGATCTCAGTTAACAACTTTCTAAAACAAATGAACTTCCTAGGAATGATTCGTAGCACCGTTAACGTAGCCGCAAAAGTGAAAATTATACCTAAAATTCGGCTCGAGAAAAAACAAATGAAATTAAAAACTTTTCGGGAAATTTTTCACTTATGCCGCTACCTAACCGTTACCTAAACGGTATTAAGAATCGTTTCTAGGAAGTTCATGTGCTCTAGAAAGTTGTTTACTGAGATCTAAGGCACATTTTTGTGGCTGATTGTTTCGTTGAATTTTGAACCGTTTGCTACCTAGGACCAAAACATGGAAAAAAGGTAAAAAAAAATCGAGTTTTTTTAAGTTTTTTGCGATTTTCATCTTGAAGATGAAGTTTTTTCTACAACTTTGTCTCAGATGGTGAATCAAAATTCCGAACGGTTTGCAAGATATGAGCCTGAGAAAATGAAGACACCAAGGCCCCAAATCTTTGGGGGCCCATAAAAAGAAAAGTGTATGACTTTGGGGAAAACTGGGAGACACGGGTCTTTTTTTTTTTGGTATTTTATCACGTAGTGGTGTCCGTATATGGTTTTTATTTTTGGTGTTGCACTGTGTATATGTTGGGATTTGTTGCGCTTCTCTCCAAAGCTCTTAAGATTCTGGTTAATAAAAACTTGAAGGGATTTTATGTTAGGTGGGGCTGCATTCTAAGATTAACATCCGTAAAGCTGTGCAGGCCTGATGCAGGAGTTAAATATTTAAATTTTGTCCTTCTTGATATATTTATGTGGAGACCGCCAGATGGGATTTGGACATCAACGGAATCATTACCAGATTTTATGTGAGTTTTAACACCACTAGTGACTTTGTTCTTATTTACTTCTAGCGTGAACTTTATTCGGTTCTCAGTCAGATTTAGTTCTCTTTAATTTAATTTCAAAGTTGTTTCTATTTTGGCTGTACTAGTTCATTTTTAGTGCGAAACTTGTTACAGTCAGTTAACTCAGTTACGTTTCAGTTCTGATTCTGATTCTTCAGCAGTGGTAAAATAATTTATGTGAAAGCTAAAAAAAATTTAATACACACTTTCCTTAGATTTTATTAAATTCAACACTCTGCATTGCTTGATTATCAGTAAAAAAAATTTAATATTTTATTCGCTTTCTTAGATTGAAAATTGATTTTTGCAGTAACTGGAAGTTAAAATATTTCGTTTTTTTTTTTTTTTTTGTGAATGAAGTAGTTTTCCTTTGCATTTTTTCTTAAAACTATAATATTTTAGCATTAATATAAAAACAATTTAATAATTCATTTTTAATATCTGTCTTTCTTTTTTTTCTCTTTTTAGGTAAGTAAAATATGACGAAATCAAGGCTAAAGAGGCAGCTTGAACTACAATAATACAATAAAAAAAAGAAAAAAAAAGAATAACACAAATAAACATCATTCCAAAAACTTAAGTTTGATAGCAAAATGTTGTGATTTCCCAAATAGAATTTTTTCTTTTAAGTAAAATTATGCGTTAACGCCTGTTGTTCGTAAGAACAAAGTCATTGGCCATGAAAAGTGATAACGAGCGACAAAAATAGATTGAGGAGAGGGAGCAAGGGATAGTGAAATTCGAATAGAACCCCTTAAGGACCTGTCATTGCAACAAACGAGTTTATACAACTTCCCACATTTTTTACTTCCGTTGGTAGTTGCCTTTCGATTCTACTATTTTATATGATTCCTCTTATTTCCCTGCTTCTTATGTGTCAGTGATTGTAGATGACAGTGTGCATGTTTTTGTGTGAAGTGTTTTGCTGTTTGTGAAAGGATTTATTAAAGTCTAATGCAAAGATATAAATTACAAGACTTTCTTTTTCTATTTGGTGAAAATGACATACAACCAAAATTTAGTCATCTCTAACACCCATACACTTAAACACAGGACACAATTGATTGTAAGTGACCTCTGTGCTAAAAGGATTCTGAAGTACAAGCAAAAGAATAAGTTAAAAGCAGCAAAAAAGAATTTCAAAATAAGTGGGTATTTCGCTGTTTGCTTTAATCTTTCTCTATCAAATGTAAATTTATTTTCTAGTAACGAGTGACACTTGTACTTCATTATACAGAAACACTTCGTAGACTTATTTTATTTTAATGTATTAACATTTCATAGATTTATGAAACGTTGCAAATTTAACTAAACAATTAGATTCTATTAATAACTGCAAAAACTATCACACGTTATGAAATTTTGCTTTAAAAAAAAATTCATTTAAATAAACGTTCATGTATGCGTGTGTGTGTGTGGATGTGGATGTGTAAAAATAGTTGTATATTTGAATGTAATTAAAACATGTATAAACATTCAATTAAACTATAAATGCGGGTTAAGCTTTTAGCAAAAAACTTAAATTAAATAAACTGACAGTCAGTTTAAATGTGTGTCTAAAGTGTAAATTACTTGTAAGGAGGGTTCCATATTAAATAAAAGTTTATTTCTGGCTAGTACAGTTCTAGTTCAGTACTTGTTTAGTTCTAGTTCACTTCTGGCTCAGTTCTTGTTCTAAATCAGTTCTGATTCAGTTCTTGTTCACTCCTATTTCAGTTCTATTTCGGTTCTTGTTCAATTCTGGTTCAGTTATAGCATAATTCTATTTCGGGACTAGTTCTGTTCTAGTTAACTTCTGGTTCATTTCTAGTTAATTTCTAATTCATTTCTAGTTCAGTTTTATTTAAGTTCAGTTCTAGTTTGGTTCTTGTTCAGTTCTAGTGCAGATCTAGTTCACTTTTATTTCAGTTCTAGTTCAGTACTAGTTCACTTCTGGTTCAGTTTAAGTTCAGTTCTATTTCAGGACTAGTTCTGTTCTTGTTCACTTCTGGTTCAGTTCTAGTTCTAAATCAGTTCTGATTCAGTTCTAGTTCAATTCTAGTTCACTCCTATTTCGGTACTAGTTCGGTTCTTGTTCAGTTATAGTTCAGTTATTTTTCAAGACTAGATCAGTTCTAGTTCACCTCTGGTTCATTTCTGGTTCTAAATCAGTTCTGAATCAGCTATAGTTCCATTCTAGGTCACTTCTATTTCAGTTCTAGTTTGGTTCTTGTTAACTTCTATTTAAGTTCTAGTTTGATTCTTGTTCATTTCTAGTTCAGCTCTGGTTCAGTTCTAGTTCTGTTCTATTTAAGTTCTAGCTCAGTTCTAGTTTGGTTCTTGTTCAGTTCTAGTTTAAATCTTGTTTACTTCTAGTTCAGTTCTGATTTAGTTCTTTTTATGTTCTAGCTCAGTTTTAGTTCGGTTCTTGTTCAGTTCTAGTTTAGCTCTAGTGCAGTTCTAGAATAGTACTAGTTTAGTTCTTGTTCTGTTCATCTACAGGTCTAGTAAAGGGTGCTCCAACCAAAAAGGAAGTTGTTAATTCTAAATGTACCAATATTTTTGATTATGATAGAAGGATTTATGCCAATTACGTGTGAAGCAAAATATCGACCAAATGCTCGCCACGGCAACGGTGGCATACCTCTATCGGATGGTCCATATTTTTAATGACTCTAAGACATAATTGAGGTTCAATGTCATTAATTTTCCGAAATGGTTCATCCTTTAGCTCTTAAATTGTTCTTGGCTTATTGACGTACACTTTTTATTTCAAATATCCCTAAAGAAAGAAGCCCAACGGTGTTAAATCACATGATCGTTACGGCCAATTTACATCACCACGACGTGAGATAACCCGGCCATTGAATTTCTCGCGCAAAAGATCCAATGTTTCGTTGGCAATGTGGCAAGTGGCAATATCCTGTTGGAACCCCTTATCGTTCAGGTCCATATCCGCAATTTCTGGCCACAAGAAGTGCGTTATTATCTCGCGATTGCGAAGCATGGCCACATGACGCCGCTAGCCCATAAACGCACTACGCAGTCACTCTTTGTGTATACATCGGCTTTTAAACAATCACTCCTTCATTCTCATTTTCCCAAATATGGCAATTTAGCTTGTTAACGAATCCACTGTGGTGAAAGCTTATATGTCCAGTTCAGTCCTAGATGGGTCCAGGCCTTAATTAAACTCGTTATTAAATAATCGTTTTTCTCTCTGTAAAATGTCCCATACATGCCTCTAAATGTAATGACTTATCAGTGTTAGTGTGTTTATTTTACTTATACCATTTCGTATATTTTTATCAGTGTTGCCAGAAAGGTTTTTCGTAATTTTTACCTACCAGCCTAAAAATAATTCTTAAAAATCATTTTGTAAATAAATAATAATAATAATTTTCAAGGTTTTTAGAAAAGTTTTCTGTTATAAAAAATTTAGTATGAAAAAAGTATTCCCTAACGCTGCTACTTCAAAAGAGAAAAAGCCTACAAGTATGGATATTTTCCAACATCCAACAACTCTGGTTCGTTTATATATATTTATGTATGTTTTCGTTTTTTTTTTTTTTGTGACATTATCGTTTTAAATGTTGTATAATTGGATTTGTCCATTTATATGACATGACACAAAAGTGATAAACGTTTGTTGATGATGAATACAAAATAAAATAATAATCTTGTTCTATTTGCTTATCTGTTTTAACTTTCTTCTCCTCTCTGTTTAATTTTCTCTCGTTCAGCTTACTAGCATACATACTTAAGCAGTTTAACATTTTTTTTCCACAATATTTGAATTGTTTAAAGCCAAAAGTGATTAATATAACGTTAATAAGATAGACAAATGTCCGGATAAAACCAGAAGCATTCATACTCGTACAACAACAACAACAACAAAGAACATTAACAGTAACATGATAATTAACTAAATTAACAATAAATTATAGACCATTGTTGTGTCTGAGTTTTTATTTTTAACATGCTGCCATACAATCACACACGACAAGTCAAGGCAGGGGGGAAAATAACATTTGTAAAACATTTATCTCTTAATCCCAGCTAGTGAAATGTTGACTATTAGTTTTCCCTCTAAAGGCTGACAGAGATTTTTTTAAGCATAATTTTCTTAATTGAAATAATAAAGAAGGGCTGAAATTTAATAGAAAAATGGGAGTTGTTAGGTCTTCTTTAAGGAATTTTAAGAAGTGAAGACTCTCCAGTGGCATAATAAACTTTGAAATTTAAATCTGAAGGTGTTTTTTTAATCTTAATTTAATCTTTTTAGCTTAAATAAAAAAAATGTATACACATATATTTTAAAAAATTAATTCCCCTTTGCTATATTCCGACATTATTTTTGTTGATATTTTTTGCCGCCATATGCAAAATTCTGCTTGTTAGGAAAAATTGTTTCAAATATCCAGCACATAATTTTAAGATTTTTGTTCTTTGTTTAAATAGAATTCTGTTTGTGCAAATAGAATTGCAATACCCTGATATTTTAAAGCATAATTCTTTTTTCGAGTCGATATTTATCTACAAGGCAACAATAGCAAAAACGTTATAAAAGTAGAAAATGTTTAAAATTGTTGCATACTTTCAGGGTATTTTTTCCTTGTTATCTTTGTTTTAGCGTAGTTTTTCAATAGGATCATTTGAAACAAAAGAAATATTGTTGTATGTGAATTTTCTATTTATTTTTTTTTTTTCATTATTTTTATTGTTGTTATTGTTGAAATAAAAGAACAGAATATACACACTACCATACACACTTAAGTATCTACATGCACAGGCACATTCAAATATGGGAGTATAGAGAAAAGCATGAAAGATAACACGCCTTTTGTAGCTTCTTTTATTGTAATTGTTTTTGTTGCATTTGCCTTTAGTGATTGTTGTTGCTGTTGTTATAGCTGCATTATATCCTTTTTAGTATGTTACCAAGAGCTTTTTAAGAAATTGAAGTGCAAACACACACACACACACTCATACATACACTCAATGGAAAACAACAAAAATAAAACACACATTGTTAGAAATCTTTTTTTCTTTATCTATTTAAAGTTTCAATTTAATACAATCGTTTGCAACAGCATTAGCAGCATTTTTCGCAGCAACAACGACAACACCCAGTATTGGCACAAAATACAATAGAAAAATGATTACATGGAATACTGGATACAAAATTAATAGTGTACAGTTTGGTAGCAAAGCAGTGATGTCAGTTGCAGCAGCTGCTGCCATTCAACACATGAAACACAAATTTTGTCATGATGTTTTACGGCGTTTAAAAAAGGGATAAAGGAAAAACATGTTACAGAATATCAAGTAAAAAAAGGAAGAGACTAAAACTAAAAATTACCCAAAATGCTTATTTGTTTTTTTTTATTGCTGTGTTATTAGGGAAACACTTCAGTGATCAAAAAACCCTTAAATGAGTATTTGATTTAGAATCTTATAAACTTTTATGTTTTGCATCCTCTTGAAATATTACGATTGTTTTATTGGCTTTTATTTGCTTTTTCCATAGTTTCCTTTATAAAGAGGAATTGTAAAAAAAACAAGAAAATATATTTATTTTCTTAGTAAAAATTTGAAGATATTGACTTTAAGGTTTATTTCTCTTCTTTCTCAAACATGCCTTTAATATTGTGCGTTGTAAATATTATATTTTTTCTACTTAAGCAATTTTTTAAAAAAATATATATTTCTTTAACAAAGATCAGCTTTTTTCTAATAAAAAGTTCTTTCATATTCACGAATGTATACAGGTTTTTACAAAAGGTATAAAGTTAAACAAACACTTGATTGTCTAATAGCAAGTCATGACAATTTGGCTAGCATTTACTTTATTTTTAACAAAATGTAAATTATTTAAAGAGACAAAGCAATTTTTTTAAATTCTCTGTGTAACAAGGGGGCTAGATATTGCCCCCAACTCCCCTATTGGCTCTATTTTTTTAAAGTATAAATCTTTTATGTTTGTTTGAGCTTTAAAATGTTTTAAATGTCAACTAAATCTGTTGGAAAGTTTCGGAGAGGCAGAGGGGGCAATTCCTCCCATCCTGGTTCTATTTTTTAAAAAGTGCTTAGCTAATGTGTCCATAAAAATAGGGATCTATCCATATTTTAAATTTCATTAAAATTGGTTGGATTGTTTTGCAGAGGCATATATTTCCCCCAACCTTCTCTCGTGGTCCTAGTTTTGAAAAAATATAAAGCCTGTATACATCATCACAAAGTTGCCTTTCTAACAAAACCAGTTTAGAGCACATCGTTTAGATGATTTAAGAGTATATAATGTACATACGCAGAAACGATTTTTTTTATTTTATATATCGTTACCTAAAACGTAAAAGGCCCTATCTAAGATTTTAAAAATTTTACAGGAAAACAAAAATTATTGCAAGTGATAAATTGCATTAAACAGATTTAAATATATTTTTCTTCTATTCTTCTTCACTAATAGAAAAGGTGTCATAACGCTGAAGTATTATGACATCAGTACTATGACAAGTGTCTTCGTTTTTGACCCCATGACACTTTTCATCATGGTGATGTCAATCTTAACATCACTTGGCCAAAGTGTCATCAGGGTCAAAATGAAATTATGTCATCAATGGGATGAAACAGAAATGACGAACATGTCCTGTGCTATGACGCAGTTACATCGGAGAAAAGACACATTAGCATCAATTTAATGACAGTTTGTCATTAAGTCAAAGTCATTGGAATTGAATTAAGTCAAAGTGAGAGAATATTATAATTAACTTACCCGTTACATACATTTGTTTCACGTTTGTGGAATTACGACATTTGTTTGCCCCATATGGTTTTCGTATTCATTCCACTTTAAAAATTTGATGTATTTAACTAAATAATTTAAAAAAATTGAATATAGGAGTTTTTGCATTTTATAAAACATTGTAATATCATGAAAATAATGTTAATAATATACAAAATGTGGCATCGAATTGATGTCAATATAGTTATAAAATAGATGACACGTAAAAAATGACAAAATTGTACGAAGACGTTAGTCATTGGAATGTTGTTACTTTTTGCATCGTTGATGCCATTGGTAGTAACATTGATGTCACAATTCTGATGTTAGGGCACCATCAATATGAAGATGCATTTTTCTATCAGTGTTGTAAAGTTAACCACTTGTTTTGACACTTGACAATGCAAACTGCTACTTAGTTCTTTAAGCGTTAACATATAATCTTTTGTAGATAGGGCCGTTTATTTTTGTAAATAAAATCGTGTATTATGGTCGAAAGATGTGGACATTTGTGTTGATACAATACATCATAATCAATGGTTAGTAAGAGCCTTTATGTTTAAGATAGCGATATATATATATACAGTCAGCCTCAAAAGAAAGTCTACAGTTCAACATTTATAAGTCCGTAGATGTTGAAAGGGGGAGAGTACAAAAAATATGTTTTCAGTTTTTTGAAGTATATTCAGTACTTGTTTATTTTAAATAAAAAAATTTGTCATTTATTTCTTCTTCTTTTTCAAATTAACATTAATGTATATGAACAAACCACATATCCACACCACAATAGTGAAGAAGGTATTATAAGTTTGTGCTGATGTTTGAAACACTTTAAAATATTTTTTCTAGACCCACCTTTCAGTATACCGATCTTCATAGACGATGTCCGTCCGTAAGTCATGCAGGCTGGCTGTCCATGTTAACCTTGTGTGCAAAGTACAGGTCGCAATTTTAGATAAACTTTGATAAGATTTGGTAAATAGATTCCTTTTCACACAAGAACCAAACCTGTTGAAAATGGTGAGAATCGGTGTATAATTTCACAAAGCCTCCACCAAAGCTTCTTTCCAAAATAGAGTCTTTGTGCCTATAAAGCTTTTAATTTTGTTGGTATTAAGATTAAATTTGGTCCCAAATTATTCTAATGCAATTTAAATCATCTTAGTAAATTTTATTGAATTCAGTCCATATTTTATCATGGCTTTTTTATTTTATTCCTCTTGAGAATTATTTTCCATTTCATCCCATCTTGACTTAATCGGCCATGTTCTGGAAATTAAAATCGAGTAAAATTGAAATTGTAGGAAATTTTCAGTTAAATTTTTTTAAAAATATAAAGAGTAGTTCTAATATATGTATGTATATAGTAAGTGGTACTCAAAGTATGCCGAAGACAAAAAGGAATATTTTTATTAAACTCTGAAGCAAGATCGTTTTGACAATTTGTTCGATTTAAATTTCACTCGAATTCGATTTCCCGAACATGGCTGTATATTTTTATTTCGTTAAATGTCATGTTGAATTTGTCAATTTCCAACATCGTTGTTCAGTGCCATGTGTTCTTCAGTCATCCTCTTCCCCTTCTGATATGAAGGTTCTATTCTAAGGATTATCTTGTGAGGCTTTCCTGGTAATTGACAAGAGTTTAGCATAAAAATATCCATTTCCTTATCATAATTTGCGTTTAAATGGCTGCGCTGCATTAAATTTTCTCCATAAATCGGCATTTTGTATGTTAACTTTGGAGAGACAAATTTGTTGTATCGTTACTTTGTCGTATTGCTTAATGCCAAAAAGTGGAAAATATCAATTCAATGTACCTTGTCAGTTCACTTTGGATAAACTATTTAAGAATAAAGCAAGTTATTTATGATTAGTCTGAGTTATTTATCCTGCTGATAACTTTTTTTTTAGCTAAAATCACTGTTGGATGTCAAAATTTTGTTTATGCTCTTTTATTATCTTTGTTTCTGTTTTGTTTTATTTCTGTTTTTGGCATTGTACTATGATTTTACATAAACAAATTGCTTGTGGTTTTTGTACGAGTTGTACTTGTTGTAGTACCGAGATTACCTGGGATGAATTCGCCTTGATATTAGTTTTATGTTTTTACGTCACTCATGAATTCTATTTATTTTTCTTCTTCTTTAATAAATTTTCCATTCACATGGATTGATATCATTAAATTTAACCTGGTATGGGAGTTTTAAAATGAAAAGAAATGTTAATAAATATTAATTGATAAGGGCTTATTTACACTATCACACAAGTCCTCCGTATTCCATAATACTTTGGGAAATATAAAGTTTTGTTGTGACTGTCAAAAAATCTAATGTAACATAACAGTTTGTATTCACATTGTTACACATGAACATGCTTTTGTGTTAATGCAACCCTGATAAAATTAAAAAATTATTGCTACAGCCCTTATGACACTACATTTTTTATTCATTAATTGATATAGAATTGATAGAAAGAAACAGGAAATGCTATAATGAGCAAACTTTAAAAAAAGTAAACAAAGTTTTTTAGTTTTTTTTTTTATCTTGTTATGGTTTTGTTTCAGGGATGGCGTTGAGAATTTTTTAAATTGTACCAACAACCTTTAAAAATTGTATTTTTTTGCCCTAATTGTACTAAAAGATTTTTTTTAGTTGAAATTAATTTTATTTATGTTCTTAAAAAACACCACAAAAAGGTATTATAAATCTTAGTTTAAAAAGTATCAACAAAAAAGTACAATTGAAACAACTTAGCCATCGCTGTTCTGTTAATTTTATTAAATGTTGCCAGCTTTTGGTTTATGAGAAACCTAAAATAAAAAAGCGGTAAATCGCTGAATTTGACCATAAACCGTTAATTCAGCAACACTTTTAATATTTCAAGCTTGAAATGTCAATTTTAAGTTGAATAATTTTACATTTTTTTTGACATAACTTCATTTTTTATCGATAACTTTAGTAAAATGTTTGACAGCTTGCCATTTATCTTAATACAGCTGAACCCTTCGCACTTGGTAAATTTTGCTATTACTTTATATTTGCACTTATATTTATATTATTATTTATATTTGCAATGCATTACAAATGTAGTGTCATAAGGGCTTAAGAAAAATTTTAAAAAACGATGAAGTCGTATAGGATGTCATAATCCTTTTCCATTTTCATATTCGTAATACTTGTCATTCACACTATCACACTTTTACATATTGATTTTTACAAATTCACCAAACAAATCAAACTTTTCCAGGTCTGGCATAAATACAACATTAATTTAAAATTTACTAAAAGTAATTAATTAATGAACTTAAAATTTAATCGTATAATGAGACATCAGTTTTGTATGAAAATTAACAAAAAAAAAAAAAAATTATACAATATTGTATAATTAGACGATTATACATCGAATACGACGATACTAAGAGCTTGTGAATTGGACTTTTACAACAAAATTATAAAACTATAGATATTCCCAGCGGTAAATATTGAAAGGACCGCAAATGGCAGGCCTTTTTGAAGGGCTCTATACTCCTTTCTAAAAGATTCGCTTCACATGATATCCTGCCTTCAGAAGTATGCCTTCTAGAAGGTAACAACTTCTTTTTAAAAGACCTTCTGAAATATTCAGTACACATTCGCTACTCCCTTCTTTGAGAAGGGAGAAAGGAAGGTGTTCAGTTTTTTTTAATTTTTGTTTTTAGTGACCTTCCTTACTCCCTTCTTTGGGAAGGGATCGAAGTTGTTTTTAAAGGAAGTGTGGAAGGCCTTGCGCCCAATGACAACCTGTGTAAAAAATAAATAAGTATGGAATGCGGCGAGAAGGGCTTCTGACTGCTAAATAAGGCCTTCTATTAGGCCTCTTTACTCATTCTATTTACCGCTGGATTGTAATTAATTGTGGTAAAAAACACCTTGCAAAATGACAATCATTGGTAAAAAACGTTAAAATTTTCATAAAATCTTAGCTTTGTTTCACTATAACGCAAACATTTTTTATTCGATCAACGTCAGTTAGATACTTTTTAACGAGACATTTTAGTAACTTTACAAACAAAATATCACTCATTTTGATTTGACTCTGTAATGCGGCGAAAAGATGTATAAAGTGAAAAACATAAATGTATCATTATCTGACAAATGTGATGTGATGGTGGAACAACTGAGCTCATATTCGGCTTAAGCGTGCCAAAAAATTATATGGATCAGTTGGAATGGCTTTTCAATATCGATCTGTGTAAAATTTGACTCAAAGAACATTTACATAAATCTTAACCACGTAACATAATTTATTTTTATGGCGGGTCCATGATTGCCCAATGGTGCTAAATAGGGTAAAATCTCGAACATAAATTTTAATAAAATATAGTGTAGGGAATCATATGGTCGCAATAGACCGCCTATACCTCACTTGGAAACTTATAAAAATGTATCTTGTAAAAATTAATTGAAAATAGTATTAACTGTCTGTCCCACAATATCGAAAATAAAATTTCTTTTCAATATTTACATTGAATATGTATAAATAAACGAAAGAAGTTTTCCCTTCCGACATTGTGGGACAGGCAAAAAAAATTTCAAAAGGAATCTTTTTTAACAAAAAGTATCAACCAAAAAATCATTTTTAACTTTAAAACAAAAAAATTTTTTTTTTTTTAAAGTAGCTTTTTGGGTACAAATTGTACTATTGAACAAAAATTTGCTCATTTCGCAAATTAAATTATTTATTTATATACAAAAAAATATCCATTTTTATTTAAATCAAACTCCGTCTTAATCATTTTCATTGCATATAAAAATTAAGTAACTTCAACACTTTTAATCGATTAAAATTGCTTGTATATTAAAAGTCCATTTAATTGTGTTTAAACACAAACATAAATGTTGGCATGTTAAATAAATATTTATATTTCAGTCCATTAATAAAAATAAACATTCATTTAAATGCATATTAAGACAAATAATCGTTGTTTAATGCAAACCTAAAGAGATGAATTCAATGAAAAAATGCTAAATGAAATATTTTAAATAAATGAAATATTTAATAGTAATTCAAAGAATTTTTGGGACAATCAATTATTTATGAATACATTTTACAAATCTTGTCTGCGTCCAATTACTCTCACTTCAATTCTTTTTTAAATGAAATATTTAGTTGCATTCTTAAAAAGAGATAGAAAAAGAGCTGGATAAAGAGAGGGCTAAAACATAAAGTAAAGGGTGTTTTTTTTCAAACCGATAGAACTTATGAAAAGGTTAGGCTTTCAAACGAACTGTCAGATTGCGCTCACTTTTTGACTTTTAGAATCAGAGAATACTCAAGCAAATCATTACAAATTGATTTAAGTTTAAGCAACCCTGAAAAATTATCTAAATTTACTTTGAAAATCAGTTACGATTCGCGAAATTTATTGACGACTTTGTGATTATAATGACGCATTTAATCGTCTTTGTGAACTACCCATTTATCGAACAGTGGATAGATTTTATACCACATACTCCCTAAATGATGCAATACGACCAACACTTCGAAGAAACTAAAGGGAATATCGTCGCTGTAAACAAAATTGGGAAAGAAGATCAAAATGTATCAATTCGTCGTTGGCCTTGGGAATTGGAAAATGTTGGCGGTACGTGCCATATGGCGACCACATCCATCGACTTCTTGAGGTTGGCTGGGTCATCGGCCGGGCGCAAGGATTTCATAGGGGAGTATATAACACGGGATAGTTCGGGATTGTTTAATTTAGGACTGCAAAATTCTGAAGTAAGAAAGTGTAGTCGGTCAAGCCCGTCCATATGATACCCTACACCACAGTATTTAAAAACACATTTACGACAGTTTACCCTATTCGGGCCCCGTGGAAAATCTATCTATGTTTTAAATTTCATTAAAATCGATTTGCCACCCCTCTCCTTATATTACTATTTTTGTAAAACTGCATAGCTTATGTATCAATATAAATAGGCTTGGTCCATGTACCAATAACAACTTATGTGTCAAATTTTTTCAAATTATCTCCAAAATTGCGACCTGTACTTTGCGCACAAGGTAACATGGTCAGCCAGTCGGACGGACATCGTTTAATTGACTCAGAAAGTGATTCTTAGTCAATCGATATACGTTAAGGTGGGTCCAGGACCCATATTTTAAGGCGTTGCACACATCAGCACAAATGCATAATACCCACCAGAGAACGGCTTTGTGCAATTGCAAAAAAATCGCATTAAATGAACAGCAACAAATACACTCACTTGCGGTCAAACAATCAAACTTGCGCAACCGCAAATATTCGCTGCTGGTTTGCAGTCATTCAAATAATGCACATCGTGCTTTGTTATTTATACCATCGTTAGCTTCGTTTTTTTGTAAAGATGTTTGTGTGTTCGGTGCGACAATGATTGTTTTGGTAAAGAAAAAGAAAATACAAACAAAAAAGCCAGAAATCAAGCAATCATTACTCCTGAAGACATTCAGCAGTTACTATGTCGTACAAGAAAAATAAAATTGAAATGAAACTACACGCACATACTGATGTAGGTACAAACAATTTCCATAGAAACAGAAGACTTTTTTTATCATCTTAAAAAGTAAAGTAGTTCTGTATGTACAATGTATTCTTGTTTTTATTGTTGTTAATTTTAACAAAGCGTCTTATCGAGTGGTTTATTGTTGTCCATGTGAACAAAGCGTCTCATCGAGTGGACAATGACTACTTGAATGCAAAAGTATAAGAATGTGTGCCTTTTGACTTAATTAGCACTTTCAATAAAAATACACACATGCAAAAATCAAATGTGTACGAAACGATGTAAAAATTACCAACGTTGAATTTTGTTTTCCAAGCAAAGAGTGAATGTAAATTTGAGCGTATGAATAAATCAAGAAAAATAGTGATTTTGCAGTTCTCTGATACCCACTCCACTAATGTCGTGTCGATATAAAAACGGGATTTTCACATTTTGGAATATTGAAATTCGGTATTTCGATAATATTCCGCCTAATTTAAAACGAAATTCGAGTATAAATTTATTTCGAAATATGATTCAATCAATTGGCCTCTAAAATTCGTGCGATTTTACAACTCTAAATTATTTTCTGTGGGGCTTCATGGTTTATACTGATAAATCAGTAACAACTGACGCTTTAAAGCCCAAGATAATTCGTGTTTTTCGTTACATTTGGCCAGCCCAAAATTGGACGTCCAGAATGTGCGGCTAAATCCTTTTCAGATGTTAATCTCATGTATAATTATTTTTTATAAAATTAAATTTTTCGTGTTATTCTTTTCAATTTTAAGTTCTTTCGGGCTTAAAAAACACTCATTGGAAAACGACGTCTTAAATACTTGAATAATTGTTTCGTTTATATTTATTATACATGTGTGAAAATATTTCTTCTACTGTCTGTGTATGTATCGGTGTATATACATATTCTAAATGGTATTTTATAAGCATTAAATGTACTCATACATTCGTGTATTAAATTAATGACTTGTGTATAAGTTTATATTCATATTAAAGTTTTAAGTTTGGTTTGTTTTTCAGTGTAGAGCAGATAGTGAGTGCATTCATTATCACAACCACTACAACTTTCATTTCCAAAAGTATACTTCTACGTGCGTGTGTGTATATATTGCATGTGTATGTGTGCCCATTAACATAAATTGTATGGGTTGTTGGGAAATTTAATACTAGACACAAATGGCTGTTATGATTTCCCCACAGATGCCAAATATACATAAAAGATTCAGTTTTCAGTTCTTGTTTTTCTCTAGTTTTTGTCTTTTTAGTACACTTTTCTTTGGCTGTGTGGAGTAAATAAAATGAATACTTTCGTACATTTATGTGTCCGTCCGTATGTATGTTTAAATAAATACATGGCTAAAATAATTGTTATTTGTGTTGATGCCTCCTCCTGCTTTTTCTTGTGTGTGGGTGGACTGTAGAAGGAAGTGTTTTAAATTCGTATTTAATTGCAGTTAAACAGCTCTAAGTTTTAGCATTAACATAAACATCTGCAAATTAGAAGATTAGCACGTTAACAGCAGCTAAAATAGTTTTTCAAAAGTATTAAAAGCTTTTAAATGTTTTCCTTTAAAACCTTTTTTCTATAGAAGTTTACACTAAGGCCGAAATATGCTGATTGAAGGCCAAAGTGCAGGGGTCAAATTACAGCATTCGATATCAACCGAAATTACAATAGAATTTAAATGGAATTTTCGATCGATATCTAATGCCGTAATTGCTTTGAAACAGCAGATAATATCTACAAATGTTAAAGTTTCGCTATTGACCACAAATAAGGCTGAAATAGCGAAACATTTATTTGACATGTAATAAAAGTTTTAATGTCTATATTCCAGTTAGTTTGAAAATTATCTTTTTCTTTAGAAATTCAAATGTTTGGCTTAGCAAAAAGTTAAAATTTATAATATTCAAAATATTGTCCACCGAAAGAATAAATTGGTTTCTTGGATTGTCTTTTGGATTATATTCCAATACCTTTTCACTAATGGTACCATGCTTAGAAGTAAAGCATATTCACGCCATTTCCAATTTACTAGTTTCCAAATAGTTTTTAACAGGTTGTCTAATTTGGGAATGAGATCGCTGTTATGATAAAATACCAAAGGCAATTGTCTGTCCATAGACTTTGTCTGTTTTTTTATACAAGTTTTACCTAAAAGGGATTGCATTTTAAAAATAAGGTTCAAAAATAAAAATGGATTTCAATAACAAAATTTGAGATATTATTAAAAAAATAAATTAAATTTGCACCAGTAAACGAATAAATAGTATCGATTCAATTCAATTTTTTTTTTTTTTTTTTTTTTGATAATGATATTTCGGCAGTAATGTTGTTGATATAAGTAAACGTTTAATGCACTTAATTAAATTTTTAATTGAAACTGTGTTGTTTACGTCTCAACAACATCACAACCCGCTTCCAAAGGGGTTAACTAGTTTTAAAAGCCCAATGCATTTATTATAACACAATCATAAAAGCAAAAAAAGCAATCTCATTAAATTGTTATTGGTGTTGTTTAAAAAATATTATTATTTCTTACTTTAGTGTTCTTTGAGTGTTCCTGATTATTTCCAGTTGTTAAAAAATAAATTTATTACAATCATAATTTCAAACAACAAATGCTTACCATACTTTCGCTATTTATTACTCTTGTACGAGTACTTTTTTTTGTATCTATAAAAAGTACTAAAAACACTATTAAGTACAAGAGTCTATTTGTTTTTGTTGCTGGCATAAATAATCAAGTAACAAGAACAACAATAGAGTAATTGCTGATGTTATTCATGTTTAATGTTTTTTATAGTTTTCTTTGATTTTTTTCATGGTTCAGTACTCTTTTTTTTTTGTTCGCTTGTTTCTTTAATTTGTTGGTTGTACATTAGGAATGTTCCAAAAATAATTTTTGTGAGCTAAATTAGCACACAACCTAAATATGATTAGAAATTATACCTTGTTCAGATTTCATCACGGTACGATTTTAAAAACTCAATACAAATGGTTTTTTTTATGTACATAATTAGAAATTGAAATGGTAAGAGGCTAAGGTAATTCCATGTCGAATCGACCAAGAGTGGGACCCGACCCCTTTCGATTTTTATGAAATTTGGTGAGAAGGTTCCTTTTATATTATAAGGAACATACACGGAAAACATAAACGGAAAAAAATTAAAAAAAATTTTTTTTTCGAAAGTTATGTCATATTCAAAATGTCATAATTTCACCGAATTAGCGGAATGTGTTGAGATTATTTCTTTAATATCTCGAAAACTACTTTACATACGAAGATGATTTTTTGTCGTTTTAAAGAGAATACTTGGGGCTACAAACAACCCTGCGGGAAATTTGTGTCGATTGTTGTTAATGTACCTATCCCGTGACCAGTGAACACAATATTTTAATAAAAAGGAACAAAGGTGAAAACACGACACATCCCCTAACTGGTGATAATGTGTTTAAAGCGTAGTTACTCCATAGGAAAGGTAATTGACACAAAACTAGTCATGTGACTGGATTTTGTGCGGGTTGTGGCTGATTCTAACTGCTTCTATTACTTTATATGAAGGGGACCATTCAGTGACCGGTCACGAAGTGTCAAAAATGCGCAAATTAACCTCCTCCTAGGACATCGCCATGTTAAAGTGACAAGTCCCCTTCATATAAAGTGTTAGAACTAGAACCGGTCCCTACGACTTTAGAACTGTCTTGTGACAAGTTTGGTGTTAGTTCCTTTTCCTCTAGGGAATATATTGAAAAAATTAAACCTATTTATTATTTGGCTGATTTTATTATAAAAAAACCTCAAACCGTTCTTTAAAAATCCTGAAACTTGGATTTTTTTCATTCGCAACCTTTAAAATATAACTTTAATATTGTAGATTTGAGCAATAAGAACACTGTGCTAGTTACAAAGAGGAGACAAGCCGGGAATCTAGCGGTATAGCCTAATTGGGGCACGCTGAATCCGGTGGTGCTAACCGTTTTTTTTTATGTTAATTCTTGTTTTCAAGATATACCGTTATTTCGAAAATGTTGGAGGTTGCACAACATACCGACCCCTTTGCGCGAAGTTATCGTATGTTACAAAAACCACATTTTACAGGAGAGCCATTTTTCTACTTTTCTCTGCTATCACTTGCAATATCAAAATGAAAATAAACATTCAATTTTTGGAGCAAAAAAGTGGAATTCGCCTACAGTATTTTGTCAGGTGACGTCTTTTTGAATGTAGAACAAGATTGCGTCAAAAACTCAATTTCAAAAAAATTGGCATATACGATAATTTCGCGCCAAGGGGTCGATATATTCGCGTAACTCAAAAAAGGTTTTAGGGGTTCGGTCATACATTTGACCCATCTAGGAGCATCCTACGCGCTGAAGGGGCCAAATTAAAGAATATTATTTATCCGCCATATTTGTATGGTTGAAATTCTTAAATTAAGCACTTACAGGGCGTATGATGCTCCTAGATGGGTCAAATGTATGACCAACCCCAATTTATTTTTTATCTCCATCTTTTTTTCTAAGGGGCCTTCCATACAAAATGTTCAATACAGACTAGAAATATATTAAAGAACAAGTCCCATTACTGCCCAGGAGTCGCCCCTAGTGGGGTATTATGTATGACCAAAACCAATTATTTTTTTGTCCTTAACATTTTCTCGAGACATACTTGCCCTTTATCTCCACTTCTTAGTGGGCTCCCACACAAATATTGCGTTTTATGAAATTCTTAAATTTTAATTAATCGTTTAATTTGTCTTTTGTGAATAAAATCAAAAGTTTTCAACAGATTTTAATCGTTAATGGCTTGTTTTGCTTGCAACTTCATTTACTATATGTCTTCTGTATTTTCCAACTTTTAATAAATTTTTAACAAACAAAAATTTCGAAATGTGGCTAAAAATTTATTTGTGTTCTAAAAAAAAATTACGTTGCTTAAATGTCTGCGCATATTAGAGGGTTTACTCTTACTGAAAGATAATTTTTTTGCAGAACTTCGATTTTTCTTCGATTTAGTAATTGCAATAAACAGAACCGTTGTTGAGTTACGCGGATATATCGACTTCTAACCGCGAAAATAACGTAAGCGACAAAAATCAAATTTTACAGGAGAGAGCTTTTTTATTTTATTTCATATAAATTTTGTATGAAATTTGTCACTTACATTAAAATAGTTTTTGCTATAAAATCGTAACGGTACCTTATGTGATCATGACATTTTAGGAGATGATGCAAGTGTTGCCAATAAAGTCATTTTTTAAAAAAACAAAAATTGAAAATCATTTCGCTTACGTTATTTTCGCGGTTAGGGCTCGATATGCTGTGCAACCTCGACAATGATTGCCTATAAATTTTGTCATAAAATCTCCTGTTGCTGTTTTTTTTAAATTTTTTTTTTACACATAACAAAAACATTTAAGATTTGCAAAGAAATTTGCTTTAAACAAAAAATGTATACAACAAATTTTTTTTATTCTGTTGATAATAATTAAGGATAATAAAGATTTGGCTCTGCACTCTTACTTGCTTTTTTTTTTTTTAAAAAAGTTGTATTAACTATTTCTTGTGAATTGTGGTGTGAAATAAATGTCAACCGACTTAAATTCTTGAAAAACTGTTAATACAACTTTTTTCATAAGCAAAATAAAACGAGTTTATTTAGCAAAAATCGTATGTCAGCTAAATCGAAAATGCAAACAAATTCTTCATAAATGTTTTATATAACTGTTCTTACAGCAACGTTATCCCTTAATCGTAAAATCTTGACCAGGATATTTACAATGATGCCCCTCTCTTGCTATTACGTACGTTTATACAAAGCGTGAAAAACTTGTTTTTTGAGCCACTCTATTCTATCCAAATGAGGAAACTTACAAGCAACGGGCCCATGAGTAAATAAATATTTGCATAATTTGTACATTTATAACAAATTATGTAATTCCAAACACACACATAAACAAAAACCATAAACATTCTTTGTGGAATAAATTATATTGGTTTTAATTTCTGCTGTAAGTTTGTGTGAGTGAGTGAGTGTGTGTGTGTACGTTTCTTTGTATGTACTACATGTTTTTAAAGAAAAAGTGGCATAACTCAAAAGTTCTCTACAAAATGTTTACAATTTTTAAGTGCTTGATGTGAAAAGTAATTTTGGTATAATCTTCTGCAACCGACAGCTTTAACGAACGTTTACAATCCGCCCAGCCGAAAGTTTGCCGAGAACAAAGATTTCGTTTTTAATTTTGTTTGTGCTTGCTATCAAAAAGTAGGTTATTAACTAAATTAGATACAGCTTTTTATAGACATGCGTTTTGAAACAATTAAAACTTATCTCCTTGTGCATTTCCCTGATTTAAGTTAAGTTTTGCCAACAGTGAAAGAAAAAGTTACAAAGCATTTGGTCCTGAACAATTTAAGACCACGTGAAGTTTTAAATAAAAAAAGTATAAAGATATGAAAAAGTTGTTGTAACAAAAGAAAGCGGTCATACAGTACGTATATTCAATTTCTGACAGAAATCTTGACGATGTTTTTACAAATTAAGTCAGGCATTTGCAAAAAATATCTGATTCAGACAATGTCGGAGTATTTTGCTGGCTAGGCGTAACAAATGGCCATAAACATGCGCCAATTTGGCATATGGTGCGCTCTAAATGGCGAACATAGTCGCCTCAATATAGTCTTTCAAGGGTTCCCATTTCATCGTCCTCTTTGCCACATATTCTATCGTTAGATCATCCTATGCGAGCCAACTAAGTCCGTAGTTTTATGTCACGCGTTAATACGTTAACCATTATAATACAATTATATCTTTCATCCCGTAAGGATTTATGTTTCCCCGGTGAACTTTCGCTGTCCCGCCACAGTTGTGTCCTGCTGACTTTGAACATGTTCGTCTAAGCCCCATTCTTTGAGTTCAGATTTAAATAATTTCAACGGCTTAACTTTTTCTATGGTAACGCTGCTCAGCTATTTCACCCTAAAGGATAACCTGTCCGCCTCCTTATATCTACTAAATCCTTACTGCCTTGGGTCCCACATTATCTCTTAGGCTAAGTCATTAAAATTAGAATTAACCTTTTCCTTGCATCTCATTACGGGCCAATATTAAATGTTATCGTTTTCCAGAGTTTTGATGATCGCCAGACTGTCGAAGCTTTGTTATCAATTTCCATCATCCATCTTATATATTCCGTAATAGCGCTGATCTCAATTTAAATAATATTTTTTAATAATAATTTGCATAGAAATGTTTTATTGACATAGAACTAACGTTCTTGATGTACTGCTATTCAAGTAAAATTTGTACTTAATAAGTTGAGCTCAATCCTTTATTGTCGATTTTTAAAACAATTTGTGCACATATTCTATTGACCGTGAGTCGTGTTTCTGTGTAGTCTCGCGTTTGTCCAGTAATTTTTGCGATTTTTTTTAAATTTTTTTTATTGGTTTTATTAGGTGTTTTTTCATATATTTCTTTTAAAAAGTCATCCAAACCAAATTTATTAAGCTTAAATGCCACGATGACTAGGAAATATTGGTCGCAATACACGACGATCAAAACGTTAACGAAGAAACTAGATATCGAGTATCGCGCTTACGAGAAAATTACACAGAGCAACAACGCGAGATACAACATGAAAAACAATGTCTTTGAACCAGGCAAGCAAATTCATGACACAAATCATATAACATTTATGCTTCTGGCATTTAACAACGACCCAACGGCTGTAGGAAATATCACCCAAAGAAAAATCGCCCAAAAAAAAAAATGAAAAATCGCCCAAAAAAATTGCATGTAAAATTGGGCCTGATTTCATATGAAAAATGGCCCAAAATTTTTGGGCTATTTATCGTTATTGTTGGGTGATTTTTCGTTTTTTAAATTTGGGTGATTTTTCATAATGAAAATCACCCAAAAATGTTGTATGAAAAATGGCCCAAAAAAAATGGGCTATTTTTAAAATTCTACCATAATCTTACATAGCAGAGAAAACCATGTTTTATTATGGTTGCAAACAACAAAACTATTTTTCAAGAAACTAATTTAACCATTATATGGTTGTCGGCGACAATGATTTGGTTAAATTAAACATAATATCGGTAGAATTTTTTTAAAAATGGTTTTGTAGCTTTTTCTCTGGGTGTATATATTAAATATATACATATATATCGAAAATAAGGATTTTCTCTTCTATGGTATAACAAAGACCGGCTTCGCTAACTAAAGCTTCTCTGTATAGCCGGCCTTCGGCCGGGCGCAAGGATTTTCTCCTCTATGGTATAACAAACACCGGCTTCGCTAACTAAAGCTTCTCTGCGTAGTCGGCCTTGTTCGGAAACAAGGCAGTTTTTCGAAGCTTTACATAGCGAAACCGGTTTTTTTTAGACCATAAAGGAGAAAATCCTTGCGCCCGGCCGAAGGCCGGCTATACAGAGAAGCTTTAGTTAGCGAAGCCAGTATTTGTTATACCATAGAAGATGAAATCCTTATTTTGGATATATATATTTAATATATACACCCGGAGTAAAAGCTTTAAAAATATTTTATCCATATTATGTTTAATTTAACCAAATCATTGTCACCGACAACCATATTATGGTTAAATAAGTATCTTTAAAAAAATCACTTGAAATTTTAACGGTATTTTAAAAAAAAATTTACACATTTTTGATTATAAGTTAAGTTGCGGACGTTGCAAAGTGTCATAACGTCCTCGTCCTCGTCTTCGATGGACATTATGACACTTTAAAAGTGTCCAAGGGCACTACGACACTGGACGTTATGACATGTCACCTAAATTTATATGAATAATAAACACTTTTTTGCAAATTTAGTAATTTTTTTTTTTTTTTCCGGAAAAAATTCGTTTTTGCTTTTTGGGTCATTTTTCATTTTCTTTTTGGGCCCTTTTTCGTTTTTTTTGGGCAACATTTCATATTTACCTTTTTGGGTCATTTTTCATGTTCGCTTGGGCGATTCTTCATTTGGGCGATTTTTCATTTTTTTTTTGGGCCATTTTTCTTTGGGCGATATTTCCTACAGCCCGACCCAACATGTGATTACAATTTACGTAACAATATTGATATTGGTAGCACGGATCAAGTATGTGCCCATTGTAAAGCGTTGAAATACAAAGAACGAGGCCCAGAATATGGGAATATTTGTATATTTTTTTTCAAAATCGGTGCATTAGTTTTTTAATTGAGCGAAGTTTTTCACTAATAAAAAACATTGTACAATAAAACTTTTATAAAATTTAAAATCTTTACTAAGGGCCAGCCAGCAAAGTGGAATGGGCCCAGCTAGTAATCAAATAAAACAAAATTTTTATACAAAATATTGAAAAATCACACATTTAATAGTTATTAGTTCGAAAATTTTCCACATCTTTTTTGAAAATTCTGAAATTCTCATTCATAATCTTCAAAATCTTTTCTAGTTAAAAAGCTTAAAAAAAGAAACCAAGTTTTTTCGAAACATTTGTTCTATTCGACATATTTTTAAATTCATTTTCGAACCTTCAAACCCTGTTCAACTCAGCCACTTTTTAAAATATTTTAGCACTTACTGTGTTTTTACAGGAAAAAAAAAACTTTTTTCACATAAAAAAGCACTGCCAGAAGAGGCAAAAAAACCAAATTATCTATAATCTGAACACTGTGTGGAAAAAAGCCAAAGGAGCAGCAATTGAGGCAAGAGGGAGGAAAAAAATGTTGGTCTACAACGGAAAATTAATTATGATGTTCAAGCAGCTTAACATGCACCTGAATTATAGTTTATTTATTTTGCCACTCATACATACAAACATTCATACACTACAGACAGATTGTTGTGCATGCACGAGTGCATATGTATGTAACAGTAAAAAATGTTATGAATTTATATACTTCTATTTAAACATTTTTAAGGTTGTTGAAATTTTTCTTTACTCTTGTAAAATGTACATACATTCATACAAACATATTTACATTGAACATACTCGTAACACACACACACACACAAATTAACACAATATAATGCATACTGTTAGTATGTATTTATGAAAATGTGTGTTCCTACAGTTACAAAATAGTTTCCATCTACTCCAGTTCAAGAGGCAGAGGCATTAAATGAAATATTTGCTGAAAAATACTATCGGCAGACAAAACACATACAAACCAACACCAGCTTAATAAATCTGCTGCTCGGAATTGTCATAAAATTTAATAATGTAAATATTTTTAGCATTCAGGAAAAAAATATCAAGTACAAATTTTACTTCTCTATAAATAAAATGAAAATGTGTAACATTTTTTTTTTTTTTTTATTTAGTGAGAAAATATTGACAGCAAATAATAAAAGAAATTTTGCAAATTGTAATTTCTCATATTCGAAAACCCGTATGAAGGCATATTTACATAATTTATAGGTCAAAACTATGAGAGATATTCATAAACTGCACTCATGCCTACGCAGAGTAGAAGAATATTAATTTAAAAATCATCTTTTTAAGTGGATTAAACATTGAATGGTTAAAGCATTTAAATTTTTGTTATTAAAACTAGAGTTACTACATACATAGTCCGTATATGAGTATTTTTATACAGATGTATGTACATTAGGGGGTTTCAAAATTTTTTTTTGGCTGTCATCTCAAAAGTTTCGAGGACATGGCAAAAAAACTTTGCCACAGGATCAGCTCTTTATTTTGGTTCTACGCGATTCTACTTAACGACTTTCGGGTTTTCCATATACATTAAAAGGGACAATTTTTTTCGTAATTTTCCATTAAAACTACTAAAATATTTTTTTTTACCTTTTAATCCAAATTTAATTTTTATTAATCTTTTTTTTTTTTTTTTTTGAAGGAAGGAATTTTAAAACATGAAACTAATTAAAATTTATTAATAATTTTTCATTTTTTACCGACACGTTCATGGACAGGTTGATTTCAATTCATGTTTCAATGGTAACCATAGTCAAAAATCCTTGCCGTTTAAGACACATCGCCATTAAAGACAGCTGGCAGTCAAAAGTCAAACGTCATTCTTGAAACCAAATAGATTTTAATTCATTTGATTTAAACAGTTCAACAAAATAACCATAATACTATTTGCGGTGGTATGTCATAACGTCCGTAGACACTATGACAGTCCAAAAGTGTCACAGTGCCCATGGACTTTATGACACTTTTGCAAGTGTTTATCAGAGGAGCGTCATAAAGTCCGTGGACGTTATGACACTTTGTAGAGTCATAATGTCCACAACATGCTTAAAAACTCGAAAGCATAGCCGGACTTCGGCCGGGCGCAAGGATTTTCTCCTCTATGATAAAACAAGTACCGGCTTCGCTAACTTAAGCTTAAGGATTTTCTCCTCTATGGTATACCAAATACAGGCTTCGCTAACTAAAACTTCTATGCGAAGTCGGCCTTCGTTCGAAAACAAGGCATATTTTAGAAGCTTTTCTTAGCGAAACCGGTCCTTGTTATACCATAAAGGAAAAATCCTTGCACCCGCCCAAAGGCCGTCTGTGCAGAGAAGCTTAAGAAAGCGCATAAAAGAGTTTTCGTTATATATTTAATATATGCACCCATTGTTACCGACAACCATATTATGGGTTAATAAGTTTCTTTAAAAATGTCTTAATGCGCACGGACATTATGACATTTTCAAACGTGTCACAGTGTCCATGGACGTTATAACATGCCACCCTAATTACACTACGTGACAAAATTTCAACAAAGTCGTGGCCAAATTTTCCGCTGAATCCGAATATGAAGTCAGAATTATCAAACTTGTGTCCCCTGTTACTCTGTCATTTCTGGACCAATCTTCACTAGCAATTCATAGTTTTTTAGAAATTGTTTAAGATATTTCCATTTTAGTCACATCATCTTTTTTAAAAACACAAATAACGGTTATTTTGGAATGTCTCAAAAACTTTGACAATTCTGACGTCAATTCAATTCAATTCTGACTGTCAAATTCATTTGGTCAAATAACTGTCACGTAGTGTATTATCTTTTTTACAATTTTGAAAATTTCTAACATGAGTTTTTCGTAAACGTTACGGATAAAAATTATGAGACTTAAGGTGTTATGATACTTGGTATTTTTTGTATTGGATTTTTTTAGGATTCACTGAATGAAACAACAAATGCGAGAAAGAACAAGAAATACAATTTGATAAACAAACCCTTTTTTCTGATTGACATTTTTCATGTTTATTTTTTTCTTTGACTAAAACAAAAAAAAAAAAAAACAAAAAAAAAATGGTAAAAGCTTGGGCAGATGAAACTATTTTGTTTTTGATAAGTAAAATGAAGCAGGTGCCCTTCATGTGGGATTTCAAATCATAAATTTTCAATTAAAAAAATATACCGCGATGTAATTCGAAATATCATCATCATCATATATATTATTTCTAAAGCACTTTTTTTTGTCGGTTGCAAATATCTCTCATACCACCGCATCAAATTTAATGAATGATATCTCGTTTTAAAGCTTATTTCTAACACTAATGACGAAAAATAATTAGAAATTGAAAAATTAATATTTTCATTGATAAAAATTATTTTTAATAAAATGTATTGAAGTGACTAAAATTTCTATTAATTATTTTCATTTTATGTTACAAAAATGACAACTAACGGTGCGAAATATTCGCACGGGTCATCTAGTTTTACGTTATTTGCATTAAATTTTATTGTACATATATAAAAAAAATTGTTTGTGATTCCAAAATAAAATGTAAACAAAACAAACAATATTACCCACGTTTTTTTCCCACAAAAACCCGTCAAAAAAGCTAAAAATCGCAAAAAAAAAAGTTAAAAACCGCTACTTTCGTTCAATAACAAAAAAATTGGCAACAGTGCCAACAATTAATCTGAAAATGTCAATTTTAAGTAAAAAAGTTTTATATTTTTTTTGACAGTCTTAGATTATTTATCGATAACACATGTATATTTGTTTGACATTTCAAGATTTTTTATGATATAATCATACTCTTCACACTTAGACAGTTTTCCCATGCAAATATATTTGCACTGTTCTCCAATATAGAAAAAATACAAAAAATAGCAAGTATCATAACAGCTTTAGGCCCGTTTTCCCAACTTAGGCAGTATAAAAAGTGTTGCATTATTACCACTAATTTTAACTTACCAGTGGGGTGGTTCTGTAACTTTTTAACGACAAAAAATTGTCGTCAAGTAGTAAATTTTAAGTATTTTTGAATAGAAATTTTCTACTGAACGACAAATTTTTGTTAAAAAGTTACAGAATTACCCCACAGGTAGGATGAACCCTAATTTACTTAATCGCTCACTTTAGGTTAAAGTAAAGTTTTAATAATGGAACACTTTTTATAAGGCCAGGTAAAGTCTACTTTTAGCTAACGGTAAGTTGTGAAAACGGGGGTTAGAATATCATGTCTAATGTCTTCATAAAACAAAAATTTCAGCCAAATCACAGACAGACCGGAAACTTAAGTCATGAAAGAAAACGCAATGCTCCTAATGGGGCAGTAGTTTGGCTCTTCTGCTATAGACTACAAAAAAACCGATTAAGTAGCAGTCGATATAAATAAAACGGAATTCTGTTCTTAAGCTGGATTTCAACAACACCTGTTCAATGCGTTTTATACTTTATTGACTTGCAAAATTGTAAAGTAATTCTTCTTCATGCGTTTGATGAGTATGTATTTGATGAGTGCTGTGTAACTTGTCAATACAATTTTAAACCTTTTTGACTGATGCAAAACGCATTGAATGCGTATTTTGAACTTCCAGTTTTATTCTTATGTAATTCAAGTTTAAGTCAATTTTTTTTTTGCTCATTATGAATAGACATGGAAAAAAGACAATATTATTTAATCGCCATTTTTTAAATATCTAGAACTATGTGCAAAAGACACGTTATTCCGTTTAGGCAAACATTTACTCAAATTCGTACCATATCTTTACCATATTATGATTAATCAAATATCTTTTTAAGTACAATTAAATAGCTGCTTTTAAAAATAATTCTTAACAGCTGTGATCAAACAATATTAACTAAAGAAAAAAATTAATGCAAGTTAAAAGCAGCTAAAAGATTGCTGTACTCATTTAAAAAATGTATCATTACATGGCTGCGTTAATCGTAACAATGATTTAATTGATCAGAAAAAAGTTAAATTTCTGCATGTCATACAGGTCAATTGCTTTGATAATAATCTTTAAGATTATTTTTAGAGAACTTTTTTTTTTATAAACAAAAATTTTTTCACGAAAGAAATACAAATTGATTTCTGATAAAAAAATTTTTGATATTAATTAAATTTGCACCCGTAAACTAATTCATAAATGGTAGTCCAGCCAAAACGTACGATGTTAATTGTAAATAAAACAGAAAGTTTTCAGAGAATTATCGTAATATATTTGTTATAGACCTCTATTGGATTTCATAGTCAATATATTCAATGACTCTGAGACATAATCGAGGTTCAATGTCCTTCATATGCCGAAGTATATCATCCTTTAGCTCTGGAATTATTATTGGCTTATGGGCGTACATTTTTTCTTTTAAATATCCCCAAAGCAAGAAGTCCAACGGCCAATTAACATCGCCACAACGCAGATTTTTGTTTGCCAGACTCTACTCTATAAAATAGCATCATTAGATTTTTTAAAAGTAATAGTCAAAAAATGCCTTTTTTGCAGCAGAGAGATACCACGGCCATTGATTTTTTCGCGCAAAAGTCCATGTTTCGTTGGCTGTGTGGCAAGTGGCATCATCATGTTGGAACTACATTTCGTCGAGGTCCATATCCGCAGTATCTGGCCACAAGAAATCCGTTGTCATCTCGCAAAGAATTAAATCCCGATGACGCTCGTTGTTCTTTCACAATTCCTACAGACTCAGTTCGCTGAGACTTGAGCAGAATTCTGCCGATTGTGGACACATTTGGTCGATTATGCTGCCCAAAAAAATCACGAAGTGCACGAAATTTTTGATTAAATTTTTGATTAATGGTTTAATTTAAAAAAAATTGGCAAACATTTTTTCTTTGTATTCAATAAAATTGCAAATTAACATTTTTTTATCTCTTTAAATTTTTCGAAATTATCTGACATATTTTAAAAGTAGAAAAATTAGTGAAAATGAGATTTTTCTTAATTTTTAAATCGAGTTACACCGAATACATACGATGATTTAAACGATTTGGCTTTTTAACGTCTCTTTTTTTTTTTGGTGGGGAACGGTTCAGACAAAAAAGAGGGGCTAACAAAAAGACAAGTTTTGTGTTTTTCATGTGTCTTGTGTTTCATGTTGCTCTTAAAACTAACTTCTTTTCTTCTTGGTACGTTTTAGTTTTCTTACTTTGAAGTGCCAGAGTGCAAATTGAAACGAAAGCTATTCAGCAAGAAATCATCGTACAAACGCTAATGATTCCAATTTGCTTCAAAAGGGAATTAAGAAAAAACGACATCGTTAAAATCATCGCATGAATTGGGTGTTAATCTCTGAAACTGGAACGTTTAATATCTTTATTTTTTCTTTCTGTAGTCGCCATGTTTGATTGCATTTTTGCATTGTGGGGTTAAAATGTAGCATTTCTGTAACTTATTTTGTATTCGCTTAACAAACAACAACAAAAAAGTAACATTTAAAATATTAAAATTCTACACTCAACTAAAAGTTGCAACTGCAGCAGAAAAAAAGCAATAACCAGAGTTAAAACAACTCTTTAGCTGGGAGTTGAAAAATAAAAAAAATGCAAAATGTATTAAAAAAGGCGAGGGAAAGAAAATAATGGTACTTTTAGCCACTGCTACTGATAAAGCCACAAAACATTTTGGCATTTTATGGTGTTAAAACCCCCGCGGGTTTAGAAAAATACATAAAAAATTAAAAGTTAAAAAAAAAATACTCTGCAAAGAGGAAAATTTTCATACACATATCTAGACATACTTGTGGCACTACAAAAAAACAAGTTGAAGTTGGTACAGATACAATCAAAACCAAACACAACAACGACATCACAATAACAACAACATCAGCTTAATGCAGGCAGAGAAATCAACCAGCCATGTGTGTATGCCAAGAGATGAAACAAAAACTATCGCCGGAAATAGCAAGGAGGGTTCATTCATATTTTTTCCTACACACACACACACACACACACACATACACTCAAACTTAACACATACATTTTTATGTTTTTTATTGCAATAACAAAAAAATTAGTTGTTATGAGTTCTTTGCAACTCAAACTCACATGCTGGTTGCAACTACAAGATATTTTCTTTCATATTTTTTTTAATATTGAAAATATCTCTTTTTTTTTGTTTCTGTATCCTTTTTATTTCTCTGTCTGTTCGTGCCTTTGTGTGCTTGTGTGTATGTGTCTTTGAGAATGAATGAGCATTTGTGTTTTCAAGCTTGAAGGGACGACTATAAAAGTGTGGGTGTGAAGTGTTAAAATGTTGATATGAAGTATAAATAATCTTGGTATTGAGGGCTTATCATCAAATAATATGGAAAATATGTAACAAGAAAAACATATTCAATTCACAGCTTTATTTATTTATTTTTAATACATTCATGAACGAACGTGCACAAAAGTAACAGACAAACAATTGGCTGAACTTTTGCGAAGTGCATTAAAAAGTTTATTATCCACGTATTTCATTTGCCGTACTTTGTTTTGATGGAATTAAAAGAATAATAGCAGAATTTTTATGGGATTTTTGGTGTTAATATTGTGTTAAAAGAAGATACTACGAAAAGAATGACTTCTCGGTAATGCCGGCCATACACAGAAAAAATTCAGTGCTCATGTCTGGTACTGTACAGTGCGTTTGTGTGGTGAATGGCGGTGGTTTTGCTATTTGCGCAGTGAACTGAGTAAAATTCAAAACGATTTTGTTATTTGCTTAAGTTTGTGAAACTGTACAGTGAACTTGTGAAGTGTATGTTAAAAAAGTTCAGTTCTGTCGCAATTTTTAAGAGTTGACAACAAAAAAGAAATGAGCGCGAAAAAATATTTTGCACAGAGTTTCTTAAATTATGCAAAGAGCGATGCATTTAAAGCAGCAATAGACTCATGCAAGTCGAGTGCTACGAAAAAATTAACGAAAATGTTAACGAAAAACTTAAAAGCGGCAAATATGTCTTTTCTATTTTTGTATTTAAACATGTTGTTGTTGTTGTAACAGCTCGACCTGCAACCTGTGTATAAAATTTAGTTTCTTTTCTTCCTCTCTTTCGCTCTGCTCAGTTAATGCCCAGTAGCTGAGCAAGCAGGCGGGTCATTGAGGAGTAAGTTTCTAGCTGGGTTGGGTTTGCACAGCATTTGAATTGGTGTCGAACATCGTGTCGGCCTATTCCACTTGGATCACAATCCTGTTCCTAATTTTACCAATTCCACTCTGGTCCGATGTAAAAGGTCCCGTTCCTTGTTTGCAAGGGGTGCGGGAAGACCTCCTAGGATCATATTTTCCCGGTGGCTATTTTGGCAACGTCCTTAATAATTGCACTCAGAGCTGCCCTGTTCGAGATGGGATCGGTCACTGATTCCATATGTTGTTGGACATCACTCTGATTGCAACAAAGATGTTATCTGACATGTTTCGGGGAAGGGTCTAACTCCATTATGTGGTAGTTCAGAACGCCTCTCCGATGACATCCCAGAAAGAACTGCTTCATGAGGATTATGTTGTATTCCTTGACCATCATGATCTTCGCTTTGTTATGCAGGTGTCATCTGAACACAGCCTGTTACGGTACTTAGTTCCTGCGACAATTGGGTCTACTTACCGGAACGACTCAGAACACTCATTGCACCATCCAAAGTTTGTAAACCAAGCAACACCAACACATGTTTGTATTGATTTGCACATGTTGTCCTCTTCGCTATTACAAGGCATACAGAGTACTATACAGAGGTGTCACTAGGCGGAAGATAAGGCGTTCTGTAGGTCGCTTTCTTCGAAAGCTTCCCTTTTTGCATTTCTCTACGCATAATCCTTAATGCCGCAATGCAATGAATACAAAAAAATTAACTTTTAAGTTAACCACAACACGAGCTAATAATATTTAAGTAAGTAAGCCTTGGCAACTGATTTAGGCCTTTTTCACACGTCACTTTTTTCACTTCTGTATAGTAATCTGTGCTTAAGCACTGAACAACAGGATGTAGTTGAAATGCGCATAGAAGCTAGCTTTCCCACAACAATAAATCTCAGTGTATTTATTAAATATGGAAAATTGGAAACTTAGCACGTCATACGGAAATATTATTAATAATAAATTTTGTATTCCCAAAAATAACTTTGAAACTTTTTCTTTTGAGTTTTTCCAATAAAATATTCCCAACAAGTGTTTTCATCATTGTAATTTTTGATCTTTAACATTCTTGAATGTAAAATGCATTAACATAAAATTTGTTTCGTGTTGTTTACAAAAATCCTTTATTAAGTCCTCCTGCTCAGATTGATGTCAACCCAGATGCGACGTTTAAGTTAAAAACATGAGAATGCGTGTGTGAAGAAGAGATTTTGTATTTATGAAGGAAGTTAAATTGTAATAAAGACAAAAACAACAGCCACAAAATAAAAGGACTTGGAAAAACAAGGAACTAAAAGCATTAGACAACAGCAATAAGTCGTTGTAAGATACAAATATGTACAATATAAATACATGTTGTTGTTGTTATTGTATTGTACTGCAAAAATGTTATTACAAGCCAAATACTTACATGTACATAAATATTTTTTTATTCTCATGGCGAATATAAAACCCATTGCATTGTTTAACTAAATGCATTTGTTGTATGGATTTTAACACAAACACACACAAAAAAATAATTCAAAAAAGCGGAAAACAATTTACTGAGTCGAGGAAAATAAAACAAAAAAATAAATAAAAAAATAACCAGAACAAGAAGGTGGTGCTTTAATAAATTTCTTAAGAACAAAGTAAAATTGTGGGTTTTTTCTGCTTTCATTTCCTTTCCACATGGGGCATGAGGTGCAAAAAACGATGTTATAAAATTTACACTTTTAAAATAAATTTTGTAGAAAAAACATTTTATTTGTTTTGTTTTTTTTTTATTATTTTCTTTTCGATTAAATTTTATATTTTTCAAATATTCGAGTGTCAAAGGAATTCTTGGTAAAGCGGATCAAAAACGCCAAGGAAAATGACTATTGGCTTTCATTCTTTGGATATTAAAGTTTTTATTTGCGAATAAGAAGAATAAATAAAGAAAACTTTTTTAGTCTTTTAGTGCATGTTTTTCAATAATCAAACTCAGGCACAGTGGTTCAAATGGACTTGTTTTTTAAGAAATTCGAAAACACTTTTTTTTTAATTAAAGTTTTGACTTTTTATGTCTTTAAATAAGCAAAAATCAAGATCTTTTCTAGGGCAGCTTGGGCTCCATTGGCAGCCGCAATTAAGCATAGCTCAGGTGAGTCCAGCATGTTACCATGTTTCAGTGTCACCCAGGGGACCTATACAATCTGGCTGCCGATGATTGGTGCAATAAAGGAGTGAATCCTATTCAAATCAATGTCAGCCAGACAAGTTTTTTCCCAAAGAGTTCTTTGGCCAAATAGTTTAATTCTTGCGTATCCGAATGCTGGGCAATGACAGAGAAGATGTTTCGTTGACTCCTCTTCTTCTTCGTTGTTACTTCAACTCAGGTCATTGTAAGGGACACCTAGCCTCAGGGCGTGATTCCCAATAGGCCAATGGCCAGTTATAACGCAATTAGGATTTTAAGGTTAAGTCTGGAAAGGTTTGAATTACATTTTCCATCTATAACGGGCCAGATTTGTCTGATGTCCTCACAGTTCGTTTCATTGCTGACTAGCAATAAGATAATATTTATGTGCGATAAGTTGCTTAATCTTCGAAATCAAAGAAGCTTTATTGTATGATGAACCGTTCTGATCCGAGGTTTCCATACATGTCGGTGGGTGTGAATGTCTCGCGATCTCCTCCGGAGACATCCATCATTATCGTTGTGATAAGCACATTCTCCATTATAAAAAAATTTATATTTTTAATACACACTTCAGTCTGGATTTTTTCCTAAAATCTCATAATGACCACTGTTTTTCCATTGTATACATTTTATTGCGTTTTAGTACTCGTTTATACACTACCATCACCATAAACATGAAAGTCATCACGTGTGTAAGTTTTTTGATACTTTTCGCTTCGCTCCCCCTCCCTTTTTCTTTCTTTTTTGTTCTCGTATTTAAACACCCACCCTCCAGGGATTCCGTTTTCGTTGTAAAGGAATTGTTAGATATTCTTTAAGTTTCTTATAGTTTCTTAAAGGATAAAAGTTTTCAATAACTTTTTGTTCTCGAACATTTATGGCGCACTCGTAAGTACATGCGAATGAGGAGTGTGTTTGAAAGTTGAGATGGTTGAATAGAATTTAAACAAATGGAAAATAATAATTTTGTGTCACAAAAATGCTGGTGAATTTTCAAAAATATGAAAAAATTGCAATACTTAAACATGTTAAAAAAAACTTTAAGTTTTTATATAAAAAACGAAACTTTTGACATACATTGCACACATGTACATAAATACCTACAGATAGAAGTTTTTTTTTTTAATTTAAAACTTAGTTTTAAATCCTACAAAATTATTTTATAGTTTTTTTTTTGTTATTTGTTATTTGCAAATATAAAAACTTTGGTGGACTTATAGTGTCATTAAATGGGAATTTACAAGGTAGGAAAACATCGGATTTAAAGTCCAATGAATGGAAATGCTTTCATCTAAAAGTTTTTAATAAAATGCATATTTCGTTTTAGTTTTGTCTCTATTCGAATACTAACTAATATAAATGTTTTTTTTTTTCGCAGATTAGCAGGTTTGCAAATTTTATAAAACAAGACAATTGGAAAAACTATTTATAATAATATTCCTGATAAAATCGTATATATATATATATATATATATATATATATATATATATATATATATATATATATATATATATATATATATATATATATATACCCAGTAAAAACTTCGCCTACTTTTTCAAAATGAATAGCTTCTTTAACTCATTATTTTGTAGCTTTCTTCTATAACTACATCTATAACAACTTCTATAACTACTTTTTTCTGGATGTGTGCAGGTAAAAAAATAATGACTTACTTTTTAATGCGTTCATTTTGGGACATCCCTTGTAAAATTCATTGGTTCTTTCAGTAGAATTGTAAGTAGTGCTCTTATGTTTTTCTGATTACTCAACACATTATTTTGTAGGCGAAGTTTTTACTGGGTACATATTCATTAGGGTGGGCCAATTTTTTTTGTAAGTAGGCGTATAGCAAAAACGTAATCTACAATAAATTCTAAGAAAACTTAACTAAGAAAGTATTGGTCTAAAATCAAAACCTAGCTCCCGCTGAGAGACATAATCTTTGAATTCTTGAAAATTGGTTTCAAAAAATAATAGGTTATGAGAGAACAATACTGTTTTATGCAAAAATTACACATTTTTATTGTTCCGTGCTCAAAGTGTGAAAATGGAACCTTATTACTGAGACTTCTTTGTCCGTGCGTCCGTCCATCCGTCTGTCTGTCCATCCGTCACAGCGCCCATTCTCCGGAACGGTGAGGAAACGGTAAGAGCTAAAATTTGACAGAATATGTAGTAAGGTGGCCGCTACAACAATAAACATTGTAAACACCATAATAAGAAGTCTAACAGGTGTCCCAATAGCGTATGGTCCCCTTTTGTGCATAATCGGCTCTTTTGCAGCTGGTATTGCAAATTCGATTTCAGATGCGACATTCATTTGTGAAGAGTCGAACCTGTATGAACGATCTAAGATAGCTGGGAATTCGCTAAACAGTTGGTCTACTATATTTAACACGCATTCAGGAATTGTATTCTTTCTGCTGGTGTGTTGGACAATCATGAATGCTTTGAGAGGATCAGGAATTAATCCACAGGAGCATGGCATTGTTATTGTGCAACTGCTTTTACCTCTTTACGATATTTGTTGAGAAATATATTCAGTTTTTTTTTTAATGGTTTTTCTATTTATCAGTGCAATATTAATTTTTTCCCAAATTCAATTATTTTGTTTGCAATTATCGGAGAAAATCTTGAATACGATTGATGTTTTTTTGATTTTCTTTTTCGCGTTCACTTAAGAAAAAATAATACTTTAAAATATCGCGATAACTTGGCAAATTTAATCAACTAAATTCACTTTGTTCGAAAAAATTTTGTTGGTGAACAGTGTAAAATCTAAGTTCTATGTTAGATCAAACTTCTTTTGTAAATTCTGTTTTTCTTTAAATACGTTTTTAATACCACGTTTTTATAAAATGAATTAAGGGTAAATTTCTACAATGACTGGAACTATTAAGAGCATTGAATTCTAATCACTCTTTGCTAATAACTTTCATAGCAGATTACTAAATTATAATTTTTTAAAGGGAAGAGCGGGGCATAAAAAAATCATTCTCATTTTAAATCTTCGTAATTCGTATAAAAATTAAAACCTTCTATCGATGCAACAACAATGTTCCATTTATCTGGATCAATAGTTAGTGGGAACATAATAATTTATTTGTAATCAAAGAAGGTTTAAAAAAAATGCAATAAAAAGGTCAAAAAAACCAACTATATTTGTGTTTTGTTTATGAATATACCAGAAGTTGTTACTTTTTTATTTTTCATAATCAAGCCTCTCGGCGGGAGCTAAGTTTTCATTTTAGACCCATACTTTCTATGGGTAATTTTCTTAGAATTTTGTGTAGATTTCGATTTTGGTATACGCCTGTCACGTTTTTTCTCACCCGAACAAATTGACCCACCCTAATATACATATATGTATATGTATTTCCACAGAAAAGTCTACTTTTTGTCACGTTACGACACCAAGCAATTAGTTTTGTATTTAAGAACCACGTTGTTCAAATTTTTCCTCTCTTTCACTTAATGTAACGCTAGTTGCGCTCTTCACCCAAATTCAAAAAAGTAAATAATATTTCCATTATTCTTTGAGAAACAATTAAAAATGGTTGGTGTCGTAACGTGACAAAAAGTAGACTTTTTTGTGGAAATACCCATATCTTTTAAAACCTTGCATGACACATTTTTTACAATATACATACATATATATATATGCACATATAAAAGCTTTGTTTACAAAAAAATTAAGTATAACATTAAACATGTCTGCTTTTATTTCGAATCTTCTTTATATTAAAAACATTAAAATTAATTTCGTGTCTGTTTGGCTACCCCTCTTTCTTCCCTAACCGATCACCAACAAACAGAAGAAACGTGTCATTTAGACATGTCTGAAAAGATATCGTTAAAATGCTGCTTTTTACTGTTACTTAAGAAGCTCTATAAAAGACTGCAAAAAAATGGATTTTTAAACAGTTTTTAAACAAAAGTATAATTAAGTTTATGTTTAATGGCAAACCCCTCTTAAGAGATTGTGTGGTTACAATCGAAACGTCAGTGCAACCTGTCCGTTAAAACATGGGTTCGATTCCCAGTTCAGTCAAGAATGAAAAATTATCAATAAATTCTAATTCATTTCATGTTGCAAAATTCCTTTCTTGAGAAAACAATTCAATAAAAATTTAATTCAATCAAATTAAGCCTGATTAAAATATGAAAATTTGGATTAAATCCCACAAAAAGTTCAGTAAATTAAAATACAAATCGAAATATATCGTCACAGGAATTAAAGAACGCTATAACTGACAAAAAATCGAATATACGTTTTTTTTTTGCATCATGTTACAGCGTTCTTTAATTCCAGCGACGATATATTTTTTTTAAAAAGCTTTAAAAAGTCCTATAAAAAAAAGCTTCTCAGCAGCATCACTTTTTAGCTTAAAATTTAAGAAGAATTAATTGACAAAATTAAAACATCTCTTGAAAATGTTTCATTTAAATTCCCTTCGCATTAAAGACAGTTATTTTAGAACAAATAAAAAAGCTTTTTTGCAGTAAAAACTATTGAAAAGTTTTTTTTTCGCAATAATCGAAAATAATCGCAAGTTAATATATTCATTTTATTAATCAAAGATAATTCTTTTAATATCATGTTAAAAGCTTTGTACATAAGTCCAAAAAGCTTTCGTATAAAGGAGGCTATTGCTTTAAAGTTTGTCTTAATTTTTTAAAAATTTTGCTTATTTGCTTTAACAGTGTCCTTAACTAAAAATTCTCGAATTCTTTCTTAATCATTGGAAATTTACCGCTTGTGATAAAATTGTGCCGTTATTCTACTTGTTATTACGCGTTTTTTTCTTACAGCAATGACACATCTCATTTTGTAAAATGTCGGAATAATCAACGAAATGTTTTGTGTAGGAATAATTTTTGTTTTGTTTATAAATAAAAAAAATTTTATATTAATAAAAGAACTTAGAAAAACTAAAGATATTAAACCAAATAAAACTGTTAAACGTATAAATCTTATAGCAACAGTTTTACTTGTAACAATATCAAAGCTTTAACAAAACACATCAACAATAAAAAAGTGGGTTTATCTCATCTTACATTCCCGCCTACAATTAGTTGAAATTCTCTCAACATTAATTGTAGTTGTAAGTAGGTTAAGGTTTAGCTTTGATATTGTTACAAGTAAAACTGTTGCTATAAGTCTTATACGTTTAACAGTTTTATTTGGTTTAATATCTTTAGTTTTTCTAAAATCTTTATGGATGAAGTTTCCTGATGATCTGGCCTAAGCAACCAGTGAAATGCATAGGAATAGCTTATCCCATCAACAATAAATTTCAAGTGTTTTTATCAAGAATAAAAACTGGGAATTAAGCACGAATAACAAAATCTTTTGAAATTAAAAAATTTTGTATTCCCAAAAATTGAAATTACTTTTTGATAATTAATAAAAGATCTTTTTTTATTTTTAAATAAAAACGTTTTACGGGTCTGCTAGAGTTCCCAGGGCTTTCCCGACAATTGTATTTTTATAATTGTATTCTGTTGGATTTTAATACCAGATTTTAACGGACGGTCATAGCTAAACGATTTAGAATTACTCAAGCACCTGAAATATGCACACTTAATGTGGTCTTTCATGAATACTAAAAATGTTTCACATGGACAGACATGCTTAGTATACTTTCAGTCACCACTCCTGGTTCAGGGTATACAACTGCACATATATATGTGATTAAAGACGATAAATTTAAGTTCATTGTGGGCGGTTATCCCGGAAAAATTATATTTATTGGCCGCTGCTCTGGAAATCAAAAAAAAAAAAAAACAAGTTAGAGTGCTATATTCGGCTGTGCCGAATCTTTGATACCCTCCACCGACAGTTCGAATGTTTAAGGAGTAATATCTGTATGATGTTATTATTATCTTAAACTGTGACGATTTGTTATTAATTATGGTTTAAGGCAACCAAACTGTTTTCCGGTAGAAGGGTTTATATGGGGCCTAGGGTAAATTATGGACCGATCATCACGAAATTTCACAATATCATTTATAGTCCTATAAAACTGTGACGAGCCAAAATTTGTTATGATTGCATTATTTTTTACGGTTTTAGGCGTACTAAACTGTTTTCCGGTAGTAGGGTTTATATGGAGCCCAAGGTAAATTATGGACCGATCGTCACGAAATTTCACAGTGCTATTTCTTGTCCTAAAAAACTGTGACGTACCAAATTTTGTTACGCTAGCGTTATTTTTTACGGTTTTAGGCGTACTAAACTGTTTTCCGGGAGTAGGGTTTATATGGGGCCCAGGGTAAATTATGGACCGATCTTCACGAAATTACACAGTTTTATTTCTTGTCCTATAAAACTTTGATGTCCCAAATTTTGTTATGATAGCATTATTTTTTACGGATTTAGGCGTACTAAACTGTTTTCCGGGAGTAAGGTTTATATGGGGCCCAGGGTAAGTTATGGACCGATCTTCACGAAATAACACAATTTTATTTCTTGTCCAATAAAACTTTGATGTATCAAATTTTGTTATGATAGCATTATTTTTTACGTTTTTAGGCGTACTAAGTTGTTTTCCGGAAGTAGGTTTTATATGGGGCCTATGGTAAATTATGGACCGATCTTCACGAAACTTAACAGTTTAATTTCTAGTCCTATGTAACTGTGACTTGCCAAAATTTGTAATGATAGCATTGTTAGTTAGGGTTTTAGGCTTACTATACTGTTTTCCGGGAGTAGGGCTTATATGAGGCCTAGGGTAAATTATTGACGGATCTTCACGAAATTTCACAGCGTGATTTCCAGTTGAATAAAACGAATTGTTGCGAAATCTTATATCATTCTGTGCATTTTTCCACCATTTATGTTAGTTTTTGTAACAAAATTATCAATTTTTTTTAGGTGGTGGTTCCACATTTTGATTCATAGCTCAGATCCTATGTAACCGATTTTGCTGAATTTCAATCCCAAACTGCTTAGGATAACTACAAGCAATTTGACACCAAGTTTGTTGATTTCTTTTGAGTTTTTCGAAAGTGAGCGTGTTTGCAACAGACGGACAGACGGACAGACGGACAGACAGACGGACATGGCTAAATCGACCTAAAATTACTCAAGGACCCAGAATATATATACTTTATAGGGTCTGAGATGAATAGTAAAAAAGTTTCACACGGAATGACAAACTGAATATACCCTCTTCACAACTAATTGTGGTGGAGGGTATAAAAAGATCGGGGGAAAAAATCATAGGACCTACTGTAAGATTGCATTTTTTTTGATTTATGACACTTTTGATGTAAATGAGCGATACCCTGTAACCATTTGTAAATCCAAACCAAACCGGGTAAGCTTGAGTATTTATAGAAAAAAACTTTTTTTTTTTTTAATATCAGTCACAAGTTTTCTTTGTTCACTGTTAATTTTTGTTTGTTTTTCTTTCCTAAAAGTTTTAGCTTTCAACTTTTCGACCCTGTAAATATCACGTTAAGCATTTATGAAATTTTATACTAAACGCTTTAATATTTCTGATGTATCAATAATTGAACAAATATTGACTAAACAAACAGAACTTTTAGAACAGTGTTGCCAGAAGTAGGAAAAATAGCGAAGGGAAAATCGGACAGATTTTACAAATCTTTTAATCGTACGAATCTTTTTAAATAAACAACTTTTTACTTAAAACAACATTAATCAGTTTTTTTGTGCTTGAAATTTTCTCGTAATAGTCCGTTTTTAAATAAAATAAAATTTTATAAGTAAAAATTTATGTTTTTATAAACTTTTTGTAAAAAAGTGGTAAGAAATTTTTGTAGGAATAAAATAGAAATTATTGCTGTCGGTTTTTTGTTTATAAAAAAAATCTTCTGGCAACACTGCTTTCAAACAACATTTTTATAAAGAATGAAGCGATTTAACGTTTCTAATACCAAAAACTAAAATCAAATGATAAACAATTTTCCAACTGACAATGATAAATTATTTCCAGCAAAAATCTAACAAAAAAAAAAAAAAAAAAACAGCAATTCAAGGAATTCAAAATGATATAGAAATCCTAAACTTTATAACAAAAATGTTCTCTCTTTTTTTTAGAAATTTAAGCAAACAAAAAACAAATCTATTTTTTAAGGGAAAAAACCCCTTCAAAACCATACAAATTCAACTAAACACTGAAATCTGTAGGAAAATAACTGAAAAATTATAAACCAAAACTTTGTGTGAGTAGTAGAATGAAATAAAGTATAGAATAAAACAAACCACAAAAATATTAAAAAACAAGTTAGAGTGCTATAGTCGGCTGTACCGAATCTTTGATACCCTCCACCGACAGTTCGAATGTTTAAGGAGGAATATTTGTATGATGTTATTATTATCTTAAATTGTGACGATTTGTTATTAATTATGGTTTTAGGCGACCAAACTGTTTTCCGGTAGTAGCGTTTATATGGGGCCTAGGGTAAATTATGGACCGATCATCACGAAATTAAACAGCGTCATTTATAGTCCTTTAAAATTGTGACGTACCAATTTCTGTTATGATTGCATTATTTTTTTCGGTTTTAGGCGTACTAAACTGTTTTCCGGTAGTAGGGTTTATATGGGGCCTAAGGTAAATTATGGACCGATCGTCACGAAATTTCACAGTGTTATTTATAGTCCTAAAGAACTGTGACGTACCAAATTTTGTAACGCTAGCGTTATTTTTTACGGTTTTAGGCGTACTAAACTGTTTTCCGGGAGTAGTGTTTATATGGCGCTTAGGGTCAATTATGAACGGATCTTCACGAAATTTAACAGCGTGATTTCCAGTCAAATAAAACAAATTTTTGCAAAATCTTATCTCATTGCGTGCCTGGGTCCAGCATTTATGTTATTTTTTGTAACAAAATTATCAATTTTTTTAGGTGGTGGTTCCACATTTTGATTCATAGCTCTGGTCCTACTAAACCTATTTTGCTAGATTTCAATCCCAAACTGCTTAGGATAACTACAAGCAATTTGGCACTAAGTTTGTTCAATTCTTTTGAGTTGTTCGAAAGTGAGCGTGTTTTCAACAGACGGACAGACGGACAGACAGACAGACATGGCTAAATCGACTTAGAATTATTCAAGGACCCAGAATATATATACTTTATGGGGTCTGAGATAAATAATTAAAAAGCTTCACACGGAATCACAAACTTAATATACCCTCTTCACAACTAATTGTGGTGGAGGGTATAAAAAAATTACAAAAAGAATCCAAGAAATGCAACTCAAGACCACAATTGAAATGAGATAGAAAAAAAAAATTTGCTTTGAGATAAATAAATTCTCTTGTATTGGTAAATAAAAAGAATTTTTTTTTTAAATTCTAAAAGTTTTAAAATTCTAATTTCAAGTTGTTTCTTGTGAAAATGTGTTTGACACAATGTTTGATTAACTGAGACTCAATGTAAAGCTTCCATTTGTTAATAATGTTGATGATGATTGGCTTCCAATTAACTCTTAATCAATGTTTACTTAGAAATGTATCAGTTTTTATAAATTTCTTGCCAGGGAACACACATACACACACGGGTACATATGATCAGGGATGGAAACTATGATACAATTATACTTTTTTGATACACTTTTAAGTTTATTGGTATCGTGGAACTACCGCAACTTATTTGACAAAATTCTTTATTTTTTTAACATTTACTATCTTTTAAAATATATCTAAAAATTAAATGTTCACATTCCTTTAACAAGAACATAATCGCTCTTAACCAGTTACATTTTTCGTTTCTTCAATTCTTTAGGCAATCTTAAAGTCAAATTTAAATTTTTTTTTTTTTTTTTTTTTAACGTTTATTTCATGAAATTGTATAAGCTTAAACTATAAATAAACAAACAGTAGGAATATAACAAATAATTTTACATAGTCCCATATTCGGGCTCTCAAGTATATTACTTATCTATATACAATATTTACATTATCTTTTAAATTTAATTATTTAAATTTATACAAAATAAATACAAGTATTTATACGTATTTACTATAATTAGTTTGTAAAGAAAAACTTGGAAAAACCTTACTTATATAACACAAAAAAAAAAAAAAAAAAAAAAATAAGTAAAAGTAATAGTCAGAAAATAAAACGAAAAAGTGGGATTTATTTAGTGAGCCACCAAAATTTTTTAATATCTATGTTTGGAATCATATTCCTATCTCCTGAATAAATGCTCGTATTAAATCTGCTATTGTCAATTGTAAGTTGTTTGCTTAGTACAGCTTTAACATTGGCTCTTCTATAGATGTGATAGAAAATTGGGATGCCGATTTCATTTTGAATGTATCCCTTATAATCGAGGTACAAAAAAGCCTCAGGTGGTACATATCCACTTTGTAAGGTTGTATATATGTATTCAAAACTCTCGTAATAAGGAGCCATTATTAAGTTGTTTTCATAGCACACTAAGCTCTTCTTTATGTGGTTTCTTATTAAATGTATAATAAAGTTATCAATCCTGCTAACTTTGGAAACATTATATAGTCTTTGATTTGAGATATATTTAATATAATTAGTATTTGGGGACCTGTAAAGAGAAGTGCAGGCTCGCAGACATTTTCTTTCGAAAATTCTCAACTTTTCCATATAGGATGGGGAAATGTTGAACCAAATTTGACAACCATATGTTAAAATCGGTCTTATTAAAGCTTGATATAACATTATTTTTACATCTGATTTTATATGTTTTGAGAAAAATAGTTTTTTATACAAAAAAAAAGCTTTTCGTGCTTTTATTAGCTGTAATTTAACGTGATCGTTAAAATATAAAAATTTGTCTAAGGTTATTCCTAGGTATTTTACCATCTGTTTATTTGGAATGTTGATGTTGTTCCCGGATTTTACGCCAAAGGATTTCCAATTATTTTTTATGTTGTTATTACATTTTCCGACAGGTGGACGAAATAGAATAGTTTCACATTTATTAATGTTAATTTTCATATGCCAATCTGCAGCATATTTTTCTACTATTTTAAAATAGTCTTGTAGTTTTCCGTTGATTTTTTCAATTTTGTTATCAGCATGATAAATAACAATATCATCAGCAAACGCAATAATACTGTCAATTTGATTAAGAAGATCAAGAACAAATAAATTAAATAGAAGTGGAGAATTGACTGTACCTTGTTGCAAGCCATTAACTATAATGAATTTTCTGGAACTTAACTTGTTTTTATTACAAATAAGAAATGATTTATTATTCAACATGTTATGTATAAGTATTACCAAGTGTATAGGAAATCTATATTTTAAAAGTTTATATATTAGACCAGGTATCCAAATACTATCGAAAGCTTTTTCAAAATCCACCAGACATGCGCCAGTGCATAAAAATTTATTCATATTCCAATGAATATTGGATATCAGTAAATGTATGGCATGAATCGTTGAATGCTTATGTTTAAACCCAAATTGCTTATTATTAATTAAATTCTCTCTTTTACAAATTTTGATTATATTATTGTTAATGCAGATTTCAAAGACCTTGCTAATGTTTGGTAGTAAGCTTATTGCACGTAAGTTTTTAGGGTTACTTGTGTCTTTATCCTTTTTAGGCAACACAACAACTTTTGCTGTTTTCCAAGCCCGAGGAAAATACGAGTTGTTAAGCATATTGTTAAATAGTGTACAAAATGCGAGTATTAATTCGTCTGGAATGTTTCTTAGAATAATATTGGGAATGTTGTCAATTCCGGAGGATAATTAAAAAAGTGAATGACCCCATTTCTCATTTTAAGTACAGGAAAACAGAAAAAAAGTCACATTCATCACAAACAAATGCCAAACCTCAAATTTAAATTTCCGGAGCTATGGAATACCATTCCTCCTGGATTTTTGCACACAAATCATTTTTATAAATTCCCACTTTACTTTCCTTTAGCAAAGAGAAGCATTTTATTTTTATGAAAATGCAGATAGTCGACAGCATTAACTCTTCCATCTATCCATTAATTGGACGATGAAAACTTTCCAATCCCCGCACTATGGGGCCAATGACAGGTTATTGAGGCAATAAATCACAGAAACAGCCACCCCTTTTTCGAACATACTATAATAATGAGTTTCTAAGTTTTAAGTAAAAATTTTAAGTCAATTGGGCAATGCCGCAACCATTTTCGGTAGATAGATTAAGATGCTACTGCGGTTGAAGATTACTGGAAAATGATAAGTTCTTGACTTTCAATTGGATCAGTACAAATGCTCACCAAAGACGTTAGTAAGTTTTTGAAGTCAATCCGCCTACTGCCACACCCACCAATAGGTACTTCATTCTGTTAGAGATAACATTTATTTAACAACTAACTTTAAATCACAAATAATTCAAATTAATACATTTCCGAAAATTACTTAAAAAACTAATAAATTTCTTGCTGTGAACAGGTGTGTGAGTGTTCACAACATACTGGGTGCTTGGATTGTGTCATCAACATTTAATCAGTCTAAAAAGAGAAAATTGTATAATTGTAATAATTGCAAAATATTCCCAGTAAAAACTTCGGTTACGTTTTCAAAATGAATAGCTTTTTTAACTCATTATTTAGTAGCTTCTATAACTGCATCTATAACAACTTCTATAACTACTTTTTTCTGGATGTATTTAAGTAAAAAAATAATGACTTACTTTAAAATGCGTTCATTTTGGGACATCCCTTGTGAAATTCATTGGTTCTTTCAGTTGAATTGTAAGTAGTGCCTTCATGTTTTTCTGATTACTCAACACATTATTTTGTAGGCGAAGTTTTTACTGGGTTGTTTTTGTTATAAATTCTAACTTGAACATTTTCTGTTTCATCAACTTCTAATTCAAAATTAAAATAAAATGAATCCTTTGCGTCCTCTTCAGAATCTGAAATATCTTTTTTTAAAGCTGGGCTCGATGTACTTGGCAGTTGATCATCCTCGGGGATTTCAGGAATCTTTAAAAGAGAAATAACTTCTCTTGGAAGCTGAAAACTTCTCTTTTTTAAAACACGATTTTTCAGATATATACTTGATAATAATGGGTCGAACGAATCGATGGCCCTAATAAAAAAATCCATAACATTATGCTCCCTAGAATCCTTTCGAGCGTGCTCAAAGCGGTCCTTTTTATAAAATTAATTTCTAGCCTCAGAAGCAATTTTCACCAGCACATCCGAGAGGAACGATTGGCGCTTGCAAAATTTGAGAAGAATGTGCTAAAATTTTATGTAAGTTGGCTGACATTGAGTACCATTCGTATTTTTAAATTATACATCTGCAGTTTCGTAGCAATATTTTTTCAAGTGATCGATATTTATTTCAAATTCAGAGTTAATTGCGGTGGGGTGTCACAAAGCCATAGGACATAAAGCCATAATGGCCATAAGGGCAAATACGCGTTTTCTGATTAAAATATAAAAATTTTTTGGTCTTTCAAAAAAGATACCTTCAACTTTTATATAGTATTTAGTGACATTAATGTGTACTTACGAATGGCATATATCATAATTTCTTAGCAAGTACTTGTTGCGAAATAATTGATCACAAAGTTTTGTGACGCACGCTACAAAAAGTAGAAGTAACTTCAGAGGTTGAAGTGCGTTTCCCTAATTTTTATCGAATTTGGCATGATAAGGTATACAAAATCTAATTCCTAAAAGAAAGATGACTATAAGAGAATTCTAAACGCACTTATTCGCAGCCAAAAATGTTGTGATTTTTTGACAAAAGCCGTGAACACTTTGTGACGCACGCTACATAACGCACGCTACCGTTTTTCCAGTAGTATTTTATTATTATATTTTATTTATTTTAACAAAAAAATTATATTTTTATGAATTGCATTTCTTAAACAAATTTCTTAACTAATGAATATCAACTTTTTTTTTAACGAAATTTATATTTTGATAAGTCTGCTGTAAGTGCTATTGTAAGCACAAAAATCACCTAATATAATGCTAAATTCACGTATAACATTAAGAAATTATCAGTAGGGTATAATTTGGTAAAAATTATTGCATTAATGATCATTGAAATACATATTTTTTAATATAAAAATGAAATTATACATACGTTAAGTCCCATTATATTGAGACTTAATGGAATGGGACTTGACGCCATATGGCTTTGTGACACCCCACCGTTAATTGCAATACGAATTATATGCAAATGTTTTATAAGTTCAATATTAATGTTGGTTATAGAAGAAAATAATTCCGGATAGGAAAATGCTTTCCGTGCCGTATTGCCATTGTTCGTGGAACTGTTCCCATTACTTTGCGGCTTATGGACCCATGAATACCCATTTTTTGCCAGAATTGTTCTTGAATTTCACCCTTTCTTTTTAGCATAAGAATTTTATCCTCAGAACTCTGAATTTGCCATTTTTTAATACTTAGTCTATATGAAAGATAAGGGACAAATTCAAAACATCGAATCCAGGCGTGTAATGGGCTTTTACCGACAAAAACTGCTTCGGGCCCCGGTCCCGTAGTGGTTTTTAAAATTTTAGAAAATTGAAAATCGGTGCATTAAATTTAAATTGTTTTTAAACCAAATTTTGATATTTAAATCAGGCTAAAGAAAGAAAGGAATTTTACAACTCGAAATCAATTAAAATTTACTGATAATTTTTCTGGCAACCGAACCGAAGTGAAAGCTAAAAAAAGTCTTATTTTTAGTAAATATACCAAGAGATGCAAAAAAAAATGAGCCGTCACAGTATAAACTGTACGTTTAGTTATTGAAGTTTGTACGAAATCCAAAAGGCCATTTTCCATCCCTGCATATGATTGTCTGTTCAGATTCGCATTATTACATTAATGAATGGCATTTAAGTATGAGTTTTAGTTGTCGTTTGTATTTTGGGGCCAATTGTATGAAATTTAACTCTCTTTTTCATTAATTGTCGTGGGTATTTTGTCCGTGTGTTAGAACTTTATGTAATTATTTTCAAATACGAGGACATCAAAGAATTTGTTAGATTAAAAGCATACATTTGCCATACCAATACCCAACCGGGTGACCATTTTGGTTTCATTTCTTTAAAAACCCTGCGAGATATTTATGTCAATTGGTCAAACAGACTGGTCCTGGGAGTTGTGAAAATAGAACAGGTACGAAAAGAAAAATATCATGACCAGTGAAAGGAGAACCAATCAAAGTAGTAAAGAATTAGAGTACAGTCTTCACCGGTGTTGTGATATATTTTTTGGGACTTTCTTAAATTTGGCTCTTGAATTTAATTCTAAGACTTGTTTTATTGAAATAATACTACAATTTAGTAACTGTCACTAAACACGTCCATTGAGAATAGATTTGTGACAGGTCAAATGGTGCCAATTGACCCCCTCCAATGACAACCCCATGTAAAAGTGATAGGTCTTATTCATAGAAAGTGTTAAAACTAGAACTAGTCTCTACCACCAAACCCTTTCATGGGACTACTTTGGTGTCAGTTCGCTTCCCTCTAGGGAACTTACTTAAATTTGATTAAGTTGAAATTTTTACTCACTGAACAAATTACCAATTTCTTCTTCTTTAAAAAAACTGAACAAAAATTTGTGTAACAGACACGTTTTCATCGCCCATATTCAAATATGCAGTATTGCCCTGGTGGGCAGTGGTAAACGGTGTACATGAAAGTCTTTCTTTGGCAAGGCGAAAATTAAGACAGTTATAAATTTCATGATTCAATTTTTATATTATTGGTTTTCAAAAATAACTGCAAATGGTCTTGCAGCTTAACAAGTGCAAAATGTCGTTGGGTTTTATTTCACTTTAACAACAAAACACACAGGGGGCTAATTCTGGCAGACGTGATCGAATACTTTTTCGATTCGAAATCAATTTTATTTCTAGTTCTATCAGTCCAAAGAATATTTATACCAAGAACATGCAAGTCTACAACAAATCAACAATAAAAAAAACAACATTCATTTTGTTTGTGTAAAAACTTTTGATACTGTCAAACAGCAAAACATAAACAAAACAAAAAAAAAAAAAAGTCATGGCGCACTTAAAATGTAAGCAAATTTTGACACTATCGAGATGAACTGCTGATCACTTGCATGTACTTGAATGAATCGAAGTTATTTTTTCAGTGCTGTCAAGCATTTATTTGAAGTTTTACAACACTTAAAAAATAATTTCAACTGAAAAAATAATTTCGATGAAAAATTTAGTAATAAAATTGCTTACGAATCGAAAAAGTATTTGATCACGATTGCCAGAAATAGTCCCCAGATTTAAACTTGTAACAACATTTCTGCACGCGTTGGTGAAGCAAAGCCGAAAAATATCAGTTTTGTAAAAGTAATTTTAAGGAAGTTTTCTTTGATTTACTCAAAATCGAAAATTGTTCGCTTGAATGGCTTCTGACATAAATGATTTAATTAGAGAATGAAATGAGTATTGCAAGTTACAATAAAAAACGCACCCTTTTTGAGTACCGCAATTGTTTTTTAGAATTTTTTTCAAGTAAGAAAGTATAGTCGGTCAAGCCCGACCATATAATACCCTACACCACAGTATTTAAAAACACATCATGCTTATGTGTCCATATAAATATGGATTTATCTATGTTTTTAAACTTCATTGAAATCGGTTTGAAAGTTTGTGAAAGGCAGAAATTGCCCTCTACACAACATCTTCTCTGTAATTGCCCGGCATTCGGAGATCTAAGACTCAAAATGTTTGGTCGAAGAGCCCATGGGGACAAAACTTGTCTCTATGATGTTGATGTAAACAGGATCCACTCCTTTACTGAATCGACCGGATGGCTGCGTGGGAACACTAGCAGCCAGATAACATAGGACCCATGGGAGACGGTGTGACATGGTAACACAACGGGAACTAATTAATGGACCCACGTGAGCTGTGCTTGATCACGGCAGCCAATGGAACCTAACCTAACCTGCCCTCTACCTCCCCTTGTGGTCCTATTTTGGAAAAACTATATAGCTTATGTGTCCATATAGATATGGATCCAACCATGTTTTATTTTTTAAAAAATGCATACCTTTTGTGTCCATATAGATATGCTTCTATTTATGTTTTAAATTTCATTAAAATCGGTTTGACAGTTTATGAGAGGAATAAATTTCCCCCTATCTTCCCTCTTGGTACTACGAATCGGCCAGTTTTCAATAGGCTTGGTCCTTGCGCCAATAGGAACCTATGTCCCAAATTTTATCAAATTGTCTCCAAAATTGCGACCTGTACTTTGCGCACAAGGTTACACGGATATCCAGCCAGCCAGCCGGACGGACATCGTTAGTTCGACTCAGAAAGTGATTCTGAGCCGATCGGTGTACTTTAAGGTGGGTCTAGGACTAATATTTTAAGGCGTTACACACATCAGCACAAATGCAAAATATCCTCTCCACTATTGTGGTGCGGGTATAATTAAATGCAAAATGTTAAATACACGTTCCGTATGTTAACAAATATTTGACATTTATTTCTTATTTTAAAAGTCAATTTTCAACAAATTTCGAAAACCATAAACTTTTAGCTTTAAAAATAAAACATAACAAAATTATTACGAATACATAAAATAGTTTGAAAATAAATAAAATGTTACATGCAACGAAATATCCATCTGTTTTTTTTACAGAAGTAACAAAAATAAAAATAAAGAAAAAAGTTAGATTCACATTAAATATATTTTTGTTCTAAAAGGAGTGAGAATGAAAAAGTCATAACTCAAAAATATTGTTCGAAAATAAGTATTAAATATTGTTCTTTAGTATTTGGTTCAGTACAAATATGGAAAAACGTTGATACCATAAAAAGACGTTTCTTGGTTTTTTCTTCGTACACAATAAAAAAAAAATACTTTACTAATCCAACTCAACATAAAAATTAAATCATCTCATTGCGTTGGGATTTGGGTAGAAAGTTGTGTACGATTTAGCACATTAAGATGTGGATTAAGTTTAAACTTAGTTTAACATAGTCTGAAACTCGGATTTTTCCGGCGAAATGTGTTTTTTATTATTTCATTAGAGACCAAAATACTAAGCAAAACTAATCTGCTTTCAAATTAACTAAACCTAGTTTAACTGAGCTCTTAAAAAAAACCCAGCCTAAGGCCCCTTTAGCTTGTTGACACAACAAGAAATTTTTTATAAACACAAAACACGTATACAATACACACCAGGGGGGTTACCGCGTATTTCGATTCGAAAGAAATCATTTACGGATGCGAACAATTTGTGCTGTGTATTACGATTTTCGTAATCGTTCGAAACGATGATAGAGGTTGTATTTTTAAAAAAATGGGAAATTTGATGAACCATTTTTGTTCGTAATAGAGAGTGGCTTTTAAGAAAGTGATTTTTTGTTTTCAATAAAGTATGAAAAACGTCCGTTTGTTCGAAACAAATATTATGAAAATCGTAATACACAGTACAAATTGTTCGAATCCGTAAATGATTTCTTTCGAATCGAAATACGCGGTAACCCCCCAGGCTACTTGTGCAAATGCCAAGCAACAACACTAAACTAGTGAGAAGCTTGGTTGAAATTGTTGGTTTGGTAAGTCTTTCACACAGAAACAATTATCGATAATTTTTTTTCCAATTAAATCGTTAACCAAAAATAAAATCATTTTTTATTAAAATTTTAATCAAGTGAATTAACCGTTTACTTATATTAATAATATTACTGCACAAAATGTTTTTGTCAAACTTTATTACCGAAAAAACTTTAAAGAATAATTTAGTGAATAAAATGTTAAATGCTGTTTGATCTAGTAAACCTTACGCAAAATCAAACAATTGTTTAATAAAATTAGTGGATACGTTTGGGGCGTCAAATATTTGATAAATGTGACCATAGTGGACATTTTTATTTTTATTTACTCAAATCAAAGACCATCGCAGAAAATTGCAATACATACAGTTAGGGACAAAATTGTTCACAAAATTAGTGTTTTTGGCAAAATAGGCTATAAATTTTTGGTTTATTTATAATTATTAAAAATTGTTCAATATTAATTGTTGACCTGTTTCGATTATCTATGTTGTTGTTTTTTTGTTTGGCTTAAGGTCATATAAAAATTATAAATAAAAAATCCACAAATTTTTGTATTTTTAATTTTGCTTTTTATTTTTCATCCGATATTTCGACCATGCATCGATGGTCATCTTCAGGGGCTACAAAATACACATATATTTAACATTTAAATTTTATATCATAACACTTATCAATACATACATTTAAAACACTGTCAAATTAAAAACTACAAAAAAGTTGATACGTCCTAACTGCTTGTCATATTTTCATCAACTGATATTGTCACATTGATTTCGTCTTGTCTTATTTTTGTTTTCTATATCGGTGTTTGTTTATTGTGTATTTGTAAATATGCGAAATCTTATCGGTGTCTGTCTTGTAATTGAGACGTAAGTTTGTTGGTGTGTTTACTATATGTAACATTTCCAGTGTGTATCTCTTAGCATAGTTACTCTCTTCTTGTAAGATGCTCACATAATTAAAATTTGGTTTGTGTCCCGTTATTGTACAGTGGGCCGCAAGGGCAGTTTTTTGTTCAATTGGTTTTGTAACAGCTTTCTGATCAGATTTGTGTCCTGATAATCTTGTCTTGAGTGTTGATTTTGTAGTCCCCACATATACTTTTGGGCATATGTTGGACCCATCCCCCTCACAGCTTATTTTGTAAATCAAGTTTGATTTTTCCTCCTTTTCAAGTTTCGTCTTTGGTTCTTAGACAAAACAACCTACTTAGGATAGACTGGTATCAAAAACCAACATCGTCCGGAAGACTTATAAACTTCTACTCCAAACATCCTAGGCGAATAATCATTTACACTGCAACAAATTTTATAAGACGAGTTTTGGAAATAAGTGATGACTCTTTCCACAAAAATAATTTTAAAAGAATAACAGAGACGCTAAGGAAAAATGAATTTCCTATAAAAACTATTAAAGATTTAATTAAACATGCCAAATCAAAAAAACTCGGTAGCGAAGAAGAGGAAAAATTAAATAAAATATACAAATCAGTAACGTACATCCCTGGATTCTCCGAAAGGCTTAAGAACTCTGACATATACAACAAAGAAAAATATGAACTAGCGCTTAAGACCAATAACTCTGTATACCAATTATTCAGCAAACCAAAGACGAAACTTGAAAAGGAGGAAAAATCAAACTTGATTTACAAAATAAGCTGTGAGGGGGACGGGTCCAACATATGCCCAAAAGTATATGTGGGGACTACAAAATCAACACTCAAGACAAGATTATCAGGACACAAATCTGATCAGAAAGCTGTTACAAAACCAATTGAACAAAAAACTGCACTTGCGGCCCACTGTACAATAACGGGACACAAACCAAATTTTAATAATGTGAGCATCTTACAAGAAGAGAGTAACTATGCTAAGAGATACACACTGGAAATGTTACATATAGTAAACACACCAACAAACTTACGTCTCAATTACAAGACAGACACCGATAAGATTTCGCATATTTACAAATACACAATAAACAAACACCGATATAGAAAACAAAAATAAGACAAGTTCGATAGAACGAAATCAATGTGACAATATCAGTTGATGAAAATATGACAAGCAGTTAGGACGTATCAACTTTTTTGTAGTTTTTAATTTGACAGTGTTTTAAATGTATGTATTGATAAGTGTTATGATATAAAATTTAAATGTTAAATATATGTGTATTTTGTAGCCCCTGAAGATGACCATCGATGCATGGTCGAAATATCGGATGAAAAATAAAAAGCAAAATTAAAAATACAAAAATTTGTGGATTTTTTATTTATAATTTTTATATGACCTTAAGCCAAACAAAAAAACAACAACATTATTAAAAATTTTTTAACTATATGAAATGTAGAACATTTTAAGAACTTAAAACTAAAAACTTTTCCAAAAAATATGTGTTCATTATATTTTTTTATTAGTATTGAGTTCTGACTGTGAACAATTATGACCCTAGTTAGAGATTATTGTTGTATTTTGGTGCTTGCGTTTGGTATGTTGTCCCTTTGCTCTGTTAAGCTGCCTTAATCCTTTTCCATTATTTTACAAAAGTTTTTAGCAGTTTCGGCTTTATTTTTCCAAGCTTTAATCCCAAAGCTTATATACAGTGCTAGGCGGGTTTCTCTGAGCAAAAAAAAAAAAAAAAATTGGCGTTTTGGAATGGACCAAAGGTACTCAAGTGGGTACATTATTTTCTTCAAACCAACTTTTCTGAAGTATGCTTAAGATTGTTGTCCTGCATAGTGATATTACCCGGTCGTGGTTCTTAGCCGAATATGGCTAATCTTGGAATCAACGGGCTTTTAGGGATGGTTATGTAGTACTTCGCACACATTTTTCTTCGGAATTAGCAGAGTGCTCGAAGCTGGTTCCCGCGAAAACAATCTCAAGTCATTTATAAGATCATCAAAATTTTAATATTTGGAATTATTTCGCTCTTTTACGCTAACACTTTTATCCAGCCATGTTTACTGCCGTCGGTCTGGCTTCAATCTAATAATTTTTGTCCGATCTAAGCATTTTACACGCATTGAATCTTTAAAACTGATTTTTTTTTTAATTTTTTGCAAGCTTCAGCCGTTTTTAGCCTTTCTTTAAGCTTAAAGGTGGGTTGTCGCTCTTTATTCTATCTACCAATTTACTAGAACTTAAGCAACTTTGTACGATTTTAGTGTTTACATCTAAATTGTACTCGATGCTCAGTATTTGCCGGACCTTAATAGCTATATTGACTACACCAGTAACAATAAGTCGCTTTGGTTCGCGAAAATCTTTTGGCGAAAGTTTTTATTGGGTGACCAGCTTTGTTGCTTTTGATATCATTGAAATATTGTATTTTTTGTGATCTTTCACTGTGAGACTTTTTTTTGTAAATTTTTCACAATGCTTTGTTTTTAAAGTGCCGCTTTTGACTTACAGTTCTTGAAGAAACTAGGCAAAATTTAGTTGCTAGAATTTTTTTCAAATTTTAAAAAAATGTAATATTAATGAATTAATTTACTCACTTTAAAAGCAAATCCCAACGTTAAAACTTGACATTTTTTTGGAATTTTAATGAAAGATTCACACAGGGTCAATAGTGTTCACACATATAGTTTGGATGTTAACTTAGTATAAATATAAAAACTAACGATACTTTTGAAATTAAGTTAACATAGTATTATTATAAAAGGTAGAAAGCCATACAAAAGTTTTAAAAAGTTTCCATAATATACATATATTTTTTATAATTTCGTGAACAATTTTGTCCCTAACTGTATTTTAGCAATGTTTAATTCTTTAACAAAACATTATCTTCGTCTAAAGAATCTAAAGGACTAAAGAACTTTGTATAGAATATTCAAACTAAAAAATTTATTGAAATTTTTTATTGCTTTAATACTTTTTAAATAACAAAAGTTTATAAAAATTTTAATTTAAATCATATGTTCTCAAATCGTACACACCGGTTCTAAAGTAGACAGGCATTAATTATGCTGCTCAAATTTTCTTTTTATAAAAATTAGTTGCCTAAACATTTTTCAAGTTTAAACTTATTTTGATCTCACTCCTCAACTACATATTTTATACATACATACATACTACATAACTACATACATATACATATTTTATTTTATTAGAAAAATAACACAGAAAAAAAAATGATAAAAGAGAAATACGAAAGCAAAAAGAACCAAAATAAAGAAGAAAAAAAATACTGTTACTGTCATCAAAGCAAAATGCAGTCAACCAAACAGGCATCCTATCGAAAACCACTCATGTATTGAAAATCAATTTGACTTTAACGTAACGGTAACGGTTAAGTTAAAGACAACAAAAATACAAAATAAAACTTCTTTTAATTCTAGTGTATTTTGAACAGACACAACGTCCCCAAATTTGCATACCAATACATATAAGTTAACAATTACCCTGCAAATTATATATGACTACCGGATCCATTTTAATAAAATGGGCTATTCCATGGACTGGTCCAATGTGATGCAAGCATGGGGCATGTTATTGTTAAAAAGTGTTTGTAGTGAGAAGACATGTCTTTGTTTTTTATCGACATGTTTTCGTTTTTTAACGACTTCAAAACTAATCCTCTTGAGTTTACCATGGAGTAGGTTTATCCTTTGTAATCCAAAGCTGGGATATATGGTCCTGCCCTAGGACATCATAATGTTAACTATACCATGTTTTGCCATACGTTTGGGTTACTTTTGGACTAGTCCTAGTCCCTTGTGTGCTACATTTTACACGCGTGTTTGGACTGGTCCTATTATTTGCAGGGTAAATACGCTATACATATGTGTTTGTATTTTAGGCTTGTCAGATGTTCAAGAATTTTCAGTGTTCGACAAAAATCAAGAAAAAAATATGATTTTATTCTTATGTGCTAAATTCGCAATTCTTACTCTTGATAAATACTAGAGTTGTCAATTATTCGCATTTCAACTTTGTTCGAATAATTCAAATAATTGTTTTTGTTCGTTCGATCAAACGATTAAATCTATTTAATTATTCGATTAGTCGATAAAAATAACGAATAATGAGAATTATTTTTACAAAAAAATAACGTATTTTTATATTTTTTAATAAGTTACATTCGTCCATTCATCTACAACTATGGAAGATCTTCATTTTTTTCTTTATTTTTTCGCAAATCTGCTATGAATTCTTCTTTTTTTAACGTTAAACTTTTCATCTTAACTCCATATGTGACAGCGCATAAAGAAATGTACCAGTAAGGTAAAGGGAACAGTAAACATAAATTACACAAAACAAGAGGTAGGGACGACCTACGCGCGTTTTCAAGGTTGACCAGCAAGGTTGAGATGTGTCGCTTTCAAATGAGACCAATACCAACACGCTCAAAGATACACGTATTTAAATCTTTAAAATGGCAAAACCCTTAGGTCTCTTACTTAAAGGCATTGTAAAACCATTAATTCCTTAATAGCCAGATATTACTTTGGCATTGGCAGGCCTACCATAGCATACAATTTCTTCTATAGAGCAAACGCTGTCTCTCTTTATGTATTTTTCCTTGGATCAAGTTCGACATTTTTTGATGTCGTTGGATTGCCTTTCATCACACCGTTTTCAATGGTTATATTTATAATTATAATTTATAAAAGGATAATACAATAAAAACATTTTCTACTTTCATGATATGATTTATATGAAGTTATTTAAATTGTTTCTCAAAAAAATTTTATATGTATAGTTTACTTTTTTACATTTTGGTGTAAAGCGCAACTAGCTCTACATTTAGTAACAGAGTAACAGAACGGTTGAACAACATGGTCCTAAAATACAACCTTATTTGCATTCTGGCTTTACATTAAAAAAAGGAGACTTTTCGCTGAAATACCCATATGTACCTTTAAACGAGCAAAGATTTTTAAATTTGATAGCATGAAAAATAAATCTATATAAGTCAAAAGCTTACTAAAAAAGGTTTTATACAAAACGTTTTGCTCAATTCGTAGTCTTATTCAGTTTTGAAATGCAAGTCAAAATCCACTTCTGTTTTTTTAACGTCACGCCAGCGCATATTTTTGCTTATATCTGCAATTCCTTGGCGTCGATTGTTGTAATTTCTTTTTTTGACTATAGTGCTACTTCATTACTTTGAATTTATAAAAAACCATTTTTACAAATTTGTCCTCACGTCACGTCAAAATGGAAATGCCCATGTATGTAAATCAATTCTTGAATTTTTCAGCGTTTTGTTTATTTCTATTCTATTTCACACGTTTGAGTTAAAAAGAAACAGTTGATACAATTGTTTGTCAAAGATTTGTTCTATAAGAACATAAAATACATTTTTAGAATACTATGGGCCATTATTATAACTTGGCGTTATCTGTTATCCGATAGTAAACAGACGCTTTTTGACAGATAACACATTATTATCTGTCAATTAAATCTTAACTTTAGCTAACTTCAAGTTGTAATAATGGCCCTATGAGTATTCAACAGGGTTTTTGCTTAATAAACATTGAGATTAATTACAATCAAGACTATGCCTACAATATTTTTTAACTTTAAAATCACTAAAAACGTATGAGAATAAATCAAATTTTAAGCTTTTATTTCATTATTTTTTAATAAAAAAATGGTTCGATTAATCGACATTAATTAATCGATTTATTCGTTATTCGAAAATCGCCATTTTGAAATTATTCGAACAAGAGTTTGGGTTTGTTTGATCGATTAATGAAATCTAATAAATACACTGAAATTTATTGTTGGTGAGAAAAGCTAGTTCCTATACGCATCCCAGCAAAAACTTACATTGCAAAGTAATGAGTTAAAAAGCTAATATAACGACTCTTCACTACTTATACATTGGCATTTTAACTCATTATTTTAACACGGTGATGTCATTGGAGGCAAGTACTTACCACCCTCGCTTACAAATAGGGAGTTAAAAAAGTCATTACCACATTCGCTTACAAATAGGGACTTAAATAACTTATTACTCCGATGTCACCAAAATTACAACTAACATGTCATGACTATAAAATTTCAGTACAGCATAATTTTTCATATTCAAATTTATTACAAATTGTTTTTTATTTATAATAAAAAAAAAAAAAACAAATATTTTAAATCAGTTTGTATTAGATTTGAAAAAACTTCAACCGCAGATGCATTTTATTACGAATGAATTATAAATTTCGTTAATCAACTCATACACAAGTACTTAGGTATCAGATTAAATGTCAGCCATTACCAAACTACTTCTATGTAATGCAGATGGTATGAAGTAGTCATTGAAAAGTAAGTTGTTCAGTAATGGCAAGTCACTACCAAGTTTTTGCTGGGATATTACTGGTTGCCAGATCATCAGGAAAGCTCCTTCCAGAGACTTATACAAAATATGTTTTAGCCAGACTTTTTAAAGCCCATTCCAAAAGCTCGTTATTACTTTTTAAATATGCTTACAGTTACCTTAAAACAAAGCAGTGTAATAAGCAAATAAATATTTTGATGCATAAAATGAGTTCATTTGCTTGTTTAATTATTTACTTTTTAACAATTCTGTTATTTTTAAAAACGAATATTTTAGGCTGTTATTTTCAATATCAAGATTTTTTTCAGTGAGTGTCAAGATTTTTACAAATTTGAATCTGGAAAGCCTAATGTATAGGTACGTACGTACATCAGTATAAAGACAGACTTTCTTCTTACCCATACACTGGTAAATTAAATAAAATTGAAAAATATTTACTTTTTAGTATCAGTTTTCAATGCAATGACTCTGTCACACACAAACACAATTCTCGAAATGACGACACATTGAGTTTGGGAAAAATTGCAAAATTTACTAACTAAAAGGTTTAACTAGAAAATACTAGAAAAGAGAACAAATAAATTTTCAAGAAAACAAAAAAAGAAAACAAGTAAAAAATGTTTTCACTTAAACTGAAAATGAAAATTTGCAAAATTGTTACCATATTGATAGAAAAACTTTCACTCTACTACAAACACTTCTCAAAACAATTTATACCCTACTGCCACACTAACACCCATTTACATCTGCTCATAAATATGACAACATTTTCTTGTTGGTAATAGAAAAAATATTTGTAAGCACAAACGAGCGCATTTAACATACATTCTCAGATGAGTTGTTGGTTAAAAAAAAAAAACTATAAGACAAGAACAATCACACACATACACACATCGTATATCGCTCATTTGCTGTAACGTCGTTATAACTCAAAAAATTATATTTTGGGGTTAGTGATGCAGAATTCTTTTATACTTTCCCCGTTTGAAGAGAGTATATCGTAATTTTTTTGCAAGTGGTGCAAGCAAATCAGAGACTTTAAACACGTTTTCTTCGAAGTGTATTTTTTTTTAGTTATGACGACGTCGCAGCAAATGAGCGATATGTGAATATACATTTACTTATATGTTGTTGCATGTCGGTTGTTTAATACATGTGATTATACTTGTGCTATTGCACGTTTAAAAGTAAAAAGGAGAACATTTTCTATGGATGTTGGATTTAATGACTACAATTTGCAAGTGCATAAAACGTGTCACGTTAACTTTATACCAGCGCACCACCACAACCATCCTTCACTCTCTACTTTGTTTGATGTTGTTACATGTTTTGTTACTTGTTTGAAAGGTATTGTAGTGTCAAAAATACAGTACGTGGTCAATAATTGGCAAATAAATAAATATTTTGGTTCAGATTGCATTTGACAATAGAGTGCAATTTAGTGGTAGTTTTGGTGTTTTTCTTATACAAATTTTCACAAAAGACTTTTTAAGCAGTAAGATCTAAGAATGTTTAACACATTTTGTACGATATTTTATGAGGTTAAAGCAAAGTGACTTTTTGCAACTAAACTTTTAAGGAAGCCACAGAGAAGTTATGATTATATTGGAACAGGAGTAAATGTTAAAAAACCTCCTAACTGTCGGTTAGGTTACCAAGCACTTTTAAGCCAACGGTTGCGATTTTCTGTTTCATATTAAACAACATTAGACAGAAAGTGTGGCAATACCATCAGTGATATCACAGTTATAATATAATTTATTGCCACAGGGATGACACTAAAATAAAAGCAAGTTGTAGATTGGAATACAATGAGATAGGAACGTCTAAGATGTTGATTTTTCACTCTATGTGCTTCTTATGGGAAATGTTCAATATCTTCGCAAGTTAGATGTTGACAAGTGTGAAAACACAAGTTTTCCCTTTTATGCAAGTTTTTTTTTTTTTGTTAAAGAAATGTTGGCATTTCTGTAGAAAAAAGATATTAAAAGAGAAGGGTTTTTTTCAGAAACGGTGACATTTTTGATTGATATTTAATGTCAGATGTTGCAAGTTTGAATGCATGTTTCATATTTGTAACATCTTCCATGCGTTTCTCCAAAATGTATGCAAGTATGAAATTGCTATAACAGGACGGGACTCACCTTTTAATTTTACTATAGTTATTTATTTATTGTCTATGGATTAATCCTAACAGACATTTTAGACATTTAAAATTACACTTAAATAAAATAGACTATAACTAACATTTGATTACATTACACAAATTTTATCATCAATTAAGACAAGCCATTATTAATCTACTTATAGGGTCGATTTTAATGCCCGAAAAACCCAATGTTGCGTGCTGACGCATAAACGCGCGACAAATCAAGGTGCCTCATCTGTATATATGGGTGGTATAATTATTGAGGAATCAGAATCTCTTGATGTTCTGGGCATGAGGATACAATGTGATGTCCGATGGACTGAACATATATTCAAGGTGTCGAAAGAAGCATTCAAGTGCCTCGGTTTTCTAAGACGGTGTAGGATATACTTCACTCCATCTGATCTCCTTACTATTTATACAACCTATATCCGACCACGTATGGAATACAACTCTCTTGTGTGGGCCGGTGCTTCAAAGTCTATTTTGGAGCTTCTCGACCGCGTGCAGGAGAGGGCAAAGGTTCCCATTGGTGACAGTAGGGTATCCAATTCTATTAACTCCCTTGAGCACCGTCGCAATGTGGGTTGTATTTGTCTGTTTTATCGTTACAACAATGGGATGTGTTCTGACGAAATTAGGGATCTGGTTCCCGAAACCCGTACGTTTGTTCGTAATACACGTTTTTCTTCAAGAGCCCATCCTTATGTGGTCGATTGGCAGGTGAATCGTACAACGCATTACAGAGAGAATTCGTTTTTTCCCGCACAGTTCGTATGTGGAATAACCTTCCTGCAGAAGTCTTCCCTCTCACTTACAACATGATTAAGTTCAAATCGAATGTTCACAAACACTACTCCCTCTATCCCCCTTCCCACAACCTATTTTCCTAGTTCCAACACAATGCAATGCATTAGTAGGGGTGATCCCCTGAGTGCTGGTCCTCAGCTACGATAGACGCAATGTTGCCCGTTAAGTTAAGATTAAGGTAATTTAAAAAGACTTAGACTTATTTTACCCGGCCTTGTGTGTTATATGCGTTTATTAAATGATCTCTAATTATTTCATCAGTTTATTATAATGCAAACATTTTTAATAAAATATTTGCTATCTTGGAAAAAATTCCAACTGCCTGTTTAATAATTTCCAACGTTTTTTAAACAGAAAGTTTTTCAGAGAATTTTTCTATGTGAACGTTAAAAATTTGAAATTTGTACACAGAAAAAATTATTGCCGAACTTTTATCAAACAAACGCTTGTCTGAAAATTTTTTTAATTTCTATAAATTTGTTTACTGATTCAATCAATATTTTTGTTTGATTTTTATTTAACCAACAAAAATGTGGATAACTCTTCAAAAATATAATATACGCGTTATTGGTGTCAAGTTTTCATAATTTTGTATTTAACGCTCTTTAATGTTGTCGTCTTTTTTCATTTTTTTTATTTGATCGTAAGCAACACTTCTTTGTGTGAAATATAAGAACAACAACAAAAAACACACACAGTCTATTTTTGGACGCTTTAAAAAAGTGCAACTATAAGAAAAACAATAGCAGAAACAACATTATAAGAAACAAAATCCCGTATTCAATTTTTTAAAACTGTTTGGTTAAATACATCAAATACAAAACTAGAATGATGACGAAAAACATATCGAGTCGGTCTGCTGCCGTTTTTGGTTACATTTCTTCTTTAGCAAAGGAAAGGATACAGCAACAGAGAGTGATAAAGAAAAACATTGTGTTGTGTGTATAAATAAGACTTCGTTCAAAAATTATTCCAACAAAAAAAATGTGTCTCAAAGCCAGCCGGCGGCTCTGCTCTGCCGTCATCTTCTCATACAGTGCTTACTTGTGTGCGCGTCATTGCTTGTGCAAAAACTTTTTTTTTTTTTTTTGATTTTGAAATTTAGTATATTTCAGTAAACTTTTTGTTTGATTCAGTTAAATTATTTGTTTGAAAAAATCAGTGTTTTTTTCAATAAACAAAATGCACATAAATTGTTTGAATATGCAAATTTGTTTATAGGTCCGATTTCAGACAAAAAATTGTTTGATTCTACAAATTTTTTTTTTTTTTTTTGAATAGGAAAAATTATTTTTTCTGTGTACATTTAATTATTTAGTTTTGAAACAGAACTGAATCTTCCACTTCAGGAAAAAAATCAATAGCCGATAATAAAAACGTTGGAAGTTACTTTAAAATTTAATTTTATTGTTTTAATTTATTATTATTTTTATTTTTTTTTTTTTGTTTGTATTTTCTGTTCACATAATGTATACAATTCAATAAAGTATGATAACACTGCTGAGAAAATGTGTGTCTGTATATGCTGGTTCACACACGTCAAGTTTGAGGGGAAAAGAAATGGCATTCTCTTTTCTTTCTCTCCTAAAAGATCAAGACTTGACAAGTCAAACTTGACGTGTGTGAACCGGCACTATGTGAGAGCATTGGAAAAAACTCTCTATACAAAATAGCTTCTATCTCACGAATGGAAAATGTGGTCACGACGCATTTCTGTTTGACTACTTAAATGAAATAAAATTTAATTGTTTTCAGAATTGTTTGGTCCCGATTTTAAGTGCCAACCTATTTTGTATATACTATAATATAATTTAATTCCCGAAAGGAATGGGTTGTGAAAAATTCAACACGAAACTTGAAACAAAAAATCTCTTTTAAAAACAAGAAATTATAAAACAAAGAAACAAGAAAACACAAGAAATAAGTAAATCTGAAACCAGAGTTTTCAGTCGAAAAGCTTAACCCTCTAATGCCACATTTGCCTTAAAAAAAATCATAGTAAGCTAATTTTAGGGTGAGAAACATGAATCTGACTTCAGTTTTTTCCTTTGAGTACTCGTTGACCTGTAAGGGGTCAAACTGTAAAGTCCGTCTTTAGGCGGAGTTGGGCATTATCGTAACAATTTAAGGGACGTTTTTGATAAACATTTTCTGTGTAATTCCCCAGTCCGCCTCCAGACGGCTTCAGAAGAAACATCTACACTCAGCAGCTATTATTTTTTTATAATAACAACTTAATATTTATTTCAATTAAACGTTAATGCCCAAGCCCGCCTCCAGACGGGCTCAGTAAAAACATCCATATCCAGCAGCGATTATATTTTTGAAAATTAAAACTTAATAAACATTTCAATTGAACGTTTAGATACGCAGCAGTAATTTTTTCGGCTCGATATAAAGCTTTGAAATATTATTTTTTTTGATGCACAATATTAACTTTCTTCACAAAGAATAAAAAATTACCGTCTTCGCTCAAATTCAAGATGACAATGTATTTTTTACTAAACTCTGTACAAAAGCGCTTACGAAACTCTAAAAAGAGATGGCCAATTAATTAGAGCAACATTATTTAGGAAATCGGTTTTCTAAAACTACGTTGGAAATCTTCATGATCATGAATTAATTAAATGATTTCAGTGTTTAGGCGAACAGTTGAATGCAATAAACTGCAGCTCTTTTATTTAATTCAACACAAAAATAGCTCAAAGTTAACGTTAGATAAAAACAAGTAAGAGTGCTATATTCGGCTGTGCCGAATCTTATATACCCTTCACCATTGTGCGAGCAGAATACAGAGCAACTAGACAAAAACTAAATAAATTTTTACATACCCATACATACATATTTACAATACTTAAAACTTCATTATAAATAAAATTTAAAAAGCGAAAACTGGTAAATATTTTTTTTAAATCGTTTTTAGAACATAAAAAAATAAAAATATTAAAAGAAAAATTTTTCTTTTTAAAAACCCAAGATTCGAACCAGGGAACTCTCAGTTTCTAACACACCCTCTAGACAACTGAACCATGAAGGAACGTTAATCGAATATCATTAAAATGAAATATGGCACGTTTACTGTTTACAAAATTCAACAAAGTTGAGTTGTAACTACTTCTGATGTTTTTGTTCACCACAATGGCAAAGTTGGGAAATATATTCACCAAAATAGTTTATGCCATGTATGCGTGTTTGTTTGTTTGTTTGTTTTCTTTTATCTTTTTTGACGAGTTTTTAAGTAGCAAAAAAAACACAAAAATTCCTAGTTTCTATTTGTAAAAATATTTTCGTTAAATAGATTTTTTTTTTTTTTTTTTTATTGTATACTTTTATTTACAGTCTATTTTACAATATTTAGCAAATTTGATAAATGAAAAAAATATCGCATGTGTTATTAAACTACAATAAGTTTAATAAACTATATAAACATACGTTTGTTAGAAATATATAACAAGTTAAGTGTTGTTTTATTTTCTATACTGGAGATCTAATACATGAAACCTATTCAGTCTTCTAATTTCATTTGTTTCATCTAATAAAGAAATCGCCAATGGGTTTTGGTGGTTGCTTAGTCTATTTACATACCTAGAACTAAATATGTTTATTTTACTTAAAATAAATGGTACTCTAAGGTCCCTATGAATTTTAATATTGGTCATAAACCATGGGGCGCCGGAAATATTCCTTAATGTTTTAGACTGATAGCGTTGTAAAATCTCAATATTTGAATTACTGGCCGTTCCCCACAACTCAATGCGATATGTCCATATGGGTTTTTAAATAACTTTATATAATTTTATTTTGTTCTCTAAGCTAAGTTGGGACTTACTTCCAAGTAACCAGTTCATTTTTTTGGTTTTTATATTAAGGTACTTTCTTTTATTTTTGATGTGGTCTTTCCATGTGAGACGTTTGTCTATATACATTCCCAAATACTTTACGTAGTTAGACTTCGGTAATTGCAAATTATTTATAAATATGGGAGGGCACTCTTCTTTCCTTAAGGTAAATGTAACATGATTACATTTTTCTACGTTTATAGTGATTTTCCATTTGTTTAACCATTGCATGTTTATCTCTCTTTGCATTACAGAAGAAGCTTCAATGTGGCACTGTTGTCATACCGTAGATTTATCTGTTTTGGCGAGTTTTTAAGTAGCAAAAAAAAAACACAAAAATTCCTAGTTTCTATTTGTTAAAATTATTTCGTTAAATAGATGAAATAATAAAGAAGGGTGATAACGAAAATCATATTGGGCGTTATGCTAGTATATGTAAACAATTGAGAGGGGGGGTTGAGGGACATCATATGGTTAAATCAAGTTCTCTCCTCATCAGTACCCAGAATATATATACTTTATAGGGTCTTAGATCAATATTGCAGAAATTACAAACACTTATATATACCCTTTTCCACCTGAGGTGAAGGGTATAAAAAAGTTATAATATTTCGCATTTGCTCTTTTGCAAAATCATTTCCACCAAAACTCGAACTTTGCTAATAATTATTTCAAAATATTTTTCTTATTTTGCAATATTGGAAGTATTTAGTTCATATCGTCCTTTAGGTTAGATGAAAGCAAAATATGTTTTTTTTTTCATTAAAAATTGTCCTACTATTGTTTTGTTTATTAAAAAAAAAATAATGTCACATCTTCTTTTTTCTACTCAAATGACCTCTACTGTTCATTGAACTAAATAACACTATTCAATATTAAAAGAATTTGCTTTCATTTTCTTTATTTTGCTCTTTATTGGTTTACAATTTCAATACAGTAATCGAAATTTTCAGGAAATTTAAGAAAATTTAAACTTAGAAAAAATTCCAAATAGATGGGGAAATATAAGAATTGAAAAGATAGAGGAAAAATTACATTCATTGCTTGCTCTAGATTGTGTTCCATTCTTTAAGAAAAAAAAAAACGTCTATATTTACAAATTCTGTAACATTTTTCTGATTCTGTTCTTCCCTTTAAGCCCTTCATCAAAGGTGTCATTTGCAGTTTCAGTTCTTGATATTTTTATAAATATTTAACAGTTTATTTTAAATTTTTTTAACACGCACCAACACTTATCCTACTACTTACCTGTCTGCTCTGAACTGTTTATTTTACAACGTTAATTTCAGTTACGATGCGTTCGTGAAACATTTGTAACATTTACAAGGCTATAAAAATAAATTGTGCTAAAACACTCAAAAAGTGGCCTGGAGGTTTAATGTTCTTTTTTTACGTTCTTCCGGTGAACAGCACGACATAAGTTATGGTCACACTAAACATGTATTTAACTTTTTATTGAATGTTTTTTTTTTTTTTTTTTATAAAACTTTTGTTTGATTGAACAGTTTTTAACAGTTAATTTTGCAGCATTTGATTACGAAGTTTTAGAAATAAAATTGAGTATATAAAAAATTGTTTAAAAGAAAGTTGATTGGTTGACTAATTAAGTGGTCAGTCATGCTTTTTTCCATTTTTTCTTGTAAAATATTTTTTAACCTTTAATGGTCAATTTGGGGACCATCAGAATATTCCTGGCGTAAAAAGTAAGATCTTGGATAACTGTTTAAATTTATGTACAGTTCGTTATAAAAAGTTAATTTTCTGTGTTAAAGAAATCAATTTTTTATAAACTGGGAAAGAAATTGTTCCAAGGACGCATATCATGTCTAAAAAACCACGTTTTGTGTTTTTTTTTTTTTAAATGCAACATTTTGCTTAAATTGTATGCAAGTCTTAGGTCGTGCACAGCTATTGAAGAGGTGAAAAGGCTCGTTTTTCTTATAGAACAAGATTCCTTTTAGGCAAAAAGGTTTTGCATAAAAGTTCAGCATGTAAAATAGGAAAAATATCAATATCGATATTATGAATTGCTAAGCTATGCTTTTTTTATTACTAACTGAAGGCCTTTATGCCGAAATGTCAGATAGTTTTATGATGTTGTAAAAAAAAAAATCTATTAAAAATGGAATTGCAATTGAGAGCAGAGGATAAAACAATGAACGTCCATTAGAGGAAAAGTCCGCTAGATTGATAACCTTTTGAGTTGATAGTCCAATCCAATTTAGAACATTTCTAAAGTTACAATAAAATATCTTATAGTCCCTGTTACTTTGGTTGCTTCAGAGAAGTGCTTATCAACATTACAATTTTTAAAATCTGTCATCTCAAATAACGTGCGTACATACATACGTCTCATACGTTCAATAAAGTGATAACAACGACGAACTTTAGCCTGATACAAAACTAGTTAAAGTTTTCCTTCTTGAGTACAAACATTCAGTCGATAGTAATATCGATATATCGATAGTGAAATCTGAACTATCGATAGTAGAAAATATCGATAGTATCCCAGCACTAATTTAAAGTAACAGCGGATAAAAAATGTACTACTCTGAATAAACTAGATCACAATATTAATTTCTTTTATCGAATGTGCGCTAAAAAAACAAATGAAAATTCTTCCGATCAGCTAATTCGACTGCTCTCGAAAATCGAATTTAGTTCACAATGGGCAAGAAATATTTAAGCAAAATTCACTTGCCCTGCTCATTGTGTCAAAAAAGATGTCGCATTTTGTATACGGGTATGTGACATTTTTTGTCAACAAATGTGACATTTTGTAAATTCTTTTTTATATGTAAAATTCTTTAAGTATCAAAGTAATTTATAATTAATAAGATTTTGTTTGTCTTGCTTAAATCCCAATTGTTGTTCCTGATGAAAACATTAAAATTTATTGTTGGGGGATTAGCTAGTTTTTATGCGCATTTCCCTGGTTGCATTGACCAGATCATTAGTAAACATTCTCCCAAAAATTCTAGAAAAGCCAAAGATATTAGCAAATAAAACTACAGAGTGAATGAGAATTATACATTTTTTGTAAACATGAAATTTTTTTTCTAAAAATGTGAATTTTTTTGAAACGAGGGTGATATTTTGTGACAAAGTGCTTAATAGATTTGTAATTTTGGGTAAAAATGTGACATTTTGTATAAATTAAGACATTTTGTATTGAAATATCACATTTTATATTAAAAAATTACATTTTGTGAAAATATGTCACATTTTTGTGTACAAAATATGGCAGTTTGTGTTAAAATGCGTCATTTTGTCATAAAATGTAACATTAAAACTAAAATGTTTCTCTGAAAAATGCAAGTTTTTTGGGTAACAAGTGTGGGTGGCATTTTGTGACTAAGTGTCACTTTTTGTTGTTGTTGTTGTATTTTGTGTAAAGATACGTCACGTTGTTAAAAAATTTGGCATTTTATGGTAAAATGTGTCATTCTTTGTAAAAATATGGTTTTTTGTGTAAAGATGTAACATTTTGTGTAAATGTTACATTTCTTGTACACAATTTTAAATAATTTAAATGTTTTTTTTTATATGTAACATTTGTTGTAAAACTTTTGATTTTTCCTGATATGTGTTTCTTTTGTGAAGCAAGAGTGACATTTTGTAAGAAAGTGTTACTTTTTTTGGAAATATCATAAAATTTTTGCAAAAATATAATTTTTTTTCTGAAAATGTAACATTTTTTGTAAAAATGTAAAATTTTTTGTAAAAATGTAACATTTTTTGAAAAAATGTAAAATTTTTTGTAAAAATGTAACATTTTTTATTTTTAATTTAAAATTTTTTGTAAAAATGTAAAATTTTTTGTAAAAATTTAAAATTTTTTGTAAAAATTTAAAATTTTTTGTAAAAATTTAAAATTTTTTGTAAAAATGTAAAATTTTTTTGTAAAATATAAAGCTTTTTGGAAGAATGCAATATTTTCGTAAAAATATAAACTTTTTGTAAGACGGCAAATCCCACTGAGGAGATCGAGTGGTAACGATCGAAACATGTCAGGGTATCCTGCCGGCCAGGGTTCAAGGCCGGCTACAGTCAAGAATGAAAAATTATCAATAACAATTTTAATTAATTTTCATGTTGTGAAATTCCTTTCTTCATAAAAATAATTTAATGAAAACTAGATTTGGTGAACTTAAAGCCTAATTAAAAATATAAAAAATTTGGATTACAAACTTTTTAGGTAAAATGTAAACTTTTTTTGAGAAACAACCCTGCGGGAAATTTGTGAAAATTGGTCCAACAGACTGGTCCTGGGAGTTGTGAAAATAGAACAGGTACAAAACGAAAGAACTCATGACCAATGAACCAATCATTTAACTTTTTTATGAAGAACAAAAAGGTAAGAAAAGCAATGATTTACAATACAGTCTTCACCGGTGGTGTGATATATTTTTTGGGAATTTCTAAAATTTGGTTATTGAATTTAATTCTAGGACTTGTTTTATTGTTATAGTACCACATTGTATTGAAATTCTGCCACATTTTAGTAACTGACACTAAGCATGTTCATTAAGAATAGATGTGTGAGTGGTCAAATGGTGTCAATTGAACCCCTCCAATGACAACCCCATGTAAAATTAAAGGTCTTATTCATATAACGTGTTAGAACTAAAACCGGTCCCCATCCCCAAAGACCTATCACGGAACTACTTTGGTGTCAGTACGCTTCTCTCTAGGGAAGTGTTTCATTCCGTAAAAATGTATTACTTCTTTGTTTTCTTAAAAAAATATAAATATTTTTGAGAATCATGGATGGCATTGTGTAACAAATGTTATTTTTTTGTTAAAATACGACATTTTTTAATGTAACGTATTTTGTAAAAATGAGAAATGATTTTTTTAAGAAAAATGTGTGAAATATCGGATCTTTGATCTTTTTCTGAAAACTTATTCGACCTTCTTTCTGTGTAATTAAAAAAAAACTTTTGAAGAAAAAATTTTAATTGGTTACTTCTTTTTAAAAACAAATGATTTCGACTTAAGCAAGATATTTTTGAACAAATAGTACTTTACATAAAAATCATGTTCCGTACAATTGTGATCTTTTGTATAAATTAAGTTTCAACTTAAGTTGAGACAATTGTGATTTGCTTTTCTACTAATGGAATTTCTTGGTATAATACGCACTTAGTTTTGCTGGTAAGATGGAAGAATTTTTTAAATGACATGGGTTTGTTGAGTTGTCATAAATTTTCTTGCTTTCCAGCCAATTTAATTTACAATTGCAGCTACTTTATACATTAGTGCGTGTGCGTAGTAAAAATAAGAAAAATGTTCTTATATTACGAAGATTTCCTTTGTGTGATTTGATATTTATTGTGTGATTTTATTTTTTAACTGGCGTGAGTTTATTTTTTCTATACTTGTAGTTTTTTACTACGTCTCGTATGATTGACATTAATTTGATTGTAATAATCATACGCTGACGAGGCATGTGGACGTTCACAATTTTTTCTCACACTTTTCATAGTTTTCCAACAATATTTAACACTTCTCCTTAGATTCTATTGCAAATTTTGTTACAAGACTTTTGCTAAACATTTTACGAATTTTACTTGGTTTTGTAGCAGTACAAAATTGTATGCAACAGAAAGAAAAACTTTTAAAAATGTTGGCAAAGTCAGTGTGAATGTCTGTCGGTCGGTGTGTATGTCTGTCTGTCTAATGTTTGCATGTGTTTGTTGATTGTGGAATACTTAAAAAAGGATTTTCCTCTTACGGTTCTGCCATTTCGAACAATTTAGTTAAACTACTTAAGAAGCTGTTGGCAATATTTACATTAAGCAACAACACAGCAACAACATGGAAACTTATACCAACCACATAAAATTGTAACACTTACAATATTTTTCATTCTTTTATAAACTAAAAACATTTTAACACCGTAGAATTGTGTTGCTTTTTAAGCAATTTTATTTCATTTTAACAATATTTTTTATATTTTTATATTTATAACATTATCATCACTACTTGAAAGCTTCGCAAAATAGAACAGATAAAATGCAAAACTATTCAAAATAGTGTTAAGGATCCTGTTTGTAATATTGTAGATGAAGAGTGTTTTGGCGCGAGAGACGTGGATGACAGCAGGAAAAACGTATTTGTTCAGGAAATGTTGGTGTTTAAATTCACAAATATATACTTTCCTTATTTTTTTGTTTAATATTTTTAGTTTTTGTAAAATAATTTTTTTATTGTTTTGTTTAGTTTAACACCGAAAGATTTAAAGTGGGGGAATTTATGCAAAATTATTCTATTCTCTGGTGCAAACACTTTATTGGAAATACTTGGTTGTGTTGTGTAAAAGCATTAGGAAAATTTAAATGCAAAAGAAAAAAAACGGGAGAAATAAAACAGAAAATTAGAATACATTAACAAGTGTGTGTAAATAATTTGTTTTTTGTTTACACATATTTCTATGAAAAGCATTAAGAAATTTAGAGAAAAACGCTTCAAAGCAAAAACCAGTCTCTCTAAATTTAAAGCATCTTCTCTCTTTTTTAAAAGATAAAATGTCTTTTTAATATCTTCTGAGCTTTTAAGACTCTTGTCTATAGACGTACTTAAGTTTTTTTTTCTTCTTCCCCTCATTTTTGAATCTTTTAGATGTGTGTGTATGTTTGCACATCATAATGACTAAAATACCTCGTTTGTCCTCAAGTGTTTACAGTTTCTTTGTCTTTTGATAATTTCTGTTTTATTTATACAGATATTTTATTCGTAAATAACCTTTAAATTATGTTAAATAATTGTCGTTGTGTAGTTATTTCTTAATTGTTTTAGACATGAAAAGAAGCTTAGAAAGCATTAACCTTAAAATATGATATTGGGACAAGGTTAGATAGAAATGCCGTTCATTCAGAGAAAACGACTCTTTTAAATGGGTTTAATTGAAATTATAGTTTTGAAATATTCATATTCATTAACTGTACAAAGTTGTATGACCTTCCCGTATTATATCAGTTATTTTTTATTATATAAAAAGTACTTTTTTGTTTGTATTAATTCAAGATTTTTGTGTAAAAGAACTTGTTGCCCAAAATGAGATTTCTTGGGTAAACTTTTTTTTCTTTTGTAAAAGGTGACTTTTTATACCCTCCACAGTGTTGCCAATTTAGCCATTTAGTGGCTAGATTTAGCCATTTTTCACCCTGTTCAGCCATTAAAAAATGAGTTTAGCCATTAGCCATATTTTTAGCCATTTTTCAACTTGCTTAGCCATGAAATTTTTTTGCCGTTTTTCTTTTAAAAGAATAATTTTTATTTTATTATAAAAATTTATAAAAGTAAAATAAACATTTTGAACAATTAAAACGCCTTTAATTTAATTCACAAGTTTAACAAATTTCGAAAATCGTTATAAACTTTGACGCTGACACATCTTTCAAAATAAAAGAACAGTATTCCACTATTAAATTTATAAAATGGATCAACACAAACATCGCTGTTTCTTTCTGGTTGCAAGTATTTCAAAAAAAGGATGTAGGCGGTAACAAAATTGTTTTAGACATTTCTGAATTGACTATAAAGTTGCTCTCACTTGCATGGTATAATGCTGAAGTAGAGAGGGTGTTTAGCCAAGTAAACATCGTAAAAAAGTAATTTGAGAAATAGGTTACATTAAGCAACCGTTAATTCGATTTTATCAAATTATAGTTAAATATTTTACAATACAATATTTATACCACCACCACAATGGAGAAGGTACTGTGCGTTTGTGCTGATGTCTGTAATACCTTAAAATATTGGTCCTTAGCCCACCTTTACGTATACCGATTGACTCAGAATCACTTTCTGAGTCGAATTAACGATGTTTGTCCGGCTGGCTGTCCATGTAAACCTTGTGCGCAAAGTACAGGTCGCAATTTAGAGATTATTTGATAAAATTTGGTACAAAGGTTCCTACGCCACAGGGTATCATAAAGTCGGGTTTAACCGACTATTCTTTCTTACTTGTTTTTTATTGTAGATCTGGACTCAAAAGGCTGGGTAAATGTTGTCGTGATTAAGATTTACCTTCAAATTATTTAAAACTTATGATTATTTGAAGCTAATGAGTGAGTGATTCCTATGAGATGAACAATAACGACATCGAATTTTTCGATGATTTAATTTTTTAATATTAATTTATTTTAAAATTTTTTTACGTTTATTCTTATTTAACAAATTGATCTTAACTCACAATTTCATCGTAAACTACTTTAAATTAATTATTTTTGTTTTGTTATTGAATTTTCATGTGTTTTTATTTAAAAAAGCATTTTGCCATTTTTTAGCCCATTTTTAGCCATTTTTTAGCCATTTTTTTCCGTAAATTTAGCCATTTTTGGTCACCAAGTTTTGGCAACACTGACCCTCCACCACAATTAGTTGTGAAGAGGGTATATTAAGTTTGTCATTCCGTGTGAAACTTTTTTATTATTCATCTCAGACCCTATAAAGTATATATATTCTGGGTCCTTGAGTAATTTTAAGTCGATTTAGCCACGTCCGTCTGTCTGTCCGTCTGTCCGTCTGTCAGGCTGTTTCGAAAAACTCAAATTGCTTGTAGTTATCCTAAGCAGTTTGGGATTGAAATCCAGCAAAATCGGTTCAATAGGATCTGAGCTATGAATCAAAATGTGGAACCACCACCTAAAAAAAATTGATAATTTTGTTACAAAAACTAACATAAATGGTTGAAAACTGCACAGAATTATATAAGATTTCGCAACAGTTCGTTTTATTTAACTGGAAATCACGTTGTAAAATTTCTTGAAGATCTGTTCATGATTAACCCTAGGCCCCATATAAGCCCTACTCCCGGAAAACAGTATAGTAAGCCTAAAACCCTAACTAACAATGTTATCATAACAAATTTTGGCACGTCACAGTTAAATAAGACTAAAAATGAAACTGTTAAGTTTCGTGAAGATCGGTCCATAATTAACCATAGGCCCCATATAAAACCTACTTCCAGAAAACAGTTTAGTACGCCTAAATCCGTAAAAAAGAATGCTATCATAACAAAATTTGGAACATATAAGTTTTACAGGACTAGAAATAAGACTGTGAAATTTCGTGAAGATCAGTTCATAATTTACCCTAGGCCCCATATAAACCTTACTCCCGGAAAACAGCTTAGTACGCCTAAAAACGTAAAAAGTAACGCTATCATAACAAAATTTGATACATCACAGTTTTATAGAACACTGACACTGTGAAATTTGGTGAAGATCGGTGCATAACTTACCATAGGCCTCATATAAAGCCCACTCTGGTAAAATAATTAAATACGCGGTAAACTTTCTTCCAGTTTAGCTTCATATGGCCAGAAAAAATGTTATGCAATTTTGTGATATACGGTCCATAATTTTCCTTAGATTCCATTTTAGCAGCCTTCGGAAATTTACTGCAAACGCTTAAACTAATTGCCCCGCTGTATTGAAATTTATGTTTTTTAATACCAGAAATCGTTCTGCAGAGTTTGGAATGATTGGTTCATAGCTTACCATTGCTTTTATATAATTTGTTCTCTTGAAAATCATTTAAGTTCATCTTAAACTGATATTCTACTAAAACTTTTTAAAATTGATTCTGATTGTCGATCAATAATTTTATAGAGGTCTAAACCGCAACAAATTTTAATGCAGATGTCTGTTTTTACAAAGATTATAATAATAAATAGACATCATACAGATATTAATCCTAAAACATTCGAAGTGTCGGTGGAGGGTATCAAAGATTCGGCACAGCCGAATATAGCACTCTAACTTGTTTTATATATGTATTGTAAGAAGTGAATTTTTGTAAAAAAAAATAAGATTATTGTGTGGAAAAAGTGACTTTTGTACAAAGTGGGACTTTTTGTAGGATAAGTGACTTTTTTGTGCAAAATGTGACTTATTATTGTACAAAGCGCAACTTAACGCCAAAAATAACATTGAAAGCAAAGACTTTCTACAGAAATTTGTATTAAATTTTAAAATTTTAAACGCTGCATATCTTTTGGCGTTGAAAGTTTTAAAACACAATATGAATTTAAGTGGAAAGCAACAACAAAATTTTAAAATAATTTTGACTTTGTTGGTGTTTTCAATGTTATTTTTGGTGTTTTGATGCGTTTAACACCATAAGGGACTTACTGTATAAGAAGTAATAGTGCTATATAAGACTAAGTCGAATCTTATATACTCTCCACCATGCTGCGATGATAACAGAAAGTATAATTATCAGGGAAACCATAAATATGAAATTGCATGTTTTTCCTTGTGCGACCAATGAAGACAGAAACAATAATTTATCCGTTTTAGAGCTTTTTATGAATTTTGGCATCGATTTGTTAGTGCATATTTTACCGTTTGCAGCATTTTTTTGCATAATTTAGTCAAAAGAGACTTTTTGCAGCATTTTTTAAGTGAATAGCGCATATTTTGCCTTTTTAAGGCATATTTTGCTTCATATATAAAATTTGTAGATGCCTTCAAGAGCTTTCGCAATAAATAATTTTTTTTTTCGAAAATCTGAATTAAAAGACATTTCGACATCTACATTTAATTTTTACTCTTAAATTGTAAGGCAAAGCATGTTGTCATTAAGGATAAATGTTAGGAGATGTGTATCTAGACCAATCTTTATTAATACCGATCGTCCAGAATCACTTTTAAAGTGACCTAACAATATCCATCCGTCCGTCTGGCTGGTTGTCTCTCCATGTTTGCCTTGTGCGCAAAGTACATGTTCCAAAATTGTTGAATATTGTGTCTTCAAATAAGCAATCTTTAATTTTTAGGGCATATTTTTAAAAATTTTCAGGGCATATTTTCCAGTTTTTACTGCATATTTAATGCGCATTAAACGCGTTTTTTAGAGCATATTTCTGGTTTCCCTGATAATAATTCTATTCTTTAGATATAAAATAATAAATTTTTGTGCCACGCTCACTTTTCCAATACCGCCCACATTTTGGCGGATCCTGTTTATTGATAACCCAGGGCTTGTAACTTAGTTGTTAACTTTCGCTCTTGGCATTCTAGTTATACAAAAATCTATAATGTCTGTATGGGATACGCCACGCCCATTTCTCTATTACCGCCCGTACCAAATTTGGACAATTTTTCTCGCTCCACTCTTTAGATATTAATAAATAAATTTTGTGCCACGCCCACTTGTACAATCCCTCCCAAATTGCGTGTATTGATAATTGAGATGGTTGTTTCTAATTTGGAAACTTTGGCTCTAGCCGTTCTCAAGATTAAAAAAAAATTACAAGGGATTAATGGGTACAATCAGTCATTTATTGACCGATCTTGCTGAATTTCAAAAGGAAACTTGAACAGAGTTGATGTGACATAAATATTTTACAGCCTTGTCACCATCGCCATTTTTACGGTCTACGGAAAATCGATTTTGACATGGACAAATGGACATCGTTAAATCAACTACGCTACGCAATAGCGCCAAGAATTTAAATAATTTATAGGGTCTGACATCAATATTGTTTAACAATTTGTAAATACTATTTAGGCAATTTATAAAGTGTTCAATTATGTCATATTAGAGGTATACGCTACAGTTTTATAAATGCGACATTCATAAAATTTAACCAAACACAATCAATAGGACACTTTGTGAATTGCCTATTAGCCTTCCGAAATACTTGTTTGTAGAAAAGGATTTTTCTTTTTGTAAAATTTGACTTTTTGTGCAAAATGGGATATTTTTGATTAGTTTTTTTTACTTTAACTTGAGAAAAATGCTATTTGTGAAGAAAATAATATAAAAATGACACTGTGCAAGAAATCGAAACTTTTTTTGAGACAAGCTGAGCACCTGTCGTTTTAACCTGATTCGGGTACGCTGAATCCAGTGGTGCCAGCCGTTTTTTTAGGTTAGCTATGGTTTCGAGATGTACCGTTATTTCAAAAATGGAGGAGGTTGCACAGCATATGTTCGCGTAACTCAAAAACGCTTTAGCTTATTGAAAAAACTTAAAAAACCGAAATTCCGCAATAATAATTTCTAATATGTGCCATTCGATTCAGCGTGCACGAATTATGTTAAAACGCATTTTGCCATGTAATTTTTTAAGTTAGGCAAGACTCTCATAGCCGTTTTCACCAAATTATTTAAATTTAAATTTTTGTTTGTGCATAATCTTTGATACCCTCCACCGACAGTTCGAATGTTTTAAGAGTAATATCTATATGCTCTCTATTTGTTATTAATTTATCTCTATAAAAAGAGTCATTAGCATTAAAATTGGTTGCGGCTTAGACATATATTAAATTGATGACCGCCAATCAGAAAGTTTAATGCTTTTTTTTTAGCAATCTTTACTAGCTTGAGTAAAACGTCATGATTCGTAACAGTTTAAGCCGAATTTAAATGATTATCAGGAGAATAATTTATATTGGAGACATGGTAAGCTAAGAAACAATCATCCCAAAATTATGCAGAGTGAATTCTGGTATTAAAAGACATACATTTCAATACAGTGGAGAAATTAGTTTTAGCGTTTGCAGTGAATTTCAGAAGGCTGCATTAAATGGATCTAAGGGTTATTATGGACTGTATATCATAAAATTGCATAACATTTTTTCTGGCCATATGAAGCTAAGTGGGAAGAAAGTTTACCGCAATATCTATATATATCTGCTACGGTTTTAGGCGTATTTAATTATTTTACCAGAGTGGGCTTTATATGAGGACTATATCAAATTATGGGCCGATCTTCACGAAAATGTACAGTCTTATTTATTGTCGTATACAACTGTGCCGTACTAAATTTTGTTATGATAGCATTATTAATTATGATTTTAGGCGTACTAAACTGTTTTCCGGTAGTGGGTTTATATGGGGCCTAGGGTAAATTTTGGACCGATCTTCGCGAAATTTTACAGGGTGACTTCCAGTCAAATAAAACGAATTTTTGCAAAATATTATGTCGTTCCGTGCATTTTTCCACCATTTATGTTACTTTTTGTAACAAAATTATCAATTTTTTTAAGTGGTGGTTCCAGTTTTTGAATCATAGCTCTGATACTATCAACCCGATTTTGCTGGATTTCAATCCCAAACTGCTTAGTGTGTTATTCGTACTTGAATTTTTAAGTACGATTTGTGATTGAAGTTAGTATAAAAAGATTAATTTTTCCCGAGTGTTTTTCTTTCAGTGTTCTTAAAAGGTTTGTTTTATTAAATCATAAATACATAAAACGATTTAAATAACGGTTATTGAAAATTATTCCCATTTTGTGCCAGGTCTGCTGAAATCTTCGTATGATTAAAATATGCAAATTTTACAATATTCCTTATATGACTTAAATCGCTACACAAATCCTGTTTTATGTCTTTCACAGAAAATTAAAATTGCGTAAAAAACTTAAAAGATTATAATTTTTTTTTTTTTTTTTTGATAAGTTCTTGTTAAAAAAAAATCAATCAAACTTATATAATGCCCCTGTAAAAAGGTCCTTTGAAAAAGGATAAAAGGTCATATTTATTTTCCTACCCGGATTATTTTAAATAAACCAACTACTTAACACCAATTCGTGTCTAAAATATTCTGCCAGAAAAAATCCCAAACGCCATTGAGAAACCATCAAATATTTTAATCTGAATTTAACCAGACATACACAACTGAATTTTAGTGTTGGAATAGAAGAGAAAAGCGTAACATGAATGAAACGAGTATGTTAGAAATTTACATAAATATTTTTTGTTGAAGGGACCTAAAATAGGCTTAACACTTAAATGCCAGTAAATGAAAAATTTGATTTTTTTCTGAAAATAAACAAAGAATAAAAATAAAAAGAAATTGATTTGTGGTTGAAATAAAAGGTAACGAAGAAACCCCAAATTTCTTTTTTGCAGTAAATTGTTTTCAATGACAAAGATAAACTCAAATTTTAAGAGTAGTTTGAATGGTAGAGGGGCTTGCTTTTTAAAGTCAATTGTTTACTCTTTAACTACAGTTGGAATAATTTCTATTTATCGCACTTGATCAACAAGAGGGTATTAACTCAAAATTAACTAACAATATCAATATCTATCAATATCTGCTGTAAAAATTTCAACGCATTTCGATTATTCTTTCATCCCGAAAACCACATTTCATGCCATTTTCGTGATAGTGTAGCGACTACTTTTATATTAGGAAAAAGGTAGTATTTTGAGTAAGTACAAAAGTTTATATAAAAATGCATTCATGTTTTCATAAAAAATGTATTATTATTATTCAATTAAAAAAATCAAATTGTTTAATTTAAATTTGGTTGTATTTTGAGTTGAAACTATTTTGTTGAAAAAAAAAACATTTGGATACTTTATTAAAATTTCAACTAAAGCGCCACAACTCAAAATAATTTAAAAAAGAGAAGTTTCAGACATAGATTTGTTTGCTATAATTGCAAAAATTTTAAGGAAAAACTATGTAAATATATTTTCAAATGGAATTAGCCTACTATGATATATTCGGATTTTCAAATTTTTTTAAAATCTAACCACAAACAGGTTTTCATCTCTACTTTTAAAAATGTTGAGGTAATTGCCTCTTGTTGATCATATTTATTCCTAAAAGTCCTACAAGGAAGATAGGGCCATTTCAAAATCATTCCAACTAATCTTTCACTAGCAAATCGCTTTTTTCAGCCCAGCTACGTCCGGTCGTTCTAATTTCTTACGCGAGGTTGAATTTTCATTAAGTTTTAGGTCCGCCAGCACGACTCTGCCCTTGAGAGTTCCAGTCTAAGGCAGTTTCTGTGATGTCATCTGGTGGCTTCCTTAGGGTATGACCTATAAAGCTCCATTTACGCTTGCAGATTTCGGTTTTGACAGGCAATTGATTAGTAGCCGTTTACGGCACGTCATTGCCTATGCGAACATGCCAAAATATACTTAATATCATACGTATAGTGTATACTGTTCACATCTTTGTGAGGGGATTTCCACGATTCGCATTGATATAAGAGTATACATTTTGCATTCCTGTTGAAAATTCGTATCTTCGTTCAAGTCGAGAGTTACGTGGAGTTCTATAGCAAGCTGAGCGAAGCTTACGCATTGTATGCCCTTCTCAATATGCTCTTAAAATCTTGGGGGAAGTTTCTAAAAGACCTAACACCATTAAGAAGGGCGTTCCAAAGTACAAAAATTTGACAGTTGGGGCGTTAAATTTTAGTCCTTCCCCAGCAGCCATCGGCTGAACCATACGTTTTTCGTCTTGCATGTCGTTGAATGTGTGGGGGTGTAGGCGTATCTCATTCGCGTAATCTAAATCTACTAATCAACTCCGATGAATAATTACTCTACTTTTTCCAAACTGAGAGCAAAAACGCTTTAAGTTGTGATTTAAAGAAAATCAATTTTTTTTTCCAATGAATTAAATTTCTGTTTATGAACAACTTTACAGCAATGCAGAGTTTTGTGCAAAATTATTATTTAGTTGCTAACCATTTGCTAATTTTAGCAATATTCGTCCTAAAACCTTCCACTTTTCGGCCACATTTCAAAAGTTTAAAGTTCCAATTATTATCTGTGTTTACTTTGTTACAAATTAAAGCTTATTTTCTAATTCTATAGCATGTTTATCAGTTGGTTTGCTTAACTTAATTTAGGCATAAAAACCCTTTTCAAGAGCCCCTCTGCTCTTATTAACTCTCGCAACACATTTTCCACTCCTGCATTTTAAGGATGACTTAATTTGTATACAGATTTTTTCATACGATTTTATGTTGTTTCATAATTTAACTAAAACATGTACCGGATGCTGTTGGTATTAGTTAGTGTTAGTTTATGTTAACGCACACACACACACAGAGAGAGGCAAACACAAACACACTTACTCTTTTATGCCACAGCATATACACTCGAAATTTTATCTTCATATTATAGATAATTTACATAATTTTGCAACGGCATAAGAGGCAGAAAAGAGATAAAGTGCTTTTCCTTTAGGAGTAAAGAGAGAGATAGAGGGAAAAAGTGTTTGTTTCTGTATGTGTGTGTGTGTGTGTGTGTGTGTTATATTACAACCAAGATATAGGATGTCATCTGCTATCATATGTTTACTTAATATATTTTACATTGTGTAAACTTTACATAATTTAACTTAACCTAACCTCAATAGTGTAGTGTTTATGTAAACAATTATTGTTGGCTTTGTGTGTGTTTATGTGTGTGTGTTAAGGTAACTTTTTTTATTTATTTAGTGCCCTCAACAATCTTTATGACAACATTATTATAAATTTAATATTAACAATTTAAAAAAAAATTACTACTGTCATTTTTTTTTTAAATTACAGATATAACATAATCAAAAACTTACTTGAACGATGTTTACAAAGTAAATACATTAAAAAACTGGATTTCTTAGAAAATTTTAGTTCTTCGATGAGATATCAAAGTTTCCCTAGAAATCATGAATAAGTTTTTTTTCCAACATAAAATTTACTTACACAACTTTTACAGTCTTTCTTGAACTGTTAACTACCATTTTTTCTTGTTAAATTTAATTTAAATGTAGTTTTCCTTTGACATGAAACCACTTTTACAATTTCAAACTTTTTGGTTTCGGTTTTTAAGTGTAATTTCATTGAAAAACATGCTGTATACGGGGAATACGTTGTTGCGTTTTAAAGCGTATGATTAATGTGAATTAAATATTCATCATACGTTTGGGTGAACATTTAAGAGTAATGCGTTTGATTAAAATAAATTACAAACTTTGCTGAAACTTAAAAGAAAGTCAAGCAAATTATTGTAAATTGCAGAAATTTCTTTTCTGGTTAGTTTAACAGTAATAACCGCCACATCAATGCAAAGTTGAAGGTAGAATAAATTTCTAGAATAAGTAAATGTAATTAATCCTTAAAAGAAAATAAAGTTTAAAAAAAAAATCAAAAAATAGACTTGCTGCATGAAAACTTTAAAGTAAGCCAAGAGAACAGGAAACATAAGCTTTGTGAAAAAGGCCCAAATACACTGGTCAAATTCCCATCCAGCATTAAGGTTGAATTAGTGAAAAAGAGTTTGTATGTATGACACCGACGATGCTTGATGGAAAAACAAAATATTTAGATATTAAACATGCTTGACGAGTGATTTTGATGAATGTATTGACGTAACTCTTCAAGCACCCACACAATTTAAACGTGATTTCAAACCGAACAGACGCTGAATAAAATGCTTTGAAGGAAAAAAATGTTTTTTAAGGCCAGTTTACACGGTAATACAATGTATTACGACTTTGTAGAATCAAAATATTATGAAATTCTCTCCGTGTTTAAAAGAAAAAAATAAAAATCTTTTGTAAGTATAATTCATGTTTACACGGATGGTATAAGTAAAATCAAAAATAATAACAAAAAAGCAGATGGTTGCAGTTTTAAATATTTACAAAAACAACATGAAAATTTCCTGAGTTGATTTTAGTTGTTTTTGTAATTGTATAAAAATGCTATCACCTTTAATGTACTCCGTTAAAATACACCTCTGGTGTGATGAGAATACATAAGTTTCTAAAATGGTTTAGAAAAAAACCATTTACCGACCGCTTGTCAGATTTTGTATCCGTATTCTCTCTTACTCAATACATTTTGCTTTTACATGATAAGATTTTTCTCATTCTACATAATCTTTCGACATGTCGTAATACATTATATTACCGTGTAAACTGGCCTTTAATAATTTTCTCCTTCTTTTCTTCAATTTTTTTTTTTTAATTATTATAAAGCAACACATTTCAAAGTATGTAATCACAATTAAACACTTTTTATCTATATTTTAATATTTTTTGCTCCTGCTGTTGTCACTTTAAAATAAATTGCAAAATGAATGCTTGACAGCTGATCCAGAAAATGTATGTTCTAATGTCAAGCACACGTACACGAGCTTGATGTCAAGAATTTGACAAGTGTATTTGGGCCTTAAAGCTTGACTTTTTTATGTAAAACGTGACTTCTGAACGTGAACGTGAATTCTGGTTTTTTCACTACATTTGTTTGTGTGTGTGCCTGTTTTGTAAAAAAAAATGTGAATTTTCCTGAAAACTTTTTTCTTTTTAAAAAAAATCAATGTTTATGTCAAAAATGGATTTTATATCAATTTGAAATTTTGTGCAAAATGTGATTTTTTGTGAAAAATTTTTTATTGAAAAATGCGAGTTTTTGAGAAAATATTTTAATACAAAAAAATTAATTTGTATACCCTCCAACACTAGTAGTGAATATCTGTCCGTCCATCTGTCCTTCTGTTGCAAACACGCTTGCTTTCTAAAGACTCAGCAGAAAAGAACGATTTTTTTTGTCAAATTGTTGAGGCAATCAAAGATTCATCATGTAACAATTTTACTTATTTAATGTAAAAGAATCTTAATTTGTATAAAAAGTAAATTTTAAACAATATGAATTGTGCTGTGAAATGAGAGGCTTTTAAAAAGGCGTGACTTTTTTTTGCAAAAGTTGAATTTTTTGCTAAATATATCGGGTGATTTTTTAGCTATTATCTTTTTGGCAACACTGGTTTAAACAGCTGACGCACGTTTCGTGTTTTGTTTCACTGTCAAACATCTTCAGTTTGGTCTATCATTTAACCATGAATCGTCTTACAAACGAACAACGCTTGCAAATTATTGAATTTTTTTATCAAAATGCGTGCTCTGTTAAGAAAGTTAATCGCGCGCTTCTTCCATTTTATGGTCAGCTCATTTTTGGCTCAATGGGTACGTTAATAAGCAGAATTGTCGATTTTGGAGTGAAGATCAGCCAGAAGCATTGCAAGAGCAAAGTCACAGTTTAGTGCGTTTTATGGGCTGGTGGTATCATTGGACCGTACTTCTTTAAAGATGATGCGAATCGTAACGTAACTGTGAATGGTGAGCACTACAGTGAGATGATATCCAACTTTTTTTTGCCCGAAATGCAAGAGCTTGAATTGCATGACATGTGGTTTCAACAAGACGGTGCCACAAGCCACACAGCACGCTTAACAATGGACTTATTGAGAGGCGAGTTCGGTGAACATTTTATTTCACGTTAGCGACCGGTCAATTGGCCGCCTAGATCGTGCGATTTAACGCTTTTAGACTATTTTTTGTAGGGCTATGTTAAAGCTCGTGTTTATACACACATGCCAGCTTTAATTGACGCATTGGAAGACAACATTGAAGCATTTATTCATGAGATACCGGCCGAAATGTTGGAAAGAGTATGCCAAAATTTAACTAAGCGGATGGAACATTTGAGGTGCAGTCACGGTCAACATTTGCATTAAATATCCGTCAAACATTAAATTATATGGACCGTACTATCGATTCAAATAAAGATTTCATCAATTTTTCTGAATTTTATGTGTTTTTTATTTTAAACTTTCCATAGCTCTTAAAAATCACGCTTTACTTTCAGTTATAAAAAGAAACTTTTAAAGTTCAAAAATGTCATTAAATTCTGAAAAAGGTTTTTTATTGTGCCAAAAAAGTGATTCTTAACCACGAAGAAAATCCGATGATGCAACATTATTTTATATATTGCAAATTTAATTTTTAATTTACTTAATTTTATTTAACAAAATATTCAACGGTTAAAAAATTCCCCACCAGCTTTTAAAGAGTACTTAAAACCACTTTGTGGTCATTTAATATTTAATATGGCTGTCAAACAGGGATTAGCATAGAATATTTTAATGCCCGGTTATCAACTGACATGATAAAAATTGTCACTTTAGAGACAAACAAAAAAATAGAAATATCGTAAAATTGTTTTCACACATGAAATGACCGAATAAATGGAAAACTATTTTGGATGATGCAGGTTTAAAAACGTTTTAAATGGTGCCATTAAACTTAATGTTTATGTTGCTCTTCATTTTCCATCCAAACAGCCAGCCAATACAAAAAAGTAAAAAAGGCTATTAAAAAAAAGTTGTTTAAATGCCTTAAAAACTTAATCCCTTAAAGGTTTATTTTGTCTTTATCTTCATTTCTTTTTTTATTTTTGTTGTTTACTGTGCTTTTTAACAAATACTTTAGTTTCTGTCATTATTTGTCACAACAAAATTAACTTGTTACAATGAATGACAGACACTAAGATGGCAAAAAACATTCAGACAAAAAAATTAAAACAAAAAAAAATACAATGAAAACAAAAAAAAAAATAAAACAATCCTGGAAATTGTAATCAAAACAACACAAAGCCATGTATACAAGAACAAGTACAATTAAACTCTTACTCACACTCTCGCACACAGTTAATGAGTGTGTGTTTTTGTGTAAAAACAACTTTATTTCAGTTTGTCCTTTTTTATCAACATAAGTCAGGACCAGCAAGGCATTATATCACACACTTAATATAAAATAAAACAACAAGTATCTTCAACTACAAGCTGTACATTCCTCTAATTGTACTACAACACATAAACAGTCGCAGTAATACCACCACCACTACAGCAAATGTAACACAAACACTCTCGACATACAATAAAAGCTGCGTATACAATTTATTTTGTTGCTGCTATTTTCATATTAGTTGGAACGACACTCACATATAAACATTAATTACATTTATAATAAATTATGAGATTCATTTTTTTCTCCTTGAATGAATGAGTACTTTCCCTTTGCTGGTACGGAATGATGGTTAAATATACGTTTGTAAAAAACAAAAACAATAAAAAACGCATACAGCTACCAAAAATTTTAACAGCTGATATCAACTTATTAGAAAGATTAAAATCTTCTTTAGAAAAGAGATGTGTTTTTTATATTTGCATTTTTTCTGTAAAACTTTAAGTGATGAGACTTTTTGTGTAAAAAGTTACTCTTTGTGTAAACATTACTTTTTGTGTAGAAACTTACTTTTTGTGTAAAAAGTTACTTTTTGTGTAAAAGTTTCTCTTTGTGTAAAAAGTTACTTTTTGTGTAAAAAGTTACTTTTTGTGTAAAAAGTTACTTTTTGTGTTACAAGTTACTTTTTGTGTAAAAAGTTACTTTTTGTGTAAACATTACTTTTTGTGTAAACATTACTTTTTGTGTAGAAACTTACTTTTTGTGTAAAAAGTAACTTTTTGTGCAAAAAGTTACTTTTTGTGTAAAAGTTTCTCTTTGTGTAAAAAGTTACTTTTTGTGTAAAAAGGTCCTTTTTGTGTAAAAGTTACTTTTTGTGTGAAAACTTACTTTTTGCGTAAAAAGTTACATTTTGTGCAAAAAGTTACTTTTTTAATGAAACTTTTTGTGTAAAAAGTTACTTTTTGTGTAAACATTACTTTTTGTGTAGAAACTTACTTTTTTGTAAGAAGTAACTTTTTGTGTAAAAAGTTACTTTTTGTGTAAAAATTACTACTGTGTAAACACTACTTTTTGTGTAGAAACTTACTTTTTTGTAAAAAGTAACTTTTTGTGTAAAAAGTAACTTTTTGTGTAAAAAGTTACTTTTTGTGTAAAAAGTTACTTTTTGTGTAAAAGTTTCTCTTTGTGTAAAAAGTTACTTTTTGTGTTAAAATTTACTTTTTGTGTAAAAAGTTACTTTTTGTGAAAACATTACTTTTTGTGTAAACATTACTTTTTGTGTAGAAACTTACTTTTTGTGTAAAAAGTAACTTTTTGTGTAAAAAGTTACTTTTTGTGTAAAAGTTTCTCTTTGTGTAAAAAGTTACTTTTTGTGTAAAAAGTTACTTTTTGTGTAAAAGTTACTTTTTGTGTGAAAACTTACTTATTGCGTAAAAAGTTACATTTTGTGCAAACAGTTACTTTTTTAATGAAACTTACTTTTTGTGTAAAAAGTTACTTTTTGTGTAAACATTACTTTTTGTGTAGAAACTTACTTTTTTGTAAAAAGTTACTTTTTGTGTAAAAAGTTACTTTTTGTGTAAAAAGTTACTTTTTGTGTAAAAAGTTACTTTTTGTGTAAAAATTACTACTGTGTAAACACTACTTTTTGTGTAGAAACTTACTTTTTGTGTAAAAAGTAACTTTTCGTGTAAAAGTTACTTATTGTGTGAAAACTTTCTTTTTGCGTAAAAAGTTACTTTTTGTGTAAAAAGTTACTTTTTGTGTTACAAGTTACTTTTTGTGTAAAAAGTTACTTTTTGTTTAAAAATTACTTTCTGTGAAAAAAGCTACTTTTTGTGTAAAAAGTTTTGATATTACAACGTTATGCTCCATAAATTAAGGGATCATTCATTGGTTTCTTGAGTAGCTGGTATTTCAAAGCGATTTCAATTGATTTATATTTCTAAGTGCACCATTTGAAAAAGCTTTGAAAATTGCTCACTCGGATATGTAGTTAATCACTGATGGGTGACTTGTATGGAAAATAAATTATTATATTTTGGAAAAAGATTGAACGGAAGGTTATTTGTTTTTGGTAATTATTATGAATATTGTAAAGAATGGGACTTTCTGTGTAAAGCTATTAATTACTTTTTGTGTACCAGAAAATCAGGTGGCTCCTAGTACGGAAAAAACTAAGCTCTTCGTTTTTTTTTTTTTTTTTGTGTTAGAAAATTAAAAATATCTTTGACCTTTCCGAAAAAATTTTATTTTAAATCGCATGTTTTTCTTCATTTCCCCTTCAGCCATAACTAAATATTTGGTCTCTGGTGTTAAAGACTAAGGCCTGGGTAAATAACTTAATTTGTGTACGAAATCGTATGAATATAATTGTATACATATGCTCATGTGTAACATTTAATACTCTTATATGGTTGTAATTGTTAAAGTGGGTGTAAAGGATATTTTTAATACACAAAATCCAACAAAAAAAAATGTCATACACACACACACGCACATTCTAGAACAGGCTACGAATAAGAAAAAAAAATATTTTAAATTTACAACCACTACGTATTTGAATCTGTTGGTGCGTTAAAAAAGAAAATAGAATAAAAAACTTTTACGTCCAATGTCACTTACAATTATTTTTATTTTTTGATTCGTATTTGTTTTAGCGGAAAAACAGAAAATTGTAACAACAATGTACGTGTGTACTTGTTGGCAATTTGTTTATTTCAGTTTTTATCATTTTTTTCATATCCTTTAATTTATTTAAATATTCCAGCATCCTTTTTTCTATGGTTGCATGGGAGAAAAAAAATCTACTAATAAAAAAGATAAAAAGGTAAAACAGAAATAGTAAAAAATTTCCTTTTACAATCATTGGTTCTTTCATACTCTTATGTGTAATTTACATGATTTATATACACTATCAAAACTTGTGCTTTAATTCTTACGCATTAGTGTGAACTCTGCGGGATATTGAAGGCCTTAAGAAATTTTTGTAGAGTCCTGCTGGAATTATTTGCCCAAAAAGCTCAAATTATAATAATTTTTATTATTTATTAAAACTTAAACAGCTACTACGTTAGTGGCCCCCCCTTTCTTTCGTGGACTACATATTTCTATGTCAAAATTTATGTTTCTTGGTTTAAGCCAAATAATATAATACAATTTCATTAGATTATCTTGATCCAGCTGTGGACTCGGTTTATTGATCACTGCGAATTGAAATATTAGACCACCCTTTAAGCACTTAAGCTTTAAAAGGCCTTTAATGTTTTAAAAAAATTATCAATTACCCGTTCTCTGTTAGCCTTGTAAATTTAGCCCATTATTTATAATCCCATATGTAAGTACCCTTCTTCTAGTTTTACACACATAAAAATAAATTTACACAAATAGTTGATACTGCTGTTGCTATTAATTTACATTGGCTTGCCTTTTAATGTTGAAAAAAGCGTAGCAAAAGAAAAAAAACCTAACAAAATTAAAATGTGACAAACAAAACGAGAGCCATAAACGTTGGTTATTTATTACATTTATTTAATTTATTGCCTTTCCTTTACAAAACACTACAAACAAACCATAATTTGAATTAAATGGGAAAATATATTATAAAACCCACCAAAAAAAAAACGAAAAACACGCGTTCTCTAAAACACTAACACAAATACTAAATAATCCAATACACACTCACCTACACAAATAAGCGTATATGCAAACAAATACAACTATGTAAATGTTCTGTGTTAATTGTATGACATTGTAAAAAAAAAAAAAAAAACAAAACAAAAACTCATATAAAATTGTTTAACAATGTGTAAAATAATTAACACATTCAACAAACACTCGCATGCAAACTCTCATCTAAACGAGTAAATGACAACATGTTTTAAATTATTAAATGAAAATAAAAAAAACGGTAGAGAGAGAGGGAAAGAGGAAAAAGCGGACAGAGAAAGTAGCAGCGTGAACAAACACTTAAATATTTAGAAAACCGTAATTAATTGGTTTTTTTTTTTTTGCAACGCGATTTGTTGTTTTTATTTGTGCATTTGTTTTCTCAATTGCTACTTAAAAACTTAAATTTGATGTCACAGCTTTTTGACCCAGTTGATTAAAATTCCAAAAAAACCAAAAAAAAAAAGAACACCTGTGAAATAGAACAAGATGAATTCACCTTTAGTTTATTTCAATCAGTCTCAAAATATATAAACATTTTATGCACCTAGATTTTTTGCTAAAAATTCGGTTTTGTTTCAAAAAGATTCCCGATATTTACAGCCAGATTACAAGGCTCCAAGGAATGTCATTGTACTGAAAATTGTTTCCCCATATCGTTAGTCTAATGTAGAAAGGCCCTAACTCGATTTTTTTCGAAATTGAGTTTTTTAGGGATTCCAATACATTTCCCACAAATTTAATACAAAAGCGTCAAAAATATCAGTTTAACAAGCAATTGAAGAAGGCATTTTACATTATGATACATACAGTTGCTATTATGTTTTGCCTTCTTCTGTAAAGTTGCATTTATGTGAGTTAGGGCCTTTCTACATGAGACGATATGCAAAATCTCAAGTCAAAACTACTTATTTTGTAAAATACTTGTTTGTCCAAAATTTAAATATTTATTTAAAAAAAGGGTGGCCCATCTATAATGCAAATCAAACAAAAAGTTTTCCGAGAATTATCTTACGCCTGGAACAGAATAAAGTAGTTGTAGTAGTAGCTGTAGTAGTGACGAATGATGTGTAGCGCTCCAAAGTCCAAAATTTCGAATTTTTCGCTTCAACTGCAACGACTACTACAACTACGTATTCTGCCGTTTTAACTTATGGCAGCTTGTAGCGGTATTCGTAACGATGGACTACAGCGACTATTCTGTTCCCCACTTTAATATTTTTATTATTATAAAGCGATCTATGACAATTATGTGTGCAACAAAATACTGGCAAAATCCTCGCCACGCCTTCAATGGCATACCTCTGGTCGGATAGTCTATATTTCAACGACTCTAATGGTGTTTTCTTTTCTGACAATAATGTTCCATATATGCTACCATTCGTGCGGGTTTTTGTTCCATTCTAAAAATATATGCAAAAATGTGAGAAGTTGTCGTTTTCCTTTCTTAAAATGTTGCAACAATAAATGGCAAATTTGTTCCATTTCTTACCCGCAGTTATAACTGAGTGTGAGATAATACCCTTTTTTGCATCTGCGTAAAGTACTTTTTTATGTAAGCAAGTATTTTTTTTTCTTGTGTTTGCGGACAATTTGCGTTATATTGTGATTTTTAATTATATTGTGATGGATATAAAAACTTTTTGTTTTTCGTTTGTTTTACTTTTATTACATTTTTTTTGTCGCAAAATTTTTAACAACAGCTGACATTAATTATTGAAAATCAGTGATGTTAACGCTTATTGGAATTGTAAGAAAATTTAATGTTGAAAATTGCTACAAGCGTGGTGAGTATCGCTTTTAGTACAAACTTTGCATTCAATATTTAACACGCCAAATACACATTAAGGCTCAGTTAGCCGGGAGTAATAGTAACAGTAACCTTGCCGTAAAAAAGTAAGACCAATCTATTTCTTACAGATTGAGGCGTAACATCTTACTGCTAACTGTAATCGTTCTAATTGCTTTACATACAACAAAATGAATCAGCTGATTTTCAACGTTACTGTTACTCCTGGCTAACTGAGCCTTTAGTGTTGAATGTAAAACGTAGCTATTATTTTGTTCCATTGTAATTTAGAAAAATGTATCACTTTGTAAGGCTTCGTGTAACCTAATAAATATATTACACAACTATAATGCATCATTATTTTTTAGAAAAGAAAACACCATAAGACATGATTGGCGTTAAATGTCGTTAATGTGCCGAATTATCTCACCCTTGAGCTCTGGAATTGTTCTTGGCTTATTGACGTACACTTTTTTCTTTCGCACGATCATGGCGGCCAACTAACATCGCCACGACGTGAGATAAAACGGCCATTGAATTTCTCGCTCAAAATAGCAATTGTTTCGTTAATTGTGCGGCAAGGGGTACCATCCTGTTGGCACCACATTTTGTCCAGGTCCATTTCATTTATTTCTGGTCACAAGAAGTCCATTATCATCTTGCGATAGCGAATACCATTCACGGCAACTGACCTCATTTTTGTAGAAGTACTGCCCGCAAGACGAACATCCACAATTGTTTTCACTTTTCCTACAAAATTTGTGCACAATTCTCCCCATTGTAGAAACATTTGGTCGATTATGCTGACCAAAAAAATCACAAAGTGCACAAAATGCATTTTGATATGAACGTCCATTTTCGTAAAAGGCTCCAACAATCTTGACGCTCTGCTCAAATGTGTACCTTTCCATGGTTAAATCTTTCAAACACTGAAAAAAAGAAAGGTCGAATTAAGTTTGGCAAAAAACTTGACGTTAAGGTGTAACTTACAAATAACATCGTGCATTAGGTTGAACCACCCTTAAGATCAAGTCCATATAGGTCTTTCTAGTTCTTCTAAAGATGAACTTTCAACAATGTTTTAATTTTTTTTTCGATCAATCAAATTTTTAAGTGTCATGGACCGTGCCAAATTTAACAAACATAAATACCAACATAATAAGTTCAAAAAACATTTCAATTCAAGTTTCAATTACAAAAGAGTGAAAGAGGAGACATTTTAGTACTTCTTTATATTTTACCATAAGATAATGATGTAAAATCGGTGTAAAACAATAACTTGCAAATGTTTAAAACCCGAAAATATTGATTCAATCGGCCATGCTCCGGAAGTCAAGTACGATGCTCTGGAAATCAAACTAAAGTCAAATAAAACCTCTAATTTGCTCATATATGACAAACTGATCATTTCCGGATGACACAGCTTTTCTAAATTCGCATGTGAGCCTGTAAGTAGCTTCTGGCTTTATAAATTGACGAATTCAAGTAAACGAGCTAAAAAGTAAACAACAGGGGAATTTAAGACAAGATAAACTCAATTTTTATTGTTGGTGTTTTGTCTAAGCTTTGATATCGTTGCAAGTTAGACTTAAGTGTATGTAATTCTCATTCGCTTTACAGTTTTAGGTTTGTGGGCACAAAGATTTTATTCTGCAAAGATTTTTGTATGGAGACTTTGTGTTACTATGGACCGACTATCACCATTCTTTATAGGCTTCGTCAGGGCTGCCAGATTTGACGATTTATCGTCATTTCGAAGATTTTTTGTTCCGAAATTTGCAAAGTGCCGATTTGCTGATTTTTTGAAAAAAGTGACGATTTTTTTCATTCTCCAAAGTCTTTCTGACAATTTCGTTTTTTAATCTTTGAATCTGTCCTTCCTTTACAATAGCGGGAGGCGGAACGTTTTCTTTCGCTTAGCTATACTTTGTTTATCTTTCGTCAAACCATCATCGAATGAACCTTTTACGACTCCATGTATAAATCATTTTTTCAACAATTTGAGGGCGAGCATTTTACGAGTTGTAAGAGAATATCTACAAAAAATTTGTGAGTTAATCCACTTCAAAGAAATTATAAACTTCGTGGGTATTTGTTTTATTTTTATTGTACAAAAAGGACGAATTGTACCAGTGTACCAATAAAGTTTCGATTGTACCAAATTTGGTACAATTATACCACAAATCCCAACAGTGATCTACATGAGTCTCATACGATTCTTGACATTAAAGTCTCGTTAGATTATATTTACACACCTCTTAAACGATTCCCACAACGAATGAAGAAGCGTCTTTCGCTGTGCTATGAAAGAATCAAACTCGTGTTACAATTTTTTCCATTTGAGGAATCTTCTACGATTAAGAAATGCGGTCATCGACGAACAAACACGCTCTTCATGAGGCTCCCGTGTGAGGAATCTTCTACGATTAAGAAATGCGGTCATCGACGATCAAACACGCTCATCATGAGACTCCCGTGTGAGGAATCTTCTACGATTAAGAAATGCGGTCATCGACGATCAAACACGCTCTTCATGAGACTCCCAGTAGCTCTTACACGATTGGAAATGCTAGCTGGGTATGAAGTAATTATGTTTTCGTATGAATGTTTTTTTTTATAAAAATCAAGCAAAAATTGTTTAAAAAAAACAAAATTTTAAATTGTCCGATTTTTTACGATTTTTCGAAACGATAAAGACGATTCTTATTTTTTCTCAGGAAACTGACAATTTCCTCACATATTTATCTGGCAGCTCTGGGCTTCGTCCTCGTGAAAATTTTAGATTATGTTCATCAAAGTTTCTCTAAAATTGCGACCGGTACTTTGTGCAAAAGGTCTACATGGACATCGTTAGATCGACTCAGAAAGTGATTCTGAGTTGACCGGTATACTTAAAGGTCTAAGACCAATATTTTAAGGTGCTGCAAACATTAGCACAAACGCATAATACCCTCTTTACTATTGTGGCGTAAGACATAGTCGCTCTTACAATAAGGGATAAAAGGTCTATGCGGCCCTTAGAGCTGTTGACAGATTTTGGTGTTCCCCATTTTACAGAAGAATTTTTATTAAAAAATTTTATATCAAAAAAATTAGTTTACATTTTTGATCCACTTAATTCCCTCAAACATACAATGCTATTAAATCCTGCAATTTTTTTTTTTTTCTTTTTATTCTTTGTCTATCAGTCGTCGAAATAGATTAATTTTTTTAAGAAACTATTTTCGCTTTTAATTTTTATTACAGTGGCGGTATAAAAATGCTTTTAAAAGATTCAAGGACTGTTTCAACTTTGTTTTTTACTTAAGGAAAAAATACTTAAAATGTTTTGCGTTTAACTCTCCTCTCCCTGAAATTATGCAATGATTTCTTCTCTTTTTTCTTAAGATTAAAATTTGTACTACAAATTTTCTAAAAATCATCTTAAAATACATAAACATAGAGAGCTTTTCATTAATGATTTCCTTTTTTTTTATTTTTTGCTAGTTAAGCTCTTTTAAGGCACTTATCTTAATAAGAATATGAAGCATTTTCTAGATAATCTCTTTTGTAAAAATACCAACTCTATAGAGTCTTGGCAGCTTAATTGAAGCACTTCAGACTGCTGCACTTTCAGCCGGGGGTAAATTTTCTTTTATTTCTTAAATAATTTTTATATTTATTAAATGGCAAAAAAAATTGTTTGTTATTTTTTAACGAATATAATATTAAAGAAATTAAGAGCATTTAATTATTTGGCCTTTTATGTAAATTTTATTTTTTTATTCATTTTTTCTTTGCATTATTTATTTTAGTAATTGGGTTGGTTCTGTGTGTGTATCTTTTGCAGCAGAGTTTCAACAATGTCATGTGTTTTTAAATTACCCCTGAAACTATTGGGATTTAATAACTCATTAATTTGCAGAGCTTTTGTTTAAAAGAAAACACAAATGGCATCTTGAAAAATAAAATTAAAAAACAGAATGAAATAAAAATTTCATTAAAATACTTCATTTCAATGCCAGCACGCACAATGTTAAAAACATTATGTGTACATTTATGAAACACATTAAAAAGCAATTTCTTAAACATTTATTTACAAAAAAAAAAGCAGCTCCATTTTGAGGTTATTTTAAATTCTGTATTTTATTGCTTTTTTTCTTTGTTGAAAATGTTGTTTAAAACAGTGTTCGAAAATAAACAGTCCATTATTTAACGTTCGGCTCACACACCCAGGAACGATATCTATTTTTTTAGTGATTGTGTAGACATACACAACCCTTAATACCGTTCGTAACTATTTTCAAGAAAAAACCGAACATTATATAAACAGAACAGTTGTAGTGATACTGTAGACAAACATTATATTTTAATGTTCTATAATGTTTTTTTTTTGTGTGTGTATTTTGTTTTTGTAAAAATGTTTTTTTTACCAGCCAAAAGGGACGAACATTAACGAGTCGAACCGAACGCATTGAAGCTTGTGGATTTTCAAAAAAACCCGAATGGAATTAAATGTTCACATCTTTTGTTGAGTTTGATAAAAACAGTAATATTTTTGTGTTCGAAAGATGACTAACAGGGAAACGTTATTTTTTTTAATCATTTTCTACACATATACTATAAGCGTTTGTATTTTCCACAAATCTACCGAACCGAACATTAAAAAACGATATTTAGTGTTTATTTTCGAACACTGGTTTAAAATGCATTTATTGCTTTAAAGACCACAATGACATGACTTTTAAAAACGTTTTTAAAGTGGCAAAAACAATAAGAAAACATAAAAATATATGGCATTCAATGTACCGACTGACTTAACAATGAAATAACAATTTCAGAAAAAAACAAACACTTTAACACACACTCACACGCACTTGTTTTACTACACAGAAATACTTAAATACTCATACTACCACTCAGGTAAAAGAGTAGAAATGCAAAAAAAAACTAGAACAAAACCAAGATAAAACCCATCTCCTTCTCCTTCATATAAAATATTGTTGATATCCTAAAAGGGAACTGCTAAATAAAGTTACTTTAAGTAAAAAACAACAACAACAATTTCACTTGCTGCATTAAAACACTTAAACATAAGCTCCCACTCCCTTAACTTTATACACACACAAGAACAGGAAAAACCATAGTGCATATATTTGCCTAAAAGTATGCATTTATATTTGTGTTATCTGTGCCAATTGAAAAAACTGGTATGAATAAATGAATTTTTTTTTCTTTCATAATCTACACGCAGAGAAAACACAAAGTTATTTTATGGTCACCCCCAACAAAACTATTTTTACGATTAATTTATAAACATATTCGGTCTTATTACTAGTGTCGTTGCCGTAGTTGAAAACCAGGGGAATAAATCTGGCGCTATCGAAAACTTATTCGATTCGAAAGCAATTTTATTTCTAATTCTTTAAGTCGATACTGAACGCATCGAAATTATTTTTTTCGTGTTATGAAAACTCAAATAAATGCTTTACAACACTGAAAAAAAATCGATTCGTTCAGTATCGACTGAAAAACTTAGACAGAAATAGCCCCCCCCCCCCTGTCGTTTTTAAAAATTGGTATAATAATTGTCTTAAAGGACACAAATACGACAAACTTTTTGAGTGTCTAAATTGTCATTATCGTTTATTTGAAATTATTTCGACAACATTTTCAAACGACTATGACCACGACAACGACCCTCGTAATAAGGCCGAATGTGTTTACATTAACCATATTATTGTCACCGGTAACCATATTTTAGTATTAAATATATTAATTCTAGCTCCAAACATGTTATGGCAAATAGCAAAAATAATTGTTTACCACTTACAATTTTCAATTAACAACAACTTTTTCCTCATTCGAAGAGAAACATGTTATGATTAGAAAACAACAATGCTTTGAGAAGTGGTTAGCAAAGTTTTGTTATTATTTACCATAACATGTTCGGAGTCAACCATCTAATGATTGCAGCTTCCTGATAGAGACCTAATTTAATCATAATATGGTTGCCAGAGACAATTATATGGTTCAAGTAACAATAATTTGCTTTAAAATTTTTCGTTTAAAATAGTTTTGTTTTGTGTTTTCTCTGCGTGTAAAAAAATTAAACAAAAAAAGTTTTTGCTTCACGAAAAATCAAATAATTTCTTTTTAGTGTGAAAATCCAAAACTTCAGTACATTTTAACAGTTGTTACTACCTTTTTTCATGTAGTTCTGCCTTGAAGTGTCTGTTTGCACAACTTAATGTGCCTGAATACTTGTATGAGAAGGTTTGTATTTTGTTGTTTTCAACACATAAAATGTAGCCATCATCCATGTTCAATCAACATGCCCAGCAACCGAACCAGGAATCGTATTTTAAACTTCTGCACATGCCAAAGTTTTTTGTTATTTTTTCTGTTTTGTAGAAGAAAACAAAATTACAAAAAAATTTTCATTTGATTGTTCTTATTTTTTGCTAAATGCACAATGGGTACGGTGACAATACTTTTAAATATATTTAACTGCTACACATTTAAAAAGACCCTAAAATGTCTCTTCTCGTTCAATAAGAATTAATACATTTTGTTGAATGCAATATGCAAATCTCAACTTCTTTCTAATCAGCAAAATCTTTTTTTGTGAATTCGACTTAGACTACGCGAAATGGAGACTCGCAACTTGGAGAAAGTAAAGTAGCAATTTAGTATTTTTAAATTAAACTTTTAAGCTTCGTTCACAATAGACACCAACATTTTCACTGACAATTTTTTTCGCGACCACCAGTGTTGCCAATTTAGCCATTTAGTGGCTAGATTTAGCCAATTTTCACCCTGTTTAGCCATTAAAAAATGAGTTTAGCCATTAGCCATTTTTTTTAGCCATTTTTCAACTTGTTTAGCCATAAAATTCTTTTGCCGTTTTTCTTTTAAAGGAATAATTTTTATTTTATAAAAATTTATAAAAGTAAAATAAACATTTTGAACAATTAAAACGCCTTTAAATTAAATCAAAACTTTTACAAATGTTGAAAATCGCTATAAACTTTGACGCTGAAACATCTTTCAAAATAAAGGAACAGTATTCCACTATTTAATTTATAAAATGGATCGACACAAACATCGCTCTTTCTTTCTGGTTGCAAGTATTTCAATAAAGGGATGCAGGCGGTAACAAATTTGTTTTAAAAATTGCAGAATTGACTATAAAGTTGCTCTCACTTCCATGGTATAATGCTGAAGTAAAGAGGGTGTTTAGCCAAGTAAACATCGTTAAAAGTAATTTGAGAAAAAAGGTTACATTAAGTAACCGTAAACTCGATTTTATCAATTAGGTAAATATAACATAACAATACAATATTTATACCACCACCACAATAGTGGAGAGGGTACTATGCGTTTGTGCTGATGTCTGTAACACCTTAAAATATTGGTCCTTAGCCGGCCGGCTGGCTGTCCATGAAAACCTTGTGCGCAAAGAACAGGTCTCAATTTAGAGATTATTTGATAAAATTTGGTACAGGTTCTAATGTGGTGTAGGGTATCATAAAGTCGGGTTTAACCGACTATTCTTTCTTACTTGTTTTTTATTGTAAATCTGGACTCAAAAGGTTGGGTAAATGTTGTCGTGATTATGATTTACCTTCAAAATATTTAAAGCTTTTGATTATTTGAAACTAATGAGTGGTTCCTATGAGATGAACAATAACGACATCGAATTTTTTTTTTTACGTTTATTCTTATTTAACAAATTAATCTTAACTCACAATTTCATCGTAAACAACTTTAAATGAATTATTTCTGTTTTGTTATTAAATTTTAATGTGTTTTTATTTAAAAAAGCTTTTAGCCATTTCTTGGCCCATTTTTAGCCATTTTTTAGCCATTTTTTTCCGTAAATTTAGCACACATTTTAAATAAAGAAACCGTTTGCAAATTTTGCCCAGAACAAAATATCGTATTTTGTTGAAACATTTTGTTAAAATTTTTCTTTAAATCTAAATAAAATCATTACAAACGCCATAAACAATTTCATACAAATTGTTGCTGAAGTAGAAGTTGACTCAACTTTTTACAAAAACTTTAGTAACATTTTTGTTTCAAAAATGACGGGCAAATATATAAAATACGTTGGCAAGAAATAAGATATAGAAGAAAAGAAGAATAAGAAGAAAAAACGAAATTGTTGCTCTCATTGTGAACTAAGCTTTAATCAAAAATAAAATCGGGTTTAATTAAAATGTAATCAAGTTAATTAAGCGTTTACTTAAATCAACAAAATTACTGCAGTCAATGTTGTTTATATTAAACAACATAGTTTGTTAACTGGTGAAAAATAAATAGTGAATGGATAGGTACTCCAAGAACAAGGACAGTGAAATCTTATATGGGAAGACGCGAAATCAACTTCAAAAATCGTATAAGATGAAGATGTTTTGTGGAAGCCTAATGCTTCCAAAGGGGGTAATTGAAATATAGTACACGTATGTATGTCGTCGCCGACGTCAATATAAAGTCGTTGTTACATCCAGTTGACGACAATAACATAACCTCGACGGAAATTTAGTATTTTTTTTAATACGAGTTGCTGGGTTTTCGACCAGTTTTAAAAAACCTGTCAGGAAAATATCAGCTCCTATTACTTTTTGACTATTAGGGTGTGTGTGAAACCGTAGCAATGTTCTATGGTGAATTAAAACTGTCAAGAATTTTTACGCTTATGCCAAAATTTATACAAGCCCCCAGGGCTAGTGAAATTTTATTTACCTCAACAGTGTCAAAATTTTACTTCCATGAGTACTTTGCTACCGTTGTCCACACACCCTTTGTTGTTCTTTCTAAATCGAAAACTATTTAACAAAATCCTTTAAAAGTAGCCGAAATTTAAGCCTTCAGTTCAATAAACAGAAAAAATTATTGCCGAACTATTTTCAAACAAACGCTTTTTTGAAAATTTTTTAACCAACAAAAATGTTGACAACTATTCAAAATTATAATATACGCGTTATTTGTTTCAAGTTTTCATAATTTTGTATGAAATATTTAACGCTCTTTTATGTTGTCGTCTTTGTGCATTTTTTTATTTGATCGTAAGCAACACTTCTACAGTCTATTTTTGGACGCTTTAAAGTACAACACCCTACAGATAATATTGGACTACGTGGTCCATTGTGGCTTAAATGGACTACTTACCACATGGTCCAATGAACTGTAGTATGGACCATAGTAAAAGAAATTAACATGCAGTGCTGCCAACAACTGCATGATGTATACTTTTCTATAGTTTACAGTATTACACATTGGTAGCCCTGATGGTGTCCGTTATTAATTGTTTATTTAAAAGTGAAAGTTTGTGGAATTTTTGGAAAAAGGTAAAAAAAATTAAAAATACCAAGTAAATATATTTAATTATAGCAATAATAGGCTACAGTTCACACCATAAAAGGCGATTAGTAAAAAATTAAAAAGAAAAATTCTAAAACTACGCCTTTAGTGTACTCCATACTGTAGCAACATGGAGTACTTTTAAAACTAACCCACTTTAGTACTCCATGGAGTAGTTAAGAGACTACTTCAGTGGGTTATATGGTCCCCTCCTAGGACATCGTAATGTTAAATGGACCACCTTTTATCCATATATTTGGAGTACTCCTACTCCTTTATGGACTACTCTTTACATGCATGTATGGACTTGTCTCGTTATCTGCACGGCAATAGCAGAAAAAAAGTTTCACTCTTTTTACACAACAGAAACAACAACAACATTATAAGAAACAAAATAAATTTTTTGTTGGTTTCAAAGTTGGTAAAAAAGAATGAAAAACAAAATCCCGTATTAAATTTTTTAAAACTGTTTAGTTAAATACATCAAATACAAAAATAGAATGATAACGAAAAACATATCGAGTCGGTCTGCTGCCGTTTTTGGTTACATTTCTTCTTCTTTAGCAAAGGAAAGGATGCAGCAACAGTGAGTGATGAAGAAAAACATTGTGTGTATAAATAAAGACGTTCAAAAATTATTCCAACAAAAAAATGTGTCTCAAAGCCAGCTGGCCGTTCTGCTCTACCTTCATCTTCTCCTACAGTGCTTGCTTGTGTGCGCGTCATCGTTTGTGCAAAAACTTTTTTGTTTGATTCAACAAAATTATTTGCTTGAAATTTATATGAATTTCAGTAAACTTTTTGTTTGATTCAGTTAAATTATTTGATTGAAAAAGTAAGTGCTTCTTTTCAATAAAAGGAGTGCAAATAAATTGTTTGAATATGCAAATTTGTTTGTAGGACCGATTTCAGACAAAAAATTGTTTGACTGTACAAATTTTTTGTTTGAATTGGAAAAATAATTTTTTCTGTGTAAGTTTCACTTTATAGAGCCCGTTTGCATCGTGCGATATTTTTCGCTGCCATTCTTAATATGTGGGAAAGAGGAGAGATAGAAATTAAAGTGGATACGAAAGTGAGTGCACTGCTAAATTCATCTTGTTCCCTTATTCGATCTCTCATTCATTCATAAAAAGTTGCTGCGATACAAATTACAAATGCAAGAGCAAAAGTAAAAGGCAAAAGTAACAGCGTTAGCCGATCAATGTAAATGGCCGCATAGAAGACATTAGGCTGGATAAAACAAATAAAAATCAGATGTTTTGATAATTATTTATAATGATCCAACAAATTTTTTTTGTTTTTGAAATAACGCAAAATTTAATAAACGTAACTAAAATGTGCAATATTAAATGTAAACCTGTAAAGTTCTAATTTATGATTTTTGTTACTCATTGTTTTATTTTCCTGATGATGCTTACCGATGGTAGGCGAAATATTGAAAAATAAATGGATAAAATAATAGATTATAACACAGACTTCGAGCCTGATTATTTACTTAATTTATTTAAAATGTTTATTTGTTGCATTTTGTTCCACTGTGCAATTTAAGCATAAACCAACAATTTCTGCTACAGCTGTAGTTTCGTAGACATTCATAGTTCGTCGTTGTTTTTATCGATCGGTGGTGTTGCTACAGTGATGACGATTGTGCCATTTTAAAAACAACAACAGCAGCATAAAAATGATTGTTGCTGCAACTTGCAATTGAGTACTCGTCAGCAATGTAATCATGGTAGAGTGCGTTCATTGCGAGTATATTGATGTTTAATGTTAACAACGAATACAGGTGGAAATAAACAAAACCATGCCTGCAGGCTGTTAAGTTCTTAAAGTTCAAAGTACTTTGTCATACGTGGAAGTGGAATGTTTATATAAATTTTCATTACGTTTAATTTATAGATTTCCTGCTTCCTGTTGAAATGAGTTTTCCAAAAACCCTAGATATGCTAAAGACTAGGTTGTTATTGTTTATATCGCGTATAGTCCGGAATAAATTGCTATTAAAATCCAGCCAGATCGGTTCACAAATGGCTGATATAAGCACAAAACCACGCCTGGCTCTAATTTTAACTCATAAGTCTCTAATTTGTTCTACCAATCTTTACTTTTTGAACCCTCTTTATTTTTCAACTCAAGTAAGCTTGGAAGAATTCTGGCACAAAGCAAGTTATAAATTTAAGATTTCAACAAGCACCCACTGAAATATGCTCCTGAATTTTTAAATCTGTGGTGAAGGGTATATAAGATTCCACATAGCCGAATATAATGGACCTATAATTTCACCTTGCGCCCATAAAATATGTTCCTTGATTTTTAATTCTCTGGTGAAGGGTATAAAGATTCCGCATTTGTCGAATGTAGTACTTTTACTTGTGTAATTTATCAGTAATTTTGTATCAAACATTTTTTAAGAAATCAGCTTTCATTTTTGTGCCCCATATTATCTGTCACTCCGTAACTATACATTTTAATACCTCTGTATGCAGGATTGTTAGTTAATGTTGTTATTGTGTTTTTTGCTTTTTTCTTACACTGATTTTTATTGTTCGTACTTAGATGATTTTTTTATGATGCTGATGATGAAGTTGAATTGAGGAAAAACAAGAAAATAAAACCAAAAGAAGAAATCCTTTCAGTCAGTCACTCACATGCACACACATACAGCAAGAGGAGAAAAACGAGCTTGTTTTGTTGTATTTTATCAACAATATGGGTCAGCATCAACAGCCCTCTCATCATCACTCATGTTAAAAGCCATTCATTGAATGCATAAGAACAACAATAATAAAGACAACAGCAAAACAACTAAAACTACAACAACATTAACGCACAATTACTACAAAAACTATTAAACAGGGTGTGAAAATTCATTGTAAATGTGAAAACTAAATTCGTGCATAATTACTTTGAAGCAAAGTGAATGGAAAACCAAATAAAAATCTTTAAGAGCTCCATTAACAGAAATTTAGTAGTCAATAACTGCAAAGTTTGAATAAAGTATGGTAAGATTCACACCCTGTATTACTCATGTTAGCAAAGACGAAGAAACAAGTTTTGCTTTTAAAAGGATAAAAAGTACTATTTCTAAAGATTTTTCTTTATAAAAAGTTTTGTTTTTATTTTAAGTACTTTTTTACTTAACAAAAGGTACTTTAAATCAAAGTAAAATTATATTGTACAAGCATTTAACCCGCTACTTCGTTAGGGTCTCCTTTTTATTCGTGGACATATCTGTATGCCAACGCTTGTTTTTCTAGGTTTTAGATTGTTTAAACTTGCATTTAACCCGCTACTTTGAAATATGGCGTTTTCTTTCATGAAGTTATTTATATATATGCCAAAGTTTATGCTCCTAGGACTTAACAAAAAAGTTCCAGCATTTTTTATCTCACATGTTGATATTCCCCAATAATGTTGTGTTTCTAAGTTCAAAGTTATAGAAAATTCAAAAAGTACCTACTTGAATTTTATGTTTCTAGGTCCAATACTTACGGATATTCAAAAAGGACCAGTTAAAGCACAAAAAAGTATAAAAAAGTTCCCTCCACTCAGGATATTGCATGTTGAATTTTATGTTTTAAACTCCAATATTAACGATAATTAAAAAATACCAGTTATGAACCAAAAAGCTGAAGAAAAATATTGAATTTGCCGTATTTTCCATTTTGGCACTATTCCCCCCCCCCCCCCCCCCTATTCAAGTATCAACAATTGCAGTATTGTAGTGGGGGCCCATAATTAAGTACGAATATCTCAATTAATGGAGAAAAATGTTTTGCAAAAAAAGTATGAGATGAAAATAGTTGAGATTTTCACCCATTAAACGTTCAAATTTCGAAAAAGTACCAAATTGATATTCTTATTTTTTTTGATAAGTTTCGAATGTGCTATAAACTTTATTTCTAGGTGTATTGGTTCAAAAGGTAAATGGGGTGACAAAAGAGTACCAAAATTCAGTTTTTACCCGTTTTCTCCCTAAAAGAGCTGAATTTCAAAAAAATACTGGACATCTGTCCGCTTATTTTCTAAGGAACAACGATAAGTCATACAGTTGTTTTGTATCTTTTTTAGTTTTGGAGATAAAAGGTTATCGAATTTACCCCTTTTTACCCCTTCAACATTCGAATTTCCAAAAATCCCGTCTTAGTGGATCGATTTGGGGAGAGACCCACCTCCGGTCCAAATTTTTAGCTTCAGGCGTTTAGGCTGTGCGATGATGAATCAGTCAATAACGTAACAATTTTGTATATGGACATTTCTGGGGTCACGAACGTACGTTCGTATGCTTTTGATGTACAAATAATATAGAAAACAAAACTTTTCCTGGCATTTTTTTGCGATTCGATAGCATTTGGGTAGCTCTATGTTTAGTGCAAAAGATAGATTTCATCGAGTGTATGTTTTCATTATAAGAGTTATAAACGTGTGGTCACGAACGTACGCAAAATAGAAGTCAACTTTGGCTGACAGTAGTGAAATGTAAAAAGCTGCGCAATGTAACGGAACATTCAAAAGTGATTCATTTATTTAAAAAGTGTATTAATGTAGGGCTCCATTCAGTTTTTACAAAATAAAATTTTTCTCTTGGTTTTTGTTTGATTGGCTTATTTACCGAACGTACTGATCGCGAACATACGATTTTTCCATATGATTTTTTATTATATATTGCCACGCATTTTCCCATAAATGTCTTCAAATTTCCTTAACAAAAAAACTTGATACTCCTTTTGCAATTGATTGTAAATGAAAGATTATGGAGAAAGAGTGTAAACATAGCATATCTTTTGCATGTAAAATAAGTATATAAAAATGTCTTTAGAAGTAGAAAATACAGAAAAATATAAAATTTTCCAGTTTCCAAAGTTTCCCACTTTCCAGAACAAAGAATTTTTTTATAATAATTATCAATAAAAGACGACGATAATCAACATTTTATTTTTTCATCCTGGTAGACCATTCCGGGGAAATGCATATACATATATCGATTAAAAGGTTATACTATTGAACATGTACCTTTAACTATAAAGGCACTTTTTAAATAAATGTTTTTTTACAAAGTACTATTCTTTAAAAAGATTCTTTTATAGGTAGGAAGTATTTTCTTTTTCTGAGAATTAGAAAAATATGCTTTTTGTCGAAATGGAAGTTTGGTTGAATAAAGGCTACATATCAAACTTCAACTTCAGGCAAAATCGTTGTCAAATTAACAAAGTCAATAATTAAATCGACAGCAGTAACTTCACATGCTCTCTCACTGTTGCTTTGATTTTTGTTCTGTTTTTAACCTTGCGCCAACACACAAAAAAACACTTGGTTCTGTTTACAAACTGTATGAAATTTAAAGTCGTACTTTTTTGAGGAAAATACAACTCTGTCAAATAATACCAACTTATCATGACAGAGTTGTATTTTCCTATAAGATCCTGGGGGCAATTTATGGCATTCGATATCGTTTTCATTTAAATTGAATTATATTTTAGATCGATATCGAATGCCGGATAGCTATCGGTGAGGTGTAAAAACAGACTTTAGACAATTATATGTAAAAAATAAATTTTTAGTAATATATTTTATTATTTAAATATTTTAAGAGCCTTTTAGTTAAAAAAAATAACTTTGTCCATCTTCAAAAAGTGTTCCCATTTCGTTATTATAATAATAATTTTAAGTTCACCCTATTAAATGTTTTATATTCGGTTTTCTTTGCAACTTGAAAAGAAAATATGAAGAAAACTTGGCTGTAACTTGTTGTTTAAGTAACAATTGAAAAACTATTTCATACAAAAAAACTAAAAGGAAGTGAAAAAAACCCAGAAGAACTAAATAAAAGTGCAGCCATTAACTTCATGTTAAGTAAAGTTGTTGTTGTTTTTGTAGCTGTAGTTGGCACTATAAAAATACAACAACTACGAAAAAAAATCGACAAAGGCGAAATAGGGGCACCCTCAGATTTAAACATTTCCTACTTTATACACTTGCAACAAAAACAACATTAGAGCCAGCAAGCAACATCGTCATGTTGCAAACAATAAGAACAATTAGTTCGTTTCTGTTGGTGTTTTTGCTGCTTTTCGTTCTGCGCCTTATATTATTTTAACAAAAACATTAAAGTTACAACTAAAAGAATTCCATGTTTTTTATAGTTGGACTAATGGCTGCTTGTTTGTATTTATGTGTGGATATATGTGGATATGTGTGTGTGTAAATCTTCCTGTGTCTGTAGTTTTTATATAAATTTAAAGCTTAAAAGTGTAAGTAATTTACACTGCTCTAGGAAATAACAATACCATTAATAAGAACAAGAACAAGAACAATCAACAACAATTAACGCAAAAGGAACTTTCTCAACAGCAACAACAACAACAATCGTCATCATTGCACAGCCTTTTTGCAGGAAAAAACACAAACACTCCAGATGAAAGACTGAAATGAGGAAATAAATACAACTAAAGAAAATTCTGTGTCGAGTCGTTATTAGCGCTTAATTAAAAATGGAAATTGAATGGAATGAAGTGTGCAACAACGTGTTGTTCGAAATAATTGTAGATTTAAATAAAAGACAAAGGCGGACAAAGGAACATCAATTGTTTTGAATACAGATTTCTTTTTTTTTTATTTTATTGCGCCCTTTTAATACTTTTCAATCGCTTTGAATTTGAATTTTACGGAACTATTTCCTAAGAAAACTTTTGTGAGATCAAAAAAAAAAGAATTTTAATGGATTAAATTAGTAATGAATGTTAAAAGCAAACAAATTTCAAGTAATCGTAATATTAAGGAGATATCGGGGTTAAGTAATGAATTCCAAAAAAAAATGTTTCTTGTTAATTGCAGCTTGAATTATTTGCAGCTCAAGTTTTTTTAATAAGCACATTAAATTAATTCTTTTTTACTTTTAAAGCTCTGCGTTTTTACATGGAAATAATTTTTTATTTATTTCAATGGTTGGTTGATTATTTTTGGTTGCATTATCAGTATTTTACATTCATTTACTGTTGAGCATTTTGTTAACAACAGAACAAACAAAATGAGAACAATCCCCTTAAACACACGGACACATACATGCACACATTTCCATTTATATACAAATATGTATATTTTAGATTATCGGTTACAAAATAGGGATCCCAAAACTTAAATAAATTATTTTTTAATCCAAATTTTTAATATTTTTAATTAGGCTTAAGTTCATGAAATTTAATTTTTATTAAATTATTTTTATGAAGAAATGAATTTTACAACATGAAAATCAATTAAAATTGTTATTGATAATCTTTCATTCTTGACGTGGCTCGGGCTCGAACCCTGGCCGGCAGGTTACCATGACATGTTTCGATCGCAACCACTCGATCTCCTCAGATGGATTTGCCGTCTTACACTCGCAGCCATCGACGACTGCTGACGTCACTAGTCAAACATCAATCCTTAAACCAAATTGTATTTTAACATTTGGTAAATTATTTTTGTAAAAATGTTTAAGCTCTTTTTAGTTTGTGTTTTTTCAATTTGTGCAAAAAAAGTTATCAAATTTTAATGTGTTATCGGGGTTTTCTGTAGGAACAACTCATTTTGTTAGTCAGATTTCTCCAATGTGAGTGCAGTTGGCTTCGCAATTCGTTTATAGTTTGAAACGTCGTTGCACGCTATTCATGGAAACCCTTCCTTTTGGCGAACGCACTTTATTTTATACACCAGTGCTGCAATCGTTGCAGTTTCTCTGCAACTGCCACTACCACCACCACCATCAACTGCACTGCCTTATTAGTCACTGAAATAATTGAAAATGTTTTCCAGAAACAAACAAACAAAAAAAACAATGAGTGGCTCATTGCCCATTAGGCGTTTTGTCGTTGTTGCTGTTGCTTTTTGTGTAGACTTTTGTATGGATTCTCAATGTTTCATTCATACCCTGCAAATAAAATTGGACCACCTGACCCATTTTGATAAAATGGACTACTCCATGGACTAGTCCGATGTAATGCAAGCATGGACCATGCCATTGTTAAAAAGTGTTTGTAGTGAGACGACATGTCTTCGTTTTTTAACGACATGCTTTCGTGTTTAAACGACTTCAAAACTAATCCTCTTGAGTATACCATGGAGTAGTTTTAAAACAACTCCTTACTGGTCCAAAGGTGGGTTATATACCATGGAGTAGTTTTAAAACTACTCCTTAGTGGTCCAAAGGTGGGTTATATGGTCCTCTCCTAGGACATCGTAATGTTAAATAGACCAGGTTTTTTCCATACGTTTGGGTTACTTGTGGACTAGTCCTGGTCCCTTGTGGACTACTCTTTACACGCGTGTTTGGACTGGTCCTATTATTTGCAGGGTACTTATACATTAATATATTCACACATTGAACATGAACACACATGCATGGACATGTATGCATGTACTTTTGAATAAAAAAACTGCGAATATATCGGTATTGGGTTTGAAAAGAAACTATTTCGTAAACTTTTATCAACATATTTAACAAATTTCCTTGTCTAAATTCAATAAATTATATGAATCAACCAACGTTTCATTCAATAAAGAATCGATTTTGCAAATTCGTTTCGTTATCGTTTTTCGTATTCAGTGTTGCATTTAAAAACATTTTAAGATTTTAAATGGTATAATTTTATTCTAATGTGTGTGGATTTTTTGTCTAAAATCACTTATTATATCTATATAATACAATGAAATTTAAGGGAAGTTATTTTTAACAAAAAGAATGTGAAAATTATTTCTTCTTAGGTTGGCTTTAGCAAAAAGTTTGTGAAATAGCGAAGAAATAGGACTATTGCAGGAAAACTTTATAAATTGATATTTGATTCGGAATAAAATTCAAAGAATAAAAATGGGAATTTAAGGTCCAATTAGACGTGAGATAACCATAAAAAAACTGTATTACCATCACCTCTGTATTACCAAAACGACATAAACATACCATACAAACCAATTAAATTTTGGTTTCTTAATTCGCCTTTTCGGCTGTGACCATAAAATGTCACGTCTAATTTAAGGCTTTAATATTATTAATAAGAATTATTTTCTTCTTAATGCCAAATGTAATCGAGCTCACATAAAGGTAACATATTCCAAATAACCGAATGATGATTATTTTAATTACTCCTCGGTAGTTGACGATTAACTAATTTACTTTTTTTGCATTACACACCAATATTTATTTTCAAGACTATCAATACCTTTCTCGCCCATCCAATTCTCCCATACATTCATAGGAATAAATATCTATATGTGTGCATGTCTGCCTAATTGTGCATTGGGAATGGTAAAATATAAATTTCCATTCGAGAATTCAAACAATTGCACAAATACCCAACCAAAAAAAAAAAATATTTAATACTTATTTGTATGTAAAACTTCATACGAACAATGAAAATGTAGTGAATGCAGCAACAACAAGTATGTATGAATACGTTACTAACGCAACTAAAACAAAAAACTAAAACAATAACAGCAACACAACATTAACGAAAGCAAAACTATAAATTGTTTGAACTGCAGATGAGTTTGTCATTTATTTTGCTACAAAATGGCCTTAAGCAATTTAAAATTATTTCAATTTGAACTGATGACACAGTAAAAATAATGCAGGAGGCATTAAACGACAGAATGCAGTTCTGACGTAAAATTTACGAAATTTTCGTGTATACTACGAATAAATATTTATGCTAAAGAGTTTGGTTAAAGTCTTGTTTTTCATAGATATTAAGACACTTTTAAGGACACGTTACTAAAACGTAAATGTTTCGGACACTTTAACGTTGCGTTCAACTTAAATGGCTGGCAGTTATTAAAGATACATAAATGCATTGACATTTGCTTAAAAAAAAAAGAAACAGAAAATTTGTCAAGATTTTTATATGGAATTTATAAATTTTAGCTTTTGGTATTTCGTAATTGTGCGTTTTATATCAAAAAAAAAAAAAAATATATAAAAAACTCACGTACGTCGATAGAATATTCGCTTTATCAGTAAACACGAAACGGAGAAAATTTTTTTAATATATCAGGTACATCCACAACGCAACGTCACGTTTACGTATGTATGCTTGAAAAGGAAATCGGAACAGGTGATCTGCAACTATTCCGTTTCTTTATAAAGGTTACGTAAACGTGACGTTGTGTTGCGGATGAACAGGATAAAATTAAAATTTGTATTTCTCTTTCCGTCTACGTTTTTCGTTTACGTAAGAGAAACGAGGTCTTAATATATCGTCGGCTTAATATGCTAACCTGATAACTCCCTTTCAGCACATTTTACAGGATAGACAAAAAACTTTGTTTTTATCATATTTGCACTTTGAAAGGAAAACCAATAATAAAGTTGGTTCTAAGCACTTTACGGCTCAAGTTGAAGAAAAACTACATGCTGGTCGACGAGACGTATCTTTCTCTACCACACGGCATCGAAATCTCAATTTACTAAAAAAGTGAATTCATCAGATTTGCATATTAAGCCGACGATATTTAACGTAAAATGTTTCTCATTTTCTTGAAACTTCTAACGAAACACAGCGCAGAGAGAGAGAGAGAGAGAGAGAGAGATCTTTGTCGAATGTAAGAATTTTTAAAGTTGGAAATATTTAGTAAAATTTTTCGTTTTAAAAAGAAATCGATTTTAATTTGGTTTCTGTGCAGGGTTTGCAAAGATAAATTAAAAAAATTCCTTAAGTAGTTTTAGCCGGCAGATTATTCCACTGGTTGAGCTAAAGCTTTTGCCAATCGTTTACCTTGGTTAGGGAAAATAGAGATATTTTAGAATAAAATAAAAGCTCAAAGCAAGTATTGCCAGATTTCTATTTAAGAATATGAATTACTGTTATAGGTTATGATGATTTTATAAAATGGAAGTTTATTTCCTTATTCTTTATCCCTTAAAGGTTAATAAGACAACTCGCTTTCTAATGTTATTCGTCGGATCTTTAGATACGCTGTACTCGACTTTGGAAAAAGTTAAAAACTTGTCAGCTGTTTTATTAAGAGCTATAAGTATAATTGCAAATTATATTCTAACTTTATAAGCCGAACAATAGTTACTAAGACCTTCAGCCCGTTGTACTGAAATAGGGAGACACTTATGGTCAATATGAGTCAAACAAATAATACTCTTAACCTTTAAATAACCCTTGTGTGCAAAACCACTTAAAAGGGGTCATTTTTACACAATAAACACAAAAATAGTTGAGGTACACTAAAGAAATGTCTTGACTTTTTTAGCAATATCAAATTACTTTTTTTATAACTTTTTTTTTAAGTTAATTGCTTTTTAAATAACTTTTTTTTAAGTTAATTGCCCTTAGCTAATCCCGCGTAGCTCTAAGCTTGTCTGCAGGAAAGAAACCAAAGTGTCTGGCGGGAATCGAACCCGCAAACCCGGCGCTGATAGACTAGCTCGCTACCACATATGTAGTTTATATGTAATTTGCACTAGAGATAAAATTGTTGATCTTGTTGTGAACTGCATGCAATGCATGTTTTGTAAATACACGCAAGCTGCGTATGGTTTGTTGTTGATCACCAACGGGATAAAAGCTTAACTAATGTTACGTAAATCATGACTTTGCAAAGTAGACAGACGTTGCATATTTGTGAAAAACCACACACGAGGGTAACTAACGTAGTTTTTTTTAAATAAAGAATAATCTAGTATCAGTGATGCCAGAAGTGTAGATTTATCTGCATTTTGCAGATTTAATATCCCAAAATTGCCAAAATGCAGATTTAGAGATTTTCGGTTTTATATATTAAATAAAAAAAAATCTATATCTATATATATTATTAACATTGTCAGTTATGTTTGTACTATTTCCACTTCATGCATTGATAAACGAAATATATCAACCATTCATTAAAGAGCCTCTTGGAAATAGATTCATGAGTAGGAATTTTATTTACAAAAGATTACTTAAAAATAAAAAATTCACATTGTCTTGACACATTAATGTCGCCGGACTTATGTCATCTGATTTAACATGAAATAATATGCATATGAACGTATACATATATTCATATGTACTTATGTATAAATATCGTTAATAGTTGCAATATTTGATCTCTTGTTAATTTTCAATAAGAACCTTAATAGTTTAAACAACTTGGCAAGTATTTTACTTTTATTTTGTTGTTTTAAATAACAAAGATGTGATTAATCCTTACTCAGCCTGAGAAGTTACATTTGGATAGATATTTTTAATGTAAAAGAATCAGTGTTTAAAAATGCTTGACTATTTTTAATGCTTTTGTAATTGCTTAACTTAACTTAAGATAAAGAACACAGTAAAAGCAAAAAGCAAAAGTAGAAAAAGTGAGAGTTTATAATGTATTTACTGTCACTATGTGTATGTTCTCAGCTTAAAGTTTAAACATTCAGTCAAGCAACCACTAAAAAAAATGCTGTTGCTGTAAGTAAAATGTTTTTGTTTTTTTTTTTTTATGTAGTTGCTTGGCTGGCTGTTTAACATTTTTTTGACTTGATCGCTGTTGCTTGCTGTTGCAGAAATTTGTTTTGAAAAAATCTTTGACGGTAAGAACTAAGAATTATGGCGCCGCGTGTAAATCGAAGAATAATTTAAAAATATTTTTATTTTGATAATGACCAAGCTATAGCATATACATATACACATATATGTGTAAAATTTGCTCACATACATACATACATATGTTTAAAAGTGATAGAGTTTTTAATCTAACATGTGAAGTTTTATTTATTTTCATATGTACATATAAAATATGATTTTGCGTATGTAACTCACTAAATAAAAGAACAAAAATTAGTTTTTTCGCAAAAAAAACATCTAACGGTAATGATCTTTAAACATTATTTCTGCAAAAATACTAAGAAATTCAAAATATTCAAAATATATGTATGAAGTGCCAGCCAGCAACAGCAAAGAAGTTAACTTGCTGACTTTAAGCGCATGAAAAGCCAAAAAAAAACTTGAACAAAATTTATTACTTACTTAAGTTGTTGCGTTGCTGACTGATTAAGCAAAGAACATACACATAGCGAGACTAAAAAAATTATTTACTCTCTCTTTTTCTGCTTTTGCTTTTTTGCTTTTGCTTACTCTCTATTAAAGTTATAAAAGGCATTGAAAAATACAGTTTTTTAATTTGCAGCAAAAAATGTAAACAAAGCAAAAATTTCGGTGCTGTTGCTATTTTAAAGCAAGCAATTTAAACACTGAAAAGAATACACAAATTATCAGAAATGTTCTGAAAACCGCAATCGATTGAAATTAAAATCGAACAAATTTTTAAAACTTTTCTGTGTTAAAAGTTCAAAAAATTATTTCCTTTTTTATACCTCATACTTCGAGGACCACTTATAGATATTTACCGGAACCTATTTTTAAAACTACCATCGATTTGAAATTCCAGAGCATGGCCGTATATTTTGAAATTAATTCTTATATCTTTTTTTAAATAAGCTACATTAAACACTGTAATAAATGTGTTTTGAAGATCCATTGAAGATTTTTAAAATCTTGACGAATTTTTTGATGAAAAATTATGGTTTTTTTTTTTTTTTTTTTTTTCTGATTTTACCTTTAAAAGTTCTGGCAACACTGTCTAGTATGCCAAAGTCTTTAACGCGAGGCGAAGCTGCAACCCTCACACTGATGGAAAACTAGCCTTACGGAGCACCCTCTTTTACGAGTTTTATTTCAGTCTCCTTTAATAAGTACACGTAAGGAAAACATATCTTGTTATATTGCCACCATTAACAAAACTTTTTTTTAACAAAAAAAAAAAACAAAAATTTGGCTATTTCAACCATATTCTTGCGACAAGCAACCATTTTATGATTAAATCAGTACACTACAGGGAAGCCGCAACCATTGTATGATTGCATCGGATACTATTAGGGTTATTAATGGAATTGTTAAGGTATGTTCACTAGGCTGGGGGTCAATTTGTTCGGGTGAGAAAAAACGTGACAGGTGTATAGCAAAATCGAAATCTACATCAAATTCTAAGAAAATTACCCACAGAAAGTATGGGCTTAAAATGAAATCTTAGTTCCCGCCGAGAGGTTTGATTATGAAAAATAAAAAAACTAGCAACTCCAAAACTCAAATTTAGTTGCTCTTTTTGGACCAATTTATCACATTTTTTCTTAAAGCTTATTTGATTACAAATAATTTATTATGTTCCCACTAAGTATTGCTCAAGAAATGTGGCATATTGGTCTTGCATCGATATTATGTTTTATTATGTAGTCATTAACAACATTTTGTATTGTCGTGAACAATTGTATGTCTCAACTAAACTCAGGATTTATAAAAAGCATCCTGTAAATTTCGATTACACAAATTATATGGATTTAGTCGTCTTAGATCAGTGAAGGGCAACACACATACTATCACATTTATGTTTGTGTGGGAAGCAGCAGAAAACATATTATCTGAGCCTCCATTTACTGCAAGCATCCCAACGACTGCCAGATCCAGAAGTTCCGTCGCACATCTAGGGAAACGAGAGATGTGTGCAGTTGCTAACGCATATCTCACGACGAGTTATTTCATCAAATCGTGATGGTGTTATGTCAGTGACTTTACAAAGTCGTACCCGAACATACCGAATGTATTTTAAAAAAGACTAAGGTTCTGTTGTTTGAAATACAAAATAAAACATTAATTAAAAAAATTGTGTTCTTTCTGACAGTTCAGTAACAGTACAAACTTAAGACTTGAGGTAAATTTTCTAAATAAAGGTGTCTAAAATAAGGCTTGGAAAGATGAAACTAAATTAGGCCCAGCATTATTGAAAACGGTTTTTTTTAAATTTATTTTTATTATTGAATATTTCTTATCGAAATTTACAATATGTATTCAAATCTTAATTCTACTTGTTGTTTATTAGTTGTTACCAATGTAACCACTAACTGCTGTATTCAAATTTTAAAAATGTCTTCTAGTTAGGCTCAAAGTATCGGTTCTTTTTAGCCTCTGGTGACCTTCGAACTGAAGCAGACCCCGAGCGAGGTAGAAAGGGTGGGCCATTAGTTTATCGATGTAGCTAATTGAATATTTTTTAATTTCCTCCTGGATAGTGGGGATGTTGAGATCTCTGTGGATAATATCATTACGTATATACCATGGGGCGCAGACAATTTGTCGTAATATTCTAGACTGTCTTCTTTGCAGCTTTTGGATGTTAGATGCGCATGCAGTACCCCATAATTGGATGCCATATGTCCATATTGGTTTTATGATGGATTTGTTGTCTAAAGACAAGTTTGAGTTTCGACCAAGAAAATGTGGTATTTTTTGCCTAAAACAGTTTTTTGCTCCCTTAAACTAGTATTAACCTAACTGAGATCTGCATCTTAAGTACTTTTTGTGATAGCAGCGTTAAGATCAAAGCACTGTTGTCAAATTAAAACGATTTTCCCAAATTTGCAAGATGGGGGAACGAGTTTTAAAAGAGGTTGATGAGAAAAAGATGACTGAAGGAGAAGTAAGCAAGTTGTTCAAAATTGATAGAAAAACTATTTTATGTCTCGCGGCGGGAGCTAGGTTTTGATGTTAGACGCATAATTTATTAGTTAAGTTTTCTTAGAATTTACTGAAGATTACGTTTTTGCTATACGCCTATTTACAAAAAAAATTGACCCGCCCTAATGTTCACACTAAACAAATATTTGCAGAAAAAATCCACAAAAAGGCGTGACCACTAAATGGATAGACCTTTTGCTTTCTCTTCAAAAATTTTCGTTTATTTAAACAAACTTAATTTATGAAAAAATCGAAGCAAAATAAAGTTTATACACTGGATGACGGACCTAGCAAACGTTATGGAAAAAACAAACAATTGAAGCACAGCCGCGAATAACGTTGTAAACGCCACATTTTGCAAAAACAGTTTTTTTGCAGATAACCGTTGACCTTACTCTCTTACACAGTTTAAACATCAAATCAACCAAAACTATGCACCTTAATGCCTTCAAAATGACATACAAAGTGTCAGCCGGTGGAAGAACATTGCAAGTTACTAGCAATATGATGAAATCGAAATGGTTTTGCAGTGTGGGATAATGTTTTAAAAGCATTTTGCATAAAAGTTTCTATTGTCATTATTTTTAATAATAGAAAAAAAACAATTTTTAAAACAAATAATGCTGCCTGTCAAAAAACGTTTTTTTGCTCTCCTGAAAAATTATTATTTTGTAACTTAAAACGTTATTCGCGGCTGTGCTTCAATTGTTCAACAAAACTAGTGGTTACGTTTGTGACATCAATATTTCTTAAGTGTGACCATAGTTACGTTTTTCTTAACGATAACACGGTTGTGACGGACTAATAGAACTATAACATGGTTAAAGTAACATTATTATGTTTAAAATTTTTTTTATTTATTTTAATAGTTTTGTTAGAGATGACAAAAAAATAGTTTTTCTTCGCGTGTATGAAGCTTTAAAATAAAAACAAAAAACATATACGACTATAAAAGTCTTGAACACTGCGCTAGGGTGACGTATACAGGGTGGCGCATAAGTAACGTTATGATTTATTTATTCTTTTTATTATTCGTTTTAATTCCAGGAGGAATAAAGGCCGACATGATTTATTTAATAAAGAACTTTTATCTTTCCAATTTTATTTAACGTTGGCATTTCTTGAAATTAAGTTTAGCTTACATTATATTTTGAAGATAATATCTTTCCAATGTTTGCTTCTGATGGACTCCTTCCGGATTATTTCGTATAACTTTTTTTAAAATTTCAGGTCCCACAGCCTCATTTTTTCTCGGATATTCGCTTTAAGATGTTGGATGGTTCTACGCCTATTTACATACACCTTACCCTTTAGGTAGCCGCAAAGAAAAATAGCGCACCATTAAATCTGGCGAACGTGGTGGCCAGATAAACTAAGAAAAATCAACAAAAATTTCGTGCAGGAGAGCCGTAGTTGGAAAAGCTGTGTGATCTGTGGCACCATCTTATCGAAACTACAATTCTGGATTGTTCTCTAGCTCTGCACGTAAAAAATGTTCAATCATTGACCGGTACTGAATTCCATTTACATTAACCAGAACTTGTTCGTCGTTTTCGAACAAAAATGTTCAAATGATCTCCCCTCAAGTTATTTCAAACCAAACTGTGCATCTAAGTTGGTGCATTTGTGTCCAACAATTATTCTTGGATTTTGACTGCCCCATATTCTGCAATTTTGGTTACTCACGTGACCATTGAAGCGAAAATGGGACTCATCGCACGTCATTCGGTATGATATTTGCACCCGAATAGTCGAATGCTGGCTTTCAAAATAAAATTTTACAACTTTGCTTCTTTGTTCTGAGTCTCTTCGCCATAAATATTCCAAGTGTTCCTAAGTTAATTCTGAAAAATACCGAAAAAAACGTAATCAAAAAACGTATTCACTTATTAAATCATGACCTTACTAATGCACCACCCTGTACTAGAATACAGTTTTTACCATTTTACTAGAACACAGTTTTTACAATTTTTTTTGTTCTTTTTAGTCTTTTTATTATATTGCATAAAAAAAAATAAAAGAACCCCCTTAAGCCAACATTTCAATTACACGAAAATAAAACCGTTAATGAAAAACCCGCGTACAAATTGTAAGAACATTTACGTGTAGAGAATTTTTACATTTCAATAACAACTTTCTGCAATAGAAATATTTCAATACGTTTGAAGACAGAGTCGTCGTAGTCATCACCAATAGAAAAAATGGAAAAAAAACTATTAAAGAAATGAGGTCAACATGAGATTTAATCTCGATATGAATTCTAAATGAAGAAATTTTGCAGATATTCTGATTGGGAGGTTAGAAATATTTACTGCAAGGAATAAAATTAATTAAGTTTTTGCTTTTTGGTAATAATAATTAAAAATATTATTATTTGGAAAGAAAAGGAAATAATAAAATTTACTTATGAAGAAAACAAAAAACATGTCTCTCTACACTACGTCAATGTTCCTTCAAACTTAAAATACAAATTAAATACAACACAATTTTTCTTAAACATGTCGGTCGTAATTTCATTTGTAATAAAATTCAAAAGAAAACTATTCTCACATTACATGATTGAAATTTAAAAGCGACAGACATACATGCCAACTGAAAAATACATGGTAATAAATATAATCTGAATATACAGATCTGGAATTTGTTAACACTTTAACTCAATTCCAACTAAAAGATTTTTATTTTATTGCCACCTTCCAACATTCGCTAGAACATTTACACAGACTAGTTACAGTCGATTTAATTTCATTTTCTATCTCTGTCTTTTCTTAACACTTCCATACAGACGTACAGGGCTGGTAGTGTTAGTGGAATTGTACTTTTTCTTAGCGCTATTCGGGCTTTAAAAGTGAAATGGTAAATCTATGATTAATTTAGTACAAATAAAAAACATTCGTAATTTTCCAAGTTTTATAAATGCAAAGAAGTACATAATTTTTTTCTAAACAGATAATTCCCTTGTGTTATCGGAAATAGCTACAGGATGGACTAGATACTGATAACTTACCATTGGTTTAAAATAAAACTTACTTGACTTCCGAGCTTAAGGGCCAATAATATGTGAGGTCTGATGTATTCTACACGCAGAGAAAAAATATGGTTGGGCATGGTTACGGCAACAACACTATGTTTAATGTAACAATATATTGTTGTCGTACACAAAAACTTGTTATTTTTATTTAATATCGACAATATTATAGCTACTGTAAACATATCAATGTTTATCGCAATTATGAATTTGAGTATTGTTGACCGAAAAATAATTATTTTTCTAAAAACTTAATTATGATAACTTTCGAAACATATTATATTTCTTACAACCATATCATGATATTTAATAGCCATAACATGATAACTTTCTATACATCTATCATATTATGTTAAAGATGCAATCAAACTATTTTTACTCTAATCATATTATGTTAGCGCCATTTGTAAAATAATTTTGAAGAAGTTGTGTCGTTTTTTTATTTGTGAGCGGTTAAACAATTAAAAGATAAAATTCCATAAGAAAATAAGTTTAAAGAAATTAAAAAAATTAAAATATTAGCGGAGTTCATTCAGTATTAGTGATTTAATAGTGCAAATGCAAAATATTGTAGATTTTTTGTAAAATCCAACAACAAAACACACAGAGATTTCGTTATATTTTATAAAAGTGCTACGATATTTCTGTGGCTTTCATGGGCAACCGCGTATGTCTTAAAACATATTGTTCGGGAAAGCCGAAAAACCATTCTAGATCAAACTATGGGCTAGGTATTGCACATTTTAAACTTTGTGATTACGTTAAAAAATCGGAATTGATCCATCTTTTTTCAAAAAAATGTAAAGAGCGTTCAGAATTAGGCAATATGGCATCAACATCTTAAAATCGAAAAAATGGACACACGCGGTTGCCCATGAAAACCACAGATTTTTCATTTCCTCATTTGCAAGTCTTATATTGAACTCCACTATTTGATTTACATAAAGAAAAATTGTAAAAAGCCACAAAATAAAAAATCGATTCAAAAATATTTAAATTTATTTTGTATTTTTATGACAGCTATGAAAGGTGCTGTATCATAATATGATTGCTTCTAAATTTATTATGATTAACATGATGATAATATGATTACTTCTTAGCTTATTATGATTAACATGACAATAATATGATTAATTTCTTACCTTATTATGATTAACATGACAATAATATGATTAATTTCTTAGCTTATTATGATTAACATGACAATAATTTGATTACTTCTTAGTTTAGTATGAATAACAGAATAATAATATGATTAAGGGAAAAATATTATGATGTAATAGTACGAGTATATTTAGTCATAATATGATTCAATTATAATCTTAATATGGTGACTACAATCATAACACAGGCCAACACTCAATTTGCTTCTTTGAATTTATCAACTGATTCTAGTTAATTTTGGTGCGCTGAATTCAAATCTGTAATCAGTTTGTCTCTATCAGCTCTAGTTTTCATGATATAGCTTATTTGTGTTTTTAAAAAAGATGATGTGACTGAAATGCAAATATCTTCAAGAATTTTAAAGGGATTATGCAATTCTTTTTTTCTAGTGAAAGGTTATACAATTTCTAAGATAACCATGGGTCGTTTGTAAACATTGGTCAAGAAATGACAGAGTTACTGTGGACAAAATTTGAAAATTTATGAAAAATTTTAAGATTTTTTGCAATTTTGTTCTTTTGAAGATATTTTTTTTAAACCAATGATTTAAAAATCCTAAATTTTTTTTAATTTTGTCGGGCTGTGTAATTCTTATCATATGTTGCTCTTAGAATATGTTTACCACAACCATGTTTTTTCTTTGCGTATAGAAAAGTAAGGTAAGGTTCAGTGGGAAGCCAACACGAGGATGGCTTACTTAGGTCCTTGCAGCCGTCCCTTTGTACTACCCTGAGCCAGTTAGTGAAGCCAGTCCTTACCAGATAAGTCCTATATAAGATAGAGCATCCGCAGTAGGCCCATCTCCATCACATGGCTCCTTATCAGCCAGCGGCCGACTTCACCGTCCTAATTTAGTCGCTACCAAGCTCAGGTAGCACGTGTGCTTTTCCCGCATCATATCCAGGCCAACGAGAATTTATTCTCATTCTGTTATCTCTCGTGCGGCTTGATGTAACATTCACGTTTAATCAGAGTTATACAGCGAATCGTCCAAATGTCAATTAGGTAGTCAACGAGCATGTCGTCTATGAGAAAAACTTGTTTGGCCAAGGCGTCCGTAGTTTGGTTTCCCAAGCACTGTGCCCCGCTACTTATACAAGCATTACCCTAGAATGTTTCGCAATCTTATAAAGAGATATCCGGTGTTGCACAGTTAACTTTAAGGTCGCTACTGCAGCAGCCAGAGCAGCAATGGCAGCTTTGCTAACCGTAAATATGCTTATATCTCTCAAAATACAATAAAACGATAAAACAATTCGATGCTCACCTTATAGCGGTTATTTCCAGTGTCATCCAGTAGACTAAAAGCGGACCTTTATGCCCAGTTCCTCACAGGAGATACCTCTTACTGCCTTACTACCCCTCTTAGGCTAGTTTTCACAACATACCGATAGCTAAAAGTAGACTTTAACCGGCCTTATAAAAAGTGTTTCATTAATAAAACTTTACTTTAACCTCAAGTAAGCGATAAAGTAAATTATGGCTCATCGGACCTGGAAGGTTAAAGTAAAGTTGTAATAATGGAACACTTTTTATACGGCCGATAAATTCCAACATTTAGCTATCGGCAAGTTGTGAAAACAGGCCTTAGAGCTATAGAAAACTCAACCTTAACATCGACCTTCCAACGGACGTCCAAATCAAAAAAAAAAGAAATTTCAATATAGTTACGATAAAGGAACGTTTGTGCAAGCGTTATTTAGAAAATATGTTTTGGTTCTATAAAGTAAAAAAAGTGCAATTTTAAAAGTTTATAAGTATAATTTCAAAACTTACATTGCCATCCCTGTTATAGACAAATTAAGAAAATAAGAAGCTTTATATAGAAAATTTCAGAAGCATTTTATAGTAAAAGAAATATTTCTTATTTAACTTAAGTACACACAAACACGCAAATAAGAGTGTCTGTTAGTTCATAGAAGTGTGAGTAATTTGTATATTTTTACTTCAATTTGATTGTTATTGTGTGAGCGTGTGTGTGTGTGTGTCTCCACAATTCTATCACTTAGGAGAATTTTCTGTGAATCTTTGAGTTGTAAAAAATGAAGTTAAATTAAGAAAAGTTACAGTTATGTGACACTTGCAATTACATTTTACGAAATCCAAAAAAAAAAAACGTTAGAATAGACTTCTATTCACATTAACTTTGAGGAAAAGATACCCTGAAGGAAACCTGGGTGCAAGTGTCTCCAAGTCACCAGTTTTGTCGCCTATATTGGTGACAATGTCAACGAAGTGTCTACACTACATTACATTTGCCACTATATTTGGCTTTAATAAGAAAAAGTTTTACCAATAACAACTGAGAAGTACAATTCCTATAAAAGTTGAAGAAATAATAAAAAAAAATTGTTATGATTTCGTTTTCTCACAAAAAGTCTTTACCAAGTCAGAAGTACCAACGTCAGTAATAGATTTCCAATGACACGCACATGTCAAATGTCTATTGTAAATAACATTGCCTGGGGTATAATAAGTCACTAGCACTGGTGACTGCGTCAAAAGTGAATCAGTACAGATTCAGTAGTGACATTTCCTGCAGGGTAGGTATTTAAATAAAGGCTTAGTGCGAGGGTCATGCACATTTTTTGCCTAAAATCATTACAAGAATTTACTATTTCAAAATCACAGTCCAGTCGAAAATATCTGTTTTATATTGGCAGAGAAACGACTGCCTTAAAGCTTAGAGGGGGTGGTAAACTTGACACTTTCTTTAAAGTTTTTCTTATTTGTGTCTTTCTTTTGCGATCTGTAAAGCTAATCTTTGTATCTGCGTATATTCTTGTTGTTTATTTATATTTGCGGAGAAATGCTGCTGCTGCTGGTGTTTGCGTTATATCATCTTAGTAGCTCCACCTCTAACAGAATAAATTCCTGTCACCCGAAAATTGTGCTACATACATATTAAGGCGAATTCCTTTTTCAGGTGGCGTTGAAAACACAGTTGAGCTACTTTTTTCTTACTTAGAAAGAGAATGGTCAAAAGTTGCTTGTGTTTCTGACATATCCACCAACGAAAGCAACAAATAAAAAAGCTAGTTCTGTTTTTGGTGTTGTAATATTGCCACCACCGTTTACATGAATTGGCCTTGATACATATGTTTATTCCAGTAGGCTTAAGTGTAAAACCGTGTACGTCCGTTTGCATTGTCTTAAGCCGATGTGCATGGAATTTAACAAACCGAGCCTTTGCTGCAATAGAGTCGTATCTTAATTTTGATTTTTCTAGCACCTTAAAATTTAATTCTTCTCTCTAGAGTTAAGTATATAACATATTTGTATGAACGTTTTACACAGCATGAAGAAACGATATGGCGATTTACTCCACATTATTAGATTGTAGGCGGCCCTATGTTCCTCTGGAAATTAAAGAATTAAATACATTAGCTCAAATATTTGGTTTTTTGAGTTGTTTCTCTATTGCAGCAAAGGCTCGAAACGTTTACATATGCAATTTGACGAACGAAGCTACTCTAAAAGGACTTTATAAAACTTTATACAAAACATTATCTGTAGGTAGATTGCAAAGACTTTTGCACAACTCCTTAAACGACCCTCGTTACAGTGTAATGTACTCATTTATATACAGAATTTATGACTTAAAAACTATAAACTAATCTGCTTCATTTTGCATAATAGTTTTAATATCTCAAATGTAAACAAACATTCAAGGAAAAAGTTTTAAGTAGACTTCAACATGAAAACGCACGTGAAGACAAATGATTCTATATTTATGATTAGCATGCCTTTTTATACAGGGTGGCCCAAATTGACTGAAGTGGTTTGAGATCATTCCCAATAAAACATTTTATCATTTTGCGAAGCACTCATGTACCATTTATTAAAATAAGAGCACAATTATGCGCTACGCAATAAGACATAAAGTAAACTAAGTGAACGAACTCTTTGCAAGTTTTATAAAAAACTAACATATCAAGTGCCAAGGCAATCCCTTACTAGGAAGCAGGTTTGTAAGGGAGAATACTAAAAAATAACTGTCAAAAACCATTCTGTGTGTAAATCTGATAGCAACACACACCAATTTTTATATGCGTTGAATAAAGCGCTTTTTGTGTCAAAAATGTATTGTTTCAAAGCGGGAACTCGCCATACAAAGTTCATGTCTTCCGTAAGCGAGATGGCAAGCGAAACTCTTCCATTTCTCCCTTACAAACCTGCTTCGTTGGAAGCTCAATTTTTTTATTGGGTTAAAACCAAGGAAACCATAAACATGCAATTGCATGTTTTTCCTTGTGGACCAATGAAGGCAGTAACAATATATCGACCCCTTTGCGCGAAATTATCGTCTGTTACAAAAACCAAATTTAACAGGACAGCCATTTTACTAGTTTTCTCTGCTTTCGCTTATCAAATATCAAAATGAAAATATACATTCAATTTTTGGAGCAACGAATGTAAAACAAGATTGCATCAAAAACTTAATTTCAAAAAAATTGGCATATGGGCATTTCCGTCAAATGTTCCACCGTGACCGAAAATTTTAAAGTTATTAAAAGCTGATTATTTTACGATATTGTTATAGAGAAATATTTAGATTTTACTTATATTATAAATTTACCCATACATTTGTTCATTTAGATGAACAATCAGACTGCAAAGTTGTGCAAACGTTATTTCTTATATGTGAGAATGTTTTATTGTATGTTTTGTTTAATATTTATCTTTCTTAAAAGAGGTGATATTTGATAAAAATTATTCCAAAAAAATTTTCTTAAATGGTCTGTAATCTAAGGAAGAGTTCAAAGAGAAATATGTTATTCGGATTAACGGTAAATTTTTATTTTATTTTAATCATTATTCAGTTAAATTATTAGGGAAAAAATTTCACGTTCTAAATGTCACGTATCGACCCAGATTTTGGCTTAAAAAAAGAAAATACAGAAGACATTCGAATCAAACCAAGACATTTTAATATTACATTGCTATGTAAAATTCTGAAAGTATTTTGACTAAAAACTTGTGACAGGTTTCGCTGAATTACGCCTTTTTATAAATGGCCACAAAAACTACTTCTGTTTTTTCACGTTCGAACCGCTACGTTTGCCATTATCTTTGACCTAGAATCGCGCCCTCCATAAACTTCAGCATAGATAACACTGCTTTCTTAGTGCTATAATTTCAGGGTTAAGAGAAACTAAAAATATTTATTGTTTAAAATGTTATTGCATTTTTGATGCGTACGACTGTCACGTTCAACACTTTGGAATTACCCATATACGATAATTTCGCGCAAAGGGGTCGATATTTATCCGTTTTGTGCAATTTTATGAATTTTGGCATCGATTTGTTAGTGCATATTTTTTTAACCGTTCGCAGCATTGTTGTGCATAATTTAGTTAAGCGAGCATTTTTTAAGTTTATAGTGCATATTTTGCCTTTCAAAGGCATATTTTGGTTCATGTTAAATTTTTTAGATGGCTACAAGAGCTTTCGCAGCAAATAAATTTTTGTTCTGTTTTTTTTTCGAAGTTCTAGTTAACAGATGGCTTTTCTGTTTTAATTTTGTTCAATTTCGCCATCTACATTTTATTTCTACCCTAAAATTGTAAGACAAAGCAGATGGTCATTAAAGATAAATGTTATGCGATGTGTATAACACAAAGAAATCTAAACCAATCTTTTAGCAAACCGATCGACTCAGAATCACTTTTTAAAGTGAACTAACGATGTCCATCCGTTCGTCTGGCTGGTTGCCTGTCGCTGTTTACCTTGTGCGCAAAGTACCAGTTTCAGTTTTGTAAATAATTTGATCTCTCCAAATTAGAATCTTTGTGTCCGTAAACCATCTAATTATGTAGGTATTTAATTAAATTCGCCCATTCGCCACATTTGCCCAAAGCTACCATCATTAAATAGATTTTACTTTCTTTGAAATGGTAACATTAATTTACAAAATCCCTGAAATCCCTTTAAGACAAAAACCATATGGATGTTAATATCTAGATTTTATTTGGAGCAAACATCTCTTATATGAATTTTAAACTAATATGGGCTTAAGCGATAATATTTTTAGGTTTTGTTTTAAATTTTGTTATTAAATTGTTGAATATTTTGTCTTCAAATGAGCAATTTTTTATTTTTAGGGCATATTTGGAACAATTTCAGGGCATATTTTCCATTTTCTTCCTACATATTTAACGCGCATAAAATGAGTTTTTTAGAGCATATTTCAGGTTTCCCTGGTTATAACTTTTTCAAAAAAATTTGTTAGCAATTAATGATAGTAAAAATTTCACTAGCCGGAATTATTCAACCACCTGTTTATGTTTACAAAACAAAAATAATGTTCATAATTTTGCAATTTAAAGTTTTTCAATAACATTCATTAAATATTAATTTTTCTAAAATTAAAAAACAATAACCTTGTGCAAATAGTTCAAAACAATTATTGCCTGTCCATCTATTTTCGAACGTAGATTTCGTTGGCTTTATTTACATTTAGAACAAAATAAAATTATAAAATGTTGTTAGAGGTTTTCTCATGTTATAACACGGTTGTTAATGCAAATGTATTAATAACGCGTTTATAACATCATGTTATAACAACAAATCATGCCAGTTTTAGACGGGCAGTTATGAGTAGGTGTAAGCGTCTTCGCAAATGGATGTTAGATGTTGATCAGTGTAGAAAGACTTTAAAATAGACTATAAATATTTGTAAATTTTCAAGTGAGCGTGACACATGCCATACAAAGACATTTTAAATTACGTTATATGTTATGAACAGTTACAATAAAAGTTTTAAAATTTAAAACAAATAACTTGGTTATCCACAAACAATATTTGTCAAAAAGGAGGCTGAATAAAAGAAATGGGGGTGTCGACTCCCATATCGAGCCCTAACAGCGAAAATAATGTAAGCGACATGATTTTCAATTTTCGTTTTTTTTAATAAATGACTTTATTGGCAACACTTGCATCACCTCCTAAAATATCATGGTCACATATTGTACCGTTACGATTTTATAGCAAAAACAATTTTAATGTAAGCGACAAATTTCATACAAAATCAATATGAAATAAAACAAAAAAAGCTCTCTCCTGTAAAATTTGATTTTTGGCGCTTACATTATTTTCGCGGTTAGGGGTCGATATAAAGACAACATTAAATTTTATATAACTAGAGAACGCTTAGAGTAAAAATTAAAAAATTTGGAAAAACTTGTTGTACAAGAAATCTGGTAAAAGTATCTAAATTTGGTACAAATAGCTTCGTTGCCAAAACGATATGTTTTAAAAACGGTGGTAGCGAGGCGCAACGGGTTAAGCTTGTACATTAATTCTATGAACTTAAAGAGGATTTACAATCTATATACTTATGTATGTTTGCACGCACGTTTGTGTCTTAGATTTTTTTGATTAGCTCAATTATTTTGTATTGTGTGTTAATTAAATCTCTATCAAAAGTACTCTGGCGCTTTATTGTGTGTGTGTGTGTGTGTGTTTTTGTGTGCGTTCATTTATGTGTATGTATTAAATGCATTTACAATGTGATATTTTAAATAGGTTTTATGATCTGTTAAATCTGTTTTAACGATAATTGGGGATTAAATTTAATTTTTATGTGAGCAATTTTATTACTTTTATGTTATCAACATAATTATAATTTAATTATTAAAAATAAAGAAACTAAGTGGCCTTTTAAGTTAGTAATTTATGATAATTGTGTGAAAGAAATTAAATTGCTGCGTGAAAATTGCAGCAATTTAAATAAATTTAATTTTTTTTTTCTTTTGCATAAAAAGGCCATGTGCATAAAATACAGGATTTAATTTATTTTTGTTTAAATTTTTTTTTTTTTTTTCATTATTTATTTATTGAATCTTCATTTATCAAATATGAACTAACAACAATTAATCAAATCTTATCCTAATGCTTTATTTTATGTCCTGCCAGTGCCAGACAAAAATTTTCTTCATCACGGGTTCTGTTCACATATGTAGGTGCTTATCGCTCATCTTAATGGGTAAGTGCTGCAGTGTCTCTTCTCCTTAAGCGAGAGTGGCCGCTATCCTTTAAAATATTTCGAGCTAGTGGATTTGGGTGCAACTCTAGCCTTTTTAAATATTTTACCGCATACTTCGTAATAACATACCAAGGGGCAGCTTTAATTATTCGGAGAAGTTTATTTTGGCGCCTTTGAATTTTTTCGATATTTGAGGCCGAGGCAGTGCCCCATAGTTGAATACCATAGCACCATAGTGGCTTTAAAATAGCGTTGTAAAGTAGTAGTTTGCAATCGAGACTAAGAACAATAAGCCAGTTAATTTGAATTGCTTTTAGTTTCATTTGGGTTAATTTTGCTTCTATATGGCATTTCCATGTTAAAGGCCGATCTAGATGAATACCGAGATATTTGACATGCGATTGTTGAGGCACTAGTTGATTATTGATTTTAATAGGGAGGCATGTTTCCCGACGCAAGGTGAATGTAATATGTACGCATTTTTGCTCATTGACCTTTATTCTCCATTGATTTAACCACAGTTCTAGTTGAGATGCTTCACGCATCTCAAACAGCTTTTGATATATTAGGTAATAAGCTAATAGGCCTATATGACTCAACTTTTGTGTGATCTTTTCCTGGCTTTGGTATCATTGTTATCAAGGAGACCTTCCATTCTTGAGGGTAGTATTCAAGGCGTAAAATAGCATTAAAAGTATAAAGAATAATTTTCTTTGCTATGCGAGGTAGCTCCAAAAGCATTTTGTTACTGATCTTATCAATACCAGGTGCCTTCTTGGTGTTTAATTCACAAATAGCCCTTTCTATTTCCCTTATCTCAAATCTTAGGATTTGCGTCAACTCGTCCGCTATATCGTCAGATATATTTGGGGTAAATACGTTGTTCAAATGATTTACAAACAGGTTTCATTTTTCATTTTCACTGGTCTTTTGAGTTTTCTAGCTGCACGCCATAGTGAGTAGTCTGATTGTGGAGTTGCATCCAAGTCCTTAAGATATTTTTCCACGGAAGCCGTTTTCTGAGTCTGCAGTAATTTTCTTAGCCTTTTTGTACACTCTTTTAATTTAATTTTAAGTTGAGGGGATCTGCGCAATTGCCATTCTCTTCGCACTCTCCTTTTTTTATTCAAGAGGCGTTCGACATCTGTAAAATATATTTTATTATAATTGGTTTTTTTTAAGGGTTTTGCTGGAAAGTTGAACAGTTAGTTTGAGATAACTGTCAAAATTGACAATAGAGAGATTCACATTTTCCGGTGTGCTAAGCGGTATATTTTCTGTGCGATGGGTACTGAGATATTTTTTATATTTCAACCAATTTATTTGTGTAGCTGACGTCGCACAGAGGGGTGAAATCGTAAAAAATGGATATTAATTGAAAAATGAAAGTTTGTTTTTTTGAAAAATATTTAGTAACCGATTACAGTATATAAAATTCTACATAACTACTGAAAATTTCAATGTCATATGATGTTTAGTTGTCAAGCTGCATTGTATTAAATTTAAGTAATTTTTGAGTTATTCGCGCACAATAGTGTTAATTGAAATTCGGTATATTTCGACGATTAATATATAGTTTTTGCAAGTCAAAAGTAATACTTTTACTATGGAATCTTCAACCTCAGGTATTTTAGCGTTGTTCTAAAAATAATTGTTTTAACAAAAGTTGTGTAGAAGTATTTTTAAAATTTTTTTTAAAATATGTCTCCATTTTGGCTATTTTCAAAATATTCGTGGATATTTAAATATGAATGGTGTAAGTTGGCGTTATAATATTAATTTGTTAAGAAACTACAGTTCCTAGGCTTTTATATTCAGTAATAACATGCTGCGCGTTTTTGCGCGAAATTTTTTAAATTAATTAATTGTGAAAATAGTCACTCAAGCAAAGAACACCAGTTCAATCTTTTGTTTGCTTTGTCTTCGTTTTCGTTGTTATAATTGTTGTTTTTGTATACAATTGGCAACTGTGTGTAACAAAAATTTTGTTAGAAAAATATAGAGTTTTTGTTCACAATATCGAGCGGTATTCAGAAGTATCAGTGGTTAAACATGCCTCCAACCTTGCATAAGTTTTTAATACATGGCCCAGTATCATTTCGCACGCGCTATTATCGATCGGTGAACTGTCTGAGGAAGCCCATGAAGCCCGAAACAAAGATTTTAAAAACTTCAGAGAACATTTTTCTCGCAAATGAAGTCGGTAGGATTGCAATCAAGACATATTAAATAGGTTCCTACTAAGTTCAGATCCAATCCTATCTGGTAAAACACAATTGCCCAAAAAAAATTCCACCAACTTCCAAAATCTGTAGTAGATCTACTAGTTTCGCCTTCAGTTTTGACGAACGTGGCACCAGAAGGCACAAATTATGATACAGATGACGACGGGCATATTTTTTAAAATAGCAGGTCAAAAACACATGCCTTATAATAAATGTATACAAGCTATCACCAGACACATCCGTACACAATCGAACAATTTAAATATCTGCTTTGAGTCCCGAATTTAGTTACAAATATGATAGAATAATTCCCAATTCGTTTACGTAATTATATTAAAAATAAATTGATTACTATGGAAAAATTTTATTTCTTTTTTTTTTTCAAAAAACAAAAAAAAAATCCGACTGAGCCAGAGCTATTTTTAAAAGGGGGCGTGGCACCACCCTATTCCACCTTGGATATAATTCATACTGTTAGATCAACATATAAACCAAATCTTATCTTCATACCTTTGATGGTTCATGAGATATATCCGTTCTAAGTTTCAGGTTATATGGGCGGTGCCACGCCCCTTTATCCAATCATAACCAAGTATATCCAAGAACTATTAGCAGGTCAAAGTTTCATGGCAATCGGTCTATTGCTATGGCAGCTAGAGCGATTTTTAATAGGGGGAGTGGCACCGCCCACTTTTCCAAAAGATGTGTAGCATATGTCACTCAGTGGTAACGTAGCATTCAAATAGTGAAAGAATTTTTAAAATTGGATAAGTAGTTTAATTAATCTCCATTTTTTGCGATTTCAACCCTCTGTGCGTCGCTATGTAACCAGATGGAGATACAATTCTATTGGTGTTTGTTATAGTAACTTTTGTAGGTCTGTGATCAGCGGATAATTCTAACGAAGCTTTAACGTGAATCGTTTCTGTGGGGATGTTTTTAACCACGCCGAAATCGATGACATTTGGAATTTTGTTGGTTGTCCGCTTGCGACAACATTTAAATTCATTTTAGAAATTGTATTACACAAAACACGACCCTTTGGTGTGATAAGTCGTGACCCCCAGAAGGTATATATAAATAATGCGTTATGTATTTATTCGCACTTACTCTATGTTTCTATCTCTTTCTATGATTTTTTTAATAAAAAAAGTTAACAGAAAGTTTGACATTAATGAGAACGTTTACATGAACACTTCTTTTTAAAGAACTGCAAAACTAAAAAAAAATCAACAAAATCCTGTTTATTTAGATTAAAAGCAAATTCCAAATTCCTTTTAATTAATTTTAACGAAAAACTAACATTTCTTAACACTTTTATGCACAAAAGGCCTTTTTTTCTTTTGTGCTTCAACGCCAACATAATTGCTTTCCCTTAAGCTTTTTGTTCTAAATTAAAAATTTACTTAAAAGTTAAAAAAAAATAAGGAATTTTTAAACACACACTTTCAGTTTGTAGTGTTTAGCAATTATGACTCGTTAAATGTCGTGTGGACGTGCACGTGTGCGTTGTGTTGCAAAGCAAATAACATCCTTTATAGAGCGCAATTTAGGGATTACAAATTTTCTTAATGAAAGAACGAAAAAAACAGACTCTAACGACCAAAATACTCTGTCACAACAACACCTCTTTGGCTCTCATACTTTATTTTGTTAACTAGCAAAATTCTGAGCAAAAAAAAACAAGAGAAATACATCGCTGGAACGAAATAACTTAATGGACAAACTAGCATTTTTATCTGGCAAAGAAATTTTACTTATTTTGTACACTCCATGCTAAAGACAAAGAAATTGACAGAATGACAGACAGAAAGTCAACTAGGTATACAAATAGACTTTACCTGGTGACACAGTTGATGTGCATATATATAATTTAACTGTGACTTTATGATGGCCCCAAACCATTCCGCTGCTTGGCTTGTGTGGAAAAAGTAGGAACGAAAATTACAATGAAAAGCAAAAGCAGCTAACACAAAGAAAAAATATTAGAAATTTCAAAAAAGACATTTAACCCATTAGTTTTATTATTGTTTGAAATGTCTTGCTTTAAATACATGCAAAGGTTACTTCGTAATGCAATGTTTAACTGTTTAATTCTTTTATGGATTACCTGAGAATGTGTTAATATTCGAACTTATTAATTTAATTATCATACAACTTCTATTTTCCTGGCCCATGTTGAAAACAATAATAAAACACTTACATTAGTTTTTGCTTTCAATGTAGACAAAAGAATGAAATTTCCTTTTCGACATTGTAGGCCATTTGAAACTTAATTAGAATAGATAATTGCAGAAAATCCCAAAAAATATTATGCTCTGTTTAATCTCCCTGCCAAGGTATGAAGAATACATCTTTTGATCACTCGTTATTACATCCTTGAGACGGCAAGGTTAAGATAAGCAGAACTTTATTTCTGGCATCATGGCTAGCCAGAGATACTTGCTTGCATCATGAGAGCCTGTAGCCCTTAAGATATTGCTCCTGGACTGGTTATTCCCAGATAATCACGGGGTGGCTGAGAGTAGTATATTTAGGATGGTCCTAATCCACTTTTTCCATACAAATTTGGGATCATCCATAGATGGGAGTATGTATACATTTCTAATTTGAATTGGTATAAATATGTTGTATTTGGATCCATAGAAAATATGATTCATGCCTGGATTTGAGTAAGTAGTTCTAATTGTGTAAGCAAAATCCGTCCGTCCGTCTGAATGGCTGGTTTAAAAATAAAATGATTTGTGTTTGCATCTTTAAAAAAAAATTTTTTGTATGTAACAAATGAGAATAAGTTAAACCCGTGTTTCCATCCCTGGGATGAAACTTTTTTTGTAATATTAAACCTTTTTAATTTTCGAATGTGGGATGATGCCTACGCTACGGTGGTTTGAGTCGGCATATATGATCGGTTGGTCGGTTTGCTACGGTTGAGTTAATTAAGGTCATTAATTCATCTTTCACTATGTGTGTGAATGTTAATGCAACATTAATATGTTTAAGTTAGTTTCTTATTGGGGTCATCCCAGCACTACATTATATGTCTTATGAGATGACTGAGCCGTATATGTGTGTATATTAGACTACCTGATCCATTTTAATTAAATGGACTACTCCCTGGACTGGTTCCAATGTAACGCAAGCATGGACCATATCATTCTTAAAAATTGTTTGTAGTAAGACGACATGTCTTCGATTTTTAACTACTTGTAATCCACAGCTGGGGTTATATGGTCCTGCCATAGCACATCGTAATGTTAAATAGACCATGTTTTTACCTACGTTGGGGTTACTTTTGGACTAGTCCTAGTCCCTTGTGGGGGGGGGGGGCTACCTTTTACACGCGTGTTTGTACTAGTCCTATCATTTACAGGGTTGCAATTTGCTAGCACCTCCACTTCTATTGTCTGTGTATGTGTGTGCGTGAATGTGGTTATCGTGGCTGTGTGTGTGTGTGTGTGTGTGTGTGTGTATATATGCGACTGTCGTGGTTGAGGTGCAGGGTCTTTGTTGGATGTTCGTAAAGAGTAGGGTGTGTGTAGATACAACCATGTCGAATGGTCTTTTTTATGTAATATGAAACTTTTTTATTTTTCAAATGAGTTGTACATACGTGACAAATTTAAGTTTCATAAAGTCTCAAAATTCTTGGAAATACAAAGAAATTTGAGTATTAGTTGAGCAGATGTGTAGGTGTTTAGAATTCTTAAAAAATCAAAACAAAAAAATAACTTAATAAATATTTTATAGAATCAGCTAATTGCTCCTTTTCACAATTATCTTTTTTATGTAATATAAAACCTTTTTATTTTTTCAAATGAATTCTACATTTATTCGTAATAAAAATTCATATCGAATTTCATCAAACAAATGTGCTATACAATTATTTAAGAGCCGTATATTTGAAGAGATTGTTGAATCTTCATTTGATGCTAACCCTTCAACATATAAGAGACTTTCATGTGGTAATACGTATAAATCCTAAATTTGGATTGGCTATACGAATTTCATCATTATTCTTAAACGATTGTAAATATGATGAGTAGCTATGATACTCCTTTTTGATGATTGAATTGTCGAATTGAGGTTTTTGTAAAACAACAATTAAATGATTCATTTTTTTAAATGTTTTAATCGAAATCCCAAGTTTTTTAAAAATTCTTGATTATTCTCGCTTAGACTAAGTCTTAAAGTTTTTTTCAGCTTCTTGTTCCTTTGAACGTAAATGTGTGAATGATGACTCCTTATACAAATCACTTGTATTTTTATTACTATTGTTATTATTATTATTGAATATAATCATTCTTTTATACTGGTTTTAAATGTAATCGTATAGATATTTTCTCCTCACGAAAATTTATTAAATTTCCGTCTTGATCGATTACTTTTAAAACTAAAGTGTTTATACTTTTAGTGTTAACGGGTAAATATATAACATTAGCCGGTGTCTCTGTTATTTTATAGCCGGGACTGACAACAAGCGAAAACTGATGAAGGGTATGCGCAGATGTGCTATTTATATAGGATCCGTTAACAATATTACATTCAACTATAATATTGTTTATTTTTGTAATCTCTATAGTTTTATCTGAAAAATGTTCTTGATTCTTTTCCAAAATTTTCTTACTAAAACCCAATAGGGAACCGATTGATCGCTCCTTGTTAAAATAAATTGTATCGGTTGTACATTTTATAGACGTTTGTAAAGTATTATAATTAGCTTCAATAATAAGATTTCCTCTTGGATTAAGGGTGTTATATTTATCTATAATCAAATCAGCTATATCCGAGAATTCATATGATCCAACAGGTATAACTATTTCATAATCACCAATATGAAATCTATTGTTATCAACATTTGGTATAGAATGATATGTATCAAGACTAATTAATCCGCAAACGTAATTTCCATCAAGTTGAATGGGGGAAAATAGTTGGCAACTAGAAGTGAAGTATCACCATTTAATGTTAGCGTTATTGACATCTTAAAGTTCGGTGTATTAATAAATTAAAAATTTTTTAATGCTCTTTATATAGGAGACGAATCGTTTACATTTATCCAAGAGTTATGATCTGATGTAAATCCCAACCATTTAACATATAACATATTTCCTCTTCTTCTTAAAATATTTTCAACCAAATACGTTTCTGGATATTTAGTTTTCATTAGTTCAAAATCATAAAAACCACCTTTAATATCATGTCCTTTATAATCTTTTAGTATATAAGTGGTAGGACTTGTGTATCTTACAGTTTTAACTTTAAAGATTTCTGTAGTCCAATTCGGTGTATAACCTTTTTCAAACACATGTTTATATTTACTTATTCGAACATTATCACCAACTTTAAACTTCGGTCTTTTAAACACTTTTAAATTGTTGTAGACTGTATCCAATAGTGATTTTTCATTTGATAAATTTACTTGATTTGGTGTCATTTTTATTGTTCTATGATAAGTATTATTATATTTATTAACAAGTTCTTGATAAATGTGTATCCATTTATATGTTCCTTGATAACTAAATTCTTCCAATTGCTTTAAGTCTTTGCAATATGATCTTCTAAGCCGCAAAATTTTAATTATATATCAGCAGGGGAGTGGTATACTCATAGAACGCCAATATTAAATATAACATATCTTAAAAACTGTTATATTGATAATTTTATAACTTGATAGGAGTCAACCTTATAGTTAGTTATACCTTTGAAAATAAAAATAAAAAATTAATACCACTCGTGGGATACAAAATATAAAATATCGCGTAACTGAAGAACTATTATAGCTAGAGTCTTTAAACGTGGCTAAAGCCAATATTATAGTAAATTATAAATTTTAAAATAAAAATGGGCGAAAGAACAATTATCAATTCACAAAATCTGTTTTAAAAATTTTTTTATTAATTTTATTTCGATGAGGGTAGCAAAGCGCACCGGGTTTAAGCTAGTATGAAATAAAATAATGCAAGAATTTAAACTTAGAAAAAAAATATTTTTTAAAATCTGCTAATTGTTCCTTTTCATAATTGTCTTTTTCGTGTAATATGAAACCTTTTTATTTGTCGAATGAATTCTACATTTGTACGTGATAAATTTATTTTGTGTTTGTATGGAAATATGATTTTATAAAAAAAGAAACTATGTTTTTGAATTAGAAAATAAAACAAATAGTTTGATAGATGTTTATGTTTATGTTTTCATTTTATTAAAATTACAATATTTACATTTAGTTAAATTATATACATTATTATTATTATAATATTCCATGATTTCTTTAGCTTCTTCTATGACAGATTCTTTTGTGTTCTTAAAGCGGGGAACAGGAACAAGTATCTAGATCACACGTATTATTTTCATCTAACCAAGCATAATTATTGTAATGTTCTCCATATCGATTAGTTATTGTTTGAAATTTGTTTTCTATCCTCCTGATATGATTTAATGTTCATAATTTTATTTTTATGTTTATCAAAAATAACGTTAGAAATTTGTTTGAAATTTTTTTTTTTGTTAATTTATTTATTTAATGTGTTAATCTCTTTAATAATCATTGTTGGAGATGTTATTATATACTTATTTGTAATGTTTGTGAATAATCGTTAATATTGATTGTTCTTCCTTCTATTTATATCATTTTGAATACATTCGAAGTGGACTTGTTTCAAAGTCACTATATCTATCATTATAGTATATATAGGATGATTTCATAGTATAATGAAATTTATAAAAATACTTGCTTACTAATATTAATACATTGAATCTAAAGTCATTTATACTTAATTTACTAGTTACACATTGCTTAACGCCCTTAATTCTTTTAATTTCCTTATCTTCTCTATCAATTTTCACTGAGTACACTTTAGCTCTTAACCCAATGAATTCCTTAATAATATTACCATTACACTCATCCTTCATCATCCCTAAAACTTTTTTATTAAGAAGTGGGATATTGTAGACATTATCTATCGGATATGCAGATGTATCAAAATGAGTATTTATGTCATTTTTAATATCTCTGTATAGATCATCTGTTTTAATGTCGTTAATAAAGGAATCAGTATCCATATAATTGAGTTTAATGTTTTCACGATATTTAGGCTTTATGTAATCATAATGAAAACTATACATTTTAAATTTGGATATTTCTAAGACTGCAAATCCAACATAAATAGGTTTGTTGTATTCAGTTTTAATTCTATTCATTTGGATAGCATGCATATCTTCATGAATTTGAAGTGAACTATGGAAATTTGGTTTAGCTATAAGAGCACGGGCTCCTAAACGTTTACCTCTATTCTCCCATTGACATACTATTTTAATGTCTTTCCTCTTATCAACATTTTCCATAGTTTTCCCGTATACTGCATTATTCAACAATTTAAAAAAATTTTGTTCAAATGAATTTTTTGCTAGTGTTCTGTGATGGTTATTTAAATCAATATATTTTTGTAACCAATTTGATTGGTCAAATTGAAGAATTCTATGTATTTTCTTTAAAACTAAACCATGTTGAATACATTGCTGAAGATTTCGATAATGTATTATGTAATTAGTTCTACTATTTAAATCAGTTATTAGTTTCTTTTGTTTCATGGTTTCAATTTTTTTATTCTCAGCACAAAATGGTAAATCATTATGATAGTCGTGTAATGTAGATGGATATTCTAGATCTACCTCTAATATATATCCTAATGGAGAATCTTTTGCTATATTATTAACGTTGAAATGGTTATAATTTTCAACCCATTTAAAATTTTTATAGGGGAGGTATTGTGACATTGCATAGCCATATAAGTTATTAACATCTAAATATATTAAGTAGTTTGATTCTTTGTTAGAATCATAATCACTAATATATTTGTTATTAGCAATTGAATGTCGATTAGAACATTGAACAATACCTCCCCTAATGCCCCGAAGGACAAAATTATATATATTAATTTCAGTCAACAACTCCTATTCTATTGCAGTTGTTTTCAACATTGCATCCCAGGATAAACCTGGGATAGTATAATATTGACATGGATTTAATAATTTTATTCAATTATAAGTAAGATTTTATATAAAACAGATCGAAAGCAGATGTAAAGCAGATCGAAAGTAGATCAGAAGCAGATATAAAGCAGAGCACAGCAATATGCGAATAGTTAAACAAACGAAACAAATTGTTATTAGAAATGCTGATGTTGAAAAAGAAAAAAAATCTAAAATTGTACATAGCACACTATTACCAAACACAATAAGAGCGTTAATTGTTGGACCATCAAACTGTGGTAAGACTAATGTAATGATTAGTCTTATAGAAAGTCCTAATGGTCTTTGTTTCAAAAACATATACATATATTCTAAATCCTTATATCAACCGAAATATTGTTATTTAAGAAAACTTATTAAACCCATAAAAGATATAAATCTATTTACATTCTCGGAAAATGAAAAAGTTTTAAGTCCAGCTAAAGCAAATCCACACTCTATAATAATATTCGATGATGTAATTTGTGGTATACAAGACACTGTAAGAGATTACTTTTGTATGGGTAGATATAAACATATAGATTGTATTATGTCAAACATCTACGAAAATTCCTAAACATTTGAAACGTGATAATGCAAATATGATTATAATATTTAAACAAGATGAAATGAATTTAAAGCATATATATAATGATCATGTTATCGGTGATATGTCATTTAAACAGTTTATAACAATTTGTAAGGAATGTTGGAAAGATAATTATGGTTTTGTTGTTGTCAGTAAGGACGATCCAATTAATGGCGGTCGTTATAGGAAGGAATTTTATAATTTTATTCAATTATAAGTAAGATTATATATAAAACAGATCGAAAGCAGATATAAAGCAGATCAAAAGCAGATGCAAAGCAGATCAAAAGCAGATACAAAGCAGATCAAAAGCAGATACAAAGCAGATCAAAAGCAGATACAAAGCAGATCAAAAGCAGATCAAAAGCAGATACAAAGCAGATCAAAAGCAGATACAAAGCAGATCAAAAGCAGATACAAAGCAGATCAAAAGCAGATCAAAAGCAGATCAAAAGCAGATGCAAAGCAGATCAAAAGCAGATACAAAGCAGATCAAAAGCAGATACAAAGCAGATCAAAAGCAGATACAAAGCAGATCAAAAGCAGATCAAAAGCAGATACAAAGCAGATCAAAAGCAGATACAAAGCAGATCAAAAGCAGATACAAAGCAGATCAAAAGCAGATCAAAAGCTGATCAAAAGCAGATCAAAAGCAGGTCGAAAGCAGATCAAAAGCTGATTAAAAGCAGATCGAAAGCAGATTAGGTGTAATAAAACCTATATTTTGTATCTAATTTGGAAACTTTGGCACTTGCCGTTCTCCAGATATACAGAAAAACAAATAAAAACAACAACAAGGCTTTTTTGGGGTAAGATTAGAGTTAATTGTGGTTTTTTTTTTTTTTTTGTTTAATATTTTTATTAAATAAATATGGTTTGAAATAAAAACAACATTTTAATGTCTTATTTTTTCATAATTTTTTTATTTACAATTTTTTTATTATCTAAAAAACTTAAAATTAATTAAAATCTATATTTACATTGAGAAGAATGTCGTTATCCTCTTCCATAGGTCCAGAATAGTAATTTATTCTATAATGACCCCATGCAAAAGTATCAACGCCATTATCTCTAATAAATCTCTTATCATCTAAATAACTTAATGTTAGTTTTCTTATATTTTGAGTATAAATTTGATGTATCTTAGATCTAAATATATACATTGAATTATAGTATAATTTTTTTTCTAAAAGACATTTTCTAAAGTCATTTATACTTAATTTACTGGTTACACAATGCTTAACGCCCTTAATTCTTTTAATTTCCTTATCTTCTCTATCAATTTTCACTGAGTACATTTTAGCTCTTAACCCAATGAATTCCTTAATAATTTTACCATTACACTCATCCTTCATCATCCCTAAAACTTTTTTATTAAGAAGTGGGATATTGTAGACATTATCTATCGGATATGCAGATGTATCAAAATGAGTATTTATGTCATTTTTAATATCTCTGTATAGATCATCTGTTTTAATGTCGTAAATAAAGGAATCAGTATCCATATAATTGAGTTTAATGTTTTCACGATATTTAGGCTTTATGTAATCATAATGAAAACTATACATTTTAAATTTGGATATTTCTAAGACTGCAAATCCAACATAAATAGGTTTGTTGTATTCAGTTTTAATTCTATTCATTTGGATAGCATGCATATCTTCATGAATTTGAAGTGAACTATGGAAATTTGGTTTAGCTATAAGAGCACGGGCTCCAAAACGTTTACCTCTATTCTCCCATTGACATACTATTTTAATGTCTTTCCTCTTATCAACATTTTCCATAGTTTTCCCGTATACTGCATTATTCAACAATTTAAAAAAATTTTGTTCAAATGAATTTTTTGCTAGTGTTCTGTGATGGTTATTTAAATCAATATATTTTTGTAACCAATTTGATTGGTCAAATTGAAGAATTCTATGTATTTTCTTTAAAACTAAACCATGTTGAATACATTGCTGAAGATTTCGATAATGTATTATGTAATTAGTTCTACTATTTAAATCAGTTATTAGTTTCTTTTGTTTCATGGTTTCAATTTTTTTATTCTCAGCACAAAATGGTAAATCATTATGATAGTCGTGTAATGTAGATGGATATTCTAGATCTACCTCTAATATATATCCTAATGGAGAATCTTTTGCTATATTATTAACGTTGAAATGGTTATAATTTTCAACCCATTTAAAATTTTTATAGGGGAGGTATTGTGACATTGCATAGCCATATAAGTTATTAACATCTAAATATATTAAGTAGTTTGATTCTTTGTTAGAATCATAATCACTAATATATTTGTTATTAGCAATTGAATGTCGATTAGAACATTGAACAATACCTCCCCTAATGCCCCGAAGGACAAAATTATATATATTAATTTCAGTCAACAACTCCAATTCTATTGCAGTTGTTTTCAACATTGCATCCCAGGATAAACCTGGGGTAGTATAATATTGACATGGATCTAAATTATAAATGTTTGCACAAACTTTACGGAAATTTTCAAATATATCGCAAAGTAAAAGAATATCTACTTTTAAATATAAAAGTAGATAATCTTTTAATGTTCTACATTTAAATGTTTTCCATACTTTTTGTGCATGTTCATAATCCTCCACACTACACGACTCATTATTTAATTTATTGAAAAATATTGACCGAGGTGGTAATTGAATTTCTTCAAGACGATTCATCGAATCTAAATAATCATACGGAAAGACACCCTTACGTTTCATTAAATTAAATTCTTCATCATTTGGATAGCTTGATTTTACTACCGTTAAATCACTGTCGGACAAATAACTTGCTAATTTTGCTATACTCGATGGCATAAACCTAAATGAACCGAGAAAACGTAACTCAATTGTATCTTTTTCATTTATAGAAATTCTTTTTGATATAGACACATAAAGCTCCTTATTTAAAGGTATAATATTTATATCGCCTTCAATTGTTGAAAGCTCTCTTACAAACAGATGGCAATAATATGCCGAAAGATTATGAAAGAATATAGGGATGAAATTTGCAATTTGATATTCTAAATTACATTGATTATGAGCAGCACCCCTATATTGACCAGTTAGATGACAATGGTCAGCTACTTTATCTTCATTAGATAAAGATTTCGTACAAATATAACAAGTCTTGCTTTCATAATGTTGTATCTGTTGCAGGGGTGTTAAGGAATTCATTGGGTTAAGAGCTAAAATGTACTCAGTGAAAATTGATAGAGAAGATAAGGAAATTAAAAGAATTAAGGGCGTTAAGCATTGTGTAACCAGTAAATTAAGTATAAATGACTTTAGAAAATGTCTTTTAGAAAAAAAATTATACTATAATTCAATGTATATATTTAGATCTAAGATACATCAAATTTATACTCAAAATATAAGAAAACTAACATTAAGTTATTTAGATGATAAGAGATTTATTAGAGATAATGGCGTTGATACTTTTGCATGGGGTCATTATAGAATAAATTACTATTCTGGACCTATGGAAGAGGATAACGACATTCTTCTCAATGTAAATATAGATTTTAATTAATTTTAAGTTTTTTAGATAATAAAAAAAATTGTAAATAAAAAAATTATGAAAAAAGAAGACATTAAAATGTTGTTTTTATTTCAAACCATATTTATTTAATAAAAATATTAAACAAAAAAAAAAAAAAAACCACAATTAACTCTAATCTTACCCCAAAAAAGCCTTGTTGTTGTTTTTATTTGTTTTTCTGTATATCTGGAGAACGGCAAGTGCCAAAGTTTCCAAATTAGATACAAAATATAGGTTTTATTACACCTAATCTGCTTTCGATCTGCTTTTAATCAGCTTTTGATCAGCTTTTGATCTGCTTTCGACCTGCTTTTGATCTGCTTTTGATCAGCTTTTGATCTGCTTTTGATCTGCTTTGTATCTGCTTTTGATCTGCTTTGTATCTGCTTTTGATCTGCTTTGTATCTGCTTTTGATCTGCTTTTGATCTGCTTTGTATCTGCTTTTGATCTGCTTTGTATCTGCTTTTGATCTGCTTTGTATCTGCTTTTGATCTGCTTTGCATCTGCTTTTGATCTGCTTTATATCTGCTTTCGATCTGTTTTATATATAATCTTACTTATAATTGAATAAAATTATTAAATTCCTTCCTATAACGACCGCCATTAATTGGATCGTCCTTACTGACAACAACAAAACCATAATTATCTTTCCAACATTCCTTACAAATTGTTATAAACTGTTTAAATGACATATCACCGATAACATGATCATTATATATATGCTTTAAATTCATTTCATCTTGTTTAAATATTATAATCATATTTGCATTATCACGTTTCAAATGTTTAGGAATTTTCGTAGATGTTTGACATAATACAATCTATATGTTTATATCTACCCATACAAAAGTAATCTCTTACAGTGTCTTGTATACCACAAATTACATCATCGAATATTATTATAGAGTGTGGATTTGCTTTAGCTGGACTTAAAACTTTTTCATTTTCCGAGAATGTAAATAGATTTATATCTTTTATGGGTTTAATAAGTTTTCTTAAATAACAATATTTCGGTTGATATAAGGATTTAGAATATATGTATATGTTTTTGAAACAAAGACCATTAGGACTTTCTATAAGACTAATCATTACATTAGTCTTACCACAGTTTGATGGTCCAACAATTAACGCTCTTATTGTGTTTGGTAATAGTGTGCTATGTACAATTTTAGATTTTTTTTCTTTTTCAACATCAGCATTTCTAATAACAATTTGTTTCGTTTGTTTAACTATTCGCATATTGCTGTGCTCTGCTTTATATCTGCTTCTGATCTACTTTCGATCTGCTTTACATCTGCTTTCGATCTGTTTTATATAAAATCTTACTTATAATTGAAAAAAATTATTAAATCCATGTCAATATTATACTATCCCAGGTTTATCCTGGGATGCAATGTTGAAAACAACTGCAATAGAATTGGAGTTGTTGACTGAAATTAATATATATAATTTTGTCCTTCGGGGCATTAGGGGAGGTATTGTTCAATGTTCTAATCGACATTCAATTGCTAATAACAAATATATTAGTGATTATGATTCTAACAAAGAATCAAACTACTTAATATATTTAGATGTTAATAACTTATATGGCTATGCAATGTCACAATACCTCCCCTATAAAAATTTTAAATGGGTTGAAAATTATAACCATTTCAACGTTAATAATATAGCAAAAGATTCTCCATTAGGATATATATTAGAGGTAGATCTAGAATATCCATCTACATTACACGACTATCATAATGATTTACCATTTTGTGCTGAGAATAAAAAAATTGAAACCATGAAACAAAAGAAACTAATAACTGATTTAAATAGTAGAACTAATTACATAATACATTATCGAAATCTTCAGCAATGTATTCAACATGGTTTAGTTTTAAAGAAAATACATAGAATTCTTCAATTTGACCAATCAAATTGGTTACAAAAATATATTGATTTAAATAACCATCACAGAACACTAGCAAAAAATTCATTTGAACAAAATTTTTTTAAATTGTTGAATAATGCAGTATACGGGAAAACTATGGAAAATGTTGATAAGAGGAAAGACATTAAAATAGTATGTCAATGGGAGAATAGAGGTAAACGTTTAGGAGCCCGTGCTCTTATAGCTAAACCAAATTTCCATAGTTCACTTCAAATTCATGAAGATATGCATGCTATCCAAATGAATAGAATTAAAACTGAATACAACAAACCTATTTATGTTGGATTTGCAGTCTTAGAAATATCCAAATTTAAAATGTATAGTTTTCATTATGATTACATAAAGCCTAAATATCGTGAAAACATTAAACTCAATTATATGGATACTGATTCCTTTATTTACGACATTAAAACAGATGATCTATACAGAGATATTAAAAATGACATAAATACTCATTTTGATACATCTGCATATCCGATAGATAATGTCTACAATATCCCACTTCTTAATAAAAAAGTTTTAGGGATGATGAAGGATGAGTGTAATGGTAATATTATTAAGGAATTCATTGGGTTAAGAGCTAAAGTGTACTCAGTGAAAATTGATAGAGAAGATAAGGAAATTAAAAGAATTAAGGGCGTTAAGCAATGTGTAACTAGTAAATTAAGTATAAATGACTTTAGATTCAATGTATTAATATTAGTAAGCAAGTATTTTTATAAATTTCATTATACTATGAAATCATCCTATATATACTATAATGATAGATATAGTGACTTTGAAACAAGTCCACTTCGAACGTATTCAAAATGATATAAATAGAAGGAAGAACAATCAATATTAACGATTATTCACAAACATTACAAATAAGTATATAATAACATCTCCAACAATGATTATTAAAGAGATTAACACATTAAATAAATAAATTAACAAAAAAAAAATTTCAAACAAATTTCTAACGTTATTTTTGATAAACATAAAAATAAAATTATGAACATTAAATCATATCAGGAGGATAGAAAACAAATTTCAAACAATAACTAATCGATATGGAGAACATTACAATAATTATGCTTGGTTAGATGAAAATAATACGTGTGATCTAGATACTTGTTCCTGTTCCCCGCTTTAAGAACACAAAAGAATCTGTCATAGAAGAAGCTAAAGAAATCATGGAATATTATAATAATAATAATGTATATAATTTAACTAAATGTAAATATTGTAATTTTAATAAAATGAAAACATAAACATAAACATCTATCAAACTATTTGTTTTATTTTCTAATTCAAAAACATAGTTTCTTTTTTTATAAAATCATATTTCCATACAAACACAAAATAAATTTATCACGTACAAATGTAGAATTCATTCGACAAATAAAAAGGTTTCATATTACACGAAAAAGACAATTATGAAAAGGAACAATTAGCAGATTTTAAAAAATATTTTTTTTCTAAGTTTAAATTCTTGCATTATTTTATTTCATGCTAGCTTAAACCCGGTGCGCTTTGCTACCCTCATCGAAATAAAATTAATAAAAAAATTTTTAAAACAGATTTTGTGAATTGATAATTGTTCTTTCGCCCATTTTTATTTTAAAATTTATAATTTACTATAATATTGGCTTTAGCCACGTTTAAAGACTCTAGCTATAATAGTTCTTCAGTTACGCGATATTTTATATTTTGTATCCCACGAGTGGTATTAATTTTTTATTTTTATTTTCAAAGGTATAACTAACTATAAGGTTGACTCCTATCAAGTTATAAAATTATCAATATAACAGTTTTTAAGATATGTTATATTTAATATTGGCGTTCTATGAGTATACCACTCCCCTGCTGATATATAATTAAAATTTTGCGGCTTAGAAGATCATATTGCAAAGACTTAAAGCAATTGGAAGAATTTAGTTATCAAGGAACATATAAATGGATACACATTTATCAAGAACTTGTTAATAAATATAATAATACTTATCATAGAACAATAAAAATGACACCAAATCAAGTAAATTTATCAAATGAAAAATCACTATTGGATACAGTCTACAACAATTTAAAAGTGTTTAAAAGACCGAAGTTTAAAGTTGGTGATAATGTTCGAATAAGTAAATATAAACATGTGTTTGAAAAAGGTTATACACCGAATTGGACTACAGAAATCTTTAAAGTTAAAACTGTAAGATACACAAGTCCTACCACTTATATACTAAAAGATTATAAAGGACATGATATTAAAGGTGGTTTTTATGATTTTGAACTAATGAAAACTAAATATCCAGAAACGTATTTGGTTGAAAATATTTTAAGAAGAAGAGGAAATATGTTATATGTTAAATGGTTGGGATTTACATCAGATCATAACTCTTGGATAAATGTAAACGATTCGTCTCCTATATAAAGAGCATTAAAAAATTTTTAATTTATTAATACACCGAACTTTAAGATGTCAATAACGCTAACATTAAATGGTGATACTTCACTTCTAGTTGCCAACTATTTTCCCCCATTCAACTTGATGGAAATTACGTTTGCGGATTAATTAGTCTTGATACATATCATTCTATACCAAATGTTGATAACAATAGATTTCATATTGGTGATTATGAAATAGTTATACCTGTTGGATCATATGAATTCTCGGATATAGCTGATTTGATTATAGATAAATATAACACCCTTAATCCAAGAGGAAATCTTATTATTGAAGCTAATTATAATACTTTACAAACGTCTATAAAATGTACAACCGATACAATTTATTTTAACAAGGAGCGATCAATCGGTTCCCTATTGGGTTTTAGTAAGAAAATTTTGGAAAAGAATCAAGAACATTTTTCAGATAAAACTATAGAGATTACAAAAATAAACAATATTATAGTTGAATGTAATATTGTTAACGGATCCTATATAAATAGCACATCTGCGCATACCCTTCATCAGTTTTCGCTTGTTGTCAGTCCCGGCTATAAAATAACAGAGACACCGGCTAATGTTATATATTTACCCGTTAACACTAAAAGTATAAACACTTTAGTTTTAAAAGTAATCGATCAAGACGGAAATTTAATAAATTTTCGTGAGGAGAAAATATCTATACGATTACATTTAAAACCAGTATAAAAGAATGATTATATTCAATAATAATAATAACAATAGTAATAAAAATACAAGTGATTTGTATAAGGAGTCATCATTCACACATTTACGTTCAAAGGAACAAGAAGCTGAAAAAAACTTTAAGACTTAGTCTAAGCGAGAATAATCAAGAATTTTTAAAAAACTTGGGATTTCGATTAAAACATTTAAAAAAATGAATCATTTAATTGTTGTTTTACAAAAACCTCAATTCGACAATTCAATCATCAAAAAGGAGTATCATAGCTACTCATCATATTTACAATCGTTTAAGAATAATGATGAAATTCGTATAGCCAATCCAAATTTAGGATTTATACGTATTACCACATGAAAGTCTCTTATATGTTGAAGGGTTAGCATCAAATGAAGATTCAACAATCTCTTCAAATATACGGCTCTTAAATAATTGTATAGCACATTTGTTTGATGAAATTCGATATGAATTTTTATTACGAATAAATGTAGAATTCATTTGAAAAAATAAAAAGGTTTTATATTACATAAAAAAGATAATTGTGAAAAGGAGCAATTAGCTGATTCTATAAAATATTTATTAAGTTATTTTTTTGTTTTGATTTTTTAAGAATTCTAAACACCTACACATCTGCTCAACTAATACTCAAATTTCTTTGTATTTCCAAGAATTTTGAGACTTTATGAAACTTAAATTTGTCACGTATGTACAACTCATTTGAAAAATAAAAAAGTTTCATATTACATAAAAAAGACCATTCGACATGGTTGTATCTACACACACCCTACTCTTTACGAACATCCAACAAAGACCCTGCACCTCAACCACGACAGTCGCATATATACACACACACACACACACACACACACACACACAGCCACGATAACCACATTCACGCACACACATACACAGACAATAGAAGTGGAGGTGCTAGCAAATTGCAACCCTGTAAATGATAGGACTAGTACAAACACGCGTGTAAAAGGTAGCCCCCCCCCCCCCACAAGGGACTAGGACTAGTCCAAAAGTAACCCCAACGTAGGTAAAAACATGGTCTATTTAACATTACGAGGTGCTATGGCAGGACCATATAACCCCAGCTGTGGATTACAAGTAGTTAAAAATCGAAGACATGTCGTCTTACTACAAACAATTTTTAAGAATGATATGGTCCATGCTTGCATTACATTGGAACCAGTCCAGGGAGTAGTCCATTTAATTAAAATGGATCAGGTAGTCTAATATACACACATATACGGCTCAGTCATCTCATAAGACATATAATGTAGTGCTGGGATGACCCCAATAAGAAACTAACTTAAACATATTAATGTTGCATTAACATTCACACACATAGTGAAAGATGAATTAATGACCTTAATTAACTCAACCGTAGCAAACCGACCAACCGATCATATATGCCGACTCAAACCACCGTAGCGTAGGCATCATCCCACATTCGAAAATTAAAAAGGTTTAATATTACAAAAAAAGTTTCATCCCAGGGATGGAAACACGGGTTTAACTTATTCTCATTTGTTACATACAAAAAATTTTTTTTTAAAGATGCAAACACAAATCATTTTATTTTTAAACCAGCCATTCAGACGGACGGACGGATTTTGCTTACACAATTAGAACTACTTACTCAAATCCAGGCATGAATCATATTTTCTATGGATCCAAATACAACATATTTATACCAATTCAAATTAGAAATGTATACATACTCCCATCTATGGATGATCCCAAATTTGTATGGAAAAAGTGGACTAGGACCATCCTAAATATACTACTGCTGAGGCTTAAAGCCAAAGTCGTGTAAAAATAGATCTTAAAAATTCGGCATTGTAGGAAAGTTTGGCGTGATGGCGGACTTAGGCCAACGCGGCAGGAACCCACGATAATATTTAATATTTAACAGGGTGTGCATTAAGTCACGGAACATCGTATTTTTGAAAATAAAAAATTATTTTGTATTTTTTGGGAGATTTAGTAGCCACCCTAGAGGGAAGTGTACTAACACCAAAGTAGTCCCGTGATAGGTCTTTGGTGGTAGAGACCTATTCTAGTTCTAAAACTTTATATGAATAGGACCTATAACTTTTACACGGGGTTGTCATTGGAGGGGGTCAATTGACACCTTTAGACTAGTCTAAGTTACTACAATGTAGTATTATATCGATGCAATGTAGTATTTTTTCAATAAAACAAGTCCTAGAAGTTAATTTAAGAACCAAATTTAAGAAAGTCACAAAAAAATGTGTCACATCACCAGTGAAGACTGTACTGTAATTCATTCTTTTTTCTACCGTTTTGTTCTTCATATACCAGTTAAATGATGGGTTCTCCTTTCACTGGTCATGAGTTCTTTCTTTGGTACTTGTTCTATTTTCACAAATCCCAGGACCAGTCTTTTGGAACAATTGACACAAATTTCCCGCAGGGCATGTATAGGATTGAGGAGCGACTTGGGTTGACTTTTATTTTGCTTGTCAAAGTTTAATAATTCAAACCCAAAGAAAATTTCGAACTCTTTAAGCACCATAAATCATGAAAGCAATTATGTAATCTAGTCGCTCATTTTGAGTTATCGGGATCTGTAGTGTATTATCTCAAAGTGGAAGACCGCTTGAAGCACGAACCTTAATAATGGCTATAGGAAATATCGCCCAAAAAAATAATGAAAAATCGCCCAAAAAATTCCATGTAAAATTGGGCCTGAATTCATATGAAAAGTGACCCAAAATTTTTTGGCTATTTTTCGTTATTATTGGGTAATTTTTCGTTTTTTAAATTTGGTGATTTTTCATTATGAAAAAATATTGTATGAAAAATAGTCCATTATTTCGGGCCATCTTTCATTTTTAAAATTTCGTCTAAATCTTACATAATATTTGTCTAAATCATTCATTATCATTATACATGGAATTTCTAAATTTTATTTGTAAAAATAACGGGACATATTCCAAAAAGGTGGCATGTCATAACGTCCAGTGTCATAGTGTCCGTCATAAAGTCCGTGGACGTTATGTCACTTTGTAAAGTCTCATAATGTCCACAACATGCTTACAAACTCGAGGGCATAGCCGGCCTTCGGCCGGGCCCAAGGATTTCCTCCTCTTTGATAAAACAAGTACCGGCTTCGCTAACTAAAGCTTTTCTGCACAGCAGGCCTTCGGCCGGGAGCAAAGATTTTCTTTTCTATGGTATAACAAAAACTGGCTTCGCTAACTAAAGCTTCTCTGCGAAGTCGGCCTTCTTTCGGAAACAAGGCAGATTTTAGAAGCTTTACTTAGCGAAATCGGTACTTTTTATACCATAAAGGAAAAAAATGCATGCGCCCGCCCAAAGGCCGTCTGCGCAGAGAAGCTTTAGTTAGCAAAGCCGGTCTTTGTTATATCCTAGAGGAGAAAATCCTTGCGCCCGGCCGAAGGTCGGCTATGCAGAGAAGCTTTAGTTAGCGAAGCCGGTTTTTGTTATACCATAGAGTAGAAAATCCTTGCGCCTGGCCGAAGGCCAGCTATGCCGAGTCGCTTTAGTAAGCGCTGCCGGTATTTGTTACACCATAGGGGAGAAAATCCTTGCGCCCAAAAGTGTTTTCGTTATATGTTTAATATATGCACCCAGAGAAAAAACAACAAAACCATTTTTAAAAAAAGTTTAACCTAATCATTGTCACCGACAACCATATTATGGTAAAATAAGTTTCTTTAAAAATAGTTTTGTTGATTGTGACTATATTTAAACATGTTTTTTACTGCGTGATCTGTTTTTTTGTATTTAACATCTTTGGTAATTATGGACATTTTGACATTTTTAAAAATAACACAATTTCCATTTGCAAAGTGTCTTAATGCCCACGGACATTATGACATTTTCAAAAGTGTCACAGTGTCTATGGACACTACGACACTGGACATTTTGACATGCCACCTTGCAAAAAGCAATATTCCGTTTTAAGTAATTGATTGTAAGTAACTATGCAGTGATTAATTAATATTTAACTATTGAAGAGTGCACAAAGTTTGGCGGAGTGCTCAAATAAGTATTGCTGTCCATACAGCCGAGCAGCTGGTGAAGATACAATGCAATTTTTTACATAAAACTTACATTTGTATGTAACTAAAATTGTATGAATAATAAACACTTTTTTGCAAATTGGGTAATTTTTTTTTTTTTTTTTTTTTAGAAAAAAATCGTTTTTGCTTTTTGGGTAATTTTTCTTTTTTTAGGCCCTTTTTCGTTTTTATTGGGCAAAATTTCATATATAACTTTTTGGGTAATTTTTCATGTTCTTTTGGGCGATTCTTCCTTTGGGCGATTTTTCATTATTTTTTTGGGCCATTTTTCTTTGGGCAATTTTTCCTACAGCCCCTTATAATACTTAACGAATTTGAGAGTGCATCTACCCTGAAACTTCGACTCGTAAATGTGCCACTCAGCTTTAAATGTCCAAAACTTCACTGCAGAGAATATTGCAAAAAATTTTTTTGCAATTTTTAATTAATGAAATTTTAACAATTTCTCTAATTTTCAGAAATAATAAACTAAAAAGTTAACTATTGTTTTGATAGGCTGGTTCTTTGTAATCTATGAGGTAAACCCAGGTTAACTAGTTTAGAGATTACCAACCGATTTTAAGGAAATCGTTTTCCCTTTATCCACCTGATGCACCCCACTAAAGCTTTTCTTCAATTCATTATTTTTCCTAAACTGCAAAAGGACATCCTGTAAATTTTACTCAGACTATTCTTTTATAAACCTCCTTCCCTTTCCTCTGCCTGCTCCTCTTTTGCTGTTACAATTTGTTAGAGATTTAAAAGCTGGAACAACATAAATTTATCGTAGAAATGTACATGCAACGGTTGCTAATGTTGTCAAATATGTACACTGTCATTGTCGGTTTATAAGCAAACAAAAATTCTCACACAGACACACCAACATTTAAACACTTTTAAAATTTGTTAAGAAAAAGATTTCAACAACATTTAACGTTTAACAGCAATGAACAACTGCTGCAGCTGCTGCCTTCTAGTTTCTCTTCGGATGATGAGTAGATGACGTTTTGTAGACAGACAATTGGACAGACATTGTGACACATAGTTAGATCGTTAGTGATAAAAAAAAAAATTATGAGCCAGAAATGAAGCGAAACCAAGTTGAAAATTTAAGGTGGGTTACCATGATAACTTTTTCTTACTTGTTGTAAGTTGTTAAATGTTTAGTGTTCTTTAAGCACTATTTAACAGCAAGTTAAAAGAGTATTTTTTAGATGACAGAGTAACAAGGAAAAGTTCTTGCAAGGAATTAAATAAACGAAAAAAAGATTTTCATTGCAACGCAAAGTGGATAAGCTGTGTGATAATTATTTGGAAAAGACAAATCTTTTCTTTTGAAAAATAATGTCTCAAATATTTTCAGTTACTCTGTTTCCTTTTAAGAACTCTTTCCAGTAGAAACGTTTAAATATAATTTAGCTGCAACAGCAACTACAAGAATCGAAAAGATGCTGAAATTTCAAAATTAAACATCTTGAGTAACTAACAACTAGAGTATCCAATTATTTGACTTTGGGGTTTGTTCGAGGTAGGAATTAATCGATGTTAAAATTTCAATATTTATTTTATTCATTTAATTATTTTATTGCAGGAATGAATTTTACAATATGAAAAGAATTAACTGCCTGTTTAACGTAAAATTTATTAATTTAATTTTTTTTTTTTTTTTTTTTTTGACTGACCTGGGATTGAACTCGGGTTCAATATATTTTAATTCTTTTTACTTACTTTTTCAATAAAATAATTTAATCAAAATTAAATTAGATGAACTTGAGTCTCATTTAAAATAAAAATCAAAATTTGGATTAAAACTTAACAGTAAAATAGAAAAAAATATTTTTTAATCCAAATTTTTAATATTTTTAATTATTGAATATTTGAATTCTTCTTGAAGTTCAAAGTACATATTTTGTTTTGTTTTTTCATTTTTTTGTCTTTCTTTTTCTTGCTGACCTTTTCAGCACAACTTGAAAGACAAATGCAAACATAGACCTCGTGCCTTAGCTCTAACAATGAAAATTAAATTTGATGAACTTAAGCCTAATTAAAAATATTAAAAATTTGGATTAAAAACCATAAATAGTTCAACAAAAATAACCACAATACTAATTATTAAAAATATTTTTTGTTTAACTTTTCTTACATTTTTGTTAGGGGTTTATACAACAAATGGCAAAAAATTCCTCGACTAACCGAACAACGATTAATCGTTTGGATACTCTATCTGCTACCACACATGAACATGTTAAAAACAAACAAATGCCCAGCGGGAAAAAGAAGGAATGCGGAGGCCTTCTAGAAGGCCTTAATACCCCTCCTTTTGGATGTATAAGACCTGCTCGCTCCATTCTATACTCATATCTTTTTTACACACGTTGTCATTGCGGAGTAGGCCTTCCGCTTTCGCTTCTTTAGCTGGTACATAAGAATGGTAACGGGATCAAAAAAAGTAATTATTTTGCTTTTGCTTGTGCAAAAAAACAATACTAAAAAGGTTGCTTCTTCTCCACTCCCTTCTCATAGAAGCGAGTGTAGAAGGTGTGTCTTATCTTTTATACCCAAGAGTCGAGGCCTTCTATGAGGCATACTTTAGCAGTTACACCCAGAGAAAAAACATGTTTAAATATGGTCACCTCCAACCATACTATTTTTAAAGAAAATTTTAAACATAATATGTTTAATATAACAATAATATTGTCAGCGGTAACCATATTATGGTTAAATTAGGTCTCCATCAAGATGCCACAACCATATTATGGTTGCCTCCGAACATGTTATAATTAGTAATAACTAAAATATGTTTAACACTTATAATAACATGGTTGGTTTTCAACCAAAGCATGTTGTTCTTGAAAAAGAGGAAAATACTATTGTAAATTTAAAAACAAATTATTATCATATTTAACCATACCATTTTTAGAGGCAACCATAATATGGTTGTGGGTTCTTTATGGAGGACTAGTTTAACCATAACATGGTTGTCGCTGACAATTATATGATTATATTAACCATAATATGTTTAAAATTTTTTTTAAAAATAGTTTGGTTAGAGGTGACCATATTTAAACATGTTTTTTCTCTACGTGTAGTCAAGAATAGTAATTAAAACAAAAAAATGTGTAAGACGGCCTTTTAAAAGGCCTGAAGTAAGAAGGACTTCCGAGCTTTCCCGCTGGATAATTATCCATCCTCATATACCAACAGACACAAACACAGATATTCATATAAGCAAACTCTCGTATCAACACTTCTTCCACAGACACTATTCTATAAATTCTTTTCAAAGTATTAAAATGCTTTTTATTCACATGAAATAGAGAAAAGCAAACATTTTAACTTGTAACTGTGGCTCTATACACCCACTTACTAGTAAAAGAAAAAGGTTTGTAAATCCGACATTTTCAACAGCATTCTCTAACAATGAGATTTATTTGTTTTTTTTATTCCGTTTGTCGAACAAATATTTTTCTATTTGCAAATTAGAGAAAAAAGTCAATCATTATTATAAACTTTTTATTTGTTCTTGTTAATAAAAAAAGTGAATGACGAAAAAAAAACCCAAAAACACTTCTAAAAGAAAACGACAAGAAGATGATAAATTTTACAAATGAAAATTGAATGGATAAAGGTCATAATGAGGCATTTGTTAAGGTGTTTCAAAGATACAACCGTTAATGTTCTTTACTGTAAGATTGGTAAAAACTTTTGAATATCTTCAATTTTTCAAAGAAATTAATGACTTTTGCTTTACTTTTACTTTTACCTTTGTTCTTAAGGCAATTTATCTTACGTCCAGTAATATAAAATAAAGCCAGCGTAAAGAGGCAGATTCTGTGCACAATTTAATAAAATACAATTCTGGTTGTTTCAATTTAAAGTATGTTTACAGAAAAAATAAGAATTGAGGTCAATTGAAAAATTTGTGCTACCAATTAAAAAATTAGTTCCATTTTCACCTGCAAACAAATTAAAAGTAGCAATTAAATATTTTTTCATATAAACATTCCCTGCAGTATTGTTATTAATATAAGTAAACGTTTAATTCACTTGATTGAATATTTAATTAAAACTGTTTATATTTTTGATTAACGGCTTATTAAAAAAAAGGCGAGATTTTTTTTCTATGTATAAAATGGCTTTTTGTTTAAAAATTCAAAGCTTGTTTGTTAGTAGATTTTTTGAGTAAAACGTGAGATTTTTTTAAAAGTACTTTTTAGTTTGTGGTTTTATAATAGAACCATACGGAAGGTACACTACACCGAAAGTCATCATGACACTATACAACAGAATAAAAGTGATTTTTGGTAAAAAACGCAATTATTTGTGTAAAAAGACAGTTTTTGTGTAAAAAGTTACTTTTTGTGTGAAAACTTACTTTTTGTGTTAAAAGTTAGTTTTTGTGTAAAAAGTTAGTTTTTGTGTAGTAGTGACTTTTTGTGTAAAAAGTTAGTTTTTGTGTAAAAAGTATTTTTTGTAAGGGTATTCATTTCAATTTTTTTTTTTTTGGTTGGAAAAATGGAAAAAAGAAAAATTACACTCTTATTGACGTGAACTGGTTTTTTTTTTTTTACAAACTGTCAAAAAAATCTGTCAAATAAATTGTGGAAGTAATTGATATTTTTCAAGATTGATTATTAAATTTAAAACGAAGTGATTGGTGTTATTTTCATCATAATATTCGACTACAAAAAGTTACTCAAAATGGCGATTGTCTGCCAAAAAGTCGAGTATTTTATTAACTTCAGCTTCTGTCAATTTTTTTGAACCGATTTCTTTTTTTTAATTCGTTTTTAATAACTTTTTTCATTGAACACATATTTAATATGAATTTTTCTTTTTTAAAGATTAAATGAAAAAGAAGTTATCTATGAAATGTTGTAACTATAAAAAATAATTTTTAAAATCAGAGTTGTACAATTCAAGAGTTTATAAAAAGAGATGCAATTTTTCGTACTTTGTATTAAAAATTAGCATTTTTTTATGAATGGCAACATCATTTCGTTTGACGTTTAAAGCGGAAAATTACATCTTTTTATCCTGACTTTTTTACACTTGGTTATAGTCTGATAAAAATGTAACTTTTGGTGGAATTTTTTTTCTTGTGGTTGTTGTAACAAATATTACATTTTTCCACTTTTCCATTTTTCCAACAAATAAAAAAACTGAAATGAATACCCTTTGTGTGAAAATTTACTTTTTGTGTAAAAAGTTAGTTTTTGTGTAAAAGTGACTTTTTGTGCAAAAAGTTTGTTTTAATGACTTTTTGCGTAAAAAGCTAGTTTTTGTGTAAAAAGTGAATTTTTGTGTTAAAAGTTAGATTTTCGTAAAAGTTCAGTTTATGTGTAGAAAGTGACTTTTTGTGTAAAAAGTTAGTTTTAGTGTAAAATTGAATTTTTGTGCTAAAAGTTAGACTTGCGTATAAAGTCAGTTTATGTGTAAAAAGTGACTTTTTGTGTAAAAATAACGTGTTGTGTAAAACGTGACTTTTTGTTTTAAAAAATACTTTTTGTGTTAAAAGTTAGTTTTTGTGTAAAAAGTAAGTTTTTGAGTTAAAAAGTCAGTTTTTGTGTTAAAACTGGCTTTTTGTGTAAAAAGTAAGTTTTGGTTTTAAAAGTTAGTTTTTGTGTAAAAAGTGACTTTTTGCTTTAAACGTGACATTTTGTGTAAAAACTCAGTTTTTGTGTAAAAACTCAGTTTTTGTGATAAAAGTCAGGTTTTGTGTAATAAAGTCAGTTTTTGTGAAAAAATGACTTTGTGTGAAAAGTAAGTTTTTGAGTTAAAAAGTCAGTTTTTGTGTAAAAACTGGCTTTTTGTGTAAAAAGTAAGTTTTGGTTTTAAAAGTTAGTTTTTGTGTAAAAAGTCAGTTTTTGTATAAAAATAAGGTGTTGTGTAAAACGTGACTTTTTGTTTTAAAAGTTACTTTTTGTGTAAAGTCAGTTTTTGTTTCAAAAGTCACTTTTTGTGTAAAAAAAAAAATCAGTTTTTGTGTAAAAAGAGTAAGTTTTTGTGTACAAAAGTGACTTTTTGTTTCAAGGACCTTTTTGTTTGAAAAGAAACTTTTTTGTTAAAGGTGACTTCTTGTGTTAAGCCTAGTACTCCGTTCAAATTTGTGAAAAATGTTGAGCAACATTGATTATTCCACATGAAAATTTTGACATTTATCAATGTTACCAATCTTGCGAGTTTGTACAATTTGACGTTTTTGTTCCGTCAAAGTATGCTACATTGTTTCGTGTATGTTAACAAACGCCACATGTATTTTACTAAAATTAGTTTTTTTAATAAAAAAAAAAAAGGTAAATATGGATAAAAAAAACTGTTACCGGTTGTTTTATTTTAATTTTTTATTTCTTATTTAATATTAAGTTCATACTTTTTAGCTTTTGCTTAAAATTCCACGTGAAATAGAGGCAGCTTACATTATTTCGCAGTTGTAAAAAAATGTTGCCAGAAACATTTCGGAACTTTTTCACAAAATAAACAGAGTACAACTCTATCAACATTATTTCATAAATATTCCGCACAAGTTTTTTTCATATGCATTTTGACAGCATTTCACGTGAAATGTTGAACAGAGTACCAGGCTTAAGAAGGTAATGAACATGTTGATAAAAAAATCTTTTATCTTATGGACCTTCTTGATTACGACGGCAGTAAGAGACAAAGAGACGTCACTATTTTTCACTATCGAACTAGTCACATGTTCTTTTATTTCCTTTTCTAGCTTACTCATAAAATAGGATTCAATCTTTTTTCATATTGCGTGTCTTAAAAAACCTCAACGTTCATTCTGGACCTGCATTACTACTCTCTGATTTGTTGTTAAATATTCCAAAATTTTTCCCTGACTAATTTTTTTAATTTCACTTAAATCTAAACTTTTCCAAGCAATAAAATATTGATTATTTAAAAAAAAAACAAACAAAAAATATCAAGACTTTGACTTAAACAATTGCTCATCCCGTTGGAAATGCTTTTACATTATCAAATCATGTATTTTTAATAGCCACTCTCTCGCTCTCTTTCTCTTTCTAACTCCCTACACCCAGTCTTTAGTATAATTTTGAACTTCGACCGTTTCAGTCAAGTAAAAGGACGTTAAAATGCCAAATAAATATTTCAAACATTTATCTACTCACTTAATGAAATTAAATGTTTATACTTGCACAAAATGTTAAAAGCTTTAAAAGAAAAAATGGAAGACGAACATCAACTTGAGAAAGAATTGAACAAAAGATACAAAAAGTAAAAAACGAAAACAATAAAAAGTTTGAATTGAAGAAAATATGGCTTGGAAAAATGTTTGTTATTTGTTCAGTATCTAGCAGTTTCCATTACAAGAATTTCAAGGAACGATAAAAATCGAATAATAATCTAAGGAATACATTTTATTGCAAACACACACACACACACACATACACATAGCCATCTATGCATTCCTCTTTATCAATATTCAGTTCACCTACATAAATTTTGTTTTTTAAGAATCGGATGTTGAATAAAAGAAAAACTCTAGTCTTCTTCCACACAGCCATGCAAATAAACGAGTATTATTAAATAGAAATTTATACGTATAAAAATAAATATGATTGCATTTGTGTAACAAATTTCGAATGACATTTTGCTTGCTTTGTTGTACTGTTGCAATGTTTTCCTCTCTTTTCCGCACAGCTGTTTCAGTTTTTCTTTTTTCAAATCAATTTGATTGAAATGAATAAAACTGCCAACTCAACTTTTCAAGTATGTTCATTATCTTAATGACAATGATGTTCAAAGTTTTTATGCCGCAAATAGATTTTCAAATACTTTTATGGGTTGTTTAAGTGATTAAATTGGAATTGCATTACAAATTGTTTATTTTAAAATGAAATTTTTGAAATGTTGGAAAGCAAATGAGAAATTCTGCATAAGAAATTCTTCCCTTTTGCTATAGTTTTTGAATTGTGGTCAAAGCATTTTCCCAAATAAAAATATTGAATTGCAAATTAAAAAAATCAACAAGCGCTTGAAATTTGAGAGCAATCATCATTCTCTAGTTTTAATCAAACCTTATTTACAGGAAGGGCCAAAAGTCACAATGGGGCTTAAAAATTTAATAGCTTTTTCGCTTATACATATTTTTTTGATGATGATGGAAAAACTTATTCTTAATATGGTTTCGGGTGACAATAATTTTATTAAATTGACAAAAATATGTTTAAAAATTTTCGTTTGAAATAGTTTTGTTGGAGTTGACCACATAAAAAAATGTTTATTCTCTGGGTGGATATTTAACACTTGAACAGTAAACAAAATTTTGAAATTTTTCTAATTAATGTTTATTTTTTTCTTTAAACGCTATCGGCACATTTTATCAAATACGTGAAACCTCCAAAACTTGAAAAAAATCTCAGTCAACTTCAAACTTAACTGGGTGCAACTTTTCTTAATAATTTAAAATTTAAGCCAAAACGAAAACCGTTTGTGGACTTTCTTTCTATCTTGAGAGTTCTATTTAAGCTTAAATTTAATTTGTGCCAAAACAATTTTTTTTTTTTTTTTTTAATAAAACTCTTCTTGCAAATAACTAAAAAAAAAAACTCAAAAATATTGATAAGCATTTCTCATAGAAATACTTAACTGACGTTGATGTGTTTTTAAGCAAAAATTTCTGTGCCTCTGTCATTCCCAACTCAAAAATGTTTTACAGATAAAACAAAATCCCATGAAAAATGCTAAAAAAAAAGGAAAATAAAAAAAGGAATTTCAAAACTAAACCAGACATTTAGTGTAATTTCAAATAGGCGGTGGTTAGACGGATAGACAGATCGAAAGACAAACAGACAGTTAACTGCCACAGGATAGAAAATTTATTTAAAAAACATCATGCAGTAAAAAGTGAAAAAAGTATTTAACAAAATACTGACAAGCATCTCTCTGCCATTTTACATAGTTTCGTTTAGAAACACCACAAATACACAAAAACACACAGACTCTTTCTCTGTCTCTGTCCCTCTCTTTACACACAACACCAGCAAGTGGTTTATGTTTAACTTCCGCTAAAAAGTTAAACAAAATAAAACATTAGACAGAAGAAAAAAAAGCAATTTTCCATTAGTTTTCAAAAATTGATTAGAAATTTTAATTTGATTTTTTGCTAAAGATAAATTTAATTAAATGAAATTTTAGTTAAAGCAGTTTTGCTCTAAATTTATATCTATGCCAACTTCTCTGTTTGTTTCTGATTTAATGTTTGTAATATTTGTGCGATAATTATTTTTTGCTTTTTGCTTAAAATGTTTGTAATTTTATCTTAAATCATTAAATTAAATTAAATGAAATTCCCTTGTGTTGGGAATGGTGTCAGTGGTGTAAGAGAAAACAACACGCAATATCAATTTAAGTTAAGAACCACAAACAAATTTTCTAGTATTTTCCCCTGACACTCAAAATGCAAAATTAAACATAACATGCCGCCAGAGTTGCCACAGTCACCTCAAATAGTTTAACATGCAATTTAAAATATTTAGACATTTACCAACATCTTTACACACACACACACTCACTCACACGCCCATGCAAACATTAGCAATGTCCCGATTAAACCGATTTTCTAACATATTAAAAGAATGGAAGATAATTTAGGCAAATCAGTTTGTTTTATAAACTTTAATTATTTGAAATAGCGAAATTTCAATATTTCAAATATTCATTTAAATATTTTTAATATAATTTATCAAGCTTGAGGTTTTTCTTTTTCCTTTATATAAAAAAATTAGATAACATTTATTTTATAGTTCCAATATTTCGATACAGCAAAGTGTATCCTCGTCAGGGAAGTAATTAAACAATTAAAATAACGCTCACAAAACAATGTAAAAATAATAATAATTGTCACATAGAAAAAATTATTTACAATTAAAAAAATTATCAATAACAATTTTAATTAATTTTCATGTTGTTAAATTCCTTTCTTCATAAAAATAATTTAATGAAAGATTAAATTGATGAACTTAAGCCTGATTAAAAATATTAAAATTTGGATTAAATAATTAAAAAAATTTTTATACAAATAATCAATTACATTCTAAAAAATTTTTTAATGACCTGTTTTGTTTTAATAAACTAAATTTCTATAATTTTGTGCTACATTTTCAATGTCCGATTTAAAATTATTTAGTAGCATCACGTGAGCCCTAAAAATAAAATAGGCTACTTATTTTTTCGATAGGGGCAGGGGAATTGGTACCCCCCATTGGATGCCAATATTAAATATCGCATATCTTAAGAGCCGCTTCACGCATTTTGTTGAACTTTTGGTAGTAGGATCTGCTGAGCCCCAAAATTGAAATAAAGTAGCAGCGGGGGAAGTGGTTTCCCCCATAGGACGCCAATGTTTAATATCGCATATCTTAAGAACTGTTATATTGAGAACGTTCAAACTTTGTAGAAGTCACTCTTATGGGATACTACACTTTTGAAAAAAAAAATAAAGCGGGTAGGCGCAGGGGGGAAATACCTTCCATAGGATGCATATATTAAATATCGCTCAACTGAAGAACAATTAAAGGGATAGTCTTCAAACGTGGTTAAAGCTACTATTATGGTAAATTATAAATTTCAATTTAGAAATTGGCGGGGTATCCAGAAGAGGAGAAGTACCCCTCATAGATAGAAATGTTAATAAGAGCCTCTGCACGTACTTTGTTGAACTTTTAGTAGTAGGATCCTCTGAGCCCAAAAATGGAAATAAAATAGCAGCGGAGGAAGTGTTACCCCCCATAGGACGCCAATGTTTAATATCGCATATCTTAAGAACTGTTATAGTGAGAATGTTCAAAATTTGAGAAGTCACTCTTATGGTATACTACACTTTTGAAAATAGAAATAAAGCGGGTAGGCGTAGGAGGGGAAATACCTCCCATAGGATCCATATACTAAATATCGCTCAACTGAAGAACAATTAAAGGGATAGTCTTCAAACGTGGTTAAAGCTACTATTATGGTAAACTATAAATTTCAATATAGAAATGGGCGGGGTATCCAGAGGAGGAGCAGTACCACTCATAGATAGAAATGTTAATAAGAGCCTCTGCACGTATTTTGTTGAACTTTTAGTAGTAGGATCCTCTGAGCACAAAATTGGAAATAAAATAGCAGCGGGGGAAGTGTTACCCCCCATAGGACGCCAATGTTTAATATCGCATATCTTAAGAACTGTTATAGTGAGAATGGTCAAAATTTGCAGAAGTCACATAAACTATAAATTTCAATATAGAAATGGGCGGGGTATCCAGAAGAGGAGCAGTACCCCTCATAGATAGAAATGTTAATAAGAGCCTCTGCAAGCAATTTGTTGAACTTTTGGTTGTAGGATCTTCTGAGCCCCAAAATTGAAATAAATTAGCAGCGGGGGCAGTGTTACCCCCCATAGGACGCCAATGTTTAATATCGGATATTTTAAAAACTGTTATAGTGAGAAAGTTCAAACTTTGTAGAAGTCACTCTTATGGTATACCTAACTTTCGAAAATAAAAATAAAGCGGGTAGGTTCAGGGGGAAAATACCTTCCATAGGATGCATATATCAAATATACCTCAACCGATAAAGTGGTTAAAGCAGTGTAGCGAAGCGCACCGGGTTTAGCTAATTCTTAATAAAATAAAATTTATTGTTAATTTAATTGACAAAGAACTCTTTCAAAAAATGAAACTTACCTTTTATTGAAATATCTGTTACAGCATGGCATAAGCCTTTAAACTGTTCTTTTTTTAACTATACATGCAGATATCATTCATAATATAAGGTCCAATAGTCCCCGATTGATCGGTGCTTCCTCAACTGTATACTTTCATCTTGATCTTTCTTTAGCTATAACACAATAGTTTTATGTTCGTATCGTTTTTAAGCCATCTTGAACTGCGTCAAACCATCTAGTTTAGTATTTTTAATTAGGCTTAAGTTCATGAAATTTAATTTTCATTAAATTATTTTTGTGAAGAAAGGAATTTTACAACATGAAAATTAATTAAAATTGTTATTGATAATCTTTCATTCTTGACGTGGCTCGGGCTCGAACCCTGGCCGGCAGGTTACCATGACATGTTTCGATCGCAACCACTCGATCTCCTCAGATGGATTTGCCGTCTTACACTAGCAGCCAACGACGACTGCTGACGTCACTAGTCAAACATCAATCCTTAAACCAAATTGTATTTTAACATTTGGTAGTTTAGGTTTGTTTAATGGACAGCCGACACGACGATGGCTCACTTGGGTCCTTACAGCAGTCCCTTTATGATACTGTGAGCCAATGACCAGAGTCAGCCAGATAATTCCTCAGACATCACAGCAGCCTCGAACCACCTCTCACCCTGTCATCTACCTTCTGTACAACTTATATTTAATCAGAGTCTTACAGTGAGGTATTAAACAGCCGTTTAGGGCGTTGACAAACATGTCGTCCAAGAAGCAGCCCTGTTTGGCCAGACCGTCTGCAGTTTTGGTCCTCAGGCACCCTAGAACCCATGCTAGCGTTAACCTACAATTTTCCGCAATCTCATTAAGAGACATTCAGCATTCTTAACTTAACATTGATGTCATGAAGACACCAGCGAGAGCGTCAATGGCAGCCTTGCTGTCCTTCAACATCCATTTAACACACCTCAAAAATATTCGATAATTTTAAGGACCTTAAAGTTTTTAATTACATCATTAAAATTTAACTTCTAGAAGTATTGGCGATTGAAAGCAGATCAGTTTCGATAACCTAGAATTCAAGGAATCGTATATATGTATATAAAGACCGCCCAAACAGCCAAAACTTGTTTTATTTATTTATTTGGTATGGATGTTCTTCGACCCCATCTTAAGGCATTTTAGTTCAAAAGATTGTCCTACTAACTTTAAAACTATCTGCTCACTTATAAAGAAAGTCAGTTTAAATGTTCAAAACAAATTAACTTCCCTAATATATTTTTTTATTTGTACACCTGCATGCATTTGTATAAATAAGTGTGTCATATTTTCAAACGCCTAAAGGTACACCAAGTGCACATGCATTAAAAAACACATACTCTTACACACAATCTACACCTCAGCATAAATTCATACATACATACAAATTATAGGGATACAGTCACTTATTTCAATAAGTACAGTCAAATAAAAACAACTGAAATTTATATGTTACATTTTTTTTTTTTTTTTTTTGTAGTACATACTTGTTTTGTAGTAAAACAAGCAATTTGTTTAATAGAAGACTAAAGAAGCCTTTAATTTTGTGACACATTTACTACACCAGCATTTAACTGAAATTAGTGAAAAATATTTTATTTTTTTTTAATAAAAAAATTTCCATGTTTCCAATTCATGAACTCTACACTGTTTTATTATTTACCTGGAATCCATAATTTTGAGGGAACGTGGGTGCCTTTAAGTTTAAGTGTGTTTGTGTGTGTATTTGCCTGAGTAATAACTTTGAATGTGTACAATTTAACACGTGACATATTGTTGCCATAAAAGTTTAAAAATGTTAACTGCCAAACAAACTGTTTATTAAAATTCCCATACATACACAAGTGCAATTGTTGCGAGCTTGTGCAAGAGTTACTTGATGTATTAACATTTGTAACTTTGCATATTTGTGTGTGTGTATATGTATGTTTGTATGCAAATTTGAATGTCCTCTATTATGAGCATAAATAAATCGAGTTTTGTAAGTGTTTTTGGGTGCCAGTCCAGTCCAGTCCAGTCCAGTCAGGTGTAGATTGTGTATGACTAAAAGTGTGATTAAATGATCTTGTGTAGGTGCAGTTAAGAGTGTGTGTGTGTGTGCGCATGTGTTTGTGTTGTTAAATGTATATTTATTTATCACTTCATTAGTTGGTTCTACATCCAGCAAAAGCAACTGCTAAAACAACAGCATCAACAGCTGCCGGCTTCAAATTATTAATTACATTTTGTGGTTGCGTCTGATACGCATTTAATGGTTTAATGTTGTTTCAATTTTGTTGTTGGCCGGACTAATCTAATGTCATCCAGCTAATTGAAAATTGTCCAATATGTTTTGTGCATTTGCAATTTTCTTGTTGCTGTAATTATTGTTTATTTTTCAATGAAATTTAATTATTTCTTAATTACATGACACATAAATTGAAATACAACAGCATTAACTAACGCAAATTTGAACATTTCCAGAAAGAATGTTATAACTTAAAATTTGTAAGTTGTGACAAATAAGCAGCCTTATGCAAAAACAACCAAAATTTGCGACCGGAAAAGTGGAAATTTTTTATAAATTGCCTAATTTTTTTACAGATATTAGCGGCAGTTTACCTTGTATTACTTTCTGGAGTTATATCATTTTGTATATATTTTATTTATTTATTTTTTACATTTTGTGTGCAAATATCGGGTGTTTTTTTAGCTATTATCTTTTTGGCAACACTGGTTTAAACAGCTGAAGCACATTTCGTGTTTTGTTTCACTGTCAAACATTTTCAGTTTGGTCTATTATTTAACCATGAATCGTCTTACAAACGAACAACGCTTGAATTTTATTATCAAAATGCGTGCTCTGTTAAGAAAGTTTATCACGCGCTTCTTCCATTTTATGGTCAGTTTAATCGACCCACTGAAGCGGCTATTCGGGCTATTGTGACTAAATTTCGCACCAAATTTACATTGTTGGTCATTAAACCACCAACACGCTTACGTAACGTGCGAAGTGAAGAAACTATCACAGCTGTATCGGCCAGTGTTAATGATGACCATCAATTACCGATTCGTCGCCGTTCGCAGCAATTCTGCCTCCGTTACTCAAAAACTTGAGATGATATCCAACTTTTTTTTACCCAAAATGCAAGAGCTTGACTTGCATGACATGTGGTTTCAACAAGACGGTGCCACATGCAACACAGCACGCTTAACAATGGACTTATTGAGAGGCGAGTTCGGTGAACATTTTATTTCACGTTCGAGACCGGTCAATTGGCCGCCTAGATCGTGCGATTTAACGCCTTTAGACTATTTTTTGTGGGGCCATGTTAAAGCTCATGTCTACACACATGCCCGCTTCAATTGACGCATTGGAAGACAACATTGAAGCATTTATTCATGAGATACCGGCCGAAATGTTGGAAAGAGTATGCCAAAATTGGACTAAGCGGATGGACCATTTGAGGCGCAGTCGCGGTCAACATTTGCATGAAATAATCTTCAAACATTAAATTATATGGACCGTACTATCGATTCAAATAAAGATTTAATGCATTTTTCTGAATTTTATGTTTAAAGTTTCCTATAGCTCTTAAAAAATCACCCTTTATAAATATAAAATATCTAGCGTCGCTTCATACCTGCTGAAATTTGTTGTAGTTTTTCATTTCGTTTTTAAAAATATCCACAAAATTTTGTTTGCCCTTTGGTGTTTTTCTCAAACATTAAAATTTACTTAATTATTTAAATTAATTAATATTAATTTAATTGCAAACTAATAACGATTTTGTGTTCCAAATAATAAATTAAATTTAAAATTTTAGTATTAAAAATCAGTTTGTTAATGCAGGGATTAGTTTCTATTTAATATTTGTATATTTTGAGGTTTAATTTTTGTTAATTAGTTTTAATTAATATTTGGTTGCTGGTGTGTAAAAAATTTCGTATTAATAAAATCAATAACTTATAATTCATATGAATTTTAAATTAAAGTTAAGGAAAACGATTTTAATGACACTTAAACATTATCTTTAAATTGTGTTGGAAGTGAAATTTAAAACTTCCACAAATTTTGCTATTTTGCTTTGTAACTTTCTTTGTACTAAATTAATTAAATTGATGTTATTTTACGTAATCTTAAGTTTTCACATACTCATTTTCTAATTTTACCGAATTCTTGTAATTACAAGTGACCTTTTCAAAGAACACTTTACTGGTATTATTAATTATGCTTAACTTTGGTGCTGCTGTTCTAATGGGTCCTCCTAAGCGTATGAGTTATATTAATAAGTATTAATATTGCTCATACGTTTTAGTTTATGACGGTCAATTAGAAAGTCATTACAAGCTATTTTACCAGTGAAACTAAATAAAAAGTTTTTGGCAATCCTAAAGTATGAATATCAAAAGGGAAGTTGCTGAAAAAGTTTTTCAAACTAAAGCACAGTGGGATGATAGTATCAAATTTGAAATTTGCACAGTTTTGCGCTTTGCGAATGCTGTTTTGCCGACGAATAAATATGGCGATTTTGACATTTGCTTATGCAGTACAGAATATTGGCCTGCCGCTTTTTCGAATTTTTAATGCGAACATTGTTACACAGAATAGCAGTTGCTCACATTTATATATTTTCTAGTCGCATTGACTTTCCCATCGCAGTACAGAATAAGGCCCCTGTATATAAAAGGGAGTCGGGCTTACAAGGTGTAAACAAGTTTGAAAAATATTTTGTTAGTCTAATTATTTTGTAAAGGAAATTTGCAGTCTGTCTTTTGTTTAAGTTTAAAAATTGTTTTGAAATTTTTAGATCACGTCTTGCATAAATTGGCTTCAAAAATAAAGCTTAAACTCTACTAGAGGCCTTTTATGAATAAAAGAATTTTTATCGGGATACAAACTGCCTTTTTTTTAAAGAAAAATCCACTGTGTATTAAAACACAAAAACAAACTTTTTTATAACCATGTCCGTCTGTCTGCCTGCCTGCCTGCCTTCCTGCCTGTCTGTCTGGCTGTTAAGTATAAAAGCATGAATATTATTTTATGTTTTTAAAGATACTAAAACAACTTTAATCATCCTCATAATTTTATAATGAGTTCTCATTTTCTTTACTAGTTGTTTTTTTTTTTGTATATATGTGTGTGTGTGTCTGTTTTTTTTTGGCGTTTTTCATTCAGTTAGTTGGCAACTACATTTTAAACACGTTAATGATAATGTTCGACAAATATTGTTCCTAAACACAAAAGTTAATGACTCTGTTAGAGTGGCACTCACATTGCACTGAGCTACATAAAATTTTGTTACATGAAAAATGAAATTTTTGGGTCATAACCACTTTACACAACTTAAGCCAACAAATTTGCAATGTTTTATTGTTATTTGTGATTTTAATTATTTCTGTTTTTTTCTCTCCCTCTCTCTCTACCTCTCTTTGCAGAAAGAACTATTTGTGAGTAAAGTTGATCCGGGTTCACCGCGCGGCGAACGTAAATTTTCGGCAGCCACTGCGCCATCGATGAAAACAAAGTGGCTGAAAGCAATTAAAAGCCTAAAACCGGCTTCTGGATCAGTAGCACAACCAGAAAGGTGAGTCCATAAAACCTCTTACACTCTCTAACACCTGAACCATGTTTTCAATTTCGTTTATGTCTTTTTAACTGGTGTGGGTGTTTTTACTTACACAAACAAAAATTAATAATAAAAAAACGAAACCAAAAGCAAACACAGACACAAACACACAAATGATGGTTATATTTTAAGGTCCTTTCATTTGTTTTTTTTTTTTCTTTCTCCACCTTTAATCGAAAAAAGGAAGCATCACATAAAAAAACATTTATACATTTTTTTAGGTTTAAATCTTTAATTTATTACACGATTTTCATTTATTTAATAGCCCAACAAATTCAGCCATTTACACTAATAAATACAATAAATTTTGGAAACTATTTTGTGCTAGAAATTGGATTTTTTTTTTTTTTAAGTCTAAGAGAAGGTCATTTGTATTCAAGAATGAAAAGTTTAAAATAAGTTTCATTTTCATTTTTTTAAGGGGATAGACACATTTTATGCTGCTTTAGCTATAAGCATGCACAGTGGGACTGAAGTGATAAACTTCAAGTTTAGATTGTTTTAATAAACAAAAGGCAATTTAAGCCTGTATTTTCCTATACTTGTACCATATCTCGTCAATAGTCCGCATAATATTACCTTCCATGTAGTCCAAATCCATGATCTAAGTGACTAGTTTAATAAGTAATTTTGAGAGGTAATACCTTTTCAAAACCTTTTATTTCCTAAGAATATGGAAATGTTTTAAAATGATCTAGATTTACGTTGATTCTTGCCTTTTGGCACCTTCTTACGCTGCATTGCAACAGCAGGTTATGGTCAAAAATCAACCGACCTCTACCAATAATTAATAAAAAGTTTATTCTCTCTTTCTCGGGAATATGGCGTAGGTCTCTGGTAACCCACTGTCTAGAAGGTCTTCTAATTTAAAGCCACAAAAAAATTAAAGGTCCTTAACAAGAGGTAAGTACTTCTTTCGCTCAACCCGTGAGGAGGGATTAACTTAATAACTCGACGCAATCTATGCCATGTGGCTACAGTCTCATACACTCACAATATTCTGTACGTAAAATTAACAGAAATTGTAATATAAAATAAATGAAAATTCAGTTAAAAACAGGTCTACTTATTTTTCATTTATTTTTAACGAAAAGTTCATTTAATTTTTACTGTCAAAAATGCAACTCCATGTTCCGTAAAAACAAATGAATTTAACGTTATTTTATATAAATTAACTATCAAAAAATCAACTACATATTCCGTAAAAACAAAGAAAGATTCAGTTACTTTATTAAATTCAATAATTTTCGTTTACTCCACAAAAGAGCCGAATTTCTAAAAAATACCAGACAGACACCTGTCCGCTTGTTTTTCTTATGAGCGAGAGAGGGAGAAGATTATTATTTACTCACCCAGTTACACACGTTTGTTTTACGTTTTTTGTACTGACCACGTTGTTTACAGAAGAACTCTCAATTATAAGACAGACACCAGCAGCATGACTGATATGTCTTCGCAATTATTTTCTTTTAAAATTTGATGTATTTAAATAAATTAACTGAAAATCCGTATTAATATGCACTTAGTTGTTTGAATAACTATTAGAATCAGTTAAAAATAAGTTTGCTTGGAATTTTAAATGTTTGTTTATTTAAAATGACTGAACGGAATATTTCTTAAGTTAACTACAGTCAGTTACTCTAATAATAATGTGAGTGTAGGCCAATAAATTAATTTGTTTATAAAATACTTTTAGGTGTTGGTTCACACTCTTCAAGTTTTAGCCGTCAAGTCTTGAGCTTTTAGGAGAGTAGGAAAAGGAGAATGCCATTAATTTTCTCTCTCTCCTAAAAACTCAAAGCTCGACGGCTAAACCTTGGCTTAAACTTGAACAGTTTGAAGCAACACTAACAATAAGTGTGGATCTAGAAGTACATACCTTAAAAATCTCTCGTGTGCTTCTCATTTAATAGCGGCAATTTTGCTTTTACACATGCTTATTTTGCATAAACTAAGGCTAAACAAAAATGGGCGCAAAAGTCAATCCGCTTTTTATTTTCAGTAAAAAAAGGTGCGGCGGCAACGATCATAGGAAGCTAATGAACGAATACTTCTATGACATGGATGGGAGGGTAGATTTGTGTCAAAGATTTTTTTCTCGACAAAGCGGGGAGCTTTTCCCCCATAGCGACGGGTTCTGCGACCAGGTCGATTGTCCCCTTTAGTTGGTCAAAAGACCCTCTGCTTCCCAAAGGAATCCAACCACGTCCTTTACCGATATAGCACCGATTTGGGACGCACCCACTGTGCTATGCCCCAAATGCCTCCACCTAGCCCATGACAGCACCGGACAGTCACACACAGCATGTGTTTCGTCGGCTCGTCTTCCTCTAGACACATTCTACATTCCAGATCCTCTGCCAGGCCCATCCGATATAGGTGGTACTTGATCGTGTGGTGACCAGTCAGATAAGCCGCCAACAATCGCAGATATCGTCTGCCGAGACCATTCGTTCTCAATACATTCCCGAAAGAGATAGCCAGTATCTCCTATGCTCCCCAAGAGCCCAGTCTCCCATGAGGGACAGGATCATGGCCCAACTCAACCCAGCTCCAATAGCCTTCCCCGGCACTCCGCCACTAACTTCGAGGACATTCTCCAGGAAGAGAGTGCTTTAATGGCCGCTTGGCTATCACTAAGATCACAATACTGCCGCCCACCAAGAATGTTGCTGCAAAACACATTAATGGTGCAAATCTCGGCCTGAAACACACTCCGTGATTCGCCCATCGCTATCGAGATTCGTGTATTGGGACCAAAATCCCTGCACCCACTAGGTGCTCCGTTTTGAACCGTCGGTATGCCAGTGTAATTCATGGTTTCCCCGACATGGATTTCCATCACTCCAGGCCCTCCTGTCCGGAATGATTGCCCTGAACCTTCCGTGGTCATTATGTCCGCCCTTGTACAGACAGATAGGCCCGAAGCCACTTTCATCAAGTCCTGATGTCAGCTTGATCCTAAAGAGACTCGACATACCAGTCCTCCTTATATGGATGTGTAGTGGTAGTATACCCACTATAACCTCAAGTGCCGCCGTAGGACACGTGCGCATTACCCCCGTCAGGACCAGACACACCATCCGCTGCAGTCTGTTGCACTATTCCATTGCAGTTACCTGCTGAATCTTAGGCCACCATACCAAGGACTCGTAGGTGATTACCGGTCTGACCACCGTGAAGAATATCCATTTTACCATACTGGTCCTAAAGCCCCAAGTTCTCCCAAAGAAACACTTGCATGTCCAAAATGCCATTACCTTCTCTGTTAATTTTTTTAAGTGTTCGAATTTGTGGCTTGTGAGAAGGGTTGGGACTTTCCTCAGGCCCAAACAGTTCTTAAACAATCTCTTCTTTATTTTATTTCTTTTAAAGGGGTGAATTCTCTTCTAGCATCGTTTGAGCCCACAGTTTCTGTAACAGTTTCTTTATATTTTAAATATTGCTGTCGTTTAGGTTACCAATTTTTGTTCATGCATTTGCTACAGCATTCTACATCTAACTCCCCTTTCAAGCGGCCGACTTTAGTTTTTTTTTTAATTTATATTCAAGTCTGTTTTGCATTTTTTTTTTTTTTTTTTTTTTGTACAGTTTTCTATAGCAACTTGTATTCCGCACTTCTTCTGCAACAATCCTAATAATATTCTATAGCCTTTTTTTAAATTAAAGTAAAATGCCTTTGCGCTTCTAATGTGAACATATTGCTTTCTTCCTCCTGTACGACTGCCTCTGCCCGCCTTTTTCTAACACCAAAAATGGTTGAGACCAATTTCAACACAACCGGAATGACTCAATTTTTGTCAGAAAGCAGGAACAGAGTTGCTTTTTAATGTAAGTTTATTGCATTTTGCAACAAAATGCTGAAATATTTTGAGATGATGATGCTGGTGTTGATGATAGTGATGATAATGGTTGGAAATGGCGATAATGATGATTTGAATATTTGCCTGTTCCGCATGCTTGTGCAAGGAATATTTACATGCCACATGATGCCAAGCAATTCAATGTTTGCAACACTTTTTTGTTTAGCTTTTATCAATAACTGTGCTTTTTTACGTGTGTGTATGTGTGCGTGTGTGTGTGTGTTAGTTGTTGAATTATATAGAGAATAGCAAATCCTACTTCACTTTAACAACGTAAATGTCCTTGATTTCTTTTTCTACTCTTCATCGAAATAAATAGTATTTTTTATAGCATTTTTATTTTTTAAATCAAGTCTAGCGTACTCTATGACCGTGTAATAAAACAACATAACGTTTTTGCTTTTATTTCTTTTCGAATAAAAAATAAAAATATTGCCAGCATTTTATTTGTACGGTAACAAAAAAAAAACAAGTTTCCAGCAATAGCGCGGCACTCATATAGAAAACAAGAAAAGGCACAACTTCTGCAACCAATGAAATGTAAAATATCCACTTTTTATCCACTTCTTTATATTCGCTTTTCTTTCTTGCTTGACTTTTTCAATGATAAAATAGAAAACTGATTATGTGTGTTATTACGAAATTGAAAATATAGATGTGTGTGTTTGAATATTCACACAGCCGGGATTATAACTATAAAGAGGTGGCGTTAAAGCCACCTAATTTCTCAGATATTTTTCTATTCTATTCAGGATGATACCATAACAATATTTTCAAGCTTGAATTATATATGAGTAATGGGAAAGGAAACTTTTTCACTACTCTGCAGTTACAGGAACCTAAAGTAGTAAATAAGGACAAAACCTGGTTACTTCTTTAGTAAAAAAGCCAGTAACTTAAATATAATACTGGCGTGGTACCTGGGAGGACATGACATACATAAACTGTTTTCTCTTTTTCTTTCTTCTCACAATGGGCTTAATAATATTCTTTGTACTTCTAGGTGACTAAAAACAATAATTGATCATTATACCCACACCACAATAGTGGAGAGGGTCCCAGCGGTAACTATAATGAGTAAAGAGGCCTAATAGAAGGCCTTATTTAGCAGTCACAAGCAGTCAGAAGCCCTTCTCGCCGCATTCCATACTTATTTATTTTTTACACAGGTTGTCATTGGGCGCAAGGCCTTCCACACTTCCTTTAAAAACAACTTCGATCCCTTCCCAAAGAAGGGAGTAAGGAAGGTCACTAAAAATAAAAAGTAAATAAAACTGAACACCTTCCTTTCTCCCTTCTCAAAGAAGGGAGTAGCGAATGTGTACTGAATATTTCAGAAGGTCTTTTAAAAAGAAGTTTATGCCTTCTAGAAGGCATACTTCTGAAGGCAGGATATCATGCGAAGCGAATCTTTTAGAAAGGAGTATAGAGCCCTTCAAAAAGACCTGCCACTTGCGGTCCTTTCAATATTTACCGCTGGTGTATTATGCACTTGTGCTGGTGTGTGTAACGCCTTAAAATATTGGTCCTAGACCTTAAAGTAAACTGATCGACTCAGAATCACTTTCTGAGTCGAACAAACGATGTCCGTCCGGCTGGCTGGCTGGCTGTCCATGTAACCTTGTGCGCAAAGAACAGGTCGCAATTTTGGAGATAATTTGATAAAATTTGGTTCTTATTAGCCCAAGGACGAAGCCTATTGAAAATGAACCAAATCGTAGGACCGCGAGGAAAGATAGGGGGAAATTTCTTCCTCTCAAAAACTACCAAACCGATTTTAATGAAATTTAGATAGAATATATAGAACCATATCTTTGTGGACATAAAAGGGATGCATTTAAAAAAAAAGGACCACGAGGGGAGATAGGGCCGATTTCTGCCTCTCAAACCGATTTTAATGAAATTTAGATAGAATGTATAGAACCATATCTTTATGGACATAAAAGGGATGCATTTAAAGAAAAACACCACGAGGGGAGATAGGGCCGATTTCTGCCTCTCAAACCGATTTTAATGAAATTTACAGCATAGATATTTCCATATCTATATGGACAATTAAGATATTCAGTTTTTGAAAATAGGATCACAAGGGGAGGTAGGGGAAAATTTCTGCCTCTCACAAACTTTCAAACAAATTTTAATGAAGTTATAAACATAGATAAATCCATATTTATATGGACACATAAGCCTGATGTGTTTTTAAATACCGTGGTGTAGGGTATCATATGGTCGGGCTTGACTGACTATACTTTCTTACTTGTTTTCTTTCAATTCCTGCAGTTCGTGAGACGTGCAGTTATTAAGTTGATTTTAAAACGAGATCACAACCCGCTTCTATACAACAAGCAGTGGAAAATTGTGCTTTTTATATGGTCACGTAGGCAACTTTATAAAACATGTTATGATTACTTTAATCTTTTATATATATTTATTCCTTTTGTTCCAAATTGAGCACAGGCTCATGTATTCCATTGGGTTCTGTTACAAGCTACAAGTTTTATTTCATTCCAGGGTTGTTCTTGTAGTTGCCTTTTCAGAATCCAACTGTCTTCTACTCTTCTTCTAGTACCCTGTGAGTTCCAATGGATCCAATGGCTGCCCGCGTTGGGTCATCTGCTTGTTTTCGAAGTGTGCTACCCAACCAATTCCACTAACGTCTCAGTTTTTCAGTGTGCACAGGAACAAGATTTTTCAAATACTCCACAGACTTTTTTTGGTCAAAACTTAAAGTGAAGCCATGTCGCGGGCAGCAGCATTCCAAGTCTGACTTCCATGCAATGGTTGACTTTACTCCTGACTTAAATAAGCTGATTTTCGTTTTTCTGGCTATTAGGGAAGCCTTCGAAATAGGACGTACAAGGCCAAAGTACCACTGGGCACAGTTCATGCGGCTTTCTATATCTGCACTAAGCCCTATCAGAAGCTGCGTGTATCCTTAAGCACGGTGCCGTAAGTCTCAAAGGACTGTCTGTTGTCGGTGTTTGGACGCATGGATAAAATCTTGCCTATGTGTATTTTCAATTCTGCTTTCGCTGTCGCCGCTTCTAGAAGCCTAAGACCGAGTCCACGCAATGATCAGTAAAGCGGCTAGCTGTAAAGCGATGAGCGACAGAGCGGCGAGTTAGAGCGGCAAGTTGCTTATTACCGAGTGTCGTTTCTGAGCGGTTAGTTGTTAAAATGTCATTGTAAAGAAAGCTTTGTTTAATTTTAAAACGCCAAAATCGTATTCATATTTATAAGAATTTAATGCGTTTAAGAAGAAAGAAGATTTACTGTTAATCCTATAAATCAAGAAAATTTCCAGACAGATTTTGCCAATACTACCGTGTGTCTCTGAAATCCTTTGATTTTCTGTAGCAAAAAGTCTAGAGCAGATTTGGTAAAAAGTTAACAGAAAATTTGGTTATCTGTCTTGCCATAATAGCGGTTGGCTTAGTACAGATGAAATTATAAGCTTCACATTCACTTTTGCCATGTTTATTGTTTGCCGCTCAGAAGACAACTAAAAATTAAAACATGATTTATTCCTGAGCGGCGCCGCTTAGCCGCTCAAAAATGCTGCTCACATGCCGCTTATTGCATGGCCGCTTCAGTAGTATTTCATATGTTTTAATTTTTTGTCGCTCACCGTTCTCATGCTCGCCGCTTTGCCGCTATTGCGTCGCCTCGACAGATGCCATCGTGGCACACACGACAGATGCCATGGGTGTTATCTAAGTCACCTAGCCGCTTGTGTTGACCTCATTAAATTACAATGTAGTTTTCTGTTGCGACCTTCATCACAATATTTAGAACAATGTTAAAAAATAGAGGTGCCTTACCCCGGTATTAACATTTATTCTATTGCATAGACTGTTTTCCTTGAGTACTCTACATGTAGACCCATTGCGTAGACTCTTCTAATAAGCAAGGCAAGTTTTGGTGGGCTGCCTTTACATTCTAGTGCCTTCCATAGGGAGTCATTTGCGATCCATTTAAAAATTTTTAGGTTTCTTTAAGCACGAAAGCTACATGAGCGCTGATATATGCGCTGGCTATTACACACTGCTAAAGGCTAGTTTACACTATTATACTTTGTATTAATTCATGCCAAAAACTCAAGTATTATGTAAAAGTTGATAGTGTGAATGCAATGTGTCATGAAAATGACAAGTATTACGAAAAACAATTTGACATCCCATACGATTTCATCGTTTTTTTAAATTTTTCAAAACAATACTACTTTATATTTGATCAGGGTTGCATTTTAACAAAAGCATGTTCATGTGTGATAGTGTGAGTACGAAATGCTATGTTACATTCGATTTTTGGACAATCGCAACAAAACTCATTAGATTTCTATCTCACAAAGTATTATGGAATACGCAAGACTTGTGTGATAGTGTAAACAAAACTTAAGAAGCAGCAGAGAAGTGAATTTTTAATTCAATGATTGAATAACTTTGCATTATCCCCTATAAGTGAGCAGGTTGTAAGTGAATAATTAAAATCATTATTTTAAAGAAAAAATTCACAAACAATTTTTTAAGTGCTTCTGTTATTCCCTTAAACTAAAGCAGGTTGTATTGGAATGATTTAAAAATGTGTTTACGATCATTTCCGAAATATTGCCGAACATAGAAATTAAATTTTTTTTTATAACGCAATCAGTCATCTTTTGGAAATGCCCTGCGGGAAATAAGTGTCAATTGGTCCCACAGACTGGTTTTAGGAGTTGTGAAAATAGAACAGGTACAAAAAGAAGGAACTCATGACCAGTGAAAGGAGAACCAATCATGTAACTGGTTTATGAAGAACAAAAAGGTAGAAAAGGTAATGAATTACAGTACAGTCTTCACCGGTGGTGTGATACATTTTTTTGGGAGTTTCTAAAATTTGTCTCTTAAATTTAATTTTAGGACTTGTTTTATTGAAATAATACTACATCGTATTGAAATAATACTACATTTTAGTAACTGTCACTAAACACGTCCATTGAGAATAGATTTGTGACTGGTCAATTGGTGTCAATTGAAAACCCCATGTAAAAGTGATAGGTCTTATTCATAGAAAGTGTTAAAACTAGAACCGGTCTCTACCACCAAAGACCTATCACGGGACTACTTTGGTGTCAGTTTGCTTCCCTTTAGGGTGGTTTCTACTAAATCAAATTATCTCCAAATTCAAATAAAATATTATGTTTTAAGACATTAGAAACTTTGGTTCGTTCCATACAATTAGGCCTTAACTCTCACGCAGTAATCGCACTGTAAATAACTTTCAAAAAATAAACAAAAACTATTTCTTGATTTAACTTTTTTTTTCCTCATGCTAAACTTTATGAAAGTTTATTTTTGGCCAAAAACTTTTTAAACGTTAATTATCTGTTAAAAAATTAAAAAAGGACAATTCCATTTCATTTATTCTCATTGCTGTGGTGCTGTGCGGTTTCAGTTGGCCAGATAAATAAAAACGAGCATTTTATTTCAAAATCATTTACCCACCTACTCAGCGGTAGCAGATACATAATTTTGTAAATACTCTTGAAAATATACTGCAGCAAAGTTTTTTGTGTTTGCCAACTATCTGTCAGGGAGAAATGAGCCAAGAGCAAAACTGAATATTTTAATTGACTGTAACGAATCTTTCAGACTCTCTACCGGGAACTAGAATTTGGCCAAGTGTGGGCTTTATATGGGCTTTATGAATTATAAGCCAATCTTTATCAATTATCATTTGGCAGTGTTAGAATTCGTTGTGGTTTAAGAATTATTATTTAAGGTATTTTCCGAAGTTGTGCTTCATATGGGACCTACAGATGTTAAGCAATGGGCCGGCTAAGCATCACAAAGTGTTACGATATTATTTCTAGTCATGTAATTTTTTTTTTTTTTTTTTGTAATTTTTAGGAGCACAGAGCATCTTCATCTTACACGATTTTTTGCAGTTGATTTCGCGTCATCCCATGTAACATTGCACTGTCCTTGTTCTTGTAGTATCGATCCATTAAGTATTGTTATTTTGTCTTCTATCAGTTTCGTTAATCAGTTGTTGTACCAGCTAAGAAGATGATTGATCTGCTGCAGCAGGTCTTAGGATAATGGGGCTACCACCTGTGGTTGCCGAGAAACAAGGAGGAGGGGTGGTCAGGAGATTTTTGGGATGGATTGCTTGGAGGGGAGTTGCAGTAACTTAATCGAACCCGGGGTAATTAGTTTTGTAAGCTAGCACTTTAGCTGCTGCACCACTCCGTCACCAAGCCATTACTTAGTTGGGCGTTATTAAACCAAAATATAATGTTTCGTTTCGGTTTCAGGTGTATTTAAGCGGTGTGTAGCAAAAGGCTTCATATGAAAACTGTGGTAAATTATGGACCAAACATCAAGAAATTTTATGGTGTAATTTCTTATTATAAAAAAACGAACATGTGCCAAATAAGGCATCAGTACTTATCCGACACACTTAGACCCAATGATCCATTGTGATAGCATGGAGTTCCACTAAGCAGAACCCCCACTGAAGAACCAACCCGCACTCGGCACAAAGTTCAAAATGGGTTTCGGTTCAAGGCCAAAAATATCATATAATCAATCAAAGGTGGACGATTCCATTTAGGCAGGTCGCCTTCTCTCCAGTGCAGGGCAGTGACGAGAAGGTGTTTGAACATCCTTCATCGCATAGTAATCATAGTGTCCGGCTCCCAGACACTTAGTTGTGTGAGAACAGATACCAAAAGTGAAACGTCCTTTTTAGTCATCAATAGTAGCGACATGGTTTGCCCTTCGTCCATGCGGGGCCACAATTGCCTGGCAATCCCGCCATTTTATGTTAGTTTTCTAGTATTTTTTTGAGGCAATACTTTTAATTATTTTGCGATAATATATGTGTGATATGTTACATATAATGATTAATATAACCATAATATTGTTACCGGCAACCATATTATATGGTTAAATTATTACTCCATCAAGGGGCCACAGCAATATTATGGTTGCCTTTTGAACATGTTACCACTTACAATTGCTGACAATAACATTACCCTCTTTACCAAGAGCAATATATTATGGTTGACAAACAACCATATTTTATCTAAGTGGCAACCATAATATGGTTGTGGCTTATTGATGGAGGACTAATCCGACCATAATATAGTTTCCAGTGACAATAACTTATATATTTCGTTTAACATCGTCCTATTCGAGGTGTATTTTCTTATATTAAGTCTTAGATGATCTTATAAAATCTTTCACACGACATAAAAAACTTAATATACCCTCATTTACCACTCGCGGTGGAGGGTATTAAAGCAGCAACAGTCGGAAATAAACGTGAAAAACATGCTTTTAAATTTATTAAATTTTGCGGTTTTTTTATGCTTTTTCATCTATTTCTTCAGGTTTTTTTCTTTTCTGTGCAGTAGCAAAACAAATCTGGTTAAATGCATTGTCAGGCAAAAAACTGATGGAAAAACAGAGGCAAAAACAAAAACTATAAAAATAAACTTTACTTATATTCTTTTAGGTTTGTTTTAATGTTTTTTATTTTTTTTTTTTCGTGAAAAGTATGCAATAAAGTTGATGAGCTTAGTTTGGTTACATTTAGCGAAAAATAAAATAAAAATTTCAAATTTAAAAATATTAAAGGAATCGCTATTTGGCAATCAGTATAATCGGTTAAGTCATCGTTGGGGAATTATATTTAGAGCTATGAATGCATGAAATATTTAAGTTATTTCATTGCATTAATGCATCTTTCATTTCAGGTTTATTTACTGTTCCGATATTCCTTTAAGAAAATAAAAGCATTTCCAAAAAGAAGGGCAACTTTTTTGTAATATTCGAAGAAAAGTTTGATAACACATTTATTTCATATCGAAGGAAAAATTCGTTATTTTTCAAATGTCTTCTGTAATGTTTAATTACAACTAAATGGTTGGTTATAAGAGCTAGTGGACAGCTTTAACCTTGTACAATCCACTCCTAACTCATCAATGTCTGTTCGAAAACACAAAAAAAAAAATTTATTTATCAAAAAATATATCGCACCAAAGCCTGTTGGGTATTTAAATCAGTGTTCGAAAATAAACACTTGATATCGTTTCTTAATATATTGTATGTTTATAAGAGTTTACATGAAGCAGGTGAACATATAATTCCTTTTTTGCAAAACCAGTCATATTTGTATACAAGAAATATATCAAATCTTAGGGTACCAAGGTGCCGATTGGAAAGAACTAAGCAACGTATAGATTATGTAGGTGGTAATCTTTATAATAACTAACCTTCTTATTTAAAAACTATTGAGCGAATATCAAGTTTTAAAAGAGAATGCAAAGAATACTTATGTAGCTTAATGGAAATGCTTCTTTTGTAAATATGTACATACACTGAAAGAAAAATGCTTCATATATTTAATGAATCATTTTCATAAAAAAACTTTCCTTAGGTAAATGAAAATGTTCATTGTCTAAATGGAATTTCATAGTTATAATGAAGTATTTTCGTTAAAATCGCTTCATTGGATTTCGTAATTACGTCAAAAATTTTCATTAGATATATGAAAACTTAAGTTTGTCCAAGTTAAAAAAAAAATTTTAATTGGGAACATAAAAAAACAATATACAAACATAACTATATTCATAAATAAATACAAAATTATAGTTTCCTTAAAAAAATGTTTAATTGGTAATTAAAAAATGTAAGATTTAATAATTTCATACATCGAATGTTACATGTATGACATTAAATTTATGAAATCAAAAAATTTTTTTATAAAAGCAACATATTTCAATAATTGCCTTCATAAATTTAAATTTTCATTGTGACAATAAAAATGTCATTATAGTAATGAAACAAAAACTTTCAATCCACTTTCAATAAACGTTGTTATTGTTATTATGGACAATTTAATCTCATATTTACGCTCTTAATTGAGTAAAAAACATAGTTTTTTAATACAAAAACTACACTGCTCCGGTAGAGTAGCTGGTAGCGAGGTAGTCTAACAGCACCGAGGTTGACTGATCGAATCCCGCCAGAGACAGAAAAAAAATTAAAAATAAAATAAAGTAAAATAAAAAATAGAAAAGATAAAAAAAAAATAATTAAAAAAATTTAAAAAATAAAAAAAAATAATTAAAAATAAATATAAAAAAAATTGTTTACTTTATTTAAAGTATTCATCCAATGAATAATATTCATAGATCTAATGTAATGTTTCATTAAATCCTTTTAATGAAACAGGTTTCATCGATCCAACGAAGCGCTGCATAGGTTCCTTTTTAATGCAATTTTTCATGGAATTAATGTCAAAATTCATTGGTATTGCGAAGAAAATTCTTTCAGTGTATGTAACTATGATTATAATTTAATTAATAATCATAAGAAGATTTAATTACTTTTTATATTGTACAGCTAAGAAAATGTTTGCCAACTTGCCTCAAAAATGCCCTTATGGCGCTGAGGCCCAAATTTTAAAATGTAATTATTTTGTACAATTATAATGTTATAATGTTAATGTTCGGTTCGGTAGATTTGTGAAAAACACAAACGCTAATAGTGTTTGTGTAGAAAATCATTAACAAAAATAACGTTTCCCTGTTAGTCATCTTTCGAACACAAAAATATTACTGTTTTTATCAAACTTAACACAAAATGTGAACATTTATTTCCGTTCGGTTTTTTTTTTTTGAAAATCCACAAACTTCAATGTGTTCGGTTCGGCTCATTAATGTTCGTCCCTTTTGGCTGGTAAAAAAAACCAAACATTTTTTACAAAAACAAAATACACACACGAAAAAAACATTATAGAACTTTAAAATATAATGTTTGTCTACAGTATCACTACAATTGTTCTGTTTTTTATCGAAGAACCGAACATTCGGTTCTTTCTTGAAAATAGTTACGAACGGTATTAAGGGTTGTGTATGTCTACACAATCACTAAAAAATTGATATCGTTCCTGGGTGTGTGTGCCGAACGTTAAATAATGTACTGTTTATTTTCGAGCACTGATTTAAATACACATGTCACATTTCACGTGTACAGCGGTGTTCGAAAATAAATAGAACATTATTTAGCGTTCGAATCTTATATACCCTTCACCATTATGAGATAAGAACAAAAATTTATACACATAAATAACGTTCTTTAGATAGGTATAAATAAATATTAATTGAGCCACGCCAACTTTTGTATTTCGTCATGCCGAAGAATATAAAAAAACAAAAAATTTATATATGTACCTAAGCCCGTTTCCTCTTTTGCCAAAGTTGATGTTTGAAATTCGTTTTATAATCTTAAAATCGTTTTTTAGAACATAAAAAAATTAAAAAAAATTCTTTTTGGGATTCGAACTGACAATATCTTCAGTCTCAGGAGAGAACTTAACAACTCGGCTACGAATGCTTTTACTAAATACGCGTTAAATTAAAATATATTGAGTCTGTGAGTTTGTTTCTTTATTTGAGCGGCATATCATATAAATGCATTAATTAAACGCATTACAAATAAAATCCACCACTTGTAGTGAAGGGTATAAAAAAACAACAACAAAAAACACATTACCAACACTGTATTACCATAGCCACTGTATGACCGTAGAAACACAAATTGAATTGGTTTGTATGGTATGTTTATTTCGTTTTGGTAATACAGTGTTGGTATGGAAATGTCACGTCTAATTGGACCCTTAAAGGAAACAAAATTGAGGCAGTTGTGGTATTTTACTCATATCTCAGCCATTTGTGTACCGATCTTGCTGAATTTCAATAGCAAACAATTCCGGACCATATCTGACATAAATGTATAATAACCTGGCCCCCATCATATATCCTTACTATAGCCCCCTAATGTCCTACAATGGATCTAAGATTTTTGGACTACGGGCGGAGAAATGAGAGGAAAGCGGGTGTGTGTTAGTTTATATTTCAGCTTATTTTTAAGCCCCCTTAATTTCCATACATATGGTCTTTACCTTAAAGAACAGCTAGTTTTTAAATAAAACAAAAATGCTCCAAATATAATGGGGTTAAGTCAACTACAAAGCTTACCTTATAAAAAAGTGAAAACAGATTATAATCATCGCCATCCAATTTTTAGTCAGAGCCATTAAAAAAATCCTTTCCAAAAGTTATGTATAGGAAAAATGTTGTGCTATTTCTTCTGAACAAAAATGGTTAAAGAAAAATGCTGTATTTAAAACACGATTGCCGATAGACTGGCCATAAAAAATGACGTTTGTGAGAGAAATTGCGCCGATAGCTTGCGAACAGGCCAAGTGCATTGCACTTTTCATACAAAAAATAACCTCTCTTCCCTACACCCAGAGAAAAAACATGTTTAAATATGGTCATCTCCAACAAAACTTTTTTTAACGAAAATTTTAAACATATTATGATTCATTTAACAATATTATTGTCACCGACAACCATATTATGGTGGAATAACACCTCCATCCAGAAGCCAAAACCATATTATGGTTGGCTACGAACAACCGTCGGTGGAGCGAATAAAATGTATGCTCATATACTTGTAAAACGCGTTAAATAACATTGATTTGAATCGCACCGTTGAAAACAACCCAAATACTGTTTCGAAATGCGTTATTTTTCTTTAGAATTGCGTCGTTGAAACAAAAATCCAAAAATCTTAGTTGTTTTACTAGTTGACTTAGAATTCGTTTCTTTTAATGTTTTAAATTTCTTACTGTTTATTTATTGAGCCTGAGCCATTTTGCCATTTTCCTGTGAGTTACATTAGCGAGACAATAAAATCATGGTCTTAACAAAAAGTTACACGTCTATGACCGAATAATTCTGGACTTCCACAAACTAAAGGATTTGTTACTGTACCTCGTGATGGTCCATATTGGTTACTTCTGCTTAAAAAATATGAATTAAGGCCACGTAATGGCCTATTCTTCGATGGTTTCCAGACATCATTTAGGCCTCCAAATGCTTACCAATTTATATTCATTCTTCTTCCAATGCGCCAGATGCAGTTAATTTTCTAAAGAGATATTTAAGGTAACTCACTTCTTAATTCTTCAAGTGGTATGTTTCTTAGGGTGACTTGGTGCTATTTATTTAAAGCCCTTTACATAGTGCCCTCCTCGGCCTTGTTTAGGATCAAATAAAATGCATTAACGAACATCATTAGAACAAATAACTTTCTAGGTCAAAGGAAGGACTAGGACTTACGTGTTAAAACTTTTAAACGGTATATAAACTTCTTCCCTTCTAAAGGGTATCTCACTATTCGTTAGACTTACCAGACCATTTTTTTCATACTTATTTGATGGAATGTTGGATTCATAGAATAGCTCAAACCAAACCGAAAGAAAAGAATCAACCAACCAATGCAAAATTTGGTGAAATGTAAAAACGTTTGTACTGGCAAAAGTTTATGGTATGCACTTAATAAAACAACAACTATAATAAAGAAAAAATAGGAGAAAAGAGGTTTAAAGGAAAAACTAAACCATACTACATACAACATTTTTTTTTAATATTGTTTTTTTTTATTCTGGACACAAAGTCAAACGTAGAAGGAAAATAGACACACCCACACAAACTCTGGATATTTTTACATTTTGGTCAACTTTTCAAGGGGGTGTTGTTCGGTAGTTAAAATCTAAGTAACACAAAATGTATTTATGAAATTTTAATTTTTTTTTTCCTCTTTTGCTTTTAATTAAAAGTGAAAATTTTACACGAAGTATAAAAAAAAACCAACAAAATAGTTTCCAATATTTAAGTCTGTAAAACAAAGTTTTTAATAACATAATAGTTTTATTTACTTTTCTTTTCCATATAGAAAATCTTTACAAAACATATTTTTAATCTGATTTTTTAATTAAAAATTAAAAAAAAAACACAAAAGTTTATATATGAAAGACTTTTAAAGAATTTTATGAAATTTTGAAAACTTTTTGATTTTACTGGAATTTGTTTTGTTTTAACTTTTATAATTGAACATTTAAAAATTTGCTTACATTATTTTTTTTATATAATAAAAAATATATATTTTAATTATTTCCCCCTTCATTTCAAAAAATAAATTTAAACAAAATCAGTCAACCTCGCTCTAATCAAATGTATCACGCCGTCTCAACTGTTTTAACTTTAAGGTAAAATTAAAAAAATCCAAATTAAAAACAAAAATCAAACAAACTTTGTAGAAATTGTAAAAAATATTTATTTTAGAAAAAGTAAAATAAGCAAGAATCTAGTTCTAAATAATTTGTATATAAAATATCCAAAACAAAATTAATAAAAACAAACCCACAGTGCACAATTTTAGCAATAACCTGTAGTTTTAAATCCTTAATTGTAGCAACTCTTATTGTATATAAAATCCCAAGCCTGTATTCCATTCTATTCCATTCAATTTGAGTTCCTCCCTGTGGATCTTTTGTAGTCAAAATTTTGCAACATTATAATTTTTTTTTATTTAATTTTATTGTTTTATTTAAAATTGTTTACACAAAGTTTTCTTTACATGCAAGTGTTTTAAAATATTTAGAAGAAATGAAATTCAATTTGTTTTGTGAAAATTTTTCCAGATTAAAAACAATTAAATTGTTTTCAACAGCAATTTTGCAAATAAACATCTGCCTGCTTTTCCAGTTTTATTATTTTTAGTTTTTTTTTTAACCAAAAGAAAATCTTTGCAATCTGAAAACAATAGAAAACACCTTTGAACCCATTGACATGTGAAATTAAAGTTAAAAACAGGCTAGAGAAAAATTCAGAGAATAAAAAAAAATAGTTAAAGTAAAAATATTGCCTCCCTAACACAAAATTTGGAAAGCAGACGTAAAAGTATTTTAAAGGCACACTGAAAAAATGTTCACCATTTTTTTTTTTTCTTATTAAACAATTAATCAAAAACAAAATCGGCTTTAAATAAATATTTAATCAAGTAAATATAAACAACATTACTGCAGAAAATGTTGTTAATAACGAAAAATTTTAATTGATACTATTAATTTGTTTACTTGTGCAAATTTAATTAATGTTTCAATTAATATCAGTAATTTTTAATGTAAAATTTATATTAATTTTTTTCTTTGTATTGAAAATTTTGATTCGGGAATTGTTACATTTTTATCTTGAAATTCGTTTAAAACTAGTTAACATTAAATACCAATCAAAATAGGCATTTAATTGAAAAGCTCGCAAGTAACAAGAAGGTTCCCAAATTTTAAATTGCTGAGATGTTTCAGAAAGTTTAGAAGGTTTCAACCTCGAAGGCATAGAAGAGAAAAAAAATTAAAAACATTATGAGTGCGTAAAGCTGTAACAAACTCATCTACAAATACAATAATAGAGTTAGGGTTTATTTTTGACAGCTCCCAAGACGAATTTATTATAAGCTGAAGCCAACTCTACAAATAAAATCAACTTTAAATGCATGTTTTGACAAAAAAAAAAACATGTTCATGACGAGTAAACTACAAAATAAATCACTTTTTTATATAAAAAAAATGTAGTTTGTGAACAAAAAAAAAAACGACTAAAAACAATGGTCCGCCAAGCCCTACACCATAGAATTAAGAAACAAATTTTCAAGATTATATCCTATTTTTGAACCGATAACATAATCACCCCTATTATGAAAGTCGTCGTTGACGTCGACATTAATTTTAAATTGTTGTCCCATCAACGACTACATCACTTCGACGTTAATTTGGTCTTTTATAAGAATGTTGTGTCGACGTCGACAAGTTATCGAAAATTTGACAAAAAAAAAAAAAAAAATCTCATCTCCTATTATTTTTTTTTTTTATTATTTTTGTTTTTCATCATTAAAGCTCACTATTTAACGCTATTAATGCTACTTGCCGACATATTTTTTTAACCGATTTAGCTTTTTCAAATAAAGTGTAGAGTTTGTTTCAAATTTTGAATTTTTTCGCAAATTTTTGCCATGTTTTCGATGGTCCCGTGCAATATATAAAGCCATACGGCTTAGTTACCATCATCCAAGTGCAATAATCGTTTAGTAACCAAAGTGGAAATAACTCCATAACGGTGTAATTGTTTTGGCAAAGATAATGAGTTGCCATTGTCAAGTGTTGAAAGTATGTGGTACAGTAGGTGGAAGGGGGAGGGGGAGCACGTCCGGCGGGCGATCGTGGGGCGTGCGGCGGGCCCGTCACAACATGTTTACAAACTCCAAAGCATAGCCGGCCTTCGGCAGGGCGCAAGTATTTTCTCCTTCATGGTATAAAAAACACCGGCTTCGCTTTCTAAAGCTTCTCTGCATAGCCGGCCTTCGGCCGGGCGCAAGGATTTTGTCTTCTATGGTATAACAAATACTGGCTTCGCTAACTAAAGCTTATCTGCAAAGTCGGCCTTCGTTCGGAAACAAGGCAGATTTTAAAAGCTTTACTTAGCAAGGATTTTTTGCTTTATGGTATAACACATAAAGCAAAAAAGCTTTAGTTAGCAAAGCCGGATTTAGTTATACCATAGAGGAGAAAATCCTTGCGCCCAAAAGTGTTTCCGTTATATTTTTAATATATACACCCAGAGAAAAAACAACAAAACAATTTTTAAATAAATTAGAATTATATTAAAAGAAAAAAATTTAAATGGGAAATAAGGCCATGTATGGCTTTATTTCCTATGGCTTTATTTCGCGGCACCGTTTTCGATTACATATATTTTTACTGTAAGTTTTCTGATTCTTTACAGTTTTAACGATTTATAATAAATAGTAGACTTTGCCATCATGCCGCTGTTAGCAAATTTTTCGAATTTCCCTTAATTTTGCAATTTTCACCGAATTTTTGCCATTCCTAATAGTTTCAGGGACTTTTAATCAATTTTGAGGCTTGTTTGAAATATTAAAAGTTTTCGCGAATTTTCGCTATTTTGGCATAAAATTTTTTATTTTTTTTTTGTTCTTTTCCGACATTTTGCTGTTTTTAGCCGATTTCAAACCAATTTTAGGGTTTGTTTCCAATGTTCGCGAATTTTAGCCATGTTCGCGATAGAAGCGATTTTTTCCTATAAGTTTTCTGATTGTTTACAGCTTTAACGTTTTTTAATTAATATAAGACCTTGCTATCATGTCGCTGTTAGCAAATTTTTCCGAATTTTCGCTAATTTTGCAATTTTAACCTAATTTTTGACACTCCTTATAGTCTTAGGGACTTTTAAAATCAATTTTATGGCTTTTTTGATATATTAAAAATTTTCGCGAATTTTCGTTATTTTTGCAATTTAGGCTCTTTTAGAGGAGTTCATCTTAAATAAAAAATGTTCGCTATTTTAGCAAACTTTTCCGAATTTTCGTGTTAAATTTACTAATAATATTTGTGCCCTTAACTTCTTTGAAATTTTAATTTTTGATTTTAAACGCATTCAATAAATATGTTTACTTTTCATTTAAAATTTCTTTAACTTTCATTTGAGTCGTCGCAAAATTTCCTGTCAACTAAAACAGGAGCAATTCTTCTCAACGTCGACTTAAACGCGCCTTAGAAAATATCACTTGACTGTCAATAATAATCGATTATTGTCAATAACGACTCTGAAAATACCATTACTGACTTTCATAGTAGGGATGAATTATGTTATACGACGAAGATCCATATAAAATTGTTTTATGGCGAATATATTTTAGATATCTTCATCTACAGGGTGGCACAAAATTAGCGAAGGGGTTTGAATTCGTTATAACTTTTTATTACAGAAATAATTATTAATTTTTTTTAATACAGTATATAAATGGGGAATATTTTTTGCTTCGCAAACTCGTGCTCGTTCCAACACATTTTCCATAACCTTTCGCAAAGCTTCAGGTATTATGTTGTCTATTTCGTCGCGTATATTGCTTTTTAATTGCTGGATGGTTCTAGACTTATTAATGTAGACTTTTCCTTTCAAATAACCCCAAAGAAAGCAGTCTGGGGCGGTTTAATCCGATGAACGCGGAGGCCAATTAAAATCACTTGTACGCCTAATAATTCGTGTACGCCGAGTCAAAACAATGAATCGTTGATTTGAAAAATAAAGCTCAACAATTTTGGCACGTTCTTCAATTCCATTTTAAATTCCCCAAGTCTTCTTCACAAAATACTGAAACGAAAAGAAAAAAAAATTATAATAAAAAAGGTTTAAGCAACTCAAACTCCTTCGGAAATTTTGGGCCACCCTGTATATGAGATTTTTTGTCAATTAATGATTTTAGTATGGGGGTTTACATAGGACCTATGTTTAATTCTGGACCTACCAACACAATATTTTGACACTACATAGTAGCTTTCATCAAAGCTACTTTCACAATATTTTATTTCAACAAAGCTTTTTATTGGGAGTAGTATTTGTATGGAATGATTCCAATAAAATCGGCTTAAATGATTGATATGGCGATAAAATAGGTTTGAACCAAATTAAGTCAATATACCAAGGTTTTTAGATGGTTTTTTGATCACAAAGACTCTATTTTGTAAAGAAGCTTGTATGACGGATATGTGAAATTTTCTCACCAATTTCAATAGAATTGGCTCTTGTGACAATTGTAAGAAATTTTTTCAAAACATCTCCAAAATTGCGAGTTGTACTTTGGGCCCAATATTAACATGCACAGGCAGCCAGAAAGTCGGACAGATGGACGGGCGGACAGGACATCTTTAGATGGCCCTTAAAAAGTAATTCTAGGTCAATCTGTATACTAAAAGTTGGTGGATCTAGGACAAATGTTTTAAGTTGTAACAAACATCAGCACACACGCATAATAACCCCTCCCCTATTGTGGTGTGGTTATATTACCAGCTGTTTACTTGGCACCAACTTCCTATAAATTCGCCTTTACAACTGAGTTAGGTTTTTTCTCTGACATTCTGACATTCTGTTCTTGTAATCTTCTATGGTATATATAAAAGTAAATTACTACATTCAATATCGATCGAAATTACGATACAATTTATACGGGAATTTCAACCGATATCGAATGCCGAAATTTGCCTCCAAGGTCTTGTTTCTCAAAACTACAAGTTACAAGTCTACAAGTAAAATATATTTAAAACCAAAACAAGAGTTGTTAAATTGTTGCTTTTATAAATGTATTTTGCTTTTAGTTTTGTAACGTATAGTTTCGAGAAACAGAACCCAGGTCTCATTTGGTTTTTGTTTTTTTCTTTGAAAACTTTTAACCTAAAACCCAATTACTATAGAATTTCACTTAACCTTATCTCTAGAATTGAGTCGCTTGGCCATAGAATATTGACTAGAATTAAAACTCTCTCAAAAGAAAACAAATAATTCTCTCTCAAAATTCTGTGCGGGTGAATAGGTAACAACAACGTTAGCACATTTTTTACTTACACAAAAGTAGAGTTAAATTTGTTTGAAACGACCAATAGCAAAAAACAAAATCTTTTAAAATGTCGTATGCTATGAAAATTTTTCAGGTGGCGTCGAAAGGCAGCTGTGCTTTCTTCTACTACTTTTTTTCTTATTTAGAGAGAGAAATGTCAAATTTTGCTTGTATTTTTGAAGGATCGACGAACTAAAGAAAAAAAAAATACAATGTGGTTTTTTGTTGTTGTACTTATATTTTATTTTATATTATTTCATTAGTTCGTCGCTTTTTTCTCCAAATGAAAAAAATTAAATGGATATCACGGAAATAAAGGATCTGTAATCTTATTTCAAATTTGTTGACCGAATTGCAGTCTTAGCTGAATTCTTTAAACCTTAAAAGACTTTAGAAACCACCCTCTCTATTTAATGAATGTCCTGCATTCTCTTTTATTCTAATCTATTGTACTTAGTTGTTTAGTTTTCAGATTTACATTCAACTTTAATGTTAATAAAAAGAGAACAAATCGAAAAAAAACTATTCTGTTTTGTCCTCCTATTTATTACAGTGTTGTTTGTTGAGAATAAAAAAATAGGATTTATACGAGGAAATAATTGTCCACTTTAAAACAAATACCAACATACAAGAACATGTTTAAAAATGCAAGCAATTTTTAGGCAATTTTTTCTAAAAATCACCCTACTGTTATTTATAGTTTTTATTACTTTTTTTTAATTTAAGAGTTTTATAATGCACTTTTTACTTTACAATAAGCCACAAGTGTCCCATCAAGTGGTTTGTTACTTCGCTAAGCCAAAATAATGATCGTAGAGTTACTTTAAATTAGGTCAACAACAAACATCTGTACCATGAAATACAAACCGACTTTTATTTTGTAGAATATATATTTATCTTTTTTAATAAGCTACTTATTCTAAGAACCCGTTGTAACCTGTAACGTAGCGCATTTTTATTAACGAAAGCTGAATTATGAGAAACACTTTTGTTATTTGCTTAAACAAAGTAAAAGGAAGATGGCGACAGTTAGTTGTGCTCTGTTTTCAAACAACAACAAAAAAGTGCTTTGCTCTACCCAGCGGTTCTAAGAGTAATAGAGTTCACTTGCAAAGCTTTTTTGTTTTTGAAGTAAATGAGCTAAATAATTTTTTCAATAGTTGTGCTCTAGTCTATCAGTGCGAGGGTTGTAGGTTCGATTCTCGTAAGATCTGGGTCTATTTCCCAACAACTGTCTGAAGGGCTTAGTTATACATACTATATCCTGTGGTTACTAAAAGGAACAAAGTGTCACAACGAACCGCCTTCATTTGATCCTATTTAATGAAAGGTGTTTGGGTTCTCACCAGCTGAGGTAACTTCGACTAATTTCTGAATGACGTAGGAGTCTGCAGGTGTGGAAAGGACACCCAACTCTGCATGAGGATTCTAATCTAAAGCAGTCTGTATAGTTGCATTGAAAATTATTATTTTTTTTTTATTTATTGTATTCCCTAAGCTAATCCCGCGAAGCTCTACGCTTGTCTGCAGGAAACAGACCAGAGTCTTTGGCGGGAATCGAACCCGCAACCCCGGCACTGATAGACTAGCTCACCACAAACTAGCATACCGGGGCACTCGCCTAGCATGCGTTAGGCCAGAATATTCTTAATATCCTTCGAGAACAGCTATTGGTGAATATTAACCTGGATAGCGTTAATTTCGTACGATGTCGTATTCAAGGATTCTCAGGCGTGAAGGATTTCAAATTTTACACAGAGATAAAAAATGCTGATCTTTGTCCTCCTTGTGATGGCAGTGGAGTTCTATAGAGGTCTTAAGATATCAAACGACTGATTTGCCCTTAAGATTCGGAGGACTTTATCTTCATAGTAACCAACGCTTTGTATGTATGATGCCAAGGTAACATAATGTACTAAACTCCTTCCAGCTCAACACCTTGTATTTGGAGTTTGGTGTTATAAGGAGTATTGCAGAACAAAACCTTACTCTTCTTTATGTTTGTTTTAAAACTGGCTTTTAAAATCTTTGCTATCAAAACATTTGAGTTTAACTGTCATGTGGCACAAACTGTTGTACAGTAGGCAGTTATCAGGGGGTGGAACGCCCTTTCAAAGTCTATACATATCATGTATAAAGAAGATCGCCATTCAGCGGACGGCTAGAGGATTGTACGCAGACTGTTTATGTGGTTTTAGCAGGATTTATGTGGGTGGACTTCAGCCGATTCTAAACTTGGATCGGGGAGTAAGGCGCCTGATACTATTTTGTTTATGATGTGCACGATTACGTTGCGCTAAGTATTGAGATGCCTCCCCATTTTCTACAGTCGGTAAGATCACCTTTTTTGGAATGTTAAAAATAATGATAACCTCCATGTGAAAATAGTCCACACTTAACGCAATTTTATAACCTTTTTGTATCATTAAATAATTGATAAAGCGTAAGATCATAAAAGATTTATCCGAAAGAGACTTTTCTCGATCAATTATACAGAAAATTTTGCAAAGAATGGCGTATTAATTTGTTGAAAGAAACATCACCTTGCTTATAACAAGCCCCTCAGTTTCTGTAAGCAAGCGAGTTTGCAAGCAATTCCCACGAACTGCTGGTAGTCCTATATGCCATATAATTCTAGAACTACCGGTCTGTGAGAAGACACCATCATAACAGGCAAACAAACAACAACACTTAAACTTTATTATGACTTGTAATTTATGTCTGTATGATTGTAGATTTGTAAGAGAAAACAAAAAAGAGGCGTATAAACAAAAGTCCTTTAAAGGCAACGAGTAACAAAAAAACAAAAAACAACAGAAAACAATCATGTTAAATTAAAAAGAAATAAAAACAAACAAAAATAGAGTTGAAAAAAAAACTTCAAGCAAAAACTAAAATTACACTTTTAGATTTATGAGACCGTAAGAATTGTTATATTTTTACTTGCTGGTCATAAAGATGGTAAAGATCTTCTGTTTTTATTTAAAGAAAAAAAAAACAAAAATAAAATATTAAATTTAAAAAAGAAACGCAGGAATCTGGGCAAAAACTAAACTTTCAAAACTTTAGTTCTTTGTTAGAGTTAAGTCGAGTGTCATACCAGTTGAGGGTGTTTTAATTTAGTGCTTTTTGGGAAATCTAAGCAAGACTGGACTATAGTTATCTAAATAAAATATGTCTTTGTGCAAACATTCACTAAGGAAATCGTATTTTACAATATTTTTTTTAAGATGATTGCAGAAAAAGATTTCGAAATAACAGTTTAATCTTTATTAAAATTTAAAGGATGTTCAAAGTCAAATAAACTCTCTCATTCAAGTTTAATATTTAATAAAGTTAAAAATTTAAACAAAAAGTAAAAGAAATGGAATTTTATGATAAATTTAAAAAAAAATCTCATATAAAAAATAGTTGAAGTATATTTTGAATGTGCTAAAAAAAAGGGGGAAACTTCAAGCTGAACTTATACAATCAGTCATAAACACTCAGTTTCATATGCAAAAATCTTGAAAAAAATATAAAGAATATTTTTTTTTTTTTAATTCTGAACGACATACAAATATACACTCATAATAATGTAACGTTATAGAACTTTTCAAAAGAAAATTAACAAAAACGGCAAAATGAGATAGAAAAAAAAGAAAGGCGCAAGAAAATTACAAAAGTTTTTCCATTGGAAAAGTTTTTTTGTTTCTTTGTTGAGTTTTTGTTTTCTCTGTCGTTCTTCTTATTTGATGTTGTTGCTCATGTTGCTTTTTTCTTGTTGCTAGACATTTTAGCTTGTGCTGCTTATGCAAGCAACAGAAACTTTTTGAGTATCATTTCATGTAAAAGTGTTGCATTACATTTGTAACATTCGGTGTAAGAGAAACATAAACAAAACCAACTTGCCACAGACGCCACAAATTTAAAAAAAAAAAAATATACACAACTGTAAACACTCGTCCAAATAGAACGAGTTCTAGCTTGCGAAAAAAATTTATTTCTTTAATAAATTTGTGAGAGATAAAAATGTATGCCCCTAAAAGTATACCCTACAATTTCTATAGTTTTAAAGCAGAGAAAGGCAACAATAATAGACAAGCGCCGAACAACCATACATTTTTGCAAACAACACAATTCTTTATACATATAAACCAAGACTGCGCCTTTTCCACTTGCAATTCAGAAAGCGTCAGTTGTAATTGAGATTAGTGAATTGTAAGAGTCTGAACACAATGTAACGATAATTTATTGCGGTGCGGTTTTTCATACGATTTTGAAGTAAAAAACCGCAGTGCGGAACGGCATAAAATTAAAATCTATTTTATTTTCATTGCGGACTTTCTTTCTCTCTCAACAAAGCGAATTTAATTCGCCTTGTCTCTCAATTTTTGATACTCGTTCTCTTTCTAATGTTGCCATAGATTTTGAATAATTGGCTATGTTCACAACATTAGTGAAAACAAACAACATGATAAAAGTGTGCGCACAAATAAATTAATAAAAATTTAAACAAAAAATGACAACTATTTCCGTCGCCGTCTTCCGTTGTATTATGTTTATTTTTCTCTCCCACAACGTAAAATCGCACCGCACCGCAACATTGCGTTTAGACTCTAATTTAGAAAACGGCAATTGTAATTCAGATTACAAATGACACTTTATGATTTACAGTTGACACTTTCTGAATTGTTATAGACTAATCTGAATTACCAAAGTTATTTTCGGGAATACAAAGTTCATTATTAATGCGATTTTCGTATGACGTGCTAAATTCCCAATTTTTCATATTTGATAAATACACTGAAATTTATTGTTTAGGGAAAGCTAGCTTCTATGCGCATTTCACTGGTTGCTTGAATTACATTTGAGGCTTTCTGAATAACAAGTAGAAAAGGTGTATCAGCGTAAGAAGCAACTCTTTTACTAATTTTTTTTTTAATAAGTCGATATTAAGTTTGTAGCATCATTTTGCCCTTCTCTGCTTTTAAGTTTAAAACATAAAAGCGATAAAGTACTAAAGTTTTGTACTATTCTCCTTTTTTTTTGCCTAATTTAAATATTATTTATTATCGAAGAAATAAAAAATCAAATTGCATAACTTTAGGAAACCTTAACAAAACAAATTAAAGGAATATTAATACCAAAGATTTCCTTGATCTCTTATACTCCATTTCCTCGTGGTAACAAACAAAAAATACAAACGCACACAATATTAAATTCGTAAACATTTTTTGTAGTTGAATACTTTCCCAAATTTTAGTTGTCGTAACCATACCTGACACCCACCCACCCCCTTTTTTAGCTTCATTATAAATATGAATCTATAACTCTTTGTTTTTAGTTTCTGGCAAAAGTTTTAGTTTTTATTACAGAAAATACAACATTAATTAAAAATTGTGTGTATTAAAAAAAAATAACAACAACAAAAAAACTATCGGGTTTTTTAGCAGGTACGACACATTAAATTCTTTACAATTCTCGCATGTATGTAGAGTTGTGAACGCAGATTTGAAGAGTTTCAAACGTCAGTCTGTCCAAGCATTTACACATGAAAGTAAACTTTATTAAAAATCGCAAAACACTCGCACTCCTCTAGCACATACACAATTTTTGAAAACACTTTCAGCGAATCGACTGTTTCTTTGATAACACTGTGCAATAAAAAAAACCAGCCTCAATTCTTCCAACGCAAAATGAAACTAGACTATTGGCAGAGCAGATCTACCAAAGGGTTTTGAAAAGTAAGCTCGGGTTCCCAAAATATCGGGTCCTAAAGTTTTTGAAAAAGCGTTTGGTATAACGTCAAAAAAATATACTAAATGTACTTTTAAGCTAAAATACTATTTTCGATGTCTTCAGTAGAATTGTATGGCGATTCTTTTCTTAGAATATATTAAACTTCTAACACTCATTTGAAGGGGTCATTTTTGTCTTTTTTTCAACTTCCCCACAAAAGTATACCTAAACGACACTTTAGAGGGGCATTTGGTAAGTGCTTAATATAAACACACCATGTAGATGTTGACATCCACTATGGTATAAGGCCATTGTGCATGTGCTCATGTAAATCGATATCACAGTTCTCCTAGAAAAACAAAAAACCAAAATAGGAAAACATTTTAAAAATAACTAACACACGTTTGCACTTAAGCCAAAAAACCAAAGTTTAAAGGTCTCAATTGTATTCAAAATATTTTCTTTAATTCGTATTTAAGCACCCAATAAAAAATGGAGCTTCCAACGAAGCAGGTTTGTAAGGGAGAAACATAAACGTTTCGCTTACCATTGCGCATACAGAAGGCATGAATTTTATATGGCGAGTTCCCACTTTAAAGCAATACATTTTGGACACATAAAGCGCATTATTCAGCGCATATAAAAATTGTTGGATGTAGCGATCAGCTTTGCACAAAGAATATTTTGATACAGTTATTTTTTAGTATTCTCCCTTACAAACCTGCTTCGTAGTAAGGGAATGCCGTAGCACTTGAAATGCTATTTTTTTTTTTTTTTTATAAAAGTTGTTAAGAGTTCTTTCACTTACTTTACTGCATTTCTGTATGTCTTATAGCGTAGCGCATATTTGTGCGCTTATTCTTTTAAATGTACCATTCATTAGTGCTTCGGAAAATGATGAAATTTTTTATTGGGCAGGCAAAGTTGTTAAAAAATGTTTGCTTATACCAAAGATACTTTTTATGTCGTCTGAGAAAATACTTAAAAGTTACAACAATACTTAATTTTCCATCTCTGGTATACGCCCTGGTCAACTTTGCTTGGAAATCAATACATTTTTCAAATAAAAAGAAAATAAATTATTTACAAGCAAACAAATGAAAATTCTTTTTATTAGTTGTTTTTATATTTTTGCGAAAGTTTTTCTTTCTTAAAATTTTTAAAAGAAAAAACTGCGGAATATTATCAAGTATTGTTGTATTTGTAAAATGAATCATTTATAAAGTAAAATACAGGAAATATTTTTAAAGAGAAACTTATCGGAGCTTTATGCTTTGTGCTTCATAAAAAAGTTACTTTTTTTTAATCAAATACATGTTTCGTTGGTGTGTGAGATTGTAAAAGTTCGAAAATGATTTATAAAGAAGTAAAAGTTCTATATTCGGACAACAACAAGTTAGTAACCCTCATTCGCCACTAGAGGTGGTGGAGGGTATAAAAAAAGTATAAGATCGTGAATATGTTCAAGTTCATTCATCAAGCATGTCCAACTGCATTCCTTTCCCTTCTGAACTTGCGTTATCGTTAGTCAAAAGCCACTCAAATGCCAGCTCTACTTTGAATGTTTTTTTTTTTTATAAAAATATACCAGATGGCGATAAATGTCAGATCTGCTTTGACGTTTGTAAAGCAAACATATACAAAATACACGCCATTAGAAATGGAGCGCTATACTGCTTAAGAGCGTTAAATAATTGTTTCGATTTTCTGAAAATTGCATTTCCGAATCGCCTAATCTCTTGGTTTGTTTATTTGTACTGATGATTTCACCGATCGAGTCTTCTTTTTGTTTTTTTTTTTCCTTTATTTATTCCTCAAGGGAACATAGGGCTTCAACAAGATATTTCCAACTTAATCTATTGTTCGCAATTATTTTTGTCTCATCCCATGATTTATTGATGTCCGCAAGTTCTCTCCTTACAGACCTACGCCAGGTATTTTTGGGTCGACCTCTTTGTCTACTTCCATGTGGATTCCATTCAAGTACCTCCTGGTTACATTATGTGCTGGCTTTCTTAAGGTGTGTCCTATCCATTTCTGCGTTTTATCTGTATGTGAATAGGCTCTTCTTTGGTTAAGCTCCAGAGGTTTTCGTTTGTTATTGTGTTGGGCCAGTATATGCCACATATAATCCGAAGGCTCTTATTTATAAAAACTTGTAGCCGCTGCCTGATCGATTCACTCCCGTATAAAAGGGTAGACTTGACACAAGCGTTGAAAATGCGGATCTTTGTTGTTCTCGTGATTTGTTGGGCTCGCCATATATTTTTTAATCTTCCAAATGCACTCCTTGCTTTATTGAGCCTATTCGAAATGTCCTCATTAATGCCACCGTCTGTAGACATTATGCTCCCTAAGTAGCAGAAGCAGTCAACGTATTCTATTCGGTGGTTGTTGGTGGTGAGCTGACCGTTGCTTCTGTTACGTAGACGCATGGCGTACGTCTTTTTTATATTTATTTCCAAGCCAACTTTTCTGGATATCTTCACAAGATCGTTTGTTTCATCTTGCATGTCCGAAAGATTGTGTGAAAGAAGGCAAATATCATCTGCATATTCTAAATCCTCCAGATGTCTTTAAAAACTCCACACAATACCCTTTTTCTTCTTGCACAGTTCCTCCATAAAACAGTCCATTACCACAGCAAAGAATAGTGGCGATAGAGGGCAGCCCTGTCGTACTGCCATGTTGGTGAACGGATCGCTTACTGTCCCGTTGTGTAGAACCTGCAGTTCCGCGTTGGTGTACATAGCTTTGGTGACTTGTATTATTTTATTTGGCACTGCTTCCTTTTTTAGAGCTAGCCATATAGCGTTTCTATTGACTGCATCGAACGCTTTTTTAAAGTCAACGATGTGGGGTAACATAAAGTCACGAGTCTATTCCAGCAAGCTTTAGACTCAGCCTTCGACCCTTGTAGTCCTCAAAGCGAATATCCGTCAGTAATCTCCGGAAGTCCTAGAAAGAGTGACGGAAAATGCCATAAAGCGGCTTGGCCAATGTAATTTTTTTACTTGATGGAAAAATTGTTGACATCAAGTTACTAACTTATTCCTGACCTCTTCTACCTTGCAGTGAAGAGGTCTACACCTTAGCATCGGTCTTCGGCTGTAATTTTTGCATTTTTTTTTTCAGATCAATACCACGATTCGTTAGGGTTTCCTTTATAGAGTTCCACCAGATTAATCTTTTACGCCCTCTTTAGCGGGAGAACTAGTTCATTTTGTTAGGAATACCTGATGCGGTAATTTATCGTCATTCATTTTCAAAACCTGTGGTACCATCGCATTTTACAACTTTCTATTTTATTGGCCAGACCTTCTACTCGCAGGCTACTTCTTATAGTATCGTTTATGATTCTCTCTCTGCTGGTTTTCCCACTTCTTTGCGCAGATACTTAATTTGTACCGCCTAAATGGGATTCTTTTGATATATGCCCATGATTCTCAGCCATAGATAAATGTAGGTGGAGCTGTTCACTTCATACTTGCCTTTTGACGATACTTAAGTTTTAGGATCGAGGTACAATTTACTCTATGCACAAATTCTATTGTTTAAATTATTGTCCGGTTTACAGCTTTCACTTATTATGGCACCCAGATGTTTGAAATGTTGCACTTATTTAAGGGATTCTGTTCCAACGTATATTGTTGGTTACTCCTTCTCTTTGCTTATAACTATTCGGGCATCTCTAGAAATCGAAATGAAGTGGAATTTAAATCAAACGAGATTTTGATTTCTAGAAATCGAAATGAAGTGTAATTAAAATCAAACAAGATTTTAGTTTCATTTATTTTCTGTTTTTAAGAGTTGGTCTTGTAAAGATAATTGGCACTCAAAGTAGAAAGTATATATGTATGTTAAAGGAAATATTTTATGAACTTTCTTCGCAGGCTCGTTTTTAAAGTTTGTTCGATTTTACATCGAATTCATCGGGATTATTACCGATTTACTTGGTTTTCCCAATATTAATTCTAAGACATCTCGAGGACATTTAAGTGTATTTGAATTAATTTCTTCATCAAACTAACACCATCCAAAAGCAAAACTATAGTTTTATATTTATTGGGAAAATTGTAGTCAAAGAACATCGGAAGACAAATTTTGAGCCACCTTGTACATAAATATATGTATATGAGGTCCATAACAAGACGCAACATTTCTACTTTTAATTATAGTGTTTTTTAATGAATAGTATTGTACATACTGAAATCCTTAGTGTCATTGTTTTAACAATTGTTTTAACTTCGAAGCGGATCAAAACGCAACAGTATCGGACAAAACCTAAGCACCCCCTCAGTATATTTTTTTTAAATGATAATTTTTTAAGAAAACAAAATTATTAAAAAAAATTTTTTTATTTTTTTATTTATTTATATCTTTTTTAATGATAAACACCAACTTAAGGAATTCAGAATTTAATAAAAAAAAAAAAAGTTATAATTCAAAAAATATTTAAAGTCGCAAACATAAGCGGACTAATCTAAAGCACCCCCAACTTAAAGTACAAAAAAAAACTATTGAAATCAATATTTTGTTGCGAATTCTTTATTCTGGATGACACACGCACATCTTTTAGGCATAGAGGATATTAAATTATTAATTATTTCAGGTGATATTGCTTCCCAGGCTATTTTTGCGGCTTCAAATAAATTTTCTTTGGTTTTGCAATTTTCTCGGTTGATTTTTAAGTTAACGATCTCCCTCAAGTTCTCGATTGGGTTAAGATCAAGTGAATGTATCAAGACATTAATTAAGTGCAAAATATTCGATCAACAGATCAATTATTTCTTGGCTAATTAGAAAATTTTGAAGACTGGTCGCACATCTCCTACTCATTCTGGAGGAAGGCCACTTTAAACTTCGCAACATGAAGACTCCTTAATTAAAAGGACAATCCAAAATGATCCTGCAGCATCTTTTAGTCACATACGAAACCACTTAGATTTAAAAATTAGCTAAACAACGATTTGCAGAAGGGCGGTAGAGGCCGGATTATTCCGTCGACGACCAGCAAAAAAAACCCTTCATATCGTCAAAAAATAAAAAAAGCCAGACTTAAATTCGCCAAGGCCCATCTCAACTAGAGTGTCCAAAAATGGAGAACTGCTGTTTTCTGACGAATTTAAAGGATTCAGATGGCATAAGGCGTGTACGCAGATCAAATACATAACGGTTGATTTGCAAAGGCACTTTTAAGCATGGAGGCAGCAAAATAATGGTCTGGGGTTGTTTCTCTGGGCAAGGGATTGGGCCAATTCATAAGATTGATGGAATAATGGATGCTGTAGGATCATTTTGAAGTGTCGTTTTAATTAAGGAGTCTTCATGTCGCGAAGTTTAACGTGCCCTTCCTCCAGAATGAGTAAGAGATGTGCGACAAGTCTGCAAAAACTTTTTAATTAGCCTAGAAATAATTGATCTGTTGATCGAATATTTTGCACTTAATTAATTAATAGTTTTTTTGGACCTTAAGTTTGGGGTGCTTTTGTTTAGTCCGCTTATATTAGCGACTTTAAATATTTGTTGAATTTTAACTTTTTTTTTATTAAATTCTGAATTCATTAAGTTTGTGTTTTTCAATAAAAAAAGATATAAATAAATAAAAAAAAATTTTTAATAATTTTGTTTTCTTAAAAAAATTATCATTTAAAAAAAATATACTGAGGGGGTGCTAAGGTTTTGTCCGATACTGTACATCGTCTTGGATTATATTAAATTTTTTTTTTTCATTTATCCAAAAATTGTAAAGGTGGAATTGTTCGTTTCGTTATGGAGCTCCTCACATATATTTTCATAGCCAAATGAAAATTCTATTTTAAATTTAATAGACATTCATTTTTTAGAACAGTTGCAACAAAGTCAATTAAAATAAATATTTAATAAACCTTTCCCACGTGTACCAAAAGTCAATTTTAAATTTCAAATAACATTTTTGCATGTTTTTTTCATGTAAATTTTATTTTATACAACTAGAGTAAATAGATTATGAAAAAAACCAAACAATTTAGAACACAAACACAAAATTTGATTTAAAAAAAATAGCAACTATTATTTAGGAAAAGTAAGAACTTTTTGTCCATGCTCGTGTAATCCTCAATTAAACCGTTTAGATTGTAGAATTCATTTGAAATCCCGCTGCATTGTTTATTTACCTACACACTCACTCTCGTATGCTCCTCCTCCCAAACGTATGAGTAATATTAATTTTTCTATTTTACACTAACACACACTCATGTGTACTTAACTATTTCATTGCATTTAAATATTTACATTCACATTTATTAAATTGATTCATTTGTTTTATGACTCCATTTTCTTTTTTTCTTCTTTCACAAAATCAACAACCCCCAACAACTTTAAACAACAATCACAAAAATTCCAACTAACTCAATTAACATGACATGAAATAATTAACAGGTGTTAGTTTATTGTGTGTGTGTGTGTGTGTGTGTGTGAGTGTAAATGTATTTGAACATGAGAGAAAGTTTAAATGTTAAAAATTTACAGTTGATTTTCATAAATCATAACATGTGCAACCATGCAAAAATTTACACACACATACAAACAAACAAACACTTTTTATAGAAATTTCAGTACATTTTTCATTTAAATTGTGCATGAAATTTATTTCCGTTATTCTTTAGTTTTTGTTGTTTAATTGAAAACTTAAATATCAATTTTTCAAAACAACCTCATCATCATCTCAATTTTTGTAATTTTTGAATTCCACCCGAAATTTCATATTTCTCTCAATTATTTGACCCAATTCCTTTTTTTTTTTACTTCAATATTTTGATAATTTCATTAAAATTGAAACACCATTTTTGCATCGAAAATTACTTCAATATACAATTTTTATTAATAATTCATTAAACTCGAATAAATTGTAAACAATGAGTAGATAAATAATAAAATAATAATATTTGTATAACAAAATATTGAATAACTAAATAAATGGATATAAAATTATTTATATCTATTTTTCTTTATGTACAAATTTATATTTTAATATGGGTGAATATGAATACACATTTATTTCTTTATTGTACATAGTAAAATATTAACTAAATTCATACTTCCAACTACTAATAAAGTCTAACAAAAATCTAATAATTTTGTTATTATTAAGATGAAATGAATTTTAGTTCGTAATTATTGGTTTTAATATGATTTATACTTTTAGATAACATTAAGTTCTATTTAATTAAGTCATAAATTGTTATGAGTTTCTAATTTATTTTAGTTTTTCTGCTTAATTTATTTATTATTTACAACACTTATAATTTAATAATTTTAATGACAAAGTGATAGATTAGAAAAATGACTTATGACACATAGAATCCTTTATAATTTATACGTCGTTTTTTTCAAGTAACAACTAAGTTGATATTCAGATTTTCTTATGAACTTTGTCCCATATCGTATGTCTTCGTTAACGCAAAGTACTAAAATTGGGTAACTTTTAACATTCGTTGCGTTTAAATTAAATTATTTGTATTGTGTGCAGAGTTCGAAAATAAACCGAACATTAACGTACGGGACACATACCAAGAAACGATAAAATTTTTGGTGTTTGTGTATTAAACATAACCCTAAATAAAGAAAAAAAACATTTTATAGTGTTCTGTTTTTTGTTATAAAACAAAACAATTGTAGTGATTCCGTAGACAAACATTATATGGGCATTTCCTTTAAAAGCTCCACCGTGACCGAAAATTTAAAAGTTATTAAAAGCTGATTATTTGACGATATTTTTATAGAAAAAAATTTTTAGATTTTACTAATTTTATAAATTTACTCATAAATTTGTTCACTTAGATGAAGAATCAGACTGCCAAGTTGTGCAAACGTAATTTCTTCTTTGGGAGAATGTTTTATTGTATGTTTTCTTTAATATTTATCTTTCTTAAAAGAGGTGATATTTGATAAAAAATTATTCCAAAAAAAAAATTCTTACATGGTCTGTAATCTAAGGAAGAGTTCAAAGGGAAATATGTTATTCGGATTAACGGTAAATTTTAACTTTATTTTGATCATTATTCAGTTAAATTATTACGGAAAAAATTTCACGTTCGAAATGTCACGTATCGACCCAGATTTTGGCTTAAAAAAAATACAGAAGATTTTGGAATCAAACCAATGACATTTTAATATTGCACTGCTACGTAAAATTCTGAAAGTAGTTTGACTAAAAAAATTGTGCCAGGTTTCGCTGAATTACGCCTTTTTGTACATGGCCACGAAAACTACTTCTGTTTTTTTTACGTACTTCTTTTGCCATTATCTTTGACCTAGAATCGCGCCCTCCATACACTTTACCATAGAAAACAGTGATTTCTTAGTGACATAATTTAAGGGTTAAGAAAACTTAAAAATATTTTTTGCTTAAAATGTTAATGCATTTTTGATGCGAACGACTGTCACGTCCAACACTTTGGAATTACCCATATATTAATGATCTTAAGTGGTTTTTTTACATTCGTGAAGGAATGAGCAAACAAAAAATGTTACCAACGCTTTTCACTAGAATTGTGTTGTTGCTTGGCAATTTGCTCGACCACAGTACGAATAGCCTGTGTGTGTATTGTATACATGCATTGCGCTTTTGTAAGAAAATTTTTTGGCAAAAGGGCGACGAGCACAACTAAAACAAACGAACATTAATGTGCTGAAACGAACACAATGAAGTTTGCGGTTTAAAAAACAAACGCAATAAAATGTTCTCATCTTTATGTTGAGTTGGATTAGTACAGTATTTTTTTGTGTACTAAGATCACAAACAGAACAGAGATTTTGTTAAGGTATTTACTACACTAACATCTTAAGCGTTTGTGCTTTCCATATTTTTACAGTACCGAACGCTAAAAATCCTTTTATAATGTTTATTTTCGAACACTGGTTGAGGTAAAATAGTATACAAAAAATAATAAATAAACTAACTGCCACGCCCACAATGTCGCAAGGACATTTCTTTCGCATATTTATATTGAAAACAATAATAAAAAACTTAAATTTGTTTTCAGTATAAATATACCAAAGAAATGTTCTTGTCGACATCGAGGGCCAGGCAATTTAAATAAAATTTTCACGGTCTTGACTAAATAAAAACGCCGATTACGTCTTGTAGTGGTCCGGACGAAACGCCAATACGTTTCGTGGAGTGTGGACTGTATATAGGGGTGGACTTGGGCTACAGCTACAGAATACCAGCCAAGGATCCATACACCTTGGTATATTCCCCGAGAGAACGCCGATTGCGTGGTCCGGGCGTAACGCCGATACGTTTCGTGGAGTGTGAAGGGTGGCTTCGAGATCTAGCGCTAAAATGTCTACCAAGTATCCAAGCAACTTGGTGATATTATAAAGCCTAAAAAGAAAACTAGAAAAAGGCACAGATATTTAAAACGAAAGAAAAGCACTTTTAACCATATAAAACCACTTTCCTGTTTTTTTCAAAAACATTATAAACTTCCATTTATTTATTGCCAAAATACAAAATTTATTACAAAATATCAACTTTCTAAACAATTTAAATAATTTAAGTTAAAGCGCGAAAAAAACAGCCGTCCAAACAACGATTCGACTTCAGTTACAAGAATAAATTTTAAGTAACAAGCCAAAAACAAAAATTTACATCAGGGATGGGAAACCCGCTGCCTTCGGTTCAGACGTGAACACTAAATATCCATCATCAAAGTATTTATTCATTGTTTGCCGGTCCCCCATTGTTATGCCAGTGAAATTGAAAAGAGCGATGTATAATGAAAAACGGATTCAAAAGCTTTTTTATAAGTTTTAAAGCTTTCGTAGTGTATAACAAAAAATTGGTGTTTAAAAAAATAGTTCGTGGATATCAGGGTTTTACAAAAAAAAATATATATGATTCAATCCAAGACGAATTCACTTTACAGGTTGCGTTAAAAATGCAGCTTAACCACTTACCTAGAGGTTAAATAAACCAAACAAACGGTTACGCAAGCACATGAAAAAAGTATCAGCATGATTGTGTGAATATCAAAAGAATTTTATATTCAGACAAACATCTTGTTGTTTTTGTCAAACTGTTTGTGTCGTTTATTAAGCTGTTTGGAGAAAAAATGTCACAAAATGCTTTTTTCGACATATCGATTTTGTTTTTATCGTTGTACTTGTTGTAGCTTCGCCGCTACCTGATACACGGATTCGCCTTGATTCAATCAAAAGAAAATCAAAACGGATCAAGGCCTTTCGTCTAAAAGTATACAAGAAAAAAACTCTTTTATCTCTCTCTCCCTCTGTCTTCATCTCTTTTCAATCTCCTTTACAAAGCCAATTCACCCGGAGTTATGTTCTGATATATCCTAAAAATATTTCATCTTTTGGTCTTACATCTTGGGAGGAAAAATGTGTAGCCAATACCAGATATTCGTCAAAAGCACCGACCTTCCTTTTTCAAAGAGGATGATCACGGCGTACCAGAGATACTTACCTTGAACTACATAACCTGTAGCCCCTATAACTTGGGTATAAGACTGGTTTTTAGTTGTGGCTGTAGTTTATACCTCAAAACCCGGGGAGATCTATATAAGTCTGCCGTAGAACTGTTGGCAAAAGTTTCTTATATTGTTGTACTTGTTCAAGTATCGCCTCCACTGGATACATGAATTCGCCATGCAAGATCTGAAGGAAAATATTTTAACCTCTCGTACGCATTTATTTTAAGAGTTTTGTTCGAACTTTTGTATAAGTAAATAGCCGATAAACTTCGTAAGCCTTCTGAGACGTATGGAGGCAACTGCTTTTATATTGTGCTCTTAAATTGCTTTTGCAAGCTCTTGATCACTATCGGCTCTCTGAAGAGAATTTAACTTCAAAGATAAGCATGTAAGGACCTTCTTGTTACATTTTTGCACTTCATTAGTACCGTGTAACTTAAACGGTTTATTTGCTTTAATTTAAATTATTTTTTTCAAAAGTGCCCCAGCACCAATTAAGACACTTTATTGCCTTAAAACACTGTTTCACGCCCAATAATAAAATGCTGTTATCGTATCTTTATTTGAAATAAAAAAGAAAGAAAAACTTTAATATTTTTTACCTCAAACAAATATAAACATTTTTTAAGCCATTTCATTGTCGCCCAGCCCAATGTCGTTATAAAAAAATATTCCCCTTATCTAGAAATATGGCAAAAAAGCAAACAGCAGAAACCATTTAATTGGATATTGACCAAAAAAAAAAGGGAGAATGCCAAAAAGCAACCAACACAAGATGTGTTTAATTTGAATAACTCGCGGAAACGTTTTTAAATAAAATCTTAATTTGCATACGAGTTCAATACAGCTTTTGATAGAATTTGTATGGAATAAAAAAAAAGTTATATAAAAAACCGCAGCTCACCTGTTAAAAAAAAAAAGAATACAACAAAAACACTTCTTCCCAGAGAAAAAATATTTGTTTTACAAGTGTCAATTCAATGTTTTTTTTTAGCAAAAAGTTTTAACTGTTTTGGTAGAGAATTTCGCGGTATCGCACTTGAAAATACTGCCAGCCAGCCAAAATATTTAGTGCTTAAAGTCGATACATGATGAATTGACAATGATAAATCGTTAAATTTATAATTTGTTTTTTATTTCGTAAACCAAAAAAAGCAATTAAAATATTTTCATTTCCACAACATTGAAAAATAAAAAGAACAAAAACTCAAGGCAAAAAAAAAAGAATAGAGAAAACTGAATAAATAAAAAGAATTGCAAGGTCAGACATTTAGAAATATTTCAATAGATTGAGAGCAATTGATAATTTTTATTTATCGCTATTTGTTTTTTTTTTATATTTTATTTTTGTAATTTGTCATTTTTTAATTTTTAGCAAATTCCTAATTTAAGGAAAAGGGATTTTTCAAAAAAAAAAAAATTTATAAACTAATAATTTTGTTTTTTGTTCTATTTTCTCTTAGACGAAATGGAGCCGCTGGCAGTTCATCGCAGCCCTTACGGCCCAACGAGGATGGAAGCCATCATTTACAGGAGTATACTTATAAAAAGATAACAGCCTGTGATGTGTGTTCACAAATATTAAGAGGTAAATATTGTGAAAAAGAAATTGGAACATCTACATAAGTGGGTGTAAAATAAAAAGCGGTAATAAGTATAAACATTTCTTATTTTATAAGTGCCGAGTTCGAAAAAAAACTGTTAACTAACGTCGTGTATTTGTTTAAAAAAAAAAACTCTAAAACTGCTTTAAGTGTTCGTGAATTTGTACACAAACAAAGAAATATATACATACTAAGATAGCGTACTCATCATATTTTAGTGTACTTGAAGTGCACGCTTAGCGTACGGGTTGCATAAATTTTCAAGTAAAACTTCTTGTTTTATGATACACTCACTTATTTAGGTATGTTATGGAAATCTATTTTGAAAACGAAACGATTTAAAGCCGATAAAATCGCTTTCAGTATTTAAAAAAAAACTGTTAACTAACGCTAAACTTCTTTTAGTGTTCGTGAATTTGTACACAAACAAAATACTGTACAAAACGATTGTGACCTAACAACAAGATATATATACCTTTTCTCAGGTTCGCGTAGTGTACTTTTAGCGTACACGTATTGGACTGTTAATGTACATGTTGTGCTGATAATACGTGGTGTTATTTTAATGTCCTTGAACCTAGTTTAAATTTTCAAGAAAAACTTCTTGTTTTATGATACACTTATTCAGGAATGTTATGGAAATCTATTTTAAAAACGAAACGATTTAAAATCGATAATATCGCTTTCAGTACTTTAAAAAACTGTTAACTAACGTCGTGTATTTGTTTTAAAACACAAACTCTAAAACTTCTTTTATTGTTCGTGAATTTGTACACAAACAAAATACTGTACAAAACGATTGTGAGCAAATGACAAGATATATATATATACTAAGATAGCGTACTCATCATATTTTAGTGTACTTGTAGTGTACGATTAGCGTACAGGTTGCCTTCTCTCAGGTTCGCGTAGTGTACTTTTAGCGTACACGTTCTGTAGTTTTAGTGAACGTGTATTGAACTGTTAATGGAAATCTATTTTGAAAACGAAACGATTTAAAACCGATAATATCGCTTTCAATACATTAAAAATTGTTCCTCCTACTTTCTACCTATGCTTTTAAATTTCATATTGTACAAGTTATTTGAACAGTATTTGGAACAAAAACGTTTTGCAAGAGCAAACAATTTCTTAATAAAATTAGTAGTTACGAGGAGGATATCAAATATTTTTTAAATGTGAACAAAGCTTTAGTATTTTGACAGCAAAGAGAACCTTCTTTTCCAGACGATTTTCCATTAATTTAAACTTTGCTTATTTTCTTCCAGGTCATACACGTCAAGGTTTACGTTGTCGTATTTGTAAGTTAAATGCTCATGGCGATTGTGCCTCACAGCTGCCGCGTTGCCAGCCCAAACAAAAGTTGTTGAGACGTCAAAAAAGCACTTCGGAATTGGAAAATCGTATCGATATCGAGGAAGAAAGTGAGTATTTGTTTAAAAATCGTAGTTAAGCGAACTACACCAGCTACTACACCAAAAATTACAACAATTTAATTTTATTTTATTGCAATTGCATAATTAAAAAACTTTAAATATAAAAATATTTAAATCAACAGCCCGTTTTCAATACCAAAACTAAGAAACGACTCGCAAAGGTAGTTCAAAAGTGCTAGATGTTCGTTATTCTTAATTAAATGAAAACGTAAAAGAAAATATTTTTTATTTAATTATAATTTTTACAAATTTTCGTTTGTTTAAACTTAATTTAAAGCGTTTTTTTTTTTTTTTTTTTTTTTGTTTTTCTCCTAAATATAAGCTGTGCTTTTTTTGTTTGTTTAAGCCTTTAGTTAAGTTTTATTTTAAATGCATTTTCTTTTCGTTTAATTTATTCAATTGTTTTTGTTTCGCTCTTTAATATTTAATGATTAATTTTCGTAGTGTTTTTATGATGTATCTATCAATTTCTTTGAAATTTTTTAACAAAATTTTGTAGGCCTCTAAGTATGTGTGAGTGTGTGTGTCTGTATCTAATAAAATCAATATTGAAAAAAAGTAAAAGCTTAAAGCATCAACCAGAATTGTTAAACAGCCTGTTATTAATACTTAAATGAAACTTATGTGGCTGTTACTGCTTTTACGGTTGTTGTGCTTTTAAAAACTAATATTAAAAAATAACGAATAAAATACACAGGTCGACATTGAAAAAAATTGCTAACCATTCCAACTGATTCTTGTGTTTTCGCTTACGGTACATTTGTGTTTTTCGCTGTAAACTTCTGTTTTCAGGCGCAATCCAGAGTCAAAGTCTGGCTCACCTAAAATATCTAAAATCGTGTTTTAAAGGGTACTTTATTATGCATTTAATAGTGGCTAATTAATTGGATAAAAAATGGCTGAGTTTAAGTGGACTATACAATACAGCTTTAAAACAAAGGATTTCATCATTAATTGCGATACCAAAGATTTTTTCGAAATGACACAAATCGTAGAAAAGATTAAACTTTTCTTGAAATCTTAGCTTTTAACCACTTTAAATCACTTTTTATCCAATCAAAGTCCACGTTCGATGCGTAATTTAGTAACCTTTCAAACAATATATAACATATTTTAAAAGAACGAGATGTTGACTCTGTGAGACAACTCTGATAGGAGTTACTTGATAAGAGAAAACTGAGTTCATATTCGGTTTAGTTATGGCGAACAACATAATGATCAAATAGAAAAGTTACAAGATCTTTTACAAAGTCTTAAAACGTCTATCTGTAATGTCTATGAAACTAATATGTACACCTTTAGGCAATTCCCATAGTGTTATATTGTGTTATTTTGTTTGTAAATGCTAAATTTTATGAATCTGACATTCTTAAAAATATATAACAATGAATTCAAAGAACGCTTTGTGAATTGAATAATTATTTTCACGTTACGGTCCTCAAAGTATGCCTTGGCTGGTCTTATAAAAATGAAAATGAAAATGAAAAATGAAAAAAAATGTTTATGATTCTCAGAATACTTTGAGTAATAGTATAAACATATCGTCATATGATTTCAAAAAATAAAGCAAAGAAAACAAGATAATGCATTTAAATTTGCGCCTTTTGCGCATGAACTTCATAGTAGTAAATGAGCACAAGCAAGTTCACAAAAACACATGTACATATATAGTATGCTGAATGTTTGTTTAGATTTTTTTTTTTTTTTCTTCACTGTGGGGTGTATTCCTCCACTGAAACTTCTTTGAGCCACAAATTATCTGCAATTATATAAACTCTGTTTTAATTAATGTTTGTTTACATTTAAATCTCTTAACTACAGTGACGTAAAAATAACTTCAAAATGAGCGTTAAAAGTAAACGAACCTGCGCAATGCGCTATCTTGTTTTCTCTGTTACATGATATCAAAAAAGCCCTTAATTACATTGAACAAATTTCACAGGAGAGGCAAAAAACTTATTACATTAAAAAATAAATAGAAAAAAAAACAAACGAAAGTTATCATCTCTAATTAAACAAAACTAAGGAAAACTAAATGTTGATAAAAAAAAAATAAAAATTCGGAATTTACTTTTTGGGTGTGCGTTTTTTTATTATTTATCGAAAGGTGCTTGCGCTAAGGCCTTAAAGAATTTCGTTGATAAGAACGTTATTTTAATTGTAGGAGTCTTAAATTTTCAAGAAACATGTCGAGCCATTTTTGCGATTATATCTTAAGCGTCATCATTAAATCTATCGAAAAAAATCAATGTAAAATCTGCGAAAACAAGGTTGATTTTGCTTCATGATTTAACAATAACTTGCGAACAAATTTTTTTTTTTTTTTTCTTTTAAAGTAACTATAATTCATGTTAATTTAACATTGCAGTAAAGTTAGAGCGACATGTCAATTATATTGAAATAACAGTGCGAATCACCTTGAATGAAAGTCATTTCATGTTGAACGTGAATTCCATGTAGAATCAAAATGGGTTGGAGTGTGATACAACAGTGTGAAGAAGCTTCAGAGACAACATATGCATTTATTTAAGAATAATCAAAACACTTACCCCTGTAACACATGTTTCACTTATTTTGTATTCTCCTTTGTTAACAGAAGCATCAGCAGAATAGCCCGATATGGTTTTCGTCATCATTCTACTTTGAAAACTTGATGTACTATTCAACTAAATAAATTTAACTAAAAGAATACGGGAATTGTCTGCTTTTTATAACATATTTTAAACATGAAAATAAAAAAATTTATGTTTTTCTTTTTTTTCTATACAAAACAAGTGAAACAGGTTTTTTATGGTTTCAATATTGAACAATGTTATTTTAAAATTTTTTATTTAAATTTAATTTAGAACAGTGTTAATTTTAAATTGAGTCCATCCATACACACAAACAAACAAATGTACATACATACATACTAAAGTATGTATGCAAGTTAATATAACAAGATAAACTTTTGTTTTTAATATAAAACAGGTTTATAGTTCAATGTTATTTTAACAGTAAATAATTAACGTGATTTAAGGTTATTTTAATATTTTCCATTTAAAATTACTATGAAATAATGATCAATTTAAATAAAGGGCATACTTTAGCAGAAATTTACTCAATCACATTTCGCCATGTTAATTTAACATTGGTATTTTTTTCTGTGAGCATGATCAATCCATTAAAAGTTTAAAAATAAATAAATGCATAACATGAAACCAAAAATGTAAAGCGCTGCACTACTTAGGAATAAAAATAAAAACCTTCTCCTGTAAAATTGTTGTTTTGTCGCGTACGGTGGAAACGCAAATTGAGCTCGATGTGTTTTGATACGGGTTTTGAATTTTTTTTATTTAGAACTTTTTTTACATCATAAAACGATATGCATACTAAACTTTGGACTTGTCCTGTTTTATTGTGGAACACGATTTTTGTTTAACCATGATTTTTAACAGTAAAAGGGCGTTTCACACTTTAATACTTGGTATTAAGACAAGCCAATTACTCAAGTAATAGGAACAAGTGTGACAGTGTGAATGCAAGTGTTAAGAAAATAATAAATAAAACAAAAAGAAATTTGACATCCCATACCGCTTCATTATTTTCAGGAATTTTTCCTAAGGGCCTTTTACACTAAAATGCTGAGTAATACGTCATGTCAAAAGCTCAAAAAAATTCAAAATGTATAATTATTCAAAAAAAAATTTGTTGCGATGCCAAAAAAACGTTAAGAAGTTTGCCAGTCGTATATCTCTTAGCATTTTTAAAATTTTTCTAAACGATAAGATTTTTTATCTTATCAGGGTTGTACTTTTGTAAAAAGACAAGAAGAAAATCAAGATTGGAAAATTGAAGTTTCGTTTCACTATTATTTTGTTTCTTATTTAAAATTGCAAAATAATAAAAGTAATATTTTTTTATTGGATCAGAGTTGTGTTTTTTTAGAAACACAAGGAAAATCATAGATGGAAAACTTAAATTGAGTGCACATAACTGGATTCTTAGTTTTGTTTTTAAATAAATAAATGCAATTGCCAATGCCAATTTCACCAATTCTATTTAAATATCAATTCATATTTAAATAAATGTTTCATATAATTTTTTTTTTATTTGACATGAAAAAAGAATTTTAAACATAAATTGATATTTAAATAAATTGGTGAAATCGACCATTAATTAATTAATACTGAAATGAGATTTCCATACACTAAAAACTCGGAAGTATGCGCATTAAATATGCATTCAAAACTCCAAAATACGCATTAAAAAAATAAAAAAATATGCCCTAAAAACTTAAACATTTCAAAGTTAAAGCATACTTGAAGGGTGCTATTTTATTTGGAGAGTATTGATTTTCTAATTCAGATTCCACATTTGATTCTAGATCAAAAATAGTGGAACAATTTGCTTTATTGTTTGAAATCCCATATTTTTTTGCAAAACGTTTTGGATTTTTTTTTTTAATTTGTTGGGCTATTTTTCCTTCCACATTGTTTCCCGCAAGAAAGATATTATCGAATTGGCTTCTTATTTTCTCTCGAACTTAATGTAACCCATGTGCCTAGCAAGTAACATGTAACAGTTTTGGATAAATTATTAAAGTCCAATTGGCAGGTGCTGCATCGGTTGAAATTTTAAGAATCTTTTGTCGAAATCTTGTATTTTAAGCAGAGCTCCAAGAAAATTTATTTATTTCTTTTTTTAATATGGAAGTTTTAAAAATATGTCACTCAAATATGTTAAAATATACACAAATATGCATTAAAACCCGAAATATGCAAAAATATGCATTTTAACCGAAATATGCAAAAACAAATCGATGCCATTTTAACGCAAATTTTATGATTCGGAAAGATAATTGGTCTACATCGATCTCAGGCTATCGACAAAAAACATGCATTTGCATGGAAATCGCATCCCTAATTATTACAAATATTTGGTGTAAAAAATTTTTTAATACGGACGACAAACAGTATGAAAAAAGCAAGACTAAAAATACGATCGCATTCATTTTTCCAGCCTTGATTATGTTCAACAGCTGTTTATAAACAACACAGATGTTTCATTTTGTTTGTGGTTGTGCGATAGTGTGAAAGCAAAATATTATTTTGTGACAAATCTCATTAGTTCCATTTCTTACAAAGACTTTTAAAGGTCGTAGTACTAAGTATTATAGTGTAAAAGGGTCTTAAGTAGGATTTCACTTACCAAATACTACAGTCAGGGCAGGGATTTTTAGGTTTTTGCCCGAAAAATCCGCTTATGCTTATTTTGAAAAGTTATTGGAAATATGCTTTATATGGATAAAAACGCATTTTTTCAGTTAAGAAATACACTTCCAAAAAAATTGACGACTTTAATTGCGATCCTGGTGGCCATCTCTGGAATTCGAAATAGAAGTGAGGCCAAAGTGTTTGACGTGCATATTAATGCTTTTTTATAATTTTTGCGCATAATTCTTTTTTCCTTTTTTAGGTTCCTTGCTTGTATATTTTTAAGTTTTTGTGCATATTAAAAATTGCCCTGCTGCCAGAACTCGCAAAATAACCTTTGAAAAACAAATCGTGTTAACACTTTTTCAATCTCACCCCTTAAACTTAAGCAATATGAATCCTTGTATTCGCATTGTTAAACAATCAAATAGAAAAAATCATAAACATAAAAATCAACAAAACTTGATTATCAAACATTATATTTGAGCATTTATAGACAATAAATGTTCAATGGCCAATTCGATATGTTTTTCTTCCTTTTTTTCTTAGTTATAGAGCAAAACTTATAGCTCGAAGATATTTATTTCGCATTACATTCTTTTTATTAAATATTGATTTTATTAGATAAAGAAAACATCAAAATAATAAAAAGGAATAAAATATTGATCATAAAAATAAATAATAAAAGAAGACGAATAATAAAGGAAGAAAACACACATATCGTTAATCGCATGTAGAAAGGCCCTAACTCGATTTTTTTCGAAACTGATTTCGAATGCATTTTACAAAAATATACAGAAATTTAAAGCAATAATATCAAAAGGTTTTCAAGCAATTGTATAGGGTGGCTAATAAGTAACGTTGTGATTTATTTAATTTATTTCGTTTTTAACTTCTACAATAATAACAATATAAAGTTTATATATTCTGGGTCCGAATAAGTAGCGAAGTTGATTTAACGATGTCCATCTGTCTAATGCTGCAGTTTTTTCTTTTGAATATCTGGAGGACGGCACTACACTGATAGAAAAGGCGTCATAACGCTGGTGTACTTTGACATCAGTACTATGACAAGTATCTTCGTTTCTGACCCCATGAAACTTTCCATCATTGTGATTTTAACCTTAACATCACTTGGCCAAAGTGTCATCAGGGTCAAAATGAAATTATGTCATCAATGGGATGATACATCACAGAAATGACGAACATGTCCTCAGTGCGATGACGCAGTAACATCGGCGAAGGAAAATATCAGCATCAATTTAATGAAAGTTTGTCATTTAGTCAAAGTCATTGGAATTGACTTAAGTCAAAGTGAGCAATTATTGTTTCCTTACCCGTTACGTATGTTTCTTTCACGTTTGTTGAATTACGACCTTTGTTTACAGCATAACTCTCAATAATAAGACATCAGGGCCATGCCCCACATGGTTTTCGTAATCATTCTACTTTAAAAATTTGATGTATTTAACTAAATAATTTAAAAAAATTGAATAAAGGAGTTTTTGCTTCTTATAATACATTGTAATCATGAAAATAATGTTAATAATATACAAAATGTTTGCATGATTGATGTCACTTGTAGTAACATTGATGTCACAATTGTAATGTTAGGGCATCATCAATATGAAGATGCATTTTTCTATCAGTGTAGCTAAAGTTTTAAAATAAGGTACAAACATCTTGGTTATCAGTTCATATTATTCGGCAAAACATGGGCAGGAGTGTAGAAGTGGGCTTGCCACCTCTCGTATAAAAACAATTCTGTATATCAGAGTAACGACATGAGCCAAAGTTCTTAAATTATGTACAAGCATCTTGATTATCAATAGAGATGATCCGGCAAAATGTGGGCATAAGTGGGCGTGGCACAAAATAAATTTACTTACATATCTTAAGAACGGCAAGAAAAATATTGTCCAAATTAGGTACATATAGCTGAGTTGTCAATACACAACCTCTCTTTAAATATCTTCGGAAGTGGGAAAGTGGGCGTGGCCATTCTCTTATACAGACATTTAAGATTTCTATACATCTAGACAACGGCAAGAGTCATTGTTTTCAAATTATTTATTTATTTATTTGGTAGTGAATATACAATAAATAATACCCTACAAAATGTAGCGGGATTTTATAAGTAGGCCTAGCACAAAAAAGATTTTCGTATGTCTACACAACGATATTGAATAAAATTTAGAAATTAGCTTGGAACTATGTTCACATAATATATTAAAGACAATATCTTCCAAAAGGTACAAATTGCATGCTTCGACCTGACGTGCTTTTTCCAGAGCATTTCAATTAATTTTGCTTAAGATTTCAGGTCCCGCCACCCCCAATTATTCTCGGATATTCGCTGTTGGATGGTTCTTGGCTTATTGGCATCCACCTTACACTTTAGGTAACCCCAAGGAAAAAAAAAATCGGGAGGCATTAAATGGGGCGAACAGTTAGAATTCGAAAAAGCGATATTTTTTGATCGTCAAAAATTTCGCACAGAAAAGCCATAGTTGGACTAGCTGTGGCACCATCTTGTTGGCACTACAATTCTGGATTTCTCTCTGTCTCGGCATTGTGAATCACATTCACATTAACTTCAACTTGTTCGTTGTTTCCGAAAAAAATATGGTCCCATACAAAAAATGTGCATCTATGAGGGTTAATTTAATTCCCAACGATTCCTCTTGGATTTTTGGTTCCTCCATTTTGCAATTTTATTTATTCAAGTAACCATTGAGGAGAAAAACGGGACACATTGCCCGATATGATCTTTGTGTCTGACTAATCAAATGCTAACTTTCAAAAAATATTTAACAACTTTGGATCTTGTTCTGTGCTAAGTCTTTTCATTATAAATTTGCCAAGTTTTTGAAAGTTAATTCTAAAAAAAACCAAAAAAAAATTACAAAATTTTTCTTCGGTGGAGGGTGTAAAAAACGCAAACATTTACTTAAATACTAAATCACATCGTTACTTATACGCCACCCTGTATACTTTGATATAAACCGTTTTGATTATGGAAAAGGTAAATCTGATTTTAAGCTGCAATTATGTGAGTAAAAGCCTTTCTTCATGACATCAACGATATGTTCACACACACTCTCATAAGTATTGTAGGTTGTAACAAAAAGCCAAATAATGGCAAAACTCTAAATAAAAAGGGATGTGTGTGTGTATTACATTAGATTAACGAAATATTACATTACAATTGTAACACAAGCAGACATTGAACAAGTAATAACTGTAACAACAAAAACATAAATACAAAAATAACCGAATCTATTTGGTTTTATTACTCTGATTTTACAAACTTTTTTGAAATTTGAAAACTAAAAACTTCTCTAATCAACTGCTACTCTGTACCTAACGAATGACGTGTGTTTGTTTGCATGAACGTTTTTTTTTTTTTTTTTCTTTATTAATCTGTATCTATTGTGTTTATTGTTGGAATAAATTGTGGCCCCGTTTAGTAGATGAGGACAACACTGAGCTGACGTTCAATGAACATGAGGCGGCATCTGTAGCAACAACTTTAGCTGTTAAGAAATTTCGCCAAAAGACACCCTTCATCGAACGCATCGCTCAATTAGGTACTTAGGCGATTATTGAAGTTAAACACAGACTTAGTTGCATTTTAACAAAATTTCATAAGTTCATAACTAAATTGGCGCCGAATTAAAATAAATTAGATGTATTGCTTTACAAAATGCTAAATTATTAACAAACTATTATTAAAATACAATTAGAATTCAAAAGCTAATCAATTACAAAATATTGAAATAATTTTAAATTTATGTTTTTGTTATTTTTTATAACAAGCGAAAAGGGGCATAATTATAACAGATGCAAATTCAAATTTAATTTCTATTAAGAGAAATATCGTTTAGCCATTTGAACTTTCAATTAAATATTTTATTTTTAGTATAACTATTGTTATGCCCTTTACTGTTTGTGTTTTTGTAAGCCAAATTTTTATAAATTGCTTGCTTTTTCTACATACAATTTATATTAATTTTCTTGTTTATATTTTTTAGTTTTCATTTTATTTTATAACTCACTTACACAATCACAGATTTAGTGAAATTTTTTTTTTTTTTTTTTTTTTTGTTTCAAACTCATTCGAATACCAATTTCAAATGTAATTGACATTAATTTGAAAGTGATAAAGAGAAAAAGGAAGGGGAAACTTTGTTACTTTTTTATAGAAATACAAGATTCTACTACTTCCTCTTCCCTTCTCTCTTTGTCACATTCTCTCTTTTACACCTCCATATGTATTCTATACATGTAAAAATATATTAATTATTAGTGGAGCATGTGTTGAAAATCAACAATCAATTAATAAATAGTCAATGAAATGAAAACTTGTTCGTAACTCTCAGTCAGCATCATTAATTTTATATGCAACAACAATAAAAACACAAAAAACAAATTTAAGCCAAAAAAAAAAAACAAACAAAGAATTATGAATGAGTGTGTATGGGTGTGATTGAGAATGAGTTAACGCTTGTGCGCCATACTTTTGTTTTAGAACAAATTCAGCAAGTGAAGCATACTTTTAGGCGCGTTGGCTTGAGTTAAACTAACAAATCATGATTGTCGGTTAAAAAACTTTTTTATTTTTTGTTTTTGCTCTTTGTACAATAATTTAAACCAAAGGAATTTTACACTTAATTTAACACGCAAAGACATAAAAACATCTGTGTTTAAATAGGATTTAAGAGTGAATACAAATTGTTTGATGCTAAAAAAAATATGTTTTATTCAATAAGTATTTACTTTTTAGAACAATAATAATTTGAAAAGTCAGCATTTTTTTTATTAAAAATCATTTTGTTTTTTTTCAAATCATAATCATATTAAACATTTTAAATAAAGATGGAAAATTGTAGCATACTTTAAGGCGATTTTGAAATTTAAACCATTTTACAAAAGTTCCAGTTATAAAGTCTGGGTTCACACTATGAAAGTTTTCTTTCAGAAAGTCTGAGTTTATTGGTGAGAGGGGAAGAAAACATGCTGTTCCTTTTTCCCCTCTCACCCATTAACTCAGACTTTCTGCAAGAAAACTTTCATAGTGTGATCCCAGACAAAGCAAAATCCTGGACTATTTTGGTTAAAAAATTATGTTTTTAACTTTTAAAACCAAACATTTTGTAAACTAATTATCAGTTGCATATCACACTTCCTCTAGAGTGATATTTTAATTCAGCCTGTTAATAATTTCGTCCATAAAACCTTACAAAACTACAGTTTTACCTGATGATAATCCAACTTTATTTGCTAATTTGTATTAATATATAGAGTTTTTTGATAACTAAGCAAAATGCTATCAATATCATTGAATCTAACCCTTAAATTATACTACAAATATTTCATCCTAAGACCCCAATAAGTATGCTAAAATTATATTTATTATTTTAAATTGATTCCCTTTAAAATAAGAATCCAACTTACAAAACATCAACTCCTAATACACTATTTTTTTTTATCTTGATTAAAAACAAACCTAAAAAAGTATTAACATTTACAAAATGCCTTCATTCTAAATTCTATGATAATCGTCCCCCGTAAACATTTGAAATCCTCATGCGAACTCAAAAATAATATAAATCACAATCGGCAAATGAAATTTGGTTAAAACTAAATTAATGAAACTTCCCCCTAAAAATCAATAAAATCCGCAAAATCAATTCACTAAACTTCACCACCCCACGAAACCCAAAAACCAAAACAAACAAAAAAAAATCATCCAAATCATTGTATTAGAACTCACCGATATCGATCAAGTATATCGCGTTTTAAAACAAGCTGGCGAACTTAAAAACGCCACTATTGCAGTTGATAAATCCGTCCAAAATACAGGCACCAAAGGAGGAGATGGCCAACAACCCGACATACCCATTGTCAATGTACCCGATTATCCTGAACGTTTGAATCGGCCCTCGGCAACGGGCAGCGCTGGAGTTGCTGGGCCAGCCGTAACACGCGTTGCACGTGGCATACGGCCACCGCCAGTGCCTATGCCCATATTGGGTGTTCAACTGCAGCAACAGGAATTGTCGCAACAGAGAAGTGGTGGAGGATTGCCAGTGCCTACCCAAGACATATCTAGTAGTTCAGGTCCGCCATTTAGAATTTTATATCAACTTGTTCTTCTTCTTCTTTCTTTCTACTCGTTCTACTTCTATTAACTCTTCTCTTGTTTTCTTTGCGTTACACATATTTTTACGTTTTTTTTTCTTTGTTTTTGTCAAATAAAACCAACAATTTTAACAAACTTTCGTTAATTGTTTTGAATACTTTTGTTAATTAAAGACAATTTCGTTTTGAAAACTTGTTATTTAATTGAAACAATTAAAAATTGATCTTGGTTTTGTTTTGTTCCTCTTAAAAAAAAAGGAGATTCGAGAAGCAAAAATTAGTTTTTCAAATATTTGTTCAACTTATTTACTGTAAAATCTTAAACTTTTCCTGTTTGTTTGTTTGTTTCTGTACTTTTTTTAATTAGCTTTTGTTTTTTCTTCTTCTACTTCTTCTTAAATTTAGTTTTGTTTTTCTTTAATTATAATTTTTTTGCCAACTCACTTTGTTTGTTACCAACGTCAACAGATTGTTGTTTTAATTTGAAAACTCTACACCATTCATTTTATATAAAAAGTTTTTTTGTTTCTTTTTTTGTTGACTTTCATTACAAAACAATTATTACTTTTTTTTCACTTTTGTAATTATATTTATCAAACAAAAAAAAAATTGTATTTAACAAAAAGAAATAAAGTTGAAAATATTCCCAACCCAGACCTGTTTTGAAAGTTTTCTTGTATTTGCCACCCTGTATTTGTATTATCCTGCTACTGTTCATGATTAAAATTGTATTTCCTTAACTTTTAATTCACAATCTATATTCTGAAAAAAAATTACTAGATCGTTAGTTTAAGTTTAGTTTTATTCTTTTTGCTTACAAGTAGTTAGTTTTCTGTATTTCCTGTAAAAAATTTAACTCAATCACGTTGTCACATACAGATTCAGATACAGATACACGACACCAACATTATTACAAAAGAAAATTAAGGGACTTCGCAGTTCACTTTAAGACTTGTCTTTATATTTTATCATAAAACGTCAAGGCCTTTTTTGATATCTTTCACACAAACTTTACAAACTGTTTTAATAATTCCACAAATTTACAAGTTGTCAGTACCAACTTTATTATTAGCAATTAAAATCGCTAAAATCAAAAAAACACCAAGAACTTACTTTTGCGTCAAAGTAACAATCAAAAAAAATTACTCAAATTAATAAAAACGCTAAAATAAAACCAAAATTGCATAAATCGCAAAAATATATTTAGATTCAAAATACAAAACACTATTAAAAAAACGCAAAAAGCTCTCTTAATTAACAAAACAAGTTTAAATCTCTGAAAATTAAAAACGCCAAACCAAATAAAAACTAAATTGAAATTCGAAAAAATTTAAAAACGAAAATGTTGCCAAAAATAAGAAAAAAATTAACTTATGAATGCAAATAATAGCAAAATGCAAAATATTATAAAAAAAAATGGCTGTAGGAAATATCGCCCAAAGAAAAATGGCCCAAAAAAAAAAATGAAAAATCGCCCAAATGAAGAATCGCCCAAGCGAACATGAAAAATGACCCAAAAAGGTAAATATGAAATTTTGCCCAAAAAAAACGAAAAAGGGCCCAAAAAGAAAATGAAAAATGACCCAAAAAGCATAAACGAATTTTTTCCCAAAAAATAAAAAAAAAAATTACTAAATTTGCAAAAAGTGTTTATTATTCATATAAATTTAGGTGACATGTCATAACGTCCAGTGTCGTAGTGTCCTTGGACACTTTTAAAGTGTCATAATGTCCATCGAAGACGAGGGCGAGGACGTTATGACACTTTGCAACGTCCGCAACTTAACTTATAATCAAAAATGTGTAAATTTTTTTTTAAAATACCGTTAAAATTTCAAGTGATTTTTTTAAAGATACTTATTTAACCATAATATGGTTGTCGGTGACAATGATTTGGTTAAATTAAACATAATATGGATAAAATATTTTTATAGCTCTTACTCCGGGTGTATATATTAAATATATATATCCAAAATAAGGATTTCATCTTCTATGGTATAACAAATACTGGCTTCGCTAACTAAAGCTTCTCTGTATAGCCGGCCTTCGGCCGGGCGCAAGGATTTCCTCCTCTATGGTACAACAAAGACCGGCTTCGCTAACTAAAGCTTCTCTGTATAGCCGGCCTTCGGCCGGGCGCAAGGATTTTCTCCTTTATGGTCTAACAAAAACCGGTTTCGCTAAGTAAAGCTTCGAAAAACTGCCTTGTTTCCGAACAAGGCCGACTACGCAGAGAAGCTTTAGTTAGCGAAGCCGGTGTTTGTTATACCATAGAGGAGAAAATCCTTGCGCCCGGCCGAAGGCCGGCTATACAGAGAAGCTTTAGTTAGCGAAGCCGGTCTTTGTTATACCATAGAGGAGAAAATCCTTGCGCCCGCCCGAAGGCCGGCGATACAGAGAAGCTTTAGTTAGCGAAGCCAGTATTTGTTATACCATAGAAGAGAAAATCCTTATTTTCGATATATATGTATATATTTAATATATACACCCAGAGAAAAAAGCTACAAAACCATTTTTAAAAAAATTCTACCGATATTATGTTTAATTTAACCAAATCATTGTCGCCGACAACCATATAATGGTTAAATTAGTTTCTTGAAAAATAGTTTTGTTGTTTGCAACCATAATAAAACATGGTTTTCTCTGCTATGTAAGATTATGGTAGAATTTTAAAAATAGCCCATTTTTTTTTGGGCCATTTTTCATACAACATTTTTGGGTGATTTTTCATAATGAAAAATCACCCAAATTTAAAAAACGAAAAATCACCCAACAATAACGATAAATAGCCCAAAAATTTTGGGCCATTTTTCATATGAAATCAGGCCCAATTTTACATGCAATTTTTTTGGGCGATTTTTCATTTTTTTTTTTTGGCGATTTTTCTTTGGGCGATATTTCCTACAGCCAAAAAAAATCGCAAAAATCTGATAAAACTCTCTCTCTCTCTCTTAATTAACAAAACAAGTTTATGATCGTAAAGTTGAAAAGCATAAAAATAAAATAAAAACCAAATAAAAAGTTCAAATTAAAAAATCTAAAAACGAAAATGTCGCCAAAAATAAGAAAAAAAACCCCGCATAAACATGCAAATCATGGAAAAATTTATATATTATTAGAATAAATCGCATAAATATGACAAAATCTCTCTAAATTGACAAAACAATTAAATGTCGAAAAACGCTAAAGCTACAAAAATGTTAATCGAAAATATCTTGAATTCGTAAATGGAATAGTATTTGAATACCAAAGTGGGAAAATTCCGAATTTTACAATCCTGAATCTTAAAATTCCGAATGTGAAAATTCTTTATTAAAAAACCCTGATTTTAAATACCGAATTGCGAAGCATTAGTAAAAGAAGCCAGTGTTTGTTATACCAAAGAGAAGGAAACACTTGCAACCGGCAATGCAGAGAAGGTTCAGTAATCGACTCGAAATTTAGAAATTCATATATTTGGAAATCGGGATTTTGGAATTCGGGATTTTAAGTTCTGGGAAAATGACGCAAGCCCTTCGCAATTATGAATTAAAGTATCGCCAAAAATATAAAAAAATCGCTTAAAAAATACAAAAAAAACACAAAAATCTGTCCAAATTGGCAAAACAATTAAATGTCGAGAAACGCTAAAACGACAAAATTCTAAGTCAAAAATACCATTCATTAATTCGAAAAAATTCTAGAGACTAAAATATATCGTCAAAACAGAAAAATTCACAAAATAAGAAACGACGAAAAACGCTAAAACAAACCTCCAAACAACATAAAGTGACAAAAATTAAAAACAACCATCGGCAAATTGAAAAATAAGTTGAAAATCGCGAAAACTGCAAAAAATCATGACTAAAATAAAAAACGCTAACAATTTAAAATTACTAAAAAAGTAAATTAAAAAAAACGCTAAAATTGGAAAAAAGCAATGAAATAGTAAATATGTATAAGCAGGCTAAGTAAACATTACTGTTAATGGAAACAACGCTAACGCTCTTATTTAAGTATTTAAGTATATCGTTTCAGCGTTAAACCTAGGCTCTAGAAAACCTTACACTTTACACAGATTTTAGATTGAGCTGTTAGCTTTTGCTTAAATTAACAGCCTGTTCATCGATTTCGAACGTTGACGTTCGACGTTCTTAAACAGGCAGTAATTGTTTGATTGTTCACAAAAAGGCAAAAAAAAACGCAGTATCTAAATAAGCAATAAAAAAATTCTACTTTTGAAAAGGCAATAAAACAAAAAATGTCACTAAAAGAACAAAAGAACAACAGAAAACGCTAAGCACTAAAACAAAAACTTTTGATAAAATATAAATGACAATAAGAAGCACCAAATCTCAAAAATTACTATAACCAAATATTTTACTTATGGTGTTTTCTTTTCTAAAAAATAATGATGCATTATAGTTGTGTAATATATTTATTAGGTTACACGAACCCTTAAAAAGTGATACATTTTTCTAAATTACAATGGAACAAAATAATAGCTGCGTTTTACACTCAACACTAATGTGTATTTAGCGTGTTAAATATTGAATGCAAAGTTTGTGCTAAAAGCGATATTCACCACGCTTGCAGCAATTTTCAACATTATATTTTCTTACAATTCCAATAAGCGTTAACAGCACTGATTTTCAATAATTAATGTCAGCTGTTGTTAAACATTTTGCGACAAAAAAAAAATATAATAAAAGTAAAACAAACGAAAAACAAAAAGTTTTTATATCTATCCCCTTGCATAAAAAAGTACTTTACGCAGATGCAAAAAAGGGTATTATATCACACTCAGTTATAACTGCGGGTAAGAAATGGAACAAATTTGCCATTTATTGTTGCAACATGTTTAGAAAGGAAAGCGACAACTTCTCACATTTCTGCATATATTTTTAGATTGGAACAAAAACCCGCACGAATGGTAGCATATATGGAACATTATTGTCAGAAAAGAAAACACCATTAAATAAAAAAAAAGTAAAAAAAAAACGCCGAATCTGGAAAATCACTAAAACAAAAATTTTTACTTAAACAAGTAAAAGAGAAGCAAACTTTAAATTTAAAAACTCACTAGAACCAAAAATTTTAATAAAATAGAAAAGGACAAGAAAAACGGCAAACCTGAAAAATCGCTAAAACCAAAAATTTTTACTAGAATAAGAAAAAAACGCCAAATCTAAAAATAACTAACACCAAAAATTTAACTAGAGAAAATGGGAAGAAAAAACGCCAAATCTGAAAAATCACTGGAACCAAAAATGTTACAAAAAAAAAGTAAAAAAGAGTAAAACCAAAACAAAAAATTTTATGCAAAAAAAAATTTTTTTTGATAAAATAAAAATAAGAATAAAAAGCACCAAATCTGAAAAACTACTACAGTCGGACTTCCCTATACTGAATCAGCATGGGCCCATTATATAGAAAATGTATCTTACAGAATTGATATTTACTTTTATTAAATAAAATAAAAACGTTTTAGTTTGGAATAAGCTTTTTCACTCGGCTGCTATCCATTCGAGCATTGCATCTTAAAAATCGCAGGTTTGAAGCCTTTTGCATGTATTGATTAGCTGCTTGTCTTCGATATTGCTAGAATACCTGCATTGCCTTTTTAAATACTTGGTAAAGTGCTGGAAAGAATCCCAAACTTTTTATCAATATATCTTTTTCAACTTAAGAAAACTCTAATGACATACTCTTTAAGGGAAATGCCACATCACGAAACACGGGCTTGTTCTTATTTTTATCTCTGAGAATTCCCTAAAATGAAATTATTCATTATATGAAGACAATAATGCATGAGAGTGGGGCTTTTATTTGAAAAAATTTGTTCACTGTTAAGAAAAATTCACTGTATTGAAATTGATTATAAGGAGATCAAATTACACCAAAATTTATACAAAAAAGCAGTGTTTCAAAAATCATTTCGTAATAGGAAGAGCTTCATTGTAGAGAAGTTCACAATAGAGAAGTTCGAATGTATAACCAAATATTTTACTTAACCCCGAAAAAATTACTGGATCGTATCTAAACGTTCATTTTCAAAAATATAATCGCTACTGGATATGGATATTTTTACTGAGCCCCTCTGGAGGCGGGCTTGGGCATTAACATAGAAAATGCCGGGAAGTTTGTGAATAGAAAAAATAATGATTAAAAGCTTCAGATCGAGCCGGAAAAATCACTGGTGGGTATCTAAACGTTTAATTGTAATAAATATTAAGTTTTTATTATAAAAAAAATAATAGCTTCTGAGTATGGATTTTTCTTCTGAACCCGTCTGTAGGCGGACTGGAGAATTACACAGAAAAAGCCAGGATGTTAATTAAAAACGTATATTAAATTATTACGATAATGCCCAACTCCGCCTCAAGGCGGACTTTACAGTTTGACCCCTTACAGGTCAACGAGTACTCAAAGGAAAAAACTGAAGTCAGATTCATGTTTCTCACCCTAAAATTAGCTTAGTATGATTGTTTAGAGCAGTGTTCGAAAATAAACCGTACATTATTTAGCGTTCGGCTCACACACCGAAGAACGATATCTATTTTTTTAGTGTTTGTGTAAACATACACAAACCTTAATACCGTTCGTAACTATTTTCAAGAAAGAACCGAACATTATATAATGTTCGGTTCTTCGTTAAAAAACAGAACAATTTTAGTGATACTGTAGAAAAACATTATATTTTAATGTTCTATAATGTTTTTTTCGTGTGTGTATTTTGTTTTTGTAAAAAATGTTTGGTTTTTTTTATCAGCAAAAAGCGACGAACATTAACGAGCCGAACCGAACACATTGAAGTTCGTGGATTTTCAAAAAAAACCGAACGGAATTTAATGTTCTCATCATTTGTTGAGTATGATGAAAACAGCATTATTTTTGTGTTCGAAAGATGACAAACAGGGAAACGTTATTTTTTTTAATGCATTTCTACACAAACACTATTAGCGTTTGTGTTTTCCACAAATCTACCGAACCGAACATTAAAGAACGATATTTAGTATTTATTTTCGAACACTGGCTTAGAGGGTTAAATTAAAAAAAAGGAAGAAAAAACGCCAAATCTGGAAAATAACTAAAACAAAAAATTAAACTAAAATAAGAAAAAGAGAAGAAAACGTAAAATTTTAAAAATCACTAGAACCAAAAATTTTAATAAAATAGAAAAGGACAAGAAATAACGCCAAACCTGAAAAATCACTGGAACCAAAAATTTTACTAAAATAAAAAAAATTGGAAGAAAAACGCCAAATTTGAAAAATCACTAAAACCAAAAATTTTATTCAAAATTTATAAGAGAACAGAAAAACCCAAATCAAGATCCAAAGATAGATGGGTAATTCCATGTCAAAACGACCAAGAGTGGGACACAACCCCTTCCGATTTTAATGAAATTTGGTGAGAAGGTTCCTTTTATCTTATAAGAAACATATATGAACGAAAGAAAATTTTAAAATTTGTTTTTCGAAAGTTACGTCATATTCAAAATGTCATAATTTCGCCGAATTAGCCGAATGTCTTGACATGGAATTACCCAGATAATAAATATTTCTTAAAAAAGGTTCTAAAATCTTTATAAAAAAAAAACAAAAAATATTGCCAAAAATAACAAAAATTAAAAATAAAGAAAAAGTTCACTTTTATTTCCCCCTTACGGTCACCTTCCTTACGCGGTTACTGCCTTCCGACGAACACTGTCTACTGGTCCTAACAGCGCTTTAGTGAAAAACAATTGAGCTTTTGCTAAGACATCTCCGTTCTACAGACTCACTTTAATGGTCCGTTCGGTCATGATAGTTTCAAAAACTATTTAATTTTCAGAAAAATCTCTCATTTTTTTGTTTTAAAACATTTTCAAAATTTATATATCGTCGTGTTATTTTCTCCACCATTTTTAAATCAGTTAGAAATTCCCGTATCTTCCTAAATCATCCTGCAGTATTTGTTTACAAACTTAATGCCACAACACTTTTACACCTTAACAAATGACATGTTTAAAATATATTTTGTAACTTGTATTATACAAAAATAATTTTTAATAAAAATATCGTTCTATATGAATATAAATTTTAGCACTTTGAAACTGTAAAATAGAAATCAGTAGAACATTTTTTTTATAATTTATCGTATTTTTTTTAAATAAAAGCTTTGCCTTAAACTTTTACTAGAAATAAAACTTTTAAGCGTAGAATTTGAAACCTTTTTGCAATAATTTTTAACACAAAAAACAACAAAAATTCAAAAACATCTAATATAAAACACTTACACCAATAACTTGATTTTAATTCTTTTATTAATAATTTAAAAAACATTTTATTTATTTATTTATCCTAAATAAAATTCTTTTAGATTTAAATTTATATAGTTTTTTAAATTTTTGTTTTTTATATTATTTTATGTTACTTTGATTGCTTAAAATCTTTTGTTATTTCGTTAACAATTTCTTTTTTTTTATTAAAGCAGATCTTATTTGAATAACCATAAAATTATCGTTGCTTTTAAATTATTTTTGAGGTTCAAGCTAAACAAAAACCTTGAGTTGATTTCAACATTTTTTTACAGCAATAAATAATCAGCTTAATCAAGAGAAAAGAAAACAACTTATTACTTAGCCAAACATAAAAAGCGTAAACGGCAAAAAAAAAAAGATGTTGGCCGTTAACAAATTAGCCTGAAACCTTTTAGACAAATGCGAAAAAGAACCAAAAAAAACATACAAATGCAAAAACTTGCTTTCTTTACAAAAATACATAAATAATAGTTATGATTACAAAATAATGTATGTGGGTATTGAGTTACACACACAAACACAATAAATTCTCTTGTTAGTTGGGTTTCAATCCCGTTTGCCTTGCAAGTCATGCAGAATTAAATAAGAAATAAAAGGAAGAGAAAATCCAACAACTTCTTTTTTTTTTTAAAGTGAAATAGCCAGACGGAAAGACAGACAGAAAGACAGACAAAAAGACAGTCAGAAATACGGACTGAGATGCAGACAGACAGACAGACTGACAGACAGACAGAAAGATGGACTGAGAAGCAGGCGCACAGACAGATGTACTTGTTATAAAAAGCAATTTTATGTCGGTAATAATAGTGTCACCGCAAAAGGCATTATAGTAAAGCTAAAAAGCTTTTATACGCCTCAAAAGCAACTGCAAATAAATAACCAACATACACACAAACATACCCACCCATTCACATACACACAATTAAACAAAGCAACACATGTAGTACAGAAACCAACTAACCAGCAGCCAAATAACTAGAAGCTCTAGTTTCCGCCGTCGTTTAACCATCAATAATATTTTTGTAACGGAAAAAAACCAACCAAAGAAATTCTCTAAAATATTACAAACAAATGAAACAATAACGGCTTGTTTCCGTTGCCTCCACACAATTCCATCTCTCACTCTACCCTGCAAATAATAGGACCAGTCCAAACACGCGTGTAAAGAGTAGTCCACAAGGGACCAGGACTAGTCCACAAGTAACCCAAACGTATGGAAAAAACCTGGTCTATTTAACATTACGATGTCCTAGGAGAGGACCATATAACCCACCTTTGGACCACTAAGGAGTAGTTTTAAAACTACTCCATGGTATATAACCCACCTTTGGACCAGTAAGGAGTAGTTTTAAAACTACTCCATGGTATACTCAAGAGGATTAGTTTTGAAGTCGTTTAAACACGAAAGCATGTCGTTAAAAAACGAAGACATGTCGTCTCACTACAAACACTTTTTAACAATGGCATGGTCCATGCTTGCATTACATCGGACTAGTCCATGGAGTAGTCCATTTTATCAAAATGGGTCCGGTGGTCCAATTTTATTTGCAGGGTAGTCACACAATGTGGCTTTGTATTGGTGTTGTGTTTTTCGGCTTAAGGCACTGAAAGAAACACAAACGAAATTTACGAATGTTTTATCACAAAAAGCAAGTCCACAGTGATTCGAAAGTTTGAGTTTATCTTCAAGAATTTTCTAAAAATTATTCTTAGACAAAACTTTTAACCATAGATCAACTGCTTCAACTACAGTGAAAGTCAGTTTTAAAATTGTAGAGATTTGCTTCAAAATTAGTGCGTTTTTTTACCTGGATATTTGTTCACTGCAACTTAATTCGGGATATACACAGATACCAGATTCAGAGGTTAAATTAAGCACACTCAAAAGAAAAATCAATCCATCCGTACTCAAATCAATCCGGATTTTCAGTCGCGAAATACTTAACTTATCCCAAATTTATACTTGAAATAATCCGAAAATGAAATTGATTAAGTAAAACCAAGATTGAATCAATCTCAAAATGCGCTTGATTTAAGAATTATACAGTTGATTCAAACCCGAATTCTTACTTGAAACAAGCCAAAAATTAAATTAGAAGGATAATTTTATTTTGATTGATTTACTATCCGTTTTATGCCTAACAGAATTTCAATTATAAAACTCCAGCATCATTCCCGATATGGTTTTTACTTAAAAAACTTAATGTGCATATAATGGGTGATTTAAAAAGAGCTATAGGAAAGTTAAAAAAAAACACATAAAATTCAGAAAAATGCATGAAATCTTTATTTGAATCGATAGTACGGTCAATATAATTTAATGTTTGAAGATTATTTCATGCAAATGTTGACCGTGACTGCGCCTCAAATAGTCCATCCGCTTAGTCCAACTTAGGCATACTCTTTCCAACATTTCGGCCGGTATCTCATGAATAAATGCTTCAATGTTGTCTTCCAATGCGTCAATTGTGTGTATAGACATGAGCTTTAACATAGCCCCACAAAAAATAGTCTAAAGGCGTTAAATCGCACGATCTAGGCGGCCAATTGACCGGTCCCGAACGTGAAATAAAATGTTCACCGAACTCGCCTCTTAATAAGTCCATTGTTAAGCGAACTGTGTGGCATGTGGCACCGTCTTGTTGAAACCACATTTCATGCAAATCAAGCTCTTGCATTTTGGGCAAAAAAAACGTTGGATATCATCTCACGGTAGCGCTCACCATTCACAGTTATGTTACGATTCGCATCATCTTTGAAGAAGTACGGTCCAGTGATGCCACCAGCCCATAAACCGCACCAAACTGTGACTTTTTCTGGATGCATTGGTAGCTCTTAATTAACGTACCCATTGTGCCAAAAATGAGCTAACCATAAAATGGAAGAAGCGCGCGATGAACTTTCTTAACAGAGCACGCATTTTGATAATAAAATTCAATAATTTGCAAGCGTTGTTCGTTTGTAAGACGATTCATGGTTAAATTATAGACCAAACTGAAGATGTTTGACAGCGCAACAAAACACGAAACGTGCGTCAGCTGTTTAAACCAGTGTTACCAAAAAGATAATAGCTTACCAATTACCCGATATATAACTGAAAATATAAACAAAATGAGAAGCAAGAGTTCTCAATTTTACTTTTTAAACATGAAAATAATGTGTTTTCGTCTTGCTCTGTTGTTTTTGTTGTATCTACATAAAACAATTAAATCGTTTTTTTACCACTTGATAAGTTACATGAGAATAAACCGCTCACTTTGTAATTTTTCTCTCAGAGTGGCAACGAAAAGTTTTTTTTTTTTTTTACTTGGCTTAAGAATTTTGTAGTTATTTTAAGATTTTCCGTGACTGATTTTCGAAAGTAATCCTATTAAGGATTACTTTAAGTACGTTTTAGTTTTAGTGAACTCTTGAGTACGACTGGTACTTAAACTAACTATAAAAAACTTAATTTATCCCAAGTGATCACCTTCCTTACTTCGTTACATCTAAAGCACAGCATAACAAATCTAAAATAATTCACAACTTGTAAATAAAAAAAACTCTATAGGAATCTGTTCCAAATTAAGAATTTGTGGCTTTAAGTTTTTTTCATTCGGTGCAAGTTAAGCTCTCTCTTTGAGTTTTAGCCAAAAAATCCATAAATCGGTAAATATATATAAACATTTTTTAAACGCATAAAATTCGGCTTTTAAACTACCATTACAGACCATATGAGGAGGTCCATAACAAAACGCAATAATTACATTTTTCAAGTTTTTTGATTTTTTGATTGAACCCTATTCCACAAATTGAAATCTATATTACCTGTATTATTATAAAGCGTTTCAAAACTCAATAACTACACTGCAATTCAATATCGAATATAATGGTTCAGAGCAAAATGCAATAATTACACAACTTTGCAATAAATCGCTACAAGAACTTTTAAAAAAGTCAACTTAATAAATTAACTATGCTCTGGTGGTAACTCTTAGAATCTTTGTTTAGTTAATACCTTTTGCAATAAAATCAATGAAAAATTCGGTTTAAAATTTTGGGTTAGTTAGGTCCTTTTGCGTTTAAGGTAACGATATATTTTTAATTAAATTGGGAAAAGACCACTTTAAACTAAAAACAAAATTGTTTTTGTTAAAAATGTTATCACATATTAGAATAAAAGTCTAGTGGCTTTTTTCGTATGCAATAAAGCCCCAATTTTGAAAATGAAATTATCCCCCAACGAAATGAAATAACGCCCCAAACATAAATGCAATCATTCCCTAATTTTTGGGGGCTTATTTCATATGAAATAAAAACCCAATTTCTGAAGTGAAATAAGAGCCCAATTATACAGTTTTGCTTTAAAGAATCACGCGATAGATATCATGATATGATATACCAAACACAAACTTCGCCAACTAAGGCTTTTCTGCATAGCCGGCGTTCGGTCGGGCGCAATGACTTTTTCTTCTATGGAATAACAAATACCGGCTTCGCTTACTAAAGCTTTTCTGCATAGCGCCAGGATTTTCTCCTCTATAGTATAGAACTACCGACTCGACCCGGCTACGCAGATAAGCTTTAGTTAGCGAAGCCAGTGTTTGGTATACCGTAGAGGAAAAAGTCATTGCGCCCGGCCGAAGGCCGGTTATGCAGGTCAGCTTTATAATTGAAGCCGGTGTTCTGTTTACCAAAGTGGATAAATCCTTGCGCCCAAAAACTTTTTCATTATAAATTTGAAAATAAAATAATCCCCCAAAAAATACATTGGGGCTTTATTTCATAATGATTTTTTTTGGGGATAATGCATATGAAATAATACCCCAATTAAAAAAATTAAATAACACCCCAAACAAAATTAAATAACCCCCCAAAAATCGTTTTTGTTGTTCTCTGTACAAACTTTTGGGGGGTTATTTCATTATTGTTTTGGGGGGTTATTTCATGCCGCCGTCTTAATAACTTTAAAATAAACTGTCAGATAAAATCATTAATTTGTGATTAATATAAAACGGAGGATATCCGTAAATTACAATATTCGACAAAAGCTACTTTTCCATGTTGGCTCAGATATAAATATTATATGGTGCACTTATTTACAGCTGTACAATTTAAACAACATATGGGTGCGCGGTAGGCTAGTAGGTAGTGAGCTAGTCAATCAGTAAGGGGATTGCAGGTTCGATTCCCGCCAGAGACTCTGGTCCCCTGATGAAAAGCGCAGAGCTTTGCGGGATAAGTTCAACTCAACCAGCGCTTAAACATTCACTGATTTATAAGCCATACGAGTTACAAGCGTTACCTACAGCACAAACGGCCCTGACTAAAATAAAATATAAAATTTTTTATTAATAAAATTATATAATAGACGCTTAAAGACTTACTAACAGTTTGCATAATATGCAACATTGTCAATTTTCAAAGCAACTGACAGGTTTTACAAATAAATAATTTATAAACAGTTCATGGAAATTTATCCATTTATTATATTAAAAAGTTTTTTGCTTCTCCTTTACAATTTTCAAAATCTTATATTAGGACCTTTTGCGTTTCAGGTAACGAAATGCAATTACATATTATTCTAATTTTATTTTTTTTTTGTTTTTTTTAATTTCCTAAGCAAATCCCGCGAAGCTCTATGCTTGTCTGCAGGAAAGAAACCAAAGTCTTTGGCGGGGATCGAACCCGCAACCCCGGCGCTGATAGACTAGCTCGCTACCAGCTAGCCTACCGGGGCACTCATTTAACCGAGCAAAAGACCTCCAGCACGCTGTAGAATAAAAAAAGAGATTCTCTGGCAGGAATCGAATTCTTAACCCTTGCACAGATAGACTAGCCAGCTCAATACCAATTAGCCTGCCTGGGCACCCATTTTGGCTTTTATATTCATAATAATAAAAGTGGTCACTATGAACCTCTGTGAATTAAATGCGACCAGAAACAGGACAATCGGAGCAACTTTGCCAACCCTGCCCTAGATTCTCTTCCCCTCACTTTCATAGTGAAAACCCAGACTTTAAAGCACCGTCCATACTACGAAACATATGCTGCGAAACATTTGGGTTGGTTTGTAGTTGTTTATTTCGTGTACAAACTGTTTTTGTAAGTTTGTTATTGAAAGGAAATAGAAACAAGAGAGAAGGCTTTCAAAATATTTAAAAATGCTGCAAAATGAGTTTCATTTTATCAACACGAATGCAGTTTCAAAAGATAATTTAAGAAAGTTTTTGCAGCAAATGCTTCATAAAATAAACGAGGACAAAACAATACTTTCTATAACCCATTGAGTTAAGAATTTTATAGCAATTTTTACAACTACCTCAGTTTAATTAAAAGCACTTAATTCACAAACTATAAATAAAAAGAAACCAGATGGACCCATTGTTAGAAAATTGAAGCAAAATATTAATTATATGGGTATATACAAGAAGTTGAGGTGCAAAACTCGTTCGCTACAAAATTAAAAATACGAGATGGCAATTGATTTTAATACGGCCCTTTGTTCCAACTTGGAACCACAGGAATCAATATATATAATAGATTTTAATAGTTCTTTTGGCGCTTTTTGAGAAGATATACGAGTTTTCCAACTCACCTACTCATATCATTTTTTAGCAGCCACTTTTTCAAAAAAATATATGTTCATTGGCTTTTAAAGAATTACAGGATCAAAGTTTTAATACAATTAATTTCCTAAATTGCACCACTGTTCAAGAGTTTGTCTTTTATTTACTCATATCGCACACTACATCATAAACAGGCACAACTCAAAATTCAAAAATATTTAAGAGAGGCAGAAAACTGGCTTCAAAAACATGGTTGCAATTTTTTTTTTTTTTTTATCAAATTGAGTTTCAGAAAAGTTTAAGACGAAAACTTAAAGCAGGTTTGTAAGGGAGAAACATAAAAGTTTCGCTTACCATTGCGCTTACGGGAAACATGAATTTTATATGGCGCGTTCTCACTTTGAAGCAATACATTTTTGACACATAAAGGGCATTATTCAGCGAATATAAAAATTTTGGGATATAACGATCAGCCTTACACACTCAATGTTATGATACAGTTATTTTTTAGTATTCTCCCTTACAAACCTGCTTCGTAGTTAGGAAATACCGTAGCACTTGAAATGTTAATTTTTTTTAAAAAAAAGTTGCTGAGAGTTCTTTCACTTACATTCTATATGTCTTAATGCGTAGCGCATAATTGTGCGCTTATTTTTTTAAATGTACCATTAGTGCTTCGTCAATGACGCAAACGAAATTTTCGTGATCACTTTAGATTTGATTTGTAAACTGGTTTATGGAAAAGAAATTTATTTTGAAAAATTTTGAGTTGTGCCTGTTTATGGTTTAGTGTGCGATATGTACATAGATGTGAATGTTATTCCTCTTTATTGGATGACTGTATTTATTCCATCTTTGCTTTTGTTTTCTTCTTCACTGTTGTTTATTTACTTTCTGACAAATTAAAAATGTTAGCCCTCTTTTTTCTTTTCCAAATTTGAGTTAAGAACGAAATCATAAGCACTATAAAGTCATGAGTTTAATACATTGGGTCCTCTTCCCCCTCCCTCCTCCTTATAACTATCGAATGACAAACATTCTTTAGCCATTTATTAGTTGGGGGCCACCACCGCCCATTTTTCAAATGCTTTTTACTTAGATTATCTATATTTTGGTGTTGTTGGTGATGTTGGTGTTGGCTTGTCTGTTCGAGTTTCCCTTTTTAGTTGTCTCTGTGGTTGGAATTTTATATTTGCTTTGCGAGGCTTTTTACTTAATTTCATTAAGTGATTAATGCTTTTTGAAAACTCTGTATGGGGGCTTTTGTTGCACAAAGAGTTGCTTGCTAATAATCTGGAGCATTTAAAAGATCTGACACATAAATTTGTAAATTTCCTAATCAAATGTCTTAATTAGCATGATTAGGAGATCAACGTGAAAGCTTTTAATTTGAAGGGCAATTTTATTTTTGTTGGGATTAAAGTCCAGCTTTAGAAGATAGGAGGAGGATTTATAAAGTGTAACAAATACACAAAATAGTCTACGTACAATATAACATTTGGCTTCTTATGAGAATTTGTTATAAAAAGCAAATCTTTATCATAGTTTTTTATTAATAAAGTGTTTATTTTGTTATTATTAATACTATGGCAAACTGTGAACAAAAATTAGCCAATTGTATCAAACTTTTTAAAAATTTACTTTTATAAAAATTCTAGCAAGCTTTGATAAAAATTTATTTTTAAATAGCAAACTTTTACAAAAATTCTACCTGTTTGGTTCCGGCGCTGCTCGAAATTTTCCCAATAACAAATAAATATTGGAGAATTGCTTTTTATAGCAAATTTTATTTAGAAAAAAATTGCATTTTGAACAAGATTTTATAAGGTTTTTCTTTAATAGAAAACTTTGATTTTTAGGAAATTTTGCTCAAATTTAATCGTTGTAATAGGTTTTCTAATTTCTCGACTTTTTCTACTCCCGGGAAATGAAACAAAAAAAATCTTATTCTCGGGAATCCCGGGATTCTTTGAATAAAACAATGTTTTCATTAAATGAGTTCAACACAGAATTTGTTCGTTTTTTTAAAGAATATACACATATACAACAGCCCAAAAAATTTGCTTTATTAATTCCACAGAAAACCAAAACAAAACATGCATATTATATATGGGCAAAGCCCAGAAACAGTCCACCAACCAAAAATTTTTCAAATGAATTTTTTTTCAATGGAATATAAGACTAGATCTATACTTTCATTTTATATTAAACAAGTAAGAGTGCTATATTCCGCTGTGCCGAATCTTATATACACTTCACCATTGTGCGAGTAGAATAGAGAGCAACTAAATAATTTTTACATATACATATACATAGATATTTACAATACTTACAACTTCATTATAAATGAAATTTAAAAAGCGATAACTGGTAAATATTTTTTTTAAATCGTTTTTAGTTTCTATTTGTTAAAATTATTTCGTTAAATATATAAAATAATAAAGAAGGGTGATAAAGAAAATCAAATTGGGCATTATGCTAGTATATGTAAACAAATACGAAGGGGGGTGAGGGGATAAGAAGAAGAGACGACAACCGGATTTGAACTTCGCTTTGCATAAGGACCCAGAATATATATACTTTATAGGGTGTAGGACCTTCGGTGAAGGGTATAAAAAACAATCTTAATTATTAAAAAAAAGTAATTTTTGGGATTTCAGTATTTTGGTCATAACTCTGCTATTTCTTAACCGATTTGACAGATTTATATACCGACGTGTTAAAGAAGAAAGAAGTTATTTTGTAAAACGTGGACTCGGGAAGATCTATGGTTCCTGAAAATGGGTATTTAAAAAAAAAAATAATATTTTGGTCATAACTTTTTCGTATCTGAACCGATTTTCCCGAGTTTTTCAGAAAATATTTTCTATTAAAAATTTCCGATCTTCTGATATATAAGGCGTAACCATAGGTCATATTGGAGTCAAAAAATGCAGGTTTTTATACAATTTTTAATACTTTTTGTATGAGAGGTACCACGCCTACTTCACCAATCCCGCCCACATTTTGTAGGATGGTGTATATTTATAACCTAAATGTCTGTACCTAATTTTAAAGCTTTGGCTCTTGCTGTTCTCCAGATATACAGAAAAAAGTAATACAAATACAACAACCACAAGGGATTTTTTGGAAAAATTAGAGGCAGTCGTGGTTTTTTGGTCATATCTCAGCCATTGTTGGACCGATCTGGCTGAATTTCAATAGCAAGAAATGGTGGACTATATGTGACATAAATGTAAAACAACGTAGCCGCTATCATGTCTGGAGTCTCCGGAAAACACATATCAAACGTAAGGCGGACAGACGGACGGACGGACAGACGGACGGACGGACGGACGGATATCGTTAAATCAACTTCTATATATATACTTTATAGGGTCTTAGATCAATATTGTAGAAATTACAAACGGAATGACAAACTTATATATGTATACCCTTTTCCACCTGTGGTGAAGGGTATAAAAATATGTATTTCAATGATCATTAATGCAATAATTTTTACCAAATCCTACCCCACTGCTGATTTCTTAATCTGATAGGTGAATTAAGTATTATTTAAGGTGATTTTTTTTTAAATAGCACTTACAGCAGACCTATCAAAATATAAATTTCGTTAAAAAAAAAGTTGATATTCATTAGCTAAGAAATTAGTTTAAGAAATGCAATTCATAAAAATATAATTTTTTTGTTAAAATAAATAAAATATAATAATAAAATACTACCGGAAAAACTGTAGCGTGCGTTATGTAGCGTGCGGCACAAAGGGTTCACGGCTTTTGTCAAAAAATCACAATATTTTTTGGCTGCGAATAAGTGCGTTTAGAATTCTCTTATAGTCATCTTTCTTTTAGGAATTAGATTTTGTATACCTTATCATGCCAAATTCGCTAAAAATTAGGAAAACGTACTTCAACCTTTGAAGTTACTTCCACTTTTTGTAGTGTGCGTCACAAAGCTTTGTGGTCAATTATCTTGCAACAAATACTTGTTAAGAAATTATTATATATGCCATTCGTAAGTACATATGAGTGTCACTAAATACTATATATAAGTTGAAGCTATCTTTTTTGAAAGACCAAAAAATTTTTATATTTCAATCAGAAATCGCGTGCGAATGTAGCGTTCGTCATGCAGGATTTGCCCATATGTATATATATATTTTTTTTTTTTTTTGGAGATCACGAATTATTAAAACTTATAAATATTTAGTAGTTATTATTAATAGCAACTTGGTAAAATTAATTATCTTTTAAGCAAAAAATTTGTAGTATTCTTAAAGCATTTAAAAGCTCATGAGATATTATATTTCTAATCCGGGAATTCTTTCCCGCGTAGAAACTCTACTTTATAAGCACTTTGAATCAAATTTGCTTTTTATAGAACATTTTGGTTATGTTTGTTTTTATATGAAATTTTCCACGAATTTTATCTTTATTGGAAATTTTGCTCAAAATTTTTTTTTTATTAATTTTTTCCAAAACTTGCTTTTTTAAAAAGTTTTCGATTTTTATTTGCAGTTTTCCTGCTCTTACTTGCAATAAAGTGGTGGTTCACACTCTTAAAGTTTTAGGAGATAGAGGGAAAATAAATTTCATTCTATTTTTCAATCTTCCTTAAAGCTCAAGACTTGACGACTAAAACTGCGACTTAGAGTGCCATCTTTATAGTGAATAGCGGACCCAACAGACGTTGTCCTGTCCAAATTAGGAAAAATGTTTGCGTTCGATTTTTAAAATCCGTTTAAAAGATACGAATATTTGAAAGAAAAATTAGTCAAATCGATGGAGCCGTTTTCTGATTTTAGGTCAAGCCGTTCTCAAGTTATGCGCTTAATAGAAAAAGTGGTCGTAAAAGTAGGCGTGGTAAAATTTTCTTTCGATGAAAACCAAAAATGTATTAATACGAACATTTGAAAGAAAAATTAGTCAAATCGATGAAGCCGTTTTTTGATTTTAGGTAAATCGAAAAAAGTGGGCGGGGCAAAATTGTCTTTCCGTAAAAACCTAAGTTGCCATGGAAATCATTTTAAAAAAAATCGTCCAAATCGGTCAAGTCGTTCTCAAGTTGTGCGCTTAATAGAATAATTGGGCGTAAGAGTAGGCGTGGTAAATTTTTCTTTCGATGAAAACTTAAAATGGATTAATACGAACATTTGGGAGAAAAATTTGTCAAATCGATGGAGCCGTTTTCTGATTTTAGGTAATTCGAAAAAAGTGGGCGCAAAAGTGGGCGGTGCAAAATTTTATTTTCGTATAAATCTAAGTTGAACCATGGTTGAACCGTCCAAATTATATAGATGTCATTGGTGGTGCAGTATGAAATTTGGATTTTGCCACGCCCCTCCGCCCGCAGACCGAAAATCAGAATTTACAGTGTCACCCGCCTGAATATTCTGAAGATTCCCTGAAAATTTCATCAAAATCGGCCCAGCCGTTTTGGAGTTTATACGTTACATACATACATACACACAGTACCATTTTCCCCATTAACACATTAAGTGCCAAGCGGTTTTGACGCAAACCTTCCCAGGAGGCCAAGCAATTTTTGTGTTATTTATATTTTTAAATTTTTTTACTTTATAAAACCTCAAAAAATCATCCTAGACCCATGAATGCTTTCGCAAAAATGTTCAGTAAAGAGTTCTTTATTTAAAAATCACAACAAATTCCACTCAATGTCGTCTATAAATGAACGACAGGCTCTAAATAAACTAATTAAAAAATCACTGTCGTACGGAAACGTACGACGTGGCACCCCACGACAACTTAGGTGTCGTGCGGAAACGTAAGACTCAATGTGTTAAAAAGTACCTAATATTTTAATCTGAACCAAATGCGAACTGAATACCAAGTTCTTCGAAAAAGGAAAGAGTACCAAAAATGTAAACGAGTACCAGATTTTCCTAATTTTAGTCCTCCAGAAAATGCATAGTATGTGGATGTAGGCTTTAATCTATATGCATACCAAATTTATCTAAAAGAGAAAAAGTACTAAATCATATTAAAAAGTACTTTATATTTTAACTTGACGCGTATGCAATTTGTGCAGCATGCTATTCGGCTACCAAAATGAATCCAAGTCTTTTCAGCAGTTTTCGCGTAGTTGCGCCGCAAACATATCAAAACGGTACCATTTAATTAGTATGATTATGCATAAATACCAAGGAAATTTATGGAAAAATATTTGCAAACAAATTATCTACAGTAAATACATTTTGCGCAATTTTTCTATTTATTTTCTGTATTCAAATCTGGACAAAAAATACTTTTTCGTAAAAAAAAATAATTGTTTTGTCGTCATTTTAATTATCTTCTTTGTTTTTTTAACACTCTTTCAATCGAATTTTATGTGTCCATAAAATCCTTAAAAAAAATTTCACTCTTGAATATTGATAAGCTCTCATTAAATTGAACTGGCATACATATTTAAAAAGTCCTTTAAAGTATCAACTGCCAAAAAGCTGCTACAAGTACACAAAGGACTTATTTCTTATTTCGTTTTCGACACAAGACATCTGTTGTGTTTAACCACAAAATGTGGCAAGTAAATAGAAAGCAAGGAATCTTTTTTTAATAATAAACATACTTTAAGTTAAATTCGTAAATACAGATACATTTACTTTGTAGTATCGCTAATTATTCAAGTACTCGGTACTAATTACTCTGGATGAAGTAGCAAATGTACTACTGTTTCTCACTAACACAACCACATTTACAAGTTCCGCTGAAGCGTTGTAAAGCTGTAATCTCAATGACATAACCTAGTTGTTTTACTTATTCTGCTTTCTAGTTAGTTACAAAAGTAAGTGTTAGTGTGTGTGTTAATTTGCTCCTTCGATGCCATTCTTTTCAATAACGCCACAAGCACCATTATGCCTTTTAACAATGTTTTAATGGGTCTATAAAATAAATATGGGTGAGAACATTCTTGGAAATTATATTTAGAGAAAAAACATGCCGTTCTTATTCTTCTTCTTTATTATTCCGCACATAAGTATGCAATGTTTTTATAAAGGATTATAAAAAAAATACTCTGAGGATGTGAATGCATACGAATGTGTGAATTTAGCAAAAGAACGAACGTACTGGTTTGATAATAATAAGAGACAAATTTTTATAGTTTATTCTTATGGCGCTCTATTCAACATTTGCCAACATTTTATTGGTTTTGTACAACATCACGTTAATAGATAACACATGCAGACAAACACAGACACACACACTCACGCAAGCATACACTATAAAACCAACAAGTGCTTATTATACGAGTATGACCAGGATTATAAATGTACGTTTGCATGTATTTATGTATGAGTCTGAGTAATTTTTAAGTAATAAAAGTCTTTAGCCCACCCAATTGCGCGCACACACACACATATACTCATGCATAAACACATGTGCTCGAGTTAAAACATTCTGCTGTACAAACTTTAAATTCAGTTTTCTGTATTCGGTTATACTGTGGACAGACTTTGGGAGTCAAGGTATGTCGGTTTTTATTTTTTGGCACTGTTTGATAATAAAATGATTTAAGACTTTATCTCAATACTGTGGTAGTAGTTGCCTGCATGACTAAAATTCTGTTTACACAATACATATTCAATTCTCCTAGTCCCTGTAAAAAGTTCTCTTCTCCAACTGCAAATAAACTCAAAATTCCGTGCACTAACGGGAAGGACACTGTAACAGTAGTTGTTTAAAAGCTTCATAAAGTATTTTCCTTCTTGTTCAACACAACAGCAGCAGACTTGATACGACTAATATCTGTATTTGTGTGGGTGGGGATGAGTGTAGGAAAAAGCTATTGGACCAGGCAATGTATTTAAAATTCTCACTTTATTTAACCAACAAAGGCAAGAAAATCTTTTGAACATACTACAGTAAAAACTATGAAAAATGGTAAAAACTTTTTGTTAAAAACGATGAAAAGTACCTTTTGTAAAAAATAGAATAAGTACCTTTAGTAAGAACGTTCTATTTGTAAAAAAGAACCTTTTGTAAAAAATATAAAAAGTACCTTTTGTAAGAACGTACTATTTGTAAAAAAGAACCTTTTGTAAAAAAGTACCTTTTGTAAAAAAGTACCTTTTGTAAAAAAGTACCTTTTGTAAAAAAGTACCTTTTGTAAAAAGTGTCTTTTGTTAACAAGTACATTTTGTAAAAAATAACCTTTTGTCAAAAACGTACGTTTTGTAAAAAAAAACCTTTTGTTGAAAAAACTTTTTGTAGTATCTTTTATAAAAAATAACCTTTTGTAAAAAAATACCTTTTGTAAAAAAGTACCTTTTGTAAAATTTTATTAAATTAGAAACTCTTTGTAGAATTTGTTATTTATGGGAAACGTTGCGCAAAATTGGCTATTTTGGGGAAGTTTTGCGTATATTTTTTTTTTTTGGGGAAATTTTGGGCAAAATAAATTTTTTAATGGATATAATGGGAAAAATGTTTTCCTTACAGAAAATTTTTAATGAAATTTCTAAATAATTTTATTTTCTGTTTAAAAAAAATATATCCAAAACTTACTTCTTAAGACATTTTGATTTTAATATGAAATCTCGCGCAAGTAGAAACGCTTATTATCGGGAGCAGTTTAATCAGGCAAACGCGGTGGACAGCTAAAATTAGAAAAAACGCGATATTTTTCGATCGTTAAAAAAGATCCAAAGTTGGTCGAGCTGTGTGCGCTGTGGCTCCATCTTGTTGGAAGCACAACTCTAGATTGGTATCTACCTCGGACCTAAAAAATTGCATCTTACATTTATTCTTGGATTTAAGGTGCCCTACAAACTGCAATTTTTTTTATCACGTGACCATTAAGGTGAAAATGGGCCTTATCGCTAATTATCGATATGATCTTAGAAATTATAAATTTCCCAAGTTTTTTAAAAATTAATTCTGAAAAAAACGTATACAGAATATTTATTCACTTATTTAATAATAACGTTTCTTATGCGCCAGCAGTGGGTACGAAAATTTTCTTTCACAAATGTTTTCTACCAAAGAAAGTTTCACTGAGTTAACGCAAAGTGTAACATATTTATTTTATTTTTAAATATTATGAATTTTCGATTTATCTTGCTTTCTTAAGGAAAATTTGTAGTGATTTAATGTTTTTAGAAATTTTCCTTGCATAACAAGGATGTTGTGCCTCCATTTTCTCAAGCTTTCACTGTAGTTAAGTGGCTAAAAGTTTGTACGTCTAAGCCAACCATGACCACAATTATGTGGTTTTAATAGAATTGCTGCCAACTAATACTACCAACTGATTTTATAACAAGAACTAACTCTGCTTCAGCCACAATGACTTTAACGATAAGACTACAACAAATGAACGACAAAGCGATTGTGAGAGTCACCACAGCACTTGAAGTTTGAGGAGGTAGTTAAGTAAACACTTGCAACAAAAGCTTTTTTATAAGTATAAGTTATAATAAGAACAACAAAAACAACAACAATAAAAATAATAATAACTGTAGGAACATCGTTAACATAAAAACCACCTCTTCCTGACTAAAGCCAGAAAATGTTATAGAAAAAATAATGCTTTCTAGTTACTTATGTTACCTGAAGACAAGAACCCTTTAAAAAATATTGAATTTTTTTTAACTTGCTTATAAATTTAATACACTTTCCCCATTAAAAAACCCTTCCGACCTGCAAACCACTTTTAACATATTTTTATTTTTACTTACGCCAACCAATTTTCACTAATGCCGTCCAACGTGATTCAATATTTTCGTATGTCTGTTTGTGTACCTTCATTGTTTTCCATATTTTTAAAATAATTATGAGTAGATTGTCGCTTATTAAACATTGCACAAATGCCATCTGTGGCAAATATGACAACTGCCGCTTATTTAAGTAGTGGCATTGGTATAAATTATTATGCAACATCAGCTACGATGTTGCCAACACCCCAAACAGCGACAACTTTGCAATCGCAGCAACAGCAACAACCTTCAGGCTCAGCATCAGCTGCATCATCATCGTCCAATTCCGCCACTTTGGTATCTGCTACTTGCCAACAGTTGCCACAACAGCAGCAACAATATCCGTATATGACAATGCAACAACAACAGCAACTATTTATGCAACAGCAGTACCACCAGCAGCAACAACAATTACTGCCAGCTGATTTGGGTCTTCGTCGACGTCTGTTTGCTGGTTTTCGTCCCATGTCTGGTTTTGGTCGCATACGGTCACGTTCATCTCAACATCGTTCAATATCATTGCCTGAAAGTAATTACATTGTAACATCTTTTCTATATCCCCCCACCCCTCTCCTAGAAACTCTATCTCTCTCTCTCTTTCTCTCGCAACCAATTTTTGTGTCACTTCTTGTGTGTGTTTTTTCTTTCTCTTTTCTTTTTTTTTTTTGTTAATTTTTATTTAATTTATAACCATCACCCTTTTTTCAAATCTCTCGCCATGTCGTACTACTGTGTCTTATAACTTTTTTTCTTTTGAAAAGATTTCCACAGAAACTGAAACAAGAATTAAAAATGAAAGGATAAAAAGGCAAAAATCAAATGTATTGTATCCTGGGTATATGATTTTTGTTTTAAGTTTACTTTGCTTTTCTTTCCTTTTTTTATATTTAATTGTTAATTGTTTCTTACCCACCAATAACTTTTGTGCCACTCCACTACTACTCGTTGTCAAAATCGCACTTGATATATAGTTTTTCCAATGAAAATCTCTGTGAAATTGTGTGAATGATTGTCAACTCGTCACCACCTTAAAAATATAACTCAACCTCCACGATCTCAGTCAGTCATTTTCTCCATGATTGTTAAGCAAAAAAATATGTGTGTAAAAAAATATATTTTTTTTCTCTTTTAGATATTTGCTCGAGTTCTTAATGTGTGATTGCTGTTTTTCGTTTCCTTAAAGCTTTTTATTCATTAAGTATCTTTTTTTTTTTTTTTTTTGTTAAAATGATTTAATTTTTCTTTTATAATGAAGAGAAAATGAAAGGTATTCTATAATTGCATAATTTAAAAGGTTAAATTTAAAAATTCTAAAAAATAGCTTTTTAAATTCAAAAGCTTTTTTAAATTAAACTTTTTAAAAACCTGAGCAATTTTAAAGAAAGTATTAAAAAGCTTCCAGTGAAGTTTTCTTGCAGAAACTCTTTTGGCCATTTTCTCATCAGGCGATTAACTTTTTTCCCAACGAAAAATTGCACATTAAATAAATAATTTGGTTTTCTCAATGCCTCATTTGCTTCGATTTTATCGCAAAGCTAACCGGCACTCATCTGCCAATTATTTATTTTATTTTTATTTGCCGTACCGATAAATTCAATCCGCTGACTCTTAACTTTTACATCTATTTTGAGTGGCGTTGCCAGCTGAAAACTTTGTTTTTTGTCGGTATATTGAGAAACCCAAAATCGTTAACGGACAGTTTATCGGTCCAATAAATTTATGTTGACATTAAGTAACAGACAGTTTGTCGATACATTGAGAAAATGGCCATTTGTTTATTGGTGGGAGGGGAAAAAAACATCTTCCCTCTCAACAATAAACAAAGACTTTTTGAAAGAAAGAGTTTAACAATAAGCTTTTGTAAAAAGTGTTCTGATAAGCATCCAAGAAAGCTTTAGTATACCAGAGAAAGCTTTTTTAATATAAAACTTATTTTAATAATTTCAGAAAGCTGCCACGCAAATCTGTTAAAAGCTATTTATATCAGAAGGCTTTTAATAATTTTATCCAAATACAAACAAAATAGTAAATTGCATTATTAAATGAAGAGTGGAATTTAAAAATTTTTTGGCATACAGTATGGATACTATCAGCAATGTCCTTCCGTATTTTGGTGCTTCAGAAAATGGCGAAAACATTTTTCGGAATAAAACCATTTTTGTTTTCATGAACGGAATGGGAGTTTTCTGTATCTGAAAGGCCAAAAAACTACCAAATACAATATGTTTTCTTCGATTCCGAACGGAATTGTACTCTGTGACATGGCTGTAGGTCTATAAGAATCAAGCAATCTGTTTGTCTGGATTCACACTATGAAAGTTTTCTGTCAGAAAATCTGAATTTATAGGCGAGAGGGGATGAGAACATGCTATTCTTTCGCCCCTCTCACCAGTTAACTCTGACTTTCTGAAAGAAAACTTTAAGATTGTGAACCCAGACCTTAGAACGGAAACCAGGGGCCTAATTCTGGCAGTCGTGATCGAGTACTTTCTCGATTCGAAAGCAATTTAATATCTAATTATATCAGTCAAGACTGAACGAATCGGAATTATTTTTTCAGTGTTGTAAAGCATTAATTTGAGTTTCACAATACTGAAAAAATAATTTCGATTCATTGAGTATCGACTGGAGACCAGAATTTGGCTTTTATTCAAAGAAAATGGCAGTAAACTAAACAAAGTGTGCCACTATTGATTGTCTTCGACAAAGCTTAACTATTTATACCAAACCTATTTTAAAATTCTAGAGAAGTTTGTAGATATGATCCATTCATACTACTGAACTTATTCACCACTTCATGAGATTTGACAAAACGTTATGTGTATCAAAAGGCTTTCCTAGAATTTCAAGCAAGTGCTTTTTATTTTAATAATGCCTACAGCAAATTTGAAGATTAATTAAGTTATGAAAATGCAACCATTTAAATTCAAAAGCTTTTAAAAATGCTTTCCTTTTTTTGTTTCATAAAATAAGTACTTATGGAATATCTCTGAGTTTTTTAAACATATGTACACATTTGCTTCATATTGTTTTTTTGATTTCAAAGCATGAATTTCATTTTAAAAATTTTAGTTTTTAAGTAGAAAACCCAAACAGTTAAGCTTAACCTGGAAATTAAAGTTCAAAAATCACTAAACTTAAAAAACATAAATTTTTTTTTATAACTTTTTATTATAATTATCTCGCCACTTTTATCCTCTCTCTCTTTGCACTTTTATCTCTCTCTCTAAGTATGATGACAAATGACTTTCTTATTACAGAAATTAAAAAAAAAATCTATTTCAAATCTCTTAATCCCCAAACAATTTTAGTTTAAAGTAAAATACACTTGATATCAAAAACCACTCATTTACTCTGCTCATAAAATTTTACTTTATTATGTTCCTTCATCGGTTTACCCCAACTTAATTCTAGACAACCATCAACGAATAGTTGTTGCAGTTTCTAGCACACAAATAAAAGCACAAAATAGAAAATGATAATAAAATTCGAAATCACTTTAACAAAACTAAGAATTTAAATATTAATTTCATGTTTTAATAGTTTCAATGCAACTTCCATTACTATTCATTCAATCATTCAATCATTAATTCTCCACTTAAACCCCAACGGTCAACCAAAAAATCAGTCTGGCAACCTTTATGTCGGTCAAACGTCCATTAGTTGTTGCTCTTCTTCTAGGTTAATTTAAGCTCCCAGGCGCTCTACACTGCACTCTATATCATACACCATGCCATATTAGAAAAAAAGAAGAAGCTTCCTTCCAATTAGTTTTTGAACCAGTTGGGTGTTTTTTCTTCTATAGTTTTAAAAATTGACGATGAATTGTTGGTCATTTTGGGGGATTTTTTTTTTTTTTTTTGTTTCATAAAAAGTTCTTAAGATTTTGCTCTTAACTAAAAAGATAATTAAATTAAAATGCAATGTAATATTTAAATTCTATGAATGTGGAGAATTCAAAATGAAGACAAAGCAAGAGCTTATTAAATGGCTTGGTAGTTTCTTAACTTAATATTGTTCTTGAACTGGAAATATTTTAAGACCTAATGAACAGTTTCCATTTAATAAAAAAATTTAATAATACTTTTTATATCTTATTAAAGCTTAAACCAGATTTGATGTTTCAATTTTTAAGCACTTTAAAGTATGCCACAAAATGTATCTATTTTTCATCCTGCAATAATATTAAACATTTATAATTGTTATCATGCAATTAAATTAGCAATCATGATATTTAACTCCCTCGTCGCTGTTTCTTTTGCCCCAGTGACACAATCAATCACATCAATATTAATTTAAGCAAAAAACACGTATTTCCGAGGGAGTTAAAACGTCAAAGACAATAATCTCTTGTTAAACCTGTCAAACGAGAGTTTTTAAAACACTTGTCAGTTAACGACTTCTTTCCCCTGTCTTTTCTTACGGTATATTGAGGGATAATTGAAAATCGAATGAAAGAAAACAAAAGTTTTACAAAAATCAAAAAAGATGGGCGAAAATGCATTAAATACAGCAGTAGGGAGAATTTGTAGAAATTTAAGACAAATTGATTAATTGAAGCACAGCCGCGAATAACGTTGTAAACGCCATATTTTGCAAAAACTCTTTTTTTGCAGATAACCGTTGACCTTACTCTCTTACACAGTTTAAACATCAAATCAACCAAAACTATGCACCTTAACGCCTTCAAAATGGCATACAAAGTGTCAGCCAATGGAAGAACATTGCAAGTTACTAACAAAATAATGAAACCGAAATGGTTTTGCAGTGCAGAATTATGTTTTAAAAGCCTTTTGCATAAAATTTTTTATTATCATTATTTTTATTAATAGAAAAAAAAAATGTTTAAAACAAATAATGCTGGCTGTCAAAAAACGTTTTTTTTTGCTCTCCTGAAAAATTATTATTTTGTAACTTAAAACGTTATTCGCGGCTGTGCTTCAATTGTACAGAATGCTTTTGAAAGTTAAGTTGTTTTGCTGAAACAAGTAGACTGTTGAAGAAGTAACAATTTTTTTTTTTTTTTTTTTTTTGTAGTTTTTGGATCAAAGTCCGTGGTTTAGATGTGCCCTTTTTTTTGTTAAGATCAGCGGATGACCCCTACTAATGCATTTCATTGTGTTGGAAATAGGAAAAAATTTATTAAAAGAAGGATAGAGGGAGGGAGACCTGAACTTATTCCAGTTGAAAGTGAAAGGACAGACTTCAGCAAGAGGTTATTCCAAGAGTTTCGGGAACTATGACCCTAATTTCCTCAAAACACATCCCATTGTTGCAACGACAATACAGAACACTGCAACCCATAATGCATCGGTACTCGTCTTCCTTAGAATATAATTTGATACCCTGCTGTCAGCAATGAGAACTTTCGCCTTTCTTTTAAGAAGTATCAGTGATGCATTTTGAGTACTTTTGTTTTAGGCCAAAAAGTCGCGGGCTTATTGATCCGCCCTCGTATATATGAGGTGTCCTTCTTTTAAAAAAATTAATCTCCAGGCCTGTCGCATTCATTTGATCAAATTTGTTTTAGCTTCTTTAAATTCCATTTCTCTTTTTAAGAGAGGAATTGTTTCTTAGGACAGACCTGTATAATATTATGTATATTGTAAAGGCCATACAGTGAAACCTCTCATAACGAACACCTCCCGTAAAATGTCCATAACCAGACGCGGACACTAAATTTAAAATTTTTTTTAATTTAACCATTTTACTAATGTGTTTCTTTAAGTCAAATTTCAACTTGTAAAGCTTTCTATAGAATATAGAATCATCTCTGTACGTACCCAATAAAAAATGGAGCTTCCAACGAAGCAGGTTTGTAAGGGAGAAACATAAAAGTTTCGCTTACCATTGCGCTTGCGGAAGACATGAATTTTATAAGGCGAGTTCCCACTTTGAAGCAATACATTTTTGACACATAAAGCGCATTTTTCAGCGCACATAAAAATTGTTGGGTGTAACGATCAGCTTTACACACTGAATGTTTTGATACCGTTAGTTTTTAGTATTCTCCCTTACAAACCTGCTTCGTGGTAAGGGAATGCCGTAGCACTTGAAATGTTATTTTTTTATAATAAAAGTTGTTGAGGGTTCTTTCACTTACTTTACTGCATTTCTGTATGTCTTATTACGTAGCGCATAATTGTGCGCTTATTTTTTAAATGTACCTTTAGTGCTTCGCAAAATGATAAAATTTTTTATTGGGTAGGTACATTAGGGCTATAACTTTTTCACACTTTTTGCGAATATCAAAAACGGCATAGTATAGTCGTGTAGAACATTAAAAGTTATTAATAAAAAATATGATAATTTTTTCGGATTGTTAAAAAAGTTCACGCATGGATCGGGTTAAAGTTTAAAAACAACCACTTTTATATCACGAAAATTTTAAAAAATACACACCTGATATTTGTATATGTTCCTATACGTAGCACTTAAATGCTTTTTTGGAATTTATCCACTGATTTAGATTAAAAAAATTTCCTACGGTTTACAATTCATCGCGGTTCAAAATTTCTTGGAAAGTTTTAGAAATTTGCTTCCCTGCGCGAGGTTTTTTTCGCAAAACGATGAGAGACAGGTGTTTTCATTACTAAAACATTATTGGCCACTCCGTGGTACTATGCCAAAAATTTGGTTATAGCCCTAATGTACATATGTATCTAAAGCTTCAATATTAGCCAAAGGTTAACTAAAGCAAAAAGTATATGAAAAATTATGGAATTAGGAAAATTTAAAGAAAGCTTTATTGGTTGACATTTGACTCATAAAATTCGAAAAAATGTTTTTACTAATGATTAGTTAATTAATTTTTTTTAAATATCTGTCATAAACGGTCAGAAGCGTTGAAATACACGAACGAGAGTAGTATTTTGTTAGTAGTTATTCTTTTTACAAGTCTGATTCATATTTCTGTTAATGCCAATAAAATTAGTGACTCCCCTGTTTTAACACAAAGGATGGCAAAGAAATTGCTCTTTATTTGGGGAAGTTGTTTCCTAAGCACGTGTGGCATGTTTAAGAAGCACAAGTTAGCTTTCGAAATGCTGCGGTATAATTACCGCATACGATATCGAGCAAAATGTATCGAACTTTTTTATTTTGGTATTATGACTCTCGATATCGAATGAAATGTATCGTAATTTAAGATGAAAGCATTCGATATCGAGTAACTAAAGGCATTACTTCTCTCTAGTTTTCATTCGATACGTCAGTATCTATCGGATGCAGGAAAATACGATATCGCATGCGGTAATTAGGCCCCTGGATTCTTATCTGTATCTTTTGGAATTCGATACCAAGGATGATATCTCACTTGCAACGTAAGCAAATTTAAATGGTATGTAGATGAAAGCTTCTACACTGAAGATGACTGAAATATTAAAATCAAGGGAAGTGCTAGAGATTAGTCAGTCTGGTTCCATAAATTGAACCCATTGAAATAAACGTCTACTCTAGATAATTTGTTTCAACCACAATCGACTAGTGTAGCAAAATATTTAAAATCATAAATGTATACCTCTCTTATAAGCGGGCATCTTTCATACAGCTGCTCTGATTCATATTCCAGCAAAAATCTTAATTTATAATTACATTTGAGGAAAATTAAAAATCAAAGTAAAAAAACTTTTAATAGAAAGATTTGTCACATCAGCATTTGGCAATTTTTTTTTTTTTTTTTTTTGCTGTGTATTTTTTCTTCTTCTTACTTTTTATTAAAAATAATTCCGTTTTTATATTTTTAACCATTCATTCGTTGATAAATACAAGAAAAATATGCGTACAAGTTTGAGAATATTATTCTAGTTATTATTTTCGTCGTCAGTCATCATCATCATCATCATAATAATCACCATCCTCAACATTCTCATAGTTTTTCATGCTGTTTGAGGAAAAATCGTCTACTTATAGTCGTTCATTTTTTACATTTGCAAAAATACACAAACACATAAATCTAAACTTCCGTTCCTGTTGCGGATTTTGTCCTGTACTGTTGCTTTTTAACTGTTTAACGTTTTGGTTTTTCACTTCTGCTGATTTATTTTCTTTTTTTTTTTTATTTCACTCACATTTTCTCAGTTGCCAGCAAGACTTGACTTCATCATTATGATGGCGCTGTGTTAATGATGATAGTGATGAGGTTGATGTTGTTTGTATAAAGTGTGGCTTAATGTTTTTAGTGCATGATTCCTTTACACATTTTCCTTTATTTTTTTTTATTTAAGACCATCAAAATTCTTTGTTTATGTTGCTGTATTTAAAGCACTTTTTTGTTGCTTGGCGTATTTTGTTTTTAAGTACACATATATTTAGTTCTTTTATTTCATTTTAGTTCTATTTCAATGCTCTGCTGTGAAGTTTGTTTTATTTTACGTTTCATATTATTCATGAATTAATGAATGATAATGAAGTACACCAAGTTTTAGTTAAATTTTTCTTTTTTAATATTTTTGTCTACTATCTTTTGGGCTGAATGTGGACATATTTTTTTTTTTTTTTTTTTTTGCATAATTTTATCTGTTTCTATTCATGTTTAAGCAAGTTTGTTATTTTTTCTTGGGTTCTTTGTTTTAAGGATTTTTTTTTTCAATAGTTTTGTATCTTTGAAACACATTGTGCAATATTAAAGTTTTAACACAAAAAAAAAAAGAAAAAAAACTTTTATAATAGAGGAAAAAATATGAATAATTCGCTTTGGACAAATTTTTAAGAAAATATTTTCTTTTAACGATAGAAGTTAAAAAAATTAACCATTTTTAAAAAGTACCTTTTATAAAGGAAACTTGTTTATTAAATTTTTGGCTAAAAATAGGCATTTTGGCCAAAGACGATATTTTTCGCTTATAAGGTTCGTTTTGTCCCCTAAAGTTTTTTTTTTTTTTTAATGTATTTTTTGCCAAAAAGATAATTTCTTTGATAAAAAAAAAAGTTGTTTTTTGTTAATAAGATTTTTTTTATTAAAACTAATAATGTTGTTGTTTTTTGTTTGGCTGAAGGTCATATAAAAATTATAAATAAAAAATCCAACAATTTTTGTATTTTTATAAATTAATAATAATAATATTTTAAAGCGGTAATTTTTGTAAAAGTGGCAATTTAAAAAAAAAAAAACATTTAAAAGCTTTTTATATAAAATGGCACTAAAAAAAGTACCTTTTTTCTACATTGTTGAAAAGAAAAAGTATATTTAAAATATCATTTTAATATAAAATCGAGTTTTGAAAACAAAGTAATATTTTTCAAACAAAATTAAGGTTTTTTAACCATAACAATAACCTCTTGTTTTAAAAGTACTTTTGCGTACAAAGTCATAATTGGGAAAATTCCCTTTAAGAAATACCTGTCAAAACTATCTCTTGGCAAAAGTACTTTTTTTTTATTAAAAAAGTACCTTTTTAATTATTTTTATAACTTTTTTTTGTTTCAATTAATAAAAACTAATTTTACTTTTATCAATTAGATTTCTGTATGACGTGCTAAATTCCCAATTTTTCATATTTGATAAAAACACTGAAATTTATTGTTGCGGGAAAGCTAGCTTCTATGCGCATTTCACTGGTTGCTTATGCCAGTTAATCAGCAATCCTTTTCCAAAGATTTCAGAAAAGCTAAAAATATAGTACAAATAAAACTGTAAAGCGAATAAGAATTATAAACACTCAAAGTCTTACTTGCAACAATATCGAAGCTTAAACAAAACACCAACAATAATTGGGAATTTAGAACGTCACACAGAAATCTTATTGATAATAAATTTTGTATTCTCAAAAATAACTTTGATTTTTTTTCTTTTTGTAGTTTTTTTGTTAAGAGAGTACTTTTTGTAAAAAGCTTAAAAACGTTTCACTTTTGTAAATAAGTAGGTGTGAGTTACATCTTACCTTCTCAAATATAAAGTCCTTTTTTAAAATTTTGCTTTAAAAGTAACTTTTTATAAGGAAAATAACATTCTGTTAACTGCATATTTAAAAGTAAGGAAATTTTAAAAAACGTCTTTTTACATAATGCCAACTTTCTCCAACAAAAATTATGTTTTTTTACAAGGCATGAACTTCTTCTGCAAAAAAATACTTTTTTTTCAAAATAGTACTTTTTGCAAAAAAAAAAAAAATTAGTTGCTAATAAAATTTTGTTGATTCCATTTGCTTGTACAAAAATCTTTTTTAGTTAAAAATGAAATTTTTGTGAAGCTAATTTTGCTAAATATTTTTAATGTTACTTTTTAAAAAAAAGAAACTTTGAAGAAAATTTAAAAATGTACTTTGAGGGAGGTTCATTAAAAAAATTTTTTTATTTTTAAATTAAAAACGGGTACTATTTAAAAAAAAGTAGTTTTTGAAAAAAGTACTTTTTTGTAAAAAAAAAGTACTTTTGTAAAAGAAGTACTTTTGTAAAAAAAATAATTTTTAAGCAAAAACTATTAAAAGCATATTAAAAAATAAAAGTATTTTTTGTTTTTTAATGGTAAGTTTTTAATGGTACTTCTTTTATAAAGTTGCTTTTCACAAACTTGCCTTTCAAACTTCTTAAGTTACTAACTTTACTAATCATGCAATGATGTTGTTAATGATGCTTCGGTCGATGGACATGTATGGCCACTAACCTCCTGCAACTCACTTACTAACTAACAAACAACAAACGAAAACTTGTTTCTTCAAAAATTAAAAAGAAAAAAACTTAACAAGAAAATAACGAATAATCAAAAATTCTGAAAGCAAAACTGAAAAATTAAAATATTTTATTTAAAAAAAAGACTCAATTTTCTCTTTAGTTGCCGACGACCATGATACACAAAGACCGTTTGGTGAGCCCTTGATGTTGCAGAAGAAAATTTTAATGAATTCTTCTCGGCCATCTGCCATAAACTCAAAACAACTGCAGAATGTTGCAATGGTATCCGGAACACGAACAGTAACAACGGCATTGACGGAAGCGAACACGAAACCAGTGAAAAAAGTTCGATTAAAAACTTGAGTCCTACAAACGAAATCCCTTTCCCATATTTTAAGTTTTCTTATGTAAGACCTTTTCTAATACCGAAATGCCCTGTAAAATTGTTAAAGAAAATGTGAAATCCTGTGTTGAATAAAGAAGGAGTCCTTTAAAAAAAGCCTCAAATAAAATAGTTCTTTTAGAATTTTTTTTTAAGAATATTCTCAATAATAGAAAAAAAATTAATAAAAGGTTTTAGATAAAAATATTTATTTTAATTTCCTGATTTAATTTTTGTACTTTTTTTAAATTTGGTTTAATTGAATTATCACTTTATTTAAGTTTTAGAATTAAATTATTTGTTTTAAATCACTTCATAAGAAAACCCAGCGAACATGTTTTGGTTTAAAATTTGGAATTTACTTTCATTATCATTTTGAATCCAGACATTTTGAAATGTACATAAGCTTAATTTTTAAGCAATTAATATAAAATATATAACCTGAGGTTCAAACGAAGGCGGGTCAATAAGTCGGAGACTGTTTTGTATATAAAATCATTTTATTTATAACTTTGTCGATTATCTGCCTATTTCCGATTATGTGAAAGAATTCTTTCTTTTGAAAAATTTCATTTAAAACATTTACGTTCTTTATACTTTAACGAACATAACTCCATTTTCTTTACCCCTTTCAAAAAATAAGATTTTTGGATGTCAGATGAGAAAGTCCAATCTCTTTTCATAGCAAGAAACAGTCACTCGAGACTAAATCCGGAGAATAGGGTGGATAGATGAAGAAATTCTTAACCTTATTCACGCTTCTTCGAAGTTGTCAAACGATTGCGTTTATGGTCGATTGTGAAAAAACGGTCACTCATCTTACGAAAAGCTTTTTCATACCCAATTGATCACTCAAAATTAAAACCACTGAGCCATATGAGATGCGTGTGGGTTCTACAACTCAGGGCTAACAGTGGTGAAAAAAGTGACTTGTGTAAAATGTCAAAATCAGCAGCAAAGGCAGCTTTCAAAGAAAGAGACAGAAAGCGTTTTTTGCTAGTCAAGTGGCAATGTGTAATATCAGGCCGCTTCAATCAACACAAATATCGTGATCAAAACAAAAATAGCAAAACACAAACCACGTTAAACAAAAGCTTTAGTTCAACAAACGTTTTGTTTTGTGCATAAAATTTTATCAGAAATATTGCTTTGTTTTCCAATGTTGTTTACTTAAATATTTCTGTTTTGTAAATTAATCTCAGTTTAATAAAATTTGTATTAATTGTATTGCGGCATTAAAGTTGGTGCAAAGAGAAATGCAATAAGGGCTCCGTTTACTCTGTATTCTCCAATATCTCGTACATTTAAAAGACCTCCATTTGTTTACATCGTTTTAAGTAAGGATTAAGAGATTACATAAAAATTTTGCACTTTTACGTTGATTCTGTATGATTTACTGGCTAATTTTAAGTACTAAAAGTATTTATCGCTTATATGCACATCAGTTGTAAGCATTTCATGCTTTAAAGCATCAAATTTTTTGCAATTACAATTTGAAACTTCAAATAGTAAAAATTGTTTCGTGTTTAAACATTTGCTTATATGCATATCCCGCATTGATGCGTCAAAATATAATACAATTTTAATAAATTGCACCTAAAAAAGTTCTCATATAAGCATCGTTCCGAACTTGAGTCAGATAGAATAACAAACGCACGAGAATTATTTCATCAAAGCTAAATCTGCTTAATTTTAATCAAACTTTGAATGTATTCATGTTCTTTCAATGCAAGCAATATACATTTTTTGATGATGTTGTTGGAAATAAGTGAGTTTTTTAATGAGCACAGTATATGCTTATAACCGGATTTTTATAATTGTATTTCTCGTTTAAGAGCAACAGCGGTAAAAACTGCAATTTAAAATTGATGCAATGCATTTTCTAACTAAAATGTCACGGAAAAGTTAACGTAAAGGTACATTAAGTTTACGTACAAAAGAATTACGTTAATGTACATACACATTGAAAGTTTTAATCTAATTAATTTGTCCATTACATTTATAAATTTTTGAATTAAATTTACTAAATTTAAGTCAGCAACTACTTTGAAATCAATTAATTGAAAAATCGCTTTAATCTTTAACATAATTCAAAATGTCGATCCATATACATTTGGGTTGTTCACGGAAGCTAGATTATCAGGTTATATGGTTATTTAGTTATATTAACAGCAACAAAATATATTTATAAATAATTTAAATAAATGTATTTTGTTGTTGTAAATATAACTTAATAGCCATATAACCTGATAACCAGCCTTCCGTGAACAACAAAATTATTTAAAAAACAAAGCTAAAAACAAAGTATGTTGATCTTTTATTACAAAGGTAAAGTTTTGAAGCAGTGTTCTTAAGTGTTCGGTACGGTATAAATATGGAAAACACAAACAGTTATACTGTTTTTGTACACAATAAAAATACTGTGTTAATCCAACTCAACATGAAGATGAGAACATTTCATTGCCTTCGGTTTTTCGAAGAAAAAAAACATAAACTTTGTTGTTTTCAGTTCAGACTATTAATGTTCGTTCGTTTCAGTTGAGTTCAGCGCCCCTTTTGGCTGATAAACACAACAAAATATTTTTTGTGTTCGTGCAACAACAAAAATACCAGTGGGAAGCGTTGTCAATTTTTGTTTTGTTTACTCATTCCTTTATCAATGTAAAAAACACTAAAAAACAATAAAATATAATGTATGTCTGCACAATCACTACAATTGGTCTGTTTTATGACGACAAACAGAACACTACATAGTGTTTGCTACTTTCGTGAAATTAGTTATGAACGGAATTTAGGCTACAAAAAATAAAAACCGTTTCTGGGTGCCGTACGCTTAATTATGTTCGGTTTATTTCCGAACACTGGTTTGAAGTCAATTCGGACGTGACATAGCCCTAATCATACAAAACAGCTCTTTGAACACACCTTATGGTCAACACTTTTTTTTAGTTTAAGGGGACACCATATGCTGTTATGACTATGTTATGACTTTGGCATTATGGTATGGCACGTCTAATTTAAACTTTGTGTGCCTTGCGTGGCATTAACTGTTTTATAAAAAGCTCTTGCTGCAAGCTCGCGCAACATGTTGTTGCAACCAAATGTGCTCAAAATAATTGATAGAATAAACGGAGCGATAAAAGATACCATTTACAGTTTCATTGAGGCCCTTTTACAAAAATATGGTACGGTAAAGGGTTAACACTTCTTAAGTTTAAATCGTTAAAATGGCATCATATGGAATCATTTAGATCTTAACTTAATGGCATGAATTTAGCTTCGTAAACAAATAAATATTAACTGATCATCACTAGCAGTTGTAGAGTTAAGTTGTTTAAGTTTAGCTTAACTGAGTTGAGTTGTAAACCGATAACGTAGTAGGCGCCATAAATAAGTTTACATCAAATCTATTAAATTTGGTAAATGTTTGCTGGGTTTTCTCACATAAATCCTCATAAATTATAATGTTAAATTTCAATTAAATTTGTCTTGTTGTTTCCGTTTTATTCATTTATTGTTTAGTTTTTTTTTCTGTCTGCCTAATTTATGTGTTTTCAATTTCATATTTTTTTATTTGTTTTTAATTTATTGTCTCTAAACAGCATAATAATTTAAGAATTAATTTAATAATATTTACTTTAGCACTTTTTTGTTATTGTTGTAATTGTTATTATTGATTTTTTTTTTAAATAATATTTATAGCAAAATATACAATTTTTTTTTTTTTGTTTTTCATATTTTTTTTATTCTAAAAATTTAAACTCTATTATATAAATGTATTGTTGTAAAGCTGATTTTTTTCTAAATATTTTTTTTTTTCATTCTTAATTTATATTTAATTTATTGTATAATAATGATGATTGTAAATATTTATAAATGTATTCAGTATTTTGCATAATAAATTTAAATGTAATTCAAAAATAATTTTCTATAAATCTATTATTTGATAAACATTTGTTTTTGTTATTGTTTTGTTTTTTTTTTCTTCTTCTTCACTACTCTCCATAGAATATTTTTAGAGAAAACAAACAAAAAACAACACATTCAATACATCTGCGTTATAAATTTAACCAACTCCACAATCAATTTTTGTGGAAAATAATACAAAATATTTTTTTTTTTTCTTTTTTTTTGGTTTTATAAACTCGTCAACATGTTGTACCTTTTTATTTATATTTCTATACCTACAGGAACATACAAACAAAACACATTAAATAAATACAATTTATTTTGAAATCACAACAAAAACACTTACAATAACATAATGCATTTTTAATAGGGGAAGTATGATATTAGAAAAAAAAAATTTGAAAATTTAAAATGCAAACGGAAATGAAATTAATGAAAAAACTTTATTTAATTTCCTTTAGATGAAAGATTTTTATTTAAACTAAAATATTAGTTAAAAGCTAGTTTACACTATCTCACAAGTCTTAAGCTATGGTCACACTTGTCAAATATTTGACGGAAAAAACGGAACCAACAAGCAAACTCGATAATCATTTTCTTTTACTCCAATATTTATTTTGATAATAATACCAAATCTTACAAAAATATGTTTTTTGTTAAGTATAGTGGTATAATTAGTTTATTTTGTGATATTAAGACCATGTAAAATCGCACTAACTATTAACAAATGTAGTGGTTACGCTTATTTGGTCAAATATTTAATAAGTGTGACCGTAGCTTTAAGCTATGTTCACACCTCATAAATATTTAACGTCCTACACGTAACCACTAGTTTTATTAAAAAATATTTGCTTTTACAACACGTTTGGCTAGATCCATCATCATTTACCAGTTTCTAAATTACATTTTGCAGTTATCTTATTACAAATAAAGTTAAGTAGATCAATAGAAATTGTTATAAAACAAGTTACAGTGCTATATTCGGCTGTGCCGAATCTTTAATACCCTCCACCGACAGTTCGAATGTTTAAGGTGTAATATCTGTACGATATTATTATTATCTTAAACTGTGACGATTTGTTATTAGTTATGGTTTTAGGTGTACTAAACTGTTTTTCGGGAGTAGGGTTTCTATGGGGCTTAGGGTAAATTATGTACCGATCTTCACTAAATTTCACAGTATCATTTATAGTCCTATGAAACTGTGACGAGCCAAAATTTGTTATGATTGCATTATTTTTTACGGTTTTAGGCGTACTAAACTGTTTTCCGGTAGTCGGGTTTATATGGGGCCTAAGGTAAATTATGGACCGATCGTCACGAGATTTCACAGTGTCATTTCCACTCCTAAAAAACTGTGACGTACCAAATTTTGTTACGCCAGCGTTATTTTTTACGGTTTTAGGCGTACTAAACTGTTTTCCGGGAGTAGTGTTTATATGGGGCTTAGGGTAAATTATGGACGGATCTTCACGAAATTTAACAGCGTAATTTCCAGTCAAATAAAACAAATTTTTGCAAAATCTTATTTCATTCCGTGCCTTGTTTCAGCATTTATGTTATTTTTTGTAACAAAATTATCAATTTTTTTAGGTGGTGGGTCCACATTTTGATTCATAGCTCTGGTCCTACTGAACCGATTTTGCTGGATTTCAATCCCAAACTGCTTAGGATAACTACAAGCAATTTGGCACCAAGTTTGTTCAGTTCTTTTAAGTTGTTCGAAAGTGAGCGTGTTTTCAACAGACTGACAGACGGATAGACAGACGGACATGGCTAAATCGACTTAGAATTACTCAATGACCATAAAAAAGTTTCACACGGAATGACAAACTTAATATACCCTCTTCACAACTAATTGTGGTGGAAGGTATAAAAAAGCTAAAGCCTGATAATTTTACTGGCCATGTTTTTTTTTGGATATTTTCGCCAAATATTTGTTAGGTCTGAACATACCTTTACGTATTCCATAATACTTTGTGAGATAGAAATATAATGAGTTTAGTTGCGACTGTCAAAAAATCTAATTAAACATGACAAATTGTGTTCACACCATCACACAAAGTATAAACACTCACACAGGAAATAAAATGCAACCCTGATCCAATGAAATGTATTATTGTTTAGAGATTTTTCAGAAAACGATGAAGTCGTATGGGATGTCAAACTTTTTTCTTAATACTTGTCATTTTCGTGACACATTGCATTCACACTATCACACTTCGTCATATTACTGGAGTTTTTGACATGGATTAATACAAAGTATAATAGTGTAAATAAGCCTTAAGAAGCTAAAAAACAAAGTTGAAAAACTGAACAAAAGCTTTCAATTTGAAACTATGCAGCAACAACATTTCTTACTTAAGGCTAATTTACACTATTATAATTTGTATTACTACATGTCAAAAACTCAAGTAATATGACAAAATGTGATAGTGTGAATGCAATGTGTCATTAAAATGACAAGTATTACGAAAAACAATTTGACATCCCATACGACTTCATAATTTTTTAAACATTTTCAAAACAATTATACTTTTCATTTGGTCATGGTTGCATTTTAACAAAAGCATGTTCATGTGTGATAGTGTGAACAGAAACTGTAATGTTGAATTATATTTTTTGACAGCCGCAACAAAACTCATTAGATTTCTATCTCAAAAAGTAGTATGGAATACGTAAGACTTGTGTGATAATGTTAACTAGGCTTTAAGAACCAAATAAAGGACACAAGCAGTTTGGCGAAAACAACAAGATCTTTGTTTGAATATTTTAAAAGTTTTAATATTCACAAAAATATGCTCAGCACTTATTTTATATGATTTTGAAATAGTTACACAGTGGGAGATTTTGGAAAAAAAATGGAAATAATTCTGGATTTTCTAAACGGTTATTCCAATTGGAATCAAGGTTTAAACTGGCAATCAAAGAGTTGTAGTTGAGTTTAAGGACTTATCTAGAGAGGCTCCAAAGTTTCCCAAAGTAGCACACCTCGGGACAATCAAAAATTAAAAACGATTAAGAATTTAGAATTTGAACTCGATTTTAAAAAATTATCAATGAAATTCGCTTGCCGAGTTCTAAAAAAAGTAAGTGCTAGGAATTATTTATATCTTATAGTTTAGAAAAGCCAGAATTATTTTCATAATTTTTTTCAAAATCTCCCACTGTGCATTTGTATGATTTATTTGGACCTTAATTAACGGATATTGTAATAAGCAAGAATGATATAAATAAAGTTTTCACCATGAGCATAATTTCCCGTTAGATGACGTAGCCAGGGCCAGAGTTGCCAAGTCTAAAGGCTCAGTTAGCCGGGAGTAACAGTAACAGTAACCTTACCGTAAAAAAGTAAGACCAATCTATTTCTTACAGATTGAGACGTAACATCTTACTGCTAACTGTAATCGTTCTAATTGCTTTACATACAACAAAATGAAACAGCTGATTTGCAACGTTACTGTTACTCCCGGCTAACTGAGGCTTAAAAGTCCCAAAGGTATTTGTAAGAGCCTGTGTTTTCTTAACCGAATGCCATGATTTCAAATTTCGCTAGAAGCTTTTCGATACCGAGTATGGCGATCTAAAAAGGTACGATTTCGATCAAAATTCAAATACCTCTTTTGAAAAGCAGAAGCAATCTTTTGCACATTCAAATAAATAAAACATATTCAGGAGCTTATCTTCGGCGAGCAATCGCTGTACTTAAGCTGCACTTTTTTTGTAAATACCCAGACAAAAATCATTTTCTAATATGAGCACGTCCAACAACAAAACTATTTTAACCGAAAATTTTAAAACTTGTGGTTAAATTTAACAATTTTTTCCCAAGTAACCATTTTATGGTTAAAATTGTCCTCCATCAAGAATCCATCTTATATTGCTTGCAAACATGTTTAGAAAACGTTTTTTCTCTGGGTGAAGAAATAAAGAAAAACTTTCCACAAATAATGCTTTGTTGGCACAAAATGTGACATTTTCGAAGCGAAATTATGTTGTTAACACAATTTCGTTCGATAACTAAATGGGAATTAACCATACAAGTTATTAAAGACGCAAACCATTTAATAATAATATGTCTTCGGTTGTGAATTCAGCACGTGTGACCATTAAATTCATATTTAAATATTAAATTTCAACAACAAAAAATTGTTGCTACATTGTTTACCCCGCAAGCGTCTCTAAACACATCGTCCAAATTTTCTTTTACATAAAATATTTCTGTGTGACATATCGCATAGTGTAAACCCGATATCACACCCTATTTAGTAGTTACTTTTATCAGTGTTCGCAAAATAATCATTTTATAATGTACTTTATTGTACGCTACGGTAAAAAACACAGACGCTTGTAATGTTTGTGTAGTAAATACATTAAAAAAACGTTTTCTGTTAATGATCTTCGCACACAATAAAAATATATTCTGTACTAATCCAACTCAACATAAAAACAAAAAAAAACACAAAATTCACTGTTGTGTTCGGTGCAGTACATTAATGTTCGTTTGTTTTAGTTGTGCTCAGCGCATTTTTTGCTGGTAAACAATACACATACAGGCTATTATCGCTGTGGTCGTTCAAATTGCCAAGCAACAACAACAATACAAGTAAGAAGCGATGCTAAAAAATTTGTGGCTCATTTCTTCATCGATGTGTAAAAAACACAAAAGAACATTAAAATATAATGTATGTATGTCTACAGAACCACTACAACTGCTCTGTTTTATAACGAAAAACGGAACACTGCATAATGTTTTTTACATTGGTGAAAATAGTTATGAACGGTACCTCGAATTGTGCACAAAAAAGTTAAGTTTAATATTCCGCGTAAAACTATCTATCTGTGACAGACTGTTAAAGTCACGCTCACTTTGGAACGACTCAAAAGAAAAGAAAAATTTAGGTGTCAAATGTTTTCTTAGATGTTTGGGATTGGAATTTAGCACAATCGGCTGAGTAGAAAAAGATTATGAATCCCAATGTCGACCAACCACTATAAAAAATGTATGTTTCTGTTAGTAAAGATAACATTTAGCACTATTATTTGTATTAAGTTATTATCATGCTTGTCGTTTTTATGAGCCTATCGATTGCTACCATACCTAAAAGTTCAAATAAAGACTGGAAAATAAAGTCCTGAACAACAATTTAAATTTTATGAATAAGGAATTTGCTTACGTATAAGCCATTAAGAAAATATGTTGACTGTTTGTCAAGAAACATTTAAATTATTTTTTCGAAATAAGGTAACATCTTTCGGTACCTTCAAAATGAGATTTATTGCTAACTTTAATTCATACTTTCCTCTTTAGCAAAACTGCGAAAATACACCGAAAAAAACTTTTGTCATATTTATGATAAACCAGCTCTTGAACACGCCATCCAGACTATCCATTGGTATGTGGGCACAAGAACAAAACGTTGATATGTTCTTTCATGTTCTTTGACATTTAGAAAACGTATGGCACGATAACCCATATTAAAAGCAGTGATGTAATGCACTGTTTGTGAACAAATGTTTAAACAACAACAAAACAACGGCAACATCAGGCTTCACTATACATATGTGTGCAAAAGAAATGGTTTGAACATAGCTACGGCTAGTCTGGACGGTATGTTACGAAGCAACATCTACATCATATACATAGAAAAACCACATCTACTCTTTTAACTTCAAAATAAACACTGCAACAACACTGGTGTTAATTTTATAATTCAAATCTAATAAATGTTTAATTTATTCTTTTTTTTTTTTTGTCTTCTTTACCACCACAACTGTTTTCTACTTGTTTTTTGCAACAAAATAAAAACTTTCACTTGAATTTATTTGTTTCACTTGTATTGTAAATTTTTTACCCAGAACAACAAAAAACTAAATTTTTAACTAAATGTAGTTTATTTCTCTTTAATAATATTTGTATAACTGATATTTAATATTGTTTATAAAACAAAAAACTTTATATAAATATGAAAATAATTATATTAACATTATCATTTTTATTGCATTAAATTTTTTTTTCTTCAAAAAAAAAAAACAACCAACCAACAACAATTTGCTGCTCATTATTAAATAAATCATCATCAATCATCATACAAATATTTTATTAAAAAAAAAATATTTAAAAAAACACAACACTGAACCAATAATTACAAAAAAAAAATATTTTTTGAATGGGTGGATACCAAAAAAAAAAAAAATCACGAATGCAATTGACTTAAAAATCCAAAAAAATAGCACCCCATTCACCAAGAAGGCAAAAATTAAATTTACGCATGAAATCCCTGAGTTTGGATTCACCCGAATCATCAGAATTACATGGACAAATGAGACGAAGACAGCCGGCGGCCGGTCCTTCAGCGACAGGTGCCTCAAGCAGTTATTATCATGGAGGTTCGGGTGGCCATTTAGAGCACAGTACACCACCTTCCAATAATAGTCGTTTGCATTGTAAGTAATGACTTTCTATAATTTATTCTCCTAATCTCTCTCCCACTCTCTCTCTCTGTCTCACGCTCTGTGAGTCTCATCTTGAGCTAACAGAAATTTAGAAAAGAAACGAAAACACTTCCCCCATTTATCCCCATATTTGTTTTATTAATTGTCGTCACCGTTTCTATTGATGTTGTAAAATCGAAACTACCGCTCTAAAAGTCCTTTAAATTATTGTTTTTTTTTCTCTCTTAAACTTAAAAATAACTATGAATTAATACAAAAATTAAAATAAAAGCATTTAAGGCTTTAAGACCTTTTTTTCCTACAGGGTCTGTTTTAAAAATCTCTTACAGACTGACCGCAAAGTGACACTACACATTTTGAATTCATTTCATTGTAAAATATTTAATTTGTATTTAACGCAACCCTGTAAATAGATATTTTTATTTTGCTACAATTTTTATCAAAATACTTTCGTTACAAGTAGTTTTAGTAGTTGATTTAATTAAACTTTTTTCATTAAAATTTCATAGTAACAACTAAAGTATGTAAAATTTTAAAATATGCAACAAAAAATACATTATAAAATAGTTAATTAATATATCCATTGTTATGTTAAAAGTTTTATCAATATAAGAAAGCTTCAATTTAGTAGCATTTGCCCCAATTGTAGCATAATTAAAAAATAAATAAATAAAAAAATTTTCTAAAAATGTTGACATCAACATTGCAACAACTTGTCTTATACCCTTTGTACACTTGCATACATTTCGGAGGAACGCATGGAAGACGTTGAAAATGTGAAATACGCGTTCACACTTGAAACATCTAACATCTACTATTAACAAAAAGTGTCACCATTTCTGAAAAAACAACTTTTATTTTTTTTAAATCCTTTTTTTTACAAAGTACCAACATTTTAAGAGATAACACCAAAATGTATTTCTAATTCATTTTGTTTACCAATTTAGCAAAATAGGGCTTGCAAAAAAGTAAAAACTTGAGAAATGGTGACGCTGCTTTCAAAGCCACTGCTATTTTGCCAGTGATGCCACAATAATAACAGAATTTATTGCCACTTTTTTAGTGATGACACCAGAGAACGGCTTTGTGCAATTGCAAAAAAAATCGCATTAAATGAACAGCAACAAATACACTCGCTTGCGGTCATACACTCGAACTTGCGCAACCGCAAACATTCGCTGCTGGTTTGCAGTCATTCAAATAATGCACATCGTGCTTTGTTATTTATACCATCGTTAGCTTCGTTTTTAAATAAAGATGTTTGTGTGTTCGGTGCGACAATGATTGTTTTGGTAAAGAAAAAAAATACAAACAAAAAAGCCAGAAATCAAGCAGTTATTACTCATGAAGACATTCAGCAGTTACTATGTAGTACAAGAAAAAAAAATTGAAATGAAACTAAACGCACATACTTATGTAGGTACAAACAATTTCCAAAGAAACAGAAGGCTTTTTTTATCATCTTAAAAAGTACAGTAGTTCTGTATGCACAATGTATTCTTGTTATTGTTGTTAATTTTAACAAAGCGTCTCATCGAGTGGTTTATTGTTGTTAATGTTAACAAAGCGTCTCATCGAGTGTTCAATGACTACTTGAATGCAAAAGTATAAGAATTTGTGCCTTTTGAGTTAACATGCAAACAAAGCACTTTCAATAAAAATACACACATGCAAAAATCAAATGTGTACGAAACGATGTAAAAATTACCAACGTTGAACTTTGTTTTGCAGGCAAAGAGTGAATGTAAATTTGAGCGTATGAATAAATCAAGAAAAATTGTGATCTGTAAAGATGTTGAAAAATTTTGATTTTTAGCCCTATGTATTTCTTATTTGAAAATTCCAACATCTTCGCAAATTGATGTTAAATGTTAAATGTTGACAAGTGTGAAAAGGCTATTATTAACAATAAATAATAGCATATTTCATGAAAAATGTCTTTCTGGCAACCTTTTTGATAAGTTACATTTATACTTTATGAAAATAAACACTATTGCAGCAACATGTATCAGCAATATTAACAAATATGTTTAGATCAAGGATTTTGCTCAGCATTTTTCACTAGATTACCACAAATTTTAAATTCGCTCTTGGCTTGTTGCCACAGACCAGTGATTTATTGTAACATTAAGACAAACAAGTAAGAGGAATATTATGGATATTCGGCTATTCCGAATCTTAGATTCCCTGAATTATGGTGTGATAAGAAAAAAAATTTGCGTAAATATTTTTCTTTAGATATTTATATATTTATTTATAAATATATTTTATGAAACGCCCACTTCTCTGATTCCGCCCACAATTTGTCGGTTGTTGTGTATTGATAATTTGGAAACTTTGACTCTGGCCGTTCTTCAGATATACAGAAAAAACAACAACAAGGGATTTATGAGTAAAATTATATACAAATTTTTGTTCATATCTCAGCCATTTATGGACGGGTCAAGCTGGGGTCTAATCACCGCATTCCATACTATCGTATCGAATAAACTATTAATTTTTTTGCATACGATAGACACTGGCGTATCGAATGAAAACTCGATAAATGTAATGTCGAGTTACTCGATGTCGAATGATATTATTTCAAATTCAATACATTTCATTCGATATCGAGTTTCAAGATACCAAAATAAATAATTTCGATCAATTTTGCTCGATATCGTATGCGGTGATTAGACCCCTGAACTTCCATTCAATATACACACAGACAGACGGACCTAGAATATATAAACTTAACCCTTTCTACATGTGGGTAAAGCTTTAAAAATCTAAAGAGGTTAAATCGATCGAACGCGGTGGCTATTGGCGAGCCCCGTTGCGAAAGATAACACGCTCGCCGAACTTGGTCTTCAGTATTTCGCTTGTGTTGTACGCTGCCAAGTTCATAGCGTCGAGCTGGTCCCAAAACTACTGTGATATCATGCTCTTTTACACCCCGTAGTATCGCTTTTGGCGGTTGTTGGCGCACTGTTTTTATTAAAAAAAGTAAAATGTTCCGCTACAGCCACTGGCATGGAAAATGCACTAAACATTTAAACTTTGTATAGAGAGTTTAACTGTTCCAAATGCGACATCGTGCGAGAAGTGAGTTTTTAAAAAAAGAAAGTCCTCGTCAAAAGTCCTTGTTTCATCACTTTTTTCATTTACCGCAATCTTATTGCATATTCAATACAAACTATCCTACAATTCCTACAAACTATCGGATACACTTTTTTATATAGTTGTGTTAAATATAAATGCAACACGAATTGGTAGCAATACTATATCAAATATAAAGAAAATGTTGCCTCAGCAAATGCCATTAGTACTATTTTTCAGGGTTAAGAAACTGCAGTCGAAACCAAAAACTGTCGAACAAAACACCAAAATTTGTTTGCAACTTTTCGTATTTTGAGTTGGATTGACAGTGAACGCCTGTATAATTAGGGCCTATATTTCTTTCAAGATCAATTTATAATGACGCACAAGATTTTTTTTTACAGACGTATCAATTTATTTAATGATTTATTATAACGAATGTGAAATGTTGCTGCAACATGTTGTTTATCATTATTTAATGGTTTATATCAACAGCATTTCCAATATTATCATTAACTTAAATTATTACTGCAACATCTTTCAGTAAAACCAAATTGTAAACAGATAACTTTGTGGTTTTCATGGGCAACCACGTATGTCTTAACATAAAAATTTTCAGGAGAGCCGAAAAACCATTATAGATCAAACGATGGGCTAGGTATTGCACCTTTTGAACTTTATAATTTAGTTAAACAATCCGAATGGGTCCATTTGTTTTCAAAATTTTTTAGAACCATCTAAAGAGCGTTTAAAATTAAGCAATAAGGCATCAACATTTCAAAATCCAAAAAAAAATGGACAAACGCGGTTGCCCATGAAAACCACAGAATTGTTTGATAGATATGGCCACTAATTTAAAATGTTGCTGAAACATGTTGAAGAGAATTATATTTTAATATAATTATATTTTCTTTCAAGATGAATTTCAAATGTTGCATTAGATATTTTTTTTTTCTAACATCAGATTTTCTTTTTCAGACGCCTTCCTAACATAAAAATTAATATGAAATGTTGCTGCAACATGAATATTTAAACCAAATTTCAAGCAGCCTTTTTAAAAGCATTTATAATTTCACATATTTTTTGAATAAAATATAGCTGTAACATGTTTTTTCATTATTTCTTTTATATTTTTGTTAAAAGCAAACTAATTAGTATTGTGTTCCTAATTTTTGAAAAATGTTGAGCAGCATTTATTATTTCCTACGAAAAATTTAACATGTATCAATGTTACGTAGCTCGCGAGTTTGCACAACTTAACGTTTATATTTCTTCAAAGTATACGAAATTATTTTGCGTATGTAAACAAAACCAACATATCGACTTTCGACCCTTGGCGCGAAATTATCGTATATGCCAATTTTTTTGAAATTGAGATATTGATGCAATCTTGTTCTACATTCAAAAAGACAAAATATTGTTGACGAATTCCACTTCGTTGCTCCAAAAATTGAATGTATATTTTCATTTTGATATTGCAAGTGATAGCAGAGAAAAGTAGTAAAATGGCTCTCCTGTAAAATTTGGTTTTTGTAACATACGATAACTTCGCGCAAAGGGGTTGATATATTTTATAAAAAAAAGTTAATGCTCTTTTCTTTTGCTTAAAATTCCGCGTGAAATAAGATAAGCTTATATTATTTTGCGGTTGTAAAAAACGTGCTCGTAACTTTTTCACAAATGAAATCTATCAACTTTATTTCAAAGATATTTCGCAAAATATTTTTTCAAATAAATTTTAAGCGTTTTCACGGGAAATGTTGTTTTAAGCCTGGTACTCTGTTCAACATTTCACGTGAAATGCTGTCAAAATGCATATGAAAAAAACTTGTGCGGAATTTCCATGAAATAATGTTGATGGGAGTTGTACTCTGTTTATTTTGTGAAAAAGTACCGAAATGTTTCTGGCAACATTTTTTTTACAACTGCGAAATAATGTAAGCTGCCTTTATTTCACGTGGAATTTAAAGCAAAAGCAAAAAAGGATGACTTAATATTTAAAAAAGAAATATAAAATTAAAATAACACAATCGGTAACAGTTTTTTTATCCGTATTTACTTTTTTTTATTAAATTTTTTATTAAAAAAAAATAATTTTAGTAAAATGCATGTGGCGTTTGTTTACATACACGAAACAATGTAGCATACTTTGAAGGAATAAAAACGTCAAATTGTACAAACTCGTAAGATTGGTAACATTGATAAATGCCAAAATTTTCGTGTGGAATAATCAATGTTGCTCAACATTTTTCACAAATTTGAACAGAGTACTAGGCTTTAGTGACAAATATATTTTTGAAAGCTTAATGAAATAATGACTCAGCAACATGTTTCTAAATAAATTTTTGCGGTTTTTATATGGAAATTTTTTTTTTTTTTTTTTTGTTTGTTTCCGCTTGACAAATTGTCGCTAATTGAGTTGCAACATTTTTACAAAATGTTTTCCCCTTTTGAATTTCTGCAATTTTAAAAAATTTCAAATAGCAAAAACCAAATTCCCTTGATATTTTCAACTTTTTATAATCAATTCAAATTTATTTATTAAGCAAATATATTTTATGTTTATAAACAGTCATTTATCAGATTTTAAAACCCAAAGAAATTTCCTATTTATTTCACAGAAAAAACAAATTGAGTTGAGACAACTAAATTTATTGTAGAAATAAGTAGAGACAATCAAATTTTTAGCTGTAGCAAAAGTAATATTCATATCAGAATCAAAAAATTTTTAAATTAAAACAAGAAAATGTTAATTGCTGCAATTAAACTTTTGCAAACACCACTGACACTTCAATTCGATGACAGGAACCGAATAACCTTTTCGAGTTTTAATAAGTGTATTTGCCTCAATTAAATAATTTTTTCTGTGTTCATGTCTCTATCCCTTGTGTTTGTTAACTCTTCCACGTAATTCATTTTTATTTTTTACTTCTCATTTTAGTTTAATTTAACGCATGAAACTTATTTGATTTATTTATTAGTTTCTATTACAAACATTTTCTTTGACTTCAGTTTTCATTTTATTTAAAAAAATCCAAAGCACGTTTTATTTCAACATAATCTAAACAAAAAAAAAAGTTTTGCACCTGGTTTAACCTGCTGAGGGTAAAAATACAAAAAAAGCAAAAATAATAATCAATGAAAATGTTTTTGAATTTTATTGCAAAAAATATTACAGCTCCCTCTAGTCCTTCGCATCAAGGTCGTAAGTTATTGTATGCCAGTCGTGGCATGCGTGGCGGCAGTGTGGATTTACCCGACGAAATGGAAAAATCTCAATCTTCGGCCAGTACTTCACCATGTCCCTCCCCAGTAAGATATTTTCAGGTATTCTTTAGTTATTTATAATTTCATTTGATTTATAAAAATAAAAAATAAAATAATACTATCGATGATTAATCAACAGAAATTGGTAAATTATTCGATTTTGCTTTATATTTATGTTAACGAGAAATTTTATTTTATTTATTTAATTCACCTACTTTAATTTCTTTTTAAATTTTTCTTTATAGAAATCTCATCGTCTGCTGCCTACCAATTTGTATGTCATTCTCTACAATTTCAAAGCCAGACATGCTGATGAGTTGGATTTAAAAGCTGGTTATAAAGTAAGTGTAATTTGTTTTTTATTTATGGGAATATCTTGTTTTATGAGACATATTTATGTCTGTACTTGACCTCCTAATATGGCTTAGATACATACCTACATACATGCATACGAGTGGATATTTATTTGCTCGCTTACTTAACTTTACAAAATTATTCCTTCCTGCTGTTTGCTTACACACAAAGGATGTGTGTGTGTGTGTATGTCTATCTGTGTCCAAATACATTCATATCAATTTAATAATATCTCTGTGGTTGCAAATCTCCTTACTATTTATATCCCCATAGATCTCTTGGGTTAGTTTGTGTTCTTATTTGCTTAAAAGACTCCATGTGTGTAAGGGAGAGAGGGAGAGAGAATGATAATATGTGTGTAATCTGGCAATCATGTTGTGCTTAAAAATATATATATTTTTAAATCTTCTTAAATAACATAGAACATAATAAAACTTGTGTTATTTATTTTTTAAGGCAACCAGATCTTTAGATTATTTCAAAAGATAGCAAATTCTACTTTTTGCTTTAGAAGATATAGTAACAAAGTTCGAAATAGATCTACATGCTTTGAGTTAGCTGTTAAGCGTCTTAATTCTGTAGGAAGATTTTAAATAACGATTCTTGAAAACAACCCATCTCTCGTGTCATCAGACAACATGAGTATCTAATTTTTCCTCTTACAAACGGGAACCCCCTATTGGTTTAATTAGTTTTTTTTTTGCATCTGAGGAGTATTAAAAAACATTTTACAATAAAGATAATACAACAACTATCTTCAGTGTACATATAATAAAAAGCCAAAAAGTTGCAACAACAATAAAAAACTATGTTAAACATATGTTTATACCCATGTGACAATCTCAACGCTTAGCCAAAATCTAAACAATATTTCCCCAGGCAAAAAGTAATAAATACAAATTTATATACAAAATTTCTAAACAAAACTTTATTTTATTTTCATTCGAGTGACATGCGGTTGCAGCGATTTGACCATAAAAGGACAAAATAATAAAAAAAAAATTTATTTTAAATATTTAAGACTTTTATTGAAATATGACAGAATATTGTAATCTGGCTAAAATACAAAATATTTAAACAATTTCTCTAACATGAAACAAAATTTCCTAATGCTCTGTTTGAGCTTGCAAAAATGTTGAGCGACATTAATGTGGATATGTACTTTGTAATATATTATTAATACCAATTTTAATAACGTATGGAGTAGCTTTGAAATATTTGATTTCGATTTAAATTTTTTTTTTTTAATAATTTTTGAGCAGTCATTGTAAAAACTTGAACGAATAAATATCTTTTAAATATAATATTAATATCGTTTCTTACATTTTGGGGCTCAACCTTAAAAAAAACATTAAAGAAGATAAAAAGACGCAATTAGGACGAAGAATATTAAGACGCAATTAAGACGAATTATAATGGAGGAAGGAAATCTATTGTTATCTATGGTGGACAAGATGTCTCTTAGTCAGCTAATACTATGTTCACACTTGGGTTCTTAAACGCGTTTAAGCAGCTCGAACGTGATTAAGCTCTAATCACTTCAAAATCGAGATGATTACCCATACATTGAAGTGATTTGTTAATCACTTCAAATTGACATGATTACAACTAAATCACTTCATAAATCACGTAGAATCCAATGAACATACCTCAAATGTAGAATCGCCAATATGATCGTGTACAACCGGCCAAGATTTTTGCTTAATGTTTTTATTTTTTTTTTTCCTTAAATAATTCATAAATTTTCACAATTTCATCATTAAAATGATTAAAATAATTTTCTGATAACTTTATAAAAGTGTTTTTATAAATTTTTAATACTTTAAAGAAATATAAATTTGTTTGTTGTTTTTTTTTTTTGTGTGTTTGTTGTGTGTTTTTTTTTTTTTTCTTAATCATCTGTCATCTTAATCATCTCAAATGTAATGTGAACTGCTTTGATTAGCTTAATCAATATTTTGCTTAAACGCGTTTAAAACCCCAAGTGTGAACTTAAACAATTTTGAAATCGAAATTTAACTAAGATTTTTACGGCTTGTAGATAGGTCTGACTACTGTTTATAATTTTCCTGCAAAAAGTGAAAATGTGTTACTTTTGAGATGGCCTTTAGAGGAACAAGTGCGATACGTATGTAGATTTCACATTAAAATTGTGTTCTTGTGTAGTCAATCAGACCTGTCACATAAATCAATTCCGCTCGAAAGTGAATTCGAATCTTGCTTAACATAAAATGAAATCACTTTTGATTTATTTCTGTGACATGCCTGAATGTATGGATAGTATGTCAAAGGATTATGACAAAAGTTCCTGATCATTGGCGACTGTTTCTTCGCAAAGTTACTATTAAGTAAGATTTAGAAAACAAACGTTTGCATGTCATTTCACTCTTCTTATAACTAGATTTAAATGTCGCTCACACACTGGCTTGTTTGAATATTAGCGTATTTCAACAGAAATAAACATACCACCTACACACGTATGTACGCACAAAAAAAATCTCAAGTTATTTTGTGCATGCCCATAATTTATTGATTTAATTAAGATTTAAATTAAAAATTGCCAAAATTTTGATAAAAATTAAAAAACCGATTTTAAAAGCCCAATAATCGATTTCAGTATAAAATCGCATACGTAAATTCGATTGAAAAAAATCGATTCTTTTTACAACAAAATCGATTTTCGATTGGAATCGAAATCGATTTACCATTCCCTAGATAGAATCATATCTTTATGGACACAAAAGGGACGCATTTTTAAAAAATAGGACCACGAGTGGAGATTTTTGCATCTCAAACCGATTTTAATGAAATTTAAAACATAGATAGTTCCATATCTATATGGACCCACAAGGGGAGGTAGGGGCAAGTTCTGCCTCTCACAAGCTTTCAAACCGATTTTAATGAACTTTATATACATAGATTAATTCATATTTATATGTACATATAAGCATGATGCGTTTTTAATGGCGGCATGAAATAACACCCCAAAATATAACCCCCCAAAAAAATAATGAAATAACCCCCCAAAGCGTGGGACCTTATTTCATATGCAATAAAGCCCCATTTTTGAAAATGAAATTAGCCCCCAACGAAATGAAAAAACGCCCCAAACATAAATGAAATAATTCCCTAATTTTTGGGGGCTTATTTCATAAGAAATAAAGCACCAATTTCTGAAATGAAATAAAGGCCCAATATATGTAATACAATTAATTATACAGTTTTGTTTTAAAGAATCACGCGATATATATAATGGTATGATATAACAAACATAAGCTTCGCCAACTAAGGCTTTTCCGCATAGCCGGCCTTCGGCCGTGCGCAATGACTTTTTCCTCTATGGTATAACAAACACCGGCTTCGCTAGCTAAAGCTTCTCCGCATAGCGCCAGGATTTTCTCCTTTATAGTATACAAATACCGACTCGACCCGGCTACGCAGAGAAGCTTTAGTTAGCGAAGCCGGTGTTTGGTATACCATATAGAAGAAAACCATTGCGCACGGCCAAAGGCCGGCTATGCAGGGCAGCTTTTTTTATCGAAGCCGGTGTTCTGTATACCAAAGTGGATAAGTCCTTGCGCTCAAAAACCTTTTCATTATAAATTTGAAAATGAAATAATCCCCAAAAAAATATATTGGGGCTTTATTTCATAATGATTTCATATGAAATAATACCCCAATTAAAAAAATGAAATAACACCCCAAACAAAATGAAATAACCGCCCAAAAATCGTTTTTGTTGTTCTCTGTACAAATTTTTGGGGGGTTATTTCATGCCGCCTTTTTTAATACTATGGTGTAAGGTATCATATGGTCGGGCTTGACCGACTATACTTTCTTACTTGTTTTTTTATTGAATCTCTAACGAAATTTTCAATAAGTATCCAAATCTTAATCTTTATAGTTATTTCCAATGAAACATCTAGTTTTTATTGCAGTTTAAAGTTTATATACAAAAGTTAACAAATTTTCCAATTGTAGTGAAAGTAGTAAGAAACTTAGTAAAGTTAACGAACACAGCTTCGACAGCAAAAAATGTTGTTTAAGAAATTTTCCACAATACACAAATATGAGATTATTAAAACAAAAAAATACACTATTTGATAAAAATAAAAATTTAAGTTTTTTTTTTTTAGCAAATAAACAAAATTTTTCCATTCTGATAGGATTTTCGCCTATAACTTTAATTTAATTCCTATTCTGCCGCTACTTGACAACTCCATTCCAATACAAAATCAATTTAAATTCCAATCAATTCAATTCAAATGAGTTGGAAATGAATTGCTTACTCATTGTTCTAAATCATTTTGAATTAATTCAAAATCAATTCAATTCAAATGGATCTGTAAAATGAATTGCAATTCACTTTAAAAAATTCATTTGAATTGGAACCGAATTGCAATTCATTTGAAAAACGGAATGAAAAGGTAATTGGCTCAAAAGCAGTTCTGAAGTTTCGTTTAATGAATATTGTGGCAAAAGAAACCGAAAATGCAGAAGACGAAGATATTCCGCAAGAAGAACACGAAAGCGAAGAAGTAGAAAATAATATAAGGTGTTCCTTAGAAAGATTAAATCAACCAGAAGTAGTGCATCAAACTGCCAAAGAACCGAACTATTATCTTAATTTCAAAGACGTTGAAGGAGTTATAGATAGATACATTCAATTGCGAAGATCTTGATGTTCCCGTTAAATACTGGCTTTCTTCAATAGATGATTTGGTGAAAATGTTTAAATGGTCTAGTCAAGAAACAATAATATATGCACGAAAACAATTAAGAGGAGCTGCAAAGGCTTACATATTTAGTCAAAATAACATTTATTCATGGGAAATCTTTTAAGAGAAATTAATTAATGAATTTTGCTTACACGTAAAGGTGCATGTAGACGACATGTTTTTTACATCTGACTTGTCAACTTTTCAAGTCACATGTAATTGTGCATGTCTGTCAAAATTGCTGTTTTAGAGAAGGTTTATAATATTCGGTCACAAACGTACATGTAATTTGCTTCTGACATTGTCTCTGTTTTTTTTGCATAGTTATTGCAAAATCCAAAATAAAAATGCCGCCACGAAAATTTTTATTTACGCCGTAAAATAGTTTAGCCATCTTCACATATTTTTCTTTTAATTCAAAGATACCAATTTAGGATATTATAATGAAACGGTTTTTATATGTATATTTACATAAATTCTATTCAATGGTGCGATGATCATACATATCTCGGTAATTTAAAATATTAACTGCAGCCGGCTAATGATTCCGTCAATAGTAGACGCCGCTGCTGGTTTCTTCTCGGCATAGATTTCTGATGTCAGATGGTTTGTCAGAAGAAAATAGAGCACGCTCTAATTGAAATTTTGTCAGATGACTTTGCATCTGACTTTTACAGAAGCAAAATTAACAAGTTAGAGTGCTATATTCGGCTGTGCCGAATCTTTGATACCCTCCATCGACAGTTCGAATGTTTTAGGAGTAATATTTGTATGATGTTATTATTATCTTAAACTGTGACGATTTGTTTTTAGGCGACTAAACTGTTTTCCGGTAGTAGGGTTTATATGGGGCCTATGGTAAATTATGGACCGATCATCACGAAATTTCACAGTATCATTTATAGTCCTATAAAACTGTGACGAGCCAAAATTTGTTATGATTGCATTATTTTTTACGGTTTTAGGCGTACTAAACTGTTTTCCGGTAGTAGGGTTTATATGGGGCCTAAGGTAAATTATGGACCGATCGTCACGAAATTTCACAGTGTTATTTCTAGTCCTAAAAAACTGTGACGAACCAAATTTTGTTACGCTAGCGTTTTTTTAACGGTTTTAGGCGTACTAAACTGTTTTCCGGTAGTAGGGTTTATATGGGGCTTAGGGTAAATTATGGACGGACCTTCACGAAATTTAACAGCGGTATTTCCAGTCAAATAAAACAAATTTTTGCAAAATCTTATCTCATTCCGTGCCTTGTTCCAGCATTTATGTTATATTTTGTAACAAAATTATCAATTTTTTTAGGTGGTGGTTCCCCATTTTGATTCATAGCTCTGCTTAGGATAACTACAAGCAATTTGGCACCAAGTTTGTTCATTTCTTTTGAGTTGTTTGAAAGCGAGCGTGTTTTCAACAGACGGACAGACGGACAGGCAGACGGACATGGCTAAATCGACTTAGAATTACTCAAGGACCCAGAATATATATACTTTATGGGGTCTGAGATGAATACTAAAAAAGTTTCACACGGAATGACAAACTTAATATACCCTCTTCACAACTAATTGTGGTGGAGGGTATAAAAAGGTAACACACGACATGTACATATGTATTTTGCAGTGGGAAATTTGACATGTCAGATGACAAAAACATGTCGTGTACGGTCGCCTTAAGTAGTGGAGATGTGCACGAAAAACTACGAAACGGGAAGAAATTAAGTAACGAATCTTAGAGAAGCTATTTCTACAAAATGACTGAACAACAGGTTATATTGTCGATGGGGTTCAAGATCAGTCTGTAGTTAAAATAGTTTTATATGGAGCTACAAACTTTGAACAACTTAAAATTAAATTTATGGAATATGACCGTATTAAAGCATCTAAAAGTAATAGTCAAATACGATCGAAATGTTTTAATTGCAGATTAAATGGACATACTGCAAATAAGTGTCCAAATTCAAATCAAGGTTTAAAATGTTTTAAATGTCAAAGCTCTACTGCCATTAATCAAGGTCTTTTTCAAAGTAATGTGCCTAATGTTAATATTATAAATAATCCGAAAATTGATCCTATAGTTGAAATAGAAGGTAGCTTCAATTGGATTTTTAGAAACACGCCTACAAGTCAATGAATAAAGTTATGATGTTAATTTTTATATTATGCCATATAGTAATATGAATTACGATGTTATTTTGGGAAGAGAATTTTTAGAGTTATGTGAATTACGTATCGTTTGGGGTTGTTTATTTTTGAAAAAAAATTCCAATCCAAAATCTTCTCAAATTTCTTCTGAAAATGTTCTTGATAATATCAATGTTATTGAGAACATAATCGAATTGGATGTAGAAAATCAATTTAAAGATGTCGTTTATGAAATGTACAACACAAATGTGATAACTGTTCAACAAAGACACAGCTTATATTAAAAGATGAAACTCCTATTTATCAACGACCAAGAAGATTAGCACCTTTGGAAGAAAAAATTGTATCTGATCAAATTGGAGAATGGCTTAAAGATGACATCATTTGACCTTGTGAATCGGAATTTTCAAGTCCAATTGTTGTGTAGACGACCGCAAGCTTAACAAAGTATTGAAGATCAAATTGATAAACTTGTTAATGCAAAGGTATTTTCTACAATTGATCTCAAAAATGGGTTGTTTCACGTTCCAATGCATGAAGATAGTATGAAGTATACTGCGTTTTCAACAGCTGATGGTCAATACATGTTCAAAACAACTCCATTTGGTTTATGTAACTCTCCATCAAGTTTTAATCGATTTGTCTTCAATGTATTTTCAGATCTTAAAAAACAAAAGTTTGTTATTCAATATGTAGATGACATTATAATTCCTGCGAAAAACTTCGTTGATGGTATTTTCGACTTGAAAAAGTTAGCAAAAGGTAGCAGCAGATAATGGTTTGGAAATAAATTGGAAAAAATGTAAATTTTTAAAGACAAAAGTGGAATATCTTGGATATTCGCGTGTATATCCTTCCGAGCTTAAAATTGAAGCGGTAAAAAATTTGTCTGTACCCAAAACGGAAAAACAATCGCAAAGCTTTCTTGGGTTACTTCAGAAAATTTGTAAAAGATTTTGGTATTATAGTTTCCCCACTAACAAAACTATTAAAAAAAAGGAATAAAAAATATTACATTGGATAAAGAACAAATTAATGCGTTTGAATATGTGAAACGAAAACTTTTGGATAAACCAGTTTTGCAAATTTATGACCCTTTAGCGATAACTGAACTTCACACTGATGGAAGCAAGATAGGTTTTGGTGCAATTTTAATGCAACGTCAATATGAAACCGATTTTCATCCAGTGTATTTTTGGAGTAAGTCTACCTCCGATGCAGAAAAGAACTATCACTCTTATGAATTGGAGGTGTTAGCAATTGTTGAGGCAGTTAAAAAGTTACGAATTTATTTACTCGGAGTTAAATTTAAAATAATAACAGATTGTGCAGCTTTTCAAAAAACTGTAAACAAAAAAGATATTCTACCAAGAGTAAAAAGATGGACATTATATCTTGAAGTATATGATTATTCTATCGAACATAGAAAGGGGAACAGAATGAAACATGTGGATGCTCTTAGTCGGAATCCAGTCAATATTGTTAAATCTACATTAAGAGCATTCTTAAGAGCAAAACAAAATTAAGATAAAAATAAAGCTTTAAAAATAATTTTAGAAAAAGGTCTATTTGATAACTACCCTGCGGGAAATTTGTGTCAATTGGTCCAACACACTTGTCCAGGGAGTTGTGAAAATTAAACCGGTACAAAAAGAAAGACCTTATGATCAGTGAAAGGAGAACCAATCATGTAACTGGTTTATGAAGAACAAAAAGGTAGAAAAAGTAGTGATTTACAATAAAGTCTTCACCGGTGGTGTGACACATTTTTTGGGACTTTATAAAATTTAGTACTTGAATTTAATTCTAGGACTTGTTTTAGTGAAATTATTCTACTTTGTATTGAAATAAAACTACATTGTGGTAACTGTCACTAAACACGTCCATTGAGAATAGGTGTGTGACTGGTCAAATGGTGTCAATTGACCCCCTCCAATGACAACCCCATGAAAATGTGATAGGTCTTATTCATATAAAGTGTTAGAACTAGAACCGGTCTCTACGACCAAAGACCTATCACGGGACTACTTTGGTGTCAGTTCGCTTTCCTCTAGGGTAGTTTGTCTGTGATGACATTTTGATGAAAAATGAAAATAGGAACGATGTTTTTGTAGTTCCAGAATCTTTACAAAAAGATATAGTCAAGAAAGCACACGAAAGAGGTCATTTTGGAATAAAAAAAAAAACTGTTGACATTGCAAAAGGAATAATTTTTTGATGATTTAAAATCTTAAGTGGATCAAGTTATTCAATAATTATGAGCCGTAAACGAGACAAACAAGAAGGACTTTTATGTCCAATACCCAAAGATGATTTGCCATTAGTAACGTTACATATGGATCATTTAGGACCAATGAATGCAACTTCTAAAGGTTATACATATTTGTTAGTAATTGTTGACGGGTTTTCAAAATTTACATGGATTTATCCTGTTAAAACTACTTCAACTGAAGATGTTCTAAATCGATTCGAAGAACTAACAAAAATTTTTGGTTTCCCGCAAAGGATTATTATAACTGAAAAAGATCCAGCATTTACATCGAATGATTTTGAAGAGTTTTGTGCTTCTATGAATGTACAACATTTGAAAATAACCACTGGAGTACCAAGAGGATATGGTCAAGTTGAACGTGTTAATGCGGTCATTTGAGTTTTATCAAAACTTGCTATAGATGATCCTAGCAAATGGTATAAATATGTAGACAAAGTCCAAAGGTGTATAAATTCTACATATCATCGAGTAATTAATAGAACACCACATGTAGTTTTTACTGGAGTTTCAATGAGAACAGAAGATGACAAGAGAATAAATGATATTATACATGAGGAACTAATTGAATCATATTTTAACATACGTGAAGAGCAACGAGTACTTGTTCGGGATGATATTTACAAAAGCCCAAGAAGAACAAAAGAGACATTATGACAAAAACAAAACAAATATGAAGTCGGGGATATGGTCGCAATAAAAAGAACGCAATTTGGAAATAACTTGAAATTAAAGAATAAATATTTTGGCCCTTATGTAGTTACGAAAGTAAAATCTAATAACAGATATGATGTCAAAAAAGCAGGAAAGTGTGAAGGGCCTGATACAACATCAACTTCATGTGACCTCATGAAAATGTGGAATATCTAATCGGACACCGATAGAAGTCTGGATTGGCCGTGTGGATATGTACTTTGTAATAAATCTATATATATAAAATTGTAACGTTCTTGACTGACTGACTCACTGATTCATCATCGCACAGCCTAAACGCCTGAAGCTAGACACTTGAAATTTGGACCAGAGATTGGTCACTCCCCAAATCGATCCAATAAGACGGGATTTTTGGAATTTCGAATGTTTAGGGGGTAAAAAAGGGTAAAAACGGAAAAATTCGGTAACCTTATATCTCCAAAACTAAAAGAGATACAAAAAAAATTTAATACCTATCGTAGTTCTTTAGAAAAATAAGCGGACAGGTGTCTGGTACTTTTTTGAAATTCAGCCCTATTTGGGAGTAAACGTGTAAAATCTGAATTTTAGTACTTTTTTGACACCCCATCTATCTTTTGAACCAATAAACATAGAAACAAAGTTAATACCGCATTCGAAACTTATCAAAAAAATACGAATATAAATTTGGTACTTTTTCGAAATTCGAACATTTAAGGGGTAAAAATCGTAATTATTTTTGGTACTTTTTTTAAAAAACATTTTTTTCATTTTTTTAAATATTCGTACTAAATTATGGGCTGCCACTATAATACTGAAATTTTTTATACTTTAATGGGGTGAAAAATAGTACCAAAAAGGGGGAATACAGGAAATTTGATATTTTACTTAACTTTTTGGTATTTTTTAAATTATCGTTATGTTGGACCTAAAAACATAAGATTCAACATGCAATGTCGTGAGTGGATTAGAATCTATGACGGAACTTTTTGGTACTTTTTTGTTCTTTAACTGGTACTTTTTGAATTTCCTTTAGTATTGGACCTAGAAACATAAAATTCAATATGCAATGTCCTGGATGGATTAGAATCTATAAGAATGAACTTTTTGGTACTTTTTTATTCTTTGATTGGTACTTTTTGAATTTCAGTTGGTATTGGACCTAGAAAGACCTAGAAAGATAAACATTCAAGGCCCTGAGTGAATGAGAAAATAAGTTTTGGCATGCAGATATGTCCACGAAGAAAAAGGAGACGCCAACGAAGTAGCGGGTTAAATGCTAGTCATTAATAACAATTTTAATAACGTATGGAGTAGCTTTGAATTATTTGATTTCGATTTTAATTTTTTTTTAATAATTTTTGAGCATTCATTGTAAAAACGTGAACGAATAAATATCTTTTAAATATAATATTAATATCGTTTCTTACATTAATAATTTCACACGAAAATTTTGAAACGTATTAAAATTATCTATTTCGCGGTTTTCCAAAATTTTACTTTGTTATTAGTAAGAAATATGTATACATATTTCGACGAGCGAACATTTGAAAAGAAAACATATGGAATTCTCTTTGGTTGTCGGAAACATTCTGTCAACTATTGTTGCTTTTTTTGTAAAAAATCAAAGTAAATGTCAATAAAGAAAAGTTGAACAAAGCGTGTAGCCGAGTACCGAAAACAAAAATCATACCCTCTTTCTCACCCGCAATATGCTACCCAACTAAATGTTTTCCTTCTAAATATTTCCCTGTCGAAATGGTGACTTAGTGCCCATTTACATTACACTATTTATGTCGTTCCGATTCTTACCTTATAGTCGCGAGGGGAGAGAGGGGTACACAAGCGAGTGTACTCTTCGATTTGTTTTGTTCGCTCTTTTGTTCTCTCATTTGACGAAAAATGTATTATAGTTCGGTGGCACAGAAAAAGTTGTAACGGCAAAAATCGAACAATGTTAATATAAGAGCGACTTCAAAGAAAACGGGCACATATAAGAACCCGATGTCATCGTCCAGACTTGCAATTTTTGTTCCAGCAATTCTTGAGTTTATTGATGAGTGGGGTAAGAAGATTGGGAGGCATTCAGTATCATGTACTCTGCAATTCTGTTTTGCTTTGTAATTTTCCCACTTTTCAACTTGAAGTTGGCTGTAGGTGTATTTGTATATAAAAAGGAGAAGAGAAAAGACGCGATAAAAGTACAAAAATTGCAAAACTATAAATTAATAATCTGGACAATAATTTTAAAACAGATTTTTTAAAAATTGCAAGTCTGGGCGATGACTATACAATTACAAAATTAAGTCTATGAAATTTTTCTTGCAAAAAGACTGAGTTTATTGGTGAGAAGGGCAAAGAATATGCCATTAAAACCTCCCCTCCCACCCATAAGACTTTCAGAAAGAAAACTTTCATGGTGTGAACCGAGACTAAAAGTACTTAAAGTTTCGTAAAAACTATTAAGTTAAATTTTTATTTCCTCGACCTTTTTTTAATAAAAATAAAAAGTTTGGCCTCGAACTCGAAAAACTTTTTATTTTTTTTTTTCGTAAAAATACTATGAGCTGCACTTGTTTCGCACATAAAACAAAAATGTTGCTAGATGCTACCAAAAGAATTTTTTTTTCTTATATTGAATTTTTGCATATTTCGCACGAATACTGAACAAAAACTGAGAACAAACTTTCAACTTAAGTGATTTGTGAGACTTTAAATGTTGTTAAGAATTCGCTCATTTAACTTACAGCATCTCTGCTTAGGCCGAGGCACATAGAATACTTTGTATTTATACGTCGCTTTTTTCAACTTATAACAAAGTGGATGTACAGGCTTTCTTATAAGCTTCGTCAAATAACGTACGCTTCCGTTAACGTAAAAACTAAAGTTGGGCTACTTTTAACTTTTTACTTACGTTGATTTATTGGATCATTAACCCTGCACGGTCGAATCGACGAAGCTCATTTAGATTTTAGCATATAACTTTTTTTTGAGTGTTCAAATAATGGGCTCCACGAAAAGCCCCCCAATGAAATAACGCCCAGGAAATAACCCCGAATGAAATAAACCCAAAAAAATAGGAAATAACACCCAAAAGCAGTGAATGAAATAACATCGAAAAATAAATGAAATAAACCCCAAAACGAAAACGAAACAACCCCCAATATTTGGAAGTTATTTCATATGAAATAATAACCAACGAGGAAAATAAAGTAACCCCCAATGAAATAAACCCCATCAGCAACAAAAATGAAATTATGCCCAAAAGTCATAAAAGAGTCAGTTTCACCAAGGATTTCATGAAGACAATATGGACCAACAGCAAAGTCGCAAAATCATTGAAATGAATCGTGTGGAAATCCACAGGAGTCTTCTTCATATTAAGGATATATTCGGCTCAAAAATATTGCTGCAGTTATTTTACCCGCCCGTAGATCCTTGTAGCCCTGCTCAATTTTTGCAGTTCGGAAGACAATTTGCCTTTTACGTTTGGCGTTTACACAGCTACCTCCACTGTTTAAATAGAATTGTTTTTCACTTAAAGAATATAGAAATTAGCTATTTCTTTGTTTTCCACCAATAATTTCGAATTCCATTTTTTTAAATATTAACACGAGATGATGTAAAGCGTCCGAACTTCGATTCACAACTGAAAATATTTTATGTTTTACAACAACTCAACTCAACATGCAAGGCAGATTGTACTCATATGTTGACACTGTTATTCCAAAAAACAGTTACTTGAATTCTCAAAAAAAAAGAAAAATATCAAACTAAGCAAATGAAATAAACCCCAAATAAAATGAAAAAAACCCCCAAAAACAAACAGCTCTAAAAATGAAATGAAATAAAAAATGAAATAACACCCAAATTAAACACGCTGTCGGATAAGATCGCAAGACGTATCATTTGTTTTATTTTAATTCTAAAATACAATTACACTAAATTTGAAATATTGTTTTTAAGTTTCATTGAATTTTTAATAGCTCCCTAATTTTTTCATTTCATAACTGCATTTATGTAAATATGTATTTGGTTTTGCTTAAAATAATTCTTTGCATTGCAATTGTAATTGAGAACAAAAAAAATTAAAAGTTTTACTTCTTTCGTCAAGTTTTTTTTTTTGGTTCATGAAGTTGTTGTTGTCAGCTAACTGCACAGAAAACTGGTTTTTAAGTAATTATGTACCTATTAAGCAAATTTCTCTAGAGTTAGTCTGCATTGTACATTCGAACACTTAAAATAAATATTAAATTGGTCACTAAAAAACAAAATCGTTTGATTATTTCAAAGCCATAGAACTAAATCTTGTTGGGACATACATTGGCGACCGTGACAGGACGGTCTGTAATAAAGTGAAGATAATTTCAATAAAATTATTTCAGAATTTAAACATTTTGTTACTGCCGTTTTCTTAATTTACGAACCGAAAATATCTCTGAGGTCCTAAGTAGTATATTGTAGTTGCTGGCGATTGGAAACCCACAAAATGGAAAAAGACGATTTTGAAGCACAAGGTGGCTCGGAAGTGTCGCAGAAACAGGCTCAAGCTGGTCCAGAACTGTCTGCGCTAAAACAAGATCGTGCGAATATGAAGAAAAACATTACAAATCTTAAAAAAAAGGTTGAAAAGGATGGAAAACAAGTTGATGCCACAATTCTGGAATGCCGTTTAGAAATTTTGGAATCATACTTTAAACAATTAAACCACATCCAAGGTAAAATTGAGCAGCTTTATGTGTAGAACTGGGAGTCTTACTTATTGTATCAAATTTTGTCAAAAAGAAAAACACCAGTTCAGATTTTAATTTCAAATGAGTATTGCAGCTCCTTGCTGCTTGTTTATTTAACAAAGTAAACTTACATACTAAAAATTATAATTAAGATTGATTTGGATTTAAGTTTTGCAAAAATGAGAGAGAAAATGAGGGACTCAAATTCCAATTGAGTGAAAAAGAAAACCGTTCAGTTTGGAATAAAAAAAAAAAAAGAGAGGAGAAGATAAATGCAAAACCAAAATACTTCATTACACTGAGAAAAAATATAAGTAGAAAAGAAAGAAAAATGTAACAAAAAAAACTTAAATAAATAACCTTTGTTGACTTCACGTCAACATACTCCCGGGCACGAGTGGACATGTTTATGGAGATGACGCTAAGAACTGATTGGACCGGGGGGGGGACGCACGGAGGGGATCCTTATTCCTCCGAATCGCTCCCATGATGAGCCACTTGATCGCTCTGTAAGCTGTCCCCGTAGTAGACTCCGGGAATACCGGGTTCGATGCCGCTGCCGTCGTCCTCTGGGCTGTCTGATAGATCATACGGCAGGGGGTTGGGATCGTCCTCAAAGCTGGAGGAAAGATCGTCGGTCGCATCCCTGTGTAGGAGGGTGTGGTGCCTGGCATTACAAAATTTGTCCGGCGGTAACGGGAATTGGCATCGAGCTCGGGATGGACACCAATGTCTTACGTGGTCGAAAGCCAGACAGTTGAGGCAATATCCCTTGTTGAGGATGGATAGGCGTCGCATGGTAGGACTAAACCCCTTGAACGTGCGGCAGTACTTCAACGGATGGTTCAGGCTGCAGAGGTGGCATTTTGGCTTTCCGGTAGTCTAGATGTTGAGAAAAAGAAACAGAGAAGTACATAAAGTATTAAATGACATAGAGTGCAATTGAGATTTCTGGATCTCTTAAGGCAAAAGGGAGTTTTTTTTTTTAAATTAGTGAGTAGCATTAGAAGAAATTTTGTTTGCGTGCTGAGTATTGGTTGGAAGTAAGCACAACTTTACTATGGGGCGTAATATAGTACCATTTTTAGTTCGAACTTCTGCTACTCGAATCTTTCCATCTCGACCCTGGACAATTTTAGTGACACGACCCAGGAGCCACTCAGTAGGCGGTATAAAGTCCTCCTTGACTATGACGATATCATCAGGTTTCAGGTTATCTCGTTCTTTCTTCCATTTAACACGTTTTTGGAGTTCTATGATATACTCTGATTTCCATCTTCGAGCAAAGATATGTTGAAGGGCTTTGAGTTGCTCCCATCGCTTCAAATATGACAAGTTTTCTATGGGAGGTTCTTCAGGAGCTTCAGGTAGAGCAACAATTGGGGCACCTCTAAGTAGATGTCCCGGGGTAAGTGGTAGAACTTCATTTGGATTTTCGGTGATAGAGGACAATGGTCTGGAGTTTAAAACAGCTTCAATTCGAACAAGAAGAGTGGAGAATTCTTCGAATGTGAATGAGAGGTTAGCAACAACTTTTTTGAGGTGAGTCTTCATACTTTTTACAGCAGCCTCCCAGAGGCCGCCCATATGAGGCGCGTAGGGAGGAATGAAGGACCAAGTGACTCCACGAGACCCGTATTTTTCAGCCAAAGCCTTTTCTGTTGATTTTAAGAATTCATTATGGCTTTTCAGAAGCGCGCTACTTGCCCCTAGGAAATTCCTGCCATTATCCGAAAACATGGTCTTTGGAAGTCCTCTTCTCCCTACAAATCGATCAAAACAGGCTAAAAATGCATCAGTGGAGAGGTCTGAACAACTTTCTAAATGTACAGCACGAGTCGAGAAACACACGAAAACCGCTGCGTATCCCTTAAGAATTTTAGCATTTCTCAAGGTGGAGGATTTTATGTGGAATGGGCCAGCAAAGTCCACTCCCGTATATGTAAATGGTAAGGAGAAGTTGACTCGTTCAGGGGGGAGCGCCGCCATGATTTGATTGTTGACTCTATGTTTGTAGATGGTGCAAGTTCTGCATTCACGAATACATTTACGCACGAGATTTTTAAGTCTAGGGATATAAAAGCCTTGCCTGATAGCTCGCAGCATAATGTGATGTTCGGCGTGCAGCAGAATCCGATGCGTAAAATCAACCAGGAGTTTTGCAAAGGCGGATCCCTCTGGAATAATAATCGGATGGCGTTCTTCATAGCTTAATCCGGCATTAGTTAGTCTGCCGCCTACTCGCATTATACCATATCTGTCGAGAAACGGGTTTAAGGTTAGTAATCGGCTGTTTCGACTTATAGGTTTCTTATCTATCATACACTGGACCTCTCGATCGTAGTAGATTATTTGCGCTATGGAGATAAGCTTAGTTTTCATATTAACAATTTCGTTCGACGTTATAAATTTTTCTGTTGAAAATGGTTTCTTGAGAAGACGATTTATAAATCGTAGACAATAACACATGATTCGTATTGCCTTTTCAAAGGAGGAGAAATCTTCAAGCAGGTCTTTATACTGAGCTTCTAGATAAAAACTTTTTACTTGTTTGGTTTCCAAATCTGTTGGGTCGAAAGTGCGCGGTGTCGGCCAAATATCTTTAGGACTTATAAGCCAGGGGGCCCGTTCCACCATAATTTGTTGTCCGTTAGCTCCTGAGGAGAACAACCTCTTGTGCCTAAATCTGCAGGATTTTCTTCACTCTTAATGTGTTTCCAATGATTTAGGCTGACAATGTTTAAGATTTGCGCAACTCGATTTGCGACAAATGTTTTTAAACTGTTTGGGGGTTTTTGTAACCATCCTAGCACTATGGATGAATCTGTCCACAGGAATAATTCGTAAGTGAAGTTACAGTTCAGGACAAAATTTCTCATTAGTTTTGCAAGTAAAAGAGCTCCGCACAGCTCGAGCTTAGGAATTGTAGTCTTTTTTATCGGGGCAACCTTTGTTTTTGCAACTAACAGGTGACTACTTATATGGCCTTCTGGGCTCTCCGTTCTGATATATAAGGAGCCACAATATGCCTTCTCAGAGGCGTCGCAGAAGCCATGTAGCTGTACATTACATTGCGGTGAAAAGTCTACCCACCTTGGAATTTTTATATTTTCAATATAAGAGAAATTTTTCAAAAATGTGTTCCATTTATTAAGTATTAATGGAGTGACGCCCTCATCCCAGTCGGATTTTTCCTGCCACAATTCTTGCATGAGCAGTTTCGCAATAATCACAATAGGGCCTAGCCAACCGAGAGGGTCAAATAATCTGGCAATAATTGACAAGATCTTTCTTTTTGTTGTGGAAGAGGTGATTTCAATATGCTGAGCCTCATAGTAAAACGAGTCCAATGACGCATTCCATCGGATACCTAGAGCCTTAGTGGTGCTGGCTTCATCAAACTTCAAAAAATCGCGATCTAAAAGATCTTCACTGGATAAGTGTTCAAGTGCTAAAATATTATTGGCTGTGATTTTCTTCAATGGAAATCCAGCAGACTTCAAAACTTCAGTCAGCTCACTTTGCTTGAGCCTGACTTCTTCAAGAGTATGTCCACCGCTAAGGATATCATCCACGTAGACTTCATCTTTTAAAATTGTTGAGGCTTTAGGAAACATACCTCGAGAATCTTTACCAAGCTCATGTAGAGTCCTTATCGCTAAAAATGGTGCGCAATTGACTCCAAATGTCACAGTTTTCAATTGAAACGTTTTTACAGCTTCATTCGCAACATTACGAAACAAAATTCTCTGATACGGACGATCTTCTTCATGAACCAAAATTTGACGGTACATCTTCTGGATATCTCCTGTAAACACGTATTTATAGTTTCGCCAGCGTAGAATGACCTGCATCAGATCTGCTTGTAGCGTAGGGCCTTGGTATAAGACATCGTTCAGGGAGAATCCGCTTCCCGTCTTTTTCGAGGCATTGAAGACCACACGCACCTTTGTAGATTTACTTTCAGGTTTTACGACTGCATGGTGTGGGAGAAAAAACGACGAATGAATTTCTTGCTTAGGTTCTATGCTGCCAACCTTTTCCATGTGGCCTAAATCTAAGTATTCTTGAAGAACTTTTTCGTATTCTTTCTTAAGACCTGGATTCTTCTCTAAGGTTTTTTCCATTCTGTAGTATTGTGCCAATGCTATGTTTCTTGAAGGGCCTAAGAATACTTCATCTGGAAAGTTTTTCTTGAATGGGAGTCTAACTATATAACGCCCATCAGATTGACGACGAGTGGTCTGCTTAAAAAAGTCTTCGCAATAGACATCTTCATCGGATTGTAGGCAAGTTTTTTCGGCCTCTTCTATCTCTCAAAATTTTCGTAGCTGCTCATGCAGGGCTACATCATCTGAAGACGATACGGTTGTATGGAAGGCTCTAATTTCTGAGACTGGCTCACGACCCGATAAATACCACCCGAAGTGAGATTCTCTTGCCTCTAGACTTTTTTCGATATTCGATTCCACCCCAGGTAAATTGATAAATGGCAAGTAATCACTACCGATGATCATGTCTACGGCAGCTGGCTTAAAGAAATTGGGGTCAGCTAATTTCAGGGCTTTAATTTTTTATAAATTGAAAGATCGGATTGGCCTAGAAGGCAGAAAATGTGTCAGATTAGGAACCACAATTGCTCTAATTTTTATCTTAAAGTCTGAGATCCGTGACCGAACTGTAACGGAGCATATGCCGGTATATTTGCCTACTATTGTGCCACCGAGACCAGATACTTGAAAGGTTTGAGCTTCCAATGACAAAGCAAGATTTTGTTGAAGACGTTTCGAGATGAAACTTGTTTCCGATCCCGCGTCTAACAATGCCCTTATAGTAAAGAATTCACCTTCATGTTGTACTTTAACTAGAGCGGTAGGTATAATTGTTGTACCCCTGTGTTGCGAAAAATATGTTTGAGTTTGTTCGGTGACTGGTGCTGGAACGTTTCGCGCCGTTTGTCGGTCTGAATTTTGTTGAGTGCTTGAGCCAGATGGCCTTTCATCATCTCGTGGATGAGGTTGCGAGGGTGTAGTTCGAGGAGGACAACTTTCACCCCTTTCTGTTTTATCTAAATGTAGCAAGGTATGATGCCTTTTGTTGCATTGAGAGCAATTCCTTGTACTTGAACATTTTGACTTAAAGTGACTGTTCGATAAACAGTTGGCACAGTATTTGTTAGCATATACAAATTTTATACGCTCTTGTACTGACAACGACTTAAAATGTTTACACAATTTAAGCGGATGATCCTGTTTGCACTTTTTGCAGCTAAAATTATTTTTGTGATCTTTTTCTTGCGTAAGAAAACTTTGCGACTTAGAGGTACCAGCTTCTCTGGTAGTCGGCTTACGTAAATTAGTAAATGTTTCTAAAGTCTCAATTCTCTCATTTAGAAACTTGCTAAGTTGATCCCAAGTAGGTAGTTCCTTGTGATTACTCAATGATATTTCCCAAGCACGTGAAGTTTTTTCTGGTAATTTTGAAGTACAGATGTGCATTAGAAACGGGTCATTACTAGGAATTTCTACCTCAAATGATCTCATTATATTCAACCCATCACTTACGATATTCTTAAGTGACCTCAAAAATTTTAAAGTTTCGGTTGGAGGGGACTGAATGCCATAAATCTTCCGGATTTGGTTGTTTATCAAAATTCGTTTATTTTCGTATTTATTTTTCAAAGCCTTCCATGCTAATTCAAAATTAGAATCTACTAACTCATAGTCTTTTATGAGTTGGTAGGCCTCCCCCCTCGTTTTACTGTGCAAGTAATACAATTTATGGGCCGGAGCTACTGAAGGCTCATTTCCTACGACTGCCATAAACATGTCCCGAAAAGCTGGCCATTCATAAAATCCCCCTTCAAAAGTTTGAATTTCTACCGCTGGCAACTTTAGGGCTGATTGCCGAGAAACTGATTTTTTATTTTCCTTTACCATGTCTAATATTCTGGCTTTTAAAACTTGGCACTGTTCACTAACCTCTTCATATTTAAGAGAAACCTCATCCTGAAGATCTTCCTCTTCTTTCACTTTTTCATCATTTATTATGAATTCATCATAAGTCTCTATCATTCTCGACCACCTTCTGTCTAACTCTGTCAACTTGACTTCCAATAATGAAGTTGTTAAATTTTCCGTAGGTATTTTGTTGAAATTGTTGCAAAAAACAGCAAGTTGTTGAATATCATACTTGCATTTCCTCTTGGCGGCCATTTTGAAGCTTTAAGTTCAAATACTTAAGTCTCAAATCAAAACGAAAAAACTCCTATAAATTCCCCCGAAAATATTTAATTCATAGAAGAATGGTCACCTTTTGCCGTAATAAATATTTACAAAAGTATTGGTTGCCAAAATTTTATTATAGTACCGCCTTATTAATTTTCAATCTCCAAAACTAATTGCCCATTAAAATTTTATTCGTTTGAAAATGTATCGCCCTCACTTCAAAATAAATATTTTTTTTTCCATTTATTTAAATGAATTATTTTGCGGGCCTCGTATTTTATTTTTCTATACCACCGTAATATTTAAGAAATCTTTTAAACCAAAATAAAATTTTATTTCAAGTAGAATTTTTCGCATTTATTTTCATGGACCGCCTTAATGTTTTAATTTTTCGTAGTATTATGATTGGTAATTTATGAACGTTTACCAACACTACCTTTTATAAAAATATTTTCCTCTAACTCACTTTATACACACACACAATAAAACTCCACTTATTTACTTTTTCAATGTAGTATATAAAAAAAAACAATAAAAAAAACTTATTTCAACTTACAGTCTTCTTCTCGCCAAAATCATATTGTGGCTTTCTTATGCCGGCCATTGTTGTTGTTAAACCTGTAGTTTTTGTACCTGTTGTTGTCTTAAAGTTGTTGTTGTTCCTACGTGTAGAGGTTTCCCGAATATTCTATTCGCTTTTACTTTGTTTGCTTTAATTTTTTATGAGATTTTATTTTTCTTATTTTAAATTAAAGCTTTATGTTATAACAAAATCACTATTTTCCCAACTTTAATATATGTACTTTTTTTTTGTTTCACCCTCTTTTCCAATTTTTACTTAAAAATTTTTCCTTTTTATTTAAGGCACTTTAAACTTTCTTGTACATACTCAATTGTCACTTTCAATATCACTTTGTTTTCTATTTTTTATTTTGTAATTGGTTTTTTCTTTTTACTTTTTTTTTTTTGTTTTAATTTAGTTTATTTAAATTTTAATTTTACACGCGTCCTCACTGTATAAAAAACTATGGATTTGATTTTTTTCCAACAACTTCTTTATTTGTACATTCCAATGTACATATGTACCTTTGCCATGTTGTTATTGTGGTATGTGTGAATACAGTTTTCATTTTCTGATTGACGCTAACCTAGGGTTTACACTTGCAAGTGCAAGTTCGAAAAACTCAATACACTCACACATTTTTACTAACACCATCACATTTCGTACTTGCAGCCCAACTTGCAAGAGAATTTGCTTGCAAGTGAATTTTTGACACTTGCAGTAACCCTGCCTTTACACATGCAAGTAATTACTTGCAAGTAGTATATACGTATTATCAACGAAAAAGTCGAAGAAAAAGCCGAAAGTCTTGCAAGTAGCTTGAGTGTTTACACAGTCAGTTGTAAGTTCATTTTTCAAATGTTCTCGAAGCGAAAACATCCTATAAAAAAACTTTGTTTTTTTGGTTTAACAACATTACCATGTTAAAAATATTAACAAGTTATAACAAAATAAATTAAATAATTCCTTCTTTATTTAATTTTTGGTCCATCTTGATGAAAAAATTATGTTTATTTTATAAAATTTCTGACTCCAGTATTGCCGTAGTGGCGATTTCATAATATTACTGAGAAAATATTTTTCATTAACAATTTTTTTTCAAAATGCTTGAAATTTATGATAAAATTACCATTGAGATGGGTTGTTGTATAGTTGTTCTCTTTTTTACGTGTTATTTTTTATTAATACACAGAAAATTCGCTATAAACATAACTTTTATATTACTAAGTACTAGTAAATTGATACAAAAGTCATCCATGGTAACACTGTTTCTTCATTTGTCATTTTACTTGCTGCAAGTGTCAAAAATTTACTTGCAAGCAAATTCTCTTGCAAGTTGGGCTGCAAGTACGAAAAATGTGATGGTGTTAGTAAAAAAGGGTGAGTGTATTGAGTTTTTCGAACTTGCACTTGCAAGTGTAAACCCTAGGTAAGTAAAATGACAAATGAAGAAACAGTGTTACCATGGATGACTTTTGTATCAATTTACTAGTACTTAGTAATATAAAAGTTATGTTTATAGCGGATTTTCTGTGTATTTATAAAAAATAACACGTAAAAAAGAGAACAACTATACAACACCCCATCTCAATGGTAATTTTATCATAAATTTCAAGCATTTTGAAAAAAAAATTGTTAATGAAAATAATTTCTCAGTAATATTATGAAATCGCCACTACGGCAATACTGGAGTCAGAAATTTTATAAAATAAACATAATTTTTTCATCAAGATGGACCGAAAATTAAATAAAGAAGGAATTATTTAATTTGTTTTGTTATAACTTGTTAATATTTTTAACATGGTAATGTTGTTAAACCAAAAAACAAAGTTTTTTTTATAGGAAGTTTTCGCTTCGAGAACATTTGAAAAATGAACTTACAACTGACTGTGTAAACACTCAAGCTACTTGCAAGACTTTCGGCTTTTTCTTCGACTTTTTCGTTGATAATACGTATATACTACTTGCAAGTAATTACTTGCATGTGTAAAGGCAGGGTAATAGAGTAAGGGAACGGTTGGAAACAAAACAAAGTAATTGGCGCAAGATAATTATTCAATATAAAAGAGAGTGACAGGTTGCTTATTGTTTTTTGTAGGTTTGTGTGTGTTTATAACTAAAATGTAATCAGTGTTGGTACCGTCTTCAATTGTGTTTGCCAAGTAGACTTCTCTTAAGAATTAACTGCTTTGTTGTTGTAGGGTGCCCTTGATGATTGTGGGAGATGTCTTCTTCAAAAAAGCAATGCTAGATGATGATTTTTTCCAACAGACCTCTTGCCTGCTGAACAAATTATTGCCTTGATGCAATTGTAGCGTTAGGGATTCGCTATCTTCTATTGATCGGGATGCCAATGGAAGATTTTTACAGACCTCGCTGTCTGTTAAACAAATTGTAGGTTATGTTGTTACGGTTGAACAAATAACGCAGCCAAAAGTAGTGGACAAATTCCACCAGATATCCAGTCCTAGCTCCTCTAGGACTTTTCGAAGGACCAAATGTAGAACTGGGAGTCTTACTTATTGTATCAAATTTTGTCAAAAAGAAAAACACCAATTCAGATTTTAATTTCAAATGAGTATTGCAGCTCCTTGCTGCTTGTTTATTTAACAAAGTAAACTTACATACTAAAAATTATAATTAAGATTGATTTGGATTTAAGTTTTGCAAAAATGAGAGAGAAAATGAGGGACTCAAATTCCAATTGAGTGAAAAAGAAAACCGTTCAGTTTGGAATAAAAAAAAAAAGAGAGGAGAAGATAAATGCAAAACCAAAATACTTCATTACACTGAGAAAAAATATAAATAGAAAAGAAAGAAAAATGTAACAAAAAAAACTTAAATAAATAACCTTTGTTGACTTCACGTCAACACTATGAAACAAGCCCCGAATTTTAAAAATTTGTTGGGTGTTATTTCATTGGAGATTATTTCATAATTTGAAAACCCCAAATGAGGAATGAAATAATTCCCAAAAAAAAAATGAAAAACGGCCCAAAAAAATTGGGAGTTGTTATTTGTCAACAACGTTAGCTGATGCCAAAAGCTTGTAGTGAGCAGACGTACGCTGGATCCTCATTTTTTTATAAAATTTTAATTCAGAGATTTGTACTCGTCACGACGTCGAAGAGTAACTTTAGTGTAAGTTTATGTGTCTATTTTTGGACTTTTAACTATGGCCTTTGTCAACAACTACGTCATATATACTCACAATATGTTACATTAAGATCGAAAACCCAATAACCGACGACAATTCCTAAAAAATCTTCATTTGCCCCTCGTGGCTCCCGATTTAAGAGGCAGATTCGAGACACCTGCTTTGCAAGCCGTAATTATGGGAAAAATTCAAAATAAAATATTTAATCGACAAGAATCTGTCGTAAATGTTGTCAAAGGCCAAAAGAGCATAAAATTTGTCACCTCTTTCCCTACAGCAAACGCAGATCGACGAAAAGTACATGTGATATATGCAAGAAAAGCATCTGTTATGAACATAAAGTTGAACTTTGTGTATCATGCGTAAAATAAGGCTAATAACCAAATATTTTTTTCTTTTGTATTATTTGACTGAAAAAAAAGTAGTTAATTTAAAAAACAGAAAAAAGAGTTCAAATTCGTATCGAATTTTATGGGGGAAATGAATTTTTGTTTTTTATATTATATTTTTTTTTTGTTATTTTTTTAATAAAACACTTAACTAAACAGATTTTTGTTTATTTTTAACTGTAAAAATCGTTCCGCTAGAATTTGTTTTTTAAAAAGTTCGTCGATTCGGCGAAGAGTAACCATAATTTACAAAAAAGAAGAGTAACCTTCCCGGGTTAAAGTGTTCATTGTGTGACACTCATCCGTTGTTACGTAAGTTTCTGTGGAAAAATGTACAAAGTACAACCAATTCTATTTGACTTGGCCTTTGGTCTTATTGCGTAGCGCTAAAATGTTCGCTTACCAAATTTAGAAGTCATGATTCTTTTCTCCAGCAAAAAACTCTTGATGAAAATTTAGTCCAAAATCGCGAACCTTTGGGTTTGATAAAAGGGAGAATTTGCTTTTTAAACTAGTTTGCTATAATAAAATTTATTTCAATAAATTTATAAGAATTTTGAACAAATCTTGTAAAAAAAATACTTTAGAAATTTTACAAAATTTAAAATTTAAAAAAATTTAAAATTTTTCTTCAGTTTTTCAAAACTCTAGAACTTCCTTTGACACAAATTCTCCCTCATCAGCAGCTAAAAAAAGAGGTTAATATAAAACTCAAGAAATATTTCTTTAAAAATCAGGTCAATAAAAATGAAAACCAAAAAATGTAAATGAAGAAAAACAATGATTACGAACGACACAATTTCTTCCTTAAACATTTTTGTTTTCAATTTCTACATCTCAAAACAACCATAAAATAATGGTTCAAATGGACACAATTGTAGATGGGAATAAAAACAAGAGCAGAAACAAAAATTGTTGCTGCAAAAACAAAAAAATTACGAGAAATAACAAGAAATAACTGAAGGCACAATTGACATTATCTGCTGAATGTTTTTAACTACGCAATCAAGTCATGTTTACTTCCTTTTTAAACATGTTCATTGTAATTTTACCCGGTCGTTGCTTGCTTTCTCTTCTTACTCTCTCTATCTCTCTCACTCTCTCTCCATCTCTTTTCCGCTACCTTTTTAAGCTATTCGTTTTGGTCAAGAGGGCGAAAGTGGCAAAAAGGACCCGCATTAAAGCAATAAAGAAGACAAGTATTGCAAACCGGAGAACCCACAGCACTAAAGGCGGTAAATTGCATCGGAAAAGATTTCTTTGGCACGTGTGCAATGGTTGGTCGGTTGGATGGATGAATGAATGAATGGCATTGTGCCATTCCAACCAATTTACTACTTAAACATTTCCTCTTATCATTTTTGTTATGCTTGTTCTTGCTATGAAACAATTTTGTACACTTGCCATCCAGTTGCCTGACGGGTAATCAATGAAAATGCAAACATACTTATTCTTATCATCAATAAGATATTTTTCATTTACATACATACACTCACACATAACAATGGCAACTTTATAACGGAAAGTATTTATAAATGAATGACTGAAAACAGAAAAGGATTGAAATTATAAGAGAGAAAGAGAAAAGTTAAATGGATGTTTGAGTTAAAGTGGCAAATATAAAAATTATCCATTTCTTTTAATTGAAAAAGAATGTTGTAGTGAAAAATGAATCCTTGAGTTACCACCCTGAAGGAAACCTGGGTGCAAGTGTCTCCAAGTCACCAGTTTTGTAGACTATATTGTTGACATTGTCAACGAAGTGTCTACACTACGTTACATTTGCCAATATATTTGGCTTTAATACGAAAAAGATTTTATCAATTACAACTGAGAAGTACAATTCCTATAAAAGTTGAAGAAATAATAAAAAAAAGATTCTTACAAAAAATGTAGACTATTTTTACTAAAATGTACTATCGATTCTCTGGTTCCAATGTCTGCATATGTTCCCAAAGGAACTACCTAGTCTGTACCTAGTCAGTAGTGGTACGTCAGCAGTAGATTTCAAATGACACGCACATGTTAAATGTCTATTGTAAATAACATTGCCTGGAATATAATAAGTCACTAGTACTGGTGACAATGTCAATAGTGCATCAGTACAGATTCACTAGTGACATTTCCTGCAGGGCAGTTAAACAGACCTCCACGTTTTTTCCATTAAGGTCGCAATAGTCAATGTGATCAAGTTTTTAATGTTTGTGTTATCCCTTAATACCAACAGTGTTGCCAGAATTAGTTGGTAAAGTACCTATAAAGTATTAGATTTTTCCTTACGTAAGTCCCACCAATATATTTTATTGAAAATAGAAGTTTAATTAAACAGGCTAGAGTGTTATATTCGGCTGTGCTCCTACAGTTAGAATTTGTCAGGGGTCGGCTCTTTATGGGATCTACAAATTATAAGTCAATCCTTATAAAAACTGATGTCAGTATTATAATTGGTTGCGCCTTCGACCTATGTTAAATTATGGGCCCACCATTAAAAAGTCCTATGATTTTATTTCTAGTCATATATGAGTCGCATCGCAAAATCTACAGTCCCACATTAATGAACTAGAGATCTGGCTAGAAAAATTTAGAATAAAGGTAAACATGGATAAATGTGCTCACTTAACTTTCACGCTCAGAAGACAAACGTGCCCTGCTGTAAAAATAAATAACATCACTGTTCCGGTAGAAAACCATGTTAAGTACTTGGGAGTTCATATAGATAGACGCTTGACCTGGTCTCGTCATATTGAAGCGAAAATAACGGCTATGAAACTTAAAGCAGCTCAACTACATTGGCTAATCGGTCGAAACTCAAACTTGTCTTAAGACAACAAAATTCTCTTATACAAGTCCATCATAAAACCAATATGGACATATGGCATCCAATTATGGGGTACTGCATGCGCATCTAACATCCAAAAGCTTCAAAGAAGACAGTCTAGAATATTACGAAAAATTGTCTGCGCCCCATGGTATATACGTAATGATATTATCCACAGATATCTCAACGTCCCCACTATCCAGGAGGAAATTAAAAAATATTCAGTTAGCTACATAGATAAACTAATGGCCCACCCTAACTACCTCGCTCGGGGTCTGCTTCAGTTCGAAGGTCACCAGAGGCTAAAAAGAACCGATACTTTGAGCCTAACTAGAAGACGTTTCTAAAATTTGAATACAGCAGTTAGTGGTTACATTGGTAACAACTAATAAACAACAAGTAGAATTAAGATTTGAATACATATTGTAAATTTCGATAAGAAAGATTCAATAATAAAAAATAAATTTAAAAAATATATGAATAAAATATCATGTAGTTCAGTTTAGGCCATACTAAAATTATTTTCAGTAGGGTCATTCATTTTTATCCCAATGTAAATTATGGGTAAATCGTCACAAAATTATTTAAATATAAAACTTTGACTGACCAAATTTTATTACAAAAGCATTAGCGGAGCTCTGTATTAGGCTTGCAAAAGTGCAAATGCGAAATATTTTAGCTCTTTTGTTAAATCCAACAACAAAACACACAAAGTTTCCGTTAGATTTCACAAAAGTGCTACGATATTTGATGTTGCTTTTTTGCAAGCCTAATATTGCAGTCCGCTATTGTTCATAAGAACCAAAGCGTTTTCTGAGAGTAAGAATTGTATGGGCCTATGTTAAATTTGAACCGATCTTTTCGAAATTCTGAAGTATGATTTCTAGTCATATAGAAGAAATTTGTGTTACATCTCATATCAATCCGTGCATTTTGTCACGATTTTTTTTTTTTCTTAAATGAATATTAAAAAAATACGGTTACTAAATTAAAGAACACTTTCAAACACTTTATGGGTAAAAATTAAAGTTAGTCTGGCTAAATTGCAATAGCAACCTATTTTGGACTATATCTAGCTAGATACATATATAAAATTTTAAAGTTACTGGCTGGCTGACTTCATGAGTCATATAGCACAGCCTACACGACTCAAGCTAAAAACTTGAAATTTGGTTGGTGTGTACCCAAATCGATCCACTAAAGCTACGGTCACACTTATTAAATATGTGATCAAATAAGCGTAACCCCTACTTCTGTTAACAGTTATTGAGATTTGACATGGTCTGTATAATCACAAAATAAACTTATTATTCTACTTGACAAAGCAAAAAATTGTTTTTTAAGATGTGGTATTACAATCTAAATAAATATTGGAATTGAGGTTTCTTCCTCAAATATTTGACAAGTGTGACCGTAGTTTAAGACGGGATTTTTAGAAATTCGAAAGTTTAAGGGGAAAAGAGGGTTAAAACGGAAAAATTCGGTAACTTCATAACTTCAAAATAAAAGGGAAGCAAAAAAATGTAATAATTATCGTTGTTCTTCAGAAAAATAAGCGGCCAGGTAGCTGGTACTTTTTGAAATTCCGCCCCATTTTAGGGAGTAAATGTGTAAATCCTGTATTTTGTTACTTTTTTGTCACCCCATCTATTTTTTAAACCAATAGACGTAGAAATAAAGCTTATATCACATTCGTAACTTATCTAATTACTTAAAAAACTAACTTGTTACTTTTCGAAACTCGAACGTTTGATTGGTAAAAATTTAGTACTTTTTATACAATACTTTTTCTCCATTCATCATGGATAAAAACATTTTAAATTATGGGCTCCATCTACAACATTGAAAATTTTGATACTTTAATGGGGAGAAAAAAAGTATCAAAAAGAGGAAATACGGGAGATCAAATTTCTTTCTTTAGCTTCTTGGTACTTTTTCGTTACACAACTGATACTTTTTTAGTTATCGTTAATATTGTTCCTAAAAACATTGAAATCAACATACAATGTTTAAAGTGAATATAAATCTATAAGAGGGAACTTTTTGTTACTTTTTTTACCTTTAACTGGTATTTTTGAAATTTTTGTTAGTACCTATTACACCTTGAAACATAAAGTTAAACATGCAAGGTCCTGAGTGAATAAGAATCTGTAAGAGGGATATTTGTATTTCTTCGTTCTTTAACTGGTACTTCATTATTTTTCGTTATTATTGGAACTAGAAACATAAAAGAATCATTCACTGTACTGAGTGAATGAGAGTTTGTAAGTGGGGCTGTTTGGTATTTTTTTGTTCTTAAACTGGTGCTTTTTGTACAGATTTGTTTCTCCTATGTACTGATTTCTGTGTATTCAAAACAAGCAACGCTTGTGTTATATAAATGTATAACAATCTAGTATCCATTATAACAAAGATCTTCGGAACACCGATTTTAAAATAGACACGGGCAGATAAACTGACGGATATCTTAAAATAAACTCCGCTACTCATAAGGATATATACTTTTATGATCAACGTTTTGGTTTTTTATTGAAGAATTAGTCACTGGCAAAAAATTCAGGGGCCAAATTACGGCATTCGATATCAATCGAAATTGCAATACAATTTACATGGGAATTTCGATCAATATCGAATGTCGCGATTTGCCCCCAGGTTTTTTATGCTCAAAAAAAACAATAACATTTTATAGAACCTTCTTGTTTAAAAAATGTCGGTTGAAAAATTTACCTACACACAATTTAAGAATTTAAAAAATCTTTTCGATTTTTCCTATGCCCCTTTTTTAGAAAGAGAAACCCTTCAAGTATGGATTTTTTCCTATTTCTGGCATCACTGATTACAAACCAGATTTATCTAATGCGTGTGGTTTTAAATTGATACGATTTCCAGCCAGTTGGTCAGCTGGCCATTATGGCAAATATTACAACATTTATTTAAAATTGTCCTTTGTTTCTATGTTTTTTAGGTAACTGTAATCGATACATCGGATCCTGATTGGTGGAAGGGCAAAGTGTTGGGTCGTGTTGGTTACTTTCCCTCCAAGTATTGTGTGCGTTTGAATGCCAATGAAAAACCACTGCAAGTTACACACAATCTGCAGGTGTCGGATGGTGAGCGTGGAGAAAATATGACTTTATTAAGGGATCAGATTGTTATACAGGTGAGACATGTTAAAAAGCAAAGTTTTAACCCATTATGAGATTGATTTACCCCATTGTAACTCACATTTTCCTCTACTCTTATTTTTTTCTTAGACCGGCGATGAAGTAAATGGCATGTGTATGGTTCGCTCAGCTGACAATCGACAGGGCTATTGTCCCGTCAAGTACTTGCAAGAGGTGTGACAGCCCGAAGACCCATCATCCCAACGCGATAAGCCGCCACAAAAATCCTCTTTGTCCTCGAAATTGATCGATAAGACCAAACGAAAAATACGTATTGTCGTTACCGACAGCGGTGGCGGTCAAAACAATTACAACAATTTCAGAGGCAAAGACAGAATCGAACCGAAAAACACAAATGTCGACTATAATGGCGACTACGATTTAACGAAAACTCTAACCTTTTCCCTGGATGGCAGTGGCCGCAGTAAGAACGATAAGAATTGGGAAAATTGGGAGCGTATTAGGGAACAAAAATTGGAACGTATGAAAAATATTTGCTTTGAGAGTTATCGTCAATCGAAGAAGGATAGAATGCATCCACCCAAGCCCATACCAAGACAATTAGACCCGACCTGGTACACCGACAATATTTATTCTAATAAATCTGAGGACCTAGACGATGACTACGTACCGGACTGTATTAAATATGCCAGTAACTATCGCAAATTGAGGAATATCAGAGAACATGATGAGTTATTTCTGGAAGACGATTTTGTAGGTGGTGGCGTAGGCGCTGAATATCAGGGTGGGCCAGTGAAGGAAAGAAGAGGAGAGGGCGAGGGTTCTGCCAGCTACGGTCTGCATCGGTCCATTAGTTGTAAGGAATTCCATTACCCCAAATCACAAAGCTGTACTTTTGCCGAAAGAATCTTTGAGGAGGGTTTGGGCAGTTCGCCACCTCCCCCAGCACCTACTGCACCGCCTACCACTTCTATACTTAAGAAAGCCAATGTGCCAAAATCATATTCATTCAGTGCTTCGACCAAAACTACACCATTCGATGTCATGGACTACAAGGTTCCACCTTCTATAGGTAAATCACGACGTGATCGACACGACGCCTTCCGCAAATCTATGGGTTATCATTGTAGTAATAGTTTCGATGAGGCAGCATTGTTGACAGCTCACGAGGCGCATTTATGTTGTGCCCGAGAGCACTGTACCAACGCCAAGTGTTTGTTGGAGGACATACACACTGAAGAATTCGGTTCTGTGCCACGGCGTACCTGGCGTAGAGTTGCTCCGTCGACCTCGTCCCTGTCTGGTTTTTATGGTGCTAGTGTCAGTGGTGGTAGCAACAGAAACTTGCACGATTTGGACTGGTGGGAGGATGAAAGAAGCGCAAATCATCGGGTGGCAACGGCCTCTCGCTACTCTCTGCTCTCGGGGGGAAGTCAACGTGAGCAGCCTCTGCCGCCGCCACCCACGGTGATATGTTGCTGTGCCGCCGATGACTATTGCTACCACCGCCAACAACAGTACCACTTGGCCAGATCTTTAGCGCAACAGCAGCAGCAGCAACAACAATACCCACAACCACCACCTCACTCACGTTATCACTGCCCAGGCCATCACCCGGCTGCCGAAGAAGAAGAACATTTGCATTGTCGTGCTGTGGCCTATGATACAGATCTGGACCACTTTATACGCGATGAAAGAGAAAGACTATTGATGCAAGACAAATTTTTAGATGAAGACGAACGTTACTTGTCATCAGGTGCTCCCAGAAGAGGTGCATATTCTTGTTATCCGCGACCTGCTAGAAGCAAATCTCTTCTAGAAGTACAGCCACCCAGTCGTTATGACGAGGACTCCTGTTCAGAAACCACAGAAATGGACTTGCAAGATTTCAACATTGATCTGGAAAAGTATTGGGAAGAACTTGAAAAACCTCCTAGTCCTATAGACTTAGACATGCAACGTCGCAACATGCACAGCAATTTGAAGGTAAAAAATGTCAATGTTGGTTGTTACAACAATGGACAACCTATTGATTTGCACGATCGCGAACAAGAGCGAATGATGATCAAGAAATCACTATTGGAAGGTATGCCATCGCCACCTCAAGTAGACCGCCACCCTTCGCACGCCTCTTCACTGCCCACAGACGCTAACAACGCTTCAAGTAGTTTTCATTTTTTTGAACATGCTGGCTCGCCCCTACACCGCTCCTTTAACTATGGCCACAAGGTCTATCCGGCAGCCGAAACGCTTCCTTCCTACCAATACAATAACTTCTATCCCGAACACCATAATGTCCAAACCCAACAACCTACTAGTTCTGGCCATCATCCCGCAGCCGGGGGCCATTCGGCTTTAAATCTTATAAACAATATCTTCTCCATCTACAAGCCCAACAAATATGCAGCCCAGAACTCTCACTACAACAACAATGATGCAAAACCCGAGCCTTGCAAAAAAATGAATGTACCCAGCACTAGACGTCCCTTAGGTGCATCCCATTCCGAGTATATGCACTCAATGAAGCGCCCCCTTATTGTTAGCACCGAGCAACCCCATTTCAAGATCATACCCGAAAAGACTGGTCTGAAAATATCCCCCTTTTACAATTATGACGAATTCGAGGACAAACCACAACAACAGACACGACTGAAGCTGACCAGTACTGCACGACCGTTAATGCTTCCGCACTGATGGTGCTGGACATTTCCGTGGTATGGGGGTTGCTAGTATTTACTAAACTTGTTACTACAACAAAAACTGCAACTGCTGCTAGTGTTACAATTTAATCGACTACTTCAGAAATTGCACCGGCAGCGGCAACAGAAATCAAACAACAGCAACATTAATATCAATTTCAACATCTTCATCAGCGACTCCAGGGATCAAATACTTTTATAAAACTAAACGTTTCTTCGAAATCATTGTGACGTCATTAAATTCTTCTATTTGCAAATTAAAAAAACCCATAAAATTCACTAGTAAAAGTTGACATCAGCATTATTGTTTAGGCTTTGAGGGTCATGCATATTTAAATCTTCGAAAATCTTTAATGTTAACAATTAACAATAACAATAATAGTTAACAATAAATGCCAAATTTTTAAAGTTCGAATTTCCTTTTTTCGTGAAATAGGCAGATTCTTAAATTTAGCTTAAAAAGGTTTTTAAATTTAGCTTAAAAAGTTTGTTAAATTTCTTTTAAAAATTTTAACTTTTTATTTCGAATTAATTTAGCAATTAAGTGTTATTTTTGGATTTTTTTTATTTGAAATTAACTGTTAGTCATTAACTTTATTAAAAAATTGTGTTAATTCTATTTATGCGACACAAAACATTTTTTTAAACATATCATTAATTTTGAAAATTCGAACATTGTTTTATTTTTTACTATAAATTTAGGAATTTAACTTTATAATTTGGCCATCATCAAACAAATTCGAAAATTCGACGTTTTTTTATATATCTACTTTTCATGTCTTCTAGAAAATTTTATAACATATATTCGAAAATTCGAAATTAGTTCAACTCTTTTTTAAAACATTAAACTTGGAAACTTTGCCTTATATATAAGATTTATATTATAAGATTTATAAGATTTAGTCATAGGTTTTTTTAATTTAAAATTTTCGAACATAATTTAATTTTTGTTAACTTTAATTGATATTTTTTTTATTTAGTTTCTTATCATTTATTTTTAAATTTTATTAATTTCGAAAATTCGAACTTAAATTCGAATTTTAAAATTTGGCATAAAAACATTAATTTTTGCTTTAAATATTTTTTAATTAAAACCTCTTAAGATTTTTTCAAATTGTACCGACTTGATTTCGAATTTTCGTATTAAACCCAAACTTTAATTGATATTTTTTTTTATTTAGTTTCTTATAATTTATTTTTAAATTTTATTAATTTCGAAAATTCGAATTTTAAAATTTGGCATAAAAACATTTTTTTTTTTTTTTGCTTTAAATCTTTTTTTAATTTAATCTTCTTAAGATTTTTTCAAATTATACCGACTTGATTTCGAATTTTCGCATTAAACCCAAAATTGAGCCTACTTTTCGCTAAAGCTGCTAAACAACTTTGCTGGCGTCGTCTTACTTCTAAAACATTTTCAACCACTCTAAGCTCCCAATAAAGTATAGTAAATTATTTGGATTGAAATCAGAAAGAATGAAATTTGACAAAGTCTGATGATTGTTTTTTTTTTAAAGGACAAAAGAGACGTTCAACGCGAAAACATACCATTGGAAATGAATCGATTAAGAAAAACGAGAAACTAAAACAATTTAAATCCTAAAACTTTAAATTTTTATTTAAAATAAAACTCATTTAAAAAAATATAAAAAAGGAACTACGACAAAAAGAAGAAAAACAACAAAATGCATTTTATCCTTCCAAGTACTAACGATGACTAACAAACTTTAATTGTAAAAATAATAAAACGAAAAGAAAATATTGTATTTTGCTCAAAACTCTTAAACAAGTGTGAGTTCTCAAGAAAGAAACGTTTGAGGAGCCCCACTTTAAAAATGCCATTCCAATATCATTTTTTATTTAAAAACCTGACACTACAAGAACAAACAAAACGCTCAAATTTTTCCAATTCTTAAAATTAATAAAACAAAAAAATAAAAAAAACCTTAACAATTAAAAAAAAACAATCAACCAAATAGTATTATAAATAAAAGTTAAAAATAAGAAATTAATTAATTTATTTGTTCAACAGATTTCCTTTTGTCATTTTCTTACCAAAAATAAAAATAAACTATAAAACCAACAACTAAAAACATTTAACATTAAAATTATAAATTTAAATGTAACAACAAATAAAATTAAATATTGAAAGAACAAATAATGGAAATAAAATGTACTTTTTTTAAAATCAACATTTTTTCGAGAAATTTTTCAAATACTTTTTTCTATTTTTATACCATCAACTTAAATATAAATAAAATAAATTTTTAAAAATGTTTAAATTTAAATACAAACTAACTAACATCCATAAATTTAAAGTTTTAATAGTAATTAAATCTCACAACAAGTGTTTAACTTTTAAGATGTATTTCGAATTTGTAAAAATATTTTCCCCCTCTAAAGAAATAGTCGGGCAAATATTCCTTAAAAAAAGCCGTGATTCACTACCCTACACAATCATACGATTGATTCATTCACACAGGCCATAAAAAATATGTCTGTTAAATCTATTGACAATGCCACACTATCACACAAGAAAAATGCCAAACTATGTGCCTACGAAATATCTGATCGCACAGAATATATTGCGCTAATGCTTCGTACAGACGATTGTCAAATCTAACAATATTTCCAGTAGATACATTTATTGTCAAACAATTGTCTGCAGTATATTGACAGCATATTGCTAGACCTTGCAATATTGTAAGATCGTGCAACCGTCTGTGCATAGCTTAAGTCTACATGAACCATGAAATGATGTTAAAGGCCGGTATTTACTATTCTACATGAGAAAATCCGACTGAATTCTGTCGAACAAAATAAATTATAATAATAATAAATTGCAACTGCCTGTGCATAAAAAACTGAACGTGCAAGTTGCTTTATTTTGATTTTTTGCGAAAACAACAAAGCAATTTTTTTTTTTTTTTTTTTTTGAACCAGCTTACAGCTTTCATTAATGTTGGGAGAATTCCAACCAATTGTAGTGGGGAATGTGAGAAAAGGTAAACACGCTGTTTATTGTTGGTATTTTGTTTCAGCTTTCATATCGTTGCAAATAAAATTTTTTGATTGTTTGCAATTCTCATTCACTCTACAGTTTTGTTTGTATAACTAATATTTTTTAGCTTTTTTCAAGATTTTTTGGTTAAGATTTCCTGATGAACTGGCCTAAGCAATCCCTGAATTGCGCATAAAAACTAGCTTATTCTCCAACGATTAATTTCAGTGGATTTATCAGGAATGAAAATTGGAAGTTAAGCACGAAAAATAAAAAATAAAATACTACAAAATATGTTGTCAATGCCATACTATAATACAAGAAACATGAAAAAACCTAAAACTCAGTTGCTTTACAAAAAAATGCAACAACTGCAAAAGAAATATTTGCATTTTACCAGAGCTGGCAAGCCCGCTATTAAACAAATATCTTGAATTTGCCGGCTTTAAACTAGTAGCAAATAAGGATGCAGTTCGCGTGGCGTCATTTGTCCGACATTCGCAGACGCTTTAACTTTGTTTTGGGAATGGCGTAATCTTTGTTTCTATCATTCACAACGGCTTAACAACGTTGTCTTTTACCAGGGGTTCACACATGCAAGTGTTACTTCGAAAACCTGCAAAAACTCGCATTTTTCACTAACACAAACACACTTTTCGTACTTTTACCCAAAAGGATATTTCTTTCGTCGTTAATACGTATACCCTCCTAGCAAGTACCTGCATGTATAAACGGGGTGTTAGACACGTCCAACGACTAACAGCTAATTTCACAAAGTTCAGTTAATACTAACTATTACTTTAACTTCCAGTTACTGATATGTTTTTGAAAGCTATAACTGATAGTTAATTTTAAGTGAAATCGGGTTTAAATGGGATAGTAAATCACCGGCTTAATTAAAGTCTATTTGCCAACTTTTGGATTTGGAAATCCATAAAAACTTTTTAACAAAAATATTTATCTATTTTATTTTTTTTTTTTTTATTTTATAAAACAATAGAAAATAACAGAAATATTTTCATATAAAAAAATAATTAAAAACATTGCTTAAGTGTCAAATCGTGGTAAACTATTACGATACGTAAAATGTTTTTACTAAATTACAGTACAGCACTTAATTACTGAAAAACCAAATACAAAAAAAAAAAGAAAGCAAAAATGATTTTGAGGCACAGTTTTTATTTTGGAAAAAATAATTAGGGTTAATGCAATTGCATACAAAGAAGATGTTTATGCTGTATAAATTTTATTCAAACGGTGGGTTGTTGCGAACCGAAGTTGTTTTGGTGTTTTATTTAATTAAGTTTTATTTGAAAAAGCCTTTTCACACAAAAACTAGCGGAGTTTGGTATTTTGTAAATATGGTCTTGCTAAAGAGCAAACAGAAAAAATCGTAGCTTTTCTACTAAATCAAAAACAAAATGCTAAGAGTTTTCTTTTCGTTAGATTTCATAAATGTGCTACGATATTCTGTATTTGCTCTTTTGCTAGATCATTTGCACTAAATATTAAACTCCACTAGCATCTACTTTTTTTAATAATTTTACATTTTCACAAAAAGTGTATTTTTACAAATACATACTTTTTCGAAATAAGTTCTGTTTGTACATTCTCCGAAAGTATCTTCTCTTTTTAAAATATTGTACCTTTTTCACAAAAATTGCTTTAAAAAAAGTACTTATTAACAAAAAGTACTGTTTTACAAAAAGTACATACTTTCTCAACATACTTTTTTTTCAAAAAGTACATATTTTTAACAATAAGTGCATACTTTTTTACAAAAAGTAAATATATACATATTTACAAAAAAAGTCATTTTTCAAAAAAAGTCATTATTCAAAAAAGTCAATTTTTAAAAAAAGTTATTTTTCAAAGAAAGTACTCATTCAAAAAAGTACACACTTTTTCATCATCATTGCACTAAATACTAATATCTACTTTTTTTAAAAAAAATTTTACTTTTTCACAAAAAGTGCATTTTTACAAAAAGTGCATAAATACTTTTTCGAAATAAGTTCTTTTTGTACATTCTCCGAAAGTATCTTCTCTTTTTAAAATATTGTACCTTTTTCAAAAAAATTGCTTTAAAAAAAGTACTTATTAACAAAAAGTACTGTTTTACAAAAAGTACATACATTCTGAATATAATTTTTTTTTTCAAAAAGTACATATTTTTTACAATAAGTACATACATGCTTTTTTACAAAAAGTACACACAGGCAAAGGCCGGTGTAACGAATGATATAATGTCAGCCCCTTTCGTTAAACTGAGAGATTCGTAATACCGAACTTTTTTTTAAATAAAAAAGTAGCTAAATTTATCATTAAATCGAATAAATGAATGTTTGTATGAACCGTGCAAACTTTTTTCAACTGCTTTTTCTTGCAATACTCTCATCACTAAAGATTTGTGTAATCAATTTTATTTACCATCTTTTTTAAAGTGCAAATCGAAGAGTGGTATTGCATACTTTTGCGATATTAGAGAGAAACCATTTTACATTTTTTTTAAATTTTTATTTTTTCACTGAATGATACATATTCTTTTTCTATTTAACATCTTGTTTCCACGACACTTCAAACTGTGCTCTGCCCACAAAAAAAAAGCACATTCAACATTTAACCATTCGTTAAACCGGGACACACAAATGTTGATCTTTCGTTATATAAGGTAACTAATGAAAAAATTTGCTCATTCGTTATATCGGATTTTCGTTAAAGTGAGTATTTGTTATATCGAGCTTTGCCTGTACATACTTTTTCGAAATTAGTTCTTTTTGTACATTCTCCGAAAGTATCTTTTCTTTTTAAAATATTGTACCTTTTCACAAAAATTGCTTTAAAAAAAGTACTTATTAACAAAAAGTACTGTTTTACAAAAAGTACGTACTTTCTGAATATAATTTTTTTTCAAAAAGTACATATTTTTACAATAAGTACATACTTTTTTCAAAAAGTACATATTACATATTTACAAAAAAAGTCATTTTTCAAAAAAAGTACATTTTCAAAAAAAAAGTTTTTTTTTCAAAAAAAGTATTTATTCAAAAAGTACACACTTTTTCACAAAAAGTACATGCTTTGGAAAATACATATTTAGTTTAATGTGGCTTTTCTCATCCCTTTCGCTCAATGTCAACTGACCAACTCATTTTGTATGTCATGTTACCCCTAAACAAATAAATATTGCCTTTAATCATCAATTACTTTAATTTCATAGAATTTTTCAAACATTGATTTTGAATTCGAACACAATTATTTTTTCCCCAAATAATTATTATTTTCCTTAAAATTCGCTTTTATTGATTCCATGTATAATTTTGATTTCAATTTAAGCCATTTTTTACAAATTCGAATGTTCGAAATTGTTTTCAAATTTTTTTTCGTATTTTCCGTAAAAATATGCAAACTCGTTTTTTAACTTCAATTATGTCAATTAAATTTAAATTGAGTTTTCTAAGTTCTGTAAAGTTTTGTTTTTGACAGATTAAAAAATTCGAGCTTGATTTACGTAGAAAAATAAGCAACTATTTAAATTTGAAAAAATGTTCCAAGCCTATTTTAAAATTTCTATTAAATTCGAAAATTCGAACTTAATCAAAATTGAAATTTTTTGAAATTAATTTAGTTCTTAGTGTATTTTTTTAGTTAGAACTTTTTCTAATAAGTTCGAAAATTTGAACATAATTTTATATATTTTTGGTCACAAGTCCAAGAATTTTTTTTTAAATTTTACCAATTTCATTTGATTCCAAAATTCGAACTTAATTTTAGTACTTCTTAATAATCAGATATTAAGAATTTTACCACATAAAATGAATTCATTAAGGTTTTCTTACTTAAACTTATTCTGACAAATTCGAACATAATTTCGATTTTTTTTATTTTTGCGACAAATACTGTAATCCAATTTAAAGTTACCAATTTCATTTGATTCCAAAATTCGAACTTAATTTTAGTACTTCTTAATAATCAGATATTAAGAATTTTACCACATAAAATGAATTCATTAAGGTTTTCTTACTTAAACTTATTCTGACAAATTCGAACATAATTTCGATTTTTTTTTTTGCGACAAATACTTTAACCCAATTTAAAGTTAATAATTAATTTGGTTTTATTGCTGTATCCAATTTGTCCTTTTGACACTCCAGCACTTCTATTTAATTCGAAGTTAAGTTCAATACTTGTACATCCTTTTCTTCAAATCTTAAGTTTAAAACTTTTCTACGAAATTAAACAAATTCGAATTTAATATCGAATATTCTTTTTGCTTAAGAAACTTTAATTTTTGCTTTAAATTATTAATACATTTTTTATTTTTAATGTTTTGAAGTCAGGCAGCAACCCACATAACCTCAATTTATTTAGAATAAAAAAACCGCTTTTTTCCAAAAAACATACCGCATAAAAAAGACACGCTGAAGTATCTTCTAGAAGAACATTTAACAAAAAAAAAAAACAAACAAACTTATGTATGAAATACTCGGGCCTTATTTTTCAAAAAAAAAAAACGAAAAATTAAAAAAATAAAACGAGATTAAAATAAAACAAATTAATCATTGAAAAATCTAAAGTGTATAAGAATTTATTTATTAAATAACAAACAAAAACTATTAAAAAAAATTTTGCTAGAATGATAAAACCAATCAAACTGAAGATGACTTAAATTTAGTTGCCAGCTTAGTTAATTTATATTTTTAAAACAATTTGACAAACAAACAAACAAACACTTTTAAGTTCTTTTTTACTAAATGCAGAGACATTTTTCACAAAAGTAAAACAAGAATTTTATTAAAAAATAATAAAATTTAAAATAAAGTAGAACAATTGATAAAGAATCTTAAGCTGAAAATTATTACAAGAAAAACACATTAAACCATAATTAATTTTATATAAATTACAATTATTTTGTAAAAAAAACCAACAAGAAAAATTTTATTTGTTTAAAACTAAAATAATTAAAATCAGATAACAAAAAATATTCAAATTAAATAATAATAATAAAAAATAAGAACGAAAATATGAACACGATTATGATGATGATGATGATAAAAAAAAACAACTAGCTGATAAAACAAATCCTATTTCCCTTTTGCCTTTTAGTAATTATATTTGCAAAGCTGAAATAAACAAATTTTTTAGACTTTTTAATTATAATAAAATTAATTATTAAAATAAACTGCATACAAAATTAAAAAAAAAACACAAAAATCTCATTTAATACACACTTGCATACGAGTATAAGAGAAACCAAAAAAATCACTCCCTCTCCTCCCGTTTGACTTGAAACATTTAAGAGGGAAAATCACATAAAATATGTAAAAATTTAAATGATAATATTTAAAAAAAATTAAATGTGTAAATTTACATAGACATACAAACGTACGTAGGTTAAATTATTTAAAAATACAAACAAACACATACACATTTAAATGATTTTAACAACTTTAGCGGCAAGAACAGGAATGAAATAGGAACAGTGAAATATTGGAGAAACGGACAGCATATAATTGCTTTGAAATAGTTGATGAAATTTTAAACTTCCATTGAAATATTCTGATAGTGGAAAATCAAAAAGTCTAATAAATAACTTTTTGATCGAAACTGATGTAAGGAAAAAATCCGAATCTGCACTCCATCACAGGTTTTCGCGATATTTTCGCTTTTCTCCATATTCGAGAAGTTATAATTGCTAATCTTTATTCATAAATGCGGGGATTAATTCTGGTATTCTTGTTCGAACACTTTTTCTATTCGCAGCTTATTTATTTCTTGTTCTTTCAGTCGAATAAACGAATCGAAATAATTCTTTCAGTGTTGTGAAAATTTAAAAAAATACTTTAAGACACTGAAAAATTACTTTGATTCGTTAAGTATTAACTAAAAGGAAATTTGGAATTAAACGACTGCCAGAATTAGCCCCCTGATATGTCCTCTGACTACCAATTTTACCTTTAAAATAAATGTTTAACCTTTGGAAAATCTTGTTCTTTCTCTGGGATATTTCAACCTGCAGTTTGAAAAATCCGATTTTTCGCAATAATCATGTTTTTCCCTATTTTTTTTTAATTTCTTTGTGATTTTTTTATAGATTTGACTAACAAATTTGTTGGCCTGTGTTATCTACAACAAATTTTTTATTGCCTTAGCTTCTTCTACAAAATATGAATACATAACAGATACTAGTAGATCTGACAGAGTACAATAGAACATTAACGAATAATTTAAAGAATGGTCTATAATCACATTAAAGAGGTGGACAGGTAAAGGATCCATTTTGCAAAATATTCGTTCACCAATTTCTTATAGCCTTTACAAGAAAATGCAAATCTGACCTTTTCCAATCGGACGGACTTGTCAAAAAAAACTGTCAATCAATTTAATTTTAAGGTCAACAAATCCTAAGATTAAATAGGACAGTGATATGATAGTGAATCACATAAAAGGCTAGTTCGATTGATGTTAAATATCAGCTGTCAAAGTTCGAAAGGCCCTATTAGAAAACCGTATTTAGCAGATGGAATTGTATTTGAGCTCAACTCAGTGTTCAAACATAATAGAGTCTGAATACCATAATTAAATTGTCGGCAATAAATTCAAATTCTCTCTCTTTTCTTCTGTTCTTATATTTCTTGGTTTATAAAATGTATGAAATGAAATGAAAGTATGGTAACTTTGTCAGTAGTATAAGAACAGGTTTCTGTATGCGAGAGCATAAGAAAAAAATTTCATAATATAAAATAGATTTTATTTCAAGACGGCTTTCTTCGGCAAACTTGTATGTCAAAATATATGGAAAATGTGGTCTCGGCGCAGTTCTGTTTAAACACTCAAGCTAAAGTTATACGGAACCACTATTTTTATTGAACTTTTGCTTGGTGTTAAATTCAGTTTGCTAAATCAAACAGCCTTTGGAAATTTTAAACTGTTAAATTCGTAAAAAAGTGGTAAAAAGAAAGTAAATTGTTGTTAAATTTAGTGGTCACGTTTTTTTAAGGCAAATGAAATTATATGATATGGCAATTCCACCTAACAACTATAATAAAAATATGCATTTTATGTAGCATGCTTTGGGGAGCAAAATTAATTCATAACAATGACCCCAAATGTTGCCAAAGTAGGATATTTTTTTTGCAAATTAACTGCCTATTTATACTCATACCACAAGAGTCGAGGGGGCAAGAGGTAAAGACCCACCTTTATGTACACCATTCGACTCAGAATCACTTTCTCAGTCGTTCTTACGCTGTCCGTCCGGCTGGCTGGCTGATCATTCAAGATAATTTGATATGATTTCTAATTTGCACAAGGACCTATTGAAAATGAGGCGAATCGGTCAATAATTTCACATGTCCCCTATACAAGCTTCTTTCCGGAATAGGGTATTTGTGTCCATAAACTGTATTATTATGTTGGTGTTAAGATTAACTTTGGCACAAACTTATTTAATTGCTATCAAAATCATATAACCAAATTTTATTAGAAACGGTCCATATTTGGCCAGGGCTCCCATACAAATACTACTCCCGAAATGGCTTTTAGTCCCATAACTTTCTAATAAATATTAGTATTTACTTTTACGATAGCTACTATGTCATGACAAAGTTTTGTACTGGTGGGTCAAAAATTACCTATAGGTCCCACATAACCCCCTTCCTAAAATCTCTTAAAGGCAAACAAATTTCATAAGGATAAAGATATTTAAATAATATTCGGCACAAATATCTTGCATGTGAATCTTAAACTCAATTAAATAATTTTGTTTTGGCGGGTCCATTATTGCCCATGGATCCCGAATAGGGTACACTTGTAAAAACTTGTTCCATTATACTGATACCCTATTCATATGGTCGGGCTTGACCGACTTCACTTTCTTTCTTATTCACTTAATGCGAATGTACTCTTTGTTTCGCACAACTAATGTTTCAAAAGGAAATCGTAAATTTAGCAATAAGAATTTTAAAAATTAGATGTGTGGGGACTACATTTTATGTTTTGGGTCTACTTCCATAAACATGATTTTACAAACATACATTAAAAATTGCTAGAATTTTATAACTTAAGTCCTTTTCAACAATAAAACACTGTTCATTTTTAAAATCCTTTCCACAGTCTAAAGTTGTAAATCATATTAAAGTCAACGTTATTATTAATACGGTTAGTTATTATAGTAAAAAATAAGTTTTAAAATTAAAAACAAAAAAACAGAAATATTAAGACAAACTTATTGGAAACATGTTGCAATCCAAAACGAACAACAAAAATAAGTATCTGTTACAAATTATACATAAAAAAATGTGTGAAAACACACAATTTAAACAAAGAGAAACGCCCAATTCTTATGAATACAAATTTATATAAAACATAAAAATTAAAGGAACATTCATTCCAAAAGTACATTTTTATAAGGAATGAAAAAACTGGTTCCTTTATTTTTAGAAAAAACCAAAAAATAATGCTTTAAATTGGCACTAAATGTTTAGCAATTTTGCAAAAAAAAATCAACAAAAAATAATATTAAATAAAAAAAATTAATTCTAATTAATATTAATTAATTTAAAAACAGTCCATTTTACTTTAAAAAAAGGAATATATAAAAATGTTTTTTGTTAAAAAATCATAATTTTGTGATCATATCATCAAATGTTTCTGCTAAAATCCCTGTATAAATTTCTTGCTATAACCATTTGTTTCTTTTATTTATTTCTAGACTAAACTTTATCATAGAAATTTTAAGTTAAAATGAAAAACAAGGTGAATTCAAAACAAACTTAGTAAGTTTTTAGGAAAATTATAAATTAATTAATTTAGGTGAGTGTGTATGTGTGGAAATAATTTAAAAGTAATAAAAAAAATCCAATTTAAATATAAAAATTAATAATAAAAAAATATCATTTTTATGTGTAACACTTTAAAAATACCAAAAACATCCTACAATTAAATGTTGAAAAAAAACTCAGAAAAAAATTACTAAAAAAAAAACAAACCAACCAATCTACAAAACCAAAAAACAAAACAAATTGTGTATGTAAAAAATTAAATAGATAAATAAATGTACTTCACAACAGAATATAAAAAAAGAAAAACAAATCATTTGTTCATTATGAAAAGAAAATACATATAATAAAAAAAAAATGTTCTACACCCACTGTGTCTTCAATGACTTTTTTCCAATAGTAAAAAAACAAAAACTTCAATGTGTTTTATTTCTTTCAATAGTCCAAGGGCTTTCAATTTTTTTTTTTTTTTTTGGTTTTTTTTAATTTAAATTGCTCATTTGCGGCAACGTCGTCATAACTCAAAAAATGAAATTTTAAGGTGAGTGATGCAGAGTTGTGCGCTGCGTTTTTCTTTATACATAGTACATATTGTGTATAAAATTCATATCAATGTGTCGTAATTTTTTAATACTTTAAACACCTCTTTTTCGAATATATTTTTTTAAGTTATGACGACGTTGCTGCAAACGAGCGATATGGAGAATAATGTGGATAAGTAGATTTAAAAGCATATTGGGAAGACTTTTTATTAGAAAACATTAACATATAATAATATTTAGATTTTATCTTTGGGTTTTAAATATGTATACAATTTACAAATAATTATTACTATTTTAAATAATTTACGGCTATTTTCCTTTAAATATATTATGGGTCGTTATTATATCGCTTAAAAGTTTCGCAAACTGTTTTTACGCCCTCGCAAATCAACTTTCAAGAATTCTTTGAAATGCATTTAAAGAAAATTTTATAAGTTAACCTAAAAATGTTGGCTGGAAAATTTGAGCTTCAATTCAATTGTGCATTTAATAAAAAACATGTTTCATGCTTACCGTCACAAGACACTAAGTTTTTGAACTAGGCGATTTTATATAATTTAAGCGATTTCATAAGTACCCTTATTTTTATTATTTGTGGGATATTTTTTAATATTAACGAATTTTTGTGTTATTAAAAAAGTTTTTAGTAATTTTAAGCTTTCTATTTTTATACCCTTTACCGAAGGTAAGAGGGTATATACAACTTTATCCTTCCGTTTGTAAGTTCCACAATATTGATTCTACCCCCTATAAAGTATATATATTCTGGGTCCTTATGAAAAGCAAAGTTTAAGTCCGGGTGTCCGTCTGTCCGTGTATGTTGAAATGGGTTTTCCGAAGACCCCAAAAATGATAAGGACTAGGTTGTCATATATTTATGCCACATATACTTCGTTTTAGTTTGCTATTGAAATTCAGCAAAATCGGTCCAATAATGACGGAGATATGCGCAAAAAACCAAGACTACCTCTAATTTTTTCCAAAAATCCCTTGTTGCTATTGTATTTTTTATTTCTGTATATCTTGAGAACGGCAAGAGCCAAAGTTTGCAAATAAGGTACAAACATTAAGATTATCCATATAAATCATCCCACAAAATGTGGGTGGGATTGGAGAAGTGGGCGTGGTACGTCCCCTACAAAAAATATCAAAAATTTTATGAAAACCTGATTTTCTGGACTGTCATATGACTTATGGTAACGCCTTATATATCATTATATTATATCGGAAATCTTTAGTAGAAAATATTTTCTGAAAATTTCGGAAAAATCGGTTAAGATACACAAAAAGTTATGACCAAAATATAAATTTTTTTTTCAAACATACCTATTTTCGGTAACCATCGATCTTCCCGAGTCCATGTTTTATAACCCAAGTAAATGGTAAATTTCTTCTTAAGCACGTCGGCATGTAAATCTGTCAAATCGGTTAAAAAATGGCTGAGTTATAATCAAACTACTGAAATACCAAAAATTACTGTTTTTATACCTTTCACCGAAGGTAATAGGGTTTATATAACTTTGTCATTCCGTTTGTAAGTCCACAATATTGATCCTAACCCCTATAAATTATATATATTCTGGGTCCTTATGAAAAGAGAAGTTCAAATCCGGTTGTCCGTCTCTTCCCTCTCTCCACTGTGTTGAGTTGCGAACCGTTAAGCGGGCCATATTTCATTATAATGATATTCAAACAACGTTCCTTCATGGTTCAGTTGTCTAGGGGGCTTGTTAAGGTTAGAAACTGTGAGTCCCCTGGTTCAAATCTTGGTTTTTTAACAAAAAAAAAATTTTTTTTTAATTTTTTATGTTCTTAAAATGATTGAAAAAAAATACTTTACCAGTTTCGGCTTTTTAAATTTAATTTATAATTAAGTTTTTACTATTGTAAATATGTATGTATATTTAAAAATTATTGAGTTTTTGTCTAATTTCTCCGTATTCTGCTCGCACAATGGTGAAGGGTATATAAGATTCGGCACAGCCAAATATAGCACTCTTACTTGTTATTAACTAGTGCTGGCAATGAATTAAGTACTATACCAAGCAAGTCGAATATTCACCAGGTGCACTTATATTGCTACGTAGGCAACAGCTGATACCTATCCCTGTGTCAAAATGGTATGCCGTTCTGGTGGTTCTGGGGAATCTTTTCTAAATTCTATAATTTTTGCTAAAAATTATGAAATTTAAAATTTTTTTAAGTTATTACATTTTAAAGCACACAATTTAAAATTAAAAACAAAATGAAATATTTGTTTGAATTTTAGACACAACGTTAAAATATTTTACAGTGTTGTAAACGTTTTCAAAATAAGACCACCTTGTATGAATTCGCCTTGATACCAAGTATTTGAACTTTTTTTTAGTACTCCATGAATTACCATAAAGTCAAACCGCTATTATTCGTACCCCGTTAATTCGAAAACCACAACAATTCGAAATAAATCACTGGTCACCTCGGTTACTCGTACACAACCTCTTACAATCGTAATAAAATGCACTTTGTTTTAAAAAGGAGTTAATTGCGGAACATATATATCTGTTTATTGAATGAAGTTGGAATTATTTAAAATGCAAGTGAAAAAGGAAAAAAATACGGAGCAATGTTTTTTTACAAGTTTTTACATTAGTTATTTTAGCTGTTTACTGTTTGGTTAAAATAAATCGTTACCTTTTTTAATCATTTGTTTTTTTTTAATTGAAACCTTGTTTAATTCAAAACCCTTTGATTACGAATTATAGGGATTCTACTGTTTTAAAAAAAGTAGCTACTCAATACCTTCCGAGTTGTATTGTTCCAACAAAATTCAATGAAAATTTAACGGAGCACTTTTAAACTCTTTTTACCCTAACGAAAGAAAAGAACGTCATTTTTTAACAAAAAACAAAAAATAAGATAAAGCCGTTAGTTAGAACGAAATCAATGATACAATATCAGTTGATAAAAATATGACAAGCAGTGAGGACGTATCAACTTTTTTGTAGTTTTAATTTGACAGTATAAAATTTAAATGTTAAATATATGTGTATTTTGTAGCCCCTGAAGATAATTTTAATATATGACCTTAGGCCAAACAAAAAACAACAACATAGATAATCGACACAGGTCAACAATAAATATTGAACAAAAAACAAATTTCTTTTTCTTTTATAATATTACATTTTATATGGAAACCTAAATTTAAAAAAAAAATTTAATAATATTTTAATAAATAAAGGGTGCTTTGAAGCCGAATAGAACTTACGAAAGGATTTGGCTGTCAAACGAACCGTCATACTGCGCTTACTTTTTGACACTAATAATCAGTATTACAGCTTCAAAACTGTCGACATAGCTTCTCAACTATCGATAGTATCGAAATTTTGTGTGCCACTTTTGGGTGTAGATTGTTTCATTTTTTATTTATACATATGTACTGCTGATGTTGCAGAAGAGTTGTATTTCGTAATCATAAAAAATGTGTAATCCCAGTCCTGCCTGGTGATAAGCGTAAGCATCAAAGTTCATAATAAATGTTTTCAAGTTTAAGACAAATCTTTGATTTAAAGTCAATTTAAATTTTGAAACATGAATGTTTTGAAGACTGCTGCCTTTCTGCCCGTTTATGGATTTCGACGGAAAAATTCGTGCGTTTTACTTGCCAAAATTTAACAATTTGTTTATTTTTTATGTACAAGTAAAGCGAACGAAACTTGAAATTGGGAATATGAGCCAACAAAAATTTTTGGCAACACTGATTATAATGTCTTAACGAATAAAAAATTTACTGCCTAAAAGTAGGCAATAAATCGTTAGATAAAAGTAAAAACATTTTTACAGTCAATTTCGCCAAGTTCAGTTAAAACTAACTATTCCTTTAACTACCATTTAACAAAAGGTTTTTAAAAGTTATAACTGAACTTGCTGAAATTGACCGTTATTAATTTATTTATTTGAATATTTTTTATTAATAATTTTATATATTTTTTTCTTTTTTTTTATACATGAAACAGTGGACGTATGATTAAACATTTGACTGCATTTTTATTTAAATTATATCACATTATCGTATAAATTAACAATTATTTCGTTATTTATCTTAAATTTATTATTAATTCTTGTTTTAATTTAACTATTCACTAAAAATCTACAATCGTGTTTTTTTAAATTAAATTAAATATTACAAATATGGACGCAAACTAAAAAAAAACAATAGACTTATTATACAGAACCTAACAAAAGAATAAAAAAGTAGACATTTATGCCGTTCTCATTGCACATTAAATGTTGTCAACAATTTTAACACAAATAAATAAAATTTAATTAGGCTTAAAAAGTAAAATTGTTTTTTTTTTTTTTAAGTAAAAAATTAACATAAAATACAATTTAAAGTCAGGATGTTTTATTTTTTCTTATTTAAAAAGAGGAGGACGGACCAGACCATAAATTAGGGCGCGCACGCATTGTTTTGTTTTAAGCTTTTTCTAACGAAATTAATTAAGCTTTTACTGTCAAACAAATAACTGAGCTATGAAAACACGAGCGGCAAGCGTTTTTTAAACATGAAAATTCTATAGGCAATACATTTTTAATATAACAAACCGACCTAGCGATCTGTCAAATAAGCCGATGATGTTAAATTTACGTTCTAAAGGTTTGTTTCGCATAAAATCTATGAAAATGAGAAGTTTTGCCTTAAATAACGCTTGCCGCTCTTATTTAGATGGCTAAAGGCTCAGTTAGCCGGGAGTAGCAGTAACGCTGCAAATCAGCTGCTTCAATTTGTTGTATGTAAAGCAATTAAAGATTACAGTTAGCAGTAAGATGTTACGTCTCAATCTGTAAGAAATAGATTGGTCTTACTTTTTTACGGTAAGGTTACTGTTACTCCCGGCTAACTGAGCCTTAACTTACAATTTTATAAACTTTTTGTTATTAAAACTAAAAAATATTAATGCAAAAAAATAGTTTAAGAAAAAATGCTGGTTTAAAGATATTTTTGCAGGTTTAAGTTTTGAAAATTTGGGAACTTTTCGTTTATGAAAGTTATTCATTAAACTAAAACCTGTTTCAGACTTAACGACATAACGCTGCAGCAATATTCGTATTTTCTTTTGATGTACTTTCGAAAACTCTTATACGTTTAGACATCACGTTTTGTTGTTTATATTTAAAAGACCAATTTCTCCAACTTCAGTTGTAATTAACTATTACTATAACTGTCAAATAACTTATTGTTAACTGAAATTTATCGTAATAGTTAACTATAACTGAACTTGGTGAAATTGGCCCTAAATTTCAAAAATTTATAAGAAACATATTAAGGGCCAAATACACTTGTCAAATGCTTGTCCAGCAGTCGAATTCACTGGTGTACGTATACTGGACCTAATATTCGCCGTCATATGACACAAACAAACACATTTTCACTATACTACCACAATGCTTATTGAGTAATTTGATCAGTGTATTTGGGCCTTTAAAAATAATCATTAAATGTTTGCTTATCCTAAAAGACCCAAATACAAAGTTAAAAATACTCATCAAGCATTGTGGTTTATTAGTCAAAATGTGTTTGTATGTAACACACCGACGATGCTGGATAAAAAATCAAAAAATTTAGATATGATAGCGAATATTACGTATAACATATGAACGCGAGTGAATTCGCCTGCTTGACAAGCATTTGACAAGTGTATTTGGCCCTTAAAGCCACCATAAACTATCAAAATGCTTGATGTCTAATTCTCGTATGTGTATTTGATGGTTTGGATGACCCTTCAAGGAATTGTTTTGTTGTTGCGGGAATTCTATTTAACTGCCTATTTCACGATGTCACTCGAAGGTTTACGTTCGCATAAATAAAATGTAAACCAAAAACAAATTTTTTAATTTTGTTTTTGTTTTATATGTTATTTGTGCGAACGTAAACGTTCGAGTGACATCGTGAAATAGGCAGTAAATTTTATTTTGTGCTAAAAGTGTATTTTTAACACATTTAATTTTAAAGTTGTACTAAAATTTCGCAAAATTATATTTCTTCTCTTCGCCCGAATGCTTCTTACGTGCTTGATTTAAAATCCCCATGAGGGCACCATACACTTTCAAAATCCTAATCAAGCGCTATGGTAGTATTCATGAAAATGTGTTCGTATGGGTGACACCGACAACGCTTTATAGAAAACCAAACCAATTACGGCAAGCACACGTACACGAGCTTGACACTAAGAATTTTGATCGTGTATGGTGCCCTACACACTCATCAAAATGGAACATCAAGGGTGCTTAAACTAAAAAAAACATTATTTGCCCTGCAAGCTTCTCTTCACCATTCATTGTCATCTTCTGTTTCATGAAATTTTTCTGTATGACATGTCGCATAGTGTGAAACAGGTAATACAAAAAGCTAGCTGATGTTTAAAAAGCTTTGTTTGCACTTTGTTGATAAAATTTAAGAAAAAAGAAAAGCTTTCAAGCATTTGTTTCAAACACGAATTTAAATGCCAGTTTTAACTAACATCGAATATCTGTAGTATTTGGCAAGTTTTGTTAAACCATAGTTAAGCCAGCACTTAAATATATTATTATTAACTGTAACCGTATTTTGTTGTCTATTTATGTTGCTTTATAACTAAAATTTAAGTCAGTCGTTGTTAAGTTTTTTTTTTTTTTTATTTTATTTATTTGAAACCAGGCAAAGACAGTTTCAAACTAAAGGCCCAACCGGAATGTGAATAACGTGGCTAAGGCAACCGAGCGAAAACATGTTAATTATATGCGTCAAACCATATTGAACTTAAGGAAACTTTTTGTTAAGTTTTATGAAACTGTCATCTGCTTAAGCAAAGTGCGAAACAGATCGCTCATTCCATTCGGAATCAAATGTTTTTTGTTTTGTTTCTGCATTTGAGAGGATTTCAGATTATTTTTGATAGTACCCTAAGTTTGTTTATGCACATTCTGGTTGGGCCTTAAAGCAAGAGGTCCACACGACGCGTTCAATGCATTGCAATGCGTCTATGCTTCTGTCAAAAAAATTAAAATCAGTGTAAAATTGTATTCAAAAGTTACACAGCACACGCGCAGAATGCATAAACGCATGTAGTAGGATTACACTTAGATGACTGTTGAAAACAAGTCAAAAAAGTATCAAATGCGTAGAATGCGTGGTGTGGATCTCTAGCTTAAACAACTAAAGTAAAAATATGCGTATGTATATCCCTGCTCTACTAGTCAAACTTATCCATAGAGTTAAATTTTTTTAAGTAGAGACTTTAAATCTAAAAAAAGAACTATAAATATAAAGAACACATTTCAATTGTTAGTGTGGGTGTGGCTATGTGTAGCTGAGGTTGGTGCAAGATTACTGCCGCTGGCCCTTTCGGACACAACTCTCGATATAGATCTACTACTGGGAGCTGCCGAGGGCGATAACTGTAAATGCTGCAACTGTTGTATGGAAGGCTGTGAACTGTTAACTTCTAGTGAATTCAAGGTATTGCTTGAAGCGGCCTTCTGATTGGGAAATAGTACCGAATAGGCGGGTGGAGGATCCAATTCTTCGTAGTTAGGAGGGCCGGTGGCAGTTGAAAGATTATCCTGGCCAATGGCTGCAGCAGCATTGGCGGCTTGTAAAGCTGATTCGCGTTCGTTGTTGGCCGCATGTTGGGAGGCGGAAGCTGAAAATGAACGTATGGCTTGAATGTGATAGCTTAAGCGAATACAACCAACTAAGGACAGACAAAACAGTGCAAGAAAAATACATAAGTGCATTTACAGAGTGTGTGTTTGGAATAGTTTTAATTTTGATCCAGGATTTGTAAAGAAATACAGTCAGTATTTAATTTGCAAATTTAGGAGGAAAATGGTAAATGAGTGTTTGGATAGATAAATGAGTTTATAGGTTGTTTTGTTTGTTGAAGGCAAAATTCAAATTGTTAACTTACCCCATAAACCACAAATCAGCAAAGCTCCACCACATAACAGCATGCCCAGCATGAGATAACCCCAGGGACCATACTTGGACAGATCAGAATTGACTCCTGTCCGTGTTGAGTTACGTCTATGATGGCCTCCTGTGTAAAGAGAAGAGTTGTCTGTTTTTCCTATGGGTATTGTAGCGTTTGATTTGATTCCTGAGTCTTGTTCCCGTGTCAGTGTTTCATTTAATTCTTTTCCTCCTTCCACCTTATGCAACATGGTTTTATTGCTTATCGGAGTTACTGAGATGTCCTGATCAGATTGTGGAAAAGGTTTGCTCGTAGATACTGAAGGCACATCAAAGGCAAACAGGTTGCGGAAAACCTCTAAAGCAAAATGTTCAAAAATATCCGATTCCATTGATGGTGGTACAGGTTCCCCTAGACGACTACGTTTCCAGCACATAGTATAATCCTCGTCACTATCATACTCATTACTATAGGGACAATGACGAATGCCATCGCATATTAAATCTTTGGAAATACACAAGATCGGATCATCACTGTTTGAATAGAAAATTTTTATTTGTGTTTTCACAAAAAAAGAGAAAAATTAGATAAGGACTCAATAATTACCCTATTCTTAAACATTGATGTTTCTTCTCACTATGGCACTCATCACCTTTACCCAAAACTGTAACCATAAGTTTGGAATTCAAAGTGTGATTATGATGCTCCCATACTATGCGCACCCTTCCATGAAACAGTCTTACAGGATCTTCCATTTCGGGAGCAGTGTCCTCCAATTGGCAAGGATCCACACGCCATTGGGGTGTGTGTGGGTCATGGGAACTGAACTGTAAATGGAAATGAAGGAAAATTAAAATTCCATAATATGAAGATATTAAATTTTATAACTTTAATCGGAACTTCTTTAACATTTTTTTAAAAATTCTTTGGTCACACTGAACAATATTTATTTATAAAATGTTCATATACATAAAAATATTAACTTGCAGTAAATAATTATAAATCTTATTCCAATTCCTTATTTTATAATCTGCCAGTGTCGGACCAACATTTTTCACGACACTGTTTCTGTTCACATTTGTCCACAAGAGAAATAACAAAAGTACGATTCGTACTTAAAAATTTAAGTATGGTTAGCATTAAAAAGTACTTAAAACTCTCCTAAATGGAATTACGTTAGAAAACCAATCACGGAATTTCTTAAAATAAGTAAAAAATTCTTAAATCAAGTAAAAAAAATCCAACAACAAATTTTGTGCAATTCTGAGAGTAAAATTACTAAGTAAGCGTATGATTCCCAAAGAACTTATTAAGCTGAATGTCCACACTACGTGTTTTCGCCTGCATGCATTGCATGGTTTTCATACCTTACTTGTGCTCTACGTTTCAAGTTATATGTAACGCTTTTTAAGCGGCATTTTCACAAGTAAAAAAAAAATTTTATTTGTCAAAATCAGCTGATTTGTTCGAACGCTGCTTGTAACGCTCGAAAAAGTAAACCTGGTAAGCCTACTTTTCGCATTTAACGCCTCAGGTTATCCTACGCTTTTCTGCATACAACTTGCTACGTAAAACAACAGAAATTCTAAAAGGCGTGAGATGCATGGTGTGGAACTCCAGATTGAGTCTTTTTTTCAGAATTGCATACCATATGCGTGCATATGGGGATTTCCGCCAAAAGGTCTACCGGTCTAAATTTATAAATTTACCGATAAATTTGTTCACTTAGATGAACAATCAGACTGCAAAGTTGTGCAAACGTAATTTCTTATTTGTGAGAATGTTTTATTGTATGTTTTCTTAAATATTTATTTTTCTTAAAAGAGGTGATATTTGATAAAAATTATTGCAAAAAAATTTTCTTACATGGTCTGTAATAGGGATGCCAAACGGGAAATCCCGAATCCAGGGATTTTTCGGGATTTTTAATATATCAACTTTTGTGTACAAAAATTTTCGTTTTTACTGAATTTTTATACTCTATACAAAAAAAATTTTTAAACATTATATTTCAGTTGTATTTTTTATTTTTTTAATTCTTTTTTTATCTTTTTTAAAAATATATGTTATATGTACATATAATACCTTTTGAAAATTTTTAATCCCGGGATTTTCTAAAATCAATACCGATTGGCATCTCTAGTCTGTAACCATTGTAATAAATTATAAACAAAAATTTTTGTGTATATTCTGTATTTTAGGGCAAATTATGCAAAAGTTTTAAATTTTTTGTTATTTTAGATACATATGAACCAGTCATCTTTATTAAATTCTTAATTTTAATATCAGCATCAAAATAGTTTAAAATTTTAAATTTGAAATAATCTTTAGAATGAAGAATTCCTTTCAACGATTAATTTTGTGGATACACAAAATTTTGTTTTATTGGCTAAAAACTTTTTCCACATTGGTGGAAGAACGTGAAAGCACCATAATTTGTTAGAAATGCACCAGGAGAATTCTCAATTTAAGATCTGATTCTTTTTGACAATCTTACAAATGATAAGATTGGCTAACTGATGTACCTACACCATCTTCAATTGCGCTTAAAAAAACATTTTTTGATTAAAATTTTTTCATTAAAAGTGAATATGAATTTTGTTTGCCTTTACTTTTTTGTAAGTATTAATCAATTCCCAAACTCAAATATAGAGTACTTTATATTTTTAAATTTTGCTTTTTTCTTCCTTTAGTTTTTGTCAAAAAATTGTTGATTTTTTTTTTAAACATTTTCTTAAGCTTCACTTCGGAAAATCAAATCTTGTAACGTTAATTTAACCGCCTATAAGGATGCAAATGGATGAAACTTTGCAGGCATTGATATTCCCGATGACAACACACGAATACATGGACGTAGCCAGGATAAAATGTTCTTTTTTAAGAAAAGCGTTTCTTAAAAAAACTTTTTTTTAAATGTTCTTATTATTTTGATCAAGTTGTTTTATTCTTTACAATTGAAACATTTTCAAAAAAAATGTGTGTGTTTGTTAAAACATACATAAGAAACGAATCAAACCCCTTTTTGTCTTAAGAAGAAGCGCTGAATTAAGAACATTTGTCTCTTTTTTATGAAACAAGTATTTCAGCGTTACCCAAAATTTATAAGCTGTACTAAGTTCAACAAAAAGTTACCGCATTTTAGATGTTTATCAAAAATAGGCATTTTTTGAGCAAAAATCGGCAAATCAGCACTTTGATAATTTACAGGCAAAAAATTGGCAAAGTGTCGATAAATCGGCAAATATGGCAGGCCTGTCTGTAACCTAAGGAAGAGTTCAAAGAGAATCTTCGGATTAACGGTAAATTTTTATTTTGTTTTAATCATTATTCAGTTAAATTATTATGGAAAAAAATTTAAGTTCGAAATGTCAAGTATCGACACAGATTTTGGCTTAAAAAAATACAGTAGATTTTGGAATCAAATCAAAGCAATTTTAGTTTTACATTGCTACGTAAAATTCTGAAAGTAGTTTGATAAAAAAATTGTGCCAGGTTTAGCTAAATTACGCCATTTTATACATGGCCACAAAACTACTTCTGTTTTTCACGTTCGAACTGCTTCTTCTTTTGCCAATATCTTTAACCTAGAATCGCGCCCTCCATAAACTTAAGCATAGAAAACATTGATTTCTTAGTGCTATAATTTAAGGGTTAAGAGAACGTAAAAATATTTGTTACTTAAAATGTTATTTCATTTTTGATGCGTACGACTGTCATGTTCAACACTTTGGAATTACACATATTCGTGTGTATGTAAATGTTTGTTGTAGAAACAGCAGAAACACTACAAAACAAGGTAAACACGATTTACTTGTTTGCTGTAAGAACAACTACACTACAAGAAGAAAACTAAAAACATTTTATTATCAAGTTTATAAAGAGAAGCAAAAATTCCCGAATTCTATTTGTTTAAATTATTAATTTTTAAATCATCAAATTTTCAGAGAAAGTAATTTTATGCGTTGGCGACGTCAATTGGTAACCAAGATCATGCGATTTGACGCCATTAGACTTTTTATGTGGGCCTACGTCAAAGATCGGTATTTTTAACCATTGTATATGAAACCATATAACAACATATAACACGTTAAATCTTTTCTGTATTGATACAGAATATTAATTAAATATTTTTTTTGCAAAACAACCCAAGATAATGTTTTTCGTTAATAAAACAACATAACCCACTACGTGGTATTATACGAAAAATTTATTTATAGCCCTAGTGAGCACACATACATATATACATACATACATATGTATGTAAATATGTGTGACTGAAAGTTTATTGTTTAAATATTCTTTAAATTTGTACGCTTTTTAAACCAAAAGCTTCTATTTATCTTCGAGATTACATGTCTGCATATTAAATTTTATTTTTTTCATTTATAATTTTAACAAATAAACAATTTTAAAATCGATTGATGTATTTTAAAACTCTCCTTTAAAAGCTCTGTGATTTAGAAATAAATATTTTGCTGTCATTTTACACCATTATCAGAATTCATGATTTCTCATGACAGAACGTGACATCAATTATTCAAAAGCAATGAATACTCGCACTTTCAAAAGCAACAACTCAGTTCAAAAACTATATAAATAGTTTTTATCAAATCCGAATCGCATACTCACATGTAAAGCATTTAACGTATTTCAATACTTTTTTTTTAAATGTACATTTTTTACGGTTAAACATTTGATGGATGTACGAAAAATGTTGTGGTGTCTGTGTGTGAATTGATGAACGTATTTTATACATTTGAATTATTACTTTGTTGCAGGGGGTGTAACCCAGTATTTGTATTTACCCTGCAAATAATAGGACTAGTCCAAACACGCGTGTAAAGAGCAGTCCACAAGGGACCAGGACTAGTCCAAAACTAACCCAAACGTATGGAAAAACCCTGATCTATTTAACATTACGATGTCCTTTGGACCACTAAGGGGAAGTTTTAAAACTACTTTATGGTATACTCATGAGGATTAATTTTGAAGTCGTTTAAAAACGAAAGAATGTCGCTAAAAAACGAAGACATGTCGTCTCACTACAAACACTTTTTAACAAAGACATGGTCCATGCTTGCATTACATCGGACCAGTCCATGGAGTAGTCCATTTTATCAAAATGGATCAGGTGGTCCAATTTTATTTGCAGGGTATAAGGACTGTCGTAAAATAAATATTCATACATATATGGAACTCTACCCCGTATTTACTTAGGGCATGGGTAAATACCGGTTTATATTAGGTTTGTGACAAGAAAGCTATTGGCAGCTGCTATTGGACCTGATAACCGACATTTATTTAAGTGAAGAACTCTTGAAACATGTTTCATGAGTGAGTATCCACCCATTTTCGAACCTTTATCAAAGTAGTGAATATGTTTCTTTCTATTTTCAAGTCTATAAACTCTTAGAATTTTATCGCTTTAAATTTTATATGAAAAATGGGTTTCAATAATTTTAACTTCTCCTTTAATGAATACCTTCCTTAACCCTAGAAAGATGACGTTATTTTTTTGTACTGAAAAGATAACGACACGTCTGAAAGACGTATGCTTGTTTATATCCTTTAAAGGATATCATCGCAAAAATTATTGATCAATTTTATTGTTGAAATCATTTATTTATTCTATTCCTTTTAAGAAAATATAATTTTTAAGCAGAAAATTATAATGAAAATAAAATTAAAAATAAAATTCAATTAGCATTATCAAAAATTAAAGAGTTTTAATAAAGGACTTCAGGTCGGTTCTAAAAACTTAAATAATTATTTTCTTTGTACTTTATGTAGATGTTATGTAATATTATCTGTATTAACTTATATAAACAAAAAAAAAAAATATTTAAATAACATTATGTGCAAGATTTACAAATTTAAGTTTTGTGGTCGCCACATACAGGTATACCGCATTTGACACATACCATTTTGGACATAAGTTTAATTTCTGATGGACAAAAGCCACCGTATTATTTCTTTTTTGATTCATGCATACAACCTCAATCATTGCTTACTGCATCTGGTAAAATTTGTTCAATGTAATCGGTTAAGTTTTCGATAAAATAGGAATTTCTAGCCTCAAAATTGAACAATTTATGGAAATTTCGGCACTGGTCCATTGAACAATTTCCGAAATTATTTCGGTAGTAAAAAATATCGAAGCATGAAATTGGGTCGTACAGTGATTTGCATTCCCGAGTTGGTCCTCTTGCCGTACGAACTATATTCATTGAAGAAACTCGGCCATCACTTTGACCCTTCGATGTAGCCCACTTACTTTTACTTCTTAAAGTGTGTCGATATAGCGCAATAACGCAGCTATCGGAAGAATTAGTAAAATGTTCAGGTTCTTGAGGATTTTCCTGAATCGGTGGTATATTCTCGTCAGGCTTAAGGATGTCAAAAGCTCATCTTCTACATCACTTTGAAGACAATCCTTCAATAATTCATCTTCCGATTCGCTCACATTTTCCAGTGAAACCGAGTCCTCCAACACGCTTTGCAAAATAACGCCAATTTCTGCGTCGCCTAAGCCGCGATTACAACACATTTTTAAAACAATACCTTAAAATTCAACCAAAACACAAAGTTATTTTCGCTACAAAAGTAACACTAAAGATAACGATACGTCTCTCAGACATATCGACCCATTTGCGCGAAATTATCGTATATGCCAATTTTTTGGAAATTGAGTTTTTGATGCAATCTTGTTCTACATTCAAAGAGACGTCGCCTGACAAAATATTGTAGGCGAATTCCACTTCGTTGCTCCAAAAATTGAGTGTATATTTTAATTTTTATATTGCAAGTGATAGCAGAGAAAAGTAGAAAAATGGCTCTCCTGTAAAATTTGGTTTTTGTAACATACGATAATTTCACTTATGTGAAATATAAGAACAACAACAAAAAACACACACAGTCTATTTTTGGACGCTTTAAAAAAGTGCAACTATAAGAAAAACAATAGCAGAAACAACATTATAAGAAACAAAATCCCGTATTCAATTTTTTAAAACTGTTTGGTTAAATACATCAAATACAAAACTAGAATGATGACGAAAAACATATCGAGTCGGTCTGCTGTCGTTTTTGGTTACTTTTCTTCTTTAGCAAGGGAAAGGATACAGCAACAGAGAGTGATAAAGAAAAACATTGGGCCGCGTGAATAAAAAGGTAGCTTTAGCTAATACTTTAATTTTGAAGTTTGAACTAGCTTTGAGGTGAATAGAAATTTGAGTTAAAGCTAGTACTTTATACTGACTAGTAGAAACTAGTTTTTCTAGTTTTGACTCAAGAAATGTGTGAATAAAAACGAGTGAATGCTTAAAAATACTAGTTTTTGTTGAATTATTTTTAAGCTTATGATTGGGGTGCTTGAAGTTGGTATTTTGCAACAATATTTAAAAAATAATGATTTTTTTTTAAATACTAGTATGCATGTTTAATTTTATGAACGTTGGCCAAAGAGAAGAATATCTCCTAAGAACAGATTTTCATCCAGAAGTTTATTTAAAATTATTTATTTTTCGGAAAAATATCTAAAATGGTAAAATCTCTGTAAATGTCACATATACAGGAAATGTCACTAGTGAATCTGTACTGATTCACTATTGACACAGCCACCCGTACTAGTGACTTTTTATACCCCAGGCAATGTTATTTACAATAGACATTTAACATGTGCGTTAGTACTACTGACTAGGTAGTTCCTTTGGGAACATATGTAGACATTGAAACCAGAGAATCGCTAGTACTTTTTAGCAAAAGTAGGTTACACTTTTTGTAAGAATACGAAATTATAACAATCTTTTATTATTATTTCTTCAGCTTTTATAGGAATTGTACTTCTCAGTTGTTATTGATAAAATCTTTTTCGTATTAAATCTAAATACAGTGGCAAATGTATATAAATGACACTTCGTTGACAATGTCACCAATATAGTCGACAAAACTGGTGACTTGGAGACACTTGCACCCAGGTTTCCTTAAATAAATATTTTGTATTTTTGTTGTTGCTTTATACAGAAATTCACATTGCCTTCTAAAATTTCTGTAGAAAGCAATTTTATAATAAGGGCCTTAATTTTTATAAATTTTTTAAAACAAGTTAAACAATAATAAATAACAATCATTGACGTTGCCACAAATGGTGTTTTCTTTTCTAAAAAATAATGATGCATTATAGTTGTGTAATATATTTATTAGGTTACACGAACTCTTACAAAGTGATATATTTTTCTAAATTACAATGGAACAAAATAATAGCTACGTTTTACACTCAACACTAATGTGTATTTAGCGTGTTAAAAATTGAATATAAAGTTTGTACTAAAAGCGATATTCACCACGCTTGTAGCAATTTTCAACATTAAATTTTCTTACAATTCCAATAAGCGTTAACAGCACTGATTTTTAATAATAAATGTCAGCTGTTGTTAAAAATTTTGCGACAAAAAAATATAATTATTAAATAAAAGTAAAACAAACGAAAAACAATAAGTTTTTATATTCATCAAAGTCTCCGCAAACACAAGAAAAAAAATACTTGCTTGCATAAAAAAGTACTTTACGCAGATGCAAAAAAGGGTATTATCTCACACTCAGTTATAACTGCGGGTAAGAAATGGAACAAATTTGCCATTTATTGTTGCAACATGTTTAGAAAGGAAAACGACAACTTCTCACATTTTTGCATATATTTTTAGAATGGAACAAAAACCCGCACGAATGGTAGCATATAGGGAACATTATTGTCAGAAAAGAAAACACCATAAGTTTTTTTAAGATATACCCCATAAAGGTCGGTACAGACTTTTGCCATAGAAAGTCTGTGTTGCATTTTTTAAATAAAATAAAAACAATTTTTGAAAAGGAAAAAATGAAATGAAAATATCAATACACAGTAATTGTTAACGCTTCAAGACATAAAAAAGGAAATAACAATTTTTTGTATTTATATTCTGTTTTATACATTAATATTTTTAAAAATAAGTTTAAAAAAATTTTAATTTTTGACATTTTTTGCACTTTGTAATTAATTTAATTTAATAGTCGCATTTTCCAGCGTTTGCTTCCCCTTTTAAGCACTAGCTATCTAGCACTAGCAAAGATTTATTCACACTTTTTGTAGTATAAACTTTTCAGCATAGCTAGTACTGAAAAGTAAAAGCTAGTGCTAGTACTTAGTACTAGCTAGTATAAACTACATTTTTATTCACTCGACCCATTGTGTTGTGTGTATAAATAAGACTTCGTTCAAAAATTATGCCAACAAAAAAAAATGTGTCTTAAAGCCAGCCGGCGGCTCTGCTCTACCGCCATCTTCATTGCTTGTGCAAAAACTTTTTTTTTTTTTATTTTGAAATTTAGTATATGAATTTCAGTAAACTTTTTGTTTGATTCAGTTAAATTATATGTTTGAAAAAATCTGTTTTTTTCAATAAACAAAATGCAAATAAATTGTTTGAATATGCGAATTTGTTTATAGGACCGATTTTAGAGAAAAAATTGTTTGATTCTACAAATTTTTTGTTTGAATTGGAAAAATAATTTTTTCTGTGTAATACCAATCAAAATGAAAATGATATTGATATCGAATGCCTTACTTTTCCCCCTGATTCAGACCAATATAACCCCCCAAAAAAAATAATGAAATAACACCCCAAAAGTTTGTACAGATAACAATATGAACGATTTTTGGGAGATTATTTCATTTTGTCTGAGGTGTTATTTAATTTTTTTAATTGGGGGATTTATTTATATAAAATTATCCCCCAAGAAATCATTATGAAATAAAGCTGCAATATATTTTTTTGGGGATTATGTATTTCATTTTCAAATTTTTAATGAAAACGTTTTTGGGCACAAGGATTTTCTCCACTTTGGTATACAAAGCACCGGCTTCGCTAAGTAAAGCTGCCCTGCATAGCCGGCCTTCAGTCCGGCGCAAGGGTTTTCTCCTCTATGGTATAAAAAAGACCGGCTTCGCTAACTAAAGTTTCTCTGCGTATTTTAAAGAGGAGAAAATCTTTGTGCATGGCCAAAGGTCGTTAATGCCGAAAAGCTTTAGTTAGCGATGCTGGTGGTTGGTATATCATAGAGTACGAAATCCCTGCGCCCGGTCGAAGTCCCAACCATGATATCTATCGCGCGATTCTTCAAAGCAAAACTCTGAAATTAATTGTATTATACATATGGGCTCTTATTATATTTCATAAATTGGGGTCTTATTTCATATGCCCCATACGACATATCGCACAGAAGTATTTCATGAAACAGAAGATTGGTGACAAAGAGAGCAGAGTCGCTTGCGGGATAAGCCATTTTAAAGTTAAATATTAAGTTGAAATTGAATTTAAAGCGACGCACAGAGAAGTATTTGGCCTGAAAAGCTGGCCAAAATTATTAAACGTGTTTTTTGAATTAAAAGTTTTAGTTTTTTGATAGTTTTAGGTGTAGTATGATATAAAAAGTCTAGTGGCAGATTTTGAAAAAATTACACTGCGCAACAAAAGTACACTGCGCAACAAAAATATGTTTCTCTACCCTAGAAATAAAAGTATGTGGACTATATGGATTTTGATGCCCTTAATTCAAATCTGTTTTCCGTTTTTCTCTAGTACGTAAGAATTTTCTTTTAAAGGCGTGGCATACTTCACCCCCTAAATCGTGGGGTTGCCTTATATATTTTGCCATAACTTGAAAACGTGTTCTCCGATTTTAATTGCAGAAGGATCAGAAGATGCACCGAAAAATTCTGCTTAAACTAACCAAACACATTTATTTTATATCTATTACTATTTTGGAGTTATTAAAAATTTAATGGCGAAAAAACATGCAAAATGCGTTAAATTTTTTGCTTTCAAAATGCAATAAAAAAATTTAAGAACCAAGAAGTTTAAATTTTTAAGATTTTTCTAAAAGCCACATTCCTAAGGAATAAAAGTTGGTATAAATCGCAAAACTCAATTAACAAATGTTGATTTTAAAGGTTTAAACTCATTCGTGACAGACTGTATGTACATACATACATACATATCGCACCTATTCAAGAATACTGTATTAACTAAAAAATTTTAGTTTTTCACTTTTTGGTAATAGTCGACAGGTATTATTCATATCTACCCACTGTAAAAATATCGAGCTATTTCGTCCTTTTTTTTGTAAAGAAATGGTTGATTTAAAAATATTTTTTCCTATGCCTTTCATATTAAATTAAAAATTCGTTTGCTTCTACTGAAAATTTTAAAATTTTGAGTTAATACAGTATTGTTGAACAAGTGCGATATGATTTACAGTCTAATTAAAAAAATATCGGTAAAAATATAAGAACGTCAAAGTGAAAATTTTTTAAAATTAATAAAAAAATACAAAATAAATTTACTTTATTGCATTTATTTTAACAAAACATGAATGAAAACGCGTAAATATTGATTATATTTCTAAACAAATATGTTGGTTTTAAATCTTTCTATACATAGGGAAAAATTTCCAGGTGACTGAGCCACTCTAGCACAACATTTCTGCTCTAACTTTTTATACCTACACTACTGTATGTGAAGAGGATATTATGTGTTTGTACGAATGTGTGTAACACATTTAAATAAAGGTTCCTGGCCTGCCTTTTAGTGTACCGATTGACTCAGAATCAATGTCAGAATCCATTTAACGAAGCCCGTCCTTCTATCAGGATGGCTGGTTGTCTGTCCAAGATAACCTTCTGCGCATATTACAGGTCGCAATTTTAAAAATAATTTTATAAAATTTGACACACATGCGTTTATTGTCACAAGGGTGAGAAGCAGTTATTTAATTTTAATATCCCACATGAAAACTTCTTTCCGGAATAGGGTTAATAGCCATTTTGTTTTATAGACATTTGAGTTGAATAAGATCCAAAAATATTTTGTCGCAACCTACATAAATCACCAGAACAAATTTTTTTAGAATCGGTCCATATTTGACCCAGCTCCCATACGAAAACACTAATAATGGTAGTAGATACTTAGATAATATTGGCACAAAAATGTCTTATGTGAATATTAACCTCACAACATACTCTTTTTGGCGAAAACATGATCGCCCATATTCTGCAATGTAGAGTCCGACTTGATCGACTATACTTTCTTACTTTTTTTGTGTTAAAAATTGGCTACTTTACTCTATATTTTTAATATGTTAACAGTACATTTGTTGTCGTTATTATTTAACAGGAACTTTTTTTGTGTGGTTAGCTACCGATATTTTTTGCCGATAAAAATTGTTAAAATTTCATTACAGAATAGCTCTTAACGACAATTTTCGTTAGCTAACGAATTTTGACTACTTAACGACAATTTTTTGTCGTTAAAAAGTTACAGATGTGTGGGACATTCCCTTAAAACTATTATGGATAATTAAGAACTTTTGCAATTACAATTACATATAGGCAGGTATTAATATTGTGAAGTGTTAAAAGTGATGTGAATAACAGTTGAAATCAATAATTCAAAATACATAAAACTTTATGACGACATAAAGGTATAAGAAAAAGTGCCCGATGAGCAAAAGTAGAAGAAATGTGAAAATTTAAAAAATCGTCAAAAATAATGGCGCAAACTTGCGCACACTTTTTTTTTTGGTTTCCAAAATTAGAGATTCCAAATTTTATTGTGGTATCAAACATAATTCGTAGACATGCTAACCTCACTTTTAAAAACCTCTTCTTTTCCTTTATTTGCAAAAAAAAAAAGTGTATAATTTGTTTTTTTTTAGCTTTTGAATGAATTGTTTCAACATGAATATTCAACATATTTAAAATTTTTTTTTCTTTTTTAAATAACTTTTGATCAAACCTTTCAGCGAAAAAAATAATCGTTGTTAAACCTTTATTCGTTACTGCTCTGTGCGACGTTCGCAATGAGAGAAATAATTGTGTTTTTTTTTTATCTTCTTTCTTCCCAAAGGAATGAAAATTTTAACAAAACATTCCAACAAATAATGAAAAATACGTTATATGTATGAACACCAGTGTAAATGTTGTTGCCTATTGTGAACGAAGCTTAAACATCTTACCCCGATTCTCCACGTAGCAATATATAGCAAACGTCAAATTTGATTGCTGCATTTAATTTGCGACGTATAGACCGCATATTGCCATGAGTGGCAATTCATTGCTCTTCTGATTGCTTAGCAATCTGCTGTAAAATGAGTTGTCATTTATCTGACCTTTCATTTCTCTGGACGTTTGTTTCTGGCAAAGCAATTTCACGTGTTCTCCAGCAATATACATAATTAGCAAATATTGCGCCATTGTTCTGCCGACGTTTTTGCTTGTGCTTAGCAAAAAAAAAATAATCATGCAAATTTTCATTCAAAAAACATTTAAGTTTACGTTTATAAAATTTTGTATTTTAAACGAAATTTTACTTTAATTTTGATTTTTTTTTTATTATTTAATCCAAATGATTTTTCTACCAAGTTTTATTTAAAACCGTTTTGCTATCATATCTCGACTTAAGATGTTTTATCTAAATGCCACAGACATGCATAAGCTGGCTGAAGTTACTGTCAAAAATTAATAAAAAAAATTAAAAAAAGCCTACAATTAAAAAATATTTATTGCAGATCAATTTTTACATTAATTTTTTTTTTGAAACTTTAATTTCATCAAGGTTATATCTGTAAAGCACTTTCGCTTAAAAAAAAAGCTTGTTACTTATAAAAGCCTAAGAAAAATTTTTTGTTTAATTCTTTAAATCCCCCATTTACACTGATATCGATGCGTTTAAACAATTAAAACACCATAAATTAATATGCATTAAAAGATTTTATTTTATCCTTCACCCCAGGTGGAAAAGGGTACATATAAGTTTGTCATTCCGTTTGTAATTTCTACAATAATGATCTTAGACATTTTAAAGTATATATATATATATATATTCTGGGTCCTTATGAGGAGAGAAGTTGATTTAACGATGTCCGTCTGTTTGTCTGTCTGTTCGTCTTACGTTTGATATGTGTTTTTCGGAGACTCCAGACATGATAGCGTCTAGGTTGTTTTGCACTTATGTCACATATAGTCCACCATTTCTTGCTATTGAAATTCAGCAAGATCAGTCCACAAATGGCTGAGATATGAACAAAAAACCACGACTGCCTCTAATTTTTCCAAAAAAAATCCCTTGTGGTTGTTGTTTTTTTTTCAGGATTTAAAAACTGCTGTCGAAACCAAAAACTGTCGAACAAAACCGAAAATTTGTCTACAATTTTTCGCTTATTGATTTGGTTCGAAAGCGACTGTTTTTATTTACATAAGAATTAAAAGAAACAAACTAGTAGACTCAGTATATTCTAATTTAACGCTTCTTCAGTAAATGCGTCCGTAGCCGAGTTGTCTAAGTTTCCGCCTGAGACTCGTGAGGTTGACACTGTGGATGGCATAGTTTTTAAAAAGAATTTTTTTTTATTTTAATTTAATTTTTTTATGTTCTAAAAAACGATTTTAAGATTATAAAATTATAAAACGAATTTCAATCAACTTTAGCAAAAGAGGAAACGGACTTATATAAATTTTCTGATTTTGTCATATTCTTTGGCATGACGAAATGAAAAGTTGGCGTGGCTCAATTAATTAATTAATATCTCACCCTGGTGAAGGGTATATAAGATTCGGCATAGCCGAATATGGCACTCTTACTTGTTTTTAATTTAGTTTTGTTGGCTTTTTTTTTGTAGACTTTAAAGATTAAAAATCAATATTGGAACACTCTGTATTTCGCATGGATCTGTGTGAATACGATGATCATGAGATCCAAAGTAAAGAAACGAGAAGCAAATATTGTATCTTTTTTTGTTTTTCTTTAAAAAAAAAGCAAGTTCAATGTCATTTTAAAAAGTTTAATACGAGTAAGTGCGAATTGATTGTATTAAAAGCCATGTTTATTTTCCTACAAAATCCACAAACAAGTTTCATTTATTTTTAAAATATTTTTTATACTTTTTACAATTTTAAAGAAACAAATTGCTTTAAATAACTTTTCGAGCAATTCAAGTATGTTACTAATTGTCATTGAAACATGTTTGACATCTTTATTTGAATTGTATCTTTTAGATATTATTTTTTTATTATTTGTAGTTGCTCTAAAGTAGCAATTACAAGTTATAAAATAAACAAATTTAATGTTCTAATAAATAAGTAAGGCAGACACTTGAAAAGAAATTCTGCCTAGACCGGCACTGATGTTTTTGAAATATAATTAGAACTTATTTCAAAAACATCAAAGCAGATCTCGCAATTAATTCTGCTTAAATAGCGAAATTCATTTGCCCATTTGCACCAAACACTGAATTTTGCTATAAACAAAGAAATTATTTCGAGATCGGCATTAAATCGGTGTTAATATCCCAATCAACCATATTGAGCGTTTGTGCTAACGTGTGTTACACCAGAAAATCGACTCAGAGTTAGTATTTAAATAAATTTAACGATGTCCGTCCATCCTGCTGGCTGTCCATGTAAACATTGTGGGCAGAGTACAGGTCGAAGTTGTGAAGTTTGGTACATATGTAGGTCCTTATTGACACAAGGACCAAGCATTTTAAAAATTTCGGATATGTCCCATACAAACTGTTTTTCGAAATAAAATCTTTTGGACTATATTAACGATCTTATTATGTTGGTATTTAGACTTAATCTGGCCCGAAACTATCTCACTGTTATCTTAAATACATTATGCCATGACATATTTTGCAGTAGTCATTGAATCCCAGACCCATTCTCCTCGCATTAGTCCCCACAGGCCAGTGCCCCATCACAACTGAGACCACTGTTATAATCTTATCCCTATTGAACCTAAGTAGAGTGCTTGTTCTCCTTTAATATTTGGCCATAGCTTGAAAATATCTCCTTTTAATTGATATACAATTTAACGACAATAACTTCTATAACATCTACTATGTCACGTCATAACTTTGTGCTGGTAGGTTCAGAATTGAGCACATGTGCCATATAAAGCCGTTCCTTAAAATCCCTTTCATACCTAAAATAACTTATATGGATGTTGATATCTAAATATATTCGGCACAAAGAACTCTTTCTTCCCAAATACCCCAATAGAGTACACTTTCAAAATTTAATATGGTGGGGATGGACCGACTACACATTCTTACTTGTACTAAAATGCGGTGTATCTACCAAAAAAAGTATTCTGGCAACACTGATGAAAAGTATCTTTACTATTTAATATTTTTATATGTTTTTTTTTCACTTACTGTAATTAAGACCTGTTTTCAAATCAATTAAATTGTTGTTTATAGAACAATATTTTAGTCAATGTCAACGGAGTTAGTATTGCCAAAAATTTAAATGATAATATTATCCAAGGTTGGCAACCGATACCAATACCGTTTAAATTGATAACGATACCGAAATTAGTTTTTTGCATAAAATACCGATATAAGTAACCATTTATCTTAATACCGTATTATACCGGTGCAATCGTTTCGGTATTAAAAAATAAAAAAATTTATATAATAGAAAAAAATCAAAAGTTTCAACAACTGAAAAGTATGTTTGATAACTTGACACGCTATGGTTGCAACACTGTTATTGTTTTGCTACTTACTATGATATCATAGAATGTAACATCCCTGCAGATAACGAGACTAGTCCATACATGCATATAAAGAGTAGTCCATAAAGGAGTAGGAGTACTCCAAAACTACTCCAAATAAATGGGTTAAAGGTGGTCCATTTTACATTACGATGTCCTAGGAGAGGACCATAAAGCCACTCCATGGAGTACTAAAGTGGGTTAGTTTTAAAAGTACTCCATGTAACTACAGTATGGAGTACACTTAAGGGGTAGTTTAAGCATTTTTCTTTTTCATTTTTTACTAATCGCCTTTTATTGTGTGTACTGTAGTCTAATTTTGCTTTTATTAAATATATTTACTTGGTATTTTTAATTTTTTTACCTTTTTTCCACAAATTTCACAAACTTTCACTTTAAAATAAACAATTAATAATTGACACCATTAGGGCTACCAATGTGTAATACTGTAAACTATAGAAAAGTATACATCACGCAGTTGTTGGCAGTACTGCATGTTAATTTCTTATAACGTGGTCCATACTACATTGGTACATTGGACCATGTTGTAAGTAGTCCATTTAAGTCACAATGGACCACGTAGTCTAATATTATCTGTAGGGATAAGTTCTACAACAGCATTTATAGGAAATTTTTAGTTGTGTTGTTTGGCGGTTTAAAATACAAAAGTACAAGAATAGAAACATTCGAAAAACTTTCTGAAGGACCAAATACACTCATCAAAATACTCATCAATACTCATTAATGAAATGTGTTTCTATTTGTGACACAGACGATGCTTGATATGTAAATACAATTTTCCACTTATTTATCGAATAATAAAAAATATAAATTTTTCAGAAACCGGTTTTCGAATATCTCGGCTATCAAAAAGAAAAAATACGGAAATTTAATTTCTTTCTTTTACTTTTCCATGCTGCATGTGATAATTTTTGAATTCTCTATAATATTAAACTTAGAAACATAATATTACAGGTGCAGGGTCCTGAGTGAGTGAAAACCTATAAGATGAAAAATGTTGGTTTTTTTTATTTTTCATCTGGAACTTTTGCAATTTTCGTTAATATTCGACCTATAAAGATAAAATTATACATTGAACTGGGTGAATAAGAACATGTAAGGGGAGCTTTTTTGTACTTTATCTTTCAACATCTGGTACTTTAATTAATTTTCGTTAATATTAGACGTAGAAACATAAAATTTAACATGCAATGTCCTGAGTGGATGACAATCTATAGAGGAGACTTTTTGATATTTTTTTGTTTTTCAATTGATATTTTTTTATTTTGAACTTAAAAATTAAATTAACTCACGTAGAAGATAAAATATGATCCCTCGCCAAATCGATCCACTAAGCCGGAAAAAATAAATGCTAAAAACATGTAAAATCATAATACTTAGTTAGATTTTATGAGCGAATTTTGACCATTGGGCGAACACTAGACTAGTATAAATAAATATATTTTTCTTTTTTTTTCATTTTTTTTGGGTTGGTTGATTTAATGGTAATACCGATATATACCGTTATAAAAACTGCTATAAAGATATACCGATATATTTAAATACCGAAATAAAAAAAATTTAATACCGATACCAATACCGAAATTCGTTTCGGTATCCAACCCTGATATTATCTTAAGGTTAAGTACAATTCTATAATTATATTGTAATATACAAATACATCAGACAGTGTTTATTATAATATGTTCTCTTAAAAACAAAAAAAAAAAACTTGAAATACAAGTATTTATTCAGTATGTGCTTAAGTTACTAAACTACACTAAATTCCTATAGAAACTAAGCAACAAGCGATAAATCGCATGAAATCCAGGGAATATTACAAAAATATTGAAATATTAAGATTGCAATTGAAAAATTCTCCGATAACCGCGGTATAAATCGATAAAACGCACTTTTAAAGCCACTTTTTGGATTTGAGATTAAAGTTAATTTAATTCCAAAAGGTTTTGTTATTCGTGCTTAATTCCCAGTTTTTATTCTTGATAAAAACACTTGAAATTTATTGTTGATGGGATAAGCTATTCCTATGCGCATTTCACTGGTTGCTTAGGCCAGATCATCAGGAAACTTCATCCATAAAGATTTTAGAAAAACTAAAGATATTAAACCAAATAAAACTGTTAAACGTATAAGACTAATAGCAACAGTTCTACTTGTAAGAATATCCAAGTTTAAACAAAACACATCAACAATAAACAGTGGGTTTATCTCATCTTACATTCCCCACTACAATTAGTTGAAATTCTCTCAACATTTACACAGCATTTACAGTTGCCAGTACTGGCAAGACAGTAAGCATATACATATTAGTTGGCAAAACAATGCAAAAACAAAATAGCTGTAAAAGTGTTTATGTATTAGTGAAAAAGTTTGAATGAATTGCTACTGTCTTGCCAGTACTGGCAAATGTAAACGCTATGTAATTGTAGTTGTAAGTCTGGGTTCACACTACGAAAGTTTTCTTTCAGAAAGTCTGAGTTTATGGATGAGAGAGGCGAGAATAAAAGCATGTTATCTTCCCCTCTCACCAATAAACTCAGATAAACAACAACTTACAAAAGCATGTTGTCAATTAAGTGCTTTTTTAGGCAGTGCACTTGCCTGTTTATTATCAAAAAGTAATTTCAATTTTTGGGAATACAAAATATTAATTTCAAAAGGTTTTGTTATTCGTGCTTAAAAAATTTTGTATTCCCAAAAATTTAAATTTCAATTTTTCAGAAATGACTTTATACTCTACCAGACTATTATATTGTATTTTCTTTTAACATTTTACCTTAGCCTTCCTTTGGAAAGCAATGAGGTATATTGAATGTACAGAAAAATTCGAAAAATGAAAAATGTTGAATATAATATAAAGTAACCTTCGGAAGGAAATAATTCCCAGTTTCTATTTGTTAAAATAGTTGAGTTAAATATATTCAATTTATAAAGTAACACTATCCAGTGAGACACAAAGAATGCTGACGAAAGCCGTAGCGGGCCAGAAAATGCATTACATTCTGCTGGTGTCTAATAATTTTAAATTTTTCTGTACATTCAATATACCTCATTGCTTTCCAAAGGAAGGCTTAGGTAAAATGTAAAAAGAAAATACAATATAATAGTCTGGTAGTGTATAAAGTCATTTCTGAAAAATTGAAGGAATAGAACTATTACAAAAAGCTTTATAAAATACATAACTGAAATTTAGCTCATAGAATAAATTCGAAAAATGAAAAATGTTGAATATAATATAAAGAACCTTCGGAAGGAAATAATTCCCAGTTTCTATTTGTTGAAATTACTTTTTGTTAATTTTATTCTATAATTAGCTAATCTGAGAATTAAATTAATCTAGTATCAATTGAATTTGATAATTTTTGGGTTAAGCCATGTAGCGCTACCATACTGAGCACAAATAAATGGCAAAATTTTTTTCTAAATGTCAACTATAATCTAAGCAATATATGGATGTTTTCAAAGAAGAAATTGCGCGAATTTCATATGGATTAATACAAGGTAGAAATTTTTTTATTTAAAGAAACAATATAGAATGGAAAAATTATATAAAAGTGCTAAATGTGTAATGATACTTGCTATTTTTTGTATTGGATTTTTTTAAGGATTGACTGAAGGAAACAACAAATGCGAGAAAGAACAAGAAATACAATTGACAATTGACTGATTGACATTTCTCATGTATAATTTTTTTTGACTAAAACAAAAAAAAAAATGGCAAAAGCTTGGGCAGATGAAACTGTTTTGTTTTTATAAACGAAACTAGCTTAACCCGGTGCGCTTCGCTATACTGCTTTAACCACCAGAAGATCTTACTACCAAAAGTTCAACAAAATGCGTGCAGTGGCTCTTTTTAATATTTCTATCTATGAGGGGTACTGCTCCTCCCCTGTCTACCCCGCCCATTTTTATATTGAAATTTATAGTTTTCCATAATAGTAGCTTTAACCACGTTTGAAGACTCTTCCTTTAATAGTTCTTCAGTTGAGCAATATTTAATATATGCAACCTATGGGAGGAGTTTCCCCCCTTCGCATACCCGCTTTATTTTTATTTCCAAAAGTGTAGTATACCATAAGAGTGACTTCTACAAAGTTTAAACATTCTCACTATTACAGTTCTTAAGATATACGATGTTAAACGTTGGCGTCCTATGGGGGATTCCACTTCCCTCGCTGCTATTTTATTTCAATTTTGGGGCTCAGAAGATCCTACTACCAAAAGTTTAGCAAAATGCGTGCAGCGGCTCTTAAGATATGCGATAATTAATATTGGCATCCTATGGGGGGTACCCATTCCCCTGCCCCTATTTTCTGGAAAATCGGTTCAAACAAACATACAAACATTTTTCATTTTTATATATAAACGAAATGAAGCAGGTGCCCTTCATATGGGATTTCAAATCATAAATTTTCAATTAAAGAATATACCACACGATGTAATTCGTAATATTTTTCATTATTTGCACTAAATTTTATTGTATTTAAAAAAAAAATTGTTTGTGATTCCAAAACAAAATGTAAACAAAACAAACAATATTACCCACGTTTTCTTCCCACAAAAACCCGTCAAAAAGCTAAAAATCGCAAAACAAAAGTTAAAAACCGCTACTTTCGATCAAAAACTAAAAAAATTGGCAACAGTGCGAACATTTAATCTGGAAATGTCAATTTTAAGTTAAAAATTTTTATATTTTTTTTGACAGTCTTATGGCCATTTTCTCATTAGGCAATTATCTTTTTTGCGGACAGTTTAACGTTCCAATAAATTTATGTTGACATTAAGTAACAGACAGTTTGTCGATACATTGAGAAAATGGCCATTAGATTATTCATCGATAACACATGTATATTTGTTTGACATTTCAAGATTTTTTATGATATAATCATACTCTTTACACTTAGTCAGTTTTCCTATGTAAATATATTTGCACTGTTCTCAAATATAGAAAAAATACAAAAAATAGCAAGTATCATAACACCTGAAGCAATATATCATGTTTTAAAATGTATTTTGTGTTTATATTTTTGCAAAAGTGGTTATGTTAAACATGTGTATGCATGACAGTTTTAGTTTAGGTTTAAACCACCACCGTTGGTGGTAAATCCGTAGATTAAAGTTAATTTAATCGTTAACCCAAAAAGTGGCTCTTAATGATTTAAAATTTAAGTTTAAAATATGAATAATAATTTTAATAAGATATTTAACTTTAAATGAGATGGAAGTGATTCCATATTTTGCTTCTTCAAAAAATTAAAATTGAATTAAAAAACTAAAGCAAATTCGACCGGAATTGAAACTACGAAATTAAAACCATTTCTATTGGAATGTGTGAATTATCAATCGATATGTAATTTAACGCGTAGAAGCAAATACTATAAATATATTTATTGGCATTTATTTAGGTACATACATATCGCTTGTTTACTTTAAAAGTGACATAACTTAAAAAATTAAAGATTACACCTAATTAGAGTAAATATTCACAAAGTGGTAACACTGATCAGGAGCAGCATTTTGGGATGTGGAAATAGGACGTATGCATATCTTAAATGTTTGCCATTTATTGGTCATCTTTCAAAGTTAGGTTTTTTTCCTTTTTCAAGTCGTAGTTATCAATTTACTTAACTTTCGAAATCAAATCGCATCCATCGCTTTTCGCTTCAATTGCAACTACTCGCCCACAGCTCAGATCATTTCATTTTTTCAGTTAAGTTAAAAAAGTACGTAGGATTAAATCAGAGATTATAAAAGATTCTTTTTTTTAAATTATTACAATAAAAACTACCTACATATGTATATTATTGTAGAATAATTAAAAAGGTTTAACCACCCCAGCTGTTAAATGTGTAACAATAAAATAACTATGGATTTTATAAAAGTGTGTATGTAGATGGATGGTCCCATCCTGTTTATAATTTCCATTAAATTCTTAACAAAGTGTTGAAAATATGTTAATTTCTATTTAACACGTGTAGCTGGCTGTTAGGCACGTTAATATGAGAATTATAAATTTAAATACACATTTGAACAATTCTAAACCAAAAGAACCCAAAAAAATTAAACGTGTTTTTGAATGTCAGTCATTTAAAGCGATTAAAGTTTAACGTAAATTTCAAAATCAACAAACAATGAGTTCAGATTTACTCATTTATGAGCGGATGACAGTGATGTTTTTTGTTGTTCTTTTTGTAGACCATAAAAATATATTAAACAATTATTTTTATTGTTTCAAAAAAACATAAATAATTTGTACATCCTACAAACAAACATAAATAAATTGTTTGTGTGATGTCATTATTACCTTGATGTGTTTACATTTTTTTTTTTTTTTTTAATTATTCTTATTTTTTATTTATTTAAATGACACTTTGTATCCAGAGACCAACTCTTTGTATTTATTTTGTGTATACTATTTGCATTGTTGCTAACTTATTTTTCCTTTATCCCGTTAAATAGCACTTCAAAAACCGCTAATTTTTTTACTAAGCGCGAATTTTTTTAAATACTCTAAGATTTAAAAAATTATTCAGGTGTACGTACAACTTTTAATAGTTTTTAAATACTAACAGGCAGTAAGTAACTGCTTTGCATTATTTAGAGATCTGTTCAAAGTTTTTTTAAAAGTGCCTCACTTTCACCATATCTTAATAAATATGCACTTATTGATCGAGTCAACCAAGTCGTAAGGAAAAAAATCGCATTAAAAAGAAGGACATTATTTAAGGAGTGACATTTGAACTCAAATCAGTCCAGTATTCTGCATTTTTCTAAAGGATCTTTTAAACTATACAGAGTGAAAGTACTATGGCCACTACAGCTTCACCATGTGTTTTACTTTGCAACGTTTTTGCTGGCTGGCCATTAATTCCAACATTAAGTAAATAACTACATCTATATATTTTTGTGCTCCTCGCTTTTTGAAGCCGACTGATGGGCTAGAAAGATGAAAATTGGCATTCATATAGTAAAACACGTAGCCGGATTTTTCTTCCTGAGTGGCAGGGACAGGCTTAACATCTATTATCGTATAAACTCTTATCAAACAAATAGATGATTCAAATTAAGATTTTGAGATTCGCAATTTTTACCCCGCTTTTACGCGGATGGCTCTAAGCCACGTAAAGGAGTGGTCTTCGGAGTACATAAAACCTTAATTTATCGCGAAGACTTCCGAATTACTGTAGCTTTTTGCAGGCGGAGTTACTTGCGACTAGGTAAGCAGTATACTGGCTCAAACTATCTGATGCGACGACGACTGCTGTGAATATTTACACTAATAGGCTTGCGCCGTTATGGTCTTACAATCCTTCTCCCTGAGATCGAGAAAAGACCTTGACTGCCGCTAATCTCTAAACGAGTTGAATGAGCAGTTTGATATCAGGATAATTTGGGCCCCAGCACAGAAATTTACTGGAGAACGTGAGGGCGGATGACCCTACTAGCCTGTGTCTGTGTGAAAAATACAAAAATACATTATATAATGTTCGGTTCTTTCTTGAAAATGGTAACGAACGGTATTAAGGGTTGTGTATGTCTACACAATCACTAAAAAATAGATATCGTTCCTGGGTATGTGAGCCGAACGTTAAATAATGTATTTTCGAACACTGCTCCATAGTATCACAATGGATCATTGGCTCTTAGTGTGTCACATAACTAATGGCTGTCATTTCCACCTAACCTAACCTCATCCGCTTTGATTGCATATTCCTTAAAATATCGGTCATGTTCTGACAATCCAACGATTTGAATTCACAAATCGCCAGATTTATTTTATGGTGTTGTGAAACTCGTGCGTTTTGCTTGCGATCTGCCATAGTTTCTTAAAAATATTCTAGTTTCCTTGAGAATATTTTATGCAATTTCAAGTTAGAATCGCGTTTTGCGATTGCCAGAACCTGCCTGTATATCGGGAAAATAATCGAGGGAAAATCTCTAAATTGGCAACAGTGATGCTCGCGCTGTGAATTTCATTCCCAAAAATAACATTAAAAAACGCAACAAAAACAACAACAACAACAAGAGCAGCAGAATATAAAAACACCTCCGTACAAGAAGAAGAAACAGCAATAACAACAACATCATTATCATCATCAATATGTATGAAATACAGAAATTTGCTGATAAACTGATTTGCATACAATAGTCGTGATTTAATTTATCTCTCCTTTTTTTCTGTTTTTGGTCAGAGTAAACAAAAATGAAACAGAACGAATAATGAAAACTCTTCCAGTTTTTAAAATTATGTATGTACATTCATATAATTAACGTACACAAATTTTTATGCATGTTTTTTTTATTTTTATTGTTATTTCTTATTGTTTGTTTTAATATGAAAATCAAAACAAATAAAGGTTATTTAACAGTTTTTTTAAGGTTTAATCGTTGTTGTTGTTAACTGCAGTGTAGTGTAGCGTAAAGAAACGAATTTTAAAAATATTAAAAGGAACTACAGCTTTTTAATAAAATTATGAATATACATATGTACATAATTAAACATTTTTAAAATTTAAATATGCATAAGCAATTATGTGTTCTTCTGTTCATATTTTTAAATTAAACTTTCAAAATGCTAAAATATAACCTAAATCTTAATATGTCATACTTATTTTAGAATAAGCGTCATAACTATAAAATTATTTTGTAGCCTCGAAATGTCATCATTTCTAAACAAAGCGTTGTAAAACCAAAACAAATTGGTTCAAACTGTCAATTTTCGCTACCACCTGTAGCCTTGGTCGAGTTCTTATGAAAACCATTGATTCTAGCGCTTCATAAAACAAACCAAACTGTGAATTCTTCGGATGTAACGGTGTTAAGTGTTAAACGAAATTTCGCTTTCAGCTTTCATCGCAAATTGTAAAGTAAGAAGACATAAGTCAAAAAATGTTAAATATGTACATGGGTATTGGGGTGGGCCAAAATACAAAAGTATCGAATATTCGCGCTCCACAACGCTGATCCTATTCGAATAGTTCTTAAAAATGTTCAGTCCAAATTTGAGCACAATCGGTCAATATTTAGAGGTTGCGATGGTCAAATGATTTTTCGGGGTTAGATAGATTTTCACGGTCAATAGATCCCATAAATTCGTTTGTTAAAACAGGGGGCAAATTATGGCAGTCGTGATCGAATACTTTTTCGATTCGAAAGCAATTTTATTTCTAATTTTTTCTGACCATACTGAACGGATCGAAATTATTTCTTAAGTGTTATAAAGCATTTATTTTAGTGTTCATAACACTGAAAAAATAATTACGATACGTTCAGTATCGCCTAAAATAATATTGCTTTCGAATCGAAAAAGTATTCGATCACGACTGCCATAATTTGCCCCCAGATTTCATTTTTATTGGTTTAGTTGTATTTTGTTTTTCACGAAACTTAACTTCTTCGTTTCAACATAATCCTTCTTAACTCATTTCTTGTAATTCTGCATTCAAAATAAGTTAAATAATTATATAAAGAGATCAATATATTTGAATTTTAACGAATGTAAATCTAGTAAAGATCAAAGAAAAGTGTGAAAAACTTTCTCCAATACATAAACAAGTACAATAATGATAAGCCAAAATTAAATGCATGTAATAGGTATAAGATGTGAAACATAAAAGTCGCCATTCATCGCGACCTCTTAATATTGTCCCATTGATCCAATTTTTGGTTTAAACATATATTTTAGTAAAACAAACAACATCAAGCTTGTGGAGAGTGTCTTGGAATATACTTTTACTTTTCCATACAAGCGTGGGCCAGTCTAATGGGTATGTATATTTTAAATGATTCAGAAAACAAGTTAGAGTGCTATATTCGGATCAGCTGAATCTTTGAGGTATTAAAAAATATTAATTTCAATACAACGGTGAAATTAGTTTAAGCGTTTACAGGAAATTGCAGAAGGCTGCTAAATATGGGGTAAGGTAAATTATAGATCGTATACCACAAAATTGCATGACATTTTTTTGGCCATATGAAGCTAAGTTGGAAGAAATTTTACCCAATATCCATACCTGCTACGGTTTTAGCCGTATTTAATTAATTTACCAGAGTGGGCTTCATATAGGGCCTTAAGTAAATTATGGACCGATCATCACGAAATTTAATAGTGTGATGTCCATAAAACTGTGAAGTATTATATTTTATTCTGATAGCATTATTAATTATGGTTTAAGGCGCACTTAACTGTTTTCCGGGAGCAGGGTTTATATGGGCCCTAGGGTAAATTATGGACCAATCATCACGAAATTTCACAGTGTTATTTCTAGTCCTATAAAACTGCAACGTGCCAAATTTGCTATGATAGTGTTATTAATTATTGTTTAAGGCGCACTTAACTGTTTTCCGGGAGGAGGGTTTATATGGGGCCTAGGGTAAATAATGAACCGATCTTCACGAAATTTTACAGTGTGATTTCCAGTCGAATAAAACGAATTTCCGCAAAATCTTATATCATTCTATGTATTGTTCCACCATTTATGTTAGTTTTTGTTAAAAAATTATTAATTTTTTAGGGTTAAATCGACTTAGAATTACTTAAGGAGCCAGCATATAAATACTTAATGGGGCCTGAGATGAATAACAAAAAAGTATCACGCGGAATGTCAAACCCTCTTTACAACTTATTGTGGTGGAGGGTATAAAAATAAGCATGAAAAATTGGTATGAGAGTTATTCTGAAGAAGAATGAATTCTTCTCAAAAATAACCAATTCTTTACAATCACAAAAAAGTGGATCCAAAAACAAGTGCTTTGTTATGATGAAAGTAAGGGATCAAAAAAATTGTTACACCTACATATGTATACAAGCCCTTAATACATATGGAGGGTTAAAAGCTGAAGCGAACCAAGCCAAAAAAGAAAATTAGAAAATATTTCACGTGCTCGAGTGAACTGGCATTCATTTCTGTAGCCATACTGACTTGGGTTTATAGCCGTTAGCTATGGAACCAAACACTTTTTAATTTTGTTGTATTAATTTTTTTTTTTTTGACTTGGTTCGGTACAGCTCTAAGCCCTCCATGTAAGATACAATTTGTTATATTTTGATGTAAAATCATGTGGTCTACTTTATTTCTTTCCAATGCTTAGAAGTAGAGAAAATTAGAAAGTTATTTTAGAAAAACTTTAAATTGCATTAAAAGGGAAGAAGTGCAAAAGAAATTACTTCAATATTAATAATCAACTGGAAACGGTGTAAAGTTAAGTCAGTTCTTATTTAAATACAAAATTCTGTGTGAGAATTTAACTGCGGAAACTTTCAAGTGTTTAACTTTTAAATGATGATTTCAAAAATTAATTAAAATTTATTTAATTATAAAACAAATAAAAAAAATTCTAAAGCGAAGTGTTAGACAAGTAAAAAAGTAGTTTAATTTTTTTAAGATACGACATCAAGGTCTGGGGACATGACAAAAAAAATAATTATTTATTAAATACAATTTTTTGGAAGGTCTTTCTTTTATTCTTTAATGACTTTTATAAGAAAAAAGTCACATAACATTCAATTTATGTTTGAAAGTTTTTCTGTTCTAATTTATGCGAAAAACCATGTGAATTCTTTAACACTGCTACCAACTTCCTTATAGACCAAAGAAAAATGGATAAAAAGTAAAGAAAGAAAAAAAGCAATAAATGCCACGGTTAGCTAAATCGCATGACAATACAAATAAAACAAAATGTGTAAGAAAAAAAACCTGATAAATACACGATAAACCCGTCTGTTGTCTAACAGAAATTTTTTTTTAGCAAAAAATTAATACCTGATAACGAAAATTTATGAATCATGGCAATGATTTAAGAATAACTTCTTGATTTTTGTAGAAAAAAGTTTATAAATATTAACATAGAAATACACACTTTACGAGGAACGAAAATAGAAATTATTAAAAATTTATGAAACCACTAAAGTTGCGCATGCGTAACAACTTAATTAAATTATTATAAATTATAGAATTCTAATTTAATTTAGTTGTGTAAGACGAGATAAACCCACTTTTTTATTGTTGATGTATTTTGTTCAAGCTTTGATATTGTTACAAGTAAAACTGTTGCTATAAGTCTTATACGTTTAACAGTTTTATTTGGTTTAATATCTTTAGTTTGTCTAAAATCTTTATGGATGAAGTTTCCTGATGATCTGGCCTAAGCAACCAGTGAAATGCATAGGAATAGCTTATCCCATCAACAATAAATTTCAAGTGTTGTTATCAAGAATAAAAACTGGGAATTAAGCACAAATAACAAAATCTTTTGAAATTAAAATTTTTTATTCCCAAAAATTGAAATTACTTTTTTGATAATATTTATGTTTTGTTTTTTTTTTTTTTAATGATAAACATAATATTAAGAAATAACACATGCGATTATTTTGTTGTAAAACTACTTAAACAAAAAATATTCTCGGCGTGAAACTCTCTTCTAAGGTTTCGCTTTTTTTCTGGTAGATTTTTTTAGGACTGCACTACCTTTTTATACCCTTCAACACAGGCGGAAGCAATATTGATCATAGACAAAGAATATATATATATACAGTCAAATCCCGATAATTCGTACCCCGATAAATCGTAATTCCCGATAATTCGTAATAAACTGTCGGTCCCTTGAAAAAATCTCGTTAATTCGTAAAATGTTCATAAATTTTGGTCCCCTCGCTAATTCGTAATTTTTTTTTTCAAATAAAATCTTCTTTACCTCTTATAAATCGTAATTATTTGCTAACTATCACTTATAATTCGTAATAAAAACAACAAAATCATGGAAAGAATGATTTTTTGTTTAAGAAACGGCCGGACCCTTGCGATTACGAATTATCGGGATTCTACTGTACATATATAAAGAATATATATTTTGTATTCCTTATAAATAGCGAAGTTTATTTAATTATGTCCGTCTGTCTGTTGAAATGGGTTTTCCGAAGACCCCAGAAATGCTGGAAACTAGGTGGTTACACATTTCTGTCACATTTGTTCCGTTAAAAGTTACTAGTGAAATTTAGATCGATCGGTCCCATAAATGACTGCGATGTGAGACAAAAATCACGATTGCCTTTAATTTCATAAATGTCTTAAAATCCCTTCCCAATAAGTCATAGAGCGATATAATAGCGAAAATGATATTAAATCCTAGGGCGATTATGATTTTATATACTATGATTTAAAACGATATCGTTAAGACATCACTTTTTCACAATGTTTTCTTTCTAATTAAAAAACAAACAGTTGAAAAAACATTAAAAAATTCTTTAAAAATAGAAAATTTAAAAAATGCGGCTTCACTATATTAACCACAGAGAAAATAATGTGTTTTTTGTCTTTTTCTTCGAAAGCTGCAATTTTTGTATTTTTGGTTTGATCACTTTTTACGCATTGCCACTTCAATCCCAAAAAACGCTTTATTTCTCTTTCACCCAAAGCTGACCTCGCAGAGCATTTGGGCATTTATCTTACGTCACTGTTTTCATCTCTGTATGCTCTGTTTATTTATACCTGAAATTCTTAGAGGGAACATAGGACCAATTGGGCAACGCATCCGATCCTGGTGCCACCAGCAGAACTCCAGGCAGGAGTACGTTTACAGGTATTATGGTTATTTTATGGCGCCAATTTCTCGCCATGTCGCCTTTAATATGATTGGCACCCAAAAAATCTCTGAGACCCTCCTTTCAAGGATGCTGAACTGCCCACGACTGCTTATTTGATTCGCAGTTGCTCCATATATCTATGGGGTAGCTACCTACCTAAAGCGGTTTCACTAAAGTTATCATCAGGGCAAGGGACTTCATGCAAATGCATGTTTGTCGGTACTCTGAGACCCACCTAAAGTTAATATCTTTGCGAATCACAATATTTCCAGTAAAATGGCATCAATTTGTTAATGCATATTTTTGCATATTTTGCTTTAAATGCATGTTTTTGCATATTTTGATATAAATGCATATTTTTCGTCATATTTTGTTATAAATTCACATTTTTCGTCATATTTTGTAATATTTATAAAAAAAAATTGCTCTTTTCTTAGTGTTTTGTTTAGAAATATCTTTCTGTTCAAGGCGAATTCATTATAAGGTGTAGTCAGTGAATCAGCTGGTTATAGTTATTTCAGCTCTGAAGCTGTCAAACAGTCAAAATAGTATGGGAAAATCTGCTAACTTCGACATTTTCAAGGCGCAAAAACAACATGTTGGTGTTTGGTTCTGAATTACCTACATTTTATTATAAATTCAACTTGTTTCTTTTACTTTTAAAAAGTAGCACATACAAAAATTATACAATTTGTATAATTGTGCACATAATTGTAGAAGTAACAATAAAACAGTTTTTGACATTTCATTTTGTTCGCGGTTTTTTTTATTTGAAGAAGCAGCAAATAAAAATAATGTTCGGCGAAGAAAAAATAGAACTCAACATAATATTTTTGATTTACGGTGTAAGAAGTATGACCTTAAATCCAAAAAGTATTAATAAAATAAATTGTTTTTAAGGAAAAACATGCCAAAAGATAAAATATCAAAAAATAATCTTTTAAATAAGTGTGTTTTTGAGTCTTTAAAATAGAGGGAAAAGTACTTTTTTGCAAAGTTTACAAAGAGGTGTTTCATTTAAAAATTTCAAGTAAATCAGCACCTTCAAAGCCAGAAACACAAAGATTTATGATTTATGAAAACGTTTCGCAAACTTTAATTTCAAGAAAATCAACTTTTGGGGATAAGACTAGCAAATTTAGTTTTGAATTGTATAATGCTCTGGTGTCTGCAGATCAGGGTTGCCGTTTGAAAAATTTTTATCCGACCAAAATTGTCTGCAAAACCTACCAAAATCCTTTGAAACCGACCAAATTTTTGAAATACATATTAAAAACAATTATATCGTCATAAAAATGTAAAAGGGCCTATCATAATTTTTAAAAAAATTTCAGTAGCGATACGACTGAGATTACAAAAACAGTTTTTCAGGATAGTGTCAATCAAGCGTAATGTGTTAACGATATTAACCAGAAAACCCCGTTGTTATAATCACTATAGCTGCCTTTTTATTAAGTTTTTCAATTCCTTTCAATTTGCAATACACTCTCACTTTTTTACTAATACACTCACACTTTTTAAATTGACCAGGAGATGACTTTCAATTTCACCTTTCCATTTGTTTGGCAATTTTACTTTCAATTTAACAGCTGAGTACAAGTTTGTCTACATAAATTGTGTTGTTGTTGACATCTTGGAAGTAAATTGCTTACAAATTGAGTGCAGCCTACGTCACAGCTTTAAATTTATGTAAATTTTGACAAGCAGTATATGTAAAAGACTATCAAGGACAATTTGATCTTGACTTGATACTTGATAACGTAATATCAATGCCATATATAGTTTCGTCAACAATCAAAAAAAAAAATGTTTGTGCTTGGTTAAAAAGCTAAGAGATTTGTAATTGTCTGCTATCCGTCCAATTTTCTAAAACCGACCAAAATTAGGTTTGGCCTACCATCCGACCAAACCAAAAATATCCGACCAAATTTGGTCGGAAAATACCATGTTCGGCAACCCTGCTGCAGATATACCTCTATATTAGCTAATCAACCAAAATTATAGAATTTTTTAAACAAATATAACAATGAAACCATTCCTACGGAAACAACCCTTATAAAAACTTATATCGCCAAGTTGTACACTATACAACTATGTGACATTGTTGAAAGAATTAAGTGACATAATTTGTGGCTGTCTATTGACGAAGCAATGGACACTGAAGGACGTTTCGTTGTCTACATAATTGGGATGTTGAATGCAGAAGAAGATCTTGAATTCAGAAGAAGAGCAGAGTTAACACAAATTTTTGTTAAATATTGTAAAGTTGGAAAAGGTGGATCATGCTTCAATAGCTCGAACTTTCAAAGATTCAATTTCTCTTTTAGAATCCTTTAATAAAAATAAAATTTTGCTCTACTTGACCTTCTTTTAAAATATCTTACTCAATAATGTTACATGTCACATGCTAAGCTCATGCCATGCATGAAAGTTTTTAAAGTCACCTTTGCGTTTCAACCATGTATAACAAGATGGGGTACCTGGTTGCAGGCAGTTGAGTATTCTGCTAAAAATTTTGAAGAATTTAAAGATGTGGTAAATAATTTTAACGAAAATAATGCAGTCGCGATGAAAAAGTAAACAATATTTTAATGTACCTAATATAAAGGCTCAATTAGAATTTATACACTCAAACAATGGGTTTCTAGTCGAGACAAAAACCGAACTTCAGGGGTTTAAATCATTGAAGACCTCGGTTAAACTCGTTGATGACGCTGTCATTTAAATAAGAAAAGTAGAAGGCAAAAAAATAAAAGCCAAAATTTATGCAGTTTTAAAAAAGAATGCCGGATTTAAAAAAGTTAAAGAAATTGGTAATATTTTTAATTTACCTTCCAGTAAAGAAAAAATTTTTGACAATGAATATTCTACAAAGGAGTTGACCACTTTTAAATATCCACCTATTACATCCGTTGATGTCGAACGAACATTTTCAATGCTTAAAACTGTTTTAAGACCAAATAGAATGAGTTTTACATTTGATAACTTAAAAAAAAACTTATTTATTTATATATGTAAATATATCTTTATCTACTACTACATTTAAACTATGTTTTTAGTTTTTAAAACTGAATGAAATGTATTTATGTTTTTTTTTTTTTTGTTAAATATGTTTAAATAAATATATTTTTAATGCATATTTTTTACTTTTATTTTTGCATATTTTACGAATTTTAGTGCATGTTTTATGCGCATATTTTGCGATTTTAAGTGCATGAACTTCCTTGCCCTGGTTATCATTAAAAATTATTGTATCGATTAGAAGAAAGATACAATTAAGTCCGTAAAAACGATTATCACTTGTGATAAAGCGTGTTTTTTTAGAGTGTCACAACTTTGAGTTGGCATCACTGCTTTATTGAGCACCCATTTAACAGCTGATAGTTGCTCTTCGTTTAGTTTGCTTTGAAATTTCATTATGAATCGCCTTACACCAAAGCAACGCGTGGAAATTATTGAAATTTTTAATCAAAATTATTCTTCTATTCGTCGATCTCATCGCGCACTTCTTCCATTTTATGGCGTACATAATCGTCCTTCAGAGCGGCTAATTTGAAGAACAATAGATCGTTTTCGGACCACGTTAACTGTTACTAAACAGTACTGAACAGTGTAGCCACTGTACAGGAAAGTATTGAAGAAGCATTACGTTAACTGACTGGGGTCAATATTGAACAGGAACACGATTCAAAATTTGTTTGAACAGGACGGAGCCACTTTCCACACAGCGGGCGCTACGATTGATTAACTCAAAGAAAAAATAATTTCACGTAATGGCCCAATTAATTGGCCACCAAGATTGTGTGATCTTATGGGGTTAGGATTATTTTCATTTGGGGTTATGTTAAGTCACTTGTCTACGTCGAAGAGTTATCGGCGAAATACGGCAGCAAATGCTGCGAAAAGTTGTTGAAAATTGGTGTTTCAGATTGCGCCTTCTACGCGCCAGACGTGGCGGCCACATGGCAGAAATCATATTTAAACATTAATTTCATAAAATTTTCTTTTCAATTATATTAAAATTTATATTAAAAATATATTTCCTTGTTTTATTATAATTTAACCTTGTAGGACTCTATAAAAACACCCTGTACTTTCACCTATATGATATCGTTTCGATATCCTTATAATTTTGCTTGGTTTACTGAGATGTGGTTTTCTTTTTTTTTTATTTTAATGTGGAGACCGTCAGCAAACGTTATTTGTGTCAAAGCATGAGTAATTAAATGGTTGACAATTGTTTTTTTTACACTTTCTCGTGGCATGTTTTATTTTTTCCAGAATAATAAATTGTGTCAGAACAATAAATCAGTTGTTTCACTACGAAAGTTACCAGACTAACAAAGTTTTAAAAATGGGGTCGTTCACAGTTGGTACCTTAAACAAATTAACAAACTACCGAGTAACAAATTAACAAGTTCGGTGTGAATACCACTATTAAAAAATTCTTTAATGAAAATATGTACTCATATTTTATTTTATTTTTTTTTTTTAATTTTTTTTGATAATATGTGTTAGTGGGTGTGTGGTCTAAGACGCTGCGTTACGTTAAGGGAAGGGTATAGAAGATTCGGCACAGCTGGCTATAGCAATTTCTTTAAAACTTAGTTTGAAAATTATTGTACATTTGTAACTGTGCTAAAAAGTAATAATAAGGTCCTTCATGTGATTTTCATACAATTTTATAAGTTAATAAATTTTATTTAATGAATTTAAAATACAAAAAAAAATGTACTTACAATGCTCAAAGGACAACTGCGTCCTGACTTTAAGCCGGCTGACGAAGCATTTAATTTGTCCATAAATGGTGACGTTTTACTACTGCCACCACCACGAACCGCTTCGTTTTCTTTATTCTCTACTTTTGTACTGGAGTGATGATGACTGTGACGAATTTTTGGTAAAATTAAACGTACGATGAAGCCATAATTCGGTGGGGATGATAGAATACGTGTGCATGATTTATGCTGTGATGTCGCTAAAGCTTTGTTGAATTCCAATATCAGACTAGATTCTTTGCCCTCGCTTTCGATAAAATGTTCCTCCTGTAGATTGCAGATGGGCTCAAATGTGGGATTTAAACGAAAATCAACATCTGAAAATATAAACAAAAGTTTGAATTATTAAGGTTTAAGGTTTTTTAAAGCTAATTAACTATTATAATTGTTTGAAAGTTTTCAAAAAATAATAACAACTTGTTATGACAGGGTTGTATTTTCCTCAAAATACGTAAGACTTGTGTGCAGGGCTGCCAGATTTGACGATTTATCGTCATTTTGACGATTTTCTGTTCCGAAATTGGCAAAGTGCCGATTTGCTGATTTGTTTTTTTAAAGTTACGATTTTTTGCAGCCTCCAATGTCTGAATAAAACATTACATTTTCTGAAAATTTCGTTTTTTAATCTTTGAGTGCTTAACAGCAGTACCTAAGCCAGAGCGGAAGGCGGAACATTTACGTTTGCTTAGCTTTTACGCTGATATGCCATAACAAAGCAAGAGCGTCAACGTTGTGTCACGAACCGTAGTGATAGCTTTATTGTTTAATAAAACCCACAAATTACAAATAAAAATCTATATATAAATCGGCTTAGGCGAAAACAGTTAAGAACACTTTCCTCTTCTGTATGTCAACCGATTTGAACAAAATATACACCATATGAAAGATATTTACTTACAGAAGTGCACAATATATATTTTATTAAAATCTGTTCAATTATTTTAGAGTTATAGGCGTTCAAATTTGCTATTAACACAAATACAAAAAATTTGTTTTTTTCAATTATCAAATAATAAAAAAATAGGGTTGTCGATTATTCGATATTTTTTAGAAACCGGTTTTCGAATATTTCGACTATATAAAGTTGGAAAATGGAATGTGATCATTTTCTATAATATTGAACTTAGAAATGTTATGTTATAGGTGCATGGTCCTGAGGGAATGACACCCTATGAGATTAAAAATGTTGGTTATTTTTTATTTTTTCTTTGGTATGTTTTGAATTTTTGTTAATATTTGAGCTATAAAGATAAAATTAAAAATGCATGGTCCTGGGGGTATAAGAACATGTAAGGGGAGCTTTTTGGTACTTTTTCGTTCAACATCTGGTACATTGATTAATTTTCGTTAATATTAGACATTAAAAAATAAAATTAAACTTGCAATGTCCTGATTGACAATCTATTAAGGAAATTTTTTGATACTTTTTTGTTTTATCAATTCTGATGATATAAAAATAAAATTAACTCTCGTGGAAGTTAAAATATGAAACGGAGGTTGGTCCTTCGCCAAATCGATCCACTAAAACGAAAAAAATGAACGAAACATGTAAGTTCATATATGCATAGATGTACTATGTTTTCTTCTTATGAACATGAATATGTATGGTCGAATTTTGACCATTAGGCGAACACTAGTAGAGATAAAAACGCTAGATTGACCAAAAAATAGCTAAAATTTATTAACAAAAGCGGCAAACTTCACTACTAAACGAGCTGTCAAAATAGGTTTTTTTTTTAATTGCAAAGCGTTCAGGCCGCTCTTTGCCGTTTTTGTTTAGGTACGGCTGTAATATGCAAGTCTTAAGGAAATCTTTGATTATATTCAGAGTACAAAAACAACAATGTTACACGTTGCTTATCTTTCGTCAAACCATCCCTTTTACGGCTCTCTGTTTAAATCATATTTCAAAAATTATACGGCAAGCATTTCACGAGTTGTAGGAGAATATCTACATGAGTCTCATACGATTCTTGACATGAAAGTCTCGTTAGATTATCTTTACCCACGTCTTAAACGATTCGCACAAAGTTTGAAGAAGCGTCTTTCGCTGTGCTATGGAAGAATCTCACTCATGTTACAGTTTTTCCCGCGTGAGGAATCTTCTACGATTAAAAAATGCGCTCATCGACGATCAAAGACGCTCTTCGTGAGACTCCCAGTAGCTCTTACACGATTGAAAATGGTAGCTGGGTATGAAGTAATTATGTTTTTGTTTGAATGTTTGAATGTTTTTTGTTTATTTTTTATAAAAATCGAACAAAAATTATTTAAAAAAAAAACTAAAGTTTAAGTTGTCCGATTTTTTTGACGATTTTTCGAAACGATAAAGACGATTTTTTTATTTTTTCTCAGGAAATTTACGATTTTCTTAAAAAAATTTCTGGCAGCCCTGCTTGTGTGATAATATAAAGTACCCTTTATGTGACCCAACTTTTGAAATCGATGTCTTCCGATTTGGATGAAATTTGCACCCAGGTTAGTTTGAATAGTAGTTTAGACACAAATTTTCAACAAGATCGGTCAAAAAGTTTCTGCGTTAGAGGGGGTTAAAATTTGACATTTTGTTCTTTCTCATCCATGTAACTTATTACTTATTGGTGCTAGCAAAATTTGTTCCATTTTATCACATTCATAAAATTATTACAGTAACTGATTGTGGGTTATTAAATTCGTTTTCCGTACTGTTAAAATTTAATAAAAATATAGTTATTTTACGAATAATTTTATTTTTTAACATTTATGTTAGTTATTCAAACAACAAACTACCTAAAAATAATGTTTTTCCGTATTTATTTTGTTAATTTGTTTGATTTTTGTCGGTTGAAATATATTTTTAAAAGTAAAAACTATTCAATTTTAAGGAATATGAAGTTCAATAAATAAAAAATTTGAAATTAATGAAAAAATCATTTGTTTTAAATGAAATGTAAATGATCCGTTTTTTAAATGAATTTTAATTTGTTTAAAAAGAATTTTCGTTTGAATTTAACTACATAATATTTTGAGTGCAGTCTTTCTTTTTTTAATTTATATTTTAATGGGAACTTTTTTACGTATATAGAATTAGAGCCACAGTTGTCATTTTATTGATTGGTTTAATTTGAATCAAAGGTTTTTCTAATGATATTTCAAATGTTACACTGTTAAGACAAAAAGTTTTGAGCTGCTGTGATTTAGGAGCGAACAAAATTTAACTTGTTTTTTAAAAGAAGTCTTTATTTATTATCTTGTAAATATATACATACATATATATATTAGACTGGTCGCAATTTTTTTCTTTTTTAAATTTAATTGTTTGCGCTGCTTAAAATACGAGGTTTGGTGTAAGAAATCATGATCTAATTTTTCAGGTCAATCCGACGGAGCCTAGCCGTGCCAGGTGGGGCCCAAAGTTCCCCATATTATAAAAAAAAAAACATATTTTCTATTAGATAACGGTATATCTCGAAAACCAAAGCCAACATAAAGAAAAACGTTTTACCTTTCTTAAAGTAAATTTTATAGCGTAATTTCGGTTTTTTTTAGTTTTTCAATAAGCTAAAGCGTTTTTGAGTTGCGCGAACATATGTTGTGCAACATCCTTATTTTTCGAAATAACGGTATATCTCGAAAACCAAAGCTAACCAAAAAAAAAAACGGCTAGCACCACTGGATTCAGTGACCCCGAATCAGGTTAAAAATCTTTCGTTCGTATCATACTAAAATATTATACAGCAAATACTTTAATCTATCAATACAATATATAATTTCTTAGTATGTCAGGATGTTTGCATGTATGTCCTATTCTTTCCGCAACTTTCTGAAGCCATCTGATGACATAGGAAGCTGAAATTTGGCACACTTGAAGTACTTTCTCAGCGGAAGATCGTAACGTAGCCATATTTTCGGCTTTCCAACTAGAATAACTATAAAGATCTGATAGAAAATATGTTTTTTTTTATAATATGGGGAACTTTGGGCCCCACCCGGCACGGCTAGGCACCGTCGGATTGACCTGAAAAATTAGATCATGATTTCTTACACCAAACCTCATATTTTAAGCAGCGCAAACAATTAAATTTAAAAAAAAAATCCCATACAAGATGCGACCAGTCTAATATACATACATATATACATATATTTTAAAATATAAATAAATGTTTCTTTATTCAATACAAAAAAAAATTCAAAAAAAAAAAGTTAAGAACAAATTACCAATTTTCTTGTCTTTATACTTTAATTGAGTACAATTAGAAAAAAAGCCTGAAACTTTATTTCAAGTTGCAGCCACGCATTCATATCTTCATCGTCATTTCCTTGTTTATGTTGGTTTAACTGCATCGCTGTCTAATGTGTCAAAGAAAACAACTTTCTAACTATTAGAATAAGTTGCACAATTCACAAGTTAATGGGTCAAAAAAGATAGTTGCAACAACCAGCAACAACTTTTATTTAAGACTCTTTACGACCACAATAAGCCATAAATAACTTAACAATGTTGCAACCAACAACAAGGAACAAAGTTTTGTTTTATCTTTATGTTGCCCCATTCCAAAACCAACAAATTCATTCATTTTCCACACAATTGCCAGGCATAAAAAATAAACAAATAATAAAACAACAAAAATATTATTTAACGGTACGTAATGAAGAGCGTTTTTATTATTTTGTTGGTTTTTTTTTTCTTTTCTTTTCTTTTAGTTGCCAATCTAATAAACAAAAACAAATAACAGGGAAGAAGTTTCAAAGCGGCAAAAACAGAAAAGCCAAGTTAAAATTGTAGGAAGATCAAAAAATAAATAGCGAAACGAATTTTGTTATCGCTCTGGTGAACGCATATAAATTGGGCTGGCTGCATGAATAACTGTTGGCCATATAAACTAAATAAACCGTTAGCTAGGTAGAAAAGCAAAAGCAGAGATAACTTCTAAGGTGAGCATATACCTACATTAGGGGAACGATATCAACCACAAACAAGTAAGAGTGCTATATTCGCCTATGCTGAATCTTTTACACCCTTCACCGTGGTGCGATAAGAACACAAAGTATGTATATATATCGCTCCTTAATTGCAACATCGTCATATCCCAAAAAAAAATATTAAACTTGGCAAAATGCGGTTAAAGTTTTCGAAATATACAGATTTAATAAAATATATTATGCTTCGGTTCAGATTGAGATATAATACTTATTATTGTTTTACATATAAAGAAGGTATGAAGGAGCACTTTTACTTAAGTAACTTCAAATTTTTAATTTTTTGAGATATGACAATTGCGCATTAGTGTGTCTCAAAAACAAATTTTTTTTGAGAGCTTTGAGTTGAATGGCAAAAAATCTGCATACGCCAAGTAGCGAGTACGAAGTAGTAAATGTTAACAGAAGACAATCTTAAAAATAAAGAAATTCAAGGATTAATTTCCAAAACCAGTCTTATTTGTTTTTGAAGCTTGCGATATTTCAATTGATCTTTTAAAAACAGATCCAGAAAATTGGGACGCCAACAAGTCATTTCAAGATGCAAAGAATAAATTTCCAAATTTACAAGTAGTAAATGATGTGGCAGAACGAGTTGTAGCTTTGGCTAATTCTACTTCAATGCCACAACTTCTGAAACAGGTTTTTAGGATTCCAATAGGGATTGCTGTTCGGTTTTAACCGAAATCTAAACCGCGGTTTTTAATGCCTAAAAACCGAAAACCGACGAAAAAAACCTCGGTTTTAACTTTTGCTTTAAAAATTTTTTTATGCTTTAAGAAATTGCAAATTATACATAATACTCGAACTTTATGAACAATGGCAAGGTATTTCAAAATTCTTAAAATTCAAAATAAGTACTAAGAAAAAATGTTGCGTTTTTAACTCTTAAGTAGAGACCTAATTTGTGTGGCACAAACTGCCACCTGGGCCTGGCTCGGACCACTAGTATTTTGTATGGAGTTTTTGTGGCTATAGAAAAACTCACAATTGCAACGACCACGGTGTTTACACTTTATTCTCATTTTTTTTTTTTTTTTTGTAAAAAACACTTTGATTATGGAATCCATAAAGTTTCGTTCTAATATAATTAATAATTATATTTAAAAAACAAGTAAGAAAGTATAGTCGGTCAAGCCCGACCATATGATACCCTACACCACAGTATTTAAAAACACATCATGCTTATGTGTCCATGTAAATATTGATTTACCTATGTTTATAAACTTCATGAAAATCGGTTTGAAAGTTTGTGAGAGGCAGAAATTGCCCCCTACCTCCCGTTGTGGTCCTATTTTCGAAAAACTGTATAGCTAATGTGTCCATATAGATATGGATCTATCTATGTCTTAAATTTCATTAAAATCGGTTTGAGTGGCAGAAATTGCCCCTATCTCCCCTCGTGGCCCTATGTTTTAAAAAATTCATACATTTTGTGTCCATATAGATATGGTTCTATCTATGTTTTAAATTTTATTGAAATCGGTTTGATAGTTTCTGAAAGGAAGAAATTTCCCCTATCTTCCCTCGTGGTCCTACGATTCGGCCCATTTTCAATAGGCTTGGTCCTTGTGCCAAGTGATTCTAAGACGATCGGTATACTTTAAGGTGGGTCTAGGACCAATATTTTAAGGCGTTACACACATCAGCACAAATGCATAATACCCTCTCCACTATTGTGGTGTGGGTATAAAAACCGGGATAAAGTAAAAAATGCCTGGCCAGGTCCAGGTATAAGTGGTATAAATGTTAATAAAAGTAACTGAATTGAAATTGTATGAAATTTAACTTTGATATTTTCAAAACCGAAAACCGAACCGAAACCGACCGGTTTTAATCATTTTAAAACCGAAATCGCGGTTTCGCATTTTTACGGTTTTTAGCAACCTCTAGATTCCAATAAATGATTTTTAAACAAAGCAAAATAAAACGTTTAATTTTAGGCCCCTATTACGGTTTACAACTCAACTCAGTTGAGTTGTTATTTCTTAAATTTTGTATTATGGTTTACAACTTTGCTAAATTGCGGTGAACAAAAACATAACAAAAATTACAACTGATCACAACCAGTACCCATGTTCTGTAACTTTAGTGAGAAGTTCTCACTGAGAACTTCTTGCATCGAAAAGATGTGAAACAAAATATTCCATCGTTTCTCGAAAAGTGAGAAAAATGTGTGTATGTAACTCATGTCGAAAACTATCAAAAGAGATTACGTCGTTACGTTATAAATGTCATAATATTGCACTCGAAGCCGATGTGACATTGCAGACGTTTAGAACGCCAGTAACACATATCGTTGACGGCGACCAAAATTTACTTAAATTGAACATTTTTCAACGACGGCGGCGAAAACACAATCGTCGGCTATACCAAATTGTGTAAAGTGCGACTTTAATGTTTGTTGTTTGCAAACGAGTTTTGAAAAAATTCGTATATTTTATAAAAATATTAAAAGCAAAATAATAAAACAAGAATAAAATATTATTATTATTATTCTTTGCATTTTTAATTGTTTTTTAGTGTTAAAATTTTTTCTCGCCCCATTTTTATTCGTGAGTTTATTTGACAGTTCAAAGCGGGAACTTTTCTCACCAAAATGTTACAGACACACTTTTTCTGTAAATTGGCTAGTAATTTCCTTACGTGACAGCTTGAACTCGCCAAAAAAAGTTACAGACACAGCTAAGTGAGAAAAACAGCTGTTTGTTTCAATTTATGGAATTTTTGTTTCATTTCACACATTTCAATCGAAAACTTTCTCGACGGGAGAGTTACGGAACATGGGCACAGTTGTCTTTATTACAACTCAACTGAGTTGAGTTGTAAACCGTAATAGGGGCCTTAATTTGTTTGTTGGGTATGAGTACTAATATTATAAACTGGTTACAAATCTGAAAACCGGTATAACTCAGGAACGGTAAGAGCGAATTCAAAAATATTTGTTTCTAAGTTATTTAGAATAAATCGGTCTTTCAAACTGCATTGTTGGTTTGTTTCATTTTCATAAAAATTTTAAAAGTTATAAATCGTTATTAACAAAATTTATGGAAAAATTACGAAAAATTTTATTGTAGGGTGCATAAATTAGCAAATGCATTGCAAAAACTTATAGTCTTTGTACACCAAAATAAAGCTTGGACATTTTTCTTTAAAATTTTTTCCTTAAAAGTGAAGAAAATCGTGGTTATTGACAAAGTTATGAAGAAAACTTAAAAAAAAAACCTGCAGACCTGATTTTTTGGCAAAAATTCGACTTGAGCGACCTCTAAACCTCTTCCGAAAAATCTAAAAATAATCTCAAAAATTTTTTACCCTATAAGCTCTTAAATTATGCTTAAGCATGTTCTGTTCTGACAATCACAAAACGTTTAAGATTGGCGATTCTGACTTAAAATAATACAAAAGAAATATTTTTTTCTTTTGTATTATTTGACTGATAATCATCCATTTTTTTAACATTTTTAATTTTTGTTGTTTTAAATCAGGGTTCCCAGTTTTATTTTATACCATATCCCCAATTTAAGAATTTGTATCCCCAAAAATCCCCACAGATCCTAAAAAATAACATAATATTATGTCAGTTGTGTTCAGGGATGTCAGATGTGACGATTTTACGTCATTTTGACGATTTTTTTCGCTGAATTTACCAAAATGACGATTGACGATTTTGAATGTAGAGTCACTTAGGTGTTGACGATTTAATCCCGTCAATAAATTTAGTTTAAACTTTAATCTTTCATCAAATTTTTAACACTTTAATCTGTCAAGTAAATTTTTTTTCTTATCGAACGTTTCCACATGCAAGTAATTACTTGCAAGTAGTGTATACGTATTATCAACAAAAAATCGAGGAAACAGCCGATTGGCTGAATGAACAAAAATTGTGTGAATGTTAGTGAAAAAGTGTCAGTGTATTGAGTTTTTCGAACTTGCACTTGCATGTGGAAACGGGGGGTTAGTGAATATATGTATATAGAGGCGAATATATATTTTTATCTACTAGCGGACTCGACGAAGTTCGCCTCGTCCCAATTTTAAGCCTTCAGACAAACTTTATAGTAATAATACAACACAAATATTAAAATTTTTAATATGATTTATTTTAATGGAATCGGTAGAGAGCGATTTGATGTACAAAAATCTATAAATCACTAAATATATAAACCATCTTTAAACGCATAAAATTCGGCGTTTAAACTACCAACACAGACCATATGTATTTGATAAGATTTATCGTAGTGCTGTCACATGTTATTTTTTTACCACATATAACACATGGGAGAATGATTTATAGTTGCTGAGTTTAAACTACATATAAATTCAAGTTTAGTTCAACTAAACCAGCGTTTAAACCATCAGTGGTTTATTAGCCATTATTGTACAAGTTTTTTTTTAGAAAAACTAAAAAACAACTAGTATATATTAGTCAGGGCCATTTTTTGATGTTTTTTTTTATATTGGCAGGACGATTTTTCGAAAAAAAATAATCTGACAGCACTATTTCACTTGTTTGTTTTATTTGAGTACAATAACTGCCTGCTTTTAAAACACGAGTGCAAAACTCCTTCAAATTACTGCCTGCTTTTAGATCGCGAGCACAAAAGTGACTCGTTTAAATAATATTTAAAACAAAATTTAAAAATGTCCATTCCTTAAAGGGTTCCCATACAAAAAGTTTAATACAGACTAGAAATATATTGAAGAAAACGTACCATAACAGCCAAGGAGTCTCCTTAACAATTTTTCGAGACATACTTGCCCCTTATCACCACTTCTTAAGCGGGCTCCCATACAAATATTGCGATTTATGAAATTTTTAAATTAATTAAAATTTTTTGACTTTTGTGAATAAAATCAAAAGTTGTTAACAGATTTTACTCATTTATAGCTGTAATTTTTAATAGATTTTTCGAAATGTTGATTAAAAATTATTTTTGTTGCCAAAAAAAAAAAAAACAAATATGTTTCTAAAACGACAGCGCATGTTAGAAAAAAATTTAACGTTTAAAGGAAATTTTATTGCGGATTTTCGTTTTTTTTAGTATGTAATTTCAATAAACTGAACCGTTTTTGAACCGGTATTGGATTCAGCGTACCCGAAAAAGGTTTAAGCGCCAGTTGCCAAATTCTAGCACAGTGTAATTGTTTGATAAAACTTGCGAAAAGCAATAAAAAACATTTTTAAATATAACAATAAAAAGAAATTAATTGGACTTTATATTTATACTGTGTACTTTTTTTCTTAACCTTTAATAATCAATGTACTTTAATTGCAACAAAAAAAGTTGGGAACCCTATATGTAGTTGTCCTGCGATTTAACTTAATAATTAAGTTTAAGTTATCGACGTCCTTATTCTTCGCTGCTATTATTGCCCGTTCACCAATCCAATCGAGATTTTTGTAGTTTTGTGCAATGTCGGGGAACACTTTGCTGATGAGCTCCTCCTTGGACGATGTGAATTCACAAAAATTTTCAGGGAACGATATCAATCCATTCGAAACATCAATAGCAATTTGGCCGTTGCCAAGCTCCAGCAGTTGTCTCGAGAATTCAGCAGCCGATAGGTCGTTCTGCAACACGACTCTAATGTTTGCGGTCAATTGCAACTTCTGGACATGCCTCCACAAAGACGACGATTTCAGGCAGGCGTTAAGTTCATCTGCAGCAGAAGATTTGGGGATGACGGGAATTGTTTGACGAAAATCTCCGGAGAGCAATATCAAAGCCGCACCAAATCGTCTTAAGTATTCAAAATTCTATATTTTTTGGTTTTGTATGATTTTATACTTAATATTTTTTTATGTTTTAATAGAGTGATAAAAAAACGATTTTTTTATATGACGATTTTTTGACGGTTTTTTTTTCAACACTACTGACGATTTTGACGATTTTTTTTTTAAATATTGACGATATTTCGAAAAAAACATCTAACATCACTGGTTGTGTTATTAAAATTAATTTTATTTGTTCTTTGAGTAACTTAAAAAGACGCACAAGAGAAATAGTTTTGCGTCAATGTTTATCATTTCAAGAACTTCTGGTTCATCAGCCAATGCAGTATTGTTTTGCATGTTGTTTGTATTAAAAAGTGTTAGCATTTGAGGGAATGGAATAAATTTGTCATGAAGTGTTTAAGAAAAAAGCCCCATTAATTTTTTTTTTTTGAAAATTGTCAATTGAAAACTTTTTAACAGGAAACCAGAATAAATAAATATGTAACTTTTTGAATATTTAAAAGAAATTTCATTAATTGACATTCTGATAAACGTAACACGTTTTCAGAAGAGTGCGATTTTAATCACATATTTTGAATAAAAAAAAATATTTTAATACTGACTCTTAATAAATTATTTTTAGATTTACAAATTGTTTTAAAATTTTTAAACCTTTTTTAATGTCTTCTATTTTTTTATGAAGCCTACTTCTTTTAAATTCGTTCTGTATGTTGAAAAAATTCCAATTATTGAAATTATTATTCTTAATTTTTCAACTGCCATTTTTGGCACACGTTGTTTTATGGAGCCGAAATAAGAAAATTTGTAACTTAAGGCTCAGTTAGGCGAACGTTGCTGTACCCGTAATGTACCGCTCGGTACTGTAAGCACGTTGGTGCACTTATAGAACGTTTAAAAACGTGTCATATGTTTTCCCATACATAAACAAAAAGCAATAGTGTACATAAAACAAAACACACAGTGATGGGAATCAAAAATGTTCAAATGGTGACCGTTGTGCAGAAAAGGTACCACGTGATTTAAATGGTATTAAAACATTATTTTGTGTATGTAAAAAATGTTAATAGTTTAATATTTATATTATAGATTTACAATAAATAAATTTGTATTTTAGCATATATAAATTTTTAGCATACATATATTGTAAATGTGCATACACCAAACAAGGTTTTGATACCATTTAAAGTATTTTATATGTTTCCCTTTTTCATTGTATGTGTGTATGCATTTGTTTATTTTAAACATCTAAACATATGTATATTTGGAAATATGTTGTATTGTAAGTTGTTTTGTCGCAATTCCATAGATATACTGAAAAAAGTACCAAAAAAAAGAGCAAAATTACCCGCATTCAATGAGACATAAAAGCCGCCCATCACTGTCTTACAAATGTCACGTAACAACGGCATGAAATTCTATTTTATACAGATTGGTACGTTGCAACTACGGTACATTGCATTTAGGTAAGCTTTTGTATTGGTTTTCATAGGTATAACAAAAAGCGAACAGCTGATGGATACAGTACAGATACGGTACAGCAACGTTCGCCTAACTGAGCCTTTAATCACATGATTTGAAATACAACTTCCCCAATACAAAAGAATTAAAAAAAATAAATGCTTTTGTTTGTTGCCAAATTTGAAAAAAAAAATTACAACAAAAACAAATTTTTATTTAAGAACTGTTGAGAAATAAAACTTCAAGCAAAAAAAAAAAAACAAGTTTATTTGTTTACGATTTTTTGTTTCGTTGCTCTTAATTTTTTAAAAATTTTTGACAATTTTGGAGTTTGATCAATCTTATTTAAATCATTTTAAAATTTTGGCATTATTGCTAGATTAAGTCTTAAATTAAAATTAACCATATTAAAACCAAATTTGTAAACTTATAATCAAGTTTTTAATTTTATTAGTAAAATTTATAAAAAATATGTATAAAATCAAAATTTCAAATATTATAAAATGGGTTGAAAAGGCTTTAAAACGTGTTATACAGCCATGTCACAGAATACAATTCCGTTCGGAAACGGAATTCATTCCGTATTTTGGTGCTTCAGAAAATGACGAAAAAATGTTTCGGAATTAAACCATTTTTGTTTTCATCAACGGTATGGGAGTTGTCTGTGTCTGAAAGGCCAGAGAACTATCAAAATACACTTTCCATCAACAAACAAATATGTTTTCTTCAATTCCGAACGGAATCATTCCGAACGGAATTGTACTCTGTGACATGGCCCATAATTTATTTATATTTAAAAAATACAAACAAATTTTTTTATTATTCAAAACATTTCAGAGTATTGGCATTTGAATGGATTTAAAAATAAACTTGAAATAATTACGATTCAATTGACAAATCTGAACAACTTTTGTTGCTGACCCAAATTCTTTGGATACAGCCCACTGTTGGGATCTGACAATCTTTAAATTGTACCGTCTCAATGAGAAAATTTTACCAAATTGACATTAAATGTACCAAGAATTCGCTTTAAATAAAATAACAAACAAAGTTGTTCATGACACTTTTATTCAATAAAATTAAAAACAAAACAAGTAAAAAACTATAATCGGTCAAGCCCGACCATTTGATACCCCACAGCACAGTATTTAAAGACTCTATTTCGGACCCATAGGCAATAATGGACCAGCCAGAACAAAATTATGCTAGGAGTCTAAGATTCATGTGAAAGTTGTTTTTATACCCACACCACAATAGTGGAGAGGGTATTATGCACTTGTGCTGATGTGTGTAACGCCTTAAAGTATACCAATCGACTTAGAATCACTTTCTGAGTCGAACTAACGATGTCCGTCCGGCTGGCTGGCTGGCAGGCTGGCTGGCTGTCCATGTAACCTTGTGCGCAGAGTACAGGTCGCAATTTTGAAGATAATTTGACAAAATTTGGGTCATAGGTTCCTATTGGCACAAGGACCACGAGAGAAGAGAGGGGGAAATTTCTTCCTCTCAGAAACCATCAAACCGATTTTAATAAAATTTAAAACATAGATAGATCCATATTTGTACGGACACATAAGCTATGCATTTTTAAGAAAATAGGACCATGAGGGGAGATAGGGGCAATTTCTGTCTCTCAAACCAATTTTAATGAAATTTAAAACATGGATATTTCCATATCTATATGGACACATAAGCTATACAGTTTTTCAAAAATAGGACCACAAGGGGAGATAGGGGGCAATTTCTGCATCTCACAAACTTTCAAACCGATTTGAATAAAGTTTATAAACACAGATAAGTCCATATTAATATGGACACATAAGCATGATGTGTTATTAAATTCTGTGGTGTAGGGTATCATATGGTCGGGCTTGACCGACTATACTTTCTTACTTGTTTTGAATATTATTTAGATGTCTTCCTTTATCTATATAAGATTTGTTTGCACTTACATATTTTAGGAAGGGCGCTTGTATGAGACCTATGGTTAATATTAAACCTACCAGCACAACATTTTTTAAGATATAGCTATCTTAAAAGTTATTGTAGCCAATTTTTATGTCAATACCAACATTTATAATGAAATTACGGTATTTAAAGATTTCCGCGAGTAGTATTGTCAAATATGGTCCAATTTCAATAAAATTTTGTTAGATGATTTAGACTGCAATAAAATAAGTTTTGCTAAGATTGATTCAAAATACCAACATAATAATAGAGTTTATTGTCACAAACACTATTCCGGAAAGTAGTTTGTACGGCGGCTATGTGAAATTACGAACCGTTTCTCACCATTTTCAGTAGGCTTCGTACTTATCAATTGAAAGCAATGTACAAAATTTCATCAAATTACCTTTAAAATTGCGACATTTATTTTTGTTAAATCGACTCATACAGTGATATTGAGCCGATCGGTATACTTAAAGGCTCTAGAACCAATATTTTTTAGTGTTCACCCATCAGCACAAACGCTTAATACCCTCCACTATTGTGGTGGGGGAATACAAAAGGAATAAAAAATTTCTCTTTTCTTGTCAAAGGCACACAAAAGTGTAGACAGTGTCACAAAAACAAAAGTCGAATTTGGAGACAGTTGATCCCAGGCTTCCTACAGGGATATACTAGTATAATATCATAAGCACAAATTTACAATAATGCAATATTTGGTAGTTCTGGTCAGGGCTGGAGGTATGGTAATAAAAATTTTATTATTGAAAATAAAAATGAGTTAATCCACCTAAGAGAAATGATAAAACTACATGGGTATTGTTTTAATTGTATCAAAAAAAGACGAATTGTACCAGTGTACCAATTAAGTTTCAATTGTACCAAATTTGGTACAATTGTACCACAAATCCCATCAGTGATACAGCCTCTTCAAGTTTTGACAAAAATATTACATTTTAATAATGTCTTATAAAAGACTTATATGTATTTATTGCACACTATTTCTAAACTCTTATGTATAAGAGAATTTTAACAAAATCATAATTGAAGCACAGCCGCGAATAGTGTTGTAAACGCCACATTTTGCAAAAACTGTTTTTTTGCAGATAACCGTTGACCTTACTCTCTTACGCAGTTTAAACATCAAATTAACCAAAACTATGCACCTTAACGCCTTCAAAATGGCGTACAAAGTGTCAGCCAGTGGAAAAACATTGCAATGGTCTTCCAGTGCGGAATAATGTTTTAAAAGCATTTTGCATTAAAGTTTTTATTATCATTATTTTTAATAATAGGAAAAAAAAAATTTTTAAAACAAAAAATGTTGCCTGTCAAAAAACGTTTTTTGGCTCTCCTGAAAAATTATTATTTTGTAACTTAAAACGTTATTCGCGGCTGTGCTTCATTTAATGAAAATAAAGAAAACTTCATACGATTTTTCTTTAAACATGAACTTTGACTTTCTACTTACTAGTTTCTTTTTTATTATTATTATTTAACTTTCTCTTTTTTTCTAACTTCTTTTGAAATTAGAAAAATGTCTATGCAAAAAACCACAGCAAAGAATAATAATCAACGGGGTTGAGAACAAGAAGGGGGAAAAGAAATGAAACGGAAATACGATGGGCAATTAAAAGAAACCAACTCTTTTTCTTTGCTTTTTTCTCTTCCATAAACAGTTATGCACTAAAAAGTAGTAGCAGTTTAACATGAGATTTCCCTATAATTAAAAAGTGCGTTACTTTGGCAACAAAGATAAGAAAATTGGGTTACTGGACAGCAGACATTAAAACGCTATTTCTATGATGTACTGCTGCTCATTAGAAGTCAGATTTATGTTTGTTTAAGTGCTCACAACAAATTTAATCATTTGATCTTTGATGGCTAAATATTTAAAAATTACTCAGAAAAGTATTTAACTAATTAAAAAAAAGTCTAAAGAAGATAAATACAACAAGCAAAAACAAAATACCGTTAATTTTGTAATAAGCCAAATTGAGAGTTATTTTATTAAATCTTAAAGCTGAAGGTCCACACCATGCATACGCTAAATCTAGCCCAAAAAGGGGTAAGTTGGCATCACTGCATATTATGTATGGATAAAAAAGTATACATATATAGGTATATAGGGTTTTGTAATAGGTACTTGACAACTTTTAATTTAATTTGTGAACGCACTATTTCACTGATCATCTAAATGTAACTTTCCTTTTTTCAGTAAACTCAACATTTTCATCATGGTAAAGTACACGAACGAACAACGTATGCTCTTTCGGCTCTGGAGAAGATGCGCTAAGATGATGAATTTCATCGCAAAAGCATCATCAGTGACGAAGCTCATTTTTGGCTCAATGGGTTCGTCTAAGCAAAATATGCGTTATTGGTTTGGTGAAAATCCGCATGTGCTACATGAATCATCCACAAAAAATTGGGCCATATTTTTTTGTCGACAATAACGATCGTCACGTTATTGTGAATGGCGATCGCTATCGCGCCTTGGCTACCGATTATTTTTGGACCGAATTGGAAAATATGGACTTGAACGACATGTGGTTTCAATAGGACGGTGCCACAAGCCACACAGCACACGTTAAAAATAAGTTGTCAAGTCCTTATTGGAAAACCCAGTTTATATATATATGTGACCCGGTGTATGAAAAGGTGGCTTATGACTCAAAAAATTATTTTTCACTTTTTTTTGGTTCGGATAGTTTTTGAGACGCTATTTAACATGGTGAAAAGCAGAAAGCCCTAACTTGATTAGAAGTGTACTAAAAATGTAGAGAAAGAAGAACACAAATGAAAGAAAAACAGAATTTTATTGAGAATCGAGCTGATTTTTCGAAATTTTGTTTTTTAGTCATAGACCGGGTCATATATACAGTGTATATTTCATCTTACCTTAACTCTTCTCTTTGTTGTTGCTTTGTTACTGAAAGGCCAAATTAATGACACAAGTAGTTTGACAACAACAAAAACAAGATGTTTATAATGATGTTTGTGTAACCGTTTGTGTTGTTTATTTGGCCATTAAATAATTGTTCGTTGGTGTGTTGTAGGCTTTTTTTTATTCAATGTATCACAAATTTTATTTATGAGACATGTTGCAATAATTAAATTTAATAAACTCTCATTATAATTGACATTCATTCAAGTGTACGAGTTTGTATGTATGTATGTGTATTTTTTATGGTTTTGTATAGGAATGAAGGTACTTTTAGACAACATGTACTTTAAAGTGGCTTTGTCAGATGTAAAGTTCATATGCAATTGCGCATGTCTGTCAGAATTAAAAAAAATGCAGAAGGTTTGGATTTTTGCTTTCACACTTTCGTTTTTGGTTCTAACTGGCATAACCTCAAATTGTTCACAACAGCGAATTATATATTGATTTTTATTGTGTTTCAGTAAATTAAAAATGTTTTTTTAAGAATATGTGTAAATAAAAGCTTTTCCACCACAAACAAATGACTTGCAAAACGGCTAATGTCAGATGGTTTTGTCAGTTCAAAATAAAAAACGCTTTATTTTATTAATTTTGCACTGCAAATTCGAGCATTTGCAGAAGAATTTTTTTTTTTTTTTTACATGAGATGTTTGCACTTCGTTTTGGGATATTAGATAACCACACTGCTAAAGGCTAGTTTACACTATTATGCTTTGTATTAACAGATGTCAAAAACTCAAGTAATATGTAAAAGTATGATATTGTGTATGCAATATGTTATAAAAATTACAAGTATTATGAAAAAAAGTTTGATATACCATACCAAGGTACATTAACACAAGGTAGACTCATTTGGGAGTGTAGACATGCTGCTCTATAAAAATAACCGACTTGTCATAATTGTCTTCATATAAAACAAATACAATTTAACGCACACATGTACAAATGTTGGCTCATGTACACGAATTTCACAATTGGGTTTTATATCTGTCCGCTAACGAGTCTACCTTGTGTAAATATACCTTGTCCCATACGACTTCATCGCTTTTTGAAATTTTTCTAAACAATAAAACTTTTGATTTGTTCAAAAGCATTTTCAACTGTAATGTTAAATTCGATTTTTTGACAGTCGCAACAAAACTCATTAGACAACTAGCCTTAAATACATGTCGTCTAAAACCACCTTTAGAATGTCTGGACAAATGCATGTTTGTTTACAGTGGCTGATAATCGCTTGGTATAAGTTGTTGTTATAATTGTTTTTTACAGATTTATGACAATTTGACGGCATTATATCGGGTGATTTTTTAGCTATTATCGTTTTGGCAACACTGGTTTAAACAGCTGACGCACGTTTCGTGTTTTGTTTCACTGTCGAACATCTTCAGTTTGGTCTATAATTTAACCATGAATCTTCTTACAAACGGACAACGCTTGTAAATTATTGAATTTTATTATCAAAATGCGTGCTCTGTTAAGAAAGTTCATCGCGCTTTTCTTCCATTTTATGGTCAGTTTAATCTACCCACTGAAGGGGCTATTCGGTACGTTAATAAGCAGAATTGTCGATTTTGTAATGAAGATCAGCCAGAAACATTGCAAGAGCTACCAATGCATCCAGAAAAATTCACAGTTCGGTGCGGTTTATGGTCTGGTGGCATCATTAGCCCGTACTTCTTCAAAGATGATGCGAATCGTAACGTAACTGTGAATGGTGAGCGCTACCGTGAGATGATATCCAACTTTTTTTTGCCCAAAATGCAAGAGCTTGACTTGCATGACATGTGGTTTCAACAAGACGGTGCCACATGCCACATGCCACACAGCACGCTTAACAATGGACTTATGGAGAGGCGAGTTCGGTGAACATTTTATTTCACGTTCGGGACCGGTCAATTGGCCGCATTAAATTAACATAAAATTATATGGACCGTACTATCGATTCAAATAAATATTTCATGCATTTTTCTGAATTTTATGTGTTTTTTTAAACTTTCCTATAGCTCTTAAAAAATCACCCATTATAAAGAATTAAGCCATATAATCGCTGATGGGGATGTCAATTGAGACTGGTTAAAAAAACGCGGTTTGCCATTTCAGAAAAATATATTTTTAAAATGTTTAAAAAAAGTTGATTTTTACGAAATAACAACTTACAGTGTTATATTCGGCTGTACCGAATCTTTGATACCCTCCACCGAAAGTTCGAATGTTTTAGGATTAAAATCTATAGGATTAAAATCTATTTATTATTAATTTATCTTTATAAAAACAGACATCTGAATTAAAATTAGTTGCGGTTTCGAAATATATTAAATTATTGACCGACAATCAGAAAGTTTTATGCATTTTTTTTTAGCAATTTTTTCTAGCTTGAGTAAAATATTATGATTTGTAACAGTTTAAGCCGAACTTTAATGATTTTCAGGAGGGCAATTTATATTAGAGCTATGGTAAGCTATGAACCAATCATCCCAAAATTCTGCAGAATGATTTCTGGTATAAAAAAAAAACATAAATTTCAATACAGCGGAGAAATTAGTTTTAGCGTTTGCAGTGAATTTCAGAAGTTTGCTTAAAATGGAATCTAAGGTAAATTATGGACCGTATATCACAAAATTGCATAATATTTTTTGTTGGCCATATGAAGCTAAGCTGGAAGAAAGTTTACCGCAATGTGTTCTGCTACGGTTTTAAGCATATTTAATTATTTTACCAGAGTGGGCTTTATATGAGGACTATAGTAAATTATGAACCGATCATCACGAAATTTATTGGTGTGATTTCTAGTCATATAAAACTGTGAAGTATCAAATTTTATTCTGATAGCATTATTTTGTACGGTGTTAGGCATACCAAATTGTTTTCCGGGTTTATATGGGGCCTAAGTTAAATTATGGAAATTGACAGCGTCGTTTCTTGTCCTATAAAACTGTGACGTACCAATTTCTATTATGATAGAATTGATAATTACGGTTTAGACGTACTAAACTGTTTTCCGGGAGCAGCGTTTATATGGGGACTAGGGTAAATTATGGATAGATATTCGGGAAATTTTACAGCGTGATTTCTAATCGAATAAAACGAATTTTTGCAAAATCTTATATCATTTCGTGCATTGTTCCACCATTTATGTTAGTTTTTGTAACAAAATTATCAATTTTTTTTAGGTGGTGGTTCCACATTTGAATTCATAGCTCAGATCCTACTAAACCAATTTTGCTGGTTTTCAATTCCAAGCTATCCCAAGGATAGGTTAGGTTAGGTTAAGAAGGGTTATGCGCCCAAGGGCACACTTCCACTCGGAGACCAATACGGTCCTTTGTGAGTCCCTTCAATTAAAAGAAAAAATAAGAGACAGAAAAGAAAAGAAGTATGAGATCTGAGTTGTCAGATTTGTTTAAGTTCTATCGCCAAACCGGATGTCAGAAATCGCCAAACGTCAATTTGGTTCAGTTTTTGTAATTTTTTTTTTTTTTTTAATTAAATTTTGCATACAAAAAACGCTAGTATAATATGTGAGTCAAAAATTGCTAAAAACTGAGAAAAAATACAAAAAATTCGCCGAAAGTAAATTTTGTTTTGTTTCTGTCATATTTTTTTTAAATAACATAAAATGGAGATCGTATAAGTATTCAGTTAAAAAAGCTTAAATTAAGTACACAAGCACACGTCTATAAGATCGTACTCTTCAGCCTCACTGATTTCATTACTGGAGTTTTGACATGCATACATACTTTTAGAATTAAATAGTGACTGAATATAAAATTCACTTAAACTGAAAACAAAATAAAAATCATGTGGAAAAAAGTTGCAAGTTTTTTTTATATTAGTAATGATAACAAAAAATAACAAGCTGTTAAACAAAATAATATAAATGGTAAAAATAGCCAAGTTAATTGCCAGTTATATCAGAAATCGTCACAAAAGTCGCCAGTCGTCAAATGGGAAATCCCATCGCCAAACACGTTTCAAAATCGCCACGTTTGGCGAGAAATCGCCATATCTGACAGCCCTGTATGAGATGGATAGAAAGAAGAAAGTTAGTAGATGTCGCGTAGAACTATTGCCCTCTCTACAGTCCCCTCAACAGAAGCAGCCGCACAATTTTTTCCTGACAAACCCCAGTAGATCAGCAAGACTACATCATGCGATTCACCCCAGTTCGCCGTGAAACCTATCTCCTAGCCGCTTCTGCCTGAAACCCTGCATCCTGGGACAATGGCACAGTACATGCTCGATCGTCTCCAACTCCTCTGAATCATCGCACAATCTGCAGAAGTCCGGTATGGCGTTGTGCCATCTGCCCGCAAAAGCCCTGACAGGATAATGACCCTTCAAGAACCCTATAAGTGTTCTAAGACTACCCCTATCCAATGGCAGTAGAACCCTGGTTGCCCCCGCGTCCAACCTGGGCCATAGCGCCCTGGACACCCTGCAATCCGTTTTTTTAATTTAATTTTTTTTATCTCTTTATTAATTTTTTGTGTTTTGCGTGCATTTTTTTACATTTTCCAATGTTGTAAATTTGGGTCAATAGTTTTTCACAGTACATTTATTACAAATTGCAATTACAAATACCAACATGTGTGTGTGCATGTAAATGATGAAGATTATTCATAATAATGATGATGTTAATTTCAATGTTAGAGGTCTAAAACAAAAAGCTGACTAAGTCGTTTTTAATTTCTGTGCATATTAATTCGCGTTGTTATGTAAAATGTGTTCTGGACTATCAACTTAGAGTGACCGTTATTGTTTAATTGTGAGTTAAAATCACCTTTAACCCAAAATAAAGTTCCTAAATTAATATTTTTATTTTTTATTATGCAAAAATTAGCACTTCCTTAGCAATTAAATGGATTTTTAGCTGGCGAAAAAAAATTGAATTTTGTATCTTGTATCAATTCTAAGCTTAGGAATACTGTTATAATTTGATTCCAATTTGTTCCTTATAGTTTTTGTAGTCTTTAGTTTTAATTTTTGTTCCAAAGTCAAAACCTAAAGTTTAACCAAATTCGTTTCAATCGAATTTAGCACTTTTTTCGTATTCATTTGATCGTTAACTGAGAAGTCTTATGAAACAAGGTCTCATACTAATTTTAAACAAATATTGTGTGACTAAATGTAAATTGTAAAAAAATGTAACTGAATGAAAGGCAGTGTTTGTTTAAAAAATCACATGTTTATTGTTAAAAAAAAAACTTTAATTTTGTTTATATGCGCCCTCAATTTACAGCAATTATCTAAATTAAACATTCAACTCCATAGAATTTTTATAAAAAAAATTTCGAAAATTTTAATCTGTTCTATTAAATACAGGGTTCCCACTTAGAAGCAATACCTTTTTGACACATAAAGCGCATTTTTCAGCGCATATAAAAATTGTTGGATGTAATGATCAGCTTGACACACTGAATGTTTTGATACAGTTATTTTTTAGTATTCTCTCTTACAAACCTGCTTCGTAGTAAGGGAATGCCGTAGCACTTGAAATGTTTTTTTTTATAAAAGTTGTTGGGAGTTGTTTCACTTACTTTACTGCATATCGGTATGTCTTATTGCGTAGCGCATAATTGTGCGCTTATTTTTTTTATTGTAGTATTAGTGCTTCGCAAAATGATAACATTTCTTATTGGGAAAGTAAGTGAAAGAACTCTCAACAGCTTTTATAAAAAAAAAACATTTCAAGTGCTACGGCATTCCCTTACTACGAAGCAGGTTTGTAAGGGAGAAAATTAAAAAAAAAACTGTATCCAAACATTCAGTATGTAAAGCTGATCGTTACATCCAACAATTTTTAATTTTTTTTTTTTTTTTATTGCCCTAAGATAATCCTGCGAAGCTCTACGCTTGTCTGCAGGAAAGAAACCAGAGTCTCTGGCGGGAATCGAACCCGCGACCCCGGCGCTGATAGACTAGCTCACTACCAGCTATCTTGCGCTGAATAATGCACTTTATGTGTCAAAAAGGTATTGCTTCAAAGTGGGAACTCGCCATATAAAATTCATGCCTTTCGTAAGCGCAATGGTGAGCGAAACGTTTATGTTTCTCCCTTGCAATTCTGCTTCGTTGGAAGCTCCATTTTTTTATTGGGTAGTATATTTCTCCTTATTCCTAAAATATATTTTCCCGGGAAATATTTTCAGAATAAAACCAATGCAGAATCAGAAATTTCCTGAAAAATTTGTTTGTGCTTTTTAAATTTAATTTTTATATACTCTTTTTTTAATAAAGGAAATTAAAATCAAAGCTTTTTTATAATAATTTTCACATTAAAACCCGGTTGGCTGCTTTTTTGAAATTAAAAAACCTTAACCTGTTTCTTGAAAATTTCAAATAATCGAAATGTCGAACTATCGATCACCCTCGATCAGTGGTGGCAACACAAACAAAGTTTTGACTAGGGCATAAGGCTACAAATTGCCATTCACCGTTGAATGGCGTCACTAACTTTTTACATCAATTTGTTAGGTCAATAAGGTTGTGTATCCAAAACGAATAAAATGTTAGCAAAAATATGTTTGCTGCTTTATGAATAAACGGGGTGGGTACCTTAACAAGAAACTTATATATCGATCACCCTGTATATAAGATATAACTTTTCATTTTAAAATCATATTCAACATTAATCAAATCATTACGTTTTGCTCTAGATGTTACGAAAAGTGACAAGAATTGTTCTTTTCCGTTATAATAATTTCAAAAAAAAAAAAAAAAATTTTTTTTAATTAAAAGATTTATGTTTAATAAAAGTACCAACGAATCTGCTTGTGAGTTAGCGTATCTCAGTGGACCGTATAATGGGTTCACTGTAGCTCAATTTGTCACGTATTGTTAACACAATTTCGTCGGCTCAAAGCAGGGGTGGGACTGTTTCAAAGAAACTTTCAAATTGATTGAATTTAATGGTGGCTTTTTATTTAAAACTAAGAAAAAAGTTTATAGTATTGGAAAGTATTGAGAACATCTGGAAATTGATAAAAATTACATTTTATCAAATTTTGTACATATAAATCTAAACTTTTCTAAAATTTTGCGAAAAATTACAATGTTCTTGAAGGATTTTTTAAATAAAATTTAGGTATTTGACTAAAATATAATGAAAGAGGATATAATTGTCTTATTTTACATTTTAGTAAAGTTGAAAATAGTATTTCGACAGCTCAATTCCAAAACATGCTTAGTCGAAAAAATGAGTTTTGCAGTTTACGGGCGATCCAACATTTAGTTCTATGCAAAGTTACGTTTTTGTGCATAACTTTGGATGGGATAAGCCGATCAAGACCAAAATTTTACAGAATATAAGTTGAACAATACTCAGTTCAAAAACGTAAAAAATTAGAAACGTTAGAAACTTAAGTCGACTACTTAACATGTTTTGAGATTTAGCTGTCGATATATAAGTTCTCTTTTTTATAAAAGTTTGTCACTCAGTTCGTAACTTTTTCAATATTGATCTTAGTCTGGATCCTTATGACTTAAAAATGTCAGTCGGTTTGTTTGTCCATGTGCATGTTGAAATGGGGTTTCCGAAGAACCCAGTAATAGGAACTGGGTTTTCGGAAAAGGTTGCTTTTAAAATTCAAACAGATCGATCCACAAATGGCTAAATGATATTTTGGCAGTTACCTGCAATCAATCAAGCAAAATGCTATAAGCTATCGATTCGTACTAGACTTATTTAAGGAGAAATAACTCTCTTTTTCTTCACGAAATAATAGTTTTGGTGCAGTAGCAGTCATACCATACATATGAGATTGGGGCAACAAATTTGGCTTAAATATTTCTTATATAAAAAAAGTATTTAGTATTTAAAATTAGCCATAACCGATATAGGGAACAATTGGCTTTTCAATATTTTGGCACTCTTAAGAAAATCCTTTGTCATTTATTAACATATTTATGATCACATTTCTAAGAAAATTATATTGAAATATTAAACTTTTAAGTATTAAAAAGAAATTCCCGTTTCTCATCCCAATTTGCCTACGAACATAAACACCTTAATTCATTAATACCAAGCCAAACAACAAAGATAAAAATTACGAGTCATTATTTTAAAATTGCCAGACCCATTTTGGAAGGGGGCCACTAAACGAAGAGGCGGCGTCGTCATAGTAAACACTTCAGACGTAGTTGTCGTTCGTTAATACGCAACTCATTCTGCATTAATGATTAAATATTTTAATTTAGTTTTTTTTTTTAATTATTATACATTTAAATGATTATTTGCTTAAAAAAAAAAATAACAAGTTTAATAAAAAAAAAACAAGAAAACTATAAAAAGAAACTAAGTAGATGTAGAAAACATTGTTAATAAATATCACGTTGCAGCAATTGATGAATAATAAACAATATTTTTATTTGCAACCGTTTCAAAACGGTTTTGCGGTTTTATTTTTAACTTTTTTATACTTTTCAGACATATTGAAGGAGGTGGTGGGTGATTGAGTGTTGTTAAATAAAGGTGTGTTTGTGTTGAGTGTTTTAAAAAAGCAACAGCGGGCAAATAAAACAGTAATAACCAGGGTTGTCACTGTCAAAATCGCCAAAAAAATAAAGATTTCAGAATTCACATCAATTAGACAAAAAAAAAACGTTGGCGACTGAAATAAAATGTAAAAAATTTATGTTTAAAAGATGTGGTCAAGGTTCTGTATTATTTTTTGTCTTAATAGTCCTTAAAAGTAAGGTTTTGTTAAAGATTGACATGAACATCTGCCGCGCAAGCCTACTCCATGGTGGATTGTATTCACTGGGTGACAATGAATGCGTTTACCACTGTTGCCAACTTTTTTTGAACATTTCCCGCCAAATCGGACGTCAAAACCGCTAAATATTTAATTTAGCGTTATTTTTTTTTTTTTAAATACCGCTAAAACCTAAACATTTTTAAAAGTTTCATATAAATCTAGATATACAGGGGTGTCATAGAAACCGATCTTATCGGTATTGGATTTGAAACCGACAAAAAAATACGTTGGTGTCACGAAATCCGGTCGGTTTTTTGTTCGAACTAAAATTTGTGTCGGTTTTAGGTGTCACAGAAACCAATGTTATCGGTTTTTTATTGAAAATAAACCAAGCAGCTTTCAGCTCTTGTTAATTTTTAATTTTTTATTTTATGTTTTTCAACAGTTCGGTTTTTTCCGAAAATAGAAGTAAATAAAATTGTTAATTTGGTAAAATAGTACTTTTTTTGCATGTTTCCGGTATTCTTCGGCAGGGGGCTGCTGCAAATTCGCAAGTCTTATTCTCACCTTTTCTGCAAACAGCAAATATGCAACAACAGCAGAGGTCATTTTACTTATTTATAACGTTTAAGAACAAATTTGTTTATATTTTTAATAAATTCGCTTCATACCTACATATTTTTACAAAACAATAAAATTACACAAATGTAAACAACAAATGCAATGCAAGTACATACATATGTAATACAACGATGACATTTATTTCATATGTTTACTGTATGTATTACCACTTCTTATTTTCTTTTCCATAATTTTCCTTTAATAAAAACACAGGTTTTACAATATTTTAGCGCAAAACTCATAATTTACAAAATTGTTAAAACAAAAATTGCATTTAACGCTGTAAACACATGAGCCAAAACATTAAACAGCTGATTCGAATATCGGTTTTATTTGTATTCGAAAATAACAAATCCGACTTGTTTTCATGACACCAAATGAAACCAATATTGGTTTGCAAAACCGACAATGAGCAAAACCGACTTGGATTCTATGACACCCCTGATAGGCTGCTTTTTCAAAGGTATACGACTATCAAATTAAGTTACATACTAAGGTTTCGAACTTCCCTAGTTATTTTATTCATCTGTGCGAATCTTTGATACCCTTCACCAGTGATGCCAGGTAAAAATTTCAGGAAATCCCTACGTGTGTCCATAAAAAATCCCTTTTTCCCTATAACCAAAAAAAAAATTCCCTACCTATTTGTTAATATTTTGTACATATTTTTTATAATAAAATTTATTTATTAAAAAAAAACATTTAATTTCAAAAATAACACTGCGTGACAAATTAAATTTTTTCTTTTTGACAGAAACGCCTCTATAAATCCTTTAATCTAGAACAAAACAGAGTCAAACTTTGTATTTGATTTATCATTTCCTCATCTTTTGTTATTTTTTAACAGCTTAATAGTTTTCAAGAAAACTTATTTTTAATAATTTTTTTAACATACATAAGAATCTATTAATTTTTAGCAAAGTTGGTACCAAACAAAAGGGGGCTCTGTAAAATTGAAAACAAATATTTTCTTCAGTTCCATTTAAAAGTAAATCATTTCATATCCTTAAAGGCCCAAATACACTTGTCAAATGCTTGTCCAGCCGGCGAATTCATCGTGTACGTGTGCTTGACGTTATATTCGCCGTCATATCTAAATTTTTTGATTTTCCATCCAGCATCGTCGGTGTGACACATCCAACCACATTTTCACTTATACGACCACAATGCTTGATGAGTATTTTGATCAATGTATGTGGGCCTTAAAAGTTTTCATTTAAATTTTTTTTAAAAATTCGAAATTGTATATTTTTATTTCTCTTAGCTTAGAAGGTGTGATTGTTTTCATACAAATAAAATTCTATGCAGAAATTTAATTTATTAGATATTCGAATATATGCGAATGCAAATATCAATAATAAGAGAACAAACCGATTTAACAGTATGACTTTTAGTCATGTAGAACGAATCTGTGCATAATCTTATATCAATATGTGCATTCCGCCACTAGTCATGCTAGTTTTGTATCAAATGATAAATTTTTTAGGGTGGTTGTTCCACATTTTAATTTATAACTCTTTTCCTACTGAACCGATTGTGCTGGAATTCAATCCCAAACTGCTTAGGTGAATTCTAAACAATTTGATGCCAATATTTGTATTCCCTTTTGAGTCTTTTGAAAGTGACAACAGACGGATAGACAGATGGACATGGCTTAATCGACTTAGAATTACTCAAGGACCCAGAATAAATGTTCTTTATGGGGTCTTAAAACAGTTTCACCTGGAATGACAAATTTAGTACGTAAGTACGTAAACGCCAAAAAATTTATAACATTTACGCTATTTTTGGTAATTATTTGCCGCTTACCGCTAAAACGTATTTTTCCCCGCGATTGGCAACAGTGGCGTTTACCAACCGCCGCCTTTAAGGCTAGATTACACTATTATACTTTGTATTAATACATGTCAAAAACTCAAGTAATATGACAAAGTGTGATAGTGTGAATGCAATGTGTGACGAAAATGAGAAGTATTATGAAAAAAGTTTGACATCCCATACGACTTCATCGTTTTTTGAAAAATTTCTAAACAATAATACTTTTCATTGGATCAGGGTTGCATTTTTTTCATGTGTGAGTGTTTATACTTTGTGTGATGGTGTGAACGCAAACTGTCATGTTACATTAGATTTTTTGACAGTCGCATCAAAACTCATTAGATTTCTATCTCACAAAGTATTATTGAATACGTAAGACTTGTGAGAAAGTGTAATCTAGGCTTAAGTGCGAGAGCAACCAGCATATCCATGTAGCAATTTGAGTTAATAATCCGGCTAGATTATACACTTTCCCTACTCCCCCAGGCAGTAGTCACCCGCAAGTGGTAAAAATAGGTTCTTGCCACGACTTTGGGTTTTTTTTTTTTTTTTTTTTTAACGATAAACCAACACTCAGGGGATGCCCCCTATATATGCAGTGCATTGTGTTGATCAGGAAAATAAGGTTTGGGAAGGAGGAAAGAGGGAATAGTGTTTGTGGACATTTGACTTGAATCTTAATAAATTATAAGTACCGGGAAAGACCTCTGCGGGAAGTTTATTCCACATACGGATAGTTCGACTGAAAAACGAATTTTCTCTATAATGCGTTGTGCGAAACACAGGACAATCGACTACAAACGGATGTGATCCACTGGATGAGCGAGTATTACGAAGAAATACTCGGGCGGGTGGAATAAGTTCACTTATCTCAGTGGAACACCTCCCATGGTAATATCGATAGAAAAGTGTCACACAACCCACATTCCGACGATGCCCCAATGAGTCAATAGAGTTGGATACCCTACTGTCATTGATGAGCTTCACCGCCCTCCTTTGTACACGGTCCAGAAGGTTCAAAATAGACTTTGAAGCCCCTGCCCATATATGGGAGTTGTATTCCATCTTCGGTCGGATATAGGTGGTATAGATAGTAAGGAGATCGGAGGAAGTGAAGTATTCCTTGCACCGTTTTAAAAAACCTAAACACTTGAATGCCTCTTTCGACACTTTGAAAACGTGTTTATTCCAGCGGACATCGCACTGTATTCTCATGCCCAGAACATCAAGAGTATCCGATTCCTTAATATCAATGCCACCCATTAATACAGATGACATAGTTGGTCCCACGGCCCGTCTGTGGGTCAACATACAACATTGGGTCTTGCGTGCATTAAATTCGACCCTATTCGCTTGACCCCACTCAGAGATTGCAGCTAGGTCCTGATTAAGAGTGTCATTCATATTTTGCCTTTTGCCCCCAATCTCAACAAGGCTTGGCCTATGATCGAAGGAATATGAATGACAAATGTTGCTGTCATCTGCAAAAGAGTAGATAGGATTTGAAGTATGACCAAGAAGGTCATTAAGAAATATAAGAAATAGCGTAGGAGAAAGGACAGAACCTTGCGGTACCCCTGAATTTACCTGAAACTCGTTTGATGCAATCCCATCTATAACAACACGTATAGTGCGATCACTGAGGAAACTCGATATAAATCGAGAGAAATCATTACCGACACCAAAAGCAATAAGCTTTGACACAAGCGCACCATGCCACACCCGATCAAACGCCTTGGAAATATCCAGAGCAACCACTTTGCATTCACCAAAGCGGTGAATGGACCGACTCCAACGTTCTGAAAGAAACGCTAACAGGTCTCCTGTAGATCGGCTACCACGAAAACCATACTGTCTGTCACTGAGAAGTGAATTTGTCTCCAGATACTTCACAAGATGGTAATTAACCATGCTCTCCATCACCTTCGAGAGCGAAGAGCAAATTGCGATTGGGCGGTAATTATCAGGGTTAGTAGCCTCACCCTTCTTGGGGATTGGCTGAACATTGGCCACCTTCCAGCAAGAGGGAAAGATTCCCGCACGGTACGAAGAGCTGAAAAGGTTGGCCAATGGACGAGCTAACGTCGAACAGCACTGTTTCAATACCAGTGCTGATATGCCATCCGGCCCCGGTGACTTGTTTACGTTAAGATCCGAAAGAACCCTTTTGACTGCGCGTGATCGGAAAAATATCTTGGGCATAGTACATGATACTCTTTCGACAACGGGCAGTGATTGATTGCTTTCCGGCAAGAACGAATTACTTGCAAACAGTTCAGCCAAGAGGTTAGCTTTATCAATCGGGTCAGTAAATATTTGGTCGTCCTTTAAAAGCGTTGGGATAGAAGAACTAGCACTGTCCCTTACTCTTTTAACGAAGGACCAAAAGGTCTTACTGCCCCGAGGAGCAGCAAGGACCTTAGCACGAAGACGCTGTTCGTGTAGAAATTTTTCCCGTCTAAGTACTTTGGCACACTCAGATCTTGCCCTCTTTCGTAGCTGATCAGTAGTTGCGTTTTTATTCAAACGCCAACTACTAAACGCCTCCTCTCTGGATCTGACTGCATTTTTGCACGTCTGGTTAAACCAACACTTAAGTTTTGGTTTAACCGAAATTTGCTTCGAGGGAATAAAAAGTTTCATTCCAAGCAAAATGACATTTACGACCATTTTTGCAGCGGCATCAACATTATCGTCAAGGAAACAAAGTTTCCAGTTGAAATGCCGGTAAAATTCGTTAAGCTCGGCCCAACGAGCTTTTTCATAAATAAAAATCGAGCGTTTCGGGGCTGTTTTCGAGACGCTATGAAGTGCCGAATATGAAAAGTAAGCAGAAATGGTATTGTGATCCGAATTCCCGAGAGGATCGAGTGTTCTCACTTCGTACTTTTCAGGGTGAGAAGTGAGAAAAAGGTCAAGAGTATTCCGAGATTGCCCTACAACACACGAATTGTGTGTTGGCTCATTTACTAGTTGCGCTAAGTGGTTATGCGCGGCGAATAACTCAACGTATTGGCCCACGGGAGTTGTATGGCTCGAATGGCGAAGCCAGGAACAGTTATGAACATTAAAATCGCCAGCAACTACAATTTCACTGTTCGGACAACTTTCCAGGATTCTAGAAATAGTATCGGAAAGGGCGTCAAAGCCATTAAGAGAAGCCACCGTTTCCATGTTTGGACTTCTATACAGAAATCCGAAATGCAACATGTGTGTCCTGATCTGGAATTTAACCCAGAGGGAACTAAATTCCGCATCACCACATGTAAGATGTTGCTGGTACTGGTACACAACATCGTTGCGAATGTACATCGCAAGGCCCCTATGAAGAGAAAAAAGGGATAGAAGTTGATACCCAGGTATGGGAAAATCCTGTGGATCAGCATCCCCACACACCTGGGTTTCACATAAGGCGAAAACATCCGGCCGATGGAAGCGAATGTGAGCATATAAAGAGAAATAATTCGCTCTCAATCCGCGTATATTGCAGAAGTCTATGCGAAATCTACCTGTCATTACAAATTAAGAAGATTCAAGGCAATACTCCCTACGATAATAAACGTGACAAAAATACCAAACCGCTGCTGATAAAGTTACTCAATGGCCAGTGTTATACCTTTGTCATTAAGTAACCAACAGCAATCTGGCATGATGCCAATTAAATTTCGTAGAAGAATGGTATGGGAAAAGTGAACAGCAATGGCACTGTAAACGGGGACATAAAAGCCCCTCGTTTGGTCATTGCCAAAAAAATATATTGTAAATCGCGTATATCGAGGTGTAAATGTATCCTGATATTGTGTGGTTGTGTATTTGATGTGTGTTGTGGGTTATTTATGTAGATGATTGTGCACTTGTTTAGTTGTTATTGTAAATTTGATTTTTAAAAGAGTTGAAATGTGTTTTATTGTTTTTGTTGTTTGTTTTATTTTTTTTTTTTTCCAACAGTTTTCAAGTGAATGTTGTTATTGTTTTTTCTTCTTAAGTGTTGTGTTTTTTTTTTTATTTTAATATTTTCAGTTATGTTTTGTGTTTATTTTGTTTCTTTTTTTTTTTTGGAATTTGCATTTTTAGTTCAATATGTAAAATTTTTGGTCTATGTAAATATTTTGTTGTTTTAAGTTTAAATTATTTCTTTTGTATTTGTTTAAATATTTTATTTATTTTTTTTTTTTTATTTTATTTATTTTTTTTTTCTATTTAATTGACGGACGACGTAAACACCAATAATTTAATTTTAACATTAATGGACGAGAACACGGGGACAATAAAGAAAAAACGTGTTAACAGCACGACGGAACTTTGTTGAGATAATAAAGGTGGCAGCACTACGCCAGATGACGATTTTTTGCCCTTGCACTTTTTGTCTAATTTTATGTCAAAATTTTGTTTATGGTTACAAAAAGTCTAAGTTTTGTGCTGTGATTATTTTATTAAAGTTTTTGATAATTTTCCACCAAATGTTAAAATACAATTTGGTTTAAGGATTGAACTTAAGTCATTAAATTGACTTTTCATTAAATTATTTTTATGAAGAAAGGAATTTTACAACATGAAAATAAATTAAAATTGTCATTGATAATCTTTCATTCTTGACGTGGCTGGGGCTCGAACCCTGGCCGGCAGGTTACCATGACATGTTTCGATCGCAACCACTCGATCTCCTCAGATGGATTTGCCGTCTTACACTCGCAGCCATCGACGACTGCTGATAATTTTAAATTAAAATAAAAAAGATATTGTCACAATTTAATAAAAATGACTAAAAATTTATTTATTTCATCACGTTCAGCGGCTCGCTTTGATTTTTGTTTAAAGTATTTTTTGACGTAAGCTGGAATATAATTACCATTTTTGTTGTAATGTTGCATTTGTTGCCGTGAAGATGCTTATTCCACCATACCCAGTAAAAAAAATTTGGGGTTTTTGAAGCACTACAGAGAAAAAGCACATAATCAAGCGCTTCAATAAGAGAGCTCTTATAAAGCAGTAAATGATAACGAATAAAACATACAAAAAAGCTGCTATTTTAGTGCTGACAACGAAGATGGTTTTAAAGCGAAAAAAATAAAAAAAATTTAAGGTTTACGAAAATGTTTGAAAAAAGGCATTTAAACAAGTAAAAGTAAAACATTAATGAATATGTTAATATAGTTAGCCCTTAAAAAAGCACTTTAGGAGCGCTTTGTTTGCATGTTTAAAGAAGCGCTTATTGTCAGCAGAAAATAGTCCTCCAAACCGGGAACACCCCATACAAAAATCAGGCATCCCATCAGCAGGTTTGAAGCGATTTGAGGAATGAATTCATATAAAAAACCTGCTCTTGGAGCACATTTTTTACTGGGTAGTAACAATCACAAAAAAAATCGACACGTTTACCGAAAAGTCGCCGTATCTGATAACCCTGGTTACAACCGCAAAATAGCAATAAGACCAAGAAAGAAATTTTAAACTTGTGAACTGTTTTTACGTTGTAGTTAATGGTGGCACAACCAACGCCAATGAAACCCGGCAGTAAATATTTTTTTGCATCTCTCATTCATCCACATCCAGTAATGAAATCGTACTTGTTGTATCTCATTGATACTTTTTTTTTTGTTTTCTTTCGCTTTTTGCCTTTGTTTCACTTTTTTGTTGTTGTTGTCGATGCGGCTGGTTGTTAATTGTTTTTTTTTTTTAGTTAAGGGTTAAACAAAAATAAAGACTTTTTTCATTAATTCAATACTTTTTGTAAGTTGGCTTAATTGTCTTTGTTTGCTTTACGTCTGTTGTATCGCAGCGATTCATTAAAATCCATGTCTGTCTCGTTTTGCAAGTTCACCGACCTCCTAAAAACTTTTTGTTAGGTTAAATAAACTCTTTTTATGTTATTTTTACTATTCAAATCATTAAATTATAAATTGATTTCATTATTAAATTTGAAAGGGATTTAAAACAATGAAATCATAATCAAAAAAGAGGGTTAGAAGACCATTTAGAATTTGTAAACATTTTAATACATATTTCGATTTCTCAAATTTTTAATGGCAACAAACAAAAATAGTATTCTTACGGAATCGATATAGCTTAAAGGCACATTTTATAAAAAATTAAAAAACTTATTAAATATATTTTTCTGAAAAAGTAACTATTTTGACAGAATTTATATCAGCATTTTTGAAAATTACAAAATTTCAATGTCATTTTTGTTTACTACATTTCTACTTAAGCGTTTTTTCAAGCATTTATCTTTGAAAAAGAAATGGCATATAAACGAGTACTTTAAGTTAATAAAATAAAATAAAATTTGAATAAATTACAATACTTGTGTTGCAAAGCAAACATTACTTAATTAAAAACAATTGATAAATGTGCAATATTAAATGCAAAAGTCAACAATAAGTCTAATAGAAAAACCCCCCAGTACAAATTTCTTGTTGACCAATTAACAAAAAACAAAATAAACGTTTGATTATTATAAATTAACCCTTTGACTTTAAACAACATTAACAATTACAATACGCAAAATAGACACACACGGCGGATACATGTGGTTATAAACACAATAATACACTCTAGACCACAATTGAAAAATTTAACTATTCAATGATTTTCAAACACAAAAATAATAATTAAAAGAGTGTAGTCTTTAAATGAGAGATAGCCAAGACATTTTGGCTTAACATTGGTTTGAATGTAAAAAATAACCCCAATATAAAGAAAGAATTTCGCAGCGGCTTTTTTATACTCAAGGTAAGTCAATTGTCTATTAATTCGTAAACGGAAAATGGTGGAGCACCATTGTTTAAAAAAATTTTACACATAATCTGTTCCCATTTTTTTTTTTTTTGTTCAATCGGCCACACTGTAAAACACATTTGTCATAAATGACAACTTAAGGCCGTTTTACACTAAGTACTTTGAACTAAAATACTTCTCTGATCTGAAAACAATAGCACGCTTTGTTGATATTTTATTTGCATTTGACAAAAAAAGCAACGGTAGTAACAAATTGTTGCCGGCAAAATGTTCGTCTGTGTGACCGTTAATGAAAAAACAAAAGAGAATTCCAGATGTTTTTTTTCAAATGTTCGCTCTCCTAAACTCAGATCCATAACAAGCAACTGCGCCATCAGAATAACTGTGTCAAATTGCCAATGTTCAGTTCAAACTTATATATTGAGGTAGCGATCACGAACATATCTAAGAACATAAATTGCAATATATACTGCAGAGAGCTTGTGTGTTATTTTAATTGCGAAGAAAAATTGAGTTCTTTAAAAGCATTTAAAAGATAATTGCTTAGCATTTGTTGCTGGGCCTTTTATTCTAACAGATATTTTTGGAATATATCTTGTAATAACAATAGACTTTGACAGTTGTCACGGTAAAAATTGAAAAACTTATTGCTCGTGTGGTTAGGGAGTTACTGCTTCCGCTTTCCGTTCAGCACCATTTTTATTTTTCACCACAAATCTGTTCTAAAATCAACAGGGTGACAATTGAACATTTAATTTTCAGAAATCAAACAGCAAAAAAATAATGCTGCCAAATTTTTCAAGTTTGTTTTTTAAATCGATCTTTAATAACAAATATCTTTCCTAGGATAATTTGGGGGGCTAAATTCGAATCTGTAATTGGGTATTTCTCTACCACGTCAGGTTTTCGAGATACAAAAAATGTTTTTATTCGTTTCTCACACAAAAAATCACTAGTTTATTTAAAAATCAATGAATTTTCAAAAGTGAATGGAGTTATTTGAACGTCGTTTTTATTTTAATGGATCGGTTTCACGTATTAGAGTCCAGCAATCGTCTCCTAGCATGCGGTTGTCTCAAAATCCTTGATAAATTCTTTAAATTTTCATTCACCCCTATCGCAAACAACTACTCCCATGAAAATATTCCCATATTTTTTTATTTTGTATTGTGAATGATTCCCATGACAAATTTATTGGGAATGAATTCCCAAACTTAAAAAATTTGGCATCGCCAATGTTTACTCCAGAGAGAATTTTTACTAAGTAAATTTTAATTTGTATTCCAAATTAGGACTTAATTAAAACACTTTTTCCTTTTATTGAAGGAGTGTAAATAAAGAAAATGAAGATAAACACTATTCATTATTAATTTAATTAAATTTTTATTAGTATTTTATATTGTATATTTTTCTTTCACAATACAAGCACTGACAAGTTATTCACAATAGAGACTTTTGTTTATAAAGCACTGACAAATAATTCACAATAGAAATGTTTACTCTCAAAATATTTGCGATACCGATTTGTTGGGGATGGGAATATAGGTTTGCTCCCATATTACATGTTCCCATAACATTCGCGATACGGGTGATTAAATCTTGGTGAGCACGCTCACTTTGTTCGCGCTTACTGCACCTGTCCATGCAAAACATTGTCGATGTCCACGGTTTATCCAAGTTTCTGACTGCAAAATCAAAATAATGTAAATATGCATATTTTAATGATTCTGATATTGAATATCCTTTTTCCAACCAAAGCAAAATAAGATTGAATCAGTAACACACGTTTTCCCTGGCATGCTTAATCGCTACTATTATGAGGATCTAGAATGAATGTGGGCTTCTGTCAAATAAATAATTGTGAAATTGTAGTGTCAGTATTGACTGTTTTACAGTATTGCCAGCATTCGATAAAACAAGACGTGATAGCCCAATTTTGATACCAGATTCGAATTCAGCGCAACATGCTTCGTTTCTGCAGTGAATTTGATTCCAGATTTGTAGACCAGTGTAATTAATAGGAAATATTAATAAAATGTTTCAAGAAGAAATTCGAAGGCAAAATGGATTAGACTTCTACTTCTAATTAAATATCTAAATAATATAATATCAATTCAATATTTATAAGTTGAGGTCATTGAAATTCATTTACACAATTTAAAGGTGAATGAACAGTTGCACCTTCTAATATATATATTAACTGTTTAGAATGTGCCCTACAATGATTTTTTAATATTTTCTAATGTAGTAAAGTTTAACAAAATGTATGGCATTGTATGGTAACTAAAAGGCTTGTATAGATTTCGAAAAATAAATTAGCTGCGATAGATAAAAAACAAACATCTTATTTGAAAAATATTTAATAAAAGACAAATCGTTGTAATCTCATGCCAGTAGGGTCCCTAGAAAGAAAGAAACTCCCGCGATTTCCTGGAAATGTTTTTTACTTCTTCGTTTTTGAGGAAGTAACAATTAGTAAAGGTAAATTTGGCGAGTTTTTATTGATAAAATTAGGGTTAAAAAGCAGCAGAAAACGTGGAAATATTGAAATTAAAGTAAACAGTAAATGCATACTTTTCAAATTCGTAAGTAATTTATTATCCATTATGTGTAGCACGACATTCAGTCGCCTTAACGTAACCCTTCAAAATTTTATTCGCTTTTTTTATCGTTAAATCAAAAATAGATTTGGTATTTATGTTAAAGTAAAATGTTTTAATTGTTTATGACCAGATGTTGCAAATATTTATTAGTAAATAGATCAAGCACAAATGTTTTTTTATGTGTTTAGATGACAGTTTGTGTACTGAATTTAGTTGACAGCTTGTTTAAGAGAAGATACCTTGTTTTTGTTTTATCTAAATTGAGGTCAAATATTTTTAAACAATTTAAAGTTATTGTAAAATAGTGTATTTATCTGTTTCATTAATTTTTATTTTACTTATTGTTGTTTTATTTTGGTAAATGATGACATGACAATAGCGGTGTTTGGTGTACTGAATTCTCTTTGCTGATTTGAAGTGTGAAATGAATGAATGGCAAAATTTTGTATTAACTTCAATTAAATTTTTTTCAAACTGATTTTGTTTCGTATTTTCAAACAACTTGACGCATGTTTTGTCACGTTCTATGTATGGTCACGGTCAATGAGAAATGAAGGTGCCAGTTTAACGTTAAGTAAATTAAACTAAATTTAAAAACTATTGAATTTACTTCTCTAAAAATAGTTTAAATTGTTAAAGGTGAAATTTTAATAAAACTGTTAGTATATCAATATTATTTTTAATTTTATATTTAGCATTGAAAACTGACTTAAAAAACACATTTCTGTATCAATACTTGACATTTTACTTTCTTCGAAAGATGGCAGACATGTTTTTAAATCTGACTTGTCAAATTTTCCATTGCAAAACACGTGCATGTCGTGTGTTACCTTTATAACATTTCTTGCCCAACCAGACCGGCTTCTACCCACCCAAGACTTTTTCCTCTTTTGAATTGCTGGTTTTGTTTGACATTCTTTGTAAGTGTACTGATATTTTCATTAGCCGATTTAATTTTTCTTAATACATTTCATTTACAGAAGATAAAATCCAAAAATTTACAAGAATATCTAGTTAAACATTTACAAACTTTTACAAGTGCACGGAGAGAATTGTGTGCAGAAATTATGCGGTATGGGCACAACTTATGTACAAATTGTTCACGAAAAATGACTAAGAATTTCATAATTTATGCACACTTGTTCATAACTTAAGTTCAGTACTATGAGCATGTTTTATGAACAACTGGGCATAGATTATGAAAAACATTTTCATAGATTCTGAACAACTGGGAAAAGACTATGAACAACTGTGGATAGGTAATGAACAATATTTTCATAGATTGTGAACCAGTGTTCGAAAATAAACACTTAATATCGTTTCTTAATGTTCGGTTGGGTAGATTTGTGGAAAACACAAACGCTAATATTGTTTGTGTAGAAAATCATTAAAAAAATAACGTTTCCCTGTTAGTCATCTTTCGAACACAAAAATATTACTGTTTTTATCAAACTTAACAAAAGATGTGAGCTTATAATTCCGTTCGGTTTTTTTTTTTTGAAAATCCACAAACTTCAATGTGTTCGGTTCGGCTCGTTAATGTTCGTCCCTTTTGGCTGGGGAAAAAAACCAAACATTTTTTACAAAAACAAAATACACACACGAAAAAAACATTATAAAACATTAAAATATAATGTTTGTCTACAGTATCACTACAATTGTTCTGTTTTTTAACGAAGAACTGAACATTATATAATGTTCGGTATTTTCTTGAAAATTGTTACGAACGGTATTAAGGGTTGTGTATGTCTACACAATCACTAAAAAAATAGATCAGTGTTCGAAAAGAAACACTAAATAAGGTTCGGTAGATTTGTGGAAAACACAAACGCTAATAGTGTTTGTGTAGAAAATCATTAAAAAAAATAACGTTTCCCTGTTAGTCATCTTTCGAACACAAAAATATTACTGTTTTTATCAAACTCAACAAAAGATGTGAACATTTAATTCCGTTTGGTTTTTTTTGAAAATCCACGAACTTCAATGTGTTCGGTTCGGATCGTTAATGTTCGTCGCTTTTTGCTGATAAAAAAAAACAACAAAAATTTTTTACAAAAACAAAATACACACACGAAAAAAACATTATAGAACATTAAAATATACTGTTTGTCTACAGTATCACTACAATTGTTCTGTTTTTTAACGAACAACCGAACATTATATAATGTTCGGTTCTTTCTTGAAAATAGTTACGAACGTTATTAAGGGTTGCGTATGTCTACACAATCACTAAAAAAATAGATATCGTTCCTGGGTGTGCGACCCGAACGTTAAATAATGTACTGTTTATTTTCGAACACTGAAATAGATATCGTTCCTGGGTGTGTGAGCCGAACGTTAAATAATGTACTGTTTATTTTCGAACACTGTTGTGAACAAATAGGAAAAATGTTTACCACTCCTGCTAATATTAAAGAAACAAAATTTCATTTTATTTTCAAATGTCTTTATTTCAAAGTACAAGTGCTTAATAATTATATATTTCTAAATAATATTAAATGATATATAACACACTTCAACTACTGTCGCTTCTTAACACAACCGGCACTCTTGACACAAAGAGCATAAGTATAACTAATGCACAAGTTTAATAGATTGTGCAGAATTTATGATTATTAGGCATAATTTATGCCCAAAGTTGCATATTCAAAAATGTACCTAAACATTTTATAGCTATGAACAGCTTGTGCATAAATAATGTACAGCAGTTTTCTCCGTGTGGCAGTAAGCACAGAAAAAATTCTCGCAAACATTTTTTTTCCCAATTAAACCATTAATCAAAAATAAAATTTGTTTTAATTTATCTTATATCAACAACATTACTGCAGAAAATGTTGTTAATATCAAAAAATATAAAACTAAATTAATTTCTTTACTGGTGCAAATTTAAATTTTTTATTTTTTTTTAAATATCACAAATTTTGTTCTGTGTAGTTACTTTTAATTTTTTAAGTACTTTGCAAGGCGAATTCATAAAGGTGACATTTTCGACTCATCTGTTTATTGTTTATTTTTTTGTGTGTATACTGAATGTCAAGCTTTGTTTACAAGTGTGAAAAAATTTATTCAAATTTAAAATTTAATATAAATTTAAATAGTTGAATAAAAACTTATTTTAATTTTATAAAATAAAAATAGTGAATATAAAATATAAACACAAGAAATTAAAAATGCGTAAAGAATAAGTACAGCCACAATTAATTTGCAATTGAGAAGTTTCTTAAGCAATTGTGTATATTTTATTAACAAAAATATTTCCTTTTTTATACTTCCAGCAAATATTTTTGACATTCATTCTAACTTTTTACAAAAACAAAATACATAGTATTTTTCAATAAAAAGGGATAGCTAGCATAACTCTATCTCATGATGCGGTCACCTTTATAAATTCGCCTTGGTACTTTGTTTTTTATTACATTCGCTGTATGCTAAGTTTTTGTGATATATTTTTAAGTTTTGTTAAAATAAAAATTTATTATAATAAAAGTTTGGAAGTCCAGCCCAGAATAACAGCCTAGCTACGCCAACCAATCGGGTGGACGGACAGACATCGTTATATCGACTCAGAAAGTGATTCTTTGTCGATTGGTACGGTACGTTTTCAGTCGTAATTGTAATTGATAAGTGAAAAAAATGGTTTGCCATCTTAAAACTTTTATAGTAAAAATTCTCTAAGTCTGGGATCACACTATGAAAGTTTTCTTTCAGAAAGTCTTAGTTTATTGGTGAGAGGGAAAGAGAACATGCTTTTCTTTTCTCCTCTCTCTCTCTCTCTAGTGTAAACCCAGACTAAATGGTCAATAGACAATATTCTTAATAGTTCTTAGAAAAGCAAACGTCATCAAAAATACTAACAAATTGAAACGTGCAAATTTAAAAACTTTGTCTGATAGAGCACAAGTGTGTATTATTTAAATTAGAAATACGTATAAAACCAAAACTAAGTCTTTAACACATTTCTACTCTACTCGGTGGTTTGATAGAGAAATTATTAAAACACTTGTATTTGAATTATAAATTATACATAACTATCAAGGTGCTATTTGCTTTAGGTAAAAAATATATATGTATATAAAAATATATTTATATATATATATATATTTTTTTTTTAATAAAAAAATACATGATTAAACAACATTTTTTGCAACATTTGTTTTTTGTTAAAATTAATTTAAAACAATTCCAGTAGCACGTGCTAAATACAAATTTAGTTTCTTTAATATCAACACATATATAAATCGGCTAAGGCAAAACAGTTAAGAAAACTTTCCTCCTCTGTATGTCAACAGATTTGAAGAAAATAGACACCATTTGAGAGGTATTTACTCAAAGAAGTGCACAATGTATATTTTATTAAAATCAGTTCAATAATTTCAGAGTTATAAGCGTTCATAATTGCTACTAACACAAATGCAAAATAAAAAAAAAAATTTATTTTCAATTCGATTATTCGACATTTTTCAGAAACCGGTTTTCGAATATGTCGACTATATAAATCTTATGTATAAATCAGATCAGGGAAAACAGTTAAGAACGCTTTCTTCCTTTTTTTGTCAACCGAACCTCTATGGGGAGAAAAAAGGACAAATACTAAATTTCTTTTTTTTACTTTTCTGTGCTTCATGTGATAATTTTTAAATTTTCTATAACATTGAACTTAGAAACGTAATATTATATGTGTAGGGTCCTGAGTGAGTGATAACCTATAAGTTAAATTATACATTAAACTGGGTGAATAAGAACATGTAAGGGGAGCTTTTTGGTACTTTTTCGTTCGTGATTAATTTTCGTTAATATTAGATATAGAAGCATATTACAATATAAAAAGGAGACTTTTTGATACTTTTTTGTTCTTCAATTGGTATTTTTTATACTGAACTTACAAAATTAAATTAACTCACGTAGAAGAAAAAATATTAACCGGAGGTTGAGCCCTTGCCAAATCGATCCACTTTGAAGGAAAAAATAAATGTTCGAAAAAAATAAATGCATATATACTTAGATGAATTATGTTTTCTTCATATTTACAAAAAAATGTATGGTCGAATTTTGACCATTAGGCGAACACTAGTTAAAATAAAATCACTAATCTTGTTAAAATTTAAAATAAAGAAAATTTTGTTAATATTATTTCTTAGGAAAAGTACAGTTTACAATTCTAAAAATAGAAGAATTAGAATTTGGCATTTCACAAAGTATTCTATTGTGTCATATCGTTTATATTTTCCATAATTTTTTGTATGTTACATTCATAAAATTAAATTTAAAATCAATTTTAAGAACATTTTTGAAAATTTAAGTTTCTGTTGCAGAAAAAATTTTCTAAAGATATTTTTCGGTTCCTTTACTTGTCTCAGATTATACGATATAGCTCTGCAATAATATTAACATTTTCTTTTGGTGTCCTTTCGAAAGTCATATACTTTCAGACGTTTCATGTTGCAAGCTACAATTCGACGTTTAAGCCTTAAATTCAAATTAACTATTAAATTTTTGACATTTTTACAGAACCTATTAAAGAGGAACATTGCGACATTGTTTAGACCGCAAGTATGTTTACACTAGGGTATTCATTCGGTTTACCGTCAATCGGTTAACCGATTAATTACTACCCGATTAACTGATCGGTTAATTTCAAATTGGCTTTTTTCGATTAACGATTAAACCGGTTAATTTCAGTCGATTAACCGATTAACCGAAGTAACTAAATTTTCAATATTTTGTAGTATTATAACATATTTTTTTTGTGTTTTTAATTATTTGTTTCGTCTCATATACAAAATGTATTTGTTTAGAAAATATTTTTTAATACAAACAATGAAGGTGTTCTTCATTTTATCCCATTTTCCGCCGACCGATGACTAAAATTACAATATTTTTCAATGTTTTTTTATCTTCATCATCGATCAACATGAATGTGGCGAAAAATGGGTTAAATATTTGATTGCCAACACCTTTTTTGTTGTACGTAATTTTTTGGGATGTGTTTAGTTATTTGTTTCTTCTCATATCAGTCTTTTAACAGAATTAACCGAAACAATTAGAAGTGTTAAAAATTTAAAACAACTTAAATGGCATAATGGAGTATTTTATATGTTTAGAGAAATCCTGGAAAAGGACTGAGAAATTAGACATTCATCTACGATAAGTGAAATAATATTTTCCAAGTCAAATTTTGTTAAACGAAAGAAAAGAGTCGCTTTAATCCTAAAAATTTAAAATAACTAACTTTTTTTAAAGATTATTTTATAAGATCTCCTTTAACTATTGAAATAACTAATAAAATTATCTCAGTTTATTTTTGTATAAATATGTAAATATTTGGGGGATTCACAAGGTAGTCATAAATAATTACAGGAAATTATATCGTCGGATTAATATGCAAACCTTCTAGATCCACTTTTTATGTAAATTGAGATTTTGATGCCGTGTGGTAGAGAAAGATTCGCCTCGTCGACCAGCATGTAGTTTTTCTTCTATTTAAGTCTTGAAGTGTGTAAAACTGACTGTAATTTTAATTTTCTATCAAGCTTCAAATAGGAAAAATAAAAAGTTTTTTTTCTCTCCTGTAAAATGTGCTGAAAGTGAGTTAGCAGGTTTGCATATTAAGCCAACGATATGACTGCTGTAAGTAGGGTTCCCAACTTTTTTTTGTTGCAATTAAAGTACATTGATTATTAAAGGTTAAGAAAAAAAGTACATAGTATAAAAATAAAGTACAATTAATTTCTTTTTATTGCTATATTTAAAAACGTTTTTTTATTGCTTTTCGCAAGTTTTATCAAACAATTACACTGTACTAGAATTTGACACTTTTTTTTAAACAAGCCGGACAACTGGCGCTTTAACCTAATTCGGGTACGCTGAATCCAATATCGGTTCAAAAACGGTTCAGTTTATTGAAATTACTAAAAAAAGACAAAAATCCGCAACAAAATTTCCTTTAAACGTTAAATTTTATTCTAACATGCGCAGTCGTTTTAGAAACATAACTTTTTTTTTTGGTAAAATAATTTTTTAGCAACATTTCGAAATTTTTGTTTGCTAAAAATTTATAAAAAACAATTACAGCTATGCTTCTAATTTTTTCCGGACATATAAAAAACAAATCTATAAATGATTAAAATCTGTTAACAACTTTTGATTTTATTCACAAATGTCGAAAAATTTTAATTAATTTCTAAATTTCAAAAAACGCAATATTTGCATGGGAACCGCCTTAAGAAGTAGTGATAAGGGACAAGTATGTCTCGAGAAATTGTTAAGGCGACTCCTTGGCTGTTATGGTACGTTTTCTTCAATAAACTATTTCTAGTCTGTATTAATCATTTTGTATGGGAGCCCCCTTAAGGAATGGCAATTTTTTGTCATACCAAACGTCAAACTTCATATAAAAAAAAACGCTGACAAAAATTTTAAAGTTTTTTTTATATGGACTTTGACGTTTGGTATGACAAAAAAATGTCAGGTAAAGACCCCATGTAAAAGCAGGCAGTAATTTAAAAGAGTTTTGCACTTGTATTTAAAAAACAAGCAGTTATTGTAATCCAAAAAAACAAACAAGTGAATAGTGCTGTCTGATTTTTTTTTTTTTTGAAAAATCGTCCTGCCAATATAAAAAAACATCAAAAAATGGCCTGACTAATATCAATTAATTGTTCTTTAGTTTTTCTAAAAAAAAAATTGTTACAATAACTGCCTATTTCACGATGTCACTCGAACGTTAACGTTCGCACAAAAAACATATAAAACAAAAACAAATTTTAAAACTTTGTTTTTGTTTTATATGTTATTTGTGCGAACGTAAACGTTCGAGTGACATCGTGAAATAGGCAAAAGTATTATAATTTTATGACTAATATAACGTGAATCTATTTTGAATTCTAGATAAATCTAATCATGCGAAATAAAGTATTTCCGCGTACTTTATTTTTCTCATAAAGTATAGAGTACAATTACTCGAAATAACGTACAATACTTTATTTAAAGTACGGTTGGCAAGCCTAGCTGTAAGCCACTGCTTATATTTTGAATAAAAATATACAGTTGTGACAAATCAATGAACACAGCATAACAATTTTCATTTTGTTTGAAATATTTACTTTAAAAAATTTTAAATTTTATTTAGGATATTATGACGATATGACTTGATACCACACCTTGTGCATTAATTGGAAAATGCATATTACATATTTATGAATTGTTTTTTTTTTTGCTTGCTCGTATTAGTTCAAGAATTGTTATGTTTGGTATTTTAATTTTTTTTTTTTTTTACTTATAAACTCCAAATAATAAGCAATTAATGCATTTTTATATATTGAAATTACTTAATTTATAAAAAAAACTTTATTAATCGGTTAACCGATCAAAAACTAAATTAACCGATTATTAACCGGTTAAACCAAAACCTCGGTTAATTAATCGAGCGATTAACCGATTAAAGCAAAAGGTCGATTAAATGAATACCCTGGTTTACATCCTTAGTCTTCATATTATGTCTCATGTGCGTCAGGTCGCATAGTCTGAATCAAGTACATTACTTTTTATACCCTTCACCTCAGGTGGAAAAGGGTATATATAAGTTTGTCATTCCGTTTGTAATTTCTGCAATATTGATCTAAGACCCTATAAAGTATATATATTCTGGGTCCTTATGAGGAGAGAACTTGATTTAACCATGTCCGTCCGTCTGTCCGTCTTACGTTTGATATGTGTTTTCCGGAGACTCCATACATGATAGCGGCTAGGTTGTTTTACATTTATGTCACGTATAGTCCACCATTTCGTGCTATTGAAATTCAGCAAGATCGGTCCACAAATGGCTGAGATATGATCAAAAAACCACGACTGCCTCTAATTTTTTCCAAAAATCCCTTGTTATTGTTGTATTTTTATTGCTTTTTTCTGTGTATCTGGAGAACGGCAAGAGCCAAAGTTTCCAAATTAGGTACACACATTTAGGTTGTCAATACACACCACTCTACAAAATGATGGCGGGATTGGAGAAGTGGGTGTGGTACCTCCCGTACAAAAAAAAATTAAAAATTGTATAAAAACCTAAATTTTAGGGCTGTCATATGTCATATGTCCTATGGATATGACTTATATACCAAAATATCGGAAATTTTTAGTTGAACATATTTTATAAAATTTTCGGGAAAATCGGTTCAGACACAAACAAATTATGACCAAAATTAAATTTTTTTTTTTTTAATACCCACTTTCGGGAACCTTGCTGAACAGACAAAGTTTGTAGGTTAACGGGGGAAAAATAAAAGATGCCGTCCCCCTACCAACAAACTTCGTCTGTTTCGCAAAAGGGATTTGTTCACATTAATTTCTAATCCGAAAGTACAAATTTTATAACCTAAAAAGACGAACTCCTAAACATAAATCCTTCTTGAACCATAGTTGCAGAAAGTTGAATATTAAAAATATTATGAAATAAAGTGAGTTTTTTTAATTAACGTCTGACAAATTTCTCTGAATAAACAATGCACAGATAAACTCCTCGATTTTGTTTAGTACTTCAACTCTGATTAGAACTCCAATAATGTAAAATATATAAATTATTTGTAAACTAAAATCCGTCTTTAAAGATTATTTCAAATTTAATTATGTGTGTACTTTTAAAACAAAAAGCTCCAGTTTTTATCATAATTTACTATGCCCCGTTAATAACTTGAGTAAACTACAGTGTAATCTACCTTAGCGGGCACTGTTCCTGGCTCCAGCAGCTTTTAAAAGGAAGGCATTAAGTTTTCTTTAGAAGATATTCCTCTTGCCTGCACACATTTAAATAGGCCCTTTTGTGTCCGGTCATGAAACATTCCACTGTAAACGATTACAGTGAAGTTGTTTGCTTTTTCATTCAACTTTTAAAGAAATTTATTTTTGAAAATATACTTTATAAACAATGTAACGCAGATTAATGTGTGGGGGGGGGGGGGTAGGTTTAAACTTAAAAGTTTAAGCGGGTATTTTAAATGTAGTCAAACATTTTTTGATGCACTTGACTGAACTGGGTATAACTAACGCCTGATGGAAGTTAGTTGTCTATGGTAGCCAGGCGGAACTTGAAAGTGTAAAAACATGCTGAAATGGAATTTATTTTAGTCAATATATTTACTTTTTTATTTCAAATAATATTTGCTTTAGAATTTTGTTAATATATTTTTTTAAGGAAGTAAATTCCTGAACAATTCTGTTTAAATTACATATTAAACAACTTTTGGTTCTTTGTCGTTTATTTTCGCGTGTTTCTTCTGTTTGTTTCTGGTGGTTTTATCAGACACAAACCATCCTTGAAACTGAAACTTAGTTTATTTGTAAGTTGGCCTTTTGATTACTGAAAATTATTGTTCCGCAAAAAAAAATTAGTTTTCTTCAGTGACTGTTTGTTTTAACTAATTTATGTGGTAATTCACCGAAAAATATTCAAAATGTGTTAAAGCTTTAAAATGAATATGTATACAGTTATTGTCGTAAGCCATTTAAACATTCATTAAAATAAATAAAGAAATAATTTATAAAATCCATTAAAATTTTAAACAAACTTGTTTGTTTTTAAAACAAACAATTTTAGTTTTAATAAATTGTTTAACAAAAACTTCTATTTCAATAAGCAATTTTTTTTTTATCTTTGACTTTTCAATAAAATTGATTGATAACATATACATTGTTTTTTAAATATTGCTCATTTATTATATCCTTAAAAAAATTTATATTTTTAATTTTAAGTTCATAAACTAATCGCCAAGGCGAATTCATACAAGGTGTTCTTATTTTGAAAACTAAACCCACTGTTTATTGTTGATGTGTTTTGTTTAAACTTGGATATTGTTACAAGTAGAACTGTTGCTATAAGTCTTATACGTTTAACAGTTTTATTTGGTTTAATATCTTTAGTTTTTCTAAAATCTTTATGGATAAAGTTTCCTGAGGATTTGGCCTAAGCAACCAGTGAAATGCGCACAGGAATAGCTTATCCCATCAACAATAAATTTCAAGTGTTTTTATCAAGAATAAAAACTGGGAATTAAGCACGATTAACAAAATCTTTTGAAATTAAAATTTTTTTATTCCCAAAAATTGAAATTCCTTTTTGAGTTTTACAGCACTGTAAAATATTTTAACGTTGTGTCAAAAATTCAAACAAATATTTGATTTTGTTTTTATATTAAATTGTGTTTTTTTGAAATGTTATAACTTAAAAAAGTTTTAAATTTCTCAATTTCAACCGAATATTATAGAATTTAGCTAAGATTCCCTAGAACAGTCATAACCACTCCATAGACTCGCGAGCAGTCAATAATTGTATTTTTCACACATACCCGGTCGGCAATTCACATGTATACAACAACTTTGTTCGGGCCAGTCCATACCCAGTTGGCCATGTCTTGAAGACATCCTTGACGACGCGTGTACGACCATATAAAATCCTTGACGACGCGTAGGCGACCGTCCAAGCAAATCGTCAACGACTTTTTCACACAAATGTCCGCAAAATCGTTCACGACTAATGAGCGACATTATCGCTCATATGTCGTTGACGATCATATGGGCGACGCTGTCGTTGACGATATATGAGCGACAATATCGCTTATTATGTCGTCGACGACCATATGGGCGACAATATAGCTCATTAGTCGTGAACGATTTGGCGGACATTTGTTTGAAAAAGTCGTCGACGATTTGCCTGGACGGTCGTCTACGCGTCCTCAAGGATTTTATATGGTCGTACACGCGTCGTCAAGGATGTCTTCAAGACATGGCCAAATGGGCATGAATATTACGTGTCGATTTTTTCTAAAAAGTAAAAAAATAAAAATTTTGAGTTAATACTCTCTTGTTGACATTTTAGTTATACTTACCAAATTAATTAACAAAATAAACAAAACAGCAAATCACAATTGTTAAAAAATAACAGAGCAAAACTAAACCTTTACCACGCACTTTAAAAATTCAACTAAATAATTTTACATGTTTTTTTGTTTGTGATTTCTTTCTTTTGTCGTTATTGCCCCGTTATTTTTAAGAAAAAGTTGAAGCAAATTTAAGGTATTGTCTTTCATCTTTTATTTTTCGCTTATGTTGTCCTCAAACTAATCTTATTGAAGACAAGATGACCGACAATTGCATGCATTTTGTCGTCAATGTGGTTTTAAACACGACAAAATGCATGAAGTAGTCGCTTATGTTGTCCTCAATCAAGTCTTATTGAAGACAAGATGACCGACAATTGCATGCATTTTGTCGTCAATGTGGTTTTGAACACGACAACATGCATGCAGTGGTCGCTTATGTTGTCCTCAATCAAGTCTTATTGAAGACAAGATGACCGACAATTGCATGCATTTTGTCGTCAATGTGGTTTGAAACACGACAACATGCATGCAATGGTCGCTTATGTTGTCCTCATTAAAGTATTATTTAAGGCAAATACGATTTTAAACACGACAAAATACACGTTTTGTTACTTAAGTTTTCGTCATCAATGTTATATAAGCGACAAATTCTAAATTGTCCTGAGGACATCGTAGACGACTTTTGCGTCTAGGACCATTTTGCCAACTGGGTAGTCTCGCGAGGCAGTCAATAATCGTATTTTTTACACAGACATGTTCGGCAATTCATATGTATACAACAACTTTGTTTGTTGCTTGGTTATCACTGCCCTAGAACCAACAGGACGGTATACCATTTTGACACAAGGTTAGTAACCAGCTGTTGCTTACGTAGCAAGATAAGTTCACCTGGTGTAAATACTCCTTGCTAATCGCAAATAAAACGGTTAAATTCATAATAATTTTATCTGCAGCACCCTGTTACGAAATCCTTTTGTTTTTTTCTCTCAATCATTCCCAATTGCTCAATTTTAGAAGTATTTTAAATTGATTCCACAATTTACGTTTAATATTCAGTTTTCGGCAAAAAAAAAGTGTGAAAAAATTTAAAATTATTAAAAAAATAGTGTAATTTGAATGAAATTTATTTCAAAATATGATTTAATCAAATGAAATTCGTGTTAAATTTGTACAGAAACATATTTTTTGGTAGTAGTCTTGAAGTTTGTAATCAAAATGCCGGCTGTTGTTTAAATCTAAGCAAGTTTTAAATAAATTAAGTGACTATTCGAAAAAGAAAATTATGAAATTTAGTAGGAAAAAATAATTTTGGTAAAAGAAAAAAAATACTATTGTTTTAAAATTTTAATTTGCAAAGAAAAAAAGAGAATAAATATTTTGCACTTTGTTTACATTTTGTTAGTTGTTGGCAAGGTATATTTACACAATATATATATATACAATAAAAATATACCTTGGTTGTTGGTATTTGTGTTTAACAGTGGATCGCACAAGGATGCCATTTAATTTTAAAAGAAAATCGTAGCTCCTGACGATTAAAAAAACAAAGAATGTTGAAGAAGTGAAATCACCAAAAAAAAAAAAAAGTACTTTGAGAAATTTTAAACAACATTACGAAATGCAACCTTATGGGAAAAATTTTAACTTTTGCTATCTTAAGGGACAAATAATGGTGAGCTATAATTTGCTTTAAGTTTCACCACTCTTTATTAAAAAAATTTTTTTTTTCAATACATACATATGCATATCTGTGGCATTTTGACAAAGCATCTTAAGTCGAGATAAGATAGTAAATTACATAGTTTAAAAAAAAACTCGGTGCAAAAATCATTTTTATTAAATAAAAAAAATAAACCAAAATTATAGAAAAATTTCGTTTATAATATTATTGTATTCCCAAAAATTGAAATTACTTTTTGATAATAATACAAAATTTTTAAAACGTAAGAAAAAGTTTTTTGAATAAAAATTCGTATGATAAACAATAATTTTTTCAACTTTTTAAATTTGACGTAAAGTAAGAATGTTTTCTCATTAGGCGATTATCTTTTTTCTAACCAAAAACTGCAGCCCTTGTCTGCCAATTATTTATCTGTCATACAGATAGATTCAATCAGCCGACTCTCCAACTTTCACATCTATTGGAATCGTTAAAATGCGCTTGGCTGGGAAACCTCTCGCGCTTCGATGTTCCCTAGACTGAGTGCCAAGAAGAATACGATCATTTATTTTGAGAGGTATTGCCAACTGAAAATTAAGTTTATGCCGGTACATTGAGGAAACTAAAATCGTAATCGAATGGTTCATCTGTCTAATTAACTTATATCGAGATTTAGATTTATATGGTGTTTTCTTTTCTAAAAAATAATGATGCATTATATTTGTGTAATATATTTATTAGGTAACAAAGTGATACATTTTTCTAAATAACAATGGAACAAAATAATAGCTACGTTTTGCACTCAACACTAATGTGTATTTAGCGTGTTTAATATTGAATGCAAAGTTTGTACTAAAAGCGATATTTACCACGCTTGTAACAATTTTCAACATTAAATTTTCTTACAATTCCAATAAGCGTTAACAGCACTGATTTTTCAATAATTAATGTCAGCAGTTGTTAACATAGCGTCTTCACCTGACAATTTTTTGTCATACCAAACGTCAAAGTCTATATAAAAAAAACTCGAAAATTTTTGTCAGCGTTTTCTTAATATGAAGTTTGACGTTTGGTATGACAAAAAATTGTCAGGTGAAGACGCTATGTAAGAATTTTGCGACAAAAAATATAATAAAAGTAAAACAAACGAAAAACCAAAAGGTTTTATATCCATCACAATATAACTAAAAATTACAATAAAACGCAAATTGTCCGCAAACACAAGAAAAAAAAATACTTGCTTGCATAAAAAAGTTCTTTACACAGATGCAAAAAAGGGTATTATCTCACACTCAGTTATAACTACGGGTAAGAAATGGAACAAATTTGCCATTTATTGTTGCAACATGTTTAAGGTGGAAATACATAACACGCGCTAGTTCGTCGACGAGTATCGTGCGTTTAAAAACTTTAGCGCGTAAAAAATTGCAAGTTACACAACAGGCGTTACAAAAGCCATTCCTGTCAGCTGTTTTTTATTTGTTTACTAATTTGTGCATTAAAAACGGGTTCGAAAGTATATCAAGATTTTGTTATTTTATTGAATTTATTCTTTTTATATAAATATTGTATGTTTTTTAAACTCTTCAATAAGTTTTTCTTTCTTGATTCACTAACGCGTGGTATGTACTTCTACCTTTAGAAAGGAAAACGACAACTGCTCACATTTTTGCATATATTTTTAGAATGGAACAAAAACCCGCACGAATGGTAGCATATATGGAACATTATTGTCAGAAAAGAAAACACCATTAGATAAACATCTATTAGAGTTGCCATATTTTAACAAAATGTGCTGAATGAAAAACAAATGTCAAAAGTTTTATGCATTTGCTATTGAATTACCATAATTTTTAACAATTTTATATTTATCCTACAGGGAAGTTATAATAACGAAAAATATTTAAAAGCCACTTTATTTCTTATTTTAGCTACACTTAACTTTTACTAACATTAAATTAAGAGGCATGTTGTAAAAATGGGCCTTAAAGCATTTATCTTTGCATTAATTTATGATTCTATGTTTGTCATAATTTTTTGGTCATAATAGATTTTAATATTTTCCTACATTGTATTTTTTTCTTTTTGAATAAAATTTTTAGTCACCGTTTTTATTTATTAGCTGCAAATAAACCTTTTTTCTTGTTCATTGTTTTGTTTTCAGTGCCCATGTTCTGTAACTCTCGCGTTGAGAATGTTTTCGATTGAAATGTGTGAAATGAAACAAAAATGTCATAAATTGAAACAAACAGCTGTTTTTCCCACTTTACTGTGTCTGTAACTTTTTTTGGCGAGTACAAGCTGTCACGTAAGGAAATTATGTACTAGCCAATTTACAGAAAAAGTGTGTCTGTAACATTTTGGTGAGAAAAGTTCCCGCTTTGAACTGTCAAATAAACTCACGAATAAAAATGGGGCGAGAAAAAATTTAAACACTAAAAAACAATTAAAAATGCAAAATGCAAATAATCATAACAATAATATTTTATTCTTGGCACATTTTTCATCGTTTTATTATTTTGCTTTTAACATTTTTATAAAATATACGAATGTCTTCAAAGCTCGTTTGCAAACAACAAACATTAAAGTCGCTCTTTACACAATTTGGCATAGCCGACGGTTGTGTTTTCGCCGCCGTCGTAGAAAAGTTTTCAATTTAAGTTAATTTTGGTCGCCGTCAACGATATGTGTTACTGGCGTTCTGAACGTCTGCAATGACACATCGGCTTCGAGTGCAATATTATGACGTTTATAACGTAACGACGTAATCTCTTTTGATAGTTTTCGACATGAGTTATAGGCTTTTTACACTTGCTCACATCTTACATCTTTCATCTTATCGCAAAGATGATAACATCTTCCCATAAGAATTGTACAGGGCTTAAAATCAACATATTTCTTCATCTTTAAAAGATGTTCCTATCTCATGTTGTTTCATTCAACATCTTTCGATTATTTTAGTGTCATCATTAGAAAAAAATTCAAAAGAGCGGGACAGCAATATCATTTATTTTGTTTTTATTCACTCTTACACGTGAAAATAAATATTTTTGTGATGAAAGATGAAAGATGTTACAAATGTAAACAAGTTTTTTTCATTTTTAACATCTTCCACGTATTCCTCTAAGATGTGCTCAAGTGTAAAATGCTATTACAGACACACATTTTTCTCACTTTTCGAGAAACGATGGAATATTTTGTTTCACATCTTTTCGATGCAAGAAGTTCTCACTAAAGTTACAGAACATGGGTACAGGTTGCCATATATTTCAAAACCTTCTAAAATATTAAAATAGTTTTATCGCTTTTTTATTTATTTTAAATAGTTATTGATTCATTAATTAACACTTAATGGCTAAAAACCTATTAAATTATAGTTGCCATGGACAAACAGATTTTTTCAAAATAAAATATTTCATCTCTAATCGTTTAATGTCATCACCAATTGTCAGACTGCCAACACTGGAAAAATTCAAATTATCTACTAACGGTCAATTACGGTCACTTTGAAAAACCAGTTTAATTGGAATTGCTAGTTTAAAATTATAAATAAATTTTAACTGCTTTATGAATAAATAAATGCATACAAAACAAATGCAGCCATCATAGTGGGTATTAGAAAAACTTGACTTTGGTCGGTTCAAAAAACAAATCCAGTACCAAACAACCAACCAACACTCGTCTTAATAAATTTGTTTTCCTTATAAACCAATTATTGCCACATGAAATGTCACAGATTCAAAACAAAATAAAAAAAACCGGCCAAGTATTACGAAATGTTATGAAATACGAGGGCTGGTCAATAAATCTCTGTAAATAATCGCTAATTTAAGAGTTACATAGATAGCTACCCCCATATTGAATTTATTATGTTAACTATTTTATATAAAAAAAATAAACTTCTGCTACCAATAAATCATTAATTTTTACTGTAACGATTAATGGTTCATAATCATTAATTTTAGTTTAACAACCCAGATATTTTGAACTATCATTAAATAGTTCAAAATATTTCGATTTCCCATACTGTGGTTACAACAAGTTTCCGATATTTTAAATACATTTTACTGGATTATGTGGTTCCACTAATAACTACAAAGGTAAGCTACGCTTTTGGAAGTGTGGTTTACAAGGTCGATCGATATAAATTAGGCTGCCGAATGGACATGGAAAGAAATTTACCTTTTACTAGAGAGTCATTAAGGAAACAAATACTTTTTTTATTTCGTATTAAATTAAAAAATTTTTGGCTGACTATTCATAGCTATATCGCCAGGGTAAACACAATTTTTGAGCCTCGTTCTAAAGTCATCGGTCGACTTAAACCATCGTATAGATAGGCGCGAGCTTCCAGAATCCGCTCCAGAGTATTTATATACGACGCCAATTCGAGATAAAACATACAAGCTAGAAAGCAAAATAAAAATACAGATGGCCTGTTTGCTTTTAGAAAACAAACGGCAAATGCGCACGAGCTGCTTCCACGCCCAGAGAGAGCTGTTTTACGAACATATTAAAATAATAATTTTAAAAGGAAAAAAATAGAAACTGTATTTATATCAGTGATGGAAACTATGGATGGACTATGGTACTATTTTCAGTACTTTTTCCTTTCAAAAATACCGCGGTACCCCCACGTCCGTTGTAGTACTATTTCCTGGTTAGGCTTTTTTGTTTAGAAATTAAGCGTTGACATTTCTTTTTTTTACATTTACAAGTAGTTTAGGGAACTAATTCCGAATCCAACCGTTGAAGTTCCAACTCCGACTCTTACTGCCTATTTCACGATGTCACTCGAGCGCTTTCGTTCGCACAAATAACATGTAAAACAAAAACAAACTTTGAGTATTTGTTTTACATGTTATTTGCGCGAACGAAAGCGCTCTAGTGACATTGTGAAAAAGGCAGCTAATCTTAATTATCAGTAAATTTTAATTGATTTTCATGTTGTAAAATTCCTTTCTTCATAAAAATAATTTAATGAAAATTAAATTTAATGAACTTAAGCCTAATTAAAAATATTAAAAATTTGGATTAAAAACCATAAATAGTTCAATAAAATAACCACAACACTAATAATTGTTAAAGCTAAGGCACGAGCTCTATGTTTGCATTTGTCCTTCAAGTTGTGCTGAAAAGGTCAGCAAGAAAAAGAAAGACAAAAAAAAAATGAAAAAACAAAACAAAATATGTACTTTGAACTTCAAGAAGAATTCTTGACAAAAGTACGAAAAAACAGAAGTAAAGGAAGAACATGTAAAATAAATTAAAAAAAAAATCATTCAAATCAAATTTCGATCTACCAAAGCATAAATACAATTTGGTTTAAGGATTGATGTTTGACTAATGACGTCAGCAGTCGTCGATGGCTGCGAGTGTTAAACGGCAAGCCCTCTGAGGAGATTGAGTGGTTGCAATCGAAACATGTCAGGGTAACCTGCCCGTAAACACTTGGGTTCGAGCCCAGATTGAGTCAAAGAATGAAAAATTATCAGTAAATTTTAATTGATTTTCATGTTGTAAAATTCCTTTCTTCATAAAAATAATTTAATGAAAATTAAATTTTATGAACTTAAGCCTAATTAAAAATATTAAAAATTTGGATTAAAAACCATAAATAGTTCAATAAAATAACCACAATACTAATAATTAATGCTAAATGTATATGAGAGTGGTCGATTATGACTTTCAACTATTTTTTTAATGAAGTACCTTTTAAATGGTTAAATATAGCAAGAAAAGGATTCAGTAAAAATTTCGAATCATTACTTTAATTATGTATTGCATCGCCAAGTTCGAAGTATATACATATTTTTATTTTGGAAATTATTAAAATATTTTTTTTTTAAATTTTCATGCCGAAAAATTTTAGAGTCGGAGTCGCGAATTTTTTGTGGGTGGGTACTTCGACTCCGACTCCGGTACAAAAACCTCAATACAAACTCTACAACTCCGACTTTACAGCGCTGTTGACAACATTGCCTTACCAAAATTTATTCTTGTCAAACGGTTATGGCAACACTGCTTGTTGGCATATTTTAATGTCAGATATCTTCATCAGAAGTTTGCTGCTGAAATTTAGCCAGTTTGGTCCGTAAATAGCTGAGTTTTGAGCAAAAAAAAAAAAAAAATAATAGTGGAGAGGGTATTATGCATTTGTGCTAATGTGTAAAACGCCTTAAAATATTGGTCCTAGACCCACCTTAAAGTATACCGATCGACTCAGGATGTACGTCCGGATGGCTGTCCATTTTGGAGATAATTTGATAAAATTTGGGACATAGGTTCTTATTGGCACAAGGACCAAGCCTATTGAAAATGGGAAAGATAGGGGGAAATTTCTTCCTCTCAGAAACTATCAAACCGCTTTTAATGAAATTTAAAACATATATAGAACCATATCTTTATGGACACAACAGGGATGCAGTTTTTAAAAAATAGGACCACGAGGGGAGATAGGTCCAACTTCTGCCTCTCAAACCGATTTTAATGAAATAAAAGACATGGATAGATCCATATCTATATGGACATATAATCTATACAGTTTTTTAAAAATAGGACCACAAGGGGAGGTAGGGAGCAATTTCTGCATCGCACAAACTTTTAAACCGATTTTAATGACTTCATAGATAAATCCATATTTATATGGACACATAAGCATGATGTGTTTTTTAATACTGTGGTGTAGGGTATCATATGGTCGGGCTTGACCGACTATACTTTCTTACTTGTTTTAAAGTGTATTTTCCATAAAAAAAATATGTTTGAAAAAGTACCAAAATGTTGAAAATAGTACTATTTTGCTTGGTGGTGAGTACCATCTAAATGTTTAAATTTTCCATCACTGATTTATACCTATCTATTGCGAATTTGATCAAACTAAAACTACTTAAACTGACTTTTTGACCATTCCTCGTACATCATTTTAGCTAAAGTTTAAGTAATTGTAAGAGATTGTAACGTACTTGTATAGACGGCAGCACCCTGTATAAGAGCGATACTGTGTAGTAGATACCCAATACCGATTACTAAACTTAAATTTAACATTTTGCTGCTATTGTTGTTGATGTTGTGGGTGTAGTTTTGCTTCGTTTTGGTATAATTGCTGCTTAATTTAACTAAATTTTTGGTATTAACATTGCTGATGATATTGTTGCACATGCAGTCGCTAATGTTGCCACTGCTACAGCTGCCAGAGTTGATTTTGTTTCTGGTGTTTTTGTTTGTAGTTGTAACCATTTTGATTTTCTTGTTTTTTTATGTATTCTGCTTCTTTCTTTTCAAATTACTTTTTAGCACAATTTTTTTCAATTTGTTTTTGTTTTAAAGAAAAAATTTATACTATTTCAAACTTTTTAAGCCAATTTAAAAAAATTATTTTTTTTATTGTTTAAAGCATTTTAACTTGCATGATTTTTCTTTTATTTTTTAATTTTCGAAAGCAATTAACACGGTTTTTTACAAATTCTTTTTTATAAACAGACTCTTTAGGCCCAACATAACAACAAAGCTCTATTAAAAAAAAAACTTTTAAGCACAACTAACTTTTCTTCTAGGCCCAATTTCTTTTTAAACTATTCAAAATTTGGTTAAATTAATCATTTTCTCCATACACTTTAAATTGACTGTAGCGAATATGAAATACCGTTTGTCTCTAATTAAAATTTGTTCACAAAATTCAATTAAAATTAATGCTCTTTTCGTTTTTTTTTTTTTTTTGTTTGTTTGTAATTCTTCTTTTCTTAATTAAATATTTCTGACTTTTGCGTCAGTTTTACGATCAACAAACTGTTCGCGATCGAGTCACAACTTGAACTGATCTTAACTTTTGGTAAAACATTAAAGCATAAGGCCGAGAAGCCAGTTAGTCAAGCAAACTACCAGCCAACGAAGCAGCTAAAAGAAATGAGGGTAGAGGTGGGGGTAGTGGGGACAGGCAGTTGTGTTAAAGGTGGTAGTAGACGAGATAAATATGTACATAAAAATTATGCGGTTACGGATGGCGCTCACGCAAGCTGAGTCTTCTTTAATTTAAGTGCTAGTCAAATGAAAATTAAAAATTATTTTTAAACAAAATCAGAATGTCAATCGCTTAAGAGTAAATCTAAATTAAAACTCTTTAATTCCCACTCTTAAGTAACATTAAAGAGTAAATTATCTCTCTGAAACTAGAAGCGAACTTAAGAGTTATTAATTAAAGCCAGACTTATTTACTAACCATTTACCTAAAATATTTTATTGTTTTAATTTCACTTTAAAACAGCTGTCTGTTGTTGTTTTTGTTGCAATAACTTTTCGATTTCATCTTTAAGATTTTTTTTTTCTTTATTTCTGCTTCAAAGGCACAAAGCCTTCTTTGTTGGTTTTTATTGGAAAAGACTTCAAATTGCGCTGCTCTGGTGATTCATTGGTTTTATTGTCTAAAAAATGTTTAACCTACATTTTTCAGTAATTTTTTTGAAAATTATGACAAAAAAGTTTAAAAAAACTGAAAACTGTGTCTTAAAAAAACTTGGCAACATGGCGTTAAATTCAATTAAATTTACACGAAAAACTGTTTATTAATTTATTGACGTTTGTTATAAAAAAATAAACAACGAAAACTTACCAAATATACCATTTTTTAAGTAAAATTTTGCACTTAGCAACAAGTCACATTTAAACTCTATAAACAAGAGAAGAAAAAAACACATTGATTGATCATAAAAGCAACCACATCAAGCCGTTGATTTTTAAAAACGTCTTAAATATAGTTTTTGATGTTACATCGAACTTGGTGTAGCAGAGCAAGTTGTTAAGAAATACATAGTTTTGTTTTTTTAAATTTTTAATGGCCAGTTTTTGACTTCGTATTTAAAAATGTTTTTAATAAAAAATATAAAAACGAATCATTAAACAGCTGGTTTATGAACAAACTGTGAAGCTAGAAGTTGTGTTTATGATTATCGTAAGATTAAAGGCTCAGTAAAGGCTAGTTTTCACTATCTTACAAGTCTTATGTATTCCATAATACATTGTGAGACAGAAATCTTATAGCTGGAGGTCCACACCACGCGTTACTCGCTTTTTCGCAGCATACGCAGCTGTCAAAAAGTAGAATCTGTGTAGTTATACTATGTAGTAAGTTACATGCACAAAAGCGTAGATGCCTTGAGGGGAAAAGTAGGTTTACTTTCTACTTTTGCAAGCGTCACAAGCAGCGTTCGAACAAATCAGCTGATTTTGACAAACTAAATTTTATTTTTACTTGTGCTGCTGGTGCATAAAAAGCGTTGCATGTAACTTGAAACGTAGAACGCAAGTTAGGTTAGAAAAGCATGCGCTGCGTGGAGGCGAAAACGCGTGGTATGGACCTCCAGCTTATGAGTTTTGTTGCGACTGTCAAAAAATCTAATTTAACACGACAGTTTGTGTTCACATTATCACACAAAGAATAAACACTCACATATGAAATAAAATGCAACCCTGATCCAATAAAAAGTAATATTATTATGGTTTTTGTATGACGTGCTAAATTCCCAATGATTCATATTTAATAAATACACTGAAAGTTATTGTTGAGGGAAAGCTGATGATCTGGCCTAAGCAACCAGTGAAATGCGCATAGAAGCTAGCTTTCCCTCAACAATAACTTTCGGTGTATTTATTAAAAATGAAGATTGGGAATTTAGCGCGTCATACAAAATTCTTAATAATAAAGAAAAGTAATATTGTTTAGAAAATTTTCAAAAAACGATGAAGTCGTATGAGATGTCAAACATTTTTCAAAATACTTATCATTTTCGTGACACATTGCATTCACACTATCACACTTTGTCATATCCCTGCAAATAATAGGACCAGTCCAAACACGCGTGTAACGAGTAGTCCACAAGGGACCAGGACTAGTCCAAAACTAACCCAAACGTATGGAAAAAACCTGGTTTATTTAACATTACGATGTCCTAGAAGAGGACCATATAACCCACCTTTGGACCACTAAGTCGTTTAAAAACGAAAGCATGTCGTTAAAAAACGAAGACATGTCGTCTCACTACAAACACTTTTTAACAAAGACATGGTCCATGCTTGCATGACATCGGACCAGTCCATGGAGTAGTCCATTTTGTCAAAATGGATCAGGTGGTCCAATTTTATTTGCAGGGATTACTTGTGTTTTTGGCATGAATTAATACAAAGTATAATAGTGTTAACCATAGCTGTTCATTGTAAATAATTTTCTTCTAAATATTGGCTCAAAATGAATTATTTACAATTTGTAACTGTTTTTTCAAAAATTAAAATATGTTAAATTTATTTAATACTCCTTTAAATTAAATATAAATCAGTTTCAAATATTTTACGATAATGTCTTTCAAATATTATTTGTTCTCTTGGAAGTTAAATTCACTATTATTTGAATTTATATTATTCAAATTAATATTTAAAAATATATTCAAATCAATAGAAAAGCACACAAATTTGTTTGAAAAAAAAATTTATTTAGAAGAAACAAATAAAATAAATTTCTATAAAACTTATTAAATAAAAAAATCTCAGACTTCGTACGAAAAAATTTTATAATTAAAAAAAAAAAAAAAATGCCTAAATATTTTAATGCAACAAAAATTTTTTGAATTACTCATAATCTGTTCATCGATATTAGAATTATTATGTTTTTTTTATTCCAAAATTGAAAAAAATGTATATAAAAAGTAAGAGTGGTATTTAAATTGATTTCTAGCACATAACTGTACGTTTCTATTTGAAAAACAATGTCAAGGAAGTTTTATTTCAAAGTGAAGAGCTCAGTCCATGGTCTTACATAAGGTGACCATACGTACTCTTTTTTAGAGGACAATCATCTATTTTAACTGGCTGTCCTCTATAAAATTTGTGTCCTCTTTTATCATATTTTTTTCATAATCTGTCATCTTTGTCCTCTTTTTTTAAAGTATGACCAATATTTTATTTTATTTTTATAAATTAAAATAAATTTTATTTCACGGCGATCACTGGTCTTTTCTGTCAAATCGTATGGTAAATGTCGTGACATGCTTGTTCTGTTCATATGCCTACTTAACTCTCATACACTTGCAGTATAAAATTTTGAATAAGTAACTCCAATGTATTTTTAAGTTTCGTTATTTTTTCAAACTAATTTTACATAAGTTAATGTAAATTTTTATATATCGTCTGCTTAATATCCAAACCTGCTAACTCCCTTTCAACAAATGCTTGAGAGGAAACAAAAAATATAGTTGATTTGACACACTTCAATACTCAAATTGCTGGTCCACGAGGCATATTTTTCTCTGCCCCACGGAATCAAAATCTCAATTTACTTAAAAAGTGGATTTAGCAGGTTTGCATATTAAGCCGACAATATGTTTTTTTTTTAATTTACTATAAGTATATAAATATGGGGATGTAAATTTGTCTGTAATATAAGTAAAAAATCTTGAAGTCAAAAATATTTTTTACTTTTTTTCTTTATGTCCTCTATTTTTATTTTCAAAATCTGGTCGCCTTATCTTACAACCAATCGCTTTGAGCAATTCAACCTCAAAACAACCTCACAAATTGCACTTCACCAAAATTCAAGGAATATAATATTGCTTTTAGTTTCTAGGCAGTTAGTTTTCCGCCGAATTTATGTCTAAATGCCATGGAAAATAACCTTGTGGTAGTTAAGTAACCAGTAACTGTATAATATCGTTAATTTTTTAAATTTTCAAATACGATATCGTCTTACTTTTAATGCTTGTATTTTAAAATGGAGCTGAACTTTTTTAATCCCAGTATTTTATTACATTGTCTTCCTCATTTTTGAAGAAAAAATTTTAAAAAAATTAATAGAAATTTTTGTATTTAAAATTTTTTGTTTGAATATTTTTATTTTCTACCAATTTTGTTGAATAAAAATTCTAAAGCTGCAAATCAATTTTTTTTTATTTGAATATATTCAGCTTAGAATATTTGAATATAAAAAGAATTATAGAACACTAGATGACCCGTGCGACTATTTCGCACCGTAATTTTTATCAATGAAAATATTAATTTTTATCAATGAAAATATTAATTTTTCAATTTCTTATTATTTTTCGTCATTAGTGTTAGAAATAAGCTTTAAAATGAGATATCATTCATTAAATTTGATGCGGTGGTATGGGAGATATTTGCAACCGACAAAAAAAAGTGCTTTAGAAATATAATAATAAATGATTTTTGAGAATCCAACTTATTTAATATTAAAAAGTTCGAATAATTTTTTTTTTATAGTACATTTTAATAAAAAATATCTAAATATATCAGAATTTTATTCGATTTTATAAAAATTAATACCACAAATATTTTAACAAAAAATCCTTAACTAAAATTGTTTTTATTTTATAAAATAGAAATTAAAATTAAAAAAAAGGATTTTAATTTTGTATTTAATTCATATCTAACAGATATGGTGTTAACAAGCCTTAAGCCAGGGGTAACAGTAACGTTGCAAATCAGCTGCTTCATTTTGTGGAATGTAAAATTATTAGAACAATTATAGTTAGCAGTAAGATGTAACGTCTCAATCTGTAAGAAATAGATTGGCTTTACTTTTTTACGGTAAGGTTAAGTTACTGTTAAGGCTCAGTCAGCCGGGAGTAAAAGTAACAGTAGCCTTACCGTAAAAAAGTAAGCCTAAGACCGGGGTAGGTTCGGCACTCAACGGGGCACACTCGTCGACTATATTCTTAAAGGCAATTGCTAATTGAAAATTCCTTTTAAAATAAAATTAGATGCCAGTTATGAAGCGATTAGGCATTTTTTATTAGATGGATGCAGTTAATGAACGATAAACACATTTTTCGCCTAATAGAATTAGCGGAATATTTTAATTACAGACTTAACAAATAAAGATAAAAAAAGAAATCAAGTTTCTGAAAGAAGTTAATTGTGAAGATGCAGTCGCCAAGAGTTTCAGCAATCTCAGTAACTCAATACATGTGTAGCTTTTTTAATAGGTAAAGCTGGGATCACACGATTGCCGCAATGCACCAATTTTCACACTTTTTAATACACCAATCGTGTGACTGCACAATCAATTGGCTCATGTGACAATCGAGGACAATATTGTGCTTACTTTTACCAATCAAATGCAACCCTGGTTCGGCAATCGTGTGACTGTTTGCTATGCAACCGCGCGTCAATAAAAATAACAAAAATGCACCAATATTTATTGCCTTCTTGTGCGGCAATCAAACAACACAATACGCGCCAATATTTGCCTTTTTTAATAAATTTTACGTTTTTGTGTTTCCTTTAGCAAGTAATGAAGATAAATATGTATGTATTTATTTATTATGCATTGTAATTTTTTAAATTTTTGCTATTAACAAATATGTACATATGTTCACTATGTAGCTGTTAAGTGCGAATATTTTTATTAAAGATATTTAATAAAACCAAGTATTATTTCTTTTACAGATATTTGTCGTTGATATTTCTTGAAGAAAATATTTGTTACCTTGAAAACGAGAATAAAAAATTTGTAAAAGTAGCCGAGATTTCTCTTTACTAAACGATAGTTACTGATATTTAAATCATATTATTAAAAATTTTATTATTTCATAAAAATTTTCTATGCAAACGTTAACATTCGAAATTGTTGAACTAATTTTTGGAATTTCATAAATTTTTCTTAAAATATTTCAAATAAAACTATTCAATAAAAAATTGAAGAGTACCTATTAACAGATTTTTCGTTTTTAATGAACATACCAACTAGAACTTCCAAACAAATAAAAAAGCTAACACAACAGCTGTTTTTGCAGTAGTCAAGTAATAACAATCGTGTGACTGTGCTGCGGCAATTATTGGACCCATTTCACTTTGTACCAACAAGCGGCAATTAAATTTGTATAAAACAGGGCAATCGTGTGATTTCAGAATATTTGATTGGTACAATTTCATTATTGTGCGTCAATAAAGCACAATCAAAATTGTGTCATATTGGTGCATTTGCGGCAATCGTGTGATCCCAGCTTAAGCTAGAGATGACAAACTTTGCGGGAGTTATCTATTTTGATTTTCGATACATTAACAAAAAAAAGTTAGTGATGAAAAATGAGAGCATCATATCGAAAACGTCATTGACGAATGTACCCCAGTACCGCAGCTGCCCCCTTGTTAGCAAAAGAACGTCAAATACTGTATCCGTTGATTATGGATCATTATATGGTTGTCTGATGAGTAACTGATGCCCATTGCTTGCGTCTTTTCCATGTTTGTCTCCAAGCCCGCTGCGCTTGTCAGTACGACCAGCTCGCTCATCTTGACCTGCATATCGGTAAACTTGTGAGACATGAGAAAGATGTCATCTGCAAAATCCAGGGCTTCTAGGTGACGATGTATGTAGCTTCCAAATAATTCAGGGCGAAGAATTGAATAACAGTTGTGATTAGGGGCATCCTTGATCAATTACAACATTCGTATCAAAATCGGCTCCTATTACGGTTCACTAAGACAACTGGCTGGATCAGTTGTAATTTTTGTTATGTTTTTGTTCGCCTTAATATACCAAAGTTGTAAACCATAATTCAAAAATTAAGAAGTTTTAACTCAACTGAGTTGAGTTGTGAACCGTAATAGGGGCCCATCATCACTGGTCATACCTTTGTGTTTGTGTAAGATCTTTTTATCTTCAGCGATGCTACCTGTGCCCTTAAAGCCGACCAAATTGTGCCATATGCATAGGAAGGATTTTTTTAAGTTGACGAATACAGGGTTGATCGTCACTTCACCAATTGTTCTATTATAATTCGTTGGATATTTGTCTGATCTACACAATTACGATGTGGTCTGAATCCAGTGTGTGCATATTGTAGTGCTTCCCCTACGCATTAGAGTTTACCTTTTATAAATGTAGCAACGACTTTGTATACTGTATTTAGTAGGGTGATACTTCTCTAGTTGTAACAATCCTGTCGTTTTTCTTGAGTAGTTTTATAATATCCCCATTTGTTCACTTTTGTCCTCGTTACATATACAAATGGGAAGATAATTTCACGATCGCGTTTGATTGTCTCTTTTCAGTTTTATATTTATACCGGCAATTTCTTCTTTACTAGAATGCTCTTTTGATTTTCGATTATCGAATATTGTATCAACTTCGGTTGTGGTATGGGTTTCCGTAACGTCAGAATTCATAAGGTTTCTTTAATATATTTAATATCAGTCTAAAAAAATAAGAAAAAATGCGGTAATTTTATATCTGTACTTAATACATTTTGGCATCTCAACGCTGCTCATGTTGTAAATGGTACATTATGAATTCAAGAAAAACAACACGAAGTTGGCGGCAGTTGGTTTAGGCCTTGTTTGGTTTAATTGCAACTACATGCAGTACAACTGGTCGTATTCATAATAATTTTTGTTGTTGTTTTTAACATTATTTTTTTAAGTAAACGTGATCAAAGATCTGCAAAATTTATTTGTTTGTTTGTTTACAACATGATCTAAAAATAGCACTCAGTTTTATGTGGTTGTGGCGAAAAATAAAATTGTTCAACAAATAACAATAACAACAAATTACAAGTTTGTACAATTGCAGGCTTTACTTGTTGTTTTTTGCGGTCTTATTTGCAAAAATATCCGACTATAGACCAACTTGCGTTAACATCTATTTTATTGTTTTTTTTTTTCGAAATAATTTGAGAGCTGTTGTGGCTGTCATTCATAAATATGTTCTACGTTGAACTAAAGCGAGTAGCGTAAAGGCAAAAAGCAGATATGCTTGAATCAGGATTTTGTAGAAAACATATTATTCAAGAAATTTTAAATCTGCTGATTGATTTTTATGTAAACAGGCAATTTTCTGGCTGATACAAGAGAAATGATAAGCTACCTTAGTCTGCCTTTAAAGCTGCCATCGGCTGCCATTTGGTATGAAACAGTCCTTGCAATAAAATTTATATGAAAAGCACTCAGTAAAAGTAAGAAAAAGCAAGATCTAGTATTATAAATAATTCAAGGCAATGATGTCAAAAGTATATGTATATGTTTGAAATACAAAGTACCTATTTAACTAACTAAGTAATAGTTACGTAGATTTTCAGCTTGTTGTAGTGTTAGTTAGGGCTTTTCTATATTAAAGTAACGATATAAACCTCAGCTTAAGAAATCGGACCATTCATTTAGAAAACGCGTATTCATTTCTTCTTTTTGTAAAGTATGCCATCTTTTGTGCCGCTTGTAGTTCCAATTGTATTATTTTTACAAGATCGCAATTGCTTTTCAAATATATATTAAAAAAAGAAATTAAATATACTAGCAACATCTGTTAATAAAAGTTATAAAAACAAAAAAGGTAATTCGATTTAAGTAATTGCTGGACAACTGTTTGGATAAAAGAGGGCTTAAAATTTTTTTTTGTTTAAACGCCAATTTTTTTGTTTTTAATGGTAATAATTAATTTTAAGCTTCATAGAGTAAAATGTAGACGCCACATAAACAAAATAAAAAAATACATAAATTTGTTTATTAAAAACAAACAGGACGGACGACCGACCGGCTTTGAGTTCCAAACAATTTGGATTTCATCAATAAGCCACGCACATACATACTTATTTATGTGCGATGTGTAAATTAAATTTAATTGCCTTCATTCATTTATTTGGTTGGGAGTTGTTTTCTGTTACCAAAAACGGAAAAGAGTTGGCAACAGAATTCATATACATATAAGAGTTAATTATTGAATTTATAATTTATTAAATTGAAAAGCACAATCATACAAATTGGCAAACGTTTAACAAAAATTAACCTGATTTTTGGTTAAAAAATAGCGTACAAAATAACTGAAAATTTTTGGCGATTTTTTATATCCAGCTTGACGATGGAGCTCAAAAACATCTGACAACACTGTTCACAATAAAAATCTCTAAAAATTGCTTTTATGAGTTTATACCAAGGCGAATTCATAAAGGTGACATTTTCCAGTCATCTGTTTATTGCAAGGCGAATTCATCCCAGGTAATCTCGGTACTACAACAAGTACAACTCGTACAAAAACCACAAGCAATTTGTTTTTGTAAAATCATTGTACAATGTCAAAAACAGGAATAAAACAAAACAGAAACAAAGATATTAAAAGAGAATAAACAAAATTTTGACATTCAACAGTGATTTTAGCTAATATCAGCAGGGCTTTTAAGACCACCTGTAATAAATTCGCCTTGGTTTATTGTTTATTTTTTTGTGTGTATACTGAATGTCAAGCTTTGTTTACATTTTGCGAAAAAATTAATTCAAATTTAAAATTCAATAAAAATTTAAATAGTGGAAAAAAAAACTTATTTAAATTATATAAAACAAAAAAAAATTGAAAAAATATAAACACAAGAAATTAAAAATGGGTAAGGAATAAGTGGAGCCACAATTAATTTGCAATTGAGGAGTTTCTTAAGCAATTGTGTATATTTTATTAACAAAAAAATTTCCTTTTTTATATTTTCAACAAATATTTTTGACATTCACTCTAACTTTTTACAAAAACAAAATACATAGTGTTTTTCAATAAAAAGGGATAGCTAGCATAACTCTATCCCATGATGCGGTCACCTTTATAAATTCGCCTTGGTTTATACCATATAAATTTGATTAACACTTTTTTGATTATGCTTAAATAAATAAAATGGTTTTAAACAATTTTTGTGAATACTTCGTTTTTTTATTAGTGTTTGTTTTTACTTGTTTAATAAGTTTATATATTTTCTAAAGAGTTGGGACGTTGCAGTGTAATGCAAGCTCATATATTTATGAAACCTCACGAAAGACCAAAATTGTTTAAGCCTAGGACTATACCATACGCGATTTTTGATATTTTTAAAGAAGAAGCCGAGAGATTAACCAAATTGGGCATTTGGAAACCAGTTAAGTTTTGCCAATGGGCTTCTCCTCTTGTTATTGTTCCTAAGCCAAATAATATGATACGTATTTGTGCTGATTTTAAAGTTACTATTAATCCTCAAATGGATATTGAGCAATATCCTTTTCCAAGAGTTCGTGACTTATTCCATAAACTGAAAAATGGAAAGTTGTTTTCAAGAATTGTTTTATCTGATGCATACTTGCAAATTGAGGTGGATGAAGAATCAAAGAATCTTCTAGTGGTGAATACACCTTTGGGTCTGTACCAGTACCAACGTTTGCCGTTTGGTGTTGCAAGTGCACCTGCGATTTTCCAAAGATTAATTGAGCAAACTATTTCTGGTTTTCCAGGCTGTGTTAATTATTTAGATGACATAATTAGTACTGGGGTTAACAATGAAGAACACATTAATAATCTTAAACTTCTTTTAACTCGTTTGTATGAATCTGGTTTAAATGTAATTTTGAAAAATGTGCTTTTATGCAACAGAAAATAGAATATCTTGGTCATATAATTAGTTCTCCGGGCATTCAACAGTCAACAAAAGGAACAGAAGCAATTGCAAATTTGCCCAGACCAAAGAATATTGTCGAGTTGCAGTTGTTTTTGGGCAAAGTTAACTATTATGGTTCATTTATCAAAAATTTTTCAACTATTTGTGGTCCACTGAACTTACTAAGGAAGAAAAATCAAAGTTTTTACTGGGGTACAGAACAGGAAAATTCTTTTCAAGAGCTTAAGCGTCAACTAGTAGAAATGACTCAGTTGGCTCATTTTGATGAAAACATACCCATAGTTTTAGCGAACGATGCATCATCTTACGGCATTGGAGCTGTTATTTTTCATATTTATCCAGATGGGTCAGAACATCCCATTGCTTTTGCATCAAAAACCTTAAATGATAGTCAGAAAAATTATAGTCAAATAGAAAAGGAAGCATTATCAATTATTTATGGAGTAAAGAAACTTCATAATTACTTGTATGGTCGTAAGTTTACTTTGTTTACCGATCACAAACCTTTAATTTATATTTTTAATCCAGAAAAAGAGATTTCAGTAACATCTGCTAACAGACTTCAACGTTGGGCGTTAATTTTGTCTGGTTATGTGTATGCAATCAAATACAAGAACACAAAACGTCATGGAAATGCAGATGCTTTATCGAGACTTCCTTATAAAGAAGACGAAGACTTTGACAAACAAATAGAATTGAACGAAATAAATATTGAAGAGGAATTAAGTTGTTTTCCAATTGATTTTAAAAAGATTGCAAAATTTTCCAAAGAAGATATTATTTTAACAAAAGTATTTAATTATATTAAAAACTGGCAAACCCGGCGAACTCCGTTTCGCCACCAGATGGCCTCGTTTTATATATACATATATATGTTTTACATTTGATTTGAAAATACATATGTTTGTATATATATGCTGTGAATCTTATAGTATTCTATTTACATTTTAGTTGATAAGATCAATATTCAGGTAAACAGTAAAAAAAAGTAAAAGTTATTCGGTTGCTTTGCTAGGATATCATAATTTTTTAATTGCAATGCTTTGCAAAATACAACATTTTTTGTTTGGTTGTCTGGTTTGTTGATTGTCATTGCATATGAGAGAGTTCGATTGGATAGTTGACGACATCGTTCTGAGAAGTAATGGAATCTACCGATTTGTACGTCTCCAATTTGCCAGCGATTTCACTTTGAATCTTAAAATTCAGTTCGTCGACATCAACGTAGCTAATATAGCACGTTTGCTCAACAAATCATGATTTCTGTAATTTTGTGTAATGTTTGAAAACACCTTTCGGATGAGTTCGGACTTTGATTCGGTGAACCGGCAGAAATTGAAATATCCACCGGGATTTTATCGTTTCCTATGTCCAGCAATTGTTTGGAAAATACGTCTCGAGATTGATTGTTTTGCAGCTCGACCCGCATTTTCAGAGTCAATTTGAGCTTCCTAACGTGTTTCCACAAAGCAGACGACTTCAAACATGCATTTAATTCATCGGCTGGCGTTGATCGTGGTATCACTGGAAGTGTTTGCCAAAAATTACCTGCCAACAAATAGTAGTAGGCATAAAAGTAGGCGTGGTAAATTTTTCTTTCGATGAAAACTTAAAATGGAATAATACGAACATTTGATAGAAAAATTAGTCAAATCGATGGAGCCGTTTTCTGATTTTAGGTAAATCGAAAAAAGTGGGCGTAAAAGTGGGCGGGGAACAATTTTATTTCCGTATAAACCTAAGTTGGACCATGGCGATCACTTTAAAGAAAAAATCGTCCAATTCGGTCAAGCCATCCTCAAGTTATGTGCTTAATAGAAAAAGTGGGCGTAAAAGTAGGCGTGGTAAATTTTTCTTTCGATGGAAACTTAAAATGCATTGATACGAACATTTGAAAGAAAAATCAGTCAAATTGATGGAGCCGTTTTCTGATTTTAGGTAAATCGAAAAAAGTAGGCGTAAAAGTAGGCGGGGAACAATTTTCTTTCCGTATAAACCTAAGTTGGACCATGGCGATCACTTTAAAGAAAAAATCGTCCAAATCGGTCAAGCCATCCTCAAGTTATGTACTTAATAGAAAAAGTGGGCGTAAAAGTAGGCGTGGTAAATTTTTCTTTCGATGGAAACTTAAAATTCATTGATACGAACATTTGAAAGAAAAATTAGTCAAATCGATGGAGCCGTTTTCTGATTTTAGGTAAATCGAGAAAAGTGGGCGTAAAAGTGGGCGGGGAACAATTTTCTTTCCGTATAAACCTAAGTTGGACCATTTTATATGCTATAAACCTCACGGAGCCCGAGACCTTTCCAACGAATGCAAAACCGTGGAAATCGGTTCGTGCGTTCTGGAGTTATAGCGTCAGGAAGGAAAACCCGACTTATTTTTATATAATAGAGATGGTTGGCCAGAAAATGAGAAGTATTTTTCTAAAGAATTGTTGCCATATAACCGTCACCGCAATAGTTTAACATTTAATGGAAATGCTATAATTTTACAAAATAATATTAACCGTGTCGTATTTCCGAAAGGATTAAGAGAGCGAGTTTTACAACTGATACATCAAGGCCATTGGGGTATAGTTAGGATGAAACAAATTGCTAGACGTTATTGTTGGTGGCCAAAAATTGATGAGGATATTACTAATATTGCTTCATCGTGTCAGGCTTGTAATGTACATTCCACAAGTCCTCCAAAGCAGTTTTTATCTTGGCCAACGGCTTCTGCACCCTGGCAACGTATACATTTGGACTATGCCGGTCCATTTGAAAAATATATGTGGCTGATAATCGTAGACTCCTTTTCGCAATTTCCATATGTTATAAAAATGGACAATAGTACCACAATATCAACAATCAAGGCGTTACAAAATATATTTTCAATAGAAGGGTAACCTGAATTGATTGTCACAGACAATGGTACACAATTTACTTCAAGCGATTTTAAAACGTTTTGTGAAGTACATGGAATAAAACATCTTACTACAGCACCTTTTCATCCTTCCTCAAATGGTAAGGCGGAAAGGTTTGTACGCACATTCGAAACATCAATAAAAAACAATTATCAGACGGTTCTAGTTTGCAAGCATCAGTTCTTGTCTACTTAGCAACATATAGAACTAGTCCAAATGCATCTCGCAAATCGCCTGCTGAGCTTTGACATGGTCGACAACCTCGAACGTTACTTTTCTTTTAAGTCCTTCTATTTCCCACACTTCTTGCTCGTATAATATAAAACCTCCTATTCAAATTAATGATAATGTATTGTGCAAAAACTTCTCGAAAGGAGATAAATGAGTTCCTGGGAAAATAGTAAAAAAAACTATGAAATCTTATGTTTTTAGTTGAAGTTGAGGACAAAATATGGAAACGACATTTAAATCAAATTCGAATTCATAAATCATTAAGTAATTCTAATTTTAAAAATATTTCTGAACTAGCTATGCCCTTGTTGGATACGTTTCAATCTACGCAACAAAACTTTCCGATGATAGACAATTTTCCACCGTATGTTGGGAACAGCCCAACCATACACCATGAACCTACCTTGGAAATACCAGAACCTGAACCATTATCAGAACAACCTGAACCATTACCAGATCAACATGAACATTTATTGGAACAACCTGAACGATTCGTGGAACAACCTGAATCCTCGTTTGCAACAGCAACATCACAAGCACGCAGATCGATTCGAATTTAGACAAGGAGGAATTGATATGTTTTTACTTGTTTAATAAGTTTATAAAAAACAACATATTATTCTATGAACTTTTGTTTGAAAATATTTTCTAAAAATATTTTAAATAATCAAAATTTTTCAATAAAGATACAACTATTTTTTTAAATAAAATATTGTTTGTTATCAAAGGAATAAACATTTTAGTTTTTTTATATATGGCCATACCGTGATTTGATAAATATAAACAAACAAATATTAAAAATTTATTTAAAAAGATATTTAAATAAAAAGTGATGCTTTTCTAATAGAGGAAGAAAACAAATAGAACTGAAATATAGTTGAACCTCGATTATTCGTATTGGTCGGGACCGGGAGCATTCTGGATAATATATTTTCCCGGTTAATTGAGTACAAACTTTGTTTTCAATTGAAAGGACGTTTCTTTGTCTTTTCCCCACTGATAAGAGGATACTAATGAAAAATTAACACAACAATTCACACTTCTCAAATTCATTTTGATTGCTTAAATAAAAAAAAAAAATATGCTAATAATCCCGGACAATAAAGTAAATCACGATTAATCGTGAAACAAATAACAGTGATTGTAGGAACTTTAAGCAATCAAAAGAAATGGCTAATTTATATTTAATTTTTTTATATCTGTAAATAAAATGAATTCCTAATATATTTTGGTATTTTCTTTTAAAAATTTGGCGCTTTTTTAAAAAAAAGTTTTTTCTTGCGAAAACAAGTTTTTTTTTCTGAGATAACAATATTTTATTTATTTATTTATTTCATTCATTAATGCAATATCAAGCCTTAGAGGCCAAAATAACAATATTACATGTTCATATATCCTGAGAAATTAACAACAAATTATCTATTAAGAGGGAAATAGCACAACCAAATAAGCTAAAATGGAAATACAATTTACAAAGTGCTAAAATATATTTAGTTGAGATATAGAAAATCATTAAAAAGTAGAATTAGCGAAGAATTCCAATAGTTTTAAACGAAATACATTATTTGAATGCGAAAATATCCGCAATGAATATGGTAAAAAATTTCAAACCCTAGCAATGCTAACTATAAATGACCTACAAAAATATATGGTAACGCTGTTACCCATCCAAATAAATAAGCACTGTATAAACGTAATAATGGTCACCTGCATTATCGACATATTTTCCACTGCCTTATCGGGCAAATAGAAACGAAAAGCTATTTTTAAACTTTATTTTATTTAGCCAAAACACAAACCGTCACAGTTTAACATCTTTTTCAATCACAATAATTTATGCAAGTCAGGGCACTGAAAGAAACTTTTACTCTGGCGTTATAAGAATTTTCTTTTGAATGCTGCTGAAATGGAATTGTATGATTATCAGCAAATAAGTTGTTACTGCGGCAATGATCTGGAAAAAATTTAGAATTTAAAATATAAAGAAATATTTTAGTTTAACAATAACAACAACATACCGAAGTAATTAGTTTATAATCCATATCGAAAAATCCAGCGGCAGTAAAATTGTTTTTACGATGAAGTACTTCATGGGAAAAGAGTTGGACATTTAGATAAAAACTGCAATTAGTAACAGAATTTATTTTGACGCGGTGCAACAAGGGACCAGTTAAAGACATCTGAAAGGTATAAAAATAAATTTGTATTTTCAAAAAATTTTTATTTCTACCCTAAATTGCAATAAAACTTACCGCTTTTGCGGTCATTCCACAGGTACCAACATTCAAGCCAATTACCAAAATTTGTACAAAAATCCAGCCTGTGACCACAGTCAACTGATAGCTGTCCATTTTAATAGAGTGTACTATAAGAGCAGCAAATAGATTATAGCCCTGTACCGTTATAACACCGAATGAAGCACTGGTTAGGAGCAGCAAGTGCCAGTCAAATACGTTTAGTAGTAAATCCACACAATCAGCCGTATTTGAATATATTTCCAAAAGTCTTCTTATAATATCTGTTGAACAGGAGGGCTTAATGGAACTCAAGACATCTTTCTTTATCGCTTTGCGGCTTGAGAATAAATTGTCACCCCCGTATTGCAGCAATTCCCTGTTAATAGTATCAAACTTGGTTTTGAGAACAAACATTAAGTTGTAAAACTGAAATTCTTTTAGAGTCAACAGTAAAATGGGTGTAAAACACACAAACCAATAACAGGTAGAAAGTATGTCAATTTGATTCGGACCAAAATGTATAACGATACAGTTCACCATGGACAAAGAGCTGGGCACTAAGAAGACCACGAAGAATTGGAGAAATAACCTTTTACGCATTCTCATATAGTTAATTTTTCGTCCCGTAACCTCTTCCAATTCATGATCAATTCTTGAAATCCATAAAAACAAATGCTGCATTTTTGAGATGTTGCACCAGGTATTGAGCAAACCATAGGATCCTAAAACGAACAGGAAAACAATTTGACCCCAAGTGGTGAAATACGCAATAACTGTACTTTCATGCAGTTGAGCCAAATTCTTGGTCATGCTCAAGTGGATTACCCCAAAATAAAAACCAACTGCAAGAGAAAGATAATTGTGAGATTTTTTTGTTAATTAAAATTCAGGGGTCTAATCACCGCATTCGATACTATCGTATCGAATAAACTATTGATTTTTTTTTGCATACGATAGACACTGGCGTATCGAATGAAAACTCGATAAATGTAATGTCGAGTTACTCGATGTCGAATGCTATTATTTCAAATTCAATACATTTCAGTCGATATCGAGTTTCAAGATACCAAAATAAATAATTTCGATAAATTTTGCTCGATATCGTATGCGGTGATTAGACCCCAGATTTACACTCTTCGCTAAATATAATTTGCATACAAAATTTACCCGAATTGGACAAAATTTTTAAGTCTTTGAGATCTTTTAAGAACCGGGTTAAATACAATCAATGTTCGTCTATTTGCGTTTTAAATAAATTTGAATTTTAAAATATTAAAAAAGAGCACCAAATACTAATAAAGTGGAATTAACTCTTCATATTTTAGGTCAAAGTTCACAAGAACCCTGCAAAAAACACGGCCATAATACAGAAATCGAATAAGAGTGTAATTGAAATCAAACAACTTTTGAAAACGACTCTGTTTTGGTAGTTCATAAAAGTATTCCTTTTTACTTACTTTAAAAGAACATTTAAAAAAAATGTTGCCCCCCTAGATTTTATCCTGACTACGCCCATGTATTCGTGTATTGTCATCGGGAATATGCATGCCTGCAAAGTTTCATCCATTTGCATTGAGCATAAGGCGGTTAAATTAACGTTATAAAAAATTTTGCTAAATCTTGTTGCTTTCGCAAAATAAATATTTTTATATCAAATTTAACGCTCGAATGCACTGAGGAACAAAATAAGCCAAAGTTTTATTTAAGAAATCTTAAATTTTGATAGATAGGTCGCCATTATCTTTTGAATGCTGTTATTGAGTTATCGCTACGGACTTTACTAATCTTTCTTTTTCAGTATTAAAAAATTATAATCAGGTCTATGATGAAAAACTATTTTGAAAACAAAACGATTTGAAATCCATAATGTAGTTTTCAGTATCTTTAAAAATTGATTTTTAATAAATTTTCCTCGTTTAGACAGGATCTATATTATTTTAAGTTTTATTTTATTTATGTTAATTGAACCGAATTTTAAGCAAAAAATTAAGACAATAATTCAGAAATGGATTTAAAAATCTGTCGAAATTCATCACACCTACTAAAAACAATCGTTTTGAAATCGATCGAATACCATCACATATAAGGTTTAAATGCTTTTCAATTAGTTGCTTGATATAATTGCGAAATTCCCGAATTCTATTTGTTTAAATGTTTAATTTTAATATATGAAATTTACAAAGTAGCACGAACGAGTATGCCAAAAAATAATGCTGACAAAGGTCAGAGTGGCCCAGAAAATGCAATTAAAATAGGAAATAAGTAACAGAAAGCAAAGAAATCATTCTGATAGTGATTAGTAGGGATGCGATTTCCATGCAAATGCATGTTTTTTGTCGATAGTCTATGAACGATGTCGACCAATTATCTTTCCGAATCATTAAAGTTGCGTTAAAATGGCATCGATTTATTTTGCATATTGTTGCATATTTTCATGTTTTGGCATATTAAGGTTTTAAATGCATATTTTTGCATATTTTGAAATTTTTAAGTGATTTTTTTCATTATCATATTATAAAAAAATTCTAAAAAAAATCTTTAAATACACAAAAAACAAGTTAGAGTGCTATATTCGGCTGTGCCGAATCTTTGATACCCTCCACCGACAGTTCGAATGTTTAAGGAGTAATATCTGTATGATGTTATTATTATCTTAAACTGTGACGATTTGTTATTAATTATGGTTTTAGGCGACTAAACTGTTTTCCGGTAGTAGGGTTTATATCGGGCCTAGGGTAAATTATGGACCGATCATCACGAAATTTCACAGCGTCATTTCTAGTCCTTTAAAACTGTGACGGCTCCGTGCAAAAACTCCCAGGTGCAATAGGTCCCAGTGCAATAACTCCCAATGAATTAAATCCCAAAATAAATGAAATAAGTCCCAAACTGGAAAAAAGAAATAAATCCCAAAAAAATGAAATAATTTCCAAGTCTTAAATGAAACAAACCCCAACTTTTGGGAGTTATTTCATAATGAAATAACTCCTAAAGACATTAATGAAATAACTTCCAAAAACAATCCATCGAAAAGAAATGAAATAAGACCCAAAAAAAAATGAAACAGTTTCCAAAGAAATTTATTATATATTTATTCGTTTTACTTGAATATTTACATATTAGGTTGCCAAAAAACTAACATTGAGTCCTCGACATTTTGACAACAAATGGGGCATTTTATTATATCCTGACCTCCTGCAATGTCAACTGCCGGCAGCTTAAGCACGCCGGGTACAAGGATTACCTCCTCTATGGTATAACAAACATCGGCTTCGCTAACTAAAGCAAACACCGGCTTCGCTAACTAAAGCTTCTCTGCATAGCCGGCCTTCGGCCGGGCGCAAGGATTTTATACTCTATGGTATAACAAACACTGGCTTCGCTAACGTAAGCTTCACTGCATAGCCGGTAACCATAAGACACTGCAATTGCAATTAGCAAAATTTTCTTCTTTGATAAACTTAAGTCATTGTATTCAAAAAGTTTGAAATATCCCGTTATAAATACCGTTTTAAATTTTAAACAATTTTAAGAAATTGCAAATAATTGAAAATGAAAAAACTCCCACAAAAAATGAAATAACTCCCACAGCAAATGAAATAACACCGAAAACCAAAATAAAATGAAATAACTTCCACGTTAATTTTTTCGGGGACTTATTTCATTTGGATTTTATTTCATTATGAAATAACTCCCAGGCAAAAAATTAAATAACTTCCAAAAAAATGAAATAAAACCGAGAGGGCTGGAAGCTATTTCATAATGAAATTACTCCCACATTTGTATGAAAAATTTTTGGGTCTAATTTCATTTTTTCTTGGGACTTATTGAACCTGGGAGTTATTGCACGGAGCCACTGTGACGTACCAATTTCTGTTATGATAGCATTATTAATTATGGTTTTAGGTGTACTAAACCGGTTTCCGGGAGTAGGGTTTCTATGGGGCCTAGGGTAAATCATGTACCGATCTTCACGAAGTTTCACAGTATCATTTATAGTCCTATAAAACTGTGACGAGCCAAAATTTGTTATGATTGCATTATTTTTTACGGTTTTAGGCGTACTAAACTGTTTTCCGGTAGTAGGGTTTATATGGGGCCTAAGGTAAATTATGGACCGATCGTCACGAAATTTCACAGTGTTATTTCTTGTCCTAAAAAACTGTGATGTACCAAATTTTGCTACGCTAGCGTTATATTTTATGGTTTAAGGCGTACTAAACTGTTTTCCGGGAGTAGTGTTTATATGGGGCTTAGGGTAAATTATGGACGGATCTTCAAGAAATTTAACAGCGTGATTTCCAGTCAAATAAAACAAATTTTTGCAAAATCTGATCTCATTCCGTGCCTTGTTCCAGCATTTATGTTATTTTTTGTAACAAAATTATCAATTTTTTTAAGTGGTGGTTCCACATTTTTATTCATAGCTCTGGTCCTACTAAACTGATTTTGCTGGATTTCAATCCCGAACTGCTTAGGATAACTACAAGCAATTTGGCACCAAGTTTGTTCATTTCTTTTGAGTTGTTCGAAAGTGAGTGTGTTTTCAAACAGACGGACAGACGGACATGGCTAAATCGACCCAAAATATATAGACTTTATGGGGTCTAAGATGAATACTAAAAAAGTTTCACTCGGAATGACAAACTTAATATACTTAATATATATAATACAAGATTTCGACAAAAGATCCTTCTTTTTTAAAACGATGCAGCACCTTACATGGTTAAGGTTTCCAATGGGTTTTAAATATTTTACACAAAACTGTTACAAGTTACTTGCACATGGATTATACCGCGTTGCAGAAAAAATTAATAATTTATTCATATGAATATATATAATATTGCAATTTTTAATGAAAGTTTTCCTTGATTTCCCTTCCACTGCAGCCAGTAGTAACAAGATGGGGGCCTGGCTAGATGCTTCAGAATTCTATTCAAAAAAGACTTGTAGTAATTTAAGAATCTTAGAAGAGCTTGTTGATACGGATAATTAAAACTAACAATGTGGAAAGAAGAAAATTAAAAATAAATCCAAAACCTTTTGCAAAAAAAATTAATAAGGGTCTTCATGATATTGCTTAAAATTACCATTTGTGCAAATGGGTAAACTTGCGAGACTCGTTTCATGAAGATCCTTTTTAATTTTTGTGTATTTTTAAACAATTAATGTCATTTCAATCAGAAACGTCAATAAAAAATATATTAAAAAAAAATAATTAAAAATATAATAAAAAACTTGAAATTTGTAAATTATAAATGAAATTTGTTTTTAAACATGCATAAAGAAAGCCAAAAGACTAATATGCTTATATTATTACAAGAATTTATTGTTTGTGATTTATTTACACTTGAAGTTTTCATTGAAAACGGCGGTAAACATTAAAAAAATTTGTCTGTATAAATGCACAATTGAACAGCGCAAGTTTACGAGTCAAAATTGTTGGGCAAATTTAAGCAGTTTGTGTAAATGAATTCTCATACAATTTTTGACAGTTCATTTACGAGGGTGTAAGAATGCACAGTTTGCACAGTTTACGAGACTTATAAACGATATCATGAGGACCCTTAATGATTTAAAAAAATATAATAAATATGAGTTATTTTTGATCTGATCTGAAAATAAATTTTTTCAAAATGCATTGACATTCTTCAAGTACAAGACAAAGTTTTACTTTTAATCAAACAGTACTTAATTTTGTAAACAAACAAAAATTTGAATTAGTTACATATTTAATTGTTTTAAATATATTTGAAAAATAATAGACAGAATTTTTAAAATTTTTGCTTTTAGTAAATTTAAAAAAAACGATTTTATTTAGAAATTTTTTAAGTTTTTAGTGCATATTTTGGATTTTTTAGTGCATTTTTTAAGCGCACTTTTTCGATTTTTTAGTGCATGAAAATCCCATCTCTAGTGATTAGAATTCTTCTAATACAATAAAAAAATGTTATCATAAGCAACCATAAAACGGTTCTATAGTTAACAAAGATATGATTGTATTTGACTATAATTCTATGTACGTACGGCATGTTAAATTACGTTGTTCGCATTTTGAATTACGTATGCGAATTACGCTGTTCTCACGGCATTTTCTTAATTCAACAACTCTTCTTCTTCTTACATTTATGAAAATTTTTTGCTTTGAAAATGAAGATAAAAGCAAGCAGCAATTTTAAATGTCTTATCACTTGAGCAATTCCTATTTTGTTTTTTATTTTTTGTTTTAAATTTCACAAAAAATCATTTTTTTGACAGCCTTTTACAGATTTTGTAATTCAAAATAAATTACATACAAATGAGATAATTCGCTCCCATTATTTTGTATGATGAATTATGTAATTTCGATCATAATTGGGCTGTGAATTACGAACGAGAGAGCGAATTACGAAAAAACGCTGTCGTGCGAAAATAGCATTAGTAAGACAAAATTAAATTATGTCCTGCTCTTACTTCCCCACAGTATTAGGGTTTCTATTCGAGCAAAAAAAAATTCACGGAATTTCCTAGGAGGTTGTTTCTCAAATACACTGAAAAAAATGTTTTTTAAATTAAATGTTTCAACTAAGTTTAAGGTTTTAGTAGTTTACTTCATTTAAAAAAAACTCTCAAAGTTTAAATCATTTATACGGGTGGAGATAAATATGCAGAACCTAATATGTTTCGACGCAACAACTAACGTCATTATATATTGGGAAATACGTCTTCGGTACTTGTGATATATTTTCAAATACATGTTTTAATATTTATTATCAATATTATTAAATATATTTTCTTGACATAAAAGTTTTCAAGAACTTAAGATTTGCATTTAAAACGACTCGTTATAATTTTTGGATATTTTAAACAAAATGAAGAAGATTACAGACTTACAGTTACGTAACTTATTTTAACTTATTTAGTTTTTAAGCAAAAAACGTCGTCTGTTTTGCCACTTAAATGCGTATTTACTGAAATATAAACGATTAATTGAATTGACAAAGATTTCGTTTGTTTTTCCATTTAAACGGTTATTTAAAGAACTATGTATTAATTATTTAAAATATTTTGAATGCAAGAAAAATCGATTTTTGGCGAAAAATATGAGTGATCACAGATTTCGCCTTACCTCACCTCAGGTGGAAAAGGGTATATATAAGTTTGTCATTCCGTTTGTAATTTCTGCAATATTGATCTAAGACCCTATAAAGTATATATATTCTGGGTCCTTATGAGGAGAGAACTTGATTTAACCATGTCCGTCTGTCTGTCCGTCTGTCCGTCTTACGTTTGAAATGTGTTTTCCGGAGACTCCAGACATGATAGCGGCTAGGTTGTTTTACATTTATGTCACGTATAGTTCACCATTTCGGGCTATTGAAATTCAGCAAGATCGGTCCCCAAATGGCTGAGATATGATCAAAAAACCACGACTGCCTCTGATTTTTTCCAAAAATCCCTTGTTGTTGTTGTATTTTTATTGCTTTTTTCTGTATATCTGGAGAACGGCAAAAGCCAAAGTTTCCAAATTAGGTACACACATTTAGGTTGTCAATTCACACCACCCTACAAAATGTGGGCGGGATTGGAGAAGTGAGCGTGGTACCTCCCGTACAAAAAAAATTAAAAATTGTATAAAAACCTAAATTTTAGGGCTGTCATATGTCCTATGGATATGACTTATATACCAAAATATCGGAAATTTTTAGTGGAACATATTTTATAAAAAACTCGGGAAAATCGGTTCAGATACAAAAAAAAATATGACCAAAATTAATTTTTTCTCCTCGAGTCCAAGCTTTATAACTCAAGTAAATGGTCAATTTCTTCTTAAACACGTCGGTATATAAATCTGTCAAATCGGTTAAAAAATGGCTGAGTTATAATCAAAATACTGAAATCCCAAAAATTACTCTTTTTATACCCTTCACCTCAGGTGGAAAAGGGTATATATAAGTTTGTCATTCCGTTTGTAATTTCTGCAATATTGATCTAAGACCCTATAAAGTATATATATTCGGGGTCCTTATGAGGAGAGAACTTGATTTAACCATATCATGTCCCTCACCCCCACCCCCCTTTCAATTGTTTACATATACTAGCATAACGCAATATGATTTTCGTTATCACCCTTCTTTATTATTTCATCTATTTGACGAAATAATTTTTACAAATAGAAACTAGGAATTTTTGTGTTTCTTTGCTACTTAAAAACTCGCCAAAAAAGATAAAAGAAAACAAACAAACACACATACATGGCACAAACTATTTTGGTGAATATATTTCCCAACTTTGCTATTGCGGTGAACAAAACATCAAAAGTAATTACAACTCAACTGTGTTGAATTTTGTGAACATTAAACGTGCCATATTTCATTTTAATGAGATTCGATTAACGTTCCTTCATGGTTCAGTTATCTAGGGGGTGTGTTAAGTTAGAAACTGAGAGTTCCCTGGTTCGAATCTTGGTTTTTTTAAAAATAAATTTTTTTTTTAATATTTTTATTTTTTTTATGTTCCAAAAATTTAAAAAAATATTTACCAGTTTCCGCTTTTTAAATTTTATTTATAATGAAGTTTTAAGTATTGTAAATATGTATGTATATGTAAAAATTATTTAGTTTTTGTCTAGTTGCTATGTATTCTGCTCGCAAAAGGGTGAAGGGTATATAAGATTCGGCACAGCCGAATATAGCACTCTTACTTGTTTTTTTATTTAAAACGTTTACCCATTTGAGACAAATTTAATTTCAACATGAAAAATCGATTTTTGGTTAAAGATATCACTGTTCACCGATTTTGCTTTTCCATATTTTTACCGCTTAACGATGGCATTTTTTAAAATAGTAAAAATTGTATTATTTACGACTTTTCAAGAAACATTCTTTTTTTTTGTGTTTTTTATTGTGTAGTTGAAATTTAAAATAAATTTACCAATATAAACTATCGATCCAATAAATGTCATCACCAACGAACATTTATCCAATTTAAATTTGTAATTTTCCTTTAAAAACTCGGTCGGTTCCAATTGCACCGGCAGATAACCGAATAATTTGAAAATTCGCATAAACGGATACAAAACGTAGGCAAAGTCATTGCTTTGAAATTTATCCAAAAAATAATTTTTAATTTTATCGAAAGAGCCTTTTAACATGTTCCCCAATTAATCGCGCTTCTAAACATGACGAACTCCAAATTGCAACTAACATTATTCAACTTAAAGGCAACAAGTTGGTGTCTGTACATGTTTCTGTATCTGTGTCAAGAGTCAGTGTCTGTGTCAATGCTAACAATTAGCGCCCCATTAGATTCCTTACAAATTTAATGTTGTTTGTTCTTATTAAAGGACATGCGCTGTAGGGATTTTAACAGATTACTGGGTTCTACATGACGGCACGTAGCGGCATAAAAATAGACCAAACTTTGTTTAATTAAACGTAATTGAGTTTTTAACCCTATATATTGTAGACTAATGTATAATTTCTACGTTATTTTTCTAGTTTCCCCATAGTTGTTTGTCCATCTTGTGTTTATTGTTATTATACCCACACCACAATAGTGAAGAGGTAATCATGCGTTTTTGCTGACGTTTGTAACACCTTAAAATATTCTTTAGGCCCAACTTTAAGAATACCGATCGATTCTGCTTTTTAAATCGATCAGACGATATCCTTCGTACTGGCGGACAGTGTATGTGGCTGGCTGGCCAGCTTGATAAGATTAATGATTGTAGTCACCATGTTACGATTATTATTGAATCATATTATGACCAAATATATTCGTAGTATTACAGCATAATATTTTTCCCTTAATCATATTATTATCCTGTTAATCATAATAAGTTAAGAAGTTATCATATTCACATTATGATACTGTGGTGCTGTCACAACAATAAAGAATAACATTTTTTTTTTGCAACGATTTTTTATTTTGTGGCACTTTACAATTTCTATATTTTTTAATTTCTTCCACTACTTTTTTTTAATTGTTTAACCACCCTAGAGGGAAGCGAACTGACACTAAAGTAGTCCTGTGATAGGTCTTTGGTGGTAGAGACCGGTTCTAGTTTTAACACTTTCTATGAATAAGACCTATCACTTTTACATGGGGTTGTCAATGGAGGGGGTCAATTGACACCATTTGACCAGTCACAAATCTATTCTCAATGAACGTGTTTAGTGACAGTTACTAAAATGTAGCATTTTTTCAAAACGATGTAGTTTTATTTAAAAAAAAAAAGTCCTAGAATTAAATTCAAGAGCCAAATTTTAGAAAGTCCCAAAAAAATGTATCACACCACCGGTGAAGACTGTACTGTAATTCATTACTTTTTCTACCTTTTTGTTCTTCATAAACCAGTTACATGATCGGTTCTCCTTTCACTGGTCATGAGTTCTTTCTTTTTGTACCTGTTCTATTTTCACAACTCCCAGGACCAGTCTGTGGGACCAATTGACACAAATTTCCCGCAGGGCACTCACTCAAAATAATTCAAATAATTCCATAGGCATATTTAAAACAAACAACACAACCAAGGCGAATTTATTACAGGTGGTCTTAAAAACCCTGCTGAAATTAGCTAAAATCACTGTTGGCTGTTAAAAATTTTGTTTATTCTCTTTTATTATCCTTGTTTCTGTTTTGTTTTATTTCTGTTTTTGACATTGTACAATGATTTTACAAAAACAAATTGCTTGTGGTTTTTGTACGAGTTGTACTTGTTGTAGTACCGAGATTACTTGGGATGAATTCGCCTTGGACACAACTGATTTAAAATTATTTTACAAATGGCGCTTACATAATACCTTTAGAGTAAACATATTTTGCTTGCATCTTAAGCATACTATACTATTAAATATCATGAAATGGTTGTGAGTAATATAATATGTTTTAAAAGTTATCATTATTTAGTTGTTAGAAAAATAATTATTTTTCAGCCAACAATACTCAAATTTTTAATTGCGATAAACGTTGATATGTTTACAGTAACTATCATATTGCTGATATTAAAAAAAATAGCCAATGTACCACAACAATATATTGTTACAATAAACATAGTGAGGTTGCCGTAACCATCCCCAATCATATTTTTTCTCTGCGTGTTGATGCTGATCCTTTTAACGAATGTGTAATTAATAAATGGCTTTTCTTAATTGATAGTAAAATTAATGTTAATTAATCAAATGTTAGTTTATATTTTTAAGTGTAATTATTAAAACTGTACTTATTCACCATTAACTTCGTCCAGCAGTACTACTGTAGACATTTGCATGTGCTTGTAATTGAGAATCTAGTAGCGCCCTTAATGCTATTGACTAGATGGTTCTTATCGAACCACATAGAGACATTGGAACCATAGATTCTCTAGTACGTTTTAATAGTTTAAGTCTACACTTTCGGAACTTTTTAAAAATTTTCACACTAGTAAAAGTTCTCTTAGAACTCTTGACTATGTACTTCTTATGGGGTCATATGGACATTGTCACCCAAAACAGTAGACAAAAGGGGTGACTTGGAGTCACTTTACCCCAGGCTTCCTTCAGGGTAAACAAACTTACTCATAAGTGTTGGTATTGATAAACAATTTGGCGACAACAACTTCTTCGATAGTTGCTGGTAGTTCCACAATTATCCGTATGTCCCATATAAATCCCCTCCCTAAAATTGCTAAAAGACAAACTAGTCTCATAAAGATTAAGATTTCTAAAAAATATTCGGTACAAAGAACTTCTACATGAATCTTACACTCATAACATGATTAAAAATATTTGATTTTAAATATTGTGGTGTAGGGAATCATATAGTCGGGCTTGACCGACTTAACTTTCTCACATGTTTTTTGATTCAAATTTATGGTTTAGTAAATATTGGATCATGTATTAATTTTATTTTATTAAATTACGACTGTTGATTTATCAACTCTTTACTTTGTAAACAATAATAGATAGAAAAATAAAAATAACTGGCAACATACGAATTAATTAAAAAAGTTAAATTTATTTACACTCAGAGAAAAAATATAGGGTCGCAGCAAAATTCCCTTAAAAATAATTTTTAAGAGAAAGCCTTTATACATATTATGCTAACCTATACCATATTATTATCACCTGCAACCTTATTATGGTTAAGCCGGTTCCCTTAAAGGAAATCATAGCCATATTAAAGCTGCCTACAACCAAATTACGGTGCTTTATAACTGATAACTTATGTTAATGCAAGTGCAGTGTTATAAAGCCATATGGCCTTATTTCCCATCGCATTGAGAAATTAGGCCATATGGCTTTACTTCCATGTAAGAAGTGAAATAAAGCCAATTTGGAGTTATTGCTTATTTAAAATTTTTTTGTTTTATATAATTCTAGATGCTTCGAAAAATGGCCCCAAAAAGCAAAAGAAAATTGACCCCGATTTCAGAGTTAACAAAATTTTTTTAAGGAAATTTTACCCCAAAATAATTAAACCGTTCTAAAAATAACATGAAACAGGCTGCCAGCACAATCGCCAAGAGAAAAATCGCACAAACGAAAGATTGCCCAAAGTAAATGAAAAATGTCCCAAATATTTCATCAGTCTGAACGTACCTTTAGTCATTTTTGTGATGAGTGTTTTAAATTTTTTTTTTTATTTTTCTTAAAACTAAAATTTTTTGGCGAACTATTTATAGTTATAATGCCAGGGTATTACACAAATTTTTGGAGCCTCAGCCGTAAAGTCCTCGTTCGACCTAAGCCTTCGTATAGGAAGGCGAGAGCTTCCAGAATCCGCTCTAGAGTATTTTGGTCTCCACCAGTAAACTTCTGAGTTATTTCCTTGGTACTCCACCAGTAAATAGTCTGAGTTATATATGGTTCTCCACCAGTCACATTATTTATTTAAGGTTAAAAGCGTTTGAAACCGCAAAAACTCTAACTCGGTACAGTTATACGACACCAAACCATTAACCCATGGGGGTGACAACGCAAGACGCAACAAAAGCAGACAAACAAAAACGATCTGTATGTCCGTAAGAAATAATGACAAAAAGCGCGAGCTGCTTCTCCACTCAGAGCAGTTTTACGAGTGGTGCTTTAAATTAGTGTTTAAGAATTTTTAAACAGCTGACTTTAGCGTTGATGCTTTTACGAACGCGCTGCGCATCAGATGCAACGCAGTGATGCATTTCCGAACTGAACCAACTTTAAAATTGTAGCTACAAATAATTATTTGGTCGTTTAACATGTTCCACTTAAAGTATGATCAAAAGAGCATCTTGTTATTGCTTTACTTAAAATCATAAATGGTCTTATTAAATCATAAAATGGCTATAGAAAGAAAAAGTACGTTAAAGAGCCCAAAATAATTTTGAAAAAAAATTTTTTTCCACGTGTAGACTGCATCGACCGAGTGTTTATTTGCCAAATTAATAATAATAAATTCATTATTAATTTAGGTCAACACCTTCGTAAAGTAACAATAAGCGTTAATTGCGGCAAGTCCCAGTGAAATTCATGGGGGAGTTCAAACGTCCATTATCGATAATAATCATAAAATTCAAAGTGTTTTTATGTTCTATATTTTTCTATTGCCTTAATGCAAGTAACTTATTGGGTTTAAAAATATTTGTCTTTAAATATCAGTATAATTATAATTAAATATGTTAATATCATTAAACAAACAAAATTCACGCATTTTAATTTTATTTGATTTATGTATTTATTTTCATTCCATACTTTCTAAATATTATAATTATTATTTGAGGCTATCAGCGCAGAAGTGGCGTAACCCACAATTTAATTTGGTTACGGTTCTGGTGTAAGATATGTTCTTTGCACTGTTCTTTACAGTGCAACAGTCGAGTAAGCCAACTGTTTGTATCCAAAGCAGGTGGCGCTAGAAACATAGTTTTTGCACGGGCCGTTACAACCAAGTTCTATAGTGCAAGAGTAGTGTTAACTCCTCATTATCTCATAATAAGTAGTCTGAGGTTCCACCACTTCTGCGCTGATAGCCTCATTTGATCCAAATATTTTCCGATCAATCATGTCTGAACACACATTCAAAATTATTGTTGGTGCGTTTTGTTTCAATGATGGTTTCAGTCTAGCTTAAATTTGCTTCTATTTGTGAACTGTGGGACCAAACAATACAAATTTCAAGTAACGTCTACTATAATGTGAAATTTCTTTTAATATCGGGTGATTTTTTAAGAGCTATAGGAAAGTTAAAAAAAAACACATAAAATTCAGAAAAGTGCATGAAATCTTTATTTGAATCGATAGTACGGTCCACATAATTTAATGTTTGAAGATTATTTCATGCAAATGCTGACCGTGATAGCGCATCAAATCGTCCATCCGCTTAGTCCAATTTTGGCATACTCTTTCCAACATTTCGGCCGGTATATCATGAATAAATGCTTCAATGTTGTCTTCCAATGCGTCAATTTAAGCGGGCATGTGTGTATAGACATGAGCTTTAACATAGCCCCACAAAAAATAGTCTAAAGGCGTTAAAGCGCACGATCTAGGCGGCCAATTGACCGGTCCCGAACGTGAAATAAAATGTTCACCGAACTCGCCTCTAAATAAGACCATTGTTAAGCGTGCTGTGTGGCATGTGGCCGTCTTGTTGAAACCACATGTCATGCAAGTCAAGCTCTTGCATTTTGGGCAAAAAAAAGTTGGGTATCATCTCACGGTAGCGCTCAATATTCACAGTTACGTTACGATTCGCATCATATTTGAAGAAGTACGGTCCAATGATGCCACCAGCCCATAAACCTCACCAAACTGTGACTTTCTGGATGCATTGGTTGCTCTTGCAATGCTTCTGGCTGATCTTCACTCCAAAATCGACAATGAGCTTCGTCGCTGAACACAAGAAACGCGTGATGAACTTTCTTAACAGAGCACGCATTTTGATAATGAAATTCAATAATTTGCAAGCGTTGTTCGTTTGTAAGACGATTCATGATTAAATTATAGACAAACTGAAGATGTTTGACAGTGAAACAAAAGACGAAACGTGCGTCAGTTGTTAAAACCAGTGTTGCCAAAAAGATAATTGCTAAAAAATCACTCGATACAACTTTAGTCTACAATGGGTGGGCAAATTTGATTTTTTTTTAACATCAAAGAACTTATTTCCTAAGAAGAAACTGTAACGTAAAGAAAAAAACATATGACTGGGATTCGAACCCAGGTTGCAAACATCTCCCTTACTTGTTATTCTTGAATCATACTGCTGTAAATTCGCATCTTAGTAAGATTACACTTTTGTATGAATATTACCAACAACTAATATAATAATTAGATTACGATTACTACGATACAACGAGCTTGTAAATTGAATAAATGTGTTTTTGAAGCTAAGTGAAGTTTTTGCTGTGGCGTTAATTATTTTCAAACGGTTTAATATGTTTTTACTCTCTAAACCTTTAGACACTGATATTGTAAAAAAGGCGGTTGTTTCGTTCGGTTGTGCTTGTACGACTCCATTTAATCTCAGCCGGTGCTGCATTGTAAAATTCTAAGGTCTTTGGCTGTTATGCATTAAAACTACAGCTTTAAACCAAAAAATTTTTATTTAATTTAAAAATTTTAAAGCAAATAACAAATATTTTACCATACTGAAAGTGCGGGTATTATAAAATATTCTCAAAAATTAACAACGGAATAAAAAATACACGTAGCAATGAGAGTGGGTACAAAAAATACACAATTTGTATGAATGAAATATTTTGAATGTTTATTTCTTAAAAAACATTGCAACAACAATTCTTTGCATGCGTACGACGCATTAAAACACAAGTAAATATCACGAATTATTTATATGCGTCCGCTTTATAAGACAAACAAGTGCACATCATAAATTCTCGCAGACTGCACAAGGTGATTTTTAAGTACTAGGAGTAAAGGCAACATTTTTTTTACTGTATTGAAAGGTTTTGAAAGAAGCAAGTACTGTGTGGAGTTTATTTCGTTGAATTATTGTACCCACAACACCATTTAAATCGTGCGACGAACTGTGCCTCATATTATTTGTCATTGTGGTTTCACACAAACGTTACGAACACACATTTGATTTTTGTTGTGTGTTTGATTTTCAAATACATTTATGCAGGCCTTTAATAAACAGACAGTCAGACGAACAAAGAGGCTTTTATTTTTTAGCTTTGCAATCCTGCGAATAAACCGTCCTTCCAATAATTATTTATGAAAACTCTAATATTAAAAATTATTTTCTTTTTTATACCCTCCACCACAATTAGTTGTGAAGAGGGTATATTAAGTTTGTCATTCCGTGTGAAACTTTTTTATTATTCATCTCAGACCCCATAAAGTATATATATTCTGGGTCCTTGAGTAATTCTAAGTCGATTTAGCCATGTCCGTCTGTCTGTCCGTCTGTTGAAAACACGCCCACTTTCGAACAACTAAAAAGAAATGAACAAACTTAGTGCCAAATTGCTTGTAGTTATCCTAAGCAGTTTGGGATTGAAATCCAGCAAAATCGGTGTGGTAGGACCAGAGCTATGATTCAAAATGTGGAACCACCACCTAAAAAAATTGATAATTTTGTTACAAAAAATAACATAAATGCTGGAACAAGGCACGGAATGAGATAAGATTTTGCAAACATTTGTTTTATTTGACTGGAAATCACGCTGTAAAATTTCGTGAAGATCCGTCTATAATTTACCCTAAGCCCCATATAAACACTACTCCCGGAAAACAGTTTAGTCGCCTAAAACCATAATTAATAACAACTCGTCATAGTTTAAGATAATAATAACATCATACAGATATTACACCTTAAACATTCGAACTGTCGGTGGAGGGTATCAAAGATTCGGCACAGCCGAATATAGCACTCTAACTTGTTTTTTTTTTAATAAACCTAAAATATTGCAATTTTTTAATACATTTTATATAAAAAACTTTTTATTTTTACTAAAAAATAGTATTTTAGATATAATTTTCATATTTACAACTTTCAAATACAATACGATTAAATAGTTAATGCATAAAAGAGAAAAGAATTAACTAAAATTAAATGTTTAAAGAAAAACCCACAGTTTTAAAACCATCTCTTCATACTCGAACGGTACAAATTGTTGAATAATTTTGCCAGTTTTCGTTTGAAATAAATCAAACAGAAAATTTACAAAATTAGAAAACAATCCTGGCGATTAAAAAACTGTAAATAAATTTTTACAACTATAAAGAATTTTTTTACAATAGAGTTTTTTCTTCTGCTCGAGCGACAGTAAGACAGACAGTTAGAAATGGAAAAATGACCGAAGAATTTTATTAAATTTATTTAGAACTAATTAATTTAAGGTCGTCGTCTTAACACGATTAGTTTTTGTTCTTTGTTTAAATGTTAAATGGAGCATTTTTAGGGAGCGTAATATTAAAATTTAAACTTAAAAACAATTTAAATTTTAGTCGTACGCCACTATTCATTTACACAAAAAGGTGAACATAATAAAATTAAAAAAATAAAACAACTAAAATGAAAAAATGAAATAATAAATGGCGTCATGTGTATCATCGTTTGCAAGCTGTTCCTTGCCCGCGACCATTGATTTGAATGGTCGCTGTAATCTTTCAGTTGGTTTTGTGGCACATTTTTCATGTAGGAGTGACGTTCTGTTTTCAATTCCAATAAATTTTTTTTTTTTTTGTTTAATTATACAAGCAGTCGGTTTTTTGTTTGTTTTTTCTAGGTTAGGAAATACACGTCTGCATAGTTGAGAATTTAACTTGAAGACGGCTGCATCATTGTTTCCATGAAGTTGGGATCCAAAGTTGAGCCATGTTCCAAGTCTTCCGTGCTGGCGTTCTCTTCAGCCACACTGACAAATTTGCTGGAAAGTTCACCATTTAATTTGTTAACTTCACCGGTTGCTATGTCATACATAAAGATCTCTTGTTCCGAAGAATTAGAAGACCTGGTAAAAATATAAAATTAAAATAATGAAAGTCAAATCTGCCTAATGGAATAAAATGTCTAAACACTTACTTTGCTACTAACAACACTACAGATTGTTGTTCTACATCTGTTCTGGCTTCTTTTTCAAGCCATCTTTTGAAATTTTCCTTCGTTGGTTTCTTTACTAATGTCTTAATCAAATCGCCGCCTAGAAACTTAACTTCTTTACTGTCCTCCACTACTAAGCCGTCTTGCCCAGCTGGGGTGTCAACAGGAGCCAACACTACTACACTTTGCAAGTATTTGCCCTTTAATTCTTCAATATCGGGCTTAGGGAAATTAGCACCATTTATCTTCAAGGGCAAATATCTATTGTATTGGCGTTCCCCAGATGTTGAGGGTCCTTCAGAGTTATCCAACTTTTGGCCATCAAAACGAACAACTTTAACATCGGTTTGTTTGCTGTGGGGTATCGAACTGGATTCTTTTACACGGTCAATTTGCTTCTCGTCTAAAGAGACTTTATCACCGTTGGGTTTGAGGACGGTCAGGATATTTTTCGATTCGGAAATTTGCGCTCCACCGCCTGCACCATAGAAATGTTGCAAATGTTCTGCAGGCAAGTTTTCCAAAGCAACATCTCCTACCTTATCGTAATCAAGAACGGAAATATCGGCATTACCCAAGATACCTGATGATAACAATTGTTGTCTTAGATCATCAGGTACTTCATCGGGCAGCTGCGATAAAGTTTTTGGGTTTACAGTGGTGGACGAGGAGGTGGTTGTAGGTGGAGTGGAGGTAGTAGGAGTTATATAAGCATTTTGACTGTCCCTGTTTTGGTTGTTTCTATGTTCCAATTCTTTGAAGACATCCGAGTGATAATTGGAAACACTGTAGGGTGAATTACTGTCTGAAATAGATGATTGGGCCTGGGTATTCGATTGTCCCTGCCTTGGCTGTTGGAAGTAATGGTTGTATTGATCCTGAGAGGGTTGTACACTGTTGATAATTTGCGTGGAGTGCTGTTGGCCGTTGCCAGAACTTTGAGATGCTTGATACGAGTGGGCAGCCTGATATTGTTCATATACATTGGGGGGCATGGGAGTAACAATCATAATTTTCTGACCATCTGTAGCTTCACCAAATTGTGGAGTTTGTGTAGATGAAGCTACCTGTTGGGCATGTTGCAAGTTGGAGGAGGCAGTCACAAAATTGCTGAATGTTTGTTGCTGTTGTTGGGCTAGAGGTTGGCTATTGAGGGAAGAGGCTGTGATATAATGACCATTAAATGCCTGGCTTTGAGGTTGTTGTTGCTGTTGAGAGCCTAAATTTGGTGCTGGAATGTCGTGTATAACCTGATTTTGGTTTTGATATTGATGAGGATTGTAATGATTTTGTATAGTTTCGGTAATATGCTGCTCATATTTGGGTATTGATTTGAGCAGCTCGGTCTCCTTGGAAGGCTTAATATCCAACCAACCTAAACCAGAATGAGGGATTGTGGAAGAAGCCTGTTGATTGGATAATTGAGTATGATATCTAGTATTTTGTTGCACTTGAGTTTGTTGATGTTGTTGTTGTTGTTGTTGTTGTTGTTGTTGTTGCTGCTGCTGCTGCTGCTGCTGATTCTGGTTGTGAGTATAGTAAAGAGAATTGGTTTGTGGCACATTGGAAATTTGTGATGATATCAACGATTGTGAATGTTGTTGCTGTTGTTGAGTTAGTCCATGAGGTTGTGGCTGATATTGATGTTGATTTTGAGTTTGATATTGTTGTTTATGGTATTGTTGCTGTTGGTGTTGCTGTTGTTGTGCTTGTGGTTGTGGTTGCAATTGTGTTTGGGTCTTGTAACTCTGTTGACTCGGTGTCAATGTGGGTGATGAGATAGTGAAGGTTGGATGTTGTATGAATTGTGGCTGCTTTTGAAATTGATACTGTTTTAAGTTGTATTGGATGTTTTCTAGTTTGGCGGCTATTGGTGTTGGCTTAGTTTGTTGTGGAGTTGCTGATGGTGCGGGAGTAGGACGGAATTTAATGGGTTGATAGGGTTGCGGTGTATGTCTTGATGGTAATTCTTGGGTTTTGGCGGGAGCTGTTGGGAAAATAACTGATGACTTTGGAGGTTGTGTGGGCTTTTGCGGTACAGCATTGTAATATTGATTATGTTGTGCACTAGATTGTTGATGATGCTGTTGTTGCTGTGATTGTTGTTGATGTTGTGGTTGCGTCTGATACAATTGATTGTGGTTAACATAGTACTGAGATTGTTGTTGCAATTGTTGATGGATTTGACTTAAAGGTTTGCGTTGTGGTGGTTGAGCTTGTGCTGGGGCAGAGACGGAAGTATAATGAGGTTTTTGTTGCAAAGGTTGCTGATGGAATGGTTGTTTCTGGTAGTAATTTGTTGAGTGGTGTTGTTGGCTTGAATGATGGGGTGTCTGTTGAGGATTATGTTGCAGTGATGAGGTTGATTGAGTGGGTGATTTAAAGTAAGTACTCGAATGTTGATTGGGCAATTGTTGTGTTTGATGTTGCTGTTGGCTGTGAAAATGTTGCTGCTGCTGTTGCTGAGCTTGATGTTGCCAAGGTGCGGAAGACTGGAAGAAGCTGCTAGAAAAAGGAGATCTAGCTTGGCCACGAAAATCGTTTCTGGCATTAATTTGGAATTGTGATTTGATATTAGTCTGAGGTACAGGCACTGCTACCACCTGACGTTGAACACTTTCAGCATCATGTTCTTCTAAGATGTGACCCGTCTGGGATTTATCTTCGGAACCGAATGTAACATGTATACCGCTATTACTGTGATACTTTTCAGAATCGGGGTGAATAATTGTTCTCAAGGTAGTCGATTTTAAAGGTGGCAAAGGTGTTACAGGATAATGCACAATCTCTTCTTCCTGATCCTCCTCCTCTTCAGTTTCTTCGTTGTTTAATGAGGCAATTGGACTTTCCAAATGCAACTTGTTGTTTTTATCCTTCTTGTAGTTGACATAGAAGACATGGACTTTTTCCTTCTTCTTTTTCGTCTTTGTAACTAAGGGCTGGGCACTGGTCTCGGGCAAAGTCTCGTTGGCGTCTTTGATTATGATTTCAATAATTGGTTCAGGGGCTTCCAAATATTGAGGATAAGGTGAATAGTTTAGATGGTAATCACTGGGGAATTGAGCTGCAAATAGATCTAGAGTAAGTTCTATGAGTAATAAAATTATAGAGTAAAACATACCAATAGCATTTTGTCCATTAAAGTAACCAGATTGTGAACTATAAGCAGATCTTGACTCTGCACCAAAGCCAGCCCTTCTGGCGGCTATTTGGGGGTATAAGAAAGAAGGATTATGAAAATCATATAAATTACGCTTTCCACGATTATCTCCAGCTTTGGAGGTCTTCACTGTTTTTGCCGAACGTCCACTTGAAGATGGTGCTGCTTTAGTTGGCTTAGAGGTAGTTTTAGCATCACTTATGACAGGTTTCGCTGTTGTTTTCTTATTGGAGCTATCCTTTTTGCTCGAGTCTGTGGCTGCTGTCAGGGATATTAAAATCCCGAGTAGCTAAAAGAAAACAAGAGTAAATCATTTTTGGTTAAGTTTATTTTATAAATGAGTATTAGTTAAATCAGATTTAGTTTAATAATTAGTTTATATATGGGAAAAGATAATCAATTAAAAACACTAAACAAAAACTGACCTACCTAACAACCCATTAATCACTTGCAGGTGAAGGTTATTTCACTAGATAAATTTAAATTTCGCAAATTTATATTAATTTAATAAAAAAAAGGTTTAACAAATTTCAAGTTGCTGTAGTTTATTTTACAGGTGCAAACAAAAGATCAATTTTGATTTTACAATATTTAAATAATTTTTCCCTAAATAAGCGAAGTTATCATTTTACGTGCTTTTGTTGTTCATTCAAGAGACGTATTCACTTCAAATATTTTTAGTCAATGGCTTAATGACATTTATTGATAATTTTCCGTGGGTTCAATTAATTCTGAATTTGGCTATTAAATAGAGTTCATGCTGTGAACGTTAAAAATTGACACTTTGTTCTTTAAATTATTTGTTGAAGTTATAATACGCGAAAATCTTTTTATATAAAACTAATTTACTTAAATAAGTTAGTTTTTAAGTTTGTGTGTATGTTTTTATATTGGCAAATATACACACAAACATTATAATTTTTATTTTCAATTATGCCAAATTAATTGGAACAAAATAAAAAAATTGTTTAAAACAAAACTTTGGTGAAAATATTTTCAGTGCACTGAATTAAAGCATGAATCAAAAATAAAACTAGCTTTAAATCAAGTGAATTAAACGTTTAATTGATACTATTATTTTGCTTACTGGTGTAAAATTAATTAATTTTTTAATTAATATCACAAATTTTTTAATTGAAATCAATTTTTATTTATTTTCTGTTCTGGTTAGGCAAAACTTTTCCAACCAGTTTTATCTTAATATTTTTTTTAATCATGCAACATGTGTTCGAACAAATTTTTTTTTTTTTTTTTTTTTTTTTTTTTTTTTGGTTAATGCTCAATTGAAACGAATCAATTCTGTGGCATTTTTACAAAACATCTTAAGTCGAGATAAGAAAGCAAAAAAAAGTTAAAAAAAAAACTCGGTGAAAAAATAATTTTTATCAAATAATAAAATAAACCGAAATTAAAGAAAAATTTCGTTAATAATACAAAATTTTTAAATCGTAAACAATAATGTTTTTTGAAGAAAAAAAAATCGTTTAATAAGCAGCACTTTTTCAACTTTTTAAATTTGTCTTAAGATGTTTTGTCAAAAGGCCACAGAATTGTATTTGGCATCGTTTAGCTCGATTTTATCAGCTTATTGTTGATGAGACACTTCTGATTATTTCAAATACAGGGAATTACCTTGGCGCCATGAATATTCGGCTTTAGTGATGATTCGACTAGTTGAACAGACTATTAATACGAAATCTTTTTATGGCGCTCAGATAGAATTTAGGACAAGCAAAATTGCCTCTCTGCTTCAACTAGTGTTGAATCTTGTTACTTGCAAATGTTTTAAATTTTTGGTTAAGAAATCTTCTACTGATTTTGATAGCTTTTATTAAGTTCTGCAACAATTATTTAAAACAATTTGTTCGGCTAAAACGATTAAATTTTCATTTGTATTGCTTTTTTATTATTTTCTCATTCCCAATATTTCGTTCAACTTCGTTGATCAACTCCAAGAGTTCTCAAATACAACAATATTAATGGAAAAATTACTTTAATTCACCGCCTTTAACCTTTGTTGGCTAACCTGGGCTTTTTTTCTTCGGTGTCAAAATCAGTACTTCTGAACCGCACAAACCATCTTTTGCATGTGTAAGTCGATGAAATATGTTCAGAAAAAGCTTTAAAAAGCATTCGATATGCTAAAGCTGCCCTTTTTTTCAACTATATCGTTTTATGACGAAGTTAGAATAAGTGGCAGATCTTAACCCCCCAAAATACCTTATTTGTTATTAAAGACACAAACCATATGTAAAAGATACGTCATCCGTTCTAAATCGCGTTGTACACTTAACGTTTTATGCATATAAAAACTTGCCCTGGTGATAAGATTATCGAATTTAAAAGGTTTTGTTATTCGTGCTTAATTCCCAATTTTTATTCTTGATAAAAACACTGAAATTTATTGTTGATGGGATAAGCTATTCCTATGCGCATTTCACTGGTTGCTTAGGCCAGATCGTCAGGAAACTTCATCCATAAAGATTTTAGAAACACTAAAGATATTAAACCAAATAAAACTGTTAAACGTATAAGAATTATAAGTAACAGTTCTACTTGTAACAATATCAAAGTTTTGACAAAAACATCAACAATAAACAGTGAGTTTATCTCTCCTTATATTCCCCACTACAATTGATGCTAATTTTTTAGAAATCACAATTTTAAAAATTCTTCGTGTATTGTATTTTACTTTTTCTTAAAATTATTTTTGTTTTACTCAAAAGGTTATAAAAATAAAAAACACTTTAAAAGCCGACCATAAATAAACCCTTTTAAGATCTTTTCATTTTTAACATTTTATCCCCGCTACTGGTCGTGCATTTTAATTAAACTTTACGTTCATTCAAATAAAGAGTAAAGTTAGTTAAATGTATTTTTTTCATTTCTACTTTCATTACAGTTTATGTTTTTGTTACCAAAATTATAAATTCATAACTTTCATGGCATTATTTTTTTGTCTTCTATTTATTATGATTTCAAGTTGTGGGAATATTTTAAAGTTCGAGTACATGCCACCAACATTTTTTGATAATAATTAGAAAACACAAAGGAACACTTCCAAAACCAAAACACACGTTTCGAAAGTATTTCATATTATTCGTCAAATAAATCTCGAAATATTCAAATAAAAATCATTAATTTAGATGGCAACAATAAAAACAAAAACTAAAAAAAATACTTAATCAAAACAATTGATTAAATTGGCATAAGTTAAAAAGCGAAAAATATTAAACAGATAAAACAAGATTAAAAATTGGGAACTTAGTACTTCATAACAAAATCTTATTAAAGAACAAAACAAATTTTGTTCCATCAAGTCTGACTTTAAATATTAAACACTTCAGAATAAACCCAACTATGAAGTCAGGAAAGACTTGGATTCAAATGCAGTTTCTTTATCTTCAAGTTGATGCACAATTTATTAGTGCTTTTGTTTCAAATATGCTCTTTATATGCTTTTTTTAACCTGCTATGCATTTAATAACTTATTATGTTCACAAATCAAATCTTTATTCCCTCAGACAGAATGACGTCAAAAGTTTCAATATTTAACATTCAAACCAGCTGCAGTTGGAAATTAACTTTTAAGCTTTTAGCTTTTTATCTATGATCTTGTTATTTTCAAATCTCTAAATGCCAAGTTTTAGTTTTATAGTCCAAGCACGAGGAATTTCAATTATCTTTGATAATAATCTTCACCAGTCAGGCCAAAACAAAATTCATTTACATGTTAACTTAAAATTGATGTTTGTTAGACCGGGCTTATATTAAGAAAGTTTTCTTAAAGCAATTAATAGTGTTTAGATTTAAAATGTTTATTAGGAACTGCTGGAATTAAATCTGTGGCAATAAAAGTAAAAAGTGCTTAAGTCTATTTTTTTAGTTTTGCTGAAGAGCAATTTTAAACTGTGAAGGTGATTTTTTAAAAAAGTTTCCTATTGTAATATAACTTATCATTTCTTCTCTTCGGTTAGTACTTGGTTCTATATTTTTTTTTTTTTTTTTTAATTTTTGATGATGCGATCAGGAGATTTGACGACGTTTCCAAGCATTTTGGAACAGAAAGCAAGATGCAAGACTTTATTCTGTTTTTATCTTAATCCAAACGATTAATTTTTTTTTTTTTTTTTTTTTTTGTTAAACCAGAAATTGGTTTATTATGTTTAACTCTTTTGTAAATACTCGTATGAAGATCGGGATTGATGTTTTTTTAGAAGCATAGAACTTTTTTTTTAATTCATTACAACAATGAAAATGGAATAACCATTATTTATTATATTATTATCTCACAAATTTCATGGCAAAATCCAAAAAAAAAAAAAGGGTATTTTATTTTTAAATTGATAAACATATAATAAAGGGTGGTAAAACCATAATCCACGATAATTGTGAGTCACCTTAACGTCAAGTTTTTTGCGCAACAATTAAGAAGCGCGTTAAGATTGTTAAAGCCTTTTACGAAAATGGGCGTTCAATCAAAATGAAATGAATGCTACGAAAATAATTTAATTATGGCACCTTATTATGCTAGTGATGAGTATATAAAGAAACCGTTACAAAATGGATTTGTACCCCCTGAGGCCTTCCTAAGCCTCGATAGTCAAGGTTTTATATGAAACGAAACTGGCACTCCTATATTTTACCACATTTATAGAAGAGCCAACATAAAGAATGTATATAGCAAAGAACTTACAACACAAAAAAAACAGATTTGATACCAGCGTTTACGCAGCGGATAAAAATATAGACACAAATATAAATATTAAAAAATATTGGTGGCTCAATAGATAATTGCCATTATTTTTTGTTTTATTTTTTTGACTTTAGTTTTTATTTCTCTAAAATATATAAGTAAAGCTACGTTCACAATCAAAAAAACAATTTCGTTTTTTCTTCTATCTCTTTTCTTCCCAAAGTATTTCATATATTTTCCTTTCATTTTTAAAACAAAAATGTAACTAAAATTTTTTTAAAAATGTAACTAAAGTTGAGTCAACTAGAACTTCAGCAACAATTTGTATGAAATTGTTTCTGACGTTTAAAATAATTTTATTAAGTTTTGAATGAAAATTTTAACAAAATTTCTACAAAAATAAAAATAAATGCATAATATTGTTGTGGCTAAAATTTGCGAACGGTTTCTTGATGCAAAATGTGTGTGGTTGCAAAAGAAATTGTTGCTCTATTATGAACACCAAATGAAAATGTTTTTTTGATTGTGAACGTAGCTTAAGGTTTTTTTCAAATTTTTTCTTTGCATTTAGTTATATAGAAATACATAAGTCGTATTATTAGGAATTAATATATATTATTCAAAAAATTATAATAACATATAGAAAATACTTGAGAGCCCGTTTATGGGACTGTGTATAATAACTAAGTTATACACAGAAAAAATTATTTTTTCAATTCAAACAAAAAATTTGTAGAATCAAACAATTTTTTGTCTGAAATCGGTCCTACAAACAAATTCGCATATTCAAACAATTTATTTGCATTTTGTTTATTGAAAAAAACGCCGATTTTTTCAAACAAATAATTTTACAGAATCAAATAAAATGTTTACTGAAATTCATATAAATTTTAAACAAATAATTTTGCTGAATCAAACAAAAAAGTTTTGGCACAAGCAACGACGCGCACACAAGCAAGCACTGTTGGTGAAGATGAGGCAGAGCAGAGCGGCCGGCTGGCTTTGAGACACATTTTTTTGTTGGAAAATTTTTTGGACGAAGTCTTATTTATACACACAATGTTTTTCTTCGTCACTCACTTTTTCTGCATCCTTTCCTTTGCTAATGAAGAAGAAATGTAACCAAAAACGGCGGCAGACCGACTCGATATGTTTTTCGTCATCATTCTATTTTTGTATTTGATGTATTTAAACAAACAGTTTGAAAAAATTGAATACGGGATTGTGTTTTTTTTTTACCAACTTTCAAATCAACCAAAAATTTATTTTGTTTCTTATAATGTTGTCATTTCTGTTGTTTAAAAAAAATGAAACGTTTTTTTTTACCTGCTATTGTTTTTGTTGTTTTTTTACTACAAACCTCGTCACGCTATTTTATCATTTTTCTTATTGCTGTACTTTTTTAAAGCGTCCAAAAATAGACTGCATGTGTTTTTTGTTGTAGTTCTTATATTAATCATAAAGAAGTGTTGCTTACAATCAATAAAAAAAAATGCAAAAGGACGACAACATTAAAGAGCATTAAATATTTCATACAAAATTATGAAAACTTGAAACCAATAGCGCGTTTATTATATTTTTGAAGAGTTGTCCACATTTTTGTTGGTTAAATAAAAATCAAACAAAAATATCGATTGAATCAGTAAAAAAATTTGTAGAAATCAAAAAAAATTTTAAACAAGCGTTTGTTTGAAAATTATTCGGCAATAATTTTTTCTGTGTATTTCTACTATTTGTTTATTTATAATTAATTATATATTTTTTGTTTAAATAAACGTTAATAAAAAAAAATTCATTTCGTGCACATCGTGATTTTTTTTTGGTCAGCATAATCGACCAAATGTTTCCACAACCGGGAGAATTGTGCGGAAATTTCAGCAAACCGGGTCTGTAGGAAATGGGAAAACATATGTGCATGCTCGCCCAGTTAGTTCTGCGGCTGGCGGCGTTATCGGGCCGCACTTCTTCGAAAATGTGGACGGCCAAGCAATTAGCGTGAATGGTGTTCGCTATCGCGAGATGATAACGGACTTCCTACAGCCAGAAATTAAGGAAATGGACCATGACGATATGTGGTTTCTAGGTGTTTACTGGTCAAACGGTTTCTTGATACCGTTACTGCTGCTCCAGCTTTGGAAAATAATCAAAAATTCAGGATTAATTTCAATACCAAAGTGAAACGATTACTTTTGACCGATACCGAGTATTTTTTTACAGATACTACTTGGTACTCGGTTGCTAAGTATCGATTACAAAAATACTTGATACTTATATAAAAGTATCGAATATGTACTTGTATTTACTCGTTTTGTTTTATCCCTACTTGTTAGAGCATTTTCTCCTCCAAATGATTTGCAATGACATGAGGAATAAAACAATCAGGAATAATTTGTCTCTAGCATTCGCTATTCACGATGTTTCGGACTTAAAGACTTAAGTGCCGATGACGCCTTCGAGATGTAAACGGCACCAAATAGTGATTTTTTCAGAATGTAATTGATTCTTACACAGACAAAATTTTGGTGAACAAAATTTTGGTGAACATTTTGTCTGTGTAAGAATCAATTACATCCTGAAAAAATCAATATTTGGTGCCGTTTACATCTCGAATAAAAATTACAATGTTTGTGTGTATGTAAGTATATTTGCAAATACATATAATAACATGCACACAAACTTAAAAATTATTGTAAAGTTTCAAAAAAATTTTTAATTGCTTCAATTAACCGTGTTGATTGAAAAAAATATTTTGAGTTGTGTTTAAGTGGTCACATTTCAATTGAACCTATTGATTGAAACTCAACAGCAAAAAAAGCTCAAACTTACAAATATGTTAATTGATATGAGCAATTTGTTGGCAGGCGGAAAATTGGTACAGAATTAAATTAATAGTACAAATTTCCAACTAATATGTTAATTGAAGTTGGTTTTTCATTTTTTCTGTGTAAGAGTCTCTGAGGATTGTGCTTCTTTGCATACCCGTTAAGGCAGAATTGAGCCTTATCCACTGAAGATGAGTTGACGATAAAAATCTGGTTCAACCATTTTCTTTCTTCAAAATTGTCTTATAAGTGGACGGACAGAAACGGAACTGCGGATAACGGCGTCGGATTGATAAATTCAAGTCCTCTTACACTCACCTCTATACCGGCAATTGGTTCTACTTAACGTTTAGTATCGGCTTAATTCAGATGAATATTATCCAAAAGAGTTAATAGCAGGGACTGTAACAGTTATGCCTTTTTTCATAAAAGTCAGATGAAAACAGTTATATTTTGATTTTTATTTTTTTGAGCAAAAATAACAGTTATTTTTTGTTTTATTTTTGATTTTTATTTTTTCGATCAAAACTAACAGTTATTTTTTGATTTTTATTTTTTCGAGCAAAAATAAAAGTTATTCTTTTAATAAATTTACGTGTTTTAATAATTTAGATGACTTTAATAATTATTTTAATGTGCATAAGGAATTCCAATGATAATTAAACACTAAAATAAAAATTTCAAGTCAACTAAATTATTAAATCACGTACATTTATTTAGAGAATAACTTTTATTTTTGCTCGAAAAAATAAAAATCAAAAAATAACCGTTATTTTTGCTCAAAAAAATAAAAATCAAAAAATAACTGTTATTTTTGATCGAAAAAATAAAAATCAAAAAATAACTGTTATTTTTTGATTTTTATATAAAAATCAAAATTATAAAAATCAATATATTTTATCATTGACAAGTGCATAAGGAACAATATGGTATACCTGAATAAGTTTTTCGACATTTACTTCTATGTGCTTTTTTTGTTTTAAAATTCCAATATAACTGTTATTTGCGGTCCCTGGTTAATAGGGTTGTGAATCAGATGGACGATAAGACAACTAGTTTTACAGTGATGCATATCGGAAGTTCTATACTTCTAAAAACACTGTTTATATGAAATAATAATCGATATTTAATCTTAAGATGGTAGATTTCAATGCACCTGTTTCTGTTTTTTGAATTTTATGAGGGCATATCATGGCATTCGATACCGATCGAAATTGCAATGTAACTTTAAAGGAAATTTCGAATGCTATTGAATGCCCTAATTTTTCATCTGGTATAACACTTACTGTTATATGATTATAACATAATTCTGACAAATTAGAAAATATTTATAGAGTGCTGTAATAACCGCCAATGAAGTCTTTTTATTTGCAAATATTTATCTTAAATCCAAACTCGGAACTAATTTTCAAATGTACTTACCCACATGCAATATTAAAGCACATGCTAGAAGACAGTGCACCGTTACCCAGTGCACCACACTGGGAATGCAATACAATTTTTAAGGTGTGTTCGTCGTTTGCGTCTTAATTTGTAACAATTAAGGCCATGACTCTTCAAATGCATTGTTGAAACAAAATAATTAATCATTTTAAATAAACAATTGATACGACAGCAATACATAATAAAATGTTTTTTTTTTTGTTGCTTCCACTTTTTTTTATTTCAGCTAGATAGTAGCAGCAGAGGCAAATAAATTAGCATTAACAAATATTTTAAAAAAATTCCTTATTTGAAATAGTGGCTCGATGGACAGGTGCCAAAATAAAATTTTATAAAGAAAATACCCACACAAACATTGACACAAACACATTTTAGTAACTTTTATCCATTGAAACGCACTTAATACGAAAATCGTTGAAATTTGAAATGAATACCAAAAAAAAACTTTCACCCATTGTTGGATTTCAAATATTCGTTATAGTTCAAATAAATTTAAATCAAAACTTTTTTTTTAACAAAATTTACATTAATTTTAGGTTTTTTATTTCATTGTGATGTAGATGTTTCTACTTAATGAGTAATTAGTGAAGAAACAAATTTTAAATGCATAATATTTGTACTCGTATCATTTTATTAAACAGTGTGAAACATGGTGGTGTTAATTAAATTCATAATTATCATTAAATCATGATCATTATGCTTCAGTCATGGATTATAAAGAGGAAGTGTGTAGGTCAGGTCAGTTTAAGCTTTTCTTTTTAATAAAATTAATCGTATATGTTAATCGTTAGGTAAAAAGTTAAAATAAAAAACTGAAATCCATTAACCTTAAAACGGCCATATATAATAAAAAAATTGCATGGAAACAATCTAAAATAATCCCTATTCCTAAAACCAACAGTGAATTCAAGCCGATTGCCATTCTACCGTTTCTATCGAAAGTCATGGAAAACCTCATAGCAAAACAAATCAATCAGTACTTAGAAAGTAATAATTTTCTGTCTGATAGGCAATCGGGTTTCATGAAAGCTAGAAGCTGTACCACTGCCCTACTGGATGTGGTTGAAGACCTCAGATCAAAGTTGGATGAAAACGTGGTTGCTTTCCTAGTTCTTCTTGATCATAGTAAAGCATTTGATACGGTAGATCATGAAATTTTATTAACAAAGCTTCAAAAATTATTTTATTTTTCGAATACAGCCTGTAATCTTATATATTCGTATCTTATGGACAGATCTCAACGTGTTCATCTTAATAATAATGTTTCAAATTCATTGAATGTTAAAAGGGGAGTCCCTCAAGGTTCTGTACTGGGGCCACTCCTATTCTGTATGTACATTAACGACCTACCTGATGTTTTGACTGACAGCAAAGTCCATATGTACGCTGATGACGTGCAGGTTTACATGAGTGCCCATATAGAAAATGTAAGTTCTTGTGTTTACTCTATAAATTGTGAATTAAACAAAATTGACAGCTGGGCTAATGCCAATGGGCTATCCATCAACCCAGCCAAATCTAAATGTATTTTGCTTTCGAAGTCTAACAGAGCATTTGAAGCACCAGAAGTTAACATCAAGGGAAATAGAATCGAGTATGTTAAAACAGCTGAGAACCTTGGAGTTGTTTTTAATGTTCGGCTAACCTGGTCAAACCATATTAATGTCGTTGTGGGTAGAGTGTATAGTATGCTTCGCAACTTGTGGGCAGTAATAGATTCAACACCATTTCCCATACGAATGAAACTTGCAAAAACATATCTTATTCCTGTCCTATTATACGGTTGTGAAATTTTTGCGAACTGTGACAGTGACGACCAACGAAAACTCAACTTAGCTTACAATAATATTGCAAGATATGTATTTCTCAAAGGACGTCGTGACCACATTTCACTCTACTCGTATCAGATATTTCAAATTAAGTTTGATAACCTCTTGAAACTTAAATGCCTTATATTTTTACACAAGATTATTATCTCTAAGCAGCCTATATATTTGTTCAATAGGATTCAATTTGCTAGATCTAACCGTGGAAGGAAGATTATTCAACTAAGATATAAGAGTCTTCTGTCACATCGACAATTTTTCATTTATACCACAAGTCTTTGGAATTCTTTACCGAATTATATACAAAGCTTAGGCAATGCAAATGCGTTTAAAAAGGAGTTACATAAATTTTTTTGCATTATGTAATATATCAGTCTTACTATGTCTTATCACTGACTATCCAGTCTGATGCAGTTTTCTGTTTCTCTGTCTTTTTTTAATGTTATGTTATTATTTTAATATTAGTTCTTTTTAATTTCCTTAATTACATACGGTGATTATAAGTTTGATCTTATTCCCTAGCATTTTCATTTATAAGATAATTATCTTGTTTTGCTAGGATACAACTAAATTAAAATAAATAAATAAAATAAAGGCAGGGACCCGAAATAACTGTTATTATTTTTTAAATATCCAATAAGTTATGGAGAAAATAACTGAAAAAAATTGGTCCTGTAATAATAATTATAAATTAAACAGAAAATTATAGTTCTGCCATAAACATTATGAAAGATTATTATTTTTTTTATGGTCTTTGATAGCCATTATAAAAGATTTTTATTTTTTGTGTCTTCTATAACCACGCTACAGTTCGCAAATCTTAAGATTTTTTTATAACATTTTGCACACTGACTTATATTTGCACAAGGACGAACTTTTTTTTTATTGATTTTGATTAGGATCCGCACAATTTTGATATCTTTCTCATATTTGGTAAATAGAAACAAATTATGCCACACAATCATGGTGCTGAGTTTAAATAAAATCGCTTCAGTTTTAGGCATATTTTTCCGATTTTTTTTAATACACGAAATTTCGCACTTAAATTGTAATATGTATACCATTGAGTAGTGAGTGCTGTTGGTGTAGTAGCTAAGATGTGGACTCTGAAACCGATAGCACCCGGTTTGGTCGAGCGACCAAAAAAAAAAAAAAATATTTTTGAAAAAAAAAATTTATTTCTTAACATCCTCAACTTTCGGTTGGCTTGAGCGACCCAATGAAAGTAATTTCTGATCTAAAGCACTTCAAATCGTGTCGTTCGGATTCAGCATTGAACTGTAGGACTCGTCATGTATTCTAAGAATGTGCAACACACATAATTACGCATGAGTGGAAGCGCAACGGACATTCAGTGTCTATGTGAGCTGGCGAATAAAGTCGGCTGCCACCTCTACCTAACCGAACATACCATTAAGTAGGCTTGTTCATAAACAGGGAACCCAGAAATATATGCACTAAAAACACGTTTTATGCGCATTAAATATGTAGTAAAAAATGGAAAATATGCTCTGAAAAATGTTAAAAATATGTCCTAAAAATTAAAAATTGTTCAACAACAATCAATAATTTAATAACAAAATAAAAAAAAAAAACACCTAAAAAAGGTTAAAATTCATATAAGAGGTGTTTGCGCCGAATATCATCTAGATATTAACATCCATATGGGTTTTTGTCTTAAAGGGATTTTAGGTACGGTCGCTAAATTGTTAACAAATGTTAACATTTAAAAGGAATTGAAAGCTAGTTAAGGATGCGAGCTTTGAAGTAAAATATTTTTGGCACGAATTTAATTTAAATACCATCGTAATTAGATAGCTTGCGGACACAAAGAGTCTAATTTGAATGTGAAATTATAGACCGATTCTCACCATTTGCATAGACTTCGTCCATATTTGACCAAATTATCTACAAAATTGGAACTTGTAGTCTACAAGGCTGACATGGACAGACAACCAGCCAGGCGAATGAATAAACATCGTTAGATCACTTTAAAAAGTGATTCTTAGTCGATCGGAATACTAAAAGATTGGTCTAGATACAAATCGCATAACATTTATCTTTAATGACAACCTGCTTTGTCTTACAATTTTAGAGTAAAAATTAAATGTAGATGTCGAAATTGAAGTAACAGATTTTCGAAATAAAAATTTTTATTTGCAGCGAAAGTTATTGTAGGCATCTAAAAAAATATGCGAAATATGCGCTATAAACCTAAAATATGCTGCAAAAAGGCTCTTTTAACTAAAATATGGCAAAAAAAATGCTGCAAACGGTAAAATATGCAAAAATATGCACTAACAAATCGATGCCAAAATTCATAAAAAGCTCTAAAACGGATAAATATATTGTTTCTGCCTTCATTAGTCACACAAGGAAAAACATGCAATTGCATATTTCTGGTTTCGCTGTTTAAAAACATTTACTGTAACGAAACCTGTTTCATAGATTTTTTAGAAGTGTCATTGTTGAACTCCAACGAATATTTTCATAAAATTTGTGAAGAAATTCAGTAATAAAATGAAGATAATTCCCAAATAACAAAATCGAAAAAAAGGAAAGAAATTTTTTTTTAAGGAAGACCAAAAAAAAAATCTTTTGTGATGGTTACGGAAGACCAAAAAAAAATTAAAATCTTTTGTAATGGTTATGGAAGCCCAAAAAAAACAAAAACAGACTATAACGGTTATCGAAGACCAAAAAAATATTGGTTATTTGTAACAATTATTCAGAGAGCAGGTTTTATAAATTCGTGATAAATTATTATTTCAGGATTTTTTAAAATATGGGTTATAACAGTTATGTATGTCCCTGGTTAAAGGTACTATTAAGAAAAAGATACTTTTTGGAAAAAGTATATAAAATTATTAAACAAATAAAAATGTTGGATTTTTTTTTTATGTCAAAAGATACTTTAAAATAAAGGACAATTTTTGAAAAGAAATCTTTTTTTATACAGTGCAATCAAATTAATATAATTTTCCGGGGCTCCCCCAGGTTGCGAGTTAAAATCTCGCCAGAGACTCTGGTTTGTTGTGCTTCAACGGGCTGAAGGTCTAAGTTACACTGAAAGAATTTTCTTCGCAATACCAATGAATTTTGACATTAATCCCATGAAAAATTGCATTAAAAAGGAACCTATGCAGCGCTTCGTTGGATCAATGAAACTTGTTTCATTAAAAGGATTTAATGAAGCATTACATTAGATCTATGATTATTATTCATTGGATGAAAACTTTCAATAAAGTAAAAATTTTTTTATTTTTAATTATTTTTTATTTTTTCTTATTTTATTTTACTTTATTTAATTTTTTATTTTTTTTTTCTGTCTCTGGCGGGATTCGATCACGCAACCTCGATGCTGATAGACTAGCTCACTACCAGCTAGTCTACCGGGGCAGTGTAGTTTTTAGATAAAAAAAACTATGTTTTTTACTCAATTAAGAGCTTAAATATGAGATTTAATTTTCCATAATAACAATAACAACGTTGATTGAAAGTTTTTGTTTCATTACTATAATGACTTTTTTATTGTCATAATGAAAATTTAAATTTATGAAGGCAATTATTGAAATATGTTGCTTTTATAAAAAAAATTTTTGATTTCATAAAATTAATGGCATACATGTGACTTAGATGTATGAAATTATTAAATCTTACATTTTTTAATTAACAATTAAAAATTTTTTTTAAGGAAACTATAATTTTGTATTAATTTATGAATATAGTTATGTTTGTATATTGTTTTTTTATGTTCCCAACTAAAATTTTTTGTTTAACCTGGACAAACTTAAGTTTTCATATATCCAATGAAAATTTTTAACGTAATTACGAAATCCAATGAAGTGATTTTAACGAAAATACTTCATTATAACTATGAAATTCCATTTAGACAATGAAAATTTTCATTTACCCAAGGAAAATTTTTTGATGAAAATGATTCATTAAATATATGAAGCATTTTTCTTTCAGTGTACTTTTGAGCGGTTAATATAGTTATATATAATAAAAAGAACTAAAAAAATATAATTTGGATTGGGCTTTTAAGGGTTAATAGAGACTACCGCTTTAAATTTATCATAAAGTCAATAAAATATACGCTTTATTATTCGTTTATGATGTAATAATCCTCTTTTTGGTTTTTGTTATTTTTTTATTATGGTCAACACTTTTATTGGTTTTCTTTTATTAATTTGGATACCAAAAATTTGTTAAAACATAAATAAAATATTCAATACAATTATTGAGATTTCTATTGGTTTTGTTAAAAAAAAAACACAAATTTCCTCTGGAATTTGAAAAATTATTCAAATGATTGTGTTGAATTTTATATGTTGATATGCAAATATGGGTAAAAATTACATAATTTTTTTAGTTTTTTTCCCCAGTTTTCTTATGTTTCGTTAGTGATTGATAATTTGTTAAGTTGTGGATGTTGAGGTTGTTTTAATAAAATAAAGCGTTTGGTTGTATGTTTCTATATGCATTTGAGGTGTTAAGATTATGTTTTTTTTTTATCTGCCTCATATTAGACTTTCGTTCATACATTCGTACATTCAACACTCACGTCTGATCTTGTTTCAAATCTTTCTCTTGAATAATATCAAGTTTGAAAGTGTTAAAAGTTGAACTAATTTTAACAATAGAAAAAGAAATTCGTCCAAAAACGAACACAAAAAAAACAAGATAGAAATAATAAAACAAAACAGTGGCATATGATAAAATAATACGTAGCAACAGCAACAATAAAAGCCAACATATAAAGTAGCAGCAACAATTTAACAAGCAACAACGATATGAAAGAAATAGATAAACAAATTATGAGATACATTGTCATCTGATTTATCTGAAATGTATGTCAGCATTTAACTGTAATTCATAAAAAATGATAAGCGGCGTTATTATGTCATGAATATTTATGTCAGTATGATGAGACGTTCACCCATTTATAACTTTAAATTATTTCTCATCTTTAATTTATGGCATTTTATGAAGGAGTTGAAAGTTAATACATGATATTTATTTATTTATTTTATATTTAGTTATTTATCTAATGACAACACCTTGTTTTAGTGATGACAATGACAGAGTTAAATATTTTGGCAACTTTTTCTTATTCCTTCCTACTTTATGAATTTACCTTAATTAATGTTAAGAGATATACACACTAGGGTGGTCCAAAATTTTATTTTTCGATTTTCCAAAAAAATAGACCAGTCTTGTGTTAGGTTAGGGTAAACAAAATATGGTAAAAATATGAGCTCGATCGGTTGAAAATTGCCGTGCCGCAGCGCATTGAAATCTGTGAGAATGAAATTCGGGCTAAATGGAGAGAAAAACGCCCGTAACAGCTGAGGAGTCACCCTTAGAGATGTAAAATTTATGAGCTACCCCCATTATTTTTACATCCCTTATATTCCTATAAATCTATAAATTAATAGAATATGTGTCGAACGAACCGTGGGCTGAATGAGCTAAATCCCAACATGAAAGTAATAAAACGCTTCAAAATACAATAACAGCGCTATGTAGGTCGAATGAATGCAAACGCTCCAGCAAAAAGGCAACTACCGCGAAAAACGCAAACGGAGAAGACCGAGACTCCGGTAGAAGGACCAAGTGGATGTAAACATACCAATCTTTGTTATAACGACTGCAGAAAGCACGCACAAGACCGAAGTTCTTGAAATAACTAAGAAATAGAAAGTAAATAAATCTAGTGCATTCTTTTTGGGTTCCTGAAATTTAATTCCTTTTTTAAGGTGATTCATTTATAGTTAATAAAACAAATTAATGAAGTTGAAAATATGATAAAACTGTAATTGTACCAGCTATTTTTAATTTTTGTACAAAATGGGGTGCCCTCATAACCTAGTTGGTAATGAGCTAGTCTACCAGTGAAAGGGTTTAGATTTCGATACCTGCCGGAGACTCTGGTCTGTTTTACTACAACGGACTGAAGGTCATTGAGCGAAAATTAATAACTTCAAAAGTCGTTACGACTATCGAAATTGCAATTATTAGATTTAACTTCTTTTTTTTGTAGAAGAAATGTTCTAAGTACACAGAAAAAATTATTGCCGAATTATTTTCAAACAAACGCTTGTTTGAAAATTTTTTTGATTTCTACAAATTTTTTTACTGATTCAATCAATATTTTTGTTTGATTTTTATTTAACCAACAAAAATGTGGACAACTCTTCAAAAATTTAATAAGAGCGCTATTGGTTTGAAGTTTTCATAATTTTGTATGAAATATTTAACGCTCTTTAATGTTGTCGTCTTTTTGCATTTTTTTTTATTGATCGTAAGCAACACTTCTTTATGTGAAATATAAGAACTACAACAAAAAACACATGCAGTCTATTTTTGGACGCTTTAAAAAAGTACAGCAATAAGAAAAATGATAAAATAGCGTGACGAGGCTTGTAGTAAAAAAACAACAAAAACAATAGCAGGTAAAAAAAACGTTTCATTTTTTTTAAACAACAGAAAAAACACATTATAAGAAACAAAATAAATTTTTGGTTGGTTTCAAAGTTGTTAAAAAAAAACAAAATCCCGTATTCAATTTTTTCAAATAGATTGTTTAAATACATCAAATACAAAAATAGAATGATGGCGGAAAACATGTCGAGTCGGTCTGCCGCCGTTTTTGGTTACATTTCTTCTTCATTAGCAAAGGAAAGGATAAAGCTACAGTGAGTGATGAAGAAAAACACTGTGAGTATAAATATGACTTCGTTCAAAAATTATTCCAACAAAAAATGTGTATCAAAGCCAGCCGGCCGCTCTGCTCTGCTTCATCTTCGCCAACAGTGCTTGCTTGTGTGCGCGTCATTGCTTGTGCCAAAACTTTTTTGTTTGATTCAGCAAAATTATTTGTTTGAAATTTATATGAATTTCAGTAAACTTTTTGTTTGATTCTGTAAAATTATTTGTTTGAAAAAATCGGCGTTTTTTTCCATAAACAAAATGCAAATAAGTTGTTTGAATATGCGAATTTGTTTGTAGAACCGATTTTAGACAAAAAATTGTTTGATTCTACAAATTTTTTGTTTGAATTGGAAAAATAATTTTTTCTGTGTATAAATATATGGTTCGTATTGGCCAAGTTATAACCTCTAAGGCACACTAGATTTTCTGCCTAAGACGGCATTTACATCTATGCAATTAACGCCGAGTTTTTTTTCTATTTTCTTTTAAAATAGTTGCTACGAAACTTTTTTCACATTTAAATTTACATTTTATTCAAGCATTTTTTCAACTTTTTCAACCCCGTTTTCTTCCCTAGACCTCTTGCTAACAAACAAAAAGTTGCATGTGAAAGTTGCGGCAAGTTGCGGCGTTAATTGCATAATGTTAATGCCGTCTTATTTACTATTTTAGTTTTAAGATTTTTGAAAAAAAGAAATATTGACCTGCTGGATTTTGTCTAAATTAAGTCTCATCCGCCTTTTGATGACTGTATAAGTTTGCTTTTGATATTTTTGCCATCCGAAATATTTTTATACTCTCCACCACTAGTGGTGAAAAGTGATGCCAACTTTTAATTTCTTAAATTGGCTAAATTTAAAGTAAAGAAATAGCTAAAATTAATTTAGGGGGTTAAAACGGGATAATTCGGTAACCTTATATCTCCAAAACTAAAAGAGATGACAATAAAGGTAATACTTATCGTTGTTCTTTAGAAAAACAAGCGGATAGGTGTTTGGTACTTTTTTGAAATTCGGCCCTTTAAGGGAGTAAACGGGTAAAATCTGAATTTTAGTACTTTTTTCCATCTTTTAAACAAATAAACATAGAAACAAAGTTAATACCACATTCGAAACTTATCAAAAAAATACGTATAATAATTTGGTACTTTTTCGAAATTCGAACATTTAAGGGGTGAAAATCGTAACTATTGCTGGTACTTTTTTTTACAAAACATTTTCCACCATTCATTGACATATTCGTGCTAAATTATGGGCTACCACTACAATACTGAAATTTTTGATACTTTAATGGGGGAAAAATATGGTACCCAAAAAAGGAAATACGGGAAATTTTACATTTTACTTTAACTTTTTGGTTTTACTAAAGTAGCGGGTTAAATGCTAGAATTTTAACAAGTGTAAACCTAGAAAAATAAACTTTGGCATACAAATATGTCCACGAAGAAAAAGGAGACGCTAACGAAGTAAAATATATTTACTTCTCTGAAATTGCACATAAAAGATTTTTTGTTGTTGATATTTATTCTTATTTGACCTTTATTTTACAATAACTTTTAATTATTTAAGCTTGAGGTCTTTTTATTTATAAAAAATTATATTTATTTTCTTCAATATTTCGCTAACCTTTGGTTAGCATCGTCAGAAAATTAACAAATTTTAATAATTCCCGGTTCATCTTAAATAACTTTTATTAAAGAACCATATTGGGGTGGCCCCATGTTCCTCTATGGAACCCTGGGATTATATGTATGTATGTATGTATAAATATAATTCAGTTTTAGTAACAATAAATTAAACAAAAGAACTAATCTTTGAAGAGAGATGAGTACAAATTATTGCTGAAATTTATTTCTTTATTGTTACAGTCATTCGCGTTAATTAATTAAGACAACTTCAGCTTTTCCTCTAACAACGATGCAAACAGTTTTGCATATTTGATTTTATTTGATTTTTTCGGTTGAAGTTTCTTTCCCGATTTAGTTTGTAAACATCAAATTTAAACTATATTCTAAGAATTATTTTTCTTATATAAGTTTTTTGTCTTATTTACAAAAGTTTTAGTCAAAAATGTTGATATCAAAAACAAGCAACAAATACTGATACATCATAGATATTTCCACACTAGACTTTAATTGCACTAAAATTTTAATTATTTACTTTTTCAAAACTTTTTTCACACGCCTTGTACTCGAACCGAATTTTAAATGTCAATTGCAAAGTAATTGCGAATCTTAAACAGCATCACAAACGATTTTTTGGTTTAACACACATTTTAAAGCAAATGCAATTCATTGTAAATCTGACTTACAGGTGATTGCTATATTTTTAAGTGTTATGTTGCAAAAATGGTAATTACTAAAAATAATGGCACAAGAAAATAAAAAATAAATAATTAATTTTAAATTTTTCGTGTCATTATTTTTAATAATAATTTCAGTAATTTTTTTTAAAGAGGAAACTTTGCCAAAAAAAAAAAAAGAAATGAATTTTATATCACAGTTTTAAAAATTTTCCTAGTAAACTACAATTAAGACATGGGAAAAAAGAAAAATTATAAATCATCGTTTAAATTGGATTAAATCTATAAGAAAAATTTTAAATGCAACTTGTTTTTTTTTTTGCAGACGGTTGTAAATATAGAGCATCAGGTTTGTTGCTTAAGTCTTTCTTTTTTTCTCAATTAAAAAAAACAATGTTGCCTCAACTGTTCAAATTACATACTCAAGTGTTATACAGGCTGATAAACTCTAATCATGGGTTGTTACAGTTTCTTTTCGATTTTATTTTTTTTTTTTATTTTTTCGTATTTCATGTTTTTGTTTTCTCTTTCTTTTTTTACATAATTGTTGAATTAACAGGATTAAATTTAAAGGAAATTTAAACCAAAATAACACATTTCCTGTCATTAAATTGACTTGAAGTGGAAGAAAAAAAAACAATAAACAAGATATTTTAACTATTAACCCAATTATAAATAAAATTTTGAAACTTTTTTTCTTAAACATCCATGATCGATGCTGTTTTACTGATTTCCTTTTTGATTTGTAAAATTTAAAGTGTTTTTGTTTTAGAAAAAAAAAATATTAATACGCTAATTATCTATTATACGTTAAATATTTTTTTTTTCTTTATAACATACATTTAATTTTTAACATCTCATATTTTGTAACATTTGAAAAAAAAACTAAGTGGTAAATGCCACTTTGTTATGCAATAAAGAGAAAACATTTTTCAAAAACAGCTCTTAATTTTTAAAGACAAAATATACATAAATTAAAAACAAATTTATTTAGTTATTTATACTAAACTGTAAATAACTTGTACTAAAATCTTGTTTTAACGTTCAACTCATCTCAAAATCCACACACAAACACTCACCCAAGTTTAAAAAAAAAACATGAGTTGGAGTGCGACTGGTTCATACCCAACTCAACTCACAACTGTGATGCAACTTTAAGATTTAAACAAAAAATTAAATGAAAAAATATGTCAGATTATTACATTTACTTTTGGTTAAAAAAAGGATTATTGTTGATTTGCCAAAAAATTGCTTTTTACAGGTTTATAAAAAAGTTAATAAAAAAAAAAAAACACTTTTCAAAAAGTCATATGCACACGTACATTAAACCACATGCAACTTAAATTCCTAAACAATAATTTTAAAATGACTATGTGTGTGTGTGCTTTTTTATTAAAACGAATTTAAAAGAAACGCTTTGTTAATTGTAATGCTTTATTAATAATAAATATTGAGTGATTCATTGTGATATAATTTTTAATAACATGTTTTTCGTTAAACAAATTATGTATGAGCCACATTTCGACGCAGTCTTTAGCTAAAGTATTAAAATTTCGTAATGTTAAACTTAAAAAATGTGTTGATTCCTGCCACAAGCAGTTGCTTTCGCATATTGTTTGTGTATTTTCAAACTTAGGTGATTTTTGTCACTTATTCTTAGTACGTCATTGAACGAAATAGTTAAAAAACAAAATGCAGGGACGCACATCGCTGGCTTATCACGTCTTATCCTGAATATGTAAGATCAATTTGAACATGCCATTCAGATGTAGTATTGCGGAAAAATCGCCTAGATCAACCTAAAAGGTTTGAAGACGATGAACTGGAGACATTATTAAAGCACTTGTAAGCAGCTAAAAGCAAAAAAATTGGGTAGCAAACGAGTAAACCTTCGCCTAACCAATACCCACCTGGGTGGTCATTATGGTTTTATATCTTTAATGATTTTTCTTAACCTTTATGTCAACAGCAGAAAAATCATACTTACGTCAACAGCTAGCATACCCGGGTATGCAAACCCATTTTATTTTTTATTCATAAATTCTTAAAATAAGCAGACTTATGAAACTCTTAAGAGCGGGTTTTTTACTTAGAGTTTAAACCAGGATCAATAGTAAGATTTGTTAATCTTATTATAAAATTAATCTAGCCTTAATCCTCTGTGGCGTTTTTGAGTGAAAGATTAAAGCTTTTAGCATTGCCATATGAATTGACAATACTTTTATGTATAAGTATGGCAGTTTAAAACAAATAAAATTGTCGTCAAATTTCTGTTCTTAACGTGAAAAAGAAGAAGAAAAGGCGAGAATTTTGTATTGTGTTATATAATATTATATGTTTATAAATATATATTTATTATTATTGGAGCTTTATTTCATAATTACTTTTAATTATTTAAGCTTGAGGGTGGAATATTTAATAAAACTTTAAATAAAAAAAAAAAATAAAAAATATTTCCTTTTATAAGCTGTTCGTACTTTTGAAAGTTCTGTCGCAAGTTTAAACCACCAACTTTGGGCGTTTAAACTTGGCAACAAAATGAAATAATCGACTACCCAAAAACGAATTTCAAAGATTAGTTCTAATTTAATCGCTGATCTTTATGTCAAAAACTGGCTCTAAATGTAATAATATAAACGTGCAATATTATTTGTTTTCATATACATACCCATATGGTAGGAATGAAAAAATGACCAGATCCATGGTCTCATTTGTCCAATCTTATTAAAACATCAAAATATGTAAGAAACCACTTTCTATGAGGATATCATGAAGCAATTTTATAGCCACTTTCAGAGATAAAACGTTTCTAAATTCAAAATATACCCGGGTATGAAGCCGTTGACATAAAGCTTAAATTTGCTTCAGGTTACTGGAAATTTTTACTCCCTTAAAGCATGAACGAAAAAAATTTTTTGACAAAAACTTGTTCATCGCCTATAAACATATGTATGTATGTGTAGAACCACACGGCTGTATGTTGTTTATCAATGTAAATACATAAGTAAAAATCCTTGGTAAGGCGAAGGTTAAATTTCATGTGCAAAACTCAGATTGAAAGCAACAAAAAACCGATTCATTCCCGGCAATTGAAAGTAAATTTATTGCGTTGACCCGAAGTGTTAGAAACTGAACCCGCTGAAATGGCATCACTGCACTGCATCTGATGCACAGCGCGTTTGTAAGAACAACATCTGGCATAACTGCAAATGCCAGCTGATCAAAAATATACAGCAAATGCAGCTGAGCAAAAAAATCTAAAACATGAATCACGAAAGTGGCTAAAAGATATTTGCCTGCATTAATAAAAATATTTAAAATTTAATTAAGGTTTAGAAAACAAATTTTAAATGAAAATGTTCCCTAATAAACGTTTATTAAATTTATTAATCGTTTATAAATACAGGGGATTGTGTTCAAAAATCTAACCAAACTGCAGAGTGAAACAAGGCGGCATGAAATAACCCCCCAAAATATAACCCCCCAAAAAAATAATGAAATAACACCCCAAAACGTGGGGCCTTATTTCATATACAATAAAGCCCTAATTTTGAAAATGAAATTAGCCCCCAACGAAATAAAATAACGCCCCAAACATAAATGAAATAATTCCCTTATTTTTGGGGGCTTATTTCATATATGAAATAAAACCCCAATTTCTGAAATAAAATAAGAGCCCAGTATATGTAAAACAATCAATTATACACTTTTGCTTTAAAGAATCACGCAATAGATATCATGGTATTATATACCAAACACAAGCTTCGACAACTAAGGCTTTTCTGCATAGCCGTCCTTCGGCCGGGCGCAATGACTTTTTCCTCTATGGTATAACAAACACCGGCTTCGCTAACTAAAGCTTCTCTATATAGCGCCAGGATTTTTACCTCTATAGTATAAAAATTCCGACTCGACCCGGCTACGCAGAGAAGCTTTAGTTAGCGAAACCGATGTTTGGTATACCATATAGAAGAAAACCACTGCGCCCGGCCGAAGGCCTGTTATGTAGGGCAGCTTTATTTATCGAAGCCGGTTTTCTGTATACCAAAGTGGATAAATCCTTGAGCCCAAAAACTTTTTCATTATAAATTTGAAAATGAAATAATCCCCCAAAAAATATATTGGGGCTTTATTTCATAATGATTTTTTGGGGGATAATTTCATATGAAATAGTACCCCAATTAAAAAATTGAAATAACACCCCAAACAAAATGAAATAACACCGCAAAAATCGTTTTTGTTGTTCTCTGTACAAACTTTTGGGGGGGTTATTTCATTATTTTTTTGGGGGGTAATATTTTGGGGGGTTATTTCATGCCGCCGTGAAACAATGTTGAATATTCATGGTGCCAAGATAATGCCCCGTATTTCGAAGAACCAAAAGAGTCTAAACTATTGTGAATTGTTTAAATCGAGCCAGACGATCACCGGAGAGCTGTACCTTTAAAGCGATATTAAGATAAAAACGCCTTGAAAATAAGACCAGCACAACATATTGCGAAAATCAAAAGCTATATAAAAAAATAATGGTCGTGAGTTTTGTCGCCCTCTATTCTATTTTACAAGTAAAATAAAGTGCTTAGTTTGGATTTGCCAAATCTTATATGTATATTAGGGTGGTTACAAGAAATCAATGTTGGATTTTCCATCGGCGCAACTCCCTAATATGTGCCATTAGCATAGAAAATGCGATTGACAAAGTTTCAGCCCAATCGAAACTTTCTCAATTGCATTGTCTATCCTATTGTCTATCCCGACGGAAAAATTAACATTAATTTCTTGTAACCACCCTAATGTATATGTAATAACAGCTTCAAACTATGCGAGATGTCCCTGCAACAATATTCGCTTATGCTTTTAGTGTCCCTTCAAGAACTCGTATACTTTCAGACGTTACGTTTAAAGTTGCAAGTTACAAGCTGCAAATTAACGTTTAAAGGCATATTTCACCAATTCTATTAAAATATCAATTGAAGCAGATGCGCGAATATCGTTGTAAAAGCCACTTTTTGCAAAAACTGTTTTTTTGCAGATAACCGTTAACATTAAACCTCAAATCACCCAAATTTATGCACCTTAAAGCCTTCAAAAAAGGGCATACAAAGAGTCAGCTAGTGGAAGAACGTTGTAAGTTACTTAAAAATGATACAAAGTAAAGGGTTTTAAACGTGGAATGACGTTTTAAAAGCCATCAGTCATGATGCTTTGTGTAGTGTAAGAACGTTTTAAATGACATCGTGATTGTGGATATGAAACGTTTTTCCACTAAAAAAAAAATAAAATAAAAATTTTTAATATCATTATTTTTAATAATCTAAAAAAAATAAAAAATTTATAATCTTGCCTGTTCAAATCTTTTTTTTGCTCTCCTGAACAAAAATTATTTTGTAACTTAACACGTTATTCGCGGCTGTGCTTCAATTAATGTTTAAAATTCGTTTTTCATGTCAAATTAAAATAAAATTGTATGAAAAACGATATGTATTTAAATATTAATTGGTATTTAAATAGAATTGGTGAAGTAGGCCCTGATTCTCAAATTCAAGTTAACTCTTAAATTTTAGATTTTTTTACAGAACATGTTAAAGAAGAACATCGAATTTTTGCTTGATTTTACATTTCTTGCGACGTTGTTTACCCCGCAAGCATTTCTACACCCATTGTGGCCAATCTTGCATTTTAAAATTTGTAAAAAAGGGAGGGTGCAAAATATTGCAATACGGGTGAAACCTCCTACTCCCCAATCTTCTAAACTTATCAACCGGTTTTCTTAAAATTTGGCATGCAGACAATGTAACATCTGAAAGAGAATAAGGAATAGGGTGTGAAATAGGGTAAGAGGGCTAAAAGCTCCCCCTCCCTTTATCTTCGTAACTAATCAACTGATTTTTTTTTTTTTTTGAAATTTCACAGGCAAATAGTGCTACAGTTGAAAAGAACTATAGCCTATAGTTTTTATTATTTAGGGCGTGAAATAGAGCAAGAGTGGTAGAAGCTCCCCCTCCCTCTATCTTCTTAACTAATCAACCGGTTGTCTTTAAATTTGCCATGCATACACTGTAACATCGGAGAGAGGACAGGGCATTAAATAGGGCAAGAGGGGTAAAAGCTCCGCCTCCCTATATCTTCTTAACTAATCAATTAATTTTCTTGAAATTGGGCGGGCAAATAGTGTAACATCTGGAAAGAATTATAGCCTATAATTGTTTCTTAAAATTTGGCTAGCAGACATTGTTACATATGAAAAAAATAAGTTATATGGCAAAACAGCGTTTGCCGGGCCAGCTAGTATTTTATAATTATTACTTTATTTTATTAAACATAAATTTTTATTTTGTTTTGATTTTTTTTTTTTGAGAGCTAGTTCAGTTAAACTAACGATTATTGTTATCAATATTGGAGATGATAGAACATTTTTCCTGTTTCGCAGCATGTTTCAAAATGAAACGACCTGTTTCGCTTTCAAAATTTTGTATGGCAAAACATGTTGTTTCAATCATGTTTGGAGTGCGAAACAGAAATGGGAGAGCGAAACACAAATATTGCTGTCCATGTGAACATAGTATTAACCCTCCGCCAATACCAGAAATGTTATTTTTGTTTCGGCTAGACTTTCGGTGCGGGCTTTAAATCCAGTCGTATTTAGTTAAAAAAAAGTTAACTGGCTACTTTACTCTATCCGGGTAATCTATGGCAGAGTCAATTGGCCTCCCCCAGTTTCAATTTAATAGTTTAAAGTTCATAAATTTTATTAGCAAATATGTATTTTCCTATTTCCGTATTTACAACCCAAATACGAGTAACTTACAGCGTTTTAAGTTTCTGATTCAACATGTCATAACAGAAATGTATTTGGGAAAAAAAAATTATTATTCGTTTGTTAACAACCCAGACTTTGTGGTGTCATAAGCTTTTTTTGATTTTTTTTTTTTTTAATTTTTCGGAATATTTCTTATAAACATTTTTTTCATACATTTAAACAATTGTTAGACGTTACTGTTATTTTTTTAAGTTTTATTCAATTTTTTCAATTGTTTAGTGTTGTCTGGATGTCTAAATATTTAGTTGTAGTTCGTTCGTTCGTTCGTTTGTTTGTTCTCATGTTATCAGCTTCATAAATATTTAGTTGTACATATAATTATTTTCCTATTATTGTTATTATGTTGTTGCTATTGCTGTTTTAGCTTTTTAGCTATTTAAAATATCATGTTTTGTTTTCTGAAATTTGTTTAAAAATTAAATACATGTTGTGCATTATTTTTTATTACTGCATTTAAATTTGCATTTTTCAAAACAAATTTATAGTTCATTATTTTATTTCGTTTTTTTTTTTATTTTTTTGCTTCTGCTAATGGGTTTTTGGTAATAAATTTAATGAAATTATGTGAATAAACCAAAACAAAAAAAAAAAAGGTTTTGTTAAAAAATTCTCACAGTTTAAAAATTCATTCAGAAATTTTAACAAAAAATTAAGATTGAAAATCTGAAATTAAAAATAAAAAATATATCAGATTGCAAAGATTTAGCGGTTTGTGAGCAAAATATTGTTTAGAGACAGGAAATTGTTTTCTTTTCGTTAAATATTTGTCGGCTTAATTCTTCAATTAATGTAAAAGCCTCTTACAGATTGTGTTTGAAGAATACACAATTAATTTAAAAAAAAAAAAACATTAAATATTTTTTACCCCCGTATTCATAAATTATGTTTGTTCAAATAAACCCATTAATTTCTGTTTTAAATTTTTTGTCGACGTTTTTATACCCTTCACCGAAGGTAAAAGGGTATATATAACTTTGTCATTCCGTTTGTAATTTCTGCAATATTGATCCTACACCCTATAAAGTATATATATTCTGGGTCCTTATGAAAAGCAAATTCAAATCCGGTTGTCCGTCTGTCTGTTGAAATGGGTTTTCCGAAGCCCCCAGATATGATGGGGACTTGGTTGGGGTATCTTACTGTCAGGTATTCTTATTATAATTTTGCTATTGAAATTCAGCCAGATCGGTCCACAAATGGCTGAGATTTGAGCAAAAAACCACGACTACCTCTAATTTTTTACAAAAATCCCTTGTGTTTGTTGTATTTTTATTACTTTTTGCTGTATATCTGGGAAACGGCAAAAGCCCAAGTTTCCAAATTAGGTACACACATTAAGGTTGTCAATACACACCATCCTACAAAATAAGGGCGGGATTGGAGAAGTGGGCGTGGTACCTCACGTACAAACAAAATTAAAAATTGTATAAAAACCTAAATTTTAGGGCTGCCATATGTCTTATGGATATGACTTATATACCAAAATATCGGAAAGTTTTAGTAGAACATATTTTATAAAAAACTCGGGAAAATCGGTTCAGATACAAAAAAGTTATGACCAAACATTAAACGGGCCATATTTCATTTTAATGATATTCAAACAACGTTCTTTCATGGTTTAGTTGTCTAGGCGGTGTGTTAAGTTAGAAACTGTGAGTTCTCTGGTTCGAATCTTGTTTTTTTAAAAAGAAAATTTTTTTTTAAAATTTTTATTTTTTTTTATGTTCTAAAAACGATTTAAAAAAAATATTTACCAGTTTTCGGTTTTTAAATTTAATTTATAATGAAGTTTAAAGTATTATAAATATGTATGTATACATATGTAAAAATTATTTAGTTTTTGTCTAGTTGCTCTGTATTCTGCTCCCACAATGGTGAAGGGTATATAAGATTCGTCACAGCCGAATATAGCACTCTTACTTGTTTTTTTTTTAATATTGATATTAAAATTAAAACAAAACAAATTCCATAAGATTAACCCACTTTTCTAATTTGCAAACGTTAAAACAAAATTAAGATTTTAATGAAAACGGACACATTAGAAAGTTTTTGATAAAAATACTGAATTCCCCAAAGTGTTTCTTTAAATTAGGGAAGTAACGATACGCCTTTTTGCCGAATCGATACCGATTCTTAATAAAAAAAATATCGGCGCTACTTATAATTACACGAATATCAAATTTAAATTCAAGGTTAACTCAAAAAGAGTAATTTCTTTATTATACAAAATAATATATATATATGTTCCTTTAACTCCCACTGGAGCATAGGGCGATCTTAGGCGGTATAACCTTAACAACCACACAGAGGAAATTCTGTTGCCAACCTGGAGTGTCAGCGAACCCTGAATGGCCAAAGTGCGTCTCAGGAAGTAGGAGATCGCGAATGCTGGATCCTCTGAAACACTGGCTCCAAAATACAGCACGTTTGGGTGTTTAGATAGCAGCCCTATCACCAAACTAGGGAACGAAGGCTAGCAACCTACGTTTCTGAACTTAAATTCCTAACGAATCGCATACAAAATAACTGTGTAAGAAATTATTAATAACACTGCGGAACAGTAAGTTTGCGCTCTGAAATTTGATTGCAAATTTTTAATAATTTGAGGTCGCCGATTTCAAATCTTGTCTCCATTTTTCTCTATCAGCTCTAGTTTGCGAGATATACCGTTATGTCCAAAATTAAGGCACTTTCACTTCATGTATTGGAATAACTTGAAAACGGTGTACCATATTCAGTTAAAAAAGAAATCCGAAACTCGGCAACAATAAAAAATAAAGACGCGACAAAAATCACAGTTTTGGTCTAAAAACATTTAGCTTAACATAATTTCAATTGAAATGAGGGTTGTTTCATTGAAATCGGTGCACAACTTTTGATTTGATTCACAATTTACTGAGAAAACTGAATATCGATTTTCATACACTGAAAGAATTTTCTTCGCAATACCAATGAATTTTGACATTAATCCCATGAAAAATTGCATTAAAAAGGAACCTATGCAGCGCTTCGTTGGATCGATGAAACCTGTTTCATTAAAAGGATTAAATGAAACATTACATAAGATCTATGAATATTATTCATTGGATGAATACTTTAAATAAAGTAATTTTTTTTTTTTTTTTTTTTTTAATTTTTTTATTTTTTTTTAATTATTTTTTTTTTATCTTTTTTTTTTTTTTTTATTTTTTATTTTTTTTCTGTCTCTGGTGGGATTCGTTCGCGCAACTTCGGTGCTGATAGACTAGCTGACTACCAGCTAGTCTACCAAGGCAGTGTAGTTTTTGTATTAAAAAACTATGTTTTTTACTCAATTAAGAGCGTGAATATGAGATTAAATTTTCCATAATAACAATAACAACGTTGATTGAAAGTGGATTGAAAGTTTTTGTTTCATTACTATAATGACATTTTTATTGTCATAATGAAAATTTAAATTTATGAAGGCAATTATTGAAATATGTTGCTTTTATAAAAAATTTTTTTGATTTCATAAATTTAGTGGCATACATGTAACATTCGATGTATGAAATTATTAAATCTTACATTTTTTAATTAACAATTAAACATTTTTTTAAGGAAACTATAATTTTGTATTAATTGATGAATATAGTTATGTTTGTATATTGTTTTTTTATGTTCCCAATTAAAATTTTTTTTTAACTTGGATAAACTTAAGTTTTCATATATCCAATGAAAATTTTTAACGTAATTACGAAATCCAATGAAGCGATTTAAACGAAAATACTTCATTATAACTATGAAATTCCATTTAGACAATGAACGTTTTCATTTACCCAAGGAAAGTTTTTTTATGAAAATGATTCATTAAATATATGAAGCATTTTTCTTTCAGTGTACAGAGCGCACAAAAAAAGTTCAAATTTGTTCCCTTGTGTGGTTAAAATTGATTTTAATAAAATTCTAAAAACAACAAATTGAATTTGAATTCATGTTAAAACTAACAAAAATTAATTTATTTTTAAACAAAAAAACAGTTTAAGCGATTATAAATATTTAAAGTTAATAAGATTTTTGTTAAAAAAAACAAAGTGTTTCTCAACTTTTGCGGGGATAGACGATTTCGGAACTCCGCTTTAAGCAGACTTGCCAACTTAAGTATTTCTGCGCCTCGAGGTATATCTAGACATCTTATTTAGCTGAGGCTCAGCGTAGGATAGACAGAGGATCATCCTTCTTCAAATTTTCATTTAAGATTTTCACAAACCCTTCAAAGGTCAGTTCTTGTAGACTTATCAGAGCTTTTACTAGGTGAAGGAGTCTTCAACACTTTTGGAATGCAGAGTCTTAATTAGACGTTTTTTGTCTTTAAAATTTTCTAGCTTTGTATCGAACGTAAAGAATTGTGGATAAGCAATAGATGTCATTATTATTTTAGCACTCAAATCTTTCATTCAGAGCTAATTCTACGTAAGTCGCCAGTTTAGAACTCTGAACTATTCCGCATCTCAGTTTATTAATTTTTTGTATTTTCTAATAAATAATAAAGTAGTATAAAAATAAAATAATAAAAAATAGCGTCATAAAATGTAGCAGTGGCTTTGCTTATGGATTTTGTGGTCTATTCGAAGTAAAAATTTGTAGCAAAATGATTTTTATTTTCACAAAATTCGTTAAAAATTAGCAGAAAATTCTTAAAACGTATAAATTTATTTTACCATTATGGTGCAAAGCACAGAAAACTGCATCAGTCCAAAAAGTAGTAGGGTAAAATTGTATAGACAACTTACACAGCAAACGCGTTGAACGCATATACGTATCGAAAGTTATCCTAGTTCCTACTCTAGCATGCGTCTTGAAAAATGGTCAAAAAGTAATAAACGCGTAGAACGCGTGGGGCGGACCTTCAGTTTAAGAATTAAAAGAAACAATTTATTATTCTGTTTGATTTTTTGCTCTGCTTTGAATACGTTATTGCTCTTAGAGGGAGTTTAGACGGTGTCTATTCAGACATGTCTAACAAACACGTTTGTTTTGTTTGTTGGTGATCGGGGTAGAGAAGAAAGAGGGGTTGCCAAACAGACATGAAATGAGTTTTCATGTTTGTTTATATGAATTTCCATGTTTTTAATTTGTATGTATATTAGACTATTATACATGAAAACAGACATGTTTGGAAAGACATCGTAAAAAGATAATAGGTTCTTGGAAGCATGTTTAAAAGAGAATGTTAAAAAGCAGACATGTCTGAAAAGACTCCGTGTAAACTCCCTCTTAGTTGTAATGCAAATATAAAGCTTTGTTAACAATAGGCAGCCACATTTTCACTGGTGTTCATAATAGAGCAAACCTTTTTTTAGCGACCACACACATTTTAAATAACGAAACCGTTTGCAAATTTTGCCCAAAACATCATTATTTATTTGTTGGAATATTTTGTTAAAACTTTCATTCAAAACTAAGTTTTAAGTTTTAATTTATTGAGACTTTTTATTTTTTTTTTAAACAAACTTAAAATTATTATAATATTAGAAGGAAAAAACTTAAAACTATAATAGAAACTGGGAATTATTTCCTTGCGAAGGTTACTTTATATTATATTAAAAATTTTTTAATTTTTCGAATTTATTCTATGAGCTAAATTTCAGTTATGTATTTTATAAAGCTTTTTTGTGATAGTCCTATTCCTTCAATTTTTCAGAAATGACTTTTTACGCTACCAGACTATTATTTAGTATTTCTTGTTACATTTTACCTTAGCTTTCCGTTGGAAAGCAATGAGGTATATTGTATGTACAGAAAAATTTACAATTATTAGACACCAGCAGAATGTAATGCATTTTCTGGCCCGCTACGGCCTTCGTCAGCATTCTTTGTGTCTCACTGGATAGTGTTACTTTATAAATTGAATGTATTTAACTCAACTATATTAACAAATAGAAACTGGGAATTATTTCCTTCCGAAGGTTACTTTATATTATATTCAACATTTTTTAATTTTTCGAATTTATTCTATGAGCTAAATTTCAGTTATGTATTTTATAAAGCTTTTTTGTAATAGTCCTATTCCTTTTTTTTCATTTCTAAAAAATTGAAGGAATAGGACTATTACAAAAAAGCTTTATAAAATACAAAATATCGCCGATACCGATATATCGGCAAAACCGCTGCATCCCTATTTTTAATGTTATACTTTAGTTTAAATTTAAACTGTAATTTTAATATAATTGCAATAAATTTAAAAATTGTACCGTGATTCTTGAAACAAGTTTGAGGCAACACGATTTACATTTAAAATTTCCCCCTCTATCTATCTAGCTATCTTTAAAAGGGAACCGTCTGTCAAATACCAGCATAGCTGCCAGATTGAATTGGTTAATAATCGTCAAATCTTTTAATAATTTTAAATAATTTTAAAAAGTAAGAAAATTTGGTACCACATGAACTAAAGCCGAGCGATATTGAACACCTATTTAATCTAATATAAAATATCTAAGAAAACTGTAACATTGAGCAAATGTGATGCTAAATTGTATGTATCGTTTTTAAATAAAGCGTATTTTGCATAATGGAACTGCTAAGCCATAACAATTGCTGCCAATCAAATAAATAAAAGTTTTTTAGAAGCTAAATAATGTGAAAATTTATTCAATCATCAGTAGTCCATTTTTGTACCCAAACATCGTCAAATCTGGCAACCATGAATACCAGTAATGCATTTTGAGTGTTTTGGTTTTGGGCTGAATTGACGATATTTTTGGAATATATTTGATTATTGCGTTAAAGTAATATGTAATAACAAAGACAAAACTGCACATTGTTTTAAAGCGTTTTTGTCCATTTTTGTTTCATTTAAATACAACACACTTTTATATTTCACAAGCACTATTATGTAAAAGCTACACAAAATTAAATTTTTTAATACAAAATTTTATTTATATATCAAAATTTGTTTTACTGTTGCCGTTAATTGGCATTCTCAATAAAATTTCATGAAGATCGGTCCATAATTTACAATATGTCTAAATATGACTCACATTAGTTCTATTAGACTAGAGCCTTCATTCACCATGATAGCAACAATTTGGTTTAACTTCTATCTCATATTTTTCCCAAATTATTTAATATATTTACACCCACACCACAATAGTGGAGAGGGTATTATGCATTATGCAAGGACCACGAGGGGCAGATAAAAGGCAATTTCTGCCTCTCAGAAACTATCAAACCGATTTTAATGATATTTCAAACATAAATAATTCCCTATTCATTTAGGCATACACTCTCGCAAAATTTGTTTTAAAACATTGTGGTGTAGGGCTTGACCGACTATACTTTCTTACTTGTTTCCTTTAATTTTTTGAACAAAAGAATATGTTTTGAAAAAAATAGTTTATACGTAAAAGATTTTCGACCAAAATGTGTGTGCTTTTAGAAAAATTTTTGTGTTCTTTGCTTACAGCCAGTAAAAAAACTGATGTTATTGTGAACCTGGCTTTGAAATTGTGATGTAAAATTTTATAAAAATTAGTTCTTAGTTTATCATCGATCTACTCCGTACACAGAAGTACATTCCTACTTTAATTTTAAAATCAAGTTTACTTTTTTTAAAACTATTAAATAAAAATAAGAACTCTGGGAAACTGAAAGTCCTTTAATAAGCTTAAGTAAACTAATGTAAAAAGGATTTGTATCGTTCAAAAACCTTTTTAAAGTTCGAAATAATATTATTGCCAATAAAATATTTAATCTTGATCACTGTGTCTGAAAAATTTCCTACAAAATTTTAAAAATTGTTTACTTTATTATCAACTTAATTCTTAAGTCTTAATTATGTTTAATGCACAATCAAAATGCTTGATGTCAAACTCGTGTAAGCGTGCATTTGGTGTTACACGGTCAAACTTTCTCATCAAGCGCTATGGTAGCATTAGTGAAAATATGTTTGTGTGTGTGATACCGACGATGCTGGATGGAAAATCAACAAATTTAGATATGACGGCGAATATAACGGCCAGCACACGCACAAGAGTGAATTCGCCTGCATGGCAAGCATTTTGACCGTGTACAGACAGACCCCTTAACGATAAGGCCGAATATCTAAATTGATTTGATTTTCCATCCAACATCGTTGTTGCCACACACACATACCTACAAGTTATTAATTCATATTATTTTTTGTATTGATTTAGCATTTAAAATTTTAAAAATAAAACTTTCAAACTACATAAAACCAATTAAGAAACGATTTCTTACGCAATATAACTTAGTTATCAACACTAAAGGCCAACAACATCCTGCTGTTGCATACAAAAACTATCCAACGAATGTCAATAACATTTCCTTAAAAAGAAATAAACTTGTTAATGTTTCTTGCAACTTGTTATTGCAAATCGATTTTTCCTTTTATATATTTGTTAACTCAAGTTTAATTTTGTTACATTTTTTATTAAAAATGAGTTTAGCTGGCAAAAAAAATATGAAAAAAATTGCGACAGCAAAAAACACATTCACATAATATTTTAATGTTGTTTTTTTTTTTTTTTTTTTTTTTGTAAGGCGGAAGTAATAAATGACAAACACGAACCAAAAAAATAAAAAATTTTACTGCAACAACCAAAAATAATAATGAAAATTAAAAGACTTTAAGCGAAATTTTAGAAAAAACAGAAACAAAAAATTCAAAATAAAACTGCCAAAATCCAGAAACTACATCTCCCATTGTGTTTTACAAACACACATTGTAAACGAAATCGAAAGTTTAAAACAAACCAGACCGACCAGACAACCAGCCAGATAATAAAAAAAAAAACAACTACAACATCGAACGCAACCACCAACAAAGAAGCAAAAATTATGGGCCAAAACACCAGCTGAAAATGTTAGCAGGAAAAAAGTATTAAAGTAAGTGAAGAAGAGAAGTGTTGCTTGGGGACAGCGTTGCCATTGTTGGTCTTTTCCGACCAAATTTAGGCAAAAATACAAAAATAATTTTATATCAAAGTAATTTTTGGGAATAAAAAATTTTTTAATTCACAAGATTTTGTTTGTCGTGCTTAATTCCCAATTTTCCACTTCTCCAGAAATGAACTTGAAGTTGATAGAATGCCTTTTACGTCACTTGTGCAGCCATCCATCAAAAGCTGAGAAGTCTTGTGTGAACAAACCATTCAAAACACTTTTTGTCAACAAAAGAACCTTTTTTTTGGTTTGTATTTATTGTTCCAGACTGCCATTCTGATCGAATTAATTCTCTCATTTTCGAAATTCTTTTTTTATTTTTTTTATGTCCGCAACCAGCTCTCTGTTCCAGGGAATGTATTTTCTTCAGGATACTTAAAATCTTTCTAAAGATTCAAATTTTGTCCGTTCAAAAGAGATGCCCGCTTTTAAGAGCTGTCCCCAAAGAGAGCTTTTACTGTACAGCTTTGTCATGCATATGGTTGTGCAAAACAGAAACATATTTAAATAAATTGAGCGAAATCATGCGAAAGAAAATATGTTCTCATGGAAAGTATGCGTGGCAGTGAGTCATAAGTGAGTATATTCTCATCCTGAGTGTGCGTGACCGTAAGATACGCGCACTTCTGTGCTTTAGATTTTTAAAAATATGTAAAATTTCATGAAATTCGGATAATTTTTGTGAAAGTTATTGCATCATTTCTTCAAAAGACACTTGACAGGACGAAAAGTCCTTTTGCAATTGCGGTAAAAACTAACCATTTAGGTTTATACATTTTTATTTTGAATATCAAAGCAAATACAAAAATATTTACTTTTATGAACATGGGCGGTAGGCATGTCCCTTGTTTGATTTTTTTCAAAACTGGATTTTTCTTAACTAAGGCAAATGCAACTACTACACGAAACTTCAGAAGTCTGCGTCAACTGCTTTTCTTTTTTTTTTTAAATTAGATTTTATTTTAGCTAATACGGCCTAAAGTTTTTTTATGTAATTAAATTCTTTTATTTTAAAAAAATTTATCCGTTTCAAAATAAGTTTGAAACAGCTAAAAAAAATTCAGCGGCAACGCTGGTTGGGGATGTATTGTTTGTATCTGTGTGATTACCAAAATTCAAAGTGTGTGAGGTCAGTACAATACAATTTTTGATTTGTTTTTCTTTTTTGTTGGTTAAAGACAATCTTTAATAACAAGTTTGATTTAATTTATGAATCTGTTATTGATCATAATAATAACAAATCAATATCAATTAGGTCTTTTTAGTAATCAGACTTTCGTTTTGGGAATGTAAAAGATGCAGCAAAACAAAACCGGTAACAAGTTGTTCCTTGAGAGTTAAAAAGAAATAAACATTTTCAACACATTCAATAAAAAGTAAAAGTGGTCAAACTTGTAATCAAGCCAAAAACTCTGACGTTCATACAGAGAAGGTCGTTTCAGAAAAACTTTAAAGCAAAAAACATAAATGTAATAAACATTAAATAAATAAAATGAAACAAAAAAAATCGATTGATATAATTTTTATCTTCACATGATGCCCGGTATTCAGGTTGAATCTTATGAAGATTATTAAGATTATGAACCGTATAATTATCATTGTGCATCATTTGCATGTTTCTCTTTCAATTTTTTGTTATAAGATTTACATTATTTTTTTTATGTTAAATACTGCAGTTATGACACAGGCCAAGACCACATTTCCAATTTGTTGTTGTCAGACAAGGTCATTTTTAAAAACGATTAATGGTCTCATCTTCTCGGACGTTGTTGTTACTGTTCCATGTTGGCATAATAAAATGTTGACAAGAAATGTTTTTAAACTAATTAAAGATACACATTGTGACTGTCAGAAATTATGTAAATTTAATTTATGTTTTTTTTATATATTTATTGTTGTTTTTGCTGCTGAGATAATCAAAAGACACACACACATATGACGGCAAAAATGATGGTGTTAATGAGGCAAAGAAATAGATTAAAGTGACGACGACGATGATGGCCGAAATATCCACAAATTGGCTAGTTTTATATGGGCGAGTGTGTCATAAACTATTTCACAATTTCTTCGAAACAAAAATACTGATAGGAATCTTTTAAATACGTAATAATATCCAAATGTATTTTAGTGTTGTCAACCTCATAACGAAGAGGATTACTGTCGCCATCATCATCATCACACTTAGTTTATCTTTATAATTAATAGTGGAAACAGCTTTTTTTCTGGTTACACAAATCAGCGTTTTTTTTTTTAACAAGTGCACTGGCACTGTTGTGGCCGCAATGACTCAAAATGAAACAAGATAAATGCAGTTTTTGTAAGAAATAATCATTGAACAGTGTAGAATAAAAACTAGCACAAATTTTTTAAAGAAAGTTATTTTCGTTAAACGGATAATTTTTGAAAAAATATGTATGTATATGTTAAATTCAATCCAAAATTCACTTAATTTTAACCCATACAATTAAGTGCTAATGTTTTGCCCTCAACTGTTGCTATCAAATTATTGAAAGTAAAAACCTTTACCGCACTCAACAAACAACTAAAATCGCATCTTTTTTTATTATTTATTTATGTTTGTTGTTGTTTTTTTTTTTAACAACAGCAAAAATAAAGAAGCCACCTCAAGAAAACGATGCACAAACTTTATTTACTTGACACAAAGTGAAAGGTTTCTTTTTCTTTAACACAAACTGCAAAATTTAAAAAAAAAACTAATAATAAAATCTGTACATAGCAAAAATTTTATGGATTTATCTGCGTACTGTATGAGTTAAATTATCTCTTTTTTTAATGAATTATTTTTATTTTAATGTTAATTTGGTTTTTACTGCATGTTGCAATAACATGTTGTAAAAAAAAGAACAAAAATGACTCATGGTAAAATCATAAAAATGTAGTAAAAACCCTGAATCATTAAAAAGTTCAAACAGAAATGTATAGGAAAAATCGTTTAATCAATCAAATTTAAGCAACATTGACATCATGATGGATCATGTTTTAGATACGCCAGTAGACATAATTTTGCAACAAACAAGTATTTAACGCTTATAGGCATTTCATAAATTGCAGTCTTAGTGCTTTAAGAAAAAATCGCTTAAATTCATCAGCATAATGAATAAGAAGTGTTTTACTTACAACAAAAGTGCACGCCCATATGCTCCCTAAGAGGTGTTAAAGGAACAAATACATATAAAAGTGCATGCTTAGATTCGAAATTTGTTAAAAATTAACAAATTTAATTTAGATGGATTTGGATTTATTCTTGTATTACACAGTGCAACAATACACAGCCTCAATACTTGCAACGCGAAATGAAACGAGACTATACTGATAGAGCAAATCTGCCAAAGGGTTTTGAAAAGTTAGCTCGGGTTCCCGAAATATTGGCCCATAAAGTTTTTGAATTTTTTGAAAAGGCGTTTGGTATAACTCAAAAAAAAATAAACTAAATGTACTTCTGACCTAAAATACTATTTCAGAATTGTATGCAGGGTTGTTAGATGTGACGATTTTTCGTCATTTTAATGATTTTTTTGAGAACATACAGTAAAACGACGGTTGACGATTTTTAAACTAAAAGTAATAGTGTTATGACGATTTTCTGGCATCAATAAAACACTTACAAGAAATATTAACAATTTTATTGGGAACAGTTCAAAACGTAAAAATCAATTTTTCGAAATACAAAAATTATTGGAATTTAAACAAAAAAAGTTCTTCCTCCATCACAAACCAGGTGGTTTGTTCGAATTTGGCAAAAAATATACACTAGACCCCCGATTTGCGTCGGTCCTATTTGTTCCGCTTTTTAAAGTCTTTAATTGGTTAAATCCGCTTTGTGTTTTAATGATTTCGATTTGCGTCGGTACATACGATTTCATTTTTTCGCTGAGCGTGTAAAAAGGCGAATTCCCATTTAATTCTGTAAGGTAAGTTATTTTAAGTAGTGTTGAGTGTTAGGGAGTAAGATGTTTTAGTTCTTAATAAGAAGTTGTGTAGACACATGAGTGCAAAGTTAAGAAAATGCACTAGTTTGGAACTAAAATTAGACGTAATATAACGTTTCAAGTCGGGTAAAAAGACTGGTGATATAGACAGAAACCTTGGTTTATCACCTTCAAAAGTAAAAAAAATTTGCATTAGTGATAGCGCTAAAAAATAATCATTTAAAGATAGCTCGAGTTTTGGGGAATATGGATAAATGAAATAAATAAATGTTTGCTATTTTTGTATGAAAATATATTTCTTCTTATGTATTTCTTTTCAAATGATAAATACAATATTTTAGCCCACTTGCTGAAATAAATAGAATAAAACTTAACCATTCACTTTCTTTATCATAAATATAATTTCTTGCTATAAATTTATATTTTTGAACCACTCAATGCAAATAAATTGTCTCCAATTTGTAAAATTTAACTATTTGACGATTTTGTTAACTGTTCGTGACGATTTTGACGAATTTTGTTAAAACTTTTGACGATCTTTGAAGAAAAAAGCCTAACAACCCTGATTGTATGGCGAATCTTTTCTTAGAATATATTAACCCTCAAACACTCCTTTTAGGGGGTAATTTTTGTCCTTTTTTTAACTTCCCCATAAAAGTATACTAAAACGGCACTTTAGAGGGTTAAAATGTTCCATGAATATTTTCTGCATCAAAATTACTAGGGGTCTTCTAAGACCAAAAATCGTGCAAGGTATGTAAAAGGGATTTTCACACACAGTATTTGTTTGTAACACCGACACTACAGTATAGAGTTTAAAAATGTTCAATGATTTAAATTTGTGAATTCAAATGAAATTATGCAGACCTCTTTGACTTACAGACGCAAATGTGCGAATTGATCAGGGCGAATTTAATGATATGTATTAATAAAGTTGTTTAAGCGTAGCAGTGGCGGCCATTTGGCTGATATTGTTTTCATGTATTAAAGGCGTACCCTTTCGTTTACAGTTTAATATTTTATTTATTTATTAAGAGTTGCAATTACAAATCATATTCTGACTTAACAAACCGGGCAATAGTAAAGCAGGGGCTTTGGCGGCAATCGAACCCTCAACCCCCGCACTATCAGACTAACATACTACAAGCTAGCCCGTAGCACCAAAAATTAAATTAATATCCGAAAATTTCGCTTAAATATGAATACTGCTTTTTTTAAAATATCAAAATAAAACTTGTTATTGGAAGACGTTTTATGTATTACATATTCAAAAACTTTGGATTCAAAGAAAACGTTAAATTCTTTAAACCGATGTGCAAACATGCGATTAATAATGAACTTTCTGATTGTAGTATTAAACATTTCTGTAATCTCTTTTTTAGTTAATTATTTTAAATCCATGTTGTACAATATTCACTTATTTACCAGATAAGTACATGCATATAAATATTTACCCATCATGTCTGCTGTTAACAAACATGTTCATCTTTTATGTACAAACCATTTTTCAGATCATTGAAGTGTTAAATAAGTTTCCGCAAATTTTAACTGAAACCATAAAATTTGAAAAATATGCAAAAACCAATTAAGGAAATATGTTTAAAATGTTTTTATGCCAAAACAATTATGAAAACTAATATTAGGTGTCAAGCTTAAAAATTACATCACTTGAAAAAAAAAGTATCTGATTTGAAATTTAAAATGTCAATTGCTAAAAGAATTAATACAATAACTGTAAATATGACCTGCTTTGAAGACAAAATGTCAGCTAACCAATGATGACTTGTCATTTGCAAAATGCATTGAAGAAGTACAAATTCATATTCAGTGCAATTAAACGGTTGTTACATGCAATAAATAATATTTACTTCATTTCGGATTTTACCTAAATTTTTTTCGCTTATTTCTGAAATAAATTAAACAAAAATTTATTTAAACATAGACAAGTTGTTAACACCAAATCGACAGCAGCGTACAAATTAAAACATTGTATTTTAAATGGCAAGATAATGTTGAAAACTGCATTCGATAAATACAATCGGATAGTGTTGAAAAAAGTCAATATAATAAATAAATATTGACATAAAAATGCCGAAGCATGCCGTAAATTGTTAATTTAAATAAATTGTACATACAACAATTGCTATGAAACACCGCATCAGTTAATATTTACATATTTTCGTACATGGTGCATAAAGTTCCACCAACTTCACAAACACAAAAGAGTTTAGGTAAACATATCAATATGGATTTGTACAAGGAATGTGAAAATCATGTATGTGGGCTTAATTATTTTTGCGGCAAACAAGGGATAGAGAAGAGGTTTGAAACTTGGCTAAGAGTTTTTTGAATGCTTTTTTGAAGTACAGTTTTGTACCAGGTGGCCCTATCGCTACAACAACAAAAAACACGCAATTCGCCTAGTAAACTTTCCCAATCTGTCAAAAACATCTAAAACTCAGAGGAAATATGAAAATGTCCCTTTGAGAAGAATTTATTTTCGTTTGTGAAATGTAATTGATTATTTTCACTTTGGATATTTTTAAGAAGACCCACATGAAAGCATGACAGACTTAAATCTAAAGTTGGAGAGATAATTGGGCCATATCAATGCGGCTTTAGACCTGGCAAATCCACCATCGACCAGATATTCACACTACGCCAAATCCTGGAAAAGACTCAAGAGAAACAAATCGACACCTTCCACCTTTTTGTCGACTACAAAGCCGCCTTCGACAGCCCCATACGATCAAAGGTGTTTCAGGCCATGTCTGAGCTTGGTATCCCGGCAAAACTTATACGACTTTGCAGAATGAGTCTTACTGATACGCGATCTTCAGTCAAAATAGGAAAAAACCTCTCCGGGCCATTCAGTACCAAGCGAGGTTTCAGACAAGGAGATAGTCTCTCGTGTGACCTCTTTAATATCCTGTTGGAAAAGGTTATACGAGACGCAGATGTGAATAGAACTGGCACACTATACACAAACCAACACATGCTACTTGCATATGCTGACGATATTGACATCTTGGCTCGAACACTGCGAGCAGTGACTGCCACCTTTGAAAAAGTCGAAAGTGGGTCTGGTGGTAAACGCAGATAAAACAAAGTTGATGGTATCAACGCACAGGACGTCCAGTAGACTCGGGCCAACAGTGGAAGTTGAAAACTATAACTTTGAAATAGTCAACGATTTTATCTACCTCGGCACCGCCATAAACAAAACGAACAACATCAGTTTTGAAATTAAAAGAAGAACTATACTGGCTAATAGATGCTACTTTGGACTAAGTTAGCAGTTAAAGAACAAAGCCATCTCTCGACAGACAAAAGTCACTGATACTACCCGTGCTGTTGTATGGCTCTGAAGCATGGGTATGCGAAAGCAGACGAGGCAGTACTTGGAGTATTCGAGAGAAAAATTTTTCGTAAAATTTATGGACCCATCTGCGTTGAAGGAGAATATCGGTGTCGTATGCACCATGAGCTGTATGCCGATTGCGTTGGCTAGGTCATGTTGTGCGAATGGAAGAAAATGCTCCAGCTAAAAAGGCATTCGAATACGCGCCTGGTGATGGTTCACGCAGAAGAGGAAGACCAAAACTCCGATGGAAAGATCAGGTGGAGGAAGACATTTCAAAGCTTGGTGTTATAAATTGGAGAAGGAGTGCGGAAGATCGAGGCGCATGGAAGAATATTCTTTGTTCGGCTACAGGAACAAACGTTCTGTAATAGCCATTTAAGTAAGTAAGTACATGAAAGCATTAACAATTTTTTACACTTCGGGTTCACATTGCCAATTTGCCTTTGCACAGCTAATGATGGCTTACGAGGCCAATGCACCTTGCTAGGAACCAAACTGGGACTAACGATAAATTTTTGGTCGCGAATATTCGTCGACAAAAATAAATCATGTTTGTGTCCAAAACTTCTAAAATTTAAAAGCTTATATGGTAAAGTAATTTTGAGATTTTTTTAAGAATTTTCGGAAGAAGTTTAGAGGTCGCTCGAGTCGATATTTTGCCAAAAATCTGGTGTGCCGGCTTTTCTTAGTTTTCTTCATAACTTTGTCAAAACCAACGATTTTCTTCACTTTTAAGGAAATAATATAAAAGAAAAATGTCCAAGCTTTATTTTGGTGTACAAATACTATAAGTTTTTGCATTAAATTTGCTCATTTATGCACCCTACTGAAACATTTTTCGTAATTTTTCAATAAATTTTGTAAATAACGCTTAATAACTTTCAAAATTTTTTTTGAAAATTAAACAAACCAACAATGCATATTGAAAGATCAATTTATTTTAAATATTTTAGAAACAAATGGGTAATTCCATGTCAAAACGACCAAGAGTGGGACACGACCCCTTCCGATTTTAATGAAATTTGGTGAGAAGGTTCCTTTTATCTTATTAGGAACATATATGAACGAAAAAAATTTTAAAATTTGTTTTTCGAAAGTTATGTCATATTCAAAATGTCATAATTTCGAAGAATTAGCCGAATGTGTTGAGCTTATTTCTTCAATATCTCGAAAACTACTTGACATATGAAGATGATTTTGATGTCATTTTAAAGAGAATACTTGGCGCTACAAACCATAAATTGAAAAAAAAAATTTTTTTTGAAAAATGTAATATCTACAAAATGTTAAATTTGAAAAACGGACTAAGTCAAAAACTTATTTTTTTATTTGGCTGATTTTTTTTTGTATAATACCTCAAACAGTTCTTTATTTTAAAAGGAACCTTCTCACCAAATTTCATTAAAATCGGAAGGGGTCGTGTCCCACTCTTGGTCGTTTTGACATGGAATTACCCAAATATTTTTGAATTTGCTCTTACCGTTCCTGAGTTTATGAGATAATTTTTCATACCCAACAAACAGATAAAAATCAAACGTTTTAATTTTTCTTTGTTTACAAATCATTAATTACGGTTCTTACGATGCAGTTCTATGCCCAGCAAAAAATTCTTAAAATCAGTTTCAGAAGTAATGATTTTGGGGCATTCTTATGTACATATGGGTAATTCCAAAGTGTTGAACGTGACAGTAGTACGCATCAAAAATGCAATAACATTTTAAGCAAAAAATATGTTTACGTTGTCTTAAGAAAGCACTGTTATCTATGCTAAGGTTTATGGAGCGCGCGATTCTAGGTCAAAGATAATGGCAAAAGAAATAGCGATTCGAACGTAAAAAAAAACAGAAGTAGTTTTTGTGGCCATGTATAAAAACGCCTAATTCAGCGAAACCTGGCACAATTTTTTAATCAAACTACTTTCAGGATTTCACGTAGCAAAGTAACATTAAAATGTCTTTGATTTGATTCCAAAATATTCTCTATTTTCTTTTTTTTAAGCCAAAATCTGGGTCGATACGTGACATTTCGAACGTGAAATTTTTTCGGTAATAATTTAACTGAATAATGATTAAATTAAATAAAAATTTACCGTTAATCCGAATAACATCCCTAGAGGGAAGCGAACTGACACCAAAGTAGTCCTGTGATAGGTCTTTGGTGGGAGAGACCGGTTCTAGTTTTAACACTTTCTATGAATAAGACCTATCACTTTTACATGGGGTTGTCATTGGAGGGGGTCAATTGACACCATTGGACCAGTCACAAATCTATTCTCAATGGACGTGTTTAGTGACAGTTACTAAAATGTAGTATTATTTCAATAAAACAAGTCCTTGAATTAAATTCAACAGCAAAATTTTAGAAATTCTCAACAAAATGTATCACACCACCGGTGAAGACTGTACTGTAATTCATTACTTTTTCTACCTTTTTGTTCTCCATAAACTAGTTAGATGATTGGTTCTCCTTTCACTGGTCATGAGTTCATTCTTTTTGTACCTGTTCTTGTTTCACAACTCCCAGGACCAATTGACACAAATTTCCCGCAGGGATATTTCTCTTTGGACTCTTCCTTAGATTACAGACCATATAAGAAAATTTTTTTGGAATAATTTTTATCAAATATCACCTCTTTTAAGAAAGATAAATATTAAAGAAAGCATACAATAAAACTTTCTCACATATAAGAAGTTACGTTGGCACAACTTTGCAGTCTGATTGTTCATCAAAGTGAACAAATTTATTAGTAAATTTATAAAATTAGTAAAATCTAAATATTTCTCTATAACAATATCGTAAAATAATCAGCTTTTAATAACTTTTAAATTTTCGGTCACGGTGGACCTTTTGACGGAAATGCCCATATATGAAAATACATACAATCATGGCGATGATCGAAATTCGTCATAGTCGGCGAATCCGGCATTAGAACTAGTCTGGGTTTAAAAACTGCAGTCGAACAAAAAACTAGGATTTTTGTACAAAAATAAATTCATTAAATTAATAACTTAATTTCGTAATTTTCATGACAGTCTTTCATTTATTTAATGATTATGATGGTTATTTATTTCAGCCATTTTTTTAATGCGTGCTTTGAGCAGTTGTGAATTTTATTTCTTTTTTTTTATTCCTGTTACAAATGATCAAGTGCTATTAATTTAATGTCGTTTTTATTCATCTGCATTCTTTCCATTTTACTAATTTGTACTACTACGTAAATGTTGTGTATTAAAATATACAATTAAAGGAAAAACAAAGTGGGAATTTTTTGCTCTGGCCTTATATTTCTCGTTGTTTGATTTTGAACCTATTACTACCATTTAGTTAAAACCACTATTGCTTAAAAAAAGTTTCTACAACAGTTCTAGGAAGAAAATATTTTCTTGTTATAAGTATTTTGTACACAGAAAAATTATTTTTATAATTCAAACAAAAAATTTGTAGAATAAAAAAATTTTTTGTCTGAAATCGGTCCTATAAACAAATTCGCATATTCAAACAATTTATTTGCATTTTGTTTATTGAAGAAAAAACACCGATTTTTTCAAACAAATAATTTAACTGAATCAAACAAAAAGTTTACTGAAATTCATATAAATTTCAAACAAATAATTTTGCTGAATCAAACAAAAAAGTTTTTGCACATGCAATGACGCGCACACAAGCAAGCACTGTTGGAGAAGATGAGCAGAGCGGTCGACTGGCTTTGAGACACATTTTTTTGTTGGAATAATTTTTGAACGAAGTCTTATTTATACACACAATGTTTTTCTTCTTCACTCACTGTTGCTGCCAGGGTTGTCAGATGTGGCGATTTCTCGCCAAACGTGGCGATTTTCAAACATGTGTGGCGACCTAATTTGAGATTTGGCGACATGGCGATTTATAAAATAGTTAAAATCGCCAACTGGCTATTTTTGATGACCTATGAATTTGTTTTGAAATTCGTTAAAGCCAATACTTTGAAATAATATTATTTGAATTCTCGTATTTTAATGAATGAAATGTCAGACATTAATATGTATGATAGGTATTTGAAGGTATGTTCAAATGGCTGCTGAAGTTAATGAAAATCTTCTAGAAAAGTTTTTTTTTTTATTTAAAATTGCTCTTGAAAAAGTCAATTAATATAATTCCTTAAAATATTAATATGTTTTAAGTCTATAAACATTTTCACATTATGTATGTGGCAATTTATTATCACAGATATAATACGTTGTTGTTAGTGATATTTTAAAGATTTTTTTGAATCCTATCATACCTTTGGACGTTATGGAAAGATAGCAAAATAAGCTTAGGCCAACATTTTAAGGCTACAAGGATACGGCAGGTACGTATAATTTCAAGGACTACTTTGGCTGTCCTTTATATGCGGTAATTACAACTAGTAATGCCTGTGTTGAAACTATGAACTCCACTAAAACTCGCCTTCGAATTAGAATGCAATACGAACTTCTAGACGCGATAGTAGGAGTTATTAGTTATATGAATGGGAATAGTACATGTTGCACTTCTTTTCTATTTTCGTTGAATAAATGTAAGACCCTTACAATGTATTCCAATTAAGAAGACAAACTGCGAGTCTTGCCGGTGAAGCGTTTTAGATATATAATGGAACTGCAACTATTGTATATAGTGCATTTCTATTATTTGTTTAGTACCAACCGCAAAAATTCTTTTTTTGTTGCTTTAAGTAGACTACTATAAATTATTTTATAGTAAACATCGTACCTTTTTTGTGCGCACTAACTATTTTTATTTCGCTCTAAATCAAAATTAAACAAAAAATATATTATGGCGACTTTTTTTGAATTTTTGGCGTATTTTAGCGATTTTATGGTCAAAAACTTGTAAACAAAGGCTTTGGCGATTTTTGACATTAAATTTGGCGAAAAAGGTCGAAATTAATCTGGCAACCCTGGTTGCTGCATCCTTTCCTTTGCTTATGAAGAAGAAATGTAACCAAAAACGGCGACAGACCGACTCGATATGTTTTTCGTCATCATTCTATTTTTGTATTTGTTGTATTTAAGCAAACAGTTTGAAAAAATTGAATCCGGGATTTTGAAACCAAACAAAAATTTATTTGGTTTCTTATAATGTTGTTGTCGTTTCTGTTGTTTAAAAAGAGTAAAACGCTGCTATTGTTTTTGTTGTTTTTTTACTACAATCCTCGTCACGCTATTTAATCATTTTTCTTATTGCTGACCTTTTTTAAAGCGTAAAAAAATAGACTGCATGTGTTTTTTGTTGTAGTTCATATATTTCACATAAAGAAGTGTTGCTTACGATAAAATAAAAAAATGCAAAAAACGACAACATTAAGGAGCGTTAAATATTTCATACAAAATTATGAAAACTTGAAACCAATATCGCGTATATTATATTTTTGAATACTTGTCGAGATCAAACAAAAATATTAATTGAAACATTAAAAAAATTTGTAGAAATCAAAAAAAAAACAGGCGTTTATTTGAAAATAATTCGGCCATAATTTTTTCTGTGTAGTTAGAAAAATGTCACTAAATCAAAGAAATGACAAACGTTTCCTTTTTTTTCATTAATTTTATTTTTATTCTCTATAAAGAAATGGTTTAAAGAATACAACTCTTGTTTTCTTAATACTTATCGCACAACCTTCGCATATTTTAGAGAATCATCAACCTAAGGGACACTTTTTGTAGAGTCATTTTAAAAATAAATTTTTGTAAGAATTTCTTTGAAAAAGAAATCAGTAAACAATTAATTCAATTAATTGCTAAGAAAAAAACAAAAATAATTAAAATAATAGAGAAATTTATTTTCATTATATTCATTTCCTGTCTTAATTGAAGTTACAATGAATAAAAAAAGAAGAAGAAAAAGAAAATAGCACAAACGTATTTGTGCTGTCTCTGGTTTTGTTTTTATTTAAAATTCCCCCACTTTCTTTCCAAGTTTCTTTTTATTCAGAAAACAAATGGCCAGTTTGCATGTGACAAGAATATTAAATCAAAATTATAAGTAAATTTTAAACACAAATTTTATTCGAAACTGAAATGGAAACTCTGTATGAGACAGACAAAAAGACGCACCTTTTTTAAGGTAATTCAAAAAAGACCTCAGAAAACAAACTTTTAAAAATGATCAATCAAAAGGTCTTTTAACCACCTGCAGTTTTTGTTTTTGAAAATGTATAAATAAGTTTAATTGAAACAATTTAAAATTAACAAATTTGTGTTTGATTGAATAAAAACACAAGCAAGAAAAAATAGTTGGTCAAGCTTGACCGTATGATACTCTACACCACAGTATTTAAAATAAATTTTGGAAAATGTGCCCTATTTGAGACCCATGGGCACTCATGGACCCGCCAGAATAAAATTTCGTTATGAGGATTACACAGCGTTTACATTTGCCAGTACTGGCAAGACAATAAGCATATACATATTAGTTGGCAAAACAATGCAAAAACAAAATAGCTGTAAAAGTGTTTATGTAGTAGTGAAAAAGTTTGAATGAATTGCTATTGTCTTGCCAGTACTGGCAAATGTAAACGCTATGTTAGATATATTCAGCTATATGAGATTTTAGGATGGGGGCTTATGTGCGGACGGTCTGGCCAAACGGGGCTGTCTCTTGGACGACATGTTCGTCGACAGCCTGATTGGCACTTCAATGGCCCGCTGCAAGACTCTCATCAGACGGGAGTCGTACAGATGGGCTCAAGGGAGATGGCAGGGGAGCATACCTGCTTGATGGCCAGGACTCTATGGCCTGCCTATGACGCGGCGAGAACGCGCGTACTACTCGGTCTCGGTAGGGACCGAATGACAGTGATATCGGTCATCACGGGTCATTGGTTAATAGGGACTCATGCTAGGAGGATGGATCTTGCGTATAATGGTTATGGTTTCACTTTCTCTGCCAATGCCCCGGTCTTGGGGGCATTAGGTTAAGACATTTTGGGAGACCAGAATTGCCATGTCTGGATGATTTTTCCAATGTGGGACTGAAATCGATCTCCTTGTTCTGCAAGGAATCGGGGTGGTTCGAGACTGCAGTGACCTCTGGGGAATAGTCTGGTAGATACTGGCTGACTCTTGTCACTGGATAGGGGTATCACAAAGGGACCGCTATTAGGACCCAAGTGAGTCGTCGTCGTGACGGCTACCCATTTAACATTAAATATATGGGGGATCTATGTTTAATTTTGGACTTGCCAGCACAACATTTTGACATGACATAGTCAATACAAGCGTTTATAAGAAAGTTATGGCATTAAATGTTTTTTTCGGCAGAAGTATTTGCATGGGAGCTTTGATTAAATATTAGCCGATTTTAATTAAATTTCGTAGGATTATTTGGATTGCAAGTAAATAAGTTTGGATTAACATTAACCTTAATACCAACACAATAAGATGGCTTTAGAGCACAAAGACTCTATTTCGAAAAGAAGTTTGTATGGGGCTTTGTGAAATTATCTCACTATTTTCAATAGGCTTGGTCCTATGACCAAATTTCATAATATTATCTAAAAAAATAGCGACCTCACAATGACAGTCGGACGGACGGACATCGTTAGATCGATACTTCTGAGCCGATCGGCATACTAAGAGAAGGGTCTAGGAACAATATTTAAGGTATTACAAGCATCAGCAAAAACGCATAATACCCCCTCCACTATTGAAGTGTGAGTGTAAATATTGAAATGTTTAAAACTCGTAATTTGTTTTGTTTATGATTTTTAAGAAACTTAAATTGAACTCTTAAAAAACCCACTTCAAAATCTGGGTCAATTTTTATTTTGAAATTTAGTGATCTTTATTACAGACATTGATGTTACCAGCTTCATTATTCACAACCACCAGACATAAAAAGTTCAATTGCTTGAAGAAAAACTGAACTAAAATAATTTAAAAATCAAATAAAAATGTTAAATTCAAACAATTTTCAAACATGTGTGTACAAATTTTGTGACTTTTGTTATTTGGAAAAATAAAAAGAAGCATTAACATAAAACTGTGCACTTTATTTACTTTTGAACTTCTTCAACGAAGATGATGATGAATGATTATGATGACCATAATGATGGCGTAAATTTGGTGTAAATGATGTTATTTTAAATGGTTATTTTGTATCTTCGTTGTTTGTTTAACAAAATGATTGGTCCGAATTCTTTTAACTTTAAAGAAATACAAACAATAAAACAGTGAAGATCAAACTAATCATTGACTTTATAGCCGCACACTCTTAAATACACTTTAAAATTTGAAGGTTAATTGAAAGTGTATTTTAAAAAAAAATTCATTTTATTGGAGTTTTGATATTTCGGCAGCATCATTTCATTTTAAACAATTTACCTCATTATAAATATTGATGATTTCTTATTTAATTTTATACATTCTTTTTAGTTAATATCGAAAAGAAAAAACATCTTTATTAGAGATAATAATTTGCATTAATCACTTGTGCTTAAATTTGGCATTTATTTAAGATATTTTTTAAAATTTCGAACGGCAATTAACCTTCAAATTAATGATTTCCTTCGATCGGCGAAAATTATATAAAAAAAAAATTTATGCTAATAAAAAAACCGCTAATAAACAGTGTAGCAATTCATCATTTTAATGTAAATTTTTAACAGAAGTGACAATATAATAAGGAACAATTAAAAATAAATAAATTATAATCAAGATACTAATTATACCCTCCCCCACAGGGGGAACGGGTATATATCGAGCCCTAACCGCGAAAGTAACGTAAGCGCCAAATATCAAATTTTACAGGAGAGAGTTTTTTTTACTTTATTTCATAAAAATTTTGTATGAAATTTGTCGCTTACGCTAAAATTGTTCTTCGTATAAAATCGCTACGGTTCCTTATGTGACCATGAGATTTAAGGAGGAGATGATGTAAAAGTGGCGGCATGAAATATGGGGAGCTATTTCATGCCGACACTTTATAAGTCCGTAACAAAATTATGAAATAATTCCCCAATTTTTGGGGTCTTATTTCATTTGAAATAAACCCACAATTTTAAAATGAAATAAAACCCCAACGAAATGAAATAACTCCCCAAATCAATATTAAATAAATCCCCAAAAATTGGGGAGTTATTTAATTTGAAATAAATCCCCAATTCCTGAAATGAAATTTATCCCCAAAAAGTATTCAAAACATTCAATCAATTCAAAATATAGATTTATTTGGATGCAGTGTTATAAAGTTGTAGGCAATAAAGCCATATGGACTTATTTCTCAACGAAATGAGAAATATAATCATTTGGCTTTATTGCCTACACCCAAGTGCAATATAACCATAATCGTTTAGAACCCAAAGTGGAAATAACGCCATAACAGTGTAATTGTTATGGTTACAAATTGCCAAAAGAATGAGTTGCCGTTGTCAAGTGTTGAAAAAATATGGTAAAGGAGGTGGAAGGGGGGGGGGGGGGCGAGCGCGACCGGCCGCTAATCACGGCGCGCGCGGTATGCCCGCGACATACGCGGCAGGTGCACTCTATATTGCATTTTATCCGCCGTTCTTCTATATATTGAAAGCATTTTTTTCTGATGCTATGACCAACATTTCAAGGTCTCTGGAATACTGTATGTACTTAGTTAAGAACTTATCAAAAGAGAAAGTAACGGTACTGACTTTTGTATGAAGAAATGTTAGTTTATATCAGCGCGTTTTTTTATTATTACATGACATTATCAATTCAATATACTTCCGCGTGTTACAAGCAAATATGATCAAAAAATTAAATCAAAAAATAAAATTGAAGAGGACCAAATATACGAATATGAATTAATACCTGAATTTAGGGCATCCAGCAAAAAAAAAAAATGAGCAATAACAACATAATGGCTTTATTTCATTCCTTACCGCAAAATTATTTCTCAAACTAAATACCTAGTAAGTATTATTTTTAATGAATGAATGGGTCTTGACCATTCATTAAAACAAGTTTTGTTTACATGTTATAACGGGACATAATCTGCATTTTTGACGATTTTGGAATAAATTTGAAAATGAAAAAAAGTCCCCAAAATATTTTTAGGGACTTATTTCTGTCAGATTTTTGGGGACTTATTTTATATAAAAAAAACTCCCCAATATGAAAATTAAATAAGTCCCCAAAAAAATGAAATAAATCCCCAAAAAACGTTGTTGCTGCCTCTCATGTATTTTTTTGGTGAGTTATTTCATTTCCGTTTTGGGGACTTATTTCGTGGGGGTCTATTTCATGGCGCCTGCAAAATAAAATGATGTCGCTTACGTTTTTTTCGCGGTTAGGGCTCGATATGCAGGGCAGTGGAGCTAATTTTGGCAGTCGTGATCAGCCAATTTCTTGATTCGAAAGCAGTTTTATTTCTACTTCTTTTTGTCGATACTGAACGATTTTGAAAGAAAATTTCCAAAAAAAAATTAAAAATAAATAAATAATATTATAATTTTTAATCCAAATTTTTTTTCGATCGACTGGTAGCGATCGAAACATGTCAGGGTAACCAGCCTCCTGGGTTCGAATCTCAGGTCAGTCAAGAATGAATGATTATCCATAAGAATTTTAATTAATTTTCATGTTGTGAAATTCCTTCTTTCATAGAAATATTTTAATGAAAATTGAATTTGATGAACTTATGTAAGCCTTATTGAAAATATTGAAAATTTGGATTAAAAACCATAAATAGTTCAACAAAATTACCACAATACTAATAAAATTATAATTTTAATTTATTTAAGATTTTAATTTTTAAAATAGAAGTCATTTATGCGTAAAATTGTTTACTGCTTCCATAATAAACACGTATTTAATATTTTAATATCAAATTTTTCATTTAAACAAGAAAATCTCATCGACGTCTTAGAATTAATCTGCAAACAGATATGGATTCAGCACCCTAAAGTCAATTAAAAATCAAATAACAAAGTTTTAGGTGCCGGTGTTTTTTTTTTTTTTTTTTGCCGACCAGTGTGATAGATAGACTTGGCCGGGTAAAGCATCAAAATATTTAGCATTGAAAAAATACTACTGATTTGAATAGACTTTATCTTATTTTAATTATTTCAAGTTTTAAAATGTTTAAGAAATACTTTAAAATCAGAAATACATAACAAGCTATATTTCAAATCAACTTTAAATTAAAGTTTGATATCAAATTAAGAATGACTTGTATTTTACACCCATTCTCAAACGTTTGAAAATAATAAAGTAATCATTCGAGAACAAATGTTTGCAATAAAATTCAATACAAAAAGAAATACAAGTTATTTTTCATATGTTTGATTTAAGTATGCTGACATTTTTGAAAAAAGTTTGAAAAGCATTTGAGAATCAGTGGATTATAACATCATATTTAAAAAGGTTTATTTATATAATCTTGTCTTTATGGATCTTTTCCAGAAAATCTTCTTTTTGAAAGTACAGACTCTTCTTTATACTGGGATTAAACAGCAATATATTTTAAAGTTTCAAATAAAATATTGTATATGAAGACAATTTGTAACTCTTAATCAAAATTGTTGTCATTTTAAATTTGTTATAATTTTAAGTGTAATTACATTGTTTTTCTTGTAATTATGTGTCATAATTGTTGCGCATGCGTACGGCCGTGGTATCTACCAGGTACGCTCGAAGCAACCGCTGATTATTTTTCTTTGCTTTTTTCAGGCCTTTTTATTGTTGTTTTGTAATAGCAACTGTCAAATGTTGTTGACACACACACACATAATTTATAATAACATAAACAACATTTGACAATTCCAATTACAAAGCAACAATAAAAAGCGCTGTTGTTTTTTTATTATACATTTGTTGTAGCTTCAAGCGTTTCTGTTAGATGATTTGACTATTCGTGCGGTCATATAACATTGTGTGTTTTATGTCATACATTAGCATTAATAGTATTAGTATATAAGTCTAATTTAAATCTTTTTTACCGTTATGAATATTTGTGGGGGTTAAAAATGTTTTGCAATAATTTAAGCAAAAAATAATTTTTTTTTGGTTTGCAAATTGTATTTATTTTTTTTAACAAGATAGGAATTGTCAAATGAACAAAAATACCTATCGCACTGCTTCCTCTACTCAAAATTTTTCAATTTTCACTTTTTACAAGAAATCGATATACAGTGGTCATATCTACGCACTGTGTTGTAGGGTATCAACGGTATTTAAACCCGCAACCCTCTCACTGAGCTCACTATGAACCAGCCTACCAGGGCACTCACGTTGAAATTTGAAAAAATAATGTTTATTGGAAAAATTATTATTTTTTTTTTTTTAGCAATTTTCGAGTTTCTAGCGAAAAAGTGAATTTTCACTTTTTTCACAGTATTACATCACTTTAAATTTTCATTTCAAATCCTTGTTGATTTTTAGATAGACATATCCTAAAAAGTTTTATAATTAGCAAATTGGAATAAATTATGATTTCTTTTATTACTATTTTTAGAAAAACTTTGAATATTTTACGTATTCTAAAGGGGCTACGTATGATAAGACTAGTCAAAACGTATCGGCAACCCCCGTAAGAGTCGTTTAGACGGAGAAGTATACGCAGTTTGCCAAGATCCTGGTATACGGGAGTACAGGCTGACACGTTGAGCTGTCTTAGATATGTGAATGTATTAATCAAATTTTCAGAAGTATGGATTGGTTTTCAACTCACCAGCAGGAATAGTAAATTCATCTAGTTTAGGTAAACTGTGTTTGCTTTTTATTTATATCTTATTTCATTTTGTGTATTATACTAAGTTTAAGAATATAAAAAGGGCCTCCAAGTGAACTCGCAACTTCAAGCGCCCCTTACAACCTTACCTCACCCAACATATACCTTTATATAAAGCTTTATAAAATACATAGCTGGAATTTAGCTCATAGAATAAATTCGAAAAATGAAATGTGTTGAATATAATATAAAGTTACCTTCGGAAGGAAATAATTCCCAGTTTCTATTTGTAAAAATAGTTGAGTTAAATCCAGAAAATGCATTACATTCTGCTGGTGTCTAATAATTGTAAATTTTTCTGTACATTCAATATACCTCATTGCTTTCCAACGGAAGGTTAGAGTAAAATGTAAAAAGAAAATACAATATAATAGTCTGGTGGTGTATAAAGTCATTTCTGAAAAATTGTAGGAATAGAACTATTACAAAAAAGCTTTATAAAATACATATGTAGCTGGAATTTAGCTCATAGAATAAATTCGAAAAATGAAAAATGTTGAATATAAATGAAAAATAAATAGACCGGTTTTTAATTGAAGTTTCATTTATTTTATATTACAATTTCAGTTAATTTTACGTACAGAATATTGTGAGTGTACTGACTAGGAAGTACCTTCGGGAACATATGTAGACATTGGAACCAGAGAATCACTAGTACATTTTAATAAATGTAGTCTACACTTTTTGTACGAATACGAAATCAAAACAAACATTTTTTTTATTATTTCTTCAAGTTTTGTAGGAATTGTACCTCTCAGTTTTTATTGATTTTTCGTATTGAAGTGAAGTGTGAAGCAAATGTAGTGAAGTGTAGACTAGGGATGCCAAACGGGAAATCCCGAAATTTGACAAATCCCGAATCCCCGGATTTTTCGGGATTTTTAATATATTAACTTTTGTGTACAAAAATGTTCGGTTTTATTGAATTTTTGTGCTCTATACAAAAAAAAAATATTAAAAATTATATTTCAGTTGTATTTTTTATTTTTATAATTCTTATTTTCCTTTTTTAAAAATATATGGGATATACATAATACCTTTTGAAAATTCATAAATAAATAAAAAGTATTGTTTATTTAAACAAAATCCCGCTATCCCGGGATCCAGAAATCCCGGGATTTTCTAAAATCATTCCCGATTGGCATCCCTAGTGCAGACACTTGATTGACAATGACACCAGAATAGTCGACAAAACTGGTGACTCGGAGACACTTGCACCCAAGTTTCCTTCAGAGTACTGAAGCGGCATGGCAACACATCAAACTCACATTTTTGTGAAAGAAACTAAAATTAGGTAAAAAAAAAATGGCAAACAAACTTATTTTGCCATGTTCTGGAAATCGAAATCGCAGGCAATTTGCAGTTAAATATTTTTAAAAAAGAGCGTAGTTTTTCAGAGTAATTCTAGTAAATATAAGTGGTGCTCAAAGTATGTTGAACATAAAATGGATTATTTTTATCAACCTTAAAAACAGGATCGTTTTGAAAATTGGTTCGATTTGAATTTCACTCGAATTCGATTTTAATTTAACTCGAATTGGATTTCCAAGACATGGCTGATTGTCTGGGTCTTGATATGGCGGTCTGGCTCAAAATCCTCAACCTCTGTCCATTACAACAAGATAATTTTGTTTAAAACAAATTAGAGTGCTAAATTCGGCTGTGCCGAATCTTTGATACCCTCCACCGACAGTTCGAATGTTTAAGGAGTAATATCTGTATGATGTTATTATTATCTTAAACTGTGACAATTTGTTATTAATTATGGTTTTAGGCGACTAAACTGTTTTCCGGTAGTAGGGTTTATATGGGGCCTGAGTAAATTATGGACCGATCATCACGAAATTTCACAGCTGTAACAATTTCTGTTATGATAGCATTATTAATTATGGTTTTAGGTATACTTAACTGTTTTCCGGGAGTAGGGTTTCAATGCGGCCTAGGGTAAATTATGCACCGATCTTCACGAAATTTTACAGTATCATTTCTAGTCCTAAAAAACTGTGACGTACCAAATTTTGTTACGCTAGCGTTATTTTTTACGGTTTTAGGCGTACTAAACTGTTTTCCGGGAGTAGTGTTTATATGGGGCTTAGGGTAAATTATGGACGGATCTTCACGAAATTTAACAGCGTGATTTCCAGTCAAAAAAAACAAATTTTTGCAAAATCTTATCTCATTCCGTGCCTTGTTCCAGCATTTATGTTATTTTTTGTAACAAAATTATCAATTTTTTTAGGTGATGGTTCCACATTTTGATTCATAGCTCTGGTCCTACTGAACCGATTTTGCTGGATTTCAATCCCAAACTGCTTAGGATGACTACAAGCAATTTGGCACCAAGTTTGTTCATTTCTTTTGAGTTGTTCGAAAGTGAGCGTGTTTTCAACAGACGGACAGACGGACATGGCTAAATCGACGTAGAATTACTCAAGGACCCAGAATATATATACTTTATGGGGTCTGAGATGAATAATAAAAAAGTTTCACACGGAATGACAAACTTAATATACCCTCTACACAACTAATTGTGGTGGAGGGTATAAAAACGGCTTATTAAATATCCGACATCAAAGTAATCATAGTGTGGTCCTCCTCTGTTATAACGTTAGAATCAGTTAAAATGCCTCGGCCTTTTGTAATTAACAACGCTTACGTATGGTTTGATGTCAGTTTGACGAACGTATGTATGTGATCGGAATTTTTTGAAATTTTATTTGAAAGAATATAAATTTTTAATAAAAAAGTATAATTTGACCCATAATAAAACATTTTGCCTGAAGTTTGATAATAAATATTTTTGGTGTGTCTGTGCTACGAAAATCAAAATATTATTAACACGTAAATTTGATGAAGCGTTAATTTGATGAATCAAGTCCTTAATATAAATTTGACTAGTTTTTAATCGCCAAATTAAATAATAACAAATAAAAACTATTTTTTTTGATATGAAAAACCCTAATAAAATAACGGTGGGCATGCTCCCTACTGAGATTTAACCGGGAACATATTAGGCCAGTGACGGCGCTGATAACTGCGCACAGGCCGGTAGGGACTCATGCGAGGAGAAAGGTTCTAGAATTCAATAACAGAAAAATTCAATGATTACATTCATTAAATTCCAGAAGTTCTCATGACGAACAGGAAGAGCAAACTGCCTTTGATATTCTGTGTTAATATCCGAGAATTCAGAAAAAAAGGACAGATATCTGGAAAAACCAGTATTTGTCTGTTGGGATAATCTATCTAAGATAGAACTAAGGTTGCGTCATCTCTTCATTAGGAAGACAAATTAGTTGAATTGTGCAGTGCAGCCTATTGACTGTTCTTTAGGATGGACATTGGTGCTGGGTATCACAAAGGGAAGCTATCTGCTTGATAGCTGTCCCAGGATCCTAACCTAAGCTAATAAGCGTTAATGAAACTTAATAACTATTATAAGTTGTAATAAGCTCTATTCTTTCAAGTCCTTTTATATTTAGTACTAAACATTCTCAATTTCTTTGTACTTACCAACAAGTGTATAATCCTCATGTTTAATTATGTTTCCGAACTGTAAAAATTTTTATTTGGATAATATTCCTTTTTCCTCAAAATTCTTAATTTTTTAAAAATTGTATAAATTTCTTTTTTCTTTATTTTATTTAAAACTCTGCTGTGAAAGCTAAAGGATTTTGTTAAGGAAAGAAAAAAATAATAATTTAAAATACAAATATTATATAAAAACTTTTCAAGGAAATTCAAGATGATAAAGTGCAAGTTGAATACAAAAAAAGAAAATCTTGTTTTGTTTAATGTTTACAACTGATTTAAATTTTTACTCTCTCTCTCTCTCTCACACACAATCAACAAACGCTGGAGAAATGTATGTTTCTTTGCAAAAAATATCCTTAAAAACTTGATTGCAATATTTTAAATTTTATTTGTTTATTTTTCTTTATTATTATTATTTTTTTTTCTTGTTTTTTAACTATTGTATGTAAATGGAGTAACAGTTTTTTCTTAATTTTTTCACAAAAAAATTTAACTACAAACACTAAAGTATGAAAGTAACTTTCGCGCCCACTGCTGGATTTATTTTTTTTTTATTATTGAATTATTGAATAAGATACAATGTTGAGGTTGAGAGCAGATAAAGTATCTTCGTGTGGTAAATTTTAAATATTTTTTTTTTCTTTTTGCACACCTTGTGTATTTTTTTATAAGACACCAAAAAAAACGCGACCGAACGTCAGTGAAGCTAAAGTTAAACTAAATTTATTGAAACTAAAATTTCCGTCAAGCCAACCAACATTGAACAATACTCAAAGACTCTGACGATTTTACACACAACTTCAAACAAAAAAAAACTTAAATCACCAGCAACAACAATGAAATGAAAATGCAAAGAGGCGTCTTGTCTTGTCTTTATTTCTTCTTCTTATATTTTGAACTTTTTTTCGTTATTTGTTATTTTTTTATAGTTGCGCGCACTGTTGCTTGGCACAAGCAACAAACTAAATTAAAGATTTGAAGAAGCAGCAACTTGTTTGAGACAACCAACTACGCTTCATTTCACAAATAAAAATCTATTGTTGGCCAAAATGCAAAATTCGAAGACAAAAATGTTGGAAAAAACTAAAAGTTGTCTCAAAACTTAACTCTTGGTTGTAGTATATATTAAGCTAGTAAGTCCATAGTTTGTTTAAAGGCCTGCCACTTAATTCTGTTTTGAATTGTAAAAAAGCAACAATATAATGTTGTTGTGAATGACGATTGTATTTGGAATGATGTTGCTGCTTTAAATGAAGATTATGACGTAAAATGTTGCCAATGAGAAATGTTGCTCTTCATGTTGCGATTTGATCAAATTTTTTATGTCAGTGATAAATTTTATTAAAGTCGAAAAACAATATATTATTATGTTAGCTTAAGATCTCGTTAAGTGACTACCAGCCTGCAATTCCGTTTGCAAAGTTAGACGAATATTATTATTTGTCAAGTATGTATTACCTGAAACTGGGGCTCCCATGGACGCTTTGACAAATTATAAATTTACGGATCCCTAACAAAAACAATTTCACAAGTTTAAGTTATTTTATTTTAAATGAAATAATTTTTTGTTATTTGATTATTACTTTAATTCAAAATTTATTTCAAAACAACTAAAATGTTAATTAAATCAAAATTATATATTTTTAATTTTCGTTCAACAAAAAAAAAATTGATTCATGCTAGAAACACAACTGGGACGAACGACGTACTTCGCATAGTACGACGAATTCGTCGCCAAGAATTCGTTGCGTAAATTCGTCCAATGAGACACAATAAGTGCGTGAACTTAAATTTTTTTTAATTTTTAAAAAACTATTAATCGGGTATGTCATAAAATCCGTATAAACTCGAAATGGATTTCTTCAGCATTTTGAGCTTTCTGCATTTCGATTTTGGGATCTCAAATTGGGTATTGGGTTTATTTCAAATTTTGCAATTTTTCGCGAATTTCAGCAATGTTTGCGATTTGTTCCTGTAAGTTTTTTAATTCTTTACAGCTTTCACTATAATAAATAGTAGACTTTGGTATCATGCCGCTGTTAGCAAATTTTTGCGACTTTGCACTAATTTAGCAATTTTTACAGAATTTTAGCCATTCCTTATAGTTTTAGGGACTTTTAATCAATTTTATGGCTTGTTTGAAATATTAAAATTTTTTGCGATTTTTCGCCATTTTTGCAAAGTTTTTTTTGCCATTTTCCGACATTTTGTTTTTTTTTTCACCCATTTTGCGACTTCAAATAAATTTTAGTGTTTATTTAAAAGTTTGCAATTTTTCGCGAATTTTAGCCAAGTTCGCAAAAGTAGCAATTTGTCTTTGTGATTCTTTACAGCTTTCACGATTTATAATAAATAGTAGACTTTGGTATCATGCCGCTGTTAGCAAATTTTTGCGAATTTTCGCTAATTTTGCAATTTTTACCGATTTTTTGCCATTCCTTATAGTTTTAAGAAATAGAAATAAACCTATCGCAGAGTTCGTTACGCACGACGAATTTCGGTCTACGCAATGATTGTGTGTACTTTCATATACAACAATGTATTCCATTTCTGGTGACGAATATTCGTTGCGAATAATTCGTCGTTCGTCCCAGTTGTGTTTCTAGCATCAATTATCACATTAATTAAGTTTTAATACTTTTACAATAATTTTTTTAATTGATAAAAAACTACTAATAATTTTTTCTGTGATTAGACATTGAAGACCCTATAAAGGAACTATTTGGTACTTTTTTGGTCTTTAACTGGTACTTTTGGAATTTTCTTTAGTATTAGACGTAAAGTATAAAATTAAAAATGCAAGGTCCTGAGCGAATGAGAATCTTTAATGGGACATATGTGTTACTTTTTCGTTCTTTAACTGGTATTTTTTTTATTTTCGTTAATATTGGACCTATAAACATCAAATTAAACATGGTACTTTTTGAATTTCCGATAATATTGTACTTAGAAACATCAAATTAAACATGCAAAGTTCTGATTGAACGAAATTCTGTAAAAGGTATTCTTTTGGTACTTTGTATTTCCCTCACTGGTACTAGCTTCAGGTCCGCTTAACCTACTATATTCAGAAAACATTAATTATCGTTTTGGAAAAGATCTATTAAAGCAATAATTTCTATACTGTAAAAGTTTAAAAAAAAATGTAAGGCTTATAGTAGAAAAAAAAAATTGTTTTAATTTTCAACGATACTTTGGATATGGCATTATCTGCAAATATTTCTGAAGCAGATTCTTATGAATGAATTACATTGGTGATTTTAAACATTTCACATGCTTGAAAAACTTTATTTTGCAATTTTTCTGATTTTTTTCTATTTACAAAAGATAAGCAAAAAATCTTCTTTACCGCATTTCTCTTAAAAATTCATTAATTTTCATTATAACCACACTGGCATTGTTTCACTTTTAAATTGATTCTTGTAGAGAAACTCTCGTTAGTGTATTCAAAATTATTAAGGTTTTGACCAGCGTTTAAAAAACTGCAGTCAAAGTTGAAAAACTGTAATTTCTTCCACATCTTCATTTGTCATTGGCCAAACAAAACTTTTGCTTTTACTTCTAATTCATTAAATAATAATAGTCGCTGTCAAACTAAATTAAAAAGCGAATAACTGTTGACAAATTTTCGTTTTTTATTGGACAGTTTTTGGTTTCGACTGCAGATTTTTAAACCCTGGTTTTGACAACATCATTTGTAATCTAAGATCTTGTGCTACGAGAATTAATACGAAATTGTATGTTCGTTGAGTTTTCATTTGCATAAATAGTTAAATTTTTAAATTATTTTCTATTACGTTGAGATTTTGTTTATAATTTAAATGACCACTCACTTAGGTAGTACTAAATAGAAGAATTATTGAACATTTTAAAAGTCTTATGGCCATTTTCTCAATGTATCGACAAACTGCCTGTTACTTAATGTCAACATAAATTTATTGGAACGATAAACTGTCCGTTAACGATTTTGGGTTTCTCAATATACCGACAAAAAACATTGTTTTCAGATGGCAACGCCACTCAAAATACATGTAAAAGTTGGGAGTCAGCTGATTGAATTTATCTGTACGGCAAATAAAAGGAAAATAAATAATTGGCAGATGAGTGCCGGTTAGCTTTGCGATAAAATCGAAGCAAATGAGACATTGAGAAAACCAAATTTCTTTAATGTGCAGTTTTTCGTTGGGAAATAAGATAATTGCCTAATGAGAAAATGGCCATTAGTATTCAATAAAAGCTTAAATTTATTTTGAATTATCTACTAATTACATGTTTTGTGCGATATTAATAAAATTTTAGCCCCGTTAGACTAGCTAGTAGTGAGGTAGTCTATCAGTACGGGGTTGCGGGTGCGATTTCTACCAGAGACTCTGGTCTCCTGCAGACAAGCGTATAGCTTTGCGGGATTAGCTTAGGTAAAAAAATAATTCCTTAATAGTTTTACAAGAATTTATAAAGCCTTATGTGTTGTTTCCAGGTGACAAGCAATTGATTGTGTGGAAAAATTTATATGAAAAACACTCAAAAAACTGAGTGATTTTCATATAAATTTTTTTACACAATCAATTGCTTGTCACCTGGAAACAGCACATTAATGTTTCTTTTGTACTAATTTTTTGTATTTAGAAATACACTGTGCTACAAAAACATTAATCTAATAGCCAGCCAGTCAGGGTTACCGTTGATAATTTTCGAAAAGGGTCACAAAAAGGGGATTTTCCAGAAAAAGGGGTCACAAAAAGGGTATTTCAATAAAAAATGGGTCAAGTTTTTTATAAGCAGTATTTCACATTTTAATGAACATAATAACCCCAAGTTTTTTTATAAGCAAACAAAAAAATAATATTTCAGGTAGGAAGAGCTCAAAAAACTTAATTTTTTTATGGAATGCTCTGCCATGTTTCAAACGCCTGACAAAAAGCTTATTCTTTATCATTATAGCTAATTTTTTCATACTTTTTATGTAATTTTCCGATTTAGCGATGTCAAATAAATTTTAGTGTTTGTTTTAAATTTTGCTATCGTTCGCAAATTGGAACCATTTTATCGATTAAAGCGATTTTTTTCCTGTAAGTGTCAGATTTTTTAAAGCTTTTACGATTTTTATTAAATATAAGACTTTGCTATCATACCGCTTTTACCAAATATTTGGGAATTTCCGCTTATTGAACAATTTTTACCTCTTGTTTTCATTCCTGTTAGGGCATTATCAACACTGTCGATTCAAAAGGTGGCGAAAAGTTCAATACCTTTTGCTTTATTAAGGGCGAATTGTTTTGAATAAAATATGCTACTGTTTAAGAGAGCAAAACACCGAATTGCATTTTTTTTTATAAAATGTCAAATTTTTGTTTTAAAAAGAAACCACCGTAAAAATAACAAATATATGTATCAGTGTTGCCAGTGAAATTTCGGGGAAGATACATTAAAGTTTCCAAAAATATACACTTTTTCCCAAAAAGATACATTTTGAAAATAATTTACATTTATATGTATATCTTTAAATGTTATCAAAACAAATTCACTTTTCCTCAGAACATCTTCGCACTACTAGTTATAATCGACTACTTGTAATCATCGATTTAGGTGGATCGTATGTTGAAACCTCTTTAATGTTTTCTTTTACCATTATTAAAGTATTGAGTCGGATACGATGATCAGTTTTAATAAGTTTTAGAACATTTTGCGTACAGATTCAAAAGATACGAAAAATGTCAGGATTATACATGTTACCTGAAGCCGTCAAAAGATACGAAAAATGTATCTTTCGTATCCTAATGGCAACACTGATATGTATATGAGTTATGTTTGCTTTTAGGGAAATTGTACTTTATTATCAAAAATCAAGGAGAAGAAAGCATGGAATTGAGTTGTGTCTGTTCCATATCAAGCAATGCTTATTTCGAAAACATTTGTTTAGCACTCTGTTCCGCAGTGTTGAAAAAAAAAAATGTGAGAGCTATTTCCAAAACAGGGTCAAAAAGTCTGACAAAATAGGTGATAATGATACAAAAGTATAATATAAATAAAGGGTCATAAAAGGTATCACCACCGTCGAAAAAGGGTCAAATTGATACTTTAGTATCACAACGGTAACGCTGCAGCCAGTAGCTCGTTTCTGTATTTCTCGCATCGTAAAATTTCTTACATGAAGTGTGAAACTAAAAGTTCCATCGTTTCTCGATATGTGAGAAAAAAGTATTTCTGTATTTGAATGCGAAAACAGACAACACAGACTTTGTTTTGACTGGAATATTTCCAGTAATCAAGTGTCAAATGAAAGCGAAACGTCAACGAAAGAAATATATATTTATAAAACCAGAGCTGCCAGATTTGACGATTTTCTTGTTCCGAAATAAGCAAAGAGCCGGTTTGCTGATTTTTTCTAAAAAAGGGACGATATGATTTAGTCTTTGAAACGGGACAATTTTAAATCTTTTTATTTGTTTGGCTCTAGGCATTACAAAAAAAGATATCTTTAGAAACAAGGCAGCTTTAATTTTCATATATATCCCTATTGTGAAAATTGTCCTCGAAATTGGTTGTCTCTTCCCCAAAAAATATACTGGGAAAATCAAAATTTCGAGGGAAAAGTGTTTACTTTTTATTCCCGTGATTATTTAATACAATTGTTTGTGTTCAAAACATTAAACCATTACCCCATTTTTCAGTCAATATAGAAAAAAGTTTGAGTCAAGATGATTTAAATAAAACAATTTAAAGTGCTATATTCGGCTATGGTTACTCATATATACCCTTCATCATAGCATTAAAAATCGCACCAACACCTTAATTTCGAGAGGATACTTGCTTGTATGAGGACCAGGTGAAGTAATGAACCGACTTGGCTTGTTTTTATAAAAATATTTATTTTAATTTTTGTTCAATATGATATTTTGTCTGAGTTCATACGGCTCATGTCTTATTGACAAGATTCTTCCTTTTTCTTCTTGGAACATGAATTGGCGTTCAAATGAATCATGTCATGTTGACGACATGTTTTTTATTTTGTTTTATTTGATATTGAAAACAAAAACAAAATTAAACATCGAATAAGAAAGCAAAACGTAAAGACAGTACATTAGAGCGACTCAAGTTGTATGGAAGCAAAATTCGTGCTCGATGTACCCTCCTAAAAATGAACCTTGGACTTTTTTAAGATGACATTTTAAATATTTCGGCTCCAGGGTTGACCTCTCGTGAGCTGGACCAGTTTGAAAAAGGGTATATTTTTGCATGTTTTGTTACTTTAAGAATCTGTTTCCTTACCAACAAATACCAGTTGGGTATCATAAGAAAGTTTTTTTTAAGGCGCGTCCAACTGTATATAAAATTTGTCCAAGGACGATCATCCATGTCCTTTTTTAAGGATTTTTTGTAAAAAAAAACGGTTTTTGAATTTTTTGTTCGGGGTTGTTTGTAATAAAAGTGCCAAATTAACATATTTTAATCCTTAGTCGATTTAATTAAATACGTGTCTCAGCTTTTTTTGAAATTCGAGTTAGTTCGCGTTTTGACAAAAATGCAACGGGGTGGTAACCCTTCGTTTTAAATAGGGCAATATGGGTATCAAATTTTATTTTTTGCCAAGTATATCATCTTTGTATGTAAATAATTTAGTTTTGTGCAAATTAGATGCATTTTACACGGTGCTCTGGAATATGCAATTTTGTAGTAACGCTAATATGATAGCGGATTTAGTTTTTAGAACATGTATGGATGAAAATAGGACGTAAGAAAGAAAAAAAGAAATGATCCACGACCTAAATTTTTTTTTTATTTGCGAAAAAAATATGCCGCCAAAAAGTCGTGGATCATTTCTTTTTTTCTTTCTTTAGTCCTATTTTCATCCATACATGTTCTAAAAACTAAATCCGCTATCATATTAGAGTTACTACAAAATTGCATTTATATATATTCCAGAGCACCGTGTAAAATGCATCAAATTTGCACAAATCTAAATTATTTACATACAAAGATGATATACTTGGCAAAAGATAAAATTTGATACCCATATTGCCCTATTTAAAACGAAGGGTTACCACGCATTTTTGTCAAAACGCGAACTAGCACGAATTTCAAAAAAAGCTAAAACACGTATTTAATTAAATCGACTAAAGATTAAAATATTTTAATTTGACACTTTTATTACAAACAACCCAACCCCGAACAAAAAATTCAAAAACCGTTTTTTTTACAAAAAATCCTTAAAAACGAACATGGATGATCGTCCTTGGACAAATTTTATATACAGTTGGACGCGCCTTAAAAAAACCTTTCTTACGATACCCAACTTGTTTATGTTGGTAAGGAAACAGATTCTTAAAGTAACAAAACATGCAAAAATAGACCCTTTTTCAAACTGGTCCAGCTCACGAGAGGTCAACCCTGGAGCCGAAATATTTAAAATGTCATCTTAAAAAAGTCCAAGGTTCATTTTTAGGAGGGTACATCGAGCACTTTTTTTTGGTGAGTCGCTCTACAGTACATGCATCTGTGTACTCGGTTCTTTTCCCCTCGTCCCTCTCGCCTATAAAGTAGCAATCTTGTCAATAATACATGAGCCGTATGAACACAGACTTTGAACATGAATTGGCGTTCAAATGATTCATGTCATGTTGACGACATTTGCTTTTTTGATATTGAAAACAATAACAAAATTAAACAACGAATGAAAAAGCAAAACGTAAAGACAGTACATGCATCTGTGTACTCGTTTCTTTTCCCCTCGTCCCTCTCGCCTATAAAGTAGAAATCATGTCAATAAGACAAGAGCCGTATGAATACAGACTTGGTCACGCCTTTGTGTGACTTCTTCAGGAAAAAATAACAACTTCAAATGGTTATCAGATTAAAGAAAATAAATTATTTTTTGTAAAAATCACCTAAATGAATCTTTTCAGATCCGTTTTGATGATTAAAAATGGATTTATCAATTGAGTGATAGAAATGGATTCATATGATTCATTTATATGTTTTAATAATGATTTTTAAATATTTTTAATTTGTTGATATTCTTTAATTAGGCTTGAGTTCATCAAATTTAATTTTCATTAAATTATTTTCACTGAGGGAAGGAATTTTACAACTTGGAATTTTGTATTAAAATTTATTGATAATTGTTTTTTTGGCTGAGCTGGGATTTGAACCCAGGTTGATCCGTACATGTTTCAAGAAACACCACTTTCTATCGTCAGAAGATCTTTGTGTTCTACCCACTGCACCACTGCGGTGCCCGTTAGCCAACAGTCAAACATCAATCTTTAACCAGTAGTACTGGTGGTTCGAAATTTGCTGTTATTATCACTTAAATTTCAAATTACATGTTGCCTCCTTTTTCCTCTGTTTTTTCGTATTCTTTCTGTCAAGACTTTGTCTTGAAAACCTGAATACATTTGTTTATTATGTTTTTGGTGTTTCTTGAAACATGTAAGGATCAACCCGGGTTCAAATCCCAGCTCAGCCAAAAAAAAATTATCAATAAATTTTAATAAAAAAAAATTCCAAGTTTTCAAATTCCTTCCCTCAGTGAAAATAATTTAATGAAAATTAAATTTGATGAGCTCAAGCCTAATTAAAGAATATCAAAAAATTAAAAATTAATAGTTCAACTAAAAATCAAAAATTGTTCTTGGAAATAGCTATGACACAAGCTCTAATGTTTACATTTGTACAAATAAAATGTCGACGAAAGTGGAGAAAAAAACATAATAAACAAATGTAGTAGTGGGTAGAACACAAAGATCTTCTGACGATAGAAAGTGGTGTTTCTTGAAACATGTAAGGATCAACCCGGGTTCAAATCCCAGGTCAGCCAAAAAAAAAATTATCAATAAATTTTAATAAAAAATTCCAAGTTGTAAAATTCCTTCCCTCAGTGAAAATAATTTAATGAAAATTAAATTTGATGAACTCAAGCCTAATTAAAGAATATCAAAAAATTAAAAATTAACAGTTCAACTAAAAATCAAAAATTGTTCTTATTTTTAATTTTTGTTTTTGCCAAATCAAAAAAATAAAAAAAAGCTTGTTTTTATCCAATAATTATTGACAATTTATGAGCATAAATGTTAGTGCAAATTGTTTATTTTCTCCTTTTTTTGGTTCAAATAAAGCTGGTTTGAATAATCAAATAACCAAATTAAAAAACATGGCAATAAAAAAATTATATGAAATATAATCAAAAACCATGGTATAATAAGTACCAGGTAGGTTCATAAGAGAGAGTTGTCAATTTTTTTACCCAAGTAATGTCAAACAAGAGAAATAGAATAAAAAATAAAACAAATTACCGAATGATATAGAAAAAAATTTAGTTTATTTATGTAAAAAAAAAATAATATTATAAAGGACACAAATGAATAAAAAAAATTTTACCGGAGAATTTATTAGCATACATCAGAAATTCATCCATTCCTTTTACATCAATGACAGATGGTATAGCAAAGCGCATCAAACGGGCACGTTTTGGTTTTTGATTCAGATAAAAAAATCTGTGTTTTCAAAATGAAACATTTCAGATTTTTGATGGTTTTTTTTATCAACACCGCATGCAATGCATCACTCCACAATTTCGTTTTATTTTCGGGACATGTATAAAATTGATCTTTTTTTGTTCAAAAGAACAATTGCATATGCAATATTTTTTATACATTTCTTTGTCTGATTTAAAAAATTATATTAGTAACTTTTTTTATTTTAATTTTAAAATTTTTGTTTGAATTTTTTTTAAATTTATTTTAATTTTTGGCATTTTCTTTTGTTTGAAATAAATTTGACATTCTATGGGTTTTCTAATTGAGAACAAAATTTCTAATGACTATACCTTGTATTATTCTACCATGATCAAAAACTATATAATTTACGATTGAAAAATGAGACGAAAACTATTTAATAATGATTATAAAACTAACATTAAAAGGATCAAAAATTGTACCACATATGATTCTTTCAGGTGATTCATCTGTAGAGTACCATTTTCTCACAACGAGAGTATCATTTATGATTAGATTATGATACAAAATGCTAGCTGGGCATGAACATTCATTAACTATGCTTTTTTTGATTATGTTTTAAAAAAAATCGAACAAAATTTGTTTATAATTAATTTTAATTATTTTAAACAAAAAAGACGATCTTATTGCCTTTTTTTAGGAATTTGACGATTTTTGCACAAATTTATCTGGCAGCACTGAATAAAACCAAAACAAGGAAATGCTAAAAAAAATTTTTAAATAACAAAATATAACAATTGTGCAAATTATGCATTCATCATTTAAGTTCCTTCCATTTTGATTTATTTCAAAAAATAGTATTAAAAACATATTTTAAATTTAAAACATCTACATTTAGTTTTTCTCGCACCAATTTCAAATGTGACTTATTTTGGCAGTTCTTGTAAGAAACTTTTCGCAAAATATTGTTACAGAAAAACTTTTTCTCACATCCTTCCAATAATTGCTGGAAAATTATTTAAATGACAGATAATTCTCGCAAAGAAAAGATACAGAAACACTTGTGTGAGAAAAACCATTTTTTGTTTCATTTCCCACTATTTTTGTTGCAATTCACACGTTTCATGTGAAAAGTTTTACGATGTGAGAAATATACAGAAACGGGCTACAATTTACATCAGTATAGCTCAGTTATTGTGCAATCTAAAATTCATATTTTGTGGAGTACTACACACAGAAAAAAATAATTTTCATATTTGAATACGAAATTCGCATATTTGATAAAAAAAAAATTTTGAATTTTCTGCGATGACGATTTTTGCATTATTGATAAAAAAGTTTGTAGGTATAGTTATTGAATTTTTAGTCAACAACCAAGTTTATTGAATCAATAAAAAAAGTTGTTGCCCAAAATAATTTTTTTCAACAAAATGTTTACGTGATTTGTTAAAATAAATTGTTGGAAATGTTGAATAAATCAAACAAAATGTTTATCGGATCTTTATTTTTTTTTGTTTATTAATAATGATGTGCTAAATTCCCAATTTTGTTTTTTGACAAATACACTAAAATTTATTATTGGGGGATAAGCTAGTTCCTATGCGCATTTCGCTGGTTGCTTAGGCCAGATCATCAGGAAACCTTTTTCTAAAGACTTTGGCAAAACTAAAGATATTTAACCAAATAAAAGTATTAAGCGAATGAGAATTATGACCTATTATAAAATGGACAAGGGTTGTAAAAATACTGTTTTAACGTTGATTCAAATATTTGTTTTATTGAATACCAAGAAATATTTAAATATTTCATTATTATATATGTTTTATTGAGTGCTATTTTGCCAAGTGTATATTTGATAAATTTTTTCATTGAATCAAACAAAAAGTTTGTTGAACAAAAATTATATTTTTAACAAACTGTGTTGTTAAAAATTTTCTTGAGATATTTTTTTCTGTGCACCAATGAGTAGGAAATATTAACTTGCGCACCTGCCGTTTTTGCCTTATCCCTAGGTGGTATTATCCCCTGGGTGACAAATAATGCGTTTAGCAACCGCCCATATAAGTGATCGTAACTTATATACACAGGTAACAATTTTAAGTGTATAATCCGGCAGAATTATACACCGCCCTTTATTTAGGAGCTATCTTTTGGCACTTAGAGATAATCCGTCCCGCCTCCGAGCTTTTCCACAAATGGTGGAAAAACAGTAGGCTATTGCACAATCTCACTATCCGCAATTTTGGGTTCAAACCACAACCACCACGTGATCCTCAAAGAGACCTCAACCCATAATCCGATCGGCGCCGTGTCAGCGGGACTACTGACTTTCGAGGTACCAGACAGGTCAGCCGCTTCCTCAAGAAATCTATCAATTTCGAACTCTGCCGAATTCTAGTAAGTGTGTGCACCTTTTCCCCAACGGATGTAACACCAGAAGGTGGAAATACCTTTAATGTTTACCTACATACTCCTGAGGGGAGGGTGGAGTCCTACACCAATATCTGATGTTGTCTATAATAAATGTGAAAACCTGAAAAAAAACATTTTTTATTTTAATTTTTTAAACACTTTTATTTATATTTAAATAACAATAACTCTCTACACAGTAAAAATTTGCCCAACTTTTTCTTTAATTAAACCATTAATGAAAAATAACATCAGTTTTAATCAAGTGAATAACACGTTTATTTATATTAACAACATTACTGCAGAAAATGTTGCCAATGTCAAAAAATTTAAACGGAGACTTTTTTACGCAAAAGCAATAATATGTACTGTATTTGCATTAGCTGCAACACTTTTTTAAGTTGTGATAATCAAAACTACAAAACAAAAATAAATAAAGTGGTATTAAGATGAATAAGAATTCCAAATAATAATAATACATCAATTAAATATTAAATGGTTAATATTCTTATTTAATTAAAATTTATTTTTATTAACAAAAGCATAAATCTTTAATTGTTAATACTAAATTGTTAAATGGTTCAAACTTAATTAATTTTTTAATTAATATTACAAACACAGAAAAAATTCTCGCCAATTTGTTTTCAATTAGTGGATTAAACGTTTACTTATACCAACAACATTACTGCAAAAAATGTTTTTATTATCAAAAAATATTTAATTGATACTATTTATTTTTTTAATTTACAAATTTTTTAATTAAAATCGATTTTTATTTTTTTCTGTGAATGTTTTAATTGAAATCAATTTTAATTTCTTATTTTCTTTGTATTTATCAAGATAATATTCCATGCAACAATTAAATATTATTTCCAGTAGAAAAACAGCGAAACTGCAGACTAAACCGATTGTTAAGATCAACCAAACTAACAATAAATCGTTTTCGGTTAAATCATCATAAGTTTTAATTCTGCTCGAATCCCGAAAAGTGATCTCGTTCAATTGCAACAAATCATTAAAGGTTTGAAGACGCCAGGCATGTAAAAGGCCGGCTGTATGCATTTTATGTATAAGATAATTCATGGGTTCCCGATAAATCGAGTTTTCACCCAAAGGTATAGCGATTGGCAGGGTATCCTGAATTTTCAAATCCGCAGGAACACAAAATTTTTTTTGCACATAATACAATTGAATATACGTGAATACTTCCCAGAGAGATGAAGTTACAGAGTAACCGTAAGTTGTGTTCATATTTTTTCGGGACTCAGCCAGCAGAGTAGTGTTATCGGTGTACTCAACAACGCTTTTAATTTGTGCCGTAAACATAAAATCGTTTTCTTCTTTATTTTTAAGATTCAATAAAATCTTCTTGCCGCTTTGTTGTAAATCTTCGAATGAAGCTATGGGTCTTTGATGAGGTGGTCTAGTAATGAGAGTCTGCAAATAGGCCGAGAAGACAGTGCTGTTATAGAGACCCAAAACAAAAACTAATACATAAATCAAACGTAGACTTATTATGCTGGAATTTTTCAAGATAAAAGATTGGCCCAAGATGCCCGGAATAACTTTGTCGCTCATTAACAGATTTAGCCAAATCATTTTTTTATAAAATAATTTCTCTATAACCGTGTGCATCAGAGAAAATAATATTGTAAACATTATGATTGTTGAAAATAATTGAGGTGTTAAGAGCAACTCATAAACTTGACTTATTTCCATTCTACTGGCACAGGGTATCATAAGCATCCATTTACTTATTTCTGTTATACACGTAAGGTATTTCAATGTTCGACCACTAAAAACTGGATACGCACTCATTGGCATATCCAACTCTCCCTGTTTAGTCATGTTAAAAAGGACACTATAATGAATGACTTCGTTATCTTTCGGTTGATAGGGCATTTTTAAAGTGGCATTAAATTTTTCAGCAAATATCATCACCAGTTTACCAGCAACTCCACTGAACTTCATTTTACCTTTAGAATCTCTAAACATTATTGAGTAAGGAATATTTTGATCGGGCAGAGTTAGTATTTCCTGGCCCTTAAAATCAAGCCATTTTGTAGGAAAATATTTTGTTGTTATGTTTAAGGCATGAAATTTAAAATGATACTGTGGATATGGAAACATAAGAAGATATTCGGGAACCGGTTCTTTCGATGAGTTTGTATTTAGAAAATGAACTAAGACATTGGTATAGTGAAACTTTTCACATTCCGTTAAAATAGTGCGCCTGAACTGCTCCGTGCTTGCGATATTTACAAAAATCATGAGAATTCTTATTTGACGCATACAGTTCAAACTGGTGGCCAAAACTTGCCATAGTCCTCTTTTGAACTCATGCTCCATTGTTAACACTGCCAAAACTTCACTATTGAATTTCTCTTTGTAGTGGAAATCCGAAAGATTTGTCAGTATGATTTTAGGTTCCGGCAAAGAGTACATCATCAAAAGTCTTGGATCTGATGGCATTTTGTTATGTACCATTAGAATATGATTATATTTTTGTTGGTTTTTAATTTTTATTAACAGATTTTTATAGAACTCAGCACTTTTGATATTTTGTTTTTCCTGCACAATTTCAATTAAATTTCCCTTAATTGTTGTAATAAAAAGAAGTGAAACAATTAAACGATTCAAGTAGTACATTTTGAATGATTAAGTTTTAAACGAAACATGTTTATTTATAATTCTTTATGCGATTTTATTGTTCAATTAATGTTTTTTTAATTAACTTGAAAACAGGTGTAAGTGACAGTTTACATTCAAACTATTTCTCAGTTTAAGGAATTTTCGTAGACGATAATTAGGAAGCTTGATTTAAAATTCTTAATTTCTTAATGACGTTAATGTCTTAATGTCTTAGACTAGGTTTTTGAGATCTCAATTAAACTAGGTTTAGTTAATTTAAAAATAAAATTTAAACAGAACAGCTCAGTTTTACTTAAAATGTTTGTGGTTAATGAAATAAAAAAAATATCACATTTCGCCGTAAAAATCCGAGTTTCGGAATACGTTAAACTAAGTTTAAACTTAATCCACATCAGAAAAACCCAGCCTTACAGTTATATCTCTGATAACACTGTGCTTCAAATTATACATTTTGTATGTTTAATTTTACAATCACCCTTATTCTGCGTTTCGATTTGGATCGAAATTTTCTCCGTTTGGCAACTTTGGTATTCTGTGTTCCGTTTCGTTTCATTTCGATTTGTTTCTTCGATTGTATGTATTCTGCGTTACGATCGTATCTACGTTTTTCTAAGGGCGGGTTTTTGAGATGGGGATTAAGTTTAAACTTGGTTTAACGTTCTCTGCAACTCGGATTTTCCGGTGAAATTTGATTTTTGTTCTATTATTTCATTAAAGACTCTCATTTTAAGCAAGTCTGCGCTGTTCCGGCAACATTTTGTTTTAAAACTTGGTATTGGCGGCACAAATCAATTTTCAGATTAACTAAACCTAGTTTAACTGAGATCTCAAAAACCCAGCATAAGTTGTGTATTTGCTAACGGATTTTTTTTCGATTCTTGTTAGACTTTTTTAAAAAAAGAATAAACTTAAAAACATGTGAGTAAAAAATACAATAAACTTATTTTGTGAACATTTTTTGTTTAATTAAAACTTTAAACCTTTATTTAATTTAATACAGGTCGAAAACAGAAACACCTCAGCAGTACGAAAAGCTGGTAACCTTAATGGAAAAGAAGGACGATATTGCTTGTGGTTACTACAAGCATTCATGCATATGTATTTTAAACAAAAGTCTCACAATTTATCAGTCATCTCGAATGGATTACAATTGTCTCTCAACCTCTGCTTTTCAATTCTTAATTCTGCATTCTGGAGTGTGTGTTTTCATCTTCCAGCACCAGCGCCGCTGCTATCGATTCCATTTTGTTAAAACAAAGGAATTTTATTTTTGGGCCGCAACGATGTTGAAAATAATTAAAATATCACCTCCGGCGCGGCAGGATTCTTCATACTAAAATTTTGACCACAAATGCCTTTTACTCACGTATTTATCTATGTTCCGGCACTTTTTTTATTTTTCTCTTCTTAGCTGATGCTTTATTCTCACAATATTTAATTTTTATTTGTTTATTTATTACTTTTTTGAGCAATCAATTTGACTTTTTACTAAAATGTTTACAAAATTGCTTATTTTTACTGTTTCGATTTCATACGTTTCACTGCAAAGAACCTCATTTAAACAAACTCTGCTCTTCTTCTTTTTCTTTCGATTAAGTTTTTTGTCAGAATACCTTTTTTCGATCCGAGCGTAACTGAATGCGGGAACGTAATCGAAACGCAGAAAAGGGTGAATCTTCTTAATTTTGGTTTTTTTTTTATATAAAGCATTTTTTCTTGTGGCGAATTGAATAGTTCTATGTGAAATTATTAATAAAAACTAGGAGCCCTCTATATTCGGCTTGCTAAATCTTTAATACCTTCCACAGGATAAGAATATTTCAGAAGGCTTTGTAAGTTTATTGGACCTATGTTTAATTACTCTATGCGAGAAATGAAGACTTTGGAAAAACACACGGACTGGACAGTCTTCGAATGTATAACCAACCGGTAGTTATATAGGGTTTCACTAAGTTGGCGATTTTGATGACCAATTTTTTTTATGTGCCTCCAAAAATTCTGAAAATCGGTGTTACCTCAAAAACGGTGTCATTAGTAGTTGGCCGGCAGTCAAAAAAGGCATTTTTAGTTTTTGATCGGCTATAACTTCATTTTATTCTCTTTTGTATGGTATCAATAACTCAAATCGAGCACAACTGCTTACAATCGTTACCATTCGTCTTTAGACAAGAAGGCATTGCATAAGGCAATCAAATAATTTTCAAAGCTACAGTTTCAAACTTAAGACCCTTTTTCCTAACTTCAAGGATTCAAGACAAATCTTTAAATACCAATTGTTCAAATCTGAATTGATTGAGAATAAATGCTATAATTTTCTTGGAAATATTTATTTATTGCAAAGAACTGGTACAAGAATTTTTTTTTTCTTATCAACTACTCGGATGCAACAAGTAATTAAAAATATACTTTTTGTTTGTATTTAGATTTTTTTCCAAGGAAATTTTGATGCTGTGTCTGATATGAGGCTCCTGCAAGATTTTGCGCACATTGAAAAAGGATATAACGCCATATAGTCCCCATCAATGTTAGCTGATTTTTTCTGGGAAATCAATCGAGAAACACTAGATAAAACAAAATAAAGCGATTTAACAAATAGTTGTTAATTCTTTATATTGTACAGGGTGGGCCAAAAATAAAATTTTTAATTATTTCTTTTATATAATTTAATTCAGATTATAAAATGTGGGTATTTCCATAGAAAAGTCTACTTTTTGTCACGTTACGACACCAACCATTTTTCATTGTTTCTCAAAGAATAATTAAAATATTGGGGGTATTCACGTCACAAGTTGCACCCATGCAAAAAAGGAAAAGTGCAAAAATATAACAACAACCACAAAGACAATTATTTACGCACAACTAATTGTCTGTGTGGTTGTTGTTTTATTTTTGCACTTTTGCTTTTTTGCAAGGGTGCAACTTGTGACGTGAATACCCTTATTATTTACTTTTTTGCATTTTTGTGTAAAGCGCAACATGCTTTACATTTAGTAAAGGGGAGAAAAATTTGAAAATCATGGCTCTAATATACAAGACTAATTCCTTGGTGTCGTAAAGTGACAAACAGTAGACTTTTCTGTATTTTACCCATATACAAAATGGAAATTGGACTCATTTCGGATCATTTTCTATTACATCTTTCAAAATTTGTGACTGAAGCGCTCGAATTTCTGCAACAATGTTGGCTTTAAGTTCAAGGATTGTCTCAGGCTAGTTCACATTTACTTGCTCCTTCTAATAACCCCAAAGAAAATAGTGAGGAGGTGACAAATCTGACTTAAAAGTGCCATTGTATCTCGGTAAGTGGATCCATCCTGCTGAAACCATTTACATTCCATTATTATCATTATTATTATATAAAAACACCAGTGGACGTCCGTGTGATGTGTTGACGCCACCTGTTAACACTGCTGACAGTTTTTCATAAGTCACCACGTCCGGAAAGTTCGTGGTCAGCCAACGATTTATCAAACAATGATCACTGACTGACATGACTAAATTGTTGTCGGGTATTCGGTAAATGGAGTTCTCGGCCATGGGAAAACTAAGATATTTGCTATGCAACACCCAAGCCTCTTCTGAAAAAAATATTCTGTTGGTAACTAAATAATGAAATCCAACGAATGTTAATTGTAGGGTAGGCATATGAAGTGATTAAACTATTCCTTATTTTCGTGTGCTATTCAAAGGAAGTCATGCGGTGTAGAAATTCCAAATTCCCTATTGAATTATTAAGATATGAAACTTGTCGATCGGATAACAGGGTATAGATTTTATTGTTATACAAATCTTTAAAAGTTTTTATTTGTTTTTCCTCGAAAGGTCGAGTAAAAAAAGTTTGTAGAAATGCAACGCACAAACAACTCATATAGAAACCAACTACTGACAACAAAACGTAAATATATTTTTTTAAAAAATCCAGCTTTAGCCCACATGTTAAATGACTGTCCTATTAAACCTCTAAGGGCAACGTCGTTGAGTACATAGTCGAAGAATTTCATATCACGATGACGTTTAATCTATCCAGGCCTTCTTCTACTAAATAAGATGAGTTTTTTGAAGTTTAGTAAAAGAGTGAATAACCAGAGATTTGCTAAGCTAATGATAATTATTTTATAGTTGATCAGATGAAAGAGTACATGCTTGAGTTGTGGCACACTTTTTGCCCTTGGTATCATGAGGCACGATGTTGCGACTTCAAATGGATAGGAGTAATCGAAAATCCGGCTAACATCTATCACCGGTGCTAATGTGCCTGGCAGTTTCTTGTCAAAGCCTCCAGATAACCATAAAACATAAGAAAAGATAAACCCACTGTTTATTGTTGTTGTTTTTGTTTAAGCTTTGATATTGTTACAAGTAAAACTGGGGCTTATAATTCTTATTCGCTTAACAGTTTTATTTGTGTAATATCTTTAGTTTTTCTAAAAACTTTGGATGAAGTTTCCTGACGATCTGGCCTAAGCAACCAGTGAAATGCGCATAGGAATAGCTTATCCCATCAACAATAAACTTCAGTTTGTCAATAGTACGAAATGGGAATTTAGCACATTATAACGAAACCTTGATAATAAATTTTGAATCCCAAGAAAAACTTTGATAATTTCTCCCTTTTTGACAGGAAAAGGCATTTAAACGTTTGGCTAGAAAATGTAGAAAGTGTCCCACATAACCAGACATTTTTACTTTATTCCCATTAATTACGGTCAAAATTGTACGGGGAACTATTTGATCGGGTAAAGTCAATTTAGTGTGACACATTAAATCATTTAAACGACTAGGATAAATCATTTCACTGCCAATCTGGTGCTTTATTTCCATGATAAAATGGGGAAAAGGCTTGTAAGCATACACACGCTTTCTTGCTGGAAAATCTTGGTATATGGCTAAAATATTTAAAGTTTTCCGAGCCCAGCAATGTTTAAAGAAATCCTCCAATTTTGCTAAACGATTTGCACTCTCCCAGTGTTGGGCAAAATACATGGTTTGCAGTATTTAACAGACAAAATACAAAATAATTGCTGATCATGAATTTAAAATACAAAATACTTCCACGTCATGAACATGTATGTATTTAAAATACGAAATACACCATTTTTATTCAAACCAAAAAATACATTAGATAAAACTAAATAACAAAACAATGGTTTCCTTTTATAAATATCAGATTTTTGAATGTAGCATCAGACAAACAGTTTCTTGTTGAAGAATAAATAAAACCTGCTAAAGAAAATAATCTTTCAACAGGTCCTGATGAGCACAAACTTGTATTAAATTCTATGAATACTCTTTTTACTCTTGTCATTGAGGAAACTGACAAATTCCAACTCCAAATTTGATGTCCTAGATTCACCATCATCCACAAAATCATCGTCTTCAACAAAATCATCGTCTTCTTAACTGGTGCTTCTACTTCTGATTTTTCCAGGTGTCATTTTAAGTTTTTTGTAATTTTTCTCCAGAGTATAAATTGCAAGATTTTTGATTCTTTGCCTTTCTTTTCCTTTCGTGATGTTTTCTTGCAACCAACGCATCTTATAACCAGTACCATGCTCTGTAACTTTAGTGAGAACTTCTTGCATCGAAAAGATGTGAAACAAAATATTCCATCGTTTCTCGAAAAGTGAGAAAAATGTGTGTCTGTAACTCATGTCGAAAACTATCAAAAGAGATTACGTCGTTACGTTATAAATGTCATAATATTACACTCGAAGCCGATGTGACATCGCAGACGTTCAGAACGCCAGTAACACATATCGTTGACGGCGACCTAAATTTACTTAAATTGAACTTTTTTCAACGACGGCGGCGAAAACACAACCGTCGGCTATACCAAATTGTGTAAAGTGCGACTTTAATGTTTGTTGTTTGTAAACGAGTTTTGAAAAAATTCGTATATTTTATAAAAATATTAAAAGCAAAATAATAAAACAATGAAAAATGTTCCAATAATAAAATATTATTATTATTATTATCCTTTGCATTTTGCATTTTTAATTGTTTTTTAGTGTTAAAATTTTTTCTCGCCCCATTTTTATTCGTGAGTTTATTTGACAGTTCAAAGCGGGAACTTTTCTCACCAAAATGTTACAGACACACTTTTTCTGTAAATTGGCTAATAATTTCCTTACGTGACAGCTTGTACTCGCCAAAAAAAATTACAGGCACAGTTAAGTGAGAAAAACAGCTGTTTGTTTCAATTTATGGCATTTTTGTTTCATTTCAATTGAAAACTTTCTCGACGCGACAGAACATGGGCACAGGATGATAACAGGAGGCCAAAATAGCTCTATTTATTTCCGGTGATAGTTTAAAAAACTTATCGAATCTTTTTTCCACGCTCTCTGTTAGTAGTATTATAATAGGACTTAAATGTCTTAAATTGTTTCCATTCGACGCTACGCAATAAGACATACAGAAATGCAGTAAAGTAAGTGAAAAAACTCTCAACAACTTTTATAAAAAAAAATAACATTTCAAGTGCTACGGCATTCCCTTACTACGAAGCAGGTTTGTAAGGGAGAATACTAAAAAATAACTGTATCAAAACATTCAGTGTGTAAAGCTGATCGTTACATCCAACTATTTTTTTATGCGCTGAATAATGCGCTTCATGTGTCAAAAATGTATTGCTTCAAAGTGGGAACTCGCCATATAAAATTCATGTCTTCCGTATGCGCAATGGTAAGCGCAACTCTTATGTTTCTCCCTTACAAACCTGCTTCGTTGGAAGCTCCATTTTTTACTGGGTTGTTACCCTGAAGGTAATCTAAAGCAGTGGCAATAAAACTACAATGAATTCCTCTAAATATTCCAGTTCTATAGCCGCGAAAGTGCTTACCTTACTTAACTTACCAAATAATTCATTTACACTATGTTTTTAAAATACAAAATACTTCTATTTATTGTATGTATTTAAATACAAAATACTTGCTGGACATGTATCTAAAATACCAAATACTTGCACGTCATATACAAAATACGTATTTGTATTTTAAATAAGTATTTCAAATACATGTATTTCAGATACTGCCCAGCCCTGCACTCTGCTTATGATTGATGTATAATAAAATCTTGATTTCTCGCAACCTCCTAAGACTCTGAAAATAAGGCTATTCGATTTTATAATTCGTCGCATTTATAGAACCCTTGATAAACCAGGCCGTCCGAATATTTTCAATTATAACGCTGCTGTTGAAGTGCTATATATAAAAGACCAATTCACCACAATTCTTTAACGATTTTTCATATTTAATTAAAATTGTTTGTAATTCATTCTGTTGCTCAATTTTCTGTACCAATTCGGAATAACTGGATTCTAAATTAATTTTTTTGTTCGATAAAATTTTACCACCTTGAATACTTTGGAAAATAAAACAAATTGTTAGAAATTGAAACCACATTTCTGTGCTGTTTTAAGTTTAAAATCCAACTAAATTTGACTGTTCTAAAACTCTTGAGAATTCAACGAAAATGTTTTCTTATCTCGTGGTTTTTATCTAAAATTTTAAATAGACTCATGTTATATGTATAAAAGACTATTTATTGAAATTTTAGGTACAACCAATTGAAATCTTTTGTTTATGTTCGAATTGTTATTGTGCTCACTGTCATTGTTGAATATTAAACGACATCTTTTTTCTGCCAACAAACCACCCATCTGAAAAATGTTTTAATCGAAATGGAACAATGTTAGATTTTTTCATGTCATGGTGCCATAAAAACACATAAAAGTAGCCACAGGAGAGTAGAGCTGGACAAAAACTATTATGATTGTTGGCATTACACTGTACTATACAAGAAATAAGAAGGGGTTCTGCTACAGCAATTCTTTTTTGTTGAAGAGAAAACGTATTACGGATTTCTTCTTTTGTAAATTGGAAACAGATTTTTTATATATACTTTTTTATTTTTAAGATGTAAGTTTGTTTAAAGCTGTTATGATACTTGCTATTTTTTGTATATTTTCTATATTGGAGAACAGTGCAAATATATTAGCATAGGAAAACTGACTAACTGCCGGTTTAACGATGTCGAACGTCATCGTTCGCATAGAAAATTATATTTAAAACAATAACAAAATTCGAAAATTTGTTTTTGTTTTAAATGTAATATTCTATGCGAACGTTAACGTTCGAAATCGTTGAACAGGCTGTAAGTGTAAAGAGTATGATTATATCATAAAAAATCTTGAAATGTCAAACAAATAAACATGTGTTATCTATAAATAATCTAAGACTGTCAAAAAAAATTTAAAATTTTTTAACTTAAAATTGACATTTCCAGATTAAATGTTAGCACTGTTGCCAATTTTTTTAGTTTTTGATCGAAAGAAACGGTTTTTAACTTTTTTTTTTCGATTTTTAGCTTTTATGACGGTTTTTTGTGGGGAAAAAACGTGGGCAGTATTGTTTGTTTTGTTTACATTTTATCAAATTGTATTTCTTGTTCTTTCTCGCATTTGTTGTTTCATTCAGTCAATCCTGAAAAAATCCAATACAAAAAATAGCAAGTATCATAACACCTTAATTTATGCATTCTGGGCGTCTAAGTTAAAAAACAAAATTTTTTCTTAAGCAAGTTTTCATATTCGCAAATTTCTAGTTTGAAGTAGGATAACCAATCGGGACTGGTTTTTTTAAATTTCGGGATTCGGGAATTACGAAAATATGATCTCGGGATTTTTCGGGTTTTGGGGTTTTTTAACAAAAAGATAAATGCTTTTATTTATTTAAAAAAAAGTCTTTTAAAGAAGTTTAAAAACAAAAGTTTAAAAATACATTTAAAATTACAAAGATAAATAAAATCAACTTCCCAGCAAACACAGAAATACACTTATGTACTGCCTGAATAAAAAAAAATATTATTGCGGCAATAATTTGTTTCGTATTGGGGAAGATACTTCATTCGGAAAGAAACGTATCTCGATGGCAATACTTCTAAGCAATACCAAACCGATTCTGCTAGAAAATAACTAAGTTAGCAATATCGCCAGATAGCCACTTATAAGAAAATGAAAAGATATCGCCAAAATATAGTTAGGAAGATAATATTTTTGGCTTTTCTAAAATCTTTGGAAAAGGTTTTCTGATGAGCTGGCCTAAGCAACCAGTGAAATGCGCATAGAAGCTAGCTTTCCCTCAACAATAAATTTCAGTGTGTTTATCAAATATGAAAAATTGGGAATTTAGCACGTTATACGGAAATCGTTTTAAAAATAAACTTTGTATTCCCGAAAATAACTTCAAACTCTTTTAAAATTGCGTTCCTTATGAGGATTGGGTAATATCTTCAATTAATTTAAAAGGAAACAGATTTATATTTGACAGATTTATTTAATATAAAGATTTACCTTTTGCAGAATGTTTTGAGAACTAATTTTTTAGATTAAATAATTTTAATTAATATTTTAAGCAGACTAAAGTTCATTAAATTTAATTTTCATTCGATTATTTTATGAATAAAGGAATTTTTACAACATGAAATTAATTAAAATTTATTGATAATTTTTCAAATTTGAAAGCTGGAGTTGAACCCACGTTCACAGACAGGCTGATTCGAAATTGATTTTTTTCATCAAATTCGAAGAATCGAGCAAACAATTAGTTGATTTTGCATCTATCACCAAAATGATTATAGTGATTACTTAAATTTGTAAAAATTTAAAATTGTGATTGTTTTCTTCATCATCATCATCTGGTGTTACAGCCCGTTTTGGGGCTTAACCTCATTCGTTTTATTCTTCTATTCGGATCAGTCTTGAACTAACTTTCTCCAACAATTAATGTAATTTTTTTCCTAATAAGTGATTATTTTAATTAAGAAATTTAAAAAAAGTGTGCGATTTCAAACAATGTGTTAATTTATTCAATTAAAACAAATAATTAACATAAAATCTATATTTAATTCAATTGCCCCGTTGATTCAAAATAAATAAAAACAAAAATAATAAAGTAATGGAATTGAACAAAGTAGTAATTGATGTGTGTATTTGTAAAATTCAATTAAAATATTTATTAAATGAATTAAGATAATTCAAATTTTAATTGAAAATAAATTTGTTTAGTTTACCAAAAATATCTTAGTTAAACAAAAACTCATTTTTGTACCCACCATCCCCCACTAGTGGTAGAAATTTGAAGTGCGTAAATTACACCACTTTAATTCTTGAAAATGCTCCAAAATTTTCCGCAGGTCCGATGCGCGATCCTGGAAAACACTTTAAAATGCCTAAATCCGTAACGAGTAAAATGCGTTTGGTGCACCGGTGGCATAAAATAGAAAATTTAACCACGCCGAACTATTGGTTTTTACTTTTTCAAAACACATTTTTTTTATTTAAACAATTTTCTTCTTTGATAATCTTCAGCACTGCTCACATTCAAATTTCTTAATAATTGTTGGACGCCCTTAAAAAGAATTACAAAGCTAAATTTTTTCTTTTGTTTTCAATGACATCTCATGTGGGAAAGTCGTGGATTTTTATAAAAAAAAAAAGGTAAACCAAAAAATTTTGCAAACAAATTTCGGGATAAGCTGAATCCTAAATATCCTGGGACTAAAAAATTAAAATTCCGTAATTCGAGATTCGCTGAATTTCGAAATTCCTGCGATTTACGGGATCGGTTTCCCTGGTTTGAAGGCTAGGGATACCGATACAATAATTTGGTTTTCCCTAGCACACATACAAATCGGTTAGAAACTTTATGTATAACAATTTTTTGTGATAACATATCGCACACTAAATCTTAAACGAGCACAACTCAAAATTTATCATATCGTTTTTTTTTTTTTTATAAATCAGTTTACAAATCCAATCTTTAGCGACCACGAAAATTTCGTTTAACATATCTTGCTTAACATTTGTGAAACTCAATTTGATTAAAAAATTGCAACCCTGTTTTTGAAGCCAGTTTTTTGTCACTCCTAAATATTTTTTAATATTGAGTTGTGCTGTTAATGATTTAGTGTGCGATATAAACTATTTGATTGTTTGTATCTCAGTAGATCATTTATTAGTGTATTTCTTGTTAAGTTTTTTCTATCATAATTGTTGTTGCTAAAAAAATTCTTTAATAATTAAAAACCATTTCGTCGGGTGGTTACTGGTATGCCGCATGGCAAATCTTTACAAAAAATTAGTTATTAATCAATTCTATGTAATAAATGTGCCCTCCTTTTAAATCTTTCTTAAATTGTTTTATGTCTCAAATATATTAAGAGATATCGAGCCCTAAAATTGACGCATATCCATAATTTTAGAGTTCTCTAAACATTGTCTTGCTTCATTCGCCACTTCTTGTACACAGGAAATTTTTTTTCAATTAATAGTGATTTTTGAATTTTAAAATAAATTTGATTACGTTCTTAATTGATTGAATTAAAAAAAAATTTCAATTATAAGTTTAATTAAATCAATTAACTCGGTTGTTTGAATTGAACACTTTGTTGCTTTCTCCTTGCTTTCCTCCCTCATCATCAGTAAAGAGTACTTATAAATTTACTTTTGTCATTCTCTGATATGTTTATTATGCGTTAAATAAAAAATCGCCTTGTGGCTGACCACATTGTTGACGGTGGTTATGGTCGCAATCGAAATTTGGTGTTTATTTTCTTTGTTTGTTAATTCTTGAATTATTTTTGGCGTCATTTCATGTTGTGCGTTTAAAGTGAATAGGTGAAAAAAAGTACAGCCAAATTACCCAACAAAAACAGTTTTTTGTTTTCAATCTTGAATACCCTGAAGAATCAGAGTTATTCTACAATTTTATGCAAAGTTGTATGTATGAAATTCCTTTGTTAAAAAAATCTTCCAAAATTTGTACAATTAAGAATAAGCTATTACAATTAAACAAATAAAACAAGTTATTTTTAAACCATGTTTAAATAAAACATAGATTTTAAATATTATTATTTTGCTTTATTTAACCAGCAACTGAATTGATTTAACAAACTTATTCAATTAACAATTTGTTTGATTGAATAATTTGCGTAATTGAATTGAGATTGTATTTCAAATACACTGTTTAATTTATTCAATTAAAAATTTAATCGATTTAATGCAAAAATTCAATCACTGTTTTAATCAATACAATTATTAAAATAATTAATTTTCTGTATTGTAATCAATTACGTTAGTAATTCATTCAATTAAAATATTGATTTTTTTTCAATTCAATTAAAATATTGTTTAATATTAATAATTTTTTCAATTATGTTTGTAATTAAAATGTAAAAACTTTTTAATTGGAAAAAAATCCTTGTTTTGCAATTTTTGCAAATTTGAGTTACTGGTATAATCATTTCGGTGATAGGTGCAAAATTAAACAATTTTTTGCTTGTTTCAATTATTTTGGTGATCAAAACCTTTTTTTACTTTTTTCTGTGTACAATGAAGGAAATTTTTAATGTAAAATGAAAAATATTATTGCTTGTAATTTGTATGATGATACACAATTACTTTGACACAATATAAAGAAAAACTAGCGAACAATTCCGAATCCCTAACCTCAAAAATTAAATTAATGGCGACGTTGCAGCAAAAGCCGATTTCTTATCAAAATCATCTGTCACCTCTTATCACGATATCTGTTATCCATTTTTTGTGTTTCTCCTTACATTCATTTTCGTACTTGTTATTATGTTTTATTCATTTTCTACTTTTAAAGTGCAAACAAGTGTTTTACGTTAAAAAATCAATGCTGCAAAACAATGGTCTTAAATTATGGTAAAATTGCAAGAAGTTTTGAAACCATACTTCAAAAGGTAAATAAAAAAAAATCATGGTTTGTTACTCCACGTTTAAATTAGTATTTCTGGCCAGTCTACTTTGAACACTCATAGTACATTAAGAGTACGCCTATAATTATGACAAGCAGTGTCACTAAGCTTTAACAATCTTTGTATAAACGAAATTCACATTCAAATGCTGCTAAAAGTCACAAATTTAAATGCCATTTAACCTGATCGCAAATTAAATAAAATGAGAAACTTAAATGCATAATAAACCTAAACAATGTTAGTACTAAATTGATGTCAGTCACTAGTGTCTAACTACTAATGGAAGAGCAAATTTTCAACAGTTAAACCTTTTTAAAAGGGACTCTGAAAACATAGTATTTTTTGTAATTAAAATGTCGGACGTATAACAAGTTATTTATTACTTCAACTTTACTTTAACCTACCCGGTAGGATGAACTTGTCTTTAACATATTGCTCACTTTAGTTTAAAGCGAAGTTGTAATATTGAAAAGCGAAGTTGTAATATTGAAAGTTTGTTATTGATTTAATTAGCCTTGGCAATACTTAATATTAACAGTTGCCATCTGATGTTTAGAATTAAAAGTTTGTCTATTTTAAGTATTCAATTTTATATACATACATTAACCGCCTTATTCATAAAAATTATTTCAGTTTTATTAAAGGTTATTTAAACAAATTTTCATAAAAAATTTGTCTTATAAATCTATTATAAACATGGAATATTGTTTATGAATAAGGCCTTAATTGTATAAAAATGTTATCACTTCTGTTGGATTTGGCTCGTTCTAGAGCACTCATTGCTATTTTGTTTTGGGCTAACGGCGTCAAAATAAAATGTATAGCTTGTTTTCCAATAGATCTTTCTAAAGGACAACGCTCCGCCAAAATTGTTAGAAAATGGCTGTTAAACATTGTCCAAAAAGCTGGATAGCCCCAACATTTGCCGGAACTCAACCCAATCGAACATCTTTGGGAGCATTTTACAGGCAAATTACAAAAAGAAACCAAACCCCTTTGAAACTAATTTTGGAGGTAGAGAGGTCAACAATTTCTGGAGCTTACTTTAAGGTTGGTAGAATCGATGCCCAAAACAAATTATTCTGACAGCTAAATGTTCATTTTATTATCACAGGGTGTTTGAAGGGGTCATCTTAACTATATTTCAACTTTTGGTGTTCCATTGGCATATACCTGGCATTCGGCCTGAGGTCCTATCTGGAACGCGGGAGTCAGCAACTAAAGAAAGTGAAAAATATGCATTTCAATGGTGTCATTTTTGTCCAGTTTTCCATTATTTTACTGTCTGCAATTTCAAGTTTATTCGCCGCATTTGTGGAATTGTTTCGAATTGTAACTTTTATTGGCGGTAAAAAAGTTACCGACTGGCGTTTATTAACTCAACAACTGTTAAGGTAAACTTTATTTGATTTTCTTTAATTGCTTGCTAGTTTTTCTTTAACTGTTTTTTTTTTTTTTTTTGTTATAAATAAAACGAGGTCTTGTTACGAATTATCTTAATTAAACATAATTGTACATTTATTTATATATGTAGTATTTATTTGTGTATAAAATATACCTTTTTAATGGATTAACACTTTAACAATTGCATTGGTGATTTACAAACAACATATAAATATTTTATTAAAAGACCCCTCACAAAATAAATAAAAACAGATGGATGGACAGACATACTTATTTAGACCACCATTAATCTTTTCCAAATACCACACAACGAAATTAAATGCCACAAATCATTTTTAACGCTTATGAATCCTATCGGACTCGTGTAGAAAACGACATAAAACTGTTCTTTGTGAGTGAGCGAGCGATTGAACGGATGAATGAAGAATGAATGTTTATTACAGAAAACTGATGAGCACGTTAAAAGGTAATTGCAGACCAATTTCATAAAGGTGAATAGAAACCAACCACTTACACAATTGCAACTAAACAAATGACTACAATTAAAAACGCTTGTTCGGTTTTTTTTTACCTTTGACTAAGCAAAATCGTCTACATACGAATAAATGAATGCCAATACGAAATTTTTGTATTTAGTTTACTTTCATCTTCTTTAAATCGAACAAGGCTAAAAACATAAAATAGTAGTAAAATTTTAAATAAAATAAAAAAAACAACAGATTATCTGAAACGCTAAGAAAATAAACAAAAGCCAAAAACCACAAGTTAAATAATCTTTTTTAACCACAAAGATAGTCAGCAGGTCGACCATCAGCCATTTAAGCAGATAAAAAGATGATGAATTGGAGCATAATTTTAATTTCTATAATGGGTTTAAATTGTATTCAAATGCCCAAACAATTAATACCCATCCTTGACAAGATGTTTCAACTGCACCAATATGAAACATTAATAATAATTGACGATGAGCCGCCTCAGCGCAGTTATTTTCAAACCACAACCCATTACGATTTCAAGCAAATCAATAATGCAATGGAATTAATACCGAAAATCCTGCTAAGCAGTGAACATTCCCAACTTCTGGAAAGTACTCGGAATTGGAATTCAAAATACTTAATTGTATTTAAAATACCATCGTCGAGGTCTATTAAAACTGATAATATTTTACACAGATTTTTAAAGATGTATTCCAAAATGAATCATATAAAAATGATTGCCCTGGTGGAAGCATCATCAGCAACTAGAGAAAAGATTACAGAATATTTTCGATACTTTAAAAAGTTGCAATTGTATAATGTGCTCTTAATACCCATATCGACCAATGACATCAATATACAAGGCTATACTTATAGAGCCATGCCAACGCTGACGGTTCTACCCAGGCAATTTAAAACTTTGAGTCCCTCCGACTATTTTGAAGTAGAAGTGAAAAATTTTGCCCAACATCCTATGCTAACCTATCCTGATCAATTACAGCCCCGCACTTTGCTGTACTACGACAAAAAGGGCCAAATAAAAATGTTGGGTTATATTGGACGCCTCATAACTACATATGCCCAAAAAATAAATGCCTCTATTAAATTTCCCTTAAGGGTCAATGTTAATCAGCCAATATTCTTTACCGATGTCCTAGAAATGACTTTAAACGGCACTTTGGATATACCGGCCAGCATAGCATGTATCAATGAGGTGGAAACCATGGAATTTTTTAGTCGTTTCATAGAAGTCAGTAAATGGTTTCCAATGGTGCCTGTGGCCGATAATTTAACTCCCCTCGATATTTATTTCAAGTTTTTTAATCAAGATTTGGTTATTCTCTTTACTCTTCTCTTAATTATGTACTCCATATTTTTTTTTATAGTAGAACTTTTATACAATTGCAAAGAATCATTTGAGTCGATAGTTCTTAAATCCCTTATAAATCAACAAGTCATTTTGGGGCTTTTGGGATCGCCATTTAAACTTATCGATAGTTGTAAATGTTATAGATCTTATAGATTTTTCATAATGCTCGTACAATTCACGGGTTTTATGATGACTATTTTCATCAACACTTTCTTGACGACCGATATAATCTCTCCTCCTAAATATCAGCAAATCAATTCGTTTGAGCAATTACAAAAGCGTAATTTAAAAATTCTTATGCTTAATCAAGGCTATAAATTACTGGACGTGTATGCTGGTCTGGAATTCAAAAGTAAATACAATTCCACAATTTCACTAATGCAAAATGTTACCGAATTCGTTTTACTGCGAAATAATTTTAATAAATCAGTATCGTATGAGGTTACCAGCAGTCTGTGGTCCATTTATGACAAACAACAAAACTTTTTCTCCGAAAAGCTTTTTCGCTACTCACCAAATGTCTATTTTAGCAATCTAATGATTTACGCCCTCCCTCTGCCCCCGAACTCTATTTTTGAAAAATCTCTAAATAAATTTATTTCCGATGTTCTTGCTGCTGGAATTTTCCAATACTGGTACAAATTGTCATTCTTCGACATGATCAAAACAGGTCATATGTCATTTAGGGACTTTAGTTATGGCCATGGGTACAAACCGGCTCAATTCAGGGACTTTCAACTTATTTGGGTTGTCTGTGTGTCTGGATTAATAGCAAGTTGCTTAATGTTTATTGTCGAATTATTTGTTTATAAAATCAAATTAAGTAACAAGAAATAAAACAAACCCTGTTCAAAATTCATAAAGTGCATTTTTAAATTTTCTTCAATTATTTAATTTTCAATTCAGCCTCCAGATCATGTTTAAGCTTTTCGTGTTAATCTCTTTGTTAGCTTGAAAAAGACTCGCTCGAAAAAAACACTAACTGCCTGTTTTTAGAAAGCGAGCGCAAAAGTGACTCTTTTAACTAAAATTTAAAACAAAAAAAAAACAAAATTTCAAAATTTGCCACCAACAGTTGACCAATAAACATTGCTCGTAAGAGCGCGTCAATCGTGACGACCCTAAAGAATTTTGAAATTTTGTTATAATACTCTCCACCACAAGTGGTGATTGAAGGTATACTAAGTTTGTCATTCCGTGTAAAACTTTGTATACACGCAGAAAAAAATATAGTTGGAGGTAACCATACTCTAACAGCAACATACTATGGTTGGATTAATACAATATTTATGTTTGCAGGTCACATTAAACCATAATATGGTTAAACTGAACACAAATTTTTCCGAAATCAACCATAATATGTTCAATAATAACCATAATTTGTTCAAAATTAACCCTATTTTTCAAAATTAAGCATATTTTGGTCAATATTTACCATAATAATAGTGAAAATTATTCATATTATGTTCAAAATTAACCATAATATGGTCAAAAATTTCCAGAATTTGGACAAAAGTAACCATATTTTGGTCAGAATTGACAATATTATGTTTATTTATTTCATCGATTTTTTTTAATTTATTTATTGAATGTCATTAAAAGCCTTTCCAGCCTTTGACGATCTTCATTGGCACTCCTTCTGTTTTACTGGTTCATAGTACTAAATTTGTATACTTTATTCAACAATTTATATAAAATGAATGATAATTTTAAGCACACCAAGAAAGAACATATGTATGTATATATTTGAAAAGCATTCAACTATTGTAGAGAGCAAAACCGCCATAATACTGTTGCTTTAAACCACCCAGCGGGAAAACTCAGAAGACCTTCTTACTTCAGGCCTTTTTAAATGCATGCTTAAAAATTTTTTGGATTTAATTACTATTCTTACGTAACTGCAAAAGAATGCCTCATAGAAGGCCTCCACACTCGCTTCTATGAGAAGCGAAAAAAGAAGGAGTAACATTTTTTGTTTTGTTTTTTTGCACAAGCAAAAGCAAAAGAATTCAGATCCCTTTACAAAAACAAAGTAACATATGTTGTAAATCATTTTAGTTGAAGTTGAAAAGAGAAAGAGTAAAATTTTTTGTTTTGTTTTTTTCGCCAAAGCGAAAGAATTCAGATCCCGTTATAAAAACAAAGTAGGTGCATATTAAAATACAAAATAAAAACAATAATGTAAATCATTTTAGTTGAGTTTTTTTCATTAAGGAAGATAGGTACTTGTGCTTAAAAGTTTTATTGTATTATAAACTTTTATTTGCAATCTATTTTACAATATTAAGCAAATTTGATTATTTCAATAAAAAAATAGGTATCACATGTTTTATTAAACTACAATAAGTTTAATAAAATATGTATATAAATATACGTTTGTAAAATAGGTATACATACCTACATATATAAAAAGTTAAATAACAAGATTACCTTTTTGCTAAAGCCTTTTGACAGTCATTCTCTGGAAAGCCTTCTAAGAGCCATTTATTTGAAGGCCTTTAAGAAGCTCTGGGGAAGAAAGGAAAGCGGAAGGCCTTCTCCGCAATGACAACGCGTGTAAAAAAGATATGAGTATGGAATGGAGCTAGAAGGCCTTGTTTATCCAAAAGAAGGGGTACAGAGGCCTTCTGGAAGGCCTCCGTACTCCTTCTTTTTCCCGCTGGGCAGTGAAGGGCACACACATACCATCACATTTATGCTTGTGTTGACGAAATAACAACAAAACAACCCAGCGGGAAAAAGAAGGAGTACGGAGGCCTTCCAGGAGGCCTCTGTACCCCTTCTTTTGGATAAACAAGGCCTTCTCGCTCCATTCCATACTCATATCTTTTTATACGCGTTGTCATTGCGGAGAAGGCCTTCCGCTTTCCATTCTTCCCCAGAGCTTCTTAAAGGCCTTCAAATAAATGGCTCTTAGAAGGCTTTCCAGAGAATGACTTTCAAAAGGCCTTAGCAAAAAGGTTATCTTGAAGGGCTTTTAAGAAAGGTATGTTAAAAGGCCTTTCAATTAATGGCTCCTAAAAGGCCTTTCAGACCATCCTTCTACAAATGCATTAAAGGTCATATTGAAGGGCTATCAGTCTAAAACATTAAGGAATATTTCCTTACAAATGAAATTAGAAGACTGAATAGGCTTCATGTAACGTATGTTTATATATTTTATTAAACTTATTGTGGTTTAATAACACATGTGATACCTATTTTTTTATTGAAATAATCAAATTTGCTGAACATTGTAAATAAAAGTATACCTATAATAAAACAAGTTAGAGTGCTATATTCGGCTGTGCCGAATCTTTGATACCCTCCACCGACAGTTCGAATGTTTAAGGAGTAATATCTGTATGATGTTATTATTATCTTAAACTGTGACGATTTGTTATTAATTATGGTTTAAGGCAACCAAACTGTTTTCCGGTAGAAGGGTTTATATGGGGCCTAGGGTAAATTATGGACCGATCATCACGAAATTTCACAGCGTCATTTCTAGTCCTTTAAAACTGTGACGTACCAATTTCTGTTATGATAGCATTATTAATTATGGTTTAAGGTGTACTGAACTGTTTTCCGGGAGTAGGGTTTCTATGGGGCCTAGGGTAAATTATGTACCGATCTTCACGAAATTTCACAGTATCATTTATAGTCCTATAAAACTGTGACGGGCTAAAATTTGTTATGATTGCATTATTTTTTACGGTTTTAGGCGTACTAAACTGTTTTCCGGTAGTAGGGTTTATATGGAGCCCAAGGTAAATTATGGACCGATCGTCACGAAATTTCACAGTGTTATTTCCTGTCCTAAAAAACTGTGACGTACCAAATTTTGTTACGCTAGCGTTATTTTTTACGGTTTTAGGCGTACTAAACTGTTTTCCGGGAGTAGGGTTTATATGGGGCCCAGGGTAAATTATTAACCGATCTTCACGAAATTACACAGTTTTATTTCTTGTCCTATAAAACTTTGATGTACCAAATTTTGTTATGATAGCATTATTTTTTACGTTTTTAGGCGTACTAAGTTGTTTTCCGGAAGTAGGTTTTATATGGGGCCTATGGTAAATTATGGACCGATCTTCACGAAACTTAACAGTTAAATTTCTAGGCCTATGTAACTGTGACTTGCCAAAATTTGTAATGATAGCATTGTTAATTAGGGTTTTAGGCTTAATATACTGTTTTCCGGGAGTAGGGCTTATATGGGGCCTAGGGTAAATTATTGACGGATCTTCACGAAATTTCACAGCGTGATTTCCAGTTGAATAAAACGAATTGTTGCGAAATCTTATATCATTCTGTGCATTTGTCTACCATTTATGTTAGTTTTTGTAACAAAATTATCAATTTTTTTTAGGTGGTGGTTCCACATTTTGATTCATAGCTCAGATCCCATTGAACCGATTTTGCTGAATTTCAATCCCAAACTGCTTAGGATAACTACAAGCAATTTGACACCAAGTTTGTTGATTTCTTTTGAGTTTTTCGAAAGTGAGCGTGTTTTCAACAGACGGACAGACGGACAGACAGACGGACATGGCTAAATCGACTTAAAATTACTCAAGGACCGAGAATATATATACTTTATAGGGTCTGAGATGAATAGTAAAAAAGTTTCACACGGAATGACAAACTGAATATACCCTCTTCACAACTAATTGTGGTGGAGGGTATAAAAAAACTTTTAAGGACAAGTACCTATCTTCCTTAATGGACAAAACTCAACTAAAATGATTTACATTATTGTTTTTATTTTGTATTTTAATATGCACCTACTTTGTTACTTTGTTTTTATAACGGGATCTGAAAAAAACAAAACAAAAAATTTTACTCTTTCTCTGTTCCACTTCAACTAAAATGATTTACAGCATATTTTACTTTGTTTTTGTAAAGGGATCTGAATTCTTTTGCTTTTGCTTTTGCTTGTGCAAAAAAAAAACAAAACAAAAAATGTTACTCCTTCTTTTCTCGCTTCTCATACCAAAGAGCCGAGGCCTTCTATGAGGCATTCTTTAGCTGTTACGTAAGAATATGAATTAAATCAAAAAAATTTTTAAGCAGGCCTTTAAAAAGGCCTGAAGTAAGAAGGTCTTCTGAGTTTTCCCGCTGGGAACAGCCGAACGTACATTGTCACAGCCACACAAAGAAGTTTATAACCATAACACGTTTGGAAACAACCATAATATGGCTAAGGCTTTTGGATGGATGAATTTAACAATAATGTGGTTGCCGGTGACAATATTATGGCTAAAGTAACCATAATATATTTAAGAGAACGGTTGTAACTTTATTTTATTAAAACATTATTTTCTAAATTTAACCAAAACAAAACATTTTATTGTTAAATAAACACAACAGTAATATTTAAAATAACAATTGTTTGTTTGCGGGGCATTGCGGGGACCATAATATGTTTTTTTTAACTATACTTCAACCATGTTTTTTTCTCTGCGTGTACCTTTCACCACTAGGGATGAAGCTCTTTAAAATTCATCTAAGACCCCATACAGTGTATTTTTATATATTCTAGGTCCTTGAGTATTTCTAAGCCGAATTACCAATGTTCATCCGTATGTCCGTCCTTTGAAAACGCAATCACTTTTGAAAGACTTAAGAGAAAAAATTTTTCTAGTTTGGGCTTCAAACTCAGCTGTAGGAAAAAGAGTTGTGAACAGTGATGGCAAAAGTACAGATTTATCGGCATTTTAAAGAGTTTATACTCCAAAATCGCCAAAATGCAGATTTGATGATTTTGACTAAAAAATGCAGTCTTTGTAGCTCGCTGGAAACTTCTTTACTTAGTCACTTATTTTTGTACTTTTTTCAGTTCTTGCATTGAAAAAAGAAAAATATCAACCGTTCACAGAAGAAATCACAAAACAAAAAAAATGAAAAAACTCGTGTTTGTTAAATGTTGATATTTTCGTTTCTTACGGAGATTTCTTAAATAAATACATATGTTGTCTCTGAAGCTTCTCCTCACTCTTATTTCACGCTCAAAATGAATTGGTTCAACATGAAATTCACATTGTTTCAAATTGAAATAACTTTCATTCAACGTGATTCGTAGTGTTATTTCAATATCAATGTCTTCTGCTCTGACTTTACTGGAATGTTAAATTAACATGAATGTGATTTTAAAAGAAAAAAGTGTTATTCTTAAGTTATTATACCCTTCACCACAGGTGTAAAAGGGTATATATAAGTTTGTAATAACGTTTGTAATTTTTTTTAGTAGAACATATTTTATAAAAAACTCGGGAAAATCGGTTCAGATACAAAAAAGTTATGACCAAAATTAAATTTTTTTGTTTAAATACCCAACTTTCGGGAACCATAGATCTCCCCGAGTCCAAGCTTTATAACTAAAGTAAATGGTAAATTTCTTCTTCAACACGTCGGTATATAAATCTGTTAATCGGTTAAAAAATGGCAGAGTTATAACCGAAATACTGAATCCACAAAAATTACTCTTTTTTATAATTAACTTTGTTAAAATATATATTTACAAGTTTATATAAATGTTAATATATAAATATAACTTAAGTAAATGGTAAAATTCTTCCTTAACACGTCGGTATATAAAACTATCAAATCGGTTAGACAATGGGTAATTTATGAGCAAAATACTCAAAAAATGGGCTAAAAAACATCAAAATTTTTATAAAAACCTAAATTTTAGGGCTGCTATACGTCCTATGGATATGACTTATATATCAAAATGTCGGAAATTTGTATGAGTTATAACAGAAATACTGTGGTCTAATCACCGCATACGATATCGAGCAAAATTCATCGAAATTATTTATTTTGGCACTTGAAACTCGATATCGAATGAAATGTATTGAATTTGAAATAATAGCATTCGACATCGAGTAACTCGACATTACATTTATCGAGTTTTCATTCGATACACCAGTGTCTATCGTATGCAAAAAAATTCAATAGTTTATTCGATACGATAGTATCGAATGCAGTGATTAGAACCCTGAATTCCCGAAAATTACTCTTTGTATACCTTTCACCGAAGGTAAAAAGGTATATACAATATTGATCCTACACCCTATAAAGTACATATATTCTGGGCCCTTATCGAAAGCGAAGTTCAAAACCGGTTGTCTCTTATTTAAAAAAAAAAATATTTACCAGTTTTATTTAGTTTTTGTCTAGTTGCTCTGTATTCTGCTCGCAAAATGGTGAAGGGTATATAAGATTCGGCACAGCCGAATATAGCACTATTACTTGTTTTTAAATAATGTTAAATTAACATGAAGTAACTATGAAGCAAAATCAACACCGAAAAATGTAAAACCAACCTTGTTTTCGTCGAGTTTACATTGTTTCCTTTCTGGGTGAATGTTTTTTTATTTTTAAATCATGTTAAATTAACATGAAGTAACTAAAAAGCAAAATCATCACCGAAGAATGTAAAACCAGCCTTGTTTTCGTCGATTTTACATTGATTCCTTTCTAAGTGAATGAGTTTTTAACACATGTCCTCTAATGATTATTAATTATTTATTATCTACTACAAAAATATATAAAGGTTAAAACATTAAATCCTTTTTTAATGAATTATGCTCCACAAAAAACATTAAATGAAACACTTAAGCTAATTAATTAATTATAACTATTTTCTTTTTTTGAATACAACAAAAAATTTAATTATCACATGTTAAATTCACTAACTTCACACATATTAACATAAAAATCTATTTTCAAAATAGGAAAAAATCACAAAACACTCCTCTTTCGCAATGTTCAGTTCGAGTCGTTCCGTTCTACTACTGGTTTTAATAAGTCAAACAAACGGAAATTTGATCCGGAAATATTCCGCTGAAATAGAAGAAAACCACAATTCCGACACGAACTTTTACACAAATCTTTTGCATAACATTAAAATGGAACGGGCCTTTGATACGATTGTAATCGCGGGAAAACTTTCCAAAAATGATGGAAGATTATAACAAATTTACAATCTGGAAGAACCTAAAATTATATTGAGTGCAAATTTTAACAGTTTTTACTACAAAAGGCGTTTTAACAGTGATGTCATAGCAGTGGTTTTACTCGAAAGTAATTTCGACATAAATTTATGGACACTTTTAGCCAGCACTTTGAATTTTATGCGTCAAATAAGAATTTTAATGATTTTTGTAAATGTTTCTAAATCTCCACAACTACAAAGTGATTTGCTAAAGGAATGTGACGAATATAAAATGACCAATGTTATAGCACATTTCTTGAATGTTTCTGAAGAAATATCCCTGGAATACTGGCAATTGAAACCATTTCAAAATTACCACTTTAAAATCAGAAAATTTGATGAAAATAATCTACATTATTATCCAAATCATTGGCAAGATATGATGGGCAAAACGCTGTTAACTCTACCAGATCAAATTGCGCCACGTTCTTTGGTGTGGGAGGACGATAGAAAACAACTCAAACTAAGCGGTTTTACAGCCAAACTCGTTCAATTATATGCTAAAAAGTTTAATGCAACTTTGAAAATTCCTTTTGAAATACAAGTTAATAAAATAATTCACTTAAGTATCGTAACAAATATGACTATTCAGGGAAAATTGGATGTACCCATGACTTTGGATTTCTCATTTTCTGGTGATAAATGGTTACGCATTTCGTATCCTCTAGAAATTGGTAGATGGATAATTATGAAACCCTGCCCCCAGGCCATAAAAACGAAAGAAATATTTAAATTGCTGTTCACACCACAATTATTTGCTACAGTGTGCATTTCCACTACGCTTTTCTCTGTACTTTTAACCCTAATTGAAGCTTTATTACTCAATCATTGGAATTGGGTGAACATGGTCGTAAGTGATAAGGTGATACCGGGCATTTTAGGACAATCTTTCATATTGAAAAAATACTCTTTTTATAGTATACGTTTCGTCTATGTATTGATTTTTGTATTGGGCCTGTTTACGAGCACCTACTTTTCTGCCCACTTAAACACGCTTATTACCAGTCCACCTTTAGAAGGGCTGTTGGAATCTTTTGATGACTTCCGCACTGCTGGGAAGAAGATATTGATAAACGAATTAGACATGAAACATTTGGAATCTAATGCTAATGGCATTTTGGAAAAAATGCAAGGCACCTTCGTCAGTCTGGACAATACCACTTTGTATCACAAATATCGCAAAAGTTTCAACACCACATACAGCTACACAGTTTCTACGGGATTATGGAATATTTTTATCAAAAATCAGGAATTTTTCAAACATAACATATTCTGTGCTGCAAAGAAGATAAATATTATGGATCTTCTATTCTTGGGCATACCCTTGCAGGAAAACTCAATATACAAGGAATCTCTGGACTATCTGATTCATCATGTCCACTCGGTTGGCCTGTTCAATATCTGGCAGTTTAATACTTTTTGTGACATGATAAAATCGGGATACTTAACTCTTAAAGACACTAGCGAAAAGAAATATTGTAAAGATTTGACGGAAGATGATTTCTTGTTTATTTGGCTGTTTTTATTGATTGGTCTTGGCTGTAGTTTTATTATTTTCCTCGCAGAGATCTTGGTAGATTTTGTTATGCAAATTATAAAAAAATAAATATACACTATAGAACGAGTTTAAAATACAAATAAAAATTACGAGTTATGGTCAATTTTCATTCTTGTTGTTATTCCTATAAAATTGATCTAAGATCCGCCTTACGGTCCCGAACACATTTCACTAATTTTTAACAGAACAATTTTGGTTCTATCAATCACACACGGTTGTAAAATTATCTGGCATAAAATGTATACCTGCACACAGCTTTGTTTTCTGCATTTGTTTTTGAAAACGTGCCTTCTAAAACCAATATTTTGTGCTGCATGTGCGGAATTGAAGCCGGTTGAAACTTCTCGCCAACGAAAAACCATTTCCTTTTCCTCGCTTGCTTTTAAACTGCAATTTTACGCCAGCACGCACTTTAAAATTTAAGAAACAAAAGACCGTTTTGCACATGGAAAGTTTACTTTGACAAATTTTGTATTCTTTTGTTGTTGTTTATCAAAGGTTTTTTTGTTGTTGTTATTTATAAAGGTTTTTTCAGCAACCATTTAGTGATAACGTCTAAAACTTTATTTTTAACATTTAAAAGATTTATTATACTTACCAAACTCGTACCGCGTAAATCGAGGCTTACTTGAATCTATAAACGACGGAAGAAGAAAAATACAACTTGGAGTACATTGGAATGTGCACTTGTCCCCGTTCTTGCATGCCTTCTGTTCTCAAAACATAAGACTTTTCAAACTAAACTTTGCGTGTGCAAGAGAAGTCTAATGCATATATGCATATTCAAGTCTCAGCTCCTAAATACCATAATACATACATCGCAGTCAATGTAAAAAATGTATCATTATGTTGAACGATGCACAGTTTGCTTTTTGTGTACGCATCGATAACTTCTTCGCCACACCTTGGGACGGTTTTGGAAAATATTCGCATGAGTACCAACCATTTGACGTTATCTCACGGTGGATCCTAACCACTGGGTGACATTCCAAGCTTAACCACTGGGTGACATTCTATGCGTTTATGAACCGCTCCCGTTTTTAACAGGCACCCTCACACACAGGTAGAAATTTCGATGTACAATCCGGAAAATTATACACTATTTTGAAAAATGTCAGCAGCTTCTGTTTAAAAAGCAACAGCACCTAGGAAGAGTCCTCCCTCAGGCTTACCCTGCGTTTTCGGGTACAATCTTATCCCCAAAAGTATCCCTTTTAAAAAGAGCAAGGCCTCCGCATTACAATCTTCCTGAGACAGGAAGCATTTCCTGCGAGCAGCATTCTAACGAGGTCCTCAGCCAATAGTGAGATCAGTACCGATGTTCCGGGGGCTACTGACAATAGGGTACTCTGGTGAGTACCCCGAACTCTAGAAATCCGAAAACTTCAAGAGCCCTGGAATTTTGGATGTTTGTCTCATCCAAGATATGCATGCACCTGTACGCCTATAGATTTTTAATGTCCAAGAAAATGTCATGTAACTCTAGCCTCCTTCCTTATCGTAGTTCTAAAATAACTTCATGGAAGTACGACTATAAAACGGAAAAGATAAATATTGCGATACCTTTCGACGGCTTCCCTATGATTCCCCAGGCACTTTACAGGCATTGACCAAACTTGTATATACCCCAGAAGAAGTAACATCAAGAAGTTCAATTTATAACTAACCCCTCCCCCCTAAGAGGCACAGTACATCCCCCGGGCGGGCATATTGGGATAGATAACATTGAAAAATTGCACTGTTTCATATTAGAATGAATTTTAAAATCGAGTTGCTTTGCAACTGACGTTTTGGAACACAGCCCAACTAAGCGAACAAAAACAAACACAAATACATTCTAAAAATTTAAAAAAAGATTTTATAATACAATTGAAAATTTGATTTCATTAATAAATTCAAAAGCATTTATTAAATAATTTTACAAATCAACAATTCTCCTATAAATATCAAAATCGAAAACAAGTTACACACACAATACAAGATCCATATATAAAATAAGTCCTTTAGATCTATAACTGATCCATAATCATCAGCAACACTCAAATCAGTGAAAGAGGACAGCTTTAAACGTACCATGTTTAAGAAATTATTCTCCAACCAGCAATCTAAGAGACCCATCTCTTGAACATCCAATAAATGTTTATTAAATTGAAATTTGTAAGGTAAACCAGGTCTCATAGGAAAGGAAAGCAATACCAAATTATTTAAACACAGTTGGGAAGAATAGTAAAACAGTTTCCTTTTAAAAAGTTTCTGTCGCTCTTGGAACACAGACCAGCGAGTAAGAGAAACAGGATAAATATAACGTGTGTCCATGCTGTCGCGTAATTTCAGAAATCGATCAAAAGTCTTTTCTCTTACAAATAAATCATGATGGCGTTGACGGGTGCCTTCAAATATATAGATAGACTCTCGATCATCTACCAATATTTTATAATTATTTTTACGAATATCATCATAAGTTTCCATGCGCTTTTCCAGCGAGGGGTGTACCAGATGTGACTGTAAGTAGGCTTCATAGGTGGTGCACAAAAGAATGCTACTGTAGCAGAGTAGGAAACATATATACTTGATAAACGGAGAAGTGTTGCGAGGCATAACAAAGGATTGTCCCAATAGACCTCGTAAACTCTTATCGTTAAACACTATATTGGCTACATTTAAACGATTTAGATTATGCTGCTGGCCGATATTTAGCAATATTGAATATGCAAAGAAATAAAAGAGAATTATCAGCATGGCTTTTATTTCAATGATGTCGAAGAATACATTGTAGGCCGGACGTATGTGAGGCAATGGTATCATGTAACAGTATTCCATTAATTCCACGGGATAAGAATATGCTTCTGATTGTGTATCTGTTCTGTAAGGAGCCGCTACAGCTGGTATATCCAATAGTCCCTGAAAAGATTTATTTGCCAGAATATCATAATGGACTGTAACACCCATATCAGCTGGCGGTAATATAACTAATGACGCATTATATCTTTCAGCAAAAGTTGTCAAATAATTTGCCACAAATCCAGTGACTTTCAATTGGCCAAAATGGTCATAATATAAAATACTACGTGGAGGCAATTGATCAGATTCCGTAAAAATTGTTAGTCCCTGCAAGTTGAGGAAGGGATTAACGAATAGTTTACTTACGACTGGTTGTAAATGTTTCTGTAAATTGCAACTGAAATAATTCGCTTCATCTGCCAAAGATTGTGGGGTAATTATTAAGTTTTTGAAGTAACCACTGCTGTGTATATTAGAACATAGTTTGATTATCTCTACTTCCGAGAGTGTTTGCAACCAAATAACATGAGGCACATATTGGAATATTGTATTGGAAACTGGAAATTGAATTAAATACTCGGCTGAGCATGTAAACACCAAGAAATTACTCGAATGCAGCCGTTGTAGTAAATGTTGTTCATTTAAGTTTAATAGTATCATTATGGGTTCACTACCATGAACAAGAAAGTCTTCAAATATGCAAACACTTTCTTTTAAATCTTCTTTAATAAATATTATATAATCGTATTGTAATTCCAAACGTATCCTCTGCATTAAGTCCCAAAATTGTTTTACCAAATTTTCACTTTCAACAAGTTGACCATCTTGTAAAGTCGTTTGCAGCAATCCGTGGCAAGAATAGAATACAAAAATACTCAGATAAAGGCAATAAGTTAAATTCGTGGACATTGTTGCAACCAACTAACTTGTTTAGACTATTAAAAGGATTTTATCTGCTCAATTTGTAATTGTTGTCTGATTATTCATTTAATATTCATAGTTGAACATATATTTTGTTGTATTTTATTGGAATAGTTTGTTTAGCCATTTTGAACAAATTGTTGTTAATGGCTACTTAACGACACACAGTGGGAAATATTCGCATACAGGGGAAATAAATCTAGAGGTAAAAATTGTAAACGTGTATATCACAGTTGAAGTTAAGTTTAATTTTAAAATTTTAAACCAGAGTTTTGGGAAAATTCAGTTATTTTCATTTTCCACTTTCCTGAAAGCTTTTTGAAAGTAAATAAAATGCTACAACATCGGATATGCTAAAATTCTGTATGAGATTACTTGGCAAGCGGATGTTGGCCACGTCACACCTCAGCCGATCTTTGATCCATGCTTCACTGTCAGCATTTTGAACAACACAGTTCAGCAGGATGACCTTCGGATCCAAACAAATGTGACACAGGTATACCCTGGCCGGTGGTATACACAGCATGGTGTCGGGTCTTGCTTTAACTCTGAGCAGTTGGATTGCTCGAATTATTGTAGGGTCATTCAAGCCGAAATATTGACCATCTTCACAGTAGAGTAGAGTAAATTCAGAACGATGAGATATCCATATCATATACCACTGTAAGGCGACCACAGGATCCCTGCAGAACGTGCTTATCACATCGAGAATTGTCATCCTTGGAGGAGATAGCGAGACATTCACTAGTTACGCACAAATGAACCCCTTGGACACAGGGACATACTAGGCAACTGTATGGTTGACTCGTTGGCGCATGCAAGCACCACCTTGTATAATAATGGTTTAATATTTGATAAAGGTGTTCCACTCTCAAGGAGGGAGCAAATAATTGGACACAAATTTCATCTTATCGCTAGTCAGAGTTGGTTTTATGAAACTACCCTGCGGGAAATTTGTGTCAATTGGTCAAACAGACTGGTCCTGGGAGTTGTGAAAATAGAACAGGTACAAAAAGAAAGAAACCATGACCAGTGAAAGGAGACCCAATCATGTAACTGGTTTATGAAGAACAAAAAGGTAGAAAAAGTAATAAATTACAGTACAGTCTTCACCCGAGGTGTGACACATTTTTGTGGAACTTCCTAAAATTTTGTTCTTAAATTTAGTTCTAGGACTTGTTTTATTGAAATAATACTACATTGTAGTTACTAGCACTAAAGATGTTTATTGAGAACAGATGTGTGACTGGTCAAATGGTGTCAATTGACCCCCTCCAATGACAACCCCATGTAAAAGTGATAGGTCTTATTAATAGAAAGTTTTAAAACTAGAACCGGTCTCTACCACCAAAGACCTATCACGGGACTAATTTGGTGTCAGTTCGTTTTCCACTAGGGTACCTGTGGGAAAACCAGGAAATTGTAGACCATCATAGACGATAAAAGGACACAGCGGGCCTTAAAGCTGTCCAGAGCTTACCTCAGAAACCAAATTGCGGCTTTAACTGGCAATTGGTCTATTGGGAACCACGCCATGAGGCCATGTTATTTTTAAGGTTGCGATGACGAGAAAGAAGAAATATCAACTGAGCATCATCCCTATCATTGTCCGGTATTCGTGGACCTAAAACTCGGATTTTTTGGGAACAGAACTCTTAGAGACAAAACTAAGCTCTTGGATTCACTACTTCATTGAATCAACCGGGTGGCTGCAAGGAACACTAGCAGCCAGGCAGTCTAGGAGACTTTGACATATGGTTACACAATAGGAACTTATTACTAGACCCACGTGGGTTATGCTAGATTTCGGCTACCAGTGGAAGCCAACCTTCTTTGTAAACTTTTATGTTTATAAATAGCAAACATAAAATTTAAAAATCCCTAATGATTTTGAAATGTGTGTTTCGGATCAAGGTACTTAAAAATAAAAAAAATAGTTTTACTAACATTTCCACTTAATACAAGTCAGCATTTTTTCCTAAATAGTTTTATAATGTTTATCAGAAAATATAATTTAAATTCGACTAACTTTACACACGCTCGATATCAATATTACAAAGAACGCTGAAAACCGCAAAGAAAACTTTCACTTGTTAATTCTATTATTTCGTTCGAACACTGAAATGGCGGCTCATTCAATATCAAATAGTGGACCGAATATTTGACGAATGCTTCCTGGCAGGCGGATAAAATGTTAGCAAAGCCTTCTAAACGTACAAGCGGATATTGGTCTGTTATTATTGATAACAAAACACTCTCTGAGTGAAAAAAGTATGCTTTATTTTCGATGAAGCGATTCAAGGTATGTATGTATCAGAGAACTGCAAAATCACTCATTTTCTTGATTTATTCATACGCTAAAATTTACATTCAATCTTCGCTTGCAAAACAAAGTTCCACGTTGGTAATTTTTACATCGTTTCGTTTACATTTGATTTTTGCATTTATTCATTTTTTATTGAAAGTGCTTTATTTGCATTTTTGTTGCGCATGCAATATAACACACATGTGTAAATTCAAAGGAACACATTCTTATACTTTTGCATTCAAGTAGTCATTGTCCACTCGGCGGTGGTTGTTAATGGTAAACAACAATAACAACAATAAACCACTCGAAGAGACGCTTTTTTAAAATTAACAACAATAAAAACAACAAAAACAAGAATACATTGTACCTACATACAGAACTACTGTACTTTTTAAAAGTAAAAAAAAAGTTCTGTTTCTACGGAAATTGTTTGTATGTACCTACATATGTATGTATGTGCGTTTAGTTTCATTTCATTTTTTTTTTCTTGTACTACATAGTTAATGCTGAATGAATACATGAGCAGGGTTGCCGAACTTGGTCTTTTCCGACAAAATTTGGTCGGATATTTTTCCTTTGGTCGGATGGTAGGCTATACCTAATTTTGGTCGGTTTGAGAAGGCAACGATTTTTATTTTTCCGGCAACGCTATTTACTTTTCAACAGACGAAAAACAAACAAAATTTCCCATTATTGCTAATGGACTAATTTCCAGCCTTATTTTGGATGAGTGTTGCCTAGATTTAATCATAGCAAAACTTATTAATTGTGGTAGGAAAAACTCTGTTGAAGCAGCTGCCCATATGTATCGCAAAACAGGCAAGTGAAAATATTAAAAAAAAACAGAAGATTATTTTTGATTGCTGATGAAACTACGAATGTAGCAAAGACGAATTGTATTGTTGGACGGAATTAGTTCTATAAAGGATAGTTTTGTACCCTAATTCGAGCTAACCAAGTCAGATGGCGCGTTGTCTCAATTTTTTATCAACAAACATTATTCCTTTAAAAATATTGACTGGATTGGTAACAAACGGCGATAACGTCATAGCTGGTAAGATAAGTGGGCTAAAAACGTTACTAAGCAATGAAGTTTATTTAAAATAAAAAAAAATAGTTTTACACATCACTATGAATAAGTATATTTTAATTTATTTTATGAGAGTTAGTTCATTCAAGTACTTTACTTAAATATTATAAAAGTTTGTAATAATTAAAATTTTTAAGGTATATCATTTAACAAGATTTTCCTATTCTTGTAGATTAAAATTTTGAGTTATTACCCTCTTGTTGATTAAGTAGGATAAGTATATGGGTATTTTTTTTATCGAAAAGTTTACTTCTTGTCACGTTACGTCACCAAGCTTTTTAACTTGTTTATAAAAAAATAATTTATGTATTATTGAATTTTTTTTTTTGTATTTTGGTGTAAAGCGTAATTTAGTGAAAGAGAGAATTCGAACAACATAGTCTTAAATACAAACTTAATTATTTGTTGGCGCAACGAGACGATTCTGTGGAAGTGTCCATATTAGTTTTTAAATATATAAAAAAATTGGTCGGTTCCAAAGGATTTTGGTAGGTTTTGTAAACAATTTTGGTCGGATAAAAAATTTTTAAACGGCAACCCTGTACATGAGTAATGATTGCTTGATTTTTGGCTTTTTTGTTTGAATTTTTTTTGCTTTACCAAAACAATCATTGTCGCTCCGAACACACAAACATCTTTATAAAAAAAAACGAAGCTAACGATTGTATAAATAACAAAGCACGACGTGCATTATTTGAATGCAGCGTTGCCAGAATTAAGATTTTATCTTATTTTTAAAGATTTTTTGAACAAAATAAGATTTGAAGATTTTTTTCTCAAATTAAGATTTTTATTTTTAGAAATAAAGATTTTTAACTTTAAGTTTGTACAGCATACATAATTTTATTTACCGTTTTTTTAAACAGAAAATTTTTAAAACAATGAGGTTTTATATCAGTTTGTTGTCTATTGTCTAGCATCCACAAAAATGCATCATTATTTCTGGGCATTCATAATATTAAAAAAGCATAGATTAGCGGTTGTTCATTTTTGGAATATTGATGAAAAAAAATTGTGAAAAGAAAAAACGTATTTTTTTAAAGATTAATTTATTAAAGAACAAATGTTCATGTATTTAGTACCAAAAGGTAAAACTAATGGAACTTAATCCTGGGATTACCGTCTTGGTCCAAATTTGGGTTTTCCTTTCAATATTTTTCAAATATAACAAAAAAACAGAGGCGTGAATTCTATAAATGATATGTGCGAAATCGAATGAAACTAATTTGGATTTGATTGGAGCAAATATGTGGGATGAAGTTCTATTTATATGTAAAAGTCTATGAAATTATCCTCTTGGCCAGACCAAATTCTTGTGGTCTTGCAATATTTTTCAAATTGGAAAAAATATCAAAAAACAAAAAAAAAAAACAGAAACATGAATTCTATAAATGATTTGTTCTGAATTGATTGAATCAAGTTTAAATCAAATGTGTGGTGGATGCAAAAAAGCAATGTGCAAAATTAAGGATTACATATTCGATGACTTGCATGTAAAATAATGAAATAATAAAATTATATAATAAATTCGTATAATCCAGCAAAATAAGCATACGTTCAATAACAAATATATTTATTTACTTTTTATTTCATTGGGTTTTTTAGCTGTTCTAATTGTGGTCTGCCCAGACCAAGAGGAGAACTTAGTGGGGAAAGAAGCTTTTCGTTTAAAAATTCCACATTCCATATTTATGATAGTTTTTTAACAAAGTATATATACATAAGTGCTAAAGAATATCATTTAAAAGGTGAACCAACGTTATTTTAATAACAATTCCATTAGGAATATATTAAGGAAAATCCATATATTTTCAATGAGCCTTTTTTTAAATGCAACTTTCTCAAAATATTAGAATTTAATTACTTTCGATGAAACTTCTTTATTTCGATGGACTTTGTAGTTCTTATTTATTAGAAATTAGGTGCATTTAAAATGTATTTTTTTTTTTTTTTTTTTTTTTGTTTTTCAAAAGATTTTGTTATTCGTGCTTAATTCCCAGTTTTTATTATTGATAAAAACACTTGAAATTTATTGTTGATGGGATAAGCTATTCCTATGCATTTCACTGGTTGCTTAGACCAGATCATCAGGAAACTTCATCCATAAAGGTTTTAGACAAACTAAAGATATTAAACCAAATAAAACTGTTAAACGTATAAGAATTATAGCAACAGTTCTACTTGTAACAATATCAAAGTTTAAACAAAACACATCAACAATAAACAACAGTGGGTTCATCTCATCTTACATTTCCCCACTACAATTAGTTGAAATTCTCTCAACATTAATTGTAGTTGTAAGTAGGTTAAGAAAAACAAAATGAAAAAAAAACAACAACTTACAAAAGATGTTGTCAATTAAGTGTTTTTTAGGCCGTGCACTGCCTGTTTATTATCAAAAAGTAATTTCAATTTTTGGGAATACAAAATTTTAATTTCAAAAGATTTTGTTATTCGTGCTTAATTCCCAGTTTTTATTATTGATAAAAACACTTGAAATTTATTGTTGATGGGATAAGCTATTCCTATGCATTTCACTGGTTGCTTAGGCCAGATCATCAGGAAACTTCATCCATAAAGGTTTTAGACAAACTAAAGATATTAAACCAAATAAAACTGTTAAACGTATAAGAATTATAGCAACAGTTCTACTTGTAACAATATCAAAGTTTAAACAAAACACATCAACAATAAACAACAGTGGGTTCATCTCATCTTACATTTCCCCACTACAATTAGTTGAAATTCTCTCAACATTAATTGTAGTTGTAAGTAGGTTAAGAAAAACAAAATGAAAAAAACAACAACTTACAAAAGATGTTGTCAATTAAGTGTTTTTTAGGCCGTGCACTGCCTGTTTATTATCAAAAAGTGATTTCAATTTTTGGGAATACAAAATTTTAATTTCAAAAGATTTTGTTATTCGTGCTTAATTCCCAGTTTTTATTATTGATAAAAACACTTGAAATTTATTGTTGATGGGATAAGCTATTCCTATGCATTTCACTGGTTGCTTAGGCCAGATCATCAGGAAACTTCATCCATAAAGGTTTTAGACAAACTAAAGATATTAAACCAAATAAAACTGTTAAACGTATAAGAATTATAGCAACAGTTCTACTTGTAACAATATCAAAGTTTAAACAAAACACATCAACAATAAACAACAGTGGGTTCATCTCATCTTACATTTCCCCACTACAATTAGTTGAAATTCTCTCAACATTAATTGTAGTTGTAAGTAGGTTAAGAAAAACAAAATGAAAAAAACAACAACTTACAAAAGATGTTGTCAATTAAGTGTTTTTTAGGCCGTGCACTGCCTGTTTATTATCAAAAAGTAATTTCAATTTTTGGGAATACAAAATTTTAATTTCAAAAGATTTTGTTATTCGTGCTTAATTCCCAGTTTTTATTATTGATAAAAACACTTGAAATTTATTGTTGATGGGATAAGCTATTCCTATGCATTTCACTGGTTGCTTAGGCCAGATCATCAGGAAACTTCATCCATAAAGGTTTTAGACAATTTTTTTTTTTTTTTTTTTTGAAAGTATAATTTAGAACATAATTTTAAACCTACAATCTAATATTGTAATACGGCAATAACGTATTTCAATTTAAATACTTTCCATAATAAGAAGTATTTTCTTTTAATAAATTAATAATTGTTACTTTTTTGCCATTGTTATTAAAATTTTAAGATTTTTCTCTTTAAAATAAGATTTTTTTTTCGCCAAATTAAGATTTTCCTTCCAATTCTTCTGGCAACGCTGTTTGAATGACTGCAAACCAGCAGCGAATATTTGCGGTTGCGCAAGTTTGAAGGCAGAGTTAGCCGAACGTTCACGTCCCCTAATGGAACGTCTGGTTCGTTTTGTCATTTGCAAACAATGCAAATGCTTACTGAATTTAAATGTCACGTTGACGGAACGTCTCGATCTGAATTAAACAGATTTGTATGCCGTTGTTACGTGACAGTTGTAAAGCAGTGATGGGCTGCTTGTATGTTAAATTGAATGCGGGTATTTTTGCTCGTTTTTGGTACTTTTTTCAGTTAAGCTATATAAAACAATAAGACCTTAAGCTCGAATATTTTATTTGCATATTAAAATAATAAAGGTCGAATAAAAATACATATTACAAATATATTTATGTTTAGATGTACAATACATATAAACAAATGCATATACACATACAATGGAAATGTGAAAAGAATAAAAGGCTTTAAATGGTAGCAAAACCTTGTTTGGTACATACACCACAATACAATATATCTATTGTTATAATATACTATATGCTAAAATACAAATTTGTTTATTGAAAATCTATAATATAAACATTAAACTATTAACGTTTTTTACATACACAAAATACTTTTTTAATACCATTTAAATCACTTGGTACTTTTTAAAACATTTTTGATTCCCATCACTGTGTGATTTGCTTTATGTATACTATTGTTTTTTGTTTATGTATAGAAAAAACATAAACCACGTTTTTAAATGTTCTATAAGTGCACCAACGTGCTTACAGTACGGTGCGGTACATTACGGGTACAGCAACGTTCGCCTAACTAGGCCTTGATTGTATGACCGCAAGTGAGTGTATTTGTTGCTGTTGATTTAATGCAGCCATCGGCAAAATCAGGGCGCCGCGTTTTCTCTTTTCTCTTTTATTCTCTTGTATGCTCTTTTATTACGTACATGTGCACACACATTGCAGAGAATTTAACAACATTAACAACACATATGTAAAATTCATACAACGCATATAATCGCAAAATGTAATAGTATAGGTTGCCGATGGCAGATTTAATGCGATTTTTTTACAATTGCACAAAGCCGTTCTCTTCCGCGAATTTCCAGTAATTGGCTTTTTACAAAAAACAAAACAGAATGGTGCTTAAACTTTTACAAGTATCTGGGCCAGCTTTTATCAATATTATCGAGGGCTGCGAGCACGTTACATATTAGTGAAGTCTTTGAGAGGCTTTTGTCAATCATCATTATGTAGTAATTGCATAGGCCTTCACGCTGGCTGCTAATATCTGAACGGTGGTAACAGCAAAGATCTAGAAGCAGTGATGCCAACTTTTTGAGAGCAAAAAGCACTTTAAAATTTAAAAAAAGCACTAAAAAGCACTATTTCGGGCAAAAAAAACGTAAAAAAGCACTAAGCCATTTTTACAATTTAATTAAACACAAAACAAGTTGCGTTTGGCTGTGCCGAGTATTATATACCTCCAAAATCTTAAAAAAGGCGACGGTGTGGATGGGGACCATTTTCATTTAAGATAAAATAATAAATATATTTACATACGTATTAAACATTTTTAAATGTATTAATATTATATTCAATAAAAATAATATTATCCAAATCATTTGGATCATCATTAGCTGCGTTTAAATTGGCCAGTTTTAAAGTAATACAGTGCGAGCTTGATTTTCGTAACTCGAAAAAATCTGGCCTGTTGCAATTAACGAAAATTTCCAATGACCGACCATTGTTTATAAAACTTAATTTTGTCGTTTAAATAAATCTTAATTAAAATCGTGCCAAACCTTTTTTCAATAGCACTAGAGGAAGAAGTGCACAACACGTGGAAAACTAAAGCGCATGAAAAATGGCAGGTCACATAACGCTCGTTATAAAAGTCTTTTCTGTCACATGTTTTTAATTTATTTAACACTTTGCTTATGCCAAGCTACGGCTCTTTTGTTTTTAAAGTATTTAAGTTTCTTTTTTGTACGGTTTCCGACTGCATGTTTTTTAACAATTCCTTATGTTTTCCAAGCCATATTCTATTTTTGAAACAGTGTCTACATCTTTAAAAAAATGTTTACCAATATAAGTACATCGTTTTTATTACGATTACTAAATATGTTGTCAACGCTTAAAAGTGCAACGTTTCGTAAAATTTCCAAATTGCTAGGAAGCCTAGCTCTAACCTCGTAAATAAAGGTTTAGTTAAACGAATGTTACTTTCTTTTATCACTTTTTTTATCATTTGAAATCTTTAAATCTTTACAATCCTTCTCAAAATTGTACCCCAAATAGCAAAGCTCATCCAAATCATCCTCTATATAATCTATGTTTTAAAAAAATGGTAGAAAAAAATAAAAATTGTAAAAAGCACTAAAGGCACTAACGAAAAATTGAAAAAGCAACAAGTTAGTGCTTTTTCTTAGTTTGGCACTATGGATAAAATTTTGGCGTTTTGAGGCATCAAGAAGCACCATAAAAAGTGTCAAAAGCACTAAGTTGGCATCACTGTCTAGAAGATAAATACTTGAACGGGATAGTTGAGGTTAATGGCACTTATAACAAAATATTGGTATTCTCGAGGCAAAAGTATTAATACAGCACACTTAAGAAATCAAATTAAAATTATATTTTTCAAAAATAGTGCCAAATTTTATTCAATTAAAAAAAATCGGATCTATAAAGAATCCCTTCCATGGGCATTTATTATCTTCATAGACGTGTTTTTGAGTTTTGCCAGTCATATCTTATAAACTTTAATGTTAATATTCAAAATTCGTTAAATGCTGCGTCCTAGGTACAGATATTTTATTAAAATTTAATTATCCGATTTGAAACTGAATTAACTTTTTTTTTTTTTAACGCCCTCATTGTGTGATACACATACATAGTTTTATTAGAGGACAAGTATGTATGTATGTATATCCCCAAGTGCAAATATTTATTTTCAAACTTTTTTTTACATTTCGTTAGCTAAAATGCAAAAGGCGTAACTATCAAAAATATAATTTTACAGGAGAAACAAAGAACTTAATAATATGAAAACTATAAACATGTCAGCAAAACAAAAAACTTTATAAAATGAAAAACATAACACCTCTCATCCTTTATACCAGTGAAGGGCACATTTGCAAATCCTATGTACGCGTGCATAAAAGACAATGTCGATGAAGTTACAGGAGTTACAGCTTACACGACAATGTCGCCTATAAACCTAAATAAATAAATAAAAATATACAATACATAGAACAAATATACATATGTTTTAAATATCATATGTATCTTAGTCTTTGAGTTTTCAGACTTGACTGACTGATTTTCTTCACTTTGCTTTGGTTGTTTTTTTATTATTATTGTTATTTTACAGTTATTTTTATTGGGAACAACTTATTTTTGTTTGTTAAGAAGACAGCTTACAAGACAATGTCGCTCATATTGTCCTGCTTAGAAGTTGATAAAGGACACCTTACAAGACAATGTCGGTCATGTTGTCGTGCATACACTTTAATACGGGACAGCTTACAAGACACTGTCGCTCATACTGTCGTGTATGGTTGTTGATAGAGGATACCTTACAAGAATATGTTGTCATGTTGTCGTGGATAAGTTTTAACAAAAGACAACTTCAAAGACAATGTCGGTCATGTCGTCGTTTATTAACTTCTTCAAGACAGTACACTAGACAATGTCGAGTATTTTGTCGTCCACGACATTTTCCTCAAAATTGTCTTCCAGAAATCATAAGTGATAGAACCCATGTCGTGCATAAATTGTTGACGACAATGTCGTCGACGGCAGTTTGGCCAACAGGGTTGCTTTGTTGTTATTTCGTCAACACAAGCATAAATGCGATAGTATGTGTGTGCCCTTCACTGCTTTATACAGAATTAAATCTAAAATCAAACATAACTTCAATATTATGAAGTCCACGGGTATGGTGTTGTTGGATATCAAGTCTGCTTTTGACTCTGTATGGCACGATGGTCTGGTGTACAAAATGATAATTTAAAATTTTCCTCCAGAAATAATAAAAATATTACAGAGCTTTTTAATTGGCCGATCGTTCAAAGTTTATATAGGCTAGAACTCCTCTACACAAATTAATATTCCAGCGGGTTGCCCCAAGGATATTGCTTATCTCCAATATTGTATACTATTTATGTCTGATTTCCCTACATTGTTTGACTGCACTTCATCTATATTTGCTGACGACACGGCGATTCTCTGTCATGGGGTTTTTGCTGAAGATATCATCGCAAGCCTACAAAACGCGTTAATTAATTTAGAAGAATATTTAAAGAAATGGAAAATTCTTATAAATCTACAAAAAACTCAAGCAATATACTTCACTCGCAGAAGAAATTCTTGTTTTATCCCACAAAGAGATTTAAACATTAAAAACAACACAACTATAAAATGGAAGTCTGAAGTTAAGTATCTTGGAGTAATATTGGACTCAAAAATTAACTTTAGCAAACATGTTTCTTACGTCATAAACAAAATAAATAATGTCACAAGCAAGGCGAATTTATTACAGGTGGTTTTAAAAGCCCTTCTGATATTAGCTAAAATCACTGTTGGATGCAGTGATGTTAACTTTTATTTTTTCATTACCGTACGGCCCTCTAAAAATTACCGTTTTTGATCAGAAATTACCGTACGCAAAGATTTTTAATCAAAACATTAATGTGCTGTTTCCAAATGACTGGCGATTGATTGTGTAGTAAAATAATATGAAAAGCACTAAGCCAATCGAAGGTCATTTGGAAATAGCACATAAGAACAGTATTCATAAACCATTTATGTAAATTTTAAATGTGTTTTAATAAAAATTTTAATGAAAATTTTTGTCTTTAAGTACATTTTTTACTAAAATTATTGTATTTTTTATGAATAAGGCAGAACAATAAATTTGAATAAAAAAGGTACATACATAAATGTACATTCATTCAACTCAAAATATGTTCTATTGAATACGCTTAGCTTAGCGTATATATGAATGTTATAAACATTAAAAAAATAAAGTTTTGCTTAATTCGTTTAATTAAATACATTAAAAATATAAGAATATTATAAAGTACATATATACTTATGTATGTACTATAATAATTTTTTAATTGTTACAGTCACAAGAGAAATCAATCCATCCGTTGTTTTAAAATCAATTACAGAATGCTTGATTTAACCCCTTCCGGGTCAAAAATAATTTAAATCGCGCTAAAAATCAAAAAACTTATATTAAAGGCAATATGATGGTGCTGAAGCCAGGAAAAATTTTAGTTATCATCTTGGCCATCTCCGGCCAAATATAAAAATAAAGAAACAAATACAATCTCTATATGTGACGCGCAAAATAGAAAGGGACCTAAGGGTTTTGTTCAGGAGAGCCATTTTATCTTTGTATCTTTGGTGTACCATCACTGAGCGTGTTGGTATTGGTCTCATTTGAAAGCGACACATCTCAACCTTGTTGGTCAACCTTGAACCTTTACCTTACTGGTCCCTTTCTCTATGCGCTGTCACATATTACAATAAACTTTAAATTTGTATATTGTTCAAGCGCATAGAAACAAAGTAGAATGTAATGTCGAATATATTCGACAAAAGCACGGAAAGGGTTAAATACGGATTATTCTAATGCCAAACACCTAACTATAGCCACATTAAATCCCTGATCAGTACTTAAAATAATCCGAAAACTACAGTTAAATTTATAACATTGCGTCTATTTTATATGTTTAAGAATTGTTGATTTTTAAACAAACAAAAAGTTTAATATAAAACAATGATATGCGAGAGTAATTTAATTTTTCTTATTTTACACTTATCGGTGTTACGAAAACATTTGCAGAAACATAATGTTCTTAATTTTTTGTTATAACATTGATGTATTGCAAATCACCTCTCAAAAGTTAAAATTATTAAACCTTCATATGTAAGCATGTAGATGTATACCAAAAATCCAGATTTCTTTAAATTACCGTATTTTAAATTAAATTACCTTGCTACCTTTTGCGGCCCAAAATTACCCTAAAAAAGGGTAATTACCGTACGGTTAACATCACTGGTTGGATGTCAAAATTTTGTTTATTCTCTTTTATTATCTTTGTTTCTGTTTTGTTTTATTTCTGTTTTTGACATTGTACAATGATTTTACAAAAACAAATTGCTTGTGGTTTTTGTACGAGTTGTACTTGTTGTAGTACCGAGATGACCTGGGATGAATTCGCCTTGGTCACAAGACTTTTGTATTCTTTCATTAATAGAAGGTCAACATTAAGTCCAGATAATAAACTTATAATATTCAAAGCTATTTTTATGTCCATACTTTATTATACTGCACCCGTGTGGAATGATGTCGCAACCTGTCATGTCAAAAAACTTCAAATAAGTCAAAATAAACTACTCAAGATGATTAACAATCTTCTTCGGCATTATTCGACTCAACGATTGCACTGCATAAACGGTATCGAAATGGTCAATGATAGAATTTTGAAGCTCACTCACAATTATGATATCAGATGTCAATTTTCTGAATATTTACACATTAACGAATTGTCAGTTAGCACGTAGTGTTAGGTTTTATCTTAACATTAAAAACTTTTTTTTTTATTATTTAAATAGGTTTTTGTTACTTTTTCCTAAACATAAAAATATTGTAAAATATAATATTATTATATCTTTTGTAATTAATTTTCTAAGTAGAAAAGGCTAATCGCTTGAACTCTTAAATTTGTATTATTACTTTGTAAATATATCTATATCCATGTTATGTAAATAAATAAATTGAATGGAATGAAAAATGTCAGAAAAACATGCATTGAGAAGCCGAACTTCTTCAAACAATTTTCCAAGAAAACCATTTCATTATATCGCTCATTTGCTGCAAGACCGGCATAACTCAAAAAATGAAATTTTGGAGTTAATGATGCAGAATTGTTCACTTTGTTTTTCTTTATATTGTGTATTAAATTCATCTTTATATCTTTTATACTTTCCCAGTTTGAAGAGAATGTGTCTTCTTTTTTTCTAAGTAGTTAGAACAAATCAAAAACTTTAAATGCGTTTATCTCGAAATGGATTTTTTTGAGTTATGCCGGTCTTGCAGAAAATGAGCGATATGTATATATTTTGTTAAAAGAAAAATGTGTACTTACGTGTACTTTTGCATTTATCAAATAAATACACTCTCAATTACGTCCCCTGGGTTTTTTTTAAATAAAAGCATAATTTTTGATCGCAGTAGTATAAAATTTTGTCAAGACTTGTATTTTAAGGCCAGTTTACACGGCAATACAATGTATTACGACTCTGTAGAATCAAAATATTATGAAATTCTCTCCGTGTTTAAAAGAAAAAAAAGAAAAGTCTGTTGTAAGTATATTTCATGTTTACACGGATGGTATAAGTAAAATCGAAAATTATAACAAAAAAAATTATACGAAAACAACATGCAAATTTCGTGAGTTGATTTTAGTTGTTTTTGTAATTTGTAAAAATGCTGCCACCTTCAATGTACTCTGTTAAAATACACCTCTGGAGTGATGAAAATAGATAAAGTTTCTAAAATGGTTTAGAATAAAAAAAACATTTACCGACCGCTTGTCAGATTTTATATTCGTATTCTCTCTTCCTCAATACATTTTGCTTTTAAATGATAAGATTTTTCGCATTCTACATGATTTTTTGTAATGCCGAAAAACATTTTATTACCGTGTAAACTGGACTTTAGTAGCATTCATAATAATCAATCAAAAACTCGATTTTTAATTTTTTGCTAAGTACGCCTTTTTGCTTTTTAGCTAACGATATATATTGTTATAAATATTTGTATTTTTTTAAGTTTTTAAACAGTTGCAGTTGAAATAAGTAGAGAATAATTCTTTGCCGTTAGACAAAAAGTTTTAAGTCGAAAAGTTGTATTTTGAGTTTTTTGTGGGCTTTAATTTAATTTTTCTCTCTTCCGCTTGGTATCAATAACTTAAATCTAGCAAAGTCTGTGAGCCTAAATATTTTTTAAAAACCCATACGCTTATGAAAAAAAATCCCTTTATCCTTGCAACCACTTTTTTCCTCAACAACTTTTGTTGTTCTTCATACATATAATAGTGGTATGTATTACCAGATTCTTTCAACATGCAAACAAAGCACTCCTAAAGTGTTTTTTTTAGGGGCTTTTTATATTAACATATTCATTAATGTTTTTTCTTGTTTAGATGCCTTTTTCACACATTTTCGTAAACGATGATATATTTTTATTTTTTTCGCTTTTAAACCTTCGTTTTATTATTTATTTCTGTAACTATAAGAGCCTTCTTATTAAAGCGCTCGACTATGCGCTTTTTCTCTTCAATATACCCAAATTTTGGGTATAAAAATATCTAACGTTTTATCATTTTTATTAAACAATATGGGTTATTAATAAACCTTAAATTTCTAAACGGATAGTCCGATTGTCATAAAATTTCAGGTATTGATAGCACAATTGTAGTAGATATAAAGTTTTAAATAGATTGTTATAGGGAAGGACCTAGAAGGCTTCAAAACACGACACCTTGGGTGAAGGCAAACATTTAAACGATCCCACTTCCCTTTATTCAGTTAGATTTGAAATGTATGTAATTCAAAAATAATATATTATTATAAATTAATTAAAACTTTTTCAAAATAATTCAAAAATAGTTCAAATCTTTAAAACAGTGGAATTATTTTTGATTTTATGTAAATCTAAAGCAATCGTGATTATTTTTCGATTATTAGAGCAAATCTTAAAATAATCGTATTTAATCAAGTACTGTTTATTTAAAAAAAATATAATCTAATTACTAAACATTACAATATATAATCTTAGTTTAACTGCTATGATTTAAATATATTTTCTAGTGATTCTAGAGACATAAATAAAATAAGTGGGGTGCAAAGTGATTTAGACAAACCATTAAGACCAGACGATAAAAGTGTAAATCTCTTTAAGAGAAATTTATTTGTTTATTTCAGATCTCACTTTAATTAATTCTCCTAGAAATGCCAACACCGACACACCATTACAAATAAAATACACTGCCCATATCCAGAAAAGATCTTCAAGTGTTATTTCTTCTTCCGCGATATCGGCTGTACTTAAATCTTTGAAATTCGTAAAACCAAAACGTAACATCGTTAGAAACGTATTACTCGTCCACAATTGCATCAGACCAACATCTCGCAAATGCATGATATGACGATTGAAGATATCACGATACGGCCAACCAGGTCTCACGGGCATGGCAACTAGAAATAAGTCCTTTAAACACAAATGTGAGGAATAATAGTACATGGGTCGTTTAAAAAGTTTTTGTTTTTCATGGAACACAGACCATAGTGGTCTGGTTACAGTGTAGGCATAATTTGTATCCATTTTTTCACGTTCTTCCACATACTTTTCATAATTATCATAGAATACAAAGACATCGCTGTATTCTTTCACTATTAAAGGATCCAGATACTTAGTTTCACGAGTGCTGGCCATTATATGCATACCGGTTTGTCGCATATCATCATATGAACGGACCCAGGGCTGGGAAGGTGGTTCTGTGAAATAAGATTGCAAATAGGCCTGATAGGCTGTATTCAACATTAAACTGGTGAAGCAAATGAGAAAAAAAATATATTTTAATAAAAATCTTGGCTTGTCGGGCATAATGAATGACTGGCCCAAAAGACCTCGCATACTTTTGTCATTTAGGAACACATTGATAAAAGTCAAGTTCTTTTTGGAACCGTAAACAGCCAGTGTTATTAAAATTGCATAAACCCACATTAGAGAAAATATAACCATCATTGTGTTTGCGTCTACTATTATGAAGAATAATTTATAGATTTGTACAATATGAGGTAAAGGTATCATGTAACAAAAATCCATAAACTCTACTGGATAAGCCAAGTTGTCCATGTCCTCATAAACAGGCCTTACGCCAGTGGCCACATCCAATTTCCCCTCTAAAGTTCGATTTTCGAGAGTTTCAAAAAACGTTTTTACGCCCACCTGTAAAGGGTACTTGTAGACTAGGGAGGCCTTAACTCGGTCAGCAAATGTTTCCAAAATATTTCCCACATAACCATCCATTTTAATCTGGCCCATTGCATTGTGGTAAACAAAACTGCGTGGCAACATCTGATCCGGATGAGTGGATATTTCAGTGATTTGTATATTGCGATAAACATTTTTATAAGCCAAAACATTCGCATGAAATTTATTTTTAATAACTCTTGCCACATTCTCCTTCTTTCCAGATACAAGCCTGCAACTGTAATAAATTTTGGTTGCACTAAAATCTTTTAAAATAATGGCAGCTTTGATAATTTCCGTTTTTACTAAATTGTGGCACAATTTTGAAACTTCCAGTAGATTGTCAGCCAATATGATGTGTGAGGCTAACTGGTAGTCCGTATTAAACCAAAACTTATAATTATATTCCATAAAATGGCACGACATTACAACAACATTTGTGGATTGATAAGATGAATTCAAAGTTTCCAAGTTTTTTGTATTCAACAGAATACGCGGCCATTGAATGTTTCTTAAGGAATCACTCAGTAAGCAGGAATCTAGCCCTCCATTGACTATCAAAATGTAGTCAAAATTTTGTTGTTTCTTCACTTGATTTAATAGATCAACCACTGTGGATACAAAATTGTTCTGTTCCAGCCAACTTCTGAGAAAATTCACTTCTATTTTGGCCATTGTTAAGTAAATTGTTAAATTTATTAAAGCCAAGTAATTTATTAAAGTCATTTTTAACATTTTTATTACAATTTCTTTCTTTTTTTTTTTTTTTTTGTTACTATTTGTTCGCTTAAAATTTGTTCGTTTGTGCTTTTGGAATTTTTACATTGAATGCCTAAAAGTAACTGGCCTAGAAATTACATTTGCAGATAATTGTAACAATTATCAAACGTGTTATGTCATGTTAACTAGTTGTAAACAAGACTCATCAACAAATTTTGAAAGTACAAAACAATGTTTGATTAGTTAAACACATTTTAAAGGGATCTCATTAGTTCAATGTTCTGAAATTTAAATTACGTAATGTTATGTGAAGCAGGTAATTCTTTTTTAATCAGACTTGTTTTGGAATGAAATGTTTTCCGTAAATGTATCGCATACTTAAGGTCAAAGTAGAAGTGACATAACCATAATGCCATTGCCGTAACGATGACCGTAGAAACCAAAATTGAATTGGTTTGTCATTAAGTTTTGTTATGGTTATGTCACGTCTAATTTGAGCTTAAATCATAAACAAGCACAACTTGAAATTCAAAAATGTTTAAGAGAGGCAGAAAATTGGCCTCAAAAACATGGTTGCAATTTTTATATCAAATTTAGTTTTATTTACAATGTTAAAGAACAAAAAGTAAAGAAGGCAGTGACGCAATCGAAATTTTCTTGGTCGCTATAGATTGAATTTGTGAACTGCGTCCATGTTCTGTAACTTTAGTGAGAACTTCTCGCATCGAAAAGATGTGAAGCAAAATATTCTATCGTTTCTCAAAAAGTGAGAAAAATCTGTGTCTGTAACTCTTGTCGAAAACTATCAAAAGAGATTACGTCGTTACGTTATAAATGACATAATATTCTACTCGAAGCCGATGAAGTGTCATACAGACGTTGAAAACGCCAGTTTTCATATCGTTGACGGCGACAAAAATTTACAAAAAAAGTGAAAATTTTTCAACGACGCGTCGCGACGGCGCACACTGGGGATTTCGCGGAAAAAAGTCAAATTGTCAACATAGTCTTCAAGGAATATGCAGTGATATGTTGCAATTTTAGACTAAATGGTACAATCAAATCAAACAGATTTACTCCGATCTGACTGCCAGTTTTTTTTTATATCCGTCTCAAACTCAGAACTTGTGTGTTTTACCGAACCAACTTAATTTAGTAGTTATTTGTGTGTTACCATGAGCTAATAAGGCCTATATTATTTCCAATTTTAATAAAAACGCATTATTATTACTGGTTTCCCGACGTTTCGTCGATTTTTTGTCGACTTTTTCAAGGGATTGTAACTGTAAACGTTATTAAATCATTAAATCACAAATAATTTTACGTTAACAAAACATATAACATCAAACAAAAACCATTTAAAATCCACGAACATATTATTTAAACACATCTTATTCTAGTATCACAGAATACTGTGAACATATTATTTAAACACATCTTATTCTAGTATCACAGAATACTGTGATACTAGAATAAGATGTGTTTAAATAATATGTTCGTGGATTTTAAATGGTTTTTGTTTGATGTTATATGTTTTGTTAACGTAAAATTATTTGTGATTTAATGATTTAATAACGTTTACAGTTACAATCCCTTGAAAAAGTCGACAAAAAATCGACGAAACGTCGGGAAACCAGTAATAATAATGCGTTTTTATTAAAATTGGAAATAATATAGGCCTTATTAGCTCATGGTAACACACAAATAACTACTAAACAAACTGGCCAAATAAAAATAATACTTAATTTAAACCTAAGAATTTAAATACGAATATTATTTTACTATGTGAGCTAACGTTTTTCTTTTTTTTTCTATTTAAAGTAGTATATTTCAGTATACAAAAATTGAAAAAAAAAATCTGCAGAGACTTAATTTTTTTTTTTTTTTTGTATTTTTATGGACATATAACAAAAATCCCATTTTTCTCCAAACATTTGGACCTGGAATTTTTTCTTTACTTTTCCTCAGTTTGAAATCACACCGAATACATTGTCTTATATCTGTTTTAACATTATTAATCAATTTCAAGTGCCACCAGGTGCCACCTCTCAAGTTTTTGCATTACACAGTACAACATTTTTCAGCTGATTGATTCGGGACTCAATTCTGATAAGGCTCTTTTGTTAAACATAACTCGAGAACCACTAGTCGGATTTTGCTGAAAAAAATTTAGAAAAATCAAGAATTACAATTACTTTCATCTGTTTATATAACATTTTGCTACATAAGCAACAGTTTCGCAGTTATAAATAAATGTATGAAGAAAAAAAATATTTTTTGCCCAAAAAATTTAAATTTTTTATTTTTAATTCATAAAAAATCCAAAACAGTAAAAAAAGTTTCAAGTTTTATTACTTTCACGTAAAGTCGCATAACCTATGAAAAAAATGAGACATAAATCATGAAAATCGATGAACGCGTTTCGCTTTTATTCACAATTAAGTGAAGGTATGCATTTCAAAAATTTGCTCGAGATATGCACAAAATTCTTTGCAAAAACATTTATGACTTTTTTTATGATTCTCAGAATTAAAAAAAAAAAAAAAGCAATAAACAAAAGGTTATTTGATTTTTATGATTGCGGAAGCAAAGTAATAAGCGGTAATAAATGTGCGTGGAAAATTGAAAGGAAAAAAGGTAAGTGCACTTTTTTAATTATTTGGGTTTTTTTCGTTGGCTACCTGCATGATTTTTTTACACAAATTGCACCCACATTTATGAGTGGTCATGTTTTAGAACGTTTCGAAAAATTTTAAACGCACACGAAACAGGTATATAGACTCCCTTAAAAGATGCGCGAATTCATAAGTACCTTTCAGTAAAATGTTGAAACTTACGTAGTATTTATAGGTGTTCACTGATCGATTTTTGTCATTCAACAATTGCTGGCGAACGCGAAATTATTTAATTATAACTGAAACTAAGGACCAAGAGTTTTACGGCAATGGAAAGTTTTTCTATTTCTCATGGGGTTTTATGCTCGAAGCTTCTGGAATTTGACAAAGACAGAACAAAATTAAAACAGTTTTTGCAACAATTGCACGTTGGCTTAAACGATACTAGAGCATGTGAAATTTTGGATACAATATATAAACACTTTTACTATAACTTCAAACAAAGCTGGCAGGATTCTAACCGTACGAAGTCGCGATTTGAAAAAAAGAATGTAAATTGGCTTGAAGGCACATTTACAATTAAGTTTACTGAGGCTGAATGTTCTACCAGTTCTGCACTTGGTCGGCCCCGCAAATCGTTTGAGGAGTGCTGTGATCGCGCCAAACGATACAAAAGGGATGAAGTACGTTCTATGTTTCCTCAAGAAGTAATTGATTTTTCTTCTAATATTTCAAAAACCAACCACAAAATTTGTACATTAAAAACTTTGGGGATGTTTACAAAGCTTGAACTTACAAAAGAAAAATACGAGTATCTAATGCATTGGTTACAAAATGAAGGATATAACATACTCGTACCATACAAACAACTCACGAAAGAAAAAACTAACAGTTATCCTCTAGAAATTTCTATCACTGAAAGTTCAGGCAGTGTACCTCTGCAAAATCTGTTGGATCATACTGCTAAAAGAGTCCTAGAGACCAAATCAGTAAAGGAAATAAATAATATTGATAATAATAATTTCTGACTCTCATTTATATATGACATCAGTTGTACCACTAAAATTATCATTGAGTGATGACATAAATAAATTAGTATGGAACAACAATAAACCTTCTTCCACACAATATTGTAGAACACTACAGTTTGCGTACGTTAAAGAGACACCTCAAGTTATACGAGAAGAAAAGAGAAGAGTCGATGAGGAGATATCTCAACTAAAAGAATTTGAGTTAACAGTAAATAATCGTAACTTTAAAGTTAAACATGAATTATATTTTACAATGATTGACGGCAAGACAGCACAATCAGTAACAGAGACACCAGCAGCATCTTCTTGTTTTATTTGTGGAGCAACACCATCCAAGATGAATAAAATCGAAGAAGTTCAAGCTAAATGAACAAGCACTGCAATTTGGTATGTCACCACTTCATGCGCGTATTAAGCTGATGGAGTGTCTTTTGCATGTAGCTTACAATCTTGAATTTAAACGTGGAAGAGTCGACTCAAATACTCGTCCGATAAGAGAAGCCCGAAAATGTTTGATAAAGCGTGAAATTAAAGAGAAAATTGGAATACAGGTTGATACTGTTAAACAAGGCTCTGGTACGACAAATTCAGGAAATACGTCACGAAGATTCTTTGCTAATCCTGCTTTAATTTCCGAAATCACGGGTCTAGATGAAGACATAATCAAGAGGTTTTCAACAATTCTCGAAGCTATAACCATTACCGAGGCACTAGATCCGAAAAAATTTGGTGATTTTTGTCTGGAGACGGCAAAAAAGTTTGTTGCACTGTACGAGTGGTACAATATGCCACCAACACTCCACAAAATTCTGATTCATGGAAAATATATAATTGAAAAGTGTATTTTTCCTGTAGGCTTATTATCCGAAGAGGCTCAGGAAAGTCGTAACAAAGACTATAAAAAATATCGCCTTAGACACTCCAGAAAATGCAGTCGAATTGCCACGAACGAAGATATTATGCACCGAATGATGGTAACATCAGATCCCATGATCTCACACTTGACTCCTTCATTTTGCCAGAAAAAGCATAGTGATATAAGCGACGAAGTTAAGGCTCTTTTAGAATAATAAATTAAAAAGTAGATTTAAAATAAATAATAAATTAAAAATTAAAAAAAATCATTTAAATTTTTTGTTAGTTAGGGCTTTTTACATTGTAGGTAACGATATACATTTGTCTAGCTTTCTTTATTTTGATTACTTTTGTATATAACTATATAAATAAAACTAAGTTTGTGATGAAATTAAAAATAGATTTAAAATAAATAATGAATTAAAAAAATCATTTACATTTTTTTTGTTAGTTAGGGCTTTTTACATTGTAGGTAACGATATATATTTCTCTAACTTTCTTTATTTTGATTACTTTTGTGTATTACTATATAAATAAAACTAAATTTGTATTGAAATCATTATATTTTTTGAAAAATATACTTTTTTCCTCACCTCCATACAAAAATCCCCAGTGTGCGGCGTAGAAAATACAACCGTCGGCAATACCAAATAATGTAAAGTGCGCACACAGAAAAAAATCAAGTTAAAAACGTCGAAAACAAGGTTGAGATAACATTTTTCGGTGGTGATTTTGCTTCATACGTTTTTCATGTTAATTCAACCTGATTTTACAATAACTGCGAACAACATTTTTTCTTTTGAAATAACTATAATTCATGTTAATTTAACATTGCAGTAAAGTTAGAGCAAAATGTAATTTATATTGAAATAACAATCGGAATCACGTTGAATGAAAGTTATTTCAAGTTGAAACAACGTGAATTTCATGTAGAATCAAATGGGTTTGAGAGTATTTTAACAGTGTGAAGAAGCTTCAGAGACAACATTTGCATTTATGTTAGAATAATTCAAAACACTTACCCTGTAACACATGTTTCACTTATTTTGTATTCTCCTTTGTTAACAGAAGCATCAGCAGAATCGCCCGATATGGTCATCATTCTACTTTGAAAACTTGATGTACTATTTAACTAAACAATTTTAATTAAAAGAATACGGGAATTGTCTTTTTTTTATAACATATTTTAAAAATGAAAATAAAAAATGTACATACATAAGTATGTATGCATGTTAATTTAACAAGATACACTTTTGATTTTAATATAAAACAGGTTTTTATGGGTTCAATATTGAATCCAGATTTATTTATATTTTAATATTTTTTTTTTTATTATTTTTTTAACAGTGAATAATATTAAATAAACGTTATTTAAGGTTATTTTAATATTTTTCATTTAAAATTAATATGAAATAATGATAAATTTAAGTAAAGGGCATACTTTTGCTGAAATTTAACATGATTCTCAATCAACATTTTTCCATGTTAATTTTACATGGGTATTTTTTTCTGTGTGCGACTTAAGTGTTTGTTGTTTGCGAACGAGCTTTGAAAACATGCGTATATCTTAAAAATTTGTTAAAAGCAAAATATTTAAACAATAAAAAAATATGCCAAGAACAAAATATTATTATAATTATTCTTTGTATTTTGGATTTTTAATTGTTTTTTAGTGTTGAAATTTTTTTTCGTCCCATTTTTATTCGTGAGCTTATTTGACAGTTCAAAGAGGGAACTTTTCTCACAAAAATGTTACACACACTTTTTCTGTAAATTGGCGAGTAATGTCCTTACATGACAACTAGTTCTCGCCAAAAAAAAAATTAAGGCTTAGTTAGCCGGGAGTAATAGTAACAGTAACCTTACCGTAAAAAAGTAAGACCAATCTATTTCTTACAGATTGAGACGTAACATCTTGCTGCTAACTGTAGTCGTTCTAATCGCTTAACATACAACAAAATGAATCAGCTGATTTTCAACGTTACTGTAACTCCCTGCTAACTGAGCCTTAACATACATAGTTTAGTGAGAAAAGCATATGTTTGTTTCAATTTATGGCATTTTTGTTTCATTTCGCACATGTCAATCGAAAAGTTACTCGACGCAAGAGTTAAAGAACATGGGCACTGGTTTATATAAAAACGACCTTGATATATTTTGACTTGTGCCTGTTTAGGATTTAATGTGCGATGTACATATATAATGTCCTGAGGTTCCTTTAAGGAACAAAGTGCCACAAATCTTTTAATTGTTGTAGTTTCGAAAAGTGACCCTAAGAATTATAAACCCAAAATGCTGAATGAGAAGTGGCTCCAAAAGTGGGTCCTCTAAATCGTCGGCTTAATATGCAATCCTGCTAAATTCCTTTCAGCAAATTTTTGCAGCTTGAGAGGAAAAACCAAAATATAGCTGGTTTTACACACTTCAAGGCTAAAATTGAAGAAAACCTACATGCTGTTCGATGAGGAGTAAATTTCTCTACCACACGGCACCAAAATCTCAATTTACTTAAAAAGTAGATTACGAAGGTTTGCATATGAAGCCGACGATATGAGACACAACAACATGTAATTTTAGGATAACCCTAGGGGAAAGGAGACTTACACCAAACTTGTCACGTGAAAGTTCTAAAATGGGGTCCGGTTCTAGTTCTAACACTTTATATGAAAGAGACTTATCGCTTAAACATGGCGACTTCCTAGGAGGGGGCTTATTGGAAACTTTTTGAAACTTTCACTCGAAAACCATAAATGGATACATTCAATAATATAATGCTGTCGCAGATGTTGTCCCGAGCGAACCATGTTAATATAATAAAACCCCTTCATATAAAGTTATAGAACCAGATAGATTCTGCTACTACAAGCACTAAATCCAGTTACATGCCTAGTTTTGTGTCAATGACCTTTCCTTTTGGAGTAACTATATTTTGAACTCATTACCACCAGTTAAGGGACATGTCTTGTTTTCACCTATTACAATCCGTTCCTTTTCATTTTAATATTGTGTTCACTGGTATCGGGATAAGTGCTTGAGGAACAATTGATTCAAATTTCCCGCAGGTAATTTTTGGGTTTTTTGCATTCTTCCTCAAATGAAATTTTTCGGGCTTTAAAACAAAAGCTGTACAATTATTCGGGTTATTATAATACAGGATTTTGAAATTCGGAATTTTTGAATTCGGGATCTAAAAATTTGGTGTTATAAAGTTTGGAATTTTTAGATTCAGAATTGTGAAATTCGAGACTTTGACATTTTGGGATTTTTAAACGAACGAATTTTTCGCTCGTCATCTTAAAACAGGCAGTAAGAGGCTTAAACATTTTTAGATTTGCAAACCCTAAAACAAATAACACCGTAAAGTTTTTAACCAGATTTATGCAATTATCGCATGTTATTACAAATAATATGTTATAAAAACCAGTAAGAGTGTTAGAATCTTATATACCCTCCACCAAGGTGAAAGAGACCTGCGCCATCAAGTTTTGTCGGCGGCGGTGGCTTGCAAAAATATTGTCGGCGGCGGCTCAAAGCCGGCTTAAGCCGACTTAAGGCCGCTTTAGCCGACCGTAAATGTAATTAAATGCAATGTAAAGTACCGTAACGTACTGTAAGCTCGTTTGTGCACTTATAGAACATGTAAGAACGTGTCAGCTGTTTTTCACAACCAAAAACAAAAAAACATTAGTATACATAAAACAACACACACAGTGATGATAATTAAAAATGTTGAAATAGTGACCGCTTTGCAGAAAAAGTACCAAGTGATTTAAATAGTATTAAAACTGTATTTCTTGCATGTATAAATAAATAAATCATTTAATATTTGATAATAATATTACAGATTTACAAAAAACAAATATGTATTATATCATATTCGTACACAGTTCTTACATTAATTGCAAAATGTGCATACACCTAAACAAGGTTTTGATACCATTACAACCCAGACTTTGTTTGCTTGTGGATATGTATACATTTGTTAATTTTATACATCCAAGCATATATTTGTATAAATGAAAATATGTATGGATTGTTACTTATTTTGTCAAAAGTCCACAGATATAATAACTGAAAAAGTACCAAACAAAAAGAGTGATTTTACCCGCATTGCATTTAAAATATAATCAGCCCATCACTATCTACAACTGTCACGTAACCTCGTAATGAAATTCTATTTTCTACAGGTTGGCACGTTACGGTTAAGTGACATTACAGTCAGTTAAGCATATGCATTGCTTTCCATATAACAGAAACGATCAGCTGTTTACATTACATTTGCGTTTCTACATTTACGGTCGGCTAATGGGACCTTTAAACTAAGGGCAATTTAAAAATTATTTTTTTTATCAACTTTCATATTTTAGTTTGAATAATAAAATTAATTTGCATATATGTATTTGTACTTATTTTAATGCTTGTGACTATTATTTATTCCTTAATGCGATTTTAAATGTTTACCGCAAAACTTTTAAAAATATACAAGGACTATATCTTACTCATTAACATTTTTATTTATTTACAAAAAAAAACTGTTTTTACATATAAAAAATAAAAAGAATGGAAAAAATTTTTGTTCTAGTTTTGGTTATGCATTTCTTGTAGGGAATATTCGATTAAATGACTGTGACCGTCGGCTGATTTTAAGCCGACTTTTGTATAAATTTTCGGCGGCTGTTAAAAATAATCGGCGGAGCGGCATAACCTTCAAGGCGCAGGTTTCTGCATGGTGCTATTATTTCAGAATGTTATATAAATACCGTTCTTAAGATATTTTGTGCCACGCCCAATTCTCGAATCGCGCCCACATTTCGTCGGATATTGTCTACTGATAACCAAGATGCTTATACCTAGGTCGAAAACTTTGGCTCTTGCCGTTCTCCAGATATACGGAACAATAGGTGGACAGACCAACATCGTTAAATCAACTTTGCAGCTCATAGGGAACCAGAATATACACCCTGCAAATAATAGTACCAGTCCAAACACGCGTGTAAAGAGTAGTTCACAAGGGACCAGGACTAGTCCAAAACTAACTAAAACGTATGGAAAAACCTGGTCTATTTAACATTACGATGTCCTAGGAGAGGACCATATAACCCACCTTTGGACCAATAAGGAGTAGTTTTAAAACTACTCCATAGTATACTCAAGAGGATTAGTTTTGAAGTCGCTTAAAAACGAAAGCATGTCGTTAAAACACGAAGACATGTCGTCTCGCTACAAACACTTTTAACAATGACATGGTCCATGCTTGCATTACATCGGACCAGTCCATGGAGTAGTCCATTTTATCAAAATGGATCAGGTGGTCCAATTTTATTTGCAGGGCATACATACATACATACATACATACATACATACATACCCTGCAAATAATAGGACCAGTTCAAACACGCGTGTAAAGAGTAGTCCACAAGGGACCAGGACTAGTCCAAAACTAACCCAAACGTATGGAAAAAACCTGTGCCCATGTTCTGTAACTTTAGTGAGAACTTCTTGCATCGAAAAGAGTGAAACAAAATATTCCATCGTTTCTCGAAAAGTGAGAAAAATGTGTGTCTGTAACTCATGTCGAAAACTTTCAAAAGAGATTACGTCGTTACGTTATAAATGTCATAATATTGCACTCGAAGCCGATGTGACATTAAAGACGTTCAGAACGCCAGTAACACATATCGTTGACGGCGACCAAAATTTACTTAAATTGAAAGTTTTTCAACGACGGCGGCGAAAACACAACCGTCGGCTACGCCAAATTGTATAAAGAGCGACTTTAATGTTTGTTGTTTGCAAACGAGCTTTGAAGGCATTCGTATATTTTATAAAAATGTTAAAAGCAAAATAATAAAACAATGAAAAATGTGCCAAGAATAAAATATTATTATTATTATTCTCTGCATTTTGCATTTTTAATTGTTTTTTAGTGTTAAAATTTTTTCTCGCCCCATTTTTATTCGTGAGTTTATTTGACAGTTCAAAGCGGGAACTTTTCTCACCAAAATGTTACAGACACACTTTTTCTGTTAATTAGCGAGTAATTTCCTTACGTGACAGCTTGTACTCGCTAAAAAAAGTTACAGACACAGTTAAGTGAGAAAAACAGCTGTTTGATTCAATTTATGGCATTTTTGTTTCATTTCACACATTTCAATCGAAAACTTTCTCGACGCGAGAGTTACAGAACATGGGCACTGGTCTATTAAACATTACGATGTCCTAGGAGAGGACCATATAACCCACCTTTGGACCACTAAGGAGTAGTTTTAAAACTACTCCATGGTACAGTCAAAAGGATTAGTTTTGAAGTCGCTTAAAAACGAAAGCATGTCGTTAAAACACGAAGACATGTCGTCTCGCTACAAACACTTTTAACAATGACATGGTCCATGCTTGCATTACATCGGACCAGTCCATGGAGTAGTCCATTTTATCAAAATGGATCAGGTGGTCCAATTTTATTTGCAGGGCATACATACATACATACATACATACATACATACATACATACATACATACATACATACATACATACATACCCTGCAAATAATAGGACCAGTTCAAACACGCGTGTAAAGAGTAGTCCACAAGGGACCAGGACTAGTCCAAAACTAACCCAAACGTATGGAAAAAACCTGTGCCCATGTTCTGTAACTTTAGTGAGAACTTCTTGCATCGAAAAGAGTGAAACAAAATATTCCATCGTTTCTCGAAAAGTGAGAAAAATGTGTGTCTGTAACTCATGTCGAAAACTATCAAAAGAGATTACGTCGTTACGTTATAAATGTCATAATATTGCACTCGAAGCCGATGTGACATTAAAGACGTTCAGAACGCCAGTAACACATATCGTTGACGGCGACCAAAATTTACTTAAATTGAAAGTTTTTCAACGACGGCGGCGAAAACACAACCGTCGGCTACGCCAAATTGTATAAAGAGCGACTTTAATGTTTGTTGTTTGCAAACGAGCTTTGAAGGCATTCGTATATTTTATAAAAATGTTAAAAGCAAAATAATAAAACAATGAAAAATGTGCCAAGAATAAAATATTATTATTATTATTCTCTGCATTTAGCATTTTTAATTGTTTTTTAGTGTTAAAATTTTTTCTCGCCCCATTTTTATTCGTGAGTTTATTTGACAGTTCAAAGCGGGAACTTTTCTCACCAAAATGTTACAGACACACTTTTTCTGTTAATTAGCGAGTAATTTCCTTACGTGACAGCTTGTACTCGCTAAAAAAGTTACATACACAGTTAAGTGAGAAAAACAGCTGTTTGATTCAATTTATGGCATTTTTGTTTCATTTCACACATTTCAATCGAAAACTTTCTCGACGCGAGAGTTACAGAACATGGGCACTGGTCTATTAAACATTACGATGTCCTAGGAGAGGACCATATAACCCACCTTTGGACCACTAAGGAGTAGTTTTAAAACTACTCCATGGTACAGTCAAAAGGATTAGTTTTGAAGTCGCTTAAAAACGAAAGCATGTCGTTAAAACACGAAGACATGTCGTCTCGCTACAAACACTTTTAACAATGACATGGTCCATGCTTGCATTACATCGGACCAGTCCATGGAGTAGTCCATTTTATCAAAATGGATCAGGTGGTCCAATTTTATTTGCAGGGCATACATACATACATACATACATACATACATACATACATACATACATACATACATACATACATACATACATACATACATACATACATACATACATACATACATACATACATACATACCCTGCAAATAATAGGACCAGTTCAAACACGCGTGTAAAGAGTAGTCCACAAGGGACCAGGACTAGTCCAAAACTAACCCAAACGTATGGAAAAAACCTGTGCCCATGTTCTGTAACTTTAGTGAGAACTTCTTGCATCGAAAAGAGTGAAACAAAATATTCCATCGTTTCTCGAAAAGTGAGAAAAATGTGTGTCTGTAACTCATGTCGAAAACTATCAAAAGAGATTACGTCGTTACGTTATAAATGTCATAATATTGCACTCGAAGCCGATGTGACATTAAAGACGTTCAGAACGCCAGTAACACATATCGTTGACGGCGACCAAAATTTACTTAAATTGAAAGTTTTTCAACGACGGCGGCGAAAACACAACCGTCGGCTACGCCAAATTGTATAAAGAGCGACTTTAATGTTTGTTGTTTGCAAACGAGCTTTGAAGGCATTCGTATATTTTATAAAAATATTAAAAGCAAAATAATAAAACAATGAAAAATGTGCCAAGAATAAAATATTATTATTATTATTCTCTGCATTTAGCATTTTTAATTGTTTTTTAGTGTTAAAATTTTTTCTCGCCCCATTTTTATTCGTGAGTTTATTTGACAGTTCAAAGCGGGAACTTTTCTCACCAAAATGTTACAGACACACTTTTTCTGTTAATTAGCGAGTAATTTCCTTACGTGACAGCTTGTACTCGCTAAAAAAGTTACAGACACAGTTAAGTGAGAAAAACAGCTGTTTGATTCAATTTATGGCATTTTTGTTTCATTTCACACATTTCAATCGAAAACTTTCTCGACGCGAGAGTTACAGAACATGGGCACTGGTCTATTAAACATTACGATGTCCTAGGAGAGGACCATATAACCCACCTTTGGACCACTAAGGAGTAGTTTTAAAACTACTCCATGGTACAGTCAAAAGGATTAGTTTTGAAGTCGTTTAAAAACGAAAGCATGTCGTTAAAAAACGAAGACATGTCGTCTCACTACAAACACTTTTTAACAATGACATGGTCCATGCTTGCATTACATCGGACCAGTCCATGGAGTAGTCCATTTCATCAAAATGGACCAGGTGGTCCAATTTTATTTGCAGGGTACATACATACATACACCCTGCAAATAATAGGACCAGTCCAAACACGCGTGTAAAGAGTAGTCCACAAGGGACCAGGACTAGTCCAAAAGTAACCCAAACGTATGGAAAAAACCTGGTCTATTTAACATTACGATGTCCTAGGAGAGGACCATATAACCCACCTTTGGACCACTAAGGAGTAGTTTTAAAACTACTTCCATGTCCATGCTTGCATTACATCGGACTAGTCCATGGAGTAGTCCATTTTATCAAAATGGGTCAGGTGGTCCAATTTTATTTGCAGGGCATACATACATACATCCCTGCAAATAAAATTGGACCACCTGGTCCATTTTGATGAAATGGACTACTCCATGGACTGGTCCGATGTAATGCAAGCATGGACCATGTCATTGTTAAAAAGTGTTTGTAGTGAGACGATATGTCTTCGTTTTTTAACGACATGCTTTCGTTTTTAAACGACTTCAAAACTAATCCTTTTGAGTGTACCATGGAGTAGTTTTAAAACTACTCCTTAGTGGTCCAAAGGTGGGTTATATGGTCCTCTCCTAGGACATCGTAATGTTAAATAGACCAGGTTTTTGCCATACGTTTGGGTTAGTTTTGGACTAGTCCTGGTCCCTTGTGGACTACTCTTTACACGCGTGTTTGGACTGGTCCTATTATTTGCAGGGATACATACATACATACATACATACATACATACATACATACATACATACATACATACATACATACATACATACATACATACATACATACATACATACATACATACATACATACATACATACATACATACATACATACATATATACATACATACATACATACATACATACATACATACATACATACATACATACATACATACATACATACATACATACATACATACATACATACATACATACATACATACATACATACATACATACATACATACATACATTCATACATACATACATACATACCAGGCGCGGATTCAGGGGGGGTGAAATAAGGAAATTTCCCCCCCGTAAATTATAAAAATATGTTTTGTTTATTTCGATAATACAAGAATACCCATTAATATTATCTTTTTTTAATGTACAAAACTTTTGAAAATCCCAGCAAGGTTTTTTTTTGTTTTTTTATTGAATCTCTAACGAAATTTTCAATAAGTATTTTTTTGTTTTTTTTATTGAATCTATAACCAAATTTTCAATAAGTATCCAAATCTTTAGTTATTTATTAGATATTTTCAATGAAACATCTAGTTTACTGTATTCAAATACTTATTATTCTACATTCAATCCCAGCAGGCGTCATCTATGTATAACCAAAGAGTAAACGTTTGACTTGAAAATGCGTGCGGTTGAATTATTAAAGAGCCTTAGTATTTGCAATATTTATGAATATATGTGTTATATGAAAAAAATCCTATTCGATAATTTTTGACGAACGCACGGATTTGTCGGGGAAAACCCAGATTTCCTTATCTTTAAAATATTTCAACATACAACAAAAAGTTGTTAGGCAATAATTGTTTTGGCTTTGTTGTAAAAGCATTTGAAGAGCCTTCACAGGATATTGATAATGACGCTGATGTGTCAATTGATGCGATGGCACTATCATCAACAGTTCTTAAACCTTTGACAAATTTTAGTCTTGACCTAAAAAATGGTATAGGAGTTGGAACTGATGGGTGTCGTTTGATGTCAGCAGAAAATTAAGCTGTTAAAAAATTCTGGAAACCGCGACAAATGCGAAACAAACGTCTTGCTATTTCCCGTAAATCAGGCAAAACACTTTTTTAGTAAAGTATTTGGGAGACAAGATGGGTGGACCGTCACGACTCAGCTTTACACTTTGCAACAACTGTACATCATATAGTAGAAGCTTTGGAAAAATATCTGAGTGGAAAGGTAGAGATAAATCATCAAGAGCCTTATATTAAGGAACTCACTTAGAACTTTTGAATTTATTTGCGGAATAAACATATTAAGTGTGATACTTATTGTAACACAGCCGCTTATTATCATTTTACAAAAGCACGATATAGATCTTCAAAAAGGATCACCCCTTATCAAAACTTTAATTATGTGCCTTGAAGAAAAAAGAAATAAAGCCGAAGAACAATTTAAAGTGATTTTTAAAAAAGTTAAAGTTATTTGCGTTCAAATCGAGGTTCCAACCTAAAAAACAAAATTTGAACGAAATAATCACATCCAAAATGTTGAAGATTTCTACCGAGCCGTAGGTTTCATTCTCTTATTGAATTTATTTTAGAAGATCTCAAAACACCTTTGCAATAGAAATCTTTAATGTAATGAACATACCATGACTTCTACTCAAAGTGTAATCAAGTCATATACAGATATACAACTTTTAAAACCACAACTCGTGATAAACACCTACTAACATCTAAACTTGAGCCTGAACTGTAGCATTGGCAACAAACATGGAAATTATCTGAAAATCTATCAGATAACGTTGTAGATGCTTTAATAAACTGTGATGAAGATATCTACCTAAATCTAAGAAAAATATTTCAAATTTTCGTTTCAATGCTCGTAAGTAATGCTACGAGCGAGAGGTCATTTCCTACCCTTCGTCATTGTTAAAAAGTGTTTGTAGTGAGACGACATGTCTTCGTTTTTTAACGACATGCTTTCGTTTTTTAACGACTTCAAAACTAATCCTCTTGTGTACACCGTGGAGTAGTCTTAAAACTACTCCTTAGTAGTCCAAAGGTGGGTTATATGGTCCTCTCCTAGGACATCGTAACGTTAAATAGACCAGGTTTTTTCCATACGTTTGGGTTAGTTTTGGTCTAGTCCTGGTCCCTTGTGGACTACTCTTTACACGCGTGTTTGGACTGGTCCTATTATTTGCAGGGTACATACATACTTTATATTGTTGAAATTACAAACAGAATGACAAACCCTTCAAAGAAGGGTATAAATATAATAAACACATTTTTAAAGTAAATTTTAAATGTAGAACAAAAAGAGTTAAAATAAAACGTTTTTTATGTGTGGTTTGGTAATTGTTTTTGTTTTAAATGTAAGTTAAACGGACGAGTTTTGCGCTCGTGTTCTATAAACCACACATTAATTTAAAAGAATCAAAACTCAATTTGTTTCCTTAACACAATTCTAAAACTTTATTTAACTTAATTTGAAATTTTTTTTAGCATCCACCTCTGTTTAGGAAATTTGAAATAAACATATTTTTGTTTTAATTTCAGTTTCTGTATTTGCACAGTTTGTTCAAATAAAATTCATTTAGTTTTCAACACCTTCACAATATTGGCGTATCAAAAAAATTACATTTTATTTTTAATTAAAATATTTCTAAATAGTTTTTTTTTTTTAAATGTTATTAAACGGGAAGGTCAAAAAGTGTTTAAAACGCCTTTGAAAAAATAAATGTCAAAACAAGAGTTTCTTATTTGTTTTCATTTAAAAATGAAATAGCATATTTATGCAAATTATAACATAAAAAAGATATTTAAAAAAAAAAGCACAATCAAATCAACGGTAATGTCTCTTTAAATATTTTATTAGTGACCTAATTTTTAATTGCTTAATATTAGTGGCTGCGGCAGCAAGCTAACATACATGTTTGTATTTGCATGTAGTATGTAAGTACCCTGCAGGAAACCTGAGATCGAGTGTATCCAAATTGCCACCTTTGTCGATTATTTTGTTGACTCATTTGTCTGCTTTCGAGAAAAAAAATATTTTGAGAACTGTCAAGCTTTTTTATAAAATACATATGTAAGTTGTTTTTATTAAATAAGCATTTTATTTAATCAAATTATATGCACGTTTTCAGATTTTATTAATTGCCTTATCCACTTATATTATGAGAACATATACTATTAGCCACTTTAGCTATCCTTTTGCTAGCTGAAGGATAGCTAAAGTAAGCCTCATAACAGAAATATACAAACAAAAATGCTGATATTGTATAGAAACAAATTCCTGGAAAATAATGAAGGAATAAGACCATTAAAGTATGAAAGCTTTATAAATTGTAATTTAACTTAAGCGGCCCATACACTTGTTGTCCTATATTATGCAATAAGTCGCAGAATGGTTGCCTTCATTCAATAAAAAGGTTAAGATAGCGTCTTCACCTGACAATTTTTTGTCATACCAAACGTCAAAGTCTACACTAAAAGAAAAAGCTTCGTAAATGTAATGTTTTTTTGCATTACAGAAACGATTTTGTCATCGATTTTGAACCAACGTAACGCGTCATTCCCGCTATGAAAATTGTTTCATTAGGTTAGAAATGTTCATTAATATAACGAAATTATGTTATTAATATTATAACACTCAAATATTTATATAATGAAACCTTACGTTACAATAATGTAAGTTTTCATAATTGCAATGAAAACATTTGGAATTTACAATGAAATTGTGTCCTTATTGGAATGTACGTTTGTCGTAGATTAAATGAAAAGCTGCATTCATTTAATGATATTGTTTCATTAATGTAATGATATTTAACATTAATATATTATTTTGAAATAACTATAATTCATGTTAATTTAACATTGCAGTAAAGTTAGAGCAAAATGTAATTTATTTTGAAATAACAATCGGAATCACGTTGAATGAAAGTTATTTCAAGTTGAAACAACGTGAATTTCATGTAGAATCAAATGGGTTTGAGTGTATTTTAACAGTGTGAAGAAGCTTCAGAGACAACATTTGCATTTATGTAAGAATAATTCAAAACACTTACCCTGTAACACATGTTTCACTTATTTTGTATTCTCCTTTGTTAACAGAAACATCAGCAGAATCGCCCGATATGGTCATCATTCTACTTTGAAAACTTGATGTACTATTTAACTAAACAATTTTAATTAAAAGAATACGGGAATTGTCTTCCTTTTTTATAACATATTTTAATAATGAAAATAAAAAATGTACATACTTACATGTGTATATATGTGAATAAGTGTATTGTTTCTGTATTAAGAATAACTGTATGAAAAGATACATTACTATAATGCAATTTTGTCATTAAAGTTTACTCATAGTTACGAAATTACAAGAACACTTCCATAGAAAGTTAACGTAAAATGACAAAAAGAATGACATTTGTCATAATATTAATGTAAATTGTACGTTACTAAAAACTCGTAAAATAAACAATAAAATCAATAAAAACTTTGAAAATTATATTCTTTTAATTAAAAGTTTTACTTTTAATTTATAATCTGTACATATATTACATTAGTTTTCTTAAAAAACAGAAACAACTTTTGTCACTCAGAAATGTAAAGCTTCGTTAATGCTACGTAAATATTTCATTAAAATTTTGCAGAAGCTGTTATTGCTGCAGTTCAATACTTATTTAAATAAGGGTAATTTAAATTAATAGATTTTAATAATTGTAGCCCAAAACGGAAATCATAATCACTTTTTTCTATAACTATATGCCTTAAATCGTGCTTAAAAGTTGTTCGTTGCTCGAATGTAATACATTTCGTAGCCCCAATGAAACTACGAATTGTCTAAAAACTCCTGTCTTACACGATTCATTGCATTAATGTAACTTTCATTCCTATTATGTACATTTTCATTTAATTAATGAAACTTTTCATTACATTAATGTAAGGGGGTTAACGTAACGGCTTCATTCCTGTTACGAAGCGTTTTTCTTTCAGTGTATATAAAAAAAACTTGAAAATTTTTGTCAGCGTTTTTTTAATATGAAGTTTGACGTTTGGTATGACAAAAAATTGTCAGGCGAAGACGCTATGTAACATAACCTATAGGAATAACATAAACAGCATTGTACAATGTTGTCAACACATTTTCACACTTTCTTTTTCGTTGTGCAATAAAAATCAAAAGTCTTTTGATTGTTGCCAATATATTGTGCCACCTATGAATATCACATACACATTGGCGATATAATTATACAATACGTTAAATTGAACAATTTTATTGCAAGTGTATGAACCGCTTTAGAATACACACTCGAGTTAATATGAAAATTTATATAAAAATTTTACTCACCATGAGAAATTAATTCCCAGATTTTATTTATTTAAACATTCACTTTAATTTTTTGTATTTATTTAATATTTAGGGCGTGTGTTAAACGGTAGCAAAGTTCTATGATGAATTAAAATTGTCAAGAAATTCTACGCTTATGTCAAAATTTATACTAGCCCCGAGGGCTAGTGAAATTTTATTCACCTCAACAGTGTAAAAATGTTACTTCCATGAGAACTTTGCTACCGTTTCACACACACTCAGTAATAACTGAAAAAATTTAATTTTTATTTAAAAAATTTTAAAAACTATATAAGAACTCCAAGTATACATATGATGATAATCTTCCTACATATATAAATTTCCTTATGAGCTAGTAGAGTTGATGTTGTTGTAGCGGCGAGATCTAAAGAAAAGGTGTTGCTAAGTTGACAATCAGTGGCCGGTTTTCGTGGAACTCCCAGTCGCCCGGTGCGTAGAACTATTGTCGTGGGAACGAGCTACCAGAGCCTTTATAATCATTTTCTGCCAGTGTTTCCTCGATCGTCACTTCTCATGGTAATGTACCATTGTGCCAATTCGAATTTAAGTTTTGGATTTGGGAGAAATTTAAATAATTTTTGAGCTTAAAAATGCAAAAAAAAACAAGTTAGAGTGCTATATTCGGCTGTGCCGAATCTTTTATACCCTCCACCGACAGTTCGAATGTCTAAGGAGTAATATCTGTATGATGTTATTATTATCTTAAACTGTGACGATTTGTTATTTATTATGGTTTAAGGCAACCAAACTGTTTTCCGGTAGAAGGGTTTATATGGGGCCTAGGGTAAATTATGGACCGATCATTACGAAATTTCACAGCGTCATTTCTAGTCCTTTAAAACTGTGACGTACCAATTTCTGTTATGATAGCATTATTAATTATGGTTTTAGGTGTACTGAACTGTTTTCCGGGAGTAGGGTTTCTATGGGGCCTAGGCTAAATTATGTACCGATCTTCACGAAATTTCACAGTATCATTTATAGTCCTATAAAACTGTGACGGGCCAAAATTTGTTATGATTGCATTATTTTTTACGGTTTTAGGCGTACTAAACTGTTTTCCGGTAGTAGGGTTTATATGGAGCCCAAGGTAAATTATGGACCGATCGTCACGAAATTTCACAGTGTTATTTCTTGTCCTAAAAAACTGTGACGTACCAAATTTTGTTACGCTAGCGTTATTTTTTACGGTTTTAGGTGTACTAAACTGTTTTCCGGGAGTAGGGTTTATATGGAGCCCAGGGTAAATTATGGACCGATCTTCACGAAATTACACAGTTTTATTTCTTGTCCTATAAAACTTTGATGTACCAAATTTTGTTATGATAGCATTATTTTTTACGGATTTAGGCGTACTAAACTGTTTTCCGGGAGTAAGGTTTATATGGGGCCCAGGGTAAGTTATGGACCGATCTTCACGAAATAACACAATTTTATTTCTTGTCCAATAAAACTTTGATGTACTAAATTTTGTTATGATAGCATTATTTTTTACGTTTTTATGCGTACTAAGTTGTTTTCCGGGAGTAAAGTTTATATGGGGCCTATGGTAAATTATGAACCGATCTTCACGAAATTTCAAAGATTTATTTTTAGTTCTATAAAACTTTGATGTACCAAATTTTGTTATGATAGCATTATTTTTTACGTTTTTAGGCGTACTAAGTTGTTTTCCGGAAGTAGGTTTTATATGGGGCCTATGGTAAATTATGGACCGATCTTCACGAAACTTAACAGTTTAATTTCTAGTCCTATGTAACTGTGACTTGCCAAAATTTGTAATGATAGCATTGTTAGTTAGGGTTTTAGGCTTAATATACTGTTTTCCGGGAGAAGGGCTTATATGGGGCCTAGGGTAAATTATTGACGGATCTTCACGAAATTTCACAGCGTGATTTCCAGTTGAATAAAACGAATTGTTGCGAAATCTTATATTATTCTGTGCATTTTTTCACCATTTATGTTAGTTTTTGTAACAAAATTATCAATTTTTTTTAGGTGGTGGTTCCACATTTTGATTCATAGCTCAGATCCTATTGAACCGATTTTGCTGAATTTCAATCCCAAACTGCTTAGGATAACTACAAGCAATTTGACACCAAATTTGTTGATTTCTTTTGAGTTTTTCGAAAGTGAGCGTGTTTTCAACAGACGGACAGACGGACAGACAGACGGACATGGCTAAATCGACTTAAAATTACTCAAGGACCCAGAATATATATACTTTATAGGGTCTGAGATGAATAGTAAAAAAGTTTCACACGGAATGACAAACTGAATATACCCTCTTCACAACTAATTGTGGTGGAGGGTATAATAAACAAAAAACGTCAAAATTTTTACATAAAACTCATATAACTTTTTAATTACACAAGATTTTTTGGCAAATCTTTCTGTAGAATATTTATTTTTTAGTTGGTAATTCACAAAAAAATATAAAAATAATAAAAAAAAATCATGAAAAAAGCCGAAAATATTAATTTTCATAGTCGGATATTGCGTGAACTATAAGAGATAACCTATGCCTGTCTCTAACTTTTTTGTAGAACTCAGGCAGTACATTCCACTGTTTTAAATTAATGCTAAGCAAAGAACTCTGTTTTGTTTTTAATTTTTGTAATGTTCTCCTGATATGCCCATTGACTGCAAATCCTTTACTTATACTCGAATACAAGTTCTCAATTAGTACCTTGAAATCTATTTCAATCGTACTATTCGTTTTCAAAATCCAGAATCATCTTCCAAAATCTCCTACTGTGTGTCGTTTACGATCAATTGGTATAACAAAAAACTGACAACATGGTTTGTGATCAAATCGAACACCTTAAAGCCGAGTCACATAGAATGCATTGCACTTTATACGTCACTTTTTTTATTTTTATTTATTTATTTATTTGTTGTCTATGGATTAATCCTTACAGACCTTTTAGACATTTAAAATTACACTTAAATAAAATAGACTATAACTAACATTTGATTACATTACACAAATTGTATCATCAATTAAGAAAAGCAATTATTAATCTACGTATTGACTTTGGATCCAACGAATAATCAATAAATCTATATAATTGATTGAAAGTGTAACACATTATTCTAAGAGGATCAGCATCACCATAATTAGCTCTAAAGAATTTAATGGATAATGGTATGAAATTTCGAGATGGTCGTTGAGGAATATTAAATGAAATCTCATTAATTAAAAATCCAGGGCAGATATCACCATTAATAATGTTCAGAATAAACGATACATTCAGCATTGTTCTACGACTTTTTAAAGTAGGGAGCTTTATCAGAGCCAGTCGAGATGTGTATGAGGGCAAGGTTAGTGGGTTAAAGTGTAGTCCGCGAAGACAGAAGAGCAGAAATTATTTCTGTACAGATTCAATTAAATTTGAATAAGTTTGGTAAATGGGGTCCCATATAATCGATCCATATTCAAGAATCGGCCTTACAAGTGCCATATATAAGGTTTTCGTAATATACGGATCATCGAACTCTCTTGCCCACCGTTTTATGTATCCAAGTGTTCCTCTAGCTTTATTTATCATAAACGTAATAGGCGAATTAAAGCTAAGTTTAGGGTCAAGTAGTATTCCAAGATCAAGGAAATTTTCAACTGCATCAACTTGAATACCACCTAGGAAGTAATATACTATAGCTGGATTATTTCTTGAAAAACGCATTAGTTTACACTTCTTTAAATTAAGCTCCATTAAGTTTGCTTTACACCATTCATAAAAACAACTTAGATCATCTTGTAGGCGTTGGTGATCTAACACATGGTTGTAAGTTAAAAATATCTTAACATCGTCAGCATACATCAGAACATTTGAAAACTTTATAACTCCAGGTAAATCGTTTATAAAAGGCAAGAATAAAATAGGTCCAAGGTGGCTGCCTTGGGGTACTCCTGATGGCACATTTATTTTTCTAGAAAAAGTTTTATTAAAAAGCACAGTTTGGACCCTATTCGATAAATAAGAGTAAATCCACTTTAAGGTAAGATCTGTAAATATAAAATATATGTATTTGTTCAATTAAAAAAGAAAACATGGATAGGTCCAAAAAATTGGAATTTCCATCATAATTTTTTTCAAAGTCGCTTATAAAGATTTCCCAAAAAGGGGGCGATATGGTCCCACAAGAACAACCAAGTCAAAACACTCTGGTCAGTAGCGTATTTTAAATCACAAGCACATACTAAATCGCGACCTATACTAAATGTAAGATAGAACCTTGTTGTCCTTAGGTCGCGAAATGTTGGACATTAGTACCGTTGACAAAGCAAATAAAAAGCATAATCAATTCAGTTTCACTATTTAAAATTCCTACAGGGTATATATGTAGGTAAATACGAGAAGCTACCGTGTGGACATGATAACGTAGCTGTAATGAATTTTGTTGACGTTTGTAACATTATGAGCATAACTAATTATTAACTTCCCTCCCCATGTTACACATTATGCAATCGAACAGCATCTTTTTGTTCCACGAGCATCTGTTTCAAGTTGCTCATTATTAAAAAGAGTTAAATGTTGCTAATTAAGAAAAAATTATTTTTAAAACTTAAAACAAAGGCCAAAAAAGCTAAATATGTACGCATATTTATCGTATGTTTTTTTTTATTAAAATATTTCTTCTACTTTATATTGTTTACTAATTATTTCATGGGTTTTATTTTTAATTTTGTCAATACTGCGTGAAACAATAAAATCAAACTAATAAAATGAACTGCTACATTTAAAAGTTGTATAATAAAAAAAATGGAATTTAATTAAGGCTTTCATTTGCCGTCCAACTGTCAGTTTTACTGCGTTTGAAATTGGTTTTATGTCACTCGACACAGAAAACGTTGGTAAATTTAATGCGGAACTAACTTTGGCAGGTATTTTGCTAAAGTATACGGTGTTTTTTTAGATGCATGAGAACTTAAATTGATAATATAAGACAGAAATATTGATGGAATATAATTTTTTATTATAATCTGTGCCCCTGTTCTGTTACTCTCGCGTCAAGAAACTTTTCGACTGGAATGTGAGAAACGAAACAAAAATAACTGTTTTTCTCACTTAACTGCGTCTGTAACATTTTTGGCGAGTATTAGCTGTAACCTAAGGAAATAATTCGCCAATTAACAGAAAAAAAGTGTCTGTGAGAAAGTTGCCGCTTTAAACTGTCAAATAAATTCACGAAAAAAAAATGGCGCGAAAAAATTTTAACACTAACAAATTAAAAATGCAATAAAAATTGGAAGATTTTTTCATGGTTGAACTATTTTGCTTTTAGCATTTTTGAAAAATATACGAATGTTTTCAAAGCCGACGCTTGTATTTTTGCCGCCATCGTTAAAAATTTTTCAAATTTAGTAAATTTTGGTCGCTGTCAACGATATGAGTGACTGTTGTTCTCAACGTTGTGACGACCAAAGTCACCAGGGCTCGTTTTGGTCGCACCAACATTTTTAGTTTTAGGTATGAGATTTAATTGTATGTATTTATTTGTGGGTATTATTTTGTATTTAGTATCATTTGTAAGGCGGTTTGAATTTAGCGGATATGTGGTGAGGGAGCTGGCGCCACCTGGTTGTCATAGTCGGGTATACAACACTGAATAGCGACAGCTGTTCTGTGTTGTCAGCTGGCGTGTGTGTGTTGCTTGTATGTGTACGACGCCACGAGTATAAAAGACCGCACATCGATGGATAAAGGGTCAGTCAGTTGACAGACTTGGGTGAGTTAAGATCTACTAACGATAGTGGTGCCACGTCTGCAGTAGAGCTTACATTACTCAGTCTAGACACCAAGGCCCATTGAAAAGGTCTGCGCAAGAAGCCTGATGATCATTGTTTATGTTCTTTTTAGTTGTCAAAAGTTGTTTAGATTTTGCTTACATGTGCATGTATACGTTTGTTTACGTTTATGGTATGCCACACATACAAGTTTTTTCCTTTTGCTTTGTATATGTGGTAGTTAATTTTTGACAACTAAAAAGAATCGTTTTTTGTTTTTGTACAAGTAAGCAGACCTGATAGATGGGCCTTGCTAGACACTAAATAATATTAGGGTGAGAGGTGAACCTCACAATAATATTGTGGACTGCATTGGTTAGCTATTATTAGTATTGGCTACCATCAGAGCGTACGCTCGCGAGTACGGGAGAGAGCGCGTCAAGACACGCACACACACACGCGCGCTGCGCTAACGGTGTCTACTAATTTCTCTGCTGCCGAACCAGGAGCCAGCACCATCACCACTAAGCCGGCAAACCATAAAGAAAGCCCAAATAAAGGATTTTATAACGTGTAAGCGAAGAGTGTTTCTACTGAGAGAGAAGAACTGAGCGACCATGGACGCCGCTGGGTCTACCCCAGCAACCGGCGGAAACCGTGTCGTTACAACGTCTGCAATGTCACATCGGCTTCGACATTTATAACGTAACGACGTTATCTCTTTTGATAGTTGTCGACATGAGTTACAGACACACTTTTTTCTCACTTTTGGAGAAACGATGGAATATTTTGTTTCACATCTTTTCGATGCGTGAAGTTCTCACTAAAGTTACAGAACATGGGTACTGGTAGATAATTTCATGGTTTAATTTAAATTTTAAGTATGCTTTCCGGCATACGTCTGCCGCGACTACGAGTTACATGGTTCATTCGATCAGTCCAATTTTTTACTACTTTTTCCAATAAATCTGGCCATATGGTGTCAATGGTGGCTTGAATAGTGGCTTAAGAGTCGCTGGGTTGTCGGCATAAGCCATGACTTAACAGAGTCCCATAATAAGTAATCCAAAAAGCTTTTCTGGAAATAAAGTTGTCACAAAATTGAAATTGCAATAAATTGATTGTTAAAGCCGGTGATAGACTATCCTATTCAGTCGTACGATTTGTCAAAAAAATCGTGTGTGTTCATAAAGTAGGAGGGTGTGGCTTAAAAATGAATTAAGTGACAGATTTTTTTGACAAGTCTGTCCGACTTGCAAACTTTTATGAAAATTTTCATAAAATGATAGTTTCTATGCGATCAGAGTTGCATTTTCTTGTAAAGTAGCTGAGTAATTTGAGTTGGCATAATTTTTGTGGGATAGTGTGGCATTAACAACAGATTTTGAAGACATTTTTTTATGTCGGATAGAATTCCTTCAGATTTTCGTGTGAATAAATCGTACGATTGTGTAGGATAGTGAATCCCGGCCTTTAGTACGCTGTATGGCAAGTTGCGCCATCTTGTTAGAAACAAATGTGGTTGTTAATTGTATAAATTTTTGAAAACAAAAATTTAGCCAGCTTGGCACGACAGCAATCGCCATTAACTATAACGGTAGCTCCTTGCTCTTACGAAAGAGCGGGTGAACCGCACCAAACAGCCAATTTTGATAAATTTCGTGGTGATTCGAATACGCCTTGAGGATTGTCTTCTCTCCAAACTCGGCAATCTTTCTTACTAACGCAGCCATTTAACCAGAAATGAGCTTCGTAAATTGGACGAAGTGCTCTATGAACTACACGAACAGATAAGTTTATTTTTTCAAAGTAAACCACAGTTATCGAAATCAAAAGTTCTCAGGCAGCTAAAAAAAAAATCAACACCCGATATTCAAATTTTTTTTTTAATATTTTGTTTGAAATTCATATCGATTTTTGCACATAAATCTTCTAACACAAATTGAATTTTTTCTAAGTTTAGGACTTATAAAATTTAATGTTTTGACAAGTCATTTATTCACTCATCAGTCATTTATTCACTGATCCACCACACCTCCACTTTTCTTATACGGCTAAAACACTCAAATATATTGATTAATAAGATGATTTAAATCATCAAACCCCAAGTTGTCGATATGTAAATTTGTCCAAACAAAATTATTCTTTTGTGTGTAACTTTTTTCTTTCAATATTTATCAACTACAAGACATAACAAATTCAAAATATCAATACTTAAAATTTAAAACACAATAAAGTTTCTCAAGTGAATAAGAAATTCACCTGAATACATACATGCATGTATTTCAAATTAGTATTAACTAAATGACTTAATTTGTAATTTGAAATTTTTCAAAATTTAGAAATAGATAAATAAGATTAATGTGCAACTGCATAATGAGCTAAACCTTTTAAAAAAGGGTAATCAAAAAAGAACTACTAATACACGCGGCTCGCTCAAGTGGGAAAGCTGGGTGGCCGACCGTAAGTCCGGTTTGCTCTTTTTCCTACCCTAGCGGTTATGTAGAGAGCATCTTAAAGATTTTTCACCTTCTTGTAGTACATCCTCCCGGAAAAGATGCAATCAATACCTGTAATTCGCAAAAATTTTAAATTGACAGATCTTTCGAGATCGCGGATTCCCAGAGATCCTGCCTGGTACCACGGGAATCAGTAGTCCCTAAATATTGGTTTTTCAAAAAATATACTATTTGCACAAATGATACATTATTAAGATATTCAAAATATGTGATGATGATGAGAATAAGGAGGTCATGGAAAATAATGGAGAAGGAAGATTGAATAACAATAGGATTTAAAGTATACATGATGTTTGATGAAGAATGAATTATAAATAAGGAGTTAAAGCGTATTATTAGAGCATTTACCATCGTCAAAGAACAATGTATGAATGAAAGTATGTACCAGACCCGTGCACAATAGATGAAGAATAAAGTATAAATCCTTAACAAGGCTCAAGCGTGATTGAGTGGATGAATGAAACAGACCCTCTACAAGAATGAAGCATGAATGTAAGACTAACGAATCGTGAATGAGTGAGGAACGGAGAATGAAAAAGATGCTAAAAAAGTAGAAGAGAGTAGGATGGAGAAGAAGGAGATGACTGCTCTCATAAATAATGAACTTTTGCATAAAAGTTTATGCCCAGCTTTATGCGATTCAATATGCATAGGCTAATGGCTTGACGTCATAAAACTGTCCCGAATTGCAGTTTCTGCGTGTTACCACATGCAATTGTTTTTAATCTTAACTTTCAAGATTGACTTAATGGAGTACCTTTTATAATTCAGACGAATAAGTGAATACTTATTATAATACTTAGGAAAAATATATTTTTTTAATTTTGACATTAATCCCATGAAAATTTGCATTATAAAGGAACCTATGCAGCGCTTCGTTGGACCAATGAAACCTGTTTCATTAAAAGGACTTAATGAAACATTACATTAGATCCATGAATATTATTCATTGGATGAATACTTTCAATAAAGTAAAATTTTTTTTTTTTTTTAATATTTTTTTTAATTATTTTTTTTTCTTTTTTCTTATTTTATTTTACTTTATTTTATATTTTCTTTTTTTTCTGTCTCTGGCGGGATTCGAACATGCAACCTCGGTGCTGATAGACTAGCTCACTACCAGCTAGTCTACAGGGGCAGTGTAGTTTTTGTATAAAAAAACTATGTTTTTTTTGTCAATTAAGGGCGTAAATATGAGATTAAATTGTCCATAATAACAATAACAACGTTGATTGAAAGAAGATTGAAAGTTTTTGTTTCATTACTATAATGACATTTTTATTGTCATAATGAAAATTTATGAAGGCAATTATTGAAATATGTTGCTTTTATAAAAAAATTTTTTGATTTCATAAATTTAATGGCATACATGTAACATTAGATGTATGAAATTATCAAATCTTACATTTTTTAAATAACAATTAAACATTTTTTTAATGAAACTATAAATTTTGTATTAAGTTATGAATATAGTTATGTTTGTTTATTGTTTTTTTGTGTTCCCAATTAAAATTTTTTGTTTTACTTGGACAAACTTAAGTTTTCATATATCCAATGAAAATTTTTAACGTAATTACGAAATCTAATGAAGCGATTTTAACGAAAATATTTCATCAAACCTATGAAATTTAGACAATGAAAATTTTCATTTGCCCAAGGAAAACTTTTTTATGAAAATGATTCATTAAATATATGAAGCATTTTTCTTTCAGTGTACAAAACCCACAAAGAAACCCCACCGTTTAAGGTGGTTTTTCCCATTCATCGGGTTGTCATTTAATATGAATGACAATTAAAAAAATCATTATTTTCTCATTTAAATACAACCAGGATATTTTCCACTGTTATTTTTTTTATTGTCATGTTACACGTTTTTTATTTATTATTGTCCTTTTGTTGACAATGATGAAAGTTGTATGTAGGTATGTATTGCATTTTTAAACTGTGACGCCAGTATTCCTTGTGTTTCACTGGTTATTGCTACTTTGTAAATTTTATGTTTAAAAGTCAACAATTAAAAAAAAATCGTGAGAATAAAATATTTTTTAACAAACACTTACTTGCTACTTTCAAACAAATTATATATAAAACCTTAATTATTATGTTTATAAATATAATATAATTTTTGTATAGTATAATACCGATGGTTGTTGTTAAAATGCTTACATACACTCCCCGCCACATGAATATGACACATCTTTGTACTTTGTACAACTGAAATTCTCTTCAATATTTTCCAACAATTATCGGTGGTGGTTTGTTTTGTGTTTAAAGGTGTATATGTTTACTTGCTTTGAGATCAAATTTGTGTTCTGGAAAAGTTCCATTATAATTTTTTTCATATTTTGTTTTGTGATTGACCAAAATTGGCCATATTTTTATATTTAGTTTTCTTAAGCGAGTTTACAAGTGCAATAGAAAAAAAATTAGTTTAACAGAAGCTGAAAAAATTAAAATTTATAAGGAATCTGGACATTCGATCCACAAAATTACAGAACAAATCAAAAGATGCCGAAATGTGTTATCTAATTTTTTACGCAATGAGTCAAACTACGGGAAAAATATGAAAGGCCGTACTAACTGAGTGAGTGAGAAATTATATTGAAAACAAAAACAAATTTTCGTTTTTTATTGTTGTTTTCAATAAAATTTCTCACTCACTCACTAGTTTTCAGTTTCAGGTAGTTAAAGTGTACTTTCGGCAACTGATTAAAGTGCTATTCTGAACAAATTTAAGCTTTAACTGGTGTTTCGGCAAGTATAAGAGCAGTGTAATTTCGAAAAAAAAACTACCACTTAAGCCCTTATGACACTACATTTTTAATGTATTGTTCAAATTTTGGTGAACAGTACAAATATAATGTAGTAGAGAAATTAACCAAGTGCAAAGAGTTAATCTGTTTTAAGATAAAAAGAAAAAATGAAGTTATGTCAAAAAAATGTGAAATTGTTCAACTTAAAATGGACATTTCAAGCTTGAAATATTAAAAGTGTTGCTGAGTCAGCGGTTTATGGGCAAATTCCTCGATTTCCGCTTTTTGTTTGTCAACAAAAAGTTGACAACATTTCATAAAATAAACAAAACCATAAAAAAAGAAAAAAACTTTGATTACAATTTTTATAGTTTGCTCTTTCTTACATTTACTGTTTCTTTCTATAAATTCTATGTATGCTTCTGAAAAGCAGTATGCCACCAAAGATGAACTTATTGAAGGCATACAAATTACTTGGGGAGCCATTTCGCTCGATTACATAAAATCATTGTATGATTCTATTTCCAATCGAATTTACGAAACAATCTGTAAAAATGGGGGCTCTACGCATTATTGAAAACGCATTAATATGTAAATAAAATTTAAATTTTTTATTGAGAACTATTCATGTGACGCAAATTTTGAAGGCATTTTTTTACTTGGTATATAAGATCTAAATAATCTGTAAACAGAAATAAATAAATACAATTTCTAAAATTTGTTTTTGTTTTAAATGTTATTTTCTATGCGAACGTTAACGTGTGACATCGTGGGACTGGCTGTAAGTTCGTAACATTTATTTTTTTTTTGTAGAAGATATAACCTTGTGAAAAAATTGTGTTAGGGACCCCTATTCATGTGGCAGGTAGTAATTGAATTGCATATTGGGTTTTTTTAATGTTGTTTAGTATAAAATGATGATATGTCAACAAGGTATTTTTACAGTTCAACAAATACTATTAAAATCATCTAAAATTTGTTTGCAGCCATTTCATAGAACAAGTTATTATTTTCTTGACATGCTTAAAACATGCATTTTCTCTACGTGTAGTGTAATCAGAGTTGCCATTCACTCAATTATTCCATACAGTAACACTGGTCGGCAAAAAAATCGTTTTAAATAAAAATATATGAAATATGAGGCGCTAAATTCAAATCCGTGTTCAGTTTATTTTCAATCACGTCTAGTTTTTTTGTTCTTATTATTATACCCTCCACCACAATTAGTTGTGAAGAGGGTATATTAAGTTTGTCATTCCGTGTGAAACTTGTTTGTTATTCATCTCAGACCCCATAAAGTATATATATTCTGGGGCCTTGAGTAATTCTAAGTCGATTTAGCCATGTCCGTCTGTCCGTCTGTTGAAAACACACTCACTTTCGAACAACTCAAAACAAATGAACAAACTTGGTGACAAATTGCTTGTAGTTATCCTAAGCAGTTTGGGATTGAAATCCAGCAAAATCGGTTTAGTAGGACCTGAGCTATGAATCAAAATGTGGAACCACCACCTAAAAAAATTGATAATTTTGTTACAAAAAATAACATAAATGCTGGAACAAGGCGCGGAATGAGATAAGATTTTGCAAAAATTTGTGTTATTTGACTGGAAATCATGCTGTTAAATTTCGTGAAGATCCGTCCATAATTTACCCTAAGCCCCATATAAACAATACTCCCGGAAAACAGTTTAGTACGCCTAAAACCGTAAAAAATAATGCAATCATAACAAATTTTGGCTCGTCACAGTTTTATAGGACTATAAACGATACTGTGAAATTTCGTGATGATCGGTCCATATTTTACCCTAGGCCCCATAGAAACCCTACTCCCGGAAAACAGTTTAGTACACCTAAAACCATAACTACTAATGCTAGCATAACAGAAATTGGTACCGTCACAGTTTTAAAGGACTAGAAATGACGCCGTGAAATTTCGTGATGATCGGTCCATAATTTACCCTAGGCCCCATATAAACCCTACTACCGGAAAACAGTTTAGTCGCCTAAAACCATAATTAATAACAAATCGTCACAGTTAAAGATAATAATAACATCATACAGATATTACTCCTTAAACATTTTTTATTGAATCTTCATATATTAAATATGAACTAACAATAATTAATCAAATCTTAACCTAATACGTTATTTTATGTCCTGCCAGTGCCAGACAAAATTTTCTTCATCACGGGTTCTGTTCACTTATATAGGTGTTTATCGCTCATCTAATTGGGTAAGTGCTGCAGTGTCTCTTCTTCTTAAGCGAGTGTGGCCGCCACAATTTAAAATATTTCGAGCTAGTGGATTTGGGTGTTGTTCAAGCCTTTTTAAATATTTTATTGCATATTTTGTAATCATAGTTTTAACTAATGGCACATTGAGATCCTTATGAATGTTTGAGTTTTTCCCATACCAGGGAGCTGCTGTGATTATTCGAAGAAGTTTATTTTGGCGCCTTTGAATTTTGTCGATATTAGAGGCCGAGGCAGTACCCCATAGTTCAATACCGTAGCTCCAGATAGGCTTTAAGATAGAGTTGTAAAGTAGAAGCTTTCAATCGAGACTAAGGACAGAATTTCTTCCAATAAGCCAATGAATTTGAATGGCTTTTAGTTTCATTTGAGTTAATTTTGCCTCTATATGGCATTTCCACGTTAATCGCCGATCCAGATGTATACCGAGATATTTTACATGCGAATGTTGAGGAATTATTTGATTATTGATTGTAATAGGGGGGCAAGATTCCCGGCGCAAGGTGAATGTTATATGTACGCATTTTTGCTCATTGACCATTATCCTCCATTGTCGTAACCATATTTCTAGTTGAAATATATGATGCTGTAAGTTTCGTGGACGCTTAGAAAAGCTGTATCGTCTGCAAATGTTGAAGTTTGTGTATAGTTGCTTGTTGGCATTTCCGAAGTATAAATTAAGTATAATATGGGGCCCAGGATGCTGCCTTGTGGGACTCCAGCGGCAATGGGCTGAGGTGAACTTAAGAAATTTCCTTCTTTAATAATAAATTGACGACCGACCAAGTAGCTTTCTAGCAGCTTGTGTGTGTTTGCTGGTAAATTTTGCTTCAATTTATGTAATAAGTAGGGATGCGATTTCCATGCAAATGCATGTTTTTTGTCGATAGTCTAAAACCGATGTCGACCAATTATCTTTCCGAATCATTAAATTTGCGTTAAAATGGCATTGATTTGTTTTTGCATATTGTTGCATATTTTGGTGAAAATGCATATTTTTGCATATTTTGGTTTTAAATGCATATTTTAACATTTTTGAGTGATATATTTTTTAAATTTCCATATTATAAAAAAAAGTTCTTCGAAAAATTTCCAAATTGTATAAAAAACCCTTCAAAAAAAATTTTTTTTTAAATCAATTAATTAATTTTTTTGAGCTCTGCATAAAATACAAGATTTCAACAAAAGATCCTTAAATGTTTAACCGATGCAGCACCTTACATGGTTAAGGCTGCCAATTGCCCTAAAACAATTTATCGAAAACTGTTACTTGCTACTTGATTGGCACATGGGTTACACCGAGTTGCAGAAGAAATCAGAAGCCAATTCGATAATATTGATTTATTGGTTTCATACAGGATTTAATTCACTTAATAGTCAACTCAAATTAATTGATATGGCGGAAAGTAACATTAACATGTGAATGGAAAATAGCCCGACAAATTAAAAAAAAAATCCAAAAACTGTTGCAAATAAAAATAAAAATAGAGGATTTTAAAAAATAAAACAAATTTCAAATATTTTTGATCTAGCCTCTTAAGACCCGAGCATTAACCCATTGCATTTTTACATTTCTTATATATTGTTTACACCTTTTGGGGAGGAAATAAGAAAACTGTATATTTTTTTTTAAAAAATTTTATTTGAATTCTTAGAAATTAAGGGGGCACATAAGTGTACCTCAGGTCTTAATATATGAAAAATTTCAACGTAAATTCTTAATTTCTTAAGATCAGGACTGAACCGATTAAGTAAAGGGCTTATTAACTATTTGTTTTATCTTATGAGGTGTAATTTAAATTTCGGTTTTTATTATTTTTTTAATTTTTTTATTTAAACTGATAGAAAAAGAGGTGCACATATGTGTACTTCAGGTCTTAGCGATTAGTTATTGAGGAAAAATATCCCAACAGTATGGTTTTTTCAAACAGTTAAATTCAGATGTAAAAATAATGGCTAAAACTTCTAAACCCTGCCATCTTTTGATATTGTTTTGAAGCGCAGTAGCTTAAAGCAAGTAATTAAACTGTTTCTATTGGTCACACGATGTCGCTAGTCTTTAAAACTTTTAATATTTTTAGGTGCACATATGTGTACCCATGGTCTGAAGAGGCTAGAATCAAATGTGGGATCTGAATTAGAAAATTAATATTCTTCAAATGTTTTGGCATCCTTGAAGTAAGCCTCAACTTCAGTTGACGTTGAGAGATCATTTTCCATGTACAAAAGCTTTTTAACAGACAAAGGCTTACTTTTGATAATATAAAAAAGTATTTATTTGACTACGCAATTTAAATGATGTAGTTATTTAAATTAACTGCCTGTTCATCTATTTCCGAACGACGATTTCGTTCGCATAACTTAGATTTAAAACAAAAACAAATTATAAAACATTGTTTTTGTTTTACATTAAAGTTAAGCGAACGAAATCTTCGTTCGAAATCGATGAAAAGGGGGTAAGTTCTAAAAAATATTATAACTTTGAATAACAATACAATAAAAACAACAAAGGAATTTTTTATTGAAAATGGTCAAGTTTTTAGTGCATATTTTTATTTTTTTAATGCATATTTTGGAATTTTTAGTGCATGTTTTATGCGCATATTTTCGATTTTTTAGTGCATGAAAATCTCATCCCTAGTAATAAGCCTTCATGCCAGACTTTATCAAAAGCTTGCGAAACATCGATGAAGAGTGCAGAGCAATATTTCTTTTCTTCAAATGCTCTTCTAATGACATTTACTATTCGATAAGTCTGTTCGATTGTGCTGTGTTTTCTTCTAAATCCGAACTGATGGTTTGGAATACATCTATTTACACTTAAAATCGGTGTTAATTTTGAAACTAATAATTTCTCAAACAGCTTTGACATATTTGATAATTAGCTAATAGGCCTATAAGACTCAACTTTTGTATGATCTTTACCTTTATCATGGTAACTAAGGAAACCTTCCATTTTTGAGGATAGTATTCAAGGCGTAAAATAGCATTAAAAATAAAAAGAATAATTTTCTTTGCTATGCGAGGTAGCTCCAAAAGCATTTTATTACTGATTTTATCAATACCAGGTGCCTTCTTAGTGTTTAAGTCACAAATAGCCTTTTCGATTTCTCTTAACTCAAATCTGAGGGGAATAGCTGCTCTTGCATATATATTTGGTGTAAATACGTTTTTCAAGTGACAAACAAACAGATTTCCTTTTTCAATATCGTTTCTTGCCCAATTACCATTCAAGTTTCTTAATGGTGGCTTAGATATAACTGGCCTTTTTAGATTTCTAGCTGCACGCCATAATGAGTAGTCAGATTGTGGAGTTGCATCAAGTTCCTTAAGATATTTTTCTAGAGAAGCCGTTTTCTGATTCTGCAGTAACTTTCTTAGTTTTTTTGTGCACTCTTTCAATAAAATCTTAAGTTGCGGGGATCTGTAAAGTTGCCACTCTCTTCGAACTCTCCTTTTTTCAGTCAAGAGCCGCTCGACATCTGAAGAATATATTTTAATATTTTTAATTTTTTTGGGGGTATCGCTGGAATGTTGAACAGCTAGTTTCAGAAAACTGTCAAAATTGTCAATAGAGCGATCTACATAATCCGGTGTACTGAGCGGAATATTTTCTGTGCAATGGGTACTGAGATATTTTTTATATTTTAACCAATTAATTTGCGTAGCTGTCGTCGCTATGTAACCAGTCGGAGGTACAATTCTATTGGGGTTCATTATAGTAACAATTGTAGGTGTGTGGTCGGAAGATCATTATAGGGAGGCTTCAACATGAATCGTTTCTATGGGAATGTTTTTAACCACGCCGAAATCGATGACATCTGGTATTTTTTGATGATCAGTGGGCCAATATGTTGGTTGTCCGCTCGCTACCACATTTAAATCCATTTTAGAAATTGTGTTAAATAAAACACGACCCTTTGGTGTTATAAGTTGCGACCCCCAGAAGGTATGGTTAGCGTTATAATCGCCAGCGGCTAGGAAACACGGTCCTAATGATTTAAAATATTTATAATATTGGTCCTCCGATATTGAAAATCTAGGTGGGGAGTATAACGATGAAATTACTAGGTTTCTATTTAATTCCTCAACGCAAATGTTCGTTGCTTGGAGATAATCTTCACGATGATCACACATTAGGTAGTTTTTGACTCGGGTTTTTATTAAAATGGCAGAACCTCCACAAGCTCTATCTCGTGGGTCCTTGGTATCATATAGTATATAACCATTTATTTTAAACGTATTTCTTGAGGTCAAATGAGTTTCAGAAATCATCATGACATCAATTTGTTTATTTTTAAGAAAGTATTCTAATTCATTTTTATGTTGGCGGATGCCGTTTGCGTTCCAAAAACAAATTTTTAAACAGTTCATGGTTTGTTAAGTACAGCTTGCAATAACATCGATTGCATTCTAAGCATTTCCTGCATAGAATTTACTGTTTGCACTAATGTTTTCATGGTTTTTTCTAAACGACTTAAATTAGAAACCGGAGTTTCATCATTACTTGGCGAGGTACCTTGCATTGGCTGATGGTTTGATTTTAGGACGTTAGCGTAAGAGGTTCTGTTATTACTAGGCTGGGGGGCTTGAATTGCATTTGTGTTTACTTGATTTGCAACCAACATTTGAGGGGTATTTGTTTTCGGTTCAACCGTCTGCTTGACGATATTGTATACAGGGCATCCTCTATAATTGGCAGTGTGATTACCGCCACAGTTCCTACATTTTTTTACGTTGGGGTCGGTTTTAGACTTATCGCAAGAGACTGTACCGTGTAGTTCGCCACATACTCGCAGACAGGGGGTAAGTAGCAGTATGCCTTGGTATGGCCAAATTCTTGGCAGTTTAAGCACTGAATAGGTCAATTTTTTTGTGCGGCTCTTCTATAATTATTCTTCTGAAGAAAATATATTTTAAATTGTAAATAGGATGTGTTTCGTTTTTTTTTTAAAGTTTTACGTCGCCGGGTTCAAACTCCATTCGAAAAAGTGGTTGGGGAATTTTTTCTCTATTTTTAATATTTACTACATGTTTTACCTTGAAGCCTTTTTCTTCTGTGAATGTTTTAACCTCTTCTGGATCCACACATGAGTCAATACCCTTAATCACTACCTGTAGACTTTTACTGCTTTTCAGTTGGTAGGTATAAAAGTTTTTTTAAGTGCTTCAAAGTTGTTTACTATTTTGCGAAAATCATTCTCATGATTGACTTGTATTTTTGTCTCGTTTATACTTCCACGCTTAATAGCCGTTACGCAAAACAAATTTTCACCTATCACCGATATCAAACTCTTTATGAGCTCATTTGAATTTTGCTCCCTAAGATATATCGGGGGAGGCTTGGATGGTTTAATGACGTTTGGTGCTTCAGAGGATTCATCCTCCAGAATTGCAAAACGATTTTGAGTATTTATTTTATCAAAAGATGGTACTTTTGAGGCCGAAGCAACTGCTGCAGAGGTAGGGCTGCGTCCCCGTTTAAGCACTGTTATGTACCTGTCCATACCACCTTGTACTGTAGGCTTTTGACAACTTTTTACAGGGGGGTTTTCCATTGCATTTGTGTTTGAGTTCATGGTATCATTTCCCACTAAATTTGTTTTTGACGTCACGGCAATACTTGCTGGCCTGGCAACACTTGTCACCAAATCTAGTTGTAGTTTTTTTAATGAGTCACTATCCATTGTTTTTGTTAACACCGAGGGTGATAGGGAACGTGTTCGAGTAATTGGCTTAGCCGTTAAATAGTTTATATTGTTTTGTTTTGTTTTATTTATTTCTGCATTATTTTCATTTGCATTAACTAAAACGTAAACGTTTCTTTCATTTTGTCTTAGTGTGGTTTCACTGTTCGTACTCATGCAAAGAGTTGTTTTTGTTTTTCACCGTTTTGCTTTGCTTTTAATATTTTTATTATTTATTGTATTACAACAACACAAAAAATAAGAAATTTAAGCTTAAATGTTTTTGTTCAGAATATGTATACATACATACATACATGTATGAAAATTCATACGTATGTATATATTTTTTACTTTTTTATTTAATTTAATTTTATCGTTTTAATTGTTCACTGTTATGTTAAATAATTTAAATAACTAAATATATTATTTATTTTAAGCGTCCATTCGCTGCTGCTATATGTCAAAATCAGATATGATTAATTTATAGTTCAAATCGTATGCGGGGTTAAAAATCCACGTCTATATCACAACAAAGCACGCACGAACAAAATTATGAATTTATGAATACAAAAAAATGGAAGTACATACTAATTTTGCATTGAAAAAAAATTGATTGCCACTAATTTATGAATAACTCGAAACAGTTAGGAATATCTTATTTGCATGAGCCAAAGGACCAAAAATCGGTCAAATCGTTCTTAAGTTATCAGAAACTGGACTGGAATAAGAACGATTGGAAACCTAATAAGAGTGGCATCAGAAAGAGAAAAACTCGAATCATTGATACAGAATCTAACATTTATCGTGATTTGCCTAAAAATGCTCAAAAAATAAACTTTTTGTAGATAAAATTATTTTAATATATTTAATCATGTCAACTACTAAAAAGTTTCATAATGGATGCCAATCGGTTTACATCACTACGTTATGTTTTTGAATCGATTACTCTTAACAATTGTTATTGTAAAAAAACTGATAATATTTAATTTCATTGCGATTAACGTAGATTTGCAAAACATTTCATTGAACTCTACAATGTAACCAACCGCCAGATTGATAAAGTACATAAAAATATCGGTTTATTTGAAAAATAAAACAAATTGCAGATGAAACAGAAACCAAAACCGAACCAAGGTTAAAACAACAACAAAAACAACCAGTGTACTCATTTAGCCAAAAAAAAAAAACATTCGAATACCTACACATCAGACGACTATTAAGAATTAAGACTTGAGGCAAAAAGAAGACTCTAGACATGCAAACTAAGCTGAGATTAAAGAGAAAGGAAACAAGTGAATAAAAACTAAACTAATGACTGTTATAAAGTTGATGACTCGAATGACGATGATACTGATGGAGCATTAAGCTTTAAATAAATGTTTAAATATTACAGTACAACATTTGAAAGTATTTTTGGTTTTGCAAAAGTCAAAGTTCTATTACAAAATCTTGGTACAACAAACACACGTAAGATAATAAAAACAAACATTTTAACAATTTGTAATATTATTAAACAAATTAATTGAATTTGGCTGTCTGTAGCTGATGCCTGCAACTACATACTAACAATCTCTTGAAACGAATTTGAATGAATGACTTTGGTTTAGTTTCGTGCAAAAGTAAACGAAACTTTTTTTCTAAAATTTTTCATATTCTTTTTTTAATTTGTTGTCTTAAATTTTGTGCGTGATAATTTATGTTGAACAACAACTACCTACCATCAGCAACTTTAAATATGTATGTAGGTATGTATATAACTGTTAACGTGTTGCATGCATTTTACAGCTGTTGCATAATATAACATTCCAAACACAAAATCCGCTCCCCTGCCACAATCCAACAAAGATCAATAACGGAAAATAAAAGCAACAGTATAAAGTTTTAAACAAAATAAAATATTTCTGGCTGCAGTCACTTGCCATCACAAATTTTTGGATTAAAAAGCAAAAAAAAAATTACCAACTGACAAATGACCTCAACTTTTGAAAGTGAACAAATAATAAAGATGATTCAAAGCGACGAGCCATGCGGAGTGCAAGTAAAAATGATTGTTTTAAAGAGAAACAAATAAAGTTGTTCCAATTTTGTTTCAACGTTATAGTTTGAATTTGCTTTGTATTTAACATTTTCATTGGCGTAAATGACATATTTTTATTTTTAGCACTTTTCAAGAAAGCGTATGAGATTTAAACGCTGCTTAGAATTTATAAAAGCAATCGGCAAGGAAACAAACCTTGAAGTAATAAAATAATAAGAAAAAAATTATTTTAACTCAAATATTGAAAGTGCTGGTTCAATTCCAATTTTTCTAACCTAAACCCATTTTTTTTTTTGTTTTTTTTTTAAACCCGTAATAAGCCTATATCATACTTATAATTCTACAGCCAGAAAAAACATGTTTAAATATGGTCACCTCCAACAACACTATTTTTAAATAAAATTTTATACATATTATGTTTAATTTAACCATATTACTGTGACCGACAACCATATTATGGTTAAAATAATCCTCCATCAGGAAGCCACAACCATATTATGGTTTCCTTCGAACATATTTTTCCTTTATAATCCGTAATTGGAAAAAAAAATTGTTTTGGATGCTTTTATAATATACAAAATGTAATATCGTTCGTGACATACCGTACGTGACAGATTTACATGGCTTGAATTCATGTCAAGTGACCCAATTTTTAAATCGATGTCTTCCGATTTGGGTGAAATTAGCACCAAGCTTTGTCCTATTAAAAAGTAGTTTAGACACAAATTTTCAACAAGATCGGTTGTTTCTGAGTTAGAGGGGGCCAAAGTGTGGCATTTTGTCCATACAGGTGTTCTTTCTCATCCATGTAACTTATTACCTATTGGTGTTAGACAAATTTGTCACAAGTAGCACTGATCCACTCTTTACGGGAAATGTTCTTGTATCCCAAGTGATTGTCTGCAGCTTGAGTAAATATCTTTTTAGTTTCCTCCCAGCAACGATTTCTGTTATTATTCTGAAGCGATGTTTTTGATGCAGAAGTGAAGGAATTTGCAACCGTTAAATCTTTGAGTTTATCAACGTTATACCTTCTTTGGGAGATTTGTTTATTTTTCTCAATGGCGGCAATTTTTATGCGGATTGTTGCGATTACCAAATGATGATCACTTGCGACATCGGCTCCTCTTTTATTACGCACATCTAAAAGCGAACCTCGCCATTTCTTACTGAGTGTGATGTGGTCGATCGGGTTCTCAGTTATTCCGTCAGGAGAAACCCAATTCACTTTGTGTACCCTTGGATGAGGAAATAGCGTACCGCCAATAACAAGATTGTTTATTGAACAAGTCTCCACTAGCAACTCTCCATTCTCTGTCAACCGCCCCAATCCATGCTTACCGATTGTGCCCTCTACGCTTGTGTTGTCAGCTCCAACTTGAGCGTTAAAGTCACCCACCATTATCACAATATCACCTCGATGTACTAATGTTAATACTCTACTAAGAAGGTCGTAAAATGATCCTTTTGAAGATAATTCGGCTGCTTCTGTTGGTGCGCAGCACTGAATGCATGTAAGATTGCGGGCTCGAGTACGCAATCTTGCGGTTATAATACGATCTGAGTGTGGCTTCCACTCGATAAGGGCTTTCTTCGCTGGCTGTGACAGTAAGATGCCCACCCCACTGAATCTAGGTTCATCACTTGTCTTCCCGGCATAGAGTAGGGTAAGACCATCGGCAGTTGTAAATTCACCCGAATCATACCATCGTGTCACGCACAGTCCGAGCATTGTGAGCTTGTAGTTGTTAAATTCTTTGCAGACCCGTGCCAGACGGGAAGTTTCCGAGAGCGTCCTAACATTCCATGTTCCAATTCGTGTCCTTGTTTTCATAACAAAGGTCGTCGTCTTTAAATCGGGTTTATTTATCATTTTCCTTGTTGTTACGGTTTCGGTAATCAGGTTTTTTTTAAGATGAATGACTGATTGGGCCAAAGCATCCGATCCTGGTGTTGGGGCTGCCAACATCACATCCAGGCATGCTAGGGTTATACCGCCCATGGTCGGTTATGTTGTTGGTTTTGTTGGTTTGCGCCAATTGCTCGCCACGACGTTACAAGCATCACAGGCAAACTCGGGATTTGGTGGGAGCTAGAAAGACCCTCCGAGACTCTCCCCTTGTAACCGCTGACTGTCCGCGACTGCCAATGGCAGCTACTCGGCTCCACGAAAAGCCCCCCAATGAAATAACGTCCAAACGAGAAATGAAATATTCCCCAATTTTTTTTCATACATTTTTGGGTGTTATTTCATACGAAATAACTCCCAATTTTTTGGGCCGTTTTTCATTTTTTTTTTTGGGAATTATTTCAGTCCTCATTTGGGGTTTTCAAATTATGAAATAATCTCCAATGAAATAACACCCAACAAATTTTTAAAATTCGGGGCTTTTTTCATAGCGTGTTTTATTTGGGTGTTATTTCATTTTTAATTCGGGGTTTATTTCATTTTTAAATCTGTTTGTTTTTGGGGGTTATTTCATTTTATTTGGGGTTTATTTCATTTGCTTAGTTTGATCTTTTTCCTTTTTTTTTTTTTGAGAATTCAAGTAACTGTTTTTTGGAATAACAGTGTCAACATATGAGTACAATCTGCCTAAAACATAAAATATTTTCAGTTGTGCATCGAAGTTCGGATGCTTTACATCAGTGATAACCAAGCCCCAAACTAACCAAGCCCCAAACTAACCAAGCCCCGAACGCACGCACACAAAGATATTATGTACTTGGGTGCGGTCGCAGAGACTGATGATAGCCTGATGTTTTGAAACGAACAAAGTTGTTGTATACATGTGAATTGCCGACCCTGTCTGTGTGAAAAATACGATTATTGACTTACTCGCGAGCCTATTGAGTGGTTATCACTGCTTTACATCATCTCGTGTTAATATTTAAAAAAATGGAATTTGAAATTGTCGGTGGAAAACAAAGAAAAAGCAATTTGCCATATTCTTTAAGTGAAAAAGCATTATATTTAAACAGTGGAGGTAGTTGTGTAAAGGGGGGGGGGGGGGGTGCATATTAACCATGGGAGGTAAGACCATGATGGCTTTATCTCCCATTCAAAAGAGAGATAAAGCCTTTTATTTTTTTTTTTTCATTCGAATTGGAGACAAAGCCATCATGGCCTTAGTATACATAAGTAATATTAGGAAATGGCTTTATCTCTCATTTCCGTTTTGAAGAACTTTTCCATTTTACATTGATTAATAGTTTTCTTATTTTTATAATTAAGAGGTAATGACTTTCCCTTTTACTAAAGTTAAGTATTGAAATCTGGCTTCGCATACTAAAGTTTTTCTGCGTGGCGGCCTGCGGCCGTGCTTAGGAGTTTTTTCCTCCAGTAGGACGCGGCAGGTGGCTTCGCTGAATAAAGTTTTCCTGCGTGCGTCACAAGAATAAAAACATGTTTTTCAATGATAACAAATGATTTTCCCTTTTACAGAATGTTTACACCATGCGTAATAATATTCTGGAAAAATATGACTATATCTCTCACTTCGCAAAATTTTACATATGACCTTTCCTCTCAATGATTGCGAAATAAGACCATTACGGCTTTATTTCCCATTCAATTGAACAATAAAGCCATTATGGCCTTACCTCCCATGGCTAAAAAGCACCCCCCTGTGTAAAGGCCAAACGTAAAAGGCAAATTGTTTTCCGAACTGCAAAAATAAAGCAGGGCTACAAGGATCTACGGGCGGGTAAAATAACTGCAGCAAAATTTTTGAACCGAGTATATCCTTATTATGAAGAACACGCCTGCGGGCCTCCACACGATTCATTTCAATAATTTTGCGACTTTGCTGTTGGTCCATATTGACTTCATAAAATCCTTGGTGAAACTGACTTTTTTATGAATTTTGGGCATAATTTCATTTTTGTTGCTGATGGGGTTTATTTCATTGGGGGTTATTTCATTTTCATCATTGGGTGTTATTTCTTATGAAATAACTTCAAAATATTGGGGGTTGTTTCGTCTTCGTTTTGGGGCTTATTTCATTTATTTTTCGATGTTATTTCATTCACTGCTTTTGGGTGTTATTTCCTATTTTTTAGGGTTTATTTCATTGGGGGCTATTTCCTGGGCGTTATTTCATTGGGGGGATTTTCGTGGAGCCAGCTACTCCACAAATCTGCGGAACGTACCACTATCCGCAACCTGTGACGCGTCCGGTAGAACTCAGCTATGCTTCCCATAAGCAGACAATATTTTATACATCATCAAAAAAAAATTACAATGTATAATATGCTATCCGCAAGGGCGGTTAAGAATTATATAAAAGTTATTTGTGCTGAATATTATTTAGTTCTCTCCATCTATATGAGATTTGTTTGCCCCTAGCAGATTTAAGGAAGAGGGTTTATATGGGACCCATGGTTAATTTTGGACCTACTCGCACAACATTTTGTCATGACATAGTACCTATCGTAAAAGTCATTGTCGCCAATTTTTATGTAAATGCCAACATTTATAAGGAAGTTATGGCATTAAAAGCTATTTTCTGGAGTATTACTTGTATGGGAGCTATGGTCAAATATAGACCGATTTCGAAAAAATTTTGTAAGATTATTTGATTGTAATTAAATAAGGTTTGACCAAATTTCAACTTAATACCAACATAATAAGATGATGCATTAAGTTGTATTTTAGTACTTACATTATCGAATGAGACGAGCTTTAAAAGCTTATCAAATTTTTATTATACCAATTTAAAAAAAAAATTCCGAGCAATATTTTTTTGCAGCAAATATCTTGCTTTGTACTTTTATTTTTATTTTGAAACACCTAAGACTGATCCATTTCAAATGACAAAGACAAATGATGTTTTCGCAACACGTACGTGACATTAGAATAGCATCCAAAACAAACACAAAAATATACCACTAATCGAACTTTATATTTGGATTTTCCTCATGGATCTTGTTAATTGCTGTTGTAACAGCAATTTTAAAGCATAATTCCAGAGTTGTCACTATCTGTATTTAATCGGCAGAAAATTGTAAATTGCAGTTACTAAAAATGAATCAAGTCAGTTTAAACTTTTATTTTTTGCTTTTTAAAAATTGTAATAAGTTTAGGTGTTTTTTCCTTTCTATCATATTTGAAAAAAAGTTTCAAGCGTTTTAATATTTTGAGTCGTTGTTGACATTCTCATGGAAATGCCCATATGCATTTGTTATAAAGATACGTAAATAGTTGCGGAACCTAAGTGCCAAATTTATAAAAATGTTTTTAAGCAAAAGTAGCCTACGGTGTCCTTTTTATATTGTAAAAGTTCTTAAATGGGATATCCATCACTTTAAAAGTTATGCAAATTTATGTGCAATTTTAAGAATTTCATTAACCCCCATATTTTTATGGTAGCCCTCCTAAGAAGTGGTGATAAGGGGCAAGTATGTTTAAGAAAATGTTTTGGATAAAAATCTAATAATTGACGGTTATAAATTATACCCCCTAGGGGGGACTCCAATGCAGTTATGGAAACTTTTCTAACCCCCGGTGTAGGGTATCAAAGATTCGGCGCAGCCGACTATAGCACTCTTACTTGTTTTTAATATAAAATCGATGTAAAATTAGTCAACAAACAGTAAGAAATTTTGCCAACTGCTACAAAAAGATAACAATTTATATGTCAAAGTAAAAGCTATTTTGGTTTATTTTGCAAAATTTTTATTAAACGGTTGAGTTGTTAAAACGATCATGATTGCAACGATGATGACTACAACTTCGACGAAGATGATGATAATGTCGATGGTGACAATTGATTACATAGTTTATATTTTAGTTTAAAAAACCCTGGTCTAAATTTACATAATTTCACATAAACGAAAATACAGCAAAAACAAAAAATGTTTTTAAACTCATCCGTAAAGAAATGCCAAATTTTATGTCATGATTGTTTAATATAAAAAAAAAACTAAAATTGGCAAATGAAATTGTTAATTTTAAGTTTTATTTTCATATTATAAACCAAAAATTATGATGGTCTAAGGAATTTTTAGGAGCCAAACTGATGTAATCCACAAACAAAAACAACTATGGGAAAAATGTGACTTATAACTCTTAACGGCTCATTTTAGAAATATATTTTCTAATTGGAAACATTTTTAACAAGTAAAAATAAAAATTAAACGATTTTTACTCACGTTTTCTATAGAAACGAATGCGGATAGACAATTCATTTTAATGCAAAACTGACCCGTTTTAATTATGAATTTAAGTTTTTTCCATTAAATAAAAGCAATTGTTAGAGTTGTTTGCCATTTATTTCTTCGTTAACCTTTAAAATGTTTAAAGTCAAATGTCACTCGTAGCAACCATTATTTGATCAAGGTGACAAATGATACATTTGCTATTGATGTTTTTAAATTTTAACGATTTCTTTTATTTCCTTGTATTTAAATGGCAATTAATACAAAAGATTGATCCATAATATTCGATCATTTCTAAAAAAGTTTTGCATTTTTGTACAGGGTGACGCAGAATGATCTATATTTAAATTGCTTGAAATATTATTTGTTTATGTGAAAGTATATATATTTTTCCTTCTCTAAATAAACAGAAAAAAAATTAAAATTGATTTCAATTAAAAAATTTGTAAGATTAATTAGAAATTTATTTATTTTTTATAACTAGCTGGCCCGGCAAACGTTGTTTTGCCATATAACTTATTTCTTTCAGATGTTACAGTGTCTGCATGCCAAATTTTAAGAAAATCGGGTGATTAGTTAAGAGGATATAGGGAAGGGAGCTTTTACCCCTCCTGCTTCACGCTTTAAAAAATAAAAACTAAAGGCTATAGTAATTTCCAGCTGCAACACTATTTGGCTGCGAAATCTCAAGAAGATATTGGGAGGGGGAGCTTTAACCCTTCTTGCCCTATATCACATCCTAGTCCCTATTTCCTTTCAGATGTTACAGTGTCTGCATGCAAAATTTTAAGAAACCCCGCTCATTCATTCAAAAGATATAGGGAAGGGGAGCTTTTACCGCTATTGCCCTATCTCACGCCCTATTCCCTATTTCCTTTCAGATGTTACAGTATCTGCATGCCAAATTTTAAGAAACCCGGTTGATTAGTTTAAAAGATTGGGGAGGGTTTAGGGTTTAGGCTAAAGCTCTTTCCAGATGTTACACAAATCGGTCGATTTGTTAAGCAGTTATAGGGAGGGGGAGCTTTTACTCCTCTTGCTCTATTTCACGCCCTATTCCCTATTTTCTTTCAGATGTTACAGTGTCTGCATGCCATATTTTAAGAAAACAGGTTGATTAGCTAGTAAGATATAGGGAGGGGGAGCTTATGCCATATTTTGCGCCCTCAAGCGATAAAAAATATACTCTACGACCTATTCTCATGCCTAACAAAAACACATACAAAATTTCATAAAAATCAGTCAAGCCGTTTCGAAGGAGTTCAAAATGGAGGGCATTTTGTTGATATTTGGATGGGTATATATAGGAAAATCTAAATGTCATATCTCCGGAACCACTGGGCCGATTTCATGCAAACTTTACATAAACCATCTACAGACTATCCCCAACGTACCCCCGTTTTTGTTGAAATCGGTCTACCCGTTTCGCAATTAGTGGTGACATCAAAGTGAACACTTCTCTTTATGATATAGATAATACAATTATTATACAGTTGAATTGTCAGACCACTAGCAACTCATTAGAATATTAATTTAATTTGCACTGGTAAACAAATTAATAGTAGCAATTAAATTTTGTTTTGTTATTATCAATATTTTCTGCAGAAATGTTTAATTCACTTAATTACATTTTTCCTTTAAACTGATTTTATTTTTGATTATTGGCTTAATTGAAAACAAGTTGGCGAGAATTTTTTGTGTGTATATTATTAAGTGTTGTTTATAAGATTTGAAAAATAATTTCCTGTAGGTAGTGACCATTTCCTGCTTCGCACCTACATGCTCTTTTTACCATAGTTGGCGAGAATTTTTTGTGTGTATATTATTAAGTGTTGTTGATAAGATTTGAAAAATAATTTCCTGTAGGTAGTGACCATTTCCTGCTTCGCACCTACATGCTCTTTTTACCATATTTCCCATAACTGTTCGAAAAAAATTTCGGTTGTAATGGCCACGATTATATTTCGAATGTTGCTTTTTAGTTGGGGGATTTTTGTTGGTTTGTTAACTAACACTCTTTTTTTTCTAAAAATCCCCAATTCCCCAATTTTGTCTCATTCCGAAGTCATTATCTGCAAATTGTGCTGTGGCACCTACTTGTTAAAACCACAAGGTTGGATAATTTTTCACAGCTGGCCTAACAAAATGTTCCAACATCTTTCGATATGAACAACCGTTGACAGTGATTGAAACACCAATGTAAAAATATGCGCCAATTATTCTTTAAAACGGTACACCTATAGACAATTTTCGCTGATGAACTGGTCTTAAAATTTCCGTTTCCCAAATTCTTTTTCTTTATTTATGTATTATTGATGTTGTGGGTGCAGTCTGCACTTAATAATGACAAAATTTGCAAGTTGTGTCAACGCAATGTGTTGTTGTTGGTTGGAAAAATAAATATCCATTGCTTGAATACGCTGTTTCATTGTGTAGTTATTGTAGTTATTATATTGAATTACCCAGGTCATTTTCACAAAATGCTGAAATAAAAACAAAATAATACCTAAACTGTCAATTAAGAATTTAAACCAAACTCATTCTGCGCCACCCTGTATTTAGATTAAAACTATAAAAAATAACATTAAAGTAACGAAATAAAATGTGTAATACAAAAATTATTAGTGAATTTTTTGTTTAGCAGAAATAATTGTAATTTTTAACTATTTTTTTTTATTTGGCAGAAATAAAATTTCCTTATTGATTTTTTTCATAAAGTTTCTGAAATTTACTTTTGATATTCTTAGGCCAACGAAGAAAGGCTTTGAGTGAAATTATGAAAGAAAGAGTGATAAAAACATAAAAAATAACAATTATATCTGCCAAATAATAAAAATTATTCATGCCAAAAGAAAAAATAATAATTTAGAACTTAAACAACTTAGAAATGATAAACGGTTAACCGATTGAATACCCCAATTAAATATAAATCAACTTCACTAATATTTTTGAAATCGATCAATATTTGACCTCCCATTCAAATACTACTCCGGAAAATGGTTTTGAGTGCCATACCTTTCTTTTAGATTTGGTCCCATATAAAACCCCTTCCCGAAGTCACTTAAGGGCTAATAAATCTCATATATGTAGATGAAGACATCTGAATAATATTCGGCACAAAGCACTCAGACTTGAGCGACTATACTTTCTTACTTATATTTTTTTAACTTAAAAAAATTCCTATATTAAAAATCCAACCAAACTTCGCTCGCTTTAGTTTGTAAATAAAATAAAAAGTTTTCAGAAAATTATCTTAATATTTTGTATCACAGCGTGGGGCAAAAGTCGCGAAGGAATTTGAAAAATTAATAACTTTTCTAATATAATTTTTTTGTTTTTATTTCTTTTTAGGACTTGTAAAATAAATCTGGGAGATTTATTATGAAAAGTTACAACATTATCCAGAGAACAAAAATCATAGAAATTTATTTTGAACATAAAAAACTCAGCATTCAATTGGCCTGCCCGTTCGATTTAACAGCACATGATTATTTCCTTTGGGGATATTTAAAAGAGAGGGGTTAAACAATAAACCCAGAACCCGTGTACAGCTCAAGGAGAATATTCGAGTCGAAATAAGAGCGTTGCAGCCAGATACTCTGACTTGTGTCATCGAAAATGCTATTAATGGCGATTTCTTTTCTGAAAACAATATGCTACAGTATATACATGTAACATTTTCTAATGTTACCTATAATCACTGGAAGTGTTACATGTTGTGCAATTTTAATAGAACACAATTAGCTGCATTTATTTACAACTATTACACTTTCATCATTAATGTACTTCATGAGCGATTTTTAAAGCTATTTGAGCGGTTTCTGCACGCAATTATGGCTTGGAAACAAATATTGACATCACTAATGGCTTAGAAAAATTTAAACGATTATAATATAAATAGACTTTTTTTGATTTTAATGTGTAAATATATTTATATTTTCTTTTAAAATAATTTTTTTTACAAAATTATGAGCTTATGAGTTATGACAAGCAAAATAAAACATTGGTTGTACAAACAAAGTAGTAAGTACCAAAGTTGTAAGACAGAGCAGTATGAACACCTTAAGTAAAAGTAAGGGTAAAACATGTAACATGTTTTGCATGTTTTTTATCAACATATTCACAAAAGAACTTGAAAATTTTTCCCACAGTTGTATTTTATGTACAAACGAACACAAAAATGTAGAACATGTAACATTAATGCAACATTTTTCTCAGAAAAGAAATCGCCATAAGATAGCTCAACTTTGCGAGGCTAAAAATGGTGGTCACTTACGTAACGTAATCGTTCACACCTAAATTAAAAAATCTCCAAATGTCATATTTTATTATTTTGTTAAAAAAAAATAAAATTAAATATTATACTTTAATAAATTATTTAAGCTCAAGGTCACTTTTTTTAAAAAAATTAATTAAAATGTTTTTATTTTCAATATTTCGATTTCCGTTGGAAATCTTCTTCAGGAAATTTTTTTAAATTAATTAATTTTTTAAAAAAAAAGTGACCTTGAGCTTAAATAATTTAATATAGTATAATATTTAATAAATAAGGTCGAAGAAAAAGGATAATAATTTACTTATTAAAAATTAAGAAAGTTATAATTGTTTTAAGCCCCTTCGTGACTTTTGTCCCCACCCTGTAGAAGGATCTATGAAAGTTATGTGTAAAACAAAATATCTGCCAAATGCTCGCCACGGCTTCGGTGGCGTACCTCTATCCGATGGTCCATAATTTCAATGACTCTGAGACAAAATTAAGGTTCAGTGTCGTTAATGTGCCGAATTATCTCATCCATTAGCTCTTGAATTATTCTTGCACGCAGAGAAAAAATATGGTTGCGGGCATGGTTACGGCAACTACACTATGTTTATTGTAATAATATATTGTTGTCGTACACAAAAAATATGTTATTTTTATTAAATATTTAGCCATATTATAGTTACTGTAAACATATCAATGTTTATCGCAATTACATATAAATTTGAGTATTGTTGACTGAAAAATAATGGACACTATGACACTTTTGAAAATGTCATAATGTCCGAGGGCATTAAGACACTTTGCAAATGGATATTATGTAATTTTTAAAAATGTCATAAGGTCCATAATTACTTAAGAAGTAAAATACAAAAAAAGATCTACATACACGCAGAGAAAAACATGTTTCATTATGGTCACAGCAAACAAAACTATTTTTAAAGAAACTAAATTGACCATAATATGGTTGTCGGTGACGATGATTTGGTTAAATTAAACATAATCAGCCCGATTATGAATAAAAATTCCCCGGGAGTTTTCTCCCTTCTACCATTTTTCCTGTGTAAATTCAATTGAAGCACAGCCGCGAATAACGTTTTAAGTTACAAAATAATAATTTTTCAGGAGAGCAAAAAAACGTTTTTTGACAAGCAGCATTATTTGTTTTAAAAATTTTTTTTTTCTATTATTTAAAATAGTGATAATAAAAACTTTAATGCAAAAGGCTTTTAAAACATTATTCCGCACTGCAAAACCATTTCTGTTTCATCATTATGTTAGTAACTTGCAATGTTCTTCCACTGGCTGACACTTTGTACGCCATTTTGAAGGCGTTAAGGTGCATAGTTTTGGTTGATTTGATGTTTAAACTGTGTAAGAGAGTAAAGTCAACGTTTATCTGCAAAAAAACAGTTTTTGCAAAATGTGGCGTTTACAACGTTTTTCGCGGCTGTGCTTCAATTGTTAAAATGGGAAAAGGGAAAAAACTCCCGGGGAATTTTTATTCATAATTGGGCTGATTATGGTTAAAAAAATTTTTAAAAATTGTTTTGTTTTTTTTTTCTCTGGGTGTATATATAATGGAAACACGCAAGGATTTTCTCCTCTATGGTGAAAAAAAATAGCGGTTGCGGTTACTAAAGCGTCTCGGCATAGCCGGCCTTCTCCCGGGCGCAAGAATTTTCTTCTCTGTGATGAAACAAGTACCGGCTTTGTTGTGGTTGGGTTTTTATTTCTACTTGTTTAGGTGAAACTTGTTAAATTTCAAAATCAAATATTCTTTTGAAATTGTATTTAAAAATATTTTTTTATTGAGTTGGCTTAGGTTTTTTTTTTTTTGTTGAAAATTTGTAATTAAAATTGGTTTTGGTATATTGTCTGAAAATTTAGAAATTTTAAATTAAACATATTGAATATTTAAATACATGCTCGGTTTTGATCAAGTAGCCTTTTGAAAAATTATTTTTATTGGAAGTCGTAGCTTTACCTGTTTATGAAAACTTTTTGTAATCAGAGAGGCATTTGTTTTTGCAAGTTCTATATTTTGGGTATTGATTAATTTTGGAAAAAGGAGGAGTTGAAAAAGATTGATAGAGAAGTAATTAAAAACGTCTGAATAATTTGAGTGAAAAAAAAGGAAAATATTCGAAAAAGAATATATATATAAAAAGAAGAAAGGATATAAGGAAAAGGAAGAAAAATTGTTATATAAAAAACGCATATTCAAATAACAACGAAGTTATTGCATTAACAATATAAATCTAAAAGGAAAGAAAATAGAAATAAATAAGTACCCTAAAAAAATTAATTGTTGGAAATAAATCTGCTATAAAGAAAGTTTTCAATATTTGAAGATCATCAGAAAAATATTGAAATCAAAAATAACAAGTTAGAGTGCTATATTCGGCTAAGCCGAATCTTTAATACCCTCCACCGACAGTTCGAATGTTTAAGGAGTTATATCTGTATGATGTTATTATAATCTTAAACTGTGACGATTTGTTATTAATTATGGTTTAAGGCAACCAAACTGTTTTCCGGTAGAAGGGTTTATATGGGGCCTAGGGTAAATTATGGACCGATCATCACGAAATTTCACAGCGTCATTTCTAGTCCTTTAAAACTGTGACGTACCAATTTCTGTTATGATAGCATTATTAATTATGGTTTTAGGTGTACTGAACTGTTTTCCGGGAGTAGGGTTTCTATGGGGCCTAGGGTAAATTATGTACCGATCTTCACGAAATTACACAGTTTTATTTCTTGTCCTATAAAACTTTGATGTACCAAATTTTGTTATGATAGCATTATTTTTTACGGATTTAGGCGTACTAAACTGTTTTCCGGGAGTAAGGTTTATATGGGGCCCAGGGTAAGTTATGGACCGATCTTCACGAAATAACACAATTTTATTTCTTGTCCAATAAAACTTTGATGTACCAAATTTTGTTATGATAGCATTATTTTTTACGTTTTTAGGCGTACTAAGTTGTTTTCCGGGAGTAAAGTTTATATGGGGCCTATGGTAAATTATGAACCGATCTTCACGAAATTTCAAAGATTTATTTTTAGTTCTATAAAACTTTGATGTACCAAATTTGGTTATGATAGCATTATTTTTTTTTGTTTTCCGGAAGTAGGTTTTATATGGGGCCTATGGTAAATTATGGACCGATCTTCACGAAACTTAACAGTTTAATTTCTAGTCCTATGTAACTGTGACTTGCCAAAATTTGTAATGATAGCATTGTTAATTAGGGTTTTAGGCTTAATATACTGTTTTCCGGGAGTAGGGCTTATATGGGGCCTAGGGTAAATTATTGACGGATCTTCACGAAATTTCACAGCGTGATTTCCAGTTGAATAAAACGAATTGTTGCGAAATCTTATATCATTCTGTGTATTTTTCCACCATTTATGTTAGTTTTTGTAACAAAATTATCAATTTTTTTTAGGTGGTGGTTCCACATTTTGATTCATAGCTCAGATCCTATTGAACCGATTTTGCTGAATTTCAATCCCAAACTGCTTAGGATAACTACAAGCAATTTGACACCAAGTTTGTTGATTTCTTTTGAGTTTTTCGAAAGTGAGCGTGTTTTCAACAGACGGACAGACGGAGAGACAGACGGACATGGCTAAATCGACTTAAAATTACTCAAGGACCCAGAATATATATACTTTATAGGGCCTGAGATGAATAGTAAAAAAGTTTCACACGGAATGACAAACTGAATATACCCTCTTCACAACTGATTGTGGTGGAGGGTATAAAAACAGTGATAAAGGGGAAATATATTTGAGAGCACAAATTGTGTCGGTGTTCGAGATAAAAATTTAATAAGAAAAATTTATTGACTTCTTTTTATATTAATTTGACAACAAAAACTGTGGTAAATTAATTTAAATTTTTAAAAGTAGAACTATTGAATCATAATTTGAATCAACTTTAAATGTCCTAGCAAAAATAAAATAAATAAATGAACCAACAAACATGTGGATACGGAAACAAATAAATTAAATTTAACCGGAATTTCAACATTGCATCCAAGACAAAAGCATTACAAATAACTGTAAAAAAAAACCAAGAATTGCTTATTAGATATCCTGTTGCAAAAGAATATTCAAGTCGTGTGTTTATACATAAAGATAATTAAAATTAGTTTAATTTAATTTCGTAAATATTAATTTGATTGATTTTTTTTTTACTTTTGTGAAAATTGTATTTTCAAATAATTGATTTCTAGAAGCTGAAATGTACATTTCAACAGTCAACTGGAAATAAGTAAGTTGTTATTGAATCGTTATTTAGAAACTTAAATTTGATTTTGTTTAATTTTTTTTTTCCTTTTAATATGTGATATGAAATGTTCCATTGTTGTTTTAATTTTAAAAGAATTGAAATACCATTGTACACAATACTGTTTTTTTTTTAATATTGCTTAATTTTAGTTTTGGTTTAATAACAATGATAATCTTGGTTTAATTGAATGAAGAATATGAGTTGCTAATTTTTTTTTTTTGATGTGTTGAGTTCTGGAAATATAGAAGGATAGATGGAATAAAATCACAATAAAATATTTGCCTTATGGAATTGGGATTAATTATAACATTGACTAATTAATCAAGGTAGTATTTTGATACCAAAGGGGTGGGCTGTGGTCAAGGAACATTTACAACTGTTTCCTGACAAATATTCAAATTCGTTCAAAAATTTATAACCTCACTAATCGAACCCAAAGTGTTTAATTTAATTAGTGACGTTACAGCTTCGCTTACTAAAGCTTCTCTGATAATGTCCATGGACACTATGACACTGGACGTTATGACATGTCGCCTAAGTTTCTATATGTGTAGTTATAGTATGCTAATGATGCAAACAAAATATCTTTACTCTAATAATATTTTGTTTGTGCCATTTGTCAAATAATTTTATATCAGTTCTGTCGTTATATTTTAAAGAAATTAAAAACAAGCATTTCTTATAACATTTTTTTTTTTTTTTCTTTGTGAAAGTGCAAAAAATATTGGCCATTGCAGTTAAGTTTATTGTTATTTTAATAGCAAAAGAAAAAAAATTGCTATAAAATAATTTATCTTAGAATATGTTTACCACAACCATGTTTTTTCTTTGCATGTGGCTTATTGACGTACACTTTTCTTCTCAACTTCTCCAATCAAATCAAAACCATGACGTGAGATAGCACGGCCATTGAATATCTCGCGCAAAAGAGCCATTTCGTTGGCTGTGTGACAAGTGATACCATCGTATGGGAACCACATACCATCCAGGACCATATCCCTAATTTCTGTTATCATCTCGCGATAGTGAACACCATTCACTGTAACTGCTTGGCCGACCTCATTTCCGATGAAGTACTGCCCATTGACACCACCAGCCCATTAAGATTTCCTATTTCCTGCTGAAATTGACGCACAATATTCCCAATTGTGCACATTTTTGGTCGATTATGCTGATCAATAAATCCCGAAATGTATTTTGATTTGAACGCCTACTTTCGTAAAAGGCTTAAACAATTTTAACGCGCTGCTCAATTGTGTACCTTTCTATGGTTGAATTTGTCAAAGACTGAAACAAAGAAATGTCCAATTAAGTTGGGCAAAGAACTTGACGTTAAGGTGTAACTCACAATAAACATCGTACATTATGGCTGGACCATCCTTTACTTTAATCTAAAGTTTCTATTAAAATTCAACTTTTAAATTAAAAAAAAATAAAAGTATACGTTCAAATTGCATTTTAATCGTTTTAAATCAAGATCTTTCAACAAAGAAGCTTGTTAAAGCAATTAAATAGTTTTAATATAAACAAAAAAGTCTACAACAACAATTAAACAATATTGTATTTTGATAAAAATTATTAAAAAGTTTTATTTACAACTATAAGAAAGTAAACTTTCGATCTTTTTTGTCAATCTTTCTTTTTACATAAAAGTAACGAAAATACACATGGCCTGCAAATGAAGATCATTAAGAATCACTTAATGGAATGATAAAGTTTCAGTTTTTTTAATGTAACTAACTGACCACCGACTCAATGACCAGACCAACCAGTTTTTAGTCTTGTAGATAAGTGATCATCACCACCACCACTAACACACGTTAACGTACACCCAAAGCATCCACACATATGAATATAAGAAAAGACAACAACCAATACACTTACAAAGAGAAAATGTCTGTTAAGAAATAGAGAAAGAAAAAAAATTAAGAAAAGTTATGCAACATTTTCAAATAAATGGAATTTCTACCAAATTAACGTAGATTGGAGGGTATCTAGTGATGAGGTGGTTTAAAGTGGAGTCAAGTGTATGGAATTAACATTAAGTTGGAGCTTTTTGTTTTTGGTATACAGTGCACTCGCGATAATATGAACACCCTAATATATGAACACCCCAAAATATGAACACTTATTTTCTTCCATTGACTACTCTAAAATATGAACTTGTGCAAAAGCTGTAAAATATGAACAACTTAAAGTTGTATTTTTAACTGTTTTTATCTACCCACACAGTGTTAAAATCAAAATCAATTTTTTTCAACTGCATAGTAACTTGGGGATTGTCCCAGCTATCGCTTTAAAATTGTCTTCAGTTGTTAATCAAAATGTTTTACATACACTTTTTAGTTAGTTTTGACGTAAATATGGAATTCTATATACATTTTTATATATAATTTTAGCGTGAAAAGTTGTTAAATATTAAGTTAAAAAAGCATAAGTTTTAACTTTAATAAGAAAAATCAGAAATGTTAGAAAATTTATTTATTTTTTTTTTTTAATGTTCTAACAATACGTTTATTTGACTTGTGCGGTCTTCCGAATACGTACAAATTGAAAATCGATGGTTTTTGAAAATGAGATACAAAAAGGTCATTGTAAGCGGACACGGTTAATATCTGGAGATTTTTTTTTTGCATAACTTTAACTTTGTTTTTCTTTTTTAAAAATCAATAGTTTTTTAAACCAATGAACAATAAATAAAAAAACTTTAACATTAAAAATTTTTATTTTTATGAAAATAACGTTTTTGAAGGGGGATTAGATGTCATTCGCAAATATGAACAATCTTGCAAAAGAGAACTGACTTTGTTTTAGTTAGTTCATATTATCGCGAGTGCACTGTATTTAAAACTGACACTTAACGATGACTTGGAAAAAATTTGAAAATTTATCGAGTGTAATTTTAAAAGGGTTCATTATGCTCACTCACTTATACACAAGCACACACGCACAGGCACACACATTCAAGTACATTTAAATTTTCTTTTTAAAAAACGGGCAGTGGAAGTACAACAAATGATCTTGTTGTGATTTGGGCTCTTGTTTCATGAATTGAATTCAATTTGTTTTGACCATTTAAATAAGAATGATGACCACCAATTTGTCAATTGTGTTGCTTTTAAGTGAAAAAAACTATAAAAACGAACTAAATGATTGCAGTGAATGTTGAGCAAATGTGTTTCTAACAAATTGGAATTTACTTTCAGAAATAATTACAACAAATTAAAAACACAAGTCTCACTTACCTGTCTGCTAAATTAATTTTTTTTCAACAATAATATTGGTGTGTGTAACATGAAAGCGATTAAAACAATACTGTTGGTCACTAAATGGCCGGTGTCCAAAAACTTTGATAAGTTTTATATCGAATTTAAAGTACTCTATCGTCGGTCACAGGTTGACAACTCTTAACATGTTTTTTTGTACTTTTCAGGAGACAAAAAAAAAACGTTATTACTCCGTTACTAAACCGTGTTGGAAGTAAATAAAAAAACCAAAATTAGTAGGAGATATTTATTGTAAGATGGTGTAAAAATATAAATGAAACGTACTAACATGCAGAAGGACAGAAACAGTCTTTTTGCATCAAAAACCCGATTCGATTTTTTTGCGAGTTAAGAGTTGTCAACCTGTGACCGACGCTATATTTTATTAAATTTGTAAAGGGTGTCCCGGACTTAACGTCAGGTCATGCAGTTATTGAGCGATTAAAGGGGCTTTATGGCGTTTCGCTCCGTCTAGTTTTAACCATAGTGAAATAAACAGGTGGCAGCACTACGCCAGATGACGATTTTTTGCTCTTGCATTGTTTGTCTAGGTTTATGTCAAAGTTTGGTTTATGTTTGCAAAAAGTCCACGTTTTTTGCTGTGATTATTGTATTTTATTAAAGTTTTTGATCATTTTTAATTAAAATAAACAAGATATCGATCATAATTAAATAAAAATTGGCTAAAAATTTACTTATTTCATCACGTTCAGCGGCACGCTTTGATTTTTGTTTAAGGTATTTTTTGACGTAAACGGTGATATAATTTCCATTTTTGTTGTAATGTTGTATTTGTTGCCGTAACGATGCCACCTGCTTATTCCACCATGGTTTTAACCATATATTGGCCACATCAATAACGTACAGTTTTGGCAGATGTGAGTTCTTCGAACCCCAAATCAGGGCTGTCAGACTTGGGGATTTATCCCCAAAGTTGGGAATTTCATGTGAGCAAAAAGTACAAAGAAAAAATTGGGGGATTTTTTGGGGATCTTACACTTTTTTAATAAATTTTCCCTTCTTTTATTATTTACGCTTATTTTTCTTTGATTCGCATATAAAATATGAAAAAAGTACCAAAACTTTTATCTTACTTTTATACAGTGTAAAGGGTCCTAATAAGGATTACCATTTTTGTTAAGTGTGTTAAATGTACTTTATAAACTTATGTAATTTTTCTTGAGTGAGTGTTAATAAAAAGAATTTAAAAATAGAAACTAAACCCGTTGACAAAACACAGGATTTTTGATTTTTTAAATACAATTTTCAAGCAAATATATATGTCTTCCTCAAAAATAAGTAAATATGAAAGACAATATAATATAGTTTTAGAAAAATGAATGCTAGGCTATTGGTTAGTAGTTATGATGCATCGAAGTATTAAATAAATGACGGATATATGTATTTTTATTGTTGATTATAAGGATGGCTTAAACTGAATGAAAAAGCTCCAAATTCTTATAAATTGGCTCATTCGTCTTCAATAGCAGCATATTGTTCTGCTTGTAATTCCTCAAAAAACATGCCGAAACTAGTCGCTACAAACAAAATAAAATAATATTTTGACTAAAAATTTTTTGGGGGATTTCTTATTAAAATTTTTCTAACTATTTTTAAAAAAAAATTTAAATTTGGTCAGAAAAAAAAACAAAAAAAATATTAACTTTTTAAGGTTTTGTTTTTTAATTTGGGTATTTTTTGGGATATTTTTTTAATTTTTTGGGGACAAGAAAAAAGTACCTGGCAGCCCTGCCCCAAATGATGCAATCATGGCCGAAATCTGCTTTATTGTTAACAGGGCTGCCAGCAGGCGCGGATTCAGGGGGGGGAATAAGGAAATTTCCCCCCGTAAATTATAAATATATATTTTGTAATTTCGATAATACAAGAATTTCCAATAATAATATTATTTTTTTTAATGTACAAAATTTTTGGAAATCCCAGCAAGGTTTTATTTGTTTTTTTTTATGGAATCTCTAACGAAATTTTCAATAAGTATTTTTTTTTTATTGAATCTCTAACGATTTTTAATAAGTATCCATATCTTAATCCTTAATAGTTATTTATTAGATATTTTCAAAGAAACATCTATTTTACCGTATTCAATTACTTATTATTCTACATTCAATCCCACACGCAAAGAAAAAACATGGTTATGGTAAACATATTCTAAGAGCAACATATTATGATTGTAGTCACCATATTAAGATTATTATTGAACCATATTATGATTAAATATACTCGTACTATTACATCATAATATTTTTTCAATAATCATATTATTATACTGTTAATCACACTAAGTTAAGAAGAAATCAAATTATTGTCAAGTTAATCATAATAAGTTAAGAAGCAATCATATTATTTTCATGTTAATCATAATAAGCTAAGAAAGTAATCATATTATTGTCATGTTAATCATAATAAGCTAAGAAATTAATCATATTATTGTCATGTTAATCATAATAAGCTAAGAAATTAATCATATTATTGTCATGTTAATCATAATAAATTTAGAAGCAATCATATTATGATACAGCACCTTTCATAGCTGTCAAAAATACAAAATAAATTTAAATATTTTTGAATCGATTTTTTATTTTGTGGCTTTTTACAATTTGTCTTAATGTAAATCAAATAGTGGAGTTCAATATAAGACTTGCAAAAGAGGAAATGAAAAATCTGGGGTTTTCATGGGCAACCGCGAGTGTCCATTTTTTAGATTTTAAGATGTTGATGCCATATTGCATAATTTTGAATGCTCTTTAAATTTTTTTGAAAAAAAAATGGATCAATTCCGATTTTTTAACGTAATGACAAAGTATAAAATGTGCAATACCTAGCCCATAGTTTGATCTAGAATGGTTTTTCGGCTTTCCTGAACAATTTGTTTTAAGACATACGCGGATGCCCATGAAAACCACAGAAATATCGTAGCATTTTTATAAAATATAACGAAATCTCTGTGTGTTTTGTTGTTGGATTTAAAAAAAAAAACTATGATATTTTGCATTTGCACTATTACATCACTAATACTTGAATGAACTCCGCTAATATTTTAATTTTTTAATTTCTTTAAACATATTTTTTTATGGAATTTAATCTTTTAATTGTTTGATTGCATCTTTAACATAATATGATAAATGTTTAGAAAGTTATCATGTTATGGCTATTAAATATCATGATATGGTTGTGAGAAATATAATATGTTTAGAAAGTTATCATAATTAAGTTGTTAGAAAAATAATTATTTTTCGGTCAACAATACTCAAATTCATAATTGCGCTAAGCATTGATATGTTTACAGTAACTATAATATTGTTGATATTAAATAAAAATAACAATTAGTTGTGTACGACAACAATATATTGTTACATTTAACATAGTGTTGTTGCCGTAACCATGCCCAACCATATTTTTTCTCTGCGTGTTTATATTACGGAACTCACTTAGTACTTTTAAATTTATTTGCGGAATATACATATTAAGTGTGATAATTATTGTAACACAGCTACTTAGTATCATTTTACAAAAGCAAGATACATATAGATCTTCAAAAAGGATCAAGCCTTGTCAAAATTTTAATCATGTGGCTTAAAGAAAAAAGAAATAAAGCCGAAGAACAATTTAAAGCGATTTTTGAAAAAGTTTAAGTTATTTGCGTTCAAATCGAGGTTCCTATCGAAAAGACAAGATTTGAACGAAATAATCACATCCAAAATGTTGAAGATTAATACCGAGTTGTAGGTTAAATTCCTCTTATTGAATTTTATTTTAGAAGATCTCAGATCCGCGCATATATTACTACGCTGCTGAAAATTATCACTGTTCAAATATCCGCCAAACAACTCATCTATGGCAGCATCTATCATTTGCCATTAAAATTAAGTTTATTAAAAAAACAGCGAAATAGAGTCGCGATTTATTTTGCGCCCTTCTTCCGTACAAATGGGAAGATCTTGTTATATTCATGAAATTATTAGAAAGTACTTGAAATTTTGTAATTAAATGTTAACTTTGTATAGTAAGGAGAAAATTTGAAATTCAAAACTTTATCGCGTTTGGTGCGGAAACTTTCTTCATGATCGCGAAAAAGTAAAACATAATTTCTTAATATCCTTTCACAGTCTATACGGCTATGTGATGCAGAATTTGATATTCGCAAAAATTGCAAAAAGTACTTACCCTAATACACATTTTGTTTTTAATACTCTTTTAAAAACAAATTTTTTACTTTTTTGTATTATACAAGATCCCCCCCCCCCCTAAGGCTCAAGCTGGATCCGCGCCTGGCTGCCAAATATAACGATTTTTTTCTAAAAAGTGACGATTTTATTCAGTCTTCAAAAAAAGAAAACTTTAAATGTTTTTATATGTTCAGATATTAAGAAGCACAGAAAAAATTTTGGAGAAAGGCTAAATTTCAGAGGAAAAACTGTTTAACTTTTTATTCACGATAGGCGTGATCTTTATGTAATTAAAACATTAAACCGTTAGTCTGAGTTCATACGGCTCATGTCTTATTGACAAGATTCTTCCCTTTTCTTCTTTGAACATGAATTGGCGTTCAAATGATTCATGTCATGTTGACGACATGTTTTTTATTTTGTTTTATTTGATATTGAAAACAAAAACAAAATTAAACAACGAATAAGAAAAAAAGACAGTACACAGAGCGAAAAAAAACGTTAAAAAACTGTCAACCAGTGGTAATAAATTGATAACAAACTGTTGTCAATATTTCGACAACATTTGTTGTTAAATTTTAAACAAAATGTTGTCAAATTGGGCCGTTAGATAAAAAACGTACCATTGTTGTCAAATTGATAACACCCTGTTGTCAAATAGGTATCGCCCTGTTGTCATAATTAACAGCGTATACAAGTTATCCCACAATCAATTTTGGTATTCGAAAGTAAAAAGTGAAAAGTTTCAGTGCTGTGATTAAATTAATAAATAAAAATTTAATAAATAAAATAAAAAAAATTTCTAAAATTTGTTTTTGTTTTCAATTTAATTTTCTATGCGAACGTTAACGTGTGACATCGTGGGCCTGGCTGTAAAAGTGTGAATTTTTTATGTATTTTTTTATAAGTATATTATTTAATGTGAAATAAATTAATAAATTTACATTATTCCATTTTTTTACTTGGGTTCAGAATGGGTTATTAAGTACATACTACAATCAGAACAATGTGTTATCGAAAGGACAACCGAATGTTGTCAATATATTAACGGTGTGTTGTCAAAAATGACAACAGCATGTTGTCGGTATGGTACCATTATGGTGATAATATATAACCAATTTGATGTCATATTGAGAACAAATGGTGACAAACTGACAACGAGGTGGTTAAAAAACATTGATACCATCCGTTATCAAATTGAACACAAACGTAGTTGGCTCACTTTTGACAACGGATGGTGTCAATTTTGGTATTTTTATACCGGATTTTTCCCTCTGTGTACATGCATCTGTGTACTCGTTTCTTTTCCCCTCGTCCTTCTCGCGTATTAAGTTGCAATCTTGTCAATAAGACATGAGCCGTATGAACACAGACTAACCACAGTTTTCTGCCAATGAAGAGGGAATTTTGAGTCAAGTCAATTTAAAGAAAACAACAAGCTAAAGTGCAATATACGGCTGTGTCGAATCTTATATACCGTTCACAATTGTATAAAAAATCGTACCAAAACCTTAAATTATAGTTTAGAGGCCAAGTGAAATAATGGACCGACTTGCCTCTTAAAACTGGTTATTTGTCTATTACTCGGTCATTTATGAACCTTTTTTCCTTATTTCCACTATCAGTATTTTACTAAAATTATTTCAGGTGAAAAATAAGTAACAAAGTTCAAAGATTATAAGAAGACATCAAAAAGTTAAGGTTTATAGGTAAACATTAGATTATGTATGGGTAAACGCAATTGTGGTAATTTGCTAATAATTTAGTTTTAATAGCAAACTATTCCAGACTACACATGATATAAAAAAATATAAGAACCTAGTTACTATCACATGGGGTCTTCGGAAAACCCATTTCAAACAAGACTTAATAGGGTGCATGGTTAATATTGTAGAAGTTGCAAACGGAACGATTAACTTATAAAAAAACGAATTTTACATACATATTTTGATCTCGGATGTAAATTAAATAAATACCTACCCAGCTAACAGGGGTCTAATCACCGCATTCGATACTATCGTATCGAATAAACTATCGAATTTTTTTGCATACGATAGACACCAACGTATCGAATGAAAACTCGATAAATGTAATGTCTAGGTACTCGATATCGAATGCTTTTATTTCAAATTCAATACATTTCAATCGATATCGAGTTTCACGATACCAAAATAAATAATTTCGATCAATTTTGCTCGATATCGTATGCGGTGATTTGACCCCTGGATGTTTGTTAGACGATTGGTTGATTATACAACACAATTGAAAATGCTAGCTGGGCATGAAGTTATTACGTTTTTTTAAATCGAAAAAGAAAAATTCGAACAAAATTTAAAAAAAAAACTTTTAAGTTGTCCGATTTTTTTGACGACTTTTTTATTTTCCTCTGGAAATTGACGATTTTTTCACAAATTTACTAGGCAACCCTGATTGTTTATGATGATTATGCGCGAAAAATCATCATTCACTTGTTCAATAACGAAAACACATTTACACAGCGTTTACATTTGACAGTACTGGCAAGACAGTAAGAAAATACATATTAGTTGCCAAAAACACTACTAACTGTCTTCGTGACGTAGGCGTCCAGACAGTAGTTAAGACAGTTCACTTTTTAAAATATGTCAAACGTGAATGAAGCAGCGCAAGTCCAGCTAAACATATTTTGTATAAACTAAATAAATTAAAAAAAAGTAAAATAACTTTATTGTGTGAACAATAATAAAACTTGACTTAAATATAAAAAATCAAAGCAAAATATGTTAAATTTTTTTTACATTTTGATTTTTTTCTCTTTTGCTAACAAAACTTAAGATTACTGTAACCAAATGTCAATTCACTGTCCAATTGCTAGACAGTAGACAATACAGTTGGAAAAGTGCGTATGTATTAGTGAAAAGGTATGCATATATTGCTACTGTCTTTCCAGTACTGGCAAATGTAAACGCCAGGTTATACAAACCCTAAATTTTCAGTTATCGAAATTTTTTAGGGAAGTCAACACTTTACTGCGCAAGTGGCGGCAAACTTCAATTCGGTCTTAAATTTTTGAGCATCTTTTTAAATAGGGATTTTTCGGGATATCGGGATTGAAAAAACGCCTTTAAAAGAGGTTTATAAGTAAAGTTAAATATATGCATACTGATAACTAAAATGGAAAATTGTGATTGTGAGGTGAAATGTCATGATGAATTAATTTCTTTTTATAGAAAAAGTTAAAACGAAAAAATTAAGTTACAAATTTCAGGATTGACTAAATCCCGAAAATCCTAGGACTAAAAAATTTAAATTCAGTGAATCACGAAAATCCCGGGATCGGGACTGGCTTCCCTAATATATACTAATTGGTTTATATTCCCTCTTTCCCGGGAATTAATTGCGAGATACTCGCGAAATTTTGAAAAAAAGTTAAACCTTTAGTAAATCTAAATTTCTAAATTTCACCACAATATCAATATTTGTTTCGGTTTAAGGCTTATTTGGCTGATTTTCGAGAATGGGCTTTATGTAGGGCCTATGGTAATTTATAGAGCGATCTTCATTAAATTGTATATTAAGTCTTATCAAACTCTAATGGGCTAATTATAACAATATTGTTATTTTTTACGGCTTATGGCGTACTAATAAAGTGTTTCCGAGGGTTGGATTTATATTGCGCTTTTGATTAATTTTAACTCGATCTACACGAAATTTAGTGGTGTGATTTGAAGTCTTATGAAACTAGATTAAACCAAATTTTACCACAAAAGCACTACTCGTTACGGTTTCAGCCATACTAACGTGATTTCCAAGAGTGGTGTTTCTATTAGACCTTACTTGGCAGCCTTTCAATTCCTTTTAATTTTCAATACACTCACATTTTTTTTCGAATTGACCTTTGCATTTATTTGGAAATTTTATGTTCAATTTTAAATCTCATCAAAAGTTAGGTTTTGTGTTTCAAAAATAAACTTCCTCAAAAATAATTTTGGTAAAAGCTACCATTTTGAGTTGTTTCTTCGTTGGGGGCGTTGTTAAAGCCGCGGCTGGTAATGTGGCTGCAGGAAAAGGTAAATTATAGACCAATCTTCACGAAATTTGGTTTGGACTTTTAATGACAATCGGTGCATTCCGCCACCATTTTATGTAAGTTTTAGTCTACTTTTTAGAAAGGATTGTCCACATTTGAGTGAATGACTCTTTTTTCTGCTTAAAAGAACTAAAAACAATTTGATAGATTTCGGGCGGGAATCTCGGGAAATGATTTTTATTTTCCACTTTCCCGAGAACCAGTTCGAAGTTTTGTATCATTAACAAAATAAACTTATTGCCATAGATTAATAAAATGTCGTATAAGCAGTTAAGAAATCGGAACTTTTCCGAATATAAGTCAAGTCGGCTTTCTTGTGAACAAAGTTTTTTAATCCAAGGCAGTTCTTTAAAGAACAATAAAAGTTAATTTTGGACCCACTGAGGCTAAACGTTTTATTAAAATGAATTGTTTTGTATTAATCTGAACACAAAATCACTTTAGGAGTTCGAAACAGAGTAACTTGTTTGGGTAAAAATTAATTAATTTTAGTAGACCGTATAGTATTGAAGTCACCTGAGAGGAGGGTCAGGTGTGCTATTTTTTTGTTATATACTACGAGACGTTGATCGAGCAAATGATTTAAGATCCCTTAAAAGATCAGATAAAGAAATTGTCTAAAAAAAGCTAGTAAAAATTTTTAGATAGTTAAAACTTTGGGGTTTTCGCACATGATCGCCCTGCCTCGAAAATTTGTTTATATTGTAATTCATATTATATATTAATTTGACATGAACTCATAAATCATGGCTTTTTATTAATAAACGTAAGGTACGTATTTAAATCTAAAAATTATTAATCGAAAATAAAAGTGGAATAAACATTAAAATTTAAAATGAAATTTTTTATTTTTATTTCACTTGTATTTTAGTGTCAGTTTGATGTTGAAAGCTTCAGTTTTTTGACAAATATTTGGACAGAATGTTAAGATAAATTATCTTAAAGATCTCAACTCTATCAACTTCATCTTTTGCTAAGCATATAATCATTTATCACTTGGTTATGTGATGTGTACTCTGTTGGAGTTGATTAAATGTTATGACACCGTTTTGATGACCCCTATAATTCATGCCTTTTAACATTCAGATTATCTTCAACTTTTCGCTCCAAAGTTAAAATTTCTAAAGAAAAATACAGTAAAAAAGGTGACGCATGGTGCTCATGCTGCTGTTAATGGAATAATAAATAATGTTTTTTCTATACAATGTGTCTGCAAAATTAATTTCACATGGCAATTTTTTTATTTCATTTCATTAAAATGTTCATTGTAGCACTGAGAATTGTTACTTAAGATCGAATTTAAATAAATGCAAACATTTTCAGTTGAAAAAACGATAGTGAAAAAATAAAAAACTTTATTTTGAAAACAAAATGCTAAAAAGTGTTTTTTTCTGAAATTTTAAAATAAAGAGGACTATAATTGAAGAGTACATAAGTATGTATGTACAGTGGCTCGCATTTAAAGTTGGAAAGACGCATGAAAATATATCTGAACGCTATATCTCTGTTGTGATTAATGAAAACACATTATCACAAAAACCCTTTTATTTAAAAACAACAAAAAAAAAATTATCCTAAGTTGCGTTATAAAATATACATGAAGATCAAACTTAGAAAAAATCTCTTTTCTGTCTCACATTAAAAGTCGAGCATTACTTTAAAATTCAATAATAATTAAAAACAAGTTAGAGTGCTATATTCGGCTGTGCCGAATCTTTGATACCCTCCGCCGACAGTTCGAATGTTTAAGGAGTAATATCTGTATAATGTTATGTTTTAGGCGACTAAACTGTTTTCCGGTAGTAGGGTTTATATGGGGCCTAGGGTAAATTATAGACCGATCATCACGAAATTTCACAGCGTTATTTCTAGTTCTTTAAACTGTGACGTACCAATTTCTGTTATGATAGCATTATTAATTATGGTTTTAGGTGTACTAAACTGTTTTCCGGGTGTAGGGTTTCTGTAGGACCTAGGGTAAATTATGTACCGATCTTCACGAAATTTCACAGTATCATTTATAGTCCTATAAAACTGTGACGTACCAAATTTTGTTACGCTAGCGTTATTTTTTACGGTTTTAGGCGTACTAAACTGTTTTCCGGGAGTAGTGTTTATATGGGGCTTAGGGTAAATTATGGACGGATCTTCACGAAATTTAACAGCGTGATTTCCAGTCAAATAAAACAAATTTTTGCAAAATCTTATCTCATTCCGTGCCTTGTTCTAGCATTTATGTTATTTTTTGTAACAAAATTATAAATTTTTTTAGGTGGTGGTTTTACATTTTGATTCATAGCTCTGGTCCTACTGAACCGATTTTGCTGGATTTCAATCCCAAACTGCTTAGGATAAGTACAAGCAATTTGGCACCAAGTTTGTTAATTTCTTTTGAGTTGTTCGAAAGTGAGCGTGTTTTCAACAGACGGACAGACGGACAGACAGACGGACATGGTTAAATCGACTTAGAATTACTCAAGGACCCAGAATATATATACTTTATGGGGTCTGAGATGAATAATAAAAAAGTTTCACACGGAATGACAAACTTAATATACCCTCTTCACAACTAATTGTGGTGGAGGGTATAAAAAACACAAAGAAGGTATTTTGTTGCGCCACCTCTTTGATTCCCAACAGCATGTAGACGGCTTGGCATCGATTTAATTAGTTTCTTCCAAACATCGGGACTAATCTTTTTCCACTCTTCCGGCAAAGCTGTTTTCAAGAGTTGTTCTGATGTGCACAGCCTGTCCTGCATCCAGCGCCCCATGAATGTTCAATGATCACCTTGGGACGATTATACATCAACCAATTTACACATCAAGAGTTGAAAGAGCTAGCTTCAATGCCGAGATTCATAACACATTCTTTGAATTCTCACTTACGGAAGGCATGAATTTTAAATGGTGAGTTCCCACTCCGAATCAATACAATTTTGACACAAAAAGCGATTTATTCAACGATTATAAAAACTGGTGAGCTTTATACACTGCATGTTTTGTTAGTTATTTATTAGTATTCTCCTTTACATACCTGCTTCGTAGTAAGAGAATGGCGGGCACTTGAAATGTTATTCGCAAAATGATAAAATTTTTATTGGGATGTTTCTTTTAAACTAACATTATGTATTTTAGAAACTGGGAATTATTTCCTTCCGAAGGTAACTTTATATTATATTCAACATTTTTTTTTTAATTTTTCGAATTTATTCTATGAGCTAAATTTCAGTTATGTATTTTATAAAGCTTTTTTGTAATAGTTCTATTCCTACAATTTTTCAGAAATGACTTTATACACTTACATTCTGCTGGTGTCTAAAAATTGTAAATTTTTCTGTACATTCAATATACCTCATTGCTTTCCAACGGAAGGCTAAGGTAAAATGTAAAAAGAAAATACAATATAATAGTCTGGTAGTGTATAAAGTCATTTCTGAAAAATTGTAGGAATAGAACTATTACAAAAAAGCTTTATAAAATACATAACTGAAATTTAGCTCATAGAATAAATTCGAAAAATTAAAAAAAAAATGTTGAATTATGTATTTTATTTGTTCGTCAAACTGAGCACTTAAAAATATTTTTTACTCAATGGACCAACAGGAATTTATATATATGTTCATTACCACGGAGTGGCTAAGAATATTTTAGTAATGAAAACACCTGTCTCCCGTCGTTTTGCGAACAAAAGTTTCACACAGGGAAGCAAATTTCTAAAACCTTCCAAGAAATTTTGAACCGCGATGTTACAATTCACCGCTGGAAAATTTTTAAATCTAAAGCAGTGGATAAATTCCAAAATACCATTTAAGTGATACGTATAGGAATGTATACAAATATCAGGTGTATATTTTTTAAAATTTCCAAGAGATAAAAATGGTTGTTTTCAAACTTCAACCCGATCCCTGCGTGAACTTTTTTAACAATCCAAAAAAATTATCATATTTTTTATTAATAATTTTAATGTTCTATACCAGAGTTCCCAGTTTTATTTTAATCCTCATCCCCAATTTGTGATTTTTCATCCCCAAAAATCCCCAAAATAACCATTTTCTTTTCCCCAAAAATCCCCACATTTTCTTAAAAATAAAATACATAATAATATGTCAATGGAAAAATATGCATACATCGATTTAAAAAATAGTTATGCTTCAATACATATTTATCATTTCCAAAACTAGGGAATCCATAATCTTCTAATTTATAAGCCAACGCAATTTTGTTTTACATGTTGTTTGTTTAAAAAGTGCATTTGAGATTATTGAATAAATTTGTCACAGCAAGCTGCATTATTTTAAAGTGTGTATTTATTCTAAGAAGAGCTCCTAATAACTCATATTGTATTCTGTTGCAAATATTGATTTTGGTTGTATTCAACAGAAGACACGCTAGCTGGTACAAAAAAATATTTAAACCTATTTCAGCAAGTTCTTGAAATCGTTTAAAACCGCAAAAAATACTAAAATTTTTTCCCACATCTTGTCCAAATCGGTCTTGCCATTGCAAAAATGAAATTTATGATAATATATTATCCCCAAAAATCCCCAGCGAAAAAAGGGCTTTTCCCCAAAAAATCCCCTGGGGATTTTCACAAAATTGTTATCCCCAATTACAAAAAAAAATCCCCAAAACTGGGAACACTGTTCTATACGTCTATATTATGCCGTTTTTGATATTCGCAAAAAGTGTGGAGAAGTCATAGCCCTAATGTATATACATACTGCTACTCGCACTTTAAATGTGACACCTCATAAAAATACTTGGTTTTTAACATAAAGTAATTACTTTGTGTAGGGATAAATTAAATTGGGGTTATTTGTTTCGTTTAGTTCATATTAAATGAAGTATGGATATTAATTGAAAATTTTTAAATTTAACCGAGGCTTTTATGTTGAGTTTCAAACATATAAATGTTTCTATGTGTCCCACTAAAAGTGTAAGTAGCATTAGAAAATTTATTTTTATTTTTTAGAAAAAAAATTTTACCAAACGGCGATCACCAACCGAACATAGCCTTTTACCGAACTCCGATACCAAACCCGAACGTTCGGTCGAACTCTAAGCTTTGTAATAAAATTTCAATTCAAATTTTTATAACGAATTGATTCTTTTAAGTTTCTGATCCATTATTACAATAAAATTGTTTAAGGTCTAAAAAAAGTTAAATTAGTTGCTATTTTTTGTGTGATTTTTAAAACATTTAATTTCTTTTTTCCTAGCAATAAGAAATATTTTACAATTTTAATATGTCTGCCCGCCAGACCATCCGACCGAGCGCATTTTTCCACACTTGCAATCCATTTGGCCCGGTGTGTAATTGTCTACACTTGTGCATTTTGTCTTTAGATGTTTCCAGTAAAGATATTGTCGTAATGACAAGGAAGGAAATAAATTTAAATGTAATTTAGGGAAGTATTTTACGAGTACACACTTTGTTTTGTTTTTTTTAGCTATTAATTTATTTACTTTAAATTATTTATGCATTTGTTTTGTCTTCAGTTCATTTTTCTTTTCATTTTTATTCAAACTTCTGTGTGTGACATTACGTTACGCTTTGTTGGCCAAATAAAATGATAAGACATGTTAACATGGCCTAAATAGAGGAAATTTACAACTTAAACTAAACATTTATTGTGGAAAAAAATACGACTTAATGCTGATAAACATAAAACATTTTTGCTGTTGAAGCAATTATTTTTATTAATTAAATAAATTTTGGCGGAATTAAGGATTTTCAATGTCAACACTGGTGTTGTAAAACGGAAGTGCTTCACAGAGCTTCTAGGAAATCTTTGCTTAATAATACAGAAAAAAATAAAAATGTATTTCAATTAAAAAAGTTCGTGATATTAATTTAAAATTAATTGAATTTGCATCAGTAAACAATTAAATAGTATCCATTAAATATTTGGTTTATATAAATAAACATTTGTAGTAATGTACATCAACTATTGAATAAATTTTTAATTAAAACTGGGGACAAATTACGGCATTTGATATCGATCGAAATTTCAATTCTTTTGTAATTTTGATCGGTATCGAATGCCGCAATTTGCCCACTGGTTTTATTTTTGAATAACGGATTAATTGAAAAAAAATTGTCGAGAATTTTATCTGTGAACTTTTGGTTTCAGTTAAAAGTTTTTAATGTACAATGAAAGAAAACCAAAAATATTTGCAAATAGAAAAGTTATTAATCCAATTTTAGTGCAGTGTTTAATATACCAAATATTATATTTTATTTCCTGACAAATAGATTCCATATTTATGGCCATTTTCTCAATGTATCGACAAACTGTCTGTTACTTAATGTCAACATAAATTTATTGGACCGATAAACTCTCCGTTAACGATTTTGGGTTTCTCAATATACCGACAAAAAACAAAGTTTTCAGCTGGCAACGCCACTCAAAATACATGTAAAAGATTGGAGTCAGCTGATTGAATTTATCTGTACGGCAAATAAAAGGAAAATACATAATTGGCTGATGAGTGCCGGTTAGCTTTGCGATTAAAACGAAGCAAATGAGACATTGAGAAAACCAGATTTCTTCAATGTGCAGTTTTTCGTTGGGGAAAAAGATAATCGCCTAATGAGAAAATGGCCATTAGTGTGGTCTTTCCTCTCCTTCCCCTTTTTAAGAATCACCTACTAGAGGAAGAAGTACATAACACGCGTTAATTCGTCGACGTTTGTCGTGTGTTTATGAACTTTAGCGCATGAAAAATTGCAAGTTACACAACGCGCGTTACAAAAGCCATTCCTGTCAGCTGTTTTTTTTTTTTTTTTTTTTTTGTTTACTTATTTGTGCATTGAAAACGGATTCAAAAGTATATCAAGATTTTATTATTTTATTGAATAAGTTCTTTTTATATAAATGTTTTATGTTTTTTAAGCTCTTCAATAAGTTTTTCTGACATGATTCACATATTTGTTGAATTATTTTTTTTTATTGTCAGCTGATTACTTGTCAAAAATACACAACGCGTTAACAAGTACAAAGTTAACCAACTTTCTGGCGCAAACGCGTAGAAATATTTTGCATGTAGCTTGTTCTATGAAAATACACTAGTTTAACTTTTTTTTGGCAGATGTCTACAGAGCGCTCGCGCACTAACGCGTGTCATGTACTTCTACCTTAAGAAACATAAGCGGTACGACCTCTTATCTAATTGGCATCATTGGTTTCAATTAGGGATACCAAACGGGGCTGGTTTTCGCAAATCCCGAGAATCAGGATTTCAAAATATCAAATCCCGGAATATCGGGATTCGGGGTTTTTGAAAATGAAGAGATAAATGCTATTAAAAAACGTATTTTAAAGAGGTAAGCAAAGTTTTATAATTTATTTATTATTTTAAAGTTAAATATTATGTTATATTGATTACTGAAATTTGTAAACATTGAAAATTGTGATTTTTTTTCTTAACTAATGATTAATTTAATCAAAAAAATATGATAAAAAAAACACGAACCATTTCAAACAATGTATTAATTGATTCAATTAAAAAATAATAACCATAAAATCTATATTTTATTGAATTACCTCAGTTGATTCAAACTAAATAAAAAAATAATTAATATTGTAATTGAATAGAGCAGTAATTGATTTATTTGTAAGATTCTATTAAAATTTTTTTATTAAATTAATTAAAATGAATAATTGAATTTTGAATTTGAAATTAATTAACAAAATCAATTTAAAAAGATTTTCTTATTCGTGCATAATTCCCAATTTTTATTATTGATAAAAACACTAAAATGTATTGTTGATGGGATAAGCTAGTCCTATGCGCATTTTACTGGTTGCTTAGGGCAGATCGTCAGGAAACTTCATCCATAAAGATTTTAGAAAAACTAAAACTGTTAAACGTATAAGACTTTTAAGCAACAGTTCTACTTGTAACAATATCAAAGTTTAAACAAAAACATCAACAATAAACAGTGAGTTTATCTCATCTTACATTCCCCACTACAATTGATTGGAATTCTCCCAACATTAATTGTAGTTGTGAGTAGGTTAAGAAAAACAAAATGAAAACAAATTTCAAAAGTTTTTCTAAAATCTTTATGGATGAAGTTTCCTGACGATCTGGCCTAAGCAACCAGTGAAATGCGCATAGGAATAGCTTATCCCATCAACAATAAATTTCAGTGTTTTTATCAATAATAAAAATTGGGAATTAAGCACGAATAACAAAATCTTTTAAAATTAAAATTTTGTATTCCCAAAAATTATTTTGATTACAAAATCAATTTATTTATCATAAAAATTTTATTTTAACAAAAACATATTTTTATACCATCCACCACTAGCGGTAGGAATTATGTAGTGTGGAAAATACACCACCTAATTTCGTAAGCCCGCTTCATAAATTACCGTAGGTCCTATGCCCACTCTCGGAAAACCCTTTAAAAATCCTAACCCTGTAAAGAGTTTTGTGCATTTCACAAGACATTTTTTTCTTTATTTATTTGCAGCACTTCTCACGTTAAACTTTCTTTATAATTACTGGGCACGCTTAAAAAGAATAACAAAGTCAAACGTTTTCTTTCGTTTTCAATGACAGTATTAACAAAGTTAATCAAATACATACTATTAGGGTAATTCCAAAGTGTTGAACGTGACAGTCGTACGCATCAAAAATGCAATAACATTTTAAGCAAAAAATATTTTTACGTTTTCTTAACCCTTAAATTATAGCACTAAGAAAGCACTGTTATCTATGCTAAGGTTTATGGAGGGCGCGATTCTAGGTCAAAGATAATGGCAAAAGAAGTAGCGGTTCGAACGTGAAAAAAACAGAAGTAGTTTTTTTTGGCCATGTATATATAAAAAGGCCTAATTCAGCGAAACCTGGCACAATTTTTTTGTCAAACTACTTTCAGAATTTTACCTAGCAATGTTACATTAAAATGTCTTTGTTTGATTCCAAAATCTTCTGTATTTTCTTTTTTTAAGCCAAAATCTGGGTCGATACGTGACATTTCGAACGTGAAATTTTTTCCGTAATAATTTAACTGAGTAATGATTAAAATAAAATAAAAATTTACCGTTAATCTGAATAACATAATTCTCTTTGAACTCTTCCTTAGATTACAGACCATGTAAGAAAACTTTTTTGGAATAATTTTTATCAAATATCACCTCTTTTAAGAAAGATAAATATTAAAGAAAACATTCAATAAAACATTCTCACATATAAGAAATTACGTTTGCAAAACTTTGCAGTCTGATTGTTCATCTAAGTGAACAAATTTATGAGAAAATTTATAAAATTAGTAAAACCTAAATATTTCTTTATAAAAATATCGTAAAATAATCAGCACTTAATAACTTTTAAATTCTGTCACGGTGGACCTTTTGACGGAAATGCCCATATATAAAAGATCAATATTGTGTTCCCTATTCTCTCAAGGGGGAATGTCATGATGAATTTCTTTTTATAAAAAGGGAAAACAAAAAAAATGAGTTAAAAATTTCGGGATTGACTAAATCCCGAAAATCCCGGGGTTACAAAATTTAAATTTCGGGATTGGGATTTTTGGACTAGCATCCCCAGTTTCAATATACTTACAGGAATCTGCCACTAACCCTGGATTGACGCCTATTCCTGACAAAACTCTACAACACAAGACCGCTTATATTTTGTCGAGTACTACTAAATTATAAAATTTGATCGATATTGAATTCTGTTTGTAAAACGTCGGTATCAAAAGTGTTTATCTTTGTGGTGTGCAGAGTGAGTGAGTCAAATTATTATGAATTTATAAACTCTCTTTTTGTTGTATGTAAAGCAATTAGAATTATTATAGTTAGCAGTAAGATGTTACGTCTCAATCTATTGAGGTAGAAGTACATAACAAGCGTTAGTGCGAACGTAGACTTCTGTCAAAAAAAGTTAAACTAGTGTTTTTTCATAGAACAAGTTACACGCAAAATATTTTGACGACAGAAAGTTGGTTAACTTTTAACTTTTTAACGCACCGTGTATTTTTGACAAGTACTCAGCTGACAATAAAAAAGAATAATTCAACAAATTTGTGAATCATGAGAGAAAAACTTAATGAAGAGGTTAAAAACATATAATATTGTGACGACAAGTTTTGTGGGACAAAACTCGGTCACACCCTGTTGGGCTTCTTAGGGTTTTTTTTTTCTTTGAATCAACTACACTTTGCCTCACACTGTGATCACTACCGTTGGTCGTAAAACTTTTGTAACACACTGTATCTAACGGGCAGGAATGCGAATGGTAAAATAACAACCAACAACAAACATACAAGCGCGACAAACAAGTAAACAAATAACACTAACAACAGACACAAGCAAACAAGTAACAATAACAAAGCAAGCAGTTTTAAACATGTAAACAACAAGCAACAAAATATACATAGGACAAGTAAAGAGACATAACAACAAATACAGGCTGATTGTTATTAGTGTAAAATATTAGTCCGAATTTAGTATAAAAAGGGCAACATAAACTTTGAACTATGACTTGTTATCCAGCCGAGCTCGAGAACACATCAGGTAAGAAATGGCAAAGTAGAATCCTAGTAAAACAAACCCAGTAGACAATTTCACCGAGTGGTTCTCTAACACGGAGTGAAATTCTAGTAAAACAGCCCAGTATACAATTTCACCGAGTGGTTTTCTAACACGGAGTGAAATTCTAGTAAAACAACCCAGTAGACAATTTCACCGAGTGGTTCTCTAACACGGAGTGAATTTCTAGTAAAACAACCCAGTAGACAATTTCACAGAGTGGTTTTCTAACACGGAGTGAAATTCTATTAAAACAACCCAGTAGACAATTTCACCGAGTGGTTCTCTAACACGGAGTGAAATTCTAGTAAAACAACCCAGTAGACAATTTCACCGAGTGGTTCTCTAACACGGAGTGAAATTCTAGTAAAACAACCCAGTAGACAATTTCACCGAGTGGTTTTCTAACACGGAGTGAAATTCTAGTAAAACAACCCAGTAGACAATTTCACCGAGTGGTTCTCTAATACGGAGTGAAATTCTAGTAAAACAACCCAGTAGATAATTTCGCCGAGTGGTTTTCTAACACGGAGTGGAATTCTAGTAAAACAACCCAGTAGACAATTTCACCGAGTGGTTTTCTAACACGGAGTGAAATTCTAATAGAGCAACCCAGTAGACAATTTCACCGAGTGGTTTTCTAACACGGAGTGAAATTCTAGCAAAACAACCCAGTAGACAATTTCACCGAGTGGTTCTCTAACACGGAGTGAAATTCTAGTAAAACAACCCAGTAGACAATTTCACCGAGTGGTTTTCTAACACGGAGTGAAATTCTAGTAAAACAACCCAGTAGACAATTTCGCCGAGTGGTTTTCTAACACGGAGTGAGATTCTAGTAAAACAACCCAGTAGACAATTTTACCGAGTGGTTTTCTAACACGGAGTGAGATTCTAGTAAAACAACCCAGTAGACAATTTTACCGAGTGGTTTTCTAACACGGAGTGAAATTCTAGTAAAACAACCCAGTAGACAATTTCACCGAGTGGTTTTCTAACACGGAGTGAAATTCTAGTAAAACAACCCAGTAGACAATTTCACCGAGTGGTTTTCTAACACGGAGTGAAATTCTAGTGAAACAACCCAGTAGACAATTTCACCGAGTGGTTTTCTAACACGGAGTGAAAATCTAGTAAACACAACCCAGTAGACAATTTCACCGAGTGGTTTTCTAACACAGAGTGAAATTCAGTAAACAAACAAAATACCCAGTAGACAAATTTCCCCGCGTGTCTTGCTAACTCCAAACAAAATAACCAGTAGAGCGAGATTTAGTACAACCCGAAGAATCCCGTAGTGACAACCCCATAAGTGTTTTCTTCTCCAAAGTCCTTGTAACAAGCGGCACAACAAAGCTTCAAACACTGGAATTTATACCAGCTTAAGCAACCAAGTGTCAACAGCAACGAGGCAAGAGAGGACATAACACGGAAGGAGTGCTAAGGCGACATAAGCGGAACACAACGCAACTTAATTATTTTCATAACTTGTAAATTATAATCCTAATAATACTAATAAAATTATTGAATTTATTGAAAATAAAATAAAACTCAACACGTGTCATATTTTCTTGTAACGGACCTGGACAAGGCTGAGTATACCCCAAAATAAAGTCGTTACAAGTGGCGCCCGAGCAGGGACACAACAGGAAAATAACACAGGAAGGTAACAAAGAGGCAAGATGGTAAAGATGAACTGGGTGTACAGTCTGAGAAAAGAAGAGCTGGTAGCCTATGCCGAAGAATTCGGGTTAGACTCGAGTGGCACAGTGGAGGAAATACGACGACGTTTTTCGGAATTTATCAAAGGCGGTGATCACCAACCCGATGAATTGTTGCGGCTTGAGCAATTGGAGCGGACACACGAGAAAGCAGCATCGCCAGCTAAGCAGGAAACAACTGAAAAAAAAATATTTATATGGTGTTGCTTAATAGTTTTTTTCCGGAAGAAAGGGAGGAGTGTGACGACAAGTTTTGTGGGACAAAACTCGGTCACACCCTGTTGGGCTTCTTAGGGTTTTTTTTTTCTTTGAATCAACTACACTTTGCCTCACACTGTGATCACTACCGTTGGTCGTAAAACTTTTGTAACACACTGTATCTAACGGGCAGGAATGCGAATGGTAAAATAACAACCAACAACAAACATACAAGCGCGACAAACAAGTAAACAAATAACACTAACAACAGACACAAGCAAACAAGTAACAATAACAAAGCAAGCAGTTTTAAACATGTAAACAACAAGCAACAAAATATACATAGGACAAGTAAAGAGACATAACAACAAATACAGGCTGATTGTTATTAGTGTAAAATATTAGTCCGAATTTAGTATAAAAAGGGCAACATAAACTTTGAACTATGACTTGTTATCCAGCCGAGCTCGAGAACACATCAGGTAAGAAATGGCAAAGTAGAATCCTAGTAAAACAAACCCAGTAGACAATTTCACCGAGTGGTTCTCTAACACGGAGTGAAATTCTAGTAAAACAGCCCAGTATACAATTTCACCGAGTGGTTTTCTAACACGGAGTGAAATTCTAGTAAAACAACCCAGTAGACAATTTCACCGAGTGGTTCTCTAACACGGAGTGAATTTCTAGTAAAACAACCCAGTAGACAATTTCACAGAGTGGTTTTCTAACACGGAGTGAAATTCTATTAAAACAACCCAGTAGACAATTTCACCGAGTGGTTCTCTAACACGGAGTGAAATTCTAGTAAAACAACCCAGTAGACAATTTCACCGAGTGGTTCTCTAACACGGAGTGAAATTCTAGTAAAACAACCCAGTAGACAATTTCACCGAGTGGTTTTCTAACACGGAGTGAAATTCTAGTAAAACAACCCAGTAGACAATTTCACCGAGTGGTTCTCTAATACGGAGTGAAATTCTAGTAAAACAACCCAGTAGATAATTTCGCCGAGTGGTTTTCTAACACGGAGTGGAATTCTAGTAAAACAACCCAGTAGACAATTTCACCGAGTGGTTTTCTAACACGGAGTGAAATTCTAATAGAGCAACCCAGTAGACAATTTCACCGAGTGGTTTTCTAACACGGAGTGAAATTCTAGCAAAACAACCCAGTAGACAATTTCACCGAGTGGTTCTCTAACACGGAGTGAAATTCTAGTAAAACAACCCAGTAGACAATTTCACCGAGTGGTTTTCTAACACGGAGTGAAATTCTAGTAAAACAACCCAGTAGACAATTTCGCCGAGTGGTTTTCTAACACGGAGTGAGATTCTAGTAAAACAACCCAGTAGACAATTTTACCGAGTGGTTTTCTAACACGGAGTGAGATTCTAGTAAAACAACCCAGTAGACAATTTTACCGAGTGGTTTTCTAACACGGAGTGAAATTCTAGTAAAACAACCCAGTAGACAATTTCACCGAGTGGTTTTCTAACACGGAGTGAAATTCTAGTAAAACAACCCAGTAGACAATTTCACCGAGTGGTTTTCTAACACGGAGTGAAATTCTAGTGAAACAACCCAGTAGACAATTTCACCGAGTGGTTTTCTAACACGGAGTGAAAATCTAGTAAACACAACCCAGTAGACAATTTCACCGAGTGGTTTTCTAACACAGAGTGAAATTCAGTAAACAAACAAAATACCCAGTAGACAAATTTCCCCGCGTGTCTTGCTAACTCCAAACAAAATAACCAGTAGAGCGAGATTTAGTACAACCCGAAGAATCCCGTAGTGACAACCCCATAAGTGTTTTCTTCTCCAAAGTCCCCGTAACAAGCGGCACAACAAAGCTTCAAACACTGGAATTTATACCAGCTTAAGCAACCAAGTGTCAACAGCAACGAGGCAAGAGAGGACATAACACGGAAGGAGTGCTAAGGCGACATAAGCGGAACACAACGCAACTTAATTATTTTCATAACTTGTAAATTATAATCCTAATAATACTAATAAAATTATTGAATTTATTGAAAATAAAATAAAACTCAACACGTGTCATATTTTCTTGTAACGGACCTGGACAAGGCTGAGTATACCCCAAAATAAAGTCGTTACAATATACATATACAGTGAGCAAAAAAAACTTGTACACTTGTTAAATTAAAATAAAAACACAGAGATTAAAATAAACCATAAGGAAGGGGAAGCACTTAATCTACGAATTCAAGTGCAGACAGATTTACGTCCATCATTTCCAAATATGTATTTCGAAGTGATGGACTTAAATCAGTATGGAGAAAGTAAGGGGAAGCACTTAATCAACGAAATATTTTTATTTAAATATATATAAATATATACATACATACTTATAGATTTTTGAACAGTTTGTCCTTTTTTGTTATCATTACTAGTTTAAAAAAAAATCTGGCTAATTTTTTTCACATGATTTTTGTTTTATTATCATTTTAAGTTAATTATTCAGTCACTTTTTAATTCCAAGGTTTAAAAAACTGCAGTCGAAACCAAAACCTGTCGAACAAAAAACGAAAATTTGTCTACAATTTTTCGCTTTTTGATTTGGTTTGACAGCGACTACTTACATTTACAGCCAATCCCACGATGTCACACGTTAACGTTCGCATAGAAAATTACATTTAAAACAAAAACAATTTCTTAAATTTGTTTTTGTGTTAAATGTTATTTTCTATGCGAACGTTAACGTGTGACATCGTGGGACAGGGTGTTAATGAATTTCAAGTAAAAGCAAAAGTTTTTTTTTGGCCAATGACAAATGAAAAAGTGGAAGAGATGGCAGCTTTTCAACTTTGACTGCAGTTTTTTAAACACTGCTTAAATCTAATATTACGTATGTATGCAGGTCAAAACAATAGTAATGAAATCGATGAGCCTGAAGTGATCTTATAGACTTGTGTGCTTAATTTTAATTTTTTTAACTGAATAAATGATCTCCATTTTATGTTATTTAAAAAAAAATAAGAGTTACTAAACAAAATTTACTATCGGCGACTTTTTTGTATTTTTTCACCGTTTTTGGCGATTTTTGAGTGCAATATTATATCAGCTATTTTTTGTATGCAATATTTAATTTAAAAAAAAAAATTCGAAAACTAAACAAAATTGATGTTTGGCGATTTCTGACATCCGGTTTGGCGATGGAGCTCAAAAAAATCTGACAACCCTGAGTGCTAATGGAGTAGGTAAACTTGTGTGTAAAGAGGGAATAATGAATAAAATAGATTATTTAAATATCCTGAAAAATAATTTGCCATTATCCGCCCAAAAAATGGGTTCGGGAATGTTTGTTTTCATGCAAGATAATGATCCAAAGCATTCGGCTGTTATCGGAAGGGCATGGTTGCTTTATAACACAAAAAAAGTTTTGCCTCATCCTCCCCAGAGCCCGGACTTAAATCCGATTGAGCATTTATGGCCTCATTTGAAAACAAAATTAAGAGATTACCTTAAAAAACGCTCTCAAAGATATCTGGAGTTCTATTCCCCAAGAAGTTACAAAAAATCTAGTCCATTCGATGACAAGAAAACTTTTTACTTCTAAAGAAGATAAAGGGCACCATACAAAATACTGAAAACCTAAATATTTTAATCTTTTGATATTTATTCTTATTTAAAGATTCATTGCAATTTAAAGAGAAGGATAAGTAATCATTGTATACAAACAAATGAAAAGTTAATTTCATTAGATGTGGTATCTCTATTTCCTAGTGTACCAGTCACTTTAGCACTTGAACTAATAGAGCAAAAACTGAACATAATAGAGCAATTTACGAAAATTGACAAGAGATTGTTTTTAAGAATTTTAAAGTTTTGTATAGAGGATAGCAGATACTTAAGTTGTAATGGGAAAGTATATACACAACTGAAGGGACTTCCAATGGGATCTCCTGTTTCTCCAATTGTAGCAGATATTGTAATGGAAAGATTACTTGATACATCCATTGAAAAATTAAATATTAAACCCAAAATAATGATAAAATATGTTGATGACATATTCTGCATTATTAATGAATGTGTGGTAGATAACTTGTTAGACACATTTAATGGGTTTAATAGTAATATTAAATTCACTTTGGAAATGGAAAGTAACTCAAAATTGCCTTTCTTGGATACTTTAGTAATAAGAAAGGGAAATAATTTGTTAAAAGATTGGTATCAAAAACCAACAGCATCAGGGAGAATTGTAAATTATTATTCAGGACACAGTAAAAGGATTATTATAAGTACTGCTAGAAATTTAATTAATAGGGTACTAACAATTAGTGACAAGGTTTTCCACAGGAAAAACATAATTAAAATTAGAAATATATTAAGGGAAAACAATTTTCCAAATAGTTTAAGTTATGAATTAATTAATCAATACAAAGATAGGAGTAATGGGAATACAAGAATTACCAGTACAATAGAACCAATGATATATAAATCATTATCATACATAGCCAATGTTTCGGAAAGAATAAAGGAATCGGGAATCTTTGACACTGACAAATATAAGGTAGCATACAAAGCTTATAACCAGGGCAAGGAAGTTCATGCACTTAAAATCGCAAAATATGCGCATAAAAAATGCACTAAAAATCGTAAAATATGCAAAAATAAAAGTAAAAAATATGCATTAAAAATATATTTATTTAACCATATTTAACAAAAACAAGTTAGAGTGCTATATTCGGCTGTGCCGAATCTTTGATACCCTCCACCGACAGTTCGAATGTTTAAGGAGTAATATCTGTATAATGTTATGTTTTAGGCGACTAAACTGTTTTCCGGTAGTAGGGTTTATATGGGGCCTAGGGTAAATTATAGACCGATCATCACGAAATTTCACAGCGTTATTTCTAGTCCTTTAAAACTGTGACGTACCAATTTCTGTTATGAAAGCATTATTAATTATGGTTTAAGGTGTACTAAACTGTTTTCCGGGTGTAGGGTTTCTATGGGACCTATGGTAAATTATGTACCGATCTTCACGAAATTTCACAGTATCATTTATAGTCCTCTAAAACTGTGACGTACCAAATTTTGTTATGCTAGCGTAATTTTTTACGGTTTTAGGCGTACTAAACTGTTTTCCGGGAGTAGTGTTTATATGGGGCTAAGGGTAAATTATGGATGGATTTTCACGAAATTTAACAGCGTGATTTCCAGTCAAATAAAACAAATTTTTGCAAAATCTTATCTCATTCCGTGCCTTGTTCCAGCATTTATGTTATTTTTTGTATCAAAATTATAAATTTTTTTAGGTGGTGGTTCCACATTTTGATTCATAGCTCTGGTCCTACTAAACCGATTTTGCTGGATTTCAATCCCAAGCTGCTTAGGATAACTTCAAGCAATTTGGCACCAAGTTTGTTAATTTCTTTTGAGTTGTTCGAAAGTGAGCGTGTTTTCAACAGACGGACAGGCGGACAGACGGACAGACAGACGGACATGGTTAAATCGACTTAGAATTGCTCAAGGACCCAGAATATATATACTTTATGGGGTCTGAGATGAATAATAAAAAAGTTTCCAACGGAATGACAAACTTAATATACCCTCTTCACAACTAATTGTGGTGGAGGGTATAAAAAAAACATAAATACATTTCATTCAGTTTTAAAAACTTAAAACATAGTTTAAAAATTAGTAGTAGATAAAGATATATTTACATATATAAATAAATAAGTTTTTTTTTAAGTTATCAAATGTAAAACTCATTATATTTGGAATTAAAACAGTTTTAAGCATTGAAAGTGTTCGTTCGACATCAACGGATGTAATAGGTGGATATTTAAAAGTGGTCAACTCCTTTGCAGAATATTCATTGTCTACAATTTTTTCTTGACTGGAAGGTAAATTAAAAATATTACCAATTTCTTTTACAAAAATTATAATCCTTTTTCTTCGACCTTTTTTATTAAATTTTATACTTTATTAAATTATTTAAGCTTAAGGTTACTTTTTTAAAAAATTAATTAAAATGTTTTTATTCGATATTTCGATTTCCGTTGGAAATCTTCTTCAGGAAATTTTTTAAATAAAAAAAAAAACGAAATATCGAATAAAAACATTTTAATTAATTTTTTTTAAAAGTGACCTTAAGCTAAAATAATTTAATAAAGTATACAATTTCTTTTACTTTTTTAAGTCCGGCATTCTTTTTTAAAACTGCATAAATTTTGGCTTTTATTTTTTCGCCGATTTGACCTTCTACTTTTCTTATTTTAATCACAGCGTCATCAACGAGTTTAACCGAGGTGCTCAATGAGTTAAACCCCTGAAGTTCGGTTATTGTCTCGACTAGAAACCCATTGTTTGAGTGTATAAATTCTAATTGAGCCTTTATATTAGGTACATTTAAAATATTGTTTACTTTTTTATCGCGACTGCATTATTTTCGTTAAAATTATTTACCACATCTTTAAATTCTTCAAAATTTTTGGCATAATACTCAACTGCCTGCAACCAGGTACCCCATCTTGTTATACATGGTTGAAACGCAAAGGTGACTTTAAAAACTTTCATGCATGGCATGAGCTTAGCATGTGACATGTAACATTTTTGAGTAAGATATCTTAAAAAAAGGTCAAGTAGAGCAAAATTTTATTTTTATTAAAGGATTCTAAAAGAGAAATTGAATCTTTGAAAGTTCGAGCTATTGAAGCATGATCCACCTTTTCCAACTTTACAATATTTAACAAAAATTAATGTTTACTCTGTTCTTCTTCTGCATCCAAGATCTTCTTCTGCATTCAAGATCCCAATTACGTAGAAAACGAAACGTCCTTCAGTGTCCATTGCTTCGTCAATAGACAGCCACAAATTATGTCACTTAATTCTTTTAACAATGTCACATAGTTGTATAGTGTACAACTTGGCGATATAAGTTTTTATAAGGGTTGATTCCGTAGGAATGGTTTCATTGTTATATTTGTTTAAAAAAATTCTATAATTTTGGTTGATTAGCTAATATAGAGGTATATCTGCAGACACCAAAGCATTATACAATTCAAAACTAAGCTTGCTAGTCTTATCCCCAAAACTTGATTTTCTTGAAATTAAAGTTTGCGAAACGTTTTCATAAATCTTTGTGTTTCTGGCTTTGAAGGTGCTGATTTACTTGAAATTTTTAAATGAAACACCTTTTTGTAAACTTTGCAAAAAAGTACTTTTCCCTCTATTTTGAATACTCAAAAACACACTTATTTAAAAGATTATTATACCCTTCACCACAGGTGTAAAAGGGTATATATAAGTTTGTCATAACGTTTGTAATTTCCACAATATTGATTTTAGACCCCATAAAGTATATATATTCTGGGTCCATATGAGAAGAGAAGTTGATTTAACGATGTCCGTCTGTCCGTCTGTCCGTCTGTCCGTCTTACGTTTGATATGTGTTTTCCGGATAATCCAGACATGATAGCGGCTAGGTTGTTTTACATTTATGTCACATATAGTCCACTATTTATTGCTATTGAAATTCAGCAAGATCGGTCCACAAATGGCTGAGATATGATCAAAAAACCACGACTGCCTCTAATTTTTTCCAAAAATCCCTTGTTGTTGTTGTATTTTTATTGCTTTTTTCTGTATATCTGGAGAACGGCAAGAGCCAAAGTTTCCAAATTAGGTACAAACATTAAGGTTGTCAATACACACCACCCTACAAAATGTGGGCGGGATTGGAGAAGTGGGCGTGGTACCTCCCGTACAAAAAAAAATAAAAATTGTATAAAAACCTAAATTTTAGGGCTGTCATATGTCCTATGGATATGACTTATATACCAAAATATCGGAAATTTTTAGTAGAACATATTTTATAAAAAACTCGGGAAAATCGGTTCAGATACGAAAAATTTATGACCAAAATATTAATTTTTTTTTGAAAAATACCCATTCTCAGGAACCATAGATCTTCCCGAGTCCAAGTTTTATAGCCAAAATAACTCATATAGTCCACCATTTCTTGCTATTGAATTTCAGCAAGATCGGTCCTCAAATGGCTGAGATATGATCAAAAAACCACGACTGCCTCTAATTTTTCCAAAAAAAACCCTTGTGGTTGTTGTTTTTTTGTTTTTTTATTTGAAACATGTACACATGCTTGTACATGATTGTTCGCTTTAATTGAAAAATACATACCTACAAATTAAACTAATAATATGACGAAGTATATTCTATTATAATGCTTTATTATTAACAAGGTTAATAGCTCAATGGTCTGGGCGGTTGCCCAAGAAGGTTTGTTTGTTATATTGCCGCGGTTCAAATCTCGGCATCTCCACCTTTACCAAACAAAAATTTTTTAACTTTTTCCATAAATATTTCTATAAACGATTTTAAAATTATTCAGCGATTTTTGATTTTTTCATTTTATTGACAATATAAATATGCATCGTTCGCCTTACATGTGAAACAAAAAACATATTTTACAATTTGTTTTTGGCTTAAATTTAAATACCTAAGTATGTACGAATATGCAAAAGTTATTTATGTGTATTGGTAGGCATTGTTTTCATGATTGTTGCTTTTTTTCAGTTATAGAGACGGATTGTCTCTTCTTACATTTCAATTCAAAAATCTTACACGTGTTGCCATATTATTTTTAAAAAATATTATTATTTCTAAAAAAAATCCCATTTGTTATTTGAAAACAAAACATTCAACAATAAGTATTTGCGTACGTAAATGTTTAATTTAATCAAAAAGCTAGAAACATTTAAGTTAGGATAATTTTATTGACGAACCCAATGACATAGAAACAGATCTTAAAATTTGTTCACAGCTTACTCTGACATTAGGCAAGGCAAAGAAATGCTAAAAATTATTTTGAAAACGCTACAAATAATTCTTAAAGTGGTTCATTATATTGTTTTAAATCCTTATACATTTAATTGACTCATTTTAAACAAAATTAAAATAAATGGTAATATTTAAACAAGTATTTAGGTAGATTTGATAAAGCATCAGATATAAATACCACAATTGGTTAACCTTGAAATTGGAAGGCCCTCTAATAAAAACAAAATACAAACGGTTTTATAGCTATTTTGATTTAAAAGAATTTACAGACATATTTAGACCAGATTATTTTTTTTATATTTTAAAAAAACAGTCATCATTAATTGCGTAAAAGTTAGTTTATAACAATTTATTTTAGTTTTAATCGCTAAAGCGGATCATACACTTGCAATAAAATTGTTCAATTTTACGTATTGTACAATTATATAGCCAATGTGTATGCGATATTCGATGGTAGCACAATATATTGGCAACAATCAAAAGACTTTTGATTTTTATTGCACAACGAAAAGAAAGTGAAATGTGTTGGCAACATTGTATAATGCTGTTTATGCTATTCCTATAGTTTATGTTCACCTTTTTATTGAATGAATGAAACCATTGTGCGACTTATTGCATAATATAGGACAAAATTTAAATAATATGGCGAATATCATATACAGTAATATTGCAAGTGTATGGGCCGCTTAAGACTATTTCATCCAACTTTAAAAATTAATCAAAAGAAGCTTAAAACATTTTTCTAAAAAGCTAATAAAATGCCAAATGGAAATTTTACAGCTAAATCTAAGTTTTTTGTGCTGAATTTACTTTCAAAAATAAAAAATTCCCACACTACTTAAAAGTCTTCATTAAAAATCGCCCAAACATGCAGGCTTATCGTCTTGTAAAAAAATAAAATGAAAATTTTTTTACAATAAAATAAGAATTATCCATTTCCATACGAAATTTCATTTTGACTACAACTATTTTTTTTAGTCAAAATTTATTATAATTTATTATAATACATAAAAAACTTAAGTTATATCAATACCTATTCTTCAATTTTTAAAATAATTCTAAAAAAGCTAGAAACATTCAATTAAAATGCTTAAAAAAATGCGAAGCGCTTAATGAAAGTATTTTAGCTAAATTAAAATTTTTAATCTAAGTAAAGCTGCAAAATTGCCAAAATGGTCACACTGCTTAAAAACCATACAAACAAGCAGGGCTATCCACTCTAAAAAAAATTGTATTTAGGGAATATTAGAAATGCCCTCATCATATAATTTTACGACTACAAAAAACCGCTAACATAACGAACAGTCATCTAGTGTCGTCAAAATATTAAAAGCAATCTTTGCCTTTTTATTGCTGACATTGACATTGAAAGTCATACCGTTGTTGTGTTTCTTGGTGTGCTTTCTGCAATTGAAGATCACACAAAAACGGGACGCTAAAATATCACACGTGTGATTTCAGTAGGCACATGTGATTTCAAATCACGTGATTTGAGTTAAAGTGATTTTCAGAACAGGCCTGATAATATCTTCTGCACAAAAGCGATTTAAAAGCATACACAATTTAAGCAATTTCTTGGTATGTTTATGTTGTATTATTGATAAATAAAAAACATTTAAATTGGTTTGCGACTTTTATTAACCAAAACGAAAGTTTACGTTTCAAAACGGTTAATGGTAACCCTGTAAAATAGTTGTTTTTTTTGTGGTTTTTTTCATTTAAAATACTTGCGGTAAACTTCTTTTTTTTTTATTTAATATTACCTTCTGTATTACACACAAACAACAAACACATACATACTTTAATTTAATATAAATAATTATGGATATCAAATACTCAAATCAACAACGACTTCTCATGCGGTTCGATGGTCGAACGGTCTAAACGGTCTGCCTCTTAACAATGTCTTATTGGTTTACTGGTTCGAATCCCATTCATTCCATTCTTTTTTTTGTTTTTTATTTTTTGTTTTTTTATTTTATAAATCTTTTTATCTAAAAAGAAATTGGTCAGTTTTTCACTTTTTAAAATTTGTTAAATATATTTATGAACTTCATATACGTATATTTTATACATATTTACGCCTTTTAATTTACCCTTTTTATACCCTTATTTTTATACCCTTCACCAGAGGTGTAAAAGGGTATATATAAGTTTGTCATTACGTTTGTAATTTCCACAATATTGATTTTAGACCCCATAAAGTATATATATTCCGGGTCCATATGAGAAGAGAAGTTGATTTAACAATGTCCGTCTGTCCGTCCGTCCGTCTGTCCGTCCGTCCGTCTGTCCGTCTGTCCGTCTTACGCTTGATATGTGTTTTCCGGGAAAACCAGACATGATAGCGGCTAGGTTGTTTTACATTTATGTCACATATAGTCCACCATTTCGTGCTATTGAAATTCAGCAAGATCGGTCCACAAATGACTGAGATATGATCAAAAAACCACGACTGCCTCTAATTTTTTCCAAAAATCCCTTGTTGTTGTTGTATTTTTATTGCTTTTTTCTGTATATCTGGAGAACGGTAAGAGCCAAAGTTTCCAAATTGGGTACACACATTTTGGTTGTCAATACACACCACCCTACAAAATGTGGGCGGGATGGGAGAAGTGGGCGTGGTACCTCCCGTACAAAAAAAAGTAAAAATTGTATAAAAACCTTAATTTTAGGGCTGTCATATGTCCTATGGATATGACTTATATACCAAAATATCGGAAATTTTTAGTAGAACATATTTTATAAAGAACTCGGGAAAATCGGTTCAGATACAAAAAAGTTATGACCAAAATTATTTTTTTTTTTTTTAAATACCCATTTTCGGTAACCATGGATCTTCTCGAGTCCAAGTTTTATAACACAAATAAATGGTAAATTTCTTGCTCAACACGTCGGTATATAAATCTGTCAAATCGGTTAAAAAATGGCTGAGTTATAATCAAAATACTGAAATCCCAAAAGTTACTCTTTTTTTATAATTAAGTTTGTTTTTTTATAATTAAGTTTGCTTAAATATATGTACACATATGTAGGTATATATATATATATATATATATATATATATATATATATATGCCTAAAAGCCAATTTAATGGAAATGTTATTTTTAAGCACGTTGGTATATAAATCTGCCAAATCGGTTAAAAATGGTTAAGTTATGTGCAAAATACTCCAAAAAAGGACTAAAAAAGAGAAAAAAGGACTAAAAGAGAGAAAAGAGAAAGATAGAATGAAAAAAAACAAACAAAAAATGTACTTGGACTTCAAGAAAAATTCTTGACAAAGTACGAAAAAACAGAAGTAAGGAAAAAACATGTAAAGTCAATTAAAATGGATAATCATTCAGTAAAAAAAGCAAATTTCGATCTACCAAAAGAAAGTGTTAAAAATACAAATTTGGTTTAAGGATTGATATTTGACTACTGACGTCAGCAGCCTTCGATAGCTGCGAGTGTAAGACGGCAAAACTATCTGAGGAGATCGAGTGGTTCCGATCGAAACATGTCATAGTAACCTGCCGGTTCAACCCCTAGTCACGTCAAGAATGAAAGATTATCAATAACAATTTTAATTAATTTTCATGTTGTAAAATTCCTTTCTTCATAAAAATAATTTAATGAAAATTAAATTTGATGAACTTAAGCCTAATTAAAAAATATTGAAAAATTTGGATTAAAAACCATAAATAGTTCAACAAAATAACCACAATACTAATTAAGGACTAAAAACATTAACATTTTTATAAAAACTAAAATTTTACAGCTGTATTATGACCTATTCATACGTTTTAAAAATTGTATAAAAACCTAAATTTTAGGGCTGTCATATGTCCTATGGAAATGACTTATATACCAAAATATCGGAAATTTTAAGTAGAACATATTTTATAAAGAACTCGGGAAAACCGGTTTTTTTTTAAATATCCATTTTCGGTAGCCATGGATCTTCCCGAGTCCAAGTTTTATAACACAAATAAATGGTAAATTTCTTGCTAAACACGTCGGTATATAAATCTGTCAAATCGGTTAAAAAATGGCTGAGTTATAATCAAAATACTGAAATCCCAAAAGTTACTCTTTTTTATAATTAAGTTTGTTTTTTATTTTATAATTAAGTTTGTTTTGTTTATAATTAAGTTTGCTTAAATATATGTACAAATATGTAGGTATATATATATATGCCTATAAGCCAATTTAATGGAAATATTATTTTTAAGCACATTGGTATATAAATCTGCCAAATCGGTTAAAAATGGTTAAGTTATGTGCAAAATACTCCAAAAAAGGACTAAAAACATTAACATTTTTATAAAAACTAAAATTTTAGAGCTGTATTATGACCTATTCATACGTTTTAGATATCAAAATATCGGAAATCTTTAGAAAAACTCGGAATATCGGTAAAAAAAAAAGTAATGTCAAAAATATAGTTTTTTCTTAATACCTATTTTCGTGAACCATAGAACTTCCCGACTACAAGTTTTATCACCAAAGTAAATGGTAATTTTATACTTTAAGATGTCGGCATGACCAAATACTGAAATTCGATCAAAACTTAACGTGCTATATATTAATTAAACTTTTAATATATTTAATAGCACGCAATCATGTGCAAATAATTAAATAAAACTAAACGATATATATTTTATAAATATACATGTATATATACATGTATTTAAATATATATATAAACTTCTGTTCTTTCCAAACCATGGTGAAGGGTATATAAGATTCGGCATAGCCGAATATAGCACTCTTACTTGTTTTTTTATATTTTTTCTTTTGGCATTTTTTTCCTTAAAAACAATTTATTTTATTAATACTTTTTGGATTTTAGGTCATACTTCTTACACCGTAAATCAAAAATATTATGTTGAGTTCTATTTTTTCTTCGCCGAACATTATTTTTATTTGCTGTTTCTTCAAGTAAAAAAAACCGCGAACAAAATGAAATGTCAAAAACTGTTTTATTGTTACTTCTACAATTATGTGCACAATTATACAAATTGTATAGTTTTTGTATGTGCTACTTTTTAAAGGTAAAAGAAACAAGGTGAATTTATAATAAAATGTAGGTAATTCAGTACCAAACACCAACATGTTGTTTTTGCTCCTATTTTGACTGTTTGACAGCTTCAGGACTGAAACAACTATAACCAGCTGATTCACTGACTACACCTTATAATGAATTCGCCTTGAACAGAAAGATATTTCTAAACAAAAAACTAAGAAAAGAGCAATTTTTTTTATAAATATTACAAAATATGACGAAAAATGTGAATTTATAACAAAATATGACGAAAAATATGTATTTATTTAAAAATATGCAAAAACATGCATTTAAAGCAAAATATGCAAAAATATGCACTAACAAATTGATGCCATTTTACTGGAAATATTGTGATTCGCAAAGATATTAACTTTAGGTGGTTCTCAGAGTACCGACAACAAACATGCATTTGCATGAAGTCCCTTGCCCTGCTTATAACACATTGAACAGTTTATTTAGCAAGACAAAAGATAGAACTAGTAAATGGGATATGTCAAACATTGTTTACAAAATTCCTTGCAAGGGAAATGATAATGAAAGATGCAACCATGTTTACATAGGTACAACGAAGAACAAATTAAGGACTAGAATTGCGGGACATAAATCCGATCAAAAATATAGGGACATTAATTCTAAAAAGACAGCATTAGGTCATCATTGTTATCAATCTAATCACTATCCAAATTTTAAAGAAGTATCGGTTTTAAACACTGAAACTAACTACAAACGCAGATATATATTAGAAATGTTACAGATAATTAATACACCAACGGCACAGAAAATAAATTTTAAAGCAGACACAGAACATATAGCGAATAATTATAGGAATTTAGTTATTAAGGGATAGAAGATTAGATATAATAATATAAATATAGGTACCTATCGCAGCCTTGGAACAAGAGGGTTCAATTTGTTACTAAAATACATGAAAACTAGGTCCTTCTTGTCCTTAGGTCACGATATACATATTAGTTTGTAAGAATGAAAATAAGTTTAATTGTGTAAGATAAGATAAAAATAAGTTTAGTTTAAAAAATTTTTTATTTTATAGGAATTTTCATTAGCCAAAATATTTTTTTATTACTGTAAATATGGTTTTCGAATTAGGTTTGTAGATAGGAAATTTTTTCAGTTTATATGAATTGTTTTACTTTAGTTAAATTTTTATTTTTTGTTATAATGGTTTTTGAAAAATTTTTTTATGACAAATAGGTTTTTGAATTTAATTTATGAGAAAATTTTTTTCATAATTTTGTTATCGTTTTTGTTATTATTAAAATTTTTAAATTTAATTTCCTGACGATGCTCAATCAATATCATTTTTTATAAATAAAAAGACCTAAAGCTTAAATAATTAAATAGAAACTGGGAATTATTGCCTTCCGAGGGTTACTTTGTATTATATTCAACATTTTTAATTTTTCGAATTTATTCTATGAGCTAAATTTCAGTTATGTATTTTATAAAGCTTTTTTGTAATAGTTCTATTCCTTCAATTTTTCAGAATTGACTTTATACACTGGTTACATAGCGACGACAGCTATGCAAATTAATTGGTTAAATATAAAAAATATCTCAGTACCCATTGCACAGAAAATATTCCGCTCAGTACACCGGATTATGTACATAGATCGCTCTATTGACAATTTTGACAGTTTTCTGAAACTAGCTGTTCAACATTCCAGCGATACCCCCAAAAAAATTAAAAATACTAAAATATATTCTTCAGATGTCGAGCGGCTCTTGACTGAAAAAAGGAGAGTTCGAAGAGAGTGGCAACTTTACAGATCCCCGCAACTTAAGATTTTATTAAAAGAGTAACTGTTGCTGCAAGAGCAGCTATTCCCCTCAGATTTGAGTTAAGAGAAATCGAAAAGGCTATTTGTGACTTAAACACTAAGAAGGCACCTGGTATTGATAAAATCAGTAATAAAATGCTTTTGGAGCTACCTCGCATAGCAAAGAAAATTATTCTTTTTATTTTTAATGCTATTTTACGCCTTGAATACTATCCTCAAAAATGGAAGGTTTCCTTAGTTACCATGATACCAAAACCAGGTAAAGATCATACAAAAGTTGGGTCTTATAGGCCTATTAGCTTATTATCAAATATGTCAAAGTTGTTTGAGAAATTATTAGTTTCATTAGTTTCAAAAAACACCGATTTTAAGTGTAAATAGATGTATTCCCATGGCCCAATTAGTAGGTCTGCGCGCAACTACAACAATCCAACAACAGAAAAAACAACACGCATTTTGTTTGTGTAAAAAATGATAAAGATGTCAAGAACAAAAGCAATTGTTTGTGTAATAAATGGTGGAAATGTCAAAAGCAATTGTTACAAAAACAATTGCACGTATAAAACACAACTCTGCAAAAAATCAGCAGGCGTTTCAAGCAGACCTACTAATTGGACCATGATGTATTCCAAATCATCAGTTCGGATTTAGAAGAAAACACAGCACAATCGAACAGACTCATCGAATAGTAAATGTCATAAGAAAAGCATTTGAAGAAAAGAAATATTGCTCAGCACTCTTCATCGATGTTTCGCAAGCTTTTGATAAAGTCTGGCATGAAGGCTTATTACATAAATTGAAGCAAAATTTACCAGCAAACACACAGAAGCTGCTAGAAAGCTACTTAGTCGGTCGTCAATTTATTATTAAAGAAGGAAATTTCTTAAGTTCACCTCAGCCCATTGCCGCTGGAGTCCCACAAGGCAGCATCCTGGGCCCCATATTATACTTAATTTATACTTCGGACATGCCAACAAGCAACTATACACAAACAAGCATCGCGTTACTTACAGCATCATATATTTCAACTAGAAATATGGTTACGACAATGGAGGATAATGGTCAATGAGCAAAAATGCGTACATATAACATTCACTTTGCGCCGGGAATCTTGCCCCCCTATTACAATCAATAATCAAATAATTCCTCAACATTCGCATGTAAAATATCTCGGTATACATCTGGATCGGCGATTAACGTGGAAATGCCATATAGAGGCAAAATTAACTCAAATGAAACTAATAAGCCAATGAATTTGAAGAAATTCTGTCCTTAGTCTCGATTGCAAGCTTCTACTTTACAACTCTATCTTAAAGCCTATCTGGTGCTACGGTATTCAACTATGGGGCACTGCCTCGGCCTCTAATATCGACAAAATTCAAAGGCGCCAAAATAAACTTCTTCGTATAATCACAGCAGCTCCCTGGTATGTTAAAAACTCAAACATTCATAAGGATCTCAATGTGCCATTAGTTAAAACTATGATTACAAAATATGCAATAAAATATTTAAAAAGGCTTGAACAACACCCAAATCCACTAGCTCGAAATATTTTAAATCATGGCGGCCACACTCGCTTAAGAAGAAGAGACACTGCAGCACTTACCCAATTAGATGAGCGATAAACACCTATATAAGTGAACAGAACCCGTGATGAAGAAAATTTTGTCTGGCACTGGCAGGACATTAAATAACGTATTAGGTTAAGATTTGATTAATTATTGTTAGTTCATATTTAATATATGAAGATTCAATAAAAAATAATGACAAAAAAAAAACAAGTAAGAGTGCTATATTCGGCTGTGCCGAATCTTATATACCCTTCACCATTGTGCGAGCAGAATACAGAGCAACTAGACAAAAACTAAATAAAACTGGTAAATATTTTTTTTTTTTAAATAAGAGACAACCGGTTTTGAACTTCGCTTTTCATAAGGGCCCAGAATATATGTACTTTATAGGGTGTAGGATCAATATTGTGGAACATACAAACGGAATGACAAAGTCATATATACCCTCTTACCTTCGGTGAAGGGTATAAAAAGAGTAATTTTTGTGGATTCAGTATTTAGGTTATAATTCTGCCATTTTTTAACCGATTTGGCAGATTTATATACCGACGTGTTGAAGAAGAAATTTACCATTTACTTTAGTTATAAAGCTTGGACTCGGGGAGATCTATGGTTCCCGAAAGTGGGCATTTAAAAAAAAATAATTTAATTTTGGTCATAACTTTTTTGTATCTGAACCGATTTTCCCAAATTTTTTATAAAATATGTTCTACTAAAAATTTCCGATATTTTGATATATAAGTCATATCCATAGGACATATGCCAGCCCCAAAATTTAGGTTTTTATACAATTTTTAATTTTTTTTTGGACGGGAGGTACCACGCCCACTTCTCCAATCCCGCCCACATTTTGTAGGATGGTGTGTATTGGCAACCTAAATGTGTGTACCTAATTTGGAAACTTTGGCTCTTGCCGTTCTCAAGATATACAGAAATAAAAAAAATACAACAACAAGGGATTTTTGGAAAAATTTAGAGGTAGTCGTGGTTTTTTGCTCATACCTCCGTCATTTTTGGACCGATCTGGCTGAATTTCAATAGCAAACTTAAACGGAGTATATTTGACATAAATATACATCAACCTAGTCCACATCATTTCTGGGGTTTTCGGAAAACCCATTTCAACATACACACGGACAGACGGAAAGACGGTCAGACGGACAGACGGACAACCTGATTTGAACTTCGCTTTTCATAAGGACCCAGAATATATGTACTTTATAGGGTGTAGGATCAATATTGTGGAACATCCAAACGGAATGACAAAGTTATATATACCCTCTTACCTTCGGTGAAGGGTATAAAAAATACACTACCAGACTATTATACTGTCATTTCAGAAAAATTGAAGGAATAGAACTATTACAAAAAAGCTTTATAAAATACATAACTGAAATTTAGCTCATAGAATAAATTCGAAAAATTAAAAATGTTGAATTAAATAATTAAAAGTAATTATTTTAATCTTTTTTAAAGTTACGTTAAGTTTTTTGTCCTGTACAACTTTTTTTTTGTTTGTGAGTTTTAGCATTGTTGTTTAACGCGTTGTTATACCCTCCACCAGGGTTGTCAGATTTTTTGAGCTCCATCGCCAAACCGGATGTCAGAAATCGCCAAAAATCGCCAAACGTCGATTTTATTCAGTTTTTGTAAAATTTTCTTTTTTTTAAACTAAAGTTTGCATTCAAAAAACGCTAGTATAATTTTTCAGTCGAAAATCGCCAAAAACTGAGAAAAAATACAAAAAAGTCGCCGATGTAAATTTTGTTTTGTTTCTGTAATTTTTTTTTTAAATAACATAAAATGGAGATCATATACATATGTATTCAGTTAAAGACTTAAATTAAGTACACAAGCCTTTAAGATCGTACACTTCAGCCTCATCGATTTCATTACTGGAGTTTTGACCTACATATTATTAGAATTACATACATACTATTAAAATTAAATAGTGACTGAATATAAAATTCACTTAATAGGTATGTATTTTTATATAAGTAATGATAACAATAATGACAAGTTGTTAAACAAAATTGCCGAAATAATATAAATGGTAAAAATAGCCAAGTTAATCGCCAGTTATATCAGAAATCGCCATAAAAGTCGCCAATCGCCAAATCCCATCGCCAAACACTTTTCAAAATCGCCACGTTTGGCGAGAAATCGCCATATCTGACAGCCCTGCCCTCCACCACAATTAGTTGTGAAGAGGGTATATTAAGTTTGTCATTCCGTGTGAAACTTTTTTATTATTTATCTCAGACCCTATAAAGTATATATATTCTGGGTCCTTAAGCAATTTTAAGTCGATTTAGCCATGTCCGTCTGTCTGTCTGTCCGTCTGTCCGTCTGTTGAAAACACGCTCACTTTCGAAAAACTCAAAAGAAATAAACAAACTTGGTGTCAAATTGCTTGTAGTTATCCTAAGCAGTTTGGAATTGAAATCCAGCAAAATCGGTTCAATAGGATCTGAGCTAAGAATCAAAATGTGGAACCACCACCTAAACAAAATTGATAATTTTGTTACAAAAACTAACATAAATGGTGGAAAAATGCACAGAATGATATTAGATTTCGCAACAGTTCGTTTTATTTAACTGGAAATCACGCTGTAAAATTTGTTGAAGATCCGTGCATGATTTACCCTAGGCCCCATATAAGCCCTACTCCCGGAAAACAGTATAGTAAGCCTAAAACCCTAACTAACAATGCTATCATAACAAATTTTGGCACGTCACAGTTAAATAGGACTAGAAATGAAACTATTAAGTTTCGTGAAGATCGGTCCATAATTTACCATAGGCCCCATATAAAACCTACTTCCAGAAAACAGAGTAGTACGCCTAAATCCGTAAAAAATAATGCTATCATAACAAAATTTGGTACATCAAAATTTTTTGGAACTAAAAATAAGACTGTGAAATTTCGTGAAGATCGGTCCATCATTTACCATAGGCCCCATATAAACCTTACTCCCGGAAAACAGCTTAGTACGCCTAAAAACGTAAAAAAGAATGCTATCATAACAAAATTTGGTACATCACAGTTTTATTGAACGAGAAATAAGACTTTAAAATTATGTGAAGTACGGTCCATCATTTACCATAGGCCCCATATAAACCTTACTCCCGGAAAACAGCTTAGTAAACCTAAATACGTAAAAAATAATGTTATCATAACAAAATTTGGAACATATAAGTTTTACAGGACTAGAAATAAGACTGTGAAATTTCGTGAAGATCAGTTCATAATTTACCCTAGGCCCCATATAATCCTTACTCCCGGAAAACAGCTTAGTACGCCTAAAAACGTAAAAAATAACGCTATCATAACAAAATTTGATACATCACAGTTTAATAGAACTAGAAATGACACTGTGAAATTTGGTGAAGATCGGTGCATAACTTACCATAGGCCTCATATAAAGCCCACTCTGGTAAAATAATTAAATACGCGGTAAACTTTCTTCCAGTTTAGCTTCATATGGCCAGAAAAAATGTTATGCAATTTTGTGATATACGGTCCATAATTTTCCTTAGATTCCATTTTAGCAGCCTTCTGAAATTTACTACAAAAGCTTATACTAATTGCACCGCTGTATTGAAATTTATGTTTTTAATACCAGAAATCGTTCTGCAGAATTTGGGATGATTGGTTCATAGCTTACCATGGCTTTTATATAATTTGTTCTCTTGAAAATCATTTAAGTTCATCTTAAACTGATATTCTACTCAAACTTTTTAAAATTTATTCTGATTGTCGATCAATAATTTTATATAGGTCTAAACCGCAACAAATTTTAATGCAGATGTCTGTTTTTACAAAGATTATAGTAATAAATAGACATCATACAGATATTACTCCTAAAACATTCGAAGTGTCGGTGGAGGGTATCAAAGATTCGGCACAGCCGAATATAGCACTCTAACTTGTTTAATTTGCAATTGTTATGTGCTAAAGTTTTTAAACGCACGGCACACGTCGACAAACTAACGCGTGTAATGTAGTTTCTACCTTTAGAAATTGATTGGTCTTGGATGAGCCTTTAGTTTTTTTAAGTTATTGTGTTTAGTTTTTGTCGTTTAAGTTTTTGTTTTTTGATTTTATAAATAAATAGCAAAGTTGTTAATCTGCTTTTCGTTTTTAAAAAAATATCGTAATATATATTATAATCATCCATCTTTAACTTTCAAACGCTATCCCGGTAAATTTTTAAAAAATAGTCAGCCAAATTGGACTCGCCTTTTTGAATTTTAAAAATCTGACTTTAAATTCATAATCACCTATCGCAAAAACCTTTGCGTAACGATTTTAAAACAAATCTGATCAATTTAAAAAAAAAACTAATCCGCCATATTGGATCCGCCATTTTAGATTTTTTAAATCGAATACCAGAGTCGTAATTAGCGACCCCGAAAACCCCTTAGTGGCGAGTTTCAAGCCAATTATATCAATTGCAGAAAAGTTTGTCAAATCGGACTATTTTTACTTTTTTTTTAAGTGGCTAGTTTGAAGGTAGTTTATGACAAAACTAATGCAGTTAGAAAGCAGCGGGTTGTCTACTATAATAATCACAAAAAAAAAGTAAAAACCGATTTTTTCGACTCATATGTCCCTTTTTACTTTGCCTGTCACATATTCTTTATGAGGTGGGGTGTTAGATTAATATTAAAAAATTTCTACACAGGATGAATAACTTAGTATTTAGCTATCGGCCCTTAATCTACCGCTTTGAAAAATCATTTAAATACGCCTAAGACCGTAGCTTATATAAATATTGTGATAAAATTAAGTCCAATTTAGCTTTACATGGACAGAAATAATACCATGAAATTTTGTGATAAGCTGTCCATAATTTACAATCTCATTTAAAGCAGCCTTCTGAAAAGCACTTTAAAACATTTATAACCCTTAAAAAATCACTGCTGTATTTAAATTCGGTCTATTTTAGTTTTTTATAATACCAGAAATCCATGGGTCCAATATAAATTCCCCTCCTTAAATTCAATTTAGTACGCCTAAATCTGCTACGAATCAGGATATTTTATTTAAATTAATTCTAATAAAGTTTTTTTTGACTAGGAATAAAAAACATAAAACTTTCTAATGGTCGGCCAAAATTTATCATAGGACCAAACTACAAGCAATTATACTGACGTAGGTTTTGATAAAGATTGGTTAATAACACTGTGCTCGAAATTGACACTTTTTTTAAGACAAGCCGGGCACATGGTGTTTTAGCATAATTCGGGTACGCTGAATCCAATGGTGCCCACCGTTTTTTTAGGTAAGCTCTTGTTTTCGAGATATACCGTTATTTTGAAAATGGAGGAGGTTGCACAACATATATTCGCGTTACTCAAAAACAGATTAGTTTATTAAAAAAAACAAAAAAAAAACTGAAATTTCGCAATAAAATTTCCTTTAAAACTTAGTACAACTCAAGGCGAATTCATACAAGGTGGTCTTATTTTGAAAACGTTTTACAGCACTGTAAAATATTTTAACGTTGTGTCAAAAATTCAAACAAATATTTGATTTTGTTTTTATATTAAATTGTGTTTTTTTGAAATGTTTTAACTTAAAAAAGTTTTAAATTTTACAATTTTAATCGCAAATTATAGAATTTAGTTAAGATTCCCCAGAACCAACAGGACGGTATACCATTTTGACACAAGGGTATTAATCAGCTGTTGCTTACGTAGCAAGATAAGTTCACCTGGTGTAAATTCGCCTTGGTACAACTTTTTTGTAATATGAACAGTCGGTTTTGATATATCGGGTGATTTTTTAACTATTATCTTTTTGGCACCACTGGTTTAAACAGCTGACGCACGTTTCGTGTTTTGTTTCACGGTCAAACATCTTCACTGAACAACCTAAACAAAAGCGGCAAGCGTTTTTTTAAACATGAAAATTTTATTTAAAAACAATTTCAATACAACACACCGACATAGCGATCTGTCAAATAAGATTTATCAGCCGGGTGGTTTCTAATTCGCATTCTAATGGTTTGTTTCGTATAAATTGTATGCAAATGAGAATTTTTGACATACAAAAAACGCTTCCGCTCTTATTTAGGTAGCTCAGTCAGTTTGGTCTATAATTTAACCATGAATCGTCTTACAAACGAACAACGCTTGCAAATTATTTAATTTTATTATCAAAATGCGTGCTCTGTTAAGAAAGTTCATCGCACGCTTCTTGTGTTCAGCGACGAAGCTCATTTTTGGCTCAATAAGCAGAATTGTCGATTTTAGAGTGAAGATCAGCCAGAAGCATTGCAAGAGCTACCAATGCATCCAGAAAAAGTCACAGTTTGGTGCGGTTTATGGGCTGGTGGCGTCATTGGACCGTACTTCTTCAAAGATGATGCGAATCGTAACGTAACTGTGAATGGTGAGCGCTACCGTGAGATGATATCCAACTTTTTTTGCCCAAAATGCAAGAGCTTGACTTGCATGACATGTGGTTTCAACAAGACGGTGCCACATGCCACACAGCACGCTTAACAATGGACTTATTGAGGGGCGAGTTCGGTGAACATTTTATTTCACGTTCGGGACCGGTCAATTGGCCGCCTAGATCGTGCGATCGTGTTAAAGCTCATGTCTATACACACGTGCCCGCTTCAATTGACGCATTGGAAGACAACATTAAAGCATTTATTCATGAGATACCGGCCGAAATATTGGAAAGAGTATGCCAAAATTGGACTAAGCGGATGGACCATTTGAGGCGCAGTCACGGCCAACATTTGCATGAAATAATCTTTAAACATTAAATTATATGGACCGTACTATCGATTCAAATTAAGATTTCATGCATTTTCTGAATTGTATGTGTTTTTTTTAACTTTCCTATAGCTCTTAAAAAATCACACCTTATAATTTTTTTTTTTTTTTTTTTAGAAAAAACATAAATTTTTTATCAAAATGTCGAAATTTTTGTTTTTTAAAAATTCATAAAAATTTAGGAAATGCAGCTAGACATATAAAAAACGAAGCTACTAACAAAACAAGCCATTTATGATTAAAATCTGTTAGCAACTTTTGATTTTATTCACAAAAGTCGAAAAATTTTAATTAATTCATAAAACGCAAATTAAAAGCCTAAAAACAAAAATTTCGCATTTTGATAAAAAAATTATATTTCGAAAACGACTGCTCATATTAAAAAAAGGTGTACTAAGTTTTATATTTATTTTTTTTTTTTTTTTTTTTTTTTTTAATAAACTAATCTGTTTTTGAGTTACGCGAATATATCGACCCATTTGCGCGAAATTATCGTATATGCCAATTTTTTTGAAATTGAGTTTTTGATGCAATCTTGTTCTACATTCAGAGAGACGTCGCCTGACAAAATATTGTAGGCAAGTTCCACTTCGTTGCTCCAAAAATTGAATATATATTTTCATATTTATATCGCAAGTGAAAGCAGAGAAAAGTATAAAAATGGCTCTCCTGTAAATTTGGTTTTTGTAACATACGATAACTTCGCGCAAAGGGGTCGATATGTTGTGCAACCTCCTCCATTTTCAAAATAACACTATATCTCGAAAACAAGAGCTAACCTAAAAAAACGGTGGGCACCATTGGATTCAGCGTACCCGATTATGCTAAAACGCCATGTGGCCGGCTTGTTTAATTTTGCAACTAGCATAGTGTAATTTATAGATCCGATATACAGCCCATTCCTGATATATTTTAACTGTCGGTAGAGGGTATGAAAGATTCGGCATAGTCGAATGTATCACTCTAGGTTGTTTTTTTTTTTAAGACAATTTAAGTGATGTTTTCGTTTTAATATTTCTCTAATGGACATTTTAAATGTCAACTTTAACCGAACACAATATTTTAATATTTTCTTTCTTTTAACAACAAAAAGAACAGCAAACTGAACAATTAAAATTTTATGTATGTGTAAATTTTAATTAAATATAAATTGTCATTACAAGCATAATTGTTTTATAGTTGGGCTGGTGACATGAGTTTTGGTGTATTCGAATGACATTGGAACTTAACACGAAAATTTTACAATAAAAGAGTTTTAAAGAGTGAAAATGTTTTCATTCACTAATAGTAAACTCATAAAAAAATCCGCAAAATCTTTTAAACTTTGCATTTTTTTAAGATAATTAAACAAATTTTGTTAATTTTTAGTGGAAAATATAGAAGTTTTTGTTTTTGAGTTTATAAAATTAAACTGTCAGTTAAGGCATGGCTCAATAGAATATTGGAAAACATTAGATTAATGTTGCGTTCAAGCAAACTTTATCACTAATAATTCCATTTTCTCAAAGATCCACAACTACTATGTATAAGTAAAAGGCACAAGACTTTATTTTTGTTCAGAAAATGCTTGTTATATTGTAAAAATATTTTACAAGAAATGCAAATACTTATTTCTAAAGCTAAAAGCTGAAAAAAATTGTCATAATAATTATCTCTGTACAAAGGCTTACACACGCGGTTGCCCAGGAAAACCACAGATTTTTCATTTGCTCTTGTGCAAGCCTTATATTCAACTCCGCTATTTGATTAACATTAAGAAAAATTGTAAAAAGCCACAAAATAAAAAATCGATTCAAAAATATTTAAATTTATTTTGTATTTTTATGACAGCTATGAAAGGTGCTGTATCATAATATGATTGCTTCTAAATTTATTATGATTAACATGATGATAATATGATTACTTCTTAGCTTATTATGATTAACATGACAATAATATGATTAATTTCTTAGCTTATTATGATTAACATGACAATAATTTGATTACTTCTTAACTTAGTATGATTAACAGAATAATAATATGATTAAGGGAAAAATATTATGATGTATGAGTATGAGATGTATGAGTATATTTAGTCATAATATGATTCAATAATAATCTTAATATGGTGACTACAATCATAATTCTTATCATAATATGTTGCTCTTAGAATATGTTTACCACAACCATGTTTTTTTCTTTGCGTGTGTATTTCTTTATATAATTGTTGTTGCATATTCAATCACAAGTTTAAAATATTTACCGCGATTTCACCAAGTTCAGTTAAAACTAACTATTACCTTAACTTCCAGCTTACAATATGCTTTGACAGCTTAAACTGATAGTCAATTATAGCTGAACTTGGTGAAATTGGGGGTTACTAATTAAAACAAATGGTTATGTTTTCGTCAAAAAAACACTACTGTTTTTTTCTTGATTGTACAGTTTTTTTGTATTCAATGCACTGTTTTTCCGAATTTAAAATCTGGCTACCCTACTTGTGGCAGAAGGCCTGTTTGTAAATGCTTCATTGCGATTTAAATTTTTTTAATATTCATCTAAGACCCCATAAAGTATATACATATGTATATTCTGGGTTCATGAAAAATTTAAAGTCGGTTTAGCCATGTCCTGCTGTTGAAAACACGCTCACATCCAAACTACTCAAAGGAAACAGAAATTCAGGCAAATGGGTTCAGTGGGACAGAAGTAATGTATCCAAATCTGAAACAACCGCTCTAAAAAAATTAATAATTTTGTTACAAAAAAATAAAATTAAAATGATTGGTGTTGGAATGTGCAGATAATTATAAGATTTTGCAAAAATAGGTTTTATATAACTAGATTTTATACTACCAAATTTCGTGATCATCGGTCCATAAATAACCACTCTCGAATAACACTTTAAAATTTCTTAACCCGTAACGAATGATAGTATTATAGGTTAATTTGGTATGTCAGAGTTTTAAGCACTAAAACACTTTACCAAATTTCGGGAAGACATCGTCGGTTGATTATTTAATTGTCGTTTGTTGTATGTAATTTATATCCACATACGACAATTAAATAATCAACCGACGATATATTAAAGTCTACTCTCGGCAAACAGCTTAGTACGTCTTAAATCTTAACGAATAATGCTATTGTACTAAACTTCGGTCGGTATTAGGCTTATAAGGCAAAAATCACACTGTCAATTTTCTGGAAAATTAATGATTTAAATACGACTTAAACTGTACTTTCTGTAAAATTTGGTCTTATTTAGCTTTATATGGCCAGAAATAACATTATGCAATATTATACTTATATAAAGTATAATATTTAATAAATAACGTCGAAGAAAAAGGATTATAATGTATTATGCAATATTCTGATAATCGGTCCATAATTTACCATATGCCTCATATAAAGCAGCCTTCTAAAAATGATTGGTTAGTAATCATTTGATATTCAATCTAATCATTGAGGTATTCAATCTGTCGGTGGAGGGTATCAAAGATTAGGCACAGCCGTGTATAACATTCTAACTTGTTTGTGTATACGTTTGGCGAGAAATTAATAATCTTGCAATACAATCCGAATCAAGGTAAATTTATAGCAGGTAGTTTTATTTGCTTGTTTTGTGATACAAACTGTCAAATGCTGTATAGTAAACAAGTTTTTTGTCTCTATCTTTTAACTTTTTTGTCTCTTATCAACCCCTTTGCTGTTTGACAGTTCGTATCGCAAAACAACAATAAAAAGCCCTGTTGTGTGTTTTATTGTACAATTGTTGTAATCTCGCGGTTACCTGCTATAAATATACCTTGATCCGAGTTCAATTTTAAATATAATACAAATTCTTAGGAGCGAAAACTCCATAAAAGAAGAAACAAGTAAGAGTGCTATATTCGGCCATGCCGAATTTCGTATATCCTTCACCATTGTGCGATAAGAACAGAAAGTAGTAAGTACCGTTCTTTAGTTATAAATAAATCTGTTTTGTGTTACGACAATTTTTTTGTCGGATGTGGTCTATTGATAACCAAGATGATTGTACTTAGTTCGGAAACTTTTGCTTTTGCCGTTCTCCAGATATACAGAAATCTAAAATATCTTCTTGTGGGAAGTGCCACGCCTACTTCACTAATTCCGCCCCCATTTTGTCGGATATCGTGTATTAATAACCAAGATGCTTGTACCTAATTTAGAAACTTTAGCTCTTGCCGTTCTCCAGATGTAATAATATATAATGTCTTTGTACGAAAGGGGCTACGCCCAATTTCCAATCCCACCCATATTTTTAGAGAGTTTGTGTGTTGATAACCCACCTATTTCTACCAAATTTGGACAATTTTTCTACCAAATTTGGAAAAAAACAGATAATAAGCAATTAAATAGGATCAACCGATTATACTTTAAAGAAATCAACCCTGCAAAACATTAACGGCCATTTTCACCAAGTTCGGTTAAAACTAACTTTCGATTAAAGTTCCGGTTACCAATATGTTTTGACAGCTCTAACCGATAGTTAATTATAACCGAACTTGGTGATAATGACCGTAAGACGTCAAATTCATATTTTAAATGCAAGAGGTTGTTAGAAGTTACTTTCAAAGATCACCAAGAAAAAATGTTCACCGAAATTTGGTCAATTAAATCAAGTAATGCTGTTTCAAACAATTGTTTAATCGTTTTAATTAATTTGCTTTAATTGAAAACAAAAATTTTAATGTTTGTGTGTATATTTGCAAATATAAAATATAAATTTAAAGTTTCAAACAATTTTTTAATTGTTTATATTAACTTTGTTGATTGAAAAAAATATTTTGATTTGTGTATACGTTTTATATAGCCTCTTTTGCTGGTGGTCACATTTCAATTAAACCTATTGATTGAAACTCGACAGCAAGAAAAACTCAAACTTACAATCAGTTCTTAATTAATAGTACAAATTTCTAACAAATATGTTAATTGAAGTTGGGTTTTCATTTTTTCTGAACACTTAAAAAAAAATCATGATATAAAATTCTCCTTGTAAATTTGTCATTTCTGGCGGATTTTGTAAACGTTTGGATAAAGTGCTTTGTTGTTTAACTAAAACAATCGACTAAAAACAAGTCAAATACCATAAATATTTCATAATTCGAGAAAAAAAAATACGTATATTCCAAATAAAAACCGTTAAAAAATTCAAAATTTTGAAAACTTACCTTTATAAAAATCTATGTTGAAGGGTATTTTAGATTCGACAAAGCTAAATAATATAATTTTTTGTAATAATATATATAAATATCAAGATCTCTAATGAAGATCGCGATAAAATAAATATACAATGCTCAGAAACAACATTTTTGTTATCTGTTCGTGAGTAAGCGTGCAAACTCACGAACAGGGGTGCCAGATAATTTTGATAGAAAATCGGCATATTAAAAAAAAATCGGCATTATCGGCACTTTAATATAAAAAAATCGGCAAAAAACGGCAAATTAAAAATACCTATTTTAAATACAATTAAACCTATTCTTATGCTATGTTCACATTTGGGTTTTTAAACGCGTTTAAGCAAAATGTTGATTTAGCTAATCAAAGCCGTTCACATTACATTTGAGATGATTAAGATGACAGATGATTAAGAAAAAACACACACACAAAAAAACAACAAACAAATTTAAATTTCTTTAAAGTATTAAAAATGGATAAAAACACTTTTATAAAGTTATCAGAAGATTATTTTAATCAATTTAATGATGAAATTGTGAAAATTTATGAATTATTTAAGGAAAAAAAATAAAAACATTAAGCAGACATCTTGGCCGGTTGTACACGATCATGAGTGATTCTACATTATTAGGGTATGTTCAGTGGATTCTGTGTGGTTTATGAAGTGATTTAGTTGTAATCATGTCGATTTGAAGTGATTAACAAATCACTTCAATGTATGGGTAATCATCTCGATTTTGATGTGATTAGAGCTTAATCACGTTCGAGCTGCTTAAACGCGTTTAAGAACCCAAGTGTGAACATAGTATTACTTACAAATAAGAACAATTCAGAATTATCTTATGTTTATAACTTATGAAATTTCAAACGAATCAATCAAAATGAACGTTTTACAAAGAAATTGTAGTTAAATATAAAGTTTTTTTTAACTTTCTTATAATTAAGTATATTCCATATACAAATGTTTGAGTTTGACATTTTTATTAAATCCGGTTTAATATGTATATCAAAACAGTTTAAATTATTAATTTTTAAATAATCTTTAAAAAACGAATAACTTACAAAGATAAATTTTCCAGTGAACATCAAAACTCTGTTACATTAAAAAATTCTTTCCACATTTGCGTAAGAATGTGGAAGGACCAAAAATTTAACCAAATGCTGCCATAAAATGTTCATATTATAAAGCTGAAATTTTTTGCCAAAAAGTTTGCAAATTTATTTAATTTTCCTAACATAAGAATTGGCTATTTAATTTATGTACTAACATCGTCCTCAATTGCGTTATAATCTTAAAAAAAAAAAATTATTTAATTATCAAAGTAATTATTATTTAAATTATATTCATTGATAGTGAATATAAATTTATCTTACCTTTATTCTTTGTAAGTATTTATCTATCCATTTTCAAACACAAATATAAAGTGTTTTATATTTTCCTAATAGAAAAAGAAATTTTAACTGAATTAATTTAGGTTTAAAAATTATTTCTTTTTTAACTTTGGCCTTTAATTCTTCATAGTGGAATATTTTTCAAATAAAAATGTATTAACCCAACACACATTACAAACACTGCATTTAATATTGAATAAAACTAACCCCTTTTTCTTTAGTAGAAGCGCTGACTTAATAACAGTTGTCTCTTTTCAATGTTACAACTGTTTCAGTATCGCTTAAAGTTAGTGTATTATTAACAAACAAACAAAAAGTAATCGCCTTTTACGTGTTAGTCAAAAAATCGGCATTTTTGGAGCAAAAATCGGCAAATCGGCACTTTGATAATTTAGGGGCAAAAAATCGGCAAAAATGGCAGGCCTGCTCACGAAACATTTCTTTTTTCTCATATTTGCCCGCGATTAATTAATTAAGTAATATGTATGTTACTGAAGAAATTTTGACATTCTTATGCCCAATTTTCAGGATAGTATTTAAATCAATATTAAGTTAATTTTCATAACAAACTTAAATCGTATTTAAAACAGATTGGTTTTTTGAGTTTTATGTGAAAAGTCTTATTTAATTAAGATAAAAGTATGGTAGCACTACTAAATACAAAAAAAATATAAAAAAGTGTAATTATTTACAAGGTGGTCTGAAAACAAAACAGCTGACTGTTAATGCTTTGCCTGTTGTTGTTGTATTGTTGTGATATTGAGGTCACCTTGCTAAAATATTACAATGGTAACTTAAGTTGAAATTAAGTGTACCACATCGGTGAGTGCCGGTTCACACACGTCAAGTTTGACTTGTCAAGTCTTGAGCTTTTAGGAGAGAAGGGAAAAGAGGATGCCATTTCTTTTCCCCTCTGTCCTAAAAACTGAAGACTTGAAGAGTCAAACTTGACGTGTGTGAACCAGCACTGAATTAATGGCGATTTCTTTTCTGAAAAAAATATGTTACAGTATATACATGTAACATTTTCTAATGTTACCTATAATCACTGGAAGTGTTACATGTTGTGCAATTTCAATAGAACACTATTAGCTGCTTTTATTTACAACTATTACACTTTCATCATTAATGTACTTCATGAGCGATTTTTAAGGCTATTTGAGCGGTTTTTGAACGCAATTATGGCTTGAAAACAGATATTGACATCACTAATGGCTTAGAAAAATTTAAACGATTACAATATAAATAGACTTTTTTTGATTTTAATGTGTAAATATTTTGATTTAAAATCATATTTTTACAAAATTATGAGCGGTATGAATTATGACAAACAAAATAAAACATTGGTTGTACAAACAAAGTTGTAAGACAGGGCAGTATGAACACCTTAAGTAAAAGTAAAGGCGCAACCATAATGTGCTTAAGTTGGCTTAAGCAAATGTGCGAATACATGTAAATCATATGAGGCAAACCATATTGAACTTAAAGAAAATTTTTGTTAAGTTTTATGAAACTGTCATTTGCTTAAGCAAAGTGCGAAACTGATCGCACATTCCGTACGGAATCAAATGTTTTTTGATTTTGTTTTTACTTTTTAAATACATTTGAGAGGCTTTTTATTAAATTTTGACAGTAGGTTAAGCAAGACTATGCATATTATGGTTGGCCCTTAAGGGTAAAACATGCAACATGTTTTGCATGTTTTTTATCAACATATTCACAAAAGAACTTGAAAATTTTTCCCACAGTTGTATTTTTTGTACAAACGAACACAAAAATGTAGAACATGTAACATTAATGCAACATATTTCTCAGAAAAGAAATCGCCATAAGTTTCACTTAAGTTTTAAGTGAAGAAGAGAATTTTGTATTTAAAACGATTTTAAAAATAAATGTGTTTTAGTATCAATCCTGAAAATTGGCCAAACTAAATTTTGAATTTGAATGCATTATTAAAGGCCAAATAAACGACGCAATCGGTTTGACGACAACAAGATGTTTGGTGAGCATTACATGCAGTCTACAACTGACATGAAATGCTTAACTTTAACACTAATATGATGTTAGCGTTAAGTATAGACTCATCATGTTAGAAGTTTTCTCATTTTATAACACGGTTGTTAATACAAATGTTTTAACAACGCTTTTATAACTTCAAGTTATAACAGCAAATCATGTCAGTTGTAGACGGGCAGTTAAAAGTTTTTAATATTCTTACAAACCATGCATCATACTTTTTTCATACTTACCGCTTGTGTTTTTTATTTGACTTTTTAATTAGTGAAAATAAATATATACTACGATAAGCTTTCAATAGAAATAGATTTATCGTGATACTATTTATGTACAACACTGTTACATATACCATTCTCATGCAACCCTGTAATGACAATGTCAAAAACGAAAATCTACAAATTGTTATATCAATGTTGTCAGCACTGCAACGAGTCAGCTCTTGGTACGAAAAGTAGTTTTTTGTGATTGAAATACGTTCGTGCAGTGCAAAAAGCCACTATTGCAAAATTTAAACTTAATAAATAACATAAGTCTTAAGTGTAATTTATTAATTTCTTTTTAAATAAGTAAATAACTAAACAGATTTCACTAGAAGCATGGCCGATTCAAAGGGGTAAGTCTAATGACATAAAAATAAGGTTTAAGAAAATAGTTGATGAGCAAAACCCTTCAGAAAAGCCGACAAAAAAAAATGCAGCTGAGACGAAGACGTCTACAAAATTGTTTCAATTTCGCGTCGTCATTGTGTAGAAAAAATAGCAAATTATGGAAAATAAACGGTATAATAAAACTCACAAAATTTCAGCTTATTCAAATAGTATTTAAAAAAATGTTTTATTAACTAATACCAATGTTACTTCTATTAATAAAAATTGAAATAATTAAGAGGGCTTATATTTATAAATCAATATTTGAAGTTTTCTTTTTTTGTGTTTAGTGATAATTTTTCCAGACTGGTAAAAATTAATCAAGTATAAATATTGTTGTAACTTCAAATATTGAAAAAAAAACTTGTGACAAATTTACAAACCAAACACAAAGAAAACATTAAGAGAAAAGAAAAAATAAAAATGGCGAGTGGTGGTGGAAATAGAGGACGAAAAAATGGTGGTAGTGGCATTAATCAAAATTCAAAACAAATACCATTTCGTAATTGGAACTCAGACCCTATTATTGATAATGACGACGATGATGATGATTTTATGGACGAGGTCTCCAGTGAAAATGATACTTGTCATGTTTTCAATAAATATCGGAAAGGAAAAGATACAAATTTAAATAAATATATTACATCAATAGAAAATACTAAAAAACATTTAGCAATCAAGGAAAAACGGTTGTCATAGAAACCTAAAAGAAGTTAAAAGAAAAAAAAGTTAAACTAATTTGTTTTCCTTTTTTTAATTTCAGTGAAGATTTGGCTACAGCAATTCTCAAACGTAAAGATCGTCCCAATCGTTTGATTGTTGATGAAGCCACTAATGATGACAACTCCGTGGTGTCATTATCACAGGTAGAATTTTACTTTTTTTTAAATAACGAAATTAGTTTTAACAACTTTACTTCCTGTTTAAAGGCTAAAATGGATGAATTACAATTATTTCGTGGTGATACTGTAATTTTAAAAGGTAAACGGCGAAAGGAAACCGTTTGTATTGTCCTCTCTGATGATGCCTGTCCCGATGAAAAGATTCGCATGAATCGTGTTGTTCGTAATAATTTATGTGTTCATCTATCCGATGTTGTTTCTATTCATGCCTGTCCGGATGTTAAGTATGGCAAGCGTGTTCGTATTTTGCCCATTGACGATACCACCGAAGGTGTCGCCGGTAATTTGTTCGAGATATATTTGAAACCTTACTTTTTGGAAGCCTACAGACCCATTCATATGGGTGATAATTTCATTGTGCGTGCAGCTATGCGTCCTATTGAGTTTAAAGTTGTTCTAACAGATCCTGAACCCTACTGTATTGTTGCACCAGAAACTGTTATCTTCTGTGATGGAGATCCGATTAAAAGAGAGGTAAGGGAAACATTTGCATGAAAGTAGTTGTTGATGATGATATCCAGATATAAAATCTATTTTCTTAAAGTATATGTACTTCTAAATTTATTTATACTTATTAAGTTAACCTAAAAAAACGTCAATTCTTATGCTATGTTCACACCTATAAAATATTTGACGTCCTACACGTAGTCACTAGTTTTATTAAAAAATACCTATTTTCTTCTGCAAAATATTAGGCTAGATCAAACATCATTTTACGGTTTCTTAATTACATTATACAATTATTTTCTTACAAATGAAGTTTAGTAAATCAATCGAAATTGTGAAAAATAAAGCAAAGTTTGACCAATTTACTGGTCAAATTTTTTTGGATTGTTTCTTTAAATATTTGTTAGGTCTGAACATACCTTTGTTATCTTATAAACAAATTATTAAGTATACAATTTTTAAATATTTCTTATTTCCACAGGAGGAAGAAGAATCACTAAATGCCGTCGGTTATGACGATATTGGAGGTTGTCGCAAACAATTGGCTCAAATTAAAGAAATGGTTGAATTACCCCTACGTCATCCATCACTTTTCAAAGCAATTGGTGTTAAGCCACCACGCGGTATTCTTATGTATGGTCCTCCTGGTACTGGAAAGACTTTGATTGCTCGTGCAGTAGCCAATGAGACCGGTGCATTCTTTTTCCTTATTAATGGCCCGGAAATCATGTCCAAATTGGCCGGTGAGTCTGAGTCAAATTTGCGTAAGGCCTTCGAAGAAGCCGAAAAGAATTCACCAGCTATAATTTTCATTGATGAAATTGATGCTATTGCACCAAAACGTGACAAGACTCATGGTGAAGTGGAGCGTCGCATTGTTTCACAATTGCTTACTCTTATGGATGGCATGAAGAAAAGTTCTCATCTAATTGTTATGGCAGCCACTAACAGACCCAATTCAATTGATCCTGCTTTACGTCGTTTCGGACGTTTTGATCGTGAAATCGATATTGGCATTCCTGATGCCACTGGTCGTTTAGAGGTGTTGCGCATTCACACCAAGAACATGAAATTGGCTGATGATGTAGATTTAGAGCAAATCGCAGCCGAAACTCATGGTCATGTAGGCGCCGATTTAGCTTCTTTGTGTTCGGAAGCTGCTTTGCAACAAATCCGTGAAAAGATGGATTTAATTGATTTAGAAGATGATAAAATCGATGCTGAGGTATTGGCTTCGTTGGCCGTCACTATGGAGAACTTCCGTTATGCTATGACCAAATCAAGTCCTTCGGCCTTGCGAGAAACTGTGGTCGAAGTACCCAATACCACTTGGTCCGACATCGGTGGTTTGGAAAATGTTAAAAAGGAATTGCAAGAATTGGTCCAATATCCAGTTGAACATCCCGATAAGTTCTTAAAATTCGGCATGCAACCCAGTCGTGGTGTTTTGTTTTATGGTCCGCCTGGTTGCGGTAAAACTCTCTTGGCCAAGGCAATTGCTAACGAATGTCAAGCTAACTTTATTTCCGTCAAGGGTCCTGAATTGTTGACAATGTGGTTTGGTGAATCCGAAGCTAATGTCCGTGACATTTTTGACAAGGCACGTTCGGCTGCGCCTTGTGTGCTTTTCTTCGATGAATTGGATTCCATTGCCAAGGCCCGTGGCGGTAATGTAGGAGATGCTGGTGGTGCTGCCGATCGTGTCATCAATCAAATTCTTACTGAAATGGACGGTATGGGTGCCAAGAAGAATGTCTTTATTATTGGTGCCACAAATCGTCCGGACATTATCGATCCAGCCATCTTACGTCCAGGACGTTTGGATCAACTTATCTATATTCCACTTCCCGACGATAAATCACGTGAAGCTATTCTTAAGGCCAATTTAAGAAAATCTCCTCTGGCCAAGGATGTTGATCTGACTTACATTGCCAAGGTAACACAAGGCTTCTCAGGTGCCGATTTAACTGAAATCTGTCAGCGTGCTTGTAAATTGGCCATCCGTCAGGCCATTGAAGCTGAGATTAAGCGTGAAAAGGAGAGAGCTGAAAATCAAAATTCAGCTATGGATGTAGGTTTTTGCATGTCATATTTATAAATTACTAGCAATTTATAAAATTTTTATTTTTAGATGGACGAAGATGATCCAGTACCAGAAATTACACGTGCCCACTTCGAGGAGGCCATGAGATTTGCACGACGTTCAGTATCTGATAATGATATCAGGAAATATGAAATGTTTGCCCAAACATTACAACAGTCTCGTGGTTTTGGACAAAACTTTAGGTAAATTTTAAATTAATGACTGGGTTACAAATAATCCAAACTATTTTCTAAATATATATATATTGTTTTTTTTTTTTTGTTCTCTCACTAGGTTCCCTGGTCAATCCAGCAATCAACAGGGCTCTGGCCCCAATGCACCTGCGAATCCACCCGGAGATAATGGTGATGATGATCTATACAGTTAGATTTTTAGTTATAATTTTTTATATAAATCATAAAAAAAAAAAACATTTACAAGAAAAATAAACACGAACGTACATTCAACCATCATTTGAAAAATAACAAGAAGAAACTTCAAAAGACAGTTTTCTTTCTTACTTTTTATTGAACTGTCGCGTCATTAAATAAAAAAATAAAATTAAATAACAAAAGCAACATTCTCTTATATAAAATATTTCTATGCTATTACCATTATATATGAAGAATAAATACATTTCAATAATATAAAAAAAATTGCAAGAAAAAAATCTTTCGTGTATCAAACAGATACAAACAAGAGATACAGATTAAAGTGCAACGAAGACCAAGATATTTAGCAATAAAAGTCACTCGAAAATTACCTATGTCTCCCAAAAATTTAGCTCCGTGGGGTTTTATCCCACTTTTACATGCTGCAAATCATTTTGTAAAAAAAGAATTTTGTTCCATAAGGAAAACGAACATTTTCCGATAGCTATTTACGTAACTGATTAAGAATGTGGTATTTGGTATACGAATACAAAAATATTTATATTTTTAACAGGTTTTTTAAGTTTATTTGCACCGTCGAAAGAAAATTAGATCTCGTTGAAAAATTTGGATGCAAGAAATTTTCGGCAGTGCTGTCAACTCATAATACAAAATTTACATTCGATAGTCGATGTTCGATAGCCAGCGATCGTTTGTAGAATGTAACTCATAATAGGGGCTTAAGACCAGGGCAACCGGAAATATACACTTAAAACAATATTTATTCAAAAAAAATCAATACTACATTTTACAAAAAAAAACTTAGCTACTTTTGTACCATTTCTAAAACATGCCCGATTAATGTTTAACAAAATAACTTTCGTAAAATCTGAACGAAAATAACAGTTCAAAAAGTCAGACAAAAAATTTTTTATGCGTTATTTTGGGTATAGCAATTTGATTTTTATTAGCCAAGAAATAAAATACATACTTTTATTTATTTTTTTTTTTTTTTTTTTTATTTTTTTAAAAATATTAATATCAAGGCCTTGATTAATATTACGTAAATAAATAAAAAAGTAGAAAAGTCATTTTTTTATTTATGCATCAGAAAATCAAACTTTTTTTTTTAATGGCGATAAAAGAATGATTATAATTTCTTTTATTGTGTGACTTATTTTTGTGGAGTATTTCACAATTTTTTGGTCAACATTTACTTCACTGATAAATATGTAACCACTAGCTTACCCGACAGACGTTGTCCTGTCCAAATTAGGAAAAATGTTTGCGTTCGATTTTTAAAATCCGATGGAGCCGTTTTCTGATTATAGGTTAATCGAAAAAAGTGGGCGTTAAAGTAGGCGGGGCAAAATTTTCTTTCCGTAAAAACCTAAGTTGGACCATGGCGAGGATTTTAATGAAAAAATCGGTCAAGCCGTTCTCAAGTTATGCGCTTAATATAAAAAGTGGGCGTAAAAGTAGGCGTGGTCAATTTGTCTTTCGATGAAAACTTAAAATGGATTAATACGAACTTTTGAAAGAAAAATTTGTCGGATCGATGGAGCCGTTTTCTGATTTTAGATAATTCGAAAAAAGTGGGCGGGGCTTTTCTTTTCGTATAAATCTAGGTTGGACCATGGCGATAATTTTAAAGATGTCATTGGTGGTGCAATATGAAAATTGGATTTTGCCACGCCCCTCCGCCCGCAGACCGAAAATCAAAAATCAGACTTCACAGTGTCGCCCGCCTAAATATTCTGAAGATTCCCTGGAAATGTCATCAAAATCGGCCTAGCCGTTTTGGAGTCCATACGTTACATACATACACACATCCTGTTTTATATATATAGATAGATTTGAAAGCACTGATGCAGCTCAGTGATGCATTTACGAACGCCCCTTATTTTTTAGTCAAATTTCTCTTTTAATTTAAAAAATAAAAGTCAAATTTCAGCTTTTATTTTTTACTGGAAACATTTCAGTCAAATTTAAACATTATTTTAACTGAATAAATAAATATCAGTCCTGGGGGGCTACCGCGTATTTCGATTCGAAAAGCAAAATTATTCGAAAGCAATTTCCGATTCGAAAGTTAAACCGTACCGCGTAAAGGCTCAGTTAGCCGGGAGTAACAGTAACGTTGCAAATCGGCTGTTTCTTTTTGTTGTATGTAAAGCAATTAGAATGATTATAGTTAGCAGTAAGATGTTGCGTCTCATCTGTAAGAAATAGATTGATCTTACTTTTTTACGGTAAGGTTACTGAGCCGTTCGAAACGATGACAGAGTTGTATTTATAAAAAAATGGGAAATTTGATTAAAAGTTGGCAGCACTGCTATTAAAATGCCAAAATGGAGCGAAATATCTCACAACAAAACAAACAATAAATACTATTCAATGTGTGAAAAATATTATGGCCCTATTACGGTTTATAACTCAACTCAATTGCGTTGTAATTTCTTAATTTTTGTATTATGGTTTACAACTTTGCTAAATTGCGGTAAACAAAAACAACAAAAATTACAACTGATCACAACCAGTTGTAAGCCGTAATAGGGGCCTATAATTGTGGTTTTTTAATAAAAATTATTGTATTTCTCTGTGGTTTGAAGAGTCAACAGAATTATACTGATTTTTATTTGTAAATGTATTTTTTTTTAAATTTTTTTTTTTAATTTCAAGACCACAAATATTAAAACGTTTTTAATAAAACCATTTTAAACATGTATTTTAAATAAAATCTAATATTATTAGGTTTAATTTGTTTGTTTTACACTTTTATTTATCTTAAACTTTGTCATTTGCACTTTGTCACTAACAAAATAGCTTTCGAACATTTCCTAACGCTTTTTACATAACTGACGCTTGTTTTCGTAATACGGAGTTGGAGCTTAGAAAGGGATTTTTATTGTTCGTCATAGAGAGTTGCCGTTACGAAAGGGACTTATTGTTTTCGAAAAGGTATAAACAACTTCCGTTCATTCGAAACGAATAGTGCGAAAATCGTAATACACAGTACAAATTGTTCAAACTCGTAAATTATTTCTTTCGAATCGAAGTACGCGGTAGCCCCCTGTACTGGTTAAAAAAAATGATTTTTTACCTTTTGGAAAAAAGTCAACAGTTACGGTCCCTGCGTAAAATACCTCACAAAATTCCTACGGCCCCTTTTACGGTTCACAACTAAGTTGAGTTGTAATTTTTTAATTTTTGTATTATGGTTTACAATAAGTATATTTATTGAGACTTTTTTTTCTTTCAATAACAAAGAATGTGATAGGTACAATGGAAAAACTTAGAACTATGTTGTGTTGTTCTAATACACATTGAATGAATAAGCGGCTGGCAAAAGAGGAAAGGATAAAGGATAGCGTACAATATTAACATAGTTTAACAACAATGCTTGCTCCCGGCATTTACAGTGACGTTTAGAGCTGTATCTGTTAACTACTTAAAATTACATAACAATTGAGACCAAAGGTAATATATTAACAACTAACTTACCAAATAATATATTATATCACAAAATATCAAAGAGATGTTTAGAGCAATATGAACAATAAACAGTAAAAACGAGCGTTCCAAAAAGAACTGACTGTTAACCGAATCGTTACGTTTAACGAACAACAATGTATAAATAATTAATTAAATATAAGTATGTATATATTAAAACATTCGTACTACATATTGTTTATTAATTAAATTAAGCGAAAAGTACAGGAAAAGCACTCAAAACAAAATTACAAAAAAAAAAAACAGTACAATACGTGGGTTTAAGAAATTCAAATTCCCATGGGAATAAAGATAAGAGGGATTAATGATCATCATAATAAAAAAAGGTGCGATAAAATAAACTATCCTTTATGATATCCGGCAAGCGTTCCCTGGTAAAAGTTCGGTAGGGTATATACATCCGTTTCATTTCCCATGTCCTCACACAAAACGCCCACTGGGGAAAGATAAGAAAATGTTGAACCACTAACATTCCTTTCAGATCTCGTCCATGAAGATGTTGTCGTGATGTTCAAGTTATTCCACAAACTTTCTCTGTAACAGGAGTGCATATTTGCATAAGGTAAAGTACCGCAAAATAGCCACTGAAAACACTCATGAGGAAGAATGAGGTGATTTCCGTCCTTTAACTGCTCTCCCAACCTTGTACACATTTCCTACTTGCAATACAGACATAAATTGTGTCCCCTTAAGCACACACTCACTCCCATACACTTACCTCACAATTACCAAATCCAAATCAAAATACTTAGAGCACAAACATTTTTCTGTTCACAAATCTTAGGCCCCTATTACGGTTTACAACTCAACTCAGTTGAGTTGTAATTTCTTAATTTTTGTATTATGGTTTACAACTTTGCGAAATTGCGGTGAACAAAAATATAGCAAAAATTACAACTGATCACAACCAGTTGTATTTATTACAACTCAACTGAGTTGAGTTGTAACCCGTAATAGGGGCCTTAATACAAATTTACATATTTTTTTTTTTTTTTTTTCAAATAAAAAGGGGAAAAAAATCTCTATAACAAAAAAAACTTATGAGAACAAAAAATTAATGATATCTGCCTCACTCAAACCTACGAAAAGGTCTTAACATTACAAATAATAGCCTATACATATCGAGCCCTAATAGCAAAAATGATGTAACCAACATTTTAGATTTTTTAAACGATCTCCGTATGACGTGCTAAATTCCCTGTTTTTCATATTTGATAAATACACTGAAATTTATTGTTGAGGGAAAGCTAGCTTCTATGCGCATTTCGCCGGTTGCTTAGACTAGCTCATCAGGAAACCGTTTCCAAAGATTTAAAACTGGAAACTTAGCACGTCATACGGAGATCGTATTAATATTAAACTTTGTATTCCTGAAAATAACTTTGATAATATAATTGCATGTGCCGGTGCATAAAACTGAATTGGCAAATTGGTTTTTTTCGTTGTTTTCTTACAAAGTCAATAGAATGAAGCGGTGTATTTTTTAATTTTATTTTTTCTTTTAACCCACTTACAACTACAATTCTAGTCGGAAAGAACCCAACAAATTGTAGGAGGATGTAGAAAAAGATAAACTCACTGTTTATTGTTGGTGTTTTGTTTAAGCTTTGATATTGTTACAAGTAAGACTTAGAGTGTTTATAACTCTTATTCGCTTTAGGGTTTTATTTGTTTAATATTTTTGGTTTTTCATTTCGCAACCGGCGAAATGCGCATAGAAGCTAGCTTTCCCTCAACAATAAATTTCAGTGTATTTATCAAATATGAAAAACTGGGAATTTAGCACGTCATACGGAGATCGTATTAATAATTTTAAATTTTTGTTGTTTGATGAAAATCGATAATTTTTTTTTTCATTTGCATCATCTCTAAAAGTCTTATATCTCTGGGAAGTACCGTTACGAAATAAGAGCAAACGCAATTTCAAACGAACCCCTAGACTTGAAGCAAAAATATTTTAAAAAAACCTTCTCCTCTAAAATTTTATTTTTGTTGGTTACATCATTCTTGCGATAAGGGCTCGATATACTCTACGTGGGTATAATGTTGTGCCTAAATTAACTAACAACTAACCCTTCACAAATTCCGTTACTGAAGGCTTTATAAAAATTATTCTTTTTTTGTTTCGGCTAATTTATTTTAAGTTAATGGCTGACTTCATTTTTTTTAACTTTTAATTTATTTATTGGATCTTCTATAATAAGAAAATAACAATAATTATTAAAATCTTAAATTAATTAATAACTTCTGGGTCTATTGCCGTTGCAATAGAAACTCCATTTTATGTTTCGTAAAATGTTCATCTTCCATGCACTTGCGCGAGGGCCAACGTGTCGACCCTCTTGAGGCGAGTATGTCTATTATAAAACAATAGATCCTGTGCAAGAGGATTCGGATGAGTCGCCAGTTTTCGTGCATATTTGGAGCAGAAGGTTTTTATTTCGTCGCGAATTAATGGAATGTTGAGGTCCTAATTAATATTCAGAAGCAGTTCCCCATAGTTGGATACCATAGGTCCATATTAACTTAATAATAGCTTTGTAGAGTAGAACCTTGTAGTTTAGGTTGAGAGCAGAATGAGAGCAAATAAGCCACGGAAGCTGTAGTTTTTTAAGTTTGAGCTGTGTGGATTTGGATTCAATATGTATGTTGAGACCATGTAAGGCGACGATCGAGGTATATACCAACATATTTTATATGATTTTGTTGAGGGATTTCGATGTTATTAATCCTTAGTTTGGGACAGTCGCCCTTTTTCAAGGTGAAAGTGACATGTGCACACTTTGTTGAATTTACTTTTATTTTCCATTTGTTAAGCCATTTTTCGAGCTCTTTAATATAAGTCTGCAGACAACTAGAAGCAATTACTGGATTTTTATGTACGCTTATAAACGCTGTATCGTCAGCAAAAGTTGACGTGTGTATCAGATTACTTGTGGGCATATCTGAAGTGTAAAGTTTATATATAAAGGACCAAGTATACTGCCTTGGGGAACTCCTGCTGCGATTCTTCTTGAGTCTGAGATATAGTCTTTATATTTTACTACAAACGAGCGACCTAATAAATAAATTCGCAGTAAGTTGCGGGTATTTTGGGATACCCTATTTTATATAAAAGCCCGTCGACTTTGTCAAAGCCTTAAGAAACGTCTATGAAATGGGATGAGCAATAGTGTTTGTCCTCAAAAGCCTTTCTGATAAGAGTAACTATGCGATGAACCTGTTCTTTGGTGCTATGATCCTTTCGGAATCCAAACTGATGGACTGGAATGATGTGGCGGTCGTTTGAATATGAGGTCAATGCATTTAAAAATACTTTCTCGAAGAGCTTTGGTAAATTTGAAAGTAAACTTATCGGACGATAAGATGACACTTGACTAGCGTCCTTACCTGGCTTAGGTATCATAATTATTTCTGATATTTTTCATGATTTAGGGTAGAAACCAGTTCGCAGGATGGATTCATGATTTAGGGTAGAAACCAGTTCGCAGGATGGAATTGAAAATTAATAAAATTAGCCTTAGGGCAGATGTTGGCAGTTCACGAATCATTTTTCCTGAAATGTTGTCCATGACAGGGGATTTATTCGTTTTAATTTTTTTTTGATTACTGAAGTTAAGGACGAGAAACGAATTTTCATTGGAGAAACAACACGGTCTGCTGTAGCTGCTAATGTTATGTATGAGTCGAAAATATTAGGCGTAAACACTATTTCGAGGTGATAGGCAAAAACTTCAGCTTTGCCTTTATTGGACCTTTATTGGTGGCTTTCCAAAGACTATGATCCGTGGATTTTGTTGGCTCAGCCCTTCTAAATATGCCCTTAGAGCTGATTGTTTGTCCTCTAAAAGAACACTATAAAGGGCTCCTCGACAGTGGTTTAGTTGCATTTTCAAGGTAGGAGAGCGGTGTAGTTTATTAGGTTTTGAATAGTTGTTGAGAATTCGTTTTTAGTGCCGCAGCTACTTAAGCTGCGGTTGATAATATTTTAGAGAATACGTTTATAGCATCTTGTATTTCATTATCGGATTTAAGCGAAATATTTTGCGATATGTGGGAGCTTATATACATTCTGTATTTGAGCCAGTTAGTTTGTCTATTGGGGAAACAAAAAGTTTTTTCGATGTTTTGAAAATTTAACATTGATATAATAGTAGGAGAGTGATCTAAGGACAGGTCAAACAAAGAGGCTGTAGAAAGCTGATCGCATCTGATGTTTTTAATGACTGCAAAATCTATTAAATCGGTAGTTTTTTTTAGACCTGAAGGCCAATAAGTGGGCCGTCCATCTGATATAACGTTGAGTTTAAGAGATGAGATAGCTTTAAATAGCTGTCTGCCCTTCGGAGTAGTGAGTCGTGAGCCCCAGAAAGTGTGTTTTGCATTGTAATCTCCTGCTGCTATAAATTTATTGCTTAGCGTTTTGTAAAAAGTAATGAATTTTGTGTCTTGGGGGACAGTATATAGAAGATATGGTGATGTTTGTGGCCGAGAGGCATATTGATGAGGCCTGAATGTGATCAGTTTTATATTCCGGCATTACCGGCATGACTTCATAAACGCAGTATTGCAATGCAATACTAAGAGGAAAAGCTTCATAAACTGCACAACTTTTTTGTATACAATGCTTTGAGTTCATTATAGCATGGTAACTGTATTCACTGCACAACGGTTGCGAAATTCGTGCATTGTTTTTATTTGTAATGCCTTTTCAACGCATTTGTTTTTAGTGATGCTTTGCAATACTGCCTTTATGCCTAACAAAATAACCTTACACCACAACTAAAATCAAATAAAATAAGTAAGAAAGTATAGACGGTCAAGCCCGACCATATGATACCCTACACCACAGTGTAGGGTATACATCATGCTTATGTGTCCATATAAATATGGATTTATCTATGTTTATAAACAAATGTATTCAGGTTTTCAAGACAAAGTCTTGGCAGAAAGAATACGAAAAAACAGAGGAAAAAGGAGGCAACATGTAATTTGAAATTTAAGTGATAATAAAAGCAAATTTCGAACCACCAGTACTACTGGTTAAAGATTAATGTTTGACTGTTGGCTAACGGGCACCGCAGCAGAGAAGCAAGCTGATCAATTTTTACCGACGGCGGCTGAAAGGGTAAAATTAAGCGGCGGCGTTTCGGCTTGCACTATTTTTCGGCTGCGCCAAAATATGTTACTATTTATATACATAAGTACCTTAATAATAATTTTTACTTGAAAAGATACACAAATTATTAAACAAATGGGGTTTATTCAAATATTAGGTAAAAAGTAGTTTTCTAATATAACGTTATTTTAAAGCTTTGAACAAATTTTTCGAAATTTTGAGATAATCAATTAAAACAGTTTAGTTAATAATAATAAATGCAAGTTTTATGTTCTTAGCTCGTAGAGAAGAGAACTGACTTCAACTTGAAGTTGTCTAAGATGACACTTTTTACACAGATTTCTTAGCAATACTCAAATAATGTACATAAAGTAAATGTCAGTAGTTTCCTTTCTTCACTAAGGGCCATTATTATAACTTGGCGTTAGCTGTTATCCGACAGTTAACAGACGCTTTTTGACAGATAACACATTATTATCTGTCAATTTAATCCTAACTTTAGCTAACTTCAAGTTGTAATAATGGCCCTAAGGGATTCAATTGTTTTTATGTTTAATTTACCTCAAAAAAGTAATATAATTATAGGAATCGATTTAGCAGCTTTAAAATATAAATTTTTTAGTAATGCTTTGATTACTTTTCTTTTTAATTCAATCCATTAAAGCTTGAATTGAAATATTTTCAAATTAATTTGAAGTTTTAAGGAGATTCATTCACGAAATTATTTTTTTTGAAATAACATACTTTTTTTAGCGAACTAATTCTAAATAGACCAGAATTTATAAAAAACAAGTTAGAGTGCTTTATTCGGCTATGCCGAATCTTATATACCCTTCACCATGATAAGATAAGAACAAAAAGTTATATACATAAATAACGTTCTTTAGATAGGTATAAATAAATATTAATTGAGCCACGCAAGCTTTTCATTTCGTCATGCTGAAGAATATTAAAAACAAAAAACTTTATATATGTGTCTAAGCCCGTTTCCTTCTTGCCAAAGTTGATGTTTTAAATTCGTTTTATAATCTTAAAATCGTTTTTTAGAACATAAAAAAAATTAAATAAAAAAAAATTCTTTTTGGGATTCGAACTGGCAATATCATCAGTCTCAGGAGACAACTTAACAACTCGGCTACGAATGCTTTTACTGAAGAAGCGTTAAATTAAAATATATTGAGTCTATGAGTTTGTTTCTTTATTTGAGCGGCATATCATTATCACATGCATTAATGTGTAAGTGTATGCGTAAAATTAAACACATTACAAATAAAATCCACCACTTGTAGTGAAGGGTATAAAAAATAACAAAAAAAAAACACATTACCAACACTGTATTACCATAGCTACTGTATGACCGTAGAAACCAAAATTGAATTGGTTTGCAGTGTTGCCAACTTTTTGACAGCAAAAAGCACTTTAAAACTTAAAAAAGCACTAAAAAGCACTATTTCGAGCAAAAAAAAGCGTAAAAAAGCACTACGCCATTTTTACAATTTAATTAAACACTAAACAAGTTGCATTCGGCTGTGCCGAATATTATATGCCTCCAAAATTTAAAAAAGCGACGGCGTTGATGGGGACCATTTTCATTTAAGATTCCATAATAAATATATTTACATATGTTTATAAAAATTTTTAAATGTATTATTATTATCTTCAATAAAAATAACATCATCCAAATTATTTGGATCATCATCAGCTGAGTTTAAATTGGCCTTAAAACAGTTTTTAAGTAATACACTGCGAGCTCGATTTTCGTAACTCGAAAAAATCTCACCTGTTGTAATTAACAAAAATTTGCAATGACCGACCATTGTTTATAAAACTGAATGACATTATATTTTATCGTTTAAAAAAATCTATGTAAATTTAAAGCGTGCAAAGTTAAATAAAACAATTGGCGTATGATATTATCCAATTATTTGAACATACATACATATGTACGCTTCTGATTAAAGAACACAAAAAAAAACATGTATGTTTGCATTCTGTTACTTAGTGAAACCTTTTTGCAATAGCACTAGAGGTAAAGGTAGAAGTGCACAACGCGTGGAAAACTAAAGCGCATGAAAAATGGCAGGCTACATAACGCTCATTATAATATAATTTTCTGTCAGCTGTTTTTAATTTATTTAACACTTTGCTTATACCAAGCTACGGCTCTTTTTTTGTTTTTATTCTTTGCGTTTTTGTTTGTACGGTTTCCGACTGCATGTTTTTTTTAACAATTTCTAGTATTTTCCAAGCCATATTCTATTTTTGAAACAGTGTCTACATCTTTAAAATATGTTTACCGAAATACATCGTTTTTATTACTATTAATAAATATGTTGTCAACGCTAAAAAGTGCAACGTTCGTAAAATTTCCAAATTGCTAGGCAGCCTAGCTCTAACCTCGTAAATAAAACGAATGTAACTTTATTTAATCACTTTTTTTATCATTTGAAATCTTAAAATCTTTACAAGCCGTCTCAAAATTGTACCCAAAGAAGCAATATCTCATCTAAACCATCCTCTATATAATCGTAGTTTTAAAAATTGGTAGAAAAAAAAAATAAAAATTGTAAAAAGCACTAAAGGCATTAACGAAAAATTTAAAAAGCACCAAGTTAGTGCTTTTTCTTTGTGTGGCACTATGGATAAAATTTTGGCGTTTTGAGACATCAAAAAGCACCATAAATAGTGCCAAAAGCACTAAGTTGGCATCGTTGTTGGTTTGTACGGTTTGTTTATGTCGTTTTGGTAATACAGTGTTGGTATGGTAATGTCACGTCTAATTGGACTCGCTGTTTTTATTAAATTTTAAAATTAACTTAGGATCTTTTAATTCAGTGTGTGGCCAAGCATCAATTCAGTTGAAAGACTCAGTTGACAATTGAATTGAAACGTGTATGGGACGCAAATAATTAAAAAAAACCAAATAATTTTTATAAAGTGCATACAAAACTTGGCTAAGCCAACCAAACCAGCTGAAAAATACGCCGCCGATGAGCCGTTAGTTTCGGCGGCGGCGCGGCTTATAAAAAATCATCGGCTGATCAGCTAGCCGCCAGTCGCGCCGGTACGGCTTGTTTCTCTGCACCGCAGTGGTGTGGGTAGAACACAAAGATCTTCTGACGATAGAAAGTGGTGTTTCTTGAAACATGTAAAGATCAACCCGGGTTAAAATCCCAGCTCAGCCAAGAAAAATTATCAATAAATTTTAATAAAAATTCCAAGTTGTAAAATTCCATCCCTCAGTGAAAATAGTTTAATGAAAATTAAATTTGATGAACTCAAGCCTAATTAAAGAATATCAAAAATTATGTTTATAAACTTCATGAAAATCGGTTTGAAAGTTTGTGAGAGGCAGAAATTGCCCCTTTCCTCCCCTTGTGGTCCTATTTTTGAAAAACTGTATAGCTAATGTTCCATATAGATATGGATCTAATTTCATTAAAATCGGTTTGAGAGGCAGAAATTGCCCCTATCTCCCCTCGTGGTCCTATTTTTTTAAAAATGCATACATTTTGTGTCCATATAGATATGGTTCTATGTTTTAAATTTCATTGAAATCGGCTTGATGGTTTCTGCGAGGAAGAAATTTCCCCCTATCTTCCCTCGTGGTGCTACGATTTCGCCCATTTTCAATAGGCTTGGTCCTTGTGCCAATAAGAACCTATGACCCAAATTTAATCAAATTATCTCCAAAACTTGCGCACAAGGTTACATGGACAGTCAGCCAGCCAGCCAGACGGACATCGTTAGTTCGACTCAGAAAGTGATTCTGAGTAGATCGGTATACTTTAAGGTGGGTCTAGGGCCACTATTTTAAGGCGTTACACACATCAGCACAAATGCATAATACCCTCTCCACTATTGTGGTGTGTGTATAATTAACCTCTAATTATATATACTGAAACCTACATAAAAACGATAAACAAATATTTGAGGCTGTCAGCGCAAAAGTAGTGTAAGCCCCAATTTTTCATACCCTGACTTATCTACGCCAAATTGATTAAAACTGCGAAAATAAAATAAGAAACAAGTTTATCTTTTGTTTTACCAATCACTAACAGAAAGCGTTGCAAAAGTTTGTGTTGCATTTATTTATTTTTGCTCTAATTATAATACAAAAACAGCCATAAGCCACACAAATATGAAATAAATATAATGTGGCTTACACCACTTTTGAGCTGACGGCCTCATTTATAATAAATAATTACACTTATCCTATACTAACACTATTGTTTTATTTATTTAAAATTTGTTTTTTTTTATTCTTTCTTTTTAATCTTTGTGCCGAATAACTTTAAACGAATTACCACCGCATTTGATTAATCGGGCTTATACATATTTCCAATTTTTCATTATTCAATTAAATATAGCTGTCTTTTTCAAAGATGGCTTTTACTTTCTTTATAAAAAAATTCGACGCTTTCTTCTACTCTATAATGCAGGTTACCTGTTCTCCAGATACTTATATTTGATCGGATTTGTTGGCGTTTGACGCGTTTATCCCAACTTCCTCCAACACACCCCGGAACAGTTCTTGTGGGAATGGCCCTTGAAAACAAACCTTATTTCTTCTTCGTAACCGCTTTTGTTCCTATTAAAAATTTTCTTGTAAGAATTGGTTTTTGACCTAAATACAAAAAGAAAACATTCGTTTCCTACTTACTCGTTCCTAAAACCAATTTAAAACAATTATTAAAAAATAGAACCACAGCTGTTTTCTTTATTAGTTTTATGCAAAAAAAACGTTATATTAAATATTTAAACTTTGCCACAAAAGCTTAAAAGTACCTACTATTGAGCACCATTTTTGGATTCTAATTTCCAATCGGTTTCTATTTTTTCAACTTATCTCCATTTAATTTTTCGACTTGTCATAGATTTTACCAATCAAGTGATCCCAGACTCCTTCAGTGCTAACATTATCCCCACTTTGATTTCCATTCACAATAACTGTCCTTCATGTTGGCAATACCATGCATTTTATTTCAGCACCTTTTTCCAACTAAGAATCACATTTATTCACACATTTTACTAGCCCAAAGGACCACTTTCAAATAAAAACCAAACGCATACAAAAACCAATAAATTAATTAAACAATATGTACTATAAAAACAAAAAAACAAATTAGTCAAACCCCACGAACGAAAAAGCTACAAATTAAAACAAAATAGATAAAAACAAATACCAGAAGGAAAAACCACCCTACCTTTGACTTTTACATAAGCCATAATGAAAAACTGCAGCCGGCAAACGACAAACCAGCAAAAAAAAAAACAACAGAAAAATAACCAAAAACCAGACGCAATAAACACAATCCATTCATCCCTCCAACCAAACAACATTAACCCTTACAAATTCTGGCACCCGCTACAGCTGCTGCAGCACAACACAAAAAATAGTTTGTGCAGTATGTGAAAATATATTGGACTCAGATATGTTCATTAGAGTGGGTCAATTTTTTTGCCCACCAATCGTATAGCAAAATCGTAATCTACGGAAAATTCTAAGAACTTTTCCTAAAGAAACAACCATGGTTCTAAAATCAAAATCGAGCTTCCGGTTTTTGACTTGAAAGTTTGGTGCTCAGAAAATCTGAAAAAAATGATACTTTTTTGGAAATATTTATTGCAATTGGTAAATAGTTGACCTGTATCGCTGAAAGAGGGCTTGTTTTAAAGGAAATTTTCTCAGCTTTCTATATCTGTGCTCATTTGTGTACATAAATAATTGGCTTAGAAGTTTTTTTCAAAATAATCATAGTCGAGCTGGTAAAAAACTGCTACAATTTCCTACCCAAAAATTAAATAAAATAATTGAACTATTTGAAAATGAAAAAATTAAAAAAAAATATTTTTTATTATTATTCTATTTTTTATTAAAACGCACTTTTTTATTTCAAAAATTCATTAACTTAAAAAAAGGAACCAAATAAAAAATTGATAAAAAATGTATTAAAAAAATACTGGCTTGGGTAAATAAACTTAGTTTCGGCCTATAGCGGCAATTTACATACAATATCTTTTTGACTATCCATACGTGGTATTCTGTTGCGGCTTTCAATAGTAACTGCCAAAATATCATCGCGATTACACTCTATAACACGCCGGGAAACATTGGTAAGCAATTGTACAAATCGCTCAGTTCCCTGAATATGTGCCGGTATTCCTTGATCAGTAAACGGTGGATCATCAAATTCAATGTATTCCAGCAAATGCTCGTAGGGGATGCTTGTAGTAAATGGCGGCTCAGACAAAATACTATCGACATCTAAGTCAATCATGTCAACGTAGTCTGAGCAATCAAAATTTATTTGAGGTTTTTCGTAAGCTCTAAGTGTCGACGGATCCCAAATGTTATTACGAAAATGCAAAATTTTGCTTATGCATCTCTCACGCACGGCTTTTCTGTCATCGAAAAACATTGTCAATAAAACATTTTCCGGGTGAGCAAAGTACGCATTATTTTGAACAACCTTATTTACAATCTCTCTATGACTTGGCGGTAAATATTGCGTCGAACGTATAAACTTAAATAAAAGTGCACTTCCGTAGATGACTGAACTGTAGAATTTTACATTGGTACATAAACTTTCATAATGAATTCTGATAGTATTTTCAAGATTTCCGATGGTGAGTTAGTTGTTACATACAATCGCAAAATTCTGCTGGCTTTTGTTAACCATCGAGAGTGGACTATTGGTCCCGGCTTTATGTTAGCTAAATCTTCGGGACAGAAACCACTAGCAACTGCATTAGCTATGCGATATAAAAACTTTACGTCTGTCGAAAGTGTCTTTATAACTTCAGTTGTCGGTGGCATGCTTCCCAAAGCAATTGTTTGGAAATCTGTTACAGCCTACAACAAGTTTTTTAAATTTAAATTTATACAAAGATTTTACTAAAGTTAAAATATTTTTTTGCTTACCGGTTTCTGCTCGCAAGTTTCTATCAGCTTGGTCAAAATCCCACTGGCAGTTCTTGGCCCGCTTGTGGTTGATTGCTCTAGCGCGGAGAACAAATGTCTAAACGGCAACTCATTAAAATGCAATAAGCAGACAAACCAATGTAGTGGTCTATTTAACATCGTCTCGAACCTTCGAAGTATTCCATTTTGACTTCCAGTATTAGTGACTTCACCATCGCAGCAAATCCCGATCAAATTAGAAAGGGATAAGTTCCTTTCGACAAAGAAGTCGTAAATTTGCTTCTGTTTAGTCTCAGCGTTTTCCACATTAACTTTTATGTGACCTAACAATTTGGTATCTGGCTCCTGAACGATGACTATATGTGGCTCTTTGACTAGGTTTGTGTGATACTTGCCTTCAATATTAACCCTTGCTAAGGAGTTATCCTTTTTGCCATCAAAGGAAAACGCTATGATATCAGAGTCATTGAATTGCTTTGGACGTACATATGCTCTGCACTTCTTTTTTTCACGAGCGACTTTGGCTTTATCCATTACAATGAATTCCCCCATTTTGTCCTTAAACTCAATGTCTTTAAAAAGAGACGTTGCTAGGACCGAAGCAACTCTGTCAGAAATTCCGAATCTATCGCAAGCCATCGCAAAATTCAGAGTAGTGTATCTTTCCGAGTATGGACCTCGTTTTATAGGAACTGCTTCTGTTTGAAATTCGATTTCATTGTCAATATACATTTCTGACGTGTCGGGACTATATGTTGGTTCATGACTAGCTGATGGCTGCGTTGTAGGCAGCTCAGACATTTCTGCAACAGGTTGAGGAATGGTATGTTTTCTATTAGTGTGCTGATCAAGCATAAACTCCTTTAAATTTTCTGGAATCAATCCGCACAAACAAAGGTGTATTTTTAAATCGCATTGGCATTTTCCGATATAAAATAAAATGTCTATTGTCTTCAAGACCTTAGCGTACCTATTAAGCAAGGACTTAAGCTTTTTCACAACACTTTTCTCACTAATAATCGCAATATCTAATTTCTCCCATATAACAATCAATCTATCTGCAACTTGCGAGGTAAAACGTACATATGAAAACATTTTGTTTTCAGCTTTACATCAATCGCTCAAAAAAAAAAATACTTCAAAACATCATGTATTGTAGGTAAATTTAGATCGGAGAAGTCACTTGCCAATCCAAAAGCACAACAATTGTAATGGGGCATGTGACCTAAACTTGATTCAGAATTTCCAAAAGCTGCAAATTTCACTTCCTCCGAACATGCAATGGACATTGCTGATGAACCAATAGACATTACTGACGGTTATATGCTAGGCAAACTTCAGTTAAATTTAAAAAAATACTGATATTTAAAGTTAAAATAGCACAAATTTTAAATGATTTAAACAGCACAAATCTATCAAGAAGGGAAACGTACATATATTCTTAATCGTGATTTTAAAAATAATTAACGGAATGTTACTGCCAGAAAAGATAACAATAACTACACCATTTCCAATGCAATTTCAGAAATTTCCAATTTTATTTTAGCAATGTCGATTTATATTTTAGAAAATTGTATTAGCTATAAACAGGTATGTTCTAGGTTTCGACTCGAATTGAAAACGAAAAATTTTTTGAATCCGCAAAATTCATAAATTGGTGTTCTCAAATCCGCATGTTTTTGTGTATTTGAAATTTTTTTTCGAAAAAACTTTAATTGAACTTAAGATCGCTAATTTGCTAACTGCAGCATGATAACAACGGAAGATATTTATTAAAATTTATGAAAGCTGTAAAGAATCACAAAAAAAAATTATTTAAAATCGCTAAATTGGTTAAAAAACCAAAATGTCGGAAAGTAACCAAAAGAATTTGCAAAAATAGCGAAAATTCGCGAAAAATTTTAATATTTCAAACAAGCCATAACATTTATTAAAAGTCCCTAAAACTATTAGGAATGGCAAAAATTCGGTAAAAATTGTTAAATTAGCGGAAATTCGCAAAAATTTGCTAACAGCGGCGTGATGACAAAGTCTACTTTTTATTATAAATCGTTAAAGCTGTAAAGAATCAGAAAACTTACAGGAACAAACCGCTTTTATCGCGAACATGGCTAAAATTCGCGAAAAATTGCAAAATTTGAAACAATCCCAAAAACTAGTTCAAGATCGCTAAATCGATTGAAAAAAACAAATTGTCGGAAAATCACATAAAAAGCGTTAAAAAATGAGCTATAATTACATCAAAATTAATAAAAAAGTCGATATTTAACTTTGGGTTAGTTAGGGCCTTTTGCGTTTTAGGTAACGATATATTTTTGATTAAATTGGATAAAGGCCATTCTAAACTAAAAACTTGATCTTTTTTTTTTGTTAAAAATGTTATCACATATTATAATTAAAGTCGATTCGTTTTACTTTCACCAACTACTCACTACTCTAATTGAAAACGAATAAAAACATGTGGATGTGAAATGTAGAACACCAAAAATGCTAAAGTAATCCACTTTCGAGTGGATTCGGATTCTAGAACATACCCGAAAAACATAATTTTCTGAAATACAATAGGGCACTTCTAAAATACAATTGGAAATTTCTGAAATACAATTGGAAATTTTTGAAGTTGAATTGGAAATTTCTGAAATACAGCTAAAAAATTCAGAAATATAATTGGAATTAGTGTTAGTAAGAATATTTTCTTATAAAAAACATAATTTGAAAATAAAAATCTAAGTAGGTAATGAAAAATTTAAAAGGTTTGTAATTCTCTCGTTGTATAACACAATTTACCGTTTATTAAAGAGAGAGAAACGCGTTAAAATTCTCACGTTTATTCCACTTTAGAAATGTATGATAAACAAAAATAATTGAAGCACAGCCGCGAATAACGTTTTAAGTTACAAAATAATAATTTTTCAGGAGAGCAAAAAAACTTTTTTTGACAGGCAGCATTATTTGTTTTAAAAAAATTTTTTTTTCTATTATTAAAAACAATTATAATAAAAACTTTTATGCAAAAGGCTTTTAAACCATTATTCCGCACTGCTAAACCATTTCGGTTTCATCATTTTGTTAGTAACTTGCAATGTTCTTCCACTGGCTGGCACTTTGTATGCCATTTTGAAGGCGTTAAGGTGCATAGTTTTGGTTGATTTGATGTTTACACTGTGTAAGAGAGCAAGGTCAACGATTATCTGCAAAAAAACAGTTTTTGAAAAATGTGGCGTTTACAACGTTATTCGCGGCTGTGCTTCAATTGTTTAAACTTTGTTTTAGTTTTAATACAAATTATAAATTTTTCGACGCGTTTTCAAGAATAGCCAGCAATATTTAAAACTGCACAAAAACTCGTATTAAACGCATAAGTAAATAAGTGCTGTTGTGGTTTAGTGGTTATATCGTGCTTTTTGACCTAGGATGTCAAGGTTTAATTCCCGGTTTGGCCAGTATTTTTTCTTTTGATTACATTTTTATTGACATTTTTAATTTTATTTTATTTTTCATTCACTCCCTGTTTTTAGAAAATGAAAACAAGTGAGTGTGTGAAAAATTATATTGAAAACAAAAACAAATTTTCGTTTTTTATTGTTGTTTTTAATATAATTTCTCACTCACTCACTTGTTTTACTTTTCTAAAGCAGGCAGTCAGTGTCTTTTTTTGAAATGTAGTAAATTTTGAAATAGAAAAGTGAGTTTTATTAAGAAAATAAAATTTTTTTTTTTTACCAGCTTGACTATGATTATTTTGAAAAAAACTTCTAAGCCAATTATTTTTGTACAAAATTTTCTAAAAATGAGCACAGATATAGAAAGCTGAGAAAATTTCCTTTAAAACAAGCCCTCTTTCAGCGATACAGGTCAACTATTCACCAATTGCAATAAATATTTCCAAAAAAGTATCATTTTTTTCAGATTTTCTGAGCACCAAACTTTCAAGTCAAAAACCGGAAACTCGATTTTGATTTTCGAACCATGGTTTCTTTAGGAAAAGTTCTTAGAATTTTCCGTAGATTACGATTTTGCTATACGATTTGTCACTTTTTTTGGGCCCATACAAATTGACCCACTCTAATGTTCATGGTATCATTTGTACCATTGCGATTACAAAAGATTTTGAAAGATTCAGAGCCTTTGACTAGTACAACGCAAACAAAAGATATATGGAAAAATGAGACATCATATTCTACGAAATACTGCAGGCCTATCAAATTTGTATTAAAAAAAAAACTCAAGATGCCAATAACAAAGAAGTTAGTGATATCAAGGCCCAAATTGCATCACTACAGCCATTACAAGTAGATTTAGATGGGCAGCAAATTGAAATTAGCTTCCAATTAGTGCTAACAATGATAGATGGAAAAGTAGGCCAGGCTTTGACTAACATGAATGCTGCATCCAGCTGCATCATATGCCATGCAACATCAAGCGAATTAAACCAAGTCCCGACAAAATCATTAGATAATACTGATGCATATGAATTTGGATTATCACCACTACATGCAAGAATACGACATAGGCAACACATACTAAAATCAGTTATGATTTGGATTTCGGATCTTCAGGATCAATAAGAAACAACGAAACCAACAAGGAGTTTAAAAGTTCAATAGGGAAACATGTTCAAGATGAATATCGCAAATTTGGGGTGATTAAAGATCAGCCAAAACAAGAGTCAGGCAATACAAATGATGGCAATACCGCAAGAAGATTCTCTTCAGATCCAGAAACAACATCTGAAATAACAGGTGTTGATTTTAACCTCATTTGTAAATTTAAAATAATCCTAGAAAAACTTGCGTGCAATGAAGAAATTGACTCTAGAAAATTTGGAGACCGATATTCAGTTTTCTCAGTAAATTTTGAATAAAATTAGTGTACCGATACGAAAATAAAGGTATTTACTTTTTGAATATTTCTTATTTGCTCTAGTTTGCGAAATATACCGTTACTTTCAAAATTAAGGCACTTTCACTACATGTATTGGAAAAACTTGAAAACTGTGTACCATATTCAGTTAAAAAAAATCCGAAACTCGGCAACAATATGATCTTTAAGGCGTGCTCACATTGTTTTTAAATGTGCCCCTTAGTTTCAGAGTTATCGTCAAATTTTTGAAGAAAAAGTAGGAAAATTTTGGAAATAAACCAATTTTTTGTTCTTTAGAAATTCATAAAAAATAAAGACGCGACAAAAATCACAGTTTTGGTCTAAAAACATTTAGCTTAACATAGTTCAAGTGAAATGAGGGTTGTTTCATTGAAATCGGTGCACAACTTTTGATTTTATTCACAATTTACTGAGAAAACTGAATATCGATTTTTGCAATCAAATTTCAGAGCGTACACAAAAAATTCAAATTTGTTCCCTTGTGTTATTATTTAAATCCAAATATGACATTTTTAAATAATTAAAAAAAAAATGAAAAAACCATATTTCACGCTAAAGTTAAAAAAGCTAAGGTTCCCCTTTGCCCTTAAATTACCCAATAACTACTCAACCGATTTTAAAGAAATTTAAGAAGTTTAAGAATCTATCTGTCGACTAAAAAAAATTCACTAAAATATCTCCTTCGGTTCAAAAGCTACAGAATTTTGGCCAATGAAAAACGATTTTCAGCCACTGTGCGCCGCTCATGTTAAAATATACAAAAAATTTTATTTTTATTTTTTGCCATAACTTCCATGTTGGTACATACTGATATAAATTTGGCCCTAAAAGTCGCTCAAAAGTATTTTTTTTTCATTTAAAATTTTTCATTAGTATTTTATTGGATTTAAAGGTAGGTTAGGGTATTTCAGAAAAAGGCAAAAAATATTATATAAAATCTTATTTATTCGTCATTTTTTACAGTATCGTTGAAAAAATGACATTTTGTTGAAATTCTTGATTAACCTAGTTTTAAAAGCCCATGTATTAAAAAATCGCTAAAAATTTAGAGGTAGATTGGGGTGGCTGTTTTGTGCTTTTTAAATTTCTGGAGGATCTATTCTACAAAATACTACCAAATTTAAAGCTCAGATGTGAACAGAAATAGTTTGAAACCTCTGTGAAAATATGTGTGTGTTCTTTTTTTTTGCATTTGAAGAGCTTAACCATTAAGGGCAAAAAAACTAGTTAATAATTAGAATCAATGTAAAACTTAAGTTTTAGATAAAGCACATACCTGTTTGAACACAATCCGTAATAGAAACTAACACAAAATCTACTTTATCACCATAAAATGAATATTTGAAGACACTAAAGTTTTGAGGGTATCGAACAAATCATACGAACACGTTTTCCGAATGGTAACTTCCGACTGACTTTATGCAGCTGGTGAAAGGTTGAACTGCGCCATGTTGGTTCTATTGTTTCGAGGGGTTACCTGACTTTTAAAAAATAACTGTAAAAAGGGTGTAGTGCTATTAAAAAAAAATGAATTTTGAGCGACTTACACACAGAAAAAATACCCATATAAAATTAACATGGAAAAAAATTATGCCCTTTACTTAAATTTATCATTATTTCATATTAATTTTTAATAAAAAATATCAAAATAACCTTAAATTACGTTTATTTAATATTATTCACTGTTAAAAAAATAAAAAAAAAATATAAATAAATCTGGATTCAATATTGAACCCATAAAAACCTGTTTTGTATTAAAATCAAAAGTTTATCTTGTTAAATTAACATGCATACCTACTTAATTATGTACATTTTTTATTTTCACTTTTAAAATATGTTATAAAAAGAAGACAATTCCCGTATTCTTTTAATTAAAATTGTTTATTAGTACATCAAGTTTTCAAAGTAGACTGATGACCATATCGGGCGATTCTGCTGATGCTTCTGTTAACAAAGGAGAATACAAAATAAGTGAAACATGTGTTACAGGGTTTTGAATTATTCTTACACTTAAATGCAAATGTTGTCTGAAGCTTCTTCACACTGTTAAAATACACTCAAACCCATTTGATTCTACATGAAATTCACGTTGTTTCAACTGGAAATAACTTTCATTCAACGTGATTCCGATTGTTATTTCAATATAAATTACATTTTGCTCTAACTTTACTGCAATGTTAGATTAACATGAATTATAGTTATTTCAAAAGAAAAAAATGTTGTTCGCAGTTATTGTAAAATCAGGTTGAATTAACATGAAACCCGTATGAAGCAAAATCACCACCGAAAAAATTTAAATCAACCTTGTTTTCGACGTTTTTAACTTGATTTTTTTCTGTGTGTAGAGCCAAATACCTGTCTGTGCGACGATAACATTTATAATAGTTACAGAATTCCAAAAGGTCCCGGACTAATAAAACACAATTTCCTTAAAGTTTTGTTTTTTTAATTATTTGCTTTATTTTTTTTTCTGTTTGTTTTATTTTGCTGAATTTTTCCGTGTTTTAATTTATGTTCTAAAAACATTAATTATATTTTTTTAATTGGGATTAAAAATCGATTGTTAATTACTTTATATGTATAACTTTTTTTTAAATTTTATTATAATCATCATCGTCGTCGTAGTCATTATTAGCGTTTAATATATACTTATATATTTGTTTTATTTTTTCTATAAATACGGATAATTATTAAACACTTTCATAAGGTTTAATGATTTTTTATTTTAATTTTTTGCATAGCCAAGACAAAAAATTATTAATAAATTAAAAAATAAAACAGTTTTTATTATTTTTTGAAATCAATAAATTATACACAAACTAAATATATATGTAGATGTAGATGATTAAGAATATTTTCGTACTTTGATTTTCTTTTTATTTAACATTTTGCTTTCAGTTTTTGATAGTTTTAGTTTTCTTGTATAAATTAAAGTGGCATTGTGCATGGCTAGCTCTTACATAACTAATTCCTTTTTGTTTAATTTTATAATTATTTTCATTATAGTTTTACACATACAACACAACAATTAAATTAATTTATGTTTAATGGGTTCTTAATTTTTCTTATAATTTTTCTATCTCGCTTTCTTTTTATTTTTAATGAATGTTTATTAAAGATTTAAACAACAATATTGTTTTTAATAGAAATGTATGATGATATTTAGTTTTTTTTTAAGTTATTTTGTAAAAGTTTTTATATGTTTTTTAAATGGTTATGATGTGTGTGTGTGTGTTTGTATGTATGTAAGTAAAGAGCGTGTGCGTTTGGGTGTATGTTTGTGTTTATAAACGAAGAAAATGTCCAGCACTTTCATTATCATAATAAATTTGGTTAATTTTATGTAGATTAAGCTGCATTTGATTTTTTTTTTTTTTTGTTGTAATAAAGTATTTTATCTAATTGTTCTTAAGAAATACTAAAATGTTTTGCATTTCTCTCGGTTTTAAAAGCAGCTTTATAAAGCATTTTCAACTTGTGTGTGTGTGTGTGTGAGAGAGAGAGTTTTTTGTTAAATATTTTGTTATACAATTAATAAATTCCATTGATATATTTATTTTTTTTACTTAAACTTGAACATTCACGATTTTAAATTGTTTGTTTAAGTGTAAGAATACAAAATAAATTCAAAAAACAATAGCAGAGTTCAGTCTTGTGAGAGAGCAAATGCAAAATATCCTGTAGTCTTTTATGAAATATAACGGAAACTTTGTCTATTTATACCGACACCATAATAGTGGAGAGGGTATTATGCGTTTGTGCTGATGTTTGTAACACCTTAAAATATTGGTCCTAGACTATGGATGCGCAAAATTTAAACTGTGGTTGTATTGCTTCATATTAGTATTAGTAACGAGAGCGTTGGTATGTCCGTCCGTCCGTCCGTCCGATTGCTGCTTGGTTGTCTGTCCATATCACCTTGTGCGCAAATTGCAGGTCGCAATTTTAAGGATTATTTGATAAAATTCGGGCATGTTCTACAAATTGAAATGAAGTGGAATTGAAATCGAACGAAGTTTAAATTTCAATTATTTGCAAAATTACTGTAATTTGTATTGTTTTTAAGAGCTATTCTTGTAAATATAACTGGTACTCAAAGTATAAAGTATATAAAAAGGAATATTTTTATGAACTTTCTTTGCACGCTCGTATTCAAAATTTTTTCGGTTTTAAATCCACTTCATTTCGATTTTCAGAACATACCCGATTGTGTACATACTTTTCCATTGTCATATGGAGGAAGCCTATTGAAAATGGTGGGAATTGTTCCATTATTTCACATGTCCCCCATACAAACTTCTTTCCGGAATAGTTTTTGTGCCTATAAACTATCTTGAGATGTTGTGATTTAGATTAAATTTGGTCCAAAAACATTTTATTGGGATTTAACAAAGAAGCTACGATATTTTGTATTTGTTCTTTTACAAGAACACAAGGCATCAAGCACTCAACTCCGTTAATTTCAAAACTTTTTGTTTGAAAAAATAAAAATAAATGTTTGCTATAGAGAGTCCCAAGGATAGAGGAATTAAATTCTCTATAGCATTTAATTTAACTTTTTTATTAAAAGTTTTTTTTTTCAATTTTTTTTGTAATAATTCATAAGTTAAAGTTTAATAAGCTCATATTAGTGGAGGATGCAAAGTTTATTTTGATAAATTAAAATAACAAAAGAAAAAAAAAACTATAAATTTCATAAGTTTTTCTTGACAGCCTCCTGAATAAGTAATTTTTTTTTTTTTAGTTTTAATTTTAAATTTCTTTTTGAACAAACGAAAATATTGCTTTTTTTAAAAAGTTTTTTTTTCTCATTATTATAATAATCAAAAAGATTTTTGTTTTTGTTTTCATAAAAGTTTATTAATATGTAGTCATTTTTAAGTTTAATGATATATAGTTTATGTATCTGTAATGATTGTGCTTGAGTTTTTGTTTAATGCTTTTAAAGTTGTTTTATATTCTATTATTAGCTGTGTTCCCATCAATTTTTTTCGACTTCTAAAAGACAAATATTTTTTATTCAATTTAAAATTGCAAAATATCTTTTTTTTATATGTTTGTATAATAGAGATTTAAAGTTTTTTTTATTATAAATTTTTTGGTGACGCTTTTCTTTAATTTTTATATGTCTGTAATATGTATGCAGTTTTTTTTTATTGTAGTTAAGCGTTTTGTTTTTTCTTTCTTTCAAATAATAGTTTATATGTATAATTTTATAAACCACTTAAAAATAATGTGACTAAAAACATCTAACTACAAATTTTTTTTCATTTTCTTTATAAACATTTACAAATATTAAAATTTTTTTAAATTTTTACTTGATTTTTTTTGTAAAAGAAATTTAAAATCAAATAACAAAAAACTAAAAAAAAAGGTATTTTTATTATATTTTTGCTCTGAATTTAGTCTCCTCTTATAAACATTTTATATGTTGCAGACTTTCCTTTTTATTAATTTTTTTTTTTAATAAATCGTTTTTTTTTTCTTGATTTTTTATTAAATGTTTGAGCTTTTTTAGCTTAAGTAGTTTTAAGCGAATATTAAATTTTCATAACTACGTTTTCTCATAAATTTTATTTTTTTTTGTTTTTAATTTTTCATGTATAATTTTATCATTTTATTAAGGGTATTCATTTAAATTTTTTTTTGGTTGGAAAAATGGAAAAAAGAAAAATTACACTCTTATTGACGTGAACGGGATTTTTTTTTTTTACAAACTGTCAAAAAAATCTGTCAAATAATTCGTGGAAGTAATTGATATTTTTCAAGATAACGAACAAAAGTGTTAAAATTGAATTAATTGATTATTAAATTTAAAACGAAGTGATTATTGTTATTTTCATCATAATATTCGACTACAAAAAGGTACTCAAAATGGCGATTGTCTGCCAAAAAGTCGAGTATTTTATTAACTTCAGCTTCTGTCAATTTTTTTGACCCCATTTCTTTTTTTTAATTCTTTTTTAATAACTTTTTTCATTGAACACATATTTAATATGAATTGTTCTTTTTGAAAGATTAAATGAAAAATAAGTTATCTTTGAAATGTTGTAACTATAAAAAATATTTTTTAAAATCAGAGTTGTTCAATTCAAGAGTTTATAAAAAGAGATGCAATTTTTCGTACTTTGTATTAAAAATTAGCAATTTTTTATGAATGGCAACATCATTTCGTTTGACGTTTAAAGCGGAAAATTACATCTTTTTATCCTGACTTTTTTACACTTGGTTATAGTCTGATAAAAATGTAACTTTTGGTGGAATTTTTTTCTTGTGGTTGTTGTAACAATGGGGGGTGTGCTGGAAATCGCAAACGCAAAACGCAAGAACTTGGAGGCTGTTTATAATACACTTTTTATCAAATTTTTATAATTTTTGTTATAAAATTCAGTTTAATAGAGAAATGTTTGTATAATAATTGTCATAAAATTCTTTTATTACAGAAATCTTACTAAAAAACGACTTTTAAAATTCTTGCGTTTTGCGTTTGCGATTTCCAGCACACCCCTGAATAATTACATTTTTCCACTTTTCCATTTTTCCAACAAATAAAAAAACTGAAATGAATACCCTTATTATTTAAATTAACTTGCTTTTCGGTTTCTTTTCTTAATTGTTTTAAATCTTCACTAGAATTATTTATTTAAAATTTAAACTAAAATGTTTTACAAAAAAATTTAATTAACAAAATTTTTTTTCATTAGTTAAGACGTTTAATTAGATGAATTTGAATAATTTAATAAAAATCTGTATGGCCTCTTCAATAATTCTATAGTTGTGCCATTAAGTGTCTGTATACTTTAATGAAATATTTCAAAATTTAACGCTAATTTGTTAAAAAAAAACTCTTTTTAATAGTTATTCCTTTTTCACGGAAGATTTGTAATTTTGTATGTTTGTTAAGGATTCCCAAATTAAGAAAAATTGGTTTAGCAATGTCCGTCTATTGAAACCAATTTTTCAAATTTTTTTAAATCCTTTTTTGCTACTGAAAATCAAAAAACCATAAAAGGTATTGGATAACACACAAATCAAGTAAACTTTAATGAATTGATTAAGGCCGGGTTTTTGAGATGTGGATTAAGTTTAAACTTAGTTAAACGAAGTCTGAAAATAAGATTTTTCCGGCGAAATGTGATTTTTTATTATTTCATTAAAGCCCAAAATTCTAAGCAAAACAAAGATGTTCCGTCAAAATTTTGTTTAAAAACTTGGTAATGGCTTCACGAATCACATATTTTTAGATTAACTACATACCTATTTCACGATGTCACTCGAACGTTTTCTTTCGCACAAATAGCAAGTAAAACAAAAACAAATTCTCAAAGTTTGTAATTTTTCGAATACCCAACAGTCGCAGGCGTATTTTAAATAGGCCATCGACGATAAAGGTGGAAGTACATAACACGCGTTAGTTCGCCGACAAGTATCTTGCGTTTATAAACTTTAGCGCGTCAAAAACTGCAAGTTACACAACACGCGTTACAAAAGCCATTCCTGTCAGCTGTTTTTTATTTGTTTACTTATTTGTGCATTAAAAACGGGTTCGAAAGTATATCAAGATTTTGTTATTTTATTAAAGTTATGCTTTTTATATAAATATTGTATGTTTTTTAAGCTCTTCAATTAGTTTTCCTTTCATGATTCACAAATTTGTTAAATTATTATTTTTATTGTCAGCTGATAACTTGTCAAAAACACACAACGCGTTAAAAAGTTCAAAGTTAACCAACTTTCCGGCGCAAACGCGTCAAAATATTTTGCATGTAGCTTGTTCTATGAAAACACACTACCTTAACTTTTTTTGACAGAAGACGACAGAGCGCGCGCGCACTAACGCAACTCTTTTTATCAAATTTCCTATTCGTTTATAACTAGTTTATCTAAATCTGTAATCGTTTCGTACGAGTTCGAAAATCGTTATACACTGTATAAATAGTTCGAACTTGTAAATTATTTCTTTTGAATCGAAATTCGCGGCAACTCCCCAGGAAAAACTACAGTAATTTAAAAAAAAAAACTGAACTAAAAATCTACATTAGTCTGGGATCACGCTATAAAAGTTTTATTTCAGAAAGTCTGAGTTTATGGGTGAGAGAGGAAAAAGGAACAGTATGTTCTCTTCCCCTCTCACCAATAAACTCAGACTTTCTGAAAGAAAACTTTCATAGTGTTAACCCGGACTTAGTTTCAATTTCACTTGTTTCGATTTCCAGAACATGGCCAAATGTGAGCTCATTTTGTTTAAGTTTAAAGTAAAATACAGAAGTTATGAGTTTTTACAGGCGAGAAAATAAATATTTTACCTGTAGAATTTTTTCCAAGAAAGTCCTAATAAACGGTTAATGCATAAAAGATTGACTAGAACAACAAGAGAGAAACAAAACCTAGCTTTATACGCGTTTACTTTGTTGTTGTTGCTTCATACGTACGGAATTTTGAGAAATTTTTTTGTTTTGTTTTGAGATAGTTTTCGCTCTGGTCAATCTTCTATCGATTTATGTTGGAAGATACTAATTTTTGGTCAAAAGGTTTGGACAGCCACGTGTGATTGTAAAAAAAAAACAGATGCATTCGCAACGTTCCCGCGACAATAGGGTCTACGTACCGGAACGACTCCGAGCATCAACTGCGCCGACCAAAGATTGTCAACTAAGCAACACCAACACCAATACAAGTCGAGCTGTTACAACAACAACAACTTCTCGCTGTTACGGCCATATACTGGATATCAAAATCAAGTTAAGTTGAGATTAATAAGGATTTTCATTTTTTTTTTTTAAATTTACGTAGTTTTTCCTAATTTTAAGAGCATGTAGTTCTGTTAGTTGTTCCCAAAGCATGAAGTATATTAAACAATTAGGCAATTCACAAAGTGTTCTATTGTGTCATATTGGTTGTAAATGCTTTAATTTAATGAATGAAATTCCCTCTTATCGTGGTGGCGATATTTTTGCGAATTTTTGGTAAGAGATTAAAGAGAACGTGAACTTATTTCCTTAAATCTATTACCAGACAGTCACAGGCGTATTTTAAATTCGCCAACCACGATAAGAGTGAATATTTCATCAAACACGAAAGAACTATTTTTTTTCGCACAACTACATTTAAAACAGTGATGTCAAAAATGAAAACTGTGGTTGTATTGCTTTATATAAGTATTAGTGAATAAAGACCCTGCAAATAATAGGACTAGTACAAACACGCGTGTAAAGAGTAGTCCACAAGGGACCAGAAAAAACATATGGAAAAAACCTGGTCTATTTAACATTACGATGTCCTAGGAGAGGACCATATAACCGACCTTTGGACCACTAAGGAGTAGTTTTAAAACTACTCCATGGTATACTCAAGAGGATTAGTTTTGAAATCGTTTAAAAACGAAAGCATGTCGTTAAAAAACGAAGACATGGCGTCTCACTACAAACACTTTTTAACAATGACATGGTCCATGCTTGCATTACATCGGACCAGTCCATGGAGTAGTCCATTTTATCAAAATGGATCAGGTGGTCCAATTTTATTTGCAGGGGAGACAAGAATTCTTAATAAAATTAAAAAAATACGTAAGCATCCGCCGCATCTGCACTCGTCGCTTGATAATCGACGACTGAATTGTGTACTCTCGTGGACTCAATGAAAGAGCGTAAGAATGTGTGTGATTTTTGAGCTAGCACAATTGTGCTATGAAATTGAATAAATTTGACATCAATGATTTAAAACAAAAACCAATTGTAAAAGCTTTGTTTTTGTTTCAAATCTTTCGACATCGTGATATTGGCAGTAAAAACGAGGGCTGCGGAGTCGGAGTTAAGGTTTTTGTACCGGAGTCGGAGTCGAAGTACCCACAAATACTCGCGACTTTGACTGCAAACAATTTAAAAAAATGTTCTAATATTTTCCAAAATAAAAAAAATTTCAAGAGGGTCTGCTTTAAAAACTTTAAAGTCAGAATATAAGGATCAGTCTACTTTACATATTTATATAACTATGTATATAAAACCTCAATGCGGCACGTGTTAGAAATAAAATATAAATTTTTACAGAATTATTTTCTGGCTGTATTTAACCATTTAAAAGGTACTGCTTGAAAAAAAAGTTTAACGTCAAATAAGGACCAGTCGCATATACATTTAGTATTAAGGTTATAATAGGAGTCTGAGTTGGAGTCGGCGTCAGATTCTGTTTTCTATTTAATTCAAATCATGTGTTATTCTTGGGAGATCCTTTATAAAAGTCCAAAATTTAAATTCTTTAATTTTTTTTATGTAAAAGTGGTTGTTTGAAAATACATGGCCTTTTGTTGTATTTGACTTATGAAATATTCAAATTTAACAAAGTTTTTTGTTCAAAAAGCTAATTTTAAACAATTTCTAATCCATCTTATTAAATGTCTTTAAATAAAAATAATAATAATATAAATACACTAATCATAATAATGGCAAATATACAAGAAAACTACAATGTATAATTAAATTTATATAAAATTAACTAAATAATAAGTCAAACAAAAAAAAAAAAAAAAAAAAAAATTTAAAAAAGGAATATTTAATAAAACTAAAAAAATTGATAACAAAATTAAAATAATTAAAAAAAATTGATTTAGAATAAATTAATATACAAACATAAATAGTGTAATTAAGATCTTTTTATATTTCATTAAATAAATATATTTTGTTTTTGTTTACAAATTTTAAATTAAATAGTTAACATATTTTTATTTATTTATCTTTTTTTTTTTTGATTAAGTTTTTTAATTTTTCTTACATTTTGCATTAAATTTAAATTACTTAGACTGTAATAATAAATGATATCAATATTATCAGTATAATATAGTGGTAATGAAGACAAGGAAGAAAAGAAAGGGTTCACATATTTTAATGATTTTCATTTAAATAATTTTATTTTAGTTTCTTTATTTGTATTTTTGTTTTTTCATTATTGTTGTAAAATTGGGCTTTGAGCTTTTGAATGTTCTATCAATAATAAAATAAGAAGCTTTCTCTTTTTCATATTTGTTCTTTTGTTAATTTTAATTTTGATTGTTAATATTTTATGGGATGGGGTTGTTCTTTCTGTCTTATATGTAGTTTTTTGTTTTGTTATGCAAATAAACTAAATACATACTTATTTGTTATAAATAAACGAATTATCTAAATTTGTTTTGTTTGGTTTTTCTTAACACGAATTTAAATATTTTAACCTAGATTTACACAATTATTTGTTTTTTGTTTATCAGGGGATTTAAGGATTAAACAAATTAACAAATACGTCACCAGGACTTGGCCAACATGTATGTACGTGTAATTTGTGTGTTTGTTGGTGAATTACTTTGTTGGGACTGACTTTTTAATTGTGGTTGTCTAATAATTGTGCTTTTTTTATTTGTTAATTTATTTTGTAACTTACTTTTTGTCAATATGTTTGCTTAATAATTTCTTTTTCTTTTTATTTATGATTTAAAGTATTTGTAGCTGTTTCTCTTTGAATTTGTTAAATTCTTCTGGATGTTCTTTAAAAACATTTAATTTCTTTCTGCGATTTCTGTTAAACATGTATTTTGAGCAGTTTTTGTTGATATTTTTGTTTGAGTTTGTTAAAGATGGCTGTTTGTTGTATGAACGTTTGTTTGTGTGTTAATAGTGTATGTATATTAAAAGTTGTTGTAGTTTTAATAAAAAAATATTTTAACATCAGACTTTTTATCGTGTATCGGTGATATTATTTTTGCTGCCAAAAATCTTTATCAACTGTGTTTCATAGTCGTCAATATTACGTTTCATGATGTCCATACATGGGCCCAATAAACGCTCAAATGCCTCAACCTCAAGGACTAATTAAAAGATTAGAAATTAAATTAAACATTAAATATTAAAAATATTTTAAATTTGTACATTGTTAAGTTTGCTAGTTACACAAATAATTAAGATTTTCATGCAGATGCCATACAACGGAGAAAGTAATTTAGACAACAATTTTCTAAAGTATTTTTTTAACATTTAACTTAAAAGAAATTAAATTTTTTACTTTATTTATTTTTTGCTTGTATGTAATACAAATAGCCTTATACTATTTGTATTACATATGGTAATACATATAGTAATACAAATAGTATAATTCTCAATCATAAGGCCCCTCGTTTAATACAACACAATGATTCTGAACCCTTGAATTTTGCATGAAGTATTGGGAAAATGTTTAATTTTTCTATACAAAGTTCTTTTTTTATTTAGTGCTGGTTCACACAGGTCAAGTTTGACCCTTCAAGTCTCGAGCTTTTAGGAGAGAGGGGTAAAGAGAATGGAAAGGGGTACATACTTGACCGTACCAGTCAGTTTTGTATTTTTCTTTTCTTTTTTCATCCGTAATATAATAACAAGCTACAAAGTTGAAGGAAAAGAAAACAAAAATTAATTTTGTGCATGAACGTGAACGCATTCAAAAGAAAATTTAAATAAAACTGTTCAAGTAAACTTGACCTGTGTGAACCAGCACTTAGATTAGGCCTATTGTAAACACATTAATGCTGTGCATCATACAAGCAAACATGCCAATTTAAGTTTGCTGATGATATTTTATGGCAGGAGCCAAGGTCTATCTAAAAGGTCTGCGCAAGAAGCCAGATGTTTACTTGGTTTATTCCTCAACGATGTCAAAAGTTGTTTACATTTTCCTTATACATGTGTATTATTGTTTGCGTTTTCGGTTTTTTGCACATACATATACATGAACACAAATCACATTTTTCCTTTTGTTTTCCCTATGTAGTAGTAAGATTTTGCCAACGGCGGGGAATTTTACACAAACAAAATGCCTGTTGTTGTTTGTATAGTTGTATTGTTGTAGAAGTAAGCAGACCTATTGGATAGGCCTTGGCAGGAGCCATTTAATTCAATATTTTATAAAATAAAAATAACCTGATTATACATTTTCTAGTTTTCTTTAAAGCAAATTCTTTAGGCATCATGGATTATTCCATAAACAAAAGACAAAAAGAGGAAGCTCTCACTTTTTTGTTTAAATAAAATACCAGAGTTGTCAAATTTGTTGCAAATGTAAAATTTATAGGCTAATTACGTATGACCGAGTTAAGACGGGCGAACATTTAGAAGAAAAACATCTGGAATTCTTGTTTTTCATTCGCGGTCACACAGACGAACATGTTGTCGGCAACATTCCATTATAATTGTTATTATTTACAAAGCAAACAAAGTAAATGTCAACAAAGCGTATCGCCGAGTACGGAACACATAAAGCAAAATAATTTAATACCTATATACGTACATATGTACTAGAGGTCTGCAAGAATAAATAAAAACCAATTTCAACACACTCATTTGTTTTTTAACTACAATGTGTCGAGCACCCAATAATAAAGAAACAAATGAAAGAATAACCAAAGACAAAACGAATAAAAACTCATTCAATTCAGTCAACTCAAGTCAAATGAATGAAATATTCAAATATAATTTGAATGTAAAATTTCTGTACCTACACATTACCTATGTATGTGTAAGCTTAACTCTTACAAATAAAAGAAGCCACAAGCTTACACACATATTATGTCAATGTATTCAAATAAATGTATGGACATTCAATAATTCAAAAATTATTCGAATATTTTTTGTAAACTTGCTCTCTCTAACGGGTTATTCCACTGTTTTGTTATTTATGAATGACTCTCAAATTCATTTACAGTAAACAAGTATTTTATTCAATTCATTCTCTCTTATTTTTGTATATGGTTTACTCTTTTCTTATATTTTTGAATGTTAAATATTTGAGTAAATGTTGTGCACTTTGAATAAAGGCAAACAAGTGAATTATTCAAAGCAGACCTCTAATATGTACATATAAGTATATTAACCCCCAATTTCACCAAGTTCAGTTATAACTAACTTTCAGTTGTGGCTGTCAAAACATATTGTTAACTGAAAGTAACGCTAATGTGGATAGCAGGACATGCGAACTGCCGGGGTAACCAAATAGCAGATGAACTTGCCAAACGAGGAGGCAGAGTTATTGATCAATTTATTTGCTTTCCAATGGCTCAATGTAAGTGCCCATTTAGACAGGGAAAAATTTGGAAGGGAAACATTTTGTTTGGAGCAAATTACGGGTGGGGTAGAGAGAAAGGTTTTTGTGTTCGGTACTCGGCGACACGCTTTGTTCTCATTTTCTTTGTTGACAATTACTTTGCTTTTTGAGAACAAAACAACAATATTAACAGAAAGTTTCTGGCAACATGTTCGTCTGTGTAACCGCAAATGAAAAAATAAAAGAGAATTCCAGATGTTTTCCTTCCAAATATTCGCTCTCATTAAGCGCGAAACTTACAGACCTGCGCAGTTTGAGTGGACTTGTGAATCCACCTGCTACGTATCTAGGACATAGCGGCCTGACTATGATAAACGGATGACATGCATGGTATTCGGGTCATGGGGGAGAGATACGTGGGAAAACCAGTGTTTGTCTGTTTGGATGATCTATGTATCTATCTAAGATACAAATAAGGTTGCTTGTTCTTTTCATTAGGAAGATGAATTGGTGGAATTCTGCAGTGATACCTATTCAGTAACTGCTCTGTAGTATAAGCATTGGCGATGTGCATCACAAAGGGACCACTGAAGAAACCAAGTGATCTGTCTTTTTGGTGGCTTCCCAAGGTACCTAACCTAACATTACATTTACAATAACGAACTTTGTTCAACAGGGACCGAAAATTCTAGAGAGAGTTTAGTCATAGAGACCGTTTTAATCGTTGTCAACTATATTTTCATAAAATCATAACTTAATCAAACTACTACATATTTTTAATTTTACTTTAAGGCATATGAAAAAGAATTTTTAAGCCAAGCGTTCCATTACTAAAAAGTAACAAATTGAGCACGATATTTAAACAGCGTGTAGAAACGAATACGTATTAAGGTTCGATTTTCCCAAAAAGTGAAAAAATAAAAATTTTGATTTAATACTCTCTTGTTGGTTGATCTCGCTTGTTTTTGTCAGAAATAATTTTTATTTTTTTTTTCATCAACAAAATGCTGCTTCTTTATTTTGATATTATTTTCCTTTTAATATTTTGACTAAAATACCTTTCAAGTTGTAACAAGCCCATTTTCGATGGCGTAAGAATCTCAAAAGTGAATTCAAAAAAATTTATGAAAAAAAGTCTACAATAAGGTTTTATTCCTACAAAAAAAAAAATAATAATAATAAGTTTTCGCTAAAGAAAATAAAAATTAGAAAATAATAATTAATTACATTTTGATTTTGAATTAATAAAAATTACGAAAAGAGATATCGAGGGTTATTTTTCAAATAGTGCTATCTGAAATTTTTCAAAAAATTTTTTTTTATTGAAACGTGTTCACTAACGGAAGGGTCATCTGTCATTAAAATTTGAAGAAAAAAAAATTTCCCAAACTTTTTTTTTTCATAAATATTGTTTGTGCTATCTAACACACACTTTTTTTTTTGTAAAAAAGTGCTATCTACATAAAAAATATTTCTTCATATAATAAAATGATAAAAATTTTAATAATAAAGTAGACATATTATTCATCAAAGGGTTGGGAATTGTGTCTAGATTTCATAAACTAATATAATTTCTAAATTCGTTGTAGAAATTTTGCAAAAACTGCAAAAAATTGTTTAATGAGTTTTTGTAAACAATATAAATTTCAATTTATCTAATATAATCTTTGTTAGCTAATATTATTTAATGAAATTTTACAAGTAAATACATGTTTTAAAGCTTAATACAAACCAGCTCAAAATTTTATTAAACTTATAAAACGAATCCCACAATTCCCAAAAAAACAGCCGAAAATTCCCTAAAATTAGTGTTTTTTAGATATATAATGGCTACCAAGCACGGGTCTTAAGCGGCCCATACACTTGCAATATTATTGTATATGATATTCGCCATATTATTTCAATTTTGTCCTATATTATGCAATAATTCGCACAATGGTTTCATTCTTTCAATAAAAAAGTGAACATAAACTATAGGAATAACATAAACAGCATTGTACAATGTTGCCAACACATTTCGCCTTCTTTTCGTTGTGCAATAAAAATCAAGTCTTTTGATTGTATCCAATATATTGTGCTACCATCGAATATCGCATACACATTGACGATATAATTGTACAATACGTTAAATTGAACAGTTTTATTGCAAGTGTATGAGCCACTTTAGTATTCATATTGCAGAATTATTATACACACATCGGGTCATACAAAGTCGAACGATTCGCCCAAAATTGGACCGTCCGAATGGACCACCTCAGACAAAGTCATGATCAAAATTTACTTGTACAAAATATTATACAAATAAAACTGTTAAGCGAATTTATTTGTATAATATCTTTAAATTTTATAAAATCTTTGGATGAAGTTTCCTGATGATCTGGCCTATGCAACCAGTGAAATGCGTATGTTAATAGCTTATCCCATCAGCAATAAATTTCAGTGTTTTTTTCAAAAATAAAAATTAGGAATTAAGCACGACAAACAAAATCTTGTTGATAATTCACAAAAACATATTTCAAACAAATTATGATAAATTTGAGTCTTATATTTCCAAAATACTGGTCCAATTATGGAGTACTCGGCAAGCGCATTTCTCTAAAAAATTATTTTTAGCATCCAGCTAAAATTAAGAATTAAGGATCGTTTTTAGTTTTTGTTATACCTGAGATGTCCTAATTTGGGAACCTATAGCACCTCTCTTGCTAAGGTCGTGTTTTTGAGATGTGGACTAAGCTCAAACGTAGGTTAAAGTAGTCTGAAACTCGGATCTTTCCTGCAAAATGTGATTTTTTTATTTATTATTTGATAAAAGATCAACATTTTATGCAAAACTAATCTGTTTCGTCAAAATTTTGTATACAAACTTGGTAATGGCGGCACAAATCTGTTTTCAGATTAACTAAAACTAGTTTTAATGAGACCTCAAGAACACAGCCTAAGTCTATAGACCTCAAATCCAAGAACTAAACTCGACTACAACTTTTTAATTTTCACCTCAAACTGCACTCAAATCGGACCAACCGTTTATAAATGATGTCCATTTTTTTCCAAATTTCCCACACTGTGCAGCGATCATATAAATAGAAGCGAAACCCTTATAATCTGGCCCACGTTCTTTTCAACTAAGCAAACGGATGCATTTTCAAAGCATAAAAGTCTGCTAATTCGCAAGAATATCATTATTTTTATGATTATTTAAAATATGTGGATAAAGTTAAATTATTTATTGCTTTTCAATAAACATTAGTGTAAAATTTTTACTTAATTTCGAGTTCAGTTAACTTGATTATGCGTTTCTTTAAATTTTACTAATTATTTTTATAAAAATTCGTGTAACTTAACTAAAGTCTCAAAAAGTATTCATTACAGCTCATTTTATTTTTGTTCAAATAGTGCTATCTGCTTATTTCAATGTTCAAAAAATTAATATATGTATGATTTAGACGTTCATTTTTAATAACATTGTAAAATAAAGTTTAGTTATTACTCCTAGAGTTATCGAAAAAATCAGTTTTTTCGCTCTCCTGTAAAATTGTGATTTTTCAGATAGCACTATTTGAAAAATAACCCTCGATATATTTTCTGTGTCGTGTCGTTTCGTCTTAATTTTTTTGCATCCTACATTCACAAAATGGCGACTTTTGAAAATAAAATTTTAATTCGTTTTGCCTGGGAAAAATCCAATTGTTTTTGTTTTTCAATATTGCCAGTAACAAATATATTTCCAACTAAAATCGACTTACTGCCTGTTTTTAGAAAATGAAAACGAAAATTCGTGTGAGAAATTACATTGAAAACAAATACAATTTTTCGTATTTTATTGTTGTTCTTGATATAATTTCACACACGAAATTTTTTTTTAATTTTCAAAAAGAGGTAGTTATTGTTACATCTTTGTAAATAAAAGATTAAACATAAAATTTGTATAAAATTGTAAAACCAGCACCAAATTATTTGATCAGTTATACTATTTAATTTTAACAACATTTATTTAAGTGTAATATTTATAAAACGCTCATTTGCTGCAACATCGTCATAACTCAAAAATATTAGCTTAACATTAAAGTTTTAAATTTACTCACAACAGTGTCTTCATATGAAATAATAAACACTTCATTAAAGTTTTCGATTTTTGACTTATAACGTTGTTGCAGCAAATGAGCGATATGTACAAATGCAAGTGTTTTTGTGTAATTATGTGTAAACTACGTTTACATAATATTTTTTTTAATACATATAAATTTGATTTGATTGAATACTTAATACCCAGGTGACACATGCTGTTCTAATTTAGTTTTATTTTTGTTAAAACAACAGATTTTACAATAGTCAATGTTTTTTTTTTTTTAAATACCAATCTCATCTTACCATTACGTGGGGAAAAAACAATAATTTTGACAAATGTGAGCATACGGACACCAGAGTAAAAGGATTAACCTAAAAAAATTTTGTGTGTTTTGCTTGTCTTTTCTTCCACATGAGTTTTTTGTTGTTTAGCAATGAAACTTTTTTTTTTTTTGTTTAATAATCATTTGTATGTAGTAGAACTTATTAAAGAATTGGAATTTAAAGTTTTATGTTGCAAATTAAATTCAATAACTTTGTCTTGACAATTGTAATAATTGATTTTCATAAAACTTCACCCGCCTTTTCATGATATCTTTAAGAAAACCTAAAATTCTTTCAAAAGCTTCGGTTTCTAAAACTTAAAAAAATTCAAAATGTTGTAAAAACAAAAAATTTATTAATTTCAAATGCGTTTAAAAAAATTTTTAAAAATATATAAAATGAAAACAAACAAATCTAAAATAGTAAATGTTGTGTATCTTTTAACTGATCGTAATAAGAACGTAAATCATCATCCAAATAACGATAGTCGCTTATAGAACGTTCAAGCAATTTAGTACATTTGCCCATTAAACGTTCAAAACAATCCGTATCTAAGACTACAAAAGAGTTTGAAAGGAAAGCGTATAAAAAAAGGTACAAATGCAAATGTTAACAACAAGCCCAGGTGAAACAGAATTACATAAATATACATATATGTATGTAAGTATGAATATTTTTTTAAATAAATATATGTATAGCAAGTATTGATTGTAAATGCATTTTGAAAACAACATTAAGTTGTTGGTTTCATTCGAATACAATTTGTGGGTGGTTGTTGGGGGAAGAGGGAGAAAAGAAGCACATGTGTTAAAAATGTAGAAAAAAACAAAAGGAAAAATTAGAAATTAATAAATAAAAACATACAAAACGAAACAAAAAAAAACTTCAACAATACATAGAAATATAAAAATTTCAAAATACCAAGCATAAGGCTTTGAAAAACAAGAAGAGAGTTCTACATAGTATAACAAATGAATAAATTTTCAAATTTATTTCAACAAAATGCAAATATTGAGGATATGATAATAATTTAAAATCAACTTACATGCCACTTTAACGTCACTGTTTGCATAAACCGAAGCTGCACGTGGTCGGTGTGTCACTAGAGCCAATTCACCAAAGTATTCACCTTTGCCAAGTTTAGAAATTTCAATTTCTAGACCGTCTTGATCCATTTTAATAACCACCGTACCTTCCTCTATAAAGTACATACCATCAGCTGCGTCACCTGTAAATAAGAAACTTGCCGTAAGTAGATGTTCATTCTTATCAATGCTTTAAAATTTGTGTACTTATTTTCTAAATTTTCACCATATTCGAAAACTATTTAAAGGTCACACTATTTTTGACGGTTGACCCAAAATTAACTCAAAATTTTAATTTGCCGATATTTTTCCAGAAAAAAACTAACAGTTGAAGGTTTTTAAAAGTGGAGCGTAGCACGGTAGAAGAAAGGTGGGTCTTCAGTATTGTAAAGCATTTATTTTAGTTTTCACAGCACTGGGGGGTTACTGCGTATTTCGATTCGAAAGAAATAACACAGCCCGACAAAATTAAAAAAATTTTTGCTTCTTTGAATTTATCAATTTGTGTTTTTAAAAAAGATGATGTGACTGATATGCAAATATCTACAAAAATTTTAAACGGATTATGTATTTCTTTATTTTAAGTAAAAGGTAATAAAGTTTCTAAAATAACCATGGATTGCTTGTGAAGATTAGTCAAGATATGACAGAGTTACAAGGGACAAAAGTTTAAGCTTCATTGAAAATTTTATGATTTTGTTCAATTTTGTTCTCTTCAAGTTATTTTTTTTAAAACAATGATTTAAAAATCCTAATGTTTTATTGCATGCGACATTAGATAATTTTAATATGAACATTTTGAGCCCAACAAGACATAGATTGGTAAAAAAATGACATAGCTACAAAAGATTTAGTAAATTAACACACATAGAAATTCAATAATTTCAAACAATTTTTGTTACTAAAAATTTAGCTTTGTATATTTATTTGTTGTGGGTTAATTCAATTAATCTTCTGTAGCTTTGTCATTTTTGCACAGAAATTAGTCTCGTTGCGCGCAAAATGTTCGTATCAAAATAAACTAATGTCCCATGTAATAAAACAAAAAACTTTTCAGTTGTTTCATTTTAAAAAAATAACTTCAAAAGAACAAAATTGCAAAAAATCATAAAATTTTTCATAAATTTTCAAATTATGTCCACTGTAACTCTGTCATTTCTTGACCAATGTTTACAAACGACCCATGGTTATCTTAGAAATTTTATAACCTTTCACTAGAAAAAAAGAATTACTTAATCCCTTTAAAATTCTTGAAGATATTTGCATTTCAGTCACATCATCTTTTTTAAAAACACAAATAAGCTATATCATGAAAACTAGAGCTGATAGAGACAAACTGATTACAGATTTGAATTCAGCGCACCAAAATTAACTAGAATCAGTTGATAAATTCAAAGAAGCAAATTGAGTGTTGGCCTGTGTAATTTACGAGTTTGAACAATTTCTACTTTGTATTACGATTTTCGCAATCGTTCGAAACGATGACAGAGGTTGTATTTAAAAAAAAAATTGGAAATTTTATGAAAAATTTTCGTTCGTAATAGCGAGTAGCTGTTAAGAAAGCGATTTTTTGTTTTCAATAAAATATAAAAAACGTCCGTTTATTCGAAACAAACATTAAGAAAATCGTAATTCACAGTACAAATTGTTCGAATCCGTTAATGATTTCTTTCGAATCGAAACACCCGGTAACCCCGCTGAAAAAATAATTTTGATTTGTTGAGTATCGACTGAAAGAATTAGAAATAAAATTACTTAGGAATCGAAAAAGATATATTTATAATATCTGCGTGTAATGGCAGAGCCATACGTTTAAATGTCGGTACTAAAAATTGTATTTATTCTTTCTTCACATATAGTTGCTTTCCACTCAAGAGGTGGGTGCTCCACGAATTGCACAGAACGACCTACACCGTCTTATAGGAAGATGGAAATCCTATTGTGAAAAATAAATGAAGTCTATAATTGTCCCCGCCAAGTAAAAAATAAGGTTAAAACTAATGCATGTGGTTAATGTTCAAACACGAAAACCCGTAAATCATTACAGTTATGCGACGCCACACATTCACCAATGCACACGAAAAACAGACAAACAAGAACCTGACCTGACTTTCTTGATTGTCTTAAAAAAATAATGACAACGAGCTGCTTTTAACTTTTAATCCACTATAGTAACTTTTAATCCACTATTGGGGATTCTTTTGTGAAAACTGGGATAAACAATTTTACTTAGGCATTGGGGATTTTGGTTAGGATTTTTTCTGATTTTTATTTTCATTCTATTTTTTATTAAGCAAAAAAACCCAATTTTTAAATAAAAATTTACCACTGAGAAATCATTCACTGGGCAATAAGATAGAAACAGATTCATCATACTAAGCATTCGATTAAATGGATATGAACTACGATTTTGAAGAAGAAATAAAATCACAAAAAGTAAAGAAGATATTTTTTTATATCTAAAAAGCTTATTGCAGGAAACTCTAAAGCATTTCGCCCCAAATCTTAATTTTTACAAAAATTTTGCTTCAAATATATGCAGTGCCCCGGTAGGCTAGCTGGTAGCGAGCTAGTCTATAAGCGCCGAGGTTGCGGGTTCGATTCTCGCCAGAGACTCTGGTTTTTTTTCCGCAGACAAGCATAGAGCTTCGCGGGATTAGCTTAGGAAAATAAAAAAAAACATATTGTTTAAAAAAAAAGGTAACCCCTTAGGACAGCTCAAATTCAGTTCAATTACAAAAACAACTCGACCTGTTATAAATATCGATCTTTCAAGAGACATTTATATACATAAATCTTTTGTTTGTTAAATGAAAAAATTTTTTGACGTACAAAACTTTAACAATTTGCTCTCCTGCAATCTTTAACTTCGGCCATTGACTATCTATACTGCTAGCGACAGATTGGCCACAAACACTGATTAAGTAACAACAAGGCAACTGTGGCCCCACATTACTAAAAAGGGTTGTGCCACTTTTAGAACCTGTGATTACGGGACATTTGCCAGTTGATAGGCATGCAGAGCATCTGGGAGCCAGACACTATGATTACTGCCGCAGCCGTAATCACGAAAATGAGGAAGAAAGCGTAAGACACCTCCTTAGTCACTGTCTTGCATTGGCGAGAAGGCGACTAGCCGAAAGGGGATCAGCCACTTCTGATGGATTTTTAGGATGCCTTTGACATTGAACTGAAGTGCATATCGTTACTTTAATATAGAAAAGCCCTAACTAACATTTTCCTTACTTTACAGGGGAAGGGAAAAGCTTAATTAAAATTGTAGTGTTGTAGTTGCGATTGTTTTTAAACGCAGTTAGTTATTAAATTGCTTAGAGAATTTGATAAAAAACTGCGTTTAAAAAAAATTGCGACTACAAGACTATAATTTTTATTAAGTTTTTGTAAAGTAAGGAAACCGTCAGTAAGCCCTAACTTCTATATTAAAGTTACGATATTAAACATCGTTAGAAGTGCGGATTGCTTCTACGGTGGGACATCTGTTTAGAGGAATTATGTTATCACAATAAAATTATTTAGTCAGAGTGTAACAGTTAAGTACTGACTGAATTTTTTTACCTAATCTTGCTTGGAAACATTAATGGCGAAACACTGCCATTAATTCGAAATTCCGAATTTTTGTTTACTTTTTTTTCTTTAGAAAACTATTATATTTTCATAAATTTAATGAGAATTTCAAATAATTACTTTAAAAATTACTGTTCATTACCTTGTTTGATGATCCTTTCATTTATGGTAAAACGTTTGGTAACCAAAGCATCGGCTAAATTCATACGTTCATAACTCTGTTAATAAGCAAAAACCAGAAAACATATTTTATTTAATTTTAATAAAAATACTAACAACCACACACTCATACCTGTAAAGTTTTTAGCATTGGTACACTATCCAATAAAGTTTCATACATTTTTCTCTTTTTAAATGCAGACTTCAATAAAATGCGACGGAAGGTTTGACGGTCCATAGCCCACAATAATCCTTCTGTTTCCGCTTGTATAGTTGCAGCTCTAAAAGATTAAACCAAAAATCGAAAAAATGAAAAGCATGAACACAAACAGCACAAAAAAAATATAAAAATATTTAATGAAAGGAAAATCCATTTCGATTTAATCCCATGTTTTGTTTACCTGGGCATATTGTAGAGCAAAGCCAGTTCACCAAATATACCACTATTGTTGTATGTATGGACATGATTGTCATTAACAATAACTTTATATGTACCACTGGAAAAGTAGAGGGAGAAGTTTTAAATCATTAATACATACCAAAATACTACATGTTAAAAGGGAACTTCAGTACGTATGAGTATTTTGGAAATACTTGTATTACTTATACGTTGGCTAGTAGTACTTAATATAACTTACGACTCAATAACATAAAAGTTATCACCGTCATCCCCTTGACGTATTATATATTCATCTGGTAATACCCTTCTTTCGAACATGGCGTCTAGTACTTGATTCATCTGGAATTATTATAATTTGTATTAGATGTTCAAGACCTGTTTTAAAAGTGGTGGGAGGGATGGTTGGGGAACTTACTTGTTCTTTTTCTAAGGAACGGAATAATAAAACATTCTTAACCGATTCTACTAATCGGGCGCGCTGCTCATCTGACTTGGGAAATATGGCAGTGGCCCCCTCATCATCATCCGCATCATTTTCAGGGTCATATGCCTCCGCAAATACAGACTTACGGCGAGTAGAAAATCTTGGTGCAGCAGGTTCTGTAAAGATAATTTGCAAGCTAAATGTTAGTTCAATTTGGTTTATAAAAAAATTTTATAAAATTTTAACGGAGAACTGCACAACAAAACTTGCTTCGGTTAGAGGCAGAATTAGTCTTTACTTTCTGTTCTGTTATGAATCAGCTGATTTGGTTTTGTTATTAAAAAACCTGTAAAGTTGATTAGTTTTTCTGTTCTGTTGCGTCCCAATTTGTAAAAATCAAAAACTTGTTAAGTTATTGTAAGTGACAGCATATCGATACTTTCCCGTAAGAATGTATTAAGCGACACTTTTTTCGAAAATGACTTTTTGATGTGAAACTATACTAGAAATTAAGCGCCACATTTTGGCCTGGGTTTCGCTGCCCTATCATGGATGCAAAGGAAACTAGGGTGAAAATAAAATTGTATCAACCGTCAAGTTTTCTCACTGGAATAATGTGGCACCCTGTAATTTGTATTATCCGCCAAAGAAACTATGCTAAGCCACATTTTTAAATATGTTTTGTAGTCTGAAAATCGCTTTCCAAATATGTTTCTTTCAATAAAATCCGAAAAATAAATAACTAAATGAAACGTTTTTTTCGTTTCCTACACAATTTAAGAAATGTCGCTTAATACATTCTTACGGGAAGGTATCGATATATAATAAATAAATATAATAAATAATAAAAAAATACATATTTATATTGAAATAAACTGTTTTTTGATTTCAGGAATTCATAAAATTTAATTTCTTCAAATTTATGTGCATTACAGTTATTGAAATAGAACAATGGACGGTGCAAAACTAATCAATGGCTGGTAAGTTGCTACAGAAGAAGTAAATATTGCAATTTCGTAACAGAATGGCACGGAACATAACAGAAACAGAAAGTAAAGACTAATTCTGTCTTAAGCAACATTGAAGTGCAACACGAATACCCCTTAATTTTTAGTACGGTGTAACTAAAAATATATCGACCCCTAACCGCGAAAATAATGTAAGCGCCAAAAATCAAATTTTACAGGAGAGAGCTTTTTTGTTTTATTTCATATTAATTTTGTATGAAATTTGTCGCTTACATTAAAATTGTTTTTGCTATAAAATCGTAACGGTACATTATGTGACCATGATATTTTAGGAGATGATGCAAGTGTTGCCAATAAAGTCAATTATTAAAAAAAACGAAAATTGAAAATCATGTCGCTTACGTTATTTTCGCTGTTAGGGCTCGATATATTCCAAATATTTTATCTTCACAGACTCATAAAAATATCAAGTTTCACCCAATTTCATTTTGCAATTCTCCACAATTAAAATGCACAATGCAAATCTTTGGAATTTCAGGAATTTCTTTAATTTTGCAATAAATTTTTATAAGAAATAAGACTAGATTGCACTTGTTCATGTTCTTATTTATTTGTATGGAGGTCATTAAAATGGCCCCTCATGTGGTTTAATTTTATTTAAACAATTAAGAAAATTAAAAAAAACTAAACAAACAACTACAAAACTGAAAAAAAAATAAAAACCAAATGAAATAAAGTAAAATGAATTTGCTTAATAAAATGCTCTTTTAAAAGGCGCTTACCAACAAGTAAATTTCCAGACACTTGTGAACTCATATTTGTCAAGTGTTGCACACAACAACAACAGCACCAGCAACAACAAATACAATACTGATGAAGACAATGATGATATTGCTGATTAAACACTAAGACAAGAATACTACGACCACGATGAGGACGTCAAAACGAGACGAGACAACACTCAACAAAATTTTATTTAAACAACAATTTAAATCTGAAGATGAATGCAATTTTTTTTTCTTTCTTAATTAAAACAACCACAACAAAAATAATAATAAAATTATTTAAATTCAACAGTGTTGTTTTTACACATAATGAAATGAAAAATATTTTATCGTTTTTCCGCTGTAGAAGCCAAAATAATAATTGAAAATAAAATTGCATTATTCGTATGAGTTCGAAGGAGTAGACATGTGTGAATGTGTCGTTGGATTATGCATTGATATTGGCTAAGGGAAAAGCCTAAATTCTTAAATTAAATTCTTTAAAATACAAAAAACAAAAGTAATTTAAATTTAAAATTAAATGAAAAAAAGGTGGATCCACTATAGTCGTTCGGACGAATTATTTAAATTAAGTGTTTTCTGCAGCTCATTTCGAAAAATTTTCCGGAAAATTAAAGTTGTCATATGGAAACAAAATCTATTAGTTTTACAAGGTCGAAATCGAAAACGTAAAACGCAAGAATTTTAAAAGTCGGGTTTTAATAAGATTTCTTTAATAAAAAATATTTATGACAAATATTTCTATATTAGACAGAGTTTAATAACAAAAATTAGAATAAAAGTGTATTAAAACAACTTCAAAATTCTTGCGTTTTACGTTTTCGATTTCCAGCCTGTTTGCTTTTTTTATATTTTAAAGTAAATACTTAAAGAGCAAATTTCTTATTATTGAATTATATTTCTGTACGATGTTCGATTTGATAATCATCGTCTGATATCTCATATTTCACAATACAAAAGAATAATAAATTAAAAGTTTAAAAATTAACAGAGTTTTGTGTTTTTGTGGTATGATCTTATAAAAGTGGGCCGATTTGGTTGCACCCGTCATGTACTTTAAAGCTCTCTCGTGGCTTTTTGATCGTTTCACATAAATTCTTGTAAATAGATAACAATAGAATATAAAAAAATGTTACCCCTTCTAGAAATAACTCAATTGCAAATGTGTTTCTTTCTATTAGTAAAAGACGTTTAAAGCGTCTAAATATTGCACCCGTCAGAATAGAATCGCCCTATTTAATAATGAATGATAAAAGAATATACAAATTTAATAGAATATGTCAATCAACCCTGTTTGACAAAAAATTAACTTGTTGGCAGCTCATTTCAAGTTAGTGCGGCCAAAATAAAAATGAGACCAGTTTCAGCTGAGAGTTGTTTGTAGAAAATATTCACCCCTATCGAAAATAATGTTCCCCTCGTAAAATTTTCACTTTTCACGTATTTAAAACTCCCACTAAAAAATTTCTTTGAGGTAATTCAAAGGAGAATAATAACGTGAAAAAATTTTCGCGGCGAAAAATCCTATATCTAGTTTTTTCCCTCATAATTTTTTTGCTTTTCCCCTCGATTTTCTCACTTTTATTTTTGCAGGAGAAGAGAACATGTATGTGAGTAGTTCTTCTTATTATTCAAATATTAAAGTTTACGAAATGTATTTTAAGGGCAAATAAAATGAAGTTTAGTTAATGTGCTGTTTCCAAATGAAAGCCAATTGAATTTGTAATAAAATTTATATGAAAAACACTCAGAAAACAGTTCAGCTAAAAGTCTAGATAAGTCTATATTTTTGTACAGAGATAAATATTTTTATTAACTGCCTATTTCACGATGTCACTCGAACGTTTACGTTCGCACAAATAACATGTAAACCAAAAACAAATTTTTTAATTTTGTTTTTGTTTAATTATGTTATTTGTGCGAACGTAAACGTTCGAGTGACATCGTGAAATAGGCAGTAAGTGTTGCTTTCTGCATCTAACTATTCTTTTTTAGTAAAGGGGTGTTTACTTGCTTCACCACCACAATAGTAAAAATGGTTAAAGGAAACTAAAAACCCTAAGAAATTTTTATTCCTAATAAATTTTTCCCAACATTAAGAAACTGCCTTTGCTCCATCACAATATTAATAAAAATGAGAGTGGCATGAACAAAATCAACTTAATTTTAAAATAGATTTTTTTTATTAATTGCTGTAGCAACGAAAACAAAATAATAAATTACATAATTTTTTATGATTTTTAAGATTTCATATCATATGATTAAAATTATTTGGTTTTTATTTAAACAATTATTTAAAGACTGTATTTTTGGCACACATTTCGGTCATTACTTTACTTTATTTTGCTCCATCTTTAATTTATTTGTCGGTAGTCTTTCTTTAACGAGAAAATATTTTCATTATAAAAGTGGATATCGCAAAGCTGGCTTTTTAGTTCAATAAAGAACGTTATACTCTATCGTAATAAAGTGTGACATTGGACTATAAAAAACAAAACAACAACAAACAAAATATAAATATTATTTTTTTTAATTTAAAAGTGTTTGAAATAAAAAACGAAAAACCTTCAAAAACACGCGCTTAATAAGGTATGATACAAATTACACAGTGCAACACATAAAATGCAAGCTCCTCCTGGTGTGAAATTTCCCGAAGAACTTATCGAAACTAACAATACCCGGTTTGAGTTTGTCCAATTTTAGCTGTTGTTCGGGATTTATGGCCTCATGTATATTTTAGCTGAAACTTGATTTTTCTGAAAGACATGCAATTTTTCTCACTACGATATCTCGGAAACCAATTGGAATTTGGTTTTCCTGTTTTCGGCAAAATTGTATCTTTTGACTAGAAGCAAAAAAGTGTTGTATGTACAAACAAATCCAAAAAAAAATCTAGTGTCTTGAAATTCCGAAAATGTCGAAAAATTTTAATATTTTATATTTTTGCCATTTTTGGCCCATAGTTGCCAAACTGTGGGAAATTCAGTAAAGTTATCTTCAGAAAAAATATTCCTTATAATATAAATCACAATTCTTAAAAACATTAGAATACTGAAAATGATTTTTTCACATTTTATAGCTGTATTTTACATCGAAACATTAAAAAAAATGTAGCTAAAGGCAAGAAAATCTGTACCCATTTTTCATAAAATTCTCGAACTTTCAATGTAAAACTATTAGAAGGAGCTTGCAGTCGATGACTTCAAAAATGTTGCACTGTGTTATTGTTTGCGAAAACACAAAAGTATACTGCATTAAATGTTACAAGATTTTTTTAACTGTTTTAAAATTGTCACTGATTATATTTTGAAATGTCAGTAGCAAGCGGACTAACGTAAAGCACACACACACACTCCACTCATTCCTTTCTTGACTTATTACAGTGAATTTATTGTTGTCACAGTGAAATGACACAAATTTAATTTTAGCTGATGAATTTATTAATTAGTGATAAAAAAAAAACAGAATACAAAACGAAAAGACCACCGCAACAAACCGTTAGTAAAAAAGAATAGAACTGACAACTGAGAAAGACAAACTTAGACTGAAATATGTATGTTCAGACGGACAGACGGACTGATATATAAAAACACACATAAACATTCAACAAGTCATTAACAGTTTATGCAAAAGAAAAGAACGAACTTAAAGGAAAGAAATAAAAAAAACCACTCGCATTGTTCTCCTACACAAATACAAAATTTTTTTAAAGCCAAACCAAATAAAAACCAAACTATCCAACCTGTTGGTTACAGCCACACAATAAAAAAAATCCTACATCCAAAAACAAAAACAAACAGAAAAGAAAAAATATTCAAAAAATTACAACAGCTTCTGTTGTTCCCGATTCGGATGAGGCTGTTGCTGTTGCTGATGCCACTGCTATTGCTTGTATTTTTAGTGTCAATAAAAACCGTATTGTACCCTTTCATAGGTATGAGTGTGAGAGTGTATGTGTGGGATGGTGTACCTATGGGTACAACGGTATTAGTATTGACTATTTATTATGCGACCAATGATGACTGGCAGTGACTAGGAACTCTTAACAAACATTTAACTAACACTCAATGACATGGGCTTCAACAACATTACCATCTCCATCATCGGCTTCGGCACAGTTGTCATTACCATCTCTACCAATATCGCAAACATTGTTTTAGGAATATTAAATGTCAAAATAGTTCGATTAAGTGGATGGCTGGCTGACTGAATGACTAGCAAGCTGACACATTCATACATACTACTAAATATGTATATGACCATGTTGAAAATAAACTGACCATTCTCAAACATATATAGCAAATACAAACACACATACCTACATACATTGTGGTAAATTTATACACATTCATGCTCAGTATAGAGGATACAACGTTGACGGAATAAATAAATCTTTAAATGTCTATATGAGAAACCGAAATAAGCTTTAACAATTTTTCTTTTTTTGATAAAATGTTTAAACAATTTAAAACTTTAAATACACTGGGCTAAAAGGGAAAAAACTTTCTTCCTTCGGGCTGTACAAACAAATCCTCGTTCCCACGACAATTGGTTCTACGCACAGATACGACTCGGAATTCAACAAAGACCGACCAACGATAGTCAACTCAGCAACGCCTGTTCAAGATTAAGGCTGGGACAAAAAGTGGGCGTTAATAAGGCGTGGCATTCATAATAATAATAATCATAATAAAACGACTAAGCAACAAACTTTTGTAGTAACATTGTAAAACCAATTGCTTTGAAGACTTGGTGGTTAAGTATTCTTACACTCAAAAGAAAAATCAATCCATCCGTACTCAAATCAATCCGAAGCGGTATTAATAGTACGGTGAGTACGGATTTTCTCGAATCAAGTACAGAAAGGATTCAAGTACGGATTTTCAATCGCAAAATACTTAAATTATCCAAATTCAATCCCGATTTCGTACTTGAAATAATCCGAAAATGAGATTGATTTAAGTTAAACTAAGATTGAATCAATCTCAAAATGCGCTTGATTCTAGTATTATAAAGTTGGTGTTATCCCGGATTAGAAAGAAAAAATTATTATGATTGATTTACTTAAGGCGACCGTACACGACATGTTTTTGTCATCTGACATGTCAAATTTCCCACTTCAAAATACATATGTACATGTCGTGTGTTACCTTTTAAACTTTGCTTCTGCAAAAGTCAGATGCAAAGTCAGTTGACAAAATTTCAATTAGAGCGTGCTCTATTTTCTTCTGACAAACCATCTGACATCAGAAATCTATGCCGAGAAGAAACCGGCAGCGGCGTCCACTATTGACGGAATCATTAGCCGGCTGCAGTTAATATTTTCAAATACCAAGATATGTATGATCATCGCACCATTGAATAGAATTTATGTAAATATATATATAAAAACCGTTTCATTATAATATCCTAAATTGGTATCTTTGAATTAAAAGAAGAATAAGTTAAGATGGCTAAACTATTTTACGGCGTAAATAAAAATTTTCGTGGCGGCATTTTTATTTTGGTTTTTGCAACAACTATGGGAAAAAAACAGAGACAATGTCAGAAGCAAATTACATGTGCGTTTGTGACCGAATATTATAAACCTTCTGTAAAACAGCCATTTTGACAGACATGCACAATTACATGTGACTTGAAAAGTTGACAAGTCAGATGTAAAAAACATGTCGTCTACATGCACCTTTACTCGTAATACATATGGTAATAATAATACTTTAGAAATCTAATGTTATCTTATTTAACCAAAGTTCAAATTTATTTTTTAACCCTTCGTGGTACACATGAGTCTGGCCAGAACTTTTTTTTCAATGTGTATAGAAAATCAAAACATGCGTAAGCCGGAGGGTTAAACACAACTAAATCTTAATTTAATTTAATCTTTTTTTTTACTTGATTTAAGAATTTTATACTTATTTCAAGAAATTCTGGGATTTATTTTCGAAAGGAATCCCATTTAGGATTGTTTTGAGTTCGGTTAAGTGTTATTCGTACTTGAATTTTTGAGTGCGACTCGTACAATACGTTAAACATTTTATTCATCAAGACAAAAGATAGAATAAATAAATGGGTATGTCCAACATTATCTACAAAATTCCTTGTAACGGAAATGATAATGCAAATTGCGACAAGGTTTATATAGGTACGACAAAAAATAAATAAAGGACTAGAGTTGCTGGACATAGATCAGATCAAAAACATAGAAACATTAATTCTAAAAAAAACAGCATTATTTCATCATTGTTATGAATTGAATCACTATCCAAATTTTGAAAATGCATCAGTTTTAAACACTGAAACCAACTAGAAACGTAGATATATATTAGAAATGTTACACATAATCAATACACCAACAACACAAAGAATGAATTTCAAAGCAGACACAGAAAATATAGCTAGTAGTTATAGAAATTTAGTTATTAAGAGATAGAATAAATAGATTTATATAAATATGTTAGATAAAAAATAAGTTTAATTTATAAAAAATTGTTTTATATTATGGTATTATTCTTTAGTCAGAACTTATTATTGAATGGTTTTGAATTCGTTTTATAGTTAGGAAATTATTTTTTCATTTTATATGATTTGATTTTTTGAATTTGGTTTAAGGATAGGAAATGTTATTTCAATTTATATCATGGTAGAATAAGTTCAAGGTTTTTGTTCTCAATTTCAAAACCCATATAACGTCAAACAAAAGAAAATATGGAAAAAAATAAAACAAGCGTCAAAAATCAAATAAATTATTTTGACATTACATGGGTAAATAATAGGGAATTCATTCGGTTAACTTTTAACCGGTTAACCGATTAATTACTACCCGATTAACTGATCGGTTAATTTAAAATTGCGTTTTTTCGATTAACGATTAAACCGGTTAATTTCAGTCGATTAACCGATATAACAAAATTTTGAATTTTTTGTAGTATTATAACAAATTTGTTTGTATTTTTTTTTTTTATTTGTTTCGTCTCATATTCAAAAGGTATGTGTTCAGAAAATATTTTTTCATACAATATATTTTCTTCTCAATACATTCTTAAGATACAGTACAAAAACAGAAACTAAGGGATTTGGAAATAAACTTTTTTGCAGAATGTGCGGTGCTGAGCTTTGCCAGATGATGGCCTGACAACAGAAGAAACTCTCGATAGTAACCGAAACAATTAGAAGTGATCAACATTTTAAAAAATTAAAACAGTACTATAATGGCATAATGGAAGATTTTATATGTTTAGAGAAATCCAGGAAAAAGACTGAGAAATTGTGTAGATATTCTGTATTATGGATTGCTTTGGATTTCTCTAACATCTTCGATAAATGCAAGCATTTTTCTCCAAGTCAAGATTTAACAAATCTAAAGAAAATAATTGCTTAAATGCTAAATATTTAAACCACATTATTTTTCGAACGTAAGGGGTCCGCGAACTTACGATTTTTCCATGTGTTTTTTTATTATTATCACCATGAATTTTCCTAAAAATATATTAAAATTTCCTTAACAAAAACCTAATACTCAATTTACAATTGATTGTAATGGAGAGATTGTGAAGAAAAAGTCCAAACATAAATTTTTTTTTGCATGTAAAATAATTATATAAAAATGTCTTTAGATGTAGCTTGAAAAATATAAAGTTTTCCAGTTTCCAGCACAATTTCCTCAAGTAAAACCGCTTCTTTTATAAAAACATATGCTGGTAAAACTAAGGCTATGTTGTTTGGCAAATGTAGTACTTCTGGGTTTACTATTACTCTTATTGGTAGTGAAATTGAGTTTGTTGATCGTCTTAACTGTCTAGGTGTAATACTTGATGCTAAATTATCATTTGAAGGTCATGTTAATTTCATAATATCTAAAGTTAATTTTACTTTACGTAAGTTGTACAATACAGATTTAATGTTGCCAACGTATGTTAAGAAACAAATTGTACACTGAAAGAATTTTCTTCGCAATACTAACGAATTTTGACATTAATCCCATGAAAAATTGCATTATAAAGGAACCTATGCAGCGCTTCGTTGGATCAATGAAACCTGTTTCATTAAAAGGACTTAATGAAACATTACATCACATCCATGAATATTATTCATTGGATTAATACTTTCAATAAAGTAAAATTTTTTTATTTTTTTTATTTTTTTTAATTACTTTTTTTTCTTTTTTCTTATTTTATTTTACTTTATTTTATTTTATTTTTTATTTTTTTTCTGTCTCTGGTGGGATTCGAACATGCAACCTCGGTGCTGATAGACTAGCTCACTACCAGCTAGTCTACAGGGGCAGTGTAGTTTTTGTATGAAAAAACTATGTTTTGTTCTCAATTAAGAGCGTAAATATGAGATTAAATTGTCCATAATAACAATAACAACGTTGATTGAAAGTGGATTGAAAGTATCTGTTTCATTACTATAATGACATTTTTAATGTCATAATGAAAATTTAAATTTATGAAGGAAATTATTGAAATATGTTGCTTTTATAAAAAAAATTTTTGATTTCATAAATTTAATGGCATACATGTAACATTAGATGTATGAAATTATTAAATCTTACATTTTTTAAATAACAATTAAACATTTTTTTAAGGAAACTATAATTTTGTATTAATTTATGAATATAGTTATGTTTGTTTATTGATTTTTTGTGTTCCCAATTAAAATTTTTTGTTTTACTTAGACAAACTTAAGTTTTCATATATCCAATGAAAATTTTTAACGTAATTACGAAATCTAATGAAGCGATTTAAACGAAAATACTTCATCAAACGTATGAAATTCCATTTAGACAATGAAAATTTTCATTTACCCAAGGAAAACTTTTTTATGAAAATGATTCATTAAATATATGAAGCATTTTTCTTTCAGTGTACATGGGCTTATAATGCCAGTTTTTTTATATGGGTTGAAGGTGTATTCTGGAACAGTTGGCTATACTCTAAAAAAAATAAGATTGGTTTTTAATCGAGTTATGCGATATATTTACTCGTTGAGAATAAGACAGCATGTCTCACCATTTGTGTTAAAATTTTTAGGTTTTCAATTTGACGAGTTCATAAATTTTAGAAATCTTGTTCACTTTTATAAGTCTTATAGGTTGCAAACTCCTGGGTATTTAATTCAGTTATTTGATTTTTGTAGATCAACGAGGAATAGACAGTTAAAGATACCGAAATTATCTGCTGTATTGGAGCGTTCTTTTTATGTAAGAGTTGCACGATCTTATACTAAGTTGCCTAACTTTTTGAAAACTTTTGGCGTTTCTGCAAACACATATAAAAAAAAACTTTTTCTTGAACTTTCAGGAAATCAATCTTCTATATAAGTGCTTTATATTGAATATGCATTAAAGGATTCTTGATATTTAAAAATTTATTTCTGTGAAGTTATTGTGTAGTATTTTCTTTGTTAACATAAAATAAATCATTATTTATACTTTGAAAGTTAACAAATATCCACTTTATTATATTTTTTCTTCTGTGTAAACTTTATTTATATATTATTTCTTGATATTTTGGAGAAATTGTTATTATTTTATTACTTATGCATATGTACATGTGTATACACGCGTGTATGGGTAGGCATGTATGTATATATATATATATATATATATGTATATGTGTGTATATATATGTGTGTGTGTGTGCATCTATTTACATATGATATTTTCATATAATTTTTGAATCGTTCGTTTTGGGATTTTTATAACTGGAATTCTTACATTTTAATCAAGCTATCTTACCTTTTTGTAATTATATTTTAACTTTATTATAATTTAATTTTTATATACATACATATACATACATTCATATATTAATTTATTTACAATTGTTAGTAGAAATTTGTAACCGATTATGGCCTTTAAAGGCTAGGTTATAGGTAATGTAAAAATAAATAAATAAAATAAATAAATAAACTCCAAATAATAAATAATTTTTGCATTTTTATTTATTGAAATTACTTAATTTATAACAAAACTTTATTAATCGGTTAACCGATCAATAGCAATATTAACCGATTAAACCAAAACCTCGGTTATTTAATCGAGCGATTAACCGATTAAAGCAAAAGCCCGATTAAATGAATACCCTAGTAAATAATGAAAACTCTCCCTAATGAACATACCTGTACCCATGTTCTGTAACTATAGTGAGAACTTCTGGCGTCGAAAAGATGTGGCACAAAATATTCCATCGTTTCTCGAAAAGTGAGAAAAAAGTGTGTCTGTAACTCATGTCGAAAACTATCAAAAGAGATTACGTCGTTACGTTATAAATGTCATAACATTGCACTCGAAGCCGATGTGACATTGCAGACATTGAAAACGCCAGTAACAAATAACGTTGACGGCGACCAAAATTTACTAAAATTGAAAATTTTTCAACGACGGCGGCGAAATTAGAACCGTCGGCTTAACCAAATAATGTAAAGTGCGACTTTAATGTTTGTTGTTTGCAAACGATTTAAAAACATTCGTATATTTTATATAAATGTTAAAAGCAAAATAATTAAACAATAAAAAATGTGCCAAGAACAAAATATTATTATTATGTATTATTCTTTGTATTTTGCATTTTTAAGTGTTTTTTTGGTGTTACAAGTTTTTCTCGCCCCGTTTTTATACGTGAGTTTATTTGACAGTTCAAAGCGGAAACTCTTCGCACAAAAATGTTACAGACACACTTTTTCTGAAATTTGGCGAGTAATTTCCTTACGTGACAGCTAGTACTCGCCAAAAAAAGTTGCAGATACAGTTTAGTGAGAAAAACAGCTGTTTGTTTCAATTTATGGCATTTCTGTTTCATTTCACACATTTCAATCGAAAAGTTTACTGACGCGAGAGTTACAGAACATGGACACTGGTACTTATTATACTATGGTTTATATGAAATTTTATACTCTAGTTTTAATATCTTTATTTTTTGTTATATGGGTTTTGAAATTAATTTTATGACCAATAGGTTTTTGAATTTAATTTTTGAAATAATTTTTTCCATAATTATTTTTGTTTGTGTTATTAAAAATATTGTTAATTTATTTTCCTGAGGATGCCAACCAAAGGTTAGCGAAATATCGAAATAATAATTAAATAAATTAATATTTTTTTATATAAAAAAAAAGACTTGAAGCTTAAAATTAAAAACAATCAAAATATTCATAAAAACCTGATTTATCCCGAGTGTTTTTCTTTCTGTGTATAGATTTTGTATTTAAGGGGTTTTTGCTGGGCTCCAAGTATGACAATCGATAAAAAAAGTGAAATTATAATTACTCGGTGAGAGAGTTGTACGTTGGTTAACAAATCTTTAGGAAACAAAATGGTAAGAACGATATCGCCTTTTTTAACGAAACCGGAATATGTATATCTTTTAGAGCGAAAAGTAAAGTAAGTGCTGCCATATTGCCATATTTTCAACCTTATGCGATAAACATACACTTAGAGAAACTTTTATTATTTATGCCCAGCAAAGACAGACGGATGTTTGATTTCAAATGATTTTTTCAAACGGTAAACGTTTGATAATGATTTCAAAATCATAGCATTCTTCACACGTCATTCTCAAAAGTGGATTTAAATACAATGTAGAACATAAATGAAAAATATTTTTTTTTAAATTAAAATTTATTTAAATAAACTGTGAGCGAAACATTCGGCACGAAAAAGTGTTCTTTCCATCCTCAAATCTTATAAAAACCAAATAGTTGGCTGGTGTTTTTTTTTTTTTTGAGGATTTCCATGGCGTAGCACCCTGTCCGTACAACAATATTTTCTTAACTTTCCCGTTTTTTTTTTATTCACATTCTTTTTTATTGTTTACATTTATTTTTTGCTTCGGTGTTGCCAAGTTTGAGAATTAAATTTGATATCCATTAAATATTAAATTGATAAAACATTATGGCCCCTATTACGGTTTACAACTCAACTCAGTTGAGTTGTGATTTCTTAACTTTTGTATTATGGTTTACAACTTGGCTTTATAAAAACATAACAAAAATTTTAACTGATCATAACCAGTAGTCTTAATTACAACACAACTGAGTTAAGTTGTAAACCGTAATAGGGGCCTATATGCCAAATGTTTATATTCAAATCATTATCCATTTAAAATCAAACAATTGAAAAGGGTTGGAGAATCGTGTTCGTGTCAAATGATAAATTTATTTCATAAGATAGGTTTGACTTCGTGTTTTTCATGGAAAAAGTTTTCCAAAAGTATCAAAAACGCTAAAGAAAGTCTAGAAAATAATCGATTACAATCAAACGATCCAAAATTAAACACTAAATTCTTCTCATAAACTAAATATGTAATTGTCGTCATGAATTCGTTCACATTCATGAAAATGTGCGAGAACATTAATCTGTAATCTACTTGAAATATGCCAAAAGAAGAATTCATTATGAGTCGGAAAGTGTTGGTTGGTTTAAATTTATATCTACTTTATGATAATGATTGTCAGGGTATTGGTATACATTTTTTTATGTGTTTTACGTCATAAATTTTACCAAAAACATTAAATATGTATGTCAGTCAGAGTACAAGTTGAATTGTTCTTTTTTTTTTCTTTTTTAAGTGGGACATTGTAAATACACGAAAAAATAAACAAAATTTAATTAAATATAATCATTATCACCGAATAGGAGGAGTGTAATGATAAATATTTAACAAACTTTTTTTTAAAAAGCATTAAAAACAGAAAGACCGCATGGCACGTCATTAAGCGTGGGTGTAAATTATGGAAAATATAATATTTTTTAAGCAGAAGAAGCTATTTCCTATTTTATGAAGAACTTTTTTTCGTAAACTATGCCAACGGACACTTTTGTTACTAAGTGACTTTATATGAACACAATTACAACCAGTGTTGCCAAAACTTTGTGACCAAAAATGGCTAAATTAACGGAAAAATGGCTAAAAAATTGCTAAAAATGGGCTAAAAAATGGCTAAAAGTTTTTTTTTTAAATAAAAACTCATTAAAATTCAATAACAAAACAGAAATAATTCATTTAAAGTTTTTTACGATGATACTGTAAGTTAAGATCAATTTGTTAAATAATAATAAACGTAAATTAATATTTTGATAGATACATATTTAAAAAATTAAATAATCGATAAATTCGATGTCTTATTGTTCATCTCATAGGAATCACTCGTGCCTATTAATTTTAAATAATTTGAAGATAAAACATAATCACGACAACATTTACCCAAAACCTTTTGAGTCCGGATCTACAATAAAAAAACAAGTAAGAAAGTATAGTCGGTCAACCCTAACCACATTAGAACCTATGTACCACATTTTATTAAATTATCTGCAAATTTGCGACCTGTACCCATGTTCTGTAACTTTAGTGAGAACTTCTTGCATCGAAAAGATGTAAAACAAAATATTCCATCGTTTCTCGAAAAGTGAGAAAAATGTGTGTCTGTAACTCATGTCGAAAACAATCAAAAGAGATTACGTCGTTACGTTATAAATGTCATAATATTGCACTCGAAGCCGTTGTGACATTGCAAACGTTCAGAACGCCAGTAACACATATCGTTGGCGGCGACCAAAATTTACTTAAATTGAAAATTGTTCAACGACGGCGGCGAAAACACAACCGTCGGCTATACCAAATTGTGTAAAGTGCGACTTTAATGTTTGTTGTTTGCAAACGAGTTTTGAAAAAAATTCGTATATTTTATAAAAATATTAAAAGCAAAATAATAAAACAATGAAAAATGTGCCAAGAATAAACTATTATTATTATTATTCCTTTCATTTTGCATTTTTAATTGTTTTTTAGTGTTAACATATTTTCTCGCCCCATTTTTATTCGTGAGTTTATTTGACAGTTCAAAGCGGGAACTTTTCTCACCAAAATGTTACAGACACACTTTTTCTGTAAATTGGCTAGTACATAATTTCCTTACGTGACAGCTTGTACTCGCCAAAAAAAAGTTACAGACACAGTTAAGTGAGAAAAACAGCTGTTTGTTTTAATTTATGGAATTTTTGTTTCATTTCACACATTTCAATCGAAATCTTTCTCGACGCGAGAGTTTCAGAAAATGGGCACTGTACTTTGGCATGTTTACATGGACAGCCAGCCAACCGGACAAACATCGTTAAATTGACTCAGAAAATGATTTTGCGTCTATCGGTATACGTAAAGGTGGGCTTCGGACCAATATTTTAAGGTGTTACAAACATCAGCACAAACGCATAGTACCCTTTCCAATATTGTGGTGTTGGTATAAATATTTTATTGTTATGGTAAAAATGTTAACCAAAAATCGATTTTACGGTTGCTAAATGTAACCTTTTTTCTCAAATTACTTTTAACGATGTTAACTTGGCTATATATACTCTCTCTACTTCAGCATTAGACCATGGAAGTGAGAGAAACCTTATAGTCAATTCTGAAATTTCTAAAAAAAATTTGTTGCCGCCTTCATCTCTTTATTGAAATACTTGCAACCAGAAAGAAACACCGATGTTTGTGTTGCTTTATTTTGAAAGATGTTTCAGGATCATAGTTTATAGCGATTTTCAACATTTGTAAAAGTTGTGATTTAAATAAATGGCGTTTTAATTGTTAAAAATGTTTATTTTACTTTTATAAGTTTTTATAATAAATTAAAAATTATTCTCTTAAAAGAAAAAGGGCAAACAAATTTTTATGGCTAAACAAGTTGAAAAAAGGCTAAAAAAAATGGCTAATGGCTAAACTCATTCATGGGTAAACAGGATGAAAAATGGCTAAATCTAGCCACTAAATGGCTAAATTGGCAACACTGATTACAACTGCTATATTCGATTGTTATTATTTAAAATAACTAGACGTTATCATATCTGTCTGTCAACAGACAGACGGACATCATAAAATCAATTTCACTACTCATAAGGACCCAGAAAATAAATACTTTATTGCAACGGTTATCAAATAGGGGTGCGTAGCAATCACCCAAGTGGTCCATGTTAAGAGCCGGTAAAGGCAAAAAAATGTATGTATGCATATGTATGAATGTATGTGAACAATTTCTTAAACCCGGAAACATTGGATTTTTGTTGGTTCCTTTGCCTTATTTTCAGATTTAAACGGAAGTAAAAACGAAAAACAATTTTTCACTTGCTGCTGATTTAACTAGACATAATAAAAAACGATACGCCTTTTTGCCGATACGATACCGATACTCAAAAAGAAATACCGGCGATACCGATAAGCGTTCAAGTTAAAATTAACAAAACTTAAGTAAGTAATTTTTTATTATGCAAAATAACAACGTAAGGTATTATTAATATTTAAAATTTATATTAATAAGTAGGGATGAGATCTTTATGCACTAAAAAAATCGAAAATATGCACTAAAACGATAAAAAATATGCACTAAAAACTTGAAAAATTTCCATAAATAATCGTTTTTTAATTTTACTAAAAACAAAAATATATAAAATTCAGTCTATTGTTATTCAAATATCTTTAAAAAACTTAAATAACTCATTTAAATTTTTGATTGTTTAAATAAATAAGTACTGTTTTATTAAAAGTAAAACTTTGTCTTGTCTGAAAAATTTATTTTCAGATCACACTTTGATTCCAGATCAGCTCAAAAGTATTTAAAATTAATTTTGTTTTTTGAAATCCTTGATTTTTTTTGCAAAACGTCTTGGATTTTTTGAATTTGTCGGGCTATTCTTCTTTCCACATTGTTAATTTTACTTTCTGCAATATCAATAACTTGGATTTGAGTATAAGGTGAACTACATTCCTCCTAATTAGTTATTGTTTCACCAATATATCCGTAATTGGAAAATACAAATGCTAATCGACTTCTGATGATATTTAAATTAAATATTTCTTTCACTTTTTTAATTGCATAATCATTGCTATCATACAAGCTTTTCTAACATTCTTAAATGACTCAACGTTTTTGAATAGAACTCTGAAGCATCTATTCTGGCCCCCATCTGGTTACTACTGGCTGCGGTGAAAGGGAAACCAAGGGGCATTTCATTAAAAATTTCAACAATAAATTTCAGTGTTTTTATCAAAAATAAAAATTGGGAATTAAGCGCGATTAACAAAATGTTTTAAATAAAAAGTTTGTATTCCCAAAAATTACTTTGAAATTTCAATATTATCGAATTGGCTTCTAATTTCCTCTGCAACGCAGTATTACCCAGGCTCCACGAAAAGCCCCCCAATGGAAAAACGCCCAGGAAATAAACCCCAATGAAATAAACCCTAAAAAATAGGAAATAACACCCAAAAGCAGTGAATGAAATAACATCGAAAAATAAATGAAATAAACCCCAAATCGAAACAACCCCCAATATTTGGAATATTGAAATAACACCCAATGATGAAAATGAAATAACCCCCAATGAAATAAACCCCATCAGCAACAAAAATGAAATTATGCCCAAAATTCATAAAAGAGTCAGTTTCACCAAGGATTTCATGAAGTCAATATGGACCAACAGCTAAGTCGCAAAATTATTGAAATTAATCGTTTGGAGCCCCGCAGGCGTCTTCTTTATAATTAGGATATATTCGGTTCGAAAATATTGCCGCAGTTATTTGACCCGCCCGTAGATCCTTGTAGCCCTGCTCCATTTTTGCAGTTCGGAAGACAATTTGCCTTTTACAACTACCTCCACTGTTTAAATATAATTGTTTTTCACTTAAAGAATATAGAAAATTGCCATTTCTTCGTTTTCCACCAACAATTTCGAATGCCATTTTTTTAAATATTAACACGAGATGATGTAAAGCGTCAGAATATTTTATGTTTTGCAACAACTCAACTCAACATGCAAGGCAGATTATACTCATATGTTGACACTGTTATTCCAAAAAACAGTTACTTGAATTCTCAAAAAAAAAAAAGAAAAATATCAAACTAAGCAAATGAAATAAACCCCAAATAAAATTAAATAACCCCCAAAAACAAACAGCTTTAAAAATGAAATAACCCCCGAATAAAAAATGAAATAACACCCAAATTAAACACGCGATGAAACAAGGCCCGAATTTTAAAAATTGGTTGGGTGTTATTTCATTGGAGATTATTTCATAATTTGAAAACCCCAAATGAGGAATGAAATAATTCCAAAAAAAAAAAAAATTAAAAGCGGCCCAAAAAAATCGGGAGTTATTTCATATGAAATAGTACCCAAAAATGTATGAAAAAAATTGGGGAATATTTAATTTCTCGTTTGGGCGTTATTTCATTGGGGGGCTTTTCGTGGAGCCTATTACCCATATGCCAAGCAAGTAACTTGTAACAGTTTTAAATATAATATTTAAAACCCATTAAAAGCCTTAACCATGTTAGGTGCTGTAACGTCTTAAAATAGAAGGATCTTTTGTCGAAATCTTGAAAATCTTGTATTTAAATCAAAGCTCCAAAATAATTCATTTTTTGATTTTAAGATTTTTTTAAGGTTTTTTGTGTATTTAATAATTTTTTTAAGGACTTTTTTTATAATATGGAAATTTAAAAAAAATCAATAAAAAATGTCAAAATATGCAAAAATATGCATTTAAAACCTAATGCCTGTATTCACAAAAATTTTTTTAATTTAATTAAGGTTTAAAGAACAAATTTACTATGAAAATTATCCCTAATAAACGTTTGTTACATTTAATAATCGTTTATGAATACGGGGGTAAATATGCATTTTCACCAAAATATGCAACAATATGCAAAACCAAATCGATGCCATTTAAACGCAAATTTAATTATTTAGAAAGATAATTTTGGTCGACATCGTTCTTAGACTATCGACAAAAAACATGCATTTGCAATTGGCCTTAAGTGGCTTCAATATTATTAAATAAATAAATTTAAATCGCATCCATATTGAAAAGATTTAAAAAATAACGAATTTAATTTCAATTCATGGTAAAATTAACAAAAAAATAAATTGTTTTTTTATACAAAAAATAAGAACATTTAAAAAAAAATTTTTTAAGAACCGCCCCCGCCCCTAGATTTTATCCGGGCTAGCCTATGTATTCGTGTACTGTCATCGGGAATATGTATGCCTGCAAAGTTTCATCCATTTGCATTGAGTAAAAGGCGGTCAAAAAAGCATTTTACAAAAAAAAAAAATTTTGCCCACCCCCTAGATTTTATCCTGGCTACGCCCATGTATTCGTGTATTGTCATCGGGAATATGTATGCCTGCAAAATTTCATCCATTTGCATTGAGTAAAAGGCGGTCAAAAAAGCATTTTACAAAAAAAAATGTTTTTTCCACCCCCCTAGATTTTATCCTGGCTACGCCCATGTATTCGTGTATTGTCATCGGGAATATGTATGCCTGCAAAGTTTTTGCATTGAGCATAAGGCGGTTAAATTAACGTTACAAGATTTTATTTTCCGAAGTGAAGCTAAAGAAAAGGTTTTAATAAATAGTTTTTTTATACAAAAAACTAAGTTAAGAGAATTAATAATAAAATTGATATTAATACGATTTTTGTTTAAAAAACTAAGTATTCCCAACTTTTGCTTAGATTGACGAATTTGCCATCGTTTGAGCCAGACCTGTAGCGAAAGTCTCTGAGATGCAGCAGAATTCATTTGAACACTCAATTATTTCTGCGCCAATTTCTTTAAGTTTGGGTATAACATGTCATTGCGCCAGTAAACAAGCTGATCTGCGTCTCTAGAAGTATAAGGATGATGTTCCCTTTAAAATTAAAAAAATGCTACTTGTTCAACACTGATTTTAATTAAAGGGGCATGAGTGCAGCACTAGATCAAGGTGAATTCAGTACAAGGTGGTGTCAAGTTTCGAGCCGTAAACACTAACAATGCAATACAAAAAACATCTGTTGTTTCTGTTGGCTTTGGATTGTTGTAGTCTTGCCACCACCTGGAATTTAATTTACCTTGCGCTTATTGTACTTTATTGGTTAATGGCGAAATTTGTTTTCTTTTGTAAACGTAAAATATGAAACACTTCTTAAGAATTAGGGGAGCATTTAAAAATGTTGCTAAGTCACATGTTACACTTATGCAACACTTTTTTTTAGAAAACAAAACGCCATAAGCTTGTGGGTGAAGTAGCTGAAGGCCGTTGTGTAAACGTTTAAAATTTTTTTGCATTTCATAGATTTATTTATTTTTTATGTGCTTTCCACACATTGGAAGGAAGTGTTAAACAATAGTGTTAATAAGAGAGAGCACTTAAAACGTTATAATGAAAAAATTTTGCTAACTTAGTTCTGAAACTCATGGAACTTACTTGTGAGCCTTAATACTACTCTGTTGTAAAGCCCTTCAATAACTCAAAACTCCTAAAAAAAATCGCAGCTTACCCCACTTTGTACTTTTTTATTATTTTTTTTTTTTTTATTGTATTTTTTTAGAAAATTTTATATACCAAAAGTGAATGAACGATGCATTAAAAATTATCCAAAATAATAAAGTGGTTAACTTAAAAGGTTGTCAATTTTCAATGACTGAAGAGAAAATATAATTTGTATGACAAATATCAAATACTATGGCCTATTCATCGATTTCGAACCAAGATTTCGTTCGCTTAACTTAAAAATAAGCATTGAAAATAAAATTGTTTCGATTTTGCTGATAATCGATACTGATATTTAAGTATCACCGATACATCGGTGTTCGTTACATCCCTACTCAAAACAACAAAAAAAGTAAGTAGCCTTTCGTGCGTTTAATTTACTTATTCAAAGGCAACTTTAAACTATGCCGTTGAAAAAAATTTAATTTTTTTAGACATACCATATTGCTCTACCGTTATAAACATATGTACATAAAAAAATAATCACACTTAACAAATATTTGACACCTCACACCGAAGCACTAACTTCACACTAAGAAAGTTTTCTTTCAAAAAGTCAGAGTTTATTGGTGAGGGGAGAGATGAATAACAGTGTATTAATAACATTATAAAACGATTTTTTTACTAAAACAAAGTTAAGTAAAAGTTGAATAAAAGAAAGTTAAAGGTTGATCAGTTTAGTGGTCAAGCTATTTTCAGATTTATTTGTCAAAGGTTTGTTAAGTGTGAACATACTTGAAGCCTCTTTTTAAAATTTTATAATGTTAAAATTCTCTTTTATCTATTCCTTTTAAAATTTTAAAATAGAGACATCAAAAAGGACAAAAATTGTAAAAACAAGCAAAATGCAACGTGTCTGATACTTTCTGCTTGATCAACTGAAAGAAAACGTTCCACATTAAAAACCCCCATTTAATTAGGACGATTTTTTCTATTTAAATCAACTCCACTTCGATAAATATATAAAGACGATATTAATAACATATAAATACGCGCGCATACACACTGCACACTCTCAAACAACAAACTTCTGCTTTACTCATCCATTTCAGCGAGATTTTATTACAAACACAAAAACAATAAAAAAGGAAACAAACCCACTAACAACACAAGCGTATAAGTGAAACAGTGCTGCCATAATTTTTTTTTAAACCAACGCCAAAAAGTTTTTTCCTACATATTTCGGACAATAAATTTAATTAAAAAAAATAATAGTTTTAACTTAACTAATTTTTTTAGGTATTTTATTTTTATTATATCACGGCATAATATTTGTAAAAAAATAAAACTTAATTTAAGACCATAGCGGCAGAAAATTTTTGTATAAAGAAAGAAGAAAACAATTGTAATCAGCTGTTTGTTATCTTTGCTGAAAATTGAAACACAGAACTTTAAAGAGAATTTTCCAAGTTCTTGTCAATTTAAAAAGTTTCATTTATTAGTAAAAAAAGTCTGAGTGAATTCAAACATAACGGTAGGAACATAACTGGGACAAACGATGTGTTTTTGGCTGCGAATATTCATCGCCAAAACTAAAACATATTTGCTTATGTGCATGTGAATGGCGTTGGCAAAATTCGCCATACTTAGCGAACTCTACAATAAATTTATTTCTATTTATTACGCCGGCGAACTACGAACAAATAAGTACAAAGTTACCATGTTTGATTTTATTTTTCAAGTTTTTTTTAAATTATAACCTTCACCGAAAGTAAAAACGGTATACATATATAAGTTTGTCACTCCTTCTGTAATTTCTACAATATTGATCTATGACCATATAGCGAAGTCGATTTAACGATATCCGTTGAAATTGATTTTCCGAAGTTTCCCAGCAAAAACTTTACTTACAATCCTACTTTTAATAACTTCAAGAATGTATTACTTTGTAGCTTTATTCGCCACTTTTTGGATTATTAGTTATATATTAAATAATAACTTTATTATTATATCTTAAATATACAGAAAAATTTAAATTTTCATTATGACAATAAAAATGTCATTATAGTCAAAAAACCTAGTTTTTTAATACAAAAACTACACTGCCCCGGTAGACTAGCTGGTAGCGAGCTAGTCTATCAGCACCGAGGTTGCGCGATCGAATCCCGCCAGAGACAGAAAAAAAAAATAAAGTAAAGTAAAATAAAATAAGAAAAAATAAAAAATAAAATAATTAAAAAAAAAAAATAAATAATTTAAAAAAAAAGTTTAAAAAAATAAAAAAATTTTTACTTTATTGACTTTGTGTAACTATATATTTTTATAAAAATTTTTAGTATAAAAAAAACATATTATTTTTTAGATTATAATAGGCTAAATTATAAAGGATTACTTTTGGGACATCTCGAACAAAAATAAGTACTTTTTCTAGTAGAAAAGTAAGCAGTCGGCTCGTCAAATTCTCATTATTTTTCTGCTTATTTTGTAAGCAAAGTTTTTGCTGGGTTAATGATGGGGACTCGGTTATTCTATAATTACCACATTTAGTCCGGATTCGTTTGCTATTGATATTTAACCAGATCGGTCTAAAAATGGATGAGATATAAGGAAAAAACCACGACTGCCTCTAATTGTTTTCATAAGATCTCATTTTTTTTTATACCCATGACCAAAAGTAACAAGGTATACATATATGTATATACCTTGTATAAGTTGGTTTACTAATACTTTTTTGCGGCGGTATGAACTAAGTCTCCAATGAACTAACTCCCCAAACCCAAAATGAACTAAGTCCCCAAATTTGGGGACGTCGTTCATTTATGGAAAAAACCCGAAAAAGCCAATATGAACTAAGCCCCCAAGCAGGTGAACCAAGTCCCTAAACAGGAATGAACTAAGACCCCAATTTCACCAAATTTCCACAAGGGTGAAAAAAGTCCTCTAATGAAAGTGAACTAAGTTCCCAAATTAAAAAAATATAGAAATTGTTTTGGGCCTGCATGGCATAACAAAGACCGGCTTCGCTAACTAAAGCTTCTATGTATAGCCGGCCTTCGGCCGGGCGCAAGGATTTTCTCCTCTATGGTATAACAAAGACCGGCTTCGCTAACTAAAGCTTCTCTGTATAGCCGGCCTTCGGTCGGACGCAAGGATTTTCTCCTCTATGGTATAACAAAGACCGGCTTCGCTAACTAAAACTTCTCTGTATCCTTGCGCCCGGCCGAAGCCCGGCTATACATAGAAGCTTTAATTAGCGAAGCCGGTCTTTGTTTTACCATAGAGGAGAAAATCCTTGCGCCAGGCCGAAGGCCGGCTGCTCAGAGAAGCTTTAGTTAGCGAAGCCGGTCTTTGTTATACCATAGAGGAGAAAATCCTTGCGCCCGGCCGAAGGCCTGCTATACAGAGAAATTTTAGTTAGCGAAGCCGGTCTTTGCTTTACCATAGAGGAGGAAATCCTTGCGCCCGGCCGAAGGCCGGCTGTTCAGAGAAGCTTTAGTTAGCGAAGCCGCAAGAGTGAAAAAAGTCCTCTAATGAAAGTGAACTAAGTCCCCAAAAAATAATTTAGGGGTTTAGTTCATTTTATTTTTTGGGGACTTCGTTCATATGTACTAACTCCCCAAAAAATAAAATGAACGATGTCCCCAAAAACGTGAACGAAGTCCCCAAATATCGTTGTGGTTTTTTCACATTCAGTCGTTTGGGGACTTAGTTCATTTTGGGTTTGGGGAGTTAGTTTATTGGGGACTTAGTTCATACCGCCCTTTTTTGCGTTTTATACAGCGAAGTTGATTTAACGATGTCCGTCTGTGTTTTTGTATGTCTGAAGAACGGAAAGAGAAAGTGTTTAAGTAAGGTACAAGCATTTTGGTTATCAATACACAACATATGACAAAATGCGGTCGGGATTGAATAAATGGGCGTGGCACAACAATGATTTATTTATATCTAAAGAACGGTATTAACTTTCTGTTGCATTATGGTAAAGGGTATTTAAGATTCGGCACAGCCGAATTTAGCACTTTTACTTGTTATGTAATTGTATAATTGTTTTATTTTATAGCAATTAAAATAAATATACAAAATCGTTAACTGTAAAAATACTTTTAGTTGTGTTTTTGTTTATGTTTAAATTTTTTAAGAACATATTATTTTTTTAAATGTTAACACTATTGTTCTCTCTTTGCACAATAGAAATAACTTTTCTAAATATAACAGCTGTCATACGACGAAATTACACCACGAAGTTTTACCGAAAAATTTGTTGTGTTTAGCGAAATTCTTCGTTTGTCCCAGTTCTGTTTTTAGCATAAAAGATAAAACATAAGAGTTTGTATTTTCGAAAAGTAATAAACTTCTATTTTATAGCATTACAATTTAAAGAACTTAAAAATTCTGCCCCACGTTACTATTTACATGTAGGAATGTTTTCCCTACTTCTGGCAACACTAGTGTGAACAAACAAAATATTGATTGAGTGGTTTTTGTTTTATTTAACGTTAAATAAAACGTACGTTATGTTTCTTTTATAATATGTGTGTGGGTTTGTGAGTGTGTGTGTGAAAAAGAGTGAAGAATTAATTAACAAAAAAGAATAGATCAAAAAAAAATCACCAAGAACAGGTGGGTGATTTTTTCTGATTCGCTCACTACGAATAGTCAGTCAGTCCTCTTTTCTTTAATAATTGAGTATTTCGTAAACAATAACAAGCATGATGTTATTGTGTAAGTAGTTCGTGTTTCCGTTTATTGTACTCTTTATTTGTATATATCCTTTAGTATGTTTATTAGTAAATACAACACTTACGGAAGACGAACTGACTACCAGTCAAACAGATGAAACCGATAACTGACAACATTGACTTAAACAGAAGCAAAATTAAACACAAGAGAATTCTTTTGTTGTTTTATGAACACGATAAGAAGCAGTTGAAAATTTTTCTTTTTTCGTTTTTGTTTTCGTTCTGGTTCTGTTGTTGTGACTAAAACAACAAACTAAAAACAAATACATAGATTGTTTGTTTATTCGTTGATTGTCTAAAAATATTGTTGATATTTTGCGATTGCTGTTGCTGATATTTAATCAAACATATTTTTACATACGAGTATTGTCAGTGTAAACATTTATTTATTCGCTCACTTACTTATAAAGGGTGTTTTTTTAAGCCGATAGAACTTTAAATGGTACATAATAACACAAACAATTATTATTTTTTATTCGAAAGATGAATACATGGCATTTTCGTTTGAAAATCATTTCGGGCGAATGGGTAACCTCGGCTGTTCTTGACAAAGCGTATTCTGGACGTCAAAATTTTTAAGAAATAAGGTCCAATTTTGCCACCAACCTGTTAACCGCACCAAACGGTGCATTTTTGTGAATGATGCAATTGAGGCTTTTGTGGATTGGTCTCACTCCATTTGCGGCGATTTTGTTTATTAACAAGCCCGTTAAGCCAGACATACGCCGTGCGCCATATAAATTATGAAATTGTCTAATATGTACTTGTCAAAGTATCTCATTTTTAAAAACTTGGTAGCTTTGTTTGCCAGAACATACTGCTTATAAATGTCAATAAGTAAACGCAGTATGACAGTTTGTTGTACAGCTAACCCTTACGTAAGTTTTTTCGGGCTTATGTTCAGCACGGGTATGAGTAGATTTTTCTCAGTGTGTTTCATGGTGAGCTATTTTGCATGTGTGCTTGTTTTGTGTATGAGTATCACTTGTAGTCGTGTTTCCTCTTTTTTCAACACCTGGGTATATTTTTGTTGTTCTTGTTGTTGTAGTAATTATTAATATTAGTATGTTGCTGTATTCTTTTAACCTCTTTGGATTTTTATTGATTTTACTTGTAAATCTCTATACACACACCTATTTATCTAAGAGTAAGAGTAAAAGTGTGTACATTTGAAATATGATTTATTAAAAGGGTTGCTTCATCCAGAGCTTTTAAAAAAATTAAATCCAAATAATTCCTTGTTAAAAAAAATATTTCAAATGCAAGAGGATAAATTAAAATTATAATTTATGAAGCAACAGTTTAAAACTGATTTATGATGTATATTAAAAAGTTTGAATAAGAAAATTTATATTTTAATAATATCAATAAATATAATTTGTAGAAGAAATTTTATTGTTTCTTAAAAAAGCTTAACCGGAATATAATACAAACTAGGGTTTGCAAGTCGATTATAACCGTAATCGCGTATAATCGCACCTGTTAATTGTAGTCGCAAAATCGTCTTCGATTACGGTTACAAAGCCAAACTTTTTAATACCTTATTTCAGGTCAAAATCCAGTCTTAAATGTCTAAAATGTGGCAGAACTTTCCATCATATAACACACACTAGTTAAATCAATCTTTTTAACATTTAATGCAATAAATGTTGTAAGGCGGGGTAACTTTTCCATGAAATCTAATTAAATTATTAAAAGAGTTTTTGAATTGTATTCTAAATTCGACTTATTAAAATGTTTACTTTACGTTCTAAAAAGAATAAAACCAAATCTGGTTTAGGCACGTTTTAATACAAACAATACACCAGTTCGTTTATATAGAAAATTTAATATTTGATCTTAAGAAAATTTAAATTGTACCGAAATAATCAGATATGTGATAGAAAATATATTTGGAAAACAACACAATTTGAAATCAATGTCGTGTTCAGTATCTTTAAAAATTGTTTTCTAATACACTTTCCTCCTTTTTCCTGTTTTATTCTTTTAAATTTTATATTAGAAATAACTGTATTTTTAACAAAAAAAGCAAGACTATAATTCCGAAATGGATTTTAAGACCGCTTGAAGTTCATCAGACCTGCTAAAAACTATCGTTTTGCAATCGATCGATTTTCATCACATACCTGAATATCAATAGCGTTTGAAAATTTGTATGTATTCCTTTTTAAAATTCGGAATATGAAAACAGCAACCATTTAATATACATGTCCCATTTCCGAAAATCTGAAATGCCGTCATTGCCAGGGTTCCTAGTTTTCTTTTAAGCCTTATCCCCAATTTGCGATTTTTCATCCCCAAAATAGCTATTTTCTTATCCCCAAAAAACCCCACATTTTCTTAAAGGTAAAATACATAATATTATGTCAATGGAAAAATATGCATACATCGATTTATTTAAATAAATCGATTTGTGTAATATTAATAAAAGTAATGTTTTTTATTCTTTGAGTTCTACGTATCTATGTACACATAAATAGTATGTAAAAATTTTATGCATACATCGATTTATTTAAATAAATCGATTTGTGTAATATTATTAAAAGTAATGTTTTTTATTCTTTGAGTTCTACGTATCTATGTACACATAAATAGTATGTAAAAAGGGTAACGTAAAAACGCAAACGAAAAATAATTATACGTCAATTTTTATCATTTCAAAAACTAGGGAATCAATTTTGTTTTACATGTTGTACAAAATGCATTTGAAATGATGGAGTATATTTATCACAGCAAGCTGCATTATTTTAAAGTGTTTATTTATTCTTATTTATTCTAATAACTAATATTGCATTCTGTTGCAAATATTTATTTTGGTTGTATTCATTACAGAAAAATACTAGTTTAACAGAAGTAACACTAGTTGGACCGAAAAGCATATTTAAAACTATTTCAACAAGTTCTTGAAAAAGTTTTAAACCGCAAAAAAGACTAAAATTTATACCCACATCTTGACCAAATCGGTTTTGCCATTGCAAAAATGGAATTTATAATAATATATTATCCCCAAAAATCCCCAGCGAAAAAAGTGCTTTTCCCCAAAAAATCCCCTGGGGATTTTCACGAAATTTTTATCCCCAATTCCAAAAAAATCCCCAATTTGGAGATAAATCCCCAAAACTGGGAACACTGGTCACTGTTTAAAATAGAGATGAAAAAATTCGAAAAAAAAGCCAAAATCAATTGCTAAAGCAGCTTTCGAAGGAAGAGAAAGAAAACGATTTATGTCAGAGAAGTGGTTGTGTGCAAAAGCAAGAAGCTGAATTCCACACACATTTCGTGATCAAAACAAAAACAAACCGAATTAAGCAAAAATATTGTTTTTTGCAAAAATATTTATTTAGTTATGTGGAATTGCTCTGTATCATTATTTAAATTGGTTTATCAAAAAATTATTATTTAAAATAGTTTGTAAAAAAACTTCAGTTGAATAAGTTTGTGTAATTGTATTGAGCCACAAAAGGTAGTGCTAATGGAGTACAAAAAGGTAGCATTCAACGAAAAAAATTCATTTTGTCTCATGTCACCATCGAACTTCTCAGTGATACCGTTTCTATGATTATTGTAGAGTTCATCGTCTAAAATTAAACTCGAATAAACTTCCATGTGTTCAAATTCACATTTTTTTTTTTTTTTTTTTTCTGTTGAGTCAAAGCTTTCTGAGCAATTGTTTATTTTTTTTTGCAATTCTTTAAGATTCCATGTTGTATCATTTAAAGTTCACATTTGTATCAGAATTGTCATTGTAATTTCAAATTAATGTTCGAAAAGTGTAACTAATCGATGATTGCGTTAAGCAAATGCATTTTTAATCGTTATTGCGAAAAATTGCGATTAAATGCAAACCTTGTTCTTTTTTTTCGAAAATAAGCGATTTTTTTTAAATGAAAATGCAAAATTTATTAGATTTAAATGATTTTTTTTTCTAATTTAAGTATTTTTTATGGTTAATCACAAAGATAGAAATCAATTGATTTCAAAACAATCGTTTTCAAAAGGTGTGATGAGTTTCAATATTCAATTAGAAATGGAATTAATGTGTAGTTTATAGAACACGAGCGCCTTACTCGTCCGTTCAACTTACATTTAAAACAAAAACAAATTTCGAAATTTTGTTTTTGTTTTAAATGTAAGTTGAACGGACAAGTATGGCGCTCGTGTTCCATAAACACCACATAAAACTTATTACACATTTTCTGTTTTAAGTCGTTTTTAAAATCGATTTATAGTACATAACATGGAGTTACTTTTTAGGGCTTTGTAAAAAGCCTTTAAGTAACAGTTGCAAATTTAAGAGTACTTCCAGTTGCAAAATAGGGCCTCCTGTAAAGGCTCCTTTTTCACTTCTTTTTTTTCGCAGAATCCTAAAAAGTTTTTACTTTTATTTGCATTATGAACGAGCATCTATCTAACAGATACTTACATGGTTATTATGTATGTGAATACATGTGTAAAAATAACTTAATATTTTTTTATCTACATACATATGAAGATGTATATTGGCGCGTGTCTACTTGGTCGTTGTTCATTGAAGCTAAACATGTGATAAACTGAAACAGGTTTTTTATTTTTTAAATGAGAAAAGAAAAAAAAGCATTAAATTGTAAAAAGACGAACCAACAATAAAACAATATAATAGACACACTCACACAAAAAAGAAAAGTAAGTAAGTTTGCTTAACTTTGGTTGGAAAAGGACCTCCGTCACCTTTGACAACTTAAGTGGCGCAATATGAATACAATTAGTGATTTAAGTACACGAGTATACACGGTGGCTGAAAGTTGATACCATAGAAAATGTTGCATATACCATACAAAATTAAATACATGCATATAAACATATTTATATACAGATTGTGTTATAAATAAAACTTTACTTACATACATACACATGTACATTTATGTACGTAAGTGAATAATTGTACATAAAATATACCTCATTGCTTTCCAAAGGAAAGCTAAGGTAAAATGTAACAAGAAAATACAATATAATAGTCTGGTAGTGTATAAAGTCATTTCTGAAAAATTGAAGGAATAGAACTATTACAAAAAAGCTTTATAAAAAAACATAACTGAAATTTAGCTCATAGAATAAATTCGAAAAATGAAAAAATGTTGAATCTATATATATAAAAGAGACGTGTTTGTTTGTAATCGCTAAACTCAAAAACTACTGCACCGACTTTGACCAAAATTTGTGTGTTTGATGTATGAGGCATGAGGAGTGTTTCTGTGTAGTTTCACGTTTGTTAAAAAAATTTTGCGATTTTTAATAAAAATTATTATTGGTTTATTAGGTGTTTTTGCATTTATTTGTTTTGAAAATCAATTAAACACGTTTATATTTTATAAAATTTTAAATCTTTACTAGGGGCCAGCAAAGCGGACCGGGTCCAGCTAGTATAATATAAAGTAACCTTCGGAAGGAAATAATTCCCAGTTTCTATTAAACTAATTTCTTAACTTATTAATGTCAACTTTTTTTTAACGAAATTTATATTTTGATAAGTCCGCTGTAAGTGCTACTTTAAGCACAAAAATCACCTAAAATAATGCTAAATTCACGTATAACATTAAGAAACCAGCAGTGGGAAACATCTTTTTTAATATAAAAATGAAATTATACATCTAGTCTAGGGAACGGTAAATGGATACCAGAGAAAGCCAATGGGTATAAAAAAAATTAAAGTACTCTAGCACATATCGACAATTTTCAATACGTGTGCGTACTCGTATCTGTTTATTCTTATACTTGTGTATATCCATGCGCATTTGATTTCATTCATGTATTTTATCATACTTTTTGTGTTTCATACTCACACATATTCAGACACACCCATAGTTTTAGCATTGACTTCAAACATTTTTTTTTTTTTTCTTAAATTTTTTCATAAATGTTGCCAGAATTTTTTTTCCAAATTGCTGAATCACAAATAAATACGTTTTTTCAAAATCGTTCGAGTACAATTCAACAAAATTTTATTGAAAAACGATTGTTGACTTTAAAAAAATTTCTGTGATATAAAGATTTGCGTTCTTATTTAAGAAAATCTAAAAAAATTACTAAATGGATGCAAATTAAAATACGTCGTGTTATTTTAATCGTTCTTAATAAAAACAGAAAAAGTTACCGTAATCCAAAAAAAATTGAACATTCATATTGGCAGTTAAGAAATGAGATATCATAGGTAAATACATTAATTTATATTATGAGTTTGAGTAGTTTATCTGTTGCCAGTTGCATTTTTAAGACGTTAAAAAATTGTTTAAAATTTAATTGCTGAAGTCAATCAGTATGCCAACGAAAATGTTAGCCTTAAAGAAGACTTTGACATCATGCTATGGTGGAAAAACAACTCCACAAGGTAACCACGGTTGTCTTAATAAGAATCAAGAATTTTATGAAATTTCCTGCCTGCAGCGCAGCTTTAGATTAAGATTTCTCTTTAGCTGGAAACACAAAAAAAGAAACAGAAAAGATCCCAAAATAGTTGATAGCCTCCTTTTTTAATTATTTTTATAAAAAACCTCTTTCGTAAAATAGATTATAATTTATTATAGCTTTAGAAGCATTATTTTAATTTGATAGCAAATATTTATGTTTTAATATAACTTTAACATAAATTTTTAGGTCGTGGCAACACTGCTTGCTTTAAAATAACCATACAAAATGTTGAAGTTACTTGTCGATACTTACGATACATGCCTTTACTCATACGCATTCAAAGGATTACCCATAAGCATGCGTGTTTGTTCATACTCATACCGGTCGACATACAAACTTATTCATGCTCATACTTATTGGTAGTCATACCTGCCTGTACTCGTGCTCGGTGGCGTATGAATATTTTATAAGTATTAAAAATATAACTTTTTGGCTTTCTCTGATGGATACCAAAATCGATTTTCGATTTTTCGATCGACTTTTTTTATTACGGTTTTTGAAATCGATTAATCGAACCTTAAAATCGATTTCAAAATCGTTTGCAAACTCATACCTTTTACCACAAAGGGGTATACAGCAGCATTTTTTTCGGAAAACTACTAGATAAATTGAACTGAGATTTTTACAGTGTGTAGATATGACTACTTTTTCTAATTTTCCTGCAAAAACTGAAAATGTGTCAATTTTGAGATCGCCTTAAGAGGAACAAGTACATGTACATTTTACATATTCTTCTGTAGACAATCAGGCCTGTCACATAAATTAATTCTGATCGAAAGTGGGAGTGATTTCGTATCTTGCTTCACATTAAACGAAATCACTTTTGATCGGATTTAATTCTGTGGCAAGCCTGAATGTATGGATAGTATTTCAAAGGATTATGACAGTAGTTCCTGATCGGTGGCGTCTGTTTCTTTGCTAAGTTATATTAAGTTAGTTTAAAAAAACACGTTTGCATGTCATTGATGCCAGAAAGATGCAGAGACATTTCCTTGTAATTTCGTGCTTGTTAGGATAAATTACATACCTTTTGTTTTTTCACTCTGCTTATAACTAGATTTAAATATCGCTCACAGAGCCCTTATATAAAACTTGAAAGTATATCAAGGATACTAATAGGTAAATACGTAAAATTACAACTTTAAACTGGGAAAACTGCATAAGCATACCTACAGACGTATGTACGCACAAAAAAATACGTTCTATTGTGCATGACCATAATTTATCGATTTAATTAAGATTAAAGTTAAAAATTGCCAAAATTTTGATAAAAATAAAAAAATCGATTTTAAAATCGATTATGATCGATTTCAGTATAAAATCGCATACGTAGATTCGATTGCAAAAAATCGATTTTTTTACCACAAAAACTATATTCGATTGGAATCGAAATCGATTTACCATTCCCTAATCTAGTCTTAAATTCCATTAAAAAAAATTAATTTGAAAAATTTTTGGTTGGTGGACTGTTTCTGGGATTTGCCCACATACCTACTTAAAATAATTTTAATTTAAAGCAAGACTGATTTGCACATAAAAGTAACAGTTCTTACTTTAAAGGGCCAAGTATACAAAACAATTGGTTTGACAAAAACAACAGGATGTTTTTATAAATATTTAAAATTTTTGATTTTCATACAAACAACCGCTTGTGTGGTTTATTTGGTCCTGTACAAACAGAACAATTTCGTAAATAAAAGTATTGTTCGAAAAAGTAAGAAAAAAACATTGACAAATTTATTAACCGACTAATCCCGCGACGCTTTACGCTTGTCTGCGGGAGGCCAGAGTCTCTGGCGGGAATCGAACCGGCACTAATAGACTAGCTCACTACCAGTCATGGTACAACTACACAAGGTAGACTCGTTGGCCCATATGTTTGTCAGCTGCTTACCCCAGCTAAAACCCAATTGTCAAATTTCGTATATATGAGCCAAAATTTGTACATGTGTGCGTTAAATTGTTTTTATTTTATATGAAGACAATTTTGACAAGTCGGTTATTGTCGGTTATTTTTATAGAGCAGTATGTCTACACTCTCAAATGAGTCCACCTTGTGTTAATGAACCTTGCTACCAGCTGGTTTAATTTTGACCTGAAAGGGCCAACATAGATTTCTACAGGGCCATCAAACGTTCCAAAGTGCCAAAAATGGCCCAATTGTGCCACGTTTTGCATCACTGCCAGCTATTCCTGTTGTTTGTATTCGTTGCTGTTATTCAGCGAATTAATAATAGCAAGTTAAAATTTGCGACAAAAAACAGCGTGTGTATAGCTGCTGTTACATGTCTTCATAGCTGTATATTAAACATTAATAATATCGATATTGATATTTTTCCTATCGATATTTTCGATATTTTAAGACTATCGATAATATCGATAGCACTATCGATAGTTTCCCAGCACTAATAGACACATTTCGTCAGCTCAGAATTGATTTGGCACATATTACGGTAATTCAACCATAAAACGCGCCAAACCAACTCTGTGCTGACGATCTGTCATTTTTTAATGCAAATGTTCATATAACAGAAAATTAAAATTTGAAAAGTACACTGCTAAAAACATGTCGCCTAAAACCACCTTAAGTTTTTAGCAAAATATCGTTGTTTATCAAGGACTGACAAAATTAATTTTTTGCAATTAAAATGATTGTAAGAAATTTTAAAATGTAAATTTAAATATAAAAACATCCAGCAAAAGTAAATTACAAAGTTTAAAGCTGTTTAAATAAAAAAATATTTCCTTAAAATAAGCGAGAGTATTAAATTTTTATATTTCAAAATGTACGAGTACGATGTTATACAATGAGATTGATGTGCTTTAAGAATAAAATCATCTTAATACTTTTAGATTTCAAACACGATTTGTGTTTTGAGTCAAAGACTTTAAAACGAGCATTGTGCTCGCTAAACAAACGTATGTGGAGTTAAAAAAGTTCTTTTATTGGAATAAAATATCTCAAAATATATTGTTTATATAAAAAATTCAAACATATGTATGAACGAACTCGTAAATATGTATGTATGTATGTATGTATGTATGTATGTATGTATGTATATAAAAAAAATATATGTAAATAATCCTATACTTTGAACATATTTACACTTGGAAAACAAATAAATTCAGAAAAATATACAAATGCTAACACTGAGTGACTGTAAGCGCCACAGTGTTGCATGCAATAAATAAAATTCAATAGCACTGTGATACAAAAGCAAAAAGAAAATTTGTCCAGGAGTTTTTTCATACACGAAAAGAATTATTTACTAAATATGTCTTGAACAAAGAAAATTTTGCATGATTCTCGTGTAAGCCAACAATTACTTATTCTAATTATATGTGTGGCTTTTTTTGCAAGCTACAAGCTATAATTTGACGTTTAAGTCTAAAATAAATATTTAAGAGGAACTTTAAATTGATTCCTTTGCTGAACTGATTAAGAAGCTAACTTTTTCCGGTCTAAAACCAAGTTTTCCATGGACAATTGCTTTGGAGCAACCGCTTCAATGGTATCTAGAGTTAGAAGGCACTACAACTTTGTATCATGAATGGTTGAAAAACGTAGGCGATTACCGCTGAAGCATGGTTACAACGTGGGATTTGACACATAGATAGGAGCCCTATCACCAATCTAGGGGACGAGGGTTAGCAACCCACAACCAAAACTGTTAATGAATCGCTAATAAAGGCGCCCTATGCTTCATTGGGAGTAAGAGGAAAACATGCAAGGGCCGCACAAAAATTTTCCCCGAAAGAAGTAATCGAAAATAGTTTTCGTATTTCCGTAATCTGTGAACATCAACAAAACAGAATTGATACATGAAAATCGCTGCACTTTACCTGTGTAGCACAGTGTAATTGTCGTACACCAAACTTTTGTTTTCTTCCCTCCTTAAACGTGCGTATTACTTAATTCTATTATTTTCTGCTTTTTCATTTCTTTCTTTAGCATGAGTTTTATTAAACATGATAGCAAAATAATACACTTACACATAAATCAAATGACGTCAATCTTTTAAATCGTATTAAACACACAAAACATGTATGAGACGTGAATTAAATTACCCAAGGAATATTGTATAGCAAAAAGGTTTTTTGAAATATCAAAGAAAATCTTAAATAGTTGTAAGAAGTACTCACCATCTTCGTCCTCTTGAGACATGACACTATCGTCGACAGAACCACGTTCCGTGTCTCGTGTGAAGCAAACTTGTCTCCGATTCTCTTGAAGTTTTGTGAAATATTCAACGGCAAAGTCAACCACATCACCTGGCTGTTCCAGCAGATAGGCAATGGAGAATTCCAAAAGCACCTCTCGTAGTGCATCGGGCACCTGAATACGTGGCTTTTGTTCGTTCGACATATCGAATGTGTCTTGTAATGGCTGGTCTCTGAAAAAATAACAAAAATAAAATAAAATGTTATTAAAAAAAAAAAATTTAATTTTAAAATAAAGTTTATTTTAGATAATTTTATACTCCTGCGTTCTATTTTTATTAAATGATTTTAGTTTAAGATCTTCACTGGCAAAGCTATTAACTCCTAAATATCAAAGAACTTAAGCTTCGTACAGACGGTGGTTAGATCTTACAATGTTGGCATTTTTCTGACAATGGTGCCATTGTCAGATGCATTGATTTTACACATCTGCCAAATGAAACTGAGCTTACAATGTACACACAGTTGCAAGACGTTTTTAGACAATTTTAATGACAACATTGTAAGATCTGACCACCGTCTGTACGAAGCTTAACAGTCGAATGATATCAAAGAAAATAAAATTAACTTTTTTTAAAGCTTCGCTAAGCCACAAAGTTTTAAGCGGAGGCAGCTTTCAAAACTTTCTGGTTTCAACTTTCAGGTGTTTTGCTTTGGTCTAAAGCTTTTACAAAAGAGCTTTTGTGCTTTCACACCGACGAGAGCTCAACAGCCAATCAGATCGTGGTGACAACAATGCTTGCTGCTTACTTTGCATAGAAAGAACAACAAATTGTAAGTACTTTGCAAAGAAACAATAACAAATTGTAAGAGCTTTGAAAGCTTTTTATCGAAAATGCAAATACCAAAGTATGTGTGTTTGGAGGTAACTGGTGTAAGCGATTAAAGATTTTCTTTTAGGTAGAAATAAAGAATTTTAGTAAAAATATAGAGGCATAGAGGCTTGCTTTCCCTCAACAATAAATTTCAGTGTATTTATCAAATATGAAAAACTGGGAATTTAGCACGTCATACGAAGATCGTATTAATAATAAACTTTGTATTCCCGAAAATAACTTTGATTATATAAGTGAGTAAATTTAAGCTTTAATAAGTTTACTATTTATGTATTAAATATGTATTACAAATAAAATTGCAAATTATATTCTAAATTAATTTATCGCAATTATTGATCCGAATAATAGAATTACTGTTATTAATAATTTTAATAACTACATCTTTGATCTTTGATAAAAACTAGGGATGTGCGATTACTCGATAAATCAATATGCTGATTAATCGATTAATCAATATTTATGAATAAGCACAATTCTGATTAGCCCGAATTCTGATTAATATCTATGTATATGTATGTATATGTATCGGGTTTTTTTAACTGCATAAAACGCCCTGGAGACTATCAAATAAACAAATTAATCACATAGTTGTGTGCGTGCAGTAGTTCTTTTTCGGTTACACATACGCGTTGTCAGCAATGCTTAATGAAAATCAAAAAATTTTGATTTTTTATTTGATGGCTGATTATTTGATAGAGGGAGTTTACACGGAGTCTTTTTAGACAAGTCTGTTTTTGACATTCTCTTTTGAACATGCTTCCAAAAACCTATTGTCTTTTCACGATGTCTTTTTAAACATGTCTGTTTTCATGTCTAATAGTCTAATATACACGTACATACAAATTGAAAACATGAAAATACTTATAAACAAACATGAAAACTCATTTCATGTCTGTTTGGCAACCCCTCTTTCTTCTCTACCCCGATCGCCTACAAACAAAACAAACGTGTTTGTTAGACATGTCTGAATATACACCGTGTAAACTCCCCCATAGACTCCTGTTGTGATTGATAAAAAATATGTTATTTGCTTTGTGTTTGTTGTCATGGAGAAGTGTACGGATCAAGGCGAATTCATACAGGTGACCGCATCATGAGATAGAGTTATGCTAACTGTCCCTTTAAAAAAAAAAAATACTATGTATTTTGTTTTTGTAAAAAGTTAGAGTGAATGTCAAAATATGTTTTTGAAAATATAAAAAAGGAAATTTGGTTTGGTTTATAAAATGTACACAGTTACTTTGGAATGTAAATCTTTTTCTTGTATTGCAAATTTATTGTGGCTATACTTATTCCTTACGCCTTTTTAAATCCTTGTGTTTATATTTTGTGTTCACTTTTTTTGTTTTATATAATTTAAATAAGTTTTTTTTTCAGTAATTTAGATTTTTATTTAATTTAAAATTTAAATTAACTTTTTCACAAAATGTAAACAAAGCTTGACATTCAGTATACACAGAAAAAAATAAACAATAAACATATGACTCGAAAATGTCACCTTTTTGAATTCGCCTTGGTACGGATGAAAAAAGAAAAAAATTATATTTAATTTACAATTTGAAAAAAAAAATATATACATTTTGTTTTTTTTTTAAGTTTTTGATTTTCATAAAAAAAAAAATACAAATGTTGATTGATGTGTTTTTCGTACATCTCCGAAAAAGTCTGAAATAAACACCACTAACACATATGCACTGATTGATGGGTTTCTTTGATAGTCTCCAGGGCCCTTAAGAACTTGCGATATCGTTAACTATCGTTTGACAGCTGAGAATGTAAAACTGTGTTGACATTTATGTTCAGCATGGTTTGGCAAGTCATCATGAATCGTTTAACGCAAGAACAACACTTTCAAATTGTGGATATTTACTTTGAAAAAAAATTTGTTCGCGAAATTGATAGAGCACTTCGTCAATTTGACAAAGCTCATTTTTGGTTAAATGGTTACGTCAATAAGCAAAATTGCCGTATTTAGAGCGAAGACAATTTTCAAACCGATAACGAGTCGCCATTACATCCATTAAAATTGACGGTTTGGTGCAGTTTGCACGCTCTTTGGAATGAGCAAGTAGCTGCTGTTAAGGTGAATGGCGAGCGCTATCGAGCCATGCTGGCCGAACTTTTGTTTTCAGAAAATTAATCAGCTTGACATAAACGACACTCGGATCCAACAAGACGGTGCAACTTGCCAAAAAGCGCGCTTAACAATCGATTTATTGGAAAATCAATTTGGTGACAACTTTATTTCCAGAAGTGGTCCTGTTCACTATCCCCCTCTGAATTACTTTTTATGGGACTATGTTAAGTCATTGCTATATGGCGACAAACCAGCAACTCTCGAAGCATTGTAAACCAATATTTAAGCCACCATTGACGACATACGGCCAGATTTATTGAAAAAAGTAGTGGAAAATTGGACTTATCGAATTGACCATGTCGGAACTCATACTTTAAATAAATGCCCGGAAATTATATTTTGATAAGGATTGTGAGTTTGAATTATAAGCCAAGCACTTCTTCTAACTTCGGTACTAATTTTTATGGACTTGACAATAATAGTAGAATAAAAAAATTAAATAATCATAATTTGTTATAAAAAAGTGAAAATAAATAAATAAATAAAATAAATAAGATAAATGATTTAAAAAAAGTCTAGTTATGTAGTTTAAAATCCAGTTCATGTATTGATTTTTCAAAAAAAATATCAAAAATCTAAAATGCCAACACTTCACAAGCGAATCACTGACTCCACACCCTTAACAAATACTTAATTATTTTCTAATAATAGTAACTTTGAAAAGTTGTTGCTATAAATAAATAATGATTTTTTGATAACTTTCAAGATTTATTTTTATTTTATTTTCCAAGTAATCAAACTTTAACGTTAATGACAAAATTTTCTTTGATGAATAGCAAAATTATAGCAAATCACTTAAGTGTTTTTTTTTTAAGTATTCCTAGAATTTAACGAAATAAATTAGTAATTGAGATAAAAGTATTAAATAGTTATAAATGTTAAAAAATAAATTGAAAAACTAAAAATAAGTAGAAGAAAAAACTCTAATACCAATTTAACAAACTATTCGTTTAAGCAAAAAAAAAAATATTAATTTTAAGAAGTGGGTGTTAACAAATATATTACAATAATTCTTTGTTAAAAATGTATGACAAACGAACACACAATTAATTAACGTTTCATAAATTTACACTTCATTAAAAGTTTATAGACTAACGACTGCATTTAAATGAGTGTGAATTTATTGGAATTGTTTGGCACAGCAAACGATTACAATCGAAATTCATTCAAACCTACAACTGACTAAACAGAAAGTCTAAAGTATAAGAAGTCTGTGATGGTAAATGGGATTGACAACTACTGATTACATCCACAAATTTATGCACATTTTATTTAAACGTTTTATTATTTGTATTCATCACGTGACGTTCGTTAATTTGATAGACTAAAAAGATTCAACAAATAGATAAATACTACTCAGTAAATCGTAACTGTTTTCATTCAAAAATCTATTATTAATATTTACACCATATCCTGTTACACCCAAAAAAAAAATTAATTTTTTCTTTTTATTAAAATTAAACTTTTATTAAATTAAAGAAATTGAAATTGTAAAAAATAACACAACAAATTTAATTTTAAACAAAAAATGTTTTTATTCAAAAGATCAATAAATGTATTAAGATTTTGAAATGATTTCGGGTATTTGGGCACCGCGGTTGTATACGCAAAGCGCATCGTGGACGTCCAATTTTGAGCCCCCTTTTGATGGCCCAAATGTTTATCAGCATAAAGCAGTGACTTCAAATAGCCCTTCAAGAAGTTATGGAGGTATGCAAATCGGACGATATTGGATGCCATTTCACTATTTCTAGAAATAAACTTTTTGCCTAATTTTGATATCAATTATTCGAGGGTTGCCGGCGAGTATCCCGTTAAAACCACTTCTTTCCCAGATTTCTTTCATATTTTTAAAGAAGATATTTACTGATCGTGGTACGGTTACGATCTTCATTGACCGGCTTGGCTTCATTTTTAAAGAAATAAAGTCCGATGATGACACCAGGGCGTTAACTGCTTTTTCCTGGATCTAATGGATCTAATGGTCTTATTTGCAAAGTAAATTTTGTAGCGTTGTTCAAGTGTTAATCTTTGCATGATGATATTAACAAGAAAGCACTGTGGCTCAGTCTGATTTCCCTATCGAGTTACCTTCTTCACGTATGCTTAGGTCTGCCAGAACGTCTCTGGCCTTTAGGGGTTCCAGTTTAAGGCAGTTTTGGTAATTTCATCTACTGGCTTTCTAAGGGTATGACCTATCTAGCGCCATTTACGTCTGTGAATTTCGGTTTTTATAGACGTTTGGTTAGTAGCCGTCCTCAGCGCTTTGATGCTAATGAGTATGGGCCAAAATATTCTTGATATTCTACGTAGGCAACGGTTGACAAATGTCTGTATTGTACTTTTGACAAACTTGTGAGCCGCGTTCCACAATTCCAATCCATATAAGAGTACAGTTTTAACATTCCTGTTGCAAATTCGTATCTACGTTCCACTAAAGAATTGCATGGAGTGCCATACCGAGCTGAGCGAGCAATACGCGTGATTTGCACTTCCCAATCTAAAAAGAACCGCCTGTTGTCGAAACGACTTGCCAGAGTATACTCATCATAAATGTCAAAATGTGAGCGTAGTATGACAGTTCGTTTGACAGCTAACTCTTTCGTTAACTATATCGGAGTTAAAAACCCCTTTTATTTCCAATAACATACTATTCAACCAAACATTTTCTAAGATTAACAGCCAATTTCACAAAGTTCAGTTTTAATTAACTTCAGTTATAACTGTCAAAAACATATTGTTAACTGGAAGTTAAAGTAATAGTTAGTTTTAACTAAACTTGGTGAAATTGCCCGTAAATGGTGTTGATATTTATTTTCTCTAATATCAAAAGTAGGTTTAAAAAAAACAATATGCGTCCAATGACAATTGTTTATTAATGACTTTAAACAAGGTTGGTTTTTTTATCTGACTGGCAGTATGTATTTGAAAAATGTTCAACAATATCAAATATAGAGCAAAAGTCAGATCAGATAAAAGCAAAAACAAATCTGATTTAAAAAAACACAATGACTAACAAAACATACATACAAATATTTAGAAACAAAACAAAACACTTGGTGATTGTATAAAAAAAAGGTGTTTGTTAACCCATTAAACACGTTTGAAGTACTTGCTTTTACGTTTGTACGTGTACATTAATGATCACTAAAAATATTTTTTATTTTGCATTTAACAATTGACTTTTGCATTATTTTTTCTAATAGAAAAAAAAATTGTTAAATAACAATAAAAACGTATTTCATAAAATCCAGTTTCAATTGAAACGTTAGCAATAATGGGCTTTTCAATTATTTTCGTTTGGATTTTGTGAATTTGTTTGTGCTCCACTAAAATTTTAGAGCGAAATTGTTAATTTTTTATTGGGGTATTTGTCGAACAAAAGAAGGTGTCAAAACTGTGACTTTTGCCTAAATTTATTTATTTTTTTTTTGTGTTCATTACAATGTTTATTTTATTTGGATAAAAATGTGTATGGCATTCAAATGTTAAAGGTTTGAAGGTGAAATAAATAAATAGGTGAATGAATAAAAATGACTTTATTTATTTAAGGCAACAAAACATTTATTAAAATTGAAACCTCCTAAATTCTGACTTCAAAAATTTAAGATTTGATGACTAAAAAAGTTTTAGATTTTGATGATTTTATTATGACTATTCCAACATTATTCTGTTATATTTATTTTTTTTTTCTAATCTTAGCGATTATTTTTGGTATTTTTATAAATCAAAATAATTTTTGGGAATAAAAAATTTTAATTTAAAAAAATTTTGTTATTCGTGCTTAATTCCCAATTTTTATTATTGATAAAAAAAACCAAAATTTATTGTTGATGGGATAAGCTATTCCTATGCGCATTTCACTGGTTGCTTAGGCTAGATCGTCAGGAAACTTAACTGGCAACATGCTTCTGAAATTTGTTTTCATTTTGTTTTTCTTAACCTACTTACAACTACAATTAATGTTGGGAGAATTCCAATCAATGGTAGTGGGGAATGTAAGATGAGATAAACTCACTGTTTATTGTTGATGGTTTTGTTTAAACTTTGATTTTAGTTTTTCTAAAATCTTTATGGATGAAGTTTCCTGACGATCTGGCCTAAGCAACCAGTGAAATGCGCATAGGAATAGCTTATCCCATCAACAATAAATTTCAGTGTTTTTATCAATAATAATAATTGGGAATTAAGGACGAATAACAAAATCTTTTAAAATTAATATTTTTATAAATTTTACTAGCTGACCCGGCAAACGTTGTTTTCCCATATAAGTTATATCTTTCAGATGTTACAGTGTCTGCATGCTTTAACCCCTCTTGCCCTATTTCACGCCCTAAATAATAAAAATTATGGGCTACAGTTTCATCCAGATGTTTCACTAGTTGATTGCCAAATTTCAAGAAAATCGTTACACTTATTAAGAACATATAAGAAGGGGGACTTTTACTCCTCTTGCCCTATTTCAGACCCTATTCCATATTTCCTTTCATGTGTTACAGTGTCTGCATGCCATATTTTAAGAAAACCAATTGATTAGGGGAGGGGTAGTTTTTACCCTTCTTGCCCTATTCCTTATTTCCCTTCTGATTTTACAATTTCTGCATGCCAAAATCTAAGAAACCCGGTTGATTTGTTAAGAAGAGAGGACTTTTACCCTTCCATTTTCAATTTAACGTCCTCTAGCGATATGAAATATACTTTACGACCTATTCTCATACCTAAATAAATAATAAATCGGTCAAGCCATTTCGGAGGAGTTCAATTACAAACACCGTGACACTAGAATTTTTAATATACATATACATATGTATGTAGATTGAAAATTTTATAAATGGAGTGAACTTTCTTACCATTTCAAAACTTATATGTACTATATTCTCTATTTGTTTTAAGCCAGTGCTTAGTTTTATGTATTAATTTTTTAAAATGCGATTCGCAAATTCTTTAAAACTATTTTTAGCAGCTGAATTTTGTGAATCCTTTTGGCAATATGAGCTCTTAGATCTATTTTTAAATAATTTGGTTAGCAAAAAATTATATGTTGTTAGAAAAAAGCTAATTTTATTTTTTTAAATATTGCTCATAGTCGTAACGGTCTCTGATTTTAACTAAGGAAATATAAAGCGGCGTCATATTTCAAACGATTGACTTTGTGTTTGCTGGGTAAACTCACCCTCTTCACTAATACTTATATGCAGCAATATAACCTTGCTTAAATTTTGGCCATCACTCGTTAAACTTTGTTGTTTTAACTTCACACGAACGGAATTTTGAGAGTTTATACTCTAGTAGTTATCCTATGCTCCAAGACTTGTCAAGTTTGGAGAAATGAGAAAAACAATTTCTTAAGTCAAAATCGTGGTAGGTCTCTGCGCGCAAACAGTCAGATAGAGGCGAAAGACCTCCGTTTCGAAAAGACCACACAACTCGTCAGATGTGTTGTATATTATATATCACCGCAGTATCTTACCAAAGCTAGACAGTGCAAAGTTGCACAGGTATCTGTTTTTCGTGACAACTAAAGCCCTCCTTATATCCCCCTTATATCTAGTTTTTATAGACTTCGAAAAAGCATTTGATAAGCTCGCCCAACACACCATATGGAAGGCATTGGAATGCAAAGGCACCCCACCGAAACTAGTCTCGCTTATTAAAAGTCTATACAATGGGTCTACATGTAGAGTACTCCATGAAAACAATATTGGCAATAAAATAAATGTAAACAACGGGGTACGGCAGGGTTGCTTTATGTCACCTCTACTTTCAACATTGTCCTTGATGTTGTGATGAAGACCGCAACAGAAAACTCCTCTGGAATTCAATGGAGCCTACACAAGCGGCTAATTGATTTAGATTAGGCCGATGACATCAGTATCCAGGCACACACGTACAGCGACAAGTCCCGAAAGCTAAGGCTGCTAGAAGCGGCGACAGCGAAAGCTGGACTGAAAATAAACATATCCAAGACTAAATCCATGCGTGTGAACACCGACAACAAGCAGCATCTTGAGATGAATGGCACCGTGCTTGAGGATATTAACAGCTTCTGCTATATCGGCAGTATTATCAGCAGCAATGGAGGATCAAGTGAGGATATAGTAAACCGTATCAACTGTGCCCGGCGGTCCTTTGGCCTCCTGCGTCCTGTATGGAAGGCTTCTCATATATCAACTAGAACGAAAATCAGCTTATTCAACTCCAGTGTAAAGTCAACTCTGTTGTATGGATGTGAAACTTGGAATGCTGCTGCGCGCGACATAACTTTACTACAAGTTTTTACCAATAAATGTCTGAGGAGAATTTTAAAAATATTTTGGCCAAATGTGATATCCAACCTCGACCTATGGACAGTCACAAAACAAGCTCCTCTGCGCACCGAAATACTAAGACGTGAGTGGAACTGGCTAGGTCACACACTACGTAAACCAGCAGATTACCTAGCACGGGCAGCCATTGACTGGAATCCCCAGGGTACTAGAAGAAGAGGAAGACCCGCCCACACGTGGAGAAGACAGTTGGATTCTGAGGTAGCACCTACAAGAAAATCCTGGAACGAAATAAAACTAATAGCTTGTAACAGATCACAATGGAATACATTTGTAATGGCCCTATGCTCCCATTTGGAACGACGCGAATATGTATATAAAATATATAGAGCCCTCCTTCAGGGATCATCTTAAGGATTTTTTTCCCCCCTTTTGGTGCTTCATCCTCCGGGAAGATCAGGTGCAGTCAATACCTGTGATTTGGCAAAAATTCTAAATTGACAGATCTCTATCAGTTACCACGGGAGTTAGTAGACCAGTGATACGGCACCGGGCTAGCTATCGGTGGGAAATGCTTTATTTCTATGGATCACGTGGTAGTTGTGATTTACTACCCTAGGTGCTGTTGCCAGCATTTTTCCTAATGATTATATAGACATGCCAAATTAAGCACTCAAATGGCTATCTGAGTGTGTTCGTTGCGCTTACACTCGGGGGCGGTTGGTAAACGCATTGTTTGTCACCCAGAGATTGAGATGCAGTAGGCCCTAGGACAGGTATCCATATTAATCTTTTAAACAGCTGATAGCTGGAGCCGCGCATTCGCAGAGAAATTGAAAGACCGGTTTTATTTCTTTCCTGGGCAAAAGTGCACTTTACGGGGCGTACGAAAAAAAAAAAAAAAAAAAAAAAAATTGGACCCCCTCTGGAATAAAAAAAGAAAAAAATCAAAATTAAAATTTAAGGGGGCTGAGGCCCCTGGGACCCCATGGGTCAAAAAAAGCGGCCCGCCCACTTAGTGGTATGTGTGGGTACTCAAATTAAAGGTAATTGTGTAAAAAATACGAAATTAATAAAACTTAGGTCGAGCGGGACTTCTGGGTCCCTCTGGGGGGTAAAATATAGCCCCTCGCATCCTTATAACTATGTGTGGGTACTCGAATGAAAGGTATTTTGCTTACGGTTGTATTGTTTAAGGGAATAGCAACGTAGACAAACAATTTGTTATAAAAATCGCGGGATTTTTTTTATTTTTTTGTAACTAAAGCTTTTCTGTATAGCCGGCCTTCGGCCGGGCGCAAAGATTTTTTCCTCTATGGTATAACAAAGACCGGCTTCGCTAACTAAAGCTTTTCTGTATAGCCGGCCTTCGGCCGGGCGCAAGGATTTTCTCCTCTATGGTATAACAAAGACCGGCTTCGCTAACTAAAGCTTTTCTGTATAGCCGGCCTTCGGCCGGGCGCAAGGATTTTCTCCTCTATTGTATAACAAAGACCGGCTTCGCTAACTAAAACTTCTCTGAATATAAAAGATACATAAATTAACCTAGAGAGGAAAATATTAAACGAATACAAAAACAAAATACATATTTGCAATCGTGAGCAAATTACCTTTAATTTGAGTACCCACACAGATATACATAAGTGTAATGGGGGGGCACTTTTTTTGCCCCAGAGGGCCCTAGAAGAGCCGCCGACCGAAAATTTTATTATTTTTGTTTTTGTTGCACAATTACCTTTAATTTGAGTACCCACACATACCATTTAGTGGGCGGGGCGGTTTTTTGGACCCAGGGGTCCCCACGGGCCTCAGCCCCCTTAGATATTAATTTTGGTATTTTTTTTTTTAGTTCTGGATCGGGTGGCATATTTTTTATATTTTTTTTTCGTACGCCCCGTAAAGTGCACTTCAGCCCTTTCCTGTCATAGCAACTGCAACGCGGGTCTTTGCCTAGCATTCAGTGTCTCGATAACAGTAAAGATACTTTTGATGGAACCCAGCGGAATTGCGACTGAGACCGCATTCGAGGTATGTATTGAAAGTAAATCCCAATCTGGCTAACGCATTTGCCTGTTCTCTTCCATTTGCAGGATGTAAATAGCTACTACTTATTCATTTATTTATTTTTTATTTATCTAAAAATTTTATGATGTGTTCGTCCATGGCGGACTCGTGTTACGCTAGACGACAAACGATTACAATTTTATTGCCTACTTAACAATTGTATAACAAAATATTTTTCGAGCCGAAAATTTACTTGAATAATAAAAATATTTCAAACATGTTACGTGATAGTTAAATAAAATAATCTAATGAAATGAATAATCAAAGTTTATTATTTTCGTAATACTGCAACAACTAAAATATTTGTGGGAACTTGGCAGATATGTACATAAAATAAAGTTGTGCCTATTTGTTTTCCAAAATTTATGGTCGTAAAAATATTAATTTTTTGGCACCATTTTGTTGCCATTTGAACAATTTCGGTTTTTTCTGTTTTTTTGTTTAACAAATAACTAGTTTATAATAAAATCAGCAACGTGCTTATGTCTAAATTCATATCGATTTTTAGTTGTGTCTCAAAAAATAAAGTTTTTTTTATGTGTTGAGCTTATTTTCAAGTTTCTTTTTTCGTCACACAATTGTAAAAATCATTATGAATGCAAGTGAGAACCTATTTACGTAGGCAATCAGTCAGTCAGTCAGTCAATCAAGCAGTCAAAATGGCTGGCAGTCATAGAGGCATTTAGATGAGAGGCGTTGCTAATGCTTCTGATGTTGTTGCTTTAATTTCCAATTACGTTTGCTACTACGATGAATACTTCTTGTAAATATTATGTGGGACTAAATGCAAGTACAAGTACATACTTGTTAAAAACAGAAAAAGTAAAATGAAAATTTTAAAATAGAAAAACAAAAAATAAACAAAAAGAGTATTTATGAAAAATACAGATAAAGCTCATGCACAAACAGAAACAGAAACACGTTCGGCCACAGTAAACAGCAACAACACAAGCGGCAGAAGTCGAAACAGTAAAATGTGTTTGCCAAAATCCATTGAAATTCAGACAGGCATATGGCCACTGTGTCAATCTGTTAGTCATTCAGCCCGTTCGTCGGTTAATCAGTCATTTGTAGAACAAAACGCAGACTAATAGCAACAGCCTTTAAGTGGTATTATGGGTCAAGGTGGTTTGGCTTGCAATACGACGATGAAAATAAAATACGAATGTAAAATGAAAATAAAAATATAGAAAAAGCAAATACGACACTAACAGAATAAAAAAAACAAGTTTTTACTGCAGACAGGGCTGCCAGTTAATTTATGAGGAAATCGTCAATTTCCTGAAGAAAATTTGTCTTTCACGGTTTGGAAAATCGGACAACTTAAAATTTAATTTTTTTTAAAAAATTTTTGTTCGATTTTTATAAAAACAAGTTAGAGTGCTATATTCGGCTGTGTGGAATCCATCGACAGTTCGAATGTTTAAGGAGTAATATCTGTATGATGTTATTATTATCTTAAACTGTGACGATTTGTTATTAATTATGGTTTTAGGTGTACTAAACTGTTTTCCGGGAGTAGGGTTTATATGGGGCCTACGGTAAATTATGTACCGATCTTTACGAAATTTCACAGTATCATTTATAGTCCTATAAAACTGTGACGAGCCAAAATTTGTTATGATTGCATTATTTTTTACGGTTTTAGGCGTACTTTTGAGTTGTTCGAAAGTGAGCGTGTTTTCAACAGACGGACAGAAGCACATGGCTAAATCGACTGAGAATTACTCAAGGACCCAGAATATATATACTTTATGGGGTCTGAGATGAATAATAAAAAAGTTTCACACGGAATGACAAACTTAATATACCCTCTTCACAACTAATTGTGGTGGAGGGTATAAAAAAAACTTAATTGCTTCATTAAATCGTGTAAGAGATACTGGGAGTCTCATGAAGAGCGTCTTTGATCGTCGATGACCGCATTTTTTAATCGTAGAAGATTCCTCACATGGGAAGAACTGTAACTCGACTGAGATTCTTCCATAGCACAGCGTAAGATGCTTCTTCAATCGTTGTGGTAATCGCTTAAGACGTGGGTAAAGATTGTCTAACGAGTCTTTCATGTCAAGAATCGTAGGAGAGTCGTGTAGATATTATCTTACAACTCGTGAAATGTTCGCCTTTTATAAGTTTTGAATATATGATTTATACAGAGAGTCGTAAAAGGTCCATTCGTTGATGGTTTGACGAAAGATAAACAAAGTGTAACATTGTTTTTTTTTTGCACTCTGAAAATAATCATTTAAAGATTTTCTTAAGACTTGCATATTACAGCCGTACGTAAACAAAAGCGGAACGCGTTTTCTAGTTTTTGAATGGAGCAGCCTCAACGCTTTGCAGTTGGAAAACCCGATTTTGGAAGCTTATTTGTTAATAAATAATGGCAATTTAGCTATGTTTCGTTTTTATCTCTATTTTTTATTTATAATTTGTGGGTTTAGTATAACTAAAAATCTAAAAACTTATATTAAAGATAATATGATGGTGCTGAAGCCAGGAAAAATTTTAGTTTTCAACTTGGCCATCCCCGCTCAAAAATAAAGAAACAAATGCAATCTCTATATTATAATAAACTCTTAATTTGTATATTGTTCACGCGCATAGAAACAGAGTGCAATATACATACACCCCTATCGTGAATAATTTTTCCCTCGTAATTTTTTCCCTTTTCACAAATTTGCGATCATGAAAAACTGCCATGAAAAAAAAGGTAATGCAGAAGAGAATAATAACGTGAAAAAATGTTCACGGGAATAAATTCCCCTTATCGTGTTCACGTTTCCCTTAGATTTGCTCACTTAATTTTTGCTAGGGAACAAAACATGTATGTAAGAAGGTCCTCTTATAACTCGAATATTAAGGGCTAGATCCGTTAAAAAGGCACAACCCGATATATTGGTCAACAAAATGCAAAACAACAGGTCGATTGCCTGCGGATTTGTGAAGCTTTCGAAAGAAGAGGCGGTAGAATTTTGGAAAACGTTTTACTACATAAAATTTAATAAAAAGTGAAAAAAACTAAAGTTGTTATTAAACTATCTCTCCAATACTAAATATTTTGCTTTATTAGTTCAACTTTTCTTTAAAATATATACGTGTATATTTTTAAACAGAAAATTTCATTGATTTTTAATTTTTTTTAATCTTTCTTCTTTTTTACATTCATTGAAACTGATGGCGTGAAAAATTTTTCACATGATATTCACAATTGTTTTTTCCCCTTCGAGGGAAATTAAAATTTCATGGGAACAAAAATTCCGCTTGTTATTCATGATAGGGGGTGATAATGTCGAATATACTCGAGAAAAACACGGAAAGAATTAAAGAAGAACACAACGTTGACGCTCTTGCTTTGGTATGGCATATCAGCGTAAAAGCTTAGTGAAAGAAAACGTTCCGCCTTCAGCTCTTGTTAAGGTATGGCTGACATTCCAAGATTAAAAAAAAAAGTTTTAGAAAATGTATGTTTTATTCAGACTTTGGAGACTGAAAAAATCGCCACTTTTTAGAAAAAAATCAGCTAATCGTCACTTTGCTAATTCCGGAATAAAAAATCGTCAAATCTGGCAGCCCTGACTGCAAACCCTTATGTAAAAATATAAAAATATGTTCATGTATTATGTATTTCCCTTTTGTTATAAAAAAATATTTTAGTTAAGTTATTAAGCCTGAAATATTTTTTACGAAAAAGGCCTTTAGTAATTAACATTCAGCTAAGGAAGTATTTTTAAAATCGATATTCTTTATTTAGAAAACTATGCGGACAAAAACACGTACCACATGACGTATGAGTAATAATTAAATTTATTTTGAATAACTTAAAATTTAATTTCGTAAAAAATTTGGTTGCTTTAAAACCAGTCAACTTGTCAGACTTATAATTATTGTTAAGATTTTAGTCTAGACGATATGTTTAATAAGCAAATGTATGCTTACGCTCATATGGTTTAAAATAAGAACAATGTCTCTTTTTAGCATATTTAACATGTAAGGCGTCTACACGATACACGAATATCTAAAACTCATCATATCCCTGCCGTCAAATGAGTAGCTAACTACAAAAAAAGCCAACTTTAAGTTAGCTTGTATAGACAAACTTAAAGCCAACAACTAAGCAATGGAAAATTTACATTAACCAAAGTGTATACAAACACTGTATATTTTAAGTAGAGAGAGCCAAGTCGATTAACAAGCAAACGTCATTATAGTCATTATAGTCAGAAAACATCCGAAACACCGAGGTTGCGGGATCGAATCCCACCAGAGACAAAAAAAAAATAAAAAATAAAATAAAATAAAATAAAATAAGAAAAAATAAAAAATAATAATAAAAAGAAATAATTAAAAAAAAATAAAAAAAAATTTTCTTTATTGACTTTGTGTAACTATATATTTTTATAAAGTTTTTGCTGGGTAGCTACAAAAAGTTAACTTTTAAGTTAACTGAAAGTAGTGCAGAGTCGGACAATTGACTACTTCCTAGGACATCGCAATGTTAAAATAGTTACAGTAGAATCCCGATAATTCGTAATCGCAAGGGACCGGCCATTTCTTACGAATTATAGGGGTTTTCGATTTAGCGGGGTTTCGATTTAACGGGGTTAAAATAAAATAAATACGAATAAACGGGGTTTTTCAATTTATTTACTAAAACGATAAAAAAAAACATAAAAAACAGTTGTTAAAAATAAAATATATTAAAATTGTATATAAAAATTATGTATGTAACAAACTGATCTTAAGAAAATAAATCCACACACAAGCAAAAACCCACGCAAAAATAAAGTAGTGGTAAACAAAAAATCATTCTTTCCATGTTTTTGTTGTTTTTATTACGAATTATAAGTGGTAGTTAGCAAACAATTACGATTTATAAGAGGTAAAGAAGATTTTATTTGAAAAAAAAATTACGAATTATCGAGGGGACCAAAATGTATGGAAAATTTACGAATTAACGAGATTTTTTCAAGGGACCGACAGTTTATTACGAATTATCGGGAATTACGATTTATCGGGGTACGAATTATCGGGATTTGACTGTAGTTAATTTCATATAAAAGCAATGTAAGTGTCAACCACCACTACTTGAGAAATAGTTAGCTTTCAGTTAATTTAAAGTTAACTGAATGTCCGACAGGGATGCTATCAAATGATACGACAACATATGTACGCCAAATGTAAAACTATAGTAGTCAAATGCGAAAAAACTAAGCAAAATATTTATGTAATGAATATACAATCTTATTTGCACTTTATTAAAAAATATTTTATGTAAAAAGAATATAAAGAAGAATGTGTGTTTGTGCCTTATATTTAACACCTAAGCAGCTGGACCGATTTTTATAAAATTTCGATACCATACTGATGGTCTAAAAGGACCAATAGGCTATATAATTTTTCAAAATTTTTAGTGGAACCTTCTAAACAAACACAGAGAAAAATAAAAATTTATATCAATTAAAAAATTTGTGATATTAATTAAAAAATTAATTAAAGTAAAGAAACTAACAGTATTTTTTTTTTGATATTAACAACATTTTCTGCACAAATGTTGTTGATATAAGTAAACGTAATTCACTTGATTACATTTTTAATTAAAATTGATTGTTTTTGATAAATTGTTTAATTGAAAAAAAAAAAATTGGCGATTTTTTTTTTCTGTGAAATTGGGACTTTCTAATAATTAATAGACTATGAATCTTTGTATGTACATCATACTACCTCGGTAGGAGTTGAGAAAAGGATACCCCGCATACATTCGGGCATGTTCTTACAAAAGCAAAGGCTGTTTTCCTAAACGTGTGTTCACAATGCATCAATACCGTACCGTGTTGATGCAAATTTTTACCTACGTTGTACTGTATACGAAAATGGTTTGCATCTTCATAATTTTATATTCTTCTTTTTGCTTTTCTCTGCGCAGTGACAACTACAAAGTTGCATTTCGGAATTAAATGCATTGTCAAAATTTTTATGGTTGCATTTAAGACCATGTTGCCATGTATTACTACAATGCAACAGGCGTTTAGGAAAACAGCCATTCTATATGGACTTGAAGCCACATAATAGGTGTTTTGTAAATTGTAATAGCTAGAAGTTTGGCGACATTAAATCGCAAAAGTATGCTCAAAAGAACTAGAACATTTCCTGGCGTTTTGAGATTTCAAATCTTGCGATTGTCAGAACATTTCCGATATGTAATAATCACTATCGTTTACTTAGAAAACTATAAGAGATAACGTTTTAAACTATCTGAGTATTAATTAGGTTCAATCTGAAGTACCAGAATCAAAACTGCATCGCTAGGACCTGAATAAAAGTTGCCCCATATTTAAATAAAATACTAAAGACAGTTTATTTAAAAAACTATAAAGGCTAGATCTTCTTAACTTTTTGAGCGTTAATAAGGTATTTATTTGTAACCCCACGCGTTTTATTGGCTTGGTAGAAGCAGTGGAAGACTTACCCCCTTATACATATTAGTTATTCACAAGGTATGCTATCATGTTATATTGTTATAATGTTCTATCATTTTACTAATGGTTTAAAAATATTGTTGTTGCTTTGTAAACAAAGTGTTTTAAATTAATAGAACTTTGCTTGCAATGTTTATTGTGCTGTCGTAATTAAGAGACCTGCGCTGAGCCGAGCCGCATTAGTTTTTGTAAGCCGTTGCCGTTATGGTATAATTTTATCCGATTAACATTCGAGTTTAACATGCGGCTAGCAACAAGTTACTTGCGGCGTTAAAATAGATCGGCTTAGGACTCTGCTGTTTGGTAAACAAGCAAATTAAAATGTACTTGTGTTCGCCTTATGGTCAAAATTCGACCATACATTTTTATGTACATATGAAGAAAACATAGCAAATCTAAGTGTATATGAATTCACATGTTTCGAGCATTTATTTTTTCCGTCTTAGTGGATCGATTTGGCGAGGGACCAACCTCAGGTTCATATTTTATCTTCCACGTGATTTAATTTAATTTTGTAGGTTCAATATAAAAAATATCAGAAAATATCAATTGAAAAAACAAAAAAGTATCAAAAAATCTCCTTTTTAGATTGTCATTGGCGGCATGGAATAACCCCCCAAAATATAACCCCCCAAAAAAATTATGAAATAACCCCCCAAATCGTGGGGGCTTTATTTCATATGCAATAAATTGCGCCAGGATTTTCTCCTCTATAGTATAAAAATACCGACTCGACCCGGCTACGCAGAGAAGCTTTAGTTAGCGAAGCCGGTGTTTGGTATATCATATAGAAGAAAACCATTGCGCCTGGCTATGCAGGGCATCTTTTTTAATCGAAGCCGGTATTCTGTATACCAAAGTGGATAAATCCTTGCGCCCAAAAAAGTTTTCATTATAAATTTGAGAATTAAATAATCCCCCAAAAAATATATTGGGCCTTTATTTCATAATGATTTTTTGGGGGATAATTTCATATGAAATAATACCCCAATTCAAAAAATGAAATAACACCCCAAACAAAATGAAATAACCCCCCAAAAATCGTTTTTGTTTTTCTCTGTACAAACTTTTGGGGGTTATTTCATTATTTTTTTGGGTAGTTATATTTTAAGGGGGTTATTTCATGCCGCCATTGTCATCCATTCAGGACATTGCATGTTTAATTTTATTCCTCTATGTCTAATATTAACGAAAATAAATCAAAGCACCAAAGAAAGAAAAAGTACCAAAAAGCTTGCCTTATACCGTGTTCAGATACACATTTTTTATTGAGTCAATATTCGGTTAATTGACATAATTATCTTTCTGTTCACATATACACAATTTAGCTAACTCAATTTATATTACTACTACATACAACATTCAACGTAAACAAAAATGTACATGTATAAGAAAATGTAAACAACTTTTGACATCTGTAAGGAATAAACATCTGGTTTTTGCGCAGACCAAATGGATGGGCCTTTTTTTTTGTTGTAATTTCAATTGCCAAATGTCAAAACACTGTTTAGTAAGTTGTGTTTTGCTTAATAAACACACTTGTTACAGTGTCGCATTTTAATTTTACTCAATATTTATAACAATTTCGTGCTAATTGAGCAATAACTAAATTGCAATTTTGTATGGATACTTGAGCTTAATAATGGCATTTATTGCGTAAAACTCAATTAAGGTGCATATCTGAACACGGTATAACATGTTCTTAAGCGGCCCATATACTTGCAATATTATTGTATATGATATTCGCCATATTATTTCCATTTTGTCCTATATTATGCAATAAGTCGCACAATGGTTTCATTCATTCAATAAAAAGGTGAACATAACCTATAGGAATAACATAAACAGCATTGTTCAATGTTGCCAACACATTTCACTTTCTTTTCGTTGTGCAATAAAATTAAAAATTCTCGATATAATTGTACAATACGTGAAATTTGACAATTTTATTGCAAGTGTATGAGCCGCTTTATTCACTCATTCACCGTATTTATATAGTCGAAATATTAAAAATCCGGTTTCTAAAAACTTTCGAATAATTGAGCTCCCTATTATATTTATTATTTGATAATTGAAAAAAAACAAATTTTGTATTTACACACATACGTGTTCTGTATGTGTTAGTAGCGAATTTAAACGCTTATAACTCTGAAAATATTTAACAGATTTTAATAAAATATATATTGTGCACTTCTGTAAGTAAATATCTTTCAAATGGTGTATATTTTGTTCAAACCGGTGGACAAACAGAAGAGGAAAGTGCTCTTAACTGTTTTCCTTTGCCGATTTATATATAGAGATTTGTGATTTGCGTCTGAAAAATGGAAAATAGTCAGGAAAGATCCAATTTAATTATTAATTCATGGATTAGAATAAAATAATATTTTTGCTTTTGGTAAAAATTTATTTTTTATGCTTGTTTTAAATCAGCTGATTTAAATCTAAAATAGCGCACTGAATTATGAGGGTTTGTTCACAACTGTCGTATTTTTCATGTTGTTATTTTAAGACATATGACTTTATGACACCTTGTGAATCCCCCAATAGTGAATTTATATACCCAAACAACAATAATAGACAGGATATTCTTCGTTTGTGCTGAGGTTTGTAGCACCTTAAAATATTGCTCTTGGCTCAGAATCAATTTAGAGTCGATCTAACGATGTCTGACTGGCTGGCTGGCTGGCTGTCCATGTAAACCTTGTGCACAAAGTACAGGTCCCAATTTTATACATATGGGTAAATCCAAAGTGTTGAACGTGACAGTCGTACGCATCAAAAATGCAATAACATTTTAAACAACAAATATTTTTACGTTATCTTAACCCTTAAATTATAGCACAAAGAAAGCACTGTTATCTATGCTAAAGTTTATGGAGGGCGCGATTCTAGGTCAAAGAAGCGAAAGAAGTAGCGGTTCGAACGTGAAAAAAATAGAAGTACATAGTTTTTGTATGTATGTATAAAAAGGCGTAATTTAGCGAAAACTGGAACAATTTTGTAGTCAAACTACTTTCAGAATGTAACATTAAAATGTCTTTGTTTTGACTCCAAAATCTTCTGTATTTTTTTTAAGCCAAAATCTGTGTCGATACGTGACATTTCGAACATGAATTTTTTTCACTAATAATTTAACTGAATAATGATAAAAACAAAATAAAAATTAACCGTTAATCCGAATAACATATTTCTCTTTGAACTCTTCCTTAGATTACAGGCCATGTAAGAAAATCTGTTTGGACTAATTTTTATCAAATATCACCTCTTTTAAGAAAGATAAATATTAAAGAAAACATGCAATAAAACATTCTCACAAATAAGAAATTAAGTTTGCACAACTTTGCAGTCTGATTGTTCATCTAAGTGAACAAATTTATGGGTAAATTTATAAAATTAGTAAAATCTAAATATTTCTCTTTAACAATATCGTAAAATAATCAGCTTTTAATAACTTTTAAATTTTCGGTCACGGTGGACCTTTTGACGGAAATGCCCATATGTTGGTTGAAATTGGCACGGTAGAGTAGAGTATTTCGTCCCCTTAATAAAACAATAGTGTATAATTTTTTTGGGGTTTTGAGAAAATCGTGTTTAAAGTTTTTGTCAAATCGGATGTCTATTTAAACCTCATTATCACGGTAAATAAAAATTCTTCATACTGGATTTTTCGACGAATACATAATACCGTTTCTTGTCTTTAAATTGACCAATGTTTTTTATTCTACGCATCCTTTAAGACCATAATTATGTCATTCAAAGTGCAAGTCCTCCATATAGGCTATTTTATTTTTTATATGTATATTTTTTTTTTTTTTTTGTTTATTTTGTATGCGTATTATTCAATAATTTTACGGCATTTTTATTAAAATATTTGATCTCAAAAATATCAATTTGTAACATTATAAAACAGTGATTAATTCATACATTCAATGGCACATATTCATTACATTCCAATTTGGGTTAATTTAAAAAAAAAAAATTATGAGAAATTAAGGTATACATTGCGTAAATCAAAAATAACTAGAAGTTCATTCGTCTTCTTTCTCTTCCTCTGCTACATCTGGCTCATCTAAACAATTTCGCTTCTTTCCACCTTGTAAGTTAAAGAAAAATGACTGCAAGCCACGAGGAATTACATTCTTCTGGCACAAATTTTGGAGATCATGCTGCTTTGAACAAGAAATTATACACTATTTTTTCCAACGACATTTTGACACACTTTTTGGAAGTAGAATTTGACGAAATTTTGACCAGACATAAAATCAATGATGGAGATTCTAAATATGCAATAAAAAAATAATGGTGTACATGCGTATACACTATAGTTTTATTGAGGGGACGATTTGTGCTTATATTTAAACCATCTTATTATGTTGGTATAAAGATTAAATTTTGTCCAAACTTATTTGATTGCAATGACATAACTTCCTTATTAATGTAAGTATTGACATACAAATTGCCGACAATGATTAACGATAACTACTATGACAAGTTGTGTGTTGCGAAAAAAATAAAGATCGATTTCGTTTAAAAAAAACGCAGTTTTAGTCAAAAAATTGTTTAATTTTTTCCAGTAAACAAATTTGTAGTCCCAATTAGAAATTTGATACCAACATAATTGAAATCAACTTTAATTAAAAGCAAGTAAGAAAGTATATTCGGTCAAGCCCGACCATATGATACCCTACACCTCAGTATTAAAAAACACATCATGCTTATATGTCCATAAAAATATGGATTTATCTATGTTTATAAACTTCAATAAAATCGGTTTGAAAGTTTGTGAGAGGCATAAATTGCCTCCTACTTCCCCTTGTGGTCCTATTTTTGAAAAACCGTATAGCTTATGTGTCCATATAGGTACGGATCTATCTATGTTTTAAATTTCATTAAAATCGGTTTGAGAGGCAGAAATTGCCCCTATCTCCCTTCGTGGTCCTATTTTTAAAAAAATGCATACATTCTGTGTCCATATAGATATGGTTCTATGTTTAAAATTTCATTGAAATCGGCTTGATGGTTTCTGAGAGGAAGAAATTTCCCCCTATCTTCCCTCGTGGTGCTACGATTTCGCCCATTTTCAATAGGCTTGGTCCTTGTGCCAATAAGAACCTATGACCCAAATTTCATCAAATTATCTCCAAAATTGCGACCTGTACTTTGCGCACAAGGTTACATGGACAGCCAGCCAGCCAGCAAGACAGCCAGCCGGACGGGCATCGTTAGTTCGACTCCGAAAGTGATTCTGAGTCGATCGGTATACTTTAAGGTTGGTCTAGGACCAATATTTTAAGGTGTTACACACAGCACAAATGCATAATACCCTCTCCCGGGATTTCGGGATTCGGTTTAATAAATAAAAATTAACAAATTTTTTAATTGAATAAACGAAAAACTAAATTAAATTTTGACAAAGAAGAATTAAGTAATTAATAGTAGAAACTGGGAATAATTTCCTTCCGAAGGTTACTTTTATATTATATTCAACATTTTTCATTTTTTAGCTCATAGAATAAATTCGAAAAATGAAAAATGTTGAATGTAATTAATAGTATTAATTATACCATGTATGGTATAAATAAGCGACCTTGAGCTAAATTATGCGGTAGGCCTTTTATAAATAGATAGATGCTTTAAGCCCAGTAGAAATAGCTAAAATCATATTGATCGGTATGTTACCGGTGATGGAGGCAAATGGTTGCTATCCACACTTTAAAGTACACAATGTGAAATAATTATAAGTAGAATGAGAGTGAATCGTTTAAAAAGTTTCGACTCACAATCTTGCATGATTACCAGAAGAATTTAAACACGGGCGGGATGTTATAAAAAATTTATGATGTCGCTCACTTACGAAATATTTTGATTAGCACAACACAACACATGTAATATTTTATCAAAACTAAACTAAATTAGATTGGTTTTCATAGGAAAGTATGATTTTAAAACATCAATTCGTAAGCAATTTCCAGTTTGAATCATGCAAATCAATTTACGCGAACACCTTTAAATGGAATACACATTTCCTATTCGCTTTGACGCTAACTTTAGCATTAACATCATTGCCATATTTTATAGGAAAAAAAAACAAAACACACCCACCCCGAATACAACTTAATTGCACTTAAAGTTCACTTCGTTATACGTGCATCAAAAAATTAAAATTAAATAAACCTCTGAATATGTACGACTATTTGTAAAGCAAGAAAAAACCCCTTTAAAAATCTTGTAACTTAATTACCTGATACAAGTGTATGCATGTGTAAAAAGATACAGTCACTTACATATTCCCGCACGGTGGTTAAAATTGTGCGAGTTCCTTCTTCCTGTGCACTCCTACTCTAAGCTCACAATTTAAAACAAAAATTTAATAAAACATCATGTTAAAACTTGAGAAATTGCCAAGTTTTATTTGGCATCCAGTTTAAGGAAAAACTGCTTAACAATAATCACAAATGCAGCAAGACTCAGGCCAAAGGACAAAGATACATACATACATACATACATACATACATAAGATAAAAATATGAAACCTACTTACGTAGACTGAGGTCGCAGCGAATCACCAACAGGACTGCGAGCATTTGCAGAATATGGGGGATTTTCGTTATCATTATTAAACATCCTTGGCTTTTATTCTTTGTATTCCTTCAATTTTATTATTGATTTTTTCAGCTTTTTTGCAAATTTTTTTTAAAGCTTAAATAAGTTTCGTTTTGTTATTTTTTTTTTTTATAAAACTGTCAAATTATTTTTCTTGAATCATAAATTTTTTTTTTTAATTTTGTAATCGATTTTTTTTAATTTTATTAAATATTTTAGAAAATATTTTTAAAACTGAGTGATTTTTCCTTGAATTTTCCTATGAAATTGTGAAACAAGCCGTTAGTTTCTATCAAGGAAAATTCATACAGGTGACCGCATCGAAGAGATAAAAGAGAGAAAGAGTAATGCTGGCTGTGTTTTTATTTTGCACGAACAGTTCGTCTAAATTACGAATTTTCCCTGTAAAGGGCCGAATACACTTGTCAAATGTAAACTTGTCCAGTAGGCGAAGTCACTCGTGTACGTGTGCTGGGCGTAAAAATCGCCTTCATATCTTAATTTTTTTATTTTCCATCCAGCATCGTCGATGTGACACATTCAAACACATTTTTACTAATACTACCACAATGCTTAATGAGTATTTTGATCAGTGTATTTGGGCCTTATTGCGTTTTACGATGCACCGGCCAATCGACCACATCTGGCTTATTTCTAAAAAATTTACTCTACCTGAACAAAACCAGATAGAAATCGAACGTCGACTTTGTAAGTAAAAAATACTGCTTCAAGCATTAAAATGGGAATTGCATATAATTCTGCCTCAGTAGGGGCATTATTGTTTTAATTGAGAAGTATGCGAAGCAGTCAGATATTGTGCAAATATTCTAAATCGCTCTCACGGTTACCACTTTAAAATTTGGTTGTGAAAGGTTTATAGCAGTGTTCGAAAATAAACACTAAATATCGTTTCTTAATGTTCGGTTCGGTAGATTTGTGGAAAACACAAACGCTAACAGTGTTTGTGTAGAAAATCATTAAAAAAAATAACTTTTCCCTGTTAGTCATCTTTCGAACACAAAAATATTACTGTTTTTATCAAACTCAATAAAAGATGTGAACATTTAATTCCGTTCGGTTTTTTTTTTGAAAATCCACAAACTTCACTGTGTTCGGTTCGGCTCGTTAATGTTCGTCCATTTTTGCTGGTAAAAAAAACCAAAAAAAAATTACAAAAACAAAATACACACACGAAAAAAACATTATAGAACATTAAAATATAATGTTTGTCTAAAGTATCACTACAATTGTTCTGTTTTTTGAAAATAGTTACGAACGGTATTAAGGGTTGTGTATGTCTACACAATCGCTTAAAAAATAGATATCGTTCCTGGGCGTGTGAGCCGAACGATAAATAATGTACTGTTTATTTTCGAACACTGGTTTATAATTCCCTATTGGCTCTATATACAAAATTTTTGTATCATATAATCGGACTTGCTTTACTACAATTTTTTTTACTTCTTACTTTGCTGTTTTATAATCATAAACGTTTAAAATCATTTTCAATCTTAAAAAAAGCAGACAGGGCACGTTTTGTGTGCTTTAATTGAAATGACAATTATTTAAATTAAAAAAGTCCTAGTCAACATTTAGCAAATTTCATTTCGAGAACTCAATCTAAAGAATTCCCGGCGATTTCCCTTACCTCTTTGCTTTCTGTTCTTTCTTATAAGAAAGCATGCTTGATGTTAACGTAGACTAAGATTCTTTGTATGCATTTATTCATTTCAATGATTTATGGTACAGTGAATTACAGTGAAATTGGTCCACTTGTGTGTAAGAACTTTAAAATGTGGAAAAACTGCTTAATGAAATTCTAAAGGAAAATAAAAGGGCTAACACAATTAGTTACTTTAGTTAATATAAAATATTTTAAAATTCCCCAACATTTTGCAAATACCAATAAAGTGTAGAAAAACTAGGAATAAAATATATTTTTCATTTCTATCGGGACAATGATCCAAAACATACTCCTGGTGTTGTTAAGGAATGGCTATTGTATGAGTGATCTAAAGTGTACAAAATGCCATCCCAATCGCCAGACTTGAATGTAATAGAAAACTTGTGGCAAAAATTGGAAACTGAAATAAGAAAACATCAGATTTAAAACCAAAATGAGCTTAAACGGGCTCTTTTGGAAGAATGGAGTAAAATAAGCCCGCGATACACAAAAAAAGCTTATGGAATCTACTCCAAAACGCCTCAAATCTGTTATTAAACTGAACGGTTATCCCACAAAATATAAAAATTAGTGAATTCATGGTGTCTTAGAGTCATAAGTCATAAAGTCATATTTGGAAAAATTGTACAAATGTGAGCAGAATGATGTATTTTCTAAATCAAAAGTCATAAGATTGTCAAATCAACGTCAGAGCAAAATATTCAAATATTCAAAAATGCCAGTAAGAAGCGAAAAAGATAAAAATGTTAAAGGCCAGTTTACACGGTAATACAATGTATTATGACTTTGTAGAATCAAAATATTATGAAATTCTTTCTTTTTTTTTTTTTTTTTTTAAAGTCGTTATAAGTTTTTTTTTTTTTTTTTTTTTTTTTTTTTTTTTTTTTTTTTTTTTTTTTTTTTTAATTCCCTACTCTAATCCCGCGAAGCTCTATGCTTGTCTGCAGGAAAGAAACCAGAGTCTCTGGCGGGAATCGAACCCGCAACCCCGGCGCTGATAGACAAGCTCTCTACCAGCTAGTCTTCCGTGTTTAAAAGAAAAAAAGAAAAATCTTTCGTAAGTATAATTTATGTTTACACGGATGACATTAGTAAAATCAAAAATAATAACAAAAAAGCAGATGGATTTTTACAAAAACAACATGAAAATGTCCTTAGTTGATTTTAGTGGTTTTTGTAATTGTATAAAAATGCTACCACCTTCAATATACTCTGTTAAAAAACACCTCTGAAGTGATGAGAATACATAAGTTTCTAAAATGGTTAAGAAAAAAAGCATTTACCGACCGTTTGTCAGATTTTGTATTCGTATTCTCTCTTACTCAATACATTTTGCTTTTACATGATAAGACTTTTCTCATTCTACTTCATTTTTTGCAATGTCGTTATACATTGTATTGTATTCTCAGAGAAAACCTTTAAGACCAGTTTACACGGTAATTTGTATTATATCGGGTGATTTTTTAGCTATTATCTTTTTGGCAACACTGGTTTAAACAGCTGACACACGTTTCGTGTTTTGTTTCACTGTCAAACATCTTCAGTTTGGTCTATAATTTAACCATGATTCGTCTTACAAACGAACAACGCTTGCAAGTTATTGAATTTTATTATCAAAATGCGTGCTCTGTTAAGAAAGTTCATCGCGCGCTTCTTGTGTTCAGCGACGAAGCTCATTTTTGGCTCAATGGGTACGTTAATAAGCAGAATTGTAGATTTTGGAGTGAAGATCAGCCAGAAGCATTGCAAGAGCTACCAATGCATCCAGAAAAAGTCACAGTTTGGTGGGCATCATTGGACCGTACTTCTTTAAAGATGATGCGAATCGTAACGTAACTGTGAATGGTGAGCGCTACCGTGAGATGATATCCAAAATTTTTTTACCCAAAATGCAAGAGCTTGACTTGCATGACATGTGGTTTCAACAAGACGGCGATACATGCCACACAGCACGCTTAACAATGGACTTATTGAGAGACGAGTTCGGTGAACATTTTATTTCACGTTCGGGACCGGTCAGTTGGCCGCCTAGATCGTGCGATTTAACGCCTCTAGGGCCATTATTATAACTTGGCGTTAGCTGTTATCCGACAGTTAACAGACGCTTTTTGACAGATGACACATTATTATCTGTCAATTTAATCTTAACTTTAGCTAACTTCAAGTTGTAATAATGGCCCTTAGACTATTTTTTGTGGGGCTATGTTAAAGCTCATGTCTATACACACATGCCCGCTTCAATTGACGCATTGTAAGACAACATTGAATCATTTATTCATGAGATACCGGCCGAAATGTTGGAAAGAGTATGCCAAAATTGGACTAAGCGGATGGACCATTTGAGGGCGCAGTCACGGTCAACATTTGCATGAAATAATCTTCAAACATTAAATAATATGGACCGCACTATCGATTCAAATAAAGATTTCATGCATTTTTCTGAATTTTATGTGTTTTTTTTTACTTTCCTATAGCTTTGAAAAAATCACCCATAGTAAAAAATATTAACCTAAAGAATACCTGCAACATATTAACAACTCTGTTAAAGTTTTAGCACATACGATAAATACAACACAATAGTACACCATTTGAATTCCCTAAGGTCTTTGTAATTTTGTTTTACTACCTTTTTTAATAAATGTTATTTCAAGAGGATTATTCTCATTGTGATAAAAATCCTTTTATAGTTTGCTTTATAAAAATGTTTTGTGAAAAATTTTATGGATTTCATAAAAAAATGTATGTACAGTGGTATCCCGCTTTAACGCCCAATAAAAAATTTTATCATTTTGCGAAGCACTAATGGTACATTTAAAAAATAAGCGCACAATTATGCGCTACGCAATAAGACATACAGAAATGCAGTAAATTAAGTGAAAGAACTCTCAACAACTTTAATAAAAAAAAAAAACATTTAAAGTGCTACGGCATTCCCTTACTACGAAGCAGGTTTGTAAGGGAGAACATCAAAAATAACTGTAAAAAAACAGTCAGTGTATTAAGCTGATCGTTATATTCAACAATTTGTATATGCGCTGAATAATGTGCTTATTGTGTCAAAAATGTATTGCTTCAAAGTGGGAACTCGCCATATAAAATTCATGTCTTCCGTAAGCGCTATGGTAAGCGAAACTTTTATGTTTCTCCCTTACAAACCTGCTTCGTTGGAAGCTCCATTTTTTATTGGGCGTATACTCAGTTTAACGAATTCGCGATTTAACGTACGATCATATTTGTTCCATTGAGTACCTTATATTACGAACAAACAGCAAATTTTTGTACTCTATATAACGAATTTTTACAAAAAAAAATTTTAAAAACAAACATATTAGCATGCATCCTCTTTTGTTTTTGTAATCATTTTTACCATATTTTAAGAGCGATTTTACTGAAAACTACGAGTTAAGAGAAGTATTCCTTTTTCTTACAAAGAAAGCAAAGAAACTACTTACTCCTCCAAAATTAAAATTTGTACGTTACGTCATTTTTTACTTTTGTTTACAAAACAAATGTTTGTTTTCTGTTTCAAATTTTACGTCATTTTTGTGAAGTTTTTGTAAAGTTGACATCAAAATGCCCAAAAGAAAACGTTTAATTCTTTCAGAAAAATTAAACATTATTGACGACTATGAAAAGGGTCTGCGACGAAGTGCTTTATCTAATAAATATCAGCTGCCAAAGTCATCAATATGCACAATATAAAATCAAAACGGAAACTTTTAAGCGAAATGAAAAAGACTAATTTCGGATCAAAGAATAGAAGGACCTTAAAAACAGGTGAGTTTCCAAGAATGGAAACAGAATTGTTTAATTAGTTTCAAAGCAAGAGGAAGGCGAACATTCATATTAGTGGTCCTATATTAAAAGCAAAAGCCCTCTACACAAAAAATTATATGGTGGACAATTTTCATTAAATTTAAAATGATATGAAGTATATATTTTTTGTTTGTGTTATGAATGGAAATAAACGTTTTTACTTTGTTTTATGAAAATATTATTGTTAATTAATAAAAATGTATCAAAAAAACTTCGGAATTTAACGAATTTTTCGATATAACGAAAGGGCCTGACAATATATAATTCGCTAAACCGGGATACCACTGTATCTGCTAATGTAAATAAAATGAACTTTATAATTAAGATTTTTTTTAAATTTCAAAGTTAATATTTACTGTGAGTCACTGTATGAGATTAAAAATTTTAATTCCCATATTGATTCTAAGAAAAATGGTAGAACACAAGAAAAACACAAATTCAGCAAATTAAAACAAGAAAACTTTTTTCTTTAGTACTGTTATGTATATTACAAAGAATATTTTGAATCTTCTGCTTGATTTAACTTGATTAAATTTAAGCCAAAACAGTTACGATGATTTAAATGTAATGAAATATCTACATGCATACATCATATGTGACAAAAAAAATTTATTTAATATTATGCATCATATTACAATAAAAAACGAAAACATGATAAGGCAAAAAGGAAAAAATTTGCAAAAAAAAAAACAAGTGTTTAAAAAATATGATCATGTGCCTCTTGTTAGTTGTTTTCAGTCTACTCTCACTTGTGTGAGATAAAAACAACATTAGACAACAACAGTTGGTCGCGTCAAGTGACCTTCATGTTTGTTCGTAATTTTTGTTGTTGTTTTGTATTGTTGATGTTTGGCTCAGACTAAATTTATTATTTAAACGATACAATAACCAAAACCGCAGCAGTTGTTTAAATTTAATTTTTTACTTTTTTCCACCACCACGGTGGCGAATAAGGGTATATTAGGTTTGTCATTCCGTGTGTAACACCAAGATATATTTTATAGTTATTGATCTAAGTTGATACAGCTACGTTCGTTCGTCTTCTATCCGTCTTACCAGAAAAAATTTTGGGGAGAGTTTGTTTCTACACCTTTTCCAGTTGTAATTCAGAAAGCGTCAATTGTAATTCAGATTAGTCAATTGTATTCAGAAAGCGTCAATTGTAATTCAGATTAATCAACTGTTATTCAGAACGCGTCAATTGTAGTTCAGATTAGTCAGTTGTAATTCAGAAAGGGTTAATTGTAATTCAGATTAGTCAATTGTAATTCAGAAAGCGTACAGAGTACTAGGCTTTAGACAGACACATAAGCTATGAATGTTTTAAAAAATGGGACTACAAGAAGAGGTTGATGCTAAAACTCCTAAATAAAACAAAACATAGGATCAGTGTTCAAAAAACTACATTACCTAAACATATTTTTACTATTACTAAAACTAGTACTCTAAACAATTACAAGTAGCAGCAAAAGAGCAGTTGTCTGGTTTTGTAGCATTACCTTTTTTAAAACTACTGCTACGTGCAAAATATAAAACCAGAAAATAGAGTAGCAGCAATAAAAATAAAAACGAAGTAGCAGTTAAAAAAACTAAATAATTTTCAATTGGTTTGATTGAGGTTTTCGATTTATAACTACTACTTACAACATTGGGAGTTTTTTTTACTAGAAAATTTTTAAGCAGAAGTTTATTAACATTTAGGTAGTAATAAAATAACATTGAAGTAGTAAAATAATAACACTGAGGTAGTCAAAAACTAAAATAATAAGCAAAACTATTAACCAACAATGAGTACAGTACGTTTTTTATCCATATTTAAATGATCCTAAGCAGTGTTGCAATTCGACGCTTTTTAAAAATTTCTATGCGAAAAATTTTCGACTGCTTATCTTCGCAGAAAATGTTGTGAACAAATTCAAACAATAATTTAGAAGTTATTGTACTCATACCTTGATATTTTTTTATGAGCATTCATTCCACAATACAGTGGAATGTTTGGAATTTTATGTTTAATATACAAATTTTGTTTTAAAATACCGTAAATTTACTTATTTCTTAGTCACTTTTAAAGTTGCTTTAAAAACTAACGTCCATATTCATAAAATATAGATTTAGAAAAGAAGAATAAGGCCATAATACTTAAAAATTAGACTTATTGACTTTTTCAATAAGCATTTTTTCGGATTTATTGCTTTGTGAAATTTTAAAGTTGATTAGAACTATTTTTGACAAAGGAAATAGCGCTGTTTATAAACAATCGTTTTAAATTTGTTTCACACATTTCTGTTACTGCTTTCGTTATGTGATTTCGGTTTTTATCAGACAACGTCAGTTGCAAAGCAACATGCTTTTTTGAGTGCATTCTAAAATGCAACCGTGTAAAATTTTACAATGTTATTTGTCCCGAAATACACCAGAAAAGTTGTTGATGCGTAAACAAAAAGCAAACTGTGCATTATAAGCTTGATGATGCATTTTTGACTTTGACTGCAAAATATTATGACGTTTTCAAATTCAGCTATAATTAATATAACGTAGTTATGACGATGCTACAATGTGTGTGCTATATTCCCATCAACTTAAAAAGCGTTTAATTTTGTTTATATTCTCAAGAATAAGGGGTTATTCATTTAGTGGTTTCAAAACGGCCGACCTGGCAATGCTATCAGCTGTTAAATATCTGTCATCTGAAGTGTCATCCGAAAGGTTTGCATTTACGAAAATGGATCGTTCAACAACCGAAGAACGCTTAAAAATAGTTAAAACTTACTACAAAAGTGATGATTCAAACGTGGCCGCTTTTCGGGGAGATTATGGTCGTCATAATCGACCTACTGTGCAAGGAGTTGGCTAGATTAAAAAGAAATTTGAAGATACTGGAAGTGCAACAGATATGTTCAGACCTGTGCATCATCGCAATGTGCGCACAGCCGAAAATATCGCTTCTGTTAGTAAAAGTCTGAAGGATAATCTGGCGTTTCCAGCAATTGGCCGTAGGATAACCAACTTTTGTATTGCCCTGCAATTAAAGATTATGAACTGGACGATATGTGGTTTCATCAAGACGGTGCCAAGAGCCACACAGCACGTCTGTTTTGACTTTATTGCATTAGAAGTTTCTAGGACACGTAATTTCACGTTTTAGCGACTTCAATTGGCCACCAAGATCATGCGATTTGACGACGTTAGACATTTTTTCTGGGGCTACATTAAAGACCGTATCTACGCGAATAGTACCCTAACGTTGATACGGTCCGAAATGTGCGAAAACAAGATTGAGAATTACCTCAAAAGGATCGACTGCTGCAATTATTGTAGAGGCGGTAATTTAAGTGACATCGTATTTTGTACGGAATGGCAAGGTCCAAGCACTTTAATGAAATAATAGTTTCATCGAAATCAAAGCTTAATATGGGTTTTTATTATAAATTTTTCATTTGAAACAGAAAAATTGATAGTCCGTTATTGTTATTCCAGAAAAAATGTACATCATTAAAATAACGCAAATTAGCTAAAAATAACACAAATTAGCTAAAAAAAACGATCAAATTTGTCCAAATAACTGGAATTTATATAACTAACATTATGATCGGCTCATCATTTTCAATACGTTCCATTAAAAGCCTGCTTCATTAAATCGAGACTAAATGAACGTATTTTAACTGCCAGTCTTAATTATTGCCAGTATGTCTACTTAATGCCATAGAGGCGCTAAGACATTGAATATTGTATGAATTTAAAAAAAATTTGTTTTAAAAAAACACTAAAGGACTTATGTCACTACATTTTTAAGCATTTTTCAAGTTTTGGTGAACAGTGCAAATATAATGTAATGGAAAAATTTACCAAGTGCAAAGAGTTCAGCCGTATTAAGATAAATAGCAAACTGTCAAAAATTTTAAAAAAGTTATCGATAAAAAATTAAGTTATGTTAAAAAAAATGTGAAATTGTTCAAAAGTTGACAGCATTTAAATAAACAAAACAAATCATAACAAAAGAAAAATTGAAAAAAAATCCTTGTTTACATTTTTTATAATTTGCTATTTCTATCTAACATTGACTGTTTCTTTCTATCCATTCTATATCAATTCACTTTAATACGCGTAAAACTGTAACGACTGATGATATTGATATTATATGAACTAGCGCTAGCTTTAACGCTGAAATGACATAGTTCAATAAGAGCGTCAACGTTGTGTCATGAACAAATAGTAACGATAAGATAAAACGGCTAGATTGACCTAAAACTAGCTTAAATTCCATTTCTTTTTACAGAAACATAAAAAACTTTTTGTAAGCAGCCAACTTCACTGCTTAACGCACTGTAAAATCGGATTGCTAAGTCTAGGTTTACACGCTTCAACTTTTGCTGCTCAATGTCTTTTCCATTTCCTTTAAAAGTGCCTAATATTTTCCCACGCAGCAATCTGTTTTAATTTTCCTTGGTTATAAATGCTTCAAAACAAGAACAATTTTATTTATAAAGAATAATAATAAAAAATAAGAAGAAAACATTTACATGCCACATCTACACCTACAAATAAAAACATAAAGCGTGCTGGCTAGTGCAAGCACCTTCGGACCTCAACTCTACTAAAAACTCGAACGTTGAGCATCAAAAGTTGAAGCGTCGAAGCCGCACTGAAAGAAAAATGCTTCATATATTTAATGAATCATTTTCATAAAAAAATTTTCCTTGGGTAAATGAAAATTTGCATTGTCTAAATGGAATTTCATAGTTATAATGAAGTATTTTCGTTAAAATCGCTTCATTGGATTTCGTAATTACGTTAAAAATTTTCATTGGATGTATGAAAACTTAAGTTTGTCCAAGTTAAACAAAAAAATTTTAATTGGGAACATAAAAAAAACAATATATTACCATAACTATATTTATAAATTAACACAAAATTATAGTTTCCTTAAAAAAATGTTTAATTGTTAATCAAAAAATGTAAGATTTCATTATTTCATACATTTAATGTAATATGCCATTCAATTTACGAAATAATAGCAACATATTTCAATAATGCTTTCATAAATTTAAATTTTTATTATGACACTGAAAAATGTTATTATAGTAATGAAATAAAAACTTTCAATCAACGTTGTTATACTGAAAAAATTTTCTTCACAGATCCAATGAAATTTACATTAAAATTCAACCTATGTAACCCTTCATTGGATTAATGAAGGATTAATAAAATCAATGACAAAATGTTCATTGATTTTATGAATCCTCATTGAAAAAATGGATAAAATAAAAGTTTGTCATTAAACTAATGCAACATTTTCTTTGATTTTATGAAACATTTCATTAATCCAATGAAGGGTTATATAGGTTGAATTCTAATGTAAATTTCATTGGATCTGTGAAGAAAATTTTTCAGTGTATTGTTGTTATGGACAATTTCATCTCATATTTACGCTCTTAATTGAGTAAAAAACATTGTTTTTTTTATCCAAAAACTACACTGCCCCGGTAGGCTAGCTGGTAGTGAGCTAGTCTACCAGCACCGAGGTTGCGCGATCGATTCCCGCCAGAGACAGAAAAAAAAAAATAAAAAAAAAATAAGAAAAAATAAAATAAAAAAAAAATAAGAAAAAATAAAACAAAAAAAAGAAATAAATAAAAAAAAATTTTTTTTTACTTTATTGAAAGAATTCATCCAATGAATAATATTCATAGATCTAATGTAATATTTCATTAAATACATTTTATGAAACAGGTTTCATTGATCCAAAGAAGCGATGCTTTTAATGCAATTTTTCATGGGATTAATGTCAAAATTCATTGGTATTGCGAAGAAATTCTTTCAGTGCGCACTATTACCTTTTGTATAAGGTTTTGACAGATAGAAAACGATTGACGTGCTCAAAACCATAAGATGTTATAATGATCAGTTTTTAATTTGCCATAGTTCCCATATAAAGCTGGTGGAGAGTATCAAAGATTCGGCACAGCCGTGTATAACATTCTTACTTGTTTGTTTAAAATTTACTTTTAAACATAAACACTAAAAAATAAATAAATGATGTAATTTTAAAGTTGTTGTTTGTTTATACTCATGTTTTTCGTTCAACACTTGAAATAAAACTTATAAAAAAAAAGAAAAAAAACTAAACTAACTTTATTAGGCATGTGCAACTAAATTAACAAAAATTTTATGTTTAAAACACGTTTAAGTGTCATATTATACATTTGTTTTTTTTTTTTATTCTTTAGCTTCTTATCAAGTTGCACTTAATTTTCAGTGTAAAACGATTAAAATACAATACAAAAAACAACATTTTTAAAGTTAATTCAAGTAAGTGAGACATTCTACTGGCTGGTACTATACTTTTCTCACCACTCCAACGAAAAAATGTGTAACTTAAAGCAGGATGGGTGGAGACTTCTAAAATGTTTAGCCAAAACAAACCCTAATAATAAGACACAACGATATTTTAAATCTTAACATATTTAACAAAAAAAACATATGTACATACCTCTACAGAAAAGTTTGCATACCCCCAACTTATTTTAATTGGTATGATAAGCAGCCTGCTACAAGTATATTTTTTTTACTTAGTAAAAAATAAAAAGGTATGTAGACTTTTCTTTGCCACCAGGCACGGATCCAGCTTTACAGTATGGGGGGTAACTTTTTAGGAATTGTTTTAAACAAAATAATAAGAGACCTCATAAATTCGCTTTAAATTGTCATTTGTTCAAATTGGCAAATTTGTGAGACTGGTTTCATGAAGCCCCTTTTTAACTTTTCTGCAATTTTTAACAATTAATGTCATTTTGTAAGAAACGTCAATGCTAAAATAAATCAGGTAAAACTCGAAAAATTTAAATTTGTGTTTAAAAAGTGAAATTTGTTTTAAAAAATGCTTTAAGAAAGCCAAAGACTAAAATGCTTAGATTATTCCAAGAATTTGTTGTTTGTGGTACGTTAATACTTGAAATTTTTTTTTTTTTTGGAAAAAACGGCGGTTAGCATGATATTGTTATGAAACTTACCATATGCCAATATGAATTGGAACAACAATTACAAATTTGTGTTCTTTAAAATTTTTAAACTGACACATATATACATATTTCAATTTATTTATGATTTTTATTAATATTAGAACACTATTATACCACAACAAGTGTTTAAAAAAATAAAAATCCTACTGACTTTAATAAATATTATTCCTTTATCCAGAATTTAATGAATATAACTAGAAAGAACATAAAACATTAATGTATTATAAATCAATTGGTAAAGATACTGAAATCAAAGTTATCGGTTTTAAATAGTTTGTTTTAAAAATCGGCAAAGTGAGGGCGGTATTGGTGAAGTCGGCTTGGCACTTCCCATGCAAAGACATTATAGATTTCTGTGTAGATGGAAAACGGCAAAAGCAAAAGTTTCCGAACTATAAAAAAGCATCTTGGTAATAAATAGCAAATATCCGACAAAATGTGGGCGGGATTGGAGAAGTGGGCGTGGCACAAAATATATTTTTTATCTCTTAAAAACGGGTAGAGACAAATTGTCCAAATTTAGAATAAACAACCTCACTAAATAAATATGGGTGGTATTGGAGAAGTTGGCGTTTCACCTCCCGTCCAAATACATTACAGATTTCTGTATATGTAGAGAACGGCAAAACCCAAAGTTTCCAAATAAGGTACAAGCGTCTTGGTTATCAATTCACAACATCCGACAAAATGTGGGCAGGATTGAAGAAGTAGCCGTGGCACAAAATAGATTTATTTATATCTTAACAACGATATTTATATAAATGTTGGTTCTTTTCGCACCATAGCGAAGGGTATGTAAGACTGGCATAGCCGAATATAGCACTCTTTCTTGTTTGACTTAAATTCATTTAATATGCAAACCTGCTAACTCCCTTTTAGCATATTTTGCAGGAGAGACAAACTACTTTTTATATTTCATATTTGAGCTTGATAGGAAACCAAAAATTTAGTTGGTTAAACAAACTTCAAGACTCAAATTGAAGAAAAACTACATGCTGGTCGACTAGGCGTATTTTTCTCTCAGTTATCTTAAGGCCTGAAACAAAATAAAGTAGTTGCTAAGTGGTAGGCAACTTTTTTTTAATAAAAAAAAAATACGATTTGTTGCTTTTTTAAGCATTTTAGGTAGATTTTTGAATGCACTTTTTGCTTATATGATGTTTAGGGGATCTTTTTACCATTGTGGACCAACCAAAAAACCGGGAATGATGGACCGCACCTCATTTTAAAGGAAACAATCCCAGCTAAGTGGTAGGCAACTTTTTTTTTGAGAGGGGGAATTTTTCTTTCCTCCCCCACCCCTGCATCCGCCTGTTTGTCGCTGTATATATTATTTAATAGTTTCTTTTTTAATATACCTTAGTAAAATGTGCTCTTTAAAATTAACTTCTTTTTAAATTTTAAGATAGAGTAGGATTATTTTCACAACTTTAGCGAATATGTATCAAATTTAAAGCAAGATGGAAATTTTACAGCCGCTTAGATTTTTAGTCATAACTTATACTGCGATCGAATGCCTTTTCGAAATCAAAGATTGCTTCATCGCGCTTATTTGCTCCATTATAATAAGTAATACTGCAATGTGGTCTATGCAGCTTCGTTGGGATCTACATCCAACCCACTATTTTCTTAAAGTTTCGTTGATTTTGTATTCAATTCGGGTAAGTATAATTTAACAAACGTCCAGAATGCTCGAAATCATTGTAAATGCCATTATTAATCAGTTTTCATATTTTGAATAAATATTTTTTTAAAATAAAATTCAGTTTTTTGTGTAGCTTTTTAAAATTTCAAGATCTATCGGGTTTAAAAAAAACACCCTTTGAAGAAATACCACTTTACTTATTTTTTGTTAGTAAAAAAAAAAAAAAACTAAAAAAGCAGCGAACTACTTTTCTAAATAACAACAATTTACGTACACAGAAAAAATTATTTTTCCAATTCAAACAAAAAATTTGTAGAATCAAACAATTTTTTGTCTAAAATCGGTCCTACAAACAAATTCGCATATTCAATCAATTTATTTGCATTTTGTTTATTGAAAAAAAACGCCGATTTTTTCAAACAAATAATTTTACAGAATCAAACAAAAAGTTTACTGAAATTCATATAAATTTCAAACAAATAATTTTGCTGAATCAAACAAAAAAGTTTTGGCACAAGCAATGACGCGCACACAAGCAAGCATTGTTGGCGAAGATGAAGCAGAGCAGAGCGGCCGGCTGGCTGGCTTTGAGACACATTTTTTGTTGGAATAATTTTTGAACGAAGTCATATTTATACTCACAGTGTTTTTCTTCATCACTCACTGTTGCTTTATCCTTTCCTTTGCTAATGAAGAAGAAATGTAACCAAAAACGGCGGCAGACCGACTCGATATGTTTTCCGCCATCATTCTATTTATGTATTTGATGTATTTAAACAAACTATTTGAAAAAATTGAATACGGGATTTTGTTTTTTTTTTACCAACTTTGAAACCAACCAAAAATTTATTTTGTTTCTTATAATGTGTTTTTTCTGTTGTTTAGAAAAAATGAAACGTTTTTTTTACTGCTATTGTTTTTGTTGTTTTTTTTTTACTACAAACCTCGTCACGCTATTTTATCATTTTTCTTATTGCTGTACTTTTTTAAAGCGTCCAAAAATAGACTGCATGTGTTTTTTGTTGTAGTTCTTATATTTCACATAAAGAAGTGTTGCTTACAATCAATAAAAAAATGCAAAAAGACGACAACATTAAAGAGCGTTAAATATTTCATACAAAATTATGAAAACTTCAAACCAATAGCGCGCTTATTAAATTTTTGAAGAGTTGTCCACATTTTTGTTGGTTAAATAAAAATCAAACAAAAATATTGATTGAATCAGTAAAAAAATTTGTAGAAATCAAAAAAATTTTCAAACAAGCGTTTGTTTGAAAATAATTCGGCAATAATTTTTTCTGTGTACATCTGTATGTAAATAGTTAAAAAAAAAATCAAATATTTACGTTGAACACAACATGAACAACAAAAATTGTACGTAAACAATTTTCAAAGAGTGCTAATATTTGGTAACATTGTTTTTGTCTGCAGACATTGCAGAGGTTGTCATTTCAATTTAAGAATTGGTCTATCAAAAATATATTTATTTTTTTTTTTATTTTTACTTCGACATTTAATGAATAAGAATGATAACTAAAAGTACTTGGCCACATTATAGGCAGTTGTATAAACAATCAATAGTTATAGAAATAAAAAAACACTAATTAAATATAATTAAGTCTATAAGTTCTTGGTGTGTGTATCTCCCTCCGAGAATGCTCAATTGAATGACCTTCGATTATAAAGAAAAATTAATTATGATTAATCTGTCTCTCTCCCCCAACAGGTTCGCCGTTTAAATATGTAATAAAGTTTATTTTTTAAAAATGCTCTAAAAATAAAAAATAAAAAAGTTTTATTTTAAAATTGTAGTGGGTCGTATTACGTTTATTTGTATTTATAAGCGTTTGTTGTTAATGAAGGTCGCAAATCGTTATCGTTCTTACACATGTGAACTTTTAGATTAGCAAATAGCACTGGTTGGCAGAAAAAAAAAAAAAAACGTCGGAACCAAGAACTTTGTTATTTGACTTTAATTGATTTAGAATCCGAATCTGTGTTCACAGATTGATTCTATCACGTCTAGTTTTTTTATGGGCTCTTCTAATATTTTCCCCGAAATAAGGCGGTTATACTAATTTATTTCATCATAACTTGAAAACGATTTCTCCGATTCTAATAAAAACACTAAAAAATTATTAGGAATAAAATTTCCTTTGAGTCGTACAAATTACAGTCAAAGCCCGGTTTAACGAATGATATAATGTTCAGACCTTTCGTTATACCGAGATATTCGTTATATCGATCAGTAATTTTTTGCCTTAAAATTTTATAAAAAAAACGGTGGTCCACAACTTGAAAAACATCAAAAACATTAATAAAATTTTGGTATTCCATACTTTTGGGATATTACTGAAAGATTTATACTCTTCTAAAATCGTTAATTTTTTTATCAAAAGAACTTCTTTTTCAATTTGACATCTCGTTTTCACAATGAACCAAACAAAACTACTGAAACTTTAACGAAAAAAGTAAGGCATCACGCGTCTTTACAAGAAATGAATGAACGAGTTGTTACATTTTTCATTTTGGTGTTAAGAAAATGATAGAAAGAAATTACCGAATGTGACCGAAAACTTTATTTCGGCCATTTCTTTCTATAATTTTCTTAACACCAAAATGGAAAATGTGACAACTCGCTCATTCATTTCTTGTAAAGCAAAGAAGCCAAAAACACTCGCAAAAATCTAACGATTCTGTTACGATTTTTTTATTTTACTTTGTCATTCGTTAAATCGGGACTATTTTTTTTTTGCCATTCGCTATACAAGGTAGTTAATGTAAAAATTAGGCCATTCGTTATATCGGATATTCGTTAAACTGCGTTTTCGTTATACCGTGCTTTTACTGTACATTTTTTTTATATTTTAAACTTAAAAATTTTGTTCATGTAATTTTGCTCCGAAACAGTTGAAAATCAAAAAAAATTGTTCTTAAGATGACTTAAAGGAAAGTTTCAATAAAAAATATTAACATAACCGCCATATTTCTGATAAAATATTATTGTGACCGATTAAAAACAAACTGGACGCGTTAAAAAACAACTGAAAACGGATTTCAATTTAACGCCTAAAATTTTTATATTTCACATATTTTAATTAAAAACGATTTTTTGTCGACTCATTGTAAATAAAATCGTTTCAGAAGAACTGATTTTTTTTAATAGGTTTAAGAAGAAGAAAACGAAACTTACTTGTATATTTCTTAAAAACGAAAAGTTTGAGAAAAATAAAACTTGATAGGCAACAAAATGTAGCTAACTGGCGGAGTTAACTTTACACACATCTGAATTTAACCTATTTTGTGGCGACTTAAAAAAAAACTCTCTACAAGAAAAGTTAAGTCGCATGATATCAGTGCCCAGTTCACATCACCTTAACGTTAGATGGCCATCTATAGCCCTCGCCGTTGACGGTATTGGGCTGGCCAACGTTATTCTCATAGAAATATTTCACACCACACAGTGACTTTTTTCGAGATATATTGAATATTTTGTGCATTGTTATCGTCCAAAATTTAAAATTGTATCATTTCCTTCCGTGGTGACCTGCAAAATGACAGCCAAGTAAACAGGTGTGACTTAAACAATATAAAGGAAACACACCTAATGTAACTATGAAAATATTTAAAAAACTCTACTAATTAATAATTTTAATTACTTATTTATATGGCAAAATATTCTACTTATCTACGGATTGTCCCGTGTAACCAATTAAAAATTTAAACAGTAATAAAAAGGAAACCATGTCGGTGGTTAAGTTAACTTTGAGACTAAATGTAAATAAATTTCAATCGAGTTAGACAATATCCATTTTAAATGTACTAGATATGCATAATGAAAAGGAAAACGAAAAAAGCGTATCCTAATCATGATTTACTTGCATGACGTTGCTTTTAACCTCATAAATGAAGGAGTGTTGTTTGTATAGTAATAGATATTTGTGTATGTAGGAATATAAACACATTAGGGATGTATATTTTGCAAAAAAAAAAAAAAAAAAAGTTATTATAAAAACCTTAAAACATTAGACTAAAAAAAACGTTTTCGTATATTTAGGATCGAACTTTTCAGGCTACTTTCATTCAAAAAATTCAATAATGTTCTTTTCGAACAAATATCTATGTACATATAATGTAATAAAATCTTTTCAAATGTATATTTTGGCTCCATGAAAAGTTTTAGTTTTAAAGTACTTAACTTTCACTTTAGTTGGAAATTTATTTTTTTAATTTTTTGACTCCAAGCAGATGGGCCATCTTAAGGTACTTTTACCTACTTATGTGTGGCATAAGGATGTACACATGACAGCATATGCACATGTGTAAGTATCTATGTATATATGAATATATACTGTATTCCTTGTCATCATTGTCGTTTATATTTACCTTCGTAATCGTGTTTCTAACTAAATTATTGCATTGGACAAGTTTCACTTAACTTTTCAATACTTTTTTTCAAATGTTTAGAATTCAAACTCAGAAACTCAATGTTATGAAAGAAAATTTGCAGAATATACACAAAACATACCATATATATGTGTACATACACGCAGAGAAATAACATGGTTTAAGTATTGTTAAAAAAACATGTTGTGGTTCCCGCAATGGCCGCCAGCAAACTATTGTTGTTTTTACTATAATTTTTTTACTAATCAAAAAAAATTGGGTTTCTCTTTAATAATAAAATGTTTACATCCCTTGAAACTTCAAATATGGTTGAATTTAACACTATAATGTTTAATTGAAATTGAGCTACAATCATATACTTAAACAAATTATATTTAATTAAACCATATTATTGTCATTTTTGTTCAAAATGTTGTTCATATGACGGTTCATTTTTGCCATGATACGGCTAATATTGATCATATTATTGTTAATTTTGACAAAAATATGGTTAATTTTGACCTAATACAAGGTAATTTGGTCATATCATGGTAAATTTTAACCAAATTAGGGTTATTTTTAAACAAATTATAGTTAATTTCGACCAAATTATGGTTAATTTTAATCATATCATGTTGCTCATAAAATATGGTTTCTCCCAAATATATATTTTTTTCTGCGTGTACATAAGTATGTACATTAGGTTAAAATATAAGTATTTCCTTAAGTACTTTTTAGCTTTAAATAGTTTTGCCTCCTTCTATTCTGGGTTTCCAAAAGATTAGATATAAAAAAAAATCCATATAAATTAGTTCATTCAAAAACTAAAGGAATTTTCTTCACAGATCCAATGGATTTTGACATTGGATCCAATGAAAAATTACATTAAAATCTCTGTAACGCTTCTTTGTAATAAAGAAAAAAGTTTCTTTAGCCCCAAGTAAATGAAATGTTTCACAAAATCGATGAAAATTTTGGATAAACTTAACGCAAGAAATTTTTTTAGGACTGCGATTATTTGTCATCACATTAATGAAACATTTCATTAATATACTGTTGAAGACGTTCAAAGAAATTTAATTTGTTCACTCACAAAAATTCATTAATTTAATCACAAAATTTCGTCATTTTTATGACACTCTTTTATTAGTTTAATGATTATTATGGTTATTTATTTCCGTTAATTTTTTCATCCATTTTTTCAATGTTTCTTTTGAATTATTTAGTGCATTTTATTTAGTTTTTTTTTTATTCCTGTTACGAATCATCAAGTTTTATTAATTTTATGTCGTTTTCATATTCCTGTTACATTATGTTATGTTCTACTTTCATAAGCTAACCTTTAAGTAAATTGCATTTAATTAAATTTTCACCCCGCGACGTATTTCATCAGAATTCTTTCCATTTGTTTTTTATTAAAATTAACAATGAAAGGAAAAACAATGTGGGAATTTTTGCTCTTGTTTTTTATCTCGTGATTTGTTATTGAGCATATGTATTACTAACATTTAGTTAAAATCACTACATATTTCGTTATCGTTATGAATTTATTTCATTGACATTATTTAACATTAAAATTTAATATTTTTTACCAATTTTCATTTCTATTGTCAAAAATTTAATTAAAAGTAGGTTTTTTCAACAGTTCTGGGAAGAAAATATTTTCTATTTGTAAGCAGGGCAAGTATTTTATGGCATATGCCATTTTTTTCATTTCCTCAATTATTTCGTTAAAAAGACATTTTTGGTCCAGCTTGCCAAAAAATACCTTTTTTTGCAACCTAGAAGAACATTTTTAAATAAGTTAAGCGGATATGATGCAGAATTTCTTCGAAATGCTAAATGAATGTTGCAAAAATCGGACGTAAAAAGTGAACTTACAATGCATCTGCTTAAGTCTCTTCACGCAGAGAAAAAATATGGTTGGGCATGGTTACGGCAACAACACTATGTTTAATGTAACAATATATTGTTGTCGTACACAACTAATTGTTATTTTTATTTAATATCAACAATATTATAGTTACTGTAAACATATCAATGCTTATCGCAATTATGAATTTGAGTATTGTTGACCGAAAAATAATTATTTTTCTAACAACTTAATTATGATAACTTTCTAAACATATTATATTTCTCACAACCATATCATGATATTTAATAGCCATAACATGATAACTTTCTATACATTTATCATATTATGTTAAAGATGCAATCAAACTATTTTTACTCTAATAATATTATGTTAGCGCCAATTGTAAAATAATTTTGAAGCAGTTGTGTCGTTTTTTTTATTTGTGAGCGGTTAAACAATTAAAACATAAAATTCCATAAAAAAAATAAGTCTAAAGAAATTAAAAAATTAAAATATTAGCGGAGTTCATTCAAGTATTAGTGATGTAATAGTGCAAAAGCAAAATATCATAGTTTCTTTGTAAAATCCAACAACAAAACACACAGAGATTTCGTTATATTTTATAAAAGTGCTACGATATTTCATCAACATCTTAAAATCGAAAAAATGGACACACGCGGTTGCCCATGAAAACCACAGATTTTTCATTTGCTCTTTTGCAAGCCTTATATTGAACTCCGCTATTTCATTAACATTAAGAAAAATTGTAAAAAGCCACAAAATAAAAAATCGATGCAAAAATATTTTAATTTATTTTGTATTTTTATGACAGCTATGAAAGGGGCTGTATCATAATATGATTGCTTCTAAATTTATTATGATTAACATGATGATAATATGATTACTTCTTAGCTTATTATGATTAACATGACAATAATATGATTAATTTCTTAGCTTATTATGATTAACATGACAATAATTTGATTACTTCTTAACTTAGTATGATTAACAGAATAATAATATGATTAAGGGAAAAATATTATGATGAATGAGTATATTTCGTCATAATATGATTTAATAATAATCTTAATATGGTGACTACAATCTTCTTATCATTATATTTTGCTCTTAGAATATGTTTACCACAACCATGTTTTTTCTTTGCGTGTTGAAATTACAAACAAAAGGGCTTTCTATAACAAAAATTTAAGATCGTAAACCCGGATTACAAGAATAATTAAAATAAGAAATAGTACATATGAGAGGTCCACTTGAAAACACCGCTGTAAAAGCCGCCATTTTGTTTGTTTTTAAAAAAACTGTTTCAGGACGAATCCAACTATAGGTGGTGTCGAAATTCCATCTGACAGTGCGAAGCTATTTGTTTTGATTTCCTAGTGTTTTTATAAGAATTGTGGTAAACATTTCGAGCCGTAAATACAAAAAATGTTGTTTTTGTATTGTTGTAGTTCCGACACAACCTGTAATAGAATTCGCCTTGAACTGTTTTAATCGATTTTCTTAGAATCTTGTTTAGTTAGAGAACTTTATTTTTATACCCACGCCACAATAGTGGAGAGGGTATTATGCATTTGTGCTAAGTGTGTAACACCTTAAAATATTGGTCCTGGACCAACCTTAAAGTATACCGATCGACTCAGAATCACTTTCTGAATTGATCTAACGATGTCCGTCCGGCTGGCTGGCTGTCCATGTAACCTCGTGTGAAAACTGCAGGCCAAATCGTAGGACCACGAGGGGAGATAGGGGGCAATTTCTGTCCCTTAGAAAGTATCAAACCGATTTTAATGAAATTTAAAATGTAGATAGATCCATATAAGTACGGACACATAAGCTATGCATTTTTAAAAAAATAGGACCACGAGGGGATATGGGGGGCAATATTTGCCTCTCTTAATGAAATTTAAAAAGTAGATAGATCCATATTTGTACGCCAACTTAAGCTATGCATTTTGAAAAAATAGGACCACGGGCTTTTCTTATTTGTTTTTATTAATTTAGTGTAATTTTTAATTGAAAAAATGAAGTTACGATCGTTTCCTTCTTTTATTAATTACATTTTTTTTTTAAATTTAATGATTTCATAAAATTTGTAAAATTTCATTCCATAAAGAAAACATAAATGAAGCATAATTCTTTCAGTGTATGGCATGCAACCCTCAGTTGTAACCAATACATGTATTACTTTATAAGATTTATTAAAATTCTAATTTCTTCGAATATTATTTAACAATTTTATATACATAATTCAAAATCATTAGAAACTAGTTCCTTTTTTGTGAATTCTACAAGAGTCATTATTTAAGTGGTATATTAATTGTATTTAAATAAACTCAATTAAATTTAAAATTCATTATTTTATGTAATAAATTGTTAAAAAAAATTAGAAAAGAACTTCTTCATTCATTCAATCCTTCACTTCTAGATGTACTATATAGCGTTATGTATCTGAGTAAAGTGTAAATCGGATTAAGCAATCAAAATATTGTTTGCCAGTTTAATGCATATAAATAACTGTTACATTTTCACACATTAAAATGTAACTGGGTCGTAAATACAAACATCCTTCATATTTATGTATTCACATGTTAGAAGGTATATATATGTATGTATGTATATACATGTGGCTCTTTTATTGCAACATAGTCATATCTCATAAAATCGAAAATTTGAAGGTTCTTAAGCAAAATTGTTCCGTAATGCCTTCTTTATATGTAAAAAAAATCAGAATTATATCTCAAACTGAACGAAAGTTATAGCAAAATATATTTCGTTAAACCTATATATCGTTGGTCTCATGTATAAAGGCCCTAACTCACATAAATAAAACTTTACAGGAGAAGGCAAAAACATAATAGAAACTGTAGAAAATGGCTTCTTCAATTGCTTGTTAAACTGATATTTTTGATGCTATTGTATTAAATTTTTGTGACGAGGTGTATTTTGTGTAAAAACTCAATTTCGAAAAAAATTGAGTTAGGGCCTTTCTACATGAGACCGACGATATAAAGGTTCATTTAGAAAATTTTAATCGCATTTTGCAAAGTTTGATTTTTTTTGAGATATGACTATGTTGCAATAAAGGAGCGATATGTATGTAAATTAGGATTCATTGTTGGTTTGTTGCTTTACATGAAAAGGAAGTTAAAACAAAAGTTTTATGTATGTACAATGTAATTGTTAATGGAAATGTTTTTGACTTTATACTGCTTTGAAAGTATTCTAATGAAAACATATAATAAAATATTGTTACGAAATTAAATTTACTTAAGAATTATTTGAAATTTTTGTTATAAGTTACACTTTAAGTAAATATTGTAAGTGTATTAGTATCTACAGATTGTTCCAGTAAGAGTGCTATGTTAAACGTTGACGTAAATTCATTGGTGGTGATTCTCCATTAAGCAGTATAATGATAACTCAGTTCAATGAAGGTTTAAGTATTTGCTAGACATCTAAGGTAAGATATAAATACAGCGCAAGGTGACGATGTAAAGCCTTTCATGTACAATATGTTTTTAACGTATGGGCCATTGTTGTATTTTTGCCGCAGACGTTAAAAATTTTAAATTTATTAGTATTGTGGTTATTTTATTGAACTATTTATGGTTTTTAATCCAAATTTTTAATATTTTTAATTAGGCTTTAAGTTCATTAAATTTAATTTTCATTAAATTATTTTTATGAAGAAAGGAATTTTACAACATGAAAATTAATTAAAATTTATTGATAATTTTTCATTCTTGACTCAATCTGGGCTCGAACCCAGGTGTTTACGGACAGGTTACCCTGACATGTTTCGATTGCAACCACTCAATCTCCTCAGAGGGCTTGCCACCACAATACTAATAATTGTTTAAGCTAAGGCACGAGCTCTATGTTTGCATTTGTCCTTCAAGTTGTGCTGAAAAGGTCAACAAGAATAAGAAAGACAAAAAATGAAAAAAACAAAAAATATGTACTTTGAACTTCAAGAAGAATTCTTGACAAAAGTTCGAAAAAACAGAAGTAAAGGAATAACATGTTAAAATAAATTAAAATAGATAATCATTCAAAGCAAATTTCGATCTACCAAAGGTTGAATACAATTTGGTTTAAGGATTGATGTTTGACTAATGACGTCAGCAGTCGTCGACGGCTGCGAGTGTTAAACGGCAAGCCCTCTGAGGAGATTGAGTGGTTGCAATCGAAACATGTCAGGGTAACCTGTCCGTAAACACCTGGGTTCGAGCCCAGATTGAGTCAAGAATGAAAAATTATCAATAAATTTTAATTAATTTTCATGTTGTAAAATTCCTTTCTTCATAAAAATAATTTAATGAAAATTAAATTTAATGAACTTAAGCCTAATTAAAAATATTAAAAATTTTAAATTTTTAGCAAATTTTGGACGCCGTCAAATATATATGCGACTGGCGTTCTCAACGTCTGCAATTTTACACCGGCTTCGAGTGGAATATTACGACCATCTTCATAAAATTAATTTGCGACAAAAATATTTCATAACTGTAAATATTGATACAATATTCGACAAAAATATCTTCCATATGAATCTTAACAGAGCAAAAATTATCTCTAACCTCTTAAGACCCGAGCATTAACCCATTGAATTTTTACATTTCTTATATATTGTTTACACCTTTTGGGGAGGAAATAAGAAAACTGTATATTTTTTTTTTAAAAATTTTATTTGAATTTTTAGAAATTAAGGGGGCACATATGTGTACCTCAGGTCATAAAATATGAAAAATTTCAACGTAAATTCTTAATTTCTTAAGATCAGAACTGAACCGATTACGTAAAGGGCTTATTAACTATTTGTTTTATCTTATGAGGTGTAATTTAAATTTCGGTTTTTACTATTTTTTTAATTTTTTTATTTAAATTGGTAGAAAAAGAGGTGCACATATGTGTACTTCAGGTCTTAGCGATTAGTTATTGAGGAAAAATATCCCAAAAGTATGGTTTTTTCAAACAGTTAAATTCAGATGTAAAAATAATGGCTAAAACTTCTAAACCCTGCCATCTTTTGATATTGTTTTGAAGCGCAGTAGCTTAAAGCAAGTAATTAAACTGTTTCTATTGGTCACACGATGTCGCTAGTCTTTAAAACTTGTAATATTTTAAGGTGCACATATGTGTACCCATGGTCTGAAGAGGCTAAATACCGTGGTGTAGGGTTTTGGGTGGTCGGCCTAGACTAGACAAAATTAAGTAAATAATTTTCTCCGTGCAGGGTCTGTTGTGGATTTGTCTCAATCCATATGCGCCAATTTTGTTAAATAACAAAACCGTTAAGTTAAAAATGAGCCGAGCGCCATAACAATCAGAAAGTCGTCTTTAAACTGAGCAAATCGATTACTGACGTTCAAAGTTAATTTGGTTAATTTGGTAGCGTTGTTCAAATGAAAATCTATTCATGCTGATTTGCCAGAGAATTCTTTTCATTAATGTCAAAAAGTGAGCACGGGGTGACAGTTCGTTTAACAGAGACTGCTGTCGAAAATATATTTTATAAATATTTTTAACGTCTGCGGCAAAAATACAACAATTGTTTTTATTTTAAATGAAAGTTAAGCGAACGTAGTGTTCGTTCGAAATCGAAGAATAGCCAGTTAATCTTACAAAATTTAGTTTTTACAAACATAAAACAAATATTATCAAAGTTTTTTTCGGAAATACAACATTTATTATTAATAAGATTTTTGTATGACGTGCTAAATTCCCAATCTTAATTCGTCTTAATTTTTGTTTAGGGGGAAAACTATACACCCCTGCGGTTCGTTATGATATTAACTTGCACAGCGAGAATTCTTTTTATTTTATATTAAAGCAAAGGATACTGTATTAAATGAGTCAAACACATCTAAAACCTTTGCAAAAATGTCTTACATTTTAATTACCATCCTGTAATAAATACATTCATAAGATCTAAAAAAAACAAACATTAATCCCAACTTGGAGGGGGAGAAAGGCATAGAAAAGAAACCATTTAAAATACCTAAAGTAGCTGTCAAAAAATCTTGTGGGCAAAATCGTTTTTTCGGATAGATTTACTATTTTTTTTAAATTGCAGATAACGCTTTAAAATAGGCGTTATCGCCATTTTCATGAAATAAAAACTATTTGTACTATTGCACAGAACCTAGCTTTCCCTCAACAATAAATTTCAGTGTATTTATCAAATATGAAAAATTGGGAATTTAGCACGTCATACAGAAATCTTATTAATAATAAATGTTGTATTTCCGAAAATAACTTTGATAATATTTGTTTTATGTTTGTTAAAACTAAATTTTGTAAGATTAACTGCCTATTCTTTGATTTCGAACGAACACTACTACGTTCGCTTAACTTTCATTTAAAAAAAAAAAACGATATTTTAGAATTTGTTTTTGTTTTAAATTTTTTTTTTTTATTTTCGTTCGGAAATTGATTAACAGTTTGTTACATTCAGTATTTTAAATTTCTTTTTTGCAAAATGAAAATTTTGAATTTTTGACAAAAGCGTTTTAAAATAATTAATTCTCTTGACTTAAGGCTCAACTATAATATGCATAAGCTGGCTTAAGCTACTGTCAACAATTAACAAAAAGCCACTCAAGAGCATTTAAAAAAAAACAATAATAAAATCAAAAAATATTTTATATCGTACGGAAAATGCGATTTCGCATTTTGCTTAAGCAGATGCCAGTTTCATAAAATTGACCAAAAAGTTTTCTTAAGTTCAATATGGTTTGACACGTATGAATCACATGTTTTCGCACAATTGCGTAACCCAACTTAAGCACATTATAGTTGGGTCTTTAATTTTTATAATTTTTAGGAATTTAAAAAAATCTGGCAACACTATTGCAACATACGTTATAGTGGAAGAACCTTTTTTAAGAAACTTAATGTTATCTTAGTTTGTTAATTATCATTTAGTCTCTAAATGATAACAAAGTACCGCCGAGCAACCTTTTTAGTTAGTCGGACAAAGAATTCAAAATCGAGAGGAATTGAAATTTAAAGAGGATATTTGTTAATACATAAGTTCGAAAAATCACAGTTGTTCTAACAGCCATACCTAAACAGGGGAGAAAATCGTTTTCTAGCTGTCAAAAATTCTCATGCCCATAAAATTTGAATTTAGCATACGGAAACAACGAAGCGATAACGCTTTGCAAATACGATTGAAATCCAATTTTGAAAACGCGTTTGATATTGAAGCAAACAAATAAATAAAGAAGGAGAAAGAGATAAGCAAAGAAAAAATAAATATGCATATTTGTTATTAGAACTAATTTTTTAAACTTTAATATGTTGTTAAAATTTTAATTTACAGATCACAAACACCAATTTTGTAATTAACTGCTAAAAAAAATTGGGGTGTTGTATTTATTTTTTCGATTACTCTGTCTTTATAGTTTGACGTAGCTTTGCCGCTCTTGTTTAGGTATGGCATTTCAGCGTAAAAGCTATTCGGAAGAAAACGTTAAGCTTGCCGCTCTTGCTTAGAGTAATTCTTGATACTAGAAATATGAAGCATGAAGAAGGTACTTCAAAAAGCATTCCCGTACACCACCTAATATAAAGTATATTTGCAAGGCGGTTTCGCAAAAAAAAGAGCGTAGGGGTCGCATTTTTGAATTGTTCGTTATATCTTTGGCATTTTATTAGGAGTACTAAAGTGTATTCCCAGTGTGTGCTTTATATGGAAACCTATGGTTAATTCAGGAACGATCTTCATGAAATTTGATAGAATAATTTCAAGTCTTGTAAAGCTGTGACAACCAGTCATCTCAAGACAAAAACTTTGACATATCATACTATAAGATCCGACTGCAAATGCCAAAGTTATAAAGAACAATTTGAAAAGAAGATCCCTACGTTTGGCAAAAAAGCCGAAACCTTCTTGCCTGTAAAGGCCGAAGTACATAACACGCGTTAGTTCGTCGACGAGTATCGTGCGTTTAAAAACTTAAGCGCGTAAAAAATTGCAAGTTACACAACACGCGTTACAAAAGCCATTCCTGTCAGCTGTTTTTTATTTGTTTACTTATTTGTGCATTAAAAACAGTTTCGAAAGTTTATCAAGATTTTGTTATTTTATTGAATTTATTCTTTTTATATAAATATTGTATGTTTTTTAAGCTCTTCAATAAGTTTTTCTTGTATGATTCACAAATTTGTTAAATTGTTCTTTTTATTGTCAGCTGATTACTTGTCATAAATACACAACGCGTTAAAAAGTTCAAAGTTAACCAACTTTCTGGCGCAAACGCGTCAATATATTTTGCATGTAACACTAGTTTAACTTTTTTTGACAGAAGACGACAAAGCGCGCGCGCACTAACGCGTGTTATGTACTTCTACCTTAAGGTGGTACGCTGTAATTAAGAAACTGGGTCGATTTTAAAAATTTTTCGATTTTTATTTCACTCGAAATCGATATCCAGAACATGGCCGATAAAGAACTTCATTAAACGCTATTAATTGAAACGCATACGACTTTTCTATTATTATTGTCCAGAAAAAATTTAAATTGGTTGGTATTACTGGACTTTATCTAATTAGAAGATTCGCCCATAGTCTAGCAATGTTTTCCTTCAAAAAGGTATTAGGATGTTTTTGGTTTAGAGTTGCAGAGAAAGCCCTACTTTAACACGTTTCCCTGGTATGGCAATGGATCAATACTTTGCTTAAAGTGTTTATTAAAGTCTAACCTATTATCTATTATAAATAATAAATAAATAGGAAATTTTTTTCAAATTACTTTTTATAAATTTGCTACCCAGTACGATTTTTCCATTTGTATCACTTAATTATCGTATTTTAAAAGTTGTTTTTATTACATTTTTATAGATACAACACTTCAATTAAAAAAAACTTTTAAAATTTAAAACCAAATAGCAAAAATAAAGTAAAAACAACAAATAAAATTGTAGACTATTTTTTTATACATACAGATGTTGTTTAATGCAGCAGATACTAATTCAATTGAAATTAATTAAATATATTTTAAAATGTTTTCATTTGTGAAAACAAATCTCAGGTTTTGCTTCTACTATTAAAAAAATATATTTATATGTCTACGTAGAGAGCACAGCACAAGTACTCTACAAGAAATTGTAAAATACAATACAGATACTTTAAGATACGCATTTGGCGTTAAGGGAAGATACAAACCCATAGAAAAACAAGATTTTCTTTTAGTTTAAAGAGATAAATTGCGTTTGTGAGAGTATTAATAAGTGCGAATGTGAATGTGTTAATACTAGTAAGAAAATGTTTTACTTGTTTGCTGTAGACACACAACAAATTATCTACGTACTATATCTACCCTGCAAATAATACGACCAGTCCAAACACGCGTGTAAAGAGTAGTCCACAAGGGACTAGGACTAGTTCAAAAGTAACCCAAACGTATGGAAAAAACCTGGTATATTTAACATTACCATGTCCTAGGAGAGGACCATATCGACCCCTAACCGCGAAAATAACGTAAGCGCCAAAAATCAAATTTTACAGCAGAGAGCTTTTTTATTTTATTTAATATAAATTTTGTATCAAATTTGTCGCTTACAATAAAATTGTTCTTGCTATAAAATCGTAACGGTACCTTATTTGACCATGACATTTTGGGAGAAGATGGAAGTGTTGCCATTTAACTCATTTATTAAAAAAAACTAAAATTGAAAATCATGTCGCTTACGTTATTTTCGCGGTTAGGGCTCGATATAACCCACCTTTGGACCACTAAGGAGTAGTTTTTAAACTACTCCATAGTATACTCAAGAGGATTAGTTTTGAAGTCGTTTAAAAACGAAAGCATGTCGTTAAAAACGAAGACATGTCGTCTCACTACAAACACTTTTTAACAATGGCATGGTCCATGCTTGCATTACATCGGACCAGTCCATGGAGTAGTCATTTTATCAAAATGGATCAGGTGGTCCAATTTTATTTGCAGGGTATTATAGTCAGCGTATATATATATATATATTTTATATAAAATTCATTAAATATACATATGTATGTATATGTATGTATGTTGTATGTACGAGAGCGGGTCAATAAGTCTGTTACATTTAGAGTTTTCCTTCGCTTAACTAAAAGGGTAAACTGCTTCTGTCAACAGGCATCTGTCAGTTATCTCCTGTTAAAGTTTTAATAAGCTGCGTCATTAAGTTTGTGTTTGATAGTCATTGATAGCAGACTGCCACGTGATTTAAGGAAATTTCGTGTGCTCTTTAAGCATTATATGCGAAAAATCCATGAATAAGGCTACGAATTGCTCTCCCATCCGCCCTATACCGGATTTAGCCCCCAATCACCTTTTAATGACCTGACAAAGTTTCTTTTTTGAAAGAGATATAAAAAAAATTGGAATAACTTTGGACAAAGGAAAGGAGTCTGCGTTGAACAACCTGTGTTTCATTTAAAAAATCAGGGACGTATTGAACCATCCTCGTATATTTATAAAAAATTGCTTAATAGCTATTTACAAACACATACATTTGTTGTATATTTACACTCTTTTAAGGCACTATACTTTAAACAACAACAAAATGTTCTGAATTTACATTTTGTAAAAAGTTCATATGTCCTAAATTTATATAAAAATTTATTAAAAACTTTATACAAAAATTAAATTTAAAAACTTTTTATCTTATCTTAATATTTATATTAAGATTTTGAGTGTGGTTGGTATCTTAGCCGGTTGGAACCAAAAATAATTCTCATTTTTTTTTAGATTCGTATAAAAATAAATTCATAAATAAAATCGGACTTTTTTAATATGTTTTTCTTTGTATTTCTTTTAAACGCATGTTGCTTTTATTCGATTTTTCTGTTTCTCTTTGCAGCTGATAAAATATGTATGTACATATTTTAACATAAAATTGCTCAATAGATATTAACAAACACACATAAGTTTGTTGATTACTTTTTTTTAAGGCACTCTACTTTATTTTACAACAAAATTTAAAATAAATAATACTATTACATATTTAATTAAAAAAAATATAGTGTCTTTTTTCAATAAACGATATTTTTAATTTTAATTAATTAATTGAATAGGCTCAGGTTATGACAATTTCAAAAACAATTATACACGTTTAAAATATTTTATTTTACACGAAAAAAATCAATTAAGTTTTTTAGTTTTTTAATTAAAAATTTATTTCAAACAACTAAAATGTTAATCGAATCAAAATTATATTTTTAATTTGTTTTTTCACCAAAACAAATATTTGATTCAATTATCACATTAATTAAATTTAATTTTTAAACAATTTTTTAATTGATAAAAAATAATTTTTAAAACAATTTTTTAATTGATAAAAAACTACTAATAATTTTTTCTGTGAAAATAACGCAAGACTTTATTTATTATTTTGGTTTTTATTTATTTATTAAGAGTTACAAATACTATTTATTATTTATTTATTTATATACACATATGGGGGATTTCATGTCAAGCGACCCAATGTTTAAATCGATGTCTTCCGATTTGGGTGAAATTAGCACCAAGCTTAGTCCTATTAAATAGTAGTTTAGACACAAATTTTCAACAAGATCGGTCAAAAAGTTTCTGAGATAAAGGGGGTCTACTATTTAATAGGACTAAGCTTGGTGCTAATTTCACCCAAATCGGAAGACATCGATTTCAAAATTGGGTCACTTGACATGAAATCCCCCATATTCTAACTTTATGAACTAAGACCGTTGGAGCGAAACATCGATATGCCGAGCTCCCTACCAACAAGCCTTCTGTGGCACCTAAGACTATTGCCCCTGTTACGGTTTGCAACTCAACACAGTTGATTTGAAATTAAAATTGCAAGCGATGAGTTGTAATTTTTTGATTAACCGCAATATACATAATAGAGTTGTAAATCATAATACAAAAACTTCAAAATTTTAACTGAACTAGAGTTGAATTGTAAAATGTAATTGAGGAATATATGGAGGGTTCAAAGCTGAACCGAACCAAGTCATAAAATAAAATGCATATATGTATTTCAAAACTGGTGTGAAATTCTTCGCAAATTTTAACTCTATCGAGTTCGGTAACGGACTAAATCAAAAAGTTTTTCGTTCCAAAGGTAACGGTAATAAACCCATGTCAATGGCTCCAGAAATTAATGACAATTCACTTACTCAAACTCAAAATATTATCGAATTTTCATTTTTGACTTGGTTCGCTTCAGCTCTGAGCCCTCCATATGTATATCGATAGCTCAATTTTTCAACTTAAATTTTGGCAAATGTTGGTGTTGATCGGCTAATCTAATCCAAAGTTATGCACAAAAAATAACTCAGCATACAACTGAATATTGTTTCGCCTGTAAACTTTAAGAACTTCTCCTGCAAAACTCACTTTTACGACTTCGCATGTTTTGGAATTGAGCGGTCGATATATAGTTTAGGGTGGGTCGATTTAGCAATGGATAATGTGCCATCGATTTTTCTATAGCTTTTGGCATGAGGAAAAAAAAGTTCGAGGCGCCCATATTTCAATTTATTAAAAAAATTGCTAGGTAATAGTGCTGGGAAACTATCGATATTATCGATAGTCTGAAAATATCGATAGGAAAAATATAAATATCGATATTTTTAGTATTTAAAATACAGATATGAAGACATCTTACAGCAGCTATACACACACAGTTTTTTGCCGCAAATTTTAACTTGCTATTATTAATTCGCGCTGAATTACAGCAATGAATACAAACAACAAGAATAGCAAGTGGTATGGATTGCTAAGCAGTGCTTTTTACTGATAATTAAAGGCCTTTAAGTCGAAATTTTTACATGTTTATGTAGGGACTGAAATGTCAAATATTTTTGAAATGTTGTAAAAAAATGCAAATCCAAATGCAATTACAAGCATAGGACAAAACGATGAACGACCATTAAAGGATAAGTCCGCTAGATTGATTACCTTTTTGGGTTTAGAATTAAGAACATTTTTTAAAGTTGCAATGGAATATCTTATAGTCCCTGTTACTTCGGATCCTTTAGAAAGGTATTATCAATTTTTAAAAAACTGTCATCTAAAATAACGTGCTTATATACATACATTCAATAAAGTGAAGAAAACAACGGATTGTAGTAGCCTTATAAAAAAATAATTAAAGTTTTCCTGCACAAGTACAAACATTCAGTCGATAGTAATATCGATACATCGATAGTGAAATCTGAACTATCGATAAATATCGATAGTGGAAAATATCGATAGTATCCCAGCACTACTAGGTAAGTTAAAAAAAAATTCGACGATTTAAAATTTTTTAAATATATTACATCCAAGGTAAAATTGTACGATTAAAACGATGGTGATATCTTATGATAAAAGCTATCGAAAAATCGATGGCACAATATCGACAAATTTTTGTCCACACAAAACGACCCACCCTAATGTAGATACATTATTAATGATTTTTAAAAAATTTTGTTTTTTATTCTAGTTAATTTTTTTTTTTTTGTTTTTATTTTCTTTCAATATCTTAATAATGTTTGCATGAGAACAGATTTAGGTAGAATTTATGTATGTACAAACATGCGTAGATAGATAGCCAGACAGTTTTATCAGTTGATTACTATTTATGATAAGACATTATTAGAAGACTTAAATACTTAGAATTATCAGAAAAATTGTGTTAATAACACTGTGCTAGAAATTTACAAATTTTTTTAGACAAGCTGGGCACTTGTCGTTTTAACCTAATTCGGCTACGCTGAATCCAGTGGTGCTAGCCGTTTTTAGGTTAGCTTAGCTCTGGTTTTCGAGATATACCGTTGTTTCGAAAATGGAGGAGGTTGCACAACATTTGTTCGCGTAACGCAAAAACGCTTTAGCTTATAAAACAAAAATTGCGAACAAATCAAGCCATATATGATTAAAATCTGTTAGCAACTTTTGATTTTATTCTCAAAAGTCGAAAAATTTTAATTAGTTTAAGAATTTCAGAAAACGCAATATTTGTATGGGAGCCCCTTAAGAAGTGGAGATGAGGGGCAAGTATGTCTCGAGAAAATGTTAAGGGCAAAAAACTAATTGAGGTCGGTCATACATTTTATGCCACTAGGGGCGACTCCTGGGCATTTATAGGACTTTTTCTTCAATATATTCCTAGTCTAGGGATGCGAATCGGGATTGATTTTAGAAAATCCCAGGATTCGGGATTTTGGAAATATCCTGGAGGTGTACTGATATGGATACATTTACTGCGAGATTCATAATCAATAATTCAAGTACGTTTGAAATTTATTGTAAAACAAAATTTTCATTCAAATGTTTCTAAAAATTAATTAGTATTGTGGTTATTTTGTTGAACTATTTATGGTTTTTAATCCAAATTTTTTAATATTTTTAATTAGGCTTAAGTTCATGAAAAATTTAATTTTCATTAAATTATTCTTATGAAGAAAGGAATTTTACAACATGAAAATTAATTAAAATTGTTATTGATAATCTTTCATTCTTGACGTGGCTCGGGCTCGAACCCTGGCCGGCAGGTTACCATGACATGTTTCGATCGCAACCACTCGATCTCCTCAGATGGATTTGCCGTCTTACACTCGCAGCCATCGACGACTGCTGACGTCAATAGTCAAACATCAATCCTTAAACCAAATTGTGTTTTAACATTTGGTAGATCGAAATTTGCTTTCCTGAATGATTATCCATCTTAATTGATTTTACATGTTTTTTCCTTACTTCTGTTTTTTCGTACTTTTGTCAAGAATTTTTCTTGAAGTCCAAGTACATTTTTTGTTTTTTCATTTTGTCTTTCTCTTTTCTGTTGACCTTTTTCAGCACAACTTGAAGGACAAATGTACACATAGAGCTCGTGCCTTAGCTTTAACAATAATTAGTATTGTGGTTATTTTGTTGAACTATTTATGGTTTTTAATCCAAATTTTTTAATATTTTTAATTAGGCTTAAGTTCATGAAAAATTTAATTTTCATTAAATTATTCTTATGAAGAAAGGAATTTTACAACATGAAAATTAATTAAAATTGTTATTGATAATCTTTCATTCTTGACGTGGCTCGGGCTCGAACCCTGGCCGGCAGGTTACCATGACATGTTTCGATCGCAACCACTCGATCTCCTCAGATGGATTTGCCGTCTTACACTCGCAGCCATCGACGACTGCTGACGTCAATAGTCAAACATCAATCCTTAAACCAAATTGTATTTTAACATTTGGTAGATCGAAATTTGCTTTCCTGAATGATTATCCATCTTAATTGATTTTACATGTTTTTTCCTTACTTCTGTTTTTTCGTACTTTTGTCAAGAATTTTTCTTGAAGTCCAAGTACATTTTTTGTTAAAAGAAAAACCAATTGTTCCAATTTTTTATAAATTTAACCTTAACAAATTATCAGCAATATAGGGAAATTCCACAAATTGAACTTTCTTTTCATTAATTTTAAATATGTTTAAATGCAAATAATTCTACTTAAAGAAAACAAAACAGTATTAAATTATTTCAAAAATCATGTAACCTTATTGAAAGAAAATATTCTTTTACCTTAATCAATTATTTTTCACAGTTTTTCCCTAATACTCAATTTCAATTATAATAATTTAATTTGAAATGAAATTGGCTGAAATCACCCCTCTTGTTTTTGGCAGAAGTTTATTTATTAAAACAAAATTTAAATAAGAATTGTATGTGTTTCTTATTTAAATTTTGTTTTTGGATCGGTATTGCTTAACTGTATACACAACAAACATTTAAAATAATGAATTCTTTGTGGAATTAATTTGCTGAAAAACTTAATTAAGCTTAACATATTTTCATTTACTATACTTTTAGAGCTTTAATCATCCTCAAACAATTTCTTAACTTTATTCTTCTAGATTACTGTTTACGTCAAATTCACGTTAAAAGACGTTAATACCTTTAATATATTGTTCAAGTGATTCCCAGGGAAATTTAACATTCCATAGAAATAAATTCTACTAGGAACGAATTTTTCGGAAAGATAAAAATTAACGGCTTTATGCAAAAAAATTAATGTGAACTTTAAGTGTTCTTTATTTTAAAACAGGTTCCCCATACAAATAAAGGGCATAAATTGCGAAATTTATAATTCTATAATATGTAGTTTGTTTTATTTTTTTGTGAAGAAAATTAAGGAATTCATTCTGTGGCCATGTTCAGGTTTAATTAACTATCAGTTATAACTGTCGAAAACATATTGTTAGCTGGAAGTTAAAATAATAGTTAGTTTTAACTGAACTTTGTGAAATTGGTCGTAAGTCTACTTTTTAGTTTTGAATGCAAGCAATTTTAAACTTCAAAGATTATTTTTAAAAATATAACTTTATTCCAAATTTTAATATTTTTAATCAGGCTTAAGCTCATTAAATTTAAGTTTTCATTAAATTATTTTTATGAAGAAAGGAACTTTACAACATGAAAATTAATTAAAATTGTTATTGATAATTTTTCATTCTTGACTGACCTGAGATTCGAACCCAGGCGGCTGGTTACCCTGACATGTTTCGATCACAACCACTTGATGACTGCTGACGTCAATAGTCAAACATCAATCCTTAAACCAAATTGTATTTTAACCTTTGGTATATCGAAATTTGCTTTTTTGAAAGATTATCCATTTTAATTGATTTTACATGTTCTTCCTTACTTCTGTTTTTCTAATAAAAATTCATCAGTTTTCTTCAGTTATAGTTTTTTTAAGTTCATATTTCTAAATACTGCTAACGTCATAGATCGGAAGTTGAATTTAGTTTTTATTCCAAATGTTTTGCTATAACTTCCTAAAAAATCGTACAAAATAATTTAAACTTTGTCTATGTATGCTTTTCAACATGGACATTACAAAGGTGCCATTAACTCAAATTTTGCTAAAGTCAACTTAAGCACTTGTTCCTTTTTGCCATAGATATATCTGTTTATGTTAATACTAGCTGACCCGACAGACGTTGTATTGTCCAAATTAGGAAAAATGTTTGCGTTCGATTTTTAAAATCCGTTAAAAAGATACGAGCATTTGAAAGAAAAATTAATCAAATTGATGGAGCCGTTTTCTGATTTTCCGTAAAAAGCTAAGTTGGACCATGGCAATCATTTTAAAGAAAAAATCGTCCAAATCGGTCAAGCCGTTCTCAAGTTATGCGCTTAATAGAAAAAGTGGGCGTAAAAGTAGGCGTGGTAAATTTTTCTTCCAATGAAAACTTAAAATGGATTAATACGAACATTTGAAAGAAAAATTTGTCAAATCGATGGAGCCCTTTTCTGATTTTAGGTAAATCGAAAAAAGTAGGCGTTAAAGTGGGCGGGGCAAAATTTTCTTTTCGTATAAATCTAAGTTGGACCATGGCGATCATTTTAAAGAAAAACTCGTCCGAATTATATAGATGTCATTGGTGGTGCAATATGAACATTGGATTTTGCCACGCCCCTCCTCCCGCAGACCGAAAATCAAAAGTCACAGTGTCACCCGCCTGAATATTTTAAAGATTCCCTGAAAATTTTATCAAAATCGGCCCAGCCGTTTTGGAGTCCATACGTTACATACATACACACATCCTGTTTTATATATATAGAAGAAGAAGATATATAGATACATAGATAGATTAGTGTTGCCAGAATATCTTTTCAAAAACACCTACGCAGTCAACAAAAAATTCGAATTGTTCCTAAATAGGAAACAGCTTGTTCCTAGGATTCAAATTCGTCATAGAAAAAATGGTACTTGGTTGAAAAAGATTTTTATTAAAACATTAATGGCCATTTTCTCAATGTATGGACTAAACGGTCTGTTCCTTAATGTCAACATAAATTTTTTAGACCGATAGATAGCGGTTATTTAGCTATGAAATTTTTCTTATGGAAATCTAATTAATAAAGAAGTTTTTCAAGGGACTAAAAAAAATTGTTTGTTATACCGAAGTTTTACTGTATATCAGCATGACGTTTGCCAGATATGTTTAATTACCAAGTATTTGGTTATGTTGTTGTTATTTTTGCTGTAATGTTATTTTTATTATTGTTGTATAGTTTAACCGATAAGTCTACGTAGATGCAGAATATGATAAAATAATCAGAAAGAAGAAAAGATATGAAAAGGAGATAAAACAAAGCAAATAAATAGTCAAATTAAAACCAGTGCCATATAAGTTGTATTTTTTGTAATTCAAATAATTTTGTGTTGTAAGTAATTCGTAAACGAAATATACATACATACATTTAAAAAAAAAAAAATTAACGCTATAGCAAAAATGAAGCCTTGTTTTGAATTTGCCTAATATCTATCAAACAGGTATAGTAAATAGGTTTTAACTACATATTAGTATTTAAGCAGATTGGCGGCATGAAATAACCCCCCAAAATATAACCCCCCAAAAAATAATGAAATAACCCCCCAAAGCGTGGGGCCTTATTTCATATGCAAGAAAGCCCCAATTTTGAAAATGAAATTAGCCCTCAACGAAATAAAATAACGCCCCAAACAAAAATTAAATAATTCCCTTATTTTTGGGGGCTTTTTCATATGAAATAAAACCCCAATTTCTGAAAGGAAATAAGAGCCCAATATATGTAATACAATTAATTATACAGCTTTGCTTTAAAGAATCACGCGATAGATAGCATGGTATGATATGCCAAACACAAGCTTCGCCAACTAAGGCTTTTTTGCATAGCCAGCCTTCGGCTATGGTATAACAAACACCGGCTTCGCTAACTAAAGCTTCTCTGCATAGCGCCAGGATTTTCTCCTCTATAGTATAAAAATACCGACTCGACCCGGCTACGCAGAGAAGCTTTATTTACCGAAGCGGATGTTTGGTATACCATATAGAAGAAAATCATTGCGACCGGCCGGTTATGCAGGGCAGCTTTATATATCGAAGCCGGTGTTCTGTATACCAATGTGGATAAATCCTTGCGCCCAAAAACTTTTTCATTATAAATTTGAAAATGAAAAAATCCCCCAAAAATATATTGATGCTTTATTTCATAATGATTTTTTGGGGGATAATTTGATATGAAATAATACCCCAATTAAAAAACTGAAATAACACCCCAAACGAAATAAAATAAACCCCCCAAAAATCGTTTATGTTATTCTCTGTACAAACTTTTGGGGGGTTATTTCATTTTTATTTTGGGGGGTTATTTCATGCCGCCAAGTAGATTAATTTTACATTTAACCAAAAAATACAACTTAAAAAAAGTATCGAGAACAAGTCCGTTATTTTTACACCCAATAAAGTTTCACATGAATTTAATTGCATTAAAACAGTTAAATTATAAATATATTTCCTTAATTAGGTAATATGTGAGTGAATGTCGTTAATTGAATTCTACTAAAAATGTTTAATCAAATATATATTTCAATAATGAAAAAACATATTAAGTTTACTTTGAAAGGCCTTTTCTTACAAAAATGGTGTACAAAAACTCTCGTATACTTTTTCGTTTCGGTGATTAGATCATGTGATTTAACACTATTCGATCTTTATTTTTATGGAATTATGAATTCGTATGTGCCAGTATTTACGCGATATATCATTAAATAAATAATCTTATCCATTGGATTTTGTGGTTTAACAAAAAATAATAAATTTAAAAACTTGTGTATTCTGATTAATAATATAAAACTTGTGTTCGTTTAATAGGGCTCCTTTTTCTTAAAAAAAAAAACAGATTCTTAGTTTTTATACTTTGTTAAAGAACGAGGTTAAATAAAAACAAGTAAGAGTGCTATATTCGGCTGTGCCGAATCTTATATACCCTTCACCATTGTGCAAGCAGTATACAGAGCAACTAGACAAAAACTAAATAATTTTTACATATACATACATATTTACAATACTTAAAACTTCATTATAAATTAAATTTAAAAAGTGAAAACTGGTAAATATTTGTTTAAATCCTTTTTAGAACACAAAAAAAAAATAAAAATAAAAAAAATTTTATTTTAAAAAAACCAAGATTCGAACCAGGGAACTCACAGTTTCTAACTTAACACACCCCCTAGACAACTGAACCATTTATGAACGTTATTCGAATATCATTAAAATGAAATATGGCCCGTTTACTTTTCACAACTCAACACAGTTGAGTTATAATTACTTTTGATGTTTTTGTTCACGCAATAGCAAAGTTGTACCCCATAATAAAAAATTACAAATCAACTTATTTGAATTGTGAACCGAATACTTATATTCACCAAAATAGTTTGTGTCAAGTATGTGTGTTTGTTTTCTTTAATCTTTTTTGGCGAGTTTTTAAGTAGCAAAAAAACGCAAAAATTCCTAGTTTCTATTCTATTTCGTTAAATAGATGAAATAATAAAGAAGGGTGATAACGAAAATCATATTGGGCATTATGCTAGTATATGTAAACAAATGTGAAGGGAAGCAGAGACGGACAACCGGATTTGAACTTCGCTTTTAATAAGGACCCAGAATATATATACTTTATAGGGTGTAGGATCAATATTGTAGAAATTACAAACGGAATGACAAAGTTATATATACCCTTTTACCTTCGGTGAAGGGTTTAAAAAAATAATTTTTGTGATTTCAGTATTTTGATTATAACTTAGCCATTTTTAAACCGATTTGACAGATTTAAATACCGACGTGTTGAGGAAGAAATTTACCATTTACTTGAGTTATAAAGATTGGACTCGGGAAGATCTATGGTTCCCGGAAATGCGTATTTAAAAAATTTTGCCCATAACTTTTTCGTATCTGAACAGATTTTTCCGAAATTTTAGGAAAATATTTTCTACTAAAGATTTCCGGTCTTTTGATATATAAGGCGTATCCATAGGTCATATAACAGTCCCAAAATTCAGGTTTTTATAAAATTTTTGATATTTTTTGTACGGGAGGTACCACGCCCACTTCTCCAATCCCGCCCACATTTTGTGGGATGGTGTGTATTGACAACCTAAATGTTTGTACCTAATTTGGAAACTTTGGCTCTTGGCGTTCTCTAGATATACAGAAAAAAGTAATAAAATTACAACAACAACAAGGGATTTTGCAGAAAATTAGAGGTAATCGTGGTTTTTTACTCATATCTCAGCCATTTTTGGACCGATCTGGCTGAATTTCAATAGCAAAATTATAATAAGAATACCTGACAGATGCATACACCAACCAAGCCCCCATCATTTCTGGGGCTTCGGAAACCAATTTCAACAGACAGTCGGACGGACGGACGGACAGACGGACAGCCGGATTTGAATTTCGCTTTTCATAAGGACCCAGAATATATATACTTTATAGGGTGTAGGATCAATATTGTAGAAATTACAAACGGAATGACAAACTTATATATACCCTTTTACCTTCGGTGAAGGGTATAAAAATTACAATTAATGTTAATGTAATGAATATACGTATAAGTAAATTATTCTATTTTTGCTATTTTAAAGTTCCTATGAAGGAATTCAATTAGCAAAGTATTTCTAATGACAGCATGTGTAAAAAGTATATATGTATAAAGTGGGACGGGAAGCAATTGCAAATGCTGAAAAAAGTACTTATAGAAAGTGTCTGTACTCCTTCTTTTTATCGCTGAGTTTATATTGCGTATACCATGTGGCAGTTAATTTGATAGTATTTGCACTAGGGAGATCGAACGGTTATTTCTCGACCGTTTTGCTTTTGCTTAACTCGATTATTTTTAAATGTGCATATTTCGAATATCAAATAAACCGGTTATTTTGGTATAATTAGCCGGTAATTTAGAAGTGTGTAATTAGATACATTTTTCTCACATTTGTTGTAAATATACCCGTAATTTAAGTATTTTTCTAGTATCTATCTACTTTTTATAACGTAATACCAGCAAGTAAATAAAATAGTTTGTAAAAAAAAAATTTTATGTATAATTTATTTTTTATATTTTGACGTAAAGCGCAAATGGCTCTACATTTAGTAACAAAAGGAATAACATTTGAACAAAATGGTCCCAAAATACAAGCTTATTTTCTTAATGGCGTTACTATACAAAAATTAGACTTTTCGCTGGAAATGCCCATATATCTATATATGTAGAATGTGTAAATATGTTCCTATAATTATGTATAAAAAAGTTTTTAATTGCTGGTGATTAAGTCTGTCTATTAGACATGACATAGTGCACGAATTTTCAATTTCGAAATGATGCAACCTCTTATTTAATGAGGTTTGAAAAAAAAGCATGGATCAAAAAATGGGGATGAAGACAAATGTTTGCACTTCGAGGTCAAAGTTCAAGGAAAAGATGAAAAATACTAAAAAATTTCTCATAACTGCCGCTGAAATATGGCCTTGAGAAATGAAATCTGGGATCGACCACCATTTAAAAAGGAATTTTGTTTTTAATTGTGGTAAAAACATCAACCAAAATGACAATTGGTAGTGAAAAACGTAAAAAGTTATTCACTATATATAAAAATAAGTTGCATTGTGTTAGTAATTGATGTTCTCTGTAATTTCGTTTATGCAAAGTTCACGTGGAAGGTGACGTCAATACCAAGGGTTTTAGGTATCAACGGTCTTCAAATGTGTATTGGTTGACGAGTTATAGCCATTTTAGTGAACACTGAATTATATTTCCGTAACATGTATTTTTTTTTTGCATGTAAATTTTTCGAATTTGACTTAATATTTTGAAAAACTGAAATTCAATTAGTTTTTAAATTCATTACAATTCGATTTTAGTCAAACCATTACTTTAGTTTAGCTACTTAGATATTGTAAATCACATCTTCATAAGTTATAGCCATTTAAGTGGACACTGCTATCATTTCGAAACATGTATTTTTTCGTGCATGAAAATTTTGCAAATTTAAGTTAATATTTTGAGAAACTGAAAGACGTCTTCTGGCATTGCAGCCACTTTGTTAGATGGTGGTCGCACAGCACATTCTGCTTTGAAATTGTCATTGAATTACCAAGTTAATGAAACTCCCGCATGTAACGTTTCAAAAACATCTGGAACGGCAAAATTATTGAAACGTTGCGGTATCATTATTTGGTATGAATGCATTATAGTGAATAAGAAATCTGTTGAAGCATTGGAAAGAACAATGATAGACCTTCGAGGTTATTCAGAGTTGTTTGATGGTGCCTTGATTTTATAGATCTACAGCTGCCGATGAAATTAACGCTTGCTTAAAGTCTTCAAGCTTATGGAGATTTGTAAAAACATTGAAACTCACTACTAACGTTCGTGTTCAGTTCCAGAATGATCCATCTGCTGATAAGTTCTCTAAGAAATTGCTGAAAATTGGGAATGGTGCAATGCCTGTTAATGACACTGGATTGATAACATTGCCATATGATTTTTGCCATTTTGTACAGCCAAAGGAGGAAAATATACATGCCGTACATGGTTGAGTGACAGGGCAATTTAAGCGGCAAAGAACAAAGATGTTAGTGAATTAAATATGGCTATACAATCAAAGATTCCTGGCGAATTGGTTTCGTACAAGTCTGTGGATACTGTTACCAATGTAGATGTTGTGAAGTATCTAACAGAATTTTTTAATCAGTGATTTAAATGATTTCTTATTTTCCTTTTTGCACTACGAAGTGTGCAGGGGTTCGCTAATTCACTATATAAATAATTTCAATGGAACTAGCACTTGGCTCTAGATGGCGGCTGACAGACAAGTATAGAGCGAAAACACATATGAACCATTTTCTGATAAACGTGACGTGATGGGAAAAAACTGAGTTCAGTTGGAATGGTTAAAAACATTTTCAATGTCAACCTGTGTAATTTGTAATAAATTAGAAATAAACATTTTAAAAGGTCTTTAAAATTTTAAATCATGCTTTATATGCAAAATTATGCAGTATATATTTCAGGATCATTTCATGGAATTATTCTTACACTTAATTCTCGGCACTTTTGCTAACTCTTCGAGAGGGCATTTATATGGAATAATGTTAACTTTGTTTTTTCTACTTAAGAAGAAAATTGAAGTTACCGAACAAGAAAATTAAGTTAGATATTTTTTTTAACTGCATATAACAAATACTTCTTTTTTAACACAAATAAATTTTATTTAGATGAAAAAATGTTACTGCGCAAAATCTTGTTTTAATAGTAAATTAAAAAGTTGTAAATAAAAAAATAAGTAAATTTTTTTTAAAGTTTAAAATAAAGTATGTATGTATAACTGTCAAATAAAGTTATACACAATGGACATTCCTTTAAAGAAAAATAATATGAAATTCAACTATGTATGTATAAATGAAATTAAATATATTTAAAACCAAAAAAACTTACCCTCTTAAAACTTGTATTCCCGGTTGATGAAAATGATGAACAAATTTCAATTACGTATGTAGCTGCTATTTGGTTAATGTTGTCTTATTTTATTCAACAAATTTATTTTCACTTTTAATTTTCTTGTTTTTCTTATAAATTTATGGAGTTGTTTTTAAACATGCAGAGTGAAACTTTTATGTTGTATAAATTTAACAAAATAAATTTGTTTTTTCTTTAATCTACATATTTAATAAAAGGATTTGAATAATATATTTTTAGTTAATTAAGCACTATTAAAATGAATTAATTATATTTTATTATTAAAAACCATTAAGAACACGATAAAATAACACTGTGTTCATATATTCTTACAATTTTCTTTCTCTTCCTTTTTCTCTCTCTCTTAAATGCACCATCGATTAGCGATTGATTTGATTTTGGTTTGTTTTTGTTTAATATTTTGTTAATTTTTTTGTTTTGTTATTTGTTGTTATTGTGTTAATTAAAAAAGTCAACAAAAAAGAGATACCGAAGAAAGAGATGAAGAATTTATTTTATTAGATGTTTCTTTTTTATTTATATTTTTATTGTGGGTTTGTATGTGAATATATTTTTGAGCTTAATGTTGTTTTTGTTTGTTGATGACGACAACCCTGTTGATGGCTAAAAACTTAACAATTTTGAAAGACTATTTTCATTCAATTCTAACTTGTTGTTTTTGGTTTACATTATGGAAATTTTCTACGACTAAAAACAATTTAAGGGCGAAACAAATTTTTTTTTTCTCATTTTTACGATTGAGTTTTATTATTTAGTGAATACATACTACATTTTTAATTTTGTTATATTTTTAAATTAAAAAAAGAAAAAAAGTCTTTTGAAAAGAACAAAAGTTAAGATAAATTACTTTATTTCAATTGAGAAATTATATCAAAGTACATATCGCACTTGATTATAAAGAGGGTATTAAGTCAAAATTTTTTTTTTTTCAGTTTTTGGAAAAATCGACACGTAGGTGTTATTCATATCTTCCTACTGTAAAAATATCGTGCTGTTATGTTGACTTTTTCATAATAAAACGATTTTATGATGAAGTGTAATATCGGCTTTGCCATGAGAATGTCAACCATAATTCGAAATAAAAATAATTGAAACTTTTTAAAATATTTAAAAAAACATATATGAAGTTGTTTTTCGACCTTTATACATACATATATGGGCATTTCCATTTTGACGTGTCGTGATATTTGTACCACAAAATGTAAAAAAATTTAATGAAGAAGTCAAATTTGTAAGAAGGGTTTTTATATATACAAAGTAATGAAGTAGCACTAATTCAGAAAAAAAAGTACAGCATTCGAAGCTAAGGGTTTGCAGATATAAGCTGGCGTGACGTTACAAAACTGAATAAGACTGCGAATTGAGCAAGACGTTTTGTATAAAACCTTTTTTAGTAAACTTTGGACTTATGTATATAGATTTATTTTTCAAGCTATCAAATTTAAAAATCTTTGCTCGTTTTAAGGTACATATGGACATTTTCAGCGAAAACTATACTTTTTATAATGTTACGCCAGAATCCAAATAAGGTTGTATTTTAGGACCATGTTGTTCAACCGTTAGGGTTGTTACGTTTAAAAGAGCTAGTTGGGCTTTAAACCAAAATATAAAAAAGTAAACTATACGCACGTTTCGTGTTTTGTTTCACTGTCAAGCATCTTCAGTTTGGTCTGTAATTTAACCATGAATCGTCTTACAAACGAACAACGCTTGCAAATTATTGAATTTTATTATCAAAATGTGTGCTATATTAAGAAAGTTCATCGCGCGCTTCTTGTGTTCAGCGACGAAGCTAATTTTTGGCTCAGTGGGTACGTTAATGAGCAGAATTGTCGATTTTGGAGTGAAGATCAGCCAGAAGCATTGCAAGAGCTACCAATGCATCCAGAAAAAGTCACAGTTTGGTGCGCTTTATGGGCTGGTGGCATCATTGGACCGTACTTATTCAAAGATGATGCGAATCGTAACGTAACTGTGAATGGTGAGCGCTACCGTGAGATGATATCCAACTTTTTTTACCCAAAATGCAAGAGCTTGACTTGCATGACATGTGGTTTCAACAAGACGGTGCCACACAGCACGCTTAACAATGGACTTATTGAGAGGCGAGTTCGGTGAACATTTTATTTTACGTTCGGGACCGGTCAATTGGCCGTCTAGATCGTGCGATTTAACGGCTTTAGACTATTTTTTGAGGGGCTATGTTAAAGCTCATGTCTATACACACATGCCCGCTTCAATTGACGCATTGGAAGACAACATTGAAGCATTTATTCATGAGATACCGGCCGAAATGTTGTAAAGAGTATGCCAAAATTGGACTAAGCGGATGGACCATTTTAGGCGCAGTCACTGTCAACATTTGCATGAAATAATCTTCAAACATTAAATTATATGGACTGTACTATCGATTCAAATAAAGATTTCATGAATTTTTCTGAATTTTATGAGTTTTTTTTAACTTTCCTATAGCTCTTAAAAAATCACACATTAGAAAATTTTTTCGACTTTTCGCTGGAACTGCCCACATACATATTCATATATGGGCATTTACGTCAAAAGGTCCACCGTGACCAAAGTTATTTAAAGCTGAGTATTTTACGATATTGTTATAAAGAAATATTTAGCTTTTACTAATTTTATAAATTTACCCATAAATTTTTTCACTTAGATGAGCACTCAGACTGCAAAGTTGTGCAAACGTAATTTCTTATTTGTGATAATGTTTTATTGTATGTTTTCTTTAATATTATCCTTCTTAAAAGAGGTGATATTTAATAAAAATGTTTCCAAAAAAAATTTCTTACATGGTCTATAATTTAAGGAAGAGTTCAAAGAGTAATATGTTATTCGGATTAACGGTAAATTTTTTTTTGTTTTAATTATTATTCAGTTAAATTATTATGGAAAAAATTTCACGTTCGAAATGTCACGTATCGACCCAGATTTTGGCTTAAAAAATACAGAAGATTTTGGAATCAAACCAAAGACATTTTAATGTTACATTGCTAGGTAAAATTCTGAAAGTAGTTTGACTAAAAAATTGTGCCAGGTTTCGCTAAATTACGCCTTTTTATACATGGCCACAAAAACTACTTCTATTTTTTTCACGTTCGAACCGCTACTTCTTTTGCCATTATCTTTGACCTAGAATCGCGCCCTCCATAAGCTTTAGCATAGATAACAGTGCTTTCTTAGTGCTATTATTTAAGGGTTAAGAGAACGTAAAAATATTTGTTGTTTAAAATGTTATTGCATTTTTGATGCGTACGACTGTCACGTTCAACACTTTGGATTTACCCATATATATTTAAAAAAAAAACACTAAAACTTTAAACAATTTTTAAAGGGCAAAAAATAAAAGTTTAAGATGACTATATCTCTTTTTTGGCGATTTAAATCAGGTATTGGTAAAACTGCAATTAAACATACTTTAAATTAAAATTAATGTTACAACAACAGTTAACAAGATCCATGAGAAAACACCAAATAGTTCGATTAGAGGTTTATTTTTTAGTTTGTTTGGATGCTATTCTAATGTCACGTACATGGTGCAAAAACATCATTTGTCTACGTCATTTGTATTTTCGGTTTTCAGATTTTCGCATATTTTAAATTAACCTAAAAATTACTTCCGTTTTATGTCACGCACAATATGCGCCTATACTGCTCGACATTTTGGGCAACTAGGTTCCGCATGTGATATCTTTTTTTTTATTAACATATAGCCAAAATGGTCACACTGGTCATGTACGATGACATGGAAATGCCAATATGTATGAAAGAATGTAAAATTTATATGAAAAGCACTCAAAAAACTGGCAATTCTTATTTTTTTTTATTACGTAATTTTATTAAAATTAAAATCAGGGTTCGTTCGATTTAAATTTCACGCACATGCATTCCATTTTCTTCATAGATTTTGAAATACAACATACATATATACCACAGATCATTTTGCAGTTTCAACTCACACTTAGTGATATTCCAAAAATTCTGCAATTATTTTGTTGATGTTGATTAATGAATTAAAAATTTTCAGCCTCACTATACATGAGTGATAAAGAGGTTAAAAAACTTTGCACTAAAAAAATAGTTTGATTAGTGTGCTGTTTTCACAACACAAGTGATTAAACATGTAGTAAAATTTATATGAAAAACATTCAAAACACTGAGTGCTTTTCATATAAATTTAACTACACTTGTGTTGTGAAAACAGAACTTTAAAAAAAAGGTATCATCATTTTATTGCACTAAATTTAAAATCAAAGACTTGTTTTTTTCATGATTAAAGCAAATAGCCAACAGCTTTTTTGGTTGCAAGTTCAAATTTTGTACTATTTTGCATTCAATCTGCGTTCAGTGATAGTGAAAAAATTTGCAATATCACTAAATTTTTTAAGTGGTAGTTAAAGAAATAATTATCATCACTAAAGCTGGTAAAAAAGAGTGCCAACTAATTTGTTTGCAGTTTTATTTAGTGATAGTGCACTGCTGACTTAAATCAATATTTAGTATACTTCCCCTAACTATGATACATACATATGTAAATAAAACATTCTTTCCACAATTGAAGCACAGCCGCGAATAACGTTGTAAAAGACACTTTTTGCAACAACTGTTTTTTTGCAGATTACCGTTAACATTACTCTCGCACACTGTTAAAACCTCAAATCACCCAAAATTATGCACCTTAAAGCCTTTAAAAAGGAAATACAAAGAGTCAGCTAGTGGAAGAACGTTGTAAGCTACTTAAAAATGATACAAAGTAAATGGTTTTAAACGTGGAATAACGTTTTAAAAGCCACCAGCCATGATGCTTTCCGTAGTGGAAGAACGTTTTAAATGACATCGTGATTGTGGATATGAAACGTTTTTCCACTAAAAAAGTTTATAAACTGTAAATTTGCATGTAATTTAAGTTTTAAATTTGTTGATATTTTGCATAAACATTTTTATTATAACAAATAGAAACTGGGAATTATTTCCTTCCGAAGGTTACTTTTACATTATATTCAACATTTTTCATTTTTCGAATTTATTCTATGAGCTAAATTTCAGTTATGTATTTTATAAAGCTTTTTTGTAATAGTTCTATTCCTTCAATTTTTCAGAAATGACTTTATACACTACCAGACTATTATATTGTATTTTCTTTTTACATTTTACCTTAGCCTTCCTTTGGAAAGCAATGAGGTATATTTTATGTACAGAAAAATTTACAATTATTAGACACCAGCAGAATGTAATGCATTTTTATTATCATTATTTTTAATAATCTAAAAAAAAAAAATAATAAATTAGTAATCTTGCCCGTTAAAGACGTTTTTTGCTCTCCTGAAAAAAAATTATTTTGTAACTTAAAACGTTATTCGCGGCTGTGCTTCAATATACATCATTTTCATTTAAATAAATATACATATTAAAGCATGTTCAGACCTACCTAACAAATACTTGACGAAAAAATCCAAAAAAAAAACAAGCGTGACCAGTAAATTTATCAAGCTTTAGCTTTATTTTTAACAATTTTCATTGACTTACTTTATTTGTATTATGTAATTTGGAAACTATTAAATGTTGTTGATCAAGCAAAACGATTTGCAAAAGCAAACAATTTTTTAATAAAACTAATAGTTGCGTGTAGGACGTCAACTATTTAATAGGTGTGAACATAGCTTTAGAATAATATAATACTGTTTGTACAGACATGCATATTGAAAATAAACAATAACTATCGAAAATTATAAAATAAAATAAACTCAATTCCATTTTTATCGTTTACTACAATTTCCCCAAGGTGATATTTTTCCAGGAGAATGATTAAAATAAAAGAGAAACATAATATGTAAGCAATATTATTTGGATCGATTTTTTAGAACAGTGATAACCACTCCATAGGCTCGCGAGTAAGTCAATAATCGTATTTTTCACACGGACACGGTCGGCAATTCACATGTATACAACAACATTGTTCCTTTCAAAACATCAGGCTATCAACAGTCCCCTGCAAACAAATGGAAGATATCATCTAAGGCAATAGTTTAGCAATATCCCAAAATTGTCATCTAGAAGAAAATAATCAAAGTAATTTTTTATTTTCTTTCTTTTATAGTTTAAAAAAAAATACAAAATATAGACAGGAATAAATTTAAATTATTTATAACTATACATCCATTACATTTTATATATTTTTAAAAAATATATAAAAAGGACGTATTCTCCACGGTAACAAATATTACAGATATTAGAGAAGAAGGCAAGAGACAGGCAAGCTGCAAAATATATGGACCAAATTTTTACGGAAAACGAAGAAAGATTAAACTCAAGTGTCGTACATGGGGTAAATAAAGATAATGTTCTCTATTCTTTCTCAATTACTTTATATTATTTATAAATTGTATTATTGTTAACCATATTTTATAAGTAAACAATGTTATTTAAAATAAAAATGTGTGGTTTTTTGAAATGCAAAATCTTCTTTTTATCATCCTAATGATATTTTGGCGATATCTTCCTATTTGCTTATAAGTGGTTATCTGGCAATATCGCTAGTTTATCATCTAGAAGAATCGCTTTCGTATTGCTTAGGAGTATTGCTATCGAGACACGTTTCTTCCCGAAGGAAGTGTCTTCCGCAATACGAAATCGATTGTTGCCGCAATAATATTTTACATCCAGGCAATACGTTTGGCAAAACATATGGAGCATATCTGTGTTTGCTGGGTCTCTGCGACCGCACCCAAGTACATAATATCTTTGTGTGCGTGCGTTCGGGGCTTGGTTAGTTCGGGGCTTGGTTATCACTGTTTTAGAACAAAAACTTGCAACTATTGCCAAAAATTCCGAAAAAATATATCTTTTAAAAAAGAATTTTAAAACTTTTTCTGACCACAATTATACATCATTTTCATTTAAATAAATATACATATTAAGGTATTAATGAAAATTTAATTGGATGAACTCAAGCCTAATTAAAGAATATCAAAAATTAAAAATTAACAGTTCAACTAAAAATCAAAAATTGTTCTTAGAAATAGCTATGGCACAAGCTCTAATGTTTACATTTGTACTTTAATTTGTACAAATAAAATGTCGAAGAAAGTGGACAAAAAAACATAATAAACAAATGTATTCAGGTTTTCAAGACAAAGTCTTGACAGAAAGAATACGAAAAAAGCAGAGGAAAGGAGGCAACATGTAATTTGAAATTTAAGTGATAATAACAGCGAATTTCGAACCACCAGTACTACTGGTTAAAGATTGATGTTTGGCTAACGGGCACCGCAGTGGTGCAGTGGGTAGAACTCAAAGATCTTCTGAGGATAGAATGTGGTGATTCTTGAAACATGTAAAGATCAACCAGGGTTCAAATCCCCGCTCAGCCAAGAAAAATTATAAATACATTTTAATAAAAATTCCAAGTTGTAAAATTCCTCAAGAATGATAGAAATAAAGATTACGCCTTGCGCATGTTTTACAGTTTGATGACGCAGTAGTTCCCTTGTAAAGATTACCAAGTCTCTTTTATATGTGAAAATCGTTATTTCTTACAAAAAATATATGTATTACGTGAAAGTTGGCAACCCTGCAATTAATTTACTCAGAGAGTTCAAATAAAAAATATTTTATCAATTGTCAAAAAACTAAAAATTTTGTTTAAAATTTTATATTAAAAATATTATTGCAATAAATAAAATGTTTAAAAGTGTTCAAACGTGTGATTAAAGTCGCGTAATAAAGAAAAATAAAAATTATATAAAAATAGAAGGGAGCAGAAAAAGAGTACAAACATAAAGTGTGCAGTGGGCAAATGACAACAAATTAGCCGCAAAAAAACAAATGGGGAAGTTGTGCGAAAAACTAACGTGTTGCGTCCTTTTAATTAAATTTCTATTTTTTAACTATAGCTAATATAGAGATAATATATATTTATGTAAGTTAAAAATTAAACTATGAAGAAAAAAGTAACTTCTAATAAAAAATTTTCAGTTTTCAAATAATTTAAATAGAAAAATAATAAATTGTGCCACTGTCATGTTAACACATAAACATAACACTTTGAGAGCTTAAAATTATAAGCCAATGAGATCGAAGGTTGTGTGACGTCACAGTTCCTACATGCGCAGTAAAAAAATTTTATATCATTCTTGAAATTCCTTCCCTCAGTGAAAATAATTTAATGAAAATTAAATTTGATGAACTCAAGCCTAATTAAAGAATATCGAAAATTTTCTGACAGTTTTAAAAATTTATTACATCTTTATTTAAGTTTATTTCTAAAACAAACATCGGTATTAATATGCAGATACATATGGGCATTTCCGTCAAAAGGTCCACCGCGACCGAAAATTTAAAAGTTATTAAAAGCTGATTATTTTACGATATTGTTAAAGAGAAATATTTAGATTTTACTAATTTTATAAATTTACCTATAAATTTGTTCACTTAGATGAACAATCAGACTGCAAAGTTGTGCAAACGTAATTTCTTATTTGTGAGAATGTTTAATTGTAAGTTTTCTTTAATATTTATCTTTCTTAAAAGAGGTGATATTTGATAAAAATTATTTCAAAAAAATTTTCTTACATGGTCTGTAATCTAAGGAAAAGTTCAAAGAAAAATATGTTATTTGGATAAACGGTAAACTTTTATTTTATTTTAATCATTATTCAGTTGAATTATTACGGAAAAAATTCCCGTTCGAAATGTCACGTATCGACCCGGATTTTGGCTTAAGAAAAAGAAAATACAGAAGATTTTGGAATCAAACCAAGACATTTTAATGTTACATTGCTAAGTAAAATTCTGAAAGTAGTTTCACTAACAAATTGTGCCAGGTTTCGCTGAATTACGCCTTTTTATACAAAAACGACTTCTATTTTTTCACGTTCGAACCGCTACTTCTTTTGGCATTATCTTTGACCTAGAATCGCGCCCTCCATAAGCTTTAGCATAGATAACAGTGCTTTCTTAGTGCTATAATTTAAGGGTTAAGAAAACGTAAAAATATTTTTTGTTTAATATGTACGACTTTCACGTTCAACACTTTGGAATTACCCATATGTAGGGCATTCAATTAATCCATGTTTTGTGTTAATCGATTAATCGCGCGAATAATTATTCGAGGTAAAAATTTAATCGAATAAAAATCGAAAAATTTAATATTATTCGGTTAATCGGATAATACTTTTTAAATAAAAAAGAAGAGACCTCAAGCTTAATAAGAAAATTAATACATCCCCATAGTTTTGCTTAAATGTTTTAGAGAATAAGAAAATACAAAAATGTGTATGGTACTTTCTTTGTTTCGTTGACAATTATTTTAAAAGGATAAAATCTAGTTTACCCAAGTTAAAGATGTTCACTCCAAAAACTTACGACTAAGAAAACTTTTTGCTATGAGTTCGAAATTAATACAATTTTTTGGCGGCAACTTCTATTTCTGATATATTTTTCAATCTATCTTCAATATTAATTGCCAGTTTGGGGAAATATTGGAATCATAGAATAGGGCGATTCTATTCTGACGGGTGCAACATTTAGACGCTTTAAACGTCTTTTACTAATAGAAAGAAACACATTTCCAATTAAGTTATTTCTAGAAGGGGTAACATTTTTTTATATACTATTGTTATCTATTTACAAGAACTTATATGAAACGATCAAATAGCCACGAGAGAGCTTTAAAGTGCATGATGGGTGCAACCAAATCGTCCCCCTTTCATAAGATCATACCACAAAAACACAAAACTCTGTTAATTTTTAAACTTTTATTTTATTATTCTTTTGTATTGTGAAAGATGGGATATCAGATCGTACAGAAATATAATTCAATAATAAGAAATTTGCTCTTTAAGTATTTACTTTAAAATATAAAAAAAGCAAACAGGCTGGAAATCGAAAACGTAAAACGCAAGAATTTTGAAGTTGTTTTTAATACACTTTTATTCTAATTTTTGTTATTAAACTCTGTCTAATATAGAAATATTTGTCATAAATATCTTTTATTAAAGAAAGCTTGTTAAAAACCAAATAAAAATTGATGTTAAAAGTTGTCTAGAATAGAATCGCCCAATAGCTTAAAAGCTACCTCTTATTAATAGCTTAATAAAGAAAAAATGGCCGATATGTATAAGCTTGCCTAAGATACTTTCAAGGCGAATTCATCCCAGGTAATCTCGGTACTACAACAAGTACAACTCGTACAAAAACCACAAGCAATTTGTTTTTGTAAAATCATTGTACAATGTCAAAAACAGAAATAAAACAAAACAGAAACAATGATAATAAAAGAGAATAAACAAAATTTTGACATCCAACAGTGATTTTTGCTATTATCAGCAGGGCTTTTAAGACCACCTGTAATAAATTCGCCTTGGATACTTTCAAAAATTAACAAAAAGCCTATCAAATGCATTTAAAAAAACAAAATCAAAAAATATTTGATTCCGTACGGAAAGTGCGATCAGTTTCATAAAATTTAAGAAAAAATGTTCTTGTTTTTTTTAAATTATGGCTTTTTACAATTGTTTCGTTAACCTTCGTGTTGTGTGTGTGTGAAATTCACGAAAAGTGCTCGGCCCCCGGGGGCATAGCGTGATGATCGTTGCTTTAGACTTTACTGTTAACTGAGATGTACACAGACGTGCAGTTGAATTCTTCTGTTTTTAACATGGATTCGAACGAGCAGGACGGTTTGGCCATATACGCACTCTCGCTCGACACAAATTATACTGAGAAATGTGCAGTTTAACCCCCACACACGTTCACTTCAGTCGAAACTGTCAGTTAAAAATATAAAAATTTCTCAGTTAAACTAAACCTTTGAGTTGAACTGTCAGTTATTACCCACTCACGCACAGTTTTAACTGAACAGTTGAAGGCCAATAACTCGGAAACTATGCATCGCCGCCAAATTTGTTATTTAATTATTTTTGTTCAAAATTACAAGCCTTTTTTTATTTTTTCAATTAAAGGCAGAATTAGTCTTTACTTTCTGTTCTGTTACGAATCAGCTGACTTGTTTTTGTTATTAAAAAACCTGTGAAATTGATTAGTTTTTCTGTTCTGTTGCGGCTCAGTTTGTTAAAATCAAAAACATGTTAAGTAATTGTAAGTGACAGCAAAATAAATAATAACAAGTTAGAGTGCTATATTCGGCTGTGCCGAATCTTTGATACCCTCCACCGACAGTTCGAATGTTTAAGGAGTAATATCTGTATGATGTTATTATTATCTTAAACTGTGACGATTTGTTATTAATTATGGATTTAGGCGACTAAACTGTTTTCCGGTAGTAGGGTTTATATGGGGCCTAGGGTAAATTATGGACCGATCTTCACGAAATTTCACAGTCTTTTTCCCAGTTCTATAAAACTTTGATGTACCAAATTTTGTTATGATAGCGTTATTTTTTACGGATTTAGGCGTACTAAACTGTTTTCCGGGAGTAGGGTTTATATGGGGCCCAGGGTAAATTATGGACCGATCTTCACGAAATTACACAGTTTTATTTCTTGTCCTATAAAACTTTGATGTACCAAATTTTGTTATGATAGCATTATTTTTTACGGATTTAGGCGTACTAAACTGTTTTCCGGGTGTAAGGTTTATATGGGGCCTAGGGTAAGTTATGGACCGATCTTCACGAAATAACACAATTTTATTTCTTGTCCAATAAAACTTTGATGTACCAAATTTTGTTATGATAGCATTATTTTTTACGTTTTTAGGCGTACTAAGTTGTTTTCCGGGAGTAAAGTTTATATGGGGCCTATGGTATATTATGAACCGATCTTCACGAAATTTCAAAGATTTATTTTTAGTTCTATAAAACTTTGATGTACCAAATTTTGTTATGATACCATTATTTTTTACGTTTTTAGGCGTACTAAGTTGTTTTCCGGAAGTGGGTTTTATATGGGGCCTATGGTAAATTATGGACCGATCTTCACGAAACTTAACAGTTTAATTTCTAGTCTTATGCAACTGTGACTTGCCAAAATTTGTAATGATAGCATTGTTAGTTAGGGTTGTAGGCTTAATATACTGTTTTCCGGGAGTAGGGCTTATATGGGGCCTAGGGTAAATTATCGACGGATCTTCACGAAATTTTACAGCGTGTTTTTCAGTTGAATAAAACGAATTGTTGCGAAATCTTATATCATTCTGTGCATTTTTCCACCATTTATGTTAGTTTTTGTAACAAAATTATCAATTTTTTTTAGGTGGTGGTTCCACATTTTGATTCATAGCTCAGATCCTATTGAACCGATTTTGCTGAATTTCAATCCCAAACTGCTTAGGATAACTACAAGCAATTTGACACCAAGTTTGTTGATTTCTTTTGAGTTTTTCGAAAGTGAGCGTGTTTTCAACAGACGGACAGACGGACAGACGGACAGACAGACGGACATGGCTAAATCGACTTAAAATTACTCAAGGACCCATAATATATATACTTTATAGGGTCTGAGATGAATAGTAAAAAAGTTTCACACGGAATGACAAACTGAATATACCCTCTTCACAACTAATTGTGGTGGAGGGTATAAAAAATACATATTTATATTGAAATAAACTATTTTTTGATTTTAAGAATTCATAAAATTTAATTTCTTCAAATTTATTTGCATTAAAGTGATTGAAATAAAACATTGGACGGTGCAAAACTAATAAATTTGTCATAAATGGCTGATAAGTTACTACAGAAAAAGTAACTATTACAATTTCGTAACAGAACGGCACGGAACAGAACAGAAACAGAAAGTTAAGACCAAGGCGAATTCATCCCAGGTAATCTCGGTACTACAACAAGTACAACTCGTACAAAAACCACAAGCAATTTGTTTTTGTAAAATCATTGTACAATGTCAAAAACAGAAATAAAACAAAACAGAAACAATGATAATAAAAGAGAATAAACAAAATTTTGACATCCAACAGTGATTTTTGCTATTATCAGCAGGGCTTTTAAGACCACCTGTAATAAATTCGCCTTGGTTAAGACTAACTGAGCCTTAACTTGGATAAACTAGATTTGCTTTTGTTAAAACTTAACATAGGTAGATAAGTATTTAATAATAAACAAATCTTCTTATAAATAATCCAATTTAATACAAGGTTTCAGTCATCAAGTTTTTAGTATTTCGAAGGGGGGTGTGAAAGAGAATAGAAAGGGGTACAGAATTATCCTCACTCGTAAATTTCTTTTTGTTTTCGTGTTCGTAATATTCTAAAGAAACCTGACAAAAGAAACATTTCGGGTATGAACGTAAACGAAGGTTCGAAAGAAAACTTAACAAAAAGTTGTTGTTGTTGTTTTGTTGTTGCTATAGCAGCGAGACCTGAAGAAAAGGTTTTGCTGAGTTAACAAACCTTGGTCGGTGTTTGTTGGACTCCAGTCGTTCCAGTGCATAGAACCGATTGCGTGGGACCGATTTAACATAAATCGTTGAGCTTAACCGGATATGTCTGTATCAGCACTTAGATTTACTTTTCAAGAAAGAAAACCGCCAAGCAAGGCGAATTCATACAAGGTGGTCTTATTTTGAAAACGTTTTACAACATTGTTAAACATTTTAACGTTGTGTCAAAAATTCAAAGAAATATTTAATTTTGTTTTTATATTAAATTGTTTTTGTTTGAAATTTTATATGTAACTTAAAAATGTTTTAAATTTCACAATTTTAATCGAAAATTAAAGAATTTAGTTAAGATTCCCCAGAACCAACAGGACGGTATACCATTTTGACACAAGGTTAGTAATCAGCTGTTGCTTACGAAGCAAGATAAGTTCACCTTGTGTAAATTCGCCTTGCCGCCAAGGAAAATTTTTGAAATTAGGTACAGGTGTTTTCATTCAAAAATAAACAAATAGGTACCCATGGCTTATTTCACCATGTAGGTACCTAGGTATTTTTTGTTCGAGAAGAAATTAAACCAGTTGGCTAAATCTGGCAGTCGTACTCGAATACTTTTTCGATTCGAGCGCAATTTTACTTTATTTTTTGAAAATAGGTAGTGTTTTCATTTAAAAATAAATAAAAAAAATACTGAACGAATAATTTGTTTTAGTGTTGTAAAGCATTGTGTACATATTCGAGTTTTCACAACACTGAAAAAACAATTTCGATTTGTTCAGTATCGACTAAAAGAATCAGAAATAAAGTTGCTTTCGAATAGGTTGAAAAAGTATTCGATCACTACTGCCAGAATTAGCACCTAGATATAAAAATTTTCGTTTTAACAAAAAGAAATGGCAAAAATAAATTAAAGAAACATTTTTGCAATTATTATTTCAAGTTTCTAATTAAATCAACTTGCCTATGTACTATAACCAACAAGTATCTATGCATGTATTTCAATATTATAATAAAAATGTACCATGGTAGCTTTGTAGCTTTTAAGACTAGACAATTTTTCGTTTCAACAAAATATGTAATTAACAACTAACCCTGATTTATACACATGACTCAATATAACGGTTTTATGTTATAATAGCATAAATCAAAAATAATTTTTTGGAGGTTATAGCCTTCACTTTTCATTCATAGGTATAAAACTTTATACAGCAACAACTTACGTTATATGTACTTTAAATTGAACGTACGTACACCTACAATCAATCAGTGACAACTTAAAGCAATAAAAATTTGATTATTAACAAAAAAAAATACCTAGAGACAAATTGTTATATTTTTATTTTTTGGCCGTGTTAAGCTTTGTATTACAAATAGTAAATAAACAATTTTGGAGCTAAACTCTACACAATATTTGTCAGACGAATTTTAGACACCCCTCGAAAAACCTCTACATACTGCACAGAAAAACCGAATCGCTTTAGTATTTCAATAGTGAAAAATATTGATTGTTTCACGTTTAAATGCAGGAGCAGGTAGTTAGGTACACATTTTTTCAAAAAGAAAGCTTTTTTCCACTTCACAACCACATCATATCAATTATTGTTTTTCTTTTCTTTTTCAATTAAGAAGTTATACGCTCTGCGTGTGTACTTTTTTATTTAAATTTCAATTAAATTGTGTATAAATGTTGTTTTACTTTAATTTATTAAATAATCACTCAATATTTTTTTGCAAATACACATACTTTTTGCCTATTTTTTAGATATTCGTAGACGATTACTTTATTAATGGTACGAATACCGAATCCTAAAAACCACCTCACTCAACGACTTCACTACGACTGAGAAGTGAAAGAGAAAACCGATAAAAATTCCAATTAGAAAAGTGAGAAAATAATACAGTGATGCCATATGGTGCATGGCCCAATTAGTAGGTCTGCGCACAACTACAACAATGCAACAATAGAAAAAACAACAGGCGTTTTGTTTGTGTATACAAATGGCAAAAATGTCAAAAAGTTGTCAGCTGTCATGAAATATGTGTTTTGTATTTATTTTGTTAAATGAAAAATTTTCAATCGAAATTTTGGTGAAATAAATTTGTTCTAAAAAAGTGCTTAGAACTAATTGGGCGATAAAGGAAATGAAACAGAAAGGATAATGGGAAGATTTTTTCTATATTTTATGTATGTAAAAAAGCAATATAAATAAAATCGATTTTTACATATTGCAAAATACTACCAGTATTTGCTGTTTGTGTTTTAAATTTTATAAAAAAATAAATAAAAAACTAAAATGCGGACAGATGATACAGCAGCGCCAATGTATTTATCATTTGATGCCGAAAGTGCCATGCTCAAAGCATGCTACAAACTCTATTTAGTATGAACGGATTAATAAACAAAAACTAATCTGGAGATGATCATTTGAACAGCACACTAAAGACTGCTTACTTTCTCCATTTTCTTCGTCACTGGGGAGGAGACGATAAATGTTCTCCATTGTGTCCGCCTTTTAGTTTTCTGTATATTACTTATATTTCTTTATTTTTGTTCACAATTTTTGTCACTATTATTAAAATTTATTTCTATTTTCACAATAAGAAAAATTATTTTTTTAAATCAAAAATCATTAAAAAAAGTAAACAATTTTCAAATAAGCACAATGACGTTAAAAAATGTAAACAACTTTTGACATTTTGCCCATTTATGCCTATGTATTATTATTAAAAACACAACTCTGCAAAAAATCAGCAGGCGTTTCGAGCAGACCTACTAATTGGGCCATGATATGGTGAAACCAAGATTATGTTAACACTAGGTGACCATTTCAACGGAAAAAATTTAGCATTTTGATGATTTGACAGCAATTTTATATCATTTTAACGCAGGGTCTCCACGTGCAATAAAATTAGCAATAATTATGCCACATCTATTAAGCTCTTATGCCAACACAATATGTTCACGTATGCACTTACAGCTTTAACGATTTATAATAAATAGTAGACTCTGCTATCGTGCCGCTGTTAGCAAATTTTTGGGAATTTCCGCTAACTTTGCAATTTTTTTCAAATTTTTGCCATTCCTTATAGTTTAAGGGACTTTCAATCGGCTTAAGTCCAGTTTACCAACGCAGCTCCAAATAAAAAAAAAAGTACATAGGGTTATAGAAAATTGAAAAATAAGAAGAAAAAATAAAATGACAAAATTCTCGGAAACGCATAGTTTCAGAGTTATGGACCTTTGAAGTTTTCATATAAATCTGCGATTTCCCACTACATTTTTGAACGTATATAGCCAATATTGGTATCATTTAAAAGCTTTTGAATAAATTTTTCTAGATATAAACATTTTATTTAAAAATGTTTAATCCATTAAGGAGCCGGCTATGCGGAGAAGATTTATTTAGCGAAGCCGGTGTTTGTTATACCATAGAGGAGAAAATCCCTGCGCCCGGCCGAAGGCCGGCTATGCAGAGAAGCTTTAGTTAGCGAAGCCGGTATTTGTCATACCATAGAGGAGAAAATCCTTGTGCCCGGCCGAAGGCCGGCTATGCAGAGAAGCTTTATTTAGAGAAGCTGGGGTTTATTTAATTACATTTTTATTACCTAGTGCACTTCCGTAACATTTTGATATAAATTTTGTAAAAACTGTATTAGGAGCTAAAGAGTTAAAAAGTTTTTAATAAATTTAGCATTTCCAGAAAGATCTGTTCAAATGCTTTCAAATAATACCAATATTGGCCATATACGTTCAGAAATGTAGAGGGAAATCGGAAGTTTATATGAAAACTTCAGAGGTCCATAACTCGGAAACTATGCGTTTCCGAGAATTTTGCCATTTTATTTTTTCTTCTTATTTTTCGATTTTCTATTACCCTATGTACTTTTTTTTTTATTTGGAGCTGCGTTGGTAAACTGGACTTGTTCCCATTTTCGCTATTTCAGTTAACTTTTTCGAATTTTTGCAACGTTTAATTTAGTAATAAAATTGTTGCCCATAACTTCTTTTAATTTTGCATTTTTTAAAAAAACAACAAAATATACAAATACTGTTATTACAAATATTATTATTTTTTTTTTTTTTTTTTTTTTTTGTACGGCTGAAAATATTTTTTTAACACCAATGACAAATATTTTTCATGTACAAAATACATATTGTACTTCAGAAATAAATATCTTTTTTTTTGTTTCTTATTTTTTTTTTTAACTCATATAAAAAAAATTACTTTTGCAGCCATGAGTTTTGAATTATTCAAATGAAAAACTTAAGTTTTGGCCTTTAATTTCTTATGCCTGATATGCATATGCTTTTCTTCAAAATATTACAAAAAGAGCAGTCTTATTAAAAGCACAAAGTATATACTCTGTGATTAAAAGTATACATCACAGAGCACACAGAGGCGTCACGAGGCAGAAAATATTGTATTTTTCTGTCTTGTTCTTCGAAAGCTGCCCTTTTTGCATTTTTTTTTTTTTTGATTACGCAATTTGTGTTGATAGTAGCGGCCTGTTTTTACACATTGCCACTTTACTACCAAAAAACGTTTTCTTTCTCTTTTTCAAAAGCTGCCCTCGCAAATGATTTATGCATTTTTCACACGTCACTTTCTTCATATCTGTATGCTTCGTGGTATACAGGGTTTAAAAAAAAATAAATCTTTTGCTTTGCAATTTTTAGAATATTTTATTTATTTTTATAAACGTTGAAAACAAGTTCTATAAATTTTTTATTGTTTTAATATATACAAAGTATCAGGTCGTTCTTGTGTATCTGTCTTTCGTGCGTTTCACAGCATATTGGTTGATTAGATTCTGATGGAGGACTTAGAGGAGGATTTAGAACTTATTCTAATAAGTGGTGGAGGACCACTAAAGACTCAATTTACGATCATGTGGAGTGGACTTCATCTTTCCATCTTCCTACACAACGGTATAGGTATAGAGCATTTCTTGGAACACCTTCCTTTTTTTATGTGATACCCTAGAAATGCGAATTGCTATAATATTCGAAATCTTTAGCCCTGGCATATAAACCTATGTTTTTTGCCATTTACACTCAGTCAAGATATATTGTCAATAAATATATCTTACACCTAAATTTAAAACAAAAAAGGGAAAATGTATCATGAAGCTTAATGATGCACACACAGAAAACTCATAGGTCCCAATTTACAACGTTGAAATTGAAGGGCAGACATTTTTCTTATTCTCTTTTGAACTTGCCTAAACCTTTCACAATCGCGAAATTAATAGACAGACAGAAATTATTGTTTTCCTTTTTTCGTTCTTTTTCGTTGTTGACGAAGATGAACATTTAACAGGCATTGATACTAAAATTACATTGGTGTGAGAAAAATGATATGAAGCAACAACATGAAAATGCCGAAAAGTGTAAAAGATAAGCAAAAAATGTCCAGTACAGATAGTCATGTACTACACACTCTACCTGTACAACCCCTCACCAACAAACTTCGTCTGTCTGCCTTCCACTTGCCACATTGTAAAAAGGGACTAGGTAAAATTAACTAAGCGCAAAGGTAGCATGGCAGTATCTATGTTAGTTTCTTAGGTAACTTTTAACTAACTTGGAGGCCACACGATCAAGATTTGCCTTTCAATTCCATTCAAGCACTTCGTAAAAATTATGGGAGCAATTAAAAATGTTGTCAAGTCACTTATGCAACACTTGTTTCATAGAAAAGTAAACGCCATAAGTCTTCTCCGTTTCCGTAAATGTATCTCAAGCTAATGTAATTTTCGCATCGTCCAATGTTTCTAAGTTTTCACCGATTACAAAATTTTTTGTCCTCAATTTATTTCTCTCCCAAATTAATTATGTATATTTGCTGGAAAAAAAATAATTTATAACTACTAGTTTCTCTGCTGCCTGATTTTCGCCACAACCTTTTTGTTTCGCTGAGCCTACGTACTGATATTATCGATTTAGTCATCGGATACACCTAGAGTTTTTAAACTGTTTGCCGAAAATGGTCGAGGTCTCACTGTAAGAAAAATTGTAAAAACGTTTTTAACAACGTCTAAACATAAACGCGATTTTCAATGAATTTAAAGGTTACCTTTTTTGTACGTTTTAAACCAACCGTTGTAGACAGCTACCGTATAATACAACTCTGTTATTTTTCTTTATAAAAATAAAAACTTTTTGTCCGCAAATCAGTGAAAATAAAAAAATTGTAATTATCAACAAAATAAATATTAAAATGTGTTAAAACGAATTAACAGAAACAAAATATTCAACTTTATTATTTGTACTTATGAGGGAGATCAAAATTAATAACAAAAAAACTAATACATACTATGAAAGTTTGCAGAAATTCCTGAAATAATTTTTTTGCTGGCATTTTAACAACAAAAAAAAACACTAATATTTAAATGAAAAATAATGCATTAACAGAAAAAATTCGCATCAAATGCACAAAAACGCTTTAATGGAGTACTTTTAATCAAAAAACATAAATCACATTGGCACTTAGTGAATCATTTATTTTAAGATTTCTTACTGTTTACATTTTAATCGATCTACATTTTTTTTTATTTATTATCTTAAGATAGTACACTTACCACTTTTCCCACAAACACCTTCATATATACAATTAATTGATAAGAAAACAAAAAATTGACTTTACATTGACACACTCATTCCACCAATAACATCGATCTTGTGTTCCAACATTGAAAATATTAACGGCCCGGCCCATCTTCAATAACTCATTGATCTATCCAAAAATGAACAATTATGAACGTAAAAAGACTACGCCCTGTGCGGGATGTATGCAAGCTATTAAATGGGTGCCGGTTATATTTATAGCTTCCGTAATTATCTGGTCCTACTATGCCTATGTGGTACAATTATGTATACGTAAGTCCTCGACTTGATACCGCATTTTAAAAATGTATTAGGCATTTCTTTTCTATTTTAATTACAGTTGCCATTGAAAATACATTTGAGAAAATTATTTTCCTTATATTTTATCACATGATATGTGTACTATTCTTTTGGTCCTATTGGAGTACGGTTTTTACACCAGTAGGAACAGTGCCTTCAAATGTAAGTTAAAACAAAAAAAATTACCCGTTGAAAAATTTTTTACAAATTAAAATTCTGATGAAAAAAAACTTAATTCTTATTTTGCAGTGGCGCATACCGGAAGCCGAAATAGAGAGATTGTTTAGAGCCGAAAGTCAAGAACAACAAAAACGTATTTTTGAAAATTTTTCTAAAGATTTGCCAATAACAAATCGGTATGTATAAACAATAGCGTGGCCGCTTTTTTTTTTTTTATTTATATTCTCTCTCCCCAAATCGGTTCAGTTTTATGTAAAAAAAAATACAAAAAAATTTCATGGCGATAAGTTGTGTTTTAGGGGGTGTGCCCCTCAAAATTGGCCTTAAAGATCTTTTATTCAAATATACGTAATTTGATTGCAGATGACTATCTTAAAAAAAACACTACAAGAATATGAAATATGGCATATTTTAGCTCTTCTAGTCAACAACTAAGTGAGGTATATTGCTCTGCATGAAAACAAAAATCCGTCAAGTCTCACAAACTGCGCTGCCAAATAGCGGTAACATAGAGCAATTCTTTGCGTTCTCTTTGGTTATCTTTCACAAAAAAACTGCTGTTAGTCAAGATCAAGGTATATTTATAGCAGGTAGTCTCGGAAAGCCAGCTGGTTATTTTTTATTTGCTTGTTTTGCGATCCAAACTGTCAAATGTTGTATAGTAAACATGTAAACAAAGTTTTTTGTCTTTTTTGTCTCTTTTCAACCGCTTTGCTATTTGATAATTCGTATCACAAAACAACAATAAAAAGCCCTGTTGTTTGTTTTATTGAACAATTGTTGTAATCTCGCGACTACCTGCTATAAATATGCCTTGGTCAAGATTTTTCTTATTTTTGATCTTAACCATACGTAGTATATGTATGAAATAATTAAAGACATAAGCTCTTACCTTACTAGCTTAGAACAAATAATTTTCATATAAATATAATGTTGGTATAAATAATTTTTGGTATTTTGTCGTTATTTTCTTAATTATTTTCTAAAATATTAATTTTAGCAAAAAACTTTTTTAGTGGTTAATGTTGTTGACTAGAAGAGCTAAAAATTTTCTAAAAGATAGTCATATGCGAACAAATTACATTTGAATAAATTAGCTTTAAGACCAACTTTGAGGGACGGACGCCCCTCCTAAAACAAAACTTATCGCTATGAAATTTTTTCGAATTTTTTTTACATAAAACTGAACCGATTTGGGGGGAAGAGAATATAAGAAATCAAAAAAAAATTTCTTGATACAACTAACGGCCACTAATAAAGATATTTCCATATTTAACACAATTTAATTAATTAATTCACAATGTTCAAGTTGATTCATTATGAATTTTTGAATGTAGACTAACATATAAAAGCAACGATAAAATTTGTTAACCAATTAAAATCTCTATATTAAAGCACACTCAATGGCTCCGTACGCTTTTGTGATAAATGTAAAATTATTAAACCTGATCGTGCTCATCATTGTAGTGTTTGCGGAACTTGCGTTCTGAAAATGGATCACCACTGTCCATGGGTTAATAACTGTGTAAATTTTTCAAATTACAAATACTTTGTCTTGTTCCTCGGTTATGCACTACTATACTGCCTCTATGTGGCCTTAACATCGTTGGAGTATTTTATACGATTTTGGAGGGTAAGAGAAAAAATATAAAAGTGAAAGTAGTTTTTTAAGTTGTTGATAATTTAAAAAGTGACAATAAATTGATAAAAAATTAAGTCGGAATTTGTTCAACAGGGTGAATTGACCTCAGGAATGGGACGTTTTCATATATTGTTTTTGTTCTTTATTTCGTTGATGTTTGCAATAAGTTTGGTCAGTTTATTTGGTTATCACATTTACTTGGTATTAATGAATCGTACTACATTAGGTATGTGACTATAGAATTTAATAATAAACTTATATTATACATTTGTTTTCTTTTTTTACCGACTTGCAGAAGCTTTTCGCGCTCCCATATTTCGTATTGGTGGTCAGGATAAAAATGGTTTTAATTTGGGAAAATATGCCAATTTCCAAGAAGTTTTTGGTGATAATTGGAAACTATGGTTCTTTCCAGTTTATTCCAGGTAATTGCCACAAAATTATTTAATGCTTGTGTTTTTATTATTAAAATACTGGGGCCTAATTCTGGCAGTCGTGATCGAGTACTTTCTCGATTCGAAAGCAATTTTATTTCAGTCGATACTGAACGAATCGAAATTATTTTTTCAGTATAAAATAATTCCGATTCGTTCAGTATTGACTGAAATAATTAGATATTAAATTGCTTTCGAATCGAGAAACACGACTGCCAGAATCAGGCCCCTGATCTTTGTATGCCTTAGTTGGGTGAATGTTTTATATATGTATATATTTTTTTAATTATTTTATTAAGTCTAATTTTATTAAAAATTATTATTTCTTAATTGGTGAAACATGACAACAATTTTACGACTCACGAACAAATTAAGTTTTTTTTACAAAAGCCAAACAAGTCCTTAAAAATTTTAAATTGTGTACTAGTAAAATTAAAATAGTATTGGAATTGTAAAAAAATTGTCTTGAAATAAAAACGTTTAAAACAGAAATTAGGAGTAATTTAAGAAATTCTAATTAGGTGGGTTTACTTAAAATATAAAGCTAAAAGGCTCATAAAATAGATTAAAATCAAATACCAGTATGTTGACAAAAAGTTACAAATCGGCAAAAAAAAAACTGAGAAAGCCGGGTTGTTAAACAAAAAAATAATTTTGTTTCGACATTTGAAAAAAGTTTTTAACACAGATTACTGAGCAGATATGTAAAAAGTGTCGTCTGAAAAGGGCCCAAATCAGTTTCGACGACAGCTTTCGAAGAAAAAGAAAAATCTTTTTTTGGTAGTGAAGTGGCAATGTTTAAAAACAAAAAAACCAAAACACAAACCACGTTAAACAAATGCATTAATTATGTATTTATTCATTTGATAACATGTAATATAAAGCCTTCATGGCCAATATAAAAATATTACATACCATTAAAAATACCTAAGATTTTAAAACTACATAACATCTATATATATAAAAATGAAAAATGTTTGTATGTGTGTTTGTTTGTTTGTTTGTTGGCTTATAGACTCCGAAACTACTGAACCGATTTTCCTGAAATTTTTACAGTAACATCACGTCAGCCCTAAAAATAAAATAGGCTACTTATTTTTTCGATAGGGGCAGGGGAATTGGTACCCCCCATAGAATGCCAATATTAATTATCGCATATCTTAAGAGCCGCTGGACGCATTTTGCTGAACTTTTGTAGTAGGATCTTCTGAGCCCCGAAATTGAAATAAAATAGCAGCGGGGGTATTGGAATCCCCCATAGGACACCAATGTTTAACATCGCATATCTTAAGAACTGTAATAGTGAGAATGTTCAAACTTTCTAGAAGTCACTCTTATGGTATACTACACTTTTGAAAATAAAAATAAAGCGGGTAGGCGCAGGGGGGGAAATACCTCTCATAGGATGCATACATTAAATATCGCTCAACTGAAGAACTATTAAAGGGAGAGCCTTCAAACGTGGTTAAAGCTACTATTATAGTAAACTATAAATTTCAATATAAAAATGGGCGGGAGAGACAGGGGAGGAGCAGTACCCCTCATAGATAGAAATATTAATAAGAGCCATTGTACGCATTTTGTTCAACTTTTGGTAGTACGATCTTCTGAGCCCCGAAATTGAAATAAAGTAGCAGCGGGGGAAGTGGTTTTCCCCATAGGACGCCAATGTTTAATATCGCATATCTTAAGAACTGTTATAGTGAGAATGTTCAAACTTTGTAAAAGTCACTCATATGGTATACTACACTATTGAAAATAAAAATAGATAGGGGAAGGCGCAGGGGGGAAATACCTCTCATAGGATGCATATATTAAATATCGCTCAACTGAAGAACTATTAAAGGGCGAGTCTTCAAACGTAGTTAAAACACTATTATGGCAAACTTTAAATTTCAATATAGTAATGGGCGGGGTAGACAGTGGAGGAGCAGTTCCCCTCATAGATAGAAATATTAATAAGAGTCGCTGCAAGCATTTTGTTGAACTTTTGGTAGTAGGATCCTCTGAGCCCCAAAATTGAAATAAAATAGCAGCGGGGAAGCGTTACGCCCTATAGGACGCCAATGCTTAATATCGGATATCCGAAAAACTGTTAAAGTGAGAATGTTCAGACTTTGTAGAAGTCACTCTTATGGTATACTACACTTTTAAAAATAAAAATTAAGCGGGTAGGCGCAGGGGAGAAATACCTTCCATAGGATGCATATATTAAATATCTCTCAATCGATAAAGTGGTTAAAGCAGTGTTGCGAAGCGCACCGGGTTAAGCTAGTTCTATATAAAACAAAAAACCAAATTTTAAATAAATGCCAGTCTACTAAAAATAAAAACATCCTTACCATTTTAAATATTAGCTCCTCTGCCAATATACAGAATAATTAAAAATTTAATTAAAGAAAAGTAGAGTAACGGTCTTATTCAGTATGCATTCATAAGAATACCCAACAAACACGAAGTCAAACATTTGATATAAAATGACTTATCATTTGACATCAAACCCAATTTTCAAACGTTTTTCAATTGTTTGATTTAACATTTATATTCAAATTGATAATGATTTCAAAGTAAACATTTGATATCAAATGTTTTATCAATTTGATGTTAAATGTTTTTCAAATGTTAAATTCAAATCAAAAATAAACTTGGCAACACTAAAGCGAAAAAAGCATTAAAAATGGCGATTGAAGTTACATTTTTTACTTTATGGTTACATGTGTTTTACTATTAAAAATATATAAAGTGAACAGTTTATTTCTTGTGAAAATTAAAAATTATTGAGTAATTCCAATGATTAACCCCCATATTCATAAAAAATATTTTTAAACAGTAAAAGGTTTATTAAACAAATTTTCATAGAAAATTCATTTCATAAACCTGAAATATTTTTTATGAATATGAGGTTAAGAATACAAAAAAAAAAAAGGAAAATAAAACGGGAAAGTGAAGAAAGTTTGTTGAACGATCGCGGTGCTACAATCCTCAAAATAAGAGGGAGCAAATGTCGTCTTTGCAAGAATTAGAGGACGGAAAGAACCTCATTTCATCTTTTATCTATGTTGCCGAATATTTATCTCAAAGTTTATTTAAATAAATAATAAATTTAAATTAAGAAAATAACATATTTTTATTCATGTTCCACATTGTATTACTATCCACATTTGAAAAACCTTCGAGAATTACGTTTGAAAGCAAGTTGAAAATAAAGGCATTTTTCAACTTGATAATAATTTCCCCTTTTTGTTGAGAATGCTATGACTTTCAAATGATTTTCAAATCATTATCAAACGTTTGTCGTTTGAGAAAACCTTTGATTTCAAATCATTTTCAATTTGAAATCAAATCTCCGTGTTTGTTGGGTACTAGCAAGATAATTCCTGAATACAAAAATCATACAGTCATAAAAAAAACGCTAGAGTTTTAAACGAAAAACATTAGATACACAATTCAAAAGGTAGTTGATTCCACCACCTCGCAATCCTAATCCAAAAAGATCTTTCAAACAAGGTAGAAGAAATTCTAGGAATCAAAAGTTGTGGGTTCCTACTCGAACGTGTGAAGATAAAAGAATTAAATAATAAGGGTAGTGGTCTTCGATTTCTTATAACTTTATAGAAAAACGCTAAACTACGATATTTAATTAGGTCCACAAAAGTTAAGCAAAAAAAAATCCTTAAAAAACGAGAAATATGATCTCGACGCCGAATACTATAAACAAAACGTACGACTCCGTTAATCAAGCGATTAATTATTTTCAAGTGCATCGCACATGTGCCAGAATAAACCTCAAACCCATAATTTGAGATATTAACAAGGCCCACGACAATCTAGCTTTGATACGATAAGGCAAATACAAATTAATTGAATAAATTCTACGTAACATACCATAGAGTCTAGAGTTCAACAAATCAATATGATAACTAAAAGAAAGTCTGGAGTCTAATATTATACCTAAACATTTTAATCTATCTACAAAATCAATACGCACATCATCCAAAAAAATATCAATGTCTATAACAGAGAATGGCTTTGTGCAATTGTAAAAAAAACGCATTAAATCAACAGCAACAAATACACTCACTTGCGGTCATACAATCAAACTTGCGCAACCGCAAATATTCGCTGCTGGTTTGCAGTCATTCAAATAATGCACATCGTGCTTTGTTATTTATACAATCGCCCAGCGGGAAAAAGAAGGAGTACGGAGGCCTTCCAGAAGGCCACTGTACCCCTTCTTTTGGATAAACAAGGCCTTCTCGCTCCATTCCATACTCATATCTTTTTTACACGCGTTGTCATTGCGTAACCTTCCGCTTTCCTTTCTTCTCCAGAGCTTCTTAAAGGCCTTCAAATAAATGGCTATTAGAAGGCTTTCCAGAGAATGACTGTCAAAAGGCCTTAGCAAAAAGGTTATCTTGAAGGGGTTTTAAGAGAGGTATGGTTAAAGGCCTTTCAATTCATGGCTCTTAAAAGGCCTTTCAGACCATCCTTCTACGAATGCATTAAAGGTCATATTGAAGGGCTATCAGTCTAAAACATTAAGGAATATTTCGTTACAAATGAAATTAGAAGACTGAATAGGTTTTATGTACATATCAGATCTCCAATATAGAAAATGAACACTTAACTTTTTATATATGTATACCTATTTTACAAACGTATGTTTATATATTTTATTAAACTTATTGTAGTTTAATAACACATGTGATACCTATTTTTTTATTGAAATAATCAAATTTGCTAAATATTGTAAATGAAAGTATGTATATAATAAAGAAAAGCTTTTAAGCACAAGTACCTATCTTCATTAACTTGAGGGTTACACGATCAAGTTTTGGCTATCAAGTTTTAATACACTCACACTTTTTTACCAATACACTCATACTTTTAAAAATTGATACGAACTTGCCTCTAAAATTCTCTTGCCAGTGAGTGTATCAATTTTCGTTCAAGAAAACAGCTTATTACAAATCTTTTGAAGTTGTTTTTGTTTTTTTTTCACAAATATTTTGCCGGCAAAAGCTGAAGTTCTTTTTTTTTACAAATTGTTGCGGGAATTTTAAAATTTTAACTAAAAACCTAAAAAAATAGTGAAATATGTTTATTAATAAAATTAATAAGCAAAATGATGTTCTGCGATTCATAGAGCTGTACAGAAGCCATGAAATTTTATGGAACATGAATCTTTCATCATATAAGCGAAATGATTTGAAAATAAAAGCCTACGAGTCTATAGCTTCTGAAACAAAAATGCCAGTGGAAGAAGTAAAGAAAAAAATAAAGTCCCTTTGAACAGCCTACAGTGCAAAAAAATCAAAAGTGGAAAATAGCAAAACATTTTGAGTTGTTTTCTCGGCGACGACATCTTGAAAAAGTAAATTGCTTTCAACTTGCGTGCAGCCTACGTCACAGCTGTCAACTTTTGCATATTTTGACAATCAGTATATGTAAAAGACTATCAAGAAAATCTTGATCGTGTGGCTGCATTGTAATGAACAAAACTCAACTAAAATGATTTACATTATTGTTTTTTTGTATTTTAATATGTACCTACTTTGTTACTTTGTTTTTATAACGGGATCTGAATTGTTTCGCTTTGGCGAAAAAAACAAAACAAAAAATTTTACTCTTTCTATTTTCAACTTCAACTAAAATGATTAACAGCATATGTTACTTTGTTTTTGTAAAGGGATCTGAACTCTTTTACTTTTGCTTGTTCAAAAAAACAAAACAAAAAATGTTACTCCTTCTTTTCTCGCTTGTTTTATACTAAAGAGCCGATGCCTTCTATAAAGCATTCTTAAGCAGTTACGTAAGAAAAGTAATTAAATCAAAACATTTTTTAAGCCTTTAAGGCCTTTAAAAAGGCCTGAAGTAAGAAGGTCTTCTGAGTTTTCCCGCTCGGCGTTACCTTGGTTTTTAATAAAGATGTTTGTGTGTTCGGAGCGACAATGATTGTTTTGGTAAAGAAAAAAAAATACAAGCAAAAAAGCCAGAAATAAAGCGATCATTACTCATGTATTCATTCAGCATTAACTATGTAGTACAAGAAAAAAAATTGAAATGAAACTAAACGCACATATGTAGGTACATACAAACAATTTCCATAGAAACATAATTTTTTTTTTTACTTTTAAAAAGTACAGTAGTTCTGTATGTATGTAGGTACAATGTATTCTTGTTATTGTTGTTTTTATTGTTGTTAATTTTAAAAAAGCGTCTCTTCGAGTGGTTTATTGTTGTTATTGTTGTTTACCATTAACAACCACCATCGAGTGGACAATGACTACTTGAATGCAAAGAATGTGTTCCTTTGAATTTACACATGTGTGTTATATTGCATGCGCAACAAAAATGCAAATAAAGCACTTTCAATAAAAAATGAATAAATGCAAAAATCAAATGTGAACGAAACGATGTAAAAATTACCAACGTGAGACTTTGTTTTGCAAGCACAGATTGAATGTAAATTTTAGCGTGTGAATAAATCAAGAAAAATAGTGATTTTGCAGTTCTCTGGTCTAGAATAAACCGATTCGTAGGGCCAAACATAATGGCCTTGCTTTTAGAAGGATTAATAGTTAAGGAGTTATTTGAAGTCCATTCAAGAACACGCTTAAGACAAAAGTTAATATTATTCTCAAAAACATCTTGAAAATCAAAAAATCCCTTAAAAAGCAGAAAAACATCATCAGCAAATAAAAAAGAATCACACATTCCAGAGTTAACATAAGAAGGTTAACTGTTTATATACAAAGTAAACAAAAGAGGACCTAAAACGGAACCTAGAGGTACTCCAGGAGAAAGAGTTTGTACTGCGGAACTTATCCCATTCAAAACTAAAAATTGAGACCGATTTTCAAGGTAAGAGAGTATAAATTTACAAGCCGTTTTCGAAAAATTAAATTCATTATTAAGTTTCCTAATAAGAACAAAATGGTCAATAGAGTTAAATGCTTTTGAAAGATCAAGAGAAATAAGAGCACTAAGAGTATCCTCATTCACATTCTGCCTAATATTATCAGTCAAAGTAAGAAGCAGGGAAGTTGTATTAAAGCCTTTCCGAAACACAAACTGCTTAACATAAATAGAATTTGAAACTTCATTCAGAATTTGGTTCTTTACTATATCGAGCCCTAATAGCAAAAATTATGTAACCAACAACATTTTAGATTTTTGTTTTTTTTTGATGAAAATCGATAATTTTGGATCATTGCATCATCTTTAAAAATCCCATATCTATGGGAAGTACCGTTACGAAATAAGAGCAAACGAAACCCTAGACTTGAAGCAAACAAATTTAAAAAAAACCTTCTTCAACAAACCTTGTGTTTTGTGAAAAAAAAATTATTTAGTTGTATTGTTTTGTTTTATAATGTTATTTACTTACTTAAATATTATTTACTCGTGTTGTGGTAAACTTAAGTTAATTATTACAACAGTTTTGTAAATATATCTCACAATTTCAAAAGATTTTGCTATTCGTGCTTAATTCCCAGTTTTTATTCTTGACAAAAACACTTGAAATTTATTGTTGATGGGATAAGCTATTCCTATGCATTTCACTGGTTGCTTAGGCCAGATCATCAGGAAACTTCATCCATAAAGATTTTAGACAAACTAAAGATATTAAACCAAATAAAACTGTTAAACGTATAAGAATTATAGCAACAGTTCTACTTGTAACAATATCAAAGCTTGAACAAAACACATCAACAATAAACAACAGTGGGTTTATCTCATCTTACATTTCCCACTACAATTAGTTGAAATTCTCTCAACATTAATTGTAGTTGTAAGTAGGTTAAGAAAAACAAAATAAAAACAACAACAACTTACAAAAGATGTTGTCAATTAAGTGTTTTTTAGGCCGTGCACTTGCCTGTTTATTATCAAAAAGTAATTTCAATTTTTGGGAATACAAAATTTTAATTTCAAAAGATTTTGCTATTCGTGCTTAATTCCCAGTTTTTATTCTTGACAAAAACACTTGAAATTTATTGTTGATGGGATAAGCTATTCCTATGCATTTCACTGGTTGCTTAGGCCACATCATCAGGACACTTCATCCATAAAGATTTTAGGCAAACTAAAGATATTAAACCAAATAAAACTGTTAAACGTATAAGAATTATAGCAACAGTTCTACTTGTAACAATATCAAATTTGTGTTCATCGTTTTGCGGCATAAAAGATGATGCAAAAAGGGCAGCTTTTGAAGAGACAAAAAAAAAACGCAAAATCTTCCGTCTCTTGACATATCCTCTTAGTAATCTGTGTTTTTTAAGCCGGCTAAAACCCCGAATCGATTTGCCGACTGACTGTTTTTGTGTAAATTTTACAAATTTGCAACTATTTTAGTTTTCTAAGTACATATTTATAACTAAATATAAAATTTTTTGGCATATTAAAAGCACTTTCTTAGATTGGTTGGATAAACATTAATATTTTTTTTATTTCTGTAAACTATAGCCAAATAAGTAAAAACTGTCCAATCTTCGATGAAATTATGAAAAAGGAGAAGCCCTTTGAATTATATCTTATTTAGGTAATTATCATTTATGGGAATTATTTAAAAATCGTCACAAAAAGATTTTATTTCTGATAAAAAAAATTCAATTCGAAAAACTTAAAAATTCAAAAAATAACCGTTTTTCAGTCCCTAATGAAAAAGTTAAATTCAGTTAGAGCTTCAGTTTAAAATTTTAAACACATACTGCGATGACAATTTTGTACGTTACCTCAAAAATAATTACTTATTTAATATTTTAGCTCTGTTAGTTTTAAGTGTTATTTATTAATTTATTGTTACAAATTTTAAGCGCGATATTTCGTGAACTGCAAAGGCAAAATATATAAAATTTCGTAAATATCTTAGTTTGGCTTCGGGCAAGATTTTTACAAAATTTAATTCATTTTAAAAGGCATTTATAACCAAAATTAAGCATAAATTTAGAATGGGTATTATTTACATTTCTTATCCATTTGCTAAACTAAAGTAAACTAACAATCAAACAATTTTGGAATCAAATAATTTTATTATAAAATAATGGGTAATCTAAAAAAAATTAAGTTTATCGAGTTGTTGGTTTCTTTATTCAAATCTATTTCTTTATAAAAATTCACACTGTATAAATACCTTTTAATAACGATTAAATAACGTAGTCTGAACAACTCCCATGCATGATATTTATATAAATAGAAGAAAAATCGAACGATATATTGTGGATGTTCATTTCGAAAAAAATAACACACAAATGTTTACTAATTTAATATCGGAAGGTCAACTGAAATTAAATCAAACTCAAATTAATAGTTATTTATTAACAATACCAAATTAATTAATTACATATAACTAAAACTGATGCACTATCATTTTCCCCAAAACATTTCTTCTTCTAATTCTCTCTACCATAGTATGGGTGATGGTCTTCAATATCCGACGTTAAATCAACATCATTTAAACCCAACATCGTACCATTCAATGGATGATACTAGAAACCGTTTAGAACTTCAGCCCACTGACAAATTAATAAATAAAGCCACAACAGATGCACTGCCCATTCCTAAAAACGACGATCATCACCTGTCAACAATTGTAACTGATATGAACAATTATAATTTCACCAATTGTAGTGGTGATGGTGAAGGGGTTGTTGTTGGTAGTGTTACTCCATCGACTACAATATGTACTGCTAATGGCAATGTTGTTCTTAATATGGATTTACTAAATGCTAATTGTGCAACAAATGCTGATCCGAATAGTAATTTAACAGAATTGACAAACGTGGTTGAAATACATGTCAGAACATGAAATTAAGTTATAACTACTTTTGTAAAGAAATATTTAAAAAAAAGAAAGAAAACAAACCCTGTGCATTTAAAGCGGACAGACATACAAAAACAAGTTTTGTTTATAGTTTTGTATTGAATTTAATTTAATGTTCACTAGACAGCTTTCTAAAGTAGTTGCTAAACTTAAACCTTTAACATATAAGAATTTCCTTTTTTTAAATTAGATATGGTTTTATTATAAACGCTTTCAATTTCTTTTTATAACTTCCTGCATTTTTATGTTTTAGTCATTTGAAATTTTAATTTGTTTAATTGTATAAAAATATTTAGAATTTTTTTTTTTTACATTTTATAAAAACATTTTACTATAAACATACTTAAAAATACACAAACACAAAATTATATTTGACCAATATATGTACATTTAAATTATAAAAAAAAAAAAAAAAACATTTTGCATACTTTGTAAAAATCCTAGCTAGTTGCAATAAATTGTAGTAAATTTGTTTTGGGACCAAAAGAAATTTTTTTTTTTATTTACTTTACTTTTTTAAGAAAGTAAATTTATTTTAATTTTTATTATACACATTTAATTTTTTTAGTTAAGAGTAATAATATTTAGATGTTTTTAAAAAACTTTAATGTATTTTTTTTTTTTTTTTTTTTTAATAAAAACGCATGTTTATCCGTTCATTATTAGCTATGACAATAATAAATTGCTAGATGTATGTTTGTAGATATATAAGAAGAAAAAAAGTGTTCATAAACTCGATTCATACAAGCAATTGGAAAGTATGAGTTTCGATTAATCGTCTAAAAGAAAATAATCCAAATAACTATACATACCATTTTCGAAAAATGTTTTCCTAATTTTTTTTATTTCTGAAAATTGTAGCTTTTAAATTCGAAGTAATTTTTTAAATACATAAATATAAACTGGGGGGCTGGCTACTCCTTATTGCGATTCGAAAGCAATTTCGATGCTAAAACTAAATGACAACTTCAAACTTTCGCAAAATTTTTTGAAAATTAAGCATACTGGCAATAAAAATGAAAGATGGCGCAGATAGACAGTAATGAAATGCTAAAATACGTAAAAATATTTGAAATAGAAAGATTTAAATAAAGTAAATGAATCAGAGCCACGAATAACGTTGTAAAAGCCACTTTTAACCGTTAACATTACTCTCGTACACTGTTTAAACCTCAAATCACCCAAAATTTTGCACCTTAAAGCCTTTAAAAAGGGCATACAAAGAGTCAGCTAGTGGAAGAACGTTGTAAGTCACTTACACATGATACAAAGTAAATGGTTTTAAACGTGGAATAACGTTTTAAAAGCCATCAGTCATGATGCTTTGTGCAGTGGAAGAACGTTTTAAATGACATCACGATTGTGGATATGAAACCTTTTTCCACTAAAAAAAAGTTATAAACTGTAAATTTGCATGTAATTTAAGTTTTAAATTTGTTGATATTTTGCATAAAATTTTTTATTATCATTATTTTTAATAATCTAAAAAAAAAATTAATAATCTTTCCTGTTAAAAACGTTTTGTTGCTCTCCCGAAAAAAAATTATTTTGTAACTTAAAACGTTATTCGCGGCTGTGCTTCAAATAGTGATGATTTGCGTAAAGAAAAAAATTAAAAGATTCGAAAGACAAATGCGCAAACGCATTAAAGAGTACCAATCGCTAGATTAGCCACCATTTTCTTTCGCATCGCAATAAAGAGTAGTACCCCTGATGTCTCTGACATATTCTTTAAGATCGCTTAATTTTTTTGTTCTTTCGGAGAGACCAGGGGGGCTACTCTCTATTGCGATGTGAAAGAAAATTGTAGCAAATCTAGCGATTGGTACTCTTCAATACGTTTGCGCATGTGTCTTTCGCATCTTTTAATTTTTTTTCTTTTCGTAAATCATAATTTTATTTTATTAAAATTTTCCAATTTCAAATATTTTTAACACACTTTGGCATTTCATTACTGCAAATCCGCGCCATCTTTAATTTTTATATGCACTATCGCTTCATTTTCCGAAAATTTTGCGAAAGTGATAGAGAGTACCAAGTTGGCATTTAGCTTTCGCATCGAAATTGTTTTCGCATCGCAATAGAGAGTAGACCCCCAGATCGTCTGAAACAATACGATAGTGTCGCAATGAGTCCGTGATTTTTAAAATGAAACATTAAAAATTATTTTATTTGTCATCGTAGTAAATACCTTTGGCACAACGTTTCACCAACTTTCAAAAAAAAGGATTTGTCAGGTTATCAAAATAGGCATTTGCTTTTCAGATAATTTTATCGGTGAAGTCAAATCTTTTTCTTGGAAACAACAAATAGTCATTTGGGGATTAATCTGAAGAAAAGGGACGATAAGAAAGCAATTTGTAGTCTAATTCAAATTTGTTTGTATTGCAATTCTTGATGAGTGGTTAAATTTTTTTTTTTCATTTAATGTTCAGATCACTAGTAGTTGTTGTCAAACACAAACCAAATGACGCAGCTTGTTAAAATTGTAACAGCCCAGGCAGAAAAAGACAAGCACCACGACGCTGTGCCGACGTTGCAGGGGGTACTATCAACATCAATACAACGCACTGTTTACCAAATTTACAATGTTGTCACAATATTAGAATGATAACGCCAAATGTGCGTCTTCCAACTCTTCTTTAGTGTTATCACAGTACTGTAAATTTAAATTTACAATGTTGGATTCACGAATTTACAACGTAGTCACAACAATTTTCCGACTCTTATTTTCAGTATTGTTACAAATATAAATTCGCTAATAAACAAGCAAAAATTTGTTTATTTTCAAACCTAAAATAGTTTTTGTGTTTTCATTTTAATACGACACTATTAAATTAATCACCCCTATCGTGAATAATAAGTGGAATTTTTGTTCCCATGAAATTTTCATTTCCCTCGAAGGAAAAAAAGCAATCGTGAATCTCATGTGAAAAATTTTTCACGCTATCAATTCCAGTGAATGTAAAAAAAGAAGAAATATTAACAAAATTCAAAATCAATGAAATTTTTGTTCAAAAATATTCAAGTATATATTTTAAAGAAAAGTTAAAATAATAAAGCAATATATTTAGTATTGAAGGGATAGTTTTATTACAACGTTAGTTGTTTGCACTTTTTAAATTTAATGTAGTAAAATATTTTCCAAAATTCTGTCACTAAGTCAATCGAAAGTTTCACAAATCCGCAGGCAATCTACCTGTTGCTTTGCATTTTGTTGAGCAATATATCGATCGGTTTGTGCCTTTTTAACTTTATTAACCCTTAATATTCGATATAAAGGAGGAGCTTCTAACATACATGTTCTGTTCCCTAGCAAAAATAAAGTGATAAAATCTAAGGGAAATGTGAACAAATTACGAGGGAAAAAATTTTTCACGATAAGGGGAATTTTTCCCGTGAACATTTTTTCACGTTATTGTTCTCCTTTGAATTACATTTTTTCATGGGAGTTGTTCATGATTGCAAATATGGGCATTTCTCTAATGTCGAATGCGACATTCGTACGCCTAAAAAGTGAAAAAAACATATATCAAAACATTAATTTTATTTTGACAAAAGGCGAAACTTATAGCTCTTGATTAGCACCATAATTTGTGGTAAAGATTGGTTTTGAGCAATTGTTCGTTTTCAAGAAAATTAAAAAAAACCAAGGCATTTGCATGCGACAAAAACAGAAGTCGCTTTTACGGCAAACAGTTCAAACACTGATTTCAGCGAAACTTGATAAAATATTTTAATGCGACTAATTTAAAATGTTATGCATTGGTGTATCTTAATAATGCTTTTTATTTCATTCAAAAATATTGTGTAGTTTGTTTTTTATTTAATTTTAATCACTGTCGCACGCTACGAGTTGCATGCGACATTTTGTTCCATCATACTTTTATGTTTATTATTTTTAATTTTTAATAAAAACAAATAAAAATAAATTTATTTATCTTATGCTAAGTTCACACTTAGCTTTTTAAACGCGTTTAAGCAAAATGTTGATTTAGCTAATCAAAGCCGTTCCCATTACATTTAAGATGATTAAGATGACAGATGATAAGAAAAAAAACACACAACAAACACACAAAAAAACAACAAACCAATTTATATTTCTTTAAGGTATTAAAAATGTATAAAAACACTTTTATAAAGTTATCAGAAGATTATTTTAATCATTTTAATGATGAAATTGTGAAAATTTATGAATTATTTAAGGAAAAAAATAAAAACATTAAGCAGAAATCTTGGCCGGTTGTACACGATCATGTTGGCGATTCTACATTTGAGGTATGTTCAGTGGATTCTATGTGGTTTATGAAGTGATTTAGTTGTAATCATGTCAATTTGAAGTGATTAACAAATCACTTCAATGTATGGGTAATCATCTCGATTTTGAAGTGATTAGAGCTTAATCACGTTCGAGCTGCTTAAACGCGTTTAAGAACCCAAGTGTGAACATAGTATTATATGTATGTAAAGTATTTGTAAAGACAAAGAAAAGAAACTAACTTAACTTTATTTTTCTCGGCGCTGTTTTTACTTATCTACATTCAAACATTTTATTATTTGTATTTACATAATCAAAGAAAGATATTTTATTTATGCATTTTACACTTACGATGTCGCACGCTACAAAATTCAAATAAGTACCAAGAGCAAAGCGTTGATTTTTTTCCAACAAAATTTTTTTTATTTAAATCGCAATATAAATCTCTGTTTGTAACAAATATTTGCTTCGCATTATACAAATACCTATGACGCACTGATAACAAATGTTATTTTTCAATGTCGCACGATACATCAAAATATATGGTAAAGCAAAGAAAAAATTTACCGTAATTGGCAATCGCATCGTTCCTTTTACATTTTTCTTATATTCTTTGAATATTAACTGATATTTAAAAAAGATTTTTAAATGCATAATGTTTCTCATTTAGATCATTTAGCAAAACAAATCTTGCAATAGAAAGGTTCAAAACAGAACTTCTGCACTTGTTCGACTTTGCATTTGAATATTTCAAAGTGTGTTATGAATAAATGTAAAATTTGTTTACATTATTGAAAGTTGATAGATTCCCTATAAAAATATGTTAAAACAACATACTTTTATAGACTTTGAATTTTTTGGCTGCGGTTGACATTTCTGGAGAAATGCCCATATGTGAAAAGGGGAAAAATTACGAGGGAAAAATTTTTCACGATAGGGGTGAATAAGACTAAATTTTTGTATATGGGCATTTCCTGGGGTCACGAACGTACGTTCATACGCTTTTGATGTACAGATAATATAGAAAACAAAACTTTTCCTAACATTTTTTTGCGATTCGATAGCATTTCGGTAGCTCTATGTTTAGTACGAAAGTTTAAGTTTTCATAATAAAAGAGTTATAACCGTGTGGTCACGTACGCAAAATAGAAGTCAACTTCGGCTGACAGTAGTGAAATGTAAAATCTGCGTAATGAAACGGAGTTTTCAAAAGTGATTAATTTATTTTAAAAGTGTATTAACGTAGGTCTCCATCCAGTATTTACAAAATAAAATATCTCTCTTGGTTTTTGTTTAATTGGCTTATGTACCGGTCGCGAACGTACGATTTTTCCATATGTTTTTTTATTATTATCAGCACGCATTTTCCCATAAATGTCTTCAAATTTCCTTAACAAAAAAAACTTAATACTCCTTTTACAATTGATTGTAATGGAGAGATTATGGGGAAAGAGTGTAAACATAACATATTTCTTGCATGTAAAATAAGTATATGAAAATGTCTTTAGAAGTAGAAAATACAGGAAATTATAAAATTTTCCAGTTTCCAGCCCAATTTCCTCAAGTAAAACAGCTCAGATATGCTAGGAAACCAATCTTTTATAAGAACATAGACTTTTTTCTAATAATTAACAATAAAAGACGATGATAATCAACATTTTATTTCTTCGTCCTGTTAGATCATTCTGGGGAAATGCCCATATACAGCGTTGTAGCGGTATAGAACTATTATCAACACGGTATTAGAAAATTAAGGTTTAATTCTTGTATATACAGTGTTGTAGCGGTATAGTTTTATGGTAAATACGACTTTAAAAAACTAAAGTCGTATATTTGTATTTAGGGCAGTGAATAAAAATGCTGCTTGTGTGACGTCGACACATGTACACTATAAACTTCTTTGTGTTGTCTGGGACAATGTACGTTCGGCTGTTGCTTTGTTGTTATTTCGTCAACACAAGCATAAATGTGATAGTATTAGTGTGCCCTTCACTGATTTAGGGTGTTGTACCGGTGTTGAGTCTTAATTAAAAACGGTATTAAAAAACTAGGGTTGTAATTTTGTATCTACAGTTTTGTGATGGTACCATATTTTTGGTAGAGTCACAATTTTGTATTTACGTAATTTCTGCCTGGGAGGATTAAAGATGTCTCTTGTCGGAAGCTGTGTTGCCCTTTCAGTTAAGGGGAGAAAAATTCAACAAGTCGTGGACTTATTCAGCCTTATTGTGGTTGTCTTTTTCGTAAACGATTGTTACGTTTTTTGTAGTAGATTAAAGAACAAAGGTTGTGTGTTACTTTAATCTATTACAAAAAGTTTCACAATCGTATACGACAACCAAAATAAGGCTGCATTAATCCATGACTTGTTGAAATTTTTTTAATTTTTCGCGAAATAGAAAAATCTCATCAACAAAAGTGACAAATTTAAATCCAAATCTCCCGACACTTCTAGATGATAAGTAACTTCTGAGCAATATCCAGTTGTTTTGATTATTTATAAAAAGCAAATGAACACTTTTTTTTTATTAATTACTACATATTTTTTTATTTTTTAATTATTTCTAAAAAACTAAAACAAAATATTTTTTAATAAAAAACATATTTATAAAATAACAACAGAAAGTGTTTTTAATTTGCCAAAAGTTTTAGTAAAGTTTCATAATTTTTTTGAATTATCTGTGTAATTAGTTAGTTTTATATTTTGCTAAAACAACTACTTGTAAAATTATTGTAGCTTTGGCGATGGTATAAGTTACCCAATGCGTCATTGCGAAGAGGACACTGAAACATTATTGGGTCACCATGCTGACACACGCATTGATATGGAAGATGAAGTTGATATATTCCCAGAGACGAGATTTCACGACAGTATAATACCATAGTTAATACTGACCGAAGATAATGTAGCCACCTATTATATATGATCAAAGAAAAGTGGATTTACAACGCTAATACTCTTTAAACTGTCTCCTCATTGTTATAATTTACTTAGAGAAGAGACACAAAAGTATTTATTGTAAAAAAATGTTAAGTATTAAATCTGATTAGTACATATTAGGAAAATACAAAACGCAAAGAAGAATGTGTGAAGAATTGTTCCAAAATGTTTTTAAGTATTGTTGTTTTTTTAAATATATATAGGTGGTTACATTTAATTATAAGAGTATATAAATTTATTATCAATAACAGAGACAAAGAATTGAATTTGTATTTACACACATACATATGTACAATCGTACAGGCTTGCGTATACCTTCATATGTATGTGAAAATAGTTTTTGTTAAATTTAAATATAAAAATGTAATTCGAAATTAACGTTTAATTTAAATTTCGATATTTTTTTCTTATAGAAAAAAATTTTGAATTCTAATAAATAATGAAAAATAGCATTTGTTATAGATTGTACATAAGTAATACCTCATGTAAACAAAAACCAAAATGTGCAAAAGAAAAACAAAACAAATTACATACATATATGTATATGTATGTATTTGTAATAATAAATAAAAACAGCCTTTTATAAATATATTGTATTAAGAAATCAAAAACAAACTTAGAAGTAATCAAGCCTATCGTGAATAAAAAGTAAACAGTTTTTTTATTAGAAATTTTGTTTTTCTCCATATTTTTTTTTTTTTTTTTTTTGGGAAAAGGAAAATAACTTCCAGGGAAGTTTTGTTCACGATAGGAATGAATGTTTGAATAATATAAAAAAAGAATAAAAAATCCCTACTGCTTCAACGATCATTAATTACACTGTGATAGTCGAAAAAATAAACTTCGATAAATCCTTTTCGAGCTATTAGGGGGGAGTCCCCTGAGTACGAAAGTACATTTAGAAGAATACAGTCGAATACAATTTTTGTAAATAGCGCAGACTTAGCTATATCCATGAAAAATGGATATATACCGATTTCTCAAAAACTGGAGGCAATCTGACACTTCCAAATGTACTTTCGCACTCAGGGGACTCCCCCCCAAATAGTTCGAAAAGGATTCATCGAAGTTAATTTTTTTTTTTCGGGTCAAAAACTATCACAGTGTTTTATAGAATAACTAACTATTTAGGCTAATTTTTTTATTTTTTTTTTTTATTTAAAAAATATCAAAATTTAACTAAAACATTAAGGGCCATTATTATAACTTGGCGTTAGATGTTATCCGACAGTTAACAGACGCTTTTTAACAGATAACACATTATTATCTGTCAATTTAATCTTAACTTTAGCTAACTTCAAGTTGTAATAATGGCCCTAAAACGAATGTTGTTGAATTTCGTTTTTAACCATTATGTATAATTATAAGTAGATATTTATAAGCATATCACACTTGTTCAAGAAGAGGGTTTTAACTCGAAATTTATTAAATATTAAAAGCATACGAAAAAGAATTGTTAAACCAATCGTTTCATTCCCAAAAAGTTAACGAAATAGCAAGATATTTACACAGCGTTATATATGAATATTACGTGCCGTTTATCCGCAAAAACTGAAGAAAGAAAAATTTCGAGTTAGTACTCTATTGTTGAACAAGTGCGATTCATTGATTTTATAATTATAACACTGCTTTACAAATTTTTAATTTGGAAAAATACCAAGAACGCCACATGCCTAGATAAGTTAATTGGATCCTCCTGAACAATAAAAACGCTGTAATTTTTTTCCTAAGTTTAGGTAACGGTACTTTTGTGTTTTTCGGTGTATGGTCCCACTGAAACACTTGTGGAGCCCAACCAAAAAGTCCGATCGAAATAAATTTCATATCGTCGGAGAGGTAATTGAATGCCTTTTCTATCTGATAAGAAATGGCTGAGTTATGGCACCTCAAAGTTCAAATTTTGCCTATTTTTTAAGTTTTTTTTCAAAATTTTTCACTTTTATTTCGTTTTTTTTGTTCTACGTTATAGTAAAGATCTGGAATGTTTTATTTTTTAACCAAATATTTTCATCTCATATAAAATTCCGTTTTTTTTTTAAATACGTTAAAACTGATGGACGCCGAATATAGTGTGTGAACAATGAAGATAAAAATATTGTCGTTCCACAAAGTCCTTAATAAAAACTTTATTTTTCATCAGATTTTTTTCAAATTACGCTTAAAATGTTGGTAATTAAATAAACTATTTGGTTAAAAAATAAAACATTCCAGATCTTAACTATAACGTAGAAAAAAAATTAAATAAAAATGAAAAACACAAAAGTACCGTTATCTAAAAAACGTTTCTTATGGCGATTTCTTTTCTGAGAAATGTGTTGCATAAATGTTACATGCTCTATCTCTTTTGTGTAGAGCATGTAACATTTATGCAACATATTTCTCAGAAAAGAAATCGCCATTAGAAAAAAAATTACAGCGTTTTTCGTGTTCAGGAGGTCAAAATTAACTTTTCTAGGCATGTGGCGTTCTTGGTATTTTTTGGCTGTAAACCAGTGTAATTTATGAAAGTTAAAGAAATTTTCTGTCAGGTAGTTAATAAAATCTTTAAATGTGGTTTAAAAAAATATTTAAATAATGTGTGGACTAATACTGTACATAAGTATATTTGGCACCGGTGATTGTATTTAATAGAATTTTAAATAAAGTTATATTTTACAATAAGTAGGTATGTATTATTTTTAAAACAATTAAATTTGTTAAGTTCGTAAAAAATGAATAATAATAATAGTTAAAAGAAAAAACCACTTCTTAATTAATTTTAACTGGTGCACAACCTTTTTTTTTTTTGTTTGAGCTAAAATAATTTTTTATTTTTTAAAATTCTCTTTTATGGATAATAGAAATGGATTTTAAGAAAAATAAATTTTTATTTAAATAAAATACAGGGATCAAATTTCGGCATTTGATATTGATCAAAATTACAATTGAATTTAAATAGTAATTTCGATCGATATCGAATGCCGTAATTGGATCTCAGGTTTTACGGTAAATTTGAACTATTTATAAATCAAACTGAACCCTTTACAAAGCCGATTGAAATTTTTGCAAATCAAATTAAGCCTTTTACAAACTTCAATAAAATTAATGTGCTTTGTAAAGGCTTCCATTTGCTTTGCAAAGGGTTCTATTTGTTTTACAAAAGGTTCAATTTTAACTGAAAAACTTGCAAAAATTATATGAATTAATTTCAAAAGATTTTGTTATTCGTGCTTAATTCCCAGTTTTTATTCTTGATAAAAACACTTGAAATTTATTGTTGATGGGATAAGCTATTCCTATGCGCATTTCACTGGTTGCTTAGGCCAGATCATCAGGAAACTTCATCCATAAAGATTTTAGAAAAACTAAAGATATTAAACCAAATTTAACTGTTAAACGTATAAGACTTATAGCAACAGTTCTTGTAATAACCAGTGAAATGCGCATAGGAATAGCTTATCCCATCAACAATAAATTTCAAGTGTTTTTATCAAGAATAAAAACTGGGAATTAAGCACGAATAACAAAATCTTTTGAAATTAAAATTTTGTATTCCCAAAAATTTAAATTACTTTTTGATAATTATATGAATTATTATTGGTAATTAGGAAGAGTGATGATTAATAAATGTACTGAATAAATTAAAATAAATAAAAAAAAAGCCAATTGCCGTTAAAATTTCTCATTTTTATATTAAAGATAAACATTATAATTTGTGTATATCGTTAAAAATATTTAATCAAACCTACTCAGATCATCCGCCAAATTTTTTGTTGTATTTTTTTCTGATTTACCCCCTGGTACAACTTCAAAATCCATATCATCATTATTAGCGCTTATAGTAGTTGCTAAGGAATCTTCTGCCTTTTTAAAAGGATTTTTCTTGGATTTTTTGTCTTTTTTGCTAAAAGATTCTGCCATAACTGAAGTTTCTTCAACTTTATTTGCTTTTTCTTCATTTTGTTTTTGTTTAAGGATAATTTCAGCATTTTGTAATGTGTTTTCTTCTAGACGTTGGCGTTTTCTAGCTAATTTATTCTCTCCTGGTCGTGGTATTATACTGCCTGTATCTTCACTGCGTGGCAAAGCCTCTTTAATTAATTCTTCTTCAACACAAGGAATTTCGGGATCTAATTTTTCTTGTATGGCTGCCATTGCAATTAAAATAGCTTCTTCCGTTCTTATTGTTCGAGAACCCTGTTTAGGCAACACGTTAATGTAATGATCGAATAGCAATTCGGGATCGTCAACTTGTAATTTATCATCATTTGCTAAAGCCGCCTCCAGACCTTGAAGGCCGCCAAAAACCAATAGTATATGATTGAATTTTAGGGATTTAGAAGGTACTTCGTGAACGTTCGCACCACGATCAGATGTACCAACGGTGAAATCATAACCTCCTTGATATGGAGATTTCGTAAATATTTCCGATATTGAATGAGCGATGCGTACATTATAACCCCAATAGATACCAGTTTCACGCCGTGGCTCATCAGGACTCACAACTGTTCCTCGTTGTTTGCGAACGTTTTCTACATATTTTTTATAAAACATTTAGTTAATTAATAAAAAGATGTGATAATAAAAGCTAGCATATACACAAAATCGGGCATGTTCTAGAAATCGAAAATAAGTAAAATTGAAATCGAACGAGATTTTTAGTTAAATTTTTTACAAAATAACAGTTGTTTTTTCTGGTTTTAATAGTTGTTCTTGTAGAAAAAAATTGGTCTCAAAAAATGAAGTAGCTTTATAAAAAGGAATATTTTTATGAACTTTAATTACGTCGTTTTTTAAATTTGCTCGATTTTAAAACAAAACTTGCAAGTCTAGACGATGACTTAGAATATCGTACATAGAAAATTTGTAAATGCAAAAAGACAACGTTTGATCCACATATGGAATTACAAAATTGGCAACACCCGATTTTGTGAGAAAAAAAAATTAGATTCCTTAAGTTATCAAAGTTACATCATATTATACTTTATAACCCGTTTCTAAGATACATAAGTACATATTCAACATAATTGGTTTTATTAAAAAACGATTCGGATAACGGCTAAATTAGATGTTAATGGTAGTGAAAAATCATCCAAGTGTTTAATACCCATCAAATAAAAATCGCCAAATGATAATTTAATTATTAAATAATATTCCCAAATATATAACATACATACTTATAACCGAAGTATATATGTACATACAACCAAATCATAATAATTTCACTTACCATTGGCATTGTCGAATTTGACTGTAACTCTTAGGCCAGCTGTTAAATCTTTATTTACCAAAACATCATTTAGCAGACCAACATTCACATATGAATGACCGGGTTTCGCTTGCTTTTCTGTTACTATTCCCTCGCGGTAGCGGAAAATATTCTGTTGACGTAGATGATGGGGAGCATCAAGAGGATTCAATAGTCCCGAGTATTTTAAGTCTTTGTGCAAGGGAAAGAAAAACTTTCGTAAATACTGGGGACATTCTAAGTATTGCAAGATGCGTGCTAGTTGCAAACAGCTACTGCGAACCGTGTGCGATGTGTTTTCATCGGCATCTTCATTATCAACGTCATAGTTACGTTTTGTCTCGCGTGCTGTCGCCAAACCTATATCATCAAACACAATCACTTCATTAACTCTAAAGATGCAAGCAGCTCTAGCTATTTGACCCGCAACATACGTTCTCAATTCCACAGACTGGGCATTTTCCAATATCGAACCAGGAACTGCAATTGTTATTGTAGATGGATTAGCTTTATTTTCGGCAGAATTGCTCTGTGTTGTTGATTCTTTCTCATTTTTTTCCTGTTCTATTTTCTGCTTCTTTCCCATCTCCTTCAGAAGTTTTTCATGTTTTCTCTGCTTCTTTAAAGTTTTGCGCTCTTCATTAATTTTTTTCCATGATTTATGGACTTCAGTTGGTTTTGCATTATTCACTTGTATCATATTTCCAAATTCTTTCAAAAAGAATTGTTATTAAAAGAAAAATTTTATTTAATTTTTTTACTGCACGTGTTTTTTCCCAAGAATATAAATTAAAAAAACAAAACAAATCAATTCGTGATGCCATGTTTTTATTAAACATTTAATAATCAGTCTGGCAGGGGTAAAAACAGATTATAGGGCCATGTCACAGAGTACAATTCCGTTCGGAATGATTCCGTTCGGAATTGAAGAACACATATTTGTTTGTTTATGGAAAGTGTATTTTGATAGTTTTATGGCTTTTCAGATACAGACAACTCCCATACCGTTTATGAAAACAAAAATGGTTTCATTCCGAAACATTTTTTCGTCATTTACTGAAGCACCAAAATACGGAATGAATTCCGTTTCCGAACGGAATTGTACTCTGTGACATGGCTGATAATCAGGGCTGCCAGACATTTTTTCCAAGCATTTCTATTCCAAGGTCCTATGCCCATGTTCTGTAACTCTCGTGTCGATAAAGTTTTCGATTGAAATGTGTGAAATGAAACAAAAATGTCATAAATTGAAACAAACAGCTGTTTCTCTCACTTAACTGTGTCTGTAACTTTTTTTTGGCGAGTACAAGCTGTCACGTAAGGAAATTACTCGCCAATTTACAGAAAAAGTGTTTCTGTATCATTTTGGTGAGAAAAGTTCCCGCTTTGAACTGTCAAATAAACTCACGAATAACAAGTTAGAGTGCTATATTCGGCTGTGCCGAATCTTTGATACCCTCCCCCGACAGTTCGAATGTTTAAGGAGTAATATCTGTATGATGTGATTATTATCTTAAACTGTGACGATTTGTTATTAATTATGGTTTTAGGCGACTAAACTGTTTTCCGGTAGTAGGGTTTATATGGGGCCTAGGGTAAATTATGGACCGACGATCATCACGAAATTTCACAGCGTCATTTCTAGTCCTTTAAAACTGTGACGTACCAATTTCTGTTATGATAGCATTATTAATTATGGTTTTAGGTGTACTGAACTGTTTTCCGGGAGTAAGGTTTCTATGGGGCCTAGAGTAAATTATGTACCGATCTTCACGAAATTTCACAGTATCATTTATAGTCCTATAAAACTGTGACGAGCCAAAATTTGTTATGATTGCATTATTCTTTACGGTTTTAGGCGTACTAAACTGTTTTCCGGGAGTAGGGTTTATATGGGGCCCAGGGTAAATTATGGACCGATCTTCACGAAATTATACAGTTTCATTTCTTGTCCTATAAAACTTTGATGTACCAAATTTTGTTATGATAGCATTATTTTTTACGGATTTAGGCGTACTAAACTGTTTTCCGGGAGTAAGGTTTATATGGGGCCCAGGGTAAGTTATGGACCGATCTTCACGAAATAACACAATTTTATTTCTTGTCCAATAAAACTTTGATGTACCAAATTTTGTTATGATAGCATTATTTTTTACGTTTTTAGGCGTACTGAACTGTTTTCCGGAAGTAGGTTTTATATGGGGCCTATGGTAAATTGTGGACCGATCTTCACGAAACTTAACAGTTTAATTTCTAGTCCTATGTAACTGTGACTTGCCAAAATTTGTAATGATAGCATTGTTAGTTAGGGTTTTAGGCTTAATATACTGTTTTCCGGGAGTAGGGCTTATATGGGGCCTAGGGTAAATTATTGATGAAATTTCACAGCGTGATTTTCCGTTGAATAAAACGAATTGTTGCGAAATCTTATATCATTCTGTGCATTTTTCCACCATTTATGTTAGTTTTTGTAACAAAATTATCAATTTTTTTTAGGTGGTGGTTCCACATTTTGATTCATAGCTCAGATCCTATTGAACCGATTTTGCTGAATTTCAATCCCAAACTGCTTAGGATAACTACAAGCAATTTGACACCAAGTTTGTTGATTTCTTTTGAGTTTTTCGAAAGTGAGCGTGTTTTCAACAGACGGACAGACGGACAGACAGACGGACATGGCTAAATCGACTTAAAATTACTCAAGGACCCAGAATATATATACTTTATAGGGTCTGAGATGAATAGTAAAAAAGTTTCACACGGAATGACAAACTGAATATACCCTCTTCACAACTAATTGTGGTGGAGGGTATAAAAATGGGGCGAGAAAAAATTTTAACACTAAAAAACAATTAAAAATGCAAAATGCAAAGAATAATAATAATAATATTTTATTCTTGGCACATTTTTTATTGTTTTATTATTTTGCTTTTAACATTTTTATAAAATATACGAATGTCTTCAAAGCTCGTTTGCAAACAACAAACATTAAAGTCGCTCTTTACACAATTTGGCATAGCCGACGGTTGTGTTTTCGCCGCCGTCGTTGAAAAATTTTCAATTTAAGTTAATTTTGGTCGCCTTCAACGATATGTGTTACTGGCGTTCTGAACGTCTGCAATGTCACATCGGCTTCGAGTGCAACATTATGACATTTATAACGTAACGACGTAATCTCTTTTGTAAGTTTTCGACATGAGTTACAGACACACATTTTTCTCACTTTTCGAGAAACGATGGAATATTTTGTTTCACATGTTTTCGATGCAAGAAGTTCTCACTAAAGTTACAGAACATGGGTACAGGAGTCTATGGCCTGGCTATGACTCGGTCTCGGCAGGACCGGTTATCACGGGTCACTGAGTGATAGGGACTCATGCTAGGAGGATGGGTCTTGCGTATAATGACTACTGCAGGAGTTGTCATGATGAGGAGGAGGAGACGGTGTTTCACTTCCTCTGCCAATGCCCCGGTCTAGCGTGCGTTAGGGTGAGGCATTTTGGGAGACCGGAATTAACATGTCTGGACGATTTGTCCAATGCGGGACTGAAATCGATCTCCCTGTTCTGCAGGGAATCGGGGTGGTTCGAGACTGCGGTGGCCTCTGGGGAATAGTCTGGTGGATACTGGCTGACCCTTGTCACTGGCTAGGGGTATCACAAAGGGACCGCTATAAGGACCCAAGTGAGTCGTCTTCGTGACGGCTACCCATTTAACCTAACCTAACCTTCTATTCCAAAAATAAAATTGTCAAGATTTCAGAAAATTCAGAAATCAATTATTTATTTAATCAAAGTTATTTTTGGGAGTACAAAATTTATTATTAATAATATTTCTGTATGACGTACTAAATTCCCAATTTTTTTTTTTTTGATAAATACACTGAAATTTATTGTTGAGGGAAAGCTAGTTTCTATGCATATTTCACTGGTTGCTTAGGCCTGATCATCAGGAAACTTTTTTTCCAAAGATTTTAGAAAAGCTGAAAATATTATACAAGTAAAACTTAAAAGCGAATAAGAATTATAAACTCTCAAAGTCTTTCTTGTAACAATATCAAATCTTAAAAAACAACAACAACAACAGTTTATCTTTTCATACATTCCTCTGCAATTGGTTGGCTTTTTCCAACTCGAATTGTAATTGTAAGTGGGTAAAAAGAAAAAACAAAATTTAATCCAAATTGCTTCATTCATTTGTGAAATATAACAAATTTTCGCAATTTTTGCGCAGCCTTCCTGCTCTTTCGTCGCAAACTATTTATTTTAAAACGATTTTTTGTGTTTTTAATAAATTCGCTTTAAATTTTTTCAAAACAATAAAATTACATAAATGTGAACAACAACGATGGCATTTATTTCATATGTTTACTGTATTACCATTCTTTATTTCTACAATTTTCTTTATATTAAAAACAAACCAAAATTGCAGTCAACCCCCCCTTCCACATGCAAGTGCAAGTTCGAAAAACTCAATCCACTCACACTTTTTCACTAACATTCACACAATTTTTGTACTTTCAGCCAATCGGCTCGATTTTTCGTTGATAATACGTATACACTACTTGCAAATAATTACTTGCATGTGGAAACGTAGGGTAAAGCTGTAAACAAGGCCTATCCAATAGGTATGTTTACATCTACAACAATACAAAAAACAACAGGCCTTTTGTTTGTATAAAATTCCTCGCCTTTGTCAAAATCTTTCTACTACATAGAGAAAACAAAAGGAAAAATTTGTTTTGTGTGCATGTATGTGTGGCAAAAAACCAAAAACGTAAACAAAAATATACACGTATAAGTCTGAGTTCATACGGCTCATGTCTTATTGACAAGATTGCAACCTTATAGGCGAGAGGAACGAGGGGAAAAGAAACGAATACACAGATGGATGTACTGTCTTTACGTTTTGCTTTTTCATTCGTTGTTTAATTTTGTTATTGTTTTCAATATCAAAAAAGCATATGTCGTCAACATGACATGACTCATTTGAACGCCAATTTATTTATTTATTCCATTCTTTCAATACAAAGAAAGCCCATAGGGCCAATTCATGTTCAAAGAAGAAAATCTTGTCAATAAGACATGAGCCGTATGAACTCAGACTAAGAAAAATTTAAACAACTTTTGACATCGTTAAGGAATAAACCAGACCTATTGGATAGACCTTGGCTGTAAGTACATCTTCAAATAATAGAACAGCTGATTCGAATATCGGTTTTATTTGTATTCGAAAATAACAAAACCGAAATAATAAAATAGCTGATTGGAGTATCGGTTTTATTTGTATTCGAAAATAGCAAAACCGACTTGTTTTCATGACTCCAAATGAAACAAATATTGATTTGCAAAACTGACTTAAATTCTATGACACCCCTGATTAATTTGGATTTTCTCAATAAAAACTTTAAAAGGTGTAATAATATAAATTTGTCTACACGTAGAGTCTATGTTGAGAAAAAAGTAGTAACGTCAACGAATTGTCAAAGTATAAGCAGTACGAAACAAAAAATCGTCAATCGACAGGTCTGTATCAGCGTTGCCATTTTGGTGCCTTTCGGGTATTTTTTGGTGCTTTTTTGCTAATGCAATACCCGAAATTTTGTTAAATACCCGTTTTTGAAAAGCGGGTATTTATAGTGCTTTTAACAATTTCTCACAGTGCTTTTAAGTGCCTTTTACAATACAGTTAAACCTCGATTAACCGGGCCTCTATTAATCGGTTACATCTATTAACCGGCATGCGGTTCTTTTATTTTTTTTCCCTCTATTATCCGTGCTTCACCTCTATTAACCGTGCTTTACATGTATTATCCCTGCAGCATTCATATGTTTTTTGTTATGTTAATCTAAATCCGGTGTTTCCCCTTTTAAGTTAATGTTCCCACACATAAGAACATATTTGCGTTTGTATTCATTTAGTAAGTGAAATTTGAACATTTCGTCAGAAGAAATGCAAAACAGCATAAAAAGTCGAAAAATGTACAAATTTTGTGCATTCATGTAGTTTGATCAACCAAAGCATAATCAGTTAATATTTGATTTTGCATTTTCTTTGGGAATTTGTATGTTTGTTATAAAAATATGTGGTATATTTGAATCTGCAGTTCCATAAATTTAATGTTGAAATAAAAAAAAAATAAAAAAAATAATAAATTTCTGTATATATTAATATAACCTCTATTAACCGTGTATTTCGATTATCCGTGCTGGTGCCGGTCCCACGAGAGCCGGATAATAGAGGTTTAACTGTATTTATTTTTTTTTGTACCATTTTTTAAAACTTCGATTATATTGAAGATGATTAAGATGAGATTTGCTATTTGGGGTACAATTTTGGGAAGGCCTGTAAAGATTTTAAGGTTTCAAATGATAAAAAAAACTGATAAAAGAAAGTTGCATTCGTTTTACCAAAAACTTTATTTACGAGGTTAGAGCTAGGCTTCCTAGCAATTTGGAAATTTTACAAAACGTTTACTTTTTTGCGTTGACAACATATTTTGTTTATTAAAATTTGGGATGTTATTAAGTTTTATAAGGAATGGTCGGTCACTGCAAATTTTCGGTAATTGCAACAGGACAGATTTTTTCTAACTACGAAAATCTAGCTCGCACTTTATTACTGTTTTACGACCAATTCAAACCCAGCTGATGATGATCCAAATGATTTGGTTGATATAATTATTATTGAAGGTAATCTATGTATATATAAATCGGCTAAGGCAAAACAGTTAAGAACACTTTCTCCTCCGTATGTCAACCGTTTTGAACAAAATATACACCATTTAAGAGGTATATTTTATTAAAATCTGTTCAATAATTTCAGAGTTATAAGCGTTCAAAATTGTAACTAACAAAAATGCAAAATAAATAAATAAAAATTTATTTTCAATTATCAAATAATAAAAAATTAGGGTGATCGATTATTCGACATTTTTCAGAAACTTAGAACTTAGAAACATAATATTATAGGTGTAGATCCTGAGTGAGTGATAACCTATAAGATAAAAAATGCTGGTATTTTTTGTTTTTCATCTGGAACTTTTTGAAAATTCGTTAACATTCGACCTATAAAGATAAAATTATAAATTAAACTGGGTGAATAAGAACATGTTAGGGGAGCTTTTTGGTACTTTTCGTTGTACATCTGGTACTTTGATTAATTTTCGTTAATATTAGACATAGAAACATAAAATTAAACGTGCAACGTCCTGAGTGGATGACAATATATATAATCGAGACTTTTTGATACTTTTTTGTTTTTCAATTGGTATTTTTTATACGGAACTTACAAAATTAAATTAACTCACGTAGAAGATAATATATGAACCGGAGGTTGGTCCCTCGCCAAATCGATCCTCTTTGAAGGAAAAAATAAATTCTCGAAACAAATAAATTCATATATCGTCATCTTAAAGGCCTAATAACCTATCTGCAAAAATTTCAAAATTGAGTTTTTTATGGATTTTTATTCCCTATATCATAACGCATATGTGTGAAAAATTTTGAACACGCAATATTACAAATGACAAAGTTTTTGTACCTAGAGGACCGTTACGCACAGAAAAAGAGAAAAATAAGTCATAAAAAATCACGATAAAAGTTTAATTTTGTTGCATAGTGTAATTTAAACAAACATTAAGTCCTTGTTTTTGCTTAAACCAGTAAAAGAAACTACTACTGTAATTATTTAATGTTTATAATATTCATGTGTATAAAGAAATTTTTATTTATTCATACTAATTAGTACTGCAGATAGGTTATTTGGTTTCAGATTTTTACAATTCCAAAAAACCTAAGTGTCATAACATAAGCTGTGATTAGAAAAACAAAATTTTACCAACCGATATATATTACTGGTTTCATTTTAATCAAAATGTGTAATTTTCGTTTCAATATCGTTAATAGTTCCAATTTTATTACGTTTTTTCCCTCTCCTGTAAACTTTTGAAAACTGCAGATAGGTTATTTCGTCTTTTAGGTGACGATATACTTAGATGAATTATGTTTTCTTCATATTTACAAAAAAAAATTATGGGCGAATTTTGACCATAAGGCGAACACTAGTAATAATAAATTTAAAAATGTTTATATACAAATGTAAATATATTTATTATTTAATCTTAAAAGAAAATGGTCCCCATCAACGCCATCGCCTTTTTTTTAATTTTGGAGGTATATAATATTCGGCAACGAGTTTTGTGTTAAATTAAATTTAAAAAATGGCTTAGTGCTTTTTTACGCTTTTTTTTGTTCAAAATAGTGCTTTTTAGTGCTTTTTGCTCTCAAAAAGTTGGCATCACTGGTCTGTATAGGATGAACCTTGAAAACCTTAAACTGAAACACCCTGTTATTTATCAACGTAGTCAGTTTTGTTTACATTTTTAGTACTTTTGTTGCATTTAATAAAAAAATATAATTTTCAAAACAACAATTTAAATTTAACATGAGCCGAGAAGTTTTAGCGCCGCCATTAATGAGAATGGATCCAAATCGTTGTTACAGGGTTAATTTAATACATGACGATTTCTCAGCCCAGCAAGCTGTTAGGGCTCAACAACAAGGACAAGCATCAAGTAGAACTTATGCTGAAGAAGGTAAAATCTTTACATTCAAATTTACATACATATGTATGCATATGTAGTGTACTATCCAGTTGGCCCGATTGCCGTTGTCGACATCGTCGTCAATGATGTATGCACGATTTTCCCGTCTAGGTTTACTAGACGACATTTTACAGGAACTCGTCGTGCATCACGTTGTCTTCTATTTAGCTCTATGTGGGACAGTATGAGCGACATTGTCTTATAAGTTGTCCTCTATTAAACCCTATGTTGGACAGTATGAGAGACTCTGTCATGAATGGTATTCAATCAATGCTTGGTTTTCTTTGCTTCTTTTTTTTAATTGTTGTTTTAAATAGCTATAGAAAATTTACAAATTAGCTCTTACCAGTAAAACCGAAAAATGCTGATGAAATTATTCGCGGGTTGGAAAATGGATTTACAAGCAGATAATACTTCACTATCAACTTTAGCTTATAAGAGTCGAATATAAAACATAACAGAAATTAAAATTTAAAAAAAAAATGTGAAATAGATAACCATTTTGTCGTGGACGTCGAAATAGACGACATTGTCATGAATGTAGTCGTTGACGACAAAGTACGCGACATTGTCTTTCTATATGTAGTGAACGATTTTCGCGACACTTGTTCGAAAATGTCGCTGACGATTTGTTCCCGCTGTCCTTCACATGTCGTGCAGGAATTAACATTGTCGTGCATCCGTTTTCGAGGATGTCTTTAAGACGTGGCCAACTGGGTATTAATGTACCTACATATCGTCGGTCTCATGTAGAAAGGCCCTAACTCGATTTTTTTCGAAATTGAGTTTTTTAGTGATTCCAATACATTTCCCACAAATACACCTCGTCACAAAAATTTAATACAATAGCATCAAAAATATCAGTTTAACAAGCAATTGAAGAAGCCAGTTTACATTATGATACATACAGTTTCTATTATGTTTTTGCCTTCTCTTGTAAAGTTGCATTTATGTGAGTTAGGGCCTTTCTAAATGAGACCAACGATATGTACAGTATAAGTGATCATGGTCCAATCATTGGTCCATGGAAAAGATATTTAACTTTTCTTATTTGTACGCTTACTCGAATTAGATCTATATGGAGAAGATTTTAATGATGAATTGGACGGTGAAGTAGAATGCCAAATTGAAGAAACCAACAACGGCTACTTTAAATTAGCAATGCACGTAGCATCGTACGTTTTATTATTATCCTGATGGCTAATCAAGATGAGTATACAAAAATTTTGATAATATTTTTCATTTAGATCTTTTTACGGTGGCATTATCGGAAACAAAGGATCAACAAAGCGACGCATTGAATCTGAAGCACAATGTGACATAACTATACCACAAAGAAATACAACCCAAAAGGTTTCAAATTCTAAGATTATCATTAAAGCGAAATCACGAACCAATGTATTGTCGGCAAGGCGCAAAATTCTTTTCATTCTGACTTCATTGCGCAAGAGAATGTCTGCCACTCATTTCTATGGAGTAGCTTTAAATTTTGGTACAATAAAAGAAAAATTCATTGACTTAAGAAAACAAATTATGGCCGCTGAAATACCTGGTATTGAAGAGTCTATATTTCAAAGTGAAAATTGTATTCATCTAACATTTGGCATTTGTGTCCTAATGGATGATATTGAAAGAGCGAAGGCAGTAGAAATATTACAAAGTTGCCGGTATAAATAATTTCTGATTTTATTTTATATGATGCTAAATTAATTTATTTTAGGGAATTCCTTAACGATTTAAAACCACCTTTTACTGTGCGTGTATCTGGCTTGGAAATTATGAATGATGATCCCAGTTCAGTTCGTGTTTTATATGCATTGGTCGAGTCCGATGAACTTCAGGTGTTTGCTAATCGTTGCTTTGAACGTTTCAATCAAAGTACACTCGGTGTAAATGACTATAATCGTGATCATGTGAAGCTTCATATGACTGTTATGAATAATCGTTATCGAACTACAGATGCAAAAAGTTTTGATGCTCGTGAAATCTTGAAGCGCTGGAGCAATTTTGATTTTGGTACGGTTGAATGTAATGAACTGCTCTTGTGTGTTCTTGGCGGCTCATCGAAGGATACAAGTGTTTTTTACAAAATCACTGATTCACTAAAATTCTAATAGTTTAAAAGTATATTGGGAACAAAAAAAAAAAAAAAAAAGGAATAAAAATGAGTTCGCGTGACTTGCGATTTAGCACGCTCACGTGAAAAATAAATATCATTACCTTTAATGAAAACGGACTGCAGTCAAAATAAAAAAAATATTTTTCTTCCACTTTATATTTTTCATTGATTAGGAAAAATCAATTGTTGCTTTAACTTCTGATTCATTATGTTATGCGATGAAAAACCTTTGAAAACAAAACGATTTGAAACATAATACCGTTTTCAGTTAATAGTGGATTTGTAATACATATCCTCTTTTTTCCGGTCTATATTCTTTTGAATTTTATATTATGTATATACAGTTAAACCTCGATTATGCGGCTCTCGTGGGAACGGCACCAGCACGGATAATCTAAATACACGGTTAAAAGAGGTTATATTAAAATATACGGAAATTAATTTTTTTTATTTAAACATTCAATTTATGAAACTACAGATTCAAATATACCACATATTTTTATACAAAACATAAAAAACGTCATAGAGAATGCAAAATCAAATATGTATGTATGTATCATCAAAAACATTAAAATTGGGATTTTTACTGATAATGCTGTGGTTGATCAAACTACATGTCTGCACAAAATTTGTACAATGTTTTTTGCTTTTCCTGTAAACTTACAAGGAGTGATATTTGTTTTTGCATTTATTTAATTTTTTTATGTAAAATATTCTTTTATAGTACTTTGCCTCTTTGCTTTTAATTATTCTCTCAATAATTGGTTTTGAATACGATGCATCTGTATTTTATCTGCTTCTGATATAACTGGAGAATTTTTTGCAAACTTTCAACATAGCATTACAGGCCTCTTTCGCCTGTGCCAACGCTGGAGTTTCCATTTCAATCTCTTTTTGCTCAGCTCGATTGACCATGCTAACGATTTCATTATCAGATAAAATTGCAAACGGTACGACATCTGTACCGCATTCAATCCACTCTGAAATGTCATTAGTGGAACAACCAAAGGGAATTCCTATATCTGATTGTATTATAGGACAATCACTAACTGCATCTTCAAAAGCTAGTAAATTAGACCAAACGTTATTTAAGACCTCCATGGATACAGCATCCCAAGAAACAGCTGCTACCCATATCGCTATTTTTATATTTATTAATTTAATGAATTCATGTCTGTTACCTGCACATACAATTTTTGCACAATCGAGTTTGCTTACCAACTCCATAATTTTCAGGCAGCATTTGTGTGGTTATTTACTATTTGAAGAAGCCATCATTCCACAACAGGTGTTAGCAGATCAAATTTCACTTACTAAATGAATAAAAACGCAAATATGTTCTTATGTGTGGTTACATGAACTTAAAAAGAGGAAACATGATTTAGATTTACATCATAAAAAAAATATGTTTTTGTCGTAGTCATGAATCAAAGTAATTTGTGGTTATTTACTATTTGAAGAAACCATCATTCCACAACAGGTGTTAGCAGATCAAATTTCACTTACTAAATTAATAAAAACGCAAATATGTTCTTATGTGTGGTTACATGAACTTAAAAAGTTTTATGAATGCTGTACGGTTAATAGACGTAAAGCACGGTTAATTCAGGTATAAATATAAAGCACGGATAATAGAGCGACAAAATAAAAGGAGACGCATGCCGGTTAATAGATGTGTCCGAATAATAGAGGTCCGGTTAATCGAGGTTTAACTGTATGTTAATTTGACTGTATTTTGAACCAAGGAATTAAGGCTATAATACAGAAAAGGATTTAAAAATCTGTTGAAATTTATCACACCTGCTAAAAACGATCGTTTTGAAAAAAAATTGATTTTCTTCACATGCATGAACAGTCGCAGTCTAAGAGCCCATTTAGACAGGGAAATATTTGCAAGGGAAACATTTTGTTTTTTAGCATATTACGGGTGGGGAAGAGAGAATGGTTTTTGTGTTCGGTACCCGGCGACACGCTTTGTTCTGATTTTCTTTGTTGACATTTGTTTACTTTGCTTTTTGAAAAAAAAAAAAAAAAAACAAAAATATTAACAGGGGGCTATTGCGATGCGAAAGCTAAATTCCAAATTGGTACTCTCCATCACTTTCACAAAATTTTTTGAAAATTAAGCAATAACACTGTGATAGTTTTTGACCCGAAAAAATGAACTTCGATGAATCCTTTTCGAACTATTAGGGAGGAGTCCCCTGAGTGCGAAAGTTCATTAATAAAGCTAAGTCTGCGCTATTAAAAAAAATTTAATTGACTGTATTAGTTTTTTTTCGCCTTCTTAGCTTTCTTTTCCGGAATGTTTTGACTTTTTTTTTAAATTTCACGTAATTTAAACCATTAATGTCGATCAAAGGTAACAATTTTTGACCATTTTTAGCCATGGATATAGCTTTAGTATACATTTAAACAATTTTGTGTCAGGATTTAATTTAAACAAATAAATATTAACGTTATTGTACAAAGATATGTTATTAAAGTTACGTGAAATTTAAAAAAAAGTAAAAACATTCCGTTAATGAATGTTACGACGGCAAAAAAAACTAATACAGTCGAATAAAATTTTTGCAAATAGCGCAGACTTAAAGCCGTTACACACTATCCCACAAAGTCTTTCGTATTTTATGAAAATGCAACCCTGTCATGATAAGTTGTTATTGTTTTATGAAAATTTATAAACAATAATTAGATCAGGGAAGCATTTTCATAAAACACGTAAGACTTTGTGGGATAGTGTGTATCCATTAAATATGGATATATACCGATTTCTCAAAAACTGGAGCCATTCTGACACTTCCAAATGTACTTTCGCACTCAGGGGATTCCCCCCTAATAGTTCGAAAAGGATTCATCGAAGTTCATTTTTTCGACTATCACAGTGTAATTAATGAAAAATGAAAAAATAAATAGTGATAATTAACGAAAGGAAAAAAATAAAAAGATGCGAAAGACAAATGCGCAAACGCACTAAAGAGTACCAATCTCAAAATTTGCTACCCTTTTCTTTCGCATCACAATAGAAGGTAATGAAAAAACAAAAGAGAACTCCAGATGTTTTCCTTCCAAATGTTCGCTCGTCTAAACTCGGACAAAGCAAAAAACGAAAAGTTGTACACAACAAAAAACTTTTTATATTTCTAATATTGCAGTTTTCCAGGGCAAAGAACTTAAAGTCCAATATCTTAGGTTTGTTTGGGAGATATTGCTTCATATAATGTGCTACGTCCGTAGAACACATCTCTCATTTGCTGCAACGTTGTCATAACTCAGAAAAATACGTTTCGAAATAAACGTGTTTAACAATTTTATATGCTCGCAAAACTTAGACAAAATAACGACGCATATCTTTAAACAGGGTAAGTATAAGATATAAAGATGAATTTTATACTAAACATAGAGAGCAATTTAGCATTACCAACTCCAAAACTTCATTCCAGAAATCCTTCACACAAGGAATTTTGTGAAAGAACACATATAAGTATGTATACATATATCATGTCAATGTATTTTCCATGTAGCAGTGCGTTCAAAAAATTTTTTTATTTTTTCTGTCAACTTTGGCATAATGTTCGGTCTCATCAACTATTTTTGTCATTAGATCGTAAAATATGTTTAAAGCAAGAATTAGGTGTTGCGAAATCATTTTTTGGTTGTGGTTTCAGTTTGGAGTTGCCAAGAAAGTATTTATCTTTGTGCAACAGTAGATGGTTTTTTTCCAACGAACTCTCAAAATCACTGAGAGTTATGTCTACAACCAGGTCCTTATATTTGCAACATCCTGCGAATATTCCATGTAACTTGTCCTTGCAATTGGTGATAGGATTTTCAGTAGCCTCCGAGAAACATCATTCATGTGTGGCACATAACTTGAAGCAATCAATATTTTTATTTTATTTTCTTCAATTACATAACCGAGCCCTTAGGCCCTTTTATGGTTAATAAAAGCTACTAATTAGACGACAAACTGCGGTTATTAACAAAAAAAATATATAATAAACAATAAAAAATGTTAGTTATGTTTATAAAATTTAACGTAACTATCTTACAAACGAAAAAGAAAACTTTTTAAGTTAAAACAAGTTAGAGTGGTATATTCGGCTGTGTCGAATCTTTGATACCCTCCACCGACAGTTCGAATGTTTTAAGAGTAGTATCTATATGATGTCTATTTATTATTAACTAAACTTAAAAAAACAGACATCTGCATACAAATTGGTTGAGGTTCAGACATATATTAAATAATTGATTAACAATCAGAAAGTTTTACGACTTTTTTTTTAGCAATTTTTACTAGCTTGAGTAAAAAATCCGGATTCGTAACAGTTTAAACCGAACTTATGTAAATGATTTTCAGGAATGGAATTTATATTGGAGCCATGGTAAGCTATGAACCAATCATCCCAAAATTATGCAGAGTGATTTCTGGTAGTAAAGGACATAAATTTCAATACAGCGGAGAAATTAGTTTTAGCGTTTGCAGTGAATTTCAGAAGGCTGCTTTAAATGGATCTAAGGGTTATTATGGACCGTATATCACAAAATTGCATAACATTTTTTTTTTGGCCATATGAAGCTAAGTTGGAAGAAAGTTTACCGCAATATCTATATCTGATACGGTTTTAGGCGTATTTAATTATTTTACCAGAGTGGGCTTATACGAGGTCTATAGTAAATTATGGACCGATCACCACGAAATTTATTAGTGTGATTTTTAGTAATATAAAACTGTGATTTACCAAATTTTGTTAAAATAGCATTTTTAATTATGATGTTAGGAGTACTAAACTGTTTTCCGGTAGTAGGGTTTTGTAGTGTATCCCAATACACTTTACCAAATGAATATGGGCTACCCTTATAAATAACCAACATGCATAACAAAACAACTTGATACCACACATGCATTTAATAAAAACAAATCGTTGAACATTGATTTGTTAAAAGTGCAACATATGCAGTTTGGAAAATTGAGTGACTAATTTGAACACTCAATTTCCCAAACTAATGTGTAGTTTATAGAACACGAGCACCTTACTCGATTTAATTTTGACTACAAATCGGCAATACCTGCCTTGTAATTTTTATTATACAAAATCTCCTTTTGCCCTCAATCCATTGAGACTGGCAAAAGTAATTAGCGTGGCTAGTGGCAAACTCTGCCAGTCACAGAGATAATTCTTTTTTACGAAATTTTACAGACTTGTTTCTAGTCCTATAAAACTGTGATATACCAAATTTTATTATGATGGCATTATTAATTATGATTTTAGGAGCACTAACCTGTTTGTCGGTAGTATGGTTTATATGGGGCCTAGGGTAAATTATGAACCGATCTTCACGAAATTTTACAGACTTGTTTCTAGTCCTATAAAACTGTTATGTACCAAATGGGGCCTAGGGTAAATTATGGACAGATCTTCGCGAAATATTACAGCGTGATTTCCAGTCGAATGGAACGAATCTGCCAAATCTCATATCATTCCGTGCATTTTTCCACCATTTATGCTACTTTTTGTAACAAAATTATCAATTTTTTTTAGGTGGTGGTTCCACATTTTGATTCACAGCTCTGATCCTACCAAACCGATTTTTCTAGATTTCAATCCCAAACTGCTTAGGATAACTGCAAGCAATTTGACACCAAGTGTTTTTATTTCTTTTGAGTTTTTCGAAAGTGAGCGTGTTTTCAACAGACGGACAGACGGACATGGCTAAATCGACTTAGAATAACTCTAGGACCCAGAATATATATACTTTATGGGGTCTGAGATGAATAATAAAAAAGTTTCACACGGAATGACAAACTAAGTATACTCTCTTCACAACTAATTGTGGTGGAGGGTATAAATAAAGAAATTAATACATTAAAAAACAAAGACATAAAGAATAATATATATACTATTACCATCCCAGCGGTAAATATTGAAAGGACCGCAAGTAGCAGGCCTTTTTGAAGGCCTCTATACTCCTTTCTAAAAGATTCGCTTCGCATGATATCCTGCCTTCTGAAGTATGCCTTCTAGAAGGCATAAACTTCTTTTTAAAAGACCTTCTGAAATATTCAGTACACAGTCGCTACTCCCTTCTTTGAGAAGGGAGAAAGGAAGGTGTTCAGTTTTATTTACTTTTTACCCGAATCTAATATTATTGTCCAAAAGTGTTCAAACGTCTTATAGGAAAATAATTTGAAGATTCCTTATTGACCGAGAAATTTTGCTTAAAACTAAAAGTTTTTGGCGAACTATTTAAGTTATTCAAAATATAAATTATCATGAATAAAATTTCACATATAAATTTCCGAATGTGTGAAGAGTAGGTATCATGAATAAAATGTGTTGTGAAAATTTCCGAATGTTTACATTTTTAAACTCCGAAAAAATTTCTTTCGAATTTGCTTGTTTTCAAAAAAATTCACACGATTGTGAATAGCTCACATGTGAAATATTTTACCAATTTATGAAGAAAATAATTCACAAAGATTTGTCTGTCGGAAAAGGAAGAAAATGTAAGTTTATATTTAAAATTAAAAAAAAAAAACAAGTTAGAGTGCTATATTCGGCTGGGCCGAATCTTTAATACCCTCCACCGATGCTAAACTCCTTTCCGAAAGTAGGTTTTATATGAGGCATATGGTAAATTATGGGCCGATCTTCACGAAATTTTAGAGTATAATTTCTAGTTCTACAAAACTGTCACGTACCGAATTTTATTCTGATAGCGTTATTTAAAACGGTTTTAGGCGTACGGAATGACAAACTTAGTATACCCTCATTCACCACTGATGGTGGTGGAGGGTATAACAACGTTTCAAATGCACAAATTTCATTTACATACATTTGTAGGAGTAAAACGGTAAATAAGGAGCCAATAAGTATTTTTTAATAATTTCCTTATAACCGATTTCGCGATTTCAAATAAATTTTAGAATTTTTCGCAAATTTTTACCATGTTTGCGATAAGAGCTATTTTTACTGTAAGTTTTCTGATTCTTTATAGCTTTACCGATTATTAAAATAATATTTGCTATCACGCCTCGCTTAGCAAATTTTTGCGAATTTCCGTTAATTTAGCAATTTATACCAAAATTTTGCCATCCCTTATAGTTTTAGGGACTTTTAATCAACTTGTTTGAAATATTAAAAATTTTCGCGAATTTTCGCTATTTTCGGAATTTTTTTTTGTTATTTTCCGACATTTTGTTTCTTTTGCTGATTTAGCGATTTCAAAAAATTTTAGAGTTTGTTTCCAAGTTTGCAATTTTTCGCGAATTTTAGCCATGCTGGCGATAGAAGCGATTTTTTCCTATAAGTTGTCTGATTCTTAACAGCTTTAACGATTTTTAATAAATATTAGACTTTGCTATCCTACCACTGTTAGCAAATTTTTGCGAATTTCCGCTAATTTTGCAATTTTTACCGAATTTGTGCAGTTCTTTATAGTTTCAGGGGCTTTTAATTCATTTTATGGCTTGTTTGAAATATTAAATATTTTCGCGAATTTTCGCTATTTTTGCAAACTTTTCCGAATTTCAGCAATTTTCGCGTAGTTTTGTTGCTCTTTGAGGTAATCGTCTAAAATTACAAATCAATAGTAATCGATTATTGTCAATAACGATTCAGAAATACAACAGCATGTTGTTCGCGAAAATCTTCTTCCTGTCACAAAGCTTTACATTTTCAAATTTTCCCCAAAAAATTTAGTTCCATAAATTTCCAAAAACAGTTTTCTTAAATACATTAATTGTTTCTTGTTTACAATATATACATATAATATAATGACACAGGCTTTTAAAATCAGGTATGTTATTTTATTCACATGGAATTCATGATACGAATAAAAAATTTTATTCGGAAATTTTCACATGTGGAATTCATGATAAGAGTGATTATGCCAGGGTATCACACAATTTTTGGAGCTTTAACCGCAAAACCTCGTTCGACCTAAACTTCGTATAGGAAGGTGAGAGCTTCCAGAATCCGCTCCAGAGTATTTTGGTCTCCACCAGTAAACGTCTGAGTTATTTCCTTGGTACTCCACCAGTAAAACGTCCGAGTTATTTATGGTTCTCCACCAGCCACATTGAGTTTTTTTCTTTGGTTCTCCACCAGACAACACATTAAAACATCGAGGTTAAAAACGATTGCATATAGTTAATGTAGAAACCGCAAAAACTGTTACTCGGTACAGTTATACGACGCCGAAACACTAACCAATGCGGTGACAACGCAACAAAAGCAGACAAACAAGAACGACCTGTTTGTCCTTAAGAAATAATGACAAAAAGCGCGAGCTGCTTCTCCACTCAGAGCAGTTTTACGAGTGTTGACCGAGAGAAATTAAAATTTTCAACAATATAATCAGGGTTACCATTTACAATGCATTTATAGAAAAATAATAATATTCTAACGGCAATAAAATTTTCAAAAGATGTCCGTAGAAAGGTAAGCATATGCCGATTTACATGATCCCGAAATCTCAAACCAAAAACATAACGAATAATTCTGTTAAAAATACTTAAATTCTGTTCTTGGTCCTCTTCTGTTTATCATGTTTGTTAATGATCTTTTTGGGAACATAGCTAATAGAATGTGTATTCCATTTGCATTTGCTGACGATGTGCAGCTGTTGTTCAGTGGTACTGCGGAGTTTTCAGATGTTTTGCAGAACATGATTGATTATGCTGTTGGGTTATTGGTTGATTGGATAGGTAATAACGGCAATGATGTTTGGTAAAAGTGATAGGGTTGTTTTTTCTATTACATTAGATGGTCATTTGATTTTGTTGAGAAAATGGAATGCCTTGGGGTTATTGTTGATAAAAAATTGAGGTTTGAAAGCCATGTGAATACTATAGTTTCTAGGGTTAACTTTTCTTTGCGTAAGTTGTATAGTTTGGATTTAATGTTGCCTTTTTTTGTTAAAAGGCGGATTGTTCATAGCCTTATTATGCCATTATTTCTTTATGCCTTGGAAGTGTACTCGGGAACGTGTGTATATGTTTTGAAAAGGATAAGGCTGGTGTTCAATAGGGTAATAAGATATTTGTTTTCTCTTAGATTATGTCGGCATGTTTCTTCGTATGTTGTACGATTTCTTGGTTTTTTATTTGAGGATTTAGTTAAATTTAGGACGTTATTGCATTTTTACAAGTCATATAAGTTGCTGACGCCTAAACATTTGGTTGATTTGTTTGAATTTGGTAGATCTAACAGAAATAAGCAGTTGGTAATACCAAGATTAACTTCAGTTTTGGATCGTTCATTTTGTGTAAGAGTGGCTCGGTTATATAATAAGTAGCCAGGCTCTTTGAGGGTATTTAATGTCTCCCCTGATGTTTTTAAGGTTAAACTCTATCGTGAGTTTTCTGCATTGTCTGTTTAAAGTAAATGCTGTTCCTATCTGATTAATGGAACCCATAAGTAAGATCCCTAAGGTATACATAGTAGGACTTTTGTCTGACATTTTAATTAATAGCCTTATGTATTTTAGATTTTTTTGGAATTGTTGGGTTTTGCTTTTAATTTTTGTGCAATTTGATTGACCTTTTAATTAAGAATTTATTATTAAATGTTATTTCTATTATTAAAATTTTTTTTTTTTTTACTATAATTATAAAAAATTATAATTTATAATTTATTTTTTTGTTGTATGTACTATGTACCAATTTGATTTTAAATTTTTTAATTTCTTTAAAATTTGTTTTCTATTATTAAGTAGAATTTTGTAAGCCGATTATGGCCAATAGGCTAGGTTACTGAAATTTAATAAATTAAATAAATAAATTTCTCCAGTAAATAATTACCTGCGCCCGAAAAGACTTCCAAACAGTATAGAATATGTGGAATTAAAACCGCCATAGCAACACGCCTTCTCACTGAACAAGGCAAGTAAATATTTAGAGAATACAGTCTTTTCAAGACAAATGATACCCCAGACGAAAGGTTATTAATATGAGGAGAAAAATTTAACAAATTATCAATAACGACCCCTAGACATTTAATTTTGACGTCAAAAATAACAGGAACACCGTCAATAGTTATGCTTATATTATTTGTCTCAAATCCAAATCCCATTACTTTCGTTTAAACTCGGTTCACGCTGAATCCATTGTCATGAGCCAATGTTACCCCACGTCTCCATGCTCTTTCGATTAGAACATGACATGACCATAACGCCGGCAGAGCAACGGTATTAATTTGTTCATGTTCTTGAATGTGGCGGATACGTGTTGATGTTCATGTTCTGATTGACCACAATTTTTGTTGTTGTGCGTTTGGTTGTATACAGAAAATACATTGTATGGCCAACATCATGGCGCACATGGATGCTAAGACGAATGTTTAGGCAACGATGGCAGCACATGGACGAAACATGAACATGAACAGTCTACACGAATAGAATTCATGTGCGACATGATGTTCTTACCAAGTTGATGGATGGTGGAGACGGGTAGTTACCACCTCAAGAATCACATAATTAACACCCTCCTCCAACACGTCGAGGAACTCAGCATTAGCTTAAGGGCTTACAGGAGACGCCATTAAATGTCTCTAACAGGTCATTATTATAAATCATATAAATCATTTTAGATTTTTGTGAAAAGATAAAAAGAATCCTGCCTCACTTTAGACAAATCGACTGACATTGATTCACCTATGTATACCGGAAATAGGAATTCCAGAAGCCTCAGGATGGGTTTTGTTCATCTAGCAACATTTTTTTTTATTTGACTATAAATACAACAAAAATAAAAAGGTTAATTTAAAATATTTTTTTTTCTTGTTTTTATTACATTTAAAACAGTTTTCCAGTTTCTTTTTTCTTAGTTTCCACTTAATTTGATTGTGAAAATTAATTTACAAGTATATATTTACTTTATTCTTATTTTAGTTATTATAATGCCAGTTTAAGTTGATATTATTGTGATGTTCGCTTCATATATTAGATATTAGTATATAATTTTTAATATAATACCCTTCACCATGATTTAAAGAGTACGTATTTCAAAAATTTTAGTTTTTAGTTTGGAGATAAGCTCTTGTTTAAATTAATGATATTGTAAGTAGTTTTTTTTTCGAAAATCAAACGATTTTAAATCAACAAAAACCGTATCCATCTAAAAACTTAACTTGATAATTGTATATGTCAACATAATTTTCGTCCTTAAATCGCTTTAGGTGAAGAATATTTTTTACACATTCGACAAAGCCGAATACAAAATTGTTACTGTTATTTATTTTTCTTATAAAATATCATTATATTAGATTTGTTTTCAACTTTTAACAGGAATTTAAATAACGTTTTCAGATGATTAACTTAAAATATACATATGTATTGTACAAATTTATATTTATATGTGTTCATTTCTATACAATGAATTTGGTGGGTATTAAGGTTTTAATTCTTGTCAAGGGGATTTAAAAAAGAGGATAGACATAAGGAAAACATTATTTTATGAAAGTTTTAATTTTTTCAAGAAAATAAACTTCATATCATGGAAGACCTAAAATACAAAATAAAAAACTTTCAAATCAAACGAATTTATATACATACATTGTGTTTAATTAATATTCAAATAAGCAGAAATTACAATAAAAACATTTAAATCTTTTTCTTAATAAAATGTGTCCCTTGTTTTCAATAATAAGTATGTTTAGGTATAAAAGCAGTATTTGTTAATAATATTCAACATGCAATGAAACAAAACAATTTAAAATTATACAAAGTGTTATGTGATTGGGGTAGTGTGTTAAGGAAAAAAAATGCTCAATAGTATTTGTTTAACTAACAGCGATTAATTGAATTAGAAACACAAGAATTTAACAGATTTTCTCGTTTTTAAATATTTAATTAATGCGATTTATCTATGAAATTAAATTCTGTGTGCCGAGACATATTTATTTTGCATTAATTCCGTTTAAACGAAAACACTTCAACAGCACAAATTTATTTGTAAAATGTTTATTAAAAGTATTAAGCAGTCTTTTAACCAATCAATTAATCGCTTGAAACAGAGATGATAAAAATAAACATCAAATTATAACTAACAATATAAATAAAATGTGTTTTTGATATGCACACATACATACATACATACATACAAATAAATTATTATAATATTTTGTTTGTTTTGTTATTTATAAAAAAATATAATTTTTATTATTTACAATAAAATCTAACTATTTAATTAATTATTTTTTATGAATTTGGTTTTATAATAACGTGTAGTTTTTATATGTTTATGTCCATGTTTCAGTTTATCCGTTCGTTCCATTAGAAAGAAATCTTTGCAAATATGTAAGCTTTTATAAAATTTTATAGATTTACGAAATAAGATTTAATACGGATTCAAGAATCTTGAAAACCGTAAGTGGAAAAGTATTTTTTAATTTGAAGACAAAATAATTCGAATTTTTACAATTGAAATTCGATTATTTTGGATAAAACCTTTTAAAAATAAACAAAAGAGCCAATATAGAAAGAGAAGACTTTTGTGGAATAAACTTATTTTTTTTTTAATAAATATTTTCCAATTTATTTTTTTTTTAATTTATTTTTATCTATTGTAAATATTGCACTTTTAAATACTTGCGTTTTATTAGAAAATAGCAAAATTCAAAATTTCTTTTTGTAATACATATTTAAAATAAAAAAAATTCTTTTGACTTGATAAAATTTCCATTTTTTCTGGTAAAAAAGTTACAAAATATACAAAATTTTATAAGGTCAACTAGGTTTATATTTGTAAATAAAATCTAAATTCGTGTTCGCTATTTGTGATTTATTAAATAAATTTTATTGCCTGTTTGCTTTGTCGTATATGCGGCGACTTTTCAAACCAATTTCAATAAAAAATAAGCCCCTGTTGAGGAGGCGCAAGTTTCCTTTTTCATATCTAAACTACCTTTAAATAATAGTTCCATTAAAAAGGATCCAATTGGTTCGAAAGTTTAAAATGAGAGGACAAGAGAAAAATTAATAAAAAAAAAGCTTAAGGCCCTAATTATGTAAAATGCAACGTAACGCCAAAGAATTACATTGTCAGCAAAAGCCGTCATAAATATTTTGTAATTTTGTTGTTGATTTTTACGCCTCATAACTTGTGGCTACATGAATTTCTGTAGAAAGCAACAACAAAATTACAAAATATTTATGACTTTGTTTTTGCTTACAATCAGTGATGTTAACTTATATTTTTCACTAGCTTACGGCCCTCTAAAAATTACCGTTTTTGAGAAGAAATTACTGTACGCAAAGGTTTTTAATCAAAACATTACTGTGCTGTTCTCAAATGACTTGCGATTGATTGTGTAGTAAAATTTATATGAAAAGCACTCAGTCCATCGCCTGTCATTTGGGAATAGCACATAAGAGCAGTAGTCATAAGCCATTTACATATTTAAATTTAAAATGTGTTTTAAGAAAATTTTTGTCTTAAAATACATTTTTAACAAAAATTATTAGCCCAATTCACAATCTTGTGCAAATGGTTTTGCATCGTAGCATTTGCAAAATGATATAGTGAATACTGTAGTATACTTTTGGGATTATAGTAAATACTATAACATTTTTCAGATCGGCTTGGTTCACTGCTACGATGCAAGACCATTTGCACAAGATTGTGAATTGGGCTATTGTATTTTTTCATGATAAGGCAGTAAAATAATTTTCAATAAAATCAATCCATCTGTACTAAACTATAGCCACATTTAAGCCGCACTTAAAATAATCCGAAAACTATAGTGAAAAGTATAACATTGCGGCTATTTTATGTTTAAGAAATGTTGATTTTAAAACAAACAAAAAGTTAAATATAAAATTAATAATATACAAGAGTAATTTAATTTTTCTTATTTTGCACTTAACTTAACTTAGAAACTTAATGTTCTTAAATTTTTGTATAACATTTATCCATTTTTTAATCGAAATCGTCTTTTAAAAGTTAAAATTATAAAACCTACAAAAATTCAAATTTCTTTAAATTACCGTATTTTAAATAAAATTATCTTGCTACCTTTTGCGGCCCAAAATTACCCCAAAAAAGGGTAATTACCGTACGGTTAACATCACTGCTTATAATGTAATTCTTTGGCGTTGCGTTGCGTTTTATATAATTGGGGCCTAAGTTTTTTTTTAGTTATTGAAGTTTTGTATTATTTATTTATTTAATAATAAAAATCAAATAAAAAACAACTTTAATATATTTATTTATTTAATTAATCAACAGAATAAATTCTGAGACTAAATATGGGAGTGAGCGTTGGCAGCATAGGCCATCAGCTTTATCTTAAAAATGTTTATAAATTTATGATTTACATACAATCATAAATTTTGTCCGTTAATAAAGCTAATAAATTCAAACGCAATGGGTACCGATCAAATGGACTATTGGACTTTCTCTCTCGGTCAAAGATTGTCAACGCAGCATCAGGTGTATCATGACATTAGCGGTTTTCGCGCTTGGTAGTTATCTTTGTATACCTTATTAATCGTAGTTAACGTACTAACATTTGCAATACCGAAGTGAAAAAAGATTAACTCCCTGTTTATTGTTGGTGTTTTGTCTATGCTTTGATATCGTTTGCAAGTAAGACTTGAATGTTTGTAATTCTCATTCGTTTAGCTTTTTAAAAGTTTTTGGAAAAAGGTTTCCTGATGATCTGGCCTAAGCAACCAGTGAAATACGCATAGGAACTAGATTTCCCTCAACAATAAATTTCGGTGTATTTATCAAAAAAAAAAAAAAAAAAAAAAAAAAAAAATGGGAATTTAACACGTCATACAGAAATCTTATAAATAATAAATTTTGTAATCCCAAAAATAACTTTGATAAAAACATTTACTTACTACCCTGTGGTTGAAAAATCACACAAAAAGCTGTGGTAAACACGTGTACTAAGTCTACCAGAATAAAATCGTTGAGGAAACTCTATCACTCTCTTTCTCGCTCTCGGCAGATTCATTTATTTACGATACATAAGACACTCAAGCTTTGCAATATAAAATCGTATTAAATATAACAGAATTGTGCAATTAACACAAATAGTGAAAACCGCTTTTGTTGAAGTCTTAAAGAGCCTAGCAAGAATTGTGTTTAGAAAAATTAAGGTTGTTCAAATCAAAAGTTGCATCCTTGCGGAAAAGCAAATGTGCAAAAACACAACAACAACCACATGAACAATTATTTCGCACAAATAATTGTCTATGCGGTTGTTATTGTTTTGCAATTTTGCTTTTTCGCAAATGTGTAACGTAAACAACCTTACTAATTGCAAAAAAAAGTATAAAAGTATAGTGTTTCAAAATGATTGCTTAAGAGATTTCCAACAAATTATTTTAAAAGCTTTAACAAACATAATGTATGCGAAATAAGATATGGACTGACACATTAGCAGCAATAAAAACTTTTAATCAGTTATTACAAAATCAAAATCGATCAGGTATGGGATAAAAATCGATCGATTTCACAACGATCGTTTTTGGCAGGAGGGGTAAATTTCGATCATTTCTGAATTATACGGACATGTTTTAAAATTATAAATGAAGTGGATTGATAATCGAACAAACTTTAAAAATTACCGTGTAATAAAAGTTCATAAAAATATTCCTTTTTGTATACTACATCCTTTGACAACTAGTTATTTCTACAAGAACAACTCTTAAAACCAGAAAATAATACGGTCATTTTAAAAAAACTTGAGCTTAAAATCTCGTTCAGTTTCACTTAATTTCTATTTCTAGAACATGCCCGATAGTCTTATTTTTTTCAAAATACAGTTCGATTAACTTGTGCAATATAAAATTAAAAATAATTTAGACAGAAAAAAACAGAAAAATGTATTATGGCCGATTTCACCCATTAAATTTAGTATCAATTTATGTTAAAAATTCGTTTTTCATGTCAAATAAAAAAAAAATATATGAAAAGCTGTATTAAATATGAATTGATATTTAAAAAGAATATGCTGAAATTGGCCACTAGAAATCTATATTGAAAACGACATTATCGATTTCAAATCGTTTTGTTTTCAAATTCGTTTTCTATCACATACCTGAATATATGTACATATCGCACTTGATCAACAAGAAATTTTTATTTTTATTCCAGCTGTAAAAATGTTGTGCTATTTTGGCTACTTTTTGGTAATAAAACTGTTGGTTTGAAAATTCTTTTTTATAAGCCTTTGTTATTAAATTAAAAAGTTTTTTGCTTCTACTGAACATTTTTAAATTTCGAAATAACAGAGTGATATGTTAAAATACATCAGTAAGTCCATATTTCATTACCTATACGTTACATACATATGTGCTCTTTAATTTATAAGAAAATATATTAAATAAATTTATTCCTATCTTTATATTATTTTTCAATTATTTTGTTTTCAGATTCAGACTTTTATTGCGGAGCGAAATGTCTGAAAATTTTTATAGAATTCCGTTATTGAATGTTTGTGTAGAAGAGTTTGTAACCTTAATAAATTTACATTTGAGTAGTCCACTTGCAAACACTGCTTAGTTAAAAAAATCAAAAATCGGTTAAAACAGTATTTTTTCAAGTGAATTAACAAGCAATATAGAGAGTTTTGCATGAGTATTGAATATTTAACCAGAAATTGTGGGCAACAACGAGTTTTAAACGAAATAGATAATGGCTTAAGGTATCCAGACCTTTGCAATATTATTGAGTGCTTTATGGCTGTTGTTATTGTCTATTTGCTAAACATTATTCAATAAGTTGGACAATGTAAAAAACAAATATATGGCGCAATTTATTATTGAATATGTACTTGTTAAAGTAAACAAAACCAAAGCGCACATGTGCGTGTTGTAAACTTTTGCCAACACATTCAAAAAAAATATTTCTTGTGCCACCTCCCTTCAAACCTGATCCATTTTGATAAAATGGACTACTCCATGGACTGGTCCGATGTAATGCAAGCATGGACCATGTCATTGTTAAAAAGTGTTTGTAGTGAGACGACATGTCTTCGTTTTTTAACGACATGCTTTCGTTTTTAAACGACTTCAAAACTAATCCTCTTGAGTATACCATGGAGTAGTTTTAAAACTACTCCTAAGTGGTCCAAAGGTGGGTTATATGGTCCTCTCCTAGTACATTGTAATGTTAAATAGACTAGGTTTTTTCCATACGTTTGGGTTAGTTCTGGACTAGTCCTGGTCCCTTGTGGACTACTCTTTACACGCGTGTTTGGACTGGTCCTATTATTTGCAGGGCTACTAATGTGATATACACACAGCCAATTTAATTGTACATTATCCGTTATTGAACAATAATATTGAAAATGTATGGGTACCTTTAGCGAGTAATTGTAAAACACAAAGAAAATGGCGGCTTTTACAGATTTTTTTTAAATTTTTTTTTAACTTAGCAGTATTTGCAAGCAGTCTACTCATTTTCAGAATTTCTCGATTTTAAAATTTAATAAAAATATTTTGTTTTCTAATATTAACGGCCAATTTCATCAAGTTCAGCTTTAATTAACCAACACTGTAACTGTCAAAAAACCTATTGTGAATAATAGTTAATTATAATTGAACTTGGTGAAATTGGCCGTTATTTGATTAATTTAAACAGAAATCAAGTGAATCATAAATAATAAATAAAATTTTGGTAACTTTTTTTTATATTATTTAACTATTTTATATACTTTTTTGATCTTAAAAAGTCTATAATATAAAATTGAGAAAAATATGAAAAACAAACTTTGTACACTTTCTAATTAAAATATTTTGGAAGATATGAATTTATTTTGATTGTTGCTAAAAAAAAAAATAGGAACAGTTGTAAAGTGTAAATTGTTTTTAGTTTTTTCGTTTCAATTTGTAAAAGTGTAATGCATTTTGGAAGGATTTCTGTCAATCTTATTGTGTGCGTTTGTAAGATTTTTTTTAAATTCTTAAAGTTTTGAGTTTTGGTATAATTTGTGTATGTGTGCGAGCCTTTTAATTTTAGTAAATTTCTTAACAATGATTATAAAAGAGCGTAGGAGTGATGAAAATTATGAAAACAGTATGATAAAAGGATAAAAAAGTGCTGTCTAACAGTAGGTTACATTTCATTTTTATTATACAATTGGCGAAGGATTCAAACGGTAGTCATAAAGTCATATATCTTAAAATAATAATACGAAAAAATATTTCTACTGCTGTGGGCAACCCCTCATAATTTAGATTTCGAAGGGTTGGTTATGACAAAATAATTAAATACAGCATTTAAAGTCTTATTATTTTAGGACCCTTTTTTGTTTTAAACTATTGCAGCATTTAGGATATAATGACAATATGACTTGATGTCATACCATTTGAGTCTCCCAAATAGTATGTATATGCATGTTAGGGTTGTCCTTTTTGTTTTTTTTTTCATTTTTAGTAAAAATTTTATCTTTTTCGTTTAGTATGGGGTCAAGTTGATCTTCTCTTAGCTTTAACTTTAACTTTAGCTCTAAATTCTCTTTTTTTTGTTTTTAATTTTTTTTTAATACTATAAAATTTTAAGAAACTTATCTGAATTAAAGTTATCAATCAATTTAACATTACCGCAATCATCATGATAATGATTAACAAATAATGCATAAAGTTAGAGCATTTTGAAAAAATCAATGCAAATATCTATTAATTTCGTTAGATGTTTAAGAAGTTGTTGTTTTTGTAATTCCTATAGTTGCTATTTCGCGTGACCGTTACTTAAAACAGCTGGTAAAACATTGGCTTGCTGAACGACAGCGTTGATTACTTCAATTTCTTTTTTAAGGAAAGCAGCACTCTCGTCCGCGTTTGGCTTGCCGGTAGCACCGGCTACTACATCACTAACAGTTGTAGCCAATGAGGTACGTTTACGTAAACCGTTGGGTATTTCGCATTCGCGCATTAAATCTTTTTTAAACTCCACTATACCCGTGACAGTTTCCGTTACAGTCTTATCAATGAAGTCTTCAATGTTCTTAGTTTCGGCTTCGATTTTTTCCATTATTTTGCTGGACAATTGATCCATTTCGCATTGATCGTGTGGCACACTTACCGCATCCCTTCCGGGATTAACAAGAGGTAATTTCGGTGTTGATGGCGGATGTCTTTGATCGACTGCGGGCAATACATTTTTGTTCGATGTTGAGGATATGGACAGACTTGCTGTTGATGCCATTAAAGCTTCATTATCTTCAACTACCATAAAAGCTTTTGCATCGTCGCTTATATTTTTGTTTATGTTGTAAATGAGTGTCTTTTTCTCTTCGCCATCTAGGGATGTTTTAGAGGATGATGGTGGTGGGTTTGGACGTCTTAAGCCGCGTATAAATTTGGGTAAAACAAAAATGGTGATGAGCGCAATAATGTGAAGGCACAAATAAAATTTCAGGTACAATCTAATGCTGCCCTATAGGTTTAAACAAAATTTACAAGATTAAACATATGTACATATGTATTTAAATTTAGCAATATCTTCTTAACTAAAAGTGATTCAAATATTAATGAGATGGTCCAATTAGGCTTAGACAGAAATAACTCAAAATTTTATATTGAATTTTTAGTTCTAACGAACTTACCATGAATTCAAGCAGAACAAATGGGAATGTTGCGTAACCCATAACAACACGTGTTGTTAGGCAAGTCAAAATATCATAAAGCATACGTGTCATGCGTGTTTGTTGGAAACGATGACGGAACATACGGCGAGCCTTAAAGAAAAAGATAATGACAATGATGCATTACGAATGTACGTGTTACTATTTTTTACAATACTTACCATACGTGCTGAGGTTACCATTAGAGCACCAGTTGCAAATGTTAAATAGTAACCAGGATAAAAACCATGCCACACAGCACTTAAAGCAAAAGTTAAAATGGTGCCATATTTTTTTGGGACACGGTCGTATACAATGGTACGTAACCAGCGATTTGTGCCACAATTCCAATTGTTAATAGCATCACGCATATTTGTAGCAAACTAGAAATAATAAATGTTTATATTTTAACCTCAAGCGTATTAATCAAATTTTAACTGGACTTACTTCAAAACCTAAAACATTAATATTAGAAATGAGATCCCAGTTGCCATTGCCATCCTTATCGTAACCTGTAAACCCAAGGCCCGAATTATTGCATATAGCATCGGCCAATAGCCATGCATGATAATACTTAAAACGTGTGCAGGTGGTTGCCATCATGGCATACCATATTTTGTAAAAAATGCTTGTGTTCTCAATAAAGTCGTCGTCTTTCATATTTTTAATTGGATACATTTTAACGAATTTCATAAAGATAAAGGCGCATATAAAGCTGCCAATAACTTTTTTCACTACTGTTTTAACCGGTGAGGGCTCTAGCACCAATTGCGATTTGCCATTGTCTACACTTCCCTAAAATTATTAAAATTTACATTTGTAATATATGGTTTTTGTCCTCATTGGCTTTTTATATTACTTGGATTGAAATAAATAAATAAATAAAATATCTTTCAGAATAGTTTCTCCGATTCATTATAAGGAGAAAAAAGACAGATAGTACTTACATTTGCGTTACTCGGTTTAAGTAGATTATAACCCTCAACAAAATCAATATAGTCTTTGTAAAATACCAATGGACCAGCCATTAAGCCTTGAAAATGTAAAGCGTATGAAAAATATTCTAGGGCTGAGGGAAGTTTACTAACAGCATGATATTGTTGGGCCTTGGTAAGATCCTACGATGTACAACAACAATAACAATAATAACACATATTAGTTTATACATATCAGCAAACGATTTCCACAAAAAAAGTTAAGCATTACCTTTGTTTGTCTTAGAAAACCATCGTGTATGTTAAAGGCCAAACTAGTAACTTTTTGTGTTATTATCATTAGTGGGCCAGTTATGTCCAATGTATGCGAACCATCGTCATAAATTTGTCGCAATAAATGTATGCTTAACAAGTACGCCATGGCCACGATCATAACGCCCCTGAAAGTAAAAAAATAACCATTTCAATTTTAAAATCTCGTTTTCAGATCGCAGTTTTGATTACCTTTGTACAACATTTGGACTTTGTGTGCGTATAACTACATAACATGCAGCTGGAAGACCAGCAATGTGTATGGCTTGTAATCCAAAACAGAAATAACCAAATATTAGACCAACACTTAAAGCCACTATATGACGCACTGATGCGGCTACTTTGGAAGGGTGTAGCACTGAACGAAATAGAGATGCAAGGAAGATTGCGGATATTTGGCATATTAAAAAGTTTACCTAAAAATTAATAAAGAAAAGAAAAATAAAAATTAGTAACAAACAGTGGTATTTTTCAAATTTTTTTAAGTTAAAACTGCTTATAAAAATGTACATATCATGTTATTAAAGTAATAAATTTACACACAACATAATTAAAAAAGAAACTTAATTCTGCTCTCAAGTGCTGATCTTACAATATCTTCATATGAAATACATAAAAAAAACACTTCATAAAATACCTGATTTACTATGCATTATTAAGTCAAAATTTGCGATTTGTGAATTATGGCGTTGTTGCAGCAAATTAGTGAAAAGTACAATATGTATTTTTTTTTAATTTTTCCAATTCTATTTTTAAATGTTTAATTTGCTACACTAATTACACTTTAGAAATTTTTAATTACATCTCAAAACTATATAAATTAGGGATACAACTTTTTATAACTCTGTTCAATAAGGTAAAAAAACCGCAGACATCGAAAGCATTTAATGCATTTAATAATTTTTTTTGCATTAGTTTTCTAATCCAACATATTCTTGAAATCGAAATCTAACAAATTTTGAAAACTGTCCTGTGTTTCAAGTTCATAAAAATATTTCCATTTTTATACCTTATACTTTGAGGACCACTTGTCAGAAATTTTTTTGAAATCAGGCAAAGCTATGTTCGTTTTTGAAAAAAAAACGATTCAATTTCACTTGATTTCTATTTTCAGAACATGGCTGAATAACTTATTTTTGAAAATATGGTAAACAATATAATGTACTATACCTATGCAAGTATAACTGCGATGTCGCCTTACTTACATAAGCACCTACACCTGCACAATGGCCTTATATCATTGTGGATCTTAGCCGCATGGAGTGTTAATATTAACCACTTACCAAATGCTCCTGCGTCTGCTCGGCTAACAGACACACTGGTCGCAATTAAGTGTATAGACCAGTAAAAACAATACTCTAGCCCTTTTTTAGGTGTTGGAGCTATCTAACCTGCGCTGCTTAAGGAATAGCCAGCATCTTCTGCTGAAAAGCAACAGCAAACAGATGAACCATCCCTACAATTCGAACCACTCCACTGATTCTCATTGCAATTCAGAAACATTCTACCGGGCTAACTTTGTGTTTTAATCACGTGTACAGCCTCTGCTAAATCCTCTTGGGAACAGCCCTCTTCGAAAATAAGCACCATTATGTTCAAAACACACGCTATGTGAGTAGCCAATGAAAGATTTTTTGCAATTAAATTTTAAATATCGAGTGGCGCTAAAGATCTGATTGGATATTCGTATTCGCCGTATGTTGCCGCAGATATTCGTATTCGCGGATATTAAAAATTGATATTCGTAACATCACTAATATGTACATTAGGGTGGCCGTTATTTTTTTTTTTTTTTGATTTCTTATATTCTCCCCCTTCCAAATCGGTTCAGTTTTATGTAAAAAAATACAAAAAAATTTCGTAGCGATAAGTTGTGTTTAAGGAGGGGCGTCCGCCCATCAAAGTTTGCCTTCAAGCCATTTATTCAAATGTTATTTGTTTGCATATCACTATCTCTTAAATACAATATTTTACAAGAATATGACATATGACAATATTTTAGCTCTTCTAGTCGACAACATCTTACATTCCCCACTACAATTAGTTGAAATTCTCTCAACATTAATTGTAGTTGTAAGTAGGTTAAGAAAAACAAAATAAAAACAACAACAACTTACAAAATATGTTGTCAATTAAGTGTTTTTTTAGGCCGTGCACTTGCATGTTTATTATTCAAAAGTAATTTCAATTTTTGAGAATACAAAATTTTAATTTCAAAAGATTTTGTTATTCGTGCTTAATTCCCAGTTTTTATTATTGATAAACTGTTTATTGTTGATGTGTTTTGTTTAAACTTTGATATTATTACAAGTAGAACTGTTGCTATAAGTCTTATACGTTTAACAGTTTTATTTGGTTTAATATCTTTAGTTTTTCTAAAATCTTTATGGATGAAGTTTCCTGATGATCTGGCCTAAGCAACCAGTGAAATGCGCATAGGAATAGCTTATCCCACCAACAATAAATTTCAATTGTTTTTATCAATAATAAAAACTGGGAATTAAGCACGAATAACAAAATCTTTTGAAATTAAAATTTTGTATTCCCAAAAATTGAAATTACTTTTTGATATTTAAAAAAAATTTTTTTGGTTATTTTTAATTATTAAAATTTTTCTTTTTTAAATTTAAAACTTGGCAAAAAAAAATAAAAAAAAGTTTTAAATTAAAAAAAAACAAAAAAAATTTTTAAAAAGATTGATTAAATAGCTATCTTAGCTATTTGGGATTTTTTTTTACATAAAACTGAACCGATTTGAGGGGGGGAGAATATAAGAAATAAAAAAAAAGTTCTCCATACAACTAACGGCCACGCTAATGTACATATACAAAACCGAGTTTTTTCGTTTCTAACTATGTAGTACAAGATATCAAGCCCTTACCGCAAAAAAAGCTTAAGCGACAAAAACACAGAAGTTTTTTTTTATATTATTTCATAAATCATATTCGGTTTGTGCTTTGTTGTGATACAGTCGTGTGTTTTAGCCCCGCATACGATTTGAACTATTAATTAATCACATTTGATTTTGTAATATAAGCAGCGAATGGACGCTTAAAAAAAAATAATATACATATTTTGTTATTTAAATTATTTAACATAATAGTGAACAATTTAAAACGATAAAATTAAATAAAATAAAACAGTAGAAATATATACATAAGTATGTATGAATGTGTATACATATTCTGAACAAAAACTTTTAAATTTCTTGTGTTTTTTTTGTTGTTGTAAAATACAATAAATAATAAAAATATTAAAGCAAAGCAAAACGGTGAAAAACAAAAACAACTCTTTGCATGAGTACGAACAGTGAAACAACACTAAGACAAAATGAAAGAAACGTTTACGTTTTAGTTCAAGCAAACGAAAATAATGCAGAAATAAATAAAACTAAACAAAATAATATAAACTATTTAACGGCTAAGCCAATTACTCGAACACGTTCCCTATCACCCTCGGTGTTTAAAAAAACAGTGGATAGTGACTCATTAAAAAAACTACAACTAGAATTGGTGACAAGTGTTGCCAGGCCAGCAAGTATTGCCGTGACGTCAAAAACAAATTTAGTGGGAAATGATACCATGAACTTAAACACAAATGCAATGGAAAACCCCCCTGTAAAAAGCTGTCAAAAGCCTACAGTACAAGTTGGTATGGACAGGTACATAACAGTGCTTAAACGGGGACGCAGCCCTACCTCTGCAGCAGTTGCTTCGGCCTCAAAAGTACCATCTTTTGATAAAATAAATACACAAAATCGTTTTGCGATTCTGGAGGATGAATCCTCTGAAGCACCAACCGTCATTAAATCGTCTAAGCCACCCCCGATATACCTTAGAGAGCAAAACTCTAATGAGTTAATAAAAAGTTTAATTTCGGTGATAGGTGAAAATTCCTTTTATGTAGCTGCAATAAAGCGCGGTATCATTAACGAGACTAAAATACAAGTGAATCACGAGGATGATTTTCGAAAAATAATTACAAGATTTGAGACTCTGAATAAAAACTTTTATACTTATCAACTGAAGAGCAGTAAAGGTCTTCAGGTAGTAATCAAGGGTATAGACTCATGCGTAGACCCAGGGGAAATTAAAGCTTTTTTAGAAATGAAGGGCTTTAAAATCAAAAACGTAACAAATATCAAAAATAGGCAAAAAAATCCCCAACCACTATTTCGAGTGGAGCTAGAACCCGGCGACGTTAAGCTCAAAAAAAATGAAACGCATCCAATTTATAATTTAAAATATATTCTCTACAGAAGGGTAACTGTTGAGGAGCCGCACAAAAGAAATGGTCCTGTTCAATGTCTAAACTGCCAGGAATTTGGCCATACTAAGGCATACTGCTACTTAAACCCTGTTTGCGTAGTATGTGGTGAATTACATGGAACAGTTCTTTGCGACAAGTCTAAAACCGACCCCAACGTAAAAAAATGTAGCAACTGCGGCGGTAATCACACTGCCAATTATAGAGGAAGCCCTGTATATACTATCGTCAAGCAGTCGGTCGGACCGAAAACTAATCCCCCTCAAATGCAGGTAACAAATCAGGTAAACACAAATGCAATTCAAGCCCCCCAGCCTAGTTATAACAGAACCTCTTACGCTAACGTCCTAAAATCAAACCATGAGCCAATGCAAGGTGCCTCGCCAAGTAATGATGAAACTCCAGTTTCTAATTTAAGTCGTTTAGAAAAAACCATGGAAACATTAGTGCAAACGGTAAATAATTTTACTAACACAATGGGTAATATGATGCAGGAAATGCTTAGAATGCAATCGATGTTATTGCAAGCTGTACTTAACAAACTATGAACTGTTTAAAAATTTGTTTTTGGAACGCAAACGGCATCCGCCAACATAAAAATGAATTAGAATACTTTCTTAAAAATAAACAAATTGATGTCATGATGATTTCTGAAACTCATTTGACCTCAAGAAATACGTTTAATATAAATGGTTATATACTATATGATACCAAGGACCCACGAGATAGAGCTTGTGGAGGTTCTGCCATTTTAATAAAAACCCGAGTCAAACACTACCTAATGTGTGATCATCGTGAAGATTATCTCCAAGCAACGAACATTTGCGTTGAGGAATTAAATAGAAACCTAGTAATTTCATCGTTATACTCCCCGCCTAGATTTTCAATATCGGAGGACCAATATTATAAATATTTTAAATCATTAGGACCGTGTTTCCTAGCCGCTGGCGATTATAACGCTAAACATATCTTCTGGGGGTCGCGACTTATAACACCAAAGGGTCGTGTTTTATTTAACACAATTTCTAAAATGGATTTAAATGTGGTAGCGAGCGGACAACCAACATATTGGCCCACTGATCATCAAAAAATTCCAGATGTCATCGATTTCGGCGTGGTTAAAAACATTCCCATAGAAACGATTCATGTTGAAGCCTCCCTAGATTTATCTTCCGACCACACACCTACAATTGTTACTATAATGAACCCCAATAGAATTGTACCTCCGACGACAGCTACGAAAATTAATTGGTTAAAATATAAAAAATATCTCAGTACCCATTGCACAGAAAATATTGCGCTCAGTACACCGGATTATGTAGATCGCTCTATAGACAATTTTGACAGTTTTCTGAAACTAGCTGTTCAACATTCCAATATTGCCCCCAAAAAAACAAAAACTATTAAAATATATTCCACAGATGTCGAGCATCTTTTGTCTGAAAAAAGGAGGGCTCGAAGAGAGTGGCAATTGCACAGATCCCCTCAACTTAAAAACTTACTTAAAGAGTGTACAAAAAGACTAAGACAGTTACTGCAGAATAAGAAAACGGCTTCTCTGGAAAAATATCTTGAGGAACTTGATGCAACCCCACAATCAAACTACTCATTATGGCGTGCAGCTAGAAATCTCAAAAGGCCAGTTGTCTCTAAGCCACCATTAAGAAACTTGAATGGAAGTTGGGCAAGAAATGATGTTGAAAAGGAAATCTGTTTGTCAATCATTTAAAAAACGTATTTACCCCAAATATATCTCACGATATTGCGGTGGAGTTACCACCTGTTGCTGCTAGAGCAGCTGTTCCGCTAAGATTTGAGATAAGAGAAATCGAAAAGGCTATTTGTGATTTAAACCCCAAGAAGGCTCCTGGTTTTGATAAGATCAGCAACAAAATTTCATAAAAATTTTGTATGAATGTTTTTGACATTTTTGGAGATGGTACAAGTGTTGCCAATTAAATAATTTATTAAAAAAAAACGAAAATTTTAAATGATGTCGCATAAGCTCTTTTTGCGGTAAGGGCTTGATATATACGAAAATGCCAAAAAAACGTAATAAATTTGGATTGAAATATTGTTTTATTAAAAAAAAAAAAAAATAATACGCATAACTCCAGCGTTGGCATACAACGGATCGATTGCATTTCCGTTGTGATATATGAGAAGGGCGGTGTTGGAATTCATCACCTGGATAAATTGGATCTCCGTTTTCTGGATTCAAAAGCTTCCTTAATATCAACGAAGACAAGTAAACTAAATATTCGCAATTCAATGGACCACCCAATTATAATGAAGAGCGTATTAGTTTGGTCTGGAGCACTTCTGTGCGGCATAATCCCATCCTGCTCGACTCTCAGAGAATGTTTAATACACTACAGTCTGCTATGTGTTATAGTTACCAATATTTTGTAAATAATGCTTAGCTGTCAGTGTTTTAAATTTCCAGTTATTGCAATCCTTCAAGTCATGTTTTTTCGGCCGTTTGATTATGGCCCCTTTTGTCCATGCTTCTGGTACGTGTTTCAACATACACCCCTTTAATGTAAATGTACGGTGTTAGTATTTCAGCTAATGCTTGGCGTTTGCTTGTAAAAGTTCCGTCTTCAGCAGGGACTACGTTTGGTTTTAATTTTTGAATGGAAGTTACAATTTTTCCGTATCTGGTGTTTTCACGTTGATTGTGGTGTTCAATTTTTCAAATTTGAGGGATTTCGGTACATATTTAGACATTTTCTAAATCTGTGCCATAACTGATAATTCAAATATAAAAATCTATATTTTTGAGGACATTTCTATATTCTTATTCTTTCGCTTGAATATTTTTAAATTTTTGGTGCATACAAAAAAACTTTCCTTGGTTATAACATTTATTGTTTTAATATCAACGTTCATACCATTCAAATTGACATTTTGATGGTATAAGTTCCAAGTCCAATTCTTTTTTTGTTTTAATTAATTTAGTTTTGTTATTGAAAACTAATTTTTTAAAAGCAAGATATTAATTTGGCGAAAAAGTTTAGAAAATAGAATTTTTATTTCAAAATTTCAGCAATAATTTGTTGCTATTTATAACATCAGGTGATCAAAATGTGTTTCGTTGACTCACTGTAATTTTATATGTACATCAATCAATTTATATCTATGTACATACATATTTCCTAATCACTAAAATAAAAACAATAACAAAAAATCACCTCATTATGACTTTATGATAAAAATGAAAATTGTATATGGGAAAATATTTTGCGAATAAAAAAATTCTTAAAATAGACTAAAAAAGAATTAAACGACTTGAAAAATATAAATTTATTTAATTGATTTAAAAAAACTATATTTTTCGCCATTTCTTTTGTTTTTTCGGCATTACTTTTGTTTTTATACCCTTCACCACAGGTGGAAAAGTGTATATATAAGTTTGTCATTCCGTTTGTAATTTCTACAATATTGATCTTAGACCCTATAAAGTATATATATTCTGGGTCTTTATGAGGAGAGAAGTTGATTTAACGATATCCGTCCATCCGTCCGTCTGTCCGTCTTACGTTTGATATGTGTTTTCAGGAGACTCCAGACATGATAGCGGCTACGTTGTTTTACATTTATGTCATTATAGTCCACCATTTCTTGCTATTGAAATTCAGCCAGATCGGTCCAACAATGGCTGAGATATGACCAAAAAACCACGACTGCCTCTAATTTTTCAAAAAATCCCTTGTGGTTGTTGTATTTTTTTTTACTTTTTTCTGTATATCTGGAGAACGGCAAGAGCCAAAGCTTTAAAATTAGGTACAAACATTTAGGTTATAAACACACACCATCCTACAAAATGTGGGCGGGATTGGAGAAGTAGGCGTGGTACCTCTCATACAAAAAGTATTAAAAATTGTATAAAAACCTTTTGACTGTAATATGACCTATGGTTACGCCTTATATATCATAAGATCGAAAATATTTTCTGAAAAACTCGGGAAAATCGGTTCAGATACGAAAAAGGTCTGACCAAAATATTAATTTTTTTTTGAAAAATTTCCATTTTCAGGAACCATTGATCTTCCCGAGTCCAAGTTTTATAGCCAAAATAACTGGCAAATTTCTTCTTTAACACGTCGGTATATAAATCTGTCAAATCGGTTAAGAAATAGCAGAGTTATGACCAAAATACTGAAATCCCAAAAATTACTCTTTTTTATAATTAAGTTTGTTTTTTATACCCTTCACCGAAGGTCCTACACCCTATAAAATGTATATATTCTGGGTCCTTATGCAAAGCGAAGTTCAAATCCGGTTATTGTCTCTTCTTCCAATCCCCTCACCCCCTTCGTATTTGTTTACATATACTAGCATAATGCCCAATATGATTTTCGTTATCACCCTTCTTTATTATTTCATATATTTAACGAAATAATTTTAACAAATAGAAACTAAAAACGATTTAAAAAAAATATTTACCAGTTTTCGCTTTTTAAATTTCATTTATAATGAAGTTTTAAGTATTGTTAATTTTATTTAGTTGCTCTCTATTCTACTCGCACAATGGTGAAGGGTATATAAGATTCGGCACAGCGGAATATAGCACTCTTACTTGTTAACAATTAATTTGTTATCAATTTTGCAATTGAGCTGCAATCAGTTTAAATACTGTTAAGTGAGCCATTTTATAAGGGCGACACTGCAGTTTGTTTTCTTTTTTCTTTGCGACTAACAACACACAAATTGCAAGGTTATGCATAACTACTGAACCTTCTTCACAAGATATCGAGCGACCTATACCTTCATTAGGAAGCCAGAACTTTTAAAGTACTCCACCAGCACAATACAAAAGTTAGTCTAAAAACGAATGGTTAATGTCAAACCCCAACAAACTGTAAAGCGGCACAGTTATATGACCACAAACCATTAACCAATGCGGGCGAAATGTAAAACGAGCAATGGCAGACAAAAATGACGGCCTGGTTGCCCTTAAAAAATGACGCGGGAGCTGCTTCCCCACTTACATATGCCCTTAATTTCTACAAACTGATATCTGGTAGTGTTCGTACCTTACAGTTATCTTTACGTATCCGGTAAAACTCTTTTGGTAATTTCAACGTTAATTTTGCCTACATGTTTTTTCCTTTAAGTGTTCTTTTAAAATATGGCAACATTTGTTTTTTTTTTATTAATTTTTTGAATTAACTGTCAAAAATTGATAGTGTTAAATACAATACAGTTTAACCAGTGGATAAGACAGATGTGTTAAAATTATGAAAAATTCCTTACACCATAGATAAATACACATACACAACTACATATCTATTGGTAGAAATTACGGGCATTCGATCAGTTTTATAAATGTAGTTTGATTTTTACAACTGCTTAAACTTTGTGTGATGGTGTAAACCAGAGAACTGCAAAAATCACTATTTTTCTTGATTTATTCATACGCTATAATTTACATTAACTCTTATGGCCATTTTCTCATTAGGCAATTATCGTTTTTCCCAACGAAAAACTGCACATTAAACAAATTTGGTTTTCTCAATGTCTCATTTGCTTCGATTTTATCGCAAAGCTAACCGGCACTCATCTGTCAATTATTTATTTTCCTTTTATTTGCCGTACAGATAAATTCAATCAGCTGACTCCCAACTTTTACATGTATTTTGAGTGGCATTGCCAGCTGAAAACAATGTGTTTTGTCGGTATATTGAGAAACCCAAAATCTTTAACGGACAGTTTATCGTTCCAATAAATTTATGTTGACATTAAGTAACAGACAGTTTGTCGATACATTGAGAAAATGGCCATTAGCCTGCAAAACAAAGTTCAACGTTGGTAATTTCGACATCGTTTTGTACACATTTGATTTGTGCATGTGTGAGTTTTTTATTGAAAGTGCTTTGTTTGCATTTATTGTTGGGCACGCATTAACACAATTGCACAAAGTCAAAATACAGACATTCTTATGATTTTGCATTCAAGTAGTCATTGCCCACTCGATTACACAGCGTTTACATTTGCCAGTACTGGCAAGACAGTAAGCATATACATATTAGTTGGCAAAACAATGCAAAAACAAAATAGCTGTAAAAGTGTTTATGTATTAGTGAAAAAGTTTGAATGAATTGCTACTGTCTTGCCAGTACTGGCAAATGTAAACGCTATGTTAGACAAAGACGAATGGAAATTGGTATGAGTACGAGTCGCTTTGTTGGTATGATTGCTGTAGGCATAAGTTCAAATAAACTAGTTGTTGTGTCCAATTTGGTTTATGTTTGCCCTGCAAATAATATTGGACCACCTGATTTTTATCAAATGGACTACTCATTGGACTAGTCCGATGTAATGCAAGCATGGACCATGTCATTGTTAAAAAATGTATGTAGTGAGACGACATGTCTTCGTTTTTTAACGACATGTGTTTGTTTTTAAACGACTTCAAAACTAATCCTCTTAAGTTTACCATGGAGTAGTTTTAATACTTCTCCTTTGTAATCCAATATGGGTTATATGTTCCTGCCCTAGGACATCGTAATGTTAAATAGACCATGTTTTTTCCATACGTTTGGGTTACATTTGGACTAGTCCTAGTCTCTTGTAGGCTACATTTTACACGCGTGTTTGGACTAGTCCTATTATTTACAGGGTAGTTTTTTAAAAGCGTAAAAAGCAACATTAACAACAATAACAACAATACATTGTACATACAGAACTCAGAAGATAGGTTTTTGACTGTTGGCTAACGGGCACCGCAGTGGTGCAGTGGGTAGAACACAAAGATCTTCTGACGATAGAAAGTGGTGTTTCTTGAAACATGTAAAGATCAACGCGGGTTCAAATCCCAGCTCAGCCAAGAAAAATTATCAATAAATTTTAATAAAAAATTCCAAGTTGTAAAATTCCTTCCCTCAGTGAAAATAATTTAATGAAAATTAAATTTGATGAACGGAAGCCTAATTAAACACACAGAAAAAAATCAAGTTAAAAACGTAGAAAACAAGGTTGATTTAAAATTTTTCGGTGGTGATTTTGCTTCATACGTTTTTCATGTTAATTCAACCTGATTTTACAATAACTGCGAACAACATTTTTTTCTTTTGATATAACTATAATTCATGTTAATCTAACATTGCAGTAAATTTAGAGCAAAATGTAATTTATATTGAAATAACAATCGGAATCACGTTGAATGAAAGTTATTTCAAGTTGAAACAACGTGAATTTCATGTAGAATCAAATTGGTTTGAGTGTGTTTTAACAGTCTGAAGAAGCTTGAGAAACAACATATGCATTTGTTTAAGAATAATTCAAAACACTTACCCCTGAAAGCACATGTTTCACTTATTTTGTATTCTCCTTTGTTAACAGAAGCATCAGCAGAATCGCCCGATATGGTTTTCGTCATCATTCTACTTTGAAAACTTGATGTACTATTTAACTAAATAATTTTAATTAAAAGAATACGGGAATTGTCTTCTTTTTATAACATATTTTAAAAATGAAAATAAAAAATGTACATACTTAAGTATGTATGCATGTTAATTTAACAAGATAAACTTTTGATTTTAATATAAAACAGGTTTTTATGGATTCAATATTGAATCCATATTTATTTATATTTAAAATATTTTTTTTTTTATTTTTTTAACAGTGAATAATATTAAATAAACGTAATTTAAGGTTATTTTAATATTTTTCATTTAAAATTAATATGAAATAATGATAAATTTAAATAAAAGGCATAATTTTGCTGAAATTTACTATGATTCTCAATCAACATTTTTCCATGTTAATTTTACATTAAGGGTCTTCATGATATTGCTTAAAATTACCATTTGTGCAAATGGGTAAACTTGCGAGACTCGTTTCATGAAGATCCTTTTTAATTTTTGTGTATTTTTAAACAATTAATGTCATTTCAATCAGAAACGTCAATAAAAAATATATTAAAAAAAATAATTAAAAATATAATAAAAAACTTGAAATTTGTAAATTATAAATGAAATTTGTTTTTAAACATGCATAAAGAAAGCCAAACTGTACTTAACAAACTATGAACTGTTTAAAAATTTGTTTTTGGAACGCAAACGGCATCCGCCAACATAAAAATGAATTAGAATACTTTCTTAAAAATAAACAAATTGATGTCATGATGATTTCTGAAACTCATTTGACCTCAAGAAATACGTTTAATATAAATGGTTATATACTATATGATACCAAGGACCCACGAGATAGAGCTTGTGGAGGTTCTGCCATTTTAATAAAAACCCGAGTCAAACACTACATAATGTGTGATCATCGTGAAGATTATCTCCAAGCAACGAACATTTGCGTTGAGGAATTAAATAGAAACCTAGTAATTTCATCGTTATACTCCCCGCCTAGATTTTCAATATCGGAGGACCAATATTATAAATATTTTAAATCATTAGGACCGTGTTTCCTAGCCGCTGGCGATTATAACGCTAAACATATCTTCTGGGGGTCGCGACTTATAACACCAAAGGGTCGTGTTTTATTTAACACAATTTCTAAAATGGATTTAAATGTGGTAGCGAGCGGACAACCAACATATTGGCCCACTGATCATCAAGAAATTCCAGATGTCATCGATTTCGGCGTGGTTAAAAACATTCCCATAGAAACGATTCATGTTGAAGCCTCCCTAGATTTATCTTCCGACCACACACCTACAATTGTTACTATAATGAACCCCAATAGAATTGTACCTCCGACGACAGCTACGAAAATTAATTGGTTAAAATATAAAAAATATCTCAGTACCCATTGCACAGAAAATATTGCGCTCAGTACACCGGATTATGTAGATCGCTCTATAGACAATTTTGACAGTTTTCTGAAACTAGCTGTTCAACATTCCAATATTGCCCCCAAAAAAACAAAAACTATTAAAATATATTCCACAGATGTCGAGCATCTTTTGTCTGAAAAAAGGAGGGCTCGAAGAGAGTGGCAATTGCACAGATCCCCTCAACTTAAAAACTTACTTAAAGAGTGTACAAAAAGACTAAGACAGTTACTGCAGAATAAGAAAACGGCTTCTCTGGAAAAATATCTTGAGGAACTTGATGCAACCCCACAATCAAACTACTCATTATGGCGTGCAGCTAGAAATCTCAAAAGGCCAGTTGTCTCTAAGCCACCATTAAGAAACTTGAATGGAAGTTGGGCAAGAAATGATGTTGAAAAGGAAATCTGTTTGTCAATCATTTAAAAAACGTATTTACCCCAAATATATCTCACGATATTGCGGTGGAGTTACCACCTGTTGCTGCTAGAGCAGCTGTTCCGCTAAGATTTGAGATAAGAGAAATCGAAAAGGCTATTTGTGATTTAAACCCCAAGAAGGCTCCTGGTTTTGATAAGATCAGCAACAAAATTTCATAAAAATTTTGTATGAATGTTTTTGACATTTTTGGAGATGGTACAAGTGTTGCCAATTAAATAATTTATTAAAAAAAAACGAAAATTTTAAATGATGTCGCATAAGCTCTTTTTGCGGTAAGGGCTTGATATATACGAAAATGCCAAAAAAACGTAATAAATTTGGATTGAAATATTGTTTTATTAAAAAAAAAAAAAAATAATACGCATAACTCCAGCGTTGGCATACAACGGATCGATTGCATTTCCGTTGTGATATATGAGAAGGGCGGTGTTGGAATTCATCACCTGGATAAATTGGATCTCCGTTTTCTGGATTCAAAAGCTTCCTTAATATCAACGAAGACAAGTAAACTAAATATTCGCAATTCAATGGACCACCCAATTATAATGAAGAGCGTATTAGTTTGGTCTGGAGCACTTCTGTGCGGCATAATCCCATCCTGCTCGACTCTCAGAGAATGTTTAATACACTACAGTCTGCTATGTGTTATAGTTACCAATATTTTGTAAATAATGCTTAGCTGTCAGTGTTTTAAATTTCCAGTTATTGCAATCCTTCAAGTCATGTTTTTTCGGCCGTTTGATTATGGCCCCTTTTGTCCATGCTTCTGGTACGTGTTTCAACATACACCCCTTTAATGTAAATGTACGGTGTTAGTATTTCAGCTAATGCTTGGCGTTTGCTTGTAAAAGTTCCGTCTTCAGCAGGGACTACGTTTGGTTTTAATTTTTGAATGGAAGTTACAATTTTTCCGTATCTGGTGTTTTCACGTTGATTGTGGTGTTCAATTTTTCAAATTTGAGGGATTTCGGTACATATTTAGACATTTTCTAAATCTGTGCCATAACTGATAATTCAAATATAAAAATCTATATTTTTGAGGACATTTCTATATTCTTATTCTTTCGCTTGAATATTTTTAAATTTTTGGTGCATACAAAAAAACTTTCCTTGGTTATAACATTTATTGTTTTAATATCAACGTTCATACCATTCAAATTGACATTTTGATGGTATAAGTTCCAAGTCCAATTCTTTTTTTGTTTTAATTAATTTAGTTTTGTTATTGAAAACTAATTTTTTAAAAGCAAGATATTAATTTGGCGAAAAAGTTTAGAAAATAGAATTTTTATTTCAAAATTTCAGCAATAATTTGTTGCTATTTATAACATCAGGTGATCAAAATGTGTTTCGTTGACTCACTGTAATTTTATATGTACATCAATCAATTTATATCTATGTACATACATATTTCCTAATCACTAAAATAAAAACAATAACAAAAAATCACCTCATTATGACTTTATGATAAAAATGAAAATTGTATATGGGAAAATATTTTGCGAATAAAAAAATTCTTAAAATAGACTAAAAAAGAATTAAACGACTTGAAAAATATAAATTTATTTAATTGATTTAAAAAAACTATATTTTTCGCCATTTCTTTTGTTTTTTCGGCATTACTTTTGTTTTTATACCCTTCACCACAGGTGGAAAAGTGTATATATAAGTTTGTCATTCCGTTTGTAATTTCTACAATATTGATCTTAGACCCTATAAAGTATATATATTCTGGGTCTTTATGAGGAGAGAAGTTGATTTAACGATATCCGTCCATCCGTCCGTCTGTCCGTCTTACGTTTGATATGTGTTTTCAGGAGACTCCAGACATGATAGCGGCTACGTTGTTTTACATTTATGTCATTATAGTCCACCATTTCTTGCTATTGAAATTCAGCCAGATCGGTCCAACAATGGCTGAGATATGACCAAAAAACCACGACTGCCTCTAATTTTTCCAAAAAATCCCTTGTGGTTGTTGTATTTTTTTTTACTTTTTTCTGTATATCTGGAGAACGGCAAGAGCCAAAGCTTTAAAATTAGGTACAAACATTTAGGTTATAAACACACACCATCCTACAAAATGTGGGCGGGATTGGAGAAGTAGGCGTGGTACCTCTCATACAAAAAGTATTAAAAATTGTATAAAAACCTTTTGACTGTAATATGACCTATGGTTACGCCTTATATATCATAAGATCGAAAATATTTTCTGAAAAACTCGGGAAAATCGGTTCAGATACGAAAAAGGTCTGACCAAAATATTAATTTTTTTTTGAAAAATTTCCATTTTCAGGAACCATTGATCTTCCCGAGTCCAAGTTTTATAGCCAAAATAACTGGCAAATTTCTTCTTTAACACGTCGGTATATAAATCTGTCAAATCGGTTAAGAAATAGCAGAGTTATGACCAAAATACTGAAATCCCAAAAATTACTCTTTTTTATAATTAAGTTTGTTTTTTATACCCTTCACCGAAGGTCCTACACCCTATAAAATGTATATATTCTGGGTCCTTATGCAAAGCGAAGTTCAAATCCGGTTATTGTCTCTTCTTCCAATCCCCTCACCCCCTTCGTATTTGTTTACATATACTAGCATAATGCCCAATATGATTTTCGTTATCACCCTTCTTTATTATTTCATATATTTAACGAAATAATTTTAACAAATAGAAACTAAAAACGATTTAAAAAAAATATTTACCAGTTTTCGCTTTTTAAATTTCATTTATAATGAAGTTTTAAGTATTGTTAATTTTATTTAGTTGCTCTCTATTCTACTCGCACAATGGTGAAGGGTATATAAGATTCGGCACAGCGGAATATAGCACTCTTACTTGTTAACAATTAATTTGTTATCAATTTTGCAATTGAGCTGCAATCAGTTTAAATACTGTTAAGTGAGCCATTTTATAAGGGCGACACTGCAGTTTGTTTTCTTTTTTCTTTGCGACTAACAACACACAAATTGCAAGGTTATGCATAACTACTGAACCTTCTTCACAAGATATCGAGCGACCTATACCTTCATTAGGAAGCCAGAACTTTTAAAGTACTCCACCAGCACAATACAAAAGTTAGTCTAAAAACGAATGGTTAATGTCAAACCCCAACAAACTGTAAAGCGGCACAGTTATATGACCACAAACCATTAACCAATGCGGGCGAAATGTAAAACGAGCAATGGCAGACAAAAATGACGGCCTGGTTGCCCTTAAAAAATGACGCGGGAGCTGCTTCCCCACTTACATATGCCCTTAATTTCTACAAACTGATATCTGGTAGTGTTCGTACCTTACAGTTATCTTTACGTATCCGGTAAAACTCTTTTGGTAATTTCAACGTTAATTTTGCCTACATGTTTTTTCCTTTAAGTGTTCTTTTAAAATATGGCAACATTTGTTTTTTTTTTATTAATTTTTTGAATTAACTGTCAAAAATTGATAGTGTTAAATACAATACAGTTTAACCAGTGGATAAGACAGATGTGTTAAAATTATGAAAAATTCCTTACACCATAGATAAATACACATACACAACTACATATCTATTGGTAGAAATTACGGGCATTCGATCAGTTTTATAAATGTAGTTTGATTTTTACAACTGCTTAAACTTTGTGTGATGGTGTAAACCAGAGAACTGCAAAAATCACTATTTTTCTTGATTTATTCATACGCTATAATTTACATTAACTCTTATGGCCATTTTCTCATTAGGCAATTATCGTTTTTCCCAACGAAAAACTGCACATTAAACAAATTTGGTTTTCTCAATGTCTCATTTGCTTCGATTTTATCGCAAAGCTAACCGGCACTCATCTGTCAATTATTTATTTTCCTTTTATTTGCCGTACAGATAAATTCAATCAGCTGACTCCCAACTTTTACATGTATTTTGAGTGGCATTGCCAGCTGAAAACAATGTGTTTTGTCGGTATATTGAGAAACCCAAAATCTTTAACGGACAGTTTATCGTTCCAATAAATTTATGTTGACATTAAGTAACAGACAGTTTGTCGATACATTGAGAAAATGGCCATTAGCCTGCAAAACAAAGTTCAACGTTGGTAATTTCGACATCGTTTTGTACACATTTGATTTGTGCATGTGTGAGTTTTTTATTGAAAGTGCTTTGTTTGCATTTATTGTTGGGCACGCATTAACACAATTGCACAAAGTCAAAATACAGACATTCTTATGATTTTGCATTCAAGTAGTCATTGCCCACTCGATTACACAGCGTTTACATTTGCCAGTACTGGCAAGACAGTAAGCATATACATATTAGTTGGCAAAACAATGCAAAAACAAAATAGCTGTAAAAGTGTTTATGTATTAGTGAAAAAGTTTGAATGAATTGCTACTGTCTTGCCAGTACTGGCAAATGTAAACGCTATGTTAGACAAAGACGAATGGAAATTGGTATGAGTACGAGTCGCTTTGTTGGTATGATTGCTGTAGGCATAAGTTCAAATAAACTAGTTGTTGTGTCCAATTTGGTTTATGTTTGCCCTGCAAATAATATTGGACCACCTGATTTTTATCAAATGGACTACTCATTGGACTAGTCCGATGTAATGCAAGCATGGACCATGTCATTGTTAAAAAATGTATGTAGTGAGACGACATGTCTTCGTTTTTTAACGACATGTGTTTGTTTTTAAACGACTTCAAAACTAATCCTCTTAAGTTTACCATGGAGTAGTTTTAATACTTCTCCTTTGTAATCCAATATGGGTTATATGTTCCTGCCCTAGGACATCGTAATGTTAAATAGACCATGTTTTTTCCATACGTTTGGGTTACATTTGGACTAGTCCTAGTCTCTTGTAGGCTACATTTTACACGCGTGTTTGGACTAGTCCTATTATTTACAGGGTAGTTTTTTAAAAGCGTAAAAAGCAACATTAACAACAATAACAACAATACATTGTACATACAGAACTCAGAAGATAGGTTTTTGACTGTTGGCTAACGGGCACCGCAGTGGTGCAGTGGGTAGAACACAAAGATCTTCTGACGATAGAAAGTGGTGTTTCTTGAAACATGTAAAGATCAACGCGGGTTCAAATCCCAGCTCAGCCAAGAAAAATTATCAATAAATTTTAATAAAAAATTCCAAGTTGTAAAATTCCTTCCCTCAGTGAAAATAATTTAATGAAAATTAAATTTGATGAACGGAAGCCTAATTAAACACACAGAAAAAAATCAAGTTAAAAACGTAGAAAACAAGGTTGATTTAAAATTTTTCGGTGGTGATTTTGCTTCATACGTTTTTCATGTTAATTCAACCTGATTTTACAATAACTGCGAACAACATTTTTTTCTTTTGATATAACTATAATTCATGTTAATCTAACATTGCAGTAAATTTAGAGCAAAATGTAATTTATATTGAAATAACAATCGGAATCACGTTGAATGAAAGTTATTTCAAGTTGAAACAACGTGAATTTCATGTAGAATCAAATTGGTTTGAGTGTGTTTTAACAGTCTGAAGAAGCTTGAGAAACAACATATGCATTTGTTTAAGAATAATTCAAAACACTTACCCCTGAAAGCACATGTTTCACTTATTTTGTATTCTCCTTTGTTAACAGAAGCATCAGCAGAATCGCCCGATATGGTTTTCGTCATCATTCTACTTTGAAAACTTGATGTACTATTTAACTAAATAATTTTAATTAAAAGAATACGGGAATTGTCTTCTTTTTATAACATATTTTAAAAATGAAAATAAAAAATGTACATACTTAAGTATGTATGCATGTTAATTTAACAAGATAAACTTTTGATTTTAATATAAAACAGGTTTTTATGGATTCAATATTGAATCCATATTTATTTATATTTAAAATATTTTTTTTTTTATTTTTTTAACAGTGAATAATATTAAATAAACGTAATTTAAGGTTATTTTAATATTTTTCATTTAAAATTAATATGAAATAATGATAAATTTAAATAAAAGGCATAATTTTGCTGAAATTTACTATGATTCTCAATCAACATTTTTCCATGTTAATTTTACATTAAGGGTCTTCATGATATTGCTTAAAATTACCATTTGTGCAAATGGGTAAACTTGCGAGACTCGTTTCATGAAGATCCTTTTTAATTTTTGTGTATTTTTAAACAATTAATGTCATTTCAATCAGAAACGTCAATAAAAAATATATTAAAAAAAATAATTAAAAATATAATAAAAAACTTGAAATTTGTAAATTATAAATGAAATTTGTTTTTAAACATGCATAAAGAAAGCCAAACTGTACTTAACAAACTATGAACTGTTTAAAAATTTGTTTTTGGAACGCAAACGGCATCCGCCAACATAAAAATGAATTAGAATACTTTCTTAAAAATAAACAAATTGATGTCATGATGATTTCTGAAACTCATTTGACCTCAAGAAATACGTTTAATATAAATGGTTATATACTATATGATACCAAGGACCCACGAGATAGAGCTTGTGGAGGTTCTGCCATTTTAATAAAAACCCGAGTCAAACACTACATAATGTGTGATCATCGTGAAGATTATCTCCAAGCAACGAACATTTGCGTTGAGGAATTAAATAGAAACCTAGTAATTTCATCGTTATACTCCCCGCCTAGATTTTCAATATCGGAGGACCAATATTATAAATATTTTAAATCATTAGGACCGTGTTTCCTAGCCGCTGGCGATTATAACGCTAAACATATCTTCTGGGGGTCGCGACTTATAACACCAAAGGGTCGTGTTTTATTTAACACAATTTCTAAAATGGATTTAAATGTGGTAGCGAGCGGACAACCAACATATTGGCCCACTGATCATCAAAAAATTCCAGATGTCATCGATTTCGGCGTGGTTAAAAACATTCCCATAGAAACGATTCATGTTGAAGCCTCCCTAGATTTATCTTCCGACCACACACCTACAATTGTTACTATAATGAACCCCAATAGAATTGTACCTCCGACGACAGCTACGAAAATTAATTGGTTAAAATATAAAAAATATCTCAGTACCCATTGCACAGAAAATATTGCGCTCAGTACAACGGATTATGTAGATCGCTCTATAGACAATTTTGACAGTTTTCTGAAACTAGCTGTTCAACATTCCAATATTGCCCCCAAAAAAACAAAAACTATTAAAATATATTCCACAGATGTCGAGCATCTTTTGTCTGAAAAAAGGAGGGCTCGAAGAGAGTGGCAATTGCACAGATCCCCTCAACTTAAAAACTTACTTAAAGAGTGTACAAAAAGACTAAGACAGTTACTGCAGAATAAGAAAACGGCTTCTCTGGAAAAATATCTTGAGGAACTTGATGCAACCCCACAATCAAACTACTCATTATGGCGTGCAGCTAGAAATCTCAAAAGGCCAGTTGTCTCTAAGCCACCATTAAGAAACTTGAATGGAAGTTGGGCAAGAAATGATGTTGAAAAGGAAATCTGTTTGTCAATCATTTAAAAAACGTATTTACCCCAAATATATCTCACGATATTGCGGTGGAGTTACCACCTGTTGCTGCTAGAGCAGCTGTTCCGCTAAGATTTGAGATAAGAGAAATCGAAAAGGCTATTTGTGATTTAAACCCCAAGAAGGCTCCTGGTTTTGATAAGATCAGCAACAAAATTTCATAAAAATTTTGTATGAATGTTTTTGACATTTTTGGAGATGGTACAAGTGTTGCCAATTAAATAATTTATTAAAAAAAAACGAAAATTTTAAATGATGTCGCATAAGCTCTTTTTGCGGTAAGGGCTTGATATATACGAAAATGCCAAAAAAACGTAATAAATTTGGATTGAAATATTGTTTTATTAAAAAAAAAAAAAATAATACGCATAACTCCAGCGTTGGCATACAACGGATCGATTGCATTTCCGTTGTGATATATGAGAAGGGCGGTGTTGGAATTCATCACCTGGATAAATTGGATCTCCGTTTTCTGGATTCAAAAGCTTCCTTAATATCAACGAAGACAAGTAAACTAAATATTCGCAATTCAATGGACCACCCAATTATAATGAAGAGCGTATTAGTTTGGTCTGGAGCACTTCTGTGCGGCATAATCCCATCCTGCTCGACTCTCAGAGAATGTTTAATACACTACAGTCTGCTATGTGTTATAGTTACCAATATTTTGTAAATAATGCTTAGCTGTCAGTGTTTTAAATTTCCAGTTATTGCAATCCTTCAAGTCATGTTTTTTCGGCCGTTTGATTATGGCCCCTTTTGTCCATGCTTCTGGTACGTGTTTCAACATACACCCCTTTAATGTAAATGTACGGTGTTAGTATTTCAGCTAATGCTTGGCGTTTGCTTGTAAAAGTTCCGTCTTCAGCAGGGACTACGTTTGGTTTTAATTTTTGAATGGAAGTTACAATTTTTCCGTATCTGGTGTTTTCACGTTGATTGTGGTGTTCAATTTTTCAAATTTGAGGGATTTCGGTACATATTTAGACATTTTCTAAATCTGTGCCATAACTGATAATTCAAATATAAAAATCTATATTTTTGAGGACATTTCTATATTCTTATTCTTTCGCTTGAATATTTTTAAATTTTTGGTGCATACAAAAAAACTTTCCTTGGTTATAACATTTATTGTTTTAATATCAACGTTCATACCATTCAAATTGACATTTTGATGGTATAAGTTCCAAGTCCAATTCTTTTTTTGTTTTAATTAATTTAGTTTTGTTATTGAAAACTAATTTTTTAAAAGCAAGATATTAATTTGGCGAAAAAGTTTAGAAAATAGAATTTTTATTTCAAAATTTCAGCAATAATTTGTTGCTATTTATAACATCAGGTGATCAAAATGTGTTTCGTTGACTCACTGTAATTTTATATGTACATCAATCAATTTATATCTATGTACATACATATTTCCTAATCACTAAAATAAAAACAATAACAAAAAATCACCTCATTATGACTTTATGATAAAAATGAAAATTGTATATGGGAAAATATTTTGCGAATAAAAAAATTCTTAAAATAGACTAAAAAAGAATTAAACGACTTGAAAAATATAAATTTATTTAATTGATTTAAAAAAACTATATTTTTCGCCATTTCTTTTGTTTTTTCGGCATTACTTTTGTTTTTATACCCTTCACCACAGGTGGAAAAGTGTATATATAAGTTTGTCATTCCGTTTGTAATTTCTACAATATTGATCTTAGACCCTATAAAGTATATATATTCTGGGTCTTTATGAGGAGAGAAGTTGATTTAACGATATCCGTCCATCCGTCCGTCTGTCCGTCTTACGTTTGATATGTGTTTTCAGGAGACTCCAGACATGATAGCGGCTACGTTGTTTTACATTTATGTCATTATAGTCCACCATTTCTTGCTATTGAAATTCAGCCAGATCGGTCCAACAATGGCTGAGATATGACCAAAAAACCACGACTGCCTCTAATTTTTCCAAAAAATCCCTTGTGGTTGTTGTATTTTTTTTTACTTTTTTCTGTATATCTGGAGAACGGCAAGAGCCAAAGCTTTAAAATTAGGTACAAACATTTAGGTTATAAATACACACCATCCTACAAAATGTGGGCGGGATTGGAGAAGTAGGCGTGGTACCTCTCATACAAAAAGTATTAAAAATTGTATAAAAACCTTTTGACTGTAATATGACCTATGGTTACGCCTTATATATCATAAGATCGAAAATATTTTCTGAAAAACTCGGGAAAATCGGTTCAGATACGAAAAAGGTCTGACCAAAATATTAATTTTTTTTTGAAAAATTTCCATTTTCAGGAACCATTGATCTTCCCGAGTCCAAGTTTTATAGCCAAAATAACTGGCAAATTTCTTCTTTAACACGTCGGTATATAAATCTGTCAAATCGGTTAAGAAATAGCAGAGTTATGACCAAAATACTGAAATCCCAAAAATTACTCTTTTTTATAATTAAGTTTGTTTTTTATACCCTTCACCGAAGGTCCTACACCCTATAAAATGTATATATTCTGGGTCCTTATGCAAAGCGAAGTTCAAATCCGGTTATTGTCTCTTCTTCCAATCCCCTCACCCCCTTCGTATTTGTTTACATATACTAGCATAATGCCCAATATGATTTTCGTTATCACCCTTCTTTATTATTTCATATATTTAACGAAATAATTTTAACAAATAGAAACTAAAAACGATTTAAAAAAAATATTTACCAGTTTTCGCTTTTTAAATTTCATTTATAATGAAGTTTTAAGTATTGTTAATTTTATTTAGTTGCTCTCTATTCTACTCGCACAATGGTGAAGGGTATATAAGATTCGGCACAGCGGAATATAGCACTCTTACTTGTTAACAATTAATTTGTTATCAATTTTGCAATTGAGCTGCAATCAGTTTAAATACTGTTAAGTGAGCCATTTTATAAGGGCGACACTGCAGTTTGTTTTCTTTTTTCTTTGCGACTAACAACACACAAATTGCAAGGTTATGCATAACTACTGAACCTTCTTCACAAGATATCGAGCGACCTATACCTTCATTAGGAAGCCAGAACTTTTAAAGTACTCCACCAGCACAATACAAAAGTTAGTCTAAAAACGAATGGTTAATGTCAAACCCCAACAAACTGTAAAGCGGCACAGTTATATGACCACAAACCATTAACCAATGCGGGCGAAATGTAAAACGAGCAATGGCAGACAAAAATGACGGCCTGGTTGCCCTTAAAAAATGACGCGGGAGCTGCTTCCCCACTTACATATGCCCTTAATTTCTACAAACTGATATCTGGTAGTGTTCGTACCTTACAGTTATCTTTACGTATCCGGTAAAACTCTTTTGGTAATTTCAACGTTAATTTTGCCTACATGTTTTTTCCTTTAAGTGTTCTTTTAAAATATGGCAACATTTGTTTTTTTTTTATTAATTTTTTGAATTAACTGTCAAAAATTGATAGTGTTAAATACAATACAGTTTAACCAGTGGATAAGACAGATGTGTTAAAATTATGAAAAATTCCTTACACCATAGATAAATACACATACACAACTACATATCTATTGGTAGAAATTACGGGCATTCGATCAGTTTTATAAATGTAGTTTGATTTTTACAACTGCTTAAACTTTGTGTGATGGTGTAAACCAGAGAACTGCAAAAATCACTATTTTTCTTGATTTATTCATACGCTATAATTTACATTAACTCTTATGGCCATTTTCTCATTAGGCAATTATCGTTTTTCCCAACGAAAAACTGCACATTAAACAAATTTGGTTTTCTCAATGTCTCATTTGCTTCGATTTTATCGCAAAGCTAACCGGCACTCATCTGTCAATTATTTATTTTCCTTTTATTTGCCGTACAGATAAATTCAATCAGCTGACTCCCAACTTTTACATGTATTTTGAGTGGCATTGCCAGCTGAAAACAATGTGTTTTGTCGGTATATTGAGAAACCCAAAATCTTTAACGGACAGTTTATCGTTCCAATAAATTTATGTTGACATTAAGTAACAGACAGTTTGTCGATACATTGAGAAAATGGCCATTAGCCTGCAAAACAAAGTTCAACGTTGGTAATTTCGACATCGTTTTGTACACATTTGATTTGTGCATGTGTGAGTTTTTTATTGAAAGTGCTTTGTTTGCATTTATTGTTGGGCACGCATTAACACAATTGCACAAAGTCAAAATACAGACATTCTTATGATTTTGCATTCAAGTAGTCATTGCCCACTCGATTACACAGCGTTTACATTTGCCAGTACTGGCAAGACAGTAAGCATATACATATTAGTTGGCAAAACAATGCAAAAACAAAATAGCTGTAAAAGTGTTTATGTATTAGTGAAAAAGTTTGAATGAATTGCTACTGTCTTGCCAGTACTGGCAAATGTAAACGCTATGTTAGACAAAGACGAATGTAAATTGGTATGAGTACGAGTCGCTTTGTTGGTATGATTGCTGTAGGCATAAGTTCAAATAAACTAGTTGTTGTGTCCAATTTGGTTTATGTTTGCCCTGCAAATAATATTGGACCACCTGATTTTTATCAAATGGACTACTCATTGGACTAGTCCGATGTAATGCAAGCATGGACCATGTCATTGTTAAAAAATGTATGTAGTGAGACGACATGTCTTCGTTTTTTAACGACATGTGTTTGTTTTTAAACGACTTCAAAACTAATCCTCTTAAGTTTACCATGGAGTAGTTTTAATACTTCTCCTTTGTAATCCAATATGGGTTATATGTTCCTGCCCTAGGACATCGTAATGTTAAATAGACCATGTTTTTTCCATACGTTTGGGTTACATTTGGACTAGTCCTAGTCTCTTGTAGGCTACATTTTACACGCGTGTTTGGACTAGTCCTATTATTTACAGGGTAGTTTTTTAAAAGCGTAAAAAGCAACATTAACAACAATAACAACAATACATTGTACATACAGAACTCAGAAGATAGGTTTTTGACTGTTGGCTAACGGGCACCGCAGTGGTGCAGTGGGTAGAACACAAAGATCTTCTGACGATAGAAAGTGGTGTTTCTTGAAACATGTAAAGATCAACGCGGGTTCAAATCCCAGCTCAGCCAAGAAAAATTATCAATAAATTTTAATAAAAAATTCCAAGTTGTAAAATTCCTTCCCTCAGTGAAAATAATTTAATGAAAATTAAATTTGATGAACGGAAGCCTAATTAAACACACAGAAAAAAATCAAGTTAAAAACGTAGAAAACAAGGTTGATTTAAAATTTTTCGGTGGTGATTTTGCTTCATACGTTTTTCATGTTAATTCAACCTGATTTTACAATAACTGCGAACAACATTTTTTTCTTTTGATATAACTATAATTCATGTTAATCTAACATTGCAGTAAATTTAGAGCAAAATGTAATTTATATTGAAATAACAATCGGAATCACGTTGAATGAAAGTTATTTCAAGTTGAAACAACGTGAATTTCATGTAGAATCAAATTGGTTTGAGTGTGTTTTAACAGTCTGAAGAAGCTTGAGAAACAACATATGCATTTGTTTAAGAATAATTCAAAACACTTACCCCTGAAAGCACATGTTTCACTTATTTTGTATTCTCCTTTGTTAACAGAAGCATCAGCAGAATCGCCCGATATGGTTTTCGTCATCATTCTACTTTGAAAACTTGATGTACTATTTAACTAAATAATTTTAATTAAAAGAATACGGGAATTGTCTTCTTTTTATAACATATTTTAAAAATGAAAATAAAAAATGTACATACTTAAGTATGTATGCATGTTAATTTAACAAGATAAACTTTTGATTTTAATATAAAACAGGTTTTTATGGATTCAATATTGAATCCATATTTATTTATATTTAAAATATTTTTTTTTTTATTTTTTTAACAGTGAATAATATTAAATAAACGTAATTTAAGGTTATTTTAATATTTTTCATTTAAAATTAATATGAAATAATGATAAATTTAAATAAAAGGCATAATTTTGCTGAAATTTACTATGATTCTCAATCAACATTTTTCCATGTTAATTTTACATTAAGGGTCTTCATGATATTGCTTAAAATTACCATTTGTGCAAATGGGTAAACTTGCGAGACTCGTTTCATGAAGATCCTTTTTAATTTTTGTGTATTTTTAAACAATTAATGTCATTTCAATCAGAAACGTCAATAAAAAATATATTAAAAAAAATAATTAAAAATATAATAAAAAACTTGAAATTTGTAAATTATAAATGAAATTTGTTTTTAAACATGCATAAAGAAAGCCAAACGACTAATATGCTTATATTATTACAAGAATTTATTGTTTGTGATTTATTTACACTTGAAGTTTTCATTGAAAACGGCGGTAAGCATTAAAAAAATTTGTCTGTATAAATGCACAATTGAACAGCGCAAGTTTACGAGTCAAAATTGTTGGGCAAATTTAAGCAGTTTGTGTAAATGAATTAATTCTCATACAATTTTTGACAGTTCATTTACGAGGGTGTAAGAATGCACAGTTTGCACAGTTTACGAGACTTATAAACGATATCATGAGGACCCTTATTGTTATTTTTTTTTGTGTGATAAGAATATCAAAAATTAAAAATTAACAGTTCAACTAAAAATCAAAAATTGTACTTATAAATAAAATACTTTATAACGATTTAATCAAAGTTTTGTTTTTTTATTGTTAAAAACGATAAATTTTCGAGATAAAACGATAAATTTCAAATGCCTGGCAACAGAACATTAATGGATGTGATTAATTTTGTTTCTTTAACCACCAGATAAAAAAAAAAAAAAATTGCAAGAATTATATTTAGTACTTTCGGTAGTGCATTACTGGTAAAGTCCGGGATTCCCTAACCTACACAAACGTCCGAAATACTCACACAAAAATCTGACGGAATTCTATCCAACATAAAAAAATGTCTGGAAAATCTGCTGTCAATTTCACACAAAAAAGATGTCAACTCGAAATGACTCAGCTACTTTAAGGCTCAACAATATGCATAGCCTTGCTTAACCTGCTGTCAAAAATTAACAAAAAGTCTCTCAAATGTATTTAAGAAAACAAAAACAAAATAAAAAAACATTTGATTCTGTACGGAATGTGCGATTATATTCGTACCTTGCTTAAGCAAATGACAGTTTCATTAATCTTAGCAAAAAGTTTTCTTAAGTTGAATATGGTTTTCCTCATATAATTTACATGTATTCTCTCATTCGCTTAAGCCAATTTAAGCACATTGTGGTTGGGCCTTAAGTCTGGGTTCACACTATGAAAGTTATCTTTCAGAAACTCTGAGTTTGTAGGTGAGAGGAGAAGAGAACATTTTATTATTCTCTCTCCTCTCATCAATAAACTCAGTTTTTCTGAAAGAAAGCTTTCATAATGTGAACCCAGACTTACAAGAATATGCAAGCAACTCTGATCGCATAGAAACTATAATTTTATGAAAATTTTCATAAACATTTGCTAGTCAGACAGACTTGTCAAAAAAATCTGTCACTCAATTAATGTTTAAGGCACACTATCCTAATTTATGAACACACCCAATTTTTTTGACAAATCGTACGACTGAATAGGATAGTGTATCGCTGGCTTAAGGGAGTTGAATAAAGTTGTTGTATTGAGACCACCATGGATGCGATATGTAGTATATTGAAGCGCCATTAAGCTTACAGTACTTATAGATTTGGATTTTATTCTGATAAAAAGCCAAGTTTAGCATTGATCATCCTATCTCATTTTTTTTATATATATATATACTTATATATATATATATATATTATATTAGTAGCTATGTATGTAAAAACAATTTGTTGACAACAACAAAATTCTGGAGTTTCTCTTGTTGTCACATTTATTGCCTTTTCAAAAGCGGAGAAGCGGTTATTTATTTTTCATAGCCCACATGCAAACTTCTTGACGGAATAGGGTTTTGTGCCCATTAACCATCTTTTTCTTAGACATTTGGGTTTAATTAGGTCCAAAAATATTTTGTTGCAACCAACATAAATCAGCAGAACAAATTTTATTAGAGTCGCAACATATTTGACCACAGCTGCCATACGAATACACTTATAATAAATTACCTTAATAATAGCTTCAATGTAGGGTATTCATTCTTTTACCGTAAATCGGTTAACCGATTAATTACTACCCGATCTACTGACCGGTAAATTTAAAATCGGCTTTTTTCGATTAACGATGAAACCGGTTAATTTCAGTCGATTAACCGATAAAACGATGTTATAAAATTTTGAATTTTTTGAAGTATTAAACCATATTTTTGTGTTTTTAATTATGGGTTAGTTCCAAAACATCAGTTTCAAAGCCACTCGCTTTTTTAAATGCATTCGACAATGCAAACATGTAGAATTTTAACATTATCGTACCAAAGTTCACCAAAAAAGTTAACGAAATACAAAAAAAAAAGTTGTGTTTAGAAATATTTTTCATACAATCTGTAACGTGCATTGCTAGATTTAACAATGTTTATGGCATTTTGTTTTTTCATGTTTGTCAAAAACAAAAATGTACTTTGGACTTCAAGAAAAATTCTTGACAAAAAGTACGAAAAAACAGAGGTAAAGGAAAAACATGTTAAATCAATTAAAAATGGATAATCATTCAAAAAAGCAAATTTCGATCTACCAAAGGTTAAAATACAATTTGGTTTAAGGATTGATGTTTGTCTATTGACGTCAGCAGTCGTCGATGGCTGCGAGTGTAAGACGGCAAGACCCTCTGAGGAGATCGAGTGGTAGCGATCAAAACATGTCAGGGTAACCAGCCGCCTGGGTTGTGCTGAAAAAGGTCAGCAAGAAAAAGAAAGACAAACATGAAAAAACAAAAATGTACTTTGGACTTCAAGAAAAATTCTTGACAAAAAGCACAACAAAACAGAAAAAACAGAGGTTAAGGAAAAACATGTAAAATCAATTAAAAATGGATAAGCATTCAAAAAAGCAAATTTCGATCAACCAAAGGTTAAAATACAATTTGGTTTAAGAATTGATGTTTGACTATTGACGTCTGCAGTCGTCGATGGCTGCGAGTGTAAAACGGCAAAACCCTCTGAGCAGATCGAGTGGTAGCGATCGAAACATGTCAGGGTAACCAGCCGCCTGGGTTCGAATCTCAGGTCAGTCAATAATGAATGATTATCAATAACAATTTTAATTAATTTTCATGTTGTAAAATTCCTTTCTTCATAAAAATAATTTAATGAAAATTAAATTTGATGAACTTAAGCCTGATTAAAAATATTGAAAATTTGGATTTAAAATTTAATTTTATATTTAAGACTTTTCTTTTTCTATAAGTATACGTTCTCAACAGGCGTATGACCGTAGGAACACAATTGCACTGTATGAAGTAGATACGTTGTCAAATTAAAACGTGTAATTTTTAATACATACATATGTAGGTATACAATAATTGGCGTTAACGTAAAAGCGTATATACGTCGTACGTCGACATAGATCTTTTTCTACTTCATACGGCGGTTACGGTCGTATACATAAAAAATACATAAAATAAGAAAAATTAAAAATATAAAATGATATCAATGTGTTGAAAACAAATAAAAAGAAGGAAAAACAAACAACAATTTCAATAAATTTGGATTTTTTTTAATATTATTTTCAAAGGAAAACAAAATACGTCTACCATTTTATTGTGGGTAAATAAAGCGTGTTTTTAGAAACTTACGGCTTTACTTTCTACGTTCTAACGACGCCAAGTCAACGTACGGCGTAAAAACGCTTTTACGTTTGCGACAATTTGACAACGTACCAACGTCAGAAGCTAATACGGTCATACGGTGCAATAAATACGGATATATAAATATGTATGTTAATCCCAAAGTATATTTACATAAGATATATGCATCAGAGAGAGAGAGAGAGAGTTATGTTGGCTGTCCCTTTTTTGTATGTAGTTAATATGTATTCTAAATGTCCGTAAAAAAATTGATAGCCAGCCTAAAGGCTCAGTTAGCAGGGAGTTAGCTGCTCCATTTTGCTGTATGTTAAGCAAAAAGAACGACTTAGTTACCAGTAAGATGTTCCGTCTCAATCTGTAAGAAATTGATTGGTCTTACTTTTTTACGGTAAGGTTAAGGCTAACTGAGCCTTAACTCTCAGTATATACAAAATCAATAATAAGCTTATTTCTAAATCTTCGCAAGATCCTGCAGCAGTGCAATCTTTAAAATCGAATGACTATACTTTTTATACCAGGAACATTTTCGACAGCCCTGACACATTAATATCGAAATAAAGTCTAATGGACTTTCTAACTAATTACAATGTTGTCTTTACTTTGAACCCATTTAATGTGCTTACTATTTTAGGGAAATAATTATTCACATTCTTTATCAAAATAAAATAAATTAACAATAGGTTTGAATAAAAAGTAAAGGTTATCAAATAAATTACATTTAGCTGGCCGGTTGAAGTGTAAAAGGGGAAGTTGTTTTAATTTCTGCGGGAGTTTAAGGTATTACAGTACTTTTCGTTTATAGTCACAACGCTTACAGTCACATTAGCGATTTTATCTGTTTATTTTGCCGCTAAAAGTTAGATGTTCCGTCTCAATCTGTAAGAAATTGATTGGTCTTACTTTTTTACGGTAAGGTTAAGGCTAACTGAGCCTTAACTCTCAGTATATACAAAATCAATAATAAGCTTATTTCTAAATCTTCGCAAGATCCTGCAGCAGTGCAATCTTTAAAATCGAATGACTATACTTTTTATACCAGGAACATTTTCGACAGCCCTGACACATTAATATCGAAATAAAGTCTAATGGACTTTCTAACTAATTACAATGTTGTCTTTACTTTGAACCCATTTAATGTGTTTACTATTTTAGGGAAATAATTATTCACATTCTTTATCAAAATAAAATAAATTAACAATAGGTTTGAATAAAAAGTAAAGGTTATCAAATAAATTACATTTAGCTGGCCGGTTGAAGTGTAAAAGGGGAAGTTGTTTTAATTTCTGTGTCACTATTAAGTGGAAAATCACATCATTTTTGCTTTTATTGTACAAATGTGTGTTACCGTATTTATGCATGAACGTTTACGCATTTCTACATACATACATACATAGTATTTATTCTGTATATAATATGAGCGGGAGCACTTGTTTACTTTTCTATTGATGAAGGCTGTTTGTTTTGTAAACTTGTTTGTTTGCTTTAGATTATTTTGTTCTTCCATCACCAGAATTTATTTTAGGCTGATTAATTATGCGAATCATTTTAAAAACCAGTTTTTAACATTTGGACATATGTACATATAATGAATTTTGGGAAAATAAAATCATAAGCAGGGAAACCACAAATATACATTGCATGTTTTTCTTTGTACGACCAATGAAGGCAGAAATAATATAGGTATCTCCCGTTTTAGAGCTTTTTATGAATTTTGGCATCGATTTGTTAGTGCATATTTCGGCATATTTTACCGTTTGGAGCATAGTTTTGCATAATTTAGTTAAAAGATCCATTTTGCTGAATTTTTTAAGTTTTAAGCGCATATTTTGCCTTTTTGAGGCATATGTTGATACATATTCGATTTTTTTAGATGCTTCTTGTAAGCTTTCGCAGCAAATAAACAAAAATGTTTTTTTTTCGAAATTCTAGTTAACAGGCTTTCTTTCTTTTTTAAATATCTATCAGTATTCCCAACGTGTTGCTATAATTTCGCCATCCACATTTAATTTTTACTCTAGAATAAAGACAAAGCGGGTTGTCATTAAAGATAATCATCCTTATTGTGTTTGGCGTATTTAAAAATTTTGTACATACATAATTTGATAAAATTTAAATAAATGGTAAGAATCGGTCTTTAATTTAATATATTCCCAGTAAAAACTTCTTTCCAAATTAGACTCTTTGTGTACGTAATTATGTTGGCATTTAGATTAAATTCGCCCAAAAAAATATGTTACAGCAGATTTAATCCTTTTTGAATTGGTCTGTAAATACTATGGTGTTTAGGCTTTACCGATTATAGTTTTAGTGTTGTTTTTTTTAAATGCAAATGTTGAATATTTTGTTTTTACATGAGCAATTTTTGATTTTTTGAGGCATATTTTTGACAATTTTGGAAGCATATTTTCGAATTTTTGCTGCATGTTTAATGCGCATAAACGCATTTTAGAGCATATTTCTGGTTTCCCTGATCATAAGTATGTTTTTAAACAGTTTTTAAATCTGAAAAACAACTAGCTTTACAACAGAACATCCGATGAATTTTTTTTATACTTCAATACATATTTATTAGCTGAATCTATTAAGGCCTAAAAATTAATATTAAAATTCTTAAAACTAAAAATAAGTTAATTTACTTAAATCAAAGTATGTACATTAGGGTAATGACTATTGTTACAAATAATGTACCTAACGTGATTACCAATACTAAATAAGTGATAAAAATCGTGTTTGCTGGTCGTTTTGGCAGAAAAACCTTCCGCACCAAATTTTAAGTGGACTTTATGGACATTGGATTTTAAAAAACGAAATTTTTAAAATCTGAATTTCTGAAATTCCAAAATTATTTCAGATATCTCACTACCAGAATCCTCTTTAGGGCTCTATTCTCCCCCATTCCTATATGGTGTTATACTAGTACCTATCACAATTTCTCCAAATTGTCCAATGTCCATAAAGTCCACTTAACATTTTTCAAAATAGCATTTTTTTTAAATTCAATTTTCTTAATTTTCAGAATTATTTCAGATATACCACTAACAGAGTCCTAAACAGGACCCCTTGGAGCACCATTTCCATATAGTTTGTTGCTAGTACCATTCCATATTTTTCCAAAAGACCACTAATCCAAACCAGAAATTTTCGTAAAAAACGAAATTTTTAAAATCTGAATTTCTAAATTCCAAAATTATTTCAGATATCCCACTACCAGAATCCTCTAAAGAACTATATTCTTATGTGCAACCGGTTCCATTTCCCTGAAAATCGTCCTAAATTCACTTTATTCTATTATAGCAGCACTGTTAAGTGCAATGTTAACTGCAAACAGTTGCTGTTAAGAAATTGTGGTGGATGTCTCCGCTAGTTTAATACGTATTTATCTTCACACACATTGAATAAGGACCAATACTATTTCATTACAGGTGAACTTAACAACCCTGATGATAACTTTTTTGTTTAGCTTTATAATTGTTGGATCTCAAAATTTTGTTTAATATCTTTGTTTCTGTTTTTGACATTTACAATGCTTTTACAAAAACAAATTGCTTGTGGTTTCTGTAGGCGTTGTATTTGTTGTACATAGTACCGAAATTACTTAAAGTAAAAGTGCTAAAAGTAAAATTTTTTCCCGTTTTTACCTCTTAAAAGGTATTGCCATCTATACGAAATTTATTGAAAAGGGAAAATTGCTAGCTTTTGGTACTGTGGTACCAATTTTATCCCGTTGTTCTCCCTAAAAAGTACCCAAAATTTACATTTGGACCATATCAAATTTATCAAAAAGAGAAACGGTATCGAAATCATGTACCAGAGATGTTAAATGCGGTTTTAAATTTTGTACCTACTCCCAAGAAAATGTATTTTTTGGACCTTCACGGCACCATTTTTTTAATTTATAAAACCAAAAAAAAAACTACATAAAAATTCAATTGTACAAAAAAAAAAAAAAACAACACTTTACATTAAAATATATTATATGTGTGAATAAAAACAGGTACATAAATGACCAATCCTTTGTTTGTATGAAACTTGATAATGTTGGCACATACATATGTATAGTCTGTTTCTTTCCTTAGTTTTTATTATATTTTGAAGAGCAAAAAAAATTCGTCTGCAAATGAGGAATGGATAAAATTCCAGCAACGACTCTAGAAATGTCAGGACATTCAGCTCATTCTTTAAATTAGCTACTGCCGAACAAAAAATACAAATGTTTTAAGTTAAAGTTGCTCGACATCAGCCAAAGCTTTAAATTTATAGAACTACATTAAAACTTTATCAAAGTTGACTTTGGTTTTCAAAACTTTGCAAAATTTTACATAAAATTGTTTTGCATTTTCTTTAATTTCTTTATCAATATTGATATTATTTGTAGAAATATAAAAATCCTCTTCTGTTTCGCATTGTTGCCACATTATAAAAGGAGACTAAGCGCTCTATACATACATCACAATACTAGTCGCATATTTAAGCGCCCATTACATTAACGATTTGTTGTACAACATAAACGCAATGAAAAGGACTCAATAACTTGTTTGCAATACTAAAAATTCAAAAGGGTCACGGTAGTACCATGATACTTTAGAAGATCAAAATGAACCAAAAAAAAGTACAATTGTATCGGCTTTAACGTCGCTGATATGTACCAATCTTTTCCGTTTCTACCCATTTAAGAGTACCCTATATCAAATATGGGTCATTTGATATCTCTATAACAAATATTACGAAAAGAGAGAAAATACCAAAGGTAAAAGAGTACCAAAACCCTTTTCCCGATTTAAGGTCCACAGAGAGTACGCTGTATGTTAATGTAAGCTTTTATCTGTGGGTAATTCCATGTCAAAACGACCGGTATGGGACACGACCCCTTTCGATTTGAATGAAATTTGGTTAGAAGGTTCCTTTTATCTTATAAGGAACATATATGAACGAAAACAAATTTAAAATTTTTTTTTAAAAGTTATGTCATATTCAAAATGTCATAGTTTCGACGAATTAGCCGAATGTACTCGAGCTAATTTCTTCAATATCTTGAAAACTACTTGACTTACGAAGATGATTTTAATGTAATTTTAAAGAGAATACTTGGGGCTACAAACCCCTCGCTGCAGGCGCCAAATTAAAGAATTTTATTAAACCGCCACATTTGTATGGTACAGCGCGTATAATGCTCCTAGATGGGTCAAGTGTATGACCAACCCCACTTTATTATTTATTGCGGAATTTCGGTTTTTTATATAATTTCAATAAACTAAACCTTTTTAGTTTTCGAAATAACGGTATATCTTGAAAACAAGAACTAACCTAAAAAAACGGTTAGCACCACTGGATTCAGCGTGCCTCAATTAGGGAAAATGCAGGGTGCGCGGCTGGTATGTTTTTTCAACTAGCACAGTGCACTTATTGCTCAAAATTACAATATTAAAATTCTATTTTAAGAATATTTTTTTTAAAGATTGCGAAAGAAAAAAAATCATATCTTAAAAAAGAAAAAAAAAACCTCCTTCAAAGTTTCAGGATTTTTAAAGAACAGTTTAAGGTATTACAGTACTTTTCGTTTATAGTCACAACGCTTACAGTCACATTAGCGATTTTCTGTTTATTTTGCCGCTAAAAGTTAATTAAATATAAAGTATTAACGTTATAGTACATTTAGCGATATAAGCACATTTGCCATATATGCCATTTATCAACAGTAGTCAAAGGGAAAAGTAAAGCAACTTAATGGCGTTATCGTCACATTAGCAAAATTTACTAAGTTCTTTTTAGTTTTCGAATCAAAAATCAATCCAAAGAAAGAATGAATTAAATCATTTAATACAAAAGGTATTTTTCCACAGAACTGGAAGTGTGCGAAAGTTGTTCCCATCCCTAAAAATAGAAATGAATACCATCCAATAGCTATCCTTTCATATTTATCTAAAGTCTTCGAAAGGCTCTTGCATAAAAAAATAGCTGCTTACTTTGAGACGAATAATTTATTAACCAAAATGCAATCTGGTTTCCGACCCAAACATAGTTGTACTACTGCACTTATTGGAGTGACGGAGGAAATTCGAAGCTATATAGATAACGGAAATGTTACCTTGTTGGTGCTTTTGGATCATTCCAAAGCATTTGATATGGTTGATCATGCCATGCTTCGTATTAAATTAACTAAGCTTTTCCATTTTACCTCCTCAGCGACTGATCTCATTTCATCATATCTAAGTAACCGCTATCAGTATGTAAGTTCAAACAATAAGCAATCATTGCCGTTGCTGTGATCAAAGGTGTTCCTCAAGGGTCCATATTAGGTCCTCTACTTTTCACAATATATATAAACGATTTGCCAAAACAGTTATAACATTGCAAAATTCATATGTACGCCGATGATGTTCAGATTTATATATGTTGTGAACCTGATAAGACTGATGAGTATATTTCAAGATTAAATTTTGATCTATCAAAAATTGAAGCCTGGGCACAGGCAAATGGTCTTTGTCTGAATCCCGCTAAATCTAAGTGCCTTGTAATTTCCAGAAATAATACACAAATAACTATTGAGCCCAATATAATATTGAACTCGCAGCAAATAGAAATTGTCAAAAATACTAAAAACCTCGGCATTATTTTTAATTCTTCACTTACGTGGTCAGATCATATAAACGCTGCTGCAGGAAAAGTATTTGCGATGCTTCGTTCGCTTTGGGCAAGTCACCACTCAACACCGTTCAACATACGTATGCTTTTGGCTAAGACATATCTTATTCCAGCTTTAATATATGGCAGCGAGGTTTTTGCAAGCTGTGACCAAAAAAGCACCAGGAAATTAACATCTACATATAATGCCATTCTGAGATATGTCTTCAACTTAGGACGCTTCTCACATGTTACACCCTATGAAAGTAAACTTTATGGAGTGCGTTTTTCTGACATGTTAAATATTCGATGCCTAACTCTTTTGCATAAAATTATCTATACTGGCGTGCCGACTTATCTATTTGAACGTGTTACTTTTACGCAGTCAAGAAGAAATAACAATCTGATCCCGATAAGATTCAAGAAGTTAGTTTCTGAATGGCAGTTTTTCGTTCACAGTATTCGTCTTTGGAACACACTACCAGCAACTATTCAATTTAATAGTAATGCAACGCAGTTTAGGAAATGTATTTTTAATTTTTATTCCCGTACTTGAAAATGTGTAATCTATTGTACGCTTTTGAATGTCTTTATGTTTAAAATTTTTTGACCTATTGCTTTAATGTATTAATTTCTTTTATTTTAATGTTTATTGTTAAAGTCTTTTATTGTGTGACACATAAGAAATTGCTACGAATTGTTTATCCTGTACTATAATTATAAGACTTTAAGTCCTGTTGAATAGGAATACCAATAAATAAATAAATAAATAAATAAATAAATGAAACTCTCTACTCGTAAAAAATTAGTTTTTGCCGTTGGTATCAGCTATGAAATATCTTGTTATATTTTTAACTAGTTTTTACACAGTATGCAACTCTGTTGTAAAACCATAAGCCTGATGTCGGTGTTATTTATATGAATTTTGTATTTCCTTTATTCACATATCTTGATTATATTCGAATTCGGTTATATGCGTCATAGTGGAATATATGTGAATTAGCCTTATAGTCACATTAGCGATATAGACCACGTAATGGTTGCAACTAAAGGATGTGACTATAAGCGAAAAGTACTGTATATAAACAAATCAGCCAAATAAAAAAATAAGTTTTTGACTTAGTCCGTTTTTAAAATTTAATATTTTGCAGATATTACATTTAAAAAAAATTTTTTTTTTTTTCAATAATGGTTTGTAGCCCCAAATCAAGTAGTTTTCGAGATATTAAAGAAATAGGCTCAACACATTCGGCTAGTTCGGCGAAATTATGACATTTTGAATATGACATAACTTTTGAAAAAAACAAATTTAAAATTTTTTTCGTTCATATATGTTCCTTATAGGATAAAACGAACCTTCTTACCAAATTTCATTAAAATCGGAAGGGGTCGTGTCCCACTCTTGGTCGTTTTGACATGGAATTACCCCTGTGTGTATACAAAATTTATCAAAAATATACTATTATGGTCGATAAAATTTATTTCTCTTACAGATAACTATTACTAAAGATTTTTATTGATTTTATTTACGATGATAATTATTTTGAATATTTTCTTGATATTAATTGTTTTATTTTTTCAGATTATGCATGTGCATTAGGGGTGGAATAGTGTTATATGGAAATCATTAGCAGCAAGATTTCAATACGAAAGAAAACCCCAATTTCGTAAAGTTTGTAAAAAAAAACGCATGAGCCAAAAAAATTAGGGGTGTGGGATGGGGACAAATGGCTCCTGATCGGGGTCAAAGCTAGAGGAAAATGTTACAAAAGCCAAAAAAAAAGCTTCACAACTGTCCCTTAGTCGCTCCTAGAGGGGTAAAATGTAAGACTGACTCACACTAATATTTCTACCTCTACATTTTTTATTAACATACTAACCGCCTATCTGTGCTCTTTAAGGGAGCTCCTATACTAAATATTATTTTTTATAAAATTACCCGCCATCGCCCTATTTAGCCCCAGAGTGCCCCTAGAGGAGTCAAATATATGACGGACCCCCAATATTTTTGCTACCCGAGCTTTTTTCAGAACAAAGATACATACATATTAAAATGAGTTATAACAGTTATGTTATTTCTACAAGATAAGAGACAACATCTTCCAACATTGACTTGGATATGCTTTTTAATGAGTAAAATGTTAACGATGTGCATCAATTGTGCGTGTCCTGAAAATCCTTGAAGGCTATAAAAATGGTAACAACTAAATATTGATTATATTTCTACAAGATAAGAGACAACATCTTCCAACAATAAAATGAGTTCGTCCATTGAAAGCTTTCGCTGAAAAAAAATTTTAAAAATAAAAATCTGTGGGTCATTTCCCATTTTGAAAATATTTTTGTTCGTATTTTCTCTTCCTTATTCACATGCGACAACTGAAAGAATATTTAGTTCTATGTTTACTGTTTGGAGAAAAGAGCGAATGTTATTTTTAATTGGGAACTTGTGGAGTGAGTTAATAATAATATTTAAATTAATACATGCACTTGTAATGAGTTTTAAATACATATATGTAATATTTTCAATTTACAATAATTAAATTGTTTAACTAACGCGTCATATTGAAAATGAAATTTAAAACATTGATAGATCCCTATTAAGATATACACATTAGCTATTAATGTTTCCCGCCGGGTATCCGCTAGTACTTTATATTAAAGATTTCTTATTTTGTGTTCTTTGTGAGTTATAATCCGGGAAACCACAAATATGCAATTGCATGTTTTTGCTTGTGCGACCAATGAAGGCAGAAATAATATATCTATCCGTTTAAGAGCTTTTTATGAATTTTGGCATCGATTTTTTAGGGCATATTTTGGCATATTTTACCGTTTGGAGCATATTTTTACATAATTTAGTTAAAACAGCCTTTTTGCAGCATTTTTTAAGTTTTTAGCGCATATTTTGCCTTTTTCTTTTTAAGGTATATTTTGATACATATTCTATTTTTTTGATTGCTCATGTAAGCTTTCGCAGAAATTTTTTTTTTTTTTTTTCGAAATTCTGGTTAACATCTATTGTCTGTATACCCAACGTTTTGTTTTTATTTCGCCATCCCCATTTAATTTTTACTCTAAAATGAAGACAAATGAGGTTGTCATTTAAGATAATGTTATTTTAAACTTTCAAATTTTACATAAAAGCAAAAATGAAGGAAAAAGCAATTATGCACATACGTTTTTGGCGATGTGTGCAATACAAAGAATTCTGAACCAATCTTTTAGTACACCGATCGACTGAGAATCACTTTTTAAAGTGGTTTAACGATGCCCATCCGTCTGTCTGGCTGGTTGTCTGTCTACCTTGTGCGCAAAGTACAAGTTGCAGTTTTGTACATAATTTGATCGAGTTTGGTAAAGGCATTTTAATTGTACCAAGGACGAAGTCTATGTAAATGGTAAGAATCGGTATTTAATTTAATATATTCTCCATAAAAACTTCTTGCCAAATTAGACTTTTTGTGTACGTAAGCCATTTAATTATGTTGGCATTTAGATTATATTCGCCCAAAAAATATGTTATAGCAGATTAAATTCTTTTCGAATTGGTCTGTAAATAATATGGGGTTAAGGCTTTACCGATTATAATTTTAGTATTGTTTTTTTTTTTTAAATGCAAATGTTTAATATCTGGTTTTTAACATTTTTGAGGGCATATATTCGAATTTTTGCTGCATATTTAATGCGCATAAAACGCATTTTTAGAGCATATTTCTGGTTTCCCTGGTTATAATGCATTGAATTTTATATTTTTTGTTCTTAGTAACATTAATTATTTATTTATTTGATCAATTTTAAGCTATTAAAATTAAAAAAAATGTCCTTTTTACATAAATGTACTGCCCTTTTTTTCTCGATGTACTGTTTTTTAAGATTTCAAATCTGGCAAGCCTAATAGAAAACAAGATATAAGTTTTAATTTTTGCTACTACGAATGAAAGAACGAACATGTTTCTTAATGCTTTCCAATAATTTTTGCACATCTTTCGAGTCCACCTCTGCAGCGTACTTGTTCCATTTTTTTAACATTGAACGTTCGTTTTTTGCTTCTTCTTTACTTTTCTTTAATTTATTTTGACCATTCGCCCAATATTTTCCGATAGGTCGAAACTGTGGGCAATTAGGAGGATTCATATATATCGGTATTACATCTACGCCATTGTCCTTGTACCACTTATTGGCAACATTTGAAAAATGGTATGACGCAAGATCAGGGCAAAATTTTACTGAGTTTTTGTGACTTTGAATTAGTGGCAATATTCTTTTTTGTAGACATTCGTTTATATATAATTCGGACGTGATTTTTGATGATGTCACAAATGCAGCATTCTTCAAACCTCAATTACATATCGCTTGCCATACCATGAATTTTTTTCCCAATTTATCCAATTAAGTGTGCTTGTATTTGGAGGCGACGTTTCCACGCTTCGTTGCAAATAAAATTTGTTTCCAGGTAACTGCTTAAAATCACATTTTACGTATGTTTCATTATCCATCATTATGCAACCTTTAAACTTCGTTAAAACTTTGATGTATAATTGACGAGCACGTTTTTTGGCAGCAGACTCCTCTTTTTCTGTGCGGTTTGGGTATTTAATCACTCGGTAGGACTTTAATGTTGCATGTACACGCTGAATGGTACTTCTGCTTGTATTTAATTTCTTAGCTCGATCTCGGTCGGACATCCCAGGATTATTTTTAATGGAAATTAATATATTTTTCTTTAAAGTTGGGTTGTTGACCCTAAAGGCGCAGTTAGCCGGGAGTAACAGTAACAGTAATCTTACCGTAAAAAAGTAAGACCAATCTATTTCTTACAGATTGAGACGTAACATATTTCTGCTTACTAAAATCGTTCTAATTGCTTTACATAAAACAAAATGAAGCAGCTGATTTGCAACGTTACTGTTACTCGCGGCTAACTGAGCCTTAACTCTCTTCACTTGTTATTGTTTTCTGTTTATAGTTCCTGTGGTCTTGCAACGATTTAAAAGTTTTGCAATTTTACAGCCACTATATGTTGGGTTTTTTATGAAAGTGTGCAAAATTTTTTCGCAAATTTTTTGTTCCGTCGCGTCTGTACTAAAAAATGTTTAAATTACAAATTTGATATTTAAAACGTATAACGGTATATGTTTTGTAAATAACACATTAAAAGAGTTGCGAATTTTGTTTACCAGGGGGCGCTGTATTAATGTTTTGAATGCGTCCAGATTTTGTGCGGGCCATTCTTTATGTAGTCCACATTAGAGTGGCCGTTAGTTGTATAGAGAACTTTTTTTTTGATATCTTATATTCTCTCCCCCCAAAACGGTTCAGTTTTATGTAAAAAAAAATATAAAAAAATTTCGTAGCGATAAGTTGTGTTTAAGGGGGGGCGTCCACCCCTCAAAGTTTGCCTTCAAGCCATTTATTCAAATGTAATTTGTTTTCATACGACAATCTCTTAAAAACAACATTTTACAAGAATATGATGTATGACAATATTTTAGCTCTTTTAGTCGACAACATTAGCCTTGCTTGCTAAAATTAATATTTATGAAAATAATTAAGAAAATAACAACAAAATACCAAACATTTTATATACGTTTTATATATGTATATAAAAGGGGAATTTAATGTCAAGTGACCCAATTTTTAAATCGATGTCTTTCGATTTGGATGAAATTTACACCAAAGTTAGTCCTATTAGGTTGTAGTTAGACACAAATTTTCAACAACATCGGTCAAAAAGTTTTAGAGTTAGAGGGGGCCAAAGTTTTTAATTTTGGCCATACAGGTGTTCTTTCTCATCCATGTAACTTATTACTTTTTTTTACGGCTGTAGGAAAAATCGCCCAAAAAAATAAATGAAAAATCGCACAAAAAAATTCCATGTAAAATTGGGCCTGAATTCATATGAAAAGTGACCCAAAATATTTGGGCTATTTTTCGTTATTATTGGGTGATTTTTCGTTTTTTAAAAATATTATATGAAAAATAGCCCATTTTTTCGGGCCATTTTTCATTTTTAAAATTTCGTCAAAATCTTACATACTATTTGTCTTAATCATTCCTTATTACTATACGTCGAATTCCTAAATTTTATTTATAAAAATAACGGGACATATTGCGAAAAGGTGGCATGTCATAAAATCCAGTGTCATCGTGTCCGTGGACAAACTCGAAAGCATAGCCGGCCTTTGGCCGGGCGCAAGGATTTTCTCCTCTTTGATAAAACAAATACGGGCTTCGCTAACTAAAGCTTCTCTGCACAGCCGGCCTTCGGCCGTGGGCAAGGATTTTCTCCTCTATAGTATAACAAAAACCGGCATCGCTAACTAAAGCTTCTCTGCATAGCCGGCCTTCGGCCGGGCGCAAGGATTTTCTCCTCTATGGTATAACAAATACTGGCTTCGCTAACTAAAGCTTATCTGCGAAGTCGGTCTTCGTTCGGAATCAAGGCAGATTTTAGAAGCTTTACTAAGCGCAACCGGTACTTGTTATAAAAAATCTTTGCGCCCGCCCAAAGGCCATCTGCGCAGATAAGCTTTAGTTAGCGAAGCCGGTCTTTGTTATATCATAGAGAAGAAAATCCTTGCGCCCGGCCGAAGGCCGGCTATTCAGTGAAGCTTTAGTTAGCGAAGCCGGTTTTTGTTATACTATAGAGGAGAAAATCCTTGCCCCCGGCCGAAGGCCGTTTTTGCAGAGAAGCTTTAGTTAGCGAAGCCGGTACTTGTACACATATAGGAAATCAAAAAAAAAAAAAATAACGGTCACCCTAGTCCACATACGTTGTGTTATTTTCCTAGTTTTAAAAAGTTTTTAAAACTTCAGTTATATGTATTTGTGAACAGCCTGCTTAAGTGTTAACTAAACCGTGATTTACCTAAACATTTATATTAAACGACCTTCTAAATAATTAAAAAATAATAATGTGTAATAACCTATTTTAAGAATAAAATGCAATGATTATTATCTATTAAAAATAATTTTCTGTATGCATATTTTATTTAAATTAATGCATTTTTTTAAAAAAATGCCAGATGTACAAATAACTAAAATGAATATGTAGTTAATTAGCGGTTGGACAAAATTAATAATAATAAAAATCATTCAAACTAAGTATCATCATTTAGATTTTGATTTTATTTGAATATTTTGAATTTGCATTTTTTCCATACGTCATTCATGTTTATTTTTATTTATATTGAATATAAGTATTTTGCATAATAAGTTTGTTTTTTTTTCATTTCATTAATCATTTTCTTTAGTGTTCAGATGAAAGCAAAAGTTTTAGTAAGCAATATATGAAATTAATTTAAAATCACTTGCTTGAGTAGAATGACTAACCTTAAAAAAAATTTTATTATAAATTTGAAAAAAAAAATTACAAATGTAATTACGCTTAGTGTAAAGAATCGCCTATCAAATATCGAGCTCTATTTTCGATTATATCGTTAGCGACAATTTATCGAAATTTGGTTTTTTTCTTCTTCTTGCAAATAGGTTAGAAGCACTCGTTACAATGACGAACAAATTCATAGACTTTGAATTTGTACCGTTGCGAAGCAAAAGGCCATCTTAATTCAAATAAAGCATTACTTTGCTTAAGAAAAAAATAATTAAAACCCTTCTCCTGTAAAACTTGATTTCTGTCGCTTACGATATAATCGCAAATAGCGCTCCTTATGGAAAAAGAAAAAATTAAACTAAAAGAAAAAACAACGTATAACCACTTTTCAAAAGTAACAGGAGAAGAAAACAGTTATAGAATAGAAGCTGCTGTCAAAATTGAAACAACATTTTCAAACCTTGATTAAAAAAAAAACTAGAAATATTTATCGGATATAAACAACTCTTAAACACTTAATACCATGTGGCTTACGTTACCTTAAATTTGTATTTCCTGAGACAACATATCATTGTAAAATTGTTTTCTTCGTACATCACGCGTTCGTGAAATTTAAAAATATTTAGGAATGGCGTTCAAACCACTATAGTATTTATCGCTTATATGCACACCGGTTATAAACATTTAACGCATTTTTGCACCCCAACATGAAAAGTGTCCATCGTATTTAAAATACCCGACGAATTTGTGTGTATATGCATATCTCGCTTTTAGGTACCATAATGAAATTATTTTTTTGGAAATTGTATGTTTAAAATTTGCATCAAAACTAAAAATGTACTGTTCCATCACAATTGAAAAGTCGCACATTTCATCAAAACTAACTTGCTTTTAGAAGCTGGCGAGAAATTTGAAGATTTTAAAAATCCATAAATCTATAGATATGTATTTCAACAACACGGTAACAACAAAAAAAGGAACGAAATTATAATCATTGAAGACCGATCACCAAAAGCGCTTCTGGTGCCAGTAAAAGAGATTAGCCCCCTTATTCATAAAAAAATATGATGTTCGCTATTTATTTTAAAGGTACACGGTTTAACAAAATGACTTGTTTTAATTTATGTATGTCCACCAAAAATATGATGCGCAAATAAAATAAAATCACGAGCTACATATGTGGGTGTATTAATAACTAACTGCCAATTTCACGATGTCGAAAGAACGTTTTCTTTCGCACAAATAAATTTGAAACCAAAAAAAAAATTTTTGAGAACATGTTTTACAAGAATTTGTGCGAAAGAAAGAGTTCTATCGCATTAAATTAAATAGGCAGTTAATATCGATTATGACACATTTAACAATAACGAAAAATGAAAATTTGTGTGTTTAATACTCTTCACCACAGGTGAAAAGGGTATAGTTTGTCATACAGTTTTAATTTCTACAATATTGATCTTAGACCGTATAAAGTATGTATGTATATATATGAGACATTATTTGTGAAGGGGACAACCCAATAAAAAAAATTTTGTTGGAATTCCTTTATATTTGGTATAACTAAAGTTCTAGTAGATATGAATAAGTGTGCGAAATATTTTTTTCTATGATGTTTATTTGTCGAGTTACGGGGTGGTATAGTGTTGCCGTAGGGTTATGGTATGATAGATTCTATACAAGTTAGGTTGAAGATGTTTGGTTTTAAAAATCAACGAAATCGACATACAAACGTGATCGTGTAATAAGAAAATCAACACGATAGCGACCACATACAGTATTCAATGAGCAACAATTGCCTTTTCAAAACTATGGTGAAGGGTATATAAGATTCGGCACAGCCGAATTAAGCACTTTTACTTGTTTTATATACTCCAAGCATTTCTATTTTTACACATACTGTAAATAAATACACTGACTAATTGTTTATTAATAATTTTAGTATGATTTTTTTTTTGTCGCAAAATATTTTAAAACCACAATCAAAAAAAAAATTTGAATACATTTTTTGAAAAGAAAACATGCAGATTTTTCCATCTGTATTATTTGATTACATTCAGATGCGAAAACTTTTTTATTAAACATTTAACATTTTGTTGTTGTTTTATTGATTGCGATCAATGCCAAAACTTAAAAAATCAATTCATACTAAATGAAGCATACAAGCGCCAACTGTCACGTGACGTAAACAACAAAACGACAGAAATTCAAGGAATGAACTTTCAAGGTCGATAAAATGCATTCGCATAATTTGTAATTTGTAATTTAAGAAATAATCATAAACGGCCTTATTTATAAAAAAAGAAAGAAAGTAATATTTTGATTAAATACCAGAGACCGTAACTATTCTAAGTTTTATGTAAAATATGATTTCTTAGTTATTTGGTTTAAAGCATAGCATAATAAGTACCAGGTACATACATATGTAAGTTCATTAAGGAGAGTTTTCATTAGTTACCCATGTAATGTCAAATTAATTTATTTGATTTTGACGATTGTTTTAATTTTTTTTCCATATTTTCTTTTGTTTGAAGTTATTATATGGCTTTTGAAATTGAGAACAAAATTTCTAATGACTATACCTTGTACTTATTCTACCATGGTTTTGAGTTTTATTTTTTACTTAGAATATAAAATTTATACCTGCTTCACACTGTGCGACATGTCACACGGAAATATTTCATGAAACAAAAGGTTGGGGACGATGAGTGCAGAGATGTTTGCAGGGGAAACAATCAAAATGTAAACTCAAGCGACAATTTATTCATCTTTTATATGTTTAATTAAATAAGTTAAATTTGAATTTAAGTCTTTAGAGGGGAACAGAATTGGCGCTGTAGTACAACGAAAAGATTAGCGCTGCAAACCGTCAAAAGTTAAATCTGCAGTTTCAAGGTAGTGTCAACAGAAAACGTAGTTATAGTAGTCGCAGCAGTAGAAGTTAAAGCGCAAAATTCGATGCTTGAACTTAATTGCGCGACAGTGCTTTATCAGCTGACTGTGTGATCCCGTACTCAAAGTTGGGAGCCCGCGGGATACCAATCTTAACGAAAACTGTTCCCGTACTCAAAGTTTGGTAAAGTGAGAGAGCTTTTAAGAGAAAATTTGTCTTCTTCTTGCACGAAGCAGCCCGTACTTTTTCTTTGGGGTCTAACCAACGCATACGATATCGAGCAAAATTCATCGAAATTATTTATTTTGGTATCATGAAATTCGATATCGAATGAAATGTATTGAATTTGAAATAATAGCATTCGATATCGAGTAACTCGACATTACATTTATCGAGTTTTCATTCGATACGTCTGTGTCTATCGTATGCAAAAAAAAATGGATAGTTTAATCGATACGATAGTATCGAATGCGGTGATTAGACCCCTGATTGGGAAAATTGTTAAACAATCAGCTGTCAAGAAATAAAAACAAGTATTACCAAAAAAATAAAAATAAAAAATATTTAAAAAAAAAACAATAGAAAATGTTAACATTTTACTTTTATACATGATAATGTGTCATTTATGTATTTATTTATTTTCATAGTAACGTTTTCTTTTGTGATGGAAATTTGGTTTTATTGTTCCGGTACTTTTGTACATTTTGGTTTATTAGTGAGAGAAATTTTTCTTTGCTCTCATTTTACCGAACTTTACCCAAAAAGTACGGGATCGCTTCTATTTTTATCAAAATGGAAAACGGGCAAAAGGGTTCCCATTAGGGAAGCCAATCGGGATTGATTTTAGAAAATCCCGGGATTTCTGGATTCCGGGATTTTTTTTTAAATAAACAACACTTTTTATTTATTTATGAATTTTCAAAAGGTATTATATATGTATATAATAAAAAATTGTAAATTGTAAAAATTATAAAAATAAAAAATACAACTGAAATATAATTTTAAATAATTTTTTTTGTATAGAGCATAAAAATTCAATAAAAACGAACATTATTGTACACAAAAGTTGATATATTAAAAATCCCGGGATTAATTAAAATAAATCCCGGATTCGGGATTTGTCAATCCCGAAAAATCCCGGGATTTGGGATTTCCCGTTTGGCATCCCTAGTTAACATGCTTTTGAATATAGTGTTACATCAAATATGTTCTGTTTGCATTTGTACTTGCTACGCTACTCATTATGTCGTCAGCTGCAGCTTCAACTACTACTACAACTGCTTTTTTTCTCTTCCAGGCCTTAAACGTCAAATTGTAGCTTGTGGCTTGCAACAAAAAACGTAACGTCTGAACGGATGTATACGAGATTTCGAATGGGACAAAAAAAAAAATGAATATTGTACAATAATGCAATGTGCAGTAGGACAGAATCAACATGTTTGGAAAACGATTTCTAAACGGCTGAACCGATTCCAACATATGAATAGCAGAGGAGTATTCGAGTTTCTGATTTGATGATAGATTTTACATACCGCTCTACAGTCGCACTATGGATTTGTTAAGTTAGTTTTCTACTCTTTGGTTTTCAATAATAGTATATCACTTGAATGAGGATCCATATGATGAAACATTTGCCGCAAAAACTTTCTTCAATTCTCTTTTGAAACTGCATTCGTGTCCATAGAAAAAAAATTTTGTTTTACAGTATTGAGCCATTTTCTATGCCTTCTCTCTTTCTTTCAATTACAAACTTACAAAAACTGCTTGCACATAAAACAAATTACACTTTTTCATTCGTCTTTCCCCTTTCATCAACAAACTCAAGTGTTTCGCAGCAAAAGTTTCATAATATGGATTGGGACTTATTGATAAATATTTGCAGTTTTTAAATTGTATAAGTACAGGCATATAAAGCTATGTTTACACCTATTTAATATTTGACTTCCTACACGTAACCACTGGTTTTATTAAAAAAATATTTGCTTTTGCAAATGTTTGGCTAGATAAAACATCATTTAACAGTTTCCTAATTACATTTTACAATAATCTTCTTACAAGTAAAGTTTAGTAAATCAATATTTAAATAGTTGAAAAAATTGTGTTAATCATACGATATTTAAATTCAAAAAACATTTTTGCTTACGTTTTTAAAATTATGTATTATAAACGAAACTTTTCCTTAATTTTGGTTTATTTTTTCATTGAGTTTTTTTACAAACTCAGAATTATTAAAAATTTATTCTTTTTTTATTTTTTTGTCAAATATTTGTTAAAAGGAAATCCACAGGGTAATAACAATTTATTTAAATAAATAAAATCAGAGAACTCAAGGTTTATTACAAAGATAATTAGCCAGTGCGTGGTTTAAAAAGATAAAAATTATATTTTAGAAAAAAAGCTTTTTACAATTACCGAAATGTAAGAAATGGATAATGTAAAACATGTGGCTCTTTTCAGGCTTTTATAGCTTCTTACTAAGCTGCCTAAACAAGAGCGACAACGTGTTTTTTAAACATGAAAGTTGTATTCAGGCCTGGCATTTTGCCGGTAGCCTAGATGCTAATGAGCTAGGTTATCAACGCCGGGGTTGCGGGTTCGATTCCCGCCAGAGACTCTGGTTTCATTCCTGCAGACAAGCGCAGAGCTTCGCAGGGTTTAACTTAGGGAATTAAAAAAAAATAAAAAAAAATTTTTGCCTCTAAATTATCAAAGTGCCGATTTGCCGATTTTTGCTCAAAAAATAACGATTTCTCAATAAAAATTGAAGGTAAATTTTTGTTTGTTTTAGTGTAACTAATTAAATTTGTGCAACACTAGAATACTTCTTACATTTCAAAGAGAAAATTTAGCGATTTTATTTAAGAAAAACATTTTATTTGTAAATCCAAATAAAAGAAAAAAATTTGCCAAATCTAAAAAAAGAAATAACTTTTAAATTCAAAACGATTCAATTAAAATTTCTTTTTCTATAAGGAAAAAATAAAATATACTTTATATGTAGTTGAGTTTCAAAACGAATAGACCCTTAAGGCTCAGTTAGGCGAACGTTGCTGTACCGTATCTGTACTGTATCAATCAGCTGTAAGCTTTTTATTATATGAAAACCAATACAAAAGCTTACCGAAATGCAATGTGCCGTAGTTGCAACGTACCAATCTGTATAAAATAGAATTTCATGTCGTTGTTACGTGACATTTGTAAGACAGTGATGGGCGGCTTGTATGTTACATTGAATGCGGGTAATTTTGCTCTTTTTTTGTACTTTTTTCAGTATATCTATGGAATTGCGACAAAACAACTTACAATACAACATATTTCCATATATGTATACAAATTTTCAAATGCTTAGAAGTAAAAAAAAATCAAATGCATATACACATACAATGGAAATGTGAAACATATAAAAGACTTTAAATGGTATCAAAACCTTGTTTTGTGTATGCACATTTACAATATATGTATGCTAAAAATTTATATATGCTAAAATACAAATTTATTTATTGTAAATCTATAATATTAATATTAAATTATTAACATTTTTTACATACATAAAATACTGTTTTAATACCATTTAAATTACGTGGTACCTTTTCTGCACAACGGTCACCATTTGAACATTTTTGATTCCCATCACTGTGTGTTTTGTTTTATGTATACTATTGCTTTTTGTTTATGTATGGGAAAACATATGACACGTTTTTAATAAGTGCACCAAACTGCTTACAGTACGGTGCGGTACATTACGGGTACAGCAACGTTCGCCTAACTGAGCCTTTACAAAAGAGTTAAGAGTTATTCATCATTAATGAAAATAATTTAAATAAAAAAATTATTATTAGAACAAAATTTTGAATTTCAAAGAAGTTAAGTATGAAAGTCATGATTTTTTTTATCACGCATTTATATGTGGGTATTAGTGCTGGGAAACTATCGATAGACTATCATTATTATCGATAGTCTTAAAATATCGAAAATATCGATAGGAAAAATATAAATATCGATATTTTTATTATTTAAAATACAGCTATGAAGACATCTAACAGCAGCTATACACACACAGTTTTTTGCCGCAAATTTTGAATTGTTATTATTAATTCGCGCTGAATTAAGCAATGAATACAAACAACAATGGATGGATTAGCAGTGCTTATTACTGCTAATTAAAGGCCTTTAAGTCGAAATTTGCACATGTTTATAAAGGGACTGAAATGCCAAATATTTTTGTAATGTTGTAAAAAAATGCAATTGCAAGCATAAGACAAAACAAAACTTTTTGGGTTTAGAATTTAGAAAATTTTTAAAAGTTGCAATATCTTATAGTCCCTGTTACTTCGGTTCCTTCAGAAAGATACTTATCAATTTTTAAAAAACTCCCATCTTAAAAAACGTGCGTATATACAAACGTCTCATACATTCAATAAAGTGATAAAAACAACGGACTGCAGATAAAAAAATAATTAAAGTTTTCCTGCACAAGTACAAACATTCAGTCGATAGTAATATCGATAGTAGAAAATATCGATAGTATCCCAGCACTAGTGGGTATACAAAGACGTTTTGTATACTGAAAAAATTTTCTTCACAGATCCAATGAAATTTACATTAAAATTCAACCTATGTAACCTTTCATTGGATTAATGAAGGATTAATAAAATCAATGACAAAATTTTCATTGATTTTATGAATCCTCATTGAAAAAATGGATAAAATAAACGTTTGTCATTAAACTAATGCAAAATTTTCATTGATTTTATGAAACATTTCATTAATCCAATGAAGGGTTACATAGGTTGAATTTTAATGTAAATTTCATTAGATCTGTGAAGAAAATTTTTCAGTGTATATAAATACGGTGAATGAGTGAATAAAGCGGCTCATACACTTACAACAAAATTGTAAAATTTTACGTATTGTACAATTATATCGAGAATTTTTATTTTTATTGCACAACGAAAAGAAAGTGAAATGTGTTGGCAACATTGAACAATGCTGTTTATGTTATTCCTATAGGTTATGTTCACCTTTTTATTGAATGAATGAAACCATTGTGCGACTTATTGCATAATATAGGACAAAATGGAAATAATATGGCGAATATCATATACAATAATATTGCAAGTATATGGGCCGCTTAAGAACATGTTATACCGTGTTCAGATATGCACCTTAATTGAGTTTTACGCAATAAATGCCATTATTAAGCTCAAGTATCCATACAAAATTGCAATTTAGTTATTGCTCAATTAGCACGAAATTGTTATAAATATTGAGTAAAATTAAAATGCGACACTGTAACAAGTGTGTTTATTAAGCAAAACACAACTTACTAAACAGTGTTTTGACATTTGGCAATTGAAATTATAACAAAACAAATGCCCATCCATTTGGTTGGAGCATTGTTCAATGTTGCCAACACATTTCACTTTCTTTTCGTTGTGCAATAAAAATAAAAATTCTCGATATAATTGTACAATACGTAAAATTTGACAATTTTGTTGTAAGTGTATGAGCCGCTTTATTCACTCATTCACCGTATTTATATACACTGAAAAAATTTTCTTCACAGATCTAATGAAATTTACATTAAAATTCAACCTATGTAACCCTTCATTGGATTAATGAAATGTTTCATAAAATCAATGAAAATTTTGCATTAGTTTAATGACAAACGTTTATTTTATCCATTTTTTCAATGAGGATTCATAAAATCAATGAAAATTTTGTCATTGATTTTATTAATCCTTCATTAATCCAATAAAGGGTTACATAGGTTGAATTTTAATGTAAATTTCATTGGATCTATGAAGAAATTTTTTTCAGTGTAAAGGAACGTTCCGTTGCGTAAATCCCAAAAACTCGCTAGGTTTAATTTTTTTATTTTAGAGACTTATTGCACAAAAAAACAAGTTTTTAATTCATATTTGAGGCCTGTAACAAACCTACTTACAAATCATTTTAATTAACGCACACAATGAATCGAATGAGTTGAAATTAAGTTTTTCAAATCATTTGATGAATCGTTTTGTGTTTTTTGTTTATTATGTATATATCGGGTGATTTTTTAGCTATTATCTTTTTGGCAACACTGGTTTAAACAGCTGACGCACGTTTCGTGTTTTGTTTCACTGTCAAACATCTTCAGTTTGGTCTATAATTTAACCATGAATCGTCTTACAAAAGAACAACGCTTAAATTATTGAATTTTATTATCAAAATGCGTGCTCTGTTAAGAAAGTTCATCGCGCGCTTCTTGTGTTGAGCGACAAAGCTCATTTTTGGCTCAATGGGTACGTTAATAAACAGAATTGTCGATTTTGGAGTGAAGATCAGCCAGAAGCATTGCAAGAGCTACCAATGCATCCAGAAAAAGTCACAGTTTGGTGCGGTTTATGAGCTGGTGGCATCATTGGACCGTACTTCTTCAAAGACGATGCGAATCGTAACGTAACTGTGAATGGTGAGCGCTACCGTGAGATGATACCCACCTTTTTTTTTTGCCCAAAACGCAAGAGCTTGACTTGTATGGTTTCAACGAGACGGTGCCACATGCCACACAGCACGCTTAACAATGGACTTATTGAGAGTCGAGTTCGGTGAACGTTTTATTTCACGTTCGGGACTGGTCAATTGGCCGCCTAGATCGTGCGATTTAACGCCTTTAGACTATTTTTGTGGGGCTATGTTAAAGCTCATGTCTATACACACATGCCCGCTTTAATTGACGAATGACGGCATACATAATAAACAAAAAACGATTCATTAAATAGATTTAAAAAAAAAAAACATTGTATGCGTAAATTGAAATGATTTGTTAGTGGTCTTGTTGCAGGCCTCTAATTCATATGGCAAGTATATGAATTTATTTTAGTTAACAGTAACATCAAAAGCCATATATCGTTAGATAAAATGCAAAAAGGCGTAACTAACAAAAACATAATTTTACAGGAAGAGCAAAAAACTCTCATTACTTCATTTCATACATGTTAAGTAATGATTAGATAATGCTAATGATTGCTTTTTAACCTTCTTTAGTGAAATTCTCTAATTCATCAAACAATTAGAATTAGTTCAACTAATTCCTATTAGATAATTGAAATTTTTATTTCAATGGTAAAACTAATTGCAATTAGTTGCCATTAGCAAAAAAAAATTGGTTTACCTTTACAATTAGAAATCTAATTGACTTCTGATAATGCAATTAGATATTCAATTAGGATATTTAATTGATTCTAATTCGAGCTAATTGAATATCTAATGGCATTAGCAGAAGTCAATTAGATTTATAATTGTAAAGGTAAACCAATTTTTTTTTTGCTAATGGCAACTAATTGCAATTAGTTTTACCATTGAAATAAAAATTTCAATTATCTAATGGGAATTAGTTGAACTATTTCTAATTGTTTGATGTATTAGAGAATATAAACTAATTGCATCAATTGCTAATTCTAACTGGAATTTAACATGTATGCTTCATTTGTAGTTAATATTTTAGGCATGAATTTTGACAGCTTTGTAAAAATGCGGTTACTCTTGTTCTTCTTTAAAATCATTAAATTTAGTGAATACCTTACGAGACCTTTCACGTTTTCCTATTCTTCCAGAAATGCAGCGTTAATAAGTCCAAGAATGAATACGCTGTTTATGCACTGATCATTTGTTGTCAGAATATGTAGGTTGTGGAACACCATAATACTATTCGGTGACAGAAAGTTCTCAGTAAGTTTCTTAATCGAATTTTAAATATGTAATGTAAAATGAAAGTTTAAAACATGTCATAAATGCCGTCCATGGAATTCTTCAAATAATTTTCATTTAATTTTATTTTGTTCGAAAAAAATGTGTAATAACGTCGTTTATTAAATAAACATACTTGTAGTTTTGTTTTTTGTTGATAAAAGTGTTATTTTTGATCGCAGAAGTGTAAGTTACGCCTTTTTCATTTAAGCTACCGATATGTAAATATTAAAATAAAAATATCAAATAATATTCAACACTTCTTATTTTTTCGAATTTATAAAATACATAACTGAAATTTAGCTCATAGAATAAATTCGAAAAAAAAAATGTTGAATATAATATAAAGTAACCTTCGAAAGGAAATAATTCCCAGTTTCTAATATCAAATAATTTTTCAAAAACTGTTTGCAGCAATACCATTAATTTTAAAAACAGCCAATTCCGCTATGTTGCTGTTGTCCAACGTTGGTTATGTGATAGTAGTCGTTTACATGGAGTTCCTGAAAAGTTATACAGTAAGTATACTTTCATGAAATAACGTTTTTTTAATACATACTTTTTTTTACTTTAAAGTCGATTATCTCAAAATGACTTTTTTTACAATAAGCCCTTCATTTAAAAAATGTTAAAATAATAAATCAAATATTTTAAAGCTACTACATAAGTTATTAAAATGTGTTTTAATAATATAAGACAAAGTGCTTATATTTTCATTAATGGGCATTTCCAGCGAAAAGTCTACTTTTTGTAACGTAACGCCAGCAAGTGATTACAATTGTTTCTCGAAAAATTTTATATGTATAATTTACTTTTTTTATATTTTAGTGTAAAGAGTAACTACCCTGCGGGAAATTTGTGTCAATTGGCCCAACAGACTAGTCCTATGAGTTGTGAAAATAGAACAGATACAAAAAGAAAGAACTCATGACCAGTGAAAGCAGAACAGAATTAATGGATGGAAAGGAAATTGTTGAAGTAGATTCCATAAAGTATTTGGGAATTATTCTTCAAAATAATTTATCATGGCAAAATCATATTAAACATGTTCGTTCAAAAATATCTCCAACAAGTTTCACCGTTATTAACACCTTTTCAACACGGATTTCGTAAAGAATCATCAACTATGACAAATATTTTAGAACTGACAACTTTGGTAAATGAGGGATTCGTCAACAACCAGCATACCGACGTTATATATACCGACTTCAGTAAGGCATTTGATAAGGTAAATCACAACCTTCTTTTGAGAAAAATTGATATTATGGGTTTCGACAAAACTTATTTAAGCTGGCTAAGGTCATATCTTCTCGGCAGAATACAATGCGTAAAATTTGGGTTTTCAACTTCTTAACCTATATTGGTAAAATCCGGTGTTCCACAAGGTAGTCACCTTGGCCCACTTTTGTTTCTGCTCTTCATCAACGACATGCCTGATATTATTAAACATTCACATATACTAATGTTCGCAGATGATGTAAAAAATTTTTTAAACTTCACGAACTCTTTAGACCATATTTATCTTCAAGAAGACTTGGATACCTTTTATAATTGGTGTAAACATAACCTAATGGATTTAAACCTAATGAAATGTAAACATATGCGCTTTTCTAGAAAACGTAGTATTTTAAATAACTATAAACTCGGTGACTATAAAATCGAGATAGTTGACACAATTATGGATCTTGGCATCTTACTGGATGTAAAATTGGATTTTATTCAACACATAACAATGACTGTCAACAGGGCTCGTTGTACTCTGGCTTTTATTAAACGTTGGGCGAAGGAATTCCATGATACTTTCGTCACTAAACAACTTTACACATCTCTCGTTAGACCAATCTTGGAATACGGCTCGATTGTATGGGATCCACATTATATGGTTCATAGTGATCATATTGAATCTATTCAAAAACAATTCTTGCTTTTTTGCCTGAGAGATACATATCGAGGATATGATAATCTCCCCTCATATTCTACAAGATTATCTTTAATACGTTTGCCAACACTGAAAAGTCGCAGAGTTATGCTAAATGTCTCATTTGTAATTAACTTAATAAATGGAAAAGTATGCTCGAATTTTTTATTAAGTAGTTTATCATTTAGCATTCCACGACGTACGGTACGGTACTATAATCCCTTATTTATAAAAACTTTCCGAACTAACTATGCTATGGCAGACCCATTTAGAAAACTGTGTTGTTGCTTCAATGAAATGTTTGAATTTATTGATTTTTCTCTGGATTTAAATATTGTTAAACGTAATATTATACTTAAGTTAAATACTCATTTGTATTAGGCTGTAAGGATTTATCCATAGACCTAATTATATATATTAAATAAAAACACTAGGTATACTATTCAAGCTAAAGTATAAACTGGATGAAAAAACCAAATTTATAATTTTTCAAGCCCTTATTCAAAGTCATTTAAACTATCTCACACTTGTTTACGGGTTCAAAAAGAATGCTGATTTAAAATCTCTACAAGTTATTCAAAACAAATCATTGAAGGCTGTATTCAATCTTCCTCAATTGTATCCGACTTTGTCGCTTTATAAAAACGTCGCTAAAAAAGTGTTGCCAATTTATGGTATTTACAAGCTGCAGTTGTTAATATATGTTTTTAAAGTAATTCGTGGAATTGGGCATCATACGATAAGTTTTTCTATAAATCAATTAATATTTAACACAAGAAATTATTAGAATTTAAGGCTCGCTAGATGCCGGTTGGAAACCACCAAACAGAGAATTGAGTACAGCGGTAGTTTGGAATACAATAGTTTACCTCAAATTTTAAAGGATTGTTTGTCAATATCTTCATTTAAAAATCAACTATAAGATTACCTTTTACAAAATATTGAAACGCTTTTAATATAATAATTGCAAATTATAAATAATTTCTCACTTTTTTTTCTATTTTTTGTATACATTTGTATTTATTTTTCATTTGTTTTGTAGTAATTACATAACTATGCCTTGTTATAATTGCCAACGTTGTCTCAACAAAGCCTTAATGGCGCTAAGACCATTATATAAATTATAAAACTTTTAATTTCAAAAGATTTTGTTATTCGTGCTTAATTCCCAGTTTTTATTCTTGACAAAAACACTTGAAATTTATTGTTGATGGGATAAGCTATTCCTATGCATTTCACTGGTTGCTTAGGCCAGATCATCAGGAAACTTCATCCATAAAGATTCTAGAAAAACTAAAGATATTAAACCAAATAAAACTGTTAAACGTATAAGAATTATAGCAACAGTTCTACTTGTAATAATATCAAAGCTTAAACAAAACACATCAACAATAAACAACAGTGGGTTTATCTCATCTTACATTCCCCACTACAATTAGTTGAAATTCTCTCAACATTAATTGTAGGTGTAAGTAGGTTAAGAAAAACAAAATAAAAACAACACATCAACTTACAAAAGATTGTAAAACATAATTTTGAATTAATAAAAAAAAAAAAAAAAAAAAAAAAAAAACCAATCATGTAACTGGTTTATGAAGAACAAAAAGGACTTGGACTTGTTTTATTGAAATAATACTACATTATAGTTACTAGCACTTAACATGTTTATTGAGAATAGAGGTGTGACTGGTCAAATGGTGTCAATTGACCCCCTCCAATGACAACCCCATGTAAAAGTGATAGGTCTTATTCATAGAAAGTGTTCAAACTAGAACCGGTCTCTACCACCAAAGACCTATCACGGGACTAATTTGGTGTAAGTTCGCTTCCCTCTAGGGTAGCTCTACATTAAGTAACAAAAGGGATAACATTTGAAAAGGATGGGCCCAAAATACAAGGTTATTTATTTGTTTGATGGCGTTACGTTACAAAAAGTATACTTTTCGCTGGAAACGCCTATATATGAGAATTGTTTAATTTTTAAAATCAGTGAAATCGACATATTATTTCACCTAGCGCCGACACAAACATACTTCGGGAATAAGGATTTTGACACGTTGCACAGTGCTTTGTCCCCATATAACGAAGGGACATAAATAGAAGTTGTCAGAAATTTTTGAAATTTGGTATACTAGATTTTTGGAGAAATCGGTCCAAGGACACGCCTACCTCCCATGTGTCCTGAAATGGAAAAATGTAATTTTAGCTTCAATAATGCCCACAAAACTACAAATAATGGTCATGCTGATACACACACAACTAGTAACGTGTGTGTAAATTTTCATTTAAATCTGAACAAGGACTCAAGGTTCTGCCATATATCCTTTTTCTTAAAAATGCTATAACACTTACAAAAATTTTCCAATCGTAATAAAATTTGGTATGAAAATTGATATTTGTTAGATATACATATATGTATGCCGAATTTTGGTAGAATCGGATTATTAATGTGAAAAATACAAAAACATCATTTAATGAAAAATGAGTTAAAAACGCTTAAAATGCTCTTGCAAAAATAACAAGTACGAAAGTATAATCGGTCAAGCCCGACCATGTGATACCCTATAGCATAGTATTTAAAAAAAGTTTCTTAGAGTGTAATCAAATTTCCTAGAGTGTAATCTATTTGGGCAATCATGGACACGCCAGAACAAAATTATGTTATGAGGTTAAGATTCGTTTAAAAGTTCTTTCTGCCGAATATTATTTAGATATCTACATCTACATATATGAGTTTTTTGGATTAGGGTTTATAATAAAATTTGATAAGCTGATTTTGATTGCAATAAAATTAGTTTGGTTTGCACCAAATTTAATCTTGCCGATGTAGTTAGATGGTTTTTGTTAAATTATGGACCGATTCGTTCTATTTGTACCAGTCAGAGCCTTTGGGACAAATTTCATCAAATTGTCTCCGAATTTGCGATCTGTATGCACAAGATTGCATGGACAGCCAGCCGGCCGAACGGACATCGTTAGATCGACTCAGAAAGTGATAATTATTTGGAATTATTTCTTATTATATTCCTAATTTATTTTCTTTAAACTAATTTAATACCTTAATATTTCTTATTCACCCCTATCGTGAATAAAAATTCCTTGGGAGTTTTTTCCCTTCTCCCATTTTTCCTATGTTAATTCAATTGTAAAAATGGGAAAAGGGAAAAAACTCCCAAGAAATTTTTATTCACGATTGGGGTGATTATGTTCCCAGTTTATTTTTTATTTTTTAACTAATTCAATCTATGAAAATTTGAGCAAAAATCACGAAAATAGCATTTTTTTTTAAATACATTTTTTTCAAGTTGTGCTAAAATTTTTTCAATTGTTTTTCTTGTAGTTATTAGAAAACAGTCTAAATATTCGAAATCAGAAAAAACCCATGGACGATATTTTTCATTTTTTTTATTATTCCATCAAAGTTAAGAAATTTTTAGAGCTTAAGTAAATAATAAGCATTTTTCAAACCAATAAAAAAAAAACACTTATGAGAAAATAATTAAATAAAAATTTTTTACAGTTAGTTCTTAATATAGTAAACTACTACAGAAAAAAATTTCAATCTCGTGCTTTAAAAAACAACAGTTTTACAACAGTTTTCCTGAAGCATGTAAAACTCAAGTAGTTTTTTAGCCATTTTTACTTTAAATTCTCAAACTTTGGCGCCCTCTGTCGATCTGTACATTTTAAGTACAATATAAGACTTGTTTTTTTTATATTTACGTCTATGGGCCACAGCACTGTGCGTTGTGCCCATACCATATGAGCTAGGGAACACTTAGCTTTTCTATTGTAAAGGTTATAAAAGATTTGGCACAACTGAATATAAATATTTTGCTTGTTCTCTCTATCAAATTGTTTTTACCTGTAAAATAATAAATATGACGTAATTTTTTTTTAACATTGGCAGTTTAAAACAATATTAATGAGTCAATCAATTAAAATTGTTTGTATTTAAGCAAAGTATATTTATTACAAGTACATGCAAGTAATCAGCTGTTCAGTTGTTTTATTTTCGATATTGTCAAAATTTGCTTACATTTTAGTGCGCCATGATTTTTTTTTTTTTTTTTTTTGTTTTCTTATGTTTGGCTGTTTGACAGTATCAAATGTTTTTACACAAACAAAATGAATGTTGTTTTTTTATTGTTGATTTTTTGTAGATTTGCATGTACTTGGTATAAATATACTTTGTATTTAAACAAAATAAATGAATAAAAAAACTGTCATAGTAATATTTACTAACAGATGAAAGAAATTTAAAAAAATTCAATAAATTTATTGCTGTTAAAGTTATTTGTTGTCATTGTGCTTTAGTTTTTGTTATTTAGCGCTTTCAGAAGCATATAGAATGAATGTAAGTAGGATTTGAAACAGAAGAAAAAAAGATTAAATTTGCTAAATACTTCATATTTCAAAAGTATTTACAAACATAACTCTTATTTAAAAATAAGTAAGAAAGTATAGTCGGTCAAGCCCGACCATATGGTACCCTACACCACAGTATTAAAAAACCCATCATGCTTATATGTCCATATAAATATGGATTTATCTATGTTTATAAAAGTCATTAAAATCGGTTTAAAAGTTTGTGAGAGGCAGAAATTGACCCCTACCTCCCCTTGTGGTCCTATTTTTGAAAAACTGTATAGCTTATGTGTCCATATAGATATGGATCTATCTATGTTTTGAATTTCATTAAAATCGGTTTGAGAGGCAGAAATTGGCCCTATCTCCCCTCGTGGTCCTATTTTTTAAAAAATGCATCCCTTTTGTGTCCGTAAAGATATTGTTCTATGTATGTTTTAAATTTCATTAAAATCGGTTTGATAGTTTCTGAGAGGAAGAAATTTCCCCCTATCTTCCCTCGTGATCCTACGATTTGGCCCATTTTCAATAGGCTTGGTCCTTGTGCCAATAAGAACCTATGTCCTAAATTTTATCCAAATATCTCCAAAATTGTACTTTGCGCACAAGGTTACATGGACAGCCAGCCAGCCAGCCAGCCTGCCAGCCGGACGGACATCGTTAGTTCGACTCAGAAAGTGATTCTGAGTCGATCGGTATACTTTAAGGTGGGGTAGGACCAATATTTTAAGGCGTTACACACATCAGCACAAATGCATAATACCCTCTCCACTATTGTGGTGTGGGTATATATATTCACACAAGTTCCATTTTTAAGGTGCTTATCATCCTTTCTTAATAATACACTTAGGCCCGTTTTCACAACTTACTGATAGCTAAAAGTAGACCTTAATCGGCCTTATAAAAAGTGTTCCATTATTAAAACTTTACTTTAACCTAAAGTGAGCGATAAAGTAGATTATGGTTCATCCTACCTGGTAGGTTAATCTTAAGTTGTAATAATGGAACACATTTTATACGGCCGATAAAATCTTACCTTTAGCTATCGGTAAGTTGTGAAAACGGACCTTAAGAGTATAATTCAGTGCAGTGCTCAGCATTTTTTTAATTGACACTGCTAAAAAATATATTAATTTGTTCGGAACAAAGCTGGAAGAATGGAAAAGATTAAAAGTTGTATACGTAAAAAGTTTTAGTTAAAACAATTTTATTACGACTTTTAAATTTATTTACGAAATGTTAAGTACAAATTAAAATTCAAAGCACAACTTCTCTGACGACACAACATGTATTTTTAATAAAAATTTATTTAATATATAACTTAAGCTATGTTCCCGCCTATTAAATTGTTGACGTCCTACACGTAACCCTGAGCGTTATTAAAAAATGTTTCTTTTGCAAAACGTTTGGTTTTTTCAAACATCGTTTAACAGTTTCTAAATAACATACAATTACCTTCTTACAAATAAATCTAAGTAAATCAATAGAAATTCTTAAAAATAAAGCTAAAGTTTGATCAATTCTATTTTTTACATCAGGCAGCTTTTTTATTTAATTCAGTGGAAATCTCCTGAAATTTCTCATTTGTTATTCTGGAATTTCTTAAAGTTCGGCCAGGATGGTTCTCGAGTTCTCTTAATTTTCCAAGAGTTTTATCAATTTTTCTAGAATATCGATCGCAATTTCTATTAACATCATGCTTTTGGAATTTTCATCTATTTTTCTAGAATTTTCATCAATTTTTTTAGAATTTTCAACCATTTTTCTAGAATTTTCCTATGAAAATGTTTTAATTTTCTGCATCATAGCAGAAAACATTGTGTTGAAATATATGTTGCTTGCTGCTGCACACGCATACCGCTATTTTATCTGCATCCTCGTATTCGTAGCTTACAATGGCGATATTGCGTCGCTCGAATTCATCTATTTACTTCTTCTGCAGCTCAATGGCCAAATGCCACAATTTGGCCCCCGTTTTATTTTCTGCAGTTACCAGAACTAACAGGTGGTCCCAATTCTCTGATCCACTTGTAGTTCTTAAAATTTTATTGCTGCTTATATTTTTTGGTTTTTTAATTTTATTTCTGACACCAATTTTAATTTAACATAACTCATTAACACATGTGCTGGAATTAAATTTGATCCAGCAATACAAATTTTAATACATAAAACTTTTTTCATCACACTTTGCAGAAAATCAAAAATATTATTTACTTATAAGTGTTGATCGACCTTATTATTTACAATGGGTTAATTATTTCTTTATACACATTTTGGTGTCATCTTTTCTACACAGAAAGAAAAACTCGTACTAAATTTAAGTTTTTTCTACTTACTTTTAAAACAAGTCGTACTTAAAATTTTAAGTACGAATAACACTTAAAAGTACTTAAAAAAATCAAAATAGGATAACTTTCGAAACCCAATGCGCCTGCATACGCGAGTGTTTGTACAACTTTGTTGTAGAAACAACAACACTACAAAAGAAGATAAAATCTATTTGCTTGTTTTGTGTAAAAACAGCAACAACAACCATACAAGAAGAAAAACTACATTACATATTTTCATGCTCAAAATGTAAAATAAAACACAAAAATTCCCAAATCCTATTTTTTTAAATTATTTAGTTAAGTACATAACATTTTCATAGTAGATTAATTACGAAAAACAAATCGGGTATGCTGCCGGGTTCTTATAATTGAAAGTTTTTTTCTGTAAATAAAGGGCGAAGTATAACAAAAGTAAAACAAACATGTGTAACTGGTAAGTAAATAACAATAAATATCTATGGTTATCTGGGGTAAGTGTTTAATGAATCTAATCTCACTTTCGGATTATGTCAAGCACGAATTCGAACTTAGAAATTCTTGAATTAAGTACAGTTTGCAATTAACTATTATCACAATTTTCTTCAAATAAATCGCGTTTTAGGATTATTAAAGTACAAGGCACTCTGAAACTTACCGCTTTGGCCTAATTTAAGTATTGATGCATTGATTTTATTTTTTATTTTAAGATACCCATCACTGTTGGGATCTGACAATTCTTAAATTGTACCTTCTTAATGGCAAAATTGTACCAAATCGAAATAAATTGTACCAAAATTTCGGTATAAAATACATAGTAAGAATTCATAATACTTTTCTTTAATAAAAACAAAAAAAGTTAGACATTATAGTCCGTCAAGCCCGAGCATTTGATACAGACAAATTTTCGAGAGTGAGACCCATGGGCAATCGTTGACCCGCCAGAACAAAATTATGTTATGAGGTAAAGATTTATGTAAAAGTTTTTCTGTCGATTATTGTAAGGAAGGGGGTTTATATGGGACCTATGGTTAGTTTTAGACCAATCAGCGATTTCAATAAAAAATGTTAAGATGATTTAGATTGCAATAAAATAAGTCAAATCCAAATTTAATGTAAAAACCAACGTAATAGGATAGTTTATAGGCACAACACTTCTCCGGAAAGAAGTATGGGGACACGTGAAATTATAGACCGATTCTCACTATTTTTTGTAGGCTTTGTCCTTATGTTCAAAATTTCATCGCATTACCTTAAAAATGTCTACCTATACTTTACGGAGAAGGTTACATGGACAGACAACCAGAAAGCCAACCGGACGGAGGGAAATCGTTAAATCGACTCGGAAAGAATTATATTGTAGTGTTACACGCATGAGCACAATCGCAAAATACCTTCTCCTTTATTGTGGTGTGGATATACAAATTAAGAAAAAGCTAAAATTTGTCTATTTCTCTTTTTTTCTAAAGGCAGACACAAACTTAGACACTTGGTTGACAGAGTCACCAAAACAATCGACTAAAGTGGCGATTTCGAGACACTCGCACATTGTTCGAAGTTTGTTTTTGTTTTTAATGTAATTTTCTATGCGAACGATGACGTTCGAAATCCATGAACTGGCTGTTAATGTATTTATTTTAGAGTTTCTTTAAAGAAAACGAGCTTAAAAGCGTTAAATATGAAATTTTATACCTTTTTTTATGTAACTAAAGTCAAAAAATATTATGAGCAATTCTATTTATGATTTCTTATTAATAGAATTGCTCATAATATTTTTTGACTTCAGTTACATACATTTGTTCTGAGTTTCTAATAAAAAGTTTAAGTTTGCCCAATATTCATATAGAAAAATACTTATATTACGGGTTCATTGATAACAAAAGTATAAATTACACATTACTAAAATAACCGGTTTATTCTACCAAAATAACCGGTTTATTCGATATTCGAAAAATTGACATTTTATCATATTCGACTTGAGCAAAACTAAAATAACCGCTTAAATCCGGTCGAATACTGTCCGTTCGATCTCCCTAATTAATATCTATGCACTTAATCTAAATTTACTATACCTATACAATGTGTTAATTGATTCAATTAAAAAATAATTAACATAAAATCTATATTTTATTCAATCAACTCGATTTTTTTCAAAATAATTCATATAGTAATTGAATAGAACAAACTAGTTATTGATTAATTTGTAATATTCAGTTACATTTTTTATTTAATGAATAAATGAATTCCGAATTCAAAATAAATAAGTTTACAAAATCTATTTACATGTGGGCAAATCCCAGAAACAGTCCACCAACCAAAAATTTTTCAAATGAATTTTTTTTTAATGGAATTTAAGACTAGATGTATAATTTCATTTTTATATTAAAAAATATGTATTTCAATGATCATTAATGCAATAATTTTTACCAAATCCTACCCCCTGCTGATTTCTTAATGTTATATGTGAATTTAGCATTATTTTAGGTGATTTTTGTGCTTAAAATAGCACTTACAGCAGACTTATCAAAATCGGGCATGTTCTAGAAATCGAAATGAAGTGGATTTGAAAACGAGCAAAATTTCGTTTGCAATTATTTACAAAATGACTACAGTTATTCCTATTTTTAAGAGTTGTTCTTGTAAAGACAATTGGTACTCAAATTATGAAGTATATAAAAATAAATATTTTTGTGAACTTTCTTGACAGGTTCGTTTTCAAAATTTGTTCGAATTGAAATCCACTTCATTTCAATTTATAGAACATGCCCGAATATAAATTTCGTTAAAAAAAAGTTGATATTCATTAGTTAAGAAATTAGTTTAAGAAATGCAATTCATAAAAATATAAATTGTTTTGTTATAATAAATAAAATATAATAAAAAAATACTGGAAAAACTGTAGCGTGCGTCACAAAGGGTTCACGGCTTTTGTCAAAAAGTTACAACATTTTCTGGCTGCGAATAAGTGCGTTTAGAATTCTCTTATAGCCATCTTTCTTTTAGGAAAGATTTTGTATACCTTATCATACCAAATTCGCTAAAAATTACGAAAACGCACCTAAACCTTTGCAGTTACTTCCACTTTTTGTAGAGTACGTCAGAAATCTTTGTGATCAATTATTTCGCAACAAATACTTGCTAAGAAAATATTATATATGGGCAAATCCCAGAAACAGTCCACCAACCAAAAATTTTTCAAATGAATTTTTTTTAATGGAATATAGACTAGATGTATAATTTCATTTTTATATTAAAAAATATGTATTTCAATGATCATTAATGCAATAATTTTACCAAATCCTACCCCCCTGCTGATTTCTTAATGGTATATGTGAATTTAGCATTATTTTAGGTGATTTTTGTGCTTAAAATAGCACTTACAGTAGACTTATCAAAATATAAATTTCGTTAAAAAAAAAGTTGATATTCATTAGTTAAGAAATTAGTTTAAGAAATGCAATTCATAAAAATATAATTTGTTTTGTTAAAATAAATAAAATATAATAATAAAATACTACTGGAAAAACTGTAGCGTGCGTTATGAAGCGTGCGTCACAAAGGGTTCACGGCTTTTGTCAAAAAATCACAACATTTTTTGGCTGCGAATAATTGCGTTTAGAATTCTCTTATAGCCATCTTTCTTTTAGGAATTAGATTTTGTATACGTTATCATACCAAATTCGCTAAAAATTAGGAAAACGCACTTCAACCTTTGAAGTTACTTCCGCTTTTTGTAGCGTGCGTCACAAAACTTTGTGATCAATTATTTCGCAACAAATACTTGCTAAGAAATTATGATATATGCCATTCGTAAGTACATATTAATGTCACTAAATACTATATATAAGTTGCAGCTATCTTTTTTGAAAGACCAAAAAATGTTTATATTTCAATCAGAAAACGAATGCGAATGAAGCGTTCGTCACCCAGGATTTGCCCATATTTAGTTAACCATACAAATTTTATTTAAAAAAAAAACACACCTATTTGTACCCACAACCTTTAGTGTTAGGAATTATGTATGTATTATGCAAATCACACTACTAAATTCCACTCCCAGGAAACACTTTAAAATGTCTAAATCAATAACGAGTAAATTTTGCATTTGATACACCAGTGGAATCAGTTAGAAAATAATATCGCGAAAGTTATGGTTTTGCTTTTTATTTTATGCATTCAAAAGACAGTGTTTTCTTTAATAAATTTTCTTTTTGGATTATTTAATGTGTGAAGTGTTAACTTCACATTAAATTTCCTTTACAATTATTTTTTCAATAACAAAAATTATAGGCATCTGGAAAATTATTCAAGATTTATGTAAGTCCCAATCCATATTATGAAACATTTGCTGCGAAACATTTGAGTTTGTAGATGAAAGGGGAAAGTCGAATGGAAAAGTGAAATTTGTTTCATATTTTTGTTTTTGTAAGTTTGTTATTAAAAGAAAGAGAGAAGAAATAGAAAATGACTCAATGTTGTAAAACAAAATTTTTATTCTATGGACACGAATGCAGTTTCAAAAAAGAATTGAAGAAAGTTTTTGCAGCAAATGTTTCATTATATGGATGTGGACAAATTGTTTATAAAGTTATAAGAACATTGTATAAGAGAATCGCTATTAATTAGCTGCAGAATAATTCTTTATAAAAAATAATCGTAGATCCAAAAGTAAAATGTCTGTATTCAAAAAGGCAGTTGTTTACATTTAAAAATTTTATTTTATTGATAACAACAAAGATAATACTTACCACATCAATTGAAAGTCCTGATAGATCTGCCAACCAGGTGAATGTTCGACTTCCACCATAATTTTCGCCTTCGTCAAATTTTGGTGTTTCTAACATTTTGTGTTGTTCTTTACTTAAAATTTATTTTTTATTTATTATTTTGTTTACTTTTTTGTTGTTATTCAGTTATTCGACAGTTTCATGCCATTTGTAGAATGGTTATATTTGGGGTGACTTTTTGAATGTAAAAAAATGTTTCTACGAAAGTTAAATTTATTTAATTATTATTTTTATTTATTATTTTTTTTTTCTTATTTGAAAATAAAAAAAAAGATTCAATAATAAACAAAACGAAAATAACACAACACACATACAAATAGATAAATGAACGTCAACTGACAGTTGTGATGATTGCATACACAAATCAGGGATGGGTATCATGGTAAATTTTTTGTATTTATATGATATATACATATGAGCCGTTTATTTTGAAAGTGGCATAAGTCATTTCGGTTTTTAAGTCGAGATATTTAAGGGTTTGCGTTTTAACACGTTTAAAAATATGGATGCTAACTTTCGAGAAGATTCACTTGTATTTGATACATCATGATAATGATATTTTTCTCAGTATTATTATTATTATTTATTATTATTATTTATTATTATTTATTACTAGATGACCCGTGCGACTATTTCGCACCGTAATTTTTATTAATGAAAATATTAATTTTTCAATTTCTAATTATTTTTCGTCATTAGTGTTAGAAATAAGCTTTAAAATGAGATATCATTCATTAAATTTGATGCGGTGGTATGGGAGATATTTGCAACCGACAAAAAAAAGTGCTTTAGAAATAATATATACTAGATGACCCGTGCGACTATTTCGCACCGTAATTTTTATCAATGAAAATATTAATTTTTCAATTTCTAATTATTTTTCGTCATTAGTGTTAGAAATAAGCTTTAAAATGAGATATCATTCATTAAATTCGATGCGGTGGTATGGGAGATATTTGCAACCGACAAAAAAAAGTGCTTTAGAAATAATATATATGATGATTAACTCGATTTTTTTTGAAAAAGTGACTAATGCCACTTTCAAAATAAACGGCTCATATATGACTTTTATGATACAATTAAAAAGCTAAAGCTAATGTATTACGTATATTCTATTCTTCCATCTCACATCTAACAAATACATATCCCTTTACACTGACTAGTTTCTATGGAATCTCAAATACCTTATTTTTTGGCTAGCGAATTCTTACAAACGCCGCATACGATTTTTAGCACGAAATTTCCTATAAAGTTTATCCCTTTTCACTAGCTAGTTCCAATGTAATCTTTAATTTCACTTGTTCTGTGGTCACTATGAATAAACACAGATGTCTCAGGAATGGCACAGACGATTTTTTACAATGAAATCGACGAACATTTTTTTTTAGAAAATATTATAAACAACCAAAACCAAATCGAAAAGTATATAAATGTTATTGTTACATTTAAGTTTAATTTAATTTAATTTATATGGAAGTTAAAAAAGCCAAATGAAAGTTATAGAGCGCTAGCCAATGTAAGTTCCAAATCGCATAATTCTTTGCAGCCAAAGTAAAAAATGTGTTAAGTCTTACGATGCACAGTTTGATTATTGTGAAAACATTGATAACTTTTTGGTGCACTTTGGGATAGATATCATTGTAAAGTTATACACAGTTGCAACTGACGTTTTGGGACTCACCCATACTAAAACCATAGTTGTTAGTTTTTTTAAAATGAAAAATGAGTTTTGTGTTCGGATATTTTTTCAAATAAACGGCAAGAAATCTATATTTTCCAAATTGGTCAGCAAACGCCTTGACACAATATATCCAAAATGGAAAAGTAGTTAAAGGAGCATACGCTTAGCTCTTGCGATGTCAGAGTTTGAATTTTTGCTGATGGTATCAGTTTCTGGTATTGTCTGTTTGTGTAATAAGCTCAGTTGAAAAAAGTTGTCAAAAAGTAAACATCAGGGTACATTATTTGATAAAACACAACTTGTTTCAATACTTTATTACTGCAACAACGGAAAATTGTCAAAGAGTAAACATCAGATTACTACGCAGTAAAAACCATTATTTGATAATAAGGTGTTGAAACAAACTTCCGTGAGCAACCCAAGTTTGTTTCAACACCTAATTGTTGTAACATTGTACTAAACATTTTTATTAACAAAGCCTTCCAAGCCAAAATATAAATATGTGTTCATTACGAATCTTTAATGAAAAGCAAGAATTTTCTTATTTTTTCTTAGCAAATGCTGTGTGCACTAAGTGGCAACAACTCATCCTTATAAAATTTTATAAATAAATACTGCACCATTATGCTTGTATAGAATGTGTTCGAGCATGATGCAACATCACTTGTTTGTGCCAGTACGCTGGAGTAGTGTATGCTCTGAACTTAAGTCTAGTTTACCAACGCAGCTCCAAATAAAAAAAAAGTACATAGGGTTATAGAAAATTGAAAAATAAGAATAAAAAATTAAATGACAAAATTCTCGGAAACGCATAGTTTCAGAGTTATGGACCTTTGAAGTTTTCATATTAGTTTGCGATTTCCCACTACATTTTTTAACGTATATAGATTTTAAAAGAGCTTTCGAGATAATTGATAGAGATATTTTAATACAAAAGCTTTATATGTACGGAATACAAGAAAATGAGCTGAAATGGTTTAAATCATATCTATCGGATCGGAAACAAATGGTGAAAATAAATTATATAAAATCTGAGTATATAGACAATGAATATGGAGTACCACAAGGTTCAATTTTAGGTGCACTATTGTTTATTATATATACCAACGATATGCCAAACATTTTACAAAAATGCGAAATAGTGTTATATGCGGATGATACACTGATATTTACGGAAGGATGCACAGATAAACAGTGTCACGATAACATGATATATGATATAAATAATGTTAACAAATGGTTAAAGATGAATAAACTTAAGTTAAATGAAAATAAAACAAAACTAATGCAAATTAATATGGACAATGAATCGGTATTTAAAATCAATAATGAAGTAATAGAAAAAGTTAATCAAATTAAATATCTTGGCTTCTAATAGATAAACAATTAAAATTTAAAGAATATATAGAGTTTATATGCAAAAAAAATTGGAAAAAAATCGGGGTTTTTAAACGTATACGTAAAAAAAAATCGGTATTAACTGCTATAAATATTTATAACACTATGATAAAACCACATTTTGAATTTGGCTGAACTATTTTATATACATCCTGCACAGAATCACAAATTGAAAGACTGCAAAAACTGCAAAACAAAGCAATGAGATCAATATTAAAATGTAAAATTTATACACCAATAGAAGGTATGCTTAATGCATTAAAATGGCTAAATATAAAACAAAGACTTGAAATGAATACATTAAATTTTATACACAAAATGAAAATGGAAAATGCACCAGATTATTTAACAGAGCAGCTTAACTATGTAGGGGAAATTCAACCATATCATCTAAGAAATGTTAACAGCTTTAGGCTCCCAAGAGCAAAAACAATTGCAAAGCAACGGTCACTTTTCTATAAAGGCATACATCTATACAACATGATGCCCATAGATGTCAAAAATGAGAGAAATACTAATGAGTTTAAAAGAAAAATTGTATATTTCGTTAAGAATAATAGTATCCAACAGAGCTTTTTATAACATAATATTTGTTTAGCAAAAATTAAAAGTAAAGAATTTATTGTAAAGTATATTAATACTACTAAATTAATTTAAATAAAAAAAAAATACCATAGAGGAGAAAATCCTTGCGCCCGGCCGAAGGCAGGCTAAGCAGAGAAGCTTAATTTAACGAAGCCGGTGTTTGTTATAACATAGAGGATAAAATCCTTGCGCCCGGCCGAAGGCCGGCTATGCAGAGCAGCTTTATTCAGAGAAGCTGGGGTTTATTTGATTACATTTTTATTACCTAGTGCACTTCCGTAACATTTTGATATAAATTTTGTAAAAACAGTATTAGGAGCTAAAGATTTAAAAAGTTTTAAATAAATTTTGCATTTCCAGAAAGATCTGTTCAAATGCTTTCAAATAATACCAATATTGGCCATATACGTTCAGAAATGAAGAGGGAAATCGCAAGTTTATATGAAAACTTCAGAGGTCCATAACTCGGACACTATGCGTTTCCGAGAATTTTGCCATTTTATTTTTTCTTCTTGTTTTTAAATTTTCTATCACCCTATGTACTTTTTTTTTATTTAGAGCTGTGTTGGTAAACTAGACGTGTTCCTATACTCTGCTTTATAGACTGAAGTTCTAGTCATATAGAATCCTTTGTACTCTATACGACGCTTTTTTCAGCACTCACTAAATGTAGGATATTTTATCAAGACCGACGCAATTTTTTGTTCAATTTTATAAATTTAATTAAAATAGAAACTGGGAATTATTTCCTTCCGAAGGTTACTTTATATAATATTCAACATTTTTCATACAAAATACAAAACAATATAAATACAATATAATAGTCTGGTAGTGTATAAAGTAATTTCTGAAAAATTGAAGGAATAGAAAGAACTATTACAAAAAAGCTTTATAAAATACATAACTGAAATTTAGATCATAGAATAAATTCGAAAAATGAAAAATGTTGAATTTAATTAAAATAAATCAAAAACAAACTGATGGGGTTCAATAACTCAACGTTCGTTAAGTTTCACTAAATTAGTACTCTGCCGTTAACGGAAACGAATGATATGGGTCACAGCTCATAAGAAACCCTGTAGGCTACTTATTTGTCAGTAAAAAATGAGACGTATAAAGTATTCTATGTGACTTGGCCTTTGAACTACTCTTCCTTATGACCACTGATATAAAGCACAAGTTCATGAAGCTTATTAAAATTAAAACAAATCAGTCGATTTTGCTTTAAGAAAAGAAAAACCATTCTCCATCCCTGAGATATAGTATATGTAAATGTAGTACAAACTTACAGATAGGTGTACATACATTTGTATACAAGTATAGATATGAATGAATATGGAAGTGTGTTAATGTAAAATTTGCAAAAAAAAATGTCCTTCATTTGAAACAAATAAAAAATCTTTTGCCTTGAGACTTTTCAGTTAAACTTTATGATTAAAAATTTCACTTTTTAGAATATATTTTTCAATTATACACTTTATTTTTCCATCATGCTTCCGAGCGAAAATAGACTCACTTTGGTAAAAAAAAAATATCAATTGCGTAGCATTTATATTCTCACGAATATTCCCGTCGGTTCTTTATTTGTTTTGTTTTCACGTTACCAATTTAGGTTTGATTAAATTATATTTATTTTAAATTTTTTCTTATGCCAGATAAAAAATAAGACAAAAATATACAAAAAAAAATTTATGAATGAATTCACACTCCTTTGTTTTATAATCAAAAGCAAAAAACTGAACTGTCTGTTCTGTCCAGAGAACAAAGCCGATAAATTTAACGTCGGTTAATAAACGCCGTCACTCATTTAATAGTAAATAAGCCGTCAACGGATGACAAACATTGTAATTATAATTAAAGCGACAAATACACCTATAAAAAAAGAGAAATACCAGCTGACGAAAAGTTATCTAAAAATTTTGCAAGCCTAAAATTTAGATATTTTTACATATACATACATACATTCTTCTTATGAAAACATATAGGCAAAGCTGCGTGCCAGGCTTAATAAAGGCATTGCTTATTGAATATTTGAGGGAACAAATTTATTTTCCATTAACATAAACGATGATTATATATAATAAACATCTAAATAACTATTAAGCCCAATATAATATTGAACTCGCAGCAAATAGAAATTGTCAAAAAGACTAAAAACCTTGGCATTATTTTTAATTCTTCACTTACGTGGTCAGATCATATAAACGCTGCTGCAGGAAAAGTATTTGCGATACTTCGTTCGCTTTGGGCAAGTCAGCACTCAACACCGTTCAACATACGTATGCTCTTGGCTAAGACATATCTTATTCCAGCTTTAATATATGGCAGCGAGGTTTTTGCAAGCTGTGACCAAAAAAGCACCAGGAAATTAACATCTACATACATATAATGCCATTCTGAGATATTTCTTAGACTTAAGACGTTTCTCACATGTTACACCCTATGTAACATGAGTGGGTTTTTCTGACATGTTAAATATTCGATGCCTAACTCTTTTACATAAAATTATCTATACTGGCGTGCCGACTTATCTATTTGAAAGTGTTACTTTTAAGCAGTCAAGAAGAAATAACAATCTGATCCCGATAAGATTCAAGAAGTTAGTTTCTGAATGGCAGTTTTTCGTTCACAGTTTAGGAAATGTATTTTTAATTTTTATTCCCGTACTTGAAAATGTGTAATCTATTGTACGCTTTTGAATTTCTTTATGTTTAAAATTGTTTGATCTATTGCTTTAATGTATTAATTTCTTTTATTTTAATGTTTATTGTTAAAGTCTTTTATTGTGTGACACATAAGAAATTGCTACGAATTGTTTATCCTGTACTATAATTATAAGACTTTAAGTCCTGTTGTATAGGAATACCAATAAATAAATAAAACTAAACTAAACTAAATTTGTTTAGTAAAAAAATTGTTATGAATACGGCAGGTGTGTATTAGTGAGTTACGAATATCAATTTTTAATATTAACGAATACGTTTCTCCGTTAAAATTCGCGGAATACGAATATCCATTCTGAAATTTTAACGTCAGCTGATATTTCAAACTTAATTGAACAAAATTTCCCGTTTGCGTCGATAGCAATAAATTAAAAAAGCTGTCACACTACTAAATGCAAACACAAAAAAAATTCTTATGTAAAATTACCTAAAAACATGGTATAAAATTAACTAAAGGTGCTATCAGACGGGATGTATTTTACATATGTACCACAGAGCACACAGAGGCGTCACGAGACAAAAAATATTATATTTTTTTCTGTCTTTTTCTTCGAAAGCTGCTCTTTTTGCATTTTTTGTTTTGATTACGCAATTCGTGTTGATAGTGCCGGCCTGTTTTTACACATTGCCGCTTCTCTACCAAAAAACATTTTCTTTCTCTTTCTTCAAAAGCTGCCCTCGCAAATGATTTGGGCATTTTTCAAACGTCACTTTTTTCATCTCTGTATGCTTTGTGATATGTACTGTCACTTTTCTTACCCATATGTAATTCCGTATGTATGTCAAAATTTCCTTTTTACATACGATTCATAATTTTTGCTATCACACCTGCTTATGTTTTTCCTTATGACAAAAGCTATAAATGTAAACAAAAGCTGACCTTTGTTTGCGTTTAAAAACAAACCAGCTGTTTTGTTTATGTTTGCCACAGGAAAATAGAGCGTGTTCTAATCGAAAAAGTTACATATGTATTTCCACATGTATTTTACACATGCAAAGTTTCATATGTATCACACGATGTGTACAACTTTTACAGATGGAAAATTTGACAGTACATATGTAAAATACATCCCGTCTGATAGCACCTTAAGCGCTAGAGTAGCATGGCAGTATCAAAGTTTCTTAGATAATATAACTATTAACTTAGGTAATTTCCATGTTCGAAAAAGTATAACAAATTTTTATTAAAATTACCTAAAAACTTTGAAAATTTACCAATGATAGCAAAGTTATTTTATATTTCAATGTTTAGAGCCATGGTAGAATAAGTACAAGGTATAGTCATTAGAAATTTTGTTCTATATTTCAAAACCCAACGTATAGGGCCAATATTTGTGTTATTTTAAAGCTCTTGAATATATATTTCTAAATATCCAAACATTTGTTAAGCCATTCGAAAAATTTGTACTGTGTATAACGATTTTCGTACTATTTGTTTCGAATGAATGAAAACAAGCGTCAGTTATGTAAAAAGCGCTAGGAAATTGTTCGAAAGCTATTTGTTAGTGACAAAGTGAAAATGACAAATTTCTAGTTAATAAAACAAACAAATTAAACCTAATAATAATAGATTTGACCTAAAATAAATGTTTAATAATGTTATTATTGAAAATGTTTTAATATTTGTGGTCTTGAAGTTACAAAAAATATATTACAAAAATAAAAAGCAGAGTCTGTTGACTCTTTAAACCACAGGAAAATACGATAAATTTTTATTGAAAAAATACAATTAATTTATTCACACATTGAATAGTATTTATTATTTATTTAGTCTTGGGATATTTTCGTCCATTTTAGTATTTTAGTAGCAGTGCTACCAACTTTTAATGAAATTTCCCATTTGTTAATAAATACAACTCTGTCATCGTTTCGAACGAGTTACGCTGTACGATTTAACTTTCGAATCGGATATTGCTTTCAAAAATGTTAATTTTTAAATAAATTTGCATTTTTATACCCAACCATAAAAAAGTGTAAGTTAGTGCTGGTTCACACAGGTCAAGTTTGACTCTTCAAGTCTCGAGCTTTTAGGAGAGAGGGGTAAAGAGAATGGAAAGGGGTACATACTTGACCGTACCAGTCAGTTTTGTATTTTGCTTTTCTTTTATCATCCGTAATATAATAAAAAGCTACAAAGTTGAAGGAAAAGAAAACAAAAATTAATTTTGTGCATGAACGTGAACGCAAGTTCAAAAGAAAATTTAAATAAAACTGTTCAAGTAAACTTGACCTGTGTGAACCAGCACTTAAAAAACAATACAAAATAGTAATCTTAACTGCCCGTCTATACCAGAGATAATTATTGCGACATATATTGTAGTAAGTGCCGGTTCACACACGTCAAGTTTGACTCGTCAAGTCTTAAACTTTTACGAGAGAAGGGAAAAGAGAATGCCATATCTTTTCCCCTCTCTCCTAAAAACTCAAGACTTGACGAGTCAAACTTGACGTGTGTGAACCGGCACTAAATGTCAAAATTATGTTATCTTTAATGTAGACAGCAATTTTTAGTACATATTTATTGCCGACAATTTATGTTGCAATAATTGTTAGTCCATTTTTGTTGACAATTATTGCTTACATAAAAAGTCAAATTTGGTTGTCAATTGAGAAAAAAAGCAAAAAAGAAAAATATAAAAGCAAATTGTGTGGGAAAGAAATTAAATTTGTGAAATGGTAGCAAATTATAATTGCAGTAAAAGAATTAAATTAAAGAATTTAATATACACTAAATTAAAATTACAACAATTATTTATATTAATATAATTTTTTTCTTATTCGACTTTTATTATTTAAATTTATATAAATTTGTTTAAGTTTGAGTTCTTTTCGAGTCCCAGCCACGTCAAGAATGAAAGATTATCAATAACAATTTTAATTAATTTTCATGTTGTAAAATTCCTTTCTTCATAAAAATAATTTAATGAAAATTAAATTTCATGAACTTAAGCCTAATTAAAAATATTAATTTTATAAATTTTTTTTGTTAAAGTAAAATTAATATTTAAATATAAAAAAGACTTCAAATTAATATACATTTTAATAATAAAGTCGAATAAGAAAGAAATTATATCAATAAAAATAATTTTTGCAAGATAGCGCCAGTTTTTTACACTGCACCTTCTTCCTTGATTTTTTTCAAATTATGAGTTAACATAAATACGTTTTCCCATGCCTTTAACTTTGTGGCCACACGATCAAGTTTTGCCTTTCAATTCCTTTCAATTTGCAATACACTCTCAGATTTTTACTAACACACTCACACTTTTTAAATTGACCACGAGATGGCTTTTAATTTCACCTTTCCATTTGTTTGGCAATTTACTTTCAATTTAACAGCTGAGTACAAGTTTGTCTCTGTTGTTGTTGACATCTTGGAAGTAAATTGCTTACAAATTGAATGCTTTCAATTTATGTAACTTTTGACAAGCAGTATATGTAAAAGACTATCAAGAACAACTTGACCGTGTGGCCGCAGGGTTACATAAGCTGAGCAATAAGAAATATTGCTTTGTTATTCTGCCGACGTTGTTGCCAACTGGCTGAGATATTTATCTTTAGTGTAGACCTAGGGTAACCAGTAGGTCTAAATTTACACGTTTCATCTTTTGATGCTCAACTTCTTTTCAATTCCCTTTTAAAGATGCCAACATAATCAAAAGCAGCAATCGGTTTCAACTTTTTTCGGTTCAAAACAACAACAATTTCATTAACAGCGAATCAAAGAGAAAAAGAAAAGAAAAAAATTACATGCAGCCATTGCTGGCATATACCAACGAATAAAAACACAAAGCGTACTGACCGAGTACAGGCATCTCTGTACTAACCCCCTTTCTTCTTTCTTCTCTCACCAAAACATAAGAGTTGAGCATCAAAAGATGAAACGTGTGAAAGTAGACTAGTTATCTTAACCCCGGGTCTCCACGTAGCAATATTTATTGCGGCAAACGTCAAATTAGATTGCTCCATAAAATTTGCGACGTATAGACCGCATATTGCCATGAGTGGCAATCCATTGCGCAATGAATTGCTTGAGCAATTATTGCTTAGCAATCTGCTGTCAAATCAGTTGTAATTTATCTGACATTTCATTTCTCTGTACGGTTGGTTATTTATTAGTGTGTTTATTTATTAAAAGAGCAAGTGAAAAAATGCATACTCCAACAAAATGCAGAAAAAGATTTTATATATTATATTTTTAAATAAACGTCAATATCAACAAAAGCAAACGACGAATTTGTTTTTTTTTTTTTGTATATTTTTATTTGCTTAATAGAACACTACAAGTTTTAGGTTTTTTTTCATACGCAAATAAACATAAAAGCAATACAAAACACAGCTACGACAATTACAATTAATTATTTTATTAATTTAATTAATTAATTTAAAAAAGAAAATTTAACAATCACTTCAACATAAAACATTTGTTATAAATACAGCCACAAAACTTTATGCAACTACTCGAGGTGAAAATTGCAAATTTATGGCAAAGCAATAACAAGTGTTCTCCAGCAATATAATCAGCAATCATTGCTCCATTGATCTGTCATTGTCATTGCCGACGTTATTGCTTGTACTTAGCAATAAAAATTGCTACGTGGAGACCCAGCGTAACTTTAGGGTTACACGATCAAGTTTTGCCTATCAAGTTTTAATACACTCACACTTTTTTACCAATACACTCATACTCTTAAAAATTGATACTAACTTGCCTTTAAAATTCTCTTGCCATTGAGTGTTGCAATTTACGTTCAAGAAAACAGCTGATTTCAAGGTTAGTGAGCAAATTTTTCGTTTATCTTTATAAATTATTTTCTTGATGACATCTTGAAAGTAAATTGCTCAAAAATTTAATGCAGCCTACGTCACAACTATAAATTTTTGGAAATTTTGACAAACAGTATATGTAAAAGACTATCCAGAAAACCTGATCGTGTAACTGCAGTGTAATTAAAAAAATAACTTGAAAATTTGGCCCACAGTTCGGTTTGCCAACCGTACTTTATAATAAAGTATTGTACGTTATTTCGAGTAATTGTACTCTAAACTTTATGAGAAAAATAAAGTACGCGAAAATACTTTATTTCGCATGATTAGATTTATCTAGAATTCAAAATAGATTCAGGTTATATTAGTCAGGATCTTATTAGTCATAAAATTATAATACTTATTGTAAAAGTTTTTTTTAGAAAAACTAAAGAACAACTAATTGATATAAATCAGGGCCATTTTTTGATGTTTTTTTTTTATATTGGCAGGACGATTTTTCGAAAAAAAGTAATCAGACAGCACTATTCACTTGTTTGTTTTGTTTGAGTACAATAACTGCCTGTTTTTAAAACACAAGTGCAAAACTCTTTCAAATTTCTGCCTGCTTTTAGATCACGAACACAAAAGTGACTCGTTTAACTAACATTTAAAACAAAATTTCAAGATTTCCATTCCTTAAGGTGGCTCCCATACAAAATGATTAATAAAGACTAGATAAATATTGAAGAAAACGTACCATAACAGTCAAGGAGTCGCCTTAACAATTTCTCGAGACATACTTGACCCTTATCACCACTTCTTAAGACGGCTCCCATGAAAATATTGCGTTTTTTGAAATTTTGAAATTAATTAAAATTTTTCGACTTTTGTAAATAAAATCAAAAGTTGTTAACAGATTTTAATCATTTATAGATTATTTTTTATGTGTCTGGAAAAAATTAGAAGCATAGCTGTAATTTTTTATAGATTTGAAGCAAACAAAAATTTCGAAATGTTACTAAAAAATTATTTTTGTTGCCGAAAAAAATTATGTTTCTTAAATAATTGTATGTTAGAATCAAATTTAACGTTTAAATGAAATGTTATTGCGGATTTTCGTTTTCTTTTTCAATTTCAATAAAGTGAACCGTTTTTGAACCGGTATTGGATTCAGCGTACCCGAATTAGATCAAAGCGCCAGTTGCCCGGCTTGTCTCAAAAAAAGTGTCAAATTCTAGCACAGAGTAATTGTTTGACAAAACTTGCGAAAAGCAATAAAAAAAACTTTTTTAAATATGACAATAAAAATAAATTTATTGTACTTTATATTTATACTGGTTATTTTTTTTCTTAACCGTTAATAATCAATGTACTTAAATTGCAACAAAAAAAGTTGGGAACCCTGCCCACAGTTGTATTTTATGTACAAACGAACACAAAAATGTAGGACATGTAACATTTACACAACGTTTACATTTGCCAGTACTGGCAAGACAGTAAGTATATACATATTAGTTGGCAAAACAATGCAAAAACAAAATAGCTGTAAAAGTGTTTATGTATAAGTGAAAAAGTTTGAATGAATTGCTACTGGCTTGCCAGTACTGGCAAATGTAAACGCTATGTTATGCAACATCCCTACAAGAAATGAATGAGCGAGTAGTCACATTTTTCATTTTGGTGTTACATACAGTCTACAACTGACATGAAATGCTTAGCATTAACACTAATATGATGTTAGTGTTAAGTATAGACTTATCATGTTAGAGGTTTTCTCATGTTATAACACGGTTGTTAATGCAAATGTTTTAACAACGCTTTTATAACATCATGTTATAACAGCAAACCATGTCAGTTGTAGACGGGGAGTTAAGAAAATGATAGAAAGAAATGACCCAAATAAAGTTTTCGGTCACATTCGGGCATTTCTTTCTATCATTTTCTTAACACCAAAATGAAAAATGTGACTGCTCGCTCATTCATTTCTTGTAGAGATATTTCTCAGAAAAGAAATCGCCATAAGTCACTTCCGTTTTCGCCAATGTATCTAAAGCTTATGTTATTTCCCTATATGCTAATGTTGCACCGGTGTTCACGCACTCGCACTTTTTCAAAATTTTCACCAATTACAAAATGTTTTGTCCTTAATTTATTTCCATCCGGATCCTTGTATTTGTCTACTGTGTTTCTTTCGATGGGATTCCCTAATTCATCGTATTGTTTCTCATAAATATTTTTACCATAAGTTCAAGGATTTTAAATATTCAGTTCCTATCTACCAAGTCATACACGTATGTATATAATTGATTTTGCCTTATATGGGTAGTTCCATAGTGTTGAACGTGACAGTCGTACGCCATGTATAAAAAGGCGTAATTCAGCGAAACCTGGCACAATTTTTTAGTCCAACTAATTTCAGAATTTTACGTAGCAATGTAACATTAAAATGTCTTTGGTTTAATTCCAAAATCGTCTGTATTTTTTTTAAGCCGAAATCTGTGACGATACGTGACATTTCGAACGTGAAATTTTTTCCATAATAATTTAACAGAATAATGGTTAAAACAAAATAAAAATGTACCGTTATTCCGAATAACATATTTCTCTTCGAACTCTTCTTTAAACAAATTTTTTGGAATAATTTTTGTCAAATATGTTTCACCTCTTTTTAAGGAAGATATTACAGAAAGCATACAATAAAACATTCTCACAAATAAGAAATTACGTTTGTACAACTTTGCAGTCTGCTTGTTCGTCCTAGTGAACGAATTTATGGAGGAATTTATAAAAATAGTAAAATCTAAATATTTCTCTATAACAAAACCATAAAAATTGCTTTTAATTACATTTAAATTTTCGGTCATATATAAAATTAAAATATTTAAAATTTAATGATAATCTGCTTTGTCTTACAATTTTCGCGTAAGAATATTTCGCAAAAAAAATCCTTTTTATTTGCTGCGAAAGCTCTTGTAGGCATCTAAACAAATTTTAAATGTATCAAAATATGCATCAAAAAGGCAAAATATGCGCTAAAAACTTGAAAAATGCTGCAAGATAGCGATTTTAACTAAATAATGCAAAAAATGCTGCAAACGGTAAAATATTCAAAAATATGCACTAACAAATCGATGCCAAAATTCATAAATAGCTCTAAAACGGATAAATATATTGTTTCTGCTTTTATTGGTCGCACAAGGAAAAACATGCAATTGCATATTTATAATTTCCCTGTTAATAAATGTATTTTATGAATTTCAGCCAAATCGTACTATAAATAAAAAAAATTAAAATATCACCTCAACAGCGCCACTTGTCGGAATTAAACTCTCGAGAAACCTGGCTCCCAGCTGAAATAATTTGTTGTCTAAGTTTGGTGTCAATTGGTCCAGCGGTTCTTGAGTTTCAGAAGCACATACACGTCACAAACATTTTTATGTATGTATATAGATAAGCAGAACAGCTCTCTACGTTCCTTTGAATGTCTCAGGCATTTGCGTTATATTTTCTAATTCATTGCCGATAAACAATATACTTTTTCCAATTCACTGCAGCGAATGCATTCCAAATTTGTAAAAGACAAAGGTTTTTTTAATAGAAATGATTTAAAATTAATACTTTTGTCTCATTTCATGTATTTTTTACACTTTTTTCGCTTGAATTTGCCGAATAGGAATACGAATATCATGAAATATGCGAATAATCGACTATATGAATACGAATATTCGTAACATTACCCAACGGTAACTAAAAAGAGTAGAGAGGCCTAATAGAAGGCCTTATTTAGCTGTCACAAGCCCTTCTCGCCACATTCCATACTTATTTATTTTTTAAAAAGGTTGTCATTAGGAGCAAGCCCTTCCACACTACCTTAAATATTAACTTTGATCCCTTCCCAAAGAAGGGAGTAAGGAAGGTTACTAAAAATAAAAAGTAAATAAAACTGAACAAATTTCTTTCTCTCTTCCTTCAGATAGTAGCGAATGTGTACTGAATATTTTAGAAGGAGTATAGATGCCTTTAAAATGGCACACCCAATATACATATGATTTGGACTATGTTGTTGTATATCTACATTACTGTAGTTCAGAGAAGTTCGCTATTGAAATCACAGAATACACAGAACTGTAAAAAGTGACTTGTGAAAAAGGCCCAAATCAGTTGCGAGGGCAGCTTTCGAAGAAAGAGACAGAAAGCTTTTTTTGGCAGTGAAGTGTAAGGTGTAAAAACAGGCCGCAACAATCAACACAAATGGCGTGATCAAAACAAAAATAACAAAACACAAACCACGTTAAACAAATGCATTACACCATAGATTTCTATGTACAGCTATATTTCTTTTTGTAGAAATTACGGCCATAAATAAATTTGTGTTCATTGTATTGCGGCAAAGAACATGATGAAAAGAGAAATGCAAAAGGGTAGCTTTCTTTGAAAGAGACAAAAAAAAAACGCAAAATCTTTCGTCTCGTGAAAGTTCTGTAGTATTCTGTGATTGAAATTAATCATAAATAAAATATATAAAAAAAATATCGATATATCGTCAGCTCATTACTGGTTTGACCTACCGACCATTAAAAAAAAAAAAATAGTTAGGTATGAGGAATATATTTTTTTAATACCCTTTTTCTAAATCAAAAACCTGTTTTGCGAAAATTTTTATGGTTTCTGAGATATAAAGCATTAATTTTGCTGCATATCAACTGTTTCAAAATTTTTTAAGTACTGTTTTGCTCTACAAGCCACTGTTTGGCGATTGCAGCAAATTCTTCATACAAAAACGTACAAAATAAATTTTGCTGTTGCTTTGCTGCATTGCCGTAAGAAAAAAAGGAGTTAAAGCAAAATAAAATGACAACAAGAAAATAAATTTGTGAAAAATAGTTTTATAAAATAATGGACCCAACCAAGTGTACGGTTTGCTATTATTTGTGTTTTTAGCCTTCCTAAGGGAAATGCTTCAAAATTTTACTACAAACGAAAAATAAATATGTTTAATCTTACAGCAACCATTATTATGTCATATATACCAACTTTTACTTATTGACGGAAGCTCATAGTGGTCGGAGTGGTAACAATATTGCTAGTGCTAAAATTAAAATTTTAAATGAATTAATAAAAGATTACCCACTTATTAAAACTTTGACATTATGGAGCGATTCTTGCGTACCTCAAAATAAAAATCAAATTAACGCAACAGCAATCAAAATGTTCTTTAAACAAAATAATATTGATGCCGTAATACAAAAGTCTTCAAAACCAGGGGGCAAATCGCGACATTCGATCGAAATTGCAATACAATTTACATGGGAATTTCGATCGATATCGAATGTCGCGATTTGCCCCCAGAACATTCATTAATTCAAGAAGTGGACTGTGTCCATGGTGTTATTGACCGGTACTTAAAGAATATTGAAATTCATAGCCCTCTTCATTTACTAAATTTGCTTAAAACAATGCCAAATAATAAAACAAAACTTAAAGTTATGGAAATAATTCCGGTTTACAATTATTAGAAACCAGCAGAATGTAATGCATTTTCTGGCCCGCTACGGCCTTCGTCAGCATTCTTTGTGTCTCACTGGATAGTGTTACTTTATAAATTGAATGTATTTGAATGTAAATGCATTACATTCTGCTGGTGTCTAATAATTGTAAATTTTTCTGTACATAAAATATACCTCATTGCTTTCCAAAGGAAAGCTAAGGTAAAATGTAACAAGAAAATACAATATAAGTCTGGTAGTGTATAAAGTCATTTCTGAAAAATTGAAGGAATCGAACTATTACAAAAAAGCTTTATAAAATACATAACTGAAATTTAGCTCATAGAATAAATTCGAAAAAATTAAAAATGTTGAATATAATATAAAAGTAACCTTCGGAAGGAAATAATTCCCAGTTTCTATTTGTTAAAATAGTTGAGTTAAATACATTCAATTTATAAAGTAACACTATCCAGTGAGACACAAAGAATGCTGACGAAGGCCGTAGTGGGCCAGAAAATGCATTACATTCTGCTAGTGTCTAATAATTGTAAATTTTTCTGTACATTCAATATACCTCATTGCTTTCCAAAGGAAAGCTAAGGTAAAATGTAACAAGAAAATACAATATAATAGTCTGGTAGTGTATAAAGTCATTTCTGAAAAATTGAAGGAATATAACTATTACAAAAAAGCTTTATAAAATAAATAACTGAAATTTAGCTCATAGAATAAATTCGAAAAAATGTTGAATATAATATAAAAGTAACCTTCGGAAGGAAATAATTCCCAGTTTCTATTTGTTAAAATAGTTGAGTTAAATACATTCAATTTATAAAGTTAAACTATCCAGTGAGACACAAAGAATGCTGACGAAGGCCGTAGCGGGCCAGAAAATGCATTACATTCTGCTGGTGTCTAATAAACATTAACACTAAAATTATGTTAGTGTTACGTATAGACTCATCATGTTAGAGGTTTTCTCATGTTATAACACGGTTGTTAATGCAAATGTTTTAAAAACCCTTTTATAACATTATGTTATATGTAACAATAAATCATGTCAGTTGTAGACTGGGAGTTATAGATCTTCATACTAGTTATAAAAAACATATCGACCCCTTTGCGCGAAATTATCGTATGTTACAAAAACCATATTTTACAGGAGAGCCATTTTTATACTTTTCTCTGCTATCACTTGCAATATTAATATGAAAATATACATTCAATTTTTGGAGCAACGAAGTGGAATTCGCCTACAATATTTTGTCAGGCGACGCACAGTGCTTTGTCCCCATATAACGAAGGGACATAAATAGAAGGAATTGTCAGAAATGTTTGAAATTTGGTACACTAGCATAAAATAGCTTAGTTAAGAAAAATATGAATTTTTGGAGAAATCGGTCCAAGGACACGCCTTGTTAGATATATATGCAGGCCGAATTTTGGTAGAATCGGATTATTAATGTGAAAAATACAAAAACAACATTTAATGAAAAATTAATTAAAAACGCTTAAAATGCTCTTGCAAAAATAACAAGTAAGAAAGTATAATCGGTCAAACCCGATGTAATAAGATGGTTTTTGTAATATTATGGAGCGATTCGTTCCATTTTCAATAGGCTTGGTCCTTGTACCAGTCAGAGCCTCTGGGACAAATTTCATTAAATTGTCTCCGAATTCGTGATCTGAATACACAAGGTTGCATGGACAGCCAGCCGGCCGAACGGACATCGTTAGATCGACTCAGAAAGTGATTCTGAGCCGATCTAACGAATTATTTGGAATTATTTCTTACTATATTCCTAATTTATTTTCTTTAAACTAATTTATTTATTATTTACATATGTTCATATTTTTTAATTACAATAAATCATCTTCAGTACTGGATTCTTCCAAAAATATATTTCCGCTCAACGAAACATTTGTTTCGTCATCTTTAACTGGTTCATCAACATTTTCTCTTAGTATATATTTCTCAATTTCTTCAAAAAATATATTTTTTTTTTGTCTTTGGATTCCTTTTTGAAGACAACAACGGATCTGAGGAAAGTATTAAATGAGTCATTAAATCTTTATGAGTGTCTCTTCGTGACGTTTTTGTCGTATGGGACAGTCTTGTTTTTGTCACGATTTTGTGGCTGGCTTCCAATGCTACTTCGGACAAGCACCCTGAAATTTATTTTAGTTAGTACGTTTAGTACATTATAATTACATAAAGCCACTTTAATACCTTAATATTTCTTATTATGTTCCTAGTTTATTTTTTTTTAACTAATTCAATCTATGAAAATTTGAGCAAAAATCACGAAAATACCATTTTTTTTAAATACATTTTTTTCAAGTTGTGGTAAAATTTTTTAAATTGTTTTTCTTGTAGTTATTAGAAAACAGTCTAAATATTCGAAATCAGAAAAAACGCATAGACGATATTTTTCTTTTTTTTAATATTCCATCAAAGTTAAGAAATTTTTAGAGCTTAAGTAAATAATAAGGAGAATAATTCACCAAAAAAAAAATTTCAATCTCGTAATCCAGAAAATGAATTTTTTACAATTATTTTCTTGAAACAATAAAAAACCAAAGGCATTTGTGATTTCAGCGCCCTCATATGCCGTAAAATGCAAACACAAACAATTTTTTATACATATTTTGATTTTTGTTGTTTTTTATTAAACGGTATTAGTTTGAATTTATATTTCACAGTATTTGTAGTTTATTGTCTTTTAAACTCCTGAAAGCTATGAAAATTTGAGCAAAAATCATGAAAATAGCCATTTGGAAAAAAAATTTTTTTTCAAGTTGTGGTTAAATTTTTTCAATTGTTTTTCTTGTAGTTATTAGAAAACAGTCTAAATATTCGAAATCAGAAAAAACCCATAGACGGTATTTTTCTTTTTATTTTAATATTCCATCAAAGTTAAGAAATTTTTAGAGCTTAAGTAAATAATAATCATTTTTCAAACCAATAAAAAAACACTTATGAGCAAATAATTCAATAAAAGTTAGCTCTAAATATTGTAAACTACTACAGAAAAAAAATTCAATCTCGTGCTTTAAAAAACAACAGTTTTACAACAGTTTTCCTGAAGCATGTAAAACTCAAGTAGTTGTTTAGCCATTTTTACTATAAATTCTTTGGCGCCCTTTAGCGCCACCAAAAAGAGTTAAATCTTAAAAATTCTTTAAAATTAATTTGAATTATTTTGTTATCTATCGATCTGTACATTTTTAAGTACAATTAAGACATGTTTTTTTTTTATTTATGTCTATGGGCCAAAGCACTGTGCGACGTCTCTTTGAATGTAGAACAAGATTGCATCAAAAACTCAATTTCAAACAAATTGGCATATACGATAATTTCGCGCAAATGGGTCAGTATGATGCATGCAGTGTTGCCAATTCTTAAAAACGCATATTTTTTTAAAAACGTCTAAAATTTGGAGTTTTTAATGAGGACTGACTTTAAAAAATATCGAATTCGATAGTTGTATTTCAATATCGATACATCGATATATCGGTACTTTAAATATATTTGAAATACAAGTATTTGAAATACGTATTTAAAATACAAATACGTATTTTCAACTTTTGAGCCCTTAAGATGATTCTCGGTACAGGCTTTTCGGCGCGCTTCTCCTATCTACCAAGTCATACACGTATATAATTGATACAAGTTTGTGCTCGTCGGGAACTGTAGAAAGATTATTTTCTTCAGCAGGTTTTATTTATTCTCCAACAAGTAACGGTTTGTCTGTTGCTGCATTCAAAAATCTGATATTTATGAAAGGAAACAATTGTTTTGTTAATTAGTTTTATCTAATGTATTTTTTTTTTTTTTTGGTTTGAATAAAAATAGTGTATTTCGTATTTTAAATACATACATGTACATGACGTGGAAATATTTTGTATTTTAAATACGTACAATAAATGGAAGAATTAATTTTTTATTTAAGGCCCCTATTATGGTTTACAACTCAACTCAGTTGAGTTTTAATTTCTTAAATTTTGTATTATGGTTTACAACTTTGCTATATGGCGGTGAACAAAAACATAACAAAAATTACAACTGATCACAACCTGTTGTCTTAGTCCCAATTTACACTAGGGACATTTCTTGCCGGACATTTTTTGAATTCTCTTTTAATCTTACCTGAAGCGTTTACATATGAAACATTAGAAGTCAGACAGAAATTAATACTTGTATGTAAACTACGAAAAGTAAGAAAGGGAAATGAAAAAAATGTCCAGTACAGATAGTCATCTACTACACACTCTACCTTTTCGACCCCTCGCCATCAAACTTCGTCTGTCCGGCAGTTACAAACTTGAGTTGTAACCGTAATCAGTGATGCCAGGAGAAATTTCCAAAAATCCCTACGTGTTTAACAAAAAAAATCCATTTTGGCTGAAGTGCACTTTACGGGGCGTACGAAAAAAAAATATAAAAAATATGCCACCCGATCCAGAATTAAAAAAAAAAAATACCAAAATTAATATTTAAGGGGGCTGAGGCCCGTGGGGACCCCTGGGTCCAAAAAACCGCCCCGTCCACTAAATGGTATGTGTGGGTACCCAAATTAAAGGTAATTGTGCAACAAAAACAAAAATAATAAAATTTTCGGTGGGCGGCTCTTCTAGGGCCCTCTGGGGCAAAAAAAGTGCCCCCCATAACACTTATGTATATCTGTGCGGGTACTCAAATTAAAGGTAATTTGCTCACGATTGCAAATATGTATTTTGTTTTTGTATTCGTTTAATATTTTCCTCTCTAGGTTAATTTATGTATCTTTTATATTCTGTAGTGGTGTGTTGTGGTCATCTGTTTGTGAGACAAACAGACAAAAAAAAACACATAGAGTGGCCAGATTGCCAGCGGCGCTGGTATGCCCGCGTTTAGCTCGGCTGAAGCTCGCCGGATGGGGTGGTTCTTGCCGGCAACTGGACCCTGGACACACACACTAGCAAAAAAAATCATACCAGCTAATGGTTATATAATTAAATTTTTAGGGGCTAAAAGTAGTTCTGCATCTCCCTACCGGTCATACCTATACACAAATACATTGCCCTCCCACTCGAGATCTTCATCTCGCCATGACGCCATCTTCTTCGGCGTCCCAAATCTCACCTGCAACCATTATTCCCCTTACTTACCGCCGCTTATTTTTCCAATCAGCCAGTCATATTAAATGATAACACGGGGCAACAAATTTCATTTATACATTATAAAAAGGTACTTGATTTATTAAAAAAAACACAATTTGTAAATTAATTTTAACTAGGTTACATAATTTACAAAAAAACTTTAGAAAAATTATCAAAATTAATTCAGAAAATGGAAAAGAATTTAACTTGTAAGAAACAGAATTTCAATTTATATTTAATTTTTTTTTCTTGTGTTTTAATTTTCTTATTGCTCTACTTTTCTTTCAAGGTTAACTTTATTCCTCTCAGACCTCCGAGCATTTGCGGATTACAGGAGCTGCCGTCCGTCCGTCACGTGTCCTCACTACTTCCTGTTTTAGGTAAGTCTCTTTCAACTCAATCACTAGCAATATATATATAACCTTTTTTTTTATTTTAATACTTGTTCTCAGATAAGGAAAACTGACTCTACCCTCTGGGCAACTAACCCTACGACTACAGACAGGCCTGAGCTCACCCCTAATCTGACGCGCACCTGGTTCAATGCTCAACCAGGGACTGACACTTCGGGTAACTAAATTCTTGTTTTCCCTATACAAAAAAAAACATATATATATATACTTGAATATTTGTCCGTTGCAGTTGTCCGTCGTATCTGTCTAAGTCAGACAAATTGGCAGAATACCTGACTTCGGCACGGATGGTGTTGCCGAAGAACTGATGATTTTGTTCCCACGATGGATGTGGCTGCGTGGATGTGGTGGCTTATTTTTCTGTTTACTTTTACTTTTACTTTATAAGATTTCCAGATTGTTCTAAATTTTTAGTTTAAGTTTTTTTTTTTCCACATTAATTTAATTTCTTGTTTTTCCAAATTTCAACTACTTGTGGCAAATTATTACTTGATGCAACAAATATTAAAGTCTGTAGTTATAAACATTACTATTTCTAGTTCTTGACAGTTTTATTAAAGCTTTTCTTCTTATTATTTAAAGTGTTACTCTCATTGTATAATTGTTTTGTTTTCGTTGTTGTGAAACATATCACTTTTAATTTCAGAACTTAATAAAAATTATTTAAAACCAATTGTTTGTTGACTTCTTTACTTGTTTTTTTTTTTTTGTCAAAATTGCTTCCTTTTTTTCTTATTTCACAATCGCCGTTGCACTAGAACCACTTGCGCCACCACTTACCACATCTTTTGTTGCCAAGGAGAAAAATAAAAAGGGCCGACATATTGCTCTTTGGCGGCCAAGAAAGCTCGGTCGAGCAAAATGTCGGAATTCCTTCATTTTTCCTTTATTTTCCCACCAAACAATTTTCAGCAATTGCATCTCCAATTGTTTGTCTGTTTGTTTGTTTACCTTTTTTCCTTAATTCTTCTTCTTCATTTATTCATATTTCCCTCTCTCTTTCTACCTCTAGTTTCGTCCCTTTCTTGCTATAAATACTGGCGTTGCCAATCATTACTAATTCTTAACCCCCTAAGGGGTACACGCGACAATTCAGAGAAGTTTTAGTTAGCGAAGCCGGTCTTTGTTATACAATAGAGGAGAAAATCCTTGCGCCCGGCCGAAGGCCGGCTATACAGAGAAGCTTTAGTTAGCGAAGCCGGTCTTTGTTATACCATAGAGGAGAAAATCCTTGCGCCCGGCCGAAGGCCGGCTATACAGAAAAGCTTTAGTTAGCGAAGCCGGTCTTTGTTATACCATAGAGGAGAAAATCCTTGCACCCGGCCGAAGGCCGGCTATACAAAAAAGCTTTAGTTAGCGAAGCCGGTCTTTGTTATACTATAGAGGAAAAAATCCTTGCGCCCGGCCGAAGGCCGGCTATACAGAAAAGCTTTAGTTACAAAAAAATAAAAAAAATCGTAAATCGTAAGCAAAATACCTTTCATTCGAGTACCCACACATAGTCATAAGGGTGCGAGGGGCAATGTTTTACCCCCCAGAGGAACCCAGAAGTCCCACTCGACCTAAATTTTATTAATTTCGTATTTTTTACACAATTACCTTTAATTTGAGTACCCACACATACCACTAAGTGGGCGGGCCGCTTTTTTTGATCCATCGGGTCCCAGGGGCCTCAGCCCCCTTAAATTTTAATTTTGGTTTTTTTCTTTTTTTATTCCAGAGGGAGTCCAATTTTTTTTTTTTTTTTTTTTCGTACGCCCCGTAAAGTGCACTTTTGCCTCCATTTTTTCCCTACAACCAAAAAAAAAATTCCCTACACTTTTCCCTACGTTAAATATTTATTGTTTTTAGCAATAGGCAAACCAATACCTATTTTTTAACCTTTTGTAAATACAGTATTTATCGGATATAAGAAACTTAAAAAATCCAGGAAAAATGTTTCTTATAAGCGTTTCTTTCTTATATACAACTATTTTATATAAGAAACTTATTTCTTATATAAGTAGCTATGGCCATAAGACTTTCATATTTTGGTTTTCTGTCTCTTTTTTTGTTACATAGTGTCATCACCTGACAAAAAAAAAACGCTGACAAAAATTTTAAAGTTATTTTTATATGGACTTCGATGTTTGGTATGACAAAAAATTGTCAGGTGAAGACCCCATGTTTACGTTTCTAACTTTTAAATAATTATTGTCTATGTCTTTTGGGTTTTTCACTATTTTAGATAGCGTTGAAAGTCCAGTATTATATTTTTTTGCAATTTCGCTTCTTTTTATCCCGTTTTGTATTTCTTTTAAAATTTTAACTTTTGTTTTTATTGGCAAAAACACAAAGCATCTCATGAGTACTCGCTCATCTAAAACTAAAAGCAAGGCCCATCCAAGGTATATTTATAGCAGGTAGTCTCGGAAAGCCAGCTGGTTATTTTTTATTTGCTTGTTTTGCGATACAAACTGTCAAAGTTGTATAGTAAACAAGTAAACAAGTTTTTTGTTTTATCTTTTGTCTCTTTTCAACCCCTTTGCTGTTTGACAGTTCGTATCATAAAACAACAATAAAAAGCCCTGTTGTTTGTTTTATTGTACAATTGTTGTAATCTCGCGGCTACCTGCTATAAATATACCTTGGGCCCATCTATCAGGTCTGCTTACTTGTACAAAAACAAAAAACTATTCTTTTTAGTTGTCAAAAATGTACTACCACATATACAAAGCAAAAGGAAAAAACGTGTATGTGTAGCATACCATAAACGTAAACATGCACATGTAAGCAAAATGTAAACAACTTTTGACAACTAAAAAGAACATAAACAATGATCATCAGGCTTCTTGCGCAGACCTTTTCAATGGGCCTTGACTAAAAGTAAAAAAAAAAAATTTTGTTCTTGTTGTAAAACTGTCAGAAAACAGAGTTGTCCATGCAAACTACATAAATTCTGTGTTGCCGTTGGAAGTTTCTTATATAAATTCTTTTTCTATACATTTTGTGATTTTGGTGTTTAAGGGCACTGCTACACGTTCAATAAATATCGTGATATTTCTAGTATCACGATATTTATTGAACGTGTAGCATGCAATACTGATGGATCGCGATCCATATCGCAGAATGGCCTAAAATATGAAATCCAGATCGCGGATCGTGGATCGCGTGATAAATATTGAACGTGTAGCATTTTCATGATATTTAATAATATTAATAAAAATTAATACGTCAGTAAAAAGTGTCAAAATAAAAGAAATTAAATACGCAGTGGAAAAAATTAAACAAATAAAAAGTAAAACAATTGACAAAATTTGTGAAAAGTTTATTGAAATAAAGGGTAATGGCAGAAGACAGTGAAATCGAGCAAAATAGCTAAACAGGCTTTCTTTTGGTTTTCTCGCGACATTGATAAACAACCCGCACAGCACAAAAATAACATAAATACTGACGCGATAAATATTGAACATGTAGCATACGCTCGTGATCCATCAATATTTTAAAATGGATCGTGATCCAAATATCACGATATTTATTGAACGTGTAGCAGTGCCCTAAGAAAAATGTTCTTTTATCAGTTTTTTTCTTATAAGCGTTTTTCTTATATGAAACCTTTTTTGTTAGAAAAATCGCAAAAAAGACATGGTGTTTTTGAAAATGTTTCTTATAAGCGTTTTGTTCTTATATGAGATGTTCTTATATCCGATAAATACTGTATTATAATAAAAGCATTTATTAACAGCAAGAAAAAAAAACCAAAATAAATATACAAGTGCCATTCACGCACATATAAAAAATCAATTTCAAAATGATCACTGTGTGACAAATTTATATCCTTTAATCTAGAGACAAAACATAGTCAAGGCGAATTCATCCCAGGTAATCTCGGTACTACAACAAGTACAACTCGTACAAAAACCATAAGCAATTTGTTTTTGTAAAATCATTGTACAATGACAAAAACAGAAATAAAACAAAACAGAAACAAAGATAATAAAAGAGAATAAACAAAATTTTGACATCCAACAGTGATTTTTGCTAATATCAGCAGGGCTTTTAAGACCACCTGTAATAAATTCGCCTTGAACATAGTCAAACTTTTTTCATTTCCTCATTTTTTTTCCTTTTAAAAGAGCTTGTATTTAAAAAAATTTTTTTAATAAAGTATCAAATTATTTTTAGCAATCTTAGCACCAAAGAAATGGGAAGTCTCTGTAAAATTTAAAAAAAAAATATTTTTTTCAGTTACCCTAAACTAAAATAAGAAAAAAAAATTTCCTTTTAAAAAAATATCCTTCCTTATCCTTTAAAGTTTTCATTACAAATTTTTTAAAAATTCAAAATTAAATTGTTCTAAGCTGTTTGTTCTCTTCAATGTGGCGAAATATTCTTAGTTAAGAAGGTGTGATTGTTTTTTTAAAAATAATTTCTGTGTAGAAATTTCATTCATTAGATATTCGCTTTTAATAATCGCATACATTTTAGCGAATGTGAGTTCGAATGCAAATAGCAAAAATAAGTGAAGAGTTCCCAACTGCGAACGCGAACACAAATATTCGTAGCCCCCTAATTATATATTAGTGTGTCACGAATATTCGTGTACACGGTTTTGGCAATTGTTGAAGATTGCCAGGCTGTTAGGACTCATAGTATGGGTTTTTTGTTAAAAAATACTACATTTGTACTTAAATGATATATATGAAAAATTTTATTTTTTAAATGAAAAAAAGACAAATATTTACGTATTTTTAGGCAATATATTGAAAATGAGATAATATTTTGAAAATTCCCTACATTTGCCTTAAAATAAAAAATCTGTCTTTTTTCCCTACGCTTGAAATTTTCCGAAAAAATCCCTACAAAAAGGTCAAATTCCCTACTGTTGGAATCACTGACCGTAATTACTTAATTGATTTGTAAACGGTAATAGGGGCCTTAAATACATACAGATGTGTAAGTATTTTGTATTTAAATTACATAACCTGAAAGTATTTTGTATATTAAATACATGACCAGCAAGTATTTTGTATTTTAAATACCGCAAACCATGTATTTTGTCCAACTCTGGGACCATGCATGTTTAATTTTATATTTATAGGTCGAATATTAACCAAATTCAAAAAGTACCAAATGAAAAACAAAAAATACCAAAAATTTTCATCTTATAAGATTTCATTCACTCAGGACCCTGCACCTATTATATTTTGTTTCTAAGTTCAATATTATAGAAAATTAACAAATTATCGCATTCATCATGAAAAAGTAAAAGAAAGAAAAATAATTTCTCGTATTTATAGTCGAAATATTCGAAAAAATGTCCAATAATCGACCACCCTATTTTTTTTATACTTCTGTAAGTAAATTCTTTCAAATGGTGAATATTTTGTTCAAATCGGTTTAGATACAGAGGAACGTGTCGGGTGCGTTCATAAATGCATCACTGCGCTGCATCAGTGATTTCAAATCGTTATATACATATTTATCAGTGAAGTAAATGTGGACCAAAAAATTATAATTATTTTTTATCGGCTTTATAAAAAGTTTGCTTTTCTGATGCAGCGCAGTGATGCATTTACGAACGCACCCGTCCTTAACTGTTTTACCTTTGCCGATTTATATATATGTAATTTCAAAGATTTTCACAACACTTATAAAATATGTACATATTATCGATTCGATCAGTATCGACTTAAATAAAATTGCTTTCGAATCGCAAAAGTATTCTATCACGACTAACAGAATTACTTCCCAGGTGACTGAGATATGAGCAAAACACAACGACTCTTAATTTTTACCAATAACACTTCACTTACCTCTTCACAGACTCCTTATAGTTTATAAACTTTTTTCACTTTGCAGTTAGAGAAAATAGTAGCGAAGCCGGGTTATAAATAAAAGAGTTATAAAAAACCTTGATATTTATTTATTGAGCGCTTAAGGTCTGATATTCTTTTATAAAAATTTATATTTTATTTTATCCGATACTTCGTCACGCCTTTGTGTGACTTCTTCAGGATTATTTTACCCGTCTGCATAAGTACATGACATAAGTTGTCTAACAAACACAACAAATGTGAATTATAATTCGGAGATCCTCCAATTTAAAACAGTATAACAAAAAAAAAAAATAAATAAATCTCCCAAAAAAATGTTCGCCTTTTAAAGAATTTTTTCGGAATTTCACATGTACACAATCATCTTTTTACAATAAATATACCCATCGTTAGCTAAAATGCAAAAAGACGTAACTAACAAAAAATTCAAAATCGTGTTTTTGATTGATTATTATAAATGCCATTGAACTACATGTCTACACAAAATTTTACACTTCTGGGATCAAAAATTGCGGTTTTATTAACAAAAAACAAAGGGACGTAACTACAAGTGTGTTTATTTTATAAATGAAAAACTACGTAATTACTCATTTTTTTTTTCAACAAAATATAATGAAATGGTTTCCTTTGAAAACTGTTTAAAAATTCCATGGATGACCCATTAACGCATGTTTTCTGACATGTTTATAGTGTTCATTTACTAAAGTTTTTTGCTTCTCCTGTAAAATTATATTTTTGTTAGCTACGTCCTTTTGCATTTTAGCTAACGCCATGTTTCTGGTAAAAAATAGTTTGGTTCTACAATCCGATTCACATTCAAAGCTTTTATACTTGGTGCAATTCCATTGATTTATGTTGCAGTAAATTTTCTTGAAAATTCAGTTTTTTTTTTTTTTTTTGTATTGGGACCACTGAGGGTGTTTGCTCTAGAGAAATATTGGGGAAACAAAACTAATTGGGGCTGCTTATACATTTTAACTTCTTAAGGATGGCTCCTGAATAGTAACAAGCTTTTTTGTTCGAAAAATAAAGTTGAACCATTTACCTCCTAGGATTAATGATAATTTGAAAAGCATTCCAGAAATATTCGCCATTTGTATTCCGATAATAGCGTATTGCACATCATTATTTATGGCTCGTCTATGGCTTCATTTAAGTGACTTTTTAATCCGACATCAAATCCTGGGCGCAACTTATGCTGTCTCGGATCCTTCCCATGGCAAGTACTTTTCGAGTGCGACCTCTTCTTTTATTTAAAAAAGCCCCAGCTTTAGGTTTTATTTTCAAAACAGATGAAATAGATGTATGTATTTAAAAGGTATTTTCACATCTTTCAAAAACTTACATTTGTTTTAAGATTTTTTTTTGTATTACATATACATACATACATATATTAAGTTCACATTAGCAATTATAAATAATACATGGTATACATTTATTCAAATATAATTCAAACTTTACCACTTTAAAATTATTGATAATAAAATAAAAAATTGTTTTAATAAAACGAAATATAGGTATTTGGTCTACTACAATATTTTATGGCAACAATATTTGTTCTTGGATTTTCTTTTTTAATTCTATGTTAATAAAACGTAACACAGACAGAAAAATATGAAATTATATTATATTTCAAAATTACTTAATCATTAAAAAATTCTACTAATAAAAATAAAGAGAAAAATACAAGGTACTTTATTTAATTTTGATTTTATGCAGTTTAAGTTTAAAGCCCAACATTTCACTTAGAACTCCAGATAAGGCTGAAAGTATAACAACTTTTATGGTGGTAAACAGATAAGGGTTAGCACTAAGCCCCGAAATTTTAAAAGGTGTTTCAAGTTCTTTAAGAAGATCAGATGCTAGTTTCAAAACACTATTAGATACCATTAGTTCATCTTTCTTTTTGGGTTTCTTTTCAATCTGAAATATATTTATTTAAGAAAAAAGTGCTCGTTATTCAAAAATGTATCGTGTGCAAATGAAGATTATACTTTTGCGAACTTTAAAACTCTATATTTTAAACTTTTTATAACAAACGGCCATGTTCTGGAAATCGAAATCACGTGAAATTGAAATCGATAAAGATTTTCAATTGCATTTCATAAGTAGTTTAGGTACAGTAGTTTAGGTATAGGAACGTGGTCCTTAAAGTATAAGTTATATAAAAGCAAATATTTTTGTGAACTTTAAATACGGGAGGGTTTTCAAAATATGTTCGGTTTCAATTTCACGTGATTTCGATTTCCAGAGCATGCCTGAATGATATGGATCAAGTTTACCTGAAGATATAAGTTTATCTGTTCTGTTATTAACACAGAAACACTACGATATTTGTGATGGATTTTATTACCCAGTGTCATAAAACGCAAAAGAAATATACCAATTGTTGTGGACCACATTAGAGCCTCCAAATTCAAATGAGAATGTAGATGAACTGAATCTTTGAGCCATTCCACACTCAAAAATGCCAACAAAAGTAAAGTAACTATAAAAGCAGCTGAAACAATAATATCCACTGATCTTTGTGGACCCCGTTTCTGCAATTTAACAAAAAAAGTTTTTTTTTAATACTAATATTCTTATTAAAATACTTACCTTCAAATAGGATCTAACACTTAACCAGGTTTTAATATTTCTCACTTTATTCAACCTAAAATGAGGCAAACTTGATTTTCTTGCCCGTCGTGATGATGTTAAATGTGAAAAAAGTTTCGCATATAGAAATCTATAGTGCATAATAGTATTAAAACTTCATTTAAAATATGCGATATCAATATAATTACCTTTGTTTAAATGTTCTTTCCGCCACAGCGAATATCATAAATAGAACAAGTGCTAAGCAAATACGTTGTATTAATCCAATTACCAGAATTGTACGCTCCCAAGGCGTATGACCAAACGCAAAACGAAGTATGGCCATAAATGAAAAAGAAGCTTTCTCCCACAGCATCATAGGCAAATCAAAATAATTAATTTCACTCGGGTTTTCTGTATTCAGAGTTACTTCACACAATCGGCAAAAACACGGTATCAAAGACAGCAATAATGAAAAGAATATACCAATGTATATGTAATCATTAGTTTCCGGCATTGACTCCACATTGTCTATAATACACGAAGATATTTCTAGAACTGACATTTGCGCTTTCTTTATTTCTCGTTGATCCCAAATCGTGCAACTTACTACAGTGGACCAGTAGAAAAGGATATGAATTATTGTTATATACATATGTTTGTATCCATTTTAATATACATACATATTTACTATATAGGTAATTTACAAAGTGTTCCATTGTGTCATATTGGTTGCATATGCTATAGTTTTATGAATGTTTCATTAGCAAAAATAAAGTAGATACACACAATAGAAAACTTTGTGAATTTTGCCTAATAGTGTTTTGGCCATTTGATACATACTTCTATCACTTGTACCATGGGAATTTAATATGGTGGTTGGTGTAAAGTCCAAATCACACCCGTTTTCATCAGAATATTGATTACTTTTGTAGTTATCTGAATTATCATACTCTGAACTATAACTGCAATCATCACCTATTAAAATGTTTATGAAGGAACACAAACATATTTTTTTTTATAAGATTTCATTTCATTCAACACAGTGTTTACAATGGCTTACTATTAGTGGTTATGCCCAGCCATTCTGTGGCAGAGGTTGTACATTCGTTATAATTTGATACATTGCCTTGTGAAGCAGGGCTGGATATAAGTTCACCATCATCCCCATCTTCGTCAGTTTCTTCGCTACTAATATCATGCGACTGCACTATTGTTGTTTTATACTCTGAATTTTCTGTAGACGTATGTGGACCTTTTCGCCGATAGCAAATTGAAGCGGTATTTTGTTGTAAAGACTAAATGCATAAAGTTATTTACTATATAAGCTACCAAATTATTGCAATATCTTATTTACCTCATTTAAGTTTTGTATACATTGATGATTGTCTAATGTACTTAACCGTAGGCGCAATTGATTTTTTGTTATATTGGGAGAAGCATTTGTATCTTCCCCACTCGAACTTTTCCCATTAAGACTTTCGAAACCATCATCTTCTCCAACTGTACGTCGTGCATTTGAAACAGTTATACTAACGCCGCCACCCAATACTCCTGCCGCTTGCGAACTTTTTATGCTTCTTGTAATAGGTTCCATTGTACGATTAATAAGATCATCATAAAATTCCTGAACGCAATCATCAATACGTACAGTTTTTGTAGGCGATTCATTTATGCTATCTGATGAAATACTGGAGTTCTCACCAACATGGGATGTATGCGTACTGCTTGTAGTGGAAATAGATTGAGGAGATGTTTGCTGTTGTTTTTCCTGTGTTGTTGTTGTGTTGGCAAATTTGTGAATAGGCGATTGCCAATTAACATTGCGTTTTTTTATTATACATTCAGTATCATTATCTAAATGCAAAATATTTTCAGAATTTGCTCGGTGAAATATGACATTATCTAGTTTTAATTTAAAGTTATTGCTATGAGGAGGATTTTTACTACTTGTTGGAGGCGGTGTATAGGATTTATTTTGTGATAAGCTGGACGATTGCAAATTAAGAGTATTTTGGTCAATTAATGTTAACAGAAAATTTGAATTCTTTCCCGGAAGCTTTTTAATAGTAGTTGTAGACGACGCATTCGAGGAAATCTCTGAGTTCGCTTTAGTTAGAATCTCTGTGCTTTCAGATGGATATTTTTTAAGTGAAACCGATTTTATTCCATTGTTCTCAAGCAGATCGTGATTGCGTTGTCTTGAGTTAAAAAAAAAAGAAATACAAATTAGTATTTCGATTAGTACGGTAAAGTTAAGTGAATAATTAGGTATGTGATGAAAATCGGTTTTGAAAACAAAAGGAATTAAAACCGAAAATATCGTTTTCAGTATCTTTAAAAATTTATTAATAAGGGTAATCACGATGGTCATTGTGCAAATTTGCAATGTGTAAATGTGAGCATACCACTTTTATTTTTTGTGGAAATGTGCTATTTTTCTAAAAATTTATTCTGGCAACACTTAACACTTCTGGCAGCACTGTAAAAAATTTGCATTTGTTTACAATTATACACAAGGCGAATTTATTACAGGTGGTCTTAAAAGCCCTGCTGATATTAGCTAAAATCACTGTTGGATGTCAAAATTTTGTTGATTCTCTTTTGTTATCTTTGTTTCTGTTTTGTTTTATTTCTGTATTTGACATTGTACAATGATTTTACAAAAACAAATTGCTTGTGGTTTTTGTACGAGTTGTACTTGTTGTAGTACCGAGATTACCTGGGATGAATACGCCTTGATTATACACAAGCAAATTAAAATAATTTTTTTCTTTTTAATTAATTTAAATTTAATTCTCTTTTTTATATTAAAACCCACGAAAATGTTCAATTTCCCTAAAAAAAACAATATGGCGCTTAATATGTCAAATGTTATTGTTTACATTTGTTTGCAATTGAGCAAAATGCACTACTAATTTTGCTCATGTTTTTTTTAGTGCAAACGAAGTAAAATAGAGCAAATTGCAAATACGTATAATTTTGTTGTTGTATTGTGCAAATGTGTGTATTTTTGCACGCATTTGCATCGTTTTCACACTTTGCGCTAGCCATCGTGATTTCCCTTAGAAATACATTTAACTCTTATTTTTTACATATGTATATTCTTTAAAATTTTATATTAAGGGTATTCACGTCACAAGTTGCACCCTTGCAAAACAGCAAAAGTGCAGATGTGAGGAATTATTCGTGAAGCAGGCATACAAAAAAAAAAAAAATTGTTTTTGCCCAAATTTCTCCATATTCGGTATAAATATAGTTCTAGTAAGTAAAGTGTTGCCGTTTTTGAAAAATTGGTTTTTTTTTAATTATCGTTGAGATAAGTAATAAGGATAAATGATTCTTATAGGAAATAATTTGATCATTAAAAAAGAAAAGAAACAAATCAGCTTATAACATTCTTATACTACTGTAAACGTTTTGAAGTGGGCTATGCATTAGTTTAAAAGATATCAGTTTTGCCATAACTGTTTAATGAGAACATGCCAAAACTTAAAAAAAATCTGCTCAATCTTAAAATGAAGAAAATATGAAAAAAAAAGCTGATAAAATTTTATATATTTTAAATTTGCTAAAAATAGGCTGTTTTTGTAAAAAATCTGCTAACATTTTATAAAAAAAATATGCTAAAAATTTGTCAAATAAAAAATCTTTTATTTTTAAAAAATATGTACTAAAAATTTTGCTTTTCTAAAAAGTAAAAATATGCTTTTGGACAAGGAAATAGGCCAAAAAGCATATTTAAAAATATTGCAATTCCCCAACTCAATCTGCTAAATCTAGCATAAAAAATGCTAAAATGGTAACACTAAAATATACGTTAATAACTATCCATAGTTATTGAATACCTTTTTTCTTTTATTTTTTTTACAAAATAAGACTATGGCTTGCTAATTATATTGCAAAAGTTTTAAAATGGTATCTCCCTGTTTAAAAGTTATTCAAATTTATGTATAAATTTAAGGACTGCTTGCCATAACCCTCTGGTGCCCATACCTCATAACTCCGAATATATATTCATATCTACTAGAACTATAGTTATGCGAAAAATTGAGAATTTTGGGCAAAGCATTTTCTTGGTATGTGCGCTTCACTAATATGTTAGTTGAACTGTATTTTTTAACAGAAATGGATTTTAAAATCGCCCGAAATTCATCACACCTTTTAAAAACGATCGATTGATATTAAGGAAATGTATATGAGTGTTATTTGGTTATGTTCTTACTTGACAAGCTTTTTACGTCTACGCAATTTCGGCTCTTTAGAATGTCTACCACTTTGACTGGTATTAGAATAACGCCTTCTTTTGCACTTAGATCCACTTTGAGCAATATTTGTAGCCACAATCTGAGAGTGTATTAAACTAAGAAAAAGACTTAAAACCATTGGTATTAATAGTTCGGATAAGGAGACAATACGCTACAAACAATTAAAAAAAAAAAAAAATTATTACAATTTCTTTTGTTTCTTTTTAAAGTTAGTAACCTCAGATTCCGACACTTTTTCTGCAACTGCATCCTTAGTAATGTTGGGCAGTTGTGTTAAATTTGTTTTAATTTCAACTATTTTATCATCATTTTGTTCTAAACGATTTGTATTGAACGTATAAATCGCCCAGTTTATCATTTGTGTTACGTAAAGAAACAGTAAGAGGCCAAAAGCATTGGCTGAGGTTTGCTTCACCCACCATTGTGCGTACAGAGGTAAAAGAAAGTATCGCAGCACAGCCAATCTTATAACAGTTAAAAGTGATTGTTTTGGTTTAGCCTTGGGAAATGTAGAACCTAGAAATAAAAATTTTAATAAGATACGAAAATTTTGTTATCCATTAGTCTAGCGCTTGCTAGCATTAGCTGATCTAAGTTCCTAAAAATCTTTGCTTTGTTAAGCAGCAAGCAGAAGTAAGACATGGTAACAGTTTTCCACTGTTCTGTTTAAACTACGCCGGTACTATGCTGTTAAAAATCACACAGATCCATACTGTCAGGCAGGGCTGCCAGAAATTTTCGGCAAAAAATCTTAATTTCGCCAAAAAAAATCTTATTTTTGAAGAAAAAATCTTATTTTTAGAATATTTTATTTAATACATAAAATAAACAAAAAAAAAAAAAAAAACAACAAAAATTTCAATTTCTTATACTAAATTGTACATTTGTTTCTGCCGTAGAATGTTGCAAACAAAATCAAACTGAGCACGTCCTAAAACGTTTTTAACGAGACAAGTCGTTTTTTACTGTCAAAAGAAATTTTCGGGGTTATTTTTGAATCTGGTATCGATTGTTTTAAAAACAAGGACAAGTGGTCCATACAGACAAACGGTAAATTATGTTCAGCTATAAAAGCACTTAATTTAATTTTTAAATTTGCACGCACCTTAATTCACCGGTATTTTTTCGAAATTCCTTGTCTATTGTTGTTTAGTTGCCACTAATACAACTGGCCTATTCCTTATGCCTTTTTGTATTTTAGTGTTGTATAAGGTGAGACTTACCACCACTTCCTTTAAAGTTAACGTTGCATATTTTACAAAATAGTTCATCCTCACCAGATGAGCTTTTAATTCTTGTCAACCAACTGCTAAATTGTTGTAACAACAATGAATTTATTTTTGTTGCCTTTTTAACCAAGAACAAAGGATATTTGACAAATAAAGAAAAATAAATCTAGGAGTTCTAAATAAGAAACAAAATATATAGGTTGACAGAAAATCGAAAAAAAAGACGAAAAAATAATTTAAGGATTTGTTTGGCTTTTTTCCCATGTTCTATAATCCTGTACACGTTTTATATTTGGAGTCCCCAAAAATTAGTATCTTACCACAATATCTTCAACATTGCTATTATTAATTTTTGCAAACCTTAGTCTAACTTGCAATATTTTCTGTTCTGCAAAGAAAAAGCGCGCAAAGCTTACACCTGATTAATCCCCTTTGAACGCCCAACAGAGGTTGCTTTTTAAGTATTTTTTTTCCAGTAAACCGCAATGATGCATTATTAAGTTTAAACATTTTCAAATGGGAACAAAGAAGGTTTTTTTTTTAATTGAACCTTACCTTCGTCTTAAAAATCTTAAAAAATAAGGTAAAATCTTACTTCTGGCAGCGCTGCTATTTTAGCTCGAAACAGGCGTTATCTGACAAGTAGCTGCAAAAAAGGAAGGGCTAGTAATAACAAGAAAAACAAATATGTGAAAATCATTTAAAAGGAGCAGGCGCTGATCCAGCTTGAGCTTCAAGAGGAGGGGGGGGAGTAATTTTTTATGTTACAAAAAAGTAAGAAATCTGTTTATAAAAGTTTATTAAAAACAATATGTGTATATTATATCTAAAAAAAAACTCAACAATAAGGTTAAATAATATATAAGATCAGCCCAATATAAATTAATCTTTTTAAATAAGCAATTTATGATTTACTTGTGAGGAAAATTTAGAGTGTACAGTTTACTTCTGTCATTGTTGATCTGAGCCATGTTTTTATTCGACGAAGGTTCTGAAATTACCTCTCGCTCGTAGCATTACTGACGAGCATTGATACGAAAATTTGAAATATTTTTCTTAGATTTGGGTAGATATCTTCACCACAGTACATTAAAGCATCTACCACGTTATCTGATAGATTTTCAGATATTTTTTATGTTTGTTGCCAATGCAACAGTTCAGGCTCAAGTTTAGATGTTAGTAGGTGTTTATTTATCTCTTTTATCAGACATAATCAGCTCATCAGTAAGTTTTGGTTTTAAAAGTTTTGTATCTGTATATGACTTGATTACACTTTTTTATTTAGGAAAGGTGTCTTAAAATCTTCTAAAATAAATTCAATAAGAGGAATGTAACCTACAACTCTGTGGTAATCTTCAACATTTTGGATGTAATTATTTCGTTCAAATCTTGTCTTTCATAAAATAAAACACCTAAAATAATGAGTTTAACTTCCACATTTGGTTGCATATATCTAGGGAAGGTTAAACATGCTCATTGCCATTCCTTTATAATGGGTGTTTTTTTTAGCCCCATAGAGCTTACAAAAGGTTAGCTGTTAAACAAACTGTCATACTGTTTTCACTTTTTGCTTAGACACATCATCATGAATAGATTCATGCTTGAACAACGCCACCAAATTATCCAAATTTAATTTGAAAATAAGCCATCGATTTTCGCAACTTATTTTTTTACAAATGAAGGCGATGTGTTGATTTAGAGAAAATAAACGCTCAATTAACTTTAAGGCCGTGCGATGTGACACCTCTTGATTGTTTTCCGTAGGGCTGTGAAGTCACTGTTGTATGCTGATAAACCAGCAACAATTTAATCAACATTTTTCATTTTATTCGTGTCATGCAGCCAGCAATGCTCGAAAAAGAGGAACAAAATTTGACGTGCATATTTGTTTTAAATCAGTTTCAAATGGAAATGCCGTGTATTAATCTGCGATTAAATTAATTAATTAAATGCAGGGTTTTATAAACTGACCCTTTCGTAATTCAGTTTTACAATTGTTAATGGCGTTAAATATTCTTCAAACTAAAGCATTTTAGAGTTGCCAGATAAAAATAAAATTAATTATATGTTGGAATAATGGAAAAATATCTTTCTAAATCACCATTATAGTCATCTTTATCTAAGAAAATCTAAGAGTCCATCTTGCGACATTCATAACCGAACTTTTAAAAATATATATTAAATGATTGAAGACTTTTCTTAAAAAGAATCCGAGACTTCGGTTCAGAAGACTATGAATTTTTTTATCAACAATATTTAAAAAGTAATAAATGTCATCACTGAAATCGAATCTTGATTTAATTTGGGTATCTGAAGTAAGAATTTCAAATTACACCTGAAATACGCCCAAGAGAAATTACCCACGACAGTAAAAATTATACTGAATTTGGGTAATTAGCATAGGGCATTAAAAAAAAAAAAGTTGTAGTTTTAAGTAATAATTAGTACCTTTTGTATACTTTAAACTTTAATATAGTGGCTCTTGTTTTTCAGAAATTAAAGTCATCAATGGACAGTGAACAAAACAGTCCAAACATATCGTACCGAACTAAACACTGAAAGTCAGCTTTATGAAAATCAACATATTATAGAAACACAAGAGGTGAATTAAACCATGGCATTCCTGTGGAAATAAGTTTGTTTTATTTAAAGAATCCCGGGATTCCCGGGAATAAAATGTTTTTTGTTTCATTTCCCGGAAAATTAGAAACCTTAGATATAAGGAATAAGTTTGTAAATTAATTTTAAAACATTTTGAAATTGATTTTGAGGTTCAATTAATCGATTTTAAAAACCGAAATAAAAAAAGTCGATCGGAAAATCGAAAATCGATTTTTGAATCCATTAACCATTCCCTAAATTTAAGTATTATAAGTATAAGTAAAGTTTTTAAATGTCTTCTCTTCTAGTTGAATTTCTATGAATATCGTTAACCACTGTACTAAAATAGGTAAATGTCTTGAAATAATGTATGTATTTTAATATGCATACATAATAACAACGTGTTTTTGGCGTTTAAATTTTATTAATAAAGTCGCCACTTTTCTAAAAATTTTCGTAGACATGTAGTTTAATAAAACGAACAAAAATCCGTCAAAAAAATCAATATCGAATTTTTATATAATACAGCCTGTTTGCATTTAAGGTGACGATATATAGGCAGAAATTAGTGAAGTAACGATCACGATTATAAAAATAAAATATCGCCGATACCGATACGCATATTGAATTGAATTCAAGATAATATTAACAAAACTCAAGTAGAGTAATTTGTTCTATTATACAAAATTACAGTGTTATTGATTATTAATATTTAAAATTGTTGAAGATTTTAATAACATTAAAAAAACAAAGAACCACATTCGATTTCATGATAACATTCACAAAAAATAAAAATAAATTTTTATTAATATTTAAAATTGACATTAATAAGATTTTTGTTTAGAAAAATATTTTCAACTTTTTCAGTGGTAAATAATCCTTCAGATGTGACAGAAATTATTTGAGAACTTAAGAATATTAACGCAATGGTTTTCAAGTTTGGGTATAACATGTCATTTCGCCAGTAAACAAGCGGATTTGCGTCTCTTGAATTATTAGAAGATGTAAGAAGTCTTTCTACTTCTTTTTTAACACAATCTTATTTTTTCACAAACACTGGTGAAGTTGACGCAAATAAATCTTCATCACTCTAAGGCAGCATTCGCTGCACTGCTCCACCGGTTGGTAGGGATAAAAACCGTCGCGTATGCGGATGACGTGGCGGTGGCGGTCATGAGTAATCACCTGGACACATTGTCCCGTTGCATGGAATCTGCATTGTAGATTCTAACTCATGGAGTATCTCCTGTGGATTTGGTGTCAATTCACTGAAAACTGAGTTGGTACTCTTTATCAGGAAGTACAAGGTTGGTGATTTTAGGCTTCTAGGCTAAACGGCACGGAGTTGATAGTCTCGAAAAGAGCTAAATACCTGGTCGGGATTTTCGATAGTAAACTATCTTGAGACGGTATTTCACTTTCTCTGCCAATGCCCCGGTCTCGGGAATATAAGATTTAGGCATTTATGGAAACGGAATTGCCATGTCTGCACGATATTTCTAATATAGGACTGAAATTGATCCCTCACTTCTGCAGGGAGTCGGGGTGGTTCGAGGCTGGGAATAATCTGATGAATACTGGCTGACTCTTGTGACTGGCTAAAGGAATCACAAAGGGGGCGTTAAAAGGACCCAAAAGGGACCTCCTCGTGTCGGCAGCCCATTGATCCTTACCTAACCTCCTTAACCAGTGCTTTTAAACTTATCAGAACCTATAAGGGTGACCGTGTGTTCAACACCTTCGGAACCCTTAGACATGTTAAATGGCTCAATAATACTTTTTTCTATACGATTATCTTTGAAATATTCAAGCTTTGTATCGAGGGTCAAAATAGTAGATAAATAATAGGTTTAATTATTTTCAAAGCCTCAAATCTTTTAATTATAGCTAATGTTAAGTCAGCCGCTAAATTTCGGGACTCTGAACTATTCTCCGTTGATTCATTTATTTTATGAAACAATTTCATTTTTCTTTTTTTATGATCTGCCTTTTAATGTGTTATTTTTCTTAGTTGCTTTGCAAAAAATAAGCATAGAAAATTAAATTGTTCCTTAAAAAAAACTCCAAAAAGTATTATCGTATGACAGCAAAATATCACCGATACCAATAATCGGAAAATTTAAAGTATCGCCGATATATCGGTATCGGAATTCGTTACTTCCCTAGTAGAAATATATACATACATATTTCTTTATTATTTCTTATTAGTTATTTAAGAATTCTGAAAAACTAAATTTGTTGCAAAGGATATTAGTATCCACATTAATGAAATTTTACACACCTCTTACTAAATCCACATCAATTAACTCAGTTTTTAATTTGGCAGTTTTCAATGTCACACTGCTAAAACCATCAAGTATCTTCTGCTCAACTGTTTTTTCCCATGGTTCCTTATCATAGGTGCCAATCTTTTTTTGATACCTGTTTTTTTTTAAAGGTGTAACAAATTTTTAATTAGGTATAGGCGTACCAAATGATTGAATTCCTAACGTACCATGACACAATTTCATCCAATATCATAATTTCTTGGTCTAATTTTTTCAGGTAAAACAAAAGTTCGATGTTTTTACCACAATTAAAAAAGCAACAACAAAGGAAAATTTCTAGCAAATTTAAAGCATGAATTTTCAATTACTTTTGCAATTTATTATTATTATTTTAGTACAAACATTTAATTTTCTTGTTTACACTCAATAATTTTCTATAATCATAAATTTATTTTTGTCTTATTTATATGTATATCATTATTTTATTAAGTTATTTTTGAAATTTTCATCATGATTTTTTCACTATTTTTGTATTTCTCTACAAGAAAAAAAAAACACAACTAAAAAACAAAAACAGATGCATGGTACAAGAACAAGGTGTAAATATACCTTGGTACAAGAATGATGATAATTTAGCGATTTTATTTTACTGTTGCCGTTCTACAGATACTGTGAGCGCCAAAATAAAGTAAACACTACATAAAATGTAAAGCTTTGTCGGTTATTTGTACAATATAATAATAGAAAAAGTTAATAATATAAAATATGTATCTGAATTTTCTGATAAACAAGCACTTTAAATTAAAAGAAAATGTGGAATATATATGTATGTAAACAAATTGGTAAAAATCGGGGTTTTTAAACGTATAAGAAACAAAATACCAATTATTACAGCAATAAACATTTACAATATTACGATTAAACCACATTTTGAATTTGGTCCTACTGTGTTATAAAGATGCTGTTCAGAACAGCAAATATCAAGAATGCAAAAACTACAGAATAAAGCTATGCGCACCATACTCAAATGCAATCGATATACATACCTCAGTAGTGTCTAGCACAATGCATTGTCTGGTCTAAAGCACGATGGCCACGTTCAAACTGATTTGACAAATAATATGTATGTATTGGTAATATTTGGTTTTGCTTAACACAGCAACGTATCAAACTCAAACCATCAAATTTCATTTCAAAGCTGTTTTTAAAAGGTAAGAACGTGTGGTTAATTTGGTCGCAAAATATTTTTATGTTTACAAATTTTTTTTTTTTTAGAAATGTGAATGACATAGAAAATTGTTGCATAGCTATTGCTCTGGCATATGCAGGAAAATACTTTTCTTTGTATTTTTGAAGAAGAACTTTATACTGAGAATTTTTCTCATCTCTGTTGCTGTATTCCTTGGATTTAACCATGGTGGAATAAACAGGTGGCAGCACTACGCCAGATGACGATTTTTTGCTCTTGCATTGTTTGTCTAGGTTTATGTCAAAGTTTTGTTTATGTTTACAAAAAGTCCACGTTTTGTGCTGTGATTATTGTATATTATTAAAGTTTTTGATAATTTTAAATTAAAATAAATAAGATATTGATCAAAATTGACTAAAAATTTATTTATTTCATCACGTTCAGCGGTACTCTTTGATTTTTGTTTAAAGAATTTTATGACTTAAACGGTGTTGTAATGTTGTATTTGTTGCCGTAACGATGCCACCTGCTTATTCCACCATGGATTTAACCTGCCATAAAGCAGGCAAACCACGGTATACTTCAATAAATTCAAGTACAAAATTTGTTTCCTTCATTTTTTATTTAACCACAAAATTTTTACCGTACGGTGTTGTCGCTGCGAAAACTGAATAAAAATGCCATTTGACGTTTTTCGCAGCAACACATCAAATTCGCTTCAAATCATAGTAGCAGCGGCAGTGAAAATCTAAATTGTTTTGATTTTCGTCAAGGCCCATCTATCAGGTCTGCTTACTTGTACAAAAACAAAAAACTTTTTCTTTAAAGCTGTCAAAAACTTACTACCACCAATGGGCCTTGGATTTTCGTCAAACTCACATCAACATATACGTGTGAGATTTTTTTCACTAACACAATCAAAAACAACTGAGTTTGACAAATCAATTTGATACGTGGCCATCGTGCTTAAGGCTGGTCAGTAGTACACACATCTGTTGGTCAGTAGTGCTTTAAATGCACGCTATTTGTGCATTTTCATTCAACAAACATTTTTCTCTGCGTTTTTAAAATTTTGTATTATAAACAAAATTTTTTTTTTTAATTTTGGTTTATTTTATTATTAACTAGCTTAACCCGGTGTGCTTCGCTACCCCCATCGTTATAAAATATATAAGTATTTTTAATATATTTTAACAAAAATTTATTTATTAAATTATTAACTGCTTCGTAGTAAGAGAATTCCGTGGCATTCAGTAGTTTAATTTTATGGGGGGGTATTGCTCTCCCTCCGTCAACCCCGCCCATTTTTCTTTTAAAATTTACCATAATAGTGGATTTTTCCACGTTTGAAGACTCTAGCTATCATATACTACGTTTATACGTAGCCTATTTGCGAATAAAAATTATTTGCGATTAACTAAATTTCTGTTTATATATAAATTGTTATATAATTGAAAATTCTTATTTATAATGATGCCAGATGGAAAATTTATTCATTTAGTAGCACTGTATATATATAAACTGTTTATTTTTTAAATGAAAGAGATCAACAATTATTGTGTATTTTTAAATTTATTTGCATATTTTTTATTTAATTTTACTTTTGTTGTCATATGAATGTGCCACATCGAAATAAAAACGTAAAACGGTTAAAAGAGTGGCAATGCTTAAAATCTTAATTGCAAATAGTGTCGTTAGTCAGAAATTGTTTTCATGAGTTAGCTATTCGCAAATAAAAATTTAATTCACTGTTTATTCGGCAATATTCTCTACTTGCAATATCTTTATTTGCGAATAAGTGGTGCGTATAAACGTAGTAATAGTTCTTCATTAACGTGATATTTAATATTTGCATCCTATGGGTGGTACCACTTCCACCTCTGCTATTTTATTTCAATTTTGTGGCTCAGAAGATCCTACTACCAAAAGTTCAACAAAATGCTTGCAGCGGCTCTTAAAATATAAGCTATTTATTATTGACATCCACAAAAAAATATGGCACCGCCCCTTTGTCCAACCACACCTTTTTGAACCCAACGACACATTAATTCAGAACAATAGCCTTCTGTGAAAATTTAGTTACGATCGGTTCAGTAGTTTATTAGATATAAAGTTTTTTACTTTTTCTAGAAAGGGGCGGGGCCACGCCCACTTTTTTAATTAAACGTATTTCTGTTCATGCCAACAACAAATATACCAAATATTATCGCCGTAGGGCAAAAAATGTCATAAATAACACGAATTTAAATTTTGGGTTGTATGGGCGTGGCATCGCCCCTTTGCCCAGTCACAATTTTATATAGCCTAATGTCTCTTCCAGAGTCACAGTTACATGCTGGGAAAATTTCAAGTTCATCGGTCAAGTGGTTTGGCCTCCTATAAGGCACAAATATATATATATATATACAAATATATATACATACATTCACTTTTATATATATAGATTAAAAAATTTTTCACCAAGTTTTTTTAAAGACTTATCTCGATTTAAGCTGTTTTGTCAAAATGCCACAGATATTTTAATGGAAGTTGGCTAAACTTTTTTCTGTAACACTACGTGACAATTTTTTGACCAAATGAATTTGACACCTAATCTTTATGTAAAATTATACGCTGAATCCGAATATGAAGTCAGAATTGTCAAAAGTAGAACAGTTTCCAAAATAACCGTTATTTGTGTTTTTAAAAAAGATGCTGTGACTGAAATGCAAATATCCAAAAAATAAAATTTTAGCCTATTTCAATACGAACATTTTGTGCCCAATAGGAACCATATCGGTGCAAAAATGGCAAAGTTACAGAAGATTAATTGCATTAACCCACAACAAATAAATATACAAAGCTAAATTTTTAGTAACAATAAATATTAAAAATTGCTTGAAACTATTGAATTTCTATGTGGGTTAACTTACTAAATCTTCTGTAGCTTTGTCATTTTTGTACCAATCTATGTCTTGTTGGGCTCAAAATGTTCATATTAAAATAATCTAATGTCGTATGCAACAAAACATTAGGATTTTTAAATCATTGGTTTAAAAAAAATACTTTGAAAAGAACAAAATTGAACAAAATCATAAAATTTTCAATGAAGCTTGAACTTTTGTCCCCTGTAACTCTGTCATTTCTTGACCAATCTTCACAAGCAATCCATGGTTATTTTAAAAATTGTATAACCCTTTACTAAAAAGAAAGAATTACATAATCCGTTTACAATTTTTAAAGATATTTGCATTTCAGTCACATCATCTTTTTTAAAAACACAAATAACGGTTATTTTGGATCAAAATATCTCAAAAACTGTTCTACTTTTGACAATTCTGACTTCATATTCGGATTCAGCGGACAATTTTACATAAAGATTAGCTGCCAGATTCATTTGGTCACGACTTTGTTGAAATTTTGTAGTTAATATTTAAAAAAAAAAAATCGAAATTAATTCTTTTATGCAATTGAGGGCAAAAATAACCCAATACGTTTTTAACGTCAAAAATGCAATTTCCTTCAATAATCTGCATAATAAAAGCAAAAATGTTTAATTGTAAATAGGAAAAATTATATAGTCACTTTCTGTACCAAATATGGACAATGCTCTTAAGGCTGTAGCATTATGGTTATGTCACATCCAATTGAACCTTTACTGTGCTGCATAAATAAAGAAAACTATTTTGGTATGCTCTAGTATTTTGTAAAGAGAATACTCAAATTAATCATAAAATTTCAGCTAATGCGGCCCCTACACGTTACGATTTGCTATACAATTCGAACAAGTTGTATAACCATTTGTTTCGTTAAAGGTCAACGGTTAAATAAAAAAATTAAAAGAATTTTTGTTAACGTCAAATTTGGTTGTCAAAAAAGAAGCAAAAAGAAAACAAAGCAAATTGCGTGGGAAAAAATTAAAGAATAAGTAAAAGAATTAAAAATATTGTTAAATAAAATTGCAAAATTTATTTTTGTTAATTTATTTTTTTCGTCGATCTTTATTATTTAAATTTATATTAATTTTTTCAAGCTTGAGGTCTTTTAATACCTACACCACAATAGTGGAGAGGGTATTATGTATTTGTGCTGATGTGTGTAACGCCTTAAAATATTGGTGCTAGACCCACCTTAAAGTATACCGAGCGATTCAGAATCATTTTCTGATTCGAACTAACGATGTCCGTCCGGCTGGCTGGCAGGCTGGCTGGCTGTCCATGTAACCTTGTGCGCAAAGTACAGGTCGCAATTTTGAAGATAATTTGATCAAATTTGGGACATAGGTTCTTATTGGCACAAGGACCAAGCCTACTGAAAATTTACCCTATCTCCCCTCGTGGTCATATTTTTTAAAAAATGCATCCGGTTTGATAGTTTCTGAGAGAAATTTCCCCCTATCTTCCCTTATGGTCCTACAATTTCGCCCATTTTCAATAGGCTTGGTCCTAGTGCTAATGAGAACCTATGTCTTAAATTTGATCAAATTATCTCCAAAATTGCGACCTGTACTTTGCGCACAAGGTTACATGGACAGCCAGCCAGCCAGCCTGCCAGCCGGACGGACATCGTTAGTTCGACTCAGAAAGTGATTCTGAGTCGATCGGTATACTTTAATATTTTAAGGCGTTACACACATCAGCACAAATGCATAATACCCTCTCCACTATTGTGGTGTGGGTATAATTAATATTTTTAAAGCTAAAAAAATTATTATGCATTTAAATAATGAAGTTCGAATATTAATATTAAATTTTTTCAAATTATGTGTTAACATACATAAATACAATTTTAAATGCCTTTAATATAAGCTGAGCAATAATAAATATTGTTCTGTTATACTGCCGACGTTATTGGAAAATTGCTGATATATTTATCTTTGGGGAGAGAGGTGCTAACCGCACGTAGGGCGGATTTGGTTTAAGTGGGATTTCTCTCGGGGTCCTTTACCTTCTTTTCTTTCCTTTCTTTTATACCTATCTTTCGGATCTGTCTTATGCTTTTGCTGCTTATTTCACCTACTTTATACCTTCTTAGCTATCTCTAATTAAGGCGTCACAATGGACCATATTGGTCTCTGGGTGAAGGTGTGAAGGAAACTTCACACCGGCCTTTCTACCTACCTACCTACCTTTATCTTTGGTCTAGAGCAGGGGTTAGATCGCATTGAATGAACGCCGAAGATAGTTCAAAGATGAATTAAGAAGTGCCCCTTTACATTGTGCGATTTTTGTCGCTGCAATTCTTACTTAATGGGCGAGAGGGAAGAGATGAATTAAAAAGGGCAAGTGAGTGTACTCTTTGATTCGTTTTGTTCGCTCATTCCTTCTCTCATTTGACGAGGTTCGGTCTCACAGAAAGCGTTGCTGTGATAAAAATTGCACAATGTAAACGCAAAAGCAATTTTAAAGAAGAACCGACAAGAGTTGCACTAAGATTCGCATTGTCTGAACAAAGACTATCTTCCATTCTGCTGTGAAACGGTTAGTTCGATGTTATAATACCCAGAAGTGCTCCACGGCCTCTTGGCAAATGCCAGGAGTCTCAAAAGTCCAATTCCATAGATTTCACCTAGATCTTGGAAGTAATGATCTCCCAGACAGTTTGCTCTGGAGCGTATGAGTGCCGGACAGTGGCAGAGTATGTGCTCCACCGTCTGTGTTTCCCCTGGTACCCCACAGAATCTACAATTGTCACTAGTCAGTTGCCTCGCCCTCTTGGCGTACACTGCCGTCCAACAGTGACCCGTTATAAAGCCTACAGTCCCCTCTCGATAGTGATTGAAGAATTTTATTCGATTGGATCAGTAATTTAGTGTTTCCTCAAATTTCCTCAGATCTCCTAAGTATAGTAGAGTCCGTATCCCTCTTAATATAACGAATTAGGACTGGAATGTCAATCACTATGTTGTACGGTAATTAAACCCCCGTCTCGCTAATCCGTCTGCCACTTCATTATCCTCTACGCCCTGGTGGCCGTTAATCCAGTAGATGTATACCCTTCTGTTGACACCAAGTCTATATATTGAGTCCTGTCACTCCTGGGCGACCGAAGAGTATGTACATTTAGCGGATATCGTCTTGATTGCCGCCTGACTATCCATAAAGATGTTTATATGTATATTAGTTTCTAGTATTAGAAGCACGAGCCAAATCAGCAGCCATTTTGCCGAAAATATTTCCGCCTGAAGTATTCTACAGTAATCGAGAAGCTTATAAGATTCCCGATTACCAAGTTCCTGACAGTAAACTGCAGCTCCAACTTTCTCTTCCATTTTGGAACCATCAGTATAAAAACTTAAAGCCCTATGGTCAGACCGGAGTCCCACCAACCAGCCGTTCTCATCTAATGAAATACTCAATTTTCTATTAAAAGATAGTCTCGGATTGGTGTAGTCGCTTCTTCAATCTATACCCCTTATAATACTACCGTGACCGTAAGGTCTGTTGATGTTCCTTCTGCTGTTTCTGCTGCTATCAGATGAATCGGTTGTAAGTTCGGGATAGCATCCAGTGCCGTAGTCGGCGTGCTACGCAAAGCTCCTGTTATACTAATCTCATCGAGTCTTTGAGCGCACACAAGCTTATTCCGGTAAGATATCTTGTCCAAAGCCGTCCACCACACAAGTATTCCGTAGAGTTAGATTGATCTCGCCACTGCCGTGCAAGTCCAGGGGTTAGACCCCAAGTCTTGCCCAACATTCTCTTGCATGCATAGAGCGCGTTCGTTACCTTTTTGACTCTTTCTTCCACATTTAGTTTCCAAGACAGTTTGTCAACAAATATTATTCCCAGGTACTTTGTGTGATGCTTAAGTTCTAGGCTAGTAGTCCCTAGCCTAGGTTTTCTTCAAGGATGCATTCTGTATCTATTCGTGAAGAGTATTAGGTCTGTATTCTCAGGATTAACTCCCACTCTTACTCCAGTTGCCCACCGGTTGATTATCCCCAGTGTAGAATCCATCAACTGTAACTGCTACATCATCTGCGTATGCGGTTACTTTTGCGGCCACGTTCTGAAGCCTATTGAGAAGTTCGTTGACGACAAGCGTCCAAAGCAGTGGTGAGAGAACTCTTCCCTGGGGAGTTCCCTGGTGCGCCCCTTTCGTTATCTTGGAGTTACTCCACCTCGCAGATATAGCTACCAATCCAGTTCTTAGCATGTGGGTGTGCCCCCGTATAAGCCAAGCTAGCCAAAATCGGCTCTGTGGACACATTACTAAAAGCGGCTTCGATGTCCAAGAACACTCCCAAAGCGAAGTCTTACAAGCTCAGAGTTTTCTCAATCATCGAGACAAATGAAAAGAGTGCCGTCTCAGTTGATTTACCCTTCGTGTAAGCATTTTAGAGAATTGTCGGCCCCATGTTCCCTTTTAAATGATAGTCCAAAATTCTCTAGAGTTTTCAGTAGCAATGATGAATTATAGAAACTGGGAATTATTTCCTTCCGAAGGTTACTTTATATTATATTCAACATTTTTCATTTTTCGAATTTATTCTATGAGCTAAATTTCAGTTATGTATTTTATAAAGCTTTTTTGTAATAGTTCTATTCCTTCAATTTTTCAGAAATTACTTAATACACAACCAGACTATAATATTGTATTTTCTTTTTACATTTTGCTGTCCAAAGGAAGGCTAAGGTAAAATGTAAAAAGAAAATGCAATATAATAGTCTGGTAGTGTATAAAGTCATTTCTGAAAAATTGAAGGAATAGAACTATTCCAAAAAAGCTTTATAAAATACATAACTGAAATTTAGCTCATAGAATTAGTTCGAAAAATGTTGAATATAATAATAATTATAATTAGACGACGTTGACACAACATAATAAGAATTAATTTAATTTTTTTGTCTGTTTTTGTACGTTAATAATTTTTTCTATATTATAGCCCAGAAGATGTTTTTCAATGAAAAACGAAATATTGGCAAATTAAATATTATAAAATTAAAATAATTAACAATAAAACCAGGACCTCGAGCTCAAAAGAAGAAAAGTTATTTTATTAATACATTATATATTGTGTTTAATGGCCCACTCCACCTTTTCATGGGAGAAAGTATCACTATTCCCATTTTCTGTATAAGAGTTTGTACCAGTTGGAATGAGAGCGTCCGAGCAGCCCAGGAAGTGTGTATCAATAAGTACCCATAACGATTCGATGCTGCTCTTTGTCCATTCTCCGTCTTTTCTACAAACTGTACTTGGCATTACCGGATTGCTAACCAGCATTTTTCGTAGTCTTGCCGTTTCAGTTGTTTCCTTAATGTTGCCGCAGAAGGACGTTTGTATGCTCTTAGAGCGTCGCTATACTCTCCCCAGCATTCAGACTGCCAGCCTGAATAGCCTACGAAGTTCGCGTCTTTAACAGTCAAACTGTGTCTTCGACCAAGGTGGCTTGGACTTACGGTTAGTTCGTTTCGAAGGACACGATTTTTCATAGAATCTAACTACGCGTGTAACTTATTTATCTATAGTAGATTTTATATCCCCTAAACTAACAATGGTTCTAGATCTGCGATCGGCAAAATCAGGGCGCCGCGTTTTATCTTATTCTATTATTGTCTTTTATTATGTACGTGTGCACACTCATAAAAGAGAATTTTACAACATTAACAGCAACATATGTAAAATTCATACAACGCATAGTTTAACAAAAATTAAATGAAGAAGTGGTCAGAGAAGGATGGCTGCTTAAGCACCTTCCAATCGTCTATTACTATTTTTATAATCTGTAAAAAGCGTCAAATAAAGAACACTTTCAGAATTGGGACCACTATAAGTCGGGACCTACTTTCTGTTCGCGATTTTTATATTATTTTGTAGTATAAAAGATATAAGAGACTCACCCCTGTCGTTGATGTCCTTCTGCCTCATATTGTATGATGAGCGTTAGCATCCACAAGGTTTTGCTTCCTTCTACAAGTTTCAACGACAAGTTTATAGGGTTCTGCTGGGGGCATCTCTGTCGTGTGGCAAATAGGATGATGCAAGGAGTATGATGTCATCTTTACCATCTTCCAAGGCCACTACCGTGAGATCGTCAGTGCTGTAATTATAAAGAATGTATGAGAAAAAGTTCTTCCTAACAAGTATAGAAGATCGGCTTCTACCTACCACTTTTGAAAAGTACGTCTTAAAATTATGTGGCTTCAACCCAGATACCTAGTTTCCTGTGGATATTCCCGGTTCCTGGATTAAAGCCACATCGTAGCAACCCTCCTCTAGCATGAGGAGAAGGGCGACCGAAGCCCTCATACAGTGCTAGAGGTTGATTTGCAGGATCTTAAGCGTCATCAACTAAGATCGCCCGCTCAGGGTTGGCTCCATCATTTTTGGCCGTGTTACCCAGACTCAGTCCAGAAGTGACCGCAGTATTATGGATGGAGTCTTGTGGATTTTGCTTACTTAAACAGAGAAACACACTTCCTACTCCCCCAATACATTTTTCCATATCGCGGATACAAAAGGTCTTCCGACTTTTTAGTTATCTTGAGTATGTAATTCTGTCCGCCTTTTTGAACGTGTAGAATCCGCCATTCTTTAGTTGGAATGTCTGGGTTCTGGTTTTGTAAGAGGCGAAGAGCGACTTCCGGCTTTACAATACGCGGAAAATTAACCTTTGCCTTCGGTATAGCAGGAATGTGCGATCGATCCACAATCTTAAGTTATGCATATGACCACACTCCCTTGAGCTTCCTTATAACACATTTCCTCCTTGCAATTTATGAGCTTTGGATGTTGAGGGTCTTGTTGATTTTATGTTTTTTGCTTTTGGTTACCTTTTATAGGTATGTATTTATAAAAAAACTTTATAAATTTATAAAAAATTTTAAATAAATTAAAAACTTGTTGGCAAGGCCCATTGAAAAGGTCTGCGCAAGTAGCCTGATGATCATTGTTTTCGTTCTTTTGAGCTTTCAAAAGTTGTTTACATACACGTTTTTTCCTTTTACTTTGTATATGGGGTAGTAAGTTTTTGACAGCTTAAAAGAAAACGTTTTTTGTTTTTGTACAAGTAAGCAGACCTGATAGGTGGGCCTTGCTTTTTGGTATCTCAAAAAAAAAGGGAAACTTGACAATTGGCTGTGGGCAAAGTTTTTACAAAAATATGGCAGTACTTTTTTAACGCCTTTCATTTGTGTTTTTCTTTGACTTTGTAGTTCGTTCGTTGCGAAAAGTAGCTATTTGCTTTTTCTTCAGCATCTAGAACCAGCGTGTTTTATATTTAAGAATTTGTGATTATATATTTACACATGTAAGCAAAGAATTATTGAAATTTAAAAGTTGCTTTTAAATTTTAAAAACACATTTTGTACAAACGTTTATTTTACAATTTTCTTCCTAAAAATGGTGTGCAGAAAATTCTAAAGTATGTCAAGAAATATATGCAAAATAAAGTGAACGATAAAGACAGAGACAAACAGATAGTGCTTAAAACCTTTAACACGTTAAAGACGTATAACAGAAAGAGACTTCCATTAAAAAATTGAAAAAATGGTAGTTTAGTTACATTTGTTTTTTATTTTACACTTTGATGAAGTGCAAGTTTTTCTGTGTAATTTTTTACAATCATTAATATCGTGTGCATAGATTTTTTCACTTTTTTAAAAAATAAAACAAAAAAAAGTTTTGTATGTAATATTTGAATATTAAGTTAACAAAATTGACAATTGAATTATTCAGAAGTATTTCGATAATTTATAAAAAGAATTATTTGAGTAAAACCATCACAGAAAAATCAACGATCGAATATTTTTTAAAAAATATTTTTTTCTTTTTCTAACCACCCATTTGTGTGTGTTATTCTTTAAAAAAAATAATTATGTGTGAGTGTGAGTTTGTAGTAAAAACGAAACGTAAAAGATTTTTTTTACGAAATTTTAATATTCTTTTCATTTGTTTATTTTAGGACTCCAAGGCATTTTGTGTCACCAAGCCTCCTAAAGGGAAAATAAACAAAAATAAGCACAGAAGTACAAAGCTCTAAGATCTAGGTAGTTTTGACCCGATTTTAACTTTGTAACTTATTGGTTGGTTTCGCGTTTCTATAGTATTAATATTACTCGCTCAATAACAACTAACGACTAAGAACCAGTAAACACTAAATATGAACAATAAGGCTGACGTCAACAGACGGGTTCTGGCCATACAAGCTAAAAAGAAACGTCACAAGCCAAATAAGAAACGCGGTAAAGCAAATGGTGTTGCCGGTGGTCAACAACAGCAGTTGCAACAACAACAGCAACAACATTTCGAAGAAAGTTCATCTCTACAAGAAGTTGCCATCAATAATCATTTGGAGGATAGTGGTTTACAATCGCCTAATTTCGTAACAGATGTTTGCGATATTTCAGCAAAAATTTCAAAATCTATTTGTGCTGCCCCCTCCTCGAGCGGTTCAAATTCTCTAGCCGATAATACACCCATAACTGGATCCTCCAATACTTTGGATGAGGTAACTTTTTTTCAAAGGGGTATTAACACTACAAAGAAATGTAATGCAACACAAGAATTTCAAATTAGTAGTCATCATAATGATGATGACGATTACGATGATGATTATCGGCAACAATCATCCCAACAAAATTATCCAACTGAATCATTGAATCATGATGACTACATGCATTACCAAAATCAGCAATATACAGATCCTATTTATCATGCTGAACATTTAAAAAAACAACAGCTGCAGCAGCAACAACAACAACAGTATCTTTATCCGCCACGTAGTTCTTCCAACGATTCCGAAGAATCTGAAATTAATAGTGAAAATGATGAACAAGAATTAAAAGAGGACTACTGCAAGGGAGGCTATCATCCAGTTAATATTGGTGATCTTTTTCAAGGTAAGTTATGCGATCTTTAACGTTTTAAAGCATACATATTTTTATGTAACGACGGCCAATACTCGTTTAAATTTGTCACTCATTTATATCTACCCTCAAAATATCTATGCTTTATAGTATGTATGGCGTACGTTCTACGAAATTGAAAGTGATTTCACACCACGAAATTAAAAGTGATTTCACACCACGAAATTTTTGCGTACAATGTACGAAATACTTAAGTAAAATCCAATTTGGTTATTTTACGAAGTAATTTGGTAAATTTACTTAAATATTTAGTATGCTTAAACAGTTATTTTGATTATTCTTAAAAAAAAATAAATCTGCGGAGTTCATAGAACACTTCGTCCATTTTTTGAAGCTCAATTCTCCTAAATAACTGCGTCAATAAGCAAAATTGACCTATTCGGAGCGAAAACGAATCACCATTACATCCAATAAAATTGGCTTTGGTGCGGCTTACACGCTCTATCGAAATGAGCAAAGATCTGCCGTTACGGTGAGTGGCTGGATTATTATTTACAAAAATTAATCAACAACATTTGGTTCATACAAGAAGGCGCAACTTCCCATACTTTTTTCCAGAAGTATTCCTGTAAACTAGTAACGCTTCTGAATTCTTTTTTTTGGCGATATTTTAAGTCAATGGCTTATGCCGACAAACTAGCAACTCTTGTATCATTGGTAGACAACATTTAAGCCATAATTGATGCCATACGGCCAGATTGTTTGGAAAAAAAATAGTAAAAATTGGACTGATAGATTGGATAATTTAATTCCAACAATATTTTTTGTCTTGTATTATCATTTTAACACATTAGTGCCCAATTTTTATTTTTAAGACTTAGCTTTTTTCGAAAAATAAAATTTTATTTGTTCCATTTTTTTAAATTATTATTTATTTAATTATTTGTGTATGTTCCCAAACGGGATGAGGAAATGACAAAACAATTTACACAGAAATTTAATTTAATTCATTTTTTTTATAAAAAAGAAATGATGACAAAAAATGCCAATAAAAGAAAAATTTATTTGCCAATAATAAAAAGAAGGAAAAAATAATAATTGTAAGTTTGCACTTAGCTACCAACAAAAATTAACAGCCAATCCTTACTAAGAAATATTTACATCAGAAGCAGTGTCATTAACAGCATTGTTTTCTTCGTTTATCAGATCATCCTCTACTGGGCTATCTTGTAAAAGATTAGCTTCAGCTTCTTGTTGGTTGTTAATATCTCCAAAAAACGAAAAACACTCCTCGTACTCAAAAATTTTTTCAGATGTGTCTTCAAAATGAATTTTAACTCGAATTCTAAATTTTTCAATAATTTTTTCCCCCTCAAATTAACACAAGCGACTCAGTTTACCTCCTTTTTCAGTCAGGTGATCATTCAGATATATTCGAACGTTTTTCTTTTTGTTAGAACTCTTTTCATTGTTGCTTACAGCTTCTTCATGGTTTGTAGTGTTTTTGTTGGAGTTTTCGGAGATGTTTTTGAGGATATCGATGTCATGTTGGAACAATTTGCCTTTTTTAAAGTAACTAGCCATGATTGAATTTCGTTTAATAAGAGAGTTAAATTTTATTAGGACACATTTTCGGTTGTTGATATAGCAGCAAACATTTAAATCATATTCATTTATGGTCTCGCCCAGAAACTTAAAAATTTGTATTACCACTTCCTTCAAGTTAATGTTTTTTCTGGGCAGCCCATTAATTATGATGTCTGGCCTATTAAATCTTTTTTGCAGTATTTCATTTTTATCTTCCAGTTCTTTAGTTTTTTTACAAGTGCATTCATCAACGTAGTGGATCATTTTGTTGCAATTTTTAACTTCTTCATTAATACCATTCACCATAGTATCATAGCTATCCATTTTGAACAGCAAGGCATCAAGCTTATTCTGGATGCTAGCATTTGAACAACGCATTTCCTCACTCAGCTCAGAGACAAAAACCGGAAGTAGAAGGCAATTTGGAGCATTCTTCACAAGTGTACCCAAATGTTCCTTTATTTTTGTGTAGAAAATTAAATTCATCAGTTGAGACATTAACACATTTCAGATGGTACCACTTCGTACATCTGTCACAGCAGATGCCACCACTAGAACTGGTTACATTTCTTGAGCAGGAAGACAGGCCACACGGGATAGGCGCCATTATACGATTCTTGTTGTTGAAAAAAAATTAAATATGTACACGTGAAATATAATATATGCTCAATTAGCTTGTTAATAAGTTGAGGTTATGATCGTTGATAATAGAAAAGTTGAATTGTTTATAAAAATCAAGATTTTTAATGAACAATTTTTATATTCCGGTGTTGATTATTATATTTTATTTAATATTCAATAATTTTATTCACAATTATGTGTTGTTTTCTATTTTTTCTTTATTTTTATTAAGGAAAAACTCATCTGCGCTAAAAAAATCAACTTGACATTTTCAGAGTTGCCGTTGTCTTTAAACTTTAAACATATTTTAATATTTTTTTTAAGAAGTAGTATTATAATTAAAATAAATATAGGAATAATTTTTTTAGTTTACCAGCTTGTCACGTTTTTTTCGTCAAATATTTACCAAGTGTGACCGTAGCTTTAGAATAAAATTTTTAAACAACGGTTGAATGATTTTTAGTGGGTTAAAAACTTAATCATACATATAACGCCATTAAAGCAAATAAACCCAGACTGACCTACAACTTTCACTAAAAGTATTTAAAACTAAGATTTTCATTATATATGTATATAGAGTATATATGTATATTTAAATAAATATATACATATGTATTTGATTTTTATAAATACATATTTAGACAATCTTTTAAACACATACATAAAAGCTTATGTAATTTGTGCATATATGTACTATGTATAAAAATATACAAGAAAAAACACAATATGCCAAATAGTGCGCAAATCAATTGTTTATTGATTTAAAAGGGATTTTGTTCTCTATTAATTATTATTAAATAAAAAAACAAAAAACAGGTGGCACTTGTAGGACAATATGTGGCTGTGTGTTTGATATTGTATCAACTAGATTAGAATGATGCTGATAAAGGCTAGTTTACACTATCACACAACTCATACGTATTCCATAATACTTTGTAAGGTAGAAATCTAATGAGTTTTGTTCGGAATGTCAAAAAATCTAATTTAACATTGGTTTTTATTCACACTAGCACACATACATATATGTATTTGCTTTTGTTAAAATGTTATGGGATTTTAAATTGTTTTTGTAATACTTCCCTCCAAGCAATTGGCAGAGTAATTTTCGACTATCTACGAAATTTGAACTACTTCGTCATATTTAGTAGTTAAAAAGTAGATTTTGCGGAATTCAGCAACAACAAAATACGTTAAAATCGAATAATGAGTTCTAAAATTATACTTTTTCGTCACTTTAAAAAGTTGTTCAGATAATTGTAACAGTTATTAATTTGCAACAACAGCAAAAATGAACATTGTCCATGTAATATTAACTTCTTCGCAACGATTTGCAGTTAAAAAGTGAATACCAAGTACAAAAGCAATTCGCCTCAGATATGGGAGTTTTAACTCAAATTGCATTAAGATCGGTGGTGCGTGAGTGTGAAATTGTATAAAGCTGTTAAATTTTAAATATATAAAAATTAAATATTATATTGTACTCAAAGTTAAGACCCCGCTGGATCCAAAAGTTACACAAAATTATTAGATTGGTAAATTTTTAATAATTAAGCCAATTAAAGTGAACTTAAAGAAATGATAATTGTCTTTTTTAAAGGATATTAGTGATTCTTTGAACGGTTTGTTTATTCAATGACTTTAATAATTTTTGTTGAAAATAAGTGTTAATATTTTTCTAGTGAAAATTAGCAAAAAAAAATTTATAAAATAATTTTTGCAAAGCATTAAAAAATATGCTGGTTATTTTATGATGAAACATTTATAAGGTTAGTGTCTGAACAAATTTGCGACTTTTTGTAAATTTCTTAAAAAAAAAAAAATTTGTCCAAATTAGGTTTTTAATTTTAAAACATTAATGGCCAATTTCACCAATTTATTAATATATCAATTTATGTTAAAAATAGTGTTTCCATGTCAAATTATATGAAATTGTTGCAATTGTTTATGCCTTATGTACTGTAGATTTTTTAATTATTTGTAAAAGTTTCAGCTCAGCTATTTCTTATTTTGCTCAGACTCGTCTAACAAAAACAAAGAAAGATAAACAGTAAAATGGCCCACGTTTTGTTATAAAGAACAATAAGAAAAAATTAACTTCAAAAGAAAATTGCTTAGAGGCAAAAGCGATACTTCTAAATTTAATTGATATTCAACTACCAAAGCGCTCTAATTCGTCATAAAATATAGTCACTAAGTAGATTATTAATGGAAATATTACCATAGTGGGACACTTCTTCCCGAACGATGTCACTTCATCAATAAGAATTGAATAGTAGAAGCGATAGATTTTTGCTAAATGGGGAAACTATTTTTTCGATCGAAATTGTTTGCAGTGTTGTCATTTTTATAACTCATTGTATTAACACTACCGCACTTTTACATTTTACTTGAGTTTTTGGCATGTTGTCATCTCATTATTGGTTTGGCGCATAAGCCAAAAGGTCGGAGTGGAGAAAAATGACAAAGAGGTTTTACATGAAGATTACTCAAAATGTATACAATAGAACTTGTTATATTTTCTCCGCTGCTTCTGGCATATGTTTTAAGGAAAAATGTAAATTTTTGTCAACTTTCACAAATGAAGTTAATAGTGAATAGTATTTAATTGAAAGGGCAAAATATTATTTTGTGCCGCATACGCAAATTTTCTAAAAAAAAAATTTTTTTAAAGAAGCTTTTTGTGCTGCATACGTATGTATACTTATTAAGTAACTTGCTGAAATGAAAGCTTCTAAAGGGTGGTAAAATTTTAAGGGCCGATGTGGATTTTAAATTTCTTTTTATTATGATAATATTGGTATGGTTCAATTATGTATTGAACAAAATATCACCTGTTCTTTCAAATAACCCCAAAGAAAGAAGTCCAACGGTGTCAAATCACATGATCTTGGCGGCCAATTGACATCGCTACCACGTGAGATAACACGGCAAATGGAATTTGTCGCGCAAAAGAGCGATTGTTTCGTTAGCTGTGTGGCAAGTGGCACCGTTCTGTTGAAGCCACATCCATATCTTCCAATTCGGGCCATAAAAAGTTCGCTATCATCTCACGATAGCGAACTCCATTCATAGTAACTGCCTGACCGGCTTAATTTGGGAAAAAGCCCGATGATGCCGCCAGCCCATAAACCGAAACAAACAGTCGCTCTTTGTGGGTGCATTGGTTTTTCGACAATCCCTCTTGCATTATCATTCGCCCAAATGCGGCAATTCTGCTTATTGACGAATCAACTGAGGTGAAAATGTGCCTCATCACTAAAGATGATTTTCTTCGAAAATTGACCATCCACTGTTGCCATTTCTTGCCACCACAATGGTCAAGAGGCTTTAATTATTGAGTCAATTGCACCTTGTTAGCGTGTAAATGCAATTCTTTATGCATAACGTTCATCGACGACGAGCGTGAGAGGTGCAGTTGTTGGGCACGACGACGAGTTGAGGTGGAAGGCTCTTCAGCCACACTATCGCGAACAGCAGCAATATTTTCTGCAGTACGAGATGTACAAGCATGCACTGGTGTTTTCACATCTACAGATCCGGTTTGCTCAAATTTTTTCGATTGTACGCATATTTGGACAATTAAATTGACCGAAAAAATCACGATTTTGTTTTGAACGCCCATTTTCATAATAAGCCTGAATAACTTTAACGCGTTGCTCGATTGTGTATCTTTCCATGGTTCAAATTGAGTTAGTCTGAAATTGAGATATGTCAAATGAAATGCATAAAAAACAAGACGTTAGGTATGATTCACATTCAACATCGGCCCTTAAAATTTAACCACCCATATATTAACAATCTAATAAAAAGTCAACATTGATGATTTTTTTTCTTTCATACAAAAAATATCGGAACTATTACCCAGAAAACACAGAAATACGAAAGCGATCTGCTAGATGATAAACTGGCAATATTGTCAGATAAACACTTATAAGAAGATAGGGAGATATCGCCAAAACATCATTAGGTCATTAGAATGATAAAAAAAAAAGATTTTGCATTTTAAAAAATATTACTTCGTTTTAATTGTTTATTATATAAATTACAAATAATAATATTTATAATTGAAATAAAGTAATCTATATATGGGTCGATATCATGAATTGACTACAATCGAGGATTGAAAACGGCCAAGTGCGAAAATGGGCTTAAATAATTATTTTTCGGTTGATACTGTTTTATAAGACCTTTTTATATAGTAATAAGCAATGGGCCATGTATATTTAAGGATTTTAATGATTTTTGCACACCACGGGAATGACAATAGTCCAACGGAAATGATATTTGTGCGGCACGGTAATGACTGAGCAGCATGGTAATGACTAGGGATGAGATTTTCATGCACTAAAAAATCGAAAATATGCGCATAAAATATGCACTAAAAAAATTTAAAATATGCACTAAAAACTTGAAAATTTTCCACAACAAATCTTTTTTTAATTTTACTAAAAACAAAAAAAAAATAAAAAATGCAGTATATTGTTATTAAAATATCTTAAAAAAAACTAAGTACTGTTTTATTAAAAGTAAAAATGTCTTGTACTTGAAGAATGCCATGCATTTTTAAAAAATTTACTGTCCGATCCCACTTTGATTCCAGATCAGATCAAATATATTTGAAATTTTTTTGAAATCCTAAAATTTTTTTTGCAAAACGTGTTAGATTTTTTTTCATTCGTCGGGCTATTCTTCCTTCCACATTGTTAATTTTACTTTCTGCTATATCAATTAATTTGACTTGAGTATAAGCTGAACTAAATCCCTCCTAATTATTTCTTTTTTCACCAATATATCCGTAATTGGAAAATACAAATGCTTATCGACTTCAGTACCTCAATTCTGTAACTTTTTGAATTTAACTACCGATATCGTTAATTAACGAGAAATCTCGGTTACTTTAACGAATTTTTTATTCTGTATTTTAAATAAACAAATATTTTTGTTTAGAAATATTGACGACAAATATCGGTAAAAATATAAGAACGTCAAAGTGAAAATTTTTTAAAATTAATAAAAAATACAAAATAAATTTGCTTTATTGCATTTATTTTAACAAAACATGAATGAAAACGTGTAAATATTGATTATATTTCTAAACAAATATGTTGGTTTTAAATTCTTTTATACATAAGTAGGTACAAATTTCCAGATGACTGAGCCACTCTAGCACAACATTCTGCTCTTACTTTTCATACCAGCACTACTGTATGTGAAAAGGGTATTTTGTGTTTGTACGAATGTGTGTAACACATTTAAATAAAGGTTCTAGGCCTGCCTTATACCGATTGACTCAGAATCAATGTCAGAATCCATTTAACGAAGCCCGTCCGTCTATCAGGATGGCTGGTTGTCTGTCCAAGATAACCTTGTGTGCAAATTACAGGTCGCAGTTTTAAAAATAATTTTATAAAATTTGGCTCATATGCGTTTATTGTCACAAGGTCAAAGCATTTTTATAATGGTGAGAAGCAGTTATTTAATTTTTATAGCCCACATGAATTTCAGTACTGATGTTTTTTAAATTAAATATGTATTTTTTTCTGCTTTTTTAATTGCACAATCATCGGCATCAACAAGCTCTTCTAACATTCTTAAATTACTCGAAGTTTTTTGAATAGATTTCTGAAGCATGGCCTCCATTTTGCTTCTACTGGCTGCCGTGGCAGGTGAATCAAGGGCTATATTTCATTAAAAATTGCAATACTATCGAATTGGCTTCTTAATTATCTGCAACCATTGTGCCAAGCAAATAGCTTGTAACAGTTTTGGATACAAATTTTTAAACCCATTGGAAGCCTTAACTACACATCGGTTTAAAAAAGAAGCTTTTATGTCGAAATCTTAAAAATCTTGTATTTAAAGCAAAGCTCCAAAAAAATTTATTTATTTTTTAAAAATTTCTTTGGAATTTTTTTTTTTGTGTATTTAAAAAATTTTTCAAGAACTTTTTATGATATGGAAATTTACAAAAAATCACTCAAAAATGTCAAAATATGCAGAAATATGCATTCAAAACCTAAATATGCAAAAATATGCATTTTCACCAAAATATGCAACAATATGCAAAAACAAATCGATGCCATTTTATCGCAAATTTAATGATTCGGAAAGATAATTGATCGACATCGTTCTTAGACTACCGACAAAAAACATGCATTTGCATAGAAATCGCATCCCTAGTAATGACGTTTTATCATGTATTGCAGCTAAATAAAACACATACAGCAATTTATGGAAACACATTTAATAAAATGCATACGTTATGTCCATTCTTTGGATTATAATTCCAGGTGTACTTTTTAAGTTTGGGGAACATCAAAATTTCTTAAATAATTACCATAGATTGAATAATCTCAAATATACATTGAAAAGGTAATTCCCGTGTTCCTTTTGTCATTACCGTGGTTTAGATTATTCCCATGGTAATGACTACACGGTAATGATGGAAACGTGAGTATTCTTGGATTTAAATGTGAAAATCTTCAAAAATTGTTATAAAATATATTAGAATCTAATAAAGACTTAAAAAATGAACAAACCAATACAACGAATTTGGAAATTATAATATAAATAACGGAAAAATATACTTACCACGGGAATGACAACATTTCAGGAACATGCGCAAAAAACACTAAACACTTCAAAAGCTCTCAAACAACTGACTACATTTTTCACTTCTGTCAATACACTTTAAAACTTACGGGAATTGTCGTTACATTGACAGTTAACACCTAACCAAAAAACCGGGTTAAAGCATTTTTTTTAATAAACAAATTGGCCCACGGGAAATGACGAAAAAAATTAGCCACGGACTAAAATGTCTCAAAATCATAAGTTTTAAAATAAAATTATATTTATGAAATTAAAATTGAGTTGATTTATTCTTCTCGAATAACTTGACGTACTTCATTTATAATATATATTTTGAGATACTAATGAAAATCTGTGTTTTTTGAACATAAAACGTTTGGACGCACACCATGGTAATATTTTGATTTCCGCTCCTCGTTGAAGGACATTTTGTTTTATTTAATCCTGTTCTCAGAATTTTAATTTTGTAATATTTTTAATACAAAATGCGTCGGGCCACAGAATGTAGTCATTTCGTGATATCGATCCATATATAAAATTGTAACGTTACTGACTGATTCATCATCGCACAGCCTAAACGTCTGAAGCTAAAAACTTGAAATTTTGACCAGACATTGGTCACTACCCGAATCGACCCACTAAGACGGGATTTTTAGAAATTCAAATGTTTAGGATGTAAAAAAGAGTAAAAACGGGAAAATTCGGTAACCTTATATCTCCAAAACTAAAAGACATACAAAAAAAGTGTAATACTTATCGTTGTTCTTTAGAAAAATAAGCGGACAGTTGTCTGGTACTTTTTTAAAAAACCTGAATTTTGGTACTTTTTTACACCCCATCTATTTTTTGAACCAATAAACATAGAAACAAAGTTTATACCACATTCGAAACTTATCAAAAAATACGAATATGGATTTGGTACTTTTTCGGTTTTCGAACATTTAAGGGGTGAAAATCGTAACTATTTTCTGTACTTTTTTTCAAAACATTTAATGAACTTTGCCATAAAAATATGTCCACGAAGGAAAAGGAGGCGCTAACGAAGTAGCAGGTTAAATGCTAGTATATAATATAAATAACAAAAATTAATATAGAGAACAAAAAAGTATTATGTCTTACAGAAACAAACAAATTCAGGTATGTGATGAAAAACGATCGTTTTAGCAGGCGTGGTGAATTTCGACCGATTTTAAAATCCATTTGTGCATTAAAATCTTAATTTTTTGCTCAAAATACAGTTCATTAACATATACACAAGATATAAAATTTTAAAGAATATACCCAGTAAAAAAGAGTAAAATGTATTAGAAATCAATTTTTAAAGATACCCAGCAAAAAAACACATGCAAAAGAAGTAGTAAATGCATGGGTTCCGCGGATAATGCACTGGTTCTTTTTAGGTGAAACATGCATGATTTTAAAATGAACGAGTCATTGGCGAGCATGGGTTTACATTTAGGTATACGGCTCGTCATTAAAAATATTGCTTAGAACCAATGAAAGTGCAGTGATTAGATCGGCGTTTTCATTGATCTGGAATATTAACTGAAATGAGTGTGAATGAAAAGCAATGCATCTTTAATGATTTTAATACGTATTTTCATTGGTGCTCGATATTAATTTTTATATGCATTATGGGACTGAATTATAAATTACATTGTTCCTTTGTTTTCCCTATGTAGTAGTAAGATCTTGATAACGGCGGGTAAATTTTACACAAACAAAATGCCTGTTGTTTTTTGTATTGTTGTAGAGTTAAGCAGACCTATTGGATAGGCCTTGATATACGGAATATAACAAATTTAAATACCTATTAAAATTAAATGTGTTTACATAAGTATGTATATATTAAGGGAAATCACGATGGGAAGTGCAAAGTGCCCAGTTGGCCACGTCTTTAAGACATCCTCGAAGACGGATGCACGACAATGTTAATACCTGCACGACATGTGTGGGACAGCGGGAACAAATCGTCAACGACATTTTCGAACAAGTGTCGCGAAAATCGTGCACGACACAAAAAAGAAAATGTCGCATACTTTATCATTAACGACTACCTGTATGACAATGTCGTCTATTTCGACGTCCACGACAAAAATTATTATATGGTTATCTAATTCAGACAGTTTTTCAGTATAGTTGGAATTTTAATTTCTGTTATATGTTTTATATTCGACTCCTATAAGCAATCCTAAAGTTGACAGTAAATATACTAACTTTATGAAATCCATTTTCCAGCCCGCGAATAATTTCATCATCATTTTTGGTTTTACTGTTTAGAACTAATTTGTAAATTTTTTGTAGGTATCTAAATCAACAACAAAATGTACGTATTTGCAATTTGCTCTTTTTTACTTCGTTTGCACTAAAAAAAACATGAGCAAAGTTAGTAGTGCATATTTGCTCAGTTGCAAACAAATGTAAACAATAACATTTGTCATATTTAGTCCCCTTTCAATCCTAAAAGAATAGCTAATTATAGTGAAAAATTGGAATTCCTACATAAGAGTTGAATGGGTGCGTTGCATGTAATTTTTCATGGGTTCACTTATTTAAAATTTATTTAAATTTTGGAAGGCATTTTTAATTCATCCAAATAGTTAAGTGCTAAAGATGTCATGAAAATATCCCTTCTAATTGAACAACTTCCAAAGTTTTTTGCTGGGTACTGAAAACGACATTATCGATTTCAAATCGTTTTGTTTTCAATATCGTTTTCCACCTGATTATCTTTATTTAACTCATGCACGACACTTGAGTTAAATTTTTCTTCATTTTCCGTAAAAAAAATCGTCGATAAATTTTGCAGTTTGTCATTTGCTTGGTTCTCTTATGCATACATATCTGTAATATTTATTATAACCGAGATTACGCCCTTTCCCAGTTGGCCAGATTGCCGTTGACGACATGTCGTCAATGATGTATGCACGACTTGTCCCCCGTTGTTTAGGTTTTCTAGAAGACAATTTACAGGAAATCATCGTGCACGACAGTTTGGGCGACGTTGTCTTCTATTTAGCTTTATGTGGGACAGTATGAGCGACTGTTAAACTCTATGTGGGACAGTATGAGCGACACTGTCTTATAAGTTGTCTTGTATAAAAGCTACTGACGACAAAGTTTTCGTGAATGCTATTCAATCACTTGCTTGGTTTTCTTCAAATTCTCACATTCTTTTTTTTTTAATTGTTGATTTAAATACCTACAAAAAATTTACAAATTAGTTCTAAACAATAAAACCAAAAATGATGATGAAATTATTCGCGGGCGGGAAAATGGATTACATGGAGTTGCGTATAGGAGTTGAAAATAAAACATATAACAGAAATTAAAATTTAAACTATACTAAAAAACTGTCTGAATTAGATAACCATATAATAATTTTGTCGTGGACGTCAAAATAGACGACATTAATGATAAAGTAGGCGACATTGTCTTTCTTTGTGTCGTGCACGATTTTCGCGACACTTGTTCGAAAATGTCGTTGACGATTTGTTCCCGCTGTGCATCCGTCTTCGAGGATGTCTTAAAGACGGGGCCAACTGGGTTATTATATATATTTTTAGTGTATATGTATGTACATAAATGTACATATATATTAATAAATAATTAAAAAAAATTTCTGTCCATATTTTGCAATTTGTTTTTTTACTTTAAAAGAAAGAAAATAAAAAATTACTTTGAATTTTTTCTTTTAGTTGACAATTTGATGATATTGCTTAACTATTGCCTTAGGGGATATCTTCATTTGTTTGCAGGTTAATAATAGGAAAACAATAGTATGTATACGAATGCTATTGGACAACAATACGCTCCAAGCGGATTATTATTTTTTTAAATCATTGTAACTTCATATAATGCCAACCATTTAAAAAAATATTTTTAGAACAATTTTTATTATTTTTTAGCAAAAAAAAGTTGGAATTAAAATGATAATGGAGAGTAATTTCAGAGACTAACCATAATATGATGCTTTAAATGGCATTAGTAAAAGCAATTTTATATTTGGTTTATAAGGTCAGTAACATTGTCCTATGTTACATAATTCTTGCTGTGTATTTTTAAAGTTAAAAGCAGCCCTCCTAAAGGATCTCCTAAAACCTAAATTTTTTACAATTTACTAATAGATACCTATTTGCCTTTGGATGATCGATGAAGACATATATTATATTTATATGTATTTTTTACATCGTTACTTTTATATTTATAACAGTATTAAAATCCACCTTGAGCAAAATAAAATCGTATGGCTATTAAATTATTAATGCAGCCGACTTGACAAAACTAATGATACAGAAGTTCTTATTTTTTGGGCTCCTTTCACGTGCAATTCTCAGAGTCGAGTCCCAAATCAATGAGCTGCAAACTGTTGTACTGTGTTAAACACAAAGAATCCTCAAACTGAGTATAATCGGACACAATAAACGTACCTCTCACATATGTATATGCACAACCGACCACGATTTCTTGTTAATGTTTTCATTTCGCCTCTTAATAATCCATTTATTTTCACAATTTCATCAATAATATGTTTAAAATAATATACGCTCTGGATGTACTATGTACTGTGTATTGAGTTGTTGGCATTTTATTCTGCTTTTGCTTTAACTCCTTTTTTTCTTACGGCAATGAAGCGAAGCAGTAGTGAGATTTATTTGCTTGTTGTATTTTTCTTTTGTTTCAATTACAATTACAAATAGTTGATATAGAGCAAAATTGATGCTTAATGTCTCTGAAACCATAAAAATTTCGTAAAACGGGTTTTGGATTCAGGGATTATTATTTATATACCTACCCCATACCTAACTCTTTTTTTTAAAGGTCAAACCAACGACGTGGTATATTTTTGAAAAAAATTAGACAGAAAAAAAACCAAATTGTTGCTATCATTGTGAATGAATCCTCAATCGGATTTTACTTATCCTAATTGTAAAAGTCCTATTTTACTAAACTAAACTAAACGTTGCATTATAATATTTTATTAAACTAAACGTTGCTTTATAATATTTTATTAATCGAGTTATTACCTGTAATCGTACATAGACGTGCAATCATATTTATATAAACGAAACAAATAATATCAATTAATTAAACTTTTTAGCTTTAGTGAATAGCAAATCGTCAGCTCATTATTGGTTTTGTGCATATGCCAAAAACTCATAGTGGAGAAAAACAACAATGAATTTTTAAAGGAAGTTTTCTGAAAATATACCTACCCGATAGATTTTTTTTTTATTTTCACTACTGCTTTGGTAAACGTTTTGAAGAAAAATTAACATTAGCTCTGTTTCTTTACTTTTTGGGTAAAGTTCGTGAAAATGAGAGCAAGCATAAATTTCTCTCATAAAGATACAAAATTACACAAAAGTACGGGAACAGAAAAAACCAAATTTTAAGCACAAAATAAAAAGTCATTGTTTTGATAGTTTTTACAAAACAATAAAAGTTTATGCCACTTTTGAAAAATTGTATATTGTCTGCAGAAAAAAACTAATTTTACCAAAAATTAAACCAAACCAACACTTTTACAATAACTAACATTATGTTTTCCTAAAATTTCAACATAAAACTTTATATTTTGGTACATTATTTTACTCCACAACACTTTTTCCAAAATTTGGTGCATGATTTTTTTCCTTTGCATTTTATTGTTTTGTTTATGTTTTACAGCTGTTCGACAATTTACACAATTTGCACGAAGAAAAAGTCTGGGCTGTTTCGTGTAAGAAGAAGAAGAATTTTATTCTCTCAAATCCGCTCTCATTTACACAAATTAAAAGTACGGGAACGCTTTTCGTGCAAATTGGGATCCCGAGGGATCCCAAAGTAGAGTAAAGAAACAGAGCTATTTTCTTGATTTTATTGAAAGTGAAAAATTGTTGTTTTTAACCGCAAACGCCACTTTTCTAAATTTATTTTTAAAAAGTAACTTTTTGTGCTGCATACGTATACTTACTGCTGTGAATTGATTTGGTCCTTTTTTTCTTACAGCAATGAAACGAAGCATGAGTGAAATTTGTGTTCTTGTTGTCATTTTGTTTTGATTTCGCTTTAACTACTTTTTTCTTACGGTAAAGCCTAGTACTCTGTTCAAATTTGTGAAAAATGTTGAGCTACATTTATTATTTCACACGAAAATGTTGACATGTATCGATGTTACCTATCATGCGAGTTTGTACAATTGGCCGATTTTATTCCTGCAAAGTATGCGACATTGTTTTGCGTATGAAAACAAACCCCACATGTATTTTACTAAAAATAATTTTTTTTTAATAAAAAATAAAGTAAATATGGTTAAAAACTCTTACCGGTTGTGTTATATTAATTTTTTATTTCTTATTAAATAATCAGTTCATCCTTTTTTGCTTTTGCTTAAAATTCCACGTGAAAGAAGTGCAGCTTACTTTATTTCGCAGTTGTAAAAAAATGTTGCCAGAAACATTTCGGAACTTTTTCACAAAATGAACAGAGTACAACTCTATCAACATTATTTCATAGATATTCCGCACAAGTTTTTTTCATATGCGTTTTGACAGCATTTCACGCGAAATGTTGAACAAAGTACCAGGCTTAATAAAGCAAAGCAAGAGTTAAATGTATTTTGTACGTTTTTGTATGAGGCATTTTCTGCATTCGCCAAACAGTGGCGTGTAGAGCAAAACAATACTTAATAAATTTTAAAATAGTTGATATGGAGCAAAATTAAAGCTTATTATCTCAGAAACTATACAAAATTTGGTGAAATACAAATTAAAATAAGTGATCATTATATATTACTGTATTAATCATATATGGCCCTATGGGCTCGATTAAGTAAATAAAATGAAAATAAAATGAAAATGAAATGAAATAGGGTTTTGACTCAGAAAGGGGGTATTTATAATATATAAGCCCCCTAACTAACTCTATTTTTTTTATATGCGAAATATACACGAAATGTAAATGATGTATCACAATATAAACAAGTGCATACATATCGACCCCTAACCGCGAAAATAATGTAAGCGCCAAAAATCAAATTTTACAGGAGAGAGCTTTTTTGTTTTATTTCATATTAATTTTGTATGAAATTTGTCGCTTACACCAATGGTGGGCGCTCCATAGCACAATTGTGCTGAGAGATTTCACACGTATTCTTAGCCTCTTTAATTTAGTTTTTGATGAGCAGTGTGACCCTTTTAGCATTTTCACTGCTAAATTTAGCATTATTTATTTTGATTTAGCAGCGAATTTTTCAAATAGCCTTTAGCATTATTTTCAGCATTTTTGTAACATTTTTTTAGCATTATTTAGCATTTTTAATCTTAAACATTACATATGTTGCTATTTCACAATATAACTTATCACTTCTGTTAATCTCTATAATTGTACATATTTTGATATTTATTCGTTTATAAAAATGTATAATAATAGCAACCCTGTAAATACCAAAAAAAATTAAAGAAGAAATGGTCGATTTTGCTACAAAAGAAATAACGGTTTTGGAACAGCAATGGCAAAAGCTGAATGCATGCGAATTGATGAACCAAAGTTCAACTATTGAATTCTGGATAGGTGTTTAGAATATGATGAAAACAGATCATATTCAAATGGTATTTTGACCAACACTTTGGAAATAAAGGAAAACTATTCATATAATGGTGTAATTAAATTTACTGAAAATGCTGTTGAATAGCCTTTTATGTTTTGAATGATAATTTTTGTTTTTACTTAAATTTTGTATAGAAACTGGGAATTATTTCCTTCCGAAGGTTACTTTATATTATATTCAACATTTTTAATTTTTTCGAATTTATTCTATGAGCTTAATTTCAGTTATGTATTTTGTAATAGTTCTATTCCTTCATATAATAGTCTGGTAGTGAAATTTAGCTCATAGAATAAATTCGAAAAAATTAAAAATGTTAAATTTTGTATTTAATAATATATATCTGTGGCGATAAATAATAATGCTTTTTAATTTTATTACATATTCTTACAATCTTCTTCACGCTGCTAAATTTCAAGTATTTAATGTTATTATTAATAAAACTATTTGCATTTATATTTTAACTTTCACAATACAACACACAATTAATTTTAGACAAAACCCTTAATATCTCAAAACACGAAATTTCGACTTAAGCCATTATTAACATCTAACATTTTTAAAATTGTACAAGAAACTATTTAAAATGATAAATTTATTAATCGCCTTAAACTGTATATAATTTCTTTTACTTTTCTTGTAAAACCTAAAGGCCCAACCATAATATGCATAGCCTTGCTTAACCTAATGTCAAAATTAACAAAAAGTCTCTTAAATGTATTTAAAAAAGCAAAAACAAAATCAAAAAACATTTGATTCCGTACGGAATCAGTTTCATAAAACTTAACAAAAATTTTCTTTCAGTTCAATATGGTTTGCCTCATACGATTTACATTTATTCGCACATTTGCTTAAGCCAACTTAAGCACATTATGGTTGCGCCTTAACAGTTTGTTTGACAGTTGACAATGTAGCATATTTGGCAAACTGTAGGTTAGGGCTTTAAGCGTTTATCATGTAATATTTTGTAGATAGGGACTTTTGTTTTTTTTTTTTTGTTAAAAAATCGCTAACTTTTATCAAACTACTGAATTGTTTTTATTAAATAAATCTATATATGTATATAATTTATTTTTATATAAACTACATTTTATTTTAAAGAAATATAATATTTTCAGGTAAATTAATGTATAATTCATTCATTAAAATGATACAATTATTTAAGAAAATTTAGTATTTTTTTTAGCATTTTCAAATTTAATTTTTAGCATTGTTTTAATCCCCATTTAGCATCCAATTTTTTTTCAATTGTGGTCACACTGTTGATGAGACACATTTTCTTATATTTTTTGTATTTATTTTTTTCAAGAGAATTTACCCAGCAAACACACGTGTTTCATTTCAAATGATGTAATGCGAAAAATAATTTACTGTACTTTTTTACTGTTACTTTTTTCTGTGAACAGTAAATCTCTACAATTTAAACTATTAAAAAATGTTTTATATTACTTCAAATGCGTAAAATATAAAATAAGGAAATATGTACAATGCACCATTTATTTCAAATGCTTGGCTTTGTGTTTGGTGGGTACTTCTGCCATCTCACTAATACTAATAAGCATCAATACAAGCACAGTTTTAGTTGTGCCCACTTCTGGCTTACACTAAAATTGTTTTTGCTATAAAATCGTAACGGTACATTATGTGACCATGATATTTTAGGAGATGATGCAAGTGTTGCCAATAAAGTTATTTATTAAAAAAAACGAAAATTGAAAATCATGTCACTTACGTTATTTTCGCTGTTAGAGCGCGATATACACAATAGCGTGTCCGTTAGTTGTATGGAGAATTTTATTTTTTGATTTCTTATATTCTCCCCCCAAATCGGTTCAGTTTTAATTAAAAAAAAAAAAAATTATAGCGATAAGTTTCTCAGAAACTGCGCTGCCAAATAGCGGTAAAATGGAGCAATTCTTTGCGTTCTCTTGGGTTATCTTTCTCAAATAAACTGCTGTTAGTCAAGATGTTTTTTTTTTTCTTATTTTTGATTTCTCTAGTATATGTATGTATGAAATAATTTAATAGACATAACGTCTTAACGTACATGCTTAGAATAAATAATTTCTATATAAATATAATTTTGGTACAGTACACGCTTGGAAATTCGAACTACTTTGCTTTTAGGGTGATTCGAATTTCCGAATTATTCGAATTTCTGGACGGTTTTTTATACAAAAATTTAGGTAAATTTGACCATAAAGATATTAAAAACTATGTTTTTTTTTTTAATTTAAGTAAATTTAACATAAAAACTATAAAAAACTTAACGAAATATAACAAAAAATAACAATTCAGTTCATTTTACTTTATTTAGTATGTGTAATGCATACACCAAAAAACTGACTTTTACATCCAGTTCATCGATTTCGAACGTTAACGTTCGCATAGAAAATTATATGTAAAACAAAAACAATATTCGAAAATTTGTTTTTGTTTTAAATGTAGTTTTCTATGCGAACGTTGACGTTCGACATCGTTAAACAGGCAGTTCAACTCTAACAACATCGACTAGATCTCTAAATCATCTTTTAAAATGGGATTCCCCTTTTTACTTTGTATTGGTTAAACTAAATTGTCAAAATTTTAGTGTTTACAATAAAAAGAAAAAAACCACTCGGAAATTCGAATTTTGGATTCTAATTTTAGAGCGCCAAATGTAATGAAATTACTGATTCAAATTTCTGGAAATTCGAATTTCTGAGAGTACGAATGTCTGAGCGTCTACTGTATATATAATTTATGGTATTTTGTTGGTTATTTTCTTCATTATTTTCTAAAATATTAATTTTAGCAAAAAACTTTCTTTGCCATATAATATACTTGTAAAATTTTTTTTTTTTAAAGATATAGTCATATGCAAACAAATTACATTTAAATAAATGGGCTTGAAGGCAAACTTTAAGGGGCGGACGCCTCCCCTAAAACATAACTTATCGCTATGAAATGTTTTTGTATTTTTTTTTTTTTAAATAAAACTGAACCGATTTGGGGGGAGAGATAAGAAATCAGAAAAAAATAACGGCCACGATCATATAAAAACTGTTGTTCTTATGAACTAACATAATCGCAACTTACAAGAGAAGTTAAAAACAAGTGCCAATTCACACGTTGCAAGTCTTATTGATCAGCTTGCTACCTTATAGGCGAGAGAGAGTGAGAGAGAAACGTTTATTTTCCTCTCTTCACTCTCGTTATAAAGTAGCAAGCTGATCAATAAGACTTGCAACGTGTGAATTGGGACCAAAATAGAAACCGTTTGTATCAAAATTGCTTGTAAAATCGGTATTTTTGATACTGTTGCATTAAATTTTTGTGAAGAGTTCACATACCTCTTGTGTATTGGAATTACTACAAAAACTCAATTTCTAAAAAATCGAGTTAGGGCCTTTCTATATGAGATCAACGATACATAAATATGCATATATTCATAAATATGTATGTATGTATATGCACGTATAAATGTTGGATGGAATGCAACAATGGATTTGAGGGTGGATTATTAAACCTAAGTGCGCAGTGGTCAAATATCAATGTGTGTGTTCTTTTGGAATTTCTTTACAGATTATACGTTCATATGGTTGTATAATTTGCATAACAAATTTCAATGATTTTCTGCCATTTGATGGGGTCTATTTTTATTAAGCCCCAATAAAAACTAAGTATGTATGTACATTATTCCAAAACTTAGTAGGAGTATGTCAAAACTTGATTTTAAAAATTGAATACTTGGTTTATACAAATGAGAAAAAATGGAATAAATAATTATGCTGAACTTCAATCAAAATCGAAAAATGTAATGTAAATAAAGAGTATATGAACATTAGTGTGGGTCAAAATATTGACAATTGAATTTTCCGCAGATTACGTTTCCAGACTGTTAAATAGCAGATATCTACATAAAAACACTAATAATGGTTTACCATTTCACCTACAGTAGCTAGAGAAATTGAGTTATTAGAAAGGATGGTAATCAGAAAATACATCAATATGAATTTCTCAACACTCACGAAACGTTACTTAAATGCTGTAATGTATTACACATCATTTGTGACCCCATTCAGCACATATGCGTTCTCCCTGACAAAGAAGTTTATAGAGAAACTTGACTTCCATGAAAACAGCCTTTAAAAGACATTTTTGAATCTGAGAAAGTCTAGCTCCAACTACTAATTCCAAATTGATATCATATGGCTATACCTGGAATCCAAGAGCATCTCCCAGGCAATGCCTGTGTTTTACACAAAGTCTACTTTCGGCTCACATAGAGGCTTAATGATTTATCTGTGATATTATTTATTTTAAATTATTTTATTTTCATACATTGTACATTCGGGTGGCCGTTATTTTCTTTTTTTTTTATTTCTTATATTCTCTTCCCCCCCCCCAAATCGGTTCAGCTTTATGTAAAAAAAATACAAAAAAAAATTCGTAGCGATAAGTTGTGTTTAAGGGGGGGCGTCCGTCCCTCAAAGTTTGCCATCAAGCCATTTATACAAATGTAATTTGTTTGCATATGACTATCTCTAAAAAACAACATTTTACAAGAATATGATATATGGCAATATTTTAGCTCTTCTAGTCAGCAACATTAGCCTCGAAGAAAGTTTTTTGCTAAAATTAATATTTAAGAAAATAATTAAGAAAATATGGAACAACAAAATTCCAAACATTTTATATACGTTTTATATATATATAAAAGGGGGATTTAGTGTCAAGTGACCCAATTTTGAAATCGCTAATTACCTGTATAAATATATTTCCTTCTAGCAATACATTCTTAATATACAGTACAAACTCAGAAACTAAGGAATTCAGAAACAAGTTTTTTGAAGAATGTTCGGTGCTGATCTCTGCCAGGATGAGTCAGATGATGAATATTTTAATAGCATTAACCGAAACAATTATAATTTACAAAAAACTAAAACAGGACTCTAATGGCATAGTGGAAGATTTTAAAACATTTAGAGAAAGCCAGGAAAAGGACTGAGAAAATTGATCATCTTTATTATGGGTTGCTTTTTTTCCAGTCAAGTTTTATCAAACCTAAAGAAAAGAATCTCTTAAATCTTAAACATTTAAACCAAATTCTTTTTCTAAAAGATTATTTTTTAAGATCTCCTTAAACTATTAAAATAATAAGGGAAATCACGATGGGTAGTGCAAAGTGTGCAGACGATGCAAATGCTTTAAAAATACACACGTTTGCACAAAACAACAACAAAATGTGCGTATTTGAAATTTTCTCTATTTTACTTCGTTTGCACAAAAAAAAAAACCATGGGCAAAATTAGTAGTGCATATTTGCTCAGTTGCAAACAAATGTAAACAATAACATTTGACATATTAAGCGCCATATTGTTTTTTAAGAATACTAATAAATTGATCATTTTCCTTAATTTTAATATAAAATAGAGAATTAAATTTAAACAATTTAAAAAGAAAACATTTATTTTAATTTGCTTGTTTTTGTTTTGCCTCAGTAAATTATTAGAATAATATCACATTTGTACAAAAAATAAAAGTGGTATGCTCACGATCAATCATAATTGCTCCGCAAATTCACAAATTACAAATTTGCACAATGACCATCGTGATTATCCTTAATAATTTAAATGATCTCACAGTTTATTATGTAATAAATACGTAATAGTATTATGTATAAAATATAAAATATGTATTACATACTAGCTGACCCGGCAAACGTTGTTTTCAGATGTTATACTATTTGCCTGCCAAATTTCAAGAAAATCAACTGATTAGTTAAGCAGATATAGGAAGGAGCAGCTTTTACCTCTCTTGCCCTATTTAATACTTGTTCTCTTTTAGATGTAACAGTGTCTGCATACCAAATTTTATGAAAATCAGTTGTATAGTTAAGACGATATAGGCACAGAGTATACAGAAGCGTCACGAGACAGAAAATATTGTGTTTTTTCTGTCTTTTTCTTCGAAAGCTGCCCTTTTTGCGTTTTTTGTTTTGATTATGCAATTTGTGTAGATAGTAGCGGCCTGTTTTTACGCATTGTCACTTCACTAAAAAAAAACGTTTTCTTTCTCTTTCTTCGAAAGCTGCCCTCGCAAATGATTTAGGCATTTTTCATACGTCACTTTTTTCATATCTGTATGCTTTGTGATATAGGGAAGGGGAGCTTTTACCGCTATTGCCCTATCTCACGCCCTATTCCGTATTTCCTTTCAGATGTTACAGTGTCTGCATGCAAAATTTTAAGAAAACCTGATGATTGGTTTAGAACAGTGATAACCAAGCAACAAACAAAGTTGTTGTATACATATGAATTGCCGACCGTGCCTGTGTAAAAAATACGATTATTGACTGCCTCGCGAGACTATGGAGTGGCCCGAACAAAGTTGTTGTATACGTGTGAATTGCCGACCGTGTCTGTGTGAAAAATACAATTATTGACTGCTCGCGAGTCTATGGAGTGGTTATGACTGGTTTAGAATCTTGTAGAGGGGGAGCATTTACCCCTCTTGCCCTATTTCACGCCCTAAATAATAAAAGTTTTAGGCTATTGTTCTTTCCAGATGTTACACTATTTGCCAGCTAAATTTCAAGAAATCGATAAATATGTTAAGATATAGGTTGGGGGAGCTTTTACCCCTCTTGCCCTATTTTACGCCCTATTTCCTTTACGATGTAACAGTGTCTGCATGCCAAATTTTAAGAAAACCGGTTGATTAGTTAAGAATGTATAGGGAGGGGAGCTAATGCCCTATTTTGCACTTTACGAACTATTCACATACCTAAAGGAGCGTATAGACGACATGTTTTTGTCATCTGACATGTCAAATTTCCCACTGCAAAACACATACATGTCGTGTGTTACCTTTTTAACTTTGCTTCTGTAAAAGTCAGACGCAAAGTCATCTGACAAAATTTCAATTAGAGCGTGCTCTATTTTCTTTTGACAAACCATCTGACATCAGAAATCTATGCCGGGAAGAAACTGGCAGCGGCGTCAACTATTGACGAAATCATTAGCCGGCTGAAGTTAATATTTTATGTATGTATGTATGCTCATCTCACCATTGAATATAATTTATGTAAATATATTCATAAAAACCGTTTCATTATAAAATTCTAAATTGGTATCTTTAAAATAAAAGAAAAAATGTTAAGATGGTTAAATTATTTTACGGCGCAAATAAATATTTTCGTGGCGGCAGCAAGCTATTTTGAAACCGAGAACTACTTTGGTTTCTGCAATTACAATGCGAAAAAAAAAACAGAGACAATGTCAGAAGCAAATTACATGTATGTTTGTGACCGAATATTATAAACCTTATGTAAAACAGCAATTTTGACAGACATGAACAATTACATGTGACTTGAAAATTTGACATGTCAGATGACAAATACATGTCGTGTACGGGCGCCTTAACAAATACACATACATAATTTCATAAAAATCGATCAATCCTTTTTATTGGAGTTCAAAATGGAGGGCATTTTATTGATATTTGTATGGAAATATATAGGAAAATCTAAATGCCATATCTTCGTAACCCCTGGGCCGATTTCGTGCAAACTTTTTGTTTGAAATCGGTCGACCTGTTTCCGCAGTTAGTGGTGACATCAAAGTGTACACTTCTTTTTATATATGTATATATAGATTTATTAATTACTTTTTTTTTTTTGCTCGTTTTATTTCAAGAATTGTTTTGTTTGTTATGTTATTATTTTTTTTTACTTAAAAACTACAAATAATAAATGATTTTTCCATTTTTATTTATTAAAATTACTTAATTTATAACAAAACTTTATTAATCGGTTAACCGATCAATATCAAGAATAAACGATTATACCAAAACCTCGGTTAATTAATCGAGTGGTTAACCGACTAAAACAAAAGCCCGATTAAATGAATACCCTAATAACTTCGATTTACCCGGCTAATCTGTGATTACCTGAATGTTCTTTTTTTAACACACCGTTTTATGGTGTAGTTTTATTAATTTTTATTTAGTTTTAGGTTTATTTATTTTAACAGAATCTCTCTGTCTAACGTCGCGAGCAAACGTTATTATATACATCTTAACGAATTGTATAATTATACATCTTCCTTCTCAGTTTAGCGTGAATTTTTTCTACTTACATACATTGTATATTAGAGCAAAACAATCATATTTCTTAGAGCATTTTATATATTTTTAATTTGATAATGCCGTTTTTGTATCTTAACTTAAGTTCTGAAAAGACTCAATAAAGATTTACTTTACTTTACGTATACTCTTGACAAAAAAATTGACCCACCCTAATGCACATACAGCCATACTACATATTTATATACTCTGCAACTGCAACAATAATTGAAGAATGTAGTGGCTTTTAAAAAAAATATGGAAAGTATAAAATTTTTTTTTTATATAATGAATACAAATAAGTCTTTGTTCCCTTTGACAATATGTAGTTGACTTTACCAGATAAAAAAAGTTATCCGAAGAGTTTAATGTACATCTATCAACACTTTTACAATGGAAATATTTCCAAAATTTTGATTTATTTACTTCTTAATTTGGTTAATATTGTTACGAATGTAACTTTAGTTAAGAATTAGTTGTAATTATTGTTTAAGAATTAATTGTAATTATTTTGTATCTTGTATTTATTAGTTGTTTTGTATTCATAAGTAATTTTATTAGTTTACATTGTTATTAAAAATTGTTATAATTTAGTACACTTCAATCCCAATGTGCAGAAAGCCCTAGAAATGACCGTTAAAAAAGCTTTAGTATAAGTGGTGAAATTATGTAAACATAAGTGCCGCCATAAATCATAATAGATGATAGTGTGGTAAATAAGTAAAGCCTAGAACCTTCGAGAAACATTTCGAATGTTCTAGATGGCTGAATTACAGTATAAATATTTGCGGCGGCTAGCATCAAAAAACAGTATTAGTTCAGACTTTGTCAAGTTAAGAGCGCATTACGCGGAAAAAAACTATACACGTTTGAAATGTGTTGATTACAATAGTGAGTTGTAAATAAAAGCTATAAATTACGGTTGTTAAAGTGACTAAGTTCTTAATAAAAAGGTGTTATACATTGAAGTGTTGTGTTTGTTTAGTTTTATTTAAATTGCAATCAACGAACCTAACAATATGTATTTCTATAATGCGGTTTTAAAAAATATATAATTTTAATTTCAAAAGATTTTGTTATTCGTGCTTAATTCCCAGTTTTTATTCTTGACAAAAACACTTGAAATTTATTGTTGATGGGATAAGCTATTCCTATGCATTTCACTGGTTGCTTAGGCCAGATCATCAGGAAACTTCATCCATAAAGATTTTAGAAAAACTAAAATATAAAATTTTTTTATTTAAAACTTGTACTCCACTCCGCACTGGATACACAGCATCTTTACATTTTCTGTTTTCTAAAAAGTAGTAGCAACATATGGAAATTTATAAAAACAAGTAAAATTGCGATAAATTTAATTTTGCGGAATCTTATACATATCGAGCCGTAACCGCGAAAATAACGAAACCTTGATAATTAATTTTTGAATCCCAAGAAAAACTTTGATAACTAATATACATGTGGCAGTGTAAATAAAACTGAACTGGCAAAATAAAATAAAGAAATTTGTTTTATTTTTGTTTTTTCTTTACCCACTTACAACTACTTTTAGAGTTAACAAAAAAAAAAAAAAAACCAATTGTGGTCGGGATTGTAAGAAAAGATAAACTCACTGTTTATAGTTGTTGTTTTTGTTCAAGCTTTGATATTGTTACAAGTAAAACCGGGGCTTATAATTCTTATTCGCTTAACAGTTATATTTGTATAATCACCCCTATCGTGAATAACAAGTGGAATTTTTGTTCCCATGAAATTTTCATTCCCCTCGAAGGGAAAAAAGCAATCGTGAATCCCATGCGAAAAATTTTTCACGCTATCAGTTCCAGTGAATGTAAAAAAAAGAAGAAAGATTAAAAAATATGAAAAATCCATGAAATTTTTGTTCAAAAATATACAATGTATATATTTTTAAGAAAAGTTAAAATAATAAGCAAAATATTTAGTATTGGAGGGATAGTTAGATTACAACGTTAGTTTTTTGCACATTTTAAATTTTATGTAGTAAAATATTTTCCAAAATTCTGCCACCAAGTCAATTGAAAGCTTCACAAATCCGCAGGCAATCGACCTGTTGTTTTACATTTTTTTTGTGGTTTGTGTCTTATTAACTTTTTAGCCCTAAATATTCGATTTATAGGAGGAGCTACTTAAATACATGATCTGTTCCCTAGCAAAAATAAAGTGAGAAAATCTAAGGGAAACGTGAACAAATTACGAGGAAAAAACTTTCCACGATAAGGGTAATTTTTCCCCGGGAAATTTTTCACGTTATTATTCTACTTTGAATTACAATTTTTCATGGGAGTTGTTCATGATCGCAAATATGTGAAAAAGGGAAAAATTACGAGGGAAAAATTATTTACGATAGGGGTGAATATCTTTAGTTTATCTAAAATCTTTGGATGAAGTTTCCTGACGAGCTGGCCTAAGCAACCAGTGAAATGCGCATAGGAATAGCTTATCCCATCAACAATAAACTTCAGTTTGTCAATAGTATGAAATGGGAATTTAGCACATTATAACGAAACCTTGATAATTAATTTTTGAATCCGAAGAAAAATTTTGATAACGTAAGGGACATCAAATTCAGTTTTTTTTGTTAATTAATGACTTTATTGCCAACACTTGCATCATCTCCTAAACTTTCAAGGTCACATAAGGTATCGTTACGATTTTATAGCAAGAACAATTTTATCGTAAGCGACAAATTTCATACAAAATTTATATGAACTAAAATAAACTCTCTCCCGTAAAATTTGATTTTTGGTGCTTACGTTATTTTCGCGGTAAGGGCCCGATATACCCTTGATCATGACATTGACAAGTCAATTGTTCCCTAGCCCAAATGTTATGGAGGCTGGCTATTGTGTAAAAATCCTTATTCTATGAGCATATCGAGCCCTTATAGCAAAAATGATGTAACCAACAAAAATAAAATTTTACAGAAGGTTTTTTTTTAATATTTTTGCTTCAAGTCTAGGGTTTCGTTTGAAATTGCTTTTGCTCTTATTTCGTAACGGTACTTTCCAGACCGTTATTTTCCGTCGATTTTCATCAAAAAACAAAAATCTAAAATGTTGTTGGTTACATCATTTTTGCTATTAGGGCTCGATATTATAAATAATTTCTACCGTTTTCAAAAATTGTAAAATTTTGAGTTATTTTGTCGAATGCTTACGCAAAACTTTGTAATACGGACTTTTTTAACTTTTATATGTAAGCTTAAATAAAAAATTAAGAAACACTGCTAATGCTAAATAATAAAGTTTGCCAAAGCGCAACAGAAAACATTAAAATTTTTTCCTTAATTATAGCCGCATTTTGTTCATATAATTTGAAATGCTAACTAGATTGATACGATACACAAATTAATAGCAATACAATTGCTTTTTTTAGTTTTTTGATAAATAATTATAAAAAAATTCTTTTAAATAACTGTTTTTTTTTTTTACACAATCAAACAATAATATGAACAGTGCATAAACAAAGTCAAAGAAAACAACAGTGGTAGTCGTTAATAATCCTCCATAGTAAAAAATATTTCAGTTTCCATCTGACATTGAAAGTAATGAGACGGCTAAGACCGCAGCAAGAAGCAGAAAGTAAAATGAAGCTAATTAATTTAAATGTAAACCAGAAAAACTAAATTGCACAGTTAAACTTGATAGTTCCAATATGAATTTACTTGACGACTGTACTGAATTTACAGATTTGATTTACCTTTTAGGTAAATTGCTTTCGTCTGCTGATAAATGTTATTAATATAATTGATAATTATTTGTTCAATATAAAATGAACTAAATTTTTTTCTTTACAGGACGTTATCATGTTGTACGCAAGTTAGGCTGGGGTCATTTCTCCACTGTATGGCTTTGCTGGGATTTGCAAGAAAAACGTTATGTGGCCATAAAAATTGTGAAATCTGCTCATCATTTTGCCGAGACAGCAAAGGATGAAATCAAAATACTCAAGTCTGTAAGGGACTCCGAACCAAACAACCCACGTCGGCAAAAGACAGTTCAGTTATTAGATGATTTTAAGATATCTGGTGTAAATGGTACCCACATTTGCATGGTATTCGAGGTATTGGGTGATAACCTCCTAAAGCTTATCCGTAAATCAAACTATCGGGGTATACCGATTGAGAATGTTAAAACCATAACACGGCAAGTGCTTGAGGGTCTTGATTATCTGCATAAATGCTGCAAAATTATACACACTGACATTAAACCAGAAAATGTCCTGCTGTGCGTGGACGATAATTATGTACGAAAGTTGGCAAACGAAGCAACCGAACTGTATGTTATGAATTTCAAAATGTTTCCATCGTTTGTTAGTCGTGCTCCAAAGGAATATCGCGAACCTCAAATTACGGGTAAAATGAGCAAGAATAAAAAGAGAAAATTGAAGAAAAAGGCCAAGAAACGATTGGAATTGTTTAAGAAACAATGGGATTATTTGGAACAGACCGGTGCTGAGGGCGAGCCGGGAGTTGTGGAACGCCTAAAGCCACAACAACAAGTCAGTTGCGGTGCTACTTCGAAAAATTCATCTGAACTACTTTTACAAAACGGTGATGCTTCTGATGCGGAAAATGACGAGGATGATAATGAACACGATGATGCAGCGGAAGAAAAGGCGGCAGACGCTGATTCTGACGACGACGATGAAGTTGCAGTTGGTACGGAGAAGTTGACAGATAAAAAACCTCAAATTAAACCACCAATTAAACCACAGACAGGTAGTGGTGCTGATGAAAACGAGGTTTCTGCGACTGGAAATCAAGAAAATAAGAAGAAAAAGAAAAAGAAGAATAAAAGTAAGTATTAAAAAGGACACTTGAATAAAAAAAATTTTAAGTGGAAAATATTATGCACTAATTTTTTTGACTTATTTTTTTTTTCTTTTTTAGAAAAAGCCAATCAACAACAACCAACACAAAAGGAACATCAACAACAAAAGGATAAAATTTTAACAAGTGAAACAATTTCAACAACATCGTCCAGCAGTGGCAGCAATACCATTAAAGGTGAATTAAATGACTCCAGCAGCTCGTCAGCCACTTTGAAGGGTCATTTGTCTAATGCTGGAGATTATGCGAAACAACACAAGCATAACAAAATTAAGGCTCATCCTACAACACATAACCAAAATAAAACCAATAACAACAATAATAAAACAAACAATAAAACGAATAATAATCAGAAAAATTCAAATAATCAACAACATTCACAATCTCAACAGCAGCAGCAACAAACGAATGGTCCAACAGATCGTCCTTACAAACAAACACCTAAAAAAGATCCAGCCTTAGAGCCGTGTGAGTTTGAAGTCAAAATTGCCGACTTGGGCAACGCATGCTGGGTCGACAAACACTTCACTGAGGACATACAGACACGTCAATATCGCTCACTGGAAGTGATATTGGGAGCAGGTTATGATTGTTCAGCCGATATTTGGAGCACAGCTTGTATGGCTTTCGAACTGGCAACAGGAGATTATTTGTTTGAACCTCATTCAGGTGACAACTATTCGCGAGATGAAGATCATATTGCCCACATAATTGAACTGTTGGGTTCCATACCGCCACACATTATATTCCGAGGTGCATATGCAACACACAGTTTCAATCGAAAAGGTGAACTGCTTAATATTACTGGACTTAAGCCATGGGGTCTAGTGGATGTGCTGCACGAAAAGTACGAGTGGGCATTAGATGAGGCTGAAGCATTTGCTGATTTCTTAAAACCAATGCTGGAATTTGATCCAGCTAAAAGAGCTACAGCATCCGATTGTCTTGAACATCCTTGGTTAAGATAAAATAAACTAATTAAACCCTGTCCATCAACATCACCACGACCACCTTTACCACTACGGCCACTATTGTCATTATCATTTTTAACACCCTCTTTAACTTCTACTTCGGCAAAAATTACTACAACCTCGACTTTTTACACATCTTCTTCGTCTTCTTCATCTACTGCTACTTCTACCTCTTCGTCCTCTGGCTCATCGTCTAGACAACTACAAACTCCACCACCTCAAAAATTTCATCCACGTCGTTACTTACCCTGTTTGTCTTTGCCTGCTCATATAGCTGTCGGTACCTGCAGTACAGCCACATATTTGCGATCGCCCTCAATGCCTGCCGCTATTCCGTCTTTGGATAGACCTGCAACGTCTAAGAAGAATAAAAATGCCAACAACCGATCTCCATCTCAATCGCTGATAACATCATTTTGGCGTCTCTCTTCTTCGAAGTCATTATCACCGCAACCGGTAACTGCAACGAATGCTGCGCATAATTTGTGCTGGCGCAAAACTCTGCGTCGCATGTTTAAGAAAAAGTGAGATTATAAACCACACCACAAATTTAATGGGCGATATCTGTTTATCAATCTATATACTTTTTTATGTTAAATCATATATAGTACGAAAAAGATGGTGGTATTTTCTCAATTAACTCCAATTTTTAGGCATCTTAAGTAATTTTAAAATTTAAGTTTTCCTTCTACATTATTGATTTTTTTTCTTTTAATGCAAAATAGACGACTAACAAATGAATATAAAACCGTTTAATATTATTACAAATAGCAGAGATTTCTTCCTGTGTAATTTTTTTTTTTCGTTTTTACCTATTTATTTTAAACAAAAATTGACTACATGGACGACCGATCAAGTTGATGAAAAAATGATAGAAATCTTTATAGAAATTTATTTAATGTTAAAAAGATGCCACTTCTACATATAAAATAAATAAAATACAAAATTATTAATATATATAAAAATACATACTACATTTAATTAAAATAACGTTAGAGCTAAATATAGAGCTGTCTTTAAAAGAACAACAAAAATCTACACATTAATACTTGAACATTTTTCAATATTACAAAATTTGATTAAAATTATTTTGAAAAATTCTATAAAAAAAGTTTTTTTCATAATAATTTTAATGAAATTTCGGGGAAAAACTAAAAAAAATAACATATAAATGTGAATCTATGTATTGTTTTTCTTTAAAAATTTGTTTTTTTTAATCAAATCAAACTTTAACCTGTAAACTTTAATGACTCTGTTTAATAATTATAATGAACTAAAAATAATAAATTAACTTATTTTTCCCGTAACTATTTTCTATTAATTTTTTTATTCTACATGCTAGTTTTTTTTTATTTCCACTACAAATATTTAATATGATTTAATGCGAGGCGAATTTACACCAGGTGAACTTATCTTGCTACGTAAGCAACAGCTGATTACTAACCTTGTGTCAAAATGGTATACCGTCCTGTTGGTTCTGGGGAATCTTAACTTAATTCAATAATTTTCGATAAAAATTGTGAAATTTAAAACTTTTTTAAGTTGTAACATTTCAAAAAAACACAATTTAATATAAAAACAAAATCATATATTTGTTTGAATTTTTGACACAATTTTAATTTCAAAAGATTTTGTTATTCGTGCTTAATTCCCAGTTTTTATTATTGATAAAAACACTTGAAATTTATTGTTGATGGGATAAGCTATTCCTATGCATTTCACTGGTTGCTTAGGCCAGATCATCAGGAAACTTCATCCATAAAGGTTTTAGACAAACTAAAGATATTAAACCAAATAAAACTGTTAAACGTATAAGAATTATAGCAACAGTTCTACTTGTAACAATATCAAAGTTTAAACAAAACACATCAACAATAAACAACAGTGGGTTCATCTCATCTTACATTTCCCCACTACAATTAGTTGAAATTCTCTCAACATTAATTGTAGTTGTAAGTAGGTCAGTGAAATGCATAGGAATAGCTTATCCCATCAACAATAAATTTCAAGTGTTTTTATCAATAATAAAAACTGGGAATTAAGCACGAATAACAAAATCTTTTGAAATTAAAATTTTGTATTCCCAAAAATTGAAATTACTTTTTGATAATAAACAGGCAGTGCACGGCCTAAAAAACACTTAATTGACAACATCTTTTGTAAGTTGTTGTTTTTTTCATTTTGTTTTTCTTAACCTACTTACACCTACAATTAATGTTGAGAGAATTTCAACTAATTGTAGTGGGGAATGTAAGATGAGATGAACCCACTGTTGTTTATTGTTGATGTGTTTTGTTTAAACTTTGATATTGTTACAAGTAGAACTGTTGCTATAATTCTTATACGTTTAACAGTTTTATTTGGTTTAATATCTTTAGTTTGTCTAAAACCTTTATGGATGAAGTTTCCTGATGATCTGGCCTAAGCAACCAGTGAAATGCATAGGAATAGCTTATCCCATCAACAATAAATTTCAAGTGTTTTTATCAATAATAAAAACTGGGAATTAAGCACGAATAACAAAATCTTTTGAAATTAAAATTTTGTATTCCCAAAAATTGAAATTACTTTTTGACACAACGTTAAAATATGTTTCAAAATAAGACCACCTTGTATGAATTCGCCTTGATTTAATGTATTATTTTAAAATTTAAAACCATTTAACAGTTTTTTATTTTTTTTTTTTTAATAAACAGACGTTTATTATGGATTTCTTAGTCTAGAGGGTTTAAACTTTCCTTTGTATAAATCTAAATCGTTTAGAAAGAGCAGGTAATTTTGCACTATTTGTACACTGATATTTATTCATTAGCTGAACACGAGAAAAATTCTGTTAAATCTTCAGTGACCTTCAGTAAACAGAATAACGCTACCAAAAGTACTAGACCGTTATATATATAGCGTCTTTTGAGCCGTAGTATAATTCTGCTATAGTTTGAGCATAGATGAAACTAGATAGATAGATGGATGGATAAACAAAGTTTTATTTTGACTACAAAAAACCAAACTTTAATGAAGTAAAATTTTTCCTATTTCAAAAATAAAACAAGAATTTCGAGAGGAAAATTTAGAAGTTTAAGACCGCCTTGCTTTATTTGATTAAAATATAATAAAGACCAATTTCTCCAAGTTCAATTATAATTAACTAGCAGTTATAACTGTCAAAAACATATTGTTAACTGGAAGTAAAATGTAGTTAGATTTAACTGAACTTAGTGAAATCGGCCGAAATTGGAAAAAATTTAATAAAAAGTACTTCAATATTTTTGGAATAATAAGCGACAACAAAATTGTTTCGTATAAAGAACGTTATAACAAAAAAAAAAATCATTAAAAATATAAAAGAATTATTTTAAATTTTGATATTTATAAATTTATTTGAAATATTCAAAAAAATATGGTTGATGAATTTTTTTATTTGAAATTTTTAAAGAAAAATATCAGCCTTGTTCTGGAAATCGAATTCGAGTGAAATTGAACAAATTTTCAAAATAAACTCGTTTTGAAGGTTCATAAAAATATTTTGTTTTATATATGCCATACTTTGAGTACCGCTTATATTTATTAGAATCAAGGCCCATTGAATAGGTCTGCGCAAGAAGCCTGATGATCAAAGTTTATGTTCTTTTTAGTTGTCAAAAGTTGGGGTACGTTCGTAAATGCATCAAAACTGTGCATCACTGCTGCAGTGATGCAAAGTTTTGTTGCTGATGCGTGATCACCAGTTGCGCTTGTGATGCTGATGCTTTTTTACTGCACAACAGCTGTGCAAAGTTTGAATTTTTGAACACGAGCTAAATTTTTAAATTGAAAAAAAATTTTTCAACAATAGCGATGACAAATTTTATTAAAAATATTTAACCAAAAAGTAATAGTTTTCTTATAAATTACATGAAAAAGCTTAAAAAAAGAAAAATAAAATAATTTTTTTTATGTTAAAAGTTATTGCATCAGGAAATTAACTGATGCAATAATTGCCAATATTTGCTGCAGAGCTGCGGCATCACTGCATAAAAAAACTTTTGACATATGAAAGTAATGCCAAGTTTCTTACAAGTGATGCATTTACGAACATCCAACTTTACTAATGCGCAACTGATGCGCAGCAACTGCATTTACGAACGTACCCTTGTTTACATTTTGCTTACATGTGCATGTATATGTTTGTTTACGATTATTGTTTTTTTTCACACAAATTTAAGTGCTGGTTCACACAAGTCAAGTTTGACTCTTCAAGTCTTGATGTTTTAGGAGAGAAGGGGGAAAAAATGCCATTTCTTCTCCCCTCTCTCCTAAAAACTCAAGACTTGACGAGTCAAACTTGACATGTGTGAACCGGCACTAAGTTCCGTTGATTTTATTGCATTATTGTTCAAATTTTTTGTGTTATTTTCGGTTGCAATTTAGCATTGTTTTCACTTTTTTAATTTTATTTTAAGTGTAAAAGAAATAAATTATTTTTCTAATTTTACAAAAATTTGAAATTGTTTTCTACATGCAAATGTTAGTTTACGTTTATGTTATGCCACACATACACGTTTTTTCCTTTTGCTTTGTATATGTATGTGCTAGTAAGTTTTTGATAACTAAAAAGAAATTTTACACAAACAAAATACATGTCGTTTTTTGTTTTTGTTCAAGTAAGCAGATCTGATAGATGGGCCTTGATGAGAATTACTCAAAAAGCATGAAAAACTACTGCGATTTTTAAAAAAGTTGAACCAAGGCCCATTGAAAAGGTCTGCGCAAGAAGCCTGATGATCATTGTTTTCGTTCTTTTGAGCTTTAAAAAGTTGTTTACATACACGTTTTTTCCTTTTGCTTTGTATATGTGGTAGTAAGTTTTTGACAGCTTAAAAGAAAAATTTTTTTGTTTTTGTACAAGTAAGCAGACCTGATAGATGGGCCTTGAGTTGAACTGAAAATTTCCTTCAACCCGCTTGCCATGTTCTGGAATATGAATGTCAAAAATTTTAAATTTTATTTTTAAATATATAAAGAAATAGAGAATATTTCTATAAAAATTTTAAGGCTTAAATCTAGTTTACCGACGCAGCTCCAAATAAAAAAAAGTACGTAGGGGGATAGAAAATTGAAAAATAAGAAGAAAAAATTAATTAAAAATATTGGCGCAAACGCTTAGTTTTCGAGTTATGGACGTTTTTAGTTTTCATAGAAATATGTGATTTGGCTTAAGTGCAGCTTAAAGGGCAACGAAAAAAAATATGCCACCCGATTCAGAATAAAAAAAAAGAAAAAACCCAAAATTTAAATTTAAGGGGGCTGAGGCCCGTGGGGCCTTCTGGAACCAAAAAACTGCCCCGCCCAATTAGTGATATGTGTGGGTACTCAAATTAAAGGTAATTTACTCACGATTGCCAATATGTATTTTGTTTTTGTATTCGCATAATATTTTCCTCTTTAGGTTAACGGGGTTTGTTATACCATAGAGGAGAAAATCTTTGCGCCCGGCCGAAGGCCGGCTATGCAGAGGAGAAAATCCTTGCGCACGGCCACAGGCCGGCTATGCTGAGAAGCTTTAGTCAGCGAAGCCAGTATTTGTTATTCTATAGAGGAGAAAATCCTTGCGCCCGGCCAAAGGCCAGTATACAGAGAAGCTTAAGTTAGCGAAGCCGGTGTTTGTTGTACCATAGAGATAAAAATCTTGCGTTCGGCCGAAGGCAGGCTAAGCACGAAGTTTTTGTTTGCGACATTGGTGGTTGTTATTTTATAAAATTTATATTACACTTTTATTTAAATAAATTATAGTTACACTTCGTATACACAAATTCTATATATCCAGAAAAACCTTGTCAAAACCTTCAGAATGATACCAATATTGGACATGTACCTTTAGAAATGTAGTGGAAACATTACATATTTCTATGAAAACTACAAACGTCCATAACTCGAAAACTAAGCGTTTGCGCCAATTTTTTTATATAATTTTGTCTTCTTATTTTTCAATTTTCTATCACCCTACGTACTTTTTTTTGGAGCTGCGTCGGTAAACTAGATTTGTTCCAATTTTAAGAATACAAATTTAAAATATTGATTGAAATACATACTGCCGTATTCATAAAAAATTAAAATGGGTTTGAAATGAATTTTAACAACATTTAGAACAAACAAATAAAGTAAAAATAAATCAAGTTTATTCCGAATAAAAATAATTTAATTTAATTTCGAAGCAACATGATTTAATGAAAAACAATCAATATTCCTTAAAAAGAAATAATACTTACGGCCAATTTCCCAAAGTTCAGTTATAAATAACTATTAAAGTATCACTATAAAGTAAGAGTAAGTTTTAACTGAAATTTGTGAAATTGACCGTTAATAAGATTTTGTTCGTCGTGCTAAATTCCAAATTTTTATTCTTGATAAAAACACTGAAATTTATTATTGGAGGATAAGCTAATTTCTATGCGCATTTCACTGGTTGCTTAGCCCAGATCATCAGGAAACATTCTCCCAAAAATATTTTAGAAAAGCCAAATTTATTAGCAAATAAAAATGCAGAGTGAATGAGAATTGCAAACATTCAAAAAGTCTTATTTAAAAAAATATCAAAGCTTGAGAAAGTTAGTTTTATTTCAATTTATTAAATACATATGTTTGATACATACATGCCGTTACTTAAAACGCAAAAGGCCCTAACTAACCAAAAATTAATAATCGACTTTTTCACTGATTCTGATGTCACAAAATATAACCGGCCCTATCTACAAAAGATTATATGATAAACGCTAAAAGGTCTAACTAACAGTTTGCGTAATATGCAACATGTCAATTGTCACAACAACTGTTTAGGTTTTACAAGAAAAACAAATATAAACAGTAGTGTCCGACCGAACGCACTTTTTGATACCGAACCCGAACTTCGGTAAATTTTGACAAGTTCGGCCGAACCCGAACTTTTTGCTAATAAATCTGAACAATTGTACCTTTTTTAATGTATTTATTTAAAACAAAATAAAATTTCGGGAAATTATTACATTTACACTTTTGGAAGGATGCAACATGAACAGATAAATTGCACTTTATAGTAGTCAAAACTATTTTATAGTTAAAAAATAATTAGTAATTGCTTTTTTTTAAGACAAAAAATAAAAAATGGTCAAGATTAATACAGTATAGGTTAGGGCTATAACTTTTTCACACTTTTTGCGAAAATCAAAAACGGCATAGTATAGTCGTGTAGAACATAAAAATTTATTAATAAAAAATATGATACATTTTTCGGATTGTTCAAAAACGCAGGGATCGGGTTGAAGTTTGAAAACAACCATTTTATCTCACTGAAATTTAAAAAAAATAAACACCTGATATTTGTATATATTCCTATAAGTATCACTTAAATGCTATTTTGGAATATATCCACTGCTTTAGATTTAAAATTTTCCTACGGTTTACAATTCATCGCGGTTCAAAATTTCTTAGAAGGTTTTAGGTTTTTTTCGTAAAACGATGGGAGACAACTGTTTTCATTACTAAAACATTCCTGGCCACTCTAGTATACATATTAGTACTCAAACCTGTACAATGTATTTTTTGAATTCGTTGGGGTGTATTTGCTCTAAGTGGCGTTTAATATTGGCGGTAGTTTGTTTGCTTGGCAATGATCTCCCCATTGACATATGTCTGGCGCAACATTTGCATGGATTGGATGACATTTTTATCTGGAAATATGTATACTATAAAGTTTGTTTTGTGGTTCACCCAAAACTATAGATTATCTTACCATTCGCAGAATACAAATAGAGAGTATTTTTTTGCCAAATAAAATTTAACCGTTTTTTGTTGTTGTATTTTTAACCTTTTTCTAAAAATTACACATATAAACCATTTTACACTTAAGCATTTTATTTAGTCATCGCTGTATTTTTTCGAACTAATAATCATAGAGAAAAATAGTTGTATTGATTTCGTATTATTTTCATAAACAATGATGCCAAATTATAATTTGAAATTATAATAAATATGTTATTTCATAAAAAAGTTCGGTGTTCGGTAAAGTTCGGTAAAAATTTCGCCGAAAACCGAACTTTGACCGAATATCATTTTTTGCCAAACTCCGTAACCGAACCCGAACATTCGGTCGGACACTAATAAACAGTTTAATTAATATGCCCATATTACGATTTCCAACTCAACTCAGTTGAGTTAAAATTAAAACAACTGCTAGTGATTATTTGTAATTTGTTAATACTTTTGTTTACCGGACTACAACCAAAGCCGCCTATAAATTTAAATCTATAGTCTTTGCTATAACAGAGTTGTAAACCATAATACAAAAACTCCGCAAAATTTTCAAAATGTTACGGCCTTTTACGTTTTAGGTAACAATATGTATAATAAAAAATATCATAAAGAAAATAACTTTAGCTGAATATCTTTTTTTTCATCTTTAGTTTTTTATTTCAAATATTTTCAATTTCAACTTGAAATTTTTTGAATTTACTTCAATTAAATAAAACTTGTTAAATTTTTCCATCCAATAAAAATAATATTTAACTATGATAAATTTCATAAACGATTTTTCTGTAGTTTGTTTTATTGAAAGGAATAATAAAAACAATTCACACCTTCCGTCAATGAAAAGTGACCAGTTTTTGCTCTAGAAACTTTGCTTCTGTTTCATGGATTTTTTAAGTAAACAAAGAAAAAATTCAAGGGAAATTTTATTTACGGAAAGGGTTATTATTTTTAGAATGTCGGAATATTTTTATTTTTGTTATTTACCGCCTGTTCAACCATTTTGAACAATAACGTTCGCGTAGTAAATTTCTATTAAAAACACTGCATTAAAAACATGTTTAATATAAAATTCTATACAAATGTTTACGTTCGAAATTCTTGAACAGGCAGCTAAACATATTTTCAAATGTGCTTCTTTGAGTATTGAGGGTAATAGGACAGTTACGATAAAGCTTTATAAATTAAATAAAGCGCATTTCAAAAAAGGTTTAAATAATAAAATACTTTATTTTTCAATGTACAAAACTACAAGTATAATTTTTTGAACATGCAAGTTTCTTGCAAAAGTATTAAAAAGTATGTTTTTAAAATTTATTCTTTGTCTATAATTTTTTCTAAACCATTTTTATGCAATGCACTCAATATTTTAAACACACTTTTTTTGTAAAGCATTTTATTATAATAGCAAAAAATCAGTTGAAGCTTAAATTAAAACGTCTCGAGTTAAAATTTTTAATTTTTTTTTTGTTGTTTTAATTGTATTTTTATGATCATTAAATACCTTTAATATTGATATTTTCCATAAAAATGCCTCTTGTTTATTTTTCATATCATTGCAATACTAAAATACAATACATGAACACGGATTTTATTAAAAAAAAAAATTCAAAATTAAACACCAACTTAAAAACGCGTTTTTATAAAAATTAAAAGAAAGTATGGACATGTTATTCAAAATAAAACATTAGACAACGTAACGAATAATTTACGGATAAAAAGGGATTTTATAATTTGTAATAAGAAACTTAATAGAATTAAAAGAAAAACAATGATACACTAAACACGTACATACATACATACATACAAATGTAGCAAAAACAGTAGTAAATATTATTGAATTAAATAAAGAATTAGCAATGAAATTACAAAAAAAAATTGCGTTTCTTTAAAAATTGGTTTTTTTTAAAACATGATTTACCGTAGGAACACAATTGCACAGTATGAACGTAGCACAGATTAGTAAACTGTGGAACGTAGTAGCAATAGCTGGTGCAAATGAAAAAGCGTATCTACATACGTCGTACGTAGATACTAGGTATGCCAATCAGGACAGAATTTTGCAAATCCCGGGATTCGGGATTTAAAAAAATCAAATCCTGCGATTTTACAGGAAACGGAGATTTTTCGGTATTCGGGCTTTTTGAAATTTAAAAGATAAGTGCTAATAAAGATAATTATAAAAAAAAAAACGTCTTTAAAACAGCTTTACAAACAATAATATAATGTTATTTTTATTACAAAAATTTTTAAAAACTGAAAATTGTGATTTTTTCTTAATTAATGATTGATTAATTTAATTAAAAATATGATAAACAAAAACAACGTACGATTTCAAACAACGTGTTAATTGATTCAATTAAAAAAAAATACCATAAAATCTATAATTTATTCAATTACCTCAGTTGATTCAAACTAAATAAAAAAGTAATAATTATTGTTATTGAATAGAGCAAACAAGTAACTCATTTATTTGTAAGATTTTATTAAAATTTTTATTATTTAAATGAACTAGCTGGCCCGGCAAACATTGTTTTGCCATATAACCTATTTCTTTCAGATTTTACAGTAACTGCATGCCAAATTTTAAGAAAACCGGTTGATTAGTTAAGAAAATAATAAAATTATAGGCTTTAGTTCTTTCCAGATGTTACACTATTTGTCCGCCAAATTTCAAGAAAATCAGTTGATTAGTTAAGAAGATATAGGAAAGGGAGCTTTTACCCTCAAATAATAAAAACTATAGGCTATAGTACTTTCCCCTTTCTTTTACCCTTCTTGCCCTATTTCACATCCTATTTAAGAAAACCCGCTCATTAGTTTAAAAGATATAGGGAAGGGGAGCTTTTACCGCTATTGCCCTGTCTCACGCCCTATTCCCTATTTCCTTTCAGATATTACAGTGTCTGCATGTCAAATTTTAAGAAACCCGGTGGATTAGTTTAAAATATTGGGGAGGGGGAGCTTTTACCTCTATTACCCTATTTCACGCCCTAAAGTAATAAAAATTTGAGGCTATAGTTCTTTCCAGATGTTACCCTATTTTCCTGCAAAATTTTAAGAAAATCGGTCGATTTGTGAAGCAGATACAGGGAGGGGGAGCATTTACTCCTCTTGCCCTATTTCACGCCCTATTCCCCATTTTCTTTCAGATTTTATAGTCCTGCATGCCAAATTTTAAAAAACAGGTTGACAGCTAAGAATATATAGGTAGGGGGAGCTTATGCCCTATTTTGCGCCCTCTAGCTATATAAAATATACTCTACGACCTATTCTCATACCTAACGAAAACACATACAAAATTTCATAAAAATCAGTCAAGTCAAAATGGAGGGCATTTTGTTGATATTTTAATAGGAAAATCTAAATGCTATATCTCCGGAACCACTGCGCCGATTTCATGCAAACTTCACATAAACAATATACAGACTATCCCCAACGTACCCCAACGTTTTTGTTTAATAGGTCTAACCGTTTTCGTAGTTAGTGGTGACATCAAAGTGTACACTTCTTTTTATATATAAAGAAGATTAAAATGAAAATTCGAAATTTAATTTCGATATTAATTAAGCCTAGATTACACTATCTCACAAGTCATACGTATTCCATAATACTTTGTGAGATAGAAATCTAATGAGTTTTGTTGCGACGGCAAAAAATCTAATGTAACATGACAGTTTGTATTCACACCATCACACAAAGTATAAACACTAACACATGAAAAAAAAGCAACCCTGATCCAATGAAAAGTATTATTGTTTAGAAATTTTTCAAAAAACGTATGGGATGTCAAACTTTTTTCATAATACTTGTCATTTTCGTGACACATTGCATTCACACTATCACACTTTGTCATATTACTTGAGTTTTTGACATGTTTTAATACAAATTATAAAAGTGTAATCTAGCCTTTACCAAAATCAATTTTTCAGTTAACAATAAAAATCTTATGGTGTTTTCTTTTCTAAAAAATCTTAATGCATTGTAATTGTGTATTACATATATACGGTAGGTCCTATGCCCACTCTCGGAAAACACTTTAATAATCCTTACCCTGAATTTGGTGCACCAGTGGAATGTTTTGTGCATTTCAAAAGACAACTTTTTCTTTAATTAATTTTCTTCTTTAACAGCCGCGAATAACGTTGTAAAAGCCACTTTTTGCAAAATCTGTTTTTTGCAGATAACCGTTAACAATACTCTCGTACACTGTTTAAACCTCAAATCACCCAAAATTATGCACCTTAAAGCCTCTAAAAAGCACATACAAAGAGTCTGCTAGTGGAAGAACGTTGTAAGTTACTTAAAAATGATACAAAGTAAATGGTTTTAAACTTAGAATAACGTTTTAAAAGCCACCAGTCTGATGCTTTGCGTAGTGGAAGAACGTTTTAAATGACATCGTGATTGTGGATATGAAACGTTTTTCCACTAAAAAAAAGTTATAAACTGTAAATTTGCATGTAATTTAAGTTTTAAATTTGTTGATATTTTGCATAAAAATTTTTATTATCATTATTTTTAATAATCTAAAAAAAAATAAATAATCTTGCCTGTTAAAAACGTTTTTTTGCTCTCCTGAAAAAAAATTATTTTGTAACTTAAAACGTTATTCGCGGCTGTGCTTCAATTATCACTTTCTTTAATTATTATTGTTATTGTTGGACACGCTTAAAAAGAACAACAACGTTTAACTTTATTTCTTTCGTTTTCAATGACAGTAATAACAGAGTCAATCAAATAAATATTAACTGCCTGGCCCACAATGTCAACAAGAACATTTATACATTCGTACATTTATGCTGAAAACAAAAACAAATTTAAGTTTTTTATTATTGTTTTTAATATATGTAAATATACAAAAAAATGTTCTTGCCGACTTTGTGAGCAAGAAAGTAAAGATCAATATTGTGTTCCCCATCCTCTCAAGGGGAATGTCATAATGAATTTTTTTTTTATAAAAAAAGGTAAAACAAAAAAATTAAGTTAAAAATTTAAATCCTTACTCGCGATTAGCATCCCAAGTAGATACGCAAAATAAAAAATATATAAACAACATTTTAAATAAATTTGTTTTTTTGTCATGGTAGAATAAGTCCAAGGCATACAGGGGTGTTCTGGAAATCGAAAACGCAAGAATTTGGAAGTGGTTTTTAATACACTTAATATCTAATTTTTATAAGTTATGTTATAAAATTCTGTTTAATAGAGAAATATTTGTATAATATTCGGTGGCATGCCATAACTTCCAGTGTCATAGTGTCCATGGACGTTATGACACTTTTGAAAGTGTCTTAGTGTCCTATGACACTTTCACAATGACACTGGACGTTATGACATGCCACCTAATATTCGTCATAAAATTCTCTTATTACAGAAATCTAATGAATATACCTGGTACTTATTATACCATGCTTTTTTGTAATATTATTTTTAAATGAAAACAAAATACGTGTAAGACGGAAATTGTGGGTGAATGGAGCGTCTTTTCAGTAATTTAAGGAGTGTTCCTAGCATTAAAATGCAAACTTTTAGGCTAAATTATTAAGAATAAGGTAATAGGGACATTTAAGATCTGGCCTTGTTTAAGTTAAACTTTTGTTAATTAAAATATTTTACATATAATTAGTACCTATTGTGGTTATTTTTTTTTTTACATATTTTTAATGATCATATTTAAATTATCCCTATCATTTACAGATGTCTAAAGAATTAATGGGCACCAATAAGAAATTGGTCAAAGCAAGAATTGTTAACTGGCAGTTTTTATTTTTTTTAATACAATCGATAAAAAAATACCAAGTTGCCTTAAGTAAATTTTTTATAAATTTTTTTTTTATCAGTTCAGAAACATACTGAAGAGCAGGTTAGTTTAAAAATTCGTTTATGTTCGATTATAATAACTACAATATTATAATAAAAGTGTTTATACCTACAACAATAACAAAAGAAGTATAAATCTAAATAACAGAAAAAAAGTTTAACTATTTCAAAATATGTTTATGCACTTATTTAAGAACACAAAAATTAAATAAAATATATGTACCTAGTACATACCTACAAGAAAAAATTTTATTTATTATGTGTAACTTAAACTGCATAGATCTATACAAACATACTTACATATGTATGTATGTATTTAATGCCAAAGAAGTAGTGAATGGCAATGGAAAATTAGATACATACATATTACATACATACATACAAACTACTAATTAGTTAAAAATTAATAAAGTGAAAAAAACTTAAGAAAAATATATTAAAATTAAAAAATAAAAAAGATTTGTTTTAATCGAAGTTTTTTAAGCCCAAATTTATGCAAAAATAATTATAAAAATAACCTCTTGGGCTGGGTTCTTGAGATCTCAGGTTTAGTTAATCTGAAAACAGATTTGTGCCGTCATTACCAAGTTTGTATAAAAAATTTTGACGCAACAGCTTAGTTTTGCATAAAAGGTTGATCTTTAATCAAGTAATAAACAAAAAGTCACATTTTGCGGGAAAGATCCAAGTTTCAGACTACTTTTACCTACGTTTGAACTTAATGCACATCTCAAAAACCCGACCTAACTGTTTTAAATTAAAATTGAATTTTTTTAACAAAAATATTAGATATTGCCTTTACCACAGCTGAAAATATAAGTTTGTCTTTCCGATTGTAATTTCTACAGTATTGATGTTAGACCCTATAAAGAACATACATACACGGAAATAATTATTAACTAATTCACCAGAAAATATAGTTTGTACCGAGAAAATTTTGCACCATTTCTTATTGTTAACAAATGTGTGGTTTGGTTTAAGCAAAAAGTTATGGCTCAAAGCGAACTAAAACTTACTTAAATATGCTAAAAAAAAATCATTTTAATTCTATAGTTACTAGGGAGATCGATTATTCGACTTTTTTCAATAACCGGTTTTCGAATATTCCGAATAGTTGCTATTTTAAAAAACCCGGTTTTCGGGTAAGCATTTTTAAAATAACCGGTTAACCGGTTTTAATTCGAATACATAAACTTACAAAAATCAAATTAGTTTTTGTAATAAAAAGGTAATTAAAATAAAAACAAAACAATTCACGAAGGTAAGGAACCAACAAAATACATAGATATGACTTAAGCTATGTTCAGACCTAGTATTGGGCAAAATCTTTCATTTATGTGAATCTTTCATTCTCTTTCAGAAAGGTTAAGTGAATTAATTCATTCTTTTCTTTCACCTTTCTAAATCACAAACAGCTTTCAGAATGAAGTGTCACGTTCGTTTGAGGAATGATTAAATTGATATTTTTAAAACAAAAACGCATTTTTATAGTCAATGGAAATTAGATTTAAAGAGTTGTTTTAGAAAAATGTAAGTATAAAATAAGCACACATTTAGTATGTTTAAGTATGTATGTAAAAGTTCAGATTGCTCTTATTGTCATTCGCTAAAAAAAGTTAAAAAAAAACTTAATTTCAATAAAAGTTCAATAGAAGGGAAGAAGCATAACAAACAAGATAGACATAAAACAGAATATGAAAGAATACAAGATGAAACCGAAAGATGAAAGAAATGGAAAGAAAATACGGAAATATTTCATTCTTTCACTTAAGTGAATCATTCAGTTGAAGTAATTCATTCAAGAACGACACAAGCCTATTCAGACCTAACAAATATTTGACAATATAATCTTTAAAACCATGTGAGATGAGGCCATGATGGCTTTATTGCTCAATTGAATGGGAGATAAAGCCATAATGGCCTTATTGCCCAATCATTGTGAGGTAAGGTCATATTTAAAATTTTGCGAAATGAGAAATATAGCCATATTTTTTCGCAAATGAGAGATAAAGCCATATTTTTCAGAATATTGTTATGCATGGTGTCAACATTCTGTAAAAGGGAAAATCCTTAGTTATCATTGAAAAACATTTTTTATTCTTGTGACGCACGCAGGAAAATTTTATTCAGCGGGTCGTCACGCAGAAAAACTTTAGTATGCGAAGCCAGATTTCAATACTTAACTTTATTGTCTCCGGAACTGAAATGAGAAATAAAGCCATTTTCTAACATTGCTAATGTGAGCTAAGGCCATTCAAATAAAAAAAAACAAAAAAGGCTTTATCTAAGACGACCAGATTTTGAAAATAAAAATAGAGGACATAAAGAAAAAAAGTAAAATAATTTTTTGACTTCAAGATTTTTTTACATATTTTACAGACAAATTTACATTCCCATATTAATAAATGTAAAGAAAATTTAAAAAGAATTACATATCGTCGGCTTAATATGCAGACCTGCGAAATCCACTTTTTAAGTAAATTGAGATTTGATGCCGTGTGGTAGAGAAATATATGCCTCATCGACCAGCAAGTAGTTATTCTTCAATTTGAGTCTTGAAGTGTGTCAAATCAACTATATTTTTGGTTCTCCTCTCAAGCAGTAAATAGGAAAAATAAAAAGTTTTTCCTGTAAAATTTGTTGAAAGGGAGTTAGCAGGTTTGCATATTAAGCTGACGATGTATAAAAATTTACATTTACTTAAGTAAAATTAGTTAAAAAAAAAAAAAAAAAAAACAACTAAACTTTAATAATCATTGCAAAAAAGTATTCAAAATTTTATACTGCAAGTATATGAGAGTCCAGTAGGAGTATGAACAGAGCAAGCATGGCAGAACATTTTCCATACGATTGCACAGAAAAAACCGTTGATCACCGTGAAATAAAATTTTTATTTTAATTTATAAAAATAAAAGCAAATATTGGTCATGCTTCTAAAAATAAAGAGGACAAAGATGATAGATTATGAAAAAAATATGATAAAAGAGGACACAAATTTTATAGAGGACAGCCAGTTAAAAAAGAGGATTGTCCTCTAAAAAAGAGTACGTATGGTCATCTTACTTTATCTCCCTATTGAATAAGAGAGAAAAAGCCATCATGGCCTTATCTACCATGGTACTAAAGCACCCGAATAAAACAATGTCATGGAGGGATTTAAATTGGGGGGTGATTTAATGCCATGTGAGATAAGGCCATGGTGGCTTTATCTTTCATTCAATAGGGAGATAAAGCCTTTTTTCCATTTGAATGGGAGATAAAGCCATTAGGCTTTATCTCTCATTTGCAAGAAAAACAAGTTAGAGTGCTATATTCGGCTGTGCCTAATCTTTGATACCCTCCACCGACAGTTCGAATGTTTAAGGAGTAATATCTGTATGATTTTATTATTATCTTAAACTGTGACGATTTGTTATTAATTATGGTTTTAGGCGACTAAACTGTTTTCCGGTAGTAGGGTTTATATGGGGCCTAGGGTAAATTACACAGTACAATAGCCAATCTGGGGGGTGAGAAATTCCAAGTCAGGGTGATGGTACTAGGTCAGTATAGTAAAACCCTCAAAGCGTTTGGCATTTCACAAGATTCAGCTCCATCATATTATGATTACACCATAAAAAGCAGTTATTAAGATCCGATTGAAGATAAAAATGATCCGAAAAAAAATACCTAGAAAAGGGGAAATCCCCTACTGTTGGCATCACTGAATGTGGGTGTATTCTTTCAAATAACAAACAAAAGTCCGACGATTTTCACCGATCGCTTAAAAAAAGTCACAAAAATTGCAGTGCAGGTTTGTGATAAAATCTGCTGCATACATCCAGGCTTGAAAATTTTTTTGCACTTATCAATTATGTTTTTTCACTTTGTCTTTCTCTTTTCTGTTGACCTTTTTCAGCACAACTTGAAGGACAAATGTACACATAGAGCTCGTGCCTTAGCTTTAACAATAATTAGTATTGTGGTTATTTTGTTGAACTATTTATGGTTTTTAATCCAAATTTTTAATATTTTTAATTAGGCTTAAGTTCATGAAATTTAATTTTTATTAAATTATTTTTGTGAAGAAAGGAATTTTACAACATGAAAATTAATTAAAATTGTTATTGATAATCTTTCATTCTTGACGTGGCTCGGGCTCGAACCCTGGCCGGCAGGTTACCATGACATGTTTCGATCGCAACCACTCGATCTCCTCAGATGGATTTGCCGTCTTACACTCGCAGCCATCGACGACTGCTGACGTCACTAGTCAAACATCAATCCTTAAACCAAATTGTATTTTTTTAACATTTGGTAGATCGAAATTTGCTTTCCTGAATGATTATTCATTCTAATTGATTTTACATGTTTTTTCCTTTACTTCTGTTTTTTCGTATTTTCGTCAAGAATTTTTCTTGAAGTCCAAGTACATTTTTTGTTTTTTCACTTTGTCTTTCTCTTTTCTGTTGACCTTTTTCAGCACAACTTGAAGGACAAATGTACACATAGAGCTCGTGCCTTAGCTTTAACAATAATTAGTATTGTGGTTATTTTGTTGAACTATTTATGGTTTTTAATCCAAATTTTTAATATTTTTAATTAGGCTTAAGTTCATGAAATTTAATTTTTATTAAATTATTTTTGTGAAGAAAGGAATTTTACAACATGAAAATTAATTAAAATTGTTATTGATAATCTTTCATTCTTGACGTGGCTCGGGCTCGAACCCTGGCCGGCAGGTTACCATGACATGTTTCGATCGCAACCACTCGATCTCCTCAGATGGATTTGCCGTCTTACACTCGCAGCCATCGACGACTGCTGACGTCACTAGTCAAACATCAATCCTTAAACCAAATTGTATTTTTTTAACATTTGGTAGATCGAAATTTGCTTTCCTGAATGATTATTCATTCTAATTGATTTTACATGTCATGGTAACCTGCCGGCCAGGGTTCGAGCCCGAGCCACGTCAAGAATGAAAGATTATCAATAACAATTTTAATTAATTTTCATGTTGTAAAATTCCTTTCTTCACAAAAATAATTTAATAAAAATTAAATTTCATGAACTTAAGCGTAATTAAAAATATTAAAAATTTGGATTAAAAACCATAAATAGTTCAACAAAATAACCACAATACTAATTAATTATGATAAATTTAAGTCTTATACTTGCAAAATGCTGGACCTAGGTCAAAAACAGGAAGTTTTACTTTATAAAGTCGGATATGTATTTTGTAATCTTTATGAGATAAATTATGAAGAACTTGACAAGCTCATTTCACTAAAAAAATTATTTTTAACATCGAGCTAACATTAAGAATTAAGGATCGGTTTTAGTTTTTGCAATACCCGAGGTGTCCTATTTTGGGAACCTATGGAGCCTCTCCTGATAAGTCTATGGACCTTAAATAAAAAACTTAAGCTCGACTACAACTCTTTAATTGTCACCTTAAATTGCATTCTAATCGGAACAACCGTTTCCAAGTATAGAATTATTTCCACTTTTTTTTAAACATTTTTTACATTGTGCAGCGTTCATATAATAAAAGCGAATCCCTTACAATCTGGCTTACGTCCTATTCAACTAAGAAAATGTAAGCATTTGCAATGCATCATGGTGGAATAAGCAGGTGGCATCGTGGCGGCAACAAATACAACATTACAACAAAAAACGAAATACAACAAAAATCAAAGCGTGCCGCTGAACGTGATGAAATAAATAAATTTTTAGCCAATTGTTACGTAATTATGGTCAATATCTTATTTATTTTAATTAAAAATTATTAAAAACATTTTTCATTTTTCGAATTTATTCTATGAGCTAAATTTCAGTTATGTATTTTATAAAGCTTTTTGTAATAGTTCTATTCTTTATAAAATACATAACTGAAATTATTAAAAACTTTAATAAAACACAATAATCACAGCACAAAACGTGGACTTTTTGTAAACATAAACAAAACTTTGACATAAACCTAGACAAACAATGCAAGAGCAAAAAATCGTCATCTGGCGTAGTCTTGCCACCTGTTTACTTCACCATGCAATGCATTGAAGCCTGGGGTGTAATCACCGCATTCGATATCAAGTATTATATCGAATAAACTATCGTATTTTTCTGCATACGATAGACACTGACGTATCGAATATAAAATCTCGAGATGCGTAATGTCCGGTTACTCGATATCGGATGCTGTTATTTCAAATTCAATACATTTCATTCGATATCGAGTGTCATGACATTAAAATAAATAATTTCGATCAACTTTGCTCGATATCTTATGCGGTGATTATACCCCTGTTATTTCGCAAGAATATCATTGTTTTTATAATACACAATTTAAAATATGCGGATAAAGTTTAATTACACAGTGCAACAAAATTCGGGTCATCGCCGCCAGCCTCAATACATGCAACGCGAAATAAAACTAGACTATTGGTAGTGCAAATTTGCCAAAGAGTTTTGAAAATTTAGCTCGGGTTCCCGAAATATCGGGGCCTAAAGTTTTTGAATTTCTTGAAAGGCGTTCGGTACAAGTCAAAAAAATACTTAATGTACTTCTGAGCTATAAGACTATTTCAGATGTCTTCAGTAGAATTGTATGGCGATTCTTTTCTTAGAATATATTAACCCTCTAACACATTTTTTAAGGGGTAATTTTTGTCCTTTTTTTAACTTCCGCACATTTTCAGCATCAAATGTCACTAGGGTTCTTCTAAGACCAAAAAATCGTGCAATGTATGTAAAACGAATTTTCGAAATTACGGGCCTTGAAATTTTTGAATTTTTCGAAAATTTGTTTTCAATACATTGCACGATTTTTTGGTCTTAGAAGATCCCAAGTGTAATTTGATGCAGAAAATATTCGTCGAACATTTTAACCCTCTAAAGTGACGTTTTATTATACTTTTGTCTGGAAGTTAAAAAAAGGACAAACATTACGCCTTAATATAAGCGTTATAGGGTTAATATATTCTAAGAAAAGAATCGCCATACAATTCTACTGAAGACATCTGAAATAGTATTTTAGCTGAGATGTCTTTGACTTGTACCAAACGCCTTTTCAAGAAATTCAAAAATTTCAATGCCCGAAATTTTTAAACGCCCAATTTTATGCGTTTAAAGATGGTTTATATTTTTAGTGATTTATAGATTTGTTGGTTTAAAAACATTTTAAACTAAAAATAGAGCTTAACTTGCTCTGATTTTTTAGCCCTTAGAGTTATTGAAAAAACTCTAAAATTATTATTTTGCCGATAGCCTATTCGAATATAAACTTACGATATGAAAAACTGAATTTAAATAGAATTGGTGAAATTGGTCATAATCAACGAACACTTGAGTAACTATTAGGGTGATCGATCGAATAGTATTCGACCGGTTTTAACCGGTTATTTTAGTTTTGCCCAAATCGAATATTTTAAAATGTCCATTTTTGGAATATCGAATAAACCGGTTATTTTAGTAATTTGTAATTTATATATGTTTTCCTTACTTTTGTTAAAAATGTACCCGTAATTTAAGTATTTTTAATCACATTTAATTAGTCCACAAGCTTGACATAAATATACGCCAAGTAAAACTTGACGCTGGTCTAAGTAGTTTTTAAGAGACTGTCAATAATACTTTACTAAAATATGCTGCCAATAATGAATGAAAACTCTTACAGCCATACCTAAAAAAGAGCGGAAAGCATCTTCTAGCTGTCAAAAATTCTCATGCCCATACAATTTGTATGAAGCATCCCTAAATAGCGCGGCGTTAACGCTTTAGAATTGGAAAATCCGATTTTAACAGAGCGATTAATAGTGAAGTTGGCCGCTTTGTTAATAAATAATGTCAATTTAGCTATTTTTTCGACAATCTAGCGGTTTTTATACCCTCCACCACAATTAGTTGTGAAGAGACCCCATAAAGTATATATATTCTGGGTCCTTGAGTAATTCTAAGTCGATTTAGCCATGTCCGTCTGTCTGCCCGTCTGTCCGTCTTTTGAAAACACGCTCACTGTCGAACAACTCAAAAGAAATTAACAAACTTAGTGCCAAATTGCTTGTACTTATCCTAAGCAGTTTGGGATTGAAATCCAGCAAAATCGGTTCAGTAGGACCAGAGCTATGAATCAAAATGTGGAAACACCACCAAAAAAATTGAAAATTTTGTTACAAAAAATAACATAAATGCTGGAACAAGGCACGGAATGAGATAAGATTTTGCAAAAATTTGTTTTATTTGACTGGCAATCACGCTGTTAAATTTCGTGAAGATCTGTCCATAATTTACCCTAAGCCCCATATAAACACTACTCCCGGAAAACAGTTTAGTACGCTTAAAACCGTAAAAAATAACGCTAGCGCAACAAAATTTGGTACGTCACAGTTTTTTAGGACTAGAAATAACACTGTCCATAATTTGCCTTAGGCCCCATATAAACCCTACTACCGGAAAACAGTTTAGTACGCCTAAAACCGTAAAAACTAATGAAATCATAACAAATTTTTGATCGTCACAGTTTTATAGGACTATAAATAATACTAAGAAATTTCGTGAAGATCGGTACATAATTTACCCTAGGCCCCACAGAAACCCTACTCCCGGAAAACAGTTAAGTACACCTAAAAACTGTCGAACAAAAACCGAATATTTGTGTACAACTTTTCGCTTTTTGAGTTGGTTTGCCAGTGATTTAATGAAACGGAAATAAAAGCAACAGGTTTTTTTCAGCCAATAAGTTAGGTAAGGTTCCATGGGCAGCCATCGAGAGACAGCTCACTTGGGTCCTTTATTGGTCCTTTTGTGATGTCCAGCGCCAATGCCCATCCTATAAACCAGTAACTCAGATGGGGTCATTGCAAAGTCAAACCAATTCGTCTTCCTAATGAAGAGAAGAAGCGATTTAAGTTCTATCCCGGATAGATCCTCCAAGCAGGCAAACACCAGTTTCCCCAGGTATTTTTCTCTGATGCCCAGCAACCCAGCGCATTGACAAAGAAAGTGAAGCACAGTCTCCTCTTCATCCTCATTTTGACAACTTCCATAGTAGTCGTTGAATTCCAAACCCATTCTTCCAGCATGAGTCCCCATCGGCCAGTGCCCAGTCACAGCCGATATCACTGTCCTAATCTGATCCCTGTTGAACCTAAGTAGAGAGCCCCGGTATCCATAAAAGCGTTAATTTTGAATGCTTCGCAATCTTATTCAATGGCATCCGACATTCTATAGTTAACCTAGATGTCGTGTAGACACCCGCTAGGAAAGCAAGGGCAGCCTTTCTTTCAGTAAATATACGTATATCGCCCGATATGCGATGATACCTTAGCGAATTTGCCGCCAGCCTTACATCCGAGATCCCCGCCTGCAGGGCACAACATCCATCCGGCAGACGAAAGGAAACTTCACATTTAGTTCCTCTATAAAGAAACCTCCGCCAACCTTTTCACCTTTCCTCGTACCATCAGTATAAACCCTATATAAAGAAAGAAAAACACTGGGGATAAATCAAGTTTTTTATGATTAGTTTTAGTGCGAGTCATATTCAAAAATTCAAGTATGAATAACACTAAAAGGTACTCAAAACAATCCTAAATGGGATTACTTTCGAAAATTAATCCCGGAATTTCTTGAAATAAGTACAAAATTCTTAAATCAAGTAAAAAAAAGATTAAACTTGTCGTTGTGGGTAACCCTCCAGCTTACGCATGTTTTGATTTTCTATACACATTGAAAAAACGTCTGGCCAGACTCATGTGTACCACGAAGGGTTAAAAAGTAAATTTGAACTCTTGCTTCTCATTTAGTTTATATTTTTGGTGTAATAGGTACATACGATTTTTAAACTAATAACCATATCATGCATGATCTTGGTGTTTATCATTCTGGTGTTTATCATTCTGTAAGGTGTAGTAATGGTGAGTTAATCAATCATAATAATTTTTTCTTTCCTGTTTCTTTTTTTGGTTTTTTTCAAGCACGAAATCAGTATAAAATCAACTTTTTAATACTTGGCATGTTGAGAGGCAGAGCCTAACCCCTTGGGATGGTCATCCTCAAGTGTATATCGATAATTCTTTCAAGAGTCTTAAGAAGAATGGATGCAAGACTAATCGACCTGTAGACCTGCCCTTCGTTGAGGCATGTTGAGAGGCAGAGAGTTTACCCCTTGGGATGGTCATCCTTAAGTGTATATCGATAACTCTTTCAAGAGTCTTAAGAAGAAAGGATGCAAGACTAATCGGCCTGTAGTCCTTCGGTTCATTGTGAGAAGCCTTACCCCACTTGGGTATAAAGACCACTCTACACAAGGTCCAGCTCACAGGAAGATACGAAAATCTAGCGCATCCCCTGATTATAGCCATCAGCCAGGGTATGATTAGGGTCGAATTCCTCTGCAGGTCCGCCGGAATTATACCGTCCATACCCGGAGATTTGTATAGGATGAAGCTGTCGACAGCCCACTTGATCCTATCGTAGTCCAATGGAATGGTCATAGGAGTGGGTGACGACTTCCACACCTGATCCCGCAAGCTCCCTTGGGAATTTCCAAGAAAGTGAGTGTCAAATCAACGCCTCAAGTGTTTCCTGACTATTCGTAGTCCTACAACCATCCGATTTCCGAACACAGGTTGCGACAACCGGGCTCGAAGCCATTATTTTACGTAAACGGTTCGTCTCAGAGGATCCCTCCACGCCGCTACAGAAGTTCCTCCAAGCATTCCTATTCGCCAATCTAACCAAGTTTCAGAACCTATTCAATGATGAGCCTATTGGGTGGGTCCTGTCCGTGATCGTGCCCTATATAGCCCGATACCATCCAGACTATGCCGTTAAGTATCTCCAGAAAATTAAGATATTTAGAGAGGTGGAGGTTGATTTGTGTCACCCGCTCCATATTGACGATTACTGTGATGTCGACGTCCTCATGGTCGGATTCCAGGAGTACGTCCTCATCAACCATTTCACCCTAGTGATCAAAGAAGTCACCCACCAATCCGGAGACCGATTGACTGTCATTTTTATCGTTCATCACCACCAGCCGTACTGTCATTAGTATGTGCAGCTTCATTTACCGAAGTAACTGGATTGCCCTTGTTATCACTTCGGTAGACTCGGAGCAAGATCGTACTTAAACCTAAAAATCTTGCTCTGTTTCTCCCTCAGTGGTTCCAAGGATTGCTGGTTTATTACCACAATCGCCGTCCTTGAAGACCCTTCAGTAGCTGAAACCTTCACTACCTTCCAGACCTGTGTGGGTAGTTGGGGGTTGCAGCACTGAATGAACAAATTTTAGAATTTTGTTTTTGTTTTAAATATAATTTTCTATGCGAACGTTAACGTTCGAAATAGTTAAACAGGCAATTAATTAGTTAAAATTCCATATTTTATTTAACGGCCATTTTTTGTAACGAGCGCAAAACTAACTCTTTTAACTTTCATTCAAAACAAAAACCAATTTTTATTTTAAATGAAAGTCAAACGAGTAAATCTCGCTTTCAATGTAATTCTTTGGCGTTGCATTGCGATCTACATAATAAGGGCCTAAATATTTTTAAGCCCTTAACTAAAAATACCTATACAGACTATAAAATTTTAAATAGGTATTAGTTAAATAACAACCAAATATGGAATATTAATTCACATGGCCAAACAAAAAATTAAACAAATCCGTTTTAATTTTTTTTATCGGGCTAAGATTTTTTGATGAGCTTGACTTATATTTCGCCCGAAATGATGCGGTTCTGCTAATAAATATTATCATTACCTTAGAACGATTTGGAATAAAATTTCCTTTGTCATACAAATTTTTTTTTATATTTGCAACTATTTTCAAGTTATTCAGATATTAGTGGTAATTTTTTTATGCAAAATTTACTACTGTTTGTTTTCGAAAATTCACAAAAAACAAAAAAAACTTTTAAATTTTTTTTATCATTTATCAAAAGGCCAAAAATAAAGGCATTAACCATGAAAATCGGTTGACAAATGTTTATTTTATTTACTATTTAAGGCAGTGTTTATGAAAAAAATATGTTGCCAATCACAAACACTTGTAAGTCACCCTGCAAATAATAGGACTAGTCCAAACACGCGTGTAAAGTGTAGCCCACAAGGGACTTGGACTAGTGCAAAAGTAGCCGTATGGAAAAAACATGGTATATTTAACATTAATATGTCCTAGGGCAGGACCGTATAACCCAGCTTTGGACTACAAAGTATACTCAAGACGATTAGTTTTGAAGTCGTTTTAAAACCAAAGCACGCCGTTAAAAAACGAAGACATGCCGTATCACTACAAACACTACAATGACATGGTCCATGCTTGCATTACATCGGACCAGTCCATGGAGTAGTCCATTTTATTAATTGCAGGGCACTCAAGAACGCATACATTTTATTACGAAATATTTTGCATGTATGTATCAGTGATGCCATTAGGATACGAAAGATACATTTTTTGTATATTTAGATGGCTTCACGTACAATGTATAATCCTGACATTTTTCGTATCTTTTGAATCTGAACGTAAAATGTACTAAAAGACTGATCATCGTAACCGACTCAATACTAAAACAACATAAGCTTTACATGGGGTCTTCACTTGACAATTTTTGTCATTTTAAACGTCAAACTTCTTATAAAAAAACGCTGACAAAAACTTGAGAGTTTTTTTTATAAAGAGTGAGGTGAAGACACCATGTAAATAATGGTGAAAGAAAACATTTACCCCCGTATTTATAAACGATTATTAAATTTAACAAACGTTTATTAAGGCAAATTTTCATATAAAATTTGTTTTGTAAACCTTTATTAAATGTTTAAAATTTTTATAAATACGGGGGTTAGGATTTTTTAACATACGATCCCCCTTAAACAAAAATAACTAGTAGTGCGAAGTTGTTGTGACGATATATGAACATCTTTTTTATTTTCAAGAAATTTATACATATGAACTTTTTGATATAATCGCCTTAGCTCGTATATTAAATTTTACAAAAATAAAGTTGTTTTGATAACATCCAAAGATATTTACATATTAGAGCGACTCAAAAATAAATAAATGATTTTGTTACCCCTCTGAAAAAAAGCGTGATATGTTTTATGATGATTCCCAAAATATTTTGGTTCTAGCGTTGACCATCCGTGAGCTGCACCATTTTTAAAAAAGGTATTTTCAATTTTTCGAATTTTGTTGTACTTTGCTCCAAGACGACATTAATAAAATTTAGTATCATCGACAAGAAGCAGCATACAATCTATATATCGTTACTTTAATATAGGAAAGCCCTAACTAGCATTTTCCTTACTTTACAGGAGAAGGAAAAAACTTAATAAAAAACTGCGTTTAAAAAAAATCGCAACTACAGTACTACAATTTTTATTAAGTTTTTTCCTTCTCCTGTAAAGTAAGGAAAACATTAGTTAGGGCTTTTCTATATTAAAGTAACGATATATAAAATTGTAACGTTACTGACTGACTGACTCACTGATTCATCATCGCACAGCCTAAACGCCTGGAGCTAAACACTTGAAATTTGGACCAGAGATTGGTCACTCCCCAAACCGATCCACTAAGACGGGATTTTTGGAAATTCGAATGTTTAGGGGGTAAGAAAGGGTAAAAACGGGAAAATGCAGTGACTTTATATCTCCAAAACTAAAAGAGATACAAAAAAATATAATACTGATCGTTGTTCTTTAGAAAAATAAGCGGATAGGTGTCTGGTACTTTTTTGAAATTTGACCCTATTAGGGAGTAAACTGGTAAAACCTGAAGTTTGGTACTTTTTTTTGAACCAATAAACATAGTAACAAAGTTTATACCACATTCGAAACCTATAAAAAAAATACGAAGATAAGTTTGGTACTTTTTCGAAATTCGAACATTTAAGGGTAAAAATCGTCGCTATTTTTGGTACTTTTTTTACAAAACATTTTTCTCCATTCATTAACATACTCGTACTTAATAATGAGCCCCCACTATAATACTGAATTTTTTGATACTTTAATGGGGGGCAAAAAATAGTACCAAAAAAAAAAAAAAAGGGAAATTTTATATTTATACCCTTCACCACAGGTGGAAAAGGGTATATATAAGTTTGTCATTCCGTTTGTAATTTCTACAATATTGATCTTAGACCCTATAAAGTATATATATTCTGGGTCCTTATGAGGAGAGAAGTTGATTTAACGATATCCGTCCGTCCGTCCGTCTGTCCGTCCGTCTTACGTTTGATATGTGTTTTCCGGAGACTCCAGACATGATAGCGGCTACGTTGTTTTACATTTATGTCACATATAGTCCACCATTTTTTGCTATCGAAATTCAGCCAGATCGGTCCAACAATGGCTGAGATATGACCAAAAAAACACGACTGCCTCTAATTTTTCCAAAAAATCCCTTCTGGTTGTTGTATTTGTATTACTTTTTTCTGTATATCTGGAGCACGGCAAGAGCCAAAGCTTTAAAATTAGGTACAAACATTTAGGATATAAATATACACCATCCTACAAAATGTGGGCGGGATTGGAGAAGTAGGCGTGGTACCTCTCATACAAAAAGTATTAAAAATTGTATAAAAACCTGAATTTTTTGACTGTAATATGACCTATGGTTACGCCTTATATATCAGAAGATCGGAAATTTTTAATAAAAAATATTTTCTGAAAAACTCGGGAAAATCGGTTCAGATACGAAAAAGTTATGACCAAAATATTAATTTTTTTTGGAAAAATACCCATTTTCAGGAACCATAGATCTTCCCGAGTCCACGTTTTATAGCTAAAATAACTGGGAAATTTCTTCTTTAACACGTCGGTATATAAATCTGTCAAATCGGTTAAGAAATAGCAGAGTTATGGCCAAAATACTGAAATCCCAAAAATTACTCTTTTTTATAATTAAGATTGTTTTTTATACCCTTCACCGAAGGTCCTACACCCTATAAAGTATATATATTCTGGGTCCTTATGTAAAGCGAAGTTCAAATCCGGTTGTCGTCTCTTCTTCCTATCCCCTCACCACCCTTCGTATTTGTTTACATATACTAGCATAATGCCCAATATGATTTTCGTTATCACCCTTCTTTATTATTTCATAATAAAAAATATTTACCAGTTATCGCTTTTTAAATTTCAATTATGTATAATGAAGTTGTAAGTATTGTAAATATGTATGTATATGTATATGTAAAAATTATTTAGTAGCTCTATATTCTACTCGCACAATGGTGAAGTGTATATAAGATTCGGCACAGCGGAATATAGCACTCTTACTTGTTTTTCTTTAGCTTTTGGGTCCTACAACTGGTATTTTTAAAATTATCGTTTATGTTGGACCTTAAAACATAAGATTCAACATGCAATGTCCTGAGTGGATAAGAATCTATGACGGAACTTTTTGGTACTTTTTTGTTCATTAACTGGTACTTTTTGAATTTCTGTTAGTATTGGACCTAGAAACATACAATTAAATATGCAATGCCCTGGATGGATGATAATCTATAAGAGTGAAATTTTTGGTACTTTTTTAATCTTTGACTGGTACTTTTTGAATTTCCGTTGGTATTGGACCTAGAAAGATAAAATTAAACATGCAAGGTCCTGGGTGGATAAGAATCTATAAGAGGAAAGTTTTTGGTACTTTTTTTGTTCATTAACTGGTACTTTTTGAATTTCCTTCAGTATTGGACCTAGAAACATAAAATTAAACATGCACGATCCTGTGTAAATGAGAATCTTTAAGTGGGATCTTATTGGTACTTATTTATTCGTTAGCTGCTACTTTTTGAATTTCCGTTAGTATTGGACCCAGAAACATGCAATTAAACATGGAAGGTCTTGAGTGAATGACAATCTGTTAGAGAGATCTTTTTGGTACTTTTTCGTTTTTTAACTGGTCCTTTTTTTAAATTTTCGCTAATGTTGGTCTAATGAAAATAAAATTAAACCTGCATGGTCCTGAGTGAATGAGAATCTCTAAAAGCGCTTATAGGTACTTTTTAGTTATTAAACTGGTACTTTTTGAATATCCGTTATTATTGGACTTAGAAACATTAAATTCAAGATGCAATGCCCTAAGTGGATAAGAATATATAAGAGGGAAGTTTTTGGTACTTCTTTGTTCTTTAACTGGTACTTTTTGAATTTGCGTTAGTATTGGACCTAGAAACATAAAATTAAACATGCAAGGTCCTGAGTGAATGAAAATCTGTAAGAGGGATTTTGGTACTATTTTGTTCTTTAGCTGGTACCTTTTATATATCCGTATTTATTGGATCTAGAAACATAAAATTAAACATGCAAGCTCCTTATCTTATCTTATCTACTTATCTAAAAAATACAAATGCGAATTTGGTACTTTTTCAAAATTCGAACGTTTCAGGGGTAAAAAATTGTACCTATGTATATCGATCCCGCGAGCCTCATACCTCCTAAACTAAAAGAGATAAAAAACATCAGCACTTATTCTTGTTTATTAGAAAAATTCGCTAACCGTATATTTCCTAAACAAAAAGAGATACAAAAAATTGAATACTAATTATTGTTCATTAAAAAAAATAAACGGAGAGGTGTCTGGTACTTTATTGAAGGAAGGCCTTTTTGGGGTGTAAAAGGGTAAATAAATATTGTATCACATTTTTAGCTTATCTAAAAAATACAAAACAGGTTTGGACCTTTTTTGAAATTCAAACGTTTAAGGTGTGAAAATCGTTCCTAATTTTGTTACTGTTTTCTCAACATTTTTCTCCATCTCTATATAATATAAATTTGTAAAGTAACTGACGGATTCATCATCGCACATCCTAAACTCTTGAAGCTAAAAAGCTGACTTTTGGACCGAAGGTTGGCCTCTCGCCAAATCGATTCCGCTAACCTTAAAAATCCAAAATTAAAGAGATCCAACAAATTTAACACTTATTGTTGTTCGTTAAAAAAAATAAGGGGACAGGTGCCTGATACTTTTTTGAAAATAAACTTTGGCATAAAAATATGTCCACGAAGAAAAAGTAGCGGGTTAAATGCTAGTGGTATATAAAACTTGACCACTTGCAGACTACTTATTGATGCTATGTTCATACGACGTTATAAACCACTCGTTTCGCTCTTTGAAACTAGTTTGCCAAACATGCTGTTCATACGATTCATTCTTGTTTCAATTTGACAATTTTTTTGTGTTGTTAGTGTGATTTTTTTTAAAATAGATAAAAAAGTAAATAAAACTTAAGCATATATTATTTAATACTTTTATTAATATTATTATGTTATAATTATCACTTTATTTTATTAAACAACACTTTTTATTTTGTTTTTTTTTTTTTGTTTTGATTTTTTTTTTTGAGAGCTAGATCAGATACTCTAACGATAAATGTTATCAAAATTGGAGATGACAGTACATTTTTCCTGTTTCGCAGCCCGTTTCAAAATGAAACGACCTGTTTCGCTCTCAAAATTTTGTATTAGGAAACAAGTCGTTTCAATCATGTTTGGGGCGCGAAACAGGAATAAGAGAGCGAAACACGAATATTGCTGTCCGTGTGAACATGGTATGAGATATTTAACTAAATACATATTTTCGTTTCGGGTTTTCATACTAATTATACGAATGTGGAAATAATGTTGTGCTTTTCAAATTGAATCTGTTTTAAAATAATGCTAATTTTTTTTTTTTTTTTTTTTTTGTAATTATTTACATAAAACGCGAAAATCGCGACATATTTTATCTTTTTTCACATATAGGCAATATTGGTATCAAATTTTTTCATTTTTCAATTATAATAACCTAGTGATAAGCAAAAGATCCGTTTTCAAATCCTGGATGCTGTGAGATAAATTTAAGTTTTTAAATATTAATTTTTTAATTACACTGTGCTAGAAATTGACACTTTTTTAGACAAGCTGTGCACTTGTCGTTTTAGCCTAATTCGGGCACGCCGAATCCAGTGGTACTAGCCGTTTTTTTAGGTTAGCTCTGGTTTTCGAGATATACCGTTATTTCGAAAATGGAGGAGGTTGCACAACATATTGTTACGTTTTTCCTTTAATAAACGCGTTTGAGTTCTTTTAATTGCAAATCCGAATAAAAACACACACTTATTCAACTTAACAAACTTTATTGAAATTAATTATTTTGTTCACAATTGTTAGTTACGAACAGAACCGTTTCTCAAAACAAACTAAAACAGAACCGTTTCTCTAAACAAACTAAAACTAATTATACATGAGTCACCCCTTTTTATATTTCATAATTATTTCTAGATTTTTCCTGAACCTTCCCGTAATAACTATTTATTATGTTCTATAACCATTTCTAGAAATGACTGGGAAATTTATATAGGAATAATTTTAAAATAACAGTTGTGTTGAAAATTATACATGACAACTTTAAGTAACATAAAACTATAACTTATAAGATAACTTACAACTATAACTATAAATAATTCTTAGATAATTTAACTTTCGTAATACTGCCCTCCACTTAAGCCTGTTCGTCCCAAATAGGCTCAGATTCTCCTTTTCCATAATGGGCTAGTCGTTCTAGATGTACCACTTTCATTTTGGATCTTGGGCTCTTATATTTCTGGATCCGATACACCACGTCATTCAATTTCTTTATTACTTTATATGGGCCATCCCAATGAGTCTGCAGCTTTCTTCCGTTGCGGATTAAAAAGTAAAACCAACTGGCCTTCTTTGAAGCCATCCGAATTTGCCGCTCGATCGTATCTGGCTTTCATCTTGTCACTGGACAGCTTAATCCGGCTTCGCACGAACTCATGAAGTTCATCTTGTTGCTGTGAGGTAGAGCCTTCATTGTTTTCATTTGTTGGTCCAGGCTTAACACCAAATTCTAGATCTACAGGTAGTCTGAGCTCCGTTCCAAAGACAATTTTGGTAGGTGTAAGAGAGGTGGAATTATGAACAGCTGATCTATATGCGAACAGAAACTTTGGAATGTGTTCATCCCAGTCCTTCTGATGAGTGCTTACTACTTTGCTCAAGTGTTCCTCTAATGTGGGGTAAAATCTTTCAACCATGCCATCGGATTGTGGATGCAAAGGAGTTGTTCTAGTTTTCCACAGCAGATTCAAAATTTCTGCCTTGGTCAGAGTGTAATTCTATTGGAACTCCGTAGCGGCACACCCAGTTATTCAAAAATACGTGTACAACTGTTTTGGCTTCTTGATTTGGGATGGCATACACCTCTGGCCATTTACTAAAGTAATCGATAACTACTAACACATAACGGTTGCCGGCGTCACTCACAGGAAAAGGTCCAGCTATATCCATATTCAAATGGGGCACCCGAATTGTACTGTTGAAGCGGTCCCCGACTTCTCTATGTTGGTCCTTTGGCGGCAATGCATTGGGTGCAATTTGATATACAATCGCCCACAGCTTGTTGGCACCCAACCCAGTAGAAACGTTGTTTTAATTTTTCTAGTGTTTTTGTTACGCCAAGATGGCCACCACAAGGTCCGTTATGGAATTCATTTAAAACTTCATGTACTTTTGACGACGGCACCACAATGAGGTTCCGAACTGACCTTCCATCGGTACTTTCCCATGCACGGTGCAGGCAGCCATTTACCAACTGTAAACTGTTCCATAGGGCCTAGTATGCTTTTGTTAGAGGACTTTCAGTAGATATTTCGTTTCGACTCTGCCTTCTTCTTTGGCCTTAATAATTTTTTTTTTAATATAGGATCAGCTTTCTGTGCCATTGACCAGTCTTCATTGGACTCTATCTGCAGTAGGCGAACTTCACAGTTGTATTCCTTTCCTTCAGCTTTAACACAATGCTTGCAATCCAGTTTGCAGGGTCGTCTTGACAGAGCATCCGCATTGCCATGTCTTCCACCTTTTCTTTGCTTAATGGCAAATCATAACTTTGTAGGCGCTCAATCCAGCGAGCTATCTGACCTTCCGGATTTTTAAATTGCAGCAACCACCTGAGTGCAGAATGGTCTGTTCTTAACTCAAAATGTTGACCATACAAATACTTGTGAAAATGTTTTACGCACTCTAGAACTGCCAGGAGCTCCCTTCGCATCACGCAGTAATTTCTCTCAGGCTTCGAAAGTATTCGGCTGTAATAGCCCACGACTCGCTCTACGCCATTGAGTACTTGGGAAAGCACACCTCCAATTCCGTATCCGCTCGTATCGGTATCAAGCACAAATTTTTCTCCAGTAATAGGGTAAGCCAAAATTGGTGCTGAGCACAATAATTCCTTCAGTTTATGAAATGCTGCTTCTTGTGCTTCACCCCAGATGTATTTTTGCGCCTTTTTAGTCAATTCGAGTAAACTTGCAGCAATATTTGCAAAGTTCGGTACAAAGCGCCTGTAGTATGTACATAAGCCTAGGACGAGGCCAATCCATTACAGCTTTTATTTTATTATCGTCCGTTGAGATGCCTTTGGAGGTTACACGATGTCACAGGTATTTTACTTCCTTCTGGAACAGTGAGCATTTCTTAGCATTTAGTTTGAGTCGTGCCATTGATATACGTTTCATCACCTCTTCTAGGTTTTTCAGGTGTTCATCAAATGTTTTCCTCATTACAATAATGTCGTCAAGGTACACCAAACATGTCTTTCGGTGAAGACCTTTTAACACCTGCTCCATTAAACGCTCGAATGTAGCCGGAGCATTGCGGAGTCCAAATGGCATCACATTTAACTGCCATAAGCCATCACTTGCGCTAAACGAAGTTTTCTCCTTATCATTTTCCGAAATTTCCACTTGCCAATAACCGCTCTGCAAATCCAATGTAGAAAACCATTCCGTTCCGGCTAACGTGTCCACGGTACCATCAATTCTAGGCAATGTATAACTATCTTTTTTCGTAACGTCATTCAGTTTTCTGTAATCTACGCAGAATCCGGTACTTCCATCTTTCTTTTTCACCAAAACCACTGGTGAGCTCCAAGGACTTGATGATGGTTTAATAACTCCGTTCTTTTCCATCTCGCTAACCACGTATTTTTCTTCATTTCGCTTTGCTATAGGAATGCTTCTTGCCGCCTGTTTTATTGGCTTAGCTTCGCCTGTGTTGATTTCGTGTTTCACGATTGACGTTCTGCCATGGTTTGACCTTTCAAAGCGAATGAAGAGGCATATTTTCTTAGTAGTTGTTTGGCCTTATTTTTGCAAGGCGGGGTTAGCTTTTCGGTCCATTTTCGCACATGTTCCTCTAGTGACTCGTGGTCCTTGCTAGTTCTCCTGGCTACGTCTTGATGCTGCTCGCAATTAATTATTGCCTCTGTTAAAGTACATTGTCCAATCTTGAAGTTCTGCGTAAGGACTTTTTCAGTGCTGGATAAATTTAATACTCTCACGGGCATTCGCTGTTACGATATCTCCTTTAACTTCTGCCACCCATAAACTGTTGTTTTCACAATCTCCCTCCATTCACGCCCGTACTAAGGTTTCCGATTTGGGTGGCAGTTTTTCACGTTGAAGGGCGATTAGCTATCTTATATGGGCCTTGGTTTCGAATCCAACTTCAAGGGGTATTTCCACATCACGACAATACATATTTTGCTGACCCATATCCAAATGAATACCATGTTCAATCATGAATACAATATCAGCCACAAAAAATACGTGATGGGCGATTGCATTGTCCATACTTAATTGTGCTTTTACTTTTCCATAGACAGTGGCAGACTCGCCTGTAGGCAGACTTACCCCGCTTAGTGGTTCGATTGATTTTTGTATTAAATCGGGCCTTATAACAGAATGTGATGCCCCAGTGTCCACAGTAAGAATGCGCTTTTGACCATTAATGTAACCACAAGCAGTAGAGATTGTGGGGCCCTCAGATGTGGAAGCTAGCCCATGACCCACGGTGGTAGCTATTTTTAGTTTAAAGGTGACTCTTGTGAAGCCTGGTGACTAGCACGTTGGTTGTTTCCTGGTGGCGAGGAAGATCTTGATCGTCGTCTTGGTGCTTTGCAGTTTCGCTGAATATGGCCAGTTTTACCGCAGCACTTTACTTTGTTTTTACTGCTTCTCGCCCAAAGCCTGCAAAACTGCCTCCTTCATGATTCTCATTTCCTATAAATATCTCTTTCATCTTCGAGCTTGCGCACCTTGCATATATGCGGTTTTGAAATTATTCTAGCGGTTTCCTGTGCCAGGGCAAACGATACCGTTTCTGCAAATGATGGCTTCTGTGATGCACCGCTAGTTTCACATCAGCATCCCGTATACCGTTTACAAACGCCTCGGGATTAAAATGTTCTAGCAATGGATGACTTTCACCTGGATAAGTAAGCGCTCAATCTCAATCTCCTTTTAAAGCCAGAATCAGCTCTATGGCTTTTTCTTCATTGTTCCAAGCATTTTTGTTGGCAACTGTGACAAACTGGAACTTAAACACATTCAATGGTGAGCTGCCGTCAAAACTTGGAGCTTTTATTATATTCGAGACTTCTGGAAAACCTCGCACCGCTCCATATTTTCCTCCATTTTTCTAGAATTTTCTTCCATTTTTCTAGAATTTTCCCCCGAATTTTCTTTTACCATTCTCTCCATATTTTCCTCCATTTTTCTAGAATTTTCTTCCATTTTTCTAGAATTTTCTTCCATTTTTGTAAAAGTTTCTGCCGACATTTTTTCCATTTTCTGCATCATAGCAGCAAACATTGTGCTAAGATCCATGTTGCTTGTTACTGCACGGGTAGCAACTTATATTTCTTCTTTTTCTTCAAATTCATAAGCTGCGATGTCCATATTGCGTCGCTTAAATTCATCGATTAATCTTTTCTGCTGCTCAGCTTTATTTCCTGCAGTAGGCAGATCCAACTTGTCTAACTCTTTCTTGAGCTGTTCAACTTTGAGCTCATGGAATTTCATTGTTGTTTGTAAAGTTTTTTTTTAATCCTTTTTATACCCTTCACCACAGGTGGAAAAGGGTATATATAAGTTTGTCATTCCGTTTGTAATTTCTACAATATTGATCTTAGACCCTATAAAGTATATATATTCTGGGTCCTATGAGGAGAGAAGTTGATTTAACGATATCCGTCCGTCCGTCCATCCGTCCGTCTGTCCGTCTTACGTTTGATATGTATTTTTCGGAGACTCCAGACATGATAGAGGCTACGTTGTTTTACATTTATGTCACATATAGTCCACCATTTCTTGCTATTGAAATTCAGCCAGATCGGTCCAACAATGGCTGAGATATGACCAAAAAACCACGACTGCCTCTAATTTTTCCAAAAAATCCCTTGTGGTTGTTGTATTTTTGTCTGTATAACTGGAGAACGGCAAGAGCTAAAGCTTTAAAATTAGGTACAAACTTTTAGGTTATAAATATACACCATCCTACAAAATGTGGGCGGGATTGGAGAAGTAGGCGTGGTACCTCTCATACAAAAAGTATTAAAAATTGTATAAAAACCTGAATTTTTTGACTGTAATGTGACCTATGGTTACGCCTTATATATCAGAAGATCGGAAATTTTTAACAGAAAATATTTTCTGAAAAACTCGGGAAAATCGGTTCTGCTACGAAAAAGTTATGACCAAAATATTAATTTTTTTTTGAAAAATACCCATTTTCAGGAACCATAGATCTTCCCGAGTCCACGTTTTATAGCCAAAATAACTGGCAAATTTCTTCTTTAACACGTCGGTATATAAATCTGTCAAATCGGTTAAGAAATAGCAGAGTTATGAGCAAAATACTGAAATCCCAAAAATTACTCTTTTTTATAATTAAGTTTGTTTTTTATACCCTTCACCGAAGGTCCTACACCCTATAAAGTATATATATTCTGGATCCTTATGCAAAACGAAGTTCAAATCCGGTTGTCGTCTCTTCTTCCTATCCCCTCACCCCCCCTTCGTATTTGTTTACATATACTAGCATAATGCATAATATGATTTTCGTTATCATCCTTCTTTATTATTTCATATATTTAACGAAATAATTTTAACAAATAGAAACTAAAAACGATTTAAAAAAAAATATTTACCAGTTATCGCTTTTTAAATTTCATTTATAATGAAGTTGTAAGTATTGTAAATATGTATGTATGTATATGTATATGTAAAAATTATTTAGTTGCTCTCTATTCTACTCGCACAATGGTGAAGGGTATATAAGATTCGGCACAGCGGAATATAGCACTCTTACTTGTTTTTATTTATTTTATTTTATTTTTTTTTATTGGATTTCACTCCTAACACCAATTGTTACGTTTTTCCTTTAATAAACACGTTTGAGTTCTTTTAATTGCAAATCCGAATAAAAACACACACTTATTCAACTAACCAAACTTTATTGAAATTAATTATTTTGTTCACAATTGTTAGTTACGAACCGTTTCTCAAAACAAACTAAAACAGAACCGTTTCTCAAAACAAACTAAAACTAATTATACATGAGTCACCCCTTTTTATATTTCATAATTATTTCTAGATTTTTCCTGAACCTTCCCGTAATAACTATTTATTATGTTCTATAACCATTTCTAGAAATGACTGGGAAATTTATATAGGAATTCTTTTAAAATAACAGCTGTGTTGAAAATTATACATGACAATTTTAACCAACATAAAACTATAACTTACAAGATAACTTATAACTATAAAAAATTCTTAGATAATTTATCTTTCGTAACAATATTTTGGCGTAACTCAAAAACGCTTCAGCTTATTGAAAAAACTAAAAAAACTGAAATTCCAAAATAAAATTTACTTTAAGAGCCACTTTTTGGGTTAGAGATTAGCGATTAAATTAACTTTAATCTTCGTATTTACTTTTTGAGTTGTGTTTTTTAACTTTTTTTTGCTAGTTTAAGCGGCCAACGGTGGTGGTTTAAACCTAAACTTAAACAGTCAACATACACATGTTTAACATAAAGAACTTGCAAAAATATAAACAAAAAATACATTGTAAAACATTGCTTAGCACTTTTATATAATTTTTCCATTCTATATTTTTTCTGTAAAATATTTTTTCTTTAAACACAAAAAAATTTCTACCTTGTAAACAATATTAAATTCTCGCATTGTCTTCTTCTTCTTTGAAAACATCCATATTGCTTGATACAAATTTGATATTTGCAAAAAATGTTGCCATTTATTTGTGCTCAGTATGGTAGCGCTACATGGTTTAAGCCACCACCCAAAAATATCAAATTCAATTAATAGTCCCAATTTACACTGTGGGCATTTCTTGCCGGACAGAAAAAGTTTGTTGGCGAGAGAGGCAAGAAGTAAAGTGTGTCACGCATACAGCGTCGCCCCCTTACCAACAAACTTTTTCTGTCCGGCAAGAAATGTCCATAGTGTAAATTGCGACATACTAGATTAACTTAATTCTCAGATTAGCTTATTATAGAATAAAATTAACTTTAATCTCAAACCCAAAAAGTGGCTCTAAGAAAGGTAACACTTTTTCTAATTGAAAAAAATACCATTTTTAAAAATGGTCCAGCTCACGGATGATCAACGCTAGAACCAAAATATTTTGGGAATCATCATAAAACATATCAAGCTTTATTTTCAGAGGGGTAACAAAATCCCTTTTTCAGCTCCATACATGTTGAGGCGGTCTATTACATATAGAGCAATTCCATATGAAAACGATCAAAATTGGCAAATTTTTAGACGACCCCTCTCCGATTTTAAAATAAATAGTCTCAATCGATTGCCCAGCAAAAAATAATGTACCTATATATTTTTTTTTTTTTATAGTGACTGGTTTAGTGGTGGTGTACACCACTGTCATGTGACAAAATTGAAGAATTCTTCATAAGGGACCTCATTGAAAGTTGTTTTAAAAAAAAAACTACTAAAGCGATCGCAACGAGTGATAGCTCGTTGGAAAGGTATTGAATCAGGCTTTAATTGAAAAATAAAATTTTCCTAATTTTTCTTAGAAATTTACCTTTAAATTTTCCCATGAAAATTAAATTTTCCGATTTTCCACAGAAGCTCCTAAATTTTCCGGCTAATTTTTTTTTTTTTGGATTCCTCATAATTTTTGCTTTAAGAATCAGCAATAAAAAAATGGGCCCCGACTCCTTGTTTGGACAGGAGAAGAGCATTTAAGAGACCACCTTGTTAAAAATACATTTTAAAAATTATTTTACAGTTAAAAATACATTTATGAAGAAAAAATCTTTCTTATTTTGCTGCTTATACTTAATTAAAAAGGTCGAAAAACAACTTCATATACTTAATTACAATATTTATTAAAAATTTCAATTGTCTTGGCATCATTATAAAATTAAAGTAACTTTAAATTTAGCACGTCGGCAGACGAAGAGTACCGCTTTACATTAATTGACATATCAGAAATATTTGGTATGAAGCAATGAAACTTTTGCGTTCCAGTTATAGTTTTGACATTATTATATCTGTTTTGAATTCGTCGTGTTCTTTTTGAGTGCATAAAACTGTGTTAATGGCAATTTCCTTGCTTTGAATCCACGAAAACAAATGTTGTACATTTAAGATCTGGTCAGTATATGGCCTTTGCAAACTTGCCTTAGTCGCCATGCGTTTTAGGGTTCCCCCTAACGCATCGCATGGGCCCTTACCGTGGGACGTCGCGAAAAAGTGCCACTCGACCTTGCAGTTTTGTTCTTCTTCAATTATGCAAAGATTGTAAAAATTTTTTTTATTCTTGTACTGAGAAGCCGCGCCGTCTGAGAAAAACGTTACTTTGTCGATTGCATCGAATTTTGATCTTAAGAATTCAAACAGTTTCGTTTGAAATAAAAAAACGGACACATAATTATGAGCTAAACTCTCCGCGACAACAACAAGGCTTACGGTCTGTAGTTCGTTATCTTCGTTTTTGAAATAAATGCAAAAAGGATGCACCGTGCACTGGTCGTTTGCCCAGTGATAAGCCTGAATTTCATCCTGAACGAGAAAAGTGTAATTCTCGGCAAAGTCGCTTATCACAATGAATTCATTTTGGGCTAATTTCTCCTTACTTTCCTTTAGAAATTTCGATTGCATCTCGGATATGAAATGGTGCGCCTTCAGTTCATTCAACTTGAATCCGAATTCCTCGATGAATTCCGGAATCTGCTTTACCACGGTCTCAAGGGAACATCTGCCGCTGCTAATTATCCACTGTTTGGTATTTCTCATTGAACTGATGGTATGCTTCGGATAGATTACATAATAATAATCTGCGCTGCTTGTGTACTTTTTCTCCATCTTCACGTGTGATAACATAGTCACGTGTACCTGGGCAGGCGCGGCTGTTGCCATCATTGCAGTAAAAATCTTGAATCAATTTCACCGTTGCTTCGCTGAGGGTCCTTGAGCCAAATTTCTTGGTAGGAGTCGCCAATATGCCCTTCTCTCGAACTAATTATTTGCTTCTTCCCGCGATGTAAAAAGATGTTTGAAACTGTTCAGAAATCTTGCGTATAGACCATGATTGAGGCAGCACAGATAAAACGAGATATTTCTCCGGAAAAGTGGTCGCTAAATTGAATTTTCTTTTCAACTGCTCAATCATTTGTTTGCCGTCATCAACGTCATCTGCTTGACTGCATTCGTTATCAGAGCCTTCATCAAATATTGTCGCGATTGCACTCATAACCTTGCCTTTTTTCTCTTTCCTGTATGTTTCACTTCGCAACTTTCTTTTTCTAATAGGCGTTTCACCTAAAGTGGTAATAGCCTCATTCAAAGGACTCAAAGACATATTGACCATCGGAATGTCTGCCTCACTATCAGATGAAACATTCTGTTCACTTGTCATTTCACTCTCGGATTGTGGCTGCATTTGTTTCAATGCATTTGCTTGTTGAGACAAATCGATTTTACACTTGGGGCAAATGAATTCTGCTTCTTCACCGTATTGTATATTTAATTCATTCATGTATCGCTTCGAAACACCAGTTAATTTTAATACTTTTATCTTTTTCGAACGATGTCCACTCTTGTTAAACGGATTGCAGCAAAATTTATTCATTTTACTTTAAATTGTCTTTACAGCTTCACTCTTTACTTTACAAAAAAAAAACACTTTAACACTTTCACGTTTAGTATTCAACTGAAATTTGACTCAGAGTGTGTGAAGTATTTATATTTATTTTTTGGTAAAAAATAGGTAAAAAAAATAAGCGATATTTGCTTTTCTTTAATAGGAAAATTTGCGTGAACTACTGGTCATAAAATGTTTTTTAAAGAGGGACTTAATTGGTTACTGCCAATAAGCCGACCACAGGTCATAAAATGTTTTGCAAATTTTTTAAATTACCAGGTAATAAATATTTCGCCATATTTATGGAAAATCCGTGTTTTATGACTTGTTTCTGCACGTGTCATTTTAGGCGAAATATTTATTACCTGGTAATTTAAAAAATTTACAAAACATTTTATGACCTGTAGCCTCAGTCGGGTTTGGTGTGCCATTACATGCCACTGCTGCTATTATCCATGGATTTATGGCCGATCTTGTGAAGGCAGGCAGACCATATTCACGACACACTCAACTTGGGGCTCTTAAAAAAAAAATTGATTTTTTCTTCATAAATGTATTTTTAACTGTAAAATAATTTTTAAAATGTATTTTTAACAAGGTGGTCTCTTAAATGCTCTTCTCCTGTCCAAACAAGGAGTCGGGGCCCATTTTTTTATTGCTGATTCTTAAAGCAAAAATTATGAGGAATCCAAAAAAAAAAAAAATTAGCCGGAAAATTTAGGAGCTTCTGTGAAAATCGGAAAATTTAATTTTCATGGGAAAATTTAAAGGTAAATTTCTAAGAAAAATTAGCAAAATTTTATTTTTTCAATACCTTTCCAACGAGCTATCACTCTTTGCGATCGCTTTAGTAGTTTTTTTTTAAACAACTTTCAATGAGGTCCCTTATGAAGAATTCTTCAATTTTGTCACATGACAGTGGTGTACACCACCACTAAACCAGTCACTATAAAAAAAAAAAAAAAATATGTAGGTACATTATTTTTTGCTGGGCAATCGATTGAGACTATTTATTTTAAAATCGGAGAGGGGTCGTCCAAAAGTTGATCGCTTTCATATGGAATTGCTCTATAATTAATTTAAAAGTTTGCTTACTGTATTTTTAAAAATTACATATGTACCTAATATTCATGACTTAACGCTGGTCTCCACGTAACAATTTTTATTGCTAAGTACAAGCAATAACGTCGGCAGAACAATGACAGAACAATGGAGCAATAATTGCTGATAATATTGCTGGAGAACACTTGAAATTGCTTTGCAATAAATTTGCAATTTTCACCGCGAGTAGTTGTATAAAGTTTTGTGGCTGTATTTATAACAAATCGTCAGCTCATTACTGGTTTGACCTACCGACCATTTTTTAAAAAAATGAGTTGGATATGAGGAATATATTTTTTTAATACCATCTTTCTAAATCAAAAACCTGTTTCGCGAAAATTTTTATGGTTTCTGAGATATAAAGCATTAATTTTGCTGCATATCAACTGTTTCAAAATTTTTTAAGTACTGTTTTGCTCTACAAGCCATTGTTTGGCGATTGCAGCAAATTCTTCATACAAAAACGTACAAAATAAATTTTACTGTTGCTTTGCTGCATTGCCGTAAGAAAAAAAAAGTAGTTAAAGCAAAAGCAAAGTAAAATGACAACAAGAAAATAAATTTGTGAAAAATAGTTTTATAATGGACCCAACCAAGTGTACGGTTTGCTATTATTTGTATTTTTAGCCTTCCTAAGGGAAATGCTTCAAAATTTTACTACAAACGAAAATTAAATATGTTTAATCTTACACTCATAAAATTATTACAGTAACTGATTGTAGGTTATTAAATTCGTTTTCGGTACTGTTAAAATTGAATAAAAATATAGTTATTTTACGAATAAATTTATTTTTCAACATTTATGTTTGTTATTAAAAAAACAAACCACCAAAAAATAATGTTTTCCGTATTTTTTTTTTGTTAATTTGTTTGATTTTTATCGGTTAAAATATATTTTTTAAAAGTAAAAACTATTCAATTTTAACGAATATGATGTTCAATAAATAAAAAACTTAGAAATTACTGAAAAAATCATTTGTTTTAAATGAAATGTAAATGATCCGTTTTTTAAATGAATTTTAATTTGTTTCAAATGAATTTTCGTTTGAATTTAACTACATAATATTTTGAGTGTACAGTATTAATTATTATGTCATATATACTAACTTTTACTTATTGTGCCTTTTTGACGGAAGCTCATAGTGGTCGGAGTGGTAATAATATTGCTAGTGCTTAAATTAAAATTTTAAATGAATTAATAAAAGATTGTCCACTTATTAAAACTTTGACATTATGGAGCGATTCTTGCGTACCTCAAAATAAAAATCAAATTAACGCAACAGCAATCAAAATGTTCTTTAAACAAAATAATATTGATGCCGTAATACAAAAGTCTTCAGAACCAGAACATTCTTTAATTCAAGAAGTGGACTGTGTCCATGGTGTTATTGACCGGTACTTAAAGAATATTGAAATTCATAGTCCTCTTCATTTACTAAATTTGCTTAAAACAATGCCAAATAATAAAACAAAACTTAAAGTTATGGAAATGCTTCCGGAAACTTTTCGCACATACTCGTTGGAAGCAAATAAAATGGACTTTCGAAAAGTCCCTTTTGCTAAAATTAATGTACTTCTATACAGTTAAAATAATGATGTATGTATATATGTATTTTAAAACTCTCTTAAGTCTGCATCAAAAAATTGTTTGAAAACTCCTGAGAATTTGTTGACTAATGTTTTGAAAATATCGAAACCATCATTTATTTCCAGCGATATAAATAGAGACATAAAAGACTTGCTTGTATTTCTTTCACGTGTTGATAAAGCTTATTATAAAAATTTACTCAATATTAAGTTTTAAATTTTCTTTTTACTTTTGCATTATTTAAGTTGTTTAATTTGTGGCTTTTTATGTAACTTTTCATAACAGTAGAATTGTTTTTTCTGTTTTTGTAAAGTAAAATCAAATAAAAAAACTATAAAAAAAAATTCATCTCACCAACAAGTTACTCAATACACAGCAATAAGTATACGTATGCAGCACCAAAAGCCACTTTTTAAATTTTTTTTTTTGAAAAGTGGCGTATGCGGCACAAAACAATATTTTTCATTTTCAAAAAAATACTATTAAATTCTAACTTTATTCATGAAAGTGCGCAAAAATTTGCATTTTTCTTCAAAACATATACCGGAAGCAGTGGTAAAAATATAAAAAAATTCTACCGGGTACAATTTGAGAAATCAATAATTCAATAATTCCTTCAGTTTATGAAATGCTGCTTCTTGTGCTTCACCCCAGATGTATTTTTGCGCCTTTTTAGTCAATTCGAGTAAACTTGCAGCAATATTTGCAAAGTTCGGTACAAAGCGCCTGTAGTATGTACATAAGCCTAGGACGAGGCCAATCCATTACAGCTTTTATTTTATTATCGTCCGTTGAGATGCCTTTGGAGGTTACACGATGTCACAGGTATTTTACTTCCTTCTGGAACAGTGAGCATTTCTTAGCATTTAGTTTGAGTCGTGCCATTGATATACGTTTCATCACTTCTTCTAGGTTTTTCAGGTGTTCATCAAATGTTTTCCTCATTACAATAATGTCGTCAAGGTACACCAAACATGTCTTTCGGTGAAGACCTTTTAACACCTGCTCCATTAAACGCTCGAATGTAGCCGGAGCATTGCGGAGTCCAAATGGCATCACATTTAACTGCCATAAGCCATCACTTGCGCTAAACGAAGTTTTCTCCTTATCATTTTCCGAAATTTCCACTTGCCAATAACCGCTCTGCAAATCCAATGTAGAAAACCATTCCGTTCCGGCTAACGTGTCCACGGTACCATCAATTCTAGGCAATGTATAACTATCTTTTTTCGTAACGTCATTCAGTTTTCTGTAATCTACGCAGAATCCGGTACTTCCATCTTTCTTTTTCACCAAAACCACTGGTGAGCTCCAAGGACTTGATGATGGTTTAATAACTCCGTTCTTTTCCATCTCGCTAACCACGTATTTTTCTTCATTTCGCTTTGCTATAGGAATGCTTCTTGCCGCCTGTTTTATTGGCTTAGCTTCGCCTGTGTTGATTTCGTGTTTCACGATTGACGTTCTGCCATGGTTTGACCTTTCAAAGCGAATGAAGAGGCATATTTTCTTAGTAGTTGTTTGGCCTTATTTTTGCAAGGCGGGGTTAGCTTTTCGGTCCATTTTCGCACATGTTCCTCTAGTGACTCGTGGTCCTTGCTAGTTCTCCTGGCTACGTCTTGATGCTGCTCGCAATTAATTATTGCCTCTGTTAAAGTACATTGTCCAATCTTGAAGTTCTGCGTAAGGACTTTTTCAGTGCTGGATAAATTTAATACTCTCACGGGCATTCGCTGTTACGATATCTCCTTTAACTTCTGCCACCCATAAACTGTTGTTTTCACAATCTCCCTCCATTCACGCCCGTACTAAGGTTTCCGATTTGGGTGGCAGTTTTTCACGTTGAAGGGCGATTAGCTATCTTATATGGGCCTTGGTTTCGAATCCAACTTCAAGGGGTATTTCCACATCACGACAATACATATTTTGCTGACCCATATCCAAATGAATACCATGTTCAATCATGAATACAATATCAGCCACAAAAAATACGTGATGGGCGATTGCATTGTCCATACTTAATTGTGCTTTTACTTTTCCATAGACAGTGGCAGACTCGCCTGTAGGCAGACTTACCCCGCTTAGTGGTTCGATTGATTTTTGTATTAAATCGGGCCTTATAACAGAATGTGATGCCCCAGTGTCCACAGTAAGAATGCGCTTTTGACCATTAATGTAACCACAAGCAGTAGAGATTGTGGGGCCCTCAGATGTGGAAGCTAGCCCATGACCCACGGTGGTAGCTATTTTTAGTTTAAAGGTGACTCTTGTGAAGCCTGGTGACTAGCACGTTGGTTGTTTCCTGGTGGCGAGGAAGATCTTGATCGTCGTCTTGGTGCTTTGCAGTTTCGCTGAATATGGCCAGTTTTACCGCAGCACTTTACTTTGTTTTTACTGCTTCTCGCCCAAAGCCTGCAAAACTGCCTCCTTCATGATTCTCATTTCCTATAAATATCTCTTTCATCTTCGAGCTTGCGCACCTTGCATATATGCGGTTTTGAAATTATTCTAGCGGTTTCCTGTGCCAGGGCAAACGATACCGTTTCTGCAAATGATGGCTTCTGTGATGCACCGCTAGTTTCACATCAGCATCCCGTATACCGTTTACAAACGCCTCGGGATTAAAATGTTCTAGCAATGGATGACTTTCACCTGGATAAGTAAGCGCTCAATCTCAATCTCCTTTTAAAGCCAGAATCAGCTCTATGGCTTTTTCTTCATTGTTCCAAGCATTTTTGTTGGCAACTGTGACAAACTGGAACTTAAACACATTCAATGGTGAGCTGCCGTCAAAACTTGGAGCTTTTATTCTATTCGAGACTTCTGGAAAACCTCGCACCGCTCCATATTTTCCTCCATTTTTCTAGAATTTTCTTCCATTTTTCTAGAATTTTCCCCCGAATTTTCTTTTACCATTCTCTCCATATTTTCCTCCATTTTTCTAGAATTTTCTTCCATTTTTCTAGAATTTTCTTCCATTTTTGTAAAAGTTTCTGCCGACATTTTTTCCATTTTCTGCATCATAGCAGCAAACATTGTGCTAAGATCCATGTTGCTTGTTACTGCACGGGTAGCAACTTATATTTCTTCTTTTTCTTCAAATTCATAAGCTGCGATGTCCATATTGCGTCGCTTAAATTCATCGATTAATCTTTTCTGCTGCTCAGCTTTATTTCCTGCAGTAGGCAGATCCAACTTGTCTAACTCTTTCTTGAGCTGTTCAACTTTGAGCTCATGGAATTTCATTGTTGTTTGTAAAGTTTTTTTTTAATCCTTTTTATACCCTTCACCACAGGTGGAAAAGGGTATATATAAGTTTGTCATTCCGTTTGTAATTTCTACAATATTGATCTTAGACCCTATAAAGTATATATATTCTGGGTCCTATGAGGAGAGAAGTTGATTTAACGATATCCGTCCGTCCGTCCATCCGTCCGTCTGTCCGTCTTACGTTTGATATGTATTTTTCGGAGACTCCAGACATGATAGAGGCTACGTTGTTTTACATTTATGTCACATATAGTCCACCATTTCTTGCTATTGAAATTCAGCCAGATCGGTCCAACAATGGCTGAGATATGACCAAAAAACCACGACTGCCTCTAATTTTTCCAAAAAATCCCTTGTGGTTGTTGTATTTTTGTCTGTATAACTGGAGAACGGCAAGAGCTAAAGCTTTAAAATTAGGTACAAACTTTTAGGTTATAAATATACACCATCCTACAAAATGTGGGCGGGATTGGAGAAGTAGGCGTGGTACCTCTCATACAAAAAGTATTAAAAATTGTATAAAAACCTGAATTTTTTGACTGTAATGTGACCTATGGTTACGCCTTATATATCAGAAGATCGGAAATTTTTAACAGAAAATATTTTCTGAAAAACTCGGGAAAATCGGTTCTGCTACGAAAAAGTTATGACCAAAATATTAATTTTTTTTTGAAAAATACCCATTTTCAGGAACCATAGATCTTCCCGAGTCCACGTTTTATAGCCAAAATAACTGGCAAATTTCTTCTTTAACACGTCGGTATATAAATCTGTCAAATCGGTTAAGAAATAGCAGAGTTATGAGCAAAATACTGAAATCCCAAAAATTACTCTTTTTTATAATTAAGTTTGTTTTTTATACCCTTCACCGAAGGTCCTACACCCTATAAAGTATATATATTCTGGATCCTTATGCAAAACGAAGTTCAAATCCGGTTGTCGTCTCTTCTTCCTATCCCCTCACCCCCCCTTCGTATTTGTTTACATATACTAGCATAATGCATAATATGATTTTCGTTATCATCCTTCTTTATTATTTCATATATTTAACGAAATAATTTTAACAAATAGAAACTAAAAACGATTTAAAAAAAAATATTTACCAGTTATCGCTTTTTAAATTTCATTTATAATGAAGTTGTAAGTATTGTAAATATGTATGTATGTATATGTATATGTAAAAATTATTTAGTTGCTCTCTATTCTACTCGCACAATGGTGAAGGGTATATAAGATTCGGCACAGCGGAATATAGCACTCTTACTTGTTTTTATTTATTTTATTTTATTTTTTTTTATTGGATTTCACTCCTAACACCAATTGTTACGTTTTTCCTTTAATAAACACGTTTGAGTTCTTTTAATTGCAAATCCGAATAAAAACACACACTTATTCAACTAACCAAACTTTATTGAAATTAATTATTTTGTTCACAATTGTTAGTTACGAACCGTTTCTCAAAACAAACTAAAACAGAACCGTTTCTCAAAACAAACTAAAACTAATTATACATGAGTCACCCCTTTTTATATTTCATAATTATTTCTAGATTTTTCCTGAACCTTCCCGTAATAACTATTTATTATGTTCTATAACCATTTCTAGAAATGACTGGGAAATTTATATAGGAATTCTTTTAAAATAACAGCTGTGTTGAAAATTATACATGACAATTTTAACCAACATAAAACTATAACTTACAAGATAACTTATAACTATAAAAAATTCTTAGATAATTTATCTTTCGTAACAATATTTTGGCGTAACTCAAAAACGCTTCAGCTTATTGAAAAAACTAAAAAAACTGAAATTCCAAAATAAAATTTACTTTAAGAGCCACTTTTTGGGTTAGAGATTAGCGATTAAATTAACTTTAATCTTCGTATTTACTTTTTGAGTTGTGTTTTTTAACTTTTTTTTGCTAGTTTAAGCGGCCAACGGTGGTGGTTTAAACCTAAACTTAAACAGTCAACATACACATGTTTAACATAAAGAACTTGCAAAAATATAAACAAAAAATACATTGTAAAACATTGCTTAGCACTTTTATATAATTTTTCCATTCTATATTTTTTCTGTAAAATATTTTTTCTTTAAACACAAAAAAATTTCTACCTTGTAAACAATATTAAATTCTCGCATTGTCTTCTTCTTCTTTGAAAACATCCATATTGCTTGATAAAAATTTGATATTTGCAAAAAATGTTGCCATTTATTTGTGCTCAGTATGGTAGCGCTACATGGTTTAAGCCACCACCCAAAAATATCAAATTCAATTAATAGTCCCAATTTACACTGTGGGCATTTCTTGCCGGACAGAAAAAGTTTGTTGGCGAGAGAGGCAAGAAGTAAAGTGTGTCACGCATACAGCGTCGCCCCCTTACCAACAAACTTTTTCTGTCCGGCAAGAAATGTCCATAGTGTAAATTGCGACATACTAGATTAACTTAATTCTCAGATTAGCTTATTATAGAATAAAATTAACTTTAATCTCAAACCCAAAAAGTGGCTCTAAGAAAGGTAACACTTTTTCTAATTGAAAAAAATACCATTTTTAAAAATGGTCCAGCTCACGGATGATCAACGCTAGAACCAAAATATTTTGGGAATCATCATAAAACATATCAAGCTTTATTTTCAGAGGGGTAACAAAATCCCTTTTTCAGCTCCATACATGTTGAGGCGGTCTATTACATATAGAGCAATTCCATATGAAAACGATCAAAATTGGCAAATTTTTAGACGACCCCTCTCCGATTTTAAAATAAATAGTCTCAATCGATTGCCCAGCAAAAAATAATGTACCTATATATTTTTTTTTTTATAGTGACTGGTTTAGTGGTGGTGTACACCACTGTCATGTGACAAAATTGAAGAATTCTTCATAAGGGACCTCATTGAAAGTTGTTTTAAAAAAAAAACTACTAAAGCGATCGCAACGAGTGATAGCTCGTTGGAAAGGTATTGAATCAGGCTTTAATTGAAAAATAAAATTTTCCTAATTTTTCTTAGAAATTTACCTTTAAATTTTCCCATGAAAATTAAATTTTCCGATTTTCCACAGAAGCTCCTAAATTTTCCGGCTAATTTTTTTTTTTTTGGATTCCTCATAATTTTTGCTTTAAGAATCAGCAATAAAAAAATGGGCCCCGACTCCTTGTTTGGACAGGAGAAGAGCATTTAAGAGACCACCTTGTTAAAAATACATTTTAAAAATTATTTTACAGTTAAAAATACATTTATGAAGAAAAAATCTTTCTTATTTTGCTGCTTATACTTAATTAAAAAGGTCGAAAAACAACTTCATATACTTAATTACAATATTTATTAAAAATTTCAATTGTCTTGGCATCATTATAAAATTAAAGTAACTTTAAATTTAGCACGTCGGCAGACGAAGAGTACCGCTTTACATTAATTGACATATCAGAAATATTTGGTATGAAGCAATGAAACTTTTGCGTTCCAGTTATAGTTTTGACATTATTATATCTGTTTTGAATTCGTCGTGTTCTTTTTGAGTGCATAAAACTGTGTTAATGGCAATTTCCATGCTTTGAATCCACGAAAACAAATGTTGTACATTTAAGATCTGGTCAGTATATGGCCTTTGCAAACTTGCCTTAGTCGCCATGCGTTTTAGGGTTCCCCCTAACGCATCGCATGGGCCCTTACCGTGGGACGTCGCGAAAAAGTGCCACTCGACCTTGCAGTTTTGTTCTTCTTCAATTATGCAAAGATTGTAAAAATTTTTTTTATTCTTGTACTGAGAAGCCGCGCCGTCTGAGAAAAACGTTACTTTGTCGATTGCATCGAATTTTGATCTTAAGAATTCAAACAGTTTCGTTTGAAATAAAAAAACGGACACATAATTATGAGCTAAACTCTCCGCGACAACAACAAGGCTTACGGTCTGTAGTTCGTTATCTTCGTTTTTGAAATAAATGCAAAAAGGATGCACCGTGCACTGGTCGTTTGCCCAGTGATAAGCCTGAATTTCATCCTGAACGAGAAAAGTGTAATTCTCGGCAAAGTCGCTTATCACAATGAATTCATTTTGGGCTAATTTCTCCTTACTTTCCTTTAGAAATTTCGATTGCATCTCGGATATGAAATGGTGCGCCTTCAGTTCATTCAACTTGAATCCGAATTCCTCGATGAATTCCGGAATCTGCTTTACCACGGTCTCAAGGGAACATCTGCCGCTGCTAATTATCCACTGTTTGGTATTTCTCATTGAACTGATGGTATGCTTCGGATAGATTACATAATAATAATCTGCGCTGCTTGTGTACTTTTTCTCCATCTTCACGTGTGATAACATAGTCACGTGTACCTGGGCAGGCGCGGCTGTTGCCATCATTGCAGTAAAAATCTTGAATCAATTTCACCGTTGCTTCGCTGAGGGTCCTTGAGCCAAATTTCTTGGTAGGAGTCGCCAATATGCCCTTCTCTCGAACTAATTATTTGCTTCTTCCCGCGATGTAAAAAGATGTTTGAAACTGTTCAGAAATCTTGCGTATAGACCATGATTGAGGCAGCACAGATAAAACGAGATATTTCTCCGGAAAAGTGGTCGCTAAATTGAATTTTCTTTTCAACTGCTCAATCATTTGTTTGCCGTCATCAACGTCATCTGCTTGACTGCATTCGTTATCAGAGCCTTCATCAAATATTGTCGCGATTGCACTCATAACCTTGCCTTTTTTCTCTTTCCTGTATGTTTCACTTCGCAACTTTCTTTTTCTAATAGGCGTTTCACCTAAAGTGGTAATAGCCTCATTCAAAGGACTCAAAGACATATTGACCATCGGAATGTCTGCCTCACTATCAGATGAAACATTCTGTTCACTTGTCATTTCACTCTCGGATTGTGGCTGCATTTGTTTCAATGCATTTGCTTGTTGAGACAAATCGATTTTACACTTGGGGCAAATGAATTCTGCTTCTTCACCGTATTGTATATTTAATTCATTCATGTATCGCTTCGAAACACCAGTTAATTTTAATACTTTTATCTTTTTCGAACGATGTCCACTCTTGTTAAACGGATTGCAGCAAAATTTATTCATTTTACTTTAAATTGTCTTTACAGCTTCACTCTTTACTTTACAAAAAAAAAACACTTTAACACTTTCACGTTTAGTATTCAACTGAAATTTGACTCAGAGTGTGTGAAGTATTTATATTTATTTTTTGGTAAAAAATAGGTAAAAAAAATAAGCGATATTTGCTTTTCTTTAATAGGAAAATTTGCGTGAACTACTGGTCATAAAATGTTTTTTAAAGAGGGACTTAATTGGTTACTGCCAATAAGCCGACCACAGGTCATAAAATGTTTTGCAAATTTTTTAAATTACCAGGTAATAAATATTTCGCCATATTTATGGAAAATCCGTGTTTTATGACTTGTTTCTGCACGTGTCATTTTAGGCGAAATATTTATTACCTGGTAATTTAAAAAATTTACAAAACATTTTATGACCTGTAGCCTCAGTCGGGTTTGGTGTGCCATTACATGCCACTGCTGCTATTATCCATGGATTTATGGCCGATCTTGTGAAGGCAGGCAGACCATATTCACGACACACTCAACTTGGGGCTCTTAAAAAAAAAATTGATTTTTTCTTCATAAATGTATTTTTAACTGTAAAATAATTTTTAAAATGTATTTTTAACAAGGTGGTCTCTTAAATGCTCTTCTCCTGTCCAAACAAGGAGTCGGGGCCCATTTTTTTATTGCTGATTCTTAAAGCAAAAATTATGAGGAATCCAAAAAAAAAAAAAAATTAGCCGGAAAATTTAGGAGCTTCTGTGAAAATCGGAAAATTTAATTTTCATGGGAAAATTTAAAGGTAAATTTCTAAGAAAAATTAGCAAAATTTTATTTTTTCAATACCTTTCCAACGAGCTATCACTCTTTGCGATCGCTTTAGTAGTTTTTTTTTAAACAACTTTCAATGAGGTCCCTTATGAAGAATTCTTCAATTTTGTCACATGACAGTGGTGTACACCACCACTAAACCAGTCACTATAAAAAAAAAAAAAAAATATGTAGGTACATTATTTTTTGCTGGGCAATCGATTGAGACTATTTATTTTAAAATCGGAGAGGGGTCGTCCAAAAGTTGATCGCTTTCATATGGAATTGCTCTATAATTAATTTAAAAGTTTGCTTACTGTATTTTTAAAAATTACATATGTACCTAATATTCATGACTTAACGCTGGTCTCCACGTAACAATTTTTATTGCTAAGTACAAGCAATAACGTCGGCAGAACAATGACAGAACAATGGAGCAATAATTGCTGATAATATTGCTGGAGAACACTTGAAATTGCTTTGCAATAAATTTGCAATTTTCACCGCGAGTAGTTGTATAAAGTTTTGTGGCTGTATTTATAACAAATCGTCAGCTCATTACTGGTTTGACCTACCGACCATTTTTTAAAAAAATGAGTTGGATATGAGGAATATATTTTTTTAATACCATCTTTCTAAATCAAAAACCTGTTTCGCGAAAATTTTTATGGTTTCTGAGATATAAAGCATTAATTTTGCTGCATATCAACTGTTTCAAAATTTTTTAAGTACTGTTTTGCTCTACAAGCCATTGTTTGGCGATTGCAGCAAATTCTTCATACAAAAACGTACAAAATAAATTTTACTGTTGCTTTGCTGCATTGCCGTAAGAAAAAAAAAGTAGTTAAAGCAAAAGCAAAGTAAAATGACAACAAGAAAATAAATTTGTGAAAAATAGTTTTATAATGGACCCAACCAAGTGTACGGTTTGCTATTATTTGTATTTTTAGCCTTCCTAAGGGAAATGCTTCAAAATTTTACTACAAACGAAAATTAAATATGTTTAATCTTACACTCATAAAATTATTACAGTAACTGATTGTAGGTTATTAAATTCGTTTTCGGTACTGTTAAAATTGAATAAAAATATAGTTATTTTACGAATAAATTTATTTTTCAACATTTATGTTTGTTATTAAAAAAACAAACCACCAAAAAATAATGTTTTCCGTATTTTTTTTTTGTTAATTTGTTTGATTTTTATCGGTTAAAATATATTTTTTAAAAGTAAAAACTATTCAATTTTAACGAATATGATGTTCAATAAATAAAAAACTTAGAAATTACTGAAAAAATCATTTGTTTTAAATGAAATGTAAATGATCCGTTTTTTAAATGAATTTTAATTTGTTTCAAATGAATTTTCGTTTGAATTTAACTACATAATATTTTGAGTGTACAGTATTAATTATTATGTCATATATACTAACTTTTACTTATTGTGCCTTTTTGACGGAAGCTCATAGTGGTCGGAGTGGTAATAATATTGCTAGTGCTTAAATTAAAATTTTAAATGAATTAATAAAAGATTGTCCACTTATTAAAACTTTGACATTATGGAGCGATTCTTGCGTACCTCAAAATAAAAATCAAATTAACGCAACAGCAATCAAAATGTTCTTTAAACAAAATAATATTGATGCCGTAATACAAAAGTCTTCAGAACCAGAACATTCTTTAATTCAAGAAGTGGACTGTGTCCATGGTGTTATTGACCGGTACTTAAAGAATATTGAAATTCATAGTCCTCTTCATTTACTAAATTTGCTTAAAACAATGCCAAATAATAAAACAAAACTTAAAGTTATGGAAATGCTTCCGGAAACTTTTCGCACATACTCGTTGGAAGCAAATAAAATGGACTTTCGAAAAGTCCCTTTTGCTAAAATTAATGTACTTCTATACAGTTAAAATAATGATGTATGTATATATGTATTTTAAAACTCTCTTAAGTCTGCATCAAAAAATTGTTTGAAAACTCCTGAGAATTTGTTGACTAATGTTTTGAAAATATCGAAACCATCATTTATTTCCAGCGATATAAATAGAGACATAAAAGACTTGCTTGTATTTCTTTCACGTGTTGATAAAGCTTATTATAAAAATTTACTCAATATTAAGTTTTAAATTTTCTTTTTACTTTTGCATTATTTAAGTTGTTTAATTTGTGGCTTTTTATGTAACTTTTCATAACAGTAGAATTGTTTTTTCTGTTTTTGTAAAGTAAAATCAAATAAAAAAACTATAAAAAAAAATTCATCTCACCAACAAGTTACTCAATACACAGCAATAAGTATACGTATGCAGCACAAAAAGCCACTTTTTAAATTTTTTTTTTTGAAAAGTGGCGTATGCGGCACAAAACAATATTTTTCATTTTCAAAAAAATACTATTAAATTCTAACTTTATTCATGAAAGTGCGCAAAAATTTGCATTTTTCTTCAAAACATATACCGGAAGCAGTGGTAAAAATATAAAAAAATTCTACCGGGTACAATTTGAGAAATCTTCATGTAAATCTTCTTTGTCGTTTTTCTCCACTCCGACTTTTTGGCATATGCGCCAAACCAATTCTGAGCTGACGAAATGTTTTATGTCGTGTTTTGAAGTAAGTGTTAAATTATCTTTTTTAAATTAATAAATTAAATTAATAAAATAATTGACGTAGCTGTGTTTTGTATTACTTTTTTGTTTATTTGCGTATGAAAATAAACCTAAAACTTGTATTGTTCTATTGAAAAAAATAAAAATATACAAAAAAAAAACAAATTCGTCGTTTGCTTTTGTTGATATTGACGTTTATTTAAAAATATTATATACATACATATGGGGGATTTCATGTCAAGTGACCCAATTTTGAAATCGATGTCTTCCGATTTGGATGAAATTTGCACCAAGGTTAGTCCTATTGGATAGTAGTTTAGACACAAATTTTCAACAAGATCGGTCTAAAAGTTTCTGAGTTAGTGGGGGTCAAAATTTGACATTTTGGCCATACAGGTGTTCTTTCCCATCCATGTAACTTATTTCGTATTGGTGTTAGCAAAATTTGTCCCAAGTAACTTCGATAGCAATTTGATCAATATTTTGAAAAATAAAATTTTTGTTTTTTTAAAAAATTTTTTAAAACTTTTTTTTTAAATTTAAAATTTTTTTTTAATGTAAAATTTTTTTTTTTATATTTTTTTTTATTATCCGGAATGTTTTTCTTTTTTTTTTTGCTCAAAAGAAAGCTTATGTCTTTTCCTTTAAGGTAGTTTTGGTCGCTTTTTGGGATGCAAGTGGCTTATGTATAAAAAAAAAAATAATTTCTAACTCTAGGCGAGGGTTTTTCAATTTTTAGCATATGCAGTGTTCTTTCCCATCCATGTAACTTATTACGTATTGGTGTTAGCAAAATTTGTCCCAAGTAACTTCGATAGCAATTTGATCAATATATTGAAAAATAAAATTTTTGTTTTTTTAAAAAATTTTTAAAACTTTTTTTTTATATTTAAAATTTTTTTTTTAATGTAAAATTTTTTAATTAGGCTTAAGTTCATTAAATTTAATTTTCATTAAATTATTTTTATGAAGAAAGGAATTTTACAACATGAAAATTAATTAAAATTTATTGATAATTTTTCATTCTTGACTCAATCTGGGCTCGAACCCAGGTGTTTACGGACAGGTTACTCTGACATGTTTCGATTGCAACCACTCAATCTCCTCAGAGGGCTTGCCGTTTAACACTCGCAGCCATCGACGACTGCTGACGTCATTAGTCAAACATCAATCCTTAAACCAAATTGTATTCAACCTTTGGTAGATCGAAATTTGCTTTGAATGATTATCTATTTTAATTTATCTTAACATGTTATTCCTTTACTTCTGTTTTTTCGTACTTTTGTCAAGAATTCTTCTTGAAGTTCAAAGTACATATTTTTTGTTTTTTCATTTTTTGTCTTTCTTATTCTTGTTGACCTTTTCAGCACAACTTGAAGGACAAATGCAAACATAGAGCTCGTGCCTTAGCTTTAACAATTATTAGTATTGTGGTTATTTTATTGAACTATTTATGGTTTTTAATCCAAATTTTTTAATATTTTTAATTAGGCTTAAGTTCATTAAATTTAATTTTCATTAAATTATTTTTATGAAGAAAGAAATTTTACAACATGAAAATTAATTAAAATTTATTGATAATTTTTCATTCTTGACTCAATCTGGGCTCGAACCCAGGTGTTTACGGACAGGTTACCCTGACATGTTTCGATTGCAACCACTCAATCTCCTCAGAGGGCTTGCCGTTTAACACTCGCAGCCATCGACGACTGCTGACGTCATTAGTCAAACATCAATCCTTAAACCAAATTGTATTCAACCTTTGGTAGATCGAAATTTGCTTTGAATGATTATCTATTTTAATTTATCTTAACATGTTATTCCTTTACTTCTGTTTTTTCGTACTTTTGTCAAGAATTCTTCTTGAAGTTCAAAGTACATATTTTTTGTTTTTTCATTTTTTGTCTTTCTTATTCTTGTTGACCTTTTCAGCACAACTTGAAGGACAAATGCAAACATAGAGCTCGTGCCTTAGCTTTAACAATTATTAGTATTGTGGTTATTTTATTGAACTATTTATGGTTTTTAATCCAAATTTTTTAATATTTTTAATTAGGCTTAAGTTCATTAAATTTAATTTTCATTAAATTATTTTTATGAAGAAAGGAATTTTACAACATGAAAATTAATTAAAATTTATTGATAATTTTTCATTCTTGACTCAATCTGGGCTCGAACCCAGGTGTTTACGGACAGGTTACCCTGACATGTTTCGATTGCAACCACTCAATCTCCTCAGAGGGCTTGCCGTTTAACACTCGCAGCCATCGACGACTGCTGACGTCATTAGTCAAACATCAATCCTTAAACCAAATTGTATTCAACCTTTGGTAGATCGAAATTTGCTTTGAATGATTATCTATTTTAATTTATCTTAACATGTTATTCCTTTACTTCTGTTTTTTCGTACTTTTGTCAAGAATTCTTCTTGAAGTTCAAAGTACATATTTTTTGTTTTTTCATTTTTTGTCTTTCTTATTCTTGTTGACCTTTTCAGCACAACTTGAAGGACAAATGCAAACATAGAGCTCGTGTCTTAGCTTTAACAATTATTAGTATTGTGGTTATTTTATTGAACTATTTATGGTTTTTAATCCAAATTTTTTAATATTTTTAATTAGGCTTAAGTTCATTAAATTTAATTTTCATTAAATTATTTTTATGAAGAAAGGAATTTTACAACATGAAAATTAATTAAAATAATTGATAATTTTTCATTCTTGACTCAATCTGGGCTCGAACCCAGGTGTTTACGGACAGGTTACCCTGACATGTTTCGATTGCAACCACTCAATCTCCTCAGAGGGCTTGCCGTTTAACACTCGCAGCCATCGACGACTGCTGACGTCATTAGTCAAACATCAATCCTTAAACCAAATTGTATTTAACCTTTGGTAGATCGAAATTTGCTTTGAATGATTATCTATTTTAATTTCGATCTTAACATGTTATTCCTTTACTTCTGTTTTTTCGTACTTTTGTCAAGAATTCTTCTTGAAGTTCAAAGTACATATTTTTTGTTTTTTCATTTTTTGTCTTTCTTATTCTTGTTGACCTTTTCAGCACAACTTGAATGAAAAATTATCAATAAATTTTAATTAATTTTCATGTTGTAAAATTCCTTTCTTCATAAAAATAATTTAATGAAAATTAAATTTAATGAACTTAAGCCTAATTAAAAATATTAAAAAATTTGGATTAAAAACCATAAATAGTTCAATAAAATAACCACAATACTAATAATTGTTAAAGCTAAGGCACGAGCTCTATGTTTGCATTTGTCCTTCAAGTTGTGCTGAAAAGGTCAACAAGAATAAGAAAGACAAAAAATGAAAAAACAAAAAATATGTACTTTGAACTTCAAGAAGAATTCTTGACAAAAGTACGAAAAAACAGAAGTAAAGGAATAACATGTTAAGATAAATTAAAATAGATAATCATTCAAAGCAAATTTCGATCTACCAAAGGTTGAATACAATTTGGTTTAAGGATTGATGTTTGACTAATGACGTCAGCAGTCGTCGATGGCTGCGAGTGTTAAACGGCAAGCCCTCTGAGGAGATTGAGTGGTTGCAATCGAAACATGTCAGGGTAACCTGTCCGTAAACACCTGGGTTCGAGCCCAGATTGAGTCAAGAATGAAAAATTATCAATAAATTTTAATTAATTTTCATGTTGTAAAATTCCTTTCTTCATAAAAATAATTTAATGAAAATTAAATTTAATGAACTTAAGCCTAATTAAAAATATTAAAAAATTTGGATTAAAAACCATAAATAGTTCAATAAAATAACCACAATACTAATAATTGTTAAAGCTAAGGCACGAGCTCTATGTTTGCATTTGTCCTTCAAGTTGTGCTGAAAAGGTCAACAAGAATAAGAAAGACAAAAAATGAAAAAACAAAAAATATGTACTTTGAACTTCAAGAAGAATTCTTGACAAAAGTACGAAAAAACAGAAGTAAAGGAATAACATGTTAAGATAAATTAAAATAGATAATCATTCAAAGCAAATTTCGATCTACCAAAGGTTGAATACAATTTGGTTTAAGGATTGATGTTTGACTAATGACGTCAGCAGTCGTCGATGGCTGCGAGTGTTAAACGGCAAGCCCTCTGAGGAGATTGAGTGGTTGCAATCGAAACATGTCAGGGTAACCTGTCCGTAAACACCTGGGTTCGAGCCCAGATTGAGTCAAGAATGAAAAATTATCAATAAATTTTAATTAATTTTCATGTTGTAAAATTCCTTTCTTCATAAAAATAATTTAATGAAATTAAATTTAATGAACTTAAGCCTAATTAAAAATATTAAAAAATTTGGATTAAAAACCATAAATAGTTCAATAAAATAACCACAATACTAATAATTGTTAAAGCTAAGGCACGAGCTCTATGTTTGCATTTGTCCTTCAAGTTGTGCTGAAAAGGTCAACAAGAATAAGAAAGACAAAAAATGAAAAAACAAAAAATATGTACTTTGAACTTCAAGAAGAATTCTTGACAAAAGTACGAAAAAACAGAAGTAAAGGAATAACATGTTAAGATAAATTAAAATAGATAATCATTCAAAGCAAATTTCGATCTACCAAAGGTTGAATACAATTTGGTTTAAGGATTGATGTTTGACTAATGACGTCAGCAGTCGTCGATGGCTGCGAGTGTTAAACGGCAAGCCCTCTGAGGAGATTGAGTGGTTGCAATCGAAACATGTCAGGGTAACCTGTCCGTAAACACCTGGGTTCGAGCCCAGATTGAGTCAAGAATGAAAAATTATCAATAAATTTTAATTAATTTTCATGTTGTAAAATTCCTTTCTTCATAAAAATAATTTAATGAAAATTAAATTTAATGAACTTAAGCCTAATTAAAAATATTAAAAAATTTGGATTAAAAACCATAAATAGTTCAATAAAATAACCACAATACTAGTAAAATTTTTTTTTTTTATTTTTTTTTTATATTTTTTTTTTAACCGGAATTTTTTTTTTTTTACGTAATAAGTTACATGGATGGGAAAGAACACTGCATATGCTAAAAATTGAAAAACCCTCGTCTAGAGTTAGAAATTACTTTTTTTTATACATAAGCCACTCGCATCCCAAAAAGCGACCAAAACTACCTTAAAGGAAAAGACATAAGCTTTCTTTTGAGCAAAAAAAAAAAAAAAAAACATTCCGGATAAAAAAAAATTTTACATTAAAAAAAAAATTTTAAATTTAAAATAAAAGAAAATTCTTGACGAAAGTACGAAAAAACAGAAGTAAAGGAAAAAACATGTAAAATCAATTAGGATGGATAATCATTCAGGAAAGCAAATTTCGATCTACCAAATGTTAAAATACAATTTGGTTTAAGGATTGATGTTTGACTAGTGACGTCAGCAGTCGTCGATGGCTGCGAGTGTAAGACGGCAAATCCATCTGAGGAGATCGAGTGGTTGCGATCGAAATATGTCATGGTAACCTGCCGGCCAGGGTTCGAGCCCGAGCCACGTCAAGAATGAAAGATTATCAATAACAATTTTAATTGATTTTCATGTTGTAAAATTCCTTTCTTCATAAAAATAATTTAATAAGAATTAAATTTCATGAACTTAAGCCTAATTAAAAATATTAAAAATTTGGATTGAAAAACCATAAATAGTTCAACAAAATAACCACAATACTAATTATTGTTAAAGCTAAGGCACGAGCTCTATGTGTACATTTGTCCTTCAGGTTGTGCTGAAAAAGGTCAACAGAAAAGAGAAAGACAAAGTGAAAAAACAAAAAAATGTACTTGGACTTCAAGAAAAATTCTTGACGAAAGTACGAAAAAACAGAAGTAAAGGAAAAAACATGTAAAATCAATTAGGATGGATAATCATTCAGGAAAGCAAATTTCGATCTACCAAATGTTAAAATACAATTTGGTTTAAGGATTGATGTTTGACTAGTGACGTCAGCAGTCGTCGATGGCTGCGAGTGTAAGACGGCAAATCCATCTGAGGAGATCGAGTGGTTGCGATCGAAACATGTAATGGTAACCTGCCGGCCAGGGTTCGAGCCCGAGCCACGTCAAGAATGAAAGATTATCAATAACAATTTTAATTGATTTTCATGTTGTAAAATTCCTTTCTTCATAAAAATAATTTAATAAGAATTAAATTTCATGAACTTAAGCCTAATTAAAAATATTAAAAATTTGGATTGAAAAACCATAAATAGTTCAACAAAATAACCACAATACTAATTATTGTTAAAGCTAAGGCACGAGCTCTATGTGTACATTTGTCCTTCAGGTTGTGCTGAAAAAGGTCAACAGAAAAGAGAAAGACAAAGTGAAAAAACAAAAAAATGTACTTGGACTTCAAGAAAAATTCTTGACGAAAGTACGAAAAAACAGAAGTAAAGGAAAAAACATGTAAAATCAATTAGGATGGATAATCATTCAGGAAAGCAAATTTCGATCTACCAAATGTTAAAATACAATTTGGTTTAAGGATTGATGTTTGACTAGTGACGTCAGCAGTCGTCGATGGCGGCGAGTGTAAGACGGCAAATCCATCTGAGGAGATCGAGTGGTTGCGATCGAAACATGTAATGGTAACCTGCCGGCCAGGGTTCGAGCCCGAGCCACGTCAAGAATGAAAGATTATCAATAACAATTTTAATTGATTTTCATGTTGTAAAATTCCTTTCTTCATAAAAATAATTTAATAAGAATTAAATTTCATGAACTTAAGCCTAATTAAAAATATTAAAAATTTGGATTGAAAAACCATAAATAGTTCAACAAAATAACCACAATACTAATTATTGTTAAAGCTAAGGCACGAGCTCTATGTGTACATTTGTCCTTCAGGTTGTGCTGAAAAAGGTCAACAGAAAAGAGAAAGACAAAGTGAAAAAACAAAAAAAATGTACTTGGACTTCAAGAAAAATTCTTGACGAAAGTACGAAAAAACAGAAGTAAAGGAAAAAACATGTTAAATCAATTAGGATGGATAATCATTCAGGAAAGCAAATTTCGATCTACCAAATGTTAAAATACAATTTGGTTTAAGGATTGATGTTTGACTAGTGACGTCAGCAGTCGTCGATGGCTGCGAGTGTAAGACGGCAAATCCATCTGAGGAGATCGAGTGGTTGCGATCGAAACATGTCATGGTAACCTGCCGGCAGGGTTCGAGCACGAGCCACGTCAAGAATGAAAGATTATCAATAACAATTTTAATTGATTTTCATGTTGTAAAATTCCTTTCTTCATAAAAATAATTTAATAAGAATTAAATTTCATGAACTTAAGCCTAATTAAAAATATTAAAAATTTGGATTGAAAAACCATAAATAGTTCAACAAAATAACCACAATACTAATTATTGTTAAAGCTAAGGCACGAGCTCTATGTGTACATTTGTCCTTCAGGTTGTGCTGAAAAAGGTCAACAGAAAAGAGAAAGACAAAGTGAAAAAACAAAAAAATGTACTTGGACTTCAAGAAAAATTCTTGACGAAAGTACGAAAAAACAGAAGTAAAGGAAAAAACATGTAAAATCAATTAGGATGGATAATCATTCAGGAAAGCAAATTTCGATCTACCAAATGTTAAAATACAATTTGGTTTAAGGATTGATGTTTGACTAGTGACGTCAGCAGTCGTCGATGGCTGCGAGTGTAAGACGGCAAATCCATCTGAGGAGATCGAGTGGTTGCGATCGAAACATGTCAAGGTAACCTGCCGGCCAGGGTTCGAGCCCGAGCCACGTCAAGAATGAAAGATTATCAATAACAATTTTAATTGATTTTCATGTTGTAAAATTCCTTTCTTCATAAAAATAATTTAATAAGAATTAAATTTCATGAACTTAAGCCTAATTAAAAATATTAAAAATTTGGATTGAAAAACCATAAATAGTTCAACAAAATAACCACAATACTAATTATTGTTAAAGCTAAGGCACGAGCTCTATGTGTACACTTGTCCTTCAGGTTGTGCTGAAAAAGGTCAACAGAAAAGAGAAAGACAAAGTGAAAAAACAAAAAAATGTACTTGGACTTCAAGAAAAATTCTTGACGAAAGTACGAAAAAACAGAAGTAAAGGAAAAAACATGTAAAATCAATTAGGATGGATAAGCATTCAGGAAAGCAAATTTCGATCTACCAAATGTTAAAATACAATTTGGTTTAAGGATTGATGTTTGACTAGTGACGTCAGCAGTCGTCGATGGCTGCGAGTGTAAGACGGCAAATCCATCTGAGGAGATCGAGTGGTTGCGATCGAAACATGTCATGGTAACCTGCCGGCCAGGGTTCGAGCCCGAGCCACGTCAAGAATGAAAGATTATCTTTTCAATAAAAAAAAAAAAAACATTCCCGCTAAAAAAAAAATAAAAAAAAGTTAAATTTAAAAAAAAAAATAAAAAAAAAAATTTTTAAAAAACAAAAAAAATTTTTTTCAAAAGATGGATCAACTAGCTATCGAAGCTACTTGGGACAAATTTTGCTAACACCAATAGGTAATAAGTAACATGGATAAGAAAGAACACCTGTATGGCAAAATGTCAAATTTTGACCCCCACTAACTCAGAAACTTTTAGACCGATCTTGTTGAAAATTTGTGTCTAAACTACTATCCAATAGGACTAACCTTGGTGCAAATTTCATCCAAATCGGAAGACATCGATTTCAAAATTGGGTCACTTGACATGAAATCCCCCATATATAAAAACTTTTTCTGTATTTTGTTGAAGTATTTTTTCACTTGGCGGCTTTTCCTGATTGCTTCTTTAATAAATAAACACACAAATAAATAAACAACCGTACAGAGAAATGAAATGTCGGATAAATGACAACAGATTTGACAGCAGATTGCTAAGTAATAATTGCTCAAGCAATCAGAAGAGCAATCATTGCGCAATGGATTGCCACTCATGGCAATTTGCGGTCTATACGTCGCAAATTTTATGGAGCAATCAAATTTGACGTTTGCCGCAATAAATATTGCTACGTGGAGACCCGGGGTAAATAAACATAAAAATTAATTTATACGATATCATTTTCTAAATTGTTTATTAATGTTGACATTTAAAAAGAAGTATAAGCTATTTAAGGATGGAAGCTTTGGGCAGATGTAAGCCGGTTCAAAAATAATTTTACTTGCAGTAAAATATTTTTTGGGGCTGATAATAATTAGATGGTTTGCGGACACAAAGAGTCTAATTTGGAAAGAAGTTTTTATTGGTTGGGTATATAGATCAGTGTTCGAAAATAAACACTAAATATCGTTCTTTAATGTTCGGTTCGGTAGATTTGTGGAAAACACAAACGCTAATAGTGTTTGTGTAGAAATTCATTAAAAAAAATAACGTTTCCCTGTTTGTCATCTTTCGAACACAAAAATAATGCTGTTTTCATCATACTCAACAAATGATGAGAACATTAAATTCCGTTCGGTTTTTTTTGAAAATCCACGAACTTCAATGTGTTCGGTTCGGCTCGTTAATGTTCGTCGCTTTTTGCTGATTAAAAAAAAAACCAAACATTTTTTGACAAAAACAAAATACACACACGAAAAAAAACATTATAGAACATTAAAATATAATGTTTTTCTACAGTATCACTACAATTGTTCTGTTTTTTAACGAAGAACCGAACATTATATAATGTTCGGTTCTTTCTTGAAAATAGTTACGAACGGTATTAAGGTTTGTGTATGTTTACACAAACACTAAAAAAATAGATATCGTTCTTCGGTGTGTGAGCCGAACGCTAAATAATGTACTGTTTATTTTCGAACACTGATATACATAGATAGATATTTAAATCATAAAAGCCATCTGTTAACCAGAATTTCGAAAAAAAATTAATTTTTTTATTTGCAACGAAAGCTTTTGTAGGCATCTTAAAAATTCCACATGTATCAAAAAATGCCTTAAAAAGGAAAAAAATGCGCTATAAACTTAAAAAATGTTACAAAAATGCTCTTTTAAATAAATTATGCAAAAAAATGCTGCAAACGGTAAAATATGCACTAACAAATCGATGCCAAAATTCATAAAAGTCTCTAAAACGGATAAATATATTGTTTCTGCCTTCATTGGTCGTTATATGCTTACGATTCAAGCAAAAAATCTAACGAGTCATAAAAAAATTGTGCTCGCGTGTTAAAAATAAAACTCACGAGCATAAATTTTAAAACGAGAAAATTGACTCGAATTGTGTTCCGATTAGAATTTTTTTCCTACCCTGCAAAAAAAATCTGTGTGCTAGACAGCACAGTACAATGTTTATGAAAAAAACCTTTTGGGAAGTAAATCGTTTCTATAGAAAACACATTTTCGAAAAATTGCAAAACTAATTGAATATAAACTCACGATATAATTTTATTTTTATATGACATGAAAAACAAATTTTAAACATAAATTGATATTTTAAAAATTTGGTGAAATCGGCCATTAATATTTTACAAAATACGAAGAAAATCCTTTCATTTCAAAAGCGCATTTCACTGGTTGCTTAAGCCAGACCATCAGTCAACCATTGGAATGCGCATAAGAACTAGCGTATCCTCCAACAATAAATTTCAGTGTATTTATCAAGAATGAAAATTAGGAATTAAGCACGACAAACAAATCTTATTAATTAAATATTATGTATTCCCAAAAATTACTTCGATAACTCTTGATTTGCATGTAGTTATATGAATTTGACATAAAACATTGATTTGACATATAGAAGACATATAAAGCTACATACAAAAAAGAGGCCAGTCTGCATTGGCTTCTCTAGGGCATATACCTTAATTAGCTGATTTTATAAAAAACATTCAAATTTGAATAAATAAATTCAGTTGAAATATAGAGATTATTCTGAGTCCACTTTATTCGGTTATTTTCTAAAGACGTCATAACTAAATTTCTTATCTGTAGTCTGGCAACTGCATTTGTGAAAAATTGTTTGTCATTGTATTTTCTTTTGTTTTATTGGGCTTACGGAATTATTTTCAAACAATAAAAAGATATAAATTTTATACAATAAAAATCAAAAGATTTTCGTGAAGAATTGTTGTCGCGAATATAATTAGTTTAAGAAATATAGTGCAAGTCAAATTTGCATTTTATACTCCCAATAAGAAACAGGGTCTACAAATCAGCTGGCAAAAAGAAATTCAAAAATAGTTAAAAGAAGGTAATACATACGTCAAAGAAGAAGAAAATACAGCATAATATAACAAAGAAACGAAAAAGAAAAATTTTGTAGTTGCACACAAAAATATACGACACGCAAAATGTCGGAACAGGAACAAAATGCTACAAAAATAAGTGAATTAACAGCGGAAGAGGTAATTTTTTCCTTTGGAACTTTATAAATAGTTTTAAACTGCAAAAATATAAATCATTAATTTTTGAAGATACGCGCTCGGAGATTACGTACTTTGGCTAAATCGTCATCAAACGCTACTGCCAATGGGGCAGTATCCTCAAGTACACAAAATGCTGAAGGTAAGTAATATTATATGCAACGAAAATAATGTAGAAATGTATACACATATATACATATTTATAATAAAATGACTAGGCCAAAGGTCGGCTACAAACGTATCCAATTCTTCCCGTTTGGTCAAAGGGACTTTACCAACAAACAGCTCAAGTTCGACGTTGTTAAAAGCGACCGATGCACCTAAAAATTCGTCCGTAATAGCAGCAGAAGGCGAGGATTTAATATTGCCAATTGTAGAACAAAACAAAATGGACGTCGATATTGAAATGAAGTCGGTATCCACAACACCAACAAAGAGTCAATCATTAACACTACTACCAGCAACGACCCCAATAAATATTATGCAAACAGATAGTATTGGGGAACAAATTTCCACATCGGCCTCAATAAACAATGAAAAAGACATTGAAAATATGGAAACTTCGGAACAGGAATCACCTGCACAAAAGCAGGCGTTTTTAAAAATTATAACATCAAAATCACAAAAATTAATAAATGAACGTATCGAGTCCATGCTTTCAAATGTTCTCAATGCAACTTGGAATGAATATTGCACTGGTTCCATGATTTGTCCCCAAACTGCCAGTTTTATAGAACAGCATCCAAATAAACGATTTGACTTTGAGTCTCTGATAACAAATGTGCTAATGGAATGTGTTTTGCGTTTGTATAACGATGAAGATAATGGAGATACTACTGCCGCCGGTGCTGTTGACAATGGTGACGCAGATATGAAGACAGAAGGTGCCACTGGTGCTGCAGTGACTGACGAAAAAAAGGGCGGCAATAACGAAAATATACCAACATATTCCACACCGAAAAAAATTAAAAGTGATGACACAGAAGTTCAAGAAATCATGGCAAATGCCATAGATGATCAACCTTCAACTTCTAGAGGATTGCAGAGCGGTAAGAAATTACTGTATAAAGCTGTATTAAATGACCAAATTTTTTGATTATCTCTTATCTATGTAGGTATTACCAGTTCAGAATTTATTGGATCGTGTCCGACACCATCCTCAAATCTTTTTACACCAATGGCTTTAGCCAAACACAATGTTATATTATATTTAATTAAATGCTACAAAAATCACCGCCAATTAAGTGATAAATTTAATACAAATATATCGCAAGAAAAACTGGATGAAGTAGAAAAGGTTAAGTTCATGCTAAAAACAACATTAGATCAGATTTTTCTAACTACTACTTTGGTTTTAACTGACCGAATATATGAGAATCTCAATATTTCACTGGATCAGTCAGCCTTGTTAGAGTTGTATTATCAAGAAAGCGTGCCTGATGACTTTCTATCAGATTACATTGCTGAATGCTATCAAAAAACACAAGACTTTGAATTTATATTCTCTCAAATGTTGCGTGGGTTATTTATGGGAATGCAGCGAAATTTATGTTCACCGACAATAATAACGCACCACATGGAGTTGTTGTCTAAACTTATGGCTGTAAAGGTGGGTACAGCTCGACCAATGTGTGATCTTTTGGTAAAACAAATCAATTTTTTGCCACCACTATGCACTCAAATACCCGGAAGAGAAATTGTAAAGTGCAGTTACTTGGGTCCATTCTTGTCTGTCTCATTTTTTGCTGAAGAAAATGTTAGATTCGCTGAAGCCCACGGTAAATGTGATACCGTGGCAGCCAGCTCGGGTAAATTTAGATGGGTGAGTGATCACAAACACAAATTTTTGTTTACACGAATAACAAAGACGATTGTATTGTTTATTTATTTGAATTTTTTTGTTTAATTCTTTTTCCTTAATCCGTTTTGCCAACATCAGCAACTGTTTACAATGCGTGGCCTTATGCATTCAGTTTTTCTATCACTGCTTGTCAATGTCAATACACGTCCAAAGACACTTGAATATATTTCACAAATATTACGCTTCAATGAACGGCGTGTGCAATTTGCCAGCGATGAAAAGCTCTTGGCACGTGATGGTTTCGCCATTAATCTTATGTGTGTCCTCCAACAATTGTCAGTCAAAATAAAGTTAGATCGTATCGATCTTTATTATCCCTTCTATAAGAACTCGTTGATTTTTATAGAGCAAGATACAAAGTTGCGTTTTACCGATGAAGAATACAAAAAATACTTAGAAAAGGATTATGCCAAAACCGAATCAAACGCCAATTTCCAAACACAATGCTGGTTCCTTACTCTGCAATCGCACCACTTGGGTTTTATGCCTGCCATCCAAAGATACAGACAAAAATCCCGAGCTATTAAAGAGTTGCAAAAGCTAATCGACGAAATCGATCGCACTAAATCGCATTGGGAGAATACAGCATACGCCTCGCGAAATAAACAATTTAGAGATCGTTGGCTAAAGCAATTAAAAAAGTTGACTAGATCGAAACTATGCAGTGAAGTTTGTCTTCTTGATCCAAAATTATTGAACGCATGTCTGCTCTTTTACTCTTCCGTATGCGAGTATTTGTTGTATCAAATGGAGGATCGAGTTATTGAAGGTCCATTTATGTCCAAAATGCCGCCACAGCAATTACAACCGACTGATGCATTTTCTGCACTGCCTGAGTGGTACATCGACGATATAGCCGAGTTTATTTTATTCGCTATGCAACATGCTCAAAATGACATACGTCATGCTATCGACCATTCAATAATAACATGGTTGTTGACATGTGTTTGTGCACCACACATGATTAAGAATCCATACGTCACTGCCAAATTGGTCGAGGTACTATTTGTTTTTTCCTTGGGTCCAGCGAATGTTCTTAACATTTCGGTAAGTGTTTAATGACACAACCTAACAAAGTTATATTAAAAATTGGATCATTATCAGATATGGAACCATGACTTGGCTCAAACTGTATTATGTAGTTCACTTATGAAATTCTATGTAGAAATAGAAACAACTGGACAAAGTACTGAATTTTATGATAAATTTACTATAAGGTAAATTTTTAACGCAGTTTTTAAAGAATATTATTAATGTACACACATATAAATTTAAATTGTTTTCTTTTTAGGTATCACATTAGTCATTTATTTAAATCAATGTGGGAGAGCCCAGTTCATCGCCAAGTTATGATAAATGAATCAAATAATGGAAAACAATTTGTAAAATTCATCAATATGCTTATGAATGATACCACATTCCTCTTGGATGAATGTTTGGAAAATCTTAAGCGTATACATCAAACACAGGTCTGTTCAGATTATTAAGAATAACAATTTTACAATAAATATTTTGTTTCGTATGTTTTTCTTAAGGTTTTAATGTTAAATGAACCTGCTTGGTCCAATTTGGGCTCTGAACAACAACAGAGTCGTTTATCACAATTGGCTACAGATGAGCGACAATGTCGTTCCTATTTGACATTGGCTAGAGAAACTGTAGAAATGTTTCATTATTTGACTGTAAGCCAGATCACGTTTTTATTTTACATGAACTTGCGTAATAAAAATATATTTTTACTTAAATAGGATGATATTAAGGAACCCTTTATGCGTAACGAATTGGTTGACCGCCTAAGTTCAATGTTAAATTTCAATTTGCATCAACTGTGCGGTCCTAAATGCAATGACTTAAAAGTTCGCAATCCAGCCAAATATGGCTGGGAACCTAGGCGTTTGTTGGGCCAAATATTCGATATATATTTACATCTAGACTGTGATAGATTTGCCCAGGCCTTGGCTGCTGACGAACGATCCTTTCAAAAACATTTATTTGATGATGCTGCCAATCGCATTGAACGATTAAGTATACGTTCAGCAATAGAAGTAGAAAAGTTCAGATCTTTAATAACAAAAGCTCACGATATTTATGGTAATTGTTCAATAATTTGTAAAATCATGCAGTGAATGCTAATAAATTGGTATATTTCTTTATTGCAGTTGCCAACCAACAGTCTGAAGACGAGTGTGCTGATGCGCCTGATGAGTTTAAGGATCCTTTGATGGATACTTTAATGTCAGATCCTGTGGTACTTCCATCCGGTACAATTATGGATCGTGCCATTATAACACGCCACTTATTGAATAGCAACACTGATCCCTTTAATCGCCAAAATTTAACGGAAGATATGCTGGTGCCAAACATTGAACTTAAAGAACGCATCGACGCCTGGCGTAAGGAACAACGTTACAAAAGGCAACAGCAAGGAAATTTAAATTTAAATGATAAAACTTCTTAAACAGTAGTACTACTACTTAGCTATGATTATAGTTCTTAAAGGAAATCACACAATATCAATTTTTTTTATTTGTAGAAATTAAAAATAAACATGTAAAATGAAAAATGATTTTTATATACATATACATATATATACCTACATAAATACAATTTTAGCTCATAATTCTTAGTTGTACGACTCTCCCTTACATTAAACTGATAAACATACATACACACATATGTATGTATGTGCGTATTTATCAATTGTAATGATCCAAAAGTTTGATTTATATTAAGTTGGTTATTTATCATGATGTAATTTATGTAGTCTTAAAATTATTTGTTATAATTTTTATAACATTATTTATTTTCTAATGTTTATATAAAAATTTTTACTAATTGAGACATTTGTTTTTTTTTTCAAGATTCCCCTTATATAATGTATAAAATTCTAACTTACAACGAAACTTACTACATATATAAAGTATTATTTGCTTTTTATTAATTGTATAACTAGGGTGCAAAAAATAAATTCTCAATTTGTCTTACAATAAAAACAATCAAAGGATGGTACATAAATTACATCATATGCTATACATACATGAATATTTAAATCAATATTAATTCAAATTTTAATTAAATAAAAAATATTTAAACAAAAAAAATTTTTTTTTTCAAATTTTTTATTATAGATTTTTCAAGTTTTAAATATCTAAACGTGGGCTATATCCAAATAACTATGTAAATTATACAGCCCAATTATGAATAAAAATTCCCCGGGAGTTTTTTCCCTTTTCCCATTTTTACAATTGAAATTACATAGGAAAATTGGGAGAAGGGAGAAAACTCCCGGGGAATTTTTATTCATAATTGGGCTGATAATATTGCCGAAGCATAAAAAGGACCAATATTTTACAAAATTTTTCTTTTAAGAAAACATGATTATAAATTGCTAATATTTAAGATAATCAGCCCAATTATAAATAAATTTAAGTGTTTACCATATAATCTTTTGTAATTAGGGCCTTTTGTTTTTTGCTAATACAATTGCAAATTTTGGTCAAAAGATACTAAAATGTTTTGTAGACATTTGTGTTGATGCAATATACATCAGAATCAATGAAAAAGTCGATCTTTAATTTATGGCTAGTTAGGGCCTTTTGCGTTTTAGGTAACGATATGAATATGAATGCGTTCAGACGTATTGGTAGACCAAAAATGACAAATGATAAAATATGTGACGATGATAAAAATAGTGACGATGAAATTTTAATTCCAAAAATAGTTTCCTCTAAAATTAAAATGTTGTCCTGATTGATAATGACTTTGATCCGGAGAAAGCATCGGAAAATATCGTTAGAGTCAGTTCATGACTCGTTTATTGCATCTATGAACGATGATAATCTGTTCTCAAGCCCAATACATTTTCCTGTAGCTGCACGCTAAGTACCTGCTAAGGCTAGTACCCTTCTGTATCCTGGCCACGTACAATTCTTAAACCTCAAATACCCTAGTACCAAATTTGAGAACGGATACCTTCGTCCTATCCCGCGTTTCCAGAAATAGTTTATTATCAAATCCTACTGCATCCAGTTCCTCAACTGGGAGCTTACAAGAGTCGGCAGCTAATCAGTGCTCAATTCACTCATAGGACTTGCCATCAAGTCCAACGTCATTTGATTTACTTTCCTCAAAATTTCAAAATGTTTTCCTCGATCCATAAGCTTCTGCAATTGAAAAAAATACCTTAAAAAAACAGGGTAATATGCAATTCGTCAGTCAGAAAGTAGAGTTAAAGGTGTTACGGTCAGTTTGGCCTAATGAGGATTCCGGCTCGCTTGCTCAACTCTCAGGAGGTTCCAACCCTCTCACTAGGATCGTGACACCAACACAAAAAAAAAAGGTAAGATTACACTAGGGGAACTCTAACCACAAACACACCATATGAGATCATCATCTGGAGACAGATGTTGGTCCCCATTATGCCCTCCCAACCAAGTCATAGTGGTAGTCCACCAATATTGTAACACTACGACCCTTAAACCACTGGACCGTATACTCCCACTTACCTTTCCATCATTGCCATCACCACTTTAAATTAGAACCTCATGTTTTTCTTTCCTTTCCAATTATAAAATTACATTATTTATTTTTATTATACTTAATTTCGCCAATAATTACTCGATATACATTACTACACTTAAATCACTAAAACAAAAGAAAATGTATAAACTGACTAAAACAAAAAAAATTAAAACAAAACTTATTCCTATTGGCCGTTACTCTTACTTTTACAAATCTTTAGTTATATACTTTTCTATTAACTGTCTTTTTATTTATATATACAAGTATCTTCTAATTCACTTCTTTTTTAATACTTAATTTTTTTGATTACTTAAAAACAAAAAAACTACACTTTTTATCCTCTTAGAACTCAACCTTTTTATAGTCCTAATACAGGACACACGTACTCTACTGTCACCCTACACTTAAAGGAGCTCCCTGAAGTGGTTTTGCAACCAATGTTTGCTGGCTGCCAATTCTATTTTTTCGCGCTTTCCTTGAGTCCTAAGTAATAATATTTTCCTTAAGATACGTATATATATAATTTTGCTTCAATGTAAATATTTTAAATTTTTTTCGTTATTTTCTTTACAGGCCACTATTTCATAATCCGAGTTTCTGAACACTTAATACATAGACCTACACTCTCGATCACACACAATTATTGATTCACAATTTCACAACACTGCCAACAAAAAAAAATACTTAAATATTACTTAAATTCTACCTAAAATAACTAAATGTATACCTTAGGCAATTATCGCAATTATGTTGTGTTAATAAACCTAAATTTTTTCTATTTAATCCAGATCTTTTCCTTTTTCTTTCTACAGGCTTTTCTTTCTCTCAAAATTTAAATTTTTTGTTTTTTAAATCACATTTAGCAACTATGTATTCCACTAACTTATACCGCTGTTTTTTTACAGCTATTTAATAAATTTTCTTTCTTCACCATACATTCCTTTCTTCCTTGATATTTACGTTGGCACTCTGGCCCAAAGTGTTAGGTGCAAATCAACTTTAAAAATACACAAAATGTTACCTGGCTATTCCCTTCTTCACGACAATCAAGGTGGTATTCGTCGTCTTCACTCTCCCTTCTTTTTCTGCCAATTGAATAGCCAGCTATCAAACAAAACATTAACAATTATAACTATTAGGCAAACATCCATTTACACACAAAAAAAAATATCTTTACACTCACGTTTAAAATTTCAAATGGTTGTTTAAGACAAAATCAAAGTGTCTTCGAGCAAAATTATAACACTATATATTTAACTTTATTTATTAACTTTACTACTTTAACCTTATTATAATTTAAAAATTTAACTTTTCTTCGTTTATTTATTTTGCACTTTCACTCTACCAGTTCACACAGACGTTTGATATCTTCTATTCTAGAAGTCTGACGTTTTGCTCCTTAAATACCGCAGCGAATCTATATAACATCGTTTTCCCGCTCCTATCATCCTATATACCATTTCCATATTTTACATATATTTACTTGTTTTTCCCGCCACTGTTATATATGTACTTCGTATTCCCTCACCTTTCCTATCCCTGGTCTATATCATTATTACATATATAAATAAATATTTAAATTCAAGTTTAAATTCAAAATTAGCGGTATAACAAAAATAAACTAATTTTTTTATATATCTGTATATTTTTATCATTTTGCCAACATCTCTTTCCTATCTATATTCAACCACTATTCACTCTCACACTCTGCCAGGCTAACATCAAATTTAGCAAGTATCGTTTTTCATTCAAAATTTAAATTTCTTTTTACATCTTTTAATTCTTGCCTCCAAAAAGTTTTGAATGAAATTACAACACTTTACTACACTTATGAGCGTTGCCAACTACCTAATATACCAAATACTAAAATACACACAAGTACCCATCATATCCCTGTAGTAAATAAAATAGTCAGTTGCAAAAAAACACTAACTATAAATTAACTTTTTTTTAAATGACTACAAATTGGTTTAAATCTCCTGCAGATATCAACCAAAAAGGCACACGTAAAACACAAATAAAAGCAAAATAAGTAAAACAAGCATGCCATGAAGTCAAAAGAAAAAAATATATACAAACATTTTAAAATAATGAACAATTAAATCGATACAAATCTGTTTATGTACTAGCAATTATGTGGCGTATTTGTTTCAGGACTATTTTACATCTTCATTTAGGGCAGTTTAATGCAAAATTTTCATGAATAATTATTTTTTTATCAAAATATATAAAGATATACATATGTATGCATGTTCATATGTACATATATTTTTTTGACAAAAATTATTTAAAATTTAAATAATTTATTATAAACTGACAATACTTTTAATTAATTACAAATAGGTTTAAAAATAAGTAGTTAGTAGTAAGTTAAAAAGTCATGCAAAGATGGCCAATTGACTACTGCCTATGACATGCCTATGTATGTCGACAAGGAAAAAAGTCACTTAATCAACTAGATGTGGTTATAAAAACCCCAGTTTGAAGTAAGTTATAAATGTGTTTGACTTCCTACAGGGATGTTACCCACATACATACATACACACATTTGTTCTATTCTTTTCCGCCATCATGTGTAAGTACAATTAATTTTTCTACTAATTTATTATTTTCTTTATTTTCAGGTTCAAATTGCGTTTAATTTTTCTTTCTGGGTAAATATGTACATAGGTATCGTTCCATTATTATAATAGTATTCCACTAATTTTGACCATTCTTCTTTTTCAGCCTAAAACAAAACAAAATTTGCGAACAAAATTAACTAGTCGCACAACAACAACCCAAATTTTCCAAACACAATACAAATACCATATAAAAAAACAAGCAAACCGAAACATTTTCATTATTGGGACTCGGGCTGGGCACACCTCCCACTTTAATTTTATTGATGAGAGAATTGGGGCTAAAGGACTTGTCCACCTTTTCTCGAAGCCTACCTCCAAGGTATCCCCACGCAAAAATTTTTCTTGGCCCAGAGACGTCGACGGTTCAGGGGCCATATACAATCCCCTCACCCGCAACAAAGGGCGATAGCTCTCTGCCTGATGATGTCAAATCATTAATTACTCCGTATCAGGCTTGTCGTTACTAATTACCTGAGAGATTGGAAAATTATATAATTGAGGAAACTTTGCGATTTGCTATGAAAAATGTTCCTTCAATGTTTTAGAATTGCGAAAGATAATTGGTATTTTACATAATATGAGACATTTCAACCTACATAACTCGAGAGACTATTGGTCAAATAATAATGATAGGTCAGTGGCATTATTATAATCTTTAAGATATTAGATGTATTTATAATCTTTAAGATATTAGATGTATTTGTATTTAGAACTAGCGGATACCCGGCGTCTGCTACTACGTTCCCCCTTCTTGTAGTCCCATTTTGTAAAACATTCATAGCTTATGTGCCTATCTAAATAGGGATATATTTGATCTAAATTTCATTCGAATCTGTTAGATAGTTTTGGAGAGGCAGATATTTCCCCTACCTCCCTCGTGATCCTATGTCTTACAAAATGTATACCTAATGTAAACATATAAGTAGGGATCTATCTATGTTTTAAATTTGATTAAATTCTGTTGGATAGTTTCGGAGATGCAGAAATTGCCCCCTAACTCCCCTCGTGGTCCTAGTTTTGTTAATTTAACTTTAACTAAATGAATTTGAATTATATTTAATACAATCACAGTAATTTTTAATTATATTCACATTAAAAATAAACTGCACAAGGTCATGAGTTAAAACAAATTTTTAAATAAAAAATATATAAACATATTTTGTTTTAAAAATTCTATTTTATTTTATTTTATTTTATATCCCAATATTTCGGTCAACTTTGTTGACCATCTTCAGGGGTTCTATATAAAAAATACAAAGATATATGTATTACAAAAATTACACAAATCATTTCAAAACAAATACAATATAATTACATTTAAAAATAAATAAACGAAAACAAAAAATGTAAACAATAAATAAATTCACTCGAGCTGTTGTTCAACCGTAAGCTTTTGTCAACTAATGTTTTCCACATTCTATTTTGGTTTCTTTCTGTTCTTGTGTATCGTGTGTTTGTATGTGTGAGCTGAGATCAGGGTTACCGTTTCAAAATTTTCTATCCGACCAAATTTGTCTATAAAACCTACCAAGATCCTTTGAAACCGACCAATTTTTTATTATATTAAAAAACAAATACATATATGCATATCGCACTGGTTCCTCTACAGTGAACCAACGCAAAATTAACTTATTTTCACTTTTTGCAAGAAATGATCAACAGTGGGTAAACCACTGTAAAAATCTTTGATCAATTTCTCTACTATTTTGCCAAAAAATACGGTTGTGAGTACATATAAAAGAAAATTATTTTGTTTCTGCTAAATCATATCGAACCACTTCGATATGTATTTTTAATATAAAGTATGATTATTATTTCATAAGTTATTAATTTTTTTTTTTTAAATGATGCAATTATGTATACCATAAAGATTCCTTAATTACCGCTTATAAATTACACCATTTTTCAATGAAAATGTGAAAATGAAATTGAGAATTTCAATTTGAAATTGAGAAAATTCCAATTGAAATTGAGAATTTCAATTTGATATTAAGAAAATTCCAAATGAAATTGAAAAAGCTCTATAACATCGAAGCAGTTTTTAAGTAACATTGAAGTAGCATATTGATAACATTGAAGCAGTCATGAAATAACATTTTTGTAGCAGCAAAAATAATCCAAACATTAAATCTTCATCAAAAAAAACCCGTAGTTTACGAAAACTTTTGGCTCATGTCCCCATGAAATCTCCATTTCAAAACATATGTTTCCAATTTGTTAATGTTATAACAGCCTTGGGACAAAAATTTTAAACTTTAATTGAATTTATCAATTTTTTAAATTAAAATGTTTATTTATTTATTTTATTTTTTATTTTAAATATTGAGATTATCGACTCTTTTTTAAAATGGCAAAATGGACTATTTAACTATTTTTCAAAATAATTTATTAAGGTATTAATCGTAATTCGTATCATTTTTTCAATGAGATTTAGTTCTTCAATAGCTTTATTTAACTAAACACTGTTTTTACTTCTAAATCGCCGTTTGAATTAAGATTTTTTTTTTTTAATGTAAAAGTTTTTTATAAGAAGAAAAGTTGAAGCAGCATCTATCTGACTTGTCAAACAAGGTGACAAAACTATCCTTTATAATACTTACACCGTCCAAGTAATACATTTCTTCATTGCCGTATACATAGTTTCATCAACAATCAAAAAAAATTGTGTTTTGTTAAAAATATATTAGATTTGCACTTGTCTTCTATGCGATCAGTGTTTTAAATTTCTTAAAATAAACATAGTACATTTTCTCAAACAGACCAAAATTAGGTTTAGCCTACCATCCGACCAAACGAAATTTAGCCGACCATATTTGGTCGGAAAAGACCAAGTTCGGCAACCCTGGCTGAGATGTTTTCTGTATCAAGTTTGTAGCAAGGTAAATTTACACAAGGTAAACTCGTTGGCCCATATGTTTGTCTGCTGATTACCCCTAGTTGGTACCTTAACGTCAAATTACGTGTATATGAGAAAAATGTGTAAATATACCTTGGTTTGTAGTTTAATCTCTCATTTGTGTCTAAGTCAGGGATGTCAGCGCCTTGCACAATTGTGCAAATTAATTCACATCTACGCTTACGCTCTTTTATTTTGCGAGCGTAAAATATAATTGTTTACTGAAAAACACTCTCATTCAGCGGGAAATATCGCAAATATTGCAAGGCCTGTTTTGAGGCCTCTAAATATATTTATGTATATAAATAAATATACAATAACTGTATGTAGGTACATCTTTTTTTTTTGTTTTATTATCTTTTTTATTTTATTTATTATCTATGTTTTTGTTTTGTTTTATTTCTGTTTTTGACATTGTACAATGATTTTAAAACAGGGATTTCCATTTCTTTGCACAATTGTGCAATTGTGGTTATTTTTTAAGATAGAATTTTAAAATTTTATAAAAATTTATATGTAAAGTGAATCCTAATCAACAAAAATTTCAAATTTTCAAAATAATTGTTTTGCATTTAAGCTAACGATATGTGTTTTGTTCGTGAAAAAAATTCGTTGATGCCTGTAACAGGGTCCCTTTTTCTTTCGTTAAAAAGACGTACCTAAATGCAGAAATTATTAAGAAAAGAAAAAGCCACAAGAATTTGTTGGTATTTTGTGATTGTAAAAATATTTTTGTTTCTGTACCAATCGCGTCGGTGGGTAAAATAAATTTAAAAAACAAGTTAAAAAAGTCTTGTTTTGCTACAATTTATGTGTAAACCTATACACATAAAAGCAAATGTGACAGCAGGTAAAATTTTTGGGTAAGAAGATGTGTTTTATTGATGTATTAATGAAACGTTATTGTTTCGCACTATTTTTATTGCTTACTTTTTTATGCTACAATTATATGACTGAGTCTAAAGAGTAAACCTTACTACTTTATGGTATTTATTTAATTTAGACGAATGTGAATTAATACAGTTGAATGATTATGAGTTCATTTTAGACCTTGCGTTTCTGGCGGATACAAGCAGTATTTTAAATGAGCTAAATTTGGAACTACAAGGAAAGGGAAACAATTTAAGTGACATATATACGATTGTTTTTAATTTTAAAACCAAATTATTTTTATTAACAAATGAAATAAATAATGAAGATTTGTCCAACTTTCCTAAAACTTTGCTTATTTATGACAAGGAGCAATATTTGAAAAAATCTGAGTATTTGGAAATTTTTGAAAACCTTTTTTACAACTTTCAAGATCGTTTTCAAGATTTTGAGGATATAAAACCACTACTTAACATATTCCAAAATCCCTTTAAGTGCGACATTGCGAGTTATGAATTCAGCATCCAGTCGGAACTAATCATACTTAGGAGCGAAATTAATCCTCCAGACAGGGAAATATAAAATTCCTTCAAATGTTTGTCGCTTTTCTCCTCAACATATCTTTGCGAACAAATATTTTCCGATTTGAAATACATTTGCTCAAAACAACGCAATAAATTAACATCCGCAAACCTAAAAAATGTTTTGTTGTTACGAAACTGCAATATAAATTTAGAAGATATTATTGGTAAATAAAAGTATTTATTATAGGCTAGTAAAATCTTCTCTTTTTATAATGGTGGTATATACTTACAGAATATTTTTAAACTTAATATTTGCATTAGTATGAGCAAATGAATTTTCATTGCTAGAATTCGCAAAGGTATGTTGAGCAAAAAACGAAAAATATTGGAAAGAATTGTATTAGGTTGTAAAAAGACTTCAAATATTGTGAACTGCGCAATTTTTCCAAAAAATAAGCAAAGTTTCTGAGGTTCCAAATTAAATTTATTTAAATAATAACTGATTGTGTCTGTCCATAACTCAACCTTTTTCGATAATTGTATTATTATTTATTGCTTTTAAGTCTTCATAGCAATAAATGTAAGTTAACTTTAAATGGTCTGATAAAAAATGAATGGAAAGCATGAACTATATTTCCTCGCATAATGCTGGCCCTGGTGTTTGCATCGCCCTTTCATGAAAATGTTTTGTAAGTTTTAATACCTTACCTGATTCCCAACAATTTAATCGAACATAGATGACCCTTAGAAAAGGTCTTTAATAAGGCCTCGCAATAGGCCTCGCAATAGGCCTCGCAACCGCATATTTCGCCCGCTGGGCATGTAAGAGATAAGAGTAATCTCACCAACACAATCATAATTGACATCACTGCCCTGCAAATAATAGGACCAGTCCAAACACGCGTGTAAAGAGTAGTCCACAAGGGACCAGGACTAGTCCAAAACTAACCCAAACGTATGGAAAAAACCTGGTCTATTTAACATTACGATGTCCTAGGAGAGGACCATATAACCCACCTTTGGACCACTAAGGAGTAGTTTTAAAACTACTCCATGGTACACTCAAAAGGATTAGTTTTGAAGTCGTTTAAAAACGAAAGCATGTCGTTAAAAAACGAAGACATGTCGTCTCACTACAAACACTTTTTAACAATGACATGGTCCATGCTTGCATTACATCGGACCAGTCCATGGAGTAGTCCATTTCATCAAAATGGACCAGGTGGTCCAATTTTATTTGCAGGGTGGTCTAAGTTAAGTATGTGTAGCATCTCCAAAGTAAATCTCCTATAATAATTGCTCTCCTCTACTAATATTTTAACATCATCGAAGTTTGGTGTATGTCCAGTCATTGCACAGTGAGCCGCGAGTGCTGTTTTTTGCTCCAATGGTTTGTAAATTGCTTTTAAATCCGATTTATGTGATGAGAGTCTGGTTTTTAGTTTCGTTTTAGTTGTACCTACGTATGCCTTCTGACATATGTTGGTATTGTCACCCTTACAATTGATTTTGTATACTACGTTTGGTTTTTCCTCAGTTTTCAATTTTGATTTGGTTTTGCTGAATAATTTATTAACAGTATTGTTACATTTAAAGGCCAACTGGAACTTGTCCTTATTGTATATATTAGAATTTTTCATTCTTTCAGAAAAGTTCGATATATAACTGATTGATTTAAAGATTTTGTCGTCTGATTCTCTAGTATTGACCATGGGACGCTTATTTCTTACGCGTTTTATCAAATCGTTAATCGTCTTTTTAGGGAAGTCATTCATTCTTAAAGTTTTCTTGATTTTATAAAAATTTTTCTTGTGAAACTGATTGTCACTTATATCTATAACCCTGTTGATGAAATTGGTTGCCGTATTTATAATAATTCGTTTTGGATGTTTCGAATAGAAATTAATTAATCTACCCGACGACGATGGTTTCTGGTACCAATTCAGTTTTAGCAGATTTCCTTGTCTTATTATTATTGAGTCCAAGTACGGTAGTTTACTGTCACATTCTTTCTCCATGGTAAATTGAATTTGTCGGTTATATGAGTTTAAGATTTTTAGTGTTTCATCAACTTTGTCCTTTTTTATGATTCCAAATAAATCGTCAACATATTTGGTAAGACATCTGGGCTTTGCATCCATTAGCTCCATAGTCGTGTCCAATAGCTCCTCCATAACTATGTCTGCAATCACAGGTGATGTCGGAGATCCCATTGGCATTCCTTTTAATTGTTCATAAAATTGTTCTTCAAATTTAAAATATCTGGTGTCCTTTATACAAAAACTAAGTATTTGAATAAATAAATCTTTAGGTATTGTTGTATGTTTCTCCAGTATGTCCCATTTTCTTTCAATCGTCCTTAAAGCTAAGTTAACTGGTATGCTGGGAAACAGCGAAATTACGTCAAAAGATATGAGAATTTCATCGTTTTCTATGGGCGTATTGTTTATTTTAGATTTGAATTCCTTAGCGTCTTTAACATTGTATTGTGAGTCAGTAGTCAAATTCTTCAGAATATTGATAATATATTTACATAGTCCATACGATGGTGAATTTATTGACGAACAAATTGGTCGTAAAGGCATTTCAGCCTTATGGATTTTTGGAAGTCCATAAATCCGTGGTGAAGTGGCTATTCTATTAATCATTCTATTTTTCTCTGCTTCGGTTATGAGGTTTTGATTAAATAATTTGTCTATTAAAATATTGTTTTTTGTTTGTAACCCTGAGGTTGGGTCTTTCTTCATTCTTCTATATGTGCAAAAGTCCTTTAATATATCCTTCATTTTTATATCATAGTCACTTTTATTCATTGCAACCGTTTTATTCCCCTTATCGGCACTAAGTATGAGTATGTCATTATTTTCTTTCAAAAATTTTTCTTGTTTGTCCCACTGTGTCCAGTATTATTTTCTCTCTTTGGTTTAATTTTGTTTTGTTCAAGTGATCGTCTATTAATGTTATAAGTTTTGTTCTTGATGTTTCCTGTTGTTCCTTGTTCTCGAATGTTTGTATACAGTCCTCTCCCTCCGCTATACAATTGAAAAGTGGGAATGCAGTTCTTGTGATAGGCAGAGCATATTTGGGACCCAATGATAAAAGCCACTGTGAGTTTGTTGGAATGTTTTTGTTGGTTTTATTCACAAACCACTCGTTGTCATTATTAATGTTTATTTCGTTGCTTTGTTTTGTTTTGAGTGTTTGTAGTTTCTTAATATGTTTATTGTTGTTCTTTATCATTAGACTTTTGTAAATAATTTGTTCGCTGTTAATAAGTACATAAATCTCTATCTTGTTCATTTAAGAGTATTTCAATAATTTCTTTTGATTTATTTAATTCTTCTTCGTTTTTATTAATGCGTGTATGTTTTTGTTGTATTAATAATTTTAGTATTTGTACGTGAAAGTTATATATGTACTTCTGTATTCTTTTTTCAATATTTGGAGGGATTTTGTTGTTGATTTCAAATATGTTGTTTATGTTTCTTGTGGAGTTTTTAATAAAATTTGGTATTGTTCCAATTTGTTTACATTTAATAAGGAAAGTTGTTGATGATTTTAAATTAGCTAATTGTTTGTTATGTTTCGAATAGTTTTTGATGATGTTTTTCGTATCATTGTTGTATTTTTGTCTACTTTTGACTACTGACTCACAATACAATGTTAAAGACGCTAAGGAATTCAAATCTAAAATAAACAATACGCCCATAGAAAACGATGAAATTCTCATATCTTTTGACGTAATTTCGCTGTTTCCCAGCATACCAGTTAACTTAGCTTTAAGGACGATTGAAAGAAAATGGGACATACTGGAGAAACATACAACAATACCTAAAGATTTATTTATTCAAATACTTAGTTTTTGTATAAAGGACACCAGATATTTTAAATTTGAAGAACAATTTTATGAACAATTAAAAGGAATGCCAATGGGATCTCCGGCATCACCTGTGATTGCAGACATAGTTATGGAGGAGCTATTGGACACGACTATGGAGCTAATGGATGCAAAGCCCAGATGTCTTACCAAATATGTTGACGATTTATTTGGAATCATAAAAAAGGACAAAGTTGATGAAACACTAAAAATCTTAAACTCATATAACCGACAAATTCAATTTACCATGGAGAAAGAATGTGACAGTAAACTACCGTACTTGGACTCAATAATAATAAGACAAGGAAATCTGCTAAAACTGGATTGGTACCAGAAACCATCGTCGTCGGGTAGATTAATAAATTTCTATTCGAAACATCCAAAACGAATTATTATAAATACGGCAACCAATTTCATCAACAGGGTTATAGATATAAGTGACAATCAGTTTCACAAGAAAAATTTTTATAAAATCAAGAAAACTTTAAGAATGAATGACTTCCCTAAAAAGACGATTAACGATTTGATAAAACGCGTAAGAAATAAGCGTCCCATGGTCAATACTAGAGAATCAGACGACAAAATCTTTAAATCAATCAGTTATATACCGAACTTTTCTGAAAGAATGAAAAATTCTAATATATACAATAAGGACAAGTTCCAGTTGGCCTTTAAATGTAACAATACTGTTAATAAATTATTCAGCAAAACCAAATCAAAATTGAAAACTGAGGAAAAACCAAACGTAGTATACAAAATCAATTGTAAGGGTGACAATACCAACATATGTCAGAAGGCATACGTAGGTACAACTAAAACGAAACTAAAAACCAGACTCTCATCACATAAATCGGATTTAAAAGCAATTTACAAACCATTGGAGCAAAAAACAGCACTCACGGCTCACTGTGCAATGACTGGACATACACCAAACTTCGATGATGTTAAAATATTAGTAGAGGAGAGCAATTATTATAGGAGATTTACTTTGGAGATGCTACACATACTTAACTTAGACACAAATGAGAGATTAAACTACAAACTTGATACAGAAAACATCTCAGCTCACACATACAAACACACGATACACAAGAACAGAAAGAAACCAAAATAGAATGTGGAAAACATTAGTTGACAAAAGCTTACGGTTGAACAACAGCTCGAGTGAATTTATTTATTGTTTACATTTTTTGTTTTCGTTTATTTATTTTTAAATGTAATTATATTGTATTTGTTTTGAAATGATTTGTGTAATTTTTGTAATACATATATCTTTGTATTTTTTATATAGAACCCCTGAAGATGGTCAACAAAGTTGACCGAAATATTGGGATATAAAATAAAATAAAATAGAATTTTTAAAACAAAATATGTTTATATATTTTTTATTTAAAAATTTGTTTTAACTCATGACCTTATGCCGAACAAAATTAACAAACAACAAAACTAAAGGTCAACAATTTATAACTTTAAATAAACTGCACTTAAAAAATCCTTTCATTGTTTATGCGTTTCTCTTTGTGTGTGGAGTGCGCAGTGTATCTCATAAGATACAACCAGTTTTTCCTTAATAAAACTACAAAAAAACAAAAAATTGAAAAAATAAAAACGCAGTTTTTAATTTTTTTCTTATTTACGTTCAATATACATATTTTTTTCATTAAGATACAAGACGTTGCGCATTTAATGGTTAAAGACCTAATAACCTATCTGCAAAAATTTCAAAATTGAGTTTTTATTTTAATCCCTATATCATAACGCGTATACATATGTGCAAAATTTTGAACATGTAATATTACAAATGACAAAGTTGTTGTACCTAGAGGACCGTTACGCACTAAAAAAAAAAGAGAAAAATAAATATCAAAAATCACGATAAAAGTTTAATTTTGTTGCATAGTGTAATTCTAAAAAACAGGTACGTTTTTTTGCTTAAACCAAGGCGAATTCAACTACAGGTGGTGTCGGAACTACAACAATCCAAAAACAACAGAAACTACATACGGGTTTTTGCATTGCATTGTTAGTGCCATTAGCCCGAAATGTCAACTATTATTAGCAAAACACTAACAAATCAAAACAAACAAGCCCGAACTGTCAAAATCAGATGCCGTTTCGACACCACCTGCAGTTAATTCGCCTTGGCTTAAACCAGTAATATTCATATGTATAAAGAAATTGTTTTTCATTCATACTTATACTGCTTATAGGTTATTTGGTTTTAGATTTTTACAATTCCAAGATTTAAGTGACATAACATAAGCCGTGTTTAGAAAAACAAAATTTTCTTAACCGATATACATATATTCCTGGGTCCTAATTACCGCATTAAATATCGAGTAAGCTATCGTATCCATGGTGGAATAAGCATGTGGCATCGTTACGGCAACAAATACAACATTACAACAAAAATGGAAATTATATCATCGTTTACGTCAAAAAATAATTTTAACAAAAATCAAAGCGTGCCGCTGAACGGGATGAAATAAATAAATTGTTATCCAATTTTTATTTAATTATGGTCAATATCTTATTTATTTAAATTTAAAAACAGCACAAAACGTGGACTTTTTGTAGACATAAACAAAACTTTGACATAAACCTAGACAAACAATGCAAGAGCAAAAAATCGTCATCTGGCGTAGTACTGCCACCTGTTTATTTCACCATGATCGTATCGAGTAATACCCTTTGTACCAAGGTATATTTATAGCAGGAAGCCGCGAGATTACAACAATTGTACAATAAAACAAACAACAGGGCTTTTTATTGTTGTTTTGTGATACAAACTGTCAAACAGCAAAGGGGTTGAAAAGAGACAAAAAAGACAAAAGATAAAGACAAAATACCTTGTTTACTTGTTTACTATACAACATTTGACAGTTTGTATCTCAAAACAAGCAAATAAAAAATAACCAGCTGGCTTTCCGAGACTACCTGCTATAAATATACCTTGATTTGTACACTTGCATACATTTCGGAGGAACGCATGGAATATGTTGAAAATGTGAAATACGCGTTCACACTTGAAACATCTAACACTTACTATCAATACAAAATGTCACCATTTCTGAAAAAAAACTTTTATTTTTGTAAATACTTTTTTTCTACAAAAGTGCCAACATTGCAAAAGATGACAACAAAATGTATTTCTTATTCATTTCGTTTAATAATTTAAGCAAAATTAAGCAAAATACGGCTTGCAAAAAAGGAAAAACTTGAGAAATGGTAACGCTGCTTTCAAAGCAACTACCATTTTGTCAGTGATGCCACAATAATAACAGAATTTATTGCCACTTTTCTAGTGATGACACTAAAAGAATCGAAGAATGTAAAAGGAAACAAAATGAGATAGTAACATTCTGTAATAGCCTTTTCACACTTGTCAACATTTAACATCAATTTGCGAAAATGTTGGAATTTTCCCATAAGAAATACATAGGGCTAAAAATCAAAATTTTTCAACATTTTTACAGAATGTTACTATCTCATTTTGTTCCCTTATAGTGGCAATAAATTCTGTTATTATTGTGGCATCCCTGATAAAATGGAAGTTGCTTTGAAAGCAGCGTTACCATTTCTCAAGTTTTTCCTTTTTTGCAAGCCTTATTTTGCTAAATTTTGCTAAAATTATTAAACGAAATGAATTAGAAATACATTTTTGTGTTATCTTTTGAAATGTTGGCACTTTTGTAGAAAAATAGTATTTAAAAAAAAGTAAAAGTTTTTTTTCAGAAATGGTGACATTTTTTATTGACAGTAGATGTTATATGTTTCAAGTGTGAACGCGTATTTCAAATTTTGATTTTTAGCCCTATGTATTTCTTATGGGAAAATTCCAACATTTTCGCAAATTGATGTTAAATGTTAAATGTTGACAAGTGGGAAAAGGCTATAAACTATCGTATTTTCCTGCATACGATAGACACTGACGTATCGAATGAAAACTAGAGATGCGTAATGTCGGGTTACTGGATATCGAAAGCTGTTATTTCAAAGCTGAACGTACTAAAGAATACAAATCGTTTTCCGTGCAAAAAATTGCCGGGCCAGTATTCCAGAAATCTGGGTTCCTCCAAAATGGTCAGTAAAAACTGGGATTTAATTTTTAAGTAGTTTAGAGGCAACGTCAAGGAAAAAACTGCATAGATTATGAGAGTATACGTACTAAAGAATATATAAATATAAATTCATAAACCCAAATTTCTGGAAAACTGGCCCGGCAATTTTTTACAGGGAAAGCGATTTATATTCTTTAGTACGTCTACTTTCATAATCTATGCAGTTTTTTTCCTTGAAGTTGTCTCTAAACGACTTAAAAATTAAATCCCAGTTTTTACTGACCATTTTGGAGGAACCCAGATTTCTGGAAAACTGGCCTGGCAATTTTCTGCACGGAAAGCAATTTATATTCTTTAGTACGTCTACTTTAATAATCTGTGCAGTTGCTTCCTTGACGTTGCCTCTAAACCACTTAAAAATTAAATCCCAGTTTTTACTGATCCTTTTGGAGGAACCCTGATTTCTGGAAAACTGGTGCTGCAATTTTTTGCACGGAAAGCGATTTATATTTTTTAGTACGTCTACTTTCATAATTTATCCAGTTTTTTTCTTGACGTGGCCTCTAAACCACTTAAAAATTAAATCCCAATTTTTACTGACCATTTTGGAGGAACCCAGATTTCTGGAAAACTGGCCCAGCAATTTTTACTGACCATTTTGGAGGAACCCAGCCTGATTTCTGGAAAACTAGAGTTTCTTCCTTGACGTCACCTCTTACACCCCTAAAAAATTAAACACCAAATTTAATACATACTTTATATTTTTATTAAACATATATTTATGATTTGTCTTTTTATGATAAAGAAGTCTTTTTTTATTATAAGTAAAATTTTTTGTTTTTATACCCTTCACCTCAGGTGGAAAAGGGTATATTATAAATACACTTTTTAATTACTATTAAATGAAGTGTATTTATAATTAAAAACAAAACAAACTTTTAACAAAAAAAAGACTTCTTTATCATATATATGTATTATATTTTTATTATTGTTTATTAATTTTTACTCCATTTTTGCGTAATTATTTGCTTTAAATTACAATTTCTAATTTTTATTCGAACACCCTTATTCTTAAATTCCTAAATTTTGAATTCCCAAAAGAATTTAATTCCTATTTTCAATTCATCCCCAAAAGCACCAATTCAATTTTGCGTTTTCGTGGAAATTATCGACGCTATCTTGGCGCACGTATGTTTTGTATAACCCTGGCAGTGTTGAAAAATTCAGTACTTTAGTACTTTTTTCGGTACTTATTCATATTAAAAATACCGTAGTACAACCGCGTTGTTTTTAGTACTTTTTTATCCTTTTCGCTTTTTAAAGACGTGCGTGAACAAATCATACCGAGAAAACAAACTTTTTCTGAATAGTTGAATAAAATAGTATGACAGCAAAAAAGTACTTAAGTACATGTTTTGTCAACCATTTTCAACTAAAAAAAAAATGTGTGTTATTTCAATTCCACGTGTTTTAGTAAACAATTTCAACAAAAAAAAAAGTTTGTTATTTCAATTCCATGATGTCCGCAAGTAATAATATGACAACAAAAGTTAAAAATTAACTTGAAAAATCACATATATAGTTTGTTAGATTTTAAAACCGACAAATAACGGTGTGAGAAAAATTGGAAAACGTATTTCTATGTAGAAAGACCGTAGGAATCCAACTAACGGGTTGTCACTTTCGAGAAATTAGCCGTTTATAGGGTATACCCAAAAAAGTGTAAAAATCTAAATTCAATATTTACATAGTTTGTTACTATATAAAACCGACAAATATCGGTGTGAGAAAAATTGGTCAATGCAGTTCTATGTAGAAAGACCGTAGGAATCCAACTAACGGGTTGTCACTTTCGAGAAATTAGCCGTTTATAGGGTATACCCAAAAAAGTGTAAAAATCTAAATTCAATATTTACATAGTTTGTTACTATATAAAACCGACAAATATCGGTGTGAGAAAAATTGGTCAATGCAGTTCTATGTAGAAAGACCGTAGGAATCCAACTAACGGGTTGTCACTTTCGAGAAATTAGCCGTTTATAGGGTATACCCAAAAAAGTGTAAAAATCTAAATTCAATATTTACATAGTTTGTTACTATATAAAACCGACAAATATCGGTGTGAGAAAAATTGGTCAATGCAGTTCTATGTAGAAAGACCGTAGGAATCCAACTAACGGGTTGTCACTTTCGAGAAATTAGCCGTTTATAGGGTATACCCAAAAAAGTGTAAAAATCTAAATTCAATATTTACATAGTTTGTTACTATATAAAACCGACAAATATCGGTGTGAGAAAAATTGGTCAATGCAGTTCTATGTAGAAAGACCGTAGGAATCCAACTAACGGGTTGTCACTTTCGAGAAATTAGCCGTTTATAGGGTATACCCAAAAAAGTGTAAAAATCTAAATTCAATATTTACATAGTTTGTTACTATATAAAACCGACAAATATCGGTGTGAGAAAAATTGGTCAATGCAGTTCTATGTAGAAAGACCGTAGGAATCCAACTAACGGGTTGTCACTTTCGAGAAATTAGCCGTTTATAGGGTATACCCAAAAAAGTGTAAAAATCTAAATTCAATATTTACATAGTTTGTTACTATATAAAACCGACAAATATCGGTGTGAGAAAAATTGGTCAATGCAGTTCTATGTAGAAAGACCGTAGGAATCCAACTAACGGGTTGTCACTTTCGAGAAATTAGCCGTTTATAGGGTATACTCAAAAATGTGTAAAAATGTGTAGTAACAAACAATATATGGGTATACCCTATAAACGGCTAATTTCTCGAAAGTGACAACCCGTTAGTTGGATTCCTACGGTCTTTCTACATAGAACTGCATTGACCAATTTTTCTATACCCTATAAACGGCTAATTTCTCGAAAGTGACAACCCGTTAGTTGGATTCCTACGGTCTTTCTACATAGAACTGCATTGACCAATTTTTCTCACACCGATATTTGTCGGTTTTATATAGTAACAAACTATGTAAATATTGAATTTAGATTTTTACACTTTTTTGGGTATACCCTATAAACGGCTAATTTCTCGAAAGTGACAACCCGTTAGTTGGATTCCTACGGTCTTTCTACATAGAAATACGTTTTCCAATTTTTCTCACACCGTTATTTGTCGGTTTTAAAATCTAACAAACTATATATGTGATTTTTCAAGTTAATTTTTAACTTTTGTTGTCATATTATTACTTGCGGACATCATGGAATTGAAATAACAAACTTTTTTTTTTGTTGAAATTGTTTACTAAAACACGTGGAATTGAAATAACACACATTTTTTTTTTAGTTGAAAATGGTTGACAAAACATGTACTTAAGTACTTTTTTGCTGTCATACTATTTTATTCAACTATTCAGAAAAAGTTTGTTTTCTCGGTATGATTTGTTCACGCACGTCTTTAAAAAGCGAAAAGGATAAAAAAGTACTAAAAACAACGCGGTTGTACTACGGTATTTTTAATATGAATAAGTACCGAAAAAAGTACTAAAGTACTGAATTTTTCAACACTGCCAGGGTTATACAAAACATACGTGCGCCAAGATAGCGTCGATAATTTCCACGAAAACGCAAAATTGAATTGGTGCTTTTGGGGATGAATTGAAAATAGGAATTAAATTCTTTTGGGAATTCAAAATTTAGGAATTTAAGAATAAGGGTGTTCGAATAAAAATTAGAAATTGTAATTTAAAGCAAATAATTACGCAAAAATGGAGTAAAAATTAATAAACAATAATAAAAATATAATACATATATATGATAAAGAAGTCTTTTTTTTGTTAAAAGTTTGTTTTGTTTTTAATTATAAATACACTTCATTTAATAGTAATTAAAAAGTGTATTTATAATATACCCTTTTCCACCTGAGGTGAAGGGTATAAAAACAATTATGTCTGTGGTGGAATTACACCATAAAAACTAAAATAATAAAAAAATAGTGCTGCCAGACGCGTATAAATCTAAAAAACCGAATGAACATGAAACAATGTATTGCACACTGAAAAAAGTTATTTTTTGTTAAGGACTAACAAAAATAGGGAACAAGTCCAGTTTACCAACGCAGCTCCAAATAAAAAAAAAAGTACATAGGGTAATAGAAAATCGAAAAATAAGAAGAAAAAATAAAATGGCAAAATTCTCGGAAACGCATAGTTTCCGAGTTATGGACCTCTGAAGTTTTCATATAAACTTGCGATTTCCCTCTACATTTCTGAACGTACATATATGGCCAATATGTTGCGGGCAGGGAATGGGGGGAGCCGGAAAAAAATTTTGCGTGGCGGCTCCCTAGGAAAACCAATTTGGGAGGAGGTCAACATGTACCTACGACCTCGAGTCCCGGTAAAAATTTTTATAATAATGGGGAGGGGCTTTAAAAACCTCATGGAGACACTACCTCCTGGCCCGAGTCCCAGTGTAATTAAATAAAGACATTTTTGTTATTTTATGTTGTCTTTGCCAATGTTTTTTTTTGCGTGTTTTTGTATGTATGTATGTTAGGCTGAAATAAAAGGAAGGAAAGTATCAATTGTGGGTTATTTTTAATTAGAACGATACATATTTACCCTTATTACGTTCTTCCAGCAGTCCCTCAAAGAGATTAGCTTACCTGAAAATAGAAAGGAAATGGGAAAAATTAATTATTAACAAAATACTTACCATGCGTGTTTTCTGTAGCAAATGAAATTAATAAATACAATTGAAACATATGACACTCAATCATACCAACATGTACATAGTGTCGGTAAAGCAGATCGGTGGTACACACTGACAAACTAACAGAGTTGGATGTTCATTCATAAATTTATGGTAGAATAGAGATATGAAGAGAAAATTATGGTAAAGGAAGCAGACAAAAATAAAGTATAGAGTATGTTGCTATTTTTGTTGAGAGCCTGGTAAGACAAGGTTAGAAGAGTAATGTTTCAGCTATGGAAAAGGGCGGGATAGCACCAATTTCGGGATAAGGGGATGAAAATAAAATTTAAATTGATGCCCTTATACGGTAATAGTAATGTAGCTGGGAGCGGAGCATGACCGCAGGGATTCAGGGGAATGGAAAACGGAATATACATAAGAATTCAAGGCCAAATAACTGGTTAATAGGAGCAATGAGGGGAATTATATAGGATGTAATGTAAAAGTCGTTAGTTCTGGTATACATATAGGAGTAAATAGGTAATGGTCGCATATTATGTAAAAAAATAAGAAAGGATTAAGCGGGCAAAATATTGAAAAGGTTTTGTTTTATTATAAAAGTATCAGGCAATAAGTACAGTTCGCAAACGGGAATTAATTTTTAATATTCAAGAATTATTTTTTTTTAACTAATAAAAGTAATATTTTTATGGAAAAAATTTAAAAAATTTCGGTGAAGTGGAAAAATTTGGCCAATAATAAGTGCTCAGGGCTTAAGCAAGCAAGGATATTGTGAATTTTCTTTGCGAGAAAGAACGTGAGTTTAAAAAAAAAAAATATTTTTTTTTTAGTGAAACAGCTTTTAAGATAACATTTTTGTTAAATATAGCTGGCTATTCATCCAAGACGGTGGAAAACTGTGAAGCCTTTGGAATACCCAAATAGCCAGGTACCATTTATGTTTATACTATCGAGGGTAGAATAATATTTATGAAGTAGCCCCGGGAGAAAAACCTAAAAAAAAAACAAAAAAACGATAAAGCTATTGCCGAAAATCATAAGAGTGAGTGGAAATATTGCGTTGAAAAAGAAAATCAGCTCACAGAAAAAGGATAAAATCAAAAACCTGAAATTTCTTGAATTTAATTTTAACTGCGTGATTTAAATAAAAGTGCAAAGCCGCAGGGTTAGTCAGCGTTGTTCAGCTTTGTTTGTGTCTATGTTTATGTAGTGATAAGTTTATTTTGTGTATTTTATATAAAATAATAAGTTTCAGTAAAATTAAGTTTTTCTTTAATAGAAATTTCCTTATCAGTTTAAAAAAAAAATCCCCCCCCATTATAAGCTTATATCTCGAGTGTTTAAGTTAATCGGTGGTAGTTTCTTTATAACCAGACGGATATAAGTCGGTGCAGAAAAGCATCTTCAGAGAGCTCTTTTAGGGTGCTAGGTAATAGATTCGTAATTGAGAAAATTTGAATTTCTTTTTTGGTACTTTTTGAGATATTGGAGTATATGAGGTTGAATATGGAGGGAACATTGTGTTAAATTAATAGATTGAAAATAAAGAAAAACTTAAATTAAAAAAAAAAAAAAACAAAAAAATTTGATAGTAATAAGGATTTTATTTATTGTATTATTATTTATATTTAGTGTATTTATTTGTCGTGTTTTTTTTGTAATATAATAAATTAAGAATGTTTTGTTCTGATTGAAATGATAAAAAAAATCATGGTCTAATAATTTAAGGGCAAAGGAAGTAGTGGATCGGTAAGTGTAGAGGGGGTCCGGACGGCTTTTGGGTCGTAGAATGAAGTGAAAGCGGTCGCTTCTACGATAGGTTGGGAGGGCAACACAGGGTATTCCATCTATCCCTGGAATTCGTTTAATGTGGTGTATTTTGTTGTATTTAAAGTTTCATATCCGGTTATGTTTTTTTTTGTTTCCGTTTTAAATCAATTTTTCTTGTTCGGTTACGCTGTCGTCAGGAAGGGTTGGAACCACCTGAGGAGTTAACATGAGCTAGTTGGACACCTCGGCGACAAACCGTACCGTATCAGAATGGCGCCCAATCAAAATGCAATAACTTAAGATACCTTTTAAGGAAAGAATATATAAAAAGATATCTTAAGCTATGTGGTAAAATACATGTTATGTCAGCAACACATGTAATAATAGCCCAGTCTAATGGATAAACAATGTTAGTTTCATAATAATAAAACAGTGTTCTTTTTAGAGTAATATAGATAATCGGGAAACATAGATGAAATAATTTATATAGCCCTCCAAAATATAAAAGAATAAAAAGAGGAGGTATTGTATGTGAACGTTTTCGTATATGTTGATCGAAAAGTCTCAAGTTGTCCATAATAAGGCGATTGCTAATAACTTAGCGAACGTGTGTAAAAGTCACTAAACGTATTCATGGTCCAATTAGTAGGTCTGCTTGAAACGCCTGCTGATTTTTTGCAGAGTTGTGTTTTATACGTGCAATTGTTTTTGTAACAATTGCTTTTGACATTTCTACCATTTCTTACACAAACAATTGCCTTTGTTCTTGACATCTTTATCATTTTTTACACAAACAAAATGCGTGTTGTTTTTTCTTTTGTTGGATTGTTGTAGTTGCGCGCAGACCTACTAATTGGGCCATGAACGTATTGTAATTCGTCTTATTTTTAATGGAATTCATTTGATTTTTTTTTGTGCAAGGATTTAGATAATGTTTTTTTTTGTTAGTATAGAGATAGCCTCTCGTAGTAAAGGTATTTACGAGGTTAGTTGTATCATATACTTCAGGACACAAACAGAAAAATAGTTGCCCGTAATCTCAAAGTTATGTTTCAATAATAGTTTGACCGTATTGGCAATCTTGCTTAAAATTCTTTCCACAGGAGAAAAATAAACTAAATATTCATTTTTTTTTTATAGCCACAGTAAACAAAATAAATATAATTACCGTCAAACCTCTACCTCCGTCCATTAATTCCAAAGCCAAATACAAAAATAAATAAATAAATTGAATTCGTAAAAATATATATATTTATGTGTGTATGTCTTTTGTTTGTAAACATATTAACATATTTGAATTTTTTTTTGTTGTAACATTTTATTTATTTAATAGTTTTTTTTTATTTTACTTATCAATTATAAAACATTTTTATTATTAATTTTCTGTAGTTATTAGTTTTTTTTATTTGTTTTTATGTCGTTTTTTTTTGTTTGTTTATCTGTCTTAACACTACTTTCTATTTATTTTTATTAATATCGAACCAAAATTCTTGAATATACGCAGAAAAAAAACTCTCCAAAATTGTTCACCAATTAAAACAATAAGCAAAAATAAGGAAGATCGTATTAGTGATAAAAAATTAGTTTTAATTAAACATTTTTATCAAGTATAGTTAACGTTTAATTAATACTAATAAATTGTTTACTGGTGCGAGATTAATTAATTTTTTCTTTATTGATATCACAATTTTTTTTTATTGAAATCAATTTATATTTTTTTCTGTGTATCTTTCAAAGTTTAATATCACAATTTATCTAGTTATTTCTAATAAATTTTAGTACATATTAGTTTGCATGTTTGTTTCTATTTTATGTTTTAATAATACTTATTTTATTTATTACAATTTTTATAGTGTTCCAATTAATAGATCTTTACAAAGAATAAAAGATTATTAAATGTAACGAACGTTTAGTAGGGATAATTTTCATATTTACATAATTTGTTCGTTATATCTTAATTAAGTTTTATAATTTTTTTTTTGTGAAAACTGGTATTAGTTACTTGAATTGCAGAGTCCTTTTAGTTCTTTTTGAAATTGGCATATAATTTATTCTAAAACGTCCTCATTATAATTGGCCTTGAATATTATGAACAATAGTCCTCCTGTAACAAAAACCAGAAAAAGAAATAGACAAGTTAATTTTGATTTGAATCGTTCTACGCCTCACGTTTTATACAAGATACAAAAATATAATACACCAAAGTCTAGCATAAAACCTAAATTAAATCTGGAAATGGCTGAGGAAAATTTAGATAACATTAGAGACTTATCAGGAACAATAATGTCGAATACTCAGAATGTTCATCAGGGTGCACAATCATTGCCAACGGGTGTACAGGGTGTAGGCAGTCAGTTTGTTAGGTCTAATAGTGAAAATATGGAAGTTTCAATTAGAAAATTAGTAGATAAAGGTATAAATGCACAGATGGCCGATATGAAGAAGTCCATGGCGGAATTAACAGCCACTGTCAGCCGGCTTAGTATAGTTGTACAACAAACACAATTAGAAAATAGAAAATTAATGGAGGTTAACTTACCAAAAGGTTCGACAAATGCAACAGATGTCCAGCAGCCAATGGAAACGTCAGGCGTGCGTTCCAATTCGTCTAGAGCTTCATCAGAAATCGGAGATGAGTATACCAGGTCTTATAACCGGCCAAGCGTTGATAAATGGGGTATACAGTTTGATGGTGACTCTAACAAGCTGGCTGTAGATGACTTTGTGTTTCGAATTGAGCGGCTACAACAACAGTACAACTTTTCATGGAAAGAAATACTGGATAACTTTCACCTGTTAGTAAAAGGACCAGCGGAAAAGTGGTATTGGTTGTTCGTAAAAACTAGCTTTGTCAGTGACTGGTCCAGCTTAAAGTTAGCTTTATTAAAGCAATACCAATCTACTCGGTCTAGTTTCGAGCTGATGAGGGATTTGGTTGAGCGTAAGCAACAGCCTGGGGAGTCGATAGATGACTTTTTCTTTATCATGACTCAGCTCCGCTCAAGGTTGAGTATATCCATGCCTGAGTATGAGATGATAAAAATGATTAAGAAAAATTTAAGAGAAAATATTGGTAGGATAGTTTACCCGATTAGCGTATCATCAGTAGAAGAATTGAGGATGAGTTGCATAGATGCGGAAAAGACTTTTCTTAGAAAAGACAATAGGATAGCACCACCATCAATAAACCGCTACCCTAGGCATGTAAGCGAAATTTCCGAGCAATATAATGATGGTTTTGTAATACCAGAGAGTGAAGGTCCAGAAATAGCGGCTGTTAAAGTCTCAAATTCAGCTAATATGAGATCCATTATAGTCTGCTGGAATTGCCGACAGAATGGCCATGCCTTCATGGATTGCCCGGCAACTGAGAGAGCGATATTTTGCTACCGCTGTGGAAAGCCGGATGTCATAGCACCAAATTGCTCCAGCTGCCGAAATAAAAATTTTTCGAGGAACGAAGGAAAAGCGGGGGACCCTCGTTCAACATCAGACCCGCTAGCTCACCTACAAAATTAAATTCAAGTTCAAAAATAATTAAAAAAATAAAACAATTTAATAAATTTATACCACAACAGAGGCACTTGTATACTTTAGAGGAAAGGGAACAAAATTATAGGGAAGTTCGTAATAAAATATTTAATTCAGAAATAAGTATTGAGAGACCAAACAGATATAGGAAGATAAAATGGCTCAGGGAAAAATTTAATCAAAGGAAAATGGCGAGAAAAATGGCTATAGGGGCTATAAAAACAGCAGACAGGAATAGGTCAGATCCCAGGCCATACGCCGAGTTTAAAATTGGCAATGTTATAATGAAGGGTCTTCTTGACACTGGTGCATCGGTCAGTATTTTAGGGAAAGGATGCAGGGAACTTTTTGAGGAACTCGATGTTACCTTAGTACCTATATTTACATGTATTTCTACTGCCAGTGGACAGAAACATAGACTTTTAGGAAAAATTAGAGTAGACGTAGAATATAATAATATGATTAGAGAAATTGAATTTTATTTGTGTCCTGACTTAGAACAACCGGCATATTTAGGGGTTGATTTCTGGGGAAATTTTGAAATTGCCCCAGAAGTAGTGGGTGTATCCGAGATAAACGTGGAAAAAATTATTGAGGATTTTTCAACTCAAAACCACAAGTCTGATCCCCACCTGTTAACTGATGGTCAACAAAATGCGTTGGATGAAGTTATTAAAACTTTTCCGGCATTTGAAACGAATGGTCTTGGATGTACTTCGTTAGAAAAACATTCTATAAAATTAATTGAGGGAGCTGAACCTTTTAAAGACAGACATTACCCAATGTCGCCAGCAGTGCAGGAATTAGTATACGGGGAGATAGATAAGATGTTAGCGTTAGGAGTCATTGAGGAAAGCGAAAGCCCATGGAGCAATAGAACTACAATAGTTAGAAAACCCGGCAAGAATAGGTTTTGTCTAGATGCAAGAAAAATTAATAAGTTAACAATTAAGGATGCCTACCCTCTGCAAAATATAGATGGTATCCTCAGCCGCATAGACGAAACGTATTACATTAGTAGTGTTGATTTAAAATTTGCTTTCTGGCAAATAGAGTTAGATGAAGAGAGCAAACCGTACACCGCGTTTACCGTAGCAGGGCGGCCACTCTACCAGTTCCGCGTCATGCCTTTCGGCCTTTGCAACGCAGCGCAACGACTCTGTCGTCTAATGGACAAAGTCATTCCTCAGAGACTGAAAGATAACGTGTTTATTTATTTAGATGATTTGCTAGTGATATCCGACACTTTTGAAAAGCATTTACAAATACTGGGGGAAGTAGCCCAGTGCTTAAGAAACGCAAATCTTACTATTGGTTTATCTAAGTCTCAGTTTTGTTTTAAACAATTGAAATATCTTGGTTTTATTATTGGCGGTAGAATGCTTAAAACAGATTCTGAAAAGGTTCAAGCGATAAAAGAAATTGAAATTCCGAAATCAATACGGCAAGTTAGAAGCTTCTTAGGAACAGCTGGATGGTATCGGAGATTTATTAGGGACTTTTCTACGATATCAGCTCCATTAACGGATACCCTGAAAAAGGGCAAGAAATTTAATATGAGCCCTGAAGCAATTTCCGCATTTGAAAACCTTAAGAAAGCATTAACGTCAGCGCCGGTCTTAAAACACGCTGATTTTTCAAAGCGCTTTTATATTCAGTGTGATGCCAGTGACTATGGTATAGGAGCCGTTTTATACCAGCTCGATGCCAATGAAGAAGAACACCCTGTGGCGTTCTATTCACAAAAATTAAATACGTGTCAAAAAAATTACACAGTCACAGAAAAAGAGTGTTTAGCAGCCGTTATGGCAGTAAAAAGATTTCGTCCTTACGTTGAAATGATGCCTTTTACCATAATAACCGATCATGCTAGTCTTAAATGGCTTATGTCATTAAAAGATTTAACTGGCAGATTAGCACGGTGGTCGCTACAGCTCCAAGCTTTTGATTTTGATATATTACACCGTAAAGGATCAGAAAATGTAGTAGCAGATATGCTATCAAGACTGCCAGACGAAAATGTTGATGAAATATGTATGGAAGATATATTTGACTTTGAGACCACAGAATTCGAGAGTGAAGAATATAAAGCGTTAATTAATCAGATAAGAGATAATTGTGAGCGATTACCGGACTTAAAAATTGATAGTGGAATGATTTATAAAAAAATGTCTTTTGAAGATGGCCAAGATGACTGTAAATGGAAGCTTTGGATACCCTCAAATATAACTCAGGCCTTAATTGAAAAAGCACATTGCACAATAACAACTTGTCATGGAGGCACAGCAAAGACACTGGAAAGGCTTAAACGTTATTTTTATTGGCCCAAAATGGCTTTCCAAGTCAAAATGTTTATAAAAGAGTGTAAAACATGCAAGGAAACGAAGCCAAGTAACCAACATCTAACACCAGAAATTGGGAAACAGGTCATAACAGAAAGGCCATTTCAAAAACTGTATGTCGATTTCATGGGAAAATACCCGCGGTCCAAAAATGGCAATTGCTACATTTTTATAGTGGTAGATCATTTCACGAAGTTTACGTTTCTAAAAGCTATGAAAGAAGCAACTACAAACAACGTTATAAAATTTCTTGTGCAAGAAATTTTTCATAAGTTTGGTGTGCCCGAAGTCCTGCATAGTGACAATGGTTCACAATTTATAGCCAAAAGTTTTGAAAATCTTATGAAAACCTATAAAATTCAACATTTAAAAACAGCTGTATATTCTCCGCAAAGTAACGCCAGTGAAAGGGTTAATCAATCTGTACTGTCAGCAATCCGTGCATACCTAAAGGACGATCACCGAGATTGGGATTTGTATTTGTCCGAGATTGAATGTGCCTTAAGAACTTCGGTTCATTCAGCTACTGGATATACCCCTTTTTTCGCATTATTCGGGTATCATATGTATTCAAGTGGAGCCGAATATAAATTAGGTAAAAAACTACAATCGCTTACCGACCACCAGATACTAGAACTCAACCGAAGCGATAAATTAGATACAATTAGAGAACAAATAAAAGTGAATATGAATAAGGCGTACGAAAAAAGTGCCGAAAGGTACAACAAAAGAGCACGCAATGTAACCTTCATTCCTGGACAAGAAGTATACCGCAGGAATACTGTTTTAAGCGACTTCACGAAAAACCGAAATGCGAAATTTTGTAGAAAATTTTTAAAAAGTAGAGTGGTTCGCCCTATTGGGAACAATATGTATGAATTGGAAACCCTACAGGGAAAAACTTTAGGTATATATCACGTTAAGGACATTAAGGTCTAGATAGTTGAGTAAAAGTAACTACGTTACGGGATATGTGCAATATTTTGTTTTTACAAATATTGCCTGGACCTAGAGAATCAACCTGTGATACGTTTATACAACGCCTAACCTGACCTAGTTTCTAATACCCATACATATTTATTTTAAGATTTATTTTTTTTTTACATACCAGGAGCCAGTGCAATATAGTTTAGGAAACGTGACAACTTGATTTTAGGATACATTCTTCCATCTGTGATCATTTTCTGTATTGTGATGTCCTTTAAAATAAGTCGGGGATTGTACTTCCATAAATCCACATGGACGTCTAGAAATAGAAAAAAAAAAAAAATCACAAAGTACCTGTCCAAATTTTCAAATTGATTAAAATACTACTTCCCGTAAAATTATATTGTAGATTTCATCCAGCTCTGAATCATTTATTCTTAAAAGATTCCAGAGATGGAAGTTGCAAACTGCAGAGCGTACCGATAGGGAAAAATTAATTTAGAGGCTTAACCCGAGCTTTAGATGTGACACGGTGATTCACCAAGATTTATTTTATTTGTTTTTTTTTGTAATTGCCTCAAATATCAAATTTGTGGGCGTTCGTTTTAATATTAAGCACAACTGGTGCTATACTGGAATATCCGGTAACAAGAATTTAATTTTGTTGATGGGTTGCCTCTACGATTTTTTTTTGCCTTTGGATGGAAAAAAAATTCGGCAGAGCGCGTATTTTGCAATGGCAACACGGAATCTATAATGTGAGGGCAGGAGAAATGTAATTGTCGCGAGTGTCCTGGAAGGGAAAAATAAGAGTTTAGTTTGAAAACGTTGGATATCTCATGAACTTATCTTGTAATTGGCCCTGCTAGCTCAGGATGTGGAGCATGAGACTCTTTCTCAGGGTGTGGGAGTTCCCCACGTTGGGTTTAATACATGGTAGAATAGGTACAGGGTATAGTCGTTGGAAATTTTGTTCTCAATTTCAAAACCCATATGACGTCAAACAAAGGAAAATAGTGAAAAATCCAATAAAGTATGTTGACATTACATGGGTGGAATTCTCCTTAATGAACATACGTGCATTATTATAGAAGGACCATAGTATAAGCCGCACACCGTTTCCTCGTCCACCAGTGGAGAAACCGGAGCTTTGTTGCGGGCAGGGAATGGGGGGAGCCGGAAAAAAATTTTGCGTGGCGGCTCCCTAGGAAAACCAATTTGGGAGGAGGTCAACATGTACCTACGACCTCGAGTCCCGGTAAAAATTTTTATAATAATGGGGAGGGGCTTTAAAAACCTCATGGAGACACTACCTCCTGGCCCGAGTCCCAGTGTAATTAAATAAAGACATTTTTGTTATTTTATGTTGTCTTTGCCAATGTTTTTTTTTGCGTGTTTTTGTATGTATGTATGTTAGGCTGAAATAAAAGGAAGGAAAGTATCAATTGTGGGTTATTTTTAATTAGAACGATACATATTTACCCTTATTACGTTCCTCCAGCAGTCCCTCAAAGAGATTAGCTTACCTGAAAATAGAAAGGAAATGGGAAAAATTAATTATTAACAAAATACTTACCATGCGTGTTTTCTGTAGCAAATGAAATTAATAAATACAATTGAAACATATGACACTCAATCATACCAACATGTACATAGTGTCGGTAAAGCAGATCGGTGGTACACACTGACAAACTAACAGAGTTGGATGTTCATTCATAAATTTATGGTAGAATAGAGATATGAAGAGAAAATTATGGTAAAGGAAGCAGACAAAAATAAAGTATAGAGTATGTTGCTATTTTTGTTGAGAGCCTGGTAAGACAAGGTTAGAAGAGTAATGTTTCAGCTATGGAAAAGGGCGGGATAGCACCAATTTCGGGATAAGGGGATGAAAATAAAATTTAAATTGATGCCCTTATACGGTAATAGTAATGTAGCTGGGAGCGGAGCATGACCGCAGGGATTCAGGGGAATGGAAAACGGAATATACATAAGAATTCAAGGCCAAATAACTGGTTAATAGGAGCAATGAGGGGAATTATATAGGATGTAATGTAAAAGTCGTTAGTTCTGGTATACATATAGGAGTAAATAGGTAATGGTCGCATATTATGTAAAAAAATAAGAAAGGATTAAGCGGGCAAAATATTGAAAAGGTTTTGTTTTATTATAAAAGTATCAGGCAATAAGTACAGTTCGCAAACGGGAATTAATTTTTAATATTCAAGAATTATTTTTTTTTAACTAATAAAAGTAATATTTTTATGGAAAAAATTTAAAAAATTTCGGTGAAGTGGAAAAATTTGGCCAATAATAAGTGCTCAGGGCTTAAGCAAGCAAGGATATTGTGAATTTTCTTTGCGAGAAAGAACGTGAGTTTAAAAAAAAAAAATATTTTTTTTTTAGTGAAACAGCTTTTAAGATAACATTTTTGTTAAATATAGCTGGCTATTCATCCAAGACGGTGGAAAACTGTGAAGCCTTTGGAATACCCAAATAGCCAGGTACCATTTATGTTTATACTATCGAGGGTAGAATAATATTTATGAAGTAGCCCCGGGAGAAAAACCTAAAAAAAAAACAAAAAAACGATAAAGCTATTGCCGAAAATCATAAGAGTGAGTGGAAATATTGCGTTGAAAAAGAAAATCAGCTCACAGAAAAAGGATAAAATCAAAAACCTGAAATTTCTTGAATTTAATTTTAACTGCGTGATTTAAATAAAAGTGCAAAGCCGCAGGGTTAGTCAGCGTTGTTCAGCTTTGTTTGTGTCTATGTTTATGTAGTGATAAGTTTATTTTGTGTATTTTATATAAAATAATAAGTTTCAGTAAAATTAAGTTTTTCTTTAATAGAAATTTCCTTATCAGTTTAAAAAAAAAATCCCCCCCCATTATAAGCTTATATCTCGAGTGTTTAAGTTAATCGGTGGTAGTTTCTTTATAACCAGACGGATATAAGTCGGTGCAGAAAAGCATCTTCAGAGAGCTCTTTTAGGGTGCTAGGTAATAGATTCGTAATTGAGAAAATTTGAATTTCTTTTTTGGTACTTTTTGAGATATTGGAGTATATGAGGTTGAATATGGAGGGAACATTGTGTTAAATTAATAGATTGAAAATAAAGAAAAACTTAAATTAAAAAAAAAAAAAAACAAAAAAATTTGATAGTAATAAGGATTTTATTTATTGTATTATTATTTATATTTAGTGTATTTATTTGTCGTGTTTTTTTTGTAATATAATAAATTAAGAATGTTTTGTTCTGATTGAAATGATAAAAAAAATCATGGTCTAATAATTTAAGGGCAAAGGAAGTAGTGGATCGGTAAGTGTAGAGGGGGTCCGGACGGCTTTTGGGTCGTAGAATGAAGTGAAAGCGGTCGCTTCTACGATAGGTTGGGAGGGCAACACAGGGTATTCCATCTATCCCTGGAATTCGTTTAATGTGGTGTATTTTGTTGTATTTAAAGTTTCATATCCGGTTATGTTTTTTTTTGTTTCCGTTTTAAATCAATTTTTCTTGTTCGGTTACGCTGTCGTCAGGAAGGGTTGGAACCACCTGAGGAGTTAACATGAGCTAGTTGGACACCTCGGCGACAAACCGTACCGTAACAAATATTGGTATTATTTGAAAGTATTTGAACAGATCTTTCTGAAAATGCAAAATTTATTAAAAACTTTTTAACTCTTTAGCTCCTAATACAGTTTTTACAAAATTTATATCAAAATGTTACGGAAGTGCACTAGGTAATAAAAATGTAATTAAATAAACCCCAGCTTCTCTAAATAAAGCTTCTCTGCATAGCCGGCCTTTGGCCGGGCACAAGGATTTTCTCCTCTATGGTATGACAAATACCGGCTTCGCTAACTAAAGCTTCTCTGCATAGCCGGCCTTCGGCCGGGCGCAGGGATTTTCTCCTCTATGGTATAACAAACACCGGCTTCGCTAAATAAAAGCTTCTCCGCATATCCGGCCCCTTAATGGATTAAAAATTTTTAAATAAATGTTTATATCTAAAAAAATTTATTCAAAAGCTTTTAAATGATACCAATATTGGCTATATACGTTCAAAAATGTAGTGGGAAATCGCAGATTTATATGAAAACTTCAAAGGTCCATAACTCTGAAACTATGCGTTTCCGATAATTTTGTCATTTTATTTTTTCTTCTTATTTTTCAATTTTCTATAACCCTATGTACTTTTTTTTTTTTATTTGGAGCTGCGTTGGTAAACTGGACTTAAGCCAAAAATAGTTAGATAACCAACAGTGATAACTTTTGTATTTTTGGACCTAAATTTACCATTTTTTTTTTCTATTTAGCTGCGAAATTTCCCAATAAGCAGTTAGAATTTTCTTAATTATTTAACATTTTCTAGACTTTTTTATAATAGAGTTAACACAATTTCTAAAATTATGTGTGACCATTGCAATAATGTGCACGTACGTCTGCAGAACCTTGCCATTATGTTAAGGCCAAAATAAACCACAGAAATTGATTAGTAATAAAATAAAATTATGCGTTTGTACAAATATTTTGCGCTGTTTATTGGGGTGTTTACTGTTTATATTTTGGAGAATGTTGGACATTTTTTAATCTTTTTGGGGTGTCTAGTGCTAAATGTAATCATATCAAAGAAAAATTTTTCAGAGTGAAGACGTTGAAGAAGAAACTTTCAATTATTTTCAGTCGTAAATTCAAATTTGTTTAAAGCCGCATTGTTTTCCTTTAGTTTATATTTTTCTTCCGTTTTAAACAAATAGCGAGCAAAATTACCTCAGCACTATCGTCGTCTGCATTCACATATATAAACATAAGTAAAGGCTGAATAAATATTTTTGTTTTTTTGTTATGTTAAATAAATTATTTGTTATATTTAAACCCCCGTAAAAACAAGATGGTGTGTTTTTATTATAATTGTTTTATATGCTAAACACTGTTAAGTATTTTACCTCTGGAATTGCTAGGAATTCAATTAATGTTTGAATTCCTGTTAGTGAAAGCATGTGCAATATGTTAAGCGGCTCATACACTTGCAATAAAATTGTTCAATTTAACGCATTGTACAATTATATCGCAAATGTGTATGTGATATTCGAAGGTGACACAATATATTGGAAAAAATCAAAAGACTTTTGATTTTTATTGCACAACGAAAAGAAAGTAAAATGTGTTTGCAACATTGTACAATGCTGTTTATGTTATTCCTATAGGTTATGTTCATTTTTTTATTGAATGAATGAAACTATTGTGCGACTTATTGCATAATATAGGACAAAATGGAAATAATATGGCGGATACCATATACAATAATATTGCAAGTGTATGGGCCGCTTAATAATATATAAAAAAAAGTAAACTATCTTTACTCATTTATAAAATTTAATATAAAAGGTTTTGCACAAAAAAATATTCTTTTTGACAATAAACAAAATTGAAGAAGATACCTAACTCAATTAGAAGTATGAACAAAAAGCTAAGACAATTCTTATTATATAAATTACCAATTATCGCGGCATGTCGTAGGTAATTAATCTTAGTTTTTTGTTTTTACACAAAAATAAATTACCTATGCACCCCTTGGTAAAAATTCCTAGACAAATTTTTTTTAAAAATTAAATTCATCTATTTGTTTTATAACACGTATTAAATCCTTATATTTTTGAATGCACTAATATTGTCTATTTTTGAAGACTAAATAAAATCGTCGCTTTTTAGAAAAAAAATTAGAACATCGGCATTTGGCTATTTTTGGAACAAAAAATCGTCGAAATTACGACATCTCTGCCTATCTGGCAGCCTTATGTTTGTTTTCCACATTTTATTACCAAGGAACGCCGTGGGAACGAAAATACATACTTTTTTACTACTTACTTTTTTACTAAATTTGGCACTAAGTTCAAAATACTTTTTTTTACACCTCTGAAAAAAAGTATGTTAAAAAAGTATGTTTTGTTCACACCGATGAATATTGCCGCATAAACAGTGAATTAAATTTTTATTTGCAAATAGCTAACTCATGAAAACAATTCCTGATTAACGACACTATTTGCAAATAAGATTTTAAGCATTGCCACACTTTTAACCGTTTTACGTTTTTATTTCGATGTAGCACATTCATATGACAACAAAAGTAAAATTAAATCAATAATGTGCAAATAAATTTAAAAATACACAATAATTTTTGATCTTTTTCATTTAAAAAATAAAAAGTTTATATACATACAGTGCTACCAAATCAATAAATTTTCCATCTGGCATCACTTAAAAAGAAGAATTTTCATTAAGAAATAGACATATAAACAGAAAGTTAGTTAATCGCAAATAATTTTAATTCGCGAATAGGCTACGTATAAACGTAGTATATCTCACAAGTCTTACGTATTCCATAATACTTTGTGAGATAGAAGTCTAATGAGTTTTGTTGCAACTGTCAAAAAATCTAATGTATCATGCCAGTTTGTGTTCACATCATCACACAAAGTATAAACCAAGGTATATTTATAGCAGGTAGTCTCGGAAAGCCAGCTGGTTATTTTTTATTTGCTTGTTTTGCGATACAAACTGTCAAATGTTGTATAGTAAACAAGTAAACAAGTTTTTTGCTGTATCTTTTGTCTCTTTTCAACCCCTTTGCTCTTTGACAGTTCGTATCGCAAAACAACAATAAAAAGCCCTGTTGTTTGTTTTATTGTACAATTGTTGTAATCTCGCGGCTACCTGCTATAAATATACCTTGGTATAAACACTCACACACGAAATAAAATACAACCCGATCCAATGAAATGTATTATTGTTTAGACATTTTTCAAAAAACGATGAAGTCGTATGGGATGTCAAACTTTTTTCTTAATACTTGTCATTTTCGTGACAAATTGCATTCACACTATCACACTTTGTCATATTACTTGAGTTTTTGACATGTATTAATACAAAGTATAATAGTGTAATCTAGCCTTAACTGTGATTTGATTGGTGACTACAACCATGAATGTTATCATAACATCCCATATCTAATCATTAAGGAATCAGCTTTAAGGGCAAAATACCCATATATGAGCTCATTTATCAATCATAAATGATACTCTCGTTGTGAGAAAGTGGTACTTTACCGATGAATCACCTGAAAGAATCATTTGTGATACAATTTTCTGATTCCTTTTTGATAATTTTAATGTTAGTTTTTCATCATTGTTGAATCGTTTTTGTCTCATTTTTAATTGTCATGTTTTTTTAACTTTTCTCCGAAAAATCAGCACCATTATGGCTTTTGAACCAAACAAAAGTAATTGGTTTTTCGCAAAGATGATAAGAAACAATTTGCACTAACATTAAGGTTTATAAATTGTCAATAATTTTTGGGCTTCTTTTTTAGCCAAGCTTTTGTTTGACTGACATGAAAGTTTCTATTTTTATATTTTTTCATTTGGCAAAAACAAAAACTTTAAATATTTAAAAATCATTATTTAATCACTCAGGTGATAAATCAGTTTTTAATCATCAAAACTGATCTGAAAAGCATCATTTGGGTTATTTTTACAAAAAATAATCAGCCAAATGCTAGCTGGGATATTGCTTTTCGAATATGTTTACCACAACCATGTTTTTTCTTTGTGTGTGGTACATGAATAATGAAACTTTGCAAAAGCTAAATTATAAAAAGTCTACCAGTAAAAATGTATGTGTACATAAATTAAAATAAATACTGAAAAAACGTACCTTACAGAAATATTATTTGCATTTGTACCTTTAATATATATACTGGGGTCTAATCACCGCATTCGTTATCGAGCAAAATTTATTGAAATTATTTCGAATTATTCGAATGAAATGTATTGAATTTGAAATAATAGCATTTGATATTGAGTAACTCGACAATACATTTATCGAGTTTTCATTCGATACGTCAGTGTCTATCGTATGCAAAAAAATTCGATAGTTTATTCGATTTCTTTTTTTTAACAAAAAGTACCATTTGGTTGAAAAAGTACTCTTTTAGTTGAAGTTCAGTATCATTTCAAAATTTCCATTTTGCAACACTGAACACTGTACAAACAGATGATTGTCAAAAAAAAATTAATTTTTTGCTGGAGGTATTTTTGGTTTGCAAAATTTTTTTAAAGAAATCCGTTTGTTGAGCATACAAAATTAGTTATGCATCCTATGTGAGTGTTTGATATATTATTAAAATCATTTGAGATTTGCAGTTTTATATTTTTAATTTCAATGTCAGTGTTAATGAACCTGGGTTTCAAGCCGCAACGGCTGCCGCAGCGGCTGCGGCTGCTTTCACTGGCGCTATGCAATTAGCTTCTATGGATTCAATAGATTCGGAAATATCTCAAGGTGGTCAATATTCAGTGGAAGATAGCGGTTTAATAGACTCTTCAGCAATAATGCGTTCAAGTAATGAAGATGCCAGTGAATATCCGAAATACGGATGGGTCGATATAACGCAAAGTTTTAAATCAGGCTGTAGTGAATTGAATTTAGGCGAATTAGCTCAAGATATGCTTTTTGGTTTATTTGAAGCTATGTCGGCCATTGAAATGATGGATCCAAAAATGGATGTGGGCATGGGTTATAATAAAAAAGATGCCACCCCTCACACATTTGAATCGGCTGTGGAGGCCGGAGTTTTAAAATTGAACGGCCTGACGAGTGAAGAACTTATTGGTATCTTTGATGCCCTATTTACGTGTATTGTGTCCTGGCTTGAGGGAAATTCAATTGACCAGGTGTTATTTACCTGTTTATATTTGCATGCTCCGGCTAAAATAGAGGATAAGTCGTTAAAAGCTTTTTGTCATGCGATCAGACATTTAATTATTCACATTAAAAACATAATAATTTCTAGTAGTGTCAATGAAGAAGAAGATTTTCAGCTTTATGGTAATTCTTCACTTCTGGCTCCAGAGGATTCGTACCAGGCCTCTGTGATACCCTCCATGCTAAAGGATGCTGAAGATGATTTGGTGAGACAAAGCAAAATAGCCTCTCAGCCTGAGGATATTATGGCTGTAGTATATCGTTTGCGTTTCATGCGTCACTTTTATCAAGCTATTTACAGTTTAGACTGTGCAATGGTCAATAGCATTGACGAAGTGGTTATTAATGAAATTTATAAACACTTAAATACTTCATTGGAGTTGACGCCACAGATAAAGAAGACCATAGACAAGGGTACCCAGCCCAAAGAAGGAGGTAAGCAGCAACGTCTAGTATTTATTCTTTTTATTTTAGAAAATTACAAACTAATGCATTGATCGGCCGTGGCTTCCGGGTCTTTGGCTCCAATGTATAGTATTTTGCAAAATTTTCAACTAAAGTTAAGAGAATACATGTTCGGATTCAGAAAAAATCAATTGAAATTTTAAAATTGTTTTTTCATTTAACAACCTTAATCTTCTATTCTGAAAATGAAATGGATAGGCAGTTTTACAAATGTGGGAACAAATCTAGTTTAGGCACGCACACCCAAATAAAAAAAAAAGTACCTAGGGTGATAGAAAATTGAAAAATAAGAAGAAAAAATAAAATAAAAATATTGGCGCAAACGCTTAGTTTTCGAGTTATGAACGTTTTAAGTTTTCATATACATATATGTGCGATTTTCCATTACATTTCTAAAGCTATATGGGTAATATTGGTCTCATTTTGAAGGTTTTGACTAGATCTTTCAGGATATATAAAATTTATTAAAAAAATTTTACTCTTAAGCTCACATTACAGTTTTTGTGTACTAAGTGTATAATTTATTTAAAGAAGAGTTTAATACAAATTTTATAAAATAACAAACACCAATGTCGCAAACAAGAACTTCATGCTAACTAAAGCTTCTATGCATAGCCGGCCTTTGGCCGGACGCAAGGATTTTCTCTTCTATGGTATGACAAATACCAACTTCGCTAACTAAAGCTTCTCTGCATAGCCGGCCTTCGGCCGTGCGCAAGGATTTTCTCCTCTTTGGTATAACAAACACCGGCTTCGCTAGCTAAAACTTTTCTGAATAGCAAGAAATACGGTAATAAACCAACAAAATATTACTTTTGGCCATATAACTTTAGAAATATAGTGTGAAATCCAACATAGATTTGAAAACTTAATACGGCCATAACTCGAAAACTAAGCGTTTCCGCCAATATTTTTATTTAATTTTTCCTTCTTATTTTTTAATTTTTTATCACCCTAGGTACTTTTTATTTTATTTGGGTGTGCGTTCCTAAACTAGATTGAAGCCTATTTTAATAAACTTTAAAACATGGTGGTTTCTGTTCGATTTAAATTTCATTCAAATTCAACTTCTAGAACATCGCCGATAGTCTAAAATTTATTTTAAATAATTAAATAATATATATATATATATATATATATATATATATATATATATGTATATATATATATATATATATATATATATATATATATATATATATATAATTTTTAGCGGATTCTCCTAATCCAATCGGATTTTCACAACGTATACATGACCGTAGTCAACCACCTACATTTCCTCGTAGCGTTAAAATGAAGGATCGAAATTCCAGTTTAATGTTTTTGGAAGAATTGGTGCAACGTCTCAAATATGCATGCAAAGTTATACGTATGCGTGACTATTATTCAGCTCTAGTAAGTATTTTTTACAGTTACTAATTTATAATTTTTTTTCGACAGTATTTTATTTATTTAATAATCTTTTATTTATTTATTTTTGTATATTAAAGAATTTTTTTATAGAGTTTAGCCGTAAATCTGGACAATGTATACTATCACGAAGTGTACTTCAGGGGCTTTTTATATCAAATCGTCGCCTAATATTTGGCACAATTCCTGTAAAAGATTTTTTATGGGACTCAGTAAGAGCGTTCAATTCGGCACCAATTTTGAATCCAAAAAATCCATTAGCAATGGAGCGTGATATACAATTGAATTTGGATTCATTTTTTCATTATTGCCTAATCACATTTACACAATTTTTGCGCATATGTTGTTTTAACCGTGCCCGCCAGCGTGACAAGCTTGGTATATTTATTGTAAGCTTCGATGGCATACAAGTCGAAGCAGCACGTCTTGACTCTCACCTCAGCATGCTCGCTAACGAAAAGGCAGCAGAAGGAAACGAAGCCGCCGCAACGGCCCTTAAATATAGTACCCAATTTGCTACCTGGGTGCTTTATAATTGTTTTCGAGCTATGATGTTGTATTTATTGTCTGGATTTGAATTAGAATTGTATTCGGTACATGAATTTCTATATATTTACTGGTATCCCTATGAATTGCTTATAGGATTTATAGTTTCGGCATTGACAAGAACTGAAAAAAATTTGTTGGCTCAAGAGGAATACGAAAAGGAACAGTTAAGCAAACTGCAAGTTAGTCAATCGGCTAAAAGTCGTAATAAGCCTAAGCCAAAAAAGAACAAAAAACAACAACAAAAATCATATCGTCAGGAAATTTTCTACTATCATGCACTGTTGAATATGTGTGGTGGTTTCTTTAAGGGCATGTGTGCCTTAACTAAGGATGGACGCATACGCCAACCAATGCCAAAGTTTGACAACGAAGAAATTCGTTTTAACCGTCGGTTTGCTCCATTTGCTAATTTGACCTCACCACCTCCAGTTTCCTACGAAGAATTCACAAGTATACGAGAGCATATGATGAGTCCTCCTTCATTAGAAATTTATGATTTAGCAGCTAAACATTTTGATCAAGCACGAAACGCTTTGGAAACAATACAAAATCCTGAACAGGAGGTACGTACTAAACAAGTCTGAAATATTTTGAATTAATGTATAAACGTTATGTCTGTAGATTCTAGACATGCTGCATGTGGCAAAAATCAATTACGTTGTAATGAATGTATTGGCAAAGGGACATCAAAAGGATACAAAACGTCAGCCTGAATTTGATTTCTCCAAACATCGTCACTTTCCCATAATCAAACTGAACTAAAAACCACGATTTGAAGAATTTTATTATTACAATAATAAAAACAATAGAAATCATAATTAAAATGAACAAGTATATTAATTATTTATTATGTCCTGCTTGATGCAAAATTCTTCAACATATCCTTTGCCTTTTGGCAAAGGACAACTTGTTGGGCATGTGTAAACTGCTATAACACCCCAATCCAAATTGGAATCTTTTAAATAATTCAAAATTTGTGGCATAATTTGAAACTCAAACACCCTTTCTTTACCACACTGTTGACATTTGGGTATGTTAGCCAACTGTTCTTTTACAGTTATTTCGGGATCAGATATCCATAAAACTTCACCGTTACGTTTGTAGCGTATAATTTGCAAAGGATCTTTATCGCATTCATTGCGAAACTTTCGAAAATATTTATCATCATTTTTTTCAGAACTGCTTGTGTATTTTTCTAATTCAGATTCTGATATATTTTGAAAATCTCCCGCTTTACCAGAAGCTGTCATTTGTTCCAGCTTTTTCAATTCCTCTTCTTCGTCAATGTTTTTTTTCGAATTAGTTCTTATATTTTCGATCTCATCAGAATTCATATCAATTTCCCATTCTGAAAATAAAATTTCCGGAATAGGCTGATCCTTAACTTTATCCGGGGCAGATTCACCATCTACTGAACATGTTAGTTTATGATATTGCCAATGCAGTCGTTGATGTTGGGAACCACAATAATTAGCTTCTTTACAACGACCACATTTTAATGGACCCACGCATCCACACGCTGAACATAATTTTGATTTGGTGGGAAGAACTTCAGGCTGTAATATAGAGGTTTTAAAAATATTAAATTTTCATTATGTAAGTACATATGTATTTTTTTCGGATTTTTAGACAGGCCTGATTGATACTTTCAAATTTTGAAAGTGCCAAATTTATGTTTTTATTAATTAAAAAAATTTCACGGTAAATATAAAATATTTGTATTTTTTAGATAAATTCAAATGTTATATAATTTTTGGTTCTGTGTTTATTGGTTTAAAAGCTAGATGGCGTGACAAAAATGTTTCAAAATACAGGTTTTACCCGTCTCTTCAACAATTTTGTTTAGGAGATATGAGGCTATGCCGGCCATATACTACACAAGTTAAGTACTCAAGTCTGACGCTAACTATACATCCAAGTAAACTGTACAAAAGTTTAATTTGTAAGCGAAGAAGGCAACATCTGCAAACAAAAAATAACAAAACATTTTTGCCGTTTTTATTGACTTTTTCATTATTTTTTGTAGGATTCGACTTTATTGAGTCTATTGGTGTTTTTAATGTATCATAAATTAGGCGATACTTTGCATTATTCTGCGAACCGTGCCCAAAACCGTGACAAAATTTAACGTTTTTAACTTACACTAGACAAGTTCATTGTACAGTTTTAAAAATTTGTGCAAATATCAAAATGGTTTTGATTTTTACTCTGTTTGAGCGCTCAACTTGTGTAGTGTACGGCCGGCTTTAGGGAATTTACACTTTTTTACCCCTTAACATTCGAATTTCCAATTTCAGTAACCTAGACTATGGGCCATAATCGGCTTACAAATTTTTTATAATAGTAAAAAATTTAAAAATAGATCAGTACATAGTACTTACCATTTAAAAAATAAATAAAAAATAAAATGGTAAAAATTCGACCAATAATTTTTATGTGCATATGAAGAAAACATATTACATCTAAGTATATATGAATTTGCATGTTTCGAGCATTTATTTTTTCCGTCTTAGTGGATCGGTTTGGCGAAGGACCAACCTCCAGTTCATATTGTATGTAATTAAAAATTTAATTTGAAATTAAATGCTGTGCTTATTTTTACATAAATGAATATTTTTCAAAATGCAAAATCTTTTTTTTTATCATCCCAATGATATTTTGGCGATATCTTCCTGTTTTCCTTTAAGATGTTATCTAGTTCAATATAAAAAATCTGAGAATATCAATTGAAAAACAAGAAAGTATCAACAAATCGCCTTTATAGATTTTCATGCACTCAGGACAGTGCACGTTTAATTTTATTTGTATATGTCTTATATTAACGAAAATTAATCAAAGTACCAGATGTTGAACGAAAAAGTAACAAAAAAGGGGAACATGTCCTTATTTACCCAGTTTAATGTATAATTTTATCTTTATAGGTCGAATATTCAGCCTTATTCCGGTTGTCCTTGTCATAATCGGTCAAGTCGTTTTTTGTAAGAGATTAAAGAACACTGGTTGTGTGTTACTTTAAACCCTTACAAAAAACAACTTGATCTAGTTAAATATATCACAGAAAAGTTAAAGAAAGAAATTTAATTTCCCGTATTTATATAGTCGAAATATTCGAAAACCGGTTTCTAAAAAATTTCGAATAATCGAACACCCTATTTTTTATTATTTGATGATTGAAAAAAACAAATTTTGTATTTTCATTTATGCCCGTAATTTCTACAAATATATATCTAGTCGTGTCCATACCTAGCAGTTTTCTTTACCTATCCGGTAACACTATTTTGGTTACTTTAGCGTAAATTTTGACTTTGCGAATAAACTATCGAAAATCGATGGTGTAAAATACTTTAACCCGTAGGTAAGAAATACGTTTTAAAATTATGAAAACAATAGATCTATAAACGGCTAGATATCTTTTTGTAGAAATTGCGGGCATTAGTAGCAAATTTTAACGCTTATTACTCCAAAAATGTTGAACAGATTTAAATAAAATATATATTGTTAACATCTTTGAAATGGAGTATATTTTGTTCAAATCGGTTGACATACAGAGAGGAAAGTGTTCTTAACTGTTTTGCCTTTGCCGATTTATATATAGATATTTTAATAATAAATTTTAACACTGCCTAGATAAAATTAATAATGAATAGTGTTTATCTTAATTTTCTTTTTGTACACTCCTTCAATAAAAGGAAAAAGTAATTTAATTTAGTCCTACTTTAGAATACCAATTAATATTTACATGTTCCCTTCTCGTTCACATTAACACTTGTTGGGAATTTATTTATTTATTGGGAAATACTCGCGGGAGTAAACATTGGCGATGACAAATTTTTTAAGTTGGGGAATTCCCAAAAATTTGTTATGGGAATCATTCACAATTCAAAATAAAAAAATATGGTAATATTTTCATGGGAGTAGTTGTTTACGATAGGGGTGATTCAGGTATGTTCTAGGTTTCGACTCGAATTGAAAACGAAAAAATTTTTAAATCCGCATAATTCATAAATTGGTGTTCTCAAATCCGCATGTTTTTGTGTATTCTAAGTAGGGTTGCCATACGTACTGTTTTAAGCAGTACATGTACTGATTTTTTGCAATTGTACTGTTTTATGCACAACTCCTAAAACAGTACGCAAATGTACTGTTTTTTACACATTGTACAGTTTTTTGTACTTTTTTTTTTGTTCAGTGTACAAAAAACCAAGATATTAAGAAAAACCCTACTAAAAACACATTTTTATTTATTTATTTATATTTATTTATTTATTTATTCACAAGTAATATAATAAGCCTCATAGGCCAAAAACAATTTTATATTACAAAGTATATATACACCTGATAAGATATTCCATTAAATTCCAAAAAAAAAATAAATATCTGTTTACAAAATACAAATACCATATAATCCACTTTTGGCTCCCCAGCCAGTAAATGACAAGTCCAACACAACAATAAAAAATGTCCCAAAGTAGTAGGCCAAACAAACTAAGCCAACACTGGCAATAAAATCATCCCTTATCACATTCAACATATGAGTGTAAAGTAAGCATATTCATTAGCTTATGAATTCATGAGCTTAAACAAATGTTAGTAGCGCAATCCCAAAAGACGCTAAGCAAGATGCAAAATAAGCATATAAAAAAAAATAAATAAAAATAAATAAGTATTGATTTACTGAGCAGAAAAGTGAAGCGAAAGTTTCAAACGAAATGAATTATTAGAGTGAGAAAAAGTACGGAGAACAAGAGGCAAATAATTCCAGTTCCTTGCCACCCTCACAACGAAAGACCTCTCAAATAAACCATATCTTATTCTAGGGATAAAGATCTGAGGATTCCTACTAGAAGACGAAAATTTAAATTCAGAACAAAGAAGACAAGGAACACCACTTTTAATAACCCTATAAAAAAGTAATAAACAACGAATCCTGACAAAATTACCAAAATTACATCCCAGAAAAGTTCTCACATAATCAGAAACATGAACCCTCCTAGAAATATTATAAACATAACGCGTTATAATATTAACCACACGCTTCAATTTATTCAAAATGCAAGCAAAAGTACCAGACACAACCTCTAGTCCGTAAAAAACATGTGGCATCAAGAGTGAATACGCCAATTTATATCTTATTCGGAAAGGCAAAAAAATGTTGTTAGAGTAAACTCTTCGCAATGTACCTAACACATTGGAATAAATACGATCAACCTGACCCCGAAAGGTAAGGCCAGCATCCAGAAATACTCCTAAGCACTTGAGACTATCAACAAAAGCAATTCTCTGACCATCAATATATACATGCAAATCATTCTGTGTTTGCCCAAAAATAATAGCCTTAGTCTTACTGTGGTTAACAATCAAAGAGTTAAGAGATGCCCATAACGAAAAGCGTCCTAAACTATGATTCATATTGGATTCAAGAACATCAACATTATCCCTATGACTACTATGCAATAAAAAAACATCATCAGCAAATAGAAAAGGTCTACAAAAACTCATCTCCATCTGCATCGGTAGGTCATTAACGTACATTATGAAAAGAAGAGGCCCTAACACAGATCCCTGGGGTACACCAGAAACTAAAGGAAGAGTTTCAGAAAAAATCCCACCAGTATCAACAAATTGATATCTTCCAGATAAATAAGAATAAATTAGCATACATGCCGTTTTAGAGAAATTAAATAACTCACTCAATTTTCTAATCAATGTGCGAAAGCAAACCGAATTGAAAGCTTTCGTAAGGTCAAGCGAAATTAATGACACTATATAGTCCCTATTGACATTCTCACGTATGGCATCAGTTAAATTCAATAACAAAGAAGTAGTATTGTGTCCACAACGAAAAGCAAATTGCGAAGAAGACAGGCTACTATGAACATGAGACAAAACCTGATGTTTAATAATATGTTCAACAACTTTAGATATAGCAGGTAAAATAGAAATGGGCCTTAAGTCATCCAAACTCCTAATTGATCCAGATTTGGGTATAGGTACAACTCGAGCTACTTTCCAATCAGCAGGAAAAATCGATGTTGTTAAAATAGAATTAATATGAAAAACCAACAGGTGAGATATATGAGCAAAAATGGTTTTCAAAAATTTTATAGGGATACCATCGGTACCTACAGAATTCGACTTAACACTACACAAGGAAATAAACAGATCATCCTCAGTTATACATCTAAAGGAAAAAGAGCCTATATCATCAAATACAGCAAAGTCAACCCTCCCCAAATCGTCACGGGAAGAATTAACAAAATAAGAGTTAACGTCATCAGCATTAAATTCACAACAAAAATCATTACCGGCAGTCAGACCTTTTCCATTCAAAATCCTCCACATAGAGCCAGTATCAAGTCCTGAAAACAATTTCCCAAAATATCTCCTTCTCTCCTTGCGTATCACATTCTTAGCTCTGTTACGATACCTACAAAAAACTCCCCAGTCTTCATTAGATCCAGAAGCCTGGAAGGAAGAATAAGCTAAATCTCGCAAAGAGGTAGCCAACATTATACGGTCAGACTTCATCCAGTCATCAACACAGCTAGAAACCCTTCTCCGAACAAGAGGAACAAATTCATACAAAGACACCAATAGACCACACAAAATACCCCACTGAAAATCAACATCAGCGGAATCAAAAAAAGGCAAAAAATCAAATTCGGATAAATAATTCAGCATTCCGTCCCAGTCAATAGAATTATAGTCCCTAAATTCAATATACTGCACAGAAGTTCCGGGATCAAAATTAAAGACAGAAAAAATTAGGGCATGATGAGATATCGCTGGGCATTGAACCTGGTCTGAAAAACTAATCATGGAGGTATTACTGACTAACCAGAAATCCAATAAAGAAGTAGAGGAATTGGCAATATTAAAATGAGTGGGTCTAGAATTGTGAAAAACCGATAAATTACACCTCAGACAAAGTGATCTAATATGCCCAGAGTTCACAATATTAAATAGGTTGCAGTTGAAGTCGCCAACTACAACGATATTCGAATATCTCATAAACAAATCTAAATGAGAATCTTCAAAGGAAACAAGGTCACCATTAGGCAAGTAGACAACGCCAAACAACATTTTAATGCCATCCTTTGAGATTTCAAGAAACAGTGATTCGCATGCACCAGGCAGAGATGTTTTAAAGATAGACTTATACTTCAACGCATTAGATACATAAATACCAACTCCACCACCACGAGCATGTAACCTATCATTCCTAATCAGGGAATACCCACAAATCGAAAGGGATCGGTTCGATACATGTGGCTTTAACCAAGTCTCGGACATAGCTATTATATTAAAGTTATTACACATAATCCTTTTAAACTCATCAAATTTAGAAGAGTGACCACTAGGTCTGATACTCTGGCAATTAATATGCGCAACCTTCAATAAATCAGAATATTGATACAGAGATGACTTAATAAAAGATCCACTACTTTCAACAGGACCAATGTTATTATTACTTACAGACATGATATTTATTAGAAAGCAAAAAGAGATGGGTGGGGAACCAAGAGTAGACAGAAATTTCAATATTATTATTCATAAAAATCACATAAATAAATCAGCTGTTAGAATTAAATAGAAAATTAGATTAAAATCTACTTAATTAAGAATGAGTTTAAAAATACATTATTAAAAAGAAAAAGATATAAATTACCAGTCTTAACGACAAAAGCAAGCCCTTAAACAGGCAAAGAAAATTCAAAAAAAAATAGAATCGTTAAAAAAGGCATATAAATAAGGTATGCACAATAAAATATAACAATATACATACATGGGAATAATTATACATATTACTAAGTAGGTAATTTGATTGAATGCTTAACAAGTTTATAATTATTTTGGCTTTTAGTATTCTTATTTTAAACAAAAGTATAACATGAGGCAAATTACCATTAAGCAAAGAAAAACAAGCCTCAAAACATTATATTAATTAGTCCTATATACATATATATACATACATATTTACATATATAAGTATAAATACATACACACACATATATATATGAAGTAAGTAAAACCTACCATAACCAAAATACAATAATGATAATAGAACCAATTACACTAGCATGAAATGGTAGTTACAATTCATAGGTTAACATTGTATTCAAAAAGTAGAAAGTAAACAAAACAAATACAGACTGAAGTCACAAAAATTCCCATGTATAATATATGAAAAATAGTAAGAATACTTAATATATATGATTACAATTGTTGTTATACAAGGCCGCACATTCATTGATATCATATACAACTTCCTTCCCATCAACCAACGTAAGCTTAGCTTTCACCCTGTCAGCATTAAGTATATTGTACTTCACAATAGTTTTATCCCTCTTCAGTTTACGGCATAAAACATTAAGCTTAGAAGCCATAGGAGAATAGTGATCATTCAAATAAATCCGGCTACCAATATCACCCCCAATAATGTCAAAAAGTTTTAAGGATCTAGTTTTAAAATATTCCTTCATTATCCGGTCTCTCAAATTAATATTATTAAATTTAACCAAAACCTGTTTCATATTATTCATGTAACAAACGTGGTTAATGTCTTGACTAGAAGCATTAATATCGTAAAATGAGCATAACGAAGTTATAACCTTGGTTAGATCTTCCAACGCGGCAGGCAACCCATTTATTACAATATTGCCACGATTAATTCTACGATGAAGTATATCATTTTCCGCTTCAAGGGCAGAAATTTTCGTTGACGTGGAGTTATCAATATTGTTAACTAATTTCATGCAATTATTAACATCAGCCTTCATATTATTGACACACGTTGATATATCATCTTTAAAACCCGAAAGAATCTGTGTAATGGAAGCCTCAAATATATTACGTTGCTCCTGATTAGTCTTCACAAAATCATTAAAATTGTTGTTTAATGCACGAACTTCATCTCGCAACGAAAGGTCATTGGTATTGTGACAATCAGCACAAGTAAAAGAGAATGATTCAGGCCGTTCACTAAAAATAGCAAGATGTTTCTCACTGACCTTAGCACAGTTCAGATGAAGCCATTGGTTACATTTTATGCACAAAATACTGCCTTTGGATTTGCCAACAGCAACATTACAAGATCGGCACTTTAAATTACGAGTGGCGGGCATAATACATATAATCCGACAGCAACAAAAACACAATAGAATCTCCGTGTACACAATAGAACTTCAATGTAGGAACTCCACACGGAAAGAATGTGCAAAATTAGGATGGATTAAAATGTATAAACTTACAAGAGAAGTTTCCAGAGCAAAATATATGTATTCAAACAAATTAAGCTTAAGTATAGAAAGCCGCAGCAATCCAATAAAAAATCCAAAATGGCACTTCTATTCAGCCGCACAGCAAACCAAAGCTACAACAACAGCAGCAACAGATCAGGAAGTAAAGAAGATGAAAGAACCAATAGGAGCCAAACAAAATTAACAATTTTTCAAGTCACAATAATTAAATCCAAATAAAATTTAATAATCAGCAGCAGATAAATTTTAAACTCATTAAAAATTAAATAGAAAAGTAAAGTTTACGACAGCCGGTATAAACACGCGCTCTACTCAGGCATAGCGTTGCCAGTTGATATCCTAATATTTAACAGTACATAGCTTAAAAAATTCTTTTGTGTTCCAAACAAAAAAGTTCTAAAATAATACGAGTTTTTACGCTGTGGTCATTGTTTTCTCATTAATACACAGTATAAATCTAAATTATAATGAGTGGCTCGCAGCAGTAGTATATTTTCATATTGTTATTTTTAAGACATATGTACTATGTATGATTTTATTGAAAATTTTCATCGTTATCAATTGCACTTGATTGTTTTACAGACAAAAATTTTTGTTTTAAATTTTATTGAAACTTGTTTTTACTATTTTAATATTTTCAGATTTTGTTATAGATTAATGGCCAATTTCACCAAGTTCAGGTATAATTAACTATCATTATAAATGTCAAAAAATATATTGTTTTAGTAATGGTTAATTTTAGCCGAACTTGGTAAAATTGGCCGTAAATAATTAAAAAAATTTTTGAAATTGGAAAATTAATTTAGGAAACAAACATTTTCTCAAATTCTATATGATTTGTGCAACTATGTATGTGGTGAAAATTGCTTTAAATACGAATCTGTTTAAAGAAAATCGTACTATGTATCACAATCAATGAGTTAATTGTTTCAAGCTAAGTTCGGCTTTTCTCCATTCTTATATGGCTCACAGCAATGTTATGGTTTTCCTGGCCAAATGCTTCGTTTGTGGTCTTTGCTTTTTAAACGCAAATGGAGTAATTTTGTTCGTCAAAAAAATGTACTGTTTTTTTCTTGATTGTATTTTTTTTTTGTGTTCAATGTACGGTTTTTCCGAATTTAAAATCTGGCTACCCTAATTCTAAGTTTTTGTTCGAAAAAACTTTTTTTGGACTAAAGATCGCTAATTTGCTAACCGCAGCATGATAGCAATGTTTAATATTTTTTTAAAATCGTGAAAGCTGTAGGAATCACAGGAAAAAATAGCTTAAATATAGATTAAAAATAGATTAAAAGTCCCTAAAACTATAAGGATTGGCAAAAAATAGGTAAAAATTGCTAAACTCGCGGAAACTCGCAAAAATTTGCTAACATCGGCATGATAGCAAAGTCTACTATTTATCATAAATCATTAAAGCTATAAAGAATCAGAAATTGACTGAAACAAATCTCTTCTATCGCGAACATGGCTAAAATTCGCGAAAATTCGCAAAATTTTAAACAAACAAAAAAACTAATTTGAGATCGCTAAATCGATTAAAAAAACAAATAGTCTGAAAATAACATAAAAATTGTTAAAAAAAATAAGCTGTAATTACATGAAAATAATGAAAAAGTCGAATTTAAATTTAAGGTAAGTTAGGGACTTTTGCATTTTAGATAACGATATATTTTTGATTAAATTGGATAAAAAAGATTTTGAGCTAAAAACAAAATTTATTTTTTTGTTAAAAATGCTATCAAATATTAGAATACAAGTCGATTCGTTTTACTTTCACCAACCCATTACTACTCTAATTGAAAACGAATAAAAACTTGTGGATGTGAAATGCAGATCACCAAAAATGCTAAAGTAATCCACTTTCGAGTGGATTCGGATTCTAGAACACACCCGATTATTATATTTTTATTAGTATTTTACTGTTTATATTTTTCTTTCACAATACAAGCACTGAAAAGTTACTCACAACAGAGACTTTTGTTTACAAAGCACTGACAAATAATTCACAATAGAAATTTTTAACCCCAATTTCAATGTCCTGGTATAACGCCGCATTTTTTTATTTTCTTGTCTTTTGAAATTGTATTGCCAGAGCAAAGAAGATTTTATAAATTTTATGATTATGATGCGGTAGATGTTAGTTTTTTTCAATCTGCATTGTTGGACTGTAACTTTGATGATATGTATCTGACTATTAATGTGGATGAGCAATTAAACATTTTAACTTATAATTTAGGAAATTTACATTCTCTTGTTCCCGTAAGGAAGCGTTATTTTAGCAATCGTAGTGAGACTTGGACTAATGATCCAGAGATTCAGTACAATGTTTCTCTTAGGGACCTTGCTTATAGGACCTACTTATCAGATAGAACGGATGGTAATTGGAAAGTTTTTTGTCGCTGTAGGAATCGCGTAAAATCTGTTATTAGAAAAATAAAAAGGAGGGTACATAGTTTAATTTTTGAAAATAGAAACGTTAAGGATATTTGGTCAATCCTTAATAGGCATGGAATTGGTGTTAGTGATGACAATTTGGGTCACGTTGATCCTGACTATTTAAATCATGTCTTTTCATCCAATCAAGTTAGAAATAGCAATAGAATAGTTGATAGATCAATTTTTAATCAAATTGGATTTTCATTTCTTCCAGTTGAATTGTCCGAAATGGTTTCGGCTTTTTATTTAATTAAATCAAGTGCTGTTGGATGGCTTTAGGCTTAAGTTTATCAGGATTTTGATGCCAATTATTCAGAACTATGTACTACATTTGGTCAATACAATATTGATAACGTCGAATTTTCCATTATTGTGGAAGATTGCGAGAATAGTTCCTATAAGTAAAAATAACTCAACAACTGGGTCTGATGATTTACGGCCGATTTCCACATTGCCTGTTTTATCTAAAATTGTTGAGCATATTATGAAGATTCAACTTTTAAAACATATTGATCGTAATAATTTTCTACATGATTGTCAATCTGGGTTTAGAGCTAATAGGAGTACTACCTCTTTACTGCTTGGCTTAACAGATAATATTCGAAATAATTTGGCTAATGAGGGTGTTTGTATTTTATTGTCGTTAGACTTTGCTAAGGCTTTTGATAGAGTAGGTCATTATCTAATTGTTCAAAAATTGCACAGATATTATAACTTTTCAAGTTCTGCTTGCAAGTTAATATCTTCATATCTTTTTGGTCGAAGTCAATATGTTGTAAATGGTAATCGGGCTTCTAGCTTGCTTTCAGTTCACAGCGGTGTGCCTCAAGGATCGGTCCTTGGACCTTTACTTTTTATAATGTTTATTAATGATCTTTTTGATCAAATTTCTAGCAATTCGTGTCTTCCATTTTCATTTGCTGATGATGTGCAGCTTTTGTTTAAGGGCACACCTGAATTTTCCGATGTATTTCAAAATGTAATCAATTACACAGTTCAATTGTTAGAGAGTTGGGTTCAGTATAATGCGTTTGTAGTTAATGCTGGTAAAACTAAGGCTATGTTGTTTGGCAAATGTAGTACTTCTGGGTTTACTATTACTCTTAGTGGTAGTGAAATTGAGTTTGTTGATCGTCTTAACTGTCTAGGTGTAATACTTGATGCTAAATTATCATTTGAAGGTCATGTTAATTTCATAATATCTAAAGTTAATTTTACTTTACGTAAGTTGTACAATACAGATTTAATGTTGCCAACGTATGTTAAGAAACAAATTGTACATGGGCTTATAATGCCAGTTTTTTTATATGGGTTGGTGTATTCTGGAACAGTTGGCTATATTCTAAAAAAATAAGATTGGGTTTTAATCGAGTTATGCGATATATTTACTCGTTGAGAATAAGACAGCATGTCTCACCATTTGTGTTAAAACTTTTAGGTTTTCAATTTGACGAGTTCATAAATTTTAGAAATCTTGTTCACTTTTATAAGTCTTATAGGTTGCAAACTCCTGGGTATTTAATTCAGTTATTTGATTTTTGTAGATCAACGAGGAATAGACAGTTAAAGATACCGAAATTATCTGCTGTATTGGAGCGTTCTTTTTATGTAAGAGTTGCACGATCTTATAATAAGTTGCCTAACTTTTTGAAAACTTTTGGCGTTTCTGCAAACACATATAGACTTTTTCTGGAACTTTCAGGAAATCAATCTTCTATATAAGTGCTTTATATTGAATATGCATTAAAGGATTCTTGATATTTAAAAATTTATTTCTGTGAAGTTATTGTGTAGTATTTTCTTTGTTAACATAAAATAAATCATTATTTATACTTTGAAAGTTAACAAATAAATATCCACTTTATTGTATTTTTTCTTCTGTGTAAACTTAATTTATATATTATTGCTTGATATTTTGGAGAAATTGTTATTATTTTATTACTTATGCATATGTACATGTGTATACACGCGTGTATGGGTAGGCATGTATGTATATATACATATATATATATATATATATATATATATATATATATATATATATATATATATATATATATATATATATATATATATATATATATATATATATATATGTGTATATGTGTGTATATTAGGGTGGCCGTTATTTTCTTTTTTTTGATTTCTTATATTCTCCCCCCCCCAAATCGGTTCAGTTTTATGTAAAAAAAATACAAAAAAATTTCGTAGCGATAAGTTGTGTTTTAGGGGGGCGTCCGCCCCTCAAAGTTTGCCATCAAGCCATTTATTCAAATGTAATTTGTTTGCATATGACTATCTCTTAAAAACAACATTTTACAAGAACATGATATATGGCAATATTTTAGCTCTTCTAGTCAACAACATTAGCCTCGAAGAAAGTTTTTTGCTAAAATTAATATTTAAGAAAATAATTAAGAAAATAACAACAAAATTCCAAACATTTTATATACGTTTTATATATATAAAAGAGGGATTTAATGTCAAGTGAACTAATTTTGAAATCGATGTCTTTCGATTTGGATGAAATTTGCACCAACGTTAGTCCTATTGAATAGTAGTTTAGACACAAGATCAACAAGATCGGTCAAAAAGTTTCTGAGTTTGGGGGGTCAAAGTTTGAAATTTTGGCCATATAGGTGTTCTTTCACATCCATGTAACTTATTACCAATTGGGGTTAGCAAAATTTGTCCCAAGCAGCTTAGATAGCTATTTGATCAATCTTTAAAAAAAAAATTTTTTTGTTCTCCATACAACTAACGGCCACGCTAGTGTATATATATGTATATGTGTGTGTGTGCATCTATTTACATATGATATTTTCATATAATTTTTGAATCGTTCGTTTTGGGATTTTTATAACTGGAATTCTTACATTTTAATTAAGCTATCTTACCTTTTTGTAATTATATTTTAACTTTATTATAATTTAATTTTTATATACATACATATACATACATACATTCATATATTAATTTATTTACAATTGTTAGTAGAAATTTGTAACCGATTATGGCCTTTAAAGGCTAGGTTATAGGTAATGTAAAAATAAATAAATAAAATAAAATTAAATATTTGCGATACAGATTTGTTGGGGATGGGATTTTAGGTTTGATCCCATATATCATATTCCCCTAACATTCGCGATAGGGGTGATTATTTTGTTGACACAAATCGAAAAAGATTGCCACATTTTTGAAAAGTCCATACATTTTAATGATTTGTAAAAATCTGTCCTTCTTCCATTTTTTTAAGAAGAATATCCTTACGAGTAGTAATCTTTCCCTTCGTATAACAGCTGGTCGTTTTAGAAACATAATTTTTTTTTAGCAACCTTTCGAAATTTTGTTTGTTAAAAATTCATAAAAAATTCCGGACATATAAAAAACGATTTTGCCCAATAGGATCCAGATCGCTGCAAAAATGACAAAGTTACAAAAGATTAATTGAATTAGCCCACAACTAAAGCTAAATTTTTAGTAACAATAAATATTAAAAATTGCTTGAAACTATTGAATTTCTATGTGGGTTAACTTACTTAATCTTCTGTAGCTTTGTCATTTTTGTACCAATCAATGTCTTGTTGGGCTCAAAATGTTCATATTAAAATAATCTAATGTCGCAAGCAATAAAACATTAGGATTTTTAAATCATTGGTTTAAAAAAAATAACTTGAAAAGAACAAAATCGAACAAAATCATAAAATTTTCAATGAAGCTTGAACTTTTGTCCCCTGTAACTCTGTCATTTCTTGACCAATCTTCACAAACAATCCATGGTTATTTTAGAAATTTTATAACCTTGCACCAAAAAGAAAGAATTACATAATCCGTTTACAATTTTTGAAAATATTTCCATTTCAGGTACATCATCTTTTTTAAAAACACAAATAACGGTTATTTTGGAATATCTCAAAAACTACTTTTGACAATTCTGACTTCATATTCGGATTCAGCGGACCATTTTGCATAAAGATTAGCTGCCAGATTCATTTGGTCACGACTTTGTTGAAATTTTGTCACGTAGTGTAATGTAAGAATTTCATAAAACGCAATATTTGAATGGGAGCAACCCAAAGAAGTGGAAATAAAGGGAAGTATGTCTCGAGTAAATGTTTTCATTGAACCAAATTTGTATGCAGTGGGAAATTTGACTGCTACCCGGGCAGCAAAAGACAACCAGCACGACGCTATGCCGACATTGATGGGGGGTACTATTAATATCAGTACATCGTACTATTGACCAAGTTTACAATGATGTCACAATATTGAAATGATAACCCCAAATGTACGTCTTCCGACTCTTGTTTTTAGTGTTGCCAGAATACTGTAAATTTCAATTACAATATTGGGTTAACAAATTTACAACGTAGCCACAACATTAAAATTATAACGCCAAATAACCGAGGCGCTCAGCGCCAAAACGGCCTAAGCCCAAAAAAATGGTTCTGAGAAAAACAAAGTTAAAAGAAAATAAGTTTTTAAAATATTTTTATTTTTTTTTTTATTAATCGTTAATAAATATTAGATGTAATATTTGTTTTAGGTTAATTATTAGGTCTTAATTAACATAGATAAAGACAGTTTTCAACAGTTAATACAAAAATTAAAGTGGCTTGGGCCATTTTGGAATTCATTGATATATTGATATATTGATAAGAACTGAGGGTTAGGCCATTTTGGCTCCATTTATTAAAACATACAAAATTTCGTCAGATAAATAACAAAAATAATTTTTAGCGTTTTAAATAATACAAATTAATAATAGTTATTCGTCTTCTTCCTGAATATCTTCTTCTTTGGCTGTCGAATTTGTTTTTAAATTATTATAAAATGAATGGTTTATAGGAGGTATGAACTCTTTGAGTTCCTGTAAATACTTAAACTTTGCAGCTTCAATATCCAGGATAAAGCGGTTCCAATTCCAATTTTACGAACTTGCTGGAGTTCCTCTTTGCAATATCAACTTCTTGAAATAAAACATCTATGTTATTTCAATATTTGTATTGAATTTTAAATGACTTCACATTTTGGAATCGAAGCCACTGAATCTTAAGCCATTCAACTTTTGAAGTGTTGTCTGTGGAGAATTTTCTGTTTGTCACTAGTTTCTCGATTAAGGATATGCTTTTAAAATCATCTGCCGTCATCTTTACCAAGTGAAATGGTTCCCTTTTTTTTGCCGTGATGACCCACTTGGTGTTGGGACATACTCCGATCCAGAATTTTCGAAGTCTTGTAAACTCATGGAGTCAGCATCAGACATGTTTATTCACGTTCTATTTTTTTTTTTGCTAATACATTTTCAATTAAAAAAACTGATTCAATAGATCTTATGAACTTACCTTTGACAAAATAGTGGATTTATTATTTAAACAAAAACAACTATTTAACGAGCTATTCAAAATTACAGTTTGACATTTAATGGGTAGAAGCAACAATCAAAACAAACTATGAAACCAAGGTTGATTAAAATGCATTTTGGAACAAAAATCGCAACAGGTGATGGCGTAATTAAACTTTATTACTTAAACTATGGTTTTTACTTTAACATACGTTTTAAGCCTAACCCACACATATTTTTTATTTCTAGGATTCGATATGGCCTAAGCGGCTTAGGCCATTATGGCATCCACATTTTTTTGAACTTTGCATAGAGGAAAAACAGTTTTCAGAAGGTAGTATAACCTAGTATTATACTATGCAATAGGGAGTTTTTTTAGTATTTATTTCAGAAGGTTCCGGTTACATCAGCATAGTCAGTTTGATTTTTTTTTTAAATGAGGGTTAGGCCGTTTTGGCGCTGAGCGCCTCATATGTAAATTCGTTAAATAAACAAGCCACATTTTGTATATATTTTTTTTTAATGCTTGTAATACAAAAAGCCTTCAAGGCCAAACAAAGCGCATTAATGGAATGTTTCATACAACATTTTGTATATTTTTTCTTAACCAAAATAATTTTTTTTTTGTTTCAATTTTAATACGGCACTAGTAAATTAAGATTATATTTTTGTATGTATAGCGTTGTAGTGGTATAGAATTATAGTTAACACGGTATAGAAAACTAAGGTTTAGTTTTTCTATATACATATGTATAAAATTTTGTAGCGGTATAGTTTTATTGTAAATACGACATTACCAAACTGAAGTCGTATATTTGTATTTAGGGTTTTGTACCGGTGTAGAAATTTTGTAAAAACAGTATTTAAACTAAGGTTGTAATTTTGTATCTACAATGTTGCGATGGTACAATATTATTAGGAGAGTAAAAATTTTGTATTTACAGGGTTGTGGCGGTTCATGATATTTAGAAGAGTCGTAATTTCTGCCTGGATAAATACATATCGCGTACAAGTGCCTTAATAAAGAAATAATATTTTATTCGATTGCTATTCAAAAACAAGTAAGAGTGCTATATTCGGCTGTGCCGAATCGTTTATACCCTTCACCATTTTGCGAGCAGAATACAGAGCAACTAGACAAAAACTAAATAAAACTGGTAAATATTTTTTTTTTAAATAAGAGACAACCGGTTTTGAACTTCGCTTTTCATAAGGGCCCAGAATATATATACTTAATAGGGTGTAGGATCAATATTGTAGAAATTACAGTTATATATACCTTTTTTACCTTCGGTGAAGGGTATAAAAAGAGTAATTTTCGGGAATTGAGGGGTCTAATCACAGCATTCGATACTATCGTATCGAATAAACTATTGATAGACACTGGCGTATCGAATGAAAACTCGATAAATGTAATGTCGAGTTACTCGATGTCGAATGCTATTATTTCAAATTCAATACATTTCATTCGATATCGAGTTTCAAGATACCAACATAAATAATTTCGATGAATTTTGCTCGATATCGTATGCGATGATTAGACCCCAGTATTTCGGTTATAACTCGTACAAATTTCCGACATTTTGGTTTTTATAAAAATTTTGATGTTTTTTAGCCAATTTTTGGAGTATTTTGCTCATTAATTACCCATTATCTAACCGATTTGATATTTTTATATACCGACGTGTTAAGGAAGAATTTTACCATTTACTTAAGTTATATTTATATATAAACATTTATATAAACTTGTAAATATATATTTTAACAAAGTTAATTATAAAAAAGAGTAATTTTTGTGGATTCAGTATTTCGGTTATAACTCTGCCATTTTTTAACCGATTTGGCAGATTTATATACCGACGTGTTGAAGAAGAAATTTACCATTTACTTTAGTTATAAAGCTTGGACTCGGGGAGATCTATGGTTCCCGAAAAAAATTAATTTAGGTCATAACTTTTTTGTATCTGAACCGATTATCCCGAGTTTTTTGGTAAATATCTGGCAACGCTATGCCTGAGTAGTTGTGTTTTTTAGTGGCTGATCTTTTTAATAAAATTTATTTCAACTTTAAATATTGTTTAATACCCTAAATCCAAATTAATAATTATTAAGAATTGAATATAGAAAATTGTATAAAATAAAGTATTACAAACAAACAAATAATACTGTCATTACTTTTTAAGTGAAGAAATCTGTTCCTGTTGTTGCTGCTGCTTTTGTGAGTGGTTTGCTTGTCGCCATTTTGGCCTTACTGCTAATATTTTAACTAAAAATTCTTTTGATGAATATGCCTTCCAATAAGGGATATAGTTGTGGTAGTTGCCATGAAAACATTAGTAGAACCCAACCTAGTGTTCAATGCAAAGGCTGTGAGCAGTGGCACCATGTTCCTTGTGCTGGTCTGAATGACAAAGCCCTTGTTCTTCTTAAGGATTGCAGGCAGTTGAACTATTCGTGCAAACCCTGCAGTTCAAATGCTACCGGCTTGAATATTTTTCGTAAAGAGATGGGTGCACTCAATTCCAAGCTTGATTCTTTCATTGAGAAATCCGTAAGTGATCACCTTTCAATCTCTAAAGTATTGTCTGATACTGTTGCCAGTTTTAAATCGGAGATGGCTGCTTGTTTTAAGGAAATGAAATCTGAGATTATTGACTGTAATAAACTTATTAATCATATTGATGCCTCCACTACGAAAAAAATTGCTGATCTTGAAGATGAAAACAATATGCTCCACAAGAGATTGAATAGAGCCGATATTGTCGTTAATGGGCTGCCAGATGGTCTGAGTGACTTTATGGTAATTATTAGAGACATTGGTAAAATATATAACTTGGATATTTCGACGCATGATATTAATTATGCTTGTTATTTCAATAATCGTAAATCTGTGCTGTACAAATTTAATAATGTGTTTTTACGGGATAATCTCATGAGAGAATATTTTAAATCCAGATCGTTAAAATTATCTGATGTAATTGGCGGTGACATTAATTCACGCCTTTACCTTAATGACCACTATTCACCAGCGGCTGGAAGATTGCACACTTTGTGTAGAAAACTCTTGCAGAAGAAAATTATTACCAAATACAAAGTTTTGAACGCGGATAAAGTTAAAGCCTCATTAACTATGAGTGATGGGAGGATAATGACTTGTAATTTTTCTGAATGTGCCTCATTTCTGGATAATACTTCTGTTCAATAGTTTTTAGTTTATTTTTTTATAAACGTATTCATTATGACAGAAATATTTGTACTTGTTGTCCAATTAAGTAACAGTTTTCTTTACTTTTACACACAATTTCTAGCTGGTAAATATTTGCAAATTTGCCTATAATAATATGAAGCATTTATGGCTATTTTTTAACAATATACTTTTCAATACTTTATATAACTTTGCATAAGTGTTTTTCACAATCTTATATAAATTGTTGTTGTGGTATTAGCATTATGAACGGAATTGTTGCTATCATTGTGAATGTAGATTCATTTGGTGCTGTTAATAAATCAGATAATTAGTTATCTACTACAATTATTTCTGTCATGATTATCGTTATTATTATTTTCTTTGATCTCTTTTATTTGTGTATTTTGTTACCTTTGTATAAACAATTTACCTTTACCTGTTACAATTGAATTTATTAACCTTATAATTTTGTTAAATTTAGTTATACTTTTGGGTACTTCTTGGTATTCGCTTTTGATTTTATTTTATTGATCAGCTGTTAGTATGAGAAATTTTTTTTTGAATATGAATGAAAATCGAATGTTTTTTAACGAGTATTTAATAGTTTTTTGTTATTGGTTCCCCGTCTTAATAATGTTTTATAATTATGACTTCTCTTAATCCTAATATTGGTCCTATGTTCAGTAGCTCCTATGAGGTTAATACTGCCTTGTGTCCTAATGGGTTTAAGCTGAATGTTGGGCACTTAAATTGTCAGAGCATCAAACCTTCTAGTAATTTCTCTAAGCTTGATGAGTTAAGGTCTATTTTAGTTGGGTCGTTTTTTGATATATTTGCGATCTCTGAATCTTGGCTTAAACCATATATATCTAATCGAGCAGTAGAGATATCTGGATATAATTTTATTCGTAATGATCGTTTAAACTTGAGAGGTGGTGGTGTTGGCCTTTATGTTTCTACTGGGCTTAAATACAAGTCTGTTTTTAAGATTTCTGATTTAGGTGTATGTGAATCACTTTTTATTGAGTTGTGCTCTGAAGGTACGACAACCTTAGTTGGAGTTGTCTACCTACCTCATGGCAACTTTGTTTCGTTTGAAAATTTCCATAATGAACTTTTTTTGAAATATTCCAATATTATTGTAGTTGGAGATTTTAACTATAACTTGTTTGATAGTTCAAAATCTTTTAATGCCCGTACTATATGCCAAAGGAATAATTTGTCTATTTTTCATAACTCTAAACCTTCACATTTTGATATAGCCCACTGCTCTGAATCGCTAATTGATTTTTGGCTTGTTAGTAATAGTTCTATGGTTTGTTCCTCTAGTCAGTTTCAATGCCCGTTGATTTCTCATCACGCCTTATTGTTTGCTTCCGTTAATATAAATATTAACAAAAATTTAGAGTTTATAGAATACCGCAATTTTAATTCGTTGAGTTTAGAGGATGTTTATCTTTCGTTGTCTACTTTCGATTTTCCTCGATTTTATTTGGGTGATGTTGATGATAAGTGCTTTTGTTTATCTTCTTTTTTTGATTCAATTCTTACTTTGGTTCCCTTAGTTAGAAGAAATGTCTCTAATGAGAGGTCTATGTGGATGAATTCTAGGGAAATTTTATATGCGAAATCACTTAGTCTGCTTGCTTATCGTTCTTATCGTTGTCATCGTTCAGTAACTAATTGGAAAATATTTTGCAAATACAGAAATAGATCAAAAACTGTTATCAGAAATGCTAAAAGGAGATATTTCTTTAAAATTTTTTATAACAAAGATACCAGGTATATCTGGAAAGTCTTAAAATCTAATGGCTGCTTGGATGATCTATCCAATGTCTATGAGGGTGACGTTGATATTTTGAATGCATTCTTTACTGGAAATGCTGAAAATGCTATTGACAATTTAATTTTTTCGGATGATATTAGTTTTGACACCATTGATTTTCCTAACTATTTTTCTTTTCACTGTGTCTCGGAACCGGAAGTTGCAGATGCGTTACTTAGAGTTAAATCGAATTCTGTTGGTGTTGATAATATTGGAATACGTCTGATTAAGTTGGTTTATCCTGTGGTATCAAACTTAATACTGGATCTTTTTAATGCTATCTTAACAACATCTAGTTTTCCTTCTTCTTGGAAAACTGCTAAAGTGATCCCTTTGCCGAAATCTAAAGTAATTAATGAACCAGGTGATTTAAGGCCTATCTCTATACTTCCAACATTGTCGAAAGTTTTGGAACATATTATGAGAGATCAAATGCTTGATTCGATATCATCTCGTTTGTACAAAGGACAGTATGCATTTCGTAGAGGTTATAATTCTACTTCGATGCTTCTTTCCCTTACTGATAGAATTCGTAAACACTTAAATGAGAATAAATTTACCACCCTAATTTCCCTTGATCTTTCCAATGCTTTTGGTTCAGTTTCTTATCATACTTTAATAATGAAACTTAGAAATGAATTTAATTTTTCAAAATCCGCCTGTAAACTTATATTCTCATATCTTGTTGGGAGGTCGCAATTTGTTGAATATAATAGCTTGGTTTCGTCCGTTAGTCCGTTATTTTCCGGTATTCCTCAGGGCTCTGTTATGGGTCCACTATTGTTTATACTATATATGAATGACCTTTCTTCATACATTAATTTATCATTATGTGAGCTATTTATTTATGCGGATGACATTTTTCTTCTCTTTAATAGTAATTTGAATGCACATGATGTTTTGCAATGCAATATTAACTATTGCCTTAATCAAATTCATGATTGGACTTCACTTAACTCCTTAGCTCTTAACCCTTATAAGTCCAAGGGCATCATGTTTGGGTATAGAAATCAGTTTTTCCCTAGCTTGGATATTGTTCTGGACAATGTGCGGATACAGTTAGTCGATCATATTAAATGTCTTGGTGTGCTTTTAGATAATCAACTTTCCTTTGACCCCCATATTAATCTCCTTAATGGTAAAATATTTGGTATTCTTCGTAAAATGTATTCATCTAATTTGTATTTCCCATTACGTGTTAGGTATAATATGGCTCATGCAATGTTGATGTCTTCGGTATTATATGGTCTCGAAGTTTATTCTGGTACATGTTCCACTCGCTTAAACAGAGTTAAGCGTATAGTTAATAGTATTGTAAGGTTTGCCTACAACATTAAGCGTCGTGAGCATATATCTATTTCGGTCCGGCGTTTTCTTGGGTGTACGTTTGAAAATTATGTGAAATATCGATTAGGTATTTTGTTCTATGCAGTAATTCGACATCGCAGACCCATTGACCTGTCTAGTTCGTTTGTATTTACAAGATCTGTTAGAAACCCCCAGATTATGATTCCCAGAATTTCCTCTTCTTTTTTTAGTAGGTCTTTTATAGTTAGGATTGCTAGGGTTTGGAATTTTTTACCATATTCATTACGGATATTTTCGCATTCAAATAATGTATTTCGTTTAAAACTACTGGAATTCTTCGCTAATTCTACTTTTTTATGATTTTCTATATCTCAACTTAATACATTTTAGCACTTTGTAAATTGTTTTTCCATTTTACCTTATTTGGGTGTGCTATTTCCCTCTTAGTTTGTTACTGTCTGGACCTTTTTTAGGATATTTTTCATTTCTTTTTTTTTCTTTATTTTTTTATTGCGGCTGGGGAGCCATTAACCATTACTATTATATGTTGTTTTTTGATAATAGCTTTATTATTTTTTATTATTTTTTATTATTATTATTATTATTAGGTTATTAGTGTACAAATATATAATTTGTTGTTAATTTCTCAGGATATATGAACATGTAATATTGTTATTTTGGCCTCTAAGGCTTGATATTGCATAATTGAATGAAATAAAATAAAATAAATAAATAAATATGTTCTACTAATATTTTGATATATAAGTTATATCCACAGGACATATGGCAGCCCTTAAATTTAGGTTTTTATAAAATTTTGTAGGATGGTGTGTATTGGCAACCTTAATGTGTGTACCTAATTTGGAAACTTTGGCTCTTGCCGTTCTCAAGATATATAGAAATAAAAAAAAATACAACAACAAGGGATTTTTGGAAAAATTAAGAGGTAGTCGTGGACCGATCTGGCTGAATTTCAATAGCAAGAAATGGTGGACTGTATGTAACATAAATGTAAAACAACCTAGCCGCTATCATGTCTGGATTATCCGGAAAACACATATCAAACGTAAGACGGACAGACGGACATCGTTAAATCAACTTCTCTTCTCATATGGACCCAGAATATATATACTTTATGGGGTCTAAAATCAATATTGTGGAAATTACAAACGTTATGACAAACTTATATATACCCTTTTACACCTGTGGTGAAGGGTATAATAAGCCAGTAGGTAAGTGGTATGTATTCCTTTTTTAATTTGCCCTTTTGTAAGGTACGGGTTTATCGAAGAATGCACTGCGTTTTCAAGTTTAAGAGATAAAATGGGCAATTGTGGGAACCTTTTATATCTTCTTATCTAGTGAATTTAAAAATAGTTTCATGTATATCTGTGACATTTTGATAAAACATTTTAAGTTAAATATCGAATTTTCATTTATTTTTTTATTATGATAACATGTAATATAAAGCCTCCCTGGCCTAAAATTTAAAACTACATAACATTCTATATAGGGCCATGTCACAGAGTACAATTCCGTTCGGAATTGAAGAAAACATATTTGTTTGTTGATGGAAAGTGTATTTGGATAGTTTTATGGCCTTTCAGATACAGACAACTCCCATACCGTTCATGAAAACAAAAATGGTTTCATTCCGAAACATGTTTTCGTCATTTTCTGAAGCACCAAAATACGGAATGAATTCTGTTTCCGAATGGAATTGTACTCTGTGACATGGATAATACAAAAATTTTAAATTTCAAACATTAGCTTCCCAGCCAATATACAAAATAATAAAAATTAAAATAAGAACATTTAAAAAAAATTTTGCCGCCCCCCTATATTTATCCTAACTACGCCCATGTATTCGTGTATTGTCATCGGGAATATGTATGCCTGCAAAGTTTCATCCATTTGCATTGAGTATAAGGCGGTTAAATTAACGTTACAAGATTTGATTTTCCGAAGTGAAGCTAAAGAAAAAGTTTTAAAAATTTTGCCCCCCCCCTAGATTTTATCCTGGCTACGCCCATGTATTCGTGTATTGTCATCGGGAATATGCATGCCTGCAAAGTTTCATCCATTTGCATTGAGTAAAAGGCGGTTAAAAAAGCATTTCACCAAAAAAAAAATTGTTGCCCCCCTCCCCTAGATTTTATCCTGGCTACGCCCATGTATTCGTGTCTTGTCATTGGGAATATGTATGCCTGCAAAGTTTCATCGATTTGCATTGAGTATAAGGCGGTTAAATTAACGTTACAAGATTTGATTTTCCGAAGTGAAGCTAAAGAAAAGGTTTTAATTAAAAAGGGGTTTTATTGTAAGAATTGCACGTCGTTGGAAAACATTACCTATTGAGCTTCGACTGTTTTCACACTCAAAAAATGTCTTACGTGTGAAAATTTTGGCTGTTCTTACGAACTTATAGTGAACAATTCTTCATACTTAATTTAAACGTGATGTTGCTTATATATTTATGGGATCAATTTTCTTTTGATATTTTCTATTTAATTCTACCTTTAAATTTATATATGGGCTACTTCAAATTTTTTGAGCACCTGCTGAAACCGACATACTATGGCTCTTATTTCGTTAAGTTTTATGAATTGAAAAAAACGTTGTATAGGGTTTGGATGACTATACTTGAAGGATATGACGTGCAAAGTTTTACGTTGAAAAGTCCTCACCTTAAGAATTGGTGGTCATCTAAAATTAGAAAAATTAAAAAAACGACTTGAAACTTGCAAGAGTTTTTTCATTCATTCCGTTTTCTTTGTAATAGTTTTAAGCTTTCAGATCCAAACCCATACAAAATATAGTCACTAGACTTGGAGGATATATCCACTAAAAAAAAAATTTTGATATCGCTGCTGGGTGAAAAGTTGCATGGTGTTTTAAAGTGAAACCAAAATTTTCCGAATTTTGAAATTTTTGAAGATTTCACATAGAGTTTTTGCGCCGTTTAATAAAAATGAGTTTTAAGCGCAGAATTAAAAAAACTGCGTAATTTTATAAAGTTTGAGGTGTATCAAGTTGGTGTCAGCGCACCAATAACGTATCACGGACATCACAAACTTAAAAGAAATTAGCGTAAATTTTTTAAAAATGTATCTTTTTTGCGTCTGACAATCTGAATTGCCTTTTAAGTTGGCTAGTGTATTGCGTGATGTGAGTAACTTCGTAAAGGGCACCTCCGAGGCGAAAACGCACTTTAAAATTTGTAAACGCAAAAATTTTATGAACTTTTGAAAATTTTTGCAAAAAAACAATTTATTTTTAAGCTTTTTTTTATATCAAAACATGTCATGGGAACATGTTTAGGTATCTAAATAGATTCTTCGCGACGGACTAAACTGATAAAGTGGAAAAAAAATAATTTTTTTCAACCCTGGCGCGTGCAGCGGCAGTTTTTTCCAAACACATTTCGCTTTGTGACAACTGAACCGCTGTATCAATTCCGCTGAAACGTACATCGAATAGAAGACTTTACTGAGCTTGATACTAAAATTGAAAACGCACCAAAAAATTTTAAGGATTTAAAATTTTATGGAGGAAACAAAATGTTTCTAACCTCAAAAAGCATCCTTGTATGAAATATTTGTTTCATATAGCGAAACAAATTATGATCATAGTAGCTTTTGCTGAATGCTTCTAAGAATAAATATTTGAGTTTCAATTAAGTTTATTTTATTTATGTGCGTGAATAGTTGTGCATAAAAATTAGTTAAATGGTTTCAGATTATGCATTAAAAAAACGAGAAATTCGTAAGAAGAAAACTGAGAAGCGAAATAAACTAAACGATAAAAGACGCGAATATCGCCAATCTGAAAATATAAGAAGCAAAAAAAAAAAACAAACAAATCGCAAATTGGTGTAAGAAAATCAGTTAGGTATTCGGTTTTAAATAACAATAAAAATAAAAATAATAATAATAATAATAATAAAAACAATGCCATGAAAACAAAAAATCGCGGATTAAAAGAAATTGAAAACGGCTTAGAATCTATCACTGAAACCCAAGGTTTAATTAACGAAACGTCAGTTACAGCTTCTAATTTGCAGAACAATTTTAATTGCAAAGAATGTGGAAAATCTTCTGAATGTTTGAAGGTACCAAACCGGGTTCGAAAAGCGCTTAAACGTTCACTAGCCCGGGAATCTGCATTAAGAAGAAAAATTGAACAAATGGAAAAAACTATTGAGGACAATAAAACTCGCGTAAGGTATTGGAAACAAAAATTTAAAAGAATATCAAAACCAACTGAAACCACTCCCGAAAAAAATGTAAAAAAAGTTATAAAACAAGGACACAGTGCGGTGAAAAAGCGGCTAATGTTTTGTGAAGTTTTAGAAAAACAATTGGTTAAAAATAAACAAAATATAGTAAGTCATAAAGAAAAATCTATGCACTCCAAAATCATTTCTGGAAAAGTGTTAAAGAAATATAAAAGCCGTAAAATTCTATATCACGTAGTTAATCGTTATCAACAAAATAAAAATTCTAAAACTCTCCAAGAACATAGAGTTTGTAAGGAGAACACTATAAAACATTTAATTGAACAGTTTTTACAAAAAGATCAAATCTCTGGTATATGTCCAGGAAAAAGGGATATTATAAAAAAAAAATGGAAAGGAATTTCGAAAACGATTTCTTCAAGATACTCTAACTAATCTGCACCAAAAGTTTTGCAAAGAAACTAAACTCAAAATATCCTTTAATACTTTTGCTAAATACAAGCCCTTTTGGATAATTAAAAGTAAAATGTCTGCTCGAAATACATGTTTGTGTAAAACACACATTAACTTTGATTTAATGCTGCAAAAGTTGTACCGATTAAAGGTTTTATCTTCATCTAGCTCACATAACTTTATTTCAATGGTAGTATGTAACTTAGATTCGAAATGTTGTATGTATAGAGAATGCAAAGTTTGCAATAAAAAAGAAATTCCGGAGGCTGAAAATGGTTTAGAAGAGACTTTTTACTATAAGTGGTGTCAGAAAACAATTGACCGAAAGGGTGCTAAAGGTTTAACATACAACGTAAAAGTCACGTCAAAAGAAGCTATAAAATGCAATGTTAACGAGTTAATTGTGCTATTAAATACCCAAACACCTTTTTATTTAAAGCATGTTCAAGATACAGACCACCAATTGAAATTCGTCCAAAATTTAAAAAACACTTTAAAGGAAGGTGAAGTTCTTGTAGTCGTCGATTTTTCGGAGAATTACTTGTGTAAATATGCAACCGAAATTCAGAGCGTACACTTCGGAGCGTCAAAAAAACAAGTATCTTTACATACCGGTGCATTTTTTTTCCGCGAACCTTTAGAAAACACTATTAAGTGTGTTTCTTTTTGTACTATTTCTGAGTGGCTACGCCACGATGCAGCATCCATTTGGGCCCATATGAAACCAGTGCTAAATCTCATTAAAGAGCATGTTACTCGTGTCAAAATAATTCATTTTCAAAGCGATGGCCCTGCAACACAATATAAAAATAAATATAATTTTTATCTCTTATTTCATCATTGCACAATTTTAAAACTTCAAGAGGCAACATGGAATTTTTCAACTTCGGGCCACGGTAAAAGTGTTGCAGATGGTATAGGAGGCACCGTGAAAGGATTATGTGATCGAGCTGTATTGCACGGAAGAGATATTATCTCTGCACAAGATATTTTCGACGTAATAACCAAATCGAACGTAAATGGGTACTTAGTACACGAAAATGATATAATATACTATGATAAACTTTTAAAAATTGACATAAAGCCTGCACCGAACTCAATGAAGATCCATCAAGTCATTTGGAGTAATAACCAAAGTAATAAATTATTTATTAACTACTTGTCATGCAATATATGTTATAAAGAACCACCTTGTTATCATTACAATCTAAGCCCTGATAATTATAATCCAATTGCCGAAATAAAAATTAAAATACAACGAAAGAAATAGTTATTATCTGTCACTTAATTAATTAACTTATGTTGTATATTATTAACTTACTAATTTAGTATGTACGTTTATGATTTTTTACCTTTTATGTTGAAATATTTTTAATTCTATAAATATTACTCTTCATATTAAAAACTGCAGTATTTTGATACTATATCTTAATTTGTAACACATTTACTATTTTAAATAAAAATAATTAATAAATAATAATTGAAATAGTTTTTTTTGTGTTTTATTTTGTTCAAAACATTAAAAAAAATAAATGTATGGAATAAATATCTCAGTAAGTATTGACAAATATATAAATACTATACTAAACTCAGAAAAACTAACCATTTTAGAGGTATTACTGATCTAAATATATAATTTGGTAAAAAAATCATGAGTGGTAAAGTTTAAATGGTTATATCTCTTAAGCCATTAGCGATATCCAAATAGTTTTTTTTTCCAAAATATTGCAAATTATGTCTAATACTAGCCGTAATTTTGTAAAATTTTTAACAATTTTAAATAAGTTTTTATATGCATACACGCTCAAAAAAAATTTTTTTATATATTTTTTTCCATTGTATTTTAAAAAGTATTCAAGCTTTTACAAATATTTAAGTGTGCTAAGAAAGCCCTTAAAGGGTATTATCCACACGCGTTATCCTTTTTCAATTTTAACAAAAACTGTAATTTTTATATTTTTTTTTAATTTTTAACTTTAAACCGCAGTAAAATTTGCTCCGTGTTATAAAAATGATTAACGCGAACGGATTTCACATGCTCAAATATCGGTTTATACACACGCAAATCAACTTTGATGTCAGACAAAAAAAAAAAAAATTAAAAAAAAAATGTCTAGGTGTCGTAAATTTTTGAAGTTGCTCATATATATATATATATATATATATATGTATATATATATATATGTGCATGTACATGTGTACATATATACATATATATTGATATTTATTTTTGTTTGGGACCTAGGGATTTAAGTTAAGTTCTAAATTTAAATATTTTTGGTATTAACTCAGGTATATTTCTTTGTAATATAGTTTATTGGCCTAATGAGGCAAAAAATTGAAATTGAAAAAAAGTAAAGAAACGGTCCAATTCAGTACAGAAAATACAACAAATCTTTGTGCATACCCACAAACGTATGTATATATCCCAGCTTAAGTATAAATATGGATGTCTATATATTAGCAAGCTAATTCCTGCATTAAAAAATCATAGTCAAAAAAAAAAAAAAAAAACCCAAGAAAATATACGCAATTCAAAAGGTTGTTGATTCCACCACCTCGCAATCCTAATCCTAAAAGATCTTTCAAACAGGGTTGAAGAAATTCTAGGAATTAAAAATTGTGGGTCTACTCGAACGTCTACGATCTTAAAACTTATAGAAAAATGCTTAACTACGATATTTAATCAAGTCCACAAAAGTAAAGTTAACGATATATAAACTTTCAATCGCTCAAGTGATAAATCAGTTTTTAATCATCAAATGGGATCTAAGAAGTCTAGTTTTGTAAATCAGTAGAATCCCGATAATTCGTAATAGCAAGGGACCGGCCATTTCTTACGAATTATAGGGGTTTTCGATTTAGCGGGGTTTCGATTTAACGGGGTTTCGATTTAACGGGGTTAAAATAAAATAAATACGAATAATCGGGGTTTTTCAATTTATTTACTAAAATGATAAAAAAACATAAAAAACAATTGTTAAAAATAAAATATATAAAAATTATTCATGTAATAAACTGATCAAACTGATCTTAAGAAAATAAACCCCATACACAAGCAAAAACCCACGCAAGAATAAAATAGTGGTAAACAAAAAATCATTCTTTCCATGTTTCTGTTGTTTTTATTACGAATTATAAGTGGTAGTTAGCAAAAAATTACGATTTATAAGAGATAAAGAAGATTTTATTTGAAAAAAAATTACGAATAAGCGAGGGGACCAAAATGTATGGAAGTTTTACGAATTAACGAGATTTTTTCAAGGGACCGACAGTTTATTACGAATTATCGGGAATTACGATTTAACGGGGTACGAATTATCGGGATTTGACTGTATTTACAAAAAAAGTGTCACTCAATAAAAATAAATAAATTTAAAAAATTAACGTCAAACCGATGAAATATTTTAAAATTAATTTTTTATATAAAATTGTTTGATTTCCTAGTATTCACTTCATTCATTTCTTATACAAATTTACTTATTTATACTGGAAATTAATTTTATTTTGCACAAAATTATTAGAAAAATCGTGAGTTAAAACCTGATTTAATAAAACTTGTAATGTGAACGCAAAACCAGCTGTTAATACATTTTTTAATGTTGAAACCAGGGTTTAATTTAGGTGTGAAAACACTATAAGTAGGCTTGCCAGATATGAAATCCATAAAAACAGTACATCGAGAAAAAAAAACGGTATGTACATTTACGTTAAAAGAAGTACAATTTTTGTATTTAATTAACTTACAATTCAGTACATTAAAAACAATTTTGAGTTTTTTATTGTTGTTTCAATCAAGGACCCTAAATAATAATTATGCTAATTTTTCAGGTACCAAAAAATTTACCACTTTTAAGAAATCTATATATATAAAAAGAAGTGTACACTTTGATGTCACCACTAACTGCGGAAACTGTTCGACAGATTTCAACGAAAATTTCAGGGTACGTTGGGGATAGTCTGTAGATGGTTTAAGTTAAGTTTGCACGAAATCAGCTCAGGCGTTCCTATATATTCCCATACAAATACCAACAAAATGCCCTCCATTTTATACTCCTCCAAACGGCTTGACTGATTTTTATGAAATTTTGTATGTGTTTTTGTTAGATATGAGAATAGGTCGTAGACCATTTTTTATATCGCAAAATACGGCATTAGCTCCCCCTCTCTATATCTTCTTAGCTAATCATCCTGTTTTATTAAAATTTGGCATGCAGGCACTGTAACATCTGAAAGAAAATAGGAAATAGGGCATGAAATAGCGCAAGAGGGGTAAAAGCTCCCCTCCCTATATCTGCTTAACAAATCGACCGATTTTCTTGAAATTTTGCAGAAAAATAGTGTAACATCTGGAAAGAACTATAGCCAATAAGTTTTATTTTTTAGGGCGTGAAATAGGGCAGGAGGGTAAAAACTCCTCCTCTCCAAGATTCTAAACTAATCAACAGGTTTTCTTAAAATGTTGCATGCAGACACTGTAACATCTAAAAGGAAATACGGAATAGCGCTATACAACTGATTTTTTTGAAATTAGGCAGGCAAATAGTGTTACAGCTTGAAAGAACTAAAGCCTATAGTTTTTATAATTTAGGTCGTTCAATATAGTAAGAGGGTTAAAAGCTCCCCCACCCTATATCTTCTTAACTAATCAACCGGTTTTCTTAAAATTTGGCATGCAGACACTGTAACATTTAAAAGAGAACAGAGTATGAAATAGGGCAAGAGAGGTAAAGTCTCCTCCTTCCTATATCTTCTAAGCTAATCAACTGATTTTGTTGAAATTTGGCAGGCAAATAGTATACCATCTGGAATGAACTATAGTCTATAACTTAAATTATCTTCTTCTAATCTACCGGTTTTCTTAAAATTTGACATGGCATGTAACATCTGAAAGATATAAGTTATATGGCAAAACAACGTTTGCCGGGTCAGCTAGTATTCTATAAAAATTGCCTTTAATTATTATGTATAATGAAAATAAATATTTGTTAAACATAAATATTATATCCAATTAATATTTTTTTAACATTGGCTCATAAATATTATGATCGATAAATATTTATTTCCTTTACAGATAACAGAAATGTTAATAAATAAATAAAAAAAACTATTACTAAATATTTTTTTTGTTTTTATTTACGATAACAATTATTTTGAATATTTTCTTGATATTAATTCTTTTATTTTTGCAGATTATACATGTGCATATATACATACATACCATTTAAATGAGTTATAACGGTTGTTATTTCTTATTCATAACTACATATTACAAATAATTAGTAATATATCTATCGAATAGTCATAGTTATGTTTGAGAAATACTTTTATTTGATACCCATAATAGTTATACTAAATTTTGAAAAATAATAATAATTATTCTTAATAAATAAAATATAAATTTATTCGTAATAATTATTATCAATTTTTATCGAATAAATGTTATTAGTATTAAGTCCTTGCTTTCAATATATATATTCCCAAGCGAAAATTTTTATTTTATTATGAAAAACAAAGATTAAAATTGGTAAAATTTGTACAAAAATAAAAAAAAATCGATTTTAAAAGCCCAATAATGGATATCCGTATAAAATCGCATACGTAAATTCGATTGCCAAAAATCTATTTCGATATCTCAGTTAGTTAATTTATTACATTTTCTAATATGTATTGTTCGAAGTAGGGATTAACCATTCCCTACTTCGAATAATAATAAATGAACATACTGAGATAGAGAATAGTTTAGATGCCCAAAAATTGGCGACTTACTTAGCATTAGCTCTGAATAAAAGATTTGAGGGTTTAGAGTATAATTAAACCCATTGTTCACCTATAACTCTTCGGATATTTTATTCAATCGTACTGAGCTATTTACTATGACTTTGCATCCTGAAATTATGGAAGATCTTTAGCAGAGTTCCGAATATTCGTTCACTATTCACTCATGGTCACGACTAAAAATTTTTATACACTGTTGTGTGCTTTTTTATACGTGTTTAAAAACAAACAAAAAACCTTTGCTATATTTATTCTTGTTTAAAAGTATTTTCATTGTTTTTTGTTTTTACAAAACACATGAGATAATAAGAGAGATTTTTCTTTTTTTATATTTGTACACAGGGTTGTGAATTATTTCTAATTAAAAAGCGCCGTGGCCCCAATCAAAAAGCGCTAAATAAAATTTAAATAAAAAACTTAATGAAATGAAATGAAACAAGTTTAAATAATTGCACTGGCCGTCAAAAAAAAATCGTTTGAAATTAAAATATATAAAATACAAATCATGTCGAGTTTTTTATGGGCTAGACTAATATTTCGACCGAAATAAGGCATTTATGCTACATACATACATTTTATCATAGCTTGAGAACGATTTATGCGATTTTGATCTTTTACAAATGATTATTTTCGACCATATGTCGACCATTTTTTCATGCAAATTGGTACACTTTTTTTATCAATTGAAGCCCAGCCGCGAATAACGTTGTAAACGTCACATTTTGCAAAAACTGTTTTTTTAGCAGATAACCGTTAACCTTACTCTCTTACACAGTTTAAACATCAAATCAACCATAACGCCTTCAAAATGGCATACAAAGTGTCAGCCAGTGGAAGAACATTGCAAGTTACTAACAAAATATTGAAACCGAAATGGTTTTGCAGTGCAGAATAATGTTTTAAAAGCCTTTTGCATAAAATTTTTTATTATCATTATTTTTATTAATAGAAAAAAAAAAAATTTTAAAACAAATAATGCTGCCTGTCAAAAAACGTTTTTTTGCTCTCCTGAAAAATTATTATTTTGTAACTTAAAACGTTATTCGCGGCTGTGCTTCAATTATCAGAAATCCAGATATATTATGAATAAAATAAGACGAGAAATCATGAAGATCAGTAAACAAAATGTTAACTAGACGTGATTGAATAACTATTTGAAATCAGCACACTAAAGTCAATTAAAATCGCATAATCAAGTTCTCTACCCCGACTTTTTATTTGTTTTTTTGCAGTGCAGTGTTAATAAAACATTAACATTTTTAAAAAGCCTTTTCTGATATTTCAGGAAGAGTAAAGTTATATAATTTAAAATATACCCGGAAAGAATTATTTAATAAATCACCAAAAAATATGTCTTGAACCAAGAAAATTTTGCACCATTCTCGTCAAGCCAAAAATTTCTTATTGTAAGCCTGAAATTTTTTCATAAAAACGTGTAGTAAGAACAATTTTTTATTTTTTTTGTTCAGTTGAACTGTTAATTTTTAATTTTTTTCATACAGCCAGTCCCACTATGTCACACGTTAACGTTCGCATAGAAAATAACATTTAAAACAAAAACAAATTTTAGAAATTGTTTTTGTTTTACATGTAATTTTCTATGCGAACGTTAACGTGTGACATCGTGGGATTGGCTGATATTCTTTTAATTAGGCTTGAGTTCATCAAATTTAATTTTCATTAAATTATTTTCACTGAGGGAAGGAATTTTACAACTTGGAATTTTTATTAAAATTTATTGATAATTTTTCTTGGCTTAGCTGGGATTTGAACCCGGGTTGATCTTTACATGTTTCAAGAAACACTACTTTCTATCGTCGGAAGATCTTTGAGTTCTACCCACTGCACCACTGCGGTGTCCGTTATCCAACAGTCAAATATCAATATTTAACCAGTAGTACTGGTGGTTCTAAATTTGCTGTTATTATCACCCAAATTTCAAATTACATGTTGCCTCCTTTTTCCTCTGTTTTTTCGTATTCTTTCTGTCAAGACTTTGTCTTGAAAACCTGAATACATTTGTTTATTATGTTTTTTTGTGTAGTTCAAGAAAACTTAATATAAAAACAAGTAAGAGTGCTATATTCGGCTGTGCCGAATCTTATATACCCTTCACCATTGTGCGAGCAGAATACAGAGCAACTAGACAAAAACTAAATAATTTTTACATATACATACATATTTGCAATACCTCAAACTTCATTATAAATAAAATTTAAAAAGCGAAAACTGGTAAATATTTTTTTTAAATCTTTTTTAGAACATAAAAAAAATAAAAATATTAAAAAAAAAATTTTCTTTTTAAAAAACCAAGAATCGAACCGGGAACTCTCAGTTTCTAACAAACCCCCTAGACAACTGAACCATGAAAGAACGTTAATCGAATATCATTAAAATGAAATATGGCACGTTGACTGTTCACAAAATTCAACAAAGTTTTGTTGTAATTACTTCTGATGTTTTTGTTCACCACAAAGTTGGGAAATATATTCACCAAAATAGTTTGCGCCATGTATGTGTGTTTGTTTGTTTTCTTTTATCTTTTTTGGCGAGTTTTTAAGTAGCAAAAAACACAAAAATTCCTAGTTTCTATTTGTAAAAATATTTTCGTTAAATAGATGAAATAATAAAGAAGGGTGATAACGAAAATCATATTGGGCATTATGCTAGTATATGTAAGCAATTGAAAGGGGTGGGGGGGGGGGGGGGGGCATATACTATATATATACTTTATGGGGTCTAAAATCAATATTGTGGAAATTACAAACGTTATGACAAACTTATATATACCCTTTTCCACCTGAGGTGAAGGGTATAAAAAGAGTAATTTTTGGGATTTCAGTATTTTGATTATAACTCAGCCATTTTTTAACCGATTTGACAGATTTATATACCGACGTGTTTAAGAAGAAATTTGCCAGTTAGTTTGGTTATAAAACTTGGACTCGGGGAGATCTATGGTTCCCGAAAGTTGGGTATTTAAAAAAAAATTTAATTTTGGTCATAACTTTTTTGTATCTGAACCGATTTTCCCGAGTTTTTTATAAAATATGTTCTACTAAAAATTTCCGATATTTTGATATATAAGTCATATCCATAGGACATATGGCAGCCCTTAAATTTAGGTTTTTGTAAAATTTTTAATTTTTTTTGTACGGGAGGTACCACGCCCACTTCTCCAATCCCGCCCACATTTTGTAGGATGGTGTGTATTGACAACCTAAATGTGTGTACCTAATTTGGAAACTTTGGCTCTTGCCGTTCTCAAGATATACAGAAATTAAAAAAATACAACAACAACAAGGGAGAAATACTTTTATTTGATACCCATAATAGTTATACTAAATTTTGAAAAATAATAATAATTATTCTTAATAAATAAAATATAAATTTATTCGTAATAATTATTATCAATTTTTATCGAATAAATGTTATTAGTATTAAGTCCTTGCTTTCAATATATATATTCCCAAGCGAAAATTTTTATTTTATTATGAAAAACAAAGATTAAAATTGGTAAAATTTGTACAAAAATAAAAAAAAATCGATTTTAAAAGCCCAATAATGGATATCCGTATAAAATCGCATACGTAAATTCGATTGCCAAAAATCTATTTCGATATCTCAGTTAGTTAATTTATTACATTTTCTAATATGTATTGTTCGAAGTAGGGATTAACCATTCCCTACTTCGAATAATAATAAATGAACATACTGAGATAGAGAATAGTTTAGATGCCCAAAAATTGGCGACTTACTTAGCATTAGCTCTGAATAAAAGATTTGAGGGTTTAGAGTATAATTAAACCCATTGTTCACCTATAACTCTTCGGATATTTTATTCAATCGTACTGAGCTATTTACTATGACTTTGCATCCTGAAATTATGGAAGATCTTTAGCAGAGTTCCGAATATTCGTTCACTATTCACTCATGGTCACGACTAAAAATTTTTATACACTGTTGTGTGCTTTTTTATACGTGTTTAAAAACAAACAAAAAACCTTTGCTATATTTATTCTTGTTTAAAAGTATTTTCATTGTTTTTTGTTTTTACAAAACACATGAGATAATAAGAGAGATTTTTCTTTTTTTATATTTGTACACAGGGTTGTGAATTATTTCTAATTAAAAAGCGCCGTGGCCCCAATCAAAAAGCGCTAAATAAAATTTAAATAAAAAACTTAATGAAATGAAATGAAACAAGTTTAAATAATTGCACTGGCCGTCAAAAAAAAATCGTTTGAAATTAAAATATATAAAATACAAATCATGTCGAGTTTTTTATGGGCTAGACTAATATTTCGACCGAAATAAGGCATTTATGCTACATACATACATTTTATCATAGCTTGAGAACGATTTATGCGATTTTGATCTTTTACAAATGATTATTTTCGACCATATGTCGACCATTTTTTCATGCAAATTGGTACACTTTTTTTATCAATTGAAGCCCAGCCGCGAATAACGTTGTAAACGTCACATTTTGCAAAAACTGTTTTTTTAGCAGATAACCGTTAACCTTACTCTCTTACACAGTTTAAACATCAAATCAACCATAACGCCTTCAAAATGGCATACAAAGTGTCAGCCAGTGGAAGAACATTGCAAGTTACTAACAAAATATTGAAACCGAAATGGTTTTGCAGTGCAGAATAATGTTTTAAAAGCCTTTTGCATAAAATTTTTTATTATCATTATTTTTATTAATAGAAAAAAAAAAAATTTTAAAACAAATAATGCTGCCTGTCAAAAAACGTTTTTTTGCTCTCCTGAAAAATTATTATTTTGTAACTTAAAACGTTATTCGCGGCTGTGCTTCAATTATCAGAAATCCAGATATATTATGAATAAAATAAGACGAGAAATCATGAAGATCAGTAAACAAAATGTTAACTAGACGTGATTGAATAACTATTTGGAATCAGCACACTAAAGTCAATTAAAATCGCATAATCAAGTTCTCTACCCCGACTTTTTATTTGTTTTTTTGCAGTGCAGTGTTAATAAAACATTAACATTTTTAAAAAGCCTTTTCTGATATTTCAGGAAGAGTAAAGTTATATAATTTAAAATATACCCGGAAAGAATTATTTAATAAATCACCAAAAAATATGTCTTGAACCAAGAAAATTTTGCACCATTCTCGTCAAGCCAAAAATTTCTTATTGTAAGCCTGAAATTTTTTCATAAAAACGTGTAGTAAGAACAATTTTTTATTTTTTTTGTTCAGTTGAACTGTTAATTTTTAATTTTTTTCATACAGCCAGTCCCACTATGTCACACGTTAACGTTCGCATAGAAAATAACATTTAAAACAAAAACAAATTTTAGAAATTGTTTTTGTTTTAAATGTTATTTTCTATGCGAACGTTAACGTGTGACATCGTGGGATTGGCTGATATTCTTTTAATTAGGCTTGAGTTCATCAAATTTAATTTTCATTAAATTATTTTCACTGAGGGAAGGAATTTTACAACTTGGAATTTTTATTAAAATTTATTGATAATTTTTCTTGGCTTAGCTGGGATTTGAACCCGGGTTGATCTTTACATGTTTCAAGAAACACTACTTTCTATCGTCGGAAGATCTTTGAGTTCTACCCACTGCACCACTGCGGTGTCCGTTATCCAACAGTCAAATATCAATATTTAACCAGTAGTACTGGTGGTTCTAAATTTGCTGTTATTATCACCCAAATTTCAAATTACATGTTGCCTCCTTTTTCCTCTGTTTTTTCGTATTCTTTCTGTCAAGACTTTGTCTTGAAAACCTGAATACATTTGTTTATTATGTTTTTTTGTGTAGTTCAAGAAAACTTAATATAAAAACAAGTAAGAGTGCTATATTCGGCTGTGCCGAATCTTATATACCCTTCACCATTGTGCGAGCAGAATACAGAGCAACTAGACAAAAACTAAATAATTTTTACATATACATACATATTTGCAATACCTCAAACTTCATTATAAATAAAATTTAAAAAGCGAAAACTGGTAAATATTTTTTTTAAATCTTTTTTAGAACATAAAAAAAATAAAAATATTAAAAAAAAAATTTTCTTTTTAAAAAACCAAGAATCGAACCGGGAACTCTCAGTTTCTAACAAACCCCCTAGACAACTGAACCATGAAAGAACGTTAATCGAATATCATTAAAATGAAATATGGCACGTTGACTGTTCACAAAATTCAACAAAGTTTTGTTGTAATTACTTCTGATGTTTTTGTTCACCACAAAGTTGGGAAATATATTCACCAAAATAGTTTGCGCCATGTATGTGTGTTTGTTTGTTTTCTTTTATCTTTTTTGGCGAGTTTTTAAGTAGCAAAAAACACAAAAATTCCTAGTTTCTATTTGTAAAAATATTTTCGTTAAATAGATGAAATAATAAAGAAGGGTGATAACGAAAATCATATTGGGCATTATGCTAGTATATGTAAGCAATTGAAAGGGGTGGGGGGGGGGGGGGGGGCATATACTATATATATACTTTATGGGGTCTAAAATCAATATTGTGGAAATTACAAACGTTATGACAAACTTATATATACCCTTTTCCACCTGAGGTGAAGGGTATAAAAAGAGTAATTTTTGGGATTTCAGTATTTTGATTATAACTCAGCCATTTTTTAACCGATTTGACAGATTTATATACCGACGTGTTTAAGAAGAAATTTGCCAGTTAGTTTGGTTATAAAACTTGGACTCGGGGAGATCTATGGTTCCCGAAAGTTGGGTATTTAAAAAAAAATTTAATTTTGGTCATAACTTTTTTGTATCTGAACCGATTTTCCCGAGTTTTTTATAAAATATGTTCTACTAAAAATTTCCGATATTTTGATATATAAGTCATATCCATAGGACATATGGCAGCCCTTAAATTTAGGTTTTTGTAAAATTTTTAATTTTTTTTGTACGGGAGGTACCACGCCCACTTCTCCAATCCCGCCCACATTTTGTAGGATGGTGTGTATTGACAACCTAAATGTGTGTACCTAATTTGGAAACTTTGGCTCTTGCCGTTCTCAAGATATACAGAAATTAAAAAAATACAACAACAACAAGGGATTTTTGGAAAAATTTAGAGGTAGTCGTGGTTTTTTGCTCATATCTACGTCATTTTTGGACCGATCTGGCTGAATTTCAATAGCAAGAAATGGTGGACTGTATGTAACATAAATGTAAAACAACCTAGCCGCTATCATGTCTGGATTATCCGGAAAACACATATCAAACGTAAGACGGACAGACGGTCAGACGGACAGACGGTCAGACGGACAGACGGACATGGTTAAATCAAGTTCTCTCCTCATAAGGTCCCAGAATATATATACTTTATGGGGTCTAAAATCAATATTGTGGAAATTACAAACGTTATGACAAACTTATATATACCCTTTTCCACCTGAGGTGAAGGGTATAATAAGAAACTTTTGATTGATATGTTAACATGTCGATCTAAATAAAAATTAATTGAATCAAACCAAGTTTTGTTGAGCATTTTCTGAAAAGTTTAAAGAAATCAGTAGCATTTGTTTTTTGATGCAAGAAATTCGATTCTATTAAAATATCAAGAAAATCAGACTAATATTAAACAAATGCTGAATGAAATTTTTGATCATATACCAAAAACGTGAACTTTTTTTCATGAGAAAATGTTATTTATTTTTACTTATTTATTTAAGTTTTACTTAATACGAACAAAAAAAGTTAATGGATTACTTTAGAAAATAAACTTCTTTCCTTGTATAGTATGCATTTCAGAGTAAAGTATGTATTTAAATGTGTCTTGATTTAAATGTTTGCAAATAAAATTACAAAAATTTTGGGTATCAATAAAAGCGCTTATTTAGAGCTCTTTTTTAAAAAAGCGCTAAGGAAAAAATATGCGCCTTTTCGACAGTTAAAAAGCGCTAACTCTAGCGTAAAAGGCGCTAAATTGGCAACTCTGTTTGTACATGTGGGATTTGTTTTTTTAAACCAGCGGTCATCACCAGTGTTGCCAGCGAAATTTCGCGAAAGATACATTTTAGTTTCCAAAAAGATACATTTTTTCCCAAAAGGATACATTTTGAAAAAAATTTGAAAATCCATTTTAAACGTTAACATTTATTAACATAACATTTTTATTTCATATTTAATAAATACTGTGAAGAAAATTATATTAAATAAATTCTTTTTTATCAATAAATTAAATAAATAGTCATAAATATTAAGTATGTATTTTTAAAAAATACAATAAGCAAACTTTAAAAATGATTATATGTAACTATCTTTGGATGTTATCAAAACAAATTCATTTACATATATATATAATATACGAGTAAAGGCGTTTATACTAGGGCGATTATATAAAAAAATTCATATGTATAAATTTCCTGAATATAAAAAAGATGTTCATATTTCCTCAGAACAACTTCGCACTACTAGTAATCATCGATTTAGGTGGATCATATGTTGAAACATTATTAATGTTCTATTTCACCATAATTAAAGCTGCTATTGTATTAGTATTGAGTCGGTTACGATGATCAGTCTTAATGCACACATGCATTCGAAAATGGAAGTACAAATGTTAAGCCAACTACAGTCAAAGCCCGGTTTAACGAATGATATAATGTTCAGACCTTTCGTTATACCGAAATATTCGTTATATCGATCAGTAATTTTTACCTTAAAATTATATAAAAACGGTGGTCCACAATTTGAAAAACATAAAAATTTAATTGTATTTTTAATTTAATGTAGACATAAAACTTTAAATGATATTTTCTCGTTTATTTAAGATTTTTTTTATTTCTAATATGTAATTTCATTAAAAATCATAAATGTTCATAGGTGCATATACATACATACATACTTATATTTGGATGCTATGAACATAGGTTTATTATTACATTTCATTTACTATTCGTTTCTTAAGAAATCTGTTATTTTTGTCCCATTGTTTGTAATTTTTAAATTTTCACAATTTTATGTTCGTTCTTTTTTAAGGCACATATTGATAATTTTGGTGTTCCATACTTTTGGGATATTACTGAAAGATTCTTTTTGGATTTGACATCGCGGTTTCACAATGAACTAAACAAAATTACTGAAACTTAAACGAAAAAGGCAACGCATCACACGTGTTCTTTCAATACAAAGCAAAGAAGCCAAAAATACACACAAAAATCTGTAAAAAAATTTTTATACTGCTTTGTCATTCGTTAAATCGGGATTATTTTTTTTCCCCATTCGCTATACAAGGTAGTTAATGTAAAAATTTGGCCATTCGTTATATCGGATATTCGTTAAACTGCGTATTCGTTATACCAGGCTTAGACTGTACTTTTTTCAAATTTTTAAACATCGGCTCGTTAACATTTTTTTTAAATTAAAATTTAATATTTTATTTCTGTACATTTAACGTAAAGATTCAAAAGATACGAAAAATGTCAGGATTAAACATGGTACATGCAGTTATCAAAAGATACGAAAAATGTATCTTTCGTATCCTAACGGCAACAATGGTCATCACAAAGAGAGACAGCTAAAAATGTGTATGTAGTGGTGAGTGCAAAGAGAGGAAAATAAATTTACTCGTTTGAGACATTTACTATATGTTTTGTTCTTGTTTTTTAAAATTATGGCTTTTTACAATTGTTTCGTTAACCTTCGTGTTATGTGTGTGTGAAATTAACGAAAAGTGCTCGGCCCCCGGGGGCATAGCGTGATAATCAGTGATGCCACAACCAATACAATTTTTACAACCAAAATTTTTCAAAAAGTTACCAATGTAAAAAAAATATAAAATAGGATGTGTGTATGTATGTATGTAACGTATAGACTCCAAAACGGCTGGCCGATTTTGATGAAATTTTCAGGGAATCTTCAGAATATTCAGGCGGGTGACACTGTGAAGTCTGATTTTTGATTTTCGGTCTGCGGGCGAAGAGGCGTGGCAAAATCCAATTTTCATATTGCACCACCAATGACTTCTAAATAATTTGGACGATATTTTCTTTAAAATGATCGCCATGGTCCAACTTAGATTTACACGAAAAGAAAATTTTGCCCCGCCCACTTTTTTCGAATTACCTAAAATCAGAAAACGACTCCATCGATTTGACAAATTTTTCTTTCAACTGTTCGTATTAATCCATTTTAAGTTTTCATCGAAAGAAAAATTTATCACGCCTACTTTAACGCCCACTTTTTCTATTAAGCGCGTAACTTGAGAACGGCTTGACCGATTTGGAAGATTTTTTCCTTAAAATCATCGCCATGGTCCAACTTAGGTTTTTACGGAAAGAAAATTTTGCCCGCCCACTTTTTTCGATTTACCTAAAATCAAAAAACGGCTCCATCGATTTGACCATTTTTTCTTTTAAATGTTCGTAAGTAGTATAAATAAGGGGATTCTGTATATGATTTTTCCTCCCTACGTGATTCCCATAAGGAGGAATTTTAAAATTTCAATTTGCTCCCTACGTGTTTTCCCATAAGGAGGAATTTTTTCTTCCCATAGGGAGGAATTTTTAAATTGAAATGTTACTTTAAACTTAGATATTCTAGATTAATTTTTCAACTTTTTTTTTTTTGCTCCAATGGATTTTTCCATAAGGAGGAATTTTAAATATAAGCAAAATAAAAATTTTTTGAGTAATTTTAAATAAAAAAGAGAATTATATAAAGTTGATTATATTTTCTTCAATAAAGAGAAATTTAAAAATGTATACAAATAAATTGTTTGAGTATTTTAAAATAAGATAGAGTAATGCGTAATATATTTAGAATATGCAGCACATGTATGTAAGTATAGAGATTAACTCAATTTGAAAGTGTTCCATTAATATAAAATGGCTTAGGGAGTATATTCCACATCATTATTCTAATTGCCACTTTAAAGGAAACTTAGTTAAAATGGTAAGAATGTCGTACATAATAAAGGTATATTTAATTATTTATTATTTTTTTCTTGTTTGTTTTCAGATGTATAAAAAAATTGTGAATATTGCCCAAGGTATTAAGCCTGAGTATATTAGAATAGATGATATACCTTTAAACCAATCTTTAAAAATTGTGAATTTTGAATCGAAAGAAACACAATATGGTCTAAAAGTCATTGCCAATTTAGATGACAATAAATGGTTTTATCTCCCCAATAGAATGATGAAATTTTTAAACAAGGAGGATCCATACTTAACTCAAATGAATGATAAAGTTTGGACAATTATTTACAAGGGGCGTCAATTACCAAATGGACCTGCAATATTCGATTTAAATTATACCTAAACTCTGAAAAAAAAATCCTTACAATAAAGAAAATATAATAAAACAAAAAACAAAATTTTTTTTCATTTTTATTACTTTTATTAAAAATTAATTTTACATTTAAAAAATTTAAAATTTAATTTCCAAGAAATAAGAATCGTCATCCTCCAAAAATTTTTTTATGAAGTCGGGAATCTCCTCCTTCGCGTTGTCGGGTATCTCTTCCTTTATGTTCATCTCTGCGGGATTTGGATTTTGAAATTTGGATTTCTTAGCACTAAAATTATGCACTCGCATAAAGTGCCTTTTTTTGTTATATTTGTTTGCAAACGTTAAATGTTTGCAAAACTCGCAACTGATTTTAACGCTTTCCATTTTTAATTAAATAAAAATATTAAAAAATCTTTTGAAAATACCTCGTAAAACATATATTTATTTTCTTATGCACTTTTTTGTTTTTATTTTGGTATATATATTTAATGTTTATCAAATCATATTTTGAAAACTGATCTATGATTATTGAACTTTTTAGAACATTCTGTTAAAATTGTTCCAATGACACCCTTAACCGAACAGGAAAATTTAAATTTTGAAAACAATAATGTTTGTCATATTTGCTCTCAAGCTATTACAAATGACATTAAAGTAAAAGATCATTGTCATTTAAGTGGAAAGTATAGAGGACCAGCTCATAACTATTGCAATATTAATTATAAAATACCAAAATTTTTCCCTGTTATTTTTCATAATTTTTCGGCCTATGACTGCCATTTATTTATAAAAGAGCTAAACAATATTGATGATGGTCCTATAAATATTATTCCACTTAATAAGGAGCTATATATATCACTGTCTAAGTCTATAAAAGGCGATAGCACTGACAATATTGAAATACGATTTTTAGACTCCTATAGATTTATGCCCTCAAGCTTAGACAATCTCGTTAAGAATTTAACTAAACGTGAATTGAAAATAGTTAAATCATTTTGTGTAGATGATGAAACTAAGTTTAATTTACTTGTAAGAAAAGGAGTTTTTCCATATAATTATTTGAATTCTGTTGCGAAACTTACAGAAAACCATTTGCCAAGCAAAGAAGATTTCTTTAATAAGTTAAATAATACACATTGTTCTGAAGCAGACTACATTCATGCTAAAATGGTTTGGAGTACATTTCAATGTGAAACTTTGGAAGACTATTTAATGTTATACCTTAAAACTGATGTTTTATTGTTAGCAGATGTATTTGAGAATTTTAGGATTGTTTGTAAAGACATTTATAATTTAGACCCATGCCATTATTTCACAGCTCCAGGATTGTCATGGGATGCTATGCTTAAATTAACAAATATTAAATTAGATTTGCTAACTGATCTAGAAATGATCTCCTTTCTTCAAAAGGGTATTCGAGGAGGAATAGTTCAATGCTCTCAAAGGCATTCTATTGCTAACAATAAATATTTGCCAGATTATGATCAAAGCCTACCTTCTAAATACTTAATGTATTTAGACGCCAATAATTTATATGGTTGGGCAATGTCTGAAGCTCTACCAGAACGTAATTTTGAGTGGGTACAAAACATTGATAATTTTTCTTTAGACTCAATACCAAATGATTCAGATATTGGATATATTTTAGAAGTTGATTTAGTATATCCAACAGAAATCCATGATACTCACAATAATTTACCTTTTTGTAGTGAAAACAAAACTCCACCAGATTCTAAAGAAAAAAAGTTACTTGTTGATTTAAATAACAAATCGGAGTATGTAATTTATTATAAAAACTTACAGCAATGTTTAAAACATGGTTTGAAGCTAACTAAAATTCATAGAATATTAAAATTTAAACAGTTGGTTAAAAAAATATATTTCACTAAATAATTTTCATAGAACTAACGCAAAAAACACTTTTGAGAAAAATTTCTTCAAATTATTAAACAATGCAGTATACGGAAAAACAATGGAAAACGTTGATAAACGTAAAAATATAAAAATAGTTAATAATTGGGAAAATGTTGGTAAGAGACTTGGAGCTCGTTCTCTTATTGCTAAACCAGAATTTCATTCTGTAAGTATATTTGAAGAAAACATGGTAGCAGTTGAACTAAATAAATCTTTTTCATTTTACAATAAGCCTATTTACTTAGGTTTTACAATCTTAGAACTTTCGAAATGGAAAATGTATGATTTTCATTACGATTACATATTACCAAAATATAAAAATAATGTAGAATTAAATTATATGGACACAGATTCATTTATTTATACATTTGAAACGGATGACTTCTATAAAGATATAATTAACGACATTGATTTAAAGTTTGATACATCAGAGTATGAAACAAATAATAAATTTGGAATACCAAAAAAAAAATAAAAAAGTCTTAGGGATGATGAAAGACGAAAATAATGGAATTATTATGAAAGAATTTGTAGGTTTGAGAGCAAAAATGTATGCTTTTAAAACAGCAGATATGCAGGAAATTAAAAAGGCTAAGGGTGTCAAGAGTAGCATATGTAACAGTTTAAGTCTATCTGATTATAAAAATTGTTTATTTAACAAACAAATTTATTATGGAAATATGTAAATTTTTAAGTCAAAACTACATGTGTTATATACCTCCTTAATTAATAAAATATCATTAAGTTATTTAGATAATAAGAGATATATTTGTGATAATAATGTTAATACTCTTGCTTGGGGTCACTACAAGCAACAATTTTTAAAATTTGATGAAGATGATGACTACTTAATGAAAGTAAACGTAGATTTAATTAATTATAAAGATCAGTTTCAAAAAGATAATGATGATGATGAATATTTAATGGAAATTGAATACTAAAGAAACATTTTTTCATGTAAATATTATTTTAAACTAAAAATAAAACATTTTTATATACATATATTATAAACAAAAAAGAGTTTTATTTCTTTAAATATTTTGCCATAATACATTTTCAGTATCGTAATCTAATTTCTTTCGATTTCTTGTAACACGAGGAGAATATTGATAAGGTAAAGTTGATTGTTTCATATTTGAATAGTTATCAGTTTTGGATAGTATTCTAATTTTTGGAGTTCCTTTTTCCGAAAAGCTTTTAAGACGCTTAGCTACGGAAGATGCAGAAGAAGGATTAAATTTTTGTATTGTTGTATCCATATCGTTCAGGTCATCATTATTTGTGTAAATATTTTCAGGCAAATTCAAATCTGTTTGCAGTGCTATACTACTCGACTGAGGTGTAATTGTTTGCGTTTCAATATGCTTTTTATAGACCTTTTTCGTTTGAGTTTCATTATCGCGCAAATTATGCATTGTTGATATTTTATTCTGATTAGATGATCGTTGGGATCCAATTAAATATTTAGCAAGTTCTTGTTTAATATAATACCATTTGTTTATATCCTTCAGTGTATGAGAACCATATATTGGCAAGAGTTTCCGATGTAAAAAATCTGAGTCAGAATGTTTAACTTTAAATTTTTCGTAAGTTGATGGATGTAGAACTATAAGTTTTGATAATTTATTTGACATTTTCTAAAATTTTTCCAATGACTCCACTTAATATTGATGTTATAATAATCGGTAAAAATCCTCCCTTTTGAATAAGATGTTTCCTCTTTTGACGCATAGAGGTTTGTGATGAGCAAACTTTCCTCAAAGTATTTTTATATGGTTTTAGTTTTTCAAACACATTTTTGTTTATTTTATGATTTCTGTTTATAATATTTAAAATAATTTCATTTAAAGTTTTGATAACAACATTGTCAACATTTCTCAAAATTGCATTTCGTAGTTTGTGATCCGCTTTTTTAAGAACATAGAGAATATGTTTGTTCTCCTTCAGTAACTTTAGATTTGAAGTCGTTGTTTATATTTGCATATATATAGTAATCTGTATTAAAAATATTTGATCTAAATCTTAAAGCGTTTGGTATTTCTTGAGTAAGATCAACTATTAAATAACCATGAGCCTGTTCTGTACAATGATTATATACATCTACTAAAGATTTTGAGTTTTCTGGATATACTTGACGAGCTAGATGTTGGAATTGTGTCTTATCTCTTGGATTTTTAAACATAACTATATATTTGGAGTTTAATGATATATCTCGCGAATAAGACCCTTTATGAAAAATATTTTGTGTAACTAAAATTACGCTTAAGTTTCTATGATGAGATCCTTTTGTAAATAGTTCACAAACTTTCTTATTTGATGATTCAAGCATTAAATCATCCAATATTATTAACGTAGATTCTTCGTCATTTGTATTAAAAGACTCTGGAATTCCTTTAACAAACTCTACATTTTCTATATTTGGAAGTGCATTTATTTCAGAATAACACCATATGATTCGGTCTATATCTTTAGATATTATATTTTGATTTTTTATAATATTTTTAATAAAAGAAGATTTCCCACAGCCTGAGGGACCACAAACCATCATTGTAAATGGATATATAAACTGATGAAACATGTTTGCACTCTTAAAAACCATTTGTTAATGAATTAAAAAGGAAGAATATTTTAATTAATATGAGCAAAAAAAATCTTATTGACGAAATTCATAGTCAAGCAAGAAAAAACTTTAAGCGACGTAGGTTTATTCAAAAGGGAATTTTAGATACTTGGCAAATAGACTTGGTGGAGATGTTACCATATGCAAAATTTAATAAAGGTTTCAAGTATATGCTTACTGTAATTGATGTTTTTTCAAAGTATGCCTACGCTGTGCCATTAAAAACTAAAACAGGATTTGAGGTTTCAAAATCATTTAAAAGTATTGTAAATTTAAACAGTAACAAAGCTCCTAAAAACCTGCATTCAGACCAAGGAAAAGAATTTTATAACACATATTTCAAAACTCTAATGAAAGAGCTAAATATTAATCATTATCATACATATTCAAATTTAAAAGCGTCAATAGTTGAACGATTTAATAGAACTTTAAAAAATAAAATGTGGAAACAATTTAGTATGCAAGGAAACTATAACTGGATAGATGTATTAGATAAACTGTTGAAAGAATATAATTCATCTTATCATCGAAGTATAAAGATGAAACCTAATTCAGTTAACAAGCGAAATGAAAAAAAAAATTTTAAGAACTGTGTATAATAATTTAAAAGTTTTTAAAAATGGAAAATTCAATATAAACGATTTTGTTCGCATAAGCAAATATAAAAATGTTTTATTTTTAGTTTAAAATAATATTTACATGAAAAAATGTTTCTTTAGTATTCAATTTCCATTAAATATTCATCATCATCATTATCTTTTTGAAACTGATCTTTATAATTAATTAAATCTACGTTTACTTTCATTAAGTAGTCATCATCTTCATCAAATTTTAAAAATTGTTGCTTGTAGTGACCCCAAGCAAGAGTATTAACATTATTATCACAAATATATCTCTTATTATCTAAATAACTTAATGATATTTTATTAATTAAGGAGGTATATAACACATGTAGTTTTGACTTAAAAATATACATATTTCCATAATAAATTTGTTTGTTAAATAAACAATTTTTATAATCAGATAGACTTAAACTGTTACATATGCTACTCTTGACACCCTTAGCCTTTTTAATTTCCTGCATATCTGCTGTTTTAAAAGCATACATTTTTGCTCTCAAACCTACAAATTCTTTCATAATAATTCCATTATTTTCGTCTTTCATCATCCCTAAGACTTTTTTATTTTTTTTTTGGTATTCCAAATTTATTATTTGTTTCATACTCTGATGTATCAAACTTTAAATCAATGTCGTTAATTATATCTTTATAGAAGTCATCCGTTTCAAATGTATAAATAAATGAATCTGTGTCCATATAATTTAATTCTACATTATTTTTATATTTTGGTAATATGTAATCGTAATGAAAATCATACATTTTCCATTTCGAAAGTTCTAAGATTGTAAAACCTAAGTAAATAGGCTTATTGTAAAATGAAAAAGATTTATTTAGTTCAACTGCTACCATGTTTTCTTCAAATATACTTACAGAATGAAATTCTGGTTTAGCAATAAGAGAACGAGCTCCAAGTCTCTTACCAACATTTTCCCAATTATTAACTATTTTTATATTTTTACGTTTATCAACGTTTTCCATTGTTTTTCCGTATACTGCATTGTTTAATAATTTGAAGAAATTTTTCTCAAAAGTGTTTTTTGCGTTAGTTCTATGAAAATTATTTAGTGAAATATATTTTTTTAACCAACTGTTTAAATTTTAATATTCTATGAATTTTAGTTAGCTTCAAACCATGTTTTAAACATTGCTGTAAGTTTTTATAATAAATTACATACTCCGATTTGTTATTTAAATCAACAAGTAACTTTTTTTCTTTAGAATCTGGTGGAGTTTTGTTTTCACTACAAAAAGGTAAATTATTGTGAGTATCATGGATTTCTGTTGGATATACTAAATCAACTTCTAAAATATATCCAATATCTGAATCATTTGGTATTGAGTCTAAAGAAAAATTATCAATGTTTTGTACCCACTCAAAATTACGTTCTGGTAGAGCTTCAGACATTGCCCAACCATATAAATTATTGGCGTCTAAATACATTAAGTATTTAGAAGGTAGGCTTTGATCATAATCTGGCAAATATTTATTGTTAGCAATAGAATGCCTTTGAGAGCATTGAACTATTCCTCCTCGAATACCCTTTTGAAGAAAGGAGATCATTTCTAGATCAGTTAGCAAATCTAATTTAATATTTGTTAATTTAAGCATAGCATCCCATGACAATCCTGGAGCTGTGAAATAATGGCATGGGTCTAAATTATAAATGTCTTTACAAACAATCCTAAAATTCTCAAATACATCTGCTAACAATAAAACATCAGTTTTAAGGTATAACATTAAATAGTCTTCCAAAGTTTCACATTGAAATGTACTCCAAACCATTTTAGCATGAATGTAGTCTGCTTCAGAACAATGTGTATTATTTAACTTATTAAAGAAATCTTCTTTGCTTGGCAAATGGTTTTCTGTAAGTTTCGCAACAGAATTCAAATAATTATATGGAAAAACTCCTTTTCTTACAAGTAAATTAAACTTAGTTTCATCATCTACACAAAATGATTTAACTATTTTCAATTCACGTTTAGTTAAATTCTTAACGAGATTGTCTAAGCTTGAGGGCATAAATCTATAGGAGTCTAAAAATCGTATTTCAATATTGTCAGTGCTATCGCCTTTTATAGACTTAGACAGTGATATATATAGCTCCTTATTAAGTGGAATAATATTTATAGGACCATCATCAATATTGTTTAGCTCTTTTATAAATAAATGGCAGTCATAGGCCGAAAAATTATGAAAAATAACGGAAAAATTTTGGTATTTTATAATTAATATTGCAATAGTTATGAGCTGGTCCTCTATACTTTCCACTTAAATGACAATGATCTTTTACTTTAATGTCATTTGTAATAGCTTGAGAGCAAATATGACAAACATTATTGTTTTCAAAATTTAAATTTTCCTGTTCGGTTAAGGGTGTCATTGGAACAATTTTAACAGAATGTTCTAAAAAGTTCAATAATCATAGATCAGTTTTCAAAATATGATTTGATAAACATTAAATATAAATACCAAAATAAAAACAAAAAAGTGCATAAGAAAATAAATATATGTTTTACGAGGTATTTTCAAAAGATTTTTTAATATTTTTATTTAATTAAAAATGGAAAGCGTTAAAATCAGTTGCGAGTTTTGCAAACATTTAACGTTTGCAAACAAATATAACAAAAAAAGGCACTTTATGCGAGTGCATAATTTTAGTGCTAAGAAATCCAAATTTCAAAATCCAAATCCCGCAGAGATGAACATAAAGGAAGAGATACCCGACAACGCGAAGGAGGAGATTCCCGACTTCATAAAAAAATTTTTGGAGGATGACGATTCTTATTTCTTGGAAATTAAATTTTAAATTTTTTAAATGTAAAATTAATTTTTAATAAAAGTAATAAAAATTAAAAAAAATTTTGTTTTTTGTTTTATTATATTTTCTTTATTGTAAGGATTTTTTTTTCAGAGTTTAGGTATAATTTAAATCGAATATTGCAGGTCCATTTGGTAATTGACGCCCCTTGTAAATAATTGTCCAAACTTTATCATTCATTTGAGTTAAGTATGGATCCTCCTTGTTTAAAAATTTCATCATTCTATTGGGGAGATAAAACCATTTATTGTCATCTAAATTGGCAATGACTTTTAGACCATATTGTGTTTCTTTCCATTCAAAATTCACAATTTTTAAAGATTGGTTTAAAGGTATATCATCTATTCTAATATACTCAGGCTTAATACCTTGGGCAATATTCACAATTTTTTTATACATCTGAAAACAAACAAGAAAAAAATAATAAATAATTAAATATACCTTTATTATGTACGAAATTCTTACCATTTTAACTAAGTTTCCTTTAAAGTGGCAATTAGAATAATGATGTGGAATATACTCCCTAAGCCTTTTTATATTAATGGCAAACTTTCAAATTGAGTTAATCTCTATACTTACATGTGCTGCATATTCTAAATATATTACGCATTACTCTATCTTATTTTAAAATACTCAAACAATTTATTTGTACACATTTTTAAATTTCTCTTTATTGAAGAAAATATAATCAACTTTATATAATTCTCTTTTTTATTTAAAATTACTCAAAAAAATTTTATTTTGCTTATATTTAAAATTCCTCCTTATGGAAAAATCCATTGGAGCAAAAAAAAAAAAGTTGAAAAATTAATCTAGAATATCTAAGTTTAAAGTAACATTTCAATTTAAAAATTCCTCCCTATGGGAAGAAAAAATTCCTCCTTATGGGAAAACACGTAGGGAGCAAATTGAAATTTTAAAATTCCTCCTTATGGGAATCACGTAGGGAGGAAAAATCATATACAGAATCCCTTTATTTATACTACTTTCGTATTAATCCATTTTACACTTTTTAATCGAAAGAAAAATGTACCACGCCTAATTAAATTTGGACGATTTTTTCCTTAAAATCATCGCCATGGTCCAACTTAGGTTTTTACGGAAAGACCATTTTGCCCCGCCCACTTTAGCGCCCACTTTTTTCGATTTACTTAAAATCAGAAAACGGCCCCATCGATTTGACTAATTTTTCTTTAAAATGTTCGTATCTTTTTAACGGATTTTAAAAATCCTAATTTGGACAGGACAGCGTCTGTCGGGTTAGCTAGTTTAAAATAAAAATACCTCTTATTAATTGAGAAAATCATTAAATACAAAGGTTATTTGCACTTAATAGTAAAATAATAATTATAAATCAAGAAAACAAAACAAGAAATTTACTTCTCTTACATATTAAAAAAATAACGAGAAACTTACTTCCTGGCCCACGATGTCGACAAGAACATATCTTTCGTATATTTATATTGAAAACAAAACAAATTTTAGTTTTTTGTTATTGTGTTCAATATAAATATGCGAAAGAAATGTTCTTGTCGACATTGTGGGCCTGACAGTTAATTAAAAGTTTTTATTTATTTGATAAATCCTTTTTTCGAAATTTACGTTTGTTGATTGGCGATATGCGAAATGCATTTTATGTAAATATATTCTAATTTACATATATCTCAAATATTATACAAAATTTTTTTCTCTTGCTTGTAAATTTTATTTCAAATTTATTATTCTTATTATAAATAACTGTTTCAAAATTGTTCTATTTGAAATATTTTGTGAAACATTGTAAAAATATTATGGCGAATAATAAGGGGAAAAGTATATGACTGACAGTCAATTTTGTTTGGCTCAAAAGCCATAATGGTGCTGATTTTTCGGAGAAACATTAAAAAAAAAACATGACAATTAAAAATGAGACAAAAACGATTCAACAATGATGAGAAAAACTAACATTTTCTCACAACGAGAGTACCATTTATGATTGAAAAATGAGCTCATATACGGGTATTTTGCCCTTGAAGCTGATTCCTAAATGATTAGATTATGTTACAAAATGCTAGCTGGGATGTTATGATAACATTCATGATTGTAGTCACCAGTGTGACCACAATTGAAAAAAAATTGGATGCTAAATGGGGATTAAAACAATGCTAAAAATGCTAAAAATAAAATTTGAAAATGCTAAAAAAAATGCTAAATGTTCTTAAATAATTGTATCATTTTAATGAATAAATTATACATTAATTTACCTGAAAATTATATTTCTTTAAAATAAAAGGAAGTTTATATAAAAATAAATTATATACATATATAGATTTATTTAATAAAAATAATTCAGTAGTTTGATAAAAAAAAAACAAAAGTCCCTATCTACAAAATATTACATGATAAGCCCTAACCTTAAGCAAATGTGCGAATAAATGTAAATCATATGAGGCAAACCATATTGAACTGAAAGAAAATTTTTGTTAAGTTTTATGAAACTGATTCCGTACGGAATCAAATGTTTTTTGATTTTGTTTTTGCTTTTTTAAAAGTAAAAGAAATTATATACAGTTTAAGGCGATTAATAAATTTATCATTTCAAATAGTTTCTTGTAAAATTTTAAAAATGTTAGATGTTAATAATGGCTTATGTCGAAATTTCGTGTTTTGAGATATTAAGGGTTTTGTCTAAAATTAATTATGTGTTGTATTGTGAAAGTTAAAATATAAATGCAAATAGTTTTATTAATAATAACATTAAATACTAGCAGCGTGAAGAAAATAATAAGAATATGCAATAAAATTAAAAAGCATTATTATTTATTGCCACAGATATATATTATTAAATACAAAATTTAACATTTTTAATTTTTTCGAATTTATTCTATGAGCTAAATTACAGTTATGTATTTTATAAAGCTTTTTGTAATAGTTCTATTCCTTAAATTTTTCAGAAATGACTTTATACACTACCAGACTATTATATGAAGGAATAGAACTATTACAAAAAGCTTTATAAAATACATAACTGAAATTTAGCTCATAGAATAAATGTTGAATATAATAACCTTCGGAAGGAAATAATTCCCAGTTTCTATACAAAATGTAAGTAAAAACAAAAATTATCATTCAAAACATAAAAGGCTATTCAACAGCATTTTCAGAAATTTAATTACACCATTATATGAATAGTTTTCCTTTATTTCCAAAGTGTTGGTCAAAATACCATTTGAATATGATCTGTTTTCATCATATTCTAAACACCTATCCAGAATTCAATAGTTGAACTTTGGTTCATCAATTCGCATGCATTCAGCTTTTGCCATTGCTGTTCCAAAACCGTTATTTCTTCTGTAGCAAAATCGACCATTTCTTCTTTAATTTTTTTTTTTGGTGTTTACAGGGTTGCTATTATTATACATTTGTATAAACGAATAAATATCAAAATATGTACAATTATAGAGATTAATAGAAGTGATAAGTTATTTTGTGATATAGCAACATATAAAATGTTTAAGATTAAAAATGCTAAATAATGCTAAAAAAATGTTACAAAAATGCTGAAAATAATGCTAAATGCTATTTGAAAAATTCGCTGCTAAATCAAAATAAATAATGCTAAATTTAGCAGTGAAAATGCTAAAAGGGTCACACTGGTAGTCACCAATCAAATCACAGTTAAAAAGTTAAAAAACATAAAGGATAAAAAAGTACTAAAACAACGCGGTTGTACTACGGTATTTTTAATATGAATAAGTACCGAAAAAAGTACTAAAGTACTGAATTTTTCAACACATACAGAACTACTGTAATTTTTAAAAGTAAAAAAAAAAATTCTGTTTCTATGGAAATTGTTTGTATGTACCTACCAGAGAATGACAACAAGTACCCATAAGAATAATCAGCCTTATTTCGGTTGTCATTGTCGTAATCGCTCAAGTCGTTTTTTGTAAGAGATTAAAGAAAAACACAACCAGTGTTATTTAATCTCTTACAAAAAACGACTTGAGCGATTACGACAACCGGAATAAGGCTGAATATACAGAGGTATTTACCCACGCTTTTCGTTATTGTGTATACACATATTTATAACGCAAAAAGTATGGTTACTACTTATACTTATGCACGGCAATATCTTCACGCAACCACATTCAGTAAACAAAAATACATGAATATTATGCAGATGTTATTCAATACCCATGAATGTGTTTTGGTTATCTGCCATACAAATAAAATATCCATGTTTAAAAAAATACCTTCAGTATTTTTGGCACTTCTGTGTAAAAATGAAAAAAAAATTTTACCAAAAATGTGCTTAGTCACTAGGCAGGTATGGGACTATGTACATATTATTTATGATATTTAAAATAAATTTGTCCGTAACATCAGCAGTACCTATGTAAAACTACACATAAGCTATACATTTTTATAAAAAATAGGACCACGTGGGGTGGGAAGGAGCAATTTCTGCTCTCCGAAGCTATCTGACAGATTTTAATGAAATTTAAAACATAGATAGATTCATATTTATATAGACACTTGAGCTATGTATTTATTTAAAAAATAGGATAACGAGGGGAGATAGGGAGCAATTTATTCCTCTCCAAAACTATCCAACAGATCTTAATGAAATTTAAAACATAGATAGATCCATATTTACATATACACATAAGCTATGTATTTTTTAAAAAATATGACTAAAAGGGTTATAGGGGGCAATTTCTGCCCATCCGAAACTATTTAATAGATTTCAATAAAATTTAAAAAATATAAAGGTTAATTAGTATTGTGGTTATTTTGTTGAACTATTTATGGTTTTTAATCCAAATTTTTTAATATTTTTAATTAGGCTTAAGTTCATGAAATTTAATTTTTATTAAATTATTTTTGTGAAGAAAGGAATTTTACAACATGAAAATTAATTAAAATTGTTATTGGTAATCTTTCATTCTTGACGTGGCTCGGGCACATGTCATGGTAACCTGCCGGCCAGGGTTCGAGCCCGAGCCACGTCAAGAATGAAAGATTATCAATAACAATTTTAATTAATTTTCATGTTGTAAAATTCCTTTCTTCACAAAAATAATTTAATAAAAATTAAATTTCATGAACTTAAGCCTAATTACAAATATTAACATATAAAGGTTTTTATTTATTTGGACACATTAGCTATGTATTTTTTTTCAAACTATGACCACGAGGGGCAAATTACATGTACGTTTTCGATCGAATATTCACCCTTATTGTGTTTGGCGTATTTAAATACGCCTACGACTAGTTGGTTACAGATTAAAGAGAACGTGAATTTGTTTTCTTTAATCTATTACCAGAGTCGTTAGCGTATTTTAAATACGCCAAACACAATAACAATAATTAAAAAAAAAACTTTGTTAAACAGCAATTGTAACACACATGCACAGCAACATGTGACATGAAAAGTTGACAAGTCAGATGTAAAAAACATGTCCTGTACCCATGTTCTGTAACTTTAGTGAGAACTTCTTGCATCGAAAAGATGTGAAACAAAATATTCCATCGTTTCTCGAAAAGTGAGAAAAATGTGTGTCTGTAACTCATGTCGAAAACTATCAAAAGAGATTACGTCGTTACGTTATAAATGTCATAATATTGCACTCGAAGCCGATGTGACATTGCAGACGTTCAGAACGCCAGTAACACATATCGTTGACGTCGACCAAAATTTACTAAAATTGAAAATTTTTCAACGACGGCGGCTAAAACACAACCGTCGGCTATACCAAATTGTGTAAAGAGCGACTTTAATGTTTGTTGATTACAAACGAACTTTGAAGACATTCGTATATTTTATAAAAATGTTAAAAGCAAAATAATAAAACAATGAAAAATGTGCCAAGAAAAAATTATTATTATTATTCTTTGCATTTTGCATTTTTAATTGTTTTTTAGTGTTAAAATTTTTTCTCGCCCCATTTTTATTCGTGAGTTTATTTGACAGTTCAAAGCGGGAACTTTTCTCACTAAAATGTTACAGACACACTTTTTCTGTAAATTAGCTATAATTTACTTACGTGACAGCTTGTACTCGCCAAAAAAAGTTACAGACACAGTTAAGTGAGAAAAACAGCTGTTTGTTTAAATTTATGGAATTTTTGTTTCATTTCACACATTTCAATCGAAAACTTTCTCGACGCGAGAGTTACAGAACATGGGCACTGTTCATGTATCTTAAGCAAACGCTATAAATAAATATGTAGTGAGTGGTTGTTTCACCCTCTCTTATTAGCACAACATACAAATCAATACTTACATGCATACATAAAAAACAATATCTTCCATCTCGTGTCGTCTACCTATGCTATGCGCGTGTGAGAGCAACAAGTGGCTCTACGATATTTTTATTTTTGCATGTAAAAACCCTTTACGCATCCGCACAATTTTTTTGCACTTATCGCTGTCACACACACAAAGCATAGGTAGACGACACGAGATGGAAGATATTGTTTTTTATGTATGCATGAAAGTATTGATTTGTATGTTGTGTTAATAAGAAAGAGTGTAACCGCCACTTAATACATTTAGCCAGTGTTTAGGTTAGGTTAGGTTCCATTGGCAGCCGTGATCAAGCACAGCTCACGTGGGTCCATTAATTAGTTCCCGTTGTGTTACCATGTCACACCGTCTCCCATGGGTCCTATGTTGTCTGGCTGCTAGTGCTCCCACGCAGCCATCCGGTCGATTCAGTAAAGGAGTGGATCCTGTTTACATCAACATCAGAGAGACAAGTTTTGTCCCCAAGGGCTCTTCGACCAAACATTTTGAGTCTTAGATCTCCGAATGCCGGGCAATTACAGAGAAGATGTTCCGTTGACTCTTCCTCCTCCTCCTCGCCGCAACTTCTACATAAGTCATTGTAAGGGAGCCCCAGCCTCTGGGCGTGCCTCCCAATGGGCCAATGGCCGGTTATAACCGCAATCAGGTTTCTAAGATGATGTCTGGACAGCTGTAATGCCCGCCGTGTCCTTTTTTCATCTATGACGGGCCAGATTTTCCTGGTTTCCCCACAGGTAGTTTCAACGAGCCACCTCTGACTGGCGATGATATGAAACTTGTGCGCAATGAGTTGCTTACTCCTTGGGAGTGAAACACCTACATTATATGTCGAGCCGTCTCGATTCAAGGTGGTACCTGCATACGCCAACCAATCCGCCATGCAGTTCCCCGGTATGTCCCTGTGTCCGGGGACCCAATTAAGGGTGACCAGTGAATGTCTCGCTATCTCCTCCAGAGACATCCGGCATTCTCGGACAATTCCCGATGTGATGAACACATTCTCCAGGGAACTTATGGCCGCCTTGCTGTCGGTAATAATGTGAATATCCCTTCCAGATATATCACCGTACCGGATGCGTCTCGCGGCTGTGTAGATGGCCATTATCTCGGCCTGGATGACACTGCAGTGGTCCGGCAGCCTTATAGGAATGCTCCAGTTTAGCTGCTCGGAGTATATGCCAGAACCGACACCACACAGTGTTTTAGACCCGTCCGTGAAAATTTGAATCGCGTTCGCGGGAATTTGTAGGTCATCATAGTGAACCACATTATCCAAAATGCTTACCGTGAAGCCAGGATCAAAGATTGGCTCGGGTGTGACATAATCAACATCCATGTTCCAATTAATTTCGTTCAGAATATTAGCATGTCCGATATTGTAATCCCTCCATGCTCCGGTGGCCCTTAGTCTTACCGCCGCGTTCGCAGCTAAACTTTTCGCCAAAATGTCTGGTGGTAACCAGTTTAAAATCGTAAACAGTGCCTTAGAGGGGGTTGTTCTAATGGCACCTGTTACCGCTATCGCCACCATTCTCATTGTACGTTCAAACCTAATTTGATGACTCTTCACCTCGAGTGCCGGCCACCAAACAGCTGCCCCGTAGAATAGAATGGGTTTAATGACACATTCGTATAGCCAATATACATTTCTCGGGTTAATTCCCCAGTTTAGGCCAATGGCCCCTTTGCAGCAATATAATGCAGTTGCCGCCTTATTAGTCCTGGAAATGGTGTTCATCCTCCAGTTCAGTTTGCTGTCCAATATTAGCCCAAGATACTTGGCGCTGTCAGACAGTTCCAGCGAGATCCCCTTTATCCTCGGGGTATCAAATTTGGGAATTTTGTATCTCCTTGTGAAAAGTACCAGTTCCGTTTTGGAAGGATTTACATCCAGTCCACATCCCTGGCACCATTTTGTTAGGACGTCCAATGCGGACTCCATTAGTTCAGACAATAGTCTGGGATCTTTACCCAGAGCCACAACTGCAACGTCATCCGCATAAGCAACCGTTCTGCAGCACGTCCTATCCATGGCCCTGAGTAAGGTATTCATATTCAGATTCCAAAGTAATGGTGAGAGTACACCGCCTTGCGGGGTGCCCCTAGTCGCAACCTTGGAGATGTTCGAGGCGCCCAAGTTGGATTCAATACGCCTGAAGTGCAGGATACTGCTGACAAATTGAATAATCGCCGGGTCGATTTCCAAATGTCTCATTGCGTTAATAACCGATTCAGGTTCAACGTTGTTGAAAGCGCCCTCAATATCTAGGAATGCAACTAAGGCAAATTCCTTGTAGTGCAGGGATCTCTCTATGTGGCCCACCAATGAGTGAAGCGCAGTTTCCGTGGACCTTCCCTTCGTGTAGGCGTGTTGAGCCAGTGACAAGGAATTGTGTCCTAACGATGATCTAATATGACTATCCAAAATCCTTTCCAGTGTTTTCAGTAGAAAGGAGGATAGACTAATTGGTCTAAAGTCCTTAGCCATAGTGTGAGATGTCTTCCCACTCTTGGGGATGAAGACGATCTTATATGTTGTCCAAGTTAATGGGACATATGAGAGACTCAGGCAGGCTCTAAAAATTGCCAAGAGCCATGGCATCAATATTCCCAGGTTCTTTTGTAGATCCGCTGGGATAATGCCATCCGGACCTGGAGATTTAAAGGGATGGAAGCTTTTGACCGCCCATTCCACACGATGGCGAGTTATCGGAATATTAGAGATATCCCGAGTGCCAGTAAATGTTACCTCCCTAGGCACATCATCAGTGCAACCTGGGAAGTGTGTATTCATCAGGACCTCAAGGGAGTCCCGACTGTTTGTGGTCCAGGATCCGTCCATCTTCCGTATATACGATGGAATAGCTGGTTTAGAGGATAAAATCTTACGTAGCCGACTTGTCTCCGAGGAGCTTTCCACGTCGCTGCAGAAATTCCTCCATGACTGTCTCTTGGCCTTCCTTATAAGATTTTTGAATCCATTTACTGAGGACTTGTAACTGTTCCAAACACCATTACGTTTTGCCTCATTAAAGAGTTTCCTGCTTTCTTTGCGTTTTTCAGCAATCTTCGCATTCCACCATATGGGCTTAGCTTTGCCCTTCCTGTCGATTCTTTTACAGGATTCGTTCGTTGCCTCAATTAAGACACCAGTCAAAGACTCCACTGCGGAGTCGAGCATGGACACACTGTCTATGAGAACCGGGCCCATAGGCAGCTTGTCCTCGAGTACACTCGCATAGATAGACCAGTTGGTCCTTCTTCTATTCGTGTAGGGTTTAGCTGAATCAACTCTAAAGGAGAAATTGAAATCAATATACATGTGATCAGAGAGGGAACAGTCCTTTGACACATTCCAATCGCTAATCATATCCGCGAACTTATCACTAATAAGCGTAACATCAAGAACCTCCCTTCTGTTAGTTACAATAAAGGTGGGCTCACTACCCCTATTAACTACTGTTAGTTCATTTTCTACTATGAAGTCCAAAAGCGACTCACCTCGTGGATTGACATCCGAGCTTCCCCAGATGGTATGATGTGCATTAGCATCAGCACATATTATTAGGGGGATGTTGCGCCTGCTGGCATACGACATCGCCTTCCTGGTTGTGGAGTTTGGTGGATTAGCACCCTGATCGTGTGCCATGTAGCAGCTCATGAACCAAACTGTTCTGGTTCTGCATTCTACTGCGACAGTGCAGGTGTCCTTATCGCTAAAATCAGAAAGAATGAAAGCTTTAAGGATGTTTTTGACCATAACGCAAGCCCTGGTCTTACCTTGATCGGCTGCGTACAGAGTACTATAGCCGTCTAAACTGAGTCCGCAAACCCTGTCTCTATACAACAATGGTTCTTGGATACATATAAGCTCCTCCGTGCCTGAAGCCAATCGGAGCCAGTGTTTAAAAATGCTTGACTATTTTTAATGCTTTTGTAATTGCTTAACTTAACTTAAGAAAAAGAACACAGTAAAAGCAAAAAGCAAAAGCAGAAAAAGTTAGAGTTAATAATGTATTTACTGTCACTATGTTTATGTTCTCAGCTTAAAGTTTAAACATTCAGTCAAGCAACCACTAAAAAAAATGCTGTTGCTGTCAGTGATGCCAACTTTTTGAGAGCAAAAAGCACTTTAAAATTTAAAAAAAGCACTAAAAAGCACTATATTGAACAAAAAAAGCGTAAAAAAGCACTAAGCCATTTTTTAAATTTAATTAAACACGAAACAAGTTGCATTCGGCTGTGCCGAATATTATACACCTCCAAAATTTAAAAAAAGGCGATGGCGTTGATGGGTGACCATTTCCATTTAAAATGCAATATACAGGTATGTGATGAAAATCGATCGAATTCAAAATTACCGTTTTTAAAAGGTGTGAATAATTTCGAACGATTTTAAAATCTATTTCTGAATTAAAGTCTTAAATTTTCGTTCAGAATTCACTTCAGTTAACTATAAAATTTTAAAGAATAAACACTGAAAATAAAAGGAATATGCATTTAAAATCCATCCATAAAATCGATTTCCATCACATACCTGATAATAATAAACATTTTTAAATTTATTATTATTACCTTCAATAAAAATTATATCAACCAAATCATTTGGATCATCATTAGCTGATTTTGAATTGGTCATAAAACAGTAATAAAGTGCGAGCTAGATTTTCGTAGTTAGAAAAAATCTGACCTGTTGCAATTACCGAAAATTTGCAGTGACCGACCATTCTTTATAAAACTTAATGACAGCCCAAATTTTAATAAAAAAAATATGTTGTCAACGCTAAAAAGTAAACGTTTTGTAAAATTTCCAAATTGCTAGGAAGCCTAGCTCTAACCTCGTAAATAAAGTTTTTGGTAAAACGAATGCAACTTTCTTTGATCACTTTTTTTTATTATTTGAAACCTTAAAATCTTTACAGACCTTCCCAAAATTGTACCCCAAATAGCAAATCTCATCTTAATCATCCTCAATATAATCGAAGTTTTTAAAAATGGTACACACTCGTAAAACTGCTCTAAGTGGAGAAGCAGCTCGCGCTTTTTGTCATTATTTCTTAAGGGCAAACAGGTCGTTTTTGTTTGTCTGCTTTTGTTGCGTTTTGCGGTGTCACCCCGCATTGGTTAGTGTTTCGGCGTCGTATAACTGTACCGAGTTACAGTTTTTGCGGTATCTGCATTAACTATATGCAATCGTTTTTAACCTCAATTTGAGGTTTTGTTTGGTGGAGAACCATTTATAACTCATGTGACTGGTGGAGAACCAATATAACTCAGATGTTTTACTGGTGGAGTACCAAGAAAAAAACTCAGAAGATTACTGGTGGAGACCAATATACTCTGGAGCGGATTCTGGAAGCTCTCGCCTTCCTATTCGAAGGTTTAGGTCGAACGAGGACTTTGCGGTTGAGGCTCCTAAAATTTGTGTGATACCCTGGCAATATAACTATGATTAGTTCGCCAAAAAAATTTTAGTTTTAAGAAAGCAAAAAAAAAAAAAAATGGTACAAAAAAAAATAAATATTCTAAAAGGCACTTAAAAGCACTGTGAGAAATTTCTAAAAGCACTGTAAATACCCGCTTTTCAAAAACGGGTGTTTAACAAAATTTCGGGTATTGCATAAGCAAAAAAGCACCAAAAAATACCCGAACGGCACCAAAATGGCAACGCTGGTTGCTGTAAGTAATATGTTTTTGTTTTTTTTTATGTAGTTGCTTGGCTGGCTGTTAACATTTTTTTGACTTGATCGCTGTTGCTTGCTGTTGCAGAAATTTGTTTTGAAAAAATCTTTGACGGTAAGAACTAAGAATTATGGCGCCGCGTGTAAATCGAAGAACAATTGAAAAATATTTTTATTTTGATAATGACCAAGCTATGTGTAAAATTTGCTCACATACATATGTTTAAAAGTGATAGAGTTTTTAATCTAACATGTGAAGTTTTATTTATTTTCATACTAGCTGACCCGGTCCGCGTTGCTGGCCCTAAGCAAACATTAGTGTTGTATTTCCAGACGATTTTAGTTGGTAAGAAAAATATTCAGCTAACTTAAAAAGTTTTCCCAGTTCCACCGGGAGCGTTTAGAAAAAAATCCCTCCAGTTTTATCTTTCACAGCTTTCATAAGGGTTTCGTATGCCTATTTTTGTTGTCGAATCAACAGTGGAAATTTTGTTCGAACTGATTCCCTTAGGGCTCCGCAAAATCGATGCAACTTTTTTCCGATTTTAGATAAATAGAAAAAGTAGCGTGGTATATTTTTCTTTCGATGAAAACTTAAAATGGATTAATACAAACATTTAAAAGAAAAATTAGTGAAATCGATGGAGCCGTTTTCTGATTTTGGGTAATTCAAAAAAGTGGGCGTAAAAGTGGGCAGGGCAACATCTTCTTTCCGCAAAACCATGGCGATCATTTTAAAGAAAATTCGTCCAAATCGGTCAAGCCGTTCTCCAGTTATGCGCTTAATAGAAAAAGTGGGCGTAAAAGTAGGCGTGGTAAATTTTTTTTTCGTTGAAAACTTAAAGTTGATTAATACGAACATTTGAAAGAAAAATTAGTCAACTCGATGGAACCGTTTTCTGATTTTAGGTAAATCGAAAAAAGTGGGCGGGGCAAAATTTTCTTTCCGCAAAAACCTAAGTTGGACCATTGCGATCATTTTAAAGAAAAACTCGTTCAAATCCGTCAAGCCGTTCTCAAGTTATGGATTTTGTCACGCCCCTCCGCCCCCAGACCGAAAATCTTCACGACTTCACGGTGTCACCCGCCTTAATATTCTGAAGATTCCCTGAAAATTTCATCAAAATCGGCCCAGCCGTTTTGGAGTCCATACGTTACATACACACATACATACATACACACACATCCTATTTTATATATATAGATTTATGAGGAGGTTATCCGGGTAATCCCAGGGAGATCTGAGAAGTAATGGAATCTACCGATTTGTTCGTCTCCAACTTGCCAGCGATTTCACTTTGAATCTTAAAATTCAGTTCGTCGACATCAACGTAGCTAGTATTTGTTCGCTCAACAAATCATGATTTCTGTAATTTTGTATAATGTTTGAAAACACCTTTCGGATGAGTTCGGACTTGATTCGGTGAACCGGCAGAAATTGCAATATCCACCGGGATTTTGTCGTTTCCTATGTCCAGCAATTGTTTGGAAAATACGTCTCGAGATTGATTGTTTTGCAGCACGACCCGCATTTTCAGAGTCAATTTGAGCTTCCTAACGTGTTTCCACAAAGCAGACGACTTCAAACTTGCATTTAATTCATCGGTGGGCGTTGATCGTGGTATCACTGGCAGTGTTTGCCAAAAATCACCTGCCAACAAATCATCGTACTTGCAAATCGGCTTTGATTGTTTCGTAGTAGGCGTAAAAGTAGGCGTGGTAAATTTTTCTTTCGATAAAAACTTAAAATGGAATAATACGAACATTTGAAAGAAAAATTAGTCAAATCTATGGAGCCGTTTTCGGATTTTAGGTAAATCGTACAAAGTGGGCGCGATAAAATTTTCTTGCCGTATAAACCCAAGTTGGACCATGGCGATCACTTAAAAGAAGAAATCGTCCAAATCGGTCAAGCCATCCTCAAGTTATGTGCTTAATAGAAAAAGTGGGCGTAAAAGTAGGCATGGTAAATTTTTCTTTCGATGGGAACTTAAAATGCATTGATACGAACATTTGAAAGAAAAATTAGTCAAATCGATGGAGCCGTTTTCTGATTTTAGGTAAATCGAAAAAAGTGGGCGGGGAACAATTTTCTTTCCGTATAAACCTAAGTTGGACCATGGCGATCACTTTAAAGAAAAAATCGTCCAAATCGGTCAAGCCATCCTCAAGCTATGTGCTTAATAGAAAAAGTGGGCGTAAAAGTAGGCGTGGTAAATTTTTCTTTCGATGGAAACATAAAATGCATTGATACGAACATTTGAAAGAAAAATTAGTCAAATCGATGGAGCCGTTTTCTGATTTTAGGTAAATCGAAAAAAGTGGGCGTAAAAGTGGGCGGGGAACAATTTTCTTTCCGTATAAACCTAAGTTGGACCATGGCGATCACTTTAAAGAAAAAATCGTCCAAATCGGTCAAGCCATCCTCAAGTTATGTGATTAATAGAAAAAGTGGGCGTAAAAGTAGGCGTGGTAAATTTTTCTTTCGATGGAAACTTAAAATGCATTGATACGAACATTTGAAAGAAAAATTAGTCAAATCGAGGGAGCCGTTTTCTGATTTTAGAAAAATCGGACAAAGTGGGCGTGAAAGTGGGCGTGGCAAAATTTTCTTTCCTTAAAAACCTAAGTTGGACCATGACGATCATTAGAAAAAAAAAACTGTCCAAATCGGTCCAGCCGTTCTCAACTGATGCAATTACCAACGAACAACATTGATTTTTATTTATATAGATAGATAGATAGATGTACAAATGTATTTTCGTATTTATTGAGAAAACATACTAAAAACATTAAAGAAATAGGTACCTAAAAATATGATTTTGCGTAACTCACTAAATAAAAGAACAAAAATTAGTTTTTTCGCAAAAAAAAACATCTAACGGTAATGATCTTTAAACATTCTTTCTGCAAAAATACTAAGAAATTCAAAATATTCAAAATATATGTATTAAGTGCCAGCCAGCAACAGCAAAGAAGTTAACTTGCTGACTTTTAGCGCATGAAAAGCCAAAAAAACTTGAACAAAATTTATTACTTACTTAAGTTGTTGCGTTGCTGACTGATTAAGCAAAGAACATACCAGTGTTACCACCAGCAAAATTCAAAATTACACTTGAGATGAAGCAAAATTACCCGATTTAAATGAAATTACACCTGATATAAAATTTAAGTTTTATAAAATAAAAAGATATTTACAAAGAAGCAAAGACACAACAAACTCATTAAAACAAGATCAATATTAGTCAAGCTGTTAATTTTATTTAAATTAACAAAAATAACATTAAAGACTTAAAAAAAAATTGATAAAACATAAAATAAAACTGCTAAAATAATGAGTTTAACTTCCACATTTGGTTGATATATGTATTTTGGGAAGGATTAAAATGTTCCTTGTCATTGCTTTATAATGGATGCTTTCTAGCCCCATAGAGCTTACGAAAGGTTAGCTGTCAAACGAACTGCCATACTGTTTTCACTTTTTGAACAGGCACATCATCATGAATAAATAGATTCATGCTTGAACAACGCCACCAAATTTTCCAAATATACTTTGAAAATCAGCCATCGATTTTCGCAACTTAAGGGTGACTTCATGATTTTAATAGCGCAACTTTTTTCACAAATGAAGGCGATGTGTTGATTTAGAGAAAATAAACTGTTCATTTGACTTCAAGACCGTGCGATGTGACACTTATTGATTGTTTTCCGTAGGGCTGTGAAGTCAGTGGTTAATGCTGATAAGCCAGCAGCAATCGGTGTCTTGGAGGTCAACATTGTTCATTTTATTCGAAAAAGAGAAACAAAATTGGACGTCTGCAATGCGTTTCGTCAGGGACAGGCGCGGTGTTCTATTTGTTTTAAATCAGTTTCAAATGGTAATACCGTGTATCAATCTGCATTTTAAATTTCATGGTCTTAAAAAATACCCTTTATACCTTATTTAGTAAACAAAATGCCTGCAGAGTTTTATACAACTGTCCCTTTCGTAATTCAGTTTAACAACTGTAAAGGGCGTTAAATATTCTTTAAACTAAAACATTAAAAAGTAGCAAGATACAAATTAAATTAATTATATGTTGCAATATTGGAAACATATCTTCCCCCAGGCAAGTTTTTAGTTTGAATAACTTTTTTCAATAAACTTCAGGTTCTAAGTCACTATGATAGGCATCTTTATCCAAATCTAAGGATCCATCATGCGACATTCATTACCAAACATTTGAAAATATATGTATGTTTATTGATTGAAGTCGCTTCTTAAAAAGAAGCCTAGACTTTGGTTCAGAAGGCTGTGCATTTCTTAGCAACAATATTTAAAAAGAAATAAATGTCATCACTGAAATCGAATCTTGATTTTATTAATGCATCTGAAGTAATAATTTCAAATTACACCTGAATTACACCTAAGAGAAATTACCCACGCTCTACCCACGACCGTAAAAATTATACCAAATTCGGGTAATTACCCACAAAGTGGCAACACTGGAACATACACATAGCGAGACTAAAAAAATTATTTACTCTCTCTTTTTCTGCTTTTGCTTTTTTGCTTTTGCAAAAATACAGTTTTTTAATTTGCAGCAAAAAATGTAAACAAAGCAAAAATTTCGGTGCTGTTGCTATTTTAAAGCAAGCAATTTAAACACTGCATTTAGCGCTTGGTTAGACGCCTTTCTGTAACGTTTTAAAATTCAAACATTTCTTTTTAATAAGTTGTAAAGAAGAGTTTTTCTTTAAAAATTTCATCCAGTGTATGTATGTACTTATGTAGCATATGAAAAATTATAAATTTAAAGTATGGAAAATAATCAAGAAATTTTAGAGAAAATAAATGATTTTGGAGAGGCATAAGTCGCCCCCTATCTCCCCTCGTTATCCTAATTTTTTTTAAAATACTTAGCTTATGTGTCTACACAAATATGTATCTATCTATGTTTTAAATATCATTAAAATCTGTAAGATAGTTTTGGAGAGGCAGAAAATACCCTCGAGCTTCCCTCGGGGTCCTATTTTTAAAAAAATATATGAAGCTTTTGTGTTCATATTAATAATTTTATTAATATCTGTGGTGATTTTGCTTCATACGTTTTTCATTTTAATTCGACCTGATTTTACAATAACTTTTGAAATAACTATAAGTCATGTTAATTTAACATTGCAGTAAAGTTAGAGCAAAATGTAATTTATATTGAAAGAACAATCGGAATCACGTTGAATGAAAGTTATTTCAAGTTGAAACAACGTGAATTTCATGTAGAATCAAATTGGTTTGAGTGTGTTTTAACAGTGTGAAGAAGCTTTTGAGACAACATATGCATTTATTTAAGAATAATTCAAAACACTTACCCCTGTAACACATGTTTCACTTATTTTGTATTCTCCTTTGTTAACAGAAGCATCAGCAGAATCGCCCGATATGGTTTTCGTCATCATTCTACTTTGAAAACTTAATGTACTATTTAACTAAATCAGGTATGTGATGAAAAACGATCGTTTTCAAAATGATAGTTTTTAGCAGGTGTGATGAATTTTGACCGATTTTAAAATCCATTTCTGAAGTAAAGTCTTTATTATTTGTTCAAAATACAGTTTAATTAATATATTTAATAAAGAATTTAACAGAATATATAAATGAAAACGGAGGAAAATGTATTAGAAATCAATTTTTAAAGATACTGAAAACGATATTATCGTTTTCAAATCGTTTTGTTTTCAAAATCGTTTTCCATCACATACCTGAATAATTTTAATTAAAAGAATACGGGAATTGTCTTCTTTTTTTAACATATATTAAGAATAAAAATAAAAAATGTACATACTTAAGTATGTATGCATGTTAATTTAACAAGATAAACTTTTGATTTTAATATAAAACAGGTTTTTATGGATTCCATATTGAATCCATATTTATTTATATTTTAATATTTTATTTTTTATTTTTTTAACAGTGAATATTATTAAATAAACGTAATTTAAGGTTATTTTAATATTTTTCAATAAAAATTAATATGAAATAATGATAAATTTAAGTAAGGGCATACTTTTGCTGAAATTTACTATGATTCTCAATCAACATTTTTCCATGTTAATTTTACATTGGTATTTTTTTCTGTGTGTATAATATTCGGCATAGCCGAATGCAACTTATTTTGTGTTTAATTATATTATAAAAATGGCTTAGTGCTTTTTTACGCTTCTGTTTTTGCTTGAAATAGTGCTTTTTAGTGCTTTTTTTAAATTTTAAAGTGCTTTTTGCTCTCAAAAAGTTGGCATCACTGCTTATATGGGTATTGCAAATAGCTAACAGAAATTTTATTTATATCTGCATGTACATTCAAAAAGAAGAATGAATATGCAAATACCCATTGGCAGCGTATACCTACACATATTCAACTTTAGCTTGTAATGGGTATTGGTACGTATGTGTATGGTTTTGATCTTTACCTATACATGTCACATGTTTTCTCACTAATATTGTATGACCGCAAGTGAGTGCCCTGCAAATAAAATTGGACCACCTGGTCCATTTTGATAAAATGGACTACTCCATGGACTGGTCCGATGTAATGCAAGCATGGACCATGTCATTGTTAAAAACTGTTTGTAGTGAGACGACATGTCTTCGTTTTTTAACGACATGCTTTCGTTTTTAAACGACTTCAAAACTAATCCTCTTGAGTATACTATGGAGTGGTGGGTTATATGGTCCTCTCCTAGGACATCGTAATGTTAAATAGACCAGGTTTTTTCCATACGCTTGGGTTAGTTTTGGACTAGTCCTGGTCCCTTGTGGACTACTCTTTACACGCGTGTTTGGACTAGTCCTATTATTTGCAGGGTGTATATACCTGCAAATAAAATTTGACCACCTGATCCATTTTGATAAAATGGACTACTCCATGGACTGGTCCAATGTAATGCAAGCATGGACCATGTCATTGTTAAAAAGTGTTTGTAGTGAGACGACATGTCTTCGTTTTTTAACGACATGCTTTCGTTTTTAAACGACTTCAAAACTAATCCTCTTGAGTATACCATGGAGTAGTTTTAAAACTACTCCTTAGTGGTCCAAAGGTGGGTTATATGGTCCTCTCCTAGGACATCGTAATGTTAAATAGACCAGGTTTTTTCCATACGTTTGGGTTAGTTTTGGACTAGTCCTATTATTTGCAGAGATGTTGCTGTTGATTTAATGCATTGGTGCTCAAAAAGGTTTTGCATATGTGTTGAGAGAGAATTTTAAAAAACAGAGATACGAAAAACTATGCGCTCCAGTTTTATTTACAGCCTGTTCATCGATTTCGAACGTTAACGTTCGCATAGAAAATTACATTTAAAACAAAAACAAATTTTCGAATTTTGTTTTTGTTTTAAATATAAATTTCTATGCGAACGTTGACGTTCGAGATCGTTAAACAGGCAGTTAAATTTAATAGAAAGAAATTGTTTTGGTTGTAAAACATTTATAATAATACAGTCAAAACTAAATTTTCTATTTTTTTTTTTTTGGCTTTTAAAATTGTAACTTTTTAAAGATTTTAAAAAACAGTACGAATTGGAAGTTTTCCAATTTTACTGTATATCAAAAGTAAGAATTATATCCAAAAAAAACTGCACTTACATCTTGTACATTTATGCTTCTATGACAGTTTCATAAAAGCTTAAAAAAATGGGCTTAAATCTAGTTTACCGACGCAGCTCCAAATAAAAAAAAGTACCTAGGTAGATAGAAAATTAAAAAATAAGAAGAAAAAATAAAATAAAAAAGTTGGCGGAAACGCTTAGTTTTCGAGTTATGGACGTTTTAAGTTTTTATATAAAAGCGTGATTTTCCACTACATTTTTATCTTTATATGGTCAATATTGGTATCATTTTAAAGCTTTTGACTTAGCGAAGCCGGTACTTACTATCCCAAAGAGGAGCAAAGTCTTGCGCCCGGCCGAAGGCCTGCTATGCAGAGAAGCTTTACTTAGCGAAGCCGGTTCTTGCTATACCATAGAGGAGAAAATCCTTGCGCCCGGCTGAAAGCCGGCTATGCAGAGAAGCTTTAGTTAGCGAAGCCGGTATTTGTCATACCAAAGAGGAGCAAATCTTTGCGCCCGGCCGAAGGCCGGCTATGCAGAGAAGCTTTAGTTAGCGAAGCCGGTATTTGTTATACCAAAGAGGATCAAATCTTTGCGCCCTGCCGAAGGACGGCTATGCAGAGAAGCTTTACTTAGCGAAGCCGGTTTTTGCTATACCATAGAGGAGAAAATACTTGCGCCCGGCCGAGGGCCGGATATGCAGAGTAGTTTTACTTAGCGAAGCCGGCTCTTGCTATACCATAGAGAAGAAAATCCTTGCGCCCGGCCGAAGGCCGGCTATGCAGAGAAGCTTTAGTTAGCGAAGCCGGTATTTGTCATACCAAAGAGGAGCAAATCTTTGCGCCCGGCCGAAGGCCGGCTATGCAGAGAAGCTTTACTTAGCGAAGCCGGTTTTTGCTATACCATAGAGGAGAAAATCCTTGCGCCCGGCCGAAGGTCGGCTATGCAGGAGTCTTTTCGTTTGCGACGCCAGGGCTGTCAGACTTGGGTATTTATCCCCAAAGTTGGGGATTTTATGCGAGCAAAAAGGACAAAGAACGTCATTTGGGGATTGGGGATTATTTTGGGGATTTAAAAAAAAATTCGGGGATTTTTTGGGGATTTTACACTCTTTTAATATATTTTCCCTTTTATTATTTATGCTTATTTTTCTTTGTCTCGTATTAAAAATATGAAAAAAAGTAGCAAAACTTTTATCTTACTCTTATCAACAACGTATACGGTGTAAAAGGTCCTTATTAAGATTATCATTTTATTTAAAAGGTAGTGTTAAATGTACTTTATAAATTTATGTTGTTTTTCCTTCAGGGTACAAACAAAATAAAATAATTTTTTTTTACAAAAAATTTTTATTTGGGGATTTCTAATTAAAATTTTTCTTACTATTTTTACTTTTTTTAAAAAAAAATTTTAAATTTGGTCAGAAAAAAAACAAACAGAAAAATATTTACTTAAGGTGTTATGATACTTGCTATTTTTTGTATTGGATTTTTTTAGGATTGACTGAATGAAACAACAAATGCGAGAAAGAACAAGAAATACAATTTGATCAAATGTAAACAAAACAAACAATACTGCCCACGTTTTTTCCCCACAAAAAACCGTCACATAAGCTAAAAAACGCAAAGAAAAGTTAAAACCCGTTTCTTTCGATCAAAAACTATACAAATTGGCAACAGTGCTAACAATTAATCTGGAAATGTCAATTTTAAGTTAAAAAATTTTATATTTTTTTTGACAGTCTTAGATTAATTATCGATAACACATGTATATTTGTTTGACATTTCAAGATTTTTTATGATATAATCATACTCTTTACACTTAGTCAGTTTTCCTATGCAAATATATTTGCACTGTTCTCCAATATAGAAAAAATACAAAAAATAGCAAGTATCATAACAGCTTTATTAAGGTTTTTTTTCTTAATTTGGGGATATTTTTTTAATTTTTTGGGGACAAGGAAAAAAAGTACCTAGCAGCCCTGTGCGACGCCCATGTTTATAATTTGATAACGTTTGTATTACACTTTTATTTAAATAAACTACATACTTACCTGGTGCACTTCTGTAATATTTTTATGTAAAATGCAAAAAGAATGTAATGTGAGGTAAAGAGATAGTAATTTTCAAATAAATTTTGTATATCTAAAAAGATATGGTCAAAAGCTTTGAAATGATACCAATATTTTCCATATAACGATAAAAATGTAGTGGAAAATCGGACTTTTATATAAAAACTTAAAACGTCCATAACTTGAAAACTAAGCGTTTCCGCCAACTTTCTTATTTTATTTTTTCTTCTTATTTTTCAATTTTCTATCACCCTGTGTACTTTTTTTTCATTTGGAGCTGCGTCGGTAAACTAGATTTGTTCCAAAAAATGTTTTTATATTTTATTACTTATCCTACACACTGTATTTGAAACAAGATCAACTCATCTTCCGTACATGTGCAACTAAAGCTGAAGGTCCACACCATGCGTTCATGCGTAGATGCGTATGATACTTTTTTTGCATTTTATGCGTTTCTAAATTCAAGTTACATGCAATCAGTGTTCGAAAATAAACACTAAATATCGTTCTTTAATGTTCGGTTCGGTAGCTTTGTGGAAAACACAAACGCTAATAGTGTTTGTGTAGAAATTCATTAAAAAAAAATAACGTTTCCCTGTTTGTCATCTTTCGAACACAAAAATAATGCTGTTTTCATCATACTCAACAAATGATGAGAACATTAAATTCCGTTCGGTTTTTTTTGAAAATCCACGAACTTCAATGTGTTCGGTTCGGCTCGTTAATGTTCGTCGCTTTTTGCTGATAAAAAAAAACCAAACATTTTTTACAAAAACAAAATACACACACGAAAAAAACATTATAGAACATTAAAATATAATGTTTTTCTACAGTATCACTATAATTGTTCTGTTTTTTAACAAAGAACCGAACATTATATAATGTTCGGTTCTTTCTTGAAAATAGTTACGAACGGTATTAAGGTTTGTGTATGTTTACACAAACACTAAAAAAATAGATATCGTTCTTCGATGTGTGAGCCGAACGCTAAATAATGTACTGTTTATTTTCGAACACTGCATGCAATGCGTTTTATGCGCCAAATTTTTTTTTTTATCAGCTGTTGCGCTAATATGTTTAACAATTAAAAACAATTTTGCAAGAAATTGAGAGTGTAATTGATATTTTAATAGAATTTATTTAATAGAATTCATAGGGGAGTAAGCTTTTATTATAAAAATATTCGTGATTTTTCACGGTATCAATATGTTTCCAATTCATGACATTTGTTAAAAAATTAATAAGCACAACAAAGATGACACTCAGAAGATAAAAGTAATCGATAAGTAGAATGGCAAATTTTGTTCTTGTTAAATTGTGCTAAAAATTAATTTTAATGTATTTTATTCATTAAAGTTTATACAATCTTTATAACGAAAGCTTTTTATCTTATTAAAAACATTTTTTAATGCAAAAACATAGTAAAAAGTAATCCACCACACAAACATTTTTATCGATAACATTGAAAATAAAATATGATTTGCCATCTATGGCCATCAATAACAGCTGACTTTTTTCACCACACATGCGACGGATACAATAGAAGAAAGTTAACCTACTTTCATGCGTTGATGCGTCTATGCATTCTCTGCATTTTGTTGTGTAACTTGTCTGTTTATGTTTGCCACAGGAAAATAGAGCGTGTTCTAATCGAAAAATTTACATATGTATTTCCACATGTATTTTACACATAAATTTCATTCGATAAATTGCCTCAGTACTATTTGAAAACAACAGAGCAAGGAATCCAACCAAGTTTACATGTTAATAATTTGAAAATATGCACTAAAAATTTTTAAATAAATATGCCCAGAAAACAAAATATGGAAATTCAGCTGTTAACCAGAAACGTGAAAAATCTGTGCAATAAAAGTGCAACAATGGCTAAAATGTGCAAATTATTCACAAACAAATTGCTATCAAAATTCATAAAAAGCCCTAAAACGGGTAAATATATTTTTATTGGTATTTATTGGTCGCACAAGAAAAACCATACAAATTTAATTAACGGTTTCCCTGATAATAAGTTTGTATGTATGAGTACGATTTTGTTAGGATATGGCAAGACATCTCCAAAAGCATTACATATAAAATTAAAGACAGCAAATCCCATTGTTTTTTATTGCTTTCTTTTAAGATTTAGCTGATACATGTAAAAATTCCTGTCTTAAATTTTTTCATACATCAAAGTTAAGGTATCTTGTAAATACGTTAAGTTACCTCACTTAGGGCCATTATTACAACTTAAAGTTAGCTAAAGTAAAGATTAAATTGACAGATAATAATGTGTTATCTGTCAAAAAGCGTCTGTTAACTGTCGGATAACAGCTAACGCCAAGTTATAATAATGGCCCTTAGATATTTAAACGTATTCTTATAAAAACCTCAACGAGGTAGTCAAGCGTATTCGTTTAAATGCCTACCCCTCATAGTTACCCAAAAATTGGCATTTTTAGCGTGGTAATTATCCGTGGAATACGTATTATCAATTTTAAAAATTAATAATCTCCTACACTATAGTTTACAATTCATACACTATAATTTTGTTTAAAAAAAAATTATTGTACTTCAGTTTGGTCAATTTTACCAAACATTTTATATTTGCATCGGTGTCGCCGATATTTCGTTTTGAGTATCGGTATCGTATCGGCAAAAGGCGTATCGTTACTCTCTACTTTTAAGTATAAGGTAATCGCATGCCATTACGATTAAAGGATGCAAGTTTCCTTTTGAATATACTAAAAACGAGAAATATGAAGAGAAGATAAACTTTCCATTTCTTTAATGGGTTTTCAATTGCATGTTGCGTTTTGTTTAAACATGATGTAAACTTTCTATTCATTGGAGCCTTAACGGCGTTACAGTCCACAATAAAAATTTTTGCAAACTGCAGTTCAGGGTGCACACAAAATTTAAAAAAAAATGGCACCCGATTCAGAATTTAAAAAAAGTATTAAATATATACGTACCGCAGCATCGCCATTTTCTGGAGGTGGTACTTCGGAATAAAATTCGTTGCGCAGAGACAGTTGACTTCGTAATATGGTAATGTTACTGTTAAAAAATTATATGTACATTAATCCTTTTATTAGACCTTTATATGTAAAATTACTCACCTATTATTGTTAGCAGTATAACATGATTCTGTCCGACAAACGAATACATATACCATGCGATGGAAATTGTATTCATTATCAAAGGGAGCATAAACCTGGCACAAAAAACTCTTTTGATTTTTGCATTTACTGCATTCCAAAACTTCCCTTGATGGCAATTCGCCCAAATGAAGCCACGCAGGTTTCCCACCTAACTTACTAGGAAAGTGGGCATTCGTTAGCCATTTACTTTCACATTCTTCAGCAAAACCTAAATCTATTCCTTGCATTTTTATGTTATTTCTTTGTACAAAAATATTAAAATTAATTATACTGGGTTCGTTCACGTGCAAGGCGAATCCACCTTCCTCACGTATAAAAACAAATTAATGTGCTGCCAACGAGTGGCGAATTCACTAGAAGTTGAGGTCAGGGTTCCCAGTACTATTTTATGCCTTATCAGGGTTCCCAGTTTTATTTTAAGCCTTATCCCCAATTTGCGATTTTTCATCCCCAAAAAAGCTATTTTCTTATCCCCAAAAATCCCCACATTTTCTTAAAAATAATATACATTGTATTATGTCAATGGAAAAATATGCATACACCGATTTATAAAAATAATTCCATTTGTGTAATATTAAAACTAATGTTAATTATTCTTTGAGTTCTACGTATCTATGTATACATGTAAAGAGACAGTTGTTAGACTAAGAGCCTGCAAGTTTTTACTGGACAAATTTTCGCAGGTAAAATCTATTAGAAAACAAAAACATTGAATACAATTAAGCAAACAGACAAGAGTGAGCAAACAAAAAGCATACAATTTGTAACAAAAATATTTAGAAGAACGAAAGCTGATGTAAAAGTGCTAAAATAATTATTAAGAGCATACAATATTGTAATTTTCTGCATCCATGGTAAAATTTAATTTTTAAGATGTGAAGCGCCTCATATAACATATATGTTAGAATGGTACAACTAAAATTTCCCAAATAATGCCAATATTTTAATATATTTTTGTCATACACGTGTAAAAATTTGTGTATTTCTTCAATTTAATATTTACCATTGGTATTAAAGAAAAAAATCAATTAAATTTATAATTTGTAACTAAAGTAGTGAGATAAAAAATTACTATAAAAAAGTGACACCGCCAAAAGGCTGTAATCAGAATGCTATTGGTAAAGGAGGGCGTACTGATGGCGGCTTTAGAGGACGTGGTGGTGGATTATCAGGAAAGAACAGAGGTCATGTGCAAAAAGGTCGTTTTGAAAGGAGTGCTCGTTCAACAGGTAGCGGACATTCGGGTGGTGGCTTTGCCCAGGATAATCGTTTAACCTTTGGTGGTGATAATAAAGAAGTAAAAACAATTCTGATGGCTTTTCAAGTATGTATTTAATTTTTTGCACACAAATTGTTAACAAAATAGAATATCTTTTTAAGATCTACGATTAATTGATTGGGCACACATATGTTTACCTACACACAAAAAAATGCATAGGTAAAATTACCTAAAAATATGGTATAAAATTATCTAATAGAGGTCTGCAACGAGTAACTTTTTTCTTCACATGTGAAACTCGCTGTCGAATATAGTATTTATTTGTTCTCTTGCTTTACGCGCAAAAAGTGAAGAGAAGTGATTGTTGTTTTTATAAATACTAACATGCAGCAGCCGAAGTTGAAATATGTTCCGAAAAAAAGGAACATATAAAAATGGGTACAACGAAAAAGAAGTACCTATAAAGGGTGCGTTCGTAAATGCATCACTGCGCTGCATCAGAAAAGCAAACTTTTTATAAAGCCGATAAAAAATAATTATAATTTTTTTTTATTGTATGTCTATTATTTTTGTGGAGTATTTCACAATTTTTTGGACCACATTTACTTCACTGATAAATATATAACGATTTGAAATCATTGATGCAGCGCAGTGATGCATTTACGAACGTAGCCAAAATTATGGTCACTTCATGTGGTACTTGTAGTAAAGCTGAAATTTGTGTAATTACCAAAAAATTAGACAAAAATTAATTTCTTTAGACTAGATAATTAGAAATTTTTTTTGTTTAATTTTGCCTAAATATTTTTTCATATACAAGTAAATATTATTGCAAATAAATTTCACTTTTAAATATTTATAAATAAATAAAAATCTAAATGATCTAAATAAATAAATTTATGTAGGTATAAACATACCTCATTTATTTCAATTTTTTTTTTTTTTATTAAACTTAACAGTTAAAAAAACAATATTTTTTGTTTTTAATGTTTGCAAAACTTCACGTGGTACTGATGGTACCTAGTGAAGTTTGGCTGTCGCATGATACTCAACCGTTCGTTTTATGAATGGTCAAGTGAGAGAGAAAAACGAACAAGTGGTTAGCAAGCACAAACAAAGTCGAGTAACAACCAATAGTTACTCGCTAATTTTGTTGTTCTCAAAAACATGTACCATGTTTTTTATTATAGTTCGAGTAAGTGTTCATGCTTTGCTTGATCATATGTACTTTTTAAGTACAAATCCATTTGTGCAGGCGTCTATTATCTAAGCGCAAGGGTAGCATGGCAGTATCAAAGTTTCTTAGGTAATATGACTATTAACTTAGGTAATTTCCATGTTCGAAAAATTATCTATAAGCTTTGTTAAAATAACTTAAAAACTTTGAAAATTCACCAATAATAGCAAAGTTATTTTATATTTTTATTTTTGGAAAATTATCAAAGTTCAATTTTGTACAAGAACATAGCTTTTAGGTAAATTTACTCCTTTTTTTGTTAATTTAAATAAAATTAACTACCTTCTTCATTTCTTTACAACATTTTATTAATAAATATGTAATTTTTACAAAGATATAAATTTGATGATAAACTTTTACACGTTACGTAACATTTTAATTTTCAAGAATTAACTAAATAATCTACTGAAACTTTCTAAATAGTTGTCATTGCCTTTCTAAATCAAAGTATATACATACTTATTTTTAATAACTATTAGAAAATATGGATACAATTGGGTTACATTTCTTTTGCATTTACTTAAACTTGGATATTGTTGAACCGCCTACATTATTTTTAGTTTGCTTTCCGTTTTAATTTTTAGCTTTCTTGTTGGGTTTTTAAAATCTGAAAATAAAATAATTTCTTAAATACAAATACTGGAAAAGAATATGCAATATCTACCTACTTAGCCATTTCCATTTTTTTTTTCTCACGTGCACCCTCTAACATATTGCTATTGATCAAAGTTTCACGTTACTTTTCATCCAAATGTCGGTGTCTTTAAGTATTAAAATAACTCTCTTACCCTCAGAAATTAATCCATATCTTGGTCAACTTTTAAACCCTAACTCCACGTCTACAACAGGCGTGATTTGCTGTTATAACATTATTTTATAAAAGAGTTGTTAAAACATTTGCATTAACAACCATGTTCTGACATGAGACAACCTCTAACATGATGAGTCTATACTTAACTGCCCGTCTACAACTGACATGATATGATGTTATAACTTGATGTTATAAAAGCGTTGTTAAAACATTTGCATTAACAACCGTGTTATAACATGAGAAAACTTCTAACATGATGAGTCTATACCTAACACTAACATCATATTAGTGTTAATGTTAAGCATTTTATGTCAGTTGTAGACTGCATGTAACACTAAGATGTTCATCGCTCTAGGCTTTTGAAATTCTTTGCCCATTTCCTATAAACATATTTTTTATTTAACATACAAATGTACATAATTTGAAATTAAGAAATGTTTATTTATACATACCATTTATGTTAATTATACTTTTAATTTCATTTCTTTTAGTTTTATTTAAATTTGAACGTTTTTTCACAAAAAAAAAATCCAACTGACAATAAAATAAAACTATATGGAAATAAATTCGAAGAAGATACCTAACTCAATTAGGAATATTATCAAAAATTTTAGGCAAAACTTATTTTATAATTTACCAATTATCTTAGGCAATTTAACTTAGTTTTTTGTTTTTATATGAAAATAAAATACCTATGCGAGCATTGGTAAGCTTACCTAGATTATTTGTTTGTGTGTACATACATTTCCAGACTCATGCAAGAAGTGGAACGTTAAAGACCAGCCACAGAAATAATGGTACGTGGTATTTACTTTACTTAAATCTAATTTCCTGACTGTAATGTATTAATGAAATTCGATAATAGTTTTTTAATAAAAATGAAAAATGAAAAAGGTCAACAGAAAAAACAAAGACAAAATGAAAAAACAAAAAATGTACTTGGACTTCAAGAAAAATTCTTGACAAAAGTACGAAAAAACAGAAGTAAGGAAAAAACATATAAAATCAATTAAAATGGATAATCATTCAGGAAAGCAAATTTCGATCTACCTAATGTTGGAATACAATTTGGTTTAAGGATTGATGTTTGACTATTGACGCCAGCAGTCGTCGATGGCTGCGAGTGTAAGACGGCAAATCCATCTGAGGAGATTGAGTGCTTGCAATCGAAACATGTCATGGTAACCTGCCGGCCGGGGTTCGAGCCCCAGCCACGTCAAGAATGAAAGATTATCAATCACAATTTTAATTAATTTTCATGTTGTAAAATTTCTTTCTTCATAAAAAATAATTTAATGAAAAATTAAATTTTCATGAACTTAAGCCTAATTAAAAATATTAAAAATTTGTATTAAAAACCATAAATAGTTCAACAAAATAACCACAATACTAAAAAATTAAATTTAAAATGAAAATTAAAAAAGAAGTATTTTATAAAGGTTAGTACTAAACAATTTTTACGTTAGTCCCAATTTACACTAGGGACATTTCTTGCCGGACAGACGGAGTTTGATGGCGAGGGGTCAAAAAGGTAGAGTGTGTAGTACATGACTATCTGTACTGGAAATTTTTTCATTTATCTTTCTTACTTTTCGTAGTGTACTAAAAAGTATTAATATCTGTCTGACTTCTAATGTTTCATATGTATACGCTTCAGGTAAGATAAAAAGAGAATTCAAAAAATGTCCGGCAAGAAATGTCCCTAGTGTAAATTGGGACTTATGAATAACTAGCTAGTGCTAACCAATAGTTACGTTATGACTAACTAGTTAGCATTAACCATTATTTTGGTTATCATTGACTAATAAAAAGCAGCAGAGTAAGAAGTACATATATATGTTCCGTAGTCGAGTGAAATTCATTAGTTAGAAAGAGAGGCAAAATCATATGTACACAAGAGTTTCGGTTAGTTTTTCATTTTGCTCTTAATAACCTAATGGAAACTTTAACCAATATATCAGTCAACACTACCGGTCATATAACTTGTAAAATTGTAATTTAACCATTAAATGCGCCAAACCAATTCTGAGCTGACGATATGTATGTCTCTTCGTTTAACTCAAAATATTTTTATTTAATACGCTTAGCGTACATACATATGTATGTGATAAACGTTAAAAAAATTATCTTTTGTTTAATTAATCTAATTATATACATTAAAAAAAGTAAAAATACATATCGAAAATTTTCAATTTTCACTTTATGCAAGAAATCGATATACAGTGGTCATACCTCCGCACTGTACAAATCTTAGATCCGTTTCTTTAGCATTTTGCAAAAAAAAAAACAATTGCATCCCCCTATAAGAGTACGTATAAAGAGAAAAGTTTTTTGTCTACTGAAAATATATAAATTTTGAGTAAACCTCCTTTAGAGGAAGCAGTGCGATATGTATGTACTATAATAATATTTGAATTGTTAAAGCCACAAGTAAAATCAATCCATTCGTACTTAAACGAAAGCAAAGCGTTATTAATAGTGCGGTAAGTACGGATTTTCTTAAATCAAATACAGAATGCTTTATTCAAATACGGATAACATTTAAACATTTAATCCCTGACCCGTACTTAAAATAATCCGAAAACTATAGTAAAATTTATGACATTGCTGCTGCTTCATATGTTAATGAATTTAAACAAAAAAAAGTTGAATATAAAATTAAAAATATATAAGAGGAATTTCTTTTTTTTAATTTTGCACTTATCGGTGTTACGAAAACATTTACAGAAACATAATGTTCTTACTTTTTTTGTTATAACCAGAGTAGACAAAAAACAAATCAATATTCAATACTTTTACAGCAAAAAGAAATTATAAAAAAAAAACAACAAAAAATTGATAAAACAGCAAAAAAAAAGCACTAAAAAATGTTTTATTCTAATTCTTCCACATCATCAAAATTATTACAATATACTATCATGTGGGCTTTTATGTTTAAAATTTTAATTTTCTACTTCGATCTGTTTAAAGCGTTTTGTATAAAGAGAGGTTGACGGTGCATATTTAAATTTGAGAATTTCATTAGAGGACAAATTTTTTACATATTCATCTTTTGGAACAGTACCAGACTCTAAAATATATTGTATTTCCAAAAACTGCTGATATCCGGGATTTCTTTTTAATATTTCCTCAACTTTCTTTTTATATTGTTGATCCTCGATCTTGCATAGTCCGTCAAAAACTGTCGATAAAGCATTAGTGCTCTCTGAAATTAATAAACCCGCAGCTTGCTATTTTTTTATAGCAACCAAAATGTTTGCAAAATTGTATTTTAGAAATGCAAGTTGAGAACTTAGTTCGGAGTTTTCATATATTTTTTTGGATTGCACAATTGAGTCGGCATTTCGACTGTCAAGTTCTAAAACAACGGCTTTAACTTCTTCAAGATGTTCAGCGTAGTGCATTGCCACTTCTAACCAAGTACCCCAACGAGATGGGGATGGAGACAGTGGACGTACAACATTAGGATTCATTTTTAGAAGAAGTTGTTTTCTTCGCGGTGCCTGTAAAAATTTTGTTTTTGTAACATATATTTTTAACATACATATGAACACACACAAAAAAATAATTTAGGTAATTTTACCAAGGCGTGCATAGGTAATTTATTTTTATATCAAAAGAAAAAACTAAGTTTTATTGTCTTAAATAATTGGTAATTTATACAATAAGTATTGCCTAAAATTTTTGTTAATATTACTTATTGGGTCAGGTATCTTCTTCGAATTTTTTTATAATATGTATGTATGTTTATTTTATTTTTCAATTGTGAAAAAAAACATTCAAATATAAATTTGAATTTAGAATTTTTAAATATAAAATTAAAAAAATTAAATTAAAAACTATTCGGGTGTTGCTTTAAAGTCATGTTAGATAAGGCCATTATGGCTTTATTGCTGAATTGAATGGGAGATAAAGCCATAATGGCCTTATTGCCCAATCATTGAGAGGTAAGGTCATATTTAAAATTTTGCCATATTTTTTCGCAAATGAGAGATAAAGCCATATTTTTTCAGAATATTGTTATGCATGGTGTTAACATTCTGTAAAAGGGAAAATCCTTAGTTATCATTAAAAAACCTTTTTTTATTCTTGTGACGCACGCAGGAAAACTTTATTCAGCGAAGCCACCTGCCGCTCCCTACTGGAGGAAAAACCCCACGCAGAAAAAGTTTAGTATGCGAAGCCAGATTTCAATACTTAACTTTAGTGTTTCCGGAACTGAAATAAGAGATAAAGCCATTTTCTAATATTGCTAATGTGAGCTAAGGCCATGATGGCTTTATCTCCCATTCAAATGAAAAAATAATAAAAAAAGCATTTATCTCCCTATTGAATGAGAGATAAAGCCATCATGGCCTTATCTCACATGGTATTAAAGCATGTAAGTGAGTATTATTAACATAGGATAAAGAACTCCGCTGAACTTTTTAAAATAAACAAGACAAAATATCGACCCTTTGCGCGAAATTATCGTATGTTACAAAAACCAAATTTTACAGGACAGCCACTTTTCTCTACTTTTCTCTGCTTTCGCTTGCAATATCAATATTAAAATATACATTCAATTTTTGGAGCAACGAAGTGGAATTCGCCTATAATATTTTGTCAGGTGACGTCTCTTTGAATGTAGAACAAGATTGCATCAAAAACTCAATTTAAAAAAATTGGCATATACGATCATTTCGCGCAAAGGGGTCGATATATTTACAATAAAACCAATAATTATTTATTACTTTTATTGAAGATTATTAATTAGGACGACACGATGCTGGATCAATATGGATTTCCAAGACAAGATTAGTTTTAATCCTTTGACCTCAAATGAGCCCAAAAAACAGCCCGGAACTTTAAGAAACAACAAAAAGTTTCAGTAAATTATTAAATTAATTGATACACATTATGAATTGATAAATAAAATACATATTATGAAATTAAAAAGGTTAAAAAAGTATATAGTTTTTTTAAAAATGCTTTTTTATTAAAAAAAAAGTATGTAGTAAATTTACCTAAAACCTATGTTCTTGTACAAAATTTAACTTAGATAACTTTTCTAAAATAAAAATATAAACTAACTTTGCTATCATTGGTAAATTTCCAAAGTTTCTTTGTAATTTTAACAAAATTATTAGATACTTTTTAGAACATAGAAATTACCTAAGTTAAACGTTTTATTACCTAAGAAACTTAGATACTGCCATGCTACCCTTGCGCTTAGTTAATTTTATACCATATTCTTAGGTAATTTTACCTATGAATTTTTTTGTGTGTATGTTTATTTTTTTTATATACATATATAGATAGAAGAATAAATTCAATAAAAAAACAAAATCTTGATATACTTTCGAACCCGTTTTTAATGCACAAATAAGTAAACAAATAAAAAGCAGCTGACAGGAAAGGCTTTTGTAACGCGTGTTGTGTAACTTGCAATTTTTTACGCGCTAAAGTTTTTAAACGCACGATACTCGTCGACGAACTAACGCGTGTTATGTATGTACATACTTCCACCTTTAGATCGCAATAAGATTTCTGATAGGCAAGCCCTTGCTTTTGTTCTTTTCCAACGTACAACAAGCCGTAATTGAAAGTTTGAAGCCGTCATCTTCGAAAAACTAAACCTGTTTTTTACTTAACTTACTTCTTTATAACAAAGTTTTTATATTACTTATCCATTTTTAACTGTTAAATAAATTATTTTTCTACTATTAAGTTAATTGTGCCTTATTTAAAATAAAAAACATTTTAATTAGTTATAAATGTTAATTGGTTTGAGCACTGTCGTTCAATTGGAATTTTATCTTCAAACTTTGCATACTTTATAATCAAGGCCCATATATCAGGTCTGCTTACTTGTACAAAAACAAAAAAAAATTTCTTTTAAGCTGCCAAAAACTTACTACCACATATACAAAGCAAAAGGAAAAAACGTGTATGTAAACAACTTTTGAAAGCTCAAAAGAACGAAAACAATGATCATCAGGCTTCTTGCGCAGACCTTTTCAATGGGCCTTGATACTAATTTTATTGCTAGTAAAAAATTAGGGGGTGACCAAAGTAGTTTTGAAATTTTTTTTTGAAAATATGAGCCACCATACCCTACATATGTAAATAAGTATATACATATATACAGAAAATCCAAATTTCTTTAAATTACCGTATCTTAAATATTATTACCTTGCTACCTTTTGCGGCCCAAAATTACCCTAAAAATGGTAATTACCGTAAAGTTAACATCACTGCTGACATATTCAAAAACAAACTTTTTTTGCTATACATGCATATATATGCATTTTGCAAAGGGAATTTTAACAAGCTCACTGCTAAATACATGTCGTCTAAAACCCACTTAAATTTTCAACTTTAGACGGAAAGCCACGTCTGATCTGGCAGCTATGGTTGTACATGGGAACAGTGATGTCAACCCTACAGAAATTACTGTATTGCACAAAACTAATTTGTAGTGTCTTGTGCGGTAATTTACGTTAATTAAAAATGATTTGGATTTTTAATGCATACCTATATGAATGTAGGTTTTATGATTTTATTTCTTGAGAGTGGGTTTTCAACGTCATATGTAGAAATATATACATCTTATACCAAAAATCAAGAATGTTATGTATCTGCAAAAGTTTTGCTGACTCTTTTAAAGTTAGAAGTACATAACACGCGTTAATTCGTCGACGTGTGTCGTGCGTTTAAAAACTTTAGCGCATAAAAAATTGCAAGTTACACAACGCGCGTTGAAAAACCCATTACTGTCAGCTAGTTTTTTATTTGTTTACTTATTTTAACATAGAAAACGAATTCGAAAGTATATCAAGATTTGTTTTATTTTATTGAATTTATTCATTTTATAAAAATATTTTATGTTTTTTAAGCTCTTTAATAAGTTTTTCTTTCATGATTCACAAATTTGTTACATTATTATTTTTATTTATTTTCTATGAAAATACACTAGTTTAACTTTTTTTTGACAGAAGTCTAAAGAGCGCGCGCGCACTAACGCGTGTTATGTTCTTCTACCTTAAGTGCAAAATATAAAAAAGTTAAGTATGATGAACTGACTGAACATATTTAATTTAATTTAATTGTAATAGTCTTAATTTATAGTTAATTTTGGTTTAATTTATTACATTCTCTTATTAATAGATAAGACTAATTTTCGTTTTTCTCATAATATTTAATTTTTAATTAATTTTTTAAATCTACAATTTTTTCGTAGCCTGTTTCCTCATGGAGCAGATACATTGGGTCCCACCAGTGCTTATTGCTGATCATTTTAAGACATTTGTTTTGAATGACTTGTAAACTTTTTAAGTGGCATTTTGCGGCAGTGCTCCAAATAGGACAGGCATATGTTAATATCGGTCTGATTACGTTTTTAAAGAGACGATTTTTGTTTTTGTCGTTAAGATATGAATGCCTATTTAACAAAGGCCATAAAGCTCTAAAAGATTGATGTGCACCTATTTTTTACATAATTATTTTACTACAGTATTAATAAGAAATACAATAATTTTGGTTTAATATGTATCTTAAAACAAATTTTGGCTGAAAATTTTTTTTCAAACTCATTTGGGAACAAGTCCAGTTTACCAACGCAGCTCCAAATAAAAAAAAAGTACATAGGGTAATAGAAAATCGAAAAATAAGAAGAAAAATAAAATGGCAAAATTCTCGGAAACGCATAGTTTCCGAGTTATGGACCTCCGAAGTTTTCATATAAACTTGCGATTTCCCTCTACATTTCTGAACGTATATGGCCAATATTGGTATTATTTGAAAGCATTTGAACAGATCTTTCTGGAAATGCAAAATTTATTAAAAACTTTTTAACTCTTTAGCTCCTAATACAGTTTTTACAAAATTTATATCAAAATGTTACGGAAGAGCACTAGGTAATAAAAATGTAATTAAATAAACCCCAGCTTCTCTAAATAAAGCTTCTCTGCATAGCCGGCCTTCGGCCGGGCACAAAGATTTTCTCCTCTATGATGAAAACTTCAAAGGTCCATAACTCTCAAACTATGCGTTTCCGAGAATTTCGTCATTTTATTTTTTCTTTTTATTTTTCAATTTTCTATAACCCTATGTACTTTTTTTTTTTGGCTTAAATCTAGCTTAGGAACGCACACCCAATTAAAAAAAAAAGTACCTAGGGTGATAAAAAATTAAAAAATAAGAAGAAAAAATTAAATAAAAATATTGGCGCAAACGCTTAGTTTTCGAGTTATGGCCGTATTAAGTTTTCAAATCTATGTTAGATTTCACGCTATATTTCTAAAGTTATATGGCCAAAGGAATATTTTGTTGGTTCATTACCGTATTTCTTGCTATTCAGAAAAGTTTTAGTTAGCGAAGCCGGTGTTTGTTATACCAAAGAGGAGAAAATCCTTGCGCCCGGCCGAAGGCCGGCTATGCAGAGAAGCTTTAGTTAGCGAATCCGGTGTTTGTTATACCATAGAAGAGAAAATCCTTGCACCCGGCCGAAGGCCGGCTATGCATAGAAGCTTTAGTTAGCATGAAGTTCTTGTTTGCGACATTGGTGTTTGTTATTTTATAAAATTTGTATTACACTTTTCTTTAAATAAATTATACACTTAGTACACAAAAACTGTAATGTGAGCTTAAGAGTAAATTTTTTTAATAAATTCTAATATCCAGAAAGATCTAGTCAAAACCTTCAAAATGAGACCAATATTACCCATATAGCTTTAGAAATGTAATGGAAAATCGCACATATATATGAAAACTTAAAACGTTCATAACTCGAAAACTAAGCGTTTGCGCCAATATTTTTATTTATTTTTTCTTCTTATTTTTCAATTTTCTATCACCCTAGGTACTTTTTTTTTTATTTGGGTGTGCGTGCCTAAACTAGATTTGTTCCTTTTTTTTTATTTGGAGCTGCGTTGGTAAACTGGACTTAAGCCCACATTTGCAATTTAAATTAATTATTTTTTAGTACATACTACCAATAATGATTATATTAAAAACCTTTGCGTACGGTAATTTTGTTAAATGGGTAATTTTTAGGCTGTACGGTAATAAAAAAAAAACAAAAGTTAACATCACTGCATGGGAATGAAATATGTGAAAAATTTTCTTCTTACCATTTATTCATTGTACAAAATATACACAAGATTATACTTAAATAAAAATAAATCGTGAAATTCCAACGTTCTTTATTAAAAAAATTTAAGGAATACGATACGTACTAAATGAATAAAATCGAGAAAAATTTAAGTGTTATGTTTATTTAAAATATGATTGATTTGTAAAAAAGATAACGAATTCCTTTGCTAAGATTTAATACATTTTATATGTAGAAAAACGGAAGTAAAGAGAAAAAAGTAAAAACAGAAAAAAAATTTATGCAATATTTTCTCTTTACATGCACAGTGTACAAGTCTTTTTTTTAATTATACCTATAGAAAGTTTATTTAAAGGAAACTGTATTTTAATTTTTCTCAACCAAAAATAGAGCTTAAAAAGTGAAATTAAGAATTCCTAAAGTAATTAAAACAAAAACAGTCAACATCACCACCCAATCAACTAAAGCAAAAATACAACCAGTACTTACCCTACCATAAGCTAAGCCTTCGTAACTTTTATGGAATGTATACCCGGTCAAACAATTATTACTCATACTTGTGCTTATTAGTTTTATAAACAAAAGAACTAAGAAAAAAAAACATTTTTTTGAAAACAACAATAAGAAAAGATATAAACTATTTAGAAAAATAATTTTGTATTTTACATATGCATGTACATATATCGAATAAATATTGGTATAAAAACTCAATAGGACCAAGATAAAAAAATAATTTCCGAGTTTAAAGGTATGTTTTTTTTTTTTTTTTCCACCAAAACATTATTTCATGTGTTTATCACATATTTTTAGTATATGTATGTATTTCTAAATTCGTATAGAGCAATCTATGTAGGTAGGTATGTACTACATAGTATATTATATATATATTTTTAGTTTTATGTCTGTGCCTCTTTATAAAAATAACATATAGAACAACCTGCTATTCCTACAGTCAAGTTGTTACAATTATTTCATTCTTTTTTTTTTTTTTTTTGATTTGTGTGCAAGATATGTTAAAAACTATATGCTTGCAATAACAAAACCTTAGGTTTATATGCCAGGACTAAAAGATTTGTATGCTATTCCTTCACATACAGTTGCTTTCTATAAAAGGAGGTGCTCCAAGGATTGCACAGAACGACCTATACCGTCGTATAGGAAGCTGGAAATCCTGAATTCCACTCCACGGATACTCTCCAATTGAATTTTGAATGGTCTTCCACCAGTAGCTAGTTTTTCCTTTTGCTTTTAAGAGTTTTGACTGGAACTCTACCAGTAGTTAACGAGTTTTAAATGGTCCTCCACCAATATCTATCAATTTGAGTACAAAATCGTTGGCCACTTATTTTCACATTGTTTCCACAAGTAAAAAGTAAGGTTAAAACGAAAGCATGTAATTAATGCTGAGACCCGTAACAATTTACGGTTACACGACGCCACACATCAACCAATGCGGTGAAACGCAAAACGTACGAAAGACAGACAAACAAGAACGACCTGATTGTCCTTAAAATAATGACAACGAGCGCGAGCTGCTTGCCCGTCCGGATCAGTTTTACGAATGCTTATTTCATTTAATAAGATAAGAACTTATTTGAAGTGTTACCATATTTCATTTCTATGGGTTTGCTGAAGTTGTAGCACTTTAAAATAGTGACCCTTATCCGATACCATAGCTACACATATATGTATAGATTAATAAAATTTTGCACATAAGCTTTAAGTTAATAAAAGGACGTATGCAAAAATCAGAGTTGCGGCGAATGTGTATTTAAGGAATTCGAAAGCGAATACTGAAATAGCATTTGCGAATCCGCAAGTGAACGCTCTCCTGTTGCAATTTCAACAAATTTGTTTGCGATTCGTTTTGTGAATTACTGAGAATCTATTGTTAACTTGTAAACAAAGTAAAAAAAAAAAAAACGTATTTTTGTATGTTTGAAATTTTTTTATTTATGTACATAATATACATACCTACGTAGTTAGATTTTGGTCATGTAACTTAGAAATCGCAATGAATCTCAAGATATTTTATTTAAATTTTGTTTGCAACATCGATATATAAGCAACCAATCAAAACGATCAAATATTTTTTGGAATTGGTTTGCTGGGACATCACCATTTCGTTCATTGCAATGCTTTACGATACACGTAATTTTTTGTTTTGTTGTGGTGGTGGAATCAATTGCTCCAATTTCACTTTGTCACTTTCGCAACACAATCCAGGAGTTTCGTTTCTATATTTGAATGCCTTAAGGTATGTTTAGACCTAACAAATATTTGACGATAGAATCCAAAAAATAGCGTTACCAGTAAATTGATTAAATTTTAGCTTTATTTGTTATAACTGCTATTTATTTACTAAACTTTATTCCTAAGATCATAATTGTATAATGTAAATTAGAAACTGTTAAATATTGTTTGCTCTATAGCCAAACGTTTTGCAAAAGTAAACAATTCTTTAAGAAAACTAGTGGTTACGTGTAGGACGTCAAATATTTAATAGGTATGAATATAGCTTTACAGTTTGGGCACGTAGTGGTCATCGATCCAATAGGAACGAAATGGTCTGTACTGAAATCAATACATACTGAATTGTTCTTGTGGACAAAATCGATTTTTCGCCTTTTTCAAAAACCGGTTTTTGATTATTCCGAATAGTTGTTATATAAAAAAAAATCGGGTTTCGGTTAAGCATTTATAAAATAACCCGTTAATTACCGGTTTTTGATTATTCCGAATAGTTGTTATATAAAAAAAATCGGGTTTCGGTTAAGCATTTATAAAATAACCCGTTAATTGCCTTTATTTAAATACATAATTACACAAAGGAACCAACAACAAATATATCCCACTGGATCATAAAGATGGTATTAACTCAAAATTGAAAAAATTTTGAGTTAATACCAGAAATACCGCAAACATTTTTCCATACCAGTGCGTTATGCTTTTTCCTTAAAAAAACTGTATAAAAAATGTACACTTTGTATGGGCGCCCCTTAAGGAATAGAGATAGCATGTAGGTATGTTAAAAATAAATGTTGGTAATGAAAAACAAGTGGGATCAGTCATGCATTTGACCTGACTAGGGGCCTCTTAGGAGCTGCAGGGTACAAATATAAAATTTTGAGAAAATGTTTAGGACAAAAAAATAATGGTGGATGACTGCTAGACAGTTATTGGACTTTTTGAATGGTATAGGAATCACCTTATGGTATGGATATAGCGAGTATGTATTATAAACAAATTATAGGAATGAAAATAAAGTGAGGTCGGTCATACATTTCACCCGTCTAGAGGCATCCTAGGAGCAGTGGCGGTAAATTTTTTACAATTTAATAAAATTGTAAACTTTGTATTGTAGCTCCCTTAATGAGTGAATATAGGGGTTAGTTTTGTTTGGAATAAATGTTGAGCTGAAACACATTTTATTTCTCGTAAGCATATTTCCGCTGCAGTTATGGAACATTTTGTGTATTTTTTTTTTTATCTTTTCCTTCAACTTGACCTCGATGAGCCAACATTTGACACCACCACAACACCACCCCCATTTTATCACTCAAAATTATAAAATAAGACGTTGCAGCATTTCGAAATTGAAAAGTCGCACACTATCTAAAGTCTAACAGATATTTTCAACCACTAGCAAATGACAACTTTTTAAAAATTTTGGGAACATATTTACACATTCTTCATACCAAAGTATAATCTTTATATACTTTGCTACATACATATATTCATACATAAGTATGCATATGCACAAATGTTGTATTAGATGTATATAAAAACTAAGTGCAATATGTATTACAATTATAAAAATACTTAAATTACGGGTATATTTATAACAAAAATGAGAATAATGTATAAAAATAACACATTTTTAAAATAATCGGTTTATTGTTCCAAAATAACTAATAATTATTTCATATTCCGGTTTGAGTAAAAGTAAAAAAATCGGTCAAATAATCACCGTCCGATCACCATAGAATATACTAGTGATGTTATGAATATTCGTATTCGCAATGCCAAGTATTCGACTATTTTATGACATTCGTATTCGCATTCAAAAAAGAAAATCATTGACAACTGGAATAGGTAAATTTAATATCAAGATAATTCCAATCCCTTTGCACAAATTGGAAATGCATTTGCTGCGGTGGATTAAACTAAGTATACCAATAAAAATAAAAGTCCAACACATAAAATGCAAACTCATTCTCGTGCGGAATTTCTTGAAGTTCTTATCGAAAATAACAAAATGCCGTTTGAGTTTTGCTAGTTTAGCTGCTAAACTTTATGGTCTCATGTATACATATTTTAGATAAAACTTGATTTTTCCGAAGAACATCTATTTTTCTTACGATTATATCACGGAAACTAATTGCAATTTTGTTTTTCTATCTTCGGATCATTTGTAGCTATAGACTAGAAGAAAAACAGTATAAAACAAACTAGTAATTCGAAAAACCTGCAGCTAGTGCCTCAAAATTGCTAAAATGTCGAAAAATTTTCGATTTTATATTTCATTTATTTAAAGTGTGATTTTTTTACATTTAATTTTTATTAACGTAAAAGGGAGATTTTCTAATTAAATTTCAAATATCGAGTGGCACTTCAGCTCAGGTTGGATATTTGTATTCGTATTTGACGAATGTTGGCGCAGATTTTCGTATTCGTTTTCTCGAGCAATAAAAATTTAGTTAAACAAATATCCCGTTTGCGTCGATTACAATAAATTGTAAAAACAACTGTCACACTTCTAAATGTATTTATCATTACTACCCTACAGATAATATTGGACTACGTGGTTCATTGTGGCTTAAATGGACTACTTACAACATGGTCCAATGTACTGTAGTATGTACCATGTTATAAGAAATTAACATGCCGTGCTGCCAACAACTTTTGAAAAGCTTACAGTATTACACATTGGTAGCCCTGATGGTGTCCATTATTAATTGTTTATTTAAAAGTGAAAGTTTGTGGACTTTTTGGAAAAAAGGTAAAAAAAAATTAATAAAACCAAGTAAATATATTTAATAACAGCAATAATAGACTACAGTACACACCAGTGTTGCCAAAACTTGGTGACCAAAAATGGCTAAATTTACGGAAAAAAATAGCTAAAAATAGGCTAAAAAATGGCTTAAAACTTTTTAAATAAAAACACATTAAAATTCAATAACAAAACAGAAATAATTCATTTAAAGTTGTTTACGATGAAATTGTGAGTTAAGATCAATTTGTTTAATAAGAATAAACGTAAATCAATATTAAAATAAATTAATATTATAAAATTAAATCATCGAAAAATTCGATGTCGTTATTGTTCATCTCATAAGAATCACTCATTAGTTTCAAATAATCATAAGTTTTAAATAATTTGAAGGTAAATCATAATCACGACAACATTTACCCAACCTTTTGAGTCCAGATCCACACTAAAAAAATAAAAAAGTATAGTCGGTTAAACCCGACTTTATGATACCCTACACCACATTAGAACCTTTGTCCAAAATGTTATCAAATAATCTCTAAATTGACAGCACGCGGGCCGGACAAACATCGTTAATTCGACTCAGAAAGGAATTCTGAGTTAATCGGTATACGCAAAGGTGGGCTAAGGACTAATATTTTAAGGTGTTACAGACATCAGCACAAACGCATAGTACCCTCTCCACTATTGTGGTGGTGTTATAAATATTGTATTGCTATGGTAAAAATATTTACCTAATTGATAAAATCGAATTAACGGTTGCTTAATGTAACCTATTTCTCAAATTACTTTTAACGATGTTTACTTGCCTAAACACCCTCTCTACTTCAGCATTAGACCATGGAAGTGAGAGCAACTTTATAGTCAATTCTGAAATTTCTAAAACAATTTTGTTACCGCCTGCATCCCTTTATTGAAATTCTTGCAACCAGAAAGAAACAGCGATGTTGGTGTTGATCCATTTTAAAGTGGAATACTGTTCCTTTATTTTGAAAGTTGTTTCAGCGTCATAGTTTATAGCGATTTTCAACATTTGTAAAAGTTTTGATTCAAATTAAAGGCGTTTTGATTGTTCAAAATGTTTATTTTACTTTTATAAATTTTTATAATAAAATAAAAATTATTCTTTTAAAATAAAAAACGGCAAAAAAATTTAATGGCTAAACAAGTTGAAAAATGGCTAAAAATATGGCTAATGGCTAAACTCATTTTTTAATGGCTAAACAGGGTGAAAAATGGCTAAATCTAGCCACTAAATTGCTAAATTGGCAACACTGGTACACACCATAAAATGCGATTAGTAAAAAATGAAAAAGAAAAATGCTTAAACTACCCCTTAAGTGTACTCCATACTGTAGTAACATGGAGTACTTATAAAACTAACCCACTTTAGTACTCCATGGAGTAGTTTAGGGACTACTTCGGTGGGTTATATGGTCCCCTCCTAGGACATCGTAATGTTAAATTGACCACCTTTTACCCATATATTTGGAGTAGTTTTGGAGCACTCCTACTCCTTTATGGACTACTCTTTACATGCATGTATGCACTAGTCTCGTTATCTGCAGGGTATCATGGTGAAATTACTACAAGGTGGCAGCACTAGGTGTTGTACAACAATACAACAAAAACAGGCAAATTTGTTTGTGTTATAAACTCCGTGCTGTCAAAAATTATGTGCAACAACGTTGCCCTTGTTTGTCTTTTCCGACAAAATTTGGTCCGATAATATTCGCTTGGTAGTATTAGGGCAATGTTACACGTTTAATAAAAACATATATAACAAAATCGAAAAGCTATTTAAAGATGTTAAAGTGGTAATTTTTGATGCTAAAAGGATCATAGAAATCAATACACGTATAAACATTGCATAATGAGAATGAAAATATTGAAGTCTAATGAAATTGTTATTTCTGGAAGGGCGAATAGAAACAGAAAGCTTAACATTCAAAAGTTGTTTACATACACGTTTTTTCCTTTTGCTTTGTAAATGTGGTAGTAAGTTTTTGACAGTTTAAAAGAAAAAGTTTTTTGTTTTTGTACAAGTAAGCAGACCTGATAGATGGGCCTTGAATCTACTATAGACAAGCAAAAGCATACTTTACACGTTAAAACCGGTGTTAATTTTAAAACTAGCTGAAGTTGTGTTTAACTTATTTAACAACAGCATCAGCTGTTTTTGCCAAATGAAAAATTCCTGCAAAAAGTTAAAAATGTTTATGTTACAAGATATTGGTCGATATTTTGCATTTATTATTGATTTGGAGGAAATCTTTTATCTTTTAACACAAAATACATACATATGTATAGGCCCTATTTGTGTAAAACGCAATGCCAAAAATTGCAATGCAAGCAAAAACAAAGTCAAAAATATTTTGTAATTTTGTTGTTGCTTTCTACATAAATTCACATTGCGTTTTTAAATCTTTCAACGCTACAAGGTATGCAGTGTTTTATTTATATTTTAATTTGTAATGTCAGCTGCTTAGAGTTGCCACTTGCTTATATTTTCTTGTATGTTGTATGAAAAATTTTCTACATTTGAGGTGGCACCACTGTTGCCAATTTAGAGATTTTCCCGCTAAATCTAGCGTTTTTGAACTGTCAATCGCGGGACAAAATTCGTTTTAGCGGTAAGCGGGAAATCTAGCGATTTTCAAACATCTCTCAGCGGCTCGTTTTCGCTACCAAAACCTTTCTCAAATTTTAAATTTACAGATTTTATAATTTTTGTTATTAAGTTTTTTGTTTTTCTGTCTAAAAACTACTTGTTAATGTTCAGGGTTTTACGTACTTTTGTAAGTTTAGTGAACTGATTATTGTGTGTGACATTTTTTTTTCGATTTTCAGTTAGTATTTTATTAGGGCTGTATGTGAAAATTCGCAACATTAAGCTTGCTTAAAATTTTAAAACAAACAAAGGAATTGGTTAATCATTCCGAGTGAAACTGTTTAATATTCATCTAAGACCCCATAAAGTACATATGTATATTCTGGGTAATTCTAAGTCAATTTAGCCATGTCCTTTAGTTGAAAAAAGACTAAATATTGGTATCAATTTGTTTCTAGTTTTCCTAAGCAGTTTGGGATTGAAATCCAGCAGGCTTATTCTGAATTGCGTTGCGAAAATCAATGCGATGCGAAAATGCATAAATGCGAACAATTGTTATTCTGTATTGCGATGTTCGCAAAGGATTTTTTTTTAATCGCATTTCAATTGCAAAAAGGTGACAAGTCGGTATTCTACATTGCGAAAACAAATGTCAAATTCGCAAAATTTATTCGACAAAAAAAATAGCATTCGCAAAGTACAAACATGTTATGAAAGATAATATGTTATTTATTTATTCATCATATATCATCATATATATTATTTCTAAAGCACTTTTTTTGTCGGTTGCAAATATCTCCCATACCACCGCATCAAATTTAATGAATGATATCTCATTTGAAAGCTTATTTCTAACACTAATGACGAAATATAATTAGAAATTGAAAAATTAATATTTTCATTGATAAAAATTATATTTTAAAATGTATTGAAGTTACTAAAATTTCTATTAATTATTTTCATTTTATGTTACAAAAATGACAACTAACGGTGCGAAATATTTGCACGGGTCATCTAGTATATATTATTTCTAAAGCACTTTTTTTTGTCGGTTGCAAATATCTCCCATACCACCGCATCAAATTTAATGAATGATATCTCATTTTAAAGCTTATTTCTAGCACTAATGACGAAAAATAATTAGAAATATATTTTAGTTTGTATTAAGGATTCGTACGGGCAAAAAGTTAACGATGATCATGTGACATGATTCATGTCATTACCTCTAAAGCTGAAGGTCCACACCATGCGTTTATGCGTCTGTCCTTTTTATGCATTTGACAAACAAGTTGAATCAGTGTAATTGTATATGACAAGTTACACAAAAAAATGCAGAAAATGCATAGACGCATCAACGCATGAAAGTAGGGTTACTTTCAGCTGAAGGTCCACACCATGCGTTTATGCGTCTGTCCTTTTTATGCATTTGACAAACAAGTTGAATCAGTGTAATTGTATATGACAAGTTACACAACAAAATGCAGAGAATGCATAGACGCATTAACGCATGAAAGTAGGTTTACTTTCTACTTTTGTATCCGTCGCATGTGTGGTGAAAAAAAGTCAGCTGTTATTGATGGCCATGGATAACAAATCATATTTTATTTTCAATGTTATCGATAAATATGTTTGTGTGGTGGATTACTTTTTACTATGTTTTCGCATTAAAAAAGGTTTTTAATAAGAGAAAAAGCTTTCGTAATAAAGATTGTATAAACTTTAAATAATACAATACATTAAAATTAATTTTTAGCACAATTTAACAAGAACAAAATTTGCCATTCTAGTTATCGATTACTTTTATCTTCTGAGTGTCATCTTTGTTGTGCTTATTATTTTTTTTTAACAAATGCCATGAATTGGAAACATATTGATACCGTGAAAAATCACGAATATTTTTATAATAAAAGCTTACTCCTCTATGAATTCTATTAAATAAATTATATTAAAATATCAATTACACTCTCAATTTCTTGCAAAATTGTTTTCAATTGTTAAACATATTAGCACAACAGCTGATAAAAAAAACAAATTTGGCGCATAAGACGCATTGCATGTAACTTGAATTTAGAAACGCACAAAAAGTATCATACGCAACTACGCATGAACGCATGGTGTGGACCTTCAGCTTTACACTTTTGTATCCGTCGCATGTGTGGTGAAAAAAAGTCAGCTGTTATTGATGGCCATGGATGGCAAATCATATTTTATTTTCAATGTTATCGATAAATACGTTTGTGTGGTGGATTACTTTTTACTATGTTTTCGCATTTAAAAAGGTTTTTAATAAAAGAAAAAGCTTTCGTAATAAATATTGTATAAACTTTAATGAATAAAATACATTAAAATTAATTTTTAGCACAATTTAACAAGAACAAAATTTGCCATTCTAGTTATCGATTACTTTTATCTTCTGAGTGTCATCTTTGTTGTGTTTATTATTTTTTTTAACAAATACCATGAATTGGAAACTTATTGATACCGTGAAAAATCACGAATATTTTTATAATAAAAGCTTACTCCCCTATGAATTCTATTAAATAAATTTTATTAAAATATCAATTACACTCTCAATTTCTTGCAAAATTGTTTTTAATTGTTAAACATATTAGCACAACAGCTGATAAAAAAAAACAAATTTGGCGCATAAGACGCATTGCATGTAACTTGAATTTAGAAACGCACAAAAAGTATCATACGCATCTACGCATGAACGCATGGTGTGGACCTTCAGCTTAACATTGTATTCAAAGAAGTATTATAAAAGCATTTAAACATATGTATGTATCAGAGATCAGCAATGAGTAGTGAAAAAGTGAGTAGAGCTAAATCATGACTCAAAAATTCTTGTACTTATACGCACTCATACTTATTCCAATGTTATTCAAACTCATATTCACTCAAAAGTTTAATTTTATTCATCGTACTCATACTTAGCAACATGTGTAGTGTTTGATTTAGAATCTACTCAACTCAATGTGTATAGGCGAAGCAAAATGCGAGGCTGCCAGATTTGTCCCCGAAATAACAAAGTGACGATTTGGCAATTACAGTTTACTAAAGTTACATGTATGAAGTGGACGATTTTTCGGCAAATTTATCTGGCAGCGCTGATTATTATGTTGTGTGTTTTCTCTGTTGTGTTAAAACGGTAAATGGATGAGCTTAATGATTTGAATCATTATGAGTATTGTAAGTATTTTCCAAGGTATATTTACACAAGGTAGACTCATTTGGGAGTGTATACATGCTGCTCTATAAAAGGAACGGAGTTGTCAAAATTGTCTTCATATAAAAAAAAAACAATTTAACGCACACATGTACAAATTTTTTCTCATATACACGAAATTTGACGTTAAGCTTCCAAATAGGGGTAATCAGCTGACAAACATATGGGCCAACGAGTTTACCTTGTGTAAATATACCTTGGTATTTTCTTGAAATTATAAATCAAGCTGACGTCATTTATGAGTATGCGTATAATGTCGACGTCGCACTCATAAATATTTCTCTTCTGAGTATGAGTGAATCAGAGTAGTTTAGTTAAAATGATTTATACGCACTTATACTTACAATTGCATGAGTCAGTATGAGTAGCGAAAAAGCGATTCATTGCTGATCTCTGGTATGTACATATGTATGTAAATATGTATGATATACTTATATTATGATTTCTAATATTTTTATACTTTTAATAAAATGTATCGAAGTTACTAAAATTTCTATTAATTATTTTAATTTTATGTTACAAAAATTACAACTAACGGTGCGAAATATTCGCACGGGTCATCTAGTTTATTATTTAATTCAGGGAAGCAAGCAATAAGACCACCAAACCGCGTCAATTTGAAATAATGATGAATTTATGAATAAGCACCAAATGCACGTCGGTCGGCAAATACTTTGTGGCAAACGTTAACTGAAGAACTAAATATCAATGGACCACCTATTAGAGAAGCTGCAGGATGGAAAAAGTATGAAATATATAAACCAGTTAAAACATATTTGACTTCAAGTTTATTTTTAATAGGTTTAAGCCGATTTTAAAGTACACACAAAACATTTTCATTTTATTCGTCTTCGAACCACAGTGCCACAAAATCCATTTTTATTATTTTTTTTATTACAGAATGTCATAAATATATTTTTTAAACAATTTTCACAGCCAAACATAAACAATTTATTTATTTTTAATTTGACGTTTATTGACACTGAACAGCGTTGCCACGATTTGAAATAAATTGCGAACGCGATTGCGAAAGTCTAGCAGAATACCAATTTTCTTTCGCATCGCATTTCATTTGCGCATCGCATTGATTTTCGCATCGCAATTCAGAATAAGCCTCCAGCAAAATCGGTTCAGTAGGGAAAGAGTTATAAATCTAAATGTGAAACAACCACCCTAAAAAATTATCATTTTATTATAAAAACTAGCATAACTAATGGCGGAATGCCTATATTGATAAAAGATTTTCCACAAATATGACTATAAATAATACTGTTAATTTTCATGAAGATCGGTCTATAATTAACGATAGGCCTCATATAAAGCCCAATATCGTAAAACATTTTGTACGCCTAAAACGGTAACAAATATTGCTATTATAATAATTTTTGGTCTGTCAAAAATTTGTATGACTATAAATGACACTGTCAACTTTCGTGCCGATCGGTCCATAACTTACCATTAGCCTCATATAAAGCATACTCTCGGAAAAAGCTTAAGTACGCGTAAAACCTTTACTCTCTCAATCTGTGTTCTATTCTAATAACATTTGGTCAGTCATAGTTTTATAAGACAATAAATAACCTGTTAAAATTTTGTGAAGATCGGCCTATAATTTACCATATGTCCCATATAAAGACCACTCCGGCAAGGGAAGTTGAAAACGTAATTTGAGAGTCATATACAAGCCTTTGCAAAAGCAACACATATCTAGATTTATATAAAACTTAAAAAAGTTTAGGTTTTGGTGGTATTTTTAAGAAAATTCCCGCTAAATTAAATATTTAGCGGTTTCTAGCGGTTTTGAAGTCCGATTTGGCGGGAAGTGTTCAAAAAAAGTTGGCAACAGTGGGTGGCACCTTTACTTTAATTTCGACTATAGTATTAAAATAATTAAAAGAACGTTTTTCTTTTAAAGTTGTTTTTAAAAAGAAGCGACTTTAGCGTTCGACTATGATTATGGGCCATAGTGTTTTTCAATAAAAAGGGATAGCTAGCATAACTCTACCTCATGATGCGGTCACCTTTATAAATTCGCCTTGGTTCTCACCACAGCAAAAAATTACCAGATGCCGTAGTGATGCCACCTTGTAGTAATTTCAACTTGATTACTGTGACACAGTGTTGCCACTTTGTGGGTAATTACCTGAATTTGGTATAATTTTTACTATTGTGGGTAGAGCGTGGGTAATTTCCCTTAGGTGTAATTTGAAATTCTTACTTAAGATACCCAAATAAAGTCCAGATTCGATTTCAGTGATGACATTTATTTCTTTTTATTTCTTTTTATCAAAGTGTTTAAGAACCTGAAGTTTATAGAAAAAAGTTATTCAAACTAAAAACAATCATGGGGAAAGATATGTTTCCAATATTGCAACACATAATTAATTTAAATTTATCTTTCAACTTTTTAATGCTTTAGTTTGAAGAATATTTAACGCCCTGAATTACGAAAGGGACAGTTGTATAACCCTGCAGGCATTTTGTTTACTAACTAAGGTATAAGGGGTATTTTCTAAGGCCATGAAACTTAAAATGGTAAACCACACAAAAAAAAATTAATTTTGATCGCAGATTAATACACGGCATAACCATTTGAAAATGATTTCAAACAATTAGGCACCGCGCTTGTCCTTGACGAAACGCATTGCAGATGTCCAATTTTGTTTCTCTTCTTCGAGCATTGCTGGCTGCATGCCACGAATAAAATGATGAATGCCCTGAAGTCTAATTGACAGTTTATTTTTTTTAAGTCAACACATTGCCAGCATTTGTGAAAAAATAAGTTGAGTCAGTTTAATCACGAACTCGCATATAAGTTGCGAAAATCGATGGCAGAATTTCAAAACAAATTTGGATAATTTGGTGGCATGAATCTATTGATGATGATGTGCCTGAGCAAAAAGTGAAAGCAGTATGACAGTTCGTTTGACAGCTAGCCTTTCGTAAGGTCTATGGAGCTAAAAAAATTTAAATGAAAATATAATAAGGGAACTGAAAACAACAGAGCTGGACGACCTTAAAAATTAAATATTTTGTTTAAAATTTAATGAAAGGCAATTTTAAAAATACTTAACTTTTTCTTTGCAAAAGAAAACTACAAATATATCTTTTGACAGCTTATCAAGAGACTCGAACACACACGACACAATCGAATTGAAAAACTTACTAGCCAACTTGAAAATAACAAAATCTTTTCATTTTTGTTCAACCAACTCAACAACTGCCAAACTAATCAATTGACAGAGCCATACACGTGCTTTATTCGAAAATGCACAAGTATCTCAGTGTGCCATTAGTAAAAACTATGATCTCAAAATATTAGCTAAAATATTTAAAAAGTCTTCAACTCCACTCAAATCTTCTAGCTAGAAATATTTTAAGTAATGGTGGCCACACGTGCCTAATGAGAAGAGATACCTCAAGACTTATCCAAATAGAAAAGCGCTAAACACCTACGTATGTACATATGTTGTATGTATGCATGTGAACAGAAACCGTGAGGGAAACAAATTGCATCAAGCACTGGCAGGATATAGAAAAGCAATTAGAATAAGATCTAATTAATTTAAAATTACAGTTAGAAAACATAAACATCAGCCCCGGAGAGATATTGGTATCTTTTGACGTCATATCACTTTTCACAAACATCCCAGTTCATACTGCAATTAAGAACATTCGGTAAAAATTGCCGAATTAGCGGAAATTTGCAAAAATTTGCTAATCGCGACATGATAGCAAAGCTTAATAGTTATTAAAAATCGTTAAATCTGCAAAGAATCACAGAAAGAAATCGCTTCTAACACGAGCATGGCTAAAATTCGCGAAAAATTGCAAACTTGGAAACAAACTCTTAAATTTATTTGAAATCGCTTAATCGGTTAAAAATACAAAATGTCGGGGAAACAAAAAAAAAAAAAATTGCAAAAATAGCGAAAATTCGCGAACAATTTTAACATTTCAAACAAAGCCATACAATTTATTAAAAGTGCCTAAAACTATAGGGAATGGCAAAAATTCTATAAAAATTGCTAAATTAGCGGAAACTCGCAAAAATTTGCCAATAGCGGCATGATAGCAAAGTCTAATAATTATAAAAAATCTTTAAAACTGTAAAGAATCCGAAAACTTACAAGAAAAATTGCTTCTATATGTAACATGGCTAAAATTATTTGTCGTTGTTTGCTCTTACAACTTTTTTGTAATATCAAATAAATGTTTGTTCAAAAACTACTAAAATATTTGATTTTTTGTGTTCACACTATGTTCACATTGGACAAATATTTGTTTGCCGGCAAATACTTTTATTTGCTCAAAATCAGCTGTTATTTTATTTGACACTCAAAAATATTTTGTGTTCAGACTACGTTACCCTAAGTCTAGACGAGCAATTTGTTTGGCAATTATTGCCGTAGCAACTATCAAATTCTATTGCCAACACTAGATATTAACGTGTGGACTGCATAAATATATATTTGAACACATCTTCAGCAACAATTGTTATAATATATTGCTGAGCAATCATCTTTTAACACAAGCTGTCAAAATCAATTATCAGTTACAAAAAAGGAAAAATTTTAAACTAAAAACATAAAATTAAAATACAAAGTTTACAAATTAATAATAAAAAAAATAATTAAAAACAAATTGAAATTGATAATTAAAAACAAAGAAAATGTAAGTATTTATTTACATACAAATTCATGTTTTGTGTTTAGAAATACATTTGCTCCACTCTGAAAAAACAATTATTCGTGTTTTTGCTTTACATACATATTTTCTTAATAAAAATCCGTTATTTTTTGCTGCCTTTATGTCGCCTACTTATAATATTAATTTTAGTCGCAGTTTGTGTTTGAAAGCGTACGGTCAAAGCACAAATTATATGTCTGTGGGTCAAAGTTATTTAAAGTAAACAGGTATTAAAAAATGTATTCCAAACGGCATTGGAGAAGACTTTTATTACAAGACTTTTGAATAATATAATTTATTCCAAAGAATGAATTATTTAATTCATTCGCAGGATACATTAAAATAATTTATTACAATCCTAGGACATGGTCTGTGTTAAGAATAATGAATTCTGGAATCAAATATCATACAAGATATGTATGTATTACTTTCTCGATTCCTATTAATTCCATTTTCCCGCTGGGATATGGTTTGCTTAGTCTGCTTTCACACGTTTCATCTTTTGATGCTCAACTGTTATGTTTTTAGGTGAGAGAAGAAAGAAGAAAGGGGGTTAGTACGGAGACACAAAGCATATGGTTTGCTTAGTCTGCTTTCACACGTTTCATCTTTTGATGCTCAACTCTTATGTTTTTAGGTGAGAGAAGAAAGAAGAAAGGGGGTTAGTACGGAGACACAAAGCATATGGTTTGCTTAGTCTGCTTTCACACGTTTCATCTTTTGATGCTCAACTCTTATGTTTTTAGGTGAGAGAAGAAAGGGGGTTAGTACGGAGACACAAAGCATACAGAGATGAAAAAAATGACGTATGAAAAATGTCCAAATCATTTGCGAGGGCAGCTTTCGAAGAAAGAGAAAGAAAATGTTTTTTGGAAGTGAAGTGCCAATGTCAGCGATGCCAACTTAGTGCTTTTGGCACTATTTATGGTGCTTTTTGATGCCTCAATACGCCAAAATTTTATCCCTAGTGCCAAACTAAGAAAAAGCACTAACTTGGTGCTTTTACAATTTTTCGTTAGTGCCTTTAGTGCTTTTTACCATTTTTATTTTTTTCTTTAATTTTTTAAAACTTTGATTATAAAGAGGATGACTTAGATGAGATTTGCTATTTGGGGTACAATTTTAAGAAGGACTGCAAAGATTGATAGGCTTCCGAGCCATTTGGAAATTTTACAAAACGTCACACTTTTTAGCGTTGACAACATATTAAGCAATCGTAATAAAATTGATGTATTTGTTTGCAGTAAACATTTTTTTAAAGATGTAGACATAGAAAATAGAAAGACTTTAAAAACAATAAAAGAGCCGTAACTTGATATAAGCAAAGTGTTTAATAAATTAAAAACAGCTGACAGAAAATGCTTTTGTAACGAGCGTTGTTTAACGTGCCATTTTTTCATGCGCTTTAGTTTTCAAACACACGACACTCGTCTCCGGTTAACCGCGTGTTGTACACTTTTACCTGTAGTGCTATTGCAAAAAGGTTGACTAAGTATCAGAATACAAACATACATGTTTTTCTATTTTGCACCTTATGTGTGTTCTTCATTCAGAAGCGTACATAGGTTAAAATAATTGGACAATATCATATGCCGATTGTTTTACTAAACTTTGCACGATTTTAATATAGAATTATTTAAACGATAAAATATAAGGTTTTTTATTAAAATAAAGAATGGTCGGTCATTGAAAATTTTCGTTAATTGCAACAGGTACGATTTTTTCGAGCTCGCACTGTATGAAAATCCTTCACACAGCCGAATGCAACTTGTTTTGTGTTTAATTAAATTGTAAAAATGGCTTAGTGCTTTTTAACGCTTTTTTTTTGTTCGAATTAGTGCTTTTTAGTGCTTTTTTTAAATTTTAAAGTGCTTTTTGCTCTCAAAAAGTTGGCATCACTGGCCAATGTGTAAAAACAGGCCGCTACTATCAACACGAACTGCGTAATCAAAACAAAAAATGCAAAAAGGGCAGCTTTAGAAGAAAGAGACGGGGAAAAAACGCAAAATCTTCCGTGTCGTGACGTCTCTGTATGTTCTGTGACGGAGATGCCTGTACTCGGTCAATACGCTTTGTGTTTTTATTCGTTGGTATAAGCACAGCGATGGCTGCATGCAGGCCTGCCATTTTTGCCGATTTATCGGCATTTGCCGATTTTTTGTCTCTAAATTATCAAAGTACCGATTTGCCGATTTTTGCTCCAAAAATGCCGATTTTTTGACTAACACGTAAAAGGCGATTACTTTTTGTTTGTTTGATAATAGTGCACTAACTTTAAGCGATACTGAAACAGTTGTAACATTGAAAAGAGACAACTGTTATTAAGTTAGTTTTATTCAATATTAAATGCAGTGTTTGTAATGTGTGTTGGGTTAATACATTATTATTTGAAAAATTTTCCACTATTAAGAATTAAAGGCCAAAGCTAAAAAAGAAATAATTTTTAAGCCTAAAATAGTTCAGTTAAAATTTCTTTTTCTATTAGGAAAATATAAAACACTTTATATTTGTGTTTGAAAATGGATAGATAAATACTTACAAAAGAATAAAGGTAATATAAATTTATATTCACTATCAATGACTATAATTTTAATAATAATTACTTTGATAATTAAATAATTTTTTTTTTTAAGATTATAACGCAATTGAGGACGAAGTTAGTACATAAATTAAATAGCCAATTCTTATGTAAGGAAATTTAAATAAAGGGTGAGTTCCAAAACATCAGTTGCAAAGCAACTCGCTTTTTTAAGTGCTTTCTACCAAGCAACCTTGAAAAATTTTACAATGTTATCTGTACCAAAGTTCACTAAAAACAATATCGATGCGTACACAATAATCAAACTAGATATAGTTAAACTCTATGATACTTTTTTGACTTTGACTGCAAAGTATTATGATGTTTAGGAACTCAGCCAAATTTGCAAACTTTTTCGCAAAAAATTTCAGATTTATAACGTGAACATTTAATGGCAGCATTTGGTACAATTTTTGGTCCTTTCCACATTCTTCCGCAAATGTGAAAAGAATTTTTTAATGTAACAGAGTTTTGATGTTCACTGGAAAATTTATCTTTGCAAGTTATTCGTTTTTTAAAGTTTAAATTATTATTTAAAAATTAATAATTTAATCTGTTTTGATATTAATATTAAAACGGATTTAATAAAAATGTCAAACTCAAATATTTGTATATGGAATATACTTAATTATAAGATAACGTTCGCATAGAAAATTACATTTAAAGCAAAAATAAATTTAAGAATTTTGTTTTTGTTTTAAATTTAATTTTCTATGCGAACGTCGACGTTCGAAATCGATAAACAGGCAGTTAATCATTGGAATTACTCACAAATAATTTTAAATTTTCACAAGAAATAATGTTCACTTTATATTAAAATTATATTAAAAAAGAAGAATACAAAAAAAAAAGAAAAAATAAAACGGGAAAGTGAAGAAAGTTTGTTGAACGATCGCGGTGCTACAATCCTCAAAATAAAAGGGAGCCAATGTCGTCTTTGCAAGAATTAGAGGACGGAAAGAACCTCATTTTTATCTCACAGTTTATTTAAATAAATAATGAATTTAAATTAAAAAAATAAAATATTTTTATTTATGTCCCAACAAACACGGAGGTTTGACTTCAAATTGAAAATGATTTGAAATCAAACGTTTTCTCAAACGACAAACGTTTGATAATGATTTGAAAATCATAGCGTTCTCAACAAAAAGGGGAAATTATTTTCAAATTGAAAAATGCCTTTATTTTCAACTTGCTTTCAAACGTAATTCTCAAATGTTTTTCAAATGTGGATTACAATACAATGTGGAATATAAATAAAAATATTTTATTTATTTTAATTTAAGTTTATTATTTATTTAAATAAACTGTGAGATAAACATTCAGCACCATAGCTAAAAGATTAAATAATGTTCTTTCCGTTTCTAATTCTTGGAAAGACAAACTTCCTGCTCCCTTTTATTTTGAGGATTGTAGCACCGCGATCGTTCAACAAACTTTCTTCACTTTCCCGTTTTATTTTCCTTTTTTTCGTATTTTTAATCATTGTAATTACTCACAAATAATTTTTATTTTTCACAAGAAATAAGCTGTTCACTTTATATTAAAATTTATTTTTAATAGTAAAACACATGTAATCACAAAGTAAAAATGTAACTTTAATCGCCATTTTTAATGATACCATTTATTTTTCGCTTAAGTATTGCCAAGTTTATTTTTGATTTGAATTTAACATTTGACAAACATTTGACATCAAATTGATAAAACATTTGATATCAAATGTTTATTTTCAAATCATTATCAATTTAAATTTAAATGTTAAATCAAACAACTGAAAAACGTTTGAGAATTGGGTTTGATGTCAAATGATAAAGTCATTTCATATCAAAGGTTTGACTTCGTGTTTGTTGGGGTTCCACATTGTATTATAACCCACATTTGAAAAACATTTGAGAATTACGTTTGAAAGCAAGTTGAAAATAAAGGCAGTTTTCAACTTGATAATAATTTCCCCTTTTTGTTGAGAATGCTATGATTTTCAAATGATTTCAAATCATTATCAAACGTTTGTTTTTTAAGAAAACGTTTGATTTTAAATCATTTTCAATTTGAAATCAAAGCTCCTTGTTTGTTTGGATGACAGCTCCAGTGGCAGCGAAAATTGCATGCGAGTGGAAATTAGGCACTTGCATGCCACTTAATGTCAAAACGATAAGCAATGTTACCCTGTTAAAATTTAATGCAAATTTACTGGATTGTTGTACAATTGTAAATTATGTTTTAACTTGTTAAATGTATTATTATGATGAATTTTTTGAAACGCGCATTAATAAAAGCAAGTTTGTTAATTATAGAAAATTAATATTATATTAAACATTTTTTCATTTTTCGAATTTAGAACTATTACAAAAAAAAAAAAAAAGCTTTATAAAATAGACCTGAAATTCAACTCATAGAATAAATTCGAAAAATGAAAAAATGTTTAATATAATATAAAGTAACCTTCACAAGGAAATAATTCCTAGTTTCTAATTTTTTGAAAATTAATATTGTTTAAATAATGCTTATATAAATAAATAAAAAAATTTCCCCAAAAATGTGTCAATATGATTAACTCGGTAACTCTATTTTGTTTTCTGGTCCTTTTTTTTAATTTGAGAAGTAAACAAACTTGCTCAAGTTGACGCTTCCACGACATTTTAAAAATTAACTCGCAGTGGCCTATGTAAACACAAAAGCCAATGGCATGAGATTCGACTATTTGTCTGAGTTCATACGGCTCATCAGAGTTCCCAGTTGTATTTTAAGCCTTATCCCCAATTTGTGATTTTTCATCAACAAAAATCCCCAAAATAGCCATTTTCTTATCTTCTTATTTATTCTTTGAGTTCTACGTCTCTATGTACACATGTAAAGTATGTAACAAGGGTAACGTAAAAACGCAAAAGTAAAAATTTATGCGTCAATACATATTTATCGTTTTCAAAACTAGGGAATCCATAATCTTCTAATTCATAAGCCAATGCAATTTTGTTTTACGTGTTGTTTGTTAAAAAGTGCATTTAAGATTAATTGAATAAATTTGCCACAGCAATCTGCATTATTTTAAAGTGTGTATTTATTCTAAGAAGAGCTCCTAATAACTCATATTGTATTCTGTTGCAAATATTGATTTTGGTTGTATTCATTACAGAAAAAAGCTAGTTCAACAGAAGAAACGCTAGTTGGTACAAAAAGCATATTTAAACCTATTTCAACAATTGCTTGAAATAGTTTAAAACCGCAAAAAAGACTAAAATTTGTACCCACATCTTGACCAAATCGGTCTTGCCATTGCAAAAATTAAATTTATAATAATATATTATCCCCAAAAATCCCCAGACAAAAAAGAGATTTTCCCAAAAAAAACCCTTGGGGATGTTCACGAAATTTGTATCCCCCATTACAAAAAAATCCCCAATTTGGGGATAAATCCCCAAAACTGGAAACACTGCGGTTCATGTCTTATTGACAAGGTTCTTCCTTTTTCTTCTTTGAACATGAGTTGTAGTTCAAATGATTCATGTCATGTTGACAACGTGCGTATGCATGTGTGCTTTTGATATTGGAAACAAAAACAAAATTGGACAACGAATAAGAAAGCAAAACGTAAAGACAGTACATGCATCTGTGTACTCGTTTCTTTTCCCCTCGTCACTCTCGCCTATAATGTAGCAATCATGTCAAAAAGATATGAGCCGTATGAACACAGACTTTCGAACAAATTTTCTTTGATAATATGTATACAGTAGTGCCATGCCACTACTTGCATGTGTAAAGGCAGGGTAAACAACAACAAAGCAATGTTGTTTCCGAAATACCATGTAATAGCCTTTCAACATTTAACATTAAACATCAATTTGCGAAGATGTTGGAATTTTCCCATAAGAAATACATAGGGCTAAAAATCAAAATTTTTCAACATCTTTACAGAATGTTATAACATGTTTCCACGGTACGTGCTTCGCTCTCTATTCATGCTTCACATCCCAATCACTTGCATACATTTCGGAGGAACGCATGGAAGATGTTGAAAATGTGAAATACGCGTTCACAATTGAAACATCTACTATCAATAAAAAATGTCACCATTTCTAAAAAAAAACAAATTTTTTTTAAATACTTTTTTTCTACAAAAGTGCCAAAATTTTTTCACTTTGTTTAATAATTTTAGCAAAATAAGGCTTGCAAAAAAGGAAAAACCTGAGAAATGGCAACGCTGCTTTCAAATCAACTTCCATTTTGTTAGTGATGCCACAATAATAACAGAATTTATTGCCACTTTTCTAGTGATGACACTAAAAGAAATGAAAAATGTAAAAGGGAACAAAATGAGAGTAACATTCTGTAAAGATGTTGAAAAATTTTGATTTTTATCTCTATGTATTTCTTATGGGAAAATTCCAACATCTTCGCAAATTGATGTTAAATGTTGACAAGTGTGAAAAGGCTATAGGGATACAACAGAAAATAAAAAAAGACAATGAACTTAAAAGAAGACACACAAAACATTAATGCCAGTTAGGCCCAGAACAGACGGTAAAACGCAACTGCAACGAAACCCTTTATGCTGGGTACACACAGTGCAGCCTACATGCAATCTGTTTCAATGCAACCTCAAAATATCAAAGCGTTTTGATGTTGATGCAATCTGGAATGAATGAAAATGAATTTAATTCACTAGATTGCGTAAACGCGTTGCATAGTGTGTACCCAGCATTAGAAATTACTGTTTTGAAACCAGTTTCAATCGTTTTCCACACACCCGCAACCTAAATTTTACCCGAATGTAATGAAATTATCACAATCATTTCGATTTTCTTTGAGAACAGATGAAACGCAAACACGAGTTTCCTGCACGCCGGTTTCAATGCAACTGATTTCTAATGCATATCAAACCGGTCTCAAAATGGTCGCGTCGTGTGTGGTCCCTCAAAGGAGTCTATGGCATAAACTCAAATTAAACTCGAAAATAACTAGAAGTTGCAGTTTCGTTTCAGTTGCGTTTCACCGTCTGTTCTGGGCCTTACTGTGTTGCAATATCTAACCTGTGATATAATTTTTAAGTTTGTGTTTAATTTAATTTTTCATGTTTAATGTTTTTATGTTTGTCTTTTTGTAAGTAATAATTAATTGTTGAAAAATGTTTGTTGTAATAATATTGTTAAATATATTTCCTTTAATTTAAATAGACGAATCTCTTGATACAGTGAACATAACATTCACGAAACGTTGGGAAAATATGGATTAAATGCTGTTGTAGTTGTTTCTTTGGCCAGAGTGATGAATTTATGAATATTATTTTTGTCAAGCTAATAGGGCCTAAATTTCTTCAATGTAAATAAAATTCAATTTTTAATTACAATATTTTGTTCCCGACGTTTCGTCGATTGTTTGTCGACTTTTTCAAGGGATTGTCTATTTAAAAATTATAAAAACAATAAAATAAATACAATAATGTACCACATAACATTAAAGACTTACAATATGAAAAATTTAATCACATTAAAAAGTTTTAGATGTACTCAGGATCATACAAATATAAAAATTAATTTTAATATGTATTTAAAAAATACATATTACTTTAAACTTTAAATATATCACAGCTTAAAGGAGCGTATAGACGACATGTTTTTGTCATCTGACATGTCAAATTTCCCACTGCAAAACACATACATGTCGTGTGTTACCTTTTTAACTTTGCTTCTGTAAAAATCAGACGCAAAGTCATCTGACAAAATTTCAATTAGAGCGTGCTCTATTTTCTTCCGACAAACCATCTGACATCAGAAATCTATGCCGGGAAGAAACTGACAGCGGCGCCAACTATTGACGGAATCATTAGCCGGCTGAAGTTAATATTTTACAATACCAAGATATGTATGCTCATCTTACCATAGAATAGAATTTATGTAAATATAAACATAAAAACCGTTTCATTATAAAATTCTAAATTGGTATCTTTAAAATAAAAGAAAAAAATGTTAAGATGGCTAAATTATTTTACGGCGCAAATAAATATTTTCGTGGCGGCAGCAAGCTATTTTGAAACCGAGAACTACTTTGGTTTTTGCAATAACAATGCGAAAAAAAACCAGAGACAATGTCAGAAGCAAATTACATGTACGTTTGTGACCGAAAATTATAAACCTTATGTAAAACAGCAATTTTGACAGACATGAACAATTACATGTGACTTGAAAATTTGACATGTCAGATGACAAATACATGTCGTGTACGGGCGCCTTAAGTAATGGCAACAATATAGCTCGCATTTATTTTGTTCGTGTCTTCCTTCAAATTCATTGTTCTATTAATTTGTTGTTGGATTCTTAGGCTTTCAATTGTGTACCTCTTTCTTTCTTTATTTTCTTTATCTAGAATTTTTACATCATCGAACCTAATTGTGTGACCAGTATGTAGGATGTGTTGTGCTAGTGCTGTTGTCTCTTTTCTCCGCATTATGTCCATCTTGTGTTCTCCCATTCTTGTCTCCAGTGTACGTTTTGTTGTTCCTATATAAATTAGCTCGCATGGCTGTTTGTCATTTCCTTCACATTGTAATTCGTATACAATGTTACTTTGTTTTTGTTTATTAATTGGCGCCTTAACTCTAGAAAAAATTGTACTTAATGTCAAATTGGGTTTGTATGCAAAACAGATGTTTTTTGTTTTTATTGACGACCGTATATTATTATTATCGGTTAACCCAGGTATGTATTTTACACTGTAAAATTTGTTCTCTTCTTTTTCTATGTTTGCAGATTTGTTGTGTTTATTTTTGTCCTTATCCAATTGTTTAATCGTATTGTCTATCAATGTAGATGTGAGTTTGGTGGGGAAGCTATTGTTTTTTAAAATGTTTGTTATAATGTGTTTGTTTTTATTATGAAATTGTGTATCACTTATGTTGTATACCCTAGAAATAAAATTTTTTGCTGTGTTTATAATTTGATTTTTGGGTTGTGTAGCGTGGTAATTCATTAACCTTCCTGAAGATGTTTCTTAAGTGTACCAATCAAACAGAATCTTATTATTTTTGCGTATAATTTTTGAGTCTAAGTACGCGATTTCTCCGTTTTTCTCAATCTCAGTAGTAAATTGTATTTTAGGATGTTGTTTGTTAAGAATTGACAGAATTGTGTCCTTGTCATCTATGCAAGTTATCGCCAAAAGGTCGTCTACATATTTGGCGATATATTTAATGTAAATATTTTCATTTTCCAGTTCAGTAATTGCATCGTCAAGTAGGTTGTCAAGTATGATATCCGCTATAGTAGGTGATAGTGGGTTCCCCATTGGCATACCAAAGATTTGAGTATAAATGTTTTCACCAAACATAAAATAATTATTGTCATTTAGACAAAATTTGAGTATTCTTAAAAATTGTGAGCTGGACATCTTAGTATGATTTTTAATAATACTCCATTTTTTCATAATTGTGTTTATTGCCGTCTGAATTGGGATGTTCGTGAATAGTGAAATCACGTCAAACGATATCATAGTTTCATTACTGTTAATTTTCACGCCGCTCAGTTGCTCCTTTACCCGTAGCGAATTTTTAACATTATATTTGTCAGAAATTATGACTTTAAGAATATTACCAACGTATTTTGATAATTGGTAACATGGTACTTGAACTGACGACACAATAGGTCGTAAGGGTGTCCCTTCCTTATGTATTTTGGGTAAGCCGTATATTCTAGGTGCAGTAGCCGCAGAACAAAGAAGTTTACGTTTTTCAATTGTATTAATAATATTATTTTTGTAGAGGTCAGAAATAATGGTATTGTTTTGTTTCTGCAGTTTGTCAGTTGGATCTGCTCTTGAAATTCTGTAGGTGTTTTTGTCTCCTATAAGTGCTTGCATTTTCCCCTCATATTAATTTTTGTACATAGCTACCGTCTTATTTCCTTTGTGCGCCTGTATAATAATTATGTCGTTATATTTCCTTAAAAGTTTCTTAGTTTTCTCAAAAATTGTGAGGATAAACTTATCCCTTTTAGTATTTTTAATGCTTCTTTTAAAAGCGGATACATGGTTTGCTAATTTTGTTCTAGCGACGTCCTTTTCTTTATCAAAATTCCCATCCATGGCCTGTATACATTGCTCTACATCAGCTATTATATGTAATGGGGAGAAGTTATGTTTATCTATTGGTAATGCGAACTTTCTGCCAAGTGATAATATCCACTTACATTCCATCGGGATATCATATTTCGTTTTGTTTTCAAACCAGTGGTTTGTAAATACTAATTAAATTAAATGCATTTTTAATTACATATAGAACTTTAGGCCGTATTAGATAAAATAAAATAAAATCTAATCTAATAATTTGTTGTTAGTTCATATTTTAATTTTGAGTTGACTCTCTTTAGAGGAACCAGTGCGATAAGTATGAAGATTCAATAATTAAATAAATATAAAAAAATGTTTTTATGTGTTTAACGTCATAAACCAAAGGCCCTAGTTTTCTTTAATTGAATGTTTGCCAATTTTTGCTTACAATAACGCATTATTTTCTGTAACAGTGGTGCTGCTCAATTTTATATATAGATCACCATACAAACAGTCTTTCAGTATGAATTATCTGTATACAGTCATATGTGCATAAGACTTTTTAAATTTAATAAACAAAATGTATATATACTTTCTTTGTACTGTGCGTTGCACAGATGGATGTTTTCATAAATTGTTGAGCAAAAAATATACGAAGTAGTCCTACATACATCATTTAAAAGTCGCCATCCGAGCATTATAATATAATACTAAATTCTGAAAAGACTGGAAATTATCAAAATCGGCCACCTCGACGCCCTTCCTATACAATCCAACATTTTTTTCGCATAAAACTTTTCCTATTCAAGGAAAAGTCTTCAAATTTAACACATACACTTTCTAGAATAAACAAAATATGCATGCAACGTTTCATGAGCATCAGCCACGACCACCGCCCCAATACAAGTAAAAATAAAATGAGTCCAAAATGATCAAACATTTTACCCCCTTATTTATAAAAAATATTTTTGATTTATAAAAGGTTTATTTAACTAAATTTCATAGAAAATTCGTTTTATAAACCTGTTATAAACCTGAATTATGTTGTTATAAACCTGAGTGTTTGTAACAACCTTAAAGAACAAGTCGCACTATAAACCGTCTTATTATGTTGGTATTCAGATGGTTCAACTTATTTGATTTCGATCTAAATCATCTTAACAATTTTTTTTGCAATCGGCCCATATTTGATCATAGCTTCCAAAAATAGCTTTAAATGCCATAACTTTTTTATACATTTTGGTACATATTGACATTAAAATTGGCAAATATCATGACAATATGTTATGCTGGTAGGTGCAAAATTAACCATAGATCCCATATTAAATTCCATCTTAAAATCATAAAGATATTAAAATAATATTCGGCTTATCAACTTATCAGGCATGTTCTGAAATCACGGTGATTTCAAATCACGAACGATTTTGAAATCACCCGAGAAATATTTTGGTGATCTGAAAATCATGATTTTTTTAATTTTTAGTCGTGATTTTAATTTTTCTAAACCACGAGAAAACAACTGTGCGCTTCTTTTTAAAATGTTGCCATTCATTTAAGGGCATAATAAACCACACAAAATGCTTGGCAAACACACACATTGTTTCCGTTTGGGGTTTACCAATAAACAACACAAATATTCTCCGTACAAACATTAATTTTCATTTTTGTTTTGTTTTTAATGAATGCTGATGCCAAAAGTGCTGTGGTATTTTTGTTGCTTTTTGCTTAAAACGGAGAAGAAATTATTAAATAAAGGCAAAAAATTAAAACTGATTTAAACAACGAGCTGTTTTGTGGCAAGCAATACTACTAAAAAAATTTAATTTAATATTAAAAATTAATTGAATTGAATACATTTAGCATTAGACGCCACAAAAAGTTTGAAAAATATCCAACATGTCTGCCAAATATTAAAAATTTTTAATATTTCTGCAAACATTGCTTCAAATGTTTGTCCAAACAGCAAACACCCCAATTAACAACACAAAATGTATGTACAAACGTAAAATTTTGACATGTTTGCCAAGCCATTTGTGAGGTTTATTATGCCCTTTAGGATGTATGGCTGCCATTTTCATTTATTTTTTACCTTCGTATGTATATTAAAATTTAACCAATCAAACTTCATAATTATCGTTTACTTTTAGTTTTTTTTTAACAAATTAATTTAATTGTTATTTTTAATGTTTAATTTAATTGAAGAAGTCATATGCTAAACGAATTTAAGACTTCTTTTCTCTGGCAACCATTGACAAAAAGTAAATCACGAACAATGTAAACAAACTAAAACAGCGTTTGCAAAAAATACAGCGGCTTCCTAAATTTGTAAATTTAAAGGTTCTTCCGTGTGAAATAATTAATTTTAATGAAAAAACAAATCTGGACAGATCATTTAATGTGTATGTGATAATTTTATTAAAGATTAAAAAAAAAAAAAATGCTTAAAAAACTTCAAGTGATTTGAAATCGTCATGCTGTAAGCTAACCGGTTTAAATCATTTTACCAAAAAGTGATTTTCAGAACCTGTATATCATATTTCCGATGTGCGAAAGAATTCTTTCTTTCGAACAACTACGTTTAAAACGAAAAACCTTGTAATAATGCTAATTGTCATTTGAAGAGAAAACACAACCTACGAATAAGTGGAATGCTCTGTTTTTAACACCTGGCACAAAGTTTGTTCATCATCATTAGAGCTCATCTTTTAACGCTTTTTATGTTATTTTCTGACATTTTTTTTAACCGATTAACAGGCGTACCTAAACAAGAGCGGAAGGCGGAACGTTTTCTTCCGCTTAGCTTTTACGATGATATGCCATACCTAAACAAGAGCGTCAACGTTGTGCCAAAAACAGTAGTGTTAACTTTCTTGTTTAATAAAACCCACATAATAGAAATAAATAGAAGAGAAAAAACCGCTATATTGACAAAAAAACAGCTAAATTGCCATTATTTATTAACAATAGCGGCCAACTTCACTATTAAACGTGCTGTCAAAATCGGATTTTCCAATTGTAAAGCGTTGACGCCGCGCTATTTAGGGATGCTCATACAAATTGTATGGGCATGAGAATTTTTGATAGCTAGAAAACGCTTTCCGCTCTTGTTTAGGTATGGCTGTAAGCAATTTCAAATAAATTTTAGGTTTGTTTTCAATTTTTCGAGAATTTAAGCGGTGTTCGCGATAAAAGTATTTTGTTCCTGTAAGTTTTCTGATTCTTTACAGCTTTAACGATTTCAAATAAATATTAGACTCTGCTATCATGCCGCTGTTAGCCACTTTTGGCGAATTTACGCTAGTTTAGCAGTTTTTACCGAATTTTTGCCATTGCTTATAGATTTAGGGACTTTTAATCAATTTTATGGCTTTTTTGAAATATTAAAAATTTTCGCTATTTTTGTTGTTTCTTTGTTGCTCTTTGAGGCAATCGTCTCGTTTTAAAAATATATAAACCGAAGTCTCCTATTTTACAGGGCAATATTAACACCTTCAATTTATACGGGCGAAAAGAGCCAACGTCTCATGTCATTAGAAATGCCTGAATTTTTTAGAATAAAACATGCTTCCCTTTTACAGAGCAAAACATTATTAAGAAACGAACACCATATGAACTTTTTAAATAGAAATTTTTATGTAGAAAGGAAAACACCAAATTCAAATTTCTTGATAGTTCTCAATTTTTGAATTCGCCTTGCACACATATAAATTCTGTGTGAATTCAACACAGGTAAAAAGAACAAAAACAAAACAAACTTAAACATTTTGTTTAACACATTTTTCTTATTGCTTTTGCAAAATGTTTTTATTTTTCTTAAACTAAAAATTTTTAAATTAATTTTTTTTATCGATTTTGGTTCGTTTTATCAAAATATGTACATTAGGGATATAACTTTTTAACAATTTTTTGAAATATCAAAATTGGGATAGCACAGTCCGATAGAGCATAAAGAACTATAAAGGAACGTATATTTATTTTTTCGCTAAGGTCAAAAAAGTTCACGCACCAACCGCGATGAAGTTTTGAAAATTTTTAATTTTCTTTTTGGTTATGAAAAATTAATAATATATAGAAACTGGGAATTATTTCCTTCCGAAATTTAGTTCATAGAATAAATTCGAAAAATGAAAAATGTTGAATTAATAATATATTTATTTAAAACAAAAAATAGCTCAGGTATGAAATTTCATTAATATTTAGAGATGGTAAGAGATTTTTCCGCAAACCAAAACGTATCTTTAACCTTTTTTAACGAAAAAAAAATTAAAAATGAACAAAAACCATCGTATAAAATTATGGATATTCAGTACTGCATTGGTTTAGAAAAACCAATTGGTGCTTGAACTTTTTGACAAAAATTACAAAAGATTATGATTTTCGTGTTTACTGGGACATGGTTGACCTCATGGTACTATGCCAAAAAATTGGTTATACCCCTAATGTACATGTTCGTGCAAAATTTTAGATTCCTACGGTCAAAAATTGCGATTTTATAAACGAAATTCAAACGCAAATTACACCTTGTTGTTATTAATTTTGTAAAGTTTTTTGCTTCTTCTGTAAAAAAAATTAAAAGTGTAGTTACGTCTGTTTACATTAAATACGACGATATGTTCATGAAAGAAAAGGCCCGATTACAAAGTATAGGGTTAAATGCTAGCCCCCGTATTCATAAAAAATTAAAATGGATTTGAAATGCAATTTAGGAAAAATTTGTATGAAAATTTTGGCTTAAAACACATTTCAAACTTATTTTATTTTTATGAATACGGCAGTAGAAGTTTAACAAGTTAAAACCTGGAAAAATAAACTTTGGCATACAAATATGTCCATGAAGAAAAAGGAGACGCCAACGAAGTAGCGGGTTAAATGCTAGTTTTATATAAATTTACTATCAATAAATTAACTACATATTCCGTAAAAAGAAAGGAATATTCAGTTATTTTATTATGTATATTCAGTAATTTTCGTTTACTACACAAAAGAGCCGAATTTCTAAAAAATACTAGACAGACACCTGTCCGCTTGTTTTTCTAATGAAACACAGAACATTATTATTTACTTAACCCGTTATACCCTTTGTACACTTGCATACATTTCGGAGGAACGCATGGAAGATGTTGAAAATGTGAAATACGCGTTCACACTTGAAACATCTAACATTTACCATTAACAAAAAATGTCACCATTTCTGAAAAAAAAACTTTTATTTTTTTAAAATACTTTTTTTCTACAAAAGTACCAATATTTTAAGAGATAACACCAAAATGTTTTTCTAATTCATTTTGTTTAATAATTTAAGCAAAATAAGGCTTGCAAAAAAGGAAAAACTTGAGAAATGGTAACGCTGTTTTCAAAGCAACTGCCATTTTGTCAGTGATGCCACAATAATAACAGAATTTATTGCCACTTTTCTAGTGATTACACTAAAAGAATCGAAAAATGTAAAAGGGAACAAAATGAGATAGTAACATTCTTATAAATGTTTATTTTTAGCCCTATGTATTTCTTATGGGAACATTCCAATATTTTCGCAAATTGATGTTAAATGTTGACAAGTGTGAAAAGGCTATTACACACGTTTGTTTTACTTTTGTTCTACTGACAACCAGCAGCCGTATTCTGTAATTCACTTAGCTTAAGCTAAATCTCGATCGCTAAAATGCCTTATGGCGATTTCTTTTCTGAGAAATATGTTGTATTAATGTAACATGTTCTACATTTTTGTGTTCGTTTGTACAAACATTTTGAATTTCTTTGTGAATAAGTTGATGAAAAACATGCAAAACATTTGCATATTTTACCCTTATAGCCTTTTTACACTGATCAACATCTACCATCAATTTGCCACAATTTCCGAAGATGTTAACATCTTTCCATAAGAAATACATAGGGCTAAAAACCAACGTCTTTCAACATCTTTAAAAGATGTTCCTATTTCATTTCATTCCATCCTACATCTTTCGATTATTTTAGTGTCATCACTATAAAAGTCGCAATAAGTTCTATTATTATTGTGGCATCACTGACAAAAAAAAATTTTTTTTTTGAAAGTATCCAAGGCGAATTGACTAGAAGGTGGGGTCAAGTCAACATATGGTGTTTTTTTTCGGTGGTCGACTTGTCAAAGTTTGTATACAAACTAGTTTTTTATGTAAACAAACCTGTTTTTTTTACTAGCAATATTTTTGACAACCCGACCACAGAAGCATTGTAGTTGTAGAGTTGGCCTCACCTTCTAGTCAATTCGCCTTGAAAGTATCGTTACCATTTGTCAAATTTTCACTTTTATTGTAATGTTATTTTGTTAAGTATTTGTAATATTTTTAAAAAAATGGAACTTTAAATACATTTTTGTGTTTTCTTTTTAAATTTTGGCACTTTTGTAAAAAAAAATTTTTTAATTTAAAAACATTTTTTTTTCAAAAATGTTGACATTTTTGTTTGATGGTAGATTTTAGATGTGAACAATGTAAACGAGTGTTTCACTTTTTCTACATCTTTGATGATAGATGTTAGATGTGGATCAGTGTAAAAAGCCTATTACTTCTATTAAAGGTGTTCATATTGCCCTGTTATTTAACTTTGGTAATTACTACTTTGTTTGTAGAACCAATGTTTTATTTTCTTTGTCATAATTCATACCGCTCATAATTTTGTTAAAATATTGTTTTAAAACAAAATATAAAAATATTTACATATTAAAATGAAAAAAGTCTATGCATATAATATACAGTATATTATAAAAGTCTTTGCGTTTGATGCGAAAACTTTTATGTGATCTAAAAAAAAATATATGCTCTATTCGACTGTGCTATGCCATTTTTAATATTTACAAAAATTGTAATATGTATGGATTTTTCTTGCTACACTTAAAGAATTGATACTTTACTTGAATAGATTATGTGAGTTTTTAAGTGGGTTTAGGATCTAAAAAAGTGCTAAAAATGCTAAATAATTATAAAAATGTGCTAAACTAGCACTTTGCACTTTTTTTTTGAAATTCTTAGTGCTAATTCAGAAAAAATGTGCTAAATTTAGCACTAAAAGTGCCAAACTGTGCAAGCCTTAGTCGCAGGCGTATTTTAAATTCTCCAACCACGATAAGGGCACGATTGTTAGATGTGACGATTTTTCGTCATTTTGACGACTTTTTTGAGAAAATACAGTAATACTACATTTACCTAGCATTTACACATGCCACTGCCAGTTCGAAAAACTCAATACACTCACACTTTTTTACTAATACACTCACATTTTTCGTAATGGCAGCTCCAGTGGCAGCAAAAATTGCATGCGAGTGGAAATTTGGCACTTGCATGCCACTAAATGTCAAAACGATAAGCAATGTTACCATGTTAAAAATTTAATTCACATTTACTGGATTGTTGTCAAATTGTTATTGAAGTTTTAACTTAATAAAGAATTATTATGATTAATTTTTTAAAAACGCGCATAAATAAAAGTAAGTTTGTTAATAATAGAGCATTAAAATCGTTAAAATAATGCTAATATAAATAAATTAAAAAATTTTCCCAAAAATGTGCCATTATGATTAACTCGGTAACTCTATTTTGTTTTCTGGTACTTTTTTTTTAATTTGAGAAGTAAACAAATTTGCTCATGTTGACGCTTCTACGAAATTTTGAAAATGAACTCGCAGTGGCATGTGCAATCCACTGTTGCCAATTTAGAGATTTTCCCGCTAAATCTAGCGTTTTTGAAATGTCAATCGCGGGAAAAAATACGTTTTAGCGGTAAGCGGGAAAACTAGCGATTCTCAAACAAATCTCAGTGGCTAATTTTCGCTACAAAAACATTTATAAAATTTTAAATTTACAGATTTTATACTTTTTCTTTTTAAGATTTTTTGTTTTTCTGGCTCAAAACGACTTGTTAATGTTCGGGGTTTAACGTACTTTTAGTGAACTGAAGATTTTATGTGACATTTTTTCCGATTTTCAATAAGTATTTGTCTAAAGGCTCAGTTAGCCGGGAGTAATAGTAACAGTAACCTTACCGTAAAAAAGTAAGACCAATCTATTTCTTACAGATTGAGGCGTAACATCTTACTGCTAACTGTAATCGTTATAATTGCTTTACATACAACAAAATGAATCAACTGATTTTCAACGTTACTGTTACTCCTGGCTAACTGAGCCTTTATTTGCATCTTACTAATTTTATCATATTGTTTAAAATGGCAAATAATTGTAAAAAATAGCGTATATGTTATACACTTTTTTGCGTTTTTATAAAGCAATTGGTATACCCTCCACCACAACTAGTTGTGATAAGGGTATACTAAGTTTGTCATTCCGGATGAAACTGTTTTAATATTCATCTAAGACCCCATATGGCATATATATTCTGAGTGCTTGAGGAATTCTAAGTCCATTAAGCCATGTTCGTTTGTCGAAAAATGATAAATATTGGCATCAAATTGTTTCTAGTTCTCCTAAACAGTTTGGGGTTGAAATCCAGCAAAATCAACTCAGTAGGAAAAGAGTTATGAATCAAAATGTGAAACAACAACCCTAAAAAATTTATCTATTTTTTTACAAAAACTAGCATAACTATTGGCGGAATGCACATATTGAAAACGATTTTGCACAAATTCATTGTATATGACCAAAAATCATATTATCAAATTTCGTGAAGATCGAACCATAATATACCATAGACCCCATAAAAAGCCCACTAACAAAAAACACTTTAGTACGCCTAAAACGGTAACAAATATTGCTATTGGTATAAATTTTGGTCTGTCACAGTTTTATATGACAGTCAATTACATTGTCAACTTTCGTGCCGATCGGTCCATAACTTACCATTGGCCCCATATAAAGCCTTCTCTCGGAAAAAACTTTAGTACATGTAAAACCGTAACGCTCTTAATCTGTGCTCATTATAATAAAATTTCGTCAGCCATAGTTGAATAAGACTATAAATTACTTTTTTAAATTTCGTGAAGATCGGCCCATAATTTACCTTAGGTCCCATATAAAGACCACTCCGGATATTTTCTAACTGTATGTATAGGACATCAAAGATTCGGCACAGCCGAATACATCACTATATCCTTTTTGGGAATAAAATAGATAGGTAAGTTGAAAACCTAAGTATGTAACGTAATTTGAGAGTCGTATACCCTTGAAAAAGCAACCTACATAAGTATATCTAGATTTATATAAAACTTTTAAAACTGTTTAGGTTTTAGCGGTATTTTTAAGAAAATCCCCGCTAAATTAAATATTTAGCGGTTTCTAGCGGTTTCGAAGTCCGATTTGGCGGGAAGTGTTCAAAAAAAGTTGGCAACAGTGGTGTAATCACAAAAGTTAATGGCATGAGATTCGACTATTTCGAACAAATTTTCTTTGATAATATGTATACAACAGTGGCATGCCACTACATGCATGTGTAAAGGCAGGGTACATTAGGCCGAAATCTTGTAGATTTGATTTAAAATCATCTTCGAAATCTAGTGCGTTTACATTATACTTTTTTGACATTAGCGAGATTTTGTTTTTATAACAAAACAGCTGACTTAAAGTTTTTTCATTACACATACAAACACAAAAAGAAATATACATTTAAAAATTTGCACTACCTTTTATTAATAATCAACGATAATTATTTTATCAATATTATTCGTCTTTTATATATTTTTAAAGTTTTTATTAAACTTTTTAATTTTTTTTTTTTAACAATTTTTGTTTTGTCTTTTTTTTAATGTCATTTTTTCTTGTGCTTTATTGAAAAAACCATAGTTGCATCATTAAGTACTACTAGATTTTGAGTAGATTTCGTCGAAATCTAGTCACGAAGTAGATTTTGTTTTGTATGGGAAATCTAGTCAAAAACAACTAGATTTGGCTCGAAATCTCGTAAGTACTATTTTTGTCGTAGGTGTAAATGTAGTATAAAATGACGATTGACGATTTTTTTTTACTAAAAGTAATAGTGTTTTGGCGATTATCTTGCATAAATAACACACTTGCAAGAAATATTTACAATTATATTGAAAACAGTCCAAAACGTAACAATCAATTTTTCGAAACACAAAAATTATTATAAATTAAACAAAAAAAAAAATTCTGCCCCCATCACATACCTGATGGCTTTCATTAGTAATTTGAATTCTACAATTATATGATAAATACACTAGATCGCCCTATTTGCGTCGTTTCGATCTGCGTCGCTTTTTAAAATTGGTTGAATCCGATTGACGTCGCTACATACGATTGGAGTTTTTTACTGAAGTCACAATCACATGTGAAAATTTTTTTTCTATTTCCGTGTAAAAAGGATTCCCATTTTATTCTAAGCATAGTTGCGCGTTAGAACGTAAGAAGTTAGTTCTTAATAAAAAGTTGTGTGAGAATTAATGCAAAGAAAAGAAAATGCATTAGTTTGGAACTAAAATTAAATTTTATAAAACGTTTCAAGTCGGGTGAAAAGGCTGTTTATAAAGACAGAAGCTCTGGTTTTGCACCTTCAACAATAAAAACAATTTGAAACAGAGATAGCACTAAAAATTAATCATTAAAAAATAACTTGAGTTAATAGCAAATGGGATTCTTTTTTTATTATTTAATGTTTTTCTAAATATGGATAAAATAAAAAAATAAATTGTTGTTTTTATGAAAATTATATTTTTTCTTATGTACAGGGTGGCCCAGAAAGACCGAAGTGGTGTAGCGTAAAAGAGCCATTGTGGCCCTCGCAGTGTACGCTCTGGCTCCATCCTGTTGGAACCATATTTGCAGATGGTTTTCCACGGCTGGCCTTACAAAATTTTCCAACATGGCCCGATATCGATCACCATTGATGGAAATGGCGACACCTCGTTCATTTTCAAAAACATATGGGCCAATGATCCTTTCTGAAGAAACACCGCACCAAACAGTACACTTAACTCGGTGTTATTGTCGTTGATGAAGTACTCTCGGGTTTTCCGTAGCCCATATCCTACAGTTTTGCTTGTTAACGAACCCATTAATTAGAGATGGGCTTCGTCACTCATAACTAAGTTATGAACACAATGGACCGTTGATTTGAAAAGAAAATTTCAACGATTTGGGCACGTTGTTCAGTTGTGTATGGCTCCATTATAAATTGTCCAAGTCTTCTTTACAAAATACTGAAAAGAAAAGAATAAAAAAGTTATAAGGAATTCACACCACTTCGGTCTTTCTGAGCCACCCTGTATTTCTTTTCAAATGATAAATATACTTTTACTTATTTTTTATAATACCTCAGCCCACTTGATGAACTAAATTGAATAACACGTAACCATATCACTTTTTTTTTTATCATAAACAGAATTTTTTGCTAAAAATGTTTATATTTTTGAACCAATCAATAAAATGAGTGCAATAAATTTTGCCTATGATTTGTAAAATATAAATATTTGACGATTTTGTTAATTGTTCGTGACGATTTTGACAAAATTTGGTTAAAATGTTTGACAATTTTTTAAGAAAAAAGCATAACAACCCTGGATAAGGGTGATCGAATCGCCAATAGTGCTGAGAAATTATCGATAGTCCTTAAATATCGATTGAAAAAAGAAAATCAATATCGATATTATTATTTAAAATACAGCTGCTATGAAAACATGTAACAGCAGCTAGAATCACATAATTCATAATTCGCGCTGGATGTAATGTAATGACGACCATTAGAGGAAAAGACCTCTAGACCATTACCGTCGAGCATCAAAAACAATTAAGAAATTATCTAAAGTTGCGAAAAATATCTTAGAGTCCCTGCTCCTTCGGTGCTATTCAGCTGCCGGTGAATTATTAAATAACAGGAGAAACTGCCTTAAGCCAAATAAGGTGGACTTGCTTTAGTTTTCACAAAAAATTAATTTCTTATCAAATAGTTGATGTCTTTTTATTTTGATTTATGTATTTCTTAAACATTATTTTTTTACTAACAACCATTTTTGTTTCGTAAGGAATTCTTATATGAATAAAATTTTTGTTTAACCTTTTAGTTTAGATCTAATTATTTACTTTTATTTTTGTTTTTTTTTCAAGTTATGTTTATGGTTTTCTTTTCAAATAAATCTTAACGTATTAAATTTGAACATACTTTTTACATATACATACATATGTATGTTGCAGGTAGAATCAATTCTTAAGCGGGCCTTATTTCGTTGTTTTATTTAGTTATTGAAATTAATATCAGTTGTTATAAAAATGTAATATGTACTTAAAAAAAGAAAAAAAAATATTTTTAAGTGACAAAAGCGGAATTTTTCAAAAACTTTCATCTTAAATAACGTGCTTCGCTCTCTATTCATGCTTCACATCCAGCGTGGCCATTTTTTGGCATTTTTGCAGCTAGTATAGCATTTTTTTGTCTGATTTAGCTGCAAAATTTTTATTTCGCAGTTAGCATTCTTTTAACCATTTTTTAACTACATATTTAGTAGCATTTTTTAGCATTATTAAATTTAAGAGTATTCAAGTAATCTTTTTTTGAAAATCTACCACACTTTTTTGTTGAATGCATATACAAATCTTTTAAAATATCTCTCATATCATATTGTTTTAAAATTTGAACAGCTTGATCCATTAGATCAGTCATAACCACTCCATAAGCTGTTATGATACTTGCTATTTTTTGTATTTTTTCTATATTGGAGTACAGTGCAAATATATTTGCATAGGAAAACTGACTAAGTGTAAAGAGTATGATTATATCATAAAAAATCTTGAAATGTCAAACAAATATACATGTGTTATCGATAAATAATCTAAGACTGTCAAAAAAAATATAAAATTTTTTAACTTAAAATTGACATTTCCAGATTAATTGTTAGCACTGTTGCCAATTTTTTTAGTTTTTGATCGAAAGAAACGGTTTTTAACTTTTTTTTTTGCGATTTTTAGCTTTAATGACGGTTTTTTGTGGGGGAAAAACGTGGGCAGTATTGTTTGTTTTGTTTACATTTTATCAAATTGTATTTCTTGTTCTTTCTCGCATTTGTTGTTTCATTCAGGCAATCCCAAAAAAAATCCAATACAAAAAATAGCAAGTATCATAACACCTATAGACTCGCGAGCAGTCAATACTTGTATTTTTCACATAGACACGTCGGCAATTCACATGTATACAACACCTTTGTTCGGGCCACTCCATAGTATCGCAAGGCAGTCAATAAACCTATTTTTTGACACAGACACGGTCGGCAATTCATATGTATACAACAAATTTGTTTGTTGCTTGGTTATCACTGCATTAGATTCATGTTAAGCTGAAATACGAATTATTTGCCAAACAATTATCATAATTTAACAAATACTTACTTTTTTGTGCAGAAAATACTAATAAATGAAAATTAAGTCTGGGTTCACACTATGAAAGTTTTCTTTCAGAAAGTCTGAGTTTATCGGTGAGAGAAGAGATAAGCAAAATTTGTTCTTTTCCACTGTCACTAAAAAACTCAAACTTTCTAAAAGAAAACTTTCATAGTGTGATCCCAGACTAAGCTGACATTTTAAAGAAGAAATGATTGATTTCACTGTAGAAGAAAGTACAACAACATGGATATAGGTTTTAAGTGGTATAAATTTCTTAAAAACGAAATAGAATGACGTTAAATTGCTGAAGAAGATTATTCATTTGATGATTAAAACTGTTATATAAATTTTATTGAAATACTAAATAATAGCCATTTATGCGTTCCTTTGATTTTTTGTTATGGTATGGTATCTTTTGTTTGAAAAGTTTTTATGTACATACGTATATAAAGACTAGTGCTGGAAAACTATCGATAGTCTTAAAATATCGAAAATATCGATAGGAAAAATATATACATTTCGATATTTTACAGCTATTAACACATCTAACAGCAGCTATACACACAGTTTTTTGTCGCAAATTTTTACTTGCTATCAGGGTTGTTAGGCTTTTTTCTTCAAAAATCGTCAAAAATTTTAGCAAAATTCGTCAAAACCGTCAAGAACACTTAACAAAGTCGTCAACAAATCGTCATTTATTTAAATTTACAAATTAGAGACAGTTCATTGCATTGATTGGTTCAAAAATATAAATTTTTAGCAAGAAATTCTATTTATGGTAAAGAAAGTGATATAGTTAAGTTTTATTCTATTTATTTCAGCAAGTGTGCTGAAATATATTTATCATTTGAAAAGAAATACACAAGAAAAAATATATTTTCATAAAACCCTAACAAAAATTTATTTATTTAATTTATCCATATTCACAAAACATAAATAAGCACGTCATAAAAAAATCTTAATAAAAAATTAAATATAATTTACTATTAACTCGAGCTATCTTTAAATGAATAATTTTTAGCGTTTTCACTATTGCAAATTGTATTTACTGTTGAAGGTTCTATCTATATCAACAGTCTTTTTATTTCGTCCAATTTTAGAGCCAAACAAATGCTCTAGCAGTATCGATGACATTCATATAATTGTAGAATTCGAATTAATAATGCTTCTAATGAAAGCCACCTGCTTTGTGATGGAGGAAGAATTTTTTTGTTTAATCTATATGTATATATAAAAGAGTTGCGTGAATGATTGACTCATTCATCATCGCCCAGCCCAAACCGCTGACCCTAGAAACATGAAATTTGGACAAGCGATTGGTCACTCCCCAAATCGATCCACTAAGACGGGATTTTCCGAAATTCGAATGTTTAGGGGGTAAAAATGGGAAAATTCTGTTAACTTATATCTCCAAAACTAAAAGAGATGCAAAATAAAGGTAATACTTATCGGTGTTCTTTAGAAAAATAAGCGGACAGGTGTCTGGTACTTTTTTAAAATTCGGCCCTATTAGGGGGTAAACGGGTAAAATCTGAATTTTAGTACTTTTTTGCCATCTATTGAACCAATAAATATAAAAAAAACAAAGTTAATACCACATTCGAAACTAATAAAAAAAAATAGGTTTACAAATTTGGTACTTTTTCGAAATTCGAACATTAAGGGGTGAAAATCGTAATTAATTTTGGTACTTCTTCTACAAACCATTTTCCTCCATTCATTGACATATTCGTACTAAATTATGGGCTGTCACTACAATACTGAAATTTTTGATACTTTAATGGGGGAAAAATATTGTACCCAAAGAAGGAAATACGGGAAATTTGATATTTTTCTTCAGCTTTTTGGTTCTACCAAAGTAGCGTGTTAAATGCTAGAATTTAAGCAAGTTTAAACTTAGAAAAATATACTTTGGCATAAAAATATGTCCACGAAGAAAAAGGAGACGCTAACGAAGTAACGGGCATATGCTAGTTTCCAATAAATTTGTTTTTCGAAAAATTGATTTTTACGCTTTGGACTGTTCCAAATATAATTGTTAATATTTCTTGTAAGTGTTTTACTGATGCCAGAAAATCGTCATAACACTATTACTTTTAGTAAAAAAATCGTCAATCGTCATTTTACTGTTTTTTCTCAAAAAAAATCGTCAAAATTACGAAAAATCGTCACATCTAACAACCCTGCTTGCTATTATTAATTCGCGCTGAATTACAGCAATAAATACAAACAACAAGAATGGCAAGTGGATTGCTTAGCAGTGCTTTTTACTGCTAATTAAAGGCCTTTAAGTCGAAATTTGTACATGTTTATATAGGGACTGAAATGTCAAATATTTTTGTAATGTTGTAAAAAAATGCAAACCCAAATGCAATTGCAAGCATAGGACAAAACAATGAACGACCATTAGAGGATAAGTCCGCTAGATTGAGTACCTCTTTGGGTTTAGAATTAAAATTTTTTTTAAGTACACAGAAAAAATTTTTTTTCCAATTCAAACAAAAAATTTGTAGAATCAAACAACTTTTTGTCTGAAATCGGTCCTATAAACAAATTCGCATATTCAAACAATTTATTTGCATTTTGTTTATTGAAAAAAACACCGATTTTTTCAAACAAATAATTTAACTGAATCAAACAAAAAGTTTACTGAAATTCATATAAATTTCAAACAAATAATTTTGCTGAATCAAACAAAAAAGTTTTTGCACAAGCAATGACGCGCACACAAGCAAGCACTGTTGGAGAAGATGAAGCAGAGCGGCTGGCTTTGAGACACATTTTTTTTTGTTGGAATAATTTTTGAACGAAGTCTTATTAAAACACACAATGTTTTTCTTCATCACTCACTGTTGCTGCATCCTTTCCTTTGCTAATGAAGAAGAAATGTAACCAAAAACGGCGGCAGACCGACTCGATATGTTTTGCGTCATCATTCTATTTTCGTATTTGATGTATTTAAGTCAGTGTTCGAAAATAAACAGTACATTAGTGTTCGGCTCACACACCGAAGAACGATATCTATTTTTTTAGTGTTTGTGTAACCTTAATACCGTTCGTAACAACAGAACAATTGTAGTGATACTGTAGAAAAACATTATATTTTAATGTTCTATAATGTTTTTTTCGTGTGTGTATTTTGTAAAAAATATTTTATTTTTTTTTTTTAAGCAAAAAGCGACGAACATTAACGAGCCGAACCGAACATATTGAAAAAATATTCAAAAAAAACCGAACGGAATTTAATGTTCTCATCATTTGTTGAGTATGATGAAAACAGCATTATTTTTGTGTTCGAAAGATGACAAACAGGGAAACGTTATTTTTTTTAATGAATTTCTACACGAACACTATTAGCGTTTGTGTTTTCCACAAATCTACCGAACCGAAAATTAAAGAACGATATTTAGTGTTTATTTTCGAACACTGATTTAAGTAAACAGTTTGAAAAAATTGAATACGGGATTTTGTTTTTTTTAGCAACTTTGAAACCAAACAAAAATTTATTTTGTTCCTTTGTTTGAAAATAATTCGGCAATAATTTTTTCTGTGTAACAATGCAATAAATATCTTATAGTCCCTGTTACTTCGGTTCCTTCAAAAAGGTACTTATCAATTTTTAAAAAACTTCCATCTAAAATAACGTGCGTATATACATACATACGTCTCATACATTCAATAAAGTGATAAAAACAACGGACTGTAGCCTTACGCTGGTTCTTCACGTAGCAATTTTTATTGATAAGTACAAGTAATAACGTCAGCAGAGCAATGACAGAACAATGGAGCAATAATTGCTGACTATATTGCTTCAGAACACGTGAAATTGCTTTGCCATAAACAAACGTACAGGGAAATGAAATGTCAGATAAATGACAACTCATTTTACAGCAGATTGCTAAGCAATAATTGCTCAAGCAATAAGAAGAACAATCATTGCGCAATGGATTGCCACTCATGGCAATATGCGGTCTATACGTCGCAAATTTTATGGAGCAATCAAATATGACGTTTGCCGCAATAAATATTGCTACGTGAAGACCCGGGGTTATAAAAAATAATTAAAGTTTTCCTGCACAAGTACAAACATGCAGTCGATAGTAATATCGATATATCGATTGTGAAATCTTAACTATCGATAAAGATCGATAGTAGAAAATATCGATAGTATCCCAGCACTAATAAAGACTGAAATATATTTGTTTTATAGTTTTAAGACTTTTTATGTTTAATAAATATATTATTGTTATTTTTTAATCAGTTATTCTTAAGGGTGGTTAAATTTCAAGGGCCGATGTTGATTTTGAATAAAACACAAACTATTTAGGAAATTATTGTAATTTTATTTTATTGTGATATATTGGTATTACTCAATTATGTATGGAACAAAATATCGGCCAAATGGGCGCCGCGACCACGGCGGCACACCTCCATCCGATGGTCCAAATTTTCGATGACCCTGAGGCATAATGGAGGTTCTATGCCGTTAATGTGCCGAATTATCTCATCCTTTAGCTCTTGAATTGTTGCTGGCTTATCGACGTACACCTTTTCTTTCAAATAACCCCAAAGAAAAAAGTCCAACGGTGTCAAATCACATGATCTTGGCGGCCAATTGACATCGCCATTACGTGAGATAACACGGCCATTGAATTTGTTGCGCAAAAGAGCCATTGTTTCGTTAGCTGTGTGGCAAGTGGCACCGTCCTGCTGAAACCACATATCGTCCACATCCATATCTTCCAATTCGGGCCATAAAAAGTTCGTTATCATCTCACGTTAGCGAACACCATTCACAGTAACTGCCTGACCGGACTCATTTTGGAAAAAATACGGCCCGATGATGCCGCCAGCCCATAAACCGCACCAAACAGTCACTCTTTGTGGGTGCATTGGTTTTTCGACAATCACTCTTGGATTCTCATTCGCCCAAATGCGGCAATTCTGTTTATTGACGAATCCACTGAGGTGAAAATGTGCCTCATCACTGAAGATGATTTTCTTCGAAAATTGATCATCCACTGTTGCCATTTCTTGTAACCATTCTGCCCATTCACGACGTTTGGAATGGTCAAGAGGCTTTAGTTCTTGAGCCAATTGCACCTTGTAAGCGTGTAAATGCAAGTCTTTATGCATAATGTTCATCAACGACGAGCGTGAGAGGTGCAATTGTTGGGCACGACGACGAGTTGAGGTGGACGGCTCTTCAGCCACACTATCGCGAACAGCAGCAATATTTTCTGCAGTACGAGCTGTACGAGCAGGCACTGGTATTCTCACATCTTCTACAGACCCGGTTTGCTCGAATTTTTCCACGATTTTTGCGATTGTACGCACATTTGGACGATCAAATTGACCAAAAAAAATCACAAAGTGCACGATATGCATTTTGATTTGAACGCCCATTTTCATAATAAGTCTGGATAACTTTAACACGTTGTTGGATTGTGTATCTCTCCATGGTTCAAATTGAGTAAGTCTGAAATAGAGAAATGACAAATAAAATTCGGAAAAAAACTTGGCGTTTAAGGCTCAGTTAGGCGAACGTTGCTGTACCGTATCTGTACTGTATCCATCAGCTGTTCGCTTTTTGTTATATGAAAACCAATACAAAAGCTTACCGAAATGCAATGTACCGTAGTTGCAACGTACCAATCTGTATAAAATAGAATTTCATGCCGTTGTTACGTGACATTTGTAAGACAGTGATGGGCGGCTCGTATGTTTCATTGAATGCGGGTAATTTTGCTCTTTTTTTTGTACTTTTTTCAGTATATTCATGGAATTGCAAAAACACCTTACAATACAACATATTTCCAAATACAGTATTTATCGGATATAAGAACATCTCATATAAGAACAAAACGCTTTTAAGAAACATTTTCAAAAACACCATGTCTTTTTAGTGATTTTTCTAACAAAAAAGGTTTCATATAAGAAAAACGCTTATAAGAAAAAAACTGATTAAAGAACATTTTTCTTAAACACCAAAACCACAAAATGTATAGAAAAAGAATTTATATAAGAAACTTCCAACGGTAACACAGACTTTATGTAGTTTGCTTGGACAACGCTGTTTTCTGACAGTTTTACAACAAGAACATAGTTTTTTACTTTTAGTTTTAGATGAGCGAGCTGGTACTCATGAGAAGCTTTGTGTTTTTTGCCAATAAAAACAAAAGTAAACATTTTTAAAGAAATACAAAACGGTATAAAAAGAAGCGAAATTGCAAAAACATCTAAAATAGTGAAAAACTCAAAAGACATAGAAAATAATTATTTAAAAGTTAGAAATGTTAACAAAAAAAGAGACAGAAAACCAAAATATGAAAGTCTTATGGCTATAGCTACTTATATAAGAAATAAGTTTCTTATATAAAATAATTGTATATAAGAAAGAAACGCTTATAAGAAACTTTTTTCGTGTATTTTTTAAGTTTCTTATATCCGATAAATACTGTATACATATGTTAAAATGTTTAAAGTAAACAAATGCACATACAATGGAAATGTGAAGCATATAAAAGACTTTAAGTGGTATCCAAAACCTTTGTTGACGTCTGGCTGGTGTAAACACATATTTTGTTTGCCCGTGTGGGCAGCGACTGTCGTTCCTTCGTGTGGAACGGGATTTAGTGGTGCCATCTGGCAACCAACCATGTAATATGTGGCTCAGCTGAGCTTTAACGCCACCTGTAAAATGAATTCGCGTAATCACTGCTTTTAATAAAACCGAACCAGCCAGACGTCGGCAGATAATAAATTAAAATTATTAAATTAAATGTAAATTGAGTCAAAGTTAAAAAAAGTGAAAGAAAGTAAATAAACTTAAGATTAAAACTAAAGAGGAAAATCTGTGATTTTTATTAAACCCAAAAGAGCCATAGAAGTGCCATTGAGCCACAAAAAATAAGGGTGCATTTTCTAGTGTGTGAAGTGAGTAAATGTGTGTGCGCCAGCCGCTAATTGACCTGTCTCAACCAACCATTAGAGTGAGGTTCCCAGCCACTTTGTAATTCCGGACAACGTACTCAAGCAACAGGTAACCAGCCCCATTTTCACCCCAACATTTTGGTCCTTCGCCCGTTGGAATTATTAAAAGGTACGTACTCTGTGGAATTTAAAAATTGCATGAATATATTGTGTCGCGCCATATTGTGTCGGAAAAAGTGAGGTTACGTCGCGCCAAAAATAAAACCTCAAAAATTAAGAGCCATCTTTTTTTACTCGCCGGTTTTACCCGTTACTCGTCGAATTGTTGGTGTTTTATTTTTGTTGCCCAATAAAATTTGCGTCAATTAATTTTAATTTTTAAATAAAAGGAACAAATACAACAACAAATTTGCCTGAATTTTGTTTTATTTCATAAATAAAAGGAAAAGTGTTGCCAGCGCGTGAATTTTTTTTTCAATTAATTTTGCTGGGAATTTTTATTTATTTATATATTTTTGGTTACGCTTAAGACAACTCGACTATTTTGTTCGATTTTTAAAATAAAAAATGTCTACATTTGAAAAATTTATTGAGGCTGCAGATGAGATAACGAACATGGAGGTTATGTTGAAAGAAGAAAATTTTTCAACGTATACCAATATTGCGTTCGAGTTCGAGAAAAACGAGTTAGATAAAAGTTGGGAGAAATTTAAGAAAATTTATGGCGAGTGTTCCGGGGACACTATAGAGGAAAAAAAGGAATTAATAGCGGTCAAGACAAAATTTCCTCTGGTGCGAAAAACATATATAAAATGTTTAAATATTTTGGCGAATGCAAAACAGGTAGTAGACGATGAGAAACAAAGAAGTAAGGAAGCAGTGGCTCCCAATCTTTGTTCAATATCTGTACCCCCTTGTGATACTGGCGTTTTTCATGGTGATTACGTTTCGTGGCCCACCTTCAGGGACATGTTTACGGCAATCTACATAAACAATTCTAGACTTAGCCCTGTAGAAAAATTATTTTATTTATTTCAAAAGACAGACAGTGAGGCCCGGGATATTAATAGAAATATTTCATTGACAGCTGAAAATTTTGAAATTGCGTGGGGGAATTTAAAATCTCAATATGAGAATAAAAGAGTTTTAATAAATAGTCAGCTTAAGACTTTGTTTTATTTGGCTCCATGTCAACGAGAAACGGCTGCGGAAATAAAAAGGCTCCAAAGGGAGATTAATAATTGCATTTCTGTGCTAAAATTATATAAAGTTGACATTGCCTCATGGGATCCAATTTTTGTGTTTCAATGTTCGTTTCGGCTCTCAGAAAATACTTTGCATCTGTGGGAGCAATCGGTAAAAAATAAAACAGAGGTTCCCAAATGGGAAGAATTAAATAGTTTTCTGACCGATAGATTTCATGCCCTTGAAAGTGTTTCTGACATTATAGTAGCGAACAATGTAGCTGCCAGTGGTTCCCAAGCAGGCCCTTCAAATAATAACAATATTACTACAAAAGCTAAGCAGTTTAAGGCTCACCACACAAAAGTTGACTCGGGCTCATGTAAATTGTGCAAAGAGAGGCATAAAATTAGTGTTTGTAATAAATTTTTGAGCATGGATTACAAGAATCGTGTCTCAACTTTAAAAAGGTTTCGTTTTTGTTTCAATTGTCTTACTTTGGGGCATATGTATGGGGATTGCACTAGTTCTAATAGTTGTTCTAGGTGCAATAAAAAACATCATACGTTAATACATAGAGATATAGTAAGAAATAGCAACAACAATAATCAAAGCCAAGCAAACACTAATTCTCAAGTTCAGAGTCAAAATGTTCAAAGTCAAGTACAGTCCACTAATGTTGCCGGCCCTTCTAGTGTAGTTCAATCGCATCATACCTCTGTTGCAAAAAAGGTGATGTTAGCCACAGCCTGGGTTAATATTATAAGTTTTGGTTTCTGTTACAAGGTTCGGGCCCTGATAGATCCATGTTCAGATGAAAGTTTTGTTTCAGAAAAGATACAAAAATTGTTAAAGTTGCCAACTAATCCAGTTTCTGCAGAAGTCTCAGGTTTAGGCGGAAATATAATTAGTACATCTTCTAAAATGGCAGTTTTTACTATTGTTTCTCTTTTCGATCAGAATATGTCTCTTAATATACAGGCCCTAGTTGTGCCTCGTGTAACTGGTAGTATTCCAACGCATTCTTTTTTGCCACAAAAAGAGATTGAACTGCCAAAATTGTGTTTTGCTGATTCGAGGTTTTATGAAAGCAGTGAGATAGATTTGTTGTTAGGAGGTGATTTGTATCCTTCTATTCTTCGGGGTGGAGTAAGGCATGGTGTTTTTGAATCGCTAGTGGCTCAAGAAACCATTTTTGGTTGGATAGTTACAGGTCCAATGCCTGCTAGAGGATCCCCTCGAGTAGTTAGAGTGTCTCATATGACAAAAGTAGCGATTGATGACCAATTATCGAAGTTTTGGGAGTTAGAAGAGATTTCTCAAAGGCGTATTTTATCAGATGAAGATAGGAAATGTGAGGAGATTTATAATTCTACTACCACTAGAAACTCTGAAGGGAGATATATTGTTAGTCTGCCCTTCAAAAATAGTTTGCTGTCGCTTGGTCCCAATAGGCACATTGCTGTTTGTCAGTTTTTGAGAAACGAGAAATCCTTAATGCGCAACGCTGAGCGTAAGGCCCAGTACGATGAGGTCCTAAAAGAATATATAGCTCTAGGGCACATGGAAAAAGCAGAGAATGCTAGAGGTGACCCTGGTTATTATTTACCCCATCATGGCGTGTTTAAGCCTGAGAGTATAACTACGAAATTGAGGGTAGTTTTTAATGCCTCAAGTCCTTCGGCAAATGGCAGAAGCTTAAATGATTTGTTGTACACTGGCCCTATTTTGCAAGCTGATATAGTTAATCTGATATTAAGATGGCGATTTTTTCAGTTTGTATTTAATGCGGACATTTCGAAAATGTACCGGCAGATTTTTGTGACTCCCACACATAGGCCCTTCCAAAAAATAGTTTTTCGTAGCAGTGATAGTGAGGAAATTGCTGATTACCAACTGAAAACGGTGACTTTTGGCGTAAATTGTGCCCCGTATTTGGCCCTTAGAACCATTCTGCAGTTGGCTAATGATGAAGAGCGACGTTTTCCTTTAGGCGCTAGAATATTACGAGAAAATATGTATGTAGACGATGCCCTAGTTGGTGCTCATTCAGTTGATGATGCGTTGATGGCACGAAATGAGTTAATTGCTATTCTGGAGATGGGGGGATTTGAGCTTAGAAAATGGACCTCCAATTCAGAACAAATTTTAAAAAATTTGCCCCCAGATCACTTATTAAATTCGTCATTTTTGTCGCTCGATGAAAAAAGCACAACAAAAACGTTAGGGATTCGATGGAATGCGGCAGAAGATGTGTTTTTCTTTGTTGGTGAAAAGATAACACTAAAAGCCTCATATAGTAAAAGAGAGGTTCTTTCTACCATTGCTCGGCTATACGATCCTGCGGGTTGGTTGGCTCCGGTGGTAGTTGCAGCAAAAATTATAATGCAGCAAATGTGGCTTGATAAGATCGAGTGGGACGAGGCTATTAAGCCAGTGGCTCTGCAGAAATGGCAGAATTTTGTTGCGAATTATGCGGATATTGAAAAAATTAAGTTGCCACGTTGGGTTCAATATTCGCCTGGCTGTACTATTCAATTTCACGGGTTCTGTGACTCGTCTGAGTTAGCATATGCAGCTACAATATATATAAGGGTACAGCTCGGAGATAAAGTTTTATCAAGTTTGCTCACATGTAAAACAAAAGTGGCCCCAATAAAAAAGCCATCTTTGCCTCGTTTGGAGTTATGTGGAGCAGTTCTTTTGGCAAATTTAGTCGACAGTGTGGTACCTACTTTTAACGTGAACAAATCCCCCATTTATTTGTGGTCCGATTCCACAATTGTCTTAGCGTGGTTGAGAAAACCCCCTTGTGGCTACAATATTAGAAAAAGTAGGGAATAAAAATTGGTGTCACGTGGCGTCAGGCGATAATCCTGCCGATCTAGCAACCCGGGGGCTGATCCCTGCGGATTTAAAAGATAATAAGCTCTGGTGGCACGGACCTGAGTGGCTCAACTTAGAGCAGACTTCGCGGCCCGTAGGAGCGACGGAGTTCGAAACGGCAGAAGAGTCGAAAGGAGCTCAAGTTTTTGTTGCTAGATCGACTGATCAAGAAGATATACTAGACCGTTTTTCTAGTTTATCACGAGCGTATCACGTAATCGCCTACATGTTTCGATTTGTTGCCCTGGCAAGTAAAAAAAGGCGTGTATGCACATTTACAATATATGTATGCTAAAATTTTATATATGCTAAAATACAAATTTATTTATTGTAAATCAATAATATAAATATTAACATTTTTTACATACACAAAATACTGTTTTAATACCATTTATATCACGTGGTACCTTTTCTGCACAACGGTCACCATTTGAACATTTTTGATTCCCATCACTGTGTGTTTTGTTTTATGTACACTATTGCTTTTTGTTTATGTTTGCGAAAACATATGACACGTTTTTAAACGTTCTATAAGTGCACCAACGTGCTTACAGTACGGTGCGGTACATTACGGGTACAGCAACGTTCGCCTAACTGAGCCTTTAGGTGTGGTTCACATTCAACATCGGCCCTTACAATTTAACCACCCTTTATGATTAAAGGAAGAATTATGTAAAATAAATCATGTATAAGGTATATTTACTAAAATAACAAAACAATAATACAATTTAAATTTTAGCATTATTTTTTGGCAGTTTAGGATTTTTTTTTTGGCATTTTTTAGCATTATTTGAAAGCCGATTTAGCTGTAAAATATTTTTGGATATGGGCACACTGTTCACATCCCAATCATGAACGATGCAACTGTCATAAACCCAAAATATTTTTTATGAATATAGGAGTATGTACATTAGGCTGGTTCCTATATGGCACTTTTTTTTTTTTTTGCATTTTAATGTGGGCCAACCGGAATATATATTAAGTACAGTGAAAAAATAACACATGATTTTTTTTAAATTTTTTTAATAAGATTTAGGGGTCGCTACCAGCCCTTAAACTTTGGCGTTTTTGAAAAAACTTGCTGCATTTATATATTCTTCCATTTGGGTGTGTATTAGGGTATTCATTTGGTTAACCGTTAATCGTTTAACCATTTAACTACTATCCGATTAACTGATCGGTTAATTTAAAATTAGTTTTTTCGATTAACGGTTAAACCGGCTAATTTCAGTCGGTTAACCGATGTTACAAATTTTGTAGTATTGAACCATATTTTTTTGTGTTTTTAGTTATGGTTGAGTTCCAAATCGCCAACTGCAAAGCAACTCGCTTTTTAAATATATTCACAATGCAACCATGTAGAATTTTACAATGTTATCTGTACAAAAGATCACCAAAAAAGTTACCAAAGTGCACCAAAAAAGTTGTGTTTAGAAATATTTTTCATACAATATATTTTTTTCTAGAAATACATCCTTAAAATACAGTACAAAAACAGAAATTAAGGATTTCAGAAATAAATTTTTTTGCAGAATGTTCGGTCCTGAGCTTCGTCAGGATGAGTTAAATGACAAAAATTTACGGAAACAATTAGAAGTGTTAAACTTTTTAAAAAACTAAAGCAGGATAATGGAAGATTTTATATGTTTGGAGAAATCCAGGAAAATTATTGAGAAATTAGATAATCTGTATTATGGATTGCTTTCGATTTCTCAACATCTACGAAAAGTGAGAGAATTTTGTCCAAGTCAAGTTTTATCAAAACTTAAGAAAAGAATCGCTTAAATCCTAAACATAAAAGCCATTAATTTTTCTAAAACATTATTTTATAATATCTCTCCTTAAACTGTTGAAATAATTAGTAAAATGATTTCACAGTTTATTTTTTTTATAAATATATTAATTAATAAAAAAATATGTATTACAAAGTTATAAATTATTTTTTTGTTTGCTCGTTTTAGTTAAAGAAGTGTCATATTTGTTATGTTATTGTTTTTTTTAACTAATAAACTCCAAATAATAAATAATTTTTAATTTTTGTTTATTGAAATTACTTATGTGTGGTTTATAGAACGCGAGCGCCTTACTCGTGTATTAAAAAAGTGAATTTTATGCACACTTTTATGAATAAAGATTTTCAAAAAGAGGGAAACATTTTTTTCGGAATCATTTACTGAGACGACTAAGCGACTAAGCGACTTTTTTCCGATCATCCTTCCGATTGTAATTTTAAATTAAATAACAAGCTAGAATTTATAAATAATAAAGATATTGTGTTTAAATCTGCTACAAATACTTTTAATATATCATGGATCTGGGTGAAATTAGCAAGAATCTGTCCGTGTTGAGACCTAGTCTCTCACAATTTTCCGAAATGCCCGCCCCCTGAAACTCTAACATATCGATTTTATATCAAGCACAAACGAGTTCTTTTAAGACTGTGGAACCGAAACTACAGTTTTTGTTCTTTTTCTTTTTACAGATTGAATTTTTGTGTTCTATTTTGATATAAAATAATTACCATTTAAAAAAATTAAAATTTTCTATTTAACCAAGGAAGTATTCCCGAATCTGGAATGTGTTTTAGAGTACCTGGAAGTCATAACCGGGTTAGATGGATGGCTAAAGCCATTTACTGTTTGAAGATTTACTTATTTAGAAATGAATTCAAGCTAACTAAAATCGAAGCATCCTCAATTCGAGATGTTTGTATATTTTCAGTAAGAATTTATGTTAAATATTGGTTTGTAACCCCATCAGCGGTTTGTGCGCCTAGAAATGATCTGCAGCTTTAAAAGGACCTAAACTATTACGCAGAAGTAAATGAGTTGATTGGAACTGAAGCCATCAAAAAATCTTTGGTCATCTTTGGTAATTATCAAAAGAGCTTATTGCATTCGCCCGGAAACGAATTACATTAGACGCCTCTCTTATAATTGGCAAACAATTAGAAGATTTAGTTTCAAAAAACACTTAGATTTTTTAGCATAACGGGCATTTCATCCCATTTCATAAAGAAAAGTGTTGAAGATTGGGAGGAAGATGAGGGTTACGTAAATGGTAGAGACATAGCTCATTCTATGAGAGTTGTGAACGATATAGTAGATCGAGGAGTAGCACTGATGGAGGGATATAATAAATTACATAAGATTATAGACAAAAATACCCAAATTCTAATAAATCAACTTTTCTCCAATAATTATTTTGCAAAACTTGAACATTCTTTAAAGGTTAAAAAAATATTTCATGTTTATCACCATACATTTCAGATTTTGTTAAGTTTCTATTTTACGTTTAAACATTTTTATATTTTATATTTTAAGTTACAATAAAAACTACATGTTTTTTCTCTCTTTATGGATGAAGTTTCCTGATGATCTGGCCTAAGCAACCAATGAAATGCATAGGAATAGCTTATCCCATCAACAATAAATTTCAAGTGTTTTTATCAAGAATAAAAACTGGGAATTAAGCACGAATAACAAAATCTTTTGAAATTAAAATTTTGTATTCCCAAAAATTGAAATTACTTTTTGATAATAAACAGGCAAGTGCACGGCAAAAAAAAAAACACTTAATTGACAACATCTTTTGCAAGTTGTTGTTTGTTTTTTTATTTTGTTTTTCTTAACCTACTTACAACTACAATTAATGTTGAGAGAATTTCAACTAATTGTAGTGGGGAATGTAAGATGAGATAAACCCACTTTTTTATTGTTGATGTGTTTTGTTAAAGCTTTGATATTGTTACAAGTAAAACTGTTGCTATAAGTCTTATACGTTTAACAGTTTTATTTGGTTTAATATCTTTAGTTTTTCTAAAATCTTTATGGATGAAGTTTCCTGATGATCTGGCCTAAGCAACCAATAAAATGCATAGGAATAGCTTATCCCATCAACAATAAATTTCAAGTGTTTTTATCAAGAATAAAAACTGGGAATTAAGCACGAATAACAAAATCTTTTGAAATTTATCATGCATAATGTTTTCACAGTGCTTAATATATATTCCGGTTGGCCATTAACAAAATCCAATTTTTTTTTTATGAACCACCCTAATGTACATACATATTTATGTAGAAATTTGTTTAAAGGCCCAACCACAATGTGCTTATGTTGGCTTAAGCGAATGAGCGAATACATGTAAATTATATAAGGCAAACCATATTAAACTTAAGGAAACTTTTTGCTAAGTTTAATGAAACTGTCATTTGCTTAAGCAAGGTGCGAATCTAATCGCACATTCCGTACGGAATCAAATGTTTTTTTCAGGGTTTAAAAAGCTGCAGTCAAAATCAAAAAATGGCTTTTTGTTCCACTTTTTGATTTTTCATTGGACAAAAATAAACCGTTGACTTTACTTCTGATTCATTAAATGAAAACAGTCGCAGTGAAGGCAAAAGCAAAAAACGAAAAGTTGTTCGCAACAACGAACATCGGCAGTCGACATGTTCGGAAGTGTTTGGTTTGACCAACTTAAACTTTTAATAAGTGCTGGTTCACACAGGTCAAGTTTACTTGAACAGTTTCATTTAAATTTTCTTTTGAACTTGCGTTCACGTTCATGCACAAAATTAATTTTTGTTTTCTTTTCCTTCAATTTTGTAGCTATTTATTATATTACGGATGAAAAAAGAAAAGAAAAATACAAAACTGACTGGTACGGTCAAGTATGTACCCCTTTCCATTCTCTTTACCCCTCTCTCCTAAAAGCTCAAGACTTGAAGAGTCAAACTTGACCTGTGTGAACCAGCACTAAATCCCGAATTTAACGAAGATGGGATGTTGTGTTTTTTTTTTTTTTTTTTTTTTTGTTTTGATTTTGCAGTTTGAAGTGCGTAGGAACTGCTTCTTATTAACTTCAATTTTTATTTTTTTTTGCGTATCACTTTTGGAAAACTTACCGATAAACTTTTAGACGTTTCGATATTACTGTCAATGTTTATATAATATAAAGTAAATGTTTTTTTAAGTTTAATACTCTACTATTTTTAAGTCCAATTTTACATGTTTTACATATAGCGAAACCCTTATCCTCATTATTGTCAAAAAGTTAAAAACTTCATTTGGCTTATTCCGCGGCATTGTGCTTCGTTTTCAAGTATTTATTAAACTAAAGAAAACCACAAAACTGAGTTATTTGCAAAATAAAAAAAATAAAAAAAAATAAACAAACACAACATCCCATCTTCGATAACTTCGGGATTTATTGAAAGTTTAAGTCGGTCAAACCAAACACTTCCGAACATGTCGACTGCTGATGTTCGTTGTTGCGAACAACTTTTTGTTTTTTGCTTTTGCCTTCACTGCGACTGTTTTCATTTAATGAATCAGAAGTAAAGTCAACGGTTTATTTTTGTCCAATGACAAATGAAGATGTCGAAGTTACAGCACAATCTTATGACTTTTACTATCTCAACTGCAGCTATTTAAACGCTGGTTTTTTTATTATGTATTCGTTTAGTTAAATACATTTGAGAGACTTTTTGTTTATTTTTGACAGTAGGTTAAGCAAGGCTATGCATTTTATGGTTGAGCCTTTACTTGTTTTATAAAGTTTTTTTCTTTTTTAACTATGTAAAATGTAAAAGGCTGTTTTATTGTTATATTTTTAAAATGAAAATAGGTATTAAACTTCTTAAAAAAAATATATGAGTACATATACATATGTAATTTTTAAAATATTTTAATAAAACGTCAATTACTGAATTATTGTTAATTTTGAATCCTTACTAGATATTTAGTGTTGATCTCTTTATAAAAAAATTTGTATATATTTTATGCATGAATCATGTATTTTATGCAATTAAAAAATTGTATCTAGCACATATGAATACCGAGTCGAATTCAACAAGGTTAACTCTAATGCTAACAAATTTGTGTATTTTTTTTTTTTTTTTCTAAAAACTCTGAACTGGAAAGGCTGTTTTATTGTTATACAGTAGAATCGCGAAAAATTAAACCAAAATATTCCAAGGGTTGGTAACTTTTTCGAACTATTTAATTTTCTAAGCGGCATTTAATTGTAAAAAATGCAATAATAAGCAAATTTTTCGAAAATAACACATTAAATTTATTTAAATTACTTATTTTCAATAAATTAACTTAAATTTAATTTGCACCGGCTGGTTTAAAGTGCACAACTCCTTTTGAACCACAATTTACGATTCTACTGTATTTTTAATATAAAAATGTTATGCAAAATTAATTCAACATTTTAGATAAAAATGAAATTCTAAACTTGCTGCGTTTTTTCTCCATTTTGGTGCGTTTTGAAAATGCAAAGTTGACAACACTGATTTGTTTATAAAGGGCATAATAAACAATAAAAACAATATTTGGCAGACATGTTGGATATTTGTCAAATTTGTTGTGGCGTCTAATGCTAAATGTATTGAATTCAATTAATTTTTAATATTAAATTACGTTTTTTTAGTAGTATTGCTTGCCACAAAACAGCTCGTTGTTTAAAAACTGTTTATTTTAAATTGTTTGCCTTTATTTTATAATTTCTTCTCCGTTTTAAGCTTAAAGCAACAAAATTGCCGCAGCACTATTGTCATCTGCATTCATTGAAAACAAAACAAAAATGAAAATTAATGTTTGAACGGAGAATATTTGTGTTGTTTATTGGCAAACCCCAAACGGAAATAATGTGTGTGTTTGCCAAACATTTTGTGTGGTTTATTTTGACCTTTAAAGACAACTGTCAAATCGAAGCAAGTCGATACGTCGTGTAAACACCATGATTCATTAACATGATTCAGAGAGCGAAGCAGGTAATTCAAATCGTCGTGGAAACATGGCAAGTGGTATGGCAAACTTGCTGCGTTTTTTCTTCATTTTGGTGCGTTTGAAATTTTTTTTTTTTATTTAAAATATTGAATTAATTTTGCATTTTTATATTAAAAATACAGTAGAATCGTAAATTGTAGTTCAAGAGGAGTTGTGCACTTTAAACCAGCCGGTTCAAATTAAAGTTAATTAATTAAAAATAAGTAATTTAAATAAATTTATGCCCATTTTCTCAATGTATCGATAAACTGGCTGTTACTTAATGTCAACAAAAATTTATTAGAGCGATAAACTGTCCGTTAACGATTTTGCGTTTCTCAATATACCGACAAAAAACATTGTTTTCAGCTGGCAACACCTCTCAAAATATATGTTAAAGCTGGGAGTCAGCTGATTGAATTTATCTGTACGGCAAATAAAAGGAAAATTACTAATTGGCAGATGAGTGCTGGTTAGCTTTGCGACAGAATAGAAGCAAATTAGACATTGAGAAAACCAAATTTCTATAATGTGCAGTTTTTCGTTGGGAAAAGAGATAATCGTGTAATGAGAAAACGGCCATTAGTGTGTTATTTTCGAAAAATTTACTTATTATTGCAGTTTTACAAATTAATACCGCTTAGAAAATTTAATATTTCGAAAAAGTTAACAACCCTTGGAATATATCGGTTTACTTTTTCGCTATTCAACTGTATAACAATAAAACAGTCTTTACCAAGGCGAATTTATAACAGGTAAGTGCAACTCTACAACTACAAAACAAGGCGAATTAACTCCATGTATTTTGTTTTTGCAATTTTCTGACTTGTTGTCAAATTTCAGTATAGAAACAAAACAATATTTTGACGTTTCACCATTTTTTTAATTCGCCGTGGATACAGCTGATGAACGGCTGACGAGTTGAGTTTACCTGGAGTAAATTCGCCTTGGTCTTTACAGTTCAGAGCTTTTAGAAAAAAATAAAACTTATCAAACATCAAAAAAACTACACATATTTGTTTGCGTTCATTTAAGGCGAATTCGACAAGGTAAACTCTTTAGAGCAACTACTCGTCAGCTGTTAAGTCCAATTTGTCAAAAACTTTTCTTGTTTAATTACATTTAATTGTCGAAGTTAAAATTTTTTGAGAAAAAACTTATTTTGTGTGAAACTTTTATTTAAATTAATTACAAAGTATGTACACTTCTGTTGTTTTTGTTAGAGTTGTAATTGTTGTAGCGACGAGTTTACCTTGTTGAATTAAACTCGGTATTCATAAGTACTAGATAAATTTTTTTATTTGCATAATATGTACATATATACATTTTTTTAAAAAAGAGATCAACACCAAATATCTAGTAAGGATTTAAAATTAGCAATACTTCAGTATTTATCGATTTATTAAAATATTTTTAAAAATATATATTTTTTTAAGAAGTTTAATATTTGTATATTAAAAATATAACAACAAAACAACCTTTTACATTTTACATAGTTAAAAAAGAAAAACCAAAAACTTTATAAAAAAATTAAACAAATTTCTACATAAATACATACCCCCATATTAATAAAAAATAGTTTGGGTTTACGGCAGGTTTATTAAACAAATTTTCATAAAAAAATCGTTTTATAATGAATATAAGGGATAGTATTTATATTTGCATTCATTTGTACAAAATGATATATTTTCGTAAATTAATTTAATAAATTCTGTTTAAAACGTTTTAAAAAGTGATCAACAATATATTATAATTATTCAAAATTAATAAAGTTAATATTTTCATCATTATTGTTATCGCAGAAAAAAATTTAAAAAGCACAAAAATGGTGCGAAACGCACCGAGTTGACAACTCTAAAACAATCGATTTTTACAGCTAGTTCAGATAAACTTGCGATAAAAATTTGAGAAGAGAGTAATTTTTCGTGCGTCGCTCTCAAAATTTTGTATGGCGAACAGGGCTGTCAGATATAGCGATTTCTCGCCAAACGTGGCGATTTTGAAACGTGTTTGGCGATGGGATTTCCCATTTGGCGACGGGCGACTTTTATGGCGATTTCAGATATAACTGGCGATTAACTTGGCTATTTTTACCATTTATATTATTTCGGCAATTTTGTTTAACAATTCGTCATTTTTTGTTATCATGACAGTACTTTTCGCTTATAGTCACATCCTTTAGTTGCAGAAAAAACGTGGACTATATCGCTAATGTGACCATAAGGCTAATTCACATATATGCCACAATGAGGCATAACCTAATTCGAATATAATCAAGTTATGTGAATATAGAAAATAAAAAAATCATATAAATTACACCGACATCAGGCTTATTGTTTTGCAACAGAATTGCATACTGTCTAAAATAGTTAAAATTATAACAAGATATTTCATAACTGATACCAAATTCAGGAACTAATTTTTTAAGAGTAGAGTTGATGACCAAAATCAAACAATTTAATTCTTTCTACCTTTTTACCATTTATATTATTTCGGCAATTTTGTTTAACAATTCGTCATTTTTTGTTATCATGACAGTATTTTTCGCTTATAGTCACATCCTTTAGTTGCAGAAAAAACGTGGACTATATCGCTAATGTGACCATAAGGCTAATTCCCATATATGCCACAATGAGGCATAACCTAATTCGAATATAATCAAGTTATGTGAATATAGAAAATAAAAAAATCATATAAATTACACCGACATCAGGCTTATTGTTTTGCAACAGAATTGCATACTGTCTAAAATAGTTAAAATTATAACAAGATATTTCATAACTGATACCAAATTCAGGAACTAATTTTTTAAGAGTAGAGTTGATGACCAAAATCAAACAATTTAATTCTTTCTACCTTTGAACGGATTGTGGTTTCGAAAACTTATAGGGGCAAAATAAACAGATTATATGGACTATATCACTAATGTGACTATAAGCGGTAGTGACTATAAACGAAAAGTACTGTACTAATATAAAAAAACATATTAAGTGAATTTTATATTCAGTCACTAGTTAATTCTTATAGTATGTATGTACATATGTAATTCTAATAGTAGGTAGGTCAAAACTCCAGTAATGAAATCGGTGAGGCTGAAGTGTACAATCTTATAGACTTGTGTACTTAATTTAAGTTTTTAACTGAATACATATATGATCTCCATTTTATGTTATTTAAAAAAAAAAAAAAATACAGAAACAAACAAAATTTACTTCGGCGACTTTTTTGTATTTTTTTCAGTTTTTGGCGACTTTTGACTGAAAAATTATACTGGCTTTTTTTGTATGCAAAATTTAATTAAAAAAAAAAAAAAAATTTACAAAAACTGAACAAAGTCGACGTTTGGCGATTTTTGACGATTTCTGACATCCGGTTTGGCGATGGAGCTTAAAAAAATCTGAAAACCCTGATGGCGAAGCAGTTGCTTCGTTCATGATTGGGTTGCAGTGTGACCACAACTAAAAAAAAATTGGATGCTAAATGGGGATTAAAACAATGCTAAAAATGCTAAAAATAAAATTTGAAAATGCTAAAAAAAATGCTAAATTTTCTTAAATAATTGTATCATTTTAATGAATGAATTATAGGTACATTAATTTACCTGAAAATATTATATTTCTTTAAAATAAAATGAAGTTCACATAAAAAAAATTATATACACACATACATAGATTTATGTAACAAAAACAATTCAGTAGTTTGACAAAAGTTCGCGATTTTTTAACGAAAAAAAACAAAAGGCTCTATCTACAAAATATTACATGATAAACGTTAAAGCTCTAAACTACAATTTGCAAAATATGCAACATTGTCAACTGTCAAAAAAACTGTTAAGGCGCAACCATAATGTTCTTAAGTTGGCTTAAGCAAATGTGCGAATACATGTAAATCATATGAAGCAAACCATATTAAACTTAAAGAACATTTTTGTAAAGTTTTATGAAACTGTCACTTGCTTAAGCAAAGTGCGAAACGGATCACACATAGCTTACGAAATCAAATGTTTTTAGTTTTATTAATAATGACATTTTATACTTGAAATTTCGCTGCGTCATAGATCTTGAAGAAGATAATAAGAATATGTAATAAAATTAAAAACACTTAAGTCAACTTAAGCCATTATTATTTATTGCCAGATATATATATATATTACTAAATACAAAATTATGTTAAAACAAAAATTGTCATTGAAAACATAAAAGGCTATAGGCATCATTTTCAGTAAATTTAATTACACATTAAACACACTATTATATGAATAGTTTCCAAAGTGTTGGTCAAAATACCATTAGAATATGATCTGTTTTCATCATATTCTAAACACCTATCCAGAATTCAATAGTTGAACTTTGGTTCATCAATTCGTATGCATTCAGCTTTTGTCATTGCTGTTCCAAAACAGTTATTTCTTCTGTAGGAACATCTACCATTTCTTCTTTAATTTTTTTTGGTGTTTAGAGGGCTGCTATTATTATACATTTGTATATATGACAAAATACAATTGTAGAGATTGACAGAAGTGATAAGTTATATTGTGAAATAGCAATATATAAAATTTTCAAGATTAAAAAATGATAAATAATGCTAAAAAAAATATTACAAAAATGCTGAAATAACGCTAAATGCTATTTGAAAAATTCGCTGCTAAATCAAAATAAATAATGCTAAATTTAGCAGTGAAAATGCTAAAAGGGTCACACTGTTGGGTTGTGAAGCATAAATAGAGAGAGAAGCACGTACCGTGGAAACATGGTATAAGGATTGTGTTTTAATTTTTTTTTCGATTTTCAGTTAATATTTTGTTAGGAATGTATGTGATAGTTCAGAACTTTAAGCTTGCTTAAAATTTTGAAACAAAAGGTAAGGTATTGATTTAAATTGTCTCGATAGATCCCAAGCTACATATATAGTACAATTACATCTAATATAGGGCTGCCAGATGTTTGAACCTATCAACCAGGACACATGGAAAAAATGGATAAAAAATTATACCAACAGAAAAGTTTTTTTTAATACATATGTATGTAGTATATGGCACCCTAAATACTAAAGGGTCACAACTCAAAATTTTTCAAAAATTACTTTCTTCATAAATTAATTCTCATTTCACATCTCTAGCTACTTACAAAATTTAAAATGGCATAGCAAAACTATCTTCAAATTGGACTTTTTTAATAAGGGAACTATTTTTTTTTTTTTTTTTTTTTTTTTAATATTATCACCATTTTTACATAAACTGTTTTTTGGCTATCCTGAAAATTTAAGAATTTTGAGTTGTTACCTTTTAGTATTTATGGTGCGATATGTAAAAACCATCCAGTTTTTATTTTGAAATCCAACAATATATAGAAAAAAAAAAATTAACGTGTACGTCATGTACATAAAAACGATGAAAAATAATAAGAAGTTGAGCTTAAAATGTTCTAAACTAAAATAATTTTCAGAAGATTGCACTTTTTCTAGAACTGCATTTCGGTCTTTGATATAGTTATTAAACAGGCAGCATGTCATATTAAAATCAAACTTACATTGAATAATACTCTCTAGTGTTTCAGTCTTTAACGAGTTTTTTTCCGTTGTCCATTGAACAAACTAAGTACTCTACTTGAAAAAAATCAAACTCTTTTGATTTTTCTTCAACCAACTCGACAACTGTCAAACTAATCAATTGAAAAAGCAATACACGCTTTGATTTGGATAACGACCGACTCAGTTGGCAATTGAATTGAAACGTGTATGGGCTGCCTTAGAGAAAGCAATTTGTCGGTTTTCGATTACTTATAAAAGTTGTTTACACGGTATTACTTTTTACAGACACTAGTTGCAACAAAATTTGAAAGAGGATTAGCTATCATCTAATATTATTGAAAGCTTTTACCAGCTTTACAGCAGATAACAGTTGAATTTAACTAAAGTTCTTTATACAATTACCTTATGTTAAGGTCTTATGATACTTGCTATTTTTTGTATTGGATTTTTTTAGGATTGACTGAATGAAACAACAAATGCGAGAAAGAACAAGAAATACAATTTGATAAAATGTAAACAAAACAAACAATACTGCCCACGTTTTTTCCCCACAAAAAAACGTCATAAAAGCTAAAAATCGCAAAAAAAAAAAAAAAAAAAAAAGTAAAAACCGTCAAACCGATCAAAAACTAAAAAAATTGGCAACAGTGCTAACAATTAATCTGGAAATGTCAATTTTAAGTTAAAAATTTTTATATATTTTTTGACAGTCTTAGATTATTTATCGATAACACATGTATATTTGTTTGACATTTCAAGATGTTTTATGATATAATCACACTCTTTACACTAAGTCAGTTTTCCTATGCAAATATATTTGCACTGTTCTCCAATATAGAAAAAATACAAAAAATAGCAAGTATCATAACAGCTTTAGCAGTGTTATAACAGAAATCTTAACCTTTGTTAACAAGTAAAGCAAAAACTAATTTGTTTGTCTTGACCTGTACAAAAAACCAGGACAATTAAATAGTGGACCAGGACACCAGGACAAATAGTCTAAAACATCTAACTTATTTTATATAATTGCTTAAATCGGAAAATATTTGCCAAGAATATCGTAAATGTTACTTTTTTGCCACAACTAGTTGTAATGTGGGTAAACTAATGGCGTTTTCTTTTCTGAGTAAAATTCTGCGTTTATTCTGCCTTTTATATTTTTTTATGTTCTTTTCTGAAAAACATGTGTTATTTTAAAAGTGTAAAGCGTTCTTTTCTGATGATGTTTCCTTTAGAATTAAAAAAATTCAACATGTTCAACACTCATTTTAAATAAAGGGACATGAGTGCAGCACTAGATCAAGGCGAATTCAGAACAAGGTGGTGGCAAGTTTCGAACCGTAAACACTAACAATGTAATACAAAAAACATCTGTTGTTTCTGTTGGCCTTGGATTGTTGTAGTCTTGCCACCACCTGTAATTGAATTTACCTTGCGCTAATTGTACTTTATTGTTTAATGCCGAAATTTGTGTTCTTTTGTAAACGAAAATATGAAGCACTTCGTAAAAATTAGGGGAGCATTTAAAAATATTGCCAAATCACATGTAACACTTATGCAACACTTTTTTTTAGAAAAGAAAACGCTATTAAACTAAAACAAATCAGCTAATTCGTAAAAGAACAGAAAGTAAAGACTAATTCTGCCTTTAGTATTAATCAGGGATGATAAATGACATTTTCAAAATAGTACTTAATAAGGTAACAAATTTTACTTTTTATACCCTAATTGTACTAATACTACGTTACCTAGCATTTACACGTGAAAGTAGTTTCTTGAAAGGTGCAATATACTCAAACTATTTCACCAACACTCACACAATTTTTGCACTTTCAGCCAACCGGCTGTGTCTTCAATTTTCCGTTGATAATACGTATACTCTACTTTCAAGAAGTACTTTCACGTGTAAAGGTTAGTGAGATGTGTAAACGCATGTTTCACATTTTTTACATCTTTTCCCCACGTATCCACGCGCTTTCGATTAGAACATGACATGATCTTAACGCCGGCAGAGCAACGGTATTAATTTGTTCATGTTCTTGTATGTGGCGAATACGTGCTGATGTTCATGTTCTGATTGACCACAATTTTTGTTGTTGTGCGTTTGGTTGTATACAGAAAATACATTGTATGGCCAACATCATGGCGCACATGGATGCTAAGACGAATGTTTAGGTGAATTGTTAGGTGAAGACCCTATGTAAAAAGTCTATAACACGAACATAAACGAGAAACATTACTACTCACTAAAGCCCTGCACGAATGCATTTAAATGCCGCACGCTGGTTCATATTTTGAGAAGGCGGCCAAAATAATTTTTTTTATGTTCTCCGATTTTAAAATTTTGTTATTCATGTGAAAGTAAATACTAGTAAACCTCGGGAGCCAAAAAATTTCAACCCTATTTCAACTATTTCATTGAGAACAGGGTGGTCCGAAATGGACTTTCTCAATATTTGGTTATTGTTTTAAATTTCTGAGTCAATTTTTGAAGTTGAAATGCTCATAACTTTTTTGTTTTTTAAGATTTTTTGACAGAATAAGTTTTGTGTATTAGTTTATTTTATACGTGGTTTAAAGCATTAAACTCTGCGACCTCTAGAACTATTTAATTTTTTTTTCCCGGAAATTTCCTACTTTATAGAGCATAAGTCCTGCCCGTCAAAACGCGTCAAAAAAATTTATACTCTCTTGTAGTCCAGAATCTTACCTACATTTCTATACCCCATTGCACACACATCTGGATACGGCCTTGCGAACTACAGCAATTTCTGTGACCCAAGGTAAGATATTCGGTTCAAAAAATAAGTCCTGCAAGGAAACATTACTGAAATTAAAGAAGGTAAATCTTAAAGAATTTTCGACAAATTAAGCAGTTCAGACCACATAAATTATCTAGCACGTCAGGTTATCAATTGATTTGGAGAAGGTAAAGGTATTGCCATTGTTATGAACTTATTGTGGGTGAACGGATGCTGCAAAACGAATAGGCGACATAAATAGACTAACACGTTAGATTTCTGAGTAAGTTAAAAGGTTAAACATTAGTAAATAGCTGCAACATAAACTACATAGTTTAATTACCTGAAAATTTCAACTTAATTTAAAAAAATGGAAGAGCAGGTCAATGGTAATAAAACTAGCACGCAGTTATATTTTACGTGAAAATTACCTACATGTTACCTGTTAATTTATTGCCGGTATGTTTGGGTTTTTTTATGTTTCAAAGAAATGCTAATAAAAGATTATATTTGTATTTAAAAATGGGTTTTTATGTTTCAAAGAAGTGGTAACAAAAGATCATTTAAAAAAACTTCTATCAAGAGTATAAAAATGCATGCATTCATAATTTTACCTTCATTATTGTTTAAACAATGGCTAAGTTCAGTTATAAAGTCCTCCCAGATATATATTTTCAACAGAAAGATGAAAAAGATTTTGTGTTACACATAATGAATAATCCATTCTTTAAATTATGCAACGAACAAGAAATCAAAATTCATAAGATAACAATTTTTCATTTACATTAAGAAAACGGTACCTTAAATATTCTAGAAACAAGAAAACGTTTTACTTACGCAACGAAAAATGGCTAACAAATGATCTGATTTTTAAGAAGATGTCAATAACCGCTAAGGAAACTGGAAAAGTGGGTCGGCCCGCACAACAAATTGACAATTGCAGAGAAAGATCACGAAGACGCAAGCTTGCAAATATCAATGAAGAAATTTCTCATAGTATGATAAAGGATTCATTTCTGCATCAAATTCAACCAACGCAAAATAAGAAAACAAAAATTGCAATAATTGAAAAAATAGTGGAAGCGAGCCCTAAACGCACAAATAGGATTTTAAAAAGTATGCCTACACCAACTGAAGAAATGAAATTTACTCCAGAAGAAGCATTTGCACTATTTTTGGATTTAAAACTGATAAAAAATCAGTACACAGAACTGCGAAAGCGTACCAATGAAAAAAATTGTGGTAAAATTGTGGCAGAAGTAAAATTGCAGGCTCTTCTTGAACACACTGCAGAACGATTATTAAATACACTTGATGCTGACTGTTTAAAAAAACTTAAAAATTGCAGCATCACTTTATTTTCTAAATGGGGATGTGATGGAAGCTCTGGTCAGACACAATATAAGCAACGTAATTCAGAAAACTTATCTAATGCTAACTTATTAATGGTATCTTTAGTTCCATTACGTTTAAGAAAAACTTATATTGGCTTAGAGCCGTCAACCAGTAGAGTTACAGAAATGGATGTATGGAAAAATGAAATTCCCTCTTCAACAAAGTATTGCGGACCAATAAAGTTTGTTTACAAAAAGGAAACTAAAGATGTCATAACTGAAGAAGTTCGAAAAATAAAAGATCAAATTAAAGAACTTCAACCGGCAATATTAAAATTTGATGACCAATGCATTGAAATTAATTTTCAAAAGTTCCTTACAATGATCGATGGAAAAAAAACTTTTATACCATGGGGAACAAATAGTTCAACACAATATGCTACCAATTGGAGATCTATCTGAAGAAGCGCCAGAAAAAAGGAACAAAGACTACAGATTCTTCCGCGAGCATAACACAAGAAAAATGTCCAGATGTTGTACTAATGAAGATCTTATTACTATTTTGTTGTGCACACCAGATCCATATATGCCTAGTATTCGACAAAAATGGAAATCAACCTCAATCGAATTAGAGGAAGAAGCTAAACAACTTCTGGAAAATGAAACCCAAAGCTATTTAGAAGAAATTTTTACTAATATTGTTTAATTTAAAATTGTTTATAGATTATAATTTGTTTTTGATTTAAGTATATATTTGTATTAATATGTATATAAAAATAAAATACACATACATCTCAAACCAAAAATAAAAGTTGAATTACCTAAAATGTTATCGATAGCCAAGAATGGTATTTGGGCATTTTTCAAAATATTCCTTTTCAGTTTTATCCTTATAACAACTCAACTAAAAAGCCAACCTTTGGCCCCTGTGAATATTGGGACTAAAAAATTCACAGGGGCCAAATATTGGCATTTTCTGACAGGATCTAAGTTCGAAAATAATAAATAAGTATCAGTTGTAAAATACAAGAGAAATAATGATAAATTATAAAAAAAATCATATTTGAAATATTCAACTTTTACACCGAAACTCAACAAAAAAATGAAAATGCATTTTGAACTCCCCATAACTTTTGTTCCTATCAGTCGAATTTTACGTTTACTATCGAGCAAAAAAAATCACATAAAAAAATACCGATCCAGTCAAAAGTTATGGAATTTTGACCGCCTTCTCGTAAAATTTCCCACTGTGTGCCGTTTTAAAACATTCGTATGTTTTTGAACTACTGATTGTCGATTGCATTTTGCTAACGAATCAAACTCTGCATTGTGAAAAACACATAAAGCACGAAAAGAATATAAACACACAAATGCAAATGAATTTAAATAATTGCGTTATAAACGACCAAATACGAAGTGTAAATAGCACGGACTATACTCCACACAACAACGAAACAAACGAATAACACAAACTACACCAACTCACACGAATCAAACGAATCACACCAAACAACAGTAACAAAATAGGTGATATGAATTATCTTATTTTTTTTTTTTTATTGTTAGGTATGACTAGTAAATTTGTATTGAGCAAAAAAACAAATGAAGATGCAAGATATTTTTATACAATGTTTAAGTTTTAATTTTAAATAATTTGATTCAAAAGTTACAAAAATTATTTAATTAAAAGTGAAAAAGAAATAAAAAGCTAAATTCAATTAACTGCAAAATTAAGATAAAAAGGCAAAGAATTAACAGTCAGCTGTTTTTCAGACCACCTTGTAAATAAATACACTTTTTAATATTTTTTTTTTTGTATTTAGTAGTGCTACCATACTTTTATCTTAATTAAATAAGACTTTTCAAATAAAACTCAAAAACCAATCTGTTTTAAATACGATTTAAGTTTGTTATGAAAATTAATTTAATATTGATTTAAATACTATCCTGAAAATTGGGCATAAGAGACTTTTTGTTAATTTTGACAGTAGGTTAAGCAAGGCTATGCATATTATGGTTGGGCCTTTAGGTTTTACAAGAAAAGTAAAAGAAATATTATAAATTTATCATTTTAAATAGTTTCTTGTAAAATTTTAAAAATGTTAGATGTTAATAATGGCTTAAGTCGAAATTTCGTGTTTTGAGATATTAAGGGTTTTGTCTAAAATTAATTGTGTGTTGTATTGTGAAAGTTAAAATATAAATGCAAATAGTTTTATTAATAATAACATTAAATACTAGAAATTTAGCAGCTTGAAGAAGATAATAAGAATATGTAATAAAATTAAAAAGCATTATTTATTGCCACAGATATATATTATTAAATACAAAATTTAAGTCAAAACAAAAATTATCATTCAAAACATAAAAGGCTATTCAACAGCATTTTCAGTTAATTTAATTACACCATTATATGAATAGTTTTCCTTTATTTCCAAAGTGTTGGTCAAAATACCATTTGAATATGATCTGTTTTCATCATATTCTAAACACCTATCCAGAATTCAATAGTTGAACTTTGGTTCATCAATTCGCATGCATTCAGCTTTTGCCATTGCTGTTCCAAAACCGTTATTTCTTCTGTAGCAAAATCGACCATTTCTTCTTTAATTTTTTTTTTTGGTATTTATAGGGTTGCTATTATTATACATTTTTATAAACGAATAAATATCAAAATATGTACAATTATAGAGATTAACAGAAGTGATAAGTTATATTGTGAAATAGCAACATATAAAATGTTTAGATTAAAAATGCTTAATAATGCTGTTACAAAAATGCTGAAAATAATGCTAAATGCTATTTGAAAAATTCGCTGCTAAATCAAAATAAATAATGCTAAATTTAGCAGTGAAAATGCAGTGGTACACACAATTGTGCAAAGAAATGGAATTCCCTGTTTTAGACTCACACAAGGTATATTTATAGCAGGTAGCCGCGAGATTACAACAATTGTACAATAAAACAAACAACAGGGCTTTTTATTGTTGTTATGTGATACGAACTGTCAAACAGCAAAGGGGTTGAAAAGAGACAAAAGATAAAGACAAAAAACTTGTTTACTTGTTTACTATGGAACATTTGACAGTTTGTATCACAAAAAAAGCAAATAAAAAATAACCTGCTGGCTTTCCGAGACTACCTACTATAAATATACCTTGGACTCATAATTGTTGTTGTGTTATGTTTTCTTTCACATCAAATTATACATTGCGTTGATTTGTTTTTTTAAATCAAGCTACTGCTTAACAACGAGTTGTTTGAAACCACTACAGTTTAAAATTTATTCGGTTTTTTATTGTGGATCATTCGAATTGATTTAAAAACAAGTTAGAGCGCTATATTCGGCTGTGCCGAATCTTTGATACCCTCTACCGACAGTTCGAATGTTGAGGGAGTAATATCTGTATGATGTTATTATTTTCTTAAACTGTGACGATTTGTTATTAATTATGGTTTTAGGCGACTAAACTGTTTTCCGGTAGTAGGGTTTATATAGGGCCTAGGGTAAATTATGGACCGATCATCGCGAAATTAAACAGCGCCATTTCTAGTCCTTTAAAACTAAGACGTACCAATTTCTGTTATGATAGCATTATTAATTATGGTTTTAGGTGTACTAAACTGTTTTCCCGTAGTAGGGTTTTTATGGGGCCCAGGGTAAATTTTGTACCGATCTTCACGAAATTGCACATTATCATTTATAGAACTTTAAAACTGTGACGAGCCAAAATTTGTTACGCTAGCGTTGTTTTTTACGGTTTTAGGCGTACTAAACTGTTTTCCGGGAGTAGTGTTTATATGGGGCTTAGGGTAAATTATGGACGGATCTTCAGTCAAATAAAACAAATTTTTGCAAAATCTTATCTCAATCCGTGCCTTGTTCCAGCGAAATTATCAATTTTTTTAGGTGGTGGTTCCATATTTTGATTCATAGCTCTGGTCCTACTGAACCGATTTTGCTGGATTTCAATCCCAAACTGCTTAGGATAACTACAAGCAATTTGGCACCAAGTTTGTTCATTTCTTTTGAGTTGTTCGAAAGTGAGCGTGTTTTCAACAGACGGACAGACGGACATGGCTAAATCGACTTAGAATTACTCAAGGACCCAGAATGTATATACTTTATGGGGTCTGAGATGAATAATTAAAAAGTTTCACACGGAATGAAAAACTTAATATACCCTCTTCAAAACTAATTGTGGTGGAGGGTATAAAAAGAACAACAATAACTTGGAGTGGAGAAATGTGAAAAAGAAACAAATGTATTCGGGCAGGGCTTTACTACTCACGTTGAATCAATAATGCCAATGTTGCTTCTAATGTTGCATCGTGTGTGGGCATCATTAGTTGCATTGGGTGCAGTGTTGCCACTTTGTGGGTAATTGCCCGAATTTGGTATAATTTTTACTGTCGTGGGTAGAGCGTGGGTAATTTCTCTTACCCTGCGGCCACACGTTCAAGTTGTTCTTGATAGGCTTTTACATATCGTCATATTAAATGCAAACGGACGTAACTACACAAAATTTCGAAATGGAGTTTTTTATCGATTATGGTTCGTTTTATCGAAATACATATTCAAGCAAAATTTTAGAATCCTACGATCAAAAATGGCGATTTTATTAACGAAATTTAAACGCCAATTACACCTTGTTGTTATTGATTTTGTAAAGTTTTTTGCTTCTCCTGTAAAAAATTAAAAAGTTTAGTTACGTCCGTTTGCATTTAATATGACGATATACTGCTTGTCAAAATTTACATAAATTGAAACTGTGACGTAGGCTGCACACAATTTGTAAGCAATTTACTTCCAAGATGTCAACAACAACACAATTTATAAAGACAAACTTGTACTCAGCTGTTAAATAGAAAGTAAAATTGCCAAATAAATGGAAAGGTGAAATTGAAAGCCATCTCGTGGTCAATTTAAAAAGTGTGAGTGTATTAGTAAAAAAGTAAGAGTGTATTGCAAATTGAAAGGCAAAACTTGATCGTGTGGCCGCCAAGTTAGGTGTAATTCAGGTGTAATTTGAAATTCTTACTTAAGATACCCAAATAAAATCAAGATTCGATTTCATTGATGAAATTTATTTCTTTTTAAATATTGTTGCTTAAAAATGCACAGTTTTTGAACCAAAGTCTCGGTGTACTTTTAAGAATAGACTTCAATCACTAAATATATATTTTCTAAAATTTGGTAATGAATTTCGCAAGATGTACCCTTAGATTTGGATAAAGATGCCTATCATAGTGATTAGAACCTGAAGTTTATTGAAAAAAATATTCAAACTAAGAACTAGCCTGGGTTAGATATGTTTCCAATATTGCAACATATAATTAATTTTATTTTTATCTTGCAACTTTTTAATGATTATTTTGAAGAATTTGTAACGCCCTTTACAGCTGTAAATCTGAATTACGAAAGGGTCAGTTTTATAAAACTCTGCAGTCATTTTGTATACTAAATAAGGTATAGAGGATATTTTTTAAGACCATGAAACTTAAAATGGTAGACAATACAAAAAAAATTAATTTTAATCGCAGATTAATACACGGTCGAAACTAATTTCAAACAAATAGACACCGTGCCTGTCCTTGACGAAACGCATTGCTGACGTCCAATTTTGTTTGAATGAACAATGTTGACCTCCAAGACGTCAATTGTCGTTGGTGTATCAGCATTAGCCGGTGACTTCACAGCCCTACGAAAAACAATCATAAGGTGTCACATCGCACGGCATTGAATTCTAATTGACAGTTTATTTTCTCTTAAGCAACACATAGCCTTCATGAAGTTTCCTATAAGTTGCGAAAATCGATGGCTGATTAACAAAGTAAATTTGGATAATTTGGTGGCGTTGTTCAAGCATGAATCTATTCATGATGATGTGCCTGAGCGAAAAGTAAAAGCAGTATGACAGTTCGTTTGACAGATAACCTTTCGTAAGCTCTACGGCGCTAAAAAAAAAACACCCATTATAAAGGAATGGCAGTAATATTATACGTTTTTTTTTGAAAAGTCTACGCAGACCAAAAAAAATCCCTATTTTTTCCTACGCGTTAAAAAATTGTCTGTACTAAAATCCCTACAACTTTTTAAATTTACAAATAAAACCATTTGTATTACTATACCTACATAAATTTTATTAAAAGTTGTTCCCAGTTAGCATTAAGATGATTATTTTTTGTAAGAATCACCTAAACGAGTCTTCTTAGATCACTTTTAGTGATAAATCACTTGAGCGAGTAAAAAAAAGATTCATATATGATTCATTACCGAAGAAATAAAAAATTGGCTAAAAAATAAGCGAAAAAAAAAAATAATATCAATGATAGAAAAAAACCTTTTGCCATCTGTATTGGCATGTGGCAGTGATAAAACAAAGATAGCTAATTTTGACTAAATGGGGAAAATGAAATTTTCATTAAAATTGTCACTTTTATCCAAATTATTTTGATTCCCATCTTCAGCAAATTTTATAGTTATTGCTTTTATTGCCTTTCTTAATTTCAAAGCATTTCCATTCTTGTAAAAGAGCGTTTTACAAATTTACCTTTATATCAAAGTTGAAATGGCGGTAAGCGATCACCCAAAGAAATTTAAAAATTTGTAATGTTGCCCTGTCCAAAATTATATTAGTATGTTGTCAAAAATCGAAAATGATTGCCAAATATATACAGTTTGCTGCATTTTTGAAAAGTCCCTACATTTTAATGATTTAAAAAAATTCGGCCTTTTACCCTACCGCCAATTTTTTAAGAAGAAAATCCCTACGAATAGGAATTTTTCCCTACGTATAACATCACTGGGCAATGGACACTTTGAACCTTCCCTAGATATATGAAACCAAATGTGGAAGTTCAACTTATTATTTTAGGAGTTTTTTTTATGTTTTATTAATTGTTTTTAACACTCAATTTACATGATGAATTTTATCACGTCCAATTTTAGACGTCATTTTTTGTTTGGTAGCAAGCGGTGTAGAGAAGAAAGAGGAAGAGAAAACAGAAATCATGTCTATTTTGCTACCTCTCTTTCTTCTCTACACCGCTTGCTACCAAACAAAAAAATTACGTCCAAAATTCATCATGTAAATTGAGTGTTTGTCTTTAAAGTTATTTTTGTTTAGTTATTTTAGGTAATTTTGAATTTTGCTGGTAGTAACACTGATTGGGTGTGTTAAAAAATGTTTGGTGTATGGTCAGCATCATGGTGGAATTACTACAAGGTGGCAGCACTAGGTGTTGTAGTACAATAATACAACAAAAACAGGCAATTTTGTTTGTGTAATAAACTCCATGCTGTCAAAAATTATGAGCAACAACGTTGCCATTGTTTGTCTTTCCGACAAAATTTGGTCGGATAATTTTCGCTTGGTAGGATGGTAGGCTAAACCTTAGGGCAATGTTACTCGTTTAATAAATAGTACATATAGAACAAAATCGAAAAAAAATTAAGATTAAAGCTATTTTAAGATATTAAAGTGGTAATTTTTGATGCTAAAAGGATCATAGAAATCAATCAACATATTAACATTGCATAATGAGAATGAAAATATTGAAGTCTAAGGGGAATGTTATTTCTGGAAGGGCGAATTGAAACAGTAAGCAAAACATAACGAAGTACAAATTCTGAAACAATTTGGTTATTAAACAAATTGTTCATTAAGGAGAAATTTAATTTGTCATATTAAATAACATTTTTTTTACAGTTTTATACCCTTAATCAGCCGTGGAGTATTAAGGGATACTACGTTTATCATTCTATGTGAATCTTTTTTTTTATTATTCATCGAAGATCCCATAAGGTATATATTCTGGGTCTTCTAAGTCGATTTGGCCGTTTGTGTTTCAAATTGTTTCTAGTTTTTTAAAGATGTTTTTATTAGCAAAAGAGTTAAGCTCCCAAATGTGAAACTACCTCCCTAAAAACTAACATAAATTTATAGCGGAATGCTCTGATTGTCATTAAATTTCAACAAAAATCTTTTTATGACACCAAACATGGTGAAGGTCAGTCCATAATTTACCTACGGCCCCATGTTAACTTAAAATTTAAAAATTTTCAGTAGAAGCAAAACAATTTTTAATTTTATATTCAAGGTATATAAAAAATAAATTTTAAACTAACAGCTATAACTCGTAGTTAAATATAAATGAACTTGCTGAAATAAGCCGTTAAATGTATCAAAAATAGAAAACTGGCCGAGTCCAAAGGATTTTGGTTAACAAGTTTGGTTGAATAGAAAATTTTCAGTGGCAACGCTGATCTGCAACAAATAAAACGAAAAATATTATGAAAAAATTACTAAAAGATTCATACTTAAAATTTTCACGTTTTTTTAATTAAAAACAATTGTTTACCACTTTTTTTTCATTACAAGTCCTATGGTAGAGCTGCAAAACTATTGATAGTCGGTCCAATCGATAGTTCCGATAGTTAGCTCAAAAACTATCGATACTATCGATAATATCGAAAAGTTTTTATGTGCCACTTTTGTAGACACGGTAGTTAATGAGGATGGTAAACAATGAAAAAGTTTTAACGTTTTTCAGATATAAAAATCAGAATATTGAATTTAAATTTCAGTGTCATCTATAGTTTATAATAAATGTATGTAATCTTTATAAGGGGAGGATAAGAGGAAAACTCTTGTATAGATGCACTTCGTACAAGAAGACAAATTCGTGATGATTCCAACCCTTTTGAACTTCCCAACTTCTAATAAGTAACGAAACTTTATTGTGTCTGATGAGTTCTTCTTCTGGTTGGGGTAGCTATTGGCCAATATTCTGGTCGTATTATTGGTTAAACTGACTCAGTAAAATTGTCACTTGATGGTGGAATATTTTCAACACCAAATACTTGGCCGGACTTACAATACAAGAGCTGCGAAACAGTATCCTCAAGGCTATTTAATGGAACTTCTTGTGATAGCCCTCCCCCGGTCGCTTGAGTGTTTCTTTTATTGTTGGCAAGTTTTTTCTTTATAATTGCCTTGTAGTGTATCCAAACCTGTGTCAAGAATATTATAATTAGATTAAGAAGATTATAAGTGTTTAAAAGAAGTTCTTGTCGTGGTCCTAGACTATTTAACTCCACTATAAACTCTTCCCATAACTGCTTACATGCATTTTTTCATCATACCAAACTTTGGTGTTTTCCGCGGTCAATTTTTAAGTTTCTCCAATTAAGCTGGACGAGCCGCTCGAATTGAGCTTGCCTTTTTATTTTCAAACTAATAAAAGTTTTAAAAAAAACCGAAAAAGTTATTACAAAAATTTATACGTACGATTTCTCCATTTTGTTTTCGATTTTCACCGAATTTAAAAATAAACTTTAACTGCCAATAACATAACTACTTCTTAGCAGTTGTGTGTATTTAACATTTTTGAGGACCAAACTTTTACAAAGTTGAAAACGGAAATACCACGAAAAAACAGATACACAACTGAATAGCCAACTGTCTGTTGAGTTGAGAATGGCAATGTGAATTTACCAAAGACAACCAAACTGTTACAAAAGTGGAGAACCGCAATAGGGGCATTAGTTTATATATGGTAGGTACGATTAACACTATTTTAATATGTAAATTAGTACACAATTTTGTAAAAGTAAGAAAAAAGTCTATTCTTAAAGTTTCAAAGGCGATTTTTGAAAATTTACTCCTAATCCAATATAATCATCACCTTTTTGCGGTTATATTTTTGTTTAAAGTTGTAGTCCCTAAACATTCCTAATGTCAAAGATCGGAAGTAAAATTTAATTATTATTCCATATACTAATTCTAATTCAGTTTTTAGTTACTTTTAAAATTCTCCGATAGTATCGATAGTGATAAAAACTATCGATAGTGCGTCAAAAATAAAACTATCGATAGTACTATCGATTGTTTTGCAGCTCTATCCTATGGAGGTTTAACATTGCAGCCACACGATCAAGCTTTTCTTGATAGTCTTTTACATATACTGTTTGTCAAAATATGCAAAAATTGGCAGCTGTGACGTAGGCTGCACGCAAGTTGAAAGCAATTTACTTTCAAGATGTCATTAAAAAAAAATTTATAAAGAGAAACGAAAAATTTGCTCACTAACCTTGAAATCAGCTGTTTTCTTGAACGTAAATTGAAACACTCACTGGCAAGAGAATTTTAAAGGCAAGTTCGTATCAATTTTTAAAAGTATGAGTGTATTGGTAAAAAAGTGTGAGTGTATTAAAAATTGATAGGCAAAACTTGATCGTGTAACCCTCAAGTAAAGAAAGTGGCGCACAAGTGCATATCACTAATAAACGCATTTTTCAAACGTACACACGACGTGGTCACATACACAATTGGTTTAGTTTTTATTTATTATTTAAAACAAAAACTATTAGCACAACTAAAGACACACATATAAAAACCAAATACGAATTATATTTTGCAAATATTTTAATTGTTATGCACAATTTTTATTTAAAAACCGCACAAAATTGATTTTTATTTAAATTTTTTTTTTCAAGAATGTGGGTTTGGGTTTTACCACTAGGGATGAAACGATACCTTTAAGGTATCGATACTTTTACTCGATGTGGTATCGCTCGTAAAGTATCGATACCTTCTCAGTATCGAAAAAAAGTATCGATACTTACTTGTATCGGTACTTGTATTGGTTTGTATGATAAAAGAATAGAAAGAAGCATTTTTAAACCATGGTGAAATAATGAGAAGGTGGCAGCACTACGGAATCAATTATTTTTTGCTCAATGCATGGTGAACTTCCACTATGTCAAAATTATTTGTTTTTTTGAGGGTATGTCACTAATATAAATATATTTATATATTTAAATAAATTTTTAGAAGATTTATAAAATTATTCTTCAAGATAAAAACACACAATTGAAAGTGTAGTTTAAGTGAATTCGAGAATTTTGTGTATGTGAACTGGTTTGGTTGGGTTTGTGAACCACCAAACAATCCCCCTTATTGCTAAAGCCAATGTCGACTTAAATAAACTTTAAATGAATTTATTTGTTTTTTTTTTTTTGTTACATAACTAACCATGTGCCTTAATCGTTTTTATTTTATTAAAATGAATTGTTTTATCTAGTTTTTAAAAAATATATTGCTAGCTTAGTATAGAAATGACCAAACGAAAATATATTTAAAGACTGAATTACAAAAAACAGTTTTATTTTTTTTTATTAAATACTTTAATAAATTCTTCAAGCTTAAGGTCACTTATTTATAAAATTAATTAAAATATTTTTATTTTCAATATTTCGATTTCCGTTGGAAATCTTCTTCAGGATATTTTTTTAAAATAAAATAAAATTTGACAATAAATGGAAAAAAAAAATATGGAAAAATAAATTTTAAAATTTCAAAAAACAAAATCATCATAATAAATTTAAAATTCCATTCTACAAACTTTAAACAAAAGACAAACAAACAAAAAAGGAAAAGAAAAAACTAAAAAACAGTTTTTTATTTGATCTCTTATTTCTGAAGCTTCATTATTTTGTGAATTTTCTGTATTATCAAGACTATTGTTGTTATTTTCTAAATTTATTGGGGCATCATAGTTATCAATAACGCTGCGATATGCAATGCAAATGTTATGCAATGCAGCACAGACGTTTACGATTTTAGTCACTTTATCAGGTTTGTAATGGAGCTGACGAGCACCTAGTAAACAGCGGAAGCGATTTTTCAGTACACCAATCGTTCTTTCAATTATATTTCGTGCCGTTGCATGTTTGCTATTGGAAATTGCTTCTGGACTTCTTTCTTGAGCAGACCGATATGGTTTCATTAAATAAGGTTCAAGCGGATAACCAGCGTCACCTGTATAAATAAATATATAAACAATTTTACTTAAACATACAGTTCTATTCTTGCCTAAAAGCCAGCAATTCCTCTCACCCGTTTCGTAACGCTCTCGCAAAACTTGTCTTAAGGGGCTCACTTTCCAAATAAGGGAGTCATGAGACGAGCCTGCATAACGAGCATCTACATATCTGATTCTCATTTTATGGTCACATACCTAAATTAATTAATAAAATAAGCGTTCACTTATGATTTTGTTTTTCTATATTACAAGCATGGCATTCAAACTAAAAAATCCTTTTCGATTACAGTACATATTTTGTTCTTCTTGTTTAGGGGCTAGAATCTTTATATGCGAACCGTCTACGCAACCTATAACGCCAGGAAACCCCGTCTTTTCAAAGAAATGCAATTTGCATTCAGCCATCTCTTCTTCTGTCATTTCATATTTAATATGCAGAGGACAAATAACTCTTTCCAAAGCAGCAAGTGTTTCTTCTAAAATTAGAGACACAGTGGGCTGTGAGAGTCCAAGATTAAAATCGTTGCCAACACTCGTTTGGAGCCTTGGGCCAAGAATCGTAATGTTGTTGCTAATTTTATCGTGTTAGAGATTGATGATGAGCGAGTTATACTCCTCATTGACGGCTCAATTTTTTCAAATCAAACTTAAATGCCTGTTTGTTTAATCGAAAATACTCAATGAATCTATATAAAAAACAAATTTACAAATTGTTCGTATGAATTTTCACAAATACAAACCAAATTGTTTTATTACTCATGTGTTGTCCGGCAAATTGAAAATGGATGATCTTTGTCTTATAACTTTCCTCTGAAGCTTTAGCATTTCTTTATTTTCTTCATCACTACTTTCAGAATCAAACAAAAATAACATTTTACACGAAAATTTAAAAAATAAATTAATTTACTGTCAAAATACATAGGGATGAGCAATATTTTTTTTTAAATATCGATAACATGTCGACATCAACATATACATGCAAATTACAGCGTGTTCATGGATTTCGAACGTAATCGTTCGCATAGAAAATTACATTAAAAACAAACTTCGAACAATGTCCGAACTTTGTTTTTGTTTTAAATGTAATTTTCTATGCGAACGATGACGTTCGATATCGTTAAACATGCATTTAATACCGATTTAATGTCGAGTTGACGTCGGCGTCGACTAAATGCGACGTGAGCTAAAAATTAACGACGCCGTCGACAACGAGTTTAGTAATAGAGGGGAATAGCTATGTATATCTATGGTTTCTTTAAAAGAAAATTATAAACTTCGTCCATTTAATTTTTTTTATAACGTTCATCTAGGTATAATCTTAATTGTTTTATCATATTGTGTTTAGATCCTTGGTAATTTCAGATATCTTCGGCATAATATGCAAACCTGCTAACTCCTTTTCAACACATTTTACAGGAGAGACAAAATAATTTTTATTTTTCTTATTTCCTTCTTGAGAGGAAAACCAAAAATATCTTTCTCTATCACACGGCATCAAAATCTTAATTCAGTTAAAAAGTAGATTTAGCAGGTTTGCATATTAAGCCGACAATGTGTTTTGTAGGCTCGTAGAGATTTCTTTTATCTTCACAACTGCGACTTCTTCTGTAGCTTAATCTTTCTTTTGTAATATCTGCACTGCAACTTTGCTATACCTTGATCTTTTATGATTACTGCTGCAAAGCCTGCATTTGTATATCAACCAAACATCTGACTTCCTGTATGTGTGTGGCTTTACTTATGCGAAACGTACGTTTCTTACGTTTATCCACACGTCTCACATAGGGGTTTTTTGCCAATCTAGCCGGACATTACTTTTTGTTTTAGCTTATATTGCTTCTTAAAAGTTATTGAGTGCCCCTAGATCGATGAAACTTGGCAGAAATATGTGATATTGTCATAGGCAGGTAAACCTCAAAAATATATAAAATCGGACCAAGGAGGAAAAGGTTCCCCCTAGAAGAACTAATCCAACCTCTGAAAAATGCAATTTTTTTTTAACTTTTCCCATACTTTTGTTTGGCAAATGCAACTTTTAACGTCGGCGAAAGTTAAAAAACCTAAAATAAGACCCATGAGATCGTAAAATTACACTTTTCGCCCCCGCCCCCTTTTGAGGGCGGTTACATAAAATAATATTTAAAAAAAATGTAAATATTAAAAGAAATAGATTACTAACGCCTTAATACTATAAAAATTAAATTTTTGAACTTTAATGTGTAGGGGGAGGTATCCCTCCAAACACCCACCCCCGGAACGACCCTGTAAAAAAATTTTTTTTTTTTGCTAATTTCCAAAACATATTAATTTTTAAGATTTTATGTGACTTATGTATTTTATAGTATTTAATTTATCTGAAAATAATTAATATATTCGTAATAATAACTTATTTATAATAGTAACAGTAAATTTTATTTAAAATAATAACAACTAATTTATTTAAAATAACTTCTCTTTTGCACTAAGATGTTGATGAGTCCTCTTCTGAATCTGAATTCTCTTCAGAGCCAAGTACAGGTGGAAGCATAAAAGAAATTGCTTCTTTCGTAAAGGGTAATGACTTTTTTTTTGGAGTTGGTCTTATGCTAGTAATCAGTGGGTCAGAACTGAGCAAAAGTCTATTTATAACATCTTTGTTACACTGAACCCTTTTACTTTATCCTCTTGTGCAGCTTTGTATGCTTTTTTTAACTTTGTAGCTCTTGCCGGAGAAGACACAATTTCTTTAAGCAGACCTGAGGCATCTTTTTTTCCAGACGTTTGTAGTTGTGTTTGGGCAGCGTGCATCAAAAATCAGCATCGTTTTGAGTTCGCAAGATTTCAGTTTTTCTTCTCTTACTTCTTTCGGTCAATTCAACGAACGGCTTTTGTAGTCGTTTTGAAGACGAACTCCCATAAAAAGGTATTGTCACTGTTCCTTCCAGCCATTTGGCATGCATGCTTACAAATCGATCCTTTTTTCTTTGTGCTGAATGCCAAAATATTTTAAAAAAATATTTGAATTTCTTTAAGCATTGATTTACTACTGATATGTCACTATCTCCCTGACATTTTGAAATTTCGCACAATTTTCAAACTAAAAATTGTAATTTCTCTTCAACGAGTTTAGAACTACATTCTTGTATAATTTGGAATAACTCTAATTTCGTATACACTTTTTCCATTTTACTCTCGAAGCTTCAAAATGGTTCTGATAACAATTTTATGCAATAACCACAATATATATTTAAAAAAACTAAGTACCTAGAGCCCAGATTTTATTTTTTATTATATATTATTTTTGTTGTTAATGATTTTAAAAGTTATGCAAAACAGGTACATTTATTTTGCTCCATAAAATAACGTCATTTAGCGGCCGCACAGGTGGTTAAAACCCGTTACTTACTGTTTCGCACATCCCTTTTTTTACACACGTAATATTAGTCTTAGATGTAATAATCTAAATCAAAAACATCTACGTACAACCAAAACATTATGACTGACGAAAGGGTTTCTATCATATGTACCTATGCAAGATGAGCAAAAACAGAAAAAAGGTAAAAAATTTTTTTTGCTCAATTAAATAACGTCCTTTAGCGGCCGCACAGGTGGTTAAAACCCGTTACTTACTGTTTCGCACATCCCTTTTTTACACAGGTAATATTAGTCTTAGATGTAATAATTTAAATAAAAAACATCTACGTACAACCAACACATTTTATGACTGACGAAAGGGTATCTATCATATGTACCTATGCAAGATGAGCAAAAACAGAAAAAAGGTGAAATTTTCAAAAAATCATAAAAAAGAATGGCGCAACAACGCGCAACGTTTTTTTTTTTTAATTTAAAAGTAGAGATTTCAAATTTTATCGTGATGTATAACATTTTTAAGAACTCAGCGGAACTCACCTTCAAAAACCTTTTAATTTTTTTTTTTTTACAAAAGTGAACAAAAAAATCGTTTTTTTTAATTTCGTACTAATTTTTTTATCATAAAAAATTCAAATAAAATTTTTCTAAAAATTTTCATAATTAGCTGTTTATATAGTCTTTCACAGAAAAAAAAATTCAATGTAAAATCTTTATTCGTTTATCTACAAAAAAATATATTGTAAACCTCCCAAAACCGTAAAAAGTCAATGAACACGCATGCAATTTAATCAACTTTCCTGGTTTTAACAGTGTCCCAAAACCACAAATCTCAAGCAAAAGACTTGAAAATTCACTATACGATGCAGAACTTTGTTGCCTGTCGAGCTGCGTACTTAAATTTTTCCATTTCTTAAATTAAATTTTTTGCTTAATGTCCGGCTAGATTGGCAAAAAACCCCTATGTGCGTCTCTTTTAAGCCAAAATATCCTCGAAAAATTTCTCCTTCAGCACAAAATTTTTTTTTTATTAAATTCAACATACATTTGCTCTGTTGCATTACTGTCTAGTTTTTCTGTATTTTTTCCAACGTGCTCATAGATTGTAAGCTTTTGTTGCCGAAAAATTTCGCTTGTAGTTCATTAAAACTGCGGGGAGCTTCCACTTCATTGCTTTGTAAAATTTCTCGAAGTTTTTTTCAGGTTTATATTCAATAAAAACAATCTTATTTTGGTGTGGTGAAAATCCATATTTTTGACATAATGGACTATTTTACACAAACCAATTTACCTGTTTGTGTTGTATTGTTGTACAACAACTCCTAGTGCTGCCACCTTCTAGTAATTGCACCATTTTTTTAAACGTTCTTATTAGTGTTTTAGTACTATATAATACAATAAGAACTACGACCCTTTAAAAATTTTGTGCAAAACGAAAAGTTTAAAAATTGAGACCACTTTTTGTTACCACCTAGTACCAATTCCCTTCCAAAAAGTCTTTTTTTTATCTTAGGAAACGAAATTTTTCATTAACCTTTTATTCCAGAAATGTCACTGTGTTCTTATTTTAAATGTAAATATGTATTTTATTTTTAAATTGGTAAATAAATAATAAAGTGTGGTAAAACCATAATCTACGATGTTGATTGTGAGTAGGGTAGCCAGATTTTAAATTCGGAAAAACAGTACATTGAATACAAAAAACCAGTACAATCAAGAAAAAAACAGTACATTTTTTTGACGAAAACTTAACCATTTGTTTTAATTAGTAACCCCCAATTTCACAAAGTTCAACTATAATTAACTATCAGTTCAAGCTGTCAAAACATATTGTAAGCTGGAAGTTAAAGTAATAGTTAGTTTTAACTGAACTTGGTGAAATTGGGGTAAATATTTTAAACTTTTGATTGAATATGCAACAACAATTATATAAAGAAATACACTTAAAATGTGTAACGTTTCATAAATAAATGAAATTACTCCATGTGCGTTTAAAAAGTAAACACCACAAACGAAGCATTTGGCCAGGAAAACGATAACATTGCTGTAAGCCATATAACAAAGGAGAAAATCCTTACTTAGCTCAAAGTAATTAACTCATTGATTGTGTAAGTACGATTTTTTTTAAACATATTCGTATTTAACCTCTTCAGACCATGGGTACACATATGTGTACCTCAACTTATTACAAGTTTTAAAGACTAGCGACATCGTGTGACCAATAGAAACAGTTTTATTACTTGCTTTAATCTACTGCGCTTCAAAACAATATCAAAAGATGGCAGGGCTTAGAAGTTTAAGCCATTATTTTTACATTTGAATTTAACAGTTTGAAAAAACCATACTGTTGGGATATTTTTCCTCAATAACTAATCGCTAAGACCTGAAGTACACATATGTGCACCTCTTTTTCTACCAGTTTAAATAAAAAAATTAAAAAAATAACAAAACTACATCTCATAAGATAAAACAAATAGTTAATAAGCCCTTTAGTTAATCGGTTCAGTTCAGATCTTAAGAAATATTTTAAGACCTGAGGTACACATATGTGCCCCCTTAATTTCTAAGAATTCAAATAAAATTAAAAAAAAAAAAAATATACAGTTGTTTTATTTGCTCCCCAAAAGGTGAAAAAAAATATATAAAGACTCAACCATAATATGCATAGTCTTACTTAACCTACTGTCAAAAATTAACAAAAAGTCTCTCAAACGTATTTAAGAAAACAAAAACAAAATAAAAAAACATTTGATTCCGTACGGAATGTGCGATTAGATTCGCACCTTGCTTAAGCAAATGACAGTTTCATTAAACTTAGCAAAAAGTTTCCTTAAGTTCAATATGGTTTGCCTCATATAATTTACATGTATTCGCTCATTCACTTAAGCCAACTTAAGCACATTGTGGTTGGGCCTTAAGAAATGTAAAAATTTAAGGGTGTAATGTTCGGGTCTTAAGAGGTTAAAGCAGTTTTCACTACACACATAGTTGCACAAATCATTTAGAATTTGAGAAAATGTTTGTTTCCTAAATTAATTTTCCAATTTTAAACAATTTTTAAATTATATACGGCTAATTTTACCAAGTTCAGCTATAATTAACTATTACTAAAACAATAGGTTTTTTGACTTTTATAATGAATGTTAATTAAACCTGAACTTGGTGAAATTGGCCATTAATCTCTAAAATCCAAAAAAAAAAATAGTTTGGTTAATTTTTATTTCACAAAATCTGAAAATATTTAAAATCAAGTGAAATTGAAAACGATGAATATTTTCAATAAAATTTTTGTAAAAATTAACTTATCATTTTCTTATTTCAGTAGTTTATGTAAAGAAAAGTGGTCCACAAAGGTATTAGGTATTTTTATAAATTTTGAACACGGAGAATTTTCCAAATTTGTTTGTTTTCAATTTCACGTGATTCTAAAATTTAACGATAACACTGTGCTACACTCGAAAAGCACTTCTGAAATGACCTAGTGTGCGTTAAAGGTGTTGGTGAGCATGTTACGAATCCGGGCTTAAAAGTTTTAATATACCTCCAAATTCCCGAGTTATGGACCAAAGAAATTTTTTTGAGGCTGCTACTTTTAAACATTTATAACTTTTTTATTTATTAACCGATTTTTGAAATTCAAACGGTCTTGAAAAGAAAAATAATTGTTATTTTTAAATATATATACTTCTCAGTCTATATTAGCACAAATATGAATAGATTGATTCAATTATATGGAAAATTTTTAATTTTTTTTAAACTTTTAAAATTTCTACAAGACTTTTTTCCAAATTTAGTTTAAAGGCAACAAATATATTAAAGACAGTATTTTTCTGAGTAAAATGAGACGTCATTTATTAATATCGGTTGAGAAATGAGGAAGTTATAGTACTTTTTATGAGGAGCTATTTAAGATTAAAGTTATTTTATTAAATCATGCCAATCTAATCGAAACAGGTTGCCACTCTTTTGTTCGCAAAAGTACTATAACTTCCTCATATCTCAACCGATTTTAACAAATGACGTCTCATTTTACTCAGAAAAATACTGTCTTTAATATATTTGTTGCCTTTAAACTAAATTCGGAAAAAAGTCTCGTTGAAATTTAAAAAGTTTAAAAAAAATTAAAAATTTTCCATATAATTGAAAAAATCTATTCATATTTGTGCTAATATTGACTGAGAAGTATATATATTTAAAAATAACAATTATTTTGCTTTTCAAAACCGTTTGAATTTCAAAAATCGGTTAATAAATAATAAAGTTATAAAAGTTTTAAAGTAGCAGCCTCAAAAAAATTCCTTTGGTCCATAACTCGGGAATTTGGAGGTATATTGAAACTTTTAAAACCGCTTTTGTAATACACTCATCTAGACCTATAACATACACTAGGTCACTTTGAAAGTGCTTGCAAAAAAGGAAATTTTGTAGCACCGTGTAATTGTGTTGAAATAAGTATTTTTTTAGTACTTAAAAAAAATTTAGATTTTATTTTTGTCTTTCTCAGGTGTGGAAAGGGAAAGACTATTGGAAGAGGTAGCCATAAAATCATAACAACATGAAAATATACCACTGCTACGAGCCACCCATTATAATTTAGATTTCTACTGTGTATTTATGAGAAAACAGTGATCACAGCGTAAAAGCTCTTATTATTTTAGAACTTTTTTTTTAACACAACATAATTTTTGTAAGCCAGTACTGTTAAATATAGACTGAGCAAAAAAAAACAGTACAAAAAACTGTACATAGTGTAAAAAACAGTACATTGGCGTACTGTTTTAGGAGTTGTGCATAAAACAGTACAATTGCAAAAAATCAGTACATGTACTGCTTAAAACAGTACGTATGGCAACCCTAATTGTGAGTCACACCTTAACGTCAAGTTTTTTGCGCAACTAAATTTGACCTTTCTTTGTTTCAGTATTTGACAGCTTATACCATTGAGAGGTACACAATTCAGCAGCGCGTTAAGATTGTTAAAGCATTTTACGAAAATTGTCGTTCAATCAAAATGCATTTCGTGCACATCGTGATTTTTTTTAGTTAGCATAAATAGCATAAATACAAATATTGCTATTATAATAATTTTTGGTCTATCACAAATTTGTATGACAATAAATGACACTGTCAACTTTCGTGCCGATCGGTCCATAACTTACCATTAGCCTCATATAAAGCCCACTCTCGGAAAAAGCTTAAGTACGCGTAAAACCTATACTCTCTCAATCTGTGTTCTATTCTAATAACATTTGGTCAGTCATAGTTTTAAAAGACTATAAATAACCTGTTCAAAATTTTTGAAGATCGGCCTACAATTTACCATATGTCCCATATAAAGACCACTCCGGAAATTTTCTAACGGTATGTGTAGGGTATTAAAGATTCGGCACAGCCGAATATTTCACTCTAACCTTTTTTTTTTTGGGAAAAAATAGATGGGGAAGTTGGAAACGTAATTTGAGAGTCATATACATACCTTTAAAAAAGCAACACATATTTAGATTTATATAAATCTTAAAAATGTTTAGGTTTTGGCGGTATTTTTAAGAAAATTCCCGCTAAATTAAATATTTAGCGGTTTCTAGCGGTTTTGAAGTCCGATTTGGCGGGAAGTGTTCAAAAAAAGTTGGCAACAGTGTTGTATTGTTTCATCCCTACTCACCACAGCTAACTTGAGGGTTACACGATCAAGTTTTGGCTATCAAGTTTTAATACACTCACACTTTTTTACCAATACACTCATACTTTTAAAAATTGATACGAACTTGCCTCTAAAATTCTCTTGCCAGTGAGTGTATCAATTTTCGTTCAAGAAAATAGCTTATTTTTTCACAAATATTTTGCCGGCAAAAGCTGAAGTTCTTTTTTTTTACAAATTGTTGCGGGAATTTTAAAATTTTAACTAAAAACCTAAAAAAAATAGTGAAATATGTTTATTAATAAAATTAATAAGCAAAATGATGTTCTGCGATTCATAGAGCTGTACAGAAGCCGTGAAATTTTATGGAACATGAATCTTTCATCATATAGGCGAAATGATTTGAAAATAAAAGCCTACGAGTCTATAGCTTCTGAAACAAAAATGCCAGTGGAAGAAGTAAAGAAAAAAATAAAGTCCCTTCGAACAGCCTACAGTGCAGAAAAATCTAAAGTGGAAAATAGCAAAACATTTTGAGTTGTTTTCTCGGCGACGACATCTTGAAAAAGTAAATTGCTTTCAACTTGCGTGCAGCCTACGTCACAGCTGTCAACTTTTGCATATTTTGACAATCAGTATATGAGCCGTTTATTTTGAAAGTGGCATAAGTCATTTCGGTTTTTAAGTCGAGATATTTAAGGGTTTGCGTTTTAACACGTTTAAAAATATGGATGCTAACTTTCGAGAAGATTCACTTGTATTTGATGCATCATGATAATGATATTTTTCTCAGTATTATTATTATTATTATTATTTATTATTATTATTTATTATTAACTCGATTTTTTTTGAAAAAGTGACTAATGCCACTTTCTAAATAAACGGCTCATATGTAAAAGACTATCAAGAAAATCTTGATCGTGTGGCTGCACTGTAAGCAAAAAATTACCAGATGCCGTAGTGATGCCACCTTGTAGTAATTTCACCATGGTCAGCAGTGTGACCCTTTTAGCATTTTCACTGCTAACTTTAGCATTATTTATTTTGATTTAGCAGCGAATTTTTCAAATAGCATTTAGCATTATTTTCAGCATTTTTGTAAAATTTTTTTTAGCATTATTTAGCATTTTTTAATCTTAAAAATTTTATATATTGCTATTTCACAATATAACTTATCACTTCTGTCAATCTCTTTCATTGTATTTTGTCATTTATACGTTCATACAAATATAGCCCCCTTTCACACTCGGCAAGTTACTTGCGCAAGTTACTTGCCGACAACAACAAAGTCTGTACAAATTTTTTTTAAATTTGTTTTTTCCTTACAGACTTTGTTGTTGTCGGCAAGTAACTTGCGCAAGTAACTTGCCGAGTGTGAAAGGCGTTTATAAAGTCAACCGAGAGGGATTTGCAAAATTACGAGAAAAAAATATAATATTAGTTCCTTGTGTTTGCCACTCAATCCAGTTAGCAGTATCCTCAGCATCAAAAATGTTTCCTAACGAAATTGAGTATCTGGTTTCGGAAACTTACAATTGGTTTTCTAAATGCTCGTTAAGACAAAAAAATTGCAATTAACGATGATGTGCAACCATTAAAATTAGTTAGGGCTTGCGACACCAGGTGGTTCTCAATTGAGTCGGCTGTTAGTCGCATAGAAACACAATGGATAGAGTTAAAAACTCATTTTGATATTGCCGCAATAACGGGATCATGTAATCAAACAAACATTTTAAAAAATTTATAAAATGATAAAAATTTATTATAAATAAAGTTTTTAAAACCTTGATGTCAGATGTGCAAAAAATGTTTTAAAGCAATGATGCTGACCTACTTTGCTGTTATCAGAGCTGTACGTTCTTCTAAAAGTTCCTTTCCTACCAGATCGTTTAAGGTCCTTTAAATTCTGTCTTAGAAGATTTTTTTTTTGTTTAAACACCGTATTTCAATTACAACTTTGAGAAATTTTGAAATTAAAAAAAGACGTTATCAATCCAGAAATAGAAAAAGAAATTAGACTCACGTGTAGAAATTTTATCGCACAATTAATAATACATCAATCAAATAAGGCAAAGATTACCAACAAATTTTTTAAATTTAAAAAACACAACATTTTTTCTTTAGAAAATAGTTTAAAAACAAATAAATGTAATTTAAGAGAAATTTTTAAAGAAGAAATGGCAGATTTTTGTACAGAAGAAATTACGGTTTTGGAACAGAAGTGGCAAAAGCGGAATTCATACGAATGGATGAACCAAAGTTCAACTATTGAATTCTGGATAGGTGTTCATGAGTACAGAAACGCTTTAAAAGAAAATATTTTCAACGAGCTAGCTTCTTTTGCTATAAAGTTTTTGGTTTTACCATTTAGTAACGCGGAAGTTGAAAGAATTTTTAGCGGTATGAACCTAATAAAAACCAAATTCGTTTTAATTGAAAGAAATATAATATTTGCAGTTAAATTAATACATAATTAACTCATTGTAATCATACAATTATTTAAAAAGATTTAGCATTTTCTTAGCATTTTTAAATTTTTTTTTTAGCATTTTTAGCATTGCTTTAAGCCCCATTTAGCATCCAATTTTTTTTTCAGTTGCGGTCACACTGATGGTCAGCATAATGCATAAATTCTTTGTTGGTGCTATTATGGGGAATTCCCATGAAATATTTTTGCATATTTGATCGCCAGACGTTTAAGTAGATGTACAAATGTACATATGTATAACAGTGTTTATATTTTGCAGCTGTAGAAGTTTTTTACATTAATAATTTGTTTACGTTTTGGAAATGCATGCAATTCAACTCTTCAACTTATTAAATAACATATTTTTGTGTACTGCATACACTTTTTCTAACAATCACTTTTCTGGTGCTTTTTTTGTCTATTTAAGAATATTTACGGCTATAAAGTTGCAAGGTTTAAAAAAAAATGTCGGACTTTGTGCCACGAGATATTTTACCAGAACTATGGAATGAAATTCTGAAACGACACTGGACCTATTTAGATACTGAAGAAAGTATAGTAAAGTTGGAGAACCGGAAAAAATTGGAAGGTACCAAGAGCTAAAAATTTGAGCATACATGTATTATTTTAAATAACTTTGAATTTTTATAACAGATTGCTTAAAAGAATTTTTGTGTATTATTCAACATGATCGTAAATTCTTTTTACCAGAAACAGCAAAAGTATTGAAAAATTCAATACGAGAGTTGGAAGATTTTAGCGCCCAGAAAGCCATAACAGCATTCGAGTATATAAGTCAATACGCAAATAATTTATTTACGAAACCATGGCGAAAGGAGTTTCGAATTTTAAAGGTATGTAGGTACTTACATTCATAAAGCAAATTTGTATGTAATTGAAGTTTGGAAATATGGTCCACTTATAAAATTTGTTTATTACTTTAGATGTATTCGGGATTCTACCAACACGAGATAAAGTCAAATTTACTAGACGCTGAAGAATTATTTGAAGCAATGGGCTATCGACGTTTCTCAGAAGACACCTTAATTTTGGATGGGCCTATTTGTCCGGATCAAGTTACTAATGTTTCTCGCGATGCGATGATTGCATATGTTGAACTGCAAATAATAAAACATATTTATTCGGGACTTAATGCTATTGGCATTAATTGTTCTTGGTTAGAAATTTTTCGTTATCGTGAAAAATGTACTGGTAAGTATAAATTTCCTTAATGCTAAGAAATAATTGTAATATTTTTACGTATTTTCCTTAAAGGAGGAACTTCGCAAGCTGTAAAAGATTTAGCTTATATCATTGAAGAAAAGCGTGTCCGTTCTAGACAAAAGTTATTAGCTGGGGACAATTATGGATATATAGATGTACAACCATCATCGAATTATCTTGCAACTAAAATGCAATTTTGTCCATCTCACTGTCAGTGCGATCTTTATCAACAACCAATGTCTAGACATCGAGTAACAGCACAGCTAAATGGCATATGTTGTGCACCTGAGCACCATAAAAAATCTTTAAGAACACCAACGAATTCGGTATACAGTAATACGGCTTATCGTGCTCAGCATCTTAGCCAACAAAGCCACCATTATCATAATCATCCGGCAATAACAAGTGATGGCGGAGGTGTTTCACAGCCTCAAATGTCACATTCTAGGAGTTTAGAGCATTACAGTGAACCAGTTAATCATCATCATAATATATTGCCACATCGCCATTCATTCGACCATCAACAGCAAGGATGCACAGCACATTATCCTCATTTGCAACAACAACATCATTATTATCAACATCTTAATCAGCCACAACAAAATTTGTATGAATCGCCATATGAATGTATTGATGTTAATTCTATGGGTGGCGGCAGCAGCAGTATTTCGTATGCAGCAGTTGCCGCGAATGCTGGAGCAGGACAAGCTATTGCAAGCGATGGTGGTATAATTAATTCCAATTTAAATTCTAATTCAACTTACTCGCACCCCTACAATGTTTCTGGAAATAGAATTCCTTTGCCATTAAATATTTCAAGCCAATTGTCTGCTTATGACAATGTTCAAACTTCCAACTATATGGGTTGCCAAGATCCTACCTATGGTCACATTACTGATCATCATATGTATTCCTCAGTCTCCAAAATACCACAGAATTGTATTATGAATACTAACGCAGTCGGTTATAACCATACGTCAAATCATGTTCATGGATTGCCAAGTTCCCAAATAGTTAAAGACTCCTTTCAGAGACAGCGTTCTTGTCAAGCCGAACCATTAATTAACTTTGACGATTCAACAACATTGCCCTCACATACACCACAACAGAAATTTGATTCCCCAAATCAATATTGCACCAATTACGAGACATCCAATAATATATTGGATAAACATAACGATATGGGCAATATTATGGAGAATCCCCTTCCACCGACCACAACGAACTGCCAACAGCATTACGTTACTGGCAAACCTACTTCAACCAATGATATGTATGTTTATGCTAAACCCACACCGAAGGAAAATCGAAAACCTCAACAACAGACCGCTTTAAATTTACGAAAATATCCGTACAACTCGGGAGAACGGGGTGACACTACAGATCTGAGTTATGAATCGGCTAACGATGACTTCGTTGACCTATCAGGTCAAGAAAACGTACGCATAAACACTAGTTCTCCCACACAGTTTACAAAGAATCAAGACGGCGTTGGTTCATTCGAATCTTGGAGTTATGTGTTTCAAAATTTAGAAAGATCTGGCTACTCTAAAGATCTAGGTGAAAGAAAGGACTTATTAGTTCAGTCATTAGATTTGGATTCCTTAAACATTAATAATGATACCTCGCCCAGTCAAAGCAGTTCGGCAGAAAAGAAAAGATCTAATTTTTCGGGAAATGAAAGCAAAACTACAATACAACATCAACACCAGCAACAAATAGATACAAACCAAAAAAGCAGAACTATTGAGAATTCTAAATATTCAGCCAAAAACAATAAAAAAGTAGAAACTGTTTCATCTATTAACAACAGCCAAAAGCAGAAAAATTCAGTGGACAATAATGCAAAGAAAATTAAATCGGCTCTTAAACAAACCAATGCAACCTCAAAACCAAATACCAATCCAAATCACCAAACAATTAAAACACAACCAAAAACAAATGACAATAAAACTACAAACAAAACCTTGAACAATAATAACAATGACTCCTTAACAAATTCGGGCAATGGGACCACGCAGCGTAAAAAATCCTCTACGGCCTCCTCATCGGTGGCAAATACAACAAGGAAAACCACAAACGCCCCACCGCCTATTTCAACACAAATTATTGTTACTGGTGCCAATGAATGGAGTTGTAGTTTTTGTACCTTTATCAATCCCAACTCGAAACGTATTTGTGAAATATGCTATCACTCAAAAGACTTCAACTTGGATTCGTCTACGACTACATCAGAAACTACCATCACCCACAATACGCCAACATGTGCTTAAAAGAGCATCAGATAAATATAAAGAAAACAATAATATGTATTTCATAAAAACGTACCTGCATTGGAAAATTTTTTCATAATTTTGTTCTACAAAAAATTTTAAGGTTTCCTTATTAATTAAATCTTCCTTTTAATTTCTCACAATTTTATATACTTGAACTATTTTCTTTTTACATTTACAAAAAAAAAAAAAAAAAACATCTACAAGATTTAGACTTAGCTAAAAATGCTTACGCAAAACGTAAATAACTAAAATGGACTGAAGAATTAAAAACACGCTGATTAAGTCAATAAACATTAATTTGTGGCAATCGTCGTATAATAAATAGTACTACATACATATGTATATTTAATTAAAATTATATAAATGTCATCTGTAGTACAATACTATATAAAAATGCATACTTACAGATATACTAATACTATCTAATAATTAAAAATAAAAATATTAAAATAAAACTGAATTTCAATACCAAATTTGTTAATACATATTTTATATAAGAAAAAAAAAAACGGAATTTAATTACATATAACTTTTTAATAAATTTGTAAATCGGCAAAGTTGAAATTAACGAATTTACTACAAACTTGGTTATTGTAAAGACCTCGACAAAGATACACCATTTCCAGATGTATTTGAAACCTTACTTATTGTATTTTTAAATTATGTTTTATAAACTTCTCAATCTATTTAAGTACTTTTTGATTGCAATTTTATAACAAAACTTTCTATTTACAGTTCGGAATTTCATATTTCTGTTCTAACCTAAAAAAATATTTAATATGCAAAAGGATTATTTTGAAATTCAACTGGCAATGGCTAACTACAATAATAATTAAATTAAAATTTAATAAAAATTCGGTATTGATTTAATGGCATTTTTTTAATTAAATTAATTTAATTAGAGTTTCTATACGAAATTCACGGTTCATATTCGGCCATGGTCTGACAATAGCACGATTTGAAATCGCAAAACGCCAGATTTATTTTATGGTGTTCTTCAACTCGTTCGTTTAGCTTGCGATCTGCCATAGTTTTTTTTACAAATATTGTTCTCTTTTGCAATTTGAAGTCGCCAAACTTCTTGATATTGCGATTTACAGACCAGCTTATTTGCGATTTTAAGTCAGAATCGGCAATGTTAAGCGTTTTGCGATTGTCAGAACATGCCCGATTAAATCTAAACCCCTTTTAAAAATACTACGATTTAAAACATTTTAGTGTGAGCGACATTTTCTTCTGTATTGTAAAAAATTCGAAATTTGTTAAATATTTTCTGTCTTTGATAACACAGTGCAAGGCGAAAAAAAACCACCGGACACCAGAGAACTGCAAAATCACTATTTTTCTTGATTTATTCATACGCTCAAATTTACATTCACTCTTTGCTTGCAAAACAAAGTTCAACATTGGTAATTTTTACATCGTTTCGTACACATTTGATTTTGCATGTATTCGTTTTTTATTGAAAGTGCTTTGTTTGCATTTTTGTTGCGAACGCAATATAACACAACCGTGTAAATTCAAAAGGAACACATTCTTATAGGGCCCATATACAATACCATCATGATTGTACAATCAAGTGATTGTGTTTTAATTTAAATTTTGTTTTAAATTTTGAATTTTTTGATGTTTATGCCTTGACGATTTAACATTTATGAGCTAACTTTACAGCACACGATACAATCATGCTGGTACAATCAAAAAAATATCAAACTATTTTTGATAAAGCACCATCAGCTGGTGCAATCACACTAGAGCTGTTCGATGTTAATCGATGCATCGTAAACATCGATGTTTTGGTTGCGATACATCGTATAAATGTCGATGTATCGTATTATACGATGTTAATCGATACATCGATGTTTTTTATTCGATGTATCGAAAAACTGAATTTTAAGTTTTACGAATTCAGCAGCTTTTGTATAACTGGATACCCACCAATAATGAGTTCTAAAACATTTTGTTAAACCTAAAATTGTTTTTAAAATCGCTTAATATAACAACACAGTACTAAAAATACTTTTTGTAAACTCTCATAAAGCATCAGCGAAGCAACAGCATCTTTACAGAGCAAAATCCAAAAATATATTTTTATTGCGAACAAGATTTTCTTGGTAACATATGGTATTATTCGTCAATGTAAGTTGTTGGAAATGTAAATTTTTGGAAATTACCAAAGTAAAAAAATCTGAAACGCAAAAATTAATAAATACAAGTTTTGTGAGAGTGTTAACCGAAAATACTCCAGATGTTTCAGATTCTTGTGTGCCGTCTACGAGTAGTTCATGAAAGGTACGTTCTGATACTGAGTCATGTATTGAGGTAAATGAAAGACACTGCTGAATTAGTACTTTTAAGCGTCAGAAATCTGTGCAAAAAAGGTTTGAAGATATTGCATCGTATCCCAGTGGTGACAAGGCAAGAAAAATTAACAACGCTATCAGGTATATAATTTGCAACGACATTCACGCATTCTCACTGGTAGAGAATGAAGGTTTTAGACACATAGTGAAAGTTTTATCACCGCATTTTAAAGTTCCAAATAGAGCTACAGTAACACGTTGGGTTGATTAAAAATACGACGCTTTATCAGAAACATTGAAAAGTAAATTACTCACAGTGGAAAATATAACATTGACAACTTACATTTGGTCCGATTTGCAAATTCGAAGTTTTTTGGGTGTCACTGCCCATTTTGGTATTGCAACTGAATTTCAGTCGATAACGTTGGGTGTATACCACCTCGGTGAAAGGGACACTTCTGAATATATACATATCAACAATTATTACCAAGGTATGCAAAAAATGGGGGTTTACAGCTGATAAAGTTATCGCAGTAGTAACATACAATGCAGCCAATATGATAAAAGCTGTAGAATTAGCCTTCGGGAAAAAGAAGCATATACCGTGCTTTTCACACACGCTTAATTAAGTTGCACAAAAAGTTCTAAATGTCTCAGAGTTGCAGACATTAGTAACTAAAATAAAAAATATTGTTACTTTCTTCGAACTAAGTTGTACAGCAAGTGACGAATTAAGAAAAACAACAAAAGCTGATGCAAAACTTATTCAAGATGTACCTACTCGTTTTAACAGTACGTTCTATATGATCGAAAGGTTTCTTGAACTTCGAAATGCTATAAGTGAAATCTTACTTCGTCACAAAACTGCGCCGCCAATGTTGACTGGTATGAAATTGGCCACATCCTCAAAACTACTTAACGTATTACGCCCTTTTGAGGCAGCCACAAAAGAAATATCCGGTCATACGTTCTGCAATAGCCACATTGTTAGATCCACGGTTTATAAAAATGCATTTTGAGGATATACTTGCATGTTCGAAAGCCGTTGTGAAAATCCAAGAAATGTTAACAAAAGATAAGGCAGATGAAAATTCTGGGGATTGCGACTCCGATATTTCAGACAAGACGTTGGTCGATTTTAGTCTTTGGAGTAATCACCACAAATTAGTTGAAAAAATTGGAAAACAATTAAGACTGAAGGAAACTTTTCTGAAGAACTTTTCGTTAACTTGCGAAGTCCGGTAAGTCGGTTTAATGAAAACCCCTTAGAAGTGTGGGCCGACTACAAAATTCAATTTCCTAGACTGTACAATATAGTATATAAATATTTAACAATGGTTGCCAGTTCCGTGCCATCTGAAAGGCAGAAAAGAAGCAGTTTGCAAGCAGAGAGGGTCAACAAAATATTGTTTTTGCAAAGCCTGAATAAAAAGTATTGCGACATATAATAAATAAAATTCTTTATAAATTATTAAAATCGACTATTATTTATTTGATAATTTTTTTCAGTTCCAATTAGAATCAATACGATGCATCGCAAATATCGATGTTTTTTTTAATTGATACATCGAATTACATCGATGTGAATTAATTATTAATCGAATGAGAAAAAACATCGATGTTTTTTTTACATGAGCGGCTCTAAATCACACCACAAGCTCATACACGGTCCATCAGCTGGCACAATCACTTGATTGTACAATCATGATGGTATTGTGTATGGGCCCTATTAGTCAAGTAGTCATTGTCCACTCGATGAGACGCTTTGTTAACATTAACAACAATAAACCACTCGATGAGACGCTTTGTTAAAATTAACAGCAATAAAAACAACAATAACAAGAATACATTGTACATACAGAACTACTGTACTTTTTAAGATGATAAACAAAAGCATTCTGTTTCTATGGAAATTGTTTGTACCTACATACTTATGTGCGTTTAGTTTAGTTTCATTTCAATTTTTTTTTCTTGTACTACATAGCAACTGCTGAATGAATACATGAGTAATGATTGCTTGATTTCTGGCTTTTTTGTTTGTATTTTTTTTTTCTTTACCAAAACAATCATTGTCGCACCGAATACACAAACATCTTTGTTTAAAAACGAAGCACGATGTGCATTATTTGAATGACTGCAAACCAGCAGCGAATGTTTGCGCTTGCGCAAGTTTGATTGTATGACAGCAAGTAAGTGTATTTGTTGCTGTTCATTTAATGCGATTTTTTTGCAATTGCACAAAGCCGTTCTCTGACGGACACCACTAAGTGATAAAAGACCAAAAAAAAAAAGTCTAAAGTCATGCACTTTTCTTTTTATGGGCCCCCAAAGATTTGGGGCCTCGGTGGCATTTTTGCAAAAAAGGTCAACATAAAAAATCAGAAAAACTTCATATTAAAGATCAAAATCGCAAAAAACTTTAACAATTCGATTTTTTTTTTACCTTTTTCCCCTGTTCAGGTCCGTTCAAAATTCAAGAAAACAATCAGCCACAAAAATTTACCTTAGATCTCAATAAACAACTTTTTAGAGCATATGAACTTCCTAGGAACGATTCTTAACACCGTTTAGGTAATTTCATTTGTTTTTTCTCGAACCAAATTTTCGGGAAAATTTTCACTTTTGCGGCTTTAACGGTGCTAAGAATCATTCCTAGGAAATTCATTTTTTCTAAAAAGTTGTTAATTGAGATCTTGGGTACATTTTTGTAGCTGTTTTCTTTAATTTTGAACGGCTTCCTACCTATAGACCTGAACGGGAAAAAGGTAAAAAAAATTCGAATTTTTTAAAGTTTTTTGCGATTTTGCTCTTGAAGATGAAGTTTTTCTGATTTTATATGTTCACAATTTTTGCTCTTTATGACAAGATCTTGTCCCAGAGGGTAAAACAAAATTACGAACGGTTTGCAAGATATGAGCCTGAAAAAATTATCACTTTTTGCAAAATCTTTGGGGGCTCATAAAAAAAAGTGCATGACTTTGGTCAAAACTGGGAGACACGGGTCTTTTTTTTTTGGTCTTTTATCACGTAGTGGTGTTTGTATGTATATGGTTATTTTGCCATGACTTAAAAAATTCACACAGTGTAATTTATATTTTTACTTTAACACTTCTTAAATGTTAAAGCAAAAGACAGTATGGCGCCAAATATGCCAGCTGTTTTACACTTGTAAATAAACGTGATTACAATATCTTTTACAGTTTTTTTTTAGTGTTATAGATGGTGTAAACAGTAAATTAAAAATGTATACATTTTGTTGTTGTGATTTAAATTTATCTAGATTTACCAAAGTTACAAAATGTACAAGGTTAACAATATCAACCCTGTGAATTACGCTATTGTTTAAGTTTATATGTATTTAGATACATAGTATTTTATTAACGCAGAATTCAATAGTTTCAATGCATCATTATAATTTTTTCATATTTTATCAAGGACCGTTACGGTTACGTTTTATTTGAAAAATTTCTTTAAGCTAGCAACACAATTGGGCCGTACGTTGTAAGAACGTAGAACTTAAAGCTGTTAATTTTTAAACACGCAAAATTTACTTACAATTCTGTCGTAAACGTGAAAAAAGTGTGAATCGGTGCAAATATCACGTGACCCCCTTACAAACTTCCTCACGAAATACAGGCATGTTTGGAATATTACAAGATTTCAAATCACTTGTGATCTTAAAATCAAGGACCCTAAATAATAGTTATTTAGGTACAAAAAAAAAAGTGGTATTTTAAGAAATATTCTATAAAATTTGCTTTTAATTATTACGTATAATGAAAATAAATATTTTTTAAACTTAACTATTATATCCAATTAACACCTTTTTACATTGGCTCATAACTTTTACTAAAGATATTTATTGTTTTTATTTACGATAATAATTATTTTGAATATTTTCTTGATATCAATTGTTTTATTTTTGCAGATAATGCATGTGCATATATATTATACATACATATTAAAATGAGTTAAAACGGTTATGTTATTTCTTATTCATAACTATTAAAAATAATTATTAATGTATCTATCGAACAGTAATAGTTAAGTTTGAGAAATCTATTTATTTGTTACCCATAAAAATCAACACAATAAGGGTATTCACGTCACAAGTTGCAACCTTGCAAAAAAGCAAAAGTGCAAAAATAAAACAACAACCACAAAGACAATTAGTTGTGGTTGTTGTTATATTTTTGCACTTTTCCTTTTTTGCAAGGGTGCAACTTGTGACGTGAATACCCCCAATATGTGTAATTACCAGAGAAGACTAAAATGCTTTTTTTGCTTTTTTACTTTTTTTTCAGCCGTTTTTTAAAAAACCTGCTGTTTTTTGCTTCTTTTACAATGGTGTTGCATTTTTTTGTTTAAACTTCCCATTTTTGTATTAAAAACTTCGTATGTTACTACCAAGGCGAATTCCTCTATAAAAGTTAATTTGCCTTCGTTACTACCTTTTTGCAACTCTGTTTTCATTTTAAAAACAATCAACTGAAATCATAGTAGGCTGTTAAAAATAGAAATAAATAAATAAAAAAGTTTAAAAAGTGCCGATGTGGTAAACACCAACTGGCGTCTTCTAAGCAAGAGAACCGTCCACAGAAACTAATTACGGAATATCCAGTGACTCCAACTGCCACAACATTTCAAAGGATCTTTGAAAAGCATTGTTAGAATCCAATATGCCAATAAAAAAAGTAAGTTCTCCCAGTATTAAAAATTTCATTGAGAAATATTCTCAAATTCTCATACATACCAGAATTGTATAGGGAATCTATAGAAAAAATGCGTCAATCAGCCAAAGACAAATATATATGGATTTCTGTAGATGAAACTGACAGCGAACAGAGATATGTTGCAAATTTTACTTTTGGAGTCTTAGAAGAATTAAAAGACAATAAATCTTATTTATTAAACATGCAAGTACTTGAAACGGCAAATGGCGCATCTATTGCAGCATTTTGTAAAGATTCGTTACAAATATTGTGGCCAGATGGTAAAGTAGAAAAGAAATCGAGTTTAGATTTGATATTAATTTTCTGTATGTAGGCATAAAATATAACAAAGTGTTACTTGTAGTAACGGATGCAGCTGCATATATGCTAAGTGGAATATCTTCTCTAAAGGCAATGTATCTGAAAATGCTTCATTTAACATGTTTTGCACATGGTATCCATCGATTAGCTGAATTCATTCGAACAAACTTTGAAAATGTCTATAAATTGATTTCCAATGTTAAAAATATTTTCTTAAAGGTAAATATAACTATTAATCAGAGGTGTTCTGGAAATCGAAAACGCAAGAATTTAAAAGTGGGTTTTTTAATATGATTTTTGTAGTAAAAGAATTTTATGACAAACATTTCTCTATTAAACAGAATTCTATATGAAAATTATATAAAATGGATTAAGAGTGTATTAAAAATAACTTAAAAGTTCTTGCGTTTTTTTAATATAAACATACATACATATGTATGTTAAAAATATATGTATGTTACAAAAAACAAATTTGTACAGGCACCGCGAAGAAAACTCTTTCTAAAAATGAATCCTGATGTTGTACTTCCACCGTCTCCATGCCCAACTCGTTGGGGTACTTGGTTAGAAGCGGCAATGTACTACGCTGAACATCTTGAATAAGTTAAAGCCGTTGTTTTAGAACAGTGATAACCAAGCCCCGAACTAAGAAAGCCCCAAACGCACGCACACAAAGATATTATGTGCTTGTGTGCGGTCGCAGAGACTGATGATAGTCTGATGTTTTGAAACGAACAAAGTTGTAATATACATGTGAATTGCCGACCGTGTCTGTGTGAAAAATACGATTATTGACTGGCTCGCGAGTCTATGGAGTGGTTATCACTGTTTTAGAACTTGACAGTCAAGATGCCGACTCAATTGTGCAATCCAAAAAAATATTTGAAAACTCCGAACTAAGTTTTCAACTTGCATTTCTAAAATACAATTTTGCAAACATTTTGGTTGCTATAAAAAAATTGCAAACTGCGGGTTTATTAATTTGAGAGAGCACTAATGCTTTATCGACAGTTTTTGACGGACTATGCAAGATCGGGGACCAACAATATAAAAAGAAATTTGAGAAAATATAAAAACGAAATTTGAGAAAATATTAAAAAGAAATCCCGGATATCAGCAGTGTTTGGAAATAAAATATATTTTAGAGTCTGGTACTGTTCCAAAAGAAGAATATGTAAAAAGTTTGTCCTCTAATGAAATTCTCAAATTTAAATATGCACCGTCAACCTCCGTTGATGTAGAAAGAAGCTTCTCTTTATACAAAACGCTTTTAACAGATCGACGTAGAAAATTAAAATTTGAAAACATAAAAGCCAACATGATAGTATGTATGTATATTGTAATAATTTTGATGATGTGGAAGAATTAGAATAAAACATTTTTTAGTGTTTTTTTTTTGCTGTTTTATCAATTTTTTGTTGCTTTTTTTATAATTTCTTTTTGCTGTAAAAGTATTGAATATTGTCTTCTCTGGTAATTACACATGGATTGGCAACATCGATCATAATACACTTATACCCTTTGTACTTTGCATACATTTCTGAGGAACGCATGGAAGACAGTGATGCCAACTTTTTGAAAGCAAAAAGCACTTTAAAATTTTAAACAAGCACTAAAAAGCACTATTTCGAGCAAAAAAAAGCGTAAAAAAGCACTAAGCCATTTTTACAATTTAATTAAACACAAATTAAGTTGCATTCGGCTGTGCCGAATATTATATACCTCCATTTCCCATTTTCATTTAAGATTAAATAATAAACATATCGTCGCAGGAATTAAAGAATGCTATAACTGATAAAATATAAAATGTTCACCAGAGCCAAAAAAAAAACCTGTATGAAAGAAAGTAGAAAAAAGTTCATATCACAAGCACTATACAACTTAGGAACATGATTTTAAAAACGTATTTTTATTTTATATCGCTTTATATATTGGCTCTAAACATTTCCTCTCAAGTCTATTGTTCCCGGTGATTCTGCGGCTTACAGCAAACGATTTTTTTTTTGCGTAAGTGAATTCTTTTTCATAATACAAATATGGGACCGCGACCAATCGACGCAGTATTTTTTTTCTGATAAAAATGATGCAAACAAACGTATTTTCGATTTTTTGTCAGTTACAGCGTTTTTTTTAATTCCTTCGACGATATTTACATTTGTATATAAACATTTTTAAATGTACATACATATTATTATTATCTTCAATAAAAATAGTGTCATCCAAATCATTTGGAGTTTAAATTGGTCATAAAACAGTTTTAAAGTAATACAGAACTCGAAAAAAATCTTGCCTGTTGCAATTACCGAAAATTTGCAAAGTCCGATAAAACTTAGTGCTGGTTCACACAGGTCAAGTTTACTTGAACAGTTTTATTTAAATTTTCTTTTGAACTTGCGTTCACGTTCATGCACAAAATTAATTTTTGTTTTCTTTTCCTTCAACTTTGTAGCTTTTTATTATATTACGGATGAAAAAAGAAAAGAAAAATACAAAACTGACTGGTACGGTCAAGTATGTACCCCTTTCCATTCTCTTTACCCCTCTCTCCTAAAAGCTCAAAACTTGAAGAGTCAAACTTGACCTGTGTGAACCAGCACTTAATGACAGCATATATTTAAATAAACATCCTTATATTTGATCGTTTAAATAAATCTAAATTAAAATCGTGCAAAGCTTAATAAAACAATTGGATTATGATATTATCCAATTATTTTAACATATGTACGCGTCTGAATAAAGAACACGCATAAGGTGTAAAATAGAAAAAACGTATGTTTGCATTCTGAAACTTAGTCAAACCTTTTCAATAGCACAAGAGGTTAAAGTGCAAAACACGTGGAAAACTAAAGCGCGTGAAAAATGGCAGGTTACACAACGCTTGTTATAAAAGTATTTTCAGTCGACTGTTTTTAATTTATTTAACACTTTGCATATACCAAACTACGGCTCTTTTTTTGTTTTTAAAGTCTTTGCGTTTTTTTGCACGGTTTCCAACTGCATGGTTTTTAACAATTTCAATATTTTCCAATCCATATTCTTTTTTTGAAACAGTGTCTACATCGTTAAAAAATGTTTACCGAAATACATAGTTTTTATTACGATTACAAAATATGTTGTCAACGCTTAAAAGTGCAACGTTTCGTAAAATTTAAAAAATTTAATTAAGTTTTAGATAAAACGAATGTAACTTTCTTGTATCACTTTTTTATCATTTGAAATCTTTACAATCCTTCTCGAAATTGTACCCCAAATAGCAAAGTTGAACTTAATCATCCTCTATATAATCATAGTTTTAAAAAATGGAAGAAAAAAAAAATAAAAATTGTAAAAAGCACTAAAAGCACAAACGAAAAATTGAAAAAGCACCAAGTTAGTGTTTTTTTTTAGTTTGGCACTATGGATAAAATTTTGGCGTTTTAAGGCATCAAAAAGAACCACAAATAGTGCCAAAAGAACTAAGTTGGCATCACTGATGGAAGATGTTTAAAATGTGAAATACGCGTTCACACTTGAAACATTTAACATCTACTATCAACAAAAAATGTCACCATTTCTGAAAAAAAACTTTTATTTTTTTTAAATACTTTTTTTCTACAAAAAATGCCAACATTTTAAAAGATAACACCAAAATGTATTTCTAATTCGTTTTGTTTAATTATTTTAGCAAAATAGGGCTTGCAAAAAGGAAAAACTTGAGAAATGGTAGCGCTGCTTTCAAAACAACTTCCATTTTGTCAGTGAAGCCACAAAATTAACAGAATTTATTGCCACTTTTCTAATGATGACACTTATGGTGTTTTCTTTTCTGTCAATAATGTTCCATATATGCTACCATTCGTGCGGGTTTTTGTTCCATTCTAAAAATATATGCAAAAATGTGTGAAGTTGTCGTTTTCCTTTCTAAACATGTTGCAACAATAAATGGCAAATTTGTTCCATTTCTTACCCGCAGTTATAACTGAGTGTGAGATAATACACTTTTTTGCATCTGCGTAAAGTACTTTTTTTGCAAGCAAGTATTTTTTTTCTTGTGTTTGCGGAAAATTTACGTTATATTGTGATTTTTAGTTAAATTGTGATGGATATAAAAACTTTTTGTTTTTCGTTTGTTTTACTTTTATTTAATAATTATATTTTTTTTGTCGCAAAATTTTTAACATCAGCTGACATTAATTATTGAAAATCAGTGCTGTTAACGCTTATTGGAATTGTAAGAAAATTTAATGTTGAAAATTGCTACAAGCGTGGTAAGTGCTGGTTCACACAGGTCAAGTTTGACTCTTCAAGTCTTGAGCTTTTAGTGCTGGTTCACACAGGTCAAGTTTACTTAAACAGTTTTATCTAAATTTTCTTTTGAACTTGCGTTCACGTTCATGCACAAAATTAATTTTTGTTTTCTTTTCCTTCAACTTTGTAGCTATTTATTATATTACGGATGAAAAAAGAAAAGAAAAATACAAAACTGACTGGTACGGTCAAGTATGTACCCCTTTCCATTCTCTTTACCCCTCTCTCCTAAAAGCTCGAGACTTGAAGAGTCAAACTTGACCTGTGTGAACCAGCACTTAGGAGAGAGGGGTAAAGAGAATGGAAAGGGGTACATAATTGACCGTACCAGTCAGTTTTGTATTTTTCTTTTTTCATCCGTAATATAATAAAAAACTACAAAGTTGAAGGAAAAGAAAACAAAAATTAATTTTGTGCATGAACGTGAACGCAAGTTCAAAAGAAAATTTAAATAAAACTGTTCAAGTTACTTGACCTGTGTGAACCAGCACTAAATATCGCTTTTAGTACAAACTTTGCATTCAATATTTAACACGCTAAATACACATTCGTGTTGAGTGTAAAACGTAGCAATTAGTTTGTTCCATTGTAATTTAGAAAAATGTATCGCTTTGTAAGGGTTCGTGTAACCTAATAAATATATTACACAACCATAATGCATCATTATTTTTTAGAAAAGAAAACACCGTTAAAGAACAAAAAATGTAAAAGGGAACAGTATGAGTTAGTAACATTCTGTAATGATGTTGAAAATAGATTTTTAGCCCTATGTATTTCTTATGGGAAAATTCCAACATCTTCGCAAATTGATGTTAAATGTTAATGTTGACAAGTGTGAAAAGGCTATTACCAAGCTCTGGCTAACAATTTGCTTATCTCTTGTTAACGAGCTGCCAATTGTTTGCCAACTTTTGAAAAAAGCCGTTTAAAGTTTAACAATTTTGTTTGTTTTTTTAATTTACTGTTCCTTGTAATTTACTATCTTTTTTTAAATTAATTTAAATTTAAACATTTTTTATATTGAGGGGAAAACAAACAAAAAAAATTACAAAACCAGCGATGATTAACGTGCATTTTTGAGTAATATAATGTGGCATTATTAAAATTCAGAGTTGATTTATTAAAAGTTAGCAGATGGAGAAAAGTTTGTTATGAATTAACTCTGTGCCGACAAGCTGCAAGTTTAATCGGCATTCTAGTTAGCAGTTCGTTGTACATAGTGTACAAATTGTGGCTAACTTTTTGGTATGAATACTGCTGTTAATTGTTTGTTCAAAACCCTCTAAAATTTAAGAAGTATAGTCATATCGACAAAAAAAAATATAGCCAATATTGATATATTGGCGATACTTAAGGTTTGTCGATATTCATATCGGTTTCGGTATTCGTTACATTTCAGTTTAAAGCATAGAAATTGTTATTTTTAATGCTTTTTAAGTCTTGATTGAATCTTTAATAACAAAAAAGAAATAGTCCTTTAAACAAAAAAGTCAAATGTATGTACATATATACTCGAGATTTTACCTTAATTTGTTAGAGTATGGAATAAAGTGTGTATTTCCCGTCTCTCAGGTATTTTTTGTTCTAATCTATTAAATTGTTTTTTTTTTATAAGGTTTTAAAATAAAATAAACCCACTTTTTACCAAATTAAAAAAATAATAATCAATTCTAAACTTTAGAAAATAATGTTTTTAGCTGGCCCGGCAAACGTTGTTTTGCCGCATAACTTATTTCTTTCAGATGTAACAGTGTCTGCTAGCCAAATTTTAAGAAAAAATTATAGGATATAGTTCTTTCCAGATGTTGCACTATTTGCCTGCCCAATTTTAAGAAAATAAATTGATTAGTTTTTTTACCCTCTTGCCCTTTCCGATGATACAGTGTATGCATGCCAAATTTTAAGAAAACCGGTTGATTAGTTAAGAAGATAGAGGGAGGGCGAGCTTTTACCCCTCTTGCCCTATTTCACGCCCTAAATAATAAAAACTATAGGTTATAGTTCTTTCCAACTGTAACACTATTTGCCTGCGAAATTTCAAAAAAATTTCACACCCTATCGTCTTTCAGATGTTACATTGTCTCCATGCCAAATTTTAAGAAAACAGGTTGATTAGTTTAGAAGATAGGGGATTGGGAGCTTTGACCCCTATTGCAATATTTTGCGCCCTCTAGCGATATAAAATATACTCTACGACCTATTCTCATACCTAACAAATACACATACAAAATTTCATAAAAATCGGTCAAGCCGTTTCGGACTAGTTCAAAATGGAGGGCATTTTGTTGATATTTGTATGGGAATATAAATACATGTTTCGGATTGAATGCAGTGTTCACTAAAATGAACCATGACACATTTGAAGACCGTTGATACATAAAAACCTTGGTATTGACGTCACCTTCCACGTGAACTTTACAGAAAATCGGTTCACGCATTTCAGAGAACATCAATTACTAATAGGATTCCCAACTTTTTTTGTTGCAATTAAAGTACATTGATTATTAAAGGTTAAGAAAAAAAGTACACAGTATTAATATAAAGTACAATTAATTTCTTTTTATTGTTATATTTCAAAAGTTTTATCAAACAATTACACTGTGCTAGAATTTGACACTTTTTTCTTGCTTGGGGTACGCTGAATCCAATACCGGTTCAAAGACGGTTCAGTTTATTGAAATAACTGAAGAAAAAACGAAAATCCGCAATTAAATTTCCTTAAAACGTAAAATTTTTTTCTAACTTGCGCAGCCGTTTTAGAAACAAAATTTTTGTTTGGCAACAAAAATAATTTTTTGCAACATTTCGAAATTTCTGTTTGTTAAAAATGTATAAAAAATTACAGATATGCTTCTAATTTTTTCCAGACATATAAAAAACAAAGCTTCAAACAAAACAAGCTATAAATGATTATAATCTGTTAACAATTTTTGATTTTATACACAAAAATCGAAAAATTTTAATTAGTTTACAAATTTCATATAACGCAATATTTGTATGGGAGCCCCCTTAAGAAGTGGTGATAAGGGGCAATTATATCTCCAGAAATTGTTAAGGCCACTCCTTGGCTGTTATGGTACGTTTTCTTCAATATATTTCTAGTCTGTATTAAACATTTTGTATGGGAGCCCCCTTAAGGAATGGCAGGCAGTAATTTGAAAGAGTTTTGCACTCGTGTTTTAAAAATAGGCAGCTATTGTACTCAAACGAAACAAAGAAGTGAAATATTAATTAGTTGTTCTTTAGTTTTTCTAAAAAAAAAACTTGTACAATAAGTATTATAATTTTATGACTAATAAAACCCGGACTAATATAACCTGAATCTATTTTGAATTCTAGATAAATCTAATCATGCGAAATAAAGTATTTTCGCGTACTTTATTATTCTCATAAAGTATATAGCACAATTACTCGAAATAACGTACAATACTTTATTATAAAGTACGGTTGGCAAGCCTAATTACTAACACAATGCAACTTATTTGTATATATGTATATATATATATATATATAGAAGATTACTTTAATGTTTTGGGTATTAAAAAACGTTTGAAATTTAAAATATGTGTTCATATTTCGTGTCATTTACTTTACTCTCTAGAAGTTTAAATTCATGTATAAATGCATCTGGGTAACTTATAATTTCTTAAAACTCTGAAACTAATTCGAAATATATAGTTTATATCTTCATTAGACACTATAAATAATGAGCTTTTTGTTTATATCAATTCTTGTTATCCATTCTTTAAACCATTTTTGCTAAAAACTTAAATTTTACTTTTAATGTCAATTACACAAATTTTAGAAAAGTTTTTGGTATACAACAGTTCCGTTTCTGCTTTATATATATATATATATATATATATATATATATATATATATATATGCGAGATATCTTTACCCCCTTATTGATAATAAAGTAAACAGGTTAATAGAAAGTTTATTCAACAGATTTTACAAATATTAAAGCTGGAAGTTATAATAAAACAGAAAGAAAAAAAGTATCTTTTCCTAACGTAAAAAGTATCAAAAAAGTGGCAAGAATCACAAAAAGTACCACATTTGGGAGCATTTTGTAAAAGTGGCCAAAAAGTATCCAAACAGTCGAAAAAGTGGCAAATTGCCACTTTATAGCCTTTTTACACTGATCAACATCTACCATCAATTTGCGAAGATGTTAACATCTTTCCATAAGAAATACATTGGGGTAAAAATCAACATCTTTAAAAGATGTTCCTATCTCATTTTATTCCATTCAACATCTTCCGATTATTTTAGTACCATCACTAGAAAAGTGGCAATAAGTTCTATTATTATTGTGGCATCACTGAAAGCAGCGTTACCATTTGTCAAGTTTTCTCTTTTTTTCGCAATGTTTCTTTGTTAAAGGCCAGTTTACACGGTAATACAATGTATTACGACTTTGTAGAATCAAAATATTATGAAATTCTCTCCGTGTTTAAAAGAAAAAAATAAAAATCTTTTGTAAGTATAATTCATGTTTACACGGATGGTATAAGTAAAATCAAAAATAATAACAAAAAAGCAGATGGTTGCAGTTTTAAATATTTACAAAAACAACATGAAAATTTCCTGAGTTGATTTTAGTTGTTTTTGTAATTGTAAAAAAATGCTATCACCTTTAATGTACTCCTTTAAAATACACCTCTGGTGTGATGTGAATACATAAGTTTCTAAAATGGTTTAGAAAAAAACCATTTACCGACCGCTTGTCAGATTTTGTATCCGTATTCTCTCTTACTCAATACATTTTGCTTTTACATGATAAGATTTTTCTCATTCTACATAATCTTTCGACATGTCGTAATACATTATATTACCGTGTAAACTGGCCTTAAGTATATCTTATATTTAAAAAACATTTTTTAATTTAAAAATATTTTTTTTTCAAAAATTGTGACATTTTTGTTTGATGGTAGATGTTAGATGTGAGCAATGTAAACGAGTGTTTCACATTTTCTACATCTTTGATGGTAGATGTTGATCAGTGTAAAAAGCCTATTAGTGGCACCAACTGCAACGGTTTGCCAAACAAAATTTTGAGAACGTAACAGGTCGTTTCATTCTGAAACATGCTGCGAAACAGGAAAAATGTACTATCATCTAAAATTTTGATAACAATTATCGTTAGTTTATCTGAACTATCTCTCAAAACAATCAAAACAAAGAAAAAAAAAAAAAAAAACAAAATAAAATAAAAATTGATGTTAAATAAAATAAAGTGATAATTACAAAATAATAATACCTATTAATAAAAGTATTAAATAATCACCCCTATTATGTAAGTCGTTTTCGACGTCGACATTAATTTTAAATTGTTGTCACAAGACGACAAATTCATCACTTCGACGTTAATTTGGTATTTTATAAGAATGTTGTGTAGACTGTTGCCGTAGACTAGTTATCGAAAATTTGAAAAAAATCCCATCCAATTATTTTTTTATTATAGCTCTCTTTTTAACGCTATTAATGCTATTTTCCAACATATTTATTTAACCGAGATTTAGCTTTTTTCAAATTTATTGCAGAATTTGTTTCCAATTTTGAATTTTTTCGCGATTTTCTGCCATGTTTTCGTTTATTAAAAATACAAGACTTTTCTATCATGCCGCTTTTAGCCAATTTTTGCGAATTTCCGTTAATTAAGCAATTTTCACCGAATTTTTGCCATTCCTTATAGTTCAATAAAGTTTATGGATTGTTTGAAAAATTAATTAATTAATTTTGTGTTTTTTACATTTTGTTTTGTTAACCGATTTAGCGATTTCAAATAAATTTCAGGGTTTATTTCCCAGTTTGCAATTTTCGCTAATTTTAGTCAAGTTCTCGATTTTTTGCTATAAGTTTTCTGATTCTTGCAGCTAATTTTACAATTTTTACCGAATTTTTGCCATTTCTTATAGTTTTGGGAACTTTTAATCAATTTTATGGCTTTTTTGATATATTAAAAATGTTCGCGAATTTTCGTTAATTTTGCAAACTTTTCCGATTTTTCGCGTTTAATTTACTCATAAAATTTGTGCCCATAATTTCTTTTAAATTTGCATTTTTGCGGTCCCTGTATTTTAGTACATTCATCTTTATTTAAATAATAAATAAGATTTAAATCCTTAAATTTTAGAATTAAGAAATCAGGAATATAAAAAAAACTACACATAAGTTTCCAAAATGTGCCTCCCTCTTAAAAAAGAACTAAATTTTTATTTAACTTGTACTTGTTCGTGTTAAAGTTTAAAAATATACTATAAACATATAATTTTATGTATTTAAAGAAAGAATTTTGCACTTTAATTTTAATGTCAGTTATTTACAACATTGTTTTGATTAAAAAATTTGTTTAAATATGTATATAAAAATATTTTCCTTATTAAAAAAAGATATAAATGACAACATTTTTGTATAATTTAAATTAAAATTTGATTAATGGTATAAGCACAACTGGGACGAACGACGAACTTCGCATAGGACGACGAGTTCGTCGGCAAGAATTCGTTGCGTAAGTTCGTCATATGAGACACAATAAGTGCGTAAACTCCAGGTATTAATGTGAAGTTTTGCCATTCCTTATAGTTTTAGAGACTTTTAAAATAATAAAAATGTTCGCGAATTTTCGCAATTTTTTCACCCATTTAGCGAATTCAAATAAATTTAAGTGTTTGTTTAAGAGTTTGCAAATTTTCGCGAATTTTAGCCAAGTTCGCAATAGACGTAATTTGTCTCTGTGATTTTTTACAGCTTTCACGATTTATTATAAGTAGTAAACTTTGCTATCATGCCGCTGTTAGCAAATTTTTGCGAATTTCCGCTAATTAAGCAATTTTTACCGAATTTTTGCCATTCCTTATGGTTTTAAAGAATTTTAATAAATTTTATGGCTTGTTTGAAATATTAGAAATTTTCTTGAATTTTCGCTGTTTTTGCAATTTTTTTTTGTTTTTTTCCGACATTTTGTTTTCTTTTCACCAACTTGCGATTTCAAATAAATTTTAGTGTTTGTTTAATTAAAAGTTTGCAATTTTTCGCGAATTTTAGCAAAGTTCACAATAGAAGCGAATTGTCCCTGTGATTCTTTACAGCTTTCACGATTTTTAACAAATATTAGACTTTAATATCATGCTGCACTGTCCCTTTCCCAATTTATTCGTCGTTCGTCTACGTAAGAAATAGAAATAAACCTATCGCAGAGTTCGTTGCTCACGACGAATTTCAGTCAACGCAATGATTGTGTGAAATTTCATATACACCAATGTGTTCTATTTCTAATGACGAATATTCGTTGCGAATAATTCGTCGTTCGTCCCAGTTGTGTTTCTAGCATAACTAGGGCCGTCAGCTCAAAAGTGGTGTAAGCCACATTACATTTATTTCATATTTGTGTGGCTTATAGCTACTTTTGTTTTATAAGTAGAGCAAAAATAAATAAATGCAACACAAACTTTTTCAACGCTTTCTGTTAGTCTGAGTTCATACGGCTCATGTCTTATTTACAAGATTCTTCCTTTTTCTTCTTTGAACATGAATTGGCGTTGACGATATGTGCTTTTTTGATATTGAAAACAATAACAAAATTAAACAACGAATGAAAAAGCAAAACGTAAAGACAGTACATGCATCTGTGTACTCGTTTCTTTTCCCCTCGTCCCTTTTGCCTATATAGTAGCAATCATGTCAATAAGACAAGATCCGTGTGAACACAGACTTAAGGCCCAACCACAATGTGCTTAAGTTGGCTTAATCAAATGTGCGAATACATGTTTATTATATGAGGCAAACCATATTGAACTTAAGGAAACTTTTTGCTAAGTTTAATGAAACTGTCATTTGCTTAAGCAAGGTGCGAATCTAATCGCACATTCCGTACGGAATCAAATGTTTTTTTATTTTGTTTTTGTTTTTTTATATACATTTGAGAGACTTTTTGTTAATTTTTGACAGTAGGTTAAGCAAGGCTATGCATATTATGGTTAGGCCTTTAGTGATTGGTAAGACAAGAGCTAAACTAGTTTCTCATTTTATTTTCGCAGTTTTAATCAATTTGGCAAAGATAAAACCCTTATGACCAAGGTATATTTATAGCAGGTAGCCGCGAGATTACAACAATTGTACAATAAAACAAACAACAGGGCTTTTTATTGTTGTTTTATGATACGAACTGTCAAACAGCAAAGGGGTTGAAAAGAGACAAAAGATAAAAACAAAAAACTTGTTTACTATACAACATTGACAGTTTGTATCGCAAAACAAGCAAATAAAAAATAACCAGCTGGCTTTCCGAGACTACCTGCTATAAATCAGTGATGTCAATTGTGGTTGTATTGATTTATATTAGTATTAGTGAATAAAGAGACAAGTACTCTTAATAAAAATAAAAAAATACGTAAGCATCCGCCGCATGTGCACTCATCGCTTAATAATCGACTACTTAATTGTGTACTCTCGTGCACTAAATGAAAGAGCGTAAGAATGCGTGTGAAGAACAGGGTTGTCAGACTAATAACGACCTTTTTCGCCAAATTCAATGTCAAAAATCGCCAAAATCGCCAAAGCCTTTGTTTACAAGTTTTTGACAATAAAATACATATTTTTTTAAATTATTAAAAATATTTTTTATAAATCCTAAAAAATAAATTAGTTCCGTATCGCTAAAATACGCCAAAAATTCAAAAAAGTCGCCATAATATATATTTTGTTTAATTTTGATTTAGAGCGAAATAAAAATAGTTAGTGCAGACAAAAAAGGTACGATGTTCACTATAAAATAATTTATAGTAGTCCACTTAAAGCAACAAAAAAAGAATTTTTGCGGTTGGTACTAAACAAATAATAGAAATGCACTATATACAATAGTTGCAGTTTCATTATATATCTATAACGCTTCACCGGCAAGACTCGCTATTTGTCTTCTTATTTGGAATACATTGTGAGGGTCTTACATTTATTCAACGAAAATACAAAAGAAGTGCAACATGTACTATTCCCATTCATATAACTTATAACTCCTAATCTCGTCTAGAAGTTCGTATTGCATTCTAATTCGAAGGCGAGATTTAGTGGAGTTCATAGTTTCAACACAGGCATTACTAGTTGTAATTACCGCATATAAACGACTGCCAAAGTAAAGTGCTTGAAATTGTACGTACCTGCCGTATACTTTTAGCCTTAAAATGTTGGCCTAAGCTTATTTTGTTATCTTTCAATTAACCAACGCTAATTTTTTTCATTGTGTTTCATAAGCGTCCAAAGGTATGGAAGGATTCATAAAAATCTTTAAAATATCACTAACAATAACGTATTTTATCTGTGATAATAAATTGCCACAAATATAATGTGAAAATGTTTATAGACTTAAAACATATAAATGTTTTAAAGAATTCTATTTATTGATTTTTTCAAGAGCAATTTTAAATATAAAAAACACTTTTCTAGAAGATTTTCTTTAACTTCATCAGCCATTTGAACATACCTTCAAATACCTATCATACATATGATTGCCTGAAATTTGATTCATAAAAATACGAGATTTAAAATAATATTATTATTTTAAAGTATTGAATTTAACGTATTTCCAAACAAATTCATAGGTCATCAAAAATAGCCAGTTGGCGATTTTAACTATTTTATAAATCGCCATGTCGCCAAATCAAAAATTGGGTCGCCAAACATGTTTGAAAATCGCCACGTTTGGCGAGAAATCGCCACATCTGACAACCCTGGTGAAGAATGTGTGTGAATTAATTTCCACAATTGTGTATGACGCTGACATCTCTGCTATAAATATACCTTGCTTATGACACTACAGTTTTAATGCATTGTTCAAGTTATACTTTGTGGTTCAAGTTTTGGTGAACAGTGCAAATATAAAGTAATAGAAACATTTACCAAGTGCGAAGGGTTCAGCTGTATCACAAAGCATACAGAGATGAAAAAAGTGACGTTTGAAAAATGCCCAAATCATTTGCGAGGGCAGCTTTCGAAGAAAGAGCAAGAAAATGTTTTTTGGTAGTGAAGTGGCAATGTGTAAAAACAGGCCGCCACTATCAACACGAATTGCGTAATCATGGCAGCATTTAATAAAATTAACAGAACAGGGATGGCTAAGTTGTTTCAATTGTACTTTTTTGTTGATACTTTTTAAACTAAGATTTATAATACCTTTTTGTGGTATTTTTTAAGATCATAAATACAATTAATTTCAACTAAAAAAATCTTTTCGTACAATTAGGTCAATTTTTAAAGGTTGTTGGTATAATTTTAAAAATTCTCAACGCCATCCCTGAAACGAAACCATAACAAGAGAAAAAAAAACTAAAAAACTTTGTTTACATTTTTTATAGTTTGCTCTTTCTAGCATTTACTGTTTCTTTCTATCAATTCTATATCAATTTGGGCCATTATTATAACTTGGCGTTAGCTGTTATCCGACAGTTAACAGAAACTTTTTGACAGATAACACATTATTATCTGTCAATTTAATCTTAACTTTAGTTAACTTCAAGTTGTAATAATGGCCCATAATGAATAAAAAATGTAGTGTCATAAGGGCTTAAGTCAGGGTATGCAAAATTGAGGCTTACACCACTTTTGCGCTGACAGCCTCAATTAATACCTTAGTTCTTTAGATTTTCAAATTAAATACATAGTTTTGTTAAAAAAAATTAAAGGAATATATATGAAATACTTTGGGAAAGAACAAGATAGAAGAAAATTAAATTGTTGATATCGTTTTGAGCGAAGCTTTATTCTTTTAAAAGCGAATAAACTTTTCGAGATTCGTTTAGATATGATTGTATAAATAATGAAAATATTTTGTCGACTTTGAAAGTAGTCTCTTGAACATAACCGATGTTGGTTTAACATTTCCATAAAACTTCTTAACTTTTTATATCCTCCACCTGTAGTGTTTTATATTCATCTAAGACACCATTAAGTATACATATTCAGGGTCCTTGAGTAATTGTAAATCGATTTTGCCTTGTCCGTGTGTCTGCCTGTCAGTTGAAATCACGTTCACTTTCGAACGACTCAAAAGTAAAAAACAATATTGGCGTCAAATAGGTATAATATGGCTCTTGGTCCAAAAATATATTATTCAAATTTGCCAAAATTTTGACATTCACGAAAAAAATATTGATTTTAAAAAGAATTTTAGACAGTAAAAAAATTTCCTAAAATAAATCTTTATAAAGATAACACAATTACAGCACAGTCGCGAATAACGTTGTAAGTGACAAAACTGACTTTTTTTTAATCAAAAATCACTTCTTGTGGTTTTTTTATTTTATTTTTATGTAGAACGGCTATATAGTGGCGGGATCGGACAAGTGAGCGTGGCACTCCCCATACAAAGACATTATACATTTGACATTTCTATATATCTGGAGAACGGCAAGAGCCAAAGTTTCCAAATTAGGTATTAGCATCTTGGTTTCAATACACAACATCCGATAAAATGTGGGGGAGGGAATTGGGCAAGTGGGCGTGGCACAAAGTTAAATTATTTATTTTTAAAGAACAGTATTTATATAACTTTCTGTTATTTTCGCACCATGGTAAAGGGAATACAAGATTCGGCATAGCCGAATATAGCACTCTTACTTGTTTTCATTTAAAGGCGAATTTAGCTGCAGGCTAGTGTTATTAGTGTTGAGTTAGAAAGAAATACAAGTTTTAATACGGCCCAGCGGTAAAACTCAGAAGACCTTCTTACTTCAGGCCTGCTTAAAAATAGTTTTGATTAAATTACTATTCTTATCTAATGCTATGTTCATACGACGATATAAACCACTGGTTTCGCTTTCTGAAACTAGATTGCCAAACATGCTGTTCATACGATTCATTCTTGTTTCATTTTGACATTTTTCTTGTGTTGTTAGTGTGATTTTTTTTTTAAGATAAAAAAGTAAATGAAACTTAAAAATATATTATTTAATACTTTTATTAATATTATAATGTTAATTTTATCACTTTATTTTATTAAACATCAATTTTTTGTTTGTTTTTTTTCTTCGTTTTGAGAGCTAGTTCAGATAAAATAACGAAAAGTGTTATCGAAATTGGAGATGATAGTACATTTTTCCTGTTTCGCAGCCTGTTTCAAAATGAAACGACCTGGGGTCTAATCACCGCATTCGATACTATCGTATCGAATAAACTATCGATGTTTTTCGCATACGATAGACACTGACGTATCGAATAAAAACTCGATAAATTTAATGTCGAGTTACTCGATATCGAATGCTATTATTTCAAATTCAATTCATTTCATTCGATATCGAGTTTCATGATACCAAAATAAATGATTTCGATCAATTTTGCTCGATATCGTATGCGGTGATTAGACCCCTGTTTCGCTCTCAAAATTTTGTATGGGGAAACAAATCGTTTCAATCATGTTTGGGGCGCAAAACAGGAATAAGAGAGCGAAACACGAATATTGCTGTCCGTGTGAACATGGTATAACTGTTAAAGAATGCCTTATAGAAGGCCTTTGCTCTTTGGTGTAAAAGATAAGATACACCTTCCACACTCGCTTCTATGAGAAGGGAGTAGAGAAGGAGTAACATTTTTTGTATTTTTTTTTGCCTAGCTAAAGCAAAATAATTATTTTGTTTTTATCCCGTTACCATTCTTATGTACCTTCTAAAGAAGCGAGAGCGGAAGGCCTACTCCGCCATGACAACGTGTGTAAAAAAGATATGAGTATGGAATGGAGGTAGCAGGCCTTGTTTATCCAAAAGAAGGAGTGCAGGGGCCTTCTAGAAGGCATCCGTACTCCTTATTTTTCCCGCTGGGTGGTTTCTGTTTGAAAACAGCAGATCAGCGTTGTCAAAATTTTAGTGTTGAAGAAACGAAACGTTGTTTTTATCAAGAACGATAGAAACAAAGATTACGCCACACGGAAAATAAAATTTAACAGCCGTATTCATAATGAAAATTTGGCATGAAGTTAGCACAAAGTGTATGTATAATACACTTACCACTAACGATTTGCTTAACTATTGTTAACGAACTGCCAAACGTTTGCCAACTTGCGAAAAACAGCTGTTTAATGTTAAACAATTAAGTACTTTTTTATTTTATTTTTCTATCTTTTTTTTATTTTATTTTAATTTAAAAAACTTTTTAAAATTGTTATATTGGAGGAAAAAACAAAAATTACAAAACCAGCGATGATTAATGCAAACGTGTTGCATTTCTGAGTAATATAATGTGGCATCATTTAAATTCAGAGTTGATTTATTAAAAGTTAGCAGATGGACAAAAGTTTGTTATGAATAAACTTTTTGCTTACAAGTCATACCACAAAGTATACAGAGATGAAAAAAGTGACGTATGAAAAATGCCTAAATCATTTGCGAGGGCAGCTTTCGAAGAAAGAGAAAGAAAACGTTTTTTGTTAGTGAAGTGACAATGCGTAAAAACAGGCCGCTTTTACCTACACAAATTGCATAATCAAAACAAAAAACGCAAAAAGGGCAGCTTTCGAAGAAAAAGACAGAAAAAAACACAATATTTTCTGTCTCGTGACGCCTCTGTATACTCTGTGGTTCATACGGCTCATGTCTTATTGACAAGATTCTTTCTTTTTCTTCTTTGAACTATATTGGCGTTCAAATGATTCATGTCATGTTGACGACATTTGCTTTTTTCATATTGAAAACAATAACAAAATTAAAGAACGAATGAAAAAGCAAAACGTAAAGACAGTACATGCATCTGTGTACTCGTTTCTTTTCCCCTCGTCCATCTCGCCTGTAAAGTAGCAATCTTGTCAATAAGACATGAGCCGTATGAACCACAGAGTATACAGAGGCGTCACGAGACAGAAAATATTGTTTTTTTTTTGTCTTTTTCTTCGAAAGCTGCCCTTTTTGCGTTTTTTGTTTTGATTATGCAATTTGTGTTGATAGGAGCGGCCTGTTTTTACGCATTGTCACTTCACTAACAAAAAACGTTTTCTTTCTCTTTCTTCGAAAGCTGCCCTCGCACATGATTTAGGCATTTTTCATACGTCACTTTTTTCATCTCTGTATACTTTGTGGTATGAACTCAGACCAAGCTGCTAGGCTTAATCGGCATTCTAGTTAGCAGCTCGTTGTACGTAGTGTACAAACTGTGGTTAACTTTTTGTTATGGATACGGCTGTAAATCTTTTGCGTATGTTTACAAATGACGTCACGCGAATTTCTAATAGTTTTAAGCTGACAAACTCAACCTATGTAGTTGTTGTTAAATTGAGGGGTTACATACATATTTTATAAGAAATACTAAAATTTAAGGGACTTTTAAACTTGGCAAACACTTACCCTTCATGGACTACTTCATCTAACGGGAAATCATGCGCATGTCGTAATCTTTTATTTCACTCTAAATTTTATTGCTCTTTTTACGGAAAAAACTTTGCTGCGGCTAGGCAAATTTGAGCTCACTCCATTCGGCCGCTATCTTTGTCATTTACATACATAGCTCAAGAATTTGAAACATATTTTAAAATTTTTAATAAACTTATTTATCAACATACTTACATATTTAATTATGGTAAATTTGATAAAATTTTATATCCAACTGGAGAAAAATAAGATTACTATTTTCAAAAAAAATAATTTAATTAATCATTTTTATTTTTCGGAAGTGTTCAATGAATCAAATTTCAATTTATAAATCTTTTTGGCAATAGTTCTATTCCCTCAATATTTCACATACATTTGGCTTAAGCCAACCTTTGGTTAACATTGAATTTATAAAATTTTACATATACTTAGGAATGATTCTATACACTACTAGAAATACTTATAACAATGGTTAATATAATAAAAATATAACTTGTAAAAATAAACAATTCTCATACCTACATATTCTATTTGTCAAAATAATTTAATTTCAAATTTTTCTAAAATGTTCTTTTCTTTTAAAAAAAGATGTACATACATACATAAATAATGATGTTAATTAAGCAAATCTTTAAAAACCCTGAATGGATTTTTTATAAATAAAAACAAAATAAGCTACACTAAAACTTAACCAAAAGTTAAAATAACAACACTTTTTCTAAAAAAAACCAACTTAACAATTTACGTACATACATACAGACATACATATGTACATATACCTAATGAACAATAAACGTTTAAAAGTAATAATAACGTAAAAGAAATAATTGAAATGTTTAACTACAAAATATTATAAATAATTACTCACATACATACATACATATGTATTTATTTGTGCCATTAAAACAAAAGGTTGTTAAATACCTGAAATCATAAGAAAACGAAGCGAGTAAAACTCTTTCCAAAAAATCTGTTCTAGTCGTTTTCTATGCCTAAAAAAATCATACTGGTAAAAAACAGAGAGAGAAATGGGGGAAAATACATAAATATTAATTAATAGATACTACGTTTATACGTAGCCTATTCGCGAATAAAAATTATTTGCGATTAACTAACTTACTGTTTATATGACTATTTCTTAATGAAAATTCTCGTTTTTAAGTGATGCCAGATGGAAAATTTATTTATTAAGTAGCACTGTATGTTTATAAACTTTTAATTTTTTAAATGAAAAAGATCAAAAATTATTGTGTATTTTTAAATTTATTTGCACATTTTTGATTTGTTTTTACTTTTGTTGTCATATGAATGTACCACATCGAAATAAAAACGTAAAACGGTTAAAAGTGTGGCAATGCTTAAAATCTTATTTGCAAATAGTGTCGTTAATCAGGAATTGTTTTCATGAGTTAGTTATTCGCAAATAAAAATTTAATTCACTGTTTATGCGGCAATATTCTCTACTTGCAATATATTTATTTGCGAATAAGTGGTGTGTATAAACGTAGTAAGAGATAATTAAAAGAAAGCAAATGTGAAAAACAATAAAGTAAAGGCTCAGTTAGCCGGGAGTAACAGTAACCTTACCGTAAAAAAGTAAGACCAATCTATTTCTTACAGATTGAGACGTAACATCTTACTGCTAACTGTAATCGCTCTAATTGCTTTACATACAACAAAATGAATCAGCTGATTTTCAACGTTACTGTTACTCCCGGCTAACTGAGCCTTAAGTCTGAGTTCATACGGCTCATGTCTTATTGACAAGATTTTTCCTTTTTCTTCTTTGAACATGAATTGGCCTTCAAATGAATCATGTCATGTTGACGCCATGTTTTTTATTTTGTTTTATTTGATATTGAAAACAAAAACCAAATTAAATAACGAATATGAAAGCAAAACGTAAAGACTGTACATGCATCTGTGTACTCGTTTCTTTTCCCCTCGTCCCTCTCGCCTATAAAGTAGCAATCTTGTAAATAAGACATGAGCCGTATGAACACAGACTAAGTTTGTAATTAAAAAGGTTTGCAATGAAAATCGTAAACTATAAATTATTTGTTGGCTTAAATAAACAATAAAAACAACTACTTATTATATTTAACGAACATGATTTTCAATATTTAAAATGATTTTTTTAAAGAGTAAACAAAATTAAAGCAATTGTAAAATATTAATTTACACAGTTTAAATAAAAAATTTACTCATTACACGTTGTAGACTACTGACATGAAATGATGAACATTAAGTGCCGGTTCACACACGTCAAGTTTGACTCGTCCAGTCTTGAGTTTTTAGGAGGGAGGGGAAAATAAATGGCCTTCTCTTTTCCCTTCTTTCCTAAAAGGTCAAGTTTGACTCGTCAAGTCTTAAGTTTTCAGGAGAGACGGGAAAAAAGCTCAAGACTTAACGAGTCAAACTTGACATGTGTGAACCGGCACTAATATGATGTTAGTGTTAAGTATAGACTCATCATGTTTTTCTCATGTTATAACACGGTTGTATATGCAAATGTTTTAACAACACTTTTATAACATCATGTTAAAACAGCAAATCATGTCAGTTGTAGACGGGTAGTTAGGAAACGTTAACATTGTTTAAATATTTTTTAAAACTTCTTCTGCGACTATATTCTCAAAAATTTACATACATATGTACATATTTTTATAATTTAAACGTACATCCAAGTCGAATTCATTTTTCAGGTGGCATTGAACCCACAGCTGTGTTGCTTTTTTCTAAATTAGGGATAATAATGTCAAAGTTACTTGTGTTTTTGACATATCGACCAACGAAAGCAACACATAAAATATGTAGAATGTTGTGTTTTTGGTGTGGTTACTTGTTGTAGTATCGCCACGATCCTATACATGAATTCGCCTTACGTACAGCTAGAAATAATGTTGATAACAGACATCTTTAATCTTTAAGTAAAACATAAATTTTATCACGAGTCAAATTCTTAAGAAATTATGATAAAACAGAGCTTTCAAGGAAGATTGCTTAAACACTAACATCCGCAGTCCACATCTAAAGGTAACATACATTTGAAATATTATTCTTATTTGAAATGGCACCGAATGCCCACCAAAACAATATCTTTTAAGGAATAAAACAACTGCCCTTTTGTATGTCATTTAATAAAAAAAAAAACTCAAATATAAAGATGTTAGTTTATCGAAATAGTTTTTCAATGTTAAAGTGCAAGATGGCATACGACTACCTTCCTGCGGGACACTCTCCAACTAACTACTTGGTGAGTTATACATATATGTATAAGCAGTTACCAAATGGCCCTGTGTGTGTTGGACTAACATACTGTTACGTTACTGCCTTTCAATAACGTTTTGGTTTATTTCCTTTATAATAAACCGATTCGAGTTCTTTTATTGCAATTCAAATGAAACAAATAAACACAACACTTTTGCTACTGTTTACAATTTACACAACTTTATTTAGTACTTAGTCACTTTGACAACCGTAATTTATTGCTCTTATTTACAACCAACTATAATCTTCTCAGCGTAATACGTTTTTGACAAAGTCAGAACTTAGAATGAATCATGCCATCTCTTGCGATCCTATTTATACTCTAGCCCAGACGGGCAAATGACCATAGAACGTTCGAGTTCTAAAGTCTAGATGGCTCTATAAAGTTCGCCTAATAACGGCTATTTCGTTAATTAAACTTATTCAGCTATTACTATCTATATGGCTGAATTAATTGAGTTATTAGGCATCATAAGCTAAGGCATACTTTTAGGCGTTGCCATAAATTGAGATAACTTAATAAAGAACATTCTAGTTTGCAGTGGGGTTGAAGTACAATTATGCACAACGATTTTAACATTACATCTGTACATTGATTTTTACACTAGAAGTGTGCATAACTTATACAATAACAATTTTAACTAATAAAATAACTAACAAATACTTAATAACTAATCAATACAAGATAACACATAAATTAATCTAATTCTTAACCAATAATTACAAATAATTCTTAACTAAAGTTACTTTCGTTATAATACATACAGGTTGAAATTAATTGAATAATCCGGTAAAAATGGTACACCCAACCTCTTATTTAGGAGTTGGAACTATCAATCCTCCGCTGCTTAAGGAATAGCCAGTAGCATCTGTTGAATAACAACTGCACATGGGGAACCATCCTTACAACTCCTCCAAAAGTTTTTGTTGCAATTCAGGAACACTCTACTAGCATAACTTTGGATATCAACCACAGCCACAACGCCCTATACCTAATACCCTCATGCAATTCCCTTGGGAAAGCCCTCTTTGTCAATAATCATAATTATATGCATAATACATTCCATGAGAGTAGTCACCCTCATAATTTTTCCAGGCTCTTGTATCGTCATCACTCCAAAATCCAAGTCTTTCCTACCATCCAACCCACCTAGCTTCCAACGCACTCCGATACCTGAACCTTTCATCTGCTTTTAATTTTAGAGCCATTCACCGGCCATCCTGGAGTCACAGACAACTAATAACCGACCTTACTATCCACTAACAGACATAGTCTTCATCACCACTACCACATCCTACCTTAATCTTTTCATCCACTTTTCGATTTAAAAATCGACATTCGTAGGCTGGCCGACAGTCTTAACTTTGCTTTCTAACTAAGACCGACTTCTAGGATCTTCATTAACACCAACTTGGATTAACTATGGCAGTGGAGGTTAGATAGCTCCGACATTTAAACAAGAGGTGAGTGTATAAATTTGGCGGATTTTACGCCGAAATCCGACCTGTGTGATGCTAACACACATAGGGCTATTTGGTAGGTGAATATATTAACTCACCATGTGGTTGAGATCCAACGGGAGATAAAGCCATATGACAGGTGCTCACGCAAATCAAAATCACAACTGTCTTCAGTCGCGGTCAGTCAGCGGTTACAAGGGGGTAAATAACAAGTTGCTAGTGATCATAGTAATCCAATCATGCAGCATTCAATTGGCAATCCCGATACCAGACTCGAATGTTCGCGGCCAATCTCAAACATAGTAGATTCAGGAGAGCGTACAAAGAAATTAAGCAGATAGACTAGGCGCCGAAACCGCGTAACGAAAAAAATAACGGTTTTTGACAAAAAAAAAAAAAAAAAAAAAACACGGAAATTTCGAAGTTGGAATGTGGGAACGATGCTTCAGGCGGAAAAAATTCACTAAGTGGCAAATGAAATGCTTTGATTAAATCTCCATGTCCTGGCGCTGCAGGAAAACAGATGGAAAGCAGCAGAAACAATAGATAAACCAAGCTTAACGTGATTCTTTAGCAGTCAAGCAGAAAAAAGTTATCAGGCAGAAACAGGGTTGATGGTCTCTAAACACACACGAAGATTTATCATGTGTTTCACACCCATTAATGCTAAGCTATGCTCATTTTGACCTTAAGGAAGCTTCAATAATGCCAGCATCATACATATGTGCTTATGCCCGAACAGAAAACACCGAGGACGACAGTACGGATCAGTTTTATTTGTCCCTTGAATTGGGAATGGACAAAGGACCTAATTGTGTAAAACGCAACGCAACGCCAAAATTACATTAAAAACAAAAACAAAGTCAAAAATATTTTGTAACTAAATCCCAGTACACAAAAAGGGGAACAATATGAAATGCATACACTTTAGGGGAATTACCTTATTAAACACGTGTTACAATATACTCTGCAATGTTATAAACAATAGACTTAAGGAGTTTTCGGAAATTATAATAGAGAATTCCAGTGCGGATTCATACCTAACAGTTCCATAATCGATAAATGTTTAAGGCACACTATGAAGAAGGGATATGACTACAATAACGACCTCCAAATGTTTATGATTGATTTCAAACAAGCTTTTGACTCGTTAAATAAAGAAATTCTGGAGTCAATATTTAGCAACAACGACATGCCTCTTACTATTAAAAGGTGGTTTTGGCGCACTTTAGCCCAATTAAGTCGGAGCTAATCCCAATAACTTTAAATGTAAGGTTATATAGAGCAGTTGAGCTACCGGCTCTAACGAACAGTTGTGAAACGTGGGCTCCTCTTGATATTGGAAAATATACGGTCCAATAAGAAATGATAATGAAGACTATATTATGATCGAAGGAAGAGATGTAAAATTTATAAAAGCTCAAAGATTAAGCTGGGCAGGCAACGTATTTAGAATGTCTCAGAGTAGGCTAATTAAGAATAAGAAGAAAATAATGAACGAGTTAAAGGCCCACGCCGGGCTGTAGCACCAAAAGATAATGATGATTAAGCAGGCTCTTTTATTATTCTTGGTTGAAGCTTTTTTGGGATTTCGGTGATGGTCGATGCATAATTCTTGAGTGTTTACTACATCCCGTTAAACTAGTGAATTAGTTGTTGTTACGATTGCACTTTTGTACAATTATAAGTAAAACGCATAAGAGTTCAATTAACGATGTTTATTATTCAAGGTATAAATAAGAACTAACTAACAAAAAGGAAAACATCATAAAAAGCGTTTAATTCAAATTGTCTGGCGTTGCCAGATTAGTGATAGTATATTTTTGGCTATTGCCAACATCTCCCTCTTTTAAGTTAGAGTGTATCGTCTAGGAGCACGATGACTTCGGGTGGATCTACGAGGTGCAGGATCCTCAACAGCTTCATAAAGTTGTTCCATCCCATGAGTAATTGATGATTCCGTTTCCGTTGATTCCGAATTGGTTGTGGATAATTCACTCTCGTCTTCTATAGACAAGTCAGAGTTCATATTAACGTCCTCTGATATATCCAAGAATTCTAATGGTTGTGATTCTGAAGCTTCATTCGAAAATCGCTTCCGCAGCTGATTTATATGAGATCTAATAAGGGTATTTCGACGTCTTGTCGATATAAGTACGTTGTATATTACGTCCCCAACTCTTTCTATGACTTCTCCGCTAGCCCATGACATATTATTTTTATTCAAAACTTGAGCATATACTCTATCACCAGGTTTAAAAATACGTTCCCTAGCTCCGTGTTTCATATTGTAAGCATGTTCCATAGCTGCGTTCCGTGTCTTTTCTGCGGCTGGTGATGGTTTTAACAGGTCCAAAGGTATTTGAAGACGTCGGCCAATAACACATTCGGAGGGGCTTTTACCATCAGGTGTTGCCATGTTAGGTGTTGCTCTGTATTGGGAGAGAAAATGCATCAAATTCACATTATCATCAGGATAATCGTCACAGTAGGATTTTTCAAGCGCTCTTTTTATTGTATCCACAAAACGCTCAGCTTGGCCGTTGGATTGAGGATGATAAGGTGGTGTGCATATATGGTGTATCCCCTTTTCTTCACAAAAATGTTTGAAATTCGAGCTCGTAAACTGTGTCCCATTATCAGACACAATGACCTTTGGTTGACCATATCGACTTATAAACTCGTGGACGTGTTTGATCATTTCCTTCGATGATATAGTAGAAGTTTGCACAGCTTCTGGCCACTTAGAAAAAGCATCCACCAAAATAAAATAATATTTACCACGCAATGGCCCGGCAATGTCTATATGTATACGATCAAGTACTTCATTTGGTATTGGCCAAGAGCTAAGAACAGACTTTGTTGGAGATTTTGCAGCCATTGCACAGCTATGACAATTCTTTACGTAAACGGAAATATCCGCGTCAATTTTTGGCCAATAAACATACGACCTGGCGAGGCTCTTCATACGTTCAATGCCCTGATGGCCTTTATGAAGTTGTTTCAAAATTCGATTTTGAAAAACTGCTGGTATAACCACACGATCTCCTGACATGACACAACTGTCCACAATATACAAGGATTCTCTTCGGTTGTAAAAGGGTTGGATATCTGATATTAAATTTCCGTAGCAATGCCATCCTTCCTTAAGACATTTTATTACTTTCTGTAGGGTGGAAATAAAAACCATTTTCTGTGTAACCGGCATGTGTTTAATGTTGTCCTGCAAAACAAATTCCATATCGCTCTCCGTTTGTATAGCAGCTATGACAAATTCTTCATATTGTTGTTGATTATCAATGAGTCGAGAAAGTATATCGACATTTCCGAAATCGTTGGTGTTCACATATTGAATTGTAAAATCATAGCTCATCAAAATGAGAGCCCATCTTTGCAGACGATTTGCGGTGTGTGTGGGAATACCTTTTTTGGAATCAAAAAGAGAAAGTACCGGTTTGTGATCCGTTAATAAGGTAAAATTGTGACCATAAATCATTCGATGAAATTTAGTGCAACCATACACCAGAGCCAGGGCCTCTTTTTCTATTTGGCTGTACTTTTATTCCGTTGGTGTAAGTGCCCTCGAAACATGATAAATAGCCTTCCGTGTTCCGTCGGGCATTTCGTGAAAAATCTGGGCACCGATTCCCACTGTTGATGCATCCGCCGCCACAAAAACAGGAAGTCTTGAATTGTAGTGTGTTAAAAATAATTCGGTTTGAAGTAGCCTTTTAAATTCATTAAATGATGTTTCACATTCCATTTCCACTTAGCATCGTTCTTCAACATGTTGTCCAAGGGATGGCGGATGTTACGCATGCACTTTATAAACTTACCATAGTAGTTAATAGCACCCAAAAAGGAACGAAGTTCCGATACGTTGCACAGAGGAGTATTTGGCCTGAAAAGCTGGCCAAAAAGGCAAAACTGAATTTTAAGAACTAAGTACGCAGCTCGACAGACAACAATATTTTACATTATATTGTAAATTTTGAAGACTTTTAGTTGCGATTTGTAGCTCTGAGACCCTGCTAAAGTCAGGAAAGTGAAGAAAATTATATGAGATTTAAATGTTTTTTTTCGGTTTCTGGATGTTTATATGATATTTTTTGCGGCTAAACGAATAAAGGCTTAATAAAGGTTTTTTTTTTCGCTGGAGGGTTTGATCAAAAGTTATTTAAAACAGCAAAAAAAATTTAAAATATGTTGAATATTCATGTTGAAACAATTCGTTCAAAAGCTAAAAAAAACAAATTATACACTTTTTTTTTGCAAAAAAAGGAAAAGAAGAGGTTTTTAAAGGTGAGGTTAGCATGTCTACGAATTATGTTTGATACCACAATAAAATTTGGAATCTCTAATTTTAGAATCCAAAAAAAAGTGTGCGCAAGTTTGCGCCATTATTTTTGACGATTTTTTTAAATTTTCACATTTCTTCTATTTTGCTCTTATACCTTTATATCGTCATAAACTTTTATGTGTTTTGAATTATTGATTTCAGCTGTTTTTCACATCACTTTTAACACTTCACAATATTAATACCTGCCTATATGTATTTATAAATTGCAAAAATTCTTAATTATCCAAAATAGTTTTAAGGGAATGTCCCACACATCCCCATAAAAGATATTTTTATATACCTGCTCTAAAAAACAAAAATAAGTTTACAAAAAATAAATATAGGTACATAAAAAATACATGGGCACCCAGGTATCAGGCTACCATCCAATTAAGGCATAAAAGCATGCGCTTGAAAATACTTATAACGGGTTATTGCACTCATTTTTTATCAAAACCGTTTTGTAACTTCGATAGTCAACATGGAACAAGTTTACACAAGATTACAGCTATTCTAATGCTGGAACCATGGACGAGAAATTGGATTTTTTGGTTAGAAAATTGAGCGAAATTTCAAAATGTCAAGGGGATGGGGACATATTAGCACTGAAGCAGTGTTTGAAAATTTTCAAAAATTGTTTCAAAAGATATTGGCTTTGGCACAACGAAAAGAGGACCGCTTTTTAAGCACAAACGCTAAATGGCTAGAAGGAACTGTAACAATACCAGTATTTGGCAGTTCGTCTTCAGGGCGAACACGAAAAGAATTTAATGAAGCTAGTGATAGAACAAAGCGGAGAAAAACTGAAGAAGTTCGTCACCAATTAACAACGGATGATATCACATTTGCTGCATCCATGAGTCAAAGAGCGGCTAAATTAATAATGGATATAACGAGATCCCCAAGAAAAGCAAGAATTTGCAAGCGATCATTAACAACTTCTGAAGTCAACCCTGTGAATAAACTTTCAGCGGAAGGAGCTTTAGCACTCTTTGTAAATGCAGAGCTCACGAAAAAGCAATATGAAATTTTATACAATGCCAATAAAAATGTGTATCCATGTTACTTGTTACTAAAAAATGCAAAAAAAAATTGTTATCCCAATGAAGATGCCATAACCGTTACTGAAACATTAGCGGAAGTGAAGTTCCAAGCTCTCCTCGACCATACAGCAACACGTTTATGTATATACCTTGAAGAGGTTTTGCAGCAGTTAGACTATGAAGAGCTAAATTTCTTGGAACTTATAACCAAATGGGGCTGTGACGGATCGCACCAATCATGTAGAAATTCGAAAACGAAGATGTTAGTGACGCTAATATATTCCAAAGCAGTTGTGTACCAATTAAACTAATCACAAATACGAATGGAAAAATTTAAACGATATGGCGAAATCAAACACCATCCTCAACTAGGCTGTGTAGACCAATCCGCATCCGTTTTGTGCAGGAAACAACTGACATCACGAAGCAAGAAATAGGACACATAAATAATCAAATTGAATTTTTAAAGAAAAGCGAAGTACCGTGTAGTGGAAAAATTTCACAAATTAAACACACGATGGTAATGATAATGGTCGACGGAAAAGTATGCAATGCTGCAACGGACACAAAATCGACAATGAGGTGTTACATTTGCGGTCAAACTTCGAAAGATTTTAGCACGTTGCAGAAGAATGTTCGTCTGAACTGTGATGCCTTGAGTTTTGGACTATCAACTTTACATGCACGCATACGCTTTTTAGAATCGATACTTCATCTCTCATACACACAGAAAAAAATCAAGTTAAAAACGTCGAAAACAAGGTTGATTTAAATTTTTTCGGTGGTGATTTTGCTTCATACGGGTTTCATGTTAATTCAACCTGATTTTACAATAACTGCGAACAACATTTTTTTCTTTTGATATAACTATAATTCATGTTAATTTAACATTGCAGTAAAGTTAGAGCAAAATGTAATTTATATTGAAATAACAATCGGAATCACGTTGAATGAAAGTTATTTCCAGTTGAAACAACGTGAATTTCATGTAGAATCAAATGGGTTTGAGTGTATTTTAACAGTGTGAAGAAGCTTCAGACAACATTTGCATTTATGTAAGAATAATTCAAAACCCTGTAACACATGTTTCACTTATTTTGTATTCTCCTTTGTTAACAGAAGCATCAGCAGAATCGCCCGATATGGTCATCATTCTACTTTGAAAACTTGATGTACTATTTAAATAAACAATTTTAATTAAAAGAATACGGGAATTGTCTTCTTTTTATAACATATTTTAAAAGTGAAAATAAAAAATGTACATAATTAAGTAGGTATGCATGTTAATTTAACAAGATAAACTTTTGATTTTAATACAAAACAGGTTTTTAGGGGTTCAATATTGAATCCAGATTTATTTATATTTTAATATTTTTTTTTTTTTTTTTTTAACAGTGAATAATATTAGATAAACGTAATTTAAGGTTATTTTGATATTTTTTATTAAAAATTAATATGAAATAATGATAAATTTAAGTAAAGGGCATAATTTTTCTGAAATTTAACATGATTCTCAATCAACATTTTTCCATGTTAATTTTACATGGGTATTTTTTTCTGTGTGTATAAACTGCCAATTAAAAAGTGGCAAGCAAGGAGCGATGAAGATAAAGCAATTGTTAAAGAGAGGAAGATATTCATTCAAAAAAGACTTAAAGACGAGATAGGAATACTTGTAGATGTTCCAAAACCAGGATACGGTAGCACTAATGATGGCAACACATCAAGAAGATTTTTTCGGACCCAGCAACTGCATCGAAAATCACTGGAATAAATGAAGAATTAATCAACCGCCTGAAAATAATATTGGAAGCAATAACTAGCGGACACCGAATTAATATTGAGAAATTTGAGGAATATGCACATAAAACTGCCGAAATATATGTGCAACTTTACAACTGGCACCCGATGAGTCCTACGATGCACAAGATTCTTATTCATGGCGGTAGTGTTATAAAGCAAGCAATCTTGCCAATTGGACAATTGTCAGAAGAAGCTGCCGAGGCCAGCAATAAGCACTTACGATTATATCGCACAAATTATTCGAGGAAATTCAGCAGAAGCGATACAAATCGAGATGTCTTGAATAGGTTATTTCTGAGCAGTGACCCTTTTATAAGCTGCAGTACGCAAAGAGAACGGAATAATAAAAAAGCTTTTTCATCAGAAACCATCACACTTCTTCTTCCTGACACCGATGATGCAGCTAATGAGGATACACATACGACATAATAATTAGTAAGGAATTTTAATTAGTTTAACTTTTCGTTTATAAAGTATTAAATAATATAAAATAAATATAATAAAGACTTTTTTCATAAAAAATACTGTTTTATAAGAGCCTTACAATTTTCATTTTTTTTTTTTTAATTAGACTGTAAATCATATTTAGGTATGTACATACAGTCTGTCAAGAATGATTTTAAACCTTTAAAATCCACATTTGTTAATTGAGTTTTGCGATTTATACCAACTTTTATTCCTTAGGAATGTGGCTTTTAGAAAAATCTTAAAAATTGAAACTTTTTGGTTCTTAAATTTTTTTATTGCATTTTGAAAACAAAAAATTTTACGCATTTTGCATGTAAATTTTTTTTTCGCCATTAAATTTTTAATAACTCCAAAATAGTAATAGATATAAAATAAATGTGTATGGTTAGTTTAAGCTTCGGTGCATCTTCTGATCCTCCTGCTTTTAAAATCGGAGAACACGTTTTCAAGTTATGGCAAAATATATAAGGCAACCAAACGATTTAGGGGGTGAAGTATGCCACGCCTTTAAAAGAAAATCTTTACGTACTAGAGAAAAACGGAAAACAGATTTGAATTAAGGGCATCAAAATCCATATAGTCCACATACTTTTATTTCTAGGGTAGAGAAACATTTTTTTGTTGCGCAGTGTACTTTTGTTGCGCAGTGTAATTTTTTCAAAATCTGCCACTAGACTTTTTATATCATACTACACCTAAAACTATCAAAAAACTAAAACTTTTAATTCAAAAAACACGTTTAATAATTTTGGCCAGCTTTTCAGGCCAAATACTCCTCTGTGCGTTGTTTGGACGTGGCATATTTCTAATTGCTTCAACCTTTAAAGGATCTGGGTGGATGCCCCTTCAATCAACTACATGTCCATGATATTTAATTGATGATTTTAAAATTTCACATTTTTCCCAGCGAACTGTTAGGCCATGTTGCTGAAAGCGTTTTATAACCTCCTTTACCTTAACAGAATTTTCGTGCATACTAGGTGATGCAATTATTACGTCGTCTAAATAAGCGAAAACGCCATCGAGTCCAGCAAGGATGGTGTCCATCGCCTTTTGAAACGCACCAGGTGCTGATGTTACCCCAGGAGGTAAACGATTGAATTTATAAAGTCCTTTATGTGTGTTGATAGTAAGCAGCTGCTTGCTAAGAGTTTTCGTCAACTTCAAATTGAAGGTATGCATCCGAAAGGTATATTTTACTAAAATATCTGCAATTGGTCATTTTAGCGAAAATTTCGTCTGCATGTGGTAATGGATACAAATTAGGTTCCATACAATGATTCAAGCCCGTTGAGTAGTCGCCACAGATTCGTATTTTGTTGTTTGGCTAACGTACCACTACTATTGGTGTTGTCCACTCAGAATGTGTTATGGAAGTAATAACGCCTTCAGATTCTAATCTATTCAATTCAGCTTCAACCAATTGAAGTGTTGCATAAGGTACTGGTCGTTTTGGTTTAAATACGGGTACCGAATTTTGTTTCACCTGAAGTGTTAATTTAAACTTTGTGCAATGTCCAGTTCTGTCCTCAAGAACTTCGGGAAACTGTTTTTTAATTTCATTAAAAATAACCTGTTTCTCCTCTGATGCCTATATAGAATTACAAATAAAGTTCAAATTTTTGTCCCAATAGTTGAATTTATCAATCAAATCTGTACCGAATACATTTAAGCAATTCAGTTCTGTCACGTATAATGTTCCAATTTGATTTTCATCGTTGTGTCGTATTTCTGATGTAAATTCGCCGATTATAGGTATTTGATTATTCGAAGCATCTGCTGCCCTCTGCATACATGACTGTAATTTTGGTCTACCTATAAGAATCAAATTTGATTTTGAAATAATCGTTACATCAGCTGCTGTATCCAATTGGAGTTTTAATTGTTTGTCTGCTATTTTTATTGTCATGAATTTGCGCCGTTCTGCATGGTTATGAATTGCCTTCACTATGTGTGGTTGTGTTGGTGTAGCTGCAACAAAATTTGTACGCCATTTGTCACTGTTACGCTTGTCGTTGCCATGCTGTGGTTGTTTGTAGGACGCATGCCTTGTTTTGTTGTGTTTCGGTGAATTAAGTGTCCGAAAACACCCGCAATATCCGTTTTTGTGACCTACCTTGCCGCATTCTTCGCATTTGTGTTGTGTATACGAACAATCTTTGACATAGTGCATTGATCCACACTGCCAGCATGGACGTGTTGGTCCATCGAATTTTGTCTTACCAGCATGCTCCCCGGACTGTACGTCGATGCCAATATGTTTGTTTTGCACCTTCTTAAAAGACACCGCATTCACTTGAGGTGTTGGTTTTTCCACAAGGCTTGCATCATTTTTAATTACCATCATTAGGGATGAAACGATACCTCTAAGGTATCGATACTTTTACTCGATGTGGTATCGCTCGTAAAGTATCGATACCTACTTAAAATCGAAAAAAAAGTATCGATACTTCGTTACTTGTATGAGTACTTGCATCGGTTTGTATGATAAAAGCATAGCGAGCAGCATTTAAAAACGTTCTTATTAGTGTTTTATTACTATACAATAAAATAAGAATTACGATGTCAATGTGAATTTATCTTAAATGTAAATATGTATTTTATTTCCTTTCAATAATTTCTCAAGCTCAAGGTCCGTTTTATATAAAGAATATTTATTTAAAATTTATCCAATATTCCGCTATCTCAATGGATAGCTTCTTCAGGTATTTTTTGGTTTTTTTATATATCAAACAAATTTAAAAAAAAAAAGGAAATAATATTAAGAAGTTCGAAGATATTAAGCTAAACAACACTGCTTTACAATTTTAAGTTTTGAAAAGTACCAAGAACGTCACATGCCTAGATAAGTTAATTGGGACCTCCTGAACACGAAAAACGCTGTAATTTTTTAAATAACGGTACTTTTGTGTTTTTCGGTGTATGGTCCCACTCAAACCCTTCTGGAGCCCAACCAAAAACTCCGATCGAAATAAATGGCACATCGTTGGAAAGTTAATTGAATGCCTTTTCCGTTTTTTTTCTACGTTATATTAAATATCTGGAATGTTTTATTTTTTATCCAAATAGTATATTTAATTACCAACATTTAAAGCGTAATTTAAAAAAAAAAATCGGATGAAAAATAAAGTTTTTATTAAGGATTTTGTGGAACGACAATATTTTCATCTCATATAAAATTCCGTTATTTTTTAAACCATCAGTTTTAACGTATTTACTGTTTGGTTAAAAAATAAAACATTCCAGATATTTAATATAACGTAGAAAAAAAACGAAATAAAAATGAAAAAAACGTAAAAAATAGGCAAATTTTGAACTTTGCGGTAGGTGCCATTACTCAGCCATTTCTTATCAGATAGAAATTTTCAGCATATCGACAGAAAAGGCATTCAATTAACTTTCCAACGATATGCCATTTATTTCGATTGGACTTTTTGGTTGGGCTCCACAACACAAAAGTACCGTTATATAAAAAACTGTACTTAGGAAAAAAAAAATTACAGCTTTTTTCGTGTTCAGGAGGTCTCAATTAACTTATCTAGGCATGTGGCGTTCTTGGTATTTTTTGGCTATTAACCAGTGTAATTTATGTATTTTATTTTTAAATTGATAAATATATAATAAAGGGTGGTAAAACCATAATCCATGACGTTAATTGTGAGTTACACCTTAACGTCATCTTTTTTGCGCAACTAAAATTGACCTTTCTTTGCTTCAGTATTTCACAACTTCTACCATTGAGAGGTACACAATTGAGCAGCGCGTTAAGATTGTTAAAGGCTTTTACGAAAATGGGCGTACAATCAAAATGCATTTAATGCACATCGTGATTTTTTTGGTCAGTATAATCGACCGTGTTTCCACAATCGGGAGAATTGCGCGTAAATTTCAGCAAACCGGGTCTGTAGGAAATGGGAAAATATATGTGCATGCTCCCCAGTTAGTTCTACGGCTGGCGGCGTCTTCGAAAATGAGGTCGGCCAAGCAATTATCGTGAATGGTGTTCGCTATCGCGGGATGATAACAGACTTCCTAAAGCCAGAAATTGAGAAAATGGACCTAGACAATATGTGGTTTATAGGTGTGGACTAGGGATGCCAAACGAGACCAGGTTTTTTGAAACTCGGGATTTCATATATAAAAGCCAATTTTAAAATTCGTATAATTATAATTTAATGTTTATGTATAAGAAATAAAACAAATTAATTCATGAAGAAAATTAAACTCATTAAAAAATATGTAAAAATGTTTAAAATTTAAAGTAATATGGAAGTATTATGTATTAAAACTTATATTTAAAAAGATTTGCGCGAAATTATCGTATATGCCAATTTTTTTGAAATTGAGTTTTTGATGCAATTTTGTTCTACATTCAAAGAGACGTCTCCTGACAAAATATTGTAGGCGAATTCCACTTCGTTGCTCCAAAAATTGAATGTATATTTTCATTTTGCTATTGCAAGTGATAGCAGAGAAAAGTAGAAAAATGGCTCTCCTGTAAAATTTGGTTTTTGTAACATACGATAATTTCGCGCAAAGGGGTCGATATGCTGCCGAAGAAACCAATATTCGCATTCAACACTTCTGGGTGGTGTCGCAAATAAACAACTACAAATATGCTATATGACAATATTTAATTTATTTTATCTCAATTATATATATGCAAGTATTAATCTAATAAAATAAACTTATATGTGTCAAAAGACTTTTGGTAGAACCCCCTAGAGTTGTTAACACCTTTTTGCACAACTTGCATTTTGCGTGCGCAGTTCTATTATCATCCACTTAGAAAAAAGACCCACCATCTGCTTTTGTTTTCGTAGTACATAATGCATTGCATGTAATATTTATTCACTTGTGTTTTTTTTTGTAACCAGTTAAAAATTAGATTCATGGCCAGTATGATTTAATATTGAATTTTTACTAAGCCCAAAATCTCGGGATTTTTATATCAAACCCCGGGATTCGGGACTTAAGTTTTTAGAATTGTCCCGGGTTTTCGGTATTGGGGATTGGCATCCTTAGTGTTTACTGGTCAAACGGTTTCTTGATACCGTTACTGCTGCTCCAGCCTTGGAAAATAATCAAAAATTTAAGATTAATTTCAATACCAAAGTTAAACGATTACTTTTGACCGATACCGAGTATTTTTTTACCGATACTACTTGGTACTCGGTTGCTAAGTATCGATTACAAAAATACTTGGTACTTATATAAAAGTATCGAATATGTACTTGTATTTACTCGTATCGTTTCATCCCTAACCATCATTCGTTGCACCTCAGTTGTTAATTTTTCCAACGTAATATCCGCGTTGCTATCTAACATTGATATCAATTTACTACGATTCTCCATGTTAGTGGGTGATTGCAAACCGATAATAAACATAAGGCACTTAAATTGTTGTGTGTTCATTTGATTGCTATGAAAACGTTCACATAACCTGTTAACCCTTCCAGCATACGAAATAAAGTCCTCGTTTTCATCCTTAACATTTATAAGACAATTGTACCGGGCATTAAAAAGAGACTCGTGACGATCAAACAATGCAGTGAGTGTAGTTAGGGTGTCATTAAATTTAAGGTCATGTGGTTTCCTAGGCAATGAAAAGTCAGCATAACGGTCATATACTTGTTGGTTTAGTTTTCTCAGAATAAGACGAACTTTCGATGAATCGTCAAGTGCCTTGGCATTTTCCAAGCAGTTCTAATTTTGTTCTTTCCCTTAGAGTCCTCTATGCATTTGTAGTTTTAGTAGAAGTTAGACCCTGTGTACACCTACATGTCCAAATTATGTCAAACTCAAGCAAAGTTTTCCGCGTCAAAGTAGGGTTATCTCCAAAACATCAAAAATTTCAACAAAGCATCAACAAAATTATTAATGCACAATTTGTCTGTTTGATAGATAACCGTTATTACACATTTAGGGACGTATAAAAATGAAAATTTTGTGGGTTTAGAATTTAAAAATTTCTTTTTGTTTTTATGTAAATGTACGAAAGAGATTTTTTTCGTACGACTGAATAAGAAGATACTTGAAAATTTAAAGGAATCAACGGATTAACTTAGACTGAAATTCAAAATTCACGGTAAGTATACAAGTACACATGCATGTTAATTTTATACAAGTTAATAACTACAGTATAACCCGGTTAATTACCCCACGCTTAAATGCCTTTCACGCTTATTTACCTCGAGTTTTAAATCCCCGTTTTTTTCTTCCATTTTTTAAACAAAAATCCACGTTTAATTGCCTCAGTACTATTTGACAAAAACACAGCAAGTTATGCAACCAAGTTTTACATGTTAATAATTTGAAAATATGCACTAAAATTTATTTTAAAAAATATGCCTAAAAAACAAAATATGGCTTGATTAAAAGCAAAATATTCTACAAATTAAAAGTTGGTTTTTTTTTTAATCGACCTTTTTTTTTTATAGAATTTCAAAGAAATAAATACTCAAGCTCGAGGTCATAAGTTTTTTAAATAATTTTTATTTATTTAAATACATCCAATATTTCGATATTCTTTGAATATCATCATCAGGGATAGTCTAAAAAACAATATAAGTTTATAAAACATCAATACAAACAAAAAATTACACAAAATTCAAACCGTAATAGCAATAACAACAATAACTTACTAAATTATTAATAAAAAATCACAAAAAACTTTTTCTTATTCTCTATGTATGTAGTGTTTACTACCATCGTCATGATTGTACTAAATTTGAATATTGATTTGTCTTATTAACTAGATATCTATATTGTTTTGCACAGCCACTCTCTACATCGCTCTTAAAATTCATAGTTGTTGGTATGTTGACAATGTTCAGCATCTCCAACATAAAGCGTCGTTTGTAATTTTGTTCTTGTTGTAATATTCGTACATCATTAAAATTTGGCGAGTGATTTGTGCCAGTACACGATGGTAGTAAACACTACATACATAGAGAATAAGAAAAAGTTTTTTGTGATTTTTTATTAATAATTTAGTAAGTTATTGTTGTTATTGCTATTACTGTTTGAATTTTGTGTAATTTTTTGTTTGTATTGATGTTTTATAAACTTATATTGTTTTTTAGACTATCCCTGATGATGATATTCAAAGAATATCGAAATATTGGATGTATTTAAATAAATAAAAATTATTTAAAAAACTTATGACCTCGAGCTTGAGTATTTATTTCTTTGAAATTCTACAAATTAATATTAGCATTAAAAGTTATGTTATGAGATCAAGATTCGTATAAGAGTTATATATTATCTAGATACACCAAATGTATGAGATATTTTGTCTTAAAGAGATTAAAGTTTGAAGTCTGCATGGGGACTATGTGATATTATAGACCGATTCTTACAATTTACATAGGTTTCGTTCTTATGACAATTAAACGTATTTACCCAATTTAATCAAATTATCTAAAAACTTCTACCTTTACTTTTCGCACAAGGTTTGCATGGACGGACATGAAAATATTACTTAAAAAAGTGTTTCTGATTCGATCGTTTACTAAACGATGCGTCTAGGTTTGGCTTAAAATTGTACAGTGAAAATATAATGTAGGTGGGAAATTAAAGCAACAGAAAATTCATCTGTTAACCAGATTTTTAAGCAATTTTTTTATTTGCTTAACATGTTTTAACATATGTTTTAAAAACTTAAAATATGTGTGCAATAAAAATGCAGCAATGGCTAAAATATGGAAATTATTTACAAACAAATCGATACCAAAATTCATTAAAAGCTGTAAACGCATAAATATATTGTTTCTGCATTCATTGGTCGCACAAGAAAAACCATGCAATTGCATATTTACGGCTTCCATGAGTAGTAGTAGGATAATGACAGGACATCTCAAAAAGCACTACAAATAAAATTTAAGACAACAAATCCCATTGTTTTTTATTGCTATCTCTTAAGATTAAGCTGGTACATGTAAAAATTCCTTTCTTAAATTTTTTCATACATCAACGTTAAGTTATCTCGTAAATAAATACGACTAATTACCTTACTGAGGTATTTAAACGAATTCGCTTAATTAACTCAATGAGGTAGTTAAACGTATTCTTATTATTACCTCAACGAGGTAGTTAAGCGTATTCGTTTAAATGCTTACCCCGCATAATTACCCAAAAATATTGGCATTTTTGTCGAGGTAATTATCCGTGGAATACTGTAACACGATAATAGCAAATCTTTTTTTTAATAACGAACACATTTTCATGTTTCGTTATTAAATGCAATTAACTTCGTTTTAATGAATTTTTCAGGCATGTTTTTATAAAACATAGTTCTTTGTACGTGTAGATACGAACAACAAAATAACGTTATGACACAGCGGTATACATATATTGGGATAACCGCAAGTGGCAGGGCTTTTTGGAGGCCTCGGCAGAATAACAGAGCAATATTCCTTATTGCTCAGCTTATGTTAACTCATAATTTGAAAAAAAAACAAGTTAGAGTGCTATATTCGGCTGTACCGAATCTTTGATACCCTCCACCGACAGTTGGAATGTTTAAGGAGTAATATCTGTAGGGTAAATTATGTACCGATCTTCAAGAAATTTTACAGTATCATTTATAGTCCTATAAAACTGTGACGTACCAATTTCTGTTATGCTAGCATTATTACCCAGCAAAAACTTACATTGCAAAGTAATGAGTTAAAAAGCTAATATAACGACTCTTCACTACTTATACATTGGCATTTTAACTCATTATTTTAACACGGTGATGTCATTGGAGGCAAGTACTTACCTCGCTCGCTTACAAATAGGGAGTTAAAAAGTTATTACTCCGATGTCACCAAAATTACAACTAACATTGAATGACTTTAAAAAAATTTTTTTTTTGTTACTTTTTTTTTATTATTTTTTTTTCTATTATTTCTTATTTTATTTTACTTTATTTTTTTTTTCTATTTTTTCTTATTTTATTTATTTTACTTTGTTTTATTTTTTATTTTGTCTCTGGTGGGATTCGATCGCGCAACCTCGGTGCTGATAGACTAGCTCACTACCACCTAGTCTACCGGGGCAGTGTAGTTTTTGTATAAAAAAACGTTGTTTTACTCAATTAAGAGCGTAAATATGAGATTAAATTATTGTAGGCAACTACTTACCACCCTCGCTTACAAATAGGGAGTTAAATAAGTCATTACCAAACTACTTCTATGTAATGAAGATGGTATGTAGTAGTCATTGAAAAGTAAGTTGTTCAGTAATGGCATGTCATTACCAAGTTTTTGCTGGGTAATTATGGTTTTAGGTGCACTAAACTGTTTTCCGGGAGTAGGGTTTCTATGGGGCCTAGGGTAAATTATGTACCGATCTTCAAGAAATTTCACAGTATCATTTATAGTCCTATAAAACTGTGACGAGCCAAAATTTGTTATGATTGCATTATTTTTTACGGTTTTAGGCGTACTAAACTGTTTCCGGTAGTAGGGTTTATATGGGGCCTAAGGTAAATTATGAACCGATCGTCACGAAATTTCACAGTGTTATTTCTAGTCCTAAAAAACTGTGACGTCCCAAATTTTGTTACGCTAGCGTTATTTTTTACGGTTTTAGGCGTACTAAACTGTTTTCCAGGAGTATTGTTTATATGGGGCTTAGGGTAAATTATGAACAGATCATCACGAAATTTAACAGCGTGATTTCCAGTCAAATAAAACAAGCTTTTGCAAAATCGTATCTCATTCCGTGCCTTGTTCCAGCATTTATGTTATTTTTTGTAACAAAATTATCAATTTTTTTAGGTGGTGGTTCCACATTTTGATTCATAGCTCTGGTCCCACTGAACCGGTTTTGCTGGATTTCAATCCCAAACTGCTTAGGATAACTACAAGCAATTTGGCACCAAGTTTGTTCATTTCTTTTGAGTTGTTCGAAAGTGAGCGTGTTTTCAACAAACGGACAGACAGACGGACATGGCTAAATCGACTTAGAATTACTCAAGGACCCAGAATATATATACTTTATGGGGTCTGAGATGAATAATAAAAAAGTTTCACACGGAATGACAAACTTAATATACCCTCTTCACAACTAATTGTGGTGGAGGGTATAAAAACAAGTTAGAGTGCTATATTCGGCTGTGCATAATCTTTGATACCCTCCACCGACAGTTCGAATGTTTTGGGAGTAACATCTGTATGATGTCTACTTATTATTATTATCTTTATAAAAACAGACATCTGCAATTATATCACAAATTGCATAACATTTTTTTTGTTGGCCATATGAAGCTAAGCTAGAAGAAAGTTTACTGCAAAATCTATATCTATTATTTTACCAGAGTGGGCTTTATATGGGGCCTAGGGTAAAGCATGGACCGATCTTCACGAAATTAAACAGTGTCATTTCTAGTCCTACAAAACTGTGACGTACCAACTTTGAAACTGTTACGTACCAAATTTTGTTAAGATAGCATTTTTTTACGGTTTTAGGCGTACTAAACAGTTTTCCGGAAGTAGGTTTTATATGGGACCTTGAGTAAATTATGGACCAATCTTAACATTTCGCACTGTCATTTCAAGTCCTACAAAGCTGCGACTACCAAATTTTGTTATGATAGCATTACTTTTGACGGTTTTATGCGTACTTAACTGTTTTCCGGAAGTAGGTTTTATATGGGGCCTAGGGTAAATTATGGACCGATCTTCACGAAACTTTTGACACGTCACAGACGGACAGACAGACGGACATGGCTAAATCGACTTAGAATTACTCAAGGACCCAGAATATATGTACGTTATGGGGTCTGAGATGAAAGGTAAAAAAGTTTCACACGGAATGACAAAAAATCAAAGAAGAAGCTGCAGTGTTAAAACTGACGCCATCTTGCTAAAATTATTTTTATAAATATTAATTCTTTATTATTTAAATGTATATTAATTTGTTTAATCTTGAGGTCTTTTTTTTATATAAAAATATAAATTTTATTAAATTTTTTTTTTTTTTTTTGTTAAAATAAAATTAATATTTTTATATAAAAATTAAAGGTAAACACCTTTTTAAAAACAAGCTTTTATTTGAATGCGCTAAAAAGAAAAAAAAATAATTTTTTGCTTTAAAACTTTTACTATCAACTTATAACGTCATTACACAATTTATATGACTGGTCCTATTATTTGCAGGGTTATTTCTTAACATCATTTGATGGCTAGTGGTTAAGAAGGGAGAAACGAAGTTGTTCAATTTTTGTTTTTCATGACATTTGTTACTTCCTTCTTTGCGAAGGAAAAGAAGTTGTTGTTTTTTTTTTGGGTTAGTTACTCTAACGTAAACGAATAAGTTGCGGATCAGCTGTTCGGTTGTCCTAATCAAGCTTGCGTGTGGATTGGATATCTTAAGTAAACGTGACTTTGCGTTGCGGATGAACCTTATAATTTAAAAAATGTTCCCCGTTTTATGTTAAGTTTTGTTTTTTGATAACTAAAGCTAACATTCCATCGATGCATGTAATGTTGTTCGATTTTTTTAAATATAAAACGCACAAATAACAAAAGCAAAAATTTATTAATTTTATAAATTCGGACAAATTTTCTGTTTTCCTTTTAACACGTTTACGCTTTAAGTTTAAGTTACTCCCAACCATTCTTTATATTCTCTTTTAAAAGTGCTTCTTCTTTTGTAGTAAGATGGGAGTGTGGAAGGGCTTACTCCTAATGACAACCTGTATAAAACAAAAATAAGTATGCAATGCGGGAAAGCTTTTGTCTGCTAAATAAGGCACTTGGCAAATTAAAATTAAAATTTTAGAAATTGTTGAATAATTTGTATACAAAATGTATGTACCTGTAAATTATATGCATACATGCATGCATATTTATGTGTACATATAAAGAAGAAACTGTGCTTGTATGTTCGCAAGGAACCTATAGACGCCCGAACCATGGGACCGATTCAAATTAAATTTTGACAGTATGTTACCGTTAGTCTGGAAGCACAAATTGGATATAAAATTTTAAGTGGTAAAGTTTTAAATCTTGCTGAGGATAAAAATAATGTAAATCTGCGTTACCATCTTTAAACTTGGCTCGGTAGGAGCGGAGGGAAGTGACCACCATACAAAGTGAATATTTTATATCAATTATTGAGGAAACTTTAAAAACTGAAGCTTTCTGATGCTCAGTTCATTATTAATGTGTATTATTACTTCTAAAGGAGTTTGGGCAGGGTCAGATAGAATATAATGCTTTTTTCTTAAAAACTACAATATCTAAAGCTTTCAAAACGTTTAAATAACTATAGGGTATTCATTTCCATCACTACGCTTAAAAATACACTCACAATATTATTACAGTAACGGACTGTAGTTTATTTAGGACATATTCCGTTCAGTCATTTTTAAATAAATAAACATTTAAAATTCCAAGCAAATTTATTTTTAACTGATTCTAACAGTTATTCAAAAAACTAAGTGCATATTAATACGGATTTTCAGTTGCAGTTAATATTGTCCGTTGATTGAGTTAAATTCTTCTTTATGTTAAATTAAATAAAAATGTAATTTAAAGCAACGAAAAGTTCATTTAATTTTTACTGTCAAAAATTCAACCGCGAATTCCGTAAAAACAGATGAATATTCAGTTATCTTACATAAATTAATTGTCAAAAAATTAACTACATATTCCGTAAAAACAAATAAATTTGCAGTTATTTTATAAAATTTTACTGTCAAAAATGCAACGCCATATTCAGTAAAAACAATTAAATATTCAGTTATTTTATATAATTTAACTTCCAAAAATTAATTTTTACTTATCTATAAAAAATAAATTGCTTGTTTTGTGTAAGTAGTTCCCATTTTCTATTTTTTAATATTATTTAGTTAAATACATCAAATTTTAAAAGTAAAATAATTGCGAAGCCATATCGGTCATGGTGTTGGTGTCTTATAATTGAGAGTTCTTCTGTAAACAACGTGGTCAGTACAACAAAAGTAAAACAAACGTGTGTAACAGGGTAAGTAAATAATAATATTCTCCCTTTATCGCTTATAAGAAAAACAAGCGGACAGGTGTCTGTCTGGTATTTTTTTAGAAATTCGGCTCTTTTGTTTAGTAAACGAAAATTACTGAATATTAATCAAATAACTGAATATTTAATTGTTTTTACTGAATATGGGGTCAATTTTTTGACAGTAAAATTTTAAATAACGAGTGAATATTTAATTGTTTTTACTGAATGTGGTGTTGATTTTTTGACAGTAAAATTTTACAAAATAACTGAATATTTATTTAATATTACGGAATATGGTGTTGAATTTTTGACAGTAAAAATTAAATGAACTTTTTGTAATAAATAAATGAAAAATAAGTAGACCGGTTTTTAATTGAATTTTCATTTATTTTATATTACAATTTCAGTTAATTTTACGTACAGAATATTGTGAGTGTACCTTTGTAGGGACAGGTGAAAATTAATCCCCATACAAAGTATATAAAAGCTACAGCATTAAAACATCAGCATCAACCCAATAAAAAATTGTATCATTTTGCGAAGCACTAATGGTACATTTAAAAAAATAAGCGCACAATTATGCGCTACGCAATAAGACATACAGAAATGCAGTAAAGTAAGTGAAAGAACTCTCAACAACTTTTATAAACAAAAAAAAAACATTTCAAGTGCTACGGCATTCCCTTACTACGAAGCAGGTTTGTAAGGGAGAAAACTAAAAAATAACTGTATCAAAACATTCAGTGTGTAAAGCTGATCGTTACATCCAACAATTTTTATGTGCGCTGAATAATGCGCTTTATGTGTCAAAAATTTATTGCTTCAAAGTGGGAACTCGCCATATAAAATTCATGTCTTCCGTAAGCGCAATGGTAAGCGAAACGTTTATGTTTCTCCCTTACAAACCTGCTTCGTTGGAAGCTCCATTTTTTATTGGGAATAAAGTATCACTAGTTATCAGTGGAAGCGAAGCATGATTGGTGTTGTCACGTTGCTGTTAGGTAGATACTTCCGTCAAGTTTTGCCGATAGTGCCGAAAGGAACTCGCAGATGATGTCAAGGCTTGTATTAAGGCCTCAAATCTTTGTAGAAAAACTCTACCTTATGCAAAACATGCATGGACGATTTGCCGAATTTGCCTTAAAACTGGAAAAGGTGAATGTCCTAAAACCGAAGGCAAGGTAACTATTCCACCAGATCTTTTCATAGTTTCTGACTCTTGACGACGTAATAACTCCAATATATCCAGATGTATATAGCATACACAGCAAATCCACAAATTGGCTGTGCGAACGTAAAGTACAGTTCTCAATAAAAGCGACCAGGAGCAGAATAGGAATTCGAACATAGAAAAAAATAATTTTCATATTTGAATACGAAAATCGAAATTTTTGCGGTATTGATAAAAAAGATTGTAGGTACAGTTATGGAATTAAAAGTCAACAACCAAGTTTATTGATACGTGATTTAAATAAATTGTTAGAAAGGTTGAATAAATCAAAAAAAGTGTTTATCGAATCTTAATTTATTAAATATGATGTGCTAAATTCCCAATTTGTATTCTTTGACAATACACTAAAATTTATTGTGGGAGGATAAGCTAGTTCCTATGCGCATTTCGCTGGTTCCTTATCAAGATCATTATTCAGAAACCTTTCTTCAAAGAATTTGGAAGAACTAAAGATATTATGCAAATAAAACTGTAAAGCGAATGAGAATTATGAGCTATTAAAAAATGTAAAAGGGTTGGAAAAAAATGGTCTGTACTTTTATTCAAATATTTTTTATTGAATATGAAAAAATATTTAATTATTTCTTTATTATATATGTTTTACTGAGTGTTATTTTGCAAAGTGTAATTTTGATAAATTTTTTCATTGAATCAAAGAAAATGTTTGTTGACCTAAAATTTTATTTTTAACAAACTGTGTTGTTAAGTTTTATTTTTCTGTGGATCTGTAGATACTGTAGTGCATACGCATGAGACCGTACACAATACTGTAGAGTACCTAAATACACTTAACCCAGCTAGTCTACCGTATCACCCACTTAAAGTCAAAATAATTGGAAACGTGATGCTACTCAGCGCAAGAGGGACCGTACGTAAAAACGTAGTAGAGGCCGTTGTATTTATCGCCTGCTTTCAAGGTTAATCACTGTCTACACCACGGATACTAATTCAGTACAGATTTAATTCAGTGCCCATTCGAGTTTCGAAGATTAAAATTCTTCCTTAAGGTCTGTTTTGCAATGTCATAAAAAAATCTCAGGGTTGGCAGGAATTGATCCAAGACGGGATTTCTTCTTAGACGTGCAGTTTAGCTGATAAATCGTTTCAACCGTTAGGTATTTCCCTAGGAGGCTTTCCTGCGCGAACGAAGCCGCGGGCAAAAGCTAGTTAAATATTAAATGAAAAAAATAATAATTTAGGGGTACTTTGCACTTTCACAAAAGTATAATGTATTAAGCGAAAAATACAACCCTGTCATAATAAGTTGTTATTCTTTTTTTTTGAAAAATGTTAAACTATATAGTGTTAATAAAGTGTAAATTACGCTTTACCACCACTTTTTATCATGGTTGCCAGCTTTGACAATTTATCGTTATTTGCACGATTTTTGGGTTAAAAATGGACTATTATGTTTTATACCCTAAATCGGACGATTTTTTAAATGACAAATTTGTTTCAAATAATACCAGGGGACTAATTCTGGCAGTCGTGATCGAGTACTTCTCGATTCGAGAGCAATTTAATATATAATTGTTTCAGTCGATACTGAACGAATCGAAATAATTTTTTCAGTGTTATGAAACTCAAACAAATACTTTACAACACTGAAAAAATAATTTCGATTCGTTCAGTACTGACTGAATGAATAAGATATTAAATTGCTTTCGAAACGAGAAAGTACTCGATCACGACTGCCAGAATTAGGCCCCAGGTTTTATTTTAGCTTCTTATATATTTTAATTTATTTAACTGCAGTCATTTATATGTCTTAAGGCCCAAATACACTTGTCAAATGCTTGTCCAGCCGGCGAATTCATCGTGTACGTCAAGCTAATATTCGCCGTCATATCTAAATTTTTTGATTTTCCATCCAGCATCGTCGGTGTGACACATACAAACACATTTTCACTAATACTACCACAATGCTTGATGAGTATTTTGATCAATGTATTTGGGCCTTTAGCAGTTTACAATACAAAATGCGCTTTATTGCATTTTTGGCGCATAATTTGCTCGTTGCCACCATTTTGTTTGATATATTTTTCAACCATTTTTCTAAATACATGATTTTTTCTTAACATTTAAAGATTTTTGTGGGAACTATACTTCTCATAGTACTGTACCACTTTGATGAATTATGTATTTCTAGGTGCCAATTGAGACTTGCATTCGAGTTTTGGATTTCGGGGATATAAAAATAGTTTTTAGCTAAAAAATTTAAAAAAAGTCTACATTTTAACATCTAATAAATATAACAGCCAATCCTACGATGTCACACGTTAACGTTCGAATAGAAAATTACATTTAAAACAAAAACAATTTCTAAACGTTAACGTGTGACATCGTAGGATTGGCTGTAAGTTTTCACTCTTGGTAGTACAGTACCCGCGTCAGTGATGCCAGGAGAAATTTAAAAAAATCCCTAAGTGTTTAAAAAAATTCCTTTTTTCCCTACAACCAAAAAAAAAATTCCCTACAATTTTCCCTACGTTAAAAATTTACTGTTTTTAGCGCCAGGCAAACAAATACATACATACATGTTTTGTTAACATTTTAAAAATATTATAATAAAAGCGTTAATTACAACAAGAAAAAACCAAATGAATACGTAAATGCCATACGCACACATATAAAAATGCAATTTCAAAGATAACACTGTGTGACAAATTTAATTTTTTTCTTTTTAGCAGAAACGCCTCTATATATCCTTTAATCTAGAAACAAAACATAATCTCTTCCCCATGTTTTGACCTTTTTAAAGAGCTTAATATTTTTCTAAAATACTTATTTCTAATAATTTTTAGCAAACTTGTTACCAAATAAAAGGGAATGCACTGTTAAATTTTAGAAAATATTTTCTTCAGTTCCCCTGAACTAAAATATAAAAAAATTTCCTTTTAAAAATATATCATTAATTATCCTCAAAATTTTCCATTAAAATTTTTTAAAAATTGTATTGTTTAATTTTTCTTAGTTTAGAAGGTGTGATGGTGGTTTACAAATTAATTTCTATATAGAAATTTCAGTCATTAGATATTTTCTTTTAATATTCGCATACATTTTAGCGAATGTGAGTAGGGATGCAAATAGCAAGAATAAGAGAATAGTTCGCAAACGCAAACACGAATATTCGTCGCCCAAAATTATATATAAGGGGGGCGACGCGTGCTCGGGTACATTGTTTTGGCAAGTGTTGAAAGTTGCCAGGCTGTTAGAACTTACTGTATATGGTTTCTGTTAAAAATACAACATTTGAACATAAATACTATCGCAAATATAATGGGTGATTATTTAAGAGCTATAGGAAAGTAAAAAAAAACACATGCAATTCAGAAAAATGCATGAAATCTTTATTTGAATCGATAGTACGGTCCATATAATTTAATGTTTGAAGATTATTTCATGCAAATGTTTACCGTGACTGCGCCTCAAATGGTCCATACGCATAGTCCAATTTTGGCATACTCTTTACAACATTTCGGCCGATATCTCATGAATAAATGCTTCAATGTTGTCTTCCAATGCGTCAATTGAAGCGGCCATGTTTGTACAGACATGAGCTTTAACATAGCCCCACAAAAAATAGTCTAAAGGAGTTAAATCGCTCGATCTAGGCGGCCAATTGACCGGTCCCGAACGTGAAATAAAATGTTCACTGAACTCGCCTCTCAATAAGTTCATTGTTAAGCGAGCTTTGTGGCATGTGGCACCGTCTTGTTGAAACCACATGTCATGCATGTCAACCTCTTGTATTTTGGGCAAAAAAAAGTTGAATATAATCTCACAGTTACGTTACGATTCGCACCATCTTTGAAGAAGTACGGTCCAATGATGCCACCAGCCCATAAACCGCACCAAACTGTGACTTTTCTGGATGCATTGGTAGCTCTTGCAATGCTTCTGGCTGATCTTCACTCCAAAATCGACAATTCTGCTTATTACCGTACCCATTAAGCCAAAAATGAGCTTCGTCGCTGAACACAATTTTTGCGATGAGCTTTCTTAACAGAGCACGCATTTTGATAATAAAATTCAATAATTCGCAAGCTTTGTTCGTTTGTAAGACGATTCATGGTTAAATTATAGACCAAACTGAAGATGTTTGACAGTGAAACAAAACACGAAACGTGCGTATGCTGTTTAAACCAGTTTTGCCAAAAAGATAATAGCTAAAAAATCACCCGATAAATATTAAAAGAATTAATCCTTAAATGAAAATAACACGAATATTTACGTATTTTTAGACAATATATTGAAAACCAGATAATATTCTGAAAATTCCCTACATTTGCCTCAGAATAAAAAATCTGTCCTTTTTCCCTACGCGTGAAATTTTCCAAAAAAATCCCTACAAAAAGGGAAAATTCCCAACAATTGGCATCACTGACCAGTGTAGACCTTGTTAGTCTTATAAATGTATTTAACGTACTTACTTTTAAAACACCGAAACAACAAAATTAATTAAACTTTTATTTACATCGCTGTGGTTGAAAAATCACACAAATAGATGTAGAATCACGTGTGTTTAATCTACCAGAATAAAACAGTTAAAACAGTCTTTCTTTCTCTCACTCAGTAGATTCTTTAATTTACAATTCACACGAAAAGGTACTCCCCCTTTGTGGTATAAAATCGTATTAAATAAAACAGAGTTGTACACTTAACACAAAGGGTGAAAACCGCTATATTTTTTTGTTCATGTTTTTTTACAATTATTGCTGTATAATATTTATCAATTTGTTGGTAATTAATACAAAAAAAAAAACGTGACAAGTTTGAATTTTATATTTGAAAAATACTTCACCAAGTTGGTAAAAAAAAATTTTTTTATTTTCAAAGTCGGACATTTCATGTCACCAACTTTTTTTAGTACGTTTCACAAAATCGGACTTCTAATAAGAATTCTAAATTGTTTTTAATTTTTATAATACCCGAGGTGCCCTTCTTGGGGAAACTATAAAGGTCCTCCATTTTTTCCAAAATCTCCGCCTCTGTGTCGCTTATGATCTATTGGTAATAGAAAAATCATATTAAATTTCAATTGTAATATGTACGTTGGCTACAAAGGACTTTTATATTACAGGTTAGGTTAGTTTAGGCTCAATTGGCATCCGTCATGACGACGGCTCACTTGGGTCCTCATAGCGGTCCCTTTGTGATACCCCTAGCCAGTGGAAAGAGTCAGCCAGTATTCGCCAGACTAATCCCCAGAGGTCACTGCAGCCACGAACCACCCCGACTCCCTGCAGAACAGAGAGATCGATTTTAGTCCCACATTGGACATATCGTCCAGACATGGTAATTCCGGTTTCCCCCCCTAGACCGGGGCAACGGCAGAGAAAATGAAACACCGTTTCCTAATCATCATGACAACTTCTACAGTAGTCATTATAATCAAGACCAATTCTCCTAGCATGAGTCCCTATAACGAAGTGACCCGTAATGACCGATATCACTGTCTTTATCCGGTCCCTTCCGAGACCAAGTAGCAGGCGCGATCTCGCCGCGTCATAGCCAGGCCATCAGGCAGGTATGCTCCCCCTGCCATCTCCCCTGAGCCCTTCTGTACGGCTCTTGTCTGATGAGAGTCTTGCAGCGGGCCAACGAAATGCCGATCAGGCCGTCGACGAACATTTCGTCCAAGAGACAGAATTGCTTTGCCAGACTTTCCGCAGTTGGTTACCCAGTCAACTACTGTGCCCTGGCACCCAAGTCAGCGTTACCCTGGAATGTTCCGCGATCTCATTTAGAGACATCTGGACATAGATTTCGTGAAGACACCAGCCAGAGCTGCAATGGAAGCCCTGCTGTCCGTAGATATACATATATATCTCGATATATGATAGTACCTCAACCAGTTTGCCGCCCGCCTTAAAGCAGAGCTTTCCGCCTGCGGCACACTTCTACCATCTGGCAGCCTAAAAGAGCCTCTAATGCCCAACTCCTCGATGAAGAAACCTCCACGTACTCTACTGCCCATCCTGGATCATCTTTGTTATCGAACAGCCTATCAACATTACCGTCATGAACTGTGAACAAAGCCCCGTAGACCATAGGCCCACCGCCCCCAGTCTAATCGCGGAAGTTAGGGCCTGCTGTTCAGCCATGATGGCAACTGGCAGCCAGTTCAACAGCCGGTGTCGACTTTCTCAAGCATCCTACAGTACCGCCCCCTTCCTATGGAAGGCAACAACACTATGACCCCATAGAAGATTACCGGTTTTATCACCGCCTCAAAGATCCATTCAACGCCCCTCGAGCCAAGGTCTCAGTTTCTGCCCACCGATCTCTTGCAGTTTTATATGGGCATTTCCATGAGAATGTCAAACACGACTCAAAAAATTAAAACGTTTGAAACTTTTTTTCAAATATGGTAGAAATGAAAAACACCCAAACTTTACTATGCCGGGGTACTTGTAGCTTATTTCAAATTTTTAAAAAGCAAAAAATAAAAGTTTAAACTGACTTTCTCTTTGATTCATTTTAAGTAACTGCAATTAACAATTTAAAATTTTCTGCAGGTTTCTGCAACCCTGGAGTTATGCTTTAAAATTACTGTTACAACAGCAATTAACATGATCCATGAGGAAAGACCAAATATATAGTTCGATTAGGAGTATATTTTTGTGTTTGTTTTGGATGCTATTCTAATGTCACGAACGTGGTTTGAAAACATCATTTGTCTTTGTCATTTGAAATGGATCAGTCTTAGGTATTTCAAAATAAAAGTTCAAAGCAAGATATTTGCTGCAAAAAAATATTAATCGGTATTTTTTTTTAAATTGGTATAATAAAAATTTAATAAGCTCGTCACAGACAATATTGTTAATTCTAAAATGCAACTAAATGCATCATCTTATTATATTGGTATTTAGCTTAAACTTGGTAAAACCTTATTTTATTATAATCAAAATCATCTTACCAAATTTTTTTGGAATCGGTCCATATTTGACCATAACTCCCATACAAGTAATACACCCGAAAATAGCTTTTAATGCCATAACTTCCTTATAAATGTTGGTATTTACATAAAAATTGTCGACAATGACTTTTACGATAACACGTCATGACAAAATGTTGTGCGGGTAGGTTCAAAATTAACCAAAGGTCCCATATAAACCCCCTTCCTTAAACCAGCTAGGGGCAAACAAATCTTATACAGATGGAACTAACTCAATTATATTCGGCACAAATAACTTTTATATAATTCTTAAACTCAAAGCATACTTCTGTTCTGGCCATGGGTCCCAAATAGGGTACACTCTTAATTTTTTTTTAAATATAGTGTAGGGTATCATATGGTCGGGCTTGACCGACTATACTTTCTTACTTTTTACTTTGAAGGTTTTTATATACACATATTTACAAAAAATATATTTCGTGCCTTGTAAATACTATAAGAGAAAAATCTGTCACGTACGGTATGTCACGAACGATATCAAATTTTGTTCATTATAAAACGATATGCACTTATTTTGCTCGATATTTTGGACAACAAGGTTCCGAATATAATAATTTTTTTTTATATAGTACCCTCCAAATGTAACATAATGATAAAAAAAATAACCCAGTTAAACTATTTTTGCAAAATTTCTATCTGTCTTAAGGCGTACAAATGTCACGTACGATGACATGGAAATGCCCATATGACTCTATGAACCCTCGAACGAACGTTGTGTTAGTTCCCAGGATAGCTTTTATATTACACAATTATTACAAATATAAAAAAAAAATTGTAAACATGAACTTTGATCAAATCGCACACCTTATATATTTCACATTATTAACAATTTTCAGATTTTGTTAATACGAAAACATGATAATAGTGGAAGGCGAATGTGCGCGGCATGCGGCTGCGGGCGATAATAGCATTGCCATTGTAAAAATGTTAGCATTGTTGACAAAAATGTTCATACAAAAAAAAAGACATCACAAAAATTAAGACTTGATATTACTTGGAAAAGATGCCGCGCGGCAAAGTTGAATTTTTTCAACTTTTGTTTTAAGCCGCGTGAAGTAGACGTTGCCATACACATACATAATCATTTAACAAAATAAATTTAAAAAACATTACAAATAAAGTGGACGCGTATTTTGGAATAACCACGATTATGTTCAAATAAATCGTTTTTTTTAACTGCTTATTCAACATTTGCCGCTTTAAAATGTGCCGCTTTCATTTGCCTTACAAAAAATTTTAAGCGAAAAACTAAACAGCTGATCGCCGCTCGCAGCCGCATGCCGCGTACATTGGCCTTCCACTATAAGGTCCATAAAATTTGAAATTCAATTATCAAGTTTTTGGTCATTTTGAGTAAAGCTTTTTATGAATCTTTCAAGGAATTGATATTAAAACTTAATAATCCAAACTTCGGGGGTTTTTCTTTTCAAAGGGGATATTAAGGTGCAAATCATTAATTTTCCAAGGAACGTCCCAATTGTAATTCACTTTTACTTCAAATACACTGATCAAAATACTCCCCAGTAAAAACTTCACCTACAAAATAATGTGTTAAGTAATCAGAAAAACATAAGAGCACTACTTACAATTCTACTGAAAGAACCAATGAATTTTACATGGGATGTCCCAAAATGAACGTATTCAAAAGTAAGTCATTATTTTTCTTACCTACATACATCCAGAAAAGAGTAGTTATAGAAGTTTTTATAGATGTAGTTATAGAATAAAGCTACAAAATAATATGTTAAAGAAGCTATTCATTTTGAAAAAGTAAGCGAAGTTTTTACTGGGTCATTAAGCATTGTGGTAGTATTAGTGAAAATGTGTTTGTATGTGTCGCACCAACGATGCTGGATGGAAAATCAAAAAAATTTAGATATGACGGCGAATATTACATCCAGCACACGTACACGATGAATTTGCCCGCTGGACAAGCATTTGCCAAGTGTATTTGGCCCTTAACATAAAAAATACAATTTGCTGAGGCTAAGAGTCTAACTTAAGTTAATGTACACTGAAAGAATTTTCTTCGCAATACCAATGAGTTTTGACATTAATCCCATGAAAAATTGCATTAAAAAGGAACCTATGCAGCGCTTCGTTGGATCAATGAAACCTGTTTCATAAAATGTATTTAATGAAACATTACCTTAGATCTATGAATATTATTCATTGGATGAATACTTTCAATTAAGTAAAAATTTTTTTTTTTTTTATTTCTTATTTTTCAATTTTTTTTTATTTTATTTTATTTTTTCTTATTTTATTTTATTTTTTCTTATTTTATTTTTTTCTGTCTCTGGCGGGAATCGATCGAGCAACCTCGGTGGTGCTGATGGACTAGCTCACTACCACCTAGGCTATCGGGGCAGTGTAGTTTTTGGATAAAAAAAACCATGTTTTTTACTCAATTAAGAGCGTAAATATGAGATTAAATTGTCCATAAAAACAATAACAACGTTGATTGAAAGTTTTTGGTTCATTACTATAATGACATTTTTCATTGTCATAATGAAAATTTATGAAAGCATTATTGAAATATGTTGGTTATTTAAAAAAAATGTTTGAGTTCATAAATTTAATGGCATATTACATAAGATGTATGAAATAATTAAATCTTACATTTTTTTAATAACAATCAAACATTTTTTTAGGGAAACTATAATTTTGTATTCATTTATGAATATTGTTTTTTTATGTTCCCAATTAAAATTTTTTGTTTAACTAGGACAAACTTAAGTTTTCATATATCCAATGAAAATTTTTAACGTAATAACGAAATCCAATGAAGCGATTTTAACGAAAATACTTCATTATGACTATGCAATTCCATTTAGACAATGAAAATTTTCATTTACCCAAGGAAAATGTTTTAATAAAAATGATTCAATAAATATATGAAGCATTTTTCTTTCAGTGTACCACAAAATAACATCTATACAATAATTCTTTTATATTTCTCACTGCTCGAAATTTTTAATTGGGTAAACGTTAACAAATGATTAAATTCACATACAAGCATAATCGTTAATCTTATTTTTTAAGACGTATCTTATTTTTTACGATAAATTGGCGTAATGTATTTTTGCGAGTAGTGGTTAGGCTTGAAAGTTAATGCGTATAAGTGTACTATATTTTCTTAACTCAAACTAAGTCGAAACCTTGTTATACGAACCAACGAATCATTAGAGTTAAAGGTATTTTACCTTTATTACCTTTTCATGAAGAATACTAAGTAAATTTTATGAAAACGTGAGCCTCTTTAGCTCAGTGGCAGAGCACTGGTCTTGTAAACCAGGGGTCGTGAGTTCAATCCTCACAGGAGGCAGGATTGTGAAGCTGAATTTTTTTATATTTTATTGTTCCGTTTTAAAACAACGAAGTCTAAAGGCCCAACAATAATATGATAGAGTTGGCTTAAGCTACTGTCAAAAATCCAAAACATCTGATTACGGACGGAATATGCGATTAGTTTCATAAATGGTTTGACACATATTACATGAATCCGCACAGTTGCTCATACACATTATGATTGGGTCCTAAGTGTGTTTGCCATTGCATATGTATGTAGAGCGTCAAAAATGTAGTCAGATTTGTTAAGATTCTCGCCAACATATATCAAAGCGAGAATCAATCAAATTGAATCTTTTCGAATTTTATTAAATTTTGTTTTATCAAGGTTCCTCTGATACATACAAACATATATATGTAGAACTAATAAAAATCTGAGACGATATATTTTTCGATCCCCTTCAGATTTGTTGTATCGAAGTTTTACTGTTTTAGCATTGTATTTAAAGTCCACTTATAGAAAAATCTGCAAAAAAAATATGTATACATACTATCCGAACTAAATTTTCTTGTAATTTATTTATTTTAAAATAGTGGTCGTGAGTTCAATCCTCACAGGAGGCAGACGATTTTAAGTATTTTTTTTTTTTTGGTTAAAGTCATTGCTGCCAATTTTAATGTAAATACTAACATTTGTGAGGAAGTTGTGGCATCAAAAGCTATTTTCGGGGGTATTATTTGTATGGGAGCGCTATGGTCAAACATGGAACGATTCCAATAAAATTTGCTAAGATGATTAGTTTGGACCAAATTTAATCTTAATACCATAATAAGATGGTGTATGGGCACAAGGTGCCTACTTCGGAAAGAAGTTTGTATGGAGGCTATGTGAAATAATGGAGCGATTCGCCCTTGGTCCTTGTGACAATTAGAACATATGTACCAAATTTCATTAAATTATCTCCAACAATTCGACTCAGAGCGTGATTTTGAGTTAATACCCTCTTTATGATCAAGCGCGGTTTGTTTAAACAATTTTTTCTTTTGTTCATCTTAAAAAGTTCGAAAACTCTTGTTGAATTATTAATTCCCTTTAGATTGTGGAAGAGCATTGGTGTTGAAAGCCAAGGGCTCGGATATCTCAATCCTGACAGGAGGCAGAGGGAGGCAACACAGCTATTTATGTATACATTTTTATTTTTTTCTACATTTATTAAACAGCCTTGAAAAAACAACTTCCTATGAGTTGCTACTTCGAATTGGTTGTATGTAATTTTTACTGCCGTAGAGCATTGGAAATTTCTTTACGGTGGATATCAGATGTCATTTAAAATTCTATCGGCATATGAATATTTGTCATTTTGTTTCCAATTTTACTTTAAAACTGTAAAGAGTTTTATATTAAAGTAGTTTTCAAAAAAATCAAGATTTGATTTAATACCATTTTAAATATTGTGATCCAAAAAATGCATAGTCTTCTCAACCAAAGTTACTGTTTCTGTTAAAAAAAATTCCATAGTTTGATAAATTTGTAATAAATGGATAAATATGAGCTTAACAGTAATTAAGCTCTCGAATTTTATTGGAGAAAGGTAATCAAACTAAAAAATAGAGAAGATATGTTTCGAATGTTACAAAAAGTAATAGTGCATATTCATAAACAAACTCGGAACTAATACAACAGAAACTAAAAAATATTTCATATGTAGATAGTTATAGATCTTAATCGCAAGTAACAGCTAGCGCAGCTACTATTCACAGCTGTAGAAGAAATGCAACCCTGCATATTTGCATGTAGAGAAAATAAAATGTCGATAATATTTTAAACGATATATGTATATTAGCCGTCTATCACTCAAGAACACCGATTTTTTGTATAAGGGACGAAAAGAACAATATAAAATACACGTATTTTTTGATTTTTATTATTAAAAGAAAAAACTTGAAATTAAGGGTGTGTTGCTTTTAGGCAACATTGAGGTTTGTGGTCAAAACTTATATGACCGTTACGAAAGATGAAAGTCTCTGTAACAATTCTTTGTGCTTGTGTAGCATTAGGCTACCCCGCACTTTTCACATAGATTATGGGTAAATCCAACACACTTGGGGAGCTTGCATCTTATTTTCTTATCAGACCATTGCGACCAGTGCCCAATCTGGTCTTGTCGGACTGCCTTTGGAGGTACATGCTGTGCCGGTCCTTTGTGCTTTTTGGCATCAATTTCGGTCAGCAATAATCTCCGACCAGAAACACTTGATTTTGCACCCATTTTGCAAAGAGTCACAGCAACCTCCTGGCGAAAATCTGCTGATGATAATCGGTTTGATGAAAGCCCTTTGTATTCAGTAACCCTTTTGTAAAGTATCCATGCGTTTGTCATCGTTATATCCAAATAATGATAAAATATACGCATAGGCCACCTTTTGCTTCGTAAACGTATTTTGTATATACCCATTATGCTGTCAAGGAGATCAACGCCACCCATGTGGCGATTGTACTCTCCGACCACATTAGGACGCTTTTTGAGCACTTACTTTGAATTCTTTTTGTCCCATCTTCGAACTTCAGTTTCAGGTTTTTGCCCAACAAAGGTGGAAGCCAGATTTACAATTCTGTTGTCCTTCCATGCAACAGTTGATACATCGATCCCGTTGATGTCAGCTACGTATTCTTCTGAATATCCGCGTTCTTTTTTCATAACTATTTTTTCTGCTGACAGCTTACAATCCGGTATTCTATTTCTTCTAATAGTACCGAGACTGAGAATGCCTTCTTTGGCCAAATATTCCATTAGACGAAGAGACGTGAAATAGTTGTCAAAATAGATTTTAAAGTTTTGGTTTCTTGGAAAAATACGAGCTAGCCTCATGACGACATTAGAAGAGGCGCCTAAATCTGGCCCCTCTTGTAAAACGATATTTTCTTTGCCTGTTTCAATTTCTGTTTTATAATCAAAACCGGAAACGCCGCTCATGTGGTTTATTAGGGTTGTGCCTCTTCAATGTATTACGTGCTTTCGTAGAACACATTTGCTCATCCACACAGAGGTGCTCTTCCATTGGGATTTTGCTGAATGCTTCATTCAAGTAGTCTACAACTGGACGTATTTTATATAGCCGGTCACAATCAGGACTACTTCTAGGAAAGTCGTTTGTCGTTGAAATGCAAAGTTTGTCGAATTTTTTCAAATTTGTTTATCGTAATTGTTTTCTGTATTAGAGGTGTTCCAAGTACTGGACTCCAGTGGTTGTTAGGGTGGCACCGAAATTTCAACTTTCGATTTTCGCAAATGCCCAGGCGGAATATTGTGCCGATTGGTCTAAAATATAACTGCTAAAAATTTCAGCAATATCGGACCACTTTAAGTGCTGCCCCAAAGAGGTCAAAGGTTAAATTTAAGTGAATTCTATATTTTCATTAGGAATTTTCTTGGTTAACCCTTCTGAGCTTATAAGGGGCAAAATTGCACGATTTTTTAAACGCATACAACACTTTATATTCAGCAAGTTTTTTTTTTAAATATAAGTTCTTTAAACAAATTTAAGAATATTAGCCCATTTTATATTGGGTTAAAATTAATGCTAATTTTATTATTTTAAATAATGGGTAAATTACATAACTTAGTGCAATGCTCTGCAAATATTGAGAAAAATTATTTAAAACTAGCAAAAAGTCACAGGATGGTTTTTTGACAGGATCGTCATATTCAAAATTCAATGAAATTTTAGATGGTAACTGAGATAACATTTTAAGATTTGTAAAAGAAAAACTATGAGAAGACTTTCCACGCAATGACTATAAAGAATTTTTAGAACTGATAATAATATTATAATAATATTCTTAGGAAGAAGTCCGCCAAAAGGCATATAATTTACGAACCTGGAGCTACGCATTAGCCAGATGGATGGCAAAGACCATTTATTATTTGAAAATACTTATTTTTCGAAACAATTTCCTGCATTAACCAAAATTGAAGTTTAAGATTTAATCGAAGCTGCTGGATTTGTTGTTAAGTGCTATTCGCAATTCTGGTTTAATGCTGATAAAGCAGACCAAGTTCCTTTAAACGACATTGAATTCTTGAGAAATTTGGAAAATTACAAAAAATTTACCAAAATATAGCAGATAAAGCAATAACAAAATGTCTTAACCATCTTTACTATTTGAATGAAGAATGCGTAGGTTTTTCGTTTTTCGATGATAGAATAGTTTTTTAAACTAAAGCCAAATTTGTTACGAAGATGGAAGTTAATGTCTCAGAAGATAATCTGGATGAAAATGAAGAAATTCCGAAAAAACTTATTAATTCTGGAGGAATTGTTCTCAAAGAATACTAGCAAACTTTTAAAAATTCTACAAATTTGTTTAAAATAGAGCCAAGTTTATGGAATGATTTACCCGAATATCGAAGGGCAAAATATATAATTGGGAACTTAAAAATAAAAAACGATTGCACCGAAAGAGGAATTAAGCTTTGCAAGATTGCCATGAAACAATCATCAAAGATGGGGATCAGAGGAAACATCTATTCAAAGTAATACAAATTTTGTTGTATTTTTAACTAAAGTTTAAGATTTAACACAAACTTGTTTTTTGAAATTTAAGAACCGATGATTACTAAAGTATCCTTAAAATTATATAATTTATTAAATTAGCAAATTACATGCTTATAATATAATAATGCTTTTAATATTTGCATTAGCAAGCAATGCTTTATGAAAACATTTTTTAATTCATATTTAGTTCAATATGCAATATGTGTCATTTTGTCTTCAACAAGAGTGAAGGGTTGATGCTTTTTTTTCACAAACTGTTTATTAACATATTTCAGCTTATTTAAAACAAACTGTTTGTAACACATATAAAACCGTGGTTTGTTTGATCCACAGGACATGGGAGGATTAATTTTTTCAAAAGTTTTTCTGAATATTCTTATCACACGAAGGAATAAATTTTACAAATTTCACTCCGAGCCAGGAAGAAACCGCCAAAATTCTATATAAATACTTAATGAAAATATGGAATTTACTGAAATTTGAACTTTGACCTCTTTGGGGCAGCATTTAAAGTTCTCCGATTTCGCTCAAACTTTTTATATTTATTATCTAGACCCATTAGCACAATATTCCACCTGGGCTTCTTAAAAATTCAGCAACAAAATTTCTTTCATTCACTTCAGTGCCACCCTAATGAACATACATACATGCTATGTATGAATACAGTTATTAATTAAAAAGCTAATGAAGCAATTTAAAAACTACTAGGATCGCCCGGTGGCCGAAATTCGACCACTCGACATTTACTTTCGATAAAACCTGTGCGTTAAACAACAAAAACGTACACATTTTAAGAGAACGGAAAAATGCACTATTTACCCAACTTTGTACGTTTGTCTGTAAGATAAATTAAAACGCTTTTCAAATACTTTAATTCAAAAAAATGTAGAAAAAAAAAATATATTGTGCATATCTACACACAAATTCCTTTAAAACTATATATGTTTCATTAAAATCGGTAGGCGATAAGATACTTAAAAATCAACCCGAAAAAATTGTTCCCGTATTTATATATAAGATTTTTATTCCTTAAAAATTCATACAAATTATAAAAAAGTATTTATTTTGTTTATAGTTTGTATATACAGTCTGTTAATAATGCCCTGCGGGCAGGCGCGGATTCAGGGGGGGTGAAATAAGGAAATTTCCCCCCCGTAAATTATAAAAATATGTTTTGTTTATTTCGATAATACAAGAATACCCATTAATATTATCTTTTTTTAATGTACACAATTTTTGGAAATCCCAGCAAGTTTTTTTTTTGTTTTTTTTATTGAATCTCTAACGAAATTTTCAATAAGTATTTTTTTGTTTTTTTATTGAATCTCTAACCAAATTTTCAATAAGTATCCAAATCTTCATCCTAATAGTTATTTATTAGATATTTTCAATGAAACATCTAGTTTAATGTATTCAAATACTTATTATTCTACATTCAATCCCAGCAGGTGCCATCTATGTATAACCAAAGAGTAAACGTTTAACTTGAAAATGCGTGCGGTTGAATTATTAAAAAGCCTTAGTATTTGTAATATTTATGTACATACATATATATGAGTTATATGAAAAAAATTCCTATTTGATAATTTTTGACGAACGCAAGGATTTGTCGGGGAAAAGCCAGATTTCCTTTTCTTTAAAATATTTCAACATACAACAAAAAGTTGTTAGGGAAGAATTGTTTTGGCTTTGTTGTAAAAGCATTTGAAGAGCCTTCACAGGATATTGATTATGACGCTGATGTGACAATTGATGCGATGGCACTATCATCAGTTCTTAAAACTTTGACAAATTTTAGTCCTGACCTAAAAAACTGTATAGGAGTTGGAACTGATGGGTGTCGTTTGATGTCAGCAGAAAATGGAGCTGTTAAAAAATTCTGGAAACCGCGACAAATGCGAAACAAACGCCTTGCTATTTCCCGTAAATCAGGCAAAACACGTTTTTAGTAAAGTATTTGGGAGCCAAACTCTCTAAATTATGCGAGACAAGTTGGGTGGACCGTCACGACTCAGCTTTACACTTTGCAACAAGTGTACATCATATAGTAGAAGCTTTGGAAAACATATCTGAGTGGAAAGGTAGAGATACTTCATCAAGAGCCTTATATTAAGGAACTCACTTAGAACTTTTGAATTTATTTGCGGAATAAACATATCAAGTGTGATACGTATTGTAACACAGCCGCTTAGTATCATTTTACAAAAGCACGATATAGATCTTCAAAAAGGATCAAGCCTTATCAAAACTTTAATCATGTGCCTTGAAGAAAAAAGAAATAAAGCCGAAGAACAATTTAAAGTGATTTTTAAAAAAGTTAAAGTTATATGCGTTCAAATCGTGGTTCCAACCTAAAAAACAAGATTTGAACGAAATAATTACATCCAAAATGTTGAAGATTTCTACCGAGTTGTAGGTTTCATTCTCTTATTGAATTTATTTTAGAAGATCTCAAAACACCTTTACAATAGATATCTTTAATGTATTGAACATACCAAAACTTCTACTCAAAGTGTAATCAAGTCATATACAGATATAAAACTTTTAAAACCACAACTCGAGATAAACACTTACTAACATCTAAACTTGAGCCTGAACTGTAGCATTGGCAACAAACATGGAAATTATCTTAAAATCTATCAGATAAAGTTGTAGATGCTTTAATAAACTGTGATGAAGATATCTACCCAAATCTAAGAAAAATATTTCAAATTTTCGTTTCAATCAGTGTTGCCACTTTGTGGGTAATTACCCGAATTTGGTATAATTTTTACGGTCGTTGGTAGAGCGTGGGTAATTTCTCTTAGGTGTAATTCAGGTGTAAATTGAAATTTTTACTTCAGATGCCCTAATAAAATCAAGATTCGATTTCAGTGATGACATTTATTTCTTTTTAAATATTGTTGCTAAGAAATGCACAGCCTTCTTAATCAAAGTCTCGGTTTCTTTTTAAGAAAAGTCTTCAATCATTAAACATACATATATTTTCAAATGTTGAATAAATGAATGTCGCAAGATGGACCCTTAGATTTGGATAAATATGCCTATCATAGTGATTTAGAACCTGAAGTTTATTGAAAAAAGTTATTCAAACTAAAAACTTGCCTGGGGGAAGACATGTTTCGAATATTGCAACATATAATAAATTTTATTTCTATCTTGCTACTTTTTAATGTTTTAGTTTAAAGAATATTTAACGCCTTTTACAGTTCTAAAACTGAATTACGAAAAGAACAGTTGTATAAAACTCTGCAGGCATTTTGTTTACTAAATAAGGCATAAAGGGCATTTTTTAACACCATGAAACTTAAAATGGTAGATAAAAAAAAAATTAATTTTAATCGCAGATTGATACACGGCATTACCATTTGAAACTTATTTAAAATAAATAGACACCGCTTCTGTCCTTGACGAAACGCATTGCAGACGCCCAGTTTTGTTTCTCTTTTTCGAATAAAATGAACAATAATTAGTATTGTGGTTATTTTGTTGAATCCAAATTTTTAATATTTTTAATTAGGCTTAAGTTCATCAAATTTAATTTTCATTAAATTATTCTTATGAAGAAAGGAATTTTACGACATGAAATTAATTAAAATTTACAGATAATTTTTCATTCCTGACTGAAGCTGGGCTCGAACCCAGGCGTTTTTTACGGACAGGTTACCCTTACATGTTTCGATTGCAACCACTCAATCTCTTCAGAGGGCTTGCCGTTTAACACTCGCAGCCATCGACGACTGCTGACGTCAATAGTCAAACATCAATCCTTAAACCAAATAATATTTAACCCTTTGGTAGATCGAAATTTGCTTTGAATGATTATCTATTTTAATTTATTTTACATGTTTCTCCTTACTTCTGTTTTTTCGTACTTTTGTCAAGAATTTTTCTTGAAGTCCAAAGTACATATTTTGTTTTGTTTTTCCTTTTTTTGTCTTTCCTTTTCTTGTTGACCCTTTCCAGCACAACTTGAACAATGTTGACAAGACAACGATTGTTGCTGGTTTATCAGCTTTAACCACTGACTTCACAGTCCTACGGAAAACAATCAATAAGTGTCACATCGCACGGCCTTGAATTCTAATTGACAGTTTATTTTCTCTAAATCAACCCATCGCCTAAATTTGTGAAAAAAGTTGCCGTCATTTAAATCATGAAGTCACCTTTAAGTTGCGAAAATCTATGGCTGATTTTCAAAGTATATTTTGATAAATTGGTGGCGTTGTTCAAGCATGAATCTATTCATGATGATGTGCCTGTTGAAAAAGTGAAAATAGTATGACAGTTCGTTTGACAGCTAATCTTTCGTAAGCTCTATGGGGCTAAAAATAATCCATTATAAAGCAATGGCAAGGAACATTTTAAACCTTTTCAAGATATATCAACCAAATTTGGAAGTTAAACTCATTATTATAGCAGTTTGAATTTATGTTTTATTAATTTTTTTTAAGTCTTTAATGTTATTTTTGTTAATTTAAATTAAATTAACAGCTTGACTAATATTGATCTTCTTTTAATGAGTTTGTTGTGTTTTTGCTTCTTTGTAAATGTCTTTTTATTTAATAAAACTTCAATTTTATATCAGGTGTAATTTCATTTAAATCGGGTAATTTTGCTTCATCTTAAGTGTAATTTTGAAATTTGCTGGTGGTAACACTGGTTTCAATGCTCGTAAGTAATGCTACGAGCGAGAGGTCATTTCCTACCCTTCGTCGAATAAAAACATGGCTCAGATCAACAATGACAAACTTAACATAGACTGTACTATCTAAATTTGCCTCACAAGGAAATCATTAATTGCTTATTTAAAAAGATTAGTTTATTTTAATTTATATTGAATATTTTATTTAACCTTATTGTTGAGTTTTTTAAGATAATATACACAAATTGCTTTTAATAAACTTTTAAAAACAAATTTTTTTTTGTATCATAAAAAATTTCCCCCCCCTAAGGCTCAAGCTGGATCCGCGCCTGCCTGCGGGAAATATGTCAATTGGTCCAAAAATCTGGTAACGGGATTTGTGAAAATAAAACTAGTACAAAAAGAAAGAACTCATGACCAGTGAAAGGAGAACCAATCATTTAACTGGATTATGAAGAAGGGTGAGTACATAAAATCCGACAAAATAAGGGCAGGATCGAAGAAGTGGTCGTGGCACAACATAGATTTATTTATATCAAAGAGCGGTATTAATAGACATTTCTGTTCTTATCGCACCATGGGTATATAAGATTCGGCATAGTCGAATATAGAATTTTATTATTATTTTAAGCTTTTTATCTGTTAAAAATTCTCCCATTATCAAAATAAACCTTGTTTAGATTTAATAATGAAACCTATAAGAGCTAATGAAATGGAGCTTATTGTTAAATAAACAAAAACAGCATAAGACGATATTTAAGTATCTAATTTAAATAGGGTTTCTTAACGGAAAAAAACTGCTGGGAAATACTTTTTAAATTCCCGGAATTTTTTAGACAGACAACTGTAAATCAGTGCCCCATAATAAGTTTAAACCAGCACTGATATATATGCCCTAAGTGGCACTAAATAGAAGTTTTTAGTGTAAAAAAATTTGAAAAAAAAGTTTTTTCCGCCTAGTTTTCTACATTTTTGAAAAAAGGCCCAACCATTATGTGCTTATGTTGACTTAAGCAAACGTGCGAATACATGTAAATCATATGAGGAAATCCACATTGAACTTAAGGAAACTTATTTTTGAAAAGGTATATGGGACTGTAATTTTTTTTAAAAACATTTGAGAGACGTTTTGTTAATTTTTGACAGAAAGTTAAGCAAGGCTATGCCTTAGCCCCTATTTATTCAGAGATCCAGAATCCAGAGAAAATTATTTTTTAAACCTAAAATATCTTTTTGAAAAGATTTTATGCAATATATCAGAAATATGCGGTTCAGGAAAGAAAATTATGATACTACAATTGCACAAGGTGGCCCAAAATGAACGAAGGGCTTTGAGTTCATTATTACTTTTTATTTAAGACATAATTGTGATTTTTTTTTAATACAGTATATTAACGGAGAATTTTTTTAATTTGTGGCCACTTTCTGCTTCGCATATACGTGCTCTTTTTAACATATTTTCCACAACTTTTCGCAAAATTTCGAGTGAAATTATTTTTGTTCGATTGTAAGTTATTCCTACTTAACTTCTCCATCTCTGCTTCACAAAATGCTGGAAAAAAACAAAGAAAAATAATAGTTAAAAAAGTTATAAGGAATTTAAACCGTTTCGGTCATTTTGGGCCACACTGTAGTTTGATACATTTTAGACCTTGTTGGTACCGTACCACCGCGCCATTCTTGGTGCAATTATAATTTTGCAAGTTCTATCATAAAACTCCTTCTTGATAAAAGGCATACAAATTATGTGCTTAGTTAGAGAATATTTTTTTAACAGAAGTGGACTTAATTTATAAAGTACATAAACAAAAAAATATAACAATTGATTTCAATTGCAAAAATTTGTGATATAAATTAACGAATTAATTAAATTTACACCAGTAAACGCATTAACATTTACAACATTTTCTGCAGTTATGTTGTTGGTATAAGTAAAAGTATAGTTCACTTGATTAAATTTTTAAACCAAAAACAGATTTATTTTTCTCTTCTGTATTAGAAAAAATATAAGTTTACAAAATATTAAATGGCGTTTTTCCACAGCCTAACAATTATATAAGTTATAATAAAAACGAACGTATCAATATTTCTTATATATTAAAAACTAACAACCAATATTTTAAGCTAAGTTAAACGGCAAAAGTTGAAGCGTATTTGAAGAGGTGGTAGTACATTTTACACCTATTACACTATGGAACATTTTTGGGATTATTGTCTGGGGGGTGAGAAATTCCAAGTCAGGGTGATGGTACTAGGTCAGTATAGTAAAACACTCAAAGGGTTTGGCGTTCGTATGTGTCAGTTTTTATGACATTTTAAATTTTTTCCTTATCTTGATGTTTTTTTGTTTAACATAACTCTAGAACCACTTGTCCGATTTTGCTAAAACAAACTCAAAAAAATTTAGAATTACAATTTCTTTAATCCGTTCATATAACGTTTTTCTTTATAATCAACAGTTTTGCCGGTAAAAATAAATTTGTGGAGAATTATAATTGATAAGTGCAAAAAAAAAACGATTTACGCGACACTTGTTTGAAAATGTCATCGACGATTTGCATTAGTTGTCCCCTACGTGTCGTGCAGGAATTAACATTGTCGTGCAGGAATCATAGCCGCCTTACAATTGCATTGTGGAAACGACGCACAAACTCTGTTCACTGTGCTCCTGGCTGCCACACGCTTTGGGCAGCTATTCTTAAAATTTTGTCTTCCACCTATACAATTGGCCCTCCTTACCTTGGCCAATACGGGTTCAAATCTTTTTGCTGTTAACCAGTCTTTACTGGGCTCTACCTGCAACGAGCGACCTTCACTGATGCATTCCCTTCTGTCTGCCACCGTACAGTGCCTGGTTTCCACTCTGCTAAGCTGTCTTACATGAGCAACCGCTTTTTCACGTTTATCAACATTTCTGTATGGTGACGATTCCAGACGAGTACAAGCGAGAAGCTGTCCCACACGAGCCTCACTTTCATACCCAACATTCAGGGGTATTTCATAATCAAACAAATACATGATTTGTTTTCCCATATTCAGACTTATGTTATGACTAATCATAAAATCTGCGCCAATCAGTACTTCGTCTACAATGTCGGCCACAATAAACTCATGAAAATTGACAACATTGGCAATTCTTAACACCACACGTGTTTTGCCATAGACAGTAGCAGGCTCACCTGTAGCTGTTCGCAAGCTCACTCCGCTTAGTGGTTCGACAGCTCCCGTTACCAAGTCAGGCCTTATAATTTAAAATCCTGCACCAGTGTCGATAGTCAAAATTCGCTTTTTACCATCGATGTAGCCAAATGTCGTAATACTTTTATATCTCTTTGGCACTACTAAATTTATTACCGAGTCCTCAGATGCGAAAGGTAGCACTCCCTCCATACTTAACGGCGACTCCTGCGATGACTGATGACTAGCCCGTTGGTTGTTTCTCGGCGGCGAAGCAGATCTTGAAATTTTTTCCGGTGCTTTGCAGTTACGCTGTATGTGCCCAATCTTACCGCAGTTATAGCATTTCAATTTTTTTTTTGCCCAGCTTCTCACTTAACACCCGCAAAACTTCTTCTTTAAGGCTCTTCAATTCCTTCATGATATCTCTATCATCGTCAGCAATAACATCGAGCCTTTGCACCTTATACGACTTCTCCTTTGCAACTATTCTTGCGGTTTCCTGAGCCAGGGCAAATGAAACAGTTTCTGCAAATGTCGACTTGAATGCTGCACACACCGCATACTTATCATCTGTCCAACAATGGATGATTCTCACCAGGATAAGTTAGCTGTACCAACCGCTCAATCTCCAGTGCGAAGTCCTGTAACGTTTCGTTTGCCTTCTGCACTCTGCCACGCAACTCCATTTTGTAAATTTCCTTTTTGTGTTCACCTCCATACTTACGTTGCAGTGCTACCATAATTTCATCATAATTATTTCTGCAACTAACTGGTACACTTTCAAGCACTTCAGCCGCAGTCCCCTTTCAAGCAAGAATTAGCTCGATGGCTTTTTTCTCACTGTTCCATGCATTTCTGTTGGCAACTGTATCGAACTGGAACTTAAAAACATTTAATGGCACACTACCGTCAAAGCAAGGGGCCTTTATTCTACTAGAAACTTCTGGAATAACCCGTACTGATCCCTCTTGGCATTGTAGACTATTCACCTTGGCTTCAAGATTATTAAATTTTTCATCAAAATTCGTTACTTGTGTTTTAACCTCAGACAACTTATCGTTAAATTCTATTTCCATTGCATTTACTCTTTCATTTATTTCCGTGGAAATCTCATGAAGCTTCTCATTTGTTATTCTAGAGTAATCTTGAATTTCAGCCAGGATAGTGCTAGACTTCTCGTCCATTTTTCTAGAAGTTTCAGCAAGAATATCACTAGAATTTTCTTTTATCATCTGTACCATGCTTTTGGAATTATCGCCCATTTTTGCCATCATAGCAGCAAACATTGTGTTAAAATCCATACTGCTAGCAACTGCACGAGTACATACCTCAATTTCTTCTTTGTCCTCGAATTCGTAACTCGCAATGTCTATATTGCGTCGCTCGAATTCATCTAATAGCCTCTTCTGCAGCTCTGCTTTATTACCTGCAGTTGGCAGATCCAACTTGCCCAATTCTTTCTTGAGCTGTTCTACTTTAAGCTCTTCAAATTTCATTGCAGTCTATTCTTTTTTCTTATTGCTTATTATTTTATTTATGCAATTTCACTTCTGACACCAATTGTTACGTTACTGCCTTTCAATAACGTTTTGGTTTATTTCCTTTATAATAAACCGTTTCGAGTTCTTTTATTGCAATTCAAAGAAAACAAATAAACACAACACTTCTGCTACTGTTTACAATTTACACAACTTTATTTAGTACTTAGTCACTTTAACAACCGTAATTTTATAATCTTCTAAGTTCTGACCTTGTCAAAAACGTATCACGCTGAGAAGATTATAAAATTACGGTTGTTAAACTTAAACATTGTATAACAAGTAAGAAAGTATAGTCGGTCAAGCCCGACCATATGATACCCTACACCACAGTTTTTAAAAACACATCACGCTTATGTGTCCATATAAATATGGATTTAACTATGTATGTTTATAAACTTCATGAAAATCGGTTTGAAAGTTTGTGAGAGGCAGAAATTGCCCCCTGCCTCCCCTTGTGGTCCTATTTTTTAAAAACTGTATAGCTAATGTGTCCCTATAGATATGGATCTGCCAATAAGAAGCTATGACCCAAATTTTATCAAATTATCTCCAAAATTGCGACCTGTACTTTGCGCGCAAGGTTACATGGACAGCCAGCCAGCCTGCCAGCCGGACGGACATCGTTAGTTCGACTCAGAAAGTGATTCTGAATAGATCGGTATACTTTAAGGTGGGTCTTGGACCACTATTTTAAGGCGTTACACACATCAGCACAAATGCATAATACCCTCTCCACTATTGTGGTGTGGGTATAAAAATATCTTGCATCTTCATTTGTTTTTTTGCTCAATACAAATTTACTAGTCATACCTAATAATAAAAAAAATAAGATAATTCATATCACCTATTTTGTTACTGTTGTTTGGTGTGATTCGTTTTATTCGTTTGATTCGTGCGATTCGTGTGATTTGGTGTAGTTTGTGTTATTCGTTTGTTTCGTTGTTGTGTGGAGTATATTCCGTGCTCTTTATACTTCGTATTTGGTCGTTTATAACACACAAATTTAAATTCATTTGCATTTGTGTGTTTATATTCTTTTCGTGCTTTATGCGTTTTTCACAATACAGAATTTGATTCGTTAGCAAAACGCAATCGACAATCAGCAGTTGAAAAACAAACAAATGTTTTTAAACGGCATTCAAATGCATTCGTGAAGGGCTTTATTGAGTATACCATGGGGTAGTTTTAAAACTACTCCTTAGTGGTCCAAAGGTGGGTTATATGGGCCTCTTCTAGGACATCGTAATGTTAAATAGACCAGGTTTTTTCCATACGTTTGGGTTACTTTTGGACTGGTCCCTTGTGGACTACTCTTTACACGCGTGTTTGGGCTGGTCCTATTATTTGCAGGGTGTAATTCGTCTATAACAAAACTCAGTTCATTTTGTTGATAGCTTTTTTTGCACGCGACGCTTACTGTTCCCAGTGGTATGGCGTACTAGCTCTGAACGTGTATATTCGCTAGTTCATTAAAAACTACCGCTAGTCCCACTACAATCTACCTCACATGCTTTTGAGTGGCGAATTTAACACGGGGATGTCCTACGAGGTGGCGATGGATCCCTTTCTGCATAATCTCTACCTACCATAAGGGTTAGCTACTTATATCTTCAAAGCGTGCTAGCAAAAAGCAAGCGATTTTGTTGTTATTCTAATAACGGGATCTATTTCGGATACACAATTTTTTGTGTTGTCGTTGAAAAAAAATTGTTTTCTGCATTACTTGGAGCTATAGAATTAGCTAGCGAAAAGTGGGTACCTATTTTCAAATGTTAACACTAGATATTGGTGTCTAGGGAAAGATTTAGGTATGATTTAAATGCCACATCAGTAGACCCTGGTACAAATTGAGTGAAAGTGCTAACTATTTCGCATGTCATTGGTGGCGATTGCTACTTTTTATACCACTGGGTTCTTATTGATTACAAAAACATGTGTGTTTGTGTGTATGTACATGGCAAAGACAATAAATTTATAAAGATGTTGGTTGCACTTGTAACATTTTTCGCAAACTGTTGATGAGGGAGAAAAGCAAGGAGAAAGCAACATAGTGTTCAATTCAAACAACCGAGTTGATTGATTCAATTAAACTTATAATTATAATCAAGTAAAATTTTAATTGAAAAAAATATTTTTTTTAATGCAATCAATTAAGAACGTAATGAAATTTATTTTAAAATTCAAAAATCACTATTAGTTGAAAAAAAAAACTGCCAATAATTTTTTCTGTGTAAGCACGAATATTTCGGCGCTATTGTTACCTACGACAAAGCAAACAATGACACTAAGAGCACATCTTTATATAAGGGTACTGGGAGTATAAAATTATTTGCGTACAACAGAGAAAAGTTTTTAAAGAAAGAAAAAACAGCGGTGTAAAATTTACTACCACGTCATAAGTTAAAGGTTAAAACTGATTTTTGATTTATTTTTTATTTAAGCTAATAGGTTAATTAAGGTTAATTAATGTAAATAAAAAGCAATTTTTTATTACAGTTTTCCCGACGATTTTGTTTTTGGTTAATGGTTTAAATGATACTTAATTAGTAATTATCAAATATGAACATTTCCAAATCAGCATTGAAATTGAATCTTGGAACTTAAACGTAAGCAAAGTTTATGTAAAAATTACATACAATGGAAGTATAAAATAGCGTTATAGCAAGAAATGGGGAACAGAATAGTCGCTGTAGTGCAACGTTACGAATAGCGCTGCAAGCTGTCAAAAGTTAAAAGCGGCATTTTCAAAGTAGTGTCAACAGAATACGTAGTTGTTGTATTCGTTGCAGTTGAAGTGGAAGCGCAAGATTCGAAATTTTGAACTTTTTGTGCTGCAGAGCATTCGTCAGCTTCAGCGACTACTATATACAACTACTTTATTCTGTTCCAGGCCATAAGAATTCAATACAGAGTACTAGAAAAGGCGAATCAATTTTTCAGGTGGCGTTGAAAGCCCAGCTACTTTTTTTTTCTTACTTAAAGAAAGGCATGTCAAAAGTTGCTTGTCATACCTACCAACGATAGCAACAAAAAAAATACAATTTTGTGTTTTTGGTGTTGTACTTGATGTGGTATCGCCACCTCCGTTAACATTAATTCGCCTTGGTACAAGCTGATGTGACAAAAATGGCAAATCATGCAAATAGTCAAATATTTCCTGTTAGTACGAAATTTGAACGTTTTCTAGATGAATAATGATTTTTAACATCAGATATTTTAAAGTGTATTGCAAGAAACATACATCTATTTTACATTCGCACATTAAACGTGTGCTCTTTCTAGATCCTTTCTAGAATATTTCATAATGCTTTAATCAAATTGCGCTGTCATGATCGGAAAAGTAAATTTGGTTTTAAAAAACGGTTCAAAACCTAAAAGCCATTTTCCATTCCTGTTACGGATGAATAAAGAAAAACATTCTTGTAATTAAGGAAAAAATTCAGAATAGTTTTAAAATTTATAACATAATTATACAGAAATGGCAAATATTATGATTTTAAGCAAAGGCTTGAAGTTATCAGCTGAAAGATAAGTTTTCTGAAATCTTTTGTGATGCGATCAGGTGATTTCAAGACGATGCCATTTATTTTGAAATCAAAGGCATGCTTCGCGGCTTCTTCTAGCCTCTAAGGTTTAAAACATATTCCAAACAATACGAACGATTCGTTTTATGGCTTTAAGTAACCGTTGAATGTTAATAATTGATTATATCTTAATATATTTTTATGCAATTTTTATACAATAATTACAAAAAAAACCAAAATCAACTCGGGAAATTTTCATGTTGTTTTTGTAACTACAGTTGTTTTCGGTTAATAAAGCCCCGCTTAATTGAGTTTTCCATTTTATTGCACTAAAAATCATAGAACGAAATCATTCAGTATAACTGTCTATGTAAAAATATCCGTTTAGTTGAGTTCCGCTTAATTGCTTCACCCGCTTAATTATTTCGCAGAATAAGACCGAATTACGAAAAACAAGAGCAAATGTTTCAGTTAATTGTTTCCGTCTACTTAATAGCCCAATTCACAATCTTGTGCAAATGGTCTTGCATCGTAGCATTTGCAAAATGGTATAGTAAATACTGTAGTATACTTTTGATTGGCTTGGTTCACAGAGTGTGAGCTGTCGATTTACAATCAAGTGTTGCAAAAGTCGAGTAAATATAAACTATTGGTTTTAGGCATTGCATATTTGCAAAAGAGTAGCAAGTGCATTGCTGTATATTTTGTTGGTGTAGAGTAAAAATATACTATACCATTTTGCAAATGCTCCCAAAAGTATGCTACAGTATTTACTATACCATTTTGCAAATGCTACGATGCAAGACCATTTGCACAAGATTGTGAATTGAGCTAATGTGTTTTTTGCTCCGCAAACGTCTATTGTGCGACAAGAAAGATTGTACGATAAACGTACCTGATTTTTATTTTGTTTTAAAAAACATAACGCCCCTATTACGGTTTACAATACAACTGGTTGTGATCAGTTGTAATTTTTGTTCACCGCAATATAGCAATTTAACAAAGTTGTAAACCATAATACAAAAATTAAGCGATTTTCGTTTTAATTGCGTCGGCGATTCAATTAACCGAGTACTGCTTAATTGAGTTCCCGTTCAATTGCGTCAAAAGTCGTGCATTTTAACAAACTCAGTTAAGCAGAAATAACTGATTGTATAACTCTTACCATCATCTATTTAATTCGTACCACAAAACTTAACAAACAAAAACTCCATTTGCTTTGTTTACCAATATATAGTTTTATTTTCAATTTGCGCTTTTTTTCTTATTAACTCAACTGTTTAATATATTTGCTTTAATTTTATTTAACTATCCGAGTAAACATGAAAAATATAAATAGTTCTCTTTTCCTAAGCGCGAAGAGCAGGGCTGCCAGGTACTTTTTTTCCTTGTCCCCAAAAAATTAAAAAAATATCCCCAAAAATCCCCAAATTAAGAAAAAAACCTTAATAAGTAAATATTTTTCTGTTTGTTTTTTTTTTCTGACCAAATTTAAAATTTTTTTTTTTTTTAAAGTAAACATAGTAAGAAAAATTTTAATTAGAAATCCCCAAAAATCCCCAAATAAAAATTTTTTGTAAAAAAAATTATTTTATTTTGTTTGTACCCTGAAGGAAAAATAACATAAATTTATAAAGTACCTTTAACACTACCTTTTAACTAAAATAATAATCATAATAAGGACCTTTTACACCGTATAAGTTATTGATAAGAGTAAGATAAAAGTTTTGCTACTTTTTTTTCATATTTTTAATACGAGACAAAGAAAAATAAGCATAAATAATAAAAGGGAAAATATATTAAAAGAGTGTAAAATCCCCAAAAAATCCCCGAATTTTTTTTTTAAATCCCCAAAAAAATCCCCAATCCCCAAATGACTTTCTTTGTCCTTTTTGCTCGCATAAAATCCCCAACTTTGGGGATAAATCCCCAAGTCTGACAGCCCTGGCGAAGAGAACTTAATAAAATTTTGATTGTACAAAGTTTTTATACCACGATTTAAACTGAGTCATACTCAGGAGCGTGAACAAGAATGAAATATTGAAAACCAGTTTTAGAAATGAGAAAAAAATGTGAGCCTCTTTAGCTCAGTGGCAGAGCACTGGTCTTGTAAACCAGGGGTCGTGAGTTCAATCCTCACAGGAGGCAACAGTGCTAATTATTTTTTTTAAGAAACTATAATTTCAAGGATGATTATAACCAAAACGGGGTTTGGATATTAAAATTATAAACAGCATTAAATTTGATAAAATGTTAAAATGCAAAACCCTCTATTCCCAATAATATGCATACTGTATTTTTCATTATTCGAAAATAAACATTATATACTGTTCAATAGTGTTCTGTTCGTTAGATATATGAAAAACACAAACGCCTATTGTGTTTGTGCAGTAAATCATTACAAAAAAAAAGTTTCTTTTTTTTATTGAATCTTTCTTGTCGAAAATTACAATATTTATTCAAAGCTTTATCCTATTTGTTATTTATTAGCCATTACAAATGTAACCGCAAATTACATTATTGCATTCAAGTGTCAAAAAAGCCTGCTAGGCTCAAAGTGTCGGTTCTTTTCAGCCTCCGGCGACCGGCGATTTACTTGTCTCTTTTTGTGTTCAAACACAAAAATAATACTGTACTTATCCAGCTTAACGAAAATGTGAACATTTGATTGCGTTGCACGAAGAGAACTTAATAAAATTTGATTGCACAAAGTCTTTGTACCAAGATTTAAACTGAGTCATATTCAAAATCGTGAACAAGAACGAAATATTGAAAACCTGTTTAAGAAATGAGCAAAAAATGTGAGCCTCTTTAGCTCAGTGGCAGAGCACTGGTCTTGTAAACCAGGGGTCGTGAGTTCAATCCTCACAGGAGGCAACGGTGCTAATATTTTTTTTTAAGAAATTATAATTTTAAGGATGATTATTACCAAAACGGGGTTTGGATATTAAAATTATAAACAGCTTTAAATTTGATAAAATGTTACGTAATATGCATAAACACTCTTGACCCAGCACATCCACATCTAACGATCTTTTTCAGTACTCAAAAATAAACATTATATACTGTTATAGTGTTTGTGCAGTAAATCATTACAAAAAAAAAGTTTCTTTTTTTTATTGAATCTTTCTTGTCGAAAATTACAATATGTATTCAAAGCTTTATACTATTTGTTATTTATTAGCCATTACAAATGTAACCGCAAATTACATTATTGCATTTAAGTGTCAAAAAAGCCTGCCAGGCTCAAAGTGTCGGTTCTTTTCAGCCTCCTGCGACCGGCGATTTACTTGTCTCTTTTTGTGTTCAAACACAAAAATAATTCTGTACTTATCCAGCTTAACGAAAAGATGAACATTTGATTGCGTTGCACGAAGAGAACTTAATAAAATTTGGTTCCACAAAGTCTTTGTACCAAGATTTTAACTGAGTCATACTCAGAATCGTGAACAAGAATGAAATATTGAAAACCTGTTTTAGACATGAGCAAAAAATGTGAGCCTCTTTAGCTCAGTGGCAGAGCACTGGTCTTGTAAACCAGGGGTCGTGAGTTCAATCCTCACAGGAGGCAACAGTGCTAATTTTTTTTTAAAGAAATTATAATTTTAAGGATGATTATTACCAAAACGGGGTTTGGATATTAAAATTATTAACAGCATTAAGTTTGATAAAATGTTAAAATGCAAAACCCTCTATTCCCAATAATATGCATACTGTATTTTTCAGAATTCGAAAATAAACATTATATACTGTTCAATAGTGTTCTCTTCGTTAGATATATGGAAAACACAAACGCTTATAGTGTTTGTGCAGTAAATCATTACAAAAAAAAAAGTTTCTCTTTTTTTTATTGAATCTTTCTTGTCGAAAATTACAGTATGTATTCAAAGCTTTATCCTATTTGTTATTTATTAGCCATTACAAATGTAACCGCAAATTACATTATTGCATTCAAGTGTCAAAAAAGACTAGTAGGCTCAAAGTGTCGGTTCTTTTCAGCCTCCTGCGACCGGCGATTTACTTGTCTCTTTTTGTGTTCAAACACAAAAATAATTCTGTACTTATCCAGCTTAACAAAAAGATGAACATTTGATTGCGTTGCACGAAGAGAACTTAATAAAATTTGATTGCACAAAGTCTTTGTACCAAGATTTAAACTGAGTCATATTCAAAATCGTGAACAAGAATGAAATATTGAAAACCTGTTTTAGAAATGAGCAAAATATGTGAGCCTCTTTAGCTCAGTGGCAGAGCACTGGTCTTGTAAACCAGGGGTCGTGAGTTCAATCCTCACAGGAGGCAACGGTGCTAATATTTTTTTTTAAGAAATTATAATTTTAAGGATGATTATTACCAAAAAGGGGTTTGGATATTAAAATTATAAACAGCATTAAATTTGATAAAATGTTACGTAATATGCATAAACACTCTTGACCCAGCACATCCACATCTAGCGATCTTTTTCAGTACTAAAAAATAAACATTATATACTGTTCCATAGTGTTCGGTTCGTTAGATATGTGGAAAACGCAAACGCTTATAGTGTTTGTGCAGTAAATCATTACAAAAAAAAAGTTTCTTTTTTTTATTGAATCTTTCTTGTCGAAAATTACAATATGTATTCAAAGCTTTATACTATTTGTTATTTATTAGCCATTACAAATGTAACCGCAAATTACATTATTGCATTCAAGTGTCAAAAAAGCCTGCTAGGCTCAAAGTGTCGGTTCTTTTCAGCCTCCTGCGACCGGCGATTTACTTGTCTCTTTTTGTGTTCAAACACAAAAATAATACTGTACTTATCCAGCTTAACAAAAAGATGAACATTTGATTGCGTTGCACGAAGAGAACTTAATAAAATTTGGTTGCACAAAGTCTTTGTACCAAGATTTTAACTGAGTCATACTCAGAATCGTGAACAAGAATGAAATATTGAAAACCTGTTTTAGAAATGAGCAAAAAATGTGAGCCTCTTTAGCTCAGTGGCAGAGCACTGGTCTTGTAAACCAGGGGTCGTGAGTTCAATCCTCACAGGAGGCAACAGAGCTTATTTAATTTATTTTAAAGAAATTATAATTTTAAGGATGATTATTACCAAAATGGGGTTTGGGTATTAAAATTATTAACAGCATTAAGTTTGATAAAATGTTAAAATGCAAAACCCTCTATTCCCAATAATATGCATACTGTATTTTTCAGTATTCGAAAATAAACATTATATACTGTTCAATACTGTTCTGTTCGTTAGATATATGAAAAACACAAACGCTTATTGTGTTTGTGCAGTAAATCATTACAAAAAAAAAGTTTCTTTTTTTTATTGAATCTTTCTTGTCGAAAATTACAATATGTATTCAAAGCTTTATCCTATTTGTTATTTATTAGCCATTACAAATGTAACCGCAAATTACATTATTGCATTCAAGTGTCAAAAAAGCCTGCTAGGCTCAAAGTGTCGGTTCTTTTCAGCCTCCGGCGACCGGCGATTTACTTGTCTCTTTTTGTGTTCAAACACAAAAATAATACTGTACTTATCCAGCTTAACGAAAAGATGAACATTTGATTGCGTTGCACGAAGAGAACTTAATAAAATTTGATTGCACAAAGTCTTTGTACCAAGATTTAAACTGAGTTATATTCAAAATCGTGAACAAGAACGAAATATTGAAAACCTGTTTTAGAAATGAGCAAAAAATGTGAGCCTCTTTAGCTCAGTGCCAGAGCACTGGTCTTGTAAACCAGGGGTCGTGAGTTCAATCCTCACAGGAGGCAACAGTGCTAATTATTCTTTTTAAGAAATTGTAATTTTAAGGATGATTATAACCAAAACGGGGTTTGGATATTAAAATTATAAATAGCATTCAATTTGATAAAATGTTACGTAATATGCATAAACACTCTTGACCCAGCACATCCACATCTAACGATATTTTTCAGTTCTCAAAAATAAACATTATATACTGTTCCATAGTGTTCGGTTCGTTAGATATGTGGAAAACACAAACGCTTATAGTGTTTATGCAGTAAATCATTACAAAAAAACTTTTTCTGTTCTGTTTTTATTTAAAAACAGACATCGTTGTGTTCGGTTCGTTAGATATGTGGAAAACACAAACGCTTATAGTGTTTATGCAGTAAATCATTACAAAAAAACTTTTTCTGTTCTGTTTTTATTTAAAAACAGACATCGTTGTGTTCGGTTCGTCTTAGCTGTGCTTAGCGCGCTTTTGGCTGGTAAAGAAACAAACATTTTTTTTACAAAACCAAATTTAATAAAAAATTTACAGAAATAAAACATGTACATAATACACACACAAGTTATTCGTTCGGTGCCGTGCAATAAAGCCATAGGAAATAAAGCCATATGGCCTTATTTCTCACTTCATTGAGAAATAAGGCCATATGGCTTTATTTCACTCCTATACATGGCCTTATTTCCCATTAAAATTTTTTTCTTTTAATATAATTCTATTTATTTAAAATTTCTTTAATTGTTTTTTCTCTGGGTGTATAAGTTAACACCCTTAATGTTTAAATACAATCCCCCTAATGTTTACCACGTAATTCGTGGAATCTCAAACCAAATTTATTTTAATTTCCCACACCAGCAATGCCCCAATTTAAACTTGGCAAGTGCAGACTGATTTCCCAGAACTCAGGAAACCAATGCACTTATCAACTTATTTCCCAAATTATATTTTTTCCAATTAATTTTAATGCTAAATTATTTTCCCAACAATATTTAAATGCTGATCAAACTAATTACTTTATTTTTGCTGTCAACTTATTTCCTGTGTAATATTTAAAATTCCGATTAATTTTAATTGTATTAACTTTATGTTATTTAAAAAAAAATATAAAAACAAAAGATGTTTTAGTAATAAAGTTAGTTCATTTTTGGAATTCAACTGTAAATAACTTTAGTGTTATTTAATTGGCGCCCAGCACGGTTAGACCCTCAAGTAGGGTCGCAGAACCTCAACAACGTGGTTATGCCCTAAAGTAGTGCTCAAGAACCAAAAAGTGAAAAAATAAGGCCCTAAAGTAGTGCCTAATAACTGTTAAGTGAAGAAGCCCTCAAGTAGTGCCATACTTAAGCAGTTAAAAAATATATAATTAAAAAAAAAAAGTGCCAAGCTCCTATTGGAGGTATCCACAAACCGCATAATAAGTACACCAAGCGGGAACCTAAGTAAATAATGAAAAGGACTAATTCCCCGGTGTCAGCGGCATAGGTTTAATAAAATAATCTAAAATAAGAAATAAAAAATTTTTTAAATATAAAAAAGGAAAAAACTTCACGGGAGAAGATAAACTCGCGAGTGAAAACCAAAATTTTTTTTTTTAATTAACTATCAGAACTGACAAAATAAATTTAACTGTTTGAAATAAAAACCTTTTTGTAAAAATAAGAAACACCACTAAAATTTTTTGAAAAGCAATAAACCATTAAAAAGAGACATAAGAGATAAGATTACTGTTGGGAATAAACAAAAAAAAAAAAAAGGAAAAAACGCTGCCTACCCAAAGAAGACAACTAATTCACATCAAAGGAAAAATCTACAACATGCATCAATATTAACTAATACTGTAAGTTAATATTAAGAATTTAGTTTGAATTCCTCCTCATAATTTCTCTAAATAACATACATTTTTGAAAAAAAAGTGAAAATTAAAATTAAAATAAAATTTATTTAAGTAAAGTGAAAAAAATTTTGTAAAAGGCAAACTCTCGGTAACGGACATTAATGACTGATAGCGATTACAGTACTTACGATTCTAGTACAGAAACTTTATGCTGGATAACTACCTCGAACGACTCGGGAGTAGAATACAACACAAACAGAACTTTAGCTAGGAAAAGGGTACGTTTGACTAGGGAACGTAGACATTACTTATATAATTTACGACAAAAAAGACTAAATAATCAGGATGGCTAATCCAAACAATCTCATTAGACCCCAAGTCATTAATCAAACCCCTTAACTCACTTCTAAGAGGGGAGGAGGGACGCATGTCCAAAAAAATGTCAGCAAAAATTCCAATAGTTTTGAATAATGATGCCCTAGAAGCTTTTAATAAAATAAAACGCACTCTCTAGACCAACACAAATGAACTCATTGACGCCTACCCAGCATAGTGACGAAAGTTCATCCCATAACCTAATCCCTTTCTCGGACACCCCCATTAACGTGTTCAAAAACCAGTTAATAATTTCGACTGGTGACCCTTCATACAAATTTGAAATAATATTTCCGACCTACCACACACACACTATAAGCGACACAGACTTCACAAAAGATAAACTAAAATTATTGCTAAAAAAGTATCTGAACCCATCAGTGACAAACGCTATCAGCACAGAAGACCATATCCTAGGAAAAATTCAAGACATCTACGCAAAACATTTCGGACAATACAAAATCAGGTACACCAGAATATTGGTAAAAGATTTGATATCCGATACAGAACAACAGACAGAAATTTTAAACGAACATAGAAGAGCACACCGACACGCGAAATAAAACAAAACACAACTCCTACACAAATTTTATTTTCCCCAAATGCAAGCCAAAATATCTAAAATAATTAAACAATGCAAAATCTGCCGAGAAAATAAATACGAAAGACATCCCAACAAAACAATTCTGAAACATACTCCATTACCTGAGTACCCAGGACAATTTATTCATCTCGACCTATATCACACAAATAACAGAGTCATCCTAACAGCAATAGACAAGTTTTCGAAATACGCACAGGCTAGAATTGTAAAATCAAGGGCGACCGAAGACATTAAAGCACCCTTACAGGAACTATTGATTTCCTTCGGAACATCTGAAAATATCGTGATAGATAACGATAAATCTTTAAATTCCTCCGTCATTACCTTTATGTTAGAAGATCAGTTGGGAATTAAAATTTACCGCACTCCCCCGTATACTAGTACAGTAAACGGCCAGGTAGAGCGTTTTCACTCTACACTAACAGAGATAATGAGATGCCTTAATGCCGGAAAAATCTACAATTCCTTTGAAGATCTTTTACACAACTCTCTCAATAACTATAACCATTCCATACACTCAACCATAAACAAAAAACCTATAGAAGCGTTTTTTGGAAGAACTTGTACCGACCCTTCGCAACAAAAAAAGGACAGACTTTTAATCACTGAAAAGATATTAGGAAAACAAAATAAGGACCTTAAGACACACAATAAAACTAGAACGAAAGCTAGAACTTACATACCAGGTGAGGCTATTTTTGTAAAGGCTAATAAAAGAATAGGCAACAAGTTAACCCCCAGATACAAACAAGAAACTGTCAAAGAAGACAAGGGAGGAACTGTTTTAACAGAAGCAAAGAGAATCATTCATAAAAATTTAATAAGGAACTAATTTGTACTATTTTTGCAGGATAGCGATCGCTTCAGTCAGATCAGAAACCCAAATCCTAGACTATTCAAACTCTCAAGTCATAGCCACCGAGACAGGACAATCAAAACTAGTCACTCGAACCTTTAAAATATTGCACGTCATTGACTTAGAACAGTATAACAACACACTAGCAAAAATTGAGGCAACAATTAAAAAGGACATTACAAGAAGAGACTCCAGCTATTCTTTCCTAATGCACGAAGTACGTTCGCTAGAAAAAATTCTTAACGAATTAAGACCAAGACGAGTAAGATCCATAGACGCTCTAGGCACTGCCTGGAATGGGATTGCTGGGACACCCGACCACGAAGATTTTCAAATTATATCCGATCAAACAAAAAACCTGTTACAAAACAATCAGAACCAAATAATTATCAATAAAGTTATTGAAGAACGACTAGAAAGCATTACAAATATGACAAAGGCATTACTTAATACTGTTAAAACCTCGGACACACTAAGGACCCTAAGAGTCAAGGACATCGAGAGAAAATTAAAAGTTGTAAACGAAAAATTAGTGAACATTAATTATGCTATTCAATGGGCCAAAACCGGCATCGTAAACTCTTTTATTTTTTCTAACTCCGAACTAGCTATAGTACAGGACCTTTTTATGAACCAGAGCTTGCCTTTTAGTAATTTAATCGAAGCCCTCGAATTCGGAGAGGTTAGAGTAAGCTCAAATAAAAACATGCTAATTTTTATTATAAACTTGCCAAAAACTGAAAATACTATGTGTAAAAACCTATTTATAAGACCTGTAAGAAAAGGAAACCTCACAATTAACTTACAAACCGAAAATGTAATCCTATGTCAAAACTCTATATTAATGATAAGAAATAAATGTAAAATTATTAATGAAATATCTTTATGTAAAAGGGAAAATGTTGACAACATTACCGACACTAAATGCATATCTAATCTTTTATCGGGAATACCATCCGTCTGTCCGACAACAAATCATCATCATTTGCCAATAATAGAAGAAATCATGTCCGGCTTGGTACTTCTAAACGGGTATAATTACAATAGATAAGGAAGAAATTTCCCTTAACGGGACATTTGTAGTAAAATTCCATAACACTTCCTTAATGATCGGAGATAAAAATTACTTTAGCAAGGAGATTACAATGGCTCGGCCACTGCCAGCTATAGTCCAATCTTCTAACAAAGTGTCTTCCTATGACGAAGTGCTATCGTTAGAACTGATGAAAACCCTACACTTCAATAATCTAAAGGAGATCCACGATCTCACTCACGAAAGCAGGGCTGCGCTCTTTACGAGCCTGACCTTTGCCCCAATTTAAACTTGGCAAGTGCAGACTGATTTCCCAGATCTCAGGAAACCAATGCACGCGCAATATTAAATGCTGTCAACTTATTTCCCAAATTATATTTTTTCCAATTAATTTTAATGCTAAATTATTTTCCCAACAATATTTAAATGCTGATCAAACTAATTACTTTATTTTTGCTGTCAACTTATTTCCTGTGTAATATTTAAAATTCCGATTAATTTTAATTGTATTAACTTTATGTTATTTAAAAAAAAATATAAAAACAAAAGATGTTTTAGTAATAAAGTTAGTTCATTTTTGGAATTCAACTGTAAATAACTTTAGTTTTATTTAATTTATACATATATTAAAAATATAACGAAAACACTTTTGGGCGCAAGGATTTTTTTTCTTGTTAGCGAAGCCGGTATTTGGTATACACCAGTGATGTCAATTATGATTGTGTTGGTGAGATTACTCTTATCTCTTACATGCCCAGCGGGCGAAATATGCGGTTGCGAGGCCTTATTAAAGACCGTTTCTAAGGGTCATCTATGTTCGATTAAATTGTTGGGAATCAGGTAAGGTATAAAAACTTACAAAACATTTTCATGAAAGGGCGATGCAAACACCAGGGCCAGCATTATGCGAGGAAATGTAGTTCATGTTTTCCATTCATTTTTCATCAGACCATTTAAAGTTAACTTACATTTATTGCTATGAAGACTTAAAGGCAATAAATAATAATACAATTATCGAAAAATGTTGAGTTATGGACAGACACAATCAGTTATTATTTAAATAAATTTAATTTGGAACCTCAGAAACTTTGCTTATTTTTTGGAAAAATTGCGCAGTTCACAATATTTGAAGTCTTTTTACAACCTAATACAATTCTTTCCAATATTTTTCGTTTTTTGCTCAACATACCTTTGCGAATTCATTTGCTCATACTAATGCAAATATTAAGTTTAAAAATATTCTGTAAGTATTTACCACCATTATAAAAAGAGAAGATTTTACTAGCCTATAATAAATACTTTTATTTACCAATAATATCTTCTAAATTTATATTGCAGTTTCGTAACAACAAAACATTTTTTAGGTTTGCGGATGTTAATTTATTGCGTTGTTTTGAGCAAATGTATTTCAAATCGGAAAATATTTGATCGCAAAGATATGGTGAGGAGAAAAGCGACAAACATTTGAAGGAATTTTTTTTTAATATAGGACATAGCGCCCCGTCTAAATTTTTCCAGAACTCAATAATATTTTCCCTGTCTGGAGGATTAATTTCGCTCCTAATTATGATTAGTTCCGACTGGATGCTGAATTCATAACTCGCAATGTCGCACTTAAAGGGATTTTTGAATATGTTAAGTAGTGGTTTTATCAGTGTTACCACCAGCAAGATTCAAAATTACACTTGAGATGAGGCAAAATTACCCGATTCAAATAAAATTACACCTGATATAAAATTGAAGTTTTATTTAATAAAAATACATTTACAAAGAAGCAAAAACACAAATAACTCATTAAAAGAAGATCAATATTAGTCAAACTGTTAATTTTATTTAAATTAACAAAAATAACATGAAAAACTTAAAAAAAACATAAAATAAAACTGCTAAAATAATGAGTTTAACTTCCACGTTTGGTTGCATATATCTAGGGAATAGAAGGTTAGGTTACGAAAGGTTAGCTGTCAAACGAACTGTCATACTGTTTTCACTTTTTGATTGGGCACATCATCATGAATAGATTCATGCTTGAACAACGCCACCAAATTATCCAAATATACTTTGAAAATCAGCCATCGATTTTCGCAACTTAAAGGTGACTTCATGATTTAAATGACGCAACTTTTTTTTCACAAATAAAGGCGATGTGTTGATTTAGAGAAAATAAACTGTCAATTAGACTTCAAGGCCGTGCGATGTGACACTTATTGATTGTTTTCCGTAGGGCTGTGAAGTCACTGGTTAATGCTGATAAACCAGCAACAATCGGTGTCTTGGAGGTCAACATTGTACATTTTATTCGAAAAAGAGAAACAAAATTGGACGTCTGCAATGCGTTTCGTCAAGGACAGGCGCGGTGCCTATTTGTTTTAAATCAGTTTCAAATGGTAATGCCGTGTATCAATCTGCGATTAAAATTAACTTTTTTTTGTGTTGTCTACCAAAGTTTCATGGTCTTAAAAAAATACCCTTTGTACCTTATTTAGAAAACAAAATGCCTGCAGAGTTTTATACAACTGTCCCTTTCGTAATACCGTGTTCAGATATACCTTTTTTATTGAGTCAATATTCGGTTAATTTACAATTTAGCTAACTCAATTTATATTACTACTACATACAACATTCAACGTAAACAAAAATGTACATGTATAAGAAAATGTAAGCAACTTTTGACATCTTTAAGACATAAACATCTGGTTTTTGCGCAGACCAAATGGATGGGCCTTTTTTTTGCTGTAATTTCAATTGACAAATGTCAAAACACTGTTTAGTAAGTTGTGTTTTGCTTAATAAACACACTTGTTACAGTGTCGCATTTTAATTTTACTCAATATTTATAACAATTTCGTATTAATTAAGCAATACCTAAATTGCAATTTTGTATGGAAAATTGAGCTCAATAATGGCATTTATTGCGTAAAACTCAATTAAGGTGCATATCTGAACACGGTATTATTCAGTTTTACAATTCTAAAGGGTGTTAAATATTCTTCAAACTAAAGCAATAAAAAGTAGCAAGATAGAAATAAAATTAGCTATGTATTTTGTAGATGGAAAGTGTATATTGGAAAGAGGCAAGTTTTTAGTTTGAATAACTTTTTTTAATAAACTTCAGGTTCTAAATCACTATGATAGGCATCTTTATCCAAATCTAAGGGTCCATCTTGTGACATTCATTACCAAACATGTGAGAATATATGTATGTTCATTTATTGAAGTCGTTTCTTAAAAAGAGACCGAGCCTTTGGTTCAGCAGGCTGTGCATTTTTTAGCAACAATATTTAAAAAGAAATAAATGTCATCACCAGTGTTGCCAGTGAAATTTCGAGAAAGATACATTTTAGTTTCCAAAAAGATACACTTTTTTCCAAAAAGATACCAAAAGCTAATTTTTAACGATTAACATTCATTAACATTACATTTTTATTTCATATTAAATGAATATTGTAGAGAAAATTATATCATATATTTAAATTAATTTTTGTACTTATTTTAGTCGTAAATATTAGGTATGTAATTTTTAAAAATACAATAAAAGCAAACATTAAAATTAATTATATCTAACTATCTTTGGATGTTATCAAAACAAATTCATTTTTGTAAAAAATAATATACGAGTTAAGTCGTTAATACATACCAAGATGATATCAAAAATTTTATAAAAATTTCCTGAAAATAAAAGATGTTCATATTTCCTCCGAACAACTCCTCCGCACTACTTGAATTCTTCGATTTAGGTGAATGGTATGTTGAAACATCCTTAATGCTTTTATTCACAATTATAAAAGCTGCTATTGTATAAGTATTAAGTCGGTTACGGTGGTCAGTCTTAATAAATTTCAGTACATTTTGCATACAGATTCAAGAGATACGAAAAATGTTAGGATTATTCATGGTACGTGAAGCCATCAAAAGATACGAAAAATTTATCTTTCGTATCCTAATGGCAGCACTGGTCATCACTGAAATCTAATCCCACAAAGTGGCAACACTGGGTTTTATATCCTCAAAATCTTGAAAACGATCTTGAAAGTTGTAAAAAAGGTTTTCAAAAATTGCCAAATACTCAGATGTTTTCAAATATTTCTCCTTGTCATAAATAAGCAAAGTTTTAGGAAAGTTGGAAAAATCTTCATTATTTATTTCATTTGTTAATAAAAATAATTTGGTTTTAAAATTAAAAACAATCGTATATATGTCACTTAAATTGTTTCCCTTTCCTTGTAGTTCCAAATTTAGCTCATTTAAAATACTGCTTGTATCCGCCAGAAACGCAATCGTACATAGAATTGGATTTCCCTGGTATATTTATTCAAAAATAAAATGAATTACATGAGAATTATAACGTGAAAAACTTATTTTAGTAAAAAGTTAGGGTATTCATAGTGGTAAGTAAAATAGAAAGGGTATTCACGGTGTTGGGTTACTCATACTTCAAACATCTGTGCATACATTTTAATTCTAGCTAATGGTATATCATAACTTTTTACAAAGTACCAAATGCGCACCTGAGTTTGCCTGCAAAAATGTATAAAGTCATTATAACAGGTCAAAGTTACGTTAAATAAATACCATAAAGTAGTAAGGTTTACTCTTTAGACTCGGTCATATAATTGTAGCATAAAAAGTAAGCAATAAAAATAGTGCGAAACAATAAAGTTTCATTAATACATCAATAAAACACATCTTCTTACTCAAAAATTTTACCTGCTGTCACATTTGCTTTTATGTGTATAGGTTAACACATAAATTGTAGCAAAACAAGACTTTTTTAACTTGTTTTTTAAATATTTTTACCTACTTAAGAAAAAGAGTTTTCAAAAAAAAAAAACCCACCGACGCGATTGGTACAGAAACAAAAATATTTTTACAATCACAAAATACCAACAAATTCTTGTGGCTTTTTCTTTTCTTAATAATTTCTGCATTTAGGTACGTCTTTTTAACGAAAGAAAAAGGGACCCTGTTACAGGCATCAACGAATTTTTTTCACGAACAAAACACATATCGTTAGCTTAAATGCAAAACAATTATTTTGAAAATTTGAAATTTTTGTTGATTAGGATTCACTTTACATATATATTTTTATAAAATTTTAAAATTCTATCTTAAAAAATAACCACAATTGCACAATTGTGCAAAGAAATGCAAATCCCTGTTTTAAAATCATTGTACAATGTCAAAAACAGAAATAAAACAAAACAAAAACATAGATAATAAATAAAATAAAAAAGATAATAAAACAAAAAAAAAGATGTACCTACATACAGTTATTGTATATTTATTTATATACATAAATATATTTAGAGGCCTCAAAACAGGCCTTGCAATATTTGCGATATTTCCCGCTGAATGAGAGTGTTTCTCAGTAAACAATTATATTTTACGCTCGCAAAATAAAAGAGCGTAAGCGTACATGTGAATTAATTTCAGGGTTGCCGTTCGAAAAATTTTTATCCGACCAAAATTGTCTGCAAAGCCTACCAAAATCTTTTGAAACCGACCAAATTTTTTAAATATTTAAATTTATAATCCAAATTTTTTATATTTTTAATTAGGCTTAAGTTCATGAAATTTAATTTTTATTAAATTATTTTTATGAAGAAAGGAATTTTACAACATGAAAATTAATTAAAATTGTTATTGATAATCTTTCATTCTTGACGTGGCTCGGGCTCGAACCCTGGCCGGCAGGTTACCATGACATGTTTCGATCGCAACCACTCGATCTCCTCAGATGGATTTGCCGTCTTCTTCATAAAAATAATTTAATAAAAATTAAATTTCATGAACTTAAGCCTAATTAAAAATATAAAAAATTTGGATTAAAAACCATAAATAGTTCAACAAAATAACCACAATACTAATTATTATTTAAATTTATATAATTTATATCGTCTTAAAAATGCAAAAGGCCTGTCATAATTTTTAAAAAAATTTCAGTAGCGATACGGCTGAGATTACAAAAACAGTTCTCCGTATAGCGTCAATCATGCGTAATGTGTTAACGATATTAACCAGAAAACCCCGTTGTTATAATCACAATAGCTGCCTTTTTATTAAGCCATCCCTCTTTTTCTTAAAATGAACATATTCTCTTTTTCATTTTATATGACGATATGTATCTATATGTATTTTTGATAAAAAGTAAAATTTTTATTGGATAAAGCTTTAAGTCTACATATTATTTTTTTTTTGTATGTAATTATAGTAAAAACAAAAAACGAAGCCTATGTTCACACCTATTAAATATTTAACGTCCTACACGTAACCCCTAGTTTTATTAAAAGTTTATTTGCTAATGATTTGGTAACGATTAACTTCAATAAAATGTATATATACAAATTCATTTAATAACGCTTATAAACTACAATAATTCATTGCTCGTATGCAATAACACATAAAGACCACTAATAAAATATGAATCAAATTTTTTTTACTTAAGTTTGTACAATTTAAAAAAAAGTATTAAACTTTATAACACATAGGCTGATCTCCAATACATCCTAATACCTTGCAGACAACGTAAAAAATGTATCAAAGAGTTTTACAATGCTTATTTGGATTATTGTATACGCGTTGATAACTTACTCAGTTTTGGAACTCATCCATACTTTCTGCAAGTTCTGAGGCTCTTATACCATTGCCTTTATAAAACTATGTTTCAAAATACAGTATCAAAGCATCCCACTGTTCTACGATTCTTACAATATCTTCATTTAAGAAGTCCATCTTGTATAAAAAACACCTAATACAGAACAGAATTTCTGAAATTCTTTTAGGACTATGTGAAAAAACTTTAAATATTACAAAGAACCTTAATATTTTTTGCATTGCTAAGTAAGATTTACTGCCAGTTCATCCATTTCTGAACGAAGACTTCGTTCGTTTAACTTGCATTTAAAACGAAAACAAATTATACAATATTGTCTTTGTTTTACATGTAATTTAAGCGAACGAAGTCTACGTTCGACATCGATGGATAGGCTATAAGCTTACCAACAGTTCCAGTCATGGCGTAAGCGCTGTTTGTTGCCCATCAAATCCCATCAAATTTTGTATAGGAATATTGTTTGAATTTAAACGGCATCTGACTTGGTAAGCTCGAATAAGATGACAAGGCTATCCTTTATAAAACTAACACCGTCAAAGTAACTTGCTCCTAACGTAATATCAATGCCCATATCCATAGTTTCATCAACAATCAAAAAAAAAAAATGTTTGTGTTTGGTAAAAAAGCTATGAGATTTGTAATTGTCTGCTATCCGTCCAATTTTCTAAAACCGACCAAAATTAGGTTTGGCCTACCATCCGACCAAACCAAAAACATCCGACCAAATTTGGTCGGAAAAGACCAAGTTCGGCAACCCTGATTAATTTGCACAATTGTGCAAGGCGCTGACATCCCTGTTATACACAGAAAAAATTATTGCCGAATTTTTTTCAAACAAACGCTTGTCTGAAAATTTTTTTAATTTCTATAAATTTTTTTACTGATTCAATCAATATTTTTGTTTGATTTTTATTTAACCAACAAAAATGTGGACAACTCTTCAAAAATATAACAAACGCGTTATTGGTGTCAAGTTTTCATAATTTTGTATGAAATATTTAACGCTCTTTAATGTTGTCGTCTTTTTGCATTTTTTTATTTGATCGTAAGCAACACTTCTTTATGTGAAATATAAGAACAACAACAAAAAACACACACAGTCTATTTTGGACGCTTTGAAAAAGTGCAACTATAAGATAAACAATAGCAGAAACAACATTATAAGAAACAAAATCCCGTATTCAATTTTTCAAAACTGTTTGGTTAAATACATCAAATACAAAAATATAATGATGACGAAAAACATATCGAGTCGGGCTGCTGCCGTTTTTGGTTACATTTCTTCTTTAGCAAAGGAAAGGATACAGCAACAGAGAGTGAAAAAAAAAACATTTGGGGGATTCACAAGGTGTCATAAAGTCATAAGTCTTAAAATAATAACATGAAAAAATACGACTCTTGTGAACAACCCCTCATAATTTAGTGTTCTATTCAGGGTTTAAAAGCATCCATCAGCTGAATGCTTTTTATTTTTGCTTTTGCCACTGCTATTGAAATTTGTAATTTTTTTCCCAACAGCCAATGTTTTGTTTTTCGTTTGTGCAAAAAAGCAAATCTCCTATTTTGTATATTTTTATTTTCTGACAACTGCTTTTTTACCAGCCAGCGACAAAAATGGACAACCACATAAAAAGCAAAAGCTAAAAAAAATTATTTCGCCTTTTGCTTTTTTACTTTTTCCTGAAAGCAGAGCTAGTTAAAAAAGACAAACCAAAAAAAAAATCTAAAATTCAAAGAACAAAAATTCTTCTCTGGCTGGTAATAACAAAAAGCCGATTCAATAAAATGAAAAGCAGTGGAAGTGTGTGCTAAAAGCAGTCTGAGCAGAGCTATTAGCTCTGCAAAAAGGCAGATTACAACGAAAAAATACTGATCAGTGTACAAGCAACATGGTTTTTTTATGGTGATGAGGAAAAATAAATTTTTGCCTTTCTTCAGTAATGTTGTAGTAATGTTGTTGTTGCTCGCTAAACAAATAAAAAATTCTTGTTGTGTTTGTTTTGCATGAAAAATATCACTTGTCGTCGTCGAGTATTTTTTTTCGCAATCATGTGCCTTTGCAACCTTTTTTGCTGCTTTTATCTCCTATTTTGCGGCTATTATAGGGCTGCCAGATGTTTGAACCTATCAACCAGGACACATGGAAAAAATTACACCAACAGAAAAGTTATTTTTTAATACATATGGGCATTTCCTGGGGTCACGAACGTACGTTCGTACGTAATATAGAAAACAAAACTTTTCCTAGCATTTTTTTTCGATTTGATAGCATTTGGGTAGCTCTATGTCTAGTGCAAAATATGGATTTCATCGATTTTAAGTTTTCATAATAAACGTGTGGTCACGAACGTACGCAAAATAGAAGTCAACATGGGCTGACAGTAGTGAAATGTAAAAAACTGCGCAATGGAACGGAATAAACAAAAGTGATTAATTTATTTTAAAAGCGTATTAATGTAGGTCTCCATCCAGTATTTACCAAATAAAATATCTCTCTTGGTTTTTGTTTAATTGGCTTATTTACCGGTCGCGAACGTACGATTTTTCGATTAGTTTTTTTATTATTATCACCACGCATTTTCCCATAAATGTCTTCAAATTTCCTTAACGAAAAAACTTAATAATACTCCTCTTACAATTGATTGTAATGGAGAGATTTAGAAGAAAGAGTGTAAACATAAGATATTTCTTGCATGTAAAATAAATATATAAAAATGTCTTTAGAAGTAGAAAATACAGAAAAATATAAAATTTTCCAGTTTCCAGCCCAATTTCCTCAAGTAAAACAGCTGAGATATGCTCTGAAACCATTCTTTTATATAGCAATAAAAGACGATGATAATCAACATTTTATTTTTTCATCCTGTGCCCATGTTCTGTAACTCTCGCGTCGAGAAAGTTTTCGATTGAAATGTGTGAAATGAAACAAAAATGACATAAATTGAAACAAACAGCTGTTTTTCTCACTTAACTGTGTCTGTAACTTTTTTTGACGAGTACAAGCTGTCACGTAAGGAAATTACTAGCCAATTTATAGAAAAAGTGTGTCTGTAACATTTTGGTGAGAAAAGTTCCCGCTTTGAACTGTCAAATAAACTCACGAATAAAAATGGGGCGAGAAAAAATTTTAACACTAAAAAACATTTAAAAGTGCAAAATGCAAAGAATAATAATAAATTTTATTCTTGGCACATTTTTCCATGTTTTATTATTTTGCTTTTAATATTTCTATAAAATATACGAATGTCTTCAAAGCTCGTTTGCAAACAACAAACATTAAAGTCGCTCTTTACACAATTTGGTATAGCCGACGGTTGTGTTTTCGCCGCCGTCGTTGAAAATTTTTCAATTTAAGTAAATTTCGGTCGCCGTCAACGATATGTGTTACTGGCGTTCTGAACGTCTGCAATGTCACATCGGCTTCGAGTGCAATATTATGACATTTATAACGTAACGACGTAATCTCTTTTGATAGTTTTCGACATGAGTTACAGACACACATTTTTCTCCCTTTTCGAGAAACGAAGGAATATTTTGTTTCACATCTTTTCGATGCAAGAAGTTCTCACTAAAGTTACAGAACATGGGTACTGGTAGACCATTCTGGGGAAATGCCCATATGTGTGTAGTATATCGCACCCTAAATAAATAAATTCTCCAAAGGCATAGCAAAACTTTCTTCAAATTGGACTTTTTGTATTATCACCATTTTTACATAAACTGTGGCACTCCTGAAAATTTAAGAATTTTGAGTTGTTACAGTTTAGTTTTTATTTTTAAATCCAACAATATATAGAAAAAAAAAATTAACGTACCAGTAAAAACTTCGCTTACTTTTTAAAAATTAATGGCTTCTTTAACTCATTATTTTGTAGCGTTCTTCTATAACTACATCTATAACAACTTCTAAAACTACTTTTTTCTGGATGTATTTAAGTAAAAAAAATAATGACTTACTTTTGAATGTGTTCATTTTGGACATGCCTTGTAAAATTCATTGGTTCTTTCAGTAGAATTGCAAGTAGTGCTCTTATGTTTTTCTGATTACTTAACGCATTATTTTGTAGGCGAAGTTTTTACTGGGATGTACTTCATGTACATAAATACGGTGAAAAATAATAAAAAGTTGAGCTTAAAATGTTCGAAACTAAAGTAATTTTCAGAAGATTGCACTTTTTCTAGAACTTTATTTCGGTCTTTGCTATATGTAGTTATAAAACAGGCAGCATGTCATATTAAAGTCAAACTTACATTGAATAATACTCTCCAGTGTTTCAGTCTTTAACGAGTTTCTTTCTAAAGTCCATTGAGCAGACTAAGTACTCAACTTGAAAAAAATCAAACTCTTTTGATTATTCTTCAACCAACTCGACAACTGTCAAACTAATTAATTGACTAAGCCATACACGCTTTGATATGGACAACGAACGACTCAGTTGACAATTGAATTGATACGTGTATGGGCTGCCCTAGAGAAAGCAATTTGTTATCGGTTTTCGATTACTTATAAAAGTTGTTTACACGGTATAACTTTTTACAGCCACTAGTTGAAACAAAAATTGAAAGAGGATTGACTATCATCTAATATTATTGAAAGCTTTTACCAGCTTTACACCAGATAACAGTTGAATTAAATTAAAGTTCTTTATACAATTACCTTATGTTAGCAGTGTTATAACCGAAATCTTAACCTTTGTAAACAACTAAAGCAAAAAACAATTTGTTTGTCTTGACCTGTACAAAAAACCAGGACAATTTAATAGTGGACCAGGACAAGTAGTCTAAAACCAGGACAATCCTGGAAAACCAGGACGTATGGCAGGCCTAGGCTATTAGCATGCATTGGTTTTTGATGTGGCGGCTGTTTGACAGAAGCTGTTTGTTTCATTCTTTTTCCTACCTATTTTTTCCTACAACATAAAAGTAATTGCCGTTGCTTTTTGAGTTCCATCAAATTGTTAAAAAAGCAAAAGCTGAAAAAAGCCAGTGCCAATTATTTTGTGTGTTTATTTTGCTGCTGCTTTTGAAAAGTGTGGGCTTTTTTAGCAGTGGAACTTGTCGGCTTTTTAATTTTGATTTTTTTTTTTAATAGGAAAAAGTCAAAATTTGGCTGCTTTTGCTAATATGGCGATAGCATTTTAAACCCTGGTTCTATTTTGAATTTAAATCAGCTAATTTAAAACAAATATACAAAAATAAATATTTACGTAACATCATAATATTTTTTAATTCTAATCCATGAATAAATAAATAAAATTAGATCTTACCTGACTATTTTCCATTTTTTAGACGCAAACCACAAATTAATTTTATTTTGTTTGTTTACCAAACATCAGAGTCCTAAGCCGATATAATTTAACGCCGCAAGTGTTTTGATGCAAAAATTGCTAGCCGCAGGTCAAACTCGGATATTAGCCGGATAATACTTTACCATCAACGGCGACGGCTACAAAAACTAAAGCGGTTCGGCTCAGCCGCTCAGCGCAGGTCTCTTCTGATTAATTACGACAGCACAATAAACATAGCAAGAAAATTTCTATTAATTTAAGACACTTTTTGTTTACAAAGCAACAACAATATTTTTAAACCATTGTAAAATGTTAAAACATTATGACAATATAACATGATAGCACATCTTGTGAATACCCCAATTGTGTTGTGTGTATAAAATCAGTGGTGTCAATTATGATTGTGTTGGTGAGATTACTCTTATCTCTTACATTCCCAGCGGGAGAAATGTGCGGTTGCGAGGCCTATTGCGAGGCCTAATTAATGATATTTTCTAAAGAAAATAGAAATAAAACAAAACAGAAACAATGATAATAAACAAAATTTTGACATCCAATAATGATAAAGCTAAAAAAAGTTATCAGCAGGGCTTTTAAGGCCACCTGTAATAAATTCGCCTTGCACAACATGTAGTAGCTCACAGGTTATTTCATGCAGAAAAAAAAGATATTTAATTTTAAAATATTTCTCCATTTTTTTACCTGAACATTTGGTTAGATTTAATACAAAAGAAACAATTTTTGCAAAAAGTCTACTTATTAATTCACTTAAAAGCTGCTTTAAGAAATTTTCGAAAAGATGAACCAGCCTCTTTATATTTATTGTAGGTATATTTATTTATATAAATATATTATATCTGTTGAGAGTCCTCAAAACAGGCCTTGCGATAGTTGCGATATTTCCCGCTGAATGAGAGTGTTTTTCAGTAAACAATTATATTTTACGCTCGCAAAATAAAAGAGCGTAAGCGTACATGTGAGTTTTGTTTCCACAATTGTGTATGACGCTGACATCCCTGGTATAAATAAGACTTCGTTCAAAAATTATTCCAACAAGAAAATGTGTCTTAAAGCCAGCCGGCGGCTCTGCTCTGTCGTCATCTTCTCATACAATGCTTACTTGTGTGAGCGTCATTGCTTGTGCAAAAACTTTTTTTTTTTTTTTTGATGTTGAAATTTAGTATATGAATTTCAGTAAACTTTTTGTTTGATTCAGTTAAATTATTTGTTTGAAAAAATCAGTGTTTTTTCTCAATAAACAAAATGCAAATAAATTGTTTGAATATGCAAATTTGTTTATAGGACCGATTTCAAACAAAAAATTGTTTGATTCTACAAATATTTTGTTTGAATTGGAAAAATAATTTTTTTCTGTGTACCATAGAGGAGAAACTCCTTGCGCCCGGCCGAAGGCCGGCTATGCAGAGAAGCTTTAGTTAGCGAAGCCGGTATTTTTTATACCATAGAGGAGAAAATTCTTGCGCCCGGCCGAAGTCCGGCTATGCTTTGGAGTTTGTAAACATGTTGTGGCTCCCCTCCCCTCCCTTCAACCTACTGTACCATATTTTTTCAACACTTGACAATGGCAACTCATTCTTTTGGCAATTTGTAACCATAACAATTCCACTGTTATGGCGTTATTTCCACTTTGGTTTTTAAGCTATTATGGTGTTATTGCACTTGGATGTTGGTAATAAAGCCATATGGCTTTATTTCTCAATTCATCAGCTGACAATAAAAGAAAAAATTTATGAATCATGGAGGAAATACATACAGGTTGGTATAAGAATTCGGCTGTGCCGAATCTTTGAAACTCTCGACCGAATGTTAGAATATTTCAAGAGTGGGCTTTATATGTAACCAATCTATACGAAATTTTACATTATAATTTCTAGTTGTATAAAACTGTGAAAGACCTTAATTTGTTGCAATAAAATTATTCGTTCCGGTTAAACGTGTACTAAAGTGTTTTCCGAGAGTAGGCGCTTATGGTACCGATTTTCACGAAATTTAACAGTGTGGTTTCTAGTCATAAAGAGCGAATCTTATATCAATCCGTGCATTAAACCATCATTTTTGTTAGTTTTTGTAACAAAACTATCAATTTTTTAAGGTGGTGGTTTCACAATTGGATTTATTACACTTATCCTACTGAACCGATTTTGCTGGATTTTAATCCCAAGCTGCTTAGCAAAACTAGAAGCAATTAACATTGTTCTTTTCTTTTGAGTTTTTCGAAAGTGAGCGTGTGTTCAACAGACGAACACACGGACAGACAGGGAGCCAGAATATATAAACTTTATGAGGTGCAGGGCTGTCAGATATGGCGATTTCTCGGTGGTGGGATTTTCCATTGGGCGACATCATACTTTTTTTTTTGCCGATTTTTTATATAACTGGCGATTTATTTGGCAATTTTTACCATTTATATTATTTCATCGATTTTTCTAACAGTTTGGGTGTGTGTGAAACGGTAGCAAAGTTCTATGGTGAATAAAATTTGTCAAGAATTTCTACGCTAATGTCAAAATTTTGTCATTTTTTGTTATCATTACTAATTTAAAAAAAATCTGGCAACTTTTTTTCACATGATTTTTGTTTTGTTATCATTTTAAATGAATTTTATATTTAGTCACTATTTTGTTCTAATAGAATGTTTGCAGGTCAGAAAATCAGTAATGAAATCGATGATATAAGATCTGTCTGGGTACTTTTCCAGTAGCAAATACTAAGTAAATTTTTTTGGGAGAGTAAGACCAATTTAACTCAGTCGGCTGAAAATATCTCAAAAAGTACGCAGACAGTATCCAGTGAAATCTTGCAAGAAAACAGCTGATCGGTGTGTAAACAATTAAATTAACAAAGCAAAAGAATTTTAGCATATGTGTACGCAAAATTTCGAAAAATTAACAAAATTGACGTTTGGCGATTTCAGACGTCCGGCTTAGCGATGGAGCTCAAAAAAATCTGACAACCCTGATGGGGTCTCAGATTAATAATAAAAAAAATTTACACGGAATGACAAACTTAGTATGTATACCCATTAACCAGTAGTGATGATGGAGGGCATAAAAAGAGCTGAAGTTTGGAATTCTATAAGAAATGTGTTAAACAAATAAAAAAAACAGCTTTTTAAAGCGCGTTGCACAGTGGGATCAATCGCAAACAAGTGACAATGAATCTGAAACTCCTAAGCTACTGGTCGGACTGTAAAATGATGTTTAAACGAGAAGTAGAGGAGCACATAGGCTTTAAGAAAATTCAGTTTGTGACCACCCTGTTAAAATACAAAAGGAGATACAGGGTGTCGAATTCGACTATCTCGGGTTATGTAAACATTTTAAAGCTTTTGTGGACGAGAAGATAACAAATAGTTAACAAAGTAAATCTTGTTTCACTCAAAAGAAAGAGAGTAATAGAATATGTCTCTCTTCTCCTCATTAAAAATAATTATTTCTGACTGAGCAGAACTAAACTTATACCGTGTTCAGATATACCTTTTTTATTGAGTCAATATTCGGTTAATTGACATAATTATTTTTCTGTTCACATATACACAATTTAGCTAACTCAATTTATATTACTACTGCATACAACTTTCAACGTAAACAAAAAGGTACCTGTATAAGAAAATGTAAACAACTTTTGACATCTTTAAGGAATAAACATCTGGTTTTTTCGCAGACCAAATGGATGGGCCTTTTTTTGTTGTAATTTCAATTGCCAAATGTCAAAACACTGTTTAGTTAGTTGTGTTTTGCTTAATAAACACACTTGTTACAGTGTCGCATTTTAATTTTACTCAATATTTATAACAATTTCGTATTAATTGAGCAATAACTAAATTGCAATTTTGTATGGAAAATTGAGCTCAAAAATGGCATTTATTGCGTAAAACTCAATTAAGGTGCATATCTGAACACGGTATTAGGTGCGGCCAAGTTAAAATAGCGAAATATTGTGAATAGATATGGCAACTTTAGCCATATTATAGAGAATAATATCTTCTTCTTGTTTTCGGTGTATGGGAGAGTTTTTCGGCTTTTAACAAGATAACAAAGTAAAACCGGAAATGTTATTTACATAATAATAAATATTAAAATATTGCAACAAACTATTAGAAAAACTTATATATTTAAATAAGTTTACAAATGTTTGTGCTGGATTCCTTAAAAATATAAATATTTTGTTTAAAAATAAAAAAACTTTCAATTAAACTTCACTAATTTTTTTTTGTGGCTATGGCGCCAAAATAAGGACATCCTCCGAAGGTTGGCTATATGTGGCGTATAGCTAAGTACTTAAGCTTCATTTTGGTATACAATTTATTTCAAACTTAAGTTTTTTTTAGAACAAAGTTTAAAAAATGAAATTTCTATTGAAATTCACTCATTTTTTCTTTTGGCTAAGGGGCCAAAATAATGACATCCTCCGAAGGTTGGCTATATGTGGCGTATAGCTGAGTACTTAAGCTACATTTTGGTAAAAGAAAAAAAAATGTTTAAACAGTTTAATACAATTTATCATTTTAAATAGTCTTTTGTTTCTCCTGAAAATTTTGCAACACGGCCTTTTGCGTTGCAGGTAGCGATATGTATTAAGTTTTATAATCGTTTTAAGCTTTTTACATTGTTTTAATACATAGTTGTAAGTATCTACTTTTTGAACCTGAATGAAATTTAAAAACATACATACAAAGTATCCCAATAAAAAATTTTATAATTTTGCGAAGCACTAAAGGTACATTTAAAAAAATAAGCGCACAAATATGCGCTACGCAATAAGACATACAGAAATGCAGTAAAGTAAGTGAAAGAACTCCCAACAACTTTTATTAAAAAAAATAACATTTCAAGTGCTACGGCATTCCCTTACCACGAAGCAGGTTTGTAAGGGAGAATACTAAAAAATAACGGTATCAAAACATTCAGTGTGTAAAGCTGATCGTTACATCCAACAATTTTTATGTGCGCTGAATCATGCGCTTTATGTGTCAAAAATTTATTGCTTCAAAGTGGGAACTCCCCATATAAAATTCATGTCTTCCGTAAGCGCAATGGTAAGCGAAACTTTTATGTTTCTCCCTTACAAACCTGCTTCGTTGGAAGCTCCATTTTTTATTGGGATGTTTATTTACCCTGCAAATAATAGGACCAGTCCAAACACGCGTGTAAAGAGTAGTCCACAAGGGACCAGGACTAGTCCACAAGTAACCCAAACGTATGGAAAAACCTGGTCTATTTAACATTACGATGTCCTAGGAGAGGACCATATAACCCACCTTTGGACCACTAAGGAGTAGTTTTAAAACTACTCCATGGTATATAACCCACCTTTGGACCAGTAAGGAGTAGTTTTAAAACTACTCCATGGTATACTCAAGAGGATTAGTTTTGAAGTCGTTTAAACACGAAAGCATGTCGTTAAAAAACGAAGACATGTCGTCTCACTACAAACACTTTTTAACAATGGCATGGTCCATGCTTGCATTACATCGGACTAGTCCATGGAGTAGTCCATTTTATCAAAATGGGTCAGGTGGTCCAATTTTATTTGCAGGGTAAATGTACTTGAATGTGTGTGCCTGTGCGTGTGTGCTTGTGTATAAGTGAGTGAGCATAACCCTGCAAATAAAATTGGACCACCTGATCCATTTTGATAAAATGGACTACTCCATGGACTCCATGGTCCGATGTAATGCAAGCGTGGACCATGTCATTGTTAAAAAGTGTTTGTAGTGAGACGACATGACATGTCTTCGTTTTTTAACGACATGCTTTCGTTTTTAAACGACATCAAAACTAATCCTCTTGAGTATACCATGGAATAGTTTTAAAACTACTCCTTAGTGGTCCAAAGGTGGGTTATATGGTCCTCTCCTAGGACATCGTAATGTTAAATAGACCAGGTTTTTCCATACGTTTGGGTTACTTTTGAACTAGTCCTGGTCCCTTGTGGACTACTCTTTACACGCGTGTTTGGACTGGTCCTATTATTTGCAGGGACATTACATTCATACTAACACACTTTTACATCCCTGCAAATAAAATTGGACCACCTGATCCATTTTGATAAAATGGACTACTCCATGGACTGGTCCGATGTAATGCAAGCATGGACCATGTCATTGTTAAAAAGTGTTTGTAGTGAGACGACATGTCTTCGTTTTTTAACGACATGCTTTCGTTTTTAAACGACTTCAAAACTAATCCTCTTGAGTATACCATGGAGTAGTTTTAAAAGTACTCCTTAGTGGTTCAAAGGTGGGTTATATGGTCCTCTCCTAGGACATCGTAATGTAGACCAGGTTTTTTCCATACGTTTGGGTTATTTTTGGACTAGTCCTGGTCCCTTGTGGACTACTCTTTACACGCGTGTTTGGACTGGTCCTATTATTTGCAGGGATATTACTTCAGTTTTTGACATGTATTAATATAAAGCGACCAGATTTTGAAAATAAAAATAGGGGACATTAAGAAACATTTTTTGACTTTAAGATTTTTTACATATTTTACAGACAAATTTAGATTCCCATATTTAGATGTATGTGTAAAGTAAATTAAAAAAAAATTATATATCGTCGGCTTAATATGCAAACCTGCTAATTCCACTTTTTAAGTAAATTGAGATTTTGATGTCGTGTGGTAAAGAAAGATATGCCTCGTCGTCCAGCATGTAGTTTTACTTCAATTTGAGTCTTGAAGTGTGTCAAATCAAAAAATTTGTTGAAAGGGAGTTAGCAGGTTTGCATATTAAGCCGACGATATATACAAATTTACATTTACTTAAGTAAAATTAGTTAAAAAAATAACGAAACTTTAAAATTCGTTGCACTAACTTATTCAAAATTTTAAACTGCATGTGTATGAGAGTTTAGTAGGAGTATGAACAGAACAAGCATGGCACGACGTTTTCCATACGATTTGACTTAAAAGACCGGCGATCGCCGTGAAATAAAATTAATTTTAATTTATAAAAATAAAAGCAAATATTAGTCATGCTTTTTAAAGTATAGAGGACAAAGATGACAGATTACGAAAAAAGATGATAAAAGAGGACACAAATTTTATAGATGACAGCCAGGTAAAATAGATGATTGTCCTCTAGAAAAGAGTACGTATGGTCACCTTAATTAATACAAAGCATAATAGTGTAAACTAGCCTTAAGTAATTTACAATAATATTTGTTAAATTTTTATCTAAAGTTACCATCGTAATCATAAACGATTTTTAAATTTAACAAATGTTTATTAAGTAAAATTTTCATAGAAAATTAGTATTGTAAACCTTTGTTATATAAAAAATATTTTTAAGGATATGACAGTAAGTTTATAGCAAGAACAGTTGCCAGATTTGACGATTTATCGATATTTTTACGATTTTTGCCACCAAAAATTTCCTATTAACGTTGTGACGATTTATTGGCTAAACTTGTTGATTTTTTATGTAACATATTTTTTACTTATTTTCAAAAGTTTTAAGTATCATTTCATACAGATCTTTTGTTTACTTTTGCTTACGATTGGTAGTAATTTTAATGTTCAAGAGCTTAGAATACGTAATACGTTTTATTGCAAAGCAACGAATATTTGTCTTTGATAGTTAACGTTTTGTATTTGTATTTTATATGTGTACACAGAAAAAATTATTGCCGAATTATTTTCAAACAAACGCTTGCTTGAATTTTTTTTTGATTTCTACAAATTTTTTCACTGATTCAATCAATATTTTTGTTTGATTTTTATTTAACCAACAAAAATGTGGACAACTCTTCAAAAATTTAATAAGCGCGCTATTGGTTTGAAGTTTTCATAATTTTGTATGAAATATTTAACGCTCTTTAATGTTGTCGTCTTTTTGCATTTTTTTTATTGATTGTAAGCAACACTTCTTTATGTGAAATATAAGAACTACAACAAAAAAACACATGCAGTCTACTTTTGGACGCTTTAAAAAAGTGCAGCAATAAGAAAAAATAAAAAAAAAACAAAATCCCGTATTCAATTTTTTCAAATAGTTTTTTTAAATACATCAAATACAAAAATAGAATGATGGCGGAAAACATATCGAGTCGGTCTGCCGCCGTTTTTGGTTACATTTCTTCTTCATTAGCAAAGGAAAGGATAAAGCAACAGTGAGTGATAAAGAAAAACACTGTGAGTATAAATATGACTTCGTTCAAAAATTATTCCAACAAAAAAATGTGTCTCAAAGCCAGCCGGGCCGCTCTGCCAACAGTGCTTGCTTGTGTGCGCGTCATTGCTTGTGCCAAAACTTTTTTGTTTGACTCAGCAAAATTATTTGTTTGAAATTTATATGAATTTCAGTAAACTTTTTGTTTGATTCTGTAAAATTATTTGTTTGAAAAAATCGGCGTTTTTTCAATAAACAAAATGCAAACAAATTGTTTGAATATGCGAATTTGTTTGTAGGACCGATTTTAGACAAAAAATTGTTTGATTCTACAAATTTTTTGTTTGAATTGGAAAAATAATTTTTTCTGTGTAATATCCGTGCTTGAAATCTTTCATCTTCAGTTTATGTGACATTCAATTTGTTTTCCTTTTTTATGAATTCTCATACTTGTGGACCATTACTTCAATAATTATCGATCTTAATCAAGTCAAGCCTCTATTCTTATAGCCTTCCCATATATGTTTAACATCCTTAATAAAAAACAACAAGCTGAAAAGCTTAAAGAATAACCTTACACTACCATTGTTTCAAATATTTTCCTATTTTGGATTCATTGCTATTAGTAATGACACGGGTTAACGTTTGTTTGGACCGGGATGGGGATAGTTCAAAAGTACCCGCCCCTTTTTGAATTGCTTGTTGTTTTAAAACTGCACTTTTCTATTCTATGCTGTTCTCATTAGCTATTTGAACTGAAAGACTGAACAAAAAAAAGTGATTTTATTTTTAGGCTAAAAGAAGCTACTTTTTCAGTTTTTATACCCACACCACAATAGTGCAGAGAGTATTATGCATTTGTGCTGATGTGTGTAACGCCTTAAAATATTGGTCCTAGACCCACCTTAAAGTATACCGATCGACTCAGAATCACTTTCTGAGTCGAACTAACGATGTCCGTCCGGCTGGCTGGCTGGATGTCCATGTAACCTTGTGCGCAAAGTACAGGTCGCAATTTTGGAGCTAATTATATATATATATATATATATATATATAGGATATAGGTTCTTATTGACACAAGGAACATGCCTATTGAAAAAGGGCCAAATCGTAGGACCACGAGGGAAGATAGGGGGAAATTTCTTCCTCTCAGAAACTATCAAACCGATTTTAATGAAATTTAAAATTTACATAGAACCATATCTTCATGGACACAAAAGGGATGTATTTTTTAAAAAATAGGACCACGAGGGGAGATAGGGCCAATTTCTGCCTCTCAAACCGATTTTAATGAAATTCAAAAAATAGATAGATCCATATCTATATGGACCCATAAGCTATACAGTTTTTCAAAAATAGGACCACAAGGGGAGGTAGGGGCCCCTCACAAACTTTTAACCCGATTTTAATGAGTTTTATTAACATAGATAAATCCATATTTATATGGACATATAAGCATGATGTGTTTTTTAATACTGTGGTGTAGGGTATCATATGGTCGGGCTTGACCGACTATACTTTCTTACTTGTTTATTATAAAATTTGTTTTGAGCCAATCCCCATGTCCGTGTAACAAAATGTTACTAAATAATAAACTTTTGCCGCTCTTACCTAGGTTGGCTTATAAAAGAAGTTAAAACTTGAATACATATTTAGTTAATATGAGCCCGGAATTTTTTCAAGGTAAACATTTAAAAAAAATTAGGAAAGTTAAATTAAAACACTTTTTAAAAACTTTGTTGCCTTTTAAGTACCTAAAATAAGTTTACTTATAAAAATTTATAGCAAATCTCTTATGATAAGCTTATTTTACTACTCAATAACATTTTTCTTATGGAGTGGTCTGTTGGGTAGTGTTTTTAATACAAGTTCACAATATACATATATTTAAGTAGTAAAAATACATTAAAAGAGCTGAATATACATATGTAAATTCATATACATATGTTCCATACCTCTGAAACAACTTGCATATATGTACGTACATATTGATCTATCTTTATCTCTTAAGGTATTTTTTAGATTCTCTTAAAATCAAAATTCCTCTAGTTCTGCTTTGTAGATCTAAAAATATCTATCAAATGAGTAAAACGAATACGTATGTGCATATAAATTGTAGGTTGATACATCCCCACGTTGGTCAAAGTATATTTTCTTTCTTTTTTGGAAATTAGTGCAGTTTTCGTTAAGTTTTCTTATAGTTAATGTCACTTTCTTTAACTGGGTCCAAGTTTTAGTTTCTCCAAACTTTTTATATATACATACATACATTAATAAAAATCTAAAGGGAAATTTAATACGATACCAATATGTCGCTTACCAAAACAACTGGCTTTTTCTCCGAGTACTATATCAATTTAAAAAATTGTTTTAACAATTTCAATGTGGAAATTGAGCAAATCAAGTTGTGTAAAAATGATCTAGAACGAGTAAAATTTGTGAAAAATTTAAAATGTGTTCAAGAACAAGATGACAAATTGCCAATACATAGAGAATTTAAAGGTAAAAGTAATACGATTGCAGCAGAATTTAAGGACAAAGGAAATTTGGCATTCAAATCAAAACAGTGGTTAGAGGCTATGGTCCTATACACCAAAAGTTATGTAGCGTTACCGGAAGATAAAGGTAAAAAGTTAAGAGTATAAAAGAAGAAGAAAGAGCAAAAATAAGAAAAATCTCATTTACCTTTGTTTTCTCTTGAATTTTAAAGTTCTCGAGAAAGCTATCATATTAGCAAATCGCTCGGCATCCCTTTATCATATGGAAAAGTATGATGAGACTTTGATTGACATTAGCCGCTCTTTGGAGTTTAAATACCCCAAAGATTTGCTGTATAAACACTACGAACGTCAGGCTAGATGTTATATGGCTAAAAAGGACTATCCCAATACTATACACTGTTTTAAGTAAATTTTTTACTTGTTAGGGGGCTTATCTTTTAAATACATAGTTGACACATGTGTACATACCTATTTGCAGAAAATTTATTACCGCCACGGATGACTCTCCAACTATACAACCTGAAAAACGTTCAAAAATGATAATGGACGCCATGACCATGATTAAGATGTTGGAAAGAGATCCACTCACCAATAAACAAATCGAATTCCAAAAGAAAAAAGAAATTTCATCCGAAATAATTCCCACATTGGCTATACCTGATGAAAAGGAGTTCTTAAGTCCATCTGTACGTTTCGATGAGAGCAGGCAAGAGGGTCGTTTTGCACGGGCAGCTACCGATATAAAAGTGGGTGAGACAATTCTGATAGAACATCCTTTTGTGTCGGTACTATTAGAGAAGTTTTCCAAATCTCATTGCGACCAATGCTTTATAAGGTATGTAGCACACCGTCTTGACGATCCATTATTGTGTGTGCACAAGAATCTTGGCTGCATTACCGGCATGAAAAGGTTCATGTGCTTTGATGTGGGCTCACGAATGGCATGACAACCCATACCAAACGCAACAAAAACAATAAATACAGCGTTTATTAATGTGACACTACTGCAGTGATGTTGTTGTCGATATTAAGTTTTCGATTTTGGGTTATGGACCTATTCGGAGCGGCGCCAAAGTGGGGCCCTTCGGGCATTGTAAAAATTAAAAACCATCCAGAGCTCTTAATTTTGGCCAACTTTAAGAACTGTATCAATGGAATATACTAGTCGAGTTCCACAAAAAGCTATCATAGTTTATCTCTTATAGCTTGCGAAATATCCGAAATTAAAAATTTTAATTATAATTTGCTCCGTTTTTTTAAATATTTGTTTATGAGTTACGAATAACACTGTGCAACCAAAAAAAAAAAAAAAAAAAATTAGCCTCAACACTTGCAACGCGAAGTGAAAGTAGTCTACTAGTAGAGCAAATCTGCCAAATGGTTTTAAAAAGTTAGATCGGGCTCCCGAAATATGGGCCCGAAATTTGTTGAAAAGGCGTTTGGTATAAGTCTAAAAACATATACTTAGGCCCGTTTTCACAACTTACCGATAGCTAAAGGTAAGATTTTATCGGCCATATAAAAAGTGTTACATTATTACAACTTTACTTTAACAAACCAGGTAGGGTTAACCTTAATCTACTTTATCGTTCACTTAAGGTTAAAGTAAAGTTTTAAAAATAGAACACTTTTTATAAGGCCATTTAAAGTCTACTTTAAGCTATCGGTAAGTTGTGAAAACGGGCCTTAATGTACTTTTGAGCTAAAAACTAATTCCAGATGTCTTTAGAAGAATCGTATGGCGATTCTTTTCTTAGAATTTATTAACCCTCTAACTCTCATTTTAAGGGGTAATTTTTGTCCTTTTTCCCAACTCTTACACAAAAATAAACTAGAACGGCACTTTTAAGGGCTAAAATGTTCCACGAATGTTTTCTGCATCAAATTTCAATAGGGGTTCTAAGACCAAAAGTTCGTGTGATGTACGTAAAACGGATTTTTGAAATTTCGGGCATTGACATTTTTGAATTTCTTAAAAAGGCGTTTGGTACAAGTCAAAAAAATACGATTCTACTGAAGACATCTGGAATTATTTTTTAGCTCAGAAGTACATTTTGTATATTTTTTTGATTTATACCAAACGCCTTTTCAAAAAATTAAAAAACTTTAGGGGCCTATATTTCGGGAGCCCTTTGGCAGATTTGCTCTACTAGTAGTCTACTTTCATTTCGCGTTGCAAGTGTTGCGGTAATCGTACAGAAAAAATTGTGAAAAAATTGTTGTTAAATTAAATTGAAAAACATTTATTTATTAAGAAAAATTTCATTTCATTAATAAAAATTCATATTATGGATAAAACCCCATTTGTCGGACTTTCTTGCAAAATATCTTCAATGAATTTTACAACGGTTTTTGAAAACCAGATACAATTCCCTTGATGTATAATGTGTCTACCTTTCCCAAATCTAAGTCCTTATGAAGACCAATTTTCTTTAAGTACACAAAGGAACTAACGATTGGAACGAGTTGATAAAAAAAAAATATTGGAGCAGAAATTAAATGATTGCTACTCACGGCTCTAAAAAGAAGTTGATGTAATTTTCCTAAAAGATTTATTAGGTATAAGAAGAGGGCAAGAATTCTGGATCGTTTCAAATTAATACCCGAGGTGCCCTACTATGGGATATGATGGTGCCCCTCTTAATAGGGGTATAGACCCCAAATCCAAAACTTAAACTCGACTACAAGTCTTTAATTGACACCTTAAATTTTATTTCAGGCGGATTAGTTGTTTACAAAATCCAGAATTATTTAAATTTTTCTTTTATCTTTTACTGTGCAGCGTTGTTCAAACATTTGTTCGCACAACGATGTCTAACATTTTTTTTAATAACCACCTATACTTTATATCGAACTAATCATTTACAAAATTCAGAGTTAATTAAATTTTTTCCCAAACCTCCCATTGTGTGCTGTTAAAAAAAGAACAAAAAATCGACAACAGCAGTCTTTACAATCCAAATTTATGTTTGCACAAGAAATTGTTGATGGCTTGTAATTACTGTGTGTAAACTTAGTGAAGTTTCACCTCAAAATATCATTTTTTAAACGAAAATTTGGGAACATTTTATGGTTAATTAAGCCATATTATGGTGAAATTAGCCCCCCATCAAGAACCCACCACCATATTATTGTTGCCTCCGAACATGTTATTGTTAATAATAACAAAAATATGCTCAACAATTATAATACCATGGCTGGTTTTCAACCATACCATGTTGCTCTTGGAAAAGAGAAAATGACTATTGTCATTTTAAAACCACATTGTGATGTTACTAGTGATTAATAATTTATTGTTATATTTAACTAACAACAAATTTAACCAAAACATGGTTTCCGGTGACAATAAAGTTGTTTAGTTACCGTAATATCTTTAAAAATTTTCGTTGAAAATTATTTAGTTGGAGGTAACCATATTAATAATGTTTATTTTCTCTGCGTAAACCTACTGTAATAAATACTTTTAGAACTGCTATACCTGTGGCCTGTCCAAAGTGTGCCGATGTCTTATATTGTTCAGAAAAATGCCAGAAACGAGCGATGAACTCGTATCACAAATACGAATGTGGCTTACTGCCTACAATTTGGAGTTCAGGAGCTTCGATTAATTGTCATATGGCGTTACGTATACTTGCTAATAAACCGGTTGAAGAGTTTTTACAACTTGCAGATAAAGTCGATGATAAACTTTATGTCGAACAAATACAGAAGTAAGGATATTGTATTTGTTAATGTATGATGTATTTTAAGGGGATATACATGCAAATGTCATTGATTACAGTCTACCAAAAGATGATTACAGAAGAATTGCCCACTTGGTGAAACATGAAGACACCAGAACGGCTGCGAATCTTTTCCAACACACTTTAATGGCTCGTTTCTTAACAAAGTGTTTGTTGAAATCGGACTATTTCGGTGATAATCCAAAGCAAGAAGATGTTTTAAAAATAGAGTCTCTGGCCTTAAGAAGTTTACAGTTTTCACAATTTAATGCTCATGAAGTAGCTGAATTACATAAATCGCAAAAGGATGGCAGCGAAAAGACAATATTTATTGGTGGTGCTATATATCCGAATCTTGCCCTATTCAATCACTCCTGCGATCCGGGTATTGTCAGGTTAGTTTAGAATTGATTTAGTTAAACAACTTTTAAATAAATTTATATAGATATTTCCGTGGTACCACTATTCACATAAATGCCGTTAAGCCAATTGAGGCCGGACTTCAAATATCCGAAAATTACGGGCCAATGTATACTCAGGAGGAACGCATCAAACGTCAGTCAAAATTACTTGACTTGTATAAATTTGAATGTTGTTGTGATGCTTGCTTGGAGGACTGGCCAACGTTTAATAAACTTCCCACCGATATTATACGTTTCCGTTGCGATGCTCCAAATAATTGTACTGCTGTTGTTGAGGTACCACCATCTTGCAATGACTTTATGATCAAGTGTCCCAAGTGTTTGGAGTGTACAAATATTTTTAAAGGCTTAAAAGTTATGCAGGTGAGTAGTCAGGGTGACAATGGTGAAGCTATAAATAGAACGATTTTTAACAGCCGAAGTTCCTATAGCGAGGAGGGGGGGGGGGGGGGGGGGTTAAATATAACAGGAGTAATTATCTGCAGTTTCTTGACAGCTTATAAGTATTTATTAAATTGTCAATAGGAGGGGCTTGGTTAACGAACGTTGCTGCCTATAAGCCAAACAAACAAGCAGTCAAGAAAATAGTCTTTATACAAACCCCATTTTAACAAAACGATTTATTTAGTCAAATTAAAGTTTTAAAACGCGAACATAAACACATATCGCACATCTAGTTCAAAAGTGACTAAACTCAAAATTTTAATTTTTCGGTTTTATATGCTTTAACTATGCACAAAACACTTGTTTATCTACAAAAAAAAATGTCAGACAGTTTTGTTTTTCTTTATGTTTCAATTCATTAAAGTAACATAAGGCGGCATGAAATAACCCCCCCAAAAAAATAATGAAATAACCCCCAAAAGTTTGTACAGAGAACAACAAAAACGATTTTTGGGGGGTTATTTAATTTTGTTTGGGGTGTTATTTCATTTTTTTAATTGGGGTATTATTTCATATAAAATTATCCCCCAAAAAATCATTATGAAATAAAGCCCCAATATATTTTTTGGGCGATTATTTCAATTTCAATTTTATAATGAAAACGTTTTTAGGCGCAAGGATTTGTCCACTTTGGTGTACAGAACACCGGCTTCGATAAAAAAAAAGCTGCCCTGCATAGCTGGCCTTCGGCCGGGCGCAATGGTTTTCTTCTATATGGTATACCAAACACCGGCTTCGCTAACTAAAGCTTCTCTGCGTAGCCGGGCCGAGTCGGTATTTTTATACTATAGAGGAGAAAATCCTGGCGCTATGCAGAGAAGCTTTATCTAGCGAAGCCGGTGTTTGTTATACCATAGAGGAAAAAGTCATTCCGCCCGGCCGAAGGCCGGCTATGCAGAAAAGCATTAGTTGGCGAGATTGTGTTTGGTATCATACCATGATATATATCGCGTGATTCTTTTAAGCAAAACTGTATAATTAATTGTATTACATATATTGGTCCTTTATTTCATAATGATTTTTTGGGGGATAATTTTATATGAAATAATACCCCAATTAAAAAAATGAAATAACACCCCAAACAAAATAAAATAACCCGCCAAAAATCGAGTTTATATTAATAAGACTCAGTTTAGAATTGGAAAAAAGAGTCAAAATTTTAAAAGAATTCAGCTAAAGTGACATAACTTTAAATAAAATAGTTCGGTAACTGTGCAAATAATACATTATCAAAAATTACACATCTAAAAATTGTTCATTATCTAGTGCATAAATATTAAAAAAAACCTTTTTAGATCATAATCTGTATTTTCTACTAAATTGTCCAAAGATTTGTTTTAAACTCCTTTTTTAGGTCTAAATTTTTTTTCGGTTTCTATAAAAATTATGTTATTTGAGTTGAGTCGCTTTTGAAGTAGGGGTGCGATATGCATGTATATTCAAGGCAGGTCTTTCTTTAAAAGATAACACCGGGAGAAATTTGTTGTAATTTTTATGCAAAATTGATTTTATTTTCATTATTATACCCCCCACCATAAGTAATAATAATGTGTTTTTTTAGATTTTGCAAGGGCCTTTTTTAGAAACTTGAGAGGGAAATTTGACGTGTCAAAGCCATGCACCAAAAAACAGTTAATGTAAAAATTATATGAGTTTAGAATGGGATGGCAGATAATAGAAGGCCTTCTTATACCCACCCACACTAGGGTATGTGTATATATTCTGGGCGTTTAAGTAATTCTAAGCCGAATTAGCCATGTCAGTGTGTCTGCTTTGTTTGCTGTGACTAGAAACCATACTACCATACCCAGTAAAAAATGTGCTCCAAAAGGAGCAGGTTTTATGTATGAATTCATACCTCAATTCTGTGTTCGAAAATAAACAGTACATTATTCAGCGTTCGGCTCACACACCCAAGAACGATATCTATTTTTTTAGTGTTTGTGTATTAATAATACAACCCTCAATACCGTTCGTAACTATTTTCAAGAAAGAGCCGAACATTATATATAATTCTGTTCTTCCCACGCACCCGGAACAGCTTGCGTGTGAATTGTGTATATGTTGTGTTTGTTTAAAATTATTTTGCTGGCTTTTTGTTTTTTTCCTAGCTTAATTTGTTTTTGTAAAAAATGTTTGGTTTTTTTTTACCAGCCAAAAGGGACGAACATTAATGAACGGAACCGAACACAATGAAGTTTGTGGATTAAAAAAAAACTCAGAACGGAATTAAATGTTCTCATCTTTTGTTGAGTTTGATAAAAACAGTATTGTTTTTGTGTTCGAAAGATGACTAACAGGGAAACCTTATTTTTTTAATGATTTTCTACACAAACACTATAAGCGTTGTGTTTTCCACAAATCTACCGAACCGAACACTAAGGAGCGATATTTAGTGTTTATTTTCGAACACTGCCTCAAATCGCGTCAAACCTGCTGATGGGATGCCTGATTTTTGTATGGGGTGTTCCCGGTTTGGAGGACTATTTTCTGCTGACAATAAGCTCTTCTTTAATGCAAACAATGCACTTCTAAAGTATTTTTTGAAGGGCTAACTTTTTTAACATATTCATTAATGTTTTACTTTTACTTTTTTAAATGTCTTTTTTCAAAAATTTCCGTAAAAAAGAAATATTTTTATTTTTTTCGCTTTAAAACCTTTTTCGTTGTCAGCACTAAAAGAGCTGCTTTTTTGTATATTTTATTCTACATCATTTACCGTTGCTTAAGAGCTCTCTAATTGAAGCGCTCGATTATGCGCTTTTTCTCTTAAGTGCTTAAAAGCCTAAATTTTTTTACTGGGTAACCCCACTTTCGAGATAAACTTTAGTACGCCTAAAACGTAACGAATAATAATTTGTATTGTAGTAAAATTTCGCTTGTTATATTTTCAAAGCTTAAGCAATTACACTGCCAAATTAAGTGATGATCGGTCCATACTTTACCATAGGCCCCATATAAATCCCAGTCACGGAAAATCCTTTACAGTAGCTAACGGATATTAGAACATCTCATAGAAAAAATATAGTTTTTAAGAAAGTATTTTAAAAGCACCGTGTCTTTTTTCTTATGTGTCAACAAAAAAGGTACTCTGTATAAGAAAAAAACTTTTATGAGAAATATTTTGCCATAAAAAAGTAAAAAAAATATTTTTTTAAGATTTTTTTACACGTTAATAATGTATTTGCTTACGCAAAATATCTAACATCAAGTGCGTACATACTTGCGTGAAAATTTAAATGCACGTTTTAAACCACAAGTTTTTATTTTCTTACAGTAAGAATAAGTTTTTTTATAAGAAATAAATTTCTTATAAGAGTAAAAACTTGTTAAGAAATTAATTTCTTACAAAAAATAATTGCTTAAAATAAAAAAAACACTTATAAGAAAAATTTTCGTGGCATTTTTATAGTTTATTGTTATCGTAACGAATAATACTATTGTATATAAATTGGGTCTGTTATAGTTTTAATAAACTAGATTTCACAATGTCAAATTTCGTAAAGTTTGGTGTATATTTTACAATAAACCCCATATAAAGCCCGCTCTCGGAAAACAATTAAGTACGTCTTAAACCGTTACGACTAAAACTATTGCAGTACAAATGGGCCTATCATAGTTTTATACAATTAGAAATCATGCTGCAAGTTTCGTAGGGATTGGTCCATAATTAACCATTGGCCACATATAAGGCGTACTTTCTATTTATATTGGCTTAAAATTTTAGATATTAGAATCAATCCTGAAATATTTTAACTCCTGCACCCATGTTCTGTAACTATAGTGAGAACTTCTCGCAACAAAATATTCCATCGTTTCTCGAGAAAAAAGTGTGTCTGTAACTCATGTTGAAAACTATCAAAAGAGATTACGTCGTTAAGTTATTAATGTCATAACATTGCACTCAAAGCCGATGCGAAACTGCAGACGTTCAGAAGGCCAGTCACACCTGTAGTTGACAGCGACCAAAATTTACTAAAATTGAAAATTTCAAGGACGACAGCGAAAATGCGACTTTAATGTTTGTTGTTTGCAGACGAGCTCTGAAAACGTTCGCATATTTTATAAAAATGTTAAAAGCAAAATAATTAAACAATAAAAAAATGTGCCAAGAATAATTATTAAAATTAAAATTATTCTTTGTATTTTGCATTTTTAATTGTTTTTTAGTGTTAAAATTTTTTCTCGCCCTATTTTTATTCGTGAGTTTATTAGAACTTTTTTCACAATAATATTAAAGACACACTTTTTCTGTAAATTGGCGAGTAGTTTCCTTACGTGACAGCTAGTACTCGCCAAAAAAAAGTTACAGACACAGTTTAGTAAGAAAAACAGTTGTTTGTTTCAATATGTGAGAGCGCATAGAGAAAGGGACAAGTAAGGTGAAGGGAACAGTAAAAACCAACTACACAAAACAAGAGGCAGGGACGACCTACGCGCGTTTTCAAGGTTGACCAACAAGGTTGAGATGTGTCGCTGTCAAATGAGACCAATACCAACACGCTCAGTGATGGTACACCAAAGATACACGTATTTAAATCTTTAAAATGGCAAAACCCTTAGGTCCCTTTCTATTTTTCGCGTCACATATATGGCATTTTTGTTTCATTTCACATATTTCAATAGAAAAGTTTCTCGGCGCGAGAGTTACAGAACATGGGCACTGGTTTAGGGTATCAAATATTAGGCACAGCCGAATAAAGCGCTTTTACTTGTTTTTTTTTTTTTTTTTTTGTTAAATTTAACACTGTTTACAGGATACTGAAATGATGACACGCACCGCTAAGCGACTTTATGAAACCGGTGAATACTCCAAGGCTCTTTCAAAATATATTGATTTGATTAAGATCATGTATGAAGTTTTAGTGCCACCTTTTCCGGATTTCTGTGAATGTCAACAATATGTCAAAGATTGTTTCTTACATTTTGGTAATGTTTATAATTTAGATTAAACTTTATTTTGAAATAAATAAATGAAATTACGAATTACATTGAGTGTAAGTTTAATTTGACTTTTAATCCACTTAAGGTTTAAAACTAATTTTCCGTAATTTTAATCATCAAAATAAATCAAGTCAACTGTACTCCCTGCAAAACGGCGAACGTTTTAAACCGATGATCATCATGATGATAAGGTTTGTACATAAATAGATGATGCATGTGTATTCGAATAATTATTAAATGGCAAATATTCTGGTAAATGTCATGTTATTCATCATTGCAGTGAGCGTTAATTACAATGTATTGAGAGTGAGTGAATGAATGAGCAGCGCACAAATCCTATAATCAATTCTAGAATTCAAGTGACAGATTACATTAAAACAGTTTATAAATCGTGCTTAAATTAGAAAGTAGACAGCAGCTGCCGAGGATTTTGATCTGCAGGGAAAGAGGAAGATTAATATAATTGAAAATAGAAAGAGGTTTGGGGTGGCGTTTACTGATTGTTGTCGTAAAACAACCCTTAAAAACCTTACACAATCTAAAAATTACTGAGCGGTGTCGATTGAATTTAAAGGTGGTTAAAAGCCTGCAATTAATGTAACGATTTCTTTTTTCTATATATTTTTTTTGACGTAAATAAATGCTGCATTTTGCAGTCGGCTGCGAGCCAATAGCTGAGATATTCCACTGCACTTTAATTAAGCAACATCAAACGGAAGTGTCACACACCATTCCATATTGTCCACAGTAAATAACGAAACTGTTATCAGTTTGAATTTATACAGTGAAGAGTTTTTTATTTTCTTGTTTTGCATCCCCTAATTTATCATGTATTTGTACAATTTTTTTTAATAACAAAACACGAAAACATACAATATTTACTTGTGTTCTTATCAAACAGAGTAAAATAGTATTGTTATTATATTGTTTTTGTAATTTAAGTTGTTCTGCAATAAATTAAAATAGAACAATAGACAAAAACACTTGAAATTCTTTGAATAGGTCTCTAATAGTCATATTACCGCCACATAAAAAATACCAAAACAAGTAAAGGTTTATTATTCTCCAGATTTTCAATACATTTAAATGCATGTGTTTAAAAGATATTACCAATGCACGCTGGAACAGACTTAAGAATGAGCGGACAAATTCCGAAATTCCAAGTTGTTATCCAGATGTAATATTTGGCTTAAGCCGTAGCCAACTTTACACTGAGATCGAAAATATACGGTAAGGCAAGGAGCACAAAGTTGAGTTGTTTTCAATACCTCCTGCATGGAGGCTAAATTTGGACTATTTTTAGTTGATGTGTGAAACATGAAGGCTATGCTTTTGGTGGTTGTAAACTTTATCAATTTATTTTGTGTTACAAGCAGGGTTTCTAATTTCCCGGACTTTTTATATTCCCGGGAAACGAAACAAAAAAAATTTTATTCCCGGGAATCCCGGGATTCGTTGAATAAAACAATGATTTCATTAAATGAGTTCAAGACAAAAGTTTTTACTCTTTTAAAAGAATATTCACATATACAACAGTCCAAAAAAAAAAAAAAATTAGCTTTATTATTTCCACAGAAAACTAAAAACAAAACCAAATAAATTGCTACATTCATATGAACATGCATATTATATATTTTTTTTTTTTTGAAAGATCACGAACTATAAAAACATATTAATATTTAGTAGTTATTATAAATATCAACTTTGCAAAATTAATCTTCTTTTAAGAACAATTTTTAGCATTAATTTAATCCAGAGAGGAAGCATTCAGAAATTGGCGTAAAAATAAAAACGTTGATACTGAATTGCTACGCAAAATGGCAAGGTCTTCGTGTGCCAAAGTACTTAGACGGGAAAAAACTCTTCACGAGCAACGTCTTCGTGCTGAAGTTCTTGCTGCTCCCCGGGGTAGTAAAAGCTTCTGGTCATTCGTTAAAAGAGTAAGGGTTAATGCTTGTTCTTCAATACCAACTCTTTTAAAGGATGGCCGATCATTCACGGACCCGGTTGATAAAGCTAATTGTTTTGCCGAATTATTTGCTAATAATTCTTACCTACCAGATAGCAATCAACCACTACCCGAACTCGAAAAAGTATCCGTAACTATGCCTAGAATATTTTTTCGGGGTCGAGCTGTTAAAAGGGTTCTTGCGGATCTCGACATAAACAAGTCTCCTGGGCCGGATGGTATACCTGCACTGGTCTTGAAGCAGTGCTCTTCGACGCTATCTCGTCCCTTAGCAAATCTTTTCAGCACTTTATACCGTGCCGCGGAATTTCCAGTCTGCTGGAAAGTTGCTGACGTAACGCCAATTCCTAAAAAGGGAACCGCTAATAACCCTGAAAATTACCGCCCAATTGCAATTCGTTCGGCACTTTCCAAAGTTATGGAGAGTATGGTAAATTACCATCTTGTCAAATATTTAGAATCAAACTACCTACTAAGCGACCGCCAGTATGGCTTTCGTAGAGGGCGCTCTACTGGAGACTTACTAGCTCTGTTATCGGAAAAATTGTGCCATTCCATTCACCATTTTGGCGAAAGTAAGGTAATTGCTTTGGATATTTCTAAGGCGTTTGACAGAGGGTGGCATGGTGCACTCTTGTCAAAACTTGCTGCATTTGGTGTCGGTGATAATTTCTCTCGATTTATATCGAGTTTTCTCAGAGATCGCACTATACGAGTTGTTTTAGATGGGGTTTCGTCAAACGAGTTCAAGATTCATTCAGGGGTGCCGCAAGGCTCCGTTCTTTCTCCTACTCTATTTCTTATCTTTCTAAACGACCTCCTTTGTCAAACTTACAATCCTATCTACTCTTTTGCAGATGACAGCAACCTTTGCAACTCGTTCTCATTCGAATGTAGACCAAGCGTATCCGATGTCGCTGCTATGAGGCAGAATATGAATGATACGCTTAGCCGAGGCCTTGACATAATCTCGGAATGGGGTCGTGCGAATAGGGTCGATTTTAATGCCCGAAAAACCCAATGTTGCGTGCTGACGCATAAACGCGCGACAAATCAAGGTACCTCATCTGTATATATGGGTGGTATAATTATTGAGGAATCAGAATCTCTTGATGTTCTGGGCATGAGGATACAATGTGATGTCCGATGGACAGAACATATATTCAAGGTGTCGAAAGAAGCATTCAAGTGCCTCGGTTTTCTAAGACGGTGTAAGATATACTTCACTCCATCTGATCTCCTTACTATTTATACCACCTATATCCGACCGCGTATGGAATACAACTCTCATGTGTGGGCCGGTGCTTCAAAGTCTATTTTGGAGCTTCTAGACCGCGTGCAGGAGAAGGCGAAGGTTCTCATTGGTGACAGTAGGGTATCCAATTCTATTGACTCCCTCGAGCACCGTCGCAATGTGGGTTGTATTTGTCTGTTTTTTCGTTACTACAATGGGATGTGTTCTGACGAAATTAGGGATCTGGTTCCCGAAACCCGTACGTTTGTTCGTAATACACGTTTTTCCTCAAGAGCCCATCCTTATGTGGTCGATTGGCAGGTGAATCGTACAACGCATTACAGAGAGAATTCATTTTTTTCCCGCACAGTTCGTATGTGGAATAACCTTCCTGCAGAAGTCTTCCCTCTCACTTACAACATGATTAAGTTCAAATCGAATGTTCACAAACACTACTCCCTCTATCCTCCTTCCTACAACCTATTTTCCTAGTTCCAACACAATGCAATGCATTAGTAGGGGTCATCCCCAGAGTGCTGGTCCTAACAGTAAAAAAAAAAAAAAAAAAAAAACCTTTTTTTTCTTTTTTGGGTCGCTAAAAATTTGTAACGACTAGAACTGGCGCGCGATTTTCACTTCTGAATACTTTGGACCCTAGCCGAAGTCTCTCATTTTATTTCGTTACCCTTTACTACAGTTTGCGTAAGAACACATTTTTATGATAATAATTATGTATTCGTTTTTTTTTAAGCTAATTACTTTGTATGAGAGTTTCGTCTAAAACTTGATAGAAAAACAAATTCATTTAGAAAATTGTGCCTACAATAATACCAATAAGATCAATACTGAATATTTTCGAGATGTCACTAAAAAAGAGTGGAACTTTACATGTAAAAATACAGCATTTATAAGATTTTGAAACACGACTTAGAGGCTATCAAGGCAGCTAATTTACTACTTGGCGTTTTAACCGAATTGGCGTTTTAATCCTATAAAGAAAAAAAACAGAAATTATGGTGAAGCTTCCGAACTACTTTACGCAGAAGAATAAGAAGAAATTCCCACCAAAGAAGAAGAAGAATTGTGTGAAAATGCAGCGGAACAGCTTGGGAAAAGCAGTGAATAACACGATGATAAAAATATTGTTTGTAATGATCAGGGCTGCCAGACTTGACGATTTATCGTCATTTTGACGATTTTTAGTTCCGAAATTAGCAAAATGACGATTTGCTGATTTTTTTTTAAAGTGATGATTTTCTTCAGTCTCCAATGTCTGAATAAGACATAACTCTTTCTGACACATTCGTTTTTTAATCTTGGAATATTTAACAGCCGTACCGTAACAAGCAGGCGCGGATCCAGCTTGAGCTTTACGGGGGGGAAATTTTGTATGATACAAAAAGTAAAAAATTTGTTTTTTTAAAGTTTATTAAAAACAATATGTGTATATTATATTAAAAAAAAACTCAACAAAAAGGTTAAATAAAATATAAGATCAATTCAATATACATCACTATTTTTAAATAAGCAATTTTTGATTTTCTTGTGAGGCAAATTTAGACAATACAGTATGTCTTCTGTCATTGTTGATCTGAGTCATGTTTTTATTCGACGAAGGGTAGGAAATGACCTCCCGCTCGTAGCTTTACTGACGAGCATTGAAACGAACATTTGAAATATTTTTCTTAGATTTGAGTAGATATCTTCATCACAGTTAATTAAAGCATCTTCAACGGTATCTGACAGATCAGGCTCAAGTTTAGATGTTAGTAGGTGTTTATCTCTTTTATCAAATATAATCAGCTCATCAGCTAGTTGTGGTTTTAACAGTTTTATATCTGTATATGTCTTGATTACACTTTGAGGTAGAAGTTTAGGTATGTTCATCTTCTAAAATAAATTCAATAAGAGGAATGTAACAACTCGGTAGTAATCTTCAACATTTGGGATGTGATTATTTCGTTCAAATCTTGTTTTTTCGATTGGAACCTCGATTTGAACGCAAATAACTTTAATTTTTTCAAAAATCGCTTTGAAATATTCTTTTGTTTTATTTCTGTTCCCTTCAAGGCTCATGATTAAAGTTTTGATAAGGCTTGATCCTTTTTGAAGATCTATATCTTGCTTTTGTAAAATGATACTAAGTGGCTGTGTTACATCAAGTATCACACTTAATATGTATATTTCGCAAATAAATTCAAAAGTACTAAGTGAGTTTCTAAATATGAAGGTAGAGATACTACCTTTCCACTCAGATATTTTTCCAAAGCTTCTACTATATGATGTACACTTGTTGCAAAGTGTTAAATTGAGTCGTGATCGCATAATGTAGATAGTTTGGCTCCCAAATACTTTGCTAAAACTGTGTTTCGATTGGGATGATTATATTTAAAAAATTTTGTCGTTTCTTTAACAAATGATACACATTTTTGTATTAATGGCAATTTATTGCTTTTAGAAATTGAGTTTCTTGATTTATGGGAATAGCAAGGCGTTTGTTTCGCATTTGTCGCGGTTTCCAGAGTATTTTAACAGCTCCATTTTCTGCTGACATCAGAGGATACCCATCTGTTCCATCTCCTACACAATTTTTTAGGTTAAGACCAAAATTTGTCAAAGCTTTAAGCACTATTGATGGGTGGCATGTCATAATATCCAGTATCATAGTGTCCATGGACAAGTACCATAAAGGATTTTCTCCTTTATAGTATAACAAGTACCGGTTTCGCTAAGTTAAGCTTCTAAAATATGCCTTGTTTCCGAACGAAGGCCGACTACGCAGAGAAGCTTTACTTAGCGAAGCCGGTTTTTGTTATACCATAGAGGAGAAAATCCTTGCGCCCTGCCGAAGGCCGTCTATGCAGTGAAGCTTTAGTTAGCGAAGCCGGTTTTTGTTATACCATAGAGGAGAAAATCCATGATTCCGGCCAATAATCATGTTTGTTACACCATAGAGGAGAAAATCCTTTATGGAACTTGTCCATGGACCTTATGACACTGGACGTTATGACATGCCACCTATTGATGATAGTGCCTTCGCATCAATTGGCACATCAACGTCCACAATATCATTTGAAGCCTCTTCAAATGCGATTACAATCAAGCCAATAAATTCTTCCCTATAAACTTTTTGTTGCATGTTGAAATATCTTAAAGATAAGGAAATCTGGCTTTTCCCTGACAAATTCATGCTTTCGTCAAAAATTATCGAATAGAATTTTGATTCATATAGCACATACATACATAAATATTGCATTTACTAGGGCTTATTAAGAATGCAACCGCACGCATTATCAAGTCAAACGTTTAGTCTTCGAATATAGATGGCACCTGCTGGGATTGAATGTGAATAGTAAGTATTTGAATACGGTAAACTAGATTTTTCATTTGAAATATCTATTAAATAACTATAAGGATTATTGAAAATTTCGTTAGAACTTCCATAAAAAAAAAACAAAAAAACCTTGCTGGGATTTCCAAAAATTTTGTACATTAAAAAAAATATTATTATTGGCAATTCTTGTATTATCGAAATTAACAAAACATATTTTTATAATTTACGGGGGGGAAATTTCCTTATTTCCCCCCCCCCCCCCCCTGAATCCGCGCCTGGTAACAAGAGAAGAAGGCAGAATGTTTTCTTTCGCTTTGCTTTTATGCTGATATGCCATAGCTTAGCAAGAGCGTTAACGTTGTGTCACGAACAGTATTGAAAGCTTTCTCCTTTAATAAATGCCACAAATTATAAATCAAAAAAGAGATAAAAACGCTACATTGAACAAAAAATAGCTAAATTTCCATTATTAATTAACAGTAGCGGCAAACTTCACTATTCAATGAGCTGTGAAAGTCGGTTCTTCAAATTGCAAATGGTTTGTTTAGGTACGGCTGTAAAATGCAAGTCTTAGGCTGGGTACAGACAATGCAACCTACATGCAATCTGTTTCAATGCAACCTCAAAATATCAAAGCGTTTTGATGTTGATGCAATCTGGAATGAATGAAAATGAATTTAATTCACTAGATTGCGTAAACGCGTTGCATAGTGTGTACCAAGCATTAAGAAAATCTTTAAATTTTTATTTTCAGGGTACAAAAACAACAATGTTACCTTTTGTTTATCTTTCGTCAAACCATCATCGAATGAACGAACCTCTTAGATAACCGTTAACCTTACTCTCTTACACAGTTTAAACATCAAATCAACCTAAACTATGCACCTTAACGCCTTCAAAATGGCATACAAAGTGTCAGCCAGTGGAAGAACATTGCAAGTTTCTAACAAAATGATGAAACCGAAATGGTTTTGCAGTGCGGATTAATGTTTTAAAAGCCTTTTGCATAAAAGTTTTTATTATCTTTATTTTTAATAATAAAAAACTAAATTTTTTAAAACTTTTTTTTTTGTAACTTAAAACGTTATTCGCGGCTGTGCTTCAATTGTTAAAAACAAAACTAAATTTTAAGTTGTCCGATGTTTTTGGACGATTTTTCGAAACGTGAAAGACGATTTTTTTTAATATTTCTCAGGAAATTGACGATTTCCTCACAAATGTATCTGGCAGACCTGGTAACGATCATGATTTTTTTAACGAAGAATGTTCTTTTATTCCTAAATAAATCTTATATCACTGAAAATCATGTGATTTCAAATCACATGTGCTTTTAAAATCACATGTGTGATTTTGTGGTGTTCACAAAACACCCCGTTTTTCTGTTTTTCGGGGTGTGATTCCCAATGGCCGATAATTGATGATTATATTGCTGCAGAACACGTGAAATTGGTTTGCCATAAACAAACGTACAGAGAAATGAAATGTCAGATAAATGACAACTAATTTTACAACAGATTGCTAAGCAATCAGAAGAGCAATCATTGTGCAATGGATTGCCACTCATGGCAATATGCTTGATTATCGTAACCCACGGAGTACTGATCAGTCAAAAACAAAGATTTAATGAATTTTGTCATGTCATTTGGAAAATTTTTGCTCACGTACAAATAAAAACATGTACATACTAATATTTTAAATAGAATCTTGTCTTTTTCAAATCTGGGAGATTTCTCTTTACTGCGATGCAAAAGAAAATGGTACCAAATCTAGTAATTGGTACTTTTTTGTTATACAGAGAAAAACAAGATCGGGAGTTCGTTAATTTTTTTTTAATTAAAACGTCGCTATTTTAAACAAACGGCCAATTCACCAAGTTCAGTTATAACTAACTATAAGTTATAGCAGCGGCCCTATGTTTCACAGCGAATTAAAGGATTACATATATAAGTTATAGCTGTCAAAACATATTGGCAACTGTAAGTTAAGGTAATAGTTAGTTTTAACTGAACTTGGTGAAATTGGCCGTGATTTTAATTTTCATCACAACAGTCGCGACATTAATCGTAGCAACTTACATCAATAAATTACTTTCTAACTATTTTGACAATACAGAGCACATTTTCGCTGACCATATTTTTAAAATTAAAATACAGAACACAAATACGATGTTATGCAAATATGTATATCATACAGATACAGTGTATCTGATTCACATTAGCTTTGCCGTGAGGCGTCAACTACGAGTTAAAAGAACAAAATCGATCTTAGAACGACATATTTGAAAATTATTACCCTGCAAAAATGGGTATTACTTCAAAATTCTGTTTAAAACTTTCTTGGAAACTAAAAACCACAGTATTAAATATTTGTTAAGTGTGAACATACCTTAAGACAGGATATCCATTACGACTTTGAGCTTGGGAGAACAGCAACGACTTTGAATTTCTAGCCAGAGGGTGTAGAAAGGCTTTTATACCCCGCGAAGAAAAAGAGGTGGTTGATTTTTTATGAATTTATTGTTTTGTTTGAGAGACGCTTCTCTGACATTTACATAAATATTTTCTTTAAACAAATAGAATCTGGGAATTTATTTCTCATGGTGAGTTACATTTATTATTTAAATTTTTCATATTATTCGAATGTGTATTCTATGTCAAATACAATCCTCAAAAGCTTTTATACTTTAATAGACTCATTCCTTCAATATTTCACAGGAATATTTTCTATGCACTATCAGAATTTTTGTTTTGTATATTTCTGTTACGAAGCTTACCTTAGCTATCCTTTGGTTAGCAATGAAGTAAATTGTAAAGAAAATTTATACAACTATTAGATACCAGCAGAATGTAATGCATTTTCTGGCCCGCTACGGCCTTCGTCAGCATTCTTTGTATCTTATTACTGGATAGTGCCTATTGTAAATTTTTTTTTTTTTTATTTATTTAACTTAATTATTTTAACAAATAGAATCTGGGAATTTATTTCTCATGGTGAGTTACATTTATTATTTAAATTTTTCATATTATTCGAATGTGTATTCTATGTCAAATACAATCCTCAAAAGCTTTTATACTTTAATAGACTCATTCCTTCAATATTTCACAGGAATATTTTCTATGCACTATCAGAATTTTTGTTTTGTATATTTCTGTTACGAAGCTTACCTTAGCTATCCTTTGGTTAGCAATGAAGTAAATTGTAAAGAAAATTTATACAACTATTAGATACCAGCAGAATGTAATGCATTTTCTGGCCCGCTACGGCCTTCGTCAGCATTCTTTGTATCTTATTACTGGATAGTGCCTATTGTAAATTTTTTTTTTTTTTATGTATTTAACTTAATTATTTTAACAAATAGAATCTGGGAATTTATTTCTCATGGTGAGTTACATTTATTATTTAAATTTTTCATATTATTCGAATGTGTATTCTATGTCAAATACAATCCTCAAAAGCTTTTATACTTTAATAGACTCATTCCTTCAATATTTCACAGGAATATTTTCTATGCACTATCAGAATTTTTGTTTTGTATATTTCTGTTACGAAGCTTACCTTAGCTATCCTTTGGTTAGCAATGAAGTAAATTGTAAAGAAAATTTATACAACTATTAGATACCAGCAGAATGTAATGCATTTTCTGGCCCGCTACGGCCTTCGTCAGCATTCTTTGTATCTTATTACTGGATAGTGCTTATTGTAAATTTTTTTTTTTTTTTATGTATTTAACTTAATTATTTTAACAAATAGAATCTGGGAATTTATTTCTCATGGTGAGTTACATTTATTATTTAAATTTTTCATATTATTCGAATGTGTATTCTATGTCAAATACAATCCTCAAAAGCTTTTATACTTTAATAGACTCATTCCTTCAATATTTCACAGGAATATTTTCTATGCACTATCAGAATTTTTGTTTTGTATATTTCTGTTACGAAGCTTACCTTAGCTATCCTTTGGTTAGCAATGAAGTAAATTGTAAAGAAAATTTATACAACTATTAGATACCAGCAGAATGTAATGCATTTTCTGGCCCGCTACGGCCTTCGTCAGCATTCTTTGTATCTTATTACTGGATAGTGCCTATTGTAAATTTTTTTTTTTTTATGTATTTAACTTAATTATTTTAACAAATAGAATCTGGGAATTTATTTCTCATGGTGAGTTACATTTATTATTTAAATTTTTCATATTATTCGAATGTGTATTCTATGTCAAATACAATCCTCAAAAGCTTTTATACTTTAATAGACTCATTCCTTCAATATTTCACAGGAATATTTTCTATGCACTATCAGAATTTTTGTTTTGTATATTTCTGTTACGAAGCTTACCTTAGCTATCCTTTGGTTAGCAATGAAGTAAATTGTAAAGAAAATTTATACAACTATTAGATACCAGCAGAATGTAATGCATTTTCTGGCCCGCTACGGCCTTCGTCAGCATTCTTTGTATCTTATTACTGGATAGTGCCTATTGTAAATTTTTTTTTTTTTTTATGTATTTAACTTAATTATTTTAACAAATAGAATCTGGGAATTTATTTCTCATGGTGAGTTACATTTATTATTTAAATTTTTCATATTATTCGAATGTGTATTCTATGTCAAATACAATCCTCAAAAGCTTTTATACTTTAATAGACTCATTCTGATAGTGCATAGAAAATATTCCTGTGAAATATTGAAGGAATGAGTCTATTAAAGTATAAAAGCTTTTGAGGATTGTATTTGACATAGAATACACATTCGAATAATATGAAAAATTTAAATAATAAATGTAACTCACCATGAGAAATAAATTCCCAGATTCTATTTGTTAAAATAATTAAGTTAAATACATAAAAAAAAAAAAAAATTTACAATAGGCACTATCCAGTAATAAGATACAAAGAATGCTGACGAAGGCCGTAGCGGGCCAGAAAATGCATTACATTCTGCTGGTATCTAATAGTTGTATAAATTTTCTTTACAATTTACTTCATTGCTAACCAAAGGATAGCTAAGGTAAGCTTCGTAACAGAAATATACAAAACAAAAATTCTGATAGTGCATAGAAAATATTCCTGTGAAATATTGAAGGAATGAGTCTATTAAAGTATAAAAGCTTTTGAGGATTGTATTTGACATAGAATACACATTCGAATAATATGAAAAATTTAAATAATAAATGTAACTCACCATGAGAAATAAATTCCCAGATTCTATTTGTTAAAATAATTAAGTTAAATACATAAAAAAAAAAATTTACAATAGGCACTATCCAGTAATAAGATACAAAGAATGCTGACGAAGGCCGTAGCGGGCCAGAAAATGCATTACATTCTGCTGGTATCTAATAGTTGTATAAATTTTCTTTACAATTTACTTCATTGCTAACCAAAGGATAGCTAAGGTAAGCTTCGTAACAGAAATATACAAAACAAAAATTCTGATAGTGCATAGAAAATATTCCTGTGAAATATTGAAGGAATGAGTCTATTAAAGTATAAAAGCTTTTGAGGATTGTATTTGACATAGAATACACATTCGAATAATATGAAAAATTTAAATAATAAATGTAACTCACCATGAGAAATAAATTCCCAGATTCTATTTGTTAAAATAATTAAGTTAAATACATAAAAAAAAAAAATTTACAATAGGCACTATCCAGTAATAAGATACAAAGAATGCTGACGAAGGCCGTAGCGGGCCAGAAAATGCATTACATTCTGCTGGTATCTAATAGTTGTATAAATTTTCTTTACAATTTACTTCATTGCTAACCAAAGGATAGCTAAGGTAAGCTTCGTAACAGAAATATACAAAACAAAAATTCTGATAGTGCATAGAAAATATTCCTGTGAAATATTGAAGGAATGAGTCTATTAAAGTATAAAAGCTTTTGAGGATTGTATTTGACATAGAATACACATTCGAATAATATGAAAAATTTAAATAATAAATGTAACTCACCATGAGAAATAAATTCCCAGATTCTATTTGTTAAAATAATTAAGTTAAATACATAAAAAAAAAAAAAATTTACAATAGGCACTATCCAGTAATAAGATACAAAGAATGCTGACGAAGGCCGTAGCGGGCCAGAAAATGCATTACATTCTGCTGGTATCTAATAGTTGTATAAATTTTCTTTACAATTTACTTCATTGCTAACCAAAGGATAGCTAAGGTAAGCTTCGTAACAGAAATATACAAAACAAAAATTCTGATAGTGCATAGAAAATATTCCTGTGAAATATTGAAGGAATGAGTCTATTAAAGTATAAAAGCTTTTGAGGATTGTATTTGACATAGAATACACATTCGAATAATATGAAATATTTTCTTTAAAGTTAAAGGAGCCAACAACAATAAAAGAAGTCAAACATTTTTTAAATCAACACCTTTTTTCTTTTTCTGATAATAAGGAATGGCATTAGAAAAAAAGGGATAAGAAACAGCTGCTGCAAATACCCGAGTTGGTTGTTTGGAATAAACACTTTTACAACATTTTACTGTTAGGCAGACACTTTATGGGTGCATGACCAATTTGTAGACGAACACACATAATTAAGTGTAATTTTATTTCACAAATGCAACTAATCAAGACCAAGATCAGGGTATGATTAAGACAATTTAAGAAATTTATTGTAACTGAAGATTCTTATCAGCTACAATGACAAATTAATTTTACTCGTATAAAACATGTGTGGTAACATGTTTAGACTTAGAAAATTGTTGCTGTTGCACAACATATACCCAACAAACACGCAGGTTGGATTTCAATTTGAAAATTATTTGAACTACAACCTTTTCTCCAGCGACAAACGTTTGATAACGATTCGAAAATCAAAGCTCTCCATTTTCAACTGGCTTGCAAACGTTTTTACAAATTTTTTTTAAATGTATGTAAAAAATGTTTTTTTTTTAAGTTAAATTAATTATTTATTTAAATAAACTGTCAACGAAACATTTGGCGCCATAACTGCTGTTGAACGATGAAATAAATAGCGTTCTTTCCGTCCATAAATTATTTGTTAAGACGAAGTACTTGGCTTCTTCTTATTTTGTCAATGGTCTGCGTAGCACCGCGATCATACAACAAGCTTATATTTTCTTTACTTTTCCGTTTTATTTTTATTCGCATTAGTACTTATTGTAACGCAATTTTTTTACACACAAGTAATTACCTATATTTTTTCACAAGAAATTAAGTTTTTCTTAAGTCGAATTCACTTCAGTTAATAGGTATGTATGTAATTTGTCTTTAATTGTAAAACACATTGAACTTTAATCGCTATTTTTTAATAAGAATTTACATTTATTTTTCGCTTTAGTGTTGTCAAGTTTATTATTATTATTATCAATTTGAATTCAAATGTCAAATCAAACAATTGAAAATAATTTGAGAATTGTGCTTGATATCAAATAACAGTAATTTTATATCAAACGTTTGACTTCGGGTTTGTTGGGTAGTGTTAACTAAAATAACCAATTAATTTTGTTTTTAATTTAAACATCTGTTTTTATATAGAGTAATCAGAAACGATTTTGTGTTTGGAAAGTACCTATCATCAATACATACATATTTATGTACATATATATTTTTTTAAATTTTTCTTTTAAACAAAACCCAAGAATTGTATTATTTAAAATGTTAGAAATATTTTAAACATATGTTGGTAGTCTTTAAGAAATAAAACAAAAAGGACTTTCCTAATTTAACTTACATTTGTTGCATATGACATGAATTTTCAGTTTTCATTCTCTAAATTCTTATTAGTAAAAAAAAATCGAAATGACTATGAGTTTTTACAAACACACAAAGCAGGAGACGAATTTGCCCTAAAATAAAGTTTTATAAAAGAAAAGGTATTTTAAGCTTCTTTAACAATTGTGTTTTCTTCTATCTTATTTTTACTAAAGTATTTTATATATATTTTCCTTTCGTTTTTTGAACAAAAATGTAACTTAAGTTTTTTTAAAAATCGAGAGCTTATTCCTCTTCAGCAACAACTTATATGAAATTGTATTGGCAAACGTTTTCGTGCAAACACCAAGTTAAAATGTTGCTGTCGTTGTGAATGTGTCCACAAGGATTTAAGCTGAAAAACAATTAAAAATGTTATATTACGATACCTGTTTCAGACTATGCGACGTTTCACTGCAACAATATTCGTATTTATACCCACACCCAATAGTGGAGAGAATATTATGCATTTGTGCTGATGTGTGTAACACCACCTTAAAGTATATCGCTCGAATCAGAATCACCTTCTGATGTCCGTCCGGCTGGCTGGCAGGCTGGCTGTCCATGTAACCTTGTGCGCAAAGTACAGGGCGAAATTTTGGAGATAATTCGATAAAATTTCGGTCATAGGTTCTTATTGGCACAAGCACCAATCCTGTTGAAAATGGGCCGAATCGAGGGAAGATAGGGGAAAATTTCTTCCTCTCAGAAGCTATCAAACTGATTTTAATGAAATTTAAAACATAGATAGGGCCATATATATATGGACACAAAAGGTATGCATTTTTTAAAAAATTGGACCACGAGGGGAGATAGGGTAAATTTCTGCCTCTCAAACCGATAGATCCATATCTATATGGGCACATAAGCTATACATTTTTCAAAAATAGGACCACAAAACTCGTGTTATTAACATAAATAATTTTGTTTTATTATAATCATAAAATAAAAATGATTTCATAAACTAAAAAAATGTTTGTTTTCTTTTTAGAAATTACACAAAAATATTAGGGTTCAAAAATTAATCAAATTTTTAAATTATTCAGAAAGTGGTAACACTAACCTTGGTATTAATCTATTCCAAAATGTATTTGTTTAGGTCTGCCCGACTCTACAACAATATTACAATACAAAAAACAACACGAATTTTGTGTGTGTAATACCATTTTGTATGTATCAAAAACTTACGATCGCATTAAAAAGAGACAAAAACGTGTATGTGTGTGTGGCTAAAACCCAAAATCAAAATTTAAAAAACTTTTGACAGCTTTAGAGTGTAGGCACTAATATATCTAAAACATCTGGTTACTTGCGCAGTCCTTCCTAAATAGACCTTGCTATGTTCATTGTATGTTCATTCAACCAGTGTTGCCACGAACAACAAAAAAATGTTGTTACCAAAATTAAAAGAAACCAAGTGAAAACAATTTTTTTAAATAAATTCTATCTTTATTTGTTATTTTCTTATTCCGTTTGTATGTAATCCTATAAAGTATATATATTCTGGTTCGTTATGAGAAGAGAAGTTCAAATCCGGTTGTCCGTGTGTATGTTGAAATGGGTTTTCAGGAAACCCCAGAAATGATGGGGACTATATTGACATATATATATATATATATATATATATATATATTTTATTTATATATATTTGAAGCAAACTTCACACCGTCACCCAGAGACCAATATGGTCCATTGTGACGCCTAAGATAGTGAAATGATTATGGTATAATAGTAAGGATAAAAGCACAGGAAGAATGTACTTTTCTTCTTTAAAAGTGCTATTAATTTAACGAAGGCAAATTTAATATAAGGTGGTGGCTAACTCTACAACAATAACAAGTTAGTTGCAAAATTTTTGTAAAAATTTAACTTCCCACACGTTTTTTCACATAAAAATTTGTAGTTTGTTAAATTCGCATTGAATTAAACGTAATAAAAATGCTTCTACAATAAACGAAGTGTTTGTTATAATTTTAACTATTAAAAAGTTAACAAAATTAAAAAAGTGCACATGTACACAAAAAAATATCCAAAACGGCAACGCTGCATTCATCCCGTGTATACAACTGTGAGTTTAACTTTAGCAAAGTGAGATACATTCATTTAGTTCGAATTTGTCTGGCAACGTGAGATGTTTATAGATGAAATTTGTATCTTCTAAATTATAAAACGGTGGTGCGCATGTGTACAGTTTCTTTTTTCTAAATTCTAAGTAGAAAAAAGTCGATATTTATACGAAAATAACGAGAAAAAAGTAACTTAATAGTGCTTATTTGTAATTAAAAAAAATCACACAAAAACAACGTTTGATTTGAATTGTAAAATGAATTAACGTTAAATGAACCGAGTTTATTAAGTTTAATTGTGAATTTATTTGAGTTAAACAACAACAACACATTTAGTAGATATTTAATAATGATAATAATAAAATATACAAGTGCACAAGTGATTAAATGCAACAACAATCTTTATTTATTATTTGTATATGCTATAAATTGTTGTTGCTTATAGTGATTTGTTGTAAATAAGTTGTAGTAAAATCAAACGAAAAACAAAATTAATAACAATATAGCGAAAAAACAAAAAGTGCAAAAAAGTAAAATTCAAATAGTAAATGCAATAATTCAGTTGCATTCACATTCCTACAAGAATAATAAATTAAATAAAGTACCTAGAACAACATAAATATTGTAATTAAAATTCCTACCATTCATTGCATTAGATTGATAACTCCCTGTCTTCTATAAATCTCTTAAAGTAAAAATACTACAACAATTTGACATATTGATCTTTTTGTTGTTGCTGGTTTTTAAAAAAGCAATATTCTAAATCTAGACTCTGAAGGATTTATATTTACGTATGTATGTATGTACATGTGTATATGCATTATAAATAAACTCAAACGACGCCAACAACAGCAACATTTGAATAATTTTTTATTTTGTGGCAGCATTTTTCTTTTATGGTAAGTTTTTTTTTTTGTCATTTGTGATCTTGTAAACAAAAATGTAATTTTAAGGGAAAATTTCGAACGAAAACAAATTGTAGCACGCACTGAAATTCCTAGAGATGGATGTTGTTATAATAGCTATCCTGAACAAATTTTTAGGGCGTGAAAACAATTAATATACAGCTATTTTTACTGAAACTCTTACCCATCCAACGGAAAAAACACAATGTATAAGTTTTCCGCTCTAAAAGATTTAGTTGTCTTTGGAAATGGTCTTGAATTCCCTTTCTTAAAAAGACACTTGCAAAAAATTATAAACAATTTAAAATCGATAATATCGTTGACAGTACCTTAAAAATTGTTTCGAATACATATTCTTCTTATTTTCTGTCTACCTATATTCTTTTAAATTTTATACATATGGGCATTTCCATAAGATTGTCAACCACGGTTAAAAAAATTAAATCTCTTAAAACTTTTCTTAAAATATGGTAGAAAAAAACACTCAATCTTTACTATGCACTGCATAAGTACCTCTGCATAGTCTGCTTAGAATGCAGAGGTACTTATAACCATAATTATCATTGGGAATTGTCTTAAAGGGTCATAAAAGTCAGATTTTCCAAAAATGGGTCACAAAAAAATGGTATTTGAAAGTAAATAAGAATAAGAAAATTGAAAAAGCTGCCTCAGTTTTTATTAAAACTTAAGAAATAAATATTAAAAAAACTTAAATATACAAACATTTAGCCATTTTTTTTGGCATTATTGAAACAAAATATAATTAAAATTATTTTTTATTTTTTTAATGAAAAATTAATGTTAAAACACCAATAATCTTAAACCTTTTTCTTCTTCAAGTCTTAAATTGAATAAATAAGAACATTTAAAAAAATTGTTTTAAGAAATGCTTTTCTTAAAAAAGAACATTTAAAAAAAATGTTGCCCCCCCCCCTAGATTTTATCCTGGCTACGCCCATGTATTCGTGTATTGTCATCGGGAATATGTATGCCTGCAAAGTTTCATCCGTTTGCATTGAGTTAAATTTAACGTTACAAGATTTGATTTTCCGAAGTGAAGCTAAAGAAAAGGTTTTAAAAAGGGTCAGGTTTTTTTAAGCATTTAAAAAAATAAGACCAAGTTTTTTATTACAAGCCAAAAACATATTTTTCGGGCAGGTAGGACTCACAAAACTTAGTTCATTTATTAATATTTTAAGTTATTCATTAAATAAGAAATCTGTATATGTGTGGCGCAAAATAGAAGGGGACCTAAGGGTTTTGTTCAGGAGAGCCATTTTATACGTGTATCTTTGGTGTACCATCACTAAACGTGTTCGTATTGGTCTCATTTGAAAGCGACACATCTCAACCTTGTTGCGCAACCTTGAAAACGCGCGTCCTTACCTCTTGTTTTGTATAATTGGTTTTTACTGTTCCCTTTACCTTACTGGTCCCTTTCTCTTTGCGCTGTTACATATGAGTTATGTTTTTATTCTTAGGGAAATTGTACTTTACTATCGTAAAGTAAATTTAGAATGCGTAAAAAAACGTTTTAACAAGTTTTTACGCATGCTTACTACTTTTTAGAAATGTTCGTTCTATATTCTGTTATTAAATTTTCACTTGAAGTCCGTTCTTCCAGAACCGTTTCGGAAAAATTAAGAGACGAAAGCATGTAATCGCAAGTTTCTACTTTGAACCTGATCCAAAATATATTTTTAAGCAATGCTAATTTCGAAATTACTTAAGCTAAAGCACTTCTTTGGGGTATAAAAAACCAATGCTACGTATTTATTTAAATTTGAGTAAAATTATTTCCGTTCAATCTGTTTTTTTAATTTTCCACCTCAAACTTAAACTTTTTCCCATTTGGCTTCTAACGTTTCGTCATTTATCTTTCGTTCTTATAACTTAAATTTGTTCACAAAAACCTCTATTTTAAAAAGTATGTCTTAAATTCGGAAACAATGTTAATATAATATATATCTTGTTTGGATTTTAAAAATACGGGTTCCAAAAATCTTAAAAACATTCATTCTCAAATCTTTTTTTTTTATTTATAATTGATACGAAAAGGGAATTGATTTAAAATAATACAAAAGCGTACTTTAAAAAGGGTTATAAAAGTGGCAAGGGCTACACAACAGCGTAAAATGTGCCTGTTTAGGGACACAATAAAAGCTGCCTGCGAAATGAACGTTTTTATTACCAAAGTTATGTTCGCACCTAACAAATGTTTGATGAAAAATCCAAAAAAAAAAAAAACGTGACCAGTAAATTGATCAAACTTAAGCTTTTTTTTAAAAAATTTCTATTGATTTACTAAAATTAATTTGTACGAAGATTTTTGATCTAGGCGAACTTTTTCTAAAAGCAAATAATTTTTTAATAAATCTAGTGGTTACGTGTAGTACGTCAAATATTGAATAGGTGTGAATATAGCTTTACAAAAGCTGCTACAGTAGTATTGCCAATAATCAAAATGTAAGTGCTATTTCTAAAAATGGTCGAAAAGTTGCACGAAATAGTTAAAAAATTTAAAAAGGGTAATAAAAAAGGCTCAAAAAAGATTATCAAGAGCGTCGAAAAAGGTTTATTTTGGTTTAGTATCACAGCTGTAAAAATAAGGGTTTAAACTTATTAACTCTTTCATTCATTTTAAGAAATTGCACAAATTGAAAAATTTTTACTGGCGATTAAATTCAGATTTTGGTAACATTTCAATTATATTTTTAAAATGATGTTACAACAACCATGCACAAGATCCATGAGGAAATGCCAAATACATACGTATGTAGTTAGATTGGCGGTATATTTTTTGGTTTGTTTTGGATGATATTTAATGTCACGTACGTGGTGCAAAACATTATTTGTCGTCGTCATTATTTGTATTTTATCAGTCGCAAGTGTTCCAAAAGAAAAGTTTAATGCAAAATGTTTGCCGCAAACAAATACATTGATCAATCAGATTAAATTGGTATAATGAAAATTTTATAAGCTTTTAAAGGTTGTCCCGTATGATATTGTAAGTACGACAAATGCAACTGCATGTATTATCTTATAATGTTGGTATTGAGATTAAATTTGGTACAAACATATTTGATTGCAATCTAAATCATCTAACCAAAATTGGAATAGGTCCATATTTGACCACAGCTTCCATACAAATATTACTTAATGCCATATTTTCCTTATAAATCTTGTTATTAATAGGCTTTTTACACTGATTAACATCTAACATCTACCATCAAACAAAAATGTCACCGTTTTTTAAAAAAAAAATTTTTTTAAATTAAAAACATTTTTTCTCACAAAAGTGCCAAAATTTTAAAAAAAAAATGAAAAATGTATTTTAAGTTCAATTTGTTTAAAAATATAAAAAATGCTTAACAAAAAAACATTGCTATAAAAGATAAACTTGACAAATGGTAGCGCTGCTTTCAAAACAAACTTCTTTTTGCCAGTGATGCCACAATAATAATATAACTTATTGCCACTTTTCTTGTGATGACACTAAAATAATCGAAAGATGTAGAATGGAATAAAATGAGATAGGAACATCTTTTAAAGATGTCGAAAGATGTTGGTTTTTAGCCTATGTATTTCTTATGGAAAGATGTTAACATCTTCGCAAATGGTGGCGAATTGATGGTTGATCAGTGTAAAAAGGCTATAACGTAACAATTGGCGACAATAAATTTTACGATAGCTACTATGTCATGTGCTGGTAGGTCCAAAACTGCCGTAGGTCCCATATAAATCCCCTTGCTAAGATAAATCAAGAGCAAACAAATCTCATATAGATGAAGATATTTAATTAATATTCGGCACAAATAACTTGTAAATGGTTCTTAAACTGATAACATAATTTCGTTGTGGCGGGTCCATGATTGGTCAGGAGTGTCGAAGAGTATACAGCGATTTTCATCACATACATACATACCTAATACCATAGATTACCCTAATACCAAATAAATAAATAATAATTTTAGAAGACAAAAAAAAATAAGTCAAAATTTTCAAACTTTGTGCGTTCTTAATCAGCCCAAAAAACTGTCGCATTAAGCATTTCGAACATATTACTGCTTTTTTCTCATTTATTCATGATTCTTTGCTGAACAACGCTTTACACTCCTTTAATTAAAGCGTTAAGGTAGCACGCGTTAATTCGTCGATATGAAAAATTGCAAGTTACACAAGCTGTCAGCTGTTTTTTATTTGTTTACTTATTTGTACATTGAAAACGGATTCGAAAGTATATCAAGATTTTATTATTTTATTGAATTTATTCTTGCTATTTAAATATTGTATGTTTTTTAAGCTCTTCAATAAGTTTTTCTTTCATGATTCACAAATTTGTTAAATTATTCTTTTTATTGTCAGCTGATTACTTGTCAAAAATACACAACGCGTTAAAAAGTTCAAAGTTAATCCACTTTCTGGCGCAAACGCGTTGACATATTTTGCATGTAGCTTGTTCTATGAAAATACACTAGTTTAACATTTTTTGACAGAAGTCTACAGAGTGCGCGCTTATCATCATTTGTAATATAAATCAAGAATTTTAGAGACCTTTAAGGGCACAATACACTGTCAAATTGCTTGACATCAAAGCGAATTGACTCATGTACGTGTGCTTGACGTAATATCATAATAAGTTCGATTTTCCATCCAGTATCGTCGGTGTTACTCATATAAATACATTTTCAATAAAATGTACTGCCAAAGCGCTTGATGGATGAATTTGATCAATGTATTTGGCCTTTTTTCTCCTGTCGGCCAGAGTTTAGGAACTTTGATCTGTTCTATTGCTGCATCTGTAGTTCAAAGTTAATAAATTTTAAATCATTGGCTTCTTTATTCAAGTTTTAACTGAGAGAAAAACATTTATTTTAATCATATTTAGTTTCTATTCAGTTCTGATCCACTTTTATGTGCTATTTTTTCTCTGTCTACTCGTACTCTTTATCTTCTGAACTTTGATTTTATTAATTAAAATTCTATGACTTTTAAGTGTTTGTTTTCCATCGATACTAAAACTGGATTTAAGTTCAAGAACTTGGAAATGTAATTAATTTCATTTGTATTCAAACGAAAGCAATTAAGTTTTTTTCAGTGTTATCGGGAAAAAAAGTATTAAAGATAATGTGTAAAATTATTAATGAAGTTGTATGTACCTGTTTGAATTCTAAACAAATTTACACTCATTTTACTATTCCCATTCCTATGGACTCAATAATTTAATAATGTGGGAAAGTATTAAGAAAATAATAAAAGTGTTATATAAGAATTGTAAAATCGTATTGATTTGATAGATTTTCGAGCTGGTCATAAAAATAGACAATGATTTGTTTAAAAGTTGAAATGAACAACAACGGCGAGACAAAAAATTAATTTATGCAAATTTATGGTTGTATACTTTTAAATGTTTTCAATAGCTAATCCCATCTTTCTCTCGAACACAAAAAGCTAGTATTTAATTCAATACTGGTGGTGTTCATTCCATGCATATGATAAACATCTAATTTTCTCTATAATTTAATCTTTTGTTGTTAATAAAAAAAAAATAATAAAAGTTACTATTCTTATTGTTTTTTTTTTTTTTTGGGTATTGGGTATGTATACTTAAGTATTTTTATAATAAAAAAATGTTATTCTTTTACATAATCAAACATTTTGAAATATATATAAACTTTTACAACAATTTCTACAAATAGCTTTTCACCTAAACTTTCTCAATTTAAGCCTTTTTAACTCCAGATCATAAAAATTTAAATTATTTCAACATAACGTGGGCTTACGTAAATATAACAAACGCATATTTTTCATATTTTTATTTCTGAGGAATAAACAAAATTCCAAAAATAGTTTTTGTTTTCTAAGAAAAAAAAACTCAAAAATAATTTTTATTTCCTTAGGAATAAAAAAAAAATCACAAAATAATCGGTAAAGTTCAAGGAGAATTAACTACCTGTCGAAACGTGGTGTCGAAACGGCATCTGATTTTGACAGTTCGAGCTTATTTGTTTTGATTTGTTAGTGTTTTGCTAATAATGGTTGACATTTCGAGCTAATCAAACTAACAATGCAATGGAAAACACCCTGTGTTGTTTCTGTTGTTTTTGGATTGTTGTAGTTCCGACACCACCTGTAGTTAAATGCGCCTTGGTAAAGTTGAAATTTTTTTAATAAAACTTATGTGCTGTTTGTTTTCACAACCCAAGTGATTGAACGTGTAATAAAACTTATATGAAAAGCACTAATTTTTTTTTTTGCTACACTTGTAGTGTGAAAACTGTGCATTAAAAAAATAAAAAAATTCAATGCATCTAAAAGTACTAAGGATAATCTTTAAGTCTTTTTAGTTTAAATTTGAAAAATAATCGTTATTTGCAGTCGCTGGGTTAAAACTTTTTATTTAGAAAACAATTAATCAAACGTTAAAAAGAAGGTATCAAATATGTATCGGGTGATTTTTTAAGAGCTATAGGAAAGTTTAAAAAAAACACATAAAATTCAGGCATGAAATCTTTTTTTGAATCGATAGTACGGTCCATATAATTTAATGTTTGAATGCATGAAATCTTTATTTGAATCGATAGTACGGTCCATTTAATTTAATGTTTGAAGATTATTTCATGCAAATGTTGACCGTGACTGCGCCTCAAATGGTCCATCCGCTTAGTCCAATTTTGGCATACTCTTTCCAACATTTCGGCCGGTATCTCATGAATAAATGCTTCAATGTTATCTTCCAATGCGTGAATTGAAGCGGGTATGTGTGTATAGACATGAGCTTTAACAAAGCCCCACAAAAAATAGTCTAAAGGCGTTAAATCGCACGATCTAGGCGGCCAATTGACCGGTCCCGAACGTGAAATAAAATGTTCACCGAACTCGCCTCTCAATAAGTCCATTGTTAAGCGTGCTGTGTGGCTCGTGGCACCGTCTTGTTGAAACCACATGTCAAGCTCTTGCATTTTGGGCAAAAAAAATAAATGGATATCATCTCACGGTAGCGCTCACCATTCACAGTACCGTTACGATTCGCATCATCTTTGAAGAAGTACGGTCCAATGATGCCACCAGCCCATAAACCGCACCAAACTGTGACATTTTCTGGATGCATTGGTAGCTTTTGCAATACTTCTGGCTGATCTTCACTCCAAAATCGACAATTCTGCTTATTAACGTACCCATTGAGCCAAAATTGAGCTGACCATAAAATGGAAGAAGCGCGCGATGAACTTCTCTTAAATAGCACGCATTTTGATAATAAAATTCAATAATTTGCAAGCGTTGTTCGTTTGTAAGACGATTCGTGGTTAAATTATAGACCAAACTGAAGACGTTTGACAGTGAAACAAAACACGAAACGTGCGTCAGCTGTTTAAACCAGTGTTGTCAAAAAGATAATAGCTAAAAAATCATCCGATAGTATGAAATAACAGTTATTTTGTTTGTTGTGTCACAATTCCCTAACACATTTTTTGCCAACATTTTGCGAATTACCTTAAGGGCCAAATAGTGTAGTTTAAGCAGTTTGACAACTAATAAATTTTAAAGGCCGATGTTGATTTTGAATAAAACACAAATTATTTAGGAAATGTTTGTCATTTCTTTTGTTATGATAACATTGGTATGGTTCAACTATGTATGGAACAAAATATCGGCCAAATGGCCGCCGCGACCTCGATGGTCCAAAATTTCGATGGCGCTGAGGCATAATTGAGGTTCTATGCCGTTAGTGTGCCGAATTATCTCATCCCTTAGCTCTTGAATTGTAACTGGCTTATCGACGTACACCTTTTCTTTCAAAGAACTCCAAAGAAAGATGTCCAGCGGTGTCAAATCACATGATCTTGGCGGCCAATAGACATCGCCAGCACGTGAGATAACACGGCCATTGAATTTGTCGAGCAAAAGAGCCACATATCGTCCACATGCATATCTTCCAATTCGGATCATAACAAGTTCGTTATCATCTCACGTTAGCGAACAACATTCACAGTAACTGCCTGACCGGCCTCATTTTGGAAAAATACGGCCCGATTATGCCACCAGCCCATAAACCGCACCAAACAGTCACTCTTTGTGGGTGCATTGGTTTTTCGACAATCATTCTTGGATTACCTTTCCTCCAAATGCGGCAATTCTGCTTATTGACGAATCCACTAAGGTGAAAATGTGCCTCATCACTGAATCACGAAGTTCACGATATGCATTTTGATTTGAACGCCCATTTTCATTAAAAGCCTGAATAACTTTAACGCGTTGCTCGATTGTGTATCTTTCCATGGTTCAAATTGAGTTAGTCTGGAATTGAGAAATGTCAAATGAAATGCAGAAAAAACTTGACGTTTAGGTGTGGTTCACATTCAACATCAGCCCTTAAAATTTAACCACCCTTTACAACAAGTTATTTGTTTGAATATTAAACAAATTTAAAATACCTATTTCCACAAACTTGCTTCAAACAAAATAACGTGATATACATATTTACAGCGGCTAGACATGAATATTACTTGTCGTTTTTTCCAAAAAGTAAAAAAAATCAAATTTTGAGTTAATACCCGCTTTATGATCAAGTGCGACATGTTTGCTTAACCGTTTGTGCGGTTCGCTTGGCCCTTTGTTCTCAAATTTTAACGTTTACCGAACTTCAAAGCGATGAATATCAATAGTGGCGGGGTCAAAACCAAACTTGTTGTGTACCAAGTTCTTAATTAGTGTTATCACATGGAGCTATAAAGGGTTAAGTTCTTTGCCAATACTATGCTTATGTTAATATAATTATAAGTATTATGCAATGTAAACATACATATAATTTGAAATTTCTTTTTGATTATGTGTTTATTGCCCACAAATTTATTTCACTTCTTTTAATTTGCAATAAAAACCCCCATTTTGATATTCGAAAAAATGTGACAGAAAGCGAAATAAACTTTTTTTTTTATTGGCAGCAAATCAATGTAAAAGAAAATACAAAGTTGAAAACACCTTCACTTGATTGTGTGTGTGCATAATACAATTTGTATTTTAAAATTTGATCAAATTAATTTTATAAAACCGTTTCTAATAAAATAAAAAATAAACTGCGCACAGGTTTGTCATTTCCGTTACTTTTTCGCCAATTAAATAAAATTTTTAATTATTTAACTGCACAGGGTGGTTTCTATTTATTTTGACTCTGAAACATTTTTCAGAATTGTGATTGCCAATCTGAATAAAACCCTTGAAAGAATAGTTCTATTTGAAATTTTCTCGCACAATTAAGATTTTAATATTTAAATTTACCATTCTTTTAAACGGCTCATCTTAAAATAATATTTAAGCTTAATATTTTGTTTAGTTAATTCCTTAATTATTTTATTCACATAGAATGTACAATTCCTTTGAATGATTCAAATGATTGAAACTCATGTCTATTACATTTTTATTAGTTTTGTTTTTCTAATGTAATCTAATTCCCATACTAAACTTCTTTTCTGTCAACTTCAAGTTGAATGTTTTAAAAAAATTTTTATTCAATTTACAAAAAAAAAAATAGAATTTAAAACAATTATTAATGCTACATTAAGCTTTGCCGAGTCTTATACACCCTTCACCACAGTATAATTACGGTGACCAATCTTTCTGATGTTGAGTTCTAAACATATCAACCTTAAGACTTTTTCCATGTGTCCCACTTGAAGTGAGAGTTGCCGTATAACTATGTATGTATGTTCTCACTTATATGACTTATTGAGTAATAACAATAGGTATAACAGGTCCATTTTTACCTAGCCCTCATCCAAAAAAATTTTCGGAAATACTGATTAGGTAATATGTAATTACGTCTGTCTTCGATCATAAGTTAACTGAAACTGTCAATATTTGAGGGATGAGAGATCATCGATAAATGAAAAGAATAACGATTAAGGTAACACAAACGATAAATTCGTTTTTAAGATAATCGTTGATGGCAGATGTGCCCCTATGGCGAATGGCTCCCCTTCTACCCTGCTTCGAATTAATTGTTGTGCAGAAGTTCTGATACATTCCATTTTGTATATTAATTGTGATTGTAAATTTCATCATCTGTTTTGCTTTTTTTTTTAAGAAACTAGTTTTTTCCTAAAAGAATTTTTTTGGAAATAATTAACTTTTTTATTTCACATTTTTGCCAAAAAAAAAAATACTCATTAGCAAAAAGTTAAAAATGATGCAAACTTTCGTTTTAATATAGTTTGCTTATGGTGTCATGGTAAAAGCAAAGTTAATTAACAATTAATTGTGGTCTATTCGGGTGTGCCGAATCTTTAATACCCTTCATCGAGAGTTAGAATATTTAATATTTAAATCTTCACAAAATTTAATTGTGTGATTGCTAGTCTTATGAAACTATTACGGACCAAATTTTACTATAAAAGCATTATTTGTTACAGTTTTAGGGGCGTACTTAAGTGTTTACCGAGATTAGACTTTTTAAGATTTTTCAACCGGATGGTGTTGAATTCGTGAATTCGTTAGGTTTGTTTCTTAAAAACGGTATGAAAATGAGAAATTTTGACCAGAATGTACTAATAAAGTGACCTTACAAGCGCAGCTGTTTGCAGTGATTTTCTTCGTGTGTGATGTTTGATGTAATTTTTTTTTTTTTGTTTATTTACTTTTTTAATAAGGCATTTTGACATTTGCCGTCTCAATTCTAGCAACAAAATGCCTGTTGTTTTTTCTCGAATTACATTAACATTAACATTTGATGTATAATTCTAATGTCAAACAAAAAAGTGTACAAATGGAATGCAATACAAATAAAATATGTTATTACAAAATTAAAGAGTATTTAGTGGCGATTTTTTGGGTTAAATAAAATAATTGTTTGGGTATACAATTTAAAAAACATCTCACAACCCTGCTTGACGCACATATTAAGGTAGCTGAGTCAAAATTACTCAAGGACCCAGAGTATATATGTATTTATGGTGTCTAAGATAAATTTTAAAAAAAGTTTCACACAGAATGACAAACTAATCATACCCTCATTCACCTCACGTGGTGGCTTTTGGTTAATTATATCAACCAACTTAATGGTTTTTTTCATAATTTTTCTTAAAGATTCTTTTAGAAACTTTCTCTAAAAAATATTGATATTTATAAATTGTGATTGGAAATAAAAAATCGTTAATCGTTATTTAAAAATTTTACTATTTTCACAAAATTAAGTAAGACGACAACAACATTTAGCAACAGGAAAATGTTGCAATTTCGAAGTGCAACTTGCAACAGCTAAAAAATGTTTTAACTAAACATTATCATGATATTTCTTTGAATTAAAAAAGGTGTGTATGATTGACTGTGTGTATGCTAGTTCGTCTGTTGTGTTTTCTTTTGTTTTTGTTTATAAACATGTTGGTTCGTAAATTTGTTCACTCATTTTATGTTTATGGCATTATGCACTTTATTCAGTTTCCGTTCTTTTTATTTTTTTGTTCAAGACTATTGTTATAGGTTGTTGTTGTTATTTCTATTACAATTTTCTGTGTCGTTTAGTTTTTTAACTCAACGTTTGCTGTATGTAGTTGTATTAAATTTGAACTTCTTTACTCTCTTTGCAATTAACAAAATAATTAGTATAATTACTAAATTATACAAATTACATTAACGACATTATTTGTTGGGCTTATTTGCTGTTGACAACAACAACAACAACTTTAATAAAAATAGTAAGTAACAATTATAAAAATATGTACCAGTCAGTGACTGACTACTCGAGAATAAAACGAAAAAAAAGGCAATTAAAATGGTAAAAAACTTGCAACAAAAGACCTCAACCACAAAAACAAAAATTTTGTAAAAAAAAAACCAAAACATAATAATTACATAAAACAAATGAAATTTCTTTAATACAGGTAATGTATTAACATTTTGTTGTTTTTTCATTTCGATTACTTTATTTAACTCTCTTAAGTAAATACATACAGTCGGGTCTCGATTATCCGTTAGCCGGTAACCCCGATTAACCGTGGTGGCCAAATATCAGTCTATTGTTTTTTGTTTGCTATGTTTTCAAATTGTTTGCTTCGATTAACCGTGATTACCTCTATTATCCGTGATGGGAGTTGAAAAATATTAGACAAACAACATTACACGACTTTTTTAAGAAATTGTATTCTTTTTTCGCTTAATGTCCCGACCATCACGGATAATCGAGGACCGACTGTAGTTGTAATCGTAGAACAGAAAAATGTGTAAGAGAAAATGTAGAAACATTCAAAAACCCAGAGCGGACTTTTGGAAGATAATTTATTACAAAATTACTGAAATGAGTCCGTTTCAATGACTAAAAAGTAATTAATTACCCCCTGCGCGTTTAAAGAAATACTCGAAAATAATTCGTGTTTACGCTTTAAAATTGATAATTTGATTTGAAAATAACAAACAAAATGTACAACACAATTGTAAACATTGTTTTGAAATGATACTTCTCTCAGTTGGGCGATGTACACCTAAAACTTATCATTGTGAACTTGTTTTTTTATTTGTATTAAAGAAATATTACAAAATATTTAGCATTCGATCAAATATGCTGCAGGTGTTTGAAACGTGACTGTTGCTGCAACAAAAATTTTAAGTCTGGACGAGGATTAAACTAACAGAAATACACTGTTGCCAATTTTAAAAATTCCCTCGTATCTTGCGATTTTTGTAAGCCCATCAAGGACATGAACATTTGTGTTTTAGAGCTAAGCGTAAAATTCTTTGAATTTTTAAGACTAATTGTGGATAAAATGTGTGTGTTACGTATTCGAAAATTATAAAAATTGTCTTTATAAGCTTCTGTGAAAATAACTTTAAAGTGTTTTTTTAATCTGTGTATTTCTAAAACTAAAAGGTTTTGTTTTTTCAAATTTCATAAAAATAGTAGTTTCGAAAGACCCACCACCGGCCGCGCTGAAAAGTTGTTGGGTGGATAGAAGTTTAAAGTTACACATCTTCAAAATTAATCGTATCCTTCGATTATTCATATTCAAAAAAACTATTTAAAATTTCAAAACAAAAAAATTTTTGGAATATATTCTGCAAAAAACATCTAAAAACAAATACAAATTTTAATTTACGAGGAAGGCCCTTTTAAAGTGTACTAAAAACAAGTAAAAATACCGTACTTTAGATATAAAAAAATCTACTTTGTGCCATGCCTTCTTGCAAAATCCCGCCCACATTTTGTCGGGTATTGTGTATTGATAATCAACATGATTGAACCTAATTTGAAAACTTTTGGCTTTTGTCGTTCTCCATATATACAGAAATCTTTAATGCATTTGTGCGGGAGGTACCACGCCCACTTCTTAAATCTTGCACATTTTTTAAAGAGGTTGTGTATTGATAACCCAGCTACATAAGTGCACCAAATTTGCACAATTTTTCTCTTACCGATCTTTCGATATATATCAACTTTGTGCCACGCCCACTTCTCCACTCTCGCCCACAGCAGCTTTGTTTTAAATTAATAATTGATAAAATGATTAAATAAAAAATTCTAGCGCATAGTGTATTTGGATTTCGTAGTATGTATAATTTATGTGGAACAATATCATCAATGAACTTTGAAGCTTCATGTCGACACATTTAATTAATCTAAATTTTTTTAACACAGTCTAGCCTAGAATCCCACATAAAACCTGTTCGTTTTTTTTCAAAATACTTTTAAATGATTCTTATAATAGTCAAATTAAAAAAAATTAACCTGCAATATAATTTGTTAATGAAGGTCATTTAGTAAAAAAAAAAAAAAAAAATTTATCAAATACGTGATATTTTAATAACAAATCTCGTATGAAAATAAAAAAAAAAAGTTGACTTTAATTACATGTGTTAAAGTACACTTAAATTAGAGTACGAGCACATCTATTAAAATTAAAACTTTAACAATAAACAACTACATACATACATAAATAAAAACTTATACATATGTATATATGTAATACATATACATACTTATACATATGTATGTATGAATAAACATGTAGTATTTGTTTTTGTATAGGCATTTCACTAAACTTACATTTTAACTAACACTAACAATATTGAGGTTTTTTACTTGCAAAATTATTCGTGACCGCAAAATGAACTACTTTTCAGCAATAATAACAAAACAAAATTTAAAAGATTTTTCAAATCAACAAGTTGATGATTAAATGTAAAAAATTATGAAAAATTGAAAATAATCATTTGCCTCCTGTGAGGATTGAACTCACGACCCCTGGTTTACAAGACCAGTGCTCTGCCACTGAGCTAAAGAGGCTGATGAAATTGGCGTTTGCAAAAACTCAATAAAAACATGTGGCAACAGCAAAAAAGTTAATACAAAAACAACAAAATCAGTTTAAATTCTTTGGAGAAATTATAACAAATTTCTTTGATAAAAACATTAAAGTAATAATTTCGTAGGTATGTATTATTTGTTTAAACTGAAACAAAATAAGTCTACCTATTTAAAACAAGAACAATGCTAAAAGAATCAATACTCACTCACATTTCTTTTGTTTCATGTTTATTTAAGGTTGGCACAAATAATTTAATAATGTTTCAAATACAAAATAAAAGCTATGAAGATAAAAGTATGTTATAAAAAGAAGCAATCAATATCAACGAATTGAATTAAAAATAAAACACCCACTAAACGACAAAAAAAAAAAAAAATAATAACTAAAATTAATTATTGTAAAAAAATAAAAAAAAACATAAAATTCCAAACGCCCGTCCGCGAACCAACGTAAACGAAGATGATTGCGGGGTGTTTTAAAAGATTTTAACAATATTCAAAATAATATCGTGAGATCATCAAACGAATAATAATTAAATATTAAAATTTTTATTCATATATTTTTTTAAAGTTACTTTAATTTTTGGAATAAAAAAAAAAAATTAAATACAAATTTATAGAGATGCATTCATTCTCTACTGCCACTTGTCTGTATTTTATGGTACAAGTAGTTAAAAAAGTAGATACAGTCAGCTTTATTCAAAATACAATCATGTTATTTTATGTTATTTTATATATGTAAATAATTTATATTTTGAATATTGTGTAGGCTGGTAGGCATGCGCTAAATATGACTGACGATTGCTAAAAAAACGCAACAAACCTTCTACTTATATTGTTTTTTTAGAGTTTGCTAAAAACCGTAAAAATGTGAAACCGCGGTTTTGGTTTTAAAATGATTAAAACCGGTCGGTTTCGGTTTTGAAAATATCAAAGTTAAACTTCATACATAAAAAAATATATATTTTTTATTTGTTTCAATGCAGGTACTTTTATTAACCCTTGTATACCTGGGCCTAACCAGCCATTTTTTTTTTTTTGACTTTTTTCCAGTTTTTTTATAAATTGTATTAAGTATATCAAAACGAAATATTATGTTTTCCTCAATCAAAGTGTTTTTTACAAGAAAATGAGAAAAAAGTGTAAACACCGAGGGCGTCGTAATTGGCCAAATGAACATTTTGTTCATATTGTGCCCTATTATATATGTATGTACTGTAGTTATTCAAATCAATATGAAACGTATCAAAACGCATACGCAACACATAAGAATTCTTTCTATACTGTTTTTTCGAGCAATTATTCCACTTTCCGACAAAATTTTCTTGCTAAAGCCATAAAACTACATGCATATAAAAGTAGTCCCAGCCATGCCCAGGGGTTCGGTAGTGTAAGTTTTTTCTATAGCCACAAAAACTCCATACAAAATACTATTGGTCCCAGCTAGGCCCAGGTGGTAGTTTGTGCCACACAAATAAAGTGTCTACTTAAGAGTTAAAAAGGTAACATTTGTTCTTCTTAGTACTTATTTTGAATTTTAAGAATTTTAAAATACCTTGCCATTGTTGCAAGCTGTTATGTATAAAGTGTTTGTATATGAAGTTGCAGTATTATGTATAATTTGCAATTTCTTTAAGCATAAATATATAGTTAAAGTAAATCATAAAACCGAGGTTTTTTGTCGGTTTTCGGTTTCGGTTTTTAGGCATTTAAAACCGCGGTTTCGATTTCGGTTAAAACCGAACAGCAATCCCTATTTTTTTAATCAACCAAAAGATTTATATAAATAAAGTTTAAACAAGTAAAAGTGCTATATTCGGCTGTGCCGAATCTTATATACCCTTTGACCTTAGAAAAGCCAATTGTTGGTGTCAAAATTTTTTCCGGCAGCATATTTGTATGGACACTAACAACCGCATTCATAATGAATTTTTGGCATAAAGTAAGCAAAAAGTTTATTCATAATACACTATCTAAACTCTGGCTAAAGTTTTGCTAAACTCTTGTTAACGAACTGCCAAACGTTTGCCAACTTGAGAAAAACTCCCTTTTAATGTCAAACAATTTTGTTGGTCTTTTTAATTAACTTTTTTTTAATTAACTGTCTTTTACTTTTTTTATTTTAATTTTTAAAACTTTTAAACATTTTTATATGGAAAGGGAAAAACAAAAAAAGAAAAAAATGACAAATTCAGCAATGCAATGCAAAACGTGTTGCATTTTTGAGCAATACAATGTGGCATTATAAAAATTCAGAGTTGATTTATTAAAAGTTAGCAGATGGACAAAAGTTTGTTATGCATAAAATTTGTGCTTACAAACTGCTAAGCTTAATCGGCATTCTAGTTACACGCAGAGAAAAAATATTGTTGGGCATGGTTACGGCAACAACACTATGTTTATTGTAACAATATATTGTTGTCGTACACAAATAATTGTTATTCTTATTTAATATCAACAATATTATAGTTACTGTAAACATATCAATGTTTATCGCAATTATAAATTTGAGTATTGTTGATCGAAAAATAATTATTTTTCTAACAACTAAATTATGATAACTTTCAAAACATATTATATTACTCGCAATCATATCATGATATCTATTAGCCATAACATGATAACTTTCTATACATTTATCATATTATGTTTCAGATGCAATCAAACTATTTTTACTCTAATAATATTAAGCTAGTGCCAATTGTAAAATTATTTTGAATTAGTTGTGTCGTTTGTTTTATATGTGAGCGGTTAAACAAGATAAATTACCTTAAAAAATAATAAATTTAAAGAAATTAAAATAATTAAAATATTAGCGGAGTTCAGTATTGGTGATGTAATAGTGGAAAATATCGTAGTAAAATCTAACAACAATTATTTAACTCCGATATTTTATTTACATCAAGAAAAATTGTAAAAAGTCACAAAATAAAAAATCGATACATAAAAATTTTAATTTATTTTCTATTGTTATGACAGTTTTTAAAGTAGCTGTATAATAATATGATTGCTTCTAATTTTATAATGATTAACATGATAATAATATGATTGCTTCTTAACTTATTATGATTTACATGACAATAATATGATTCCTTCCTAACTTATTATGATTAACAGAATAATAATATGATTAAGGGAAAAATATTATGATGTACACACAGAAAAAAATACCCATGTAAAATTAACATGGAAAAATGTTGATTGAGAATCATGTTAAATTTCAGAAAAATTATGCCCTTTACTTAAATTTATCATTATTTCATATTAATTTTTAATAAAAAATATCAAAATAACCTTAAATTACGTTTATTTAATATTATTCACTGTTAAAAAAATAAAAAAAAAAAAAATATTAAAATATAAATAAATCTGGATTCAACCCATAAAAACCTGTTTTGTATTAAAATCAAAAGTTTATCTTGTTAAATTAACATGCATACCTACTTAATTATGTACATTTTTTATTTTCACTTGTAAAATATGTTATAAAAAGAATATACGGGAATTATTCTTTTAATTAAAATTGTTTATTTAAATAGTACATCAAGTTTTCAAAGTAGAATGATGACCATATCGGGCGATTCTGCTGATGCTTCTGTTAACAAAGGAGAATACAAAATAAGTGAAACATGTGTTACAGGGTTTTGAATTATTCTTACATAAATGCAAATGTTGTCTGAAGCTTCTTCACACTGTTAAAATACACTCAAACCCATTTGATTCTACATGAAATTCACGTTGTTTCAACTGGAAATAACTTTCATTCAACGTGATTCCGATTGTTATTTCAATATAAATTACATTTTGCTCTAACTTTACTGCAATGTTAAATTAACATGAATTATAGTTATATCAAAAGAAAAAAATGTTGTTCGCAGTTATTGTAAAATCAGGTTGAATTAACATGAAACCCGTATGAAGCAAAATCACCACCGAAAAAATTTAAATCAACCTTGTTTTCGACGTTTTTAACTTGATTTTTTTCTGTGTGTAATATTACGAATATATTTAGCCATTATATGATTCAATAATAATCTTAATATGGTGACTACAATCATGAATCTTATCATAATATCTTGCTCTTAGAATATGTTTACCACAACCATGTTTTTTCTTTGCGTGTAGCAGTTCGTTGTTTGTTATGTACAAACTGTGGCTAACATTTTGTTATGAATACGGCTGTAAGTGAATAATAGGTCGATTTCGTTGACTTCGGATATATAGAGAATATTTGAGCTAAATTGTATCACCCTTCATTCAGGGCGAGACACGTTTAGGTGCCAGGTGAAATAATAGACCAATTTCAATATTTAATACTCTTTATATCGTCGTTCGTAAATTATTGAGTTCTATATGATTATATTTTACATATAACGGGTAATTAAATTTTAAGGGCCGATGTTGAATGTGAACCACACCTGCATTTTATTTGGCAGTTCTCAATTTCAGACTAACTCAATTTGAACTATGGAAAGATACAAAATCGAGCAACGCGTTAAAGTTATTCAGGCTTATTATGAAAATTGGCGTTCAAATCAAAATGCATATCGTGCACTTCGCTACACGCACTTTCACCTCAATGGATTCATCAATAAGCAGAATTGCCGCATTTGGGTGAATGATAATCCAAGAGTGATTGTCGAAAAACCAATGCACCCACAAATAGTGACTGTTTGGTGCGGTTTATGGGCTGGCGGCATCATCGGGCCGTATTTTTTTTCAAAATGAGGCCGGTCAGGCAGTTACTGTGAATGGTGGTGATCGTGAGATGATAACGAACTTTTTATGGCCCGATTTGGAAGATATGGATGTGGACGATATGTGGTTTCAACAGGACGGTACCACTAGCCCTACAGCTAACGAAACAAATGCTATTTTGCGCGACAAATTCAATGGCTGAATTATCTCGTGTGCTGGCGATGTCAATTGGCCGCCAAGATTATGTGATTTGACACCGTTGGACTTCTTTTTTTGGGGTTATTGGAAAGAAAAAGTGAACATCGATAAGCCAGCAACAATTGAAGAGCTAAAGAATGAGATAATTCGGCACATTAACGGCATAGAACCTCAATTATGCCTCAGCTTCATCGAAAATTTGCACCATCGGATGGAGGTGTGAAGCCAAGGTCGCGGCGGCGATTTGTCATTTAATAATAAAAAGAAATGACAATTAATTCCTAAATAATTTATGTTTAATTCAAAATCAATATCGGCTCTTAAAATTGAACCACCCTTTATTGTAGAACACAATAATTTACAACAACGACGATATATTACTTTTGCTTATATGGTGCAGGCCCTATTTTTCCAAATCAACTATTTTGTGAAAAAGGAGTCATAAGTCTTTAACTCGATCATTTTTAAACCGATTTTGTACATTTTCACATCGTTACATTAAAATTTATATAGTAGAAATTACAAATGGAATAACACACTAAAATAAATACCTGTGGTGAAGGGTATAAAAAAGTAAATTAATTGGAATTTTGGGTGTGCAAAAAGTGATTTTAGATAAAAGATTTTTTTAAAAAAGATATACATACTAACATACTACATATTAATATTTCTATTAATGTACTTTGAAAAATAGAACATTAAAAGTAAACGACGGTTACTAACGCCCATTTATTTAATTATAATTAAATAAATAATAATAATTATTAATAGACTAGAAAGAAACATAGCAAATTGCCACATGAAATCGCTTAAAATTTCCATTTTGCAAATAGGTAAACTTGCGAGCTCTGATTTCAAATCTAATCTCCATTTTCTCTATCAGCTCTACTTTTCGAGATGTACCATTATGTCCAAAATTAAGGCACTTTCACTACATATACAGTAGAATCCCGATAATTCGTATTCGCAAGGGACCGGCCATTTCTTACGAATTATAGGGGTTTTCGATTCAGCGGGGTTTCGATTTAACGGGGTTAAAATAAAATAAATACGAATTAACGGGGTTTTTCAATTTATTTACCAAAACGATAAAAAAACATAAAAAAATAATTGTTAAAAATAAAATATGTAAAAATTAAAAATTCTTCATGTAACAAACTGATCTTAAGAAAATGAAAATACACACAAGCAAAAGCAAAAACCCACACAAAAAAATAACGGGAAGCAAAAAGTCATTCTTTCCATGTTTCTGTTATTTTTATTACGAATTATTATAAGAGGTAAAGACGATTTTATTTGTAAAAAAATTACGAATTAGCGAGGGGACCAACATGTATGGAAATTTTACGAATTAACGAGATTTTTTCAAGGGACCGTCAGTTTATTACGAATTATCGGGAATTACGATTTATCGGGGTACGAATTATCGGGATTTGACTGTATTTGAATAACTTGAAAACGGGTTTAGACATAACGGTTTATCTCGAAAAGTAGAGCTGATAAAGAAAAGCAGATTAGATTAGAAATCAACGACCTGCAATTAGTAAAAATTTCCAATCAAATTTCGGACCGCAAAATGAATGTTCCGCAGTGTAATTAATTTACCAAGTTTGGGTTTATGAATTTTCATACAATTTGGACAAATTGGAAAAATTGGAAAATTTCATTTGCGAGGGCGTAAAACTGCGCAGTTTGCACAGATTGCGAGACTTTTAAGCGATTTTAGAAGAAAAAGCAATAATATCTTTCGTAAATTCTTATTTTCTAAGCAGCATTGTTGCCCTAAACCAGCTCCTTGTTTAAAACACTCTTTTACTCCAAATTATTTTCCTTCATTTAATCTTTCTGCTCCGTTTTAAGCAACTAGCAAGCAAAATTGCCGCAGCACTGTCGTGTCTGCGTTCATTGAAAATAAAACAATAATAAAAAAAATTAATGTTTGTAGGAAATATGTTTGTGTTGTTTACTGGCGAACACACAAGGAAAACAAAGTGTGTGTTTGCCAAGCCATTTGTGTGGTTGATTTTGCCCTTTAACAACAACATTAAACATTTACAACTCATCACTAGCAGTTGTAAAGTAAAGTTGTTAAGTTTCAACTCAACTGAGTTGGCTTGTAAGCAGTAATAGGAACATTCATTAAAGATCCCGAAAATAATAACAATTCGGCTTGAATCTAAACATTTGCACCTAAAAATCTTAATGTGTCTGATACAAATGTTTTAGGTTATACAAAGGTAAAGTGTAGCAAAAAGTCTTAATAGGAGAGAATTATGTACTTGTTTTACGATGTAGGTATGTTTATTTATAAATTATTAATTAGTACTGTTTTATTCACTAAAAAGTATAAACCGATGGTTTGCAATGAAATAATCAAGCCTACAATACCAGTCGAGTATAAAACTTTAACTTGTATTTCTGGGAATATTTCACGCATGTATTCATATTAAAATCGCCAGAGCGTGACATTAATATGTTTTTTAGTCTGCTTTTAATTCATTAATGGCATACAAATAATAAAAGAACCCTTTTTTAAAGTTGTTAAAAGCAACAAATATAAAAATCCAATTATTTTAAATTCCCCTTTTTTTATTAAAATTCTCTATTCAACATGTGTGTACATTATGTAACAAAAGTCTACATACGGCACCAATTTTACGCATTTTTTTAAAGTTGATAAAATAATAAAATAATCATTATAGGCAAAAATATGCGCTGGCGTGACTTAAAAAACAGAAGTGGATTTTGACTTGCATTACAGAACTGAATAAGACTGCGAATTAAGCAAGACGTTTTGTATAAAATCTTTTAAAGTAAGCTTTGGTCTTATATAGATTTATTTTTCAAGCTATCAAATTAAAAAATCTTTGCTCGTTTTAAGGTACATATGGGCAAATCCCAGAAACAGTCCACGAACCAAACATTTTTCAAACGAATTTTTTTTAATGGAATATAAGACTAGATGTATAGTTTCATTTTTATATTAAAAAATATGTATTTCAATGATCATTAATGCAATAATTTTTACCGAATCCTACCCCACTGCTGATTTCTTAATGTAATACGTGAATTAAGCACTATTTTAGGTGATTTTTGTGCTTAAAATAGCACTTAAAGCAGACTTATCAAAATATAAATTTCGTTAAAAAAAAAATTGATATTCATTAGTTAAGAAATTAGTTTAAGAAATGCAATTCATAAAAATATAATTTGTTTTGCTAAGATAAATAAATTATAATAATAAAATACTACTGGAAAAACTGTAGCGTGCGTCACAAAGGGTTTACGGCTTTTGTCAAAAAATCACAACATTTTTTGGCTGCTTATAAGTGCGTTTAGAATTCTCTTATAGTCATCTTTCTTTTAGGAATTAGATTTTTCGAATTTAGATTTCGCAAATTCACTAAAAATTAGGAAAACGCACTTCAACCTTTGAAGTTACTTCCACTTTTTGTAGCGTGCGTCACAAAACTTTGTGATCAATTATTTCGCAACAAATACTTGCTAAGAAATTATGATATATGCCATTCGTTAGTACATATTAATGTCACTAAATACTATATATAAGTTGAAGCTATCTTTTTTGAAAGACCAAAAAATGTTTATACATATTTCAATCAGAAAACGCGTGCGAATGTAGCGTTCGTCACGCAGGATTTGCCCATATGGGCATTTTCAGCGAAATTTCTACTTTTTTTAATGTAACGCCAGAATGCAAATAAAGTTGTATTTTAGGGCCATGTTATTAAACCGCTATCCCTTTTGTTCCTTAATGTAGAGCTAGTTTCGCTTTACACCAAATTATAAAAAAGTAAACTTAGCCATAGTAAAATTAGACGATAAGGATGAAATCCTAAAGACTTTAAACAAATATCATGAGAAAATTCAGTTCACAATTGAGACACAAACTAACACAGGAATTGCTTACTTAGATACAAAACTACGCATTAGTGGAAATAAAATAGTTTTCGACTGGTACGCAAAGGAAACATCATCGGGAAGAATCATGAATTTTCACGCAACACAACCACGGAACCAAACAATTAATACTGCCAGCAATTTTATCGACAGAGTGCTAAACATTAGTGACAGACAATATCACTCAAAAAACATAGAAAAGATAAACAACATTCTTACAAGTAATAGCTTTCCAAAAAATCTTATAAAAACTTTAATAACAAATACAGTAAGGAAAATGAATAACACAACATCTGGCCACTCTAATGCTGACAAGGAGAAAAAACAATTTTATAGTGTAAAATACATACCTGGACTTACGGATAAACAGAACATCAAAGACACAATAGAGAAGAAAAACATATATTTTGCTTACAAACCTAATAAAACTTTAAGCACAATATTTACAAACATCAAAACACCAATAAACAAACAACAACAAAGCAATGTTGTTTACGAAATACCATGTAAGGGAAAAAACGATCAAAGCTGCGATTTGATTTATATTGGGACCACAAAGAGAACATTGGAAACAAGAATAACAGAACATAAAATGGACATAAACAAATTAAAGGAAAGTACTGCTTTATCCCAACACATAAAACATACAAATCATACGGCAGATTTTGACAAAGTACGAATATTGGATAGAGAAGGAATAGAAAGGAAAAGATTCACAATAGAGACGCTAAGAATACAACAGAAAATAAAAAAGACGATGAACTTAAAAGAAGACACACAAAACATTAGTGCCAGTTACTGTGTTGCAATATCAAAAAACCTGTGATATAATTTTTAAGTTTGTGTTTAATTTAATTTTTCATGTTTAATGTTTTTCATGCTTGTCTACAACAAATTATTGTTCAATGTAATAAAAATTGATTTTCTTATTGTAAGTCATAATTAATTGTTGAAAAATGTTTGTTGTAATAATATTGTTATATATACTTTCTTTAATTTAAATAGACGAATCCCTTGATAAAGTGAACATAACATTCACGAAACGTTGGGAAAATATGGATTAAATGCATTTTTAATTACATAAAAAAACTTTAGGCCGTATTAGCTAAAATAAAAATCTAATTTAGTAAACTTTATATAGTTTTTGAGAAACAATTTAAATTACTTCTGGCGTTACGTAACAAAAAGTAGACTTTTCGCTGGAACTGCCCAAATACAATTTTAAAAACAGTTTGTTTGTCTTTAAAATGCCATAAAACAAATACACCAATGCGTTATAAAATTAACGAAAGTCTAAATATTGACTTTTTCGAATGTTGATTTTTGTTACATAGTGTACATACATATGTATTGAGAAATTGCTACTGGTTTGTAAGGAATTAAAATAATGGAATTACGACATTCAAATTTTATAAAAGTTTTTAATATCATTTTTTTTCCTTTTTTTTATCTTGTTACAATGATGACGTTTTAAATGTTTTTCTTATTTTTTTTAGAAAGATGTTTGTTTTTTGTTTTGACTTACAGGCGTTCTCGAAGAGTTTTAATAATTTGAAAGACACACAATCATTACTCATTTATATGAAGATTTAAAAAGAAACTAGTTAAAGACGCTGCTCAACTTGTTAAATCTTGTTTGTAAAACAAAAACTTAAAAATAAAATAAAATTTTTTTCTCAATTTTACTACGTTGAAATCCAAATGGTTAATGTTTAATGAGTCAAGTTAAAAATACAGGGAGAGAAAGAACAAAAACTTCAAACGAAACTAACAAAATAAGAACCAAAATATCAAAGAACCGTTTTACAACAAGATTGTCCAGATTTGCCACAAGTAGACGTAAAAATAAATGCGTTGTAACTGTGAAAACATGTACGAGTAAAATGTAAAAAAAAAAATTTACACATAAATCGAATGTCTAATACTCGTATGTATAGTTTGTATGTATACCGATTGTAGTTATTAAGATTAAAGTTTTTTTTTTTAAAACTTTAAATTAGCACAAGTAAAGAATTCACAAATTAGTAATAAAAGGCATTAACAATTGTAATTTTATATTTGATATTGTTGCCATTGATATCCCACCAGTTGGCCACGTCTTTAAGACATCCTTGAAGAGGGATGCAAGACAATGTTAATTCCTACACGACATGAGAGGGACAGCGGGAACAATTCGTTAACGACACTTTCGAACAAGTGTCGCGAAAAACGTGCACGACACAAAGAAAGACAATGTCGCCTTCTTTATCATTAACGACTACCTGCATGAAAATGTCGTCTATTTCGACGTCCACGACAAAAATTATTATATGGTAATCTAATTCAGACTGCTTATATCTAAACTGTGGGCAGCGGTTTTCCCATCCCAGATGTGTAATTTAGGTGAAAGGAGTTGACAACTTGTGGCGCCACCGTCATTAAGGATTTTACTTTTTTATATATTATTTGTTAAGTTTAGGTTTTTAACTTGTAAAATTTCTGATTCTAATCGTTGTTTTTCCACCATATTGTTCGGTCATATATTGAGTTGCAAGTTTTGCGTTTTAATTAAATTGTAACGAAACCAAACTTTTGTATAAGATAGCTTGTACATACATATGTATTTAAATTGTTTGGAAATTTAAAATTTTGCCATTAAATAAATAGAATTTCATAACGTTTTGAAAAATAAACCAGAGCCTTATTAATATCATCAGGTTGTTAGGATACTTGGGTGATATTTACGCGCTAAATCCCGAAGCCGCCCTACACACTCCACGAAACGTATCGGCGTTTCGCCCGGACCACGCAATTGGCGTTCTCTCGGGGAATATACCAAGGTGTTTGGATCCTTGGCTGGTATTCTGGAGCTGTAGCCCAAATCCACCACTATATAAAGTCCAGACTCCACGAAACGTATTGGCGTTTCGTCCGGACCATTACAAGACGTATTCGGCGTTTTTACAGACAGTTTTTTAGTATTTTGGGAATTTTAATTTCTGTTATACGTTTTATATTCGACTCCTATAAGCAATCCTAAAGTTGACAGTGAAGTATAAACTGCAAGTAATCGATTTCCCAGCCCGCGAATAATTTCATCAGCATGTTCGGTTTTACTGTTTAGAACTAATTTGTAAATTTTTTGTAGGTATTTCAATCAACAATTAAAAAAAAAAATGTGAGAATTTTAAGAAAACCAAGCAAGTACTTGAATAGCATTCAAAAAAACTTTCACGTCAATAGCTTTTACACAAGACAACTTATAAGACAGTGTCGCTCATACAGTCCCACATAGAGTTTAATAGAGGACAACTTATAAGGCAAAGTCGCTCATACTGTCCCATATTAAGTTAAATTGAGGACAACTTATAGTACAACGTCGCTCAAACTGTCGTGCACGACGATTTCCTTTAAATTGTCTTCTAGAAAACCTAACTAACAGGGGACAAGTCGTGCAAACATCATTGACGACGATGTCGTCAACGGCAATATGACCAACTGGGATGTAATTGTTGCCAAATGCATTTAAGTTAAATATTTACCAAAACCTAAAAGCTACCTTAATTAACATAAAACAAGTTAGAAAGTTAAGTTGGCAAAACCCGACCATTTGATACCCAACACCATGATTTTCGCGAGTGTATCCTATAAGGGATCCATGGCCAATCATTGACCTGACAAATCAAAATTATGTTATAAGAAAAAGATTTGTGCCGAATATTATGTAAATATCCACATCTACATATATAAGTTTTGTTTGTCTTAAAGCGATTTTGGAGAAGGGTTTTACATGGTTCCTATGGCCGATTTTGGACCTGCCAGTACAAAATGATATGTATAGCCATGACATAGTATCAAATTTAAAAGCTATCTTTGCCGAATTTGATAACAATACCAACATTTATAAGGAAGTTGTGGCCTTTAAAGCTTTTTTCAGGAGTGGTATTTGTATGGGCGCTATGGTCAAAAAGGGACCGATTTTTTCTGCAAATGTCTAATCGAATTTGCAGTGTAAAAATGTTCGATTAGAGCGTCATCCATGTGACATCAGCTGTTTTGCAAGTCATTTGTTTGTTACACACATTAAATCTATTTATGTACACAAAATCTTGTTCGCCTTTAAGCGTGATTTCAACAGACAAATAAACAGACGAACAGGGATAAAACGCCTAACAGCCAAACCTAAATAAGAGCGGAAAGCGTATTCTAGCTGTCAAATGTTCTCATGCACATACAATTTGTACCGAAATAGCGAAATAGCGCGGCGGCAAAGCTTCGCCGATTTTGACAGCGCCTTTAATAGTGAAGTTGGCCGCTATTGTTAATAAATAATGTCAATCTAGCTGTTTTTTAGTGAATCTAACGGTTTTATCTTCATTTTTTATTTCAAATATGTGGGTTTTATTAAACAAGAAAGTTAACATTTCTGTTCGTGACTCAACGTTCATGCTTATATTTAGGCATGGTATTTCATCGTAAGAGTTAAGCGGAAGCAAACGTTTCGCTTTTCGCTCTTATTTAGGTATGGCTGTAAGAGTTTAAGCACTCAAGGACCAAGAATATGCACATCGAACCTTTGCTGCAATATAGTAATAACTTATAAACCCTGATTTTTGAGCTAATGTATTTAATTCTTTAATTCCCAGTGGAACATAGGGCTACCTACTGGCTAATAATGTGGAATTAATCGAAAAAGTTTCACACGCAATGAAAAACTTAGTAGGTATACCCTCATTCTCCGATAGTGTTGGAGGTATCAAAGAAATTACATTTGAAATTCTTCTTACTAAGAGAGACTACATTTAAATGAACAAAGATTTTATTTAATGTTATTTTTCTCATATCCAGTAAAAGTTTCTTAGAATAACCGATGACCGTTCTTTGTTTGTTTTTCTTTTACAAATATTAAACACCTTAAACTCTAGGTTTTATATGCACGTTAGTTGCAAGGTTTTAATTGTAGAAACTAGAAAACAAACTAGTGCAACAGTACGATGAGTACATTGGAAAAGGTAGAACAATTTTAACAGAGCAATTTCACATTATTCAACAAATACATGTTCATAACTTGTTGTGGTTTATGTACTTTGCCTTGCAGTACCCTGCAGCAAAAATAAAACATTAAATAAAAATATACTCTCTCTCTCTCTTTCTGGTTTCAGGGGTAAGTGCTTAGAATTATGTATTGTAAAACAAATACAAATATACAAAAAGCAATATGTAATAAAGTGTAAGAAAATATTTAGGGAAATTGTGAAATTAAGTTTTAGTACTTATACTGTACAGAAAGCAACTAGTTTTAAAATATTATAGAAATGCACTAAAATTAACTAGTTGGGCAACCCAACGTTAAATACTATAGCTTGATATATGTATGTATGTAGGTATGAAAAATATCAAAACTGCAACCAGTTAAAAGTCAAAACCAACTAGTATGTTTCTAGCTTATATATTCTAGTTACTTTGTCTGCAGGGTATATACACATGTACATAAATACATATGTATGTATGTAAATAAACAGCATGTAGTATATTGTTGTATTTGTGTATGTACGTACATATAATTATCAACACTCCGGTGGTTATAGTTCAGTGGTTTAGAACGAAACTAAAGTTAAACCTACAACTCCTTAAGACTACAGCTAAAAGCCAAAACTAACAATGAACCTAAAATTAAAACAAAAAAAAAAAAAAACGAAGTGAAAGAAAAGATGTTGAGACATGTTTTAAAAATATATTTAATAAAATTATATACTACTCTAGGGAAAATTAAAGATGTATTAAAATTATATGAAAACTACATTAACACTATCAACGAAATTTTTTACTTAATCAATTCTAGTGTTTGGTGACTAAATTTTAATTTTATTTTTAGTAATCTAGTTTTAAACTTAGAACGTTAAAATTAAATCCAATAAAAATATTAATTTACATTAAAGCGGGTCGGCCTCCATATAAAAAAAGTTGTGTCAGTCAAGTTAAATAAAGTTTCTATCGGGTGATTATTTAAGAGCTATAGGAAAGTTAAAAAAAACACATGCAATTCAGAAAAATTCATGAAATCTTTATTTGAATCGATAGTACGGTCCATATAATTTAATGTTTGAAGATTATTTCATGCAAATGTTTACCGTGACTGCGCCTCAAATGGTCCATCCGCTTAGTCCATGTCTTGTTGAAACCACATGTCATGCACGTCAATCTCTTGCATTTTGGGCAAAACAAAGTTGGATACCATCTCACGGTTGCGCTCACCATTCACAGTTACGTTACAATTCGCATCATCTTTGAAGAAGTGCGGTCCAATGATGCCACCAGCCCATAAACCGCACCAAACTGTGACTTTTTCTGGATGCATTGGTATCTCTTGCAATGCTTCTGGCTGATCTTCACTACAAAATCAACAACTCTGCTTATTAACGTACCCATTGAGCCAAAAATGAGCTTCGTCGCTGAACACAGGAAGCGCGCGATGAACTTTCTTAACAGAGCACGTATTTTCATAATAAAATTCAATAATTTGCAAGCGTTGTTCGTTTGTAAGACGATTCATGGTTAAATTAAAGACCAAACTGAAGATGTTTGACAGTGAAACAAACAAAACACGAAACGTGCGTCAGCTGTTTAAACCAGTGTTGTCAAAAAGATAATAGCTAAAAAATCACCCGATTTTTGCACGACCCAAAATACAGCGCTTTTTGTTTATATATAGCGCCGCCATTTGAAGACCGATCTCAACAAATCGTATAGCATTCGTATTGGCTTGGCTATGACTTCATTTTTGCTTTGGTGACTTTTTAATCCGATATCAAATTTCTAAGAAAGTCCTTTTAAAACTTAGCATTTCTATAGCTTTTAATATATTCACCCCCCCCCCCCCCCCCCCCCTTTTTTTTTCTTTTTCACATATCGTCGCAGGAATTAAAGAACCCTGTAACTGACAAAACATACAATGTTCACCAGAGACAAAAAAACCTGTATGAAAGAAAGCAAAAAAAGTTAATATCACAAAAACTATACAACTTAGGAACATGATTTTAAAAACGTATTTTTATTTTATTTATTGGCTCTAAACATTTCCTCTCAAGTCTATTATTCCCGGTGATTCTGCGGCTTACAGCAAAAAAAAAATTTTTTTTCTTGTTGCGTAAGTGAATGAATTTTCATCATACAATCGACTCAGTATTTTTTTCTGATAAAAATGATGCAAACGTATATTCGATTTTTTGTCAGTAACAGCGTTCTTTACAAAAGAATTAATAACAACAAACGGTGGATCTGAAGACGATTTACTGGCCCGTATAAACAAAGCCGTCAAACAACATCATTCGCAAAACCAAACTGCGTTCATTTGACAGCAGCGTAAAATCAGTGTTGTTGTATGGCTCCACAACAAGTAGGGTTGCCAGACGGCCTGGAATGGCCTTGATTGTCCAGTTTTTTTTTGGTCTTGTCCAAGTACCAGCTAAAATATAATTGATCCATTTAAAAAAAAAACTACTTTTTAATATTTTGTACCGAACAAAATCGTATATACCGAAAGACATTCCAATTAACATGATACGGTCCAGTTTTTAAAAATGCGATAAAAGTAACGTATAAAATCTACACACAGAAAAAATATTTTTTCAAAATCCAGGTAAATTTTTTCTATTGCCCAGTTATTTGACTCTTGGTATCTGGCAACCCAAACAACATGGGGCATCACACAGGTCAATACGAAAAAGCTACAAGCGTTTGTAAATCGGTGCCTAAAACGTATACCGTGCATATATTGGTCCAACACACAAAAAATAGACCGGTAGAAGAAGAAATAGAAACGAAATTGGACGTGAATTGGCCATATTTTTAGAAGACCAGAGTGCGATATTACCAAAGCTGCACCCCAATGTGATCGAAGATCAGGAAGAACTCGCATGACATGGGCAAGATGTGTAAAACGAAAACACGAAGAACCTAACAAAACATGGAACCAAGAAAGGAATCTGCTAACCACCGAAAAAAAAGAAAGAATTCATAATCGCCCTTTGTTCAATATGAACTTTGTTTGATATCAATTATCTACTAAAAAGTCAGCATGTTTGGGGGTTTTTACCTCTTTCGGGCAACACATCTCTAAAGTGAAAAAATATAAGAAACATATGTGTTTAAAACAACTGCTAGTGTAAACACATCTTTAAAAAGTGTGGCACATTTGTAAGTTGTAAATACTTGTTTTTTATACTAGACTTTTAATAACAGCTACAATTATTCCATTACGAGTTTATTGTTGGAAAAAGGCTTTAAAAACAATAGCGATGACTGGCGGTGGGAATTGAACTTTCTTTCTTCCTTAACTCAAGCGGGAAGAATATTTTTCGTACTTCTTTTTCACACAACAACAGACAGACATAAATGCATTTTCAAGCAGTTTTGAACTAAAAATTAAAGTGGAGTGAATAAATTGTGGGAATATTTTCATTAAAATTAAAAATAAAATAAAACTAAAAAATATTTGCATGCAGTCATGCATGCATGATAAAATAAAATTTAGTTAAAGATAAGAAGGTGATTTAGATGTTTGACAGTCGTGTTCATTGTTCGTTAGTATGACTTATGTAATATAATATCTTAGATAGGTATATTTGAATACATATATTTTTTCTTAAACATACATAAATTTTATTACATACCTACACTTTTTTTATGATTTTTTTTAATCTGATCAATGATCATACAGATCTGTCTGTCATTGTAACTTTATCAAACAGATCATGGCTGGTTGGTAAATTAAACTTTGTCAATTTTTCTCACATACGGCATATTATATAACACTAGATTATAAAATTTTTTTAAATTCTTTGATCTTTCTATGTTCAAGTGTCTTTAAACAAATTATTTTTTCTGTTTTCATTACAGATCTCATTAAATCAACATTATGGACGGGGGTAGTGTTATTAGTGAACCATTATCGGCTGCTCATCGTGCATTTGCAAAGCAAAAATCTGCTTCAATGGTAAGTTTTTTTTCATAATTGACAAATTTCAAATAAACTACAGGTATCATTCCAAATATTATACGAAATCCATTATTTCAATCACTTTTAATTAGGGTGTTCAATCGACTTATTATTGTTCGATTAATCGAACAATTTTAGACGATTAATTGTTCGAATAATTTAAAATTGCTAATTTCGATTAAAGGATTAATCGGAGAATTTACACCGATTAATCGAATGGTAACAATGTATAATATTTCTGTTAAATGTACAGTATTTATCGGATATAAGAAACTTAAAAAATCCAGGAAAAAAGTTTCTTATAAGCGTTTCTTTCTTATATACAACCATTTTTTCTTATATAAGTAGCTATGGCCATAAGACTTTCATATTTTGGTTTTCTGTCTCTTTTTTTGTTACATAGGGTCATCACCTGATAATAAACATCAAACTTCATATAAAAAAAAACGCTGACAAAAATTTTAAAGTTTTTTCTATATGGTTTTTGACGTTTGGTATGACAAAAAATTGTCAGGTGAAGACCCCATGTTAACGTTTCTAACTTTTAAATAATTATTGTCTATGTATTTTGAGTTTTTCACTATTTTAGATAACGTTGAAAGTCCAATATTATATTTTTTGCAATTTCGCTTCTTTTTATACCGTTTTGTATTTCTTTTAAAATTTTAACTTTTGGTTTTATTGACAAAAAATACAAAGCTTCTCATGAGTACCAGCTCGCTCATCTAAAACTAAAGCTGGATTTCCATAACACGCATTTTTGCCTCCACGCAGCGCATGCTTTTATAACCTTACTTGCGTTCTACGTTTCAAGTTACATGCAACGCTTTTTATGCAGCAGCAGCACAAGTAAAAATAAAATTTAATTTGTCAAAATCATCTACGCTTCTGTGCATGTAACTTACTACGTATAACTACACAGATTCTACTTTTTGACAGCTGCGTATGCTGCGAAAAAGCGAGTAACGCGTGGTGTGGACATCCAGCTTGTCGTAAAACTGTCAGAAAACAGAGTTGTCCATGAAAACTACATAAATTCCATGTTGCCGTTAGAAGTTTCTTATATAAATTCTTTTTCTACACATTTTGTGATTTTGGTGTTTAAGAAAAATGTTCTTTTATCAGTTTTTTTCTTATACGCGTTTTTCTTATATGAAACCTTTTTTGTTAGAAAAATCGCAAAAAAGACATGGTGTTTTTGCAAATGTTTCTTATAAGCGTTTTGTTCTTATATGAGATGTTCTTATATCCGAATAATACTGTATAATTTTTATAATAAACCAACAAAATATATGTGTCCCTTGGAAAAAAAACAGTCATGTTTAGTGAGTAATTTAGGCCCTAATTATATAAAACGCAACGCTAAAGAATTACATTGAAAGCAAAAAAAAGTCATAAATATTTTGTAATTTTGTTGTTGCTTTCTACAGAAATTCATGTACCGTTTTAAAATTTTCAACGCCACAAGCTATGAGGCGTTAATTTATTGGCGTTGCGTTGCGATTAACCAAATTAGGGCCTTAGCTTATATTTTGGTTACATTTTTTCAACACAATTTAATAATTCATTTCACAAAAGAAAATCGACAAATGTATGTTAACTCAAAGATTTATATAAATTTATCGGGTATATTATAGAAATCGAAATGAAATGAGATTGAAATCAAACTTGAATTTAAATTCAATTATTTACGAACTGACCGTAGTTTTTCGTGGTTTTTAGTGTTGTTCTTAAAGAACGAAGTAGATAAAATGGAATATTTTTAGGAACTTTCAGTACAGGGTCGTTTTTGAAATTAGCTTTATTTTAAATCCACTTGATTTCGATTTCTAGAACACGCCCGTATATTTTAACAAAATAGTTCATGCGTTTCTCTAGAGGGAATTATTTGAAGAATCATAGCGGATAAAGGCATAGAGGATGGAATGTCCGTGAATAGTAGGAAAAAATCCAAAGACTCTCTTAAAATTTAAGTGCCGGAAGTGAAGCAAAAATTTGGAGCTACATTGACAAGTTTTATTTGAACAAGAATGTTTATTTAATCAATAACTAATTTATAAAATTTCGGATTAAGAATTATTCGATTAATCGAATAATTTTAAAATTTTATTCGTTTAATCGAATAAGTAAAAAATGCCAAATATCGATTAATCGTTTAATCGAACAAAAATAAAACCCGATTAATTGAACACCCTGCTTTTAATACATTTTAAATTAAAAACGCGAAAGTTGGTTGTGATACAGTGTTTTTAAGTGCTACATACATATGTATGTATGTATGTATCTCAGTATAATATAGTGTATTGTATATAAATAATTGAATATCTGGTAAGATTTATTTCTTGGTTTAATAAACACAACATTAAACCAAACTTTATTCGCCCATAAAAAACTATGCCCAAAAGCTTTTGATCATTTAACTCGAACTTTGTTTATGCATTTTATTTACTTAAAATAACAATAAACAAAACCAACCAAAAAAAAATTATATACCAGTACATTTTTAACAAATAACAATTTTAAATGCGTTTTTGAATTATTTGGCAATGTCGAAACTAAACCTCTAAAAAATTTTTTTAATGCCTCAATAATTACTTTCGCCATTAAAGTGTTTTATATTTACAAGTATTTTTGGCATTTTGGTTGTATTTTTTTTTACTTTTTTCTAATTTCTTGGATCACAAAGCTCTCCATGTGTATTCCGCACAAACCAAAACAACCGCCAGCCAGCGAACCAACAAATCAAAAAAAAAAAAAAAGAAACAAACAAAAACAATTCAACCAAATTAATATTTAACCAACAATCATCACACAATGCTCCCACTCCACCTGCCAAATAAAAGGAAAAGAAAAACTAAAATTTACTTTAAAATAATGTAATTCATTGTCTATTGTTATGGATTGTGAAGAAGATATTCATTTTATTTCAATACCAATTTCTTTACTTCTCGCTGTTAAATGTCTATTTGAAGTTCAAAACAGTTCATTTATGAATTTATGTGTCTGTGTTATTGTGATCGAAAAACAGTTTTTGCGCGGCCACACTTGAACGAAAAATTTCGTACCTTCGGTTTTGATTATCTTCTAGATCAGTGATAGCCACTCCATAGCCTCGCGAGGCAGTCAATAACAGGGTTGTCAGATTGATTTTGACCTTTTCCGCCAAATTCAATGTCAAAAATCGCCAAAATCGACAAAGCCTTTGTTTACAAGTTTTTGACAATAAAATAATACAATTTTTAAATTATTAAAAATATTTTTTATAAATCCTAACAAATAAAATAGTTCCTTATCGCTAAAATACACCAAAACTTCAAAAAAAGTCGCCATAGTATATATTTTGTTTAATTTGTATATGGAGCGAAATAAAAATAGTTGGTAAACACAAAAAAAGGTGCGATGTTCACTATAAAATAATTTATAGTAGTCTACTTAAAGCAACAAATAAAGAATTTTTGCGGTTAGTACTAAACAAATATTAGAAATACAATAGTTGCACTTTTATTATATATCTAAACGCTTCACCGGCAAGACTCGCTATTTGTCTTCTTATTTGGAATACTTTGTGAAGGTATTACATTTATTCAACGAAAGTACAAAAGAAGTGCAAAATGTACTATTCCCATTCATATAATTCGAAGGCGAGTTTTAGTGGAGCTCATAGTTTCAACACAGGCATTACTAGTTGTAATTATCGCATATAAAGGACAACCAAAGTAACGTCCTTGAAATTGTACGAACCTGCCGTATCCTTGTAGCTTTAAAATGTTGGCCTAAACTTATTTAGTTATCTTTCCAATTAACCAACGCTAATTTTTTTCATTGTGTTTCATAAACGTCCAAAGGTATGATAGGATTCATAAAAATCTTTAAAATATCACTAAAAACAAAGTATTTTATCTGAGAGAATAAATTGCCACATACGTAATGTGAAAATGTTTATAGACTTAAAACATATAAATGTTTTTAGGAATTCTATTTATTGATTTTTTCAAGTGCAATTTTAAATATAAAAAACACATTTCTAGAAGAATTTCATTTACTTCATCAGCCATTTGAACATACCTTCAAATACCTATCATACATATAATTGCCTGAAATTTCATTCATAAAAATATTAGAATTAAAATAATATTATTAAATTTAACGAATTTCAAAACAAATTCATAGGTCATCAAAAAAAGCCAGTTGGCGATTTTAACTATTTTATAAATCGCCAAATCAAAAATTAGGTCGCCAAACATGTTTGAAAATCGCCACGTTTGCCGAGAAATCGCCACATCTGACAACCCTGATCAATAATCGTATTTTTCACACAGACACGGTTGGCAATTCATATGTTTACAACAACATTGTTCGTTTCAAAACATCTGACTATCATCACCCTAAAGGGAAGCGAACTGACACCAAAGTAGTCCTGTGATAGGTCTTTGGTGGTAGAGACCGGTTCTAGTTTGAACACTTTCTATGAATAAGACCTATCACTTTTACATGGGGTTGTCATTGGAGGGGGTAAATTGACACCATTTGACCAGTCACAAATCTATTCTCAATGGACGTGTTAAGTGACAGTTACTAAAATGTAGTATTATTTCAATACGATGTAGTATTATTTCAATAAAACAAGTCCTAGAATTAAATTCAAGAGCCAAATTTTTTTGTTCTTCATAAACCAGTTACATGATTGGTTCTCCTTTCACTGGTCATGAGTTTTTTCCTTTTTGTACGTGTTCTATTTTCACAACTCCCAGGACCAGTCTGTTGGACCAATTGACATAAATTTCCCGCAGGGCAGTCTCTCCGACCGCACACAAGCACATAATATCTTTGTGTGCGTGCGTTCGGGGCTTGGTTATCACTGTTCTAGATATATAAAAACGTTTGTGCCGTGTATGTGCTCCTAAAACTCAAAAACTGCTGAATCGATTTACACCAAACTTGGATAGTTAATTAGTTTAGTCTGGAGCCAGGTTTCTCTTAAGTTTAAACCCAATAGGTGGCGTGATATTTAAATGTTTTTTATTTGTGGTACGAATTGGCTGAAATTCATCTACATATATACATATATAAAAATGAAAAATGTGTGTATGTTTGTTTGTTTGTTTGTTTGTTTGTATGTTGGCTTATAGACTCCTAAACTACTGAACCGATTTTCCGGAAATTTTTACAGTAGCATCACGTGAGCCCTAAAAATAAAATAGGCTACTTATTTTTTCGATAGGGGCAGGGGAATTGGTACCCCCCATTGGATGCCAATATTAAATATCGCATATCTTAAGAGCCGCTTCACGCATTTTGTTGAACTTTTGGTAGTAGGATCTTCTGAGCCCCAAAATTTAAACAAATTAGCAGCGGGGGAAGTGGTTCCCCCCATAGGACGCCAATGTTTAATATCGCATATCTTGAGAACTGTTATAATGAGAATGTTCAAACTTTGTAGAAGTCACTCTTATGGTGTACTACACTACTGAAAATAAAAATAAAGCGGGCTTGCGCAGGGGTGGAAATACCTCCCATAAGATGCATATATTAAATATCGCTCAACTGAATAACAATTAAAGGGAGAGTCTTCAAACGTGGTTAAAGCTACTGTTATGGTAAACTATAAATATCAATATAAAAATGGGCGGGGTTGAAAGAGGAGGAGCAGTACCCCTCATAGATAGAAATATAATTAAGAGCCGCTGCACGCATTATGTTGAACTTTTGGTAGTAGGATATTCTGAGCCCAAAAATTCAAATAAAATAGCAGCGGGGGAAGTGGTACCATAGGACGCCAATGTTTAATATCGCATATCTTAAGAACTGTTATAGGGAGAATGTTCAAACTTTGTAGAAGTCACTCCTATGGTATACTACACTTTTGAAAATAAAAATAAAGCGGGAAGGCGCAGGGGGGAAATACCTCCCATAGGATGCATATATTTCATATAGCTCAAATGAAGAACTATTAAAGGGAGAGACTTCAAACGTGGTTAAAGCTAATATTATGGCAAACTTTAAATTTCAATATAGAAATGGGTGGGGTAGGCAGAGGAGGAGCAGTACCCCTTATAGATAGAAATATAATTTAGAGCCGCTGCACTCATTTTGTTGAACTTTTTGTAGTATGATCTTCTGAAATCCAAAATGTAAATAAAAAAGCAGCGCGGAAATGTTACCCCCCATAGGACGCCAATGTTTAATATCGCATATCTTAAGAACTATTATAGTAAGAATGTTCAAACTTAGTAGAAGTCACAGTTATGGTATACTACACTTTTGAAAATAAAAATAAAGCGGGAAGGCGCAGGGGGAAAACCTTCCATAGGATGCATATATTAAATGTCTCTCAACTGAAGAAGTGGTTAAAGCAGTGTAGCGAAGCGCACCGGGTTAAGCTAGTAAAATATATTTATTTTACAAATGTTACAATGTTGCCAGATTTTAAAAAAACTCAATCCTTGAAGAAGTTGGAAAGAATACCAACGAAACGTCGGATTTTATTGATAATGAAATACATAATCTTTTATTTACATTAAATTAATGACCTTGAAAGCCTGTATATAGAAAACTATAAAAACTATTTAGAGTAATCAAAAAAGGTCGATAAATACTTATAATTATAAAAATATGTTTCCTAATACAATTTCAATCCGGTAGATATCGCTGGAATCATGTTATTACAATGCCCGAGAAACATGTGCCAGCATTACACTCATCAAATTTAACTTGTAAAGACTTGGGTTTTTAGGAGAGATGGGAAAAAAGATTTGAAATGGGTAAAGACTTGAACGTACTCGTCAAAATGTTTTTTTCTCCTGTTTTTGTATTCGTAATAATAATACCCTTAGAAATTTCGTTAATTAGATATTCGTTTTTAAAATTTGAATTCATTTCAGCGAATGTGAGTGCGAATGCAAAAAGCAAAAAATAAGCGAATAGTTCGCAAATGCGAAACCGAATATTCGTCTCTCTACTATTTTTATTTAAATTTTGAAGATACGTTACGAATGGGACATAATTTTTGTACCCTTTGCCAGGGGTGGCGATATATGTAACTATAAAATGTAGTTCATAGTTAGATATTGGCAAACATGAATCCCTTCTTATTTTTATGTACATGCATATGAATGTTGAAATGTAGATCGTAAAAAGTGTTTTTTGAACCACTCTAATCTATATACAACAAACAAACGTATGTATGTATGTGATGAGTTCATTATTTAATTTATGTTTTTTTTTATATTTATTTTCTACACTTTACTACGCATGCGTGCAATTACTTTTGCTAATGTGTGAGCTTTTGTGTATATTTTTAATTTAAGTTTTTTACATACAGATTTCCTTTTTTTGTAATTTTTTTTTATATTTATATAAATTATAATAATTTAAGTAAATAGTAATAAACATAATTATTGACCGGAAAAAGGTAATGAATTTCAAAAAATATATACTTCACACACATTTTTAAACATTTATAATTTATTGTTTATCAAACTAAAGTTAATTAATTTTCAATGAAGAGAGAAACTTTGTGTTAAAGCAATTTGCTTATCTTTAAGGTATGCCAAAATTTTATAAAATTAAACATATGTAATTAATTTCTAACTTTAAAACCGAAATAGAAGTGAAATCAGTAAAATAAGATATCGAATAAATAAAAGATTGGAAAAACATTGTAGGAATTTATGTAGTTTTATTTCCAACGACATTCTTTAAAGCCACACAAAAGCAATTGAGCACAATGGGAGATTTTCGAAATTCCATTAAAAAAAATTTAGATTTTGATCAAATTTTGCGTGGGTATGGTGGACACCAGGTTGTTGAACCCTGATTAATTTTTCATTTTGAACAAACTTATTGTAATTTCTGCCAAATTTTGAGCATTTATGGTAAAACATTGTTAAAATATAAATTTATTCAAACCAATGTCCATTGTGTGATGTAATTTTTTTCCATCTTTCAGGCATCATATGCCTGGATTTTTCGCCAAAAAAAAATGCTCCTTAACCACAAAAACCGTTTCAAATGCGTTAAAGTTTTTAATTATGTACTTAATTATTTTAAATACATAATAACTCTGCTCTTAAATGTAATGAATACCCAGCGGGAAAATGAAGAATTGTTTACATAAATAATTAAAAAAATAATGCATTATTTTCGAAAGAATAACAATGCATTCATTGGAATCGAGAAGGTAATTTCATCAGACACAAAATTTAAGCACTGATTACCACGTATATTCCCACATTTGCAGAACAAGGAATGTATTGTTTCTGTTAGTAACAATTATTCGTATTTTTGCTTTACATACATATTTGCTTAATAAAAATCCGTTATTTTTTGCTGCCTTTATGTCGCCTACTTATAATTTTTATTTTAGTCGCAGTTTGTGTTTGAAAGCGTACGGTCAAAGCACAAATTATATGTCTGTGGGTCAAAGTTATTTAAAGTAAACAGGTCAGTGTTGCCACTTTGCGGGTAATTACCCGAATTTGGTTCAATTGTTACTGTCGTGGGTAGAGCGTGGGTAATTTCTCATAGGTGTAATTCAGGTGTTATTTGAAATCTTACCTCAGATACCCAAATAAAATCAATGACATTTATTGTTACTAAAAAATTCACAGTCTTCTGAACCAAAGTCTCGGTTTCTTTTTAAGAAAATACTTCAATCATTATATATAAATTTTCAAAAGTTTGGTAATGAATGTCGCAAGATGAACCCTTATATTTAGATAAAGATGACTACCATAGTGATTTAGAACCTCAAGTTGATTGAAAAAAGTTATTCAAACTAAAAACTAGCCTGGAGGAAGAAATGTTTTCAATAATAAAACATATAATTAATTTTCTTTTTATCTGGCAACTTTCAAATGCTTTAGTTTGAAGAATAGTTAACGCCCTTAACAGTTGTAGAACTGAATTACGAAAGGGACAGTTATATAATATCCTGCAGGAATTTTGTTAACTAAATAAGGGATAAATAACCATGAAACTTAAAATGGTAGACAACACAAAAAAAAATTTTTATCGCAGATAAATACACGGCATTACCATTTGAAGCTGATGTAAAACAAGTAGGCACCTCGCCTGTCCTTGACGAAACGCATTGCAGACGTCCAATTTTGTTAAAATGAACAATTATGTCTAAGACGTTAATGTTGGTGGTTTACCAGCATAAGCCAGTGACTTCACAGGCCTACGGAAAACAATCAAGAGATGTCAAATCGCCCGGCCTTGAAGTCTAATTGACAGTTTATTTTCTCTAAATCTACATATCACTTTATTTTTGAAAAATAAGTTGCGTCATTTAAACCATGAATCGCCTATAAGTTGCGAAAATCGATGGCTGATTTTGGATAATTTGGTGGCGTTGTTTAAGCATGAATCTATTCATGTTGATGTGCCTGAGCAAAAAGTGAGAGCAGTATGACAGTTCGTTTGACATCTAACCTTTCGTAAGCTCTATTGGGCTTAAAAACAGCCATTATTAAGGAATTGCAATCAGCATTTTGAACTTTTCCTAGATATATGCAACCAAATGTGGAAGTTAAACTCATTATTTTAGGAGTTTTATTTTAAGCTTAATTAATTGTTTTTAAGTCTTTAATGTTATTTTTGTTAATTTATTTTAAATTACAATAAGAATATTAACAGTTTGACTTCTTCTTCCAATAAGTTTGTTGTGTTTTTGCTTCTTTGTAAATGTCTTTTTATTTAATAAAACTTAAATTTTATATCAGGTGTAATTTCATTGAAATCGGGTAATTTTACTTCATCTCAAGTGTGATTTTGAATTTTGCTGGTGGTAACACTGAAACAGGTATTAAAAAATGTATTCCAAACGGCATTGGAGAAGACTTTTATCATAAGACTTTTGAATAATATAATTTATTCCAAAGAATGAATTATTTAATTCATTCGCAGGATACATTAAAATAATTTATTACAATCCTAGGACATGGTCTGTGTTAAGAATAATGAATTCTGGAATCAAATATACAAGATATGTATTACTTTCTCGATTCCTATTAGGTATGTAATTCCATTTTCCCGCTGGATATTTTTCAAAAATTCTGCTGTTTAACCGAATGCAAACGGCCAACCAAATCTATGTGTGTATGTACTTCTGCATAATTATACAACAACGAAATACTTTTGTAAACAAAGCCCACATCAATTACAATTCGGTTGGCTATTTGTATTTCAAATGCCGATCACGTACATACATTCGTTGAAAACTTAAAAAAGCTCTGCACTAAGTTTAACATTAAAAGCTTTTCATAAAAAAGCTTTCGCTAATGACGGCTAATGGCTATGTGATTGCTAGTGGAAGGTGGGAGAACACTAAAAACGCCTTAAGGCCTAACCATAATATGCATAGCCTTGCTTAACCTACTGTCAAAAATAAACAAAAAGTCTCTCAAATGTATTTAAAAAAACAAAAACAAAATAAAAAAACATTTGATTCCGTACGGAATGTGCGATTAGATTCGCACCTTGCTTAAGCAAATGACAGTTTCATTAAACTTAGCAAAAAGTTTCCTTAAGTTCAATATGGTTTGCCTCATATAATAAACATGTATTTGCACATTTGATTAAGCCAACTTAAGCACATTGTGGTTGGGCCTTTAATTTATCAATACACTTCCACACGTTTGAGTCCAAACAGCTGTTACTTAAAAGTGGACGGTATTACGTAGTGCAAATCAAGAAAAGTAATAACAAAGTGCAAACTTTTAATTAAAAAAATTAAGTTAACATTGTGATTAAAAAACGTCTACTAAAACTAATTTGTAAACAACAATAACAAAAAGTAAACAAAGGGTAAGTACATTTATATTTACATACATACATACATATGTATGTAAATGTAACCATGCGACATGCCCATCAGTAGACATACACGATTATTATAATAACGACTCATGCAAATGTGGTGGTTCGTTTTAATAATGATTATACTAAAGAGACAACAAATTGAAAGATTTGATTTCCCAAATTTTGTGTTAAGAAGTTTAAACTGACACCTATCTTATTTGTTAAATATAAAACAAAAAACTTTTAAAAATAATATTTCAATTGGTTTTTTTAGTTTAAATTAAACAAAATTATTGCAAATTGCTTTTTTATATACATATGTACATATTTTTCAATCAGGTATCTTCTTTGTTTTTAACAACATTTCTCAGCTCGTGTTTTCCCCAATTCCCCCAACGCACCATTTCATTGACTATCAACACAGCATTAAGTATAATTTGTTGCTGCATATTGTGACGTTTAGATAACGTCTGTACGTCGCACGACGAATTAAATAATATATAAGTTGTAATAAAATTAAAAGCTTTAATATGAAACTACCAGTGCTTAGTGTATTTTCGACTTTACGCCAGTCATTGGTACAACAGTCCACAAAAAATCTAGTTGCAAAACAAACAACTTCACTACTGGTAAAACAACAACAGCAGCAGCAACTTCGTTTACATCGTTGCATTACCACCATGTTACCACGTATTTCATTCTCAAACGATTTCTTTTTCCGTCAGGTAAGTCTGTTTTTTATTAATTTTGAATACGATTTGGTCAACTTAATTACTAAACATGTAATAAATTTCTTTTAGTTGTTTGACACGGAAAGCAGTACTTATTCCTACATATTGGCTGATGTTAATGCTAAGGAAGCAATTATTATTGATCCCGTATTGGAACAAGCTAAACGTGATGCCCAGTTAATCAAAGATTTGGATTTTACTTTGAAATATGCCGGTAATATTTATTATTTACATATTGCACTGGTGCTTCTTAGGGCGGTTAATCAAAATTTAAAACAAGATTTTACAAATTCGTCTTTGGATCATTGCAAATTTTTTCGGTAAAAAAAAAATTAAATTTAACAGTTCCTTAAGTTGTTTACACAATTTGAATTTGAAAATTAGAAATTGTCACGACACACCTTTTACCAAAGGAGAATCCTTATTACTGCCATGCACTGCCTGTTGAACAATTTCGAACCAAACGCAAAACATTTTATAGGAAAAATATTTCTAAACCTGAGTGTTCGTAGAAATTTTCCATGCACTACAAGGAATTCGCTTTTCTTGCATTCCTGAATATTATGGGAGCTTTTAACAATGCTAAAGTATCTTGCACTTGCTTAGAAAAAAGGCGGTAATGCTAGGAACGCAATTGGGTCGCACGTCGTAAGAACATAAGGCCGTACATTTTTAAAAACACGCTCTATTTACCCACAATTCCATCGTTTTCTGTTTGTTTTCTTTTGAAATGTTAAAAAATCCAAATTAATTAAAATTTTTGTTTATTCTTTCCTTCTTTTATTTTTCTTTGAAATATTCCATTTTCAAACACAAAAATAATTTCATTTTATATTTTTAATTTTTCTTTTTCTATAACCAGCGTATGAATTAGATCTATGTCGATACGTCTATGCCAGCTATTGTGTGCCTTTGTATAAAATATTATACGTGTTAATTTGACAACGTATCTACGTCGTACGCTACTTCGTTCATACGGTGCAATTGTGTTCCTACGGTAAAGTGTAAAAATGAAAATCAGAAAACTGAAGTTTAAGAGGGAGTTTACACATACATACATAGAGGGAGTTTACACGGAGTCTTTTCAGACATGCCTGTTTTTGACATTCTCTTTTGAACATGCTTCCAAAAACCTATTGTCTTTTCACTATGTCTTTCCAAATATGTCTGTTTTCATGTATAATAGTCTAATATACATACATACATATATATACAAATTAAAAACATGGAAATTCATATAAACAAACATGAAAACTCATTTCATGTCTGTTTGGCAACCCCTCTTTCTTCTTTACCCCGATCGCCTACAAACAAAACAAACGTGTTTGTTAGACATGTCTGAATAGACACCGTGTAAACTCCCTCATACAAATTAAAAAACATGGAAATTCATATAAACAAACATGAAAACTCATTTCATGTCTGGGGGTCTACTCTCTATTGCGATGCGAAAACAATTTCGATGCGAAAGCTAAAAGCCAAATTGGTACTCTCTATCACTTTCGCAAAATTTTCTGAAAAAGAAGCGATAGTGGCAATAAAAATTAAAGATGGCGCGGATTTACAGTAATGGAATGCCAAAGTGTGTAAAAATATTTGATATTGGAAAATTTAAATAAAATAAGGTGATGATTTACGAAAAGAGAAAAAATTTAAAGATGCGAAAGTCACATGCGCAAACGTATTAAAGAGTACCAATCGCTAGATTTGCTACAATTTTCTTTCGCATCGCAATAGAGAGTAGCCCCCCTGTTTGGCAACCCCTCTTTCTTCTCTACCCCGATCGCCAACAAACAAAACAAACGTGTTTGTTAGATATGCCTGAAAAGACACCGTGTAAACTCCCTCTAAGTTTTTTATTTTGTTTTTTATGTTTTACAACTATCAATTAACATATTAAGGGTATTCATTTCAAAATTTTTTTGGTTGGAAAAATGGAAAAAAGGAAAATTACACCTTATTGACTTGAACGGTATTTTTTTTAGTTAAAGGTAAAAAACTGTCAAAAACAAAAATCTGTCATATAATTCTTGGAAGTAATTGATATTTTTCAAGATGCCAAATAAAAGAGTTAAAATTGAATTAATGGATTATTTAATTGTCACGTCATTTTTAAGTTTTTTTTTATATATTTTTTTGTATAGAATTAATTTTTAATTTAGTTTTGAAAAACGACGTTTTAAAAAAAGTAAAATTTGATTTAATAAAAATGGAGTTTAAAGAATCATAGTTGATTGTCTTAAAAAGAGATGTAAATTTTAGTGCTTTTTGTGAAAAATAACAACATTTTCAAAATGGTGGCAACTAAACTGGACGTTTGTGAATTGCCAACTCTTTAAAAATTGTAAAATTGTACTTTTCCAATCTGATTTTTTTACACTTGGTTAAAGCTTGTTTAAATTGCAACTTTCGGTAGAAAAGTTTTTCCTTGTGTTTGTTGTAACAAAAATTACATTTTTCCACTTTTCCATTTTTCCAATAAATAAAAAAACTGAAATGAATACCCTTATTGTTAACTGACATTTATAGTTATAATTAATTATAACTGACTTTGGTGAAATTGGCCGTTAGTAAGAAGAAATTCCGGCAGTTTATTTCCCAAAGTGGATCCAAATTATTAAAGACACAAACCATATGTAAAAGATACTCCATCTTTTGGTTCGAGTATGAGTTCTCAAATTTCAAATTATTCGAAAATCCGGGTTTTGAGTTATTTTACAAGCCGATTTATTCGACAGAATAGTTTATTTTTTTATTTTAAATAAAAAAGTGTGGCTAAAAATTCATATATTGAAATACATATGTACATATTTAAAAATGTACATTTTTTTATAGTTTTGAATTTTTGAATTTAAATTATGTAAACACATTCAAAATACCTCGTCGGATAGTCCAGAAAGTTCCTTTTATAATAAATTAAATTTGATAAGCTTAAACATATGCATTATAATAAATTTCAGTTAATACCCATATGCATGCTGATCATATTACCGGTAGTGGTTGGTTGAAACAATTATTGCCTGGTTGCCAGTCTGTAATATCCGTTGATAGTGGTGCTAAAGCTGATATACACATACACGAGGGCGATAAGATACAATTTGGCCGTCATGCCATAGAAACATTGGCCACTCCTGGTCATACAAATGGTTGTTTATCTTATGTTATTCATGAACAAGGCTGTGTTTTTACCGGTGATACTTTACTTATTAGAGGTTGTGGTCGCACCGATTTCCAAGAAGGCAATCCTCAACATTTATACGAAAATGTACACACTAAAATCTTTACTTTACCCGACAACTATCGCGTATATCCAGCTCATGACTACAAGTAAGTTCTAGTACAGTTTTTGTTAATGATCCTTTTTTAAGAATTTTGTATCTTTACAGAGGCCAAATGGAAAGTTCGGTCTGGGAAGAAAAGCAATATAATCCCCGTCTAACTAAAACTTTAGAAGAATTCGTGAAAATTATGAATAATTTGAATTTGCCTTATCCCAAAAAAATTGATGCTTCTTTGCCCGCTAATCGCGAGTGTGGTATTTACGATATACCCAAGGACCAATAAAAAATATTATGAAAGTGTATACCAAGGCGAATTCAACTACAGGTGGTGTCGGAACTACAACAATCCAAAAACAACAGAAACAACATACGGGTTTTTGCATTACATTGTTAGTGCCATTAGCTCGAAATGTCAACCATTATTAGCAAAACACTAACAAATCAAAGCAAATAAGCCCGAACTGTCAAAATCAGATGCCGTTTCGACACCACCTGTAGTTAATTCGCCTTGGTGTATACCAAAAGTCACTTCTGTATATTAAATTCAACTAAATAAATTTGTATATTTTAAAAAATAATAATTCTAAAGAGAATGTAATTTTTTGTTTGGGAAATGCTAAAGCTATTGAAGGTTTTCTATTTAACAAAGCATTTTAGTTCCCAACCAAGGGTGTTAAAGTGGAATGTTCACTAATTTTTTTTTAATATTTTATATATTGGAATTCCCAAGATAAACTTTATAGTTTTACTTCTTATGTCCGTATTCATAAAAATATTTTAAATTTAATAAAAGTTTTGCAAAACAAATTTTCTATTAAAATTTCTCTTAATACACGTGTATTAAATTTAAAAATGGTTTATGAATACGATTGCTAAAGTTTATATAATTGAAAATCTAAACGTGTATTTATTTCTCTTTTCAGACTATTTTAAATCCCAAAGGTTGCAACAACACATCTACCAAATATAGTTTACTACACGACAATTTAAATACCAAAGTTTTAACAAATATTGACTCGAGTTTAAGTACGAGCATACCACATTGTGCTACCACTGGACGTAGGCGTAAAGGAACCTCTTTAGGTGGTACATTATCTTCACGTTCTAGTCGCAACGAATCGAAAGAATTGCGTTCCGCTTTACAAGATCGAGAATCGGTTATACAAAATTTACGCATACAATTATGCCTAGGAAAACTGCCTCGACCCTCTGGACCTCCCTTAGATGAGGCGGACAAACCAGCGGCCGAACAGAAACTACAGAAGCTAAAAACAGAGGCTGAAAATAAAAAGATCAAAATACGAAACTTAAAAAGTGCTTTAGAAAAGCTCGATATTACAGAGTAAGTTTTGTATTAGGAAAATCTTTAAATTTTCAAATTTTAATTCAAATTGTTTACAGTAATATAGATGTTAGAATAAGACAAGCAGAATTGGAATATGCCTTGGGTCGTGAAGAGTTACAGCTGTTGTCAATTGTGGAAGAAGCTAGAGCTTTGCAAGCGAGGTTAGAGAAAGCTAAAGTCGAACCACAAAGTATTTTCGGGTAAATTTCAATAAAAATTGTATAGTAAGAATAAGAACAATTTGATCCAATTTAATTTTTCTACTGGTTCTTTTTTAGCATTCTTAGAAATGGAGTTACTCTTAGTTTACATGCCGTCCAAGCCACAACAGGACGTTGGGCTGCCCACGAGTTACCAGAGGCTTCTGGCGTTTTCTATGTAGAATGGGCTTTGGAAGGTGATGGTTTATACAAAGGGGATCGTATATTGGAAATAAATGGAAAACTAGTAACAAGTAAATCAAAAGATGAATTCCAAAAACTTGTAGGAAACACTGGAAAATGTCAAATGGTGATGTTGAGAAAAAAGCCAGCAGCTATACCACAGAAACAACTTGATCAGGAAAAGGAAAACAATATGCGTTTGCAGCACAGGATCTCATATTTAGAAGAACAAGTTAAAGAATTACAAACCGCCAAACAGGATCAACAATATCAGCAGCATCAGCAACAACAACATCAGTCACAGTTGGATCAAGATACTAATCAACATTTGCATTGCGGTAGTAGTGGTCATGTAACTAGCATTAGTATCTCCTCACCACCCTCAACACCACCTGACAAACCCCTGGTTTACCAAAGGGGAAATTACATAACAACTTTAGTAGGCGGCAAACCCATAGAGCTAATAGGAGGCGACACACCCGAAAATAGTAGTAATAAACGCCAGAGTTTAAGTAAAAGCAAATCAGCAGCTCATATAACCAAAACCCTCATAAGAGAGAACAGCAATCATGATGTTAATGTTATGATATCAAACAAATCTCTTTCGGCTTCTAAAATTTCCATTAATAGCGACTCGGCGTTTATGTCACAGCAATCTCATAAAAGGGACAAAGAGAGACATAGAGATCGAGAGCGTGAACGTTATGATAGATCTTTGAGCAAAGCCCAGATGCTGGCACGAAGTGTAGAACATCTTAATAATTACAATGTGTAAGAAATTAGCTTAAAAGAATGCCTTACAATTACTTCATTTTTCGTTTTTTCTTCTTTTTCCACAGAAACTATGATTGCCGCCGCGATACACCCCGTAGTGCAGACGTGCAAACGTTAAGGGCTCGTCTGCCATCCGATATGCGTAGTGTTAAATCATTGGATTTTGATAGTGAAAACGAAAACGCCCGTTTAAAAGTAAAGCAACAGAACAGTGATACTAGGTCGGAAGTTCGTTCCGTTCGACCAACTCCTCCTAAAAAGCCTTTACGGCTTTCACTGCAAAGAGCTCAAAGTCTGCAGACCGTAGAGCTCAGCTCTAATCCCGATTCCGAACGTAAACGTCCCATGAAACGTGCCCACATTAATCAAAACAATAACAACACCATTCTAAATGGTGAACATCAGACAGACAGCAATGGTATTCTTATAGAGAATTGTACCACACATCCGGCCCCAGCACCCATGCATACCTCATCTCTGGGTAGGCATCGTCATAATATATGAAAATTACTGAATAATCTCTTTCGCCTACAAGAAGAGATTTAATTTTAAGTAGTTTAGAAAAAAATGTGTGGAATATTACAAAGATGCTAAAAATGATTTATAAAATCTTTAAACAGATTTCAATTTATTTTAATGGTGTAATAACGTCTCTAATCAAATTAAAGTAGATTTTATTTTTATATGTATTTAAAAAAATGTAATTATACCATTGTTATGTTATTTTTAAACTAATTATTTTATTTAAGATGTTTTGACTGGTGTAAAGTATAGATAGAAACAACATGCGTGTGTAAATATAATAAAAACTATCTTTTAAAAATGTTCAACACCAAGATTTTGCTTTCAGAATAGGTAGATAAGAAAAAGGTAAGTTGGAAAATACTTTCAGCATTACTCCCAAGGTATATTTATAGCAGGTAGTCTCGGTAAGCCAAGTTTTTGTCTTTATCTTTTGTCTTTTTTGTCTCTTATCAACCCCTTTGCTGTTTGACAGTTCGTATCACAAAACAACAATAAAAAGCCCTGTTGTTTGTTTTATTGTATAATTGTTGTAATCTCACGGCTACCTGCTATAAACACCTATACCTTTATTAGTGCAATGAAAAGTTAGAACTAAATTTAGTTAATTTTTTGTTTTTTTTTTCAGGGCTGTGTGTGGAGTAGGGTGTCCCATTCAAAAAGAAATTTTGGGGATCATTCTTAATTTGAATACTCATAAGGCTAAGAATTTTTGAGATTTTTTTCCGATTTTTCGGAGGTGGTTTAGAGGTCGCGCAAATTGATTTTGTACCAAAAATCGATCTTTTTGGGCTTTTTTTGAATTTTGGTTGAAAATTGGTAAAAAAATGGATATATCTTCAGCTTCTGAGTCAATATTCTTAAAGAAAATTTTCCGATCTTTAATTTTATGTGCACATTTTGATACAGTTTTTCGTAAATTTTCAGCAAATATGAAAAAAATGCTTTATAACTTTTAAAATTTGTATGAAGACTAAAAAAACTAATGATGCAGTTTAAAAGATTATGAAGTTTTTTTTCAGTGTTTTATTACAAAAACCAGCCTAACTTTTTTTGAAGCCTGCAACATTTTCTACTGATTTTTTACAAACGGATCCAGAAAAATGGGAAAACAACAAATCATTTCAGGAAGCAAAACACAGAGTTCAACAATTGCAAGTTGTAAATGATGTCGTAGAACGTGGTGTCGCCTTGGCTAATAGCTATATCAACATCACAACTTCTGAAACAGACTTTCAGAGTTTACTGCAGGGGATAGAGCAGCATCGCAATAACTATAATAAATGATTTATAACAATTCTATTTTTCTTTGTTTTTAATATAATTGTTATGTATGAGTGGTAAGTAACTATTATTTTATTTGTAAAAACATTTTCTAAATCCAATTATTTAAAGTTTAAAGCAATGCAAACCTATTTCACACCTTATAGTATTGTACATTTCATACAATGTGTACAAAGCTTTAAAAGGGTATAACTCGAGAACGGTGAGAGAAAATTCATTTTTTTTTTGCTAATTTAAAACTTCATAATCTTTTAAACTGCATCATTAGTTTTTTTAGTCTTCATACAAATTTTAAAAGTAATAATGCATTTTTTTCATATTTGCTGAAAATTTACGAAAAACTGTTATATAATGTATCAAAATGTGGAAAATCCCTGACGAAACATATTATTTATGCACATAAAATTAAAGATCGGAAAATTTTCTTTAAGAATATTGACTCAGAAGCTGAAAAATTCAAAAAGCCCAAAAACGTCGATTTTTGGTACAAAATAAATTTGTGCGACCTCTAAACCACCTCCGAAAAATCGGAAAAAAATCTCAAAAATTCTTAGCCTTATGAGTATTCAAATTAGGAAAGTTCTTCCGAGAAAATCCAAATTTTTATTTTTTTTGGGACAACCTAGTGTGGAGTCGTAGTACCCACAAAAACTCACTCCAAAATTGTTCGGCATAACAACTTTTTTAATATTTTTAAAATAAATTTTTTTTTTAAATATTCTGCTTTAAAAATTTTAAAGTCAGAAAAAAAGGAGCACTCTACTCTAAATGAGGCTATCAGCGCAGAAGTGGTGTAACCCACAATTTAATTTGTTTACGGTTTTGGTGTAAGATACGTTCTTTGCACTGTTCTTTACAGTGCAATAGTCGAGCAAGCCTACTGTTTGTATCCAAAACATAGTTTTTGCACGGGCCGTTACAATCACGTACTATAGTGCAAGAGTAGTGTTAACTCATTATCTCATAATCACCCCTATTATGAAAGTCGACACAAGTCGAAGGCACCTGAACAGTAATGGTATTTTCTGAGTCGTTGTTGACAATAATCGATGACTATTGACAGTCAATTGATATTTTCTAAGGCGCTTTTAAGTCGACGTCGAGTAGTATTGCCCCCGTTTTAGTCTACAGGAAATTTTGCGACGCCTCAAATGAAAGTTAAAGAAATTTAAAATGAAATGTAAACATATTTGTTGAATACGTTTAAAGTTCGGAAAAGTTTGCTAAAATAGCGAAAACTCGCGAACATTTTTAATTTAAGACGAACGCCTCAAAGAGCCAAAATTCGGAAGCATTTGCAAAAATAGCAAAAAATTGATTAAAATTCCCTTAAACTGTAAGGAATGGCAAAAATTCGGTGAAAATTGCTCAATTAACGGAAATTCGCAAAAATTTGCTAACAGCGGCATGAAAGAAAAGTCTAATATTTATTAATAAACGTTAAAGCTATAAACTTTATAGTATAAAGAATCAGAAAACTTACAGTAAAAACATCTTTTATCAAAAACATGCCAAAAATTCGCGAAAAAAATTCAAAATTGGAAACAAATTCTACCACTTCTTTGCTGATAGCCTCAAATATGAGTAGGTGAGTTGCAAAAATTAAAAAATTGAGATTACAATTGATTTTGACAAATCTTTTAGCACTTTATGAGAATAAATATACATATAGATTGTATCGAAGCATGTCCTTTTCTATGTTTTTATGTGAGCAGTTTGTAACAAAACTGGTTCGATCCACTCACCAGACACTTGCAAAACTACATCTTTGCATTTTCTGTAACAAAACTCACAGGTTCACTGTTTTAACCTTTCTGTGTGAAATGCGCCAAGGTATTGTTGATGAAATAGAGTCCAATTAGAGGGATTAAGCATGCAAGTTTGTAAACAAGTTCGATGCGACAAATGGGAACTTCCACAGAAAAGCTCTCATTATTCTTTGAGAAACACTTAAAAATGGTTGCTGACGTTACGTGACAAAAGGAAGACATTTCTGTGGAAATACCAATATTCGTTTTTTACAAATCGCAAGGCGAATTCATCCCAGGTAATCTCGGTACTACAACAAGTACAACTCGTACAGAAACCACAAGCAATTTGTTTTTGTAAAATCATTGTACAATGTCAAAAACAGAAATAAAACAAAACAGAAACAAAGATAATAAAATAGAATAAACAAAATTTTGACATTCAACAGTGATTTTAGCTAATATCAGCAGGGCTTTTAAGACCACCTGTAATAAATTCGCCTTGACAAATCGTATATTGAAAAATATTTTTGTAGCGATGGTTATACATAAAATCTGCTGTAGCTCCTGGAAATAGTGCATGCCATTGTTCCAGATATACATCCCATCAATGTTGAAGTTATCCCGAAAAAAGATTTGAGAATACTTTTTTCTACTCACTTTGGGGAAAATTGGAGAGAAAATAAAGACTTGCAATTTTATATTTTTGTGTTGGGCAAGAATGATATTGATTATGGGAAGAAAAAAAATATTTCAATTTATTTGTTTAAAAATGCATATTTTTTTAACTCTGCAGGTGGGAAATAAACTGCACCAAGCGACATTTTGAAAACTTTACAGCAGACCGAAAAACATGTTGAAAATCTCAAATGCTTTTATTCCTGTATTAGAAATTTGCCTTTGTTCGAATATTTTATATGACTACACCATATCGATGCCTTCCCATAAGAATGTATTAAGCGACATTTCTAAAATTGTGTAGGAAACGAAAAAAAACGTCTCATTTAGTTATTTATTTTTCGGATTTTATTGAAAGGAACATATTTGGAAAGCGATTTTCAGAATACAAAACATATTTAAAAATGTGGTTTAGCATAATTTCTTTGGCGGATAATACAAATTACAGGGTGCAACATTATTCCAGTGAGAAAACTTGACGGTTGATACAATTTTATTTTCACTCTAGTTTCCTTTGCATCCATGATAGGGCAGCGAAACCCAGGCCAAAATGTGGCGCTTAACTTCTAGTATAGTTCCACATCAAAAAGTCATTTTCGAAAAAAGTGTCGCTTAATACATTCTTATGGGAAGGTATCGATATATTTTTTTTATGTCGATGATATGCTTAATAAAATTACGTTAAAGAACATAACTTTACTTATTAAATTGGACGTGGTGTTCTTTACCTCCAATGATGGTATTTGTACTGTTCAATCTTTTGAGACAAACAGGACAAAGTCCAACAACAAAAGGTCTGCTATTAACCAGAAATAATACAAGGCTTACAACAATTTTTTTAACCATCACAGAAAAAATTTTTCACCAATTAAAGCATTAATCAAAAATAAAATCAGTTTTAATTAAAAATTTAATCAAGTGAATTAAACGTTTAATCAAGTAAATTAAACGTTTAATTAATACTATTAACTGGTTTAATTGATACTATTAATTTGTTTACTGGTGCAAATTTAATTAATTTTTTAATTAATATCACAAATTTTTTAATTGAAATCCATTTTTATTTTTTTCTGTGCTACTTTTCGCTTCGAAATGTTTAAATAAAAACTGTCTACAAATTAAGTGGTAAACCACACTAAATAGACTTGATGTCCTTAACGTTTAAGAAGTTTGACTTGCCGTTGTTTTCAACTTTTCTATCTCGAAAACTGCATTAGATGGGCTTATGGAGAATAGAAGAAAAATTCTGATTCCAATATGTAATATAAAAAACGTATTTTGAAAAAAATGTGAATTGGTGTACTTGATCCCTCCCCTACAGAACTATGGTCAAATTTTTAGCACTGTTTGCATAATTTTAATAAATGAATATAACTTTCAAAATATACTAATGCTCAATAAATAATTTTCCTTGTGGGCTATAGTGTGTTGCAAAACTAGTTCAAAACTATGTATTGTAACAAAACTCGGTTTTTCGAAAATTCGTAGCAAAACTCGTTCGTTCCAAAATTAAATATTTTTTTTTTTTTTCTATATTTCAGTTGATTTAAATTTTTCAACAGAATCATCTTCTTGCTATATTTAACCATTTAAAAGGTACTGCAAAAAACAGTTTGAAGTCAAATAAGGATCAGTCTCATATACATATACACTGAGAATCAAGGTTAGAATAGGAATCGTACCTAAAAAATGTCAGCGGATGGAGTCGGAGTTAGAACTTTTTCTTGCGACTCCACAGCCCTGGTTTTTTAAATTTTATAATTAAGTACAGATCATTATTTTTCTTTTATAAATATCAAATCATAAATGCATACTTAGGTTTTGCCGAATCTTTGATACCCTCCACCAACAGTTATAATATTTCATAAGTAGGCTCTATATGGGATATACATATAGTACGTTATTAACAAATCTTAAAGAATAGAATTTCTGGCCAAATAAAGCTAAATTGGACCAAAGTTTACCACACTATCGATGTTTGCTATTGTTTTAGACGTATTTAAATAATTTACCAGAGTGGGTTTTATATGGTAAATTATGCACCGATCTTCTCGAGATTTTATAGTATGATTTCTTGCCTTATAAAAATATGGCAGACCAAATTTTACTACAATATCATTATTCGTTATGGTTTAAGACGTACTAAAGTGTTTTCCGAAGGTTGGCTTTATATGGGGCGAATGGTAAATTACACTGTGCAACAAAATTCGGGTCACCGCCGCCAGCCTCAACACTTGCAACGCACAATGAATCTAATGAATTGCTCGCTCCTAATCATGTTAACTAATGTTCTACGAATATTTTCTGCATCAAATTTCACTAGGGTTCTTCTTAGACCAAAAGTTCTTCCAATGTATTTAAAACGAATTTTCGAAATTCCGGCCTTGAATTTTTCGAAAACCCGTTTTAATTACATTGCACGATTTTTTGGTCTGAGAAGACCCCTCGTGAAATTTGATGCAGAAAATATTCGTAGAAGATTTTAACCCTCTTACGTGCCCTTTTAGTGTAGAAGTTAAAAAAAGGTTAAAAATGACTCCTTAAAATAAGTGCTAGAGGCTTAATATATTCTATGAAAAGAATCGCCACACAATTCTACTGAAGACATCTGAAATAGTCTTTTAGGTCAGAACTGCATTTAATATTGTTTTTATGTCTTGTACCAAACGCCTTTTCAAGAAATTCAAAAATTTCAATGCCCGAAATTTCGAGAATTCGTTTAGATACATCGCACGAACTTTTGGTCTTAGTAGACCCCTAATGAAATTTGCAGAAAATATTCGTAAAACATTTTAACCCTTAAAAGTGCCATTTTAGTATACTTTTGTGTAAGAGTTGGGAAATGGACAAAAATTACCTCTTAAAATGAGAGTTAGATGGTTAATAAATTCTAAGAAAAGATTCGCCATACGATTCTACTAAAGACATCTGAAATTATTTTTTAGCCCAGAAGTATATTTAGTATATTATTTATTTCGGGAGCCCGAGCTAACTTTTAAAAACTCTTTGGCAGATTTGCTCTACTAGTAGTTTACTTTCATTTCGCGTTGCAAGTGTTGACGCTGGTTTTTTTTGTTGCACAGTGTTATTGTTCGATCTTCACGAAATTTGACAGTGTGATTTCTAGTTATATAAATCGAATTTGTGCAAAATCTTATACCAGTCCGAGCGTTTTGTCACCATTATCAATCAATGTTTAGGGTAGTTGTTCCCCATTTGGATACACAGTCAGCTGTATATTTACGTGTTAAACCTTGGTATACACAGACAAAATTCTCCAAAATTTTTTACCAATTAAAGCATTAATCAAAAATTAAATCAGTTTTAATTTAAAATTTAATCAAGTGAATTAAACGTTTAATTAAGTAAATTAAACGTTTAATTAATACTATTAACTGGTTTAATTGATACTATTCATTTGTTTACTGGTGCAAATTCAATTAATTTTTTAATTAATATCACAAATTTTTTAATTGAAATCAATTTTTATTTTTTTCTGTGTACTTTCAACCTAAATAAAGGTCCTCTTGTTCTACAGTAAACAAAAAAGTCCTAAACGTATCGTACCGAACCAAACGCTGAAATTAAGCTTCGTGCAAAACAACATGATATAATAGAAACACAACAGGCGAATAAAACCATGGCATTCCTGCAGAATTACGCTAATATTTTATCAGACCAGTGTGTGAGCGATATTTAAATCTAGTTATTATTTAGCAGAGTGGAAAAACCGAAAATAAGTTATCCTAACACATACGAAGTTTCAAGGGAAAATCTCTGCATCTTTCCAAATTCAATGCCAGCCTAATAATAACTTTGCAAAGAAATAGGCGCCACCAAACAAGATCCATTGTCATAATCGGGGAAACCAGAAATCTATATATGTATATAAAAATGAAAAATGTTTGTATGTTTGTTTGTTTGTTTGTTGGCTTATAGACTCCTAAACTACTGAACCGATGTTCTTAAATTTTTTACAGTAGCATCACGTGAGCCCTAAAAATAAAAAAGGCTACTTATTTTTTCGATAGGGGCAGGGGAAATGGTACCCCCCATAGGATGCCAATATTAAGTATCGCATATCTTAAGAGCCGCTGCACTCATTTTGTTGAACTTTTGGTAGAAGGATCTTCTGAGTCCTAAAATTGAAATAAAAAAGCAGCAGGGGAAGTGGTACACCCCATAGGACGCCAGTGTGTAATACCGCATATCTTAAGAACTGTAATAGTGAGAATGTTCAAACTTTGAAAAAGTCACTCTTATGGCATACTACACTTTTGGAAATAAAAATAAAGAGGGTAGGTGCAGGGGGGAAATACCTCCCATAGGATGAATATATTAAATATCGCTCAACTGAAGAACTATTGAAGGGAGTCTTCAAACGTGGTAAGAGCTACTTTTGTGGTAAACTATAAATTTTAATAAAAAATGGGCGGGGTAGACAGAGGAGGAGCAGTACCCCCAATAGATAGAAATTTTAATAAGAGCTGCTGCACGCATTTTGTTGCATTCTTGGAAGCAGGATCTCCTGAGCCCCAAAATTGAAATAAAATAGCAGCGGGGAAAGTGGTACCCACCATAGGACGCCAATGTTTAATATCGCATATCTTAAGAGCTGTTATAGTGAGCATGTTCAAACTTTGTATGAGTCACTCTTATGGTGTACTACACTTTTGAAAATAAAAATGAAGCGTTTAGGCGTAGGGGGGAAATACCTCCCATAGGATGCATATATCAAATATCTCTAAACTGAAGAACTATTAAGGGGAGAGTTTTCAAACGTGGTTAAAGCAGTGTTGCAAAGCGCACCGGGTTAAGCTAGTTTGCTCTAAAAAAACACGTTTTATGCCCATTAAATATGCAGTAAAAACTTGAAAATATGCCCTGAAAATTATTAAAAATATGCCCAAAAAATTTAAAAATTGTGTATTTGAAAACAAAATATTCAACATTTTAATTATAGTTCCATTGAATAAAAATAATCCTAAAATTATAATCGGTAAAACCCAAACACCAAAGTATTTAAAGACGAATTTTCGAGAGTTTACCCTATTTGGAAACGATGGGCAGTCAAAGTTATGTTATAACCTCTTAATATAAGAGTTATTTGTGCCAAATACTATCTAGATATTATCATCCATATGAGATTTTTGTCTTAAAGGGATTTTAGGGACGGTCGCTAATTTTTTTTTTATTAATGTTAATAGTTGAATGGAAGTTAAAGCTGTTTATTGAGCCTTTGGGCAAATGTGACCTGATCCGAAAAGAAATTAATTTGCAGCAAAATATTTTTGGGGGGAATTTAATCTAAATACCAACATAATAACGGACACAAAGAGTCTTATTTGGAAAGAAATTTTTATGGGGAATATGTAAAATTATAGACAGATTCTCACTATTTACATAGAATTCGTCCTTAGTACAATTAAAATGTATTTACCAAATTTACAAACTGTCTTTGCAGTTTGTACTTTCAGCACAAAATTAACATGGACAGGGAACGAGCCAGACGGACGGATGGTTATCGTTAGATCGCGTTCAAAAGTGATTCTACAGCGATCAGTTTACCAAAATATTGGTCCAGATTTCTATGTATTACACACATCGCCAAAAACTTAAATAGTAGTTACTTTTTCTTTTACTTTCGCTTATTCATATATAAAATTTTAAAGTTTTAAATAACATTAACCCTCAATAACAACCTGCTTTTCTTACAATTTTTCAGAAAATATTAAATGTATTAAATATTAAGGCGACATTGAAGCAACACGTTGGGTACATATAAATATTTAAAACAGAAAAGCCAAAATTTCGTAAAAAAAATTTATTTTTTTATTTGTTGCGAAAGCTTTTGTAGGCATCTAAAAAATTTAAAATGTATCAAACTATGCCTCAAAAAGGCAAAATATGCGCTAAAAACAAAAAAAATGCTGAAAAAAGGCTATTTTTACTAGATTATGCAAAAAATGCTGTAAACGGTAAAATATGCAAAAATATGCACTTACAAAACGATGCCAAAATTTATAAAAAGCTATGAAACGGATTAATATATTGTTTTTGCCTTCATTGGTCGCACAAGGAAAAACATGCAATTGCATATTTATGGTTTCCCTGGTCATAATCCTTTGAAATACCTACTATCCAAAGCAATATTTTGAAACTTTTTTAATTTTTTATAAAAAATATGTATGTATTGCTAAAAGTCAGTTTTTTTATAATTTTAATCAAGACCACAATTTTTATATGTGAAATGTACATACATATCGTACTGGTTTAAATTTTTGCAGTAGTCATATCTACCTACTGTAAAAATCTCAATTCAATTAATCTTGTATTTTGTGCATTGTATCCCCCTTTGTGATATAAGGTATAAGATTGCAAAATTATCTTAAACGATTTTGAAATTGATTTTAAAATCGATTTTGAGGTGCGTTTAACCGATTACAAAAATCTAAATAAAAATAGTCGAATGAATATTGAAAAAGTTTCGCACAGAATGACCAACTAAGTATACCCTCATTCACCACTAGTGGTGGAGGGTATAATTAGTATTTAAAGAACTATATTAATTAATTAATCTGTCATTAATTGCATAGCTACATGAACAACATTAGAATTACGTGCCTAAAGCCCAAAAAAGATCTGGGCTTTTTATCAAAGCTTACACTGTACGATTGAGAAAAACCCATACATTCACGTACAAAAATTAATGTACGAAATGATGTACAACAGGGATGATAAATGCGACAACCAATATTGTACCAACGAACTTTTAAAATCGTACTTTTTCGGCCCCAATAGTACTAAATCATTTTTTATTTTATTTAAAAAAAACAAAAATTTAATGCATCAAAAACAAAAAGTACTTAAAATTCATTTGTACATGTAAAGTATAGATAGCAAAAAATACATGATCATTAATTATACACAATAATAGAGTGAGTAAAGTTTTTTCGCGTCAAAAGCACATTGCGATTTTTGTTCTATAAGTCAATTCTAGAAACTTTGCCAAAGAAACCATAGGTTAAAAATGAATTTTGAGCCCCGGATTTTTCAAAATATGTATGTATGTAGTTAGTTTTCCAAAATATTTAAGAATATAATCAGATTGTGTTTGGTCTAACCAGACCTGTATCTTGAGGTTTTTAGGGTCGAGAAATCCATTTATTTTGATTTTTAATTGCCGCCAGAGTGCGTTTTCATACACTTTTTAGAATTTATCGTTTTTTTTTTTTTGTGGAAAATTGACGAATATCAAAATGCAATCTCGAATTTTAAACGAAAATAAAATTTTAAAGCGTTCTAAAAATATGTGCATACGAGCATTTCGTATTGCATTTCCAAATATATTGTGTTTACAATTTTTAATAAGTACTGCAAAAACAGGAAGTAGAAGAAAGTCCGAATATAATAAAATTTAATTTAGCGCTTGTAAAATCTCCTTCAAACTAATTCGGAGTAAAAAAAATAATGGAGTGGGCTCCCACTGTTCCAAAATTCTGTTGATTACTTCTTGACGTGACAACCATCTTGTTGACAAATATTTGAAAATATTATGAATTCGTTCCAAAATAATCTTGAATTGAGAGGAAGTCGTCTTTTGTACTAAGAACTTTTTCAGAACTGGTTTCTTATATCTTTTAAAAACTTGTCAATATCAACAGAAAACGCACGCTTAAATGCTGCCGCTGATACTAAATTTAGAGTGTGGCAAAAGCAATCGTTCAATGAACAAGTGCAAAAATCTATTCACAATAGCGGAGTTCGGTGTTTGGTGCAAATGGTCTTGCAAAAGAGCAAATGCAAAATATCATAGCTGTTTTGTTAAATCCAACAATAAAAAATAGAGTTTCCCTTAGATTTCATAAAAAGCTACGACATTTTGCATTTTCGCAAGACTATTTGCACCAAACACTAAACTCCGCTTATATTCATTGAACGACTTGCCATTTTATATCAATTATAAATATGTAGGTTTGAAAAATTTGGAATAGTACCAAATGAAAAAAGTACTTTATCAACCCTGATGTACAATAAATTTATCTCATTTTTTGATGCATTCATAGTGATGACAAATTAGCCCTTTTCGGGCTAGATTTAGCCCTTTTGTATGTACCTGAAAGTCCGTTCAAGCCCTAAATTAAAAAACGCACATTTTCGTCATTTTTTGTTATTACAATTTAGTAATTTAAGCCCGTTTTTTCTTCGATATACAAACATATGTAGTTAAATTTTTTAAAACGAGTTGTTAAAGCTGCCTTCGAAATTTAAAAACATCGAGAAAGTCTAATTCATGTTAAATAAAGTCTAAAACGTGACAATCTTTGTTGTTTAAGCTACGAGGTACCTGTCGAGTTATGCTTATTAATTAATTCTAACGAAATATACAAAAAGTCTAAATACCATATCGCTCCTTTATTGCAATATTGTTATATCTCACAAAATCAAAAAATTTGGGCTACTTAAGCAAACGTGTTTCTTCATTTGCTTTTTAATATGTTAAAAAAATCAGAATTATATCTGAAACTGAACCGAAGTTATAGCAAAACATAGTTTATTAAATCTGTATGTAAGGGTACATTTTGAAAACTTTAATCGCATTTTGCCAAGTTTGATTATTTTTTTTTTTTTTTGTTGATACTTTGTACCTATGTTGCAATAAAGGAGCGATATAGAGAGTGCTTTATAGAATAAAGTCGAGAATGAACACGAACTGCAACTATTATAAAACAATGTTCAATTTCAACGACATGCTGGACAATATACGTATGGTTCAGATGGCCGCTAGAGTAGGACTGAAAATTAACGTCCCGAAAACAAAGACAATGTGCACAAACTCAATCAACTATTAACCCTTGGTACTTTTTTACCACCCTCTTGAGGGCGTTGGGTCCTTTACATATTAAGGCAGCGTCGACAACAGGTGGTTCCTTCCAATATATCAGGAACAGATTGGGAAGGGCAAAGCACGCGTAGGATTCGTTCAGCTTGGTATGGAACTCCACGCAACTCTCCACTGGAATGAAGATAAAAATTTTCAACAGCAACATAAAATCTGTACTCTTATACGGATGCGAATCGTGGAAAGCCGCTCACAAGAATATCAATACTATACAGACAACCGTTGCCTTCGTAGAATATTAAGAATATGTTGGACCGTAACTGTTAGCAACGAAGCCCTATGGACGACTACTAATCAAATGGGGCTGGATAGACCATACCCCAAGGAAGCCACCAGACGACATAGCCTGCACATGCATGAAGAAAGCAGCTCGAGAAAGAAAGTGGACCGACCGTCCTAGCTGGGCTGAAATAAAACGATTGGCTAGTGATATTAATAATTGTTTGGAATGACGGAAGTGGTCATTTGTTCCATGTAAGAATTTCAGGAATAAATATGTATTTCATATAAGTATATATTGTTTAGTTTTTACGAAGAAAACAAGTAAGAGTGCTATATTCGGCTATGCCGAATTTTATATACCCTTCACGATGATTGGAAAATAACAGAAAGTTATATCTGTGGTTTTCATGGGCAACCGCGTATGTCTTAAAATAAAATTTTTCAGGAGAGCTGAAAAAACCATTCTAGTTCAAACTATGGGTTAGATATTGCACCTTTTGAACTTTGTAATTGAGTTAAAACATCGGAATGGGCCTATCTGTTTTTAAAAATTTTTAAAAAATGTAAAGAGCGCTTAAAATTAAGCAATATAGCATCAACATTTCAAAATCGAAAAAATAGACATACGCGGTTGCCCATGAAAACCACAGATATTTGAGCTCAATTTTATTGTTTTGTATAGACCCTATCGTAACAAAACCCCTAATTGGGGAGGGCACTTGTATTGTGGCCAAGTGAATAAATAAATTGGTTTGGCTTATTTTTACCACTTAAGGCCGGAATTCACTATCCTACTCAATCGCTCGATTCATTCACACGAACATCTGATGGAATTCTATCTGATATAAAAAAACGTCTTCAAAATTTGTTGTTAATGCCACACTATTCCACAAAAATGATGCAATTCTAATGACTCAGCTACTTTGCAAGAAAATGCAACTCTGATCGCATTGTACCTATCATTTTATGAAAATAATTTTCTAAACATTTGCAAGTCGGACAGACTTGTCAAAAAAATCTGTCACTTAATTCATTTTTAAGCCACACTATCCTACTTATGAGCACACACGATTTTTTTGACAAATCGTACGACTGATGCTCGTAATTTCTACAAAAAGATATCTAGTCGTGTTCGTACATAACAGTTTTCTTTACCTATCCGGTAATATTTTGTAGTAATTTCAACGTAAATTTTGCCTACGTGAATTAACTACCGAAAATCGATGGTGTAAAATACATTACACTTTAACCCGTAGGCAAGAAATATGTTTTAAAATTTCGAAAACCATAGATACCTATACACAACTAAATACCTATTTGTAGAAATTACGGGCATGAATAGGATAGTGTATCGCCGGCTTTAATAAGTACTCCTTATATTTAAAAAATATATCGTGCAAAAAACCTTACTTCGGGAGCATATTTTTATGCGAGCTAGGTGAAAAAATATGTCGATTTTGCTGATTTTAAAAACAACACACATTTTATACACTGAGAATATTTCAGCTCAGTTTTTCAAGCTAGCTTGTTGTCTTAAGGAAACTTGTGGATTTGCGATATTTAAATATTTAAAAAAAAATATTTTAGCCGAATTTTATCCTCCTAGCTCATATGATATGGGCGCTGCCGTGCTTAAACCATTATTTCGAGGGAAAAGAGTTAGTTAGGTCATATATGGACCGATTTTGCTAATTTGCATTGCTAGTGTTCTACTAAGTTTGCTTAAAATGGAAGTCAATAACTTAAATTCAAAAATTAAAGAGAGGACTTTGAAAAGTTAAGGTTTATGGGTAAACATTTGAGATTTATGGGTAAAACTTAGAGACAGTCGTGGGATTTTGCTCATATCCGAGTTAGGTATGAATTTCATAATGGAGGATATTTGACATAAACCTAGTCCGCATCATATCTGGGGTCTTCAGGAACCCATTTCAACAGACAGACGGACATCGTTTAATAAACTTATCTTCTCATAAGGACTCTGAATATATATTATAATTATACCCTTTTACCTTCGGTGAAGGTTATAAAAAAGGTAATATAAGTTATATGAACTTCTAAAAGTCGTTTTATTGGAAAAATAAAACATGTTAATAAAGGGTTTATTAAACGGATTTTGTATGAAAATCCGTTTCATAAAGCCTTTATTAACAAATTAAGGTAGTTAAAAATTTTTTGAGATTTTTAATATTCATAATAGGAATACGGGAGTAAATTTGTTATTCTGGCATTATATATTTTTCTACTCTGGTTGCTTTACTTTCATATGTATGTGTTTGGATGTGTGTAGGTATGTTTGTATGTAGTTAGAGACGGGTGCTTTTATTGTTTGTGTAAGATAGATAGTAAGCTAAATTTTGTTTGTAAGCTTTTTCAACTGCAAGTCACTTTTATTCGTACGGTTGGATCATTTTTTAGCTGATCTAAAGAATGCTGCTCAAATACTCGTACCAGAAGAGAACAGTTGTGTTTTAGCTGTTCAATTAAGCGGTTGTATTAAAATAGTAGATAACAACAAATAATATACAAAAAAAAAAACAACAACTACAACAGGTAAGTTAATTTACGACTAACCTTATAAAACAGGCATTAATATTATAGGAATTTTTGTGTACTAAACAAAATTTATATTTAAAAAAACAATTTTGATTGTGTCAACAAAAAAAAATATTTAAAATCAGGTTAATTTTTTATTATCAATAAAGTTACTTAAATATTTTTATGAAGATTTTTTATTATTTGTACATCCGTTATATTGGATTTGCTAGAGTTTATCTTTTGGTCAAATTTTATTTATGTTTAATCTTTTACACTTTTCTTTAATAAAACTTTTTAGTTTCCAATATTAATGTATATTTAACCTTGTTTAAAAATAATTACCTAGTGATCTTCATTTGTTTATTAGGCTGGCTAAGATCGTTAATAATAAAAGGTTATTTATACTTTTGTTTGTATTTAGGTTCAAAAATGCAAATCAACGACACTTGCATTTTAACAAAGAAAAACCCGTTTTTGATGTTAACAATAATCGCCTGTAATGAATTTTAAATTTATATTATTTCCCAGAATCTTTTAGCACTTTTGTAACTGGTACTCTATACATGAAGTGTAGTGCACAAATACACTGAAGGATATGAAAAAGGCCGAAAATTTAAATTGCATTTGAGCCAAACCAGTTACACTGGCCTTAATTAATATTGAAATAATAAATATGTTGTTAAAATAAACTTTTGCGGCAATTCACAAATTCCATTTTGCCACAAACTTTTGAACTTCGTCTTTGTTCTGAAAATCGATGATAAACACATTCCCAAGTTTTTTAATTAACAAGATTTTGTTCGTCTTAATCCCAAATTTTTGTTCTTGATAAAAACACTGAAATTTATTGTTGATGGAAACTTCAGCCAAAGATTTTAGAAAAACTGAAGATATTATACAGGTACAAATAAAACTGTTAAGCGAATAAGAATTATAAACACCACTTTTAACAATATAAAAATTTTGTATTCCCAAAAACTACTTTCATTTTTAAATTTAATAAAATTAAAGTACCAATTTTCTATACATTACACTTTTTGGGGACAATTTTAACCTAAATTGAAAAAATTTAGTAAGATTTTAATTTTTCTCTAATTTGATTCTTAATAAAAAAGTTTAAAATTTTTTTAAAAACTTATTGCAAAATACAATTTTGTTTACAAATATTATTTTGCTGCAATTTGCTTTGTTGGAAACTTAAAACAACTGAGAAGAGGTTCTCAAAAATAGTATAAGAGCAAACAAATATTAGACGATTGTTAGCACGGAAAAACATCAATATCATATTGCCGATCCAGTACATTTTTAACAAAGTTTAGTATTAAGATATAAAAGTTTTATTACTTTGTTTTATCAATATCTCTTGAGAAAATATATCGAGAAGTTTTTAACACTCATATGTACATACATATTTACATTGTTTGTTAATTTTTTTCCATAAAAGAACAAAAAAAATATTATGATCAACCAACAACACTTCTATACAAAATTAAAGTTTTGAAAATACCTCTGCTGAGTTCCAAAATATCATAACGCTTTGCAATCAAAGTCAAAAATGTATCATAGAGTTAAACGATGCACATTTTGTTTACTGTGTACGCTTAAATAACTTTTTTTGTGAACTTCGGGACAGATAAGGTTAACGTGATAGTAGTAGGCGTAAATAGAGTCGACAGTGACAGCGACAGTTTTGACACGGGACAGATACAATTTTACAATTCTACAAGGTTCCATTGCTTTACAGCTAACCTAAACGATAGGAGAAGTGGACGTGGCACTTGTCTTACAAAGACATTGTAGATTTTCGTATATCTGGAGAACGGCAATAGCCAAAACTTCCAAATTGGTTACAAGCATCTTGATTATCAATACACAACATCCGGCAATTTGGGCGGAATTGGGAAGTGGGCGTGGCACAAAATTTGACTCCCAAGAAAAACTTTGACAAAATCTGTACTGGTGCCTCAACTAAGAAGAGAGCAAGCTGGATTTAGAACGAGCAAATCCTGCGTTGATCACGTAAACAGCATACGGTCGAGCAGTCTGTCGAATGGCGCTCACTATTATACTTGCTATTTGTCGACTTCAAGTACGCTTTTGATACTCTTAAGCACAGCGTAATTTGGGAAGCTTTGAATTGTAAGGGAGTACCAGAAAAGTTAAAAAGATTTATTAAATATCTTTATAATAGCCTTTAGTCCAAGTTGACATTTGCAAGCAACGTTCAGAGTGCAGCTTTAAAAGTGTAATTTTGATATTAATTAAAACGTTTTTTTAATAGTTATTAAACAAAACGAAGAAAATCGTGCATAATATGGAGAAGAGAGGGGATAGTTAGTAATTTAAAAAACCAAAAAAATGTTGGTGGACGTTATTGCTTATGTTAACAAAACGTGTAATTCTAACTTAACCTCAATTATATAACTTTTTCCATAAATATAAACTTCCCATAAGCTTTTGATAATATTGGCCGTGGACTGCCGTGTTTTTCTTTGATAAAAAGTGTTAAGAAAAGAATTCTGATTTTTTGTTGTTGCGATTTTTTGCGTATTATTATTTTCTGTCAGGCAGCTTAAACTATAGCGAACTTTCTAATGTTTTGATTTGTCAAAAAAATTAAGAGAAAAAACTGATGCTGTTTACAATGTTATTATCAGTGAAATTGTTTTAAATAAAGTTTCAAAAAAAGATTTGGCTTCGTTAAAGCAAAAGGTACAGACTTTTCGTAAAAACCTATCCTTAAATTGGCACAAGGCTCACGGAAAAATTAACGACTTTTTCAAGCAAAACCATAACTGATTTTTTCTGCATGGCTTGAACGCCATTTTGTTGGCCCCCTTGCCTGTTTTCATCGTGCCGAATTTAAAAAAATGTATCCTCTAGTTTTCGTGATATTCAGTTTTTTTTACTTTTCTTCATATGTTGGCAACCCTAAAAAATTCGACTATACAAAAAATCGTAAAACCCCAACGTTCCTGCCCATTAAAAACTCTTAAATTCCTTATTTCAGCCATATCGGTCCAAAGCTTTGCCTGAAAGTATTTTTGGCCTAAAAAGTAGGTAAAATTACCTTGTGTGCGTTGTAACAAATTCTTTTAAAATGATGGTTTTAGTTATGCCCGTAGCATTTTTGTGCTTTTTTGTTTCTGCATGTTGCTCCAGGCTACTACATTAAGAAACAATATAGCATTTGCATTAATTTCAAAAGATGCTATGCTGGCTAACAACATCCAAAATATATTATTCAAAGCTAAGCCGGTATTTGCCATGCTTAATAAATTCTGGAGGGCCAGAAGCCTCACAGCTCAGACAAAGATTAATGTCTTTAACTCCAACGTCAAATCCAAAGCTTTGCCAACCGATGTCTCAGACGTATCCTCGGAATTCTTTATTTAAATACTTTCCGAAAATTCTAATGGCTAGGTCAGACGATGAGAAAGTCACCTGACGATATTACGAGACAATCCAACAAATATAAAACTCTAGAATTCAGAAGACCCGGTAGACCTGATTATACGCCAAACCGAAAGCGAATTACGCGACCATGACCTTTCGTGGATCCAAATGAAACGACTGACTATAAATAGGGAGCAATGGAAAGCCTTTGTTGAGGCCGTATGTTCCACTAAGAATTAAAGGACTGGATATGTACATATGTATATATATATATAAAGAACGGTATAAATTTCTGCCCTTACCGCACCATAGTGAAGGGTAAATAAGATTCGACATAGCCGAAAATAGCACTATTACTTGTTTTTAATGAATATGGATTTTTTACAAGTTTGCAGTGCATTTTTCAAGAATAAAAATTGTTAATAAGTAATGAGAAAAAATTTTTTTTAACTTTTTGTAACTACATACATATGTAGGTACTTAATTTTCGTAAACATGAAGGTATAACAATAATACCATACTTTTGAAGTACCATTCAGTTAAATATGAATGCGTTCATTTTGGGACTTCCCTAGTTTAATTTATTGGTTCCTTCAGTAGGATTGTAAGACGTCTTTTTGGATTTTTCTGATTACTCAGCACATTATTTTGAAGGTGAAATTTTTACAGGGTATATACAATGTCGGCCAATATATTTCGAACAAAAATCATTGATTTATTATAATTGTGATAAAAGAAAAGTTAAGTATTTTTTTTACAACAACACTTCAAATATCACAGCAAATGTTCCGTTTAAATGTAAATAATAAATATAGTTAACAAAATAACAACAAAGTTCAAGAATTGAAGTGACAAAACACATACATATAAAACAAAACAAAGGATAATTTTTTATTCTCGGATGAGTCAAAATTTAGTTTTTTCTCTGATGGAATAAAAAGAGTACGCAGGCCAATTAATATGCGGTTAAGTCCACCATACAGTAATGGTACCTTGAAACATGGGGGCAGGCATCTAATTGTGTGGGATTGCCCTTCATGCAAAAGCTAAAGACATTTATGTATATAAAATCTAAGCTATAATGGGCAAGTTTATGTACAGCAGTATTTTGCAAAACAACAAGTTAGAACATGCAAATGCAGGGTAAGTGGTTATTTCAGCATGACAATCACCCTTGTCGTTGTTGACTAATTTCAAATACGCCTGTGACTGTTTTGTAATAGATAAAAGAAAATAAGTTTACGTTCTCTTTAATCTATTACGAAACAGTCGTAAGCGTATTTTTAATTCGCCAACCACGATAAGGGTGAAAGAATTGGATGGAACTGCAAGAAATTAATTTCTTAAAGTGGGCGACTCAGTCTCCAGACCTTAAACCCCATAGAAAATTTGTAAGAGACAGTCAAACAAAAGACAAATCGAAAAGCCATCCGGAATGATAAAAATATACTGTTTGCATCCATAAATGACGATTTGATTCCGACGACGACTATTTTACTATTTTAGCACAGCAAATGCTTCGAAACAATAGATAAATATACCTCTTTTATTATTTTTTCATGTTCGATTTACCAAAAAACGCAGTGTACTTTGGGGTTAGAATAAACAAAATTTTAAACAATATTGAGCTTGATCGGTTTAAAATCTCGTGCCGCACGAGGGTTAAAGTTCTTGGATCGAAATTGGAAAAAAAAGATAGAAAAGGCTGGTAGCTACTCAGGAGTCTACCACAGGCAGAAAAAATGCATAAACAGTCACCATTATTTCTATGTACCCAACATTTCTCTAGAGCAAACTTATCCTCTATATTTAACCCTTCAGGAAGTCCTCAAAAAACTGATTGAAAAATAGCTGCCACCAATCCCTTTCCACCAGTGCCATTATTGTCTGACGATTCGGTAGATGATTCGGTGAATGGCACTGCAATTGAATAAATAAATATTGAATACAAATGATAAAATTGTTCGTCTTCTATAATATACATACATACATTACATTCCTTGTTAAGGTATTAATTTCAGTAGACGCACCTTTCAATTTTCTTTTTTCAATGCCAACAAGATCCATGTCAAGCCAGTCATGCTGCCTGTGCTGCATTTTTTCTTCTGCGCAAGCAAAAACTCTCTTTCCGCATCTAATGAAATCGTTGTAAGTGCATTAATCGTCTAATTCTTCGACAAATTTTCTTCTTTTACCTTATGCGCTCGATCTTTACCCTTTGCAGAAGGTCTTCCTTTTGTTGTGCTCTTGTGCAATTCGTGCAGCCTTTGTTCGCACTTTTAATTTGAGTGTATGAGTGTGAAAATATACAGGCCTTTTTGAAAATGCATCACTGTGCTGTGTGAACTAAATCGTTGGGGATAGAGGGTAAGTTTGTTTTAGAAAAATATTGGGGAAACAAAAGTAATGGGGTTGCTCTTCAAACATTTTATCGCTCTAGGGACGACTCTGAGTAGCTACGAGCTTTTTTATATAAATTTTTCTTCAATTTCGTTCTCGCTAACTCTAACCCTTGCGAGGCACGCCAGTTTTTGACCGACCGGTCTAAAATTTGTTCAAATGGAATTATTTTGCTTATGGAATTCCTCATATTTTCATTAAAAATTCTTTAAAATATTTCAAGTTAAGATTGCTTTAATTTCCTAAATAAAGTTTTAGACATACATATGTAAATATTTAAAATATTTTCAACTTCGAAACGTATTTGACCCTGTACAGACATTGAAAATAAAATAAAAAAAACACTTTCTATTGATATTCCTGAATGTAGAGAATAGATCTCAAAATTGTTTTAAGGTCATAAAATCATAACCACTCGTATATTTAATGAAGAGGTCAATAATACAAAATTTGAAACTGACGAGATGAAAAAAAAACCTGTATGTGGAGAGGGAGGCACATTATTATATCATTGTACCGCATTGTATCTATCAACCATTTGTCATAAGTGTAGCTAGATAAATCGGAGAGCTTAAATTCGTCATAAAAACTACATTACAAATTATTTAATCCACAATCCATAAAACCAGCACGAGATTTTTTAATGTTTTTTTTTTCTAAAGTGTTTGTCTAATGACACACATTTCCATACATACATATGTATATGAGTAAAATAATTCAAACATATTTATGTGCATTAGAACAGTGTGGTTAAAATATATAAGGTTAGTTGGATGGTTAGCATATGGGCGGATGTGTACACATCAGGTTTCTTTCAGTCGTTAAGTTTTGGCCTTTTAAGAATTGAGGGGAAAAAGGATAAGTTGCCAGGTAAAATGGATTGCAAATCGTAAAATTTTGCGTCATTGATAATCACATTAATTTTAAATTTTTGTAAACTTTTAGCAATTTTCTTGTTTTAATTAAAATTTAATTAAAAAACAAAATATCTGAAAATAAATATTAAACTGGCTCCGCAAGTTTTTATTTCTTTTACATGCCAACATAAGTTAGAGCTGCTAGAGTTTTTTATATATGGGTAATTCCAAAGTGTTGAACGTGACAGTCGTACGCATCAAAAATGCAATAACATTTTAAACAAAAAATATTTTTAACGTTTTCTTAACCTTTAAATTATAGCACTAAGGAAGCATGCTAAAGTTTATGGAGGGCGCGATTCTAGGTCAAAGATAATGGCAAAAGAAGTAGCGGTTCGAACGTGAAAAAAACAAAAGTAGTTTTTGTGGCCATGTATAAAAAGGCGTAATTCAGCGAAACCTGGCAGAATTTTTTAATCAAACCACTTTCAGAATTTTACGTAGCAATGTAACATTAAAATGTCTTGGGTTGGTTCCAAAATCTTCTGTATTTTCCAATATTTGGGTCGATACGTGACATTTCGAACGTGAAATTTTTTCCGTAATAATTTAACTGAATAATGATTAAAATAAAATAAAAATTTACAGTTAATCCGAATAACATATTTGTCTTTGAACTCTTCCTTAGATTACAGACCTTGTAAGAAAAATTTTTTGGAATAATTTTTATCAAATATCACCTCTTTTAAGAAAGATAAATATTAAAGAAAACATACAATAAAACATTCTCACATATAAGAAATAACGTTTGCACAACTTTGCAGTCTGATTGTTCATCTAAGTGAACAAATTTATAAAATTAATAAAATCTACATATTTTAACAACATCGTAAAATTTTTTTTAATCCATAATAGAAAAGTACTTCAGACATTGGTAGTATAAGCTGATTCTCGATAACTTTGCTTGTTTTGTACTGTTCAGGATGTCATACATCTTAAAAGGGTAACCAATTTTGAGAATCTGGAATTAAGACTGACTCGATCAAGATCTAAAATCAATGGAGTAGTAAAGTACGAAAATTGGGTGCCACATAAGCTGAGAGATATTGAACTCCGATTTTACGCATTAGACAAACGGTTTCAGTGCTTTAAAACAAATGTTTGAAAATAGATCTCTTACCAGAACCGAAATCGTAAACTTTTAGTTAAAACAGGAACAACGAGCAAAATGCCAACCAATTATGCGAAAATATTTCGTTACCTAAAGCGCATAAGTCCCTTACTAGCCAAAATCAACTCAAATGTTCATAATTTTGGAATCTTTCGACCAAAATTGGCAATTTCATAGATTCTACGATGAAAGATCTGACTTACAGTCAATTGTTAAAAGAACTGCTAGGTTTTACAAGGAAAATAGAAGAAAAATGAATTACATATAAACAGTTTGAGGCAATTAATCAGTTTATTATTTAAAAAAAAATTTTTTTTTTTGCTTCTCCTGTAAAATTTTAAAATGTTAGATAGGCTCTTTTGCATTTTAGGTAGCGATATACATAAAAAGTTATAAAAAATTATAAAATAATGCAAAAAACTTGTGTAAATAAGTACAAAATTTGTCATTTAAAAAATCGTCAAATTTAGGACAAATCGTTAATATGTCAGTTTTGGACCCCAAAATCGTCAAAAAGTAGATAAATCGTACACATCTGAACGTAAAAGTAAATTTTATTTTTCGCCGTGTGCATCGATCAAATGTTCGATTCATCAATAAACAAAAACAAACATAAAATTCTTTAACAGCTGATACGTAAATCATGGAAAATATACATATAATCTTGGTACGGGAAACGCAACAGATGTTCCGCAACGTATATATTTACTTAAGAGTAACAATTTTATATTCCCTAAACATAAAATACCTCGTGTATGAACTTAAAAACAGGTTTAAAAAAAATAAACAAACTCTCAGCCAGGTAAACTTAATGTGTGTGAACCATGACAATGTGTTTCTAAAAAAAAAATGGTATCCTTATAACTATTGCAACGACTGCCTGACTAACTATTCAAGAGTAACATGTATATCACTAATGAGAGTGGCAGTTACTATCAAATTTTTATTTCATTGAATAAAAAACTACAACGTCACTAGGTAGTATTCATTGACAAAAAAACGTTAAACTACTTTTATATCACAAGAGAAAATAATCATATCTAGCCAGTGTTAATTATCCAATTCCACTTTTTATGTATTTTTGTTGTCATAATAAATAAATGTTTATTTTAACATTTCCCTATTTCAGTTGAATCATGAATTCGGGGCATATAATCTTAACTATTTTGGCTGTTTGCTCGCTATCAGCTTTAGCTGCCGAGGTATATGTAAATTTGATTTTGTTTAATGCATGTATTAATCTATAAATAATTTAAAAACTTTTTATACTAATTACAGAAAAATACTCGTATTGAGGCAATTGCTTATGTTTCGAGTCCAAATAGTAATCAAGTTAGTGGAAATGTTACTTTTATACAAAATGCTTGCGGAGAAAATGTTCATGTTCGTGTTTATATAACTGGTTTAACTCCGGGAAAACATGGTTTCCATGTTCATGAAAAAGGAGACTTAACAAATGGTTGCTTGAGCATGGCTGGCCACTTTAATCCAGATAAAGTAAGTATTTATCAACATCAAATTTTTACCAGGTGCTTTTACACGATCTGTATTTTGCAGTCGGTTTGTCAAATGTAAAATCCATATCGTCGGTTGATTATTTAATTGTCGTATGTGGATAGAAATAACATACGACATACGACAATTAAATAATCAACCGGCGAAATGTCTGTCAAAATTGACAAATACAGAAGGTTTATAATTTTTGCTTTAACACGTTCGTTTAACACGTTCGTTCATAACAGCAAATTATTTAAACTAGTGTTCTCCTTATGGTCAAAATTCGACCATAAATTTTTATGTAAATATGAAGAAAATATAGCTCACCTAAGTATATATGAATTTACATGTTTCTAGCATTTATTTTTTCCGTCTTAGTGGGTCAATTTGGCGAGGGACCAACTTTCGGTTTAAATTTAAACTTCTACGTGAGTTAATTTAATTTTGTAAGTTCAATTTAAAAAATATCAGAAAATACCAATTGAAAAACAAAAAAGTTTACAAAAAAGTCTACTTTATAGATTGTCATCCACTCAGGACACTGCATGTTTAATTTTATGTTTCTATGTCTAATATTAACGAAAATTAATCAAAGTACCAGATGTAGAACGAAAAAGTTCAAAAAATCTCCCTCTTAGACATTCTCATTCACTCAAGACCATCATGCATGTTTATTTTTATCTTTGTAGGTAGATAAAACAAAAGTACCAACATGTTTCGTCTTATAGGTTCGCATTCACTCAGTAAACTGCACCTATAATATTATGTTTCTAACTTCAATATTATAGAAAATTTAAAAACTATCACATGAGACACGGAAAAGTAAAATAAAGAAATTTAATTTTCCGTATTTCCCCTTTTTTAAACCTTTTTTCCCATAGAGGTTTGATTGACAAACAAAGGAAGAAAGCGTTCTTAACTGTTTCGCCTGAGCCGATTTATACATAAGATTAATATAGTTGAAATATGTATTCGAAACCCTATTTTTTATTATTTGATAATTGAAAAAAAAACAAATTTTTTTGTATTTGGATTAGTAGCAAATTTGAACGCTTATTAGTCTGAAATGATTGAAAAGATTTGAATAAAATATATATTGTGCACTTCAGTTAGTAAATGCCTTTCAAATGGTGTATATTTTGTTCAAATCGGTTGACATACAGAGGAGGAAAGTGTTCTTAACTGTTTTGCCTTTGCCGATATACATATATACATACATATATAGATATTTATATTTTTATTCATTTTTAATTTTATTTCATTTAATTAAAATTTTTGTTTTTTTAAGAATATGTGTAAATAAATAAATAAAAATTGATATATGCCGCCACACACAAGTGACTTGCAAAACAGCTGTTGTCAGATGAAAATAGAACACGCTCTAATTGAAAAATTTTACACTGCTAATTCGATCTGCTAATTTTTTGCTTTTACATGACATGTATGATTATGTTGTGGCAAATTTGACAAGTACACTTCTAAATACAGATCGTGTAAAAGCACCTTTAGGAGAAATGCTATTTAAAGTTAGTAATTTATATTTTTTAACTTTGAATAACATAATTTATAATCTTAGCAGGACATATCCTCTAGCCATCAAGTGATGTTAAGAAATAATGTTATAAGAGCTTTCAAGACACATTGTTTCCTTCCGTACTTAAACAAGAGCGGAAAGTGTTTTCTAACGCTTTGCAATTGGAAAATCCGATTTTGATAACGCCTTTAATAGTGAAGTTGGCCGCTTTTGTTAATTATTAATGGCGATTTAGCTGTTTTCGGCTTAATCTAGCGGTTTTATCTCCATTTTTATTTCTATTGTGTGGATTTTATTAAACAAGCAAGTTATCACTAATGTTCGTAACACAACGTTGACGCTCTTGTTTAGGTATTGATTATCAGCGCAAACGCTAAACGTTCCGTCTTCCGCTTTTGTTTTGTTACGGCTGTTATAAACGCTGTAAAAATATGAGAAAAACCTCTTACATGATTAGTCTATTCCTAACACTAACATTAGTTACCCTGCAAATAATAGGACCAGTCCAAACACGCGTGTAAAGAGTAGTCCACAAGGGACCAGGACTAGTCCAAAACTAACCCAAACGTATGGAAAAAACTTGGTCTATTTAACATTACGATGTCCTAGGAGAGGGCCATATAACCCACCTTTGGACCACTAAGGAGTAGTTTTAAAACTACACCATGGTATACTCAAGAGGATTAGTTTTGAAGTCGTTAAAAAACGAAGACATGTCGTCTCACTACAAACACTTTTTAACAATGACATGGTCGATGCTTGCATTACATCGGACCAGTCCATGGAGTAGTCCATATTATCAAAATGGATCAGGTGGTCCAATTTTATTTGCAGGGTACTTACTGTTAATGTTAAGCATTTCATGTCATTGGAAGATCATAAATACATAAATATGTACACCGGGTAAAGCTGTAAACAATTAAAAAAACTCGAATTACATACTTGGAAGAAATTGCATCAGCAACTTTTAGAACCTAATAAACAGGAAAACCGGAAATATGCCTTAAAGAAGTATTTTATGAGTATGTATTACATATGCGGCAGAATCATGAAAATATGCTGTAAAAATGTAAAAAAATATGCATTCAAAAACAAAAACGGCTTATTTAAAAACAAAACATTCAACAATTTAACAATATTTAAAAAACAATATATTCCAAGGTTTATCGCTATATTAGTCTAAGTTCATACGGCTCATGTCTTATTGACAAGATTCATCCTTTTCCTTCTTTGAACATGAATTGGCGTTCAAATGATTCATGTCATGTTGACGACATGTTTTTTTTTTTTTGTATAGTCGTGCGTATGCATGTGTGCTTTTTTGACATTGAAAACAATAACAAAATTAAACAACGAATGAAATAGCAAAACGTAAAGACAGTACATGCATATGTGTACTCGTTTCTTTTCCCCTCGTCCTTCTCGCCTATAAAGTAGCAATCATGTCAATAAGACATGAGCCGTATGAACACAGACTTTGTCTGGGATCACACTATGAAAGTTTTCTTTCAGAAAGTCTGAGTTTATGGGTGAGAGAGGAAAAATGAAAACCATGTGCTCTTCCCCTCTCACCAATAAACTCAGACTTTCTGAAAGAAAACTTTCATTGTGTAAACCCAGACTTAATAACAAACTTATTGAAAATGTTTTCTTGGAACCACAGCGGAAATATGTAGTGCTTGGCTCCTTAAACTTAAAACTTAGTTCATAGTAGTTACAAAAAAATCGGACCTAATTACAATAGTTACTTATACGGTTTAAACTTTTTTTCTTTAAGATGGATCATGGCGGTCCTGGTGATGAAGTTCGTCATGTTGGTGATTTGGGCAATATTGAAGCTAATGTTTATGGTGTTGTTGATACCACCTTTACTGATCATTTAATAAGTTTAACAGGTCCTAATACAATTATTGGACGTGGTCTGGTTATACACGATATGGTAGATGATTTGGGCAAAACACAACATCCTGATTCGAAGAAAACTGGCAATGCGGGAGGACGTGTTGCGTGCGGAGTAATTGGTGTCAAGTAAATATTCTGTTTTAATTTCTATGTTTGAAAACCAATAATGACTTAATTAATACATTTACTGACTTGATCATAAAAAATGTTTTTGAAATGTATATTAAAGGCTTAATGAGCGATTTATTAAAAGAAATTTTTTCAATAAACCTTTAACACACCTGAAATATTTTTTATGATAAGGTCTTAAAAAATATATAAAATGGTATATTTTATATACATATTTGTTTTGTATACTAAAAATTTAATTTTATATTGTACTGTTCGTTTACAATTTTTGTTTCCTTGTTTTATGTCTACTAAACTAAGCTTTTATGGTATTATTTTAAAATGTATCTTTTACTAAGTGTATCTATAATTAAAATACAGATTATTGCAGTTGGGGCTTGTATGTCCACAAAACTTTAATCTGTTTACTTTTTCCTGTATGTATATTTTTGTTTTTGGGAAAAATACGTGGAGTATTCATTTTTTAATAAAAATTAAACTTGAAATTCATACATACTAAATTAATCTGTAATTAAAAAAAAAAAAAAAAACAGAAAGGTAAATAATTTGATATGTAATTAACTATTTTTATCACTTTGTCCAGTTAACTCTATACAATTTAAATGACACAATTCAATCTTTAGCTAATATTGGATTATATTCGATGTGTTTGTTAGAGTTTAATAGCATTGATGAATTTAAAATGTTTCTTCGTGTTTTTTGAATTTTATTTACAGTTACAATAACTCACCCCATGCTGCACAACCATGTTATACACCATCATCTCAAGATCAACCAACATTTTATGTTCCCCATGACAAACCACTCGATCATATTGTCTATCCTTTATTATCCTCAGGCTATCCATACCATCATCCTTATCCTCCTACATACCATTATTCACAACCACATCCCTACTACTATCGTTAAGTAACTAAAATGCATAATTCAGAAATAATTATTATAGCTGTTATGGACATGTTGGAAGTTTCTTCCATTTCTTACAGGTATTTTAAGTCGTCCTTATCCTTTAATTTTTATATTTAATAATAATTGTTAATATGTATCCACATTCTTATCCATATCTAACGTATTATTAACATAAAGTCCTTAATATTTTAAAATATTATTTATGTGATATCTTGCAATTTGAAATCCCATTTTTTTGCAGTTCTGTTGATGATGTTTTACACTGTACAGGTGGCTCTTCTACAACGGTTTTATCCTTCTCGATCCTACTTTCCGTCATATTTGCCTTTATACTAAATTATTATTAAATTTCTTTTAATTTTATGAATTTCTGAAGTATGAGCATAAATTGTATTGAATAAATTCATTCATTATTTTATTATATTATACCTACGTTTTATTAAAAACCTTACTGCCTATTTCACGGTGTCACTGGAACGTTTACGTTCGCACAAATAACATATAAAACAAAAACCAATTTTTGAACTTTGTTTTAGTTGTATATGTTATTTGTGCGAACGTAAACGTTCGAGTGACATCGTGAAATAGGCAATTATATCTATACACAATGGGGTCGAGAACTTCATTTTTGATCTTTATTTTTACTTATGACCACCACCAGAGGGCGTTTCATGCCTATTTTAACTATTTTTCGTTTATTTTCCATACATAATGAAAGTGTATGTGCCGATGCACTTCAACATCAAGTACTTTAATTCGGTGGTCTTCGGTACTGTATTATTTTACAAATTCATTCGTTGGACACAATATCTGGATACAAATCTACGCGGAGTTGTGAATAATGTCATTAAAGACAATTCATATTACGGACATTCAAAAAATATTTTTTTAACCGATATTATTTGATGATAAAAAAAGAGACACGAAACATCGCAATCAAGAAAATTTAACACTACCGAAGAAATTTGTACGACCTGGCACATCTTAGAGTTTATCAAAAACCTTTGATAAACTTCAATTGTACAGATTATTTCGCTTTTCTTCCACTAAATTCATTTTTTTTTAACACATATTCTTATTTTCTAGGTTGAATTTCTGTTGAAAAAAATAAAATAAAATAAAGATCAATTTTACCGAAAAATTTTTCTCGGAAAATAGACGAAAAATAGTTTAAATATGCATGAAACGCCCTCTGGTGGTGGTCATAGGTAAAAATAAAGATCAAAAATTAATTTCTCGACCCCAAAAACCCCCCATATACATATAAAAAAGATAATATAACGATGAATTAAAAATCGAATTTTGAATAAAAATTATGTTATAGGAAAAAAATAATTTTTTGAAAAGTGGGAGACTCGAAAATCGAGATAGACCAATGGTTCCTGCACCAAAGTTGCTTTGAATTCCTAGGGGCGGCTCTAATCGAATTTTTCGGCTCCATACAAATTGGCCCGCCCTAATACACATTGTATATTTTTTATCGACAAATAAGCTACATATATATTTTTTTTTTAAATAGGACCACGAACAGAGTTAGGGGGTTATTTCTGCCTTTCCGAAGCAATCAAACCGATTTTAATGAAATTTTAAACATACATAGATAGATCCAAGGCGAATTTAAAAAGGTAAACTCAACTCGTCACCCGTTCATCAGCTGTCTCCACGGCGAATTAAAAAAAAAAACAGGGAAACGCCAAAATATAATTTTGTTAATGTTTTGCGCCAAAATAACCGAACAAATTTCTTAGAAAAACTGCGAATAATTAAAGTGAATTTAATGATTTATTTTATAACCCAACCAAAAGTTTTATTTTGTTTTTCAATCAATTTTAACATGGGGCTTTTTGTAGTTGTATAGTTGCACTTACCTTTTTAAATTCGCCTTGGATAGATCCCTATTTCGCTATGAATTTTTCAAATATGGGACTACGAGAAGGAGGGAATTTAGTAGCACACGCCGGCTACACTCAAAATATTATGTAGTTAAATTCAAATGAAAATTAATTTTAAACAACTTAAAATTCATTTAAAAAACGGATCATTTACATTTCATGTAAAACAAATAATTTTTACATTAATGTTTAAGTTTTTTATTTATTAAGCTACGTTGACAATCAAAAAAACAATTTCGTTTTTTCTTCTATCTTTTTTCTTCACAAAGTATTTCATATATTTTCCTTTCATTTTTAGAACGAAAATGTAACTAAATTTTTTTTAAAAATGTAACTAAAGTTGAGTCAACTAGAACCTCAGCAACAATTTGTATGAAATTGTTTCTGACGTTTAAAATAATTTTATTTAGTATTGAATGAAAATTTTAACATAATATTGTAAAAAATTATAATAAATGCATAAATATTGTTGTGGCTTAAATTTGCATACGGTTTCTTAATGCAAAATGTGTGTGGTTGAAAAAGAAATTGTTGCTCTATTATGAACACCAAGTAAAAATGTTTTTTTGATTGTGAACGCAGCTTTAAACAGCATATTCCTTAAAATTGAATATTTTTTACTTTTAAAAAATATATTTCAACCGACAAAAATCAAACTAAAGGTGCTATCATACGGGGTGTATTTTACATATGTACTGTCAAATTTTCCATCTGTAAAAGTTGTACACATCGTGTGATACATATGAAACTTTGCATGTGTAAAATACATGTGGAAATACATATGTAACTTTTTCGATTAGAACACGCTCTATTTTCCTGTGGCAAACATAAACAAAACAGCTGGTTTGTTTTGAAACGTAAACAAAAGTCAGCTTTTGTTTACATTTATAGGTTATGTCATAAGGAAAAACATAAGCAGGTGTGATAGCAAAAATTATGAATCGTATGTAAAATGGAAATTTTGACATACATACGGAATTACATATGGGTAAGAAAAGTGATAGTACATATGTAAAATACATCCCGTCTTTTTGGTAGTTTGTTTTTTGAATAACAAACATAAATGTTAAAAAATAAAATTATTCGTAAAATAACTATTTTACGGAAAACGAATTTAATAACCCACAATCAGTTACTGTAATAATTTTATGAGTGTATCCGTTAGTATTTCATATTTACTTAAATTTTTCTATATTTTGTACCATATTTGAAGAAGCTTGTGTGGAGGCTTTGTGAAAGTATAGACCGATTGTCACCATTGGCTTGGATTGGTCATCAAATTCTCCCTCAAAACAGCGACCTGTACTTTGCGCACAAAGTTTACATGGACAACCAGCCACCCCGACGGACGGACATCGTTCAATCGACTTAAAAAGTGATTCTGAGTATTTCGAATCCCGCCTTTACTAACAAAATGATAGAGTTATTTTTTTGTTTTGTCTATCTTTCCATTCTAGTCAATATTCTTTGACAAAAGAATTGTCAAAAAAAACATACACCACAAAATGCAAAGTGTTTATGTAAATAGTGGTGTATGTTTATTTGACGACATTCTCTCTTTCTCTCTCTCTCTATCTCTACCCGTAATTGTTCGCCTAGTATGCTAATTAAGTTGACCAAAGTCCCTTGTAAAGTTCTAACCCCATTTCCTATAAATATTTGTTAAAACTACAATATATTAAATGAAGTGTTTTGATTTCCCACATTTGAAGCATTCGTAATTATCAGGGAAACCAGAAATATGCTCTAAAAAACGTGTTCTATGCGCATTAAATATGCAGTCAAAACTGGAAAATATGCCCTGAAAATGTTAAAAATATGCCCTAAAAATTGCTGATTTGAAGACACAATATTCAACAATTTAATAATAAAATTAAAAAAAAAAAACCTAAAAATATTATCGCTTAAGCCAATATTAGGTAAAAATTCATATAAGAGATGTTTGCGCCGAAAATTAACATCCATATGGGTTTTTGTCTTAAAGAGACTTTAGGTACGGTCGCTAAATTTTTAACAAATGTTAACATGTAAAAGGAAGTTAAAGCTATTTAAGGATGGGAGCTCTGAGCAAATGTGAACCGATTCGAAAATAATTTAATTTGTAGTAAAATATTTTTAGGACGAATTTAATTTAAACACCATCATAAGAAGGTAGCTTGCGGACACAAAGAGTCTAATTTGACCGATATACCGATTCTCACCATTTGAACACACAGAAAAAAATACCCATGTTAAATTAACATGGAAAAATGTTGATTGAGAATCATGTTAAATTTCAGAAAAATTATGCCCTTTACTTAAATTTATCATTATTTCATATTAATTTTTAATAAAAAATATCAAAATAACCTTAAATTACGTTTATTTAATATTATTCACTGTTAAAAAAATAAAAAAAAAAATATTAAAATATAAATAAATCTGGATTCAATATTGAACCCATAAAAACCTGTTTTGTATTAAAATCAAAAGTTTATCTTGTTAAATTAACATGCATACCTACTTAATTATGTACATTTTTTATTTTCACTTTTAAAATATGTTATAAAAAGAAGACAATTCCCGTATTCTTTTAATTAAAATTGTTTATTTAAATAGTACATCAAGTTTTCAAAGTAGAATGATGACCATATCGTTAACAAAGGAGAATACAAAATAAGTGAAACATGTGTTACAGGGTTTTGAATTATTCTTACATAAATGCAAATGTTGTCTGAAGCTTCTTCACACTGTTAAAATACACTCAAACCCATTTGATTCTACATGAAATTCACGTTGTTTCAACTGGAAATAACTTTCATTCAACGTGATTCCGATTGTTATTTCAATATAAATTACATTTTGCTCTAACTTTACTGCAATGTTAAATTAACATGAATTATAGTTATATCAAAAGAAAAAAATGCTGTTCGCAGTTATTGTAAAATCAGGTTGAATTAACATGAAACCCGTATGAAGCAAAATCACCACCGAAAAAATTTAAATCAACCTTGTTTTCGACGTTTTTAACTTGATTTTTTTCTGTGTGCATAAACTTCGTCCATCTTTGATAAAATTATCTACAAAATTGGAACTTGTACTTTGCGCACAAAGCTAACAAGGACAGACAGCCATCAGACGGACGGATGGACATCGTTAGATCACTTTTAAAAGTAATTCTGAGCAGTGTTCGAAAATAAACAGTACATTATTTAACGTTCGACTCACACACCAAAGAACGATATCTATTTTTTTAGTGATTGTGTAGACATACGCAAACCTTAATACCGTTCGTAACTATTTTCAAGAAAGAACAGAACATTATATAATGTTCGGTTCTTCGTAAAAAAACAGAACAATTGTAGTGATACTGTAGACAAACATTATATTTTAATGTTCTATAACGTTTTTTTCGTGTGTTTTTTTTTGTTTTTGTAAAAAATGTTTTATTTACCAGCAAAAAGGGACGAACATTAAGGCTCTTTTAACTAAATTTAAAAAAAAATGCTGCAAACGGTAAAATATGCAAAAATATGCACTAACAAATCGAGGCCAAAATTCATAAAATGCTCTAAAACGGATAAATATATTGTTTCTGCCTTCATTGGTTGCACAAGGAACAACATGCAGTTGCATAGTTATGGTTTCCCTGGTAATTATTGTTAACTTTTTAATTAACAGTGTCATCATTTTGCTACAAGTTTGCAAATTCAACGAAAATTTAATCATTATTTTAAATTGCAACCTTAATATTTTTAACAGGTCAAATTTCATTTTCTGCAGAAAAAATTTGCTTTGTAAAGGGTAAATAAAATACAAAAATAAAAAATAAAAAACAGGTCATCGACCGACACCTACCTTTGCTATTAAAATCACAAATGTATATGTTTGAGGTTTTTTTTGCAAACATTCCACAATATTACAACCTAATAATATATTTCTTTATATTTAGTGAGAAACTCATAGTATAATTCAACAATTTTTCTTTTAACACACTCTTGAAATAGTTAATAAGATTTATTTTTGTGGAATTTTTTTCGAAAATAAATGGGAAAAAGGGAAAATTTATTTTTAATTACAATAAATTACACGTTCAAGCGTTTGTGTTATTGTTGTTGGAAGAACTAATAAAAGCAAACTTCTCATGTCCTTAAAAAAGCATACAACATCCACTCAAAACAGTTTGATGTACAAAGGCCTCCAAATAAACGAACAATAACGTTTTTGTTTTTTTTCACTTTTTTTTTTTTTTGTATTGAAACGAATTTAGGTCGTCAATTGTGTTCTTTTTCACCAGTAATTTCCTTAGAGTGACTTAATTTTTGTTAGAATTTCTTACCTTCCTTCCCATTTTCCGGGAATTCCTTTTAAGAAAAGAAATGTGTATAACGACCTAGTTACTAGTTGTGTTGTGGCCACCAACGCAACTTTGGTCGTCAATCGAATTTTTTAACTTTGGTCAGTTCTATTTGAGCCACTCTTTTGAACAGACGTTTTAAGAAGAAAAAAAATAAACTCTTTTTTTCGACAAATAAAGTTTTAGTTTAAGGGAATTTGTTTTGTTTTAAATTTCTTTTAAAATAAATCATCATCTCCACTCCAAATGAAATTTAAAATGCGGTCGTGCGGTATGAGTTTAATCAAATATATATTATTCGCATTTAATGTGGTTTTTGCTGTAAGTACCTATTGAAAGTTATAAAAAATGTCCAGCCACACTTTACAACAATATAAAATTAATATAATTTTAATTCAGCTTAAGGATTTTTCTTTGATATTAAATAAATATTAAAGAGAACCTTAGGCTCTATTAAAATGGATTTCGAATGAAGTAAGTAAAGTTCGAATAAAGTAAAATTACTAAATAGGCCAATTCAAAAAGCAAGTCTTAATATTGTGTGTGCTATGGCGTATATTTAATTTTTGTGTGTAGTTGTTGTTTAACTTTTTCGTGTGAAATGTGCTTATAAAAATTATAAATTAATGCGAAAAGTCCAACTGATATAACACCCATTTTGAATTTGCTATAAAGAGGGTTTAAATTACAAATTTTTATTTTTTCACTTTTTGGAAAAAAAATCGACACGCAATATTCATATCTAACCGCTGTTAAAAATATCGTGCTATTAAATTTTTAATTAAAAAATGGTTTTGCTTTTACTGAAAATTTTCTAATTTGTAGTTAATACCATCTTTGTGATCAAGTGCGATCGATCAATGTATGTATTTCTATTAAAGTAAACATTTTGAAAAAAGTTTTAAAGTTAACATAAATAAATAAATAAAGCGTGCTTTAAACTAATAACGGCCTAATTCATAAAAACTTTGTATTTAAGACTTTTAAAAGGCTTTCAAACTTTTCTTTTATGATACGACTTTGGGGAAAGGGGGAAAGTTTCTAAAAATTTACAAACAAAATTAATATAACAAAAAATAAGTTCTAATAAGAAAGTTAATGGTTGTTTAATTTTAAGGATTTTCCCGACAAATATTTGTTAAGTGTTAACATATCCAGGGCTTATATTCAAAAAATGCTATCAACAATATTTTTGAAAATTAGTTTTTTCTAGCAGCGTGTTCACTGATTGAATTGTCACCTGATTTTTTTTAATTAAAAAAAAAATACTTCCAAAACGTTTTTTTTTTTAAATAAATTTGTTTTGTTATAAAAAAGTGCTATCTGCGTTAAAAAATAATTGTGTATACATGTATTGTGTATGTATGTATGTACATACATATATACCCAGCGGGAAAAAGAAGGAGTACGGATGCCTTCTAGAAGGCCTCTGTACTCCTTCTTTTGGATATATGTACAAGGCCTGCTCGCTCCATTACATACTCATATCTTTTTTACACACGTTATCATTGTGGAGAAGGCCTTCCGGTCTCGCTTCTTTAGCAGGTACATAAGAATGGGAACGGGATTAAAGATAATAATTATTTTGCTTATGCTTGTGCAAAAAAACAGTAGAAAATATGTTACTTCTCTATTCCCTTCTCAAAGAAGCGAGTGTGGCAGGTGTATCTTATCTTTTACACCAAAGAGCCGAGGCCTTCTAGGAGGCATTCTTTAGCAGTTAGATAATAATAGTAATTTAACCAAAACAAATTTTAAGCAGGCCTTTTAAAAGGCCTGAAGTTAGAAGGTCTTCTTAGTTTTACTGCTGGGTAAGTATGTATGTATGTATGTATATCGTCATCTTAAAGACCTAATAACCTATCTGCAAAAATTGCACAATTGAGTTTTTTTATAGATTTTTATTCCCTATATCATAACGCATATGTGTGCAAAATTTTGAACATGTAATATTACAAATGACAAAGTTTTTGTACCTAGAGGACCGTTACGCACAAAAAAAGAGAAAAATAAATCATCAAAAATCACGATAAAAGTTTAATTTTGTTGCATAGTGTAATTTAAACAAACATTAAGTACTTGTTTTTGCTTAAACCAGTAAAAGAAACTACTACTGTAATTATTTAATGTGTATAATATTCATGTGTATAAATAAATTTTTATTTATTCATACTAATTAGTACTGCAGATAGGTTATTTGGTTTCAGATTTTTACAATTCCAAAAAACCTAAGTGTCATAACATAAGCTGTGATTAGAAAAACAACATTTTCTGAACCGATATATATTACTGGTTTCATTTTAATCAAAATGTGTAATTTTGGTTTAAAATCGTTAATAGTTCCAATTTTATAACGTTTTTTCCCTCTCCTGTAAACTTTTGAAAACTGCAGATAGGTTATTTCGTCTTTTAGGTTACGATATGTACTCTCAACTAGCATTTTCCATCGTCTAGGAGCAGGGCTGCCAGATAAATTTGTGACGAAATCGTCAGTTTGCTGAGAAAAAATTAAAAAATCGTCTTTATCGTTTCGAAAAATCTTCAAAAATATCGGACAACTTTAAATTTTGTTTTTTTTAAACAATTTTTGTTTGATTTTTATAAAAAAAAAAAAAAACATTCAAACAAAAACATAATTTTCAATCGCGTAAGAGCTACTGGAAGTCTCATGAAGAGCTTCTTTGATCGTCGGTGACCGCATTCTTCCACAGCACCGCAAACGAAAATATGATTTATATTGAGAGTCGTTTAAGGTTCATTCGGTTATGGTTTGACGAAAGATAAACAAAGTGTAACATTGTTATTTTTGAACTCTGAAAATAATCAAAGATTTTCTTAAGACTTGCATATTACAGCAGTACCTAAACATAAGCGGCACGCTTTGCAATTGTAAAAAACGATTTTGACAGCTCGTTTAATAGTGAAGTTTGCCGCTATTGTTAATTAATAATGGCAATTTAGCAATTTTTTGGTCAATCTAGCGTTTTTATCTCTATTTTTATTTATAATTTGTGGGTTTTATTAAACAAGAAAGGTATCACTACTGTTCGTACACAACTTTGACGCTCTTGCTTTGGTTTGGCATGTCATCGTAAAAGCTAAGCGAGAAAAAAAACGTTCCGCCTTCCGCTCTTGTTAAGGTACGGCTGTGAAACTTTCCAAGATTAAAAACGAAATTTCCAGAAAATGTAATGTTTTATTATGACTTTGGAGACTGTAAAAAATCGTCACTTTTAAGAAAAAAATCAGCAAATCGTCACTTTGCTAATTTCGGAACAAAAAATCGTCAAAATGACGATAAATCGTCAAATCTGGCAGCCCTGTCTAGGAGTCTCCTGGGAATCTCACAAAGAGTATTTTTGATCGTTGACGAGCTCATTCTTTAATTGAAGACGATTCCTAGCACGGGAGAAACTGTTACACGTTCTGATTCGTATGAGAGATTCTTCCATAACGCAGCGAAAGACGCTTGTATAAATCATAAAGGGAATCGTTTATGATGTATGTAGAGATTATCTTAAGAGTCTTTCAAAAAACATGCTAAGAGTCGTATGAAACTCATGTAGGGATTATTTTACAACACCTGAAATGCCCAGCCGTATAACTGAGCTACCTTAAAAGGTGCATCAAGCATATTTTTCACTTTAAAAATTCTAATTTTCATACAATTTATATGAAACAAACCTTAAGGTCGCAAAATCCGCACCATCCAGTCGGAAAATCCTTTTTTACAAATCCTTGGGTCGGTCTGTTTTATTAAAATTGTATTGACAATAGAATTTTCATTTTTCAAAAACGCTCTTATTTAGGTAGCTCTGTAATTGTTATATGACTCTTACAGAGTGTCGCAAAAGGTTCACTCCAAGGTTAAAGGACGAGCGTGTCAAAAAATTTATAAAAAAAAAGTAATAAATAAAAAAAATTTAGATGTTTTTGTTTTTGTTACTCGTCAGATAGTCATCAGAATATTCTTTTGGAAGTTGTATTTATATTAAACATAATCGTCAAACAAACAGCCTATGCTAGCTGGACTCTTATACTACAAAGGGTATTTTTTGGCAAAATACTAGAGAAATTGATGTAAGAATTTTACAGTGTGTAGATATGACCACTGTACGTCGATTCAGTGCGATATGTATAATAACCAGTGATGCCATTATAACACGAAATATACAATTTTCTTATCTTTTGATGACTTCAGGTACCATGTATAATCCGGACATTTTTCGTATCTTTTGAATCTGTACGCAAAACGTACAGAAATCTATATCTTCTATCTATATATATAAAGTAGGATGTGTGTATGTATGTATGTATGTATGTATGTATGTACGTATGTAACGTATGGACTCCAAAACGGATGCGCCGATTTTGATAAAATTTTCAGGGAATCTTCAGGCGGGTGACACTGTGAAGTCTGATTTTTGATTTTCTATCTGCGGGCGGAGGGGCGTGGCAAAATCCAATTTTCATATTGCACCACCAATGACATCTATATAATTTGGACGATTTTTTCTTTAAAATGATCGTCATGGTCCAACTTAGATTTATACGGAAAGAACATTTTGCCCCGCCCACTTTAACGCCCACTTTTTTCGATTTACCTAAAATCAGAAAACGGCTCCATTGATTTCACTAATTTTTCTTTCAAATGTTTGTATCTTTTTAACGGATTTTAAAAAGCGAACGCAAACATTTTTCCTAATTTGGACAGGACAACGTCTGTCGGGTCAGCTAGTTAAATATAAAACTTTGGTTTTACATTGACATGGCCGCTGAAGAGTATTGGGAAAAAGTGTTTCATTTAAAAAATTTTGTTAATGAGCCGATGTTTAAAAATTTTAAAAAAGTAGTTTGTTGAACATTTGTATTTCCATTTTCGAATGCATGATTTGAGAGAATTTTTAACCAACTAAAACTTATTAAAAATGATAATCGTAACCGACTCAATACGATCCACCTAAATCGATGATTACTTGTAGTGCTAAGTTGTACTGAGGAAATAAGAAATTTTTTTTTTTCGGGAAATTTTATGAACTTTTTGATATAATCGCCTTAACTCGTACCTTAATTTTTACAAAAACGAATTTGTTTTGATCACATCCAAAGATAGTAACATAAAATTAATTTTAAAGTTTGCTTACTGTGTTTTTAAAAATTTCATACCTTATGTTTATGACTTAAATAAATTGGCAAAACAACTGGAAGTTTTTACAAAAAAATAAAATTGTATAACAGTTTATCAATTGAAGCACAGCCGCGAATAACGTTTTAAGTTACAAAATAATAATTTTTCAGGAGAGCAAAAAAACGTTTTTTGACAAGCAGCATTATTTGTTTTAAAAATTTTTTTTTTTTTTTCTATTATTTAAAATAGTGATAATAAAAACTTTAATGCAAAAGGCTTTTAAAACATTATTCCGCACTGCAAAACCATTTCGGTTTCATCATTATGTTAGTAACTTGCAATGTTCTTCCACTGGCTGACACTTTGTACGACATTTTGAAGGCGTTAAGGTGCATAGTTTTGGTTGATTTGATGTTTAAACTGTGTAAGAGAGTAAAGTCAACGTTTATCTGCAAAAAAACAGTTTTTGCAAAATGTGGCGTTTACAACGTTTTTCGCGGCTGTGCTTCAATTAATTATTTTAAATTGTTTTTGCTTTTCCTGTAAAATTTTCAAAATGTTAGATAGGGCCTTTTGCGTATTAGGTGACGATATGTATGTATGTAGGCTTTAAAACCGTAGATAATGCCATGATGGCATTATTGCTCAATTGAATGGGAGATGCTCAATCATTGAGAAGTAAGGTCATGTTTAAAATTTTGCGAAATGAGATATAGCCATATTTTTTCGCAAATGAGAGATATAGCCATATTTTCTTTTCGCAAATGAGAGATAAAGCCATATTTTTTCAGAAAATTGTTATGCATGGTGTAAACATTCTGTAAAAGGGCAAATCCTTAGTTATCACTGAAAAACATTTTTTTTATTCTTGTGACGCACGCAGGAAAACTTTATTTAGCGAAGCCACCTGCCGCGTCCTACTGGAGGAAAAAACCCCTAAGCACGGCCGCACTTTAGGGTCTCCGGAATTGAAATGAGAGATAAAGCCATTTTCTAATATTGCTAATGTGAGCTAAGGCCATGATGGCTTTGCCTCCCATTCAAATGAAAAAAAAAAAAAAAAAAAAAATTCTTTATCTCCCTATTGAATGAGATATAAAGCCATCATGGCCTTATCTAAAATGGTATTAAAGCAATTTGAAATTTGCTCTATATAAAAAAAGTTATTTAATTTACCATTGTCACAGTTTTAAACGTCTAAAGTATATGCTTAGCTCTTTTATGAAATCTAACGGGAACTCTTTATCCTACGACTTTATGAATTTGCTTTTTCAGACCTCCACTAATGTAGTAAAAAAAATTATGGACACACAGAAAAAAAATCTATGTAAAATCGTCGAAAACAAGCTTGATTTACCGTTTTCGGTAGTGATATTTTGCTTCATTGTTACTTCATGTTAATTTAACATGATTTTACAATAACTTGCGAACAACTTTTTTTTCTTTTAAAATAACTAATTCATGTTAATTTAACATGAATGTCATTTATGTTTATTGAAATCACAATCCGAATCGCGTTGAATGAAAGTTATTTCAAGTTAAAACAACGTGAATTTTATGAAGAATCAAATTGGTTTGAGTGTGATATAAACGTGAGTAGAAGCTTCTGAGACAACATATGCATTTACTTAAGAATATTTCAAGACACATACCACTATAACGCATGTTTCACTTATTTTGTATTCCCCTTTCTTAACAGAAGCATCAGCAGAATGGCGCGGTATGGTTTTCGTCATCATTCTTCTTTGAAAATTTTATGTACTATTTAACTAAATAATTTTAACTAAAAGAATACGGGAATTTGAAAATAAAAAAAATATATGTTTTTCTTTCTATGGTGTGTTTTTTTTCTATACAAAACAAGTAAAACAGGTTTTTATGCTTTCAATATTGAACAATGTTATTTTAACATTTTTCAATTAAAATGAATTTAAGACAATGGTAATTTTAAATAGAGTCCATACTTTTCCAGAAATTTACTATGATTTTAAATCGACATTGATTTAACATACATACATACTTAAGTATGTATGCATGTTAATTTAACAAGATAGACTTTTGAATTTAATGTAAAACAGGTTTTTATGGATTCAATATTGAACAATGCTATTTTATCAGTTAAGCATGTCAATTTAACAAGATAGACTTTTGAATTTAATGTAAAACAGATTTTTATGGATTCAATATTGAAAAATTTTATTTTAACAGTGAATTATATTAAAAAAAAAACGTGATTTAAGGTTATTTAAATATTTTTCATTTAAAATTTATATGAAATAATGATAAATTAAAATAAAATTTACTTGATTTTCAATCAAAATTTCGCCATGTTAATTGAACATTGGTATTTTTTTCTGTGTGTATATATTTTTAGAAATTGCATTTGGTGCGGAAGGTTTTCTGACAAATTGACCAGCAAACACGATTTTTATCACTAATTTAGTATTTGCTACCACGTGGTGATAGGTACATTTGTTGTAAACAATTACTCATTACCATAATGTTCAAACATATAAACGTAGCAATTTGTGATCAACCAACAAAATTCATTCCCTACAGCGTATTGTAATCGTTTATGTCTTACCTCAAGAAGATAAGGACGATCTTATAAAGGTTATCGTTCAAAATTCGCAACAAATATACATATGTTTGAAGCACAGCCGCGAATAACGTTTCAAAATTAATTTTTTTGCAAATAATGGTGGCATGTCATAACGTCCAGTGTCATAGTGTCATAACGTCCATCAAAGAAATGACATAGCGTCCGCGGACACTTTGTAGAGTGTCATAATGTCCACAGCATGCTTACAAACTAAAACAAGTACCGGCTTCGCTAACTTAAGCTTCCCTGCACAGCTGGCCTTCGGCCGGGCGCAAGGATTTTATCATCTATGGTATAACAAACACCGGCTTCGCTAAGTAAAGTTGTAAAATCTGCCTTGTTTCCGAACGAAGGCCGACTACGCAGAGAAGCTTTAGTTAGCGAAGCCGGTTTTTTTATACCATAGAGGAGAAAATCCTTGCGCCCGGCCAAAGGTCGGCTGTGCAGAGGAGCTTTAGTTAGCGAAGCCGGTTTTTGTTATACCATAGAGGAGAAAATCCTTGGGCCCGGCCGAAGGCCGGCTATGCCGAGACGCTTTAGTTAGCGAAGCCGGTGTTTGTTATACCATAGAGGAGAAAATCCTTGCGCCCGGCCGAAGGCCGGCTGTGCAGAGAAGCTTTAGTTAGTAGCTGGTATTTGTTATACCATAGAGGAGAAAATCCTTGCGCCCAAAAGTGTTTTCGTTATATATTTAATATATACACCCAGAGCAGCAAAACCATTTTTAAAATTTTTTAACCATATTATGTTTAATTTAACCAAATCATTGTCACCGACAACCATATTATGGTTAAATTAGTTTCTTTAAAAATAGTTTTGTTGGTTGCGACCATAATAAAACATGTTTTCTCTGCGCATATGCAGATCTTGTTTTGTTTTTAACTTCTTTAGTAATTATGGACACTGTGACACTTTTTAAAATGTCATAATGTCCATTTGCAAAGTGTCATAATGCCCACGGACATTATGACATTTTCATAAGTGTCATAAAGTCCATGGACACTGTGACACTTTTTGGAGTGTCATAACGTCCATGGACACTATGACACTGGACGTTATGACATGCCACCCAAATAATCGTTAACATTACTCTCTTACATTGCTTAAACATCATATCTTCCAAAATTATCCACCTTAACCTCTTCAAAATGCAATACAAAGAGTCAGCCAGTGAAATAATGTTGTCAGTTACTAAAAAAAAAATTATACAATCTAATGGTTTTGCAAATTGGAATAACGTTTTAAAAGCCACTTAAGTAGTAGATTGTGGATATGAAACGTTTTTCCACACTAAAAAAAAGTTATAAACTGTAAATTTGCATGATCTTTTTAATTCTTATTTCTTGATATTTTGCATACAAGTTTTTATTTTCATTAATTTTGAAAATCTAAAACAATTTTAAAAATAAGTTATCCTGCCTTTAAAAAACGTTTATTTGCTCTCCTGAAAAAAATTTATTTTGTCACTTACAACGTTATTTGCGGCTGAGCTTCAATTGTAACCAAAAATAATTCTGCTCCAAAATATCGACTAGCCAACAAGAAAAACCGTGTAAAGGGGCGAGGGTGTGAAGGATTTTCGACAGTTTAGTTGAATGTAAAATTAATTAAATATTATTTCGAAAACTATTACGTGTTTTTTAATATTTTACTTCTCCAAAATATTTTAAACTAGCTTTTACCCGTTAAAAAAAAGCAAAAAAGTCTAGACATTAAAAAAAATCAACTTATACAAGGTAGGTATGTATATAAGGTCACCATCAGTGATGTTAGCCGTACGGTAATTACCCTTTTTTAACGGTTATTTTGAGCCCCAAAAGGTAGGAAGGTAATTTCATTTCAAATGCGTTAAAATCAGGGATGATAAATGAGAAAACCATTATCGTACCAATGAACTTTTTAAATCGTACTTTTTCGGCCCCAATAGTACTAAATCTTTTTTATAAATTTTTTTAATTTATTTTTAAAAACAAAAATTTAATACAACAAAAACAAAGAAGCTAGCTTTACCTCAACAATAAATTTCAGTGTATTTATCAAATATGAAAAATTTAGCTCGTCATACACAGAAAAAATTAATAATTTTCTCTAATCACCAAATTTATACCAAATTCAAAGAATCAAGCAACCCATTTGTTGATTTTGAACCTATTACCAAAATGATTATATTGATTACTAAAAATTTTAAAAATTGTATATTCTTTTTTCAATAAATTATATTTTTAATTTTAATTAAAAAAATTATCAAAAACTTTGCCGTTTCAAACAATGTGTTGATTGATTTTGACAATTTCCAACAACAATTACACAAGTTAAAATTATTTTATTTTAAACGAAATAATTTTTTATTATTTGATTATTATTTTAATTCAAAATTAATTTCAAAACAACTAAAATGTTAGTTAAATTAAAACTATATTTTTAATTATTGTTTAACAAAAAAAATAATTGATTCAATTATTACATTAATTAAGTTTAAATACTTTTTAAATAATTTTTTAAATTGATAAAAAATTACTAATAATTTTTTCTGTGTACGGAAATCGTATTAATAAAAAACAACGTACCTTTTTCATTTGTACATTAATTATACGGCTGTAGGAAAAATCGCCCAAAGAAAAATGGCTCAAAAAAAATGAAAAATCGCCCAAAACAACATGAAAAATTACTCAAACAGTTATATAGTATGAAATTTTGCCCAACAAAATGGAAAAAGGGCCAAAAAAAATGAAAAATTAACCAAAACGCAAAAACGAATTTGTTCCCAAAAAAATGAAAAATTACCCAATTTGCAAAAAAGTGTTTATTATTCATGTAAATTTAGTTACATACAAATGTAAGTTTTATGTAAAAAATTGCATTGTATCTTCAACAGCTGCTCGGCAGTATGGACAGTAATACTTATTTGAGCCCTCCGCCAAACTTTGTGCACTCTTCAATAGTTAAATATTAATTAATTACTGCATAGTTATAGTCAATTACTCAAAACAGAATATAGCTTTTTGCAGGGTGGCATGTCATAACGTTCAGTGTCGTAGTGTCCATGGACACTGTAACACTTTTGAAAATGTCATAACGTCTGTGGGCATTAAAACACTTTGCAAATGGACATTATGTCGTTTTTAAAAATGTTATAAGGTCCATAATTACTAAAGATGTTAAATACAAAAAAAGATCTACATACACGCAGAGAAAAACATGTTTTATTATGGTCAAAACCAACAAAACTATTTTTAAAGAAAGTTATTTTACCATAATATGGTTGTCGGTGACAATGATTTGGTTTAAACATTAAACATAATATGGTTAAAATTTTTTTAAAAATGGTTTTTTTGTTTTTTCTCTGGGTGCATATATTAAACATATAAGGAAAACACTTTTGGGCGCAAGGATTTTATCCTCTATGGTATAACAAAGTCCGGCTTCGCTAACTTAAGCTTCTCTGCATAGCCGGTCTTCGGCCGGGCGCAAAGATTTTCTCCTCTATGGTATAACAAAGACCGGCTTCGCTAACTAAAGCTTCTCTGCATAACCGGCCTTTGGGCGGGCGCAAGGATTTTTTCCTTTATGGTATAACAAGTACCGGTTTCGCCAAGTAACGCTTCTAAAATCTGCCTTGTTTCCGAACTAAGGCCGATTTCGCAGAGAAGCTTTAGTTAGCGAAGCCAGTATTTGTTACACCATAGGGGAGAAAATGCTTGCTCCCGGCCGAAGGCCGGCTGTGCAGAGAAGCTTTACTATGACACTGGACGTAATGACATGCCACCTTTTTGCAATATGTCCCGTTATTTTTACAAATAACATTTACGAATTCGACGTATAATAAATGATTTAGACAAATAGTATGTAAGATTTGAACGAAATTTTAAAAATGAAAGATGGCCCGAAAAAATGGGCTATTTTTCATACAATATTTTTGGGTTATTTTTCATAATGAAAAATCACCAAATTTAAAAAACGAAAAATAACCCAATAATAACGAAAAATAGCCAAAATATTTTGGGTCACTTTTCATATGAATTCAGGCCCAATTTTACATGGAATTTTTTTTGGGCGATTTTTTTTTGCCATTTTTCTTTGGGCGATTTTTATTTTTCTTTGGTCGATTTTTCCTACAGCCCAATTATACATTATAATAGGGTGGCAAACTTTTTTCGCATCAAAAGCACATCGCGATTCTTATGCTATAAGTCATTCCAAGAAACTTTGCCAAAGAACCATAGGTCAAAAATTAATTTCGATCCACGGATTTTTCAAAGTAGTTAGTTTTCCAAATTATTCAAGAATAGAGGCAAACAAATTGTATTTGATCTGGCCAGATCTGTATCATGCGGTTTTTAGGGTCAAGAAATCCATTAATTTTTATTTTTGCTGGCCGCCAGAGAGCGTTTTCATACACTTCTTAGAATTTATCGTCTGTTTTGTAGAAAATTTACGAATATTTCTCAAAATTAAATCTCGAATTTTAAGCGAAAATAAAATTTTTTAAGCATTCTAAAAATATGTGCATTTCCAATTTTATTGTGTTTACAATTTTCAATAAGTACTGCTGAAACAGGAAAGAAGTAGAAAGTCTGAATAAAATAAAATTTAATTTAGCGCTTGTAAAATCTCCTTCAAAATAATTCGGAGTAAAATAATAATGGAGTGGGCTCCCACTGTTCCAAAATTCTGTTGATTATTTCTTAACGTGACAACCATCTTGTTGACGAATATTTGAAATTTGAATATTTTAGTTTGTTCCAAAATATTCTTGAATTGAGAGGAATTCTTCTCTTCTACTATGTAGAACCAGGGTTACCGTTAGGAATTTTTGAAAAGTCGCACAAAAGGTTGTTTTATAAAAATAAAGTCGCACAAAAAAGTCGTTTCAGAAAATAAAAGTCGCACATCTTTTTTTTAACGTTTTTTTATTAATAAAAAGCATAACAAAACAATTGAAACAAAAAGCTTATTGCAGAATTCATTTTTATCATATTTCATCACAATGTACATGTTTGTCCATGTTTTCATGTATAGTGAAAACATTTACTTAAGTTTAATAAATTTGTCGTATGCTGCCAAGGTCAAAGGAGTAGAATTTCTGTTTAAAAACAAGCCAAAAAAGTTAAGGTTAATATATTTTTGACAAAATTTAAACTTGTCCAATTAAAGCCCCTTGAAAATTTTACTTTAATTCCGTTCGTTTGATCTTGGCGCAATATTTCTTTTTCTTAATAGTGCATTTACACCTACGCCATAAACAGGTTATAAGTTGTTTATGATGATAAACTAGTTTGAGAAACTTGTTTATCCATACAAATTATAAACACGTTTGTAACTAGCTTTTGAGATAAACTAGTTACAAACAACCAGTTTTTGTTAATGCAACTCTGTTTTTAAAATTTTGTTCTGGCAATCCTAGTGATATTTGACATTTCCTCAAAAATAAAAAAAATCAAGTGAAAAAAAATTTACTTTTATCTGTAAAAAAAGCCAAAACAATAATTAGAAAAATAAAATAAACAAAGAAAATGTTTAAAAAAATTCCAAATTTATAAGAAATGTTAGTTTTTTTTACATATTTTCTTTTAGATGGACAACGGAAATAAAAGGTTTGTTTATATGTTCGTATGTTTGTGCATCAACGTTTTTTTTATTATTGTTGCTAAGAACTTGTCAAAGATAAACAACTTAACTGTCAAAAATGCTGATGTAAACGGTATAGTTTATGAAAGTAGTTTACGATTGTAAACTAGTTTGGAAATTACAAGTGTAAATGCACTATAACATACCTACATAAATACTACTTTTTTGAAATTTTATTTCTATATTTAGAAATAAGTTCATTACAGGGAATCCAGTCTTCTATATCTTTGTCTATTAAATTTAAAGATGACAGCATTGAATTGCATGTTTTTACATTGCTTTGCTAGTGTTTACGATTCGAAAACTACAGGTGGTGCTAAGACTACAACAATCCAAAACCAACAGAAACAACAGAGGTTTTTTGCATTGCATTGCTAACAAAACACTGACAAATTAAAACAAATTGGTCCGAACTGTCAAAACTTGCCACCACCTTGAACTGAATTCGCCTCAAATACGTTGTATACATGACAAGGTTGCAAAAATGTAATAAAAGTGTTGCCAAATGAACAATAATTTATGAATTGTTTTTAAATTTTGACGAGGCTATTTTGACGAATTTTTTTTTTTTTTTTGATACAAATAATAAGAAAATTGAATGTTTTGTAAGAATCTTAACAAAAAGGGTAAAAAGTAGCAGAAAAATTAAAATAGTCGCAAAAGTCGGTGATAAAAAAAAGTCTCACAAAACACATTTTGCATTTTCGCAAGACTATTTGCACCAAACAATAAACTCCGCTTATATTTATTGGACAGTAAATACTAGTTGCCATCAGGGTTGCCTTTGGAAATTTTCGAAAAGGGTCACAAAAAGGGGATTTTCCAGAAAAAGGGGTAAAAAAAGGGTATTTCAATAAAAAAAAAGGGTCAAGTTTTTTATTAGCAGTATTTCCCATTTTAATGAACATAATAAGACTAAGTTTTTTTATAAGCAAACAAAAAAATAATATTTCAGGTAGGAAGAGCTCAAAAAACTTGATTTTTTTATGGAATGCTCTGTCCTGTTTTAAACACCTACCAAAAATTTAATCCTTTTCATTATAGCTAATTGTTTCATACATTTTATGTAATTTTCCGATTTAGCGATGTCAAATAAATTTTAGTGTTTGTTTTAACTACCCGTCTCCACCATCCATCAACTTGGTAAGAACATCATGTCGCACATGAATTCTACTCGTGTAGACTGTTCATGTTCATCTTTCGTCCATGTGCTGCCATCGTTGCCTAAACATTCGTCTTGGCATCCATGTGCGCCATGATGTTGGCCATACAATGTATTTTCTGTATACAACCAAACGCACAACAACAAAAATTGTGGTCAATCAGAACATGAACATCAACACGTATTCCCCACATACAAGAACATGAACAAATTAATACCGCTACTCTGCCGGCGTTATGGTCATGTCATGTTCTAATCGAAAGCGCGTGGAGACGTGGGGTAAATTTTGATATCGTTGCGAATTGTAACCATTTTCTCGATTAAAACGATTTTTTCCTGTAAGTGTCAGATTTTTTAAAGTATTTACGATTTTTAACAAATATATGACTTTGCTATTATACCGCTTTTACTAAATATTTGGGAATTTCCGCTAATTGAGCAATTTTTACCTCTTGTTTTCATTCCTGATAGGGCACTCTCAACAAAAGGGGGCGAAAAGTTCAATACCTTTTGCCATTATTAAGGGCGAATTTTTTTGAATAAAACATAGTATGTACTGTTTAAGAGAGCAAAACACCAAATTGCATTTTTTTTAATAAAATGTCAAATTTTTGTTTTAAAAAGAAACCACCGTAAAAAATAACAAATATTTATATCGCACTTGTTCAACAATACTGTATTATTTCAAAATTTTAAAATTTTCAGTAGAAGCAAAACAATTTTTAATTTAATATGAAAGGCATAGGAAAAAATATTTTTAAACCAACCATTTCTTTACAAAAAAGTGGACAAAATAGCTCGATAGTTTTACAGTGGTTAGATATGAATAATATAGTTAATACAGTATTGTTGATTAGGTGCGATATGAGTTATGTTTGCTTTAAGGGAAATTGTACTTTACTATCAAAAATCAAGGAGAGGAAAGCATGGAATTGTAAGTTTATACTTTGAGTCTGTTCCATATCAAGCAATGCTTAGGGGAGACCGGGGCACCTTCGGCACTGGGGTACATTCGTCAATGACGTTTTCGATATGACGCACTTATTTTTCATCACTAACTATTTATTTAAATTTATCGAAAATCAAAATAAATAACTCCCGCAAAGTTTGTCATCTCTAGCTTACCAACTGAAAAAGCTACCGTGTTTAAGTTTTTTTCCAAGTGTTTTTGTAATATTTTGATTCTATTTAGTAAGTATTTTGTATTTGAAAATTATCAATATTTAAAATAAAAATTACAAACCAACTTAATTAATTGTGCTAGTTTCCTAAAAAATAAGTTGAATCTAAATCTTTGTTGAAGAATAATAGAGAAAAAATAAAAAAGTGTAAATAGTGCTTTCGGGGTAGATTCAGCATTTTCAATTGGGGCACATTCGTCCAAGTAAAACTTGGTCGATATAGTAATAAGCCAATTTATCAAGTTACTGAGATTACTTAAACTCTTGACGACTTCATTTCAATAACAAACTTCCTTCGCATGCTTGATATCTTTTTGATCTCTATTTGTTAAGCCTGAAAATGAAAATATTTCGCTAGTTCTATGAGCCGAAATAAAACTTAAGTTTAACTGTATCCATCTTATAAAAAATGCTTGATCCATTTATAGCTGGCATCTTATTTTATTTTTTATAGAGTTTTTAATGAACAACTGCCTTTAAGAATATAGTAGACGAATGTGCCCCGTCAAATGCCGAAGCTACCCCGGCGTGGGGCACATTCAGCGAAAATGACTTTTTTTACTTATTCTTAAAAAAAAATAACAAATACTCAGTATTCATAAAATTTTGCACCAATATATTATTATTCAATATCCAAGGACAACAACAAGCGATAAAATTTTTAAATCTGTTGAATACATTCTAAGATTCAGGGCTTCAAAAAAAAGTGCCGAAGCTGCCCCGGTCTCCCCTATTTCAAAAACATTTGTTTAGCACTTCTGTTACGCAGTGTTGACAAAAAACAAAATGTGAGAGCAATTTCCAAAAAGGGTCAAAAAGTGTCACATAATAGGTGATAATGATACAAAAGTATAATTTAAAAAAAGGGTCATAAAAGGTATCAACACCCTCGAAAAAGGGTCAAATTGATACTTTAGTATCACAACGGTAGCGCTGGTTGCCATTTTAAATGAATTATAAATATGTAAGTTTGAAAAATTTGGAAATAGTACCAAATGAGTCACGGGGGTACCAGCGTACTTTTTAGTTTTTAATTGTTCCAAAAAAAAGTACAACTGTACCAACTTTATATCAGGGTTATATCAGGAAATTTGGGTTTTTGGTAAGAATGTTATGTTTCTGAAAATGCTAAGGTAACAGTGATATGTGTAAAATATGAAAAATTAAAAAACTCATTGGCCCATTACTATAGTCATAAACAAAGCATACTTTAAGGCCCGTTTTCACAACTTACCGATAGCTAAAGGTAGGATTTTATCGGACGTATAAAACCTGTTCCATTATTGCAACTTAACTTTTACCTACCAAGTAGGATGGACCTTAATTTACTTTATCGCTCACTTTTGATTAAAGTAAAGTTTTAATAATGGAACAGTTTTTATAAGGCCGTTTAAAGTCTACTTTAAGCTATCGGTAAGTTGTGAAAACGGGCCTAAGAGTTCTAAAGTAAACTTTTATAAAAAATATGTTTTTGATCTACTATAGACAAGCAAAAGTATACTTTACACGTTAAAACCGGTGTTAATTTTAAAACTAGCTGAAGTTATTTTTAACTTATTTAACAACAGCATCAGCTGTTTTCGCCAAATAAAAAAGTTCTTGCAAAAAGTTAAAAATGTTTATGTTACAAGATATTGGTCGATATTTTGCAATTATTATTGATTTGGAGGAAATCTTTTATCTTTTCAGAATAACGTTTAAAACCGAGTTGAAAATAAATGCATTTCTCAATTTGAAAACAATTTCCCCTTTTTGTTGAGAATGCAATGTTTTTCAAATTATTTTCCGATCATTTCCAAACGTTTGTCGCTTGTGAAAAGGCTTGATTTCAAATTATTTTCAATTTGAACCAAACCTATGTGCTTGTTGGGTGCATACAAACATACTTTATCAGCCATGCCACAGAGTACAATTCCGTTCTGAACCGAAGAAAACATATTTGTTTATTGATAGAAAGTTATTTTGATAGTTTTTGGCCTTTCAGATACAGAAAACTCCCATTCCGTTCATGAAAACAAAAACGGTTTCATTCCAAAAAAAAATTTTCGTCATTTTCGGCAGCACCAAAATACGGAATGAATTCCGTTTCCGAACGGAATTGTACTCTGTGACATGGTTGTATAACTCAAGGTTGCCAAGAGTGGGAAAAATCTTTACATGTAGGGTTTTCTTCCCTTAATAGTGGAGAAGGGAATAGCGGACAGATTTCTTAACTCTAAGAATTATTTCATGCTTCCTGAAGGAGTAAAAAAAATATATAAAATTGTGAAAAAATATATAAAAATGTACTTTTTGGCAACAAAACTTTATTCCGCAAAGAATTTTGTATGAGGGCTATGTGAAATTATGAACTGATTCTTCCAACAACAATTCTCCAAACAAAAAAAAATAAAACTAACAATCGTATTTATAACAAAAAATTAGTCAGTTTGTACAGCGAGCTACTAACTAGAATGCCGCTTAAGCTTAAAGGCTACTATAGTAGCTTGTTAGCACAGAGTTAATTCATAACAAAGTTTTCTCCATCTGCTAACTTTAAGTTATTTAACTCTAAATTTTAATGATGCCACATTTTATTATGTACTCAAAAATGCAACACGTTTTGCATTAATCCCAGCGACGATTGTCATTATTTTGTTTACAATAATTTATGAAAACAAAAGGAACCAAAAATATTTTATTGGATTTCATTTATCTAACTATTTAATAGCAAACAGCATTAATATTTGAGGTACACTATAAATAATATTTCTGTTATACACAAAAACATAACCTCTAATGCAAAACAACAAAGTACATTGCTGCCAACACATATCACAGTATATTGAACTTCTTTCCTGATTTCGATTCTTGCCAATATATTTAGTCACCTTCGAATATCACAAATACATCGGCGATTGAATTGAACAGTTATATTGTAAGCATGAGTCGCTTAAGGTACGTTTTTTCAGTATTTTCTTAAGAAAATATTTAAAATAGTTCATATATTTATGAATCAGTAAATAAATCAAAAATTTTATTTTTGTCAACATATATTTATACTGGTATTTATATTTTAATATATTTTAACTTTTGCAAAGTAACATTGTTCAGACGTTTACATATATTATATACTTAGAACTTAGTTCAAATAAAAGTTTAAAACATTAATGATTAAAAATAAAGAATTAAATTCAGTGTTATAAGTAAATCAAATTTACTTTAAGAGATCATAAGAAACATTTTTTTTTAAATTCCCTAAGCTAATCTCTACGAAGCTCTACGCAACCCTTGCGCTGATAGACTAGCTCACTACCAGCTAGCCTACCGGGGCACTATTGTAAATACAACAGCAACTACCAGTTGATTTTAATAGATATTTAGTTCTTTTATCAAACTCGAAATAGATTCTACTTGTAAACGATTTCTTGCTTTGATTTTTATATCATTTTGCATTTGAAAATGTGTGTTCAATTGATGATCAGAAATGTGGTATCGATAAAATACCAAAAGCAATATGTAATATGTCAGCAAACATTAGTTTCGTTCTTAATATTGGCTATATTATTCCAAAAAATTTAAATATATCATTTGAAATGCTTTATTTCTGAAAGATCCGCTAGAATTGAGAATTTATATTATTAAAGTTTTCTTTATCGTTTGCAAATAACATCAGTATCATGCTAATGGTTTTTCTGAAAACAATATTTTCCTGGAGTGAAGCTAATTATCACTTTTAAGGTTTTATACTCAAAACAAATTTAGTTCTTAATGTTTTGCAAATTGTGGAATAAAACGATTTCTCGAATTTCTTTTACTTTATTATTTCCTTAACATTGAATTTTTTTATAAATATGGTTTTCATTTAAATTGTCCACTAACATATTAGCCAATGCATTCCTTTTTAAAAATGTTCTTGCCACTTGTAAGAACAAATATCCCATTCTGAAAATCAAAATATGAATCCTGGCGTCCACGCTTTGCATTTCAATTTTAACGTCGTTAATTATTTTTAAGATACAACAACATACATACATTTTGCAACAAACAAATGATAACCTAAGCCTGCTATCGAAATGATCACATCACAGTTAAAAAGTTAAGAGTTAAAAAGCTTAAAGGATAAAAAAGTACAGAAAACAACGCGGGGGTACTGCGGTATTTTTAATATGAAAAAGTACCAAAGTACTGAATTTTTCAACACTGATACCAATTGACTCAGAATCACTTTCTGACAGTGAGTTTGTTGTTGAGAGGAAAAAGAAAAAGAGAAGACATACCAAATACTTAAGTGCTGCAAAAGAAAAGTTTCATTGAATGAACACGAATGCAGTTTTAAAAGAGATGTGAAGAAAGTTTCTGCAACAAGTTTTTTATAATATGGACGAGGACTAGGGAAAATATCAGAATTTTTTATTAACTGCGAAGGTATTCTTAAACAGTTTTGTGACAACGCTGATCCAACTTAAAAATTTCCATTAGTAATTTTATTTGAGTTGAAAAAATATTTACTAATGACCAGGGAAACCGTATAATTGCGTATGCAATTGCATGTGTTTCCTTGTGTGACCAATGAAGGCAGAAACAATATATATCGCCATTTTAAAGCTTTTTATGAATTTCGGCAATGTTTTATTAGTGCATATTTTGCATATTTTACCCTTTGAAGAATTTTTTTGCATTATTTAGAACTTTCGCAGCGAATAAAAAAAATTTGTTTTTCGAAATTCTGGCTAACTCAACGTGTTGCATCAATTTTTTCATCTATATATGTATAATTATTAGGGTATTCATTTAATCGGGCTTTTACTTTAATCGGATAATCGTTCGATTAATTAATCGAGGTATTGGTTTAATCGGTTAATTTTGTTATTGATCGGTTAACTGATTAATAAATTTTTTTAATAAATTAAGTAATTTCAATAAATAAAAATGAAAAATTATTTATAATTTGGGGTTAATTAGTACAAAAAACAATAAAATAACAATTCTGAACTATAACGAGCAACAAAATAATTCATAACTATGATATACATATATCTATTTTTAAATTAATACATATAATTTATTTATAAAAGAATAAACTGTGAGATCATTTTATTAGTAAAGTTAAACGAGATCTTATAAAATAACATTTGAGAAAAATAATTTGGCTATAATGTTTAGGAATTTAGCGACTCTTTTCTTTAGTTTCGACAAGATTTGACTTGGAAAATATTCTTTCACTCATCGTAGATGTTGGAGAAATCGAAAGCACCTGTAATGCACAATATATAATTTCTCAGTCCTTTTCCTGGATTTCTCTAAACATATAAAATCTTCCATTATGCCATTAGAGTCCTGTTTTAATTTTTAACACTTATAATTGTTTCGGATAATTCAGGGCGCAAACTACGGCATTCGATATCGATAGAAATTTTCAATAATATTGTATTGTATTTTCGATCGATATCGAATGCCGTAATTTGCACCCTCTGGTTGTGTGTTTATCGAGAGTTTCTTCTGTTGTCGGGTTATCATCTAACTCATCCTGGCAAGAATGTGTTCCTAGAAGAATACATTGTATGAAAAAATATTTCTAAATATAAATTTTTTGTAGAACTTTGGTACAGATAACATTGTAAAATTCTACATGGCTGCATGTTAATCGGTTAATCGACCGAAATTTACCGGTTTAATCGTTAATCGAAAAAAGCCAATTTTAAATAAACCGATCAGTTAATCGGGTAGTAATTAATCGGTTGACCGATTAACGGTGAACCGAATGAATACCCTAATAATTATCCATCTACATCGTAAGTTAAAGCAGGTTGCCATTAGAGATGAATTTTATTTTAAACTATCAAAATGTATAAATGTACGTCTGTGCCGATATGTATGTCTAATACATATGTAGAAATCTTCACCCATCTTTTAGTATACCGATCGACCAAGAATCACTTTTTAAAGTTATCTAACGATGTCCATCCTTCCGTCTGGCTGGTTGTTAAAATTTTTAAGATAAGTTGATAAAATTTGGTAAATACGTTTTAATAGTACTCAGGACGAAGTTAATATATTAATATTATTATAAAGTTTAGCGACCGACCCTTAAATCCCTATAAGACAAAAAATCTCATACAGATGGATGGTGTTTCTGGATTTTCAAGAATTCTCAGTTTTGGATATTTATCCCAAAATTGGGAATTTTTTTTGTAATTGGGGACAACAAATTCGTAAAAATCCCCAGGGTATTTTTTGGGGAAAAGCACTTTTTTCGCTAGAGATTTCTGGGGATAATATATAATTATAAATTCCATTTTTGCAATGGCAAGACCGATTTGTTCAAAGTTTAAGTACAATTTTAAGTCTTTTTTTTCAGCTTAAAACCTTTTCAAGAGCTTGATGAAATAGTTTTAAATATGCTTTTTGTACCAACAAACGTTACTTTTGTTGAACGAGTCTTTTTCTGCTAGAATACAACCAAAATCAATATTTGCAACCGAATGCAATATAAGTTATTATAAGCTCTTCTTATAATAAACACACTCTTTAAAATAATGCAGCTTTCTGTGACAAATTTATTCAATCATCTCAAATGCACTTTTTAAACAAACAACATATAAAACAAAATTGCATTGGCTGATGAATCAGAAAATTTTAATTCCCTAGTTTTTGAAATGATAAATCGTCAGCTCAGAATTGGTTTGGCGCATATGCCAAAAAGTCGGAGTGGATAAAAACGACAAAGAAGATTTACATGAAGATTTCTCAAAATGTACCCGATAGCATTTTGACCGTCAATGTATGCATATTTTTCCATTGACATAATATTATGTATTTTATTTTTAAGGCAATGTGGTGATTTTTGGGGATAAGAAATCGCAAATTGGAGATAAGATTTAAAATAAAACTGGGAACCCTAAGACTTATCACGAAAGTCGTTGTAGAAGTCGAAGTCGTTTGTTTGAAAGTTAAAAAATTTGTCGTGTTTATGTCATTTACGAAAATAATAATGCCAATTTTTAAAAACGAATGCTTTTCGACTATGACAACAACACTCATAACAACAGAAATAACTCTTATATGAAATTTAAACTTAAAACATAACTTTGTTTTGGTTAATTAGGTGCAATCTCAAAAAAAAAGTTTTGACTTGTTTTTCTTTTTCGATTTTTTTTATATTTTAATGCATATTTTTAAGTTTTTACTGTATATTTAATGCGCATAAAACATTTTTAATTTGTAGCATATTTCGGGTTTCCCTGCTAATGACATTGGGCACGTTCATAAGATTTAAACGTACATATGTACATCTGTATATGTATGTTCATATCGCACACTAAATCATAAACAGGAACAACTCTAAATTTCTCAAAATATTTGTAGCATATTTCGGGTTTCCCTGCTAATGACATTGGGCACGTTCATAAGATTTAATCGTACATATGTACATCTGTATATGTATGTTCATATCGCACACTAAATCATAAACAGTAACAACTCTAAATTTCTCAAAATCGGGTTTTGTTTTTAAGCCAGTCCACACATTAACCCCCATATTCATAAAAAAAGTTTGATTAATAAAAGTTTATTCGTAAACCTTTTACGAACCTGGGGGCAAATTATGGCAGTCGTGATCGAATAATTTTTCGATTCGAAAGCAATTCAATTTCTAATTCTTTCTGTCCATACTGTCAAACACAGAAAAAATAATACCGATTCGTTCAGTATTGACTGAAATAAAATTGCTTTCGAATCGAAAAAGTATTCGTGATTTGCCCCCTGAAATGTTTATTATGAATATGGCTTCAAATCTATAGCGACCACGAAATAATAACGAAAAAATAATACCGATTCGTTCAGTATTGACTGAAATAAAATTGCTTTCGAATCGAAAAAGTATTCGTGATTTGCCCCCTGAAATGTTTATTATGAATATGGCTTCAAATCTATAGCGACCACGAAAATTACGTTTGCGTCACTTTCTTCTTTAACATTTGTGAAAAACAATTTAATTAAGAAATTGCAACCATATTTTTGAAGCCAGTTTTGTGCATCTACTAAACATTTTTGATTTCTTAGTTGTGCCAGTTTGTGATTTAGTATGCGATATGTACAAATATACATTTATTAAGGCCTAATTCATAAAAAATATTTCAGGTTTATAAAACGAATTTTCTATGAAAATTTGTTTAATAAACGTCTTATACATCAAAAATAGTTTTTATGAATAAGGAGGTAAGTAAACAGCGATGAGAAAAGGTAAAGCTGTTATTACAAATTTAATATTTTAGGCTATCGACAAAATTATTTTATTTAACTTTTAATAACTTAAACATTTATATATGTATGTATAACAATAGGCCAATTCCATTGTGAAAAATTGGTACCCTTGTTAACCAATTAAAAAGGGCACATCGTACAAAACTATAACAAATAGTTTAAATTTTTTAATAGTTGTACCCTTTTGAATTTCAGTTAACTACATGTAGACTTTTATGCATGAATGCTTAAAAGTCATATGAAGGTAAAACTTGTTCACTTCTTATTAAAATTTTATTTTTTTTATACAGAAACGAATACAATGCCCTGACTTAGATTTAATTTGTCCCAGGGATACTAAATAAAATAACTTGAAAAACCTCAAAATCATGCAAACGAAAAAGTGTAATGAAATCATTAATAATAAATATGATCTAATGGTTTTTCTAAGCATTTCTTTAGCATTCTAACTTATTAAAGGTGGCTTAACAATTTTCTTATAAAGAAAATATTAACATGTGTAGTGTTCATATTTAATTTGAATGTTGCTTGTACAGTGGGACTTAAATGTAGAAAAAGTATTTATAAAATTAATTTTGAATTAATTAAAAAAAAAATCGCAACTAAAAAATGCTTAAAAATCTACAAACACAAAAAAAGATTAAGGCTTTGGGAGCTTTCTAAAAATAAGCAGATTCAGTTTTTGTGGTTCTATTAGATAACTGCGAATATCAATTTTTTTATAGTATTGCGCATATTTAAAGAAATTTCTACTTTTATTTAATATTTTCAGATATCTGGCTTGGGAATTTTAATAGCAGGGGCTGTTGTCTTAGCTGATATTAATGAGTTTAGCCACTTTATAGAAGGAAAAGTTACGGCACCGCCAATTGTTCTAATTGTCACTGGACTTATAATATTCCTAATTGCCTCCTTGGGTTGTTTTGGTGCCATCAAAGAGTCGCCGACTTTACTATTGGCTGTAAGTTCTTTTGATTTTTGTATACAAATACTGTATGAGAATGCACGCACGTAGTTATAAATTCCTTTCTCCAAAAAAAAGTATGCTGTTCTACTCGCCATTATATTTATTGTTGAATTGGCCGTGGGTATAGCGGCCTGTGTCTTTAAAAGCGACTTGGAAATGATGATTAAAGATTCCCTGCAGGATTCCATAAAACGGCCCAATCATGAAGACACAATGGCTTGGGATAATATCCAACGTAAATTAATGTGTTGTGGAGTTGATAATCCCTCGGATTGGCGAACAATGAGTGCCAACAAAACCCTACCACCCAGCTGTTGTCGTCCACAATATATTGAGCCAACTGTAGGTCATTGCACAGAATCACCCGCCTTAGGAAAGGATAAATATTATCAGGTAATGTTCATAAAATATTAAACACCGCTCAAGTTCTGAAAATCGAATTATTTTCCATAAATCTGGGAACTTTTAAGAAATTGAGAAAAAAATTCCTTTTGATTCCTTTTTAAGTACTTACGGCCAATTTCATCAGGTTGAGTTAAAACTTACTATTGGCGGCTATAACTGATAACTGAGGTTATTAAATGTAACTGAACTTTGTGAAATTGGCCGTTAGTCAATTGTACATATTTGCTTATCATACATATTTGTTATTATAATTCTTATGTGAATGTGTGTTTTATAAATCTATTTTTTAGGAGGGTTGCGTTGGTAAACTAAAGGAGCGTATAGAAAAAAATGCTATAATACTAATTGGAGTGGGCATTGGCATTGCCTTCATTCAAATATTGGGCATTATATTAGCATGTTATTTAGCTTCCACTATACGCCACGAACGAAACAAATAGATAAATGATTGGTAAGAAAATATTGAACTACGTCTTTTTTTTCTAAATTAGTAAAATACCAACAAATATTAAGGGAATTGAACTGAAAAAACAACTACTAACGACCACCTTAAATTACCACACCTCCAGTACATTGACCATTTACAAATACATACATACATACATTTTATTGCTTTAAACAACCTAATAAATGTAACCAAAAAGGAAACTTACAACTTTAATGACCTAATTTTTTATTTTCTATTTTTTTCAGATTTTAACTATTTGTTTTTTGTTTATTTATATAATTAATTAAGGGAAATATTAGCAAGTACACCGAATGTATTAGTCCTTAAGTGGCTGACTTTGTATGGATTATATCTATGTATGTGTTTGCGTAGCAATATAAATCGTAGACCGACCATCTAACAATCTATGAAGTCATACGAAACGCAGCAATAAATTTCCAAAAAAAAAATTAATAGAAAAGTGTAATAAACATTTTTTTTATTAATTTATTTAGACTAGCCAACTTGATTCAATTGGCTGGCGGCAATCTTGTTTGAATAATTTACCATAACAAAAAAATATTTTTTAGGAAATTGCGATTAATCAGTTGAAGCACAGCCGCGAATAACGTTGTAAAAGCCACTTTTTGCAAAAACTGTTTTTTTTTTTTGCAGATAACCGTTAACATTACTCTCCGTACACTGTTTAAACCTCAAATCACCCAAAATTATGCACCTTTAAGCCTTTAAAAGGGACATACAAAGAGTCAGCTGGTGGAAGAACGTTGCAAGTTACTTAAAAATTCTACAAAGTAAATGGTTTTAAACGTGGAATAACGTTTTAAAAGCCACCAGTCATAATGCTTCGCGTAGTGGAAGAACGTTTTAAATAACATCGGGATTGTGGATATGAAACGTTTTTCCACTAAAAAAAAGTTATAAACTGTAAATTTGCATGTAATTTAAGTTGATATTTTGCATAAAAATTTTTATCATCATTTTTTTTTAACCTGTTAAAAACGTTTTTTTTTTTGCTCTCCTGAAAAAAAATTATTTTGTAACTTAAAACGTTATTCGCGGCTGTGCTTCAGTTAATTAAACGCTGATTCATCAACATAACCAACTTAAAATAATTATGTGTTTTTAAAAATTCCTAAACAAAAATTAAATTAAAATAAAACTATTGTAGTAGTAATATAGAATAACGTTATATAACTTCAAGTGTTTGAAAAGCCATGTGGACAGTTTACCATATTGCACACTATGGTAATAATTTAAACTAAGAGCATAATAAAACAACCAAAACATAGAAAATAACATTTTTAAATTATTCATTTATTCAAAACTTAAATACACTTAAGGTTGTCACGGTAGACTAGTTGGTTGTGAGCTAGACTATCAGTGCGAGGATTGCGGGATCGGTTACTGCCAGAGATCGGGTCTGTTTCACTACAACAACGGGTTGAAGGTGTAACTAAGTCAGTGTTGTCATATTTTTTTTTTTTCAATCTTTTAATATCTGAAAGAAATTCTTATTGCCTTTTAAAATTTCAAACGCCTCATAGCTTGTGGCGTTGAAAACTTTAAAACGGTACATGAATTTCTGTAGAAAGCAACAACAAAATTACAAAATATTTATGATTTGTTTTTGGCGTTATAATAATATATAAATAAAATAAGAACATTTAAAAAAAATTTTTTCAAGAAACGATTTTCTTAAAACAGAACATTGATTTTATCCTGACTACGCCCATGTATTCGTGTACTGTCATCGGGAATATGTATGCCAGCAAATTTGCATTGAATAAAAGGCGGTCAAAAAAGTATTTTACAAAAAAAAAAATTTTTGCCCCCCCCCCCCTAGATTTTATCCTGGCTACGCCCATGCATTCGCGTATTGTCATCGGGAATATGTATGCCTGCAAAGTTTCATCCATTTGCATTGAGTATAAGGCGGTTAAATTAACGTTACAAGATTTGATTTTCCGAAAAGAAGCTAAAGAAAAGGTTTTAATAAAAATTAAATTTATCCATTTATGTATTTCACCTCACGTAATAAATCCTTATAGGTACATATTTTTAAATGAACTAACCTGAGTGAAGATTTATTTTTTACAAATTATAACTAAACTTATGTAACTACTTTAATTTCTGTTTTTTTCTTTAACTTAAAAACTTTTTTGAATCTCAAAAACTTGCAAAATACGATAAATCTTAAGATTTGACAACACTGGTCTAAGTTAATATGACTTGGTAAACTAATGGCCGATTTATGACTTCGTAATACGTATTAAGTTTATTTTTATTTAAAATTAAATTGTATTTAAAGCACTTATAAATATTAAAATAATCTAACACATAAATCTATTTACAAAGTGGTTTAAAAGCAGCAGCTGGTTGTTTTTGCTTTGCCACTTGTTTTTGTCCCGTTGTAATAGCTCTGTTTCTTTACTTTTTGGGTAAAGTTGGTGAAAATGAGAGCAAGCATATATTTATCTCATAAAATGACAAAATTACACAAAAGTACGGCAACAAAAAAAAAAAAAAAACACAGTTAAAAGCACAAAATAAAAATTCAGTGTTTTGAACAAGGTATATTTACACAAGGTAAACTCGTTGGTCAGCTGATTACCCCTAGTTGGAACCCAAACGTCAAATTTCGTCTATATGAGCCAAAATTTGTACATGTGTGCGTTAAATTGTTTTTGTTTTATATGAAGCCAGCTTTGACAACTCGATTCTTTTTATATAGCAGCATGTCTACACTCCCAAATGAGTCTACCTTGTGTCAATATACCGTGGTTTTGACAGTCTTTACAACACAAAAAAAATTTGCGCCACTTTTGAAAAATTTTATATTGGCTGGTAGAAATAAACTACTCCTCCCTAGGGATTCCGAAGTAGAGTAAAGAAACATAGCTAATATTGAAGTCTCCTTGCTAAGTTATAAACAATGATATCTTAAATTGATCCCAGCCCAACAAGCACGAAGGATTGATTTCAAATTGAAAATTATTTGAAATTGAAAATTATTTTTAATCACACCTTTTCTTAAACGCAAGGCGAATTCATCCCAGGGAATCTCGGTACTACAACAAGTACAACTCGTACAAAAACCACAAGCAATTTGTTTTTGTAAAATCATTGTACAATGTCAAATACAGAAATATAACAAAACAGAAACAGAGATAATAAAAGAGAATAAACAAAATTTTGACATCCAACAGTGATTTTAGCTAATATCAGCAGGGCTTTTAAGACCACCTGTAATAAATTCGTCTTGCTTAAACGACAAACTTTTGATAATGATTTGAAAATGATAGCATTCTCAACAAAAAGGGGATATTATTTTCAAATTGAGATATACATTTATTTTCAACTTGCTTTCAAACTTTATTCTTAAATGTGGGTTTCGATACAATTTTATTTTTTTTTTTTAATTCATTATTTATTTATGAAATAAACTGACAACCAAACATTTTGCACCATAGCTAAGAGATGAAATTGTGTTCTTTCCGTCCTCAAATTCTTGGAAAGAATTTGCTTTGAGGATTGTGATGGCGTAACACTGTGATCGTATAACAAACTTATATTTTCTTCACTTTCCGGTTTTATTTTCATTCTCATTCTTATACTTTGCAGTTAATTTTTTACTCAAAAATTAATTATATTTTTTACAAGAAATTAAGGTTTTCTAAAGACGAATTTACGTCACGTAAGTGCTGGTTCACACAGGTCAAGTTTACTTGAACAGTTTTATTTAAATTTTCTTTTGAACTTGCGTTCACGTTCATGCACAAAATTAATTTTTGTTTTCTTTTCCTTCAACTTTGTAGCTTTTTATTATATTACGGATGAAAAAAGAAAAGAAAAATACAAAACTGACTGGTACGGTCAAGTATGTACCCCTTTCCATTCTCTTTACCCCTCTCTCCTAAAAGCTCGAGACTTGAAGAGTCAAACTTGACCTGTGTGAACCAGCACTAATATGTAAGTTTTCTTTAATTGCAAAGCACTTTTAACTTTAATCGCCATTTTTAATGTTTACATTTATTTTTCGCTTCAGTGTTGCCAAGTTTTTTTTGATTTGAAAATAATATTTGATAACAATTTGATATCAAATTGATAAAATATTGCATGTCAAATGTTTATATTCAAAACATTATCAATTTGAATTCAAATGTTAAAATCAACAAATTTAAAAAAGTTTGAGAATTGTGTTTGGTGACATATGATAAAGCCATTTCATATCAAAGGTTTGACTTCGTGTTTGTTGGGAGACTGGTGAATAAATTTGAAATTAAGTGTTAAGTGAAAAACAGAATTTTGTATTTAAAACGAATATAAATCTGTGGCATTTTGACAAAACATCTTAAGTCAAATTTAAAAGGTTGAAACAAATTTTGTTAACCATACGAATTTTCAAGCAGAAAGCATTTTTGTTTAGGTTTTTAAAATTTTGTATTTTAAACGAAATTTTTCTTTAATTTTGATTTATTTTATTATTTAACAAAAATGATTTTTTCACCGAGTTTTTCTTTAAAACTTTTTTGCTATCTTATCTCGACTTAAGATGTTATTTCAAAATGCCACAGAAATATAAATGGCATTTAAAATCATACCTCAAACTTTTATATAATTTGTAACACTTACGGCCAATTTCAGCAAGTTTAGTTAAAACTTACTATTACCTTAACTTCCAGTTAACAATATGTTCTCGGCAGTTATAACTGATAGTTTATTATAACTGAACTTGGTAAAATTGGCCATTAGTAAAAAAAGCAAATTAAATTTCTTATTAATCAATTAATTATGATTTTAATGAATAAAAGTAAAAAAAAATGAATTAATCAAGATTTTTTTTATTAAATAAATTTTTCGATTAGTTTAACGCATATTTCCTATTTTATTGCTTTCATTTGTACGTATGTAGATTTAAAGCCAATCAAATAAAGTATAATAAAAATTCTTTTCTACCTCTAACTATCATAAAAATAAATTATTTTGGTTTTAGAATTCATAATGCTTATAAAAATGCAATTTATTTAGTGTTAACATAAAAAATTAAAAAAATAAATAATTATTTACAAAAAAAAATATGGTTATTTCTGACTTCTAATTTATTTTGAGATTTTTTGTGAAAAATATGAGTGATTAAAGATTACGCTTGTTTTATTTTTAATTTAAACGCTTGTTAACGGAAATATTTACGATTAAAGATATTTTGGATTTTTACATGAAAATAAATTTTTGTTGAAAAAATATGAGTGATCACCGATTTCGCTTGTTTTCAATTTAAACGGTAAATATTTACTCCCGTATTCATAAACGATTATTAAATTTATTTATTTATTAAATATCAATACAAAGAAAGCCTTCATGGCCAATAAATATGTATTGTACAATTAATAACTATGTATGTTTAAGAAAAGATATAACAAAAATAATACGAAGTAAAGAAAAAAAAATATATGATAATATACTTGTCGAAAGTTATGGGCAAATAAAATTATAAAAAACTAGACTAGCTGTTTGGTCCTGGGGATTTTTTAATAAAAATAAAAAATAAAATACTGGATGATTTTGTAAATAACTTTAACCCAGCGCTATCTACCATCAATAAAAAAATTTCAATATCACAACAACAGCGCCACCTATCGGGAGTTTTTTATATAAACTATCAGTGAAAGTACCCCTTTCCAACGCATGTTCTCGTTTGAAAATCGGTTGAGTGGTTCTCGAGTTATAAAATCACGAACATAGGGAAACTTATTTTTATATATGGACATTTCCGTCAAAAGGTCCACCGTTACCGAAAATTTAAAAGTTATTTAAAGCTGATTATTTTACGATATTGTTATATTATGAAAAATTGTAGGAATAGAACTATTACAAAAAAGCTTTATAAAATACATAACTGAAATTTAGCTCATAGAATAAATTCGAAAAATGAAAAATGTTGACTATAATATAAAGTTACCTTCGGAAGGAAATAATTCCCAGTTTCTATTTGTTAAAGAGAAATATTAAGATTTTACTAATTTTATAAATTTACTCATAAATTTGTTCACTTATATGAACAATCGGACTGCAAAGTTGTGCAAACGTAATTTCTTTTTTGTGAGAATGTTTTATTGTACGTTTTCTTTAATATTTATCTTTCTTAAAAGAGGTGATATTTGATATAAATTATTCCAAAAAAATTTTCTAACATGGTCTGTAATCTAAGGAAGAGTTTAAAGACAAATATGTTATTCGGATTAACTGTAAATTTTTATTTTATTTTAATCATTATTCAGCTGAATTATTACGGAAAAAATTTCACGTTCGAAATGTCACGTATCGGCCCAGATTTTGGCTTAAAAAAAAAGAATATATAGAAGATTTTGGAATCAAACCAAAGACATTTTAATCTTACATTGCTACGTAAAATTCAGAAAGTAGTTTGACTAAAAAGCTGTGCCAGGTTTCATTGAATAACGCCTTTTTACACATGGCCACAAAAATACTTCTGTTTTTTTTTTTACGTTCGAACCTCTACTTCTTTTGTCATTATCTTTGACCTAGAATCGCGCCCTCCATAAACTTTAGCATAGATAACAGTGCTTTCTTAGTGCTATAATTTTAGGGGTTAAGAAAACATAAAAATATTTTTGTTTAAAATGTTATTGCATTTTTGAGGCGTACGGCTGTCACGTTCAACACTTTGGAATTACCCATATATAGATTATAAATAAAAAATTTAACAAAACTTTATTTAGGAAAATTTTCATAGGAAATTTGTTTTGTAAACCTTTATTAAATGAAAAAAAATTTTATGAATACAGGCATTAGGATTTCAGATATTTTAAATTTTTACATGAAAAATTTACTTTTGGTGTAAAATAAATTAATGCACCTTTACATAAATATTAAATAACATCGAAACTCATATTAACAAACATGAAAATTCATTTCGTGTCTGTTTGGCAGCCACTCTTTCTTCTCTAACCCGATCGCCCACAAACAAAACAAACATGTTTGTTAGAAATGTCTGAGAAGGCATTGTATATGTAAATGCCCCAATAGATATCGATTTAAAAGGATTTAAAAGATATTCTTTAAATTTTTAAAATTAAAAATGATTTTTCCGGCAAATGATTATTTCTTCTCAAAGTTTCTGGCAACGCTGAACAGAAAAGTTATTTTGAAAACAATAAAAAATTTTCGGTAAACAAAGATTGGTGAATTTCTTTCAAAGCACGACGGTCGAATCGGAAAAAATGCAGGACAACTTTATTAAGCGAATCGTAATGAAATCATAAAAAGTCCTTTATTTCAAGGTATGCTATTTTTGATGCTTGAGTTATATCGATAATATTTTGTGAATATGACATTTTTTAGAAAAGTTCTTTAAAAAATATTGTATGGATTTTCTTAAATAAGTTCTTAATGGGTAAAACCGACTAGAAAAATTAGAAGGAGTAACGCATTATTTATACCTACACCACAATAGTGGAGAAGGTATTATGCATTTGTGCTGATGTGTGTAACATTATGAAATATTGGTCATAGACCTTAAACACTGTCCATGTAATCTTGTGCGCAAAGTACAGGTCGCAGTTTTAGCGATAATTTGATGAAATTTGCACATGGAAAAGCCTATTGAAAATGGGGCGAATCGGTTCATAATTTCCCATATAAGCTGCTTTCCAGATTAGGGTCTTTGTGCTCACTATCAAACTAATTTTAATGAAATTTAAAACATACATAGCTACATAGATCAATATTTATATGGATACATTAGCTATGCATTTTTTAAAAAATAGGCCCACCAGGGGAGATCGTGGGCAATTTCTGAGCTGAGCTGTTTTACTTGAGGAAATTGGCCTGGAAACTGGAAAATTTTATAATTTCCTGTATTTTCTACTTCTTAAGACATTTTTATATACTTATTTTACATGCAAAAAATATGTTATGTTTACACTCTTTCTTCATAATCTCGCCATTACAGTCAATTGTAAAAGGAGTATTAAGTTTTTTTGTTAAGGAAATTTGAAGACATTTATGGTAAAATGCATGGTGATAATAATAAAAAAAGCACATGGAAAAATCGTACATTCGCGATCCGTACGTTCGCGACCGGTACATAAGCCAATTAAACAAAAACCAAGAGAGATATTTTATTTTGTAAATACTGGATGGAGACCTACATTAATACACTTTTAAAATAAATTAATCACTTTTGAAAATTCCGTTTCATTACGCAGATTTTTACATTTCACTACTGTCAGCCGAAGTTGACTTCAACTTTGAGTACGGTCGTGACCACACGTTTATAACTATTATTATGAAAACTTAAACACGATGAAATCCAACTTTTTTACTAAACATAGAGCTACCCAAATGCTATCGAATCACAAAAAAAATGCTAGGAAAAGTTTTGTTTTTCTATATTATTTGTACATCAAAAGCGTACGAACGTACGTTCGTGACCCCAGGAAATGCCCATATTTAAAAAAAAAAATATTTTTTAGACATCACTCTTTTATTTTTGGAGCGATTTTTTCAGCCTCTAGGAAAATCTTTTCATGTATGTATGTATAAAACGTACCCATAGGTAATACAGGAGCGCTAAATTTAAAGTTTTTTATAAAAATATTGATGTTTTTAGCCAATTTTTGGAGTATAGTTCTCATAACATGGCCATTTTTAACCTATTTGACAGATTTATAAGCCGACGTACTTAAGAAATTTGCCATTTACTTATGTTATAAAAATTCTACTCGGGAAGATCTATTGTTCCCTAAAATGAGTATTTAAAAAAAAATATATTTTGGTCATAACTTTTTTGTATCGATTTTTCGGAACTTTTAAAAAAATATGTTTTTTAAATGTTTAAATAAACGTATCCATGTGTGATACTGGTTTCCTAAAAATTAAGTTCTAAGGAAAATTGTTATGTTCTTTAGCTCACTTTTCACATTTTTGATCAGTTCTTATACACTTATTAATTGACTTGATTGATTTTAAATATCAAAATTGTGGAAAGCGTTCACTCATTGTCAGAAGGATCAAGAATATATACATATGTACATATATGTACTATATAGGATCTAAGATAATATAGGGTTTAAAAATGAATTTTATTTCCAGTACAACATTGCCAATAGCGCAATGCGATGAGAACATTTTATAAACAAAAAGTTATAGCCTATTGTGTACGCCACAAATCTCGGAAATGACGTCTGGATTAGTACCATTAAACGCTCTAATTAATAATGTTTTTGTTTTTTAGTTATTAGCTCCCAATGCAAATTTTACAAGTTAATTTGGTAACTTACCATTTTACAAACGGTTTTATTCGTCTGAACTTCTCATTTCCGACTTGATTGATAATTCAGTTTACATTGTATGAGCAAAGTAATTTTTGATACTGTGTAGGTTGATGAGTGGCAATATTTGTAAACTTATTAACTTTACATTTTAATGATATATTGTAGGGTGCATTGGGTGAATAAATTGTTCAGAGAAATAAGAGGAAGGTCAAAAATTTTAATTTCATCAAAAAAATTTGTTTTGATCTTATTAAAAACCATTAAAAACCACAGACATAACTTGGTGGCCACACGATCAAGTTTTGCCTTTCAATTCCTTTCAATTTGCAATACATTCTCATTTTATACCATGTTCACACGGACAGCAATATTCGTGTTTCGCTCTCTTATTCCTGTTTCGCGCCCCAATCGTGATTGAAACGACTTGTTTCCCCATACAAAATTTTGTGAGCGAAACAGGTAGTTTCATTTTGAAACAGGCTGCGAAACAGGAAAAATGTACTATCATCTCCAATTTTGATAACATTTATCGTTAGTTTATCTGAACTAGCTCTCAAAAAAAGCAAAACAAAGAAAAAAACAAATAAAAATTGATGTCTAATAAAATAAAGTGATAATTATAACATAATAATATCAATAAAAGTGTTAAATAATATATGTTTAAGTTTTATTTACTTTTTTTATCTATTTAAAAAAAATCACACTAACAACACAAAATAAATGTCAAAATGAAACAGGAATGAATCGTATGAACAGCATGTTTGGCAAACTAGTTTCAACGAGCGAAACGAGTGGTTTATAACTGCCCGTCTACAACTGACATGATTTGCTGTTATAACTTGAAGTTATAAAAGCGTTGTTATAACATTTGCATTAACAACCGTGTTAAAACTTCTAACATGATGAGTCTATACCTAACACTAACATCATATTAGTGTTAAAGTTAAGCATTTCATGTCAGTTGTAGACTGCATGTAACGTCGTATGAACATAGCATTACACAAACACTTTTTAAATTGACCACGAGATGGCTTTCAATTTCACCTTTCCATTTGTTTGGCAATTTACTTTCAATTTAACAGCTGAGTACACGTTTGTCTCTGTTGTTGTTGACATCTTGGAAGTAAATTGCTTACAAATTGAGTGCAGCCTACGTCACAGCTTTCAATTTATGTACATTTTGGCAAGCAGTATATGTAAAAGACTATCAAGAACAACTTGAACGTGTGGCCGCAGTGTAAAAGACTATCAAGAACAACTTGATCCTGTGGCCGCAGGGTAAGTTAAGAACAATATGTACACACAAGCAAAGTCACGAGTTTTACAAACTAAAGGTTGTTTTAAAGAAAATGTGCTGCCATTTTTTCTTTCCTGTGCTTTTTATAAAAGGTAGCTTATGTATATAATATGTTTTTGTACTAGTTTATACAACTATTCTATAAACAGCTGACTGGTTTGAAAAATTCATCCAAAGTGAATTCGCTTGTAAAACAATAAGCGAAAAAATTACAAAACAACTTAAAATATGTCTGCGGCACGTTTCCTACGTAGATTTTCAACAAATTCCTTAAAACTAGCTGTTAACAAAAATGCCATTGGAGGGAGAAATCTAGTGGAAGCTGTGGCTTTAGCATCGGATGGAAAAACAATTGTTGCCTGGCACCCAGATCCCGAGTATCCTTATGAATTCACAAAGCCATTGCCAGTTGCATCTGTAAAGCAATCATCATCTCTTATTAAAGACGAAGCCCTAGCAACTGCCTTAAGCGCTTTTAAAGAAAAGAGGCCAGAGGTAGCCCGTGAAGAGCTAATGCGATTAACTCATACAACTAAACACAGGTGGTTTCCACGTTCCCGTGATAAGAGAGCAAAAACTACTCCAATGGATAGGCCATATTTGTAAGAAATTTGTTGTTTTTGAAGTTTCAGTTAATACAAATGTTTGAAGGTATTAAAAGTAAATTTTAATGTTTGGAATACAATAATAAAAAATATTTCAAGTTTATAAAACGAATTTAATGTGAAAATTTGTTGAACAAACCTTTGGAACCTGCCCAACGGAATGGAGTTCCAAGTCTGGACACCTATCTATAACTCGTCACAATTCTTCAATTTGTTCCCCCTATTTTTAATCTTGTGCTCATGCCATACATTTTCTATGGGTTTAAGATTCGCCTGGTCAAAACCACAATTTTTTCAATTGTTTTTACATTCCCTATGTGCTTTGGGTAATTATGCATTAATATAAAGTTCAGTGGCATGGACTTGAAGCATATGGCTTCATTAAGGTAATTCACGTCACAAGTTGCACCCTTGGGAAAAAGCAAAATTGCAATAAATCAGAACAAACACATAGACAATTATTTGTGCGAGATAATTGTAAATGTGGTTGTTGTTTATGCACTTTTGCTTTTTCGCAAGGGTGCAATCAAGGTGGAATGAGCAGGGCGCATTTGCTCTTGCATTGCTTGTCTAGGTTTATGTCAAAGTTTTGTTTATGTTTACAAAAAGTCCACGTTTTGTGCTGCGATTATTGTATTTTATTAAAGTTTTTGATAATTTGAAATTAAAATAAACAAGATATTGACAATAATTATATAAAAATTGGCTAAAAATGTATTTATTTTATCACGTTCAGCGGCACGCTTTGATTTTTGTTAAAAGTATTTTTTGACTTAAACGGTGATATACTTCCATTTTTGTTGTAATGTTGTATTTGTTGCCGTATCGATGCCACCTGCTTATTCCACCATGGACATAAGGGGCTGATTGTATTCAATGTCTATTTAATAGGTCTGCGCAAGAAGCCAGATGTTTACTTGAGCCTAGATTACACTATCTCACAAGTCTTACGTATTCCATAATACTTTGTGAGATAGACAGCCTGTTCGTCGATTTCGAACGTTAACGTTCGCATAGAAATTTATATTTAAAACAAAAACAAAATTCGACAATTTGTTTTTGTTTTAAATGTACACAATGTACAAGAAATGGCTGATGTAAACTAACACATACAAAACTTATAAACTAACACACTTTCAATTTTGTATTAAATTCGCGTATATATATTAAATTTCACAAGTATGAGTGGGTAAAAATGTCACACGTACACGAATGTTTACATCAGTTTTTTCATATTGCCCTTAATAAAATGATAGAAACTTCTGATGTATCAACCCATCAGCAATGCCCATCAGATGATGCATCAAATGACTGTCATTGTTCTTGTAGGGAGGCTGAGAAATCTAATGAGTTTTGCTGCGACTGTCAAAAAATCTAATGTAACATGACAGTTTGTGTTCACACCATCACACAAAGTATAAAAACTTACACATGAAATAAAACGCAACCCTGATCCAATGAAAAGTATTATTGTTTAGAAATTTTTCAAAAAACGATGAAGTCGTATGGGATGTCAAACTTTTTTCTTAATACTTGTCATTTTCGTGACACATTGCATTCACACTATCACACTTTGTCATATTACTTTATTAATTAATAATTCCTGAACGATGTTAAAAGTTGTTTTAATTTTTCTTATACATGTATATTTTTGTTTACGTTTTTGGGTTTTTCTCACACATACCAAGGTATTTTTATATTTACAAATACCCTGCAAATAAAATTGGACCACCTGACCCATTTTGATAAAATGGACTACTCCATGGACTAGTCCGATGTAATGCAAGCATGGACCATGCCATTGTTAAAAAGTGTTTGTAGTGAGACGACATGTCTTCGTTTTTTAACGACATGCTTTCGTGTTTAAACGACTTCAAAACTAATCCTCTTGAGTATACCATGGAGTAGTTTTAAAACTACTCCTTACTGGTCCAAAGGTGGGTTATATACCATGGAGTAGTTTTAAAACTACTCCTTAGTGGTCCAAAGGTGGGTTATATGGTCCTCTCCTAGGACATCGTAATGTCAAATAGACCAGGTTTTTTCCATACGTTTGGGTTACTTGTGGACTAGTCCTGGTCCCTTGTGGACTACTCTTTACACGCGTGTTTGGACTGGTCCTATTATTTGCAGGGTATACCTTGACACATACATGCACACAAAACACATTTTTCCTTTCCCAGCGGGAAAAAGAAGGAGTACGGAGGCCTTCCAGAAGGCCTCTGTACCCCTTCTTTTGGATAAACAAGCCCTTCTCGCTCCATTCCATACTCATCTTTTTTACACGCGTTGTCATTGCGGAGAAGGCCTTCCGCTTTCCTTTCTTCCCCAGAGCTTCTTAAAGGCCTTCAAATAAATGGCTTTAAGAAGGCTCTCCAGAGAATGACTGTCAAATGCCTTAGCAAAAAGGTCATCTTGAAGGGTTTTTAAGAAAGGTATGGTAAAAGGCCTTTCAATTAATGGCTCTTAAAAGGCCTTTCAGGCCCTCCTTCTACAAATGCATTAAATGTCATATTGAAGGGCTATCAGTCTAAAATATTAAGGAATATTTCCTTCCAAATGAAATTAGAAGACTGAATAGGTTTTATGTACATATCAGATCTCCAATATAGAAAATGAACACTTAACTTTTTATATACATATGAATACCTATTTTACAAACGTATGTTTATATATTTTATTAAACTTATATAAGTTTATTAAACTACAATATTGTAGTTTAATAACACATGTGATACCTATTTTTTTATTGAAATAATCAAATTTTCTAAATAATGTACATATATTTATAATAAAAAAAAGCTTTTAAGCACAAGTACCTATATTCCTTAATAAACAAAACTCAACTAAAATGATTTAAATTATTGTTTTTATTTTGTATTTTAATATGTACCTACTTTGTTACTTTGTTTTTATAACGGGATCTGAATTGTTTCGCTTTGGCGAAAAAAACAAAACAAAAAATTTTACTCTTTCTCAAGGCGAATTTATGTTGAATTCGCCTTGCTCTTTCTCTTTACAACTTCAACCAAGGCGAATTCAACAAGGTAAACTCAACTCGTCAGCCGTTCATCAGCTGTATCCACAAAAATCATGAAACGTCAAAATAGTGTTTTGTTTTTATACTGAAATTTGACAACAAGTAAGAAGATTGCAAAAACAAAATACATGGAATTAATTCGCCTTGCTTTGTAGTTGTAGAGTTGCACTTACCTTGAATAAATTCGCCTTGACTTCAACTAAAATAATTTACAACACAAGGCGAATTAACTCCAGGTAAGCTCAACTCGTCAGCCGTTCGTCAGCCGTTCGTCAGCCGTTCGTCAGCTGTATCCACGGCGAATTAAAAAAAAAGGTGATACGTCAAAATATTGTTTTGTTTCTATACTGAAATTTGACAAGTCAGAAAATTGCAAAAACAAAATACATGGGACATACATGGGGCTTTTTGTAGTTGTAGAGTTGCACTTACCTGTTATAAATTCGCCTTGTTACAACATATGTTACTTTGTTTTTGTAGAGGGATCTGAACTCTTTCGCTTGTGCAAAAAAAAACAAAACAAAAAAGGTTACTCCTTCTTTTCCCGCTTCTTTTATACCAAAGAGCCGAGGCCTTCTATAAGGCATTCTTTAGCAGTTACGTAAGAATATTAATTAAATCAAAACATTTTTTAAGCAGGCCTTTAAAAAGGCCTGAAGTAAGAAGGTCTTCTGAGATTTCCCGCTGGTTTTGTTTCGCCTATGTGTAGTTACCCAGCTAGCATTTGGCGGATTATTATACCCTTCACCACAGGTGGAAAAGGGTATATATAAGTTTGTCATTCCGTTTGTAATTTCTACAATATTGATCTTAGACCCTATAAAGTATATATATTCTGGGTCCTTATGAGGAGAGAAGTTAATTTAACGATATCCGTCCGTCTGTCCGTCTTACGCTTGATATGTGTTTTCCGGGAAAACCAGACATGATAGCGGCTAGGTTGTTTTACATTTATGTCACATATAGTCCACCATTTCGTGCTATTGAAATTCAGCAAGATCGGTCCACAAATGGCTGAGATATGATCAAAAAACCACGACTGCCTCTAATTTTTTCCAAAAATCCCTTGTTGTTGTATTTTTATTGCTTTTTTATGATATATTGGTATTACTCAATTATGTATGGAACAAAATATCGGCCAAATGGGCGCTGAGACCACGGCGGCACACCTCCATCCGATGGTCCAAATTTTCGATGACCCTGAGGCATAATGGAGGTTCTATGCCGTTAATGTGCCGAATTATCTCATCCTTTAGCTTTTGCATTGTTGCTGGCTTATCGACGTACACCTTTTCTTTCAAATAACCCCAAAGAAAAAAGTCCAACGGTGTCAAATCACATGATCTTGGCGGCCAATTGACATCGCCATTACGTGAGATAACACGGTCATTGAATTTGTTGCGCTAAAGAGCCATTGTTTCGTTAGCTGTGTGGCAAGTGGCACCGTCCTGCTGAAACCACATATCGTCCACATCCATATCTTCCAATTCGGGCCATAAAAAGTTCGTTATCATCTCACGATAGCGAACACCATTCACAGTAACTGCCTGACCGGCCTCATTTTGGAAAAAATACGGCCCGATGATGCCGCCAGCCCATAAACCGCACCAAACAGTCACTCTTTGTGGGTGCATTGGTTTTTCGACAATCACTCTTGGATTCTCATTCGCCCAAATGCGGCAATTCTGCTACCGATTTCAGACAAAAAATTGTTTGATTCTACAAATTTTTTGTTTGAATTGGAAAAATAATTTTTACTGTGAGGGTTGCATATTTTCCCCTCTTTTATTTCTTGTGGTTATGGAAGATGTTCTCAATGAAATTGAAAATGAAAGACAAGGAATACAATGGCAAATCAACAATCGTTACCTTAACTACCTGGCGTACGCAGACGATATTTGTTTACTCTCACACAAACTTTTTGATCTTGGACAAACAACTATAAAGCTTCAGGAACAGCTGCAATACACAGGGCTAAAAATAAATGAAGCCAAAACAAAAACACTAAGTATCTGTGCAACAACAGTTCCCATGACCATCAACAACCAGACATTTGAGACAAGTGACCAATTCTGCTATCTAGGATGCAAGATTATTGCAAATGGAGGAACCGAACTCGATGTAGTCGCTAGAATAAACAAGGCTAGGTATCTTTTGGCTTACTAGCCCCAATCTGGCAAAGTAAAATCAGCCAAATCACAAAGCTGAGAATTTTCGAGGCAAATGTTAAATCGGTTCTCCTATATGGGTGTACACCTGGAAGGTCACAAGCGACATTACCAGACGACTTCAAACTTTTATTAACCGCTGCCTCAGAAGAATATTATGCATCTTTTGGCCTAGAACAATATCAAATGCCGAGTTGCTAGCAGAGACAAACCAAATACAAGTAGCAACCGAGATACGGAAACGAAAGTGGCAGTGGATAGGACACACCTTCCGTCGAAATGACACCAATGTATCTAAACAAGCTCTTAGATGGAACCAATTTCAACAAGATGGTAGAGAAAGCGGAATGCCACGCACAACGTCTCTATGTTGTATGTATGTTCGTATGTTCGTGGGTACTTTTAAACATGCTTTTTCCTTTTTGCACCAGATTTATAAAAAAAACATTGCAACATAGGCGTTATTCATAAATGATTTATATGCTATTATTCTGGGAAACATTACTTTCCACATAGCGAATAAATTTGTTTGTGGAAATAAAGCCTTATTTTGGCTTGTTTTTGAGTTTGGATTTCGGGTATAACAAAAATTAAAAAAAGAATTTTAAATATTTGCCCGATTATAAAAATTTTACATAATATACTAATTTAATTTTTAACAATTGTATGGTTCATAGATATTGCAAATAAAGTGAATATGAATTTTTAAATATGGGTATTTCCATGTCGTCGTGCGTGACATTTGTTCGCCTTCAGAGAGTTATAGATTTTGCTTAAATAGTAGTAACTTGAAAATAATTTAACATTATGTTTAATTTATGTAGATGGCAATAGTACCTGTTTGTACAAAATATCGAACAAAATCGGTGGTTTTAAGGTGAATGTAAAAATATCCGAAAGTCTGTGAATTGTGGGGGATGATTTTTTTATAATTTCTTAGATTAAACTAAATAGTCTTTCTTGGTAATCCTCAATTAAAAAAAAATCTTTTCTTTGATGGTTTTTTATAACAAACAAAATGTAATATCGTTTTGCATACCTACGTTTCAGATTTTTCTCTTATATTATATGAGATACATATGTTTGCCTCTTACTGATTTAAGGAAGTGGGTTAATATGGGGCCTATGGTTAGTTTTGAACCTACCAGCACCACACTTTGTCATGACATATAAGCTATCGAAAATTTATTGTCGCCAATTTTTATATCAACAATGGGAGCTATAGCCGAATTTGGACCGATTCCACTTAAATTGGGTTGGATGGTTTAGATTGTAACAAAATAAGTTTCGACCAAATATAATTTAAACACTTACATAATGCAATGAAACATTTACTTGCATTTGTAGTACTTATAAAATATCGTACACGTCCTTTAAAATCTTCTAAGATTTTTATACCCTTCACCACAGGTGGAAAAGGGTATATATAAGTTTGTCATTCCGTTTGTAATTTCTACAATATTGATCTTAGACCCTATTAAGTATATATATTCTGGGTCCTTATGAGGAGAGAAGTTGATTTAACGATATCCGTCCGTCTGTCCGTCCGTCCGTCTGTCCGTCTTACGCTTGATATGTGTTTTCCGGGAAAACCAGACATGATAGCGGCTAGGTTGTTTTACATTTATGTCACATATAGTCCACCATTTCGTGCTATTGAAATTCAGCAAGATCGGTCCACAAATGGCTGAGATATGATCAAAAAACCACGACTGCCTCTAATTTTTTCCAAAAATCCCTTGTTGTTGTATTTTTATTGCTTTTTTCTGTATATCTGGAGAACGGTAAGAGCCAAAGTTTCCAAATTAGGTACACACATTTAGGTTGTCAATACACACTACCCTACAAAATGTGGGCGGGATTGGAGAAGTGGGCGTGGTACCTCCCGTACAAAAAAAATTAAAAATTGTATAAAAACCTAAATTTTAGGGCTGTCATATGTCCTATGGATATGACTTATATACCAAAATATCGGAAACATAGTAGAACATATTTTATAAAGAACTCGGGAAAATCGGTTCAGATACAAAAAAGTTATGACCAAAATTTTTTTTTTTAAATACCCATTTTCGGTAACCATGGATCTTCCCGAGTCCAAGTTTTATAACACAAATAAATGGTAAATTTCTTGCTAAACACGTCGGTATATAAATCTGTCAAATCGGTTAAAAAATGGCTGAGTTATAATCAAAATACTGAAATCCCAAAAGTTACTCTTTTTATAATTAAGTTTGTTTTTTTTTATAATTAAGTTTGCTTAAATATATGTACACATATGTAGGTATATATATATATATGCCTAAAAGCCAATTTAATGGAAATATTATTTTTAAGCACGTTGGTATATAAATCTGCCAAATCGGTTAAAAATGGTTAAGTTATGTGCAAAATACTCCAAAAAAGGACTAAAAACATTAACATTTTTATAAAAGCTAAAATTTTAGAGCTGTATTATGACCTATTCATACGTTTTAGATATCAAAATATCGGAAATCTTTAGAAAAACTCGGAAACTTAGAAAAAAAGTAATGTCAAAAATATAGTTTTTTTTAATACCTATTTTCGTGAACCATAGAACTTCCCGACTACAAGTTTTATCACCAAAGTAAATGGTAATTTTATACTTTAAGATGTCGGTATGACCAAATACTGAAATTCGATCAAAACTTAACGTGCTATATATTAATTAAACTTTTAATATATTTAATAGCACGCAATCATGTGCAAATAATTAAATAAAACTAAACTATATATATTTTATAAATATACATATATATATACATATATTTAAATATATATATAAACTTCTGTTCTTTCCAAACCATGGTGAAGGGTATATAAGATTCGGCATAGCCGAATATAGCACTCTTACTTGTTTTTTGTAAAAATCACCTAAATGATTCTTTCCAGATCAGTTTTGATGATTAAAAACTGATTTATCACTTGAGTGATTAAAAAAGGATTCATATATGATTCATTTATATGTTTAAATATTGATTTCAAGGCGAATTCATAAAGGTAACATTTTCCAGTCATCTGCTTATTGTTTATTTTTTTGTGTGTATACTGAATGTCAAGCTTTGTTTACATTTTGTGAAAAAATTAATTTAAATTTAAAATTCAATAAAAATTTAAATAGTTGAAAAAAAAAACTTATTTAAATTATATAAAACAAAAAAAAGTGAAAAAATATAAACACAAGAAATTAAAAATGCGTAAGGAATAAGTGGAGCCACAATTAATTTGCAATTGAGGAGTTTCTTAAGCAATTGTGTATATTTTATTAACAAAAAAAATTCCTTTTTTATATTTTCAACAAATATTTTTGACATTCACTCTAACTTATTACAAAAACAAAATACATAGTATTTTTCAAAAAAAAGGGATAGCTAGCATAACTCTATCTCATGATGCGGTCACCTTTATAAATTCGCCTTGCACACGACACAATCGAATTGAAAAACTTACTAGCCAACTTGAAAATTACAAAATCTTTTCATTTTTGTTCAACCAACTCAACAACTGCCAAACTAATCAATTGACAGAGCCATACACGTGCTTTATTCGAAAATTCACAAGTATCTCAGTGTGCCATTAGTAAAAACTATGATCTCAAAATATTAGCTAAAATATTGTTACGTTTTTCCTTCAATAAACGCGTTCGGTTTACTCCCTTTATAATAAACCGTTGAGTTCTTTTAATTGCAAATAAAAATAAATACACACACTTATTCAACTTTACAAACTTTATTATTTTGTTCACAATTGTTAGTTACGAACAGAACCGTTTTATATTTCATAATTATTTCTAGATATTTCCTGAACCTTCTCGTAAAAACTATTTATTATGTTCTATAACCATTTCTAGAAATGACTGGGAAATTTATATAGGAATTATTTTAAAATAACAGTTGTGTTGAAAATTATACATGACAATTTTAAGTAACATTAAACTATAACTATAAATAATTCTTAGATAATTTCACTTTCGTAACACTGCCCTCCACTTAAGCCTGTTCGTCCCGAATAGGCCCAGATTCTCCTTTTCCATAATTGGCTAGTCGTTCTAGATGCACCACTTTAATTTTTGATCTTGGGCTCTTATATTTCTGGATCCGTCATTCAATTTCTTTATTACTTTGTATGGGCCATCCCAATGAGTCTGCAGCTTTGGAGATAGTCCTTTCTTCCGTTGCGGATTAAAAAGTAAAACCAACTGGCCTTCTTTGAAGCCTTCCGAATTTGCCACTCCATTGTTTCTGGCTTTCATCTGGTTATTTGATGACTTAACACGCCTTCGTCTTAACTCGTTTTTCTGCTCTTGGATAGAGTCATTATTATTCGCTAGTACGGATAGTTCACCAAAGTTGTACTGCTGGACCGGATTTCTACTTTCTCCAATAAGGCCACCGTCTGCAACGCACTGTTGGCATTTAATTATGCAATCAATCACGGCTTGCTTGCAACCGACCCAATAGTAGCTTGCTTTTAACTTCCTTATGGTTCTCGTAACGCTAAGATGCCCACCACCAGTACCTTCGTGGAATTTCTTCACAACTTCACATACTTTAGAAGTCGGTACTACAATAAGGTTTTTAACCGTTTTGCCATCAGTACTTTCCCATGTTCGGTATAGGCAACCATTTACCATCCGCAGACTACTCCACTGCGCCCAATACGCTTTCATTAGTGGACCGTTCAATCTAATTTCTTCACGAGTCGGCCTTTCACCTTCTTTCTTAGCCATCATAATTTGCGCTAATAAGGGGTCACTTTTCTGCGCCGTTGACCAGTCTTCGCTGGGTTCCACATGTAATAAGCGAATCTCATTTATGCGTTTCTTGTTGTGAGACTCTGTACAGTGCTTGCTTTTATGTTTACTGGGCCGTCTTGAATAGGTGCTCGCTTTCCCACGTTTTTTATCGTCTCTTTGGGATGACAATTTCTTAAGATCACTAGTGACTAGCTGTCTTACAAGAGCTTCACTTCCATTCCCAACGTTAAGGGGTATTTCTAGACCACACCAATTCATAATTTGTCGTCCCATATCTAGACTGATGCCTTGACGAATCATAAAATCTGCTCCAATTATGACCTCTTCCATAATTTCAGCCACAATAAACTCATCAAAAACGATCATATCGGCCATTCTTATTTCCACTCTTGCTTTGCCATAGACAATGACAGGCTCTCCCGTAGCTGTTCGCAAGTTTACACCACTTAGCGGCTCGACAGCTCCCTTTATCAAATCAGCTCTTATAATAGAATGCCCTGCACCAGTGTCGATAGTCAAAACGCGGATTTCACCATTTATGTAACCACAGGTCGTAATATTTCTGTTACTCGTTTTCACTACTAAATTTATCGTGGGACCTTCAGTTTCCTCTGCACTGCTAGCTCTTCTCAACTTTAGCGGTGGCTCCCGCGATGATTGTTGACTCGCTCTTCGTTTGTCCCTTTGCGGCGAAGCAGATCTTGATCGTTGTTTGGGTGCTTTGCAGTTTCGCTGAATATGGCCAATCTTACCACAATTATAGCATTTTGCTTTGTTTTTACCTTGTTTCTCGCTTAAAGCTTCCAAAACTGCCTCCTTCATGCTTCTCATTTCCTTTAAAATATCTCTTTCCTCTTCAGCAGCAAAATTAAGTTTTCGCACCATAAACGTTTGCGGCCTTGAAATTATCCTTGCGGTTTCTTGTGCTAGGGCAAATGATACCGTTTCTGCAAATGATGGCTTTTGTGATGCACATACCGCTAGTTTTACATAAGCATCCCGTATACCGTTTACAAATGCATCGATCTTAAAATGATCTAGCAATGGATGACTTTCACCTGGATAAGTAAGCTGCACCAAGCGCTCAATCTCTAATGCGAAATCCTGTAGCGTCTCGTTTGCCTTTTGTTCTCTTCCTCGTAATTCCATTCTGAATATTTCTTTTCTGTGTTCACCACCATGCTTTCGTTGCAGTGCTACCATAATTTCATCGTAATTGTTTCTGCAACTTACTGGTACCCTTTCTAGAATTTCAGCTGCAGTTCCTTTTAAAGCCAGAATCAGCTCTATGGCTTTTTTTTCATTGTTCCAAGCATTTTTATTGGCAACTGTGTCAAACTGGAACTTAAACACATTCAATGGTGAGCTGCCGTCAAAACTTGGAGCTCTTATTCTATTCGAGACTTCTGGAAAAACTCGCACCACTCCCTCTTGGCACTGAAGACTATTTACTCTTTCTTCCAGATGATGAAGTTTTCCATCAAAAACCGTGACTTGTGTTTTTGCATCAGTGACTTGTGTTTTTACATCAGACAATTCTATTTCCATATCGTCTACTCTTTCGTTTATAACAGTAGAATTCTCTTGAAGCTTCTCAAGTTATTCATTAGTAGCCTGAAGTTTCTCGTTTGTCACTTTAGAATTTTCTTGAATTTCGGCTATGATGTTGCTTGAATTTTCTTTTACCATCCTCTCAATGTTTTTAGAATTTTCTGCTAGGATAGCGTTTGAATTTTCTTTTACCAACTTCTCCATGTTTTTAGAATTTTCATCCATTTTTCTAGAATTTTCTTCCATTTTTCTAGAAGTTTCCGCCGACATTTTTTTCATTTTCTCCATCATAGCAGCAAACATTGTACCAAGATCCATGTTGCTTGTTACTGCACGGGTAGCAACTTCTATTTCTTCTTTTTCTTCAAATTCATAAGTTGCGATGTCAATATTGCGTCGCTTAAATTCATCGATTAATTTTTTCTGCAGCTCAGCTTTATTTCCTGCAGTAGGCAGAACCAACTTGCCCAACTCTTTCTTGAGCTGTTCAACTTTTAGCTCCTCGAATTTCATTGTTGTTTGTATAGTTTGTTTTATCCTTTTTTTTATTTGTTTATTTTTTTTTATTGCAATTTCACTTCTGACACCAATTGTTACGTTTTTCCTTCAATAAACGCGTTCGGTTTACTCCCTTTATAATAAACCGTTGAGTTCTTTTAATTGCAAATAAAAATAAATACACACACTTATTCAACTTTACAAACTTTATTATTTTGTTCACAATTGTTAGTTACGAACAGAACCGTTTCTCAAAACAGACTAAACTAATTATACATGAGTCACCCCTTTTTATATTTCATAATTATTTCTAGATTTTTCCTGAACCTTCTCGTAAAAACTATTTATTATGTTCTATAACCATTTCTAGAAATGACTGGGAAATTTATATAGGAATTATTTTAAAATAACAGTTGTGTTGAAAATTATACATGACAATTTTAAGTAACATTAAACTATAACTATAAATAATTCTTAGATAATTTAACTTTCGTAACAATGTTTAAAAAGTCTTCAACTCCACTCAAATCTTCTAGCTAGAAATATTTTAAGTAATGGTGGCCACACGTGCCTAATGAGAAGAGATACCTCAAGACTTATCCAAATAGAAAAGCGCTAAACACCTACGTATGTACATATGTTGTATGTATGCATGTGTACAGAAACCGTGAGGGAAACAAATTGCATCAAGCACTGGCAGGATATAGAAAAGCAATTAGAATAAGATCTAATTAATTTAAAATTACAGTTAGAAAACATAAACATCAGCCCCGGAGAGATATTGGTATCTTTTGACGTAATATCACTTTTCACAAACATCCCAGTTCATATTGCAATTAAGAACATAATGGCAAAATGGGAAGTCTTAAAAGATTTCACTAGAATTCCTAGATCTATGTTTTTAAATATACTAAAATTCTGAATGGCAAAAATTCGGTAAAAATTGCCGAATTAGCGGAAATTTGCAAAAATTTGCTAATCGCGGCATGATAGCAAAGCTTAATAGTTATTAAAAATCGTTAAATCTGCAAAGAATCACAGAAAGAAATCGCTTCTAACACGAGCATGGCTAAAATTCGTGAAAAGTTGCAAACTTGGAAACAAACTCTTAAATTTATTTGAAATCGCTTAATCGGTTAAAAATACAAAATGTCGGGGAAAACAAAAAAAAAATTTTTGCAAAAATAGCGAAAATTCGCGAACAATTTTAACATTTCAAACAAAGCCATACAATTTATTAAAAGTGCCTAAAACTATAGGGAATGGCAAAAATTCTATAAAAATTGCTAAATTAGCGGAAATTCGCAAAAATTTGCCAATAGCGGCATGATAGCAAAGTCTAATAATTATAAAAAATCTTTAAAACTGTAAAGAATCCGAAAACTTACAAGAAAAATTGCTTCTATATGTAACATGGCTAAAATTATTTGTCGTTGTTTGCTCTTACAATTTTTTAGTAATCCAAATTTTTAATATTTTTAATTAGGCTTAAGTTCATCAAATTTGATTTTCATTAAATTATTTTTATGAAGAAATTTTAAGTAACATTAAACTATAACTATAAATAATTCTTAGATAATTTCACTTTCGTAACACTGCCCTCCACTTAAGCCTGTTCGTCCCGAATAGGCCCAGATTCTCCTTTTCCATAATTGGCTAGTCGTTCTAGATGCACCACTTTAATTTTTGATCTTGGGCTCTTATATTTCTGGATCCGTCATTCAATTTCTTTATTACTTTGTATGGGCCATCCCAATGAGTCTGCAGCTTTGGAGATAGTCCTTTCTTCCGTTGCGGATTAAAAAGTAAAACCAACTGGCCTTCTTTGAAGCCTTCCGAATTTGCCACTCCATTGTTTCTGGCTTTCATCTGGTTATTTGATGACTTAACACGCCTTCGTCTTAACTCGTTTTTCTGCTCTTGGATAGAGTCATTATTATTCGCTAGTACGGATAGTTCACCAAAGTTGTACTGCTGGACCGGATTTCTACTTTCTCCAATAAGGCCACCGTCTGCAACGCACTGTTGGCATTTAATTATGCAATCAATCACGGCTTGCTTGCAACCGACCCAATAGTAGCTTGCTTTTAACTTCCTTATGGTTCTCGTAACGCTAAGATGCCCACCACCAGTACCTTCGTGGAATTTCTTCACAACTTCACATACTTTAGAAGTCGGTACTACAATAAGGTTTTTAACCGTTTTGCCATCAGTACTTTCCCATGTTCGGTATAGGCAACCATTTACCATCCGCAGACTACTCCACTGCGCCCAATACGCTTTCATTAGTGGACCGTTCAATCTAATTTCTTCACGAGTCGGCCTTTCACCTTCTTTCTTAGCCATCATAATTTGCGCTAATAAGGGGTCACTTTTCTGCGCCGTTGACCAGTCTTCGCTGGGTTCCACATGTAATAAGCGAATCTCATTTATGCGTTTCTTGTTGTGAGACTCTGTACAGTGCTTGCTTTTATGTTTACTGGGCCGTCTTGAATAGGTGCTCGCTTTCCCACGTTTTTTATCGTCTCTTTGGGATGACAATTTCTTAAGATCACTAGTGACTAGCTGTCTTACAAGAGCTTCACTTCCATTCCCAACGTTAAGGGGTATTTCTAGACCACACCAATTCATAATTTGTCGTCCCATATCTAGACTGATGCCTTGACGAATCATAAAATCTGCTCCAATTATGACCTCTTCCATAATTTCAGCCACAATAAACTCATCAAAAACGATCATATCGGCCATTCTTATTTCCACTCTTGCTTTGCCATAGACAATGACAGGCTCTCCCGTAGCTGTTCGCAAGTTTACACCACTTAGCGGCTCGACAGCTCCCTTTATCAAATCAGCTCTTATAATAGAATGCCCTGCACCAGTGTCGATAGTCAAAACGCGGATTTCACCATTTATGTAACCACAGGTCGTAATATTTCTGTTACTCGTTTTCACTACTAAATTTATCGTGGGACCTTCAGTTTCCTCTGCACTGCTAGCTCTTCTCAACTTTAGCGGTGGCTCCCGCGATGATTGTTGACTCGCTCTTCGTTTGTCCCTTTGCGGCGAAGCAGATCTTGATCGTTGTTTGGGTGCTTTGCAGTTTCGCTGAATATGGCCAATCTTACCACAATTATAGCATTTTGCTTTGTTTTTACCTTGTTTCTCGCTTAAAGCTTCCAAAACTGCCTCCTTCATGCTTCTCATTTCCTTTAAAATATCTCTTTCCTCTTCAGCAGCAAAATTAAGTTTTCGCACCATAAACGTTTGCGGCCTTGAAATTATCCTTGCGGTTTCTTGTGCTAGGGCAAATGATACCGTTTCTGCAAATGATGGCTTTTGTGATGCACATACCGCTAGTTTTACATAAGCATCCCTTATACCGTTTACAAATGCATCGATCTTAAAATGATCTAGCAATGGATGACTTTCACCTGGATAAGTAAGCTGCACCAAGCGCTCAATCTCTAATGCGAAATCCTGTAGCGTCTCGTTTGCCTTTTGTTCTCTTCCTCGTAATTCCATTCTGAATATTTCTTTTCTGTGTTCACCACCATGCTTTCGTTGCAGTGCTACCATAATTTCATCGTAATTGTTTCTGCAACTTACTGGTACCCTTTCTAGAATTTCAGCTGCAGTTCCTTTTAAAGCCAGAATCAGCTCTATGGCTTTTTTTTCATTGTTCCAAGCATTTTTATTGGCAACTGTGTCAAACTGGAACTTAAACACATTCAATGGTGAGCTGCCGTCAAAACTTGGAGCTCTTATTCTATTCGAGACTTCTGGAAAAACTCGCACCACTCCCTCTTGGCACTGAAGACTATTTACTCTTTCTTCCAGATGATGAAGTTTTCCATCAAAAACCGTGACTTGTGTTTTTGCATCAGTGACTTGTGTTTTTACATCAGACAATTCTATTTCCATATCGTCTACTCTTTCGTTTATAACAGTAGAATTCTCTTGAAGCTTCTCAAGTTATTCATTAGTAGCCTGAAGTTTCTCGTTTGTCACTTTAGAATTTTCTTGAATTTCGGCTATGATGTTGCTTGAATTTTCTTTTACCATCCTCTCAATGTTTTTAGAATTTTCTGCTAGGATAGCGTTTGAATTTTCTTTTACCAACTTCTCCATGTTTTTAGAATTTTCATCCATTTTTCTAGAATTTTCTTCCATTTTTCTAGAAGTTTCCGCCGACATTTTTTTCATTTTCTCCATCATAGCAGCAAACATTGTACCAAGATCCATGTTGCTTGTTACTGCACGGGTAGCAACTTCTATTTCTTCTTTTTCTTCAAATTCATAAGTTGCGATGTCAATATTGCGTCGCTTAAATTCATCGATTAATTTTTTCTGCAGCTCAGCTTTATTTCCTGCAGTAGGCAGAACCAACTTGCCCAACTCTTTCTTGAGCTGTTCAACTTTTAGCTCCTCGAATTTCATTGTTGTTTGTATAGTTTGTTTTATCCTTTTTTTTATTTGTTTATTTTTTTTTATTGCAATTTCACTTCTGACACCAATTGTTACGTTTTTCCTTCAATAAACGCGTTCGGTTTACTCCCTTTATAATAAACCGTTGAGTTCTTTTAATTGCAAATAAAAATAAATACACACACTTATTCAACTTTACAAACTTTATTATTTTGTTCACAATTGTTAGTTACGAACAGAACCGTTTCTCAAAACAGACTAAACTAATTATACATGAGTCACCCCTTTTTATATTTCATAATTATTTCTAGATTTTTCCTGAACCTTCTCGTAAAAACTATTTATTATGTTCTATAACCATTTCTAGAAATGACTGGGAAATTTATATAGGAATTATTTTAAAATAACAGTTGTGTTGAAAATTATACATGACAATTTTAAGTAACATTAAACTATAACTATAAATAATTCTTAGATAATTTAACTTTCGTAACAATGTTTAAAAAGTCTTCAACTCCACTCAAATCTTCTAGCTAGAAATATTTTAAGTAATGGTGGCCACACGTGCCTAATGAGAAGAGATACCTCAAGACTTATCCAAATAGAAAAGCGCTAAACACCTACGTATGTACATATGTTGTATGTATGCATGTGTACAGAAACCGTGAGGGAAACAAATTGCATCAAGCACTGGCAGGATATAGAAAAGCAATTAGAATAAGATCTAATTAATTTAAAATTACAGTTAGAAAACATAAACATCAGCCCCGGAGAGATATTGGTATCTTTTGACGTAATATCACTTTTCACAAACATCCCAGTTCATATTGCAATTAAGAACATAATGGCAAAATGGGAAGTCTTAAAAGATTTCACTAGAATTCCTAGATCTATGTTTTTAAATATACTAAAATTCTGAATGGCAAAAATTCGGTAAAAATTGCCGAATTAGCGGAAATTTGCAAAAATTTGCTAATCGCGGCATGATAGCAAAGCTTAATAGTTATTAAAAATCGTTAAATCTGCAAAGAATCACAGAAAGAAATCGCTTCTAACACGAGCATGGCTAAAATTCGTGAAAAGTTGCAAACTTGGAAACAAACTCTTAAATTTATTTGAAATCGCTTAATCGGTTAAAAATACAAAATGTCGGGGAAAACAAAAAAAAAATTTTTGCAAAAATAGCGAAAATTCGCGAACAATTTTAACATTTCAAACAAAGCCATACAATTTATTAAAAGTGCCTAAAACTATAGGGAATGGCAAAAATTCTATAAAAATTGCTAAATTAGCGGAAATTCGCAAAAATTTGCCAATAGCGGCATGATAGCAAAGTCTAATAATTATAAAAAATCTTTAAAACTGTAAAGAATCCGAAAACTTACAAGAAAAATTGCTTCTATATGTAACATGGCTAAAATTATTTGTCGTTGTTTGCTCTTACAATTTTTTAGTAATCCAAATTTTTAATATTTTTAATTAGGCTTAAGTTCATCAAATTTGATTTTCATTAAATTATTTTTATGAAGAAAGGAATTTTACAACATGAAAATTAATTAAAATTTACTGATAATTTTTCATTCTTGACTCAATCTGGGCTCGAACCCAGGCGTTTTTACGGACAGGTTACCCTGACATGTTTCGATTGCAACCACTCAATCTCCTCAGAGGGCTTGCCGTTTAACACTCGCAGCCATCGACGACTGCTGACGTCATTAGTCAAACATCAATCCTTAAACCAAATTGTATTTAACCTTTGGTAGATCGAAATTTGCTTTGAATGATTATCTATTTTAATTCATTTTACATGTTCTTCCTTTACTTCTGTTTTTTCGTACTTTTGTCAAGAATTCTTCTTGAAGTTCAAAGTACATATTTTGTTTTGTTTTTTCATTTTTTTGTCTTTCTTTTTCTTGCTGACCTTTTCAGCACAACTTGAAGGACAAATGCAAACATAGAGCTCGTGCCTTAGCTTTAACAATAATTAGTATTGTGGTTATTTTGTTGAACTATTTATGGTTTTTTTTATCCAAATTTTTAATATTTTTAATTAGGCTTAAGTTCATCAAATTTAATTTTCATTGAATTGTTTTTATGAAGAAAGGAATTTTACAACATGAAAATTAATTAAAATTTACTGATAATTTTTCATTCTTGACTCAATCTGGGCTCGAACCCAGGCGTTTTTACAGACAGGTTACCCTGACATGTTTCGATTGCAACCACTCAATCTCCTCAGAGGGCTTGCCGTTTAACACTCGCAGCCATCGACGACTGCTGACGTCATTAGTCAAACATCAATCCTTAAACCAAATTGTATTTAACCTTTGGTAGATCGAAATTTGCTTTGAATGATTATCTATTTTAATTCTTTTTACATGTTCTTCCTTTACTTCTGTTTTTTCGTACTTTTGTCAAGAATTCTTCTTGAAGTTCAAAGTACATATTTTGTTTTGTTTTTTCATTTTTTTGTCTTTCTTTTTCTTGCTGACCTTTTCAGCACAACTTGAAGGACAAATGCAAACATAGAGCTCGTGTCTTAGCTTTAACAATAATTAGTATTGTGGTTATTTTGTTGAACTATTTATGGTTTTTAATCCAAATTTTTAATATTTTTAATTAGGCTTAAGTTCATCAAATTTAATTTTCATTAAATTATTTTTATGAAGAAAGGAATTTTACAACATGAAAATTAATTAAAATTTACTGATAATTTTTCATTCTTGACTCAATCTGGGCTCGAACCCAGGCGTTTTTACGGACAGGTTACCCTGACATATTTCGATTGCAACCACTCAATCTCCTCAGAGGGCTTGCCGTTTAACACTCGCAGCCATCGACGACTGCTGACGTCATTAGTCAAACATCAATCCTTAAACCAAATTGTATTTAACCTTTGGTAGATCGAAATTTGCTTTGAATGATTATCTATTTTAATTCGTTTTACATGTTCTTCCTTTACTTCTGTTTTTTCGTACTTTTGTCAAGAATTCTTCTTGAAGTTCAAAGTACATATTTTGTTTTGTTTTTTAATTTTTTTATCTTTCTTTTTCTTGCTGACCTTTTCAGCACAACTTGAAGGAGAAATGCAAACATAGAGCTCGTGCCTTAGCTTTAACAATAATAAGTATTGTGGTTATTTTGTTGATGTTTGACTAACGACGTCAGCAGTCGTCGATGGCTGCGAGTGTTAAACGGCAAGCCCTCTGAGGAGATTGAGTGGTTGCAATCGAAACATGTCAGGGTAACCTGTCCGTAAAAAGCCTGGGTTCGAGCCCAGATTGAGTCAAGAATGAAAAATTATCAGTAAATTTTAATTAATTTTCATGTTGTAAAATTCCTTTTTTCATAAAAATAATTAAATGAAAATTAAATTTGATGAACTTAAGCCTAATTAAAAATATTAAAAATTTGGAGTAAAAACCATAAATAGTTCAACAAAATAACCACAATACTAATTATTTTTTTGTAATATCAAATAAATGTTTGTTCAAAAACTACTAAAATATTTGATTTTTTGTGTTCACACTATGTTCACATTGGACAAATATTTGTTTGCCGGCAAATACCTTTATTTGCTCAAAATCAGCTGTTATTTTATTTGACACTCAAAAATATTTTGTGTTCAGACTACGTTACCCTTAGTCTAGACGAGCAATTTGTTTGGCAATTATTGCCGTAGCAACTATCAAATTCTATTGCCAACACTAGATATTAACGTGTGGACTGCATAAATATATATTTGAACACATCTTCAGCAACAATTGTTGTAATATATTGCTGAGCAATCATCTTTTAACACAAGCTGTCAAAATCAATTATCAGTTACAAAAAAGGAAAAATTTTAAACTAAAAACATAAAATTAAAATACAAAATTTACAAATTAATAATAAAAAAAAAAATAATTTAAAACAAATTGAAATTGATAATTAAAAACAAAGAAAATGTAAGTATTTATTTACATACAAATTCATGTTTTGTGTTTAGACATACATTTGCTCCACTCTGAAAAAAATGTTCAACATAGAACATTTCTGTGACGTCATTCTGCCGACGTTATTGCTTATATTTACAAATACAAATTGCGCGTATAGACGTAGGGTTAGTGAAATATTTGATATATTTTTATATACGATAAAAAAAATTTCAATAAAATATTTGGTATGCCGATGGGTAACCCACTTTCACCAACTATCGCTGATATAGTTCTAGATACTCTACTTGACGAAGCAATTAAGGAATTGCAAGATAAAAATATCCTCATAAAATACATAGCAAAATAAGTAGATGATATTTTGGCCATAGTGAAATTAGACGATAAAGATGAAATCCTAAAGAGCTTTAACAAATATCATGAGAAAATTCAGTTCACTATTGAGATACAAACCAACACAGGAATACCTAGACACGAAACTACGCATTAGTGAAAATAAAATAGTTTTCGACTGGTATGCAAAAGAAACATCATCGGGAAGAATCATGAATTTTCATGAAACACAACCACTGAACCAAATAATTAATACTGCCAGAAATTTTATTGACAGAGTACTTAACATTAGTGACAGACAATATCACGCAAAAAACATAGAAAAGATAAACAACATTCTAACAAACAATAGGTGCCGGTTCACACAGGTCAAGTTTGACTCTTCAAGTCTTGATCTTTTAGGAGAGAAGGGAAAAGAGAATGCCATTTCCTTTCCCCTATCTCCTAAAAACTCAAGACTTGACGAGTCAAACTTGACGTGTGTGAACCGGCACTTTCTTTCCAAAAAATCTTAAAAAAACTTTAATAACAAATACAGAGAGGAAAATGAATAACAAAACATCTGGTCCATGGTCCAATTAGTAGGTCTGCTTGAAACGCCTGCTGATTTTTTGCAGAGTTGTGTTTTATACGTGCAATTGTTTTTGTAACAATTGCTTTTGACATTTCCACCATTTCTTACACAAACAATTGCTTTTGTTCTTGACATCTTTATCATTTTTTACACAAACAAAATGCGTGTTGTTTTTTCTGTTGTTGGATTGTTGTAGTTGCGCGCAGACCTACTAATTGGGCCATGATCTGGTCACTCTAATGCCGAAAAAGAGAAAAAACAATTTAATAGTGTAAAATACATACCTAGACTCACGGATAAAGCTGGAGGTCCACACCACGCGTTACTCGCTTTTTCGCATCATACGCAATTATATAATATTTTATAATTATAATATAATATTTTTGACATTCACTCTAACTTTTTACAAAAACAAATTACATAGTATTTTTCAATAAAAAGGGATAGCTAGCATAGCTCTATCTCATGATGCGGTCACCTTTATAAATTCGCCTTGAATGATTTTTAAATATTTTGAATTTTTGTTTTGGCCAAATGAAAAAATATAAAAATAGAAACTTTCATGTCAGCCAAACATATAAAAAGCTTGGCTAAAAAAGAAGCCCAAAAAATTATTGACAATTTATAAACTTAAATGTTAGTGCAAATTGTTTCTTATCTTCTTTGCGACAAACCAATTCCATTTGTTTTGTTCAAAAGCCATAATGGTGCGGATTTTTCGGAGAAAAATTAAAAAACATGACAATTAAAAAAATGATATGAAATACCTACATATAATCAAAAACTATACAATTTACGATTAAAAAATGAGACAAAAACGATTCAATAATGATTAGAAAAACTAACATTAAAATGATCAAAAAAGAATCAGAAAATGGTATCACAAATGATTCTTTCAGGTGATTCATCGGTAGGGTACCATTTTCTCACAACGAGAGTATCATTTATGATTGAAAAATGAGCTCATATACGGGTATTTTGCCCTTAAAGCTGATTCCTAAATGATAAGATTATGATACAAAATGCTAGCTGGGAAGATTTTGACAACGGCGAGGAATTTTACACAAACAAAATGCCTGTTGTTTTTTGTATTGTTGTAGAAGTAAGCAGACCTATTGGATAGTCCTTGACAAGCCGAATTCAACAAGGGAAACTCAACTCGTCAGCCGTTCATCAGCTGTCTCCACGGCGAATTAAGAAAAAATAGGGAAACGTCAAAATATAATTTTGTTTATGTTTTGCGTCATAATAACCGAAAAAATTTCTTAGAAAAACTGCGAATAATTATAGTGAATTTAATAATCTCTTTTATTACCCAAACAAAAATTTAAAAAAAACAAATAGTCTATAAAAATGATAAGTATCTAAGAAGTTTTAAACGATAAACATTGTTCGTATGTGAAAATAAACGAAGTTCAAGAGGTAAGATATTTCAAAAGCGCGCAATTCTTATAACAATGAACCTTCAAATACAGAGTATCTTATTCTAGGAATAATTATTTGTGGATTTCTACTAGAATAGGCCTGCCATACGTCCTGGTTTTCCAGGATTGTCCTGGTTTTTGACTACTTGTCCTGGTGTCCTGGTCCACTATGAAATTGTCCTGGTTTTTTTACAGGTCAAGATAGAAAATTTGCTTTTTGCTGGTTTTAGTTGTTAGCAAAGGTTAAGATTTCTGTTATAACACTGCTAACATAAGGCAATTGTATAAACAACTTTAATTTAATTCAACTGTTATCTGGTGTTAATGTCGTTTAACTAAAAGCTTTGAATAAGATTAGATGAGAGTCAATTCTCTTCCAAATTTTGTTTCAACTACCCAATAAAAAATTTTATAATTTTGCGAAGCACTAAAGGTACATTTAAAAAAATAAGCGCACAAATATGCGCTACGCAATAAGACATACAGAAATGCAGTAAAGTAAGTGAAAGAACTCCCAACAACTTTTATTAAAAAAAATAACATTTCAAGTGCTACGGCATTCCCTTACCACGAAGCAGGTTTGTAAGGGAGAATACTAAAAAATAACGGTATCAAAACATTCAGTGTGTAAAGCTGATCGTTACATCCAACAATTTTTATGTGCGCTGAATCATGCGCTTTATGTGTCAAAAATTTATTGCTTCAAAGTGGGAACTCCCCATATAAAATTCATGTCTTCCGTAAGCGCAATGGTAAGCGAAACTTTTATGTTTCTCCCTTACAAACCTGCTTCGTTGGAAGCTCCATTTTTTATTGGGTAGTTGCTTTAAAAAGTTATACCGTGTTAACAACTTTTATAAGTAATCGAAAACCGATAAAAAATTACTTTCTTTAAAATAGCCAATACACGTTTCAATTCAATTGTCAACTGAGTCGGTTATTGTCCAAATCAAAGCGTGTATGGCTTTGTCAATTGATTAGTTTGACAGTTGTCAAGTTGGTTGAAGAAAAATCAAAAGATTTTGATTTTGCAAGTCTGCTCTATGGACTAAAGAAAGAAACTCGTTGAAGACTGAGACACTGGAGAGTAATATTCAATGTAAGTAACTATATCAAAGGCTAAAATGAAGTTCTAGAAAAAGTGTAATCTTCTGAAAAGTATAATAGTTTAGAACATTTTAAGCTCAACTTTTCATTATTTTTCATCGTTTTTATGTAAATGAAGTACAAGTTAATTTTTTTTATATATGAGAAGTGGTGTACCCTCAGACTTATTATGAGATTATGAGGAGTTAACACTACTCTTGCACTATAGTACTTGGTTGCAACGGCCCATCCAAAAACTATGTTTTTAGCGCCATCTGTTTTGGATACAAACAGTTGACTTACTCGACTATCGCACTGTTAAGAACAGTGCAAAGAACATATCTTTCACCAGAACCGTAACCAAGTAACCACCTCAGCGCTGATAGCCTCATATATTGTTGAATTTAAAAATAAAAACTGGATGGTTTTTACATATACATACATACATGTGCATTAAAAAAAAACTTTTTTGTTGGCGTAATTTTTTATCCATTTTTTCTATGTGTCCTGGTTGATAGGTTCAAACTTCTGGCAGCCCTATACTAGAATGAGAAAATATAAATTCGGACCGAAGTTGCACAGGCAAACCACTTCTAATAACCTTTTAAGATTCAATAGATTACGCAATAAAACTCCTGAAAGTACAACCCAAGAAGCATCGAACATAATCAGATATATGCATTCTATTTCGAACATTGTACACATAACGCACTATCATGTTCATAATACGTTTTAATCTAGAAACACAATAAGCCACCGTACCAGAAATAACCTCAAGCCCATATATTACATGAGGCATCAAAATCGTATGTGCAATAGTGTGAACCTTATGTGAACTGGTAAAAAAAACTCCAATTGAATAAAGCCTATGTAAAATACCAATTTCTTTAAAACTTACACGATCAATATGATTTTCAAAGTTAATTAGTTTAGACAGCTACAAATTATTAAAAGGCACAGTGTTAAACCCTACATCAGTTAAACTAGTTGGATGTGGTAATTCACCAATTCCGGTTTTAGGTTCCATTTTAGTTGATGTCCAGGTTCAAGATAAAGAAAAGTATCTCGAACTTATTTTGGCAGATTCTAATGAATGTAATAATATTTTTGGGCTAAATTGGAATGATTTGTTTAAGGTAGTACAAATATATAAACTTGACGATAATAATGGCTTAAAATCCATATGTGACGAATTTAAAGATTTATTTTCAAATGACCTTCGATTATGCAACACAATGAAAGGTCATATTTACATGAAACCTGGACCTACACCATATTCTATGTATGAGGCTTTTAAAACGAAAACAGATCGTTTAACAAAGTTAGGTATATGGAAACCTATTAAATTTAGTCAATGGGCGTCACCATTAGTTATTGTGCCTAAGCCAGGCAATAAAATTCTGTGCAGATTTTAAAGTCACAATTTACCCCCAAATGGATATAGAAAAGTATCCAATTCCTTGAATTCGGGAACTTTTTAATAGAAACTGGGAATTATTTCCTTCCAAAGGTTACTTTATATTCTATTCAACATTTTTCATTTTTTAAATTTATTCTATGAGTTAATAGAACTATTACAAAAAAGCTTTATAAAATACATAACTGAAATTTAGCTCATATAATAAATTCGAAAATGAAAAATGTTGGAACTTTTAAATAAAATTAAGAATGGAAAAACGTTTTCTAAGATAGATTTATCAGATGCGTATTTGCAAATAGAAATGGATGACGAATCAAAACAACTTCTTGTTGTTAATACCCCTTTAGGACTTTTTGAATATCAAAGATTGCCATTTGGTGTAGCAAGTGCACCAGCAATATTTCAGAGTTTAATTGAACAAACAATTAGTGGTGTTCCAGGATGTGTAAACTATTTAGATGATATTATATGCACTGGTTCGACTGATGAGGAACATTTAGTTAATCTTCAATTATTGTTTAAGAAACTCAAGGATAGTGGGTTTCGTCGTAATTTTTCAAAATGTAATTTTATGCAACCAAAAATTTGAATACCTTGGGCATGTTATAAATAGCTCAGGCATTTATCCTTCAGAAGCAGGAACAGATGCCATACGGAATCTCCCTATACCAAAAGATATAGCAGAACTTCAATCGTTTATGGGAAATTAAGTTATTATTGCAGTTTTATAAAAAACTACTCAACAGTTTGTCGTCCCCTTAATTTTCTTCGTAAGAAAAATCAGAAATTTGTTAAACGAGTTAAAAAGACAATTATCAGAACTAGCTCACCTCGTTCATTTTGATAAAAAATTTGCCTATCGTGTTAGCAACTGATGCATCTTCATATGGAATTGGAGCAGTAATTTCACACATTTTTCCTAATGGTTTAGAACGACCTATTTAGTATGCTTTAAGGACTTTAACAGACCATCAGAAGAACTACAGCCAAATTGAAAAGGAGGGTCTTGCAATTATTTTCGGAGTTACCAAATTTCATCAATACTTATATGGACGTAAATTTATACTACATACTGATCATAAGCCATTGATTTCAATATTTAATCCAACTAAGGGAATTAATAGCATGACAGCACATACACTGCAATGATGGGCTTTGACATTATCAAGTTATAATTATGAAATTCGTTTTAAAAAAAGTGAACAACATGGTAATGCGGATGCTTTATCCAGACTACCATACAAAGGAGATCCAGAATTTGAGAAGCTAGTTGAGATAAATGAGATAGATGATAACATTGATAATTTTCCGATTGATTCAAGAAAAATTGCTAAATATACTAAAAAAGATTCTGTTTTATGTAAAGTTCACTATTAGGTTATGAATGGTTGGCCTGATACAGTAGATGAACAATTTATTCCATATTTTCCACACCGTTTTAACTTAACATACAATAAAGGTGTTTTGATCCTGCAGACTGATTATAGTCGAATTATAGTACCGAAATTACTAAGGTAAAAAGTTTTACATCTCTTGCATCAAGGGCATTGGGGAATTGTGAGTATGAAGCAAATAAGTAGGCGTTATTGCTGGAGGCCAGGTATTGTTTTCGACATAAGAACCAAATGAAAAGACTAACTGCCTGTTTTTAGAAAACGTAAGCAAGTGAGTGAGTGAGAAATTATATTGAAAACAACAATAAAAAACGAAAATTTGTTTTTGTTTTCAATATAATTTCTCACTCACTCACTTGCTTACGTTTTCTAAAAACAGGCAGTTAAAATCAAACCTGATTTCGTAGATGCAAACCAAGCTGCTCGTCAGTTATTAGAAAACTGTTTTACACAAACTTTTAAAGTGTCTAATCCTTTACCTGTTGGGGGATGGGGTATTTCGCAGAGGTGCACTTGTGCGGAAAGCTATCTGCCTGTCATCTACTTGGGGATGACAAGAAGCGATTCCTCTGTTCGAAATTCCCAAGCAGCTCACTACTTCTGGTCGTATACCAAGTATCCCCTGGTAATGTCTCTCAGACATTCGTCTGTCGACAGCTAGAGTGAGAAGGCACACAGTTGGGTAACCTGAATGGCATGCTAAAACCGTTGCGTCTCAGGTAACTAGGTGGCCACCGAAATTAACAGGCACTGAAACTCAACTGTTCGACCTGCCTAGAGGTTGTTGGCAGCCCCAACACTAGGATCGGATGGGAGGCCTAATCAGTCCCTCAATCTTAAACTGAAATGATTACTGAAACCGCAACAAATAATAATCAACGGATCCCCAAGATGACGACCTTTAGCATGAAAAAAATGACACGAGTTGGAACATGGAACGTGCGCACACTCCTAGAAACATCTAAACTGGACCAAGTATGCAGAGAATTCGCCAACTACAACCTGCTTCTTGTAGGATTGTCCGAAACCAGATGGCCAGAAGCAGGAGAATTCAAGACCTCCGAAAACTTTACTTTTTTATATTCCGGCAAACCGCCAGATCAACCAAGGTCGAGTGGAGTCGGACTACTATTATCCAGAGAAGCCCAAAGTGCACTGATCAACTGGAAACCTCATGGTGACAGAATAATCACAGCAAGATTCCGCACTAAGGCCAGGAACCTCACCTGTGTGCAATGTTATGCACCAACAGAAACCTCTGAAACTCTGGATAAAGAAAACTTTTATAGTTACTTAAACAGAGTGTTGACATCAATACCACGTGGAGATATCGTGTTACTAATGGGTGATTTCAACGCACAACTAGGTGCAGACAACACTGGGAGAGAAACCCTAATGGGACAGCACGTGGGTTTCGCCAGACAAAGTGACCGAAAATCAAATCGACCATATCGCCATAAGCAAATCATGGCGCAGGTCTCTCCTGGACGTGCGTTCCAAACGTGGGGCAGACTGCTCTTCAGACCACCATCTCGTAGTTGCTAGTCTCCGCCTAAGGGTAGCCGCGATTCGTAAGCCACCATCCACTGAACGTAAATATGACGTAGAAAAACTTAAAAACGTTCAAAATCTTCACAACTACGTGGAAGAGCTAAAAGGAGGATTGGTTATACAACGAGCACACCCAGTGATAGAATGGCAAAATATAAATAATAGCTTCAACGATGCTGCCAGAGAACATATTGGCTATAGGGCACGCAAAAGAGCGCAGTGGATGTCTGACGATACCTGGAAGTTAGTACTGAAAAGGAAATAAATAAAGGCAAAACAAAATACAGCAAGAACACGAGGTACGCTAGGGGAAGCGTACAGGCGACACGATTTGCTAGTCAAGCGAAGTGCTAGAAATGACAAAAGACGATGGCACGAGTCACTAGCTTGTGATGCCCAAAAAGCATCTGTAGAACATAGATCCAAGGATCTATATGCAATCACTAAAAAACTCACTGGTAAAAATTTCGTGACTACAAAACCACTTAAGAACAGCGAGGGAGTATTATCTACATCTAGGAATGATCAATTGGAAATATGGAGACAGCATTACTCTTGTATGCTTTCAAACCCACCAAATAATCTTTCCAATATTTGCTCATGTCCATCCCACACAGTCAGGCAGGATATATCAACTGAATGTCCTGATATTCTCGAAGTGTTAAACGCTATTAACGCTTTAAAGGCAAACAAGGCACCCGGTGTTGATAATATAGCCCCTGAAATGCTTAAAGCTGATCCCCAATTAACAGCTAACATTCTGCTACCCCTCATCGAGAACTTTTGGTTATCATTTGAACTCGACGCAAATCTTAAGGAAGGTATAATTGTGAACATCCCTAAAAAAGGCGACCTTACCGACTGCAGGAACTGGAGAGGTATCACAATCCTTAGTGCAGTTAATAAAATTATAGCACATATCATCAATAAAAGAATCTCGGATGCTATTATGGATGATCTCAGACCAGAGCAGGCTGGATTTCGTCCACAAAAATCTTGCGTTGACCACATCAATAGCTTGCGAATCATAATTGAGCAGTCCGCAGAGTGGCAGTCCCCCCTCTACATGGTCTTTATCGATTTTGAAAGAGCTTTCGACACCTTAAGCCATAATGCAATATGGAGCGCCCTTGCGTGTAAAGGTGTTCCACCTAAGATCATCCAACTCACTCAGGCACTGTATGCAGACGTTAAATGTAGAGTTGTTCATGACAACGCTCTAAGTAGCAGCTTTAATGTGGTAACCGGAGTGCGCCAGGGATGTATACTATCACCCCTTCTCTTCAACATTGTCCTTGACGTCATAGTGCGCAACGCCACTCAAACAAATAGAGGTATAAGATGGGGGCTTACTCAACAACTTGAGAGTCTGGAGTACGCCGACGATATCTGCCTCCTATCTCACAGCTATCGTCATATGTCAGCTAAACTAAAATCTCTTGAAACCGAAGCTGCAAAAGCTGGATTAAAAATTAATATTGGAAAGAGTAAGGTAATGCGTTGCAATACCCTCAATAACAGCAAATTTAAAATACAGGATGTTGAGCTAGAAGAAGTCAAGTCGTTTTGCTATCTTGGTAGCATTTTAACACATACTGGCGGCTGCAGCAATGATGTGGCCTATCGAATGTCAAAGTCCAAGCAATCATTTGGCGCCCTGTATGGAAATCTGCCTCTATTTCGGAACACACTAAGATTAGCATATTTAATTCTTGCGTCAAATCGGTGCTTCTTTACGCCTGCGAATCATGGAACACGACATCACGAGAAATAAACGCCATTCAGGTGTTTGTTAATCGCTGCCTGCGTAGGATCCTCAAGATATTCTGGCCAAACACCGTATCCAACACTAACCTTTGGCAACGGACAAACCAACGGCCAATTAACATCGAGATCCTTAATCGAAAATGGCGCTGGATAGGTCACTCGCTCCGTAGACCACATGGCGACCCTACTAAATCTGCGATTGACTGGAACCCCCATGGTAATACAAGAAGAGTTGGCCGTCCGACGCACACCTGGAGACGTCAACTTGAATCGGAAGTAAACCAAAGTGGGCTAAGCTGGAGGGAAATTAAACATCTAGCATCAAACCGGACCGAATGGAAAGAGTTCGTTGCGGCCCTTTGTTCCTACTAGGAACCACAGGACATAATATATATATATATATATATATATATATATATAATCCTTTACCTGTAGTCTAGCCTGTTGTCGATAATAATCCAGCTTCTTCCTCCAGTCAGGTCGATAATAATCCAGCTTCTTCCTCTAGTCAGTCAAATTTGAGTGGTTTGCGTTCTGCATTACGCCAAGCCAACATTGATTCAGCAAAGTTGAAACAACCTGTTGCTACTTCGTGACAGTATATTTCTACCATAGCGTCTTCACCTGATAATTTTTTGTCATACTTAACGTCAAAGTCTATATAAAAAAACTCGAAAAGTTTTGTCAGCGTTTTTTTAATATGAAGTTTGACGTTTGGTATGACAAAAAATTGTCAGGTGAAGACGCTATGTAATACAAAAAAAAATGATGATGTACCAACGACTTCACCACACTTAAGAAGATCAGAGCGATTGAAACGCAAACCTGAAAGTCTTTCACGTTTTATTGTTAAAAAATTGTCGAGGAGGAATTGATATATTTTATTCTTTGTTTAAGAATAAACTTGTTATTTATAGGTTTTGTTTAAAATCTATTGACTTTGATTTATATGTTTTTTGGAACAACCACTACACGCTGGCCATTGACGACTTGATTTGTTTTCTTGATTTTTAATATTTTGCTTTTTTAATTCTTGCTTTACAACAAAAATTTCAGAATCTCCTTGTAATACTTCTTCCAATGTTGGATCATCTTTATGCAACGCTGCGGTTTTAACGGGCTCATCCGGTGTATATAAAATTAGAATATCTCGTATGAGTTCATCAGAAAAATCACTACTGCATGTTTCTTTTTTACATACAAATTTACATTCTCTAGCCATACCTCTTAATTCAGTTACCCAATGATTGTAACTCTCTCCTTCAAGCTTGGTTCTTTTGTAAAACTCGTACCTTGACTTTATTTTATGTATTTTACTCTTATAGTGAGCATCCAAATTGGAAACTAATTGTGAATACGATAAAACTCTTAGACTATGTTTTCCAACAACTCTTCACCGATTCATGACAAGAAAAATTACCACTTCTAATAATATATTTTTGGTATCAAGAAAATTTCATTTATTAAAACATAAAATATGAACTCAGAAACCAAATATATTAACAAATTTTTTATCAAAAAACATATATGTAAATCAAAGTCAATAGATTTTAAACAAAACCTATAAATAACAAGTTTATTCTTAAACAAAGAATCAAACATATCAGGCGCCTATCAATATAAACTACCAAACATCGCTATCTATCAACAAAATAATAATAGAATCACCAATAGAAACAGCCAACTCTGGTAAATTAAAACTTCCAAATAATATCGCCTTAGTTTTAGAAGAGTTTACTAACAAATTATTTGCCGTAGACCACTGCAGGAAACGACGAAGAGCATAGTCAATATTAGATTGTAAAATATCACTATTATCTGCACCAGTTCGAAACAAAAGCATGATATCATCTGCAAATAAAAACGATTTACAAATGGGTGATCGTGTTGAATTCTTTGTAGACGTTTCAGTAATAAAAGTTTTTCCGGGAGAGGGATATTAAACCGCAGCCCAACCTGTATATGTATATGTATATAATTAAGCGATATCATTTATACAAATTTTTTTATACAAATAAAAGGAAATATATATATGTACGTATATACAAATGGACGTATCAATACAATCAGGAAGATCATTAACATATTAAATAAAAAGAAGCGGACCCAAAACAGAACCCTGAGAAACACCAGACGAAAGAGGTAGTAAGCCTTAGTAAGCTCCACCAATATCTACAAACTGAAATCTATCACATAAGTACGGCAAAATAAGCCTACAGGCTGAACTCGAAAATTTAAACAAGTTTTTCAACTTACTAATTAGAACACAAAAATTTACCGAGTTTAACGCCTTAGACAAATCGAGAGATAACATAGTTGTCAAACTTCCACAAATTGTTCAATTTTAATGCTACAAATTCTATTTTATCGAAAACTTTGACCGACAACATTGAACAAATTTTACCAGACGCAGTAACCTATGATTGAGGTTGTAGTGGAGAACAGCGTGAATCAAAAAAGAGATAATACGGTGGCCTCTGTCCATTAGAAATTAAACATATGTCCAAAATGGTATGTCTATAATGCTGTATACCTGTATGTGGCGACCACAAAACTTAATTTTGTAAATCTTGCACGTAATGTTATTCAAAATATTTTATTTTTTTTTTATATAAGTTAATACAGATAATATTATCTACAAAAAGTACAAATAAACTATTTATTTAAAAACTCTTTAATTTTTGATAATGCTAATTAAATTTTATTATTATTATAATTTTCAGTTTAAAAATGATATTTTTTTAAAAGAAATATAATAAATAAATGCTTTCAACAATAAAATTGGTCAATATTATTTTCGGTGATATTCTTTAAAGGATAGAAACAAGCATGCGTCTTTCAGGCGTGTCGTTATCTTTTCAGTAAAAAAAAAAATAACGTTATCTTTCTAGGGATATAATAGAACTGCAAGTTATTCTCCAAAGAAATGTATGTGTTTACATAATTTAATTGACTTCAAATATGTATTTTAAAGTGTATGAGAAATCTCCATGGTGATCCAACATTAAAATAAATATTAAAGTCAACTAAATTATTATAGCACATAAATTTTTTTGAAAAAAAACTTATTTCTACTCGAAAAAAAAAATAAAAAAAACTATTTGTGATCAAAACAATCAAAAAATAAATGCTGTTGTTGTTCAAAAAATTAAAATAAAAAACCACTTAATATTTGTTAAAAAAAATAAAAATCAAAAAATAACTTTTATTCCTGACCGAAAAAATAAAAATTGAGTATATATTATCTTAGACTAGTTCATAAGAAATGGAATGGTATTCTTTAATCAGTTTTCCGGCATAAACTTCTATATTCTTTTTTAGTTTAATGGCCTGTTTTTCGATTTCGATCGAAGACTTCGTTCGCTTAACTTACATGTAAAACAAAAACAATATTTTATAAATTGGAAATGCCCATATCCCTTTTGTAAATATACCTCATTTAAGTTTTGAAAAGCACGAGTTCATTGGTAGAACAGTGCAAGCTTCTCATTAGGCGATTATCTTTTTCGAAAAAATATATTAAAGAAATTTGGTTTACAAAACAAATCAGAATTGCAGAGTACATGAAACTGAGAACCGCTCCCCAATCTTCTCACCTCTCTCAACATTAAACTCAAGAATTGCTGCAACGAAAATTGCAAGTCTGAACGATGACATGGCAAACAACCTCTGCAGTTGTTCTTGGATTGTTGTAGTATTGCCGCCACCTGTAGTGAATTCGCCTTGTTCATAACAAACACTCTCATACATTTTGTAGAGTCTGGCATACCTTAAAATTTGCTTTAGTCTGGTAACGGTGCAATTCTGCTTAGTATTTTTTATTTCGACATTGCAAATTTTCTCAAATAGAAGTGAAAACACAAAAAGATTTACAAAAAATTATTTAATTACAAAAAGCATATAAAATATAATTAGTAAACAGTTAAACATATGGAAGTAATAAAAAGAATATATATGTAGAACTTAAAACAAATATAAGCATGTGGATATAATATTATGATAATAAAGTTACAACAACGACAAAGGGATAAAGTTATGCGTCAGCAGTGAAATGTTTACATACAAATTGATTGAAAAAGAAAATATTATATACATACGTATGCATGTAGACAAAATAAAACCAAGGAGTTGAAGGACGAGTAATACAAAATAAACATAAAAAATATGAAATGTATATTTTTCTTTTATAATCTTGTAGTTTTGGTACAACATTTGTTGATTTACTCATAATTAATTATGTATAAATAAAGAAAAAATCCCCTTTAAGAGACTTATGGTAGTTGGGGTGTGTGATGACTGGTGTACTCAACGACAAGAAATACTTATCGCCAATCATCTAATTTTTTTTTTAGTATGCACTTTTTAACGTACATGTTGTTTTCTTTTTCCTAATTCTGTGGTTAAGTTCAAATTTCCATTTTTATTGTTTTTGTTAAAATAAAAAAAATTCTTGTTTTTCTGTTTTTTTTTTAAGATACAAATACAAATAAAAGGTCGCTGAAAATAAAACCAATAACAACAAAAAACAAATTTATATTTTGAGTTTACATCAGCTTCGTCGTTTGGTCGTCATTATGGAGTCGGCTGATGTATTAATGGAGGAGAAAAAACTTATGGCAGAGGCCAAATATCGAAATTATATGTCAAATATAGACAAGGCATTGAAAAATTTTGAATATTCATCAGAATGGGCTGATCTTATATCAGCCCTGGGTAAACTTAGTAAGGTGGGTTAACTAAAAATATAATATGTATATGTATCTTTAGTTGTGTGCTTACACATACATTTTTATGTACATACATACATATATATGTATATACAATTTATATTCTTTTATCAGGCTATATCCAGTAACACACAGTACAATGTAATACCAAGACGTATTAAAATATCCAAGCGTTTGGCACAATGTATGCATCCCGCATTGCCCTCGGGAGTACATCTCAAAGCTTTAGAAACTTATGCAGTAATATTTGCTAAAACTGGCCCAGAAAGACTGGCTACAGAATTGTTTATTTACAGGTAAATTTCAGCGCATTTGAACAAAAACAATTTAAATTATACATCATACATATCATTCCCATAAGGTTTCGATTTAAACTCTAGTTTTGCCGCAACACCTTTTTTTTTAGTATGTTTCAACAGAAATCGTAACCAATAAATAAATCAACAATTTCCTTTTTTAATTTTTTTAAATTCAATTGCTTAACTTTATTTAAACAAATTACAGTAGGAAATCGAAGAAATTATTTTTTACCTTGTTTTAGGCAAATAATTTATGCATTAGTATATTTTAAGAATAACAAATATAACCACAAAACAACAAAATCTTAAATAACATTACAAAAATATCAAAATTATAACAAACATGTCGTTACCTTCACTCGTAAAGAAGCTAAGTTCAGTTTAATAAATTTTACAGGAGTGAGAAAACACTTGTAAAAATCTTTAGTTTTCAATATTTTTTAATCTGTAAATGCAATTTTGTTTTATTGTTTACTCTTTTTTACAATGCAAGACATGGGCAACTAAAAATTATGGACTTTTGTTTTTTTAAGGTTTTTGTGACTTAGCACTTTTTCTGTTAAATATTTTGTTCTTTTAAAGTGGACTTAGCCCTTTTTCTAAAGAGTCAACTCAAAATTTTTCAATTTTCACTTTTTGCACTGTAAAAATCTTAGATCAATTTCTCTAGTATTTTGCAAAAAAAAAAAAAAAAATACGTATCCCCCATTGTAGTATAAAAGCACATACCTTTGTATAAAAAGAAAACAGTTTTTTGTCTCTACTGAAAATTTATAAATTTTGAGTTAACCCCCTTTAGAGGAACCTGTGCGATGTGACTTATATGTATATAACGAAGCACAAAGTATTTAAGAGTGGTATCAATGCTTACTATGCTTGCAGACATCGATTGTTAAGAACTGGGGACTCAGACCGGATGCTGTGCTTGGTGGGAGGCAATGTGGCTGATAAGCCGGAGCAACCTTCTGTCTATGGCTCAGAGGAGTGCTTCTATCGGCATAACAAGGGCCAAGAGAAACACTTCTTAGGTCAGAGCAGATTGTATGAGGAATTTGCGATTTTTACTGATTGAACGTGGGAAAGGGGTTTCCTTAAGGATATAGATATTCGAAGGTCATAAATGCTTCCCAACGACTGCAGTGTATTTTTGCTGGAGGCTCTAGGGTTTTTGAAGTGGAAATATTGCTGGGGGCTCCAAGCTCATTATACATGTGGACAGACAGATGGCTGTTAGGACCTTGATGGACTGTTATGTAAATTTAAGCTAGCGGATGATCGTAGAAGAGCTTTAAGGAAAAGGTTAGGAGTGTATGAAGTGAGACTTTTGAAACTTCATATACTATGGCAATGTAGTCAGCAGGAACATTTATTTGTATGTGCTTCAACTTACGTATGGATAATTTCAAGAATCTTTTGCTCAATAATTACATACTTTGTGTTGGACTAATACATTAAGCAAAACATTGCTCTTCACAAGTATTATTATTTTTCGAAAGGATTTTTCGATAAAGTTAACCCGTATACGAATTTTGGTCATACACACAAAATTAACAGCCAGGACCACGATGTCACACGTTAACGTTCGCATAGAAAATTACATTTAAAACAAAAACAACTTCTAAAATTTGTTTTTGTAATTTTCTATGCGAACGTTAACGTGTGACATCGTGGGCCTGGCTGTAAAAAAAAAAATATAAAAATTGACATGCTCTTCTTAAAAGATCCGAACAAAAACAGCACGAGTTAAAATTCAGTTTTATAATTTGCAAAAAATTCTAGATTAATCTTATTTTACTTATTTAAAAGTTAACAACCAGCATGTGTTGATTTTTTTTATAAAATCTCATAATAAAAGGGAACTTAGCAAGTTTTCCTTTAACATTATTGGTTTTGCAATGGATATTGGTACAGCTTTCTATTTTTAAAAATAACGACTTTATTAAAGAAATTCAAAAGGTCTTAACAACAAATGATTTTTTTCACAATTCAACATATTAGTTAGGCAAACTAAACAAGTTAGTTTTTTCTAAGCTTTTAAAATTAATGCATTCCTTGCTGGTGAGCAATAATAAAACATTGGAAAAATGCTACTAGTTTACTCTTTGAGACATAATTTTTAACGTTGTAATTGTTTCCGTTCGAAAAACGATTTGTCGAGCTTGCCGTCACAGCTTGTTGACTTAATGAAAAGTGTAAGGAAATCTACCGTTCCAATAACAGTTCATCATTTAGATCACACCATTTTTTGAGATGATGAATGCATTTCAAAGCGCTACCGATCAATAAGACCAGGCTTTATGTCAGCTACTTAATTAAAAGAGATTAAAAATCTCAAAGAAAAAATTACTACATCTACAAGACTTAAAAGACCTAATACAAGCAGATTGTCATTCGTTTAATGACAATATTCTTTTTGAAGATTAAATATACAAATTTACAATGAATTTAATAAACTCTGTTTTTGGTATGTATTTGTATCAATTTAATAAAATAAATATATTTCATTTGTTTTGGTTTGAACTGATTAAAAAGGTTTTGAGTATTTTTAGTTAATTGTGAGAAAACCATCGATTGCCAAAAATAATAAAAAAATTTAGGTATTATTATATTATATTTATCTGTTTTTAGGCCTTTTTGGTTTTAAAAAACGAGGATTGAAAAGAACGTAAAAAATTATTTTTGTGTAGAAAAATAAACTCATAATTTTGTTTGGATCATATTTGTAACTACATACAACACTTTTCATTTTATTAAGTGTTTAGTCTCTCCTGCTAAATTTTAAAAAGTGATGATAGACCCTTTTGCATTTTAGGTGACGATATGTATGTATAAGATTGTCATTCCGTTTTTTGTTTCCACAAAACTGATCTCAGACCCTATAAAGTACAGTATATATGTATATTCTGGGTCGTTATAAGTAGCAAAGTTGATTTAACGGTGTACTGTTTGTATGAAATGAGTTTTCTGAAGACCCCATAAATTAGTTTCTGTCAAATATGCATTTGTTGAGTTTTTATTTTAATGTGTAGATTTTTTGCTTTTTTTACACATAACAATTACATGTGTTTTAAACGAAAAAATGTATTCAATATATGTATTTTATTATTTTTTTTTTAAATTCTGGTTTATAATGTGGGGATGTGGTATATGACGCTGCATTACGTTATTTGAAGGGTATTAAAGATTCGGCACAGTCGAATATAGCACTCGTAATTGTTTTTTTATAATAACAAAAATAACAAAATTTTTATAACTAAAAATAGTAGTTACATACATATGTACATAACAATATATTTTTGTTGTTGAAGATTATTTTAGTAATTATTCGTATAAATAATAACACTTTTTAATCGGACAATTTTTAGGCAATCGTTTCAAAACATATTTTTAAGTCAACTTTCTTTATCTCAAAAAGTAGAGCCAATGCAAAAATATATTCTTATCTTGCATTTCACAGACTACATAAAGGCCATTGAGCTTAATTTTTTACATTTACATATAATTTATTTTTTTCAGTTCGGGTTTATTTCCGCTTCTGGGTTATGCTGCCATGAATGTCCGACCAGCCTTATTGGGCATCTATGAGACATATTTTGTTCCCTTGGGCGAAAAACTTCGGCCAGCTTTAAGTGGTTTTCTGAGTGGTGTACTACCCGGTTACGAGTGTGGCTTAGATCATTTTGAACGTACTAATTCACTGTTGACACAAGTGTGTACTGCCGTAAATCCAACTCATTTTTATACCGTCCTTTGGGAGTGTGTAGCCACCAATGCCTCGGTACGTCTACCAGCCATTTCTTATCTTTTGGAGCACTTCAATAAGCGTACAACAATGCAAGAACAAATTTATGTAATGGGTCACAATCGTGATATAATGATGTCTGGCTTGTGTGCCTGTCTAAATGACAGTGTTATTTTGGTTCAAAGAAACACTTTAGAGTTTTTATTACTCGGCTTTCCGATGCACACGACACTGTTGTCAGAAATGGATCTTATAAAGCTGGTAACAAATGGTTTACATACGATTTTAAGGCGCGATATGTCACTAAACAGACGTTTGTATTCATGGCTATTGGGTTCGGAAGTAATGAAAAATTCTCCCACCTACAAGGAAATAAAGAATTTAACCAGCACTACAGATGATGCTGACGGCGCAGAAAATACAAAATCTTATTTTGAACAACATTCGAGACATGTTGTCATACAGGCCTTAATATCCACTTTAAAGTTTAGTTTACAATGTTCACCTGTCGACTTAAAACCTTATCGAATAATGGTTTCATTGTTAGATAAGGCAGAAATTGGAAGTGCTGTGTTGGACTATGTATTATGCGACATAATTCGCACCATGTCACTATCCAGTGGTAATGTTGAAGTTATAAAGTCTTCAAATTTGCTTTTTGCTACATTTGATCCAGCTTATATTTGGAGTTTTATGACAACAATGTTTGAAAAATCGTGTAAAAAGGTAAATTTATTGTAATGAAATTAATTTAGCCCATCAGTAACAATAAATATTTCAAGACTAAAAAGGTGAATGATACAGAGTCGTCAAAAAATGCATTCAATCGTTCCAATAGTAGCGACCAACCGTTTCAATGTGTCGTTGGCTCGGGAGATTATTGTCTGGTAGAAATTTGCTACCTCACAGAGTTTCTTTTGGAAACAATTTCTCTGGAAATGTATAATGAAACGACACGCATCTATTTGCCCAAAGTATTTTTGGCTATTACACAAATGCTTACCGTACATCTAGAAAATTTAACCAACGACGACGTAACGGCATCCCTTAAACTCTGTATGAAAATAGTGTCCAGAGTACAACCAATGATAACGTAAGCATTTTCATATCTATCGCTAGAATAAATATATCATTTTCTTTTTGTTTTTACAGAAGTCCGATTAAAATAATGCCTCGCAATTTTCAACAAGGCTTAAAATCGAATGAGAACGATAAAGCTGACAAAAGCGCGGTCAGATCACAATCTATATCCGCAATACTGGGCTCAAATGCTTTGGAAAAAAGTAAATCAGATTCAAAACTTGATCAATTTGCCAATCCCGAAAGTCTTAACAAATCAATGACATCAGCACGCGATGAGGAGCACATAAGAAGATCTAATTCAAATCAACACATGGAACGTAGAAGTCCTACGAAAAAGAAAAAAGCTAAATCATTTTCAAAACTATCGGAATTGGATAAAGAGGTAGAGAAATAGTTTTTAAAACATTTTTAAAATGCTTCTAATATCCCATTTATAGATTTGCCCTGACACTGGCCAGTTAATTGATCCACGTCAATCATCTTCAGATTTAGATACTCCCACAAGCATAAAAAAGATAAAGGCTAAAGCAAATCGCTTACGAATGAGCCCTAAAAAAGCTAGACCTCAAGAGCTATCAATTACACACGACAAGTCATCATCGTCTATTAGGGAATCCAAACATTCCAATAACGAGCCTGTTGATACTCCAGACTATGAATATCAGGATGACGAACCGAAAAGCGCTCCTTTGGAACAGCTTTCAAAGCAGCAAGCAGAAGGTTTTATATTTGACTATCAAGATATTTGTAGTCAGCCGGATGATATACAGCAGCAAGAAGCCTCAGCCACATGCACTATTCTAGAGAAATGTATAAAACAATATGAAATATTTTTCGAAGTCTATTTAAGTCATAAAGTCCTACAAATTGCAACTCAACCATCTGCTGCAGCAACCAGTAAATCGAACAAATGCTTCGTAAAGGTGCAAATACAAAATCAACACAGTTTAGACTCTGAAAATAAACTTCCAAATGTTGAGAATATATTCAAACACGAACAAATATATGAGGATATAAATCCATGTCGGCTCTTAGACATTGATAACCTATTTGAAACCCTTAAAATACACGTGGTAAACAGATCCAAACAGTTGCATTCTTTGCTTAATCGATCTTTAAATGAGGCCCAAAGTGAAAATACCGACGGCAGTGATAACGGCGATGTTGAAGATAATGCTTACGAAATAGACGAACCGGCTAAAAAGAGAATACAAGCATTACTGCAGTTGCAGTTGTCACCTTCGCTGAGACAAGCAATTAAATTATCCGTTAATTTGTTGGTGGAAATGTCGACGTTTCCAAATTGTAATAAAAACATAACATTGGAAAATAATGGTAAGTTTTTTAAAGTTTAAATATTAATAAATAAGAAAGAAATGTTCGTTCATCTCCTTACAGAAAATAATTTGCCGAGTTGGTTAAAGGTTCTGTGCATTGTAGCCTGTTATACCCAAAATGATAAAGAACTTCAACTTTCTTCGATAACTACATTATTTGATCTTATAAGGTAACAGTTGAACCAAATTGTATATCCGAATTTTTCTTATTATCTTATTAAATCCTTTAGCTTATTAAAATCACAAATAGAACATACCACTAGCCCCGGAGTTACATTTGTTGTAATGCTACCTCTTCTTAAATTTGGCCATGTTCATTATATTGAACGTCACACTAAAGTTTTTCAATTATTGGCCTCAAAACTATGGGATTACTTGGGTGAACACGAATTTGACAACACACAGGTATGTGCTTTACTCTATCAATTGCAAAACTGCTTGGAGAGTGGATTGATTGAGCGCATCATAGACAACCGTATGTTCGCCAAAACAATGCAACAACATTTTACTGCTGCCTATGAATTGGCAGAAACTAAACGTCTTCATACCCGGAAACAGGAAAAGATACTAGAAACGTCTCTTAATTGCTACAACAACGACAGAGCCACAGATGTTCATATGATGTGCGTTGCACCCACATTTCTGGTGCAGCGTTCATCCATTGAAAGATTAAGCGAAAGTGAATCAATAAGTTTCAGAAAATACGAGTTGCTTTGGCATTTAGGTCGTGATAAACAACAAACAAGGGGTTTTGAAAAACTGCAGTTTAAAGTATTAGACACATTGGCTTTACCGCCATACATGTCGGTAAGAACGTGCGTAACCAAATGGTTGCAATCGGCTTTATTAAGAGGCGACCTTTCGCGCTTGGTTAAACCGTTTTATAAAATTCTTTTAGCTTCGAATACCAAACGTATTGGCATTGTTCACTTACATCTCTTGCAAAAGAACAATGAAGAAAATGAAAACTCAAAGACATCCTTGTATAACTATCATGGTAAAAGTAATAATCCTACTGATGTTGACAGTTCTGTCGAAGCAGATGTGTATGCTGTTAGTTCAGAATATGGCAACATACGTTATATTACTGATTCGACAAGTCATCACAAAAAGCGTAGTCCCATTCGCACTTTTCACAAAAAAATATTCGGTGTCGCTTTAAGCAGCAAAAATAAGACCTCAAATTTTGTTAGCGATCAAACAGCATCCAGCTCAACATCTCCAAATCTTGGGGGCATTGATGTCGCTGCACCACCAACTACTCCCATTGGAGTAATTGTCAATCCATTAGAGAATTCCTTGGACTTTGATGATGATCAAGACCCGGAAACACAAGAGGTAAAGGAGAAATTAAATGTTAAAGAGGTAAGTGGCTATTAATTATTTATTGCATACATTCATTGTGTTTTATTAGATTTAATTAAATGAAAGCGAGAATTTAATTTTGAATGAAAATTAATTTAAATAATTTATAAATCGAAACCTGAAGAGATTGATTGCTAAGTACATACAATATTAACTTTTTCGAAAATTGTTTTCCTCATATAGATGGTGCTAATAGGCATTTTTGTTAGTTTACAAATTTGCAAATTAAAGTAGAGAGAAACCTGTAAATGCATTCAGTGTTTGCTTCAAGTCAGATATACCCAATAGTTAATATAATAACAAACATTCAAAACAAACGTTTTTGCAGAGTGTTAATATTTTAGTAAAATACATATCGGTTTTTTAAGAGGCGGAAAACTTCAAATTGCAATAAAATGAGAAAAACGTTTTTAATATTCCTCCAATTGGCTGTATGTATTACTTGATAATTTATATCATTACTATTCAAATATTATTTCGGGCATGTGGCAGCCGCGGCTAGCGCGTACATTTATAACGTAACCTTTGCGTCCTATTTTCACACTCCCTTCGCAGTGATTCAGGCTATATTACTACACGTCTAATATTTTCTTCCAATTGCTTAATCGTTATTGCTCTATAATAATCTAATGACGTCAAATTACATAAAAGGGGAGGACAGTTATTAGCTTAATTTTGTTAAATTATTCGTTCGTCAAAATGTGATTGATTCAAGTGCTGTAAGTTATGTCGCCATCCTGCTTAAACAAAACCAATGCTATCCAATTGAGGCACGAAATTGACTGCAATATTCTGGTCATCGTTATTTGTAAAGTCATATGATTCCGATTGCCCACTAAGCGCATCAAACAGTAAGTTTTTTTTTTAGATGTAACGGTGTTTCGACAACGGCTTATCATCGCTGAAATTGTGGGTCAATAAAGATGATTTATCAAACAAATCTGAGTATATTCATGATGATTTGGCAAAATAAACTCAAAAAAGACAATGCTACCAATTTAAAAAAAACCTTTTCAATCTGGGTTTAAAAACTGCAGTCGAAACCAAAAACTGTCGAACAAAAAACGAATATTTGTGTACAACTTTTCGCTTTTTGAGTTGGTGTGGCGGCGACTGTTTGCATTTAAAGAATCAAAAGTAAAACCAACATTTTTTTTTTTGCCAATGACAAATGAAGTGGAAGAAAATACGTTTTTTTACTTTGACTATGGACATAAAAAAAAAGTCCGCAAATGAACACTATCAAATATTATTGTTTTGAATTCTGCATACACATAGCCAAGATGTATAGTTAATAAGCAACGAAAACCGTTAAAAAAAAAATAAGATTATTTTTTTTATTTATTATTAAGATTAAATATAAACGCAAGTAAGTAATGTAATGTAAGTAAAGTAAGTAATGTTGCCTATATGCAACAATGGGATTGAATGGGCTAAGTTCTCCGCCTCTGAAAAAATACCTATTACTACTAACTTTGAATGCAAAAATTGGAACTTTGGATTTTTTTTAAAATTCTTTATTAAGTAGAAATTTGTAAGCCGATTATGGCTCATAGGCTAGGTTCATGAAAATTTAAAAAATTAATAAGTAAATTATTTTCCATGTAGTTCCACAAATTAAATTGATACATACATACATATAATAGGTTAAATACAAGTCATCAATAGAAAATGCACTGATTTTCTTTAATACACCTTTAATATTTAAATATTTTATATTTCTTAAGACCCAAATGGATGATGAGGATCTCGATGGTTTGGAGGAAGATGAAAATGATGATCCTGCATTCGGTCAAGACTACACTGACGAATCTGACAGTAGTATTTTCGATTCAGAATCGGAGCAAAGGGAAACTAGTGCTGAAAAGGATGATTCCATAACACAGACGTATGAAGACGAAAACAAATCGCATCTGAAACGTTACGTTGGACATACTGAAAGTGTTACGGAACTATTGTCGCAACACGATCGCATTAAAAATCGTAAAACATACCATTTGACTAGAGAAAAGACACCAGGTGAGACAAGTTTAACCTCTACCACTACCGATGAACATGGACCGCTTTCCTTAGAAATGGACCAGGAAGAAGATGCCCATCCGGCTGATGAATATTTCGATACCAAGTCCGAAGAACGTCAAGTAGAGTGTTTTGTTGAAGATCTTATTGATCAAGTGCGCGATACATCCATTACTAAACGCAAAAAGAAACTAAAGAACCGTATCAAAAAACTAAGATCGAGTAAATCTCCTTTGAGTCAAAAAGAAAAAATGGATAGCAAACGTATGAGTTGCATATCGAAAATATCCACTGACAGTAACAATAGTTTTACTACCGGTGAAATTGCAAAAGAAAGCGCCGAAGAAGAGGATGATTCAACATCAAAATTTATCAATATTGAAGAGAAAAGAAAAACTCTTAATTTGGAAACTTCAGCAAAATCGTACAATAAAGAGTGGGAATTGACCCCAGAAACTATAGAGAAAAGCAAGCAAAATCTTGAAATTCTACGACAGTCCTCATCGCTGTTGGCCAAACAAGATGCCTCTAGCAAGAGATCATCTACAAAAAGTTGTACCTCCTTTGAGGGATCCATAACAAAACGTTATGCAAGCGAAAAGCTTTTGCCTTTGTACCAAAATCACATGCTAATTTACATGAACGTGTACGATACAAAACAAACACTATACGCCTTTCATACATTAAGGAATATTATTTCCTGTGATACCCGCACGTTCCTGTGCCTTTCTATTACAACTTCACTGTCGAGTGGCTCTTTGAAACAATTGCTTACTAGACATCGCAAGTGTATAGCGGGCAAAGGTTTTGCAGGCAGCATCACAACTTCAGAATTTGCTCAGAGCTACAGAGGTTGTATGCACCTGGAGGTGTTGTTACTTTTGTGCCTATTCTACGCCAGAGGCTTTTTTCATGTCGACTCGCATGACTCAGCCAGTGAACCACCGACTACGGCTGACGTTATGGGCAACTGTCGGGTCCAACTAGAAAGTATCGAATTATTGACTGTCATATGTGCCGAACTAATTGAAATCGTCAAAGGAATGGGCAAAGGTTTGGCATGTTATTTGGCTGACCTAATGGTCAGATGTAAATTACAAAAAGTAATTTTGCATTGTTTGAATTCATCAGTGAACACTTATGGTCATTATTATCTTGGTTCAACTATGGCAGAGCAGATAATTAACTTTAACAATCCCCGGGACGATAATTTACATGCTGAAGCATTTCAAATACAATTATTGAGACTTTTAATGGTGGTCATTAAACTGGAGTACGAAGTAATACTTTTAAAAAATGACCCCAGTGGAACTGGGACCAATGAACAAACTGATTCGGGCAGCATTTCTCCTACTCGTTTAACGTCGGGCGACAATTCTTTGAGTTCAGTGAAATATTTACCCAATTCTGTTATCAGCCAACAACCCATGTTTTTGTCAGCAATTTTAAGCGCCTTACAGGATGAGCGTTTGCAATCGCTACATCATAATTGGACGGATTTGGTTACCTCCTCATTAAATTGTTTCAATTTTGGATCTTTAACGAACATTGTCATCAGTGTGGTTCATCAATTGTGCAATAATATCGATCATCTTACTAAAATGAAGCAAAAAGACCAAGTGGGATTGCCACCCGACTATGTTATCTCGCAATTAGAATCTATTACCGTACTTTGTCACTATTGTCTCTTGGACAATACCCAACAAACAACACTCTCACAGCTGTTCAACCAGGCGTATCCACAAACAAGTTCTATAGCATCCCAAAATTCCAATACTGGACAATTATTTAACAGCATTGTTCACTCACTCCTACCCGGAGGAGGATCATCGGTCAGTTCTACAACTAGCCAGACAGATGTGCAGGCACCTAAAAACCAACAATTAATGGCTGCTAGAAATGCTGTGTTGTCTCACCTGCCACGAATAGTTTCAAGCGTAGCTGCAATATGGGACAGTGATTTAGGACAAATTAGGCAGATAAAGCAACAATTAATGGAATTTCTTTCGCCAATATCTCTACATCATGGTGCCAACTTTTTGGCAGCTATTGCTGTTACTTGGCAGGAGCGAGGGGAATTACATCGCAAGAAGTGTGCCCACGAATACAAAAATCTAACAATTCCTCAACAATATCAAAGGAATTCAATGCCTCAGGCTTGTGCCGAACAACTTAGTCTTGTTTCATTAGTCTCCAGTATACGGGTAATGCCCATGGACTCTTTTGTGCAAACACTTCATCAAGTAGTAAAATCTCCGCCACCCATTCATAGACCACCCACAAACTTGAAAATAGAGGTATCGGCTCTAGAACTGTTCTATTTTTATATGAAATCGGCACCAGCTCCACAATTGGGAGACTCTTGGACATCTTTACTTGCTCTGCTAAAAGATGGTCTATCTCTAACACCGCCGGCGCAATTTACACTTCTTATGTTATTGAATGAGTTTGTTCAGCGTTGTCCTCAAATGCCATTTCAAGATAAAAAAGATATTCGCGACTTGCACGATGTCACTTCACGTCTAGTCGACTCTTTGTCTAATGTGGCCGGCTCTTGTCTGGAGCAAACTACCTGGCTAAGACGTAATTTAGCCGTTAAGGAGGACATTACACCTATTGTAACGGATGGCGATACCACGTCCACTTCGAGTGCAGGCGGCACAGCAGTCATCCAAAAATATTCCGTACAAGCTCAAAGTGTTTTAGCTGCCATACTTTCAAATCTGCTGGATGTGGCTTATGGGTCGCAAGAAAAGGACAAAGTTGTCTCGATTATAACCACACTTCTCTACAATATTACGCCATACTTGAAGAATCATACCACTCGCAACATACCTTCGTTCTATGCATGTTCCAGTTTGCTTGCTTCTTTAAGTGGTTATCAGTATACGCGTAAAGCTTGGCGCAAAGACATGATGGATTTACTTCTAGACACGTCGTTCTTTCAAATGGACATAACCTGCTTGCCATTTTGGAAGCAGATTATGGACAGTTTGATGACCTACGATAATACCACGTTTCGCGAACTGATGAGTCGAGTGTCTTTAACCCAAACAGGCAGCTTAAACATATTCACCTCAAGGGAACAAGAGTACGAACAACGTTCGATGCTATTGAAACGTTTAGCATTTGTTATATTTTGCAGTGAATTTGACCAGTATCACAAGTACATGCCAGAAATTCAGGGTAAATCGTAATTTATGTATATTAAAACAGTTTATATGTATAATAATACATTGGATTTAACTTTCTTACAGAACAATTAGCCAACAGTTTAAGGTTGCTCTCCAACGTTCCTTCAGTGCAAGCAGCGGTTTTCTTATGTTTCCGTGTTTTATTGTTGCGCATGTCCCCCGACCATGTCACATCCTTATGGCCTATAATAATTGCAGAAATGGTGCAGGTATTCCTGTCCTTGGAACAGGAACTTAAAGGTGAAGGAGAAGATGTCAGGTAATTTTATTAACCCACTTGACATTAACAGTTATAATTAATATTTATATGTATGGACATTAGACTGGTCGCAATTTTTTTTTTTTTTAAATTTAATTGTTTGCGCTGCTTAAAATATGAGGTTTGGTGTAAGAAATCATGACCTAATTTTTCAGGTCAATCCGACGGTGCCTAGCCGTGCCGGGTGGGGCCCAAAGTTCCCCATTTTATAAAAAAAAAACATCTTTTGTATCAGATCTTTATAGTTATACTAGTTGAAAAGCCGAAAATCAAAAATATGACTACGCTACGATCTTCCGCAGAGAAAGTACTTCAAGTGTGCCAAATTTCAGCTTCCTATGTCATCAGATGGCTTCAGAAAGTTGCGGAAAGAATAGGACATACATGTAAGCATCCTGACATACTAAGAAATTATATATTGTATAGATAGATTAAAGTATTTGCAGTTTAATATTTTAGTATGATACGAACGAAAGATTTTTAACTAATTTTAACTACTTCGGGTCGCTGAATCCAGTGGTGCTAGCCGTTTTTTTAGGTTAGCTTTAGTTTTAGAGATATACCGTTATTTCGAAAATTAAGGATGTTGCACAACATATGTTCGCGCAACTCAAAAACGCTTTAGCTTATTGAAAATCTAAAAAAACCGAAATTCGGCAATAAAATTTACTTTAAGAAAGTTAAAACTTTTTTCTTCATATTGGCTTTGGTTTTCGAGATATACCGTTATTTCGAAAATTAGGGAGGTTGCACAACATATGTTCGCGTAACTCAAAAACGCTTTAGTTTATTGAAAAACAAAAAAAAACCGAAATTCCGCAATAAAATTTACTTTAAGAAAGTTGAAACTTTTTTCTTCATATTGGCTTTGGTTTTCGAGATATACCGTTATTTCGAAAATTAAGGAGGTTGCACAACATATGTTCGCGTAACTCAAAAACGCTTTAGCTTATTGAAAAACTAAAAAAAACCGAAATTCCGCAATAAAATTTACTTTAAGAAAGGTAAAACGTTTTTCTTATATGCGCAGTCGTTTTAGAAACTAATTTTTTTTCTGGAAAAAAAAATAATTTTTTTATTAAAATTTCGGAATTTTTGTTTTTAAAAATTCATACAAAATTGAAAAATTGAGCTATGCTTCTAATTTTATAGAGTCATATAAAAAACAATATTGCAAACAAAACAAGCTATAAATGATTAAAATCTGTTCACAATTTGATTTTATGTATTCACAAAAGACGAAAAATTTTAATTAATTTAAGAATTTTATTAAACCGCCATATTTGTATAATTGAAATTCTTATATTTGGCCCGTATAGTGCCTAGGATGCCTCAAGAAGGGTCAAATGTATGACCAACTCCACTTTATTTTTCATCTCCATCATTTATTTCTAAAATACCTACCTGCTATCTCCATTCATTAAGGGGCTCCCATTCAAATTTTTAACTACAGACTGGAAATATATTGAAGAAAAAGCTCCATAACTGCCAAGGAGTTAGACCTAGGGGAATAAAATGTATGACCGACCTCAATTAGTTTTTTGTCCTAAACATTTTCTCGAGACATACTTGCCCTTTACCTTTACTTTTTAGGGGGGCTCTCATACAAATTCATTTAAAATTGGAAAATGCAGCTATGCTTCTACAATAGTTTTTTTAATAAAAATTTCGAAATTTCAAAAAAAAGTGTAAATTTATTTGATTGATTTTATAAGTTGATAAATTTAAAAGAGAAGATTTGTTGTGGGACGGATATAAATGACGATAGTGCTCAACAACTTGGAGTAGGTACTGCTTATCTGTCTCATCGTAAGTTAACGATTTATTGTAATCCGTGATGAGTTTAATTGCTCTTTCTGCCGCATCATTTATAACGTTCAAATGTTGACAGACAGCTTTTCCAGCGCAATAATCATCCCTCTGCTGCCATTGAGAAGGTTCCGATTTTAAAAATTTTGGGTTTATGGCTAATCGAGAAAAAAATGTCTTTGTCAATGGAGAAACAAAATCCTAGGCACTACACGGGCCAAATATAAGAATTTCAATTATACAAATATGGCGGTTTAATAAAATTCTTAAATTAATTAAAATTTTTCGTCTTTTGTGAATACATAAAATCAAAAGTTGTGAACAGATTTTAATCATTTATAGCTTGTTTTGTTTGCAATATTGTTTTTTATATGACTCTATAAAATTAGAAGCATAGCTCCATTTTTCAATTTTTTATGAAAACAAAAATTCCGAAATTTTAATAAAAAAATTATTTTTTTTTCCAGAAAAAAAATTATGTTTCTAAAACGACTGCGCATATAAGAAAAACGTTTTACCTTTCTTAAAGTAAATTTTATTGCGGAATTTCGGTTTTTTTTAGTTTTTCAATAAGCTAAAGCGTTTTTGAGTTGCGCGAACATATGTTGTGCAACCTCCTTAATTTTCGAAATAACGGTATATCTCGAAAACTAAAGCTAACCTAAAAAAACGGCTAGCACCACTGGATTCAGCGACCCCGAATTAGTTAAAATTAGTTAAAAATCTTTCGTTCGTATCATACTAAAATATTAAACTGCAAATACTTTAATCTATCTATACAATATATAATTTCTTAGTATGTCAGGATGTTTGCATGTATGTCCTATTCTTTCCGCAACTTTCTGAAGCCATCTGATGACATAGGAAGCTGAAATTTGGCACACTTGAAGTACTTTCTCTGCGGAAGATCGTAGCGTAGTCATATTTTTGATTTTCGGCTTTTCAACTAGTATAACTATAAAGATCTGATAGAAAAGATGTTTTTTTTTATAAAATGGGGAACTTTGGGCCCCACCCGGCACGGCTAGGCACCGTCGGATTGACCTGAAAAATTAGGTCATGATTTCTTACACCAAACCTCATATTTTAAGCAGCGCAAACAATTAAATTAAAAAAAAAAATCCCATACAAGATGCGACCAGTCTAATGCACATACACTAGAGAGCAATTTTATGTACATGCATATGGGCATCTCCAATTTGACGTGTCGTGATATTTGTAACACAAAATGTAAAAAAATTAAATGAAGAAGTCAAATTTGTAAAAAGGGGTTTTTTATATACAAAGTAATGAAGTAGCACTGTATTCAAAAAAAAAATAAAGTAATCGACGCTAAGGATTTGCAGATATAAGCAAAAATCTGCGCTGGCGTGACGTTAAAAAAACGGAAGTGGATTTTGACTTGCATTACAAAACTGAATAAGACTGCGAATTGAGCAAGATGTTTTGTATAAAAACTTTTTTAGTAAACTTTGGACTAATACAGATGTATTTTTCAAGCTATAAAATTTTAAAATCTTTGCTTGTTTTAAGGTAAATATGGGCATTTTCAGCGAAAGGTCTACTTTTTTTAATGTAACGCCAGATTACAAATAAGGTTGTATTTTCGGACCATGTTGTTCAATCGTTATCCAATTTGTTACTATATGAAGAGCTAGTCGCGCTTTACACCAAGATATAAAAAAGTAAACTATACATATAAAATTTTTTGAGAAACAATTCAAAATACTTCTGGCGTTACGTTACAAAAAGTAGATTTTCGCTGGAAATGCCCATATCAAATTTTATATAAAACGCATTAAAACTAATGAGAGATTTTAAAGCCAGCCAGGTTTTCAGCACAAACTATTCACTACACTATTCACTAAAGAAAAACCTAAGATTTCGTTTATTTTGTGAAAAAAATCGATGTATTTACTTTAGTCTTTTAACTTTTTCAATCTGTCAACATAACAAGTTAGAGTGCTATATTCGGCTGTGCCGAATCTTTGATACCCTCCACCGACACTTCGAATGTTTTAGTAGTAATATCTGTATAATGTCTATTTATTATTATAATCTTTGTAAAAACAGACATCTGCATTAAAATTCGTTGCGGTTTAGACCTATATAAAATTATTGACCGACAACCAGAATCAATTTTAAAAAGCTTGAGTAGAATATCAGTTTAAGCTGAACTTAAATGATTTTCAGGAGAACAAATTATATTAAAGCCATGGTAAGCTATGTACCAATCATCCCAAATTCTGCAGAACGATTTCTGGTATTAAAAAACATAAATTTCAATACAGCGGTGCAATTAGTTTAAGCGTTTGCAATGAATTTAAGAAGGCTGCTAAAATGGAATCTAAGGTAAATTATGAACCATATATCACAAAATTGCAGAACATTTTTTCTGGCCATATGAAGCTAAACTGGAAGAAAGTTTACCGTGTATTTAATTATTTTACCAGAGTAGGCTTTAAATGAGGCCTATGGTAAATTATGCACCGATCTTCACCAATTTTAACAGTGTCATTTCTAGTTCTATAAAACTGTGATGTTCCAAATTTTGTTATGATAGCATTATTTTTTACGTTTTTAGGCGTACTAAGCTGTTTTCCGGGAGTAAGGTTTATATGGGGCCTAGGGTATATTATGAACTGATCTTCACGAAATTTCACGGTCTTATTTCTAGTCCTATAAAACTTTAATGTTCCAAATTTTGTTATGATAGCATTATTTTTTACGGATTTAGGCGTACTAAACTGTTTTCCGGAAGTAGGGTTTATATGGGCCTAGGGTAAATTATGGACCAATCTTCACGAAATTACATAGTTTTACTTCTTGTCCTATAAAACTTTGATGTACCAAATTTTGTTATGAAAGCGTTATTTTTTACGGATTTAGGCGTACTAAACTGTTTTCCGGAAGTAGGGTTTATATGGGGCCTAGGGTAAATTATGGACCGATCTTCACGAAAGTACATAGTTTTAGTTCTTGTCCTATAAAACTTTGATGTCGAAAGTTAAAGTAGAAAGCTCATCAAATTACCAGGCCAAACAGAGATTTTTTATAATATTAAAATTAAAAAAAATTTCTGTAAAATAGCAAGATATGTGATCTTGGTACTTATATAAAGTTGTTCACGTGCGACATCGTAAGTGTGAAAATTAATAATTTGAAAATAATTTTTTATATATGTAAATGATTTATTTATGTAAATATATACATTTCAATCATTTAAATCTAGATGAACAAAAATAAAGTCATATTCTAGCCATTAACAATGATATACGATACGATGAGATTAGACTTTAAATGACGATGCTATATATGTATATAAAACAAAAAGGGCTGTAATTTAGGGCGTGGCAAAAACAATTTTAAAGTTTTTCAAACTTAATAAATATACCTTTTATTTTAGGGCGTGACTGATGAAAATATTATTGCTTGTATTGGCTTCTACCTGATTTTATGTAGTATGTGTGTGAAAAAGAAAAAAGGGACTTAATTTGTAGGCGTGTAATAAAAGTGGGCATATTAAAATCTATACATACGTAGTTTTAGAAGGACTTTCTTGGCACGTAAAAAAAATGGACATTTGGGGGAAGGATCCGAGATGGCATAAGTGGCGCCCAGAATTTGAGGTCGGATTAAAACGTCACTAAAGACAAAAATGAAGCCACTACCATGAAAAACGATATGCAATATTATGAGATCGGACCTTAAATGGCGCCGCTAAATATAAAAAACCAAAAGGGCTGTATTTTGGGGCGTGGCAAAACAAAATGTTTCCTGTTTTAGAAACTTCATTGACATATCTTTCATTCTAGGGGGTGACTGGCACAACTTCTTTTTTTGTATGTAGGTCGACCCAGTCTAATCAACATATATGTAATCAGTGAAGGGCACACACATACTATCACATTTATGCTTGTGTTGACGAAAGAACAACAAAGCAACAGCCGAACGTACATTGTCACAGACACACAAAGAAGTTTATAGTGTACATGTGTGCACAAGCAGCATTTTTATTCCTATGCACGCGTACATAGGATTTGCAAATGTGCCCGTCACTGATATATATCATGATGGAAAAAAATGTCATGTGCGACAGCGATTAAAGCTAAATAAAAAAAAGTATACATTATTTTTATTTAGAATGACAGCCATATTTAAGAGATATAACATAACATTCAATTTTTTGCATTCAAATATTGCCTCAGGTTTCGCTGAAATCGGCATTCGAAAAAATGGCCACAAAAACCACTTCTGTTTTCGTCACGTGCAAATGCCTTGTTTTTTTGCAATTTTCTTGAAAACGAAACAATTTATCAAAATGAACAATAGCACCAATTATAGGGATATTTAAAAGCTATAACTTGAATCTATTGCCAAAATAAATATACGTTTTATTTTGACTTTTTTTTAACTTTAAAACGATGGTCACGTTCGACATGATGGAAATGCCCATATACTTTATGGGATCTGAGATGAATAATAAAAAAGTTTCACACGGAATGACAAACTTAATATACCCTCTTCACAACTAATTGTGGTGAAGGGTATAAAAAATAGGAAAACACTACATATTTTTTTCCATTATTTGTGTTGTTTGAGGAATCATTACAGAAAAACAAGTAAGAGTGCTAAATTCGGCTGTGCCGAATCTTTGATACCCTCCACCGACAGTTCGAATGTTTAAGGAGTAATATCGGTATGATGTTATTATTATCTTAAACTGTGACGATTTGTTATTAATTATGGTTTTAGGCGACTAAACTGTTTTCCGGTAGTAGGGTTTATATGGGGCCTAGTGTAAATTATGGACCGATCATCACGAAATTTCACAGCGTCATTTCTAGTCCTTTAAAACTGTGACGTACCAATTTCTGTTATGATAGCATTATTAACTATGGTTTTATGTGTACTAAACTGTTTTCCGGGAGTAGGGTTTCTATTAGGCCTAGGGTAAATTATGTACCGATCTTCACAAAATTTCACAGTATCATTTATAGTCCTATAAAACTGTGACGAGCAAAAATTTGTTATGATTGCATTATTTTTTACGGTTTTTTTTTACTAAACTGTTTTCCGGTAGTAGGGTTTATATGGGGCCTAAGGTAAATTATGGACCGATCGTCACGAAATTTCACAGTGTTATTTCTAGTCCTAAAAAACTGTGACGTACCAAATTTTGTTACGCTAGCGTTATCTTTTACGGTTTTAGGCGTACTAAACTGTTTTCCGGGAGTAGTGTTTATATGGGGCTTAGGGTAAATTATGGACGGATCTTCACGAAATTTAATAGCGTGATTTCCAGTCAAATAAAACAAATTTTTGGAAAATATTATCTCATTCCGTGCCTTGTTCCGGCATTTATGTTATTTTTTGTAAAAAAATTATCAATTTTTTTAGGTGATGGTTCCACATTTTGATTCATAGCTCTGGTCCTACTAAACAGATTTTGCTGGATTTCAATCCCAAACTGCTTAGGATAACTACAAGCAATTTGGCACCAAGTTTGTTCATTTCTTTTGAGTTGTTCGAAAGTGAGCGTGTTTTCAACAGACGGACACACGGACAGACGGACGGACATGGCTAAATCGACTTAGAATTACTCAAGGACCCAGAATATATATATATACTTTATGGGGTCTGAGATGAATAATAAAAAAGTTTCACACGGAATGACAAACTTAATATACCCTCTTCACAACTAATTGTGGTGGAGGGTATAAAAACGTACATTTTTAAAAAAATCTTCAAATTTATAATTTAAATTATAAAAAAAAATTCCGCTAGTTTAAAATTTTTACACCTTTTTACACCTTAAACAAAAATTGCAAACAATGAAATGGCCAGCGCAAAGCCCAGATCGAAAATGTATGGGCTTTTTTGAAGAAACATCTTACGTGATACGATAGTGCACTTACAACTTTAAATGAGCTTTGGATGATGGTCCATACAGTGGTCAAATATTCCGAAGCAAGAAATCTAGAACTTGGTTGAAAGTATGCCGAGACGCAATAAATTCGTTATCAAAGTAAAAGGGCTTTGGACAAAGTACCAAAAATGCTAACAAAAATAAAATTGTCCTTAAATTTGCAAAGAAGGATACTTTGGATTTTTTAATGAAACTCCATTTTTCATAATTTATCTTTATTCATAATTTCTTTCTATTTTCTTATGCTTTAACTGAAAATATTTGATGTGTTTTACTTCACTTTGAAATCTTAACTAGTAATCATGTATCCAATATTGCTCGCCAGTGTATGTTTATGCGATTTTTTCTTCGAATATGTAAGTGCTACTAAAGTTTAAGAAAAATAACCAATGGCTTTTCATATTTCCTGTTATTCTTTACTTTCATTTCACTTTAAAATTATAAAAAATTTTAATTTAACAACAATTATTTAAAACAGATGACTACAACCAACGACTACTGAGTAGCAACTAGAGTTGTCAGCCGATTAAGAATAATTCGATTAATCGATCAAACAAAACCAAACTCTTGTTCGAGTAATTTTAAAGTAGCGATTTTCGAATAACGAATAAATCGATTAATAAATGTCGATTAATCGAACAATTTTTTTTATTAAAAAATAAATAAAATAAAAGCTTAGAATTTGATTTATTCTGATACGTTTTTAATTTCAGAGAAGTATCTTAACATTTTTTATTGTTATAGAAGGATCTATGACAACTATGTTTGAAACAAAATATCGGACAAATGCTCGCGACGGCTACATTGGCATACCTCTTTCCAATGGTCAATATTTTCAGTGATTCTGAGACAAATTAAGGTTCAATTTCAATAATGTGCCGAATTATCTTATATTTTACCTCTTGAATTGTTCTTGGCTTATTGACATAGAATTTTTCTTTTAACACGACCATTACATTTCTCGCGCAAAAGAGCGCAAAAATGGTTGGAACCACATATCTTCCATGGTCATATAATCAATTTCTGGCTACAAGAAGTCCGTTATCATGTCGTGATAGCGAACACCATTGTCGAAGAAATGCGACCCGATGTTGTCACCAGCCCATAAACGAACTGCGCGAGCATGCACAGGTGTTTTCACATTTCCTACAGACCCAGTTGCTGAAATTTACGCACAATTCTCCCGATTCTGGACACATTTGGTCGATTATGCTAACCAATAAAACCATGAAGTGCCCAAAATGCATTTGAATTTGAACGCCCATTTTTGTTAAAGGCTTCCATGCTTGGTTTTGTCAAATACTGAAACAAAAAAATGTCAAATTAAGTTTGGCAAAAAAAATTGACATTAAGGTGCGCCTCACAATTAACATCGTGCATAATGGTTGGACCACCCTTTACAAAATCTAGAAAAGTTAAAAATATTGTAGCCATAGCCCTGGTTGTAAATAATCGTATTAAGTACTCATAGTATTTCAAAAATGTATTTTATGTTCTTAATAAACAAATATTTGACAAGCAATTATAAAAATAAAGAAGTTAATTGTAGATAAATGGAATGGAATGGCATATATTTAAAAAACGTATTTTTTTTTTTGTAAAAATAATATTTTTTATTCTTTATTCTTATCGATTAATCGAATATTTTTTTAGATTTAATCGTTTGATCGAACGAACAAAAACAATTATTTGAATTATTCGAACAAAGTTGAAAGGCGAATAATTGACAACTCTAGTAGCAACACAACACATATTAACAGAACCAATATAAAAAAATTTTACGGGGCATTTGAACGGTTATACAAATTAATAAAATAAACAAGATTACGCATTGCGCAGGTCCATTAAGATGTTGAGGGAACAATTTTGTCTTTTGTGACGCAATGCGCAGTAGAAAATTATTTTGAAAAGATTAATGCGCCTCTTGTTGCTTTATGGTTAATACATGTCGTCTCTTGATTATTTAATTGTCGTATGTCGTATGTAATTTGTATCCACATACGACAATTAAATAATCAACCGACGATGTGTGTACATTATGGTAAAAACTTCTTTTTCCAAAATTTCTTCATCGCGCCACGCTATGGGTAATATTGTACTGACAATAAAAATAAATTCTTAAGGTCATTCTGGCGAAAAAATTTCACGCACCGAATGCAATTTATTTATTTATTTTTTTTTTTTTTTAAATGCATGGCGTTACCAAATTTTTACATAAAAATTGGTTGTATGTATTCTAATTTTTGTTAAATTAGAAATAATATCATAATTTCTATCTGACAGAGTGATAGTAAATGAAACACACTTTCTAATTTTGGTGTTATCTCAATTTTGTCAAAAAGTGGAATTACCTAGTTTTTCCCAGTTTTTCCATACGGCCATAATAATCTTTAAAATAGTTGAAATTGAGCAAAAGTAATGCTTAATATCTCAGAAACCATAAAAAAACTTCATGAAACAAGTTTTGTATTTAGAAAGGGGGTATTGAAATTATAAATACCCCAATGCAAACAGTTATAATCCTAGTGTACATGTGTGCTTGCAAGTACTAAACAAAAACGAAATACAAATATACATACCAGAGATGTAAATGAATCATTCATTTTTGAATTAATTCGTAAATCATTCATGCACTGAATTAGCCAATTTTGAATTAATTCTTTTCACACAAAAAAATGAATTGCAATTCATTTTCAATTCACATGAATTGGTAAAATGAATTGCAATTCATTTCCAATTCATTTGAATTGAACTGACATTAAATTAATTTAAATGAGTTAATGCTCATGCTGATAGGATTTTCGCAGCTCCCTACTAATTCAAGTTATATTCTGCCGTTACCTGCTAATTACAGTACATCATTGGAATTTCTATTCTTATTATTTTCTATGCCTTTCGACGATTATCTCGTACTAGGTGATATCCGAAATGAGTGTAATGCTGTCTGATATAATAAAATGAACTGGATAACAAAACGGGAGTAATGTTTCTTCACATTTACTTACAGTAGTCTTTTTTCAAAATCAATTCAAATGAATTGGAAATGAATTGCAATTCATTTTTTCTAACTCATTTGAATTAATTCAAAGTCAATTCAATTCAAATGAATTGGAAATGAATTACAATTCATTTTACCAATTCATTTGAATTAAAAATGAATTGCAATTCATTTTGCTAAATTCAAATCAATTTACTCAAATTTCATTCAATTAATTTTTTGTGTGAAAAGAATTAATTCAAAATTTAGCTAATTCGCAATGAATTAAAATCAAAAATGATTTTGATACATACATACATACATATTACATTTTGTTGTTGTTTTTCAAGCAAATTATTTAAAATGCTTTTTTATCGCTTTTGTTTTACGAATTTACAAAAAATATTTACTTATATTGTGCATATCTACACAAAAATTCCTTAAAAAGCCTACGACAAAAAAAATTGTAACCTCATTTATAAGTATATCGCTTACTTGCTCGACACATTCTCTTTAAACGGGGAAGGTATAAAAAATACAGAGATGAATTTTATGCAGAATATAAAGAAAAACATATCAAACAATTCTGAATCACTAACTCCAAATTCATTTTTTGAGTTATAATGACGTTGCAAAAAATGAGCGATATGTACATACATATGTATGTATAAGATATTTAAAACATGTAATATAAAAATGTGTTTTTTACTATTTTCCAGTCGCATGGTTTCTGGCATGGATGCATCGTGGTCATCATCCGCTGCGAACAATGGCATGTCGATACAAAGTCACATTTATTATTGGCGATCTGTACAACTAGAAGCATCCAAACTTCTAGAAATGGGTTGTGTGCTGCCAGCCACTCTTTTACCACACTTTCAAATGTATCGTTGGGCTTTCGTGGGAACAGAGTTTGATGTGACCAACAAAACGGCAATACCTAATGGCGTATTAAATGAAGATGGTATTGGCTTGTCGGCTCTTTACGTGCCCCACATAAGAAGAATAGCCAGATTAATGGATATGAAATACGCTGTTCATTCACCGGTAAGTCAATGTTTTACTTGTAGTATTTAGCTCTTGAATTTTAAACGAGTATTGCTTTGTAGACATTAAACTTTAAGCGGGGCACACATTTAATGCTTACTTGCCAGCAAATCAACTCATTACAAGATCTCTACGGTTTTTTTTCCACACTAAGTGTAGCTTGTCCAAATCCACATAATCATGCCGACATCGATTCCGAAGTGAGCAATTGTCTGCAAGAAATTGAGGATATCCTGTCCAAAGACTTTTTGGAAAAAATGCCCACTAGCACTACGCCCAGGTGAAAAGATTCATATTCACACTTAATTAATGGAGTAGTTTTAGTGCAGGACACGCTTCTACTTTCATCAAAAACAAACAGTGAGTCCAATGAGTGCAATACATTAACAACCACTACTTGTCACTTTTCTACAAAACGCCCTATGACATCGAGCTCCTTTACTAGTTTTAAAATAAAATCATCTACGTTTTTTTCGTCTTCTTCGCCATTAATGTCATTGCCTAAACACGCCTCATCCTTCCCGTCACCACCATCAATGTCTTTATCGTCTTCGGTACGTAACGTTAAATCGTCTTTAAATCGTGGTGCAATTGTTTTATCAAAACCAGAGACCAGCCATCTTCCGTTTTATGTTTAAAAACGTTTTTTCAAGGCCTGTGGACAGCATAATAACAAACAACAATTAACTCAAAATAGTATGTTTACCTTGTTACATTTTGAACATTGTTTCAGACCTACAGCTGCTAAAAAAATCAATTTGTTAAATTTTCCTTCTATTCTCAGCTGCCTATCAAAACAAAAATTGGTTTGTGCTAACAAGTGACAGACAAATAAAAGTAATCAGCATAAACAAAATTATTATCGCCAATTTAAAAAAGGAACAAAGAAAGTTTAATTTTATTAATAAAAACATTGAAATTATTTAAGATATTGCTATTCATATTATATTATTATTGCTGTGAATCTGACAAAAACAAAATTATTATTATTGTATATTATCAAAATAAAATTATACTAAATAAATTGAATATTATTCAAAACATAAATAAAATAAAAGTTTAATACATTTAAGGTCTCGCTACTCATACGTAAATGTTGTAGATTAAACTTTAGATGGTTGTTACTAAAAATATGTATGTAACGATGATTTAAAAAAAGACTATAAATTGTATCAACGTTATTTTCGGGAATACAAAATTGTTTATTAATTTGCTTAGGCTTTGGAAAAGCTAAAGATATTATGGGGGTATCACGTCACAAGTTGCACCCTTGCAAAAAAGGAAAAGTACAAAAATATAACAACAACCACAGACAATTATTTACGCACAACTAATTGTCTGTGGGGTTGTTGTTTTATTTACGCGCTTTTGCTTTTTTGCAAGGGTGCAACTTGTGACGTGAATACCCTTTATATAAATAAAACTGTAAAACGAATGAGAATACAAAAACACTCGAAGTCTTATATGCCACGATATCAAGCTTAGACAAAAACAATAAACAGTGAGTTAATCTTTTCTAACATTCCCCTACAGTTGGTTGGTTTTGTTCCTTCTCGAATTTTAGTGTGTAAAAAGAAAAAACAAATTGCTTATTTTATTTGTTTTCGCAAGAAAATTAAAATATAGGAATTTGCTAGTTCAGTTTTTGCATATGGGCATTTCTTTCTAAAGGTCCACCGTTACCGAAAATTTAAAAGTTATTAAAAGCATATTCTTTTATGATTTTGTTATAGAGAAATATTAAGATTTTATTAATTTTATAAATTCCCCCATAAATTCGTTCACTAAGACGAACAAGCAGACTGCAAAGTTGCAGTCGAAGAGAAATATGTTATTCGGATTAACGGTAATTTTTCATTTTGTTTTAATCATTATTCGGTTACTATGGAAAAAATTTCACGTTCGAAATGTCACGTATCGACACAGATTTTGGCTTTAAAAAAAACAGATGATTTTTGAGTCAAACCAAAGACATTTAAATGTTACATTACTACGTAAAATTCTGAAATTTGTTTACTAAAAAATTGGCTGGTTTCGCTGAATTACGCCTTTTTATAATTGGACACAAAAACTAATTCTATGAGCCCAATTATGAATACAAATTCCCCGGGAGCTTTTTTCCATTTTCTCAATTGAATTTACATAGGAAACATGGGAGAAGGGAGAAAACTCCCGGGGAATTTTTATTCATAATTGGGCTGTATTTTTTCACTTCGAACCACTACTTTTTTTGCCATTATCTTTGACCTCGAATCGCGTCCTCCATAACCTTTAACATAGATAACATTTCTTTCTCAGTGCTTTAATTAAAGGGTTAAAAGAAAGTAAAATTATTTGTTGTTTAAAATGTTTTTGCATACTTGATGCGTTCGACTGTCACGTTCAATAATATGGAATTACCCATATTTATTATCAAAGTTATTTTCGGGTTACAAAATGGTTTATTCATTTATTATGATGTGCTAAATTAAGCTATTTGTACGTTTCATTTAAAAATATTAAAAACAAGCTCTGCCCACGTGACAACATATTAGCTGAATTCACACCGAGCTTGTTAGTTTGTTAGTCGTTAATCGTTACTTTTTTACACGCATTTTGTTTTTGTATATTTAACGCGCTACCGTATTAACATTTAACAAATTAACGACACGGCACCCCTGATAAAATAGTTGTTAGTTGGTAACTCACTACTTACCGTCAGTAAACGTTATTTGTGTCAAAGCATGAGTAATTAAATGGTTGACAATTGTTTTTTTACACTTTCTCATGGCATGTTTTATTTTTTCCAGAATAATAAATTGTGTCAGAACAATAAATCAGTTGTTTTACTACGAAAGTTACCAAACTAACAAAGTTTTAAAAAGGGGGTCGTTCAGAGTTGGCAACTTTAACAAATTAACAAACTACCGAGTAACAAATTAACAAGTTCGGTGTGAATACCACTATTATTAAACACGTCGTTCTTAATTCGGCTTTTTTTTACTTAATATGCTACTTAATATCTTTAACTTGTTTTAATCCGTTAAAATAATATTCCAGAAAGTTTGAGAACGAAGCTATTATTAATAAATATGTTGCCAAAACGGTTAAGCATTGCGAAGGCTTTGAATTGGTTTGAGAGTGTATAGGTTAGGTTAGGTTAGGTTAAGAAGGGTTATGCGCCCAAGGGCACACCTCCACTCGGAGACCAATATGGTCGTCCATTGTGAATCCCTTCAATAAGAGAAAAAAGAGAAGACAGTAAAGAAAATAAGTATAAGATGGATAGAATCAAGAAAGATAGAAAGTTAGTAAGTTGTAAGATCCCGCGTAGAACTATTGGCCCCTCTACAGTCCCCTAAACAGAAACAACCGCACTATTTCCCTGACAAACCCCAGTAGATCCGCCGGACTACATCCAGCGATGCACCAAAGTTCGTCGTGAAACCTATCTCCTAGCCATTTCTGTCTGAGGCCCTGCATCCTGGGACAATGGCACAGTACATGCTCGATCGTCTCCAGCTCCTCTGAATCATCGCACAATCTGCAGATGTCCGGTATGGCGTTGTCCCATCTGCCCACAAAAGCCCTAACAGGACAATGACCCGTCAAGAACCCTATAAGCGTTCTAAGACTACCCCTATCCAATCCCAGTAGAACCCTGGTTGCCCCCGCGTCCAATCTTAGCCATAGTGCCCTGGACACCCTGCAATCCGTTCTGTCCCCCCCGGATCGGTTAACGTTATCACGGAATTTCTCCCGTATCAACCCATAGTAGTAACATAGGGGGGGCTTAACCCCCCTATCCCTTACCGCTAAGTCCAGATTCGAACCCCCTCTCACGAGTTCGTCAGCCACCTCATTTCCATCAACCATGCAGTGTCCAGGTACTCAACACAGCCTTACATTGAATGCCTCCATGAGTTCACCAAGAGCATTCCTACACCGAGCGACCAGGCACGATCGCACCGTATAATTTGTCAATGCCCTCAGCGCCGCCTGACTATCGACGTAAATTGTCACCACAGAACCACCCACGATGTGTTCCAGTATTACCTCCGTCGCCCTCCAGATCGCTAGGATCTCAGCCTGGAAGACACTGCACTCATCGGGGAGTCTGAACGACCTTCTCACCCCGGTGTCCGCTATATATACACCGGCACCAGTGCCGGTTTCCATCTTGGATCCATCCGTAAATACTGCCCACCCCTCAAACAGTCCATTGGATCCACTCCAAATTTCCCTATCTGGGAACTCCACTGGTGGTGTTGCACCGAAGTCCAGGGTCATAGTCTTATGATCCGAAATACTCTGATCAAGCAGACCCATCTCGTACAAAATTCTCGTGTGATCATCCCGCCTAGGTCTAACTAACGAAGACTCGTAAAGTCTATGTAAGTTCCTAGCTGCCACACTCCTCATATAATGCTCAATAAGGGATAGATATAGTAGGATGTCCAGCGCTGCCTGGGGAGTGCTTCTCCTTGCGCCTGTGATGCCAAGAGATGCACTTCTTTGAACCTTGCTGAGCATCTTCCTATAGCTATCCACTCCCAACGCACCCCACCAAACAGTGCATCCATAGGTAAGTATAGGCCTAATAACCGATGTGTAAATCCAGTTTACCATATCAGGCCTAAGACCCCAGTTCTTACCAATGGAGTTCCTGCATGTGTAGTATGCATTGAGTCCCCTTCTCATCCTCTCCTGAGTATTTCTCTTCCAAGACAGTTTACAGTCCAGAAAGTTACCCAAGTACTCTGCTCCGTCCGATAGAGGCAACTCGACGCCATCTAGCACTGGCCCCCTAAATCCCTCTATCCTATACCTTCTGGTAAATAGCACCAGCTCAGTCTTCGCAGGGTTAACACCCAGTCCCCTATCCTTTGCCCATGCCGAGAGTTCGCCTAGCATCACCTGCATAATTTCCCCGATCGTGGACAGAAATTTTCCCCTGACCAGCAAAACTATGTCGTCCGCATAGGCAACAACTTTCCTGCCCATGGAATCAAATGACCCAAGAATCCCGTTAACCGCAAGCAACCACAATAGAGGTGATAGAACCCCCCTTTGTGTTGTCCCCCTGGTAACCCTCCTCCTTATCACATGATCCCCCAGGCTCGAGTTTATAATCCTACTGCCAAGAATGCAGATTATCCACTCCACCAGAAAGTCCTCTACTCCCAACTCCAGCAAAGAATCCCTAATCGCCTCAATCCTAATGTTATTAAAGGCTCCCTCTATATCCAGAAACGCGGCGAGAGTATATTCCTTATGCCTCAGACCGTGCTCAATACAACCCACCACCTCATGTAACGCGCTCTCAACAGATTTACCCTTCAGGTAAGCATGTTGAGCGTTGCTGATAAGGCGGGTCTCAATATTACTCCTGAGATAGAAATCTATTAGCCTCTCAAGAGTCTTCAACAAAAATGAAGACAAACTAATAGGTCTAAAATCCCCCGGTTTCGAGTGGCCTGCTTTACCAGCCTTGGGTATACAAATCACCCTAACCTCTCTCCACCCCCTAGACAGATACCTCCTACTGAGGCACTTCTTGAATATGTTCACCAGCAGAAATGATGCATCGTCTGGAACGTTGCAGAGCATGGCCGGAAAAATGCCATCCGGACCCGGTGATTTATATGGGTCGAAAGTATTGACCGCCCACACTAGCTTCTCCTTTGTGACCATTTCCTCGACGCAGGCGGAAGTATAATCCGATGTCATGGACATCACGTCCCATTGACCGTCGTCCGTACCTCCGGTATCCCTGCACCCGGGAAAGTGCGTCTCCATAAGTAAGGTAAGGGTCTCAGAGCTAGACTCAGTCCATGAGCCGTCATTCCTTTGAATGTAACCAAGGGCCTTAGGGTCCTTGGATAAAATCCGTCGGAATCTTGACAACTCGTTAACATTATCAATGGATGCACAAAACTGCCTCCATGATAGTCGCTTAGCCCTCTTCAGATCCGCCTTATACCTGTTGAACTGCACCCTGTGATTGTTCCAATCCTCTGGTGCTCTGGTAAGCTTGGCCCTGTTAAACAGTTTCCTAACCGTAGACCTTTGAACGTGAAGTTCCCTGGTCCACCATTTGGGCTGTTTACGCCTACCCGGAAATGTAACCGGGCAGGACTGCTCATAGCTTTCCCTTAGGAAAGGAGTCCCATTTTGTCCCCCTCGGGTTCCTAAATGGAGCAACCCCAGGTGGGTCAAAATTCAATGTGAAGGTAATACGACTATGGTCTGAAAATGTACAGTCCTTTGCAACCCTCCAATCAACAACAAGTTGCTCGTCACGGTTTACTAATGTCAGATCTATCACTGCCTGCCTATCTTTATTTCTGAACGTCGCACATAGGGGTTTTTTGCCAATCTAGCCGGACATTACTTTTTGTTTTAGCTTATATTGCTTCTTAAAAGTTATTGAGTGCCCCTAGATCGATGAAACTTGGCAGAAATATGTGATATTGTCATAGGCAGGTAAACCTAAAAAATAAATAAAATCGGACCAAGGAGGAAAATGTTCCCCCTAGAAGAACTAATCCAACCTCTGAAAAATGCAATTTTTTTTAAACTTTTCCCATACTTTTGTTTGGCAAATGCAACTTTTAACGTCGGCGAAAGTTAAAAAACCTAAAATAAGACCCATGAGATCGTAAAATTACACTTTTCGCCCCCCGCCCCCTTTTGAGGGCGGTTACATAAAATAATATTTAAAAAAAATGTAAATATTAAAAGAAATAGATTACTAACGCCTTAATACTATAAAAATTAAATTTTTGAACTTTAATGGGTAGGGGGAGATATCCCTCCAAACACCCCCCCCCCCCCGGAACGACCCTGTAAAATTTTTTTTTTTTTTGCTAATTTCCAAAACATATTAATTTTTAAGATTTTATGTGACTTTTATATATTTTATAGTATTTAATTTATCTGAAAATAATTAATATATTCGTAATAATAACTTATTTATAATAGTAACAGCAAATTTTATTTAAAATAATAACAACTAATTTATTTAAAATAACTTCTCTTTTGCACTAAGATGATGATGAGTGCCATGGTTCTTCTTCGTCTGCTTCTTCAAAATCCTCTTCTCAATCTGAATTCTCTTCAGAGCCAAGTACAGGTGGAAGCATAAAAGAAATTGCTTCTTTCGTAAAGGGTAGTGACTTTTTTTTTGGAGTTGGTCTTATACTAGTAATCAGTGGGTCAGAACTGAGCAAAAGTCTATTTATAACATCTTTGTTACACTGAACCCTCGAAAACTTTCTAGCAAAATTCTGCCTGTAAAGCCGAAAATGTTTATTTCGTGCCTCAGACGCTTCTTCTGATAATAGCCCGATAGGCAACAATGCCTCACTCATTACAGTTGCGCCATGTACTAAAATCTTGTGCATTGTAGGTGTCATAGGATGCCAGGGATATAGAGTAACGTAAAGTTTTGCAGTGTCTAAGCAATAATTGGCAAACTCGTGCAAATGGATTTTGTGACCACTTGTAATTACTTCAATAATAACTTTGATCCGGTAGATGAAATCCAATGCAATTCCAGTTATTTCTGCAGCTAATTCAGGATTGGAAAAAATCGTCTGCTGGTGTTACCATCGTTGCTGTTTCCAAATCCAGTCTTCGGTACATCCACTATTAGCCCTAATTCACTTCTAAATTTTTCTTGGATAGTTTTTTTCCTCTCATTAACAATAGTTTTGTCCTCATCCGATCTTAATTGCCACTTTTTTACTGTGAGTTTATACGATAGGTGTTATATGCTCTCAAATAGACGAATTCTGGCGTGCAAAGTAGATAATCCGAAAGAAAGTGCATCTACGTCTATATCCCTTTTGATTTTCAAATTGTTAAATTCTTTTGAAGTAGCCCCACAAATATAGCACTTCATTGTGGACGTAGTTTGTGTTGCGGCATTACATACTTTTGCATCTATCATTGTAAATACCATTGTATGTTTTATGGAATATAACTTTCCTTCCATTAAAAAATTAGTGTTTTGTAATGTAGTAATGGCATCTTGTACATAATTAATTTCTTCTTGGATTACATCTACAGTTTCTTTAACAAATCTGATGCGAATAGGTCTACAATATCGCGGTGATGAAGGAGTTGGATTTTGCCATAATATTTTCTCCTTTTTTGCACCATATATTAGTCGAAGCGGTACGAAACTACTCTGAAAAATATGAGAATCAGAAGCATCATTTTTCATCTTTTGCTTAAATTGTGCCTGGTGTGATCCATCGCAGCCCCATTTGCTTATTAGTTCGAGGGAGTTGCATTCTTCTATTTGTGAATCACATAAAACATCTTTTAAATATGTAAGTAATCTACTTGCAGTATGATTAAGCAAATCCTGAAGATTTATTTGAGCACATGTTTCCGTTACTTCAAATGATTCTTTTGGAGGATAGCATTCACTTTTCTCTCTCTGCAGAATTTTGTAGCTAGGATAAACCTTCTTAGCGGCACTTCGGATTATTTCATATTGTTTTCGAGAAAGATCAGCTTCTACAAATATAGAAAGAGCCTTTAGAGGGGTTAGCTGTTTTACTTTATCCTCTTGTGCAGCTTTGTATGCTTTTTTTATTTTTGTAGCTCTTGCCGGAGAAGACACAATTTCTTTAAGCAGACCTGAGGCATCTTTTTTTCCAGACGTTTGTAGTTGTGTTTGGGTAGCGTGCATCAATAAATCAGCATCGGTTTGAGTTCGCAAGATTTCAGTTTTTCTTCTCTTACTTCTTTCGGTCAATTCAACAAACGGCTTTTGTAGTCGTTTTGAAGACGAACTCCCAAAAAAAGGTATTGTCACTGTTCCTTCCAGCCATTTGGCATGCATGCTTACAAATCGATCCTTTTTTCTTTGTGCTGAATGCCAAAATATTTTAAAAAAATATTTGAATTTCTTTAAGCATTGATTTACTACTGATATGTCACTATCTCCCTGACATTTTGAAATTTCGCACAATTTTCTAACTAAAAATTGTAATTTCTCTTCAACGAGTTTAGAACTACATTCTTGTATAATTTGGAATAACTCTAAATTCGTATACACTTTTTCCATTTTACTCTCGAAGCTTCAAAATGGTTCTGATAACAATTTTATGCAAAAACCACAATATATATTTAAAAAAACTAAGTACCTAGAGCCCAGATTTGATTTTTTATTATATATTATTTTTGTTGTTAATGATTTTAAAAGTTATGCAAAACAGGTACATTTATTTTGCTCTATTAAATAACGTCCTTTAGCGGCCGCACAGGTGGTTAAAACCCGTTACTTACTGTTTCGCACATCCCTTTTTTTACACAGGTAATATTAGGCTTATATGTAATAATTTAAATAAAAACCATCTACGTACAACCAAAACATTTTATGACTGACGAAAGGGTTTCTATCATATGTACCTATGCAAGATGAGCAAAAACAGAAAAAAGGTAAAAAAATTTGTTTGCTCTATTAAATAACGTCCTTTAGCGGCCGCACATGTGGTTAAAACCCGTTACTTACTGTTTCGCACATCCCTTTTTTTACACAGGTAATATTAGGCTTATATGTAATAATTTAAATAAAAACCATCTACGTACAACCAAAACATTTTATGACTGACGAAAGGGTTTCTATCATATGTACCTATGCAAGATGAGCAAAAACAGAAAAAAGGTGAAATTTTCAAAAAATCATAAAAAAAAATGGCGCAACAACGCGCAACGTTTTTTTTTTTGAATTTAAAAGTAGAGATTTCAAATTTTATCGTGATGTATAAAATTTTTAAGAACTCAGCGGAACTCACCTTCAAAAACCTTTTAAATTTTTTTTTTTTACAAAAAAGTGAACAAAAAAATCGTTTTTTTTAATTTCGTACTAATTTTTTTATCATAAAAAATTCAAATAAAATTTTTCTAAAAATTTTCATAATTAGCTGTTTATATAGTCTTTCACAGAAAAAAAAATTCAATGTAAAATCTTTATTCGTTTATCTACAAAAAAATATATTGTAAACCTCCCAAAACCGTAAAAAGTCAATGAACACGCATGCAATTTAATCAACTTTCCTGGTTTTAACAGTGTCCCAAAACCACAAATCTCAAGCAAAAGACTTGAAAATTCACTATACGATGCAGAACTTTGTTGTCTGTCGAGCTGCGTACTTAAATTTTTCCATTTCTTAAAAAAAATTTTTTGCTTAATGTCCGGCTAGATTGGCAAAAAACCCCTATGTGCGTCGGCGTGTTACCCATATTACAGATAATAAGATTGTTAGTAGTTATAAAATCAAACATTAACTTACCCCTTTTGTTTATGTCTGCACTCCCCCATTGGCTATGATGAGCATTGGCAATACTAGGATTGCACCCCTCCTTCTTGCATATGCCGTCAGTTCCCGCACCTCCGTGCCAGGTGGGTCCTACGCCTCGTACGGCATATACACCGAAGCCAGTGTAAGAGTGCGCTTACCTTTGGCTTTTCCATTTACTACGGTCAAGTCACCGCACCTGAAAAAATGAGAGATGAGAAAATTCAATTCATTCCTCGCTAATATACACGTTCTTACCTTGTCCTCAGTGGATGGGACAAACAGAGTGTATCCCGCAACCCCTAAACCGCAAACCTTATTTTTATTTATCCAAGGTTCTTGGATTAGGGCTACGTCGGTCCGGGTGCTGGTGAGGAAGATTGCTAGTTCGGCTGAGGCTGCTTCACAATGGTGCAGGTTTATTTGCACCACTAACAACCTCTTTGGTCCTGTCATGTTTCGGATCCTGACGTTGCCTAAACCAAACTTAACTCGCTGCATTTGTCAATTGTAGCCCTTAAGAATTCTTGTTACCACAATTGACAACCTTCACTCCCTTAACCCAGTCCGCACAATTGAAGGATACGTCCTCCTCTTTGCCCTTAAATGCTGCCAGCTCGTCGATAAGCCTAGCCTCCACTAACTGCCATAGCTCGGCACTGATCCTCCCATCCGGATCATTCCGATCGATGACAGCCGCTTGCAGATGACTTTCCAGGCTCGTCGACTTCTTCAATCTTTTATTCGATGAAGTAGGTTGATCATCCCCAGATCTGATCCTTAATGGTCTCCTTATTAGAGCCATTAGGAGCTTCAGTCGGAGATGTACCAACCCTCTTCACTGAGCTCGATGACTTCGGCACGACTAGTTTAGAAGGCTTGTTCCTGCCCGCACCTTTTCCCCTATTGGCCTCTCTACGAGAGCCACTAGTGGAATCGGACGGAGGATTACCAGCTTTCTTCCCCGTGTCCGCTGCCTTAGCCACTTTGCTTTCCTTCTTGGGTTTCGCCCCCTTATTCTCCGCAGCTCGTTCCGAAGACATGAGCGCTTTGGTCATCGGGGCAACCCCTACTTACTCCATCTCCCCACTGCAGGTTGACGATGCCAACGGCCCTGTACTCTTTTGAGTAGTGTCTGGGTCGACGATTTCATCCACCTGTTTTCTCCAAGGATAGGGCCAACCAAGTACGGTACTGACAGGGCCGTAAATTCTTTCGAATTTGGCGACGCTTTGTTGGTGCCTTCTCAGAAGGTGCCTATCCCTCGCGGAGAACGTTGAAGGATCTCTCTTCGACATCTTACCAAGATACGCCAGAGAACTCCTTGTTCCGTTCTGCGCCTTCTCCTCCTTCGTTCGGCTGGAGTTCTTAATATCTCGTGGAGGGGCGCTTGGCCCATCCTCCACGGCGCCCTGCCGAACAAGTTGTGGACAGTCTTCTCCCGAGTGTCCCCTCTGATGTCCCCTGGCCTCACAGATGAGAGTGGCAGGCTCTGTAGTCTGACTGTGAGCTGATATATCAATATCGAGCTTCGTGTCAGAGAGCAGAGTCAGCCCCTCTAACCCTTGGGTAGCCCCGGAGTCACTCGATAGTCCCAGAAGACTATCCGCGTATAGGTCGGTCAGTACCTGTCTCTCCTGTTCAATTATGTTCTCATGAACAGTCGAGAGGGCACTCCCCACCTCACAGACCGTGACGTCCGACTGATCCTGGTCAGTCCCGTCCATCGTGTCCTTACTTGTTTTTTGCTTTAAAAAGAGGTATTCATTTTGGTCCCACGAGTTTGCACGTAAAAGACGGACCGAACCACGCAGTGACGGCGTGCGTGGACTAGGCAACTAACGTACAACAGCGCTTTGCCCTGACGCTGAGGGGAGCTGTTAACGACTAGTTTCTTTACGCACTAACTAGCCACCCAGGACCTCTGCACTGCTACCAACCACGTTGTCCTTAAAAGTGCATATTTCGCGCCCCAGCCACTGGTAAAGCCCCCACCTTGCAAGGGGCGAACCCGCGGGCTGACACGCCGTGCTATATGTACTGATAATGGACCGGAAGTGTGCATTCCACTCCCGCCTCATTATCTTGACAAGATGAGTAACCTTTAGTTGCACACCCCTTTAGTGTTCTCGACCTCCCGCGAGGACGTATTCATCACATACATCATCCCAAAAGATCAGAACCGTAGAGTGCACTTAAGCCCCCGCATCTCGACAAGATAGTTACTTAGGCGAAGGTTGAGAGTGTATGGCAGCATCAGATTTCGGTGATTTGTACTTATAAAATCTACGTTGAGAGAGAAAGATTGATTTTCACAAGAAGTGGCTGAAAATTTTATTTCATTGGCCAAAAGTCCAATTTTTGTTTGTCACCGATTTCAAAAATTTTAATTTTATTTAATAGTAAACATATTAAAACTAAGGTAGCCAAAAAATTAGGTCAAAATATTGGTAATTGTGGTTGTGCCATGTTATTAAACACAACGTTTTTTTTTTTTATTCAGAAAAAAGTGTTTTTTTTTTTTAATATTTAATCCGAAAGAAATTATCATTGCACAAAAACTATCAGCGATAATGACTTGCTTGCTTTTTTGCTAAGTTGGTTATCTTTAAAAAGGTAATATTTGCGACTGTTGTGTTATTTATATTTGAGAAGTAAGGAAATATTTTCTAAACTACTATATTTTTGTCAAATTTCAACTTTAGTAAAATAGAACTTTTGCGGACCAAAAGGGACCAAGAATGTGAAACCACTGATAGAAAGATGAAAGTGTTTTCTTTAACCCTGTATATACTCTTGTACCCGTTTGGACCCGTCTGTTTGACACTTTTTTAATTTTAATGAAATTATTCAACAAAAATTTTTAAACTACTATATTTTTGTCAAATTTAAACTTTAGTAGAATAGAACTTTTGCGGACCAAAAGGGACCAAGAAGGTGAAACCACTGATAGAAAGGTGAAAGTGTTTGCTTTGATATAGGGAAAATTGATCGTGATCGAACATAATACAGGTAGTACATATAAAATTTTTTATTAATGTTACACAATCAGAAAAACGTATAGCTACCCTGATTCATCCTTATCCGTTACACTACGTTCACACTAGCGTATTTTAAGTAGTATGTGAAAATATTTCGGACTCAGATATGTTCATGGTATCATATGTACCATTGCGATTAAAAAAGATTTTAGAAGATTCAGAGCCTTCGACTAGAATAACGCAAACAAATGATATTTGGAAAAATGAGACACCATCTTCTACGAAATACTGCAGACCTATTAAATTTGAATTCAAAAAAGAAACTCTTGATGCCATTAACAAAGAAGTTAGTGATACCAAGGCCCAAATTGCAATACTACAGGCATTACAGTAAGATTTAGATGGGCAGCAAATTGAAGTTAGCTACCAATTAGTGCTAACAATGATAGATGTAAAAGTAGGCCAGGCTTTGACTAGCACGAAGGCTGCATCATATGCCATGCAACATCAAGCCAATTTAACCAAGTCCCGACAAAATCATTAGATAATACTGATGCATATGAATTTGGATTATCTCCACTACATGCAAGAATACGACTTATGGAACACATACTTAAAATCAGTTATGATTTGGATTTCGGATCTTCAGGATCAATAAGAAATAACGAAACCAACAAGGAGTTAAGAAGTTCAAAAAGGAAACATGTTCAAGATGAATATCGCAAATTTGGGTTGATTATAGATTAGCCGAAACAAGGGTCAGGCAATACAAATGATGGCAATACTGCAAGAAGATTATTTTCAGATCCAGAAACAGCATCTGAAATAACAGGTGTTGATTTTAACCTCATTTTTAGATTTAAAATAATCCTAAATGTACTTGCGTGCAATGAAGAAATTGACTCTAGAAAATTTGGAGATTTTGCTAAGGTAACTGCAAAAATATATACAACCAAGTACCCATGGAGAAATATGTCTGCTACAGTTCACAAAATCCTTTATCATGGAGAAAATGTCATTAAATATCAGTTGGTGCCACTTGGAGATTTATCAGAGGAAGCTCAGGAAAAATGGAATAAGGATTACAGATTTTATAGAGAGCACAATACTAGAAAAATTTCACAAAATTCCACTAATGAAGATCTATTTAATATATTATTGACAACGGCAGATCCGTTCATCTCGTTCATATTCGAAATCAATGGAAAGTGGAACATCGGGATTTAGATGAAGAAGTCAAAAAACTACTAAAGAACAGAAATAACAGAACAGAATATGGAATATTTGCAATCAATCTTTCAATTAAATAAACAATAATTATAATTCATTAGATCTAAGACAGACATTGTATTAGTAAAAAATAATAATAAAGATTGAGTGGTTGCAATCGAAACATGTCAAGGTAACCTGTCCGTAAACACCTGGGTTCGAGGCCAGATTGAGTCAAGAATGAAAAATTATAATTAAATTTTAATTAATTTTCATGTTGTAAAATTCCTTTCTTCATAAAAATAATTTAATGAAAATTAAATTTAATGAACTTAAGCCTAATTAAAAATATTAAAAATTTGGATTAAAAACCATAAATGGTTCAATAAAATAACCACAATACTTATTATTGTTAAAGCTAAGGCACGAGCTCTATGTTTGCATTTCTCCTTCAAGTTGTGCTGAAAAGGTCAGCAAGAAAAAGAAAGATAAAAAAATTAAAAAACAAAACAAAATATGTACTTTGAACTTCAAGAAGAATTCTTGACAAAAGTACGAAAAAACAGAAGTAAAGGAAGAACATGTAAAATGAATTAAAATAGATAATCATTCAAAGCAAATTTCGATCTACCAAAGGTTAAATACAATTTGGTTTAAGGATTGATGTTTGACTAATGACGTCAGCAGTCGTCGATGGCTGCGAGTGTTAAACGGCAAGCCCTCTGAGGAGATTGAGTGGTTGCAATCGAAACATGTCAGGGTAACCTGTCCGTAAACAACTGGGTTCGAGCCCAGATTGAGTCAAGAATGAAAAATTATCAATAAATTTTAATTAATTTTCATGTTGTAAAATTCCTTTCTTCATAAAAATAATTTAATGAAAATTAAATTTAATGAACTTAAGCCTAATTAAAAATATTAAAAATTTGGATTAATAAACAGAAGGTTTTTTTTATCCACATATGTATGAAATGTTTGAATAAATAAATAAGAATAAATAAGTGTAAACAAATTTGAAAGCAAAAAATTGTTTATTTTTCAGCAATAATAGCAAAATTTCCAGTAGATTTTACTATTTTTTTTTTAATGTTAAAATTTATTTATAGTGTAAACATTTAATTTTTTGAGTGTCCCATTATTACAAAAAATGTTAATGATTATACTACGTGACAAAATTTCAACAAAGTCGTGACCAAATGAATCTGGCAGCTAGTCTTTATGTAAAATTGTCCGCTGAATCCGAATATGAAGTCAGAATTGTCAAAAGTAGAACAGTTTTTGTTTGGCGTTATTTGTGTTTTTAAAAAAGATGATGTGACTGAAATGTAAATATCTTCAAAAATTGTAAACGGATTATGTAATTCTTTCTTTTTAGTGAAAGGATAAAACTTCTAAAATAACCATGGATTGCTTGTGAAGATTGGTCAAGAAATGACAAAGTTACAGGGGACAAAAGTTCAAGCTTCATTGAAAATTTTATGATTTTGTTCAATTTTGTTCTTTTCAAGTTATTTTTTTTAAACCAATGATTTAAAAATCCTAATGTTTTATTGCATGCGACATTAGATTATTTTATTATGAACATTTTGAGCCCAACAAGACAAAGATTGGTACAAAAATGACAAAGCTACGGTAGATTTAGTAAGTTAACCCACATAGAAATTCAATAGTTTCAAGCAATTTTTAATATTTATTGTTACTAAAAATTTAGCTTTGTATATTTATTTGTTGTGGGTTAATGCAATTAATCTTCTGTAACTTTGTCATTTTTGCACCGATCTGGTTCCTATTGGGCACAAAATGTTCGTATTGAAATAGGCTAAAATTTTATTTTTTGGATATTTGCATTTCAGTCACAGCATCTTTTTTAAAAACACAAATAACGGTTATTTTGGAATATCTATTAGGTGTCAAATTCATTTAGTCAAAAAATTGTCACGTAGTGTTATTATTTAAATCTAAAAATTACATTTTTAAATAATTAAAAGAAATAAAAAACCATACTGCACGTTAAAGTAAAAAAAATCTAAAGTTGCACTTTGCCCTTAAATTCTGCAAAACTACTCAACCGATTTTAATGAAATTGAAAGTGGAGAAAGTTTAACAATCTATCTGTCGATTAAAAAAAATTTCACTAAAATATCTCCTTCGGTTCAAAAGTTACAGATTTTTGGCCAATGAAAAACGATTTTCAGCCACTGTGCAACGTGTATTTATTTGGATCCTTTGCTTTTTATATTTTCATAAAATGAATAAAACGTAATTACTCACACTGTGTGAGTCACCTTGATAATTCATAAATGAAAATATCTTTATTGCTCACATACATATAAGAAAGTTTTGTTTGCTCATGAGTTTTTTTATTCTTCATACTCGTGAACGAATGGTTAAATGGATATTGCTTTAATCGCCTTGTGCTGAGAATCACATTTTGCAACAAATATGCGATTACGACTTGATGTCACTAAATTGGTGTGTTGAAAATCGCAATTACAAACAATTTTGTTATTAAAACTCGCAAGCAAAGACCAAAATGACTTCTTAGTGAAATTGTATTTATTAAAAAAATTGAGTATCATGCAGCAGAAATAACAACGTATGTATGTATGTTATTATTTAAACTTATATGTATGTATATATGTTTAATTGATATTCTTTACTTTTTAAATCGCGGTTCACGTAAACTGCAAGACCAAAGATGTAAAATTTTGACAATATGTATAGTTAGCTTAGTTTTGAACAAAATTTGTAAAAAAATTCTTTTATAAATTTCTAAGGTCAAACATTTTTGATTCAAATGATCTCATATATGTACATTAGGGCCATAACTTTGGCTGTTTTCCTAAACGCCTATTGCATTGTAGTAATACATGGTAACATGTTCTTAAATGCAACCATAACAATTTTGACAATGCATTTAGTTCCGAAACGCAACTTTGTAGTTGTCACTGCGCAGAGAAAAGCAAATAGAGCAGTTAAAATAATGTTATTTATCTACATATGTAGATGCAAACAAACAAAGTAGGTAAAAATTTAAGTACACAATGCATCAACACGGTATTGATACATTGTGAACACACGTTTAGGAAAACAGCCTTTTTCACACTTTTTGCGAACATCAAAAACGGCATAGTATAGTCGTGTAGAACATTAAAAGTTATTAATAAACAAGTAAGAGTGCTATATTCGGCTATGCCGAATCTTATATACCCTTCACCATGGTTTGGAAAGAACAGAAGTTTATATATATATATTTAAATATATGTATATATATATATATGTATATTTATAAAATATATATAGTATAGTTTTATTTAATTATTTGCACATGATTGCGTGTTATTAAATATATTAAAAGTTTAATTAATATATAGCACGTTAAGTTTTGATCGAATTTCAGTATTTGGTCATACCGACATCTTAAAGTATAAAATTACCATTTACTTTGGTGATAAAACTTGTAGTCGGGAAGTTCTATGGTTCACGAAAATAGGTATTAAAAAAAAAAACTATATTTTTGACATTACTTTTTTTCTAAGTTTCCGAGTTTTTCTAAAGATTTCCGATATTTTGATATCTAAAACGTATGAATAGGTCATAATACAGCTCTAAAATTTTAGCTTTTATAAAAATGTTAATGTTTTTAGTCCTTTTTTGGAGTATTTTGCACATAACTTAACCATTTTTAACCGATTTGGCAGATTTATATACCAACGTGCTTAAAAATAATATTTCCATTAAATTGGCTTTTAGGCATATATATATATATATACCTACATATGTGTACATATATTTAAGCAAACTTAATTATAAAAAAAAACAAACTTAATTATAAAAAGAGTAACTTTTGGGATTTCAGTATTTGGATTATAACTCAGCCATTTTTTAACCGATTTGACAGATTTATATACCGACGTGTTTAGCAAGAAATTTACCATTTATTTGTGTTATAAAACTTGGACTCGGGAAGATCCATGGTTACCGAAAATGGGTATTTAAAAAAAAAAAATTAATTTTGGTCATAACTTTTTTGTATCTGAACCGATTTTCCCGAGTTCTTTATAAAATATGTTCTACTAAAAATTTCCGAGATTTTGGTATATAAGTCATATCCATAGGACATATGACAGCCCTAAAATTTAGGTTTTTATACAATTTTTTTGTACGGGAGGTACCACGCCCACTTCTCCAATCCCGCCAACATTTTGTAGGGTGGTGTGTATTGACAACCTAAATGTGTGTACCTAATTTGGAAACTTTGGCTCTTACCGTTCTCCAGATATACAGAAAAAAGCAATAAAAATACAACAACAAGGGATTTTTGGAAAAAATTAGAGGCAGTCGTGGTTTTTTGATCATATCTCAGCCATTTGTGGACCGATCTTGCTGAATTTCAATAGCACGAAATGGTGGACTATATGTGACATAAATGTAAAACAACCTAGCCGCTATCATGTCTGGTTTTCCCGGAAAACACATATCAAGGGTAAGACGGACAGACGGACGGACGGACACACGGACGGATATCGTTAAATCAACTTCTCTCCTCATAAGGACCCAGAATATATATACTTTATAGGGTCTAAGATCAATATTGTAGAAATTACAAACGGAATGACAAACGTATATATACCCTTTTCCACCTGTGGTGAAGGGTATAAAAATATGATAATTTTTTCGGATTGTTAAAAAAGTTCACGCAGGGATCGGGTTGAAGTTTGAAAACAACCATTTTATCTCACGGAAATTTTAAAAAATATACACCTGATATTTGTATATATTCCTATACGTATCACTTAAATGCTATTTTGGAATTTGTCCACTGCTTTAGATTTAAAAATTTTCCTACGGCTTACAATTCATCGCTGTTTAAAATTTCTTGAAAGGTTTTAGAAATTTGCTTCCCTGCGTGAGATTTTTTTTGGCAAAACGACGGGAGGCAGGAGTTCTCATTACTAAAACATTATTGGCCACCCTGTGGTACTATGCCAAAAAATTTGTTATTGCTCTAATGTGCATATGTACAACTAGAGTTGTCAACTCTTCGAAGGTCTATATATGAAAAGCGTGTTAAGAAAAATTTTCTAAAAAATTACTTTTTGTTAACTTGTCGGCATCAGCCAAAGTTGTTGACAAAAAGGGCGTTTTTTGAACACTCATAAAAAAGTTATATAATAACTTCGAGGAACAGTAACCATCTAGGGGTAAACTTCTGATAAAAAATTTATTTTTAAAAATATTCTTTTTAATACAAAAATATTATACTTTTTATGCTTGGTGCATTTTTTTTAAAGGCGTAACTTTTTTTCTCCATTTTGGTGCGTTTAAAATTTCAAAGTTGACAAAGCTGCATGTCAACGCATGTGACATGTGCAGCACATGTTTTTATACCCTTCACTTCAGGTGGAAAAGGGTATATAAAAGTTTGTCATTCTGTTTGTAATTTCTACAATATTGATCTAAGACCCTATAAAGTATATATATTCTGGGTCCTTATGAGGAGAGAACTTGATTTAACAATGTCCGTCTGTCCGTTGAAATGGATTTTCCGAAGACCCCATATATGATGGGGGCCAGGTTATTATACATATATGTCTCATATGGTCCGGAATTGTGTGCTATTGAAATTCAGAAAGATCGGTCCACAAATGGCTGAGATATGAGCAAAAAACCACGACTACCTCTAATTTTTCCCAAAAATCCCTTGTTGTTGTGGTATTTTTATTACTTTTTTCTGTATATCTTGAGAATTAGGTACACACATTTAGGTTATTTGTCTAGTTGCTCTGTATTTTGCTCGTACAATGGTGAAGGGTATATAAGATTCGGCACAGCCGAATATAGCACTCTTACTTGTTAATAGTGTATTCTATCATTTGTATGGCTCATTATATCTAATAAAACTGCAAATAAAGTGATTAATTATGAAGCTTTATTAATTTTAGCAGCTTTTCGCATTTTATGGCCTTTTGTATACATATAAGTATTTTGGCTAAATCAAAGAACATGTTATTTTTCTGTGAACCTTAAAATGAATAATAAGAACATTTAAAAAAAATTTATTTAAGAAACGCTTTTCTTAAAAAAGAACATTTAAAAAATGTTTGCCCGCCCCCCCTAGATTTAATCCTGGCTACGCCCATGTATTCGTGTACTGTCATCGGGAATATGTATGCCTGAAAAGTTTCATCCATTTGCATTGAGTAAAAGGCGGTCAAAAAAGCATTTTACCAAAAAAAAAAAATTTGCCCCCTCCCCCAAGATTTTATCCTGGCTACGCCCATGTATTCGTGTATTGTCATCGGGAATATGTATGCCTGCAAAGTTTCATCCATTTGCATTGAGTATAAGGCGGTTAAATTAACGTTACAAGATTTGATTTTCCAAAGTGAAGCTAAAGAAAAGGTTTTAAAAATAGTCGAAAATGCCAAGTACTTCGGCAATGAAAACTAGATTTTTCGAACAACATTTTACAAAAACCGGTTTAAGAAAAACGGAAATATATATAAAACAGTGGCTTTGAATAATTAAGCCCCTTTTTCGATTAATCTATATTTAACATAATACTGTATATTTAACGAAAAGAGACGACAGTCAATTTCATTTTGTTATATAGAATTTTATTTTTGCATATTACGAAAATTTGTATCTTACAGGTGTGTGCTGGAAATCGAAAACGTAAAACGCAAGAATTTTAAAAGTCGTTTTTCAATAAGATTTCTGTAATAAAATAATTTTATGTCAAATATAACATAAATATTTCTCTATTAAACAGAATTTTATAACAAAAATTATAAAAATTACATTAAAAGTGTATTAAAAACAACTTCCAAATTCTTGCGTTTTGCGTTTCCGATTTCCAGCACACCCCTGTTATTCTTCTTTATTAATACTTGAGCATAAGGTCACTTTTATTTCAAACACAATTTTTTGTTAATTTTTATTAAATTTTATAAATATAATATCCTGAAGAAGATTTCCAAAGGAAATCGAAATATCGATATAAAAAATAAACGAACTACATATTGGAAATAAAAGTGGCCTTAAGCGCAAGTATTAATAATGAAGAATAATATTTAAAAAAAGGTCGAAGAAACTAGAATAAAATTATTGAAAATTTGTATCGTAAGTCAGAAAAAAATGAATTTTTGTACAACAGAAAAAATTTGTAACGAAAACTTTTTATATTTATCTTATAAAGGATGAAGTTATATTAGGTTTGGCAATCTGTTTTTTGTTGTTGATAATAAATTAAAACAAATTCATATGTACATATTTCGGTATTTTTTGTTATATTTTTATTTTAAAACTATGGCTGTTAGTGTGTAATAAAAAAAGAATTAAGTAATAACCGGTTGTTTTAACATAAAATGAAATGTAAGGGGACACTGCTTGTAAATAAAAATCGTTTTAGTTTAGGAATGTTTATGTAAATTAAATAAAAGCATTAAAAAATGTAACAGGTACATGACAGTTTAAAGTGAGAAGAATAAAATACATTACAAAAAAATTAATGATACTATTTGTAGCATTGTGGGATTTTCAAAAGATAAGTTAATGTAATAAAAACAATTAAAACTAGTTCTTAAAAATAATATGTATTTTTATAATTTTATATTGGTATTTTAAGGTATTTGATTGCAAATGTTTTAGCCTTTCTTATTTAGTTTATTAATTAACAACTAATTGTAATTGATTTATGTTTTACAAGTCTAAACTTTGGATAAAACGACATAAAAGTAGAGAAACAATTTCAACCACATTTGGACACATATGAATCAACCAATAACAAATTTGTAATGTTTACTTATTTTTTTTGGTTATTATATTACATAATTTTTTCACAAACTACAAACAATTATAGACTACAATTTATATATAGATTAGACATATTTACATACATATAAGTATAACTTAAATTTAAATTTAGAAATAACCATACAATAAAAATACACATTTAAATGGTTTTATAGTTTGGAGAGTTTGTTAGTTGTATAAGTTATTATTACTATTGTTGCAAAACAATGTAGAATTGTATGCACTAAATTATTATTATTCTTTTTTTTAAATTATATTGAGATGAGATTCTATTAAAGTTTTTTTTCTGCATTTAATATATGTACATTTAGTAATTGATTGAGTTTTAAAGGCTGCTTTATAAATAATTTGACTTGTTAATAATTGCATTTTTCCATCCAATTAGTTTTGTTTGCACCCGGCACGTTCAACGGAAGATAATGTGTGTGTGCGCTCTAATTTTATTCTTTACTAGTTTTGTTTGTTGCTGGTTGTTTTCTAGAAAGATGAACGATACATTTTGTATTAAAAGTAGAATATTTGTGTTTGACTTTGAACACATTAAATGTAAATTCGTTGCTTTTGGAAGAAATATAAATTTATCTATCTGGAAATAGTGATTCATAACTCGGCGGTAAATCTTTAGGTGTTTCTTCTCCCTGCTCTTGATGGTTAATTTCTAAGCTATGAACCGGAGCTGATGAAGTATTGCCAAATGAAGGAGCCGTTGGTAGCTCTATAACAGGAACTTCCTAAAAATCGATTAATAAAGGTTTACAAATGTACAATAAGTCAAGAAAAATAATATTTGTTTTTGCTTTTACAAAGAAAAATTTTAGAAAAAAGTAACATATTAATGGGTCTATGAAATAACTCCCACGAAATACGTCCCACTTTTAAAAACGAAATAAGTCCCACAAAAAATTGCTGTTTTGAAAGTGGGAGTTATTTCGTTTTTAAAAGTGGGACTTATTTCGTCAATTGATGGGACTTATTTCGTTACGCGTTTTTATTTTATGTGGGACTTATTTCGTTTTGAGTGGGAATAAATTCGTTTTGTAAAGTGGGAGTTATTTCATACCCCTAGAATACAATTAATAATAATATGTGCGTGGTTTGTTTCATAAAGCAGCCAAATATCTTATTTTTTCCTTGTAAGCACTTGAAAATTTGCAGTGAATGCTGTCTTACAATGCAAACTCACAAAATTGATCAAACCAGTAAACTAGTATGTCCATTCTGTCGTGCAGAAGTTCATGAAACGCTTCAAATATTTATCTGATAAATAAATGATTTTTTTATGGAGGAGTGCGATAGAGCCATGAAATATAAGGCCATTATGGCTTTTTTTCTCATTTTTTTCTTATGCAAAAAGTTATATATTGGACATTTCGTAAAAGGGACAACTATAATTTTTTGTCCTTATCTCTCATGGCTCTCCTTTTTTTGTTATTAATTACTTTATACTAACTATAATAAAAAAACTTTAAAGAAATGTGTACAAATAGGTACCGAACTTAACTACTGGAAAAACAATATTAAAAAAAATTGTTGACGTAATTACGTATGTATGTGTTTTATTATATTTTTAGTAGGAAATTGGAATTCGTGTTCCATGTTTTCTAATATCACCATTACAAAATACAACTAATCCCAATGCCACGTTAAAACTATAATACCGTCTACCATGCACTGGATCTTCAAGCCTGGTCCTTCCGAAACGGTTTCCATATTAATAATAAGAACAATTGATCTGTACTTAATCCATTTACGAATCCAAACGTTGTTACTAGTAGGCGTTCTCTATACGTTCCTTGACCGAAAAAAGAATTAATAATAAATTCTGGAACTCTATCAAAATTTGTAATATCCATTCTTCTGCAAGCTTGCATACGTTTTTCTTTATTATTCCTCTGCTTTGATTATTCATATTATTCGACGTGTTTTTTTCGAAGAGCCAAATACTTCTTATTTGAAATTGCATTAAACAGTGAAAAAGTGGGACTTATTTCGTTTATGAAAGTGGGACTTAATTCATTTAAGAAATATATTATTCAAGGAGGAGTTTTTCATTTTGAGTGGGAGTTATTTCATTTCAAGTAAATTTTTAAATCATTTCATTTTGGTGGGACTTATTTCGCTTTCAAAAGTGGGACTTATTTCGTGCGAGTTATTTAATTTTTTTATGCAATTTTTGGTGGGACTTATTTCGTTTTTAAAAGTGGGACTTATTTCGTGGGAGTTATTTCATAGACCCCATATTAATAAGAGGTTGAGACGAGTTTAAAAATATCTATGTAGTATCTAGAAAGGTCGAGTCGAGTTTTAAAATACATATATATATATATATATATATATATATATATATATATATATATGTATTTAGAAGGGTAGTCGGCCTTTAAATTCTCAAAAATGGTTATGCATTATTCAAAACGATTTAGATTTTATTTTTACTATTTAAAATCTTAAAAAACTCTTTAAATTTAAATTTATGTTTAAAAGTGTTTATACAAATTTTTAAAATTTTTAATTAGGCTTAAGTTCATGAAATTTAATTTTCATTAAATTATTTTTGTGAAGAAAGGAATTTTACAACATGAAAATCAATCAAAATTGTTATTGATAATCTTTCATTCTTGACGTGGCTCGGGCTCGAACCCTGGCCGGCAGGTTACCATGACATGTTTCGATCGCAACCACTCGATCTCCTCAGAGCCCGAGCCACGCCAAGAATGAAAGATTATCAATAACAATTTTGATTGATTTTCATGTTGTAAAATTCCTTTCTTCACAAAAATAATTTAATGAAAATTAAATTTCATGAACTTAAGACTAATTAAAAATTTTAAAAATTTGGATTAAAAACCATAAACAGTTCAACAAAATAACCACAATACTAATTAGTGTTTATACATTTTATAATTTTGTTTTTATAGAAACACCGATTAGAAGCATCTGGAAATTTTGTGAAAATTGAGCAGAAATTTTGATCTGATTGAGGTCGAAATAGAATTTTGTCCAGGGGGTTACTTTTTGTTGCGATTCGAAAGAAAAAACACTTTCGTAATACGGTGTATATAGTTTTTGAGAGGAAGAAATTTCCCCCTATGTTTCTATGTGGTCCTACGTTTCGTCCCATTTTCAATAGGGTTAGTCCTTGTGCCAATAAGAACCTAGGTCCCAAATTTTATCAACTTATCTCCAAAATTGCGACCTGTACTTTGCGCACAAGGTTACATGAACAGCCAGCCAGCCAGCCGGAAGGACATCGTTAGTTCGACTCAGAACTCAGTGATTCTGAGTCGATCGGTATACTTTAAGGTGGGTCTAGAACCAATATTTTAAGGCGTTACACACATCAGCACAAATGCATAATACCCTCTTCACTATTGTGGTGTGGGTATAAAAATATATATCGTAAATGTAAAAAATTAAATAAAGAAGTCAAATTTGTAAAAAGGGTTTTTTATACATATATACAAAGTAATGAAGTAGCACTGTATTCAGAAAAAAAATTACAGTAATCGACGCTAAGGATTTGCAGATATAAGCAAAAATCTGCGCTGGCGTGACGTTAAAAAAGCGGAAGTGGATTTTGACTTGCATTACAAAACCGAATAAGACTGCGAATTGAGCAAGATGTTTTGTATAAAAACCTTTTTTAGTAAACTTTGGACAATACAGATTTATTTTTCAAGCTATAAAATTTAAAAATCTTTGCTTGTTTTAAGGTAAATAGGGGCATTTTCAGCGAAAAGTCTACTTTTTTTTAATGTAACGCCAGATTACAAATAAGGTTGTATTTTCGGACTATGTTGTTCAATCGTTATCCAATTTGTTACTAAATGTAGAGCTAGTCGCGCTTTACACCAGGATATAAAAAAGTAAACTATACATATAAAATTTTTTGAGAAACAATTCAAAATACTTCTGGCGTTACGTTACAAAAAGTAGACTTTTCGCTGGAAATGCCCATATCTGTAGTTTTACTTGGAAATATGCGAAACCGAACCGAAACCGGTTTTAATCATTTTAAAACCGAAACCACGTTTTCACATTTTTACGGTTTTTAGCTCTAGTACCCTCTTATTGATCAAGTGCGATACATAAATAAAAAGATAACATTTATTTAAAATAGTATTATAAAATTTGTTTCGCAAGCCTTTTCTGAAATTACATTTTTTTTTTTAATAAATGGGCTTTTAAGTTTTTATTTACATTTCGTCAGCTCAGAATTGGTTTGGCGCATATGCCAAAAAGTCGGAGTGGAGAAAAACGACAAAGAAGATTTACATGGAGATTTCTCAAAATGTACCCTATATAATCTTTTTATATTTTTACCACTGCTACCGGTATATGTTTTGAAGAAAAATGTACATTTTTTTGTAAAAGTTAGAATTTAATAGTATTTTTTTGAAAATGAAAAATATTGTTTTGTTTTGAAAAAATGAAAAAAGTGGACATTCATCATCGTACAGCCTAAACGCCTGAAGCTAAAGACTTGAAATTTGGACCGGAGGTGGATCTCTCCCCAAATCGATCCACTAAGACGGGATTTTTAAAAATTCGAATGTTTAGGGGGTAAAAAAGGGTAAATTCGGAAACCTTTTATCTCCAAAACTAAAAGAGATACAAAAAACTGTAATACATATCGTTGTTCTTTTGAAAAATTAGTGGACAGGTGTGTGGTACTTTTTTGAAATTCGGCTCTGTTAGGGTAAAACGGGTAAAACCTGAATTTTGGTACGTTTTTGTCAGCCCATCTATCTTTTGATCCAATAAACCTAGAAATAAACTTTATACCACATTCGAAACTTATCACAAAAAAACGAATACAAGTTTGGTACTTTTTCGAAATTCGAACGTTTAGGGGTGAAAATCGTAACTATTTTTGGTACTTTTTTACAAAACATTTTGCATTTTGCAATTTTTAATACTATAATAGGGGGAAAAAATAGTACCAAAATGGGAAATACGGGAAATTTAATATCTTTCTTCAGCTTTTTGGTTCTACAACTGGTATTTTTTAATTATCGTTAATATTTGACCTCAAAACATAAAATTCAACATGCAATGTCCTGAATGAATGCTTTATATCTCAGAAACCACAAAAAATTTCGAGAAACAGATTTTGGATTCAAAAAGGGGGTATTCAAAATATATATACCCCATACCTAACTCAATTTTTTTTTTTAAATTGGCGGTAGGTCAAACCAATTCTGAGCTGACGATTTATATTTATAAGGCCCGTTTTCACAACTTACCGATAGCTAAAGATAGGATTGTATCGGCCGTATAAAAACTGTTCCACTATTGCAACTTTGCTTTAACCTACCAGGTAGGACGAACCTTAATTAACTTTATCGCTTACTTTAGGTTCATGTAAAGTTCAAGTAAAGAAACACTTTTTATCATGCCATTTAGAGTCTACTTTTAGCTATCGGTAAGTTGTGAAAACGGGCCTTAATCTTTCTACCTTTTACAATAATCTTATATGTGAGTAATTTGAGTTTCAAACTGATTTCTTACTAGAGCGGTTGAGAAAGGATTCACATATCGAGGGTTATTTTTCAAATAGTGCTATCAGCAAAATCACAATTTTACAGGAGAGCGAAAAAACTGATTTCTTCGATAACTCTAATGGCCATTTTCTCAATGTATCGACAAACTGTCTGTTACTTAATGTCAACATAAATTTATTGGAACGATAAACTGTCCGTTAACGATTTTGGGTTTCTCAATATACTGACAAAAAACATTGTTTTCAGCTGGCAACGCCACTCAAAATACATGTAAAAGTTGGGAGTCAGCTGATTGAATTTATCTGTACGGCAAATAAAAGGAAAATAAATAACTGGCAGATGAGTGCCGGTTAGCTTTGCGATAAAATCGAAGCAAATGAGACATTGAGAAAACCAAATTTCTTTAATGTGCAGTTTTTCGTTGGGAAAAAAGATAATTGCCTAATGAGAAAATCACCATAAGAGTATTAACTAAACTTTATTTTACATATGGGCAAACCCTACGTGACGAACGCTACATTCGCACGCGTTTTCTGATTGATATATTAACATTTTTTGGTCTTTCAAAAAAGATAGCTTCAACTTATATATAGTATTTAGTGACATTAATATGTACTTACGAATGGCATGTATCATAATTTCATATCAAGTATTTGTTGCGAAATAATTGATCACAAAGTTTTGTGACGCACGATACAAAAAGTGGAAGTAACTTCAAAGGTTGAAGTGCGTTTTCCTAATTTTTAGCGAATTTGGCATGATAAGGTATACAAAATCTTTTTCCTAAAAGAAAGATGACTATAAGAGATTTCTAAACGCACTTATTCGCAGCTCAAAAATTTTGTGATTTTTTGACAAAAGCCGTGAACCCTTTGTGACGCACGCTACATAACGCACGCTACAGTTTTTCCAGTATTATTTTGTTTTTATATTTTATTTATTTTATTTATTTTAACAAAACAAATTATATTTTTTTAACTAATGAATATCAACTTTTTTTAACGAAATTTATATTTTGATAAGTCTGCTGTAAGTGCTATTTTAAGCACAAAAATCACCTAAAATAATGCTAAATTCACGTATAACATTAAGAAATCAGCAGTGGGGTAGGATTTGGTAAAAATTATTGCATTAATGATCATTGAAATACATATTTTTTAATATAAAAATGAAATTATACATTTAGTCTTATATTCCATTAAAAAAAATTCAATTGAAAAATTTTTGGCTGGTGGATTGTTTCTGGGATTTGCCCATTTGTTAATTTTTTTCTTAATTCCAGATATTCGCGCTTATATGTCTGATAGCACTATTAACAAATTTAAATTTTATCGATTTGAACATTGAAATTGGCAGATAGCACTATTTGAACAAAAATTAAAATGAGCTGTAATGAAAACTATTTGAGACTTTAGTTTAAGTTACACGAATTTTTATAAAAATAATTAGTAAAATTTAAAGAAAAGCGTAATCATGTTAACAAAACTCAAAATTAAGTTAAAATTTTACACTTACGTTTATTGAGAAGCAATAAATAATTAAACTTTATCCACGTATTTTAAATTATCATAATAATAGGTTCCCAAATTGGGACATCTCGGGTATAACAAAAACTTAAAACGATCCATTATTCTTTATTTGAGGTGGATGCTAAAAAAATCTTTTAGTGAAATGCGCTTGCCGAGTTCTTCATATTTTATAATTGGTCTAGTATTTTAGAAATATAAGACTCAAATTAATCATAATTTGTTTGAATTATTTTTTGTGAATTCCCATTTTTTATTTTTGATAAAAACACTGAAATTTATTGTTGATGGGATACGCTATTCCTATGCGCATTTCACTGGTTGCTTAGGCCAGATCATCAAGAAACTTCATCCAAAGATTTTAGAAAAACTAAAGATATTATCAGAGTACGGAGAGTTTTATTTTCCACATTTAAAAGAATTTTTCTTTTCGGCTCGCGAGTAAAAAAAATAAAACTCTCGAGCGAGTTTTATTTTTAAGAGTTGAAAATATAACTCGCGAAAAGAATTCAAATTTTAAGAGTCTAAAATAAAACTCAATTCGTAAGTCGAGCTGAAAAGAATTGCTCACGAGTTTTATTTTTGGTTGTACATTTTTTCTAAACTAAAATTTTTTTTCTGGTTTATTTTTTTGTATGCGTGGATAAATATGCCTGCATACTATGCATGAATAAATGTATCATCGACGAAATTCAACAACAATAGCATATGGATAAAAAAAGAAGGAAAATGTTTTTATTGATACAACAAATAACTAATCATGAAGTATAAATAGCAAAGGAAAGAATTCGTGTAAAGGAATGCAATCATGTAATACGTTTTGAAAACATAAAAAAACTATGGTAAAGGAGTTTTAATTTTAAATTGGGAAATATTTACTAACAAAGTATTGAAAATAAATGTTTGTTACTATCAGTGATAAATAAAGCTGAATGAAAAATAAGCTAAATCGGTATTTTAAAAGGGCTATAAAAGGCTTAATCTCACAAAAATAAAACCTAAAAAAGCAAAAACTTTTGTTTTTATTTTAAAATTCATTGTTTTCTTTATTATTAAATAAGTAAAAACACCTAAACATATTTTTCCAGTGCTTAACATTTCTTTAAGACTCCATAACAACAAAACTAAAAGGAGTATACAAATAATATAAGTACCATTTAATAGAGAAAACCCGTTTGAAGAGTTAAACAGTTAATATGTATATACTAAAAAAGTTTACATTAAAAAAGGTATTTTAAAAATGAGGAAACTAGGACTAATTTAAATTCTATCTTTACAATCTATTAGAATCAACTAATTCGGTTGTCACAAAACAATTATATGGTGGCTATTGCAGCCATAAAAACTCTTATATTGATTTCTTTAACTCCTATTTAAAGTATAGTATCGTGCACATAAAAAACTCTTACTGCCTGTTTAATGTTATAAATACAAAAATGTCCGTTAGGGAATCTATATTGCAAACAAATTTGGGGTGTTTTTTATTGGTTTTTTCATGTACATAAATTTTTTCTAAGTAGTTAGAGCAAATCAAAAACTTTAAATGAGTTTATCTCGAAATTGATTTTTTTGAGTTATGCCGGTCTTGCAGCAAATGAGCGATATGTACTTATCTACATGTTTAATCGCGTTAGCCCATATATTTGGGTACAACCATTTCTTTTTCAACACATCGTCTTGCCAACCATTCTTTTTTTAGAGAAAAGTGTTCAGTTGCCATAAAACACGCTTAATTCATTTATTATTGAGTAATAGTGCAAAAGCAAAAAAAAGATTCAAGCCTTTAAATAAAAATATATAGAATATAAAGATTTGAAAGCGGTAAATTTAAATTCGTTTGCAGTTTTAGATTTTTTTATGGGCTTGACTAATATTTCACCCGAAATAAGGCGGTTATGCTAAAACATTTCATCACAACTTGAGAACGATTTCTCCGATTTTCATCAAAACACCTACAAATAATTACGAATAATGTTTCCTTTAAGTCATACGAATAACATTTTTTATGTTTTTCACTGTTTCGGAGTTATTTAGAAATTAGCGGCGACAAGCTTTTTTCATGCAAAGTAAGTAAATAATACTTGTTTTTAAACTCTTAATCATTGTTTATCATTAATGAGAAAACCTGGCTTACGAATATTACGAATAAAATGAGCCATAAAACATGAAAATCGGTGGACAAATGTTAATTTTATTCACATTTAAAGGCAGGTTTTATGAAAAGAAATATGCTACCAAATTTTTAAACATACATACATACTTATTTACATGTTTATGGCTAGCATTCATAATATTATGTGTGCATAACGAACATTACTTCAACAACCTTTTCCCACACGTCTTGCCTTCCCTTCTTTTCTTAACAAATACATACGTATCTATATTTTTACTTCGCACAAGCAAACAACAATTTTTTTATACGAGTTGCTCGATTTTAACTCGTTTGTGCTCGTTTTTTGCTCGAATAAAATTTGTGCTTACGAGTTGAAAAATAAAACTCGTAAGCACAAATTTTAAAACGAGTCGAGCACAAAAATCTTACGAGTCGAAAACGAGCGAGTTGACTCGAATTGTGCTCGCGAGTCGAATTTTTTCCTACCCTGGATATTATACAAATAAATTCGCTTATAAGTTTTATTTGTATAATATCATGTAAATGTTGTCAATTCAAGTCTGGCTTTTATAATTTTTAACTTCTTTTATGCAGCTTTTGAAAATTTAGCTTAGTCTTTCTTACTTATTTTATATTATTACATAACTATATTCTACTCTTTTCTTTGCATGAATTTATTCTAGGATTTATATTGCAACTTTATGTTTATCATAAGTAAACAAATAATTTTTCTCAATTAGTGGGACGTTAAATTGTAAGTCACTTAAACTGTGTTTCAGCCATCATTTTACTCAATTGCAGTTACTTCGGTAATTGTTACTATTGTGTATGTTAGGTAGTGTGTGGCTTGTGCCCCTATTACGGTTTAAAACTCAACTCAGTTGCTAGTGATGAGTTGTAACGTTTTGATGTTTTTGAACTGAACCGAAAAGAGGCATTAATTTATAACCGTTCTGTTCAAACTAATAGAAATTATTTTGAGTAAACCGTTATGACATAAACACAGGCTTTTATTATAATGGTTTACTTTAATGATGTTAATTTTCAATTTAACTCGCACTTAGTCAAGATTTACACGTTTCAACTTTTGATGCTCAACTTATGAGTTTTAAGAAGAGAAAAAGAAAGATGAAACGGGGTTAGTATCAAGTCTAGCTAGTACTCAGTTAGTACGCTTTGTGTTTTTATTCGTAGTTATATGCACGATGGCTGCATGTAAATTTTTTTCTTTGATTCGCTGTGAATAAAATTATTGTTGTTTTGAACCGAAAAAAGTTAAACCGAACTTTAAGAGGGAATTGAAAAGAAGTTGAAGCGTATAAACCAAGACTTAATAGGGCACCACTAAATTAATAAAAACATTTCAGATATTTATGATAGTAATTTAAAAATAGGCAAAAACAAACGCTGTGCACCTATATACCTCCTTATTATTTGTATTTCTTTACAATTACATAAAAATTGTTTTCGAGTTTTATAGTACTATTAAAAGAAAAAAGTTTTAAGATTCTACTAAAAACTTAAAAATTTTTGAGTTTACCCGTTTAGATAAGCCGGTGCGATAAATAACTTACCATTTGGCCATTACTTCTCCGTTGTTGAGACCGTTGTCTACGTTGCCGATTCGTCACAGCTGATGCTTCATGAGCATGCTGTTGCACAGTTATACAATTCCAATATTTCCAACAGATCCAAATGCAAAATCCAACACCCAACATGGTGAATATTAAAGATGTTATAGCCGATATGGCCACGTTTGTTGTATCAATTTCTTCTAAAGTAATGGCATCATGAAAACAAGATACTTCATCACGACATGGGTACATACAATTCGTAACATTGTCACGTACAAAATAACGTGATATACATGTATATGGGTTTGTGGGTTCACAGAGGAAATCTCCTGTATATTTACATTCAGAATGGGCTGTCAACACCATACGCAATTCCAATGGCTCCGAAATCATTTTCCTCTTATCGATATGAATGAGAACACTTACATCTCGATTACGTTGATCGAAAATTAAACGTCCTGCTGGACCATCGATGGAAATATCATTGCAAATACGTTCACTGGGCGAACGGTTGCCGTCGCGAAACTGTATGTAGTCCAAGCATTCATTTTTCACAGGATCATGTCGAAATTTTAAACGCGTTATAACTGTGTATATTCCCCTAGGAGGCCGCTTTGGTTCATCACTATGCACTTTAAACTCACAATCATAACGAATTTTATTCGAGGAGTAAACTCCAGGCATTGTAGTGTTCCACACTTGTGTTATAATTGCAGCCGAATCACGATCGTCTTTTAAAGTCATTGAAGGATCCTTAAATAGTTTAGAAAACAAACGATCTGCACACAAATTATCCTCCAAACGTACTGCATATAACGTTACAAAATTTAATATATATGTACGCATTAAAAGACAAGTTCTTTTCAGTTTAATAATAAGAAACTTACTATTTCTGTAGCCATAGCTTAGCCACCAACAAGTATTTAATATTAAAGCAAATAGATAGTAATCACAATATTTGAATTTATTCATTTTTATGCTGCCATTTACTATTTGAACAGGTGCAAAGTTAAAAGGAGAAAAAATTTCACAGAAAAAATATTTCACAAAAGAAAAAGTTTTGTTCAAGGTATATTTACACAAGGTAAACTCGTTGCTACAACAAGTACAACAAGACAAAAACAACACGCCAAATTGTTTTTGTATTTGGAACCATGGTGTCAAAAAAAACGCAACAATGTGCCTTTAAAATAAAAACACAAATGGAAAAAAAAAACAACACGTGCAGTTCAGAATAATAAGCTGAAACAATTTTTAATATATTGTGCATTCTCAAGCATAAAAATAATGTATTATTGCAAAAAATAATGCATTTAAATGTATTTTGTTTGCTTAGTAATCACAAGAATTAAAATTTCACAAAAATAAAATGTTTTTCACAATTTTACACTTTTTTAATTCAAAATGGCGCGCACTAACCATAAGTATGTAAACAAACACAAGGAACCAACGGAACCAACATAAATAACTTTTGACACTAGGGCTCCAAATGGGGTAAACAGCTGACAAACATATGGGCCAACGAGTTTACCTTGTGTAAATATACCTTGGTTTTGTTAGAATTATTTTTCAGGGATGGTAAGAGGGTTGTTATCGAAAATAAACAATAATGTCAAAGTAGTAAGCAGTGATGTTAACTTTTATTTTTTCATTACCGTACGGCCCTCTAAAAATTACTGTTTTTGAGAAGAAATTACCGTACGCAAAGGTTTTTTTAATTTAAACATTCACAACAATTAATTTACGATTAGTTTAACATACAACCTCCAAAAGAATCTTCTAATTATTATCTGACGAGTAACAAAAACAAAAACATCTAAATTTTTTTTTATTACTTTTTTAAAAAATTTTTGACACGCTCGTCTTTTAATCTTGGAATGAATCTTTTGCGACTCTCTGTAAGAGTCATATAACAATTACTTAATAAGAGCGTTTTTGAAATATGAAAATTATATTGTTAATACAATTTCAATAAAACAAACCGACCTAAGGATCTGTAAAAAAGGATTTTCCGAAAGGATAGTGTTGATTTCGCAAGCTTAAGGTTTGTTTTATATAGGGAATGGTAAATCGATTTCGATTTCAATCGAAAATCGATTTTGTGGTAAAAAAAATCGATTTTTTGCAATCGAATTAACGTATGCAATTTTATACTGAAATCGATTATTGGGCTTTTAAAATCGATTTTTTTATTTATATAAACATTTTGGCAAATTTTTAATTGTAATCTTAATTAAATTGATAAATTATGGGCATCAGGGATGATAAATGAGAAAACCATTATCGTACCATTGAACTTTTAAAATCGTACTTTTTCAGCCCCAATAGTACTAAATATTTTTTAAAAAAATTTTTTCGATTCAAAAGCACATCGCGATTCGATCCCCGGATTTTTCAAAATAGTTAGTTTTCCAAAATATTCAAGAATAGAGGTAAACAAATTGTATTTGATCTGGCCAGACTTGAATCATGCGGTTTTTAGGGTCAAGAAATCCATTAATTTTTATTTTTGATTGCCGCCAGAGAGCGTTTTCATACTCTATTTATAATTTATCGTCTTTTTCTCAAAATGTAATCTCGATTTTTAAGCGAAAATAAAATTTTTAAGCGTTTTAAAATTATGTACATACGAACATCTTCGGATTGCGTTTCCAAATTTATTGTGTTTACAATTTTTCATATGTATTACAGAAACGGGAAAGGAGTAGAAAGTCCGAATATAATAAAATTTAATTAAGCACTTGTAAAATCTCCTTCAAAATAATTCGGAGTAAAATAATATTGGAGTGTGCTACCACTGTTCCTAAATTCTGTTTTTACGTGACAACCATCTTGTTGACGAATATTTGAAAATATTATGAGTTCGTTCCAAAATAATCTTGAATTGAGAGAAGTTCGTCCATTCTACTATGTAGAATTTTTTTTTGCAGAAGTGGTTTCCTATATCCTTCAAATACTTGTCAATATCATCATACTAAATTTAGAATGTGGCGTAAGCAATCGTTCAATGAACAAGTGCAAAATTCTATTCACAATAGCCGAGTTCAGTGTCTGGTGCAAATGCTCTTGCAAAATATCATAGCTGTTTTGTTAAATCCAACAACAAAAAATTGAGTTTCCCTTAGATTTCATAAAAAAGCTACGAAATTTTGCATTTTCGCAGGACTATTTGAACTAAACAATAAACTCCGCTTATATTTATTGGACAGTAAATACTAGTTGCCATTTTATATGTATTATAAATATGTAGGCTTGAAAAATTTGGAAATAGTACCAAATGATTCACGGGGGTACCAGCGTACTTTTTAGTTTTGAATTGTACCAAAAAAAGTACAATTGTACCAACTTTATCAACCCTGATGGGCATGCACAATAGAACTTAAGGCCTAACCAGAATGTGAATAACGTGGCTTAAGCAACTGAGCGAATACATGTAAATCATATGTGTAAAACCATGTTGAACTTAAGGGAACTTTTTGTTAAATTTTATGAAACTGTAATTTGCTTAAGCAAAGTGCGAAACGTATCGCACATTCCGTACGGAATCAATGTTTTTTATTTTGTTTTTGTTTTTTTAAATGTATTTGAGAGGCTTTTTCGTTTATTTTTGACAGTAGCTTAAGTTTGTTTATGCACATTCTGGTTGGGCCTTTATTTTTTTGTGTGCGTACATACGTCTGTAGGTATGCTTATGCAGTTTTCCCAGTTTAAAGTTGTAATTTTACGTATTTACCTATTAGTATCCTTGATATATTTCCAAATTTAATATAAGGGCTCTGTGAGCGATATTTAAATCTAGTTATAAGCTGAGTGAAAAAAAACAAAAAGTATGTAATTTATCCTAACAAATACGAACTTACAAGGAAATGTCTCTGCATCTTTCTGGCATCAATGACATGCAAACGGGTTTTTTAAACTAACTTAATAGTAACTTAGCAAAGAAACAGTCGCCACCGATCAGGAACTACTGTCATAATCCTTTGATATACTATCCATATATTTAGGCTTGTCACAGAATTAAATCCGATCAAAAGTAACTTCGTTTAATATGAAGCAAGATACGAAATCACTTCCACTTTCTATCGGAATTAATTTATGTGAATTTTTGCAGGAAAATTATAAACAGTAGTCATACCTATCTACACACAGTAAAAATCTCAGTTCAATTTATCTAGTAGTTTTCCAAAAAAACACTGGTGTATACCCCTTTTTGATATAAGGTATGAGTTTGCAAATTTATCTTAAACGATTTTAAAATCGATTTTGAGGTTCGTTTAATCGATTTCAAAAACCGTAATAAAAAAAGTCGATCGAAAAATCGAAAATCGATTTTGGTATCCATTTACCAATCCCTAGTTTTATATAAATTGTATAAAAATTAGAAGTTTTAAAATGAAAAATACGCTTGATGCCCCTTTTTAGGTAGCTCAGTAATACGGCTGAGCATTTTTGCGAGCTGTAAAATAATCCCTACATGAGTCTCATACGACTCTTGGCATGCTTTTTAAAAGACTCGTTAGATAATCTCTACATACAGCACAAACGATTCCCTTTACGTTAATACAAGCGTCATTCGCTGCGTTATATAATAATATAACGATCAACATCTAACATCTACCATCAAAGATGTAGAAAATGTGAAACACTCGTTTACATTGCTCACATCTAACATCTGCCATCAAACAAAAATGTCACCATTTTTGAAAAAAAAATTTTTTTAAATTAAAAATGTTTTTTTCTCACAAAAGTGCCAACATTTAAAAAGAAAACTTAAAAATGTATTTTAAGTTCAATTTGTTTAAAAATATAAAAAATACTTAACAAAAAAACATTGCAATAAAAGATAAAACTTGACAAATGGTAACGCTGCTTTCAAAGCAACTTCCATTTTGTCAGTGATGCCACAATAATAATATAACTTATTGCCACTTTTCTAGTGATGACACTAAAATAATCGAAAGATGTAGAATGGAATAAAATGAGATAGGAACATCTTTTAAAGATGTTGAAAGATGTTGTTTTTTAGCCCTATGTATTTCTTATGGAAAGATGTTAACATCTTCGCAAATGGTGGGAAATTGATGGTAGATGTTAGATGTTGATCAGTGTAAAAAGGCTATTATAGAAGAATCTCTTATACGAATCAGCACGTGTAACAGTTTCTCCCGTGCGAGGAATCGTCAACAATTAAAAAATGAGCTCGTCGACGATCAAAAACACTCTTTGTAAGATTCCCAGTAGACACCTATACGATTGAAAATGCTAGCTGGGATGAAACATTTTAATGAAAATCTTTGCTTGAAATACATTTTAAACAAAAATTATTGTATTTTTTTATCAATACGAAAGTAAAATACTCAAATATATGTAAATAAAATTCTAACGTTGCTAACAGACTGATTCATCTTCGCACAGCCTAAACGACTAAAGCTAAAAAGTTTAAATTTGGACCGGAGTTGGTATCGTTCAACTAAGGAAGAATTTTTTAAAATTCGAATATCGCAAGAAAATATTAACTCAAAATTTTTTTTTTTAAGTTTTGGAAAAAATTAACACGCAATATTCATATCTTCCGCTGTAAAATATAGTGCCATTTCGACATCTTATGATGAAACGATTGGTTAAAAAGTTCTTTTTCATATGCCTTCAATACAAAATTAATTCATAATAGTTTTGCTTCTACTGAAAAGTTTTAATATGTACTATAGTTAAATGCATCACATTACGGCTACATATTTTGAGTGCTTAAAAAATGGTTGTTTTTGAAACAAACAAAAAGTTTAAAATAAAATGAATAACATACAATGAGTTATTAAATTTTTTTAAATTTTACACTTATCATTTGCAGAAACATAACATTTTAAATTGTTTGTATAACATTCATCTATTTTTAAAACTGCCGTTGAAAATCACCTCTCAAAACGCAATCTCAAAAATGCTTAGTAATCTGCTTTAAAATGAGTTGTCATTTATCTGAAATTTCATTTCTCTGTACGTTTGTTTATGGCAAAGATATTTCACAAAAAAAAACAAGTTACGGACATTTTCACCAAGTTCGGTTAAAACAAACTTTCAATTAAAGTTCCGGCTACCAATATGTTTTGACACCTCCACAGACAGTTTAATTATTTCAGGACTGATATCTATTTATTATTAATTTATCGTTATGAAAACAGACATCAGCATTAAAATTGGTTGTGGTTTAGACATATATTAAATTATTGACCGACAATCAGAAATGTGTATGCTTTTTTTTTTTTAGCAATTTTAACTAGCTTGAGTAAAATATCATGATTCGGTACAGTTTACGCCGAAATTAAATGATTTTCAGGAGGGGAATTTCTATTGGAGCAATGTTAAGTTATGAACTAATCATCCAAAAATTCTGCGGAGTGATTTCTGGCAAAACAGCGGGGAAACTAGTTTTACCGTTTACAGTGAATTTCAGAAGGCTGCTAAATATGGGATCTAAGGCAAATTATGAACCGTATAACACAAAATTCATAACATTTTTTCTTGCCATATGAAACTAAGTTGGAAGAAATTTTACCACAATAAACCACAATAAATATATCTGCTACGGTTTAAGGCGTATTTAAATTATTTACCAGAGTGGCCTTTAGTAAATTATGGACCGATCATCACGAAATTTATTAGTGCTATTTCTAAACCTATGAAACTGTGAAGTATTCAATTTTATTTTGATAGGATTATCTATTACGGTTTTAGGCGTACTAAACTGTTTTCCGAGAGTAGTGTTTATATAAGGCCAAGGGTTAACTATGGACCGATCTTCACGAAATTTCCCAGTATCATTTCTAGTCCTTTAAAAATGTGACGTACCGATTTCTATTATGATAGCTTTAATGATTACTGTTTTAGGCGTGCTAAAATGTTTTCCGGGAGTTGTGTTTATATGGGGCCTAGGGTAAATTATAGACCGATCTTATGAAATTTTACAATGTAATTTCTAGTCTTTTAAAACTGTGACGTGCCAAATTTTGTTTTGATAGAATTATTAATTATGGTTTTAGGCATACTAACAGTTTTTCGAGAGTAGGGTTTATATGGGGCCTAGGGTAAATTATGGACAAATCCTCACAGTGTAACTTCTATTCCTATAAAACTACGTCGAGCCAAAATTTGTTATGATTGCATTATTAATTAGGGTTTAAGGCGCACTATACTGTTTTCCGGGAGTAGGCCTAGGGTTAATTATAGACGGATCGGCACGAAATTTTACAGCGAATTTCCAGTCGAATAAAACGAATTTTTGCAAAACCTTATATCATTCCGTGCATTGTTCCATTATTATGTTAGTTTTTGGAACAAAATTATAAATTTTTTTTAGATGGTAGTTCCACATTTTGATTCATAGCTCTATTCAAGCTGCTTAGGATAACAACAAGCTTTTTTGAGTTTTTCGAACGTGAGCGTGTTTTTAACAGACGGACATGGCTTAATCGACTTAGAATTACTCAAGGAGCCAGAATATATATACTTTATGGGGAGATGAATAATAAAAAAGTTTCACACGGAATGACAAACTTTGTATACCCTCTTCACAGCTAATTGTGGTGAAGGGTATAAAAACATTTAAAAGAACAAAAGCTGCATTAAAAGTGCAGCATAAACTAAAAACTAGTTTTCTAATAGGTATTATTGAAAAGTATTAGCTTGACAAAAATAAAATTCGTAAATTAAATTTTATTTAAATAGCATTGCATTAATATTTTAGAGATGTAAACCTAATAAATATGTATGTGAATAAATGCATATTATGCAGGGTACCGAATATCAAACATCAAGTATTCATGTATTTTCGTATGTTATTTGCATATTTTTTGCACTATTGTTGAACAAGTGCGATATACATAGATATAATAAAAAATGAAAAAAAAGAAAATATATTAGAAATCAATTTTTAAAGATACTGTAATTTTAAAATCGTTTTCCATCATCATATACCTGAGTAATTGTAAGCAAACTAAAAATATATTTTTTTTAATTTCCCTAAAGAAAATATTTAAATATAGGAACATCTTTGCAACTTAGAGGGCTTTTGTTAAAAAAAATTTATAGGTTCACAAGGCTTAGGACAACAAGGTTCTCTCTTACATGTAGCTTAGGTACATATAGAACATTGTTATGCCAAGGTCGCGATATATTAAAATGTCTAAAAAAAATTCGAAATTTTTAATTTTAATTAAAAAACTGTGCAATGTTGCTTTTGATTGACAATTTTTAAATAAACTATATATGTGATCAACAAAAGATAAGTTTAGCTTTGTAATTTATTAGTCTTATTTTACTATTATTTTATTAAAACTTCACCTACAAAAAAATACCATATAAAAAATTTTGCATAAAATATATAATTTTGCTACATATTCATAAAAAACATTTTTGACTTACTTAAGCGGCCCATACACTTGGAATATTATTGTAAATAATATTTGCCATATTATTTCCATTTTGTCCTGCCCCTGAAAATTCTTAAAAATATGCCCTTAAAAAATCAAAAATAGCTCATTCGGAGACAAAATATTCAACAATTTCATAACAAAATTTAAAGAAAACCTAAAAATAGTATCGCTTACGACCATATTAGGTTAAAATTCATGTAAAAGATATTAACATCCATACGGATTTTTGTTTTAAAGGGATTTTAGAATCGGTCGGTAAATTGTTAATTAATGTTAACATTTAAAAGGAAGATAAAGCTATTTAAGGATGGGAGCTTTGGGCAAATGTGAACCGATTCAAAAATAATTTAATATGCAGTAAAATATTTTTGGGGCGAATTTAATTTTAATATGTACCATCATAATTAGATGTCTTACGGACACAAAGAGTCTTATTTGGAAAGAAGTTTTTATGGCGAATATATAAAATTATAGACTGATTCTCACCATTTACATAGACTTTGTCCATATTTGATCAAATTATTAATAAAATTGGAACTTGTACTTTACGCACAAGGTTAACATGGACAGACAACCAGCCAGACGGACGGATGGACATCGGTAGTTCACTTTAAAAATTGATTCTGAGTCGATCGGTATACTAAAAAGATTGATCTAGATTTCTATGTATTATACACATAACATTTATCCTAAATGACAACCTATTTTGTCTTACAATTTTAGAGTAAAAATTAAATGTACATAAATGGCGAAATTGAAGCAACATGTTGAGTATACAGATAAATCTGTATACGTTTTTAAAACAGAAAAGCCATTTGTTAACCAGAATTTGGGGAAAAAAATTTATTTGCTGCCTGCAGATCTAATAAAAATGAACATGTAGCAAAATAAGCCTTAAAAAGTCAAAATATGCGCTATAAACTTAAAAAATGCTGCAAAAATACTTGTTTAACTAAATTGTGCACAAAAATGTTGTAAACAGTAAAATATGCACTAACAAATCAATGCCAAAATTCTAAAAGGCTCCAAAACGTATAAATATATCGTTTGTGTCTTCATTAGTCGCACAAGGTAAAACATGCAATTGCATATTTTTGGTTTCCCTGGTTATAACTATTAAGTCCTTGCTTTTCGTTGTGCAATAAAAATCAAAAGTACATTGATTGTTGCTAATATATTTGCCACCTACGAATATCACTACACATTTGCGATATAATTGTACAGTACGTAAAATTGAACAATTTTATTGAAGGGGTTATTTAAAATAGTTTCATAGGAAATTTGTTCAATAAATCTTTTACAAATCAAATATATTTTTTATTTTAATATGGGGGTAAGAATCTAACCACAGAGAAGACTCTGTGTAACAAACCTTTAAACTTATTGTGCGAAATAAAAACAAAGTTAAAAATAACTTTGTAAAATTTTTTTAAATAATGACACGGCATAATCGTGGATCTTTTCAATCCGCCGACTCAAATTTTAAAGTTCTATATGAACATGCATTATGTTTAACTAGATATAGATATGCACATACATATGTACATACTTATAAAACACTTTCAAGCTCTATGAAAAATAGTTGACTTTCTTTGCATTCGAGGCAGACGTTGATCTTTGTTAAATGTTAATTCAATTAACACCTTTATGTAGCAAAATTTATAAAACTGCCTTGCAACTTTATCATAAACAGTTAATTGGTGAACAACTCTGTAAGGGTAGCAGTCATATTTTTGTATCGGTGTCGCGAAAAATTTATTAATACAAAATGAACCGTTTAGTAATTTGTATAATATTCTTCATTTGTTTAATTTGTGTTTATGGTGCTAAGGCCAATAGTAATTTTTATGAAAATACCACAAATATTGAATCAAGTTCATATGATGTAGAAAGTCGAAGACGTAAAACTGGACACTATTTCTTATGTAAGTGCTTACCATAGGAAACAAATTTTAAATGAACGATTTGTTTCTACAAATTTAGATGCAAGTTTTAAATGTAAAAAAAGTTATATTACTAAAGTAAAGTTCTATCCCTGAAGTCACCAGTTTCATCGACTATTTTGGTTATTTGCTATAAATTCGTACTTTTATTTGTTTTTTATAATATAGTTTCTAAAATAGTACCGTTGACTGTGACAATAGTGAATCAGAACAGATTCACTAGTGACATTTTCTGCAGGGTTAGTTACACATATTTAAATAGGTACATAATATAAAACATCTTAAAGCCAATTTCAACAAGTTCAGTTGTAATTAACTTCCAGTTATAACTGGCAAAACGTACTGTTAACTGGAAGTTAAAGTAAATGTTAGTTTATTTATTTATTATATAATTTTTTAATATAAGATATAAACCGTTTTTTCTGGCAATTTTTACTCTATTAAAAAAGAAAAATTATTAATGAATCAAAATATTTTGTTCCACTGTAACACATTTTTATTGTATTTGTCAAGGCGAATTCATTACAGGAAATCTCGGTATTACAACTAGGCTTGCCAACCGTACTTTATAATAAAGTATTGTACGTTATTTCGAGTAATTGTACTCTTTACTTTATGAGAATAATAAAGTACGCGAAAATACTTTATTTCGCATGGTTAGATTTATCTAGAATTCAAAATATATTCAGGTTATATTAGTCTGGGTTTTATTAGTCATAAAAGTATAATACTTATTGTATTTTAATATTAGTCAGGTCCATTTTTTGATGTTTTTTTATATTGGCAGGACGATTTTTCCAAAAAAATAATCTGACAGCACTTTTTCACTTACTTGTTTTGTTTGAGTACAATAACTGCCTGTTTTTAAAACACAAGTGCAAAACTATATTAAAATTACTGCCAGCTTTTTGATTGCGAGAACAAAAGTGACTCGTTAAACTAACATTTAAAACAAAATTTCAAAATGTCCATTCCTTAAGGGGGCTGCCATACAAAATGTTTAAAACGGACTAAAAATATATTGAAGAAAACGTACCATAACAGCCAAGGAGTCGCCTAAACAATTTCTCGAGACATACTTGTCCCTTATCACCACTTCTTAAGGGGGCTCCCATACAAATTTTGCGTTTTATGAAATATTTAAATTAATTAAAATTTTTCGACTTTTGTGAATAAAATCAAAAGTTCTGAACAGATTTTAATCATTTATAATATATAGCTTGTTTTGTTTGAAGATTTGTTTTTTATATGTCAGGATTTGTTATAGATTTTGAACAAACAAAAATTTCGAAATGTTGCTAAAAAATCCTTTTTGTTGCAAAAAAAAAAAAAAAAATATGTTTCTAAAACGACTGCGCATGATAAAAAAAAATTTAACGTTTAAAGGTAATTTTATTGCGATTTTCGTTTTTTTTTTTTGGTAATTTCAGTAAGCTGAACCGTTTTTTAACCGGTTTTGGATTCAGCGTACCCGAATTAGGTTAAAGCACCAGTTGCCCGGCTTGTCTCAAAAAAAGTGTCAAATTCTAGTGTAATTTTTTGATAAATCTTGCGAAAAGCAATAAAAAAACGTTTTTTAATATAACAATAAAAAGAAATTAATTGTACTTTATATTTATACTGTGTCCTTTTTTTCTTAACCTTTAATAATCAATGTACTTTAATTGACACAAAAAAAGTTGGGAACCGTAATTACAACTGTCAAAAACATATTGTTAACTGGAAGTTAAAGTTAAGTAGGGAAAGAAATTTCTGTTTCATACACGATTCAATTCAATTGTCAACTGAGTCGGTTGTTGTCCAAATCAAAGCGCGTATGGCCTTGTCAGTTGATTAGTTTGACGGTTGTCGAGTTGGTTGAAGAAAAATCAAAAGATTTTGATTTTTTCAAGTTGACTACTAAGTCTTTCAATTCGATTGTACCAAGGTATATTGTAAATATATGTGTAAATATACCTTGGATTGTACTGTGTGTGCTCAAGTCTCTTGATCAGCTGTCAAAATTAATTTTTGTAGTTAAGTATTTAAAAAAATGTCTTTTATTTCATTAAATTTTAAAATAAATTTAAAATCTTACAATTCAGTTGATGAAGTTGTCAACTAAGTTGAAAGACTCAGTTGACAACTGAATTGAACCGTGTATGGGGCGCATTATGCAATAAAGAACCCTACAAGAAATGATTGAGCGAGTAGTCACATTTTTCATTTTGGTCAAGGCGCCTTGATTTTGGTGTTAATGTGACCGAAAACTTTATTTCGGTCATTTCTTTCTATCATTTTCTTAACACCAAAATGAAAAATGTGACTACTCGCTCATTCATTTCTTGTAGGGAATTGTTCAAGGCGAATTCAACTAATTCGCCTTGGGAATTGTTTAAATAAACAGCAAATTACACATGCTCGTTGAATTTCAAAATACGCATTTAAAAAAAATGAAACGAGAAAATCAGAGGTTACCATAGTAAGTAGTTGTTTAGTAAGTCATAAATTAAAATTTTGCACATATGTATGTACATATCAGTAAAATTTTGAAAAAATATATTTTTTTGAATACACACATGCATATGGACATTTTTACAGAAAAATCTATTTTTTGTCACGTTACGTCAGCAATTAAGCTTGTTTTTACCCCCATATTGTTTAATTAATTTTTAATGCAATTAAGTTTTTTTTTAACGATTATGTGGGGTCTAGAGGAAATACAATAAAGCTTCGTTCACAATCAAAAAACCTTTTCCGTTGGTTTTCATAATAGAGCAACAATTTCTTTTGCAACCACACACATTTTTCATTAAGAAACCGTTTGCAAATTTTAGCCACAACAATATTATGCATTTATTATTATTTTTACAACATTATGTTGAAGTTTTCATTAAAAACTAAATAAAATTGTTGCTGAAGTTAAAGTGAACTTTAGTTACATTTTTAAAAAATATTTTGTTACATTTTTGATCTAAAAATGAAAGGAAAACACATACATACATATACATACATATGTATATGTATATATTTTTTTTTTTTGATTTTGCTTAAAACTAAAAGTTTTTGGCGAACGATTTAAGTTATAATGCCAGGGTATCACACAATTTTTGGAGCTTTAACAGCAAAACCTCGTTACCTAAACCTTCGTATAGGAAGGCGAGAGCTTCCAGAAACCGCTCCAGAGTATTTTGGTCTCCACCAGTAAACGTCTGAGTTATTTCCTTCGTACTCCACCAGTAAAACGTCTGACAAACAAAAACGACCTGTTTGTCCTTAAGAAATAATGACAAAAAGCGCGAGCTGCTTCTCCACTCAAAGCAGTTTTACGATTGAAGGAAAATATATGAAATACCTACTTTGAAAAGAAAAAAGATGGAAGAAAAAACGAAATTGTTGCTCTGATTGTGAACAAAGCTTAAAGCATACTTATGTACATATTAATTACTCTGATAAATTTTAATACATTAAAGAAATACCTACATACATACATATTTTCGATTTATTCAATTTATCTAATCTTTTCATTTGTTGTTATAACATAATAAGCCACCCGAATTAAAAAAATGGGGTTATGTATTTTTCCTATTGTTAAACAAATTTTCATACATAATTCGTTTCATATACCTTTTATAAACCTGTTTTATTTTTTATGAATAGGGGGGTTAAGCTATTCCGACGAAAAAAGATTTTTCATTTAATGATTTTGTTTATATGATATATGATTTTTTTTTAATTTTAGAGGCCTTTGCCTCTTTGCTGCAATTGCCGTAAAGTTACATTCTACGTAAACAGGTGCTTGGCAAACTTTTTGCGAATAATTTAAACATTAAATTTAACAATCATGTACTATTGAAATTTGTGTTAATAACTTCTTTAAAATTTGAATTTTTTTGTTTTAAACGTATTTGATAAATATTTCTTTAACTTTCATTGGTGTCGTCGAAAAATGCTTGTCGACTAAAACAGAGTCAATTCTACTCGACGCACATTGGTACGAATCTCGAATCTAGCCGAAATAGCCAAAAATTACTTTGATAACGAACAAGTCACAAATGTTAACGTTTCAGAAAGGAAAAAAACAACAACAAGGGATTTATAGGTCAAATTGGAGGCAGTCGTGGTTTTTAGCTCATATCTCATCCATTTGCAAGCCGATCAGGTTGAATAGCGAACTTAAACGGAGTATATTGGGAACACAACTTCAGTTGAAATACAACACAACTTTAGTTGTGCCAGCAGCGAAATCAAGCGACGCCGCTGATGTTAAAATATAAAAACATTTAAAAAGTAACCGTTATTTTTTAAGCAAAAATAATTTTTATGTTCTAAGCAAAAAATAAAACTCAAAAAAAATTTTTATTTCCTGAGGAAAAAAACTCGAAAATAATTTAAATTTTCTGAGGAATTTATAAAAATCTAGAAATAAATATATTTCTGAAGAATGAATAAAACTCAAAAAACTACTTTTTGCTGAGGAATAAATAAATCTCAGAAAATAACTTTTATTTTTTAAGTGAAAAATAAAATTCAAGAAATAATTGAAGCACAGCCGCGAATAACGTTGTAAACGCCACATTTTGCAAAAACTGTTTTTTTTTGCAGATAACCGTTGGCCTTACCCTCTAACACAGTGTAAACATCAAATCAACCAAAACTATGCACCTTAACGCCTTCAAAATGGCATACAAAGTGTCAGCTAATGGAAGAACATTGCAAGTTACTAACAAAATGAAGAAACCGAAATAGTTTTGCAGTGCGGGATAATGTTTTAAAAGCATTTTGCATAAAAGTTGTTATTATTATGAATAATAGAAAAAAAAGTTTTTTGAAACAAATAATCCTGCCGGTCAAAAAACGTTTTTTTGCTCTCCTGAAAAATTATTATTCTGTAACTAAAAACGTTATTTGCGGCTGTGCTTCAATTATTAAAATAAAACTTTTAACCGTTGCGGGCTGTGATTTTTTTTTAATTTATTTAATTTAAGCCTTTAAAGGCCATAATCGGTTACAAATTTCTACAAATGTAAATAAATTAATATGTATATGAATGTATGTGTGTATGTACATATGTTTATATAAAAATTAAAATTCATATTTCTTCTTTGATAATTTCATAACAAATGAAGTACTTTCAAAGTTTCATAAATTTTATCATCACGATTTGTTTATGAAGATTTCATTCAATTAGTATTAACAGTTTTCACTTTCAATATTTACACAAACAAATACAGCGTGTACGTGAAACTAAAACATTTGAATTATGGTTAATATTTTAAGTCAAAGTATAACTTTTAGACTTTGTATGGTTTATTTTAATCTGTTTAAAACATTTTATGTTTTCAGACCCCTATCATGGCTGGTATGCTTTATCTTGGATTTATTGGATTAAGGTTAAACTTATTGTTATAGCATTCTTTGTGGGCACTGCATTTATATGGGCCATACAGTATATGGGAAAATTTTATCGTACTTGTCCAAATGTGGAGCACACATATTACGGGTAAGTGCAACAAAATTTACAATCTTTCTCTATTTAAATATATTGCATATGTTTTTATTTTGTTACAGGCATTATAGATCATTAGAAGATCCAGCCATCATTAGATTTCTGCAAAATCTTAAGTGAAAATTGCCCATCTATTTTCTTAAGCAAATAAGTTTTCGTTTGAATACTGTGTTAATTTTTATATACATATTTTTATATATAAGTACCAGGTATGTTCATTACTCCCCGTCTACAACTGACATGAGTTGCTGTTATAACATGATGTTATAAAAGCGTTGTTAAAACATTTGCATTAACAACCGTGCTATAACATGAGAAAACCTCTAATGCTGGGTACACACTATGCAACACATTTACGCAATCTAGTGAATTTAATTCATTTTCATTCATTCCATATTGCATCAACATCAAAACGCTTTGATATTTTGAGGTTGCATTGAAACAGATTGCATGTAGATTGCACTGTGTGTACCCAGCGTAACATGATGAGTGTTAATGTTAAGCATTTCATGTCAGTTGTTGACTGTATGTTTTTAGGGAGAGTTGTCATTATTTACCCATGTAATGTCAAATTAGCTTATTTGATGACGCTTGTTTTAATTTGTTTCCTTTTTTTGTTTGACGTTTTATGGGTTTCAAAATTGAGAACAAAATTTCTAATGACTATACCTTGTACTTATTCTACCATCCCACGACAATTGGTTCTATGCACCGTAACATAGCGTCTTCACCTGACAATTTTTTGTCATACCAAACGTCAAACTTCATATTAAAAAAACGCTGACAAAAATTTTCGAGTTTTTTTTATATAGACTTTGACGTTTGGTATGACAAAAAATTGTCAGGTGAAGACGCTATGTAATGACTTGGAGTTCAAAAAACACCGATCAAAGCAAGGTATATTTATAGCAGGTAGCTCGAAAGCCAGCTGGTAATTTTTTAGTTGCTTGTTTTGTGATACGAACTGTCAAATGTTGCTGAGTAAACAAGTTTTTTGTCTTTATCTTTTGTCTTTTTTGTATCTTACCAACCCCTTTGCTGTTTGACAGTTCGTATCACAAAACAACAATAAAAAGCCCTGTTGTTTGTTTTATTGTACAATTGTTGTAATCTCGCGGCTACCTGCTATAAATATACCTTTACTCACTAGTAAAAAACAGCTGATTTATAACAGAACAGAACGTACAAATTAATCTGCCTTCACAATTATGGGCCAAACCACAAAGTGCAAAACTGGGGGCAAATTATGGCAGTCGTGATCGAATTAGGGTTGCCATACGTACTGTTTTAAGCAGTACATGTACTGATTTTTTGCAATTGTACTGTTTTATGCACAACTCCTAAAACAGTACGCAAATGTACTGTTTTTACACTTTGTACTGTTTTTTGTACTTTTTTTTTGTTCAGTGTACAAAAAACCTACTAAAAACACATTTTTATGATATCCAAATATATAAATAGCTTAAAAATTTTTTTGTGTTCCAAACAAAAAAATTCTAAAATAATACGAGTTTTTACGCTGTGGTCATTGTTTTCTCATAAATACACAGTAGAAATCTAAATTATAATGAGTGGCTCGCAGCAGTAGTATATTTTCATATTGTTATTTTTAAGACATATGTTCTATGTATGATTTTATGGCTACCTCTTCCAATAGTATTTCCCTTTCCACATCTGAGAAAACCAAAATCCAAAAAAAAATTTTTTAAATACTAAATAAATACATACTTATTCCAACACAATTATATTAAATTTTTAGAACTTTTTTAATTTTCGGACATGTTCTGAATATCGAAATCACGTGAAATTTAAAACGAACAAATTTGGAAAATTCTCCGTGCGTAAAATTTATTAAAATTCCTAATACCTTTGAGGACCACTTTTCTTTCCCTAAACTACTGAAATAAGAAAAAGATAAGTTAATTTTTACAAAAATTTTATTGAAAATATTCATCGTTTTCAATTGCACTTGATTGTTTTACAGACAAAAATTTTTGTTTTAAATTTTATTGAAACTTGTTTTTTTACTATTTAAATATTTTCAGATTTTGTTAAATAAATAAAACTATGTATGTTTTTTGGATTTTATAGATTAATGGCCAATTTCACCATCATTATAAATGTTAAAAAATCTATTGTTTTAGTAATAGTTAATTTGAGCTGAACTTGGTAAAATTGGCCGTAAATAATTTAAAAATTGTTTGAAATCGGAAAATTAATTTAGGAAACATTTTCTCAAATTCTATATGATTTGTGCAACTATGTGTGTGGTGAAAATTGCTTTAAATACGAATATGTATCACAAGCAATGAGTTAATTGTTTCAAGCTAAGCTCGGCTTTTCTCCTTTCTTATATGGCTTACAGCAATGTTATGGTTTTCCTGGCCAAATGCTTCGTTTAAGGTGTTTGCTTTTTAAACGCAAATGGAGCAAGTTTTTCGTCAAAAAAATGTACTGTTTTTTTCTTGATTGTACTGTTTTTTTGTGTTCAATGTACTGTTTTTCCGAATTTAAAATCTGGCTACCCTAGATCGAATACTCTTTCGATTCGAAAGCATTTTTAGCTCTAATTCTTTCTGTTCATACTGAACGGGTCGAAATTATTTCTTAAGTGTTGTAAAACATTTATTTGAGTGTTCATAACACAAAAAAAATAATTACGATACGTTCAGTATCGACTAAAATAAAACTGTTTTCGAATCGAAAAAGTATTCAATCACGACTGCCATAATTTGCCCCCTGATCGTACATTCCCTACGGAACAATTTTTTTGATTTTGTTTTTGTAAATACATTTGAGCAGTGTAAGAGACTTTTTTTAATTTTTTACAGTAGGTTAAGCAAAGCTATGCATATTATGGTTGGCCCTTATAGCCTTTTCACACTTGTCAACATTTAACATCTGTCTTTAATTTGCGAAGATGTTGAAATTTTCCCATAAGAAATACATAGGGCTAAAAATAAGTATTAGATGTTATTTTTTTTTTTTTTTGTTAGAAAAATGGAAGAGTGAAAAAAGTAATTTTTGTTACAAGTCTATTATTTCGAAATTAAGAAATAAAAATAAATTTCGCTTTATATACAAAAATGGAATATTCCTTATATATGCAGCATTTTTTTCAGATATTTTTTGGTAAAAAATTGTAAAAATAATAATTATTTGCAGTCTCTGGTTTAAACATTTTTTTTATTTATTTTGTTTAATAAGTTTTAAGAGACAAAGTCACAAGAAACATGTTAAAATAAAGCTAAAAAAATAATTAACCCAACAAAAACTTATCTTTTGAATATCAAGAGATTTTTTCTGATTTAACTAAGTAAAATTTTTTGTTTCATTTAAATTTTTTTAGTCTTTTTCTTTTTAATGTTATTGATTTGTTCGGCCATTTGTTCAATTTCCTTTTGATTGATTGGTTCGACTTTTCTGACATTGTTTTTTGCTTGATTTTTTTGCTTTTGGGCGAACTCGTCAGCAATAGCATTTATTTTTGACCAAACAAAATTGAAGAATCCCACGGCTATGTCCTGTTTGAAAAATGCAATCGAAACCAAAGCCACTAATATCAAGGCCGAAATGGAATTTTGATTTAAATCTGATTCGTATGATTTTACTTCGGGCGTAAAATCAAGTTCAACATAAACGGAACCGGTATCAGCTACAAATTGCTGCGTGGGCACACTATAAGTATAGGTTTTGTCCGACAGAGAAGATCTTAGTTCCACAACATAGGGTTTGCCGTCCAAAGGTATACGTGGAAAAAAAACCATAATGCCAGGATTAAAACGTGACTTGGGATCAAGCGGAGTTTCCACGCGTTGAGAGTATACCGGTGAATCATAAGAGCCTTTACGATACATAACTAGTCGCAAAGTTTTATACAAATCATTAGAAGCTGCTGTAATACGAGCTGTGACATCCACAAATTTCAACGGAGAAATTGCGAGAAAATTAACATTATGTTTGTCTTCATTCGCAATTTTTATAACGCGTTGCGCTGGTAAAGAGCGATCAACATTACTTCCTGAAACGCCTGCATCTTTGACAATAATAACATATTCACAGCCAGGATTTAGCCCTCTTAAACGGTATTTACCATTGCTTTCTGTGGTGGCCTCCTCTTGATGATGCGAACACTTTTCACTGGCCGTAGCTTCAATATTGACATGGGCAAAAGGTTCAGCATTAAGTGATGTTACAGTACCATAAGCAGAATATGCCACTCTTTTACCACTGAAATTTAATAAGAAACATTAACATTTATTTAAATTTGGTTTGTTAATTCATACTAACGTCATTACAATTTCAACGGTTTCACCATCTTTTAAGTCAATTATTTTCGAATTTGGTTCAAATTTAAATTCTTTTAACATGGGTCTTAAAAAATACTGAGAGGGAGACAAGGAGTGGAAATTAATAGAGCCATCTTCAGAAGTAATTAAATTTTTGCGATAACTTTCCGAGCCACTCAAAGAAATCAATACGCCGCTTAAACCTTTGCCGGTTTCATCCTTAACTTTAACAATAATTTCGCACAATTTGTGTATACTAAAGGTATTGGTTGAAGGGTCATAATCTGAAAACACGTATGATTCTTTCTCGCCTCGGAGTTCGTAATACAGATTTTCGTTAATGGGACTGAATTTAAATTCACCATTTACTGAAGTTAACAAAGTTTCCGGGTTCAATTCAGGATTTCTAGGAAATGATAAAGTAATTTTGGCTTCTCTAATGGCAGGAACAACTTTTCCATGCAAGATTAATCCATTTGAAGCGATAAAATTAAAAGCCACATCAACACAATCATTCGATCCAACGATTTCTTTAGTAGATGGTTCAAAAAGTAAAATATCGCTTTTTGGTGTAATGCGTAGCACTTCCTCAGGTTTTAAGTAAGTCTCAAAACGGTAGGCATATTTGCCATCTACCTTATGAGATTCGGCAAAAGGTGTGACCACTTGATTACCAAGGGTATTCGATTCAATTGAAAGTTGTAAGGAGTCAACATTTGTATTAGGTGATAATACACGCACACCTACTTTATGGGCTTTGGCATTAATGATAAGGGGATTAGTGTTTGAAGTATCGAAAGTTGAGGGTAATTCATCATCATTATACAAATGGCAACCCTCCAATTTAATTGAATAAGAACCATATTTTGGCACGCAGAAGGTATTAACACCAGAAAGTAGTTTAAATGACTCTGAGCTACTGGCAGAGCTATGGGAATATTTCATCTGAAATTTTTTAATTTTTATTTGTTTTTATTTACATGAAATTAAATTTTACTTACAATAGCTCTATGGCTAGATATAATGTTTACTTCATAACCATGTTGTACAAAATCTTCCGCTTTTTCTGATACCGATGCAACATTAATGAGTACCCGCGTGGAATCAAAACATAAGTTGGACTGAGGCACCGTGATCTCATAGGGTCCGGGTAAGACATTCTTAAAGTTATACGTTCCTCCTAAATAATATAAAAAATGAATTAAATAATTTTTAAGCTTACAATTTACTTACTTTCTGCTTTGGTTATTTGTTTTTGACCGGTTAATTGACCATTGGCATCCAGGTTATGTAAAGTTACCTCAGTTTCTAGACAAGCTGCCTTGGGGCTATCTGGTAAACATCGTAATTTGCCTTGTAAAATAGCTCTCAGTTGTGAAAATACTATATTTTCCAAAGGTTTCATGTTCACTTCAATTGACTGCTGCAAGGGGAAGAATTGTACGCCATGTGATTTGTCAATATCGGTAGTCAAAACTTCAATGCTAAATTTGCCACTGGGCAAGTAAGCACACCACACACCGGTGTCAACGTCAGTAGTTGCAGTAGTATGGAATGTAGAGCCCTGTTTAGTTATGCCAACTCTATAAGATTTTTTAGCCACAACTTTACCACAGACTTCATAGGCTGAGGGTACTACAGCAGGTAATGATGGTACAGTCAATTCAAGTTTAACACGTTGTTCCGCAAATTCATATTTTTCTGCTTCTACTTTTAAAGTGAATACGCCGGCGTTAACACTCTCTAACACAAATACTCCCTTGTTGTCTGTAACGACCTCTTTCTGTCCATTTAATTTTACAACAGCTTTGGGAATCGGATGCCCTTGAAGACCGCTCAATACTTGGCCGATTACTCTGAAGCCACTTATCTAGTGGCGACAAAAAATTAAGTTCCAAAAATAAAAATTTTTATTTTAATTTACCTCGAATTCTTGTTTAATTTCCAATGTATCTTTGCCGACTTCAAATTCAATATATAAAGGTTTGATGTTAATTTTCAAAAGAACATCCTCAATGACTGGTTGCACCAAATATTTACCGGGAGCTACATTCTTGAATATGTAATTTTCATTTTTGTCTACCTGTGTATAACAAGTAGCAGAAGCTTCATAGTCAGATACTGCATTAGATACAGTTGTTTTTAAACCTTGATTGCTACACCTTAAAACAGCGGAATTCTAAAAATAGTAATTATGAAAGAAATGTTTACTTTTATTTTTTTAATTACTTACTGATGGTTTTTTAAACAAAGCAATACCAACTCCAGAATTTAATTGTCCGGATGTTCTGAAACGTCCAATAACATCAAACCCAGATACTACTAGCGAATTTTCTGGCAATACAGTATTTCCACCCTCGACCAAAACTGTATATTCTTCTTTTTCAAAATACCATTGGGGATGTGACGCTTTGACAATATAATTTCCCGGAATTATGGGTGTAAATGAAAATATACCATTTATATCTGTCACAGTTTGTCTAACGTCTTTGCCATCCTCAGATTTCAATTCAACCTTTACACCTTTTGCTCCACCAGTACCTAATGCCACTCTACCCGTGATACCAAACCCTTTAAATACAAAGTTTATGTTTTCTCCCAAGCTGCAAATATCAGTTTGTCCATTAAACTTTAATTTTACTTCCTCTGGCTCAAAACTCCAGCCAGGGGGAGGTGAAATTTTTAACAAGTAGTCTCCCTTGTTATAAATGGGCAGAAAATAGTAACCATTTGACGGGGAACAGTCAGTTTTATCTTTTAAAGCTCCTTGCTTAGTTAATCTTAAAAAAGAAGTCAGATTATAAAAATTTTAGTTGAGATAATTCTGTAATACATATCTAGGTTATCGTTTCACGTTTTTAACCGTATACAGTTTTTTTATCTTTAAAAAGTTACGACTAATTTTTTGACCTTTAGCTAATATTTCTACTTACAGTTTTACTTCCACTTGGGAGAAATCTATGTCAGCATGGCTTTTAATAAAACCACCACAACCTATTACTTCATTTAGTTGAACTGTTTGAATTAAAAATAATAATTTAATTAATAAAACTATAAAAATATTCCAAAGACCCCTCATTTTACTGCCAACTAGTGAAATAATTAACCGGATAATGATGCCATATCAGAGTGAAAAATTTCAGTTAAATGAAATGTCAAAATTCAAACATCATATGAGACAGAAACAAGGCGAATTTATGAAGGTGACCGCATCATTAGTTATGCTAGCTAACCTTTTTTCTACCCTGCAGATAATGAGACTAGTCCATACATGCATGTAAAGAGTAGTCCATAAAGGAGTAGGAGTACTCCAAAACTACTCCAAATATATGGGTAAAAGGTGGGCCATTTAACATTATGATGTCCTAGGTGGGGACCATATAACTCACCTAAGTAGTCCCTAAACTACTCCATGGAGTACTAAAGAGGGTTAGTTTTAAATGTTACTACAGTATGGAGTACACTTAAGGGGTAGTTTAAGCATTTTTCTTTTTCATTTTTTACTAATCGCCTTGTATGGTGTGTACTGTAGTCTATTATTGCTATTATTAAATATATTTACTTGGTATTTAAATTTTTTTTTGCCTTTTTTCCACAAATAAACAAATAAACGATTAATAATTGGCACCATCAGGACTACCAATGTGTAATACTGTAATCTATAGAAAAGTATACATCATGCAGTTGTTGGCCGCACTGCATGTTAATTGCTTATCACATAGTCAATACTAATGTACATTGGACCATGTTGTAAGTAGTCCATTTAAGCCACAATGACGTGGTCCAATATTATCTGTAGGGTATGTATTTTGTTTTCGCAAAAACTTAGAGTGAATGTCAAAATTATTTTCCTTATGCATTTTTAATTCCTTGTGCTTATATTTTATATTCACCTTTTTTTGTTTTAAAAATGTTTATAAGCAGCACCAAATAAAAAAAAAATAACCTACGGTGATAGAAAATTGAAAAATAAGAAGAAAAAATTAAATAAAAAACTGCCGCAAACGCTTACGCTGGGTCTCCACGTAGCAATTTTTATTGCTAAGTACAAAGACATTAATGAAATAACTTCCAAAAACAGTCCATCGAAAAGAAATGAAATAAGACCCAAAAAAAAACAATGAACAACTTCCAAAGAAATTTATTATATATGTATTCGTTTTACTTGAATATTTAAATATTAGGTTACCAAAAAACTAACATTGATTCCTCGACATATTGACAACAAATGGGGCATTTTATTATATCCTGACCTCCTTCAATGGCAACTGCCTGCAGTTTAAGCACGCCGGGTACAAGGATTACCTCCTCTATGGTATAACAAACATCGGCTTCGCTAACTAAAGCAAACACCGGCTTCGCTAACTAAAGCTTTTCTGTATAGCCGGCCTTTGGCCAGGCGCAAGGATTTAATACTCTATGGTATAACAAAAACCGGCTTCGCTAACTAAAGCTTCTCTGCATAGCCGGCCTTTGGCCGGGCGCAAGGATTTTCTCCTCTATGGTATAACAAACACCGGCTTCGCTAACTAAAGCTTCACTGCATAGCCGGTAACCATAAGACACTGCAATTGCAATTAGCAAAATTTTCTTCTTTGAAAAACTTAAGTCCTTGTATTCAAATAGTTTGAAATATCCCGTTATAAATGCCGTTTAAAATTTTAAACAATTTTAAGAAATTGCAAATAATTGAAAACTCCCACAAAAAATGAAATAACTCCCACAGCAAATGAAATAACACCGAAAACCAAAATAAAATGAAATAACTTCCACGTTAATTTTTTCGGGGACTTATTTCATTTGGATGTTATTTCATTATGAAATAACTCCCAGGCAAAAAATTAAATAACTTCCAAAAAAATGAAATAAAACCGAGAGGGCTGGGAGCTATTTCATAATGAAATTACTCCCACATTTGTATGAAAAATGTTTGGGTCTAATTTCATGTTTTTCTTGGGACTTATTGCACCTGGGAGTTATTGCACGGAGCCGGATTTTCTCCTCTATGGTATAACAAACACCGACTTCGCTAAGTAGGACTTTTCTGCACCTAAAAAAAATAAATTAGCCTAAAGAGGAAAATAATATGCGAATATAAAAATAAAATACATATTTGCAATCGTGAGTATATTACTTTTTATTTGAGTACCAACACATATCACTTAGTAGGCGGGGCAGTTTTTTGGTTCCAGGTGGCCCAACGCGTCTCAGCCCCCTTAAATTTGAATTCTGTTTTTTTCCTTTTTTATTCTGAATCGAGTGGCATATTTTTGTTTCTTTATTTTCGTAGCCCCGTAAACTGCACTTCAGCCAAATCACATAGAATGGAACAAAAACCCGCACGAATAGTAGCATATATGGAACATTGTTGTCAGAAAAGAAAACACCCTAAGACAGCATGTCTCACCATTTGTTTTAAAATTTTTAGGGTTTCCATTTGTGGAGTTAATAAATTTTAAAAATCTTTGTTACCAAGGGTCGATTTTTCGTGGTAGGATTTTAAAACGTTCCAAGCATCTCTCGCATTCACACAATTGGCAATACGGAAAATTTCAGTTTCATCTACAGACAAACCAATTAAAATAGTTGCTTCGTTGTCATTCTCCTTCCATTTTGTAGTTGGATTTTCAGGGATTTCATTTTCAATTACTTCCCATACCTTTTCTTTCCTGAGTAATAATTTCATTCTATATTTCCATATAATTCTCACGATTGAGTTTCGTTATTAATAATTTAGGATCAGCCATTCCGCACAAAATATCAATAAACAGCAACCACAATTTGTTACACAGTGGGAAGTCAGACTATAACCGTTATTATTTATCTCTTGTACACGAATCTCATACAATAAATCTTAACAATCTTAATTACAAAGGCCCATAACCTATTAAAATTGTAATTTAAATTTATTTATTTGAAACAAACGTTGTACAATTATTGAAAACAGAAAAAGTAATAAGTACAGAAAAAATAAATTTTGCTTTTTAAATTAAAATATCAAAACATACTACTACTAATAAACAAAAAATAATGAGCAAGTGGATAAATATAATCTATTTTTAACAGTATTTAAAGCAATTTTCACCACACACATATTGTCGAACTATCGCATAAATTTCAGAAAATATTTGTTTCTTTCTTTAATTTAAACGGTAGTCATATGTCTTAAAATAAAAACACGAAAATATATGAAGGATATGAGCAACTCCTTATTTAATCTGTGTATTTTTGACAAAACAATAGACGCAGTACAAAAATTCTAATTATTTTACAACTTTTTTGTTTGCAAAACAACAATTTCTTTAAACTAAATATTGTAAAATAGAGTGTGCAACAAAATTAGGGTCATCGCCACCAGCCTCAACACTTGCACCGCGCAATGAAAGTAGACTACTAGTAGAGCAAATCTGCAAAAAGGTTTTGAAAAATTAGTTCGGGCTCCCGAAATATGGGCCCCTAAAGTTTTTAAATTTTTTGAAAAGGCGTTTGGTATAAGACAAAATAAATATACTAAATGTACTTCTGAGCTAAAAAATAACTGTAGATGTCTTCAGTAGAATCGTATTGCGATTCTTTTCTTAGAATTTATTAACCCTCTAACTCCATTTTAAGGGGTAATTTTTGCCCTTTTTCCCAACTCTTAAAAAAAAGTATACTAAGACGGCACTTATAAGAGCTAAAATGCTCTACCAATATTTTCTGCATCAAATTTCACTAGGGGTTTTTTAAGACCAAAAATTATCCAATGCAAGTAAAACGGGTTTTCGAAATTCCGGGCCTTGATTTTTTTTAATTTTTCGAAAACCCGTTTTACATACATTGCACGCTTTTTTGAAATTTGATGCAGAAAATATTCATAGAATATTTTAACCCTCTAACGTACCGTTTTAGCGTAGAAGTTAAAAAAAATACAAAAATTACCCCTTAAAATGAGTGTTAGAGGGTTAATATATTCTATGAAAAGAACTGCCATACAATTCTACTGCAGACATCTGAAACAGTCTTTTAGGTGAGAAGTACATTTAGTATATTTTTTTGACTTGTACCAAACGCCCTTTCAAAAATTTCAATGCCCGAAATTTCGAGAATTCTTTTAACCCTAATAAGTGCCGTCTTGTATACTTTTGTTTAAGAGTTGGGAAAAAGGGCAAAAATTACCCCTCAAAATGAGAGTTAGAGAGTAAATAAATTCTAAGATAAGGATATTATGACAATATCGCTTGATAGCATACCGTTAAAAATTCCCAAATGTGTTTTATTTAAAAACGATTTTTCTTAATAACTTTGTTTATTGGACACTAAACTTAAAAATCAGTACAGAAAACAGTACAAAGTGTAAAAAACAGTACTTTTGCGTACTGTTTTGGGTGTTGTGCATAAAACAGTACAATTGACAAAAATCAGTACATGTACTGCTAAAAACAGTACTTCTGGCAACCCTATTCTGCTAACACATATAAAAAAAGACTGTTTCTGGAACTTTCAGGAAATCAATCTTCTATGTAATTGTTTTATATTGTTGTGTTGAATATGCATTAAAGGTTTATATTCATGAGATCTAAAAATTTATTTCTGTGAAGCTTGTTGTGTAGTATTTTCTTTATGAACATAAAATAAATCATTATTTGTACTCTAGAAGTTAATAAATATCCACTTTATATTTTTCTTCTGTGTAAACTTAACTAATGTATTAATTCTTAATATTTTGGAAAAATTGTTATTATTTTATTACTTATGCGTATGTATATGTAAACACACATACATATATGGGTATGCATGTACATATGTATGTTTACATGTATTTACGTATAACTTTCTGAATCGTTCGTTTTGGGATTTTTCATAGCTAAAACTCTTACATTTTAATTCAGCTATCTTACCCTTTTGTAATTATATTTTAACTTTAATACATATATTTTAATTTTTATATACATACATTCATATACTTATTAATTAATTTACAATTGTTAGTAGAAATTTGTAACCGATTATGGCCTTTAAAGGCTAGGTTATACGTAATGTAAAAATAAAATAAATAAAATAAATAAATATGAATTAATTTTTTCACAAAATGTAAACTAAGCTTGATATTCAGTATACACACAAAAAAATAAACAATATTTCAAACTAAAAACTAAGCAAACGAAAAAAAATTTTAGGGTGATTCTTATAGAAAATCGATTGATCTTTAAATAAAGAAAAAAATTCATTTGAAAAAAAAATCATCTGCAAAACCGGAAATGACCAATTTATAATCAAAATCTTTCTAACTTAGTTCTAATATTATTTAATCTAAATTGGCCTTTAGTGTCCTTATCATATTGTAAAATTTTTATTATGGGATTTCTATTGGTTTAAAGTTGTGCAAATTTCTTCACACTCGTACATGTGGTTATTACAATGTTGTACCGTAAAACACAGGAAAGAACGAGCTTAAATTAAAATTTTCCTAACTTCCACCTAATTTGGAATTCTTTTTTTTTACCGAAATTAGCTTTCGTTTGAAAACTAATAGGTATTAAGTGCTCTTCATTAATTTAAAAACAATCATACATACGTATCGGCTATGCATATAAAAAACAAAATAAAACAAACTGTGTATAACGATTATATCAGTGATGCAAGTTTGGTTTAATTTAAAAACGGTAAAAAAGGTTAAAAAAAATCTAAAATTTCAAAAACCGTAACAATTAAAAAAAATCGTTAAATTAAAAATCGCATAAAACGAGACCTGAGTGTATAAAGTAGTGTTCGAAAATAAACACTACATTATTTAACGTTCGGCTCACACACCCAGGAACGATATCTATTTTTTTAGTGATTGTGTAGACATACACAACCCTTAATACCGTTCGTAACTATTTTCAAGAAAGAACCGAACATTATATAATGTTAAATTAAAAATCTTCGTTAAAAAACAGAACAATTGTAATGATACTGTAGACATACATTATATTTTAATGTTCTATAATGTATTTCGTGTGTGTATTTTGTTTTTGTAAAAAATTTTTGGTTTTTTTTACCAGTCAAAATGGACCAACATTAACGAGCCGAACCGAACACATTGAAGTTTGTGGATTTAAAAAAAACCGAACGGAATTAAATGTTCACATCTTTTGTTGAGTTTGATTAAAACAGTAATATTTTTGTGTTCGAAAGATGACTAACAGGGAAACGTTATTTGTTTTAATGATTTTCTACACAAACACTATTAGCGTTTGTGTTTTCCACAAATCTACCGAACCGAACATTAAGAAACGATATCTAGTGTTTATTTTCGAACACTGGTATAAAGTCTACAAAAACAAATAACGATATGCATTTTCAGGCTTGCCAGAAGAATTCGGATTAAAAGTGCTAAATCGACAAGAAAAAAGTGCTAAATTGTTCTACAGTGAAAAACAAAAGTGCTAGTTTAGTAACATTGATTTTTATGAATATAATTTTGTATAATATAAACTCTTATTATATGTTACATTATAATATATTTTAAATAAAGTTGTTCCAACTGTTTAAAATTTCAATTATGTCATTTTCATCTTCTTCATACACCAACTAATTTTGGTACTTTTCAGATAAACCGATATGTTTAAAGTGTGGGAACAAGCGTTGTCTTATTTTGCATCTTCTTCTTTTTTTGCGTATAACTGAACATAATAGTTCTGTTTTCATTCTAGTTCGCAGCAAGGTCTATCCAATAGGTCTTTGGTCCAATAGGACCAAATTTGTTGTCCCAATATCTGAGAAAACAATAATTTGCTTCTCTAAAGTCGGACAACGATTTTTGTAGTGTGGCGAAATTATTAATAATTATTTATTATCAGAAAACCAGACTTCGCTATAAGTATAACATACAAATTTACAAATAGCAAACAATTGCAATTGATATTCCGAAATAAGTATAAAAGACAAAAATGCCAGAGTTCAACGAGCATTAATGAGTTCTGGCATTGCTCTAATTTTATTATAGGGAAAATAATAATTTTTAAAAGTATTTAAAAGCTTTGAACAATTCATATAAGTATTGCATGTCACACTTGTATTAGTTATTAAAAATTTTTTCACATATAACATTTATTCAAATTTAATGATAAATCAAATGGCGACATGATCTTATAAAAAAAGTAATTGCGTTTGATGCGAAAATTTTTTTGATATAAAAAAAATATGCTCTATTCCACTATGCCATCCATTTTTTTCTATTTACAAAAATTGGAAAAAGTTATATGCCAAATATGTATGTATTTTTCTTGACAAACTTAAAGAATTGATACTTTACTTGAATTGATTATGTGAGTTTTTAAGTAGTTTTGGGATCTAAAAAAAGTGCTAAAAATGCTAAATAATTTTAAAAATGTGCTAAACTAGCACTTAAGGCCCAAATACATTGATCAAAATACTCATCAAGCATTGTGGTAGTATTAGTGAAAATATGTTTGTATGTGTCACACCGACGATGCTGGATGGAAAATCAAATAATTTAGATATGACGGCGAATATTACGTCAAGCACACGTACACGATGAATTCGCCGGCTGGACAAGCATTTGACAAGTGTATTTGGGCCTTTAGCACTTTTTTCGAAATTCCTAGTGCCAATTCAGAAAAAAATGTGCTAAATCTAGCATTAAAAGTGCTAAACTGGCAAGCCTGTGCATTTTGTTGGAGAAAATCAAGGCGAATTTAAAACGGTAAGTGCAACTCTACAACTAAAACGCCCCATGTATTTTGTTTTTCTATTTAATAGATAGCTGTCAAAAATTTTTTATTTCAAATTAAAAATTATCACTTTTTTATTAAAGTTTTGAAATTTTTTTATTATAAAAATAATATTTTTAGCACTTTTCATTCAACTTCTTCTCAGAACAGAATTATATTTTGACAATTACGTATTTTTTTTTAATTCGCCGTGGAGACAGCTGAAGAACGGCTGACGAGTCGAGCTTACCTTTTTTAATTCGCGTTGGTTCAACTCGTCAGCTGTTCATAAGCTGTCTCCACGGCGAATTAAAAAAAATACGCATATGTCAAAATATAATTTGGTTTATGCTTTGCGCCAAAATAACCGAAAAAAATTCTCAGAAAAACTGCGAATAATAAAAGTGAATTTAATAATTTATTTTATAATCCAAACAAAATTATTATTTTGTTTTTAAAACAATTTTTGCCTTTTCAGCATTTTTGACAGCCGCCTATTAAATTGCAAAAAAAATACATGGGGCTTTTTGTAGTTGTAGAGTTGCACTTACCTGTTATGAATTCGCCTTGATCAAGCCGAACTACAACAATCCAAAAACAACAGAACAACATGGGGGTTTTTGCATTACATTGTTAAGGCCGGGATTCACTATCCTACACAATCGTACTATTCATTCACACGAACATGTGATGGAATTCTATCCGACAAAAAAAGGGGTCAAAATCTGTTGTCAATGCCACACTATTCCACAAAAATGGTGCTATCTCAAATGACTCAGCTATTTTACAAGAAAATGCAACTCTAATCGTATAGAAACTATCATTTTATGAAAATTTTCATAAACATTTTCAAATCGGACAGACTTGTCAAAAAAATCTGTCACTTAATACAACAATAAACTTAATCAACATTTTACAAAAACAAAATACATAGTATTTTTTTTAAAAAAGGGATAGCTAGCATAACTCTATCTCATGATGCGGTCGCCTGTATGAATTCGCCTTGCTCTTATTGTAGTTGTAAGCAATACACTTTTTCCCAAAAAGATATATATTGAAAAAATAAAATTTGAAAATCTATTTATTACCTTTAACATTAATTAACCCTTCTGCATCCCTTGGATATGTGCCCTTCCTATGATCCTTTGGGTCAATATGACCCAACAATAAAATGTTAACATCATTTCATATTTAAGTGTAATAAAAACAAAAGCGATTCTATTGATTATTTGACCGAAAAAATTATTGATCGATGATTCTGAATGAAGATGAACTCAATTCAATAGAAAACAAATTTTAAAGTGGAATTAAACTTGCAATATCGCATGTTGGGTCATATTGACCCAAAGGATATTAAATGTGTGTAAATCGTGTTTTTTGGAGGGGGAAGGAAAAACTAAAATTTTATTATTTTCATTTAAATTTATAATTTTTGTCCCTGTAATGGATAAATTGAAGTTTCACGTCCATATCTTATATTTAAAGGGACAAATTTTGCGTTTGAAAACCAAAATTGGGTCAAATTGACCCAAGGAGTGCAGAAGGGTTAACATACTCTATTATTTCTTATTTAATGAATACTAGAAGACCCGTGCGAATATTTCGCACCGTTACTTGTCATTTTTGTAACATAAAATGAAAATAATTAATAGAAATTTTAGTAACTTCAATACATTTTAAAATATAATTTTTATCAATGAAAATATTAATTTTTTAATTTCTAATTATTTTTCGTCATTAGTGTTAGAAATAAGCTTTAAAATGAGATATCATTCATTAAATTTGATGCGGTGGTATGGGAGATATTTGCAACCGACAAAAAAAAAGTGCTTTAGAAATAATATATACTAGATGACCCGTGCGAATATTTCGCACCATAATTTTTATCAATGAAAATATTAATTTTTCAATTTCTAATTATTTTTCGTCATTAGTGTTAGAAATAAGCTTTAAAATGAGATATCATTCATTAAATTTGATGCGGTGGTATGGGAGATATTTGCAACCGACAAAAAAAAGCGCTTTAGAAATAATATATATGATGATTGTAAAGAAAATGATCAGGTATGTTTTAGGTTTCGACTCGAATTGAAAATGAAAAATTTTTTGAATCCGCATAATTCATAAATTATATATCTATATATATTTCCTTTATTTACAACTGAATTAAATTACATAGCATATTAAACAATTGCAAAAAGTTCAAAGTGAACATAGGGCATCGACAAGCTCTCTCCATCTAACTCTATCGTTGGCCAGTGTTTTTGCGTAATTCCAGGGATTTGGACTGATTCTAGTTCTCCCTTAGTACAGCGTATCCAGGTGTTTCTTGGGCGGCCTCTTCTACGTTGCCCTTGGGTTTTCCAGTCTAAGACGGTTCTGGCGATATCACTGTGTGGGCGCCGTAAGATGTGACTTAACCAGGTCCATTTCCTTCTTCGGATTTCTATTTCGACACGACTAGTATTTGTTCGTAGTGGCACCTCTTCATTTGAAATTCGGTTTGGCCAGAATATTCTCAATAATTGGCGTAGACAGCGGTTGATAAAAACTTGGAGTTTGCGAGTTGTTGCCTGTGTCATACTACAAGTTGTGGAGCCATATAGTAAAATGGATTTGACACTGCAGTTGAAAATTCTTATTTTTGTGTTACGCGAGATGTTGTTGCATCTCCAAATTTTATTTAGTGCAAGAAAAGCACTTCTAGCCTTGTTAATACAATCGCGGATGTCTGCTTCTGATCCTCCGTCTTTGGTTATTTTACTGCCGAGGTAGCGAAAGCTGTTAACGTCTTCAATCACCTGCCCATCTACAGTAAGCGGATTAACATTTGTTGTGCCTATTCTCATAAGCTTGGTTTTTCTAATATTAATTTTCAGACCGACCTTTGCAGCATTTTCTGACAGGCATTTAAGCTTGGCTTGAATGTGTTCGAAGCTGTGCGCGAAAAAACAGCTGTCGTCAGCGTAGTCGATGTCACCAAGGAGGTCATTGATGTTCCAGCGAATGCCATAAGGTGCCTGAATATTTGTTGATTCTAAGGCAAAATCCAGGAGGATTAGGAAGAGGGTGGGTGAAAGGATGCATCCTTGCTTTACACCTTTGTGGGTCTCGAAGGGTAGACTTTCCCTTCCGTTGAAGCGAACTGTAATTTCAGCATTTCTGTTCAGCTCACTAATCAGTGTGACAATTTTTGAAGGTATGCCTTTGTTCATAAGAGCGTTCCAGATAGCGTTGCGATAGACAGTATCAAAAGCTCGCTCAAAATCTATGAATAGAAGATATATGTAGATGTGTGTTAAGTTCTACTGACTGTTCAATGAATATGCGCAACGAGTTAATGTGATCGGCACAAGATCGCCCTGGACGGAAACCAGCTTGTTCCCTGCGTAAAATGGAATCAAGCGCAGGGGAGATGCGGCGGAGTAGCAAACTTGCCATTACTTTGCTGATTGCATTTAATAATGTAATTCCCCGCCAGTTTTTGCATTGGGTTAGGTCCCCCTTCTTTGGGATTGTTATCATTGTTCCTTTCTTCCATTCCGTGGGAAAGGCGTTTGTATCCCACGCTTCTCTTATAATTGGGGTAACAGCTCGGGCAATGGGCTCTGATCCATATCGGAGCAGTTCTGCGGGGATGTTATCGGATCGGCTACTTTGCCATTTTTGAGCGAATTCAGGACTGCCTCAATCTCTTCACAAGAAGGTGCGGCCGTAGATATATCCCTTCTTGGGTTGCGGCGGATTGCGGTGGTTGCAGTGATTGACTGTGTCTCGTTGGTTATTGATCCTGCAGCACTAAAAAATGTTCGCCATCGGTCCAACTGTTGTTCGGGATTCGTAAGTTCGGAACCGTTATCATCTTTGATTGTTGCCGTAGGTCTTATATTATTACCACTCATTTGTTTTATCGTTTCGTATACGCCACGCAAATTTCCAATATTTTCCGCGGTTTCAGCTTGTTGGGCTAGCTTATTGAAGTAATTGCACTTATCCCTGCGAACTAAACGCTTAACCAGTATGGCAGAAGCGCGGTCATTAGTTCTGGCTGTAGTTTTCGCTTCATCTGTTTTTGTCCTTAGGAGAGTGTTGTGAAGTCGTTTGCGGTGTTTTATTTCTTCCAGAGTTTCATTGCTTATCCACGGTGTTGGACTTCGTTTCGCAGGACCTATAACGGTAGTAGCTATTTCCGTACACGCTGTTGCTATCTCGGCCCAGGTGTTCATGTTATTACTTTGTAATCTATCAGTTAAAGCCGACTTATACGCATGTGAAGTTTCTGGGTTTTGTAGTTGCCGGAGATTGAATTTTGTACGCTTTGACTGAGATCTATTTACGACGGCTGGGCGCAAGCGAAAAGTAGCAACTAGCAGCATATGGTCACTGTTGATGTCAGCTCCGCGTCTAGTTTTTACATCCATCAGCGAGCCCAGGACTAGTTTGCTTATGAGTACATGGTCAATTTGATTGCGCGTGCGACCATCTGGTGATTCCCAAGTGTATTTGTGAATATTTTTGTGCGCAAATTTTGTACCACCAATAAATAGCCGGTTTCTGGCACAGAAATCTACCAACCTATCGCAGTTGTCATTTCTCGTCTCGCCAAGTCCTTTCGTGCCCATGACCGAGTGTAGATTACTATTGTAACTACCCACTTTAGCATTAAAATCACCCATAATAATCTTTATATCTCCCATCGGAAGAGAGCGTACGACTGGATCATTTTTCGAAATTTTGAGTTTAATCTCACCGTTATGAAGCGCTCGGATATGGCATTATAACATAAAAGGGCACTCTTTGCTTTTGGTGATAACAGAATACCGACCCCATTTGTTCGGTGTGCTGCATTTCCAGAGAAAAAAAAGTAATAGCCCCCCTGGAGGCTTTTTGTTCGGGAGTTTAGCCAGCGTACTTCACTTAAACCAAGGACGTCAATGCTGTAGTTTGACATCTCGTTTTGGACTTGGTGAAGTCTCGATGGTTCTGAGAGAGTTCTTAAATTCCATGTTCCAATCATAAACCGGGGTTTGAATCCATAGGTCGTCATCGGAGGGTTATCAGTTCTTATATTGCTTGTTGATGTTTCTGTAATCGAGTTATATTAAAGATGGGTGACTGATTAGACCATCGCATCCGTACCTAGTGCTGGGGCTGCCAGCAACCCTCTAGGCAAGGATTTGCTGATGGTAAATCTTTTGAAGACCTTGGGTGCCACCGTTGGCCATACTCTTGGCTCATCCGCTGCCATCCTTATTGAACGGTCCCATCGTAACCGTTCAAGGAGAAACACTCCACGTTGATGTGCTGCAGGTATTTACTCCATGCTGCGGCTAGGTTATACCGCCCGCGATCATTCATAAATTGGTATTCTCAAATCCACATGTTTTGCGTATTCGAAGTTTTTGTTCGAAAAAACTTAAGTTAAACTAAAGATCGCTGATTTGCTAACCGCAGCATGATAGCAAAGTGTTATATTTATTAAAAAATCATGAAAGCTGTTAAGAATTACAGAAAAAAACGCTTCTATCGCGAATATGGCTAAAATTCGCGAAAAATTGCAAACTTTTAAACAAATACTTAAATTAATTTGAAATCGCTAAATGGGTTAAAAAAAACAAAATGTCGCACAGTAACAAAAAAGAAAAAAAAATCAAAAAAAGCGAAATTTCGCGAAAAGTTTTAATATTTCGCCATAAAATTCAATTTAAGTCCCTAAAAGAATAAGGAATGGCAAACATTCGTTAAAAAGTACTAAATTAGTGGTAATTAGCAAAGTATACTTTTTATTATTAATCGTTTAAGCTGTAAAGAATTAGAAAACGTACAGGAACAAATCGCGTTTATCGCGAACATGGCTAAAGTTCGCGAAACATTGCAAAATTTAAAACGAACTCAAAAACTAGTTTAAGATCGCTTAACCGATTAAAAATACAACTTGTCGGAAAATAACATAAAAAGTGTTAAAAAAATGAACTTTAATTACATAAAAATCAATGAAAAAGAGTGTTTTAAATTTTGGGTTAGTTAGGGACTTTTGCAATTTAGGTAACTAAAATACCCGGATACCATATAAATTCATTTTTATAATTATTTAAGTCATAAATATAACACCTAATTTTCACGATGATTTAAAAGACATGTCTTTTTTGTAGTTCTTTTTTAAAGAAACTTCCAAAGACATGTTCAATTTTCACAATGTTTCTTATTTTGTTTGATTTTTTTTATTTTCCTTATAAATGTATGTATGTATGTATTGAATTTTTATACCCTTCACCACAGGTGTAAAAGGGTATATATAAGTTTGTCATAACGTTTGTAATTTCCACAATATTGATTTTAGACCCCATAAAGTATATATATTTTGGGTCCATATGAGAAGAGAAGTTGATTTAACGATGTCCGTCTGTCCGTCTGTCCGTCTTACGTTTGATATGTGTTTTCCGGATAATCCAGACATGATAGCGGCTAGGTTGTTTTACATTTATGTCACATATAGTCCACCATTTCTTGCTATTGAAATTCAGCAAGATCGGTCCACAAATGGCTGAGATATGATCAAAAAACCACGACTGCCTCTAATTTTTTCCAAAAATCCCTTGTTGTTGTTGTATTTTTATTGCTTTTTTCTGTATATCTGGAGAACGGTAAGAGCCAAAGTTTCCAAATTGGGTACACACATTTTGGTTGTCAATACACACCACCCTACAAAATGTGGACGGGATGGGAGAAGTGGGCGTGGTACCTCCCGTACAAAAAAAAGTAAAAATTGTATAAAAACCTTAATTTTAGGGCTGTCATATATCCTATGGATATGACTTATATACCAAAATATCGGAAATTTTTAGTAGAACATATTTTATAAAGAACTCGGGAAAATCGGTTCAGATACAAAAAAGTTATGACCAAAATTATTTTTTTTTTTTTTAAATACCCATTTTCGGTAACCATGGATCTTCTCGAGTCCAAGTTTTATAACACAAATAAATGGTAAATTTCTTGCTCAACACGTCGGTATATAAATCTGTCAAATCGGTTAAAAAATGGCTGAGTTATAATCAAAATACTGAAATCCCAAAAGTTACTCTTTTTTTATAATTAAGTTTGTTTTTTTTATAATTAAGTTTGCTTAAATATATGTACACATATGTAGGAATATATATATATATATATATATATATATATATATATGCCTAAAAGCCAATTAAATGGAGAGAAGTTGATTTAACGATATCCGTCCGTCTGTCCGTCCGTCCGTCTGTCCGTCTTACGCTTGATATGTGTTTTCCGGGAAAACCAGACATGATAGCGGCTAGGTTGTTTTACATTTATGTCACATATAGTCCACCATTTCGTGCTATTGAAATTCAGCAAGATCGGTCCACAAATGGCTGAGATATGATCAAAAAACCACGACTGCCTCTAATTTTTTCCAAAAATCCCTTGTTGTTGTATTTTTATTGCTTTTTTCTGTATATCTGGAGAACGGTAAGAGTCAAAGTTTTCAAATTAGGTACACACATTTAGGTTGTCAATACACACTACCCTACAAAATGTGGGCGGGATTGGAGAAGTGGGCGTGGTACCTCCCGTACAAAAAAAATTAAAAATTGTATAAAAACCTAAATTTTAGGGCTGTCATATGTCCTATGGATATGACTTATATACCAAAATATCGGAAACATAGTAGAACATATTTTATAAAGAACTCGGGAAAATCGGTTCAGATACAAAAAAGTTATGACCAAAATTTTTTTTTTTAAATACCCATTTTCGGTAACCATGGATCTTCCCGAGTCCAAGTTTTATAACACAAATAAATGGTAAATTTCTTGCTAAACACGTCGGTATATAAATCTGTCAAATCGGTTAAAAAATGGCTGAGTTATAATCAAAATACTGAAATCCCAAAAGTTACTCTTTTTATAATTAAGTTTGTTTTTTTTTATAATTAAGTTTGCTTAAATATATGTACACATATGTAGGTATATATATATATGCCTAAAAGCCAATTTAATGGAAATATTATTTTTAAGCACGTTGGTATATAAATCTGCCAAATCGGTTAAAAATGGTTAAGTTATGTGCAAAATACTCCAAAAAAGGACTAAAAACATTAACATTTTTATAAAAACTAAAATTTTACAGCTGTATTATGACCTATTCATACGTTTTAAAAATTGTATAAAAACCTAAATTTTAGGGCTGTCATATGTCCTATGGAAATGACTTATATACCAAAATATCGGAAATTTTAAGTAGAACATATTTTATAAAGAACTCGTGAAAACCGGTTTTTTTTTAAATACCCATTTTCGGTAGCCATGGATCTTCCCGAGTCCAAGTTTTATAACACAAATAAATGGTAAATTTCTTGCTAAACACGTCGGTATATAAATCTGTCAAATCGGTTAAAAAATGGCTGAGTTATAATCAAAATACTGAAATCCCAAAAGTTACTCTTTTTATTTATAATTAAGTTTGTTTTTTATTTTATAATTAAGTTTGTTTTTTTTATAATTAAGTTTGCTTAAATAAATGTACAAATATGTAGGTATATATATATATGCCTATAAGCCAATTTAATGGAAATATTATTTTTAAGCACGTTGGTATATAAATCTGCCAAATCGGTTAAAAATGGTTAAGTTATGTGCAAAATACTCCAAAAAAGGACTAAAAACATTAACATTTTTATAACAACTAAAATTTTAGAGCTGTATTATGACCTATTCATACGTTTTAGATATCAAAATATCGGAAATCTTTAGAAAAACTCGGAATATCGGTAAAAAAAAAAGTAATGTCAAAAATATAGTTTTTTTTTAATACCTATTTTCGTGAACCATAGAACTTCCCGACTACAAGTTTTATCACCAAAGTAAATGGTAATTTTATACTTTAAGATGTCGGCATGACCAAATACTGAAATTCGATCAAAACTTAACGTGCTATATATTAATTAAACTTTTAATATATTTAATAGCACGCAATCATGTGCAAATAATTAAATAAAACTAAACGATATATATTTTATAAATATACATGTATATATACATGTATTTAAATATATATATAAACTTCTGTTCTTTCCAAACCATGGTGAAGGGTATATAAGATTCGGCATAGCCGAATATAGCACTCTTACTTGTTTTGAATTAAATTTGTTTTTTTTTTTTATATTTTAATAAGCAATTGTAATTTTGAAATAAAAATACAACATAAATTAAAAAACAATATTAAATGCAAAGAGGAATGTCAAAAAAAAAAACACAGAAAATACGATTCATGTCTTTTTTTCTACCCTGCTTACTTCTCTCCCCCGCTCGCTTTCAAACTAAAAAAGACATGTTTCAAAAATAGGGGAAAAAATCATCATGAAAATTGGGTGTTAGGCATTTATTTTTTCTTAGGCGATTATATCAAAAAGTTCATATAAATTTCCTGAAAATAAAAAAGATGTTCATATTTCTTCAGAACAACTTCGCACTACTAGTAATCATCGATTTAGGTAGATCGTATGTTTAAACATCCTTTATGCTTTCTTTTACAATGCAACTTAAAATAAATTTTAAAAAGAGGCATTTAAAATTTTGTTATATATTTTTACATTTGGTAACTTTTTCCAAAATTGGCTGTAAAAATCGTATTGGTTGTGGCAGCACTGGTTGTAAGGGGAAAACAAAAATAAAAAAAAAAAATTACATACTTTATTTCATTGCTGCCAGTTCAGTTTTTTGCACTGCCACTTGCATGCATATTTGTTATCAAAGGTTTTCATGGGAGGAGAAAATAGCTAAATTGGCAACAGTTCCTCGATAAGTTATACACCATGGTCCAATTAATTGGGCGATATTAGAAACAATAAAAACTTAAATCGGACTTAAATGTACCAGATTGGTGAATTCAGTTTTATTTAAGTGTTTAGTTAACAACAGAACTTTGTATTTAAAACGATTTAAAATACTAATGTGACCTAAAAAAGGCACAATTGTGAAAATACCATTAATTCTGGAAAATCAAGTTTCTTGTTTAACTTAGAAATTTATTAACCGATTTCACTAATATTTACTATCAGTATTATATTAAGCTTATTTAAGGTCGGTCAATGTAAGAAAATAAAGTTTATAGATTCTTAAGAATTGAAAAAATAAAGTTTTATGAGTAAAAACTAGAAATTTATGCGTATAAGTTAAGGTATGTTCAGACCTAACAAACATTTGATGAAAAAATCCAAAAAAAGCGTGACCAATAAATTGACCAAACTTTAGCTTAATTTTTAACAATTTCTATGGGTTTACTAAACTTTATTTGTAAGAAGATAATTTTGTAGAGTAATTTAAAAACTTTAAAATGGTATTTTATCCAGCCAAATGTTTAGCAAAACCAAATAATTGTTGAATAAAACTAGAGGTTTCGTGTGGGCCGTCAAATATTTAATAGGTGTGAACGTAGCTTTAGAAACAGGCAGTTAATTTACAAAGACAACTTTTCCGGACTATACCTATGTGATTTAACGCGGTAAACCCAGTTTAACCAAGACAAGAACAGATGGTCATCTTTAAATAAACTCCATTTCAAAGAAATGTACAACATATCGTCACCTTAAATGCAAACCGTTGTAACTACACCAAAATTCGAAATTGAATTTTTAATTGATAACACAGTACAACAGCCAATCTGGGGGGTGCGAAATTCCAAGTCAGGGTAATGGTTCTAGTAAAACCCTCAAAGGGTTTGGCGTTCGAATCTGTCAGTTTTTTTTATGACATTTTAAATTTTTTCCTTATCTTGATGTTTTTTCGCTTAGTTGTAACATTTTGGCAAAAACGTAGTTTAACATAACTCGAGAACCACTTGTCCGATTTTGATGAAACAAATTTAGAAAAATTAAGAATTACAATTTCTCTAATCTGTTTCTATACCGTTTTCCTATATGTACAACACTTTCGAAGTTAAAAATAAATGTATGAAGAAAAAAAATATTTTTTGCCCAAAAAATTTAAATATTTTATTTTTAATTCATAAAAAATCCAAAACAGTAAAAAGAAGTTTCAAGTCCTATAACTTTCACGTGAAGTCGCATAACCTATGAAATAAATGAGACATAAATCGTGAAAATCGATGAACGCGTTTCGCTTTTATTAACAATTAAGTGAAGGTATGCATTTCAAAAATTTTCTCGAGATATGCACAAAATTCTTTGCAAAAACATTTATGACTTTTTTTATGATTCTTAGAATTCAAAAAAAAAGTATTAAACAAAAGGTTATTTGATTTTTATGATTGCGGTAGCAAAGTAATAAATGTGCGTGGACAATTGAAAGGAAAAAAGGAAAGTGCACTTTTTTAATTATTTGGGGTTTTCCGTTGGCTACCTGTATGATTTTTTTACAGAAATTCCACCCACATCTATTAGTGCTCATGTTTTGGAACGTACCTGTCAGTAAAATATTGAAAAATACGTAGTATTTATAGGTGTTCATTTATCGATTTTTGTCATTCAACAAGTGCCGACGAACGCGAACAGTAAAAGTGATTTTTCTCCAGTTTTTTAAAAGTGAACAAAAGAGAACAGAATATGGAACTGTGCAAGCCAGATATAAATAGCTTTTGCTACTGCTGTGGTCAATATGTCTCAACACATAAAAAAAGGGGAAATTTCAGTACTGATTTTGTTCAAACATACGAGATGTACTTCAACCAAAATATTATAGTGAACGAAAATTGGGTACCAAATATATTGTGTAAAAGCTGCTACAACCGTCTAATGGATTGGAAAAATAGAAGACGTGAAAGTATGCCATTCGGTATCCCAATGACTTGGACTAATCCTGGCGAAGGTCACAATCCATTGAATTGCTATGCATGTGCGAATAAAGGAGCCGCAAAAAAGATAAGAAAATCGTATAATTACGTTGGTGTTGCAAGTGCCGCAACACCATTGCCTCATTCGGACCACATTCCTGTGCCAAAAGCTTCTAGCCCAGATATTTTCTCTTCTACGACTGCTCCGACATATAATGCACGTGATGATCCCCCATATGAGCCATCAGTATGCAATAAGCCAATTTTAATAAATCAAAATAAGCTTAAATCAATTGTTGCCAAGTTGGAATTAACACAGCATAAATCGGAAGAGCTGGCTTCCATTTTGAAATCAAACAATTTGTTGGCACCCGGTGTGAAAGTCACAGCTTATCGAAGTCGTCAGGCAACACTCCAAAGTTTATTCCTTGTGAATGATGAAAAAACTTCTGCATATTGCCCGGATGTAGGAAAATTTATGGACGCAATGGAAATAAAATATAAAGCAGATGACTGGAGATTATTTATTGACAGTTCAAAACTCAGCTTGAAGGCGGTTTTACTGCATAAGACCAATAAAAAACCTTCAGTTCCAATCGCCTATAGTACAGAAACGAAAGAAACATATGATGCACTGGAAAATATTTTAAAAATGGTTAGCTACGCCAAACATATGTGGCGCATATGCTGCGATTTAAAAGTTGTAGCAATGCTTTGCGGTCTTCAAAGCGGCTATATAAAATATATGTGCTTTTTGTGCGATTGGGACACACGATTTTCCGGTGACCAATATGCATGCCACGGATGGAAACTCAGAGAGCACAGCAGGTTACAAACGGCCAATATTATTCGTGAGCCTCTAGAGCCGAAGGAGAAGATATTGCTGCCTCCACTGCATATTAAACTTGGAATTGTTAAGAATTTTATCAAAACTGTCGCCAAAAGAGATGAAGTTTTCTTGTGTTTGAAACTAATTTACCCGAGACTCAGCGAAAGTAAAATTAAAGAAGGTAAGTTATAATCTTCCATCTTAACAAATTAATTTTTTCCAATCAGGCGTTCTAAATGGTCCAGATATACGAAAGCTGATTAAAAGTGACGCATTCAACAATATTTTGATTGACGCTGAATTGAATGCATGGCAGGCAATCAAAGAAGTAATAGAAGGCTTGTTCGGAAAGCATCGTTCTAACAACTACGATGTTTCTGTCGCAAGGATGTTAAGAGCATTCTCGGAAATTGGTGTCCACATGTGCTTGAAAATCCATTATTTACATCATCATCTGGACTACTTCAGCAAACAATTGGCTACCGAATCTGATGAACAAGGTGAACGCTATCATCAAGTTGCTATACCATTTGAAATTAGGTAATACTGATTTTTTATTTTTTCAAACTCATATTAATAACAAACTTACAGATATAGCGGCAAAAAGTCGCCGAGTGCAATAATTGCGGAAATTTGCTGGTGGAGTAAGCTTGTGTGGCAAGACAAGGATGATCTTGATGATAAAGAATTTTCAGGAGATGCAGAAGGGCCAACAGTGGAGTCACATATTGACATTATGTGTGGTTCAGAAACTGATGATAGCGATGAATGCGATGCCACTAGTCCCGAACAACTACCATCGTAAAAGTCTAGGCAATATTTATTAAAATAAATAAAAATAAATAAATAAAATAAAAATAAAAAATTATAAAAATGTTTACTTAATTTTTTTAGTAGTTTATGGCCAGAAGTCTGGAGTTATTGGGGAAAATTTATAAAAAAGGCGATAAATGACACTTTTTTGAATAAAAACAAATATCAATATTCTTGTCAAAATGGGATGCCCCTTCACTTAATTGTAAATAAAAGCAGAACGCGTTAATCGATTTCAATGATCTATGTCGCATTTTGTTTATAGGTTATGTGACTTTACATGAAATTAATAACACTTGATCCTTTTTTCCGTTTTGGATTTTTTATGAATTTAAAAAAAAAAATTTTAATTTTTAGGCAAAAAAAATATTTTTTTTTCTCCACAAATTTATTTTTACCGGCAAAACTGTTGATTATAAAGAAAAACGTTATATAAACGGATTAAAGAAATTGTAATTCTAATTTTTTTTGAGTTTGTTTTAGCAAAATCGGACAAGTGGTTCTCGAGTTATGTTAAACTACGTTTTTGCCAAAATGTTACAACTAAGCGAAAAAACATCAAGATAAGGAAAAAATTTAAAATGTCATAAAAAAAACTGACACATACGAACGCCAAACCCTTTGAGGGTTTTACTATACTGACCTAGTACCATCACCCTGACTTGGAATTTCTCACCCCCCAGACAATAATCCCAAAAATGTTCCATAGTGTAATTATCGGTTTGCCAGATATGAGCCTGAGAAAATGATCACTTTTTTCCAAAAATTACACCGAGGCCCCAAATCTTTGGAGGCCCATAAAAAAAGTGTATGACTTTGGGCAAAACTGGGAGACACTTGTCTTTTATTTTTTGGTCTTTTATCACGTAGTGGTGTCCGTATATGGTTATAGATAGCATATTATCTCAATGTTGAAGTAAAGAAAACACCAAGGACCGGAAAATGTTTTTTATTTTGTTTTTAAAAAAATATTTATTGTGCAAGTTCAAAAAATTCTACATTTTACAGAAAATAAAAATTTCTAAAATAGTTTTGAAAAAAAAGCCGTCGAAAAAAATAAATAAAATAAAGTTTTTAAATAAAACGTTTTCTTAAAAACATAAAATAAAGTTAAAAAAAAAACGTTTTCTTAAAAACAAAAAAACAAAAACAAAATAATTATATTTAAGCATTGTCAAAAAAATTTCAGTCTTCAAAACAAATTTTAATAAAATTTATGAAGACCCTGTAGGAAGTCAAACACATTTTTAAGTAACTTCAAACTGGTTTTTTTATAACCACATCTAGTTGATTAAGTGACTTTTTTCAATGTTGACGACTCACTATTTTAACATAGGCATGTCATAGGCAACAGTCAATTGGCCATCTTTGCATGACTTTTTAACTCACTGATAACTACTTATTTTTCAACCTATTTGTAGTTAATTAATAGTTTATTTTGATATAGAAATAATTATTTAAGAAAATTTTGCATTAAATTGCCTTAAATGATGATGTATAATAGTGCTGAAATAAATACGCTACATAATTGCTTGTACATAAACAGATTTGTATTGCTTCAATTTTAAATTATTTTAAATTATGTTTGTATATTTTTTTTTCGTTTGACTTCATGGCATGCTTGTTTTACTTATTTTGCTTTTATTTGTGTTTTACGTGTGCCTGTATGCAATATTTTTGGTTGATATCTGCATGAGATTTAAACCAATTTGTAGTCATTTGAAAAATAGTTAATTTATAGTAAGTGTCTTTTGCAACTGACTATTTTATTTACTACAGGGGAGGTTTCTGAGAATACATACATACATACATACATACATACATACATACATACATATTACATTTTTTTTTTTTAAAAATACATACATAGAAAAAAAAAATTCTAAAAAAAACGTTTTAAGAAATATTTTTTTACAAAAAAAGTTTTTGCTTTTTTTTAAAACAATAAATTTTGTTTTCAGAGAAATTTTTTTTTTCTTTTTCGATTAAATTTTAAACACAGAAAAACAATTTTCTTTTTTCATACACAAAAATTTTTTATTTAAAAAATAAAATTTAATTTTGTGTTTTCCGTTCGTAATTTCCGGTCCTTGGAAAAATTAAATAAAATTTACAAAAATTTCGGGAAATTTTTCACTTTTGCGGTTTCCTAATCGCTACCTAAATGGTGTTAAGAATCATTCCTAGGCAGTTCACGTGCTCCAGAAAGTTGTTTATTAAGATCTTAGGTACAATTTTACGGTTGATTGTTTCCTTGAATTTTGAACGGTTTGCTACTTACAGACCTGCACCCGTATTTTGTAATTCGCTTAGCTAAAGCTAAATCTCTATCGCTAAAATGCCTAAGAGAGTACAAACTTTAAAATTTTTAATGATGACATTAAAAGCTAAAATTGCGATGAATTAAATTGTTATGGCATTGCCAAATTTAGCAATGTACGTTACAGTACTGCATTCGTAGCCAAAAATCGCTAAATCAACTTTAAAGATTTTTAGCGATAGAGATTTAGCTTTAGCGAATTACAGAATACGGCAACTGAACAGGGGAAAAAAGGTAAACAAATCAAATTTTTTAAAGTTATTTATTAATTGTATTACTTAAAAAATTACAGAGACAGTGTAATCCTTCTCTTATCGAACTGGGAATAAAAATGGTGACTTTATCAAATTCAAACGTCTAGAATAATTTATTATTATTGATTTTGTAAAGTTTTTTGCTTATCCTTAAAAAACAATAAAAGCGTAGTTTCATACCTCCGTTTGCATTTTAGTTGACGATATATAGTTTTTCCACCTGTTGTGTAGGGTATTATAGAAAACTGAAAATTTAATTTAAATAAAATTGGTTTGCGTCTGTGGTTTAAACTTTTAATATACAATGTGTTTTGGTGTGGCATCAGAATTGTGTTTAATTAAGTCCACAAAGTTTTTGTTCAACCCATTTCGTTTTTCTTAATATGTATACACAAAAATAGTGCATGCATCATGAAGAAATGGTCGCACAAATTTTTTAATGTAAAGGAATTTACATTATTTAAAGGTGCGATTTTGAAGATGTGACTGAACCTATTTAAAATCAAAAACAAAAATCTACCTGTCGCCAAAAAATAATTGTAAAACCGAAAAGTTACACGAAGGTAAAATTTTATGTATTTTTCACCCACACACATTCAGTTGATGTTATGTATGTATATAAAAGAGCAGGATAATGTTATTGATATTGATATTAAACAAAATTCCAAACTAATTACGCATAAAGTCTAGTCTAATGGCAAGGGAATGTTAAATGCATTAAAAGATATTAAAACTTGTGAGTATATAAAAATCACAAAGTAGCTGATAATTACTAACCAAAGTGTATGTGTATGTTCCTTTATTATACAATTAACACAAATAATTATATTTCTACTTATTCAACCTTCAAAAAGGGCAATTAGCAGACATGCATTGGTTTAAAAAAAGAATTTGTAGCTCAGGATTACAATGAATATTAGGAAATTGAAAACAACTGCATTTGCATTATATCCTACAATTGCTTATGAATTAATACAAACCTAATGATGTAAGTAATACACAGGAATAAAACATAAACATTTTCAATTTTGTCAGCTAAAAAACTTTGTTTTATAGGTAGTTAAGGTTTGCTTCAATATTTTAATTCAAAAATGATGCACATATGTATGTATTTTCTGGAACTTATGTAAGAACCAGGCGCGGACTAAGCGCCTAAGCGAAATGCACAGACAGACATTTTGTCACTCATTGCAACAAATTTGTACCAAGATTAGTCCTATTGGATAGTAGTTCAGACACAAATTTTTATCAAGTCTCAAGTAGCTTAGATAGCTATCTGATCAATCTTTTGAAAAAATTTTGTTTTTTTTTTGCACCGAAATCAACCGCTGAACCTAGTAACGCCAAGAAAATTTGGCAAAAAAGCAGAAAATAAAGGCGAAACGTAGGGAGGATGAAAGACGTTGTATTTGAAAATTTGCACTTCTTAAACTCTTCATCAGCTACAAAAATTAAGTGTAAAACTAGTTATGATATAAAAGGATCTAATGTGATTAAAATTAAATTTGATTAAATTATTAGATATTATTATTATTATTATTATAATTATACATTAATTTATATTATGTGTATTTTATTCGACCTTTATTATTATAATATAACTAAATATATGTATGTATGTCATTTAAATATATTGTTTAATTTGTTTGTTAAATTGTGTTAAATAAGAAAAAAACCTTAAAGAAGGCACTCAAAGAAGTGCCGAAATAAAGGTTACAATAAACGTTTAAAGTTTTATATGAAATAAAAAAAGACCTCAAGCTTGATAATTTAGTTATATATCGAGCCCTTATAGCAAAAATTATGTAACCAACAAAAATACAATTTTACAGGAGAAGGTTTTTTTTTAAATATTTTTGCTATTAGGGCTCGATATATTAATTTAATTATTATTACAAATTATTAAAAAAAAAATTAATTTGTTAACATTTCTATAGAAAAAAGTGATTTTATTCCTGGGATTAACATATTGTGGGAATTACAGTATCGACGGTTTAATATGCTAGTTGGCTATGTTACATACCGTCGGATAGGTTAATTTGTCTAGTTTATCAGCATAAGTTTTATTTTTAAGGTCTTAGAAACACGTAAGTACAAATAGGAAATAATTCAAAATAGTGCATATGCTAAAAGTTGAAAAACCCTCGTCTTGAGTTAGAAATTATTTTTTTTACACATAACCCACTCACATCTAGGCTTGCCAACCGTACTTTATAATAAAGTATTGTACGTTATTTCGAGTAATTGTACTCTATACTTTATGAGAATAATAAAGTACGCGAAAATACTTAATTTCGCATGATTTGATTTATCTAGAATAGATTCAGGTTATATTAGTCATAAAATTATATAACTTATGGCTAATAAATCACAGATGGTTTAAACGCTGGTTTAGTTGAACTAAACTTGAATTTTTATATAAACTCAACAACTATAAATCAGTGTCCCATGTATAATATATTTTTAAAAAATAACATGTGGCAGCACTACGATAAATCTTATCAAATTTATATGGTCTGTATTTAGTGATTTACAGTCTAATAAATAAACACTTCATTGCAGCTTTATAAGTCATTAATAAGTAAAAGTCGAAAAAAGAGTATTAATAATTGCTTAATAGCCTATTAAACGTTAAATAAACGTTTCATAAATATATAATATTTATTGTAGCCTTTACCCTACTTTAAGCGTTTAATAAACTGATATTTCAATGTTTGTTAAAATAAAATTTTAATAATTGCATGAAAAATTAAACATTTTTATCTTCTTATTTATTTTAATAAAAAAGTTTAATACGCATAAAATTTTTTTTTTCTAGAAAAACGATAACTAATGTTTGAATTCATTTTAAATATAAGCAGCTTGATGGATTTTTTTGTAAAAAATAACGTGGGTCGCGAGATACTTATGTATGTTCTCTGTTAAAACTTAAAGTCGTTATAAGTTTTGGCATAAAATATAAAAAGCTATTAAGATTTATTTTTTTACCATTCATTACACTTATATTTTAAAATGTCTTTCAAATAGGTATAGATTATATTTGTTAAAGTAAACACAAAGTAGAAACAACATAGTATATCGTCTGTTGGTTACTGGTTTGCCACACGGTACAGAAATGTTTTGTCCTACATGCTTTGAATATTTTAACTTTTGCATCGAAAATTTGATTCATAGCACAAAAAGTGACAAATGAAGCAAAACAATGAGAACTATAAAATTAAGGATATCAGGAAATGCTAGAGCTAGATATCTCCAAATATATTCGAGACATCAAAAAAAGTATTAAATGTTAAAAAAAGGGTGTCACTATTATTATATAGAATTGATTTAAAACTAAATTTTTGCAAAAATGTGCCTGCCAGAAATTTAAAAACTAATTTTAGCAATTACCAAAAAAGCGATAATAACAAATTAAATTGAAGTTAAAAAAACAATTCGTAGATTTAAGATGATGCAGCCGTTCTTCATGGGTTCTCGCAAGCAACAGTGTTTAGTATTTCAGCCAGAGTGGCTCGTGCCTTAGCTCGCTGGGGCAATAGAAAAATTAAAATGCCTTCATCTCTTATAGAGGAAGCAATCCTAATGACAGAATTTAAGACATTTAAAAAGTTCCCAAACGTTATTGGTACGCACATAAATATCCTTAAAAAAACCGGCGCAAATTTTGCACAATATTATATAAACAGAAAGTGTTACTATACCCTGAATGTTCAGGTAAATGAAAACATTTGAACTTAAAATATTTTGGCAATTATATGTGGCTAAAAATGTTTTGTTAAAACCTAGGAGGTTTCATTTTCAAAACATCTGGTTAAAATTGGTTAAATTATTCATTAAACATAAAGCTGTATAATCTCTTTTGGAACATACAGAGTTAAAGCAGTAAAAATTGATATTGAAATATGATTTACATATTTCACTTCTATTTCAATAGTATGTATTTTATTAACAAAAAAAACATAAAATTAATTCAAATATAACGTTTTGAAAAACAGAAATTTATTTTAAATTGAAAACAAAACAGAAATTCACTTAAAATTCGTTCGTTGTATGATATTTTTATTTACTCGTATCGTTTCATCCCTAGTTGTATGCATCACTATTACAAAAATTACAATTAAAATATCATGATGCTGCCAACATAATAATACAAAAGTAATATAAACGTTTAATTGTTAATCCACTCCTATTAAGCGTTTATAAATTAGATTTTTTATTAATGGTTTATAAAACAAAAAGTGTTTGATAAGTCTGGGTTCACACTATGAAAGTTTTCTCACAGAAAGTCTGAGTTTATTGGTGAGAGGGGAAGAGAACATGCTATTAATCTCAGACGAACTATTGTATTCATTAAAGCTGAAACAAGAAATTTTTATGAATTATACCGTTATAGATTTGTTGGTTTAAATACATTTTAAACTAAAAATAGAGCTCAACTTTCTCTGATTTTTTAGCCCTCATTGTACAAGTTTTTTTTTAGAAAAACTAAAGAACAACTAATTAATATTAGTCAGGGCCATTTGTTGATTTTTTTTTTATATTGGCAGGACGATTTTTCGAAAACAAATAATCTGACAGCACTATTTCACTTGTTTGTTTTCTTTGAGTACACTCAAAATATTATGTAGTTAAATTCAAACGAAAATTCATTTTAAACAACTTAAAATTTATTTAAAAAACGGATCATTTACATTTCATTTAAAACAAACGATTTTTCTCATTAATTTTTAAAGTTTTTAAACAGCATATTCCTTAAAATTTAATAGTTGTTACTTTAAAAAACTATATTTTAACCGACAAAAATCAAACTACATAACAAAATAAGTACGGAAAACCATTATTTTTTTGTGGTTTGTTTTTTGAATAACAAACATGAATGTTAAAAAATAAAATTATTCGTAAAATAACTATATTTTTAACCAATTTTAACAGAACGGAAAACGAATTTAATAATAATTTTATTAGTGTACAATAACTGCCTGTTTTTAAAACACGAGTGCAAAACTCTTTCAAATTACTGCCTGCTTTTAGACCGCAAGCACAAAAGTGACTCGTTTAACTAACATTTAAAACAAAATTTCAAAATTTCCATTCCTCAAGGGGGCTCCCATACAAAATTTTAAATACAGACAGGGCTGTCAGATATGGCGATTTCTCGCCAAACGTGGCGATTTTGAAACGTGTTTGGCGATGGGATTTTCCATTTGGCGACTGGCGACTTTTGTGGCGATTTTTGATATTACTGGCGATTTACTTGGCTATTTTTACCATTTATATTATTTCAGCGATTTTGAAATAACAAATTTGCATTTTTATTTACAAAAGCGGAGTTAGGCCTCTCCAGTTAAATATATATAAATATATACATTAGAGCGACTCACCAAAAAAAGTGCTCGATGTACCTTCCTAAAAATGAACCTTGGACTTTTTTAAGATGACATTATAAATATTTCGGCTCCAGCTTTGTCCTCTCGTGAGCTGGACCAGTTTTAAAAAGGGTATATTTTTGCATGTTTTGTTAATTTGAGAATCTGTTTCCTTACCAACATATACAAATTGGGCATCATAAGAAAGGTTCTTTTAAGGCGTGTCCAACTGTATATACAATTTGACCAAGGACGATAATCCATGTCCTTTTTTTAAAGGATTTTCTGTAAAAAAAATGGTTTTTGAATTTTTTGTTCGGGGTTGTTTGTAATAAAAATGCCAAATTAAAATATTTTAATCTTTAGTCGATTTAATTAAATACGTGTCTCAGCTTTTTTTGAAATTCGTGCTAGTTCGCGTTTTGACAAAAATACAATGGGGTGGTAACACTTCGTTTTAAATAGAGCAATATGGGTATCGAACTTTTTCTTTTGCCAAGTACATCATCTTTGTATGTAAATAATATAGATCTTTGCGAATTAGATGCATTTTACACCGTGCTCTGGAATATATATAAATGCAACTTTTTAGTAACTCTAATATGATAGCGGATTTAGTTTCTAGATCATGTATGGATGAAAATAGGACTAAATAAAGAAAAAAAGAAACGATCCACGACTTTTAAGCGGCATATTTTTTTCGCAAATTAAAAAAAAATTAAGTAGTGGATCATTTCTTTTTTTCTTTCTTTAGTCCTATTTTCATTTATACATGATCTAGAAACTAAATCCGCTATCATATAAGAGTTACTAAAAATTGCATTTTTATATATTCCAGAGCACCGTGTAAAATGCATATAATTTGCAAAAATCCATATTATTTACATACAAAGCTGATGTACTTGGAAAAAGAAAAAATTTGATACCCATATTGCCCTATTTTAAACGAAGGGTTACCATCCCATTGCATTTTTGTCAAAACGCAAACTAGCACGAATTTCAAAAAAAGCTGAGACACGTATTCAATTAAATCGACTTAAGATTAAAATAGGTTAATTTGGCATTTTTATTACAAACAACCCCCAACAAAAAATTCAAAAACCGTTTTTTTTACAGAAAATCCTTTAAAAAAAAGGACATGGATGATCGTCCTTGGACAAATTGTATATACAGTTGGACACGCCTTAACAAAACTTTTCTTATGATAACCAATTGGTATATGTTGGTAAGGAAACATATTCTCAAATTAATAAAACATGCAAAAATATACCCTTTTTCAAACTGGTCCAGCTCACGAGAGGTCAAAGCTCGGCCCGAAATATTTAAAATGTCATCTTAAAAAAGTCCAAGGTTCATTTTTAGGAGGGTACATCGAGCACGAATTTTGCTTCCATACACTTTGAGTCGTTCTAACATACATACTTATAGATTTTTTTAATATTTTTTTTGACACTTTTTGTTATCATTACTAATTTAAAAAAAATCTGGCTAATTTTTTTCACATGATCTTTGTTTTATTATCATTTTAAGTAAATTTTATATTCAGACACTCTAGGGTTTAAAAAACTGCAGTCGAAACCAAAACTCGATCAAAAAACGAAAATTTGTCTACAATTTTTCGCTTTTTGATTTTGTTTGACAGCGACTTTTTACATTTAATGAATTAGATGTAAAAGCAAAAGTTTTTTTTAGCCAATGACAAATGAAGAAGTGAAAGATATGCCAGTTTTTCAACTTCGACTGCAGTTTTTTGGCGATTTTTTACTGTATTATTATATCAGCTTTTTTTTTGCAAAATTTAATTTAAAAAAAAAGTTTTCGAAAACTGAACAAAATTGACGTTTGGCGATTTTTGACATCCGGTTTGGCGATGGAGCTCAAAAAAATCTGACAACCCTGAATACAGACTAGAAATATATTGAAGAAAACGTACCATAACAGCCAATGAGTAGCCTCTACTATTTCTCGAGACATACTTGCCCCTTAAGGGGCTCCCATACAAATATTGCGTTTTATGACATTTTTAAATAAATTAAAATTTTTCGACTTTTGTGAATAAAATCAGAAGTTGTTAACAGATTTTAATCATTTATAGCTTGTTTTGTATGCAGCATTGTTTTTTATATGTCTGAAAGAAGCATAGCTGTAATTTTTTATAGATTTTTAACAAACAAAAATTTCGAAATGTAGCTAAAAAATTATTTTTGTTGCAAAAAAAAAAAATTATATTTCTAAAACGACTGCGCATGTTAGAAAAAAATTTAACGTTTAAAGGAAATTTAATTCCGGATTTTCGTTATTTTTAGTTATTTCAATAAACTGAACCCTTTTTGAACCGGTATTGGATTCAGCGTACCCGAATTAGGTTAAAGCGCCAGTTGCCCGGCTTGTCTCAAAAAAAAGTGTAAAATTTTAGCACAGTAGTATTGGGCAAAATCTTTCATTTATGTGAATCTTTCATTCTCTTTCAGAAAGTGAATTAATTCATTCTTTTCTTTCACCTTTCTTAAATCACAAACAGCTTTCAGAATGAAGTGTCAAGTTCGTTTGAGGAATGATTAAATTGATATTTTTAAAGCAAAAACGTATTTTTATAATTAATGGAAATTAGATTTAAAGCTAAAGAGTTGTTTAAGAAAAATGTATTAAATAAGCACACATTTAGTATGTTTATTGTCATTCCGTTTTTTTTAAATCCATCAGTTTTAACGTATTTACGCTTAAAATGTTGGTAATTAAATATGGGTAATTCCATGTCAAAACGACCAAGAGTGGGACACGACCCCGTCCAATTTTAATGAAATTTGGTGAGAAGGTTCCTTTTATCTTATTAGGAACATATATGAACGAAAAAAATTTTTAAAATTTGTTTTTCGAAAGTTATGTCATATTCAAAATGTCATAGCATGAGCATCCTACGCGCTGCAGGGGCCAAATTAAAGAATTTTATTAAGCCGCAATATTTGTATGGTACAGCGCGTAGGATGCTCCTAGATGGGTCAAATGTATGACCAACCCCACTTTATTATTTATTGCCGAATTTCGGTTTTTTTTTTGTTATTTCAATAAACTAAACCGTTTTTGAGTTACGCGAATATATGCTGTGCAGCCTATTACATTTTCGAAATAACGGTATATCTTGAAAACGCGAGCTAACCTAAAAAAAAGTTTAGCACCACTGGATTCAGCGTCCCAAATTAGGGTAAAATGCCAGGTGCGCGGCTCGTCTGTTTTTTGCAACTTGCACAGTGTACTTATTGCTCAAAATAACAATATTAAAATTCTATTTTAATAATTTTTTTTTAAGGGTTGCGCAAGGAAAAAAATCATATCTTAAAAAAGAAAAAAAACACCTCTTTCAAAGTTTCAGGATTGTTAAAGAACAGTTTGAGGTTTTATACAAAAAAAATTCAGCCAAATAAAAAAATAAGTTTTTGAGTTAGTCCGTTTTTAAAATTTAACATTTTGCAGATATTACATTTTTCAAAACAAATTTTTTTTTTCAATTTATGGTTTGTAGCGCCAAGTATTCTCTTTAAAATGACATCAAAATCATCATCATATGTCAAGTAGTTTTCAAAATATTGAAGAAATAAGCTCAACACATTCGGCTAATTCTGCGAAATTATGACATTTTGAATATGACATAACTTTCGAAAAACAAATTTTAAAAATTTTTTTCGTTCATATATGTTCCTAATAAGATAAAAGGAACCTTCTCACCAAATTTCATTAAAATCGGAAGGGGTCGTGTCCCACTCTTGGTCGATTTGACATGGAATTACCCATATACTATTTGGTTAGAAAATAAAACATTCCAGATATTTAATAAAACGAAATAAAAATGAAAAATTTTGAAAAAAACGTAACAAATAGGCAAATTTTGAAATTTGAGGTGCCATAACTCAGCCATTTCTTATCAGATACAAATTTTCAGCATATCGACGGAAAAGGCATTCAATTACCTTTCCAACACTGCCACTTGTTTCGATCGGTTGGGCTCCACAAGGGTTTGAGTGGGACCATACACCGAAAAACAGAAAAGTATCTAAAAACGGTACTTAGGGAAAAAAAATTACAGCGTTTTTCGTGCTCAGGAAGTCCCAATTAACTTGAATAGGCATGTGGCGTTCTTGGTACTTTTCCAAATTAAAAATTTGTAAAGCAGTGTAATCAATGTACATACTTTAATTGCAACAAAAAAGTTGGGAACCCTACACACATCCCAAAAAGCGACCAACACTACCTTAAAGGAAAAGATATAAACTTTCGTTTGAGCAAAAAAAAAAAAAAAAAAAACATTACCGCTAAAAAAAATAAAGAAAAAATTTTTTTTAAAATTTAGAAAAAAACAAGAAAAACATTTTCAAAAGATTGATCAGATAGCTATAAAAGCTACTTGGGACAAATTTTTCTAACACCAATAAGTAAAAAGTTATCATTTAAATCGGAAGACATCGGTTTAAAAATTGGGTCACTTGACAAGACATTCCCCATATGTATATATACATACATGTGTTTATGTTTAAATTTATAAATTTTATATTATGTTTTGTGGTTATATGCAGCTTTTCTTCTTCATGCAATAACACTTTTTAATTTTTGTTTCTCCAAGCACATGCTAATCACATGTTAATCTTAATAGGTAGTAGTTATCTTTAATTATTCAAAAAACATACAAAAACATAATAATTATGTATGCGCAATTTTATCAGTTTTAGTTAAAGAATTCCTAATTTAAAATAAAAAATGTAATAATAAATAAAATAATTTTTAAAACTTCTTAGCAGATAATAATATTGCCCCAGACTATTTGTCACCATTTTCCTTATCGTATCCATAAAATATGTATTTTTGTACGTATGTACATACATACATATTAATATTTTTTGCATTAAAGATAGTAAAAATGGCCGAAATAGTGTTTGATTCACCGACGACATTGAATTTGCTTTTACTATGTAAATAGTCGGGAATATATTATTTATTTTTTTTTTCTTATCCGTATACAAATTTATCAACACTAAACATTTTTACTGAATCGCTTGGCAATTAGGATATTCAAAGTAAATTTTTTAAATATTTTTCAATATCCCCAACAATGTATTTTCTTATGGACATATAAATCTAATATACCTTTTTTTTATCAAGTTCAATTCGTCTAAATTTAAAAATAGGCGGGTTATTGTTATTCTTTTTATTTAATTTCAAAATTATTTTATTTATGTTTCTCTAGGGTTTGTTGTTTTTAATGTGCAATAGAAGAGTATAAACAAGCTCTGAAATAGGTTTATGGATTTTTTTACAGAGATTATTTCAAACCAGAACAATTGCCAGAGTTATCAATTTGAATTTTGTCAGAGACAAATGTTTTTTTTTTCATATTAATTGCGACAAAGTTTGTTTTGGAAATTCGATTAAAAAACAGAAACAAAGAAAAAAATACATATGTACATACATAAACATGTACATATGTATATACATATATATATATTTTAAAAATTATCTCTAAAATACTTGTGTACATATACATGGTGTGTATATACATACATATACATAAATAATTAAATTTAAGTCTTGCGGTCTTGACATTCGATTTTATGAATTGTTTATCAACTATTCAAAAATATTTAATAGTTCTTTCTCTCTTTTAAAAAGGTTTAATTGATTTGACACAATGAATTAAATGCAAAAAAATCTTTGATATTTTATCTACTATATAAAGAGCTTATTGTCCTTCACACAATTGTATGTACATACTAGCTGACCCGACAGACGTTGTCCTGTCCAAATAAGGAAAAATGTTTGCGTTCGATTTTTAAAATCCGTTAAAAAGATACGAACATTTGCAAGAAAAATTAGTCAAATCGATGGAGCCGTTTTCTGATTTTAGGTTAATCGAAAAAAGTGGGCGTTAAAGTGGGCGGGGCAAAATTTTCTTTCCGTAAAAACCTTAGTTGGACCATGGCGATGATTTTAAAGAAAAAATTTTCCAAATCGGTCAAGCCTTTCTCAAGTAATACGCTTAATAGAAAAAGTGGGCGTAAAAGCAGGCGTGGTACATTTTTCTTTCGATGAAAACTTAAAATGGATTAATACGAACATTTGAAAGAAAAATTTGTCAAACCAATGGAGCCGTTTTCTGATTATAGGTAATTCGAAAAAAAGTGGGCTTAAAAGTGGGTGGGGCAAAATTTTCTTTTCGTATAAATCAATCATTTTAAAGAAAAAATCGACCAAATTATATAGATGTCATTGGTGGTCCAATATGAAAATTGGATTTGCCACGCCCCTCCGTCCGCAGACCGAAAATCAAAAATCAGACTTCACAGTGTCACCCGCCTGAATATTCTGAAGATTCCCTGAAAATTTCATCAAAATCGGCCCAGCAGTTTCGGAGTCCATACGTTACATACATACATACATACATACATACACACATCTTGTTTTATATATATAGATGTACATTAGAACGGGCCGATTTGTAAAAACAAAAATTTGTGCCATCGATTTTTCGATAGATTTTGGCGTGGGGAAAAATTTCACTACGACATATCGAAAAAAGCATTTACGAGGGAGGCGCCCAAATTGCATTTTTTTAATTTTTCTCAACTTTTAATTTTAATATAATTTCAATAAATTTTAATTAATTTTCATGTTGTAAAATTCATTTCTTCATAAAAATAATTTAATGAAAATTAAATTTGATGAACTTTAGCCTAATTAAAAATATTAAAAAATTTGGATTAAAAATCCTAAATAGTTCAACAAAATAACCACAATACTGATTATTTTAATTTTAAGTTTTTTTTTGTAGGTAATAAAAAACAATCGGCTGATTTAATTTTTTTGATATATTACCTTTCCATGGCGATAGCAGTTTTTCCAAAAAAATGTTTTTCTTAAGGTTTTGGGCGAGTATTTGTCGAAACATTTATTTTTTACGCGGTTATATTTTAGTAGGTATGTTTAAAAAAATTCTCTGATTTCAATTTTTTTAAATATATGCAGCCAAGGTAAAATTGTAAAATTGTGTAAAGTTTTGACTTAAATATAAATTTTATTCCAAAAATAAATGTAAAATTGCTTCCTAAAGACGTCGGTATACAAATTCAAAATTTTTTTTTATCAAATATGCGATTTTCGTATTCAAATATGAAAATTATTTTTTTCTGTGTTATTATCAAATAAATGACACATTATTTGGTCCCTAACTCTATCTTCATTTCTGGAAATTTTAATTTGTACACATCTACTGCATATACACTTTTCGAATGCACTGGCAAAATTTGTTATTTCCTAATCAAGAGAACAATTTTGATACAGATATTGGCTATGTTTCAAAAAGAATTTGAGCGAAATGTACAGTCAAATTAAATACATTAACGGCCAATTTACCAAGTTTAGTTAAAACTAACTATTAACTTAACTTTGGCGCCCCATGCTCCAGTGGGAGTTAGAGCAATATATGTATATATATATATATATATATATATATTTGCACAGAGTGTATTTCGGGCACGTGAAATTTTTTCACTTTTTTTAACGGAATCTACAAAATTTTTGAAAATCGGGCATATAGATTCAAATATTTTGCCCTTATTCTTAGAAAAATCGGAGGAAAATCGTTTTTAGCATAAAGCGTATTTTTAGGGTACATTGCTCTACATTGTGTACATTTAAAGGACGAGTGCCGAATCTGTACACTATGCATATGAAAATTTTTGTTGCCACATATGTCATAAAAAACTGCGTTTTTTATTCCGCCATCATGTTTTTCATTATTGAAAAACAGTGCTACCGCTGTGATTATTGGAAAACAATGTTACCGTTGTGATACTAAAGTATCGATTTTTGTTTTTTTGTTAATTTCTTAATATGTTAATTTGTTTATTGGTTTTTTTGTTTATTTGTTGATTTGTTTATTTATTTGTTTTTTTGCCTATTTATTTGTTTTTTTGTTAATTTGTTTGTTTGTTTATTTGTTAATTTCTTTATTTGGGTATTTGTTTATTTGTTTATTTGTTTGTTTGTTTATTTGTTAATTTCTTTATTTGGGTATTTGTTTATTTGTTAATTTGTTTATTTGTTAATTTGTTTATTTGTTAATTTGTTTATTTGGGTATTTGTTTATTTGTTTATTTAGTAATTTGTTTATTTTTTTATTTGTTAATTTGTTATTTTTTTATTTGTTAATTTGTTTATTTGTTAATTTGTTATTTTTTTTATTTGCTTTTTTGTTTATTTGTTAGTTTGTTTGTTTGTTAATTTGTTTATTTGTAAATTTGTAAATTTGTTTATTTGTTTATTTTTTAATTTGTTTATTCGTTTATTTGTTTATTTGTTAATTTGCTTATTTGTTTATTTGTTAATTTGTTTATTCGTTTATTCATTTGTTCGTTTATTTGTTAATTGGTTAATTTGTTTATTTATTAATTTGTTTATTAGTTTGTTCGTTTATATGTTAATTGGTTAATTTGTTTATTTGTTTGTTTGTTTATATGTTTTTTTGTTTATTGGTTTATTTGTTAATTTGTTTATTTGGGTATTTGTTTATTTGTGTATTTGTTAATTTGTTTATTTGGGTATTTGTTTATTTGTTAGTTTGTTTATTTGTTAATTTGTTTATTTTTAAATTTGTTTATTTGGGTATTTGTTTATTAAGTAATTTGTTAATTTGCTTATTTGTTTATTTTTTTATTTGTTAATTTGTTTGTTCGTGTATTTGTTAATTTGTTAATTTGTTTGTTTGTTAATTTGTTTATTCGTTTGTTCGTTTATTTGTTAATTTGCTTTTTTGTTTATTTGTTTATTTGTTAATTTTTTAAATTTTTAATTTGTTTATTTGTTAATTTGTTTATTTGCTTATTTTTTAATTTGTTTATTCGTTTGTTCGTGTATTTGTTAATTGGTTTATTTGTTGATTTGTTAATTTGTTAATTTGTTAATTTGCTTATTTGTTTATTTGTTTATTTGCTTAGTTATTTATCTGTTTAGTTGTTAGTTTGTTTATTTGTTTATTTGCTTGTTTGTTTTTTTGTTTATTTGTTTATTTGCTTATTTGTTGATTTGTTTATTTGCTTATTTGCTTATTTGTTTGTTTGCAACATATGTTTTTCATAAATTTCACGAATTTCCGATAAAAAATACAACTGAAAAATGTGAAAAAATGCATTTTCTAGGAATGATATACATATGAGGAATTATGCATTAGAGACTATTTTTTTCTGAAGATTACCGTGTGGCAGCTACAGGCCAAAAATGGTGCAAAAAAATATATAAATTAAAATTTTTCTACATTTTAGCATTTTTGAGGCATTAGATGCAATTTTTCGGATTATTTTGTTCTACTTTTTTCTCCTTATATTCTGTAGGCTACAATTGTAGCAAAAATAATTTCTAGCCAAGATTTTGACATGAGAAAAAAAACGCAAAAACTAGCAAAACGCAAAAGGGTTTCGTTGGTTGCGATAAGTGCTTCGAGAAATTCCACACGAGAAAGAGTTTGAAGTCGATATCCTTAAATATTTGGACAATTGACCAAAAATTGTGAAATATTTGTAAAAATTTTATATTTTAGCAATTTTAATGCACTAACTACAGTTTTTCATTGCCATTTTTTTTTTAAAGCTTTCCTTCTCCTAGTTTATAGCTAAGATTATGGCGAAGACAAGAAAACAAAGTTTCTAATTGGTTTTCGAGGTGAAGGGTATATTATATAAAATATAATAAAAAAATTGTTAGAACCAAAATTTATTATTGAATAAAAAGTGCTTAAAGTAGTTAAAAGTAAAACTATAACGTGTTTCATAAGGGCGTTATCAAAATCGAACATTTGAACAGAACATTACATAATTCAACATAAGACTTTGAAGAGTTAACTCTAAAATCGATTTCATCATCTTTAGATACTTTAGCACCTAAAAAAATATAAGTAATTGGGATCTTTAAGGTATGAAGTATATATGGAGTAAACAAAATTAAACAACTTAACAGTAATAAAGGACAGATACTATCTAAGATTGCATCCTTTCATCTAATATACTGCAAATTTTAGTTTATTATTATATATGAAAATCTTAATAAAAATTTTAAACATTTTTACGTCTAAAAATACTTATAAAAAAAAATAACATGACAAATGGTAACGCTGGTAATATGCAACTCTGTGTGTTCTTTCTACACTGCTGCTAATTTAGCTATTTTCTCGTCAAATCCAGCGATTTTTAATAAAATTTTACTGGAATAAATAATTTAATTTAAAAAATATGGTTTTTAGCAATTTATAGCTTAATTAACTTATTATTTAAAAAATGTTGCTATTTTAATTGTCTTTGTTTTATAATATTTCAATAATTTTATTTAAAAAAGGGTGGTTTTTAGAGATTTATAGCTAAATTTAACTTTTATTTAAAAAATTTAGCTATTTTTGCTTGTTTGTTTTATAATATTCTAATAATTTTATTTCAAAAAGGTTGGTTTTCAGCTATTCATGGCTAAATTTACCTATTATTTAAAAAAAATTAGCTATTTTAGCTTATTTGTTTTATAATATTTCAATATTTTTATTTCAAAAAGGGTGGTGTTTTTCAGCGATTTTTAGCTAAATTTACCTATTATTAAAAAAATGTAGCTATTTTTGCTTGTTTGTTTTATAATATTTCAATAATTTTATTTCAAAAAGGGTGGTTTTTAAAGATTTATAGCTAAATTTATCTATTATTTAAAAAATTTAGCTATTTTAGCTTATTTGTTTTAGATTATTTCAATATTTTTATTTCAAAAAGGGTGGTGTTTTTCAGCGATTTTTAGCTAAATTTACCTATTATTAAAAAAATGTAGCTATTTTTGCTTGTTTGTTTTATAATATTTCAATAATTTTATTTCAAAAAGGGTGGTTTTCAGCGATTTATAGCCAAATTTACCTATTTTTAAAAAAATTTAGCTATTTTTACTTGTTTGGTTTTAAATATTTCAATAATTTTATTTCAAAAAGGGTGGTTTTCAGCGATTTATAGCTAAATTTACCTATTTTTAAAAAAATTTAGCTATTTTTACTTGTTTGTTTTATAATATTTCAATAATTTTATTTCAAAAAGGGTGGTTTTCAGCGATTTATAGCTAAATTTACCTATTATTAAAAAATTTTGCTATTTTTACTTGTTTGTTTTATAATATTTCAATAACTTTATTTCAAAAAGGGTGCTTTTTAACGATTTATAGCTAAATTTACCAATTATTTAAAAAATTTAGCTATTTTTGCTTGTTTGTTTTATAATATTTCAATAATTTTATTTCAAAAAGGGTGGTTTTCAGCGATTTATAGCTAAATTTACCAATTATTTTAAAAATTTAGCTATTTTTGCTTGTTTGTTTTATAATATTTCAATATTTTTATTTCAAAAAGGGTGGTTTTTAAAGATTTATAGCTAAATTTACCAATTATTTAAAAAATTTAGCTATTTTTGCTTGTTTGTTTTATAATATTTCAATAATTTTATTTCAAAAAGGGTGGTTTTCAGCGATTTATAGCCAAATTTACCTATTTTTAAAAAAATTTTGCTATTTTTACTTGTTTGGTTTTTAATATTTCAATAATTTTATTTCAAAAAGGGTGGTTTTCAGCGATTTATAGCTAAATTTACCTATTATTAAAAAAATTTAGCTATTTTTTCTTGTTTGTTTTATAATATTTCAATAATTTTATTTCAAAAAGGGTGGTTTTCAGCGATTTATAGCTAAATTTACCTATTATTAAAAAAATTTAGCTATTTTTATTTGTTTGTTTTATAATATTTCAATAATTTTATTTCAAAAAGGGTGGTTTTCAGCGATTTATAGCTAAATTTACGTATTATTAAAAAAATTTAGCTATTTTTTCTTGTTTGTTTTATAATATTTCAATAATTTTATTTCAAAAAGGTTGGTTTTCAGCGATTTATAGCTAAATTTACCTATTGTTAAAAAAATTTAGCTATTTTTGCTGTTTGTTTTATAATATTTCAATAATTTTATTTCAAAAAGGGTGGTTTCCAGCGATTTATAGCTAAATTTACCTATTATTTAAAAAATTTAGCTATTTTTGCTTGTTTGTTTTACAATATTTCAATAATTTTATTTCAAAAAGGGTGGTTTTCAGCGATTTATAGCTAAATTTACCTATTATTATAAAAATTTAGCTATTTTTGTTTGTTTGTTTTATAATATTTCAATAATTTTATTTCAAAAAGGGTGGTTTTCAGCGATTTATAGCTAAATTTACCTATTATTATAAAAATTTAGCTATTTTTGCTTGTTTGTTTTATAATATTTCAATAATTTTATTTCAAAAAGGGAGGTTTTCAGCGATTTATAGCTAAATTTACCAATTATTTTAAAAATTTAGCTATTTTTGCTTGTTTGTTTTATAATATTTCAATATTTTTATTTCAAAAAGGGTGGTTTTTAACGATTTATAGCTAAATTTACCAATTATTTAAAAAATTTAGCTATTTTTGCTTGTTTGTTTTATAATATTTCAATAATTTTATTTCAAAAAGGGTGGTTTTCAGCGATTTATAGCCAAATTTACCTATTTTTAAAAAAATTTAGCTATTTTTACTTGTTTGGTTTTTAATATTTCAATAATTTTATTTCAAAAAGGGTGGTTTTCAGCGATTTATAGCTAAATTTACCTATTATTAAAAAAATTTAGCTATTTTTTCTTGTTTGTTTTATAATATTTCAATAATTTTATTTCAAAAAGGGTGGTTTTCAGCGATTTATAGCTAAATTTACCTATTGTTAAAAAAATTTAGCTATTTTTGCTTGTTTGCTTTATAATATTTTAATAATTTTATTTCAAAAAGGGTGGTTTTCAGCGATTTATAGCTAAATTTACCAATTATTTTAAAAATTTAGCTATTTTTGCTTGTTTGTTTTATAATATTTCAATAATTTTATTTCAAAAAGGGTGGTTTTCAGCGATTTATAGCTAAATTTACCTATTATTATAAAAATTTAGCTATTTTTGTTTGTTTGTTTTATAATATTTCAATAATTTTATTTCAAAAAGGGTGGTTTTCAGCGATTTATAGCTAAATTTACCTATTGTTAAAAAAATTTAGCTATTTTTGCTTGTTTGTTTTATAATATTTCAATATTTTTATTTCAAAAAGGGTGGTTTTTAAAGATTTATAGCTAAATTTACCAATTATTTAAAAAATTTAGCTATTTTTGCTTGTTTGTTTTATAATATTTCAATAATTTTATTTCAAAAAGGGTGGTTTTCAGCGATTTATAGCCAAATTTACCTATTTTTAAAAAAATTTAGCTATTTTTACTTGTTTGGTTTTTAATATTTCAATAATTTTATTTCAAAAAGGGTGGTTTTCAGCGATTTATAGCTAAATTTACCTATTATTAAAAAAATTTAGCTATTTTTTCTTGTTTGTTTTATAATATTTCAATAATTTTATTTCAAAAAGGGTGGTTTTCAGCGATTTATAGCTAAATTTACCTATTATTAAAAAAATTTAGCTATTTTTACTTGTTTGTTTTATAATATTTCAATAATTTTATTTCAAAAAGGGTGGTTTTCAGCGATTTATAGCTAAATTTACGTATTATTAAAAAAATTTAGCTATTTTTTCTTGTTTGTTTTATAATATTTCAATAATTTTATTTCAAAAAGGTTGGTTTTCAGCGATTTATAGCTAAATTTACCTATTATTAAAAAAATTTAGCTATTTTTACTTGTTTGTTTTATAATATTTCAATAATTTTATTTCAAAAAGGGTGGTTTTCAGCAATTTATAGCTAAATTTACGTATTATTAAAAAAATTTAGCTATTTTTTCTTGTTTGTTTTATAATATTTCAATAATTTTATTTCAAAAAGGGTGGTTTCCAGCGATTTATAGCTAAATTTACCTATTATTTAAAAAATTTAGCTATTTTTGCTTGTTTGTTTTACAATATTTCAATAATTTTATTTCAAAAAGGGTGGTTTTCAGCGATTTATAGCTAAATTTACCTATTATTATAAAAATTTAGCTATTTTTGTTTGTTTGTTTTATAATATTTCAATAATTTTATTTCAAAAAGGGTGGTTTTCAGCGATTTATAGCTAAATTTACCTATAATTATAAAAATTTAGCTATTTTTGCTTGTTTGTTTTATAATATTTCAATAATTTTATTTCAAAAAGGGTGGTTTTCAGCGATTTATAGCTAAATTTACCAATTATTTTAAAAATTTAGCTATTTTTGCTTGTTTGTTTTATAATATTTCAATATTTTTATTTCAAAAAGGGTGGTTTTTAACGATTTATAGCTAAATTTACCAATTATTTAAAAAATTTAGCTATTTTTGCTTGTTTGTTTTATAATATTTCAATAATTTTATTTCAAAAAGGGTGGTTTTCAGCGATTTATAGCCAAATTTACCTATTTTTAAAAAAATTTAGCTATTTTTACTTGTTTGGTTTTTAATATTTCAATAATTTTATTTCAAAAAGGGTGGTTTTCAGCGATTTATAGCTAAATTTACCTATTATTAAAAAAATTTAGCTATTTTTTCTTGTTTGTTTTATAATATTTCAATAATTTTATTTCAAAAAGGGTGGTTTTCAGCGATTTATAGCTAAATTTACGTATTATTAAAAAAATTTAGCTATTTTTTCTTGTTTGTTTTATAATATTTCAATAATTTTATTTCAAAAAGGGTGGTTTTCAGCGATTTATAGCTAAATTTACCTATTGTTAAAAAAATTTAGCTATTTTTGCTGTTTGTTTTATAATATTTCAATAATTTTATTTCAAAAAGGGTGGTTTCCAGCGATTTATAGCTAAATTTACCTATTATTAAAAAAATTTAGCTATCTTTACTTGTTTGTTTTATAATATTTCAATAATTTCATTTCAAAAAGGGTGGTTTTCAGCGATTTATAGCTAAATTTAACTATTGTTAAAAAAATTTAGCTATTTTTTCTTGTTTGTTTTATAATATTTCAATAATTTTATTTCAAAATGGGTGGTTTTTTGCGATTAATACCTAAATTTACCTGTTTTAAATTTAGCTATTTTTGCTTGTTTGTCTTATAATCATTCAATAATTTTATTTCAAAAAGGGTGGTTTTCAGCGATTTATAGCTAAATTTACCTATAATTTAAAAAATTTTGCTATTTGTGCTTGTTTGTTTTATAATATTTCAATAATTTTATTTAAGAAAGCGTGGTTTTTATCGATTGATGGCTAAATTTAACTATTATTTAAACAATTTTGCTATTTTTTTTTGTTTGTTTTAAAATATTTCAATATTTTTATTTAGAAAAGGGTGGTTTTTATCGATTGATAGCTAAATTTAACTATTATTTAAAATAATTGAGCTATTTTATATTTAGTTATAAACCAATTAAAACCAACCTTTTTGAAAAGAAATAATTGAAATATTATAACACAAACACAAAATTTGTGTTATACACAATATAAAATAGCTCAATATTTTAAATAGAAAGTATATTAGGACATAAATCGCTAAAATCGCTCTTTTTAAAAAGAAATTATTGAAATATTATAACACAAACACAATATAAAATAGCACAATATTTTAAATATAAAGTATATTTAGTCATAAATCGTTAAAAACCACCCTTTTTGAAAAGAAATTATTGAATTATTATTAATGAAACACAATAAAAAATAGCTCAAAATTTTAAATGGAAAGTATATTTAGACATAAATCGCTAAAATCGACCTTTTTAAAAAGAAATTATTGAAATATTATAACACAAACACAATATAAAATAGCACAATATTTTAAATAGAAAGTATATTTAGTCATAAATCGCTAAAAACCACCCTTTTTGAAAATAAATTATTGAATTATTATTAATGAAACACAATAAAAAATAGCTCAAAATTTTAAATAGAAAGTATATTTAGACATAAATCGCTAAAATCGCCCTTTTTAAAAAGTAATTATTGAAATACTATAACACAAACACAATATAAAATAGCACAATATTTTAAATAGAAAGTATATTTAGTCATAAATCGCTAAAAACCACCCTTTTTGAAAATAAATTATTGAATTATTATTAATGAAACACAATAAAAAATAGCTCAAAATTTTAAATGGAAAGTATATTTAGACATAAATCGCTAAAATCGCTCTTTTTAGAAAGAAATTATTGAAATATTATAACACAATATAAAATGGAACAATATTTTAAATAGAAAGTATATTTAGACATAAATCGCTAAAATCGCCCTTTTTAAAAAGTAATTATTGAAATATTATAACACAAACACAATATAAAATAGCACAATATTTTAAATAGAAAGTATATTTAGTCATAAATCGCTAAAAACCACCCTATTTGAAAAGAAATTATTGAATTATTATTAATGAAACACAATAAAAAATAGCTCAAAATTTTAAATGGAAAGTATATTTAGACATAAATCGCTAAAATCGACCTTTTTAAAAAGAAATTATTGAAATATTATAACACAAACACAATATAAAATAGCACAATATTTTAAATAGAAAGTATATTTAGTCATAAATCGCTAAAAACCACCCTTTTTGAAAAGAAATTATTGAATTATTATTAATGAAACACAATAAAAAATAGCTCAAAATTTTAAATGGAAAGTATATTTAGACATAAATCGCTAAAATCGACCTTTTTAAAAAGAAATTATTGAAACATTATTACACAAACACAATATAAAATAGCACAATATTTTAAATAGAAAGTATATTTAGTCATAAATCGCTAAAAACCACCCTTTTTGAAAAGAAATTATTGAATTATTATTAATGAAACACAATTAAAAATAGCTCAAAATTTTTAAAAGGAAAGTATATTTAGACATAAATCGCTAAAATCGCTCTTTTTAAAAAGAAATTATTGAAATATTATAACACAAACACAATATAAAATAGCACAATATTTTAAATAGAAAGTATATTTAGTCATAAATCGCTAAAACCCACCCTTTTTGAAAAGAAATTATTGAATTATTATTAATGAAACACAATAAAAAATAGCTCAAAATTTTAAATGGAAAGTATATTTAGACATAAATCGCTAAAATCGCTCTTTTTAGAAAGAAATTATTGAAATATTATAACACAATATAAAATGGAACAATATTTTAAATAGAAAGTATATTTAGACATAAATCGCTAAAATCGCCCTTTTTAAAAAGTAATTATTGAAATATTATAACACAAACACAATATAAAATAGCACAATATTTTAAATAGAAAGTATATTTAGTCATAAATCGCTAAAAACCACCCTTTTTGAAAAGAAATTATTGAATTATTATTAATGAAACACAATTAAAAATAGCTCAAAATTTTTAAAAGGAAAGTATATTTAGACATAAATCGCTAAAATCGACCTTTTTAAAAAGAAATTATTGAAATATTATAACACAAACACAATATAAAATAGCACAATATTTTAAATAGAAAGTATATTTAGTCATAAATCGCTAAAAACCACCCTTTTTGAAAAGAAATTATTGAATTATTATTAATGAAACACAATAAAAAATAGCTCAAAATTTTAAATGGAAAGTATATTTAGACATAAATCGCTAAAATCGACCTTTTTAAAAAGAAATTATTGAAACATTATTACACAAACACAATATAAAATAGCACAATATTTTAAATAGAAAGTATATTTAGTCATAAATCGCTAAAAACCACCCTTTTTGAAAAGAAATTATTGAATTATTATTAATGAAACACAATTAAAAATAGCTCAAAATTTTTAAAAGGAAAGTATATTTAGACATAAATCGCTAAAATCGCTCTTTTTAAAAAGAAATTATTGAAATATTATAACACAAACACAATATAAAATAGCACAATATTTTAAATAGAAAGTATATTTAGTCATAAATCGCTAAAAACCACCCTTTTTGAAAAGAAATTATTGAATTATTATTAATGAAACACAATATAAAATAGCACAATATTTTAAATAGAAAGTATATTTAGTCATAAATCGCTAAAAACCACCCTTTTTGAAAAGAAATTATTGAATTATTATTAATGAAACACAATAAAAAATAGCTCAAAATTTTTAAAAGGAAAGTATATTTAGACATAAATCGCTAAAATCGCTCTTTTTAAAAAGATATCATTGAAATATTATAACACAGACACAATATAAAATAGCACAATATTTTAAATAGAAAGTATATTTAGTCATAAATCGCTAAAAACCACCCTTTTTGAAAAGAAATTATTGAATTATTATTATTGAAACACAATAAAAAATAGCTCAAAATTTTAAATGGAAAGTATATTTAGACATAAATCGCTAAAATCGACCTTTTTAAAAAGAAATTATTGAAATATTATAACACAAACACAATATAAAATAGCACAATATTTTAAATAGAAAGTATATTTAGTCATAAATCGCTAAAAACCACCCTTTTTGAAAAGAAATTATTGAATTATTATTAATGAAACACAATAAAAAATAGCTCAAAATTTTAAATGGAAAGTATATTTAGACATAAATCGCTAAAATCGACCTTTTTAAAAAGAAATTATTGAAATATTATAACACAAACACAATATAAAATAGCACAATATTTTAAATAGAAAGTATATTTAGTCATAAATCCCTAAAATCGCCCTTTTTGAAAAGTAATTATTGAAATATGGTAAAACAAACACAAAAAAAAAAAATAGCTCAATATTTTAAATAGAAAGTATTTATAGTCATAAATCGCTAAAAAGCACCCTTTTTGAAATAAAATTATTGAATTATTATTAATGAAACACAATAAAAAATAGCTCAAAATTTTTAATAGAAAGTATATTTAGTTATAAACCAATAAAAACCGCCCTTTTTGAAAAGAAATAATTGAAATATTATAACACAAACACTATAAATCCCTAAAATCGCCCTTTTTGAAAAGAAATTATTGAAATATGGTAAAACAAACACAATAAAAAATAGCTCAATATTTTAAATAGAAAGTATATTTTGTTATAAACCAATAAATACCACCCTTTTTGAAAAAATGATTGAAATAATATAACAGAAACGCAATAAAAAATAGCTCAATATTTTAAATAGAAATTATATTTAGTTATAAATCGCTAAAAACCACCCTTTTTGAAAAGAAATTATTGAAATTTTATATAATTTAGCGATAAAACGCCAAAAAGTTTAACTAATAAATTTTATTTAAATTCGCTGGTTTTGACAAGAAAATTGCTACATTAGCAGCAGTGTAGAAATAAACACACAGAGTTGCACTTGAACAGCGTTGCCATTTGTCATATTTTCCCTTTTTTTTAAATATTGTTAGACGTGCACATGTTTAAAATTTGTATAAAGATTTTTGTCAATATATAATCTAATCTTTGCAGTATATTAGATGAAAACGTTAAGTGAAGTTAAGTGCAACAAAGCTATCTTAGATTCTATCTGCTTTATTACTGTAACGTTGTTTAATTTTGTTTACTCCTTCAATACTTCATACCTTAACGATCACAAATGTATTCTTTAAGGTGCTGAAGTATCTAAAAATGATGAAATCGACTTTAGTGTTCACTGTTCAAAGTCTTATATTGAATTATGCAATGTTCTGTTCAAAAGTTAAATTTTAATAATGACCGTCTGTAACAAGTTGTAGTTTTACTTTTTATTACTTTAAGCACTTTTTATTCTATAATGAATTGGCTCTAAAAAAATTTTATTGTATTTTATTATTAATAAAAATGTACCAAGGTTTTTTTATGCACCCGTTCCATGCTCTTTATCTCGGAAACCATTTAGCATTTTGTTTTCTTGTCTTCACCATAATCTTAGCTATAAAGCTAAAACAAAATAAGCGTAAAAACAGTATTTAGTGAATTAAAATTGCTAAAATATTAAACTTTTAAATATTTTGCACTATTTTTGGCCCATAGTCCAATTTTTCAAACTCTTTCTCGTGTGGAATTTCTCGAAGTACTTTTCGTAACCAACGAAGCTTTTGCGTTTTGCTAGTTTTTATTTTATTTTTCTCATATCTAAATCTCGGAAAGCAATTATTTTCGCCATAATTGTAGCTATAGACTCTTAGAAAATAAGTAGAACAAAATAATCCGAAAAAATTTATCTAAAGCCTCAAAAACATTTTTGGCCCGTAGCTGCCAAACGGTAATCTTCAGAAAAAATACTCCTTTTACTCTAATTCATAATTCCTCATATATAGTTACTGAAAAATGCATTTTTTCACATTTTTCAGTTGTATTTTTTATCGGAAATTCGTGAAATTTATGAAATACATTGCAAAAGGTAAAAACGTAAATTATCCAATAATAATTTTTTACACATATTTCGAATTTTCGATATAAATACAGCTGAAAAATGTAAAAAAAGAATTATGATGTTCTAAAGAATTTTGAATTATATTATAAGAATAATTTTTTTGAATAGAACTTTACTAAAGTATCCACAGTTTGGACGCGGCGGGCCATGAATGTTAAAAAAATAAATTAAAATTTGTCGACATTTTAGCAATTCTATGGCGCTAGCTGCAGTTTTTTTGCGTTAGTTCGTTATACAATTTTTGTCTCCTAGTGTAAAGCTGCAATTATTAAAACAAAATCATAATTGGTTTCTGAAAAATATGCATGTTTAAAAAATAAAAAAATCAAGGGTTAGCCAAAATTTTCAAAAAGTACAAATTTGTAACAGCTTTCTCTTCAGATGTACTATATTTGTTTGCTGTCTCTATGATAAGGAACACAATTGCACCGTATGAACGTAGTAGTCTACGACGTAGATACGATGTCAAATTAATATGTATACTATTGTATACAAAGGCACACAATAGCTGGCGCAAATCTAAAAGCGTATCTACGTCGTACGTCGCCTTACAGAAAATTCAGACGGGGGCTTTTACAACTTCTCTTTTGGTTTGGTGGCTAACGGTTAAGTGAAGATAGAGGGGTAAACAAAAATACTTGGTTTGTGTTTTTCATGACTTTTTCTCAGATTTATCTTTCAACTTATTTATTTTCTTATCGTTACGTTTTATAAATTGAAAATACAGTAAGTCCTCGATCATCCATAGCAACAATTTTGAGTAGTTTTTTGTGTGTTTCTAATTAAGTTACAAACGAATAGTGTTGCATCTGCCGGTTAATCGAATGACAGATAATCGAGGCGCTTCTGCAAATAAAAAATACGTAACTTTAAATCATCGTATAAACACAAAGGATTTTTGAAAGTTGCTGGAGAAGGGAAATAAAAATTGAAAATTTAAATTAAATTATTTTTGTGTTCTCAAATTGAATATTTGATAACAACATAAACCAAGTAAAAAATTAACAAAAATTTAGATTTTTTTAAGATTATTTTCAAAAGAAAACTCGATTTGTGTACGACGGAATTGTAAGTAAATAGATCGTGTTTTAAAAAATGTACGACCGTTAACTTACGTTCTTAAGGGCCATTATTATAACTTGGCGTTAGCTGTTATCCGACAGTTAACAGACGCTTTTTGGCAGATAACACATTATTATCTGTCAATTTAATCTTAACTTTAGCTAACTTTAAGTTGTAATAATGGCCCTAAGTGGCTCATACACTTGCAATAAAATTGTTAAATTTTAAGTATTGTACAATTATATCGATGTGTATGTGATATTCGAAGGTAACACATTATATTGGCAACAATCAAAAGACATTTGATTTGTATTGCACAACGAAAAGAAACTGAAATTTGTTGCTAACATTGTACAATGCTGTTGATGTTATTCATAAAGGTTATGTATGTACACCTTTTTTTTAATGAAAGTTGAGCAATATTTAAATTTAAACCATTGTGCGACTTATTGCATAATTTACGACAAAATGGAAATAATATGGAGAATATCATATACAATAATATTGCAAGTGTATGGGCCGCTTTACAACGTTCTTATGTGTTTTTGCTGCCTTTATCGTAAAGAACATAGGTTTCAATTTTAAGCAAAATTGTTAAAAACAAGTGTTTACAAAAAGTACCCAAAAGTAGGACTTTTTACACCTGTTTTATCTTCTTGTCTTTTTTCCTAAACCTTTGCGTAGCAATTACAAATAAACACACAGAGGGAAGTAAAAAAAACCACATAAAAAGATGTAAGAAAATTAAATAAAAAAAATATATTTTTATTTAAAAAAAAATGATAACAAGAAACTATTTACAGTCAAATCCCGATAAGTCGTACCCCGGTAAATCGTTATTCCCGATAACTGTCGGTCCTTTGAAAAAATCTCGTTATTTCGTAAAATTTCCATACATTTTGCTCCCCTCGCTAATTATAAATTTTTTTTCAAATAAAATCTTCTTTATCTCTTATAAATCGTAATTGTTTGCTAACTACCACTTATCATTCATAATAAAAACAACAGAAACATGGAAAGAATAATTTTTTGTTTACCGCTTTGTTTTTTGTGGGTTTTTGCTTGTGTGTGTGTTTATTTTCTTAATATCAGTTTGTTACATGTATAATTTTTATATATTTTATTTTCAACAATTGTTTTTTATGTTTTTTTTTATCGTTTAAGTAAATAAATTGAAAACCCCCTTTAATTCGTATTTTTTTTATTTTAACCCCGTTAAATCGAAAGCCCGCTAAATCAAAAGCCCCTATAATTCGTAGGAAATTGCTGGTCCCTTTCGATTACGAATTATCGGGATTCTACTGTATTTCAAAAATAAAAACATAATTCATATAAGCAGATCTTTAAAATGACACATATCGCTTTTGTTCAACAATAGTGTATTAATCCAACATTTCTGTTTAAATTCATATTTGGTATAGATTTGGTAACGACAAAATATATATTATGGAAAAAATTCAGACTCATCGTAATATCTTACTTTGGAGACGCAAAAATTTCCAATATTTTGCTCTTTCCATTAAATATGTTCCTTAAAGTTTAAATGTAGTAGGTCAATCCACTCACTAAGTGTGAGTTAATTGGTAAAAAAGTGCGAGTGTATTAAAACTTGATCGCGCAACCCTTAATTAAGGCATTAAGGGGTACACATTAAGTCCCAATTCACACGTTGCAAGTCTTATTGATCAGCTTGCTACTTTTTAACGAGAGTGAAGAGAGGAAAATAAACGTTTCTCTCTCACTCTCTCTCGCCTATAAGGTAGCAAGCTGGTCAATAAGACTTGCAACGTGTGAATTGGCACTAAGGGGTACACAAAACTCAAAAACGTTGCACTAATAAAGGACAGATAAAATATAAGATCGGTCAAAAGCAAAAAATCATCATATAATAGTCATCCAATATACAGCAAATTTAATTGTATCAGCCGTTTAAAAAAATAAAATAAGTTTAAAATAGGTTTTAAGGCAGAATGTTCATGCGCTGTAATTCACAGTAATTTTTTATGAATACGGCAGGATATTTTTAAAAACCTTCTTTAACTTTAAAACTTCGTAAATAAAAAAAGAGGGACAATTTTTCACAATGGCAACGCTGATGTAATGCAACTCTGTGTGCAATTTTGTACACTAACACATTCTTACATTAATATGTATTACAGTGTTACCAGTGAAATTTCGAGAAAGATACATTTTAGTTTCCAAAATGATACCCTTTTTCCCAAATAGATACATTTTGAAAAAAATTTGAATATCCATTTCTAACGTTTAACTTTTATTAACATAACATTTTTTTTTTATATTTAATGACTATTTTTAAGATAATGATATCATATAAATTCATTTTTATATCTATTTAAGTCATAAATATAGGGTACCTATGTAATTTTTAAGCAAACATTAAAATAATTTAAATGTAACTATCTTTGGATGTTAATAAAACAAATTGGATGTTATTAATTTATAAAAATTAACATATACACAAGAATAAGCAGACGACAGAAGAACTTAGAAAACTTAACAGCAACATAAAACATTTTAGTTGTCACTGTTTTTTAGTATTCATAACAAAATATCTTTGAAAAACTTTGCCAGAAACAGAAAGTTAAATATTTTATTTCTGTACATTTTGCGTGCTGATTAAAAAAAAAAAAACATAAAATCTTAGGATTATACATGGTACCTGAAGTCATCAAAAGATACGAAAAATGTATCTTTCGTATCCTAATGGCATCACTGACGAAGCCATTATCCCTAGGGGGTTAAAATGTATGAGCGACCTCTATTAGTTTTTTGGCCCAATATTCTCTATAAATATACTTGCACCTTATCTGCACCCCGTAGGAAGGCACCCATACAAATATGGTGGTTTAGTGAAATTCTTAAAGTGGCCCTTGCAGAGCGTAGGGTGCTCCTAGACGGGTAAAATCTATGACCAACCCTACTTTATTTTTAATCTCCATTATTTATTTCTAACATACCTAACCGCTATCTCCTTTCCTTAAGGGGGCTCCCATATAAAATTTTCAATACAGTCTAGAAATATATTGAAGAAAAAGACCCATAACTGGCCAGGAATCGTCCCTAGGTGGATAACATGTATGACCGACTTCTATTAGTTTTTTGGCCCCAACATTTTCTTTAAATATACTTGCACCTTATCTGCACCCCGTAGGTAGGCTCCCATACAAATATGGTGGTTAAGTGAAATTCTAAAAGTGGCCTCTGCAGAGCGTAGGGTGCTCCTAGACGGGTAAAATCTATGACCAACCTTACCTTATTTTTCATCTCTATCATTTATTTCTTACATACCTAACCGCTATCTCCATTCCTTAAGGGGGCTCCCATATAAAATTTGCATTACAGTCTAGAAATATATTGAAGAAAAATATCCATAACTGCCCAGGAATCGCCCTTAGGGGGATAAAATATACGACCGACCTATATTAGTTTTTCGGTTCCAACCTTTTCTTTAAATATACTTGCACCTATCTCAACCCCTTAGGGAGGCTCTCATACAAATATGGCGGTTTAATAAAATTCTTAAAGTTGGCCCCTGCAGAGCGTGGGGTGCTCCTAAACGGGTCAAATCTATGACGGACCTTACTTTATTTTTCATCTCCATCACTTATTTCTAACATACGTAACCCCTATCTCCATTCCTTAAGGGGGCTCCCATACAAAATGTGCAATACAGCCTAGAAATTTATTGAAGTAAACGTCCCATAACTGCCCAGGAATCGCCACTAGGGGGATAAAATGTATGACCGACCGCTATTAGTTTTTTATCCTCAACATTTTCTTTAAACATACTTGCAACTTTTCTGTACCCCGTAGGGAGGCTCCCATACAAATATGGCGGTTTAATGAAATTCTTAAAGTTGGCCCCTGCAGAGCGTAGGGTGCTCCTAGATGAGTCAAATCTATGACCAACCTCACTTTATTTTTCATCTCCATTATTTATTTCTAACATACCTAACCGCTATCTCCATTCCTTAAGGGGGCTCTTATATAAAATTTTCAATACATTCTAGAAATATATTGAAGAAAAAGACCCATAACTGACCAGGAATCGTCCCTAGGGGGTAAAAATGTATGACCGACTTCTATTAGTTTTTCGGCCCTAACATTTTTTTAAATATACTTGCACCTTATCTGCACCCCGTAGGTAGGCTCCCATACAAACATGGTGGTTTTTTGAAATTCTTAAAGTGGCATCTGCAGAGCGTAGGGTGCTCCTAGACGGTTCAAATCTATGACGAACCTCAATTTATTTTTCATCTCCATCATTTATTTCTTACATACCTAGCCGCTATCTCCATTCCTTAAGGGGGCTTCCCTATACAATTTTCAATACAGTCTAGAAATATATTGAAGAAAAATATCCATAACTGCCCAGGAATCGCCCCCAGGGGGATAACATGTATGACCGACCCCTATTAGTTTTTTGGCTCCAACATTTTCTTTAAATATACTTGCACCTTATCTCAACCCCTTAGGGAGGTTCTCATACAAATATGGCGGTTTAATAAAATTATTAAAGTTGGCCCCTGCAGAGCGTATGGTGCTCCTAGACGGGTCAAATCTATGACGAGCCTTACTTTATTTTTCATCTCCATCATTTATTTCTAACATACATAACCCCTATCTCCATTCCTTAAGGGGGCTCCCATACAAAATGTTCAATACAGCCTAGAAATCTATTGAAGTAAACGTCCCATAACTGCCCAGGAATCGCCCCTAGGGGGATAAAATGTATGACCGACCGCTATAAGTTTTTTATCCTCTACATTTTCTTTAAACATACTTGCAACTTTTCTGTACCCCGTAGGGAGACTCCCATACAAATATGGCGGTTTAATGAAATTCTTAAAGTTGGCCCCTGCAGATCGTAGGGTGCTCCTAGATGAGTCAAATCTATGACCAACCTCACTTTATTTTTCATCTCCATCATTTATTTCTAACATACCTTACCGTTATCTCCATTCCTTAATGGGGCTCCCATATAAAATTTTCAATACAGTCTAGAAATATATTGAAGAAATAGACCCATAACTGCCCATGAATCGCCCCTAGAGAGATAAAATGTATGACCGGCCTCTATTAGTTTTTTGGCCCCAACATTTTCTTTAAATATACTTGCACCTCATCTCCACCCCTTATGGAGGCTCCTATACAAATATGGCGGTTTAATGAAATTCTTAAAGTTGGCCCCTGCAGCGCGTAGGATGCTCCTAGACGGGTCAAATGTATGACCAACCCCACTTTATTTTTTATCCCCACAATATGTTTCTAAGATATCTACCCGCTTTCTCCATTCCTTAAGGGGGCTACCATACAGACTAGAAAAATGTTGCAGAAAAGTCCCATAGCTGCCCAGGACGCGCCCTTGGGTGATAAAATATATGGCAAACAAATGTATGACAAACAAACAAATTTATTAAAAACAAACAAACAGATTAATTATTGGTTGTTTTTGTTTGGCTGCAGGTCCAAGTAAAGAAATAAAAATTAAAAACTTGTGATTTTTGTTTTTAAGTTTTTATTTTTAATTCCCAATATTTCGGTTGGCGTCGCTAACCATCTTTAGGGGTATGTAAACAATTAAAAAATAATAACAAAACTTCACAAAAGCAACTGTTTAACTTGCTAAAAGATTTTCTTAACTGAATGAAACAATCAAATAAACAAGCAAACAAACAAACAAACAAACAAACAAACATCCGAACAAACAAACTAACAAACTACAAACAAGCATACGGACAGACTTACAGACATTCAAATAAATAAACATTACAATATCATTACAACCAACAAACATACGAACAGACAGACAGACATACATACATACAAAAAAAAAATAACATTCCAATATCTTTATATGTACACATGTATATCTAAAAAAAACGATAATGATTTTCAGTGGTAACACGTTTTGTTTATGCTTTTTGTAAGAAATGCACATGTGTACTTAAAAGGTGGTCCAAGTATTACAACCAATACAACAACAAGCATAGACAAATGGGATTAGAAAGTAAACAGCTGTTTCTTACTACCCACCTTGGATATAATGCTTAATCTCTAAAAACAAAGAAAAAACGCAAAAGCACAGAATTAATGGCGTCAAATGTATTAATTTAAAATTGAAAATATGGCAGCACACGAATGGAAAATTTTAAATAAAAATTAAAAATGTAGGCATTTATTTAGAGTCTATAAATTAATGGATACGTTATTTATAAAAAGAATTAAAAGTAAATTAACAATCAAAAAAAAAAAAATTTTTTAAAAAATAGTACTCAAAGTGTAATGTGCCCAAAATCTACTGGTGGTATACGATTTTTTTGGGCACCGTCCTCAAAGAATGCAAATGTTCCCAAAAAATACGGTAGCTCGAAAAAAAGTGCCGAAAAAGCACGCTGTGCATATATATATATATATATATATATATATATATATATATATATATATATATAAACTTAACTTAACTTCCAGTTAACAGTACATTTTGTCAGTAGTTAATTACAGCTAAACTTGGTGAATTTGGCCGTAAGTCTGTGTTCATACGGCTCTTGTCTTATTGACATGATTGCTACTTTATAGGCGAGAGGGACGAGGGGAAAAGAAACGAGTACACAGATGCATGTACTGTCTTTACGTTTTGCTTTTTCATTCGTTGTTTAATTTTGTTATTGTTTTCAATATCAAAGAAGCACATGTCGTCAACATGACATGAATTATTTGAACGCCAATTCATGTTCAAAGAAGAAAAAGGAAGAATCTTGTCAATAAGACATGAGCCGTATGAACTCAGAATAAGAAACATAATATTAAAGGTACGATATATGGATAGATATACATCAGGCGCGGATTCAGGGGGGGGGGGGGGGGGGAAATAAGGAAATGTCCCCCCCCCGTAAATTATAAAAATATGTTTTGGAATGTAAGAATTCCCAATAATAATATTTTTTTTAAATGTACAAAATTTTGGAAATCCCAGCAAGGTTTTTTTGTTGAATCTCTAACCAAATTTTCAATAAGTATCCAAATCTTAATCCTAATAGTTATTTGTTATATATTTTCAATGAAACATCTAGTTTACTGTATTCAAATACTTATAAGTCTACATTCAATCCCAGCAGGTGCTGGGATTGAATTATTAATAAGCTTTAGTAAATGCAATATTTATTTATGCACATTATGAATCAAAATTCTATTCGATAATTTTTGACGAACGCACGGATTTGTCGGGGAAAAGCCAGATTTTCTTATCTTTAAAATATTTCAACATACAACAAAAAGTTGTAAGGGAAGAATTTGTTGGCTTTGTTGTAAACGCATTTGAACAGACTTCACAGGATATTGATAATGACGCTGATGTGTCAATTGATGCGAAGGCACTATCATCAATTGTTCTTAAAACTTTGACAAATTTTGGTCTTGACCTAAAAAATTGTGTAGGAGTTGGAATTGATGTCAGCAGAAAATGGAGCTGTTAAAAAATTCTGGAAACAGCGACAAATGCGAAACAAATGCCTTGCTATTCATATAAATCAAACAACTAAATTTCTAAAAGCAATAAAGTGCCACTAATATAAAAAGTTGTATCATTTGTTAAAGAAACGACAACATTTTTTTAATATAATCATCCCTGGCAAACACAGTTTTAGTAAAGTATTTGGGAGCCAAACTCTCTACATTATGCGAGACAATATGGGTGGACCGTCACGAATCAGCTTTACACTTTGCAACAAGTGTACATCGTATAGTAGAAGCTTTGGAAAAAATATCTGAGTGGAAAGGTAGAGATACTGCATCAAAATCCTTATATTAAGGATCTCACTTAGAACTTTTGAATTTATTTGCGGAATAAACATATTAAGTATGCTACTCATTGTTACACAGCCGCTTAGTATCATTTTACAAAAGCACGATATAGATCTTCAAAAAGGATCAAGCCTTATCAAAACTTTAAAAAATAAAATCGAAGAACAATTTAAAGTGATTTTTGAAAAAATTAAAGTTATTTGCATTCAAATCGAGGTTCCAATCTAAAAGACAAGATTTGAACGAAGTAATCACATCCAAAATGTGGATGATTTCTACCGAGTTGTAGGTTTCATTCCTCTTACTGAATTTATTTTAGAAGATCTCAAAACACCTTTTCAATAGATATCCTTAATGTATTGAACATACCAAAACTTCTTCTCAAAGTGTAGTCAAGTCATATACAGATAGAAAACTTTTAAAACCACAACTCGAGATAAACACCTATTAACATCTAAACTTGAGCCTGAACTGTAGCATTGGCAACAAACTTGGAAAATATCTGAAAATCTATCAGATAACGTTGAAGATGCTTTAATAAACTGTTATGAAGATATCTACCCAAATCTAAGAAAAATATTTCAGATTTTCGTTTCAATGCTCGTCAGTAATGCTACGAGCGAGAGGTCATTTCCTACCCTTCGTCGAATAAAAACATGGCTCAGATCAACAATGACAAACTGAACATAGACTGTACTATCTAAATTACAAGGAAATCATAATTTGCTTATTTAAAAAGATTAGTTTATTTTAATGTATATTGACTATTTTATTTAATCTTATTGTTGAGTTTTTTTTAATATAATACACACATATTGCTTTTAATAAACTTTTAAAAACAAATTTTTTTTTTGTATCATAAAAAATACCCCCCCCCCCCCCCTAAGGCTCAAGCTGGATCCGCGCCTGATATAAATATATCGAGGGTTTTCTTCCGCAACTCAACTCAAACTCAAAAACAACTACTTTTCAGGAGAGACAAAATACTTTTATTTTACCAAATATTTGAAACTTTTTGCTATATATTCTTTTATATTCCAAGAATTAGGAAAAATTCCGATATTCCGCCAAAGAAAAAAATTGCAAAATTGTAAGGCGGTATTAACTGATTACTTTTCCGGTTAAAACAAAAAATTGGAAAAAATCGAGTTACGTGGTTGCGGAACAAAACCATCGATATGTATCTTAAATGAATTAAAATTCAAAACATATAGATACCTATCAAGATATTGTTTAAATAATTTTTTTATAACAAAAACCCTAAAAAAATCTAAAATTTTGTATAGTAACGGGATTCTTATATAACTATGTAAATACCAAGGCTTTGGCCACTAAACGCAGCATTTGAACACCTTTTGAGTGATACAAAAAATATATGCATATGTACGTCATATTGGGAGAAGATGTACAAATTTCTTAAAACTAAAACAATTTCCCTTTTTGGAAAAAAACTGTCCAACTCGAAAACGGACAGCACTTGACCCAAACTATTATCGGAATCATTAAAACAACAAACCAAGGTACATACATACAATATAGGGAAGTGTAACAAAATCACTCTTCTGCTCTCCATACAATTAAGTCGTCTAACGCACATGGTTTTCAGTGTTCTAAATATTTTTTAATTGCTTTTCGAATCAGTCTCATAACAATAATAGCATCAACATAAGCTTCTTATGCTCACTGCTGTTTTTCTCATTATTATGAGTAGCAAAAATTTTGCTACTGTTTATTGCTTAGAGCAATACCACTAAACATCGATTTCCATACACGAAAGCAATAACTTAAATCCATCCATTAGACATGCCTTCGCCTAGCCATAGTCAGTCTAATTAAATTAAAACATCTCTATATGTTTTATGTGAGTTTATAGGTATGTACTTATTTATTTATCTTGTTCTATTAGCTGTAGGGTATACAATGATTATGTATGTGTACTAATTGTATACCCTACAGCCCTAAGAACAAGTACATGATCATAATATTAGTGAGATTCTTTTAAGCGAAACCTATTCAGAATATCTATCTAGAAATTTTGTATTTATATTTGATTTTAAAACAAACTTGTGGGTTAGTGCTACAAGCTATGAGAATTCATGCTTCCATTACAACTACATACTGGCGAAAAACACACAAAAAGAAACAACGGCGACGACAACAATGGAAACAGTTGTCGTCTTATTGAGCAACAATATAATGACAGCAAAAGGAAATTTACTTCAGTCGCGTGCGAGCCATAAGAATGAACGGACATCACATAAGCTAAAATAATCATTCTATTAAATCTACATAAATATCATACCCAACAAATCACCAATCAAATAATCGCCGACGCAGATGAAGAACAAGATCATCCATACTTAATTATTTGTAGCATGTGTGTGTTTTAAAATATTGCTTCACATAATAAATGAATCTCTTAAAAAATTATTTATTTTTGGATTACAAATACAACAATTATAATCATCATCAATAAATACTTTAATAAAAATTTAAACAAATAAATTTTGTAGTGATAAAAAATTCATCCAGGAAAGATTGTGTGTTCTCAGCTCTCCCGCTCTCTGCAGATACTTCCTTAGAACAAGTGTCTGAGAGTTAAAGAGATTGGTGATTGGGTGCAACAAGTTCCTCCTGCTAGTGATTTTTTAAGTGTCTCTTGTATAAAATATCGCAAAAATATTAAAAATATACATACATATGTTTATGTGTGTGTACGTATATTTCCTTTCTAGTTGTTGTTATTTTGTGTGATAAGACTAAAAAAAAAAAAAAAATCGTAATAGAACTTGTTTTTGCAACAAACTTTTGTTTCGTTCTCTCTATTCGTTTTATCTCATCGTCCATTGTTGCACTTGCAAATACTATGTACATATCGATGTTGTTCCTTTTTTAAGAAATAATAAACAAAAATATTTTGCCCTGAAATATTCTCTCAATAGTGATCAATGATCATTAAGTTAAACATGATAAACAACAACTACGAGAACATAATGAAAAGCAAAGACAAGGCAATAATTTCATTTGAAAATATCAACAGTAACTACCAATAAAAACGAGAAAAATAAACAAACAAATCAACAGTTTGCAGTAATACATAGTCAGCATTTTAGTCTTTTATTAAAAGGAAAATAAATAAATAAATTTATTCTTTAATCAAGACAACGAGCATGACGGCCGAGACACTTAAACCATTCATAACACCCACAAGTGTTGATAACTATGCGACAACGCATTCAAGTGCAGCAGCATCACGTCATCGTCGTAGTTGTTACTTCCTTGCAATTACCGCAAGTGTGATAACAGTTGTTTTAACAGCGACATTGCTGGGCATAACGGTAAGTACCGCGTTTGTTCTTGTGTATGAGTTGGACTTAAATCTTAATTTACACACATTAAACATTTGAAATTCATTTCCGTTCTGAAGTTTTAAACCTTTAACGCATATGGGGCATATGTGTCCCCGTGTTTTTTTAAAGTTAATGTATATTTTAAAACTTAATAGTAGACTTTGCGATGTTAAAGTTAAAAACACGACAACAGATTGTGTAGAGAAAGAAAACTTGGACGCATGTTGACCAATAAACTTACTTAATAAATTTGTCAGTTTTTTTCGAATTACAGTACTTTTCGCTTATAGTCCATTCCGCTTTAAGGCCAAAAACGGATATAAGCCAAAACTGTCATATTCACATGCAGATTTTTTCGAATTACATACAAATTATTTGTTCTAAGGTCCATTTCGCTTGTAGTCCATTTTCGTTTAAAAGCCACATTTTCTTAGCATGCGTATATAATTCTTCATGCACAAATGTTCGCTTATAGTCCACTCTGATTTTTATATATTCTTAATCAACTGGCCAACATGTTTCAATTTACTTTTCCGGCAACTATTATAAATGCCAAATTTCGTCAATTTATATTTCATGACATGGTGTCTTCGTCTGACAATTTTTTGTTAAATAAACGTGCAACTTCATAAAAAAACCCCAATAAAAATATTAGAGTTTTTTTATATAGACTTTGACGTTTGGTATAACAAAAAATTGTCAGGTGAAGACCCCATGTAAAGATCCTATGAAATTGATATTTATGTTGTGTTTGATTTCGTCATCCAAAGAATTAAAATGAATCTCATACGCATTTGTTTTTATTGAAATCTTTTAAAGCATTTGAATTAATTAATAAAAAAGATTTTTGTTTTAACCATTTATTTAAAATAAATCAATATTTGGTTATGTTGTAAATAAACTTTTCTTTTGTTTAAAATGAGTGGATTTATTGAAGAAAATAATATTTATATAGTTCAAAATGTGAATTATTCTAGGTTCAACTTATTATCCATAAAATGGCTTATAAAAAAAAAAATCGGTTATAGTTCAAATTCGCTTATAGTCCACAAAAGTTGTGCAACTATTGTAGTGGACTATAAGCGAAAAGTACGTAGTTTAAGTGAGTAGCTCACTTAAACAATTATTGTTTTTTCTTTTTTTGTCCAATACAAATTGAAATTGTAATTTGTTTGTTGAAATCTACAAAATTTTTTATATTTAGCAGACATATTGGATATTTGTCAAATGAGTGATTTGTGGGTAAAAATAAAAGGCAATCGTAATTTTTTGTTGATGTCTTCACTTAAATTTCACTTGAAAACTATTCCGGAATAGCCGCAAAATAAATATGGCTGTTTTCCTAAACGTATATTCACAATGTGTAAATACAATGACACCGTGTTGATGTATTGTGTACTTAAGTTTTTACCCACATTAGATGTACATATCGAGCCCTAACCGCAAAAAAACTTAAGCGACATTTTTTTCGATTTTGTAAAAATTTCACAGCTAACAGATGTGCCGTTAACAACATAAAGTCAAAACAAAAATAACTTAACCGACATTCACATTTTGTTTACAAGTTTCCTGACTGCGTGGTGTCGTTTAAGTTTAACTTTCAGTCTTACATTTTTTTGTGCGGCTTTGGAAAAGTTTACATTTTTGTGTTGATTGCTTGCTAATATTTATTAAAATGGCATCTTGTGAGAGAGGTAACCATGTTTTTGTTGATTATAGAAATTTCATCGAGTTTTGCAATACACATGTTAGTGATGTCTACAATAGTATAAAAAATGCAAATCATTTTGGCTGCTTTTTCCTAAATGTGATTTTAGTGTAACCATTTTTTTTTAAGTTGCCAACGAAAATTGTTCTTGTTCCGTATAGCAGCAGCGACTCCGAGCTAGACATTGACGAAGAAATGTGTGTAGGAAAGAGAGGATACAAAGCTCCTAAAGCTGTTCCTAATCTATTGAAAAAAAAAGAAACAGCGAAATACTACAGTTAATTGTGGAAGAAACTGCATCTTCAATTTCACTGAAAAGGACAGGGAGTTATTAAACGAGCATTTTTGGGGCATGGGCAACAGCAATAGACAAAAATAATGGTTGCGCTCATTTATTAAACGTAAATCTGTTGCCAGAAAAAGATCAGAAAGTGCAAAAAGACAATTTACTTATGAGTACCACATGAACTACAACTTCAAACATATTGAAGTTTGTCAACAATTTTTACTTAAAACACTAAATATATCCCAACAAATGCTAAGAAACGTCAGAAATAGAAAAAACATGAGTGCTGTTGGTGATATTAAAACGAAAGCAAAGCCACACAATAAAACTGATGAATCAAAAATACTGGTATTGAAAATTTGCCCGCAGTTCCGTCGCATTATTGCCGAAATAAAAGTAATAAGCTGTATATTTCAAGTGAATTTCGAAACATTTCTGGTTTATATAAGGCCTTTACACAACATTTAATAAGTATTCATAAGGAATCGTCTCAGTTGTCGCTAAGACCCGTTTTCACAACTTACCGATAGCTAAAAGTAGACTTTAGGCGGCCTTATAAAAAGTGTTTCATTATTAAAACTTTACTTTAACATAAACTGGGCGATAAAGTAAATTAAGGTACATATTACCTGGTAGGTTAAAGTAAAGTTGTAATAATGGAACACTTTTTATACGGCCGATAAAATCCTACCTTTAGCTATCGGTAAGTTGTGAAAACGGGCATAAGAGTTTTTCGTTCAGTTTTTAAAAATAACTTCAATATTGGTTTCCACTTGCCTAAAAAGGACAAATGCGTTACATGTGAAAAACGTCCGTTTATTCGAAATAAATATTACGAAAATCGTAATACACAGTACAAATTGTTCGAATCCGTAAATGATTTCTTTCGAATCGAAATACGCGGTAACCCCCCTGTTCTTTAATAAGCCTTTACTGCGACAGCTGTGCGGGTCAAACCCGAAATAGAGCAGTGCTTTCAGCTTTGAAATTTTTTCTTGAAACTGCTGTTTTTATAATGAAAATAAAAATTACATATTTATTATCTGGACATAAATGATGCCTGTGGACTCCATTCACAGCACTATAGAGTCGTTTATCCGTGACAGAAGTCTTTGGGCTCCAAGTGAATGGTATACTGTGATTTCCAATGCAAGAGCTCGACCAGCTGGTTATGAATGTGTTTTAATGAATAATGGAGATTTTAAAGACTGGAAAGCTTTTTCACATGTACTGTTTCCTAGTTCAATAAAAAGTTCATTTAAAACTCTACGCTCTGCCATATTTAAAAAAGACAGTTCCATTATCATACTTAAGTATGGTTATTTTCAAAATTCCGAAACAACAAAAATCGGTCTCAGTACGATATCACGCTCAAAACGAAATTTGCCCATAACAAAAAATGGACCAATTCCTGCATATACATAACGATTTCTTAAAAATTTCATCTACTAAATACAATGATTTAAAAAAGCTTTGTGATAAAAATGCAATAAATAAAAAATTCCACAACGAATATTTAAGCCTAAAACACGCAAATAATATTAAAGTTACAACATTACCAGAAACAGATGAAGAAGACACTAAAGAATAAACCTTATATTACCATGAATTTAATTTTTTTTATTACATTAAACGTTATGTTCTACTATGTGAATTTCCTTTCTTTTAAGGAGTCCACATTTCGAAAATAAATTAAAAAAAAAAACTTAACCGACACAAATACATCACTTTAGCTTTTTACAATGACAGCGCAAAAAACTTAAGTCACAAAAATCCTACTTCTTATTTAAAAAACGAATGTAACGACTAAGATTAGTTAATTACTCAAAGAAAAGCATAATTTGAAAGTTTCATGCTAATACCTGCTGCACTGAGTACTGAGAAAACTAAAAAAAACCTTCTCCTGAAAAATTCAGCTTTTGTCGCTTGGTTTTTTGGCGGTTAGGGTTCGATATGCAAGGAATATTTACACAAGGTAGACTCATTTAGGAGTGTAGACATGATGCTCTATAAAAGGAACCTATTTGACAAAATTGTCTTCATATAAAATATATACACGAAATTTTACGTTTATGTTCCAACTAGGGGCAATCAGCTGATAAACATATGGGCCAACGAGTTTACCTTGTGTAAATATTCCTTGTACATATGTATATGTTTTGCACCTAAATATTTTTATCTGCTTTATTTGATTTTCTCTGCGCATTGACAACTTCAAAGCTGTATTAAAGAACAAAATGCATTGTCAAAATGTTTATGGTTTCATTTAAGAACATGTTGCCATGTATTACTACAATACAACAGGTGCTTAGGAAAGCAGCCTATATAACAACCTGGGGCCAAATTACGGCATTCGATATCGAACGAAATTACAATGCGATTTGAATAGAAATATCGATCGATATCAAACGCTGTAATTTGGCCTCTGGGGTCTTCAGAAACCCCGTTAAAACATACATACCGACTAGAGTTTTTTTCCCGGAGTTTTTCGATTAAAAAATGTCCCGCTTTCCCGGGATCCCGCTCCATATAAATAATACAAAGTATACATATTTGTTTTAAATTAATGAAAAAAACTTTTTTTAAAAAAGCGTAAGGGAACTTGTTTACAATGTAAGTAAAAGAAATGCTTAAATACTACAAAAATTTATTGAAGATTGAAAGAGGAACTTGAATTATTATTACCTTACGGTTTTTTATGTAAATTTCGTATTATTATGCTTTAGATACAATATAAAAAGATAACATAAACATAACAATTTAATTCATAAAACAATAATAAAAACAAACAAAAATTGTAGTACTCAAGTTATGAGATCAAAAAGTTAATTCATAAAATAGATAAAATATTTTAAATAAATATGTTTTATATGTATATATACATTTTAAATAAATTATTAAAATTTTTAACAGCTTAGGAAATAACATTCAGATATACTCAATGCGTTTGGGAAGTCGACAAAAAGTATATTTCTGATTTTATTTACTAATTACCATGTATCCGAAAAATTTCGTTCACTTTTTTACCGAGATTGGATAAATAGTTTAAAGTTGTTGCATGCTTCTAATTCACAATCAGTCAAATGTACGCACGGTTGATGCAAAAAATAGCATCAAACGGACTTCTTCTTACAAGATTCACCTGTAATCGTTTCCATAGTTTTTTTTTATTTCGGTTTCCCCACACTTCCCGGGTATATAATCCGACACAAAATGAAACAAATTTGTGTTTATAACCTTATAAACATATCGCTCCTTTATTGCAAAAAAGTCATATCTCAAAAATTAAAAATTTTAAGTTAATTAAGCAAAGTGTTCCTTCATACCTTCTCGTCACAAAAATTAGTATTATATCTCAAATTGAACCGAAGTTATAACAGAAAATATCTATAAATCGGGACATTTTGAAAACATTAATCGCATTTTGCCAAGGTCGGTTCTTTTTTGTAGATATGACTATGTTGCAATAAAGGAGCGATATGTGTAAATATTTCCTATTTTCAAGACTTGTCCTTGGACAATGAAAATTGAACGACAGCATCTTATTTTTAATTTATGTTCTTTATTAACTCTTCACTTAACTAAATTTATTAATTATCAACCGCTGCACTGCCCATTCTGCTTTCAGAAGATTTTTTGCATCATTGATTTACGAATGTACTCACTTCTTGTAACTGATCTAATCGACAACCCACCAACAGATGCTAATTTTTAGAGAATAGAAAACTAAATTTCAAAGTATACATAGCTGTTTTCTTTATACTATGAGGAACTTTTTATATCCCGGGATCCCGCAACAAAAATCCCGGGAAAGCGGGAAATATAATAATTGAAATTCCCGAGAATTCCCGGGAAAAACCCTAAAACCGACAGACGGACATTGTTAAATCAATTCCGCTTCGTATAAGAATCCAGAATATATGTACATTAGGGTGGTTCATAAAAAAAAAATTGGATTTTGTTAATGGCCAACCGGAATATATATTAAGCACTGTGAAAAAATTATGCATGATTTTTTTTAAATTTTTCTGTTAAGGTTTAGGGGTCGCTACCGGCCCCCGAAACTGAGGTGTTAATAAAAATCGCTGCCCTTATAACTTTTTCTTTATATTTTTCCAGTGTGTGTTTAAATAGTGGAAAAATTTTTTTTTAAGACCGTAAATAAGACGATTGCGAGCGTAGTTTTAATATATTTAAAGATTTATTTCATAATTAATCGGGTATTTTGACAAAACATCTTAAGTCGAGATAAGATAGCAAAAAAGTTAAAAAAAAACTCGAAGAAAAAATACTTTTTCGCAAATAATAAAAAAAACCTAAATTAAAGAAAAGTTTTTTTAATGGAAATTAGTATGATTAACAACATTTTTTCAACTTTTTAAATTTGACTTAAGATGTATTGTCAAAATGCCACAGATATGCATATTAACATTCAAATTTTTAAATAGGTTACATGTTTTTATTGTAACTTAAAATATAAAAATGTTTAAACGTAAAATAGAAACTTAAAAAAGTCTGAAATTTATGGTGATAAACATGAAATATTTTTTTAACCTTTAAAGAATGTTCAAGTTTTGCAAAATAATTATTGGAGAAAAGTTGATTTATTAGAATTTGGGTATTTTTGTCTATAATCTTATGTAATTTATTATATCCCTCCATCAGTGCTACTCCTCGATCTACTATATCGTTCACAACTCTCATAGAACGAGCTATGTCTCTACCATTTACGTAACCCTCATCTTCCTCCCAATCTTCAACACTTTTCTTTATGAAATGGGATGAAATGCCCGTTATGCTAAAAAATCCAAGTGTTATTTGAAACTAAATCTTCTAATTGTTTGCCAATTATTAGAGAGGCGTCTAATGTAATTCGTTTCCGGGCGAATGCAATAAGCTCTTCTGATAAGTACCAAAGATGACCAAAGATTTTTTGATGGCTTGAGTTCCAATCAACTCATTTACTTCTGCATAATATTTTAGGTCCTTTTAAAGCTGCAGATCATTTCTAGGCGCACAAACCGCTGATGGGGTTACAAACCAATATTTAACATAAATTCATACTGAAAATATACAAACATCTCGAATTGAGGATGCTTCGATTTTAGTTAGCTTGAATTCATTTCTAAATAAGTAAATCTTCAAACAGTAAATGGCTTTAGCCATCCATCTAACCCGGTTATGACTTCCAGGTACTCTAAAACACATTCCAGATTCGGGAATACTTCCTTGGTTAAGTAGTCAATTATAGATTTTGAATAGAAAATTTTAATTTTTTTAAATGGTAATTATTTTATATCAAAATAGAACACAAAAATTCAATCTGTAAAAAGAAAAAGAACAAAAACTGTAGTTTCGGTTCCACAGTCTTAAAAGAACGCGTTTGTGCTTAATATAAAATCGATATGTTAGAGTTTCAGGGGGCGGGCACTTCGGAAAATTGTGAGAGACTAGGTCTCAACACGGACTGATTCTTGCTAATTTCACCCAGATCCATGATATATTAAAAGTATTTGTAGCAAATTTAAACACAATATCTTTATTATTTATAAATTCTAGCTTGTTATTTAATTTAAAATTACAATCGGAAGGACGATCGGACGAAAGTCGCTTAGTCGTCTCAGTAAATGATTCCGAAAAAAATGTTTCCCTCTCTTTGAAAATCTTTATTCATTATAGTGTGCATAAAATTCACTTTTTTAATACACGAGTAAGGCGCTCGCGTTCTATAAACCACACATAAGTAATTTCAATAAATAAAAATTAAAAATTATTTATTATTTGGAGTTTATTAGTTAAAAAAAACAATAACATAACAAATATGACACTTCTTTAACTAAAACGAGCAAACAAAAAAATAATTCATAACTTTGTAATACATATTTTTTTAACTAAATAATATATTTAAAAAAAAAAAACTGTGAAATCATTTTACTAATTATTTCAACAGTTTAAGCAGAGATATTATAAGATAATGTTTTAGAAAAATTAATTGGCTTTTATGTTTAGGATTTAAGCGATTCTTTTCTTAAGTTTTGATAAAACTTGACTTGGACAAAATTTTCTCACTTTTCGTAGATGTTGAGAAATCGAAAGCAACCCATAATACAGATTATCTAATTTCTCAATAATTTTCCTGGATTTCTCCAAACATATAAAATCTTCCATTATTTCTTTATTTGTACTGTATTTATTTCTGTTTTTGTACTGTATTTTAAGGATGTATTTCTAGAAAAAAATATATTGTATGAAAAATATTTCTAAACACAACTTTTTTTGGTGCACTTTGGTAACTTTTTTGGTGATCTTTTGTACAGATAACATTGTAAAATTCTACATGGTTGCATTGTGAATATATTTAAAAAGCGAGTTGCTTTGCAGTTGATGATTTGGAACTCAACCATAACTAAAAACACAAAAAAATATGGTTTAATACTACAAAATTTGTAACATCGGTTAACCGACTGAAATTAACCGGTTTAACCGTTAATCGAAAAAAACTAATTTTAAATTAACCGATCAGTTAATCGGATAGTAGTTAAATGGTTAAACGATTAACGGTTAACCAAATGAATACCCTAATACACACCCAAATGGAAGAATATATAAAGGCAGCAAGTTTTTTCAAAAACGCCAAAGTTTAAGGGCTGGTAGCGACCCCTAAATCTTATTAAAAAAATCATGTGTTATTTTTTCACTGTACTTAATATATATTCCGGTTGGCCCACATTAAAATGCAAAAAAAAAAAGTGCCATATAGGAACCAGCCTAATGTACATATATTGTAAAAATTATATACTGAATGACATACCCTTTTCACCTGTGGTGAAGAGTATAAAAATGTAATTGTCAAGGAAAATCAAGCTTTTTTTTGAATGTCAAGCTTTTTGCCGATTACGATCTGACAAGCCTTTTTAAATGTAGATTTGACAAAAAAAGTTTGGTGTATGAATTAAAATTGGCAAGGGCTCGTATAAAGAACAAACTTATCGAAATCTATATCATAAAGATTAGGGGCGCGGCGAATACATATACAAAGGTTTAGAGGACGCAAATAACGAAATTAAATAAATGCGGATAATTACAATATGTTAAAACTTCATATGTAAATAAATTTTTATTTATGTTTAATTATTAAACATAAATAAGTATATCGTAAGCAGGGTTGCCGAACTTGGACTTTTCGTACCAAATTTGATCGGATATTTTTTGGTTTGGTCGGATAATACCCCAAACCTAATTCTGTGGCTTGGTGCTAAAATGGCCAATGTCAAAATATTTACTTTTGAGAACATTTAAATTAAATTGTTTTTAGAGAAGAGTTCTTACTGAAATTTGCTAGCAAAACCCTTTCTGGGCTAAAAACATTGGCTGTTTCATCAAAAAAAAAAAAAAAAAAAAAAAAAAAAAAAAAACACCTGATGCAACGATTTACTCAAAACAGAAAAATATTGACATTGGACCTTTTAGCACCAAGCCACAGAATTATGGTCGGTTTCAGAAAATATACAACATATATTTATTTAAACAAATTTAGAACACTGGTTGCAAACCAGACAAGTGCAACACAAATAGTTTTTTTTACCAAACACAAAAGTTTTTTTGATTGTTCCTTTAACAAATTTGATCGAATTGGCAACAACGCCATGATTTATGTAATTTTGGTAGGCTTAATCTTACTTAGCAATGCCGAAAATATTGAGGTTCTTTGTGGTATTATTTAAAGTTTTTTACATAATCCTAAAAGAATAACAAATAAAAGAATTTCAGAAATTCTGTTCTGTACCACACCATAAGATATTAGGTGTTTCTTTCGAGGGAAATATTGTAAGAATTATGGGTGGAATGTCATAACGTCCAGTGTCATAGTGTCCATGGACGTTGTGACACTTTTGAAAGTGTCATAGTGTCCATGGACATTATGACACTTTCAAAAGTGTCATAACCTCCATCAAAGAAATGTCATAGTGTCCGCGGACGTTATGACACTTTGCAAAGTGTCATAATGTCCACAACTTAACTTATAATGAAAAATATTAAAATGTGTAAAATTTTTTTTGAAATATCAAAATAAGTAAGTACAATGCCAAAAATTCTATGCAGAGAAGCTTTAGTTAGCGAAGCCGGTATTTGTTATACCATAGAGGAGAAAATCCTTGCGCCCAAAAGTGTTTTCGTTATATATTTAATATATACACCCAGAGAAAAAGCAGCAAAACCATTTTTAAAAATTTTTTTTACCATTTTATGTTTCATTTTACCAAGTCATTGTCACCGACAACCATATTATGGTTAAATTTGTTTCTTTAAAAATAGTTTTGTTGGTTGGGACCATAATGAAACATGTTTTTCTCTGCGTGTGTGCAGATCATTTTTTTGTATTTAACTTCTTAAATAATTATGGGCCTAACGAAACTTTTGAAAGTGTCATAATGTACATTTGCAAAGTGTCATAGTGTCCATGGACGTTATGACACTTTTGAAAGTGTCATAATGTCCATGAACACTATGACACTGGACGTTATGACATGCCACCGAATTATGTATAACACAGTGGGATGCTTTTATACTTAATTTTGTATCATCTATCTATATATATAAAATTGTAACGTTACTGACTCACTGACTGACTCACTGACTCACTGACTCACTGATTCATCATCGCACAGCCTAAACGCCTGAAGCTAGACACTTGAAATTTGGACCAGAGATTGGTCACTCCCCAAATCGATCCACTAAGACGGGATTTTTGGAAATTCGAATGTTTAGGGGGTAAAAAAGGGTAAAAATGGGAAAATTCGGTAATCTTATATCTCCAAAACTAAAAGAGATACAAAAAAAATTTAATACCTATCGTTGTTCTTTAGAAAAAAAAGCGGACAGGTGTCTGGTACTTTTTTGAAATTCGGCCCTATTTGGGAGTAAACGGGTAATATCTGAATTTTAGTACTTTTTTGACACCCCATCTATCTTTTGAACCAATAAACATAGAAACAAAGTTAATACCACATTCGAAACCTAACAAAAATATACGAATTTAAATTTGGTACTTTTTCGAAATTCGAACATTTAAGGGGTAAAAATCGTAACTATTTTTGGTACTTTTTTTAAAAAACATTTTTCTCCATTTATTGAAATATTCGTACTAAATTATGGGCTGCCACTATTATACTGAAATTTTTTATACTTTAATGGGGGGAAAATAGTACCAAAAAGGGGAAATACGAGAAATTTGATATTTTACTTAACTTTTTGGTTCTACAACTGGTATTTTTTAAATTATCGTTTATGTTGGACCTAAAAACATAAGATTCATCATGCAATGTCCGGAATGGATAAGAATCCATAAGGGGCAGTTTTTGGTACTTTTCTGTTAATTAACTGGTACTTTTTGAATTTCCGTTAGTATTGGACCTATAAAAATAAAATTAAACATGCAATGTCCCGAATGGATGAGAATCTATAAGAGGGAACTTTTTGGTACTTTTTTGTTCATTAACTGGTACTTTTTGAATTTACGTTAATATTGGACTTAGAAACATAAAATTCAAAATGAAATGTCCTGAGTGGTTAAGAATCCATAAGGGGATGTTTTTGGTACTTTTCTGTTAATTAACTGGTACTTTTTGAATTTCCGTTAGTATTGGACCTATAAAAATAAAATTAAACATGCAATGTCCTGAATGGATGAAAATCTATAAGAGGGAACTTTTTGGTACTTTTTTGCTCATTAACTGGTACTTTTTGAATTTCTGTTAGTATTGGACCTAGAAACATACAATTCAATATGCAATGCCCTGGATAGATGAGAATCTATAAGAGTGAACTTATTGGTACATACTTTTTTAATCTTGGACTGGTACTTTTTGAATTTCCGTTGGTATTGGACATAGACAGATAAAATTAAACATGCAAGGTCCAGGGTGGATAAGAATCTAAGAGGAAAGTTTTTGGTACTTTTTTGTTCATTTACTGGTACTTTTTGAATTTCCGTCAGTATTGGACCTAGAAACATAAAATTAAACATGCACGATACTGTGTAAATGAGAATCTTTAAGTGGGATCTTATTGGTACTTTTTTATTCGTTAGCTGGTACTTTTTGAATTTCCGTTAGTATTGGACCCAGAAACATGCAATTAAACATGGAAGGTCTTGAGTGAATGACAATCTGTTAGAGAGATCTTTTTGGTGCTTTTTCGTTTTTTAACTGGTCCTTTTTTTAAATTTTCGCTAATGTTGTTCTAATGAAAATAAAATTAAACGTGCATGGTCCTGAGTGAATGAGAATCTCTAAAAGCGCTTATAGGTACTTTTTAGTTATTAAACTGGTACTTTTTGAATATCCGTTATTATTGGACTTAGAAACATAAAATTCAAGATGCAATGCCCTAAGTGGATAAGAATATATAAGAGGGAAGTTTTTGGTACTTCTTTGTTCTTTAACTGGTACTTTTTGAATTTCCGTTAGTATTGGACCTAGAAACATAAAATTAAACATGCAAGGTCCTGAGTGAATGAAAATCTGTAAGAGGGCTTTTGGTACTATTTTGTTCTTTAACTGGTACCTTTTATATATCCGTATTTATTGGATCTAGAAACATAAAATTAAACATGCAAGCTCCTGAGTGAATGAGAATCTGTAAGAGGGATTTTTTTTTAAATAAACTGGTAATTTTTTTAATTTAATATTTATTTTTGTGCATTAAATAAAAAAGCAAATTGGTGTCTGGTACTTTAACGAAATTCGGTCGTTTTAGGGAGTAAATCTAGCTTTTAAGCCAATACGTATAGAAATAAAAATTAAATAACATTTGTTACTTATCTAAAAAATACAAATGCGAATTTGGTACTTTTTCGAAATTCGAACGTTTCAGGGGTGAAAATTGTACCTATGTATATCGATCCCGCGAACCTCATACCTCCTAAACTAAAAGAGATAAAAACATCAGCAATTCGCTAACCGTATATTTCCTAAACAAAAAGATATACAAAAAATTTAATACTAATTATTGTTCATTAAAAAAAATAAACGGAGAGGTGTCTGGTACTTTTTTGAAGGACGACCTTTTTGGGGTGTAAAAGGGTAAATAAATATTGTATCACATTTTTAGCTTATCTAAAAAATACAAAACAGGTTTGCCCCTTTTTTGAAATTCAAACGTTTAAGGTGTGAAAATCGTTCCTAATTTTGTTACTGTTTCCTCAACATTTTTCTCCATCTCTATATAATATAAATTTGTAAAGTAACTGACGGATTCATCATCGCACATCCTAAACTCTTGAAGCTAAAAAGCTGACTTTTGGACCGAAGGTTGTCCTCTCGCCAAATCGATTCCGCTAACCAAAAAAATCCAAAATTAAAGAGATCCAAAAAATTTAACACTTATTGTTGTTCGTTAAAAAAAATAAGGGGACAGGTGCCTGGTACTTTTTTGAAAATAAACTTTGGCATAAAAATATGTCCACGAAGAAAAAGGAGACGCTAACGAAGTAGCGGGTTAAATGCTAGTGTTTTTATAAAGTCAATGGTATAACAGTTGCAGAACTTGCGGAAAGTGTTGGTGACTTCCAAAACGTCAGTTGCAGAGCAAGTCGCTTTTTTAAGTATTTTACAAGGCAACGGCGAAGAATTTTATTTTTTTTTCAAAGTTATTATTAGCATTATGATGTTTTGGAGCTTAGCCTTTGTCTTATAAAATTAAATACTATTTTTGAAAAATTGAACAAACTTAAGTTAATAAATTTTGATTAATTTTTTATTATTGGTAATATTGCATATTGTTACGTTACTGCCTTTTCAATAACGTTTTCGGTTTATTTCCTTTATAATAAATCTCTTGAGTTCTTTATTGCACTTTAAGGTGGATCAAGAGAACACTTAGTTGCGGACTTTAAAAAGTCTTTTTTGGTTCAGGATACGCTCCGGATCTTGGAATATAATGAAAGTTATGGTGATGAAATAAACATGCAACTTCTTCTGAACTCTGAACTTCAAATTTAAGTGGCATTGATTTTTGGAAACCTTTAAACCAAAATAAATACCGTTTACTTCACAAGGAAATTTTAAGTTTGAATTCCATGTTTGGTTGTACATAAAGTATGGGCATTTCCGTCAAAAGGTCCACCGTGACCGAAAATTTAAAAGTTATTAAAAGCTGATTATTTTACGTTATTGTTATAGAGAAATATTAAGATTTTACTAGTTTTAAAAATTTACTCATAAATTTGTTTACTTAGATGAACAATCAGACTGCAAAGTTCTGCAAACGTAATTTCTTATATGTGAGAATGTTTTATTGTTTATTTTCTTTATTATTATTTATCTTTCTTAAAAGAGGTGATATTTGATAAAAATTATTCCAAAATAGTTTTCTTACTTGGTCTGTAATCTAACGAAGAGTTCAAAGAGAAATATGTTATTCGGGTTAACGGTAAACTCTTATTTAATTTTAATAATTTTTCAGTTAAATTATTATCGAAAAAATTTCACGTTCGAAATGTCACGTATCGAACCAGATTTTGGGTTAAAAAAAGAAAATACAGAAGATTTTGGAATCAAACCAAGACATTTTAATGTTACATTGCTACGTAAAATTCTCAAAGTAGTTTGACTAAAAAATTGTGCCAGGTTTCGCTGAAATACGCCTTTTTATACATGGCGAAAAAAACTATTTCTGTTTTTTTTTCACGTTCGAACCGCTACTTCTTTTGCCATTATCTTTGACCTAGAATCGCGCCCTAGCATAGATAACAATGCTTTCTTAGTGCTTTTATTTAAAGGCGCCCGTACACGACATGTATTTGTCATCTGTTCATGTCTGTCAAAATTGCTGTTTTACATAAGGTTTATAATATTCGGTCACAAACGTACATGTAATTTGCTTCTGACATTGTCTCTCTTTTTTTCGCATTGTTATTGCAGAAACCAAAGTAGTTCTCGGTTTCAAAATAGATTGCTGCCGCCACGAAAATATTTATTTGCGCCGTAAAATAATTTAGCCATCTTAAATGTTTTTCTTTTATTTTAAATATAATAATTTAGAATTTTATAATCAAACGGTTTTTATGTATATATTTACATAAATTCTATTCAATGGTGAGATGAGCATACATATCTTGGTATTGTAAAATATTAACTTCAGCCGGCTAATAATTCCTTCAATAGTTGACGCCGCTGCCAGTTTCTTCCCGGCATAGATTTCTGATGTCAGATGGTTTGTCAGAAGAAAATAGAGCACGCTCTAATTGAAATTTTGTCAGATGACTTTGCGTCTGACTTTTACAGAAGCAAAGTTAAAAAGGTAACACACGACATGTATGTGTTTTGCAGTGGGAAATTTGACATGTCAGATGACAAAAACATGTCATCTATATGCTCCTTAAGGGTTAAGAGAACGTAAAAATATTTGTTGTTTAAAATATTATTGCATTTTTGATGCGAACGACTGGCACGTTCAACACTTTGGATTTACCCATATGTAAGTTAAGAAAAAAACAAGCATAGAAGTAGAATGAACAACGAAAATTTTAAGCCCTTATTAAAACCATCTACAACTGACATTGACATAAATTTGAATAATTTATTGGATGGATCATGAAAGACTTAAGGGACATTTCTATTTACACGCACTAAACTTTTTTTCAAAATTTTTACAAAAAATGCAAATCAAATTTGTTACCGTGTACGCATATGAAACAAATATATAAAATATTTTTGTTCTTTTTTCTTTGTATGTATTGGTTTTTACAACAAAAAATATTGAATAAAAATTAGTTTTTCGTTATATGTATGTATTCGTGTTTGCTCTTGCATAAGGAACTTGTGGGCACCCCTGATCTATAATGATTAATTAATTGAGTTATTAGGCATCATAAACTGAGGCATACTTTTAGGCGTTAATAACGAACATTCTATTATTTACAGTGGGGTTGAAGTACACTTATGCACAACAGTTTTAACATTACTTCTGTACATTGATGTTTACACTAGAAGTGTGCATAACTTATTCAATACCAATTTAAACTATTAAATTAATCTAATTCTTAACTAAAGTTACTTTCGTAACACTATGTTAAATGTATAATGCTAGTTTATAAGAATTTTTAATGTGCTGTTTTCACAACATAAGTGATTGCACGTGTAGTAAAATTTATATGAAAAACTGTAAAAAACTGACTGGCGGCTTTGCATATACATTTTACTACACGATAAATTTTTATTAAAACTAGGGGTTACGTGTAGGACATCAAATATTTAGTAGGTGTGAATATAGAGTTAATTTTTTGTTTTTATTATGAACTGCATATTATAAAAAAGAAAAAACTATGTATGTAGATAAATAGCTTTATACTATTCTGATTATAACAAACACTTTTTCTAGTTAATATTGTCAACAAATTATTAGTTAATGATACTATTCTGAAAAAACTGTTTTATAATCACAATAGTTTGCTTTTTATTAACTTTCGTATCGCTCTTCAAAAAATTAAAAAAAATATGATAGGCCGTGTTGCATTTTATGGCGATATTTTTGTTTTTAAATATGTATGTATATAAAAATTTGGTCGGTTTCAAAGGATTTTGGTAGGTTTTGCAGACAATCTTGGTCGCATAAAAATTTTTTAAACGCAACCCTGATCGTAGGCGACATCTTTAAAACTATCGTAAACGGCAGGTACTATGATCAATTGAATCTCAGCATGCTCTTGAAAACTATCGTATGCGCTTTTATAAATAATTTTAATAAGAAACAAGTAAGAAAGTATAGTCGGTCAAGCCCGACCATATGATACCCTACACCACTGTATCTTAAAACACATCATGCTTATGTGTCCATATAAATATAGATTTATCTATGCTTATAAACTTCATGAAAATCGGTTTGAAAGTTTGTGAGAGGCAGAAATTGCCCCCTACCTCCCCTTGTGGTCCTATTTTTGAAAAACTGTAAAGCTAATGTGTCCATATAGATATGGATCTATCTATGTTTTAAATTTCATTAAAATCGGTTTGAGAGGCAGAAATTGCCCCTATCTCCCCTCGTGGTCCTATTTTTTAAGAAATGCATACATTTTGTGTCCATATAGATATGGTTCTATCTATGTTTTAAATTTCATTGAAATCGGTTTGATAGTTTCTGAGAGGAAGGAATTTCCCCCTATCTTCCCTCGTGGTCCTACGATTCGGCCCATTTTCAATTGGCTTGGTCCTTGTGCCAATAAGAACCTATGACTCAAATTTCATCAAATTATCTCTAAAATTGCGACCTGTACTTTGCGCACGGACATCGTAAGTTCGACTCAGAAAGTGATTCTAAGACGATCGGTATACTTTAAGATGGTGGATGCGTTACACACATCAGCACAAATGCATAATACCTTCTCCACTATTGTGGTGTGGGTATAAAAATGCATACAATGAAACCAAATAAAGCGCTGCACTACTAAACCCATTTTTCACCGACTGGTGATTATAATCACCAGCACTCTTACTCCTTTTTTTGTTGCAATGTTTTTTTCCTGTCAGTTACTTAAAATCTTATTTCGTTATTATATTGTCAGTTTACTTGGTGCGGCGAAAAATGGTTTAAAAAAAAAATAAATAAAAACCCTCTCCTTTAAAATTTGACTTTTGTCGCTTACGATATAATCGCTAATAGGTCTCGATATGTTATGAGCCAAAAATAATTATTGTGCATTAGGTTGCTAACTCTTAAAGTTCAATTTAGCATAGTTATATTCTATTAACATAAGATTTGATACTTTATCACTAGGGATGCAACATCGTTCTAAAAAACATCGATATTTAAAAACATCAATGTTTTCACGATAAGCATCGATACTAAAGAACATCGGTAAAAAACACGATACATCGATGTTTCAACATAGATGTTATAATCTACTTTGCAGCTATACTAACGGATTGCTCAATTTCTTCTTTGCTACTGCAAATCTAAAGGCACAACTATAATATGCATAAGCTTGCTTAAGCTTCTGTTTAAAATTAACAAAAAAAACTGTAAAATTCATTTAAAATCACAAAAACAAAATAAAAAAACATTTGATTCCGTACAGAAAGTGCAATCAGTTTCACACTTTGCTTAAGCAAATGACAGGTTCATAAAACGTAACAAAAAGTTTTCTTAAGTACAATATGATTTGACACATACGATTTACATGTATATTACAGTGGCTTAAGCCAACTTAAGAATATTATAGTTGGGCCTTCACACTTGCACAGTCTCCAAAATTGTTTTAACATTTCTCCAGATCATAAAAGGGGTTACCCCTTACATATAGTTATGCAATGCATGTACCTACTTTGTACTGCTATGCTTTGAAATACACTTTTTATATTTTAAAAATAAGGGCTTAGTTAAAAAAATGAAAATTAAAATTAAAAATGGTAAAAATATTATTAAAAAATTTTAAATAAATGAAAACATTAAATGGACGATGTCGATGTACATATTTTAGTTTTGACGCCGATATATCGCCCATCAAAACATCGATGTAAATATCGATGTTAATGAACGATACATAGATGTTTTCTAATCATCGATTGGCATCCCTATTTATCACTCTTAAGAGGCCGTTGTAAATCGTTAATTAAATTAGTCAGCATATTAATGCTTTTTCGATTTAAATATTCGCATACATTTAAGCGAATGCGAATGCAAATAGCATTTATATATTGTAAACCCTCCACCACAAGTTGTAAATGGGGTCATACTAAGATCGTCATTCCGTGTAAAACTTTTTTAATACTCGTCTTAGACCCCATAAAGTATATACATTCTGGGCCCTTCACTAATTCTTAGTCGATTTAAACATGTCCGTCTGTCTGTCCGTCTATTGAAAACACGTTCACTTTCGAAATACTCAAAGAAAAATAACAATTTTGGTGTCAAATTGTTTTCAGTTGTCCTAAGCAATTGGAAAATTAAATCCAGCACAAACGGTTCAGTCGAAAGAAAGTGTTATAAGCCCATATGTGAGACAACATCCTAAATAAATTTCGATACAAAAAACAATACAATCGGCTGACGGAATGCACCGATTCTCATTTTGCCCCAATACAAAGCTCAGTTACGGGAAACACATTAGTACGCCTTAAATCGTAACAAATAACGCTATTGTAGTAAGAATTGACCCGTGATGGTTTAATAAGACTAGAAATCACGCTGCCAATAAAACTGAATCATCTCATACATGAACGAATAAAAGCAAATATTTTCTTTTTCTTCATGTTCATGAATGAAAAACAAATAACAAATTTTACATTCTTTATTCATGAATATCAAAAATGTGAGTTTTTAGCCGTCATACTCGACGGTCTTAGGCTTCTACATTGTTGCGTTGTTTGTTTAAGTTTTTCATAAAATTAAAAAGCTCAAGAGAGGTTTTATTCAGGAATTTGACAAAAGCCTAAATATGTCTACGGTTGATGAACATTTGACATTGAACAGATCGTTAAGGTTGCAGAAAAAAAATTATTTTATAATTTAAAAATGTTATCAGTATTGAGTATCGTTTTAAGTTAAAAATCGAATGTGTTTAATTTAAAAGTAAATATATTTTTGTTTAAAGAAATAAAGTTTGTTTTTTCCCATATTCAAAAAAATTTTCGACATAGACCATAGGATTTTACCATTGGACATTATGTCATGCTCCCTTTAATAAGAGCCCTTTAATTATAAATTATTAGTTATTTCTTTCCTAAGAACGACGTTTTAAGGTATTTTTTTTAAATAAAAACAGCGTTTGAAGAAAGTATTTATGTACCTACAATATAAAAGATATTCCTACACAGAAAAAATTATCAGTAGTTTTTTACCAATTAACAAAATTGCTTAAAAAGTATTTGATTTAATTAATGTGATAATTGTAAAAAAAAAATTAAAAATATAATATTGATTTAATTAACATTTAAGTTGTTTTGAAATAAATTTTTAATTAAAAAAAAATAATTAAATAACAAAAAATATTAATTGATTTTTTTCGTTTAAAAAAAATTATTTAAACTGGTAGAATTGATGTTTGGAATTAACAAAACCTGAGCTATTTTAATTAAATCAATTAACACATTGTTTGAAACGGAAAAGTTTTTTTTAATAATTTTTGTTATTAAAAATTAAAAATATCATTTATTGAAAAAAAAAAATATTCACAACCCAGTAAAAACTTCGCCTACAAAATAAGGTGATAAGTAATCAGAAAAACTTAAAAGCACTTCATACAATTCTACCGAAAGAACCAATGAATTTTACAAGTGATGTCCCAAAATGAACGAGTTCAAAAGTAAGGCATTATATTTTTTACCTACATACATCCAAAAATAAGTAGTTATAGAAGTTGTTAAAGAAGCAGTTATAGTAAAAAGCTACTAAATAATGAGTGAGCGAAGCTATTCATTTTAAAAAAGTAAGCGAAGTTTTTACTGGGAATTTTAATTTTTTACAATTTTTAGTAATCTGTACCCATGTTCTGTAACTTTAGTGAGAGCTTCTTGCATCGAAAAGATGTGAAACAAAATATCCCATCGTTTCTCGAAAAGTGAGAAAAATGTGTGTCTGTAACTCATGTCGAAAACTATCAAAAGAGATTACGTCGTTGCGCTATAAATGTCATAATATTGCACTCGAAGCCGATGTGACATTGCAGACGTTCAGAACGCCAGTAACACATATCGTTGACGGCGACCAAAATTTACTTAAATTGAAAATTTTTCAACGACGGCGGCGAAAACACAACCGTCGGCTATGCCAAATTGTGTAAAGAGCGACTTTAATGTTTGTTGTTTGCAAACGAGCTTTGAAGACATTCGTATATTTTATGAAAATGTTAAAAGAAAAATAATAAAACAATGAAAAATGTGCCAAGAATAAAATATTATTATTATTATTCTTTGCATTTTTAATTGTTTTTTAGTGTTAAAATTTTTTCTCGCCCAATTTTTATTCGTGAGTTTATTTGACAGTTCAAAGCGGGAACTTTTCTCACCAAAATGTTACAGACACACATTTTCTGTAAATTGGCTAGTAATTTCCTTACGTGACAGCTTGTACTCGCCAAAAAAAGTTACAGACACAGTTAAGTGAGAAAAACATCTGTTTGTTTCAATTTATGGCATTTTTGTTTCATTTCACACATTTTAATCGAAAACTTTCTCGACGCGAGAGTTACAGAACATGGGCACTGAATAGACTACAATTTGTTTGCTTGATTCTATGAATTTGGTGATAGAGACAATTTTTATTTTTTTCTGTGAACCCTTCTTTTTTTAAAGTGAACAAACCTTCTTGTATGGATTTTTCCCTGCCTTTGGAAAGACTGAATCAGTGTGCATAAAAAAAGTTTGCTTAATTTAATAATCGTTTTTGAATACGGGGATTACATTTTAACAACACGTATGCTTGTATTGGTGAATGAGGCTTATTTTTTTTCTTTATTTCTGATCTTTTATAACTACATATCAATAACAATGCAAATGTTTAAATTAAATAATTAATTGTTCTCTTTTTTTTTGTAGATATGGAATACGATGAGAATTTCAAAACTGCAAACAGAAGTTCAAAGTTTAAATAGAGTCATCGACAGCATGCAAAAACGTTTGGGTCTTACATACTTGGACGACTTAAGTGATTTAGAAAAGGAAGACGAGGTAAGGATTTAAGCATGTTTAATTATAAGCTTACACATATCATAATGTTTACACATTACTTTCTAATAATTATTGTACAAAATGATTTTTAGCTCATTCATTTTAAAATGTATAACATTTCCCAGCGGTAACTAGAATGAGTAAAGAGGCCTAATAGAAGGCCTTATTTAGCAGTCACAAGCAGTCAGAAGCCCTTCTCGCCGCATTCCATACTTATTTATTTTTTACACAGGTTGTCATTGGGCAAAAGGCCTTCCAAACTTCCTTTAAAAACTACTTCGATCCCTTCCCAAAGAAGGGAGTAAGGAAGGTCACTAAAAATAAAAAGTAAATAAAACTGAACACCTTCCTTTCTCCCTTCTCAAAGAAGGGAGTAGCGAATGTGTACTGAATATTTTAGAAGGTCTTTTAAAAAGAAGTTTATACCTTCTAGAAGGCATACTTCTGAAGGCAGGATATCATGCGATGCGAATCTTTTAGAAAGGAGTATAGAGGCCTTCAAAAAGGCCTACCACTTGCGGTCCTTTCAATATTTACCGCTGGGTTATATCAAAAGTCCCAAAAAAAGCAACAAAAAAGTTCATAAAACTAGACATTTTTTTTTCAAAATGATTGTGAATATTTTTAAAAATGAAATCATAAGAAACGTACATACAAATTGGCATCCCAACAACTACGACGTGGCCAACCAGAAATGACCGGCCATCTAGATTCTAAAATAGTTTTAAAATACAATTTGAATTGAAGTGAGTGCCATTTGGTATGGTCGTTTAATTAGCTTAAAATTGGCATTGGCGCCACTGTGAGCTTTAAGAAAATAATCCACAAACCATTTTAATTTTTTTTTTCCTAAATTTTTTCCTCATTATTTGTTGTCGAAGTTTATATGTGTTTGCCATTAGAAGAGTGAGGACAGCTCTCGTATAAATTCCAATTCACTCAATTAAATTAAATTGTTTGTTTTAATTAAAAGTACAATGTACTTTTGTTGTGATTATTAAAATAATTTATGTATATTTTTAGTTTTTATAGACACTCAAATATTTTCATGTTCATTAAAGAATATTATTACCCTGTTTTACGAGCATTTGTTGGATTTATTTTATGTAATTTGAACCCTTATAAAAATGTCGCGTGCTGCAAGTAAAATTGTAAATTGTGGCGGTTATTTTTTCAAAACTGTTACGAATTATCAGAAATCAAATATGTATATTGATTTGACTTATTTATTACCCGCAGCAAAAAGTATTTAACGCCTGGTAGTTTTTCGTTGATAGTTGAATATTCTTGATTAGTATAAATTGTAAAATGATACTTTGGATTACAATCCTAAAAATTTCTAAGTCATTGACCAGACCTGCAATTTTTTTTTTGCAGCAATTCTTGAGTTTAAGGGTGAGAAGATTGCGGAGGCCTTCTCAGTTGTATGTACTTTGCAATTCTGTTTTGCTTCGTAAATCTCAAATTTTTTGACTTGAAGTTGGCTGTAGGCGTATTTGTATTTATAAAAAAAAATTGCAACCCTAGAATTTCATAATCTGTGCCCATGTTCTGTAACTCTCGCGTCGAGAGTGACAAAAATGTCACATAATGAAACAAACAGCTGTTTTTCTCACTGAACTGTGTCTGTTTTTTTTTTGGGAGTACTAGCTGTCACTTAAGAAAATTACTCGCCGATTTACAAAAAAAGTGTATCTGTAATATTTTTATGAGAAAAGTTCCCGCTTTAAACTGTCAAATAAACTCACGAATAAAAATGGGACGAGAAAAAATTCTACCACTAAAAAACAAATAAAAATGCAAATAATAATGATATTTTGTTCTTGGCACATTTTTTATTGCTAAATGTTTTTGCTTTTAACATTTTTATAAAATATACGAATATTTTCAAAGCTCGTTTGCAAACAACAAACACTAAAGTCACACTTTACATTATTTGGTATAGCCGACGGTTGTTTTTCGCTGCCGTTGTTAAAAATATTTAAATTTTAGTAAATTTTGGTCGCCGTCGACGATATGTGTGACTGGCGTTCTCAACGTCTGCAATGTCACATAGGCTTCGAGTGGAATATTATGACATTTATAACGTAACGACGTAATCTCTTTTGATAGTTTTCGACAAGAGTTACAGACCCAATTTTTTTCTTACTTTTCGATAAACAATGGAATATTTTGTTTCGCATCTTTTTGATGCAAGAAGTTCTCACAAAAGTTACAGAACATGGGTACTGGATACTTCGTTAAAACACCGTGCTTAAACTTTACACCTTTTTTTGAGACAAGCCGGGCACCTGGTGTTTTAACATTATTCGGATACGCTGAATCCAAATGCTGCTAACGGGGTTTTTTTTGTTGTTAGCTCTTGTTTTCGAGATATACCGTTATTACGAAAATGGAGGTGTCTGCACAACATATTCGCGTAACTCCAAAAAAGGTTTAGTTTATTAAAATTACCGAAACTCCGCAATAAAATTACCACTAATGGCTAATAAATCACTGATGGTTTAAAAGCTGGTTTAGTTGAACTAAACTTGAATTTATATATAGTTTAAACTCAACAGCTGTAAATCAGTGTCCCATGTATTATATGTGGTTAAAAAAAGTAACATGTGGCAGCACTGCGATAAATCTTATCAAATTCATATGGTCTGTATTGGTAGTTTAAACGCCCAATTTTATGCGTTTAAAGATGGTTTATATGTTTAGTGATTTATAGATTTGTTGGTTTAAACACATTTTAAACCAAAAAGAGAGTTTAACTTGCTCTGATTTTTTAGCCCTAAGTAAAGTTACAGTCGTTTTAGAAACATAGGCCCATATTCATAGTCAAAATAAAGTCGACTTTAAATGGATGTCAACACCATTGTTCTAAAGTATACTTTAGACAAAGTCGACTTTATTTTTGACTATGAATATGGTTCATAGTTTTTAAGCAACATTTTAAACTGTTTGTTGAAAATTTATAAAAAACTAGCGGACCCGGCGAACTTCGCCTCGTCCCAATTTTAAGCCTTCAGACAAACTTAAGAGTAATAATACCACACAAATATTTAAATTTTCAATGTGATTTATTTGAATGGAATCAATAGAGAGCAATTTGATGAACAATGTTTTTCGATTTGTTTTCCGGCGCAAAAACAAATAACGAAGACGGTTTCCCAACACGCGAACATGCAACGTACAGCTGATCGTGCGAAAAACAGGAAAATTCGAGACTAATCCCACAGACTTCTAGTGATTGGCCTTGCGATTTACTGAAAATAAATAAATTGCAGCAAGAAAAATAGCACATTTACTGTAGAAAATTACAATGCCAAAATGACACCTGTCAGATTGCGGAAAGTCTAAGTTAACGTATAACGCCATCTATCGGATTTTGGCTGAGAACTTTATATTTTTTCACTTGGAAATTCAATTTTCCGACTTTTGCGGAGAGATTTTCCAATTTTCCGCAATTTTCCATGATTTACACTAAGAACTTTCCATTGCTTGATTTGGAAAGCCATTAAGGGATAACTTCACACAAAATTACATACAAAAACTCGATTTTCGGTTTTTCCAATTTTCCGACATTCCCGGAGGTATTTTTCAAATTTGTCTTCCGTAAAAATACGAACAACTGACAAAAAATTTTACAGAAATCAGCCCAGCCGTTCTCATTTTATGAATTACTATACAATTTTAACACCATTTTAATATATGTGACAGCGCATAGAGAAAGGGTCCAGTAAGGTAAAGGGAACCGTTAAAACCAACTACAAAAAACAAGAGGTAGGGACGACCTACCAACTAGTGCTGGGAAACTATCGATAGACGATCGATATTATCGATAGTCTTAAAATATCGAAAATATCGATAGGAAAAATATAAATATCGATATTTTTATTATTTAAAATACGGCAAAAAACTTTGCAGGTATACACAAAGTTTTTTGCCGCAAATTTTTACTTGCTATTATTAATTCGCACTGAATACAAACACAAGAATGGCAAGTGGCATGGATTGATTAGCAGTGCTTTTTACTGCTAATTAAAGGCCTTTAAGTCGAAATTTTTACATGTTTACATAGGGACTGAAATGTCAAATATTTTTGTAATGTTGTAAAAAAAAATGCAAATCCAAATGCAATTGCAAGCATAGGACAAAACAATGAAGACCATTAGAGGATAAGTCCGCTAGATTGATTATCTTTTTAGGTTTAGAATTTAGAACATTTTTTAAAGTTGCAATGGAATATCTTATAGTCCCTTCTTCGGTTCCTTCAGAAAGGTACTTATCAATTTTTAAAATACTGCCATCTAAAATAACGTGCGTATATACGTAATTACGTCTCATAGGTTCAATAAAGTGATAAAACAACGAACTGTAGCCTTATATAAAATAATTAATGTTTTCCTGCAGAAGTACAAACATTCAGTCAATAGTAATATCGATATATCGATAGTGAAATCTGAACTATCGATATATATCGATAGTAGAAAATATCGATAGTATCCCAGTACTACTACCAACACGCTCAGTGATGGTACACCAAAGATACACGTATTTGAATCTTTAAAATGGCTCTCCTGAACAAAACCCTTAGGTCCCTTTCTATTTTGCGGGTCACATATATAGATTGGAAAATGCTATGCTATGCTTCTATAAAAAACGACATATAAAAAACGATGTTGCAAACAAAACAAAACAAATCTGTTAACAACTTTTGATTTTATTCACAAAAGTCGAAATTTTTTTTATTAATTTTAGAATTTTCTAAAATGCAATATTTGTATAGGTGACCCCCTAAGGGGTGGAGATACATATATGGCAAGTATGTTAAGAACAAAAAACTAATGGAGTGCCATCATACATTTTATTCTCCTAGGGGCGACTCCTTGGCATTTATCGAGCTTTTTCTTCAATATATTTCTAGTCTGAATTATTCATAAAATTATTTTTAACTTAATAAATTAATTAATAAATAAATTAACTATGAAAATTTACCTTAAAAACGTTTGTTAAATTTAATAATCGTTTATGAATAGGGGGTTGTCTTTTACGAAAAATAACATCTTTTAGTAAAGTACAACTATTGGAAGTATTCTGCTGGCTCAAAAATAATTTATGAAAATTACTCAAGTTTATGCATTTCAGTCACATCATCTTTTTTAAAAATACAAATAACGGTAATTTTGGAATATCTACTTTTGACAATTCTGAATTCATATTCGGATTCAGCGGAAAATTTTACATAATGATTAGCTGTCAGATTCATTTGGTCACGACTTTGTTGAAATTTGGCACGTAGTGTTATCGTAAGTAAATTATCAACAACTGTAGCTCGTTTCTGTATATCTCGCATCGTAAAATTTCTTACATGAAGTGTGAAACAAAAAATTCCATCGTTTTTACTGGGTCTTTAACCCGTTTATTTATGAACCGATTTTTTTAATTTTAACTACCAGGTATTCTACTAAGTCTATGTCAGGTAAAAAAGAAAAAGATTATAGGAATAGGTAAATTAAAGATTTATATTTCAGCCATTTGTAAACCGATATAGTTAAATTTCAATACATAATATACTATTTCAGACTACATACGATATAATTATAAAACAACGTTGTCAGTATCAATTCCATAAAAACCCAGAATATTTATAATACTGTTATCAAAACTGATTTAATTTAAAAATTTTCCATTTTGATCTCGGTTTTTGTAAATATATATTTATTTTATTAAGCTTGGTTTCTTTTTTCGGCTCCGTGCAATAACTCCCAGGTGCAATAAGTCCCAAGAAAAAAATGAAATTAGACCCAAAAATTTTTCATATATGTAAATATGGGAGTAATTTCATTATGAAATAGCTCCCAGCCCTCTCGGTTTTATTTAATTTTTTTGGAAGTTATTTAATTTTTTGCCTGGGAGTTATTTCATAATGAAATAAAATCCAAATGAAATAAGTCCCCGAAAAAATTAACGTGGAAGTTATTTCATTTTATTTTGGTTTTCGGTATTATTTTATTTGCTGTGGGAGTTATTTTTCATTTTCAATTATTTGCAATTTCTTAAAATTGTTTAAAATTTTAAACGGTATTTATAACGGCATATTTCAAACTATTTGAATACAATGACTTAAGCTTATCAAAGAAGAAAATTTTGCTAATTGCAATTGCAGTGTCTTATGGTTACCGGCTATGCAGTGAAGCTTTAGTTAGCGAAGCCGGTGTTTGTTATACCATAGAGTATAAAATCCTTGCGCCCGGCCAAAGGCCGGCTATGCAAAAAAGCTTTAGTTAGCGAAGCCGGGGTTTGTTATACCATAGATTATAAAATCCTTGCGCCCGGCCAAAGGCCGGTTATGCAGAAAAGCTTTAGTTAGCGAAGCCGGTGTTTGTTATACCATAGATTATAAAATCCTTACGCCCGGCCAAAGGCCGGCTATGCAAAAAAGCTTTAGTTAGCGAAGCCGGTGTTTGTTATACCATAGAGTATAAAATCCTTGCGCCCGGCCAAAGGCCGGCTATGCGGAGAAGCTTTAGTTAGCGAAACCGGTGTTTGTTATACCATAGAGTATGAAATCCTTGCGCCCGGCCAAAGGCCGGCTCTGTAGAGAAGCTTTAGTTAGCGAAGCCGGTGTTTGTTATACCATAGAGTATAAAATCCTTGCGCCCGGCCGAAGGCCGGCTATGCAGAAAAGCTTTAGTTAGCGAAGCCGGTGTTTGTTATACCATAGATTATAAAATCCTTACGCTCAGCCAAAGGCCGGCTATGCAAAAAAGCTTTAGTTAGCGAAGCCGGTGTTTGTTATACCATAGAGTATAAAATCCTTGCGCCCGGCCAAAGGCCGGCTATGCGGAGAAGCTTTAGTTAGCGAAGCCGGTGTTTGTTATACCATAGAGTATAAAATCCTTGCGCCCGGCCAAAGGCCGGCTCTGCAGAGAAGCTTTAGTTAGCGAAGCCGGGGTTTGTTATACCATAGAGTATAAAATCCTTGCGCCCGGCCAAAGGCCGGCTATGCAGAAAAGCTTTAGTTAGCGAAGCCGGTGTTTGTTATACCATAGAGTATAAAATCCTTGCGCCCGGCCAAAGGCCGGCTATGCAGAAAAGCTTTAGTTAACGAAGCCGGTGTTTGCTTTAGTTAGCGAAGCCGATGTTTGTTATACCATAGAGGAGGTAATCCTTGTACCCGACGTGCTTAAACTGCAGGCAGTTGCCATTACAGGAGGTCAGGATATAATAAAATGCCCCATTTGTTATCAAAATGTCGAGGACTCAATCTTAGTTTTTTGGTAACCTAATATGTAAATATTCAAGTAAAACGAATACATATATAATAAATTTCTTTGGAAGTTGTTTCATTTTTTTTTTGGGTCTTATTTCATTTCTTTTCGATGGACTGTTTTTGGAAGATATTTCATTAATGTCTTTAGGAGTTATTTCATTATGAAATAACTCCCAAAAGTTGGGGTTTGTTTCATTTAAGTCTGGGAAATTATTTCATTTTTTTGGGATATATTTCTTTTTTCCAGTTTGGGACTTATTTCATTTATTTTGGGATTTAATTCATTGGAAGTTATTGCACTAGGACTTATTGCACCTGGGAGTTATTGCACGGAGCCCTTTTTTCTTTGTAAAAATATTTATTTATTTTTTTTTTTTTGTTTAATATGATATTTTATCATGCCTTTGTGTGACTTCTCCAGGGAAAAACAACAATTTTAAATTCTTATCGGATTAAAGAAAATAAATAATTTTATAAAAAATAATCCTTCAGCTTAACAAAAGAAATATAAATTTAAAGAAATTATTAAATACCCATGAACTTTAACTATGTTTTTGTTTGACTATGTTGTAATAAAAGTCCAAACAAATTTGTTTAAAAATTATTAATAAAGACGATCTTTTTCTCAGGAAATCGACGATTTTGACACAAATTTATCTGGCAGCACTGAAAAAACCAAAACAAGGAAAGGCTAAAAAAAGTTTTAAATAACAAAATATAACAATTGCACTCGTAAAACTGCTCTGAGTGGAGAAGCAGCTCGCGCTTTTTGTCATTATTTCTTAAGGGCAAACAGGTCGTTTTTGTTTGTCTGCTTTTGTTGCGTTGTCACCCCACATTGGTTAGTGTTTCGGCGTCGTATAACTGTACCGAGTTACAGTTTTTGCGGTATCTGCATTAACTATATGCAATCGTTTTTAACCTCAATTTGAGGTTTTGTCTGGTTGAGAACCATTAATAACTCATGTGACTGGTGGAGAACCAATATAACTCAGACGTTTTACTGGTGGAGTACCAAGGAAATAACTCAGATGTTTTACTGTGAATACAAGATATACTCTGGAGCTTATTCTGTAGGCTCTTCGCGTTCCTATACGAAGGTCTAGGTCGATCGAGGACTTGTGGATGAGGCTCCAACAAACCGTGTGATACCCTGGCAATATAACTCTAGATAGTTAGCCAAAAATTTTTTAGTGTTTAAGCAAAATCAAAAAAAAAAAATATAACAATTGTGTTTTGTTTATTTTCATCATATAAATTATGCATTCATCATTTAAATTCCTTACATTTTTTATTTATTTTAAAAAAATTGGATGTAAACATATTTTTAATTTAAAATATCCACATTTTGTTTTTCTCGCACCAATTTCAAATGCGACTAATTTTGACAGTTGTTGTAAGAAACTTTTCGCAAAATATTGTTACAGAAACACTTTTTCTCATATCCTTCCAATAAATGCTGGAAAATTATTTAAATGACAGATAATTCTCGCAAAGAAAAGATACAGAAACACTTGTGTGAGAAAAACCATTTTTTGTTTCATTTCACACTATTTTTGTTGCAATTCACACGTTTCATGCGAAAAGTTTTACGATGTGAGAAATACAGAAACGGGCTACTGGAATGGGTAAATAAACGGTCAAGATAATTCCAATCTCATTACACAAATTGGAAATGCGTTTGCTGCGGTGGATTAAACTAAGTAACTAAAATGAATGAAAGAAAAACATTTAAAGAAACCCAGAGAGATCTTTTAGTTTTACTTAGACAGTGCAAAACATAAAATGCAAACTCCTTCTCGTGTAGAATTTTTCGAAGTACTTATCGAAACTAATAAAACGTCATTTGGGTATAACTAGTCAAGCTGCTTTTCGGATTTAATTACCTCATGTATATTTTAGTTAAAACTTGATTTTTCTGAAGAACATTTCGAATTCTGTTTTTCCCTCTTCGGCGCAATCGTAGCTGTAGACAAGGAAAAAATGTGTAAAATAAACACGAAAAAACTGCACCTAGTAAATACCTCAAAATTTAGAAAAAGTTAAATTTTTTAAAACTTGTAATCTTCAGAAAAAATGTTTCTTATAATATCATTCATAGTATGTACTTTAAAACATTATAATACTGGAAAATGGTTTTCCACATTCTGTAGCTGTATTTATTTTACATCGAAAATTCGAGAAATGCATCAAAAGGCAAAAATAATTAATTTATCAGTATCATGTGATTTGGTTAGTTTCGATAAATATTTCGAGAAATTCCACGCAAGAGGGAGTTGCCTTTTGTCACATCAAAAATGTTGCACAGTGTTATTTTATATATACAATAATTAAGGATGGGAAGTTTAACAATTGTATATCAATTATTGAACGGCGTTGCGAAATACGGCAAAAAAAATTATCCCAAATTCGGGGCTATTTTTCGTAATGCAATATGACCTCATTTGTTTAATGAAAAATTACCTCAAACAATTCTAATTCTTCATTATGAAAAATCACGTCAATAATTTTAATGAATTTTACACAAAAAAAGAGTTAAAACGTTATGTTAAAAATTTTGATGGGTTCATATTTTAAAATCTGGAAATTTAAGATCCTGAATTTGAATATCTCGAAAAATTGGTTTTAAAAATCGCACAATAGATAGCATGTTTGGGCCGGGCACACGGATGTTTCCGTCTGTGGTGTAACGAACACTGGCTTCGCTAACTTAAGCTTCTCTTCATAGCCGGCCTTCGGACGGGCAAAAAAATTCTCTCATCTATGGAATAACAAACACTGGCTTTGCTAACTAAAGCTTCTATACATAGCCGGCCTTCACCGGGAAAAACAATTTTATTTTCTTTGGAATAAAAAACACCGGCTTCGCTTCCCTGCAAATAAAATTGGACCACCTGATCCATTTTGATAAAATGGACTACTCCATGGACTGGTCCGATGTAATGCAAGCATGGACCATGTCATTGTTAAAAAGTGTTTGTAGTGAGACGACATGTCTTCGTTTTTTAACGACATGCTTTCGTTTTTAAACGACTTCAAAACTAATCCTCTTGAGTTTACCATGGAGTAGTTTTAAAACTACTCCTTAGTGGTCCAAAGGTGGGTTATATGGTCCTCTCCTAGGACATCGCAATGTTAAATAGACCAGGTTTTTTCCATACGTTTGGGTTAGTTTTGGACTAGTCCTGGTCCCTTGTGGACTACTCTTTACACGCGTGTTTGGACTGGTCCTATTATTTGCTGGGTTACTAAAGCATCTCTGCATAGCCGGCAAGGATTTTCTCCACTTTAGTATACAAATTCGGGATTTTATATTTCTTAAAATTTGCATTATATATTAGTAAATGAAAAATAGCCCCAAAGTAAAAGTTGTGAGTATTTTTGGTGGTCTTTTTTATTCCTAACGAAAAAATGAAAAAGCCCCAAATATAACAAAACAATTGCCCCTTAATTGCGTGCTCTTTTGTCTCATGTAAAATTTTGGGGCCATTCTATTTTTCCTTTATGGGGCCATATATCCTGGAGTCATTTTGAGCACCACCTTATTTAACACTGTGAAAAAAGTGTTAAGCAAAATAAAGCTAAGAAAAATAAAATAAAAACCCTAAATTAAATATGTGAAAAACCACAGACGCAGATGCTGCAATTTTGTTTAACCAATCAACACTTAATTACTAAGAAAAAGCGCAAAAAGGGAGAAAAATTAAGTATTCAAGTATGTTAGTATAAGTATGCAAGCAGAATGAAGTTTCTTGAAGTTATCTGAATGATTTCAGGTGAAGTATACAATTTACACCATGCACGCAGAGAAAAAACATGTTTAAATATGGTAACCTCCAACAAAACTATTTTTAAAGAAAATTTTAAACTTATTCAGCTCAATTATGCAATAGAATTTACAAAGGAAAAATAGGAAAAGGGAGAAAGCTACTGGGGAATTTTTATTCATAATTGGGCTGATTATGTTTAATTTAGCCATATTATTGTCACCGACAACCATATATCGGTTAAATTAGTCCTCCATCAAAAAGCCACAACCATATTATGGTTGCCTCTAAACATGTTATGGTTCTTTTTTAAAAATAGCTTAGTTGTAGGTGACCATATTAAAACATGTTTTTTCTCAATGAACACTTGGGCTGCACAAAAGATCCCATGGGTCGCGGTGCCTTTAACCACTACTAAAAATGTTTAGAAGTGACATTCAGGCGCGAAGTTAATAATTTCAGTTGTCGGAATGTCATAATAATTTTAAATACATTTACGGCCAATTTCTCTAAGTTCAGCTTTATGTAATTAACTATCAGCTTTAAAGGTGGAAGTACATAACACGCGTTAGTTCGTCAACGAGTATCGTGCGTTTAAAAACTTTAGCGCGTAAAAAATTGCAAGTTACACAACACGCGTTACAAAAGCCATTCCTGTCAGCTGTTTTTTATTTGAATTTCAAAAGATTTTGTTTTTTTTTTGTTTACTTATTTGTGCATTAAAAACTGGTTCGAAAGTATATTAAGATTTTGTTATTTTATTGAATTTATTCTTTTTATATAAATATTGTATGTTTTTTAAGCTCTTCAATTAGTTTTTCTTTTATGATTCACAAATTTGTTAAATTATTCTTTTTATTGTCAGCTGATTACTTGTCAAAAATACACAACGCGTTAAAAAGTTCAAAGTTAAACAACTTTCTGGCGCAAACGCGTCAAAATATTTTGCATGTAGCTTGATCTATGAAAATACACTAGTTTAACTTTTTTTGACAACGCGTGTTATGTACTTCTACCTTAACTGTTTAAAACATATTGTTAGCTGGAAGTTAAAGTTTTAGTTAGTTTAACCGAACTTGGTGAAATCGGCCATTAGTAATGTGCCTGTTTTTTTTTACAATTTATTGTAATCAACGCAAACGGGAAATTTTTTCAATTAAATTTGAAATATTGAGTGGCGCTAAAGTTCAGATTGGATATACGTGCTCAGCGAATATTGCCGCAGATATTCGTATTCGCTAATATTAAAATTGATATTGATAACATCACTAATACATACATATATATTTATGTACCCATGGTGGAATAAACAGGTGGCAGCACTACGCCAGATGACGATTTTTTGCTCTTGCATTGTTTGTCTAGGTTTATGTCAAAGTTTTGTTTATGTTTACAAAAAGTCCACGTTTTGTGCTGTGATTATTGTATTTTATTAAAGTTTTTGATAATTTTAAATTAAAATAAATAAGATATTGATAAAAATTGACTAAAAATTTACTTATTTCATCACGTTCAACGGTATTCTTGGTTTTTGTTGAAAGTATTTTATGACTTAAACGGTGATATAATTTCCATTTTTGTTGTAATGTTGTATTTGTTGCCGTAACGATGCCACCTGCTTATTCCACCATGTATGTACCCTCCAAGCAATTGGCAAATTAATTTTCAATTATCAACGAAATTTGAACTACTTCGTCACATTTGATAGTTGAACAGTTGATTTTGCGGAATTTAGCAACAACAAAATACGTTAGAATCGAATAATGAGTTCTAAAATTATACTTTTTCGTCACTTTAAAAAGTTGTTCAGATAATTGTAACAGTTATTAAATTGCAACAACAGCAAAAAGTAACGATTTGCAGTTAAAAAGTGAATACCATGTACAAAAGCAATTTGCCTAAGTCATGGTAGTTTTTACTTAAATTGCATTATGATAGGTGGTGCGTGAGTGTGAAATAGTACAAAGCTGTAAAATAAAGTTAAATTTTAAATATATAAAAATTAAATTGTTTTATTGTTCTGAAAGTTAAGACCCCGTTGGATCCAAAAGTTACCGCACGTTCTAGTACACAAAATTATTAAATGAGTGCACAAAACAGCCTAAATTCAATATTTTGCACTGTTTGTTTATTCAATATGACTTTAATAATTTTTGTTGAAAATTAGTGTTAATATTTTTCTAGTGAAAATTAGAGAAAAAAAAATTTATAAAATAATTTTTGCAAAGCTTTAAAAATAAATGTTAGTTATTATATGATAAAACTTTTATAAGGTTAGTGTTTAAACAAATTTGCGACTTTCTTTAAAAATAATTTGTCCACATTAGGTTTTTAACTTTTAAACAATAATGGCCAATTTCACCAATTTAATTACGTATCAATTTATGTTAAAATATGTTTTTCAAATCAAATTAAACAAAATTATTTGAAAAACTATGTATATTTAAAAATGAATTTATATTTAAAAAGAATTTGTGAAATTGGCCATGACAATGGTTATACCTAATGTACTGTAGATTTTAATTATTTGTAAAAGTTTCAGCTCAGTTGTTTTTTTATTTTACTCAGACTCGTCTAACAAAAACAAAGAAGGATAAACAGTAAAATGGCCCACTCTTTATTATTAAGAACAATAAGAAAAAATTAACTTCAAAAGAGTACTTTTTAGACTAAAATTTAGAGCCAAAAGCGATACTACTAAATTCAATTGATATTCAACTCCCAAAGCGCTCTTATTCGGGCGGCATGAAATAACCCCCCAAAATATAACCCCACAAAAAAATAATTAAATAACCCCCCAAAAGTTTGTACAGAGAACAACAAAAACGATTTTTTGGGGATTATTTCATTTTGTTTGGGGTGTTATTTCATTTTTTTAATTGGGGTATTATTTCATATGAAATTATCCCCCAAAAAATCATTATGAAATAAAGCCCCAATATATTTTTTGGGGGATTATTTCATTTTTCAAATTTATAATGAAAACGTTTTTGGGCGCAAGAATTTATCCACTTTGGTATACAGAACACCGGCTTCGATAAATAAAGCTGCTCTGCATAGCCGGCCTTCGCCGGGCGCAATAGTTTTCTTCTATATGGTAAACCAAACACCGGCTTCGCTTACTAAAGCTTCTCTGCGTAGCCCGGTCGATTCGTTTTTTTTTTGTACTATAGAGGAGAAAATCGTGGCGCTATGCAGAGAAGCTTTAGTTAGCGAAGCTGGTGTTTGGTATACCATAGAGGAAAAAGTCATTGCGCCCGGCAAAAGGCCGGCTATGCAGAAAAGCCTTAGTTGGCGAAGCTTGTGTTTGGTATATCATACCATGATATCTATTGCGTGATTCTTTAAAGCAAAAGTGTATAATTGATTGTATTTAATATACTGGGCTCTTATTTCATTTCGGAAATTGGGGTTTTATTTCATATGAAATAAGCCCCCAAAAATTAGGGAATTATTTCATTTATGTTTGGGGCGTTATTTCATTTCGTTGGGGGTTATTTTCATTTTCAAAATTGGGGCTTTATTGCATATGAAATTAGACCCCACGCTTTGGGGGGTTATTTCATTATTTTGTTGGGGGGTTACATTTTGGGGGGTTATTTCATGCCGCCTCTTATTCGTCATAAAATATAGTCACTAAGTAGATTCTTAATGGAAATATTACCATAGTGGGACACTTCTTCCCGAACGATGTCACTACGTCAATAAGAATTGAATAGCAGAAGCGATAAATTTTTGTTAAATGGGGAAACTATTTAGATTATTTTTCGATCGAAATTGTTTGCAGGGTACTTCTATTTTATTGAAAGGCTATACATATGCGCACTTTTCGTTTATATTTCAAGTAGTGATAAAAATCAATTCTTAATGGCTTGTAAAATAATATTATTTTATAATTTTATACATTAAGTACAATAATACTCATAAACCATTTATAATTCTTTATTCATATTGTATAAATGTGAAATGATCCATGTGTGTAAATCTTAATTGATCTCAAAAAGTTGTCTGTTTTTGAAAACATTTTTTTTTTTTTTTATTTTCCTCAATAGAATAACAATGCTTTAATTGATGATGTACTTCCCGATGCAGATGACGACGACGATGATAATGACCATGAAAACATGAGTGGAGATGATGACGACGATGAGGATGATTATGAAGATTATGAAGAACTAATGAATAAATTTCGACACTATAAAGAAACTGAGGATGACGAAGAAGAAACAGAGAATGTCGATTCTTTAGGAGATGATAATTTATATGATGATTTCGAGAAATACAATGATTCCATAAAGAAACATCAGGGGTAAGCTTAAAGTAAAATAATAAATCGATTAAGTCAAATGTGGACTTTGAAAAATATTTTATTTAATAGAGAAAGAAAAACGAGATCTGTTGTTGCAATGAATGGTGACAACAAACATTCTGAGGAAAAATCTCACAATGAACGACAAATTATTTTGAGGTACATTTTATTTTGTAGTTAATAAATATACGACATCGATCTAATGGAGTATATGAACTTTTGTGTATTTAGGTCATTTAAAGATAACAACTCCAAATCAGTCGTTGCTAGTGGAAATATTGAAAGACGTCGCAGTCCCTTGAGATGGCATCACACTCGTAAACGTAAATTTCCTCTTGTTAAAAGTGGTAGGTATTTAAAACTCCATTTTAAGTATGAAGCCAAGTCCTAGAAGTTTGTTCTTCCTTAACTCCTTTTCCCTTAATGCTCAATAATCCTTTTGCGTATTTTTAATTGACTTTCAGGTGATTCTTTAATTTCAGCTAAAAATGTGGCTCCGGCAACTTCGAGTCCAACTGAAGTTAAACCAGCAGCACATTTTCATATTAGTCACACTGTATCCTACCACAATCATAGAGTGAAGTTATCATGTAAGCAGACAGACTCATTATTCACGAATAATTGATTATTTTATTTTTAAATCACTTACTTAGCCCACAACGGTGATGTTTATATTGGAAAACCCAGTTTGACTAACGAATTGGATGTTGACCATTACTTTCATGTTGAACACGGTGTTATAACAGTACGCGAGCCAGGTCTTTACTACGTTTATGCCCAAGTTTGCTATAATAATAATTTTCCGAAAAATGGCTTTATTATATTCCATGGAGATAAAGAGTTTTTGCAATGCCTGCACAATAGCCATGCTAGCGCCGATTCACTCATCAATACCTGCCACACGAGTGGTTTAATTTATCTGCGGCACAATGAAAAGATACATTTCCGAGACTTTCATGCAAATCGTGCGGCGTTTTTAAGTGATCAAAGTGATCGAAGCTACTTTGGTTTAATTAAAATTTAATAAGTAATAATTAAGGAATTACGAGGAAGCATTAAGAATTTTGTATTTATAGTCAATAAAAATGTATGTATAATAAATATCTATTAATATTAAAGTTTGCATTTTGGCCATTTTTCATTTTACAGTAATCGAAATCGAATCACAACGGTAAAAACAAATTTTTAATCACTGTTAAAAACTTATCGATTGTTGGTTGCATAATCAACTTGATTATTGAAAACGCTACATACTGGGAGATAACGCCCATATATCGACGGAAAAATTAAAAAATATTGAATTTAAAAATAAAATTTATTTATCACTTAGTTACCTGGTTCGGAAAATATGGCAATTTAAACACTGGGAAAAATTAGGTTGTTATTTTTTTAATGATTTTTATATCAAATTTGTTGACGTATTGAATTGATACTGCTGCACGTTTTCAGACAATGTAACTTTTTTGTGATAAAGTAATGTATCAGCTATTTTAAGCGGCGTTTCTTAATATATTTGCTATTTCAGTTAAGACTTACCTGGGCTTTACACGTGAAAGTACTTTCTTGCAAGCAGTGTATACGTATTATCAACGAAAAATCGAAGAAACAGCCGATTGGCTAAAAGTACCAAAATTATGTGTGTGCTAGTGAAAAAGTGTGAGTGTATTGCGACTTTCAAGAAATTTACTTTCACGTGTAAATGCTATGTTAGAAGCGCAAATACAAAAACAAACCGTGTTTTGAAAACATTTCTAAGTCTATAGGGTGTTACGGTACGGTTTGTCGCCGAGGTGTCCAACTAGCTCATGTTCACTCCTCAGGTGGTTCCAACCCTTCCTGACGACAGCGTAACCGAACAAGAAAAATTTATTTAAAACGGAAACAAAAAAACAACATAACCGGATATGAAACTTAAAACACAACAAAATACACCACAATAAACGAGTTTCAGGGATTGGTGGTACACCCTGTCTTGCCCTCCCAACCTGTCGTAGAAGCAACCGCTTTTACTTCATTCTACGACCCAAAAGCCGTTTGGACCCCCTCTACACTTACCGATCCATTACTTCCATTGCCTTTAAATGATTAAACCATCCATCCTTCCAATTAAAAATTACCCAAAATTTATATTTTTATTTCATTTCAGCCTAACATACTAAAAATAACCCACAAAAAAAATGACAAAGACAAACATAAACATAAAAAAATTTCTTTATTTAATAACACTGGGACTCGGGCCAGGAGGTAGTGTCTCCATGAGGTTTCTAAAGCCCCTCCCCATTATCATAAAATCTTATTTACCGGGACTCGAGGTCGTAGGTTCATTTACGAGGTTAGTTGTATCATATACTTCAGGAAACAAACAGAAAAATAGTTGTCCGTAATCTCAAAGTTATTTTTAAATAATAGTTTGACTGTATTGGCAATCTTGCTTAAAATTCTTCCCACAGGAGAAAAAGAAATTTAATGTACATTTTTTTTAATAGCCACAGTAAACAAAATAAATATAATTACCGTCAAACCTCTACCTCCGTCCATTAATTCCAAAGCCAAATGTAAAAATACATAATAATCAATTCTTAGAAATATATATGTGTGTACGTTTTTTTTTTTTGGTAAACATACCCTGTAGTAAATAAAATAGTCAGTTGCAAAAAACACTAACTATAAATTAACTTTTTTTTAAATGACTACAAATTGGTTTAAATCTCATGCAGATATCAACCAAAACGGCACACGTAAAACACAAATAAAAGCAAAATAAGTAAAACAAGCATGCCATGAAGTTAAATGAAAAAAATATATACAAACATTTTAAAATAATTAAAAATTAAATAAATACAAATCTGTTTATGTACTAGCAATTATGTGGCGTATTTATTTCAGGACTACTATGGATCATCATTTTGGGCAGTTTAATGCAAAATTTTCATAAATAATTGTTTCTATATCAAAATATATAAAGATATACATATGTATGCATGTTCATATATATCAGTGACGTCCAAAATTTAAATTGTGGTTGTATTGCTTTTTATTAGTATTAGAGAATAAAGCAGTGATGTTAACTTTTATTTTTTCATTACCGTACGGCCCTCTAAAAATTACCGTTTTTGAGAAGAAATTACCGTACGCAAAGGTTTTTTAATTAAACATTCACAGCAGTATTCAAAAACTATTTATTTAAACTTTTAAATGTGTTTTATGAAAAATTTTAATGAAAATATTTGTTTAAAACATTTTTTAAACCAAAATTATTGTATTTTTTTATCAATACGAAAATAAAATCATCATATAACTAAAATTTTAACGTTACTGACAGACTGATTCATCATCGCACAGCCTATAAACGACTGAAGCTAAAAAGTTTAAATTTGGACCGAAATTGGTATCGTTCAACTAAGACAGAATTTTTAAAATTCGAATATCGCAAGAGAATATTAACCCAAAAATTTATTTTTTACGTTTTGGAAAAAATTTACACGCAATATCCATATCTATCCGCTGTAAAATATAGTGCTATTTTGTCATCTTATGATGAAACGATTGGTTTTAAAGTTCTTTTCCATATGCCTTAACACAAAATTAAAACATAATAGTTTTGCTTCAACTGAAAAGTGTTAATATTTAAGCTCCATACAGACGGTGGTCAGATCTTACAATGTTGTCATTAAAATTGCCTAAAAAGTATTGCAATTGTGTTAACATTGCAAGCTCATTTTCATTTGGCAGATGTGTAAAATTAATGCATCTGACAATGGCACCATTTTCAGAAAAAGGACAACATTGTAAGATCTGACCACCGTCTGTACGAAGCTTTACTATAGTTAAATGCATCACATTACGGCTACTTTAAATGCTTAAAAAATTGTTGATTTTGAAACAAACAAAATGTTTAAAATACAATTAATAATATAACTACAATGAGTTATTTAATTTTTCATATTTTACACTTATCACTGTAACCTAAGCATTTGCAGAAACAAAACATTCTTAATTGTTTGTATAACATTCATCTATTTCTAAAACGGGTTGAAAATCACCTCTCAAAAGTTAAAATCATAAAGCATTCATATGGAAGTATGTATATAAATATCAAAAAACCCAAATCTTGATATTACCGTATTTTAAATGAAATTACCTTGCTACCTTTTGGGGCTCAGAATTACCGTAAAAAAGGGTAATTACCGTACGGTTAACATCACTGGAATAAAGAGACAAATATTCTTAATAAAAATACAAAAAATATGTAAGCATCCGCCGCATGTGCACTCGTCGCTTGGTAATCGACAACTGAACACTGATGGGATTTGTGGTACAATTGTACCAAGTTTGGTACAATCGAAACTTTATTGGTACACTGGTACAACTCATACTTTTTTGGTACAATTTAAATAATATATACCTACGTCGTTGAGGTGTCTCCAACCGCCACTTTTTTCTGCCTTTGACAAAAACGAAAAATTAAGAAATTTTAGGATTTTGTCGATTAACTTAATATCACTTTCTGATTCGATTTAACGATGTCCCTTTGTCCGGGTTGCTGGTTTTTTGTTTATGTAACGTTTGATGAAATTTTGTACATTGGTTTCCATTCATAAGGACGAAGCATACTGAAAATGGGGATAATCGATTCATAATTTCCCATAACCCCCATACAAACATCTTTCCGGAATAGTGTTCCTGCCTATAAATTATTATGTTAGTATTTAGATAAAATTTGGGCAAAACTTATTTTATTGCAATCTCAATCATCTTACAAAATTTTATTGAAATAGGTCTATATTTGACGGCATAAAATTCGGTATTGGCATACAAATTTACTTTAACGATAGCAGCTATGTCATTAAAAATGTTGTGCTGGTAGATCCAATATTGACCATAGGTGCCATATAAGTTCGCTTTATAAAATCACTTTAGGGCAAACAAATTTCATATAGATAAAGATATCTAAATAATATTCGGCACAAAGAACCTCCTACCATAATTTTGTTTTAGCTGGTCCATTGCCCATGGGTCCCAAACAGAGTCTTTATGTACTGTGGTGTAAGGTATAAAACGGTCTGGTCGACCGACAAGTTTTTTACTTATTTTATTTTTATGAAATAAAACAGTGTTAAGAATTAATATGTGTGCTTTTTTTATAGTAAAATTTTGGCACAATTTATGTCAATTTGGTACAATTTTGCCATTGTGACGGTACAATTTAAGAATTGTCAGGTCCCAACAGTGCAACTGAATTGTGTACTCTCGTGGACTAAATGAAAGAGCGTAAGAATGCGTGTGAAGAATGTGTGCGAATTTATTTCCACAATTGTGGTATGGGCTGGACACCAATGATATATATCGACCCCTAACCGCGAAAATAACGTAACCGACAAAAATCAAATTTTACAGGAGAGAGCTTTTTTATTTTATTTCATATTAATTTTGTATGAAATTTGTCGCTTACAATAAAATTTTTTTTGCTATAAAATCGTAACGGTACCTTTTGTGACCAAGAAATTATAGGAGATGATGCAAGTGTTGCCAATAAAGTCATTTATTAAAAAAAAAACGAAAATTGAAAATCAAGTCGCTTACGTTATTTTCGCGGTAAGGGCTCGATATGTATGTACATATATTTTTTTGACAAAAATTATTTAAAATTTAAATAATTTATTATAAACTGACAATACTTTTAATTAATTACAAATAGGTTGAAAAATAATTAGTTAGTAGTCAGTTAAAAAGTCATGCAAAGATGGCCAATTGACCTGCCTATGACATGCCTATGTTAAAATAGTGAGTCGTCGACAAGGAAAAAAGTCACTTAATCAACTAGTTGTGGTTATAAAAAAACCAGTTTGAAGTTAGTTATAAATGTGTTTGACTTCCTACAGGGTATTAACATACATAGTTTGTTTTTTTTTTTTGTGTTACATTTTATTTATTTTAAGAATTTTTAATTAAATAATTCTTCTTTACATATTACAATACAATTTTATTATTAATTTTCTGTAGTTATTAGTTTTTTTATTTATTTTTGTGTCGTTTTTTTTTTGTTTGTTTATCTGTCTTAATACTACTTTCCATTTATTTTTTTTTTTATATCGAATCAAAATTCTCGAATATACGCATAAAAAAATTCTCCAAAATTGTTCACCAATTAAAACTGACCTCCTCCCAAAGTGGTTTTCCTAAGGAGCCGCCACGCAAAATTTTTTTTCGGCTCTCACGTATCGTGCCCGCAACAAGGGACACAACAAAAGTGTAACCGAGTAACTCTATAATTCTTGTCGAACCTTAATATTTATATTATAGACTGATATTGCTCAAAAAATTAGCTGCAAAAACTTGCGGATGCGACTTTTACAACAGTTTTCTTTACCTACATATCTGTTTAAAATTTTCTTACTTGCTTGTATTTCTATACGATTTTGTTGTAATTTGCTTTCGAAACAACTTGTTACTAAATTTAAATACCAATTAAGTAGTCTTTTTTAATGCTTTGAAAAACGATATTAATTGCTAATGCATTTTATTTGGTACCTTTGGTGCCTTCCAACCTACATAAAATCTTAATTAATGGTGCTGAAATAATAAAATCTGTATCTTTGCCCATTGGAATGTTTTCAGAGGAAGCAATTGAGTAAAGAAATGAAGACTTCAGAAATAATAAGAAGTTTCACAACCGAAAAATGTCTCGCGAGTTAACCTTGAGGGATCTATTAAAAACTTCACTCTATAATATAAAGCAATAACTTAACTCTGGCACAACTGCTTCTAATCGTATTCATCTGAAAGTCTATGAAATACACAAAATAAATAATTTACAATTAAAGTACTATGAAAAACTACAGTTTATGACTTAAGACCTTTTTGACTTACGCTAAAAATGTGGTTATTGATTTTAATAGTGGCAAAGTGAATGTTTTTTGTTCACAATTTTGCTCATTGATTATTATCTTCCATGGTTTTAACATTGATTTAAAATTTTAATTTCAAAAGATTTTGTTATTCGTGCTTAATTCCTAGTTTTTATTATTGATAAAAACACTTGAAATTTATTGTTGATGGGATAAGCTATTTCTATGCGCATTTCACTGGTTGCTTAGGCCAGATCATCAGGAAATTTCATCCATAAAGATTTTAGAAAAACTAAAGATATTAAGCCAAATAAAACTGTTAAACGTATAAGACTTAAAGCAACAGTTCTACTTGTAATAATATCAAAGTTTAAACAAAACACATCAACAATAAACAGTGGGTTCATCTCATCTTACATTCCCCACTACAATTAGTTGAATTAGTTGATTTAAAGTAAAAATTAAAAAAAGAATTTTGTATTAAGTATTTTGTATTTCGTGTTTTAAATATACAACTTAAATGTATTTTGTATTCAAATTACACGATTAAAAAGGTTCTTGTATTTTAAATACACGACTTGAATGTATTTTGTATTTAATACTACATTTACACCTACGCAAAATCTAGTACATACGAGATTTTGAGCCAAATCTAGTTGTTTTTGACTAGATTTCCCATACAAAACAAAATCTACTTCGTGACTAGATTTCGACGAAATCTACTCAAAATCTAGTAGTACTTAATGATGCAACTATGGTTTTTTCAATATAGCACTAAAAAATAATTCCCTACACAAGAAAAAATTACATTAAAAAAAAAAAACAAAACAAAAATTGTTAAAAAAAAATAAAAAGTTTTATAAAAATTGTAAAAAAATAAAAAAGAAGAATAATATTGATAAAATAAATATCGTTGATTATTAATAAAAGGTAATGCAAATTTTTTAATGGATATTTCTTTTTGTGTTTGTATGTGTAACGCAAAAACTTTTAGTCAGTTCCCTGCAAATAAAATTGGACCACCTGACCCATTTTGATAAAATGGACTACTCCATGGACTAGTCCGATGTAATGCAAGCATGGACCATGTCATTGTTAAAAAGTGTTTGTAGTGAGACGACATCTCATCGTTTTTTAACGACATGCTTTCGTTTTTAAACGACTTCAAAACTAATCCTCTTGAGTATACCATGGAGTAGTTTTAAAACTACTCCTTAGTGGTCCAAAGGTGGGTTATATACCATGGAGTAGTTTTAAAACTACTCCTTAGTGGTCCAAAGGTGGGTTATATGGTCCTCTCCTAGGACATCGTAATGTTAAATAGACCAGGTTTTTTCCATACGTTTGGGTTACTTTTGGACTAGTCCTGGTCCCTTGTGGACTACTCTTTACACGCGTGTTTGGACTGGTCCTATTATTTGCAGGGTTGTTTTGTTATAAAAACAAAAACTCGCTAATGTCAAAAAAGTGGAGCTTAAAAGTTAATTTATCTAAGTCAAAAATTGTGGTATTTCGTAACAGCCCAAGAATTTCTGCTGACCTATTGTGGCAATATGGAAATAATAATATAGAAATCGTCAACAGCTATACCTACCTAGGGGTTGATATAACATATAATCTTTCTTTTAAAAAGCATCTACAAAACAAACTATCTGCTTCTAAAATTGCCATAGCATCTACCTGGTCTAAGTACAAGTTAAAAATATTTGAGGCTGGTTCTAAATCCATTATGTTTTATACTGCTCAAGTTTGGGGCTATGAGAAATACGATGATGTCGAAAAGCTTTTCCGATTTTTTATTAAAAAAATGTTGTACCTTCCTGCCACTACTCCTAACTACATGTTGTACTTAGAAACCGATTTTAACTCCTTATTTATTTCAACCATAAAAATGCATTTTTGTTATATAAAGAAAGTACATACTTTCTTTAAGTTCGGAAAGATTACCACGAATATTGGCCGAGAAAGTTATAGAACTGAACCTGCTCTGGGCAAAAGAGTGGTCTAATCTGCGTAACGTGCTGCAATACTCATCTCCAAACAACAGTAATCCCTTATGCTTTTATTGGAAAGATATAATTTGCCTATTGAAATTAAAAGACAAAAATGACTTTATCTCCGCTGCTTCAAATTCACAATTTCACGATCTGTATTCACAACTTAAGTATGACATAACTCCTGTACTTACTGCAGGATTTTCTTCAAGAGCTACAAGTTTAATTATAAGGGCTAGAGGCGGTCTTTTAGATCTTAATGCTAGATGCTTCAAAAATAATACTGATGGTATATGTACAGTTTGTAACATGCATGAATCAGAAAATACGTTCCATTTTATAGGCATTTGTCCAGTATACAGAGAATTTAGAAATATATATTTTAGTCAAAACTCTCTAAGTTATAATGAAGTATTAAATATATTAAATGGCACCAATTTTAACTCACTCTATAAATATCTTGAAACATGTATTAAATATAGATATCTTATATTAAATGAATTTGATGTTTAATCTTCTTTTTATAATAAATAAACATTATGAACTTTTTCTTTGCCAATCTGGCTTACAGCAATATTGCTACGCCAAATATATATATTGTAATTTATAAATATTTGTAAAAAACATTTTATATTTAAATTATACAAATCTATTAATAAATAATAATAATAATAAATAAATGTCAAAAAAGTATAATGTAAACGCACTAGATTTCGAAGAAGATTTTAAATCAAGTCTACAAGATTTCGGCCTAATGTAAATGTAGTACTAAATACATCAATAGATGTATTTTGCACAACCCTGATTGTACTTTAATCAGCCAACCACTTGATCAGGGTTATAAAAACTGTTAAGCAAAATTACAGAACTTTGATACTGAAGCACTTTTTAGCAAACATTGAAATTTCTAACACAACCCGTGATTAAGTTAAACGTATTTACCAAGGCGAATTGACTAGAAGGTGGGGTCAAGTCAACATATGGTGTTTTTTTCGGTGGTCGACTTGTCAAAGTTTGTATACAAACCAGTTTTTTATGTAAACAAACCTTTTTTCTACTAGCAATATTTTTGACAACCCGACCACAGAAGCATTGTAGTTGTAGAGTTGGCCTCACCTTCTAGTCAATTCGCCTTGGTATCATCATCATATATATATATATTATTTCTAAAGCACTTTTTTTTGTCGGTTGCAAATATCTCCCATACCACCGCATCAAATTTAATGAATGATATCTCATTTTAAAGCTTATTTCTAACACTAATGACGAAAAATAATTAGAAATTGAAAAATTAATATTTTCATTGATAAAAATTATGGTGCGAAATATTCGCACGGGTCATCTAGTTTACTTTTATTGGATGATTTATTTTGCTAAAAGTGCAAAGTTACTTCTGAAGCAGCTCAAAACTGTTTTCGTGACAGCCAGGAACACTGTTTGAAAATAAACCTTATATACTGTTCTTTAGTGTTCGGTTAGGTAGAAATTTGGAAAACACAAACGCTAAGAGTATTTTGTGTTGTAAATCATTAAAAAAATGTTTTTCTGTGTTCTTCGAACATTTTATTGCGTTCTGTTTTTTTTAAGCACAAACTTCGTTGTCTTCGGTTCAGAACATTAATGTTCGTTCGTTTCAGTTGTGCTTGGCGCCCTTTAGGTTGTCGTTGATCGTTGCTAAATTTTTTTGTTTGATTCTTCCTTTACATTGCAGCCACACGATCAAGCTTTTCTTGATAGTCTTTTACATATACTGTTTGTCAAAATATGCAAAAATTGGCAGCTGTGACGTAGGCTGCACTGCACGCAAGTTGAAAGCAATTTACTTTCAAGATGTTATTAAAAAAAAAATTTATAAAGAGAAACGAAAAATTTGCTCACTAACCTTGAAATCAGCTGTTTTCTTGAACGTAAATTAAAACACTCACTGGCAAGAGAATTTTAAAGGCAAGTTCGTATCAATTTTTAAAAGTATGAGTGTATTGGTAAAAAAGTGTGAGTGTATTAAAAATTGATAGGCAAAACTTGATCGTGTTACCCTCAAGTTATCAATGTAGCAAGGACTTTTTTTTTCTAAAACAAAAAATTTAGATGAAGATAACTTGAATTTTCATTGTATTACGAAGAGAAAAATTCGGCAGTTATGAATGAAAACAGATGTCGATTCTTTCATCAAAGTTTTTAATCACTTTTTGGTAAAATGGCGGGTCTATTTTGTTAATCACATCACGGATTTTGAGTTTTAAGGCTGCAATCGATTCGATTGGCTCTGTATAGACTCTGTCCTTAAAATAGCCCCACAAAAAATAGCCCAGTGGTGTTAAATCACAGATCTTGCTGGCCACTTTACAGTTATACGATCGGTAAATTTGGTTTGCAATAAATTGATCGTTTCATTGGCTGTGTAAATGTAAGCTTATCACAACCACTATTTTCATAGTGGATTTTAATGATTTTATTGCGATTTTCGAGCGAAATTTAATTAAGGGTAAATACTTAAAAAAAATAGAAATCGTTTCTGGGTATGTGAGCCGAACGCTTAATAATATTTTGTCTATTTTCAAACACTGGCCAGGATTGTCCGACAACATTTGATGTTGATTTTTAGCCTGATAATGAGTTGATATTAAAGCTCATAGAAATGCTTTAGCCCTTATTAAATATGGATATACATATCGTCATATGATTTTGAAAAGGACATAAGTAACACAAAATTTCAAATTGACTTTTTGATCGATTATGATAAGTCGTATTGTGTTTAATAATAGATTATCTGTTTTCTTTTCGCCAAAAAAAAACATTTTAATCCAAATTTTAATATTTGTTAATCAGGCTAAAGGCAGAATTAGTCTTTACTTTCTGTTTCTGTTCTATTCCGTGCCGTTCTGTAACGAAATTGTAATAGTTACTTTTTCTGTAGCAACTTATCAGCAATTTTTGAAAAATTTATTAGTTTTGCACCGTCCATTGTTTCATTTCAATCACTTTAATGCAAATAAATTTGAAGAAACTAAATTTTATGAATTCTTAAAATCAAAAAATTGTTTATTTCCACATAAATATGTATTTTTTATTTTTTATTTTGCTGTCACTTACAATAACTTAACAATTTTTTGATTTTAACAAACTGAACCGTAACAGAAGAGAAAAACTAATCAATTTCATAGGTTTTTTAATAACAAAAACAAATCAGCTGATTCGTAACAGAACAGAAAGTAAAGACTAATTCTGCCTTAAAGTCCTACAAATTTAATTTTCATTAATCACATAGGCAGTCACATATACAAAATATTAAAGTAAAGTTATTGTTTTATTGCCATGTATCTATACGTTAATTCTTTTTGATAACATTTGTTAAATAAAACATTTTTAGCAGCTAGCAGCTAAACATTTATGTATTGTTACGTTACTGCCTTTCAATAACGTTTTGGTTTATTTCCTTTTTAATAAAACTTAAGTTCATCAAATTTAATTTTCATTAAATTATTTTTATGAAGAAAGGAATTTTACAACATGAAAATTAATTAAAATTTACTGATAATTTTCCATTCTTGACTCAATCTGGGCTCGAACCCAGGCGTTTTTACGGACAGGTTACCCTGACATGTATCGATTGCAACCACTCAATCTCCTCAGAGGGCTTGCCGTTTAACACAAGAAGAATTCTTGACAAAAGTACGAAAAAACAGAAGTAAAGGAAGAACATGTAAAATAAATTAAAATAGATAATCATTCAAAGCAAATTTCGATCTACCAAAGGTTAAATACAATTTGGTTTAAGGATTGATGTTTGACTAATGACGTCAGCAGTCGTCGATGGCTGCGAGTGTTAAACGGCAAGCCCTCTGAGGAGATTGAGTGGTTGCAATCGAAACATGTCAGGGTAACCTGTCCTTAAAAACGCCTGGGTTCGAGCCCAGATTGAGTCAAGAATGAAAAATTATCAGTAAATTTTAATTAATTTTCATGTTGTAAAATTCCTTTCTTCATAAAAATAATTTAATGAAAATTAAATTTGATGAACTTAAGCCTAATTAAAATTATTAAAAATTTGGATTAAAAACCATAAATAGTTCAACAAAATAACCACAATACTAATTATTTTTAATAAAACATTTCGAGTTCTTTATTGCACTTTAAATAAAATTAAATAATCACAACACTTTAAACACTGTTTACAATTTACACAACTTAATTTAGTACTTAGTCACTTTAATAACCGTAATTTATAGTTTTTATTCACAACCAACTATAATTTTCTCAGCGTGATACTTTATTGACAAAGTCTGAACTTAGAATGGTCTCATTATGCTAGCCGCCGCAAGTATTTATACTCTAGCCCAGACGTGTAGATGATACTAGTAACGTCTAGATGGCTCTAGAAAGTTCGCCGTATAACGGCTACTTACTCATCTATAGTTAACATCTATATGGCTGAATTAATTTAGTTATTAGGCATCATAAACTAAGGCATACTTTTAGGCGTTACCATAAATTGAGATAACTTAATAACGAACATTCGAGTATTTACAGTGGGGTTGAAGTACAATTATGCACAACAATTTGAACATTACATCTTTACATTGATTTTTACACTAGAAGTGTGCATAACTTAAACAATAACAATTTTAATTGTTATGAATATTTACCTATATTTTAATTGATTTACATGTTTTTAATACGTTGTGTCAAGAACTTCTTCTTGAAGTCAAAAGTACATTTTTCTGTTTTTTCTTTTTTTGTCTTTCTATTTCCCGTTGACCTTTTCAGCTCAACTTGATTAAAAATATTAAATATGGATTAAAAGCCATAAACAGTTCAATAAAATAAGCACATACTAATAAAAACAAATATTTTTAAATAATATTGAATATTTTAATGTATAGAGTTTTTGTTCTCCTGTAAAATTAGTTTAATGAAGCTTAGGGCTTTTTTGAAATCATATGACGATATTTATTAAAGAAATTTTATTATTAAACGCGATTGAATGGTTTATATTTTAATTAAAAAAAAAAAATATTTTTAAACACAAACTTACCATCTTAGAAAAAATTGTGTTGTATACAGTGGAATTTGTCTTGTACGGACACCGGACAACCCCCTGTTCCCTTCGGTGTCCATTCAAGACCAAATTCCACTGTTCTTATTCAAATGTATTAAATTTTCCTACGTAAATAACCCAGCCAGCAAAATAATCCGACGTCGTTCAGATATCTGAGGGAAACGTCGGCAAAAAAGTCGGAATCGTATACGAATTCTGTCAGATTTCTTACCCAAAAACGTATGGAGTGGTTGACACGAATTCTGACAGACATGTCGTGGGAAATTTTGGTTTTTTGTCGACATTTCTGATAGATATCTAACAGAAATCTAATGAAAAAGGCATGGGAAGTTCGAATGTATTAGCCGAGATTTTTTTGCTTTCGAACTGATAGCTGAAAGAAATAGTTTTATTGCAAAATATGTATGTATATAATTATAAGTTTTACACGTACGTACCTTTTTTATGCTTTTTATCTTAAACAAATAAAATATAATTAAAATTATTTCCAACTGAATGACTATTGTCATTATTTTAAAAAAAATAATAAGTCTCTTTAGACAAATCTGAATGAATTCCGTCGGAATTCTATTGGACATATCTGTACATAAATTCCCCCCGATATATCCATGCGAAATCGATCAGAAATCGGCCAGACAGTAAGAATATTCAATGTCTGACAGAAATCTGAACGAAATCTCTAAGAATACAGTCAGACATTTGCACGAAATGTCTGATTCCGACAATGTCGAAGTATTTTGCTGGCTGGGAATATTCAAATTCTTGTTTTCAGTACATATCGCACCGGTTCCTCTAAAATATATTAATTTTTAGTAGAGACAAGAACCTTTTTTTATATGTACTCATGTATCACAAAGAGGGGTATAATTGTATTTTTTTTTTTTTTTTGCCAAATTACTAGAGAAATCGAACTAAAATTTTTACATTTACAGTGGTTAGATACGACCGACCAGCGTTTAAAAAACTGCAGTCAAAGCAGAAAAACTGCCATTTCTTTTATTTCATGTGTCATTGGAAACTGTTGTTGCTTTTACTTCGAATTCATTAAATGTAAACAGTCGCTGTCAATCCAACTCAAAAAGCGAAAAGTTGTACACAAATTTGAGTTTTTTGTTTGATAGTTTTTGTTTCGACTGCAGTTTTTTAAACCCGGGATATGACCACTGCTTATCGTTTTCCAGAAAAAAGTGAAAATGTGTAAATTTTGACTCGACTCTCTTTAGAGGAACCAGTGCGATATATTGAAACTTTGGCAACCCTCTTTTATATTTTGCGAATATAATGCGCACGCATATTGATTTAGGATAAAAGCCTACGAACAATATACATACTATATATGTTTGTATGTAAATACAAAATATAAAGGAATACGAAGAATAACAAAAACAAACCCGGATAAATTCTTCAGTTCTATATAAACCCACAACAACAAAAATATAGCAACGAAAGCCTCATTTCATTCATGTTGAGGAATTTTTGCGTACATACTCGTACTTGCGAATTGCGACGAGTACAAAGAATACGGCCGTACGGACATTTGTACGTGTTGCGACAAGTGTCCTTAACATAAAGTTAATGAATGTTATCTAAGTATTTATAATACGTAAGCATCTCGGTTACTAAAATCATTCGACAATAAGTATCCAAAAGGATAACACCACAACACCGAACGAAGCCAACCACAAAAAAAAAATAAACGAAGAAAACAACAAATTTTGAAGAAATAAAAACAAATAAATATTTAAATAAAAAAAAAAAGACAGAAAACATGTAAGTACTAATTTTAATTTTTTTTTAAATGAAAGTTCTTTCTGTGCAATGATTATATAAAACGTAAATTATCTAAAGGTTAAATGTCATGCCATCAAATTTCTGTGGTATATTTACGAGTGTGTATATGGATAGAAAAGCATAGAATACATTTGGGAGATAGCTGGCAGTCACCTATACAAAATATTAAAGTAAAGCTATTGTACCATGTATCTATACGTAAATTCTTTTTGATAAAATTTGCTAAATAAAACCTTTTTTAGCAGCTATCAGCTAAACATTAATGTATTTTCTTTGAAAAATTCTTTTAGTTTTTATAATATTTCATTTTTAGGAAATTTGTGTTTTAAAGTGTTTTTTGTTTTTTTTTTTTTGTCTGGCGTATATCTACCGAATTCCCTTAAACGCATTTTTTAATTTGCAAATTCCATTTTTTTTCTTCTTAGTTATTAGAGCTCTTAATATATCTTTTTGCTTTAATCATATAAAATTATTTTAAAATAAAGTCATGTAGGTACAAAATTAGTTTTTAAGTGTTTTTTCTTTGCTTGTTTTTCATTTGGAGAATGGAAGTGCAACAAATACTCTGACACATATTTGAAATCAAATGCCCCATAGTCCTAATAAAAATTCACTTGGCTTCAGAAAATTTTTTTGTGGATACATAAATATTTTTTTTTAATTTTTAGTAGATAACCTGTTGATAGATACCATACTTTTTCTATTACACTCACAAAAATTGCTAAGTTATAAAAAAAAGAAACCATTTTATATATTTATTAGTAAGTAAAATCTTTTTAAAGTTTCGTGTTAAAAGATTTTATTCGATTTTTTTTAAAGATAAGCAACCCCATTTTAATTTTTTATTGCCTCCTGTAATTTAAACTTTCCAAACTACCTTATTCGCACCAATGCTTCATTTAGTTTTACTTATTTTATCAAATGTGCCACTTCTTATATGTATACATATTTATTTTCTCGGGTGTATTTTCTACACAACCATTCGATAGTATAAGTATGTAACTGCAAGTAGAAAATTTATGTTAATCAAATGTGTCTCAACAAATAATATGCCCCTATAGATACATAATGATGTATATTCTTTGGTTTTAGTCAAATAAAAATTCGGGGAAAGTGAAAAGTTGTATCTTAAAAAAATTGTGTGTCAGTGATTTGTGTATGTATGTATTCAATGGCTTCCAACTGTTGATGGGTGGGCGTAAATTAGTGATGGGCATTTCTCAACAACTCGGCAAGTGTCCTTGACAAACAGCATTCTGTTAATTCTACATTGACTTTACAAAATTCTTTCTTTGGTTTGTGTTTTTGACTTAAACTACCAGTGTGATCGGATTTCAAAAATTGTTTGCAGCTTAATCGTCTAAATTAATATAAAAAAGATGACAAAAATAATTCTTAAATATTTTCAACATTTTTTTTAAGAATTTATTAACAATATAATATTCTCAAAGATTTTCCCGGGATTCAAAAAATTAATTAACAAGGTTTCGTTTAAATGTGCTAAATTTCCTTTCATACTATTGATAAACTGAAATTTATTGTTGATGGGATAAGCTATTCCTATGCGCATTTCACTATTTCGAAATTCTATTCGAAATTTAATAATGCTAAGTACCAACCACAGAGCACACAGAGATGAAAAAAGTGACGTAAGAAAAATGCCCAAATCATTTGCGAGGGCAGCTTTCGAAGAAAGAGAAAGAAAATTTTTTTGGTAGTGAGGTAGCAATGTGTAAAAAACGAATTACGTAATAAAACAAAAAATGCAAAAAGGGCAGCTTTCGAAGAAAAAGACAGAAAAAACACAATATTTTCTGTCTCGTGACGCCTCTGTGTGCTCTGTGGTACTAACCCAGGAAAAACTTTTTGATTTTAAGTAATAGGTGGTAGTTATTTCATACGTTACATGGTAAGTAGTTGCCATTACAATTGCCATTATTCTGAAAACTTCAGTAAGTACTTACTAATAATGACCTCAGCAACTACTTATTACTTTTATTATTTTCACTACTGAACATTTGCTTACCAATAATCAGATCAATAACTACTTATTAGTTGTGTTGTTTTCAGTACTGAATATTTACTTACTGGTAACGAACTCAATAACTACTTATTAGGTCTATTAACTAGCGATTTTTTAGCTTCTGTTAAGAATATTGTAAGTACCTAAAATTCAACTTACTAGTAGTTAAATAATAGACAGATATTTTTTTACTTCTAGTAAGTGTATTATATAAGTACTGAATTCTGTGAACACCTCGAACAAAAATAAGTAGTTATTCAGCCGAAAAATAAGTTGTGCTTACTTTTCTCCAACATTACTTGCTACCTTACCAGGTAAGTAAAGTTTTTTCTGGGAACTTTTCAAATAAAACAGAAACAAATTTAAACAAGTCGAATTAGAATTTTTATCTTTCTACAAAAGTATGCAATCTCTTATGAGATTTTCCAGTACTAGTATGGAAGCAAGAATATACAAGCAAAATTCAAAATATTCCATGTATATTTTAATATTTTTAATTAGGCTTAAGTTCATGAATTTTAATTTATCATTAAATTATTTTTATGAAGAAAGGAATTTTACAACATGAAAATTAATTAAAATTGTTATTGATAATCTTTCATTCTTCACGTGGCTGGGGCTCGAACCCCGGCCGGCAGGTCGGATCGAAATTTTAATTAATTTTCATGTTGTAAAATTCCTTTCTTCATAAAAATAATTTAATGAAAAATTAAATTTCATGAACTTAAGCCTAATTAAAAATATTAAAATTTGGATTAAAAACCATAAATAGTTCAACAAAATAACCACAATACTAATTATTGTTAAAGCTAAGGCTATGTGTACATTTGTCCTTCAAGTTGTGCTGAAAAAGGTCAACAGAAAAGAAAAAGACAAAATGAAAAAACAAAAAATGTACTTGGACTTCAAGAAAAATTCTTGACAAAAGTACGAAAAAACAGAAGGAAAAAACATGTAAAATCAATTAAAATGGATAATCATTCAGGAAAGCAAATTTCGATCTACCAAATGTTAGAATACAATTTGGTTTAAGGATTGATGTTTGACTATTGACGTCAGCAGTCGTCGATGGCTGCGAGTGTAAGACGGCAAATCCATCTGAGGAAATTGAGTGGTTGCAATCGAAACATGTCATGGTAACCTGCCGGCTGGGGTTCGAGCCCCAGCCACGTCAAGAATGAAAGATTATCAATAACAATTTTAATTAATTTTCATGTTGTAAAATTCCTTTCTTCATAAAAATAATTTAATGAAAAATTAAATTGCATGAACTTAATTAAGCCTAATTAAAAATATTAAAATTTGGATTAAAAACCATGAATAGTTCAACAAAATAACCACAATACTAATTATTCTATGTATAAATAGATTTTTTTATTCAATTTTTTATCCTAAATTTAGTTTAGAAGAAAATTTACTTTAATTATTATTATTATTTCTATACCCGAACAACAACAGTGGAAACGGTATTACGCTGAGTCGATCTAATAATGTCCGACGGGTTGGCTTGCTGGTTGTCTGTCCATGTATCCTTGTGTGCAAAGTACAATTTTAAAAATAATTTATAAAATTTATTACATACATTTCAATTATCGTAAGGACAAAGAATATTGAATATAGTGAAAATAGGTCTATAAATTCATATGGGCATAGGGGAAAACTTCTTTCCGGAAAAGTCTTTGCGCCCATAAATCATCTTGTTTTGTTCGTATTTATATTAAATTAAGTCTAAGCAAATCCCATTCTTTTGGAATCGGTACATATTTTACCATATCTCCCATACAAATACAACCGCCGAAAACAATTTTAAATAACATTACTTCCTTAAAAATTTCCAAAATTAAACATAGGTCCCATATAAACCCCCTTCCTAAAATCAGTTAAAGGCAAACAAATCTAATATTTACAAGTCGGTCGAGCTCTCCCCTATTGTGGTGTGGTTATAATGAAGATACACGTAAAGAATTATTTACTAAATTTTACTTGATCCTCGTCCAAGCCAAAAATTTGTTGATTTTAAATTATTTTGTTCTTAGTTATTTAGTAAAATTTTCTTAAATAAAGAAACATTTTGTTTAAGCCAAGCCACACATATGCAACATTTTCTTGGTTCAAGCCATAATTAGTTAATAATTCCTTCCGCATACTTCCCGCCAAAGACTCTGGTCTGTTTCTACTATAACGAACAGACTTCGATTTTTAAATTTAGGTAGCCAAAATTAATTACTGGAAAACTACAAAATGTGAAAAGTTTTGTTTCTGCATAGTAATTTCATAAATATTAAGGAAGAGTTGTGCTAGAATTAAATAAATCCGCCCAAAGGCACGCATACTATTCATTATTTAATTATAAAAAATAATAAAAATTTTAAAAAATATTTTTTACAATTAATTTTAATTTTAAAAAGAAATTAAAAAATATGCAATTCAACCTGATTTTTTTTAAGAAAAGAAAAGCGAAGCGAAAAAATGGCGCCAGAAACAAGGCTACTTACTACATTTCATCATAACGTGAGAACGATTTGTCCGATTAGAATCAAATGACCAGCAAATAGTTTGGAATTAAATTTTCAAGTCATCTTATTATATTTTTTTATATTTTAAACAGTTTAGGAAGATATTTAGGGAATTTGTTTAAAGCAAGATTTAGGTTTTTTTGTTTCAAAAAGTCATAAAAAAGTATCTATATAATAAAAATGAAATGTTGTGTGTTGCTGATCGCATAACTTGATAACGGCTTGACCGATTTGGGCGATTTTTTCTTTAAAATGATCGCCATGGTCCAACTTAGGTTTGTACGGAAAAAATTTTGGCCCGCTCACTTTTACACCTACTTTTTTCGATTTACCTGAAATCAGAAAACGGCTCCATCGATTTGACTAATTTTTCTTTCAAATGTTCGTATTAATCCATTTTAAATTTTAATCGCCCACTTTTTCTATTTATTTGACCGATTTGGACCATTTTTTCTTTAAATGATTACCATGGTCTAACTTTGGTTTTTACGGAAAGAAAATATTCGATTTACCTAAAATCAGAAAACGGTTCCATCGATCATTAGTAAACACTACTGAGCGAAGCCGGGGCGGCCAGCCAGTAAGGTATTAAACTTTTATAACTAATCAGAAAGCCCGGTACATTTCGCATTAAATAAGCCATTTAAATTGCGTTATTTATACATGTGATTTATTCAAGTTGACCTTTATTTAATGAATGGCCAATGCCTGAGTTTTACATTTCAGTTTATGCCTCGTAAAAGGTATGTACAGTTAATGCTTAAATCATTTATGATCTTAGGACTACGTAATGTAAATACAGTAGTTTTGACTTAGCTGCACAATCTCCTTTGCCCGATTTTTTGTGCAGGTAAATCAAAAATGCAGTTATCTTAAATGCATTTACCTGCCTTAATGTGCAGGTACACAATTGTGGTTGCCTGCACAAAAGTGCAGCTAAAGTAAAGTGTTTGATTTAAAAGTAGAATAAAAAAATTATTTTATTAATACATAAATTTATATTTTATTAAAATTTAATTTCAACCCAGCTAGCGTTTTCAATCGTCTAGGAGTCTACTGGGAATCTCATAGAGTGTTTTTGATCGTCGACGAGCTCATTTTTTAATTGTAGACAATTCTTCGCACGGGAGAAACTGTTACACGCAACGAAAAACGCTTATATTAATCGTAAATGGAATCGTTTATGATGTATGTAGAGATTATCTAACGAGTCTTTCAAAAAGCATGCGAAGAGTCGTATGACACTCATGTAGGTATTATTTTACAACTCGTGAAACGCTCATCCGTATGACTGAGCTACCTAAATAAGGGCATCAAGCGTATTTTTCATGCCAAAACTTCTAATTTTCATACAATTTCTATAAAACAAACCTTTAGGTCGCGAGATCAACACCATCCTCTCGGAAATTCTTTTTTTACAGATCCTTAGGCCGGGTTGTTTTATTAAAATTGTATTGGCAATAGCAATTTCATACTTCAAAAACTGTCTTATTTATGTAGCTTAGTAATTGTTATACGACTCTTACAAAGAGGCAAAAAAGGTTCAGTCCAAGATTTAAAGACGAGCGTGTCAACAAATAAATAAAATAATACAGTTATTTCCGCTTAATTGAGTTTCTAAAAATGCACGAATTTTGACGCAATTAAACGGGAACTCAATTAAGTAGTACTCAGTTAATTGAATCGCCGACGCAATTAAAACGAAAATCGCTTAATTAAGCAAGATGTGCAATAAAGGAAACACCCATGTGTAGATAGAAAATAAAACTCATTTCTTTATTTAATATGTTAAAAAATGGTTTAAAATAATTTTTTTACGTTTGTGAAGCAAAAACACATAAAGTAGAGAGAAACAATTAACCGAAACAATTGCTCTTGTTTTTCGCAATGCGGTCTTATTTTGCGAAATAATTAAGCGAATGACGCAATTAAACGGAACTCAATTAAACGGGTATTTTTAAATAGACAATTATACTGAATGATTTCGGTACATGATTTTAAGTACAATAAAAAGGGAAACTCAATTAACCGAAAATAACTGTAATCATCATATATATTATTTCTAAGCACTTTTTTTTGTCGGTTGCAAATATCTCCCATACCACCGCATCAAATTTAATGAATGATATCTCATTTTAAAGCTTATTTCTAACACTAATGACGAAAAATAATTAGAAATTGAAAAATTAATATTTTCATTGATAAAAATTATATTTTAAAATGTATTGAAGTTACTAAAATTTCTATTAATTATTTTCATTTTATGTGACAAAAATGACAACTAACGGTGCGAAATATTCGCACGGGTCATCTAGTAAATTAAAAAAAGATTTAGATGTTTTTGTTACTCTTCAGATAATCATCAGAAGATTCTTTTAGGAGTTGTATATTAAACACAACTATATGCTAGCTGGGAAATAACAGATCATTTTATACATGTATGTTTGTTTATTTAATATAAAAGAAACATTAACAAAAACAATGAGAATTCACAAAGGAAATAAAAATTTATGGAAAAAACAAAATATTTGCGATTTATATTTTTATAAACCGCTTAAATAGGATATTTATGTGAAAAAGTGGCCACCATATATGTTTACGTGTGCAGCTAACTTTGATGTTTTGTATGAAAATATTTTAAAGCTGCTCAAAAATATGAAAAATGTGCAGGTATACAAAATGCACTTAAAAAGGATTTTGAAGAATAATTCCAGAAAATATGTATTTTGGGCAGTTAAGTCAAAGTGCAGCTAACTTTGATTTTTTGTATGAAAATAATTTTAAAATGCCAAAAAATGTGTGCATTTATCTTAAATGTGCAGGTATAGAAAGTGCACTTAAAAAAGGAATTTGTATGGAATTAGAAAGAATAATTCCAAAAATTATCAATTTTGTGCAGTTAAGTCAAAAGTGCACGTAAACAAAAGGCAGTTAAGTCAAAACTACTGTATACAACAATACAAAATTAGATTAGGTGCGTTTGAGTACTTTTACAGTAAAATGCAGTAAATGAGTAAACTGAAAAATTTGCTCTCACAAAAAGCTGTTGTCCAAAAAAGTACGCGAACGCAAAATTTGTAAAAATTCTCAAAATAAAGGCAACAGCTGATGGCAAATAATGGAAGTGTTGAAAAATGTTTAGACTTTTGACTACTTAACTCGTGTTCTTATCGGTACTCGATTAAATACTTTTTATAACACGGACATTTTTGGAAAATACAAACAAACTATTTTATGTAATCTTTCGCATTTGTTTGTTTGTTTTTTATTTTATTTGATTTTACTGATATTTGTAGCGGGTTAAATTATTTAAGAGACCATTAATGATTAATTTTTTTTGCTATTGATTACTTAAGTACCCAAACACTTCACACTTTTACAACTCTAAAAAATTAACATCACAAAAAAAAAATTTCAAAAGTTTGTATTTAACCAAATAAATGCTTCACAAACAAGTTTAATTAATTAATAGTTATTCACTTTTTGTTTTGGTTTAATTTTTATTTCAACTTTTCTTTTATTTAACGATTTTTTCAAAATTTGTATGTTTTTTATTATTTGTTACTTTTGTTTGTTTACCTTTTGAAACATATGTTTTTTTGATTTGCTAAATTTTACTGCAAACATTTCTGCAGTAAAAATTTGTAAATACTCAGACAACAACTGTCACTTTACGCTCTCAATTTGTGTTCTCATTTACTGTATTTTGGGTACTCGAACGCATTTTCGTAAATGCAGTAAAGTTCAGTAAAAAATAGTAAAAACTTTTGTGTTCTCGAACGCAGCTAGTGTAGGCTAAAATTTTTCCTAAAAATATATAAGAATGTTAAAAAGTCCATCTAAATAAAGAAGTTTCATTGATAGTAATTAAATTCTAAAATAAGAGATATTTATATTTTGGTCAAGAAACTTTGAGAAGAAGATTTTAGTTTTGGAGCTACGAGTATGAAGCTCATATATCATATGAAATCTTAAGGGTTCTCAATTTCATATTATACTTTTTATACCGTTTTTCAGCGTTGCCAGAATTAAGATTTTATCTTATTTTTGAAGATTTTTTGAACAAAATAAGATTTAAAGATTTTTTTTTCTCAAATTAATATTTTTTATTTTTAGAAATAAAGATTTTTAACTTTAAGTTTGTACAACATACATAATTTTTTTACAGTTTTTTAAACAGAAAATTTTTAAAACAATGAGGTTTTGTATAAGACTGTTGTCTATTGGTGTTGCACACTTGTAATTTTTTACTAAAATGCATCAATAAGCGCATCAAAACATTAAAAAAGCATCATAGATTCGAAATTGTTCATTTTGGGAATATTGATAAAAAACAATTATTTGTGAAAAGAAAATATGTTTATTTATAAAGATTAATTTATTAAAGAACAAAAAAGTTCATGTATTTAGTACCAAAAGGTTAAACTAATGGAACTTAACACTACCGTCTTGGTCTGGCCAGACCAAATTTGTGTTTTCCTTGCAATATTTTTCGAATATAACAAAAAACAGGGGCGTATAAATGATACGTGCTGAATCGAATGAAACTAATTTGGATTCTATTGGAGCAAACTAGTGGGGTGAAATTCTATTTTTATGTAAAACTCTATGAAATTACCCTCTTGGGCAGACCAAATTCTTGTTTTCTTTTAAATAGGACCAAATTAAAAAAAAAACCAACGTGAATTCTATAAATGATATGTTCTGAATTGAATGAATCAAGTTTGAATCAAATGTGTGGTATATGCGAAAAAGCAATGTGCAAAATTAAAGACTTCATTTTCGAATTCATATGACGTATGAGCTTCATTGCTCCCAAACTTAAATTTTTTTGCCCAAAATTTATACATCTCTATTATAAGAATTTAATTACTTTCGATTAAACTTCTTTATATAAATGGACTTTTTTATGTTCTTATTAATTAGAAATTAAATGCATTTCAAAAGTATTTTTTTGGAAAATATAACTAAAAACACAATTTTAAACCTACAATCTAATTTTGTATATATATAATTATCCATAGTAAAAAGAAGTTTCTTTTAAAAAATTAATAATTTTTACTTTTTTGCCCTTGTTATAAAAAATTTTAAGATTTTTCTCTTCAAAATAAGATGTTTTTTCGAAGATTTTCCTTCCAAAACTTCTGGCAACGCTGCCGTAGTTATATAAAAGGCATCTTGAGAAAATTGTGTTTAAAAAATACTCATTAAAAAAATATGGATTTTCCTTAATTTAGTTGGCTCAGTTATTATTATAATGTTGGTTAAGCACTTAGGTATTTATACAAGGTGGCCCAAAATTACCGAAGCGGTTTGAATGGCTTTTAACTTTTTTATTATAATTTTTTTTATTTGTAAAAAAGACTTGGGGAATTTAAAATGGAACAACGTGCCCAAATTGTTGAGCTTTATTTTTCATATCAACGATCATAATTTTATTCATAATTTGATTTCGAGCTATGAGCCCATTTCCAATTAAGTGGGTTCGTTAATAACCAAAACTGCAGAGAGTAGTTCCTATTCCTAATAGAATAGTTATAAAAATAATGTTGGTTCACCACATATTCTTAAGCACTTAGTAAGGTACTTTGTTTAAAAATGATCACAAACATGGAATGTGGAATTTCCAAACTAAAAGCTTCTTAAGTTCCATTAGTTTTAACTTTTGGTACTAAATACTTGATTGTTTTTTTTTTCTTTAATATATGAAACTTTATAATAATGCGGGTTTAATTTTCACAAATAATTTTTTCATCAATATTTTCAAAATTAACAACCGCGCTTTTTTAATATATTGTAATATTCTTATGAGGAGAGAAGTTGAATTAACGATATCCGTCCGGAGACTCCAGACATGATAGCGGCTAGGTTGTTTTACATTTAAGTCACATATAGTCCACCATTTCTTGCTATTGAAATTCAGCCAGATCGGTCCAACAATGGCTGAGATATGAACAAAAAACCACGACTGCCTCCAATTTTTCCAAAAAATCCCTTGCGGTTGTTGTATTTTTATTACATTTTTCTGTATATCTGGAGAACGGCAAGAGCCAAAGTTTTAAAATTAGGTACAAACATTTAGGTTATAAATGCACACTATCCCACAAAATGTGGGCGGGATTGGAGAAGTGGGCGTGGTACCTCCAATACATTCGCATTTGTTTACATATACTAGCATAATGCCCAATATGATTTTCGTAATCACCCTTCTTTATTATTTCATATATTTAACAAAATAATTTTAACAAATAGAAACTAGGAATTTTTGTGTTTTTTTGCTACTTAAAACTCGCCAAAAGAGATAAATCTACGGTATGACAACAGTGCCTTTACAAAAAAAAAACAAACAAAAAACTGTGTTGAGTTGTAAACAGTAAACGGTCGATATTTCATTTTAATGATATTTAAGCAGCGTTCCTTCGTGGTTCAGTTGTCTAGGGGGTATGTTAAGTTAGAAACGGTGAGTTCCCTGGTTCGAATCTTGGTTTTTTAAAAATAAATTTTTTTTAGTATTTTTATGTTCTAAAAACGATTTTAAAAAAATATTTACCAGTTTTCGTTTTTTAAATTTCATTTATAATGAAGTTTTAAGTATTGTAAATATGTATGTATATGTAAAAATTATTTAGTTGCTCTGTATTCTGCTCGTACAATGGTGAAGGGTTTATAAGATTCGCACAGCCGAATATAGCACTCTTACTTGTTTTAAAAAGTGATTCATTTTATGTGACAAAAATGACAACTAACGGTGCGAAATATTCGCACGGGTCATCTAGTAAATTAAAAAAAGATTTAGATGTTTTTGTTACTCTTCAGATAATCATCAGAAGATTCTTTTAGGAGTTGTATATTAAACACAACTATATGCTAGCTGGGAAATAACAGATCATTTTATACATGTATGTTTGTTTATTTAATATAAAAGAAACATTAACAAAAACAATGAGAATTCACAAAGGAAATAAAAATTTATGGAAAAAACAAAATATTTGCGATTTATATTTTTATAAACCGCTTAAATAGGATATTTATGTGAAAAAGTGGCCACCATATATGTTTACGTGTGCAGCTAACTTTGATGTTTTGTATGAAAATATTTTAAAGCTGCTCAAAAATATGAAAAATGTGCAGGTATACAAAATGCACTTAAAAAGGATTTTGAAGAATAATTCCAGAAAATATGTATTTTGGGCAGTTAAGTCAAAGTGCAGCTAACTTTGATTTTTTGTATGAAAATAATTTTAAAATGCCAAAAAATGTGTGCATTTATCTTAAATGTGCAGGTATAGAAAGTGCACTTAAAAAAGGAATTTGTATGGAATTAGAAAGAATAATTCCAAAAATTATCAATTTTGTGCAGTTAAGTCAAAAGTGCACGTAAACAAAAGGCAGTTAAGTCAAAACTACTGTATACAACAATACAAAATTAGTTTAGGTGCGTTTGAGTACTTTTACAGTAAAATGCAGTAAATGAGTAAACTGAAAAATTTGCTCTCACAAAAAGCTGTTGTCCAAAAAAGTACGCAAACGCAAAATTTGTAAAAATTCTCAAAATAAAGGCAACAGCTGATGGCAAATAATGGAAGTGTTGAAAAATGTTTAGACTTTTGACTACTTAACTCGTGTTCTTATCGGTACTCGATTAAATACTTTTTATAACACGGACATTTTTGGAAAATACAAACAAACTATTTTATGTAATCTTTCGCATTTGTTTGTTTGTTTTTTATTTTATTTGATTTTACTGATATTTGTAGCGGGTTAAATTATTTAAGAGAACATTAATGATTAATTTTTTTTGCTATTGATTACTTAAGTACCCAAACACTTCACACTTTTACAACTCTAAAAAATTAACATCACAAAAAAAAAATTTCAAAAGTTTGTATTTAACCAAATAAATGCTTCACAAACAAGTTTAATTAATTAATAGTTATTCACTTTTTGTTTTGGTTTAATTTTTATTTCAACTTTTCTTTTATTTAACGATTTTTTCAAAATTTGTATGTTTTTTATTATTTGTTACTTTTGTTTGTTTACCTTTTGAAACATATGTTTTTTTGATTTGCTAAATTTTACTGCAAACATTTCTGCAGTAAAAATTTGTAAATACTCAGACAACAACTGTCACTTTACGCTCTCAATTTGTGTTCTCATTTACTGTATTTTGGGTACTCGAACGCATTTTCGTAAATGCAGTAAAGTTCAGTAAAAAATAGTAAAAACTTTTGTGTTCTCGAACGCAGCTAGTGTAGGCTAAAATTTTTCCTAAAAATATATAAGAATGTTAAAAAGTCCATCTAAATAAAGAAGTTTCATTGATAGTAATTAAATTCTAAAATAAGAGATATTTATATTTTGGTCAAGAAACTTTGAGAAGAAGATTTTAGTTTTGGAGCTACGAGTATGAAGCTCATATATCATATGAAATCTTAAGGGTTCTCAATTTCATATTATACTTTTTATACCGTTTTTCAGCGTTGCCAGAATTAAGATTTTATCTTATTTTTGAAGATTTTTTGAACAAAATAAGATTTAAAGATTTTTTTTCTCAAATTAATATTTTTTATTTTTAGAAATAAAGATTTTTAACTTTAAGTTTGTACAACATACATAATTTTTTTACAGTTTTTTAAACAGAAAATTTTTAAAACAATGAGGTTTTGTATAAGACTGTTGTCTATTGGTGTTGCACACTTGTAATTTTTTACTAAAATGCATCAATAAGCGCATCAAAACATTAAAAAAGCATCATAGATTCGAAATTGTTCATTTTGGGAATATTGATAAAAAACAATTATTTGTGAAAAGAAAATATGTTTATTTATAAAGATTAATTTATTAAAGAACAAAAAAGTTCATGTATTTAGTACCAAAAGGTTAAACTAATGGAACTTAACACTACCGTCTTGGTCTGGCCAGACCAAATTTGTGTTTTCCTTGCAATATTTTTCGAATATAACAAAAAACAGGGGCGTATAAATGATACGTGCTGAATCGAATGAAACTAATTTGGATTCTATTGGAGCAAACTAGTGGGGTGAAATTCTATTTTTATGTAAAACTCTATGAAATTACCCTCTTGGGCAGACCAAATTCTTGTTTTCTTTTAAATAGGACCAAATTAAAAAAAAACCAACGTGAATTCTATAAATGATATGTTCTGAATTGAATGAATCAAGTTTGAATCAAATGTGTGGTATATGCGAAAAAGCAATGTGCAAAATTAAAGACTTCATTTTCGAATTCATATGACGTATGAGCTTCATTGCTCCCAAACTTAAATTTTTTTGCCCAAAATTTATACATCTCTATTATAAGAATTTAATTACTTTCGATTAAACTTCTTTATATAAATGGACTTTTTTATGTTCTTATTAATTAGAAATTAAATGCATTTCAAAAGTATTTTTTTGGAAAATATAACTAAAAACACAATTTTAAACCTACAATCTAATTTTGTATATATGTAATTATCCATAGTAAAAAGAAGTTTCTTTTAAAAAATTAATAATTTTTACTTTTTTGCCCTTGTTATAAAAAATTTTAAGATTTTTCTCTTCAAAATAAGATGTTTTTTCGAAGATTTTCCTTCCAAAACTTCTGGCAACGCTGCCGTAGTTATATAAAAGGCATCTTGAGAAAATTGTGTTTAAAAAATGCTCATTAAAAAAATATGGATTTTCCTTAATTTAGTTGGCTCAGTTATTATTATAATGTTGGTTAAGCACTTAGGTATTTATACAAGGTGGCCCAAAATTACCGAAGCGGTTTGAATGGCTTTTAACTTTTTTATTATAATTTTTTTTATTTGTAAAAAAGACTTGGGGAATTTAAAATGGAACAACATGCCCAAATTGTTGAGCTTTATTTTTCATATCAACGATCATAATTTTATTCATAATTTGATTTCGAGCTATGAGCCCATTTCCAATTAAGTGGGTTCGTTAATAACCAAAACTGCAGAGAGTAGTTCCTATTCCTAATGGAATAGTTATTAAAATAATGTTGGTTCACCACATATTCTTAAGCACTTAGTAAGGTACTTTGTTTAAAAATTATCACAAACATGGAATGTGGAATTTCCAAACTAAAAGCTTCTTAAGTTCCATTAGTTTTAACTTTTGGTACTAAATACTTGATTGTTTTTTTTTCTTTAATATATGAAACTTTATAATAATGCGGGTTTAATTTTCACAAATAATTTTTTCATCAATATTTTCAAAATTAACAACCGCGCTTTTTTAATATATTGTAATATTCTTATGAGGAGAGAAGTTGAATTAACGATATCCGTCCGGAGACTCCAGACATGATAGCGGCTAGGTTGTTTTACATTTAAGTCACATATAGTCCACCATTTCTTGCTATTGAAATTCAGCCAGATCGGTCCAACAATGGCTGAGATATGAACAAAAAACCACGACTGCCTCCAATTTTTCCAAAAAATCCCTTGCGGTTGTTGTATTTTTATGACATTTTTCTGTATATCTGGAGAACGGCAAGAGCCAAAGTTTTAAAATTAGGTACAAACATTTAGGTTATAAATGCACACTATCCCACAAAATGTGGGCGGGATTGGAGAAGTGGGCGTGGTACCTCCAATACATTCGCATTTGTTTACATATACTAGCATAATGCCCAATATGATTTTCGTAATCACCCTTCTTTATTATTTCATATATTTAACAAAATAATTTTAACAAATAGAAACTAGGAATTTTTGTGTTTTTTTGCTACTTAAAACTCGCCAAAAGAGATAAATCTACGGTATGACAACAGTGCCTTTACAAAAAAAAAACAAACAAAAAACTGTGTTGAATTGTAAACAGTAAACGGTCGATATTTCATTTTAATGATATTTAAGCAGCGTTCCTTCGTGGTTCAGTTGTCTAGGGGGTATGTTAAGTTAGAAACGGTGAGTTCCCTGGTTCGAATCTTGGTTTTTTAAAAATAAATTTTTTTTAGTATTTTTATGTTCTAAAAACGATTTTAAAAAAATATTTACCAGTTTTCGTTTTTTAAATTTCATTTATAATGAAGTTTTAAGTATTGTAAATATGTATGTATATGTAAAAATTATTTAGTTGCTCTGTATTCTGCTCGTACAATGGTGAAGGGTTTATAAGATTCGCACAGCCGAATATAGCACTCTTACTTGTTTTAAAAAGTGATTGTTTAAAAAACTGTAAAAAAAACTATGTATGTTGTACAAACTTACTGCCTGTTTAACGATATCGAACGTCATCGTTCGCATAGAAAATTACATTTAAAACAAAAACAAAATTCGGACATTGTTCGAAGTTTGTTTTTGTTTTTAATGTAATTTTCTATTCGAACGATGACGTTCGAAATCCATGAACTGGCTGTTAAAGTTAAAAATCTTTATTTCTTCATTTGAGGGCAAAAAAAATCTTCAAATCATATTTTGGTCAAAAAATCTTTAAAAATAAGATAAAATCTTCATTCAGGCTACGCTGGTTCTTAGTTCCATAACTTCCTTATAAATGCAAGTATTGACATAAATTTTGACAACGATAACTTTAAGGACAAAATTTTGAACTATGAACCCCTCTCAATCCCTCTCCAAATTATTTTTAAAACAATTGCAAAATTTGCATAGCGTCACCTTAAAGACGAAATAACCTATCTGTAGTTTTCAAAAGTTTACAGGAGAGGACAAAAACGTTATAAAATTAGAACTATTTACAATATTGAAACGAAAATTACATATTTTGATTAAAATGAAACCAGAAATATATATCGGTTGAAAAAATTTTGTTTTTCTTAGGTTATTGGAATTGTAAAAATCTGTAACCAAATATCCTATCAGCAGTACTAATAGTATGAATAAATAACAATTTTCTTATACATATTAATATTATATACATTAAATAATAACAGTTAAAGTTTCTTTTACTGGTTTAAGCAAAAAAAGTACTTAATGTTTGTTTGAACTAAACTATGCAACAAAATTAAATTTTTATCGTGATTTTTGATGATTTATTTTTCTCTTTTTTTAGTGCGTAACGGTCCTCTAGGTACAAAAACTTTGTCATTTGTAATATTACATGTTCAAAATTTTGCACACATATGCGTTAAATATAAAATATAAAAATCCATAAAAAACTCAATTTGAAATTTTTGCAGATAGGTTATTAGATCTTTAAGATGAAGATATATACTAAGGCGACCAGATTTAGAATATAAAAATAGAGGACATAAAGAAAAAAAGTAAAAAAATTTATTTGACTTCAAGATTTTTTACTTATTTTACAGACAAATTTACATTTCCATATTAATATGTATAGTAAAGTAAATTAAAAAAATAACATATCGTCGGCTTAATATGCAAACCTGCTAAATCCACTTTTTAAGTAAATTTAAATTTTGATGCCGTGTGTAAGAGAAGGATATGCCTCGTCGACCAGCATGTAGTTTTTCTTCAATTTGAGTCTTGAAGTGTGTCAAATCAACTAAATTTTTGGTTTTCCTCTCAAGCAGCAAATAGGAAAGTTTTTCCTGTAAAGTTTGTTGAAAGGGAGTTTGCAGGTTTGCATATTAAGCCGACGATAAATAAAAATTTACATTAACTTAAGAAAAATAAGTTTAAAACAAGTTAGAGTGCTATATTCGGCTGTGCCGAATCTTTGATACCCTCCACCGACACTTCGAATGTTTTAGAACTAATATCTGTATGATGTCTATTTATTATTATAATCTTTGTTAAAACAGACATCTGCATTAAAATTTGTTGCGGTTTAGACATATATAAAATTACACTCATAAAATTATTACAGTAACTGATTGTAGGTTATTAAATTCGTTTTCGGTACTGTTAAAATTGAATAAAAATATAGTTATTTTACGAATAAATTTATTTTTCAACATTTATGTTTGTTATTAAAAAAACAAACTACCAAAAAATAATGTTTTCCGTATTTTTTTTTGTTAATTTGTTTGATTTTTATCGGTTAAAATATATTTTTTAAAAGTAAAAACTATTCAATTTTAACGAATATGATGTTCAATAAATAAAAAACTTAGAAATTACTGAAAAAATCATTTGTTTTAAATGAAATGTAAATGATCCGTTTTTTAAATGAATTTTAATTTGTTTCAAATGAATTTTCGTTTGAATTTAACTACATAATATTTTGAGTGTATTGATCGACAATCAGAATCAATTTTAAAAAGTTTGAGTAGAATATCAGTTTAAGATGAACTTAAATGATTTTCAAGAGAACAAATTATTTAACCTCTTCAGACCGTGGGTACACATATGTGCACCTTAACTAATTGCAAGTTTTTAGGACTAGCGACATCGTGTGATCAATAGAAACAGTTTTATTACTTGCTTTAAGATACTGCGCTTCAAAACAATACCAAAAGATGGCAGGGTTTAGAAGTTTTAGCCATTATTTTTACATTTGAATTTAACAGTTTGAAAAAACCATACTGTTGGGATATTTTTCCTCAATAACTAATCGCTAAGACCTGAAGTACACATATGTGCACCTCTTTTTCTATCAGTTTAAATAAAAAAATTAAAAAAATAATTAAAACCGAAATTAAAATTACACCTCATAAGATAAAACAAATAGTTAATAAGCCCTTTACTTAATCGGTTCTGTTCAGAACTTAAGAAATTAAGAATTAACGTTGAAATTTTTCATATCTTAAGACCTGAGGTACACATATGTGTACCCTTAATTTCTAAGAATTCAAATAAAATTAAAAAAAAAAAAAAATACACTTGTCTTATTTGCTCCCCAAAAGGTGTAAATAATATATAAGAAATGTAAAAATTCAATGGGTTAATGCTCGGGTCTTAAGAGGATAAAAGCCATGGTAAGCTATGAACCAATCATCCCAAATGCTGCAGAACGATTTCTGGTATTAAAAAACATAAATTTCAATACAGCGGTGCAATTAGTTTAAGCGTTTGCAGTAAATTTCAAAAGGCTGCTAAAATGGAATATAAGGAAAATTATGGACCGTATATCACAAAATTGCATAACATTTTTTCTGGCCATTTTACCAGAGTGGGCTTTATATGAGGCCTATGGTAAGCTATGCACCGATCTTCACCAAATTTCACAGTGTCATTTCTAGTTCTTTAAAACTGTGATGTATCAAATTTTGTTATGATAGCGTTATTTTTTACGTTTTTAGGCGTACTAAGCTGTTTTCCGGGAGTAAGGTTTATATGGGGCCTAGGGTAAATTATGAACTGATCTTCACGAAATTTCACAGTCTTATTTCTAGTCCTGTAAAACTAATATGTTCCAAATTTTGTTATGATAGCATTATTTTTTACGGATTTAGGCGTACTAAACTGTTTTCTGGAAGTAGGTTTTATATGGGGCCTATGGTAAATTATGGACCGATCTTCACGAAACTTAACAGTTTCATTTCTAGTCATATTTAACTGTGACGTGCCAAAATTTGTTATGATAGCATTGTTAGTTAGGGTTTTAGGCTTAGTATACTGTTTTCCGGGAGTAGGGCTTATATGGGGCCTAGGGTAAATCACGGACGGATCTTCAAGATATTTTACAGCGTGATTTCCAGTTAAATAAAACGAACTGTTGCGAAATCTTATATCATTCTGTGCATTTTTCCACCATTTATGTTAGTTTTTGTAACAAAATTATCAATTTTTTTTAGGTGGTGGTTCCACATTTTGATTCATAGCTCAGATCCTATTGAACCGATTTTGCTGGATAACTACAAGCAATTTGACACCAAGTTTGTTTATTTCTTTTGAGTTTTTCGAAAGTGAGCGTGTTTTCAACAGACGGACAGACGGACAGACAGACGGACATGGCTAAATCGACTTAAAATTACTCAAGGACCCAGAATATATATACTTTATAGGGTCTGAGATGAATAATAAAAAAGTTTCACACGGAATGACAAACTTAATATACCCTCTTCACAACTAATTGTGGTGGAGGGTATAAAAAATAACAAAACATAAAAATTCATTGCACTAACTTATTCAAAATTTTATACTGCCAGTGTATGAGAGTTCAGTAGGAGTATAAACAGAACAAGCATGGCACGACATTTTCCATACGATTTGACAGAAAAAACCGGTGATCGCCGTGAAATAAAATTTATTTTAATTTATAATAAATAAAAGCATATATTGGTCATGCTTTTAAAAATAAAGAGGACAAAGATGATAGATTATGAAAAAATATGATAAAAGAGGACACAAATTTTATAGATGACAGCCAATTTAAATAGATGATTGTCCTCTAAAAAAGAGTACGTATGGTCACCTTATATATACGTAAAGAAAATCCTTGTCCCATATTCCTTTAGAAACCAGTATAAACCTGTTTTTAAAGCAAACAGCTTGAAAAACTTAAAACCCTTGATTCTAAGTACATAAAGCCATTTTTCCCATCATTAAAGCTAGCTAGTTAAATTCTTTTTATGTTTTGAATGCACGCTTCTGTTATCCTAAGCATTTGCCAACTATAAAATTTGAGTAAATTGGTTTTTAAAAAAAAAATCACTTAAGTCATTAATTTTATAGTAAAAGACACAATAAATTTCCAAAATAAAATCAAAACGCAAAAAAATGTTTTATTCAGGATTAAGGAAACAATTTTGAAATTGTGTATGTTTGTATGTCCTTTTGTACATATGTTGACTTCATTATTTTCCAGCGGTAAGTACAGCGGCCTAATAGTAGGCCTTGTTTAGCAAACACAAGCACTTTTCGCCGCATTCAATACTTAATGATTTTCTATACAGGTTGTCGTTGGGAGCAAGCCACACGCCCTTCTTATAGGAACTTTAAAATTCATTCAGATGAAGTTCTTTAAACGGGAATACAAAGAATATTGCTGACGACAGTGGTTTACAGTTACTAAAAAAAAAAACGTGACGTATTAAAAGGAAAACAGAGAATTTGTTAAAATTTACATAATTAATGATAATAGTATGGCAAGTGCACGGCTAAAAAAACTAACTGGCAACATGCTTTATTTTTTGCGAGAACAATAAAGCAAGTTGTTTTTGTTTTCATTTTGTTTTTTCTTAACCTACTTAAGCCTAGATTACACTATCTCACAAGTTTTACGTATTCCATAATACTTTGTGAGATAGAAATCTAATGAGTTTTGATGCGACTGTCAAAAAATCTAATGTAACATGACAGTTTGTGTTCACACCATCACACAAAGTATAAACACTCACGCATGAAAAAAAATGCAACCCTGATCCAATGAAAAGTATTATTGTTTAGAAATTTTTCAAAAAACGATGAAGTCGTATGGGATGTCAAACTTTTTTCATAATACTTGTAATTTGTGTGACACATTGCATTCACATTTTCACACTTTGTCATATTACTTGAGTTTTTGACATGTATTAATACAAAGTATTATAGTGTAATCTAGCCTTTACAACTACAATTAATGTTGGAAGAATTTCAACCAATTGTAGTGGATCATGTAAGAAAACATAAAATCACTGTTTATTGTTGTTGTTTTTGTTTAAGCTTTGATATTGTTACAAGTAAAACTGTTGCTTATAATTCTTATTTGCTTAACGGTTTTATTTGATTAATATCTTTAGTTTTTCTAAAATCTTTGGATGAAGTTTCCTGACGATCTGGTCTAAGCAAGCAATGAAATGCGCATAGGAATAGCTTATCCCTTCTACAATAAATTTCAGTGTTTTTATCAAGAATAAAAATTGGGAATTAAGCACGACAAAAAAAATCTTTTATAATTAATTTTTATTTTAGGTTTTGTATTAAAATGAAAATGCTGAAAAAGATTTCCAAAGAAAAATTAATTAATATTTTATTTATATAAAAAACCGAAGTGACCTTGAGCTCGATAAATTATTTACGTAAGAGTACCTATTTACACATTAAGGCTCAGTTAGCCGGGAGTAACAGTAACCTAATCGTAACAAAGTAAGACCAATATATTTCTTACGGATTGAGACGTAACATCTTACTGCTAACTGTAATCGTTCTAATTGCTTAACATACAACAAAATGAAGCAGCTGATTTGCAACGTTACTGTTTCTCCCGGCTAACTGAGGCTTTAGCTTGGTAAGGAAAATGGAATGATCCCCAACGTTCGTTCTCTTACATAGCGTCTTCACCTGACAATTTTTTGTCATACCAAACGTCAAAGTCTATATAAAAAAACTCGAAAATTTTTGTCAGCGTTTTTTTAATATGAAGTTTGACGTTTGGTATGACAAAAAATTGTCAGGTGAAGACGCTATGTTACGTAAGAGTAAAGAGAACAAAAAAAAATATACATATATGTACATACATATCGCTCCTTTATTGCAATATAGTCATATCTCAAAAAAAAACGCAAATTTGGCGAATTGCTACATATTAAAATTTACCATTATAAATAGGTATACAGATTTAATAAAATATGTATGTATATTTTGCTATAACTCCGGTTCAGTTAGAGATATAATACTGATTATTATTTTATATATAATGAAGGTATGAAGGAGCACTTTTGCTTCAGAAATTTCAATTTTTGTGTTGCAATAAATTCTCAAAGATGGGAAAAATTAAAACTGAACAACTTCGATTCTCTTTTTTTTAAAGGTATTTTTAAAAGAAATGTATACCTTCTGGAAGGCATATTTCTAAAGGCAGGATATCATCACAAACGAATCCTCTAGAAAAGAGTATAGAGGCCTTAAAAAGTTCTACCACTTGCGGTCCTTTCAATATTTACCGCTGGGTAATAAGTGAGTAAAGAATAAGTAAAATTCCAAACACTTAATATAATCGTTTTAATGGCACGTGATGGAATGAACGCCTAAAAGAATTTTATCGTAATAAAAAAAAATTGAGATGAATACATACATACAAACAAACCTACTTACTTTCATATTCAATCTTGAGAACGTATGACTTCTTAAATGACTTTGTTACCTACATATAAAAAAGATGTGGCCACAAGTCCTTAAACCAGAAAAAAAATATAAAAAATGTTAACTGCAAAAAAAGTTTAGATTACGTCAGGAGAGAAAGAACCTTTCAAATATTTTTTTTTTTTTTTTTGTTTAAGCGTTAAATTTGTTTTTATTATGCAAATAAGAGAAAGCTTGTTTGATTTAACTTCTTTAGCCATCTTGAATATTAAATCATTTACTTTTTTATCCCTTTTCCTTTCTTTCCATTATGTTTAATTTATTTTATTTTTTGTTCAACTTTTTATATTCCTTAGTTTTTACCTGTTGATTGATGGGAATAAAAATGAAGGGCATAAAAAGCCTTATGATGCTTTTACTTCAACTGCTGGTAATGTTTGCAACAACCTGTTGGGGTCAACGTTCACCATTTTCTTTGCAAGCTGCTGTTGATGAGCTTCATCATCAAGAATATCCTTTGAATTCCCCACCTGGTCAACAGCCTCATATTATGGCGGGTGCTTTTGGTAACTCTCCAGATCAGGACTATTGGGAAGAAGGTAAAACTTTGCTTGCTATTTTTTAATTCATATTATGTATAAATTTTTTGCCAGTCACGACATCTTCGCTATGGGCATCATGTCTTCTAATCTTGTTATTACGCTTTTGAGAACACTGTTGTTATTCATTTGTTTTATTATTTGCTTGTCGCAGTACAAATCACTTTTCCAAACTACCGCACAATCATTCATCAAACCTCCACCCCACCAAACAATTTTAATCAGATTTAAAATGCATGTCCCATTAAGTTAAAATAATGTAATGAAAAATAAACAAAAAAAGTTTAATAAAATAAATATGAACACAAACGTCAAAAACAGCAAAAAAACACTTTCCGTTTTTTGTTCTTCTCCTCCCTTTCCCCTTACAGACGCGGCATACACTTACAGCTTTAAAAAACCAAGATCTCGTTTAAATAAGCAACTCGCTAAATATTTAGAACGAGAAAGTTATGATGCCGATCATGGCGGCTTGACATTAGGACCATTTGGAGGCTACGAATTCGATGAGGATAGTAATAAACTCATCATTCCCAAGTATCAGGATGATCGCAAACGTTCTTCGGTATTTAGGGAACGTAGTAATATGTATGGTAAGTCATTGTTTTAAGGGAAATTTGCAAAAGGAGGACAATTTTAAAGAGGATACTTCGTAATTCTACACATCTAGATATAGTTACTTAAACAAACAAACAAAAGGAAAAAAATATTATTAAGTTTTTCACTAATATTGCACATTTTTTTTTTTATTTAAATTTCAGAAGATATTCCAGCTTCTCTATTTCGCGAACGCGAATCACAAGATGTTCCTGACAATTCCGAACTAACAGATCAGTTCTTGCGTGAAATTGAGAAAGCTCAAGAACATGAACGTCAAGATCGTTACAAAGAGGCTTTACGAAATCTCTGGGAGAAATATCAGCAACAAGAGAATCAAATAGAAGGTGATATCTATGAGGAACAAAAGAAACGCATGCGTATGCCTCCCTACTACATGTTAATGCAAAGGAAACGCTCTTATCCAGTGCTGCCTTGGTTGCCCTATAATGCCGACCGTAAAAAACGTTTTCCGGTCTCGAAACGTTCAACAACACATATGAGCAACGACTCACCTTCTTTAGGCAATTTAGAGAAAACTGACGAGAATGTCGAAAAGGAGCTAAGCGAATTATTTGGTAGTGGTACTGACGAAAAGAAAAAGAGATCGATTGACAGCAGTCACTCTAAACCATCCGCCACACATGCACCTGAATCAGAGGCAGCGACAACGACCGGTATGCGCTTGGAAATTGAAAAATCACATAAAAACAAGACCACAGAAGAAACTGTTAAGCGATCTCCAGATACAGCTGCACACGAAGTTGATCATCATCAACATGCTGGGCACTCCCTAAAAGAGCACAAGCATGGCAAACGAAGTAACCACGGGGCATCACATGAAAGTCATGAAGACGAAGGTGAAGGCGAGGCAGACTCTGATGAAGAGCATGATAGCGAAGAAGAAGAAGAGGAACATGATCATAATCATGACGAAGATGATCATAATCATGACGAACATGATCATAATCATGACGAACATGATCACGATCGTGAAGAGGACGAGGAAGAGGCCAAACGTAAAAAGAAACGGATTGCTACTGCCTCCAAGAAGAAACGTAATGTTGAGACTCTAAGACGTACCATGGACGATTTTAATGTAATGCGTAGTAAGAAATCAATTAATTGGTCAAAATATTTTGGATTGGATCGCAAAAAGAAGGCTATGCCTGTTGTAAACGAGAAAGAGTAAGTACCTGATCTGATGATTTACCACATAAATAACTAAATTTAAAAAAAAAACCTTAGAGATGATGTGAAAAAGAGAAGTCCAGATGAAGATTCTCCAGTGGAAGATATTAATAAAAAGAAAAAACGTAAATTAGATCCTGCTAAATTGGATAACATGAATAAAAAGTTACAGGCGATTGAAGATTTCATTATAAATGAGACCATCAAATATACAGGAGCTCATGAAGGTAAACGGAACATGTTAATGGCGTCCATTTTTCAAGGATTTAAACCATTTCGTGAATTTCAAGAAATAAAACTGCAGTCTTTAAATATATATTTCCCATACATAAGAACATTCATATTCATTTATTGCATAGTTCCTGTTTACAATGTGCGATTTTTGTCGCTGCAATAGTAACTGTTGCACTGTTTAATTTTCTCTCTCTTCTATCGAGAACAAAGTAGGAAATATACATAGCGACAAAGATCGCATAATATAAACGGACACAAAGGTGCTTTAAACTTTAAAGCATGTTTTGCAAGTGTAAAAATTAAAAAAAAATATATCTATAATTTTAATTTATGTTGAAATTCACTTAGCAAATGGCAAACAAGAAAATAATCACCCCTATCGTGAATAACAAGTGGAATTTTTGTTCCCATGAAATTTTCATTCCCCTCGAAGGGAAAAAAGCAATCGTGAATCTCGTGTGAAAAATTTTTCACGCTATCAGTTCCAGTGAATGTAAAAAAAAGAAGAAAGATTAAAAAAATTAAAAATCAATGAAATTTATGTTCAAAAATATACAAGTATATACTTAGTTTAAAGAAAAGTTTAAACAATAAAGCAAAATATTAAGTATTGGAGGGATAGTTTGATTACAACGTTAGTTTTATGCACTTTTTAAATTTTATGTAGTAAAATATTTTCCAAAATTCTGCCACCAAGTCTGTCGAATGCTTCACAAATCCGCAGGCAATCGATCGATTGTTTTGCATTTTGTTGAACAATATATCGGTTTGTTTGTCATTAACTTTATTAACACTTAATATTTGGTTTATAGGAGGAACTACTTACATACATGTTCTGTTCCCTAGCAAAAATAAAGTGAGAAAATCTAAGGGAAATGCGAACACATTACGAGGGAAAAAATTTTTCACGATAAGGGGAATTTTATTCCCGTGAACATTTTTTCACGTTATTATTCTTCTTTGAATTACATTTTTTCATGGGAGTTGTTCATGATCACAAATATGTGAAAAGGGGAAAAATTTCGAGGGGAAAATTATTCACGATAGGGGTGATTACAAATCGTCACAGGAATTAAAGAACGCTGTAACTGACAAAACATAAAATGCTCACCAGAGCCAAAAAACCTGTATGAAAGAAAGTAGGAAAAATTCATATCACAAAAATTATACAACTTAGGCCCGTTTTCACGACTTACCGATAGCTAAATGTAGAAAGTTATCGAACAGATAATGAGTTTTTTATTATCACAAGTTCCCTTTTATCTAAAAGTGAAGGATAAGGTAAAGAGAGGAACGTTCTACCTTTAACTTTTGTCGTAAGGTTTAGATCTGATGCTGGGTACACACTATGCAACACGTTTACGCAATCCAGTGAATTAAATTCATTTTCATTCATTTCAGATTGCATACACATCAAAACGCTTTGATATTTTGAGGTTGCATTGAAACAGTTTCCATGTAGGTTGCACTGTGTGTACCCAGCATGAGATTGCCATATTATATTTAAATATTTTTTATATATGGCAACTCCAAGTAAACGTATATTTTGTAAATTAATAACAAACTCGTATTTTGACAAATAAAATTTACAAAATGTTAAATTCGCGTGTACGCGGTATTTCATTAATATTTGCCATTATTAAAAAATGTTTGTGCACACAAAAATTTAAAATGAGAAAATTAAAAGAAAGTACGTAGTTGCCAGTTCGTATGTTTATTTTGGCAAAAATAGTCGGTATTTACTTTAGTATTGCCACATTTTTAAATGTGTTAAAGGTACCATTAACTATTTCGATCTTTAAAGGTAAGTCCTGAAAACGGGCCTTAGGAACATGATTTTAAAAACGTATTTTTATTTTTTCTCGCTTTATATAATGGCTCTAAACATTTCCTCCCAAGTCTTTTATTCCCGGTGATTCTGCGGTTTACAGCAAACGATTTTTTTTTTTTTTTTTTGTTTTTTTTTGAGTAAGTGAATTTATTTCATCATACAAATAAGGGACCGGGACCAATCGACGCAGTATTTTTTTTTTATAACAATTATGCAAAAAAACGTATTTTCGATTTTTTGTCAGTTACAGCGTTCTTTAATTCCTGCGACAATATAATCAAAAATTCAGAATTGTAAAAACACTTTTAAAATTTTGTAGGTATTGAAAATCCTGAAGAGATCCAACGTCTTAAAGATAGGGTCTTATCACGTCTTGCTACAGCCTATAGCTTAGAGAAAATGCGAAGGGCATTAGAAAAGTTGCGTCAATCTGTTGACAACGAAAATCACTTAATGCGCAACATTATAGATCCAGATGGAGACAGCTCGTTGGAAAATAGTTCTTTAGAAGCAGTAAAGAAAGATACATCTCAACTTAAAACACAAAATTTAAACAATGAAGATAAAGACGAAGATGCCATGAAGAAGAAAATGAAGAAGAGCAACGGTTACATGCGTTACCCCGATGTTGCAAATGAGTTTGGCGAGTTCGAAGATACTCTTCAGAGTCCAAGTCGTTATGAAACCTTAAATGATGCCTATTTGGGTAATAAAAATTATATTTTAGGCTCCAATCAGTGTCCCATTATAGAGGTTAGTTTTGGAACAAAAACAAAGATGCAAGGTAATGATTCATAATAAATGTTTATTTTCAGTCTATGGCTGAACGTTGCCGTGGTGTTGATTTGTTAAGTGGTGATGTTAATCAGGAATTGTTACCGCTTTGTGGAGTTCATCAACTTTGTTATTTATGCGTAAGTTTACCGAGAAACTGTATTTTGAACTATAATACAAATTAAATGCTTTTTTAGGGAACTTCTCAGATTGCTTGTGATTATCAATACCTGTCGGAAGCCGACGCTGTTTGTGGTAATAATAACAACGAATGTCAGGTTGCTGCTAGATCGGTCTTAATGATTTTACGTGGCACACCGGGTCCACAGTTGGGACCTCGAGAATGCATTAAGAATTCGTGTTTGTACAGTGCTATGCGTGAAATAGGCCTCTAAATATTTAAAAACAATGTTTTTAAATGCTTTTCACCCAATAAAGTTTTTATAAATTCTCAGTGTATCTTTTAGATTTACGTACAACAGGAAGAGCATGCAACATTATCAACAAATTTCTATACATATACACACATTCATAAAATCTATAAAACAAATGGAATAAAAATGATATTTTATAAAAAATAACGACCATTATATATTTAACAACATTCCCACTTCCCGCTCACTTCTATCAATAAGAAACAAAATACACACATCTACATACATACATACAAACAAACTTATATAATATACATACATGCATATGTATGCAAAAGTTATTTATATTTTAATGTAATTAATTATTACTTTATATTAAAAAAATATGGTAAAAAAATATGAAATTTAAAGTTTCAAGGGTTTAAAATTTGTATATTCAAAAATACAAGAATAGGAATAGCAAAAGAGGCTAAAATAGTTAAAAACTTCATTTAATATTTCAAACATACAATTCATGTATAAAAAAATCAAAGAAAATACAATTCAAATGTTTTAAAGCCCAAAATCAAAAATCATATTTAAATGTATTTATTAAATGTGAGTATTATATACAATAAAAAATAAATAAATAATATATTACTATTTAACAAGTTATGTTGCACCGATTAAAATATTTAATAATAATAAAGGCAGCTAACTAAAAAAAACATAAAACTTATATTGCTTAATTTTTTTCTGCATCTGATTTTTGTTAATTCAAATATCCTCGACTCAAAATAGCACAGGTTGAAGGTAGGGATGTAAAGATACGCTTTTTTGCCGATACGATACCGATCCGCATCCAAGATAAATTAACAGAACTCAAGTAGAGTATCTTTTTACAGTGCAAGAGATTATTTAATTTTAAATTAATATTAATAAGATTTTTATTGTAAAAAAACAAAGTTTACTAAACTTTTGCGGAGATAGACGCCTCGCAAATCTGTTTGAACCAGACCTGCAGTAAAGGCACAGAGTATACAGAGGCGTCACGAGACAGAAAATATTGTGTTTTTTTCTGTCTTTTTCTTCGAAAGCTGCCCTTTTTGCGTTTTTTGTTTTGATTATGCAATTTGTGTAGATAGTAGCGGCCTGTTTTTACGCATTGTCACTTCACTAACAAAAAACGTTTTCTTTCTCTTTCTTCGAAAGCTGCCCTCGCAAATGATTTAGGCATTTTTCATACGTCACTTTTTTCATCTCTGTATACTTTGTGCGACGAACTAACCTTTACCACAGAATACACAGAACTGTAAAAAGTGACGTGTGAAAAAGGCCCAAATCAGTTGCGAGGGCAGCTTTCGTAAAAGCTTTTTTTGGTAGTGAAGTGGCAAGGTGTAAAAACAGGCCGCAACAACCAACACAAATGGCGTGATCAAAACAAAAATAACAAAACACAAACCACGTTAAACAAATTCATTAGTTCAACAAACGTTGTTTTTTGTGCAAAAGAATGTATTTAGTAATATTGTTTTGTGTTATAATGTTATTTACATACTTAAATATTATTTACTCGTGTTGTGGTTAGGGTTGCCAGACGTACTGTTTTTAGCAGTACATGTACTGATTTTTGTCAATTGTACTGTTTTATTCACAACACCCAAAACAGTACGCAAATGTACTGTTTTTTACACTTTGTACTGTTTTTTGTACTGATTTTTTGGATTAGTCTCCAAAAAATAAAGATATTAAGAATAACCGTGTTTATGTAATACACAAATGAAATTTTTAGCGGTATGCTATCAAGCTATATTATCATAATATCCTAATATTTTACAATATTTAGTTTAAAGAAATTGTTGTTGTGTTGCAAACAAAAAAGTTGTAAAATATTTAGAATTTTTGTACTGCGTCTATTGTTTTGTCAAAATTCCAATTTCACCAAGTTCAGTTATACTTAACTATAAATGTCTATATTACAAAATACAGTTATAGTAATAAAGCTGAAATTGGCCGTAGTTAAATTAAAATTAGTCTGATATCAGAAAATTAATTAAAGAAGGAAACAAATATTTTCTGAAATTTATACGATAGTTCCACACTATGTGTGTGGTGAAAATTGCTTTAATTACCAATATGTTTTAAGTAAATTCTACTAACTCAATCAATGAGTATGTTTTTCAAGTTAAATTTAAACTAAGATATTAAAGCTTCGTTCACAATCAAAAAAAAAACATTTTCATTTAGTGTTTATAATAGAGCAACAAATTCTTTTACAACCACACACAATTTGCATTAAGAAACCGTTTGCAAATTTCAGCCACAACAATATTATGTATTTATTATTATTTTTTACAAAATTATGTAAAAATGTTTTAAACGTCAGAAACAATTTCATACAAATTGTTGCTTAAGTTAAAGTAGACTCAACTTTAGTTATATTTTGAAAAAAATTTTGGTTACATTTTTGTTCTACAAATGAAAGGAAAATATATGAAATACTTTGGGAAGAAAAAAGATAGAAGAAAAAACGAAATTGTTGCGCTGATTGTGAACAAAGATTTAAACATTATACATTGAAAAATGATACTATGGCCAAATTCTTTGTTTGTGGTGTATGCTTTATTATGCAAATGGTGTCATTTTGTATATAAAAACCATTAAATGTTAATCTTTCCTTTGATATTATTGTTGTTCAAGAATTGTAAATATTGAATAAATACTTATGCTTTCGTAAAAAAATGTACTGTTTTTTTCCTAATTGTACTGTTTTTTCATTACCAATGTACTGTTTTCCCGAATTTAAAATCTGGCTACCCTAGTTGTGGTAAACTTAAAAGTTAGTTTTTACAACAGTTTTGTAAATAAATCTTAACTAAATAAATTTGTGTTGATTGTATTGTGGGATAGAATATGATGAAAAGAGAAATGCAAAAGGGCAGCTTTCTGTGACTTTAGCGCATGAAAAATTGCAAGTTACACGACGCGCGTAACAAAAGCCATTCCTGTCAGCTGTTTTTTATTTGTTTTCTTATTTGTATATTAAAAATGGATTCGCAAATATATCAAGATAGTTTTATTGTATGTTTTTTAACTTCTTCAATAAGCTTTTCTTTCATGATTCACAAATTTGTTAAATTATTCTTTTTTTTATTGCCAGCTGATTACTTGTCAAAATACACAACGCGTTAAAATGTTCAAAGTTAACAAACTTTCTCGCGCTAACGCGTAAAATATTTTGCATGTAACTTGTTCTTTGGAAAAACACTAGCTTAACTTTTTTTGACAGAAGTCTACAGAGCGCGCGCGCACTAACTCTTGTTATGTACTTCTTCCTTAAAGATTAGATTACGCTATTATACTTTGTATTAATACATGTCAAAAATTCAAGTAATATGACAAAGTGTGATAGTGTGAATGCAATGTGTTACGAAAATGACAAGTATTAGTTGCGTTCGAAAACACAAAAGTTTTTACTATTTTTTTACTAAACTTTACTGCATTTTACGAAATTGCGTTCGAGTACACAAAATGCTGTAAATGAGAACATAAATTGAGAGCAAAAAGTGACAGTTCTTGTCTGAGTATTTACAAATTTTAACTGCAGAAATTTTTGCAGTAAAATTTAGTAAATCAAAAAAACATACATACATATGTTTCAAAAGGTAAACAAACAAAAGTAACAAATAAAAAGCATACAAATTGTGAAAAAATTGTTAAATAAAAGAAAAGTTGAAAAAAAATTTAACCAAAACAAAAAGTTAATAAATATTAATTAATTAAGCTTGTTTGTGAAGCATTTATTTGGCTAACCCTTTCAACCCCAACGTTGCTTGTGGGCAACTTCATATGTTTGACGACTAACGGTCAGCGTTGTTTTTGTTTTTGTTCGTGTAACCGTATCGATATCGAAAGCTACAAGTGTTCTCTTTAAGTTGAATAAAACAACAGCTAATTTGATTGTCAATTAGCAAAGTTATATTCATTAGTACGCGCGATTGTCAAGACAAATATATTTTCGAATTTAAAAAGAGGTTTTTATACATGTGACTTTTTTTCAAAATTAAAACAAAAAGTTAAAATATGTTTATTGAATCTTTTTAAGTAAATATCAAGTAAAATATTTGTAGAAGTTAAATCTTAGAATTGCAAACAAACAACAGGTGAGTAATTTTCAAAGTTGTCAAGTTGCTTGTGAGCAACTTTGGGCAATTGTGGTAACAAATTTACATACTTTTAGACATGAGACCCCAAGAGAAGGGCTTGACAAACAAAGATATTGAAACTATTTTGAACTTCGATTGGGATGTTTCCAGCGCCGAGGAAAGCGGCGATGAGGTGGTGAATTGATCCGAAATCTCTCAAATGGAGATCAAGGCCATATGAAGCCCCAGAGACTATTTTGAAGGACGATAATATTCCTGGAAGTTCATAAAGTTTTGACACCAGTTGAATATTTCGAAAAAATTTTTGATACTCGTTGTATTGATTTGATCACACAGCAAACTAATTTATATGGACTACAGGAACTCGGCATTGAGCTTAACTGCACTAAGGAGGAAATAAGACGGTATATTGGTGCTTTGTTATACTTTGACTGCCCCAGTTTAAAATGGCATGGGCCCAAAACATAAAGCTTACGGCTATATCCGAAGCAATGTATCGCGGCCGGTTTGAAAAAATTAAGCAGTGCTTACATTTCAACGAAAACAGCCAACATCCTAAAAAGGATGATTTAAATTATGACAAGCTGTAGAAGATACGCCCTTTGCTAAATATCCTCAAGGAGAACTTTAATAATCTACCTCAGGAAGAGCATCAAAGTGTTGATGAACAGATAATTGCATTCAAAGGTATACATCAACGTAAATTCATATATTCATAAATTTTAAACTGATGCTCTTGTTTATATGACGGTCTACTTATAATCAATATAACCCGGCTAAGCCCCACAAATGGGGTTTGAAAATTGCTAATTCACTTTTGCAATGTAGTTCTGTTTGTGAAGATACCATCCAAAGAAAAAGAGATCGACCATCCAACCGAACCCTCCAGATGCAAAGCGGTATGATGATAAAGTTGATCATTGGGTAGTATTTGGCGAAAAAGGTCGCTGCAGATTGTGCAAAACAGGAACACCAATGTCCAAATGTCTTAAATGTAAAGTTCATCTTTGCTGTAATAATAGCAAAAATTGTTTTTTGTCCTTTCATACTTAACTTTTAAAATAATTCAATAAAACTTTATACGGCTATAATTACAAAACAAAATTTTTTTATATACCACAATTGCTCAACGTTGCTCACAAGCAACTTTCTCTACCGCCCAAACGAATGAGCGTGGTGACTTTAAATTTTGGCCAGACACTCCTTAAATGACTACAAAATTATTAAAAGTAAAACAAAATTTTTAGGGATACAGATAAAAAGTTGGGGTCGAAAGGGCTTAATACAAACTTTTGAAATTTTTTTTGTTATGTTAATTTTTTAGAGTTGTAAATGTGTATTTGGGTACTTAAGTAATCAATAACAAAAAATTATTCATGTTCTTTTAAATTAATTAAATAAAAAACAAACAAATATGAAAGCCCCCTTTCACACTCGGCAAGTTACTTGCCGACAACAACAAAGTCTGTACAAATTTTTTTTAAATTTGTTTTTTCCTTACAGACTTTGTTGTTGTCGGCAAGTAACTTGCGCAAGTAACTTGCCGAGTGTGAAAGGGGGCAAAGATTACATAAAATAGTTTGTTTGTATTTTCCAAAAATTTTCGTGTTACAAAAAGTATTTAATCGAGTACCGATAAAAAAACGAGTTAAGTAGTCAAAAGTGTCAACATTTTTCAACACTTCACTTCAGCAAATTTTTCAGTTTACTCATTTACTGTAAAAGTACTCAAACGCACCTATTATGAAAAAAGTTTGACATCCCATAAGACTTCATCGTTTTTTGAAAAACTTCTAAACAATAAAACTTTTCATTGTTTAGGGTTACATTTTATTTCATGTGTGGGTCACACGTTCGCATAGAAAATAACATTTAAAACAAAAACTAATTTTAGAAATTGTTTTTGTTTTAAATGTAATTTTCTATGCGAACGTTAACGTGTGACATCGTGGGACTGGCTGTAAGTAAAATTACACTGTACAACAATTTCGAACTTTCTCCAAAATTACACAATGTTAGCTTTTGTTTTCGAGATATATCGTTATTTCGAAAATGGAGGAGGTTGCACAACATATGTTCGCGTAACTCAAAAACGCTTATTGAAATTCCGAAATTCCGCAATAAAATTTGTATGTTAGAAATATATGATTGGGATGAAAAACAAAGTGGGGTTGGTCATACATTTGACCCATCAAGGGGCATACTAGGCGCTGCAGGGGCGGTTTAATAAAATTCTTAAATTTGGCCCCTGCAGTGCCCGGCCTGCCCCTAGATGGGTCAAATGTATGACCAACCCCACTTTATTTTTAATCTCAATCATTTATTTTTAACATACCTACCCGCTATCTCCATTCCTTAAGGGGGCTCTCATACAAAATGTTCAATGCAGACTAGAAATATATTGAAGAAAAAGTCCCATAAATGCCCAGGAGTCGCCCCTAATGGGATATAATGTATGACCGACCTCAATTCATTTTTTGTCCTTAACATTTTCTTAAAACATACTTGCCACATATCTCCACCCCTTAGGGATGCTCCCATACAAATATGGCCGGTTAATAAAACTCTTTTATTCATTTTTATTAGTTTATATACATACTTATTAAGGGCTTCAAAATCGTCAACTCTTCAAGGCTGGATCATTGCGTATGAACCACATCAACATGTGTTCCAAATTTAAGCGAAATCGAAAGACGTTCTCTAAAATTGCAATTTTATGTATGTGCAAATGCATGTTTTTTGTCGATAGTCTAAGATTGGTGTCGACCAATTATCTTTGCGAATCATTAAATGATTAAAAAAATTACAACGATTTGTTTTTGCATATTTTGGTGAAAATTCATATTTTTGCATATTTTGGTTTTAAATGCATATTTTTGCATAATTTAACATTTTTGAGTGTTGTAGACCAAACAAAAAATTGTTATAATTTTTTACTTTTATAGCCATGTGCACAAAAAAATACATTCAATATACATATTATTTTGATCCTCTTGATTAAAGCCTAAAATAAAAATGAATGGTATACCCATATGGGCATAATGGACAGATTTTTTTTAATTTAAACTCGTTTTTGAAAATAAACTTCATAAAGATAACGTTTTTTGGGAGAGTGGAAATTCTACGGAGTAAAAGTTTTATAATACAAGATGCTAACTTTACAAAAAAAAATTGAGTTTTGAATACGCATTATCACAAAATCCGGTATTTTATTTAAAAATTTGACTTCATAATTGTAATTATCGCCAAAATATTTTACAGATTTTGTGTATCGTGTTATATGGTAATAAATTTAATATTAATCTTTTTTAAAAATTTTAAATTTTTATTAACCTAACCTTAAAATAAAACTTAACCTTAAAATTTAATTTTTGTTAAGCGATTTTTGTATGTATATATTACCAAAATAAATTAAATTCTTAAATTAATTAAATTTTTTCGACTTTTGTGAATAAAATCAGTAATTGCTAACATATTTTAATAATTAATGGCTTGTTTGCAGCTTTGTTTTTTATATGTATGTATGTCGGCAAAACATTAGAAGCCTAGCTGCATTTTAAAATTTTTTATCACCCATATCGTGAATAACAAGTCGAATTTTTGTTCCCATGAAATTTTCATTCCCCTCGAAGGGAAAAAAGCAATCGTGAATCTCATGTGAAAAATTTTTCACGCTATCAGTTCCAGTGAATGTAAAAAAAAGAAGAAAGATTAAAAAAATTAAAAATCAATGAAATTTTTGTTCAAAAATATTCAAGTATATATTTTAAAGAAAAGTTAAAATAATAAAGCAAAATATTTAGTATTGGAGAGAAAGTTTGATTACAACGTTAGTTTTTTGCACTTTTTAAATTTAATGAAGTAAAATATTTTCCAAAATTCTTCCAACAAGTCAATCGAAAGTTTCACAAATCCGCAGGCAATCTACCTGTTGCTTTGCATTTTGTTGATCAATTGTACATATTTCGGTTTGTGCCTTTTTAACTTTATTAACCCTTAATATTCGATATATAGAGGAGCTTCTTATGCTGGGTACACACAGTGCAACCTACATGCAATCTGTTTCAATGCAACCTCAAAATATCAAAGCGTTTTGATGTTGATGCAATCTAGAATGAATGAAAATGAATTTAATTCACTAGATTGAGTAAATGCGTTGCATGGTGTGTACCAGAGAACCTCAAAATCACTATTTTTCTTGATTTATTCATACGCTAAAATTTACATTCATTCTTTGCTTGCAAAACAAAGTTCAACGTTGGTAATTTTTACATCCTTTCGTACACATTTTATTTTTGCATTTATTCGTTTTTTATTGAAAGTGCTTTATTTGCATTTTTGTTGCTTACGCAATATAACACAACTGAGTAAATTCAAAAGAACACATTCTTATACTTTTGTTTACATTAACAACAACAATAAACCACTCGATGAGACACTTTTTCCAAATTAACAACAATAACAAGAATACATTGTACCCAGTTGGCCATGTCTTCAAGACAACGTCGAGGACGCGTACAAGACCCATAGTAAGTGCTGGTTCACACAGGTCAAGTTTGACTCTTCAAGTCTTGAGCTTTTAGGAGAGAGGGGTAAAGAGAATGGAAAGGGGGACATACTTGACCGTACCAGTCAGTTTTTATTTTGCTTTTCTTATTTCATCCGTAATATAATAAAAAGCTACAAAGTTGAAGGAAAAGAAAACAAAAATTAATTTTGTGCATGAACGTGAACGCAAGTTCAAAAGAAAACTTAAATAAAACTGTAAACTTGACCTGTGTGAACCAGCACTAAATGCCTGACGACATGTTGGCGACAGCCCATGCAAATCGTCGACGACTTTTTCGAACAAAGGGCACTTAAGTCGTAAACGACAATGTGAGCGACATTATTATGCATATTGTCGTTAATGATCATATGGGTAACAATGTGGTTAAAGTTGTCACTGGCGACTATATAAACGACTTTTTTCTCATAAAGTCGTTAATGCCCGATTAGCGACATTACCTTAATAGTATCGTTGATGACAATATTGTTGACACTATCTACGATTTAGTCGCCGATAATTTAAGTGACAATTAGGGATTTAACGAACACCGATACTGATATATTGGCGATACTTCAGATTGGCTGATATATCCAGAATAAGGGGAACGGGTAAATGGGTATGCCTCGAGGATATATTTACTAAAATCTCTTAGGATATTGATGGGCTGTGAATTCCAACTAGTGAATTCCATGGCCTTGATGGGCTGTGAATTCCAACTAGTGAATTCCAAACTAATGAAAAATGGCCGATGAGTTTGAGAGACTGGGCGCGAAAATACTGGGTACTGGATGTGTGGAGACAGTCAGACCTCCAATAGGCTTTTGATTAATAAGGAAATGGGTTCTGAACTTAACATATCGTCGACATAATATGCAAACCTGCTAACTTCCAATAAATTTAAATGGAAACAACAAACTTTTTATATTTCATATGCGCAGCTTGAGAGAAAACCTAAAAATATAGTTGGTTTTACACACTTTAAGACTCAATTTTAAGAAAAACTAATTGCTGGTCGACGAGGTGTATCTTTCTCTTCCACACGGCATTAAAATCTCAATTTACTTAAAAACTGGATTTAGCAGGTTTGCATATTGAGCCTACGATATGGCAATGTAGTCAACAGGAACATTTATTTTTTGTGTTTTTTGTCCTATCAATTCACGTATTCCAATGGCACAATTGAAACACAGCCGCGAGTAACGTTATAAGTTACAAAATAATTATATTTAACAGGCAGGATTATTTATTTTTTAATTTTTTTTTTTATCAAAAATATTGATAATAAAAGCAAAACATCAAGAAATATTAATTTTAAATTACATTCAAATTTAAAGTTTTGAATTTTTTTTTGGTAGAAGACAACGTAAGCGATTGCATGCATTTTGTCGTCAAAGTGGTTCGAAACACGACAAAATGCATGCAATGGTCGCCTAAGTTGTCCTCAATAAAGTCTAATTAAAGACAAGATGAGCGACAATTGCATGCATTTTGTCGTCAGTGTGGTTTGAAACACGACAAAATGCATGCAATGGTTACTTACGTTGTCCTCAATAAATTATTATTCAAGACAAATTTAAAAAAATGTCTCCAAAAAAGTCGTAAATACGATTTTTAACACGACAATATACACGTTTTCTTACTTAAGTTGTCGTCATCAATGTGATATAGGCGACAAATTCAAAAATGTTCGGAAGACATCGTTGACGACATTTGCGTCTATGACCATTTGGCCAACTGGGTACATACCTACTACTACTGTACTTTTTAAAATGAAAAAGTCTGTTTCTACCCTGCAAATAATAGGACCAGTCCAAACACGCGTGTAAAGAGTAGTCCACAAGGGACCAGGACTAGTCCAAAACTAACCCAAACGTATGGAAAAAACCTGGTCTATTTAACATTACGATGTCCTAGGAGAGGACCATATAACCCACCTTTGGACCACTAAGGAGTAGTTTTAAAACTACTCCATGGTATACTCAAGAGGATTAGTTTTGAAGTCGTTTAAAAACGAAGCATGTCGTTAAAAAAAGAAGACATGTCGTATCACTACAAACACTTTTTACCAATTACATGGTCCATGCTTGCATTACATCGGACCAGTCCATGGAGTAGTCCATTTTATCAAAATGGATCAGGTGGTCCAATTTTATTTGAAGGGTATGGAAATTGTGTGTACCTACATATGTATGTGTGTTTAGTTTGATTTCAGTATTTTTTCTTGTACTACATATGTAGTTAATGCTGAATAAATCCATGAGTAAGATATCTTGATTTCTGGCTTTTTTGTTTGTATTTTTTTTTCTGTACCAAAACAATCATTTTCGAACCGAACACAAAAACATCTTTATTAAAAAACGAAGCTAACGATTGTATAAATAAAATAACAAAGCACGATGTGCGTTATTTGAATGACTGCAAACCAGCAGCGAATATTTGCGGTTGAGGAAATTTCATTGTATGACCGCAAGCGAGTGTATTTGTTGCTGTTGATTAAATGCGATTTTTTTTCAATTGCATAAAGCTGTTCTCTGGTGTGTACCAGAGAATGACAAAAGTATAATTTTAAGTACTCTTTCAATATTAGTGAGAAAACATGTATGGACATGTATGGGTAAAGATCAAAACCATACACATACATACCAATACCCATAAAAAGCTTAAGTTGAATATGTATAGGTATACGCTGCCAATGTGTATTTGTATATTCATTCTTCTTTTTGAATGTACATGCAGATATAAATAAAATTTCTGTTAGCTATCTAAAATACCCATATAAGTATGTGTATTAACGTAAGTATAACGTAAATATACAGTGAGAGAGAGAGAGCAGAGATGGCAAATGCAATTTTAAAAATTTTTGAACTAGGCAACATTTTTTTGTTTTGTTATTCAGAAAAATATCAAGATCATTTTAAAACTTTTTAAGATTTGACTAAGGCGGTAAGCTTATTTTATTAGGACAACGAGGGGCAGTTGGCGCCAATTTCTGCTTCTCCGAAACTATCTAACAGATCTTAATAAAATTTAAAACATAGATGGATCCATATTTATATAGACACATAAGCTATGTATTTAAAAAAAAATGGGATAACGAGGGGAGATAGCGGGCAACTTATCCCTCTCCAAAATGATTTATTTTCTCCAAAATTTCACATAGCATAGATAAGTGTCACGAGACGGAATATATGGGTTTTAATGTATGCATTTAAGTATTGATTTGTATGTTGTGCTAATAAGAAAGAGTGAAACAACCACGCAATACATATGTATTTATAGCGTTTGCTTAAGATACATGTACATAACATGTTTTTTACATCGGACTTGTCAACTTTTCAGGTCACATGTTACTGTGCATGTGTGTTACAATTGCTGTTTAACAAATTTTTTTTAATTATTGTAATTGTGTTTGGCGTATTTAAAATACGCCTACTACTGTTTGGTAATAGATTAAAGGAAAAAATAAAAATTAAAATCTTAATATGTATTTTTAATATTTTATTAAAATCTATTAAATAGTTTTGGAGGACTAAATTGCCCCCTATCTCCCCTCGTTATCCTATTTTTTAAAAAAATACATAGCTCAAGTGTCTATATAAATATGAATCTATCTATGATTTAAATTTCATTAAAATCTGTCAGATAGCTTCGTAGAGCAGAAATTGCTCCTTCCCACCCCTCGTGGTCCTATTTTTTATAAAAATGTATAGCTTATGTGTAGTTTTACATAGGTACTGCTGATGTTACGGACAAATTTATTTCAAATATCATAAATAATATGTACATAGTCCCATACCTGCCTAGTGATGAAAGCACATTTTTGCTAAACAAATTTTTTTCATTTTTACACAGAAGTGCCAAAAATACTGAAGGTATTTTTTTAAACATGGATATTTTATATGTATGGCAGATAACCAAAACACATTCATGGGTATTGAATAACATCTGCATAATATTCATGTATTTTTGTTTACTGAATGTGGTTGCGTGAAGATATTGCCGTGCATAAGTATAAGTAATAACCATACTTACTGCAACGCACAACCATAGCCGTTGTTATTATTTGCGTTATAAATATGTGTATACACAATAACGAAAAGCGTGGGCAAATACATCTGTATATTATTCTTATGGGTACTTGTTGTCATTCTCTGGTGTGTACCCAGCATTACATACATGTTCTGTTCCCTAGCAAAAATAAAGTGAGGAAATCTAAAGGAAATGTGAACAAATTACGAGGGAAATTTTTCCCGTGAACATTTTTTCACGTTATTATTCTCCTTTGAATTACATTTTTTCATGGGAGTTGTTCATGATCGCAAATATGTATGTGAAAAGGGGAAAAATTATTCACATTCGAAAAAATTTATGAAAAAGAAATAATTATCCAATCTATTTTTTCTTTATATTTAGTTTAAACATAATTTAAAAAAAATTATTTTTTAATTTATATAATTTAAAAAATAATTTTTTTTACTGAACGAATTTTATTTAAGCTTGTTTATCCTTAAAGGCTTTGTGTTACAAAACTTAAATAAATAAAAAGACTTTTATGTATGTAAGTATGTATATAATTCGCGACCTTAGGACAACAAGGTTCTATTTGCACCTAAATTACATGTAAGATATAACCTTGTTGTCCTAAGGTCGCGGATTGTCTAAATTTTGTTTAAAGGTGTTTATTTTTGAAACATTTTTTTTAATACTACTTTGAGTCACAACGTATTACTATTTTTATAGAAAATTGTTTTATTCTAAAAATTTTAAGAAAAAAATAACAAAAATTTAAAATAAAACAAAAAAAAATAAACAAACATTAAAATCATTATTTGTTTTTTTCTGTCACTACACGCAAATAATTAATAAAAAAAAATTTTGCGTCCTTAACGACGTCACTTGGTAAATCCTCAAAAATTTCCCGCACCATTGAAAAAAACCCTTCATGTGAGCCACTTTCTTTTTGAAGTAGTGGGACAGAAAATCTAGTTTTAGCTATTTTTAACATTTTATTTAAAAATTCCTCAAAGGCATCATTATCAGCCTCCCGTCTTGTCCTCTTTCTGCTACTATTTGGAAGTTGTGAGAAGCTGGATTCTAGAAACGTCGAAGTGTTAGCAGGTGGTGAGTCCGTGTTAAAGTTTATAACATCCTCATCCAAAAATGATGTCTGTACATAAAAATTTTGAAATTTTTAACTAAGTAAATAATTTAAAATATATTTTTATACATGCATACATTTACTAAACTCTCAATACTTCCCGAATGCTCATCTCTTAAAATTGTAATATGTGCATCTGTGCTGCTTTCATCTGTATTTTTATCATGCAGTGATGTTAAACCTGTTACTGCCCTGCAATCGGATAAGAAATTTATAAATTTCTCGATTCTTTTTACAGAGAAACATGTCTTACTTTCGTAGTTTTATATGTTCGCGCAGAAACTGCATTTGCTCATAGTATTGCCATTGGTTTCCTTCGAACTCTGCAGCACTTCCAGAGGCATGTTGGATCTCTGCATGTTTTTTTACAAATCGGTCCCTCAAAGTTTTCCAACGTGCTTGACATACGTTTTCTGTAAAAGAAAACCGATACACAATTGGGGGATTCTCAATGTGGTCATAAAGTTGTAGTCATATGTCTTAAAAAATTTACAAGAAATAAATATGCTGTGGGCAACCGCTTATAATTTAGATTTCTACTGTACAGTTATGACGAATCAATGAACGCAGCATTAAAATTTTTGTTTTGTTTGAAACATAACAGTAATTTTTTAAACAATTGTAAAATATTATTTAGGACATTATACAGTATTTATCGGATATAAGAACATCTCATAAAAGCGTTTTCTCTTTTAAGAAACATTTTCAAAAACACCATGTCTTTTTAGTGATTTATTTATTTATTTATTCCATTCTTTCAATACAAAGAAAGCACATAAGGCCAATTATACATGTATTGCTGTTAACATCTATCCATGATTTTTCTAACAAACAAGGTTTCAGGACAACAACGCTGTTTTCTGACAGTTTTACAACAAGAACAAAGTTTTTTTTTTACTTTTAATTTTAGATGCGCGATCTGGTACTCATGAGAAGCTTTGTGTTTTTTAAAAAAAAGTATAAAAAGAAGCGAAATTGTAAAAAAAATATAATATTGGACTTTCAACGTTATCTAAAATAGTGAAAAACTCAAAAGACATAGAAAATAATTATTTCAAAGTTAGAAATGTTAACAAAAGAGACAGAGAACCAAAATATGAAAGTCTTATGGCCATAGCTACTTATATAAGAAATAAGTTTCTTATATAAAATAATTGTACCTATATAAGAAAGAAACTTTTATGGTGGATTTTTTTTTTAAGTTTCTTATATCCGATAAATACTGTAATGATATGACTTAATAGCACACCTTGTGAATCCTCCAAATATGTATCAACAAGAGGCTATTAATTTAAAATTTTCAGTAGAAACAAAACAATTTTAATTTAACATTGAAACAGTTTTAAAATCAACCGTTTCATTACCAAAAAGTATGTAAATGTAACTTGTCCACAAAATATTGTTTTAAAAAATGTTATTTATTACCTGGAACATTTAATTCATCGGCAATGGATTTCCAAGCAGCTGCTCGCTGGGATTTATTTCTATAAGCAAGCGAATTTCTCTTATATAAAACTTCATGCTCTTTTACAGCTTCAATTAATTGTTCCTCAATGTTGCTACTTTAAAGACACAAATGAAATTAGATTTTTCAAAAAAAAAAGAGGAGGGGCGGGATAGTTTGGTTCTCTTTAATGCATTTGCGTATGATTTTTCACGTCCTTTTTTTCTTTTCGCAAATCATTCGGGCATTTTCTAGAAATTGAAATGAAGTGAATTTGAAATCGAGCAAATTTTAAAAACGACCCTGTACTAAAAGTTCATACAAATATTCCAATTTATCAATTTCATTTTTTGAGTACCAATTAGCTTTACAAGAACAAGTCTTAAAACCAGAGGGTCTACTCTCTATTGCGATGCGAAAAAAATTTAAGCAAATCTAGTGATTGGTACTCTTCAATACGTTAGCGCATGTGACTTTCGCATCTTCTATTTTTTTTTTCTTTTCGTAAATCATCACTTTATTTTAATTAAATTTTCCAATTTCAAATATTTTTACACACTTTCATATCCGCGCCATCTTTAATTTTTATTGCCACTTTCGCTTCATTTCAGAAAATTTTGCGCATGTGATAGAGAGTACCAAATTGGCATTTAGCTTTCGCATCGAAATTGTTTTCGCATCGCAATAGAGAGTAGACCCCCAGGAAAAACAGCGGTCATTTTGTAAATAATTGAACTTAAAATCTCGTTCGATTTCAATTTCACTTCATTTAGATTTCTGGAACATCCTCGATTATTCATTTTATTTAAATTTTCGAACAAAAATTCGTTAAGCGCCTAAACTATCCTTTATTTTTTTTTTACATATTTTGACATTTCATTGCAGTCATTTGCGCCATATTTTATTTTTATTTCCAGCGTTTCAAAAAAATTAGAAAACTTAAGAGTACAAAACTGGCCTCATATCGAATTTTGCTTTCGTATCGAAATTGCATTCAAATCGCAATAGAATAACCGCCTCGACTTGGGAGAACGCCACTTGCGACGCTTACAAAAGTAGATCTACTTTTCGCATTCTACACGTTAAGGAATCCTAGACTATTACGCTACCCACATACATATGTATAACCTAATGACATCAATGATTAATAATATAGGTATCACGACAGTGTTTTTCCGTAATTCGCTTTCTCATTTGTAATTCACAGCCCAGTTATACAACCTGTTCTGCAAATCACTTTTACTCAAATCACGTGATTTCAAATCACATGTGCCTACTAAAATCACACGTGTGATATCTTAGTGTCCCGCTTTTGTGTGCTTTGGTGTTTTCTTCAATTGCCGAAAGCACACAGAGAAACACAAAAACGGTATGACTTTCAGAACACCAGAAAATGATTTGAAATCACGTGATTTTCAGAACAGGCCCTATAATCGAAATTACATAGCTCGTCATACAAAATTTTGTAAGCTCAATTTAAAGCAACAAATAAAAAACAAAATAGAAAGAGCGAACAATGTAATTCAAAATGCCGTGCGAACATAGAATAACAGCCATCTCAAACCATGTGGCATAACCATGCAACAATATTTCAAGGTATATTTATAGCAATATTCGTAGTTTATATTGACGTCCCTACGAAAGCTCGTACCCAAGGTATGTTTACACAAGGTAGACTCGTTAGCGGACAGACAAAAACCCCAATTGTCAAATTCGTATGTATCTGGCAAAACTTGGTGCGGGTGTGCGTTAAATTTTTTTTTGTTTTATATGGAGACAAGTTTGACAATCGGGTATTTTTATTGAGCAGAATGTCTACAATTCCAAATGAGTCTACCTTGTGTAAATGTACCTTGCTCGTACCTATACAGTATGCCAAGAAATTGTGTTTATATGGTGAAAACATTTACACAAGGCGAATTTATTACAGGTTATTATTATCTCAAAAGCCCTGCTGATAACTTTTATTTTAGCTTTATCATTGTTGGATGTCAAAATTTGTCTATTATCTTTGTTTCTGTTTTGTTCTATTTCTGTTTTTGACATTGTACAATGATTTTACAAAAAAAAAACTGCTTGTGGTTTTTGTACGAGTTGTACTTGTTGTAGTACCGAGATTACCTGGGATGAATTCGGCTTGCATTTACAGAACAACCTCATTTTTTCATATTACTACATACATGTTAGTAGTTACATATGTTGAGTGCCCCGGATTGCTAGCTGGAAGCGAGCTAATCTATCAGCGCCGAGGTGTCGGGTTCGATTCCCGCCAGACTCTGGTTCGTTTCCAGGTTTCTTCTTGCCGTTATTTGTTAGCTAATATTTGGCTAAAAATTAATTCATTTAAAAATAGTAACATTAAATGGATGTTTTTTAATGATGAAATTATGAAGGCCAAACAAAACTATTTTGGCTGAAGTGCACTTTACGGGGCGTACGAAAAAAAAATAAAAAAAATATGCAACCCGATTCAGAATAAAAAAAGAAAAAAACTATAATTAAAATTTAAGGGGGCTGAGGCCCGTGGTGCCCTCTGGACCCAAAAAACTGCTTCGCCCACTTTGCGATATGTGTGGGTACTCAAATTAAAGGTAATTTGCTCACGATTGCAAATACATATGTATTTTGTTTTTGTGTTCGCATATTAATTTCCTCTCTAGGTTAATTTAAGTATCTTTTAGGTGCAGAAAAGCTTTAGTTAGCGAAGCCGGTGCTTGTTATACCATAGAGGAGAAAATCCTTGCGACCGGCCGAAGGCCGGCTATGCAGAGAAGCTTTAGTTAGCGGAGCCGGTATTTGTTATACCATAGAGGATAAAATCCTTGCGCCCGGCCGAAGGCCGGCTATGCAGAGAAGCTTTAGTTAGCGAAGCCGGTCTTTGTTATACCATAGAGCAGAAAATCCTTACGCCCGGCCGAAGGCCGGCTATGCAGAGAAGCTTTAGTTAGCGAAGCCGGTTTTTTTATTCTATTTAGGAGAAAATCCATGCGCCCGACCGAAGGCCGGCTACGCAGAAAAGAATTATTTAGCACATCGGAAATAGGCTATTAGTTACAAAAAAAAATAAATTTTTTTTTTTTTAATCGAACATAAAACATTAAAAAATACAAAATATAACAAAATATTTACAATCGTGAGCAAACAACCTTTAATTTGAGTACATACACATAGATGTGAGTGGATGGGTGCACTTTTTTTACCCAGAGGGCCCCAAAAGTCCCGCCCACCCTAAATTTTATTATTTTCGTTTTTCTTGTGCAATTACCTTTAATTTGAGTACCCACACATTCAACTAAGTGGGCGGGGCGTTTTTTTGGGTACAGAGGGCCCCACGGGCCTCAGCCCCCTTAAATTTTAATTATGGTTTTTTTCTTTTTTTTATTCTGAATCGGGTAGCATATTTTTTTTATTTTTTTCGTACGCCCCGTAAAGTGCACTTTTGCCACTATGTAAAAACATTTTCTTGACATACTGTGTGTTCGAACGTTACTTTTTTTTGTTGCAAGCAACCAAAGATAAATAAATATCTATGCAAGCAACAAATTCAAATTTAACTATTTAATTTCCCTGCAAATTTGATCCCTTTCCCTCGTCAAAAAACTTCTGTTTCGTGAAATATTTCTGTTCATGTCGCATGGTGTGAAATAGACTTAATCATATAGTACACTGTTTTCACTTTTTTAAACGGATGCGTAGGATGCGAAAGAGCATAAAACGCGTGGGAGGGATTTCTAGATTTATTACTTTCGTGATTTTATATGTTCGCGCAAAAACTCCATTTGCTTATAATATTGCCATTGGTTTACTTCGAACTCTGCAGCACCTCCAGAGGCATGTTGATTCTCTGTGTGTTTCTTTACATATCGGTCCCTTAGAGTTTTCCAACGAGCTTGGCATATGTTCTCTGTAAAAAATACAGTACAAAATAAATAACTTTTTCACAGAATATTGTTTAATAAAAAACTTATTATGTACCTGAAACATTTAATTCTTCGGCAATGGATTTCCAGGCAGCTGCTCTTTTAAATTTATTTTTATATGACAGTGAATTCTTTTTATACAAAACTTCATGTTTCTTTACAGCTTCAATTAATGTTTCCTCCATATTGGTACTTTATTAACATAAATAAACATAAAACTTAATTTATCAACAAAACAGCTCATTTGTTCGAACGCCGCTTATGACGCGTACAAATTTTTTCTTGCTTTTTGCATTCAAAAGCTGGCTTTAGACGACATGTAACAAGGCAAATTTGTAACAGGTAGACCCAAGCGAATTCATGAATTTGCCTTGTCTCATACCTAATATTAAGGGATTGAAATAAATCTTACAGGCGACAGAACGATTAAAAACTAAAGGTTATGAAGAAATTGCAAATTAAATGAGTATATTTTCCCTTTAACGACATTTTGAAAATTAAGTTTTTATTTTCCTGTGTAAACGAACAAACAATTTTGACGAAAGTCGTCTATTTCATTGTCATTTTTGTTATACGTATACAGGGTTGTCAGATGTGGCGATTTCTCGCCAAACGTGGCTATTTTCAAACTTGTTTGGCGACCAAATTTTTGATTTGGCGACATGGCGATTTAACAAAAAAGTTGGCGATTTTGTTGGCTATTTTTGATGAGCTATTTGTTTTGAAATTCGTTAATTCAATTATTAATATCAGCAAATCATGTCAGTTGTAGACGGGGAGTTACATACCTTTGGACATTTTTGAAACACAATGGTAAAATTAGCGTTGGTTAATTGGAAAGTTAAATAAGCTTATGCCAAAACTTTAAAGCTGCAACGATACGGCAGATACGTACAATTTTAAGGAACTTACTTTGACTGCTCTTTATGTGCTGGTAATTATAACTAGTAATGCCCGTGTTTAAGCTATGAACTCGCCTTCGAAGTAGAATGCAATACGAATTTCCAGACGCGTTAAAATGAGTTATAAGTTTAACTTCTTTCGTTGAATAAATGTAATACCCTGTTACGAAACCTTTTCCCTTTAGTTTTGTTGAACTTAATTCATTTACCGGACGTGTTGTTCGCCTTCCTTTGTCCCTTAACTTCTCCAGTCCACTTATTGGTTTTTTTTTTCCCCTGGAACTGGGTATTTTCCTTTTTATCGTCAGCCTTGACCTTCTAGCTTTTCAACTAATTAAAAATTAAATAAATATTCTGTTGGCCCTTAACTTTCACAATCTATATCACTTACATTAAATTAATTTCCTTTATAATTTAGAATAAACTTTTCACTCCACTATATATACAAATTTTATTTGTTGAATTTAAATTTTATTAAATAAAACTTTAGCACTTTTACTGGTTGACTGCTACTTTGCAAATGATTTTAAATGCATATTTCCTTTTTTTTCCAAGTACTAAGTAAAGCCATCATTAAAATTTAAAATAAACAACACTAACAAACTATATAAATAAAAAACATGTACCGGTGGAATACGGATTTAAGCAAGGTTTACAAAAAAAATAAATAAAAGTTCAATGTCCGTTTTTCTTTGGCCTTGAACCTTGTTGTTTTATTTTATTTGTACAAATCTCACAGAGAAAAACCTTTAATTTTCTCTTAAGCTTGTACAAATATGACATTTTATATCCGCACTACGGTAACCCTTTCAATACCTACATTACCTATTTCACCAACTAAGTGTGTATCATTCCAGTTGTACCCTAATATCTATCAACTATCAGACTAAACAAAAACACCTGTCAAACACTAAATACAAATATAAAAAAAATTTTCACAAACAATACACAATAAATAAAATTTAAAATTTCAACAATACAACCAAAATAATCTAAAAACAACAAGCAGTTTTCAACAATACACCATATTCTACAGGATTGATCCATAGACAAGAAAACAACACCAAACCATTCAGAAGCAACACACATGGCCATGCAGACAACAATCACACAAACGCACCAAATACATATAATTAAATAATTACCAGAAACAAAATACAAATAAACGAAGAAATAAATAATTATTTTTGTTTTTATTGGAATTTATACAATCACGACACATAAGACAAAAACTGTTTTCTTACAAAACAGGTCAGTATCATAAAAATTATATGTGACACAAATTGTCACCAACAACACCCACAACAAAACTCTGCAGTTTTAAGATATTTCGCAGAAACTACAGTGTGATGGGTGGTAAAATCAACATCCTTTAGCGTAAACAATTACACTACACTTTGGAGTTATATCCCCAAGGCGCTCAACGTAGGCTACACCCACATAAGAGTTAGCCGGGCATCAAATTAGATTATCAAAAAGGTAACATTTATATTAAAATCACGTAGATCGTTTACTTTCCTTCTCCTTTTCGAGGTAGTATATAAGGCAATTTGTTAAATGGGCAATACATAAAGTAAACATTTAGGACAACAAACTCTAGTGCCAAACTAGAAAAAAACAATCAACATAAAAATAATCAACCACTTACAGGCTATTCTTAATTTAAATATTGCACTTGTTAGTAAAAATCTACCTTCATATTGCTTGCTTCCCCTTAATTACACTATATTGCACTATCCCAAATATCACCCTATTGCTTAATATCTTTTGCATGGTATACTCCCAAAGGTAACCCATTTAATGTCTCTACCTCATACATGTTGTTGCCCAACACTTTTAGTATTCTACATTTTGAAAATTTGCGACAAAATTTGGCGTTAATATTTTTGCTAAAATTGCTAAGTACAAAATTGCGTTTATATACTTCTTGCCCTGGAACAAAACGTACTGTCCTAGCTCCTTTATCGTACCGTAATGAACTTTTTTCATATTGTTTGTGCAAATTATCTTTGATACTTTCACGAATCATTCTTAACCTATCTTTATTTTCTAACAAAATGAAATCGCTATCATCTAGAGATTTTAATTTTTTTGCTAATTTATAGTCAGCTCCTGACGTAAACATATTGTACCCAAATAAGGCCATAAATGGACTGATTCCTATTGCGGAATGAACAGAATTCCTTAAAGCCAATTCTATAGAAGCGAGGTTTATATCCCATTCTCTGTGGTCGTTTTCCAAATACGTTCTGATAGCTGCCAATATACTTTGATTTACACGTTCGGCGGCATTAGATTGAGGAGAATGAATCGCAGTTCGCATATGGGTTATTTTATACTCGGTAGTCATTTTTAAAAATTCCTTTGATACAAATTGCTTCCCATTATCAGAATGAATTATTTCTGGTACACCAAAATTGTGAAATACGTGGCTTACTAAGAACTTTATCACATTGGCAGAAGTAGCTTCTTTCATAGCTTTCAGGAATACAAATTTGGTAAGGTGGTCCATTACTATAAAAATATAGGCATTACCGCTTTTTGAACGGGGATATTTTCCTAAGAAATCTATATATAATTTCTGAAAAGGCCTGTCTGTTACAACTTCGTTCCCAATTCCTGGCGCTAATCTAACATTTACGGACTTACATTCCCTACATATTGTACAATTATTTACAAAGTTTTTTACCTGCAACACCATGTTGGGCCAATAAAATTTAGTTCTTAAAAATTCAAGGGTCTTTCGAATTCCTCCATGACTTTTCTCCGGTGGTTCATGAGCAAGTCTTATTAGTTCATGAGTTAATGAACTGGGAATCCATAACTTCCACCTAAATTCTTCTATTTCTTCCCCCTCATGATTATTGCCAATTTTTTTGAAAACTAAACCATTTTCGATTTTAAGGTCCGGTAGTTTATCTGCTTTCTTTATAATTATTTCCTTCAAATCTTTATATTCCTCCGATTCAAATTCTTGTGTTTCAAACCCCAGTATCTCCTCAGGACAGAAACTTACTTCTTCTACAGCTCTAGATAACGTATCAGCCACCACATTTTCTGAACCTTTGCGATGTTCAATAACAAAGTCATAGCTTTGTAATTGTAGTGCCCATCTGGCAAGCCTACCACTCAGATCTTTTAAAGACATCAGCCATTTTAGACTGGCATGGTCTGTAATCACGGTAAAAGCCATTAGTTCGATATATGGTCGAAATCTTTTAATCGCAAGAACCGCGGCCAGACATTCCTTTTCTGTAATACTATAATTTTGTTGTGCCGAGTTAAGTTTCATAGAAAAGAAAGCAATTGGTCGCTCGTTATTAATCTCATCCTTTTGGAAGAGCACTGCTCCTATACCATAACTTGAGGCATCACATTGTATAAAAAATCTTCTTTTAAAATCGGGGTGAGCCAAAACAGGTGCCGAAGATAAAGATTGCTTCAACTTCTTAAAACTTGCAACTGCTTCTTCGGTCATTTTGAATTTTGAACCCTTTTTTATTAAATCAGACAACGGTGCAGTCATCGCGGAAAAATTCTGGACAAAACGCCTATACCATCCGGCGGTTCCTAGAAAACTACGAATTTCTCGGACTGATTTTGGGACTGGTATTCGCTTTATTGCCTCGACCTTTTCCGGATCGGTTCGCAGCACGCCTTTACCTACAATAAACCCTAAATATTTTAATTCTTTAAAGCAAAATTTAGATTTTTTTAAGCCTATCGTTAAATTTGCCTTATCGAGACATTCAGCTATTTTTCGCAACAATATTAAATGACTTTCGAAATCTGAGGAAATTACCAGCAAGTCATCCAGGTAGATAAAAACATTTGACTTAAGTTCCTGTGGAATAATTTTGTCCATTAGTCGGCATAGTCTTTGTGCAGCATTACATAAGCCAAACGGCATTACCGTAAACTGATACAGTGGGCGGCCCGGAATGGTGAAGGCTGTGTACGCTCTTGATTTTTCTTCTAACGGAATCTGCCAAAATGCAAATTTCAAATCCACACTGCTTATATAAAATGTTTCATCCAATCTGCTCAGTATGGCCTCAATATTTTGTATTGGGTATGCATCTTTAATTGTCCTTTCATTAAGTTTTCTGGCATCTAGACAAAGTCTGTTTTTGCCAGGTTTCCTAACTAAAGTGCATCTGTTACTCCACGGGCTCTGACTTTCCTCGATTACTCCCAAAGTCAACATTTCATCTATTTCTGCATATATTAATTCCTGAACTGCAGGAGAAACTGGGTAATATCTATCCTTGACATGTGTGGCACCCTGGACAAGCTCAATTACATGATTTTCTACACTAGTTTTGCCCAGTCCATTTTTCTCAAATGTCTTAAATTTACTCTTTACTTCCTGTAATTGTTGCATCTCCTTTTCGGTTAAATTATGCTGCTCAATTAAATGGTTTTCAGAAGTACTATCTATAGGTAAACTTTCAATGTTAATTTCCTCACCCTGAAATATTTCTGGGGCTAATTCGAACGCTCGCCAGAAATCTACCCCTAAGTATGCCTCCTGTATCAAATCTGGACATAGATAAAATTGAATAATTTTTTCTGCTCCTTTAAACGTTACTGGAATTTTTGTCCTCCCTAAAACATTGTATTCTTTACCTCCTGCGGTCTTTAGACTAACAAATATAGGATCTATTTTCAATTCCAACTTATCAACAATTTCATCACAATTATTGCCTAATATACTGATAGATGCTCCCGAGTCTAACAAACCCCTAACAAGCATTTCTTTTAACCCTATTTCTGCAAAAACTCTGGGATCATTTCCCCCTTGTTTAACCACTGAATCACACAATACCACCGCTGATTTTATCCGCCTGTAAAAGTTCTTTTTTTCCCGGAATTTTCTCCTCAGTTTCTTTAACCTATTTATCTTAACCTTTTCTATTTCCTCGTTAAAGATTCTTCTCCTAACTGCTCTATAATTTCTTAATTTATCTGCGTATTTTTGCCTAAGTGACCTACTGTCCAATTTACTGTCGCCTGTGATACTAACCTTACCATCATTCCCTCTTCCTAGTACCCTTATTTTCGTTCCTAATATTTTCTGATCATAAAAGTTATTTAATTCTACTTGTACCTCGGCATCTTTCATATCACGTCGGGAGTTTGGGTGGAGCGTGACTCTCCCGTCTTTGACACACTCCTCACCCCGTTTCCCATACATTTGTGGCACTTAGGGCTTATGACTCCTGGCGTTCCACACCTGTAGCAAAACAGATTTCTTTGTAATAATGTACAATCCATAAACGAATGACCAGGCATACGACAGTTCCAGCAAATCAACAAGTTTACATTATTTTGTGTTTTAGGATTTGCATTTTGTTTTACTCTAACTTCATCTATTTGTTCTTGTTGTATTAATTCCGGTTCCTCCTCGTATATTTCTTCAACTTGTCGCTTTGAGTATACAGGTCTAGAAGTAGACAGGGAACTTGGTATTTCTCTCCGTATATAATTTTTTTCGACCTCCTTACATTCATCCCTTAGTTGTTCTACAGTATAAATTTTTATCGGATATAGAATTTGAGATAAGTTAAGCCGTAAGTTTCTTTTCATAATCCTTATGACCTCTTGCTCAGGCAATGGCGTTCTTAAACGAGCTCTCAATTTTCTCATCGCCGAGAAATACGAATCTATAGACTCTCCTGGCCGTTGGCGGCGTTCCTCAACATCACGCATAAATTCATACTCGCTGCGATTTGACCTATATTGTTGTAGCAATGCTTCCTTCAGATCTGCCCACCGTCTTATTTCTTTCTCGCGAATTACAGACCAATACCAGTCTTTAGCTTCATCTTTTAGTAACCTATGAAAATCACCTAATATTTCTTTCCAAGGACTTCCATGGCGTAATTGCAGGTATTCTATTCTGAAAATAAAATCTTCTATATTAAGCTTATCGGTATTTCCGTCAAAAACAACGTCCCATTTATCGATTCTCAAGGAAGTTGCTTGACGATTTAGAGCGGCTGCTTGGTTGCTTGGAATACGTTCATTAGATACACCATCACTATCTGGTATCATATATTGAAACTCAAGCCTTCTTGGCATCATGTGTCGGTTTTCCGCCTCATTGTTTAGACCTTCAGCTTCATTTTCATTGCTTTGAGTTCTATTATCGCTGACTTCCGATGATTCTTTTGATATACGACTACCTTCAGTTATTTTTTTTATTTCCTTTAACATTTCTTCAAATCCACTTTTCAAACTATTTTCTATTTTTAGCTCCAGGCTTTTTTCTAAATCGGCTCGATATTCACTGTTGGAATCTTTGACTACCTCCTTAATAATTTTGGCGTATTCACTGGCATTTTTTTCATTCGGCTTATTGCGGTGTTTTGGTACTAACGGTGGTGGGTATGAAAAATCCGTAACCAGCAGAGGATTACCACTTTTTGGAATTGCTCCCCTGGTTATTGTTGCCGCTTCCGCCGCTTGAACCGTCGGGTAAGTATTTGGGGTATTAATTGTTTTGGACATATCTATAAAATTTTCCATTTCTCCTACCTCAGGATTCTGACTTTGGGGCTTTTTGTTTGAATGTGGTACAAACATCCTAATACAATTTTAATTTAAACTGGTAAAAATAAAAACTTTAAAAAAAATCTAATTATATAGCCTATTTTGGAATTTTACACTCCCCACTAAATTATCTTAAATAAAATGTTTCTATAACTTGCACTAAAAAAAAACTGTTCTGAAATGATTTCTTGTGATACTGGACACGTATAAAGACAGTTTACAAAACAAACAAAAATAAACAAATTCACGCACTACAGTAATAGTTATTTGTATATGTTTTCAATATAAGGATTTCAGTTTTCCTACTGTTCTTAATCGGCGGTAACAAAATGGATTTATGTAATTAAATTATAAGTTTTCAAGTGTTGATGAAAAACTCGACGCAATCCTATGCTTTCTTATCCTTTGTGCCACATTATACCATATATGTATAAATGCACTCTAACAACTATTAAGTCAAATATATAGGATTAGAGTTAACGTTTAAAGTAGTTTTAGACGACTGATTTACTTCAAATCAGGACCTAAAAAAAATAGCCAATGCTATGAGAACAAGTTTTTAAACAAAATACATTGGACTAACCATTATTTTCACCGAGTGATGTCATCTACTATTAATGTATTAAAATACCCTTAAGATAAACTCGTTTCACCCGTGTTCTGCTTAAATATATTTATAGCTATGAATTTTCCGTTTTCTTTTTCAAATTGGGCGCCATTTATTGTTACGAAACCTTTTCCCTTTAGTTTTGTTGAACTTAATTCATTTACCGGACGTGTTGTTCGCCTTCCTTTGTCCCTTAACTTCTCCAGTCCACTTATTGGTTTTTTTTTTCCCCTGGAACTGGGTATTTTCCTTTTTATCGTCAGCCTTGACCTTCTAGCTTTTCAACTAATTAAAAATTAAATAAATATTCTGTTGGCCCTTAACTTTCACAATCTATATCACTTACATTAAATTAATTTCCTTTATAATTTAGAATAAACTTTTCACTCCACTATATATACAAATTTTATTTGTTGAATTTAAATTTTATTAAATAAAACTTTAGCACTTTTACTGGTTGACTGCTACTTTGCAAATGATTTTAAATGCATATTTCCTTTTTTTTCCAAGTACTAAGTAAAGCCATCATTAAAATTTAAAATAAACAACACTAACAAACTATATAAATAAAAAACATGTACCGGTGGAATACGGATTTAAGCAAGGTTTACAAAAAAAATAAATAAAAGTTCAATGTCCGTTTTTCTTTGGCCTTGAACCTTGTTGTTTTATTTTATTTGTACAAATCTCACAGAGAAAAACCTTTAATTTTCTCTTAAGCTTGTACAAATATGACATTTTATATCCGCACTACGGTAACCCTTTCAATACCTACATTACCTATTTCACCAACTAAGTGTGTATCATTCCAGTTGTACCCTAATATCTATCAACTATCAGACTAAACAAAAACACCTGTCAAACACTAAATACAAATATAAAAAAAATTTTCACAAACAATACACAATAAATAAAATTTAAAATTTCAACAATACAACCAAAATAATCTAAAAACAACAAGCAGTTTTCAACAATACACCATATTCTACAGGATTGATCCATAGACAAGAAAACAACACCAAACCATTCAGAAGCAACACACATGGCCATGCAGACAACAATCACACAAACGCACCAAATACATATAATTAAATAATTACCAGAAACAAAATACAAATAAACGAAGAAATAAATAATTATTTTTGTTTTTATTGGAATTTATACAATCACGACACATAAGACAAAAACTGTTTTCTTACAAAACAGGTCAGTATCATAAAAATTATATGTGACACAAATTGTCACCAACAACACCCACAACAACCCTTACACTGTTTACCAACAAAAAAAGATAAATAGGGAACTTTGTAGGTAAAGCGTTTAAGATCATTTTCTAAAAATATTAAAATATATTCTTATAAAGTCTCCTTCACCCAGAGACTAGTATAGTCCATTGTGACGCCTTATTTAAAAATAGATATGAAAAAATGCAAAGTAGGTGAAATAAAGAGCGAGCATAATAGCATAAGACAGATTAAAAAAGTTAGATAGGAAAGAAAGTTTCGGGCCAAACGCGAAAGAAATCTCCTAGGCCTGATTGGTCGTGCCCAAAATCCATTCCCTGATCCTTCCAAAATTTAAGCCTATTGGAAGCCTAACCGACTCCATACAGTTAGGATCCTCCATCTCTAAGCCCTGTCATGCTAACTTATCAGCCACCTCATTGCCGCCTAAGCCGCAGTGACCCGGCACCCAGCACAACCTTAACACATACTCCCCTAAGACTCCCTCCAGAGCACTCCTGCAATCATCAATCACATTACAGCCTCTTATGGTCATAAGAGCTGTCAATATACATATATAGTGACTTCCGAGCCCCTATCAATGTTGTCCTTCATCAGTTCCACGGCCCTCAAGACCGCCAGAACCTCCGCCTGAAAAACACTGCAGTCATCAAGAAGCCTATATGACATTCTGATGTCCAGATCCTCAATGTAGACCCCCCCGTGCCCCTCATCTTCGAGCCATCAGTGAAAATAGCAAATCAACTAAATAATCTGCTCCTACCCGACTAGCTCTCCCTAGAAGGTACTATTACCTCCGGAAACCACACAAAATCCACCCTACTGTCCAAATAATCAGTGGACCCGGGCGATCCCAGGCAATAGCCACCAGCCTCAATCACAACCAGGATCCGTGAGTGACCGATTTATCGATTTATCGTCATTTTGACAATTTTTTGTTCCGAAATTAACAGTGCCGATTTGCTGATTTTTTTCTAAAAGCTGACGATTTTTTTCAGTCTCCAAAGTCTGAATAAAACATTAAATATTCTGAAAATTATGTGTTTTAATCTTGGAATGTTTAACAGCAGTACCTTAACAAGAGCGGAAGGCGGAACGTTTTCTTTCGCTGAGCTTTTACGCTGATATGCCATACCAAAGCAAGAGCGTCAAAGTCGTGTCACGAACAGAACTGATAACTTTCTTGTTTAATAAAACCCACAATTGTATATTAAAATAGAGATAAAAACGCTAGATTGGCCAAAAAAATAGCTAAACTGCCATTATTAATTAACAATAGTGGCAAACTTCACTATTAAAAGAGCTATCAAAATCGGTCTTAACAATTGCAAAGCGTGCCGATTTTGTGAAGGTACGGCTGTAATACGCAAGTCTTAAGAAAATCTTTGATTATTTTCAGAGTAAAAAAACAACATGTGACACTTTATCTTTCGTCAAACCATCATCGAATGAACCTTTTACGACTCTCTGTATAAATAATCACCCTTATTGTGTTTGGCGTATTTTAAATACGCCTACGACTGTTTGGTAATAGATTAAAGAGAACGTGAACTTTTTTTCTTTAATCTATTACCAAACTGTCGTAGGCGTATCTTAAATACGCCAAACACAATAAGGGTGAATATTTTGAACAATTATACGGCGAGAAATTTGCGATTTGTAAGTGAATATTTACATGAGCCTCATACAATTCTTAAAATGAAAGTCTCGTTAAATTATCTTTGCCCACGTCTTAAACAATACCCACAACGATTTAAGAAGCGCCTTTCGCTGTGCTATGGAAGAATCTCACTTGTGTTACAGTTTTTCCTGTGTGAAGACGCTCTTCATGAGACCCCCAAGTAGGTCTTATACGATTGAAAATGCTAGTAAGTAATATGTTTTTGATTGAGTGTTTTTTTTTATAAAAATAGAACAAAAATTGCTTGAAAAGAACTAAATTTTAAGTTGTCCGATTTTTTTGACGCTTTTTCGAAACGATAAAGACGATGTTTTTATTTTTTCTCAGGAAATTTATGATTTCCTCACAAATTTTTCAGGCAGCCCTGCCCATCACATACTGCTTAGTGCCAATTCACACGTTGCAAGTTTAATTTATCAGCTTGCTATCTTATAGGCGAGAGAGAGTGAGAGAGACACGTTTCTTTTCCTCTCGTCACTCTCGTTATAAAGTAGCAAGCTGATCAATAAGACTTGCAACGTGTGAATTGGGACTTATATAAAAAAATCTCGAAAATTTTTGTCGGCGTTTTTTTAATATGAAGTTTGACGTTTGGTATGACAAAAAATTGTCAGGTGAAGATGCTATGTAATAGGCAGAAGATGTAGAATGATATCCAGGCCCGCTTGAATAGTTATCTTCATGGCACCTGTCATGCCGATTGAAGCACACCTCTGAGCCTAGACTAGCCAATCTCAATGACTCCCAGCAAACACAGCATCCATACGTAAGAATGGGTCTAACCACCGAAGTGTACAGCCATCCCACTACTGACGGCCGGAGTCCCCAGCTCTTAAGCCACGCGTTACTCGCTTTTTCGCAGCATACGCAGCTGTCAAAAAAGAAGAATCTGTGTAGTTATACGTAGTAAGTTACATGCACAAAAGCGTAGATGCCTTGATGCGAAAAGTAGGTTTACTTTCTACTTTTGTAAGCGTCACAAGCAGCGTTCGAACAAATCAGCTTATTTTGACAAATTAAATTTTATTTTTACTTGTGCTGCTGCTGCATAAAAAGCGTTGCATGTAACTTGAAACGAAGAACGCAAGTAAGGTTAGAAAAGCATGCGCTGCGTGGAGGCGAAAACGCGTGGTATGGACCTCCATCTTTATCTATCGATGATATGCAAGCATGCTAGGCATTAAGACTGTAATTAACTATGAATTGTTTAAAACTGTTTTAGTTTAAAAGAAAAACAAATTTATAACGTTGTCTTAGCAATAGCAAAGAATCCAAATAAAAAAAAATTTAAATATTGGTAGTACAAGTTAATTCTTTGTTTCATACGGAAATTCTAATGCTTGTCAATAACGTCAAGTGTTTGAGAATTTAGAACTGTGGTTACACAACACACAGTTTTTCATAAAAATTTGCTCTCATTAAAACATTAAAACTAAGAAAATTAGGGTACGACATAAATTAAAGCCGAGAGATATCGAACACCTATTTTACACGTCTAAAATTCTGTTAAAGTGCTTTAAAGAGAAAAGTAAAAAATGTATCTAGTAAAAAAAAATACCTCGCGCTAAAATGTAGCGTATTTTGTATTATAAACTACTAAAACATGAATATTACTGCCAATCAAAAAAATCTAAGAAACTAAAATAATGTGATTTTATATTAAACACCCCTACAAGAAATGGATGACCTAAACTAAAAAAAAAAAAATTTTTACTAACACACTTGCAACAATTTTACATTAGTTGTACCACTCTAACATATATGTTAGAGTAGAACAACTGAAAACACCACAAAAATGTCAATTTTTTTTTAATTTTTGTTATACATACTGGCTAATATTTGTGAAAATTTGTGAATTGTTTAAATTAAATACTGCAAAATATTTTAATAATTATTAAATTATTAAAATAAATAAAGAAAATCCAAAGGATTTGGGTAAGTAAGTTAAAAAAATGCGAAAAAGAAAAACGCGAAGCTGAAGATGCGGAAAAGCCTAAACAAAATTTGGATGAAGCCAAAAATACTCATATCCGAAGATCCCAGTTGGCCAGGTGCATATTTGAATGTGTCGAAAATTAACAGAAACGTTAAAATTTATGGATGGACACATCGTTTAAGACGTCAAGGCAAAGGTTTAATTTTTTATTTACATTACGGATTTTTACAATGTTTGGTACACTAAAACCTGTGCCAGAAGGCAAATCGGTAAGTTTCGTTTCGTGAACAATATTGTAGAAACTCATTTATTTGTTTTATGCACCAGGTGGACACGAATTGCATGTAGATTACTGGGAATTAATTGGTTTGGCTCCTGCTGGCGGTGCTGAAAGTATTCTCAATGAAGAGGCTCATCCCGATGTTCAGTTGGATAATCGTCATATTATGATTAGAGGCGAAAACATTTTTCCGTGTTAATTCTTCCACCTGCAGTGAATGGTGTAAACGCATACGTACAGCAGTCAACTTGATTTGGTTGCATTATAAGGAGCCAGAGTTGGATATACGATATTCAGAGGTATGTTATCATGAAAATTTGTTTTTAAACAAAATTAAGTCGTCTTTTTTTTGTATTTTACAGTATTTTGCAAATTGTAGCGAAAAACACAAATCTAGCACTTCTTGATCGCACAGTAACCTCTTTAGTGTGTGCTCTTTACAATTGTGGGGAATCAGACACTCTTTATGGTTAAACAAATTGTCTAAAAAGTTTTTAGTAAAAACTAAACAAAGCAAACGTTTCGAATGGATACAATATGTAGCAGAATTGTACAATGATATTTAAAAGCAGTTAAATGGTGCTTGATCTAGCCAAACGTTTTGCAAAAACCAATAACTTTTTAATAAAACTATTGGTTACGAGCAACGTCTAATATTTAATAAAAAAACTGTTATCATCTGACGTTTATGAAAGGAGGAATAACAGTATCGGTCCCTGTTTTATTAAGCCTTTTTGCAATATTCCCATTCTTTAAATATTTCACTTGGTTTTTGCTAAAGCCAACCTTTGGTTAACATTGATGCTATAGATGTAAACATATACTTAGGAATGATTCTAATGAAACTATGAGATATTCTGGTAGTGTAGGATCATTCCTTAGTATATGTACTTATCTATAGCATCAATGCTAACCAAAGGTTGACTTAAGCAAAACCCAAGTGAAATATTGAAGTTGGGACCATTGCAAAAAAGCTTTATAAAATTTAAATTACCACATAGGACAAAAAATAATTATTTATTTATTTAATTTATTTTGTAAAACGAACAAATATTGAATTTTATTTAAAATAAAAAACAAAAATATGTGTGAGAATTTAATAAAATTAATCGTGTTTTATTTAAGCTAAAAATACGTCAGTAGTGACGAATATATGCATCAGTACTGACTAGTCAGCTGGGACCGGTATATGCATCAGTACTGACTAGTCAGCTGTGTCCGGTTCATACATCAGTACTGATATGTAAAGAGTAAACAGATCAGATATATGTTTTATCTACCACAAAATTCATAGGTTAAAGAAGGATGCAAAATCACACGTACACAAAAGTTCAGGTCATTTTTTTCACGTTGGCCTTAAGAAAATGATAGAAACTTTGTTCTACGCGATGACCGACATCTGTATCAGCAATGTCGGTCATATGATAGGTCAAATGACCGTCACTATTCTTGTAGGGAAGTTTGCAAATTTGTACAAAATCGTGTTATCGTTATCCATTTTATTTTCCAAAATCGTCCAAATGAAGAAAAGAAATTGTCACATCTGGCAGCCGTGAATAGAATGTCAAATTTATTTTTGTTCATTAGTGCCGGTTCACACACGTCAAGTTTGACTCGTCAAGTCTTTAGCTTTTACTGCCCGTCTATACCAGAGATAATTATTGCGACACATATTGCAGTAAATTTCAAAATTATGTTATCTTTAATGTAGACAGCAATTTCTTGTAGATATTTATTGCCGACAATTTGTGTTGCAATAATTGTTATTCCATTTTCGATGACAATTATTGCTTACATAAAACGTCAAATTTAGTTGTCAATTGAGAAAAAAGAAGCAAAAAAGAAAACTAGAAAAGCAAATTGTGTGAGAAAGAAATTAAGTTTGTGAAATGGTAGCAAATTATAATTGTAGTAAAAGAATTAAATTGATGAATTTAATAAACACTAAAATAAAATTACAAAAATTATTTTTATGAATATAATTTTTTTCTCATTCGACCTTTATTATTTAAATTTATATTAATTTTTTTGAGTTCTTTTTTATATAAAAATATTAATTTTATTAATTTTTTTGTTTATAAAGTAAAATTAATATTTTTATATAAAAAAAGACCTCAAGCTTAAACAAATTAATATATATTTTAATAATAAAGTCGAATAAGAAAGAATTTATATCAATAAAAATAATTTTTCCAAGAAAGCGTCAGTTTTTACATTGCACCTTCTTCCTTGATGTTTTTCAAATTATGAGTTAACATAAATACGTTGTCCCATGCCTTTAACATAATAAAAGCATAATAATAAGCAAGTGCTGGTTCACACAGGTCAAGTTTACTTGAACAGTTTTATTTAAATTTTCTTTTGAACTTGCGTTCACGTTCATGCACAAAATTAATTTTTGTTTTCTTTTCCTTCAACTTTGTAGCTTTTTATTATATTACGGATGAAAAAAGAAAAGAAAAATACAAAACTGACTGGTACGGTCAAGTATGTACCCCTTTCCATTCTCTTTACCCCTCTCTCCTAAAAACTCAAGACTTGAAGCGTCAAACTTGACCTGTGTGAACCAGCACCAATATTGCTTTGTTATTCTGCCGACGTTATTGCCAACTGGCTGAGATATTTATCTTTAGTGTAGACCTATGGTTAGGAGAGAAGGGAAAAGAGAATGCCATTTCTTTACCCCTCTCCTAAATACTCAAGACTTGACGAGTAAAACTTGACGTGTGTGAACCGGCACTTATTTCGCCGTCATTCCAGTGCTGCCGGAGTCCAAATTTAATTTTACACAGCCTGCTTCAAAATTATCCAAAATTTTATAAATTACACAAAACAAATTTTGTGTTTAATTAGTAAAACATTTTTATTTACGAATAATTATATGTATATATCACACAAATAACTATATATTTTAATACATGAATATCTATATACATGTGCAGCATACAAACATAAGTCTGTATGTACGTTTTAAATTAATTAATTATACACACTATGCAACACATTTACGCAATCTAGTGAATTAAATTCATTTTCATTCATTCCAGGTTGCATCAACATCAAAACGCTTTGATATTTTGAGGTTGCATTGAAACAGATTGCATGTAGGTTGCACTGTGTGTGCCCAGCATCAGGTATGATGACATTTTCCAATTCAAATGAATTAGTAAAATTAATTGCAATTCGTTTCCAATTCAAATGAATTTTTTAAAGTGAATTGCAATTCATTTTACAGATTCATTTTAGTTGAATTGATTTTGAAATAATTCAAATGAATTAGAAAAATTAATTGCAAAGTACAGGTCGCAATTTTTGAGACAATTTGATAAAATTTGGGACATACTTAGGTTCTTATTGGCACAGCCACCAAGCCTATTGAAAATGGGCCAAATCGTAGGACCACGAGGGAATATAGGGGGAAATTTCTTCCTCTCAGAAACTATCAAACCGATTTTAATGAAATTTAAAACATAGATAGAACTAGGGAATGGTAAATGGATTCCAAAATCGATTTTCGATCGACTTTTTTTATTTCGGTTTTTGAGATCGATTAATCGAACCTAAAAATCGATTTCAAAATTGTTTAAGATTAATTTGCAAACTTTTTCCTTATACATATCACAAAGCATTTTTTTGGCAAACTACTAGAGAAATTGAACTAAGATTTTTACGGCTTGTAGATAGGTCTGACTACTGTTTATAATTTTCCTGCAAAAAGTCAAAATGTGTTACTTTTGAGATGGCCTTTAGAGGAACAAGTGCGATACGTATGTAGATTTCACATTAAAATTGTGTTCTTGTGTAGTCAATCAGACCTGTCACATAAATCAATTCCGCTCGAAAGTGAATTCGAATCTTGCTTCACATAAAACGAAATCACTTTTGATTTATTTCTGTGACATGCCTGAATGTACGGATAGTATTTCAAAGGATTATGACAATAGTTGCTGATCAGTGGCGACTGTTTCTTCGCAAAGTTACTATTAAGTTAGATTTAGAAAACAAACGTTTGCATGTCATTTCACTGTTCTTATAACTAGATTTAAATGTCGCTCACACACTGGTCTGTTTGAATATTAGCGTATTTCAAAAGAAATAAACATACCACCTACACACGTATGTACGCACAAAAAAAACCTCAAGTTATATTGTGCATGCCCATAATTTATTGATTTAATTAAGATTTAAATTAAAAATTGCCAAAATTTTGATAAAAATTAAAAAATCGATTTTAAAAGCCCAATAATCGATTTCAGTATAAAATCGCATACGTAAATTCGATTGCAAAAAATCGATTCTTTTCACAACAAAATCGAATTTCGATTGGAATCTAGATAGAACCATATCTTTATGGACACAAAAGGGATGTATTTTTAAAAAATAGGACCACGAGGGGAGATTTTTGCATCTCAAACCGATTTTAATGAAATTTAAAACATAGATAGTTCCATATCTATATGGACACATAAGCTATACAGTTTTTCAAAAATAGGACCACAAGGGGAGCTAGGGGGCAATTTCTGCCTCTCACAAGCTTTCAAACCGATTTTAGTGAACTTTATATACATAGATTAATCCATATTTATATGTACATATAAGCATGATGCGTTTTTTAATACTGTGGTGTAGGGTATCATATGGTCGGGCTTGACCGACTATACTTTCTTGCTTGTTTTTTTTTTATTGAATCTCTAACGAAATTTTCAATAAGTATCCAAATCTTAATCCTTATAGTTATTTCCAATGAAACATCTAGTTTTTATTGCAGTTTGAAGTTTATATACAAAAGTTAACAAATTTTCCAATTGTAGTGAAAGTAGTAAGAAACTTAGTAAAGTTAACGAACACTGCTTTGACAGCAAAAAATGTTGTTTAAGAAATTTTCCACAATACACAAATATGTGATTATTAAAACAAAAAAATACACTATTTGATAAAAATAAAAATTTAAGTTTTTTTTTTTTTTTAGCAAATAAACAAAAATTTTCCATTCTGATAGGATTTTCGCCTATAACTTTAATTTAATTCCTATTCTGCCGCTACTTGACAACTCCATTCCAATACAAAATCAATTTAAATTCCAATCAATTCAATTCAAATGAATTGGAAATTAATTGCTAATTCTTTGTTCTAAATCATTTTGAATTAATTCAAAATCAATTCAATTCAAATGGATCTGTAAAATGAATTGCAATTCACTTTAAAAAATTCATTTGAATTGGAACCGAATTGCAATTCATTTGAATTGGTAAACGAATTCAAATTCACTTCTGTCTTAATCATTTAAATTAACTCAAATTTGATTCAATTCAATTGATAATTTACAAAAATTTAACTTTTTCTAGAACAACATAAAATATTTGTTTCCAGTAGCATGCCACACCCACAATTACCAATATTTTGATGCAGTTTTTTGGATACCTTAGTTCTAATATGTTTACTATCGAATGGCATAATCGGCGTTAGAAAAAAACTGGACTTTTGGCCGATGAAATTCAGTTTTCAGCCACAGTGCGGCGTTGAAACCAGTTGGAATTTTACGCCAACGAAAAACCATTCCCTCGCTTTCCCACAAACTACCATTTTACACCATCAAAATTATTCTAGTGTGTATGCACTATTGTTGCATTTGTTGCAGTTAAGCCTTTTCCTTTTTTAATTTGCCTTGGATGTTAGCTAGCAGTGGGGTACACAGAAAAATAATATATATATTTGATTTTTTCATCTCTTCGACTTCTTTTTTTTGTAATTTTTTTAAAGTTAACATTTCTTGGTGAAGCCTGCGTAGTCTTCCGCGTTGCAATTTATTTTTTCTTCTTAACACCTTGTTGTCGTTTCGAAGAGTTTGCCTTTAAATAAAAATGCAATGTGAATACATTTTTGATAAAACACAAACGTACTTACAGTTCGATCTTTAATGTTTCAACATTATCCAATCTTAAATTAGGCTGAGTGTTTTGGCCACTTATTTCTTTAATAAGCTGATCAACATTAATGCATTCAATGACATCGTCTGCTTCGTTTTCTTGTAGCTGCTCTGTACTTTTGCTACATTGTATATATTCTTGAAAAAATAAATTAATAACCTGTTTGTTTTCTCGTTTTTTAATTCCTAATGCCTTTTCCTCATACATTTTGGTTTGTCCAAGTGAAGCAGGCCTTACGGTCGGGACTGTACCGCGTTTTAAAAGCCTCTTTTTTGCGAATCCTTAGAACAATACATATTTTTATAGGTATGCATATTGAAGTCTATTTTATATACCTACCCATTTCGTACTGCATGTTATTTTTAATGTCGCCAGAATTAAAATGCAACATGCAAACATACGAAGTTTTTGGATTAATTTTTTCTCTACGACCACAGAAGTTAAGCCATTGTTTCTGAATACAAGCGTCTGTTGGAAATAAAAAAAAAACTCGTTTCGCACGCCTTGGAGCTGTTGGTGCTATTGCAATTAGCTACAGCGCATTTCATATTTCCAGTTTTTATTTTTTAGCTTTAACTTTGTATTCACTTTTATGAACTTTTTATTACCTAAACTGCAAATTAAAATGTATGTACTTAGAATTAATAAATTTAAAACTGCGAATAAAAAAGACAAATTATAATAAAAACAAAACTTTGCTGCTTATGTGACGTGCGCCGAGATAGCGCGAAATCGTTAAATTAAATTGGTGCTTTTGGGAGTTCAAGCTCAAATAAAAAAGAGAATTTAATGATTTTAGGAATTACTATGAATATGGGACTTTTTCCATCCCCAATTGTACAAAAAAATTGTTATTAAAAAAAAAAAAATCTAACATAACAATTCACTAGTACATACGAACAAAAAATGTTTTGCCACGCCCCAAATACAGCGCTTTTCGTTTTTTATTTAACATTGCAGCCACACGATCAAGCTTTTCTTGATAGTCTTTTACATATACTGTTTGTCAAAATATGCAAAAATTGGCAGCTGTGACGTAGGCTGCACGCAAGTTGAAAGCAATTTACTTTCAAGATGAAATCAGCTGTTTTCTTGAACGTAAATTGAAACACTCACTGGCAAGAGAATTTTAAAGGCAAGTTCGTATCAATTTTTAAAAGTATGAGTGTATTGGTAAAAAAGTGTGAGTGTATTAAAAATTGATAGGCAAAATTTGATCGTGTAACCCTCAAGTAAAGCACAGAGTATACAGAGGCGTCACGAGACAGAGAAATATTCACCCTTATTGTGTTTGGCGCATTTAAAACACGCCTACGACTGTTTGGTAATAGATTAAAGGAAAAAAGTTCACATTCTCTTTAATCTATTACCAAACAGTCGTAGGCGTATTTTAAATACGCCAAACACAATAAGGGTGATTGTGTTTTTTCTGTCTTTTTCTTCGAAGCTGCCCTTTTTGCGTTTTTTGTTTTGATTATGCAATTTGTGTAGCTAGTAGCGGCCTGTTTTTACGCATTGTCACTTCACTAACAAAAAACGTTTTCTTTCTCTTTCTTCGAAAGCTGCTCTCGCAAATGATTTAGGCATTTTTCATACGTCACTTTTTTCATCTCTGTATACTTTGTGAAGTAAAGTACGATCTCATCATATCGCATATCGTTGTTAATGGCTTAACTTTTGCCTTTGGTGTAGGGCGATGAAATTACTATGTGAGGAAATAATAAAATGGGCATTATTTTAAGGCGTAAGTAAAAAGGGAGTATTAAAAAATTTGACTTACTACTTTTCAGAAGAGTTTATTTTCTAAGTCCAACGAACCCCCACGATGTAAATTGTAATTTGCGCGAAATTTTCGTATATGCCAATTTTCTTTAGATTGAGTTTTTGATGCAATCTTGTTCTACATTCAAAGAGACGTCACATGACAAAATATTGTAGGCGAATTCCACTTCGTTGCTCCAAAAAGCACATGTATATATATTTTCATTATGATATTGCAAGCAAAAGCAGAGAAAAGTAGAAAATTGGCTGTCCTGTAAAATTTAGTTTTTGTAACATACGATAATTTCGCGCAAAGGGGTCGATATTTTAAATTATTATACAAGGATCTATGACAATTATGTGTGAAACAAAACACCCTCCAAATGCTCGCCACGGCTTTGGTGCCATACCTCTATCCAGTGGCCCATATTTTCAATGACTCCGATATAATTGAGGTTAAATTAAGGGCAAACAGGTCGTTTTTGTTTGTCTGCTTTTGTTGCGTTTTGCGTTGTCACCCCGCATTGGTTAGTGTTTCGGCGTCGTATAACTGTACCGAGTTACAGTTTTTGCGGTATCTGCATTAACTATATGCAATCGTTTTTAACCTCAATTTGAGGTTTTGTCTGGTGGAGAACCATTAATAACTCATGTGACTGGTGGAGAACCAATATAACTCAGACGTTTTACTGGTGGAGTACCAAGGAAATAACTCAGACGTTTTACTGTGGAGACAAGATATACTCTGGAGCTTATTCTGGAAGCTCTTCGCCCTCCTATACGAAGGTCTAGGTCTATCGAGGACTTGTGGATGAGGCTCCAACAAACCGTGTGATACCCTGGCAATATAACTCTAGATAGTTAGCCAAAAATGTTTTAGTGTTTAAGCAAAATCAAAAAAATAAAAATAAATAAGTATTTAACAAAATATATGTCATGGGGAATTTTATGGATTTTTAATTTTTTTTTTAGGATTTATAAAAAATATTTTTAATTTCAAAAGATTTTGTTATTTGTGCTTAATTCCCAGTTTTTATTCTTGATAAAAACACTTGAAATTTATTGTTGATGGGATAAGCTATTCCTATGCATTTCACTGGTTGCTTAGGCCAGATCATCAGGAAACTTCATCCATAAAGATTTTAGACAAACTAAAGATATTAAACCAAATAAAACTGTTAAACGTATAAGACTTATAGCAACAGTTTTACTTGTAACAATATCAAAGCTTGAACAAAATACATCAACAATAAAAAAGTGGGTTTATCTCGTCTTACACTCCCCTTATCCCATCAACAATAAATTTCAAGTGTTTTTATCAAGAATAAAAACTGGGAATTAAGCACAAATAACAAAATCTTTTGAAATTAAAATTTTTTATTCCCAAAAATTGAAATTACTTTTTGATAATATTTTTAATTATTTAAAACATCTACATTATTGTCAAAAAGTTAAAAATAAAGACTTCGGCGATTGATATTAAATTTAGCGAAAAGGTCAAAATCGATCTGACAACCCCAAGGTATATTTATAACAGGTAGCCGCGAGATTACAACAATTGTACAATAAAACAAACAACAGGGCTTTTTATTGTTGTTTTGTGATACGAACTGTTAAACAGCAAAGGGGTTGAAGAGTCAAAAAAGACAAAAGATAAAGACAAAAAACTTGTTTACTATACAAGATTTGACAGTTTGTATCACAAAATAAGCAAATAAAAAATAACCAGCTGGCTTTCCGAGACTACCTGCTATAAATATACCTTGGACAACCCTTTTCACAACTCGATGTAGCCAGAAAAACAAAAAAATGTAACCAAACCGGAGCAAAATCAACAAACGGACTCTAAACTAAGGTATATTTACACAAGGTAGACTCGTTAAGGCTAGATTACACTATTATACTTTGTATTACTACATGTCAAAATCTCAAGTAATATGACAAAGTGTGATAGTGTGAATGCAATGTGTCACGAAAATGACAAGTATTATGAAAAAAGTTTGACATCCCATACGACTTCATCGTTTTTTTAAAAATTTCTAAACAATAATACTTTTCATTGGATCAGGGTTGCATTTTTTTTCATGTGTGAGTGTTTATACTTTCTGTGATGGTGTGAACACAAACTGTCATGTTACATTAGATTTTTTGACAGTCGCAACAAAACTCATTAGATTTCTATCACACAAAGTATGGAAAGTATGGAATACGTAACATAGCGTTTACATTTGCCAGTACTGGCAAGACAGTAGCAATTCATTCAAACTTTTTCACTAATACATAAACACTTTTACAACTATTTTATTTTTGCATCCCTGCCGTCAAATGAGTAGCTAACTACAAAAAAAGCGTACTTTAAGTTAGCTTGTATAGACTAACTTAAAGCCAACAACTAAGCAATGGAAAATTTACATTAACCAAAGTGTATACAAACACTGTATATTTTAAGTAGAAAGAGCCAATTCGATTAACAAACAAACAAAAAACATAGTTTTTTAATACAAAAACTACAATGCCCCGGTAGACTAGCTGGTAGCGAGCTAGTCTATCAGCACCGAGGTTGCGCGGATCGAATCCCACCAGAGACAGAAAAAAAATAAAAAATAAAATAAAATAAAATAAGAAAAACTAAAAAAAAAATAATTTAAAAAAAATAAAAAGAATTTTACTTTATTGACTTGCTGGGTAGCTACAAAAAGTTAACTTTTAAGTTAACTGAAAGTAGTGCAGAGTCGGACAATTGACTACTTCCTAGGACATCGCAATGTTAAAATAGTTAGTTGTTTACATTGAAAAGTAATCCAAGTGTCAGTTAGCCCTAGTTGCGAAATAGTTAGCTTAAAGTTAATTTTAAGTTAACTCAGTTTCCGACAGGGATTGTTTTGCCAACTAATATGTATATGCTTACTGTCTTGCCAGTACTGGCAAATGTAAACACTGTGTAAGACTTGTGAGATAGTGTAATCTAGGCTTTAGCGGACAGATATAAACCCCAATTGTCAAATTCGTACGTATTAGCCAAAATTTGTACAAGTGTGCGTTAAATTTTTTTGGTTTTATATGGAGACAATTTTGACAAGTCGGCTATTTTTTATAAAGCAAACACTTCCAAATGAGTCTACCGTGTGCAAGTGTACCTTCCTCTAAACTGAAATAACAGAAATGCGAATTTTTAATTTTAAGGCTATTTTTTTGTGTTTCAAATACCAAAACAGGGTTAAATCTCGCCCGAAAAGGGCTACGTTGACATCACTGTGAAATTCTAAATTTTTTGTTGACTGCGTCTGACTGCGTCTATCAACGAAGAAATATATTTATTAAAACGTTAATAACGAGAACTGCAACGACCTAACAATATTATTAAATAATTTACGTAAAAACCAAGGCCTTGATAAAAACAGTAACATATTTTTTCGATAAAAACTAAACAAATAGCTACGTGACATTAGTCTAAAAGTAACAGCATCCCAAAAATATACACACAAAGTCAAATCATGGAGGAAGTTAAAGTAGAGATGTCGGGTGATATGAATGTACCCAAAAACGAAGCAAAAACTCAATTTGATTTTAGTTCCTTTACTAATTTAAAAAAAATTCCTACTCCGATGGAATTGATACAACTGACCCGCCAATGCATACGACCTTGGTCAGAGTTTTTTTATACAACTAACTTTAAGACAGTTGCTAGTATGCCACGTCTCTCTAGTAGATTTGTTAGAAACTTGGATTACTTTAAAAGCAATTACATTTTTGTATTCATTCTCTTGATGATTTATTGTCTGTAAGTAATAATTGTAAATGTTTGCTAGATGATTGTGCTTATGTCGGTTGACCTTTTTTTATTTCAGCATCACATCTCCTCTAATCCTGTTCGTTTTAGCCGGTGTGGCCTTTGCCAGTCACAGGGTTAGGAAAGCTGAAATACCCGTGAGTGTGTTTGGTCATCAATTATCCGTTGCTCATCAAATAATGGCTCTTAATATCGCTTCTGTACCCATACTTTTCCTAGTAGGAGCAGGATCTGCATTGTTTTGGACTTTAGGTAAGATATTGTAAAAAAATATTTAATTTAATATATATAATTAATTTTTTTTTTATAATTCTGTTAGGAGCGTCTTGTTTTGTCATTTCTTTGCATGCCATCTTTTATAATATAGATGCAATAGTCACAGAGGAATCTGAGGGATTTTTATCGGAAATTGTTTGAACGAACAATCTAAAATTTACTGATAACTTAAAAATGAGGCCTTACTTTCATCACTAACTTAATTAAGTTTTGGTTTTAAGAATTAATTAATGGTTTATTTATACATACATACATTTGTATATATTTTTATCTTAGATGTTAAATTGCTATTTATATATTGTATAATTTACTGATAACAGGTTTTAATCCTAAAAAATGTTTTTAAAATCTCTGTTTTATCCTGCAGTAGTGTTTAGAATTTATAAAAATAAAACTTATGAACTGAAAGCAATTATGAAATTTTCTCTTGAGGGAAATTGTGACAATCGGTCATGTTCTAGAAATCGAAATCACGTTTAATTCCGCTTTGAACCCGTGTTCAAAGTTCCTAAAAAATATTTCCTTTTATATGCTTCATACTTTTAGGACCACTTTCCTCTACCTTAACTACTTTTGAAATCAGGAAAAAATCTTATCGTTTTAAAAGAGAAATGAAGTACATAATTAGGAATGCGCGGTTAATCAAAAATTTGATTGATCTCGATCATGACTAATTAGAAAATGGAATTACATATTTGTTTTTTTTTTGTATGTAATCAGCATTTATTTTGCAGGATTCGTCGAAATTGTTAAACGCTTAACATTTTCTATTCTGACTTAATGAATATTTTTAAGGAACTAGTAAGTCATATCGCAATCAAATCCGACAGGTTTCAGAAAACCATAAAGTAATGGGTCGATTACGGATTGTGGGACAACTGAAGTTGAGTTGCAACAGCGAAATCAGGCAACGCCGTTCATGTTAAAATATATATTTTTAATACGCCGCTCGTGTTAAAATAAAAAAATGTCTTACACACGTATTCTTCCTCAAAAATAGGGTGTTGTGTTCGGAAAACTACAAAAATCACGTACAAAATAAGTGAATCTAAAAATTATAAAAAAACCATTTTAGTTGTTACAAAGTATTAATAAATTATTTAATTACTATGAAATTTATGGATTCTCCAACAAACTTGCATATACAAAAATTGTATTCCTATTTCTATTTTCTTTAAATTTTCATTCCTTTGTTTTAATTTTTTTTAATATTTTCTTAAATATAGTGACAATAAGAACAGAAAATGCATAAATTTATGATGTTGCTGCTGCACCAGATGTTAAGGCGGATGAAGGATTTTTAGCAATACGCTGGGCGTATAATCGTCTTAATAAACGGTTGCCGCAGAGGAATGTAAAGATGGCAATTGGTATTAAAAGACGCAATGTTTGGAACATGTCCAATTTTAGCCAAAATACAGTAAACAAAACTAAAATACCACCAAAGCCTAGGTGAAATCCAATGGTGCTGGGATGGAAAGTAAAATTCCCAATATTGATGCCAAGCTTTGACCAGAAAACCAATAATAAAACCAAAGGAGTCAAACATAAACCTGTAAAAACATCAGAGACTATACGGGAGGGACGTTTATCAGGCACACGGAATTGGTGCTTGATTTCGGGCAAGGGTGAACGTATGGGTTGCCTTTTGGCGTCTGTAATGGTGTTAGGAAAAGAACATTATAAACAAGAAAACGAAAAGAATATCACTTACCTCCTATTTTTGTATTAGATGAAAATTTTAGTTCAATATCAGCTACCAACCATTGGAAAGAATTGGAAATAGATGAGTCTCCCACAATTAAAAACATTTCATAGATACCACTCTTGTGCTTAAAGTCACCAGCTCTAGAGCCAACATCCATGTCAAATTTATAGGCCTTGCTAGTGTCCTGTTCGGCAACATAAATGATTTCTTCGTCGTTTTCTTTGTTGTAGAAGCGTACAAACGACTGATGAACAGCAATTGGCTAAAAGGGAGAACAGAATTAGTTAGTTATATGTATATCGTAAAAAATTGATTGAAATATGACAAATTGCCATAATTTGTTTTAAGTTAGAGTTTTTTACAGATTTTGTATTTGCTTTTAGTTTTTAAAGAAAAGTTACCTCTGTTTTAACAACTAACCGACAGCTAAAGGAAAAATTTTATCAGCCGTATAAAAAGTATTCCATTAACTTTAACCACCCAGGCAGGATGAATCTTCTTATAACTCACTTTAGCTTTAAGTAAAGTTGTAATAATTAAACACTTTATAAACGGTCGACAAAATGCTACCTTAATTTTAACGATGTACTTTTCACATTAAATAACGCAAAATAGTTTAAAGTTTTGCAAATTCTTAATAACATCATAAATTACTTACTTTATTGGCTTGACTTTCTTCCACCAAAGTTGTCTTTAATAAAACTTTTTGAGTGTTATCTGCTGACAATTTAACCTTTAACTTATTGGGATAAAGTACATTTTGTTTTTTCACTGCAGAACTAGCGTCCAAATCACCAACACCAATTTCCAAGTTCTGTACCTTTATTTTGCCTAAAACTTTAAAGTTAAGTTTTTGGGTGTATGAAGTATCCACTGTAATATCCGCTACATAGAGAGCACGCGCAGGCTTATACGATGAGAGATTAGCTTCATATGTAGTTTTATCGGATGATTTTGAAGTAAATACAACCTTCTCGGCCAAAACCGAGTTGTCTTTTTTCAGGGAGATCTTGGCAAATACGTTTTGCGGTGCGGGAGAAAGAGGTTTTCCTAGGAGATCAACAACGGCTACAGTAAGATGAGGTGAATCAGCCACTAATTGTCCATTTCCAATTATTTGTACACAAATGGGCGCAAGTTTAGCGAAAAAAGTGGAAAGAGTTTTTAAGGCTTCAATAAGCACATGGGCACCCTTAGCGGTTTGTACCGAACGCCTAGAAAGGAAATAGCTAGCCAATTTAACAGATTGCTCAGCACTAATAGGTAAAGCCTTATTAAATATTTTCGCAGATTTAAAAGCGCCGTTAATAATTAAGGCTGTAATACTTAAACCACCCTCGAATTGCAAAAGTTTTCCATCAACTTCATCGGCTTGCACAATAGCATCCTCAATGCGATCAGTGATAAAAGAGGCCAAGGGGCCCAATTCAGAAGCAACACTAAAGGCATAACCCAAATTGGACAACGTGTCATCTTTTTTTAAAACATCTTGCAAGTTTTTAACAATTTTTGTGGTAGTCGCTTCGTCTATTTTTACACCCAAATATTTGTGAGCAGCGACTCGGTAAAATATTTCTTGAGAAGATGTGGCTGGCGTTTGGAAAGCAGCATAGATCTTAGAGAGCTGTTTTTCGGGTAGCTTTTCAGTACATTTTAAAATTTTGTTAGCTCCCACCAAATACAAGTCTTTTTCAAAATCCTTTAATATAAATACATTACAAGCTTGGCAGTAATAAATAATAAAAAATTCTTACATTCAATTTTGATTCCTCATGCAATTTGTTGAGTTTTTGACATAATTGCTTTTTCTCTTCGGCACTAGTGGTTTCTATATTCAAGGTGGCGTAGTAAATTGATTGTAAGTCATTGGACGATAAAGCTGAGACGAATACAGATTGAAAACGTTGCAAGTCTTGAGCCGTCAAATAGCTTTCTACGGTACGCTCTGCCTTGCCGAGGGATGAACTCAATGTAATGGTCACTAAAAGTGACAAAACTAAAAACAAAATTAACAAAAATGTTTAAAACAATGAAATTTAGTTTTTTTAATACACACGTATGAATGAATGTGGTAATTATTTGTGACGCCTTTTGTAAAAAAATACACCGGCATTTTTTTGTATTGTGAAGGCCGGCTTTTATTTTTTTTGTTCAATATTGACAATTTGCATTAAATCGACTTACCTAATTTGTTCATTTTTTATAGTATTATTATAACTAGTTTAAATAGTATAATATATCTTTGAAATTAGTAATACTACTTCTTAAAATATTAATATATATCTCCCACTTTTTTACCACAAAATATTCTTTTTCAGGCGGTCGCTGTGTGACAGACACGTCAGCGAGTTATAAACATGCCAGATATTAAGAAATCGCTTTATTACTAGGCGTTTTTAAATACAATTTCTACGATTATATAGAAATAAATTTATTAAAATCAATATATATCCTAAATATACCATTCGTTTTTAACAAACAATTTTGTTTAAAACGTTTAAAGATAGTTTTTACCGTTTAAGAATAATCTTAACAAAAAATGAAAATTTAATATGTAGCACAGTCTGGCAGCTTAAGAAGACGTGTTTATTTTGCATAAACATTCATTTTAAATGATAGCTCTCTAAATAGTTGCCCTACAAGACAGTGACAGTCAAGGCGAATTGTCAATACTCCTTGGCAAGGCGAATTTAACAAGGTAAGTGCAACTCTACAACTACAAAAAGCCCCATGTATTTTTTTGCAATTTAATAGGCGGCTGTCAAAAATACCGACAAGGCAAAAATTGATTGAAAAACAAAATAAAAATTCTGTTTGGGTAATAAAAGAGATTATTAAATTCACTTTAATTATTCGCAGTTTTTCTAAGAAAATTTTTCGGTTATTTTGGCGCAAAACATAAACAAAATTATGTTTTGACGTTTCCCTATTTTTTTTTTAATTCGCCGTGGAGACAGCTGATGAACGGCTGACGAGTTGAGTTTACCTTGTTGAATTCGCCTTGCTCCTTGGTTACAGTAATCAGGGTTGTCAGATTGATTTTGACCTTTTTCGCCAAATTCAATGTCAAAAATCGCCAAAGCCTTTATTTTCAAGTTTTTGGCAGTAAAATACATATTTTTTAATTTATTAAAAATATTCTTCTTAAATTCTAAAAAAATTAATTTGTTCCGTATCGCTAAAATACGCCAAAAATTCAAAAAAGTCGCCATGGTACATATTTTGCTTAATTTGTATTTAGAAAAAAGTAAAAATAGCTAGTGAACACAAAAATGGTACGATGTTTTTACTACAAAAAAAGTTTTTTTGCGGCTAGTATTAAACAAATATTGGATATATTTACATTTTTATATATGTATGTAGTTGCAGTTTTATTATATATCTAAAACGCTTCACCGGCAAAGCTACCTATTTGTCTTCTTTTTTGGAATACATTGTAAGGGTTTTCATTTATTCAACGATGGTACAAAAGAAGTGCAACTTATAACTCGTAACAACGCGTCTAGAAGTTCGTATTGCATTATACTTCAAAGGCGAGTTGTAGTGGATTTCATAGCTTAAACACAGGCATTACTTATAATAATATAAAGAACATATAAAGAACAGTCAAATTAAGTTCCTTGAAATTGTACGTACCTGCCGTTTCGTTGCAGCTTTAAAGTTTTGGCATAAACTTATTTATCTTTGCAATTGTACTGTACGGGACGGGGAAATGATACCAGCTGGTTGCTGTTTACAAACAACCAGTGAATGTGGCCAGATTGTCGGCGGCGCTGGTATGCTGGCGGTTCGCGCGGCTAGAGCTCGCCGGATGGGGGTGGTTCTTGCCGACCAAATGGCTCAAAACCCGGGTACAAAAAAAAATCCATACCAGCTAGGAAAAACAATAATAAAAAGAAATGCTGGGGCTCGAAGTAGCTGACAAAAAATAAAAAACACGAAAACACCTCTTCCCTCACCATTTCCACACATCTCCGGCTGATGACGTGCCGGGATTGGCCCTCCCACTAGAGACGAAGTCTCTCCATGACATCCCCTTATCCCGGGATGTCCCAAATCTCCACCTGCAAACGATTACACTCCTCTACTTACCCGCCATAACGAAATTTACCAACTCATAATAAAAAAACAGGTAATGTTCATTTCAAAACGTTATAAAACATGCCTTGTTTATTAAAAATAATAAAAATTGCAAAAAAAACAAATAAAACCCAAATCTTTAACAATAATCCATTTATGCTGGCAATTCTAATAAAATTTATAACCAAAAACAAAGGTTAATTTAATTTACTTTTAAAAGTTAAAAGCACTTTCGGAATTTTTCCTTCTTTTTTTTTTTTAAAGTTAAAATTTACTTTTAAAAGTAAAAAAAAAAATATTAAAATTTACTTTAATTTACCAAAATTGGGATTTAAAAACCCATAAATACTCAAAAAACAATACTAATAAAATAAACTTTTGTTTTGTTGTCCGCAGCAACTCTAAAACCTGCCCTCCTGCCTCCAAGAAGAAGATATGATGTTCTGCCGTCCGTCCGTGAATTGCTTGTCCTAGTAATGGTGAGTCTAAAAAAACCAGTCTATATATACATATATATCACCTGCCTTAAAATCTACTGCCTTTTTTTTTCCTCTAGGGAAACTTCAACACTACGGGTAAATCTACCCTAATCAGAACAAGAACCTAGGCTTGAGCTCAACCCTAACTACGCGCACTTCAGGCTCTAAATCGCCCAAAGGACTGAACCACGGTAAGATTTCCCTCACAAAAAAAAAATAGCTTAAATTTCAAAAAACCAAGTTTAATATATTTATATTTTATTCTGTCCGTAGGTCGACTGTTCTTGTGTCTTGTCCGATGTCAAGGCAGATACCTGGATTCCACAAGGTTCGGTGGTGCTTACGGCTGGCTGTTCCAACGCGGGTGTGACACGGGAGATTTACTGGCGCACTCGGCTGTTTATTTTTTTTCTTTATTTAAAATATCTTCTTTTTACTTTAATAATTATTTTGCAGTGTACAAGCTTACGTTTTTTTAACAAGCTTATATATTTTTTTTGGTTTATTATAACTTTTATTTGCAAGGTACTGTCTTTTATTTTTTTGTTCTTTATTAAACTTTTAATTTGTGCTCTATTTTAGTTTCTTTTAATTAAATTTTATATTTAGTTGAAAATTTAACCTTATTTCTTACTTTTAAATTTCACTTTTTCTTTTTGCAATAATAAAATAAATACAAAATTTACAAAGTCTTTACGATGTCTTTTCTTTTCCAAATCAATTCCTTCTTTTAAAACTGCCGGTGGCCACTCGTCACACTTAACTCCAGAAAACAAAAAGGAGCGACATTTTTCATTTTTGCCCCCACGAAACCTCGGGAACGCTACCTTCCACCATTTTCGAAAATCTTTTTTTTTCCTCAGCAAAAAAACTAAAACATAAATACTAAATTCCTCTTTCTCTACCTCTAATTTTCCTTTCTTTTCATATTTATTTTTTTTTCCTACAGCTGCCTCACTTTTATAAACAAACAAAATTTTCCCTTTTTTCATACAACACTGCCTTATCATCTTTAGGGTGACCATAACAAACCCAACCATTCCTTAAATTCACTAGTGAATTCAGGATGGGAGGGAAAAAGGAACCATCATAGCAAAAAAACAATGTATCAACTTTTGGAGATTTTGGGTATTTTTCCTTGAATTCCCAAAAATTAAACGATATGGCAACTTTGATTACCGATATGAAAATAAATACAACACTGAAAGTACTGTACCCTTCGGAACGAACTGGCAACACTGAAACCATTTATTAATTAATAGCCTTATGAATGAATGGAAAAGGAGAATGAAAGAAACGAAAATAGTAGCGTGATTTTACACACATACTATTACACCAAAAAAAACAATGAAGCAGAGATGAATGGTAGGTAGACATTTTTATTGAAAATTATCAAAATTAAATTATTTAGGTATAAATTAAATATTTGTACATTAAATTAATATTACTTATTAACAAACTCTATTTCTTTTCAGGAAGTGATGACAGATGCTCAACAATATCGGGAAATAAAGGTGAGTACAAGCATATTACTAATGGAAAAATTTTATTTCAGGTTACAATAGCGACGACAAGCGACAACTTTTCTTGAGATGGCGATTTTCCGGTGGGATTTTAATAGAAAAAGGTATGTGACAAAAAATTAACTTAATTTTGCAAAAACTGAAACTAATAAGTGTTTAACTTATTTTTATTTTCAGGAAATTCTTTTTCACCAACCATAAGGGTATGTGGACGGACATATGGAAGACGGCAAAAACAATGGGGTAATCAAGGTAAGCTAAATGAATTTAAGTGCAAAATAACTAAATATAAATGTGCTCCGCGACTACCGTTATTAAATAAAAGTGTGTAATGTTCATTACAGTGCGTAACAAAAATTTTCTCACGCGCAAAAAAAAATTAAAAATAAATTTTCAAAAGTGGTTGCCCAAAAATAAAAAACATGCGATTGAAATAAAACAAAGAAAATTAAGTTTAAAATAACAGTGCGGGAAAAAAAAAATTCTCACGGTCCAAAAAAAAACATTAAAATAAAAATCCTTTTTGACATGGTTTAAAATAAAACGCGAGTAAAAAAAACATTAAAAATATAATAAATTTAAAAGCAACAGTGCGCGACAAAGTAAATGGGAAAAATTTTATAAAAATTATATGCACAAAAAGACAATTTGTTGCTTTTGCCTCTATTTCTCAAATAAAAAAATTATAAAACTGGATATTTTTAATATCAATAAAAAAAAATTATCAAAAACTTTGCCGTTTCAAACCGTGTGTTTATTGATTAAATTGAATATAGCTCAGTTTTGACAATTCCCAGCAAACACTCTGAAGTCGAAATTATTTAATTTTAAACCAAACAAAAAAATTAAGATTTTCGTTATTTAATTTAATATTTCATACAACAAAATTTTGATTTGTGCTATTTAGTTAACATTTTAGTTAAAACTTTACTTCAAAACAACTAAAATGACAATTAAATCCAAATTATATTTTTACCTTTTTCAAAAAAAAACACGGTAAATATTGATGCACACTAATAGAATTGGAAAACCCTCTTTTGCAAAAAAACTTTTACAAATTAACACCTACTGATAATTTCCCCTATGCTTTTATTATTTTGTTTTTCAAAAGAGTGTACCAAAAAAAGTTGTACAAAAACAAATTAAAAAAATTAAATGAATTTTTAATACGAGTGTCGCAAAACAAGGTGTGCTGTGAAAAGTAAAAACCCTTTCATAAAAAACACAGTTGTGAAAAAAAAAATTATGCCTTTTAAATTTTATCTCAATTTAAAATGCAAATCTATCCAATGCTTTACCTTACAAAAAAAACACATTAGATATTTTACAATCAAGTTTGAATGAAATTCAAAAAGCATTTCTAAGGCAAAAAAAAAAAATTTTAAATATTATGTATATCATTTCGAGATTTTTACAGAAATTTATTCTAATAACGTTTTCCTTTATTTTGTTAATTTTTCTTCAGGTGAAATAGATTGCCCTACCTTCATCGAAACCTAAAAAACACAAACCGTGCAGAGTCATACGGCCTACAGCCTGGGAGTGCAGGGACTAAAACCACCAAAGCCCCTTGAACTTTGGCAAGAAGAACCCCCTGCAATTCCCTTAAGAAATTGCCAGAAAATCGGTAAATTATGAAAAAAACGTGAAAGGTGATTTTATGAAAAAAAACTATATAAAACTCAAAATTCAAAATTACTAATTAAAATCCTTCCCCCACAGGTCCTAGCAATGCAATTCAGGGTGACCAGATGGGGACTTGCGGCCACTGCCAAACAATGACGTAAGTAAAAAACTTAATAATACAAAAACGAATTATTAATCTAAATAAAAATAAAAAAATAATGGGGGTATACCCAGAAATAGAAACGCAAGGACTAAAACAACCAAAGGGTTAAATCTTTGGCGGGAATTACCCCCTGCGATTTCCCAAAACAAACAAAAAAAAAATCCATATAGAAAAAGATAAACCAACTCCCGATTAAATTTCCTAAAAGGCGTTTCTACCAATGTTTTTACAAAAATTCACTCCTAACCTTTTAGAATACTTGACCAGGAAAACTTAAATGCGTATTGCGTAAACTAATGTTTCCCTTCTCCACAGGCTAAACAATCCATGGGACCTGGGCCGAAAGAAGACCGAACATTGGACTCAAAAAAAACAATTCAGGGGAATGGGTGAGCCCAATATTTGCTTAAAATTATAATACCTAAGAAAAACATATACTAAAGTCTTTAAATTTTTACAACAGGTTACTTCCGTTACTTCACACCCATTCTGATGACAACATGAATCATCCGACCACCACAACAACAATGCAAATCTTATGGTGAGTTTTATGTTATAAGTTATGAATAAATATACTAGGTATATATGTATTTAGTAAGACAAATGTAGTTTCCATTTAACAAATATTTGACGCAAAAAAAATAAAAATAAAGGCCTGGTTATTAAATGGCATTAATTTACCATAATGACCAATAATTTTGCCTGAATTCCAAAATTATATTAAACACAAAAAAAAATAAAAATAATGTAATTAACTAAATGTGGTTTGATCTAGCCAACGTAAGGCAAAATCAAACAATTATTAGATAAAAAAGTGTTTACGTGTAGGTGTCAATTATTTGTTTAATGTGATCGTAGCTCTAAAGGACACTAAGACGGGTTACGCGAATCACGTCTAATACGACACATCGCGTACACATATTGATATAGATTTGCATTGGCATACTGAAATACAATTTTCGGATAGCAGTATCATACTTTAATAAAAAAACGAAATCAGTGCTTTGGTTTTTTACCAAGCATTGATTAAATAAGTCCGTATATTTGTTCCAACTTGCTGTAAGATCGGACTCAGAAAATGTCATTAATTCTAGGTGACTAACAACCCTTAGCTCTTAATAGCATAGTTCTTCAGAGTGATCATGGGGTTGCACTATTAGAAACGATGACGGTTACATATGTAGCCAGTTAAGAAACGTTAGCTATTGGTTGGAACAAAATCAGGACTTCAAAATATAAAAAAAACAAAACGTGATATTGCTATTTCATAATATAACCAAAAAAAACAAAGCTGCCAAAATAAAAGTAAATCAAAACCAATATGTGTTTGCGTAGTCGTCTTATGACGCCTAGCGAAAATAAAACTAAAAAAAAGTATAGCAGTAGAGTTAGGTTTAAAATTTAAGTATAACCTATGCGCATATTAAATAGGTTTCCGCGATACGTTATTGTTTTAAGTCTTTCCCGTGAAATACTCCCAACGATTTTCCCATCAGATCTTCCACCTCGTACAGACTGTTTCCGACCGGTTTTACTATACGGCATTTTAGGAACTTTCGGGCAAATTTCGCGTTAAAACCGGTTTTAAAATCGCTCTGCTGAAAGTTTCTACGGTATACTTCTTGTCCCGGTATAAATTTAATGACTCGGCATCGCGTATTATAAGATTTTTCACCCCGCAAATAAGCTTTATGTAAGCTTTCTCGCATATTTTGCCTTAAAAGGTCCATTTTCGCTGATTTCGGCAAAATATCCGACTCCACGTCACGTAACATTTTAAGTTTTCTAGCTATTTTGTACACGCTACCATGGCCTATCATGTTCATACCGAACAGAGCAAAATAAGGTGTTACACCAATCGAAGTTTGTACTGAAGATCGCAATGAAAACTCTATTTCGGATAAATGTTTGTCCCACTCAGAGTGATCTTCCTTTAAATACGTACGAATAGCGGCCAAAATTGTCTGATTCACCCGCTCGGACGCATTTGCTTGCGGCGAATGTGTTGCCGTGCGGAGATGCTTGATACCAAAATTCTCTACCATGGTACTAAATTCTTTACTGGTAAATTGCTTGCCATTGTCAGAAACAATAGTTTCTGGTGTTCCAAATTTATGGAAAACTTCTGCTATCAGAAATTTGATAACATTTTTGGTACTAGCTTTTGCCATTGCCTTAAGTAAGACAAACTTTGTAAGATGGTCTAATACGATGAAAATATAGCAATTTCCGTTCTTTGAACGCGGGTATGGGCCGAGAAAATCAATAAAAATTCGTTGAAATGGACGATCACTTATTATTTCAGCCCCCATAGGTGGGCGTAGTGTTACGTTAGCCGGTTTCGCCTCTTTACATACTTCACAATTTTTTACAAAGTCGCGAATTTCAATCGTCTGGTGCGGCCAATAAAAATACTCCCGAACTCTGCGGAGAGTCTTTCCTATGCCCCCGTGAGCAGCTTGCGGCGAATTGTGAGCGTTTCCAATGATAGTTTTGGTTAGTTCGAGAGGTACCCATAGCTTCCAAGCAAAATCTTCGCTTAAAACTTCACCATCATATGGACGTACCCTCTTGTAAACAAAACCATCAACTACTTTTAAGTCAGGTAATTGCTCAGAATTTGCTTCTACATTAGAAACAAGCTCTAAATAATTACTTGACTTAAATGCATCGGAATTTAAGTCGATCATACTACCAACCTCCGCCGATATTTCTGACATTTCGTAGCGCGATAGGGTATCAGGTACTACGTTTTGTTTCCCCTGCCTATGCTCGATAGTAAAATCGTACGCCTGCAAATGCAAACTCCACCTCGCCAATCGACCGGTCAAGTCCCTATGTGACATAAGCCACTTAAGACTGCTGTGGTCGGTAATAACAGAAAAAGACATCAATTCTATATAGGGCCTAAACTTCTTAATCGCCAAGACAACTGCCAGACATTCTCGCTCAGTGACAGAATAATTCTTTTGTGCTGAAGTTAATTTATGCGAAAAATAGGCTATTGGGTGCTCACCATCAGAATCGTCTTTCTGGAAAAGAACAGCCCCAATACCTACATCCGATGCGTCACACTGAACGTAGAAATGTCTGGAGAAATCCGGATGATTAAGAAGTGGGCTCGTAATCAGAGCTTCCTTGAGGCGATCAAACGCGACCTTAGCTTCATCCGAAAACTTGAATTGCTTCCCCTTCTTTAGCGTTTCAAAGATTGGGGCTGCAATGGTAGCATAGTCAGGTATAAATTTTCTATACCATCCTGCTGCTCCCATGAAGCTCCGCACTTGCTTGGCTGTTTTAGGGTAGGCAAAACGAGAAATCGTGTCCACTTTAGCCGGATCAGGCTTTAATTTGCCACCTCCAACTATATACCCCAGATACCGTAACTCTTTGAAACAGAATTTAGATTTAGCCACATTAATAGTTAGCCCTGCTGCACGCAACTGAATAGATACCTGAGATAACAATTCCAGGTGTGTCTCGAAATCTGGAGATACTATCAAAAGATCGTCTAAGTAGACGAAAACTCTATCACGTAGTGCTGCTGGAATCACTTTATCCATCAAACGACATAACCTTTGAGCTGCGTTACACAGCCCAAATGGCATGACCGTAAAATGGTAAAGTGGTCGCCCTGGCACAGTGAACGCAGTTTTCTCCCTACTAGACGGGTCTAGTGGTATCTGCCAGAAAGCGTCCTTTAGATCGACACTGGATATAAAAATCGTGTCTCCCAAGCGACTGAGCAAACCTTCGATATGCGGTAATGGATAGGCATCCTTGACTGTCAGTGCATTAAGCTTGCGCGCGTCCAGGCATAACCGGTTTTTCTCCCCCTTGCGGACCAGAGTAACCGGATGACTCCACGGACTCTCACTAAGCTCAATGACACCAAGGTCAAGCATCCTATCCAGCTCCGCAAACATTAATTTTTGCACAGCCGGGGAGACAGGATAGTGACGATCCTTCACTGGAATAGCATCCCGTGTATCTATTGAGTGCGTTTCTAAATTTGTTTTACCTAAGCCATTCTTCATATAACAGGGAAACTTTAATATGACCGAATCCAATTTCTGCTGCTGTTCAGCTGTCAAATTATGAGTTACGACATCTGAAGTACTATCTGCCTCTTCACAGAGACTTACCTCATTTGTCGTAAGACTATCAAGGTTGGCAAATAATTTGAAAGCCTTCATAAAGTCGACACCCAAGAAAAGCTCTCGACTCAGAGTAGGCACTAAATAAAAGGTGACAACTTCTCTTTTACTACCGAGCCTTACCTCCGCCCGAACCCGACCGACAATTCTATGCGCCGTACCGTCCGCGGTTTTGATAATACTCGTAAAATCAAAGATTTTAACCCCGGTATTCTGCAGAAAATCTAAACAATTTCGCCCCAAACACGTTACTGTGGCTCCACTGTCTAGAAGACCTTCGATTTGTTTACCGCCTATTTCAATCCTAGTATATAATCTAGCATCTTCGCCCTCGTATAACACTGCTGCCGCGATTTCATTTCTTATTTTCCTGCGAATTTTATATCGCTCTCGCGCCTTTTTAATTTTGTTTGATACTTCCCCAAAAATCCTCTCTTTTGCCTCTTTATACTCTTTAAGCCTAATATGTAATGGCCTAAGCTCTCGCAGCCGAGGTTCAGGGGTTGTCTCTCGAGCTGCCCTGTCCTTACTCAATAAAATACTCATGCCTCTCACCTGTGAATCTGAGTGTTGTTGTTGTTGTTGTTGTTGTTGTTGTGGAACTGGGTCTAAACATCGGTTGACCGCGCCTCCCCAGTTCGAGACGGGTTCCGTGACCGGTTTCCCTGGCACTTAGGGCATTTTGGTGTCACTACACCATCCCTACCACAACGAAAACAAAATTGCCTAGTTAACGGTTCTGGACAATCCACAAAACTATGGCCGACAACCTTGCAATTCCAGCAAGTATAATGGCTTGTAGAACGTATTGCGTCCACCTCTAAATCGACCAATGACAAATCCTCCTCACCCTCCAGCTCGTTTACCCTTTGAGGCAGATTGGCCCTCTGCTGAAACATTTGCCTCTGATTCGCCAACAAATTTTCTGCTCGCCTTGCTTCCCGGCAAAATTCTGATAAGGTGCTAATTCGCACAGAAAACATCATTTGACCCAGAGATGGTTTTAAATTACCTCTCATAATCTCCACTAATTGCGCCTCCTCATATGGGGTTTGCTGCTGATTGCGCAATCTGATTACAGAATTGTAAAAATCATCGAAAGGTTCATGGGGTAACTGCCTACGATTTAAGATTTTCATTTGAACTTGGTACTCCTGTTCAAATCGACGATATTGTGCCAACAACGCTTTTTCCAACTCTTCCCAAGTGTTAATATGGACTATTTTTCGGTAATCCCAGTACCAGTCCAAAGCTGGGCCATCTAGCAACACGTGAAAGCTACGTAAAATTTCATCATCGGTACAATTATAATCTTTTCTTAGAGTTCCCACTCTAAAGATAAATTCTTGAATATTCATCGTCTTGTTAGTACCATCAAATTTCACTCCCCACTTTTCCAATTTAAATTGGTTTAGGGCTGGATTTTGCCTTGGCATAGACATAGCAAAGTGGTAATTTTGCGGTTGACCTACTGGTGGATGTACTGCTGGTGCAGACCAGGCATCCTGTGGATAGCCTGGCCGCATATTAGCATACGACTGCGGTTGGCTATAAAACGGTTGAGACTGGTTGGACCGAGGCTCTTGGGCCTGTGGTGGCAATACTTGCTGCTGCTGATGAGCAGTTGGCGGTTGAAATGGCAAAGGGTTTTGTTGTTGTAACGAGAATTGTTGTTGTTGATATGACGTTTGCCGAGGTGCCGGTGGCACTGATGACATATCATATACGTACTGCCCTGCTTCAGCGTACTGTGGAGCTGGGACCAAAGGTGGTGGTGGTATGTACGGTGGCCGCACGGTTTCTGCTACCGCTGGCCTTACGGTTTGCCCATAATTAAAAACTTGTGGCTCTCGGGACGTTCTAGCCAACACTGGTGGCTGATAAATGCTCGAAGGAGCTGATCTTGGGGGCAGGCTTTGAACTGCTGGGGCAAAACTTGCAGGTGGTGGAGCTGATTGCGTGCTTGCTGATTGTGACATAAGCAATTGTTTAATGTCTTCTAGCGCTTTTTGTATTTTATTGTCCACCTCTTGCATAAGCCTGGCTTGGCATAGGCCCACAGACGCCTCTACTATTTGTTGGACATTGCTACCGCTCCTTGGCGCTTCCATTACTGCACTCTCACGCACTTCTCGCCTTATGTTTTGGGCTGTTTCACTATAAAAAGTTGGTGAAACTACCGTCTGATTTAGACTATCCGAGCTAATGGACACATCCTGAGATGGCAAAGTAGTAAAAATTGGGTGATCTGTAGCGGCTGCTGCTACTATTGTCGTTGTGATGGACGTAGGGTGTGTTAAATTACTGATCGTTACTGTGGTAGCGGTATCAGTACTACAAGTGGCACTTGCTCTGGTTGTCGCCATAGTGTTGTTGTTGTCCCCTACCGAACGGCTGGAACTACGGGTTAAAACCATTTAAAAAAACGACTTTAGTATAAAAAAATCAAATAAACAAATTCAAAAAAAAAAACGTACCTTAGGCAAAATGGTATTGTAAACTCCAATATGAAGATACTAAAAACTTATAAAAATGGGTATATAAATCTTGTAAAAAAACGAATTTCAAAAAATCAAAAATAATAAAAATCATAAAGATTTTGGCGGTTTATTTCGAGGAAATGTAAACTTTTGCAGGTAAAGTAAAAACAAATAATATTTATATGTGTGAAAGTAATGGTAAAAAAAAGTATAATTTTCAGATGCTAAACAAACAAACAATTGGAAAAATGGAAATTGATCTTCCCTGCGACCGGGCTGCAACGATAAGAACTATTCCAGAATGGTTCCCTGGACTAACCCTAGTCATAGCGATTCCCGCGGATGAACATCAAAGAAAGCAAACGTGAGTATCACCATAAAAAAATCAATTTTATTGACTATCCAAACTATTATCATGTAAGGGATGGTTTTCCCACCCTTGCCTCACATCTTGAGCCACTCCTATACTGATTTATTGGTAATCATGTACCGGCCTCAAGCTGTTAGGAAGGATCGGGAGTGATGAATCGTTAAGTCATCATGCCATATCGCTCACACCTAATGTCACAGCGCGAGATAGTCTGCACAGTCTCTTCCTTCGGGACTTACATAGGTGTGAACGCCATGCTCATGACAACTCACACGATTCATAACGCCTATTGTGCTGTAAAAAAACAAAATTAAAAAAAAAAAACCTATTTAGATTGGTCGCTACGGTTTAGGGACTCTTACTCCTACCTATCCGGACTTACTAACCTAAATAGCTTGTAACCATATTAATTCCTATACATTTTATTTCCAGGCTATGGAACTACTTCGGGCCCCACGTTGGGCGCCATTCTGTACTGTACGGGACGGGGAAATGATACCAGCTGGTTGCTGTTTACAAACAACCAGTGAATGTGGCCAGATTGTCGGCGGCGCTGGTATGCTGGCGGTTCGCGCGGCTAGAGCTCGCCGGATGGGGGTGGTTCTTGCCGACCAAATGGCTCAAAACCCGGGTACAAAAAAAAATCCATACCAGCTAGGAAAAACAATAATAAAAAGAAATGCTGGGGCTCGAAGTAGCTGACAAAAAATAAAAAACACGAAAACACCTCTTCCCTCACCATTTCCACACATCTCCGGCTGATGACGTGCCGGGATTGGCCCTCCCACTAGAGACGAAGTCTCTCCATGACATCCCCTTATCCCGGGATGTCCCAAATCTCCACCTGCAAACGATTACACTCCTCTACTTACCCGCCATAACGAAATTTACCAACTCATAATAAAAAAACAGGTAATGTTCATTTCAAAACGTTATAAAACATGCCTTGTTTATTAAAAATAATAAAAATTGCAAAAAAAACAAATAAAACCCAAATCTTTAACAATAATCCATTTATGCTGGCAATTCTAATAAAATTTATAACCAAAAACAAATGTTAATTTAATTTACTTTTAAAAGTTAAAAGCACTTTCGGAATTTTTCCTTCTTTTTTTTTTTTAAAGTTAAAATTTACTTTTAAAAGTAAAAAAAAAAATATTAAAATTTACTTTAATTTACCAAAATTGGGATTTAAAAACCCATAAATACTCAAAAAACAATACTAATAAAATAAACTTTTGTTTTGTTGTCCGCAGCAACTCTAAAACCTGCCCTCCTGCCTCCAAGAAGAAGATATGATGTTCTGCCGTCCGTCCGTGAATTGCTTGTCCTAGTAATGGTGAGTCTAAAAAAACCAGTCTATATATACATATATATCACCTGCCTTAAAATCTACTGCCTTTTTTTTTCCTCTAGGGAAACTTCAACACTACGGGTAAATCTACCCTAATCAGAACAAGAACCTAGGCTTGAGCTCAACCCTAACTACGCGCACTTCAGGCTCTAAATCGCCCAAAGGACTGAACCACGGTAAGATTTCCCTCACAAAAAAAAAATAGCTTAAATTTCAAAAAACCAAGTTTAATATATTTATATTTTATTCTGTCCGTAGGTCGACTGTTCTTGTGTCTTGTCCGATGTCAAGGCAGATACCTGGATTCCACAAGGTTCGGTGGTGCTTACGGCTGGCTGTTCCAACGCGGGTGTGACACGGGAGATTTACTGGCGCACTCGGCTGTTTATTTTTTTTCTTTATTTAAAATATCTTCTTTTTACTTTAATAATTATTTTGCAGTGTACAAGCTTACGTTTTTTTAACAAGCTTATATATTTTTTTTGGTTTATTATAACTTTTATTTGCAAGGTACTGTCTTTTATTTTTTTGTTCTTTATTAAACTTTTAATTTGTGCTCTATTTTAGTTTCTTTTAATTAAATTTTATATTTAGTTGAAAATTTAACCTTATTTCTTACTTTTAAATTTCACTTTTTCTTTTTGCAATAATAAAATAAATACAAAATTTACAAAGTCTTTACGATGTCTTTTCTTTTCCAAATCAATTCCTTCTTTTAAAACTGCCGGTGGCCACTCGTCACACTTAACTCCAGAAAACAAAAAGGAGCGACATTTTTCATTTTTGCCCCCACGAAACCTCGGGAACGCTACCTTCCACCATTTTCGAAAATCTTTTTTTTTCCTCAGCAAAAAAACTAAAACATAAATACTAAATTCCTCTTTCTCTACCTCTAATTTTCCTTTCTTTTCATATTTATTTTTTTTTCCTACAGCTGCCTCACTTTTATAAACAAACAAAATTTTCCCTTTTTTCATACAACACTGCCTTATCATCTTTAGGGTGACCATAACACAATTAACCAACGCTAATTTTTTCATTGGGTTTCAAAAATGTCCAAAGGTATGTAAAGTTCAAAAAATCTTTAAAATATCACTGACAACAACGTATTGTATCTGGGATAAAAAATTGCCACATACATATAATGAAAAAATGTTCATAGACTTTAAATATATTTATGTTAATTTCTATTTATTGATTCTTTCAAGAGCACTTTTAAATATGAAAAACTATTTTCTCGAAGATATTCATTATCTTCATCAGCCATTTGAACTTTCAAATACTGACCATACACACACAAAAAAATAATCTAATGCTCGCATAGGTATTTTATTTTCATATAAAAACAAAAAACTAAGTTAAATTGCCTAAGATAATTGGTAAATTATAAAATAAGTTTTGCCTAAAATTTTTGATAATATTCCTAATTGAGTTAGGTATCTTCTTCGAATTTATTTTAATATAGTTTTATTTTATTGTCAGTTGGACTTTTTTTTTTTTTGTGAAAAAACGTTCAAATTTAAATAAAACTAAAAGGAATGAAATTAAAAGTATAATTAACATAAATGGTATGTATAAATAAACATTTCTTAATTTCAAATTATGTATTATTTGTATGTTAAATAAAAAATATGTTTATAGGAAATGGGCAAAGAATTTCAAAAGTCTAGACCGATGAACATCTTAGTGTTAGTCATGTCAGAACATGGTTGTTAATGCAAATGTTTTAACACCGCTTTTATAACATAATGTTATAACAGCAAATCACGCCTGTTGTAGACATGGAGTTAGGGCTTAAAAGGGGACCAAGATATGGATTAATTTCTGAGGGTAAGACAGTTATTTTAATACTTAAAGATACCGACATTTGGATGAAAAGTAACGTGAAACTTTGATCAATAGCAATACGTTAGAGGGTACACCTGAGAAAAAAAAATGGAAATGGCTAAGTAGGTAGATATTGCATATTCTTTTCCAGTATTTGTATTTAAGAAATTATTTTATTTTCAGATTTTAAAAACCCAACAAGAAAGCTAAAAATTAAAACGGAAAACAAACTAAAAATAATGTAACCGGTTCAACAATATCCAAGTTTTAAGGTTGCAAATCAGCTGCTTCATTTTGTTGTTTGTAAAGAAATAAGAACGATTATTGCTAACAGTAAGATGTTACGTCTCAATCTGTAAGAAATAGATTGGTCTTACTTTTTTACGGTAAGTTTACTGTTACTGTTACTCCCGGCTAACTGAGCCTTAAGAATGTAACCCAATTGTATCCATATTTTCTAATAGTTATTAAAAATAAGTATGTATATTAGAGTGGGTCAATTTGTTCGGGCCCAAAAAAAGTGACAAAGCGTATAGCAAAATCGCAATCTACACATAATTCTAAGAACTTTTCCTAAAGAAACCATGGTTCTAAAATCAAAATCGAGCTTCCGGTTTTTGACTTGAAAGTTTGATGCTCAGAAAATCTGGAAAAAATAATACTTTTTTGGAAATATTTATTGCAATTGGTGAATAGTTGTCCTGTAGCGCTGAAAGAGGGCTTGTTTAAAAGAAAATTCTCTCAACTTTCTATATCTGTGCTGATTTTTAGAAAATTCTGTACATAAATAATTGGTTAGGAGACTTTTGTCAAAATAATCATAGTCAAGCTGATAAGAAGCCTAAAACTGTTACAATTTTGATACACAAAAGTTAAATAAAATAATCTAACTAAATTTTAATTCAAAGTTGAATAAAATAAAACAATTCTGCGGCATTTTGACAAAACATCTTAAGTGGAGATAAGAGAGCAAAAAAGATTTAAAAAAAACTCGGTGAAAAAAGCATTTTTTTCAATTAATAATATAACCAGAATTAAAGAAAAATTTTGTTTATAACGCAATTTTTTTTTGAAAATTCACAACAAAAAAAAAAAAAGGAACCTATTAAAATAAAAAATGTATAAAAAAAAAAAAAATACGGGCCAAGCCGGGGGTAAATAAATAAAGTTTCGGCCTATAGCTGCAATTTACATACAACATCTTTTTTGCTATCCATTCGTGGTATTCTGTTGCGGCTTTTAAAAGTAACTGCCAAAATATCATCGCGGTTACATTCTATGGCACGTGGGAAACATTGGTAAGCAATTGTACAAATCGCTCAGTTCCCTGAATATGTTCAGGTTACCCAAGATCAGTAAACGGTAGATGCTAAATGGCGGCTCAGACAAAATACTATCGTCCATTTATAATTTGGAAATTTGTATTAGTTATAAAAACATAAATTTCTGAAATACAATTGGACACTTTCAGAAGTTACAATTGGAAATTTTTGAAGTTAAATTGGAAATTTCTGAAATATAGTTAGAAAATTCTGAAACACAATTCGAAATGGTGTAGTAAGAAACATATGTAATTCGCAAATTTGTAATTTTGTTGTTGCTTTCTACAGAAATTCTTTGACGTTACGTTACGAATTACATAATTAGAGCCTATGTTTCTTACTACACCATTTCCAATTGTATTTCAGAATTGTCTAACTATATTTCAGAAATTTTAAAACGGTACATGAATTTTTGTAGAACGCAACAACAAAATTACAAAATATTTGTGATTTTGTTTTGCTTTCAATGTAATTCTTTGGCGTTACGTTGCGATTTATATACTAAGGGCCATAATTTAAAAACAGAAAATTAATAGGTAATGAGAAACTGAAAAGTTTGTAATTCTATCGTTGTATCACACAATTTACCGTTAAAATTCTCACGTTTATTCCATTTTAGAAATGTATGGTAAACAAAAATAATTTTTTTTTTAATAAAAATTTCAACTTTTTCGACGCGTTTTCAAGTATAGCCAACAATATTCAAAAATGTACAAAAACTCGTATTAAGAATGTAATGGTTTAATTTCCGGTTTGGCCAGTATTTTTTCTTTTAAAGACATGTTTATTGAAGTTGTTACCCAGAAAAAAAAAAAAAAAAAATGGAGCTTCGAAGAAAGCAGGTTTGTAAGGGAGAAACATAAAAGTTTAGCTTACCATTGCGCTTACGGAAGACATGCATTTTATATGGCGTGTTCCCACTTTGAAGCAATACATTTTTGACACATAAATTCTTTCTTACAAACCGTTGCATCTGAAATGTTATTTTTCTTTAAAGTTTTTGAGAGTTCTTTCACTTATTTTACTGTATTTCTGTATGTCTTATTCCGTAGCGCATAACTTTGCGCTTATTTTTTTTTTAATGTACCATTAATGCTTCGCAAAATTTTTATTGGGTAATTAAATTTTTTTTTTTCATTTAGTTTCTTTTTTAAAAAGGTAGTGAATTTTTAAAATAGAAAATTGGGTTTTAATAAAAAATAAAATAAATTTTTTTTTATTTTACCAGCTTGACTATGAACATTTTGACAAAAGTCTCCAAACCAATTATTTATGTACAGAATTTTCTAAAAATGAGCACAGATATAGAAAGCTGAGAGAATTTTCTTTTAAACAAGCCCTCTTTCAGAGATACAGGCCAACTATTCACCAATTGCTATAAATATTTCCAAAAAAGTATTATTTTTTCCAGATTTTCTGAGCACCAAACTTTCAAGTCAAAAACCGGAAGCTCGATTTTGATTTTAGAACCATGGTTTCTTAAGGAAAAGTTCTTAGAATTTTGTGTAGATTACGATTTTGCTATACGCTTGGTGGGCAAAAAAATTGACCCACTCTAATGTATATACTTAGATTTAGAAAGACAATGACAACTATTTAGAAAGTTTCAGTAGATTATTTAGTTAATTCTTGAAAATTAAAATGTTACGTAACGTGTAAAAGTTTATCATTAAATTAGTATTGTGGTTATTTTGTTGAACTATTTATGGTTTTTAATCCAAATTTTTAATATTTTTAATTAGGCTTAAGTTCATCAAATTTAATTTTCATTAAATTATTTTTATGAAGAAAGGAATTTTACAACATGAAAATTAATTAAAATTTACTGATAATTTTTCATTCTTGACTCAATCTGGGCTCGAACCCAGGCGTTTTTACGGACAGGTTACCCTGACATGTTTCGATTGCAACCACTCAATCTCCTCAGAGGGCTTGCCGTTTAACACTCGCAGCCATCGACGACTGCTGACGTCATTAGTCAAACATCAATCCTTAAACCAAATTGTATTTAACCTTTGGTAAAAAAAAAAAAATTTTAATTAATTTTCATGTTGTAAAATTCCTTTCTTCATAAAAATAATTTAATGAAAATTAAATTTGATGAGTTTATCATTAAATTTATATCTTTGTAAAAATTATATATTTCTTAATAAAATGTTGTAAAGAAATGAAGAAAGTAGTGAATTTTATTTATTTAAATTAACAAAAAAAAGTAGTATTTAGGTAAACTAAATGCTAAGTTCTTGTACAAAATTGAACTTTGATAATCTTCCAAAAATAAAAATATAAAATAACTTTGCTATTATTGGTGAATTTTCAAAGTTTTTAAGTTATTTTAACAAAACTTATAGATAATTTTTCAAACATGGAAATTACCTAAGTTAATAGTCATATTACCTAAGAAACTTTGATACTGCCATGCTACCCTTGCGCTTAGATAATTTTATACCATATTTTTAGGTAATTTTACCTATGAATTTTTTTGTGTGCATATGAATGCCTCAAACTTCATACATAAAAATAATATAAGTATAATAAAATTAATAATATTTCTCAGTATTGAATTTAACGATTTTCAAAACAAATGCATAGCTCATCAAAAATAGCCAACAAAATCGCCAACTTTTTTGTTAAATCGCCATGTCGCCAAGTCAAAAATTAGGTCGCCAAACGAGTTTGAAAATCGCCACGTTTGGCGAGAAATCGCCACATCTGACAACCCTGACAGTAATTTGGCTTATCATATGACTGGCATTGATGATATGCGTGACACACTTTACTTCTTGCCTCTCTCGCCAACAAATTTTTTCTGTCGGGTAAGAAATCTCCATAATGTAATTTGCGACCTATGAATTTTGTGGTTGATAAAATATATATATGACCTGTTTACTCTTATACTCTTTACACATCAGTATAAGCCGGACACAGCGGACTAGGCAGTACTGATGTATATACCGGACACAGCTGACTAGTCAGTTCAGATGCATATACCGGCCACAGCTGACTAGTCAGTACCAAGGCCCATCTTTCACGTCTGCTTATACAATGGCGATTGAGGGTACTAGTACTTTGAAGGCTTCGGCTTTGAATTTAGATCGTTTCCTTACATTTTTTAAGTAGAAAAGCAGAGCTACTGCTGGCGTTTTTTCCATACTTATTAAACGTTTGGTTACAAGGAAAATTTAAGGCCAAATCCTTCGGTATACTTCCACTCTGAATCAAAACAAAACGAATGTCAAACATTTTACCAGAGCGATTTATGTGAAGTTTTTCAAAGTTATTGTAAAATATCGTGCTGTTTTAGGTACAGTGTACTACTTTTAGAAATGGAAACAGAGGAAACTATTTTTGATGAATCGCTTGTATGTAGCTCAATCTCAGAAGTTGAGGAAGTAAATTATAAATCACCTGAAAAAAAAACCAAAATTGTAAAAAGACAAACAAACAAATTCAATGCCATCTGGAAAAACCATTTTAGTTGGATTGCTAGGACAAATGATAATACTATGGCTAAGTGAACGGCATGTGGATTTGTATTTTCTATTGCTTATGGTGGCTTAGCCGATGTTAAACGACACATGACAATAACAAAGCATATGCGTAATGTTTAATTATTTTCATATCTCATATTAGAAAATTTGTGGTCAAGAGAATTGATGGTCAAAAAATGCCGATTATTTTACTGTATTTAAAAAATTAAAGTTTTTGCTTGTAGCAGATTTAATATTTAATCAATCTGAGCGCCATTAAGCTTTAATTAAGGCTTGATAAATTATCTAAACAACACTTTTTACAAAAGAACTTGTATGATAGTTATTTGGTCTTTTATTGTTAACTTTCTTGATAACCAGCTATGGGCAAATGCAAAATGAAAATGCAAAAAGAGCGAACGAAGTGTATACATACCAGAGAATAGCTTTTTGCAATTGAAAAAAAATCGCATTTAATTAACGACAACAATTACACACGCTTACGGTCATACATTCAAACTCGCGCAACCGCAAATATTCGCTGCTGGTTTGCAGTCATTCAAATAACGCACATCGTGCTTTGTTATTTATACAATCGTTGCCTTCGTTTTTTTTATAAAGATTCTAAGTGTTCTGAGCGCAAATGATTGTTTGGTAAAGAAACAAAAAATACAAACAAAAGAGCCAGAAATCAAACAATTATTACTCATGTATTTATTCAGCATAACTATGTAGTACAAGAAAAAAAAAGTTTAAATGAAACTAAACACACATACTTATGTAGGTACACACAATTTCCATAGAAACAAAAAGTACTGTAGTAGTAGTAGTAGGTACAATGTATTTTTGTTATTGTTGTTAATTTTGAAAAAGCGTCTCATCGTTGTTGTTGTTAATGTAAACAAAAGTATAGAGAATGTGCTCTTTTGAATTTACTCAGTTGTGTTATATTGCGTGAGCAACAAAAATGCAAATAAAGCACTTTCAATAAAAAACGAATAAATGAAAATATCAAATGTGTACGAAAGGAAAAAAAAATTACCAACGTTGAACTTTGTTTTGCATGTATAGAGTTATTGTAAATTTTAGCGTATGAATAAATGCACAAAAATAGTGCGTTTTGAGGTTCTCTGATACATACACAAAAAACAAAGAGCAAAATAGCGTTAAACCAACAAATGCAAAGCTTTCAATGTAGTGGTGCCCATACTTGTTGATAACGAATTACATCTTCAATGTAGTCGTATGTAGACATTTCGTCGTGCCGAAGTTATCTTGCCGTATATCACAAAAATTTTTTTTTGGGAAATCGAATTTTAAGGTTCAAATTTTTATACACAAAAATGTACGTGAAAAAAGTCTTCCAATATTTTTGTCAGATATTGTGTTTGAAGTTCTTTATCGATTTATGTAAAAATATCCAAAGTCATGGAAAAAAATTTTCAAGTTATAGCCATTGTCACGTCCGAAAAAAATTTTCAATTTTGCCGTATACGCCACTTTTTGCGATATATTTTTTAGTTTGTGTGATATAAGTCAAAATAAGGTATTAAAAACCTACATTCACGTGTTTGACCAATATTGAAAATTACGTTATAATAATTTTCAGAACGAAAATTTATGCAAGTGACAAATATATTTACGTATATAGTTATAAATTTTATATTATCGAATTTCCTTATGTATGAATAATTTTAAGTTTATTATTACTTAAGGGTGGTCTAACCATAATGCACGATGTAACTGTGAGTCACACCGTAACGTCACATTTTTGTCCAACTTATTTTGACATTTCTTGGTATCAGTGCCAAATTCAACCATGAAGAGGTTCAGCATTGAGCAGCGCGTTAAGATTGCTGAAGCCTTTTACGAAAATTGGCGGTCAAATAAAAAATAAATTTTGTGCACATCTTGATTTTTTTGGTCAGCATAATCGATCAACTGTGTCCACAATCGGGATAATTGTGCGCCAAATTTAGCAAACCAGCTCTGTAGGAAATGTGAAAACGCCTGTGCTTGCATGCTTGGCGCGGTTTATAGCCAGGCAGCATCATCGGGCCTTACTTCTTCGAAAATGAGGTATGGTGTTCGCAATCGTGAGCTGATAATGGATTTATTTTTGCCATGGAAATGGAGGATATGGACCTAAACGATAAGTAGTTCCAAAAGAATGGCCATGTTAATTGGCCGTCACGATCATATGATTTGAAACCGTTGGCCTTCTTTCTTTAGTAATATTAAAATTAAAAAGTGTACGTCAATAAGCCAAGAAGAAGAAAGAAGAAATTCAAGAGCTAAAGACAGATAATTTGACACATTAAGTACATTGAACCTCAATAATGTCTCAGAGCCATTGAAAATATGGACCATAGGACAAGGTATGCAACCGAAGCCGCGACGAGCATTTGGCCGATAATTTGTCTCACACATAGTTGTCACAGATCCTTCTATAATAATAAAAAATATTCAGATAATTCGCTAAAAACTTTTTGTTTTATTTACAATTTACATTGTGCATTATGGTTGGGCCACCCTGTATTTTCAACCTTTAATTGCTTAGCAATAAAATGAATTTAGGCAATATAGCAATAATTCCATCAATATAAATAGCCGTTGTGTACTACGTCCGAAAAATATCTTTACATATAAAACGAAAAATGTTAAAAAACCGGAAATATATATAAGATAGTCTATTTTTTGTAACATGCCTAATATACTTTGTTCACATACAACAAGATCACGCAAGATTTTTTTAATTAAAAGTTTTCATACGTTTTTTGTCGTATATCCACAATTATGCTACATACGGTATTATAACGCATTAAATTTTTCGTAAAAGTGGATATACAACAAAATGGCTTCGTAATATCTCATTAACCATAAGAGATAGAGACGTGAGGATTGCGCAGATCGATAGATCTGTTAAATTTACCACAGGAAACGGTCTTATCTCATTTTTTTCGATTTTGTGATATACGACAAGATAACTCCGGAACGACGATTTGTCGGCCAGTAGAATTGAATTTGAAAAGACCTGACTAATTTTAAGTTATTACTTATTCTTATTTACGATCTAATTTTTATGTTCTTTTTTGTGGGAAAAAAACATCCCAGCGGGAAAAAGAAAGAGTACGGATGCCTAGAAGGCCTCTGTACTCCTGTACTCTGGATATAAAGTCCTGCTCGCTGCATTCCATACTCATATCTTTGTTACACATGTTGTCATTGCGGAGAAGGGCTTCCGCTCTCGGTTCTTCAGCAGGTAAATAAAAATGGTAACGGGATCAAAAAAAAAAAAAATAATTACTTTGCTTTTGCTTGTGCAAAAAATCCATACAAAAAATGTTACTCCTTCTCTACTCCCTTCTCATAGAAGCGAGGGTGGAAGGTGTATCTTATCTTTTACACCAAAGAACCGAGGCCTTCTATGAGGCATTCTTTAGCAGTTAGATAAGAATAATAATTTAATCAAAACAATTTTTAAGCAGGCCTTTTAAAAGGTCTTCTGAGTTTTACCGCTGGGATTAAACGTAAACAAACATATTCATGCACATGCAAGCAAAATGTAAACAACTTTTGACAGCTAAAAAGAATATAAACAATGATCATCAGGCCAGAGAGCTGCAAGGAGTATGATCGAGCCGACTCAATCACTTCAGCTAAAAATTCAGTATAAATCAAAAAAGTATTCTACAGTTTTGTTCTTGTTCAAACGTCAACACGAACCAAAAAATTCAGTAATGCTGGGTACACACAGTGCAATCTACATGCAATCTGTTTCAATGCAACCTCAAAATATCAAAGCGTTTGGATGTTGATGCAATCTGGAATGAATGAAAATGAATTTAATTCACTAGATTGCGTAAATGAGTTGCATTGTGTGTACCCAGCATAAGATCGATAGCAAAATTATGCTTGTATTTGTTTATTTAAAAGCGATGCATCTGTTTATGAACAGCAGCTAACTTGTACTCGGGCTTCGGTTTGGTGATTCGAACATGATTTTATTGTAATCAGTTGCAACCACCACTCGAACTTTATGATTCAATCGTTTTTGTTCAACAACAAGAAATTACTTAAATGCAAAAAGCTCGTTTCAAACAGTCAGTTTGAATTCTTGTACTCGCAACGAACATGAATGTATATATTTCTTTGGTATGATATGCTGGGTACACACTATGCAACGCGTTTACGCAATCTAGTGAATTAAATTCATTTTCATTCATTCTAGATTGCATCAACATCAAAACGCTTTTATATTTTGAGGTTGCATTGAAACAGATTGCATGTAGGTTGCATTGTGTGTACCCAGCAATAGAAGTAAAATTCATGTTATAAGCTCGAGCCACTTGTTTAAATACACATTGTGATTTATTTATATAAGCAATATAAAGCTCATGCTATTGTGGGCGTTGCGTGTTGTTCTTATTAGTACTGTTCCTTTTATAGTTATAAAGTAGTTGATATGGTGAAAGAGTGTGCAAAATTAATTTCTGATGAAACTTCTAAAGGAAATTACACTCTGTCAGGACGACGCAAAGGCCGAAGTTTGATTTGGAATTTGCTATCAGAAATCCTTAAGCCAGACGAAACTGTATACAGAAAAAATTATTTTTCCAATTCAAACAAAAAAATTTGTAGAATCAAACAATTTTTTATCTGAAATCGGTCCTACAAACAAATTCGCATATTCAAACAATTTATTTGCATTTTGTTTATTGAAAAAAACGCCGATTTTTTTAAACAAATAATTTTACAGAAATTTGCAAGAAGTTTTGATTTTTTTTAATTTAAAAAAGGTCCAGATGAAGCAGACCGATTGCTCATGGATTTTTTTTGATTAGGTTTCATTGTATTCACGAGCAAAAGTTTTAAACCTTCATACATAGTTGTAAGAACTTAATGGAAAAAGAGTTTTGTTTGTACCCACATCACAAAAGTGAAATTGGTATTATCCCAGCCAGCCTTTTAAATTGTGTAAGAGTCTACTGGGAATCTTATGAAGAGCGTTTTTTAATCGTAGAAGATTTTTCGCACGGGAGAAACTGTTGCACAGGCTGATTCCTCAAGAAGCATCAAGCGTATTTTTCATGCCAAAACTATTCATGTTCATACAATTAATAAGAAACAAACCTTTAGAAAGAAAGTCGGTTTGTTTTATTTTTTTGACAATAGAATTTGCATGTTGAAGCTCAGTAGTTGTCAGGACTTGCATGGTTACCATTCCAAGATTGCTCGTCAGATAATCATCAGAATATTATTTTAAGAGTTGTTTTTTAAATACAATCGCTACCAAACAGCCTATGCTAGCTGTAGTTCGTTTGTGCTAATGTTTTTAGCACCTTCAAATATTGTTCCTAGCCAATCTTCTCAGAATCTCCTTCTGAGCTGATATAACTTTGTTCGTTAAACTGGAAGTACTCCACTTCCTTCTTTTTAGGTTTTGCATGCATGTGTGTGCTTTATTTTAAATTTATAATTTAAAAAAAAAAAACTTGAAATTTAATTTAAATAAATATTTAAATAGAAATGTCAAAAAAAGTAAAGGCATATCATTTTGACATATAGTTAGTTATCAGCTGTTGCTTACGTAGCAAGCCAAGAATTCGCCTTGAATTTGATTATATGCCTAAAAAATAATAATACATGTATGTAAATACATACATACAACTTTTTCGCAAATTTTATTTTCAAATAAATTTAGCTTGGGTTACGATTTTTTAACATTTTTTTCACTATATTCATATTTCCTAAAAATGTATGCACACAATATGAAACAAGTAAGAAAGTATAGTCGGTCAAGGCTGACCATATGATACCCTACACCACAGTATTTAAAAACACATCATGCTTATGTGTCCATGTAAATATGGATTTATCTATGTTTATAAACTTCATGAAAATCGGCTTGAAAGTTTGTGAGAGGCAGAAATTGCCCCCTATCTCTCCTCGTGGCCCGATTTTTTTAAAAATTTAAACATTTTGTGTCCATATAGATATGGTTCTATCTATGTTTTAAATTTTATTAAAATCGGTTTGATAGTTTCTGAGAGGAAGAAATTTCCCCCTATCTTCCCTCGTGGTCCTACGATTCGGCCTATTTTCAATAGGCTTGGTCCTTGTGCCCATAAAAACCTATGACCCAAATTTCATCAAATTATCTCCATTATTGCGACCTGTACTTTGCGCACAAAGTTACATGGACAGCCAGCCAGCCGGACGGACATCGTTAGTTCGACTCAGAAAGTGATTCTGAGTAGATCGGTATACTTTGAGGTGGGTCTAGGACCACTATTTTAAGGCGTTACACACATCAGCACAAATGCATAATACCCTCTCCACTATTGTGGTGTGGGTTTAAAAACAATATGGGCTTACATACATTCATTCAAACATTTGTATTTTTTGAACCAATAATGTTGCGACTGATACATACATAAGTATAATGCTCAAACGAGAACGAAACTGTAGAATACATGAATGGTTTGTACTTAAATTTTCGCGTTAATGATTGAAACGACTCCATCATACATGTTGCAGCTAAATCAACATTATATCGCACAGAGATGCCAACTATTCAATGGCAAAACGTGCCGACCGAGCAGTCAAAAAGAGCTAAAAAGTGCTAGATTTAAAAATCAAACATTGTTCTGTTTTAAATCCATTTATTATTCATTTTTGTACTTTAAACTCATTTACATATATTACAAAATTTAAATATACATTTAAATGTTTAATAAAATTACTACTTAAAAATTGTACACAAATATTTACATTACAATTAATAAAATTAAAAATATGAACAGTCATTTTCAAAAAGTGTTAAATTTTCTTCTTCTTCTGGCCATATGTTTGTTTTTATGTAATATTTTGACTTTTTATACGTTTCATTGGAATTTATTTTTACAAACACGCTTGCTGGCAAATCGTAGCTTGAACAGCATGCGCTACTGCTTTGTAAGCCATATTTTATATGAATTAAACTGTTTACAGTATTTAAAGCCATACGGTTTCTAATTTTATTCTTAAAAAAATTCATAGCACTGAATGCTCTTTCCACCTCCGCATTAGAGTATGGATATGATAACAATTTTAAAACAAACAATGACAACTTTTGAAAAGGGTTTTTATTAACCGAATTCTTGAATTGATAGACCTCGATCCAAAATTGATCGGTTCTTTCTAAATTTTTCCACTGGTATAATTTTAAATTTTTTAAAGAATTTTCCAGTTCTTCAATTTCATTAACATCATCTTCAAATTCTTTTATTACATTTAAGGCATTTTCTGGATTACACAAAAAAACATTTTTTACGCTAAATGCCGAAATTTTTTCTAACAACTTAAAATTGGTTGGAAGTTTTGCCCTAATTTCATATATTAGAGTTTTTACGAACTGTATTAAATTCTGTTTAATAATATATTTATCTGATTCAGTTATATGAGAATCATCACAAGCCTTCTCAAAACTATATCCGAGGTAACAGTTATTATTTATTATAGATTCAAGTTCTCCAGATATATAATCGAAGTCATCTGTTGGTATAATGATTTTATTTGTTAGGCTTTGTAATAAATGAAATAAATCAGTAAATAGCTTTGCATGATCAGCAAATTGTGCTTCAAATGCTAAATTTACTTTCTGGACTTCAGAAAGAACAGAACCTAAAAAAGTTATATATAAAAAGTTTTTTTGATCATTATACATAGTTTTTAATAAAGACGTTTCGAAGGATATATCGTTAACCATATTGAAATGAGTTTTGAGCTCAAGCCACATTGATAAAATTGTTTTTATGGCTTTCTCGATTGAAAGCCATCTTGTAGGAGCCGCTAAGGGAATTTTATTTGCATTATCATTATCATTATTAATTAATTTAAATACCCTGGCATAGGCTTTCTGTCTTATGGAAGAACAAGAAAACCAATTGTGTGTTTCTTTGACTAGAAAATTTATATTTTGCGGAAAACTTTTTGCTGTTGCAGCGCAAACAGCTAACTGAAATGAATGGCACACACATCTTACCAAAATTAAGTTTTTTAAATTATACTTTGCCTTAATTTTTGCATATAATCCGTTATGCACTCCTGTCATTACAGCAGCGTTGTCTGCTCCAATGCCTAAAAGTTTTTTGATGTCCAAATTATAAAGATTTATGAGCCGCTCAAGCCCTGAAAGTAAATTATCAGCATTACCGCCATTTAGATCAATTAATCCCAAGAAAGTTGTAACAAATTCATTTCTTTTGTGACTATAATAACGTACTACAACACCCAACAATTTTTCTACCGATATATCGGTGCCTAAAAAGTAACATTAAAAAAAATTATATATTTTGACACATAATTTCAATATTTTTTACCAATATATAGTACCTTCATCCAATATTAAACTGAAATATGACAATCTCAGGTCCTTAAGAAGCTCGTCAATAAAGTGGGGAGCTAATATATTATTTATAATATTGGCACACTTTGTACGATGCAGTGCTAAATTACCTGCCTTGCTGTCTGCAAATGTTTTACGACAAATTTCGGAAAGGTGATTCATTGCTAAAAATGGTGTATGTACTGCGGTATATAAAGCAAGATTTGCGTGTGCAATTTGCGTTTCTGTCGGAACATCTGGCGTAAAAGATATATCTGGTTGGGATAGTACAACATCGTTAAATGGCGCCATACATTTCTTATGTTTTTGAGTCTCCGAATGACGTACTAAATGAAAATGTTTAGCTTTTATTATTGAATTGCAATATAACGCTTTAGCCGGATCTTTTGTTGGTTTAATCCATTTTTTAAACACTGGATTCGATTCCCAAGCCTTTATATACTTTTGATCATTGTTCTCCATTTTAACTATTTTTAAGGAACTGTCTTGTGCTTTGGAAAATACTTTTTAATCTGTTTATTTTTCAGAGTTTTTATTTTTTGAAATTTTCTTTTGCGCTTAAAACTGCTTTGTAAGAACTATGTACATATGTGGTTAAAAAGGTGATTTACAAATTTCAATTCTTAATGCAACCTACATACATACATAGTTGGAAAAAAGAGTATCTAATTTACAAAAAACATTGTTGCAAAAAATGTATACACATATATAAATGAACCAAAGACGAAACAAGAGGGTAAAAACGGGATTATTTACAAATATATGCAAAAAGTGTCAAACGTACCAATATCACGTTTGAAAAGAGCCGGTGTTAGCTCTTTTTTAAAAATAGAGCTATCGGGAAAAATTACGTGTCAGAAGTATTTGAAAAGAGCCAAATTTAGCCCCAAAATAGCTAAGTTGGCATCCCTGATATCGCATTTGAAAACGAATATTGCAAGAATGATGCGAACACCGCTTCGTTTCCTTGCGATGATCTGCAGTCAAACAAAAAAAAAAAAAAAAAAAAAAAAAATTACAAACGTTCATGTTCGATGCGAGTACAAGAATTCAAACTGATTGTTTGAAATGAGCTCGTTACTCCAAAATCATTTTTGTTGTTTAACAAAAACGGTTTGAATTATAACAATTCAGAGAAAATGATTGAATATACTTAAAATTTTAGTATTCGTTGCAGTTCTCTGCATCAGGCCACTGGCCAGTACTGATGCATATATTCGTCACTGTTGACGTACTTTTTAGCTTAAATAAAACACGATTCATCTAATTCAATTCTCATACAAATTTTTGTTTTTTATTTAAAATAAAATTCAATATTTAAGCAAACGGGAGATTGGCGGAAATTATGATTTTTCATACAATGATCGATGATGAATTCCAATAAAGCTTGATGTTAAGTAGAGTATTTGCTCCACAAATCACTGTTAGGCCCATGACAATTTTTGATAAGTAACTCCAAAAATAGAAGGCTTTAAAGCATACATGCCTTTAATTGAAAATGTTTGGCAGGCCAGGGATGTTAAGCTACCAAATAAAAATTTAATAACATTTCACTTCTCATCATAGAATCTGTTGTACCCTTAATGTTCAAGGTGGCCACTGTATTGTTAACATCTTCAAGTATATGGCGATAGGCTTCTTGCAGTACTGGCACATTTTTTATAATTTAAATTTTTTTTTATAATTTAAATAAAGTAGAACCACCTTCCAATGTTGGGGGAGCTACTTCACAATACCCACGGTCAAAGTAATGAGCACGGAATGCTTGCATTACAGCAGAAAACATTTTTAAAATTTTCGAAGTATTTTCGCTTCTTATCATAATATGACGATTATCCAACTGAACATCGGGATGAGCTTCTTCATTGAGAATATTTTCAGCACCGCCAGCAGGAGGCAAACCAATTAATTCCCAGTAATCTACATGCAATTCATGTCCACCTGGTGCATAAAACAAATAAATGAGTTTCTACAACATTGTTCACGAAACAAAACTTACCGATTTTCCTTCTGGCACAGGTGTTAGTGTACCAAACAATTGCACCAAACATTGCAAAAATCCGTAATGTTATAAAAAATTAAACGTCTTAAACGATGTGCCCAGCCATAGATTTTAACGTTTCTGTCAATTTTCGACACCTTAAACTATGCGAATATTTAAACGGGCTTAACACTAGTTTTTTGAAGTTTAATCATGAGCAATTATCGACAAAAGCAAATTACATGAAAACTTTAATTAATATGTGCGACTTAAATTTAGACCATAACATTTTTATAAATTTGCAAGTTGAATCATAAATATAAAAACCATTTGCATGTAAATAAAAAAATTATACAAGCAATAAGTTAATAAAATTTATCATAAAGTTTAACTGATTTTCATCACTATTTTAAATTAAATTCAGTGCTCTAGTGAAGTGTTTTAAGTGAATAATAAAAATAAAGAAATATGTCTGGTCGTGGTAAAGGTGGTAAAGTTAAAAGCAAGGCAAAGTCTCGTTCAAATCGTGCTGGCTTGCAATTTCCCGTCGGCCGTATTCACCGTTTATTGCGTAAAGGCAATTACGCTGAACGTGTTGGTGCCGGAGCTCCAGTCTATATAGCTGCAGTTATGGAATATTTGGCTGCTGAAGTTCTAGAATTGGCTGGTAATGCAGCTCGTGACAACAAAAAGACCAGAATTATTCCTCGTCATTTGCAATTGGCCATCCGTAATGATGAAGAATTGAACAAGCTGTTGTCTGGTGTCACCATTGCTCAAGGTGGTGTTTTGCCAAACATTCAAGCTGTACTTTTGCCCAAGAAAACAAAAAAGAAGGCTTAAGATATTACTCGAAAAAAGAAGAAAAATACTATATGACCATCATCGCATATCAATTGAAAAACAACAATTGTTTCTATCACAAGACTCACAGAACTAAACTAACCAGAACTACCAGGGTAAATAACGATTTCTTAAATATTTCGCCATCACGTATTTTATATTCATTAAATATAAGATTAACGGCCAATTTCACCAAGTTCAGTTCAAACGAACTTGTAAATAAGTTCCAGTTATCAATATGTTTTGACATGGTGAAATTGGCCGTAAGGCTAAAATTTTTACGTAATTTATTTTAAACTACACATTTCACTTTGTAATTTCTGGGAATCTCTATCCATTTTCTAGATTTTTTTAATTGTCGGGCTATTCTTCCTTCCACATTTTTAATTTTACTTTTCGCAATATCAATTAATTCGACTTGCGTATTAAGTGAACTAAATCCCTCCTAATTAGTTATTACCAGGGCAAGCTTAAAATGGCACGAAAAATGGTTAAAAATGGCTGGCAAAATGGCACGAAAAAGTATAAAAAATGGCACAAAATAGCAAAATTAACTGGCAAAAATAAACATGTTGTTACTTAAGAAACATTTATTTTATTAAGTTTTGGTTGTAAAGTACAATACATAGCATGTTTCTTCGAATTGTCAAAAATAAATTTCGTGTTGTCGCATAAGCAGTTTAATAAATGAAAAACACTCTTTCGACATCGCAAGATGTAACTGGAGCATAATAGTTCAGATGGAGGAATTTGGTCAATAAATACTTCCGTCTCACTTTCATTTAAATTCGAGTAGTCCACTTGCAAACAACGATAAGTTAAAAAAACAAAATTCTGAGAAAATCGATAAAAACCGTTTTTTAAATTAAATTGCCATATGGCTTATCATAATGAATAATTAACCAGAAATTGCGTGTAATTTACGGGGTTTTGTACGAGATAGATAATGACTTGAAGGCTTTTAAAAAAACAAGTGAAATGGCGGCTTTTACAGAATTTTTTTTTTAACTTAGCGGTGCTTGCAAGTGAACCACTCACATATATTATTTCTTACTTTAATTAATCTTGTATTCCGGTATTACGATCTAAAACTTTTTTTTGCACTTTTCAACAATATCTTTTTACTGACATCTTTAATATTTTCCTTAGGACTGTCAATTAAGTCTTAGCTTTCATTTATAGAAAGCCCTTTTGTTTGAAATTTCCCTTTTTTCGCAACATTCATTAAGCATTTCGAATAGATTCTGCCCCATACTTGCTAAGGTTATTTAAAAATGTATTCTAAGCTGGACCAAAAATGGCTTTTTAACGAAATAATTGAAGAAATGGCAAAAAATGGCATATGCCATCAAAAACTTGCCCTGTACCCATGTTCTGTAACTTTAGTGAGAACTTTTTGCATCGAAAAGATGTGAAATAAAATATTCCATCGTTTCTCGAAAAGTGAGAAAAATGTGTGTCTGTAACTCATGTCGAAAACTATCAAAAGAGATTACGTCGTTACGTTATAAATGTCATAATATTGCACTCGAAGCCGATGTGACATTGCAGACGTTCAGAACGCCAGTAACACATATCGTTGACGGCGACCAAAATTTACTTAAATTGAAAATTTTTCAACGACGGCGGCGAAAACACAACCGTCGGCTAAACAAAATTCTGTAAAGTGCGACTTTAATGTTTGTTGTTTGCAAACGAGTTTTTAAAAAATTCGTAAAATATTAAAAGCAAAATAATAAAACAATGAAAAATGTGCCAAGAATAAAATATTATTATTATTATTCTTTGCATTTTGCATTTTTAATTGTTTTTTAGTGTTAAAATTTTTTCTCGCCCCATTTTTATTCGTGAGTTTATTTTACAGTTCAAAGCGGGAACTTTTCTCACCAAAATGTTACAGACACACTTTTTCTGTAAATTGGCTTACGTGACAGCTTGTACTCGCCAAAAAAAAGTTACAGACACAGTTAAGTGAGAAAAACAGCTGTTTGTTTCAATTTATGGCATTTTTGTTTCATTTCACACATTTCAACATTTCTCGACGCGACAGTTACAGAACATGGGCACTGGTTATTACTTATTAGTTATTACTAGGGATGCGATTTCCATGCAAATGCATGTTTTTTTGTCGATAGTCTAAGATCGATGTTGACCAATTATCTTTCCGAATCACTAAATTTGGGTTTAAATGGCTTCGATTTGTTTTTGCATATTTTGCTTAAAATGCATATTTTGGTTTTAAATGCATATTTTTGCATATTTCAACATTTTTGAGTTCTTCAAAAAATATCCATGTAAACACAAAACAATCTTCCAAATCAAAAAATGTTTTTTTTTGGAGCTCTGCTTAAAATACATGATTTTCAAGATTTCGACAAAAGATCCTTCTAAATTTAACCAATGCAGCACCTTACATGGCTAAGGATGAAAATGGGCTTAAAATATTTGGTCCAAAACTGTTACATGTTACTTGCTTGGCACATGAGTTACACCGAGTTGCAGAGTTAACAAGATGGGGAACCTGGCTAGATGCTGTAGAATACTATTCAAAAAACTGAGTAACTTATGAATGATATTTTAGAACTTTTTGCTACCGATGCTTATGCAATTAAAAAAGTAAAAGATCAATTAGCATTTGTATTTTTCAAGTATGGATATATTGGTGAAACAATAACTAAATTGGAGTTCACTTAATAGTCAGCTCAAATTGATATTGCTAGAAAGTAAAATTAATAATGTTTAAGGAAGAATATCCTAACAAATTAAAAAAATCCAAAGCATTTTGCAAAAAAAAAAAAAACAAAGGTTTTCAAAAAATAAAACAAATTTCAACCATTTTAGATCTGGAATCAAATGTGGGATCTAAAATTTGAAAATATATGTTAAGGCTATAACTGAATTGGTATCCTTCAAGTATGCTCCTATAACTTCGGTTATCGTTGAGAGTTTATTTTCCATGTACAAAAGTGTTTTACGTCCGAACAGGTTTATACTTTTGATAATATAAAAAAGAATTTATTTATTTATGCAAACAAACGTTTAAATTAGTAATTTAAATTAAAGTTTCGTTCACAATAGGCAGCAACATTTTCACTGGTGTTCATAATAGAGCAACAATTTTTTTCGCGACCACACACATTTTAAATAAACAAACCGCTTACAGTTTATCATGGCAATGATGTTGAACTGCTCGATAACACGCGATCTCTGGAACTGGCCCTACTGGTCTATAACGATGGTTCCAAGATGGGCAAAAGAGTGGGTAGAGGCAAACTGGCTGAGGTACAATCGCATATCGAGAGATATATGTATATTTACGGACAGCAAGGCTGGAATTGCAGCTCTGGCTGGTGTCTTCACGACATCTATGTTAACAGTGGAATGCCGGATGTCTCTAAATGAGATCGCGGAACATTCCAGTATAACGCCGACATGGGTACCAGGACGCAGTTGATGCCTGGGTAACCAAACTGCGGACGATCTGGCCAAACAGGGCTGTCTCTTGGACGACATGTTCGTCGACGGCCTGATTGGCATTTCAATGGCCTGCTGCAAGACTCTCATCAGACGAGAGTCGTACAGAAGGGCTCAGGGGAGATGGCAGGAGGAGCATACCTGCTTGATGGCCAGGACTCTATGGCCTGGATATGACGCTGCCAGAACGCGCGTGCTACTTGGTCTCGGTAGGGACCGGATGAGGGCAGTGATATCGGTCATTACGTGTCACTGGGTGATGGGGACTCATGCTTGAAGAATGGGTCTTGATTACAATGACTACTGTAGAAGTTGTCATGATGTGGAGGAAGAGGAGACGGTGTTTCACTTTCTCTGCCAATGCCCCAGTCTGGGGAACATTATGTTTAGGCATTTTGGGAGACCGGAATTGCCATGTCTGGACGATGTGTTTAATGTGGGACTGAGATCGATCTCTCTGTTCTGCAGGGAGTCGGGGTGGTCCGAGGCTACAGTGACCTCTGGGGAATAGTCTGGTTAACACTGATTGACTCTTGTCACTGGCTAAAAGTATCACAAAGGGACCGCTATGAGGACCCAAGCCGTCGTCGTGACGGTTGCCCTTTGAACCTAACCTAACCGTTTACAAATTATGCCCAGAACAATATTAAGTATTTATTATAAATTGTTGAAAAATTTTGTAAAATTTTCATTCAAAAGTAAATAAAATTATTATAAACGTCATAAACAATTTCATACAAATTGTTGCTGAAGTAGTTGATTCAACTTTCAAAAAAAACTTTGATTACATTTTTGTTTGAAAAATGAAAGGAAAATATGTGAAATGCTTTGGCAAGCAATAAGATAGAAGAAAAAATTGTTGCTCTGTACCTCAATTCTGTAACTTTTTGAATTTAACTACCGATATTGTTAATTAACGAGAAATCTCGGTTACTTTAACGAATTTGTTATTCTGTATTTTAAATAAACAAATATTTTTGTTTAGAAATATTGACGACAAATATCGGTAAAAATATAAAAATGTCAAAGTGAAAAATTTTTAAAATTAATAAAAAAATACAAAATAAATTTACTTTATTGCATTTATTTTAACAGAACATGAATGAAAACGCGTAAATATTGATTATATTTCTTAACAAATATGTTGGTTTTAAATCGTTTTTATACATAGCGAAAAATTTCCAGATGACTGAGCCACTCTAGCACAACATTCTGCTCTTACTTTTTATACCTGCACTACTGTATGTGAAGAGGGTATTATGTGTTTGTACGAATGTGTGTAACACATTTAAATAAAGGTTCTGGTTCCGATTGACTCAGAATCAATGTCAGAATCCATTTAACGAGGCCCGTCCTGCTATCAGGATGGCTGGTTGTCTGTCCAAGATAACCTTGTGCGCAAATTACAGGTCGCAATTTTAAAAATAACTTTTTAAAATTTGGCACATATGCGTTTATTGTCACAAGGTCGAAGCCTTTTTATAATGGTGAGAAGCAGTTATTTAATTTTTATAGCCCACATGAAAAGTTCTTTCCGGAATAGGGTTTTGTGCCTATTAATAGCCATCTTGTTTTATAGACATTTGAGTTGAATAAGATCCAAAAATATTTTGTCGCAACCTGCATAAATCAGCAGAACAAATTTAATTAGGATCGGTCCATATTTGACCACAGCTCCCATACGAATACACTAATAATGGTAGATAGATACTTAGATAATATTTGGCACAAAAATGTCTTATGTGAATATTAACCTCACAACATACTCTTTTTGGCGGAAACATGATCGCCCAAATACTGCAATGAAGAGTCGGACTTTATCGACTATACTTTCTAACTTTTTTTGTGTTAAAAATTGACTACTTTCTCTATATTTTTAATCTGTTAACAGTACATTTATTGTCGTTATTATTTAACAAGATCTTTTTTTGTGTCGTTAGCTACCGACATTTTTTGCCGATAAAAATTGTTAAAATTTCATTACAGAATAGCTCTTAACGACAATTTTCGTTAGCTAACGAATTTTGACTACTTAACGACAATTTTTTGTCGTTAAAAAGTTACAGAATTTCAGTACTGGTTGTGAACAAAGCTCAAGTTAAAAAAAATATTGTACCTTTTAAATAAAATTAAAAAACACCTTTTTATTGAAAATGTTTAGTTTTAAGTGCATATTTTTTATTTTTTTAATGCATATTTTGGAGTTTTTAGTGCTTTAAAATCTCATCCCTAGTTATAACATATCGTAAAATTCTGGATTTTTAACCGAGGTTATAATATACATACATACATACATATCAGAGAATAGCTTTTTGCAATTGAAAAAAAATCGCATTTAATTAACGACAACAAATACACACGCTTACGGTCATACAGTCAAACTCGCGCAACCGCAAATATTCGCTGCTGGTTTGCAGTCATTTAAATAACGCACATCGTGCTTTGTTATCTATACAATCGTTGCCTTCGTTTTTTTTTATAAAGATTCTAAGTGTTCTGAGCGCAAATGATTGTTTGGTAAAGAAACAAAAAATACAAACGAAAGAGCCAGAAATCAAACAATCATTACTCATGTATTTATGCAGCATTAACTATGTAGTACAAGAAAAAAAATTTAAATGAAACTAAACACACATACTTATGTAGGTACACACAATTTCCATAGAAACAAAAAGTACAGTAGTAGTAGTAGTAGGTACCCTGCAAATAATAGGACCAGTCCAAACACGCGTGTAAAGAGTAGTCCACAAGGGACCAGGACTAGTCCACAACTAACCCAAACGTATGGAAAAAACCTGGTCTATTTAACATTACGATGTCCTAGGAGAGGACCATATAACCCACCTTTGGACCACTTAGGAGTAGTTTTAAAACTACTCCATGGTATACTCAAGAGGATTAGTTTTGAAGTCGTTTAAAAACGAAAGCATGTCGTTAAAAAACGAAGACATGTCGTCTCACTACAAACACTTTTTAACAATGACATGGTCCATGCTTGCATTACATCGGACCAGTCCATGGAGTAGTCCATTTTCATCAAAATGGATCAGGTGGTCCAATTTTATTTGCAGGGTACAATGTATTTTTGTTATTGTTGTTTTTATTGTTGTTAATTTTGAAAAAGCGTCTCATCGTTGTTTATTGTTGTTGTTGTTAATGTAAACAAAAGAATAGAGAATGTGCTCTTTTGAATTTACTCAGTTGTGTTATATTGCGTGAGCAACAAAAATGCAAATAAAGCACTTTCAATAAAAAAAGAATAAATGAAAATATCAAATGTGTACGAAAGGAAAAAAAAATTACCAACGTTGAACCAAAGACTATAAATATATAAAGATGTTGCACTTAGTACATTTGAAATTTTAAAAAATTTTGTGCTTCTTAAAGATGAGGGGGGGAAGTAACAAGAAAGCAAAAACTTCGTGCTCACATTCAGAGAACTAAAGAGAGCAAGAAACCACATGTATTAATACATACACATGTTTGCTGTTTTTGCCAGCCAAAGTGTGTGTGTGTGTGTGTTTGAGTTTTTTTTTTCGTTGAAACCGGTTTTTGGTATTTTTTTTTAATTGATTTCGTTTTGTTTTCAAACAATTTATGTGCAAATAACCTACGTAAGAGCGAATGCGACCAATTGCGTAATTGTAGGGCAGCAGTATGTGTTTTATTTTTGTAAAAATTAAACTATATCGATTTGCACCGAATTATAATTCCATTTTTTAGATTATTTAATTACGTACTTACCATGTGTGTATGTATATGTACATTAGGGCGGGTTGATTTGTATGGATGAAAAAAAAAAATTAAAAATCGTATAGCAAAAACGTAGTATACATAAAATTCTAAGAAAATTCTCCGAAGAAACCATGGGTCTAAAATAAAATCCTAATCCGCGCCTCTCGACTTGAACATTTTTTTACTTGGCTGAAAATTTTTTTTAATGTAAAAAAAATTTTGAGTGTAAAAAAATAAAAAGTGTAAAAGAACTACGTTACTAAACAATTTTATTCAAAAAATTCGATTTCTTTTTGGAAAAAACTATTTTTTAAAAATTTTTTTTTTTTGCAAAGGCGGCCATATATATTTTCAAGTCAAGAGGCGCGGATTATGATTTTATTTTAGACACATGGTTTCTTCGGAAAATTTTCCTAAAATTTTATGTAGATTACGTTTTTGCTATACGATTTAAAAAAAAATCGACCCGCCCTAGTATACATATATCAAACGAATTTAAAAATAAAAAGAGTGTTTGTTTCTTACTATTTACTATGAGTATTTATTGATTTTACGTATGAGCTCTTTACAAGTTTAATGGTTTAAAATTTTAACTTTTTCAGTACTTGATAATTTGTATTTGTAAGTTTCCCATGTGGAATGCTTCCGTAATAATAATATGAACTAGTAAATTAAGCATCTCCATCCTGTGTTTATAACATACGTCATTCTCCTCAAACCAAAAAGAATAAATTGAATTTTTGGTACAACTCACGCATTGCTCAACAATACATTTTTTTATGCCTTTCATTTCTTTATTTTGTAAAAATATTTTTTCAAAGACAAAAAAATAAGTCAGAGGGGGCAAACAAACCTCCAAAGTGGGATTCTTTTTGATAATTTTTTGCATGAATAAACTTTTCTGAAGGATATGACAAAATTTGCGCTGGTTTTATTATATCCATACGGCACTTAACGCATGATATTCGTTGTGCTAAGTAACCAACAAAATATCGACTCGATGTTAATTCTATTGGCACATTGTTGGATGTAAAAGAATCACCATCTTCATTAAAATAATCTTCATTTTCATTGTATATACATATCTGCGATTTCTATTTCAGGGGTGTGAGTACTCTCTGATGTACTGCCAGTACTTTGAGTATCATCTAAAAAAACTCGATAGCTACTTTGACTGTTTTAATAGTAAAAATTTCCATGATCTCAACCCGCTGAAGCGTGGGTTAAGGCTTAATAATAAAACTTGGGAAGTACTGCAAGAGCTAGTTTCGTACATACGGCAAGTTGAATATTTCGGTAACAAAATATTCTGCATCAGTGGACTAATCGAAACCACCAGTGGTATATTATCGTTAACTGAGGAAATGTTACAAGAAAATTCTAATGTACTTACCATTTTAACCAGCCATTTTAACCAAGACCCATTAGAAAACGTATTTTCATATGTACGCGCCAAAGGTGGCCATTGAAAAAACCCTTCTGTTCACGAATTCAACATCGCAATGGCCAAGCTTTTATCTTTAAAAATAATGCAATTTAGTTCCTCAAAAAATTGTGCAGATATTTTTTCCACTTGACTTTCAAAACATTTTAGAAGTTAATGACAGTGTATCACCCAATAATACGACCCCCTTAATAGATATCGCAGATATATACCAGGAAAATGAAGCATATTTTGATGAAAGTGCCGACAGCTTTAACTTTGTGAATGTGTCAATAGAACTTACTTCTAGTCGATATTTCATTGGCTACATAGCGCAACGAGTATCCTGCACTAAATGCCGAATGGATATGATTAAACCATCTCAAATTTTAACATACCCATCAGAAATGTATATCCATACGAAAAACTATGAAAATTAATCTGATTTTGGAAGTTTATGTTCACCCTCTGATTTGTTTTTCGAAATATGCAAATTAACATAAAAGTTTTCGAAAATTTATTTTTAAAGAACAGAGCAATGAAACACAAAAAAAAAAGTTGTTATGGAGCAGTGCGTATAATGTACTAATATTACCATTTATTCGATTTGGTTTGACGAGCAAAATGATTGTTACAACCATCGATTGGAATTTTTAAATTTGCTTATACTGGTATTACTAAGAAAGCATTCCTCTTGGGAGACATATAAATACGAAACTTCGAATGCTGAAAAAGCTAAAATTTTAAAACATTAATAGGTATGTACTTGTCGTATTACTCGTCATTATAATCCTATCGTTAATAATTTTGTAGATATAATTATGCTTTTGCTGATCCGTGTACGAGGCTATGTCATCAATATAATTATTTGTCTGAATTTGTTGATTATTATTTAAGTTGTTTAAGTTGCTGTAAAATATAACACTTTTTACATAAATAAATAAAAATAAAAGTATAACATGCGAACAATTTTAATAATATGGCTTTGATTTTATTGGGTTTCATTCTATATATTGTATGTAGCGAAATCCACATATTTTTTTGTCCTATCCTAATCCCGCGAAGCTCTTCGCTTGTCTGCAGAGTATCTAACGGGAATCAAACCCGAACCCCAGCGCTGATCGACTAGCTCACTACCCCGGTAGGCTAGTTGGTAGTGCTTATTGCTTTATCTTGTAAAAACATTTTTGCAGACCTTTAAAAGAATTTTACAAACTTCAAAAAGTAAGACGGAAGGAGCACACAACTTCCAAAGACTGAATCTGTTGCATAATTTGTGATAATAATTTGTTGTAATAATAAATAAAATTGGATTTTTCGGCGGAAACGATTTAATAATTTTTCAAATAATACAATTTTAATAAAAATAAAATTGAAAGAAATTACGTTCATACACATCAAACTGGTGGCAAGTTTTTATGAAAATTAAAAGTATTTTGATTACACTACGTGACAATTTTTTGACCAAATGCATTTGACACCCAATCTTTGTGTAAAATTTTCCGCTGAATCCGAGTATGAAATCAGAATTGTCAAAAGTAGAACAGTTTTTGAGATATTCCAAAATAAGCGTTTTTTGTGTTATTAAAAAAGATGATGTGAGTGATATGCAAATATCCAAAACACAAAATTTTAGCCTATTTCAATACGAACATTTTGGACCCAATAGGATCCACATCGGTGCAAAAATGACAAAGTTACAGAAGATTAATTGAATTAACCCACGACAAATAAATATACAAAGCTAAATTTTTAGTAACAATAAATATTAAAAATTGCTTGAAACTATTGAATTTCTATGTGGGTTAATTTACTAAATCTTCTGTAGTTTTGTCATTTTTGTACCAATCTATGTCTTGTTGGGCGCAAAATGTTCATATTAAAATAATCTAATGTCGCATGTAATAAAAAATTAGGATTTTTAAATCATTGGTTTAAAAAAAATAACTTGAATAGAGCAAAATTGAACAAACTCATAAAATTTTCAATGAAGCTTGAAACTTTGTCCACTGTAACTCTGTCATTTCTTGACCAATATTCACAAGCAATCCATGGTTATTTCAGAAATTTTATAACCTTTCCCTTAAAGGAAAGAATTACAATTTTGGAAGATATTTGCATTTCAGTCACATCATCTTTTTTAAAAACGCAAATAACGGTTATTTTGGAATATCTCAAAACTGTTCTACTTTTGACAATTCTGACTTCATATTTGGATTCAGCGGAAAATTTTACATAAAGATTAGGTGTCAAATTCATTTGGTCACGACTTTGTTGAAATTTTGTCACGTAGTGTTATCATCAAATTCACATTGAACCATACTTGTTTTTTATATGCCTACAATTGTTTAAATTTAGACAATAACAGCATTTGAACTTCGGTGCGAATCGATAAAATTTCATCTGTACAACAATAAAACACATATTATTGCCCTACAATTAAAATCTGTCACATTTGGCTTAACGTAGGTTATTTGCACAGAAATGGAATGCAAACAAAACATCTTTTATTATTTAAATGTGTTTTCAACGAGAAAACCAGACTTCTTTTAGTTTGTTTTTATTTTTTTTAATGCAATGTATACACATACAAACACACACACACTCGTGTGCACATACATATACGCTGATAAGTGAGAAAAGTTCTCTGAGAGTAATAATAAAGACTGTAATTTACTCTCACAAGTGGATTTAGCCGCTAAATCCACCAGAAAAATTAATATAGAGAGAAAAATGCGTGAACTTTGTATGGTCGTGCAATATCTTTATAAATCTATAGTCTTTGGTTGAACTTTGTTTTGCATGTATAGAGTTATTGTAAATTTTAGCGTATGAATAAATGCACAAAAATAGTGAGATTTGAGGTTCTCTGATACATATCTAGTGTTAGTAAGCTTATGGTTACTACAATTGGAGTCGTGAACGGTGACCGAGAAAATGCGACACAAGCCGAAATGACGCCAAACGAATAAGCTTTTTTCGTATAATTACACTAATTTTGACTAGTATTTTGAATAAAAAGAAATATTTTCAATTGCTACATACATACATATTAATTTGCACGAAGAATAAGTCTGGGCTGTTCGTGCTGGAAGAGTTTTATTCCTCAAAGCAGCTCTTATTTGCAAAGTACGGGAACGCTTTTCGTGCAAATTGTGGTCCCGAAGGCTCCCAAAGTAGAGTAAACAATCAGAGTTATTATTTACAAAGAAATAAGAGAAAAACATTGAAAAATATGTACATACAAACGTAGTAAACTTAACAAAATTAATTTACGTAGAGGTATTAACATTAAAATGCATTAAAGAAAAAAACTTGAAATTACGCTTAGCAATTTTCAGATGACAAATCTTTGTTTTTTGTGCTTTAAGTTCCTTGATTTAAAATTGCCAGGGTGTTCAATACAAGTTCGCACGGTGTCGAATTGGAGCCTTTTCTAAAAGTTCTTTTTCTATGTTTTCTAGAATGCCATTTCTTAAAGCTAATATGAATTCGCTGAACACTAATATGAAATGAATTTACTTTTCTTAATGCATGTCTTCACACAGAAAAAAATCAAGTTAAAAACGTCGAAAACAGGGTTGAGATAACATTTTTCGGTGGTGATTTTGCTTCATACGTTTTTCATGTTAATTCAACCTGATTTTACAATAACTGCGAACAACATTTTTTCTTTTGAAATAACTATAATTCATGTTAATTTAACATTGTAGTAAAGTTAGAGCAAAATGTAATTTATATTGAAATAACAATCGGAATCACGTTGAATGAAAGTTATTTCAAGTTGAAACAACGTGAATTTCATGTAGAATCAAATGGGTTTGAGTGTATTTTAACAGTGAAGTGAAGAAGCTTCAGATACAACATTTGCATTTATGTAAGAATAATTCAAAACACTTACCCTGTACACTGAACCAAAAATTTACCTAAATACTGCAAAATAGGGTGTAAAAATGAAGAAATGTAGGTCATTATACAACCTACTAATTTGGTATTCAAGTCTACGCCCGTTTTTCGTAAAAACCGAAAAATTTCGTAAATAGTTAATATGACTAAATTTTTCTTTTTTTTAACTTTAACACTTTCGTTATTTATGGTTAACATGTTAGTTAAATCTATTATAAATTTAGTCAAATTAACTAACGATTTTAGTTAAATATTATTAATTTTGACGAATTTGTATTCATATTAACTAATAAATGTTGTTTTTTTTAATAATTTTTTTATTCAAATTGACGAAAAATTATTTAAATTCACTTATAAATTTAGTATTTATAAATAACTCTTTTATTTATATTGAAGAATTATTATTCGCTTTAACTCCCCCCTTTTATTCGTTTTCTAAACCCCATCAGGAATTTACTTTTAATGGTAAACATAGTTTTTTTTATTTTGTAAACAATGAAAGAGTTCACATTATATATTAAATTTGTTCAATGTTTTCTAACTTAAAAAATTTTAGTGTTAAAAATTAAAAAAATCTATTAATTAAAAATTACAGATCTTGTAAACTCTTATTGTTTAAGAAATAAAAAAAACTATTTTTAACATCAAAAGTAAATATATAAATCTTTAATTTAAATAAAAACATTAGACTGTAAAATTACAAGGTAAAATAATTTATTATAAAAATTATATATAGTAATTGAAATATGTACATACAAACATATGTCTATTACATGAATAATACTTAAAAATACATACCTGATAGAAACTTTTTATTCCTATTATTGTTCAATTCTGTACACTACCAAATATTTTTATAAAATGACAAACTTTTCAGTTTTACTTTTCCCTTTTATACATTCCAGGTATACAGATCTGACGTCATATTCTTTATGACATTAATTGAAAAGTACTTCAATATGAATTATTTATTATTTTTTTCAATATGAATTATTTATTATTTTTTTATTTTTGCTCTAACACGGCCATCCTGTAAAATCATCGCTCTCGATGAATTCGAACTTTTTGTTTTCAAAACAATCATTTGTTTATTACAAAAAGATCAATATAAAATCACAAAAAAAAAACAAACAGTTTACAGAAACCACGAATTCATCATTCCAAATTCCACAGCAGTTATCTGTCCCCTTGTATAATTAACCACCAGATATACAGAGCTGTAAACAGAATCATTATTTCAGATGTTACTTTTTGAATCGCAACTCAGAGGCAATCTTAAGCTTGTTTGCAAATCAACACGTTATCACTTGAAAGTTATGACTCAGAGGCAATCTTAAGCTTGTTCAAAACTTCAACACCTAAACTGAAAGTTATGACTCAGAGGCAATCTTAAGCTTGTTCATGAATTCGATTCTTATTGATTTTTTTTAGAAAATTTTACCTTATATTAGTTATTAATATCCTTCTCGTCTTCACTGTCATTTAAAGGACGAATGACCTCCCTGGCTGCAACAATAAAAGTTTTTCAGTTTTCTTTCTTCAACTTATATCGATCATTGGGAAGGACACCAACTATTTCATAATGACCACGATAATACGGCTGTAACTTCGATTTACGCCTCTGGTTACTATAATAGATAACCTTTTGTCCAATTTTTAGTTGAGTTGGTTTGCATTTATTTTGATCAAATCTGATTTTCATTCTAGTTGTATTTAACTCTACTCGTACACTGGCAAGCTTCCGTATTTCTTCTACGTCGTCAAATTGTGGCTCAATTTCGAGCTCTGCTAATAATGCACTAATATCTGGAGTCCGTCCCGATATACCTGTTAATACCTCTAACGGAGAAAATCCAGTTGTTTTATTAACCATTGTCCATTCACCACATTTATCTAAATTAGTTCTTAATAAGTTAGCAACAGTGTCCACATATCGTTTCACTTGTCCATTAGCTCTACTAGCACCAGGAGCAATTAAATGATGTGTTATCCCCATAAACATGCAGAAGTTTTTAAACTCAGAACTAGTAAAATTAGTGCCTCTGTCACTTACAAGTTTGGCTGGAGCTCCAAATAGCATTACATAGTTATAAAACATGTAAACAGTTTCCGCAGCTGTAAGGGTTTTACAAGGGAATAAAACTGCAAATTTTGTAAAAGCATCAATCAAAATGAAAATATAACGATAGTCTCTTCCGTCAAATGGTCCCATAAAATCAGCATGAACCACATCGAATGGAATTGGCTTCTTTTCTATTGGGTGAAGTTCACACTGTTTCTTTCCAGACGGCCTTTTAGCCATCAGGCAAATTAAACAAGAATTCACGAACTTTCTGACATTTTTAGTCATATGCGGCATCCAAAAATGCTCTCGTATCTTCATAAGAGTCTTTTCCCATCCGACATGACAGTTTTCTTCATGGAAACGCGTCATTAATGACAATCGACATTGTTGAGGTACATAAAGTTTGTTAGTATTTTCCAGTTTTTTGTATAACAATCCGTTTTTGAGTTTGAACTGTGTTGATGTGTTGGTAATGCCACTTTTAATTTTCTCTATGATTTCGAAGGTGTCTGGATCATTTTGCTGCTCAATATGTAACCATGTTTCGGACAAATTCTCAATTTGATAACAAGATTTTATTGGCACATTTCGGCTAAAGTAATCTGCATGTGATAAAGTCTTCCCTTTTCGATATACAATCTCAAACTCAAAATCTTGAAGAAAAATCCACCAACGAGCAACGCGAGGAAGTAAATTCTTTTTTTCTTTTGTTGACTTTAAAGCGTTACAGTCAGTAACTAACAAGAACTTAACACCGATTAGGTAATGCCTAAAATGTTTCATCGCATTTACCACCGCAAGTGTCTCCAACTCATAACTATGATATTTTGTTTCATACTACTTAGTTGCCTGACTATAATAAGCAACTACATGCAATCTTCCATTAACTCGCTGAAATAAGATAGCTCCATATCCACTTGCACTTGCATCCGTATGCAACTCTGTTGGAAGATCAGGATTAAACAATATGGTCGAGATGTGAGTTGTTCTACTATGTAATTTTTTGCTGCTTGACATTCATTACTCCATACAAATTCCGTGATACAAGCAGTTTTTGCAGCAAATTCTGGTACGAATTTCCGAAAATAGTTCGCTAGCCCCATAAATTGACGTATTTGCTTAACATAACTTGGTGTCGGAGAACTCACTAACGCATCAATTTTGGTTTTGCTTGGTCGTATACCATCTCCAGATACTTCTCGTCCTAAGTACTCAATGGTAGTTTGAAGAAATTTACATTTATCCAAGTTTAAGGAAAACCCACTTCCAACTAATGCCTTGAGTACAATATCAAGCTTTTCAAGACCTTCATCAATGGTTTTGGATGCTATTAACACATCATCCATGTATACCAAAGCCAATTTGCCGCGTAACTCACCCTCAGCCCTCTGGAAAACAGCAGGTGCATTAGCGAGACCAAATGGCATACACAAATATTCGTAATGTCCATCGGGTGTGACAAAAGCAGTTTTTTCTATAGAATCCTCAGCAAATGGAATTTGGTGAAAACCAGATGCCATGTCCATGATGTAAAATATTTATTTCCAGACAATTCATTTAGTTGATCTTCTATCCTCGGCAAAGGATAGCGGTCCTTTACAGTTATTTTGTTAAGTGCTCTAAAATCTACACAAAGGCGATTCTGTCCATTTTTCTTCTTGACAAGAATCATTGGGCTTGCAAACGGTGAGTGGCTCTCTCTTATTATACCATTATTTATCAAATCTGCAATAATTTCTTTTGTTATATTCCGCTCACTGTGTGCTATCCTATATGGCCTAAAGATAATATTGGCATCTTTCGTTAAACGTATACTTAGGGATCCTGTAGTTACCCTTGCCGTAGGAAAACCCGCTATAAAGTGTTTGGAGTACTTATCTAAAACAACACCCAACTCCTTTGTACGAGGCTTTGACATACTACCAGCTGTGGTAACACTATTTTTGGTTTTGAGACAAAAAACTGACTTCCTGCGATGTAAGTACGATCCATTGGCAGTAACCGTAATTGTAAGGGTAGGATCTTTCAAAATGTCTTTACCAATAATAATTTCATTTTGTAAATGTTTTTTATCAATCAAATAAAGGCTAACCTCAACAGTAAGGTCTTCAAATTCTACAAATATTTCAAGACTCTCATATAGTAAAATAGGTTCTCTCCAAATACCTTGCACAGACAGTAAATTTGTAGTTCTTTTCGCAGATATTTTTTCAGCAATGTCAGATCTTATCAACGAACAATCAGATCCAGTGTCAAGAAGACAACGATATAATTTTCCCTTAATAACCACTGGGGTGTAATTATCTGATACCAACGAAATCTTGCATAGATTTATTTGTTTTCGGTTAGCTCGATGTTTAGCCCAGCAGGTTTGTTCTTCGTGTCCAGATTTTCCGCAAAAAGAACACTTAAATTTGGTTTCTATGGATATGCTTGGTATTTCCTGTACAACCAATTCGTTTGTCTTTTGTTTCCCCGTGCAATGAGCTCTAATATGACCCTTTTTGCCACATCCATAGCAACGTTTCTCATCCTCAACGCCCCTACGTTTCAATGGATTAGGTAACTTGTCCTTTTTCTCAATATTGGATACTGGTTTATCCTCTTGCAAACGGCGTGTTCTATTTTCAACTTCTCTCAAAGGTTTTTCACGAATCGAAGACAAATGATTGATCAAACTTTGCACAGTTGATGGCATAACAAATATAAGAGAATTTCTCAAACTCACCTCACTAATGCATCCGATGACCATTTTGACCATTTTGTCTTCTGGAATTTCAAAAGGTAATTGATTAATTTGACAAACCTTTTCCATTACGAACTCCGTATAGGAAGCATATTCATTGCTTTCTGAGTTGGCAACCTTCCTGAGTTGTGTAATAATGTCTGCACCATTAGAAAAAGCGTTTATCAAAGAAGCACGTAAGTCCGGCCAGCTATAAAGTTGATATCCGTACTTATTGAACCATAATTTTCTCTCCCAGGCAGAGAAACTTGTATTCTAGGCAAAATGTCAAAATTCCGCAAGCCGTCTCGTTGTACCCTTGCATCAATATCCGTGCACCACTTCTGATTATCATCGCGGGAGTGATCCGGATCAAAACTCGGAAAACCCACCAATGCGTCGGTTGATTGTGACCTTTGTGTGGATTAAAAAATTTTATTAATTGCCTCCATCGTAATTACAAAATTGTTAGATCTCGACTCTGAACTTTCCTCCTGCAGATTCAAATTTTCCGGAATCTGACCTTTTAGATTGGAGTCATCTTCAGCCAGCTTCACAATAGAGTGCGGTGTAGGCTAAATTTATCCCACTTCTGATGATAGAAACTTTTTATTCCTATTATTGTTCAATTCTGTACACTACCAAATATTTTTATAAAATGACAAACTTTTCAGTTTTACTTTTCCCTTTTATACATTCCAGGTATACAGATCTGACGTCATATTCTTTATGACATTAATTGAAAAGTACTTCAATATGAATTATTTATTATTTTTTTCAATATGAATTATTTATTATTTTTTTATTTTTGCTCTAACATACCTATAAAAACTTAAATTTAATTAATTCGTATAAAAAATAAATAAAAATCAGGTTATTAATTCAACTAAAAAAAAAAACATTGATAAGAACAATGACGCATCTATTTTAAATTCGCAATAAGCGAATTAATTTGGGGACTGTTATAATCAGCACTTGTAGCAATATTGTACAAGTGTTTCTGTATAAAGGACCAAAATAAAACTGATTCTTTTGGGTACTCTAAATTAAACACAAAAAATATTTTAAAGCAAATATCTATCGCGCTTAATGCAGAATGCATGCGATATTTTATGCCTTCAAAGTAAACAACGATTTCTTTTGGTTCTAAGATTGAACCTGAAATTAATATTAAAGGCTGAATTTGGGTTTTTGCTTCATATTTTTTCAGCAACTCCTCTTCACAGGCAGCGACTGTGGTTCCTTCAATTACAAAGCTTTTCTGTGAGTCCCGAATAGAAAATCTTGTACATGATTTCTTTCCGTCCTTAACACTAAATATTGTAGCCGATGGAATCAAAATACTATGCAAAAGATAAAAAATGCCAATACAACGACCATCTAAGAAAATAAATAATTAAAAAAATTAGCAATTTTCAAATAGATTTAAAGTGAAACATTGTAATACTCACTTTCGGTTATGTTTTCCATTTGAATAATAGATTTAAATAAGAGCTTGCTGGAATGATCTTTTATGCGATCTTCAAATACAGCGTTTATTTTTAAAGAAAACGTTTGGAAATTTGTGTGAAAACACTCAGCTTTGGGAAAAAGTTGCTTAAAGTCCATATCTACCTAAAAATGTATATAGAAACATACACTATTAATATTGGTATATAATAAAAACACAAAAGGTTACTTCTTACTATTAGAATTTCATACATACCAACTTGAAACCAAATGGCTTTTTATATTGTGTCCATTTGTTTAATACATCAGAAGTGCATTTCGCTTGAGACATTTCATGCAGCCTGTAATTTTTTGTTGCACTCCAATGGTTTTCAAGTTCCGCCCAAGAGCAGTTGTCAATAAAAATAGCTTCAATACTACCTTCAACGCCTTTTTCTGGAGAATCTAAATATAAATAGGTACAAATTGAAATTTTCTATAAAGAAGGAATTGAAATTACTCTTACTTATATTAAGAAATCTTTTATGAGTGTCCAATGTATTTTTATGGCAATATGGCCTTTTAAGGAGAACACCACTTTGTTTAAGCTTACGCACCATGTTGAAATATTTATCGTATAACTTCCCTTGTGGCTTTCTTCCAGTTTGTTTAAGGTAGTAGTATTCCTAAAAACAGAATATATTAAAAGCTTGTACTACGAATTATGTCATACAAAAATGAAGCAAATAAAACGTATTCTTACCAAAGATTCAGTTTGAAAAACTTTAACAATATCCTCTGCTATTTTTTGAGCTAAACTAACAGTCATTCTAATATCATTCTGAATTAAATAATTTATTATGAGATCAACGACTATAACACGCGATCCTTCATTTAATTTTAAATTATTTTCAAAATATTTTAATACTGATCTCCCTTGTGATGATAATTGTAATATATTTTCAATTTCTATTAATTTTGGAATGGTGTGCTCAGAATTCAAAGAGTCATTTGCAGTTTGATTTAATTTAGACTCAGGATCGGCGTTGATTGAAAAAGTAGAATATCCTTTGTTTTTTTTCCAAGACATTAAGAAATTTTCAAATTTTATTTGAATGCCTAACTTTACATTCCACTTTTTTCCGAGTTGTTTTAGATGTTGTGGAGTCATTAGTTTTAACGCATCAATATCTATACATTCATCTGTAAATACATGTAAAATTTATGCATAAAAAACTTAGGCAATAGAAATATTTGTATTTTAAATTTACCACAAAATATAGGAAAAAGGCTCCCAAAATTCCATTCATTTAATACTTCTTTAAGACTGTTTGTTGCATCTGGTGTCATCCAGAAGCTTGCACATGAATTTACATCATCTGATGAGTTTTTGCTTAGAGTATCGTTGTTTACAGTCTCCAATGACGTTATAGTGTTGTTGCTATATACTGGAACATTATTAAGAAGTTGATATTCGTAATGAGAACCCTCTGCTTGGCGATTCCTTTCGACGTTTGTTTCTGACTCACGAGTATTATATATGAGAAAAGGTCCATCCATGTTTTTAAGTAATTATAGAGTTTACTTTTTACTTATAAGTCTATAGTTTAAATAACTTACGAATTAATTGTTTTATCAACTTAAATATCTACTTAATTACAATATTTTTTTAATTTTAACTTAAAAATATTCCTTCAATCTAATCATTAACTTTCCGTTTATAGTTTGGTGTAAATTAATAGGCTTAACTTTGAAGTCCTTCATATTAAAAACTAAATTTTCGCTTATAATTGTATTATGTGAACCAATTTCATAGGCATCAAAATGTGAACTGTAGGATTTAACAAACAGTTCGTTTACAAGTAAGATTATTTCCGAAGATTCTGGCAAAATATATAATTCAATTATCTCAAAAACACTCAAGCTTCCGAAAGACTTAGTCAAAATATCACCTTTTTGATACCTTGTTCCTTTATATTTTATTTGGTTTAAAGCAATGGATTCTTGAGGCTTCAGTTTTAGTTTTTTAAATATTATACCCGAGTATTGGCTATTAACCATATGGGATGTTTCAAATATTACATCGTTTTTTTCGGGGGTCATAAGAAGATGCGAAAATTTAAATTGATATTTTTTAGCTAAAGTTAACAAAATATTTTTTCTAGATGTTGTTACATTAGCATACGCCTTAACTTCCTTATGCTTACCCTCAAATCGAAAGCACCAAAAATATTTTGGTGGTCCAGAGTTTTCTATTACAGTAGGATAGTGGACTAGTAAATGATGTTTTGGCTTTAACGTATCTGAAAATAATGTAACATATTGTTCATTATGTTCTGCTATAAGCTCTCGAAGAAGTGATACATCGTTAGTAGAAAAAAAGCTTTTGAGAAGGAAATCAATTATTTTTAAGAGAATTTTAAAAAAATTCCAAACATTGTCCTCTTCAGGTATCAAGTCTCCTATTAAAAGTGGGAAAAAACGAATAAAGCTTTTCATTTCACTGGCTGTCATTTTTAACCGATTTTGAGTTAAATGTTTTTCAAGAATTGGCTTTGAAAAGTTTCCAATTTCGAGCCGCCCATAATTAAAGTTTTGCTTGCGCAAATTAAGCGTTTCTAAAGAGAAAATTTTAGTTTTTTGAGTATAATTTCTTATAATGTGGCAAATGTCATAATGGCATACACCTTCAAACAAGTCATGCATAATATCAACGGCATAGTTATTAACCACGTGAAATGATTTAAGCTGGTTAAATGGTGAATTTTCAAGTATACCTGTATCTGAAAAATTATGATTAGTAATATCATATTGAAAATTTTGAGCATTACGCAAATAAGCTGAATCTTCTCTTATCATTTTGTAAGTCAAATGCTTCGGAACTTTGCAAAACCGGCAATAAAATGAACTTGAGAATGATTTACTAAATCCCAAAATAGAGTTTAGCCCCAAATTATCCCCTAATATTAGCCCTAAAATAAATCGTACTTTTACAATCCCATTTGTTGTATTTAAAACTATTCCCTCATTTTCCATTTCATATAGTGTATTAATTAAGAATTTAAAAGAAGACTTATTTCCAAATTTTTTTAAGTCTTGAGATTTTATAAAGCCAGCTATAAATATATGATCAAGCTCAGAACTTTCAGATAAAGGAAAGCTGTAATAAATTCCACAAATTGATTGGCAATGGGTTCCTAAAGGATTGTTGATTTCAAAGTCATCGAAATAAAGAAAAAAAGGAATACAAATTTCGCTAGACTCGTATTTACTAATTTTTTTTTGCCATAAGTTTCCCTGTATAAAATTGAAGTAGCCACCAGGATTTTTCTGATGTAAATTCATATTGTTCATTGTTTTAGTTAACACACCAGGTTTTTCAAAATATTTTCTGAACTGAAATTTAATAGGCAAGAGTATTCCCTTGGTATTTACGTCATCATAAACAACATCACCATGAACTATTACTGGCCTAACAGATTCGTCAATAGAAATTTGAACACAATCCTCCAAAAAATCATTACTTTTTAGCCATTTATTCGTTAAATAATCAGTCTTGCAAACTAAAAATGGATCAGAGATGTGATCAATAAAATTTTCTAATTGAACCTTTGCTCCAAAATCAGAAACATGAGGCACAAAATATTTTAAATAGTTGGCAGCAGGAGCTAATATTGTGTTTGTAACTATTTTTTGTATATCTTCTACATTTTTTTTTGTGAAATTGTTGTTGTTATGAAGCGATACATTAAAATTGACAGCATTTAATGTTAATTCTGTAATTTTTTTGTTAAAAATTTCAGTTGTATCGAAAATATTGCCATTAACTAAATTACTTATATTACATTGTAATGGATTTACTGTATCATCAATTATAATTGATTTTTGTATCAAAAGATTTTCTTTAACACTATGACTTGTTAATAATTCTATATGTTTTGTTTTTATATGCCGCTTAAAAGTATAAATATTACTAAATAATTGTGTGCAAGATCCTTCACAACACTGAAATGTGCTATATGAAGAAAGTGAATGATAAATTTTTAAATGCACTATTAAAGCTTCGATTGAAGGCAATATTTTTTTACATATGTATATAACACTTCATATTAATAAATTTAGCGGATATTTAAATATTTTTACTTTTTTATTTTATATATTAAAAAAAAAACTGAAAAATATTTGATTAGCTTTATGAAATTATTAAAATATATATATTTTGTCTTTACCTTTATAGTGAATTATAATAATTTTTATAAAGGAGCGTATAGACGACATGTTTTTGTCATCTGACATGTCAAATTTCCCACTGCAAAACACATACATGTCGTCTGTTACCTTTTTAACTTTGCTTCTGTAAAAGTCAGACGCAAAGTCATCTGACAAAATTTCAATTAGAGCGTTCTCTATTTTCTTCTGACAAACCATCTGACATCAGAAATCTATGCCGGGAAGAAACTGGCAGCGGCGTCAACTATTGACGGAATCATTAGCCGGCTGAAGTTAATATTTTACAATACCAAGATATGTATGCTCATCTTACCATTGAATAGAATTTATGTAAATATATACATAAAAACAGTTTAATTTTAAAATTCTAAATTCGTCTCTTTAAAATAAAAGAAAAAAATGTTAGGATGGCTAAATTATTTTACGGCACAAATAAATATTTTCGTGGCGGCAGCAAGCTATTTTGAAACCGAGAACTACTTTGGTTTCTGCAATAACAATGCGAAAAAAACAGAGACAATGTCAGAAGCAAATTACATGTACGTTTGTGACCGAATATTATAAACCTTATGTAAAACAGCAATTTTGACAGACATGAACAATTACATGTGACTTGAAAATTTGACATGTCAGATGACAAATACATGTCGTGTACGGGCGCCTTAAGCACTCAACTGTACGCTTTATTTACAACTAATAGCACGTTCTCACTTGAATCACACAAACCTAAAGGTGCTATCAGACGGGATGTATTTTACATATGTACTGTCAAATTTTCCATCTGTAAAAGTTGTACACATCGTGTGATACATATGAAACTTTGCATGTGTAAAATACATGTGGAAATACATATGTAATTTTTTCGATTAGAACACGCTCTATTTTCCTGTGGCAAACATAAACAAAACAGCTGGTTTGTTTATACACGTTAAAAAGTCAGCTTTTTTTTACATTTACAGGTTATGTCATAAGGAAAAACATAAGCAGGTGTGATAGCAAAAATTATGAATCGTATGTAAAATGGAAATTTTGACATACATACGGAATTACATATGGGTAAGAAAAGTGACAGTACATATGTAAAATACATCCCGTCTGATAGCACCTTAACTGTTCTTTTAAATGAATTTGCTTTTAAATAAACAAAAAAACAAAGTTTATTCGGTTCTGCATTTATTTATTCATTTTAACTAAAATGAAATTGTAACATTTTACGAAATTTCTTCAATTTCACATACCTTTATTCAATTTTAGATTTCGGTAGTCATGATGAAGAATTTTCTTAGACTTTACTAATATTATTATTTAAATTCAACAAAATTTCTTAAATTTCACTAGCGTTGATTTTATAAGACATTATTTTATTAAATTTTAATAAAATATTAGTTATATTTAATAGCAATTCTTCACATATTCAATTCCTTAATGTGTACCATTGTAAATAGAAAGTTTTAAGAATTTTATTTATTTACACTAAATTAAATTAGTTGATTTTTCAAATATTTATTCAAATGTACATCCATTTAGTAAAACTAAACACATTTAAAAAAAAAATTACACTTTTAACGAAAATTCTTCAAATAAGCTAATATTTTTTTCTTAATGTTTTTCAAAAAATTCTTCTTCTTATTTTAACGAAATTATAACAAATATTTATTAAAAACAACTTTTTTGAATAATTAAATCGACAAAAGTTAGTCAAATAAACATATAAAGTATTTAAGAAAACATTCTAGGAGGATGTTAATTTAAATATTTTTTGTGTTGTTTCTAATACACTATGTTACTACTGGTTTACTACTGTTTTAACAAATTTTTCGTGCATTTAACAAATTTTTTGATATCATTTTTGCAAAATTTTATTCATATACACAGATTTTATTAAACTTATTTTTGAACGAAAGATATTGTGGTGATTTGAAGAATATTGGTGTATATAAATAAATTTGGTGCATATTTGAGAAAAAATTCAGTTGATTCAACTATTTTTTTAGTTGAGGGTTTACTAAATTTTTTAGTTAATATTACCGCTATTATTTGGTTCAGTGTAACACATGTTTCACTTATTTTGTACTCTCCTTTGTTAACAGAAACATCAGAATCGCCCGATATGGTAATCATTCTACTTTGAAAACTTGATGTACTATTTAACTAAACAATTTTAATTAAAAGAATACGGGAATTGTCTTCTTTTTATAACATATTTTAAAAATGAAAATAAAAAATGTACATACTTAAGTATGTATGCATGTTAATTTAACAAGATACACTTTTGATTTTAATATAAAACAGGTTTTTATGGGCTCAATATTGAATCCAGATTTATTTATATTTTAATATTTTTTTTTTTATTTTTTAACAGTGAATAATATTAAATAAACGTAATTTAAGGTTATTTTAATATTTTTCATTTAAAATTAATATGAAATAATGATAAATTTAAGTAAAGGGCATACTTTTGCTGAAATTTAACATGATTCTCAATCAACATTTTTCCATGTTAATTTTACATGGGTATTTTTTTCTGTGTTGGCGGATATTTGCAAAAAATTTTTTTTTTGTTTGTTTGTTGTGGTTCTTAAAGTTTTCATGTAAACAAAAATAATAAACAAATTTGGACATCAAACAATCATTGAGCTAAAAAAAAGTTATCAGTTGGCTGTAAAGTTCACCTGCCTTGCAAAATTGCTACTTGTGATGATGGTATACTAAGTTTGTCATTCCGTGTGATTTTTTTTAATATTCATGTAAGACCCATAAAGTATATATATGCTGGGTCCTTGAGTAATTCTTACGTTTGAATGACTTAAAAGAAAAGAATATTGGTGTCAAATTGTTTCTAGTTCTCCTAAGCAGTTTGGGATTGAAACCCAGTAAAATCGGTTCAGTAGGAAAAGAGTTAAGAATCAAAATTTGGAACCAACAAAAATTGATTATTTTGTTACAAGACTACCATAAATAGTGGCGGAAAGCACATGTTGATATAAGATTTGGCACAAATTCGTTCTATATGACTAGAAGGCATACCACAACATTTCGTAAAGATCGGTCCGTAATTTACCATAGGCTCCATATAAATCTCGCTTTCGAAAAGCTTGAACCCGTAACGGATTATTTTATTGTTATATATTTTGGTCTGTCACAGTTTTATATGACTAGAAATCACACTTTCAAATTTCGGGAAGATCGGTCCATAATTTACCATAGGCCCCATATAAAGACTTCACTCGGAAAAAACTTGTGTATGTGTAAAAACGTAACAAATAATGCTGTTTTAATAAAATTTGGTCAGTCATAGTTTTTTAAGACTATAAGTCAATTTGTCAGATTTCGTAAAGTTTGTTCATTTACCAATGGTCCCAGATAAAGCCCACTCCGAAAATATTCTTACTGTAGATGGAGGGTATCAAAGATTCGGCACAGCAACATATTACTCAAATTCCAGCCCTCGAAGAGGTCTAAAAATTATTTTTTTTTATATATAATTTACATACATACAGTCCTGTTCTGAAAATCACTTGATTTCAAATCTGTGGTTTTCATGTGCAATTTTTCAGGAGAGGCGAAAACCATTATAGATCAAACTATGGGCTAGGTATTGCACCTTCTGTACTCTGTAGTTGGTTTAAAAAATCGGAATGGGTTTATCTGTTTTAGAACCATCTAAAGAGCGTTTAAAATGAAGTTATATGGCATCAACATTTCAAAATCGAAAAAAATGGACATACCCTGTTGCCCACGAAAACCACAGAAATCACATGTGCTTTTAAAATCACAAGTGTGATTTTGTGGCGTTCAATAAATTACACCGTTTTTAAGTTTTTCGGTGTGATATTCAATTGTCGTAAGCACAAACAAACACAAAAAGTTTATTCTACAAAATTATCGGGTGTGTTCTAGAATCCGAATCCACTCGAAAGCGGATTACTTTAGCATTTTTGGTGTTCTGCATTTCACATCCACAAGTTTTTATTCGTTTTCAATTAGAGTAGTAATGGGTTGGTGAAAGAAAAACGAATCGACATTTTTAACAAAAAAATAAATTTTGTTTTAAGCTTAAAATCTTCTTTATCCAATTTAATCAAAAATATATCGTTATCTAAAATGTAAAAGTCCCTAACTTACCCTTAATTTAAAATCGACTTTTTCATTATTTTGATGTAATTACAGCTTATTGTTTTTTAAAACGATTTAGCGATCTCAAATTAGTTTTTTTGTTTGTTCAAAATTTTGCGATTTTTTACGAATTTTAGCCATGTTCGCGATAGAAGCGATTTGTTTCAGTAAGTTTTCTGATTCTTTACAGCTTTAACGTTTTGTAACAAATAGCAGACTTTGCTATCATGCCGATGTTAGCAAATTTTTGCGAATTTCCGCGAATTTAGCAATTTTTACCTAATTTTTGCCAATCCTTATAGTTTTAGGGACTTTTAATCAATTATATGGCTGGTTTGAAATATTAAAAATTTACGCGATTTTTCGCTATTTTTGCAATTTTTTTCGTTACTTTCCGACATTTTGTTTTTTTTTTACCGATTTAGCGATTTCAAATAAATTTTAGTGTTTGTTTAAAAGTTTGCAAGTTTGTTTAAAAGTTTGCATTTTTTTTGCGAATTTAAGTCATGCTCGCGATAGAAGCTATTTTTTCCTGTGATTCTTTACAGCTTTCACGATTTTAATATTTTGGTATCATGAAACTCGATATCGAATGAAATGTATTGAATTTGAAATAATAGCATTCGATATCGAGTAACTCGACATTACATTTATCGAGTTTTCATTCGATACGTCAGTGTCTATCGTTTGCAAAAAAATTTGATAGTTTATTCGATACGATAGTATCGAATGCGGTGATTAGACCTCTCCCTTTTTTTTGTTATTTTTCGACTATTTTTTTTAACCGAAATAGCAATTTTAAATTAGTTTTAGGGCTTATGAAAATTTTTTAAATTTTTTGCGAATTTAAGCCATGTTCGCGATAGAAGCGATTTGTTTTCTGATTCTTAACAGCTTTAACGATTTATAATAAATAGTCGGCTCTGCTATCATGGCGCTGTTAGCATATTTTTGCGAATTTCCGCTTATTTAGCAATTTTTACCGAATTTTTGCAATTTTTAGTTTGTTTAATCAATTTTATGGCTTGTTTGAAATATTAAAAATTTGGGGTTTGTTTGTTTATATGTTTGCAATTTTTTGTAAATAATAGGCATTTTCACGATAGAAGCGATTTTTCTCTGTGATTCTTTACAGCTTTAATGATTTTTAATAAATATTAGCCTTTGCTTTCATGCCGCTGTTAGCAAAACCTGAAATCACGACAGCAGTCACAAAAGCAAATATCATTTTTGTAGTGTCGTCGAAGTTTTTAAATTTTAAATGGTTTGTTGTAAATAAAATAGCTTATTGCATAAAAAATAATAAACATCACATTGAATATTTTATTTAAGTAATTTATTATGACGGTCCTCTTACAATAGTCGCAAAAATAACAAAGTGATCAAAAAGTTGTTTACATATCTGAACGTTTTGAAATCACAAAATAATATACCCAGAACACCTTTCTTGTGATTTCAAATCACTTTCATAAAATGGGATTTTCAGAACAGGACTGATAAAATGGGATTTTCAGAACAGGCCTGATAATAGGTAGATGCATCATTAAATGGATTACTTTTTTTCCTTTATACACCTACGCTGCACCTTTATGGTTAATGCTAGAGAGCGCAAAAACTGTAACTCGGTAAAGTTATACGACGCCAAGCCGTTACCAAATTAAACGTATGAAAAGCAAAAAAAAAAAAATAAAAACAAACAAGTTAGAGTGCTATATTCGGCTGTGCCGAATCTTTGATACCCTCCACCGACACTTCGAATGTTTTAGGAGTTATATCTGTATGATGTCTATTTATTATTATAATTTTTATAAAAACAGACATCTGCATTAAAGTTGGTTGCGGTTTAAACCTATATTAAATTATTGACCGACAATCAGAAAGTTTAATGCTTTTTTTTTAGCAATTTTAACAAGCTTGAGTAAAATATCATGATTCGTAACAGTTTAAGCCGAACTAAAATGATTTTCAGGAGGCCAATTTATATTGAAGCCATGGTAATAATACGATTTCTTGTATTAAAAAACATAAATTTCTATACAGCGGTGCAATTAGTTTAAGCGTTTGCAGTGAATTTCAGAAGGCTGCTAAAATGGAATCTAAGGTAAATTATGGACCGTATATCACAAAATTGCATAACATTTTTTCTGGCCATATGAAGCTAAACTGGAAGAAAGTTTACCGCGTATTTAATTATTTTACCAGAGTTGGCTTTATATGAGGCCTATGGTAAATTATGCACCGATCTTCACGAAATTTGTCAGTATCATTACTAGTTCTATAAAACAGTGATGTACCAAATTGTTATGATAGCGTTATTTTTTACGTTTTTAGGCGTACTAAGCTGTTTTCCGGGAGTAAGGTTTATATGGGGCCTAAGGTAAATTATGAACTGAAATTTCAAAGTCTTATTTCTATGTAGTCCTGTAAAACTTTTATGTTCCAAATTTTGTTATGATAGCATTATTTTTTACGGATTTAGGCGTACTAAGCTGTTTTCCGGGAGTAAGGTTTATATGGGACCTATGGTAAATGATGGACCGTTCTTCACAAAATTTTAAAGTCTTATTTCTCGTTCAATAAAACTGTGATGTACCAAATTTTGTTATGATAGCATTATTTTTTACGTTTTTAGGCGTACTAAGCTGTTTTCCGGGAGTAAGGTTTATATGGGGCCTATGGTAAATTATAAACCGATCTTTACAAAATTTCACAGCGTGATTTTTAGTTGAATAAAATGAATTGTTGCGAAATCTTATATCATTCTGTGCATTTTTCCACCATTTATGTTAGTTTTTGTTACAAAATATCAATTTTTTTAGGTGGTGGTTCCACATTTTGTTTCATAGCTCAGATCCTATTGAACCGATTTTGCTGGATTTCAATCCCAAACTGCTTAGGATAACTGAAGCAATTTGACCTCAAGTTTGTTTATTTCTTTTGAGTTTTTCGAAAGTGAGCGTGTTTTCAACAGACGGACAGACGGACATGGCTAAATCGACTTAAAATTACTCAAGGACCTAGAATATATATACTTTATAGGGTCTGAGATGAATAATAAAAAAGTTTCACACGGAATGACAAACTTAATATACCCTCTTCACAACTAATTGTGGTGGAGGCTATAAAAACGGCGCTGCGAAATATGGCCCAAAAAAATAAATGAAAATTGACCCCAAATTTGGGGCTATTTTTCATAATGCAATATGACCCCATTTTTTTAATGAAAAATAACCCTAAAAATAAAATGAAATATGACCCTAAATTTGGGGTTATTCTTCATTATGAAAAATCACCTCAAAATTTATAATGAATTTGAACCCCAAAAAAGAACACAAAGAAAGTTACATTAAACATTTTCGGTGGCGTTCATATGCCCGAAGCTAAAAATCACAAATTTAGAATCCCGATTTCAAAATCCGAATAATTATACAGTTTTGGTTTTAAAAATCGTACGATTGATAGCATGGTTGGGCTTTCGGCCATGCGCAAGGAATTTTTTCTCTATGGTATAACGAAAACTGGCTTTGCTTACTAAAGCTTCACGTAATAGACGGCCTGCGGCCAGGCGCAAGGATTTTCTCTTCAATGGTATAACGAATACTGGCTTCGCTAGCTAAAGCTTCTTTATATAGCCGGCCTTCGGCCGGGTGAAAGGATTTTCTTCTCTTTGGTATAACGAACACTGGCTTCGCTCACTAAAGCTTCGCTACATAGCCAGCCGGGTGCAAGGATTTTCTTTTCTATGGTATAACGGACTCTGGCTTCGCTCAGTAAAGCTTCTCTTAATAGCCGGCCTTCGGCCGGGCTCAATGATTTTTTCCTTTATGGCATAACAAACACCGGCTTCGCTAACTAAAGCATCTCTGAATAACCGGTAAGGACTTTCTCTACTTTGGAATTCGGGTTTTTTAAACTATCCCTAGAAACTTTTACATAGAATTTTATAAAATTTGTGTAAAAATTTTTGGGGTGATTTTTCATTTCTTAAAATTTGCATTTTTTATTAGTAGACGAAAAATAGCCCCAAAGTAAAAATTGTGATGTTTTTTGGGGCCATTTTTCATTCCTTGATATTGGGGTAATTTTTCATCCCACTTAAAATGCAAAAACACCCTAACGAAAAAATGAAAAATAACCCAAAAAAAAAAAAAAAAAAAAAATTGCGTGTTGTTGTGTCTCATGTAAAATTTTGGGGCCGTTTTTAATTTTACTTTTGGGGCCATATTTCCTGGGGTCATTTTGCGCACCGCCTATAAAAACGGCCTAGTTGTCTTTAAAAAATCATGACAATGACACTCGAGCTGCTTTCCCGCTCAGAGTAGTTTTTCCTCTAGTGTGTTCTATAATGTCGCACGGTGAATTTAAAGTCAAATCAAATTCCCAAAAGCTTTTTGTTTCTTGAAATGATTTCAGAGGCATCACAATTTTTTCTTTTATTTCGATTTAAAAAAATACACTCAAATAAGAAAATAGTTTTAACCAAACTGTTCGCTTTGATCTTCAACTGGACGTGTTATAGAATAACGTTTTTTGAAATCTTTCGTTATATCGCCAGTATGATTCCATAATGTAATGGCGGCTGTGCAATATAAAGGATAACGATTAATAACAGCTTCTTTAGCAGTCTCATTCACTGCAGGCATATCCTTGCAAAATTCTTCATAGTACTCGCTGTGACACTTATCAATTTGAGGATTCATTAATTGTTCATTGTGGCGTATGTATTCATCGTAAAGTTCCTGCCACAGGAATTGTTCAAATCTGCGACTACGTGTGGCTATATATGGGTTAATAGTACAAAAGAAAACATTATTTGTATGATTAGACAAGACCTTTTGGAAAGCAATTTTACCTGTAGGCTTTTTTAATTTGGGTCTTCTGAAGTTATCCTTCATTTCACTTGAAAAGTAAAAGACACTCATTATTTTTATGGTAATTGGATGGTAAAACTTAAAATTTCTTTGTCTTTGATGTGCTGTCTAAACAAAAAATAAATTTTTTTAATACAAATATTGCCATGTAAAATTTTATTTATTAATTTTCAATGCTACCATGGTTTCTAATGTAATAATCACGTATTCGTTTCTAACGCTTAATTTTCGGTTGTCGTAGTAGCATTCGGAGTTGTTCGATGTTCTTGTCCTTCAGCCTTGTCCTCTACCAAAAGAATAACATCTTTAGGTTTTAATATAAGATAATAAACGATTATAGTGGCAATAAATAATATGCCACTATATATAATACCCTCGAATATGAAACCGAACCACCAGGATTCGAATTCTTCTCGAGCGTACCATGCAATTGTCATGGTTATATTTTCAGCCATCGAGAGTAAAAAAAAACCTACAAGCCAGATGCTTATATTTTTGAACTTCACTCGAAATTCGAGCAAAACATAGATGTAAACATATGCCAGCAAAAAGTAAAAGAATGTTCTGTTGAGTTCTCCTTTGAAGCGTGATTCTAAATACAGGCTGGCCAACATTATTACATAATGCATCCCCACTATGATAAGAAAAGCCTTCGGAAAGAAAACGCAGAAAGCAGACAGCGAGAGCATGCGCATAACGACAAATGCTATCCAACCAAAAAATGCTATAGTTTTAGCTGCAAAATCATCTTGTTGAATGCCATTCACGACTTTTGTAGGACGTGGTAAGAAAAAATCGACGACATCTTGTGGTGTCTTCGGAGATTGCGGTGGCGTTTTGCTTGGATAAGTGGTATCTTCTACTCTTTTGATCAGCATTTTAGGAGGTCTCGGAACATTTTCTTTTATGTACAACTGAGCGTTCATAAGCAACATATCCTTGAAAATTTCTAATTGCGAGAAAGCTTTAGATCGTCTTTTATTGGCCTCATTGCTGTTTTGCCTTATTGTTTGATTTCTCAATTGTGGGCCATCATTGCTAAGATCTAAGCGAGATGTTTTTGGTGGCAAAGGAGGTGGAGTATTGGGTACTTGGTCGAATTCCTCTAGACTTTCCGGTCGCTCTTTAACATTCAAATGTAACAAAGGTTTGGTTCTAATCTTGTCGTCATCTGTCAAATGAGTTGCTAGTAAAGCTGTTTGCTCATCTCTAGCGTCATTGTCTAATTCATCGAAGCCATGTACCTGCACCGTATGACTTATAGGCTCTGAGACTTGATGTAGACTTTCCTCACTACTGTTCTTAATATTCAGTTTACCTTGCACGATATCTTTGCCAGTTGTGTTATTGCGTTGAGTTCTTGTTTGGAAATTTTCCATTATTCTATCAGATTCGGGAAATTTATTAAGGGTGCGTTCCGAATCCCGCTTCTTTCGTATACATTCCTCTTGTAAACATTTGTTTTTCTCAATTTTTAAACGACATTCATGTTTTTGCTCGTCAGTAGACCAGGGATAGTGGCGACCTACTTGTTTCTGACTTTCGAAACGTTGATAAGTTGTGGTAATAGAAGCCAAATCTATGGCCGAAAATACTAAGCTAATGGCCTGAACATTTGCTATTTAAAACAACAAAGTTAAAATTTCTTTATTTAAACAGTTTTTCAATGGTAGAACACGGTTACTTACTGGTTTGAAAGTTTCGAAATAAATCTTGCGTCAACATGTGATACAACTGAAGTATTATTTGTGGTGCCGATTGCCCATAAGCCTGTACTAAACGGTACAACTCACATGTTGAACATTCCTCTGCCTTTTGCAAACACTTCATACGTATATCATCGTCATCATCATGGAAAAGGGCTTCAATTGACCAAAAGACAAGTTTTGCAGAGCTATAATAATTACCATTTTGATAAAAGAGAAAGAAATTCAAGAATTTAGCCGCATTCAGCAAAAATGGGTCTGCTAGTATTTGAGGCAAACCTTATCGAGGCATTACCGCAAAAAAGCTTATGCGACATCATTTTAAATTTTCGTTTTTTTATTTTTTAATAAATGACTTTATTGGCAACACTTGCATCTTCTCCCAAAATGTTAATTAAAATTTATTGATAATTCTTCATACTTGACTGAAGCTGGGCTCGAACCCAGGCGTTTTTACGGACAGGTTACCCTTACATGTTTCGATTGCAACCACTCAATCTCTTCAGAGGGCTTGCCGTTACATTAGTGCGGCTACACGCGTAACGAATATTGATATTATGGGTTAATTTGGTCTGACGTAGTTTCATAAGACTAGAAATCAGACTGCTAATTTCTTTGAAGGTCAGTCCATTGCTTACCATAAGCCCCATATAAAGCCCACTCTCGGAAAACACCTTAGTTAGTTAAATTTGGTACGTAATGTCCCATAAGACTAGAAAACACACTTCCAAATTTTTAAAAGATCCGTCCATAATTAGCTTAATATGGCTGTAAATAAAACCATGAAATTTTGTCGTAATCGCTCTTCAATACATCATAGGTCCCATATAAAGCGGCCTTCCTAAAGGGCCTTAAAACGTGATGGTCGGTCCATAAATAAACATGGGTCGAATATAAAACCCCTCTTTAAAATCAATTTTAAACGAAACATATAATCATATTTTATTGAAATTAGGTCTAACCATACAGGGGTGTTCTTGAAATCGAAAACGCAAGAATTTGAAAGTTGTTTAATACATTTGTAATGTAATTTTTATAATGTTTGTCATAAAATTCTTATATTACAAAAACCTTATTAAAAAACGACGTTTAAAATTCTTGCGTTTTGCGTTTTCGATTTCCAGAACACCCCTGATAGTTAAATAAGTACAAGGTACAATCATTAGGGAGAGTTGCCATTATTTATCCATGTAATGTCAAATAACGAAATATTACTCAATTGCAAATATTTAGTTTTCAATATATTTTGCACATTTTAGATATTGGAAACTTACTTTATAATATACAACTTTCTTTTATTCAATATATGTATTTTTTATTCAAAATTGATTTTTTGCTAAAATTTGGTATCAAATAATTTTTTAATCAGAAGCAAAAATACCAGCAAATGATTTAACTAGTTGTATTATTTCCAATCCGTTTTCAGTATTTTTCTATCACTTACAGTTTCCAGATTGGTCCGATTTTGAAAACAAATTACATATTTTGTAATGGAAATTTAGAACGTTTTTCATAAATAAAATTTCAAGGACAAAAATTATACAATTTTTCAGGTATATAACGAATTAAATAAGCCATATATATGTATATCATGAAGATCGGTGGGCAAATGTTTATTTTATTTGTGGTTCAATATTATGGACATGACTTATATGGGTCGAAAATATTTTCTTTCTCTTATCGACTTCTAATAGCGTAAATATGTTGTATTTTTGTCTGCACTAGACCCCTGTAAAATATAATTAATTTATTTTAAGTGTAACAGCCCGCGCTTGGACCTTCAATTTTGTTAAATTTTGAATATAACAACTAAGCATTGTATTGCAGAAAATCATATTACTGTATTTTATGGACTTGTAAGTTCGTGAAAATAGTATCAGAAGCATCCATGACTCTATGCAATAAAAAATTAAGAGAAGGTTTAACATAGACGAAACTTGAATCAAGACGAGAGATGCCTCGATTTTACAGTAAACAAGATTTTGCGACAAAAAAATTATTTTATTGTTTTCTGTTGTATAAGAACTAAAGTTTTATTTTTTTTAAGTTAAATTCAAAATGTTTTCAGTTTTAATTTCTTACATATACTTAATTTTTAGGAGCTCTTGCGCGGGCTAAAGATGTGACTTTTTTTTTGCAGTTTTTACGATAGACACTGACGTATCGAATGAAAACTCGAGAGATTTAATGTCTTTGGTTACTCGATATCGAATGCTATCATCTCAAATTTCGATACATTTAATTCGATATCGAGAGCCATGATACCAAAATAAAAAATTTCGATCAATTTTGCTCGATATCGTATGCGGTAATTAGACCCCTGATGTGTTAGCCGACATTCTTACTGTTTTCTGACAGATAACTGAAAAAATAAATATTTATTTATTTTATTGCTAAATAAACAAGGCGGATTCATCCCAGGTAATCGCGGTACAACAACAAGTACAACTCGTACAAAAACCACAAGCAATTTGTTTTTGTAAAATCATTGTACAATGTCAAAAACAGAAATAAAACAAAACAGAAAAAAAGATAATAAAAGAGAATAAACAATATTTTGACATCCAACAGTAATTTTAGCTAATATCAGCAGGGCTTTTAAGACCACCTGTAATAAAAGTCTGAATTGCTGAATAAAAGTCTTTTTTAATCTTTTTTAAACAACAAAATTAAATTAAAATTTTTTCCAACCTAAGCTCGATTCACCCAATCTATCTATCTTCTATGTATATAAAACAGGATGTGTGTACGTATGTAACGTATGGACTCCAAAACGGCTGGGCCGATTTTTATGAAATTTTAAGGGAATCTTCAGAATATTCAGGCGTGTAACACTGTGAAGTCTGATTTTTGATTTTCGTTCTGCGGGCGGAGGGGCGTGGCAAAATCCAATTTTCATATTGCACCACCAATGACATCTATATAATTGTGACGATTTATTCTTTAAAATGATCGCCATGGTCCAACTTAGATTTATACGAAAAGAAAATTTTGCACCGCCCACTTTTTTCGAATTACCTAAAATCAGAAAACGGCTCCATCGATTTTATAAATTTTTCTTTCAAATGTTCGTATTAATCCATTTTAAGTTTTCATCGAAAGAAAAATTTACCACGCCTACTTTTAAGCCAACTTTTTCTATTAAGCGCATAACTTGAGAACGGCTTGACCGATTTGGACAATTTTTTCTTTAAAATGATTGCCATGGTCCAACTTAGGTTTTTATGGAAAGAAAATTTTGCCCCGCCCACTGTAACGCCCATTTATTTCGATTTACCTAAAATCAGAAAACGGCTCCATCGATTCGATTTGACTAAATTTTCTTTCAAATGTTCGTATCTTTTTAACGGATTTTAAAAATCGAACGCAATCATTTTTCCTAATTTGGACAGGACAACGTCTGTCGGGTCAGCTAGTTTATACATAAAAGTTGAAATTATTGTTTTTTTCTTAATAATTAAATAAAGAAAAACAAATAATTAAACATTTTCTTTAACCATTTTCTTAAACACAGTTTTAGAAAACAATTCAAAATAAACGAGGCAAACCATATTGAACTTAAGCAAACAGTTTGTTTAATTTTAAGAAACTGTCATTTGCTTAAGCAAAGTGCGAAACTGATGGCACATTCCGTACGGAATCAAATGTTTTTTCAGTTTGTTTTTTCACACTTTTTAACAATTTCCATTTCATTAACGGAGACACATGGGTCTGCAATCACACCTGTTTCAATTTTCACAATTAAAGGTTTGTGATCAACCTTTCCACCAGAGAGGTCAAGACCATCGTTTTGAGAGACTTTTTGTTGATTTTTGACGGTAGGTTAAGCAAGGCTATGTATATTATGGTTGGGCCTTAAGTGGTTTTCTAGTTGTGCTGCCATTTTGTATAATTTCTTTCATCTTTAAACCATATGGAAGCTTTGTTTTTTCGGAAAAACTTTCTGAATGGACAAATTATTCTCCGGACAAAAATATTTTTTGGAACGCATGAATGAATCTACCTTTAATGACAATTGTCATTATTTAAAAAAAAAGTTTGACACATCTTATGAATTCAGTCAGAAATCTATTAGACATTTTGGTTTATAAATTCCCCCCGATATATTCATTCGGAATCGATCAGAAAGCGGCTAGAGAGTAAGTATGTATATTCAAATTCTCTTTTGTCAAAATGCCACAGATATGTTTTCTGACAATCGCTAAAAATTCTTGTAAATCAAGAAAAATCAAGACCGTCTGGCAAGGCTAGCATTAGCAAGTGTTGCTAATGATTTTATTTATAAAAAAAAATTAAAAGTTGTGTCGCTTAAGCTATTATCGCGGTTAGGACTCGATATAAACACTTGCTATTGCAGTTAAAACACAACCTTTCGTTGTGAATGTAATTGAATAAAAAAAGTATTAAGCATTTGTTATTTCCTATAGTAGTAAATTAAATGGGAATTCCCTTGCAAACTCACCGAAAAATTACAAAGAATGGAAAAAATACCATCTGCAAAAGTTGCATACAAACAAATTTCTCTCGAGTTCTATTTTGTTTCGGTTTAATCCATTGACTTTTCGAACTTAAAACTAATACACAAGTCACAACGGGCGGCACCAATATTAAGCTGAGTGTGGCCCAACCAAAATCCGATTGATGTGATTTAAAATGTTGATAACTGACAGCGCAGTCGGCCACAATTTGCACGATATAAACCAGTAATTCGAGTACACTGGGAATAATATACGAAACATAAATACGCGTACGCGAACGTATTGTTAAGCCTAAAATATGATGCGGAGGACTACAGGCATGTTCTGGGTCCATAATTTTAGCATCAATAAAAAATCGGTTGATTTAAAATTATTTTTCGTTTATTTTACTTTACCGACTTGAATGCCATGTTAAATTTGCGAAATTTTGTAAAACACTAAATTACTATCAACATGAGTCAGTTGGGTAAAGCACACCCTATGGAGGTAATACGTTATAGATTCTCTCACATTGTTTTATATGATAAGATAAAGAATTTACTGGAAGTAAACTACGTTATTAAATAAACTTATTTTGTTTATATATCTTGAGTTTTTGTTTATGTTGGTTGTACTTGATTGTTTATGTATGTATGTATTAATTATTCTCATAAACTATTTATTTATTTTATCGTTTAAATGTTTCGCAGTCGTTATGAATTTGTGTCTGGACTGGGTAGGGATGCCAATCGGGACTGGTTTTGGTAAATCCCGGGATTCGGGATTTAAGAAAATCAAATCCCGGGAATTGGGATTTTTTTAATTGTAAGATAAATGCTTTTTGAAGTTATTTATTAAGAAAAAAAAAACGTATTTTAAAGAGGTTTACAAACATAAGTTGTTTAATTCATTTATGGCCATTTTCTCATTAGGCAGTTATCTTTTTTCCCAACGAAAAACTGCACATTAAAGACATTTGGTTTTCTCAATGTCTCATTTGCTTCGATTTTATCGCAAAGCTAACCGGCACTCATCTGCCAATTATTTATTTTCCTTTTATTTGCCGTACAGATAAATTCAATCAGCTGACTCCCAACTTTTACATGCATTTTGAGTGGCGTTGCCAGCTGAAAACAATGTTTTTTGTCGGTATATTAAGAAACCCAAAATCTTTAACGGACAGTTTATCGTTCCAATAAATTTATGTTGACATTAAGTAACAGACAGTTTGTCGATACATTGAGAAAATGGCCATTAATATCACAAAGTTAAATAAAATTCTTTGCCTCTTATAAATCGTAATTGCTTGCTAAATTCCACTTGTAATTCGTAATTCGTAATTAAAACATGGAAATAATGATTTTTTGTTACCGCAATTTTTTTTTGCGTGGGTTTTTGCTTGTGTGTGTGTATATTTTCTTAAGATCAGTTTGTTACATGAATAAATATTATATACAATTTTTATTATATATTTTATTTTTAACAATTGTTTTTTATGTTTTTTTTTTTTTTATCGTTTTAGTAAATAATCTGATAAGCCCCGTTAATTCGTATTTATTTTATTTTAACACCGTTAAATCGAAACGCCGCTAAATCGAAAACCCTTTTAATTCGTAAAAAATGGCCGGTCCCTTGCGATTACGAATTATCGGGATTTTACTATATAAGTAGCTGTTATTAAAGTTATCATTACTAATTTTTGTATCAATACCAACATTAATAAAGAAGTTATGGGTATAAAAAGCTATTTTCGGGAGTGGTAATGGAGTAGGAGCTATGGACAAATATGGACTGATCTTAAAAAAATTTGGTAGCGCGATTAACATTGCAATAAAAGATTATTGAGCTTGAACTAAGCTTAATCTAAATACCAACATAATAAGATAGTTTATGGGTACAAAGACTATTCCGGAAAACAGTTTGTATGGGGGCAATGTGAAATTATGCACCGACTCTCACCATTTTCAACAGACTTCGTCCTATTGACAATTAAGATGTATGTACTTTATTTCATCAAATTATCTTTAAACTATCGTACTTTGTGCACAAGGTTACATGGATAGACAACCAGTCAGCCGGACAAACATCATTAGATCGACTTAGTTTTATACACATCAACACAAACGCATAGTACCTTCTCCACTATTGAGGTGTGTTATAAAAACTAAAGTTTTTATTTAGAAAAATTCATTTCAGTGATTCTGTCAAATTTGAATTTATTGAAGTTTTTTAATACTATTTCATCCAGTGGGAACGTTTACATGGTTTATTTTCCAATACAACAAATGAATCATGTATATTTTCTGAATTGTAGGCATCTTTGCGTTGTGTCATAGTATATTTGGGATTTCCTTCTATAATTGAAGTGTTTGCACGACAATTCTCAGCATTTTTTAAAACGGATCCAGCAGCACGTCTACCAAACTTTGGCGTCTTTGGTTGTTTATACTTTTGGCCAATATTTTGTGGACCTGGCGAAGAAGATTGTGGTGATTCTAATAACAAAGGTCGGCGTTGCCGATTTAAGGCAGTAGTGGTTTTTTGATATTGTGGTGAAACCGTTTTACGATTAAATTTTTTATTATCCTTAGGAGCTGGAGCCTCCAAAATGGCCTTTTGTTTTGGTGACCGCTCTCGTATTTGATAATTATAACAAGCTCTACGGTATTCCGGTGTTACTGTGATATCAGTTTCTGGCTCTACGATGCTGGGTGTGGAATCTAATCCATCTTCGTATCTGCGTGGTGAAACTGAATTTATATTTCGAGAAGAGTTTGTGGTTGTGGTGGTATTGGAGGTGGGTAATCGAAAAGTGGAAGTAGGTTTTGTTACTATCGGTCTGGATCGTGGAAAATTTAAATATGTGTTTCTATATTCCGGATTAAATTCGTGTTTTCCTTTTAAATGCAAGTAGGGTTCACGAGATTTACCTTTTTCAGGTATTTGTTTTACTTGGGGATCACGGAAGCTCTCATAATACTCTGGCACATTTTTTGAAAATTCACCACTTGGCCTTAAGTGGTCTTCAGTTTTCAAAGGCTTCTCTTTTACTACATCCTTCGGCAAACTGTGAAATTTTTCACGATACTCCGGCACAGTTTTAGAATCTTCTTCGGAATTGATCGGAATTTCAGAACCTGACATACGAAGGTTGTCGCTCTTTATAATAGGCACGGGCTTAGCATAATTGGCATACATTTTAAAGCTATCTTGATATTCGGGTATGGTGTGAAAATCACCCTGCATTTTAATATGACTAATTTGTGGTATGGAGTGGGCTTTTTCGATTAATTGTGGCACAAATTGCCTTTGATACTCGGAGGGTGAAACATTTAATTGACTCTCATCTGTGATGGCTCTTCTCTGCAAGTGACACTCTTGTTGTATTTCACTGGTCTTTTCACGTTGAGCTTTATTTTCGTTAAACTTGTGTATTAATTCAATATCAACAGATGACTTCGAATTTGATTTATCTGCTTTAACAGAAGGTTGCAAACTAAACATTTCTCTGGGTAAAATTTTTGTGGTGCGATCCACCATGGGATACATTACGTAGGACGAGCGATATTCTGGTTCCATATCAAAAACTCCTGCTAAACGAAGGCTTTCTGGCTTTTTAACAGGATAAGAACGTGAACTAAAATAAAGAATGAAAAAGTAAAAGAATTTTTTAAAAGCATCAATAGCATTTGACTCCATACCTTTTTAACTCTTCTGGCTTAAACCACAAGTAGCGATCTTGATGTTCCGATCTATTAAATGGCATTAAACCTTCCAAACGTAGAGAGGTGGCTCTTCTTAATGATAGAGTTCTTAGTGGAAGCTGCAAGTCAAGATAACTCCTTGTATATTCCGACTTTAAAGGGCTAAAAGGAAGCACTAAATCATTCTTAAAATCACTTAAACATATATGGCTTTTAGTTAATAGTTCTGGTGGTTTTCGCCTTCTATAGAATTTTAATTCATCTACCGTTATATACTCGTGCGGATGCTTAATCGTAAAACGATCCAAGTGTTTCAAGGATACTGGCAAATCTGGTTCTGAGAATGACAAACGATCACTGCCAATGTTGAATCTTGAATAAACCAAAAAAGATAAAATGTGATTGTTAAAATTTTCGATTGGGTTTTTCTTGGTATCCCGATTACGTCTAACTTTTCCTTAAGTTCAAGAACAACTAACAATTTATCAACGAATGTTACTAACGTTCTCTTTAGTTTTCTAAGTTGCTTGCCATTCCTTACGATACATGTAACAGTCATGCAGATATAAGTATACATACATAAGTACATACATACATAAATATATACATAGTTACGCGTCTTATTAGATTCATTATAAAGGAATTTATTTTTTGCATGTTTTCCTATAATGTAAATTCATTTAGAAACACTCAAAACAGACAGAAAGCCAGCCATGTCGACATGCCTTCATTCATCTATCCTTCCATTCATATTAGATACACATAGTAATAACATGTTGGCTTAGTAATAAAAAATACGTAACTGTATACATGGTTTATTTTGATTTTTACATATCGTGACACTGTATAAAATTTGAATATGGCTTTCAAAATACGGACACAAATTTGAATTCTAAACAACATTTTCTTATTTATAACAAGTAGATTGAGGGCATTTTTTGGTAATAAATAACACGAGTCTTGCAGAGTATAAATATGGTCACCATCCGTTCTGTTTTAGTTCTGCATTAGTTATCGAATACGGTTTCGAATCAAATAAAGTGTGAAGACTTATCGAAAAGCGGGTTGTGGCAGTCGATAGCGATTCGAAAATTGTTTAAAAATGTAGTAGATTTTTGCTTTGTAGTAGAACTAATTATAAACAAAGAAATAAAAAAAAGATAAGAAAGATTCAACATTTTTTTAATTTTTCGAATTTATTCTATGAGCTAAATTTCAGTTATGTAACCTCCGGAAGGAAATAATTCCCAGTTTCTATTTGTTAACATAGTTGAGTTAAATACATTCAATTTATAAAGTAACACTATCCAGTGAGACACAAAGAATGCTGACGAAGGCCGTAGCGGCCCAGAAAATGCATTACATTCTGCTGGTGTCTAATAATAGTAAATTTTTCTGTACATACAATATACCTCATTGCTTTCCAAAGGAAGGTTAAGGTAAAATGTAAAAAGAAAATACAATATAATAGTCTGGTAGTGTATAAAGTCATTTCTGAAAAATTGAAGGAATAGAATAGAACTATTACAAAAAAGCTTTATAAAATACATAACTGAAATTTAGCTCATAGAATAAATTCGAAAAATTAAAAAAATGTTGAATATAATAAAAAGTAAGAAATTTAGCTCATAGAATAGATTCGAAAAATTAAAAAAATTTTGAATATAATATAAAGTAACCTTCGGAAGGAAATAGTTCCCAGTTTCTATTTGTAAACATAGTTGAGTTTAATATGTACATTCAATTTATAAAGTAACACTATCCAGTAAGACACAAAGAATGCGGACGAAGGCCGTAGCGGGCCAGAAAATGCATTACATTCTGCTGCTGTCTAATAATTGTAAATTTTTCTGTACATACAATATACCTCATTGCTTTCCAAAGGAAGGCTAAGGTAAAATGTAAAAAGAAAATACAATATAATAGTCTGGTAGTGTATAAAGTCATTCCTGAAAAATTGAAGGAATAGAATAGAACTATTACAAAAAAGCTTTATAAAATACAAAACTGAAATTTATCTCATAGAATAAATTTGAAAAATTAAAAAAATTTTGAATATAATATAAAGTAACCTTCGGAAGGAAATAATTCCCAGTTTCGATAAGAAAGATTCTTATAAGTATATAGGTGAATGCAATTTAAATGTTTAAATTTGTATTGTCTCAACTCGATTTAATATGCGGCAGGTCAGAACTTCAGGTAGCAGCAACGCGATCGCTTTTACCCGATTAAAATTTTAAGCACATCGTTGAAAATGAAAATGCATGTGTTATACATGTTACGGCCATTTTCACCAAGTTCGGTAATAATTAACTATCGGTTATAGCTGTCAAAACATATTGGTAACCGGAACTTTAATTGTGCCCGGAATTCATAAAGCTGTAACCGGAAAACTTACATATATTAATAAACGGATACATTTATAGAGAAATATAGGATTATTATTGATTAGAATAATGTAACATGCAATTTTTGTTTATAAAAATATTCAAGTATATTTGTATGTTTACGACAGCTGTTAAACTATCGAATGACATTTCGAGAGAAGGTATTCGAACGACTTTTCGTTATCGAATGCCATGATCCTAAATGTTCATACAAGCTATTTTATATCGGGTATGGCGAACTAAAGGAGTAAGATTTCGTTAAAAGTCATTCGATCACGAATGCGACGATTTGGCCGCAGTGATGTATTTTCAAGCTTTGTTCTGTATAAATTATCTTTTAGTAAAAAACCTTAAAGGCCCAACTAAGTTGGCTTAAGTAATTGTGCGAGTACATGTTATTCATATGTGTTAAAGCATATGGGCATTTCCTGGGGTCACGAACGTACGTTCGTACGTTTTTGATGTACAAATAATATAGAAAAACAAAACTTTTCCTAGCATTTTTTTGCGATTCGATAGCATTTGGGTAGCTCTATGTTTAGCACAAAAGTTGGATTTCATCGTGTTTAAGTTTTCATAATAAGAGTTATAAACGTGTGGTCACGAACGTACTCAAAATAGAAGTCAACTTCGGCTGACAGTAGTGAAATGTAAAAATCTGCGTAATGAAACGGAATTTTAAAAATGAATTAATTTATTTAAAAAGTTTATTAATGTAGGTCTCCATCCATTATTTACAAAATAAAATATCTCTCTTGGTTTTTGTTTAATTGGCTTATGTACCGGTCGCGAACGTACGGATCGCGAACGTACGATTTTTCCATGTGTTTTTTTTATTATTATCACCATGCATTTTACCATAAATGTCTTCAAATTTCCTTAACAAAAAAACTTAATACTCCTTTTACAATTGACTGTAATAGAGAGATTATGAAGAAAGAGTGTAAACATAACATATTTTTTGCATGTAAAATAAGTATATACAAATGTCTTTAGAAGTAGAAAATACAGGAAATTATAAAATTTTCCAGTTTCCAGACCAATTTCCTCAAGTAAAACAGCTCAGATATGCTAGGAAACCATTCTTTTATAAGAACATAGCCTTTTTTCTAATAAGAAACAATAAAAAACGATGATAATCAACATTTTATTTTTTCGTCCTGGTAGACCATTCTGGGGAAATGCCCATATTGAAATTAAAAAAACTTTGTGGTTAATTTTATTAAATTTAATATGGGCATATCCGTCAAAAGCTCCACCGTGACTGAAAACTTAAAAGTTATTAAAAGCTGATTATTTTACGTTATTGGTTTAGATAAATATTTAGATTTTACTAATTTTATAAATTTACTCAAAAAATTTGTTCACTTAGATGAACAATCAGACTGCAAAGTTGTGCAAACGTAATTTCTTATTTTTTAGAATGTTTTATTGTGTGTTTTCTTTAATAATTTTTTTCTGAAAAGAGGTGATATTTGATAAAAATTATTCCAAAAAAACTTTCTTACATGGTCTGTAATCTAAGGAAGAGTTCAAAGAGAAATATGTTATTCGGATAAACGGTAAACTTTTATTTTATTTTAATAATTTTCAGTTGAATTATTAGGGGGAAAAAATTTCACTTTCGAAATGTCACGTATCGACCCTGATTTTGGCAAAAAAAAAGAAAATACAGAAGATTTAGGAATCAAATCAAATACATTTTAATGTTACATTAACGTAAAATTCTAAAAAATTGTGCCAGGTTTCGCCTTATTACGCCTTTTTATACATGACCACAAATACTACTTCTATTTTTTCACGTTCGAACCGCTACTTCTTTTGCCATTATCTTTGGCCTAGAATCGCGCCCTCCATAAACTTAAGCATAGATAACAGTGCTTTGTTAGTGCTATTATTTAAGGGTTGAACTGTCACGTTCAACACTTTGGATTTACCCATATGCCAGTTAACTGGCATTTGCTTTAGCAAGGAGCGAAACAGATCGCACTTTCCGTACGGAATAGAATATTTTTTTTGATTTTATTTTTGTTATTTAAATGCTTTTTTTAATTTTTGTTAATTTTTGACGGTAGCTTATGCATATTTTAGTTGGGCCTTAACTTGTTCTGTGTTTAATACATATATATCGCGCACATTATATCACAAAAAAGTCCAAGATAGGCAAAAAACTGGCGTCAAAAATATGCAATTGCAATATTAATCAAATTGAATTCCACATATCGATCAACAAGAGGGTTTTATTTAAAAGGGGTTTTGCTTTTAATTTATTTCTCAAATTTAAATTAAAAAAAATTAAACTAAAAGAAAAATTCTGCGTGCATTAGGAATACACCAAGGTGATCCTTGTTACACGGGCTACCTTTAGATACGATTGATTTTTATTTTTTTAAGTTGTGTAATCTTTCCAATAAACATATCTTTATAGTCTGTATGAAAAGGTGAATATTTCATTTTCTCTATTTAAATCACCTGTAGGGTTCATCGTTTTAAATGTCGTGCATTTATCGTTATTCCGATTCAATAACACTACTATTTACTAGTTATAGTTTAATGTTGCTTAGCACAAGTTAGTAAACAACTTAAATTGTTATTATTACTACAAACAACTGGAATTTATAAAAAAGTGTTGCCAGAAACAGAAAAGTATACAAGTAGACTTTTCCATTTCTGAAATATTAGCGTAGGAAAAATCGGACATATACATATTTCTTTATTTTATTTTAATTTAAGGAACTTCTTAAAATCGCTTATCTTATATAAAAAAATATTTTTTGAGTTTTCTTTAACCAGGAAAAAAGCTATTCATTTTGTGCCTTGTGCCTAAATTGTTTAATAAGAAGCTTCATTTCTATTCGATTCGATTAGTTTCGTAATCCAATTGGTTATTTTGGAAAATATAAAATACAGTGGAGGGAAATGGCGTATTTCTTTAGATCTTTTTAGGGAGTAAAATTAATTAATATATTGCAGTTCTTAAAGGCTCAGTTAGACGAACGTTGCTGTACCGTATCTGTACTGTATCCATCAGCTGTTCGCTTTTTGTTATATGAAAACCAATACAAAAGCTTACCGAAATGCACATTGCACCGTAGTTGCAACGTACCAATCTGTATAAAATAGAATTTCATGCCGTTGTTACGTGACATTTGTAATACAGTGATGGGCGACTTGTATGTAACATTGAATGCGGGTAATTTTGCTCTTTTTTTTTTGGTACTTTTTTCAGTATATCTATAGAATTGCGACAAAACAACTTACAATACAACATACATATTTCCATATATGCAAATATACATATGTTTAGATGTTTAAAGTAAACAAATGCATATACATATACAATAGAAATGTGAAACATATTAAAGACTTTAAATGGTATTAAAACCTTGTTTGGTGTATGCACATTTACAATATATGTATGCTAAAAATATGTATCGACCCCTAACCGCGAAAATAATGTAAGCGCCAAAAAACAAATTTTACAGGAGAGAGCTTTTTTATTTTATTTCATATTAATTTTGTATGAAATTTGTCGCTTACACTAAAATTGTTTTTGCTATAAAATCGTAACGGTACATTATGTGACCATTAAATTTAAGGAGATGATGCAAGTGTTGCCAATAAAGTCATTTATTAAAACAAAAACGAAAATTGAAAATCAAGTCGCTTACGTTATTTTCGCTGTTAGGGCTCGATATGTATGTTAAAATACAAATTTATTTATTGTAAATCTATAATATAAAAAGTAAATTATTAAAATTTTTTACATACACAAAATACTGTTTTAATACCATTTAAATCACGTGGTACCTTTTCTGCACAACGGTCACCATTTGAACATTTTTGATTACCATCACTGTGTGTTTTGTTTTATGTATACTATTGCTTTTTGTTTATGTATGGAAAAACATATGACACGTTTTTAAACGTTCTATAAGTGGTGGGGTGTCACAAAGTCATAGGACATAAAGCCATAATGGCTTTATGTCTCAATCCAAACGGACATAAAGCCATAATTTTGATATGGCCTTAAGTCTCATATCAATTTTAGTGGAATGGGACATAAAGCCATTATGGTGTTATGTCCCATTTGATGTGTTGCGTTACAAATGCTTATATGGTATAACAAAGACCTGCTTCGCTAACTAAAGCTTCGCTGTATAGCCGGCCTTCGGCCGGGCGCAAGGATTTTCTCCTCCATGGTATAACAAACACCGGCTTCGCTTACTAAAGCTTCTCTGTATAGCCGACCTTTTGGCGGACGCAAGAATTTTCTCCTTTATGGTATAACAAGTACCGATTTCGCTAAGTAAAGCTTCTAAAATCTGTCTTGTTTCCGAACGAAAGCCGTTTACGCAGAGAAGCTTTAGTTAGCGAAGCCGGTGTTTGTTATACCATAGAGGAGAAAATCCTTGCGCCCGGCCGAAGGCCGGCTATGCAGAGAAGCTTTAGTTAGCGTCTTTGTTATACCATAGAGGAGAAAATCATTGTGTCCGGCCGAAGGCCGGCTATGCAGAGAAGCTCTAGTTAGCGTAGCATTTTCGGGGTTTTTCCATAAATGAACGACGTCCCCAAATTTAGGGGCTTAGTTCATTTTGGGTTTGGGGAGTTAATTCATTGGGGACTTAGTTCATACCGCCATTTTTGACATAAAATAGGGCGACATGAAACAACAAAGCATTTTCTACATGAAATAGGGGGAAATACAATCATTATCAAAAATATGGCTTTATGTCTCATTTTACGGAAAAAATTTATGGCGTTAAGTCCCATTATATTGAGACTTAATGGCATATGCCCTTATGCCTCAATGGAATGGGACTTGACGCCATATGGCTTTATGTCCTATGGCTTTGTGACACCCCACCTCTATAAGTGCACCAACGTTCTTACAGTACGGTGCGGTACATTACGGGTACAGCAACGTTCGCCTAACTGAGCCTTAAATCATGCACAGGCACAATAAAAATGGAAAAATAATTTCTTTTTCATAAAGCAGTTAATAAATAAAATCTATAACGACCAATTGCAGCCGTGTTTTTAAAGCCATTTTCTGCCACTTTTACACATTTTTGAATTTTTTGTTGTGCCTGTTTATGATTTTGTGTGCGATATGTACATATATGATTAAAAATTTAATACATATTTAATTAAACGTAAGCATGTTGCGATTAGTTTCGGTTATGTTTTTTTTTTGGCGTGTAGAGAAAAATCGGATGTTTAAAATCTAGCTAAGGAATTATGTAAACAAATTCTGGCAACTCTGGTTTAAATTTTTTCATTTTAAACGAATGCCGACGTCATATTTTGATTTGTAGTTGTTAACTTCTTAGAATTGTTTACATCTTAAAACTCTTTGCTTTTTTGCTTCGAAAAAACATCGTAAATGGCTAAGTTTAAGGATATGCCATGATAGTTACCATACCTAATAACTTTGTCGTTGAAGTCTAAAGTGTCGTTTGACTAAAGCCAAAGTGTCGGTATGTTTGAAATTTTACGTTTGACTTCAACAATAACATGCATTCAAAGCCGAAGATAGTCCGCTTTTAAATGGCATTAAAGTCTGCTTTTACACACATCAATTTTTCTTAAAACAAGTCAATCTGTGTTCTCATATAACAAAACAGAATTGAAGTAACTTTTCCGTACAAGCAAGTTGTACCTTCCGGCGGTGCGCAAAATGACCCCAGGAAATATGGCCCCAAAAGGAAAATGAAAAATGGCCCCAAAATTTTACATGAGACACAACAACACGCAATTTTGGCTCAATTTTTTTATTTTTTTTCTGGGGTTATTTTTCATTTTTTCGTTAGGGTGTTTTTGCATTTTAAGTGGAATGAAAAATGACCCCAATATCAAGGAATGAAAAATGGCCCCAAATAAAATCACAATTTTTACTTTGGGGCTATTTTTCTTCTTAATAAAAAATGCAAATTTTTAGAAATGAAAAATCACCCCAAACATTTTTACACAAATTTTATAAAATTCTATGTAAAAGTTTCTAGGGATAGTATAAAAAACCCGAATTCTTATACCAAAGTAGAGAAAATCCTTGCCGGTTATGCAGAGATGCTTTCGTTAGCGAAGCCGGTGTTTGTTATACCACAGAGGAAAAAATCCTTGAGCTCGGCCGAAGGCCGGCTATTAAGAGAAACTTTGCTGAGCGAAGCCAGAGTTCGTTATACCATAGAAAAGAAAATCCTTGCGCTATGTAGTGAAGCTTTAGTTAGCTAGCGAAGCCAGTGTTCGTTATACCAAAGAGAAGAAAATCCTTTCACACGGCCGAAGGCCGACTATACAGAGAAGCTTTAGTTAGCGAAGCCAGTGTTCGTTATACCATAGAGAAGAAAATCCTTTCGCCCGGTCGAAGGCTGTCTATGACGTGAAGCTTAAGTAAGCAAAGCCAGTGTTGGTTATACCATAGAGAAAAAAATCCTTGCCCCAAATTTAGGGTCATATTTCATTTTATTTTTAGCGTTATTTTTCATTTTCTTTGGGGTAATTTTTCATTAAAAAAATGAGGCCATATTACATTATGAAAAATAGCCCCAAATTTGGGGTCAATTTTCAGTTCTTTTTTGGGGCCATATTTCGCAGCGCCGTACCTTTCTTCTTTTTCTTTCCTCTTCCTCACTTTCCCATAAATTCAGACTTGCTTCAAGAAAAATGGATGCATTTACAAGCAGACTAGATTCTGCAGTAATGTTGAAATGCGTGTGTATGTTGAAATGGGCTTGCCGAAGAACCCCGAAATGATTGGGACAAGGTTATTATATATTTATGACATATATATACCGTTAAAATTTGCCATTGAAATTCCATCAAATCGGTCCATAAATGGCTAAGATATTAGCAAACAACCACGTCTGTCTCCAATTTCATCCATAAATCATAAGTTGTTATACCCTTCACCTAAGGTAACAGGGTATATATAACATCGGCACTCCGTTTGTAATTTCTACAATATTGATCGTAGATCCTATAATATATATATATTCTGGATTCTTATAAGAAGAGAAACTCAAATCACAACGTCCGTCTGTCTGTTTAAATGGGTTTTCCAAGGACCCTAGTAGTGCGATTTACTAACTGTTAACAAATTGATGTTTGCACTAGCCGCTTTGTGATTCACTAACTTATTACTAGCCATGGTAAACAGTTTTATATTTCTCTTTATTCAAATTGATAAATCGGTGCAACTCTGCCAAGCGAAACATCAAAATAGAATAAAATAACAAAGAAGAACATAAATGTATAATAACCTGGCCCCCATCATATATGGGGTCTTCGGAAAATCCATTTCAAAGGACAGACGGACATGGTTAAATCAAGTTCTCTCCTCATAAGGACCCAGAATATATGTACTTTATAGGATCTTAGATCAATATTGTAGAAATTACAAACGGAATGACAGACTATCATAAGTCTTTTTCCACCTGAGGTGAAGGGTATAAAAAGAGTAATTTTTGGGATTTTAGTATTTTGATTATAACTCAGCCATTTTTTACCCGATTTGACAGATTTATATACCGACGTGTTTAGGAAAAAATTTGGCAGTTAGTTGGGTTATAAATCTTGGATTCGGGAAGATCTATGGTTCCCGAAAGTGGGTATTTAAAAAAAAAATTCTTATTTTGGCCATAACTTTTTCGTATCTGAAACGATTTTTCCGAGTTTTTCAGAAAATATTTTTTACTAAAGATTTCCGATCTTTTGATATGCCAGGGATATCCATAGGTCATATAACAGTCCAAAAAATCAGGTTTTTATAAAATTTTTGATATTTTTTTTACGGGAGATACCACGCCCACTTCTCCGATCCCGCCCACATTTTGTGTGATGCTGTGTATTGATAACCTAAATGTGGGTACCTAATTCGAAAGCTTTGGCTCTTACCGTTCTCAAGATATACACAAAAAAGTAATAAAAATACCACAACAGCAAGGGATTTTTGGAAAAAATTTGGAGGTAGTCGTGGTTTTTTGCTCATATCTCAGCCATTTGTGGACCGATCTTTCTGAATTTCAATAGCAAACAATTCCGGACCATATGTGACATAAATGTATAATAACCTGGCCCCCATCATATGTGGGGTCTTCGGAAAATCCATTTCAACGGACAGACGGACATGGTTAAATCAAGTTCTCTCCTCATAAGGACCCAAAATATATATACTTTATAGGGTCTTAGATCAATGTTGTAGAAATTACAAACGGAATGACAAACTTATATATACCCTTTTCCACCTCAGGTGAAGGGTATAAAGAGAAAAGATAAACTCACTGTTTATTGTTGTTGTTTTTTTTAAGCTTTGATATTGTTACAAGTAAAACTGTTGCTTATAATTCTTATTCACTTAACAGTTTTATTTGTATAATATCTTTAGATTTCTAAAATCTTTGGATGAAGTTTCCTGATGATTTAGCCTAAGCAACCAGTGAAATGCGCATAGGAATAGGTTATCCCATCAACAATAAATTTCAGTTTATTAACAGTATGAAATGGAAATTTAGCACATTAAAACGAAACGTTGTTAAAAGATCTTAAATAGTATTGTGCAAAATGCGTAAAACATTACTAATTTTTATTATTTTATAAATTATTTTATTAATTTAAATTTTATTAAATGAATTGTTTTAATATTATTTGAGTCAAATGGTTGACTTTAGTAATAAAAAATAAGAAGCTCCACGGTAGTCTAAATACCTCAAAGCCATATTATTCATCGACTATATATGTATGTATGTAGGTACAACGATAAATAAACACTTTTTAAGCGGAATAAACCACACCAAAAATGATGGTGTTAATAAACCAAAATTTGTTTCGTTAAAAACAACAGCTGACTGAAACAGCGGCTTTTAAGGTAGAAGTACATAACACGCGTTAGTGCGCGCGCGCTCTGTAGACTTCTGTCAAAAAAAGTTAAACTAGTGTAATTTCATAGAACAAGCTACATGCAAAATATTTTGACGCGTTTGCGCAAGAAAGTTGGTCAACTTTAAACTTTTTAACGCGTTGTGTATTTTTGACAAGTAATTAGATGACAATAAATAGAATAATTTAATAAATTTGTGAATCATGAAAGAAAAACTTATTGAAGAGCTTAAAAAACATACAATATTTATATAAAAAGAGTAAATTCAACAACATAATAAAATCTTGATATACTATCCGTTTTCCATGCACAAATAAGTAAACAAATAAAAACAGCTGACAGGAATGGCTTTTGTAATGCGTGTTAGGTAACTTGCAATTTTTTACGCGCTAAAGTTTTTAAACGCACGATACTATTCGACGAACTAACGCGTGTTATGTACTTCCACCTTAAGCACCAGCAGACATCGTTAAAAATGTTAGTGAATAGCAAAATGGTTAATTTTGTGGTTAACATTTTTAAACGAAACAATTGTGGTTTAAAAAGCATTGTGAATCGCACTACAGAGATGGAGGGGACTTGGTTTGTATATTTTTATGTCACATATGTTCCGTTAAATCTTGCTATTGAAATTCAGCCTGATCGGTGCAGAAATGGCTGAGGTATGCACAAAACCACGATTACCTCTAATTTTTCCCATAAAATCCCTTGTTGTTGTTTCTTTTATTTTTTATTATAGTGTGGTTGAGTTTTTACCCTGCAAATAAAATTGGACCACCTGACCCATTTTGATAAAATGGACTACTACATGGACTGGTCCGATGTAATGCAAGCATGAGACGACATGTCTTCGTTTTTAACGACATGCTTTCGTTTTTAAACGATTTCAAAACTGATCTTCTTGAGTATACTATGGTGTAGTTTTAAAACTAATCCTTAGTAGTCCAAAGGTGGGCTATATGGTCCTGCCCTAGGACATCTTAATGTTAAATAGACCATGTTTTTTCCATACGTTTGGGTTACTTTTGGACTAGTCCTAGTCCCTTGTGGGCTACTCTTTACACGCGTGTTTGGACTGGTCCTATTATTTGCAGGTCAACCATCAAAACAGTTGCATTGAAGGAGTATACCTGCAAATAATATTGGACCAACTGATCCATTTTGATAAAATGGACTACTCCATGGACTGGTCCGATGTATAGCAAGCATGGACCATGCCATTGTTAAAAATTGTTTGTAGTGAGACGACATGTCTTCGTTTTTTAACGACGTGCTTTCGTTTTTTAACGACGTGCTTTCGTTTTAAACGACTTCAAAACTAATCCTCTTGAGTATACCATGGAGTAGTTTTAAAACTACTCTTTTGTAGTCCAAAGATGGGTTATATGGTCCTGCCTAAGGACATTGTAATGTTAAATTGACCATGTTTTTTCCATACGTTTGGGTTACTTTTGGACTAGTCCTAATCTCTTGTGTGCTACTCTTTACACGCGTGTTTGGACTGGTCCTATTATTTGCATGGATAGTTACTCTTTCGATACAAAGTAATGTGATGTTTTGTTTACTTAGTAAAAAAATATGTCAACAAAACCTTATGTTTGCGCTTCGATAACTATTATTATTAGAGCGGGAATTTCATACAAATGCGTTTTTTCTCGAAGGTTTAAATATAACCGACCTTATGCAAAAAAAGTTACAGTTCACATTAGTTAACCAACACATAAAAACCCATACACTCTTGCCAGGCTTACTATTCTGGTTAACTAATGTGAACTTTAACTTTTTTTTGCATAAGGGTGTAAGTGAATAAGTTATTTATCCGAATCACAACTTTTGGTGAAAAATGGCATAGAGTTCTTAGTTTTAATTCAAATGATTTTTGGAGTTATCAAATGATTTTTGGAGTTATCACCGTTCGATGTCTATCTGCTGTGGTATTTTTAATGATTTTGCAAGTGTCAAACACACAACCTACGATTGGTACAATAAAGAAAAAAAACATGTATGTGTATGGTTCATACCATGCGATGTTACGTTTTGTGCATCTGCCAAAAGCGTAGAATTAGTTTAATTGTAAGTGACAACTACAGAACTACCTAAACAAGAGCGGAAAGCGTTTTCTAGCTGTCAAAAATTCTCATGCCCATACAATTTGTATGAAGCATCCCTAAACAGCGCGGCGTCAACGCTTTACAATTGGAAAATCAGTTTTTGACAGCGCGTTTAATAGTGAAGTTGGCCGCTATTGCTAATAAATAATGGCAATTTAACTATTTTTTGCCAATCTAGCGGTTTTTTCTCTTCTATTTATTTCTATTATGTGGGTTTTATTAAACAAGAAAGTTCACACTACTGATTGTGGCACAACGTTGACGCTCTTGTTTAGGTATTGCATATCAGTGTAAAAGCCAAGCGGAAGAAAACGTTCCGCCTTCCGCTCTGGTTTAGGTAGGCCTGTAAGAGCGTCAAGCGTTTTCTTATGTCACAACTTCTCATTTTCATATATTTTTACGAAAAAAAACCTAAACACAATGCACTATTATTCCTCTTCTTTTATTTGCCCATCCGTTATTCGGATATTAGCGATCATACAATATATAGTACATTTAATAAAACATACAATTAATTAATTCATTTTGGAAGTCTTTTTTACAATTCAGAAATAATCAGTTCTCTATTTTTGGCGGCATATAGGAGACTTCGTTCTTCACGATAACCTGTCCATTCTTGAATATTTTTTAACCAGGAAAGTTCTCTTCTACCTCTAGCGCGTTTTCTTTCAAATGCTTCCAATCTTTTCTCATCCGTCGCTTTAACTGTCCATACTTCTGCCGCATATAAAAGCACGGACCACACATAGCATTTGATAAACCGTGACTTTGTTGCAAGACTGATGTCATGGCTGGTCTCGCCATCTCTATACGACATCTGATTTCCTTTGATGCGTCCCATTGATCATTTAACAAAACTCCTAGATATTTAAAATTTTTTACACGTTCAATTTCTATGTTATTTATTTTTAGCGTCGTGTTATTTTGAGCATTCTTCCTGCTGACAACCATGTATTTTGTCTTTTTAATGTTAATTTTCAGACCATATGATTCACTTACATATGTAAGTTCGTCTGTCAGTTTTTGTAGGCCAGATATACTGCTTGCAAGTAACGTTGTGTCGTCAGCGTATCGTACGTTATTGATAAACTTTCCGTTTATTAGTATACCTATTCTCTTTCCTTCTACTGATTCCCGAAATATTTTTTCTGAATATATGTTGAATAACAAGGGCGATAGTATACACCCCTGCCTGACTCCTTTTGATATGGCAATTTCGTCACTAAATTCTCCATTTATTTGAATTCGTGCTGATTGGTTCCAGTATAGGTTTTTTATGCATTGTATTTTATTTATTTATTTATTTATTTATTTATTAACTGATCTAGCGCAACAAGATAAAATCTTATAAATTACAGCGCTAGTGATATTATCAATATAATTTCAAAAAAAAAAAAAAAAAATGTAAAATATTAAAGTACATAGATAAAAACATTTATAAACAATACGAAAAAGTAAAAAGTAAAGATTATTACAAAAATTAAGGTATAAGGTATTAACCAATTATTTCTAATAGCTTCTTTTTAAACGTGTTTGCGTTGCTTAAGAGTTGAAAGTGGGTTGGAAGGGCGTTCCAAAGACGGATTGTAAAAACAAAAAACTGTCGTTCCGACATAAGGCTGACAAACCTGTGCTGAATTAATTTGTTTCCACGATTTGATCTGGCAAATTGCAGTTTATTATAAAGATAGCTTGGTTCTTTGGATGTAATAATTTTATGTAAAAATAAAAGGCATCTAAATTGCAAAAGATTTTTAAAATTCATTCCATAAATTTGATATGAAAACATTGATATGCTTTCACGGCCATTTTTGTTGAATACATATCTTGCAATATTATTGTAGGTAACATTTAATTTTTGAAAGTCGACACTGTCACAATTTGCAAAAATTTCACATCCGTATAGCAGAACTGGAATCAAATACGTTTTGGCTAATAGCATTCTTATTTTAAAAGGTGTTGAATTTTTTACAACCCATAAATTTCTCAGCATTCCGTACACTTTTCCAACGACCGAGTTTATGTGATTTGACCAAGTTAGTTGGCTGTTGAAGGTAACGCAGAGATTTTTTGATGTACTAACTAGGGCTATAGCATTGTTATTAATTTTTATTTCAATATTATCGTGAAGAAATCTAGAATTTTTTGAAGATTTAGACAGAAAAATACATTTCGACTTAAGGGGGTTAAGGACTAATCCATTTTCCATGGCTTAATTATAAATTCTATTCAAATCATCATTTATATTGCAAACACACGATTGCACATCAGCTAAACTAGCACTACTATAAAGCTGAACATCATCAGCATACATATGTATCTCGCTACTTTTAAGAACGTCTGGTAGATCATTAATGTACAAACAAAACAGAAGAGGTCCAAGAATTGATCCCTGTGGAACACCTCTGACGACTGTGAGATGATTCGAAAATTTACCATTATAGTCTACAATTTGGGATCTGTTATCGAGATATGATGATATAAGCTTGCAAGCAGAACTAGAAAAGTTGAATAGTTTTTCAAGTTTTTTCGCAAGAATACCGTGATCGACAGTGTCAAAAGCCTTACTGTGATCCAATAAAATTAGAAATGATACATTATTATTATCAAGTTTCATCCGCAGAGATTCAACTACATCTGCCAATGCTGTTATACAACTTTTTCCTTTCCTAAAGCCAGATTGTTTTTCCGATAAAAGGTTATTGATGTCCAAGTAATCATTTATTTGCTTGGACACTAGTTTTTCCATTACCTTTGATAGAAAAGGAAGGATAGCGATAGGTCGAAAATAGTTGTTTGATTTGGGAATGGGAATAATTTTAGAAAGTTTCCATCCTTGAGGAAATACTGATTTTGCAAGAGCCGTATTGAATACATGTGTCAAAAATGGTAAAATTTTGGGAATAATAGCTTTCAGAAAGATGGGATTAATATTGTCCATACCAGTGGCATTTGATTTAACAGCCAACATACTTTCTAAAACCTCGAACTGGTCTACGCAACGGAAATAAAAACAATTTTCTACTGGTACATAACAGAGGTTATTATAGACGTTTCCGGAGGGAGGTTGAATATCTATATTAACAAATTTACTATTTAGGGTGTCCACATCAATATCCTCATTGTAAACTGTGGTGCATTTCCGGCCTATACCTATGCTTCGAATTTCCTTCCATTTAGATTTACTATCAACAGCAGACGAGAATTTTCTCTGGTAATAAGAAGATTTTGCTATTTGTATATTTTTAACAACATTTTTTCTTGCACATTTAAAAATATTTTGAAGTACAGGGGTTTTAAACCTTTTCCATCTGCAGTAAGCATCATTACGTAATTTTATTAAATGTTTGATATTGTTGTTGAACCAGGGATGCTTATCAGCTTTTATAGATTTAGTCTTCAAAGGAACACTCAGGTCGAAAACGTTATTTATGTTATCTTGAATAAAATTTAATTGATCATCGACACTAACTAAAGAGTATACAATGTTCCATTCAACGTTGTCAATGTGTTGATTTAAAATGGCATAATCAATGTTGTGGAAATCACGATAAGTTATAAGTTTATCTTCTCTGGTCACGCAGAAATCATAGGCAACGAAAAGCATATCATGTCTTGAAAACACTGATGCTGAAAGTTGGTCATATAAAAGTACATTAGATTTATCATTTACAAATAGCAGAGCTGTAAATGAATCATTCATTTTTGATTTTAATTCATTAATGAATTAGAAAATTTTGAATTAATTCTTTTTACACAAATTAATGAATTGAATGAAAATTGAGTCAATTCAAATGAATTAGACAGAAATGAATTTCAATTCGTTTTCCAATTCAAATGAATTTGTAACATGAATTGCAATTCGTTTCTAATTCAAACGAATTTCTTAAAGTGAATTGCAATTCATTTTACAGATTCATTTGAATTGAATTGATTTTGAATTTAATTAAATGAATTAGAAAAATGAATTGCAATTCAAATGAATGAAATCAAAAATGAGTTGCAATCAATCAAATTCAAGAGCAGATCTAGGGTGAATTTGAAGTTTTTAAAACATAAAGTAAACAAATTTTCCAATTGTAGGAAAAGTAGTAAGAATTTCGAGTAAACGAACATAGCTTTGACAGCAAAAAAATGTTGTTGAGATTCAAAATTGCTAAAATCTTTAAAATTCGATTGAATTTAAAAAAAATTAATTTTCCACAATACACAAATATGAGATTATTTAAACAAAAAATTATTGTTGTAATGTAATATTTTACACTATTTAATAAAAATAAAAATTTAAGTTTCTTTTAGCAAATAAACAAAATTTTTCCATTTTGATAGGATTTTCGCCTATACCTAATAATTAAATTCCTATTTTGCCGCTACCTGATAATTCCATTCCAATGCAAAATAAATTCAAAATTCAATCAATTCAGTTCAAATGAGTTGGAAATGAATTGCTAATTCTTTTTTCTAATTCAGTTTGAATTAATTCAAAATCAATTCAATTCAAATGAATCTGTAAAATGAATTGCAATTCACTTTAAGAAATTCGTTTGCATTGGAAACGAATTGCAATTCATTTTAGAAATTCATTTGAATTGGAAAACGAATTGTAATTCATTTCTGTCTAATTCATTTGAATAGACTCAAAATTCATTCAATTCATTTAATTGTGTGAAAAGAACTAATTCAAAATTAGCTAATTCATTGCATGAATGATTCACGAATTAATTCAAAAATGAATGATTCATTTACAGCTCTGACAAATAGTAAGTCAATTAAACTGTTGGAGGTGCTGTGATAGTGTGTTGGAGTTGAAATATTTACAGGTAGTAGACCAATTAACTGCATTTTCTCAGTCAATGTGTTGTCAACAAGAATATTATGATTGAAATCACCTAGAATGACAATATCATTGTATTGGATAGAAAAATCTTCTATAATATCAATTAAAGAAATAAACTCAAGGTCCGCTTTAGGCCTGTAAACGCATCCCATGAGCATTTTTCTTTTATCTATACTTGTAATTTCAAGAAAAAGGTATTCAATCTTGCTATTTTGTTTTGTTTTTAATTTCACCATACAATTAAAACCATTTCTGACAAATATTGCAACTCCACCACCTTTCCTGTCTTTTACGACACCGTTAGTTACGACTTTAGTTTTCCTATCAGCTCGAAATAAGCTGAATCCAGGTAAATTATATACAGAATCCTGAACGTCCGACGGAAACCAAGTTTCTGAAACACAAATAATATCTATTTTAGATGACGTAAATAGGTATCTGAACTCATCGATTTTGCTATTGAGACTTTGCGCATTTATATGAACAATTTTTAGTCCCAGCCTTTGTCTGGACAAAATCCTAATCATATTGTAAATATTGTCTTCGGAACGAGAAGTATTATTAACGATCATCATCAATAACGAAATAAGCAACGCATTTTAATATATGTTTTGGAATAATTGGGTTAATAAAGTTGTAACGTAAAAAGAAGCTGTACACGTGTAAATAAATTAATAAAAGTAAAAATAAAATAAATTTAAGTAGAAAGTAGTGCTTGAGAGAAAATAAAAAAATATTATAATTTTTATAATAAGTTCTAAGTAGGAGACACGTCACTACAGCTTTTATTGACTGATGCATCCGATTGATTTGATCCAGGAAACAACCGAAACAGATGCTGAATGTCATCAATTTGCATAATCGGATCATTTGGAGTTTTTTTAATAAATATGAGATTCCGCATGCTAAATGCACTGTGTATAATTTTTTCCTTCTCATCTATTCCAATGGACACTAAAATTTCCATTAGCTTATCATGTTGGACAGTGTCAAAGGCTTTTTCATAATCTATAAAGCACATGCATACATCTTTATGGACATCTCGACAATTTTGAATTAGTATCTGCACACTTAGTAGCGCTTCTCTAGTACCCATTGCTTCTTTGAAACCAAATTGTGATTCTCCCATAACAGTCTCGCATTTATCATATATTCTCCTGTGTATTATTCTAAGAAATATTTTTAGTGCATGGCACATTAGGCTAATTAGTCTATATTCACTGCATTTTCTAGCATTATTTTTCTTTGGTATGGTGATAAATGTTGATTTAAGCCAATCGTGTGGGTATTGACCATTGTCATAAACGTAATTAAAAAGAGTCACTAGCAATTGCATATTATTACCATCTATTAGCTTCAAAACTTCGGAGGGGATTTCATCTGGACCGGTTGCTTTTTTGTCCTTAAGCGAGTTGATTGCATACTCTACTTCATATCTAGTGATTGGTATTCCAGTCAAAGGGGTTTCTGCGCTACGGTCATCAGCTGATCTTTCATCATCAGTAAATAATTTCGTTACATAATCTTTCCAAATGCGTTTTCTTTCTGTCATCTCGAATACTGCTTCATTATTGTCGTCGAACAAAATTGCTGGCGAGGTCCTTTTATATACACCGGCAGCTTCTTTTAGTTTTTTGTGAAGATTAAAATCATCATGTAGGCTTTGTAGCGTTTCGATTTCCTGGCATTGACGATTTAATAGTGCATTCTTTGCGGCGCGGGTTGCCGTTCGTATTTCTTTATTAATTTCCCAGTAGGTTTCGTAGTTCAAATTTTTGTGTTTGCTTCGTTCAATTCGAAGTTCTCGGATTTCATCTGTGATCCATTCTTCTTGCCTTTTTGTTACGCTACTTCCTAGGGTGTTTTTCGTAGTCGTGTTTATAATATTCTTGACATTATTCCACAAATTTTCCACATCTTCTCCATCGACATCTTCGAGTTTAGTGTTAATACGTTCCTTAACCTCTTTTTTAAATAGTGGATCATTAAGCTTTTCAAAGTTTATTCTTGGTTCTCGTTTCTTTTTTCGAACAACAGCAAGTTTTATGCGGACATTTGATACCAAGAGGTTGTGATCAGATGGTACGTCAGCTCCCGGGTATGTTGAGCATTTTGTCACACAGGTGCAATATCGTTTGTTTATTAATATATAGTCGATTTGGTTTCTTACAGCGTTTTCTCTACTGTCCTGTGGTGATTTCCATGTGTATAATCTTCTAGGGTGAAGGCGAAATAGGGTGTTTGTTATTTTCATTTTATTTTCTTGGCAAAATTGCACGAGTCTGTCTCCCCTATCATTACGTTCGCCCAATCCATATCTCCCGGTGACACCGACTACTTCAGCTTGTCCGACTTTTGCGTTAAAGTCGCCCTGGATAATAGTTATCTCATGTGGTTTCGTCATTTTTAATAGTTTTTCAATTTCACCGTAGAATTCTTCGATTTCGTCAGAGCTTCCATCACACGTTGGGGCGTAAACTTGTATTATATTTATATTAAGTGGCTTTCCCGTTATCTTTATCATCATAGTTCTATCTGACATTGGAACGTAGCCAGCGACAGAGTCAGCTATATTGGTACTAACAATAATTACCACACCTTTTCTGTGGATTCCATCCTGGTTTCCAGAGTGGTATACTCGAGTGTTTTGGGATCTAAATTCACCGCATTCTTTCCACCATGTTTCACTCACACCCAATATGTCTATTTTAAGTCTATTCATTTCACTTATGGTATTATCAAGCTTTCCAACATCGTAGAGACTTCTAACATTCCATGTTCCAATATTGAGTTTTTGTTTGGTTTTACCTCCGGGGATTCTTAGCACCCTCGTTTGGCCGGAGACTGAGGGCCGTATGTTATGTGTTGTATTGTTCATAGTGTATGGCTTACAAGGGATATTACTTCAGTGGTTTCCCGTTGCCTTCTGAAGGGTTTATAGTTTCCTTCTGGTTTTCAGCCGCTCCAATGGAGTACAGACGCTGTTTGCAGCCGCCCAATGTGGGAACAGACGCTGCGAGAGTAGGAGGCACTTAGTTTAAGACGGCGCCAACTCGTCTTGTCACAGAGAAATCATTGGAATCTAAGACCTTTTCGGGGACTGCTTATTGGTTATTCGCAGCTAACCCACATATCTGTAGGCCATTCGTCTATCCGCCACCTGACGACCCCCATAGTAGCTTGAGCTTAGCCCTATTATTGGGATTTCATAAAACACTTTCTTCAATTAATAACAACAATCCCTGACGTTGTATTCATAAGAAGCGTATTACTTCTTTTTTTTTAAGATTTGCATGTCAGTGATATGTGATCTCAAAAATAAAATTTCCATTTATAGTTTTATTTAATGTATTCCACGATTACTTGCGCTTTAAATGGACATAAATATAAAAAATCACTGTAAATAGAACAAATAACAACTTAAGAAAACAAGTGAATTTTTTTTCTTATTTTCAATACAAAATGAAAGTAAAAATGCCGTTAATTAAATATTCGCGTGGCACGCAATGAATTTTGTTACATAAATGAATATATTTTTGTTCTAATATTGAACTTGTGTAAAGAAACCAACTTAAGAAAATTAAGGACTTAAAGATAACCCTATAGTTTTTTTTAAATAGAAATTACTGCCAATTCAAAAGTTATAGTTTCCTCGTTAAATCTCCATCAGGCATTTCATTCAATAAAATTTAATTGTTTTTTATGAACCAAACCCAATAAACGTAGACGCATGAGTTCAAATTGAAAATTATTTGAAATCAAACCTTTTGAATGGGAGATAAAGCCATCATGACCTTAGCTCACATTAGCAATATTAGAAAATGGTTTTGTCTTTAATTTCAGTTCCGGAGACACTAAAGTTAAGTATTGAAATCTGGCTTCGCATACTAAAGTTTTTCTGCGTGACGGCCTGCGGCCGTGCTTAGGGGTTTTTTCCTTCAGTAGGACACGGCAGGTGGCTTCGCTGAATAAAGTTTTCCTGCGTGCATCACAAGAATAAAAAAATATTTTTCAATGATAACTAAGGATTTTCCTTTTTACAGAATGTTAACACCATGCATAACAATTTTTTGAAAAAAATATGGCTTTATCTCTCATTTGCGAAAAATTGTAAATATGACCTTACCTCTCAATGAATGGGCAATAAGGCCATTATGGATTTATCTCCCATTCAATTGAGCAATAATGCCAGCATGGCCTTATCTACCATGGTTTTATAGCACCCCCCTTTTATTCGCATTCCTGCTCGTTGCAAACAATTTATATTTTTTTTACAAGAAATTAAGGTTACCTAAAGGCGAATTCACTTCATTTTATGTGTAATTTTTCATTGATTGTAAAACATATTTAACTTTAATCGCCATTTTTAAATGTTGACATTTTTTTTTTGCTTATTTTGATGTGATAACAATTTGATAGCAAATTGATAAAATATTGTATGTCAAATATTTATATTCCAATCATTTAAAATTTGAGTTCAAATGTTAAAACTAAAGTCCCAACTATAATATGCTTTAGTTGGCTTAAGCAATTGTGCCAATACATGTGATTCATATGTGTCGAACCATATTGAACTTAAGAAAACTTTTTGTTAAATTTTATGAAGCTGTCATTTGCTTAAGCAAAGTGCGAAACAGATCGCACTTTTTGTACGGAATAAAATATTTTTTGTTTTTATTTTGGTTTTTTTAATGCTTTTTTTAAATTTTTTTGTAAATTTTTGCCAGTAGCTTAAGCCAGCTTATGCATATTATAGTTGAGCCTTAAAGAATTGAAAATAGTTTGAGAATTGAGCTTGATATCAAATACTTAAGTCATTTCATATCAAAGGTTTGACTTCGTGTTTGTTGGGTAAAGACTTTCGGTACAAGTGTCCTTCCTCTACCTGTGGCTATGCACAATAAAAGTAACAAACAATTCATCAGGATTTTACTCCACCTCAATGAAATAAACAAGCGTTGTGCTAAAAACTATACAACAATAATTTCAGTGTTGACCTCAAAATGGTGGTAAACAAGGGGAAGAGAAAAAAGGTTGATGAAGAGATTTCATACCGTTAAATGTATTTAAGTTGTTGTTTGCGTGTGTTTGTATGTTTTTAGGCTTAATATATTCAAGGGTATTTGTGTGCGTGTATGTGTGTGACCTATGACACTGACATATATTTCTTTTTTGTAACCAGTTTCTCTTGCATATTTCTTTCGTAGATTTCTAAGAAAATATCAAGGTCAGTTTTAACATTTTTTATAAAAAAAATAAAGATTTATTTTGACACTGAAAGTACTAAAAATATGTAAAAATTTTATCGATATTTCCTTTTTAATTTATTCACTTTTGTTCTTATTATGCAACAGGAGACATAATAATTTTCTGTCGAAATTTATATATGTATTGGCCAAAGTTTTAAAAGCTTTTGGAGGACTTTCACTGTCCAAACTCCTTTTAGGGGATTTATTCGCGGCTTAGAGCATGAAATCGCACAAATTCTATGCTTAAGAATATCGCGAGTATCTACACAGAAAGAAAAAACTCGTACAAAATATAACTTTTTCTTTCTAACTTTTATTACGACTCGTACTGAAAAATTCAAGTACGAATAACACGATTAAGACAATCCAAAACAGGATAACTTTCGAAAACCAATGTGCGTTAATACGCGTGTGTTTGTTTAAATTAAGCACCACAAAAGAAGTTAAAATACGATACAACAACAACAACACTACAAGAAGAAAAACATACATTATTTTCATGTTTAAGTAGTAAAATAAGAAGCAAAAATTCCCAAAATCTATTTGTCTAAATTATTGAGTTAAATACATCAAATTTTCAAAGGGAAATGAATTCGAAAGCCATATGAAGCATGCTGCTGGTACCTTATAACTGAGATTTCTTCTGTAAACAAAGGATGGAATATAACAAATAATAATTTTTTCTCTGGTGTAAGTGTTTAGGTAAGAATCAACCCCGATTGCGAATTATATCAAGTACTAAACCAACTTAGAAATGTTTGAATCATGCACGGCTTCAGATTAACTTTTATCTTACTTTTACTTAATCAATCCCGTTTTCGAATTTTTTAAAGTACGGGAACTTGATTAATCCGTACTTAAATCAAGCATTCTGTACTTGATTAAAGGAAATCCGTACTTACCGTACTATTGACACTGTCGAGGCTTGCTTTAAGTACGAAAAAATTGATTTTCCAAGTGTATTTTTAAGGCGTTATCTAAGGTTCTCGTAATACTAAAAAAAGAAAAAAAAACGTCGCCGTTCTAGAAAAACACTATCTTTTTTTTTTGTAATTAAACTCTTGCAAAGCTGCTTCAGGCCAGGCCGAACTCTGACCTAGAAAAATCGTTAATATTTCTCTTTTCGAGATTTTTAATATCCATGATGGTGTAATATGGTGTAACGAATTTTTCATAATTTTAACACGTATCTTGGACTTACCTACTGGTAAGTGTGGTATATTTTACACAATCGATTTTCGACAGTTACTGCCAGTTCATCTATTTTCGAACGAACACTTCGTTCGCTTAGCTTACATGTAAAACAAAAATTAGGCGATCGAAGTGTTCGTTCGGAAATAGACGAACAGGCAGTTAGTACAAAAAGGTAAACAAAAATACAAATGTTGCCATATTTTAAAAGAAAACTTATAGGAAAACACACGTAGGCGAAATTAACGTTGAAATTACCAAAATAGTTTTACCGGATAGTTAAAGATAACCGTAAGTTAATTAATAATTTTGAGATATGACGATGTTGCAGCAAATGAGCGTATTGTACATACATATATACACAAATTTAAAATCCAAGGGAAATAAGATAAAGTTTATCTTTCTAGAAACAGCTATTAAAGATTCAAAATCGCTGTTATTCAAAAAATGAGCTTCTTGTTTATCAATCCACTGTGTTTCTTTTTGTCAATATACAAATTAAATTAAAAATTCAAATATCATCAAATCCATATTCGCTTACATCCGCATAAGTTTGTATTACTTCCAATTCACCCAAAATTGTATATAAAAAGAACAGTGTATACAGCAAAATACTGAAAACTCCCACCGAGCGCCGAACATAAAAATTTGTGGTCATTGACCACATCAGGGTACAGAAGAGTATTATGACTATAAAGATAAAACAATTTTCACCCAAAGGTCCTCCAGGCACCTGATTGGGAAGCAAATAAGTAAAAACAAGTTTTTCTTTAAAAAGTAGTTGGAAAGCATACATTTACATGACCAGTTTCACTTCTTAAAGTTTTGAACATTAAAACCAAACCCATGCTTAGTAAAGTATCTTAAAAGAAAATTTCATATACATAATTGATAACCAATAACGATTCCATTCTTTTACTAAAAACTTACTAAAAAATGGTCCCCCAAAGCAAGCAGCAAAAGCCATTTTTTGATAACCATGAAAAGCCAAAGCAGAATTTGATATCAAATCTCCAATGCTATTGCCCCAGGCCAATAAAGTACCACCTAAAAATGAGTTACTACAATTCATTACCAAACCCAAGACATACAAGACTTCCACAGTTTCCGAGGCACAAGAATAAATAACGAATATAGAGCCATAAGCAGAAAGAAAAGCAAATCCCTGAAAATATTTTCAAATATTAAATTTCAAAAAACATTTCCACTGCAATTGAAAACATACCACATGAAAATTAGGCGATTTGTCAGTGCGTGAGTAAGCAAATGCTAAAGTTGCCAGGGGTATGGTAAATATTAAAGTGTGAAAACATAAAGGAAATCCTAGCCAAGATTTTAATTCAACTAAGTTAATTTGAAATTTTCTAATTACTGGAGATTTCTCAAACGTTTTAACATAACGGAAATTACACTTACAAATTATGAAAAATGTTGTAAAAGGTAAAATTACCACTTGCGCACAGTTCAATAGTTTAGACCAGCCATGACGTTCCATTTCATAACAAACAATCGGTATAAATAGAGTTAGTAAAAGGATCATGGGTGCCTTGAGACAAATCATGCATTTTCCGAAACAACCTGCTTTCGACCATTCTTCACTCTCTATGGGGTTCAGTGATTGAAGCAGCTGCTTAAACAAATTGCTATTCGCAGGTGCATCGTAGCCATAAAACGATGAACGAGTTCCTTCAATATTTAGTGTTGCCCTTGAGCCTCGAACTAAAATATCAATGTTGGCTTCTTGAAACAAAGAAGTGTAATTTTTAAATTCGACAGCTAAATTGTTAAAAAAGATTTAGTTTTATTGTTATTTGATAAAAAATCAAATTGCATAATTTTTCTTCAATTACCAGACATTCTCCCTTTGCTTATTAGTTTTTCCATTTCTGTTATAAATTGTTAAAGAATTTATATAATATAAATAAACATTTTCGTTTTATAAACGCTTTACTTACTATTTACACGACGTTTTAGTAAGTATTGATCTGTTAATATGACCATCAAATAGACGATATAGATTAATATGATGCCTGTAAAATTTAACAAAAAAAAAAAAAAAAGAACATAATTTCGAAGTAGAATTTTAAAAACAAAACAAGTTAGAGTGCTATATTCGGCTGTGCCGAATCTTTGATACCCTCCACCGACAGTTCGAATGTTTAAGAAGTAATATCTGTATGATGTTATTATAATCTTAAACTGTGACGATTTGTTATTAATTATGGTTTAAGGCAACCAAACTGTTTTCCGGTAGAAGGGTTTATATGGGGCCTAGGGTAAATTATGGACCGATCATCACGAAATTTCACAGCGTCATTTCTAGTCCTTTAAAACTGTGACGTACCAATTTCTGTTATGATAGCATTATTAATAATGGTTTTAGGTGTACTGAACTGTTTTCCGGGAGTAGGGTTTCTATGGGGCCTAGGGTAAATTATGTACCGATCTTCACGAAATTTCACAGTATCATTTATAGTCCTATAAAACTGTGACGTACCAAATTTTGTTACGCTAGCGTTATTTTTTACGGTTTTAGGCGTACTAAACTGTTTTCCGGGAGTAGGGTTTATATGGGGCCCAGGGTAAATTATGGACCGATCTTCACGAAATAACACAATTTTATTTCTTGTCCAATAAAACTTTGATGTACCAAATTTTGTTATGATAGCATTATTTTTTACGTTTTTAGGCGTACTAACATGTTTTCCGGAAGTAGGTTTTATATGGGGCCTATGGTAAATTATGGACCGATCTTCACGAAATTTCAAAGATTTATTTTTAGTTCTATAAAACTTCGATGTACCAAATTTTGTTATGATAGCATTATTTTTTACGTTTTTAGGCGTACTAAGTTGTTTTCCGGAAGTAGGTTTTATATGGGGCCTATGGTAAATTATGGACCAATCTTCACGAAACTTAACAGTTTAATTTCTAGTCCTATGCAACTGTGACTTGAAAAAATTTGTAATGATAGCATTGTTAGTTAGGGTTTTAGGCTTCATATACTGTTTTCCGGGAGTAGGGCTTATATGGGGCCTAGGGTAAATTATTGACAGATCATCACGAAATTTCACAGCGTGATTTCCAGTTGAATAAAACGAATTGTTGCGAAATCTTATATCATTCTGTGCATTTTTCCACCATTTATGTTAGTTTTTGTAACAAAATTATCAATTTTTTTTAGGTGGTGGTTCCACATTTTGATTCATAGCTCAGATCCTATTGAACCGATTTTGCTGAATTTCAATCCCAAACTGCTTAGGATAACTACAAGCAATTTGACACCAAGTTTGTTGATTTCTTTTGAGTTTTTCGAAAGTGAGCGTGTTTTCAACAGACGGACAGACGGACAGACGGACAGACGGACATGGCTAAATCGACTTAAAATTACTCAAGGACCCAGAATATATATACTTTATAGGGTCTGAGATGAATAGTAAAAAAGTTTCACACGGAATGACAAACTGAATATACCCTCTTCACAACTAATTGTGGTGGAGGGTATAATAAGTGGATTGATGTATTCGTCTTTGCCGAATATTATATACCCATCACCATAGAATAAAAAATTGAAGCAAAATCTTAAATTATTAGTAACCGTGGCCAAGTTAACAAACGTACCGCTTCGGCTTATTTTCAATATTTAATACTTCTATTTAATACATACTTCTAAAAATTTGGTTTTCCTAGCTCTTTTGGTATGGCCGCTGTTGTGTCAAAGCCGTTATATTGCGAAGAAAAAGGAAGTTATTTGTCTATAACTCGATTATATACGAACCGATTTGTTTACTATCGCTAACAGTATTTTACTTATTTTTTTTAGGGTAAAGAAAAAAAAGTTCATAGATTTTGAGAAGAGTAAAGGATTATCAGCAGAAATTAAGAGGCAGTCTTGATTGTTTTTTTTCATATCTCAGCCAATTATGGACCGAACTTCCTAAGCTTTAATAGCAATCAATTCTGAAATATATATGTGATATAAATATATAAGATTCTAGTTCCCATTACTTCTGTAACCTTCGGAAAACCCATTTCGACATACAAACGGAATATTTTTCCCTGAATTTTCGATTTCTTATATTACAAATTCCTTTTTTGTGCGTATTTGGCCTTAGTACGAGAGTCATTATCGTGCTCAAAGTCGAAGTCTACTGAAATTTGTTTCGATATAAAATTATCTTCTATTTACTCTATATATATAAACAGAAGTGTACACTTTGATGTCACCACAAACTGCGGAAACGGTTCGACCGATTTCAACCAAAAGGGTACGTTGGGGACAGTCTGTAGATGTCTTAAGTTAAGTTTGCAGAAAATCGGCTTAGGGGTTCCGCAGATATGGCATTTAGATATTCCTATATATTCCCATACAAAAATCAACAAAATTCCCTCCATTTTGAACTCCTCCCAGTATATTTTATATCGCTAGATGGCGCAAAATAGGGCATTAGCTCCCCCTCCCTATATCTTCTTAGCTAATCAACAGGCACTGTAACATCTGAAAGAAAATAGGGAAAAGTGCGTGAAATAGGGCAAGATGGGTAAAAGCTCCCCCTCCCAATATCTGCTTAACAAATCGACTGATTTTTTTGAAATTTTGCAGGAAAGTAGTGTAACATCTGGAAAGAACTATAGCCGCAAATTTTTATTATTTAGGTCGTGAAATAGGGCAATAGGGGTAAAAGCTTTCCCTCCCCAATATTTTAAACTAAGCAGACACTGTAACTTCTGAAAGGAAATAGGGAAAAAGGCGTGAGATAGGGCAATAGCGGTAAAAGCTCCCCTTCCTTATATCTTTTAAGCTAATGAACGGGTTTTTTTAAAATTTGCCGTGCAGAACTGTAACATCTGAAAGGAAATAGGGAACAGGATGTGAAATAAGGTAAGAAGGATCAAAGCTCCCCCTCCAAATATCTTCTTAACTAATTGAAGCAAGAGGGGTAAAAGCTCCCCTCCCTATACCTTCTTAAAAATCAACTGATTTTCTTGAAATTTGGCAGGCAACTATTTAACATCTGAAAAAAACTATAGTTTTTTATCTTCTTAATAATCAACCGGTCACTGTAACATCTGAAAGAAATAAGTTATATGGCAAAACAACGTTTGCGGGGTCAGCTAGTATAAATATAAAATTAATATGATTTTGTTTGTCGTGCTTAATTCCCAATTTTTATTCTTGATTAAAACACTGAAATTTATTGTTGGATGATAAGCTAGTTTCTATGTGCATTTCACTGGTTGCTTAGGCCAGATCATCAGGAAATATTCTCCCAAAAAATTTTAGAAAACAAAGCCATTAGCAAACAAAACTGCAGAGTGGATGAGAATAACAAACATCGAAAAAAGTCTTTTTTGCAACAACAACAAATCTTAAACAAAATAACAACAATAAAACAGTGAGTTTATCTTTTCTTACATTCGCCACTACAATTGGTTGGAAAAAGCACGATAAATACAATCTTATTAATTGAAAATTTTTTATTCCCAAAAATTACTTTGATAATAAATTAAAATTTACAACAATAACTATGTAAAACACATAGAAAATTGGTCGTATTTGTGTCGTTTGCAACAATCATAATACCAATTTTTAAAAACGACTGGTTTTCGACTACGGCACTTATAATAAGACCGATTATCAGCCATGTCACAGAGTACAATTCCGTTCAGAAACGGAATTCATTCCGTAATTTGGTGCTTCAGAAAATGACAAAAAAATTTTTCGGAATGAAACCATTTTTGTTTTGATGAACGGTATGGGAGTTGTCTGTATCTGAACGGCCATAAAACTATCAAAATACACTTTCCATCAACAAACAAATATGTTTTCTTCAATTCCGAACGGAATCATTCCGAACGGAATTGTACTTTGTGACATGGCCCTATGTATTGGAAATTTTTGAAATATACATAAATAGCTGTTCTCGAAGTGTAAATGTCTTGAATCAAAACTTAAATTAGGCCATTTTTCCACACTGATCAAATATTCAGAAACCACTTATACTTACAAAAAGCCTCCAAACGCGTAACATAATGATCACTTTCCACAGCATAATCAATATATAAGATACCAAATATAAAAAACGTAATATCACGCAAAAGATTACTGCCGCTACAATGAAAGGGACGCATAAGGCAAATCACACCAGCCACCAAAGACGTCACATAAATGGCAGCACTTAGAATATTTGAATACAAGGTTGTCGACGAGTCATCTATACTAGCCAGACTGGTGAAAAGATCTGGGGAACCATTGCCAAATGCCAAAATAGTTACACCAGCTAAATGTTCACTTAAACCCATTACTTTTGAAAGCATTTCCAAGGAGGGACAGAAACTTGAAAAAAAAATAATAAAAAAAAAAAAAATAAAAATTTACACAGATTTCTTTTTCTCGGCCAAACCCACAATTTATCGGCGGTCGTTCCCAAAACAACAAACATTACCAAGCAGACGCACATGAATAATATCAAGCTTGCATACAGTTCGGCATTATTGGCGGGCTCTAGGGTACAATACAAGATTTCAATGTAGTTGAAAAAGTATTTTTTATCCTGACACTCTGTAGTGTTACGCACATATTCGCAGCGATATTCGTATTCGATTTCTTGAACACTGGAACAGCTTAACTGAAAGCAACAGGAAACACAAAATAGTTGTAGCTGTTGTCTCTTCACACATACGTACTCGTTTAGCATTCGAAGAGTTTTCACTTACAAAGTTGCGAAATGTTGAGAATTCTTCTATGTAGGGACCCTTGGAGGAATTCATGTTTTCTTATTTTTTTTTTAATTGTTTTATTTCTGGCTTTTGAATTTTTGTTTATTGTGATTTGATTTTATTTTTGTTTTCAAAGTAAAATAAAATGAAATAACAACAAGAAAGAAATTTGTTTATTTATGTACATTCATTCCCCATGACTCCTTTTAATTATCAAATTTTTTATTTTTTGCTGACTTGGTGACGGTTCACCATAATTCGTAATGGCTTCAATAATAATTTGAGGTCAAACAACTCAATCTACTAGTAGATTTTCTGATAGCAAAACAATTTAGACTACAAACAATACATACCCCATGCTTCCGTTCTGTTTTATTGGTCCTTTGAACAATCTACCAATATTTCATGCGTATGTTTTGATTGAGTTACTTTTTCCGCATTAAATCTTATTCATTGTTATTTTTTTTTTTTTTTTGGTTCACTTCAGTTACTTTTTATATTAATTTTGATTTTGAATTTTTGTAGCGTTTTCACTTTAATTTCCTTTTTTTTTTTGCATTTTTCATGTTCGAAAATCAAGTGTAAATACTAATTTCCGTTTTTAACCGGAAGTAGCCTGAATTCAAAGGCGCCATATGAAAATCATTACATGTCATTGGGCTTATGTCCCTTTGAACATTTTTTCTTTTCCCCAGAAAAATAAAAATATTATGTTTCCAGTTCGTAAAGTGTGAGTTAAATAAAATTATTATGGTGTGTAATTCGCGCAAATTAATGTTCTAGACATGTTTACTACCTAATCGCTCGAAGTGTTTGTAACAACTAAATTTTGTTGTTTAACTTTAAGACTGACTACTTGGTAAGGAAGTAAATATATATTTATCAAAAATAAACACACATTCACAATTTCCATTGTACTAAAGGGGGAAAAGAAAAAAAAGTTAAATTCCAGCACTTAGTAAAATAAAGGAATATGGACGTAGTAAACGGAATTTGAATTAAGGGGGGAGTTTTTTTTGTAAATTGTATTTATAAAAATAAAACAGGTTTTCATAGAAAATCTCACAGTTTGGTGCGGCTTATGGTCTGGTGGCATCATTGGGCCGTACTTCTTCAAAGATGATGCGAATTGTAACGTAACTGTGAATGGTGAGCGCTACCGTGAGATGATATCCAACTTTTTTTTGCCCAAAATGCAAGAGCTTGACTTGCATGACATGTGGTTTCAACAAGACGGCACGCTTAACAGTGCACTTATTGAGAGGCGAGTTCAGTGAACATTTTATTTCACGTTCGGGACCGGTCAATTGGCCGCCTAGATCGTGCGATTTATCGCCTTTAGACTATTTTTTGTGGGGCTATGTTAAAGCTCATGTCTATACACACATGCCCGCTTCAATTGACGCATTGGAAGACAACATTGAAGCATTTATTCATGAGATACCGGCCGAAATGTTGGAAAGAGTATGCCAAAATTGGACTAAGCGGATGGACCATTTGAGGCGCAGTCACGGTCAACATTTGCATGAAATAATCCTCAAACTTTAAATTATATGGACCGTACTATCGATTCAAATAAAAATTTCATGAATTTTTCTGAATTTTATGTGTTTTTTTTTAACTTTTCTATAGCTCTTAAAAAATCACCCATTATAATATAATTGCCTATAAACAGTTTCAAACGTACGCGTTTTTTTTTAAATTGAGTGTTTTTCGTACAAATTTTCTATGCGAACGAGAACGTTTGAAATTGTTGAACAGGAAGTAAATTTTGTATTTGATGGTTACTAGTGCGCCACGGCCGCACGGAACAAACAATTTTTTTAAACAATTAAGAATGTGAATTAATTTTTGATACCTTGTACATATATGAAAAATTGTTTTGTTAAAAATAACGTCTAGTAATTTCCCTATGTTCTTCTATGTGGCAAAAATTTCATAAAAATTGTTCTTAAAATACATTTCCAATCTACTTTTATTTATTATGAATACGGCAGTATATCTTTAATTTAAATTTAAATTCATTTTGTCGTTCCCCCCCTCTTAAGACACGCCTAACGACGCCAATGTCTATGCGTTGTTAAATAAATAGAAAACGGAATAGTGCTGGTATTTTTCAACGTGGTGGATTTTTTTTTCACAGAAAATTTTGCAAAAGTAAGTAGTTAATAAAAAATGTTTGGAATGTAAAGAGTTGATTTTAGCGGATAGATTTACAAACGACTTTATCGATAATTTTTTATTTTAAGAAATTTTAAATTCTCACCTCTAAGCAATGCTACCTACACGTGTAGGATTTTTAAATTGCCATTGAACTTTCAGGTATTATAAGTTCATTTTAAAGTTGGTAACGTCAAAAAGTTAGGAGTTATTTTTGAAGTCGACCTTAGATTTTGAAGATTTTGAAGATTTATAAAATTTTGATAAATACGGTGACAATTTTTTTTTGAAACTCGAATACAGAACAGGATTTCCAAAAGTGAGTGATTATTCCACAAAATTTCATTAAAACATTTTATTGATGAAGACCGAGTTTGTTGGTCATTAAATTCGTTTTCCGTACTGTTAAAATTGAACAAAAATATAGTTATTTTACGAATGATTTTATTTTTTTTATATTTATGTTTGTTATTCAAAAAACAAACTACAAAAAAATAATGTTTTTTCGTATTTATTTTGTTATGAAGATTGATTTTTGTCGGTTAAAATATATTTTTTAAAAGTAAAAACTATTCAAATTGAAAGAATATGCTGTTTAATAAATAAAAAATTTAAAAATGAATGTAAAAATCATTTGTTTTAAATGAAATGTAAATGATCCGTTTTTTAAATGAATTTTAAGTTGTTTAAAATGAATTTTCGTTTGAATTTAACTACATAATATTTTGAGTGTACATATAATATGCAATTCTATTTTTTATTTTCAAAAACTTTCCAATAGTATCTTAAAGACTTATGAAATGGTTTAATTTTTATACCCTCCACCACAATTAGTTGTGAAGAGGGTATATTAAGTTTGTCATTCCGTGTGAAACTTTTTTATTATTCATCTCAGACCCCATAAAGTATATATATTCTGGGTCCTTGAGTAATTCTTAGTCAATTTAGCCATGTCCGTCTGTCTGTCCGTCTGAACGTCTGTCCGTCTGTTGAAAACACGCTCACTTTCGAAAAACTCAAAAGAAATGTCAAATTGCTTGTAGTTATCCTAAGCAGTTTGGGATTGAAATCCAGCAAAATCGGTTCAGTAGGATCAGAGCTATGAAGCAAAGTGTGGAACAACAACCTAAAAAACATTGATAATTTTGTTACAAAAACTAACATTAATGGTGGAATAATGCACAGAATGATATAAGCTTTTGCAGAAAATTGTTTTATTCGACTGGAAATCAAGCTATAAAATTTCGTGAAATTTCATAACAAATTGTGGCAAGTCACAGTTAAATAGGACTAGAAATTACACTGTAAAGTTTCGTGAAGATCGATCCATAATTTACCCTAGGCTCCATATAAACCCTACTTCCGGAAAACAGTTTAGTACGCATAGAACCGTAAAAAATAATGCTATCATAATAAAATTTGGTACATCAAAGTTTTGAGGGACTAGAAATAAGACTTCGAAATTTCGTGAAGATCAGTTCATTATTTACCCTAGGCCCCATATAAACCCTACTCCCGGAAAACAGTTTAGAACTCCTAAAACCGTAATTAACAATCCTATCATAATGGAAATTGTAACGTCACAGTTTTATAGGACTAGGAATGACACTGTGACGTTTCGTGAAGATCGGTCCATAATTTTCCCTAGGCCCCATATAAAGCCCACTCTGGTAAAATAATTAAATACGCCTAAAACCGTAGCAGATATAGATTTTGCGGTAAACTTTCATCCAGCTTAAATTCATATGGCCAGAAAAAATGTTATGCAATTTTGTAATATACGGTCCATAAATTACACAGAAAAAATTATTGCCGAATTATTTTCAAACAAACGCTTGTTTGAAAATTATTTTAATTTCTATAAATTTTTTTACTGATTCAAACAATATTTTTGTTTGATTTTTATTTAACCAACAAATATAAGAACAACAACAAAAAACACAAACAGTCAATTTTTGTACGCTTTAAAAAAGGGCAACTATAAGAAAAACAATAGCAGAAACAACATTACAAGAAACAAAATCCCGTATTCAATTTTTTCAAACTGTTTACTTAAATACATCAAATAAAAAAATATAATGATGACGAAAAACATATCGAGTCGGTCTGTCGCCGTTTTTGGGTTACATTTCTTCATTAGCAAAGGAAAGGATACAGCAACAGTGAGTGATGACGAAAAACATTGTGTGTATAAAAAAAGACTTCGTTCAAAAAATATTTCAACAAAAAAATGTGTCTCAAAGCCAGCCGGCCGCTCAGCTCTCTCTCTCTCTCTCTCTCTGCCATCATCTTCTAATACAGTGCCTGCTTGTGTGCGCATCATTGTTTGTGCAAAAACTTTTTTTTTTTGATTTTGAAATTTAGTATATGAATTTCAGTAAACTTTTTGTTTGATTCAGTTAAATTATTTGTTTGAAAAAATCAGTGTTTTTTTCAATAAACGAAATGCAAATAAATTGTTTGAATATGCGAATTTGTTTATAGGACCGATTTCAGACAAAAAATTGTTTGATTCTACAAATTTTTTGTTTGAATTGGAAAAATAATTTTTTCTGTGTATACCTTAGATCCCATTTTAGCAGCCTTCTGAAATTCACTGCAAACGCTGAAACTAATTGCACCACTGTATTGAAATTTATGTTTTTTGATACAGAATTTTGGGATGGTTGGTTTATAGCTTACAGATATAACTCCTAATATAAATTGCCCCCCTGCAAATCATTTAGGTTCGGCTTAAACTGTTACGAATCATGATATTTTAGTCAAGCTGGTTAAAATTCCAGCATTAAACTTTCTGATTGTCGGTCAATAATTCAATATAGATTCAAACCGCAACCAATTTTAATGCAGATGTCTGTTTTTCTAAAGATTATAATAATAAATAGAAATCATACAGATATAACTCCTAAAACATTCGAACTGTCGGTGGAGGGTATCAAAGATTCGGCACAGCCGAATAGAGCACTCTAACTTGTTTAATATCAGTTCTGCTCATCAAGCATTATTTTAGAAAAATATAGATTCTATGAAAATCAAAAACCAATTTGGACCTAAGATGTGCTTAAAAACTATTTGTGGGCCTGATATTGGTTAATTTGGATGGACTTATTATGTAAAACACAAAATTTATAAACTGCTTAAAATCATAATAAAAATCTGCCCCAACCACCCACTCTTTTTTATTTGCGAACATTAATTTTTTACATATGGTCTTCACCTGACAACTTTTTGTCTAACCAAACGTCAAACTTCATATAAAAAAAACGCTGACAAAAATTTAAAATTTTTTTTATATGGACTTTGACGTTTGGTATGACAAAATATTGTCAGGTGAAGACCCCATGTCTGTTTGGCAACCCCTCTTTCTTCTTTACCCCGATCGCCTACAAACTAAACAGACGTGTTTGTCAGACATGTCTGAAAAGACACCGTGTAAACTTCCTCTAACTCTATGATTGTGTTAGTACGAAATGTTTTTATTTTGTTGTTCGTACTTCACACATACGGAATTTTGAGATACAATTTTGTAAAATCTTTAAGAGATTTTTTTTCAGTCGTTTTCCTATGGCCAATAACAAACTTGTCCCTAACGTAATAATGTGTTTTAAATTAAAACGGCGTAAAGGGAATATTTTTAAAAAGGTCAGGTTATGGGCTGATGACAACGAAGCGGTCCTTTTGGAACACAATAGTGGACAAGGTATTATGCGTTTTTGCTGATGTGTCTTACACCTTAAATTATTGACCATAAACTTACCTTTTAGTATACCGATCGCCTCAGAATCACTTTTTGCTTAAAATTTACGATGTCCGTCCGTCCGGATGGCTCGCAGGCTGGCCATGTAAACCTTGTGCGAATAGTACTCGTCACAAATTTGAAGATAATTTGATGAAATTAGCTTCTAATTGTCACAGGGACCAAACCCATTGAAAATTGTAAGAATTGGCCCATAATTTCACAGTAACCTCCATACAATCTTCCAGGAATAGTGTCTTTGTCACTATAAATCATCTCTTTATGCTGGTTTTTAGATTAAATTTGATTCAAACTTATTTTATTGCAATTTAAATAATTTTACCAAATTTTATTTAAATCGGCCAATATCCCATACAAATACCACTTTAGAAAATTACTTTAACTTCCTTATAAATCTTGGTATTGATATAAAATTTGACGGTAGCTGTACTATGTTGTGTCAAAATTTTGCGTTGGCAGTTCCAGAATTGAACATAAAGCCAATTTAAACCCCCTCCCTAAAATCGCTATTGGGCATTTTTTAGGTTTGATATTTAATAACTTTTAAGGCCCAACTATAATTTGCATAAGCTGGCTAAAGCTACCTTCGAAAATTAACAAAAGCATTTAAAAAAACAAAAATAAAATCAAAAAATATTTTATTCCGTACGGAAAGTGCGATCTGTTTCGCACTTTGCTTAAGCAAATGCCAGTTTCATAAAATTTATTAAAAAGTTTTCTTAAGTTCAATATGGTTCGACACATGATTCACATGCAATCGCATAATTGCTTAAGCCAACTTAAGCATATTATAGTTGGGCCTTTTGATTTAAAATCGATTTAAATACAGAATTCTGTTCTTTATTGAACATTTAAATGAAACTTAATTCACCAAGCTGTTGCAATTAAATTCTATTTAATTTTCCATTGTGTATAACATCCCAACAATTCAACAACAACAATTGAAAAAGCAATAACAGCCAGCTGTTTTTTGAGACCACCTTGCAAATAAATACAATGTTTTGCAACTGTATTTAAATACGATTTAAGTTTTTATAAAAATTAACAGAATATATCGTCACCTAAAAAGCCAAAGACCCTGTCTAACATTTTAAAAATTTTACAGGAGAAGCAAAAACTATTTAAAATGATGATTGATAAATCACCTTAAACTGTTTATAATTTATGTTTCTTAAATTTTTCCGTTGTTTTACCAATTGACAATGTTGCATTTTATGCAAAGTGTTAGTTAGGGCTTTTAGCGTTTACCATATAATCTGTTGTAGATAGGGCATTTTAATTTATGCTAATAAAATTGCAAATTCCGAAATTTTGTGGACATTTATTTTGATTCAATACAGCAGAATCAATGAAAAAGTATTAACTTCTTTAATCTAATTTTTGGTTAGTAAGGTTTTTTTGCGTTTCAGGTGAGTATATGTAGATTTAAATACTTTCCTTAAAATTGGACGTTAAAGACCAACCAATCTTGTTAGGATTAAGATATATAATATTCGGCACACAGAACTTTTTTTTATGAATATTAGCCTCATAACCAGTGTTCGAAAATAAACACTAAATATCGTTTCTTAATGTTCGGTTCGGTAGATTTTTGGAAAACACAAACGCTAATACTGTTTGTGTAGAAAATCATTAAAAAAATAACGTTTCCCTGTTAGTCATCTTTCGAACACAAAAATATTACTGTTTTTATCAAACTAAACAAAAGATGTGAACATTTAATTCCGTTCGGTTTTTTTGAAAATCCACAAACTTCAATGTGTTCGGTTCGGCTCGTTAATGTTCATCCCTTTCGGCTGGTAAAAAAAACCAAACATTTTTTACAAAAACAAAATACACACACGAAAAAAACATTATAGAACATTAAAATATAATGTTTGTCTACAGTATCACAACAGTTGTTCTGTTTTTTAACGAAGAACCGAACATTATGCAATTTCTTCTTTCTTAAAAATAGTTACGAACGATATTAAGGGTTGTGTCTTCCTACACAATCACTAATAAAAATAGATATCGTTCCTGGGTGTGTGAGCCGAACGTTAAATAATGTACTGTTTATTTTGGAACACTGCTCATAACATTATTTTGTTCTGGCAGGTCCATTATTGGCAATGGGTCCCAAATTGGGTACATTCTCGGAAATTTTACTTTATATACTGTCGTGTAGGGTGTTATATGGTCGGGCTTTAACAGCGCTGAGAGCTTAGATACCATGATGAAACCATAGAAACCAATGTTACCATTGAAAACATCTTATGTATGAGAGAACTTTTGTATTTTTACACAATTTGGGAAAATTGTTTTTAAGGAATGTCATTTTGAACTGGAAAAATCCACTTTCGACGTAATCAAGCCTTTTATTTTTATTTTTTTGGTGTAATTATAGAGTTTTTTTTTCACAATCTTATTTTCGCAGAGATTTAATGTCAATGTTACCAAGCAAACAAAAAATTAAAAACCATTTCTGTCGATAGCGTAAAAATCAAGTTTTGAAAAGAATGTCCTCATTTACTTTTGTTACAATAATAAATGAATTATTTGTATAAAATATTTTTAGGCTCAAAGTCTATTTTGCAAAGTGTTTGTTAAATGTGTACTTACAGTGCTCAGTAACACTTCTCGGTGTTCGTCAAAAATTCTTAAGCAATTTGTTAAATTCTACCCGGATATTTTTAACATTCATTAACTTTTTATCAACTACCATAACAATTATTTTTTTTCTAGACACTGCAATTGTTATAGTATATTAAATTTACGATATTCCATGCCTACACAGTGTTACGATATACTTATATACTCGTTAAAAACACCTGAAGTTTTTTTTTTATTTAACATACACTCGACGTTATTATATTAAAGAAAAAATTGCGAAACTTAATGCTATATGACGAAGATTTCTATGTTCTACAGTTTTAATTGCAAACATTTCCTATGAAAACATTAAAAAACAATTAAATTAAGCAGGTGCTATTATTTATATTGGGCTGAGTGTATGTAAAATGTGTGTGTGTGTGTATAAAACGGAGGTATAAGAAAGTTCACAAATTCCCATGAATGTCTGAAAATACGTGCAGCAAAAAGAGAAAGACAATTAATTACATGCCAACAAGCAATTTGTAAATCCTCATGTTATTTAGTTGCTTTTCTTTTCCTTTTTTCTTTTTGTTTTAGAACGTTACCTTTTGATAAGTTTAAATTTAATTTTCAAATTAATGTTTAGCTTTTGTATGGAGAAAGTGATAATAATTTAATTTTAAAGTGGGGTTTTAATGCCCTTCAAAACACGTAATCGAATAAAACTACAAATATATTTTTGCAAATTTTCATTGAATTCTAGTGCTGCCAACAAAATCTACGAAGGTTGTTTCGAAATTTAGTTATTTTATGTTTCAAATACAATTACAAATAAAATTTTTGCTTTATTTACCGAGCAATAGTAATTTAAAGCTTTATCTATGGCAGGAACTGAACTCGTAACCCGTAACTTGGCCTTGTCCTAGACCAGTGAAGGGCACACACATACTTTCACATTTATGTTTGTGTTGATGAAATAACAACAAAGCAACCCAGCGGGAAAACTCAGAAGACCTTTTCTTTTGTTTCAATTGCTATTCTTATCTAACAGCTAAAGAATGCCTTATAGAAGGCCTCGGCTCTTTGGTATAAGAGATAAGATACACCTTCCACACTCGCTTCTATGAGAAGGGAGTAGAGAAGGAGTAACATTTTTTGCATTGTTTTTTTTGCACAAGCAAAATAATAATTTTTGTTGATCCCGTTGCCATTCTTATGTACCTGCTAAAGAAACGAGAGCGGAAGGCCTACTCCGCAACGAGTACAGAGGCCTTCTAAAAGGAATCCTTACTCCTTCTTTTTACCGCTGGGAACAGCCGAACGTACATTGTCACAGACCACACAAAGAAGTTTATAGTGTACATGTGTCAACGTCACACAAGCAGCATAGAATTTGAAAATGTGCCCTGCACTGTTCTAGACCTAGAAAGGGATCAATTCAAAGGAATTGTTTAAAGAAAATTTGGTCCTGTGGATGTGCTCCAATCATCCCCAAGTGAGCCCTAATTGATTAAGCTCATTAATTTTAATCGAAACGAAAAAAAGAAAGAAAATTTTAAGCCAAAGCCAGCTTAAGGGTTAAATAACTAATTAAAGTAATATTTTTCTAACTTTGTTTAATTATATAAAAGTAGTTCAACTCATAAAAAACAACAACTTTTTTCTTTTCTATTCAATTTTTTTAGTATCGTATTTTTTTATCAGTGTTGCCATTTTAGCCTAGATTAAGCCATTTTTATTTAGAAAAATGTTCTTCAAGGGGTTATGTTTGTGTTTTTGATGCGATGATTTGAATTTTTCTTTATTTATTCTTGGTGCTTATTACGCCCCCTCCGCTTAAAATAGCTTGTAATTTAGTTTCGAAAATAAATTAGTTAACGGTTTAAATTCATATCTGGTCAATTAGTTCAATGCCACGATACTATTTTCAATATTTTTTCTACCGTTTAATTTTGTCATTACTTTTTTTTATTTCTTCCTAAATTTTGGAAAACTCAAACTAGATTTTTGCACCTTGGGTGTTCGCAAAAGAGCAGAATGTTAAATCAAATAATATTCCCCAAAAGGAAACTTTTACTTTTCTTTTTCCGGTCCCGACTTGGCAGCACGCAATTTGTAGAAGAATTTCTGCTGTATAAAAAACAAAAAATTAATTGATTTAAATATTGCCCAGTCATCTCTTACTAAATACGTTCTATACAATTTTCCCTTTCTTTTCAAATTGTCGTTACAATGTCATGGTTAAACTGAAATTAAAATTAAACAAATTCATAATTTTTTTTTATTTGGTTAAAGGGAGTTAATATTAAAAAAATTTAATCAATAAGGGTTTTTTTTTTTAACTTTTAATAAGCGTTTTAAATAGAAAAGCTATTTAATATTTTAGTGCACAATTGAATCAATCTAGAACAAATCCTAAATTGGCGATTTCTTGGTACCTTGTAAACTGCCTTAACGGACATTTTTCATAAGCTCTCCATGAAACTCAAACTTACCAAAAAAAAATGTGGCAATTGGTGTGAGGCATGGGTGCGGAATGCCACCATATCTGATTAACATTGTTTTAGGTGTTGTGATCAGTGTTCGAAAATAAACAGTACATTATTCAACGTTCGGCTCACACACCCAGGAACGATATCTATTTTTTTAGTGATTGTATAGACATACGCAACCCTTAATAACGTTCGTAACCAGTGTTCGAAAATAAACACTAAATATCGTTTTTTAATGTTCGGTTCGGTAGATTTGTGGAAAACACAAACGCTAATAGTGTTTGTGTAGAAATTCATTAAAAAAAATAACGTTTCCCTGTTTGTCATCTTTCGAACACAAAAATAATGCTCATATATCAATATCAATAATGCTCATACTCAACAAATGATGAGAACATTAAATTCCGTTCGGTTTTTTTTGAAAATCTACGAACTTCAATGTGTTCGGTTCGGCTCGTTAATGTTCGTCGCTTTTTGCTGATAAAAAAAAAACCAAACATTTTTTACAAAAACAAAATACACACACGAAAAAAACATTATAGAACATTAAAATATAATGTTTGTCTACAGTATCACTACAATTGTTCTGTTTTTTAACGAAGAACCGAACATTTCTTGAAAATAGTTACGAACGGTATTAAGGTTTGTGTATGATTACACAAACGCTAAAAAAATGGATATCGTTCTTCGGTGTGTGAGCCGAACGCTAAATAATGTACTGTTTATTTTCGAACACTGTTCGTAACTATTTTCAAGAAAGAACCGAACATTATATTATGTTCGGTTCTTCGTTAAAAAACAGAACAATTGTAGTGATACTGTAGACAACCATTATATTTTAATGTTCTAAATGTTTTTTTCGTGTGTGTATTTTGTTTTTGTAAAAAATTTTGGTTTTTTTTTTCTTATCAGCCAAAAGCGACGAACATTAACGAGCCGAACCGAACACATTGAAGTCTGTGGATTTAAAAAAAAAAAACGGACTGTATTAAATGTTCACATCTTTTGTTGAGTTTGATAAAAACAGTAATATTTTTGTGTTCGAAAGATGACTAACAGGGAAACGTTATTTTTTTTAATGATTTTCTACACAAACACTATTAGCGTTTGTGTTTTCCACAAATCTACCGAACCGAACATTAAGAAACGACATTTAGTGTTTATTTTCGAACACTGGTTGTGATGAAAACTGCCACAAACACGACCCCAGTGAAATAAATTGGGATTTAATGGGACAACTTGGTGACTTGGAATATGCAGACAATATCTGCCTTCTAAGCCACAAGCACAGCACTGCTTGGGGAAGCTGCGCTAAAAGCCGGGTTAAGATCAACAGAAATAAAACGAAGTCAAGTATCAAGGGTTGCCAGATGGCCTGGATTGTCCAGTTTTTTTTGGGTGTTGTCTAGGTTCCAGCTAAAATGCAATTTGTCCAGTTAAAAAACTTTATTTAATTTTGAAAAATTACTTTTTTTTTTATTAATTATATTTATTATTGTTTAGAACAAAATCATATACTAAGAAAACATACTAAGGGAACAATTTTTAATTTTCCGACAGACAATAAAATTAATGAGATAGAGAGAGAGAAGTCCATCCAGTCCAGTTTTTTAAAAATGCGATAAAAATAACGTACAAAACGTATATTAATTGATCTCGTTCGTGAGTCATCCAAACTAGCAATACTTTTTATGAAAGGACTTAAGGTATTTCTAATAATCTTTATGCAGAAGAATCCATTAATATGACCGAATAAAGGCTACAATTTTAATAAGACTAAATATGGATGAAAGTTGCAAAATGTTTCAAACATTTTTGCTTACAACTAAAGTAATAAAGTTATTAAATTCTTCAAATAACAATACAAAAAAAAAATTATATATGTGGCGAAACAAATAGTTATCAGCTCTGGAAATCGGATTCGAGTAAATTCAAAATCAAACAAACTTTGCAAACGTTCCAGTGATTAAAGTTAATAATACAATTTTGTTTTATATACTTCATACTATGAGTACAGCTAATATTCCTTAGAACTTATCTTAAATTAAAAAAACCACGGTAATTTAAATAAAAATATAGCTGGAAATCTCAATTGATTTCAATTTCACTCGATCCATAACATGGCTGTTTATGTACTTTTTATTTCATTTAATTTAATATATACCAAGTTGAATTTAAATATACGGTGGCAGCAATACTACAACAAAACAAAAACCACAGACGGCTCGAAATGTCAACTTTTTATAAATAAAATATTATCAAATTGAAACAAATTGGTTCGAACTGTCAAAGTGAGCAGGCTTTTCGCTGCCACTTGTAGTGAATTTTCCTTGATTATAATTTTGAAATATGATATAAGACTAAATTCTAAGTGTTAAGTTTCCTTGATTTTCAAATTGTTTTTTTTGCAAAATAAAATCTGAAGTCAAATTTTACTTTTTCTTATAGTTAAGTGCTTTTTTAAATTGTCCAGCTATTTTTTAAAAATCCAGGTGATATTTTTCTATTGTCCAGTTTTTTTACTTTTAGTATCTGGCAGCCCTAAGCCACAAATGACCAAATTTTGCCACATTTTGCATCAATGTTCGGCATTTAAGCAATGCGTTTATTATTTTTCCTGGAAAAGACCCATGAAAAGCAAAGGAAGCAATCTCTCCACAGTTTATCATGTAACTTGTTCAACATACTGATGAAAAATATATTGGAAGGGGCAACAGTAAATAAAACAGGGACAGTGAATCCTTGAAAATGCAAACGACATTGACATCGTCAGAAAGATTGAGCGAGATGTAGCTGGGGCTTTTTCCAGAATCGAGAAGGAATCAGTGAAGATGGATGTAATGGGGAATGAAGGAAACACCAAACTTATGCTTGACACTGCGAGGCAAACATCGCGATGACAGGCCGGCAATGGCAGCGTCGAGGTACTAAAAGTGATTTTATGCCTCGGTATGATGTCAGTATAAGTCAGAAATAAGTCAAATGAACTTGTTGGCGAATAGATGCTCTCTCGACATACTGAAATTACATTATACGACACGCTTATTCTACCCGCGCTTCTAAATGGCGCTGAAACATGAACACCAGAAATGTCATCGACTTAAATCGACATCAAAACTGCAGCCATGAGCAGAAGTGAAATTCCTTGCCAAAGATAAATCACATTGGAATGTGTTTGTTGAAGCTTCATGCGCCTTATTGGAAGGACGGGAACATATATGTATGTATATTAAGTTCATGACTTTTTAATTTTTTTTGCAAATATCAAATTGTACGCAAAGCCAAAATATCCATAAAAAAATATTAAAACAACGCCATCTTTCTTTTTCACTGCTTTCAAAAAAGTTCCCGCACCAAACGATTTAAAATTTGTTCTATATTAAAAAAAAACTATTAGATTAACCATTTAACAATTTTAAACGGCTAAAATATATCGTAGCTCTTTCCAGAAATCAAAGGGAGATTCTTTGTATTTTGTTGTTAGATTTAACAGAAGACCCACGATTTTTTGCATTTGCTCTTTCAGAACTCCGCTAATGTAGTAAACAAAATTATTATATATATATATGTATAGAAGAAAAGGATAATGATATTTATGGCATTAGTTTCTGGTGAAACATAGGGTCACCACAAATGTCTTCCATTGCCTTTATCAAACGCCTTTTGCTTCATCTCGTTCCAGGATACACCATGTTCTTGCAGTTCGCCTTCGATCTGCCGTCTCCAAGTGTTGGCAGGCCTGTCTGGTTAAATTGGATGGCTTTCCTTGTTAAATCGGCCTCTTTCGCAATGTGTGGCCCAACCAACTAAATTTTCGGAAATGTGTAGCCATATCCAAAGGATTTTGATTAGTTCTGTTGATTTGAAATCTTGGTTCTCCAGAATGTTCTGAGAATGCGCCTGAGGCCCCGATTTATAAATGCTTGTATACTGTCCATTTCACAACTCAATAATTTGGGTGCCAAGGTAGGCTAGCTGGAAGTGAGTCAGTCAATCAGTGCGGAGTTTGCGGTTTCGATATTCCCCAGAGACTCTGATATCCTGCAGACAAGCGTAGAGTTTCGCGGGATTAGCTTAGAGGGGGAAAATAAATATATTCCACGTTTCACAAGCATAAAAAAGCACGAATTTCAAGGTGATGTTTAATACTGTGACTTAAGTGTGCATTGATATATTTTGCGATCTCCAGAATTCATTGAGAGCACTGATCAGCTTGTAAAAGCCCTATATCTGGAAGTTCGTAGTGAAGGATGAGTTAAGGCGCATCAACTTCGATAGCACAAATACCAATTCACAATTGCAAGGCAAGTTTAATACCTCATACCAAGGAAAAATGAGGGCTTATAATCTTAACGTAAAAATAACGAGTCTAATTGACAATGGACAAATTCTTACAGAAGCAGAGAAAAATTTTATACTAAAACCTAGACTAGGGCTTCCAGATGGGCTTGATTGTTAAGCTTTTTCAATGAGTGTCAAGAATCAAGGAAAAATATCATCTGCCAAGCTAAACCGGAATTTTAAAAATTGTTCCATTAAATTGTTATGAGAAATCAGGAAACAATAACAATTATTGATCTATTTGGTATTTTTGGGCTGCAGTTATAATCTATTTTGTCGGAAAGATCTGTGGGAATTTGTATCCCAAGAAATTTTGAATGATTAGAAGAAGAATGTATAGCAGGACTATCAGACTCTATTTTGTTTTTCTTTTATGCCATAATCCATTCATTTGAAGCATCAATATTGCCTTTAGAAAGCAATTTACAGATATTATACGAAGTATCCCATATTGTGTGGGCGTTCCTGTACCAAAACCGTGATTTATAGAAGAAAGAGGTACTTATATTACACAAATAAATGAATAAATAAATAAATAAATAAATATTTATTTATCTATAACTAGATTATTTACTTTAAGTTTATTAAATGCAAAAGTTGAAAAATAAAGTATAACGTATAACAAGACTTTTAAAACATAAGTTTTATGGCTTAAAATTAGAGGCGCAATCGTAATTTGTTGCGGATATCTCAGACATTTGTAGACCGATCTGGCTGAATTTCAATTGCAAGCTATTCCGGACTTTATAAATACATATCTTCTTCAGAAAAGCTATTTCAACGTTTACACGGACAGAAAAACTGACAGACGAATAGACGGGGATAGTAAAATCAACTCCGCATTTATTAGATCAATATTGTAAAAATTATAAACTTATTTTTTTTCATTTTTCGAATTTATTCTATGAGTTAAATTTCAGTTATGTATTTTGTAAAGCTTTTTTGTAATACAATATAATAGTCTGGTAGTGTATAAAGTCATTTCTGAAAAATTAAAGGAATAGAACTATTACAAAAAAGCTTTACAAAATACATAACTGAAATTTAACTCATAGAATAAATTCGAAAAATGAAAAAAAATGTTTATAATAATATCGTCCCCTCAATATAACAATAGCGTATAATTTTTTTGGGGTTTTGAGAAAATCGTGTTTAAAGTTTTTGTCAAATCGGATGTCTACTAAAACCTCAATATCGCGGTAAATTAAAATTCTTCATATTGGTTTTTTCGACGAATTCATAATACCGTTTCTTGTCTTTAAATCGACCAATTTTTTTGTATTCTACACATCCTTTAAGACCATAATTATGTCATAAAAAGTGCAAGTCCTCCATATAGGCTATTTTATTTTTTAAGGAATTCGTATGATGTATCTGATACACTATTTTATTTTGTATGGTATACGCTGTTTTATTCAATAATTTTACGGTATTTTTTATTAAAATAGTTGATCTCAAAAATATCAATTTGTAACATAATAAAACAGTGATTAATTCATAGTTTTGTTAATTCAGTGGCACATATTCATTACTTTCCAATTTGGGTTATTATAAACAAAAAATTAAGGCATATATTGCGTAAATCAAAAATAACTAGAAGTTCATTCGTATTCTTTATCTTCCTCTGATACATCTGGCTCATCTAAACAATTTTGCTTCTTTCCACCTTGTAAGTTTAAAAGAAAATGACTGCGAGCCACGAGGAATTACATTCTTCTTGCACAAATTTTGGAGATCATGCAGCTTTCGATGGTCGGAATGAAACTATTTCTCAAACAATAGTGTATATTATTATAAGCTATTTTATGAGTTAAAGTTTTCATAAAATGTATTTTTTTCAACAGGCTAAAATGGAGTATAATGCGTATACGCTTTTATTCTTTTAACAACTTTGGAGTGGCAATTTCAAGTAAAATAGCGCATATGAGCTTACACACTTATTAAAGGATAATTTTGAACAAGAAATTATACACTATTTTTTTCAACGACATTTTGACCCACTTTTTGGAAGTAGAATTTGACGAAATTTTGACCAGACATAAAATCAATGATGGAGATTCTAAATATGCAATAAAAAAATAATAGCGTATGAGCACATACGCTATTGTTATATTAAGGGGACGATATAAAGTAACCTTCACAAGGAAATAATTCCCAATTTCTAATTATAAACTTATATAAAAAACGAGCTTACGTATGTATGCGTATGTCAATTTAACCGATATATTAATTGTAAAGAAAAATCAAGCTTTTTCTTTTAAATGCCAAGCTTTTTGCCGGTTTCGATCTAGCAAGCCTACCCTAGACACATTCAAGATAGTTTAAAAGACAATTGAAAACCATTTAAACCAAATTAGAACTTTAAGCATTAAGCAACTGTTAAACAAATCGAATAACATTTAAGCTATTTAAAATTATAGCTGAGAAGTCCGTCATATACATTTCAGAATTTTCTTTTTATGAATTTGTTTTTGACTAGCATTTAACCCGCTACTTCGTTAGCGTCTCCTTTTTCTTCTGTATGCCAAAGTTTATTGTTCTAGGTTTTAACTTGTTTAAATTCCGGAAATTCAAAAAGTACCAGATAATATACAAAAAAGAACCCTCATAGATTCGTATCCACTCAGGACATTGAATGTTGAATTTTATGTTTTAAATTCCAATGTTAACGATTATCCAAAAAATACCAGTTGTAGAACCAAAAAGCTGAAGAAAGATATTAAGTTTCCCGTATTTCCCATTTTGTACTATTACCCCCCCACCCTCATTAAAGTATCAAAAATTTAAGTATTGTAGTGGTGGCCTATAATGTAGTACGAATATGTCAATGAATGGAGAAAATTGTTTTTAAAAAAGTACCAAAAAAAGTTACGATTTTAACCCCTTAAACGTTCGAATTTCGAAAAAGTACCAAATTCGTATTTGTATTTTTTTGATAAGTTTTGAATGTGGTATAAACTTTATTTCTAGGTTGATTGGTTTAAAAGATATAAGGGGTGACAAAAAAGTACCAAAATTCAGGGTTTACCCGTTTTCTCCCTAAAATAGCCGAATTTCAAAAAAGTACCAGACCCCTGTGCGCTTATTTTTCTAAAGAGCAACGATAAGTAATACAGTTTTCTGTATCTCTTTTAGTTTTGGAGATACAGTGGTTTCCCGATTTAACGAACTCTCGATTTAGCGAATTCGGGATTTAACGAACAGGCATAAATTGTACCTTAGGTACTGCGTATAACGAATTAAAATCTAATTTGGTACTCGATGTAACGGACAAATAAAATTAATATACAAAAAATTAGAGTAAGTAGAACCTTTTTACCTTTATCATACATGAAAATTATTTATTTGAGAAGGCAATTTTAAATGCAGATGAGTTCGGGTTATTTTGGAAAATGCTTCCTGACGGGACTTATGTACATGCAGAGGAAAACAGCACTCCTGGTTGGTAAATGGCAAAAGAAAGAAAAACTTTGATGCTATCAGCTAACGCAAACGGTTCCAAAACAATCAGTCCACTACTTATCGAAAAAGCACAGAATCCTCGCTCGTTTAGAAACGATGTTTTACCATTGGATTACGCATTGTCACATATGTATGTAAGCAATGTTTGACAAAGTGGTAGAATCAGTTAACGGCAGAAGACATTAACCAATAGATAGAGGACGATATGCATATCTTAAGTTTTTTTGGATGAGGACGCAGATGCAAATTAATGCAGGATTAGAAAACGATGTGCCTGCTTATGCAGGGGTAAAAATTAAACACAGCGATGTAATCAAAAGCTTTGATTTATGTATACAGTAGGGACAGGAAAATAATATCGATATATCCACGACATTAGTTTTACGTGAGCTTCAAGAGAAAGCAATTGAAATTTTTCTAAAGAAATCGCAAAAACAAACGTCAATAACTAGTTGCTTTAAATAATTATGTACTTTTTTCTTATTATTTTTTAAATAATTACTTTTTTCATTAATTATGACATGATATGAAATTTAAATATCATAATATTTTTAAGTACTGGATTTAACGAATTTTTCAATTTAACGAACAGGGCTGACAATCAATTGTTCGTTAAATCGGGAAACCACTGTATTAGGTTATCGAATTTACCTGTTTTTACCCCCGAACATTCCAATTTAAAAATTTAAGCTTAGGCGTTTAGGATGTGCGGTGATGAATCTATTTACAACTTTGAGCATTTTGCAATTTCTAATTTATAAACCTATTTGAAATAAAACACTTTTTCTTTTTTTTTTATTAATATCATTATATTTTTAACTCTATTTCTTTTTTTTTTTGTTTTTAATTCAGATTCTAATGCAATGATTTTAAAGTAGAAAAATATATAAATATATGTACACACACATTAATTAATGTTTAACGAAAAGATTTAATATGACTATGAATTGAAACATATTTTAAGGCTTTTTAAAAGTTCATTTATTCTTAAAATCATTTTTTTGTAATCGTTTTCTTTTCGTTTTTTTACTGTTAAGAAGTGTGACAATTTTTCTAATTTGAAAATTGTTTTAAACATCTACTTAAATGCCGTTCATTTGATATTAAAAACAAAACAAATTTTATAATAAAACTCAACAGAGAGAAAGTATACAAAACTGAAAAGATAGACAATTAAAAGTATCAGTTCTCTTCATCAGTTGGGATGTTTATCATAAAATTATTTAGCATACTTTTAGGATTACTAAACTTTTATAAAGTAAAGTCGTATGTTTATCTATTAAAATTTGAAATTGTTAGTACTAGTACACATAAGATTTTCTATTTTGTTAAATTGTTTGAAACTTTGAATACCTGGTACAAATATTTGTTGTCAGACTATAATCCATAAGATAAAAACTTAGCGTGAATTGAGAACATTTTTTTAAAAGTGTTTAATATTTTTCTGGTTTCTGGTTTTTTTTAATTTCTTTTGGCACAAAAAATCTAGAGCCAATCTTTTGATTTAAAAAGTTTTTGCTTTTTTAAAATTACGAAAAATTGGGATTTTTAAAACTTTTTTAATTGCTTTTTGCTCTTTTTTTTAATTTAAATATGTTTGTAAATTTGAAACTATTTTTTTGTTGTTGTAATACTTTATACTATGCCGGTTGGTGCATATCTAAATATATATATTTTAATAAATATAATTAGTTTTTATTAATTTAATTAAGACTTTTAGCTAAAAAATATGATTCAATCATTTGTAATTTTAGCCAGCGTGAGAAGATAAAAATTTCTTCCAAAAAAATGTTAAGTGTCATACAAATTGTATTTTAGAGGGTGGGTGTTTTTGTTTTACAATATATTGCAGGCAGTACCATGCATGACTTCTGATAAAAACATGGGTGTTCCAGCTCCCAAACCTCCGTCGGTCTTTTGATGTTCATTCTAAAACGTCATGGAAAACAGAAGATTTTTATTAAAAATTTTTATGTTAAATATTTTTCAATATGAACCTCCAACAAAACTACTTATCGAAATTTTTTTAACACATTATGGTTCTTTTAACCATTTTATTGTCACCGAAACCATATAAGGGTTAAAAAGGTACTCCATCAGGAGGCTACAACCATATTATGGTTGGCCTCTTAACATTTTATGGTTAAATTGATAATAGTTTGTTTACAAAGACACAAACCAAACAACCATGGTATAATAAGTGTTTAAAATTTTTTTTTTTTATTATTAACCATAACATGTTTGGAGACAACCATAATATGGTTGTGGATTCTTGATGGAGAACTAATTTAACCATAATAACCGGCGACAACAATATGATTAAATTCACCATAATATGTTAACGTAGTTTTTTTTGACGGTGACCATATTGTTAAATCTGGGTATATGAGCATGAAATTCTTTTTCACTTACATCATCGTATTCGCAATCGAAGTAATGACTCTGACATTCCATACAACGACATCCGTCTGACATTTTGCACGTTATGCCCCATTCTTTGGCCAAATCCTTGTAAATTTCTTTTGACGATTTATTACTTATTATTTCCGGTGTCTGTGAGTGTTCCTGCTGTTGATAATACTGTTGCTGTGGTTCGCCACAATTTTCGTATTGTAAATTGTGCTGTGAACTTGATTGCCCATTGTCATCCCAGTGATGGTCATTGGAGCATTCGTTACCGCATTCGTTGTTGCAATCACCCGAGTTGCCATCATGATCACACATTTGATTTTGATAATCCTCATCGTAGTGGGATGCTAAGAGACAGAGAAAGAGAGGGAGAAAGCAATTATTTTATTATTTGTTCCAAAATTAGGTTACAATTACACTGGTGGGCAAAATAAAAAAAGCCGGGAACAAGAACCTTGTTATGTGATTTTAATTGACTTTAGCGTGCCGAATCCAAATCAGTTTATAGATTTAAATAAAAATATTTGAATTATAAAGATTGTAAAGCGCTAAATTGAAATACGTTTTCAGTTTTTTTTCTATCAAGTCTAGATTTGTTTATGGGCCAGGCTAATATGAAACACAAATAATGTTTGCAACTTTCGTGAAACAAGTTAAGAATCGTTGTTAAGTCTGGGTTCACACTACGAAAGTTTTCTTTCAGAAAGTCTTAGTTTATTGGTGACAGAGGAGGAGAACATGCTGTTATTTTCTCCCCTCTCACCAATAAACTCAAGCTTTCTGAAAGAAAAATTTCATAGTGTAAACCCAGACTAAGTGTTGTGCAATTTGTTATAAAAATAAGAAGTATTTCGAAAAAATTTCACATCCTACAAGTCTTCATAGTTTTTAAAATTTTTCTAAGCAATTAATCTTTTCATTTGACGAATACTCATGTTCTGTAACTTTAGTGAGAACTTTTCGCATTGAAAAGATGTGAGAAACAAAATATTCCATCGTTTCTCGAAAGGTGAGAAAAAATTGTGTCTGTAACTCTTGTCGAAAACTATCAAAAGAGATTACGTCGTTACGTTATAAATGTCATAACATTGCTCTCGAAGCCGATGTAACATTGCAGACGTTGAGAACTCCAGTCATACATATCGGTGACGGCGTCCAAAATTAACTAAAATTGAAAATTTTTTAACGACGGCGGCGAAAAACACCGTCGGCTATTCCAAATAATGTAAAGTGCGACTTTAAGGTTTGTTGTTTGCAAACGAGCTTTAAAAACATTGGTTTATTTTATAAAAATGTTAAAAGCAAAATAATTGCACAATGAAAAAATGTAAAAAGAACAAAATATTATTAATTTTATTCCTTGCATTTTGCAGTTTTAATTGTTTAAATTTTTTCTCGCCCCGTTTTTATTCGTGAGTTTAGTTGACAGCTCAAAGCGGGAACTCTCTCACAGAAATTTTACAGATACACTTTTTCTGAAAATTGGCGCCAAAAATGTTACAGACTTAGCTAAGTGAGAAAAACACTTTTTTGTTTCAATTTGTGGCATTTTTGTTTCATTCCCACATTTCAATCGAAATTTTCTCGACGCGAGATAATGTACAGGGTTTCATTTTTCCTAGTACTTTTTCACTTAAAACTGTTCCACGAATCATTTTTTTGTTTAATTTTTGGATATCGGAAAACTTTAAACAAAATTTTACTGATTTAGGTTTTAATAAGTGCAAGCAAAAAGTTCTACATATAGTTTTTTGACAGAGTGTATATCTGAAAAGAAAGTTACTCACCATCATTGCAGTAAACACCATGGTTCATTAAAGGATCGTAAAAATCATTGCTTTGATTTCTTTCGCTTTGACCTCCCGAACACGAAGCTGCGTTATAATGCTGACATTCTGTGTTGTATTGCTGACCATCCGAAGAATATTGTTGACAACTGCCCGAACAACTGTTATCCAGTTGCTCTCGCTCCTGATCTGACAACGAATCCGTCATATTATCACCCAGTAAAAATTCTTGAGAATCTATCGATTCTTTGCGATCGTCTTCGTTGCCTTGGTCTTCGCCGTTCTCCAATTGAACTGAGTCGTTGGGATCGTTGATAAGATTTTCGTGCTGCTGTTGTTGCTCTTGTAATTGTTGTTGCTGGGGTTGCGATTGATTCGTATTGGATGTTTCGTTGTTATTTGTGTTAAAATTTTCACGACAATTCGGATCCGTGCAATGTAGTTCGTTGAGGCTGAGTTGTTCTAAACAAGCACTTAATTGATCTTCACTTGTAGCTGTGGCGTTGGCTAATTGTCGTTGCTATATTCAGGTAAAACAACAAAAATTAATTAAAAATGGGTTGGGGGAGGGGGAATAGGGTTTGATGTAACATTTGATTTACCTCCTCTAAAACACATTCGTATGTGGGGGGTGGTGTGTTTGGTATGTTTTCTCCTTGTTTGGCTTGATTTTGATTTATGAACCCTGTAAGATGATGATGTTGTTGATGTTTTTATTATTAATTGTTTAATTTTTTTTTTGTATACAACTTAAATTGAAGACATGCTTAAATTAAGTGTTTCCAAGAATTACAAGTTGCTTTTTATTTTATGATGTGATGAGGATAAAACAGGAGGAGGTGGATGGTTGGTTGGTTCATTGGTTCATTGGGTGGTGTGTTTGTGTTTTTAAAAGTGCTAGAAATTTGAGCTTTTGCCATACATATGTACATACTTATGAAGATGAATAGATTGATGAATAAATAAATTACAAAATGGGGTTAAGGGTTTTTGCGAATGAAATTACTTTGCTCCTCTATTTACTTTGCTGTTTTGTGTTTCTATACATTAGAATAGATAGAAGAAGAGTAGTAATAAAATAAAATTAAAAAAAAATAATCAAAAATAAAGTTTTGTGCAAATTGTCTATCACACTCACTCACACAGCCATACATATGTATGTAAATATGTTAAACATCAATAAAATGTGGTTTTATATATTTTTGATTTTTGTTGTTGTTGTATTTCTTACCCATTATCAAATTGTTGCTTTTGTTGGGCAACAATAGCTTGCGTTCACTTGTATTGAGCGAGAGCAAACTATTGCAATCCACGGAATCAATGGTTGATGAGCTTGTTCCAATGCCACCAATAGTTTGATGATTTAATAAGGCCTCATTTACCTGAGGATCCGGTTCATGTTCCTGTGATGTACTACGGGAACCACCCATTCGAAATTTTAATTTGAATGGTGCCATCTTAAGCTTGTTCTCTTTTTATAGTTTTTTTTTTTTTTGGTATTAAATCGTTTATCTTCTGGTATTTCTTTGTCTTTCTTTATACATTCGAGTCTAGATTTGTTTATTCAAAAAATGTTTTGCTTTTTTTTGGATTCACGACTACAAAATTACATAGAATAAACACCAACCAAAAAAAAAAAAGTTAAGAAAAAGATAAAAAAGAAAAGAAGACCAAAAGAAATTACACAAAAATTGAAAAGAAGGATAGTAAATACATACATACATAAATAAAATGCAGAAAATAAAATACAGTGAATTATTTATGTATGTATTGGTATTTGTTAATAAATGCAAAGTTAGAAAGATTGTATATTAATACACTCGAGGAAATAAATTCATCAACTTATATTTTATATTTAAAACGTCACATACTCCTCCAGCCAACCTGAAGTTGAAAAGTAGTGTCATGCCATAACGTCCATGGACGTCATGACACACCAAAAAGGGGCATAATGTCCACGGACCCTATGACACTTTTAAAATTATCACAACGTCATTGAACGGCATGTCATAAGGTCCCTGGACATGAAAGCTTAAGTTAGTCTGTGTTCATACGGCTCTTGTCTTATTGACATGATTGCTACTTTATAGGCGAGAGGGACGAGGGTAAAAAAAGAAACGAGTACACAGATGCATGTACTGTCTTTACGTTTTGCTTTTTCATTCGTTGTTTAATTTTGTTTTTGTTTTCAATCTATATATATAAAAGAAAGTCGTGTTAGTTACACCACTTTTAACTCAAGAACGGCAGAACAGATTTGGCTGAAAATTGGTAGAGAGGTAGCTTAGAGCCAGGAGACGGACTTTTTTCGATTTACCTAAAATCAGAAAACGGCTCCATCGAGTTGACTAATTTTTCTTTCAAATCTTCGTATTAATCCATTTTAAGTTTTCATCGATAGAAAAATTTACCACGCCTACTTTTACGCCCACTTTTTCTATTAAGCGCATAAATTGAGAACGGCTTGACCGATTTGGACGATTTTTTCTTTAAAATGATCGCCATGGTCCACCTTAGGGTTTTACGGAAAGAACATTTTGCCCCGCCCACTTTTACGCCCACTTTTTTCGATTTACCTAAAATCCAAAAACTGCTCCATCGATTTGACTAATTTATCTTTCAAACGTTCGTATTAATCCATTTTAAGTTTTCATCGATAGAAAAATTTACCACGCCTACTTTTACGCCCACTTTTTCTATTAAGCGCATAACTGGAGAACGACTTGACCGATTTGGACGACTTTTTCTTCAAAATGATCGCCATGGTTTAACTTAGGTTATTACGGAAAGAAAATTTTGCCCCGTCCACTTTTACGCCCACTTTTTTCGATTTACCTAAAATCAAAAAACTGCTCCATCGATTTGACTAATTTTTCTTTTAACTGTTCGTATTAATTTATTTTACGTTTTCATCGAAAGAAAAAATTACCACGCCTACTTTTACGCCCACTTTTTCTATTAAGAACATGATTTGAGAACGGCTTGACCGATTTGGACGATTTTTTCTTTAAAATTATCGCCATGGTCCAACTTATTCTTTTTTGATTGAGCCCATATCCACACCATATGTAAGTTATTTTTAAAAAAAAATTTATGATAGGTATTCCATGGATTTTTATTTTAAAGGCCGTAAATTTCGTTAAATGCTCAATTTAAATCGTGTGGTAATACAAAACTAATGTTTACTTAGGGCCAGCAACGTAGACCGGGTCAGCTAGTATCAAATAAAACAAAATAAAAAACATGAAATGAATCATTTGAACGACAATTCAAGTTCAAAGAAGAAAAAGGAAAGAAGAAAGGAAGGAAAGTGGTCACTGCGACAAATTTTAAAGTGAAGTAACACCAAATAGTGTCATTATGTCCGCGACCCTTATGACACATTTAAAAGAGGCATAACGTCCATGAAAATTATCAAACTTTCTGGTGTGTCATAATCTGCTTGGATCTATATTTTTCAGTAACATGCAAAAAGTGAAATGATCAGTCCAAGTCAAAGAAAAAAAAAGTAAGATTGATAAACTCCCGAGTCTTAAATTATATAAGCGTGTCAGATGAGTACTGACGGCTATTTCTACCTAATCCTTACAAACGGCATAATTTTATTACTTTTACATAAACATTGATTCCTCTTGTTCCATGGTGTAAAATAGAGCCATACAGGCCTGTTCTGAAGATCACGTGATTTTAAATCACGTGTTTTTGAAATCACACGTGTGATTTTGTTTGGTTCTGAAAGTCATACCGTTTTTGTGCTTCTCGATATGCTTTCAGCAATTGAAGATCACACCAAAACACACAAAAACGGGACACTAAAATATCACACGTGTAATTTTAGTAGGTACATGTGATTTGAAATCCCGCGGTTTGAGTAAAAGTGATTGCAGAACAGGCCTAATAAGCTAGTTCTGGTTAGATGAGCTTACTGGTGATTGGTTAATAGCATTCTGGCCTGCCATCTTAGACTATGAGTGGCAGTTGGTTATTAATTAGCGCCATCCATTCATCACGGCGCTCTTCTTTTATGGTTTTGGCTTCAGATTTGACATTTGCATTGATTTCTAGTGAAATAAAGGACCGACTACATTCAAATAAATCTAGCAAAACACTTATTCCTAATCGATAAAAAAACATTTTCACCGAATGTCATGATAATAACATTGGATACACATAAAAGCCCCAAAATTTATTTCCAAGAGTGTATATAGTAAAATACTGAATAATAGGGTTGTAATGGACTTGAGAGGACCGATATTTTTAGTCCGTATAGCACAAAATTATTAGATGCGGAAAAAAATTTATAGTCTTAGTTCGTTGTAACCAAAGTGCATTACAACCATGTTCTACTGTATATTAGTTTATATTTTAGAATTGTTTTATTAGTAAAGGACTATAAAATACATATATGCAAGGTGAACATTTCACATGATTTTTGAAACTTATTTCAAATAAAAAAATGCATTTAAATGAGTTCAATAATTTTTATTTTTTGAAAGTGGGACAATTATTTGTGAACTTTTTATTGTTGGAGTTAATATTATTTGATAATATTTACCTGTTTAAAAGCATAAATACCTTAAACATATACATATGTACTTAGAGACATTTAAATAGAATCTATATACATATACATTAGAGCGACTCACCAAAAAAAGTGCTCAATGTATCCTCCTAAAAATTAACCTTGGACTTTTTTAAGATGGCATTTTAAATATTTCGGCTCCAGCTTAGACCTCTCGTGTCATGTCGCGTCCAACTGTAAATACAATTTGTCCAAGGACGATTTTCTGTAAAAAAACGCTTTTTGAATTTTTTGTTCGGGGTTGTTTGTAATAAAAGTGCCAAATTGACATATTTTAATCTTTAGTCGATTTAATTAAATACGTGTCTCAGCTTTTTTTGAAATTCGTGCTAGTTCGCGTTTTGACAGAAATGCAATGGGGTGGTAACCCTTCGTTTTTAATAGCAAAAAAAAAAAAAAAATGATCCACGACTTTTTGGCAGCATATTTTTTTCGCAAATTAAAAACATTCAAGTCGTGGATCATTTCTTTTTTTCTTTCTTAAGTCCTATTTTCATCCATACATGATCTAGAAACTAAATCCGCTATCATATTAGAGTTACTATAAAATTGCATTTAAATATATTCCAGAACGCCGTGTAAAATTCATCAATTTGCAAAAATCTAAATTATTTACATACAAAGATGATATACTTGCTATAAGATAAAACTTGATACCCATATACCACCCCATTGCCTTTTTACCAAAACGCGAACTAGCACGAATTTCAAAAAAAGCTGAAACAAAAAACTCAAAAACCGTTTTTTACAGAAAATCTTTAAAAAAGGACATGGATGATCGTCCCTGGACAAATTGTATATACAGTTGGACGCGCCTTAAAAACCACTTTCTTACGATACCCAATTTGTATATTTTGGTAAGGAAACATATTCTTAAATTAACAAAACATGGAAAAATATACCCTTTTTCAGACTGTTCCAGCTCACGAGAGGTCAAAGCTGGAGCCGAAATATTTAAAATGCCATTTTAAAAAAGTTCCAAGGTTCATTTTTAGGAGGGTACATCGAGCACGAATGTTGCTTCCATACAATTTGAGTCGCTCTAATATACATACATGTTTTTTATATATTTTTGCATTAGTTAGCCATATTGTTTGTGTAAAATATTGATAAATTTGTTTATTATTGCCATATTTTTAGTGATTTTTTTTTTTATAGATTTTTAAAATACTTTTGGTTTGTGATGGTTTATAGTTGTAGTGTAATTTAAAAATAAAACATTATTTATTCTACAAACATGCAAGTGACATACAATTTTCGATTTAAATTTGTTTTTTAATTTCTTACCAAAATCATTCGGAAGTTTATTAGACATCTGCAAGAAAATAAAAATTATTTTTAATAATTTTGAAGGATTAACGTAAAAAAGTAAAAAAATTGTTAGTTGACAAAAAAAAGTCGAGATAAGATTTTTTTTTTTTAATTAATTTATTTTTATTATTGAATCTTTCTTATCGAAATTTACAATATGTATTCAAATCTTAATTCTACTTGTTGTTAATTAGTTGTTACCAATGTAACCACTAACTGCTGTATTCAAATTTTAAAAATGTCTTATAGTTAGGCTCAAAGTATCGGTTCTTTTTAGCCTCTGGTGAGGTAGTTAGGGTGGGCAATTAGTTTATCGGTGTAGCTAATTGAATATTTTTTAATTTCCTCCTGGATAGTGGGGACGTTGAGATCTCTGTGGATAATATCATTATGTATATACCATGAGGCGCAGACAATTTGTCGTAATATTCTAGACTGTTTTCTTTGATACTTTTGGATGTTAGATGCGCATGCAGTACCCCACAATTGAGTGCCATATGTCCATATTGGTTTTTTGATGGACTTGTATAAGAGAATTTTGTTGTCTAAGGACAAGTTTGAGTTTCGACCGAGAAGCCAATGTAGTTGATCTGCTTTAAGTTTCATAGCCGTTATTTTCGCTTCAATATGACGAAACCAGGTCAGGCATCTATCTATATGAATTCCCAAGTACTTAACATGGTTTTCTACCGGAAGAGTGATGTTATTTATTTTTACAGCTGGGCACGTTTGTCTTCTGAGCGTGAAAGTTAAGTGAGCAAATTAAGCCGGGTTAACCTTTATTCTCCATTTTTCTAGCCAGGCCTCTAGTTCATTGATGTGGGACTGCAGATTTTGCGATGCGACTTTTGGGTCATGGTTAACGCTAATAAATGCTGCGTCGTCTGCAAATGTAGAGGTATGCGTGGTCAGGTTTGTTGGCATATCCGCTGTGTATATTATATATAGAAGCGGTCCTAATATGCTGCCTTGGGGGACACCGGCAGTAATTTTCTTGAAGGGGGAGTATTTATCTTGCGACCTTACTATGAATGTTCTGACTGTTAGATAGCTCTTCAGAAGCTTGTGAGTGTTTTGAGGAAGCATTCGTGTGATTTTGATGAGTAGCCCATCATGCCAAACTTTGTCAAATGCTTGGGAAATGTCTATAAACAGGGCTGAGCAGTATTGCTTTTTCTCAAACGCGGATCTAATAAGGGTGACAATTCTATGCACTTGTTCTATTGTACCATGTTTCGCTCTGAATTCGAACTGGTGATCCGGGATGATGTCGTGTTCATTTAGATGAGGAGTTGTACTTAAAACGAATATTTTTTCGAAAAGCTTCGATAGGATTGATAATAAGCTTATCGGTCTGTACGACGCAACCTGGTTAGCATATTTTCCTGGCTTGGGAATCATAACAATTATAGACCTCTTCCATGAGGATGGGAAGTATCCGACTCTTAATATCGCGTTAAAAATGAGCAGCAAGATTCTAGAAGCAGATGAATATGACCCTGTGATGCGGTCAGGTCCGGGAGATTTTCTAATATTCACTTTTTCTATTGCAGATTTTACTTGAGTTATGTTAAATTTAATTGGATGGTTTACCTTATCAGGAAAGATTGGACGACAGGAACAAGTATGTGCATCATGTGGCGTGAAAACTTTCTTAAGGTGGCCCGCGAAAGCGTTTAATTTTTCATGTGTGTTTTTGGCCCCAGTGCGGTTTTTCAGTCTTAATGGAGATTCTTGGGTTATAGGGCATTTCATATGCCGTACGGCCTTCCATAAGCTATAATTGGAGTTTTTTGTGGCATCTAGGCTGTTTAGATAGCCTTCTATTGCAGACTCGTGGTTCTGTCTCAATTTGTTGCGAAGAGTTGTCAGGCATAATTGTAGGTGGGCCTTAGTGGATGGGGAACGATTGTTTTGCCATTGTCTTCTTAACTTCGTTTTTTCTCTGATAAGGGTCTCTATATCCGTCGATGTATTGTAAGGAGCACGTTTAATTGTCCACTTGATTGGGGTTGCATTTCTTGCTGCAGCATCCAAGACTTCTGTAAATCGGTCGACAGCTATTTGGATGTCAGATGAATTTTTTAGGGGAATGCACTGTAATAGGTGAGAGCTCACATACATTTTATACTTTAACCAATTTGTGTTTCTGTTTGGATAGGAAATAAAGTTTGCAGCTGCGGCGTCAGAGATACCTTTTAAAATGAGGATTGAAGGTGAATGATCAGACGAAAGATCATAGGAGGAACTAACTAGTACCTGATCGCGCTTGATGTTTTTAGTTACAGCAAAGTCAATAAGGTCTGGTAGCTTATTGAAGTCGGTTTGCCAATAGGTAGGCTCACCACTCGATACGACATCAAAATTATTTGCAGTTACGGTATTGTATAGCTGATTACCTCTAGGACTAATAAGTCTGGAGCCCCAATATGTATGTTTAGCGTTGTAGTCGCCAGCAGCAATGAACTTCTGGCCCAATGTGGAGAAAAAGTTGAGAAATTTGTCGTGTACAATTTTGTGCCTCGGAGGACAATAAACGGACGTTAACGTTAGTTTGAAATCAGATAAGATAGCATAAAAGTTTTTATAAAAACTCGGTGAAAAAATCATTTTTATTAATTATAAAATAAACCCATGGTAGAATAAGTAAATATAAGGTATGGTCATTAGAAATTTTGTTCTTAATTTTAAAATCTATATAACGTCAAACAAAAGAAAATTTGGAATAAAATTAAAACAAGCGTCAAAAATCAAATAAATTAATTTGACATAACATGGGTCAAGGCCTATTGAAAAGGTCTGCGCAAGAAGCCTGATGATCATTGTTTTCGTTCTTTTGAGCTTTCAAAAGTTGTTTACATACCCATTTTTTTCCTTTTGCTTTGTATATGTGGTAGTAAGTTTTTGACAGCTTAAAAGAAAAAGTTTTTTGTTTTTGTACAAGTAAGCAGACCTGATAGATGGGCCTTGACATGGGTAAATAATGAAAACTCTCCCTAACCCCGGGTCTCCACGTAGCAATATTTATTGCGGCAAACGTCAAATTTGATTGCTCCATAAAATTTGCGACGTATAGACCGCATATTGCTATGAGTGGCAATCCATTGCGCAATGATTGCTCTTCTTATTGCTTGAGCAATTATTGCTTAGCAATCTGCTGTCAAATCAGTTGTATTTTATCTGACATTTCATTTCTCTGTACAGTTGGTTATTTATTAGTGTGTTTATTTATTAAAAAAAGCAAGTGAAAAAATACTTCAACAAAATAAAGAAAAAGTGTTTATATATTATATTTTTAAATAAACGTCAATATCAACAAAAGCAAACGACGAATTTGTTTTTTTTTGTATATTTTTATTTTTTCAATAGAACAATACAAGTTTTAGGTTTTTTTCATACGCAAATAAACAAAAAAGCAATAAAAAACACAGCTACGACAATTACAATTAATTATTTTATTAATTTAATTAATTAATTTAAAAAAGAAAATTTAACAATCACTTCAAAACACAACATAAAACATTTGTTATAAATACAGCCACAAAACTTTAAACAACTACTCGAGGTGAAAATTACAAAATTTATGGCAAAGCAATAACAAGTGTTCTCCAGCAATATAATCAGCAATTATTGCTCCATTGTTCTGTCATTGTTCTGCCGACGTTATTGCTTGTACTTAGCAATAAAAATTGCTACGTGGAGACCCAGCGTAATGAACATACCTGGTACTTATTATATATACTATGAACAAAATTATATATTATATTATACTTATTATATTTACTATGATTAAAATTAAAGAAAAATTTCGTTTATAATACAAAATTTTAAAAACATTAACAAAAATTTGTTTGAATGAAAATTCGTATGATTAACAACATGTTTTCAATTTTTTAAATTTGATTTAAGATGTTTTGTTTCAAAATGCCACTGATTTAAATGTTAGACAAACTTTTTTTATGATTTTTTTATTTTTTGTGTCATTAGACATGGCTTCGAATTGTGGGGAGAAATACCTTTCTACATAATTTTTAAACTTAGTCAAAGTCAAGGCAGAATTAGTCTTTACTTTCTGTTCTGTTACGAATCAGCTGACTTGTTTTTGTTATTAAAAAACCTGTGAAATTGATTAGTTTTTCTGTTCTGTTGCGGTTCAGTTTGTTAAAATCAAAAACATGCTAAGTAATTGTAAGTGACAGCAAAATAAATAATAAAAAATGCATATTTATATTGAAATAAACTGTTTTTTTATTTTAAGAATTCATAAAATTTAGTTTTTTTAAATTTATGTGCATTAAAGTTAATAAAATAAAACAATGAACAGTGCAAAGCTAATAAATTTGTCATAAACGGCTGATAAGTTACTACGGAAAAAGTAACTATTACAATTTCAAAACAGAACGGCACGGAACAGAACAGAAACAGAAAGTAAAGACTAACTGAGCCTTCAGGCTAGTTCCTCCAAGAAAAATAGTCGTTAAAAAAAATCCAGTCATAGTGTGCGACAGGTATGTGGTACTTTTTTAAGATCCGGCCCTTTTAGGGAGTAAACGGGTATAAATTGTATTTTGAAACACTTCATCTATTTTTTAAAATCAATTTATATGGAAATAAAGAATTTTTCGTAACTTATCTTAAACTACGAATATTAATTTGGTACTTTTTCGAAATTCAAACATTAAAGAGGTGAAACTCGTACCTATTTTTTGTACTTTTATTACAAAACATTTTTCTCCATTGATTGACATATACATACGTATGAATGTATTATATATTAAATTATGGGCTCCAGATACAATATTGAAATTTTTCTCTAAGTCTGGGTTCACACTATGAAAGTTTTCTTTCAGAAGGTTTGAGTTTATTGGTGAGAGGGGACAGAATAATAGCATGTTCTCTTCCCCTCTCACCAATAAACTCGGACTTTCTTAAAATTATATAATTATACTTTCATAAAATTATAGGTGCAGGGTCATGAGTCAATGAGAACATACACTGCTCGTCATCAGGTTAGCGCCTGCAATTTCCGTTTAGTTTTTATTAAAGATTAGAAAGCGTATCGACACCAAATGTTTTTATTGTTTTAAATATTGCTAAAGGAAAATAACTTTCTGTGAAAGCGAAAGTTGAGGCTTACGAGGATTTAAAGCTGTCAATAAGCGAAATATAAAAAAAAAATCGGTAAAAGTCGAAAAGCTACAATGGCATTCTTGAACCTGATTCTGAAACCTGATGACGCGCAATGTATAAGATGAATAATATTGCAACTTTTTTGAATTATCGTTAACATTGGACCGATAATCATAAAATAAGACATGCATGGTCCTGAGTGAATAAGAATCAGTAAGGGGGAGCTTTGTGGTACTATTTTGTTCTTTAGCTGGTACTTTTTTTATTTTCGCTAATATTGCACCATGAAACATAAAATTTAATATGCAATGCCCAGAGTGGATAAGAAACTATAAAAGGGAAATTTTCGGTACTTTTTTGTTCTTAATTTTTGTTGATATTGGACCAGGAAACATAAAATTAAACATGCAGTGTCCTAAATGGATGACAATCTATAAGTAGGAACTTTAATGTACTATTTTGTTCTTCAACTGGAACTTTTTGAATTTCCGTTAAACAATTTAACATACAGGTTCCTTAGTGAATCAGATTCTGTAAGAGCTATTGTTTTGACATATCAATCCACAAACAAATGCTCGAAACATGTAAATTCGTATATACATATGTACTTGTATGTAGGTTTGCTTCATATTTGAATAAATAATTATGGTCGCAAACACTGGTCATTTAAATCATATAAAAAAATTATTTTTGTTATTTACCCTCTCGGACCCTAACTTACCATGGGCCATATATAAAGCGGCCTTCCAAAAAGCAATTAAAGAAGCATTTAATTCTATACAAATTTTTTTAATACTAAAAATTACTCTACCGATTTTTGTGATGAACGATCGGGAATTTTCCATAGGTCTAATATAAAATCCTCTACTGAAAATCCGTTTAATATGCCTAAAAATATTTCTGAAACAAATGATTATTTTTTTTTTGATTTAAGTTGAACTGTTAATTTTTAATATTCTTTAATTAGGCTTGAGTAAATCAAATTTAATTTTCATTAAATTATTTTCACTGAGGGAAGGAATTTTTACAACTTAGAATTTTTATTTTTAGAATTTATTGATAAATTTTTCTTCCTGGCTGAGCGGGGATTTGAACCCGGGTTGATCTTTACATGTTTCAAGAATAACCACATTCTATCGTCGGAAGATCTTTAAGTTCTACCCACTGCACCACTGCGGTGCCCGTTAGCCAACAGTCAAACATCAGTCTTTAACCAGTGCCCATGTTCTGTAACTCTCGCGTCGAGAAGGTTTTCGATTGAAATGTGTGAAATGAAACAAAAATGCCATAAATTAAAACAAACAGCTGTTTTTCTCACTTAACTGTGTCTGTAACTTTTTTTGGCGAGTACAAGCTGTCATGTAAGGAAATTACTCGCCAATTTACAGAAAAAGTGTGTCTGTACCATTTTGGTGAGAAAAGTTCCCGCTTTGAACTGTCAAATAAACTCATGAATAAAAATGGGGCGAGAAAAAATTTTAACACTAAAAAACAATTAAAAATGCAAAATGCAAAGAATAATAATATTTTATTCTTGGCACATTTTTCATTGTTTTATTATTTTGCTTTTAACATTTTTATAAAATATACGAATGTCTTCAAAGCTCGTTTGCAAACAACAAACATTAAAGTCGCTCTTTACACAATTTGGCATAGCCGACGGTTGTGTTTTCGCCGCCGTCGTTGAAAAATTTTCAATTTAAGTAAATTTTGGTCGCCGTCAACGATATGTGTTACTGGCGTTCGGAACGTCTGCAATGTCACATCGGCTTCGAGTGCAATATTATGACATTTATAACGTAACGCCGTAATCTCTTTTGATAGTTTTCGACAAGAGTTACAGACACACATTTTTCTCACTTTTCGAGAAACGATGGAATATTTTGTTTCACATCTTTTCGATGCAAGAAGTTCTCACTAAAGTTACAGAACATGGGTACAGTAGTACTGGAGGTTCGAAATTTGCTGTTATTATCACCTAAATTTCAAATTACATGTTGCCTCCTTTCCTCTGTTTTTTCCGTATTCTTTCTGTCAAGACTTTGTCTTGAAAACCTGAAAATAATTTAATGAAAATTAAATTTGATGAACTCAAGCCTAATTAAAGAATATCAAAATATACAAATGATGATACATATGTATATTATTTAAATAAGGCAAGTTTTTAAAATACTGTGAGGTCAGGTTTTATAAAGATTGGCTTATAATTTATAGAAGCCCACTTCTGAAATATTCTTACTCTCGTTGGAGGTTATTAAAGATTTAGCACAACCGAACATGGTACTCTTATTTGTTTTATTTCTTTTTATTATATCTGATTTTGGTAAACCCAAGTTGTAATTTACAACATAAACAAGTGATAAGTAATTTACGTTGGCCCCATAAATAATACTACTCACATAAATGAAACAAGACTAACGTAACCCAACAAAACGTTAACAATATATGGAAATATACCATGCCACTAATGCGACTAAGTACCACTTTAAGCCGAAAGAAAACATGTCAGTTGTTTTAAAAAGGGTACGACGGATTTGAACTTGTTTAACACTTGTTAGACATCCACAAATTTTTATCATCAAAAACACAAACTCATTCATATTTTACAAAAAAATCTAAAGGTTGATTGTGCGAAAAAAATTAAATATTTATGATGGATAATTAAATTTTAAAAGGGAACACAAAATTAAATTTTAATGTTAAACGTTTTATTGTGTTTGGGACCAAAACACACAAACGCAGTTCAAAACGTTTAAGTTGTAATAGTTGTGATAATTATCGCGCCGGAACAGAAATAGTGACTTTACCTCTCAGCTTGCCAACTAGTGTCATCCACACCACATTATTTAAAATGAAACGATTGGGATTTGTGAGAGTGTATTAGAAGTAAACTCACCCGAATAAATGCAACTTTCCAGGAGAAGGCAAAAACATAATAGAAACTGTATGTATCATAATGTAAAATGGCTTCTTCAATTGCTTGTTAAACTGATATTTTTGATTGTATTGTATTTAATTAAAATGTGACGAGGTGTATTTGTGGGAAATGTATTGCAATCACTAAAAAACTCAATTTCGAAAAAAATCGAGTTAGGGGCCTTCTACATGAGACCGACTAATATGTAAAGTTAAATTTAACCGTAGGGAAAAAGGACCGATTTTTTATTTTAAGGCAAATGTAGGGATTTTTCAAAATATGTCATTTTCAATATATTGTGTAAAAATACGTAAATATTCGTACTATTTACATTTAAAAATTTTAATTGTTCTTATACAACAGCATTAAAGTGCAAATGTAGTATTGTGCCAAACCATCTACGTATATATTAGGGTAGCGACGAATACTCGGGTTCGCATTCCTCAATCAAAATGTAAGCAAATATTAAAATCGTATATCTAATGAATGAAATTTCTACATAAAAATAAATTTTTTATCGAGAGGAAAACAATTACACCTTCTAACCTAAATTTTTTTTAAGGATATGGATGAGTTTTTTAAAGGAAATTTGTTTTATATTTTTATTCGGGGGAACTGAAGTAAATATTTTTTTTTAAATTCTACTGAGCCTGCCCTTTTATTTGGTACCTAAAAAATATAAGATACTTATGTAGTATATCGAGGGCCTATAGAGTTAAAACACGTCAAACCATCACGAAAAAATGGCATTTTCGGCATCAGCACCTCCGATTTGAATGAAATTCAACACAAATGTTATATGTAATTGGACTTAAACAAAACATAAATTTCAGACCCCACATTCTTTCGGCATCCGAAATATGACGTCATAAAAATGTGAAAAATGTTTAAAAAAACACAAAAGTCTCCTTACAAAAGGGGATAGAACTCTTGAACTACGCAAGATAATTTAGTTTTTTTGGTATCGTTTTAAAGGTGAAAGTGCACCCTTTAAAATGATATGCATATTGTGTTTTTCTAAGAAAAGGTCAAAGGTAAATTTTTGGGGTCTTGAGTTCAAAGGTCCATATCTAGAAAAGTATATTTTTTAAAATTCTTAAAAAAATATATGTTAAGTATTATACCCTCTTCAACATTTGCAGAAAATTTAATGGTGGAGACTCGATTGGTGTCAGAGTTATATACCAGAACGTGATTCTAAGTATGTTTTGTGTTCAAAAATCCCTTGTTGTTGTTGTATTTTAATTATTTTTTTCAGTATATCTGGAGAACGGCAAGAGCCAAAGTTTCCAAATTTAGTACACAAATTTTAGTTATCAATACACACCATCCCACAAAATGTGGGCGGGACTGGAGAAGTGGGCGTGGTACCTCCCGTACAAAAAATATCAAAAATTTTTTGTATCTGAACCGATTTTTCCGAGTTTTTCAGAGAATATTTCCTACTAAAGATTTCCGATCTTTTGATATATACGGCGTAACCATAGATCATATGACAGTCCAAAGATTCAGGTTTTTATACAATTTTTGATATTTCTTGTACGGGAGGTACCACGCCCACTTCTCCAATCCCGACCACATTTCGTGGGATGGTGTGTATTGATAACTAAAATTTGTGTACAAAATTTGGAAACTTTGGCTCTTGCCGTTCTCCAGATATACTGAAAAAAATAATTAAAATACAACAACAACAAGGGATTTTTGAACACAAAACATACTTAGAATCACGTTCTGGTATATAACTCTAACACCAATCGAGTCTCCACCTTTAACTTTTCTGCAAATGTTGAAGAGGGTATAATACTTAACATATATTTTTTTAAGAATTTTAAAAAATATACTTTTCTAGATATGGAGCTTTGAACTCAAGACCCCAATAATTGAGCTTTGACCTTTTTTTAGAAAAACACAATATGCATATCATTTTAAAGGGTGCACTTTCACCTTTAAAACGATATCAATAAAACTAAATTATCTTGCGTAGTTCAAGAGTTCTATCCCCTTTTGTAAGGAAACTTTTGAGGTTTTTTCACATTTGTCTCATCTTTTATGACGTCATATTTCGGAAGCCGAAATAATCTGGGGTCTGAAAATTTATGTTTTGTTAAAGTCCAATAACATTCAACATTTGTGTTGAATTTCATTCAAATCGGAGGTGATGATGCCGAACGACTTAACGGTTTGACATGGATTCACTCTATATTCAAAATCCTCTTTCTTAAAAAACACAACTTTTCAGGAGAGCCAAAAAACTGTTTTTTTTCGCGTATTACTTGAGTTATTAAAATTCGGTATTCTACTACTGAATCTCACAGATATTTGTTTCATAAAATTTTGCATTATTGGGGACTTTATGCGAGATAGAGGGTTTTGCTTTTCAAAAATATTCAATTGTATGTATGAAAATGAAAAGATAGAGGGTTTTGCATTTTAATAAAAATAAATTATTTTGAATTTATTTATGCCATGTGTCAGTGTTTAACGTGGCTTATTTAAGATAATGGCTAATAATACAACGTAAGATAAAAAACTTAACAATTAACAATATTAAACAAAAAGTTATAGCAAAAATGTTTCTTGTATTTGCTTTTTTAGGCTTGTTTCGAGTTTGATTGGTGTAAGTGATCGTAAAAATAATGGTATTCCGGTGGTATAACGCTCTTCAAATCTCGCCAATTCTTGCACTTATATGGTTGAATTGAAAGTGGAGCAGAATATAGAGGTTTTGGTTCAATATTTTCTGTATAAGGTTTAATGTGATCTGTATTAAAATTTATTTTATATTTTACGCTACAGATATAAAAAAAGAGATCTTAAATTAGACACTGTAGGATCGTTCTTTACTCGTCCTGGTCTAATTGAAAAAAAAAAAAAACGCAAAAGTTTGCCATCACTGTAATTATTAAAGAAATCCTAATTTAAACATTCTGTTATCAAAGTTTTTTTTGGGATTCAAAAAATTAACTAACAAGGTCTCGTTTAAATGTGCTAAATTCCCATTTCATACTATTGACAAACTGAAATTTATTGTTGAAAGGATAAGCTATTCCTATGCGCAATTCACTGGTTGCTTAGGCCAGGTCGTCAGGAAACTTTATCCAGAGATTTTAGAAAAACTAAAGATATTATACAAATAAAACCACAGTTTTACTTGTAACAATATCAAAGCTTAAACAAAAACAACAACAATAAACAGTGAGTTTATCTTTTCTTACAGTCCCGACTACAATTGGTTGATTTTTTGTCAACTCTAAATGTAGTTGTAAGTCCAGTTTTATTTTCACTGCCACATCAAACGGCTTTTTCACGATCTCATTGTTAATCTTAACAGTCTTTCTGGCTTCTCTAGTAATTCTAACGGAATCGATTGGCAAGGGCTTAGATTGATTTTTCAACTTAATCTCTATCTTTGCATGCGCATTTGCTTATGGCCTTTCTCTAAGAACTTCTGTTCAATAACTTTATTATTTTACGCAGCAAAATTGGATAGAGCATTAGATAAATAATGGTTACGGTATAATAACGGAATAATAACGGAATAATAAAGGAAACAAATACCGACGCGGACAAATCCATATTGATTTCGCTCCACAAATAGCTTGTTCCCTATGCTCCTTATAGGATCGAGGGGAATATATATATATATATATAATAGCTTGTTCACTGATGAGTACCTATGTATTAGGGCTTTCAATCGGGATTTCCGGGATTAGGCGAATCCCGAATCTCGGGATTTCTAATTTCTAATCCCGGGATTTTCGGGATCCTGATTTTTTCTTATATTCTTTATTATTTTTACAATTTTTTAATAACTAGTATAAAGATACGTGTATTTGTTGACAAAAAAAGTTTAAAATACATTCGGATAGATTTGAAATACATACATATGGACAATTTTAAATTGTATTTGAAAATTTTTAATATATTTGGACAATTGTAAAATATATTTGACAAATTTAAAATATTTGGATAATTTCAAAATACATTTAGGCTGGGTTTTTGTGATGTCAGTTAAACTAGGTTTAGTTAATCTGAAAACATATTTGTGCCGCCATAACCAAGTTTGTATACATAATTTTGACGGAACAGCTTAGTTTTGCTTAAAATGTTGGACTTTTTTAATACAACTCAACTCTAGTTCAGTTGAAATTTTGCAGTTTTTGTATTATGGTTAACAACTCTATGTTAGTGCCGTTAACAAAAACATTATTTCATAGATATTCCGCACAAGTTTTTTTTCATATGCGTTATGACAGCATTTCACGTGAAATGTTGAACAGAGTACCAGGCTTTATGCAATAAGTCGCACAACGGTTTCATTCATTCAATAAAAAGGTGAACTAACCTATAGGAATAACATAAACAGCATTGTACAATGTTGCCAACACATCTATTGTTGTGCAATAAAAATCAAGATGTCTTTTGATTGTTGCCAATTACCTTCGAATAACACATACACATTGGCGATATAATTGTACAATACGTAAAATCTAACAATTTTATTACAAGTGTATGAGCCGCTTTACATTGTCTTTATGAATTTTGATCAATTAATAATTTAAGTTTGTTTTTATTATATTTTTACAAATAATGAAATTTGTATTGTAACTCGAAAATTAAGTTATTTTTTTTTGTACAGTTTAAAATTTTTTTTTTATATTTGGTATAAAAAAAATTTAAAAATCCCGAAATATCCCGAAAATTTTTTAAAAATCCCGTGAATTCTGGGATTCAAAATATCCTGAAAATCCCGGGATCCCGAAATCGAAATCCCGAAATATTTTCTTCAATCCCGAATCCCGGGATTCAGAAAAACCAATCCCGAGTGGAAGCCCTACTTTGTATATTGTAAATAAAAAAAACTGTGTACCTGAAGGCGTTGCTTAAAGTAAATTGCTGATGCATTAATATTGGGACACAGTTTTACTGCTTAAGCATCCATTGTAAAAACGTGACGTACACCATTCTCAGCTGCAATTTTATCAATACTTTTTTCATACTGTGCACGATTTTTTTAAATGTGTTGATTATATTCATCAGCTGATACTATTATGTAAGTTTATCACACGATAATAATATTAAACATACGATTTTAAACATCCTATAAATTACTTATTTTTCGGCAATTATATCATATATGACACTTTAAAAGAAGACAGTTTTTAAGCAAATTCCAACTCTTACCATTTATTTTTATGCCATGGACATTATATTTTCCAAAAGCAAGCATGTAAAATATTTTAATGATAATTCAGCTAAGAATCGGCTTTCGCTATTTTAATAAACCATTAAAAATGTCAAATTCATGTTCAGCTTGCAAAAAATAGTTAAACACATGTATTGCAGGAACAAGTTATTCAAAAAAATATTTAATAATTTATTATTAGAAAAGATAGAGGGTTTTGCATTCAAAAAAATGAATTGTATAATATAGAGAAAATACAAAAATGCAAATAAAACAGCAAAAAAAAAAAATATGTTTGTTATCAAAATTAAAGAAATTGCACCGATCAAATATTCTGAAATCACACGATTTCCCTGTTTTATACAAATTTAATTGCCGCTAGTTGGTACAAAGTGAATTGCCGCAGCACAGTCACACGATTGTACTTACTTGACAACTGCGAAAACAGCTGTTGTGTTAGCTTTTTCATTTGTTTGGAAGTTCTTGTTGGTATGTTCATTAAAAACGAAAAATTTGTTCATATACAAAGGTACCTACTATACAATTTTTTGTTGAATACTTTTATTTGAAATATTTTAAGAAAAATGTATGAAAATCCAAAAATTAACAAATTAAATAATAGGTGTGTTCCACAAGATCTCGGGCATGTTCGGAATAATGAGAGTAAAATGAAAATTACTCTCTAAATTTGCCGAAACTACACAAAATTGCTGGAACGCAAAAAACCATTTTTGCACTTCTTCAAATACTAATGCTGCTTACTTTTCAAATTAAGATCTATTTAAGTCATTTTAGACGTTTAAAAGTCATAACATAATAAAACCAAAACATTTGCATCATTGCAATTTTTTATATTTTGTTTTTTTTATTTTATTAATGATAAAGGAAAATATGTATGCAATAACGTTTTTACAACTTTAATTTTTTCACAAAAACCTAACATTTTGGTTTTTAATATGTTTTTTAATTAAAACTAAACATTTTCTTTTGCTTGTAAATTTCCTGAATTATTTATCAGCTTCATATGTAAACAAAAACAGCTGATAGTTTTTTCTTGTCCGAACTTACCCAAAGAAAAAGTTCGTGCAAATTTGTACAGGAAATGAAAAAAATTACTCTCTCAATTACTCTCTTAATTGCAAAAAAATTGTTATGTGGAACGCTTTTGGGTAACTTTGTACAAGTTCGGACTGTTTCGTTTTGCATGTGGAACAGAGCTAATACTTAGTTTTATTAAATATCTTTAATAAAATATTCGCACTTAACAGCACATAGTATAGCAAAAATTAAAAAAAACTAAGATGCATAATAAATAAATACATATTTATCTTCATTACTTACTAAGGGAAACACAAAAATGTAAAATTTATTAAAAAAAGGCAAATATTGGCGCATTATTGTGTTGTTTGATTGCCGCACGAGAAGACAATAAATATTGGTGCATTTTTGTTATTTTTATTGACGCGCGGTTGCATAGCAAACAATCACACGATTGCCGCACTAGGGTTGCATTTGATTGGTAAAAGTAAGCACAATATTGTCCTCGATTGGTACAAGAGCCATTTGGTTGTGCAGTCACACGATTGGTGTATTAAAAAGTGTGAAAATTGGTGTATTGCGGCAATATTGTGATCCCAGCTATAGATGAGGGTTGCTTTACTGAACATTTTACCATTAAAAAGTCATTTTTGTGAAAATCAAAGATAGAGGGTTTTGAATATAGGCTCTCGATATCAAAAAAAAAATCATTTAAAATATTATTGAAAAATGTAAAGTCCTTAAAAAAGGAAAAAAATATGAGGAAATAAAAATCAAATCAGGCTTTAATTAGGGATAGGCAAATTGAAAATCAAATCGATATTTTTTAAGAGTATCGATATTTATTATTTCAAAAATATCGATATATCGAACGTATTTTGCTGAAACTATTACCAAATTAAAAAATAAAGTATATATATGTATATGCACAAATCTTATTATTCCAAATATAATATAGACCATATCTGTGGCCGTATGGAAAAACTGTTAACTCCACTGTTCAGCTACAACATAAAATCAGCTTTTATTTATTTAAAAATAAAAACTTTATTTTATACATATTTATATTTTGCAATATTTAGGCATGTATTTAGATCGGCGCTTAACATGGAAAGCTCACATAAAAGCAAAAAGAACACAATTGGATTGTAAATTCAAAAAAAAATGTACATATTGGTTAATTGGCACTAAGTCTGAACTACATTTAGAAAATAAGCTACGTCTCTATAAAATTATTATAAAGCCCATGTGGACTTATGGCATTGAACTTTGGGGTACCACGAGTAATTCCAATATTGAAATTCTCCAAAGATTTCAGTCAAAAACTTTACGAATGATAGTTAATGCACCGGGGTATATAACTAATAAAGCACTTCACCTAGACCTAGATATTCCTTATGTTAAAGACGAAATAAATAATTATAGCAGTCGATACCTACAAAGGTTAAGCGATCATATTAATCCATTGGCCATCTCTTTATTAGATGAAAGTGAAGAGACTAGAAGATTGAAAAGAGTTCATATTTTAGATCTCCCATTTAGATCATAAATTGTTATTAAAAATACCATTCTATTTTCCTTTTTTGTTATATATTATTTTTATTCCTTTTTACTTTTCTTAAGTATATAAACAAAGATAACTTTATGTTTACATATATAAGAATAAATTATAATTTTGTTGAGCAATTTTAAAAGTAACTTTTAAAAAAACATTGTAAATTTGTACATATGTAGATAATATTATTGATTTTACTGAAAATCGATATGTATGTCATATTAATTCTGAGCAAATTTGCTTAATATCTTAAGATAGATTGCAAATAAAGAATGAAAGAAAAAAAAAAAAAATATTTTGCAACTATATTTTAACACATAACTATTACTCAAAATATTTTATTTGTTTTGTAAAATTATACTCTTTCGTTAAGTTAACTTTCATATCGTAATTTCCAAATTTAAGATTTATGTATTTATTTGTACTTATTATTTAACTGAGAATTAACGGCTCTTTAAGCTCTTGTAATTTCATTTATAAGAAGCGCAGCTTAAAGATTTTTTTCTTATTCTTGTTAATATATTTCTGCTGAGTACTAGTTTTGCCTTTAAAATTTGTTGCTGCACAATAAACATTTTGTAATTAAATTTTAAACAATTTGTTTTATTTGGTGAATTATAAAAAGTGTTTGCCCCGTGTGTTTGATTTCACGGATATTATTATTATTGAACAAGTTTTCGTCGATTATTGCAAATAAAACGTGTGTTCGATTTCACGTCAAACATCCACTTTTTGAAAACACAAGAAAAACACACTTAAAGTTTTAAACATATTTCGCTAATTATTTCATATGAATTTATGTTATTATGCATGCGCATTAAACAAAACATAATTTAAAATTATGTTAAAGATTTCTGGTACTGATTTTTGGGCATTTAAACCGAAAATCAATGTTAGTTATCTAGTTTTTCCGAAAAAATTTTTTTTCAATTTATTTTAAAATTTTACGGAATTAAGGCAACTTCAGTAATGATTTGTGGAAAAACATTAACTACTTGACTCAGCAGTTTACTTTACCGGTTTTTTTTAAGAAAAAATGTAGTTAACCAGCATTAAAAAAAAAAAATTTTCCTTTCATATATCAAAATCTAGCATTAATTCGTTACTTCGTGAGCGTCTCCCTTTCTTTCGTGGACATATGTATTTATATGCCAAAGTGAGGACTTTGCATGTTTAATTTTTTGTTTTTAGTTCCAAAACTAACGGAAATTCAAAAAATATCAGTTAAAGAACAAAAAAGTACCAACAAATTCACTAAGGCCCGTTTTAACAACTTACCGATAGCTAAAAGTACATTTTAAATGGCCTTATAAAAAGTGTTCCACACTGAAAAAATTTTCTTCACAGATCCAATGAAATTTACATTAAAATTCAACCTATGTAACCCTTCATTGGATTAATGAAATCAATGACAAAAGTTTCATTGATTTTATGAATCATCATTGAAAAAATGGAAAAAATAAACGTTTGTCATTAAACTAATGCAAAATTTTCATTGATTTTATGAAACATTTTATTAATCCAATGAAGGGTTACATAGGTTGAATTTTAATGTAAATTTCATTGGATCTATGAAGAAAATTTTTTCAGTGCATTATTAAAACTTTACTTTAACCTAAAGTGAGCGGTAAAGAAAATTAAGGTTCATCATACCTGCACACAGAAAAAAATCAATGTAAATTCGTTCAAAACAAGATGGATTTTACGTTTTTCAGTAGTGATTTTGCTTTATTGTTATTTCATGTTAATTTAACATGATTTTACAACAACTTGCGAACAACATTTTTTTCTTTTAAAATAACTATAATTCATGTTGATTTAACATTGCAGTAAAGTTAGAGCAAAATTTCATTTATATTGAAATAACAATCCGAATCACGTTGAATGAAAGTTATTTCAAGTTGAAACAACGTGAATTTCATGTAGAATCAAATTGGTTGGAGTGTGATATAACACTGTGAAGACAACATATGCATTTATTTAAGAATAATTCAAAACACTTACCCCTGTAACACATGATTCACTTATTTTGTATCTCCTTTGTTAACAAAAGCATCAGCAGATTGGCCCGATATGGTTTTCGTCATCATTCTACTTTGAAAACTTGATGTACTATTTAACTAAATTATTTTAACTAAAAGAATACGGGAATTGTCTTCTTTTTATAACATATTTTAAACATGAAAATAAGAAAAATGTTCATACTTAAGTATGTGTGCATGTTAATTTAACAAGATAAACTTTTGATTTTAATATAAAACCGGTTTTTATGAATTCAATATTGAACAATGTTATTTTAACAGTGAATAATATTAAATAAACTTGATTTAAGGTTATTTTAATATTTTTCATTTTAAATTAATATGAAATAATGATAAATTTAAATAAAGGGCATACTTTTGCAGAAATTTACCATGATTCTCAATCAACATTTCGCCATGTTAATTTAACATTGGAATTTTTTTCTGTGTGTGGTAGGTTAAAGTAAAGTTGTAATAATGGACCACTTTTTATACGGCCGATAAAATCCTACCTTTAGCTATCGGTAAGTTGTGAAAACGGGCCTAACAGGATCTTATTATTCAGGGGGTGGCATATTGAATTTTTTGTTTCTATGTAAAATATTAACTATAGTTAAAAAAGTACCAGTTTTAAAACAAAAAGATAAAAAAGAAATTCAGTTTTCCGTATTTCCTCCTTTTTGGTACTATTTTTTCTCCCCATTAAAGTATCAGAAATTGCAATGTTGCAGTGGAAGCCCAAAACTTAACGTTCGAATTTCGAAAAAGTACCGAATTCGTATTTGGACGTTTTAGATAAGTTATAAACTTTATTTCTTTGTTTATTGGTTTAAAAGATAGATGGGGTGACAAAAAAGTTCCAAAATACAGGTTTCAAGCGTTGACTACCTTAAAGGACCGATTTTCAAGAAGTACCAGACACTTGTCCGCTAATTTTTTATTAAGTTAACCCTTTTTACCCCCTAAACATTAGAATTCTAAAATATCCCGTCTTAGTGGATCGATTTGGGGAGAGAGGTGGTTGTCCTGTCCAAATTTCAAGTTTAAAGCTTCAGGCTGTGCGATGATGAATCAGTCAGTAACGTTACAATTTTATATATTTAGATAAGTGGAGTTTTTGTCTGTTTTTATGTATAAACTTAATTAAAAGATTTACCCATTCGTAGAACGTGGATTAACGTTATACTCAGTTTAACATAGGTTGAAACTGAAAAACAGCTATTGACTTTGTGGTTTATTTTATTTCAATCATTTTAAAATTTTGAACAAAGAGTGTTCCATTAAATTTTTATACTAAACTTGATAATAAAATTGTTTTTTAGTTTAGCTGAACAAAAACACTGTAATTTTTTACAACAGAAACAAAAAAAAATTTTATTGAATAAGTCGAAGGATCTTTCAAAGTTACTGTACCACATAGGGTACATAGGGTACATAGGGTGCTTGGCAGTCGTATTCTATAAGTCAAGAACTTTAAAAATTGTATACTTTGTATATAAAGAATGCATATACAGTCAAAGCCCGGTTTAACGAATGATATAATGTTCAGACCTTTCGTTATACCGAGATATTCGTTATATCGATTAGTAATTTTATACCTTAAAATTTTATAAATAAACGATGGTCCACAATTTGAAAAACATCAAAATTTAATTGAATTTATAATTTAGTGTAGAAATGAAACATTAATAAAATTTTGGTATTCCATACTTTTGGGATATTACTGAAAGATTTACACTTCTAAAATTTTTAATTTTTTTATCAAAAGAAATTCTTTTTCGATTTGACATCTCGTTTTCACAATGAACTAAACAAAACTACTGAACCTTTAACGAAAAAACAACGCATCACACGTGTTCTTTCAATACAAAGCAAAGAAGCCAAAAACACACACAAAAAAAAAATCTAATGGTTCTGTTACGTTTTTTTTATTTTGCTTTGTCATTCGTTAAATCGGGATTATTTTTTTTGCCATTCGCTATACAATGCAGTTAATGTAAAAATTGGGCCATTCGTTATATCGGATATTCGTTAAACTGCGTATTCGTTATACCGGGCTTTGACTGTAATGTTTTTTAAATTCTCGGGAGTTGCAATTTTTACATTTTGACCCAAAGAGCTTGTGACCCGAATTTGTTATATTTTGCACTTTCTCTCTTTGTTTTCACGATAAAGTCGTTTTCGACTTCTAATTTTTCTGTTTTTTAAGACACAATGGAGTTAACTTGTTTTTTCAAAAAATGTATGGAGTTATCTAGTTTTTACATAAAAATTGATATTTTTCTGATTTTTGTTTTTCAAATAACTTTTAAATGAGAAACTATATTAAAGTTTTGATCAGACAGATTGATAGTAAATGAAACACGCTTTCTATTTTTGGTGTTATCGCAATTTTCGTAAAAGTGTAGTTAACTAGTTTTTCCATACGGCCACAGATATATTGTTTCAAAAGATATATTGTTTCGATTATTTTTTTTTATATAGCGATATTTTGATAAATCGATTTTTTTTGCCCATTCCTAGCTTAAATTGTAATATTTACAAAATGTTAACAAAAAATGTTTTTGTTTGTTTGTGATTAGGAAAAATCGAAGGGACAATTTTTTTCGTTGTATGTAGGGAAAAAAGGATTTTTCAGACACGTAGAAATTTTTTTCAATGTCCACTGGCATCACTGGTTCAATGTACCAACATTTAAATTCATTATTAGAGACTTTTAAAATACACTGGAAATGAATCTTAGATTTTAATTTTAATAGCATCCATTGTCAACTATAGATGTACCGCTATCAAGAAAGTTCATTTTTAATAACGGTGAAAAATTATATCAACTAAAACGACAAAAAGAGTTTAAAAATGTTAAAATTAAAAGATTACACAGAACAACAAATGATTTCGGGACTCTATTCTGATAATTGGTTATGAAAGTAGACCCAAAAAGAAGAACTTCTGCATCATTAGTTTGGTCATGATAGCTCAATAAATAACTTAAAAATTAATTTGAAGTTAGTAAGTATCGTATAGGGGAATTTGTCACGTTTTGGGCTCTTTTTTTTGTCATAACTCGAGAACCACTAGTCCGAATAAGCTGAAACAAATTTAAAAAATTAAGAATTACAATTCCTTTAATTCCTTTCTTCAAACAACGTTTCGCTATATAAGCAACAGTTTCGCAGTTATAAATAAATGTATGAAGAAAAAAAATATTTTTTGACCAAAAAATTTAAATTTTTTATTTTTAATTCATAAAAAATCCAAAAAGGTAAAAAAAGTGTCAAGTCCCGTTACTTGCACGTAAATTCGCATAACCTATAAACAAAATGACACATAAATCATAAAAATCGATGAACGCTTTTCGCTTTTATTCACAATTAAGTAAAGGCATGAATTTCAAAAATTTGCTCGAGATATCCACAAAATTCTTTGGAAAAAACATTGATGAATTTTTTTATGATTATCAGAATTAAAAAAAAGTAATAAACAAAAGGTTATTTGATTTTTATGATTGCGGTAGCAAAGTAATAAGCGTTAATAAATGTGAGTGGACAATTTAAAGGAAAAAAGGAAAGTGCAATTTTTTAATTATTTGGGTTTTTCCGTTAGTTACCTAGACGATTTTTTACAGAAATTGCACCAAAATTTATGAGTGCTCATGTTTTGGAACGTTTCGAAAACATATTTCATAAGTACCTGCCAGTAAAATATTGAAATATTTGTAGTATTTATAGATGCTCTTTGATCGATTTTTGTCATTTAACAAGAGTCGACAAACGCGATAATTACAAGTGAACTTTTCCCCGGTTTTAAAAAGGGAATAATAACAAAACATATAATAAATTTTCAATCCAAATTTTTAATATTTTTAATTAGGCTTAAGTTCATGAAATTTAATTTTTATTAAATTATTTTTATGAAGAAAGGAGTTTTACTACATGAAAATCAATTAAAATTGTTATTGATAATCTTTCATTCTTGACGTGGCTCGGGCTCGAATTTTAATTGATTTTCATGTAGTAAAATTCCTTTCTTCATAAAAATAATTCAATAAAAATTAAATTTCATGAACTTAAGCCTAATTAAAAATATTAAAAATTTGGATTGAAAACCATAAATAGTTCAACAAAATAACCACAATACTAATTATCATATAATAAATTTTTCAAATATGGAAAATAACAAGTGCTCACAATTGGATAATTTTGTGGTCCCAAAAAGAGGCCAACTGGATCGAAAAAAATTGGTTACTGAGGAATTCAAAACAGCGTATTGCCATTATTTTGATAAAGCAGATCTAAGTGGTACAAATTTTACGCCAAACACAGTGTGCAAAAATTGTTATTATACACTAATTAGTATTGTGGTTATTTTGTTGAACTATTTATGGTTTTTAATCCAAATTTTTCAATATTTTTTTAATTAGGCTTAAGTTCATCAAATTTAATTTTCATTAAATTATTTTTATGAAGAAAGGAATTTTACAACATGAAAATTAATTAAAATTGTTATTGATAATCTTTCATTCTTGACGTGACTAGGGGTTGAACCGGCAGGTTACTATGACATGTTTCGATCGGAACCACTCGATCTCCTCAGATAGTTTTGCCGTCTTACACTCGCAGCTATCGAAGGCTGCTGACGTCAGTAGTCAAATATCAATCCTTAAACCAAATTTGTATTTTTAACACTTTCTTTTGGTAGATCGAAATTTGCTTTTTTTTTTTTTTTTACTGAATGATTATCCATTTTAATTGACTTTACATGTTTTTTCCTTACTTCTGTTTTTTCGTACTTTGTCAAGAAGTCAATTAAAATGGATAATCATTCAGTAAAAAAAAAAAAAGCAAATTTCGATCTACCAAAAGAAAGTGTTAAAAATACAAATTTGGTTTAAGGATTGATATTTGACTACTGACGTCAGCAGCCTTCGATAGCTGCGAGTGTAAGACGGCAAAACTATCTGAGGAGATCGAGTGGTTCCGATCGAAACATGTCATAGTAACCTGCCGGTTCAACCCCTAGTCACGTCAAGAATGAAAGATTATCAATAACAATTTTAATTAATTTTCATGTTGTAAAATTCCTTTCTTCATAAAAATAATTTAATGAAAATTAAATTTGATGAACTTAAGCCTAATTAAAAAAATATTGAAAAATTTGGATTAAAAACCATAAATAGTTCAACAAAATAACCACAATACTAATTATTGTTAAAGCTAAGGCACGAGCTCTATGTTTACATTTGTCCTTCAAGTTGTGCTGAAAAAGGTCAACAGAAAAGAGAAAGATAGAATGAAAAAATAAAACAAACAAAAAAAAAAAAAAATGTACTTGGACTTCAAGAAAAATTCTTGACAAAGTACGAAAAAACAGAAGTAAGGAAAAAACATGTAAAGTCAATTAAAATGGATAATCATTCAGTAAAAAAAAAAAAAAAGCAAATTTCGATCTACCAAAAGAAAGTGTTAAAAATACAAATTTGGTTTAAGGATTGATATTTGACTACTGACGTCAGCAGCCTTCGATAGCTGCGAGTGTAAGACGGCAAAACTATCTGAGGAGATCGAGTGGTTCCGATCGAAACATGTCATAGTAACCTGCCGGTTCAACCCCTAGTCACGTCAAGAATGAAAGATTATCAATAACAATTTTAATTAATTTTCATGTTGTAAAATTCCTTTCTTCATAAAAATAATTTAATGAAAATTAAATTTGATGAACTTAAGCCTAATTAAAAAAATATTGAAAAATTTGGATTAAAAACCATAAATAGTTCAACAAAATAACCACAATACTAATTATTGTTAAAGCTAAGGCACGAGCTCTATGTTTACATTTGTCCTTCAAGTTGTGCTGAAAAAGGTCAACAGAAAAGAGAAAGATAGAATGAAAAAAAAATAAAACAAACAAAAAAAAAAATGTACTTGGACTTCAAGAAAAATTCTTGACAAAGTACGAAAAAACAGAAGTAAGGAAAAAACATGTAAAGTCAATTAAAATGGATAATCATTCAGTAAAAAAAAAAAAAAAAAAAAAAAAGCAAATTTCGATCTACCAAAAGAAAGTGTTAAAAATACAAATTTGGTTTAAGGATTGATATTTGACTACTGACGTCAGCAGCCTTCGATAGCTGCGAGTGTAAGACGGCAAAACTATCTGAGGAGATCGAGTGGTTCCGATCGAAACATGTCATAGTAACCTGCCGGTTCAACCCCTAGTCACGTCAAGAATGAAAGATTAGCAATAACAATTTTAATTAATTTTCATGTTGTAAAATTCCTTTCTTCATAAAAATAATTTAATGAAAATTAAATTTGATGAACTTAAGCCTAAATAAAAAAATATTGAAGTTATTATACACTTATAATGTGGATATATGGAAAAGGTGGACAGTTTTCTTTTATAAAGCCAATAATTTGGGTGGAAGACGTAACTGGACATGATGAATCCAGGTGCTACGCATGCATTAATTCTCGTGCTGGATTAAACAGAAAAAAATTGAAAACAAAAGAATACATTGCTGCTTTTACTGCCACACTTCCAGTTGAACGCGCTGCTGGTACCAATACACCTAAACCTCCGAGTATGGATACTGTGTCCCTGCAAGCCGAAACCGTTTTCACCAATCCGACCAATTTGAATGATGCTGATTGGACACCCGATATTGACAATAATGGACCACAACTGCTAACACAAATCGAAATGGATTACATTGTGGCTAAGATGGGACTATCACAACAAAACTCCGAAATGTTGACATCATTTTTGAAAAGCAGAAAACTGACACAGCAAAATGTCAGCGCAACATCATACCGACAACGCCAATCTGATTTTCAGAAATTTTATTCCGTTGACGAAGCAAATACGTTCACCTACTCCCATGATATCCCAGGTTTAGTGAAAAAATTGGGAATGGATTATATCGCTGGCGACTGGAGTTTATTCATCGATGGTTCAGTTTCAAGTTTGAAGGCAAATTTTTGAAATTCATGCCTTTACTTAATTGTGAATAAAAGCGAAACGCGTTCATCGATTTTTATGATTTATGTGTCATTTTGTTTATAGGTTATGCGAATTTACGTGCAAGTAACGGGACTTGACACTTTTTTTTACCTTTTTGGACTTTTTATGAATTAAAAATAAAAAATTAAAATTTAATAACTGCGAAACTGTTGCTTATGTAGCGAAACGTTGTATGAAGAGTGGTTCTCGAGTTATGACAAAAAAAGAGCCTAAAATGTGACAAATTCCCCTATACGATACTTACTAACTTCATATTAATTTTTAAGTTATTTATTGAGCTATCATGACCAAACTAATGATGCAGAAGTTCTTCTTTTTGGGTCTACTTTCATAACCAATTATCAGAATAGAGTCCCGAATCAATCACCTGAAAAATGTTGTACTGTGTTATTCATATCATAACAAGACATTGCAAAATTAAGAACATAAATGCAATCACCCTTTGGTGATTTGGCCGCGAAAGTTAGGCGTTTAAAAAAAAAATGGTATCGTGGTTATGAAAAACGACAACAACTACGACACTGTTTACAGGTCTATTACAAAAAAGATTATCGTGGTTGGCGTATTTGTTGCAAAAACAAATTTTCGTCTAAATACGCCTACGCCAACCACGATAAGGGTGAATATCTCGTTGCCACAGGCAACAATTCAATAATTGTAATTTTAATAATTTTATTGTTATTGAGCGTTTTCTTATGGAACTTCTCATAGGAAATTGTAGTCTAAATTTACATTGCAAAATATGGAGTTTAAAAAACGTTTAGAATTCTTTATGTTTAGCCCAACAAGGTGTGGAGCTTGTCAACATTAATGGATCTCATTAAAAATGTTTTAAGTTCTTCTGCAATTATTCAAGATGTTGAAATCCATTATATTTGAATGGTTGAGAAACATCTTTTTTCATAAATGTATATTCATTAAGAATGTTGCATTTTGCTCCATAATGTTGTATTTGCATTGAAGTGTTTAAAAAGTTCTAAAGAAGCATAAAAATAAAAATTTGTAAAAACTCTTCTTTTTGTTACTTAGAAGAACATCATTTGAAAGTGTAACAACAATTTTTGCCATAAAATAAATATCTTTGAGAAAATGCCGACTGCACGTGAAACTGCAAAACGCTTTGTTAACCACACCATAGTGAACAAGGTACCCTGCAGCTAAAACCGTTATAAGTAAGACTTTGGACTAGTTTATTACTAGTTGTTAGGCATCGAAAAATGAGAAAGACACTACAATTTGGGCTTTATTTTTTGTTGTTGTAGAGACAACAACAACACTTTATATAAAATTATAAAAATGTTAATCATTTCAAATTCGGTATAAAGCCGAAATGACGAATGCACCTATACAGCTGGTACGATTTTCCACTATGGTCACGGATAACTAAACTATTTTTGAAGTACTTAAACCATATTGTTGTTACCACAACTATATTCTGGTTGCTTTCAGTCGTTTTATGGTTCGTACAACAACTCGAATGTTAACCACAAATAATGTTGTAAGAGAAAAATGTTTTTGCTAAATTTTAAACCACGACAAAAATTTACATAGTTGTGAGCACCTATGATACGATTAAGATTGGCATATAAGGACTGATTCAATCGTAATATGGTTTGCGGTAACAATAAGTATAATACAATTAACTATAATATGTCTGTGACCTTTTTAATTTATATTTATTCTCTGGCATATGTTTGAAATTCCAAGCCGAAACTGAACTACCCGTTAGCTGAAAAATATCCATTAGAAAACTGTTAGTATTCATAAGAATTTTTTAAAGTTATAAAGGTTTACAAAACACACTCTCTATGAAAAGTTTACTTTATAAACGTTTGTTAAATTCATCAATCATTTTTAAATACGGGAGCTATTCTTTAAGTTCTTAACTTAAATTTTCGTTTGGACTCTCTCTTATCTGACGTGCTGCGTATTATAATTATGTTGTTTCTAAGAGAAAATATATTTCATTCACACCAGACAGACATGCAATTAAATGAATTTTGTATAAAAAAAACTATACTTATACAGGGTTATACACTGAGGGGTTTCAAAATCGCCTGTCTGGCGAGCGAAAGGTTTTTACACTTACGAATGTGAATCGTTTAACAACCGAAGAACGCGTAAAAATAGATAAAACTTACTACAACATTTGAGGTTCAAACGTGGCACATTTTCGAGCATTACGGGGTTTATTATGTTTGCCATAATCGACCTACTGTGCAGGGAATTGGCGAGATTATAAAGAAATTTGAAAAGACTCTAAGCGTTACAGGTGTGGTCAGGCCTGTGTATCTTCGCAATGTGCAATCTGCCAAAATATCGCTTTTTTTATTGAAAGTGTGGCCCATAATCCTAATTTGCCTATTCCACGGCACAAAGCCGTATGACCGTATGATAACCGGCTTATTTTTGGGCTGCAATTGAAGATTATGAACTGGACGATAAGTGGTTTCAACAAGACGGTGCCTTCAACCACACAAAACGTTTGTGGCTTTATTCCATTATAAGTTTCGCGTAATCTCAGGTTATGTCAACGGCGGCATGAAATAACCCCCCAAAATATAACCCCCAAAAAAGTAATGAAATAACCCCCCAAAGCGTGGGGTCTTATTTAATATGCAATTAAGCCCCAATTATGAAAATAAAATTAGCCCCCAATGAAATGAAATAACGCCCCAAACATAAATGAAATAATTCCCTAATTTTTGGGGGCTTATTTCATATGAAATAAAACCCGAATTTCTAAAATGAAATAAGAGCCCAATATATGTAATACAATTAATTATACAGTTTTGCTTTAAAGAATCACGTGATAGACATCATGATATGATACACCAAACACAAGCTTCGCCAACTAAGGCTTTTCTGCGTAGCCGGCCTTCGGCCGGGCGCAATGACTTTTTCTTCTATGGTATAACAATCACCAGCTTCGCTAACTAAAGCTTCTCTGCATAGCGCCAGGATTTTCTCCTCGATAGTATAAAAATACCGACTCGACCCGGCTACGCAGAGAAGCTTTAGTAAGCGAAGCCGGTGTTTAGTATACCATAGAAAAAAAAGTTATTGCGCACGGCCGAAGGCCGGTTATGTAGGGTAGCTTTATTTATCGAAGCCGGTGTTCTGTATACCAAAGTGGATAAATCCCTGAGCCAAAAACTTTTTCATTATAAGTTTGAAAATGAAATAATCCCCCAAAAAATATATTGGGGCTTTATTTCATAATGATTTTTTGGGGGATAATTTCATATGAAATAATACCCCAATTAAAAAAATGAAATAACACCCCAAACAAAATGAAATAACCCCCCAAAAATCGTTTTTGTTGTTCTCTGTACAAACTTTTGGTGGGTTATTTCATTATTTTATTGGGGGGTTATTTCATGCCGCCTATGTCAACACCAGTTAGCCACCAAGACTATGAGATTCGACGCCCTAAGACTTTTTTTGTCGGCCACGTCAAAGACCGTGTCTTCGCGGATAATACCCTAATGCTGGGTACAGACAGTGCAATCTACATGCAATCTCAGCATATGAAACTTAACATTATTCAAGTTATCGCCGTGATACACTTCGTGTATCTTTAAGAACCGAAAAATGGATAACTCTGTATTATATATATATATATATATATATATATATATATATATATATGTGTGTGTACAAGTGTTAACATGTAAATGTATAAGTCGGTTTAAGGACCTCCCATATGTGTAATAAAATACACATTCATTGCTTGCAGTCTATCGAATTTTATATTTTTTCCAGTCATACTTTTATCAAGTTTCTATCTCTTTATTTTTGGTGGAATGAAGGTTATAAAAATTTTCCACAATTATCCGGAAAATACAAATAAATAAAGTAGAAAAAATACAAAAGATAAATAAAAAAAGTAAAGCCAAACATGACATCAATTTTAACAAAGCTCAAAAAAAAAAAACAAAGAAAAAAGTTCAAATGAAGTGAAATAAATATTGAGAACAAAAAAATATCATACAAACATTTCAATAGTGATGAGTTTCTTTTGAAAGAAACCATCAGCTGAGGATGGTTTCGGATACACAAACGCACACACTTTGTGCATGAAGTAGACAGTAGTGTGCAGTAGTTAAAGGCACCCTTTTTCTCCCATTCCTACTCACTCACTCCCACTCACACACACGCTCTGCCCGTCTGTCTCTGTTTCTCTTCTGCTCTCAATTTGATAAACATAAACACAAACACTAGAACGGCTGTGAGTCCTTTATATGTACATATATTTACAAAGGACTCACATTTAAATACTATGCAAAACAACTGGAAAAAGGAAAACACGAAACACTGATGTATAATATACAATTTCTTTATCGCCTCAGGACACCACAGAACTTTTTTTCATTAAACATAAAGAGGTACATTTTTTTTGTTAATCTCTTTTTATTTTTCCCCATTTAAAAGGACATTAAATATTTACTTTAGTTTTGGTCTTAATAGAGCTCGCATTGTTAAACTAGGCACGATAAAATAATAAAAAAAAAAATTACTCAATAAGGACTTTTCTTGGTAGTTTGTGTAGTTCCTAATTAACTCATATACTACTTACCTTAATGTAAAAAGGGCTTTATAATTGAGCTTTTTTTTCTTCGAAAAACATTAAAATTTACATAAATTTGAATTGCAACACTTCTTGTTTTGTAATAACAGTATAATAAAACATCTTAAATAAATGTGGTATACTTGGTTTTTTATTTAATATATTTTATTTTTCTATAATTTTCAAACACTTTCAACCATTTTTTTTCTTCTCTTTTTTATTAATAAAACTTATTTTTCACATTTTCAAGATTTTTTCTTGTCTATGATTCATAATCTTCAATAACAAGTAAAACTGTAGACTGCGCTCATTATTACAGGGTTGCTTGTATTTATTATACCTTTTTGCTTTCAATACAAATCGATGTGTTGTTGTCCTCATCAAAAAAATATAAAAAAGCTCTCCACTGTGCGCATTTTCTTCGACGACTCTTTTCGGAGAATCCTTGCTAAAGTTTATTTTTGTATTGTCTATTTAGTACATTTTACTTGTGTTTGTGAAAAGTTATTTGAGCTTAATGTAAATAAATTTAACTTGTTTACTTGTCAACTTTTGACAGTTGCCAGTTTCTTGTTGTTGTTGTTATTTGCATTAAAGTTTTTCTCTTTCACAGAAAGTTATTTTGGCTTTAACAGTGAGAATTAAGCGAGTTTTCTCTCTTGCAAAAAGTAAAATAAAAACGATGTAAAGCACATGTCTTTTAATGAATGAAAGGACTTTTTAACCCTTAAACGTTTGTAGACCTTAGAGGCAATTTACAGTGTTGCCAACTTAAAAATTTATTTTCTTAAAAGAAGCACTAAATTTAAATTTTTTTTAGCTTTATTTGAAATTTATATACAATTTATTTTATTATACATTAGTCATGACCAGGGTTACCGTTGGAAATTTTCGAAAAGGGTCACAAAAAGGGGATTTTCCAGAAAAAGGGGCCAAAAAAAGGGTATTTCAATAAAAAAAGGGTCATGTTTTTTATAAGCAGTATTTCCCATTTAAATGAACATAAAAGACCAAGTTTTTTTATAAGCAAACAAAAAAATAATATTTCAGGTAGGAAGAGCTCAAAAAATTTAATTCTTTTATGTCCTGTTTTAAACACCTGACAAAAAGTTTATTCTTTATCATTATAGCTAATTTGTTAGTACTTTTTATGTAATTTTCCGATTAAGCGATGTCAAATAAATTTTAGTGTTTGATTTAAATTTTGTAATCGTTCACGAATTGTAACCATTTTCTCGATTAAAGCGATTTTTTCCTGTAAGTGTCAGATTTTTTAAAGCTTTTACGATTTTAAATAAATATAAGACTTTGCTATCATACCGCTGTTACCAAATATTTGGGAATATCCGCTAATTTAGCAATTTTTACCTCTTGTTTTCATTCCTGTTAGGGCACTCTCAACACTGTCGATTCAAAAGGGGGCGAAAAGTTCAATAGCTTTTGCCATTATTATTATTATTTTGAATAAAACATGCTTCTCTTTAAGAGAGCAAAACACCAAATTGCATTTTTTTAATAAAATGTCAAATTTTTGTTTTGAAAAGAAACCACCGTAAAAAATAACAAATATGTATATGAGTTATGTTTGCTATTAGGGAAATTGTACTTTACTATCAAAAATCAAGGAGAAGAAAGCATGGAATTGTAAGTTTATACTTTGAGTCTCTTCCATATCAAGCAAGGCTTATTTCGAAAACATTTGTTTAGCACTTCTGTTCCGCAGTGTTGACAAAAAAGAAAATGTGAGAGCTTTTTCCAAAAAGGGTAAAAAAGTGTCCCAAAATAGGTGATAATGATACAAAAGTATAATTTAAAAAAAGGGTCATAAAAGGTATCAACACCGTCGAAAAAAGGTCAAATTGATACTTTAGTATCACAACGGTAACGCTGGTCATGACTGCGGCGCACAGTGTTGTGAGCGTGGCCATAAATAGATAAATCGAAATATGGAAATTTTAAATATAGCTTATGGTATTTAATAAGACACTTTTACTTATAAGCAGAGCAAGTTTTTCATGGCATATGCCATTTCTTCAATTGTTTCTTTAAAAACCCTATTTGGTCCAGCTTGCCTAAAAATACCTTTTTTTGCAACCTTAATAAGCTTAGCGAATATGAGGCAGATTTTATTCGAAATGCTTAATGAATTTTGCAAAAATCGGACGTGAAAAGTGACTACGTGTGAATTAAAGAGCACTTCCAATGTATCTTCTTAATTCTGTTGAAAGTATAAACAAAATAAAACAAATTCTATAAATGAAAGTTTAGACTTAATTAAAAGTGATAAGGAAAATATTTAAGACTAGCTGTCCCGGCAAACGTTGTCTTGCAATATAACTTATTTCTAGTGAAAGAAAGAGGAATAAAGCGCTTTATCGGCGATGAAAAAAACCAAAGCCATTTATTTCTTTATTTATGTTCATTACATATTCAAAAGTTAAACATAAAAAAGTGATGTATTTTTAATCCTGAAGTATCAGCATAAGTTAAACAGAGATAATCCATTTTTAATACGAAGATCAATTGCGTGTACGATGTTTTTTGTTCGTCCGTCTTTAGCCAACACAAATAAGCTTGATGGCTTGCCCGAATCTAAGCCGTTTGCAAAGCCGAAGTAGAATAACCGGAGAAAAATTAAAAAAAAAAAATACATAAACTTTTCAGAAGAATTTGCTGATTAATTTAGAAGGCATTGGAGGGGGATGCTTTTACCCTTTTCGCTTAATTTTATGCCGTAAGTTTTAAAACTTATAGCTTTAAGTTCCTTCAAGACTTGAACCTATCATTAGATAATTAATTAAGAAGACATGGGTAGAGGGACCTTTAACCAGTTTTGCCCTATTTTATGCCCTAAATGTTGGAATTTTCAAAAAATTTATATCTTAAAGTTCCTTTAGATGTTACAGTGTCTGCATGCTAAATTTCAACAAAGCCGATTGATTAGTTAAGAAGATATAGGGAGGGGAAGCGTTTACCCCTCTTACTGAATAATAAAAATTATAGCCTATAGTTGCCTGCAACATTTTACAAAATCGGCTGATTAGAAGATATTGGAAGGGGCAGCTTTTACCCGTTTTGCCATATTTTACGCCCTCTAGCCATATGAAATATACATTAAGATCTATTCCGAATGTCATTGTACACATAAGGCATTTCGTAACTTTTCAAGATACAATAAAAAATCATAATATGGAAAATGGAGGGCATTTTGATGATATTTGTATGGGAATATATAGGAAAATCTAAATGCCATATCTCCGGAACCACTGGGCCGATTTTGTGCAAACTTAACATAAACCATCTACAGACCTTTCCGAAACTGCACTTATATTTTGGTTTAAATCGGTCGACCCGTTTTTGTAGTTAGTGGTGACATTAAAGTGTACACTTCTTTTTATATATATAAAATGTAGATGTAGATGTCAGTAAAAAAAATTTTGTTGAAAAGTTTAAAAAAAGTTTTATGTTATAATACCGGATTACAAGATTAATTATGATGATTCAAGTTTCACGAAAATTTGTAAGATATTTTCTAATTTTCTAAGCACTTAAGTGAAGCCTTATACACCATTACCCCGGTTTGCGTCGTTTTCCAAGTTGCGTATTTTTAAAATTTCTGTGATGTCGAAGTTTCGTCGTTTTTGTTTCACTTTGCGTCGCATGGCTTCGTAGTTGCGTCGTTAATATAAAAATGTTTATACAAAGCTTAAACAGAAAAAGGGGATTTCCCTTTGAAGTCTTATGCAAATATGTATGATATGAAGGTTGTTTGCTGATTGCAACTGGTTTAAAATTACATTTGCTGAAGTAAAGCTAAACTTAAATATTTTGCAGCAACGAGTCAAAAAATGCCAATAAACTTAGATCAAAAACTGGACATTTTGACGCGTTCTAAATCAGGGGAAAGGGCTGTTGATATTGAAAGAAATCTTAAACTAGCCCTTCTACACTAAAATCGAGTTGCTGTTCCAGTGAAGCTGATAAAATTAAGAAAATTGTTTAAACAAAAACATCTTTACAACATAAATAATTAACCAGTTCTTACTATTTGGATTGAAGGTCAAAATGCCCTTAAAACAGAAGGTTTCTTCAAAAGAAAGCTTTAACTTTATTTGAAGATCTAAAATAAAATTATCCTTTATAAAGTCTATGAAATCAAATTTATTTTTTCAGCTAAAATTATGAATCTCGGAACCAATTATATGAAAATCAATACAAATGTATGGAAAATCGTGCGTCGTTTCGGTTTGCGTCGAGTGTTTCCGGTCCCAATGAGCGACGCAAACCGGGGTATTGGTGTATAGCCTTTGTCCTTTTTAAGGTTCCATTCTTCATTGATTTTTTTTTAAATCGGACCGCCAGTTCCTGAGATTACTTCTTACAAATATAGAAACATACAAAGTTTTCAGCTTTTTAAAATTAAGTTTTAGATATTCTTTTAATGAAAATAGTTCTTTCTGAAGGTAACCAATGTATGTATTTGCTATATTTTTGACTACTTTATTGCTGTTGGTTTTGTCCAATTGTACAATTATGGTCGTTTACATGTTAAATCAGAAATGAGCCTCATTACTGAAGATAATTTGACGATAAAATTCGGTTTCGCCTTTCGGGTGATTTTTTAACTATTATCTTTTTGGCAACACTGGTTTAAGCAGCTGACGCACGTTTCGTGTTTTGTTTCACTGTCAAACATCATCAGTTTGGTCTATAATTTAACCATGAATCGTCTTACAAACGAACAACGCTTGCAAATTATTAAATTTTATTATCAAAAGGCCTGCTCTCTTAAGAAAGTTCATCGCGCGCTTCTTGTGTTCAGCGACGAAGCTCATTTCATGGGTACGTTAATAAGCAGAATTGTCGATTTTGATGTGAAGATCAGCATGAAGCATTGCAAGAGCTACCAATGCATCCAGAAAAAGTCACAGTTTAGTGGGGTTTATGGGCTGGTGGAATCATTGGACCGTACTTCTTCAAAGATGATGCAAATCGTAACGTAGCTGTGAATGGTGAGCGCTACCGTGAGATGATATCCAACTTTTTTTTGCCCAAAATGCAAGAGCTTGACTTGCATGACATGTGGTTTCAACAAGACGGTGCCACATGCTACACAGCACGCTTAACAATGGACTTATTGAGAGGCGAGTTCGGTGAACATTTTATTTCACGTTCGGGACCGGTCAATTGGGCGCCTAGATCGTGCGATTTAACGCCCTTAGACTAGTTTTTATGGGGCTATCATGTCTATACACACATGCCCGCTTCAATTGACGCATTGAAAGACAACATTGAAGCATTTGTTCATGATATACCGGCCGAAATGTTGGAAAGAGTATGCCAAAATTGGATTAAGCGGATGGACCATTTGAGGCGCAGTCACGGTCAACATTTGCATGAAATATTCTTCAAACAATAAATTATATGGACCGTCCTATCGATTCAAATAAAGATTTCATGCATTTTTCTGAACTTTATGTGTTTTTTTAAACTTTCCTATAGCTCTTAAAAAATCACTCATTATATGGATCTTTCCTCAAAAATGTCTAAGTAGTGGATGCGCAGAGACCGAGATGGTAAGAAAGGCGACGTATCGATAAATTCGATACGTCTTCAGCGCTGATAGCTTCTTCTGTACGAAAGTAATGGACTTGATTTTAATGAATATTTTTCAAAACAGCAAATATGGTGAAAAATCAATCCAATATATTGCGTATGAGCTGCTCAGATGGACAATAGTATTATAGCTGGTTTTACCGTTATTCCTTACGGAAGTTCTATACATCTAAAAGAACACTCTTTACATAAAATTTTGGAATCGGCAAAATATAATTTTGAAATGCAATAAAATATTTTTTTACTATTATAATACCGATTTATTTAGCTTAAAATAAGAAGACAATCTGCTCCGTGTGTCTTCAACTAATTTTCTTGTAAATTGGTTGCAGTGTTTAAAAACCTCTCTCTGTTTGCCTCACCACCAATGTTCTTTAGCTCGCATTTTCAGGTTATCAATGACCTCACTTTCATCTTTAGCCATCTTCATTAAATCATTTAGTTTGGTCGGCATAATTGGATTCAAATGCACATCGCTGCACAATCCTAAAGGTACATAACACGCGTTAGTGCGCGCGCGCTCTGTAGACTTCTGTCAAAAAAAGTTAAACTAGTGTATTTTCATAAAACAAGCTACATGTAAAATATTTTGATGCGTTTGCGACAGAAAGTTGGTTAACTTTAAACTTTTTAACGCGTTGTGTATTTTTGACAAGTAGTCAGCTGACAATAAATAGAATAATTTAACAAATTTGTGAATCATGAAAGAAAAACTTATTGAAGAGCTTAAAAAACATACAATATTTATATAAAAAGAGTAAATTCAATAAAATAATAAAATCTTGATATACTTTTGAATCCGTTTTCCTGCACAAATAAGTAAACAAATCAAAACAGCTGACAGGAATGGCTTTTGTAACGAGCGTTGTGTAACTTGCAATTTTTCATGCGCTCAAATTTTGAAACGCACGGCAAACGTCGACGAATTAACACGTGTTATGTAGTTCTACCTTAAGAGTATGGCATGAATGCATAAATAAATAAGTGTTTAGGGCGATTCTATTCTGACGGGTGCAACATTTAGACGCTTTAAACGTCTTTTACTAATAGAAAGAAACACATTTGCAATTAAGTTATTTCTAGAAGGGGTAATATTTTTTTATATACTATTGTTATCTATTTACAAGAATTTATATGAAACGATCAAATAGCCACGAGAGAGCTTTAAAGTGCATGACGGGTGCAACCAAATTGGCTCACTTTCATAAGATCAAACCACAAAAACACAAAACTCTGTTAATTTTTAAACTTTTATTGTATTATTCTTTTTTATTGTGAAAGATGAGATATCAGGCGATGATTATCAAACTAAACATCGTAGAGAAATATAATTCAATAATAAGAAATTTGCTCTTTAAGCCATGACTGGTGCAACATTCAATGAATTTTCTGTTCGCTCCAAATCTATGAATCTTAATGATTCGAAGTGCACAACAAATTTTTATTTAAACTTACGTCTAAAAAAATCATATTATTATAAAATTAGATATTTTACTTTAAATTGGCATCAAAAAAGTATCATATAGTGTGATTTGAAGTTGAAGTTGTCTAGAATAGAATCGCCCTTTAGATAAATTTGAATTTAAGTAGCAAAGATGCAAACCATATTTTTTAACATTGCTCATTTTGCAGTAAACAGAACAATGTTAACCACCATTACATATCTTTAAGGTACGTAACCTTTCTATTGAAAGCCAAAGAGTTTCAGCTATCTTATTTTAAAATTGTGTACAAAAAATTTTTGTTACACTTTAAGATATTCAATAATTAAATTCGATTCGAAAATGAAAAACAGCAGTAAAAATTATGCAAAAGTGAAAAACATTGACTTAAGAATTTTTCGCGTCGAAAATTTTAAAAAGCACCACAAACGACACAAGAATCGCCGAGTTGACAACGCTGGAAAATTATAAGCCAAAGCTTTTTTCGTATTTCCAATGAGTCGTAATGCATACTACAATTTTTAAATTCTGATGAAGGAAAAGCTTTAAACTAAAGTCGAAAACGTTAAAGAATTAAAAAATAATTTTTATTATGTTTTTTAAATTTATGGTGTTTTCTTTTCTACAAAAAATTTGACATTTTATTAAAAAAAAAAATGCAATTTGGTGTCTGTTTCTTAAAAATTGCATTTTTTTAAATAAAATGTCACATTTTTTTTGTAGAAAAGAAAACACCATTAGATTCAGTGGAGTCACAAAGTGGATAATTTTCCAATTAGAATATTGATTTTCAGTTATTCAGTTTCTATTTTGTTTTTGAAAAAAATGTTTTGGTTGTGTTTGCCAGCCAAAAGGTCGCTAAGCACAACTGAAATGAGCAAACATTAATGTGCTGTACCGAACACAATGAAGTTTGTGGTTTTTTCGTAAAAAAATTAAATGTTCAGTTGGGCTAGTACAGTATTTTTATTTTGTTCGAAGATAACAAAGAGAGAAACGTTATCTTAAAGGTATTTACTGCACAAACACCATTAAGTTTTGTGTTTTCCATATTTTTACCGTACCGAACACTAAGGGCTACTTAACCAGAGCAGGTTAAACTCTTTTTTGGTTTAAAATATGTTTAAACCAACATCCGTACTCAAATCAATCCGAAGCGGTATTAATAGTACTGTGAGTACGGTGAGTACGGATTTTCTTGAATCAAGTGCAGAAAGATTGATTCAAGTACGGATTTTCAATCACAAAATACTTAAACTATCCATATTAAATCCCGATTTCGTACATGAAATAATCCGAAAATGAGATTGATTTAAGTAAAACTAAGATTGAATCAATCCACCAGGTAATTCACATTATAGTATTTGTTCACATTTTCGATGGTAAACATTTTAAGCGCCATACTGTATCGAAGCTCTTGGTATTTGTAACATAACATATGATTTATTAGTTAAATTTTATATTTTAAATTAAATTAAATATTTCAACTCTTGTCAAGAAGTTTGGTTTTATGGGATATATAACTCTTTGCCTCTACATCTTCACACCTGGTGCGTTTTTTTAATGATATTACATGCATACGTCTTTTAAAGAAGCATTTTCCAAAATAAGCCTGACTCATCGGCATTGCAAAGCTGATTATTTGAATAACCGAGAATATCTATCTTTGCTCTTAGCTTCAAGCTCTAATGTTTACATTTGTACTTTAATTTGTACAAATAAAAATGTCGTCGAAAGTGGACAAAAAAACATAATAAACAAATGTATTCAGGTTTTCAAGACAAAGTCTTGACAGAAAGAATACGAAAAAACAGAGGAAGGGAAGCAACATGTAATTTGAACTTTAAGTGATAATAACAGCAAATTTCGAACCCCCAGTACTACTGGTTAAAGATAGATGTTTGACTGTTGGCTAACGGGCACCGCAGTGGTGCAGTGGGTAGAACTTTAAGATCTTCCGACGATAGGATGTGGAGATTCTTGAAACATGTAAATATCAACCAGGTTCGAATCCCAGCTCAGCTAATGAAAATTATCAATAAATTTTAATAAAAATTCCAAGTTGTAAAAATTCCTTCCCTCAGTGAAAATAATTTAATGAAAATTAAATTTGATGAACTCAAGTCTAATTAAAGAATATCAAAAATTAACAGTTCAACTAAAGTCAATTCAAATCTTTTGAAATTAAAATTTTGTATTCCCAAAAATTGAAATTACTTTTTGATAATAAACAGGCAAGTGCACGGCCTAAAAAAACACTTAATTGACAACATGCTTTTGTAAGTTGTTGTTGTTTTTATTTTGTTTTTCTTAACCTACTTACAACTACAATTAATGTTGAGAGAATTTCAACTAATTGTTGTGGGGAATGTAAGATGAGATAAACCCAATGTTTATTGTTGATGTGTTTTGTTTAAACTTTGATATTGTTACAAGTAGAACTGTTGCTTATAAGTCTTATATGTTTAACAGTTTTATTTGGTTTAATATCTTTAGTTTTTCTAAAATCTTTATGGATGAAGTTTCCTGATGATCTGGCCTAAGCAACCAATAAAATGCGCATAGGAATAGCTTATCCCATCAACAATAAATTTCAGTGTTTTTATCAATAATAAAAACTGGGAATTAAGCACGAATAACAAAATCAAAAAATTGAAATTACTTTTCAAAATTGTTCTTATTCTTAATTTTTTTTTTTTTCAAAAATTTAACATTTTGTGAAGTAGTACTTTCTTTAAAATCATCTATTGTTAAATAAATTCGATTAATTTTTTTTTATTTGGATTTGTATTTTATTTATTTTGTATCGAAATATCTAAATCGTTGTTTTACATTAAATAATTATACATACGTACTGGTAGTTTTCATAGATTTATAGTTATAGTTTTTTTATTTTTATTATATTTAGATGTAGTTTGTTTTAGTAACTTTTCGCCTAGTTTGAGTTCGAAAACATTGACAAAAAAAAAAAAAAAAAAGGAAAATAAATACGGGTCTTTAAACATTGGAACACATCAATCATCGTAATGAAGTCACAACAATTTGAGACTGTTCGTTTCTGTGCAACCGATTTATAAACGACTAAATGGACTTACTGCAACAAAAATCACCTTAAAGGACTCTCTTGCTCTCTAACTCTTTTATAAACTTTGTAAAACAAAATCAAATTATTTTTAACAAATTCTCAGAATTCGTAGACAATTTTTTCCAAGTTTTCCAAGTCGAAGTACATTCACTTGGAAAGTAAAAAGTTTCGCTAATTAAAATTAAATTAAGAACTAAATGTCGTTCGTTAGTTGGTTGATTTTAAATAGAAAAAAAAAATAATTTATAAATGAGCAAAATTTAAAAGAGTCCCGATTATGTGATACATAAAAAATGATTAAGTTAAAAATTAAAAAAAAAGATTTAAATTTTAGTAAATTGTTTCCAATTAAATGATAATTTCAAAAATTAAACACAATTTTTGTTGCAACTGTGTCTCATTCGCTAGCAAGAAAAACAAGTTTTTTGGAATTTTGTTAACAAAAATCCAAAAATGAGTAAAAAAAAATTCCATTAGGAGGCCACTGTTTAGTTAAACATATCACGATTGTTTGGGATGTTGTGGTGGCGGTGGTGGTGCTGGCTTAAAACATTGTAATAAAAAGGCGGTGTACAAGACGAAGGCCACGGCCAAAGCTATCAAGGCATACATGAATATATTCAGCTCGGGCTGGCGGAAACGGTTTTTACGCAACCATTCTAAAACTTCATCTTCAGACAGGAGATCACCTACTCAAGAGGAAAGAAATAATAAAAATCACGTGACTTTTTTACTGTTGTTAATTTTAAGATACTCAACCTCTGTAAATGCTAGGGAATCTTCTTCTAAAGTAGACCATAGCTGGCAGTTTGGTAACACCCCATTTCTTGGCGTAACGGGAATCGGCCATTTTCACAAAAGTTATATCTAAATTGTCGGTTTCACTATCAATATTTTCCAATTTTTCCAAAGACGCAATAGACTCTTGTTGATTGTGTTCGTCTGAGGCAGAGAAATACAAATTTGTCTACTTCCTTTTTTTTTTGTTTACAAGTTTTATTTAATAAACACTTACAGAAAAATACGGTTATGAACTCGTTTTCCTCTAGCAATTTATCCAACATTTTACGATTGACTTCTTCGATTTCGTTTTTAATTTCAAAAACATCCTGCGATGTCAGCCATGTTATGATTTTGTCATGTTGGTGGAGATCACCATCGTATAAAACAGGAACTTGCTTTCTGAAATTAAGAAACGAAAATATTTAATCCGATAACCTAGTAAATGATTTTTGTTTTAGAGAAAAGCTATAAAACAACTTAACTTCCCAAACGGGTACCCCTAGGAGTACATAAACGATGAAATGTGCAAAAATATACACAAACAGAACGATGCCATTTCTTAGCAAAAAATGTGATTTCATTTCGTTATTAAACGTTCGAGAAAAAACATGAATTTGCATGTTATTCCATGCCCTAGTAATAATAACAATGTGGTAGTTGAAAAAACAGACAAGCCGGGCACATGGCGTTTTAACATAATTCGGAATCGGGTTCCTAGGGGCCAAAATTAAGAATTTCAACCAAACAAATATGTCGGTGCAATAAAATTCTTAAATTTGGCCCGTGCTGTGCCTAGGATGGCTAGGGGGCTCCAATACAAAATGTTCAATACAGACTAGAAATATACTGCAGAAAAAGACCGATAACTGCCAAGGAGTCGATCCTAGGGGAATAAAATGTATGACCGACCGCAATTAGTTTTTTGTCCCTAACATTTTCTCAAAATATACTTGCCCTTTATCTCCACTTTTTTAGGGGGCTCCCATACAAATATTGCGGCTTATTAAAATTCTTAAATTTGGCCCCTGCAGTGCCCAGGCTGCCCCTAGATGGGTCAAATGTATAACCAACCTCACTTTATTTTTCATCTCAATTATTTATTTCTAACATACCTACCCGTTATCTCCATTCCTCCCATACAAAATGTTCAATGCAGTCTAAAATCATATTAAAGAAAAAGTCCCTTAAATGCCCAGGAGTCGCCCCTAGTGGGATGAAATGTATGACAGACCTCAACTTTTTCTCTTGACATACTTGCCCCTAATCACCACTTCTTAGAAGGGCTCCCATACAAATATTGCGTTTTATGAAATTCTTAAATTAATTAAAATTTTCGACTTTTGTGAATAAAATCAAAAGTTGTTAACAGATTTTAATTATTTATGGCTTGTTTTGTTTGCAGCTTCGTTTTTTGCAAAAAATTATGTTTCTAAAACGACTGAAAAAAGTTAACCTTTACTTAAAAGTAATTTTATTGCAGATTTTCGTTTATTAAGTTATTTCAATAAACTAAACCGTTTTTGAGTAACGCGAAATAACGGTATATCTCGAAAACAAGAGCTAACCCAAAAAATGGTTAGCACCATTGGATTCAGCATATTTGAATTAGGTTAAAACGCCAGGTACCTGGCTTGTCCCAAAAAAAGTGTCAAATTCTAGCACAGTGTAATCAATTTATATGTCGATATTCTAAAAGAACCCTTTATTTGTTTCTCTATGCAAGCTTTTCTTTGCTCAATGTCTGCAATCAAGAAATTCAAACGTATTTTTAATGTTCAATTTCAGTTTTAATGTACTGGTTTGGCTTTGTTCTGATTCAGCTTTATTTCATTCCAACAGTTTGCTATTGCAGTTGTGTTCTATTCTTCAATATTTTTATCGAAAAGCAAAACAATTATTTTCGAAAGTGTAGGTTTTATAACGAGTGTATATCGTCACCTAAAATCAGTGATGCCAACTTTTTGAGAGCAAAAAGCACTTAAAATTTTTTAAAAAAGCACAAAAAAACACTATTTTGAACAAAAAAAAGCGTAAAAAAGCACTTAGCCATTTTCACAATTTAATTAAACACAAAACAAGTTGAGTAACATTAGTTTGGAATTGTGTGATGCTCTGGTGTCTGCAGATATACCTTTATATAAGCTAATCAACCAAAATTTTAGAATTTCTTTAAACAAATATACCAACGAAACCAATCCTACGGAAACAACCCTTAGAAAAACTTATCTCGTCAAGTTGTACACTATACAACTATGTGACATTGTTGAAATGATTAAGCCACATAATTTGTGGCTGTCTATTGACGAAGCAATGGACACTGAAGGCCGTTGCGTGGTCTACGTAATTGTTGGGATCTTGAATGCCGAAGAAGATCAGAGTAAACACAAATTTTTGTTTAGTATTGTAAAGTTGGAAAAGGTGAATCATGCTTCATTAGCTCGAACTTTCAAAGCCTCAATTTCTCTTTTAGAAGACTTTAATAAAAATAAAATGTTGCTCTACTTGACATTTTTTAAAGGTATCTTACCCAAAAATGTAACATGTCACATGCTAAGCTCATGCCATACATGCAAGTTTTTAAAGTCACCTTCGCGTTTCAAGGCAGTTGAGTATTATGCCAAAAATTTTAAAGAATTTAAGGATGTGGCAAAATAATTTTAACGAAAATAATGCAGTCGCTATAAAAAGTAAACAATATTTTAAATGTACCTAATATAAAGGCTCAATTAGAATTTATTCACTTTAACAATGGGTTTCTAGTCGAGACAATAACCGAACTCCAGGGGTTTAAATCATTGAACACCTCGGTTGAACACGGAGATGACGCTGTCATTAAAATAAGAAAAGTAGAAGGTCAAATCGGCGAAAATACAAGCCAAACTTTATGCAGTTTAAAAAAAGTTAAAGAAATTGGTAATATTTTTAATTTAGCTTCCAGTAAAGAAAATATTGCAGAAAATGAATACATATTCTACAAAGGAGTTGACCACTTTTTATATGCACCTATTATATCCGTTGATGTCGACCAAACATTTTTAATGTTTAAAACTATTTTAAGACCAAATAGAATTAGTTTTACATTTGATAACTTAAAAAAAAATTATTTATTTATATAAACAAAACTTTATCTTTATAAATATGGTTAAATAAATATATTTTTAATGCATATTTTTTAATTTTATTTTTGCATATTTTGCGACTTTTAGTGCATGTTTTATGCGCATATTTTGCGATTTTAAGTGCATGAACTTCCTTGCCCTGATTATTACCTTCAATAAAAATTATATCAACCAAATCATTTGGATCATCATCAGCTGAGTTTGAATTGGCCATAAAACAGTAATAAAGTGCGAGCTCGATTTTCGTAGTAAGAAAAAATCTGGACTGTTGCAATTACTAAAAATTTGCAGTGACCGACCATTCTTTATAAATCTTAATTACAGCCCAAATTTTAATAAAAGAAACCTTATATTTTATCATTTAAATAAATCTAAATTAAAATCGTGCAAAGTTTAATAAAACAATTGGAGTATGATATTATCCAATTATTTTAACCTATGTACGCTTCTGAATTAAGAACACATCAGGCGCGGATCCAGCTTGAGCCTTAGGGGGGCGGAAATTTTTTATGATACAAAAAAAATTTGTTTTTAAAAGTTTATTAAAAGCAATTTGTGTATATTATATTGCAAAAAACTCAACAATAAGGTTAAATAAAATATTCAATATAATTAAAATAAACTAATCTTTTTAAATAAGCAATTTATGATTTCCTTGTGAGGCAAATTTAGATAGTACAGTCTATGTTCAGTTTGTCATTGTTGATCTGAGCCATGTTTTTATTTGACGAAGGGTAGGAAATGACCTCTCGCTCGTAGCATTACTGACGAGCGTTGAAACGAAAATCTGAAATATTTTTCTTAGATTTGGGTAGATATCTTCATCACAGTTTATTAAAGCATCTTCAACGTTATCTGATAGATTTTCAGATATTTTCCATGTTTGTTGCCAATGCTACAGTTCAGGCTCAAGTTTAGATGTTAGTAGGTGTTTATCTCGAGTTGTGGTTTTAAAAGTTTTATATCTGTATATGACTTGATTACACTTTGAGTAGAAGTTTTGGTATGTTCAATACATTAAAGATATCTATTGGAAAGGTGTTTTGAGATCTTCTAAAATAAATTCAATAAGAGAATGAAACCTACATCTCGGTAGAAATCTTCAACATTTTGGATGTAATTATTTCGTTCAAATCTTGTTTTTTAGGTTGGAACCTCGATTTGAACGCAAATAACTTTAACTTTTTTAAAAATCACTTTAAATTGTTCTTCGGCTTTATTTCTTTTTTCTTCAAGGCACATGATTAAAGTTTTGATAAGGCTTGATCCTTTTTGAAGATCTATATCGTGCTTTTGTAAAATGATACTAAGCGGCTGTGTTACAATAAGTATCACACTTAATATGTTTATTCCGCAAATAAATTCAAAAGTTCTAAGTGAGTTCCTTAATATAAGGCTCTTGATGAAGTATCTCTACCTTTTCACTCAGATATTTTTTCCAAAGCTTCTACTATATGATGTACACTTGTTGCAAAGTGTAAAGCTGAGTCGTGACGGTCCACCCATCTTGTCTCGCATAATGTAGAGAGTTTGGCTCCCAAATACTTTACTAAAAACGTGTTTTGCCTGATTTACGGGAAATAGCAAGGTGTTTGTTTCGCATTTGTCGCGGTTTCCAGAATTTTTAACAGCTCCATTTTCTGCTGACATCAAACGACACCCATCAGTTCCAACTCCTATACAGTTTTTTAGGTCAAGACTAAAATTTGTCAAAGTTTTAAGAACTGTTGATGATAGTGCCATCGCATCAATTGACACATCAGCGTCATTATCCATATCCTGTGAAGGCTCTTCAAATGCTTTTACAACAAAGCCAAAACAATTCTTCCCTAACAACTTTTTGTTGTATGTTGAAATATTTTAAAGATAAGGAAATCTGGCTTTTCCCCGACAAATCCTTGCGTTCGACAAAAATTATCGAATAGGATTTTTTTCATATAACTCATATATATGTATGTTAGAGCGACTCACCAAAAAAAGTGCTCGATGTACCCTCCTAAAAATAAACCTTGGACTTTTTTAAGATGACATTTTAAATATTTCGGCTCCAGCTTTGACCTCTCGTGAGCTGGACCAGTTTGAAAAAGGGTCTATTTTTGTATGTTTTGTTAATTTGTGATCTGTTCCCTTACCAACATATACAAATTGGGTATCGTAAGAAAGGTTTTTTTAAGGCGCGCCCAACTGCAATTTTGTAGTAACTCTAATATGATAGCGAATTTAGTTTCTAGATCATGTATGGATGAAAATAGGACTAAAGAAAGAAAAAACGACTTGCATTTTTTTTATTTGCAAAAAATAATATGCCGCCAAAAAGTCGTGGATCATTTGTTTTTTTCTTTCTTTAGTCCCATTTTCATTCATACATGGTCTAGAAACTAAATTTGCTATCATATAAGCGTTACTACAAAATGACAATTATATATATTCCAGAGCACCGTGTAAAATGCATCTAATTTGCAAAAATCTAAATTATTTACATATAAAAATGATGTACTTGGCAAAAGAAAACATTTGATACCCATATTGCCCTATATAAAACGAAGGGTTACCACCCCATTGCATTTTTGTCAAAACGCGAACTAGCACGAATTTCAAAAAAAGCTGAGACACGTATTTAATTAAATCGACTAAAGAATAAAATATGTTAATTTGACACTTTTATTACAAACAACCCCGAACAAAAAATTCAAAAACCGTTATTTTAACAGAAAATCCTTAAAAAAAGGACATGGATGATCGTCCTTGGACAAATTGTATATACAGTTGGGCGCGCCTTAAAAAAAACCTTTCTTACGATAACCAATTTGTATATGTTGGTAAGGGAACAGATTCACAAATTAACAAAACATAAAAAAATAGAACCTTTTTCAAACTGGTCCAGCTCACGAGAGGTCAAATCTGGAGCCGAAATATTTAAAATGTCATCTTAAAAAAGTCCAAGGTTCATTTTTAGCAGGGTACATCGAGCACGAATTTTGCTTCCATACAACTTGAGTCGCTCTAATATACATATGTACATAAATATTACAAATACTAAAGGCTCAGTTAGTCTTTACTTTCTGTTTCTGTTCTGTTCCGTGCAGTTCCGTTACGAAATTGTGGTAGTTACTTTTTCTGTAGTAACTTATCAGCCATTTATGACAAATTTATTAGTTTTGCACCGTTCGTTGTTTATTTCAATAACTTTAATGTACATGAATTTGAAGAAATTAAATTTTCTGAATTCTTAAAATCAAAAAACAGTTTATTTCAATTAAAATATGTATTTTTTATTATTTATTTTGCTGTCACTTACAAATTCTTAACAATTTTTTGATTTAAACAACTGAACCGAAACAGAACAGAAAAACTAATCAATTTCATAGGTTTTTTAATAACAAAAACAAATCAGCTGATTCGTAACAGAACGGAAAGTAAAGACTAATTCTGCTTTAAGGCTTTTTAAAACTTCAACCGCACGCATTATCAAGTTAAACGTTTACTCTTTGGTTATACATAGATGGCACCTGCTGGGATTGAATCTAGAATAATAAGTACATATTTGAATACAGTAAACTAGATGTTTCATTGAAAATATCTAATAAATAACTATTAGGATGAAGATTTGGATACTTATTGAAAATTTGGTTAGAGATTCAATAAAAAAACAAAAAATTACTTATTGAAAATTTCGTTAGAGATTCAATAAAAAAAAACAAAAAAAACCTTGCTGGGATTTCCAAAAATTTTGTACATTAAAAAAAGATAATATTAATGGGTATACTTGTATTATCGAAATAAACAAAACATATTTTTATAATTTACGGGGGGGAAATTTCCTTATTTCACCCCCCCTGAATCCGCGCCTGGAACACATATAAGGTGTAAAATAGAAAAAACATGTATGTTTGCATGCTGATACTTAGTCAAACCTTATTGCACGACACGCGGTTATTTGCATGAACAATGGCAGGTTACCAGTGTGACCACAACTAAAAAAAAAATTGGATGCTAAATATGGATTAAAACAATGCTAAAAATGCTAAAAATAAAATTTGAAAATGCTAAAAAAATGCTAAATTTTCTTAACTAATTGGATAATTTTAATGAATGAATTATGGATTAAATTTCCCTGAAGTTGGGCTAGTACAGTATTTTTATTTTGTTCGAAGATAACAAAGAGAGAAACGTTATCTTAAAGGTATTTACTGCACAAACACCATTAAGTTTTGTGTTTTCCATATTTTTACCGTACCGAACACTAAGGGCTACTTAACCAGAGCAGGTTAAACTCTTTTTTGGTTTAAAATATGTTTAAACCAACATCCGTACTCAAATCAATCCGAAGCGGTATTAATAGTACTGTGAGTACGGTGAGTACGGATTTTCTTGAATCAAGTGCAGAAAGATTGATTCAAGTACGGATTTTCAATCACAAAATACTTAAACTATCCATATTAAATCCCGATTTCGTACATGAAATAATCCGAAAATGAGATTGATTTAAGTAAAACTAAGATTGAATCAATCCACCAGGTAATTCACATTATAGTATTTGTTCACATTTTCGATGGTAAACATTTTAAGCGCCATACTGTATCGAAGCTCTTGGTATTTGTAACATAACATATGATTTATTAGTTAAATTTTATATTTTAAATTAAATTAAATATTTCAACTCTTGTCAAGAAGTTTGGTTTTATGGGATATATAACTCTTTGCCTCTACATCTTCACACCTGGTGCGTTTTTTTAATGATATTACATGCATACGTCTTTTAAAGAAGCATTTTCCAAAATAAGCCTGACTCATCGGCATTGCAAAGCTGATTATTTGAATAACCGAGAATATCTATCTTTGCTCTTAGCTTCAAGCTCTAATGTTTACATTTGTACTTTAATTTGTACAAATAAAAATGTCGTCGAAAGTGGACAAAAAAACATAATAAACAAATGTATTCAGGTTTTCAAGACAAAGTCTTGACAGAAAGAATACGAAAAAACAGAGGAAGGGAAGCAACATGTAATTTGAACTTTAAGTGATAATAACAGCAAATTTCGAACCCCCAGTACTACTGGTTAAAGATAGATGTTTGACTGTTGGCTAACGGGCACCGCAGTGGTGCAGTGGGTAGAACTTTAAGATCTTCCGACGATAGGATGTGGAGATTCTTGAAACATGTAAAGATCAACCAGGTTCGAATCCCAGCTCAGCTAATGAAAATTATCAATAAATTTTAATAAAAATTCCAAGTTGTAAAAATTCCTTCCTTCAGTGAAAATAATTTAATGAAAATTAAATTTGATGAACTCAAGTCTAATTAAAGAATATCAAAAATTAACAGTTCAACTAAAGTCAATTCAAATCTTTTGAAATTAAAATTTTGTATTCCCAAAAATTGAAATTACTTTTTGATAATAAACAGGCAAGTGCACGGCCTAAAAAAACACTTAATTGACAACATGCTTTTGTAAGTTGTTGTTGTTTTTATTTTGTTTTTCTTAACCTACTTACAACTACAATTAATGTTGAGAGAATTTCAACTAATTGTTGTGGGGAATGTAAGATGAGATAAACCCAATGTTTATTGTTGATGTGTTTTGTTTAAACTTTGATATTGTTACAAGTAGAACTGTTGCTTATAAGTCTTATATGTTTAACAGTTTTATTTGGTTTAATATCTTTAGTTTTTCTAAAATCTTTATGGATGAAGTTTCCTGATGATCTGGCCTAAGCAACCAATAAAATGCGCATAGGAATAGCTTATCCCATCAACAATAAATTTCAGTGTTTTTATCAATAATAAAAACTGGGAATTAAGCACGAATAACAAAATCAAAAAATTGAAATTACTTTTCAAAATTGTTCTTATTCTTAATTTTTTTTTTTTTTCAAAAATTTAACATTTTGTGAAGTAGTACTTTCTTTAAAATCATCTATTGTTAAATAAATTCGATTAATTTTTTTTTATTTGGATTTGTATTTTATTTATTTTGTATCGAAATATCTAAATCGTTGTTTTACATTAAATAATTATACATACGTACTGGTAGTTTTCATAGATTTATAGTTATAGTTTTTTTATTTTTATTATATTTAGATGTAGTTTGTTTTAGTAACTTTTCGCCTAGTTTGAGTTCGAAAACATTGACAAAAAAAAAAAAAAAAAGGAAAATAAATACGGGTCTTTAAACATTGGAACACATCAATCATCGTAATGAAGTCACAACAATTTGAGACTGTTCGTTTCTGTGCAACCGATTTATAAACGACTAAATGGACTTACTGCAACAAAAATCACCTTAAAGGACTCTCTTGCTCTCTAACTCTTTTATAAACTTTGTAAAACAAAATCAAATTATTTTTAACAAATTCTCAGAATTCGTAGACAATTTTTTCCAAGTTTTCCAAGTCGAAGTACATTCACTTGGAAAGTAAAAAGTTTCGCTAATTAAAATTAAATTAAGAACTAAATGTCGTTCGTTAGTTGGTTGATTTTAAATAGAAAAAAAAAAAATAATTTATAAATGAGCAAAATTTAAAAGAGTCCCGATTATGTGATACATAAAAAATGATTAAGTTAAAAATTAAAAAAAAAGATTTAAATTTTAGTAAATTGTTTCCAATTAAATGATAATTTCAAAAATTAAACACAATTTTTGTTGCAACTGTGTCTCATTCGCTAGCAAGAAAAACAAGTTTTTTGGAATTTTGTTAACAAAAATCCAAAAATGAGTAAAAAAAAATTCCATTAGGAGGCCACTGTTTAGTTAAACATATCACGATTGTTTGGGATGTTGTGGTGGCGGTGGTGGTGCTGGCTTAAAACATTGTAATAAAAAGGCGGTGTACAAGACGAAGGCCACGGCCAAAGCTATCAAGGCATACATGAATATATTCAGCTCGGGCTGGCGGAAACGGTTTTTACGCAACCATTCTAAAACTTCATCTTCAGACAGGAGATCACCTACTCAAGAGGAAAGAAATAATAAAAATCACGTGACTTTTTTACTGTTGTTAATTTTAAGATACTCAACCTCTGTAAATGCTAGGGAATCTTCTTCTAAAGTAGACCATAGCTGGCAGTTTGGTAACACCCCATTTCTTGGCGTAACGGGAATCGGCCATTTTCACAAAAGTTATATCTAAATTGTCGGTTTCACTATCAATATTTTCCAATTTTTCCAAAGACGCAATAGACTCTTGTTGATTGTGTTCGTCTGAGGCAGAGAAATACAAATTTGTCTACTTCCTTTTTTTTTTGTTTACAAGTTTTATTTAATAAACACTTACAGAAAAATACGGTTATGAACTCGTTTTCCTCTAGCAATTTATCCAACATTTTACGATTGACTTCTTCGATTTCGTTTTTAATTTCAAAAACATCCTGCGATGTCAGCCATGTTATGATTTTGTCATGTTGGTGGAGATCACCATCGTATAAAACAGGAACTTGCTTTCTGAAATTAAGAAACGAAAATATTTAATCCGATAACCTAGTAAATGATTTTTGTTTTAGAGAAAAGCTATAAAACAACTTAACTTCCCAAACGGGTACCCCTAGGAGTACATAAACGATGAAATGTGCAAAAATATACACAAACAGAACGATGCCATTTCTTAGCAAAAAATGTGATTTCATTTCGTTATTAAACGTTCGAGAAAAAACATGAATTTGCATGTTATTCCATGCCCTAGTAATAATAACAATGTGGTAGTTGAAAAAACAGACAAGCCGGGCACATGGCGTTTTAACATAATTCGGAATCGGGTTCCTAGGGGCCAAAATTAAGAATTTCAACCAAACAAATATGTCGGTGCAATAAAATTCTTAAATTTGGCCCGTGCTGTGCCTAGGATGGCTAGGGGGCTCCAATACAAAATGTTCAATACAGACTAGAAATATACTGCAGAAAAAGACCGATAACTGCCAAGGAGTCGATCCTAGGGGAATAAAATGTATGACCGACCGCAATTAGTTTTTTGTCCCTAACATTTTCTCAAAATATACTTGCCCTTTATCTCCACTTTTTTAGGGGGCTCCCATACAAATATTGCGGCTTATTAAAATTCTTAAATTTGGCCCCTGCAGTGCCCAGGCTGCCCCTAGATGGGTCAAATGTATAACCAACCTCACTTTATTTTTCATCTCAATTATTTATTTCTAACATACCTACCCGTTATCTCCATTCCTCCCATACAAAATGTTCAATGCAGTCTAAAATCATATTAAAGAAAAAGTCCCTTAAATGCCCAGGAGTCGCCCCTAGTGGGATGAAATGTATGACAGACCTCAACTTTTTCTCTTGACATACTTGCCCCTAATCACCACTTCTTAGAAGGGCTCCCATACAAATATTGCGTTTTATGAAATTCTTAAATTAATTAAAATTTTCGACTTTTGTGAATAAAATCAAAAGTTGTTAACAGATTTTAATTATTTATGGCTTGTTTTGTTTGCAGCTTCGTTTTTTGCAAAAAATTATGTTTCTAAAACGACTGAAAAAAGTTAACCTTTACTTAAAAGTAATTTTATTGCAGATTTTCGTTTATTAAGTTATTTCAATAAACTAAACCGTTTTTGAGTAACGCGAAATAACGGTATATCTCGAAAACAAGAGCTAACCCAAAAAATGGTTAGCACCATTGGATTCAGCATATTTGAATTAGGTTAAAACGCCAGGTACCTGGCTTGTCCCAAAAAAAGTGTCAAATTCTAGCATAGTGTAATCAATTTATATGACGATATTCTAAAAGAACCCTTTATTTGTTTCTCTATGCAAGCTTTTCTTTGCTCAATGTCTGCAATCAAGAAATTCAAACGTATTTTTAATGTTCAATTTCAGTTTTAATGTACTGGTTTGGCTTTGTTCTGATTCAGCTTTATTTCATTCCAACAGTTTGCTATTGCAGTTGTGTTCTATTCTTCAATATTTTTATCGAAAAGCAAAACAATTATTTTCGAAAGTGTAGGTTTTATAACGAGTGTATATCGTCACCTAAAATCAGTGATGCCAACTTTTTGAGAGCAAAAAGCACTTAAAATTTTTTAAAAAAGCACAAAAAAACACTATTTGGAACAAAAAAAAGCGTAAAAAAGCACTTAGCCATTTTCACAATTTAATTAAACACAAAACAAGTTGAGTAACATTAGTTTGGAATTGTGTGATGCTCTGGTGTCTGCAGATATACCTTTATATAAGCTAATCAACCAAAATTTTAGAATTTCTTTAAACAAATATACCAACGAAACCAATCCTACGGAAACAACCCTTAGAAAAACTTATCTCGTCAAGTTGTACACTATACAACTATGTGACATTGTTGAAATGATTAAGCCACATAATTTGTGGCTGTCTATTGACGAAGCAATGGACACTGAAGGCCGTTGCGTGGTCTACGTAATTGTTGGGATCTTGAATGCCGAAGAAGATCAGAGTAAACACAAATTTTTGTTTAGTATTGTAAAGTTGGAAAAGGTGAATCATGCTTCATTAGCTCGAACTTTCAAAGCCTCAATTTCTCTTTTAGAAGACTTTAATAAAAATAAAATGTTGCTCTACTTGACATTTTTTAAAGGTATCTTACCCAAAAATGTAACATGTCACATGCTAAGCTCATGCCATACATGCAAGTTTTTAAAGTCACCTTCGCGTTTCAAGGCAGTTGAGTATTATGCCAAAAATTTTAAAGAATTTAAGGATGTGGCAAAATAATTTTAACGAAAATAATGCAGTCGCTATAAAAAGTAAACAATATTTTAAATGTACCTAATATAAAGGCTCAATTAGAATTTATTCACTTTAACAATGGGTTTCTAGTCGAGACAATAACCGAACTCCAGGGGTTTAAATCATTGAACACCTCGGTTGAACACGGAGATGACGCTGTCATTAAAATAAGAAAAGTAGAAGGTCAAATCGGCGAAAATACAAGCCAAACTTTATGCAGTTTAAAAAAAGTTAAAGAAATTGGTAATATTTTTAATTTAGCTTCCAGTAAAGAAAATATTGCAGAAAATGAATACATATTCTACAAAGGAGTTGACCACTTTTTATATGCACCTATTATATCCGTTGATGTCGACCAAACATTTTTAATGTTTAAAACTATTTTAAGACCAAATAGAATTAGTTTTACATTTGATAACTTAAAAAAAAATTATTTATTTATATAAACAAAACTTTATCTTTATAAATATGGTTAAATAAATATATTTTTAATGCATATTTTTTAATTTTATTTTTGCATATTTTGCGACTTTTAGTGCATGTTTTATGCGCATATTTTGCGATTTTAAGTGCATGAACTTCCTTGCCCTGATTATTACCTTCAATAAAAATTATATCAACCAAATCATTTGGATCATCATCAGCTGAGTTTGAATTGGCCATAAAACAGTAATAAAGTGCGAGCTCGATTTTCGTAGTAAGAAAAAATCTGGACTGTTGCAATTACTAAAAATTTGCAGTGACCGACCATTCTTTATAAATCTTAATTACAGCCCAAATTTTAATAAAAGAAACCTTATATTTTATCATTTAAATAAATCTAAATTAAAATCGTGCAAAGTTTAATAAAACAATTGGAGTATGATATTATCCAATTATTTTAACCTATGTACGCTTCTGAATTAAGAACACATCAGGCGCGGATCCAGCTTGAGCCTTAGGGGGGCGGAAATTTTTTATGATACAAAAAAAATTTGTTTTTAAAAGTTTATTAAAAGCAATTTGTGTATATTATATTGCAAAAAACTCAACAATAAGGTTAAATAAAATATTCAATATAATTAAAATAAACTAATCTTTTTAAATAAGCAATTTATGATTTCCTTGTGAGGCAAATTTAGATAGTACAGTCTATGTTCAGTTTGTCATTGTTGATCTGAGCCATGTTTTTATTTGACGAAGGGTAGGAAATGACCTCTCGCTCGTAGCATTACTGACGAGCGTTGAAACGAAAATCTGAAATATTTTTCTTAGATTTGGGTAGATATCTTCATCACAGTTTATTAAAGCATCTTCAACGTTATCTGATAGATTTTCAGATATTTTCCATGTTTGTTGCCAATGCTACAGTTCAGGCTCAAGTTTAGATGTTAGTAGGTGTTTATCTCGAGTTGTGGTTTTAAAAGTTTTATATCTGTATATGACTTGATTACACTTTGAGTAGAAGTTTTGGTATGTTCAATACATTAAAGATATCTATTGGAAAGGTGTTTTGAGATCTTCTAAAATAAATTCAATAAGAGAATGAAACCTACATCTCGGTAGAAATCTTCAACATTTTGGATGTAATTATTTCGTTCAAATCTTGTTTTTTAGGTTGGAACCTCGATTTGAACGCAAATAACTTTAACTTTTTTAAAAATCACTTTAAATTGTTCTTCGGCTTTATTTCTTTTTTCTTCAAGGCACATGATTAAAGTTTTGATAAGGCTTGATCCTTTTTGAAGATCTATATCGTGCTTTTGTAAAATGATACTAAGCGGCTGTGTTACAATAAGTATCACACTTAATATGTTTATTCCGCAAATAAATTCAAAAGTTCTAAGTGAGTTCCTTAATATAAGGCTCTTGATGAAGTATCTCTACCTTTTCACTCAGATATTTTTTCCAAAGCTTCTACTATATGATGTACACTTGTTGCAAAGTGTAAAGCTGAGTCGTGACGGTCCACCCATCTTGTCTCGCATAATGTAGAGAGTTTGGCTCCCAAATACTTTACTAAAAACGTGTTTTGCCTGATTTACGGGAAATAGCAAGGTGTTTGTTTCGCATTTGTCGCGGTTTCCAGAATTTTTAACAGCTCCATTTTCTGCTGACATCAAACGACACCCATCAGTTCCAACTCCTATACAGTTTTTTAGGTCAAGACTAAAATTTGTCAAAGTTTTAAGAACTGTTGATGATAGTGCCATCGCATCAATTGACACATCAGCGTCATTATCCATATCCTGTGAAGGCTCTTCAAATGCTTTTACAACAAAGCCAAAACAATTCTTCCCTAACAACTTTTTGTTGTATGTTGAAATATTTTAAAGATAAGGAAATCTGGCTTTTCCCCGACAAATCCTTGCGTTCGACAAAAATTATCGAATAGGATTTTTTTCATATAACTCATATATATGTATGTTAGAGCGACTCACCAAAAAAAGTGCTCGATGTACCCTCCTAAAAATAAACCTTGGACTTTTTTAAGATGACATTTTAAATATTTCGGCTCCAGCTTTGACCTCTCGTGAGCTGGACCAGTTTGAAAAAGGGTCTATTTTTGTCTGTTTTGTTAATTTGTGATCTGTTCCCTTACCAACATATACAAATTGGGTATCGTAAGAAAGGTTTTTTTAAGGCGCGCCCAACTGCAATTTTGTAGTAACTCTAATATGATAGCGAATTTAGTTTCTAGATCATGTATGGATGAAAATAGGACTAAAGAAAGAAAAAACGACTTGCATTTTTTTTATTTGCAAAAAATAATATGCCGCCAAAAAGTCGTGGATCATTTGTTTTTTTCTTTCTTTAGTCCCATTTTCATTCATACATGGTCTAGAAACTAAATTTGCTATCATATAAGCGTTACTACAAAATTACAATTATATATATTCCAGAGCACCGTGTAAAATGCATCTAATTTGCAAAAATCTAAATTATTTACATATAAAGATGATGTACTTGGCAAAAGAAAACATTTGATACCCATATTGCCCTATATAAAACGAAGGGTTACCACCCCATTGCATTTTTGTCAAAACGCGAACTAGCACGAATTTCAAAAAAAGCTGAGACACGTATTTAATTAAATCGACTAAAGAATAAAATATGTTAATTTGACACTTTTATTACAAACAACCCCGAACAAAAAATTCAAAAACCGTTATTTTAACAGAAAATCCTTAAAAAAAGGACATGGATGATCGTCCTTGGACAAATTGTATATACAGTTGGGCGCGCCTTAAAAAAAACCTTTCTTACGATAACCAATTTGTATATGTTGGTAAGGGAACAGATTCACAAATTAACAAAACATAAAAAAATAGACCCTTTTTCAAACTGGTCCAGCTCACGAGAGGTCAAATCTGGAGCCGAAATATTTAAAATGTCATCTTAAAAAAGTCCAAGGTTCATTTTTAGCAGGGTACATCGAGCACGAATTTTGCTTCCATACAACTTGAGTCGCTCTAATATACATATGTACATAAATATTACAAATACTAAGGCTTTTTAAAACTTCAACCGCACGCATTATCAAGTTAAACGTTTACTCTTTGGTTATACATAGATGGCACCTGCTGGGATTGAATCTAGAATAATAAGTACATATTTGAATACAGTAAACTAGATGTTTCATTGAAAATATCTAATAAATAACTATTAGGATGAAGATTTGGATACTTATTGAAAATTTGGTTAGAGATTCAATAAAAAAACAAAAAATTACTTATTGAAAATTTCGTTAGAGATTCAATAAAAAAAAACAAAAAAAAACCTTGCTGGGATTTCCAAAAATTTTGTACATTAAAAAAAGATAATATTAATGGGTATACTTGTATTATCGAAATAAACAAAACATATTTTTATAATTTACGGGGGGGAAATTTCCTTATTTCACCCCCCCTGAATCCGCGCCTGGAACACATATAAGGTGTAAAATAGAAAAAACATGTATGTTTGCATGCTGATACTTAGTCAAACCTTATTGCACGACACGCGGTTATTTGCATGAACAATGGCAGGTTACCAGTGTGACCACAACTAAAAAAAAAATTGGATGCTAAATATGGATTAAAACAATGCTAAAAATGCTAAAAATAAAATTTGAAAATGCTAAAAAAATGCTAAATTTTCTTAACTAATTGGATAATTTTAATGAATGAATTATGGATTAAATTTCCCTGAAGTTGGGCTAGTACAGTATTTTTATTTTGTTCGAAGATAACAAAGAGAGAAACGTTATCTTAAAGGTATTTACTGCACAAACACCATTAAGTTTTGTGTTTTCCATATTTTTACCGTACCGAACACTAAGGGCTACTTAACCAGAGCAGGTTAAACTCTTTTTTGGTTTAAAATATGTTTAAACCAACATCCGTACTCAAATCAATCCGAAGCGTTATTAATAGTACTGTGAGTACGGTGAGTACGGATTTTCTTGAATCAAGTGCAGAAAGATTGATTCAAGTACGGATTTTCAATCACAAAATACTTAAACTATCCATATTAAATCCCGATTTCGTACATGAAATAATCCGAAAATGAGATTGATTTAAGTAAAACTAAGATTGAATCAATCCACCAGGTAATTCACATTATAGTATTTGTTCACATTTTCGATGGTAAACATCTTAAGCGCCATACTGTATCGAAGCTCTTGGTATTTGTAACATAACATATGATTTATTAGTTAAATTTTATATTTTAAATTAAATTAAATATTTCAACTCTTGTCAAGAAGTTTGGTTTTATGGGATATATAACTCTTTGCCTCTACATCTTCACACCTGGTGCGTTTTTTTAATGATATTACATGCATACGTCTTTTAAAGAAGCATTTTCCAAAATAAGCCTGACTCATCGGCATTGCAAAGCTGATTATTTGAATAACCGAGAATATCTATCTTTGCTCTTAGCTTCAAGCTCTAATGTTTACATTTGTACTTTAATTTGTACAAATAAAAATGTCGTCGAAAGTGGACAAAAAAACATAATAAACAAATGTATTCAGGTTTTCAAGACAAAGTCTTGACAGAAAGAATACGAAAAAACAGAGGAAGGGAAGCAACATGTAATTTGAACTTTAAGTGATAATAACAGCAAATTTCGAACCCCCAGTACTACTGGTTAAAGATAGATGTTTGACTGTTGGCTAACGGGCACCGCAGTGGTGCAGTGGGTAGAACTTTAAGATCTCCGACGATAGGATGTGGAGATTCTTGAAACATGTAAAGATCAACCAGGTTCGAATCCCAGCTCAGCTAATGAAAATTATCAATAAATTTTAATAAAAATTCCAAGTTGTAAAAATTCCTTCCTTCAGTGAAAATAATTTAATGAAAATTAAATTTGATGAACTCAAGTCTAATTAAAGAATATCAAAAATTAACAGTTCAACTAAAGTCAATTCAAATCTTTTGAAATTAAAATTTTGTATTCCCAAAAATTGAAATTACTTTTTGATAATAAACAGGCAAGTGCACGGCCTAAAAAAACACTTAATTGACAACATGCTTTTGTAAGTTGTTGTTGTTTTTATTTTGTTTTTCTTAACCTACTTACAACTACAATTAATGTTGAGAGAATTTCAACTAATTGTTGTGGGGAATGTAAGATGAGATAAACCCAATGTTTATTGTTGATGTGTTTTGTTTAAACTTTGATATTGTTACAAGTAGAACTGTTGCTTATAAGTCTTATATGTTTAACAGTTTTATTTGGTTTAATATCTTTAGTTTTTCTAAAATCTTTATGGATGAAGTTTCCTGATGATCTGGCCTAAGCAACCAATAAAATGCGCATAGGAATAGCTTATCCCATCAACAATAAATTTCAGTGTTTTTATCAATAATAAAAACTGGGAATTAAGCACGAATAACAAAATCAAAAAATTGAAATTACTTTTCAAAATTGTTCTTATTCTTAATTTTTTTTTTTTTCAAAAATTTAACATTTTGTGAAGTAGTACTTTCTTTAAAATCATCTATTGTTAAATAAATTCGATTAATTTTTTTTTATTTGGATTTGTATTTTATTTATTTTGTATCGAAATATCTAAATCGTTGTTTTACATTAAATAATTATACATACGTACTGGTAGTTTTCATAGATTTATAGTTATAGTTTTTTTATTTTTATTATATTTAGATGTAGTTTGTTTTAGTAACTTTTCGCCTAGTTTGAGTTCGAAAACATTGACAAAAAAAAAAAAAAAAAGGAAAATAAATACGGGTCTTTAAACATTGGAACACATCAATCATCGTAATGAAGTCACAACAATTTGAGACTGTTCGTTTCTGTGCAACCGATTTATAAACGACTAAATGGACTTACTGCAACAAAAATCACCTTAAAGGACTCTCTTGCTCTCTAACTCTTTTATAAACTTTGTAAAACAAAATCAAATTATTTTTAACAAATTCTCAGAATTCGTAGACAATTTTTTCCAAGTTTTCCAAGTCGAAGTACATTCACTTGGAAAGTAAAAAGTTTCGCTAATTAAAATTAAATTAAGAACTAAATGTCGTTCGTTAGTTGGTTGATTTTAAATAGAAAAAAAAAAAATAATTTATAAATGAGCAAAATTTAAAAGAGTCCCGATTATGTGATACATAAAAAATGATTAAGTTAAAAATTAAAAAAAAAGATTTAAATTTTAGTAAATTGTTTCCAATTAAATGATAATTTCAAAAATTAAACACAATTTTTGTTGCAACTGTGTCTCATTCGCTAGCAAGAAAAACAAGTTTTTTGGAATTTTGTTAACAAAAATCCAAAAATGAGTAAAAAAAAATTCCATTAGGAGGCCACTGTTTAGTTAAACATATCACGATTGTTTGGGATGTTGTGGTGGCGGTGGTGGTGCTGGCTTAAAACATTGTAATAAAAAGGCGGTGTACAAGACGAAGGCCACGGCCAAAGCTATCAAGGCATACATGAATATATTCAGCTCGGGCTGGCGGAAACGGTTTTTACGCAACCATTCTAAAACTTCATCTTCAGACAGGAGATCACCTACTCAAGAGGAAAGAAATAATAAAAATCACGTGACTTTTTTACTGTTGTTAATTTTAAGATACTCAACCTCTGTAAATGCTAGGGAATCTTCTTCTAAAGTAGACCATAGCTGGCAGTTTGGTAACACCCCATTTCTTGGCGTAACGGGAATCGGCCATTTTCACAAAAGTTATATCTAAATTGTCGGTTTCACTATCAATATTTTCCAATTTTTCCAAAGACGCAATAGACTCTTGTTGATTGTGTTCGTCTGAGGCAGAGAAATACAAATTTGTCTACTTCCTTTTTTTTTTGTTTACAAGTTTTATTTAATAAACACTTACAGAAAAATACGGTTATGAACTCGTTTTCCTCTAGCAATTTATCCAACATTTTACGATTGACTTCTTCGATTTCGTTTTTAATTTCAAAAACATCCTGCGATGTCAGCCATGTTATGATTTTGTCATGTTGGTGGAGATCACCATCGTATAAAACAGGAACTTGCTTTCTGAAATTAAGAAACGAAAATATTTAATCCGATAACCTAGTAAATGATTTTTGTTTTAGAGAAAAGCTATAAAACAACTTAACTTCCCAAACGGGTACCCCTAGGAGTACATAAACGATGAAATGTGCAAAAATATACACAAACAGAACGATGCCATTTCTTAGCAAAAAATGTGATTTCATTTCGTTATTAAACGTTCGAGAAAAAACATGAATTTGCATGTTATTCCATGCCCTAGTAATAATAACAATGTGGTAGTTGAAAAAACAGACAAGCCGGGCACATGGCGTTTTAACATAATTCGGAATCGGGTTCCTAGGGGCCAAAATTAAGAATTTCAACCAAACAAATATGTCGGTGCAATAAAATTCTTAAATTTGGCCCGTGCTGTGCCTAGGATGGCTAGGGGGCTCCAATACAAAATGTTCAATACAGACTAGAAATATACTGCAGAAAAAGACCGATAACTGCCAAGGAGTCGATCCTAGGGGAATAAAATGTATGACCGACCGCAATTAGTTTTTTGTCCCTAACATTTTCTCAAAATATACTTGCCCTTTATCTCCACTTTTTTAGGGGGCTCCCATACAAATATTGCGGCTTATTAAAATTCTTAAATTTGGCCCCTGCAGTGCCCAGGCTGCCCCTAGATGGGTCAAATGTATAACCAACCTCACTTTATTTTTCATCTCAATTATTTATTTCTAACATACCTACCCGTTATCTCCATTCCTCCCATACAAAATGTTCAATGCAGTCTAAAATCATATTAAAGAAAAAGTCCCTTAAATGCCCAGGAGTCGCCCCTAGTGGGATGAAATGTATGACAGACCTCAACTTTTTCTCTTGACATACTTGCCCCTAATCACCACTTCTTAGAAGGGCTCCCATACAAATATTGCGTTTTATGAAATTCTTAAATTAATTAAAATTTTCGACTTTTGTGAATAAAATCAAAAGTTGTTAACAGATTTTAATTATTTATGGCTTGTTTTGTTTGCAGCTTCGTTTTTTGCAAAAAATTATGTTTCTAAAACGACTGAAAAAAGTTAACCTTTACTTAAAAGTAATTTTATTGCAGATTTTCGTTTATTAAGTTATTTCAATAAACTAAACCGTTTTTGAGTAACGCGAAATAACGGTATATCTCGAAAACAAGAGCTAACCCAAAAAATGGTTAGCACCATTGGATTCAGCATATTTGAATTAGGTTAAAACGCCAGGTACCTGGCTTGTCCCAAAAAAAGTGTCAAATTCTAGCATAGTGTAATCAATTTATATGACGATATTCTAAAAGAACCCTTTATTTGTTTCTCTATGCAAGCTTTTCTTTGCTCAATGTCTGCAATCAAGAAATTCAAACGTATTTTTAATGTTCAATTTCAGTTTTAATGTACTGGTTTGGCTTTGTTCTGATTCAGCTTTATTTCATTCCAACAGTTTGCTATTGCAGTTGTGTTCTATTCTTCAATATTTTTATCGAAAAGCAAAACAATTATTTTCGAAAGTGTAGGTTTTATAACGAGTGTATATCGTCACCTAAAATCAGTGATGCCAACTTTTTGAGAGCAAAAAGCACTTAAAATTTTTTAAAAAAGCACAAAAAAACACTATTTTGAACAAAAAAAAGCGTAAAAAAGCACTTAGCCATTTTCACAATTTAATTAAACACAAAACAAGTTGAGTAACATTAGTTTGGAATTGTGTGATGCTCTGGTGTCTGCAGATATACCTTTATATAAGCTAATCAACCAAAATTTTAGAATTTCTTTAAACAAATATACCAACGAAACCAATCCTACGGAAACAACCCTTAGAAAAACTTATCTCGTCAAGTTGTACACTATACAACTATGTGACATTGTTGAAATGATTAAGCCACATAATTTGTGGCTGTCTATTGACGAAGCAATGGACACTGAAGGCCGTTGCGTGGTCTACGTAATTGTTGGGATCTTGAATGCCGAAGAAGATCAGAGTAAACACAAATTTTTGTTTAGTATTGTAAAGTTGGAAAAGGTGAATCATGCTTCATTAGCTCGAACTTTCAAAGCCTCAATTTCTCTTTTAGAAGACTTTAATAAAAATAAAATGTTGCTCTACTTGACATTTTTTAAAGGTATCTTACCCAAAAATGTAACATGTCACATGCTAAGCTCATGCCATACATGCAAGTTTTTAAAGTCACCTTCGCGTTTCAAGGCAGTTGAGTATTATGCCAAAAATTTTAAAGAATTTAAGGATGTGGCAAAATAATTTTAACGAAAATAATGCAGTCGCTATAAAAAGTAAACAATATTTTAAATGTACCTAATATAAAGGCTCAATTAGAATTTATTCACTTTAACAATGGGTTTCTAGTCGAGACAATAACCGAACTCCAGGGGTTTAAATCATTGAACACCTCGGTTGAACACGGAGATGACGCTGTCATTAAAATAAGAAAAGTAGAAGGTCAAATCGGCGAAAATACAAGCCAAACTTTATGCAGTTTAAAAAAAGTTAAAGAAATTGGTAATATTTTTAATTTAGCTTCCAGTAAAGAAAATATTGCAGAAAATGAATACATATTCTACAAAGGAGTTGACCACTTTTTATATGCACCTATTATATCCGTTGATGTCGACCAAACATTTTTAATGTTTAAAACTATTTTAAGACCAAATAGAATTAGTTTTACATTTGATAACTTAAAAAAAAATTATTTATTTATATAAACAAAACTTTATCTTTATAAATATGGTTAAATAAATATATTTTTAATGCATATTTTTTAATTTTATTTTTGCATATTTTGCGACTTTTAGTGCATGTTTTATGCGCATATTTTGCGATTTTAAGTGCATGAACTTCCTTGCCCTGATTATTACCTTCAATAAAAATTATATCAACCAAATCATTTGGATCATCATCAGCTGAGTTTGAATTGGCCATAAAACAGTAATAAAGTGCGAGCTCGATTTTCGTAGTAAGAAAAAATCTGGACTGTTGCAATTACTAAAAATTTGCAGTGACCGACCATTCTTTATAAATCTTAATTACAGCCCAAATTTTAATAAAAGAAACCTTATATTTTATCATTTAAATAAATCTAAATTAAAATCGTGCAAAGTTTAATAAAACAATTGGAGTATGATATTATCCAATTATTTTAACCTATGTACGCTTCTGAATTAAGAACACATCAGGCGCGGATCCAGCTTGAGCCTTAGGGGGGCGGAAATTTTTTATGATACAAAAAAAATTTGTTTTTAAAAGTTTATTAAAAGCAATTTGTGTATATTATATTGCAAAAAACTCAACAATAAGGTTAAATAAAATATTCAATATAATTAAAATAAACTAATCTTTTTAAATAAGCAATTTATGATTTCCTTGTGAGGCAAATTTAGATAGTACAGTCTATGTTCAGTTTGTCATTGTTGATCTGAGCCATGTTTTTATTTGACGAAGGGTAGGAAATGACCTCTCGCTCGTAGCATTACTGACGAGCGTTGAAACGAAAATCTGAAATATTTTTCTTAGATTTGGGTAGATATCTTCATCACAGTTTATTAAAGCATCTTCAACGTTATCTGATAGATTTTCAGATATTTTCCATGTTTGTTGCCAATGCTACAGTTCAGGCTCAAGTTTAGATGTTAGTAGGTGTTTATCTCGAGTTGTGGTTTTAAAAGTTTTATATCTGTATATGACTTGATTACACTTTGAGTAGAAGTTTTGGTATGTTCAATACATTAAAGATATCTATTGAAAAGGTGTTTTGAGATCTTCTAAAATAAATTCAATAAGAGAATGAAACCTACATCTCGGTAGAAATCTTCAACATTTTGGATGTAATTATTTCGTTCAAATCTTGTTTTTTAGGTTGGAACCTCGATTTGAACGCAAAAACCTTTAACTTTTTTAAAAATCACTTTAAATTGTTCTTCGGCTTTATTTCTTTTTTCTTCAAGGCACATGATTAAAGTTTTGATAAGGCTTGATCCTTTTTGAAGATCTATATCGTGCTTTTGTAAAATGATACTAAGCGGCTGTGTTACAATAAGTATCACACTTAATATGTTTATTCCGCAAATAAATTCAAAAGTTCTAAGTGAGTTCCTTAATATAAGGCTCTTGATGAAGTATCTCTACCTTTTCACTCAGATATTTTTTCCAAAGCTTCTACTATATGATGTACACTTGTTGCAAAGTGTAAAGCTGAGTCGTGACGGTCCACCCATCTTGTCTCGCATAATGTAGAGAGTTTGGCTCCCAAATACTTTACTAAAAACGTGTTTTGCCTGATTTACGGGAAATAGCAAGGTGTTTGTTTCGCATTTGTCGCGGTTTCCAGAATTTTTAACAGCTCCATTTTCTGCTGACATCAAACGACACCCATCAGTTCCAACTCCTATACAGTTTTTTAGGTCAAGACTAAAATTTGTCAAAGTTTTAAGAACTGTTGATGATAGTGCCATCGCATCAATTGACACATCAGCGTCATTATCCATATCCTGTGAAGGCTCTTCAAATGCTTTTACAACAAAGCCAAAACAATTCTTCCCTAACAACTTTTTGTTGTATGTTGAAATATTTTAAAGATAAGGAAATCTGGCTTTTCCCCGACAAATCCTTGCGTTCGACAAAAATTATCGAATAGTATTTTTTTTATATAACTCATATATATGTATGTTAGAGCGACTCACCAAAAAAAGTGCTCGATGTACCCTCCTAAAAATAAACCTTGGACATTTTTAAGATGACATTTTAAATATTTCGGCTCCAGCTTTGACCTCTCGTGAGCTGGACCAGTTTGAAAAAGGGTCTATTTTTGTATGTTTTGTTAATTTGTGATCTGTTCCCTTACCAACATATACAAATTGGGTATCGTAAGAAAGGTTTTTTTAAGGCGCGCCCAACTGCAATTTTGTAGTAACTCTAATATGATAGCGAATTTAGTTTCTAGATCATGTATGGATGAAAATAGGACTAAAGAAAGAAAAAACGACTTGCATTTTTTTTATTTGCAAAAAATAATATGCCGCCAAAAAGTCGTGGATCATTTGTTTTTTTCTTTCTTTAGTCCCATTTTCATTCATACATGGTCTAGAAACTAAATTTGCTATCATATAAGCGTTACTACAAAATTACAATTATATATATTCCAGAGCACCGTGTAAAATGCATCTAATTTGCAAAAATCTAAATTATTTACATATAAAGATGATGTACTTGGCAAAAGAAAACATTTGATACCCATATTGCCCTATATAAAACGAAGGGTTACCACCCCATTGCATTTTTGTCAAAACGCGAACTAGCACGAATTTCAAAAAAAGCTGAGACACGTATTTAATTAAATCGACTAAAGAATAAAATATGTTAATTTGACACTTTTATTACAAACAACCCCGAACAAAAAATTCAAAAACCGTTATTTTAACAGAAAATCCTTAAAAAAAGGACATGGATGATCGTCCTTGGACAAATTGTATATACAGTTGGGCGCGCCTTAAAAAAAACCTTTCTTACGATAACCAATTTGTATATGTTGGTAAGGGAACAGATTCACAAATTAACAAAACATAAAAAAATAGACCCTTTTTCAAACTGGTCCAGCTCACGAGAGGTCAAATCTGGAGCCGAAATATTTAAAATGTCATCTTAAAAAAGTCCAAGGTTCATTTTTAGCAGGGTACATCGAGCACGAATTTTGCTTCCATACAACTTGAGTCGCTCTAATATACATATGTACATAAATATTACAAATACTAAGGCTTTTTAAAACTTCAACCGCACGCATTATCAAGTTAAACGTTTACTCTTTGGTTATACATAGATGGCACCTGCTGGGATTGAATCTAGAATAATAAGTACATATTTGAATACAGTAAACTAGATGTTTCATTGAAAATATCTAATAAATAACTATTAGGATGAAGATTTGGATACTTATTGAAAATTTGGTTAGAGATTCAATAAAAAAACAAAAAATTACTTATTGAAAATTTCGTTAGAGATTCAATAAAAAAAAAACAAAAAAAAACCTTGCTGGGATTTCCAAAAATTTTGTACATTAAAAAAAGATAATATTAATGGGTATACTTGTATTATCGAAATAAACAAAACATATTTTTATAATTTACGGGGGGGAAATTTCCTTATTTCACCCCCCCTGAATCCGCGCCTGGAACACATATAAGGTGTAAAATAGAAAAAACATGTATGTTTGCATGCTGATACTTAGTCAAACCTTATTGCACGACACGCGGTTATTTGCATGAACAATGGCAGGTTACCAGTGTGACCACAACTAAAAAAAAAATTGGATGCTAAATATGGATTAAAACAATGCTAAAAATGCTAAAAATAAAATTTGAAAATGCTAAAAAAATGCTAAATTTTCTTAACTAATTGGATAATTTTAATGAATGAATTATGGATTAAATTTCCCTGAAAATATTATATTTCTTTAAAATAAAATGAAGTTCATATAAAAAACTACATACATACATAGATTTAGTTAATTAAAACAATTCAGTAGTTTGACAAAAGTTAGCGATTTTTTAACCAAAAAACAAAAGGCCCTATCTACAAAATATTACATGACAAACGCTTAAAGCCCTAACCTACAGTTTGCAAAATATGCAACATTGTTAACTGTTAAAAAAACTGTTTAGGCGCAACCATAATGTGCTTAAGTTGGCTTAAGCAAATGTGCGAATACATGTAAATCATATGAGGCAAACCATATTGAACTTAAAGAAATTTGCTTAAGCAAAGTGCGATCGCACATACCGTACGGAATCAAATGTTTTTTGATTTTGTTTTTGTTTTTTTAAACACATTTGAGAGACTTTTTGTTAATTTTTGACAGTTGGTTAAGCAAGGCTATGCATATTATGGTTGGGCCTTTAGGTTTTACAAGAAAAGTAAAAGAAAAATAAATTATAAACAGTTTAAGGCGATTAAAAAGTTTAACATTTTAAATGGTTTTTTGTAAATTTTTCAAAATGACAGATAGGGTTTTTTGCGTTTTAGGTAACGATATACCTACATATCTGTGGCAATAAATAATAATGGCTAAAGTCGAAATTTCGTGTTTTGAGATATTAAGGGTTTTTTCTAAAATGAATTGTGTGTTGTATTGTGAAAGTTAAAATATTAATGCGTATAGTTTTATTAATAATGACATTTTATACTTGAAATTTAGCTGCGTCATAGATATTGAAGAAGATAATATGAATATGTAATAAAATTAAAAATACTTAAGTCAACTTAAGCCATTTTTATTTATTGCCAGAGATATATTATTACAATAATACAAAATATAAGTAAAAACAAAAATTGTCATTGAAAACATAAAAACTTATATTGTGAAATAGCAATATATTAAATTTTTAAGATTAAAAAATGCTAAATAATGCTTAAAAATATTACAAAAAATGCTGAAAATAATGCTAAATGCTATTTGAAAAATTCGCTGCTAAATCAAAATAAATAATGCTAAATTTAGCAGTGAAAATGCTAAAAGGGTCACACTGCAGGTTACACAACGCTCGTTATAAAAGCATTATCTGTCATCTATCTATTTATAATTACCACTTTATTTATTACGGCTCAACTTTGCAAGTTACGGCTCCTTTTTGTTTCTCAAGTCTTTGCGTTCTTTTGCACTAAAGGCACTAAATTTACATATATTTATTTTAATATTTTAAGTTTTGTGTTGTGTTGTCCACCTATACAAAATACTGTGATATATTTTATAAATGGTGTAAACTGACGAAAAAGATTATTCTAAGTTAATTTGTCAAAAACTAGGATTATAATTATGTATTGTTATTATTGACTACTTTTTTACTTTGTATTTTTACAATGTTGTCAGATTTTAATAAAACTCAATCCCTGAAGAAGTTGGAAAGAATACCAACGAAACGTCGGATTTTATTGATAATGAAATAAATAATCTGTTATTTACATAAAATGAATGACCTTGAAAGCCTGTATATAGAAAACTATAACAACTTTTAGAAAAAGCACCAAGTTAGTGCTTTTTCTTAGTTTGGCACTATGGATACATTTTGGGCGTTTGAGGCATCAAAAAGCACCATAAATAGTCCCAAAGGCACTAAGTTGGCATCACTGGTAGATTATTTAAACGGCACTTAAAAGCGCTGTGAGAAATTGTTAAAAGCACTATAAATACCCGCTTTTCAAAAACGGGTGTTTAACAAAATTTCGGGTATTGCATAAGCAAAAAAGCACCAAAAAATACCCGAAAGGCACCAAAATGGCAACGCTGCCTAAAATAGAAAACATCGTATCATCAAAAAATTCGAAACTGACTTTTGATTGATTTTTGTTCCTTTTATTAAACTACATGTTCACAAAAAAATTTAGACTCCTGCGATCAAAAATGTCGACTTTATTAAAGAAATTCAAACGCCAAGTACACCTTGTTGTTATTAATATTGTAAAGTTTTTTGCTTCTCCTGTAAACTTATCAAAAGTGTTGTTACGTTATTTTGTATTTTTAGTGTCTATATATACAAACACTAGTTTAAGTTTAATGAGACTGGTTGTATGTACGGCATTTTTCTTGTGCTTGTCTTATGAAATACAACAAACTTTCTGTGTGCTAATATTGTCCTTTGCGTAATACTTGAAAGATATCGAAACATTTTTAAACGTCTTCGACAACGACCTTCGTATTAACACTGAATGTCATATAAATGTCACATAAATAAACGACACACAGTGGCGCCCGTAGAGCAAACGAGGTTGCAAAAAATAAAATTTTCATGAGCGCCGACGAAGTTTTTAATAAACCCATGTTATAGGAAACTTTTCAACGATTTCAAATATGCCACTCTTAATAATATCACATTTTTAGTTTAGAAGATATAACCGTTCAAAGTTGACCGACTATCGGTTTTCAAAAAAACACACAATTTTTAGTCAATTTGTTGCGATTTCATAATATCACGAAAAATAGGTGACGAATCGCCTTATTTTTTGTTTGTATTGATTGATGTATTTATTAAATGTATAATGATAAAAAAAAATTAACTGTTTGCTTTGTGTTTCTCCTGGTAAATCACTATTTAAAAACTATCCATTTTTTCACTATGTTTCAACTTTGACGGAAAATAAAAAAATCTATATTTGCCATATTTGCAAAACCTGTTCTTTGATTATTTCTTTACATAATTCAAAAGGTTTTATCTGCCCGTACGTTCCCGTTTGGCTTCTAGAGGTAAAAAAGGTTAAAAAGACATGGTTGCAGAAATTGTATGGCGTCCATCCCTTATATGTTTTGACTGACAGTAGTTTGATCTAATTTGAAAAAAAAAACTAGTCATTGAAATTAACAGGTACGTACCTCACTTAAACAATACTTTGGCGTACAAATTGTCAAGAACAATATTGACTTATGGTCCCTACAGGTAGTCACAAATCTTATTTGGACACGTGCATAATATCAAAATTGCATTATTCAGCCTAAATCCATATGTATGCAGGGAACAGGTAAATTTTTAGGCATGGTAGCATAAGCCTATATATTGCAAAATAAGCATTATGCCTGGATTAGTCCACAACTGAAAGTTGGCGCAACAATTACTGAAACCATTAAACAATTTAAGTACTGAAAACATGGCGTTGAACAATTTAAAATTATTTGAACTGTTTATAAAGTCAACCACACCAAATTTTTTCACGGAAGCTGCTTTAGAAGAATTATAAAAAATAAATTTTATCTGATATATGCATTCAGAACTTCAACTCCAAATACGAGGACTGGCTTAATGAAGACACCATCCTAGATATATTGGCAGTAGATAAACACACCACATCAACCAGAGGAGCAAAAGGAAGGCAAAAAAAAAAGTATTGAGGAGTGTTCAATTTTCACAAGAAAGAGGAAACTTGCCGATGCCACCAATGACTTGACCACGAAGCATTTATCGGACGAGCTGTCTATTAAATATACAAAGGATAGTGAAAGAGTTAGGTCACAGATAACCAAATCTGTTGCTGATGCAAGCCCACTGCGACTAAAAAGGATTAAGGAAAGTATTTCCACGCACACACTAAAAAGTATGGTTCCGAAGAAGCCTTGGCCTTGTTTATAGACTTAGAACTTTCCAAAGAGAAATATGAGAAACTACGGGCATCTTTAACGCAACACGGCGCTGACGTTTTACCCGGATACAAGCATATTACGCAAGCTAAAATAAATTCACGACCACTGCATACGGAGTTTACGGAAGTCTCTGCGAAAGCCAATCTGCAGGATCTCATGGGCCATACAGCAAAACGGTTGTTGGAGAGTCTTTCTGAAAATGAGGTGAAAATTCTTCCTGAGAAGTTGACATTGATCAGCAAATGGGGCTGCGATGAATCATCCGGACAAAGCGTTTATAAGCAAAGGATATCTTCCGATGACGCTACAATATCGGACGGAAATATGTTTATGGCATCTGTTGTTCCTTTGCGGCTAAAATCTGATGTTTCCCTACACTGGAAAAATCCACGTCCGTCATCAGAGCATTATTGCCCACCAATAATGTTTCAGTTTGCAAGGGAATCGGCAGAACACATAAGGACCACGGTGAAGGACATTGAAGAACAAATAAGCAAGAATGCAATTACGAGTTCTACGTGACCATGGTTGACGGAAAAGTCGTAAACGAACTGACAACAATGTCGTGCCCGATTTGCGAAAAGAGTCAGAAGAACTTTGGTAATTTAAACGATTCTACAAATGAGGAGAATTACGAATATGGAATGTCACCATTGCACGCAAGGATAAGGTGTATGGAATTCTTGCTAAAACTGGCGTGTACCCTACCACAAGAGGAGGAAAACTTCGATGGAAATACATCAATAAAGGATAAGGAAAAGATCAGAAAGAAGCAAATACAGGATGCTTTTTTTAAACAAGTTGGACTTAAAGTAGACTGTCCCAAGCACGGATACGGTAACTCAAACGATGGAAACACTTCTAGGAGATTTTTTGAAAATGATGAGGCAGTAACTAGAATCACTGGAATTGACAATCAAATCGTGAAAAGATTGGGAACGATATTGGATGTTTTAAACTGCAAAGAAAATTTAAATTCTACAAAATATGGAGAATATGCGTCGAAAACTGCATCTCTTTTAGCAGAAATGTATGCACAGAAGAAGTTGACCCCGACCGTCCTTGCCAATTGGAGAGCTTTCTGAAGAAGCACAGGAGTCTCTTAACAAATTTTATAAAAAATATAGATTGCAGAACACATTCAAAGCACTCTTGATAAGGCAAAATGAGGACCTCTTCAACATGTTGGCTGCATCTTCCGATCCACTTATTTCTTCCCTGCAGCATGTGAAGTCAGGAATAGAGTTAGAAAATAATTATAGTTTAGAAATGTTTAGTCTTTTAGATATGCCTTCTCTTACGAATTGTGATGAATATTTTACAGAAAATTTAAAAAATAAATTTAAAAAAAGAAATTATTTTTTTTTAATTTGTTGGGTAATAATTTAAAACATAAAACCCTAAAGAAAAAAAATAAAAACAATCTAAAAATCTAAAAATAATTTTTTTTAGTTACCATAAAATTGATTTTTCTACTAATTTTAACTTTGATAACCCATAAGTTGGCCCCTACAAAGCGTAGCACCCTTTCCAAACGCTCATTTCATAGGCTGAAGAGATATCTATCATATGCTGTTCAATTATCTTATTTGGTTCAAAAGATATGATTTTTGCAACGAAAAAAACTCAAATGGCGCCACTGTGCGACATCAGGATTGTTATTGTTGCTTTTTATATGGGCTGTCGTAACATGCGTATTTCCTGCATCAAAAAATATGACAAAATTATTCTGCAACGTTTTGTTCTTGGCACACAAATAATTCGTTTCCACTATCACCAACTTTTTAACGCCCAGGGTTACCCCTATTTCTTAATATAATTTTTTATACGAGGAACTTAAACTCACCTAAAGTATACCAATGAAGGTATATTAACAACTTCATATTTCTTGGCAGCCTCAACACTGGCAATTTTTACGAAATCAATGCCAAACATGTCTGCTTCGCCATCGATTTCTTCCAATTCTTCCAGAATTTCCTCACATTCGGCGCAATCTTCATCATCTGTTAAACAAACAAAATCTTCACTTAACATTGCTTTTCACACTTAAGTTAAATTGTTAACTAACAAAAGAATACCACCAACAAAGTGGATTCGGCCATTAATCTTTCCAACATGCGGTCATTAACCTCTTCAATTTCATCGGCCAATTCACGATTGTCATCATCGATTAGCCACTCCAAGACCGATTGTTCATTTTGCAAATCTCCCTCGAATAACAAAGGATTGCCATTTCTTTAAAAATCAAATTTTAATTTAATATAAACAGGGATGTTTTTTTTTATTAAAGTCCAGATTACCTGAAATAAACCAAAGCTGGGAATGTTTTGATAGAATAACGTTTCGCTAATTGTGGATCTTGTATTTTAACCATGTGTATGCCAAATACGTCACATTCATCATCAATCAGTTCCAAACCCTCCAAAATTTGATCACAAATATTGCAATTGATTTTATCTGGAAAATTACAGGTTTTTTTCATTGAAAATGATTATCCTTCTTTTTATCTAGATTGTTATGATGCATTATTTTGATATGTGTTAAAGGCGTTGAGTTATAGCATTAAGTAAAGCTTTTAGAAAACGTCAAAAATGAAGGTATTCGCTACCAAACTAAATAAACGGATTTTTTTTTAAATATTTTTCATAACACACTGTCTTCACGAGCCTTGAAATAATGTTAAGAAATTGTTTAATTTTTATTAAAATTATTTTTATGAAGGCAGGAAGGAAGGAACATGACATTAATTAAAATTTATTGATACTTGTTTATTCTTGACTGACCTGGAAATCGAACCCAGGTTTTTACGGACAGGTTGCCCTGACACATTCCGATAGTTACCCCACCATCTCTTCAGCGATAATTATTCACAACAAATTTCGATCCACCAAGTGGAATTGCATTTGGTTTAAAGACTGATGCTTGACTATTGACTGCCAGCCATCGTCAATAGCGGTGAGTGTAAAACGGCAAACCCCTCTGAAATGATAGTGTGATTACTATCGAAACATGCCAGGGCAACCTATACGTGAAAACCTGGGTTCGATTCCCAGGTCAGTTAAGAATGAAAATTTATAGATCAATTTTAATTAATTTCATGTTGGAAAATTCCTTTCTTCATAAAGATAATTTAATGAAAATTAAATTTGATGGACTTTAGTCTGATTAAAAATATTAAAATTTGAATTAAAAACCAAGAGCAGTTCGATAAAATAGCCACATACTAATTATTTATAAGAAATTGTGTTATAATGGAGCTTTTACGGCAGGTAGCTTAATAACGCCACGCGCTTAAAACACTAACATTAGCAGACCACACCTAAAACTAAAACAGTTTTAGTGATAATGATAGTAAACTTATGGGTTGTTAAGACAGGGTGTAATAAAATAACAAAACACAAAACGAAATTTGATATTATACTTTTGCTAATGAAATTAAAATCACTTGCGGATCGAAGAAATCAACATTCTTATAAAAATAGTTAAACTCGGAGCCCATTTTGCGAATCGGATCAAAATTTGCATTATCAGACCGAAAGTACTGTCTAAGAGTATAATTTCTGAAAGGCCGAACAAGAACTCAACATTTCGGTGTAGGAATTCTGTGACAATCTCACCGTTTAAAAAGTTTAGCATGAAGGAGATTTTCATATACATACTTATCTCCTACGGTTTTTTAGGGTTGAAAGATTAATAAGTTTTAGACGGTTCTCATACGGAGGCAAGTCGATATTTGCATTCCAATGTTGTGTTCGAGGACAAAACCTAAGCATTTTAGAAGTACACAACTGGGAACTCCATCAGGGGCATAACTTCTACAGTGTTTAAGTCCTTTGACAACATCCATAACAGTTGTTTTGAGTTATCCTGGACAAATTATTACTGAAGATTCAGGGCTTCGATGTGGATAGTCCGACAAAAGGTTTATTTTCTTATTGGATTAAGAGGAGGAAACAAATTTAGCAAACATGCCACGTGCGTATGAAAGACCAGAGGGGGTAAAATAAGAAACGAAACGATCAGAGGGCATTAAAGTACAGAGCCCTTGCAAATTTAAATAAATTTGTTTCAAAATGAGCTGGTACGTTGTCCGAATTTCAGACTCCCTACTGCCGAGAAGAACTCTTAAAGATAGATCAGAAACTTCAAGAGGAAAAGAACGCAGAAGAATAATATGGCAAGACATATTTGAAAATACATGCAACCAGAGAAAAACATTTTTCAATATGGAAACCTCTAACAAAACTACTTTTTACGAAAAGTATGGTTAATTTAACCATATCATTGTCAGGGGCAAACATATTATGGTTACGTAAGTCGTCCATGGAAAAAACCACATTATGATTGCTCCTGAACATGTTATGGTTAATAATAACAAAAATATGCTTAACACTTATAAACTCATGGTTGTTTTCATCCATAGCATGTTGCTCTTAAGAAAAGAGAACATCTTTCGTTCAAATCATTGTCATTTTTAGCCATAAAATGTTTAAAGGACTAATTTAACCATAATATGGTTGTCAGTGAAAATAATATGATTAAATTAACAATAATATGTTTAAAAATTTTCGTTAAAAATAGTTTTGTCGGAGGTGACCATATTGAAAAAGGGTTTTTCTCTGCGTGTAGAGAGGATAATCATTCTCCCGTGTTTACGTTTGTTGTTCCGTCCCAAAATGTATGCATTTGTACCTAGATTATAATACCGGGTGGGCCAAAAGTCACGCCTGCGTGTAAAAAACCATGCAAAGTTTCCCTACCGAGCAACGAACCAAAGTAGTAGAATTTTACTTTTCCAATTAAAATTTAGATCGTACAAAGCTCGTATTTTATTTTTTAAAAAAGAAAGAATAAAAAACAAGTAAGAAAGTATAGTCGGCCAAGTCCGACCATATGATAGCCTACACCACAGTATTAAAAAACACATCATGCTTATATGTCCATATAAATATGGATTTATCTATGTTTATAAAAGTCATTAAAATCGGTTTAAGAGTTTGTGAGAGGCAGAAATCGCCCCCTACCTCCCCTTGTGATCCTATTTTTGAAAAACTGTATAGCTTATGTGACCATATAGATATAGATCTATCTATGTTTTGAATTTCATTAAAATCGGTTTGAGAGGCAGAAATTGGCCCTATCTCCCTTCGTGGTTCTATTTTCTAAAAAATGCATCCCTTTTGTGTCCATAAAGATATGGTTCTATGTATGTTTTAAATTTCATTCCAATCGTTTTGATAGTTTCTGAGGGGAAGAAATTCCCCCTATCTTCCCTCGTGGTCCTACGATTTGGCCCATTTTCAATAGGCTTGGTCCTTGTGCCAATAAGAACCTATGTCCCAAATTGCGACCTGTACTTTGCGCATAAGGTTACATGGACAGCCAGTCAGCCAGCCAGCCGGACATCGTTAGTTCGACTCAGAAAGTGATTCTGAGTCGATCGGTATACTTTAAGGTGGGTCTAGGACCAATATTTTAAGACGTTACACACATCAGCACAAATGCATAATACCCTCTCCACTATTGTGGTGTGGGTATAATAAAATAATAAACAAAAAAGTTATTCAATGAATACACGCATGCGTGACTTTTGGCCCACCCTGTAGTTATATGCACTTTATTAATAAAAGAGCTTTTCGTTTGGAGTAGTCTTGCTTGCGACAACGTGATATTATAGGCTGGTTTCCACATACATATATTAACAAGTATCGCCCTTAAATCAGAAAATTCAGAACATGGATTTGGGTCGATTGGTCTTAAATTGGTTGAGAATCCTCCTGGAATACATGAGCTTTTAACACAATTAGGTCCAATTAAAAGAACATTTGCTAAGTAATAAAAATAAACAAAATCAGACTGTAAGTAAATATCAAAATCCCGGGTTTAAGAAAAAAATATTTAAATTTTCGATTGGACGACATCTCGTTTAAGGCCGGCTTACACTATCATATATATCTTGTGTATTTTGACCAAAATGCCTGATCTGAGTCTGGGTTTACACTTTGAAATATTTCTTTCAGAAAGTTTGAGTTTATTTGTGAGAGGGGAGAACATAGCAGTATGTTCTCTACCTCTCTCACTTATAAACTAAGACTTTCTGAAAGAATACTTTCATAGTGTGAACACAGACTTATTATTATTAGAAAATTTGCAAAAAACAATAACAACTTATCATCACAGGGTTGTATTTTCCTTAAAATACGTAAGACTTATATGAAAGTGTAAAGAACACTTTAATAAAATCCGTTATTTAGGTTGGACAAAACTTCAGAGATTTAAAAGAATTGTTTTTTTTTTTTAAATTGATTTTAATAATTATTTTTGCAAAGATATTTTTTTAACTAAAAATTTAAACATCTGCGAATGAATTACAGTTAAATAAAGTAAAAATTATATGAAAACAAATAAAAAAGATAATCCATTCTTTAAAATCTCTGGCACATTAATGTATGAAAAGGCGCTGACTAATAACTGTATTAATACGTATTTTTAAATGTGGAATTGTTAGAACATAGAAAAATGGGTTAAAGTTTTAAATCACATTTAATATTTTTTTTTTTTTTTTTAACACAAAATAGACAAAAGAACACAAACAGAGAGAAACGAAACATAAGAAACGCGTTATTAGTGTTTTTATTTTATTTCTTTTTTGCGTTGTATTTTAGAATTGATATTGTGGAATACCTTGACTTTCGATACGTTTTCTTTTGCGTGATATGTAATTCTTAAGGAATTGCTTGGATTTTTGGGTATTCGTTGAGGAATTGTTAAAGCTGGCATCTTTGTTAGACATGGGTACACAATATGTTCTGCAATAAGCAGGTGGTTTATTGCCTTTACGCTCAGGTGGTACTAAATTCGTAACGTTATCATGTTTGGATAATGTGGTGGTTGCGTTTGAGTGTAATTTTTGGTGTATTTTTTTACATATAAAGTATTTTTTTTTTTTTTTGGGTAATTTATTTGGAAATAAGGTTGTTGTTATGAATTGAATAAAAATTATGTACATACATAAAAAGTATTTAAGAAATGTTTTTGTTGACTTACAGAAATAAACAGCTAAATATTGAGTTTCCTCGACCATGGTTTCCAACATTTGTCTGGTAATCAATTCAATGCGATCTTCAGTCTTTTGAGTGATGAGCCACTGTAAGACCTCTTCTTCCTCTTGCAGTTCACCTGAAATTGAACAAAATATGTATTCGATTAATGTAATGCAACAATTACAATTATTTAACGTTTGTGCGTGCCTTCGAATACATTTGGTATGCCGCTTTCAAAATACACCAGAGCCGGATAGTCGTGGACACCGTAACCATCTGCTACCGAAAAGTCTTTGGTTTTTACAAACTTAATGCCATGTTTGTCACAGTCATCATCAATGTTCTCCAATTCCTCCAGCACTTTGGTACAAGTTTCACAGCCATCATGATCTGATGAGAAAGTTGTGTAAGAAAATTTAATAAGAATGGAATTCTGAACAAAACATCTTAGAAGAACACGGAAGCAATAGAAACACAAAATTAACAACAAATAAAAGCAAAACTAAATAACGAAGAGAGAGAGAGAGAAAGAAATTAAAATGTTTGGTTAAGTGTTCTGGAGGAATGTTAAATCATCCAAAAAGGGACGTGTTTAAATTTAAAAATAGTTCAAAAAAAGAGGGGTTGGTTGGTGTCAGCACTAGAAACATTGGAAATACATCTCGAATTCTCAGTGCAGGGGAGGGGTGGGGGAGTTGATGGCAATTGATCTAGAACTAGAGGTTTGAGTATTTTATTGTTGCTTATAATACTGGTGCAAAAATGGGTGGTAGGTGGACATTTTTCAGGGTATTCAAAACAAAAACGCCACTTAACAACAACATCATCATGAGATTTTTTTTTGTTTTATTTCATAATCAGTACCCTCTTCGTGTTGCTTTGATGTAACGGGTGCTGATGGTTCACCGGCTGCTGCTCCCTCGGCACCAGCATCTCCTCCCTCTCCTTCTGCTCCTGTGGCACCAAAAGCAGCTTCGGCTGCCCCCGCTCCAGGATCTTGTGACTGCTGTTCTTTTTCTTTCTTTAGTCTGGCCTTACGTGCCGCTTTTGAATTGCAGATGTCACACTGTGTTTTGTTCCCTACATAATTTTTGGGTGTGCGATTGATTTGGGTTTATTTGTTCATTGGAAGTGGCAATATGTAGTAGAGTTTTTTTGGTATTTAGTTTTTGTTGTTTTTTATAGATTTAAATTGGTTTTTGAAAAATAAAATAGAAATAATTTTAAAGAAGGCTTCAGCAGCTAAATTAAAACAAAAAATCTGAACACAATTTTATTTTAGTTTTTCTTGGTTAGTCACACGTTAAAAGTTGTTCTTGAAATAATAAATAGAGCTGATTATAGATTATTCTTAGAATTGGTTAATAAATTTCTGTATTTGATTAAAGTAAATGTTTATTAATATTTTATTATTTACTAAATGTTTTTTGCTGTAACCTTTTTGCGCAAAAGTGTAACATTGAATAATGGAAAATGTAAAAATAGGCAACCATTTTAATAAAACTTCTGTTACTTTCGAAAAATATCCTGGAAAGTATTCCAGAAACATCGAGGGGTTTGTAATAAGTATTTTCCATAAAAATAGCAAAGTTTCGCCAAAATTCTTTTAATGAGGGTCCTACACGTCGCAACTGGTCGTACAATTGAGTTGGTTAAACGAGTTGAAAAAGTCGAAAAAGCTAAGTTTTTTATTTAACCACTGACCAGCTCTAACATAACAATTGGTTGTACAACTTGAAACAGTTGTACACTAAGTCGCAACGTGTAGGGGCCGCATAGGAAAGCAAATTTCTATTAAAGATATGAAAATTTTTCTATTAAAAAACTAAAAATAAAACAAAAAGAAATTTAATTGAAGAAGGCCCTTTTAAAAAATAAGTTTTTAAATATTTTTTTTAATAAAAAACGGAAAAATTTCTATAAAAAAGGAAATTTTTGAAAGAAGGTACTTTAAGCAAAATGCCCCAACAACATTTAACATTATCTATGTCACCAAAACGATCACAGCTTGTTAATAAATTGTTTTTGTGAAAACAACAAGAAACATTTTTTGGGAGAAACTTACAAAAATAGACTGCAATGGAACCAGACTCTTCAATTAAATTTATTAATTTTTCGCCTTCAAGATCTTCAATAACATCTCCACTTGGATCCTTTTGCGTGAGTAACCAAGTGAGGATTTGTTCTTCTTCATAAAGATCTCCTGAAATTACAAAAATAAATAATAAGAAAAAGCTTAAGAATTAAAATATCAAATAAAACGAACCGGCGTAAATGACTGGTTCCTTAGACGATGGCTTGAAGAAAACAATGGCGGGCAAAGCAAACACACCCATTTCCTTGGCCATTAGCTTGTCATCAATTTTAACGAAATCAATGCCCGCCTTATCGGCCTCATCGTCAATGTGTTCCACCTCAACTAAAACTCGAGGACACTGCTTGCAATCTTCACTATCTATAAAGGGGCAATAAGTTGTTCGATACAATATTAAATTTCAGTGTTGGTGAAAAAAGGTACTTTTTTGAATATATTTTTTACTAAAGTACCAAATCTTTTAATATTTTTTTTTAATAAATATACCTTTTCAAAAGAGATATTGTAAATTTTCTTTAAACATCACCACTTTAAAAAATCTTAAAGTTCTTACAGTTTCTTCACAGGAAATGTCTCTTAAAAGGTACTTTTTATTTTAAATGCGAAGAAGAATAGGTAAATGCTTTTAAGAGACATTCCCTTTTAAGAAAGTGTAAGTACTTTTAGATTTTAAGAAAAATTACTTTTTAAGAATAAATACTTTTAAAAAAGCTTCCCCTGTATAAAATGTATATTTAAGAAAAAGTACTTTCTTAAGAAAAAATACTATTTTAGGAAAAGTAAGTTGTAGGAAATCAGACTTTTTAAGGTCATAGACTTTTTAAAAAAGGGGGTTTAAAAGAAACATCTTTAAAAATATTTCAAAAAACCTTTCTTAAGGTATGTTCGCACTTAACAAGCGTTTGACTAAGAAAATTCGAAAAAATGTCACTCCTTATTTGATATACTTGCCCTTCGAAAAAAATCAGATGTAATTAATAAACTGTTAAATGCTGTATGGTCGAGAAAACATAATGCAATTAATAGCTTAAGTTATTTTTCGAAATTAACTTTTTAAAATGTGTTCTTTTTAATGGAATGGGATGCTCCTAGATGGGTCAATTGTATGACCAACCCCATTTTATTATTTATTAAATTCAATAAACTAAACCGTTTTTGAGTTACGCGAATATATGCAGTGCAACCTTCTACATTTTCGAAATAACGGTATACCTTGATAACAAGAGCTAACCTAAAAAAACGGTTGACATCACTGGATTCAACGCGCCCCAGTTAGGTTCAAATGCCAGGTGCTCGGCATGACTGTTGTTTGCAACTAGCACAGTGTACCTATTGCTCAAAATTACAATATTAAAATTCTATTTTAAGATTATTTTTTAAAGGTTGCGAAAGAAAAAAAATTATATCTTAAAAAAAACACCTCCTTCAAAGTTTCAGGATTTTTAAAGAACAAATAAAAATAAATAGGTTTTTGACTAAGTCCGTTTTAAAATTTAGTATTTTTCAGATATTACATTTTTCAAAAAGAAAACATTTTTTTTATTTAATATATAGTTTGTAGCCCAAAGTATTCTCATTAAAATCATCTTCGTATGTAAAGTAGTTTTCAAGATATTGAAGAAATAAACTCAACATATTCGGCTAATTCGACGAAATTATGACATTTTGAATATGACAAAAAAATTATTTAATTTTTTTCGTTCATATATGTTCCTCATAAGATAAAAGGAAACATCTCAACAAATTTCATTAAAATCGAAAGGGGTCGTGTCCCACACTGAAAGAATTTTCATCGCAATACCAATGAATTTTGACATTAATCCCATGAAAAATTGCATTAAAAAGGAACCTATGCAGCGCTTCGTTGGATCAATGATTCTATGAATATTATTCATTGGATGAATACTTTCAATAGAGTAAAAAAAATTTTTTTTTTATTTTTTTTAATTATTTTTTTTTCATCTTGGTTTAATATTAACTTTATTTTATTTTTTATTTTTTTTCTGTCTCTGGCGGGATTCGATCCGCCAACCTCGGTGCTGATAGACTAGCTCACTACCAGCTAGTCTACTGGGGCAGTGTAGATTTTGGATAAAAAAACTATGTTTTTTACTCAATTAAGAGCGTAAATATGAGATTAAATTGTCCATAATAACAATAACAACGTTGATTGAAAGTGGATTGAAAGTTTTTGTTTCATTACTATAATGACATTTTTGGCGCTGCGAAATATGGCCCCAGGAAATATGGCCCAAAAAAAAAATGAAAATTTATCCCAAATTTGGGGCTTTTTTCATAATGCAATATGGCCCCATTTTTTTAATGAAAAATTACCCCAAAAAAAATGAAAAATAACCCTAAAAATAAAATGAAATATGACCCTGAATTTGGGGTTATTCTTCATTATGAAAAATCACCCCAAAATTTATAATGAATTTTAACCCCAAAAAAGACACAAAGAAAGTTACATTAAACATTTTCGGTGCAGTTCTTATGCCCGAAACTAAAAATCACAAATTTAGAAACCCGATTTCAAAATCCGGATAATTATACAGTTTTGGTTTTAAAAATCGTACGATTGATAGCATGGTTGGGCTTTCGGCCATGCGCAAGGATTTTTTTCTCTATGGTATAACGAAAACTGGTTTTGCTTACTAAAGCTTAACGTTATAGACGGCCTGCGGGCTGGCGCAAGGATTTTCTCTTCTATGGTATAACGAATACTGGCTTCGCTAACTAAAGCTTAACTACATAGCCGGCCTTCGGCCGGGCGCAAGGGTTTTCTTTTCTATGGTATAACGAACTCTGGCTTCGCTCAGTAAAGCTTCTCTTTATAGCCGGCCTTGGGCCGCGCTCAATGATTTTTTCCTCTTTGGCATAACAAACACCGGCTTCGCTAACTAAAGCATCTCTGAATAACCGGTAAGGCCTTTCTCTACTTTGGAATTCGGGTTTTTTAAACTATCCCTAGAAACTTTTACATAGAATTTTATAAAATTTGTGTAAAAATGTTTGGGGTGATTTTTCATTTCTTAAAATTTGCATTTTTTATTAATATGTAGACGAAAAATAGCCCCAAAGTAAAAATTATGATTTTATTTGGGTCCATTTTTCATTCCTTGATATTGGGGTCATTCCACTTAAAATGCAAAAACACCCTAACGAAAAAATTAAAAAAAACCCCAAAAAAAAACAAAAAAATTGCGCCAAAATTGCGTGTTGTTGTGTTTCATGTAAAATTTTGGGGCCGTTTTTCATTTTACTTTTGGGGCCATATTTCCTGGGGTCATTTTGCGCACCGCCGACATTTTTATTGTCATAATGAAAATTTAAATTTATGAAGGCAATTATTGAAATATGTGGCTTTTGTAAAAGATTTTTTGATTTCATAAATTTAATGGCATACATGTAACATTAGATGTTCGAAATTATTAAATCTTAAATTTTTTAATTAAAAATTAAACATTTTTTTAAGGAAACTACAGTTTTGTATTAATTTATGAATATAGTTATGTTTGTATATTGTTTTTTTATGTTCCCAATTAAAATTTTTCATAATGCAATATGGCCCCATTTTTTTAATGAAAAATTACCCCAAAAAAATGAAAAATAACCCTAAAAATTAAATGAAATATGACCCTAAATTTGGGGTTATTCTTCATTATGAAAAATCACCTCAAAATTTATAATGAATTTTAACCCCAAAAAAGAACACAAAGAATGTGACATTAAACATTTTCGGCGGAGTTCATATGCCCAAAACTAAAAATCCCAAATTTAGAATCCCGATTTCAAAATCCGGATAATTATAAAGTTTTGGTTTTTAAAATCGTACGATTGATAGCACGGTTGGGCGTTCGGCCATGCACAAGGATTTTTTTCTCTATGGTATAACGAACACTTGCTTTGCTTACTAAAGCTCTACGTTATAGCCGGCCTTCGGCCGGGCGCAAGGATTTTTTTCTCTATGGTATAACGAACACTGGCTTCGCTAACTAAAGCTTCTCTGTATAGCCGGCCTTCGGCCGGGTGAAAGGATTTTCTTCTCTTTGGTATAACGAACACTGGCTTCGCTCACTAAAGCTTCACTACATAGCCGGCCTTTGGCCGGCCGCAAGGATTTTCTTTTCTATGGTATAACGAACTCTTCTCGTAATAGCCGGCCTTCGGCCGTGCTCAAGGATTTTTTCCTCTATGGTATAACAAACACCGGCTTCGCTAACTAAAGCATCTCTGCATAACCGGCAAGAATTTTCTCTACTTTGGTATGAGAATTCGGGGTTTTTATGTTATCCCAAGAAACTTTTACATAGAATTTTATATAAATTTGTGTAAAAATGTTTGGGGTAATTTTTCATTTCTTTAAACTTGCATTTTTTATTAGTAGATGAAAAATAGCCCCCAAGTGAAAATTGTGATTTTATTTGGGGCCATTTTTCATTCCTTGATATTGGGGTCATTTTTCATTCCACTTAAAATGCAAAAACACCCTAACGAAAAAATGAAAAATAACCCAAAAAAAAAAAACAAAAAAATTGCGCCAAAATTGCGTGTTGTTGTGTCTCATGTAAAATTTTGGGGCCGTTTTTCATTTTCCTTTTGGGGCCATATTTCCTGGGGTCATTTTGCGCACCGCCAAAATTTTTTGTTTAACTTGGACAAACTTAAGTTTTCATATATCCAATGAAAATTTTTAACGTAATTACGAAATCCAATGAAGCGATTTTTACGAAAATATTTCATTATAACTATGAAATTCCATTTAGACAATGAAAATTTTCATTTACCCAAGGAAATTTTTTTTATGAAAATGATTCATTAAATATATGAAGCATTTTCTTTCAGTGCACTGTTGGTCGATTTGACATGGAATTACCCATATACGTAGATATTTTTTTACAAATGTTTGGCCTCAAGCTCGAAAAAACTTTTTATTTTATATAAAAAAGGTCGAAGGAATAAAATTTAATTTTATTAAATCAATATGATAAAAAAATCTCAAAATATAGCGAAAATACCATAAGTGGAGCGAAACCCGGATTTTTTAAACTTCAGTTTAAGATTTATCAGAAAAGAAACAAGATTTATTTTAAAGGACTTTCATTTTATTACTTTCAGAGGACGTATCTATAAATAAGGATTAATTTGCTCAGTTATTGCATCTCAAATATGGTGAAAAACAGAGGTATTTTTAAACTTAAAGCGAAGATATCGCGAAAACCTGTTGTGATGGAGAAACTCTTAGTACAACGCAACTGAATCCTTTAGAAACTCATACTCTGGTCAATGGATTAAAAATTTGTTGGCCTGTTTAATCACCTCTTAAAGGGGTGTTTTAAGACGTTGCATATATCAAGCCCAATGTTATTTAAAATTATATTTTAAAGAATTTTACAGAAAGCTACATCAATAAAACGTTTATGCAAAATTTTCTGCGACATGTTATTTGAAAAGAAGATATCTTTCCTACTATTTCTCCGGCAGTGTATATAATGTGGGTTATAATGGGTGATTTTTAAGCTATTATCTTTTTGGCAACACTGGCTTAAACAGCTGACGCACGTTTCGTGTTTTGTTTCACTGTCAAACGTCTCCAGTTTGGTCTATAATTTAACCATGAATCGGCTTACAAACGAACAACGCTTGCAAATTATTGAATTTTTTTTATCAAAATGCGTGCTCTGTTAAGAAAGTTCATCGCGCGCTTCTTGTGTTCAACTACGAAGCAAATTTTTGGCTCAATGGGTACGTTAATAAGCAGAACTGTCGATTTTGGAGTGAAGATCAGCCAGAAGCATTGCAAGAGCTAAAAATGTATCCAGAAAAAGTCACAGTTTGGTGCGATTTATGGTCTGGTGGCATCATTGGGCCGTACTTCTTCAAAGATGATGCGAATCGTAACGTAACTGTGAATGGTGAGCGCTACCGTGAGATGATATCCAACTTTTTTTTGCCCAAAATGCAAGAGCTTGACTTGCATGAAATGTGGTTTCAACAAGACGGCGCCACATGCCACACAGCACAGACTTATTGAGAGGCGAGTTCGGTAAACTTTTTATTTCACGTTCGGGACCGGTCAATTGGCCGCCTAGATCGTGCGATTTAACGCCTTTAGACTATTTTTTGTGGGGCTATGTTTAAGCTCATGTCTATACACACATGCCCGCTTCAATTGACGCATTGGAAGTCAACATTGAAGCATTTATTCATGAGATACCGGCCGAAATGTTGGAAAGAGTATGCCAAAATTGGACTAAGCGGATGGACGATTTGAGGCGCAGTCACGGTCAACATTTTCATTAAATAAACTTCAAACAGTAAATTATATGGACCGTACTATCAATTCAAATAAAGATTTCATGCATTTTTCTGAATTTTATCTGTTTTTTTTTTAACTTTCCTATAGCTCTTAAAAAATCACCCATTAAAAGCTATACATTTTAAATCGTTTCTTATTTTTTTACGCGATTAATATTATTATTTTTAAAGCACAAGTTTTATTTTTATAGCTTTGTAAAATTATATCCTGTAAGTGTTGGTCATTTTCTGATTCGCACGTTCGTGCTTTTTTTACAATTTATTACATAACTTTTCTCAAAATTTCGGATGCAATCGCCATGGTATTTTTTCATTGCAACACCTGCAGTATGTGCTGTAAAACCTCAATGTTGGATGGATCTCCACAGCTGGCCTATCAAAAATTTTCAACAACGTCCGATATGGACCACCGTTGACAGAGACTAAAATACCAATGTCATATTCAACAAACTGTGGGCTAACTATTCTTTCGGAGAATATATTGCACCAAATATTACACTTAAGTGGGTGTAATGATGGACTGCTCTTGGATTGCTCGCAGCCCAAATCATGGGGCCTAGTTCTGGCAGTCGTGATCGAGTAATTTAACGATTCGCAAGCAATTTTATTTCAGTCGATACTGAACGATTCGAAATTATTTTTTCAGTATTGTGAAACTCAAATTAATGCTTTACAACACCGAAAAAATAATTCCGATTCGTTTAGTACTGACTGAAAATAATTAGACATTAAATTGCTTTCGAATCGAGAAAGTACTCGATCACGACTGCCAGAATCAGGCCCCTGTAGTTTTGCTTATTGACTTTTGTTGTTAAACTGTGCAAAGCAATGGACAAAGAAAAAATAAGAATAAAACACGAAATACAGTCATTTTGAATGAAATTAGAAGGTTTGCTTGCAAAAAATTTACTTGTATTAAAAAAATTTTGTGGTGAAATCAGTGTTCGGATAAAAAACAGAACATTATTTAGCGTTCGGCTCACACACCCAGGAACGATATCTACAATTTCAGTGTTTGTGCAGATGAACACAACCCTTAATACTGTTCGTAACAATTTTCAAAAAAACGTTAAAAAACAGAACAATTGTAGTGATACTGTAGACAAACATTTAATTTTAATGGTCTGTAGTGTTTCTTTTTTTACATTGATAAAGAAATGAACAAACAAAAAATTTTAGCAACGACCGCAGTACGAACAGCTTGTGTGTGTATTGGGTATATGTTTTGTTTGTGTAAAACAATTTTGCTGGCTTTTTGTTTTTTTTTTTCATTAATGAGCTGAACCGAACACAATGAAAACCGAACGGAATTTAATGTTATTATCTTTTGTTGAGTAGGATAAGAACAATATTATTTTTTTGTGTTCGAAAGATGCCAAACTGATAAATTTTATTTTTATACCCACACCACAATAGTGGAGAGGGTATAATGCATTTGTGCTGATGTGTGTAACGCCTTAAAATATTGGTCCTAGACCCACCTTAAAGTATACCGATCGTCTTAGAATCACTTTCTGAGTCGAACTAACGATGTCCGTCCGGCTGGCAGGCAGGCTGGCTGGCTGGTTGGCTGTCCATGTAACCTTGTGCGCAAAGTACAGGTCGCAATTCTGGAGATAGTTTGATGAAATTTGGGTCATAGGTTCCTCTTGGCACAAGGACCAAGCCTATTGAAAATGGGCCAAATCGTAGGACCACGGAAATTTCTTCCTCTCAGAAACTATCAAACCGATTTCAATGAAATTTAAAACCTAGATAGAACCATATCTATATGGACACAAAATGCATGCTTCCTTTTTTTAAAAAATAGGTCCACGAGGGGAGATAGGGGCAATTTCTGCCTCTAAAACCGATTTTAATGAAATTTAAAACATAGATAGATCCATATCTATATGGACACATTAGCTATAACGTTTTTCAAAAATAGGACCACAAGGGGAGGTAGGGGGCAATTTCTGCCTCTCATAAACTTTCAAACCGATTTTCATGAAGTTTAAAAGCATAGATAAATCTATATTTATATGGACACATAAGCATGATGTGTTTTCAAATACTGTGGTGTAGGGTATCATATGGTCGGGCTTGACCGACTATACTTTCTTACTTGTTTTTAATGATTTACGACACAAACACTATTAGCGTTTGTGTTTTCCACAAATCTACCGAACCGAACACTAAGAGGCGATATTTAGTGTTTATTTTCGAACTCTGGGTGAAATTACACAAAAATTTTATGATCCAAAAATAGTGCAAAAAAATAATTTTGTGCTAATTTTTAGATAACAACACAGAAATTGGCAACGCTGGAATGAGAAGTTAAAGCTGGAGGTCCATACCACGCTTTACTCGCTTTTTCGCAGCATACGCAGCTGTCAAAAAAGTAGGATCTGTGTAGTAATAATATAGTAAGTTACATGCACAAAAGCGTAGATGCCTGGAGGCGAAAAGTAGGTTTACTTTCTACTTTTGTAAGCGTCATAAGAAGCTTTCGAACAAATCAGCTGACCTTGACAAATAAAATTTTATTTTAACTTGTGCTGCTGCTGCATAAAAAGCGTTGCATGTAACTTGAAACGAAAAACGCAAGTAAGGTTAGAAAGGCATGCCCTGCGTAGAGGCGAAAACGCGTGGTATTGACCTCCAGCTTAAGCACATTTCCAAGCCGAATTTATATATCCTTACAACGAGTACAACAACAATAAAAACAACATTGTATTTCTATTGTTGCTATAGATGGTCGATACGTCAAAAACCTTTGACATTTTTCTATCTAAGGGTGTGTATGAAACGGTAGCAAAGTACTCATGGAAGTAAAATTTTGACACTATTGAGGTGAATAAAATTTCACTAGCCCAAGGGGCTAGTATAAATTTTGACATTAGTGTAGAAATTTTTGACAACCACAAAATTATTTTTTTCATCAAATTTGTTTAAACAAAATAAAAAAATAATATGGAAGCAGGACCAGCGGCAAAAAAATTAAAAAGAATTATACAAGATGTAAGTATTTAAATATGTATAAGCTTTTTTGACCACACTTTTTGTAAAAAATTGTTAATATATCAGAACGAATTCATCAAATAGTTGGGATGATCACATATCCAACAGAATTAAAATGATTATTGGTAAACGTTTGTTTAATGTATTCATTTTCACAAAACTATTAGTAATTGTTTTTTTCTTTATGTCAAAATTTTACGTTTTCAAAAATGTTACAATTTCACACAGCACAAATATGAAAATTTTCTACCACAAACAAATTTCATTTCACCATAGAACTTTGCTACCGTTTCAAACACACCCTTAGTAAGAAAAAAGTAGCTCAGTGTTTTTAACGCCACCATAAAAATAAATTTGCCTTCACATTTCTCACTAACGCAATCCTAGTTTTAACGTTGGGTCTTCACCTGATAATTTTTTGTCATAATAAACGTAAAATAAATTTAAAAAAAAAATGCTGACATACCAAAGTCTATTGACGTTTGGTATGACAAAAATATGTCAGGTCAACCCCCATGTACGACCTACTCAACAAAGCCGCAGTGTAACCTTTGATATCATTTGCTATCAAGTTCATTTCTCAAACCATTTTTAATTATTTGATTTTAACATTTGAGTTCAAATTGATAATGAATTTAATAAAAACATTTGACAAAAAATGTTTTATCAATTCGATATCAAATTGTTATCAAATGTTTTTCTCAAATTAAAATAAACTTGGAATGAGTAAGTGGCTTAAATGTGATTTGCAATTAGGGTTCCCAACTTTTTTTGTTGCAATTAAAGTACATTGATTATTAAAGGTTAAGAAAAAAAAGTACACAGTATAAATATAAAGTACAATTATTTTATTTTTATTGGTTTATTTAAAAACGTTTTTTACTGCTTTTCGCGAGTTTTATCAAACAATTACACTGTGCTAGAATTTGACACTTTTCTTGAGACAAGCCGCGCAACTGGCTCTTTAAACCAATTTGGGTACGCTGAATCCAATACCGGTTCAAAAACGGTTTAGTTTAATGAAATAACTAAAGAAAAAACGAAAATCCGCAATAAATTTCCTTAAGACGTTAAATTTTTTTCTAACTTCCGCAGCCGCTTTATAAACATAATTTTTTTTGGCAACAAAAATAATTTTTTGCAACATTTCGAAATTTTTGTTTGTTAAAAATGTATAAAAATTCCAGACATATAAAAAACATAGCTTCAAACAAAACAAGCCATAAATGATTAAAATCTGTTAACAACTTTTGATTTTATACACAAAAATCGAAAAATTTTAATTAATTTACAAATTTCATAAAACGCAATCTTTGTATGGGAGCCTCCTTAAGAAGTGGTGATAAGGGGCAATTATGTCTCCAGAAATTGTTAAGGCTACTCCTTTGCATTCATGGTACGTTTTCTTCAATATATAGTTCTAGTCAGGCAGTAATTTGAAAGAATTTTGCACTCGTGTTTTAAAAATAGGCAGCTTTTGTACTCAAACAAAACAAATAAGTGAAACAAAACAAATAAGTGAAATAGTGCTGTCAGATTATTTTTTTTCGAAAAATCGTCCTGCCAATATAAAAAAACATCAACAAATGGTCCTGACTAATATTAATTAGTTGTTCTTTAGTTTTTCTTAAAAAAAACTTGTTCAATAAGTATTATAATTTTATGACTAATAAAACCCTGACTAATATAACTTGAAACTATTTTGAATTCTAGATAAATCTAATCATGCGAAATAAAGTATTTTCGCGTACTTTATTATTCTCATAAGGTATAGAGTACAATTACTCGAAATACCGTACAATACTTTATTATAAAGTACGGTTGGCAAGCCTATTTACAATTGAAGCACAGCCGCGAATAACGTTGTAAACGCCACATTTTGCAAAAACTGTTTTTTTGCAGATAACCGTTGACCTTACTCTCTTACACAGTTTAAACATCAAATCAACCAAAACTGTGCACATTAACGCCTTCAAAACGGCGTACAAAGTGTCAGCCAGTGGAAGAACATTGCAAGTTACTAACAAAATGATGAAACCGAAATGGTTTTGCAGTGCGGAATAATGTTTTAAAAGCCTTTTGCGTAAAATTGTTTATTATCATTATTTTTAATAATAGAATAAAAATTTTTAAAACAAATATTGCTGTCTGTCAAAAAACGTTTTCTTGCTCTCCCGAAAAATTATTATTTTGTAACTTAAAACGTTATTCGCGGCTGTGCTTCAATTGACAAAAAATGACATCGTAAGTAAAGTGAATTCGTCTCAAGAAAACCTTAATTTCTTAAAAAAATATAAATTACACTACGTGACAAAATTTCAACAAAGTCGTGACCAAATGAATCTGATCTTGCATTTCAGTCACAGCATCTTTTTTAAAAACACAAATAACGGTTATTTTGGAATATCTCAAAAACTATTCTACTTTTGACAATTCTGACTTCATATTCGGATTCAGCGGAAAATTTTACATAAAGATTAGGCGTCAAATTCATTTGGTCCAAAAATTGGCACGTAGTGTTATTTGTAAAAAAATTTACTACTACGAGTAGAAATACAAAAAAAAAAAAAACAAAAACGGGAAAGTGAATAAATTATAAGTTTGTTATTAATACGATCTCGCTGCTACGTAGAGCCAAGATAATCCTCAAAATAAAAAATCACCAAATATTCCATCTTTTCAAAAGGATGAAAATAACGCTCTTTCAGCGGCAGCTTTGGTGCCAAATGTTTAGAAGTTGTATTTAAAAAAATAATAAATTGGATTAAAAAAAAAAAAATATTTTTCATTTACACACAAAAAAAATCATAGGTTAAATTACCTAAAAATATGGTATAAAATTAACTAAGCGCAAGGGTAGCATGGCAGTATCTAAGTTTCTTAGGTAATAAAACGTCCCAATAAAAAATTTTTTCATTTTGCGAAGCACTAATGGTACATTTAAAATAATAAGCGCACAATTATGCGCTACGCAATAAGACATACAGAAATGCAGTAAAGTAAGTGAAAGAACTCTCAACAACTTTAATAAAAAAAAAATAACATTTAAAGTGCTACGGCATTCCCTTACTACGAAGCAGGTTTGTAAGGGAGAGCATCAAAAATAACTGTAAAAAAAACAGTCAGTGTATTAAGCTGATCGTTACATTCAACAATTTTTATATGCGCTGAATAATGTGCTTATTGTGTCAAAAATGTATTGCTTCAAAGTGGGAACTCGCCATATAAAATTCATGTCTTCCGTAAGCGCTATGGTAAGCGAAACTTTTATGTTTCTCACTTACAAACCTGCTTCGTTGGAAGCTCCATTTTTTATTGGGGTTTAACTAAGGTAATTTCTATGTTCGAAAAAGTATCTAATAATTTTGTTAAAATTACTAAGAAACTTTGAAAATTTACCAATGATAGCAAAGTTAGTTTATATTTTTTTTAGAAAAGTTATCTAAGTTAAATTTTGTACAAAAACATAGGTATTTGGTAAATTTACTACTCTTCTTTTTTTTTTGATAAAAAAGCATTTTTAAAAAAAACTCTATACTTTTTTCAGTTACATACTTTAAATAAAATTTACAACCTTTTTAATTTTATTTATTATTTCATAATGTGTACCAATTAACTTAATGATCTACTGAAACTTTTTGCTTTGTAGTGGTGTATCAATCATAATTTTCATTAGACGTTCCTTCCTTTACAATCTTATTCTTGCCTCTTCCTTTGCAAGGAATTTGTGTTTAGTAAGGATTAAAACTAACGCTGTCTTTCAAATCCATATTGATCCAGCAAATTTTTCATCTTCAATAAAAGTAATCAATAATTATTGGTTTAATTGTTAATATATTCTGTCTTTTTTTTAAAAAGTTACTCCGCTGAACTTTTTAGATTTATGTTAATAATACTCACTTACATATGTTGTATTTTTATCCTTTATTAAATAGTTTTTAATTTAATTTTTTTAATTTTATATTTAAAAATTATAAATTCAAATTTATATTTGAATGTTTTTTTTTTCACATCTAAAAATTCCAATTGAAAAATAAACATACATACATATAATAAAAAAAATTCGAAGAAGATAGCTAACCCAATTAGTAATTTTAACAAAAATTTTAGGCAATACTTGTTGTAAAAATTACCAATTATTTAAGACAATAAAACTTGGTTCTTTTCTTTTTATATAAAAATAAATTACCTATACACGCCTTGGTAAAATTACCTAAATTATTCTTTTGTGTGTATGTTCCACATTGTAATACAATCTACATTTGAAAGCAATTTGAAAATCAAAACATTTCTCAATTTTAAAATAATTTCCCCTTTGTGTAGAGAATGTAAAGATATTTAAAAAATGTTCAAGTGTTTATCGTTGGAGTAAAGTTTTGATTTCAAATCATTTTCAATTTTAAACAACTCTCCGGGTTTGTTGGGTCCTTGACTCCATGATTGTGTTAGGCCGGGTTTTTGAGATGTGGATTAAGTTTAAACTAAGCTTAACGTAGTTTGAAACTCGGATATTTTCGGCGAAATTATTTTTTTTTTTTAATTTTTTATTAAAGACGAATAATTTAAGCAAAACAAAGCTGTTCCGTCAAAATTTTGTATACAAACTTGGTAATGGCGGCACAAATCTGTTTTCAGATTAACTAAACCTAGTTTAACTGAGATCTCAAAAACCCATCCTTAGAAAGATATATGTTAACTTTGCTGTTTTAATTTCATATGTACAGAATTTTGAGCGATATTTTTTATTTTGGTTTGAGAGAGTTTCCGTTCTAGTCAATCTTCTACAAGGTATGGTTTTGGAATGCGTTCTTTCCTTAAAAGGTACAAAAGGTATACATTGTCACCACCAGTGGAGTTCCCGGATAAGGAAATTTGGCGTGGATCCAATGGTCTGTTTGAGGGATGGGCAGTATTAACGGATGGATCCAAGATGGAAACCGGCACTAGTGCCGGTGTATATATCGCGGACACCGAGGTGAAAAGGTCATTCAGACTCCCCGATGAGTGCAGTGGCTTCCAGGCTGAGATCCTAGCGATATGGAGGGCAACGGTGCGATCGTGCCTGGTCGCTCGGTGAAGGAATGTCTTGGTGGACTCATGGAGGCATTCAATGTAAGGCTGTGTTGGGTACCTGGACACTGCATGGTTGATGATAATGAGGTGGCTGACGAACTCGCGGGGTTCCAATCTGGACTAAGCGGTAGGGGACAGGGGGGTTAAACCCCCCCTATGTTACTACTATGGGGTGATACGGGAGAAATTCCGTGATGACGTTAACCGATCCTGGAGGGACAGAACGGATTGCAGGGTGTCCAGGGCACTATGGCGCAGATTGGACGCGGGGGCAACCAGGGTTCTACTAGGATTGGATAGGGGTAGTCTTGGAACATTTATAGGGTTCTAGACGGGTCGTTGTCCTGTCAGGGCTTTTGCGGGCAGATTTCTTGTTTCTATCTATCTCATACTTCTTTTCTTTACTGTCTTTTCTTTTTTCTTTTAATTGAAGGGATTCACAATGGACCGTATTGGTCTCCGAGTGGAAGTGTGCCCTTGGGCGCATAACCCTTCTTAACCTAACCCTAACCTATTCATTAAGAACTGTTTTAAAAAAATCTTTGAACTCCAAAACAAAATTTATCATTTGCACTTAAATTAATTAAGCCATACTTACAAAATATAACTGCCAGATAATCCGATGCCTTGCGAATCTTTTCAAACATTTTACGATTTACTTGTTCTATATGATCCGTCATTTCCATATTTGCCGGACTTGTCAACCAATCCAAAACCTCCTCCTCATCATCAATATCACCGTCATAGTTAATGTATTTGCCTTTGCGGAAATATGTTATGCCAGGTGGATTGCGGAAACCATATTTCTTGGCCATTAACTTGTCATGACATTTCACAATTTGTATGCCATATTCAGAGGCCTCGTCATCGATCAATTCAATATGACGCAAAACACGTGGCGCATCAAGATCGTCTTCCTTATCTACAAAGAAATTAGTAAGATTGATTTAAGATTTTCATTTAAGAAGTTTTAAAAAACCATGACAATTTTTTTAATAAATGAAAAGAAAAAAGTTATATGGAAATTATTTTTAAGCAGTTACAGTTTTTTTTTTAGTAAATTAACGAAAAACTAACTAAAGAAGTATTAAAAAAATATCATTGAAAGTCTAGTAGTAGTAGAATTAACGTTGTTACGATTTTAAGTAGAGAAATTAGAAACTCTTGTTATTTGTAGTTTTATTTTTGTAAGAAGTAGAAGAAGATTTTCTAAAAGTTCTTTTGTGTAATTTGGCTTTGTAGCTTTTTCTCTCAGTGTAGGAATTAATTGTAAAAGTTTAAAGTTAATTTAGATTCTCAGTTACTGCGATTACTTACAAAACACAACTGCCAAAAAGTCTTTGGAGCCAATATATTCAAACAAAGTTTCACGATCGATTAATTCAATACTTTCGTCGGCTTTTTGTTCCAAAATCCATTTGAATACCTCATTTTCATCTTCGATGTTGCCTAATTTTAAAAGTTATTAACAAAGTAAAAATATTATTTTAATAAATGTTTAAATTTTTGCTCTTTAATGAAATATAAAAACTTGTTATTTTTCGACATACCTGTGGTACTGCAGTGTTTTAGAAAAACAAAAGAAAATTAAACCAATCAAAATGTTTTAGATAATTTACACCCTGTATTAGTAAGAAATGTATGGGTCGATTGCAGATGGTAACACAACTGAAGTTGCAACTCAACTTCAGTTCAGTTGCCATCCGTAATCGACACATTAGATTAAACAAAAACATGTACTATTCGGCTTAGGTTATATACAGGGTGGCGCACGAGTCGTGCTACCTACAAAAACAAAACGTAATAACTTTTTTTCTGTGTAAGCAATTGGCTTATTTTTTCTATTTGGCACGTTACTATTTAGATTAACTAAAATAAATGCTCTGAATATCGAAAAGACGAGTTGAATAGTGCAGCGGTACCATTCTTTGCAGTCCTTAATTCCCGCCCAAAAGCTAAACAGATTGCACCCATCCCAATGATCCCGAATTCAATCCTTCAGACCGCAATGAATAATTTTCCGATTAGGTGAGGCATATGCATGGATTACCATAGAGGTCATATATGGTGATTTTGACAACTAATTTTGATATATAAATATAAAAAGATATTTTTTAGAGCGAATTCGGGCGAGTCTACCTTTGAATTTGCCTTGACATTAAGGTGGTATAATTTTAGCAAAACATAGATATTTTTATAAGTATAGAAGCATGTGACCATGAACCAAACTACACCTTTTCTTATTGTCATTCATAAAGCATCAACTATAATTTAGAGCACTTCAATTATTATTCAGATTAGTCAATTAAAATTTAAATAAGTGCATTGTAATGTAAAAAGTATCAATTATAAATCAGAATGAGTCAATTGTAATTTAGAAAGCAAACAAGTGTTAATAACTATTTATTTTTATTTTATTTTAATAAAAAAAGTGCAATCATGGTGCAATAATAAAGGTGGCAGCACTACGCCAGATGACAATTTTGTTCTTGCATTGTTTGTCTAGTCTTAAGGTGCTATCAGACGGGATGTATTTTACATATGTACTGTCACTTTTCTTACCCATATGTAATTCCATATGTATGTCAAAATTTCCATTTTACATACGATTCATAATTTTTTTGCTATCACACCTGCTTATGTTTTTCCTTATGACATAACCTATAAATGTAAACAAAAGCTGACTTTTGTTTACGTTTCAAAACAAACCAGCTGTTTTGTTTATGTTTGCCACAGGAAAATAGAGCGTGTTCTAATCTAAAAAGTATTTCAACATGAATTTTACACATGCAAAATTTCATATGTATCACACGATGTGTACAACTTTTACAGATGGAAAATTTGACAGTACATATGTAAAATACATCCCGTCTGATAGCACCTTTACATGGAGTCTTCACCTGAAAACTTTGTGGCATACCAAACGTCAAAGTCCATATAAAAAAAACTTTAAAATATTTGTTAGTGTTTTTTTCATATGAAGTTTGACGATTATTATGACAAAAAATTGTCAGGTTACCCCCTATGTTATGTCAAAGTTTTGTTTATGTATATAAAAAGTCCACGTTTTGTGCTGTGATTATTGTATTTTATTAAAGCTTTTGATAATTTTAAATTAAAATAAATAAGATATTGACCACATTTAAATAAAAATTGGCTAACAATTTATTTATTGCATCACCTTCAGCGGTACGCTTTGTTTTTTCTTTAAAGTATTTTTTGACTGTTAACGTCATAATATAATAATATGGTGATATAATTTCCATTTTTGTTGAAATGTTGTATTTGTTGTTGCTGTTACACATACACTTGCAATATTATTGTAAATTATATTCGCCATATTATTTCCATTTTGTCCTATATTATGCAATAAGTAGCGAAATGGTTTCATTGTGCTGGTTCACACAGGTCAAGTTTACTTGAACAGTTTTATTTAAATTTTCTTTTGAACTTGCGTTCACGTTCATGCACAAAATTAATTTTTGTTTTCTTTTCCTTCAACTTTGTAGCTATTTATTATATTACGGATAAAAAAAGAAATGAAAAATACAAAACTGACTGGTACGGTCAAGTATGTACCCCTTTCCATTCTCTTTACCCCTCTCTCCTAAAAGCTCAAGACTTGAAGAGTCAAACTTGACCTGTGTGAACCAGCACATTCATTCAATAAAAAGGTGAACATAACCTATAGAAATAACAAAAACCGCATTGTACAATGTTACCAACACATTTCACTTTGTTTTCGTTGTGCAATAAAAATCAAAAGTCTCTTGATTGTTGCCAATATATTGTTCCACCTACCAATATCACATACACATTGGCGATATAATTGTACAATACGTAAAATTGAACAATTTTATTGCAAGTATATCGACCCCTTTGCGCGAAATTATCGTATGTTACAAAAACCAAATTTTACAGGACAGCCATTTTCCTACTTTTCTCTGTCTGCTTTGCTTGCATTATCAAAATGAATATATATATAGATTCAATTATTGGAGCAACGAAGTGGAATTCGCCTTCAATATTTTGTCAGGTGACGTCTCTTTGAATGTAGAACAAGATTCCATCAAAAACTCAATTTCCAAAAAATTGGCATATACGATAATTTCGCGTAAAGGGGTCGATATGAGCCGCTTAACGATGCCACCTGCTTATTCCACCATGAGTGCAATGATCACAAAATTTTTAGTAAATTTTCTTTATTACATTAATTGTTTTCTGACATGCAATTGACGCTCTCTGAATTAGAATTGATGCTTTCTGAATTACATGTGTAAAAACTGTTGTTGTAGGTAGATATTGTACTTGTTGTACTTATAAATCAAATAAGTGCTTACACAAAATTTATGAAACAATCACCGCAGAAAACCAATACTTTTGCTTTGATTTGCGGGTAAGTTCCGTTTGATTTCCTGACAATGCTCTGGTGAAAATTGTAACTTAATTTGGAGTTGAATTATTTTTTACTTTGGTGAATTAAAAGTTGTCATTATTTTATCGGGCGGCAACTGTGTGTTTTTTTACCTTTCACTACAGGTGGGGAGGGTATACATTAAGGCAATAACTTTTCACACTTTTTGCGAACATCACAAACGGCATAGTATAGTCGTGTAGAAAATTAAAAGTTATTAATAAAAAATATGATCATTTTTCGGAATGTTAAAAAAGTTCACGCAGGGATAGGGTTGAAGTTTGAAAACAACCATTTTTATTTCACGGAAATTTTAAAAATATTCACCTAATATTTGTATATATTCCTAAACGTATCACTAAAATGCTATTTTGGAATTTACCCACTGCTTTAGATTTAAAAATTTTTCTACGGTTTACAATTCATCGCGGTTCAAAATTTTTTGGAAGGTTTTAGAAATTTGCTTCCCTGCGTGAGGTTTTTTTCGCAAAACGACGGGAGACAGGTGTTTTCATTACTAAAACATTCTTGGCCAGTACGTGTTACATGCCAAAAATTTGGTTATAGCCCTAGTATACATATTGTTACGTTTTTCCTTTAATAAACGCGTTTGAGTTCTTTTAATTGCAAATCCGAATAAAAACACACACTTATTCAACTTAACAAACTTTATTGAAAATTAATTATTTTGTTCACAATTGTTTTAGTTACGAACAGAACCGTTTTTCAAAACAGACTAAACTAATTTTACATGAGTCACCCCTTTTTATATTTCATAATTATTTCTAGATTTTTCCTGAACCTTCCCGTAAAAACTATTTATTATGTTCTATAACCATTTCTAGAAATTACTGGGAAATTTATATAGGAATTATTTTTAAAATAACAGTTGTGTTGAAAATTATACATGACAATTTTAAGTAACATAAAACTATGACTTACAAGATAACTTATAACTATAACTATAAATAATTCTTAGATAATTTAACTTTCGTAACACTGCCCTCCACTTAAGCCTGTTCGTCCCGAATAGGCTCAGATTCTCCTTTTCCATAATGGGCTAGTCGTTCTAGATGTACCACTTTCATTTTTGATCTTGGGCTCTTATATTTCTGGATCCGATACACCACGTCATTCAATTTCTTTATTACTTTATATGGGCCATCCCAATGAGTCTGCAGCTTTGGAGATAGTCCTTTCTTTCGTTGCGGATTAAAAAGTAAAACCAACTGGCCCTCTTTGAAACCTTCCGAATTTGCCGCTCGATCGTATCTGGCTTTCATCTTGTCGCTGGACAGCTTAATCCGACTTCGCACGAACTCATGAAGTTCATTAAGGTCATCTTGTTCCTGTGAGGTAGAGCCTTCATTGTTGTCATCTGTTGGTCCAGGCTAAACACCAAATTCTAAATCTCCAGGTAGTCTGAGCTCCGTTCCAAAGACAATTTTGGCAGGTGTACGAGAGGTGGAGTTGTGAACAGCTGATCTATATGCCAACAAAAACTTCGGAATGTGTTCATCCCAGTCTTTCTGATGTGTGCTTACTACTTTACGCAAGTGCTCCTCTAGTGTGCGGTTAAATCTTTCGACCATACCATCGGATTGTGGATGCAAAGGAGTTGTTCTAGTTTTTCTTATTCCGTATAATTCACACATTTCTTTGAACACACCAGATTCAAAATTTCTGCCTTGGTCGGAGTGTAATTCTATTGGAACTCCGTAGCGGCACACCCAGTTATTCAAAAATACGTCCACAACGGTTCTAGCTTCTTGATTTGGGATGGCATACACCTCTGGCCATTTACTAAAGTAATCGATAACTACTAACACATAACGGTTGCCGGCATCACTCACAGGAAAAGGTCCGGCTATATCCATTGCGATTCGCTCAAATGGGGCACCCGAATTGTACTGTTGAAGCGGTCCCCGACTTCTCCTTGTTGGTCCTTTGGCGGCAATGCATTGGGTGCAATTTGATATCCAATCGGCCACAGCTTGTTGGCACCCAACCCAGTAGAAACGTTGTTTTAATTTTTCTAATGTTTTTGTTACGCCAAGATGGCCACCACTTGGACCATTATGGAATTCATTTAGAACTTCATGTACTTTTGACGATGGCACCACAATGAGGTTACGAACTGATTTTCCATCGGCACTTTCCCATGCTCGGTACAGGCAGCCATTTATCAACTGTAGGCTGTTCCATAGGGCCCAGTATGCTTTTGTTAGCGGACTTTCAGATGATATTTCGTTTCGATTCGACCTTCTGCCTTCTTCTTTGGCCTTCATAATTTTCTCTAATATAGGGTCAGCTTTCTGTGCCATTGACCAGTCTTCGTTGGACTCTATATGCAGTAGGCGAACTTCACAGTTGTATTCCTTTCCTTCAGCCTTTACACAATGCTTGCATTCCAGTTTGCAGGGTTGTCTTGACAGAGCATCCGCGTTGCCATGTTTTCCACCTTTTCTGTGCTCAATGGTAAAATTATAACTTTGTAGGCGCTCAATCCAGCGAGCTATCTGACCTTCCGGATTCTTGAATTGCAGCAACCACCTGAGTGCAGAATGGTCCGTTCTTAACTCAAAATGTTGACCATACAAATACTTGTGAAAATGTTTTACGCACTCTAGTACTGCCAGGAGCTCCCTTCGCGTTACGCAGTAATTTCTCTCAGGCTTCGAAAGTATTCGGCTGTAATAGCCCACGACTCGCTCTACACCATTGACCACTTGGGAAAGCACACCTCCAACTCCGTATCCGCTCGCATCGGTATCAAGCACAAATTTCTCTCCAGTAATGGGGTAAGCCAAAATTGGTGCTGAGCACAACAATTCCTTCAGTTTCTGAAATGTTGTTTCCTGTGCTTCACTCCAGATGTATTTTTGCGCCTTTTTAGTCAATTCGTGTAAACTTGCAGCAATATTTGCAAAGTTTGGTACAAAGCGCCTGTAGTATGTACATAGGCCTAGAAAACTGCGTAATTCATGAATATTTTTCGGGCGAGGCCAATCCATTACAGCTTTTATTTTATCATCATCCGTCGAGATGCCTTTGGAGGTTACACGATGTCCCAGGTATTTTACTTCCTTCTGGAACAGTGAGCATTTCTTAGCATTTAGTTTGAGTCCTGCCATTGATATACGTTTCATCACCTCTTCTAGGTTTTTCAGGTGCTCATCAAATGTTTTCCCCATTACAATAATGTCGTCAAGGTACACCAAACATGTCTTTCGGTGAAGACCTTTTAACACCTGCTCCATTAACCGCTCGAATGTAGCCGGAGTCCAAATGGCATCACATTAAACTGCCATAAACCATCACTTGCGCTAAACGCAGTTTTCTCCTTATCGTTTTCCGAAATTTCCACTTGCCAATAACCGCTCTGCAAATCCAATGAAGAAAACCATTCCGTTCCGGCTAACGTGTCCAGGGTATCATCAATTCTAGGCAATGGATAACTATCTTTTTTCGTGACGTCATTCAGTTTTCTGTAATCTACGCAGAATCTGGTACTTCCATCTTTCTTTTTCACCAAAACCACTGGTGAGCTCCAAGGACTTGACGATGGTTTAATAACTCCGTTCTTTTCCATTTCGCTAACCAGCTCTTTTACTTCATTTCGCTTTGCTAGAGGAATGCTTCTTGGCGCCAGTTTTATTGGCTTAGCCTCGCCCGTGTTGATTTCGTGTTTCACGACTGACGTTCTGCCTTGGTTTTGACCTTTCAAAGCGAATGCAGAGACATATTTTCTTAATAGTTGTTTGGCCTTATTTTTGCAAGGCGGTGTTAGCTTTTCGGTCCATTTCCGCACACGTTCCTCTAGTGACTCGTGGTCCTTGCCAATTCTCCTGGCTGCGCCTTGATGCTGCTCGCAATTAATTATTGCTTCTGTTGAAGTACATTGTCCAATTTTGAAGTTCTGCGTAAGGACTTTTTCAATGCTGGATAAATTTAATACTCTCACGGGAACTAGATTGTTGCTGGGTTTTACGAGGGCATGCGCTGTTACGATATCTCCTTTAACTTCTGCTGGCTCTACCACCCAAAAACTGTTGTCCTCACAATCTCCCTCCATTCGCGCCCATACTTAGGTTTCTGATTTGGGTGGCAGTTTTTCACGTTGAAGGGCGATTAGCTGTCTTACATGGGCCGTGGTTCCGTATCCAACTTCAAGGGGTATCTCCACATCACGCCAATACATAATTCGCTGACCCATATCCAATTGAATACCATGTTCAATCATGAAATCTGCGCCAATGATTACCTCGTCTACAATATCAGCCACAATAAATACGTGATGGGCGATTGCATTGGCCATACTTAATTGTGCTTTTACTTTTCCATAAACAGTGGCAGACTCGCCTGTAGCTGTTCGCAGACTTACCCCGCTCAGTGGTTGGATTGATTTTTGTATTAAATCGGGCCTTATTATAGAATGTGATGCCCCAGTATCCACAGTAAGAATGCGTTTCTGACCATTAATGTAACCATAAGCAGTAAGATTCCTGTTGCTCCTTTGCACTACTGATATAGAGATTGTGGGGCCCTCAGATGTGGAAGCTAGCCCATGCCCCGAGGTGCTAGCTATTTTTAGTTTAAAGGTGACTCTTGTGATGTGTGTTGATTAGCACGCTGATTGTTTCCTGGTGGCGAAGAAGATCTTGATCGTCTTCTAGGTGCTTTGCAGTTTCGCTGAATATGGCCAATCTTACCGCAATTATAACATTTTACTTTGTTTTTACATTGCTTCTCGTTTAAAGCTTGCATCACTGCCTCCTTTATGTCCTTTACAATATCTCTTTCTTCTTCAGCGGCAAAATCAAGTTTTCGCACCTTATACGCTTGCGGCCTTGAAATTATTCTTGCGGTTTCTTGGGCTAGGGCAAATGATACCGTTTCGGCAAATGATGGCTTCTGTGATGCACATACCGCTAGTTTCACATCAGCATCCCGTATACCGCTTACAAATGCCTCGGTCTTAAAATGATCTAGCAATGGATGACTTTCACCTGGATAGGTAAGCTGCACCAAGCGCTCAATCTCTAATGCGAAATCCTGTAGCGTCTCGTTTGCCTTTTGTACTCTTCCCCGTAATTCCATTCTGAATATTTCTTTTCTGTGTTCACCACCATACTTTCGTTGCAGTGCTACCATAATGTCATCGTAATTGTTTCTGCAACTTACTGGTACACTTTCTAGAATTTCAGCCGCAGATCCTTTTAAAGCCAGAATCAGCTCTATGGCTTTTTCTTCATTGTTCCATGCATTTTTGTTGGCAACTGTGTCAAACTGGAACTTAAAAACACTAAATGGTAAACTGCCGTCAAAACTCGGGGCCTTAATTCTACTAGAGAAACTCGAACTGGTGAAACTCGAACCGCTCCCTCTTGGCACTGAAGACTATTAACTTTAACTTCCAGATGATGTAGTTTTTCATCGAACACCGTGACTTGTGTTTTTACATCAGACAATTCCATTTCCATATCGTCCACTCTGTCGTTTATAACAGTAGAAATCTCTTGAAGCTTCTCAAGTTTTTCATTAGTAGCCTGAAGTTTCTCGTTTGTCACTCTAGAATTTTCTTGAATTTCGGCTAAGATGGTGCTTGCATTTTCCTTTACCATCTTCTCTATATTTTTAGAATTTTCTGCTACGATAGCTTTTGAATTTTCTTCCATTTTTCTAGAGGTTACAGCCGAATTTTCTTTTACCATTTCCTCCATTTTTCTAGAATTTTCTTCCATTTTTCTAGAGGTTACAGCCGAATTTTCTTTTACCATTTCCTCCATTTTTCTAGAATTTTCTTCCATTTTTCTAGAGGTTACAGCCGAATTTTCTTTTACCTAATTACCGAATTTTTTTTTACTAATTTTACATGAGTCACCCCTTTTTATATTTCATAATTATTTCTAGATTTTTCCTGAACCTTCCCGTAAAAACTATTTATTATGTTCTATAACCATTTCTAGAAATTACTGGGAAATTTATATAGGAATTATTTTTAAAATTACAGTTGTGTTGAAAATTATACATGACAATTTTAAGTAACATAAAACTATGACTTACAAGATAACTTATAACTATAACTATAAATAATTCTTAGATAATTTAACTTTCGTAACAATATGTATATAAGTTTGTCATTTAATTTGTTATTTCTAAAATATCGACTATGGTATTTAAACGATTAACGATTTTTCGATTAATTTTGGGTGATTTACTGTTTGAATAATTTAAAATTGCTTATTTCCGATTAACGAAAAATTGATGTCGATTAATCGATTAGTTGAAAATTTGTTTTTTCACAGTATGTATTAATTTGTTTCTTTAATGTAAGAAACAAGCCGGTACATTTTAAACGCCCTTTTATTGTTTCTTAATTCAGGAACATTTCCTTCGAGTAACAATTTTTTAAAAAATATAATTAATACAAAGAATGAAACCAAAGAGTTTGGGAATAATTTATTTTTAAGAATGTTTAGTACAGACTTTTACTACAATGATTCAGATGAACACGATGATTGACATTCTATCAGACCTTAACAATACTATAAAAAGTATTAAAAAATCAAAAAGAGATTTAAGTGGTATAATGGAAGACTACTAATTATTAGAAAAGACAAGAAAAAGAACAGATAAATTGGGTATGCCTTACAAGGTTTTATTTTCAATTTCTCCAGAGTCAGCAATAAGTGAAAGAATCTTTTCTAAATCAAGTTTCATTAAAAGAAAGAAATCATTTTGAACAAAAACATTTGAACTGTATACTTTTTTTAAAGATTATTTTTAATTGTGATACAATATTTTATTTTAAACGTTTTCCTCTTTTATTACATGTAGAACTTTTTGTTAAATTGTTGTTACTTTTTTAATAAAATTTTTTTGTTAAAAAATATAATTTTTGGTTAAACAACATTAAAATTATTTAATTAAGTGAAAAATATTAAATTCTTCGATAACACAGTACAACACATGATTTGCCAACTCAATTCTGTGAACTGTATGTGAAATTAGACCCAAAAAGAAGAATTTCTGCATCATTCGTTTTGTCTTCTTACCTGCGATTTGAAGTTAGTATCGATTTGAAGTTCGTACTATCGTATAGGGGAATTTATCACGTTTTAGGCCCTGTTGTTTGACATAGCTCGACAACCACTAGCCCAATTTAGTTGAAATAAATTTTAAAAAATTAAGAATTACAATTCCCTTAATCTGTTCATATATTGTTTTCCTATACAAGTAACACTTTCGAAGTTAAAAATGAATGTATGAAGGAAAAAATTATTTTTTGCCTAAAAATTTAAATTTTTTTTTTTAAAATACATAAAAAATCCAAAATGGAAAAAAGTTTCAAGTCTAGTTATTTTTTCGCAAAGTCACATAACCTATGAGCAAAATGAGACAAAGATCATAAAAATCGATGCACGCGTTTGTCATTTATTCACAATTAAGTAAATGTATGAATTTCAAAAATTTGCTCGAGATATGCACAACATTATTTGGAGAAAACATTGACACCTTTTTCATGATTCTGAGAATTAAAAAAAAAGGAATAAACAAAAGGTTATTTGATTTTTATGATTGCGGTAATAAATGTACGTGGACAATTAAACGGAAAGTGGACCTTTTTATTATTTGGGTTTTTCCGGTGGCTACCTACATATATGATTTTTTTACAGAAATTGCACCCACATTTAAGGGTGGTCATTATTTGGAAAGTTTTGCACAGTTTGAAACGTACAAGTGCTGAATCAGGTATGTAGCCAGCCGCCCTTAAAATATGCGCCCATTTATATGTACCTGGCAGTAAAATATTCAAAAATACGTAGTATTTATAGGTGTGCATTGATCGATTTTTGGCATTCAGCCAGTGCCGACGAACGCGAACAGTAAAAGTGATTTTTCTCCAGTTTTTTAAAAGTGAATAACAACAAAACATAAAATATATCAATATGGAAAACAACAAGTGCCCATATTTGGATGAATATTGTTACGTTTGTGGTCATATCGTCCGAAAAATACAGAAAAAAGATCGAAAAAATTTGTTTACTGAGCAATTCAAAACCGCGTATTGTAATTATTTCGATGAAGCAGATTTAAGTGGTGCAAATTTTACGCCGAACACAGTGTGCAACAGTTGTTATACTACCCTTCTAAAATGGATTCACGGAAAAAGTAGAAAGTTATCTTTTATGAAGCCAGTAATTTGGGTGGAAGGCACAACTGGACATGATGAATCCATGTGCTATGCATGCATAAATTTTCGTCCTGGATTAAACAGACAACAATTGAAAACAAAAGTATACACTGCTGCATTTACTGCCACACTTCCAGTGCAACGCCCTGCTGATACCGATGCACCTAAACCTCCGAGTGCGGATACTGTGTCCCTGCTAGCCGAAACCGTTTTCACCAATCCGACCGATTTGGATGATGCTGATTGGATACCCGATATTGAAAATAGTGCACCACAACCGCTACCACAAATCGAAATGGATTACATTGTGGCCAAGCTGGGACTATCACAACACGACTCCGAATGGCTGACATCATTTTTGAAGAGAAGAAAACTCACACAGCAAAATGTCAGCGCAACATCATACCGACAACGCCAAGCTGATTTTCAGAAATTTTATTCCGTTGACGAAGCAAATACGTTCACGTACTGCCATGATATCCCAGGTTTAGTGAAAAAATTGGGAATGGATTATATCGCTGGCGACTGGCGTTTATTCATCGATGGTTCAGTTACTAGTTTGAAGGCTGTGCTGCTGCACCAAAAAAATAAAAAACCATGCATTCCATTGGGATTCAGCACAACTATGAAGGAAACGTATGAAGCATTGGGCGAAATTTTGAAGAAAATCAAATACGATGAACACAAATAAAACATTTGTTGCGATCTGAAGGTGGTCAACATACTACAAGGGATTATAGAAAAGGGCGGATATCCAAAATACTTCTGCTTCCTTTGTAATTGGGATTCACGATACAAAGGAAATCAATATCAATGTAAAGATTGGAAAGGAAGAACTCCCGAGCTCAACAAACAATTAAAATTACGCAATGAACCTATGATAAAGGACCTGGATGATATTTTGTTGCCACCGCTCCACATGAAACTGGGAATAGCTGGGAAATTCGTTGAAGTGGTGGTCAAAAAAGTTAACGGCGCCTTTGACTGTTTGAAATCCATCTTTCCGAAACTCAGTGATGAGAAAATTAAAAACGGTACGTATCGTACTCTGTATTTCAATATTGTCATATCTAAATTTGTTAATTTCTATACATTCGCATTACCAATAATTTTTTCGTTTTTCTTATGTATTTAAAACAGGTATTCTCAATGGACCTGATATTCGGAAATTGATCAAAAGTGATTCTTTCACACATTTGCTTTCAGAGCATCACGACCACCAACATGCATGGAACGCATTGAAAGAAGTAATAGAAGGCGTTCTAGGAAAGAACCGTGTCCAGCGAGAAGAGATACAGCAACGAGTGGACAGGTTGCTGTTTTATTTCGAAAAAATCGGTGCATCCATGACGCTGAAATTGCATTTCTTGCACCACCACCTCGATACTTTTTTGGCACAATCACCTCAGGAAACAGACGAACAAGGAGAGAGGTTCCACCAGGTGACCATGCCATTTGAAAAGCGGTTCAAAAGCAAAAAATTGGATGCATTGCTTGCGGAGGTTTGTTGGTGGAGTTCCACAATTATGCAGTTTGAAGAAAGCACCGAAGATGAAGACATTGAAATTGGTGGACACAGTGAAAGAAACACGCCCTTGAATAGTATGTGTATCTCGGATGACGATACAGACTCAGACCATGAATATGAACAACCTACGAAGAAAACAAGATCATCAGAACCACAAGCGTCAACTTCTACAAGGATGGATATTGCCAATAATTGAAAAAATGTTCTAAATTTTGTTTTTATGCATATTATAATTGCGTATTAATTGCATTTTATTTTATTTTCATTAAGTTTTTATAAATAAAGTTTTTTTTTGCGTGATAATTTTTTAATTTATATTTTTATTTTAAGGGTGGTGGCTATAACTGATATTTGAAATTCATACCTTTACTCAATTGCGAATAAAAGCGAAACGCGTGCATCGATTTTTATGATCTTTGTCTCATTTTGCTCATAGGTTATGTGACTTTGCGAAAAAATAACTAGACTTGAAACTTTTTTCCATTTTGGATTTTTTATGTATTAAAAAAAAAAAAAATTTTAATTTTTAGGCAAAAAATAATTTTTTCCCTTCATACATTCATTTTTAACTTCGAAAGTGTTACTTGTATAGGAAAACAATATATGAACAGATTAAGGGAATTGTAATTCTTAATTTTTTAAAATTTATTTCAACTAAATTGGGCTAGTGGTTGTCGAGCTATGTCAAACAACAGGGCCTAAAACGTGATAAATTCCCCTATACGATAGTACTAACTTCAAATCGATACTAACTTCAAATCGCAGGTAAGAAGACAAAACGAATGATGCAGAAATTCTTCTTTTTGGGTCTAATTTCACATACAGTTCACAGAATTGAGTTGGCAATCAATTAACTGAAAAATGTTGTACTGTGTAATTATTCGATTAAATTTTTACCTCGATTTATTATTCGCGCGATTTATCGATTAATACAAAACATCGGTTAATTGAATACCCTAACATTGACCTTGGACCCTATAAAGGAGGTATAAATATTCTGGGTTCTTAAAAGGAACGAAGTTGATTAAACAATGTTCGTTTGTCCGCGTGTCTTTTGAAATGGATTTTTCGAAGACCCTACTGTGATTGGAACTAGAATGTGTTATATTTATGCCAACTATACTTACGTTGACCATCCGTTGTGTATAATACAGAAAATTACTGTTCAATTTTAGGGCTTTGTTGTGTGTGAAATTCACACTGTGAATTATTTTTAAGTGAAAACCCTGTAAGTGTTCTGTATTTACCCTGTAGGAAGTCAAACACATTTATAACTAACTTCAAACTGGTTTTTTTATAACCACATCTAGTTGATTAAGTGACTTTTTTCCTTGTCGACGACTCATTATTTTAACATGGGCATGTCATACACAGAAAAAATTATTGCCGAATTATTTTCAAACAAACGCTTGTTTGAAATTTTTTTTAATTTCTACAAATTTTTTTACTGATTCAATTAAAATTTTTCTTTGATTTTTATTTAACCAACAAAAATGTTGACAACCATTCAAAAATATAATACACGCGTTATTGGTTTAAAGTTTTCATAATTTTGTATGAAATATTTAACGCTTTGTAATGTTGTCGTCTTTTTGCATTTTTTTATTTGATCGTAAGCAACACTTCCTAATGTGAAATACAAGAACTACAACAAAAAACACAAACACTCTATTTTTGGCCACTTTAAAAAAGTACAACAGTAAGAGAGATGAAGAGGTTTGAAGTAAAAAAAAAAAACAAAAAAAATAGCAGGTAAAAAAACGTTTCACTCTTTTTAAACACCAGAAACAACAACAACATTATAAGAAACAAAATAAATTTTTGGTTGGTTTCAAAGTTGGTTAAAAAAAAACAAAATCCCGTATTCAATTTTTTCAAACTGTTTGCTTAAATACATCAAATACAAAAATATAATGATGACGAAAAACATATCGAGTCGGTCTGTCGCCGTTTTTGGGTTACATTTCTTCTTCATTAGCAAAGGAAAGGATACAGCAAACAGTGAGTGATGACGAAAAACATTGTGTGTTTTAAAAAAAGACTTCGTTCAAAAATTATTCCAACAAAAAACTGTGTCTCAAAGCCAGCCGGCCGCTCTGCTCTCTCTGCCATCATCTTCTAATACAGTGCCTGCTTGTGTGCGCATAATTGCTTGTGCAAAAACCTTTTTTTTTTGATTTTGAAATTTAGTATATGAATTTCAGTAAACTTTTTGTTTGATTCAGTTAAATTATTTGTTTGAAAAAATCAGTGTTTTTTTTCAATAAACAAAATGCAAATAAATTGTTTGAATATGCGAATTTGTTTATAGGACCGATTTCAGACAAAAAATTGTTTGATTCTACAAATTTTTTGTTTGAATTGGAAAAATAATTTTTTCTGTGTAGGCAGTAGTCAATTGGACATCTTTGCATAACTTTTTAACTGACTACTAACTACTTATTAATTAAAAGTATTGTCAGTTTATAATAAATTATTTAAATTTTAAATAATTTTTGTCAAAATAATATACATATGTACATATGAACCTGCATACATATGTATATCTTTATATATTTTGTTATAGAAATAATTATTTATGAAAATTTTGCATTAAACTGCCCTAAATGATGATGTATGTATAATAGTCCTGAAATAAATACGTCACATAATTGCTAGTACATATGTAAACAGATTTGTATTGATTCATTTTTTAATTATTTTAAAATGTTTGTATATATTTTTTTCATTTGACTTCATGGCATGCTTGTTTTACTTATTTTGATTTTGTTTGTGTTTTACGTGTGCCTTTTTGGTTGATATCTGCATGAGATTTAAACCAATTTGTAGTCATTTAAAAAAAAGTTAATTTATAGTTAGTGTTAAATATTTTGTCTTTGTACTGTATAATATAAAAGAACTAAAATGGATGCATTCCCAATTCATTTGACTTTTCTTCTTACTGGAAACTGGCACAATTTTCCTTTCTTTTTGTAAATTTTTTTCGGAATAATAACTTTAAAACGTGTAAAAATGTTACTTTATACCTAATTGATTCTAAAGAGCATTTTAATAATTCTGATATTTTCAGTTTCCAAGAAAGTTTTAAACAGAATTGCGAAAAAACCGATTGAACATTTTGTAAATTTCTTTTTGAAATTCAGCCAGATCGGTCCGTAAATGGCTGAGCAAAAACCCACGGCTGCCTTTAATGTTTTCCAAAAAATCTATAATTTTGACCTGAGAAAGCCTGTACTTTTATAAGGCATCTTATGGTCTATGAACTGATTTTTTTCAGCATTACCTTAAATGAACTAAGTAGAATCCCTGTAGGAAATATAACTAGTGAATCTGTACTGATTTAATACATTATACATTCACCAGTACTAGTGACTTTTTTACCACATACAATGTTATTTACTTTTAACATTTAACATGTGCGTGTCATTGAAAATCTACTACTGACGTTGGTACTATTGACTAGGTAGTTCTTTTGGGACCATATGTAGACATGGCAACAAGAGAGTCACTAGTATATTTAAAAAATCTAGTCTACACTTTTGATACTTTTTTAAAGTAGATGTCGAAATGAAAACTGTTTTTTTAACATTTAATTATTTTATTGAAAAAAAGTTAAGATACGGATTTATAACAAATTTTTCTTCTTATTAAAGACAAATATAAAAGTGTAGCCACTTCGTTGACAACGTCGCCAAAAAGTCACCAAAATAGTCGACAGAACTGGTGACTTGGAGACACTTACACCCAGGTTTCCTTCAGGGATACTAGTAGTAAAATTTAACAAAATAGGTTTATAAATGACAAAGTTATAGACAAATAGCTACTTTTTCCTTACCAATTTAATATAATTGGCTTCAATAGTGCATAAACCATTTGGGATAGAATAGGACTTTCTATATTATCTTAATTAAAAGAACACTAAATATTAAAAGTAAGCCAAATAGGTCCATTATTTCACCTTGTCCCCAGACAATTGTCATGCTGAATTTAAGGTTTTGTTATAATAGGGTTCATACAAAACAAGCTAAACTAATAAAATTGAGCTTAAATATTTGTTTGCTTTTAAAAATCCGCGAAATCGCCCAATTATTTTACCTACCACCAGCTCAAATATGTTTTTGGAATAGACATTTTGAAACCCTATGAGCCAGAGAACAATTGGTATTTCAATATAAACCACGGTAGAGGATGTATAAGATTTGACGCAGGCGAATAAAGCCCTTTTACTTGTTTTTTGTATAAAAAGAAAAGTACTTTAAGTACAGCGAAAATACACTTAAAGTATTAACATGTCTTATGCATATAATTATGGTTGCTACTCATTCCCTGCAAATAATAGGACCAGTCCAAACACGCGTGTAAAGAGCAGCCCACAAGGGACCAGGACTAGTCCAAAAGTAACCCAAATGTGTAGAAAAAACATGGTCTATTTAACATTACGATGTCCTAGGGCAGGACCTTCTTTGGACCACTAAGGAGTAGTTTTAAAACTACTCCATGGTATACTCAAGAGGATTAGTTTTGAAGTCGTTAAAAAACGAGAGTACGTCGTTAAAAAACGAAGACATGTCGTCTCACTACAATAACTTTTTAACAATGACATGGTCCATGCTTGCATTACTTCGGACCAGTCCATGGAGTAGTCCATTTTATCAAAATGGATCAGGTGGTCCAATTTTATTTGCAGGGTACTTAATTCTACTCCTACGTACAACTACTTGCACTATACACAGTTATAAGTGTTTAGTAAAACACTCATCGGTTGCTTATAGTAATTTAAACTAATATCCAAAGGTCAGGCCACACATCATACTAAAGGTATGCAGTTTGACGCCTCTATTCTTTAAAATAAAGAAAATTCTTTTGGCAAGCATCTCCCAACTCTGAATTTCCAATAGGTTAAGTTTTCTTGAGTTCAGTTGCCCCATTATATAAAATTTGCATTGTAATTTTTTGTGTGTGTAAACTAATTTTTTTCATCCATTTTAACAATCAATCTTTGAAAATAATTTAAAATATGTATGCAGTATGACACCAAGAAAACAAAGCAAAATATAATCCGTCACTGCAGTACTACCACTTTGTAAAACTGTTTAATTCTGTTTACAAATGGCAGCTTTGATTTTCCGTACAAATTCTGCATCATTGTTGAAATTTAAAAAATATGTATGCCGTTTTATTACCAACTTTTTAAACAATAAGATTTTTAGAATATATTAAACCGGCATTTAACCCACTACTTTGTTAGCGTCTCTTTTTCTTTCGTAGAAATATTATATGTCAAAGTTTATTATTTTTCATCTCATGGGTTCTCATTCACTCAGTACCCTGCACCTATAATTTTATGTTTCTAAGTTCAGTATTGTGAAAAATTCAAAAAGTACCACATCGGGAGCGGAAAAGTTAAATAAAGAAATTTAATTTCCCGTTTAACCCCTTTTTTGATACTTTTTTCTCTTTAAAGGAACATTAAATTTCAATAGTGTTGTAGAAGCCCATAATTGAATAGGCATGTATATGCCGAAACTTATGTATTTTTTTTTGCTACAATGCTGGCAACCTAACTGCAGTTGTGTTGCCATCTGTAATCGACACATAAATGTAAACAAAACAACCGCCGGATGTTCGATGTCGACTTTTTCAGAATTACTTTTATAGTGAACGTAGTTTGTTGGCATATACTTGAGGGTATAGGAATATAAGAATTGGGCGTCACTGGTCTAAAATTATCTTAAACAAACAACTTTTCCAAATAAACAGCAATTCATTTTTCATCCTTAACACATGAGTATGGATGTATATATCGTTACCTAAAACGCAAAACGCCCTATCTAACATTTTGAAAATTTTACAGGAGAAGCAAATTACTATTAAAAATGGTAATCGATAAATTGCCTTAACTTTTTATAATTTATTTTTCTTCTAATTTTATTGTAAAACCTAACAGTTGTTTTGACAATGTTGCATATTATGCAAACTGTTAGTAAGGTCTTTAAGCGCGTAGATAGGGTCGTTTGTTTTTTGTTAATAAAATCGCTAATTTTGGTTGAAAGATTCCAAAATTTATTGTGGACATTAGTGTTGATGCAATTTATCAGATTTATTGAAAAAGCCGATTTTTAATTTTTTGTTAGTTAGGGCCTTTTGCGTTTTAGGTAACGATATGTACCTTTGTGTTAACAAGCGAATCACCAGTTTTATCGGCATTAACTTGGTGGCCACACGATCAAGTTTTGCCTTTCAATTCCATTCAATTTGCAATACACTCTCACTTTTTTACTAACTTGAGGGTTACACGATCAAGTTTTGCCTATCAAGTTTTAATACACTCACACTTTTTTACCAATACACTCATACTTTTATAAATTGATACGAACTTGCCTTTAAAATTCTCTTGCCAGTGAGTGTTTCAATTTACGTTCAAGAAAAGTTTCAAGGTAAGTGAGCAAATTTTTCGTTTCTCTTTATAAATTTTTTTCTTGATGGCATCTTGAAAGTAAATTGCTCAAAAATTGAATGCAGCCTACGTCACAACTATCAATTTTTGGAAATTTTGACAAGCAGTATATGTAAAAGACTATCAAGAACAACTTGACCGTGTAACTGCAGTGTAACACACTCACAATTTTTAAATTGACCACGAGATGGCTTTTAATTTTACCTTTCCATTTGTTTGGAAATTTTCATTCAATTTAACAGCTGATTACATGTTTGTCTTTATAAATTGTTTTCTTGATGACATCTTGAAAGTAAATTGCTTACAAATTGAGTGCAGCCTACGTCACAGCTTTCAATTCATGTAAATTATGACAAGCAGTATATGCAGTGTGACCCATTTAGCATTTTCACTGCTAAATTTAGCATTATTTATTTTGATTTAGCAGCGAATTTTTCGAAAAGCATTTAGCATTTTAGTAATATTTTTTTGGCATTTTTTAATCTTAAAAATGTTATATACTGCTATTTCACAATATAACTTATCTCTTCTGTCAATCTCTATAATTGTATTTTGTCATTTATACGTTTATACAAATGTATAAATAATAGCAACCCTGTAAGCTCCAAAAAAAAAATTAAAGAAGAAATGGTAGATTTTACTACAGAAGAAATAACGATTTTAGAACAGCAATGGCAAAAGCTAAATGCATACGAATTGATGAACCAAAGTTCAACTATTGAATTCTGGATAGGTGTTTAGCATATGATGAAAACAGATCATATTCTAATGGCATTTTGACCAACACTTTGGAAATTAAGGAAAACTATTCATATAATGGTGTGTTTAATGTGTAATTAAATTTACTGAAAATGCTGTTGAATAGCCTTTTATATATTCAATGATAATTTTTGTTTTTACTTATATTTTGTATTTAATAATATATATCTCTGGCAATAAATAATAATGGCTTAAGTTGACTTCTTCAAGATCTATGAAGCAGCTAAATTCAAGTATAAAATGCCATTATTAATAAAACTATACGCATTAATATTTTAGCTTTCACAGTATAACACACAATTCATTTTAAACAAAACCCCAAATATCTCAAAACACGAAATTTCGACTTTAGCCATTATTATTTATTGCCACAGATATGTAGGTATATCGTTTCCTAAAACGCAAAAAACCCTATCTATAATTTTGAAAATTTTACAAAACACCATTTAAAATGTTAAATTTATTAATCTCCTTAAACTGTTTATAATTTATTTTTCTTCTACTTTTCTTGTAAAACCTAAAGGCCCAACATTAATATGCATAGCCTTGTTTAACCTACTGTCAAAAATTAACAAAAAATCTCCCAAATGTATATAAAAAAACAAACACAAAATCAAGAAACATTTTATTTCGTACGGTATGTGCGATCAGTTTCGTACTTTGCTTAAGCAAGTGACAGTTTCATAAAACTTAACAAACATTTTCTTTAAGTTCAATATGGTTTGCCTCATATGCTTTACATGCACATTTGCCTAACTTAAGCACATTATGGTTGCGCACTAACAGTTTTATTTTGACAGTTGACAATGTTGCATATTTTGCAAACTGTAGGTTAGGGCTTTAAGCGTTTATCATGTAATATTTTGTACATAGGGCCTTTTGTTATTTTGGTTAAAAAATCGCTAACTTTTGTCAAACTAATAAATTGTTTTTATTAAATAAATCTATGTATGTATATAATTTTTTTTATGTAAACGTCATTTTATTTTAAAGAAATATAATATTTTCAGGTAAATTAGTGTATAATTCATTCATTAAAATGATACAACTATTTAAGAGAATTTAGCATTTTTTTAGCATTTTCAAAATTTATTTTTAGCATTTTTAGCATTGTTTTCATCCCCATTCCAATTTTCTGTTAATTGTGGTCACTCATTATGTAACTTGGTGGCCACACGATCAAGTTTTGCTTTTCAATTCCTTTCAATTTGCAATACACTCTCAGTTTTTTACTAACACACTCACAATTTTTAAATTGGCCACGAGATGGCTTTCAATTTCACCTTTCCATTTGCGTGGCAATATTACTCTCAATTTAACAGCTGAGTACAAGTTTGTCTTTATAAATTGTGTTGTTGTTGATATCTTGGAAGTAAACTGCTTACAAATTGAGTGCAGCCTACGTCACAGCTTTCAATTTATGTACATTTTGACAAGCAGTATATGTAAAAGACTATCAAGAACAACTTGATCGTGTGGCCGCAGGGTAAAAGACTGTCAAGAACAACTTGATCGTGTGGCCACAGGGTTATACAAATACGAACCAGAGTTGCAAGAAAAACTACTTATAAATTCCAACTCTTCCCAGCGGCGAACTTTGCATACTAAATCACATCTCTTCAGTGGAGATTGTCTCACTTTGTGTTCAATGAATTCTAGTTTACAAAGTATATGACGGACGAGTATGGAATTTACAAAAATGAATTTCAATCATCTTTTATAATGTGCTGATATATTCTGTATGTGTCCCGTTATTTTTTGCTACTTTGGAAAGTAGTTTATTTTTAATTAGGATTGATCTAAAAATATTTCGCGAGTTAAATATATATTTTTTCAATTTATAACGAAAGTCTGGTTTAAATGTTTTCCTGAAAATAGTAACCAAATCTAACATTCCGAAATAATAGTAGTGTGCAAGACGCCTGCTACTTTCCCAAGAAGTAAGCTAGATTGTGTATAGACTGTCTACTGCCTGCTTACAATATGTGCGAAATTGTGTGCAAGACGCCTTCCGCTTGCCCACGAAGTGAGCGAAATTGTGTATAGACTGTCTACTGTCTGCTTACAATGTGTGTGAAGCAGTACTGAGTTTATATTTAATCAATGAACACTTCACTATCCCGCTTACTTTGTGTGCAAGTGGTAGGCGTTCACTCCATAAATGCGGCAATGCATTCTTACTCGTGTCTATCACATCATCGCTTCTATAATCGAAAAATTCGCCCCTGGGTTGTTGGTGTACGTAATCGTTTCTCTCCGTTAATGAGATAAAAAAAAAAAATATATTTAAATTTGGTTTCCGCTTCCGGTTATGGGAATATATTTTGTATAAAAGATTTAATAACAGTTTGGATCAACAAAATATGGCCGCTAATGAAAGGGGTCTTGTTTCAAAAGTGGTACTTTCCTAAAAACACCATCTTTTGAATAAGGACTTAAATGTTTATATTGTTTGTATGTATATCCTTATACGAGTATAAAAATCATGTCCTTTAAGTTCTGTTCGATATTTCAACCCTTTTGATAATCCCTTGTATTCTGTTTGCAAATGAAATTTGTATGCAAAATATTTTTTTATGACAATTCTTTCAATTTACAAAAATTTTATTTAAAATTTAGTTTAAAATTTAACATGACTTTAGCCGTAAAAGGCAATTATAACAATTCTATTGTTTTGTTTTATACAAAATTTATATTGAAATCAATTTAATTTGGAAAAGTTACAAAATTATTATACAAAAAAAAAAAAAAAAAAAAATATTACAAATTTTTCCTCAAATTTAAATAATGCCTTAGAAATAGAAAAGTTAGAAACGCTTTAAAAGCTATCTTACACTCAATTTTTTTTCAACTGACATAAATATTGTCGGCAGATTTCTTTGAGTGTATTACAAAGTTTTTTTTTTTAATATTTTTTAAATAACATTTAATTCGATATTTTAAATACCGATAACAATTCTAAAATTTTTTTATTGGTGTTTTAAAAATATACAATTTCATTTAGTTTTTGTTAAATTATAAACAGCGAATTTGGTTTTCTAATGTTTTTTGATGTTGTTGTTGTTTTAACCAAATCATCTGTTTACGAAAATTTACATTGAATTAATTTCGTTTTATTTTATTTAAAAAACTAAATAAAAGATTATTCAATAAATCCTAGTTTGTTAAAAAAAAAAACATTAACAATTGCAAATTATAATAATAATTAACAAAGTTTTACAATTAAAAGAGAAAACATTATTTTAACAAAATTAATCTACAAAAAAATAAAAATTTATTATTTATATGCACGTTTATGCGAGTTGTTACGAGATTTTGAGTTGAATTTCTTAACGGTTTTAGATAATTTTAAAAGTATAAAATAGTGTGGTATTAAGTTGTATGAAATAGTAGTAGTAGTAGTTAAATAGTAGTAGTATTTAGTAACTGTTGTAAAATAGTATCAAAAAATAGTGTAAAGTTTTTTATATAAAAAATAGTTTGTAGTAGTAAAAAACTTTTTTAAAAAATTATTGACAAAATTAACTGCTTTGTAAGAATTTAAACCACCTGGAAGTTGAATGATCTGTGGTTGTATTAACAGCATGCTAGAAGTAGTAGTGTTCAGAACAGATAGAAATCTATCATTCTTGGTAGTAATTGTAGTAGTAGTAGGAGTGAGAGCGAGTGGGAGTGGGAGAGTATGGCACAAAATGCATACAATAGCAACTTTACTCCAATGAGTTGCTTAACAAATATTTGACGAAAACACCAAAAAAGGAAGAAAAAGAAAACACGTGATCGCTTAAATTTAATTACACTTGTCAAATGCTTGTCATGCAGGCGAATTCACTCGTGTACATGTGCTGGACATAATGTCTGCCGTCCTATCTAAATTGTTTGATTTTCCATCCAGCATCGTCGGTGTCACATATACAAACACATTTTCACTAATACTACCACAATACTTGATAAGTGTTTTGATTAGTGTATCTGGTCCTTAAAGTGCCAAAAAAATTTATCAAATATGTCATCAAGCGCTTTGGTAGTATGTTTTAGTGAAAATGTGTTTGTATCAAACTAGTTTAGATATTAGGCCGAATTCACATAAAGCTTTGAATTCGCCTGCTTGTCAAGCGTTTGACCAATGTATTTGAGCCTTTCAACAATTTGTATCGTAGTCAAATGTAGTTTGTATGACATTTTTGAGTACAAATATTTGTTATAGTCGATCCAAGGCGAATTCATAACAGTTGACCTTGACAGCTCATGTGATTACTTTTTGCTCCTTGCTCTAAACTGTCATAAATTGTGGAAAATTTGTGAAACAGATTGTATAATATACTTTAAACCACTTTTTGCTTAAAATTTTTTTTTTTATTCCGTTATCCGAAAACTTGATTGTTGTACGATTTTGTTTTGTATTTACAAACAGAAACAAAGTGAGTGTCAAGCCATTTGCGAGGTTTATTTTGGCCTTTGAGTATTTTCTAAAAAGATGTCAGAGTGGCAGCGAAACTAAATGCGAGTTTGCGCTACAAATCAGGTTGTGTAATGATTTCTAGCACGTTGTAGTTTCATCTCTTTTGTTTTATTTCCTGTCATGACTTTTTTTCCTTTTTGTGCATTTAAAACCCGGTTTGTGCTTTCCTTTTTTTAACTCCTAATCATTTGGTAAAATTTAATGTGTTACATTTAATAAAACCAAAAAAGAAATTAAACAAAATAAAAAAAAACGTTTGGCGATTTTTTATAAACATTTTGACGATGGAGCTCTAAAAAATCTGACAACACTGGCGGTCGCTCTTACATTGGACTAGAGCGAATTGAGATGAGTCTACCTGATATGAATTTGCTTTGATCCGATCTTTATTAAGACCACATTTCGCCGTATAAAGTGTTAATCCGTTTTAGGCCCAACCATAATATGCATAGTCAAAAATTAACAAAAAGTCTCTTAAATGTATTAAAAAAAACAAAAACAAAATAAAAACACTTTTGATTCCGTACGGAACGTGCGATCAGTTTCGCACTTTACTTAAGCAAATCACAGTTTCATTAAACTTAACAAACAGTTTCCATAAGTTCAATATGGTTTGCCAACTTAAGCATATTGTTTAAAAAAAAATAGTGGTTACCTCAGAGGTGTCAAATATTTGTTTAAGGTGTGGATTTAACAAGATTTTAGTAGTATAAAAGAGAGAGAGAGAGAGATAGAGAGAAGATGTTTTAAAGGTTCATAACAAGTTAAGAGGGTTAGATTTAGTGAGTTGTGTTGGTTGGTAGGTGAGCTTGTATCTACTGCCGGTATGTACAAAGAACGAACCATCCATTGCGAATTTTGGTAACGAAAAAAACTCTTGCTTGCAAAAAATGTGTAGTGTTTTAATAAGATTTTGAAAAAAGTACGGAAATCTTAAATGGTTTGGATATGTGTTAATGTTTTTAAATTTTTGTTTAGTATTTTCATTTATATGAGCTGGCAAATTTAGAATTTTATAATTATTTCAGTTTTAGTCAATTGAATTTCCTTGATCCTACGGCGAGATATCCTGAAAAATGAGGTCATATAAATGTTTTAGTCGTTTGTGCAAATAATTTATGCCTATAAAAAAAGAGAGAAAAAAGAGAAGAAAAAAAGAAACACAATAGAAGAAAAGACAAAACTCATGGAAAATTTTCTAAGATTTATCTAATTTTTCTGTATTCTTTTTTATATCGTTTTTGATTTGATTGACTGGGAGCAAACAAAGAAAAAAAAAAAAAAATCTACCAGACAAGATATTTGCCAAAATCAAACGTACCGGTTTTAACATTCAATTTCTCATCGTTTTTAGCAAGAGTCTTTTTCGAGTTGGTGGCAGATTTCGTAGTGGACTTAATGGTGGGTAACTTTTCAGGTTTGCTGGCTGGTTTGCCGGTCTTGTGTTTGGCATAGGACACCTTAACCAAAGGCTCTCCGCTCACATCATCATCATCATCGTCGTCGTCGTTATCATCATCATCTTCATCGGATTCGACTACAATCTTTTGTTTCTTGGCGGATTTTGGGGCAGGTTTTTGACTTTGTGATTTGGTTGAGGTGGAGGAGGTGGATGTTTTGGGCAACGGTGTGGAGTCGGCTGTGCCAAATTGAAAATTGCCAGGCTGTCTTTTGCCTCCGTCGCTGGCAGCACTGTGTCCGATTCTTTGAGCAGTCATTTTAGGAACTTTAGTTGATTTCTCCAATTTTGTTGGACAACATTGGAATGGTTTATAATTATCGGGTGTGTAATTGTTACCACGCTTGGCTGAACGGCCTTCATGACCCAATCCAACATAGAAACATTCGTCATCTGTTTACAAATTAAACAAAAACATTTTGTCAGATTCATTCATTTTTTTTTTTAATTTAGAAAGTTTTTTTTTTTCATACAAATAAAAAGTTTGTTGTTTTTCTTTGTTTTAACAAACTTTATTTAATTTTCTAGTTCTATTTGTTCAAAAAATCTATAGACAAAGAAATCAGTTAGTAAATTAATTTTTCAACATTTAAAGTTTTTCTTTATGGCAAAAGAAAAAAAAAACAAAAGTTATTATTTTTATTGCATTTACAAGTGTTTTTTTTTATAAAATTTTAATTTTATTAAAAAAGCGTGCTTCTCTTTTTTGTTTTTTTCAATTGTCAAACAAATAATTATAATAAAGTTTATGCAAAATAACGTTCTAAATAATAAATTTCTTAGGAAAAAGAAAAAAATTATACAACAAGAAATAGTTTAAACAAAAACTGATAACTGACAAAATGCTTTTGTTGCTGACTTGTAAGATTTTTTTTATTTATTTTTTGTTTTAAATTTCATATTTTGTTTCTTTGTTTTATTGTAAAAGAATTAACTAAATTATAAATTGTTGTTACAATCAATTAAAATATTATTATTGTTATTTACAATTAAATCAATAAAGTGTGTGTGTTTTTTTTTAAATAAAAAATATAATTTAGCAAAATCTAAAAAATACCTAAAAAACAAATTTATTTTATTTGTTTGTTTTTTTTTTTTTAATAATAATTAAAAAACAAAAGAATTGTCATAAGCAAAGTTTTAATTTGATTTATGTTAAAAACATTTTAATAAATTTTTATCAAAAAGTTGTTTTATTTTTTGAATAACAAAACATTGTGTCAGCTATGTTTTTTTTGAATTTTTAAAATATATTTTTAGTTTATTATCATTTTTTTTATTAATATTAAAAAGTTATTTTAAATTCTCAAATAAAATGTCTTTTAAGAAATATTTTACAAAAATAAGTGCATTTGATTGAAAGTAAAGTGTGATTTTAATTAAATTTTCATTCATGCATTTCATTAAATATTTATAAAAATAGGGAGAGGATTTTTGTATACTTGAGCACAGTGTTCTTCGTTTTCTCTCATTTCCAAGAGCTAGGGAGGTCCTTGCTCAGCCAAATTGGTCAAAAACTCAATTTGTTTGAAAGACTAAAGACAAAAAAAAAAAATAAAGTATAATCGGTCAAGCCCGATCATACACTACCCTACGCCTCAGTATTAAAAAACAAATTTTCGAGAGTGTACCCTATTTGGTACCGAACTTAGTATCACCGGTGCCTTGCGTAGTACACCGACTGCGGCACTGGATGTGATCCTGGACTTGCAACCGATTCATCTAGTGGCAGAAGGAACGGCGAGGAAGTCTGCGATCCGCTTAAAGTCGACGGGACAGTTTGCATACGGACCTTATGGTCATGACAGTATTATAAGGGGAATAGATTGTAGCAGTGACTACACCATTCCGAGACTGACATTTGTAAGGAAACCGCGAGTTACCTTGGAGGAGGACGGCTGGTTGGCAGGACTCCGATCTGGCCATTGGACCTTTAGTTTCTACACTGACGGTTCCAAAAAGGAGGACGAAGTTGGAGCTGCAGTCTACTGCCGGGAACTGGGCATTCGGGAATCTTATAAGCTTCCCGATTACTGCAGCATATTCCAGGCGGAGATATTTGCGGCCAAGATGGCTGCTGATTTGGCCCGTAATTCCAGTACTGGGAACTCGCACGTGAATTTTTTCATCGATAGTCATGCGGCGATCAGGGCGATAACCGCTGATTATTCATACTCTTCGATCGTCCAGGAGTGTAGGGAATCGATGGATGGACTCTGTGCGAATAGGAGAGTCCACATCTATTGGGTTCGCGGCCACCAGGGCATAGAAGGCAACGAGGAGGCAGACGAATTGGCCAAACGGGTGGTCCGTTTACCATACGATGGGGTGATGGCCATTCCGGCTCCAATTCAGAATGTAAGGAGAGATACGGACTCTGCTATACGGAGGAGATCAGAGGCGATTTGGGAAACCACCAGAACGTGCAGGGTCTCCAAGGTAATGTGGGGTTCCTATGATCCGGAGTCGACGAAAATTCTTCTGTCGCTATCGAGAAGGGACTGTAGACTTCCGGTAGGTTTTATGACGGGTCATTGTTGGACTGCGGTTAAATAGTGACAATTGTAGATTCTATGGGGTACCAAGGGAAAAGGAGACAGTGGAGCATTTACTCTGCTACTGACCGGCACTCGTGCACTCCAGGGCGAATTGTCTGGGAGATCATTACTTCCAAGGTCTCGGGAAAGTCTCCGGAATTGGGTTAATGAGACTCCTGGCATTCGTCAAGAGAGTGTGGGGTACTCTTAGTATCATTACATCGGAATGACATTTTTCTAACATTCTTCTGTGGAATATCGTACAACGTGGTAACTCTAGGGACCTATTTGGTCTATGCGGGGTCTTTGCGACCGGCCACTCTAACCTAACCCTATTTGGAACTCATGGACCCGCCAGAACAAAATTATGTTATGAAGTTAAGATTCGTGTGAAAGTTCTTTGTGCCGAATATAATTCAGATTTTTTCATCTGCGTGAGATTTGTTTGCCTCAAGTGTTTTAACTAAGGCGGTTTATTTCAGACCTTTTGTTAATTTTGGATTTAACAACACAACATGAATATATTTTATAATAATATCAACATTTATAAGGAAGTTAACATTTTGAAGTCAGAATGATATGTGAAAAATATTTCATGATAAATAACGCATTTAGTAACATGCAATGTCTTCTATGTTACCAAATGTTAAAAGAAAATAGGAAATATGTTATAACGATTCTTTTCATAGTGACATGAAAAGTTTCGGAGGTAAGAAAAAAAAGGATCATTTTGATATGAAAAAAATAAATACTTATGTAGAAAAAATTAAAGAATGGCTACTTGCAGTTGATGAAAACAAAGCAAGGGTCAATGAGTCAATTTGTGTTTGCTGGGTAGTTCTCTCTCACTAATACAACCTCATTTTTAGTTTTGTTTACCCCTGGTCTATACCTAAAAAAAATGACAGCTAGCAAAATTATCTTTGCATAGCTCTCTCTGCCGTCACCTGTATGAATTCGCGTTGAATTCAAGTTTATAATAAGCTTTCTTCAAATACTGCAAAATGAAATTGATGGACAAGAACACTGTGCTCAAATAAAGTTTGGTTTTTGGGGCTTGACTTTCATCAAAAAAGGGAACTCTAAATAATATTTAGTTAAAGTATTTATAGAAAAAAAAAATATGATTTATACCTAAAAGATACGTTTGATAAACTCTTGAAATAAAGTTTTCCAAATAAATTCAGTTTTCAGTTTCAGTCTTTTTGTAAAGTAGAGTAGAAGTAAATAACAATAATAAGAAATGCAGAAGATTCGTTCGTTTTAGAAGTAGAATTTAACGTGGAAATAAAGTCTCTCGTTGTTAAATGCTATAAAAATTAGAGCCAAGAAATCAATGCCATTATTTTTGGTAGACAATGATTTAAAATTTGTAAAGCTCCAAATATTAACTTTTTCATAATCTCAACTGGAATTACAAAAAATATTTGATTTAAAATATAAACAAATTTCAAAAGTGATGAAGAGTTGCTAGCGATAAGATTTAAAAGAAGTCGTAATTTGTATTACGATCCAGGGAATGTTGAAAGAATTCAAAACTTTAATAAAATGAGCTTGGGACTAATTCAAGCACCAGAAAAAACTCTCACATTAAGTTTAAAGGAATTTAAACAAGGAATCGAAATTATATTCTTTCCATGCTTTCTTTCTAAAACATAAAAGACTTTTCTGGTGGTGAAAGAGGTGAAATCTTGTTGTTTAATAGGTTAAATTCACATATAAAATATTTTGTTAATGGAAAACTTGATCTTTTGTTAACAAGGTGTAAAGTTATATATTCTTATCTTTTTGAAATTGCTTACTCTTTTGATTGATTAACCACTGCAGTACACGTTTTTCATTATTAAGATTACCTGTGATTTTAAACAAGAAAATACAAAACCGTTTAGAATCATTATTATTTTAGTGTTTAAAAGAAGATTAACGTACCGTCATACATAATTGGAACGCCTGTCTCGTAGTATACCAAGGCAGGGAAGGCGAAAATGCCAATTTCATGGGCCAACTTAACATCATTCGACTTAACAAACTGGATACCATGCTTGTCGGTATCATCATCAATATTTTCCAATTCCTCCAAAATTCCAGGGCAAGACACGCACTTGTCATCATCTAAAATTTAAGAGAGAGATAGAGATATAGTAAAAAAGTATCTCGAATATTTTAGCTCAATTCAAACTTACAGAAGAATACAGCCAAATGTTCGACATCATTGATGAGAACTTGCAAGGTCTTACGATCAACAGATTCAATAACATCGGCAGTGGATTCGTACAATTCAATTACCCATTCTAAAATTTCCTCTTCCTTCATTAAATCACCTAAAGCAAAAAAAAAAAAAAATTCCCATAATATTAGAAAACAGAGTTCTTAAATTAAGATTAGAGATTTTAACAAGAATTATTTGAAACTCTAGAGCTATCAATTATCCAAATAATATTATGTTTATGTTTAAGAAGCTTTTTTCAATTTTGAACTCTTAGAGCACTCCGTTCTTAGTGCAACATTTTTTTTACCAGTGTAGATAGTTCTAAATTTGTTTCTATAAAAAGCTAAAGCTGGCAAGCCGGGTAAGTCGTATTCCTTTTCAACATCATCATCGGAGGTCTTGACGAAATCAATATTCTTCTCCTCACATTCGTCATCGATATTTTCCAATTCATTCAAAATCTTTAAGGATTTCTTGTCATCTTCATCATCTGGAAGAGTTTAAATTTGTAAATTTGTTTCGTCTGTTTAACGCGCATTATTACTTACAGAAAAATACAACGACATGTTCATTTTCGGCCAAAATCTTGTCCAACATCTTAACATTGACATCTTCAATTTTGCCGGGAATTTCCAAAGTTTCCTCATCGGTAATCCAGGAAAGAACTTCATCTTCGTCTTCCAAGTCGCCTGTGAAATGCAAAGGATCACGATTTCTAAAGAAGACTAATTGGGGATAAGATTTGATGTTTAGTTTCTTGGCAATGCCAGTATCCTCAGTGGTAACGAAAATAATGCCAGTTTCATCCAGTTCATCATCTATGGTTTCCAAAGCATTTAAGGTCTTGTCACACTTCTCGCCGGGTTCGCAGGGTCCGCTAAAGAAGACAACAACGTATTCGTGATCATTAACCAAATTGGTTAATATTTCATCGGTGACTTCTTCGATGGTGGCGGTTTTCTTTTGCACGATCAACCATTCCAAAACTTCATCTTCATTCATAAGATCACCCTCATACAAGGCAGGAATTTTGTTTTCGAAATAGATCAAGGCAGGCAAGTGATCCAAGCCATATTCCTTGGCTTCGGCAGCGTTATCGATGCGTACAATGACAATACCTTCCTTTTCCAATTCGTCATCGATATTTTCCAATTCATTCAAGATGCGAATATCTTGTTTATCGTCCTTGTCATCTGAAATAAACACGAATTTCTTAGACGTGTTCGAAATATATAAACAAACAAACAAAACTTACAAAATATAACAGCCAAATGTTCGGTATTTTCAACCAATTTATCTTTCATTTCGTCGGTAACTTCAGGGATCTCAGAGTAACGCTTTTGATGAACCAACCAGCCCAATAATTCGTCTTCTTTCATCAAATCACCTTCATACACATGGGGAATTCCACGTTCGAATAAAACAATTGAGGGAATTTCATCGATGCCCCACTCCTTAGCTTCACTGTCGTCATCGATTTTGACAAAAGCAATATCATTTTGATCACATTCATCATCAATGTTTTCCAATTCAGCCAAAACCTTTTGGGATTTTTTCTGATCCTTGTCGTCTGTGAAAGTGATGAAAAGATTTAATGAATTTAAACTAAATTCGAAGGTTTATTAAATACATAAAAAAAACATAATTTTACTCAAAGTAAGAGCTCTTATATTCATGAACTAAACGTCTTACTGCAAATTGTAACTCTGAAATCCTACCATCCTAAATTCTTAAACAACGCGATTCCGATTAAATAGTCTTTAAGAATTAAATTCTCTCACATCCTCTCTGATAGTGATGTTAGTTAAGGTTTAATTTGACGACATCTTACAACAATAATTATTAATATTTTATTAAGATCGAGTTAATTTACTCTGAAATAGATTAAAGCGTTAGCAAGCTGCACCTTATTTAACCCCACAACTAGCAACACGAACAACATCGAATCGTATGCGTTACGTTAGAACACTTTTGCTACCTTAAACTGTTTCAAAAACTGTCCCGCATTTATGCCAAGATTTTGATAAAGCATTCGATTTTTAGATTCTTTAACTTACAAAAGAGCACAGCAACATGGACCATTTTTTCAATGATTAAATCTAGCATTTCATCGGTGATATCTTCGATTTGATCGGAGCTGGTTTGGTCTTCGAGCCATTTCAGAAGCTTCTGTTCATCCTCTAGGTTACCTTCGTAAATGGTTGGAATGCCTTTTTCAAAGTAAATGAGTTTGGGAACTTTATTAATGCCATATTCTAAGGCCTCCTCGGGATTATCAATTTTAACAAAAGTAATGCCCAATTGGTCGCATTCATCGTCAATGTTTTCTAATTCTTCCAAAACCTTTTCGGACTTCTCATCGTTGTTATCATCTATATAGACAAATAATAAACATAAGATTTTTCTCTTTGTCCGAGGAATTAATGGAATATTTACAGAATAGTACAGCTAGAACACGACCCTCTTTAACCATTTTATCGAGCATTTCATCGGTGACATCTTCGATTTCATCATGTTCCAATTGGGAGACCAGCCAGTGCAATATCTGTTCCTCATCCATGAGATCGCCATCATAAATGTTTGGGATCTCTTTTTCGAAATAAACTATAGCCGGAATCTGCATAAAATTCGTTCAATTAGTTAACATCAAATTGGAAAAGCTAGTGCATGTGTAAATTTCACGTACCGAATCGATTCCGAATTCTTCTGCGGTCTTGGCATCATCAATCTTAACGAACTGTATGCCATGTTTATCGCAGTCGTCATCAATTTGTTCTAGCTCTTCCAAAACGGTCATAGAATCATCATTTCCATGATCATCTAGTCAGAAGAAAACAATGGGGCATCAATTAATGGGAACACATTTTTTTCAAAGTCTTTATCTCTCTGTCTTCAAAAAGAAGAGAGCAGACTTTAGAAAACTTCACATACAAAACAAAACTACCAAATTGTCGATATTGCTGATAAGGGTTGAAAGAGTTTTTGGTGTAACATCCTCGATGACATCGTCTTCATCACCGGTAGATTTATTTTGCACCAACCACTCCAATACATCTTCTTCGCGCGACAATTCACCTGGATTTTTTTTTTAAATTGGGTTGTTATTAGAAATTTTTGTTTGGGTGAGAGAGTATTTTTTTTTTTTGGGATTTCGTGATCAAACTATGAGGGTTTTTTTTTAAATGGTGGGAAAGTATGTTGGTAAACTTCATTGATTACCTTCGTATATGATCGGCGTCTGATGTCTATAGTAGACCAAGGCGGGCAAATTGCCCAAATTATATTCTTCCGCTAAAGCTTCATCGTGAATCTTTACGAAACCGATACCCAATTGGTCGGCTTCATCGTCTATATTTTCCAATTCCTGCAATGCCTTGGCACATTTTCGACATTGTGGTTTATCTGTGTGAGCGTTTTGAAGTTAGCAGACGATGTTAAAATTGCAGTTAATGTTGGTTGGTTTGATGACATTTGAATTAATCATGTGGTTACGACGTAGAAGAAGAAAAATTAATAATTTATTAATTTTTGTTACAATCTGGCTTGTAAACAAAACAATTAACAAACAGGATTGATTGATTGTTTCCTTTATTTTGGGGGGGGGGGGGGGGGGGGCAAAGCGGGCATTGGTTTAAAAATTGGATATGGGTTATCAATTAAATAGCAATAAGATAGACTTAAAAAATATTAACATTAATGTTGTATTAAATAAGTAAAAGGATATTAAAACAAATACATTCAATGCAACATGCAGCATGCTTCACATTTCAAATTATTTACAGTGATTTGATAATCTTAAAATTCGGTGATTAAGATTAACTGATGTTGGTTAAAAACTAAACTATCTGTGCTACCTTTACAAGTGCGGCAAGCGTTTTTTTAAATATTAAAATTCTATTGCCAATACATTTTCAGTAAAACAAACTGACCTAGCGATCTGCCAAATAAGATTTTCCAGCCAGGTGGTATTTAAGTCGCGTTCTAATGATTGTTTTTCTTTTTTCGGATAAACTGTGCGAAATTTCGACATTAAAAAAACGCTTGCCTCTCTTATTGCAGTAACTCAGTACGTAGCAAAAAAAATTGTTTTCATCTTGAGGAAATCTTGTCGACATTTAAAAAAACTAAACGCTTTTTAAATGTTTCTTCTTCAAATCTGAAGTGTGTATCGATCGGCACTATAACTTTATGCAATAAAATCTTTTATCACAGGTCTCAAGTGTGGGCACGTGTAACTTTTAGGAAGTGTTGGTTTTAAACAGAACTAAATTTTAGTTTAAATAAATTTTAAATTCAAGCCAAATTTTTTTTTTTGATTTTAGAACTGAAACTGAAATTTTAGTACTTCTTTTAAATGTTTCAAAGTGTTCGAATAAGTTTGTCGAGATATTTTGTCATCTTTGGAATTGAAAAGCTTTGCGTAGATATCAAGAAATTAAAACGAATATAATCGTAATTTGTGACTATTTGTATGATTTTTAAGGAAGTCTGAAATCTATTTCTGTTAGAACTTAGTGTCAATGTCAAATCGAACAAGCCAGAGTGCTTTATTAAGCTTTGCCAAATCTTTGATATCCTCCTCTGAGAGTTAGAATATTTATGGAGTGGGATGTTTATGTTGCGTTTAGTAAATTATAGACAAATCTTGAGAAAATTGAATTGTGTGATTTCTAGTTCTACAGTTACAGCTTTAGGTGTACTGTGATGCGTTCCTTTAGTGGGCTTTATATGGCGCCTATGGAAAATAAATAAACTATGATTTATAGTAATATACAATAAGTTTGTGCAAAATTGAATAGCAATCGCTGCATTCCGCCATCAATTAAAATGTTAGCCGATCGTGCTCGATTAAATATCAAAATACTGAGGAAAACTGGAAAGAGTTTGACACTTATACTGTGCTTTAAAGTCATTCGAAAGCAAGCTTAATTTCAACATGCGGACAGGACAGAGATGACTTAGAATATATATACTTAATGTGGCCGTATATGAATATTTAAAAAGTTTCACACGTAATAACAAATTTAGAATACCCTTATTCACCACTAGTGCTGGAGGGAATAAAAATGATAAAACACCGGGTGTTCTTATAAATTAAATTCCAGTTTAAAACTTTAAAAATTCCAAAATACTATTTAAAGCCTTAAGCGGCTCATACACTTGCAATAAAATTGTTCAATTTTACGTACTGTACAATTATATCGCCAATGTGTATGTGATATTCGATGATGGCACAATATATTGGCAACAATCAAAAGACTTTTGATTTTTATTGCACAACGAAAAGAAGGTATAATGTGTTGGCAATATTGTACAATGCTGTTTATGTTATTTCTATAGGTTATGTTCACCTTTTTATTGAATGAATGAAAACAATGTGCGACTTATTGCATAATATAGGACAAAATGGAAATAATATGGCGAATACCAAATACAATAATATTGCAAGTGTATGGGCCGCTTTACAATAGTCGCTTGCAATAGTCTTGTCTAAATTGGACACTGATTTGAAAGAAAGAAAAAAAATCAAAAAGTAAAAAAAAAATATATTCTGCGTTGATTTTTGATGATTTATCCATGTTTTTTTATGCTATTTTTTAATTTTTTTAGTTTATAAAAAACATATTTAGCTAAAACTTGCAAAGCAACATTAAATTTTTAAATTTTTTAAAAATTAACTCCCATAATTACTTTCTGGAAGCGTACGTCACCAGGACAGTTAGTTATGTTTTTGGCAACTAATATGTATTTTCTCACTGTCTTGCCAGTACGGTCAAATGTAAACACTGTGTTACCAATTTCGAAACCAGTAAAATTGAGCAATGATTTGAAATTTGCTAACAGTTATTTGAAGTGTTGACCGCAAAAGAAAATCAAATAAAAAAGTGAAAACTAAATAAATTTAGTCTGCTTTGATTTTTTAAGTTTTATGTATTTTCGCTTTTTATTACTTTTCTTATTTTTCTGTTTATTTTTTAAACACGTATAACTGCAACATGCACTGCAACGTTCACATTAGATATTGCTTTAATATTAACTATCTTTATTACTATCTATGCCAGGGTTGATAAAGTTAGTACAATAGTACTTTTTGTCTATACAACATTCGTCGGCGAATATGGAAAGGATTTTTTCTTAGCGAAATATGATAAAAACAAAGCAAAGAAACCGCCTTTTTGTGAATATTGCATCGAATTTAATTCAGACAACAGATTTACTACAGTCAAACGAATCTTGTTGCTATAAATAAACGAAAACTTTTAAGCTTGATTTCTTAAAGTTTGTTAAAACGGGGTATAGTGCGGCTCTACATGTTGCAAATTTTTGTACAATTCAATCAAGTTGTTCAACCATTTGTTAAAAAAATCAATGTGATTTGAGCTTTCAAATTGGTACGTGCGATGCAGTTTTATCTTTTGTTTTTCATTTCAATTCTGACGTTTTGAAAGCAACAGCGTGCGAAGTAACAATATTTAAGAAAACTAATACGATATTCCAATGCGCAATTTTAGTAAAGAATATAAAAACTATCGGAACTATTACACAGGCCAACACTCAATTTGCTTCTCTGAATTTATCAACTGATTCTAGTTAATTTGGGTGCGCTGAATTCAAAACTGTAATCAGTTTGTCTCTATCAGCTCTAGTTTTCATCATATAACTTTTTATACCCTCCACTTATGACCTCCAATTACACCAATTACCCAAGTTTTTTTTTTTATCAAAATTTTTTATTTACTGTTATAATTACTGCCAAAAAAAAAACTCCCAAATTTTTTTAAGTATTTAGAAAGTAAAACTTTTCAGATTTATTAAAATAATAAAAAAAAAAACATACTTAAAAAAATTTGGGAGTTTTTTTTTTTTTGCAATAACTATAGCAGTAAATAAAAAATGTTGATAAAAAAAAAAATTTTGGAAAAAAAATTTGGGTAATGGTGTAATTGGAGGTCATAAGTGGAGGGTATAAAAAGTTATATCATGAAAACTAGAACTGATAGAGACAAACTGATTACAGTTTTGAATTCACCGCACCCAAATTAACTAGAATCACTTGATAAATTTAAAGAAGCAAAAATTTTTTTTAATTTTGTCGGGCTGTGTTATTTACTTTCTCTTCTTGCTCCCCTATTTACTGTACTTCATTTATCGCCACTTGTGCTAAATAATCGGTACTCATGTTGACTCTATTAAATAATTTCTTAATAAAGCTTAATGAAAAGTTGGTTAACAAATTTTGGCATGTGCTGCGAACGATCAACTGGTCTATTCAACTCAATTATACGACCAGTTACAACGTGTAGGACCGCATAAGGGCCCTAAGAAAATATCTGTTGGGCTTATTACTGGGTTACACGTATTACTACCCTGTTCCACTTTGGCGCCCTATGCTCCAGTGGGAGTTAGAGGAATATAAAAAAAAAAAATACCCTGCTTCACTATCAACATTAAAAAAGCATCGTCTAAATTCTTCATTACGTATTAACTTAATGTTTTTTTTTTGTTAATTGCCAAATGTGTATTTCAAAAATGTATGTATAAAAGTATAGTACATACAAGTGAATTTTTATGTTAATATCGACCCCTAACCGCGAAAATAACGAATTGTTTTTGCTATAAAATCGTAACGGTATCTTTTGTGACCATGATATTTTAGGAGATGATGCAAGTGTTGCCAATAAAGTCATTTATTAAAAAAAAACGAAAATTGAAAATCATGTCGCTTACGTTATTTTCGCGGTTAGGGCTCGATATGTTCGTACATTTTCTGTTATTTTAATAATACAACTAGTAAAAAATATTTTTAATACAATTAGGGTCAAAAAAGGTACAATTTTTTACTTAATTAAGTACAATTTAGAAAATGTCATTTATCATCCCTGGTCTAGGCGCCTATATGCCGTGTTTTTGGCTACTTAAATGTATTTTCTTACCATCAAGTGTAAACTTTACACTAGATAACTAAAAATCTTTTACTATTGCTTCAAAATATAAGGATTAAGGCTCAACCACAATATGTATAGCCTTGCTTAACCTACTGTCAAAAATTAACATAAAGTCTCTCAAATGTACTTAAAAAAACAAAAACAAAATGAAATAACATTTTATTCCGTACGGAATGTGCGATAAGATTTGCTCCTTGCTTAAGCAAATTACAGTTTTATTAAACTTAGCAAAAAGTTTCCTTAAGTTCAATATGGTTTGCCTCATATAATATACATACATGTATTTGCACATTTGCTTATGCCAACTTAAGGACTTAATGGTTGGGCACTTAGACTTTGTTTTGCTGGTATCGGATGAGATATTCTAAAGATTAAGGTCTGGAAATTGTGTTGGAAAACAATTGGTTATTATTTTTAAACGAAACAATGTTGTAAATTAATTTATATTCCCAATGTAAACATTTTCTCTTTCAAAAACATTGAGATTGCTGCGAGGTGAGTATACAAATACAAGAGAATTTCAACGTTAAAAATGTCCCAAAAAGCTGACAAGATCATGTTCTCTTCTTTAACAGCTGTGAATGTCACGTATAAAGCTTTTTGTCAATGTTGACTAGAGCATATGGTTAGTGTGTAAATAAACACATGTTATTCAAAACTCACCACTCAATTTACTACTAAATAAAATTAAATGTGGTAATAAAAAAAAAAAAAAAAACAAAGTACTTTTGCTAATGAAATGTTTTTTTTAAATATATAAGAATTTTTTTTATTTATAAATAAAGCAATTTGAAAACATTTTACTTTTAGTACAATTTTTTAGTATTTAGTACTATTTTTCTAAACATGTGTTTATAATTTGTAGTCGTCTAGAAAGTGTGTGTGTGTGTGTTTTTTTTTTTGGTTCCTTGGAAATTGTGGGCTCGTGAGCTGATTTAGTGCATTATTTTTCCGTTTATTTCGCTATTTTTTTCTTCTGTCTCAGAGTCTATCGTTTGTTGATCTCAAGTAGTTTGTTTGGCCAAATGCCATTTTTAAAATGAATTTGTTGTAGGGAATATTTTTTTGTTCTTTTATAAATTTCTATTAGAATGCATATAAATATTTTTCAATAATACAAAAGAAAAATTACAATTCTAAAACTAAATGCAGTTAAAATTGTTTTAAAACAGACACTTTTGCAGTCACAATTTAATGCAATAAATTAGTCATTTTACGAATTTTGTCTGCCGCCTTTTAATTTAATAAAATGCATTTTAATAATCATAATGAAAATATTTATACTTAAATGTTAAACAAAAAGAGCAAAGAAAAAAATACATATTTTATTTCTAGTAATAACAATTTTTCACATTAAATTGGGAATGTCGTTGTCGTTGTCGCTGTCGTCGTCGTGGTCTTTCGTTTAAATGTGGGAGATGATTTGCAGTCAGTGAGCGACTGACTGACTAATCCTTGAAATATGTTTTAATAATAGTTTTAATGTATTATTTGTTAACTAAAATAAAAAAAAAATTCTCTTGATAAAAATTTCACCTTTTTTTAGTTTTCACATTCAATTCGATAGAAATTCTTTGTTTGTTTGGCTTCATTGAATTTACAAAATTTTTAATATATCTATTTTTTCTAAATTTGTATCCTCCATTTTGTGGAGGTTTTCTTGATTTTTGAAAAAAAAAAATTTGTTAACCTTGAATTATTAAGACTTTTATTTTGCTTCGGACAACATAAAAATATCGAATTATTACATGTTTCAAAATGCTTTTGTGACGAATTACAATCATACACATGTGTTTTCATGTCTTAAACTTAAAAATCATTTTTACAAATGAGTGTCAATGCCAGAAAAATACTCGAAAAGAAAATTTTCTCAACCCACACATTCATATACATATGAATCTTTATATTGTGTAATTGTACAGCTAGCGACAAAAAATTTGCCTCCAAAATTTTTAAAGAAATGTGACCTTCACCTCTAAAGAGGGAGCTAAATATACAAAATGCCCCTTAATGCTTTAATATGGGACGTAATAAGAGTTCACAAGTTTCACACTCAATGGTCAGACAGATTTGGTCTTTCAGTTTGTAAAAGAGCAATTATTTAATAGAGTTCCTATTCCTGGGATTTCTGAGAAATATTTTTTAAAGTTTTCAGATTATTTTGGGAATTTTTGCGCGTGAGATGATTTGTGTTGATCTTTAAAAATGAAAAACAGTCGACGCCGAAAATTACGCTTATTGCAGCGTTTATGTGTGATGAAATGAATGAAAAAGGCCGCATTTAGTGAAAAGGAGAGTGTTGTTTTTTCATGGAAATGCTCCAGTTCACACATCCTCCACTATTGCGATGTCCAAAACGAATGAGTTAGATATATTAATCGGATTATTTGATATTTCCAAGCCTAAATATGCATCCATCGGCAGTAAAGTTTTGCCAACAATGAAGAGGTAGAGTCTGCGCTGACTATTTGAAAGATCAGACAGTTCTTAAAATTGCTTTTTTCTTTGTTGAGCCAGCTATAGAGGGAACCGATTGTTGACTTATTGTTTGAAAAAGTGACCAGCAAAACAATTTGTTTATTTTGGATGATTCTTAACACCGTTTGGGTAGCGCTTAGGTAGCCGCAAAAGTGAAAAATTTCCCGAACATTTTTTAATTTCATTTGTTTTTTTCTCGACTCGAGTTTTCGGGAGACACAGGTCTTTTTTTTTGGTCTTTTATGGTTATTTTTCCATGACTTAAAAAATTACACACAGTGTTATATTAGGGTTAGTTTGGACCTTATCAAGATTAATTTTGAAGGAGCTATGGCTATTTTTTTATCGTAAATTTTTACCACATTATATGCATATTTAACTATTAATGGTTACCTACAAACATTAGCATTGTTAAAATCCTTACTTTCATACTTTTCTTCGTACTGAATATTTCTCCAATAAGGCCTTTATGACGCTTTAGCATTTCAAGAAATCCTCTGCGTTATTTAAAAACTTAGAAACCTAGAGTTAAAGGCCTGCATAATGACAAATGCTATTCGTTGCTGTTCGTCGCACAATATAAATGCTGTTGTGAGGATGCACGAATTCAAAGAAATATACATCAAACAGCACTTGTCTTTAAGAAACCTTTGAATTTTTAATAATACTTAAAAATTCGTGCTGCAGTCAGCGTGATTTTGAGATGTTTACTTGTGTGTCGTAAGTGGCGTACGCATATAAAGAATTGTTTTTGCTAAGATTGTTGTTGTTTCAATATAATCAAAGAAATAAACGTACAAAATAATTTGTATATTCCTATTCCAAACTCACATAAAAAAAGAATTTGTGTATTTTTTGTTCCCGCTATCATTGCTGCCTGAAGTTTTTATACCTTTGTTAATTTTTGAGAGTATTGTTTATACCCGCACTTTAAATATATTAAATCATTTGTTTTTTGCTTCTACAAATTTACACACTCACGTAAATTGGTTGTTTACACTTCTCTTTAGTATTTGTTTGTGACTCTGACTCAACATTATAGGGCGAGAACAGAATCTGAAACGCAAATGCAATGAAACTGCATCTTTAAATTATTTAAGGGTTTCATTTGAGTTTATGCCGTATACTCCTTTGAAAGACCGCACATGACACGACCATTTTGCAACCGCTTTAAAACCCAATGGAAATCAGTTGCATTGAAGCCGGCGTGCAGGAAACTCGTGCCACAGAGCACACAGAGGCGTCACGAGACAGAAAATATTGTGTTTTTTTCTGTCTTTTTCTTCGAAAGCGGCCCTTTTTGCATTTTTTGTTTTGATTACGCAATTCGTGTTGATAGTAGCGGCCTGACATTTTCTTTCTCTTTCTTCGAAAGCTTCCCTCGCAAATGATTTGGGCATTTTTCATACGTCACTTTTTTCATCTCTGTATGCTTTGTGCTCGTGCTTGCTGAATTTTTCATCACTTGAACTAGACATTTTGCAGACGTCTGTTCTCAAAGAAAACCGAAATGATTGTGTTTATTTCATCACATCGTGTTACTATTTGGGTTTCGGGCTGTGTGGAAAACGATGGAAACTGGTTTCAAACAAATAATATGTATTTTAAAGGGTTCGCCTGTAGTTGGATTTCACCGTGTGTTCTGGGCTATGGAGTTTAAAAGTTTTTTTTTAATGATTTGAATGTGTGTTCAATTGAAATTGCGCATGTGTCCGTGATGTAAAACAAAATTTATATACGATTCAGATCCCTAAATAAAGCTAAGTTCAAAAGTTCAATTAAGTTAAAAGAAAATTGTGCTCTGGTACATTTTTGGGAGCATTAATTGTCCTTGCAGCTATGATTGTATACCTATATGGGCATTTCCACAGTCAAGTCTACTTTTTGTCACGTTACGTAATTGAGCATTTCAAATTGTTTCTCAAGGAAACATTTCTATACTATTCATTTTTTTGTATTTTTGTGCAAAGCGCAATTTAGTGAAAGTGAAGAAAAATTTGAACAACATGGGTAAAAAAATGGGAAATACAAGATAAAAAATTGCTTGGTGGCGTGACACTTCTGTGGAAGTTGAAAAAATTAATTAATTAAATCCATTTTTAAACCTTGACCTTGATGATTTTAGTTTAAGAAAATTTTCTTTTGTTATTTACTTTAGTAAATTTTCGAAGAAGCCATTTTTTTGCTACTGACTGTATACTTAATTAGAAATAAGTGTTTACATATGACACCCACACAAATATCCAACTAAGAAACAAACTGTCTCTTTTATATTTTAAGGCCTTTTTTCAAGTTTATAAAACCTTATTTAAAAAATTTTTAAATAAATCTTTTAAAAAACTGAAATATTTTTAAGAATATGGGGTTGGGGTGTTTCAATAAAAGTTTAAACTTCAACAACTTTGGAGTTGATTCAAATTAATATTTTGTAATTCAGATTATTTAACAGTCAAAAAGTCAAAAACACCAGCTACCAGAAGAAAAATGAAAAATGTACTTGACCCATATTATAAATTAAATAAACATCCTCGAAATAGTACGGCCAGCCAGCCATTCAGCTAACCAACCAACCTTAAATGGCCAGAAAGAGTCTTCAATTTTTATTTTTTTTTTGCCTGGAGAAAAGTGTGTGTTTTCATAATGTATTTAAAAAATACAAAAAAAGAAAACAATTGCTACGAATCTCTTGGGGTTTTTGTATTTCGAAAATAAATTTTTCATAAATTTCTTTCTTATTGTTTCTACTTTGTTTTTTTTTTTTTATTTAAAATATTTTAAAATACAAGCATAAAAAACTCAACAGAAAATATAATAAAATAATCATTTTGGCCACATCTTTTTTTCTAGCCTGAATTTGTGAGTGAGTGTACGTGTGTGTGTGTGCGTTTTCTTAGGTGTCAGTGTGTTTGTGCGTGTCTCAGTTGTTTTTCAACAAATTGAACAATACAAAACTGAATAATACTTTTTTAACATCTATCTGCCTTCTTGTCTTCAATGTTCGTTCGTTTACATACAAAATTGACACACAGATTTATTTGTTTAAAATTTTGAGTGTGTGTTGGTGTGTTTATTTTATTATATTTTTTTCTATTTTTAACAACAATTGTAGGTGGCATGAATGCTGCTACATCTATAATAGCAACAAAAATAACAACAAGTCTCTACTACAAAAACATCATATATATACCTGCACACATATATTTCACTCAGCGTTCTCAGCTTTGGCATTTTTTTTTAATTGGGGTTAAAAATTTCTTGAGAATTCCCAGGGGATTTTTTTTTTTTTGGGGAAAAAGCACTTTTTTCGTCAGGGAATTTTGGGGATAATATCGAGCCCTAATAGCAAAAATGATGTTACCAACAACATTTTAGATTTTTGTTTTTTGATGAAAATCGATAATTTTTGATCATTTGCAAGAGATCGAGTGGTTGCGATCGAAACATGTCATGGTAACCTGCCGGCCAGGGTTCGAGCCCCGGCCACGGTCAAGAATGAAAGATTATCAATAACAATTTTAATTAATTTTCATGTTGTAAAAATCCTTTCTTCATAAAAATAATTTAATGAAAATTAAATTTGATAAACTTAAGCCTAATTGAAAATATTAAAATTTGGATTATAAAAAAACCATAAATAGTTTAACAAAATAACCTCAACACTAATTATTTGCATCATCACTACAATTCTCATATATCTGGGCAGTACCGTTACGAAATAAGAGCAAAAGCAATTATAAACGAAACCCTAGACTTGAAGCAAAAATATTTAAAAAAAACCTTCTCCTGTAAAATTTTATTTTTGTTGGTTACATCATTTTTGCTATAAGGGCTCGATATATTATTAAAAATTACATTTTTCAATGCAAGACCGATGTCGTCAACATGTGGATACAAATTTAAGTCTTATTTTGTCCAACGTTTTTTTCATACCTAGACGCTGAAACTTGCTTGTTGAGCGATTCGCAATAAACAACAATGACCAAAAATAACCGTTTTTTTTTAATTTTAAAACAAAAAAAGCATATGTGTACTTGTAGATAAAAGAAACATGTTCAGTAACTTTAGTGTAAACTTCTTGCATCGAAAAGATGTGAAACAAAATATTCCATCGTTTCTCGAAAAGTGAGAAAAATGTGACGAAAACTATCAAAAGAGATTACGTCGTTACGTTATAAATGTCATAAAATTGCACTCGAAGCCGATGTGACATTACAGACGTTCAGAACGCCAGTAACACATGTCGTTGACGGCGACCAAAATTTACTAAAATTGAACATTTTTCAACGACGGCGGCGAAAATACAACCGTCGGCTATACCGAATTGTGTAAAGAGCGACTTTAATGTTTGTTTTTTGCAAACGAGCTTTGAAGACATTCGTATATTTTATAAAAATGTTAAAAGCAAAATAATAAAACAATGAAAAATGTGCCAAGAACAAAATATAATTATTATTATTTTTTAGTGTTAAAATTTTTTCTCGCCCCATTTTTATTCGTGAGTTTATTTGACAGTTCAAAGCGGGAACTTTTCTCCCCAAAATGTTACAGACACACTTTTCTGTAAATTGGCGAGTAATTTCCTTACGTGACAGCTTGTACTCGCCAAACAAAGTTACAGACACAGTTAAGCGAGAAAAATAGCTGTTTGTTTCAATTCATGTCATTTTTGTTTCATTTCACACATTTCAATCGAAAACTTTCTCGACGCGAGAGTTACAGAACATGGGCACAGTACACCATATTGATCATTATGAACTTGCCTGCGATAAAATATATTGATTTTGAAAATTTCGACTTTTATTTTTTCGATCAAAAATTAAAGGTTATTCTCCAAGGTAATGTACGTGTTATAATAATTTAGTTGATTTAAAATATTTATTATTATGTGTGATCATAATTGGAATTTTCTATACAGATTAAAATAAATATTTAAAGTCACTAAATTGTTATAACAGTTTTATTTTTGTTCAAAAAAATAAATATCAAAAAATATCTGTGAAAATCCGACTTTTATGGAAAAAATTGATGACTGTTATGGTCCCTGCTTAAAAAAAAACTCAGTTTGCTGTGACAAATTTATTTCCTTTTCTCATTTTTAATACAAACAACAAGTACAACAAAATTGCATTTTATCTGATGCTTTTGAAATAACAAACATTGATGAATAATTGATGTTTACCCTTTTAAACATATAGGAAATGCCAAAGTGTTGAACGTGACAGTCGTACGCATCAAAAATGCAATAACATTTTAAACAAAAAATAGTTTTACGTTCTCTTAACCCTTAAATTATAGCACTAAGAAAGCGCTGTTATTTATGCTAAAGTTTATGGAGGGCGCGATTCTAGATCAAAGATAATGGCAAAGAAGTAGCGGTTCGAACGTGAAAAAAACAGAAGTAATTTTTTGTGGTCATGTATAAAAAGGCATAATTAAGCGAAACCTGGCACAAATTTTTAGTCAAACTACTTTCAGAACTTAACGTAGCAATGTCACAGTTAAATGTCTTGGTTTGATTACAAAACCTTCTGTAGTTTCTTATTTTTAAGCCAAAATCTGGGTCGATACGTGACATTTCGTACGTGAAATTTTTTCCATAATAATTTAACTGAATAATGATTAAAATAAAATAAAAATTTACCGTTAATCCGAATAACATATTTCTCTTTGAACTCTTCCTTAGATTACAGACCATGCACGAAAATTTTTTTGGAATAATTTTTATCAAATATCACCTCTTTTAAGAAAATTAAATATTAAAGAAAACATACAATAAAACATTCTCACATATAAGAAATTACGTTTGCACAACTTTGCAGTTTGATTGTTCATCAAAGTGAACAAATGTATGAGTAAATTTATAAAATTAGTGAAATCTAAGTATTTCTCTAAACCAATATCGTAAAATAATCCGCTTTTAATAACTTTAAAATTTTCGGTCACGGTGGACCTTTTACGGAAATGCCCATATCGAAAGGGTTTATACGGGTGGGCAAACAGTCACGACTATCTGAAAAAATTTAATAACTTTTTTGTTTATTTGTATTTCCATTTTTTTTTTTAATTTTATTTATCGAACCGTGATACACCACCATGCTAATTTACCGAGCGATTAACAAATCTAAGTGGGATAATTTTATTTTTCCAATGGGAATTTAATTTTATTGACGCAACGAGGGTATTGAACTTATTCAATTGGCCAGCACGTTCAGCAGATTTAACTGCCCCTAATTATTTTCCATGGGGTTATCTCAAAAAACGCGTGTATGTTAACAAGCTCCAAACTATAGAGCAGCTAAAGCACAACATGGAGAGATCAGGGCAACAGAGCCTGAAACTTTGCGTACAGTTATGTAAAACATCTGTTTAAGAGCCCAACAGAGCATCGATGAAAATGGTGATCATATCTCTGATATTATTTTTCATAATTGAAATTTAAATCATACAAAGTTGATGTTATATGAACAAAAATAATCACCCCTATCGCGGATGTTATGGGAATATGATATATGGGATCAAACCTAAATTCCCATCCCCAACAAATCGGTATCGCAAATATTTTGGGAATAAAAATTTATATTGTGAATAATTTGTCAGTGCTTTGTAAACAAAAGTCTCTATTGTGAGTAACTTGTCAGTGCTTGTATTGTGAAAGAAAAATATACAAAATAAAATACTAATAAAAATATAATAAAATAAATAATGAATAGTGTTTATCTTAATTTTCTTTATGTACACTCCTTCAATAAAAGAAAAAAGTTATTTAATTTAGTGCTACTATAGAATACAAATTAGAATTTACATGTTCCCTTCTCGTTCACATCAACACTTGTTGGGAATTTAGTTATTAAAAAAATTCGCGGGAGTAAACATTAGCGATGCCAAATTTCTTAAGTTTGGGAATTCATTCCCAAAAAATTTGTTATGGGAATCATTCACAATACGAAATACAAAAATATGGGAATATTTTCATGGGAGTAGTTGTTTGCGATAGGGGTGAATAAATAAAAATATCATAAAATAAATAATAAATAGTGTTTATCTTCATTTTCTTTATGAACACTCCTTCAATAAAAGGAAAAATTAATTTAATTTAGTCCTACTTTAGAATACAACTTAAAATTTACATGTTCCCTTTTCGTTCACATCAACTCTTGTTGGGAATTCATTTAGTAAAAAAATTGGCGGGAGTAAACATTGGCGATGCCAAATTTTTTAAGTTTGGGAATTCATTCCCAAAAAATTTGTTATGGGAATAATTCACAATACGAAATAAAAAAATATGGGAATATTTTCATGGGAGTAGTTGTTTGCGATAGGGGTGAATAATAAACAAAAGAGTTATAAAATTTTTACACGCAGGCGTGACTTTATACATTCTAGGTCCTTATGCGTTACGAAGTTGATTTAACAGAGTCTGTCAGACCGACTTTCAGTATGTCTATTGAAATGGGGTTTACGAACACCCCAGAAATGATGAAACTAGATTGGTATAACTTTCTGTTGCACATGCTCCGTTTTGCTATGGAAATTCAGCCTGATCGGTACACAAATGGCCGCGAAAGGAGCAAAAATCACGACTGCCTCTAACTTTACCCATTAGTCTCTTGTTTTAAAATGTTTTACAGGCATCTTGGTTATCAGCAGCCGTATTCTGTAATTCGCTTAACTAGAGCTAAATCTCGATCGCTAAAAAGCCTTAGGAAAGCTAAGGTTACGTTGAATAAAATTTTTATGACATTGCCAAATTAAGCCAAAAATCGATAAATATGTGACGCGCAAAATAGAAAGGGACCTAAGGGTTTTGTTCAGGAGAGCCATTTTATCTTTGTATCTTTGGTGTACCATCACTGAGCGTGCTGGTATTGGTCTCATTTGAAAGCGACACATCTCAACCTTGAAAACGCGCGTAGGTCGTCCTTACCTCTTGTTTTGTGTAGTTGGTTTTTACTGTTCCCTTTACCTTACTGGTCCTCTATGCGCTGTCACATATATAATTTCAGCGATATAGATTTAGCTTTAACGAATTACGGAATACGGCTGCAGTAGACAACATCAGATAAAATGTGGGCGGGATTTGAAAAGTGAAAGTGGCAGAAAATAGATTTATTTTTATCTTTAGAACGATATTTATATCACTTTCTGCTTTCTGGGGATAACAAATTGCAAATTGCGTATAGGGTAGAACAAATAAAATTGGGAACCCTGATTTTACTTGTTCAGTGAAAAACAAATCCATTGGATTTTGCTTGTTCTTTTCAAAATCATTTAAACGTTTTTTCTTAATTTGTATTTGTTTTTCTTTTCTTAGTTAAATTTTTTTTTACTTTATTGACAAAAGGTTTTTAAGTTACAACATCTTAAAATAACAAAATTTATTGATTCTCAATTGATTTGTGAAAATAATTGAATTAAAAAGCCATTTAAGCCAAAATATTTACCGATCAGGCGGATAGACGTTGAAATAATTGACATTATTCCCTCAAGCAGGTTTATTTTTTTATTAGATTTTTTTTAGTTCATTTAAAAAATTATTCCTAGACCATGAAATTTTATATTTTTAGAGTTTTTCTTGAAAATTCCTCAAAGAATGCAATGTGGAAACTTTTATAAAAACAAGTTTTAAGGACACTTGGAATATACAAGAGTGGGCTCTATAAAGGATCAAGAAATTATTAACCAATCTTTATAAAAACTGAACTCAAACTATTATAATTGGTTGCGGTTCAGACATTTGTTAAGTTATTGGCCGACCATAAGAAATTTTTATACTTTTCTGTTCAGTCATATATGAAAATCTCTATTTGAATTAATTTTAATAGAATATCATGATTCGTAACAGTTTTGGCCGGACTAAAATGATTTTCAGGAGGGGAAAGACCACTTTCGGAAAACACTTCTCCATATAGCCCATTTCTGAAATATTCCAGCTGACGGTGGAGGGTTTCAGAGAATCGTAAAAGCCGAATATAGCCTTCTAACTTATTTATAATAAAAATGCAAGTTTTTTAGTCTGGTTGTATCACATTTAGGTTTACGACTCTTTTCCTACTGAGCTGATAGTTCTGGACTTCAAATCCAAACTTGTTCTTTTAAGTTGACTATTTCGGAAGTAAGCGTGTTTTCAAAAGACGGACTGGGCTAAATCGACTTAAAATTACTTAGCATTAGAATACCTCAATTCACGGTGGAGGGTATAAAACGGGCCATTGCTTTTAGAGGCCTTTTTAACGTTAATAAATTGCAAATAGAAACTGGGAATTATTTATTTTGATAAGTTAGTTTATTATATTCAACATTTTTTATTTATCGAATTTATTCTACTCGTATGAGCTAAATTTCAGATGCGTATTTTATAAAGCTTTATTGAAATAGTCCTATTCCTTCAAATTTTAGGAATGACTTTATACACGACCAGACTGTTATCTTGTATTTTCTTGTTTCATTTTACCTTAGCTATCCTTTGGATAGCAATGAAGTATATTGCACGTACAGAAAAATTTACAATTATTTTGGTCTTCCCCGTATTCGTATTCGTATTTCATTTATTTATTCATTCAAATAACCTTTCAGCTGGATCATTTTCATTCATTCAAATTACCTTTCAGCTGGATCATCTTCATTCATTATCACTACATGACATTGTCAACGTAATCGATGTAATTTAGAAAGCTTAATGACGACATAAAGCTCGTACAGCTCTTGGCTTATACGACAGCGATATTCTCCGTCACCGCAGTATGGTTCTAAAGCCTATAGTACACGGAATGTTAAAAGCCATATGCGCATGTCGTTCTGACGTAATTTTGACGTCACTACAAAGCCACAATAGCCAGTTTAAGCTGTGTGACGGCAAAATTACGTCAGAAGCACATGCGCATGTGGCTTTTTGCATTCCGTGTACTATGGGCTTAAGATTTTACGAAATAATTTTCTCTCGAACATTCCAAGTTCTGCTTCGTCTGCTTTCGAAAATGCACAATCTTCAGAACCATTAAGCAACACAGGTAGTATCAGTGTCTTGTAAAAGGCGAGTTTTATCTGTCGAGACTTGGCTTTGTTCCTTAATTTCTTGTTTAGACCAAATTGGCATCTATTAGCCAGTATTGTTCTTCGCTTTATCTTAAAACTGATGTTGTTTGTTTTGTTTATGGTATAGTGTTCCAGTATAGTGTTCCAGTCCCATTCACATCTGCGTCTCGTATCACTATGTGGTTATTTTCTATTTTAACTGAAGATCTGTATCATTTTAGGTCATCCTGCAAATCCGTTTTAGCTTTGCAGGGAGACAAAGCTCAGATATTACTTGAAATATCTTTAAACGTATGGGGTTGTCGAAAGCGGCCTTCTACCCGACAAATAGATGCTAGGTGTCGATCTATTTTTTTTGGCTATTTTCCAGAATTTGCCGTAGTGTGAATATCTGGTCTATGGTGGATTTGCCATGTCTCGAGCCGCAGTAACCGATTTAAGTTTTCAATAGCTCACACACTACGCTAGACAGTATTTTGTATGCGATGAAAAAGAGATTTATTCCTCTGCAATTGACACATACTGTCTTGTCTGCTTCATTGTGCACGAAACATTAATATACTGAGGTTCCCATCATCGGGTATGTGTTATTGTTAGCAGTTCAGCTGGCAATAAATCAGCTTCTGCTGCCTTACTATTCTTCAGCCAGGAAACTGCTATTTTAACCTCATTCTGGCTCGGCGATACACATTCAATACCATCGTACATACAGCACTCTTGGTCGTACCATGGGTCCCAAGGGGGAGGCTTCTGGTACCCAAGATTTTGCGGCATTTTTCATAGAGTGGGCAATGTTTTGACATTGTGCTGCAATATCATTGGGACAAGGAGTGCTTTCTTCAAGCAATTGGATAAATTGAGTGGAGTGCAGGCGCGGATTCAGGGGGGTGAAAATAAGGAAATTTCCCCCCCGTAAATTATAAAAATATGTTTTGTTAATTTCGATAATACAAGAATTCCCAATAATAATATTTTTTTAATGTACAAAATTTTTGGAAATCGCAGCAAGGTTTTTTTCGTTTTTTTTTTATGGAATCTCTAACGAAATTTTCAATAAGTATTTTTTTATGAATGAATCTCTAACGATTTTCAATCCATATCTAAATCCTAATAGTTATTTATTAGATATTTCCAATGAAACATCTAATTTACCGTATTCAATTACTTATTATACTACATTCAATCCCAGCAGGTGCCATCTATATCCAAAGACTAAACGTTTGACTTGATAATGCGTGCGGTTGAATTATTAAAGAATTTTCAATATTTATGTATGTATGTGTTATATGAATCAAAATTCTACTCGATAATTTTTGACGAAAGCAGTGATTTGTCGGGGAAACGCCAGATTTCCTTATCTTTAAGATTTTTCAACATACAACAAAAAGTGTTTAGGGAAGAATTTATTGGCTTTGTTGTAAACTCATTTGAAGAGGCTTCAAAAGATATTGATGACGTTGATGTGTCAATTGATGCGAAGGAACTATCATCAATAGTTTTTTAAGCTTTGACAAATTTTGATATTGACATAAAAACTTGTGTAGGAGATGGAACAGATGGGTGTCCTCTGATGTCAGCAGAAAATGGAGCTGTTCAAAATTTCTGGAAAAGGGACAAATGCGAAACAAACGCCTTGCTACTCCCATAAATCGAACAACTCAATTTCTAAAAGCAATAAAGTGTCATTAATACAAAAAGTTGTATCATTTGTTAAAGAAACGACAAAAATTTTTAAATATAATCATCCTAAGCAAAAACAGTTTTAGCAAAGTATTTGGGAGCCAAACTCTCTTCAGTATGCGTCTTTGCAACAAGTGCACATTTTATAGTAGAAGCTTTGGAAAAAATATCTGAGTGGAAAGTATGTAGTATCTCTACCTTTATATTAAGGAACTCCTTAGTACGTTTGAACTTATTTGCGGAATATACATATTTAGTGTGATACTTGTTGTAACACAGCCACTAAGTATCATTTTACAAAAGCAAGATATAGATCTTCAAAAAGGATCAAGCCTTATCAAAATTTTAATCATGTGCCTTGAAGAAAAAAGAAATAAAGCCGAAGAACAATTTAAAGCGATTTTTGAAAAAGTTAAAGTTATTTGCGTTCAAATCGAGGTTCCTATCGAAAAGAAAAGATTTAAACGAAAAAATCACATCCAAAATGTTGAAGATTACTACCGAGTTTTAGGTTACTTTCCTCTAATTGAATTTATTTTAGAAGATCTCATAACAACTTTTTCAATAGATATCCCAAATGTATTGAACCTAAACTTCTACCTCAGAGTGTAATCAAGTCATATACAGATACAAAACTGTTAAAACTACAACTAGGTGATGAGCTGATTATATTTGATAAAAGAGATAAACACCTACTAAGATCTAAACTTGAGCCGGATCTATCAGATAACGTTGTAGATGCTTTAATAAACTGTGATGAAGATAATTACCCAAATCTAAGAAAAATATTTAAAATTTTTGTTTCAATGCTCGTCAGGAAAGCTACGAACGGGAGGTCATTTCCTACCCTTCGACGAATAAAAACATGGCTCAGACCAACAATGACAGAAGATAGACTGAACTGTCTAAATTTGCCTCACAAGGAAATCATAAATTGCTTATTTAAAAAGATTAATGTATATTCAACTGATCTTATATTTTATTTAACCTTTTTGTTGAGTTTTTTTTTAATATAATATACGCATATTGTTTTTAAAAAACTTTTAAAAACAAATTTTTTACTTTTTTGTATCATACAAAATTTCCCCACCCCCGTAAGGCTCAAGCTGGATCCGCGCCTGGTGGAGTGTGCCGTAGCTTTCTGTCGTGTCTGCAGTTTTCCGATGCCCATCTTCCGTTCTGTGTTAGATTGTACGTTTCTTGCTACATTAAGACGGGTGCGAACCTTTGTTGCCACAAGGTAATGATCTGAATTAATATTTGCTCCTCGGATCGATCGTACGTCTAACACACTAAATGAATCTAGTTTCTCGTTGTTAGATCTGGGGATAGCCTTGTATATATCGAGATGTTGAAATCTGATGCTGCTCTTCCATGTTTTTTGCTGCAGCGAAGTCTGTAAATGTCATTGCGTTATCGAATGTTTTCGCGTGGAGGCTTAATTTTCGACTGTTGGACCCTTTCCTATTTTTGCATTAAAGTTTCCTAGGACAATTTTAGTAAAATGTTCGGGGCAGCGGTCGTATGTCCTCTCTCTGCGCTCCATAAATGTGTCTTCGGTATGTTCGTCCTTGTCTTATGTCGGTTCATGGGCACAAATAAGACTGATGTTAAAGAATTTGGCTTTTGTACTTTTTTGGCTAGCCTGTTTGAGTCTCCGAATAACCACGAACCCACAGCCGAATTCATGTCTTGTTTCATGACAGCTAGACTGTATTCTCGTTTTTTTTATTGTTGTGACGCCTTTGCCATTGTACTTTTTAAGTACATCCTCCAGTGCGTATACTGCACCTACTCTAAGGAAAGTTCGGACAATACATATAACGTGGGAGGTAATGGGCCCCACGCAACGGCTCTGAGTGGCTTTAATATGGCAAAGTCCAGACCAGTTTTGATCTCTCCATCATCTCAGCTGTGAACACTGACCTCCACGTGGTGTCTCCTGGGGTAGCTATCATCAATACCTGTTAAAAGTAATAAGCTTAAATGTGCCGCGTGTTCCCATAGGATCGATAAAAATATGGTTGAAGGGTTGGGCAGAACTGAATATGGTTATAAAAAAGTGAGTTGACAATCCTGAATTGAACAACAATTTTTTAATAGTTATCAAAAACTTCGTAAACTTGATTGATTATTCTGCTAAAAACTAAAAAATCTCTGTAGTTTTAAAAATATTTTGTAGCAGGAACCAATTTAAACGTCAACTGCTGTTGCGATGAGTCTTTTTATGGGGGCGCCAGATTTATTTTTGTTGAGAAAAAAACGACAAATATCAAACATCTGTGACATATTTCAGCCATTTCATTTCATTTCATTTGATTTACATTTACATTCAATTATTTATCTGACTTAGTACAATACTGTTGAACTTTCTTTAATATTTATTTCTGTTTGAAATGTTATTTTTTTCTGTTGTTTTTGTTGATGTTGTTGTTGCCGTTGATGATGTTTGCTCTCGAAATGTAACAAATGTATGTCTTCATTTTCTAATTTTAATTTTAAAAACTAAACAATTTGTTAATACATGCATTTATTTAGTTTTTAGTTGACTTTTTTTTTTATTTATTTTATTTATTTCATTAAAGAAAAGAAATGAAATAAAATAAAATTAAACATTTTTGCAAATATTGACGCACCGGCTGCAAAACACACACAAAAATTTCTACTTTCAATTTTTTGTTTTAAAAATTTCAACACACAGGGACAAAAATTGGATATTAATGTTGTATGTTGTTCGTCCATTTTTATTTTAAACAACAACAATGAAAACCACAAAAAAGCGAGCGAAAAGATAAAATAAAAAAAAAATTATATTTCAACTAGAGGAGATCTGGTGAGTGAGTGAGTGAGTGAATGTGTTTTAACTAAAATCTGAAATCTGGCTAAGAGCCCAGACAACGATATTTTGTTGTTATTTCCTTTCAATAGCTTGTTGTTGTTGTTGTTGATTATTGTTATTATTGCTGTTGTATTCAAATTTTATACGATGAGTTTCGTCTAAAAATTAAATAATTTATTCGCATGTACATTCTAGTAAAATATACATTCACACAAACATGCATACAAGCAAACAAATGTATGTGTGCGAGGATGCTTAAGTAAATATATGTATCGGTGTTTTCTTGTTGTTGTTTAAATTTCCCATGGACTACTGCGTGTAACCAATATAAAAATTAACAAAAAAATAAATAAATTGTATTTATCAAGAAAATAGTCTATGAACATAAAGATTGGCATGTTGTTTCATTGTGATTGCACTCGGTCGTTGTAAAACAAATTAAAGATTCTTGAACAGTAATAATCCACGTTATTAGAACGCCCAAAACACTTTGACTCGGTCGCTAAAATATTGATTTTATAGCCTTTGCATTTTATAATTTCAAAGTTTTCAATACATTTTACTTTGGGACAAGGCTAATTCATACAGGAGACTGCATGAGACCGAATCAAAGAGAGTTATGCTGGCTGTATTTTTTTGTATGGAGTTTGAGTATGGAGCACATGATACGTTTACCTGTATGAATTCGCCTCGGCTTGAATGGTAAAAATGTCTGGTGGTTTCTTTTAAAAAAAGAAATTTTATATATTTTTTAAGTTTTATAAAATAACTGTCGGTCCTGGCGTTTTCTCCAAGCAGTTGAACTTCAGTCATTCAGGCCGAAATAATAGCTGTCTAAACAGCCACGAATAATTGTTAGTATGATCTGATATCTGGCAGGGATATCCACAATATCACCGATATTAAGGCGGCCATATGATTCCTGGAGGTTTTTATCATATTGAGTTTTTCAAGGAAGCCGGGCGTCTCCGAAAGAGAGGACGAGTGATTAAATTATAACCTTTTAATGGTTTCCTGGACACAGGGGCATACAGAGTAACTGTATGGCTGACTCTCTGGCGCATACAGGCACCACCTTAAAACATAATGGCTTAATATGGTCCACTCTCGTGGAGCATGTAAATCTCATCTTATCGCTAGTTCGATTGAGCTGCCTGTGTGGAAACCAGAAAAATCTGATCCATCATAGAGGGAGTTTACACGGTGTCTATTCAGACATGTCTAACAAACACGTTTGTTTTGTTTGTAGGCGATCGGGGTAGAGAAGAAAGAGGGGTTGCCAAACAGATATGAAATGAGTTTTCATGTTTGTTTATATGAATGTCCATGTTTTTAATTTGTATGTATATGTATATTGAGCAATTCCATATGAAAGCGATCACCTTTTGGACGACCCCTCTCCGATTTTAAAATAAATAGTCTCAATCGATTGCCCAGCAAAAAATAATGTACCTACATATTTTTTTTTTTTTTTTATAGTGACTGGTTTAGTGGTGGTGTACACCACTGTCATGTGAAAAATTGAAGAATTCTTCATAAGGGACCTCATTGAAAGTTGTTGTGATAGCTCGTTGCAAAGGTATTGAATCAGGCTTTAATTGAAAAATAAAATTTTCCTAATTTTTCTTAGAAATTTACCTTTAAATTTTCCCATGAAAATTAAATTTTCCGATTTTCCACAGAAGCTCCAAAATTTTCCGGCTAATTTTTTTTTTTTGATTCCTCATAATTTTTGCTTTAAGAATCAGCAATAAAAAAATGGGCCCCGACTCCTTGTTTGGACAGGAGAAGAGCATTTAAAAGACCACCTTGTTAAAAATACATTTTAAAAATTATTTTACAGTTAAAAATACATTTATGAAGAAAAAATCAATTTTTTTTTAAGAGCCCCAAGTTGAGTGTGTAGTGAATATGGTCTGCCTGCCTTCACAAGATCGGCCATAAATCCATGGATAATAGCAGCAGTGGCATGTAATGGCTCACCAAGCCCGACTGAGGCTACAGGTCATAAAATGTTTTGTAAATTTTTTAAATTACCAGGTAATAAATATTTCGCCTAAAATGACACGTGCAGAAACAAGTCATAAAACACGGATTTTCCATAAATATGGCGAAATATTCATTACCTGGTAATTTAAAAAATTTGCAAAACATTTTATGACCTGTGGTCGGCTTATTGGCAGTAACCAATTAAGTCCCTCTTTAAAAAACATTTTATGACCAGTAGTTCACGCAAATTTTCCTATTAAAGAAAAGCAAATATCGCTTATTTTTTTTACCTATTTTTTACCAAAAAATAAATATAAATACTTCACACACTCTGAGTCAAATTTCAGTTGAATACTAAACGTGAAAGTGTTAAAGTGTTTTTTTTTTGTAAAGGAAAGAGTGAAGCTGTAAAGACAATTTAAAGTAAAATGAATAAATTTTGCTGCAATCCGTTTAACAAGAGTGGACATCGTTCGAAAAAGATAAAAGTATTAAAATTAACTGGTGTTTCGAAGCGATACATGAATGAATTAAATATACAATACGGTGAAGAAGCAGAGTTCATTTGCCCCAAGTGTAAAATCGATTTGTCTCAACAAGCAAATGCATTGAAACAAATGCAGCCACAATCCGAGAGTGAAATAACAAGTGAACAAAATGTTTCATCTGATAGTGAGGCAGACATTCCGATGGTCAATATGTCTTTGAGTCCTTTGAATGAGGCTATTACCACTTTAGGTGAAACGCCTATTAGAAAAAGAAAGTTGCGAAGTGAAACATACAGGAAAGAGAAAAAAGGCAAGGTTATGAGTGCAATCGCGACAATATTTGATGAAGGCTCTGATAACGAATGCAGTCAAGCAGATGACGTTGATGACGGCAAACAAATGATTGAGCAGTTGAAAAGAAAATTTTATCTGTGCTGCCTCAATCATGGTCTATACGCAAGATTTCTGAACAGTTTCAAACATCTTTTTACATCGCGAGAAGAAGCAAAGAATTAGTTCGACAGAAGGGCATATTAGCGACTCCCACCAAGAAATTTGGCTCAAGGACCCTCAGCGAAGCAACGGTGAATTGATTCAAGATTTTTACTGCAATGATGACAACAGCCGCGCCTGCCCAGGTACACGTGACTATGTTATCACACGTGAAGATGGAGAAAAAGTACACAAGCAGCGCAGATTATTATTATGTAATCTATCCGAAGCATACCATCAGTTCAATGAGAAATACCCAGCAGAAAAAGTGGGATTTTCTAAGTTTGCCATCCTACGACCAAAAGAATGCGTGCTGGCATTAGACAGGCACGGAACGCATTCAGTCTGCGTTTGCATGTTTCATCAAAACATCAAATTAATTTTCTTTCCATGCAAGAAATTGAAAGTATTTCACGGTGAAATTGAAACATATAGGACCTCCTGTCGAAGTCGTTGTGCGCATACCCCACGGAAAATTGTCATCTGTCCAAATGCGACAATTGTCCGAAGATTGACGAGCTAGAGCAATATTTGGCGGAAAAGTTTGAACAGCTGTTAATTCAGGAGGTGCATTTCAAACAGTGGATAATTAGCAGCGGCAGATGTTCCCTTGAGACCGTGGTAAAGCAGATTCCGGAATTCATCGAGGAATTCGGATTCAAGTTGAATGAACTGAAGGCGCACCATTTCATATCCGAGATGCAATCGAAATTTCTAAAGGAAAGTAAGAAGAAATTAGCCCAAAATGAAGATAACGAACTACAGGCCGTAAGCCTTGTTGTTGTCGCGGAGAGTTTAGCTCATAATTATGTGGCCGTTTATTTATTTCAAATGAAACTGTTTGAATTCTTAAGAATAATTCGATGCAATCGACAAAGTAACGTTTTTCTCAGACGGCGCGGCTTATAGTACAAGAATAAAAAAATTTTTACAATCTTTGCATAATTGAAGAAGAACAAAACTGCAAGGTCGAGTGGCACTTTTTCGCGACGTCCCACAGTAAGGGCCCATGCGATGCGTTAGGGGGAACCCTAAAACGCATGGCGACTAAGGCAAGTTTGCAAAGGCCATATACTGACCAGATCTTAAATGTAGAACATTTGTTTTCGTGGATTCAAAGCAAGGAAATTGCCATTAACACAGTTTTATGCACTCAAAAAGAACACGATGCCATGGAGCGACGAATTCAAAACAGATATAATAATGTCAAAACTATAACTGGAACGCAAAAGTTTCATTGCTTCATACCAAATATTTCTGATATGTCAATTAATGTAAAGCGGTACTCTTCGTCTGCCGACGTGCTAAATTTAAAGTTACTTTAATTTTATAATGATGCCAAGACAATTGAAATTTTTAATAAATATTGTAATTAAGTATAAGCAGCAAAATAAGAAAGATTTTTTCTTCATAAATGTATTTTTAACTGTAAAATAATTTTTAAAATGTATTTTTAACAAGGTGGTCTCTTAAATGCTCTTCTCCTGTCCAAACAAGGAGTCGGGGCCCATTTTTTTATTGCTGATTCTTAAAGCAAAAATTATGAGGAATCCAAAAAAAAAAAAATTAGCCGGAAAATTTTGGAGCTTCTGTGGAAAATCGGAAAATTTAATTTTCATGGGAAAATTTAAAGGTAAATTTCTAAGAAAAATTAGGAAAATTTTATTTCTCAATTAAAGCCTGATTCAATACCTTTCCAACGAGCTATCACTCGTTGCGATCGCTTTAGTAGTTTAGTAGTTAAAACAACTTTCAATGAGGTCCCTTATGAAGAATTCTTCAATTTTTCACATGACAGTGGTGTACACCACCACTAAACCAGTCACTATAAAAAAAAAAAAAAAAATATGTAGGTACATTATTTTTTGCTGGGCAATCGATTGAGACTATTAAATTTAAAATCGGAGAGGGGTCGTCCAAAAATTTGCCAATTTATGATCGTTTTCATATGGAATTGCTCTATTAGACTATTATACATGAAAACAGACATGTTTGGAAAGACATCGTGAAAAGACAATAGGTTTTTAGAAGCATGTTCAAAAGAGAATGTCAAAAACAGACATGTCTGAAAAGACTCCGTGTAAACTCCCTCATAGACGGTTAAAGAATTGAGCGGGCGTTAAAGCTAGCAGGCCTCACCTCAGATAGCTAATTGCTATTAAAGCTGGCCATTGGCCTATTGGGGATCACGACCGGAAGCGGGGGCCCTCTTACAATGGCCTTTGTAGAAGTTGCGATGGTGAGGAAGAAGAGGAGTCAACTCATCAAGAATTCGGAAATCACATATAAATGGGTCCTAAGTTACACATTTGAAGCTAAATTGCGAACATTAACGTTCGAAATCAATTAAAAGGCAGTAAATGTTTGAAGAAAAAACATGGCCATACTTACTTCCCTAATTGGGCCGGATTTTATTACTACTCTTTATTCTTGTAAATCCATATTTTTATATGTGACAGTTTCAGTTAAAAGGGACCTATGGATTAAAAAATCCATTTTTACTTTTTGGTGATTCTTAAAATAGACAATACGCTCTTTCTAATGCAGCAAACTGCAGCTTTCTAACTTCATTACTTTTGTCATAAGTAAGCTTTAAAATACACCTTTGATAAGAAAAGAAAATTAACTTGTTAACTTCTAAATCGTTTTTCTCCAAAACTGATTTTTTGCCCATAAAGGGACTGAAACTGAAACTGTCACATATGTCCTTGTGTTTTTTTCTACACACAGATTGGCAACACTGATTGAACATTTTTTTTGTCTTTGTCCGGCAATCGGGAACCTAAGACTCAAATTGTTTGGTCTTTGAACTCTTGGAGACAAATTTGTTTTCTCCTATTCACTTATTCATCCACCGATTGGCCGGCACATGGTAAAACAACGGATACTAATTACTAGACCCATGTGAGCCAGGCTAGATTGGGTTCTGCCAATGGAAATTTGCTTCAATTTAAAATAAAATATTGTACGACGGAAAACAAAGTGATAGAGCGAATAAAGAAACAGTTGTGAGACAGGGGGTGTGGTGTGTCTGTCATCTTGGTTGATTAATATGTCGTCATGACTAGTGCAGCAGAATTGACTGTGACCTGCAACAAGGAAACTAAATGACCTTGACTAAGACTACCCTTTTACAGGAATGCAAACATGCGTGAAAACCTAAATGCCCTCAACTATTACGCAAATGGACCATGTTTAAAAATCAAAGCGAAGAAAACGATGATTTCATTACTCCTATAAAAATTCTGCTCGTAGGTGAATATTTTCTGTAAGTTGTTGTTTTTAGATATTCCTGAAATTTTCTGATTTTTGGCAGGAAATCTGATCTATTCCAAAATGCTATTTTACAAGATTCTGTATTTAATAAATGCAAAATAAATACATGTTCAAGAAAATTTGAACATGTGAAAAAAAGAAAGTTCGAATCTATAATTTTTTAATTGAAAACGTTGGTACAAGAGAACAAAAGTAATTTTCCACCCCTGGTGTAAGTTTAATAAGTTCAACACAGGTTTAGTGAAGTCATTTTAGAAATCAAATAATTTTCCAGTATTTTTTTTTACAGTTGCCTAAAGTTAATCTCCTAACAAGCTAAAAACATAAATGGTAGTATTATGGGGCGTGGCGAAACAATTATTGAAAATGTCTTTTAATTACACTGTGATAAAAATTTTCACTTTTTTTAGACAAGCTGGGCTCTTGTCGTTTCAACCTAATTCGGGTACGATGAATCCAGTGGTGCTAGCCGTTTTTTTAGGTAAGCTCTGGTTTTTGAGATACATATATCGTTATTTCAAAAAAATAAAAAAAAATGAAATTCTTCAATAAAATCAAGGCGAATTTACACCAGGTGCTTGCTACGTAAGCAACAGCTGATTACTAACCTTGTGTCAAAATGGTATACCGCCCTGTTGGTTCCGGGGAATCAACATTTCAAAAAAACACAATTTAATAAAAAAACAAAATCAAATATTTGTTTGAATTTTTGACACAAAGTTAAAATATTTTAAAGTGTTGTAAAACGTTTTCAAAATAAGACCACCTTGTATGAATTCGCCTTGAATAAAATTTTCTTTCTAATATGCGCAGTCGTTTTAGAAACATAATTTTTTTTTGGAAAACAAAAATAATTGTTTTATCAAAATTACGAAATTTTTGTTTTTTAAAAATTCATAAAAAATGGAAAATGCAGCTAATTTTTTCCTGACGTATAAGAAACGAAATTGCAAATAAAACAAGCCATAAATGATTAAAATCTGTTAGTAACTCTTTATTCACAAAAGTCGAAAATTTTTAATTAATTTAAGAATTTCATATAACGCAATATTTGTATGGGAGCTCCCTTGAGGAGTGGAGATAAAGGGTAAGTATATTTTGAGAAAATGTAAGGGACAAAAAACTAATTGCGGTCGGTCATAAATTTTTTTCACCAAGGGGCAACTCCTGGGCTTTTTCTTCAATATATTTCTAGTCTGCATTGAACATTTTGTATGGGAGCCCCCTTAAGGAATGGAGATTGCGGGTGGCTAAATTAGAAATTAATGACTGAGATGAAAAATAAAGTGGGGTTGGGCATTCATTTGACCCATCTAGGGGCAAAATTTAAGAATTTAATAAAGCCGCCATATTTGTATGGTTGAAATTCTTAAATTTAGCCGGTACAGCGCGTAGGATGCTCCTAGAGGTTTTTTTTAGATTTTTCAATAAGCTTAAGCGTTTTTGAGTTACGTAAACATATGTTGTGCAACCTCCTCCATTTTCGAAATAACAGTATATCTCGTAAACCAGAGCTAACCTAATAAAACGGTTAGCACCATTGGATTCAGCGTACCCGAATTATGCTTAGACACCATGCGCCCGGCTTGTCTATTTTTTCAACTAGCACAGTGTTATCGTTAATTGATGGGTGAGGGAGGGTGTTAATGGGCTCAATTTATTTTTGTTTTATTTGGGACTGACCCATTCTAGTGCCCGTACATGGAGGCGCGAACTAATTCGATTTGGATGAACATTTTAGACCATTCTACAAACTATGTATGTACACAGAAAAAAAATATCTCAAGAAAATTTTTAACAAAACCGTTTGTTATAAATATAATTTTTGTTCAACAAACTTGTTATTTGATTCAATGAACAAATTTATTTATACACTTTGCAAAATAGCACTCAATAAAACATATTTAATAATGAAATATTTCTTGATATTCAATGTTTACGTCTAAACTAAAGGCAATGGTGTTTCCAGCCCTGGGGTCTAATTAGATTGAACTTTGACATCTTGCGGCGCCACCGTCATCAAGAAGTGTATTTTAAGTTCTTATTTGAATTTTTATGTATTTTCGTCAAGTAGATTTTTTTGGTTTTAGAAATGAAGTTGTTAAAGGTTTTTTTTGAGTCTTTGTTGAACCACCATAACGTAAAGTAAATTTGCTCTATTGCGAGAATTTAAATTTTAATAAATTATAAAATTTTATAACGTGTGAAATCTACAAAGGAAAGTGTTTTTATTTGGAAAAGCGCTCGTAGTAGCAGAAAATCACCTATATTTTTTCAATTGTTCTTTCTTTTTTTTCGAGTTTGGTCGCCATTCTTGGAGCAAACACCAAGTATTAGTGTTAACGCAAAATCGGCAGATCCACCCCTGAATACAGTCCATAACCCCTGAGGAACGTACTCGACGTTTTTATTCAATAAAACAAATCTTTGAATCAACGTCAAAACAGTATTTTTACAACTCTTGTACATTTTATAATAGGTCAGAAATCTCATTCGCTTAACAGTTTTATTTGGTTAAATAGCTTTAGTTTTGCCAAAGTCTTTAGAAAAGGGTTTCCGGATGGTCTGGCCTAAGCACCCAGCGAAATGCGCATAGGAACTAGCTTATCCCCCAATAAAAAATTTTAGTGTATTTATCAAAAAAATACAAATTGGGAATTTCGCACATAATTATTAATAAATAAATATAAAAAAATTCGATAAACATTTTATTTGATTTATTCAACATTTCCAACAATTTATTTTAACAAATCACGTAAACATTTTTTTGAAAAAAATTATTTTGGGCAACAACTTTTTTTATTGATTCAATAAACTTGGTTGTTAACTAAAAACTCAATAACTATACCTACAAACTTTTTTATCAATAATGCAAAAATCGTCATCGCAGAAAATTCAAAAATTTTTTTTTTTATCAAATATGCGATTTTCGTATTCAAATATGAAAATTATTTTTTTCTGTGTATTTGCGACTTAATCTCTGTAGTTACTTAATGGTTTCGTTAAGTTTATTTAAAGTGCAAACAAAAAACAATTCTCTTAATTTTGTCTCCCTACATCCAAGGCGTACTTATATCACGTGTCGCACACTGTGTTCCCTTCAACATGTACAAATGTTTAAGTTTGAGAGTCTTCTTGTTGTTGTTGCTACGTTGGCTCTAAAAATAATCTAGTGTAAAATTTTGTATTGTATAAAATTTATACTATAAATTGCTTTTATTCTTATATTTTAATAATGTACACAGCGTTGCCAGAATTAAGATTTTATCTTATTTTTCAAGATTTTTTGAACAAAATATGATTTAAAGATTTTTTTTCTCAAATTAAGATTTTTTATTTTTAGATATAAAGATTTTTAACTTTAAGTTTATACAACATACATAAGTTTCTTTTACAGTTTTTAAAACAGTAAATTTTTAAAACAATGAGGTTTTATATCAGCTTGTTGTCTATTGGTTTTGCGCACTTTTGTACTAACATGCATCATTATTTCTGGGCATACAAAACATTAAAAAAGCATCATAGATTAGCGGTTTGGGTATATTGATAAAAAAATTATTTGTGAAAAAAAAATTTATGTTTATACAGATTAATTTATTAAAGAACAAAAAAGTTCATGCATTTAGTTACTATGTCTTAGTACCAAAAGGTGAAACTAATGGAACTAACCCCTAGAATTGCCGTCTTTGTCAGGCCCGACCAAATTTGTGTTTTCGAATGAAACTAATTTGGATTCGATTGAAGCAAACTAGTGGGGTGAAATTTTATTTTTATATAAAAGTCTATGAAATTACCCTTTTGGCCAGACCGGTAATTCAATTCTATAAATGATATGTTTTGAATTGAATGAACCAAGTTTGAATCAAATGTGTGGTAGATGCGAAAAAGCAATGTGCAAAATTAAGGACTACATTTTCGATGACTTGCATGTAAAATAAAATAATAAAAATATATAACAAATTCGTATATTCTAGCAAATAACATACGATCAATAAAAAACATATATTTATAAACTTTTTATTTAATTGGGTTTTTTAGCTGTTCTAATTGTGGTCTGCCTAGACCAAGAGGTGTGGTAAAAAGTTACAGTTAAGGGTTATGACGCTTTTGGTTTGAAAATGCCACATTCCATGTTTATGATAATTTGTCAACAAAGTATTTATGCATAAGTGCTTAAGAATATCTGTTTAAACGTGTACCAACATTATTTTAATAAAAATTCATTAGGAATATATTTTGGAAAATCCATAGTTTTCAGTGAGCTTTTTTTAAATGCAATTTTCTCAAAATGCCTTGGATATAACAACGGTATCAAAAAATATAATATTAAATTGAGAACCCTCAAGATTTCATATGATGTATGAGCTTCATAGCTCCCAAAGCAAAATTTTTTTGCCCAAATTTATACATCTCTAATATAAGAATTTAATTACTTACGATGAAACTTCTTCATTTAGATGGACTTTTTTACGTTCTTATTTATTAGAAATTAAGTGCATTTAAAATGTATTTTTTTGGAATAATTAACTAAAACACCATTTTTAAACCTACAATTTAATTTTGTATAAATACCGCAATTACGTATTTTAATTTAAATATGTAGTTTCCATAATAAAAACAACTTTCTTTTAAAAAATTAATAATTTTTACTTTTTTGCATTTTGTTATAAAAAATTTCAAGATTTTTCTCTTTAAAATAAGATTTTTTTTCGCCAAAAGAAGATTTTCCTTCCAAATATTCTGGCAACGCTGAATGTACATGTTTTACTACACATACATTTGCTCGAAAATGCAAAAAAGCATCACTGGGTCAAAACTTGAGACGTTACTAAAAGGACCATTTTTTAGACAGACTTTTTTTTGTCTGAACATTGTTTCTTTTGTTTTTTTTTTTTTGCTTTAACATACTAGAAAAATTAGTTTGTTTCGTATAAGTTTTTCATTTTTGCACAATCAGACAACGCACACATGTACAAATTTTGGCTCAAATACACAAAATTCGACGTTTCGGTTCTAACTGGGGTAAACAGCTGACAAACATATGGGCTAACGAGTCTACCTTGTGCAATAAAAGAATTTCATGACAAATATTTCTCTTTTAAACATAATTTTATAACAAAAAATTTTAAATATTACATTACAAGTGTATTAAAAACAACTTCCAAATTTCTGCGTTTTCGATTTCCAGAACACCCCTGTATATTATGAACAAAAATTATGTGAGTGTGTGACCAGCGTTTAAAAAACTGCAGTCGAAGTTAAAAAAAACTGACATTTCTTCTTTATTTGTCATTGGCCAATAAAAATTGCTCCATTTACTTCTCATTCGTTAAATGAAAAGAGTCGCTGCCAAACCAACTCAAAAAGTGAAAAGTTGTACATACATTTTCGTTTTATGTTTGACAGTTTTTGGTTTCGACTGCAGTTTTTTAAACCCTGTGTGTGACACCGACCATACTGGATGAAAACCCAAACCAATATTGATATAATTATAATATGGTTGTGGCTTTTGATGGAGGCCTAATTTAACCATAATATGGTAACCAGTGACAATTATATGGTTTAATTTAACCATAATATGTTTAACATTTTTCGATAAAAATGTTTTTTTTTTGCTGGAGGTGACCTCACTTGAAAATGTTTTTTCCTGCGTGTGGGGAAAGCGAACGTTGGGGTTGAGAGAGAGGAATTAGCAAATGATTGTTAAATGAGTTAAAAGTCTTGCAAACACACATACTTATTAAAGTTAAGAGTGCAAGAGTTAAAAGAAGAGAAATGTGTGTTAAGCAACCGAACTTCTTCTATATACAGCTCAAGGCAAATTCACTACACAGGTGGCGTTAGAAACAAAGCTGAGCTTTTTTTTCTTACTTAGAGAAAGAAATGTTAAAAATTTTGACTTATTGTCCACCTAAAGCAGCCATAAAAACACAATGTTGTTTTTTATTGTTATTTTATTTTTTGCTTTATTGTCGCCGCCACCTGATAAATGATTTCACTATGTTACAGCAGTTAGAGTGTGAATGGATGAGAGGTAGTGGGGGATTTAATTTTTTTCATTCAAGAAATAAGAATGATTCCAAACTAAATCTAAATTAATTTAACAAGATGTCAGGTAACGAATTATTTGTTTAACGTTGGTGTAAAGAGGAGAGTTTGGGTAAAAACTTAATTGCTTTTGAGGTTTCTACTAAAACTTACCCATGATTCTGGGTGGGCAGGTGGCATGATCAGGACCTGTTACCAACACATGTAGAAACAATTGTTTTTGTTTAATTTTCGGTTTGAAAAATAAGTTCGAAATTTGTACATATTAAATCCTTTTTAAAATTCTATATGCCTTAATCGTAAAAATTAATTCAGCTTTATAAAAGGCTTATAAAACAAATTTTAATGGAAAACTCGTTTTGTTAACCTTTTACAAATTCGAAATGATTTTCAGAAATAAGGTCTTTAAGAAAGTTCATTCATTGATTCGCATTGATCCGTAGGAATGTTGCGGCATTTTGTTGGGTTAGTTTTTTAAACAAAGTTTTTTTTTGTGTGTTTTTGTAAAAATATTGTTTACAAAAAGAGTTTTAGTCACAAATCTAGTGTTAGTTTTCTAAATTTCTGTAAATGATGTTTGAATATTTTGGTTTTTGTAAAGACAACTTGTTTATCTACCAAAGTAGAATGTGTTTAAATGTGTATTTTAGTCACAATTCTACTCTACTTAAAAGAAGAAACAAAAAAGGGAAGAAAACGTTGGCGAAAAAATTATTGTAAAAAAGTACAAAAAAAAAACTGCAACTGCACATAAATTATTTTTCCTTTTCTTGCTTTTCTGTTTGAAATTTAAATTTTGATAACAAATTTTTATTGATTGAAAATTAAAAAAGCGGAACTGTTTTTTTTTTGTTGCACTTACAGAACAATACTGCTACAAAATCTGTATCTTCGATGATTTTCAATAAGATTTTAGCATTAACTTCTTCAATACGATCGGGTAAGTCCATGGCTTCCAATGATGTTAAGAAATCCAAGACACCTTCTTCATCCATAAGATCACCATCATAGATAATTGGTTCCTTTTCCCTGTGTATTTAAGTTTAGAACCAAATGGTTTCAGTTGAAGTTTCATTAATTAGTCATTGTTTGGAAACGATCAAATAGAGAGAGAGAGAGAGAGACAAATCTTAATTGCTTTTGAGGTTTACCTGAAATATGTAAGTGCTGGGAAATTTTTAATGCCGTATTGTTTAGCTAGACGTTTATCGTTGATTTTGACAAAATCAACACCGAATGAATCGGTGTCATCGTCGATTTTTTCGAGTTCGGCTAACACTTTGTCACAGGTGACGCAGCTTCGAGCATCTAATGAAAAGAAATTAAGAAAAGTATTTATTAAGTTTTGTAAGTTTTATTTACATATGTATGTTTAATATACAATAAGATTAAGATCGGCATGTCTATTCGTCTGCTATAGAAGTGGATAATTTTTATTTAAAAGGTTCATAATGAATTTGCTACAAGCGCAGATATTATTATATATGTATTTATGTTTTGCTCACCACTGGAAAATTGGAGTTAATTTACTATTTTTGTACCCTCCACCACTATTGATGAATGAGGGTATTCTCGAATACATGGGCGGTGAACGCTGGGCGTGGCCAATTTTAATGGAATTCCAATTTTCTCAACTCAGGCAATAAAATGATCGGTGCCTACTTTTCTTATACACAGAAAAAATTTTGCACCAGTAAACGCATTAATCAAAAATAAAATCAGTTTTAATTAAAAATTTAATCAAGTGAATTAAACAATTGATCAAGTGAATTAAAAGTTTAATTGATAATATTAATTTGTATACTGGTGCAAATTAATGTTATCAATTAAACGTTTAATACACTTGATTAAACGTTTAATTCTCTAGATTTAACGTTTAATTCACTTGATTACATTTTTAATTAAAACTGATTTTATTTTTGATTAATGCGTTTACTGGTGTAAAATTTTTTTCTGTGTAGTTCTTGCACAAAAACGTATGTAGCCATCCCTCTGGGCCACGTACTACAAATTGATTTCATCAAAACAGAAGCACCAAAGCAAATATAACTTTTACTTTGGAATTTATAATTTCAAAGACGTTTCAATGGATTTTTCTATTAATTTTCATTAAAATAATACATTTTCTTGTTTCAAAGTTCACTAATTGTTTGCAAAAAAGAAAACAAATTTGAATAAATCAAACTGCAGCAACAGGGAACAACAAAAGAAAATTATTTAAATGTTTCCGTTGTTAACAATAATTACAAAATAAGAAAAGCAATAATATTTAAGAACAGAAAATTTCTTTTCTTTTCGGCTTGGCAACAGTTAAATTACACGTGTAAAAATTCTCTAGAAATAGCAATAATTTAGTTATTGTATGAAATTGGTTTTATATCATGTTGATTCTTGCACAGTGGGTAAAACAGTTTCGCTTGAATCATCCTTTTCATCAGAAAATGTTTGGCAACGTCATTTGACGCCCAGAGCTGATCTGTAAAGAGCATCCGCATCAGCTGCAGCAGCATCATTTTTAGCCGCCAACATTCCCAACTTGTAATTTTTATTTCTATGAATGAAATGTTCATTTTTATTAATTGATGTATTTTATTTAAATGTTGCTGTTGTTTTTTGGTTTCTTATTTATTTAATTTTATTTTTCCTTATGTTTCCGCCTCATACACTTTTTTGGGTTGTGGGAACGGGGGCCGTGGTTTTCTTTTTGCACAACCACTGATGGATGATTTACCAAAAAAATTAATTTAAATTACACTCTGCCCAAAAACTTGTTGATTTTTTCATTAATTCATAAATATTTTATTCTTTTGAAATGTGCATAAAGTTTATTTTGTTATCTGTTTTCCTATTCTTCTTCTTGATTTTCTTGTTTTTGTTTTTGTAAAAAGAACCTAAAGAAAATGTTATAAATAATTCTTTAAATTGTAAGATATTCAGATAAATGTAGTATATACGAGTATGTATACATAAGTATATGTAGTATATAATGAATAATATAAGAAATCTATGCAAACAAAAACTTTTTAAAAATACCTGTTAATACAGTGCAGGAAATATGATTACAGACAGGTGGGGGTCCTCGACAAAATCAGCGCGTAAGATATAAGATTTTCTAGCGCTTAGCTTTAACGTTGCAAAGACAAATTTAAATAATAGAAGCTTTTATTCAGGTATGTGATGAAAATCTATCGATTTCAAAACGAACGTTTTTAAAAGGTGTGATAAATTTCGAGGGATTTTAAAATCCATTTCTGAATTATAGTCTTCAATTTTCGTTCAGAATACACTTCAGTTAACGTATATTATATTAAAAGTTTAAAGGCTGACAATAAAAGGAATATGTATTTAAAATCCATTTTAAAATATACTGAAAACGACATTTTTGGTTTCAAATCGTTTCGTTTTTAAAATCGATTTCCATCACATACCTGATTGCTTAATTAAACCCACAAAACAGAAATTAAATTGAGATAAAACCGCTAGATTGGCTAAAAATAGCCAACTTCACTACTTAACACGCTGTCAAAATCGGATTTTCCAATTGCAAAGCGTTGACGCCGTGCTATTTGGGTCTACTTCATAGTTTTAGAATTTTTTTTGAGTATGAGAATTTTTGACAGATAGAAAATGCTTAAAGCTCTGATTTAGATTGGCCTGTACTACAGTTTCTTTTGTTTTCTGTCTATACTCCTTTAAATTTTATATTATTAGACTTTTTTTAAAAATCACGTGCTTTTAAAAGACGATGATTTTCAAAACATGTCTGTATATATATATTAATTCAACTATATTTTAAACAAAAAATTAAGATTTTAACTCAGAAATGGATTTCAAAACCGCCAAAATTCATCATTCATCATCAGAAAAACCGATCGTTTTGAAGTCGATCGAATTTAATTGCATTCGTCAGAGTTTTTTTTTTTATCAAATTGTAGCAACTTGTTTTAATTAATTTAATTTTTCACAGAAATCTTAAGAGACTGATCAAGGCGAATTCGTTATAGTTAATTTCTGTATTATAACAAATACAACTGCTACAAAAACCACAAGCAAATTGTTTTTGTTAAATGATTGTTCAATGTCAATAGAGAAAATCAGGGGATTAATTCTTGCAGTCGAGTACTTTCTCGATTCGAAAGCAATTTCATTTCTGTTTTAGGTTTAAACTAGTATGCAAGATTTTTTGAATACGCATAATTCATAAATTAGTGTTCTCAAATCCGCATGTTTTTGTGTATTCGCAGATTTTGTACGAAAAAGAAATCTTATTGTCAAAAACATAAGGAGTTTTTTCATCAGTTGTTCAAAAACACTATACATTTTTTATTTTCAAGTTTGTGTAATCCATTTTTGAGTGAGTTCGGACTCCAGAACACACCCGTATAAACAAAATTTTGATATCCAACAATTATAACCCAATAAGCACTCAAAAATAAAATTTCAAGTGCTTAATATTTAACTGGAAATAAGCTTGGGTTCAAATGCTATTCAAGTTTCAAAATATTTTACTTATTTATATTCACTTGATTTCAAATTGCCAATTTACTGGAGAATGATATTGGAATAAAGTGTAACAAAAGTATATCTCAACCCTTGAAACTTCAAGTTCGAACTTGAATACCAATTGTTTTGCACTTGGTTTGCAGCCAAATTGCTTATTGGGAAAGTTAAAAAACGTTATCAACAGGGCTGTTAAGTTCACCGGCAATGAATTCGCTCTGAGACTGATTGTTTACACAGTATTGCCAATAACGAAGTCAACTACAATTCATATTTTAATATTAAACGAGAGCGTGTTGAATTTTGCAACAAAATAAATCTTTTTATTGAACATGTATATTTCACATTAAAGAAGCCTTTGGTACTTTAAGGCTTTACGACTCTGCAGGGGATACAATCCGCCCACATTGTACATTAAGTCTATAATATGTGTAGGTCTCAGCATGCGAAAGTTCTTAAAGGTTTGAACTCTCTTAGCACAGTAAACACCATCGTGATTCAATACCACTGGCATTGGTAGTTCATTAAATAATACGCGACCATCAACACTGCGCTGCAAAGTACAAGGTAGACCAACTTGATCAGCCAAAGCCTTAAAAAGAATGGCCCGTTCAAATTCACATCCACTGCGTATACGACCCAAAGGAAAAAAAAGAAAAATGCAACTCCAAGCATAATTTTTTTAAGTTACACTTGACCACCGTATTGCCAGAACAATCATCTGCTGAATTCAGGTCTAACTTCTTTAAATCATTAGCCAGGACTCGTGCCACAACTTGAGCAATTACTTTCGCTCTTTTTGCTAGTGAATCGAAATCGCATGATCTTTGCTGCTTTATTGGGTTAATTGGTAAATCTTCCGACTTAAATATACCAATGACCTCTTCTAAATATTTCGGCAAGAATTCATCCCCTGGCGAACGACAATAACACCATTCGTTCTTACTGGTACGCTGATTTACTTCATTGTCTTTCGCACAATTTAAAGGTACCCGGACAACTAAATCCTCGGGATTTTCAGGTCTATTGAAATTTACCACTATGACAGGCTGTAGAGGAGAAACTTCTTCATTTAAAATGCATTGAAATAATAGGAAATCATTTAATTTTCTTTTTGAAACCATAAAATCACTGCCCACTGTTATGTCGGTGAAACCCAAATTATTTCGAATACAAAACTTCAGTGTAGGATTCTTGGAGAGAATACTCTCAATGGCTGGTGTCCAGGTTGGTATGCAAATCGCCCGACTGGGGTTAAAAAGAAGTCTAAAATAAGGCAATGGCTTAGGAAGATAATACAAAATAGTTTTAATTTAGTCTTACACTTCTAATACACCCGAGTCTACATAACGTTTTACATATTTCGGAAATCTTGTGGTTTGCATTATAAAATTGGTAGCGGCAGTTCCTACTTGGTTTGAGGAAGATTGCAAGGCTCTTTTAACGGAAGCACATATATGGGACTTGAAAAGTGTCTTGTGCACTGCTTCTTCAGTTACTAAAGTGCATAAGCAGCGCAATATATGTGTAACCAAAATGACATCTGAAAAAGAATTCTTTTTTTCCTTTTTGTGTAGAATTCAAAAATTAAGTTTGTGTTGCAATTCAAATTCTTACCTTTAACAATTTTGAAATATTTAAAATTATTTCATTATTTTCATATAAACGTTTACGGTATTCAGAATTTTCCGATATTTCGATTATAATGGGTGGTTAAATTGTAAGGGCCGATGTTGAATGTGAACCACACCTAAACCTAAATTTTTCCGAATTTTATTTGACATTTCTCTATTTCAGACTTACTCAATTTGAACCATGTTTGTTATCCAGACTTATTATGAAAATGGGCGTTCAAAGCAAAATGCATATCGTGCACTTCGTGATTTTTTTGGTCAATTTGATCGTCCAAATGTGCGTACAATCGCAAAAATCGTGGAAAAATTCGAGCAAACCGGGTCTGTAGAAGATGTGAGAACACCAGTGCATGCTCGTACAGCTCGTACTGCAGAAAATATTGCTGCTGTTCGCGATAGTGTGGCTGAAGAGCCGTCCACCTCAACTCGTCGTCGTGCCCAACAATTGCACCTCTCACGCTCGTCGTTGATGAACATTATGCATAAAGACTTGCATTTACACGCTTACAAGGTGCAATTGGCTCAAGAACTAAAGCCTCTTGACCATTCCAAACGTCGTGAATGGGCAGAATGGTGGCAAGAAATGGCAACAGTGGATGATCAATTTTCGAAGAAAATCATCTTCAGTGATGAGGCACATTTTCACCTCAGTGGATTCGTCAATAAACAGAATTGCCGCATTTGGGCGAATGAGAATCCAAGAGTGATTGTCGAAAAACCAATGCACCCACAAAGAGTGACTGTTTGGTGCGGTTTATGGGCTGGCGGCATCATCGGGCCGTATTTTTTCCAAAATGAGGCCGGTCAGGCAGTTACTGTGAATGGTGTTCGCTATCGTGAGATGATAACGAACTTTTTATGGCCCGAATTGGAAGATATGGATGTGGACGATATGTGGTTTCAGCAGGACGGTGCCACTTGCCATACAGCTAACGAAACAATGGCTCTTTTGCGCAACAAATTCAATGGCCGTGTTATCTCACGTAATGGCGATGTCAATTGGCCGCCAAGATCATGTGATTTGACACCGTTGGACTTTTTTCTTTGGGGTTATTTGAAAGAAAAGGTGTACGTCGATAAGCCAGCAACAATTCAAGAGCTAAAGGATGAGATAATTCGGCACATTAACGGCATAGAACCTCCATTATGCCTCAGGGTCATCGAAAATTTGGACCATCGGATGGAGGTGTGCCGCCGTGGTCGCGGCGCCCATTTGGCCGATATTTTGTTCCATACATAATTGAGTAATACCAATATATCATAATAAAATAAAATTACAATAATTTCCTAAATAGTTTGTGTTTTATTCAAAATCAACATCGGCCCTTGAAATTTAACTTTAATAATGTTAAAAGTAAATCGATTGATCTTTCTTCAGGGGTTTGTGCAAAAATATCTGCAGAAAAATAACCAAGCGTCTGAAATAAAAATCTATTTACTGTATCAGAAAAACAGTAATTTAATAAATTTTTAAATAAATTTGCTGCCTGCTCACGAGTTTCACGTTCACGTAAATAATTAAAAGCTTTTGGAGATTTTAATAAACGACTTAAGCCCAACAAAACATGAGCAGCTGGATCTTGCTCAAAAAAAGGCACAAAACTTAACAACTTTTCCATTAGACCAGCATCGACTAAACGATCCACAAATTTAACACATTTCGCACATTCTGTTAAAACCCGTAAAGCTTTACAAATTGTTTCGCTTTTCGAAAAATTATCATTAATTGTTTCGAAAAATCGATCAAATAGATTCAATTCAAAGAATAAACAGATCATTAATTCATGTTTCATAGCTGCTTCCAAGATTTCTGCTATAAGATCTAATTCTTCCGTAAACAAAAATTCACAAAACATTTTAGTCAATTGCTCTAGTAACAATTTAGCCCATTCTTTGTCATTTACAAAATGATGTGCACTTGCATCCGATACCAGAGAGTGCAGAATTTTTAAAAAGGGTTCTCGAAAAAAACAATATTTATAATTTAATCCACACATCAAACGATTTATGGGAAATGAGTCCAAAGCTGTAAAGTTTAACTTCTTTCTCCCAACCTGGCTTCGCAATATTTTTTGCATTATTTCCAGATGAACTCCTAAATATGGAGACGTTGAAAAAGTAGAGAAATATTTTAACACAAATGAGGAATCCTTCAGCATTGCTTCAATACATTGAAGATCATCCGCACATTTGTTGAGGACATCACTCAAATTCAAGCAGCAAATCATCATAATCATCTTCCTCAATGTAATACGACAGTCCCAAATTAACAATTTGAAATACCATTGAGTTTTCTTATTCTGCTAAGGAATTTATTTTGTTCATCAACAATTTAACTAATAACAGAGACATTCTTTTTATTATAATATTGGCACTGGCTCGATAAAATTCATTTTGCACCAACAGTTCTAATAGATTTTTCTCCTGAATGTTTTTGTTATTTTGTATCACATAATCTGCGATTCCTTTGAGAACACTGATGAGGACCAGTTCTTCGTTGTAGGATAATCAGGCCCGCCATTTTTGCCGATTTATCGGCATTTTGCCGATTTTTTGCCCCTAAATTATCAAAGTGCCGATTTTTGCTCCAAAAATTCCGATTTTTTGACTAACAAGTAAAAGGCGATTACTTTTTGTTTGTTTGATAATAATACACTAACTTTAAGCGATACTGAAACAGTTGTAACATTGAAAAGAGACAACTGTTATTAAGTCAGCGCTTCTACTAAAGAAAAAGGGGTTAGTTTTATTCAATATTAAATGCAGTGTTTGTAATGTGTGTTGGGTTAATACATTTTTATTTGAAAAATATTCCACTATGAAGAATTAAAGGCCAAAGTTAAAAAAGAAATAATTCTTAAACCTAAAATAATTCAGTTAAAATTTCTTTTTCTATTAGGAAAATATAAAACACTTTATATTTGTGTTTGAAAATGGATAGACAAATACCTTCAAAAGAATAAAGGTAAGATAAATTTATGTTCACTTTCAATGAATATAATTTAAATAATAATTACTTTGATAATTAAATAATTTTTTTTTTTTTAAGTTTATAACGCAATTGAGGACGATGTTAGTACATAAATTAAATAGCCAATTCGTATGTAAGGAAAATTAAATAAATTTGCAAACTTTTTGGCAAAAAATTTCAGATTTTATTTTTGCAAGTTATTCGTTTTTTAAAGATTATTTAAAAATTAATAATTTAAACTGTTTTGATATTAATATTAAAACGGATTTAATAAAAATGTCATACTCAAATATTTGATATGGAATATACTTAATTATAAGAAAGTTAAGAAAAACTTTATATTTAACTACAATTTCTTTGTAAAACGTTTATTTTGATTGTTTCTTTTGAAATTTCATAAGTTATAAACATTAGATAATTCTGAATTGTTCTTATTTGTAAGTAAGAATAGGTTTTATTGTATTTAAAATAGGTATTTTTAATTTGCCGATTTTTTGCCGATTTTTTTATATTAAAGTGCCGATAATGCCGATTTTTTTTTTAAAATATGCCGATTTTTTATCAAAATTATCTGGCCCCCCTGAGGATAATACCAACACTGAATCTATTGATTTCAAACGCACCACCAATTCGGGAAATGTTTCATTGTCCTTAATGGGACAAACTAAAAATTCTTTTTTGTTTATGCCTGGTCGGGACATTTTGGTTTTTATTTAGTATATAATAAAATAGTTGTTTGTTTATTTTTTTTCTTTTGGTTTCTTGAACAACAACTTTTGTAGCAAGGAAAACTCAATTTGAAATTAAAAAAAAACTGTTTCGTTTTGTACCTGTCCCAATTATAAATAATTATTAAATAATTATTTACAGAGGTACTCAAATAAGAGCGTCAAGCTTTTTTATACATGAAAATTCTTTTGCCAATACATTTTTTACAATAGAAAGCGACTTAACGATCTGTCAAATAAGATTTTTCAGCCGGGTGGTGCTGAATGAAAATTAGAAGTTTTGACATGAAAACAACGCTTGACGGTCTTAAAAAGATAGCTCAGTTTTAACTCAGCTACGATGGTTTAGTTACCATTTGGCGGCCCATTCCTTTGGATCGATGGTCCTACAAAAACATTTTAAATAAAGGGAAATTTCCGATATACTTTTGAAAATAAAACATATGTATATGTACAGCATTTATCGATTACTTGCATTTAAAATTTTGCGATAAAAACATGTGTAAAGAAACTAATTTTGATAAAGTTAAAATGGCGAAAAATTTGAACAAAAATCTGGTTTTAATAAAATTAATTTCAAATAGAAACTGGGAATTATTTCCTTCCGAAGGTTACTTTATATTATATTCAACATTTTTTATTTTTTCGAATTTATTCTATGAGCTAAATTTCAGTTATGTATAAAGTCATTTCTGAAAAATTGAAGGAATAGAACTATTACAAAAAAGCTTTATAAAATACATAACTGAAATTTAGCTCATAGAATAAATTCGAAAAAATAAAAAATGTTGAATAAAATTAATTTCTGTAATATGTAAAACTACAAAAAAGTTAAATGACTCAAAACTGCCCAACTAATTTATAAACTGTGTAATGTAGAAAAATTAATTAGAAAATTTTAATACTGGCAATAACAATAAATCATCGAAAATCATAATTAAACTACTGACTGACGAGTCTGCAGGGCGCTTTATAGATTAAAAAAATATTTAGCAATGCACACTGGAAAATACACGGTACAGATTTAAATGTTTTTTAAACCGTGTTTATTAATGAAATATTAGCTGCGTTCGAGAGCACAAAAGTTTTTACTTTTTTTACTGAACTTTACTACATTTTACGAAATTGCGTTCGAGTACACAAAATACAGTAAATGAGAACACAAATTGAGAGCGTAAAGTGGCAGTTCTTGTCTGAGTATTTACAAATTTTTACAGTAAAATTTAGTAAAACAAAAAACATATGTTTCAAAAGGTAAACAAACAAAATTAACAAATAAAATGCATACAAATTGTGAAAAAATTGTAAAATAAAAGAAAAGTTGGAAAAAATATTAAACCAAAACAAAAAGTAAATAACTATTTGTTTAATGATGACTCATTTACAACCAAACACCCTGTAAAATCATTCTGTCATTACATTATTTTTCTTTCATTTTTTCAGCATTTCCATTATTTGCCATCAGCTGTTGCCTTTATTTTACGAATTTTTAAAAATTTTCCGTTCGCGTACTTTTTTGTACGGCAGCTTTTTGTGAGAGCAAATTTTTTAGTTTGCTCATTTACTGCATTTTACTGTAAAAGTTCTCAAACGCACCGATTATAAGAATAATTTATACATTTTACTGCACATTCAATTGCTTGTCACCTGGAAACAACACATTAATTTAAGATTTTCGAATTATAATCGAGCATTGTGAAGTACAAATAGAAATAGAGTTCAAAATATTTGGAAATCGAGGAGCAAAAAATATCTTAATAGTAAAATGTATGTCCTATTTAATCCAACGTGAAATAAAGTTTGACCTTGGTATGTATGTAAAGTCGTTCTTAAAGCCAGGCCTGCTCTGCAATGTTTGTGCCTGTTTTTAACCCAGCAATGCTCAATATTGCAGTACTTTATGGAATAATAAATTAAAATTAAATAAATGCTTGTTAAAAACACATGAGGTGTTTAAGTACGAATAAATGAATATGTAAACATACATGCATATGTACATACATTTGAACACACAAACATATGCATTTATTTAAATTAATAAATAAACAAATAATATTTCCAAGTATTTTTCAAATAGTGCCTTCTTATGTTTTTTTATATTTTCCCATTCATATTTTTATTTTCTATATACATTAGACTGGTCGCAATTTTTTTTTTTAAATTTAATTGTTTGCGTTGCTTAAAATATGAGGTTTGGTGTAAGAAATCATGATCTAATTTTTCAGGTCAATCCGACGGTGCCTAGCCGTGCCGGGTGGGGCCCAAAGTTCCCCATATTATAAAAAAAAAAAACATATTTTCTATCAGATCTTTAAACTTATACTAGTTGAAAAGCCGAAAATCAAAAATATGGCTTCGTTACGATCTTCCGCAGTGATAGTACTTCAAGTGTGCCGAATTTCAGCTTCCTATGTCGTCAGATGGCTTCAGAAAGTTGCGGAAAGAATAGAACATACATGCAAACATCCTGACATACTAAGAAATTATATATAAAAACGCTTTAGCTTATTGAAAAACTAAAAAAAAAACGAAATTCCGCAATAAAATTTACTTTAAGAAAGTTAAAACTTTTTTCTTTATGTTGGCTTTGGTTTTCGAGATATACCGTTATTTCGAAAATTAAGGAGGTTGCACAACATATGTTCGCGTAACTCAAAAACGCTTTAGTTTATTGAAAAACTAAATAAAACCGAAATTCCGCAATAAAATTAACTTTAAGAAAGTTAAAACTTTTTTTTTTATGTTGGCTTTGGTTTTCGAGATATACCGTTATTTCGAAAATTAAGGAAATTCCGCAATAAAATTTACTTTAAGAAAGGTAAAACGTTTTTCTTATATGCGCAGTCGTTTTAAAAACATAATTTTTTTTTCTGGAAAAAAAAAATATTTTTTTTATTAAAATTTCGGAATTTTTGTTTTTAAAAATTCATAAAATTTTAATTTTATGCAGACATATAAAAATTTTGCAAAACATTGCAAACAAAACAAACTATAAATTATTAAAATCTGTTAACAATTTTTAATTTTATGTATTCACAAAAGACGAAAAATTTTAATTAATTTAAGAATTTTATTTAACCGCCACATCTTTTGTGAATACATAAAATCAAAAGTTGTTTACAGATTTTAATCATTTATAGCTTGTTATGTTGTTTTTTATATGTCTGCATAAAATTAGAAGCATAGCTGCATTTTTAAATTTTTTATGAATTTTTAAAAACAAAAATTCCGAAATTTTAATAAAAAAATTATTTTTTTTCCAGAAAAAAAACTATGTTTCTAAAACGACTGCGCATATAAGAAAAACGTTTTACCTTTCTTAAAGTAAATTTTATTGCGAAATTTCGGTTTTTTTAGTTTTTCAATAAGCTAAAGCGTTTTTGAGTTACGATAACATATGTTGTGCAATCTCCTTAATTTTCGAAATAACGGTATATCTCGAAAACCAAAGCCAACATAAAGAAAAAAGTTTTAACTTTCTTAAAGTAAATTTTATTGCGGACTTTCGGTTTTTTTTTTGTTTTTCAATAAGCTAAAGCGTTTTTGAGTTGCGCGAACATATGTTAATCTATCTATACAATATATAATTTCTTAGTATGTCAGGATGTTTGCATGTATGTCCTATTCTTTCCGCAACTTTCTGAAGCCATCTGATGACATAGGAAGCTGAAATTTGGCACACTTGAAGTACTTTCTCTGCGGAAGATCGAAACGAAGCCATATTTTTGATTTTCGGCTTTTCAACTAGTATAACTATAAAGATCTGATAGAAAAGATGTTTTTGTTTTTATAATATGGGGAACTTTGGTCCCCACCCGGCACGGCTAGGCACCGTCGGATTGACCTGAAAAATTAGATCATGATTTCTTACACCAAACCTCATATTTTAAGCAGCGCAAACAATTAAATTTAAAAAAAAATCCCATACAAGATGCGACCAGTCTAATATACATTCAAATGTAAAATCACATACATATGTACATGCATCCACTCACACATACAGACACTCATGTTTATATCCCAGCAAATAGTTTAGCAATACCCCCAAATGTTCGTCTAAAAGAAAATAATCAAAGAGGGAGTTTACACGGTGTCTATTCAGACATGTCTAACAAACACGTTTGTTTTGTTTGTAGGCGATCGGGGTAGAGAAAAAAGAGGGGTTGCCAAACAGACATGAAATGAGTTTTCATGTTTGTTTATATGAATTTCAATGTTTTTAATTTGTATGTATATGTATATTAGACTATAATACATGAAAACAGACATGTCTGGAAAGACATCGTGAAAAGACAATAGGTTTTTGGAAGCATGTTCAAAAGAGAATGTCAAAAACAGACATGTCTGAAAAGACTCCGTGTAAACTTCCTCACAGTAGTTTTTTTTTCTTCCTTTTATAATTTTTGAGAAAATTACGCAATAAGGTCACACAAAAATTAAATTATATAACATCCCAGACAGAGAAATACAATCACCACGACGCTGTGCCGACGTTTGCAGGGGGTACTATCAACATCAACATCAATACAACGCACTGTTTACCAAATTTACAATGTTGTAAATTCCGACTCTTCTTTTTAGTGTTGTCACAGTACTGTAAATTTTAATTTACAATGTTGGATTCACGAATTTACAACGTAGTCACAACCATTTTCCGACTCTTATTTTCAATATTGTTACAAATATAAATTCGCTAAATAAACAAGCAAAAATTTGTTTATTTTCTAACCTAAAATAGTTTTTGTGTTTTCATTTTAATACGACACTATTAAATTAATAAGACTAAATTTTTGTATATACAGCGTTGTAGCGGTATATAATTATTATAAACAAGGTATTAGAAAATTAAGGTTTAATTCATGTATATACCGTGTTGTAGCGGTAGAGTTTTATGGTAAATACGACTTTAAAAAACTAAAGTCGTATATGTATTTGTATTTAGGGTGTTGTACCGGTGTTGAATCTTATTTGAAAACGGTATTAAAAAACTTAGTTTGTAATTTTGTATCTACAGTATTGTGATGGTACACTATTTTTGGTAGAGCCACAATTTTGTATTTACAGGGTTGTGGCGGTACATAATATTTAGAAGAGTCGTAATTTCTGCCTGGGATACTTCATAAATAAATATACATAAATGTAAAAATTAATCAAATTTTTACTCTTATAAATTATTTGGCGGCATGAAATAACCCCCCAAAATATAACCCCCCAAAAAAATAATAAAATAACCCCCCCCAAAGCGTGGTGGTCTTATTTCATATGCAATAAGGCCCCAATTTTGAAAATGAAGTTAGCCCCCAACCAAATGAAATAACGCCCCAAACATAAATGAAATAATTGGCGCTGCGAAATATGGCCCCAGGAAATATGGCCCCAAAAAATAAATGAAAATTGACCCCAAATTTGGGGCTATTTTTCATAATGCAATATGGCCCCATTTTTTTAATGAAAAATTACCCCAAAAAAATGAAAAATAACCCTAAAAATAAAATGAAATATGACCCTAAATTTGGGGCTATTCTTCATTATGAAAAATCACCTCAAAATTTATAATGAATTTTAACCCCAAAAAAGAACACAAAGAAAGTGACATTTAACATTCTCGGTGGAGTTCATATGCCCAAAACTAAAAATCCCAAATTTAGAATCCCGATTTCAAAATCCGGATAATTATACAGTTTTGGTTTTAAAAATCGTACGATTGATAGCACGGTTGGGCTTTCGGCCATGCACAAGGATTTTTTCTCTATAATATAACGAACACTGGCTTTGCTTACTAAAGCTCTACGTTATAGCCGGCCTTCGGCCGGGCGCAAGGATTTTTTTCTCTATGGTATAACAAACACTGGCTTCGCTAACTAAAGCTTCTCTGTATAGCAGGCCTTCGGCCGGGTGAAAGGATTTTCTTCTCTTTGGTATAACGAACACTGGCTTTGCTCACTAAAGCTTCACTACATAGCCGGCCTTCGGCCGGGCGCAAGGATTTTCTTTTCTATGGTATAACGAACTCTTCTCGTAATAGCCGGCCTTCGGCCGGGCTCAAGGATTTTTTTCTCTATGGTATAACAAACACCGGCTTCGCTAACTAAAGCATCTCTTCATAACCGGCAAGGATTTTCTCTACTATGGTATAAGAATTTGGGTTTTTTATGTTATCCCTAGAAACTTTTACATAGAATTTTATATAAATTTGTGTAAAAATGTTTGGGGTGATTTTTCATTTCTTTAAACTTGCATTTTTTATTAGTAGATGAAAAATAGCCCCAAAGTAAAAATGGTGATTTTATTTGGGGCCATTTTTCATTCCTTGATATTGGGGTCATTTTTCATTCCACTTAAAATGCAAAAACACCCTAACGAAAAAATGAAAAATAACCCCCAAACAAACAAAAAAATTGCGCCAAAATTGCGTGTTGTTGTGTCTCATGTAAAATTTTGGGGCCGTTTTTCATCATGTAAAATTTTGGGGCCGTTTTTCATTTTCCTTTTGGGGCCATATTTCCTGGGGTCATTTTGCGCACCGCCGAAATAATTCCTTAAGCAAAGGCTTTTTGCTCTATGGTATAACAAACACCGGCTTTGCTAACTAAAGCTTCTCTGCTTAGCGCCAGGATTTTCTCCTCGATAGTATAAAAATACCGACTCGACCCGGCTACGCAGAGAAGCTTTAGTTAGCGAAGCCGGTGTTTGGTATAGTATATAGAAGAAAACCATTGCGCAGGACCGAAGGCCGGTTATGCAGAGCAGCTTTATTTATCGAAGCCGGTGTTCTGTATACCAAAGTGGATAAATCCTTGCGCCCAAAAACGTTTTCATTATAAATTTGGAAATGAAATAATCCCCCACAAAAATATATTGGAGCTTTATTTCAAAATGATTTTTTGTGTGATAATTTCATATGAATTAATACCCCAATTAAAAAATGAAATAACACCCCAAACAAAATGAAATAACCCCCCAAAAATCGTTTTTGTTGTTCTCTGTACAAACTTTTGGGGGGTTATTTCATTATTTTTATGGGGGGTTATATTTTCGGGGGTTATTTCATGGCGCCAAATTATTTTTCAAAATATTCTGCAAAAGGTTAGTAAATATTTAAATTACATAAATCTGTTAAATATTATCCATCTTCCTTTAAATAGTTTATATAGTTTCCTAAATGCAGGGTTTCAAGTACCACTCAACCCTGAATGCATTTTTAAAGGAGTTGGATCTTATCGTAAAAAATATGGTGGAAACTACACATGTACATTAGGGATATAACTTTTTGCAATTTTTGCAAATATCAAAAATACCACCTCATATCCAAGTGGGGCATAAAAATATATAAAAAATATGGTGTCACTTTTCCTCTGTCGTGAAAAAAGTTTCCGCACCGAAAGCGTTGAAGTTTTGTTTTTATTTATTTATTTTCATTATTAAATCAATTACTCTTGTCTTAAATAAGTTCGTTTTTGTTTAAATTCATATATAATCTTCAACATTAAACCATTTTTCGAAGTCTAATGCAAAATCAAATGTGTTTCAATTTCCAAAAATAAAATTCACACATAATATGGAGTTTTAGGAATCGCTTACGGTGCGGAAACTTTTTTCACCGAATCAGCTTAAAAAACAGTTTTTTATTATCAGAACAAAATTCCCCACTTGGTGCTGGAGTGGTATTTTGCACTCAAAAAAAAGTTATAACCCTAATGTACATATTTATATTTTCTTATACTGTTATGCAGCGTTTAAAAAACTGCAGTCAAAGTTGAAAAACTGCAATTTCTTCCACTTCTTTATTTATCATTGGCCAAAAAAAAAAACTGTTGATTTTACTTCTGATTTACTGTCAAACCAACTCAAAAAGTTGAACTCAAATTTTCGGTTTTTATTCGACAGTTTATGGTTTCGACTTCAGTGTTTTAAGCCCTGTTATTATATATATTTTTTATATTATTTTACTTTATTTTAATTATAAATTATATTATTTATAAGTATAATTTATGTATATAACTAACAAATTAATTTTTAATAGAAAGCTGTACTTATTTGTAAAAAAATTAAAGTTTAATTTCAAAAGATTTTGTTATTCTTGCTTAATTTCCATGTTTTTATTATTGATAAAAACACTTGAAATTTATTGTTGATGGGATAAGCTATTCCAATGCGCATTTCACTGGTTGCTTAGGCCAGATCATCAGGAAACTTCATCCATAAAGATTTTAGAAAAACTAAAGATATTAAACCAAATAAAACTGTTAAACGTATAAGACTTATAGCAACAGTTCTACTTGTAACAATATCAAAGTTTAAACAAAACACATCAACAATTAATTTCAAGTGTTTTTATTAATAATAAAAACTGAGAATTAAGCACGAATAACAAAATCTTTTAAAATTTAAATTTTGTATTGCCAAAAATTGAAATTACTTTTTGATACATTAAAGTTTTTTAAATGCAAAATCTTTTTTTTATCATCCCAATAATATTTTGGAGATATCTTCCTATTTTCTTATAAGTGGTTATCTGGCGATATTGCTAGTTTATCATCTAGAGGTATCGCTTTCGTGTTGCTTAGGAAGTATCTTCCGCAAAACGAAATCGATTATTGCCCCAAAAATATTTTTCATCCAGGCGATACATAAGGTGTATTTATGTGATTGCTGGGAACAAGAAAATATCGTCATATGAAGAAAATATCGTCATATGATTTCAAAAAAGCCCTAAGTTACATTGAAAAATTTTTACAGGAGAAGCAAAAAACTGTATACATTAAAAAAATGGTTTTTAAGTTTAAGCTTAGTTTTTATTAAAGAATTAATATTTGGGGAATAATATGGAGTTTTTATTTTGCTTGCGGAGAGGTTAAACACTTACTCCTTTGAAAGTTTGTTTTTTCTGAAAACAAGGAAGCCTAACTCAGAAAACAACTAGGGATTTAAAGAAACGCCATTTTACCAATACCATACCGATACTCAAAATATAATATCACCGATATCGATACCAATACGCAAATTGAATTTGAATTCAAGTTAAATTAACAAAACTCAATTAGAGCATTTTTTTTATGCAACATTACAGTGTAAGAGGTTATTAATATTTAAAAAACAAAGAATGATAAAATTATAAAAAAATAAATTTTTTTTTTCAAAAATAACAACTAAAGAATTTAATTATTAATATCTGTGGCATTTTGACAAAACATCTTAAGTCGAGATAAGATAGCAAAAAGTTTTTAAGAAAAAACTCGGTGAAAAATCCTTTTTATTAAATACTAAAATAAACCAAAGGAAAGAAAAATTTCGTTTATAATAAAAAAATTTTCTAATGTAAACCACAATGTTTCTTGAATGAAAATTCGTATGATAAACAACATTTTTTTCAACTTTTGTAATTCGACTTAAGATGTTTCTTTATAAATGCAACAGATATGGGCATTTTCTGGCGTCACGAACGTACGTTCGTACGCTTTTGAAGTACAAATAATATAGAAAACAAAACTTTTCCTCGCATTTTTTTCTCGATTCGACAGCATTTGGGTAGCTCTATGTTTAGTGCAAAAGATAGATTTCATCGAGTTTAAGTTTTCATTATAAGAGTTATAAACGTGTGGTCACGAACTCTTTGGCTCAACTTTGGCTGACAATAGTGAAATGTAAAAATCTGCGCACTGGAACGGAATATTCAAAAGTGATTAATTTATTTTAAAAGTGTATTTATGTAGGTCTCCATCCAGTATTTACAAAATAAAATATCTCTCTTGGTTTTTGTTTAATTGGCTTATTTACCGGTTGCGAACGTACGGATTGCGAACGTACGATTTTTCCATATGTTTTTTTGTTATTATCAGCACGCATTTTCCCATAAATGTCTTCAAATTTCCTTAACAAAAAAAACTTAATACTCCCTTTACAATTGACTGTAATGGAGAGATTATGAAGAAAGAGTGTAAACATAACATATTTTTTGCATGTAAAATAAGTATATAAAAATGTCTTTAGAAGTAGAAAATACAGAAAAATATAAAATTTTCCAGTTTCCAGCCCAATTTCCTCAAGTAAAACAGCTGAGATATGCTATGAAACCATTCTTTTACAAGAACAAAGACTTTTTTATAATAATAAACAATAAAAGACGATGATAATCAACATTTTATTTTTTCATCCTGGTAGACCTTTCTGGGGAAATGCCCATATGTATTTAAAATTGACATTAAAAAGATTTTTGTTTTAAAAACAACGTTTTCTCAACTTTTGCGAAGATAGGCGACTCGCAAGTCCGTTTGAACCAGACCTGCAGTGAAAAATAGTCTCTTCCACTGCCTTCACACATGAAAGTAGTTTTTTGAAAGGTTCATATACGGATTATCAGCACACATTTCAAAAAAAAAATATGTGAGAATTTCATGAAAATTTAGATGAAAGTTAAATCTCATTATCAAAATGTGGTTAAAGGGGCCAACTTCTAACAAAAATTTCTCTTCTTCTTCTTTTATTATTCTGCTTATTTAAAGTTTCAGAGTTGTTGAGAAAATTACTCACGCCGAACTTCAGGCATTCGTCAAAATTAATATTTAATTTTATCATATTTATACATTTTAGTTAGAATAATTGTGTTCTTAATATTTATTTAAATTTATAAAAATTCTTTACACATATTCAAAAAAAATTAATTGGCAACACTGCTTAGTTTTTGTTATTTGCTTTCATGAAATCGCTTCCTTGAAATTTTCATTAAAGGTGCTATCAGACGGGATGTATTTTACATATTTACACAGTAAAAAATAATTTTCATATTTGAATACGAAAATCGCATATTTGATAAAAAAAATTTTTGAATTTTCTGCGATGACGATTTTTGCATTAACAACCAAGTTTATTGAATCAATAAAAAAAGTTGTTGCCCAAAATAATTTTTTTCAACAAAATGTTTACGTGATTTGTTAAAATAAATTGTTGGAAATGTTAAATAAATCAAATAAAATGTTTATCGAATTTTTTTATATTTATTTATTAATAATTATGTGCGAAATTCCCAAATTGTATTTTTTTGATAAATACACTAAAATTTTTTATTGGGGGATGAGCTAGTTCCTATGCGCATTTCGCTGGGTGCTTAGGCCAGACCATCCGGAAACCTTTTTCTAAAGACTTTGGCAAAACTAAAGATATTTAACCAAATAAAACTGTTAAGCGAATGAGAATTCTGACCTATTATAAAATGGACAAGAGTTGTAAAAATACTGTTTTGACGTTGATTCAAATATTTGTTTTATTGAATATCAAGAAATATTTAAACATTTCATTATTAAATATGTTTTATTGAGTGCTATTTTGCAAAGTGTATATTTGATAAATTTGTTCATTGAATCAAATAAAAAGTTTGTTGAACAAAAATTATATTTTTAACAAACGGTGTTGTTAAAAATTTTTTTGAGATATTTTTTTTCTGTGTACTGTCACTTTTCTTACCCATATGTAATTCCGTATGTATGTCAAAATTTCCATTTTTCATACGATTCATAATTTTTGCTATCACACCTGCTTATGTTTTTGCTTATGACATAACCTATAAATGTAAACAAAAGCTGTCTTTTGTTTGCGTTTCAAAACAAACCAGCTGTTTTGTTTATGTTTGCCATAGGAAAATAGAGCGTGTTTTAATCGAAAAAGTTACATATGTATTTCCACATGTATTTTACACATGCAATGTTTCATATGTATCACACGATGTGTACAAATTTTACAGATGGAAAATTGGACAGTACATATGTAAAATACACCCCGTCTGATAGCACCTTAAACTGGGCTTTACACATGAAAGTCCTTTCTTACAAGTATAGTATAAGTTTTATCAACGAAAAATCGAAGAAACAGCCGATTGGCTGAAAGTACCTAAATTATGCGTGTGTTAGTGAGAAAGTGTGAGAGCAATGCAACTTTCAAGAAATTTACTTTCACGTGGAAATGCTAGGTAAACGCTAGCTGAAAGTTAATGTAAATAAATGTAAATGTGTTAGTAAAAAAGTGTGGGTGTATGGCGACTTCAAGAAGTTACTTTCATGTGTAAATGCCCAGTTAGAGGCGACAAAACACATTTCCTTCAAGTTTGGCTATAACATTTAACTGCGCCCGTAAAAAAGCTGATCAGCGTCTCTAAAAATACAAGGAGATCTAAGGTATATCTCGACTTCTTCTTTGGCAGAATCAAAGCATAAAATGGAAAGAGGCTCGTCCTCCTCGAATCCTCTTATAATGGAGTGTCAAATATTTTAGATAACTTGAGGGTTACACGATCAAGTTTTGGCTATCAAGTTTTAATACACTCACACTTTTTTACCAATACACTCATACTTTTAAAAATTGATACGAACTTGCCTCTAAAATTCTCTTGCCAGTGAGTGTATCAATTTTCGTTCAAGAAAACAGCTTATTACAAATCTTTTGAAGTTGTTTTTGTTTTTTTTTCACAAATATTTTGCCGGCAAAAGCTGAAGTTCTTTTTTTTTACAAATTGTTGCGGGAATTTTAAAATTTTAACTAAAAACCTAAAAAAATAGTGAAATATGTTTATTAATAAAATTAATAAGCAAAATGATAAAGTCCCTTCGAACAGCCTACAGTGCAGAAAAATCAAAAGTGGAAAATAGCAAAACATTTTGAGTTGTTTTCTCGGCGACGACATCTTGAAAAAGTAAATTGCTTTCAACTTGCGTGCAGCCTACGTCACAGCTGTCAACTTTTGCATATTTTGACAATCAGTATATGTAAAAGACTATCAAGAAAATCTTGATCGTGTGGCTGCACTGTAAACAATAGGTTTATGCTAAATCAGCCGCTCTTGTTAAGATATGGCATATCAGCGTAAAGCTGGCTTTTTTTGCCTACGCAGCTTTCAAAAAAAAGTGTTGTTTTACGTAGCAAGCTGCAGTAGGTTAACTTTCTACTTTTGTAAGCGGCACAAGCAGCGTTCGAACAAATCAGCTGATTTTGACAAATAAAATATTATTTTTATTTGTAGCGACGCCGATAAAAAAGGGTTGCATAAACCCTGAAACATAGAACGCAAGTTAGGTATAAAAAATATAAAATGCATGGAGGGGAAAACGCGTGGTGTGGACCTCCAGCTTAAAAGCTAAGCGGAAGAAAACGTTCCACTTTCCGCCCTTATTAGGGTATGGCTGTACCAATTAAAAACACTCTGTTGTGTTTGTTTTTTTGGATTGTTGTAGTATTGCCGCCACCTGTAGTGAATTCGCCTCGATATGTATGTATGTTCTTACGAAAACATTAAGACTGTGTTGTTTAATTAATGGTATTTTACAATTTGGCTTATTCTGACTTCATTGTATAAAAGCGTTTGAATGAATACTTTAGGGCAGGGATGTGAAGGCCCGTTTGAACAACCTACTGATTCCAACAGTTTTTATTTTATCGTCAATATAAAAAGTGTTAATACAATTCTACCTTTCGCTAGCGGTAAGTTTTGGAAACGGGCGTTAGCATTTTACGCCATATAAAATCATAACAAACGCAAAGTTGGCAACAAGTGCAGGTAACAAAAATACGTATTTAAACAACGTTAGAACAAAAGCTTACCATTTAAAAGAAGAAAAAAGGGTAAGAAAAGAGAACAAAACTAAATTAAAGTTGCCATCTAGCAAAACGTTGAGATTCTTAAATTGTACCATGTAAGCCGCGGTAATACCACGGTACTAACAAGGTCCAAAATGTACAAAAAAGTACAATTGTAACATTATTTACATCCGTGGTATAACGGCTTTATAGCTCTGCTTTGCAATACACAATTTTGTTTAGTGGACTCAGCAAAAAAAAAATTGGTTATACCTATTAAGTTCTTCGTAATAACGCAGTTTGCTATAATGAAGTTTCACTGTATAAACACACTAACAAATTAAATACTTATATTGTTTGTTACTTATTGAATGTCGTAGTTAATGCAATGGGACTAAAGTGTTTTTTTTTAATTATTCTAGGGGAGTATGACTTAAAATGTAAATTAAAAATTTTTATTATAAAAGATTTTAAAGCCGTTAATTATTCTTTTTTTAATAACACTTAAGTCATTTTGTAGTCACAACTTCAATACATTGTTTGTACAATACATACAAATGAATATATATGTACATATATGTATTTGTGTACATACGTTTTGTATACATACATACATTCATTTATTCCACTAAACATGAACCACATTTTCTCTTAGCATATACAAATCACTGTTGGGATCTGGAAATTCTTAAATTGTACCGCCTGAATATCAAAATTGTACCAAATTGACATAAATTGTACCAAAATTTTGCTATAAAATAAAACAGCATTACATAGTAAGAATTCAAAACAATTTTTTTTTTTTTTTTTTTTTTTAACGATAAACCAACACTCAGGGGATGCCCCCTATATATGCAGTGCATTGTGTTGATCAGGAAAATAAGGTTTGGGAAGGAGGAAAGAGGGAATAGTGTTTGTGGACATTTGACTTGAATCTTAATAAATTATAAGTACCGGGAAAGACCTCTGCGGGAAGTTTATTCCACATACGGATAGTTCGACTGAAAAACGAATTTTCTCTATAATGCGTTGTGCGAAACACAGGACAATCGACTACAAACGGATGTGATCCACTGGATGAGCGAGTATTACGAAGAAATACTCGGGCGGGTGGAATAAGTTCACTTATCTCAGTGGAACACCTCCCATGGTAATATCGATAGAAAAGTGTCACACAACCCACATTCCGACGATGCCCCAATGAGTCAATAGAGATGGATACCCTACTGTCATTGATGAGCTTCACCGCCCTCCTTTGTACACGGTCCAGAAGGTTCAAAATAGACTTTGAAGCCCCTGCCCATATATGGGAGTTGTATTCCATCTTCGGTCGGATATAGGTGGCATAGATAGTAAGGAGATCGGAGGAAGTGAAGTAATTCTTGCACCGTTTTAAAAAACCTAAACACTTGAATGCCTCTTTCGACACTTTGAAAACGTGTTTATTCCAGCGGACATCGCACTGTATACTCATGCCCAGAACATCAAGAGTATCCGATTCCTTAATATCAATGCCACCCATTAATACAGATGACATAGTTGGTCCCACGGCCCGTCTGTGGGTCAACATACAACATTGGGTCTTGCGTGCATTAAATTCGACCCTATTCGCTTGACCCTACTCAGAGATTGCAGCTAGGTCCTGATTAAGAGTGTCATTCATATTTTGCCTTTTGCCCCCAATCTCAACAAGGCTTGGCCTATGATCGAAGGAATATGAATGACAAATGTTGCTGTCATCTGCAAAAGAGTAGATAGGATTTGAAGTATGACCAAGAAGGTCATTAAGAAATATAAGAAATAGCGTAGGAGAAAGGACAGAACCTTGCGGTACCCCTGAATTTACCTGAAACTCGTTTGATGCAATCCCATCTATAACAACACGTATAGTGCGATCACTGAGGAAACTCGATATAAATCGAGAGAAATCATTACTGACACCAAAAGCAAATAATAACAAAAACAAAACAAGTAAGAAAGTAAAGTCGGTCAAGCTCGAGCATTAAATACCCTACACCACGGTATAAAAATACAAATTTTCGATAGTGTACCCTATTTGGGACCCATGGGCAATCATGAGCCCGCCAGAACAAAATCATGTTAGGGGGTTAAGATTCACGTGAATGTTGATTGTAACAAATATTTTTTAGATAAATTTTTTCATCTATATGAGATTTGTTTGCCCTTAGTGATTTAAGAAGGGTGCTTCTATGGAATCTTACCAGCATAAAATTTTAATATGACATAGCAGCTATAACAAAAGTTATCGTCGCTAATTTTTACATCAATACCAACATTTATAAGGAAGTAAGTCTGGTACAAATTTGATATAAATACCAACGTAATAAGACAGTTTATAGGCACAAACACTGTTCCGGAAAGAAATTAGTATGGGGCAATGTGAAATTATGAACCGATTCTCATTATTTTCAGTAGGCTTTGTCCTTATGAATTGAAGCCTGTTTACAAAATTTTACCAATTTATCTTAAAGATTGCGACCTGTACTTTGCGCACAAGGTTATATGGGCAGACAGCCAACGGGATGAAGGAACATATAGTTAAATCGACTCAGAAACTCGACTTAGTGTTTACACATCAGCACAAATGCATAATACCATCTCGACTATTGTGGTGTGGGTATAAAAAAATTTATCTGTTCTATTTTTTATCAAAGGCAGACAAAAATGTAATTTGTACCAAAAAAAGATGAATTGTACCGGTTTACCAATTAAGTGTCAATTGTACCAGCTTTGGTACCATTGTACCACAAATCCCATCAGTGATACATATCATTATGGCATGAGGGCACTGTTGCCAGAATTTTTTTCTAAAAAATCTGAAAACTTGGACTAAAAAATCTGGAAAATCTGGAAAAAATTGTTAAAATCTGCAAAAAAATCTGGGAGCTTAAAATACTTTATTTTTGGGTTGATTTTATTTTTATTTTCGGATTCGTACATTAAAATTTAAAGTTAATATATACAAAAGAGAAAAAATATATGTTATATGAATGCATGTGTATATCGTTAACTTAATACGAAAAGGCCCTAACTCATAATTTTTCGAAATCGATATTTTTACATATTTCGATAGACCATTACTAGATACACATTCTCGAAAAAAATCAGATAAATATAACACTAAATTTGTAAAGTGTTTTTAATAAAAATTGCGTTTAAACAAATTTTGTATCAATATTGCATCTTTTTTATTTAGTTTTTTCCTTCTCCTGTAAACTATGAAAAACATGAGTTAGGGCCTTTTCGTATTAAGTTAACGATATATACTTAAATGTATATTCAAAAACATTGTGCATACATAGTATCATATCATCGTATTTAAAATAATTTTATACATTTATTTATTGTAAATTTCAGAAGTCGTTTGTCTTAAAATTTTATTTTGAATTAGGGCCATTATTACAACTTGAAGTTAGCTAAAGTTAAGATTAAATTGAAAGATAATAATGTGTTATCTGTCAAAAAGCGTCTGTTAACTGTCGGATAACAGCTAACGCCAAGTTATAATAATGGCCCTTAGGCCCGTTTTCACAACTTACCGATAGCTAAAGGTAGGATTTTACCGGCCGTATAAAAAGTGTTCCATTATTACAACTTTACTTTAACCTACCAGGTAGGATGAACTTTAATCTAGTTTATCGCTCACTTTAGTTTAAATTAAATTTTTAATAATGGAACACTTTTTATTAGGCCGGTTAAAGTCTACTTTTAGCTATCGGTAAGTTATGAAAACGGGCCTTAGAGTATTAAAATAATTTGATTTATTTAATTTAAGGAAGTCTTTTGTGTACAATATTCCTTTAAGCGATATTTTATCTGAACGATTTTGTTTTGTTTTATTTATGTATATTTACTTAATATTGGTTCCACATTAGCTGATGAATGTGGCAAAACAAATTTTTTTTAACCAAAAGGCACGATTTTGGGAAAATTATTCTTGAGTCAAAATTTTTAATTTGACATTTATTTTTCCAAAAGTGTAATAAATTGATATTTTTATTTATCAAGTATTGGAAATCAAGAGTCAATTGTTTGCATATCTTCTTTGCATATTAAATTTGGAAATTGTTTATAAAATTTCAAATATTGATTTTACTAAAATATTTGGATTTATTCCTTTTAAAAATTTTAATTGATCTCCAAAATCCAATCTTTTAAAAAGTTAGTCACAAAGTTCAATATAAAAGTCCAATTGTTACAATTTCTTCAATTTCAAAAAATCTGCAATTTTTTAGCAAAAATCTGCAAATCTCACTTCGTAATTTTTGCAACGAAAAATCTTCAAAATGCAGAGAAATCTGCACTTCTGGCAACAGTGCATGAGGGGTGTTATTTTGAAATGAAATTACTTATTTTTTTTTATTTAAAACTTTCTTGTACATACTAATTTTTATTATAAACACATTAAATTTTAATACACATTCATAAATTACTACATCTAGTATGTATATCTAATGCTCCTAATGTTCCTAGTCTTTTATTGATTCAATTATACCTTTGGGGCCAGAAAAGCTTTTACTCTGCCTTTAAATTTAAAATCGAAAAAATAATAACATTTTTGTGATTTATTGCTTTTAATTAATAAAAGTTTAGCAAAACAAAAAAAAAAAAAAAAAAAAAATTAATAAAAAAATTAAAACATCTGTTACTTGAAAATCCCATTTGTGTGTGTATCTTTGAAATTGCAATCAATCAAAATGGTGTTTTAATCTCTTTAATATGAATTTATCAGATTAAAATTAAAATATTCTAAAATGATTAAGCAATCAACCAAGCTATATGAATGAATGTTTACATTACGAAGCAACAAATTTTTAACACCCAATTACAACGTTTAAAGGGCAGGCATTTTCCAGTGGAAAAATGTAATCAGTACAAATCGCGAATGTATAATATTTGATTCCAGAATTAATTACTCTTAACACAGAACATGCCCTTGAATCGTTATAAATTGATTACATCTATTCTGCGAATTAATTTAATAATTCATCGTTCATAATTAAATTAGTTGGCGACATAAAGGCAGAAAAAAATAATGATTTTTATTAAGAAAGTGTGGGAAAGAAAAACACGAATAATAATTACGAACAGAAACAGTGAATTCCTTATTCAGCAAATGTGGGAATATACGTGGTAATCTGTGCATAATAATTGTGTGAGATAAAACTACCTTGTCGATTCCAATGAATGGATTATTATTATTTTTTGTTTATTTATGTAATCAATTCCTTATTTTCCCGCTGGGTTGTTAATTATTCAGGTGATTATTTATTTTATTTTCTTCAATTACATAATCGAGCCCTTAGGGACTTTTTATGACTAATAAAAGCTACTAATTTAATAATAAGCTTTAGTTATTAATAAAAAATAAAAAAAAAAACAAGAAAAAAGTAACTTATGTTCATACATAAGTACATACTTATATATAAAATTAATACATTAAATAACAAGGACATAAAGAATGCTATTTATTTAGTTCCCGTATTACGCAGCACAAGATAGAAAATTAAATATATTGGCAATTATTCGTTTAAGTGAATTGACAAGTTATTTAGCTCTGCAAATTTTAGCAACTTAGATTTAAAAAAGGGCAGCGAGTAAGAAAAATTTGTTAGATCTCTTGGCAAAGTATTCCAGGAACTAGTCAGTCAAGCCCGGCCATATGATACCCTACACCACAGTATTTAAAAATAAATTTTTGGAATCCATGCGCAATCATGAACTCGCCAGAACAAAATTTTGTTATAAAATTAAGATTCATGAAAAAGTTCTTTGTGCCCAATATTATTTGGATATGTATTTTAAGGTTATAATAGGACTACATATGTTTAATTCTGGACCAACCAACGTAAACATTTTGTCGTGATACCGTAAAAGTTACTCTCGGCAATTTATATGTCAATACCAATATTTATAAGAAAGTTATGGCATTAAAAGCTATTTTTTGGGAGTTTTTATATAGGAGATTTGGTCAAATATGGACCGATTGTAATAAAATATTATGTAGTTAAATTGAAACGAAAATTTATTTTAAACAACTAAAAATTCTTTTAAAAAATGGATCCTTTACATTTCATTTAAAATAAATGAATTTTACATTAAAGGCTCAGTTAGGCGAACGTTGCTGTACCCGTAATGTAACGCACCGTACTGTAAGCACGTTGGTGCACTTATAGAACGTTTAAAAACGTGTCATATGTTTTCCCATACATAAACAAAGAGCAATAGTATACATAAAACAAAACAAACAGTGATGAGAATCAAAAATGTTCAAATGGTGACCGTTGTGCAGAAAAGGTACCACGTGATTTAAATGGTATTAAAACAGTATTTTGTGTATGTAAAAAATGTTAATAATTTAATATTTATATTATAGATTTACAATAAAAAAATTTGTATTTTAGCATATATACATTTTTAGCATACATATATTGTAAATGTGCATACACCAAACAAGGTTTTGATACCATTTAAAGTCTTTTATATGTTTCCCTTTTTCATTGTATGTGTATATGCATTTGTTTATTTTAAACATCTAAACATATGTATATTTGTATATTTGGAAATATGTTGAATTGTAAGTTGTTTTGTCGCAATTCCATAGATATACTGAAAACATACCAAAAAAAAGAGCAAAATTACCCGCATTCAATGTAACATACAAGCCGCACATCACTGTCTTACAAATGTCACGTAACAACGGCATGAAATTCTATTTTATACAGATTGGTACGTTGCAACTACGGTACATTGCATTTCGGTAAGCTTTTGTATTGGTTTTCATATAACAAAAAGCGAACAGCTGATGGATACAGTACAGATACGGTACAGCAACGTTCGCCTAACTGAGCCTTAATTCTTAAATTTTTTATTTATTAAACAGCATATTCCGTGTAATTAAATAGTTTTTACTTTTAAAAAATATATTTTAACCGACAAAAAAATCAAACTTCACAACTAGAGATGAGATTTTCATGCACTAAAAAATCGAAAATATGCGCTTAAAATATGCACCAAAAAATCTAAAATATGCACTAAAAAAATAAAAAATATGCACCAAAAACTTAAAAAAATTTCCATAAAAAATCGTTTTTTTATTTTACTAAAAGCAAAAATATAAAATATTCAATCTATTGTCATTCAAATATTTTTAAAAACTTAAATTACTAAGGGTAATCACGATGGTCATTGTGCAAATTTGCAATGTGTAAATTTGCAGTGCATATTATGATTGATCGTGAGCATACCACTTTTATTTTTTGTGCAAATATGCTATTTTTCTAAAATGTATTCTGGCAACATTAAAAACTTATGGCAGCACTGTAAAAAATCTGCATTTGTTAACAATTATACACAAGCAAATTAAAATAAATTATTTCTTTTTAATTAATTTAAATTTAATTCTCTATTTTATATTAAAATCTGCGAAAATGTTGAATTTATAAGTTTTCTTAAAATCAATATGGCACTTAATATGTCAAATGTTATTGTTTACATTTGTTTGCAACTGAGCAAATATGCCCTACTAACTTTGCTCATGGTTTTTAGTGCAATCGAAGTAAAACAGAGCAAATTGCAAATACGTACATTTTGTTGTTGTGCTGTGCAAATGTGTGTATTTTTGCACGCATTTTCATCATCACAAATATATCCGTAATTGGAAAATACAAACGATAATTGACTTCTGATGTTATCCTAATTTAATATTTCTTTTAATTATACCCACAATAGTGTAGGGGGTATTATGCATTTGTGCTGATGTGTGTAACACCTTGAAATATTGGTCCTAGACCCACCTTAAAGTATACCGATTTACTCAGAATCATTTTCTGAGCTGATCTAACGATGTCCGTCCGGCTGGCTGGCTGCCTGTCCATGTAAACATGTGCGCAAAGTACAGGTAGCAATTTTGGAGATATGTAATTTCATAAAATTTGTCACATGGTTCTTATTGGCACAAGGATCAAGTTTATTGAAAATGTGCTGAATCGTAGTGCCACGAGAGGAGATTACAACTATCAAACCGATTTTAATGAAATTTAAAAACATAGATAGATCCATATATGTCCGGACACATTAGCTATGCATTTTTAAAAAATTAGGACCACGAGGGGAGATGGGGGTAATTATTGACCTCTCAGAAACTATCAAACCAATTTTTTTCTATACTTTCTTACTTGTTTTTCAATTGTATAATAATCGGTATCAACAAGCTTTTCTTACATTCTTAAATTACTCAAAGTTTTTTAAATACAGTAGACGCTCGCTTATATGAACTAATTCAGACAGGGCCTGTTCACTAAATGGAAAAGTTCACATAATCGAGACAATATAAAATGAGTATTTCAAATGATTTTTAATACTTATACAATGTACATGCATAACCCATATTAAGTTTTTATTTTAAACTAGCATTTAACCCGCTACTTCGTAAGCGTCTCCTTTTCCTTCGTGGACATATTTGTATGCCAAAGCTTATTTTTCTAGCTTTAAATTTGTTTAAAGTCTAGCATTTAACCCGCTATTTTGTAATCTAATATGTAAATAGGTTTTAGCAAAATAGTTCCAACATTTTTTTATCTCATAGGTTGATATTGACTCAGGACTTTGCACCTATAATTTTCTGCTTCTAAGTTCAATATAGAAAATTCAAAAAGTACGACTCGTAGAACAAAATAGCAAATGAAAGAAAGTTAGTTTCCCGTATTATCCTTTTGATACTTTTTTCTCCACATTTATGTATTAAAAATTTCAATGTTGTAGTTGGAGCCTATAGTTTAGTACGTTTTTGTCATAGGATGAAAAAAACTTCATTCTTATTCACTCAGGGCATTGCATCTTGAATTTTATGTTTTTAAGTCCAATAATAACGCATATTCAAAAAGTACCAGTTTAAGAACTAAAAAGTACCAATAAGCCCATTCAGAGATTCTTATTCACTCAGGACCTTGCAGGTTTAATTTAATGTTCATAAGACCAATATTAGCGAGTTTTTAAAAAGTTAAAAAACGAAAAAAAGATCCCTCTAACAGATTGTCATTCACTCAAGACCTTGCATGATTAATTTCATGCTTCTAGGTCCAATTCTAACGGAAATTCAAAAAGTACCAGCTAATGAACAAAAAAGTACCAAAAAGTTCCCTCTTATAGATTCTCATCCATTCAGGACATTGCTGTTTAATTTTATTTTTACAGGTCCAATACTAACGGAAATTCAAAAAGTACCAGTTAATGAACAGAAAAGTACCAAAAACTTCCCCTTATGGGTTCTTATCCACTCAGGTCATTGCATGTTTAATCTTATGTTTTAAGGTCCAACACTAACGATAATTAAAAAATGCCAGTTGCAGAACCAAAAGGCTAAAGTAAAATATCAAATTTCCCGTATTTCCCATTTTTGGTACTATTTTTCCCCCATTTAAGTATTTAAAATTTCAGTATTGTAGTGGGAGCCCATAATTAAGTACGAATATGTCAATGAATGGAGAAAAATTTTTTGTGAAAAAAGTACCAAAAATAGCTACAATTTTCACCCCTTAAATGTTCGAATTTCGGAAAAGTACCATATTCGTATTTGTATTTTTTTGATAAGTTTCGAATGTGGTATAAACTTTGTTTCTATGTTTATTGGTTCAAAAGATAGATGGGGTGGCAAAAAAGTACTAAAATTCGGATTTTACCCTTTTACTTCCTAATAGGGCCGAATTTCAAAAAAGTACCAGACACCTATCCGCTTATTTTTCAAAAGAACAACGATAAGTATTACATTTTTTTTGTATCTCTTTTAGTTTTGGAGATATAAGATTACCGAATTATCCCGTTTTTACCCTTTTTTACCCCCTAGTGGATCGATTTGGGGAGTGACCAATCTCTGGTCCAAATTTCAAGTTTTTAGCTTCAGGCGTTTAGGCTGTGCGATGATGAATCAGTCAGTGAGTCAGTGAATCAGTGAGTCAGTGAGTCAGTCAGTAACGTTACAATTTTTTATATATAGATTGGGTTGTTAATAATAAATGTACATGAAAGTAGTCGGTTATATTTTTTTGCTTTAAGGGATTTCTGTAATGTCTTGTCCCTGCATTTTCGCAATCAGATATATTATTTTCACTCCAAGCAATAACTTTACAAACACCAACCAACCGTCTTATAAATTTTTCCTTGCAATCGTAAATACACATTTACTACCTTATTTCGGGGAAGAACTGATTTCTAATAAAGGGTGTTTTTTATAGAGTGACACAAGTTTAAAAAATACTAAAACAAGGAAATATATTTTTAATATCAATGAAACGGGCTTTATTGGAAAAAAAAATTATGAAATTTAAATGACTCTGCCTGCTTTGGTGCGCAGTAATTTTTGTGGATGTAATCCAAATGCGAGAATTCTGCTTATTTACGTACCCATTCAACCAGAAATGGGCTTCATCGGAAAATAAAATTTTAAATGGAAATTCAAAATCAATATCAATTTGTGTTTCAGCCCATTCGCCAAATTATTTTGATTAAAAATTTCAACAATTTGCGCGTTTCTCGATTCATAATAAGTCATAAGTCGATTCATAATGAAATTTAAAAGCAAACTAAACAAAAAGCAACAATCAGCTGCTAAATGGGTGTTTAAATAAAGGAGTGATGCCAACTCAAAGTTGTGATACTCTAAAAAAGCACCCTTTACAACAAATTGTTATAAATAAATTAACGGTTGCTAGTTGTTCACATAAAAGAGATAGGTTGTGTTCACTCTTTAGAACCTCATGTGTAAAAATTTTGTTGTTCACTATTCTGGATGTTCATATAGCTGAGTACTCATATAACCTAGCGTATACTGTATATAATTCTGAAGCACCTAGCCTGGCTGTGGTGGAAGGGGAATCAAGGGATACATTTCATTAAGAATTGCAATATTATCGAATTGACTTATAATTTACTCTGCAACGCGGTATAACCCATGTATCAAGCAAGTAACTTGTTTTGGATAAAATATTTTAAACCAATTGGAAGCCATTAACCAGAAGAATCTTTTGTCGGAATCTTGAAAACCTTGTATTTAAAGCAAAGTTCCAAAAAAATTATTTATTAATTTTAAAAGTATTTTGAATGATTTTTTTGTGTATTTAAAAATTTTTTTAAGAACTTTTTTTTATAATATGGAAATTAAAAAAAAATCAATCAAAAATATCACTTATGCTCAATTTTCAGGATAGTATTTAAATCAATATTAAGTTAATTTTCATAACAAACTTAAATCGTATGTAAAACAGATTGGTTTTTTGAGTTTTATTTGAAAAGTCTTATTTAATTAAGATAAAAGTATGGTAGCACTACTAAATACAAAAAAAAAAAAAAAATATATATAAAAAAGTGTATTTATTTACAAGGTGGTCTGAAAAAGCAGCTGACTGTTAATGCTTTGCCTGTTGTTGTTGTATTGTTGTGATATTGAGGTCACCTTGCTAAAATATTACAATGGAAACTTAAGTTGAAATTAAGTGTACCACATCGGTGAATTAAGTTTCACTTAAGTTTTTAGTGAAGAAGAGAATTTTGTATATAAAACGATTTTAAAAATAAATGTGTTTTAATATCAATCCTGAAAATTGGCCATTAATGTGCATTTTCACCAAAATATGCAACAATATGCATTTTCACCAAAACAATATGCAAAACCAAATCGATGTCATTTTAACACAAATTTACTGATTCGGAAAGATAATTGGCCGACATTGTTCTTAGACTATCGACAAAAAATGCCTTTGCAGGGAAATCGCATCCCTATACATAACAAAATAAGTATGGAAAAACATAATTTTTTTAACATAAATCGTCCGGGTCCATTTCCTTAATTTCTGGTCATAAGAAGTCTTTTATCATCTGTGGATTGTGGAAACATTTGTTCGATTATGTTTACCAAAAAAAAAAAAAAAACACGAAGTGCACGAAAAGCATTTGGATTTGAACGCCCATTTTCGCAAAAGGCTTTTACAATCTTAACGCGCTGCTCAACTGTGTATATCTGTCAAACACTGAAACAAAGTTGAGCAACAACCTCGACGTTAAGGTGTGACTCACATTTAACATCGTGCATTATGGTTGGACCCCCCTTTAGTATGTATAATTTTTTATATTTTTCAAGGTACCTTATCTTTAAATTCATAGTAACATGAATTGCGGCTATCAGCGCAGAAATGGTGTAACCCACAATTTAATTTGGTTACGATTCTGATGTAAGATATGTTCTTTACACTATTCTTTGCAGTGCAATAGTCGAGTAAGCCAACTGTTTGTATCCAAAGCAGATGGCGCTAGAAACATAGTTTTTGCACGGGCCGTTACAATAAAGTACTATAGTGCAAGAGTAGTGTTAACTCCTCATTATCTCATAATAAGTAGTCTTGGGTTACACCACTTCTGCGCTGATAACCTCAATTATATTTAAGGAGAACCAGATCACCAACACATTTTGTCTGAGCACAGTCGTTATAAAGGAAGCCAATGGTCTACTTGCGTTAGAAAGCCTCATCCTCCGCTAGATACAAAATTTAAAAGGACATTGCTAGCTGGGTTCATAAGGTGTTGGCTCCCAAATGCATAAAGGTATATTTAAAAATTTTGTTATTGGGCTGGCGAGGTAAGATTTTAATTTTATAAATTATGCTACTACGTTTTATTAGGTTATCAGAAAAATTAACAATAAAGTCTTTTTATTTTCCCATTAAAGAAATCAAAAACATCAGGGATCTGGTTCCCGAAACCCGTACGTTTGTTCGTAATACACGTTTTTCCTCAAGAGCCCATCCTTATGTGGTCGATTGGCAGGTGAATCGTACAACGCATTACAGAGAGAATTCGTTTTTTTCCCGGACTGTTCGTATGTGGAATAACCTTCCTGCAGAAGTCTTCCCTCTCACTTACAACATGATTAAGTTCAAATGGAATGTTCACAAACACTACTCCCTCTATCCTCCTTCCCATAACCTATTTTCCTAGTTCTAACACAATGCAATGCATTAGTAGGTGTAATCCCCTGAGTGCTGGGAAAAAAAAAAAAAAACATAAAAGGCTGTATTTAATTTTTTATACCAACACTTCAAAGATTTTTTCCAAGGTAATATTATGCAAAAAATATTTTTTTTTCTATTACGCTTTAATTAGAAAAACTTTTTCTTCTCTCTTTCAATTTCTAACCTTTATTCCGCATCAGTTATTTAAGAGCAGTTATTTTACTTTAATCAAATATTCATTAATTTACTTGAATATTCAGTGCACATTTAAGATTTGGGCCAAATTTTATTTAAGGAAAATTATTGTTGAAATACTTTAAGAGTATTAAGAATAGTAGAAAAGCAAATAAAAAATTTACTTAAAAAAAATTTCTTAAAAAAACTTATTTGTTTTCATAATAAGAAAACAAAACGATATCTGTTCATTGAAAATAAAACTTAAGTAGTGAGAATTACATATCATCAGCCTATTATTGGTTTGGCGCATATGCCATAAGGTCGTAGTGCAGAAAAGCGACAATGGAGGTTGACATTAAGTTTTCTGAAATTATACCCAATAGAACTTTTTCGTATTTTCACCACTGCTTTTTATATGTATATGTTTGGAAGCAAAATGTAAACGAACTCAGAAGTTAATGATATTTATTAAAAGTGAAAATTATTCTTTTGTGCTGCATACGCCATGTTTCTAAATTTATTTCTAGAAAGTAGATTTTTGTGCTGCAAACGTATACTTACTGCTGTGTATTGAGTTTTTGACGTTTTATTTTGATTTTATATCTTTTTTTCTTACCTTGCAGCCACAAGTTCAAGTTGTTCTTGATAGTCTTTTACATTTATTGCTTGTCAAAATTTACATAAATTGAAAGCTGTGACGTAGGCTGCACTCAATTTGAAAGCAATTTACTTTTAAGATGTCGACAAGAAAACAATTTATAAAGACAAACCTGTACTCAGCTGTTAAATTGAAAGTAAAATGGCCAAACAAATGGAAAGGTGAAATTGAAAGCAATCTCGTGGTCAATTTAAAAATTGTGAGTGTGTTAGTAAAAAATCGAGAGTGCATTGCAAATTGAAAGGAATTGAAAGGCAAAACTGGATCGTACGACAATGAAGCGAAGCAAAAGTATTTTTATTCTTGTTGTCATTTTATTTTGATTTCGCTTTAACTACTTATTTTTCTTACTTCAATAAAGCAAAGCAAGAATAAGTTTTATTTTGAGGAACTCGCAGCATTCGCCAACCAGTAACGTGTATAGCAAAACAATACTTAATAAACTTTAAATAGTTGATAGAGAGCAAATTAAATTCTTAATATCTCAGAATTCAGATTCAGAAAGGGGGTATTCAAAATATATCAGTGGCATTTTGACAAAACATCTTAAGTAGAGATAAGATAGCAAAATAGTTAAAAAAAACTATGTGAAAAAATATTTTTTTTTTCAAATAATAAAATAACCCAAAATTAAAGAAAAATTGCGTTTATAATACAAAATTTTAAAAAAGTAAATAAAAATGTTGTTTGAATTAAAATTCGTATGATTAACAACATGTTTTTCAACTTTTAAAATTTTACTTAAGATGTTTTGTCTAAATGCAACAGATATACATACCTATACCCCATACCTAACTCAATTTTTTTTAAATGGTCGGTAGGTCAAACCAATAATGAGCTAGCGATTTTAAAGTTCAAAAGTCCTCGATGATTAGGGACCAGAACAGACATTTTGTGAGAATTTCGGAGAATCAAACACCGACTCACTCTTTCCCTGGAAAACGTGCTGGATAGCGATAATTTATTGAACGCGATATTAATTAAAATTTGGACTCTTTCACGACAAATTTTAAAATTATTTTGTTATTTTTTACAGCGAACATTTTTGGAATCCACTTTCTCTAAGAAACTTTGATAAAAAAGTTAATTTCAGTTTACCATAAACTAGGTACAAATACTTTTGACCTTGTTTTTACTTGTACGCAAATGCTCTCCATAAAATTTTATTTATGGCACAAGTAATAAATAAAGTCTATCAAAAATATTTTCTTCTTAGAGAAACTAAATATTCTAAATCTATTTTTAAATACATATAAAAAAAAAAAAATAAAACAAAATTTCGTTCCTAAATATTTGAAACAAATTTGAACTGACATCTTTTCTCATTCAATCTTCTGTTTCGTTGTCACCCTGGGCTTGTCATTCCATTCCTTCCCTTTTCACTTCATTTGAATTTTTTTCATAAAAATTCTTTATTATTAATTTCTGTTTCCTTAATTTTCTATTGGTGCTGCGAAATGGAATGTAAAAAAAATAAAAGAAATTAAACAGCAGCAGCACTGTCGATTCCTACACTTGTTGCTGGCCCATTTCATTCCTTTAATTTTCTATTTTATAAAAATTCACATTGAATTCTAACACGTCTTATTACACATACAAATGCCCGCAAACATACACACACACACACACATGCACAGGAGAACACAAACTGCTTACAGACTCACGCATAAAGCAATCGTCACATTTAACAAATGTTTGACGCCCTACACGCAACCACTATTTTTATGAAACATTTGTTTGATTTAAACAACGTTTTCTAGAGGAACAATGAATAAACACTTTATAAATTGCATTTTAGAACGATATTTATACCCACACCACAATTGTGGAGGGGTTATTATGCATTTGTGCTGATGTGTGTAACGCCTTAAAATATTTGTCATACACCCACCTTTAAGTATACCGATCGACTCAGAATCAGATCGAACTAACGATGTCCGTCTAGCTGGCAGGTTGGCTGGCTGCCCATGTTACCTTGTGCGCAAAGCACAGGTCGCAATTTTGGAGATAACTTGATAAAATTTGGTGCATAGACAAGGACCAAGCCTATTAAAAATGGCCTGAATCGTAGGACCATGAGGGAAGATAAGGGGAAATTTCTTCCTCTCAGAAACTTTCAAACCGATTTTAATACAAATTAAAACATAGAAAGAACTATATCTATGTATATGGACACATAAGGTATGCATTTTTTAAAAAATAGGACCACGAGGGGAGAAAGGGGCAATTTCTGCCTCTCAAACCGATTTTAATGAATTTCAAAACATAGATAGATCCATTTCTATATGGAACCATAAGCTATACAGTTTTCGAAAAATATGACCATAAGGGGAGGTGGGGGACAATTTTTGCCCCTCACAAACCTTCAAACCCATTTAAATGAAGTTAATAAACATAGATAAATCCATAGTTAAGCATGATGTGTTTTTAGATACTGTGGTGTAGGGTAATATGGTCGGGCTTGACCGACTATACTTTCTTACTTGTTTTAAATAGTTTGATAAACAAAAAAAAATAAAAAAATTGTAAACAACTAAAAGTGCTTTATTCGGCTGTGCCAAAACTTACCGATTATGCCGGATTTTAATCCCAAACTGCTGTAGGATAACTACAAAGAATTTGACATTGAAATTTCATGTTTTCAACAGACAGACATGGCTAAATCGACTTCGAATTACTCAAGCACCCAGAGTAAATTTATTTTATGGGGTCTTAGATGAATATATTTTCAAAAAGTTTTGAACAGATTGACAAATTATGTTAACCCTCATTAACCAATTGTGGTGGGGGGTCAGTGGTCACGTCTTTTAAGGGGGTTTACATTAAACATTTGCTAAGTGTGAACATTCTAAAGTAATTCACGCTCATAGTTATATACGAATTGTATTGTATTGTAGGTACCTACCTATATACAGTTTAAACAAAATCATCATCATTTTTACCGTTAGCCAGCATTTAACGCCCTACATTGCCAGGTATGTGTTTGTTAAAATTGCATTAATTGGGTTAAGTTTTTGGCCTTTTAAAATGAAAATAGTTTAACTTTAAAATTTAGGAAACTTTTGTTATTTATAAATGTTCATTGGTAATCCCCGATTTCCACTTCACTTTTTTCCTATAAGAAACTTCAAAATTTTTATTTTGAAATGTGAAGAAAAACAACTGTTTCTTCGTAAATTACATTTTTAAAATTCCGTTTGGTGGATTTAAAAAAATTACTCATATACATATGCATGTCTAAACATTTAGTTAACAACTTTTTAAAGCTACACTGAAAGAATTTTCTTCACAATACCAATTAATTTTGACATTAATCCCATGAAAATTTGCATTACAAATTACGTTACATCATTAGCCCCTATAGGGGCTAGAAAACCTTAAGCTTGAAACAGCAAAAAGATCTTCCACCTTATCTGCGAATGCAGGATAACCAAATTCCTGGGCAACAACATACTACTTACCCTTGGTGAGCTGTTTGGGTCTAAACTTAATGAATAACGTCCTCAGTTCTACAGGCTTGATCAATTACCACATTAGTATACATTGCGATGCTAATAGAACTGTCGACCCCAGTTTCCGGCTTATTCGAAGAACCCGTTTTTTTATTTTCCTGGTTTTTTGAAAACCGGTATTTTGTGTCAAAGTATTCGACATATTCGGTTTTTTTATTTGCTAAAACTTCAATAAGCAATCGTTATAAATTAAGAAAATGTGTCAATATTACGTGAAAAAGGAGCATGGCCATGAACTAATGACCCAACTGGATGCCAAACTAGTGGTCTGAAACTATCGATATCGTCGTGAGAAAATGTAGTCGTTACTATCGATAGAACGCGATAATTTTTTTAAACCATCGATAACAATCGATAGTCTTCGATTATCCTTAAAACATACAATATCACTAAGAGACTTTTAACAAATAAAACTTTACACCCTAAAATACGTAGAGTCCTAAATAAATCGATTGCAACCTAAGACCTCATCCATATTATGAAACATTTGCTGCAAAAACTTTCTTCAATTCTCTTTTGAAACTGCATTCGTGTCCATAAAATAAAAATTTTGTTTTACAGCATTGAGTAATTTCTAAGCCTTCTCTCTTGAAATGAAACAAATTACTCTTTTCCATTCGTCTTTCTTGACTAAGAAAAGTCAATCAAATTGTATGTCTCTTTTATTGGTTGTAATTTTTTTACTGGCAAACCGAGAATTGGGAATTTACAAAATGATAATCTATATAATCTATGTTTAATACATTTATAAAAATTAAAAAAAAAGGTGCTGTGAAGTTGTGTAACTGTCAAACGTTGTTAAAGCTGGCCACTCACTAGTGATTTGTGCGAACTCAACGTCTTGTTACTTGTTAATTAAGCTGTGCGTGCACAAATCACATATAATTGAAAATTTTCAATTTCTTGTGATTTGTTCGATGTGTTTTAAGATTTTTTCATTTTAGTGTCCAAGAGACATCGACTTGTATCCATTGCGGAGTTGTTTAGTACACAAACATTTTTTGTATTCTTCTTTAATTTTTTTTTTTTAATTTATTATTTTTTTTGGGCGCTATGGCAGAACGCCCAAGGGCGTAACGCCCAAAACCAAAAATGTCATAACGCCCAAAAGTTTTACCGTTTTGCCGTTTGGGCTATATGACATTGAATTTGGGCGATATGTCTTTTCAAAATATAGTCTAGGTCATAACGCCCAAAAGAAAAACTGTCGTAAGGCCCAAAAAGTAAAAAAAAACTAACATTGAGTCCTTGACATTTTGACAACAAATGGGGCATTTTATTATATCCTGACCTCCTGCAATGGCAACTGCCTGCAGTTTAAGCACGCCTTGTACAAGGAGTACCTCCTCTATGGTATATTTAAGAAAATGTCACAACGCCCAAATAAATCTGCTTACTTTTCAAAAAAATGTCACAACGCCCAAACTTTGTTATTTGGGCAATATGACATAGCATTTGGGCACTTTGTCATTATTTTTTTTGGGTTTTGGGCAATCCAACAAGATTTGGGCGTTATGAAATTTTTGGTTTTGGGCGTTACGCCCTTAGGCGTTCTGCCATAGCGCCTTCTTTTGTTCTGTACACAAATTTATTATCAGTAGTTAGTGCAATTGTATCATCTGCTTCACAATTCATGCTTTCTTTTTGACGTTTAAGGTTATTGTGAGTTGTTCGTTGTGTGTGGAGAAATTGAACTTTAACAAATCACACGCACAAATCAGTAGTGTGTGGTCAGCTTAAAGGATAAAAAAAAGTTCATCATAAAACAATAATTAAAAACAAAAACTATCAAAACCTACCGATAGGTTTGAAAACTATCGATAGTGATACGATACTCAAAAACTATCGATAGTATCGGCATCGCACAGTGTCGTGTTTTCATATAACGAGCGGCCAAAAATAGAAGCAGTTGTCGTAGAGTTATGAAATTTGGCGCACTTGTTTAGATTGATGATAGATATTCAAATTGAAAATATGGAACATTTTTGAGCAAGGATTCGGGTCCTTTCCATATATCCTGAAAATTAAAAATGTCATAACAGAAGAAAAAAAGGTTCTACCATTATGAAACATTGTACGCTGATTACCTTAAACAGCGTTAACGTTTCGACCAAATATGGTCCAATTCATAGTTGGGACAAGCCCAGTTCAAAAATGTCCTTTTTCGAAAATGTTAGAAAAATTGTAAACAAAATTATAATTAGTTAGTATTTTTTGGTACATGAAACTATTAGATCATTCTGAATTTATAATTTTTTTCTTTTCAATTTTGAGCAAGGACACACCACCGCTCATAAATCCTGAAAAAAAATGAAATCGAAAAATTTAACCTCTAAATGAAACTTTGTTTATTGCTTTGTAAACGCAATTAATTTTTGCTTTGTAAACGCAATTAATGAAAAGACATTCATCAATTGAATAAGGATCGTTAAATGTTTGTTTATAACTACTGTGACCCGAACTGCCATCGAAACCCCACTTAACTTCAATGATAACATAATTTTTTGATTCAAACTGATACAGATCTAAATAACTATTCACAGTCATATTGAGAAAAGCTTGAAATGAAACTTTAGCAGACGTTTCTGAAACAACAATTGGTTCTAAAATGTACTTTTGTTTCGCATTTGGCAAGGCATAATAGGATGGAAAGCAGTATTTATGAACTTTACTAACAACTGTCCTCATCATATTATACTGTATATAAGATAGATTTATGTCCATAAAAATTGCCAATACTTGTTCTACAGCAATAGTGGTTGAAGTTGTTGGATTTGAAACTCTTTTTAAACTTGTTGATGTCACAAGCTCTTCAACATTTCTCCTTTTGGTACGTTCGGAACAACTTTCGAAGTTGTTCGACCTTTTCCAGTAAAAACTTCACTTACTTTTTGAAAATGAAAAGCTTCTTTCACTCATTATTTATTTAGTAGCTTTCTTATTTAACTACTCCTATAACAACTTCTATAACTACTTTCTGCTGGATGTATGAATACATACCTATAGGTAAAAAAAATAATCACTTACTTTTGAATGCGTTCATTTTGGGACATCCCTTGTAAAATTCATTGGTTCTTTCAATAGAATTGTAAGTAGTGCCTTTATGTTTTTCTGATTACCCAACACATTATTTTGTAGGCGAAGTTTTTACTGGGTTAAGAGGTATTACTTGAGTACAAAGAAATTTAACTTATGTTATATACTTACAAAATTCAAGTTTTTATCACTGACATAAAATGGTGTATCCAGCCACGAACAAAATGTTTTCTCAAATCTTTCTTTCATGTAATGACACTTTTTCCACTCCTTTCGAATTTTTAATAAAAAAAAAATGTAAAAAAGTGAAAAGTGATGAATTCTTTTTATCTAGTTTTATTTCGCCTAATTTTTTCGATTTCACGCTCTGCTGCACTTTGTATATTATGCTTTAGCCAAATATTAAAAAAATTAACGAATTTGAACCTGATTAGCAGGGAAACCCGAAATATGCTCTAAAAAACGCGTTTTATGCGCATTTAATATGCAGGAAAAACTTGAAAATATGCCCTGGAACTGTTAAGAATTTGTCCCAAAAAAATTTTAAATTGCTAATTTTAAAACAAAATATTTACAATTTATTAAGAATTCCATTTAATTAAAACAATCCTTAAATTATAATCGGTAAAGTCCAAACAGCATAGTATTAACAGAAATTTTTTTTAGATTTTTAGGGCGAATTCAATCTAAATACCAACATAATAAGATGGTTAACAAAGAGTCTTATTTGGAAAGAAGTTTTTATGGGGAATATGTGAAATAAAAGACCGATTCTCACTATGCTCATAGACTTCATCCCTAGTTCAATTAAAATGTATTTACCAAATTTGCTCAAATTATCTACACGATTGCAATTTGTACTTTGCGCACAAGGTTAACATATACAGATATGAAGCCTGACGGACGGATGGTCAGCGTTAGATCACGTTTAAAAGTGTTAGAGAAATTTAAGCAACACGTTGGGTTACAGATAGATATTTAAAACAGAATTTCGCAAAAAAAAAAATTTATTTATTGCGAAAGCTCTTGTAGGCACCAAAAAAATCTAAAATTTATCAAAATATGCCTTAAAAAGGAAATATATGCGCTATAAACTTAAAAAAATGCTGCAAAAGAGCTCTTTTAACTAAATTATGCAAAAAATGCTGCAAAAGGTAAAATATGCACTAACCAATCGATGCCAAAATTCACAAAAAGCTCTATAACGGAAAAATATGTATATTGTTTCTGCCTTCATTGGTCGCACAAGGAAAAACATACAATTGCATATTTATGGTTCCGCTGCTGATTAGCCACTGAAAATTGCGAATAAAAATTAGAGGTGGACGAAAGTGGAAGTAAAACCAAGTTTTTTGAAATAAACTTACTTGCAGGAATCTTATATTAAAGTAGTGATAACCAAGCCCCGAACGCACGCATACAAAGATATTAAGTGCTTGTGTGCGGTCGCAGAGACTGATGATAGTCTGATGTTTTGAAACGAACAAAGTTGTTGTAAACATGTGAATTGCCGACCGTGTCTGTGTGAAAAATTCGATTACTGACTGCCTCGCGAGCCTATGGAGTGGCTATCACTGTATTAAAGTATAAAAAATAACTTTTTTATCTTTCTTTTTATTGTCCACTGAAGTTAAAAATGTCTAATATACATAATTACTTTTTTATCTTTGTTTATATTCAGAATAACGGTACATCGCATGTGACAATCATATTGTAGTAAAGACCATACTCTCCAAATTTTAGCATCACTGCATTTATATTTTAATAAAAATTACGCTGCTTTGTCGACATTTTGTTTACCAATTAACTCTTAAAAGTTACAGCATTTTTGCAGATTTTTTTCAATAATTGTGTAGGTATTTACTTATAACTTTGAATTTTGAATGCACACACTGAAAGAAAAATGCTTCATATATTAAATGAATCATTTTCATAAAAAAAATTTCCTTGGGTAAATGAAAATGTTCATTGTCTAAATGGAATTTCATAGTTATAATGAAATATTTTCGTTAAAATCACTTCATTGGATTTCGTAATTACGTTAAAAATTTTCATTGGATTTATGAAAACTTAAGTTTGTCCAAGTTAAACAAAAGATTTTAATTGGGAACATAAAAAAACAATATACAAACATAACTATATTCATAAGTTAATACAAAATTATAGTTTCCTTTAAAAAATGTTTAATTGTTAATTAAAAAATGTAAGATTTAATAATTTCGTACATCTAATGTTACATGTATGCCATTATATTTATGAAATCAAAAATTTTTTTTATAAAAGCCACATATTTCAATAATTGCCTTCATAAAATTAAATTTTCATTATGACAATAAAAATGTCATTATAGTAATGAAACAAAAACTTTCAATCCACTTTCAATCAACGTTGTTATTGTTATTATTGACAATTTAATCTGATATTTACGCTCTTAATTGAGTAAAAAACGTAGGTTTTTTATCCAAAAACTACACTAGACTAGCTGGTAGTGAGCTAGTCTATCAGCACCGAGGTTGCGCGATCGAATCCCGCCAGAGACAGAAAAAAATAAAAAATAAAATAAAGTAAAATAAAATAAAATAAAATAAGAAAAAATAAAAAATAATTAAAAGAAATAAAAAAAAAAAAATTTTTTTTTACTTTATTGAAAGTATTCATCCAATGAATAATATTCATAGATCTAATGTAATGTTTCATTAAATCCTTTTAATGAAACAGGTTTCATTGATCCAACGAAGCGCAGCATAGGTTCCTTTTTAATGCAATTTTTCATGGGATTAATGTCAAAATTCATTGGTATTGCGAAGAAAATTCTTTCAGTGCAGAACTACCTTAAAAATTAACTTTTCTAAAAAATTCTTTCTGATTTCTTTTAATTGGAATATACTTAGTAAAGCCATATTAACATTTTTTTTATGGGATAGTTGATTTTTTTATTTTTGGCCGCCCTCACGACACAGTGCGTCGCTGGAATTAATTATAAACTATACATATATTTTTTGGAAAATGATTGTCAACATTTGGAAGATTATCTCAATATTACTTTTAACGAAATTGTTGTTCCACTTTTTTACTTGCAAGTGTAGCCCATGTGTATCTTGTTTATTCTGTGTGAAATTTCACTTTGAGTTCTATTTGTTTTTATCAATTTTTGAGCGCCAAAAATAATTTTTAACATAAACTGTCAAATGTGATTGTCATTTCCTGGACATTTATTATTTGCGCTAGTTAATAAAAAAAGTGTTCGTTTTATAGATTTAATAATTTAAGAGGAAAGTTTATAATGTTTCATAAAAAAATAAATATTAGTTCAATTTACTTTAAGACTATCGAATGGGCAATACAAGGCAATAAATTTGTTTCTATTAAACTGAAAGATTTTTAAGCGTATTTTAAGAATTAATGGTGCTTATGCTTAAACTTAAACATTTTTACTGCTATTCTGCTACGTTATTGTTCACGTTCGAGACGTGCCGTTTTACTTCAGGAATCGGTATGCTATGCCTTTTTTTGGGAACATGACCAATTAATTGCAAACAAGGAATAACAAAAAGGTTATAGAAGGCGAATTCATCCTATGAAAACATTTTTGTTTCGTTTTGTATGTGCAATTTTGTTTGAAATATATAATTTGGGAAACAGTGATTTGTTATTCTTCATTGGCAACACTGGTAGGTACAAGTATGTGTATTATAAATGTTAAACTCCTTAGTGCTGGTTCACACAGGTCAAGTTTGACTCTTCAAGTCTCGAGCTTTTAGGAGAGAGGGGTAAAGAGAATGGAAAGGGGTACATACTTGACCGTACCAGTCAGTTTTCAATTTTTCTTTTCTTTTTTCATCCGTAATATAATAAAAAGCTACAAAGCTGAAGGAAAAGAAAACAAAAATTAATTTTGTGCATGAACGTGAACGCAAGTTCAAAAGAAAATTTAAATAAAACTGTTCAAGTAAACTTGACCTGTGTGAACCAGCACATACAAACAAATTTACAGCCAGCATTACTTTTTCTACAGAACTCGCTCTGCGGTCACCTGTATGAATTTGTCTTGACTCGAATTAATGCTTTTAATAATATCGAAACAGAGATAAAGTTTTTGGGTTTGCTTTAGGAATAAATTATATTTTTCAATCCAATCTTATACACCTCCCCAAATACTCCTCTTTTGCCTTTAAACGTAGCAAATCTTCAGGTCGCCATTGACCGCTATAATTTCTATTTCTGTTGTCTGTTTTTTGTTTTTGTTCATCTTATTTTAACATAAACGCACAAAAAGCACAACTAAGTTGAAAAGAGAATGAAATGAATAAATAAATATGCGACTAAAGAGAAAGACTACGTAAATAATTTAGAAAGACTTGTACAAAAACAACAAAATAGAAAATGAATAATAGAACGGAAAAGATTTTAAGGCAAAAATACGAAACGCGAATATTTTCCACTTGAGTTTTTTTTTTTGTATTTTATTTTCATTTCTAATTTAAAGAAAACTTTATATAATCAAATACAGGCGCAGACACAGCGACAGCACGATCATTTTAAATGAAAATTTCATTAAAAATTTAAAATAATTTTTAAAAAGTTAAAGAAATTTTCAATTTGGCAGGGGAAATTAAAAAAAAAAACAACAAAACTTACACCAAAATACCGCTACATAATCCTTGTCAGCCAAAAGTTTTTCCAATTGCTTGGCATTGACTTCTTCGATAACGGCTTCGGGTTCAAGGGGTGCGGAGGCAGCGGGAGCTGAATTCGTTGAACCTTTCTTGTTAGCACAATTCACATTTTCGGGAAAACTCAGCACAAATAAAGAACAAACGACCAAAGTCAGTAGAGATTTTAAACGCGGAAAATGCATTTTTTTGTTTGATTTTTCTATTTTTTTTTTTTTTTGGTATCTTTTTCGATTTTTAAATTTTAAAAAAGAATAAAAATTCAAATTTTTTTATTTTCACTTTATCTTAACGAAATTAAATTCATCGGCAAAAGTTGTTACAAAAATAAAGTTAAATAAACGGGGGGAATGAAAAAATAAAGTACAAAAAAAAACTAAAATGGAAATTAAAAGAAGAATAAAAAATTAAGTTTAAATATTAAAAAAAAAATTCAAACACTTTAGATTTCACTTTCAACATGAATTTCTAATTTCATCTTTTTTTTTTTTTTGCTTATTTTATTAAAAACTTCTTGAATTTTCTTTATTTTTCGTGGGTTTTTTATTTCTTTAAATTTATTTAAATATTTTCTTAATTGTATTTCTTATTTTTCCCAATCGATTTCAATATTATTATATTGTACATATATACGACTTAATGTTTCTATATGTATTTGTATGTGCGTCTGTAAATCTAGTATATATTTTTAGATTTGAAAAAAAAAAATGTAGAAAAATTTAAATAGATATAAAATTTTAAGAAAAAAATATAAATTTATTCACAAATTTCTTCCGCGGACTGTTGATCGATTTTTTTTTATTTTTTTTTTTTATTTTTTTTCTGTTCTACTCCGTGCAGAGGTCCGCTCGCAACTGAAAGATTTTGGTGAAAATTTGTTTATTGAAAACTAAAAAATTATTTTTTTTAAAGCTTTTTGGGCCAAATTTCGAAGAGAATGGTGAAAAGTTTTGAAAATTTCAAATCAAGCGAAATTCGAATATTGAAATATTCTTAGAGTGTGCGCGAGTTTTTTTTTGTTTTTAATTTTTTCTTTTTCTGTTTTCGAATATTTTTGATATAAACAAAATTTGAGATCGTAGAGTAGGTATAAAATAAATATATAAATTCAAGAAATGTAAAATAAAAAGATCACGATTTTGTTTGTAAACAAAACAAATTGCGTGAAAATCCATCCCACTTGTATCCAGATGCATTTAAAGGTCGTTAGCAAATAGAAATTTAATTACTTAGAGGAATTGTATGTGTAGATGTGTGGCTTTGTTATTCGTAAATGTGTGTAAATTGATCGTGAAAATGCTGTTGAATTTCGTTTGCGCCTAAAAGAGAAAATAAATTATTTTGAACTTTACAATGAGAGATGAATTTAAAACAAGTAAAAAAATATAAACGGTCTTGTCCGCTCTTTTCATACCCGATACACTTTCAAGATTGTAATCTATTTGGCGCCATGGCTAATTATGGACCGGGCAAAATAAAAAAAGTTGATGTAATGGGGTGAAGATTCAAAATTCTTTATGCCGGATATTATTTAAATATCAATATCTATATGAGATTTGTTCGTCTTAATGCGTTTTTGGAGAGGGGGCTTAGACGGGACTCACAATATTATTACAGTAGTTTATTTAAATAGTATTCCGTTTAGTCCTTTTTAAATAAATAAACATTAAAAATTTCAAGTAATTTTTTTTAACCGATTCTAACAGTTATTCAAAATACTAAGTGCATATTAATACGGATTTTCAGTTGCAGTTAATATTTTCCGTTGATTAAGTTAAATTCTTCTTTATGTAAAATTAAATGAAAATGTAATTTAAAGTAACGAAAAGTTAATTAATTTTTACCGTCAAAAATTCAACCGCGAATTTCGTAAAAACAAGTGAACATTCAGTTATTTTATATAATTTAACTCCAAAGTTTCTATTTGTTAAAATAATTAAGTTAAATACATCAAATTTTAACAATAAAACAATTGCGAAGCCATATTGGTCTTGCTGCTGGTGTCTTATAATTGAGAGTTCTTCTGTAAACAACGTGGTCAGAACAACAAACGTGTTTAACTGGGTAAGTACCCAGCGGGAAAATGAGGAATTGATTACATAACTAATTAAAAAAATAATGCATTATTTCCGAAAGAATAATAATGCATTCATTGGAATCGAGAAGGCAATTTCATCAGACACAAAATTTAAGCACTGATTACCACGTATATTCCCACATTTGCAGAACAAGGAATGTATTGTTTCTGTTAGTAACAATTATTCGTGTTTTTGCTTTACATACATATTTCCTTAATAAAAATCCGTTATTTTTTTGCTGCCTTTATGTCGCCTACTTATAATTTTTATTTTAGTCGCAGTTTGTGTTTGAAAGCGTACGGTCAAAGCACAAATTATATGTCTGTGGGTCAAAGTTATTTAAAGTAAACAGGTATTAAAAAAATGTATTCCAAACGGCATTGGAGAAGACTTTTGAATAATATAATTTATTCCATAGAATGAATTATTTAATTCATTCGCAGGATACATTAAAATAATTTATTACAATCCTAGGACATGGTCTGTGTTAAGAATAATGAATTCTGGAATCAAATATCATACAAGATATGTATTACTTTCTCGATTCCTATTAATTCCATTTTCCCGCTGGGTAAATAATATGTAATATTCTCTCTCTCTCATAAGAAAAACAACCCAGCGGGAAAATGGAATTAATAGGAATCGAGAAAGTAATACATATCTTGTATGATATTTGATTCCAGAATTCATTATTCTTAACACAGACCATGTCCTAGGATTGTAATAAATTATTTTAATGTATCCTGCGAATGAATTAAATAATTCATTCTTTGGAATAAATTATATTATTCAAAAGTCTTATAATAAAAGTCTTCTCCAATGCCGTTTGGAATACATTTTTTAATACCTGTTTACTTTAAATAACTTTGACCCACAGACATATAATTTGTGCTTTGACCGTACGCTTTCAAACACAAACTGCGACTAAAATAAAAATTATAAGTAGGCGACATAAAGGCAGCAAAAAAATAACGGATTTTTATTAAGGAAATATGTATGTAAAGCAAAAACACGAATAATTGTTACTAACAGAAACAATACATTCCTTGTTCTGCAAATGTGGGAATATACGTGGTAATCAGTGCTTAAATTTTGTGTCTGATGAAATTACCTTCTCGATTCCAATGAATGCATTATTATTCTTTCGGAAATAATGCATTATTTTTTTAATTATTTATGTAATCAATTCCTCATTTTCCCGCTGGGAAGTGGTATTTTTTTTAGAAATTCTGCTCTTTTGTGGAGTTAACGAAAATGACTGAATTTAATTAAATAACTGAATATTCCTTTGTTTTTAACGGAATATTCAGGAAATTTTTTGAACTGAAAAATTCATTTGCTTTTACGGAACATGGAGTAGAATTTTTCGCAGTAAAAATTAAATGAACTTTTCGTTAAAAATAAATGAAGAATAAGAAGACCGGGTGTTAACTGAATTTTCATTTATTTTATATTACAACTAGCTGACCCGACAGACATTGTCCTGTTCAAATTAGGAAAAATGTTTGCGTTCGATTTTTAAAATCCTTTAAAAAGATACGAACATTTGAAAGAATAATTAGTCAAATCGATGGAGCCATTTTCTGATTTTAGGTAAATCGAAAAAAGTGGCCGGGGCAAAATTTTCTTTCCGTAAAAACCTAAGTTGGAACATGGCGATGATTTTAAAGAAAAAATCGTCCAAATCGGTCAAGCCGTTCTCAAGTTATGCGCTTAATAGAAAAAGTGGGCGTAAACGTAGGCGTGGTACATTTTTCTTTCGATGAAAACGTAAAATGGTTTAATACGAATATTTAAAAGAAAAACTAGTCAAATCGATGGAGCCGTTTTTTGATTTAGGTAAATCGAAAAAAGTGGGCGGGGCAAAATTTTCTTTACGTAAAAACCTTAGTTGGAACATGGCGATGATTTTAAAGAAAAACTCGTCCAAATCGGTCAAGCCGTTCTCAAGTTATGCGCTTAATAGAAAAAGTGGGCGTAAAAGTAGGCGTGGTACATTTTTCTTTCGATGAAAACGTAAAATGGTTTAATACGAATATTTAAAAGAAAAATTAGTCAAATCGATGGAGCCTTTTTTTGATTTAGGTAAATCGAAAAAAGTGGGCGGGGCAAAATTTTCTTTCCGTAAAAACCTAAGTTGGACCATGGCAAGCATTTTAAAGAAAAAATCGTCCAAATCGGTCAAGCCGTTCTCAAGTCATGCGCTTAATAGAAAAAGTGGGCGTAAAAGTAGGCGTGGTACATTTTTCTTTCGATCGAAACTTAAAATGGTTTAATACGAATATTTGAAAGAAAAATTTGCCAATCGATGGAGCCGTTTTCTGATTTAGAGGTAATTCGAAAAAAGTGGGCGGGGCAAAATTTTCTTTTCGTATAAATCTAAGTTGGACCATGGCGATCATTTTAAAGAAAAAATTGTCACAATTATGTAGATGTCATCGGTGGTGCAATATGAAAATTGGATTTTGCAACGCCCCTCCGCCCGTAGACCGAAAATCAGACTTTACAGTGTCACCCGCCTATATATTCTGTATATTTCCCGAAAATTTCATCAATATCGATCGAGCCGTTTTGGAGTCCATACGTTACATACATACATACACACATACATACATACATACATACATACATACATACATACATACATACATACATACATACATACTTCCTATTTTATATGTATAGAAGAAGAAGATAGATTTCAGTTAATTTTACGCACAGAATATTGTGAGTGTACATTTTGGACAAAGTAGTTCATAATTTACATATACTTCGTTTATACGCACCACTTATTCGCAAAAAAAATATATTGCAAGTAGAGAATATTGCCCCATAAACAGTGAATTAAATTTTTATTTGCGAGTAGCTAACTCATGAAAACAATTTCTGATTAACGACACTATTTGCAAATAAGATTTTAAGCATTGCCACACTTTTAACCGTATTACGTTTTTACTTCGATGTGGCACATTCATATGACAACAAAAGTAAAATGAAATAAAAAATGTGCAAATAAATTTTAAAATTCACAACAATTTTTGATCTTTTTCATTTAAAAAATAACAAGTTTATATACATACGGTGCTACTAAATTAATAAATTTTCCATCAGGCATCACTTAAAAATAAGAATTTTCATTAAGAAAATTTACATATAAACAGTAAGTTACCCTACAAGAAATGAATGAGCGAGGAGTTACATTTTTCATTTTGGTGTTAAGAAAATGATAGAAAGAAATGACCGAATGTGACAGAAAACTTTATTTCGGTAATTTCTTTCTAGCATTTTCTTAACACCAAAATGAAAAATGCGACTACTCGCTCATTCATTTCTTTTAGGGTAGTTAATCGCAAATAATTTTTATTCACGAATAGGCTACGTACACACCCAAGGCGAATTCAACAAGGTAAACTCGTCGCTACAACAATTACAACTCTTACAAAAATATTAGGCATTTTGTTAGTGTAACAAATCCAATTTGTCTAAATAGTTGTATGCAAAAAATGTGAATAAAAAGTAAACAATAAAAAATTTCATTGATTTTTATATTTAAATTTGTGTGTTTACGAACCCGATCTTAACAAAAATCAATGGATTCTGTGTTTTCGAAGATTAAATGTGAATCGGTGCATTCTGCCATGCATTTATATTAGTTTTAAGGCAAGTTGTTTCACGTTTGGTTTTTTAACTCGTTTCCTACTAAACCGATTGGGGTGGAGTTCAATTCAGAAATGCTTAGGAGAAGTGGAAAGAATTTTACACCAATATTGTTCTTTTCTATTGAGTTTTTTGAAAGTGAGAGTGTTTTGAACAGACGGTCACTCCATTTTTGTCTGCCTTGCTTATCCTTGGGTACGCGGAACAACATTCCGCTGTCTTTTGGGTATTTGATTTTGCACACACTTCATTAATGCATTTAACTAAAAAATTTTATATATAATTTGCTTTTGATTTGTTTTTTTCATAAAATTTCACAAATTTAAACAATCACAATTTTTTGTAAATGAGAAACAAACAAAAATTAAAAAAGAAAATTTATTGACAAGTTGGATTTTACAACTGACGAACAGATGTTCTAAAGAATTTACCTTGTTGAATTCGCCTTGGTATAAACGTTATTATAAAAAATATTGCTGCCAACTTTTTTTAAAACCGACATTTATAAGGAAGTTATGGTATATCAAATTTTTATCGGGAGTGGTGTTTTCATGGGATATATAGACAAATAAAGATTAATTTTAAAACAAATTTGGTGAGACGAGTAACGCTGCAATAAATTATTCTTGGAACAAATTTAGTCTTAATACCAACAGAATGAGGAAGCCTAGAGGCACAAATACTATTCTGAAGTTTGTATGGGGACCATGTGAAATTATGGACCGATCAGCCACATTTTTAATAGGCTTGGTCCTTATGCCAATTAGAACCTATTTGCCAAATTTCATCAAACTATCACCAAATTTACGTGCTGTACTTTGGGCACAAAGTTAATATGGATATCCAGCCAGCAGCACGGACGTGCATCGTTAGCTCAAAACAGAAAGTGATTCGGTGTTCGGTATACCTAAAGGGTGGCATTGCACCTATATTTTAAGGTGTTACAAATATCAGCGGAAATGCATAATACCCTCTCCACTATCGTGGTGTGGGTATAAAAAGAAAAATAAACTTCTAGTAATTAGTTGTGTTTGTTAATAAATAATTGGATATTTATTGAATTTGTATAGTTTATATGATAAAAAAATATTAAAAATTATATATTGGCAATAAATAATATAATATTGTACACCAAGATAAAATACATTTTTCAATATGGTCACCTACCGCTTAATTATTTTAAACGAAATTTGTTAAACATATAATTGTTAATTTAACCATATTGTTGTCATCGGCAACTATATTATTGTTAAATTTGTCCTTTATTAAGAAGCCAGAACCATATAATGGTTGCCTACAAACATATTATGGTTAATAATAAGAAAAATATGTTTAATACTTATAATAGCGTGGTTGTTGTTCAAACATAGCATGTTGCTCTTGGAAAAGAAGAACATACAATTGTCTCTTTAAAAACAAATTATTGTCATATTTTACCATAACAAACATAAAAAGGTTGTGGCTTCGTGGTTAAGGACTAAATTCAACCATAATATGGTTGCCAGTGACAATTATATGGTTAAAGTAACCATAATATGTTTAAAAATAGTTTTTTTTAAAGGTGACCCTGTTGAAAAATGTTTTTTTTTTCTCTGCATGCAATAACTCTTTAATTAATATAAACATGTATGTCATGTGGTGTCCACCTTCTCTCTGTTAACTCTACTACCTGATGTAGTTAATAGTGCTCCTGGCGGTTGGGCTCTATTGTGACACGAGCATATGGGCTGCCAACACCAACTTTGCGACGCATAGTAACACCGCCATTGGGTCTCAAGCCGACCACAATGAAATAAATGCAAACGGAACAAAGAGCAATGAGAGCCAACATTATTAGGCCATAAACCCATCTGGGCCAACGTTCGCAACTGAAATCGTTGGAATTGGCTCTGGACAAACTTACACCCCTTAGACGGGAAGGCTTAAAGCAACGACCGTTAGTTTCGACGCGCACCTCTTTGATCCACACTAAGTTACAATCGCAATGTAGCGGCACGCCATTGAGATCCAGGGTGGCCAATTGAAAGAATATCGGAGACAAAGTACTATTGAAAGCACGCAAAGTAGTGCCACGAAATATCATGGTGTGTAATTTGGGTGAGCGTGTGGCATTTTCACCAAAGGAAAACTCATGCATGCTCTCCAAACTGCGACTGTTTTGAAAACTGATTTTCTCTAAAACTGCTAAAGGCACAAATGAGTTCTCTTCTATGGCCTTTAAACGAGGCATGTCTTCCATATACAGTTCGTGTATATGCCTTAAGCGTTTTGTGTCCGATTCTAATAAAGATTCAAAAAGATTTTCACTTAAATCAATAATCTCAAGGCCCTCGGGTAAATGCTGTGGCACTTCTGTCAATAAATTGCTTCTTAGATCCAGTTCTTTCAACATCACGCTCTGTGGCATTACAATGTTATTAAAATTACACGCCTTCAATTTCAGAGTACGCAATTTATTATTCACTCCGTATGTCTGATAAAAGTCCATATCTTGAATGCCTTCCGTTTGATTGAGTTGACGATTCCACGATAAAAGCAACGATTCCAAATTTTGCAGAGGTAAAAATATTTGAAAAGCCAAATTGTGTAGATTATTATGCGACAAATCCAACACTTGTAGGTGGGCCAGATCGGAGAAAGCATATGGCTCTATGGCTTGTATACTATTCCAACTCAAGTACAGTTCACGAAGATTCGATATTTTGACGAAATTCTTCGACAAGACCATGGAAATATTGTTGTGCATTAAGTTTAATAGAGTTAAACTGTCACTGGCCAACATGGGCACATGTTCCAATTGGTTCCAAGTCATATCCAAGCGATCAGCAAAGGGGGGCAACATTTCGGAAAAGTCTGCTGTTAGCAAGCTCTTGAAGCTGCAGTCAATATTGAGTACGCGCAGACCCCATGGAGAGGAACCTTCGCTTGTACATTCACAAGACTTACGGGTATTTCTATGTAATTCGGGGTAACAAAAATGTTCGATGTCGCTGGTCTCAATGGCTTCTGCGGAATTTCCAATGCATTTCAGAAAGACCGATAGTGCAGTTGTAATTAGCCATGATTTACAGCAGGTCACCATGTTTGTGGGTGTGTTTGAGCGTTATTCTTTAAACTTTGAACAAATAAATTTTTAATTATTTCCTCTATTATATGATTTGATTGAATTTTCAATAACTCATTATTCGTAGTTTTTTTTATATTTCGTTTCACTTTTAGAGTTTAATCAGTACTAAACGATTTGAGGGAAATTTTAGCCAAAACACAGCGGACGTTTATCTTTTCTTCTTTATCTTATCAAGCATTTCTGATAAGGTTTTAGATTTTATTCCAGTCTGTTTGGTAAACACCATTCAAAACAATGTTGTGAGAGCGTTAAAATGAGTTCTTTTTTTTCGTTAGGAATTTATCTATCAGAGGCTGGTGGGGATGGGTGTGTGGCTTTAATTGCTCTTCTTATCTCACCTGCTTTTTAATTGAATTTATTATTTATTTTGTTTTTCTAGATAAAAGAATGAAATGGAACTAAAAGTTTTCGTTGTAAAGAAACGAGGGTAAAAAACTTCAAGTAAAATTTATTTATGTACAGGGTTATCCGTTTGGTGGTTTCAATGCCGCCGATCTGGCATGGCGGTAAGCTGTTTAATATCTGTCATTTGAAGTGTCATTTATTTCGTGAAAGTTTTGACATTAACAAATATAGATTGTTTAAAAAGCGATCAATTCGGGAAATACATGTGTTTATGGGGATCATAATGGACCCAATGTGCGATTAATTGGCATGATTATAAGAATTGTGAAGAGACTGGAAGCGTTCGAGATGTAGTCAGGTCTGTGCATCATCGCACTACCATAAATAACGCTGCTATTAGTTAAAGTGCGGCGGATAATCCCAAGAACCGTTACATTCAATTCAGAGCGCTATGACGGTATGATAAGCGACTTTTTTGGCCTGCAATTAAAGATTATGAACTTGACGATATGGGTTTCAACAAAACCGTAGAACAAGCCACAAAACAAGACCGATGTTGGCTTTATTGCATGGAAACTTCCAGAACGCGTAATTTCACGTTTTGGGGACGTTAATTGGCTTCCAAGATCATGCTATTTGAAGACCATATCAAAGCGGATAATCTCCCTGTAGCACATGAAAACCAACATTCGTCAAGTTATTGCCGAGATACCGCCCGAAATGTGTTAAAAAGTGGTCGAAAACGACCACAACAGGATCTACGGCTGCAAACAATCTAGAGGCGCTCATTTAAATGGCATTGTATTTCGGAAGTAATGACAACGACCAAGCATTGTTATGAATTAAAAGTTTCACCGAGATCAGAGCTTAATGATTGTTTTAAGACGAATTCACATAAAATTCGTTGTATTTAATAAGTCGGAGGAGGGGCTAACAACCCAGTAAAAAATTCGCCTACTTTTTCAAAATTAATAGCTTCTTTCACTCATTATTTAGTAGCTTTCTTCAATAACTACTTTTTTCTCGATGGATTTTTGGTACAAAAATAATGACTTACTTTTGAATGCGTTCCTTTTGGGATATCCCTTATAAAATTCATTGGTTCTTTCGGTAGAATTGTACGTAGTGCTTTTATGTTTTTCTGATTACTGAACACATGATTTTGTAGGCGAAGTTTTTACTGGGAATAAACACTTTAATAAATAAAAATTACCCAACTTTGCGTTAAAGGAGTCGTACGATATGGAACAGGCTCATAAGAAAGCCTGTGTTTCAACTTAGTTGTCAGTTGGAAAAAGTCACGTATAAAGTACAACGGATTCTATGTGACTCGACCTTCATATAACTTTACTTTTAAGTCCGGAAAATTTATAACCCGTTTTATAGAATATTTTTAAAGAATTCGTAAATTTATAAGAAGACTATTTTTTCTTATTGCAATTTTGCTTTTCTTTAATTTACATTCTTGAACAACATTTTGTTTACTCATTACAAACCCATTCTTTTATTCCATTTTCATTTAAAGCCAAAACTTAAGCCCCAACTTACATATAAAATAATAACGACAGTGGGGTGAATTGTGCTGCAGGCAGTTTTACGTTGGCTCCTCAAGTTCACTCAACCACAAAAACAGAGACAAAATCTTAAAATCCTTCACATGCAGCCATAAAAGAGATGGATGACCTTAAATTGAAATAAATGAAAAGCCCCAAAATCGTACATTTAACACTCAACCAAATAAAATGTTGCATAAATATTGTATGTGTATATTTTGCTGGTGGCATGCCACTGTTTGCAGTTGGCTGCTCATAAAACATGCCACCAAGACAAGACATGTAAAGACAAGATTGACTTATCTCTGAATTTAATTGAAGAAGATGTCGCTTCTTAATTTTTTGCTGACATAAAAAACGAAACGACAAGATTAAGTTTTAAGCAAACGGAAGGAAGGGCAAGAGAGAAAAAAAGGATGAAACTGCAAAAAAGACAACTCTATAGGCGTGTATTTAGATGGCGATATGATGGCGATACCAAAAAAAAAAAAAAAAAAAAAAAAAAAAAATGTAAGCTAAAGCCAACAGTCCCTGGTGAGAACTTGTTGAGGCTCTTTGTTTCTATTAAGGAAATTTCTAATAGCTTGTTTTGTTTTGCTTGTCTATTATTCCTTTCTTTCCTTCTGTTTAGACGATTTTTTTTTAAATATTAAACCCCAAAGACTTTTGATCTTTAGAAATATCTTAAATAATCATAATTCACACAAAATATTTGTGGTTGTATTCCTAAGCTAACACATACATACATGCATATACTCTACTGCTGCCACTTAGAGGATAAGTATGTATATAAGTGTGTGTGTATTTATGTTAGTATGTATTTGTAAGTTAAAATGATGTTTTACAAAGTCATAACACGAAATTGCCATTTTAACATCACTTAAGTTAGAGTATGCGTGCATGTGAACATGTGTGGAAGAATGTGTGTTTTCGTAAATGTTTGCATGTATGTATGTTTAACTGAAAATGTCCTCACACACTTCCACCCCACTACCAGTGGTAGGCTAACACACTCTTTTATATCTTTTTTATATGTTTGTTTATAATCGCATAAATTTATGTAAAACTTGAACAAACCATAAGGACTAAAATTAGTCAAACTGGGCCCGTTTTAAAATATAAAAAATTATCCTGAAATTCTCAGAAATTTATTTATTTATTTATGCTTCAGTCCATCAAATTTAATTTTCATTAAAAATTTTTACTGAAGGAGGGAATTTTACAACACGAAATTAATTTAAATTTATTGATAATTTTTATTGTTGGCTGCGCTGGGGATCGAACTCGGACTGAATTTACGTTTCGAGATAACCACGTTCTCATCATCAGAATTCTTTGCAGTTCTACCCTCTGCACCACAGCGGTGCCTGCCAGCCTACAGTTAAACATCAATGGTTCAAAATTTACTGTAATCTTTATATATAAAAAGAAGTGTACACTTTGATGTCACCACTAACTGCGAAAACGGGTCGACCGAAATTAACCAAAATTAAAGGGTACGTTGGGGATAGTCCGTAGATGGTTTATGTGAAGTTTGCACGAAATTAGTCCAGAGGTATATATATATATCTCCGGATATGGAATTTAGATTTTCCTATATATTATTCCTATACAAATATCAAGCTTGACCGATTTTATTTTTGATTTAGTGCGTGAAATAGGGCAATAGAGGTAAAAGCTCTCGCTCCCCAATCTTCTAAACTAATCAACCGGTTTTCTTATAATTTGGCACACAGGCACTATAACATCTAAAAGAAAATAGGGAATAGGTCGTGCGATAGGGCAAGAGAGGACAAAGCTTCCCCTCCCTATATCTTCTTAACTAATCAACCGATTTTCTTAAAATTTGACATGCAGACACTGTAACATCTGAATGAAATAAATTATATGGCAAAACAACGCTTGCTGGGTCAGCTAGTTAATTATAATTTTTCAATTCAGTTACATGTTTCTTCCTTTTCTTCTGTTTCTTCGTACTCTTTCGTCAAAACTTTGTCTTGAATACCTGAGTACATTTGTTTTTTATGTTTTTTTGGTCAACTTTCGTCGACATTTTTTTATTTGTACAACTTAAAGTACAAATCTAAACATAAAGAGCCGGTGCCATATCTTTTTTTTAGAACAATTGTGATTTTCCAGTTGAACTGTCGATTTTTAATTTGAAATTTTGATATTTAGTTAGGCTTGAGTTCAACAAATTTAAGCTGGGGATCGAACTGGGGTTAAATTAACGTTTCAACACTCACAGCCATCGACCTGTCCGTAAAAGCCTGAGTTCGAGCCCAGCGGCAGTCAAGAATGAACAATTATCAATAAATTTTAATTAATTTTCATTTTGTAAAATTCCTTTCTTCATAAGAAATAATTAAATGAAAATTAAATTTGATGAACTTTAACCTAATAAAAATATCAAAATTTTAACATATTTTTTAATCACAAGTCACAGAAATTTTAACACATACACACAACTCTATAAGTAGTGGTCCAACATGTTTAAATGTTTTTTATAACGATCAAACTATACATCACTACGTTGACGTCACGGGTGTTTATCAAACTCTATTCGAAAACTTCTATTCGAATTTCGAAAATTTTGTATTCCCGTAAATAACTTTGATAATATACTTGCATGTGCCCGTGCAGAAAACCGAATTTTTGATTTGATTTTTATAGAAACTGCCCAATAATAAATTGATCTTCAAACGAAGTAGGTTTGTAAGGGAGAAATGTAACAGTTGCGCTTACCATACAGCTTACGGAAGGCATGAATTTTATATGGCGTGTTCCCACTTTGAAGTAATACATTTTTGACACAAAATGCGCTTTATTCAACGCATATCAAAACTGGTGAACGTAGCATTCAGCTTTACACACTCAATGTGTTTTTACAGTTATTTTTGATGTTCTCCATTACAAACCTGCTTCGTAGTAAAGGAATGCCGTGGCACTTGAAATTTTTTTTTTTTTTTTTTTTATAAAACTTGTTAAGAGTTCGTTCACTCACTTTTCTGAATCTCTCTTTGTATGTCTTATTGCGTAGCGCATAATTACGCGCTTAATTTTTTTAAATGTACCTTAAGTGCTTCGCAAAATTATAAAATTTTTTATTGGGTGCTGTAACAAAAGCTTTTTCAAGCAAATATTTTAAAGTTTTTATTTGTTTATTATTGTTGACGCTACATATCGCACTTTATCATAAAGAGGTTATAAAATTAAAATATTCATTTTTCACTTTGAGGTAAATGTCGCCACGTTATATTCATTTCTACCCGCTATAAAAATATCGTGCTATTTGGTCTACTTTTTGGTAATAAAACGGTTGGCTTTAAATTTTTGAATTTTTGAGTTAGTACCCTCTTTATGATCAAGTGCGATGTGATTTTAATAGTTGTATTTTATGAAAATTATTGTGGAAACGAAACAAATCTGGAATGAAATCGATCGAAATTTATCACACTCTTCCATATTTTAAAACACGATTTACTTTTAAAATCGATTGATTTTCATCACATACCTGTGCCCATGTTCTGTAACTCTCGCGTCGAAAAACTTTTCGATTGATATGTGTGAAATTAAACAAAAATTCAATATATTGAAATAAACAGCTGTTTTTCCCACTTAAGTGTGTCTTTAATTTTTTTTGGCGAGTTTTAGCTGTGATGTAAGAAAATTACTCGACAATTTACAGAAAAAAGTGTGTTTTTTGTGAGAAAAGTTCCCGCTTTGAACTGTCAAATAAACTCACGAATAAAAATGGGGCGAGAAAAAATTTCAACACTTAAAACAATAAAAAATGCAAAATACAAAGAATAATAATACAGTAGACGCTCGCAAATTAGAACCGCTTTGTTTTTGAGGCGATTCTAATTTCTGAATTATTCTAATTTTTGGACTTTTTTTTCCGAATAAAAAATAAAAAATTGAGTAAATTTACTTCCAAAAACTTAAATCAAAGACTTTTTTTAATTCAATTTTGTTTGATAAAAACAAGAAAAAACGTAACAATTCAGTCCAATACATTAAATGTATTTTTTAAAATTAAAAATATGAATATAAAAAAACTAATGGCAACAAAACATAACAATTCAATAAGGAAAAACATATATGATTTGGTAATTCCCCTTTTTAGTTTTACTATGTTCAAACAGAATAAAAATAAACTGTGGATTTCTGGTGTTCAAATAACAAAAAAAAAAAAAAAAAAAAAAAAAAACGCTCTGAAATTAGAATTTTAAATTCGAATTTTAGAGCGTTTAATGTATTGCGAACACTGATTCTAATTTCTGGACGTTCGAATTACTGAAAGCTCTAATTTGTGAGCGTCTACTGTAATAACATTTTGTTCTTGGCACATTTTTCCACTGTTTAATTATTTTGCTTTTAACATTTTTTATAAAATATACGCATTTTTTCAAAGCTAATTTGCAAACAACAAACATTAAAGTCGCACTTTACATTATTTGGTATAGCCGACGGTTGTATTTTCGCCGCCGTCGTTGAAAAATTCAAAATTGTAGTAAATGTTTGTCGCCGTCAACGATATGTGTTACTGGCGTTCTCAACGTCTACAATGTCACATCGGCTTCGAGTGGATTATTATGACATTTATAAAGTTACAACGTAATCTCCTTTGATAGTTTTCGATATGAGTTAAAGACACACTTTTTTCTCACTTTTCGAGAAACGATGGAATATTTTGTTTCAAATCTTTTCGATGCGAGAAGTTCTCGCTAAAGTTACAGAACATGGGTACTGAATTATTTTATTTTTTAAGAGTTCCAAATACAATTTCAAATTATATTGTGGCTTTTTTAATTAACCGAGCAATAGTAACTTTGACCTTTAGCCCGTTGTGAAAAACGACCAGGGTCCCTGAACGCGCAACAAAAGCCAATGCTCGCTTTTCAACAGAACAGTGCTGAACAAAACCAAAAAAAGCAAATTATTTTAATATTATTACGTTTTTTCTTTATAAAACGAGTTTTGGTTTATTCTCTTCATAATAAATAAGCCTTTGAATTCTTTATTTTGCAAATTAAAATAAATAAAGCTGGAAGTCCATACAATGCGTTCATGCGTAGAAGCATATTATAATTTTTATACGCAATTAAACTCACTCTGCAATAATGCGTCATGCTGTATCTTTACATAGTTTTACTTCTAGTGGTCTCTTAAACCTTCACGAAACACATTTGTACTTATAATAATACAATACCTGTTATACATTTCAATCTAAAGTCTACTTTTATGCATAAAAAAACATTTTCTCATCTCTATAAATTTCTGTACAGCGGAGTTATAATATTTTTTTCATCGAATTAAAACCTATAAGATAATTTTTTACTTAAATTAGAAACAATTCTTAGCAAAGTCTAAATTCGTAACAATATTAATGGATGAAATATTAATATGTTCAGCAAACATTTTATTACTTTCGTTCGGGACCAAAAAATCTTTGTATATTTAAAAATCGTCTATCATGTATGTATTTTCCCACCAAAAATTTACTATTCAAAATTTTTATTCGTTTTTTTTATTTAGTAATTTCGTGAATGTTTTTTTTTAATTTTTCCACTGTTTTGAATAATCGAAAACTAATGCAACAAAAAGTTTTTTAATTTATCAGCACTCAACGTCAAACATCCTAAAGAATATTTTACAAATGTTGAACATCAGTCCTTCTTTACAAAACCCATACACTTGTAAAAATTCTCATACCCACACGCACACATAATGTAGATGTCAAAAAGTTCTTAATCTAAACAACATGTTTTAATATCAAATAACGACAAAAACAAAAACAACATCGACAACTACAGCGACTAGAGAGTGTCTTTGCGGTGACGGCACATTCTTATTGGGCGACTTTGCCGATATGATGAGGCGGAGGTTTGCCGAGGGGCTTATATCAACGCACATTCATTTTAAATACTGTGGCAAATATTCATACTTATACGAGTAAGTACTTCAAGTAGATTAAACAACATTAAATGGGAGACAATTAAACAATATTGTTTTTTATTCCTTTTTGTTAGGCTTTATTCTTAACGTCTTTTGCTTAAGATCATGAATAAATGCATGAAATTACGAATTCCTTACAAAAACAGAAAAAAATTCTCAAATAAAACATGTCTTCATAAAAAACGTGAATAATTAATGGTTAACGTTGTTATTACAGCAACACTAACAAAAACATTTATTTTTTCAAAAGAACTTAAGAAAATTTAGAAGTAAAAGTCGAGAAAAACGTAGATGTAGATGGATGCCACAAGGTGTTAGAAATTCAATTTATAATATTAAACACGTACAAGCCTCCAATTCGCTTACATATCGCCTCATCAAGCAATCCCACAATTATTTTCCTTAAACTTCCAATTTCTTTTTTTTATTTGATTGTTTTTCTTTGAATGGAACGGAATTGATTTGCATGAAGTTAAAAAGAAATTCGTAACGAGAAAAATAAATAAAAAAAAGCAAAAGGCGGAAAAAGTAGCAGAAGCTAGAAAAGCCTTATCAGTAGCTTAAGCCTACATGATTTGCAAGTTAAGTGGTAGCAAGTAGAGCATACGGACCTAAAAGTATGCAGCGAAATAAGTTCAAATTTCACGTGTTTAATACTCCAAAACAATAAGAGCAAATTTCCATTTAATTGTATCTGTGTGCGAGTGTGTGTAAAATAAACAGTGATGCCAACTTAGTGCCAAAATTGTATCCATAGTGCCAAACTAAGAAAAAGCACTAACTTGGTGCTTTTTCAATTTTTCGTTAGTGCCTTTAGTGCTTTTTACAATTTTTATTTTTTTCTACCATTTTTTAAAACTTCGATTATAAAGAGGATGATTAAGATGAGATTTGCTATTTGGGGTACAATTTTTAAAAAGCCTGTAAAGATTTTAAGATTTCAAATGATAAAAGAAAGTTGCATTTGTTTAACCAAAAACTTTATTTACGAGGTAAGAGCTAGGCTTCCTAGCAATTTGGAAATTTTACAAAACGTTTCACTTATTAGCGTTGACAACATATTTAGTTATCGTAATAAGAACGATGTATTTGTTTGCGGTCAAAATTTTTTTTAGATGTAGACACTGTTTCAGAAATAAAAAAATGGCTTGGAAAATATTCGGAATTGTGAATGGAAAATAAACAACGATTTTGAGTCATGTAGAAAAAACGTATTGAAAACTTGAAAAACATGCAGTAGGAAACCGTACAAAAGAACGCAAAGACTTTAAAAACAAAAAAAAGAGTCGTAACTTGGTATAAGCCAAGTGTTAAATAAATTGAAAACAGCTGACAAAAAATACTTTTATAACGACGTTGTGTAACCAGCCATTTTTCATGCGCTTTAGTTTTCAAACGCACGACACTCGTCTCCAAATAACCGCGTTTTGTGCACTTTTACCTCTAGTGCTATTGCAAAAAGCTTTGACTAAGTAACAGAATACAAACAAACAAGTTTTTTTCTATTTTACACCTTATTTGTCTTTTTTATTTAGAAGCGTACACAGGTCAAAATAATTGGATAATATCATACGCCAATTGTTTTATTAAACTTTGCACAATTTTAATTTTGATTTATTTAAACTATAAAACCTTATATTTTTATTAAATTATGGGTTAGATTTTTTCGAGCTGCGAAAATTGAGCTCGCGCTGTATTACTTTAAAACTGTTTTATGGCCAATTCAAACTTAGCTGATGATGTTCCAAATGATTCGGATGATATTATTTTTATTAAAGATAATAATAATACATATAAAAATGATTATATACAAACGAAATATATTTATTAATTAATTTAACATAAAAATGGTGCCCCATCAACGTCGTCGCCATTTTTTTTAAATTTTGGAGGTGTATAATATTCGGCACAGCCGAATGCAACTTGTTTTGTGTTTAATTAAATTGTAAAAATGGCTAAGTGCTTTTTTACGCTTTTTTTTGTTAGAAATAGTGCTTTTTTAAAATTGTAAAGTGCTTTTTGCTCTCAAAAAGTTGGCATCACTGAATATAAACTCGATTTTACTACAACAACACTAAGAGCGAAAAACAGCATAGTTTTTTTGTTGTTGTTGTTATATCGATGATGAATGAGTTGTTAATGATGGTGCCGATAAAGAGGAGGAGGAGTACGTTGGCTATGATGAAGGCAGCTAGCCTAAGTGACGAACGATGCTCTAGAAAAATATGAAAATAAACGAAAATAACAACAGCAACAACAACATCGACAAAAATCATAAAGTTAGCATAAAGAGAGTTTGAATATGCGCATTTTTATCAATGATAAAATTTATTCCATTTCTTTTAGGATAAACAACAGTGGACGCTCATATTGTTGGATGACTTTGAGTGACTCAAAATTATAAATTTCTTAAAAACACTGCAAGACCTAAAATTAACTAAAATAACACCGGTCCGCAAAGAAAAAAGTCGGCAGCAAAAACTTTGTTCTGTTGACTTTCGGGTGCTGAATCTAAATCTGTTCCCAGATTGACGTTTTTGAGGAAAAAAATGCCATGTATTAATAAAATTATTAAACTAACAATTAAAAAAAAGTGATATTTTAGAAAAACTAGAGAAAAACATTTCGGTAGCAGCATTTTTGTAATGAATTTTACATCTATAAATCTTCAATGAGCCGATTAAAAAAAGTAAAGGTCTGAAAAAACGAAGTTAATAAGATTTAAGCCGTATTCTGACAACCTAAGTTTTTTTTTTTCATTTGCAAAGTAATTTGTCATGGGACACACAAATTCAGAGCCTCAAAGCAAAAATTTAACCAGCTATAGGTTTACAGCCATATTCATAAAAAGTTCTTATTTTAAGCTTAAAGTATGTAATAACTAATAAACGCTTTTTGTCTTATAAACCTCCTATAAAAATTTGTATTCATAAACGTACATTTACAGCTTTTTTACTGTTAACTGTTTGTAGCGATTTTGTGTTTACGTATGGCAACTTTCTTTATATTTCGCTGACATTTTATTGCTAGTGATGCATGAAACTTTTATTCGGTTCACATGATATGCTATATATAATTTTTTTTTATAATTTTTTCTTTATTGTAGAACTTAAAAATTATTGTTATCAAATAAAACTACATATTATTTTAGTTTCTGAACAAATTGTTGCCGAAACCCAGCAAAAACTTTACTTACCTGGTAAGTTAGCAAATAATGTTGGAGAAAATAAATACTACTTATTTTTCGGCTGAATAACTACATATTTTTGTTCGAGGTGTCCAAAGTATTCAGTACTTACAAAATACACTTACTAGAAGTCAAAAAATACCTAGTTATTATTTAACTACTAGTAAGTTGAATTGTAAGTACTTACAATAAACTTACCAGAAGCCAAAAAATCACTAGTTAATTTACCTATAAGTAGTTGTTGAGTACGTAACCAGTAAGCAAATATTCAGTAGTGAAAATAACAGAAGTAATAAGTAGTTGCTGAGGTCATTACTAGTAAGTACTTATTGAAGCTTTCAGAATAATGACAATTGTAATGACAACTACTTACCAGGTAATGTATGAAATAACTACCACCTATTACTAAAAATCAAGTTTTTACTGGGAAGGTATCAAAAAAACTTTTGTTTGAACCTTTTTTAAATATACGATAAGAAAGTATTCGAATAAAAAGTTTGTTTACTTCTTAATAACATCACTATTATTATGATTTGCTTATTATATATTTTTATACCCACACCACAATAGTAGAGGGTATTATGCATTTGTGCTGATGTGTGAAACGCCTTAAAATATTAGTCCTAGACCCACCTTAAAGTATACCGATCGTCTTAGAATCACTTTCTGAGTCGAACTAACGATGTCCGTCCGGCTGGCAGGCTGGCTGGCTGGCCTTGTGCGCAAAGTACAGGTCGCAATTTTGAAGATAATTTGATAAAATTTGGGTCATAGGTTCTTATTAGCACAAGGACCAAGGCTATTGAAAATGGGCCGAATCTTAGGACCACGAGAGCAGAGAGGGGGAAATTTCTTCCTCTCAGAAACCATCAAATCGATTTAAAAAAAATTTAAAACATAGATAGATCCATATTTGTACGGACACATAAGCTATGCATTTTTAAGAAAATAGGACCACGAGGGGAGATAGGGGCAAATTCTGCCTCTCAAACCGATTTTAATGAAATTTAAAACATACATAGATTCCTATCTATATGGACACATAAGCTATACAGTTTTTAAAAAATAGGACCACAAGGGGAGGTAGGGGGCAATTTCTGCCTCTCACAAACTTTCAAACCGATTTGAATGAAGTTTATAAACATAGATAAATCCATATTAATATGGACACATAAGCATAATGTGTTATTAAATACTGTGGTGTAGGGTATCATATGGTCGGGCTTGACCGACTACACTTTCTTACTTGTTTTTTATATTTTTGAATTATTTCTGAACATATTTATTTAAATCATATAATTTTTTTCAAATAACTAACAATATAATTTTAAATTGGTTTTCTAAAATATAAAAAAAAATTAAGTAAAATGAATTTAACATGTCCATTAGGGAAATAACTTTTTAACAATTTTCAAAAAATTTCAAAATTGGCATAGCACAGTCCGATAGAGCATAAACATCTATAAGGGAGCGTTTATTTATTTTTTCGCTAAGGTCAAAAAAGTTCACGCACCAACCGCGATGAAGTTTTGAAAATTTTTAATTTTAAAACAAAAAATAGCTCAAGTATGAAATTTCATTAATAAAGGGTGGTTGTAAGGGCCGATGTTGAATGTGAACCACACCTAAACGCCAAGTTTTTTTCCGAATTTTATTTGACATTTCTCTATTTCAGACTTACTCAATTTGAACCATGGAGAGATACACAATCCAACAACGTGTTAAAGTTATCCAGACTTATTATGAAAATGGGCGTTCAAATCAAAATGCACATCGTGCACTTTCTGATTCAGTGATGAGGCACATTTTCACCTCAGTGGATTCGGCAATAAGCAGAATTGCCGCATTTGGGCGAATGAGAATCCAAGAGTGATTGTCGAAAAACCAATGCACCCACAAAGAGTGACTGTTTGGTGCGGTTTATGGGCTGGCGGCATCATCGGGCCGTATTTTTTCCAAAATGAGGCCGGTCAGGCAGTTACTGTGAATGTTGTTCGCTATCGTGGGATGATAACGAACTTTTTATGGCCCGAATTGGAAGATATGGATGTGGACGATATGTGGTTTCAGCAGGACGGTGCCACTTGCCACACAGCTAACGAAACAATGGCTCTTTTGCGCAACAAATTCAATGGCCGTGTTATCTCACGTAATGGCGATGTCAATTGGCCGCCAAGATCATGTGATTTGACACCGTTGGACTTTTTTCTTTGGGGTTATTTGAAAGAAAAGGTGGACGTCGACAAGCCAGCAACAATTCAAGAGCTAAAGGATGAGATAATTCGGCACATTAACGGCATATAACCTCCATTATGCCTCAGGGTCATCGAAAATTTGAACCCATTTGGCCGATATTTTGTTCCATACATAATTGAGTAATACCAATAATCATAATAAAATAAAATTACAATAATTTCCTAAAAAGTTTGTGTTTTATTCAAAATCAACATCGGCCCTTGAAATTTAACCGCAAACTAAAACGTATTTTTAACCTTTAATTACAAAAAAAATTAAAAAAGAATAAAAATCACCGTATAAAATTATAAATATTCAATATTGCATTGGTTTAGAAAAACCAATTGGTGCGTGAACTTTTTTGAGATAAATTACAAAAGATTATGATTTTCGTGGTTACTAGGACATGGTTGACCTCATGGTACTATGCCAAAAAATTGGTTATACCCCTAATGTCCATATGAATAAATAAAACATTTTGTTCATTATTTTTCATTTACATATTTCACAAAAATTATATCATTTAATGCAAACACTTATCAAAATGACATTTTATTTTTGGTTTAAAGAAGGGCAAATCCAACTATAACTTTTCTTACATTTTGAATGGTTTATTAAAGGTTAAATAGACTATTTTTCGCTTATGAATACAACTTTAGCAATTTTTGATTAAAAACGATTAATTAATCATAAATAAGTTTTTATGAATACTGCTGTTAATTTACAAATTTGAGAACAAGTTTAACACAAGAACTAAGTTACTCATCTATAATGCTTTGGTACATAGTCATTTCAATTACCTACCCATTACAAAAAAAGCAACGAGCTTAAAACCCAACCATAATGTGCTTAAGTTGGCTTAAGCAAATGTACGAATACATGTAAGCCATGTGACGCAAGCCATATAGAACTTAAGAAAACTTTTTGTTATATTTTATGAAACTGTTACTTGCTTAAGCAAAGTGCGAAACTAATCGCACATTCCGTACGGAACAAAATGTTTGTTGATTTTATTTTTGTTTTTTTTTTTTAAATACATTGAGAGACTTTTTGTTAATTTTTGGCAGTAGGTTAAGCAAGGCTATGCATATAATGATTGGGCCTTAAGTCATTACAAAGAGTTCAGAACAAAGCACGGAAAACTGTCTTTAATCTCCCGAGAATGTATTATAAAAATATTGCTGATACAGCACTTCCTGTACATGGAATGTATTGTTACGTTTTTCCTTTAGTAAACGCGTTTCGGTTTACTCCCTTTATAATAAACCGTTGAGTTCTTTTAATTGCAAATCAAAATAAATACACACACTTATTCAACTTTACAAACTTTATTAGAATTATTTTGTTCACAATTGTTAGTTACGAACAGAACCGTTTCATAAAACAAACTAAACTACCCAATAAAAAATTGTATCATATTGCGAAGCACTAATGGTACATTTAACAAATAAGAGTGCTATATTCCGCTGTGCCGAATCTTATATACCCTTCACCATTGTGCGAGTAGAATAGAGAGCAACTAAATAATTTTTACATATACATATACATACATATTTACAATACTTACAACTTCATTATAAATGAAATTTAAAAGGCGATAACTGGTAAATATTTTTTTAAATCGTTCTTAGTTTCTATTTGTTAAAATTATTTCGTTAAATATATGAAATAATAAAGAAGGGTGATAACGAAAATCATATTGGGCATTATGCTAGTATATGTAAGCAATTGAAGGGGGGGGGGGGGGGGGGGGGGTAGAGGGACATCACATGGTTAAATCAAGTTCTCTCCTCATAAGGTCCCAGAATATATATACTTTATAGGGTCTAAGATCAATATTGTAGAAATTACAAACGGAATGACAAACTTATATATACCCTTTTCCACCTGTGCTGAAGGGTATAAAAAATAAGCGCGGAATTATGCGCTACGCAATAAGACAAACAGAAATGCAGTAAAGTAAGTGAAAAAACTCTCAACAACTTTTATAAAAAAAAAAAATAACATTTCAAGTGCTAAGGCATTCCCTTACTAAGAAGCAGGTTTGTAAGGGAGAATGCTAAAAAATAACTGTATCAAAACATTCAGTGTTTTAAGCTGGTCGTTACATCCAACATTTTTTTATGCGCTGAATAATGCGCTTCATGTGTCAAAAATGTATTGCTTCAAAGTGGGAACTCGCCATATAAAATTCATGTCTTCCGTATGCGCAATGGTAATCGCAACTCTTATGTTTCTCCCTTACAAACCTGTTTCGTTGGAAGCTCCATTTTTTACTGGGTAATTATTCATTAGTCACCCCTTTTTATATTTCATAGCTATTTCTAGATTTTTCCGGAACCTTCCTGTAATAACTATTTATTATGTACTAAAACCATTTCTAGAAATGACTGGGAAATTCATGTAGGAATTATTTTAAAATAACAGTTGTGTTGAAAATTATATATGACAATTTTAAGTAACTAGTGTGACATAAAACTATAACTTACAAGATAACTTATAACTATAACTATAAATAATTCTTAGATAATTTAAATTTCGTAATAGTATAAAAATGCAACTTCTTATGCAAGTCTTTAAATCTCTGCATAATATTGGTTATCGTACTATAAGTTTTTCTCGAAATAAATCAATTTTTAATACAAGAAACATTACAAATCTTTGGATAGCAAGATGTAGGCTGGAAACAACAAAGCAACGTGTGGAACATATGGGTAGTTTGGAATACAACCACTTGCCTGATAACTTCAAGAGTATTGGAAGAGTATCTCTTTTTAAGAAAAAGCTAAAAGAATATTTACTTGCAAATTTGGAAATGCTTCTTTAGTAATATTGCATTGAATTTAAATAATTAAACATTTTTTTTTGTATTTTTAAACTTTATTTTTCTTTTATTTTTTATATAACTTGTATATCACATGCATTTAACTTGTTGCCAACTCGCCTCAAAAATGTCCAATGAACGCTGAGGCAACACCTTTCTTTGTAATAAAATTTTTTTTTTCTGAATAAATAAAAATAAAAAAATTAAACAATATGTTGCAAATGCAGAATCTGAAACTGCAATTCGTTAAAATAATCAGAAATGGAACAGTCGTTTTATAATTGGTTTTTGAAACAAAGAAGGCAACACCTTCCAGTTTCTGTATAAATATTAAAAGCAAAAGCTTAAGAGTTGCATGGTGCAATTATGGTTAATTCTAAAAGTTTTAAAGCCAGCATCAATTGGCTTGCAAATTTTAAGAAGCAACATGGAATTCGCATATTTAAGATGTGTGGCGAAATATTATGAAATAAAGGAAACCTTGCGAAATCATTTTAAAAATAATTTCAAGAAAAAGTTAAAGAGGTAGGCCTCATAGCAGATCAAATATAAAATGCGGATGAGAGTGAATTGTTTTACAAACTCATGCCAAATAAAACAAATGTAAACATTTCTCCAAAACTGTTCACCAATTAAAGCATTAATCAAAAATAAAATCAGCTTCAATTAAACATTTAATCAAGTGAATTAAAAATTTAATCAAGTGAATTAAAAATTTAATCACGTGAATTAAACGTTTAATCAAGTGTATTGTTTGTGTTTGAAATTTTCAATTTGTACTGCAGAAGCAGGCAGGAAAGGAGTAGAAAGTCCGAAGATAAAAAAAAATTTAACTTAACGCTTGTAAAAATCTCCTTAAAAATAATTCGGAGTAAAATAATAATGGAGTGGGCTCCCACTGCTCCAAAATGCTTTTGATTACTTCTTGATGTGACAACCATCTTGAAAACGAATATTTGGAAATATTATGAGCTCGTTCCAAAATAATCTTGAATTGAGAGGAATTCGTCTCTTCTACTATGTAAAACTTTTGCGGAAGTGGTTTGCTATATCTTTTAAAAACTTGTCAATATCATCAGAAAATCGCCTAAATGCTGCCGCTTTTTTTCTTTTTTTTAAATTAAAAAAATTTTAAAAGTAGAATGATTACGAAAACCATATTGGACATGGTGCTGGTGTTTTATTATTGAGAGTTCTGCTGTAAACAAAGGTCGTAATTCAATAAACGTGAAACAAACATATCGAGTCATAACCGCAAAAAAAGCTTAAGTAACACCATTTTCCATTTTCGTTTTTTTTAATAAACGACTTTATTGGCAACACTTGCATCATCTCCTAAAATGTCATGGTCACATTAAGAACCGTTACGATTTTATAGCAAAAACAATTTTATCTCAAGCGACAATATTCATAAAAAATTTTTATGAAATAAAATAAAAAAAAAACCTTCTCCTGTAAAATTTTGTTTTTGTCACTTAAGCTTTTTTTGCGGTTATGACTCGATATATAACGGGTAAGTAAATAATAATATTTTCTCACTTTGACTTAATGACAAACTGCCATTAAATTGATGCTAGTTTTGGAATTTTACTTAAGCGTTTATTGAGTTCGCCAAAGTAATTTAGAAAAACTTAACAATATTCATAGTTAATTCCCTTTTGGCGATATTTGACTGTAAATAAAGTACTTGTTTTTTGTTACTGATGCTGGCAAGGACGGTTTAACAATGTTTGAGAGTTGGTGATTGTATCTTTCTATGGTGTGTGTGTGTGTGTTTGCGTGTTTTGTTATTGTTGTTTGTGTGCCACTGGCCTAGTGCCATGAATTTGAGTTGTACTCGTTCGTATTTAAGTTAAAAAAAGGAAATTGAAACTCTTGAAATTCTATACTTCGCCTAGAACGAAGATACAAAGCATTAACAAACACACAATTACACATACACATACAGAGAGTGAGAGGCACACATACTAACATGAAATGAGCATCAGCCAAAACTAAGTCAACATTATCAGTTTGTAGTACAACTTTTGTTTTGTTTTTGGCCAGAATGTATTTACTGTATTTGTAAAATACACATGCACACATACATGCTCAATTTTCTTTAAAAAAATGGAAAAATATAAAAAAAAACACACACAAAATTCCGAAATAAAATGAACAGAACTGAAGTGAACAAAATGTAAAGGCAGAGTTAGCCGAACGTTCACGTCCCCTAATGGAACGTCTGGTTCGTTTTGTCATTTGCAAACAATGCAAATGCTTACTGAATTTAAATGTCACGTTGACGGAACGTCTCGATCTGTATTAAACAGATTTGTATGCCGTTGTTACGTGACAGTTGTAAAGCAGTGATGGGCTGCTTGTATGTTAAATTGAATGCGGGTATTTTTGCTCGTTTTTGGTACTTTTTTCAGTTAAGCTATGGAATTGAGACAAAACAACTTAATATACAACATATTTCCATATAAACAAATATATTTATGTTTAGATGTACAATACATATAAACAAATGCATATACACATACAATGGAAATGTGAAAAGAATAAAAGGCTTTAAATGGTAGCAAAACCTTGTTTGGTGCATACACCACAATACAATATATCTATTGTTATAATATATATGCTAAAATACAAATTTGTTTATTGAAAATCTATAATATAAACATTAAACTATTAACGTTTTTTACATACACAAAATACTTTTTTAATACCATTTAAATAACTTGGTACTTTTTAAAACATTTTTGATTCCCATCACTGTGTGATTTGCTTTATGTTTTCTATTGTTTTTTGTTTATGTATAGAAAAAACATAAACCACGTTTTTAAATGTTCTATAAGTGCACCAACGTGCTTACAGTACGGTGCGGTACATTACGGGTACAGCAACGTTCGCCTAACTAGGCCTTAATAGAAAACAAAAAAACATTGAAAAGTATTCGTCACGCACAAAATTCAATTCAGTCATCCTCCTGAGGCAAGAGCAACAAAACGTTTCACTACCGAATACGCGATAAAAATGCAAATGAGATTTTTTTAAAAAAAATTCAGGCTTGAATTTCGAAATTAAACTTTTTCTTTAAACTGTGAGTTCAGTTATTTTTTTTTTTACATTTTTTCTTCCTCGGTTCCGTTTCCCAAACTACTATTGGTGTAAGTGTGTGTGTGTATGTGTGCAATAAATGGAGTGTGAGAGTTTTCATGTGTGTGTGTGTGTGTGTAGGAGCAAGTGTGCAATTGGATCTGTTTAATTTTTTTGTTTGTTTTTTATTGCTAAAAGCTACAAATCCCTGTAAGTAAAAACGGGATTTAGATGCCAAGTGATTTATGGTTTAATAAAATAAAAGAAAGTGTAAAAAACTGTCATTTGAAACATTAAAATGTGAACGGCAGGATTTAGTTGGGTTTCTTCGTTTGCTTGTTACTTTTTGTTTATAACAACAAAGCACCAACATATGCTCCAAAAACAAACAAAGGTAATCAATTCTTTTGTTTATTGAAAAAGCAATAAAAGTTTAATAATTTAAAATAAAAAAAAAACAGTTAAAATTTAAAAATAAATAAAAGTAAATTAATAACAAAACAAAAAAAAAAGCCGTAAATATAGCAAAACTTTAGTGTGTGTGAGGGTGTGAGGTCAAATAAGTGTAACAGAAGCCATTATCCTTAAGCCCAAACATCCTCTTACATATGTGTGTAATTGAGATAAGAGTGTGAGTGCGTGTGTCTGTGTAAATGGTATTTTAGACGTCATCATTTCTATATTAAACAGCCAACCACTGAAATGTTTCAACATCTAAATATGGCCTTGTAAGCGAATTATCACAAAGACCCTTTACTGATTTACTGAGTCGTTTTTACTTTACTTTCATTTTGTTGTGTTTTGTTTTTTTTTTGTCTATGATTGCAAAAATAAACTAAAAAGTATCATTTCTGAAAAAAGCCCCAAAAATGTTTTCATCTCTTCACTTAACAAAAAAAAAAAAAAAATCCCCTAAAGAATTATCGAAAATAAAAGTGAAAATGTTAAACAAAACAAATCATCATTGACTAGAACTAACTGCCTGTTTAACGATGTCGAACGTCAACGTTCGCATAGAAAACTACATTTAAAACAAAAACAAATTTTCGAATATTGTTTTTGTTTTACATATAATTTTCTATGCGAACGTTAACGTTCGAAATCGATGAACTGGATGTAAATAAATCTTACAATCCCTAGAGCATTTTTGTTCTTCGTTTCGTTTCGCTTGGATTTATTCTTTGTTGTGTGTGTCTGTTTAATTTGTTTCATCTTTTTGCGCTCCCCAAGTATCACATGAAAACACAAAAGACTTCTTTCCATGCTTCAGTAAATCTGTTCAAGGAAACAAATAAAAACCCTTTCAACGGTACAATAAAAATAAAATAAATAAATAAATTGATCTACAATATAAATCTAAAAAAAACCAACAAAAATAAAATATAAAACAGCACAATACATTTTTTGTTTAAGCTTGAAAATTTGAAAACCCTTTCTTTGTTACCTCCTTTCCCATTGAAAAAGAAAATCGCAGCCGAAACCATTCAAACAAATTGGAATCTAAAATACATACAACAATAAAATGGCATCAAAAAGAAATAAAATTAAATAAAAGTGAAATTTATACTTCGACTTTTGTTGTTACACCGCAAAATACGCTGTGTGTATGAACGAAAGAGTCAAAAGTGGAGTACGTGGATACGAGAAAAGGTAACCTTCCATTTTTATTCCCAAAGAAAGAAACAAACAAATCATCAAACAACAGACAACAATGGATTCGACGGTGTTTAAATACAAGCATCAGTATCAACAGCAAAATCAGCATTTTAACAAAAGCGGCAGCAGCAGCAGCAGCATCAGCAGCATCAGCAGCAACAATCATAACAATAACAATCAGAATTCAATATTCATTTTGAATACAACAACCCATAATGTAAGTTTCTTTCACTTCTACGATTTCTGTCACGCAACAATTCCCTAATATCCTCAGCAACTATTTAGATACTACACCATTTCCACATTGTTACAAAACTTAGAAACAGTTTTTTTAAAAAATTTTTTTTTTAAAGTGCGTCAAATCTACAATATGGGTTATCCATTTTTTCGATTTCAAAAGTAAAGTTTAATAAAACAATCATAAAGCTCTGATTTCAAGGAAGTCTTATTTCATTATAATGCTTGGACCTTGTCATAACGTATGAAATACAAAGTCATTTAAATGACGGCCTCTAAACTGGTTGAAGTAGTCGATCCTTTTTAGGTAGTTTTCAACCACTTTCTCTCCCATTTCGGGCGGTATCTCAGCGATAACTTGAAAAATGCTGTTTTCAAACGCTTCAAAGTTAGCCGATTATTCGAGTACATGCGGCCTTTGACGTAGGCAAACCAAAAAAGTTTAACGGCGTAAAATATCCCCAAATAAAAATTTTTAGTAAAAAAAATTATTTTATTTTGTTTGTATCGACTGGTTTCGGCATGTTTTTTTAAATCCCTAAGCTAATCTCCGCGAAGCTCCACGCTTGTCTGCAGGAAGAAACCAGAGTCGCTGGCAGGAATCGTCATTTGTTTAATACTTTGATGCATCATAACTACTAACCAATAGCCTGGCATTCTTTTTCCCAAACTTTATTATATTGTCTTTCAAATTTGCTTGAAAATTGGCTTTAATAAATCAAAAATTTTATGTGTTGTCAACGCTTTTAGATTCACTCAAGGAAAACAACATTTGACACACTAACAAAATGGTAATCTTAATTAGGACCCTTTACACTGTATAAGAGAAATATAATAGTTATGCTACTTTTTTTCATATTTTATATACAAAACAAAGAAAAATAAGCGTAAATAATAAAAGAATATAAAGAAGTGTAAAATACGCAAAAAATTCCCGATTTTTTTTAAATCCCCAATCCCCGAATGACTTTCTTTGTCCTTTTTGCTCACATGAAATCCCCAACTTTGGGGATAAATCCCCAAGTCTGACAGCAATGAATAGCAGGAAAAAAAACGCCGAGAACGCCGTGGAATCGACAAATTCCGATTATCTACAGTTTTACTAACATAAGCGATATTTTCGGCAGTGCGCACATCCTGACCACATCTGTAATGCTTTCAGACTCTTTTTATTTCTTTATAATCTTGCCAATTCCTTGCACTGTAGGGCGATTATGACACCCATAAGCATGAGGAAAACCAGAAATATGCTCTAAAAACGCATTTTAAGCAGTAAAAACTCGATAATATGCCTTGAAAATTTTAAAAAATATGCCCCAAAAAAATCAAAAATTGCTTTTTAATAACAGTTCCATTTAACAAAAATAATCCTTAGTATTCACAGGTGAATTTTCGAGATTTTACCCTGCTTGGATGGACAGTCATTGGCTCACAAAAACAAAGTTATGTTAAGAGGTTAAAATTAATATAAGAGTTATTTGTGCCGAATATTATCTAGATATAAACATCCATTTGAGATTTTTCGTCTTAAATGGATTTCAGGGAGGGAAAAGCAAGTTAACCCATTATTAGCCGCTACCATAAAACGCAGGAATTTTTTAAATCCCTTCAAGGGAGGTGCTTTTGAGCCTTCAATTAAGAATATTTTCCCCAAAATGTTATCTCCCGATTTGTAGTTCTCTTTATATGGACTGGTCGAAAAATCGACTAATGGCCGAAAAGAGTAAAACAAATTATTTAATTTTTTTGTATAAAATAATATCTTTAGGCTTAATTTATAAGAATTTTTAAAAAAATGTTTTTCTTATAAATCTTACTGGAGGTCTATGCAAATATATGTATTTTTGCATGTAAATATACAAAGTTGATGGCGGATAAGGAAGTATGAGTAAAAAAGGTTTACAAAAGCACCACTATGTGACAAATAGTGCGTTTACCAGCTTTTGAAGGCAACTTTTTAAGATCTCCCTTCCCGTGAAAACAATAGTCAGACTGGAGTCTCGATTCCAGGGGCTAATGCCTACCGTGGTACCATATTGGTCTCTGGTTAGCCGCGGTCTGAACAAATATGTAAATTTCGAGATTTGCCCAGAGGAAGTAACACAACAAAATGGAATATCCTTAAAATTTTTTCACATACCCTTGGGAAATTAAAGAGCATATACAAATCCTAAATGTTAAACCCAAGAGCTCCATTGTCATGAATTTTGATACCATATATATCATGATTATACTCTTGAATTGCTTTCGGCTGTGAAATACCGCTTAACATTAGCAATTGGTTCGACTGAGGAGTTATGGATAATTACACTGTTATTTATTACGCTGTTATTCCCGCGCTTATTCAATAGACAGATGAGATGATAAGAAAAAAAAAACTATGTATATGACAGTCGGGATCAGGCACGTTAATTATCCAGTAAATACAGAACCGTTTGAGCCACCCATATGAAATACTGAAGAATAAATCTTCACTTTCGCAGCATATGCAAAATGTTTTAAATCCAATATGGATTTGTTTTCTCTAAAGGAATTTGCAGAAACTGCATTCAATTATTATTGAGAACATCAACAAGTTGGCGAACTTTGACAAAACAATATGTTGAACCTTAGCGAATATTATTTGATAGATGATAATAGCTTTTAGATGTTCTGAACCGATAAGTGATAATGCTATTGTAGTGCTTCCGGCCAGTGGTAGATTTGTCGACCACCAAAGATTATGGGCATTTATAAGTCAGAAAACTTATCAACTTCAAATTGATTTTTGTCGATTCTTATAATATATTATTTATGCTTTAAAAATAATGAAAAACAAAAAATTTTTAAAAGGAAAAATGTGTCAAAAATGGGCCTTTTTAACCCTGTTACCAAAATATTTTATAAAGTCTTTATTAATAATTTTATTCTAATTTCTTCGACCTTTTTTAAATATTTTTCTTCTTTATTAATATTTGAGCTTAAGGTCACTTCTATTTTAAATATTTGGTATATTTTTATTATCGATATTTCGATTTCCTTTGGAAATCTTCTTCAGGATATATTTTAATAAAAATTAACAAAAATTATGTTTGACAATTAATAAAAATTAAAAATTAAAAATTAAATTTAAAAATTTTTTCAACATTCAACAATAACATTTCATAAAATCAAAATATTAAAAAATTAAAAAATTAAAAAGAGGAAACAAAGAACAATTTTAAAATATTTCCCTTTGTCGTCAAAAAATTTTTAACAAATCTAACTTAAGCCATCTAAACTTTATTTTAGAAAACAACCATAGATCTAAACCTATTTCCCTTTTCTTCAACCTATTAATTCTTATTCAATAAATATCTATAAATCTGAGCTAAACCCTCAGTATCTTTTTTAAAATTAATCCTTTCTTCAAATGGAACATTATTTATTTGTAACATTTCTAACATATATCTTCTTTTCTTAAAACCTTCCACGTTTAAAACGGATGTGTTCTCAAAATCTGGATAATGATTTAAATCCCTGCAATGAGTCGATAAAGTTGTACCATGTGCTGAATTATAATTTCTATATTTTTGGTCATGTTTATGTACTGCTATTCTAGTTTTCAGTTTCGTCCCAGTTGTTCCTACATATATTTTCGCACATTGTTCATTATTTTTGCCACCACAAGGTATTTTATAAACTAAGTTTGACATATCTAACTTTTGTAATCTATCTTTCATTCTTGTGAATAATCTACCAACATTATTATTTACCTTGTGTGCCATTCTATATTTCCCTTTGTCATAAATATTCGTGTTTTCTAACCTTTCTGAAAATCCAGGTTTAATTCTTTTGATCAGAATATCAGGTTTACTATTGAAAGGGAATTAAATTATTCGATTCCATATTTGGATACATTGGTAATAAGGAAAGATAATAGGTTATTGATAGATTGGTATAAAAAACCAACCTCATCAGGTAGAATCTTAAATTATTTTTCTAAGCATCCTAAGAGGATTATTATTAACACATCTAATAATCTAATAGATAGAATGCTGACAATAAGTGACACTAGATTTCATAGGAAAAATAAAAGAATTATTAGAAATATTTTACAAGATAATAGTTTTCCTAACAAACTAATTCACAAATTAATAAGACAATATAATATAAGAAAATCTCGAAATAGTAGTGAGATCTTAACACCTAAAATATATAAATCATTAACTTATGTACCTGGATTTTCAGAAAGGTTAGAAAACTCGAATATTTATGACAAAGGGAAATATAGAATGGCACACAAGGTAAATAATAATATTGGTAGATTATTCACAAGAATGAAAGATAGATTACAAAAGTTAGATATGTCAAACTTAGTTTATAAAATACCTTGTGGTGGCAAAAATAATGAACAATGTGCGAAAATATATGTAGGAACAACTGGGACGAAACTGAAAACTAGAATAGCAGTACATAAACATGACCAAAAATATAGAAATTATAATTCAGCACATGGTACAACTTTATCGACTCATTGCAGGGATTTAAATCATTATCCAGATTTTGAGAACACATCCGTTTTAAACGTGGAAGGTTTTAAGAAAAGAAGATATATGTTAGAAATGTTACAAATAAATAATGTTCCATTTGAAGAAAGGATTAATTTTAAAAAAGATACTGAGGGTTTAGCTCAGATTTATAGATATTTATTGAATAAGAATTAATAGGTTGAAGAAAAGGGAAATAGGTTTAGATCTATGGTTGTTTTCTAAAATAAAGTTTAATCTTAGTCTAGACGATATGTTGAATCAGCAAATGTATGCTTATAGTCATATGCTTAAAAATAATAACAAATGTCTCTTTCAGCATATGCAATATGCTGGGTGTCTAGACGATATGCTGAAAATACAAAATTTTTCAAATTCATCATATGCTAGCAAATGATATTTCAACAAATAAGTTAGCATACAATAATTTTTGTGTCTACACGATATGTTGAATTTCGTATGTTGTTATGTATGTTGAGTAAAGAGAACATTTGTTTAAAAATTTCAAATAAATTTGACAATTCTCTTTTTTTATTATTTTAATTTTTTTTTTTATTTAAAATTTGTTATAAATTATTGCCTTTAGTGCAAAAATGAATAGTTTTATGTATGCATATTAATACTGAATAAGTAAGAGTTATACATTGGGCTGGGTCAAATCCGCAAATATGTAGTTAAAATATATGAACTGGATTCATCTAAAAATTATTTATAAAGTCTCACAGTCTTATAATTGGTTACAGTTCTACCGTTATAGTAAGTTATGGGCCGGCCAGCAGTATATTTTTCATTTTGATACCCATACCACCAAAGTGTCTGTAACACTTAAAAATATTGGTCCTATAACCATTTTATAGTATCCCGATCGACTCAATTACTATCTTGAGTCGATGTAACGATGTCTGTCCGGCCGACTGGCTGGGTGCTTACTTTGTAGTGTGCAAAGTACTGGTCGCAATTATTTGATAAAATTTGGTACATGTACTAAATATGAATTGTTATTGAAAACGTTGAGGAACGGTCCATAATTTCTCAAAGATACTAACTACTTTTCAGAATAGAATCTTTGTGCCAATAAACCATTTTTTTTAACCTTGGTATTAAGATTAATCTTTATATTCTGAATCTATAGTTCCTATACAATTATCACTCACAAAAATATTACCAATACCATGACATCCTTAAAAATTTTAGTATTAATACAAAATTTGGTGACTATAAGCTTATGTGTTTTATCGGGTCCATGATGACTTCCAAATTAGGTACACCCTCAAATATTTATCTGTATATTCTGTGGTATAGGTTATTATATGGTCGGACTTTACCGACTTATTAATCACATATAACTTAATTTGACCAAATTTGAATAAACTATCATGATTTGTAGCAGTTTAGCCGTATTAACTGGATTTTTGGGTCGATAATTACGAAATTCGGTTGAGTAATTTTAGTATTAACTAAACCAAATTTCAAAACAAGTTTTGCCACTAAAGTCATTAAAAAAAATGAAAATTGAAATGCTCGAATGGAGCATATGGTAAATTGTGGGCCGATCTTCTCCAAATTTAGTTGTGTGATTTCTAGCTTTATGAAACTATGACATACCAAATTCTGCTATAATAGCGTTATTCGGTACGTCTTAGGCATGCTAAAATATGTCCGAGAATGGGTTTTACATGCGACCTATGGTAAATTATAGACCGATCATCGTAGTGTAAAATCTAGTCATGGAAACCGAGTTCTTTTGTAAATAACAATCGGTACAGTTTGTCACCAATTTTTGTTAATTTCTTTATTAGAAATAGAAATTTTTCAGGGTGGAGGGGTTCTGGTTTAAATGAAGAATATAAACTCAGCTGATCGAAGCCGGTGCTTGATATACCATAAAATTAAGAACCCTTATGTCCAGTCGAAAACCAACAAAAAGAACAATTTTATTTAGCAAAGCCGGTATTTGGCATACTATAATTTAATAATACATAGAGTATATAAACTATTACCACATGTACACGCATAACTCTATATTAAACAAAAGATTTATTATAATTTAATTTGTTAACTTTAATAACTGAAAGCTTGAAGCGTTTCCTATAAAATATTATATGTAAAAAATACCTTTATATCGAGATAAGAGCCATTTTGATAAAATGCATTAGTTAACTAAAATATTTTTTTAAATTGGTTCTTAATGGGTTAATAAATCGGCATGTTTTATATACCATGCGAAAGGTATTTAAAAACACCCTTCAGCGATACCCATATTGCTGTGATCCATTTATACTTCAAGAAATATTGGTTAAAAATTGATCAACTTTTTTGGGCTATAACTCTAAAACAAAGTTCTTTGGCAAACATTTCTATTTTCAAAGCACTTATAAATGCAATTTTTTGTTCCTTGTTTGCCGATGATCTAGAAATCTGGATAAGTTCCGGGTTATGTAAAAAATTAATCATGTTATTAAAAGAATACCAATTTGTATATTATTCATATGCTACCAAATTTGCTGTATGCTGAAAAGCTTGCATACGACTTTCAACAAATAACATATTTGTCAACATACGTAAAAACTTTGTTGAAAAGCAAAAAATATTGTGTCTAGGCGATATGCTATAATTGTGAACAAAAGTTTGCTGACATCGTTATTAAAAATCATTTCAGATTTTATTTTTCTGAAAACAGATCAAAAAATTTAAAGTTAACTTTAAAGGTATACGCTAACAAAGGTACTGGGTTAAATCTATTTATAGATGGGAGCTTTGTGCGAAGGGAACCGATTCGAAAAGAATTTAATTTGCAGTAAAATATTTTTGAAATTAAAGACCGACTCGCACCATTTACATAGACTTCAGTCTAAGTACAACTGAAATGCATTTACCAAAAGTATATAATTGCTTTTTCTTATATGTATATGAAATTTTAACATTTATCTTGAATGACAACTTGTTTTGTCGTACAATTTGAGGGTAAAAATAAAATGTAGATGGCGAAATTAAAGCAGCACGTAGGGTACTCAGATAAATATTTAAAACAGAAAAGCCAGAATTACTCAAATTTTTTTTTAATTTGCTACGAATGCATACACAGAAAAAAATAAAAATTGATTTCAATTAAAAAATGTGTGGTATTAATTAAAAAATTAATTAAATTTGCACCAGTAAACTAATTAATAGTATCAATTAAACCAGTAAATAGTATTAATTAAACGTTTAATTTACTTGATTAAACGTTTAATTCACTTGATTAAATTTTTAATTAAAACTGATTTTATTTTTGATTAATGCTTTAATTGGTGAACAATTTTTGAGAATTTTTTCTGTGTAGGCATCTAAAAAATTTAATATGTATCAAAAAATGCCTCAAAAAGGCAAAATATGCGCTATAAACTAAGAAAAAACTGCAACTAGGCGCTTTTAGCTAAACTATGCGAAAAAATGCCGCAAACGGTAAAATATGCACTAACAAATCGATGCCAAAATTCATAAAAAGCTCCAAAACGGCTAAATCTATTGTTTCTACCTTCATTGGTCGCACAAGGAAAAGCATGCAATTGCATATTTATGGTTTACCTGATAGTCACCCTCGAAAAGGTGTCATGTTTGAATCACCACTTTTGTGTTAAGTTTTAACTTAAATACGCGTTCATCGTTTGCTAAACGATTCATATTCGTAAATTGGAAAATCTTTCACTAAATAAATTGCACTTTTGATGACAGATATTTAAAAGCTGACAGCCTTGTCAGACCGACGATTTTTCTGCTACCAAATGGATAACCCTGTTTAAGGGGTTTTTTTGAGTTTCTGTCACAGTTTACCACTGAAAATCAGCAACAGCAGACGGAAGAAAAATTGTTATTAAAGTCTCTTTTGCACTGTACAAAATGTAAAAAATATAAATTTATTGCAAATTATGAAAGTGTAAAAACATGAAATGACAAAAATTAGTTTACGAGATTTGAGCTTTTAAATCTTATTAGTTAAAAATTTTGTATTCCCAAAATTGCTTTGATAACACTGCGGAACAGTAAGTTTGCGGCCTGGAATTTGATTGCAAATTTTTATTAATTTGTGGTCGCTGATTTTAAATCTAATCTCCATTTTTCTCTATCAGCTCTTGTTTTCGAGATATGCCGTTATGTCCAAAATTAAGGCGATTTCACTACTTATGTTGGAATAACTTGAAAAGGTGGACCAGATTCACTTAACAAAAAAATCCAATTATTAAAAATTTGCAATCAAATTCCAGGCCGCACAAAAAAAGTTCAAATTTGTTCCCCTGTGTAATTTTTATTTTTTCTACAAAAACAAGCAGCGAATTTTCAAATCACTAATTCTTGTACTTTCGGAACCATTCATAATATATAAAAATTTTTATATGGTGCAACATACTGAAAATATAAAATTATATCGCTGGCTTAACGTAAAAAGGCTCAAAGCCCACTTTTTTTAAAAAATTGAGATTTTAATGCAGTAATGTGCAATTAGTAAAAAACGTTGATTACAGAGAAAAAAACAAGTTAGAGTGCTATATTCGGCTGTGCCGAATCTTTGATACCCTTCACCGACAGTTCGAATGTTTAAGGAGTAAAATATCTGTATGATGTCTATTTATTATTATTGTCTTTAACTGTGACGATTTGTTATTAATTATGGTTTTAGGCGACTAAACTGTTTTCCGGTAGTACGGTTTATATGGGGCCTAGGGTAAATTATTTACCGATCTTTACGAAATTTCACAGTGTTATTTCTAGTCCTAAAAAACTGTGACGTACCAAATTTTGTTACGATAGCGTTATTTTTTACGGTTTTAGGCGAACTAAACTGTTTTCCGGGAGAAGTGTTTATATGGGGCTTAGGGTAAATTATGGACGGATCTTCACGAAATTTAACAGCGTGATTTCCAGTCAAATTAAACAAATTTTTGCAAAATCTTATCTCATTCCGTGCCTTGTTCCAGCATTTATGTTATTTTTTGTAATAAAATTATCAATTTTTTTAGGTGGTGGTTCCACATTTTGATTCATAGCTCTTGTCCTACTGAACCGATTTTGCTGGATTTCAATCCCAAGCCGCTTAGGATAACTACAAGCAATTTGGCACCAAGTTTGTTCATTTCTTTTGAGTTGTTCGAAAGTGAGCGTGTTTTCAACAGACGGACAGACAGACGGACATGGCTAAATCGACTTGGAATTATTCAAGGACCCAGAATCTATATACTTTATAGGGTCTGAGATGAATAATAAAAAAGTTTCACACGGAATGACAAACTTAATATACCCTGTTCACAACTAATTGTGGTGGAGGGTATAAAAAAATCACTGGCATGTATCTCGTTTTTTGTAGTGATAAGCAAAAGTCAAATTGTTAACAAGAAAATGCTCCATGTCCAAAAAAGCTTTTAGATCGGCAAATACTTATTTTTTTATTTTGCTTCTAGGCACAAATAAAAATATAACAAAAATTTCGTTTGCACAATTGAAAAATTTTTACGCAAAAAAAAGTTATTTGATTGTTTTTTGTCCTGTAAAGTTTTAAAATACGGACTAAAAGCCTTTGCATGTTAAGCCAGCGATATATCTTCTTTAAAATCTGTTATTTATATAAAAGTAAAATTATCTTTTTATTGCCTAAATGCGTAAAAGTGTTAATTTTACGAGTTTCATAAGAATACAACAAAATTAATTTACAATGGAAATGGTGTATAACCCGTTGAGTACAATTTAAATAACCCTGTAGCTTTATGTTCGTATCTTTGCATGCACAATGTTTTAATATTTATTACCATCATTTATCATTTGATTGTTTCTGTAGATTTTGCCAAATAATCCCAAACTTTATTATTCGGATTTTAATGATAATAATGTCGCATCACCATCATCATCGTTTTCGTCTGCCTCCACTGCCACCACCACTGCATCATCGTCAGTCTGGTCTTCAGCCTCTTCCACCATGTGTTCGCCTGCAGCCCATGCCATACAAAAACTCTTCAATTGTAGCAGCAATAGTTTGAAATTAAATCACCATGGAAATTATAGTGGAATTGAATCAAAAACATTTAAATCAAAATCGGAATTATTAAAGAAGAAAACTAAATTTTGGAAATATTTAGAAGGCGAGGCCAACGATAAAACAAATCAACGAGGAATTGATGATGCCGATGATAGTAATCAAAAGAAAGAGCCGAGCAAAAGGTTTGTAAAATGACATAATCAATGACCAAAGAGTTTTATCAATTTCTTGTTTAAGCCTAAAATACAAGTCAAAATATTGGTCGAAATCTTATGAGAGCACTAATCAAAATCAACGGGATTTATCCGAATTATTGGAGTACTCCTGCAGTTTATGCGACAACTGTCGTTGTATGGATTGTCAGGTAAAGAATTTTGGCGTTTTGGAATGAAATGGAGAAATTTGTTGAGATGATAAAATTTTTTATTTTTTTAAATTTTCAGATCGGCTATTTTGATTGTGAAAATTCCGATGACAGTAATTCGGAATATTCATTTCACATGAATGCATACGAAGAGGACGATGATAATGCAGCCCCAAGTGATCAAGAGCATTTGGAATTGAAAACATCTAGAGATACACCGATACACAACTGCTTGATTGCAACTTGCGATAGTTGTTGTAATGGCATCGACAATAAACCCAATACCATTCAAAATTTTCAAATAGATTCTAAAAAATCGCCAAACAGCATTGAGGCGTATTGTGTTTGCAACGAACTTAATTGTACCAAGGCGAAGAGCTGTCAACAATGTTTTATTGAAAGTATTGATGTTGGCGAAGAAGAAGAAGAATCAAAGAATTACCAAGATTTTGTAACAACTCGAGACCACTAACAAATATTGAACTTGTTTCAATTCTTTAGCAACAAGTAACAAAAATTTAACGTGCCAAAACGAAAATGCTTCAAAATCTTAAAAAAAATATTTAAAAAAAAGTTATTTATTTAAATGAAACCTAAAAAAATTTAAAATATTCAGCAAGTGCTATTATAATTAAAAAAAAGAAACCCCAAGAAATTAATTAATTAAACAAAATTTTTTTGAGAGATTAATAAATTGCAAGTTACCCAAAGTTTTTTGACGTTAATTAAAGCAGAGAAAAAGGGAATTAATTCTTTGTCATGATTTCATTAAAAATAAAGTTTCGAAATTCAACATGAATCAGTTCTGTTTAATCTCTGTGAAAATGTGTTTTTTTCTAAATTTTTTTTATTAAAAAAGAAGGCATGATCCCATTTGGTTTTATTTACATACACTGATATAAAAGCGTCATAACTAGGGATGCAACATCGTTCTAAAAAACATCGATATTTCAAAAAAACGATGTTTCCACGATAAGTATCGATACTAAAAAACATCGGTACGAAACACGATACATACATCGATGTTTCAACATCGATGTTATAAACTACTTTGCATTTAACTTACGGACTGCTCAAATTCTTCTTTGCTACTGAAAATCTTAAAGCCCAAATATAATTTGCATAAGCATGCTTCAGCTTCTATTAAACATTAACAAAAAACCTGTCAAATGCATTTAAAAACAAAATAAAAAAACATTTGATTCCATACAGAAAGTGCAATCAGTTCACACTTTGCTTAAGAAAATGACAGATTCATAAAACTTAACAAAAAGTTTTCTTAAGTACAATATGACACATATGATATACATGTATATTATAGAGTGGCTTAAGCCAACTTAAGCATATTAAGGGAGGAAATTTTGTATGATACAAAAAAATTAAAAATCAATATGTGTATTAGGGTAAGTAGTTTTTGCACTTTTTGCGAATATCAAATTCTTCATCACATAGCCGTATAGACCATGCAAAAATATTAAAAAAAGATGTACAGTAGTTCCCGCTTAAGTTCGCATCGAAAAATGTTCAGTTTTCTACGCATTTAAACGGGGAATCATTTAACCGATAACCCGGATAAATGCGCAATCAACGCATTTATAAAAACCTCGCTTAAAAAACTTAATAATCATTTAAAAGTACTTCTTTAGTTACATATAAGGGAAAATAAAATTTATCATTTGTACATAGTTTTCATACGAAATTAAATACATATAACATTAAAACTAATTCACTTATAACTGAGGAGGTCCATAACAAAACGCAATAATTACATTTTTCAAGTTTTTTGATTTTTTGATTGAATCCTATTCTACACATTGAAATCTATATAACCTTTAATACAAAGCATTCCAAAACTCAATAACTACACTGCAATTCAATATCAAATATAATGGTTCAGAGCAAAATGCAATAATTACACATCTTTGCAATAAATGGCTCCACGAAAAGCCCCCCAATGAAATAACGCCCAGGAAATAGCCCCCAATGAAATAATCCCCAAAAAATAGGAAATAACACCCAAAAGCAGTTAATGAAATAACATCGAAAAATAAATGAAATAAACCCCAAAACGAAGACGAAACAACCCCCAATATTTTGAAGTTATTTCATAAGAAATAACACCCAATGATGAAAATGAAATAACCCCCAATGAAATTAACCCCATCAGCAACAAAAATGAAATTATGCCCAAAATTCAAAAAGAGTCAGTTTCACCAAGGATTTCATGAAGCCAATATGGACCAACAGCAAAGTCGCAAAATTATTGAAATGAATCGTGTGGAGGCCCGCAGGCGTCTTCTTAATAATAAGGATATATTCGGTTCAAAAATATTTCTGTAGTTATTTTACCCGCCCGTAGATCCTTGTAGCCCTGCTCTATTTTTGCAGTTCGGAAGACAATTTGCCTTCTACGTTTGGCCTTTAAAAGGGGGGGGGGGGGGAGGTTTTTAACCATGGGAGGTAAGGCCATAATGGCTTTATTGCTCAGTTGAATGGGAGATAAAGCCGTTATGGTCTTATCGCCCAATCAGTGAGAGGTAAGGTCATATCTTAAATTTTGCGAAATGAGAGATATAGCCATATTTTTTTCACAACTGAGAGACAAAGCCATACTTTTCCAGAATAGTGTTACGCATGGTGTCAACATTCTGTAAAAGGGAAAATCCTTAGTGATCATTGAAAAACATTTTTTTTATTCTTGTGACGCACGCAGGGAAACTTCATTCAGCGAAGCCACCTGCCGCGTCCTACTGGAGGAAAAAATCCCTAAGCACGGCCGCGGGTCATCACGCAGAAAAACTTTAGTATGCGAAGCGATTTCAATACTTAATTAAAAATGAAATAACACCCAAATTAAACACGCTATGAAGCAAGCCCCGAATTTTAAAAATTTGTTGGGTGTTATTTCATTGGAGATTATTTCATAATTTGAAAACCCCAAATGAAGAATGAAATAATTCCTAAAAAAAATGAAAAGCGGCCCAAAAAAATTGGGAGTTTTTTCATATGAAATAACACCCAAAAATGTATGAAAAAAAATTGGGGAATATTTCATTTCTCGTTTGGGCGTTATTTCATTGGGGGACTTTTCGTGGAGCCCAATAAATCGCTACAAGAAATTTAAAAAAGTCAACTTTATAAATAAATTATGCTCGTGTGGTAACTCTTATTTAACTGTAAAACGTAAGGAATTTTTGTTTAGTTAATACCTTTTGCCTTTGTTAAGTTGATTGTGAATAACATTTTCATACAGTTCAAAGCAAAATGAAATAAATACTATGGATTCGGACCAAAACGCAATAATTCCAAATTTGTTATCTAAATAACTTTAAAACAAACTGTCAGATAAAATAATTAATTTGTGATTAATATTACTTTTTGTAGACAATAATACCTCAATAATTGTTTTTTAAAAAAATTTTGTGCTACTTACTTAAATTACATTTTGTCGTTTATCCAAAAAAATGTTATGGTGTAATTATTGCGTTTTGTTATGGACCTCCTCAACTGCACTAGAATTTCTGTCTGTATCTTATTCTAATATAATTTTATCAGGTGATTTCAATGGCAACTTATTAACACATTCTGGCTCTTATCTTTGTTCCGTCATGACTTAATTTAATTTATTTTCTGTAAATAATTCCAGACCCACACACTATACCACATCTAATACCACCCTGCTGGATCTTTTTTTTTTGTTAATAACAAATATAATGTTATGCATTATGAGCAACTAGCAGTACCAGTTTTCTCGAAACATGATCTTATATTCATGTCTTACAATTTTAATGTTACTAAACACCACCAAAAATTCTCCTTCCGAGACTACAAAAACATAAACATGTCATCACTACAAGAAGACCTTAACAATACCTCTTGGGATTATATTTACTATATTCCAACTGTCAATGGCCAAGTTAATTTCCTTAATAACACTATTCTACATTTATTTAACAAACATGTTCCGCTTAAAACAAAAGAAGTAACATGCAGAGCAAGACCATGGTTTTCCTCTGAGATAAAACTGTTAATAGAACGTCGTGATAACTTGTACCATATATGGAAACGCAACAGAACCAGTGCCTCACTTGAAGATTTTCGTTCAGCTAGAAGGCAGTTGTTACCAAAATAAGACATGATAAAATAATATACTATGGGAATAAATTCTACACAGCAATTGATACAAAGCAAACATGGAAGCAAATAAAGGACATTGGCATTATTGGAAAGCAGTTTCCCACTAATGATGTGGATCTTAATGCTCTGAATGAGAAATTCGTTAATATTTTACAACCTCCGGTTCAACCCAATTTTTATGATCGGATTTCTCTTGTTGATCCTTTAAACCCTGAAAATCTATTTTACTTTCAATGCTTCAGCTTAACAGACATAGTTGAGGGTTTCCGTGATGTTACATCTAATGCAGTTGGTCTAGACGATCCACGTTTTATAAAACTAATTTTACCATGGATAATTCGATATGTCAATCACCTTTTGAATACAATTGTTAATACAAGCACATTCCCAGCTGAATGGAAGTATGCCAAAGTTATACCAGTACCTAAAGCTGATAAAGAATACCGGCCTATTTCTATCCTTCCTTATCTCTCTAAGGTTTTTGAACGCCTCTTACATACGCAAATTACTAAATACATTTATGAAAAAACTCTTCTAACTGATAGACAGTCTGGATTTAGATCAAAACATAGCTGCACAACAGCTTTAACTGAAGTAATCGAAAATATACGCAGTAATTTGGATGATAGTCAAGTAACTTTCCTGGTTTTGCTAGATCATTCAAAGGCTTTTGACACAGTTGAACACCAAATGCTTCTAATCAAACATAAAAGAATGTTTTACTTTTCTTCACCAGCCTCAAATTTAATATCATCATACCTGTCTAACAGGCTTCAATCGTTTGCAAATAATGGAGCAGTTTCTGACCCACTAATACTTACGAGAGGTGTCCCACAAGGCTCCATACTTGGTCCACTTCTATATTCACTATATGCTAATGATTTACCCAGCCAAATTCAGCACACTCGTATACAGATGTATGCAGATGATGTTCAGCTATATCTAAGTTGTTCCAAAACATCAGTTCGGCATAAAGTCAACGAGCTTAACTACGATTTAAAAAGAATCCTCAATTGGGCATCAGCTAATGGTTTGCGACTGAATCCCAAAAAGTCTAAGTGTTTAATAATTTGTAAGAGGTCTTTTATGATCAGTGATGAAATAAATATATATCTTGGAGACTCTAAAATCGAATTGGTTAAGTCTGTCAGAAATCTAGGACTTATTTTTAATAGCTCGCTCACCTGGACTGATCACATTAACCAAGCTTGTGGAAGAACATATAGTATGCTAAGAAGTCTATGGTCCAGTCATCACTTTACACCACCTAGGATAAGAATGTTGTTAGCAAAAACATATTTAATACCCACACTCCTTTATCGGAAATATTTGCAAGCTGTAACAGTAATGACAAGAGGAAAATGAACACAACATTTAATAACATAACTCGCTATATATTTGGTATAAAAAGATTTGAGAGTGTGTCCTTGTACACTAAACGTATCTTTGGTATCTCTCTTGATGATTATTTGAAGCTGAAAGATCTTGTTTTTTTACACAAAATAATAACAACTAAAGAGCCCAGCTACTTATTTGAAAAACTAACATTTACTTCTTCACCCAGAAATAATTCAATCAGAACTTTTAAGTATCGAGATACAGCATCTTCTCATCAATTCTTTATTTTCACAATTTATCTCTGGAACCATCTTCCCAGAAACATACAATTCACTAGCAACGCAATAAAGTTTAATAAATTACTAATGGAATACTACTTTTAGAATGTTTATTATGTAACTGCTTAAAATTTTGAATATTTATTATTATTAATGCTTAAATTATGAATGTTCAATTTGTTTTAAATTTTTGATTTTCTAATATGTATTTAGGTTTAAGTCGAAACTTTGTTTAAATTTTTTTTTTTTTTTTTAATATTTAATAACTAATCGGTTTTCTAATACTGTAATTTATAAGATACTCTATCTTGTTGTATTAGAAAGTCACCAAATAAATACAAATACAAATAAAAAAAAAAAAAAAAATTTTCTCCTTACTATACAAAATTAACATTTAATTACAAAATTTTAAGTATTTTCTACTCATTTCATGAATATAACAAGATCTTACCATTTGTACGGAAGAAGGGCGCAAAAAAATCGCGACTCTATTTCGCGGTATTTTTAATAAAATAAATTTTAATGGCAAATGATAGATGTTGTGATAGATGAGTTGTTTGGCGGATATATGAAACAGTGATAATTTTCAGCAGCGCAGTAAAATATGCGCGGAACGAACTATTAAAATTGCACAAGATATTTTTCCATTATGTAAATCAACTCGCACTTTAAACTTTAAATTTATTGCATTAAACCCAGAAAATAGCTTTACATTTTTGTTATACAGTTGCTTGTTGTATGTATTTATGCCTGTATTCATAAAAATATTTTCAATTTAATAAAGGCTTGAAAACCAAATTTTCTATGAAAATTTTCCTAAATAAACGTTTATTAAATTTTATAATCATTTATGAATATGGGGGCTAAAAATACAGCATAAAAATTGATTTCAATTAAAAAATTTGTGATATTAATAAAAAAATTAATTAAATTTGCACCAGTAAAAAAATTAATAGTATCAATTAAACCAGTTAATAGAATTAATTAAACGTTTAATTTACTTGATTAAACGTTTAATTCAGTTGATTAAATTTTTAATTAAAACTGATTTTTATTTTTGATTAATGCTTTAATTGGTGAAAAATTTTGGAGAATTTTTTCTGTGTATAGAAATTAAAAAAAAAATATTTTTGAGGAGCTTTAGAAATTGCATTTGGTGCGGAAACTATTTTGGCCAAAATGGCCTAAAAAAATTATTTTCATTATTAATACTAAATTGCACATCGCGTGGTGCGATGAAGAAATTTTGTCCAAAAAAAGTCATTACCCTAATTAAAAAAAAACTAAACAAAAAGGTTAAATAAAATATAAGATCAGTGCTCATGTTCTGTAACTCTCGCGTCGAGAAAGTTTTCGATTGAAATATGTGAAATGAAACAAAAATGCCATAAATTGAAACAAACAGATGTTTTTCTCACTTAACTGTGTCTGTAAATTTTTTTGGCGAGTACAAGCTGTCACGTAAGAAAATTACTCGCCAATTTACAGAAAAAGTGTGTCTGTAACATTTTGGTGAGAAAAGTTCCCGCTTTGAACTGTCAAATAAACTCGCGAATAAAAATGGGGCGAGAAAAAATTTTAACACTAAAAAACAATTAAAAATGCAAAGAATAATAATAATAATATTTTATTCTTGGCACATTTTTCATTGTTTTATTATTTTGCTTTTAACATTTTTATAAAATATACGAATGTCTTCAAAGCTCGTTTGCAAACAACAAACATTAAAGTCGCTCTTTACACAATTTGGTATAGCCGACGGTTGTGTTTTCGCCGCCGTCGTTGAAAAATTATCAATTTAAGTAAATTTTGGTCGCCGTTAACGATATGTGTTACTGGCGTTCTGAACGTCTGCAATGTCACATCGGCTTCGAGTGCAATTTTATGACATTTATAACGTAACGACGTAATCTCTTTTGATAGTTTTCGACATGAGTTACAGACATACATTTTTCTCATTTTTCGAGAAACGATGGAATATTTTGTTTCACATCTTTTCGATGCAAGAAGTTCTTACTAAAGTTACAGAACATGGGTACACGGCAATATAAAGTAGTTTTGACTTAACTGCCTTTTGTTTACGTGCACTTTTGACTTAACTGCACAAAATTGATTATTTTTGGAATTATTCTTTATGATCCCATACAAATTCCTTTTTTAAGTGCACTTTCTATACCTGCCCATTTAAGATAATTGCAAAAAATTTTTGGCATTTTAAAAGTATTTTCATACCAAAAATCAAAGTTAGCTGCACTTTGACTTAACTGCCTAAAATACATATTTTGAATACCTGCACATTTTTCATATTTTTGGGCAGCTTTAAAATATTTGCATACACAACATCAAAGTTGGCCGCACACATAAAAATATATATAAGCATCCAATTAAAGTTCGATTTATGGGAATAGCAATGCGTGTTTCGCATTTGTCGCTTTTTCCAGAAATTTTGAACAGCTCCATTTTCTGCTGACATCAGAGGACACCCATCTGTTCCATATCCTACACAATTTTTTAAGTCAGGACCAAAATTTTTCAAAGCTTTAAGAACTATTGATGATAGTGCCTTCGCATCAATTGACACATCAACGTCATCAATATCTCTTGAAGCCTCTTCAAATGCGTTTACAACAAAGCCAATAAATTCTTCCCTAAAAACTTTTTGTTGTATGTTGAAATATCTTAAAGCGGTGTTCGAAAATAAACAGTACATTATTTAACGTTCGGCTCACACACAGGAACGATATCAATTTTTTTAGTGATTGTGTAGACATACACAACCCTTAATACCGTTCGTAACTATTTTCAAGAAAGAACCGAACATTATATAATGTTCGGTTCTTCGTTAAAAACAGAACAATTGTAGTGATACTGTAGACAAACATTATATTTTAATGTTCTATAATGTTTTTTTCGTGTGTGTATTTTGTATTTGGTTTTTTTTACCAGCCAAAAGGGACGAACATTAACGAGCCAAACCAAACACATTCAAGTTTGTGGATTTTCAAAAAAAACCGAACGGAATTACATGTTCACAACTTTTGTTGAGTTTGATAAAAACAGTAATATTTTTGTGTTCGAAAGATGACTAACAGGGAAACGTTATTTTTTAATGATTTTCTACACAAGCACTATTAGCGTTTGTGTTTTTCACAAATCTACCGAACCGAACATAAAGAAACGATATTTAGTGTTTATTTTCGAACACTGTCTTAAAGATAAGGAAATCTGGCTTTTCCCCGACCAATCACTGCTTTCGTCAAAAATTATCGAATAGAATTTTGATTCATATAACACATAAATATTGCAAATACTAAGGCTTTTTAATAATACAACCGCACGCATTATCAAGACAAACGTTTAGTCTTTGGATGTAGATGGCACCCGCTGGGATTGAATGTAGAATAATAAGTAATTGAATACGGTAAACTAGATGTTTCTTTGGAAATATCTAATTAATAACTATTAGGATTAAGACATGGATACTTATTGAAAATCGTTAGAGATTCAATAAAAAAAAAATAAAAAAAAAAATACTTATTGAAAATTTCGTTAAAGATTCCATAAAAAAAAACAAAAAAAAACTTAATGGGATTTCCAAAAATTTTGTACATTAAAAGAAATATTATTATTGGAAATTCTTATATTATCGAAATTTACAAAACATACTTTTATAATTTACGGGGGGAAATTTCCATATTTCCCCCTTCCCCCCCTGAATCCGCCCCGGTGCAATGCATAGTATGCATGTACATATATACGTAGTACTAAGTATGTACTACGTACGTACTTTGTACTGCTTTACTTTGAAAAACGCTTTTTATATTTTTAAAATAAGGGTTTAGTTGAAAAAATGAAAATTAAAAATGGTACACTCAAAATATTATGCAGTTAAATTCCAACGAAAATTCATTTTGGACAACTTAAAATTTATTTAAAAAACGGAGCATTTACATTTCATTTAAAACAAATGATTTTTACATTCATTTTTAAATTTTTTATTTATTGAACAGCATATTCCTTAAAATTTAATAGTTTTTAAGGCTCAGTTAGTCTTTACTTTCTGTTTTGTTCTGTTCCGTGCCGTTCTGTTACGAAATTGTAGTAGTTAGTTTTTCTGTAGTAACTTATCAGCCAATTATGACAAATTTATTAGTTTTGCACCGTTCATTGTTTATTTCAATAACTTTAATGCACATGAATGTGAAGAAACTAAATTTTATGAATTCTTAAAATCAAAAAACAGTTTATCTCAATAAAAATATGTAGTTTTTATTATTTATTTTGCTGTCACTTGCAAATTCTTCACAATTTTTTAATTTAAACAACTGAACCGCAACAGAACAGAAAAACTAATCAATTTCATAGGTTTTTAAATAACAAAAACAAATCAGCTGATTCATAACAGAACAGAAAGGAAAGACTAATTCTGCCTTTACTTTTAAAAATATATTTTAAAGGCTCAGTTAGTCTTTACTTTCTGTTTCTGTTCTGTTCCGTGCCGTTCTGTTACGAAATTGTAATAGTTACCTTTTCTGTAGTTACTTTTCAGCCATTTATGACAAATTTATTAGTTTTGCACCGTCCATTGTTTTATTTTAATAACTTTAATGTACATTAATTTGAAAAAATTAAATTTTATGAATTCTTAAAATCAAAAAACATTTTATTTCAATATAAATAGTATTTGTTATTATTTATTTTGCTGTCACTTACAATTACTTAACAAGTTTTTGATTTTAACAAACTGAACCGCAACAGAACAGAAAAGCTAATCAATTTCACAGGCTTTTTAATAACAAAAACAAATCAGCTGATTCGTAACAGAACAGAAAGTAAAGACTAAAGGCAGAATTAGTCTTTACTTTCTGTTTCTGTTCTGTTCCGTGCCATTCTGTTACGAAATTGTAATAGTTACTTTTTCTGTAGCAACTTGTCAGCCATTTATGACAAATTTATTACTTTTGCACCGTCCATTGTTTTATTTTAATCACTTAAATGCAAATAAATTTGAAGAAATTAAATTTTATGAATTCTTGAAATCAAAAAATAGTTTATTTAAACATAAATATATATTTTTTATTATTTATTTTGCTGTCACTTACAATAACTTAACAAGTTTTTGATTTTAACAAACTGAACCGTAACAGAACAGAAAAACTAATAAATTTCACAGGTTTTTTAATAACAAAAACAAATCAGCTGATTCGAAACAGAACAGAAAGAAAAGAGTAACTGAGCCTTAATTCTGCCTTAACCGACAAAAAACAAACTACATAACAAAATAAATACGGAAAATTATTATTTTTTGGTAGTTGGTTTTTTGAATAACAAACATAAATGTTAAAAAATAAAATTATTCGTAAAATAACTATATTTTTATTCAATTTTAACAGTACGAATTTAATAACCCACAATCAGTTACTGTAATAATTTTATGAGTGTAAAAATATTCACCCCTATCGTGAATAACAAGTGGAATTTTTGTTCCTATGAAATTTTCATTCCCCTCGAAGGGAAAAAAGCAATCGTGAATCTCGTGTGAAAAATTTTTCACGGTATCAGTTCCAATGAATGTAAAAAAAAGAAGAAAGATTAAAAGATATTAAAAATGCATGAAATTTTTTTTCAAAAATATACAAGTAGGTATATATTTTAAAGAAAAGTTAAAATAATAAAACAAAATGTTTAGTATTGGAGGGATAGTTTGATCACAACGTTAGTTTTTTGCACTTTTTAAATTTAATGTAGTAAAATATATTCCGAAATTCTGCCACCAAGTCAATCGAAAGCTTCACAAATCCGTAGGCAATCGACCTGTTGTTTTCCATTTTGTTGAGCAATATATCGGTTTGTGCCATATTAACTTATTAACCCTTAATATTCGATTTATAGGAGGAGCTACTTACATACATGATTTGTTCCGTATCAAAAATAAAGTGAGAAAATCTAAAGGAAATGTGAACAAATTACGAGGGAAAATATTTTTCACGATAAGGGGAATATTTTCCCGTGAACAATTTTTCACGTTATTATTCTCCTTTGAATTACAATTTTTCACGGGAGTTGTTCATGATCGCAAATATGTGAAAAGGGGAAAAATTATTCACGATTATTATTATTAAATAAATGAAAATATTAAATGTATGATGTCGATGTTTTTTACTTTTGACGTCGATGTATCGCCGATATATCGTCCATCAAAACATCGATGTTAATATCGCTGTTTATGAACGATACATCGTTTGCAACTCTAGTCATAAAGCTTGGCCAAACTGTCATCAGGGTCGAAAGTTAAAGTTATGTCATCAATGGGATGGCACATCGGCATCACAGAAATGATGACTCGGACTCAGTTTAATAAAACATGTCATCCGTGCGATGACACACTAACATCACATAAAGGCCTCATAAGAATCAATTTAGTGACAAACTGTCATTAAATTAAGTCATTGGGATGGACTTAAGTCAAAGTTAGAGAATATTATTATATACTTACCCGTTACACATGCTTCACTTTTGTTGTATTCCGCCTTTTGTTTACAGAATAACTCTCAATAATAAGTTTTCGTAATCATCCTACTTTGAAAGTATGATGTTTTTAACCTAATAATTTGGACAAATAGAATGTGGGAATATTTGCTTTTTATTTTAAACATGAAGATAATGTGAATAGTGCACAAAACGTGTCAAGAAATTGATGCCACTGTAGTCACAGCAAAGTTGTCGCGTAAAATATGACAGAATTTTATGATGACGCTCGTCATTGGATTGATGGTACTTTTTGCATCATTGATACCATTTGTAACAACATTGCTGTCACAATTCTGATGTTAGGGTATCACCAATATGAAGGTGCATTTTTCTACCAGTGTATCAAAAATTAAGTCAAATCAATTAAGTTATCAAGGTTTCGTTATAATTTGCTTAGTTCCCATTTCATACTATTGACAAACTGAAGTTTATTGTTGATAGGATAAGCTATTCCTATGCGCATTTCACTGGTTGCTTAGGACAGATCGTCAGTAAACTGCATCCAAAGATTTTAGTAAAACTAAAGATATTATACAAATAATACTGTTAAGCGAATAAGAATTATAAGCCCCAGTTTAACTTGTAACAATATCAAAACTTAAACAAAAACAACAACAATAAAGAGTGAGTTTATCTACAGTACCGACCACAATTGGTTGATTTACAATTAATTTTTTTTTTATTGAGTCATATAAACAAATACATAAAGAAAGGCTGAGAATATTCAAAGAAGAACATTTTTTCTAACTGTTAATGTCCAATAGTAGCGGCGACGAAGATATCCCAAAACCAATCCCAGATGACGGTATGGCGTGTCCCTAGAGGAAAGGGAACTAACACTTAACTTGTCATGTGACAGAACTATAGTAATAGGGACCGGTTCGAGTTCTAACACTTTATATGAAGGGGACTTGTCACTTTAACATGGCGATGCCCTACGAGGGGGTTAATTGGCACCTTTTTGACGCTTTGTAACAGGTCACAGAAACAACCTAAATGGACACATTCAATTTCAGTTTAAATAATGCCTGTCGCAAATATTGTCCCGAATGAACCATGTTATTAGGGCGGATCCCTTTCATTTAAAGTAAAAGAACCAGATAGAATAAATCAGTCATTTCCCACACAAAATCCAGTTACATGACAAGCTGTTTGTCAATTACCTTCTGGAGTAACTACTCTTTTAGCACATTATCACCAGTTAAGTGAAATGTTCTGTTTTAACCTATGACAATTCGTTCTTTTTTATTATAAAACTGCTTTCACTTGAACGGGCACTTAAAACCAATTGACACAAATTTTCCGCAGGGGTATTATACCTACCCAGAATGAGTTAAAAATAGGAGTATCCCGGCTGAAGAATAATAAGGCAGTAGGAGGCAATGGAAAGCCAGTTTAAGAGCGGTGGTGACATACTGATAGTGCTTATGCATCACAATTTGGTTAGAAAAACCCGATGACTGGAGCCTCAATATATTTATGTCCCTTGCACAAAAAAAAAGGAGACAACACGGTTTGTTCCAATAACAGAGGAACAATTATCTGTCCCATCGCATTCAAAATACTGTCGAGCGTAGTGTTTTTAATTGGCCGATATCAATGCGGCTTTAGATCTGACAAATCCACTATAGACCAGATATTCAAACTAAGCCAAATGGAAAAGACACAAGAAAAAAATAGACACTTACCATCTATTTGTCAATTACAAGGCTGCTTTTGACAGATCCCAACGTTTAAAGGTGTTTCAATCCCCTTCCCCTGCAAAGCAACTACGAATTTGCAGGATGACCCTAACTGATACGAGATCCTCAGTTAAAAAAGAAAAAAACCTCTCCAACCCATTCAGTACCAAACGGGGCTTCATACCATTAGATAGTCTTTCGTGTGACATGTTTAGCATCCTGCTGGAAAATATGGTACGACACGCAGATGTGAATAGGACTGGCACCTATTAAAGCGCCTATTAGACGATCATACTTGGTTTGTGAGAATGGTTTGCCATCATATACGAAAAATACGTGTATGTCAGTTTGGTATGTTGAAAATCATACTTGTGTTATAGCAATGTAGACATATTCAGTACAAATTTAATTTAATTTTTGGCAGGCAAACGGTAACGATGCTTTGGTTAGAGCCCGCCCGCATTTTTAAAAGGTTTAATTAAGAAATATAAAACTGTGCCAGAATTATAGTATGTTAGAAGTGATATATACCATAAAAGACATTTAAATAAAAAACATTTAGAAAAAGTAAAAAAAATTGAACCGGAAGCAACAATTGAAGTAGTAAAGTATTTTTTCTTTTGTTAATACATTGCGTTATCATTCACCAATAACTCATCAATGACCAAAGCATCAACTAATTCAGGCGCCATCATACAACCTTCAATTTTCAATGTTATTTGTACTCACTCTCTCTCAAAATACCAACGTATGTCATACCTAGTATGACCGTCTACTAGGCGCTGTAACGATTCTGAATTTGGACTTTCTAAATTTGGGAACGAGGCTACCTATTAGATTCGGCTGTGCTCGTCAGTGGGAGGGGTTTAATTGAGTTCCCATGTAAAAATATTTGATTATGTCACCGGAGATATTAAAATTTTAGGTAGCTAATACTAGATGTAATTCACATTGAAAAGGAAGAGAGGATACAACAAAATAATAACGAATAAAGGTTGATGACTGAAGGGTAGTTTGCGGTTTTATTTACTACCCATGTCCTAGCCCACCCGCCATGCTGACCTTAAGAAAATTGCATGTTGTCAGCCCAATGCATACAAAAAAAAATTATATACCCTATACCATAACTATAACTCCACCTTTTGCAAAATTGGTTAAAAAAAAAAAATTAGAATTCCATGTTTCATCAATAAAATTTATTTATAATCACATAAGTAGTAGGTATGTATCTAAATGCTACTATTTTTTTTCTTTTATATTAGTTTACAGTGAATTTAATAAGTACAAACAGCCAATTTTATTGGCAGTGGTCACCAGTTGGAATAAACAAATTAATAGAAAATAAAACTTAAAATGACCTAAACAAAAGTTTGTTAGGACTATACTGAAATAATAATAAGTGGTTTTCTATTATAGAATTAATTGAAAATGAGGTGATTTTAACGTTAATTGTGTGCACCAAAAAAAAAAAAAACTTTAATTACTGAATGTAGAGTGTAGTTTAGCAACGTAATATGAATGTCTGATAACCAACAAAAGAATGAATGTAGGGTGTATGTCAGCAACGCAATATGTATATCTGATAACCAACAAAAGAATAGTTATGCTATGACCGTTCTATTCATATAACGTATACGAAATTAAAAAAAAATAAATAGGAAAACAAAATAGTCACTTACATTATCATGTCCACCGATGTCAGCAGGCGCCCGATGACCGTAGACTAGTTGTTGTTATCCTTATACCTTTTACAAAAAAAACCTACAGGTTCACTTTTTATTGGTAACTGTATGTAGTATAATGTTATGATGTCTGGAGGTAGCGTGTTTTGTCTAAGTAAATGTCTAATTTAAATATGAATATATATATGCTATTATGCACATAGTTACATTAAAAAAAAAAATTTTAATTAGTTTTTTTTTTTTTTTGTTATTTTCTATAAATTTTAATTATGACAAAAAAAACTAGGTGACCAAATGAATTTTTCCTTTTTTCGTTTGTTTAAAGCAAACATTCACAAAAGAAAACATATAATCAAGAATTAAATTCAAACAGGGGGAAAAGGGGTAAAAATTAAATTAAATTTTTCAATAGTTTATATGGAATTAAGAAATACCGGCATAATTATAAAACGAAATATTAATGGGAAATTAACGGTATAATAAAAAAAAACAAAACGAAACAGGCAAACCAATAAGTAGAGATTTTTTCCCTCGTCCTATATATTGTCCTCTTTCTCTATATGCTCAGGACAATCAAAATGTTAAAAATCTGGTTACTTCACGCACTAAAGTGCTGTAAATTCGACGTTTAAAAACAAAATTTTTGATTATTCGTTATTCGGCAATGATGGTCATTCTAATTGTGAACCTATTAATGTATGTATGTATGTGGTTCTACGGTGTCAGCATCCACCGCGATCCAGGCGGATGAATTGCTTGTTAAGCAAGATCTCCGATTGGATGTTGGTCCCTTTAACCCAATCGTTCGCAATATGTTGGTTATGGTCCCAATATCCCGTAGACAAGCTAACTATGGTTCTTTTCCCTTTTCTTATCCTCCCCCAGACCAACTGGACACAAACGGGTAATTTTTAACTGGCAATCAAAGTCAATTCTACGAAAAACTAAAAACAAAAAATTCAAAAGTCAGCCACCGAAAATTTATTACCTTTATCAACCAACCGCTTACCAATTAATGCAGACACACACCGTTCCGATTATTGAAATGGAACACAGTCCCCCAATTTACTTCTTATTGTTAAAGAGATTTCAAGATTTTTATGAAACACACAATCCAAAACAAATTTAAAATTGAAATTTATTTTTTTTCCTCTTCACCGCAACTTTAATTCCCCAAATTTTTCCCTTAATGATAAAATTTCATTAAATTAAAAAAAAATTTGGAAATCAACAAGAGCAACGCCAACTAAATCCGAAATAAAACACCCCATTACAGTATAATAGACTTATAAAATCTAAACAACAGTAAAATAGACATATATAAGTTGTATACGATTTACCAAATACCCTCAAGCAAAACAGTCGCCGTCACAGCGCTTAAGCCGAAGATATCATCATCATAGGGCGAACATTGCCAGCAGTAACTCCAACCTTTGAGAAAGTCGAGAAAGGAATCTTCCAAAGCAGTAAACAGAGCTAAAACCAAGTTGATTGTATTTACCAGCAGACTCGGGCGAACAGTGGAAATTGAAAACCACAACTTTGAGATATTTTATCTACCTCGGCACCACCATAAACCAAACCAACAACATCAGTGTTGATATCAAACAAAGAACAATCCTGGCTAATAAATGCGACTTCAGTCTAAACAAGCAATTTAAGAACAAAGCCATCTATCCACCCTCTACAAGACACCGAGACTACCCGTGATGTTAAGTGGATCTGAAGCAAAGATACTTGCGAATGCAGACAAGCTGTACTAATTATAATTTTCGTTGACGGAGAATGTCGGTAAAGTATGACCCAGATCCGTACGAGCTATATGCCGACATTGACGTTCAAGCATATTAAATTACAGTGATTACCTTAATACCGGACAGACAGACGAACAAAAGTTTCACACTCGATGACAAACTTGCCGGCCTGTCACAGAAATCAATTCCGATTGAATGTTCAATTAATTCCGGTTTTTGTTCCTCTAAAAACGAAAATTATAGAATCTAAAACAAATTCGATCGGAATTACAACAAATTGGGTACCCCGGTAGGCTGCTAGCTGTTAATGAGCTTGTCTATCAGTACGCATTTAAAACCATTTTTATCCATGAATTACCAGTGGCGGAGGGTGCAAAAATATTATAATTTAAATATTTTTATTAACCAATTCACTTCTTTTCACCTACAAATAACTTTCGCGACTACGACATTTGACAACGAATTTTCTCTTTAATTGGAAAACGATTTGTTGTCACTTTTATATCAAGTTTAGAACGACTATTGCGCTCAATATACAGTATAAAAATGAATTGCGCGTTATTTGAAGAGAGTTCGGTATGTTTTGCTTTTATCACAAACAATTTTAATAATAATTTTTTTTTAGTTGTTGTTTGCGCTTATTTGCAACTGAGCACTATGCACTACTATTTTTTGCTCAAGGTTTTGTAAGGGCTAACATAGTCAAATGAAGCAAAATCGTACATTTTGTTGTTGTATTGTGTAAATGGGTGTATTTTTGCACTACCCATCGAGGTTACCCTTAATAAATCACATTGTGATGTTAGTTGTAATGAAACTTAAGAAAAGATAATTAAGCGTGTTATATTTGGCTCTGCCGAATCTTATACTATTCACCATATTGCGATAAGACCAGAAAGTTATCTAAAACCGTTCTTTAGATAAAACTAAATCTATTTTGCTCCACGACCACTTCCCCAATCCGGCCCACATTCTGTCGATTGTTGTCTATTGATAACCAAGTTACTTGTTCCTATTTTGGAAACTTTGGCTCTTGCCTTTCTCAGAAATCTATAATGTCTTTGTATGGGAGGTGCCACGCCCACTTTTTCAATCCCGCCCATAGCTTTAGAGAAATTGTTTATTGATAAGCTTTTACCTGATTTGAAAACTTTGGCTCTTTCCGTTCTCCATTCCGTTCTCTCCCGAAAAACAGACAGAGAGGCAGACATCTTTCAGTTTATCTCGCTGTACATGTATAAATTTGTTATGTATAAAAAAAACTCAAAGATAAGTAAAAAAAGCAATTTATACCAGGGGCCAAACTATGACATTCGATATGAATTGAAAATCCCATTTAAATTGAATTGTAGTTTCGATCGATATCGAATGCCGTAATTTGGCCCCAGGTATAAATTAGTGATGTGTATAAAAAACAACAACATGGGATTTATAATAAAAACTGGATACAGTCGTGGGGGTTTGCCCATATCTCAGCCATTTATGGACCGATTTGGCTGATTTTCAATAGCGAACAATTTCGTGACATTTTTAATAAACACCAATCCCACAATTTAAGAGAACAAATGTGACAGAAATATGTATAAACCAACCAAGTTCCCATCATATCTGGGATCTTCGGAAAACCCATTTGAACACACACTTCGCTACTGATAAAGTACCCAGAATACTTTAAAGGGTCTAAGATCAATATTAAATAAATTACAAGCGGAATGATAAACTTATATGTACCCTTTCACCTTCGGTGAAGGATATAAAAAAACAGGCATGTCCTTAAAATCGAGTTAGAGTGAAATTGAGATCCAGAATATTTTAAAAACGAACCCTGTGCTGAAAGTTTATAGAAATTATTAAAGTAATTTTTGGGAATACAAAATTTAAATTTTAAAGATTTTGTAATTCGTGCTTAATTCCCAATTTTTATTCTTTCAGTGTTTTTTTCAAGAATAAAAATTGGGAATAAAGCACGAATAACAAAATCGTTTTAATTAAAATTTTGTAATCCCAAAAATTACTTTGATAATAAAGTGGCAAGTGCACGGCTTAAAAAAAAAAACTTAAACTGGCAACATGCTTTTGCAAGTTGTTTTGGTTTTTTCTTAACCTGCTTACAACTACAATTAATGTTGGATGAATTCCAATCAATTGAAGTGTGGAATGTAAGAAGAGATAAACTCACTGTTTATTGTTGATGTTTTTGTTTAAGCTTTGATATTGTTACAAGTAGAACTGTTGCTTATAATTCTTATACGCTTAACAGTTGTTTTTGGTTTAATATCTTTTGTTTTTCTAAAATCTTTTTGGATGCAGTTTCCTGACGATCTGGCCTAAGCAACCAGTGTAATTCGCATAGGAATAGTTTATCCCATCAACAATAAATTTCAGTGTTTTTATCAAGAATAAAAATTGGGAATTAAGCACGAAAAACAAAATCTTTATAGAAATTCGTTTTTAGGCAACCCATTCTCTGAGCATCATTTAGCTTTGCAAAAACTACCCTTAAAATCAGGAAACTCTCCGATAGTTTTCACTCGATTTTAATTTCCAGAACATCTCCGTTTATTTTAAAATAATATCTAGCTAATCTCCGATTTTAGGTTGAAAACTCTAGATTTAATTTTATTTACACATTTTTTAATCTTGTTAACATTCCAAATCAAAATTAAAATAAAACTTTATCTGGTTTCATCCTCAATTTTCAATAACCCTGTTAGACCACCGACAACATCATCACCCTTATAAAATGTGACTACAACTTTCAAAGTGCCTCGAGGCATTTGATTGGGCCAGGCATCTGTATTTAATTCAATTTCCTTGAAATAATATTCTCCAGCTGGTATAGGACACAAGCCATCATTACCAATGTAGGGTATATTGCTATTTTCGCCGTATGTAAATGAAGGCTGTACGAATTCCTTGTAGAATTTTTTAAAGCCCTCACAAACCTTTGTGCGGGGAACATCCATGGCCATTTTTTTATAGTTGCCATCACCATTGGGACTGGTATACATTTCGACGGTAAATCCAAAATTATCATCATCCATATCATCTAAAATTATTAAGGACCCGTTAACAAAACGTTGACGTCCCACAACTTTTAAGTGGCTAAAATCTACTAAAGTTTCACTCTCTCCGTCCATGGGTATCAGTTGATCATTGGCCACCACATAGTCTTGGGTAGGCTAAGGAAAATTGAAACAAAAACCATTAACCTTTGTTTAAATAAAAGTTTTCTACAGGATACCAGAACTTACCGTACCCTTACAAAGTTTAAAGAGTCCCCAGAGAGCAATTAGAGATATCAATGTCTGGCTCATCGTATTCATTTGTTTAGAGTTAAAGGTCCACTGTGCGCTTTAGACTGTTGTCATTTTCATTTTATTGCATTGCTAATTATTTAAATACTTGTAAATTGTTTGTGTTTTCCATGACACGCAATTTTTTATTTAACAGTGGTTTCCGGTTTCAATTAACATGCCGTTTTACATTTTTTATTGTTTATTTTAGAATTAACAATGTAAGATTAATAATTAACGATATTTAACAATAACAACAAATTAATTAAAACAACACAAAAATTTCTATAATTTAATTAACAACTTTGTAAGTCAATTTGCCATTTTACGCAACATCTGACGGCTTTAAAGGGCAACTGATTGATTTTTTTAGATTTGATGACCTAAATCAATCCATAACACAGGGTCTCCACCTGAGATAAGATATAAGATTTTTATATCAGCAAACGTCAAATTCAATCGCAGAGAGTATTATCTTACGTGTGGACTCTCAAATAGTGTTAGTATTAATATTATAATAAATGTTATGAGACAGTTGTTATAAGAAATCTTATAACAACTATCTTATAAGATGAGCTGTCAAAAATACACACACAAAATGGTAAAAAAATTCGAATTTTTTAAAGTTTTTTGCGATTTTGATCTTGAAGATGAAGTTTTTCTGATTTTATATTTTCACAATTTTTTCTCTTAATGACAAGAGCTACAACTTTGTTTCGGAGGGTAAATTTGTCTCAGATGATAAATCAAAATTCCAAACGGTTTGCAAAATATGAGCCTGAGAAAATTATCACTTTTTGCAAAAATGCCACCGAGGCCCCAAATCTTTGGGGGCCCATAACAAAAAAAAAAATAGAATATTTTTTTATTTATTACTTTTTATAAATTTTTTGACACGCTCGTCTTTTAATCTTAAAATGAACCTTTTGCGACCTAAGGATCTGTAAAAGAGGATTTTCCCACAGGAAAGTGTTGCTTTCGCAACCTTAAAGGTTTGTTTCATGTAAATTGTATGAAAATTAGAAGTTTTAACATGAAAAAGACGCGTGATGCCCCTTTTTAGGTAGCTCAGTTATACGGCTGAGCATTTTACGAGTTGTAAAATAATCCCAACATGAGTCTCATACGACTCTTGGCATGCTTTTTAAAAGACTCGTTAGATTATCTCTGCATACATCACAAACGATTCCCTTTACGATTAATATAAGCGTCTTTCGCTGCGTTATGGAAGAATCTTTCATACGAATCAGCACGTGCAACAGTTTCTCCCGTGCTAGGAATCGACTACAATTAAAAAATGAGCTCGTCGACGATCAAAAACACTCTTTGTGAGATTCCCAATAGACTCCTAGACGATTGAAAATGCTAGCTGGGTAATAACTTTCCGGCCTATATTCTTATATGTATATTATATTATTATATGTATATAATAACAAATATATATAAAAGAAAGTGGCGTTAGTTACTACGTTTATAACAACAGAACGGCTGGACCGATTTAAAATAGGTGCGCCATTGAAAATTACGCAGTATGAATTAAATCGTAAACCCTGCATTGGACGATGCTATGATCTGTAGCAAAGTTGTTGAGCATGAGCCGGCGAAGGTTTATAAGTTGATATGACCAATTTCAGACAGGTGGCGCTACTGAAAATAACTCGAAATAGAGGCGTGACAAAATCCAATTTTCATATTGCACCACCAATGACATCTAAATAATTTGGACGATTTTTACTTTAAAATGATCGCCATGGTCCAACTTAGATTTATACGAAAAGAAAATTTTGCACCGCCCACTTTTTTCGAATTACCTAAAATCAAAAAACGGCTCCATCGATTTGACAAATTTTTCTTTCAAATGTTCGTATTAATTTATTTTCAGTTTTCATCGAAAGAAAAATTTACCACGCGTACTTTTACGCCCACTTTTTCTATTAAGCGTATAACTTGAGACTGGTTTGACCGATTTGGATGATTTTTTCTTTAAAATGATTGCCATGGTCCAACTTAGGTTTTTACGGAAAAAAATTTTGCCCCACCTACTTTTTTCGATTTACCTAAAATCAAAAAAAGGCTCCATCGATTTGACTAATTTTTCTTTTCAATGTTCGTATTAATCCATTTTTAGTTTTCTTCGAAAGAAAAATGTACCACGCCTACTTTTACGCCCACTTTTTCTATTAAGCGTATAACTTGAGAACGGCTTAACCGTTTTGGACAGACAATTTTTCCTCGCCCACTTTAACGCCCACTTTTTTCGATTTACCTTAAATCAGAAAACGGCTCCATCGATTTGACTAATTTTTCTTTCAAATGTTCGTATCTTTTTAACGGATTTTAAAAATCGAACGCAAACATTTTTCCTAATTTGGACAGGACAACGTCTGTCGGGTCAGCTAGTTTGATATAAATATCTAAATATGTATGTAATTAGGTGCGTTTGAGTATTTTAACAGTAAAATGCAGTAAATGAGTAAACTGAAAAATTTGCTCTCAGAAAAAGCTGTTGTCCAAAAAAGTACGCGAACGCAAAATTTGTAAAAATTCGTAAAATAAAGGCAACAGCTGATGGCAAATAATGGAAGTGTTGAAAACTTTTTACACTTTTGACTACTTAACTCGTTTTCTTATCGGTACTCGATTAAATACTTTTTATAACACGAAAATTTTTGGAAAAAACAAACCAACTATTTTATGCAATCTTTCATAGTTGTTAGTTTTTTATTTTATTCGATTTTCCTAATTTGTAGCGGGTTAAATTATTTAAAAGAACATGAATAATTTTTTTGCTACTGATTACTCAAGTACCCAAATACTTCACACTTTTACAACTCTAAAACATTAACATAACAAAATAAATTTCAAAAGTTTGTATTTAGCCAAATAAATGCTTCACAAACAAGTTTAATTAATTAATAGTTATTCACTTTTTGTTTTGGTTTAATTTTTATTTCAACTTTTCTTTTATTTAACAATTTTTTCACAATTTGTTTTTTTGATTTACTAAATTTTACTGCAAAAATTTCTGCAGTAAAAATTTGTAAATACTCAGACAAGAACTGTCACTGTCAGAGTAAAGTTCAGTAAAAAATAGTAAAAACTTTTGTATTCGCGAACGCAGCTATTAATAACAACGTATCTGGGGTCAGGGTTCCCAGTTTTATTTTATACCTTATCCCCACAAATTCCGCAAGATCCGAAAAAATAAAATAATGTTATGTTATTAAAACTTATTTTATTTGTTCTGTGAGTAACTTAAAAATACGCACAAGAAAAATAATTATGCATAAATGTTTATCATTTCAAAAACCTCTGGTTCATCAGCCAATACAATTTTGTTTAACATGTTGCTTGTATTAAAAAAGTGTTAGCTTTTGAGAGGATGGAGTAAATTTGTCATAGCAAACTAAATTGAGCTTCTAATAACTCATACTGCATTATGTTGCAAATTTTGGTTTTAATTATACATATTTATTATAGAAACGAGCGATACATGTTGGTACAGAAAGAATATTTAAAATTATTTGAGCAAGCTATTGAAAAGGTATCGAACCGCCTGCGTCTTGGACTTCGGACCCAAAAAAAAACTGTAATTTGTACCATATTGACCAAACTGGTCTTGTCATTGTACAAAGGTCTCCTAGACTAATTTTTTATCCAAAACTCAAAACATTTGTTTCCATATATTTCAAAGTTTTTTATTGCAGTGGTTAAGTTATACACGTGGTATGAGTTTCTGTCTTGTTGAATCACAAGTTAGAAGAAAATTAATAACTTTTTGAATATTAATAACAATTATAAGATGAAACAGCTGCATTAGCTGTAGACAAAAACCACAAAAACGCATCATTAATTCTTCAAAAATGCCTAAATGATATATCATCATGGCTAAAAATTTGGCGTATAAAAGCAAACGAGTCGAAATCTGTGCAGGTTACATTTACATTAAATCGTCAAACATGCCCTCCTATCAAATTAAATGACACGGAAATACCCCAAAAGGACGAGGCGAAATATCTTGGTAAACACCTAGATAAAAAGTTAACGTGGAAAAAACACATTCAAACTAAACGTAAAGCTTTAGGTATCCAACTAAGAAAATTCGGATTTCTCATTGATTCCCGACTATCTATTGAAAACAAGCTAACAATATATAAATGTATTATGAAACCTATTTGGACCTATGGCATCCAGTTGTGGGGCAACGCTTCCACCTCAAACATTAAAATTTTCCAACGTTTTCAATCAAAAACAATTCGAAGAATTGTTGACGCACCATGGTATGTAACAAATAATCAACTCCACAAAGATCTCAAAATACCTACCATTAAAGACGAAATAAAAACCCAGCTGGCATCATATAAAAATAGAATTGAACAACATCCAAACCCGTTTGCATCAAACCTCATGAGAAATAACACAACATTTGTAAGATTAAGGCGCAGGGCTCCTCAAGACTTAATGCGATGAAAACTATTTTCTTTTAAAATGGAGATACACAACTCTTTACATAACCACGGCAAAAACTTTTTAGCATTATGGTATGATCACTGGATCATAGCCATTTAAAAAAAATATATATGTATATAACTCAAATCTAATGTTTACTCTGCCTTTACAAATGCAAGTAGTGGCATGCCACTGTTGTATACATATTATCAAAGAAAATTTGTTCGAAATAGTCGAATCTCATGCCATTAACTTTTGTGATTACACATGCCACTGCGAGTTCATTTTCAAAATGTCGTAGAAGCGTCAACTTGAGCAATTTTGTTTAAAACAAAATGGAGTTACCGAGTTAATCATAATGGCAAATTTTTGGGGACATTTTTTTTATTTATTTATATGAGCGTTTTTAAAAAATTAATCACAATAATTCTTTATTAAGTTAAAACTTCAATAGCTATTTGACAACAATCCAGTAAATGTGAACTAAATTTTGAGCAGGGTAACATTGTTTAACGTTTTGACATTTAGTGGCATGCAAGTGCCAAATTTCCACTCGCATGCAATTTTTGCTGCCACTGCCCATTAAACACAAAGTCAAACCTTTGATATGAAATGACTTTATCATTTGACATCAAACACAATTCTCAAACGTTTTTTAATTGTTTGATTTAACATTTAAATTCAAATTGATAATGATTTGAAAATAAACATTTGACATCAAATGTTTTATCAATTTGATGTCAAATTGGTATCAAATGTTAAATTCAAATCAAAACTAAACTTGGCAATACTTAAGCGAAAAATAAATGTAAACATTAAAAATGGCGATTAAAGTAAAATTTTTACTTCGTGGTTAAATGTGTTTAACAAGTGAACAATTTATTTTTTGTGAAAAATAAAAATTATTAGTCATTAAAATGATTAAAAATACGAATTAAAAAAAATAAAACGGGAAAGTGAAGAAATTATAAGTCTGTTGAATGATCGCGGTGCTACAATCCTCAAAATAAAAGGGAGCCTAGTAGTTTGTCTTTCCAAGAATTAGAGGACGGAAAGAACATTATTTCATCTTTTAGCTATGGCGCCGAATGTTTATCTCACAGTTTATTTCAATAAATAATGAATTTAAATTAAAAAAATACAATATTTTTAATATTTTAATTAGGCTTAAGTTCTTGAAATTTAATTTTCGAGCCACGTCAAGAATGAAAGATTATCAATAACAATTTTAATTAATTTTCATGTTGTAAAAATTCCTTTCTTCATAAAAATAATTTAATGAAAATTAAATTTCAAGAACTTAAGCCTAATTAAAATATTAAAAATTTGGATTAAAAACCATAAAATAGTTCAACAAAATAACCACAATACTAATTATTGTTAAAGCTAAGGCACGAGCTCTATGTGTACATTTGTCCTTCAAGTTGTGCTGAAAAAGGTCAACAGAAAAGAGAAAGACAAAATGAAAAAACAAAAAAATGTACTTGGACTTCAAGAAAAATTCTTGACAAAAGTACGAAAAAACAGAAGTAAGGAAAAAACATGTAAAATCAATTAAGATGGATAATCATTCAGGAAAGCAAATTTCGATCTACCAAATGTTAAAATACAATTTGGTTTAAGGATTGATGTTTGACTATTGACGTCAGCAGTCGTCGATGGCTGCGAGTGTAAGACGGCAAATCCATCTGAGGAGATCGAGTGGTTGCGATCGAAACATGTCATGGTAACCTGCCGGCCAGGGTTCGAGCCCGAGCCACGTCAAGAATGAAAGATTATCAATAACAATTTTAATTAATTTTCATGTTGTAAAAATTCCTTTCTTCATAAAAATAATTTAATGAAAATTAAATTTCAAGAACTTAAGCCTAATTAAAATATTAAAAATTTGGATTAAAAACCATAAAATAGTTCAACAAAATAACCACAATACTAATTAAAATACAATATTTTTATTTATGTTCCACATTGTATTATAATCCACATTTGAAAAACATTTAAGAATTACGTTTGAAAGCAAGTTTTGTTGAGAACGCTATGATTGTCAAATGATTTTCAAATCATTATCAAACGTTTGTCGTTTGAGAAAACGTTTGATTTCAAATCATTCTCAATTTGAAATCAAACCTCCGTGTTTGTTGGGTGGAGCTGCCATAGCGAAAAATGTGAGTGTATTAGTAAAAAAGTGTGAGTGTATTGAGTTTTTCGAACTGGCAGTGGCATGTGTAAATGCTAGGTTGATATCAAAAAAGATAGATTGCATCATAGTATAATAAGTACTTATAGTATAATAAGTACTTATTCTACTATGGATTGCATTAATAAAGAAATTTAAAAAAAAAAAAAAACATTCAATAAAAGTGTTGGTGAAAGAAAAATATATGAAAATCTTGTATAACCAGGGTTGTTAGGCTTTTTTCTTCAAAAATCGTCAAAAGTTTTAACAAAATTCGTCAAAATCATCATGAACAGTTAACAAAATCGTCAAAAAATCGTCAAGTATTTAAATTGAGTGGTTCAAAAATATATATTTTTAGCTAGAAATTATATTTATGATAAAGAAAGTAATATGGTTAAGTTTTATTCTATTTATTTCAGCAAGTGGTCTGAAATATATTTATCATTTGAAAAGAAATACATAAGAAAAAATATATTTTCATAAAAACATAAACATTTATTTATTTCATTTATCCATATTCACAAAAACATTAAATAAAAATAAAATCTCATTTGCTATTAACTCGAGCTACCTTTAAATTATTAATTTTTAGCGCTATCACTAATGCAAATTGTTTTTAACGTTGAAGGTGATAAACCAAGGGTTCTGCCCAAATCAACAGTCTTTTAACCCGTCTTGAAACGATTTTTGACGTCCAATTTTAGTTTCTTCACTTTGCACTCATTTTTCTACACAACTTCTTATTAAGAACTAACTTCTTACTTCCTTACACTCAACTATACTTAGAATAACTTTTAATAATAATTAAATGGGAATTCGGCTTTTTACTCGCAAAAAGAAAAATTGTTCACATACGATTATGACTTCAGCGAAAATATGAAATTGTATGTAGCGACGAAAATCGAAGTCATTAAAACGTAAAGCGTATTTAACCAATTTTTTAAACGCGGACCAAATGGGACCGACGCAAATCGGGGCTCTAGTGTATGTTTTTGCCGTATCGATGATATTCATATAATTGTAGAATTACTAGTGTTTCTAATGAAATCCACCTGGTTTGTGATGGGGGAAGAACTTTTTTTGTTTAATTTCCAATAATTTTTTATTTCGAAAAATTGATTTTTACGTTTTGAACTGCTCCCAATATAATTGTTAATATTTCTTGTAAGTGTTTTATTGATGCCAGAAAATCGTCATAACACTATTACTTTTAGTTTAAAAATCGTCAATCGTCATTTTACTGTATTTCCACAAAAAAATTCGTCAAAATGACGAAAAATCGTCACATCTAACAACCCTGTGTATAACCTCCAAATTAGTGATTTTGAGTTTTTTTTTAAATGTATAAGATATAACTAAACATGTTCTAATTAGTTGAACGAAGCAAGAACGCCGTAAATTACAGTGATTTGTAGTGCATATAAATTACCCTGCAAATAAAATTGGACCACCTGATCCATTTTGATTAAATGGACTACTCCATGGACTGGTCCGATGTAATGCAAGCATGGACCATGTCATTGTTAAAAAGTGTTTGTTATAAGACGACATGTCTTCGTTTTCTTACGACATGCTTTCGTTTTAAAACGACTTCAAAACTAATCCTCTTGAGTAAACCAAGGAGTAGTTTAAAACTACTCTTTAGTAGTCCAAAGGTGGGTTATATGGTCCTCCCCTAGGACATCGTAATGTTAAATAGATCATGTTTTTTTCCATACGTTTGGGTTACTTTTGGACTAGTCTTGGTCCCTTGTGGGCTACTATTTACACGCGTGTTTCGACTGACCCTATATTTTGCCAAAAACTCCCGCTTCAAAAATTGTGATCTGTTAAGAATATGACAGAGTGGGCATAGGAAACAAGAAAAAACTGATCTTCTTTTTATTTATATTTTGAGAAGATCGGAGAATCAAATGTTTCCAAAGAATATAAAATGTATTCTACAGATACAATTCGAGTATATTGTTCTAGATTGTAGATCGATTGGAATTTTTAATACTCAAAATATTCATTGGCTTCAAAATGAAATAGTACTGAAAATTCCAAAATCAAATAACTTATACATTTCTGATGTATTTAATAGAACCTGGGATACCGCAGACCCGCTAATAACATATTTTCGCTTAAATACACGCATATATCAAAGAAAGCGTTTTACACTACCACCTTAAGTTATCGCTTTATTGAGCTGCGAAGATCTTCCTGAACCTTTTGCGTATGAAAATAATATAGATAGTAAAGAAGAAGAGGAAAATGAAGAAGATAATTTAATTTTTGAGAACGAAATAACTGACTAATTTTTGAATAATTTATTTTTATTAAAATGATTCGTATTAACTTCTTAAAGATGAATTAAAGAACTCAAATAAGACATGTGGGTAATTCCATGTCAAAACGACCAAGAGTGGGACACGACCCCTTCCGATTTTAATAAAATTTGGTGAGAAGGTTCCTTTTATCTTATTAGGAACATATATGAACGAAAAAAAATTTTTAAATTTGTTTTTCGAAAGTTATGTCATATTCAAAATGTCATAATTTCGGAGAATTAGCCGAATGTGTTGAGCTTATTTCTTCAATATCTCGAAAACTACTTGACATACGAAGATGATTTTAATGTCATTTTAAGGAGAATACTTGGGGTTACAAACCATAAATTGAAAAAAAAAATTTTTTTTGAAAAATGTAGTATCTGCAAAATGTTAAATTTTAAAAACGGACTAAGTCAAAAACTTATTTTTTTATTTGGCTGATTTTTTTTTGTATAATACCTCAAACTGTTCTTTAAAAATCCTGAAACTTTGAAGGAGGTGTTTTTTTTCTTTTTTAAGATATGATTTTTTTCCTTTCGCAACCCTTAAAAAAATAATATTAAAATAGAATTTTAATATTGTAATTTTGAGCAATAAGTACACTGTGCTAGTTGCAAACAACAGACCAGCCGCGCACCTTGCATTTTACCCTAATTGGGGACGCTGAATCCAGTGGTGCTAACCGTTTTTTTAGGTTAGCTCTTGTTTTCAAGATATATCGTTATTTCGAAAATGTAAGAGGTTGCACAGCATATATTCGGGTAACTCAAAAACAGTTTAGTTTATTGAAATAACTAAAAAAAACGAAATTCGGCAATAAAAAATAAAGTGGGGCTGGTCATACATTTGACCCATCTAGGAGCATCCTACGCGCTGCAGGAGCCAAATTAAAGAATTTTATTAAGCCGCAATATTTGTATGGTATGGAGCGTAGGATGCTCCTAGATGGGTCAAATGTATGACCAGCCCACTTTATTTTTTATTGCCGAATTTCGGTTTTTTTAGTTATTTCAATAAACTAAACTGTTTTTGAGTTACCCGAATATATGCTGTGCAACCTCTTACATTTTCGAAATAACGATATATCTTGAAAACAAGAGCTAACCTAAAAAAACGGTTAGCACCACTGGATTCAGCGTCCCCAATTAGGGTAAAATGCAAGGTGCGCGGCTGGTCTGTTGTTTGCAACTAGCACAGTGTACTTATTGCTCAAAATTACAATATTAAAATTCTATTTTAATATTATTTTTTTAAGGGTTGCGAAAGGAAAAAAATCATATCTTAAAAAAGAAAAAAAAAACACCTCCTTCAAAGTTTCAGGATTTTAAAAGAACAGTTTGAGGTATTATACAAAAAAAAATCAGCCAAATAAAAAAATAGGTTTTTGACTTAGACCGTTTTTAAAATTTAACATTTTGCAGATACTACATTTTTCAAAAAAAATTTTTTTTTCAATTTATGGTTTGTAACCCCAAGTATTCTTCTTAAAATGACATTAAAATCATCTTCGTATGTCAAGTAGTTTTCGAGATATTGAAGAAATAAGCTCAACACATTCGGCTAATTCTCCGAAATTATGACATTTTGAATATGACATAACTTTCGAAAAACAAATTTAAAAATTTTTTTTCGTTCATATATGTTCCTAATAAGATAAAAGGAACCTTCTCACCAAATTTTATTAAAATCGGAAGGGGTCGTGTCCCACTCTTGGTCGTTTTGACATGGAATTACCCATGTCTTGTTTAAATTTTTTATAATATAATAGATATTTCATTTAATAAAAACCATCATAATTCAGAAAAAATTACTAATAATGTTACTCAAATATAATAAAGCATGAAATGACTAATGTGTCTTTTACGCTCAAGATGGGTTAAAAATTTATTTCTTTTCGTTAAAACTTAACTTCAAAACATGTATTTGTGTGATTTTTTTTAGTTTTGGCCAATAAATGTAGCTCGCCAGACATCTGTGCATTGTACGAATGGCGTATATTAATAATATCCCCATAAACCCCCAGCGAAAAAAGTGTTTTTTCCCCAAAAAATTATCTGGGGATTTTCACCAAATTTTTATCCCCATTTACCAAAAAATTCCCCAATTCGGGGATAAATCCCCAAAACTGATAAATCCCCAAAAAACTCATTAATTCACTTGCTTGCTACAAAACAAGTCAGTTTTTTTTTATTCAAAATTGAGTGTGCTGTGCCCTGCTACAAATTTATTCGTTAAAGAAAAAATAAAACAATTTTATTATCCACATTAAAAATAAAAAATGTCCAAGTCGGGTAAAAAATTACTAAAACTTAATAAAAATGAATTTATTGATCGTCACATCAGAGAAAACGAAACATTTCCCGAATTGTTGGTGCGTTTGGAATCAATCGATTCAGTTTTCTTGTTATTATCCTCCAACGAAGAAATGGTTCTAAAAAGTGTCCTCGGACACATCATGGAATATATACGGAGAAATTATGAAAACATTTCTTTGCTTAAGGAGAAAAATCTGTTGGAACTTCTGTTGCAAAAGGAACTTTATCGTGCCAGTGCTGATACGACAATAAAAAGAATGTCTCTGTTTGTGGTCAGTACGATGCTTGAAAATATGAATTGTCTAGTAGAACTGGACGATTCAAAGTTATGTCAAATTGTTAATTTGGGACTGTCGTATTACATTGAGGAAGATGATGATTTTTGCTGCGAATATTTGAGTGTTGTTCTCAACAAATGTGCGGATGATCATCACTGTATTGAGATGATGCTAAAGGATTCCTCATTTGTGTTGAAATATTTCTCTACTATTTCAACGTCTTCGAATCCAGATGTTCTTCTGCAATCTCTGGAAGTAATAAAAAAAATATTGTTGGCCCAGGATGGTGGACAAATGCCAAACTTTACAGCTTTGGACTCGTTTCCCATAAATCGTTTGATGTGTGAATTAAATTGTGAATATTTTGAGATTCGAGAAGCCGTTTTAAAAGTTCTGCTCTCAGTGGTATCGGATGCAAGGGCAAATAATTTTGTATGTGAGAGAGAATGGGCTAAATTGTTTCTAGAGCAATTGACCAAAATGTTTTGTGAAAGTTTGTTACCGGCAGAATTAAATCTTTTAGCGGAAGTCTTGGCAGCAGCTATGGAGCATGAATTAATGATCTCTTTATTCTTTGAATTGAATCTAGTTGATATATTTTTCGAAAGAATTAATGATAAACCTTTGAAACAAGAGATAATTTGTAAAGCTTTACTGGTTTTAACAGAATGTGCGAAATGTGTTAAATTTGTGGATCGTTTAGTCGATGCTGGTCTAATGGACAAGTTGCTAAGATTTATATTTTTTGATGATGCAAATCCTGCTGCTCATATTTTGTTGGGCTTAAATCGTTTAATAAAATCTAAGGATATTGCATATATACATGATGAGTGGAATTTCAATTTTTTACCAAGAATATTAAGTAATTATTTAATTCAAGTTCTTCCAAGAAGTATTTTATTTTAGAAACTTTTTGTTTTTAGGAATTTTACGAAATAAAGAAAGCAACATAAAAACTCGTGAACAGGCAGCAAATTTATTGCAAAACTTATTTTCTCACTCGTTTGATAAAATAGTCGATTCTATTTTTCATGATTTTCAACCAATTTTGGCAGATATTTTTGCGGAAGCTCCTGAAGAAAGATCAATCGATTTACTTATAACATTATTAAATATCATCGAAATAATATCTGAATATTCTTATTATCGGAAAATGTTATGTGAAAATAATAAAATAATTTTAAATATCTCAAATCTGTTAATGGTAAGAAATTAAACTTGAGTAGAAACGAAATTTGATCTTTTACACTAAAAGCAAAATATTTAGAATTCTTTTTCAGCTGCCATTTTGGTTACACATATATTGCGCTGTTTATGCACTTTAGTAACTGAAGAAGCAATGCACGAGACACTATTCAATTCCCATATATGTTCTTCCGTTAAAAGAGCCTTGCAATCTTCCTCTAACCAAGTTGGAACTGCCGCTACCAATTTTATAATGCAAACCACAAGATTTCCGAAATTTGTAAAACGTTATGTAGACTCGGGTGTATTAGAAGTGTAAGATTGAATTAAAATTATTTTGTATTATCTTCCTAAGCCATTGCCTTATTTTAGCCTTCTTCTTAACCCCAGTCGGGCGATTTGCATACCAACCTGGACACCAGCCATTGAGAGTATTCTCTCAAAGAATCCTACACTGAAGTTTTGTATTCGAAATAATTTGGGTTTCACCGACATAACAGTGGGCAGTGATTTTATGGTTTCAAAAAGAAAATTCAATGATTTCCGATTATTTCAATGTATTTTAAATGAAGAAGTCTCTCCTCTACAGCCTGTCATAGTGGTAAATTTTACCAGACCTGAAAATCCCGAGGATTTAGTTGTCCGGGTACCTTTAAATTGCGCGAATGGCAACGAAGTTAATCAGCGTACCAGTGAGAACGAATGGTGTTATTGTCGCTCGCCAGGGGATGAATTCTTGCCGAAATATTTAGAAGAGGTCATCGGTATATTTAAGTCGGAAGATTTACCAATTAACCATTTGAAGCAGCAAAGATCATGCGATTTCAATTCTTTAGCAAAAAGAGCGAAAGTTATTGCTCAAGTTGTGGCACGAGTCCTGGGTAATGATTTAAAGAAATTAGACCTGAATTCAGCAGAAGAATGTTCCGACAATACGGTGGTCAAGTGTAACTTAAAAAAATTATGCTTGGAGTTGCATTGTTCTTTTGTACCTCTGGGTCGTGTTCGCAGTGGATGTGAATTTGAACGGGCCATTCTTTTTAAGGCTTTGGCTGATCAAGTTGGTCTACCTTGTACTTTGCAGCGCAGTGTTGATGGTCGCGTGTTATTTAATGAACTACCAATGCCTATGGAGTTGGATCAGAATGATGTTCACTGCGATAAGAAAACTCTTACCTTTATAAACTTTCGCATGCTGAGACCTACACATATTATAGACTTAATATACAATGTGGGGGAATTGTATCCCTTGCACAGTCGTCAATCTCTTAAGTACCTTAGGTTTCATTGATGTGAAATATTTATACATGTTCAATAAATAGTTTTTTTTTGTATTGTTTCGAATAAAAATTCAACACTTTCTCGTTACATTTATTTTTTGAAACTTTTTGCTGTTGGCAATATTAAGAATATGAATTGGCACTGCCAACTTGAAATAAGTTATTTTAAGTATCCTTCTTGTCTTCGTCATTGGCAATACTGTAGATACATATCTTACGTTGCCGACAATGCGCAGGTCCTTGGCAAGTTATGCCATCCATGACATTTGTAGCATGTAGTATTAATAAAGTTTATTCGGAAAGTAATCCGATTTAAAAAGAAAAAAAAAGTTATTTAACTTTATTTAGAACAAAATACAATCTACACAACTATATTTATCTATATATTTCTTAAGCAATGTTCTTCCAATTTGTATGCATTTTAATGACCTGCAATTATTTAGCCAGTAAGTTAACACTGATATTTCTCAAAAAAGATTAACCAAAATCGATAATCATCCATCTTTTTATTTGTGACTTAAATTCACAGTGGCAGGACAATCTCTTACCACTGCTATACATCGTACCCAGGCTGCCCAGGAACGCATAAACGATTTAAAATGTTACAAATGTGACACTATGGAAGATGGAGAGGCGTGTGTCGCTGTTTCAAATGCCAATACAACCAATTTTGTGCACAAGTGTGAGGGTGAGGAGTTCATTTGTATGGTACGTGCTCTACGGCTGTACTTTATTTTATTTTAAACGCCAACTCTTTCTGTTGTTTAGGTAAAACGTTTCTCTTATACCACCAGTACTGAGAATTCAACCAGTTCACCGAAAATGTGGTCTCTGGATAGAAGATGTGCTGTTAACTGTGAACCCGGTTGTATTGTGATTGGAGAGCGTACCAAATTGTATGCTTGCACCTCTTGCTGTGAGACTCCTCTGTGTAATACAGGCAAAGGCTCGGCCTCCTCTTTACTGTATCGCCGCATTGAAACTGGCATCGGCACATTTTTGAGTCTAATAGTCGCCTCTAGTTTTATACGTAACATATCTTAAAGTTGCCATATGTTGTCCGCTCGATATTCACCTTTGACGAATTTTAAGCGAATTAATGGACCAGTGCCAAATAAAGCCATTTTTTTTGTAAACTTTATTTTTAAAACCACCCACTTTTAAATTTACTAATACTAAAGTTTCCTAATGTGTAGTAAAATAGTATTAGGGAATTAAAAATATTAATTCTATTAAAAAAACAACTACTTAATAATGAAAAGATTGCGTAAAATTTTTGATTTATTACAATTTTCTATTGAAATCTGGATGTGTTTATCTTCGTTTTTTAATTAAGGAAGATTCTAATTAAATTTTGTATATAATTGTTTTCGCTTAAATATTTTTGAAGTATAAATCAGTGTTAAATTATTTACTAACATATTGGCTCTGTTTCTTTACTCTACTTTGGGATCCCAATAAGCGTTCCCGTACTTTTGATTTGTGTAAATGAGAGCGGATTTGAGAGACTAAAATTCTTCTTCTTCTTGTACGAAACAGCCCAGACTTTTTCTTCGTGCAAATTGTGTAAATTGTCAAACAGCTGTAAAGCATAAACAAAACAATGAAATGCAAAGGAAAAAAATCATGAACTTAATTTTAGAAAAAGTCTTGTGGAGTAAAATAATGTTCTTAAATATAAAGTTTTAAGTTGAAATATTAGGAAAACATAATGTTGGTTATTGTTAAGGTGCTTGTATTGTTTAATTTTTGGTAAAGTTAGTTTATTTCTACAGTAATAGGTATACAATTTTTTACAAGTGGCATAAACTTTTATTGTTTTGTAAGGACTGTCAAAACAATGATCTTTTTATTTTGTGCTTAAAATTTGGTTTTTTCTGTTCCCGTACTTTTGTGTAATTTTGTCTCTTTATGAGAGAAATTTATGCTTGCTCTCATTTTCACGAACTTTACCCAAAACGTTAAGAAACAGAGCTATTATTTCTGACGAATTTTAAATCTTAAAACAAGACTAGCATTTTACCGCTACTTCACAGGTGTCTCCCTTTCTCTCGTGGGTATATTTATTTGCTTTTAACAAAAAAGTATCAACATTTTTCATCTTATTTGTTCTCATGCACTCAGGACCCTGCACGTATATCTCTATGTTTCTACCACATGTAGAGCTGAAAAGTAAAAGAAAGAAATGTTCCTTTATAAGATTTCTGTATGACGTGCTAAATTCCCAATTTTTCATACTGGATAAATACACTGAAATTTATTGTTGAGGGAAAGCCATTTTATTTTTGATATTTTTTTCTCCCCTTTGAAGTATCAAAAATAGTGTAGTGGGAGCCCATAATTTAATACGTATGTATATGTCAATTAAGACCATATTTACATTATGCAATTAACGCCGCAACTTTCGCATGCAACTTTTTGTTTGTTAGCAAGAGGTGTAGGGAAGAAAACGGGGTTGAAAAAGTTGAAAAAATGCTCGAAAAAAATGTAGATGTAAATGTGAAAAGTGTTTCGTAGAAACTACTTTAAAAGAAAATAGAAAAAAAAACTCGGCGTTAATTGCATAGATGTAAATGCGGTCTAATTTAGAAAATAATTTGCAAAAAAAAGAACAAAAACAGCTGCAAAAACTTTCTTCAATTATCTTTTGAAACTGCATTCGTGTCCTTAGAATAAAAATTTTGCTTTACAGCATTGAGTCATTTTCTATGCCTTCTCTCTTTCTTTCAAACTTACAAAAACTGCTTGTACATGAAACAAATTGCACTTTTCCATTCGTCTTTCCCCTTTCATAAACAAACTTAAATGTTTCGCAGCAAGCGTTTCATAATATGGATTGGGACTAAACGTTCGAGTTTCGAAAAAATACGAAATTTATATTTGTATTTCTTAGATAAGTTACGAATGCGATATAAGTTTTATTTCTATGTTTTTTGGTTTATAAGAAAAATGGGTTCACAAAAAAGTTCCAAAATACAGGTTTTACCCGTTTACGACTCCAAAGAGCCGAATATCAAAAAGTGCCATTTACCTGTACGCTTATTTTTTTATATTTTTTTTTTAATAACAGATATGAGGAGATATGAGGTAAGCGTATTTACACGTTTTTAACTCTTTTTTTTACCCCCTTCACATTCGAATTTCCAAAAATTCTGTCTTATTCGATTTGGCGAGAGACCAACCTCCAAATTTAAGCTTCTTAGCTTAAGACGTAAAGGCTGTGCGATGACGAACCAGTCAGTTAGCCAGTTACGTTACAATTTTGTTTGTCGTAAGCTGAAATGCAAAACCACGTAACCTTTTAAATTTTTTACATTAGAAACAAAATTTTGGTATTCAAATGTCGCAGATTTACTAAATTTAGAACGAATATTTTTATTAATGTTTCAAAGAGTTACATACGTAAGAAACGTTCTTTTGAACTAATATTTTCTTCAACAAGAACGTGTAACTACAAGGATATTTTTTTTTAACTTTTAAAGAAAATTTGTTTTGCATTCGTAAAATGTCCAATTATTAAGAACTTTTCCTGTTTTTTATTAAATATTCGGGCATGTTTTAGAAATCGAAATGAAGTGAAATCGAAATCGAAGAGGATTTTAAGTTCAATTACAAAATGACCGTAGTTTTACCTCGTTTTAAGAGTTGTTCCTGTAAAGCTAATCGGTACTCACAAAATGAAATTGATAAAATGTAATATTTGTGTGAACTTTCAGTACAGGGTCGTTATTAAAATTTGCTCGATTTTAAATCCACTTCATTTCAATTTCTAGAACATGCCCGATTATTTATTTTTTTATAAATACATAAAATTTGCTCGATTTTAAATCCACTTCATTTCAATTTCTAGAACATGCCCGATTATTTATTTTTTTATAAATACATAAAGTCATAAAGTCATGTGTCCTAAAATAATTACAAGAAATATATATGACTGCTACAATAGAAATAAAGGACAAAATGCAACTTCTCAAATGGTATTTTATTTTTAAAAGAATAATAATGATACTCCGGTGGAAGAAGTAGTTTAAGGTCCTGCAGGTGTTGCCACTTATTGCTTGATACTTTTATTCTTTATAAAAGTTGTGGGCGTCAATTCTAATTCTAATAAAATTACGCAACATGTTTTAAGTTCACAGAAAAAAGTAAAAAACGGTTTTGATCACCAAAATAATTGAAACAAGCAAAAAATTGTTTAATTTTGCACCTATCACCGAAATGATTATACCAATTACTCAAATTTGGAAAAATTGCAAAACAAGGATTTTTTTCCCAATTAAAAAGTTTTTACATTTTAATTACAAAAATAATTGAAAAAATTATTAATATTAAACAATATTTTAATTGAATGAATTAACAAATTAATTAAAAAAAATTCAATATTTTAATTGAATGAATTACTAACGTAATTGATTACAGTACAAAAATTAATTATTTTAATAATTGTATTGATTAAAACAGTGATTGAGTTTTTGCATTAAATCGATTAAATTTTTAATTGAATAAATTAAACAGTGTATTTGAAATATACTCTAAATTCAATTACGCAAATTATTCAATCAAACAAATTGTTAATTGAATAAGTTTCAATTCAGTTGATGGTTAAATGAAGCAAAATAATTATATTTAAAATATATGTTTTATTTAAATATGGTTTAAAAATAACTTGTTTTATTTGTTTAATTGTAATAGCTCATGCTTAATTGTACAAATTTTGGAAGATTTTTTTGACAAAGGAATTTCATACATACAACTTTGTATAACATTGTAGAATAACTCTGATTCTTCAGGGTACTCAAGCTTGAAAACAAAAAACTGTTTTTGTTATGTAATTTGGCTGTACTTTTTTTCACCTATTCACTTTAAACGCACAACATGAAATGACGCCAAAAATAATTCAAGAATAAACATAAACACCAAATTTTGATTGCGACCATAATCACCGTCAACAATGTGGTCAGCCACAAGGCGATTTTTTATTTTACGCATAATATACATATGTATGTAGGCTCATTATTGACATTGTTGGTGGCCATAATTGTAATTCGTCTATAACAAATTTCAGTTTATTTTTTACTTGTTGATAGTTTTTTTTTGCACGCGACGCTTACTGTTCTTTTTGATGACAAAAACATGCGTGTTTGTAGGTACATGTAAGGGCAAAGACAATAAATTTATAAAGATGTTGGTTGCACTTGTTACATTTTTCGCAAACTGTTGATGAGGGAGGAAAGCAACAAGGAGAAAGCAACAAAGTGTTCAATTCAAACAACCGAGTTGATTGATTCAATTAAACTTATAATTAAAATTAAGCTTAAAATCAAGTAAAATTTTAATTGAAAAAAATATTTTTTTTTAATTCAATCAATTAAGAACGTAATCAAATTTATTTTAAAATTCAAAAATCACTATTAATTGAAAAAAAACTGCCAATAATTTTTTCTGTGTTGTACGTTTTTGCAGGATCTGAGCTTTAATTTAAAATATTAACAAAACTGGTATGGAATAGGCATAAGAGCTTTGTTCGAAAAGGACATTTGTATTGACTGAGTCTTATTATTTACACTGGTCCTTATAAAATATTACGCCTTGAATCCATTATTTACTTCTATGATTTACTCATCACCCATTATTATGGAAGAAGAACCGCCGATTAATTTTCGTCCATTTTTGCTTTTTTTATAACCGTGAATTCAATTGAGACGGGTGTCAAGCATCATTTAAGCAGTTACATTTCTTCATTGCTCCTTATTTTCCTTTGTGTTGATGCAATACATCAGAAACAATGAAAAAGTAGATTTTTAATTTTTGGTTACTTAGGGCCTTTTAAGCTTTAGGTATTAGATTATATTGTTAAATTTTATATAATATTATATTCAACATTTTTCATTTTTCGAATTTATTCTATGAGCAAAATTTCAGTTATGTATTTTATAAAGCTTTTTTGTAATAGTTCTATTCCTTGAATTTTTCAGAAATGACTTTATACACTACCAGACTATTATATTGTATTTTCCTTTTACATTTTACCTTAGCCTTCCTTTGGAAAGCAAAAATTTACAATTATTAGACACCAGCAGAATGTAATGCATTTTCATTTTCGAAAAATGAAAAATGTTGAATATAATATAAAGTAACCTTCGGAAGGAAATAATTCCCAGTTTCTATTTATATAATATTGTTATGTTTCTGCCTTTCAATAACGTTTTGGTTTATTTCCTTTATAATAAACCGTTTCGAGTTCTTTTATTGCAATTAAAATAAACACAACACTTTAATGTATAAAACTTATTTATTAAGAACTTAGTCACTTTAACAACCGAAATTTACAGCTTCTATTTACAACTCACTATTGTAATAAACACACTTCAATGTGTATAGTAAACTTGACAAAGTCTGAACTAATACTGACTTTTGATGGTAGCCGCCGCAAGTATGTATACTGTAATTTAGCCAGCTAGAACATTCGAAATGTTTCTCGAAGGTTCGAGGCTTTACTATTCACCACTCTAACATCTACATAATTTACATAATTTCACCACTTATACTAAAGCTTTTCTAACGGTCATTTCTAGGGCTTTCTGTACATTGGGATTGAAGTGTACTAAATTATAACAATTTTTAATAACAATGTAAACTAATAAAATTACTTATGAATACAAAACAACTAATAAATAATAATACCAACTAATTCTTAAACAATAATTACAACTTATTCTTAACTAAAGTTACTTTCGTAACAATATATTGCCAAATCGCCTCAATAATGTTTAATGATAATAATGAGCACAAACAAAAACTTAAAATAAAAATGATCAATTATTTGATGAAAATGATTAAAAAAGGCGATCTCTCCCGGCAATTGGCGATGATCATAAATACAGAGGTTAAATTTGGAATCAGGAGGTCCTAAGATAAGAATCAGCTGAAATAATGAAAGGGTCCGATACTTTTTGTTTTGTTTTTGCAGAATAAAAAAAAATTGCCGCGAAGCGGATTAACAAACGAACCGAGATTGTTATATCAATTAAGAAAGTGATTTTAAGTCGATCGGCGTACTCAAAGTGGGTAGGTCCAATATTTTTATGCGTAGCAAACTGGAGCACGCAGTAAAATTTAACTTGATAAATTGTGATCTCGATTATCATCTGACTTTAGCCATTTAACTGCCTTTAAGAACAGGTGTAGGTGAATAAAATTCTGCTAATTAAAAATAATCTTCTAATTAATGTGAATGTATGTTATTGTTTACACGAATTAAAACAACATAAATTTGCTATTTAATTAAAAATTATCAAAACAATACACAGGTACATATCTACACGCAGCGTCAAAAGTAAGTCAACGGGTGTCATGCATAAAACGCGAGCTTGAACTCGGACTCGATTTTGTAAGTAAAAGGTGCTTGTCGTATGCATAATAAAATTTGATGTATTTGCTTTTACTCACTGCTCGCGTTTGATTTCGTCTTGCTCAGTTTGAACTAAGGCTGGAGGTCCACACCACGCGTTACTCGCTTTTTCGCAGCATACGCAGCTGTCAAAAAAGTAGAATCTGTGTTGTTATACGTAGTAAGTTACATGCACAAAAGCGTAGATGCCTTGAGGCGAAAAGTAGTTTTACTTTCTACTTTTGTAAGCGTCACAAGCAGCGTTCGAATAAATCAGCTGATTTTGACAAATAAAATTTTATTTTTACTTGTGCTGCTGCTGCATAAAAAGCGTTGCATGTAACTTGAAACGTAAAACGCAAGTAAGGTTATAAAAGCATGCGCTGCGTGGAGGCGAAAACGCGTGTTATGGACCTCCAGCTTAAGTTAGATGAGCTTGTGCTCATTTTCATATGCATAAAAACAACCAAGCGTCGAACTTTGCATACCACATCACATCTCTTCAATGAAGTGTGTATCACTTCGTGTTCAATGAATTCTAGCTTAGAAAGTGTATGAGGGAAGTTACAAAAATGAATTTCGTTCATCTTTTATAATGTTCTGATAAATTCTGTATCGGTCCCGTTATTTTTCATTTGCTACTTTGTTAAGTAGTTTTTTTTTAATAAGGAACAATCTAAAAATGTATCGCGAGTTAAACATATATTTTTTCAACTTATAACGAAAGTCTGGCCTGAATGTCCTGAAAATCTAACATTCTGAAATAACGCGAAAATCCAAAAAGTCTACCTGCTAACGAAGTAAGCGAGATTGTGTTTAGACTGTCTGCTGCCTGCTTACAATGTGTGTGAAGTAGTGTGCAAGACGCCTTCCCCTTGTCGACGAAGTTAGCGAGATTTGTATAGACCAATGGTTTTCAACCGGTGGGTCCCGACCCCCTGGGGGGTCGTGGCGACCTTTCTCGGGGGTCTCGGAGCTTATCTAAATAAAATACATCGATTTTTTTTTAATTTAATTTTTTTAATTTAAAAACTTTAAACAAATAATTTTAATTCAAAACATAAAATTACTTACATATATTTTTAATTAAATTTAAAACGTGGTTGCAATTGTGAAACGCAAACAATCAAATCATTTTCCTAATTTTTTTATTCCTTTTTTTTTTTGTTTTAATGTTTACCATTTGTGAAAAAGTCATTTCGCACAGACAAGATGTTGAAATTTGAAATAATATTGTAAGTGCTTTTTTACCGAGCTCATGGTATTCTACCTTCACTTTAACCAAAATGTAGAATTCTTTTGAGATAAATATTCCGTTTTGAGCATACTGTCCGCTGTTGGCAAGATCGGCGAACTCAACACAGTTATGAATGGATTTAATACCCATTATCTTCTTGCAGCTCTTTAAAAAAAAAATAGCGGTATAGTTTCTTTTTTAAAGCTTGCAGCGCTTCTTTCATGGTAGCAGTAAAATCGCTGGCTGTAGGAAATATCGCCCAAAGAAAAATGGCCCAAAAAAAAAATGAAAAATCGACCAAATGAAGAATCGCCCAAAAGAACATGAAAAATGACCCAAAAAGTTATATATGAAATTTTGCACAACAAAAACGAAAAAGGGCCCAAAAAAAAATGAAAAATTACCCAAAAAGCAAAAACGAATTTTTCCGAAAAAAAAATTAAAAATTACCCAATTTGCAAAAAAGTGGTTATTATTCATATAAATTTAGTTCCATACAAGTGTAAGTTTTATGTAAAAAATTGCATTCTATCTTCAACAGCTGCTCGGCAGTAAGGACAGTAATACCGGCTGCGCAAACTTCGCTAAGCTTCTCTGCATAGCCGGCCTTCGGCCGGGTGCAAGGATTTTCTCCTCTATGGTATAGCAAACACCGACTTGGCTAACTAAAGCGTCTCTGTATAGCCGGCCTTCGGCCGGGCGCAAGGATTTTCTCCTCTATGGTAGAACAAGTACCGGTTTCGCTAAGTAAATCTTCTAAAATCTGCCTTGTTTTCGAACGAAGGCCATATACGCAGAGAAGCTTTAGTTAGCGAAGCCGGTGTTTGTTATACCATAGAGGGGAAATCCTTGCGCCCGGCCGAAGGCCGGCTATACAGAGAAGCTTTAGTTAGCGAAGCCGGTGTTTGTTATACAATAGAGGAGAAAATCCTTGCGCCCGGCCGAAGGCCGGCTATACAGAGAAGCTTTAGTTAGCGAAGCCGGTGTTTGTTATACCATAGAGGAGAAAATCCATGCGCAGCCGGTATATATTATATCCCTGAGGAGAAAATCCTTGCGCCCAAAAGTGTTTTCGTTATATATTTAATATAAACACCCAGAGAAAAAACAACAAACTTATTTTTAAATAAATTACAATTATATTAAATAAAGATGGCCCGAAAAAATGGGCTATTTTTCATATAATATTTTTGGGTGATTTTTCATAACGAAAAATCACCCAATTTAAAAAACGAAAAATCACCCAATAATAACGAAAAAAAGCCCAAAAATTTTGGGTCACTTTTCATATGAATTAAGGCCCAATTTTACATGGAATTTTTTTGGGTGATTCTTAATTTTTTTTTTGGGCCATTTTTCTTTGGGCGATATTTCCTACAGCCAAAATCGCTCACCTATTCTTCGGATGAAATTTCTGTTGCAATACTTTCAAAGCTATTAAAAGAATCAAATTGTAGTTGTTGCAAAGATGTTGACCACATTTTAATTTTTAAAATAAATGCTTTGATTTTAACTTTGGCTGATATAAAGTTTTCGTCTCTCCCTTGAATACTCCCGTTTAAGATGTTGAAATGACGAAATATGTCTGCAATATTTGCTTATTTCAAAAGCCACTTGGTATTAGAAAACAAATTTTCATATTCGGATTTTCCTTCTTAAAAACACATGTTCAATTCCGATCTCAATTCAATCACTTTTGTCAGCATATTTCCTTTGGATAATCACGTCACCGCTGTGTGATATTGAATATTCTGTTAAAGAGCGCCCATGTCTTCACACACTGTTCGAAGCAACCTTGACTGTAAAGATTTTTTTTAATGTAATTTACAAATTTGATGACAGTATTAAGCACGTCGCTTAAATTTGACGGTAAGAACTTGGCTTGATGATGGAGAAAACAGTGCGTCCCCTTCGCATTCGATATCATTGTTTTAAGTCTTGCTACGAATCCACTTTTATTGCTAGGCATTGCCCTAGCACCGTCAGTGCATAAACCAACACAAAGTTCTCAAGTAAAGTTCAAATCTTCGGTGCCTTCTAGAACATATTCCATACAAACGCTCGCCAGTTGTATTTTTCGGTAAAGATTTGCAAAACAATATTTCTTCGGAAATAGTATCATGATTTTCAAACTGAATAAAGCACACAAACTGAACACAACCAGATATATCTGTTGATTCATCGAATTGTAATGAAAATAATGAGCTGTTTTCGACTTTTTTCTATTATTTGATCGCGAATATCATTAGCTAAATCGCTTAATCTGCGATATATTGTGTTATCAGAGAGGTTAATGTAATTTAATTTCTCGGTTTTTTTTCGCCTATAATTATCTCAACCATGTCTATGGCAGCTGGTAAAATAAGATTTTCCGCGATTGTGTGAGGTTATCCATTTTTACCCACGAGATATGCTACTTTTAAACTAGTTTAGAGACTTTTTCATTTATTTAAGTTGGCATACACGTATATATACTCTTTATGCCAGATGAATAAATCCAGTGTTTTGGAAAGAACAAAAGTTAAGTGGACTAAAAATTAATCATGTCTAAATTACGTTAATGAATAGCAAGCAATTAGTGTCATGGTTTTGCTTTACTTTCTTTGAATTTTCTTTTATTTTTGTAATAATATTTTCAAACTTTGAGAGCAAAAACGTTAAGGGGTCGCCAGATTTTTTGAAAATCATTTTGGGGCCGCGGCTTCAAAAAGGTTGAAAACCACTGGTATAGACTGTCTACTGCCTGCTTACAAAGTGTGTGAAGCAGTTTATATTTATATTTATTGAATGAACACTTCACTATCCCGCCTACTTTGTGTGCAAGTGGTAGGCGTTCACTCCACAAATGCGGCATTCGAAAAAGTGTACTAGGTTGTTATTCAGATGGTGTGCATTCTATCTTACTCGTGTTTATCACATCATCGCTTCTGTAATCGACAAATTCGCCCCTGGGAAGCTTTTGCTTTCTTTTGTGAGCTCTTGCTCAAATTTTGTTGAGCCTGCCTTATAGTTGACTCGCGTACACTAAAAAGGAATCATGGCTGAATATTTTGTGCCACAAAGAAATACAAAATGTTTTCAAGAGCGTCAAACAAATTTAGCAAGTGAGAATAAAAAAAAATTATACAGGTTTGTATTCTTAATTATTAATTTTTTTTTATATAATTAATAAGAAAATGATAAATACATAGTTTTGATGATAGTAGCATCTGCTGGTTGGCTCACTATTTTTATGAAGAGTCAAAAGAAACACGTGGTGGTGCCCTCAGCAACAGTGATAAAATTCGACTGTATTTAAGATTTTGTGCAGATCCTGGATTCCAAAATGGTATAGTCACAGATATTGGAGTCCATCAAACAGTTGTCATCATTGGTTCCAAGATAGAGATGAACTGTAAAAAAATAAACGGAGAGCAACATTTGAATTCGATAACGGTACTATTACCTTTTTTTTTATTATTAAGTTTTTTTGTTGAGGGACAAGAATTAGCACAAAGCAATTGGGACAAATCAGTTTCCCAATTTTTTATTCATGTCTATTTTATTTTTTATGCGACATTTTTTATATGTATTTTTCCCCGTTAATTCAATGCCAAATTTTTGCTTAATTTCTGTTACATACATATGTTTCTATTGTTTGTTTTTTTTTTTTTATTTTTAATGCTTGGTAATTGACCCTTTTCTAGTAAATATTTATTTTGTTTTATTTTTTCTACCAAAAATTTAGAAATGTCGTCAGTTTCTATTTCATTATTATTATTTGATTCTACTTCTACCTCACTTTCACTTGACGACATGTTTGCACTTCACTAACAATTTGACGTTTGTTTTCCTTTGCTCAAGTTATTGCAATTGGCTTGAACTCATTTTTATGCATACGAAATTGATCAAAAGCTCTTGCTGTTTGATCGAACTCGACTTACGAGCAATTGCTCACCTGCCTCAACTCAGCGCTTTTGCTCGTTTTTATTCATGAGACCCAACATCAGCGATAACTTTATACTTATTTTTACTGCAGTTGTGCTAACAGGACAAGTAGTATAATTTTCATTTTTGGCGCCTACAATCACTTTTTAATCGGAATCAACTACAATTTTTTTTACATAAATTGTGAGAAGTTTTTGATGGTAATAAATGAATTTATAAAGCTTTTACCGATGCTGACTTAATTTTGACGCTAATTGTATATTTATAATTATTTTCCCATCTGTTTAAATCTATATTGGCAAGTTCATTTGTTTGTTTCTGTTATATTGTTAACATATTAATATTTATATTAGATACATTTTGTTTATTTTCTCATTATATTTCTGGCAAATACTTTTAAGTTCATTATGCTCTATTTGTTTTTGTAGATGTGCTAATAACAACCAAAATAATTCAAGTGAAAAATACTTCAAACCCTTTCTGTATTTCACTTCTCTTCCAGTATCCTTTGTCCTAAATACATGCACACATGTATCCATGTAAATACATTTGTTTGTTGTACTTAACAAAAAGAGAAAGAAATAATTTGCAAGAACTGTTTATTATTAAACAAATACTTTGCACAAATTTACATTGGAATGTCTTCATTAGTTTGACCCATATTGTCTGCTCTTAGCCCCACCTTCACCCACTGTTGTTTAAGGTTTCTTAGAATCAATGATTGCATGCACTTTCACATGCGTGTATATGTTTCTTCATATCCCAACAAACACAAAGCCAAACCTTTAATATAAAATGACTTTATCATTTGATATCAAGCACAATTCTCAAACCTTTTTCAATGGTTTGATTTAAACATATAAGATTATATTTATATTAATTTCAATATAAATATTTGATAAGCAATGTTTTATTAATTTGCTATCAATTGTTGTTCTCAAATAAGAAAAAAGCTTGGAGACTTTTACCATGGCGACTTAAGTTTTACAAAAAAAAAGAAAAAAAAAAAAAAAAAAATACGTTTGTATAATTTGTAAGTTAAAAATTAATTACTGTGGGTAAGAATCCGGTTAAGAAAAAGTTAAAACGTGTATGTGAATAATTAATAAGTCTGTTGTATGATCCCTTAATTGCAAAATAAGCCACTGTAAAACAAGCATTTTGAATCATATTTCGTACAAACATTTTAGTTTTTAACTTTTGTTTTGTTTTCAGTGAAAACAGACGACGATAGTGGTGCGGCAATTTTGCTAGACGTTTGTTTAAAACGGAGGAGAAATATAAAATATAAAAGGAAAACATTTGAAGTACAGTAGCAAGCAATGCTACTTAGTCCTTGGCCATATTCTGAAACATTTGCTGCGAAACATTTGAGTTCAGCAGTTTTGGTGAATTTGGTTTTGAAAGAAAGAGAGAATATTATTAAAAGAAAGGTGAGAAGTCAACAAAAGTAAGTAAAGATAAACTTACTGTTTATTGTTGGTGTTTTGTTTGAGCTTTGATATTGTTACAAGTAAGACTTAGAGTGTTTATAATTCTTATTCGCTTTAGGGTTTTATTTGTTTAATATTTTTGGCTTTTCTAAAATCTTTGGAAAAGGTTTCCTGATGAGCTGGCCTAAGCAACCAATGAAATGCGCATAGAAGCTAGCTTTCCCTCAACAATAAATTTCCGTATCAAATATGAAAAATTGGGAATTAAGCACGTCATACGAAAATCGTATTAATAATAAAAGTTTTCTTGTATGGACACAAGCGCAGTTTCAAAAGAGAATTGAAGAAAGTTTCTGCAGCAAATGTTTCATAATATGGACGAGGATTTAAAAAAATTAAAACTAAAAAACCTTTTTAAGAAAACAAAAAAGATAAAAAACTTTCGCTTAAAACTTTTACTATCAAATAATAACGTCATTACACAATTTATATGGTATAAAAGCTAGAAAAAGTCCCATAACTGCCTAGGAGTCGACCCTAACCAGTGTTGCCACTTTGTGGGTAATTACCCGAATTCGGTATAATTTTTACTGTCGTGGGTAGAGCGTGGGTAATTTCTCTTAGGTGTAATTCAGGTGTTATTTGAAATTCTTACTTCAGATACCCAAATCAAATCAAGATTCGATTTCAGTGATTACATTTATTTCTTTTTAAATATTGTTGATAAAAAATGCACAGCCTTCTGAACCAAAGTCGCGGGTTCTTTTAAGGAAAAGACTTCAATCATTAAATATATAGTTTCAAAAGTTTGGTAATAAATTTCTATCGTAGTGATTTAGAACTTGGAGTTTATTCAAAGAAGTTATTCCAACATATAATTAATTTTATTTGTGTCTGGAAACTTTCAAATGCTTTAGTTTGAAGAATATTTAACGTCCTAAACAGTTGTTAAACTGAATTACGAAAGGGACAGTTGTACAAAACCCTGCAGGCATTTAGTTTACTAAATATGGTATAAAGGGTATTTTTTAAGACCATGCAACTTAAAATTATAGAAACACAAAATGAATTTTAATTACAAATTTATACACGGCGCTACCATTTGAAACTGATTTAAGCAAATAGGCATCACCGCGCCTGTCCTTGACGAAACGAAACACATCGCAGACTGCATGTCACGAATAAATTAACAATGTTGGCTTCCAATATGTCAATTGTTGCTGGCTTATCAGCATAAGCCAGTGACTTCACAGGCCCACGGAAAACCATCAAGAGGTGTCACATCGTACGGCCTTGAAGTCTAATTGACAGATTATTTTCTCTAATTCAACACATCGCCTTCATTTGTGAATAAATTGCGTCATTTATATCATAAAGTCTCCTGTTGCGAAAATTTTCAAAGTAAAGTTTGTTGTGTTTTTGCTTCTTTGTAAATGTCTTTTATTAAATAAAACTTAAATTTTATATCAGGTGTAATTTCATTTAAATCGGGTAATTTTGCTTCATCTCAAGTGTAATTTTTAATTTTGCTGCTGGTAATACTGCAAAGCATACTTGCCCTTACATGGGGTCTTCATCTGACAATTTTTTTGTCTTAATAGACGTCAAACTTCATATAAAAAAAAAACGCTGACAAAAAATTAAAGCTTTTTTTATATAGACGTTTGGTATCACAAAAAAATTGTTAGGTGTCCTTACACAAATATAAATAAAATTATTTTATAAATTTTCATATTAATTCGAAAGTGAATTCTAAGTCAAAATACAATTTTAAAAGCTTTTATACTTTAATAGTCTTATTCCTTCAATATTTTCTATGCACTATCAGAATATTCGTTTGTACATTTCTGTTACGAAGCTTTCTTTAGCTATCCTTTGGCTAGCAATGAAGTTATTTGTACAGAAAATGTATACAACTCTTAGATACCAGCAGAATGTAATGCATTTTCTGGCACGCTACGGCCTTCGTCAGCATTCTTTGTATCTTATAACTGGATGCATTACATTCTGCTAATCTATATGAAAACAAAATTTCGAAATTTTGATAAAAAATCATTTTTTTTACCTGAAAACAAAACGACTGAGCATATTAGAGAAGCCTAACTAAAAAGAAATTTTATTGCGGAATTTTTTAATTATTCATTTTTTTTAAGAATTAAATGAATAAATTAAAAGTAAAAAAACCTTTTTAAAAAACAAGCTTTTATTTGAATGCGCTAAAAAGAAAAAAAAAAATAATTTTTTGCCTTAAAACTTATTATCAACTTATAACGTAATCACACAATTTATATGATATAAAAGCTTGTCACGAGATTTACTTAGTTTGAAAATTTTAATAGTTTAACTGCCTGTTTTTAGAAAACGTAAACAAGTGAGTGAGTGAGAAATTATATTGAAAACAACAATAAAAAACGAAAATTTGTTTTTGTTTTTGTTTTCAATATAATTTCTCACTCACTCACTTGTTTACGTTTTCTAAAAACAGGCAGTAAATCAAGTTATTAATTTACTTGTTTTTCTGTACAAGTAAATCTCGCGACAAGTTTTTATATCTTATAAATTTTTAGCGCATTTAAATAAAAGCTACTTTTTAAAAAAGAATTTTAATATTAATTTTTTTAAAACTCGCAAACATCAGCCATATTATATCTAAAAATAACTAGTTCGCCATATTGTGTGTGACCGCCATATTGGTTTTATAGAGACCCCTTTATTTTTTCGAGATGTTCATAGCAAATCCTTTCATTTGATACCCATATTGTAGAAGTTCATTAAAAATAACTAGTCCTTAATGTTGTGCATGACGTCATATTGGATATAGAACGACGTCACACACCATGCATTGTCATCCAAACTGAACGTGTATACAAAATTTCAGCTCAATCTGATGAAGATAACTGCTTCAAAAATGAGTTGCAAGCTTTCATCCGAACAAACATACATATTACATACATACATTGTAAGTTAAATAAAAGCTTTTAATAATTAGTATTGTGGTTATTTTGTTGAACTATTTATGGTTTTTAATCCAAATTTTTAATATTTTTAATTAGGCTTAAGTTCATGAAATTTAATTTTCATTAAATTATTTTTATGAAGAAAGGAATTTTACAACATGAAAATTAATTACAATTGTTATTGATAATCTTTCATACTTGACGTGGCTCGGGCTCGAACCCTGGCCGGCAGGTTACCATGACATGTTTCGATCGCAACCACTCGATCTCCTCAGATGGATTTGCCGTCTTACACTCGCAGCCATCGACGACTGCTGACGTCAATAGTCAAACATCAATCCTTAAACCAAATTGTATTTAAACATTTGGTAGATCGAAATTTGCTTTCCTGAATGATTATCCGTCTTAATTGATTTTACATGTTTTTTCCTTACTTCTGTTTTTTCGTACTTTTGTCAAGAATTTTTCTTGAAGTCCAAGTACATTTTTTTGTTTTTCCATTTTGTCTTTCTCTTTTCTGTTGACCTTTTTCAGCACAACTTGAAGGACAAATGTACACATAGAGCTCGTGCCTTAGCTTTAACAATAATTAGTATTGTGGTTATTTTGTTGAACTATTTATGGTTTTTAATCCAAATTTTTAATATTTTTAATTAGGCTTAAGTTCATGAAATTTAATTTTCATTAAATTATTTTTATGAAGAAAGGAATTTTACAACATGAAAATTAATTACAATTGTTATTGATAATCTTTCATACTTGACGTGGCTCGGGCTCGAACCCTGGCCGGCAGGTTACCATGACATGTTTCGATCGCAACCACTCGATCTCCTCAGATGGATTTGCCGTCTTACACTCGCAGCCATCGACGACTGCTGACGTCAATAGTCAAACATCAATCCTTAAACCAAATTGTATTTAAACATTTGGTAGATCGAAAAGAGAAAGACAAAATGGAAAAACAAAAAAATGTACTTGGACTTCAAGAAAAATTCTTGACAAAAAGTACGAAAAAACAGAAGTAAGGAAAAAACATGTAAAATCAATTAAGACGGATAATCATTCAGGAAAGCAAATTTCGATCTACCAAATGTTTAAATACAATTTGGTTTAAGGATTGATGTTTGACTATTGACGTCAGCAGTCGTCGATGGCTGCGAGTGTAAGACGGCAAATCCATCTGAGGAGATCGAGTGGTTGCGATCGAAACATGTCATGGTAACCTGCCGGCCAGGGTTCGAGCCCGAGCCACGTCAAGTATGAAAGATTATCAATAACAATTGTAATTAATTTTCATGTTGTAAAATTCCTTTCTTCATAAAAATAATTTAATGAAAATTAAATTTCATGAACTTAAGCCTAATTAAAAATATTAAAAATTTGGATTAAAAACCATAAATAGTTCAACAAAATAACCACAATACTAATTATTGTTAAAGCTAAGGCACGAGCTCTATGTGTACATTTGTCCTTCAAGTTGTGCTGAAAAAGGTCAACAGAAAAGAGAAAGACAAAATGGAAAAACAAAAAAATGTACTTGGACTTCAAGAAAAATTCTTGACAAAAGTACGAAAAAACAGAAGTAAGGAAAAAACATGTAAAATCAATTAAGACGGATAATCATTCAGGAAAGCAAATTTCGATCTACCAAATGTTTAAATACAATTTGGTTTAAGGATTGATGTTTGACTATTGACGTCAGCAGTCGTCGATGGCTGCGAGTGTAAGACGGCAAATCCATCTGAGGAGATCGAGTGGTTGCGATCGAAACATGTCATGGTAACCTGCCGGCCAGGGTTCGAGCCCGAGCCACGTCAAGTATGAAAGATTATCAATAACAATTGTAATTAATTTTCATGTTGTAAAATTCCTTTCTTCATAAAAATAATTTAATGAAAATTAAATTTCATGAACTTAAGCCTAATTAAAAATATTAAAAAAAAGCTTTTAATTTTAAAATATATAAAATACTTTGTGATTTTTTAAAATTTTTTCCTATTTTAATATTATCATCATTTCTCTTCGATTAAAGTTTTTTTAAGGTTAATCCTTAATATTCCTAATGTGACATATTAAAAGTAAACTTCAGTTTTTATATTAAATGATATTACACATTAAAAATAAATATAACTTCCTGAAAAATCGAACAAAATAATAGTGCCTGTGGCCATGGGTACTTTTACACATGAAGATCTCAGAGGTGACATTTACTCAAATTTAGCTTAACTCAATGAATGTTACACATTGTATTATAATTTACATTTAAGAATAACGTTTTAAAGCATAAGTCGAAAATAATTGAATTTCCTAATTGAAAAATAATCACCCCTATCGTGAATAACAGGTGGAATTTTTATTCCCATGAAATTTTCATTCCCCTCGAAGGGAAAAAGCAATCGTGAATCTCATGTGAAAAATTGTTCACGCTATCAGTTCCAGTGAATGTAAAAAAAAAGAAGAAAGATCAAAAAAATCAAAAATCAATGAAATATTTGTTCACAAATATACAACCATATATTTTAAAGAAAAGTTAAAATAATAAAGCAAAATATTTAGTATTCGAGAGATAGTTTGATCACAACGTTAGTTTTTTGCACTTTTTAAATTTAATGTAGTAAATTATTTTCCAAAATTCTGCCACCAAGTCAATCGAAAGCTTCACAAATCCGCAGGCAATCGTCCTGCTGTTTTGCATTTTGTTGAGCAATATATCGGCTTGTGCCTTATTAACTTTATTAACCCTTAATATTCGATTTTTGTGAGGAGCTACTTACATACATGTTCTGTTCCCTAGCAAAAATAAAGTGAGAAAATCTAAGGGAAATGTGAACAAATTACGAGGGAAAAAAGGTTTCACGATAAGTGGAATTTTTTCCAGTGAAAATTTTTTCACGTTATTATTCTCCTTTGAATTACCTTTTTTCATGGGAGTTTTTGATGATCTCAAATATGTGCGTTTAAAATTTAAAAATTCAATTATGAAATATTTTCGATTTTGTTTTTGCTTTCAATATAATTTTTGGCGTTGCGTTTGCGTTTTATAAACTTAGGGCCTTAATTTCAAATTATTTTCAAATTGGAATCAAATAACGGTGTTTGTTGGGATGTCTGTATGTAATTGCAATGGATAGCAATTACTTTGTGTGTAGCCAAGGTAGCCAACAAATACACCAACACATTTATAACAACTATGAAACTACCTTTGTTGTTGTTGTATGTAGCTATTGCATTTAAGTTGAGGAGCTATAGATTTGATTTGATTCGATTTCGTATGGAAATCATTTATGTGAATATGAAGTGGTGTGTGCTTTAAACACACAATCTTATATGCATGTGCACAATCTGACATGTTCATATAAAAGAAAATAAAAAATTAGATTGAGAAGCACACACACCACACGCAAGTAAGTACCCTGCAAATAAAATTGGACCACCTGACCCATTTTGATAAAATGGACTACTCCATGGACTAGTCCGATGTAATGCAAGCATGGACCATGCCATTGTTAAAAAGTGTTTGTAGTGAGACGACATGTCTTCGTTTTTTAACGACATGCTTTCGTGTTTAAACGACTTCAAAACTAATCCTCTTGAGTATACCATGGAGTAGTTTTAAAACTACTCCTTACGGGTCCAAAGGTGGGTTATATACCATGGAGTAGTTTTAAAACTACTCCTTAGTGGTCCAAAGGTGGGTTATATGGTCCTCTCCTAGGACATCGTAATGTTAAATAGACCAGGTTTTTTCCATACGTTTGGGTTACTTGTGGACTAGTCCTGGTCCCTTGTGGACTACTCTTTACACGCGTGTTTGGACTGGTCCTATTATTTGCAGGGTATACGTTGTTCAATATGAACATTGTATGACGGCAGTCCAAAGATTTGCAAAAACCATATTACAGGGTAACAAATGGTCAAGGAACCCTTCAGGAATATCAATCGACTTCTTATCAATTTTAAAAGCAAATTTCATTCAATTTTCATCAAATGTCGTAATAAAAAGAACAGTTTCAACGATTACTATTACCGACATACCGTTCTAATAAATTTCTTATACAGATTTTTTATGATTGTTTCATATTTGCTAATAAGTCCGAAAAACATTTTACATCTTTTCTACAGCTTAACATCTACATCTATAAATTCTAAAAGGTTAATTAGGCTAATTAGTAATTTCCAGTTAGGGTTTTTAATTTCCGTACATTTTCTTAATTTTCAAAAACGATTTTTTTTAATATCGAAAAAATCCTTAAGTGAAAACCTTTAAGGTATATACGATTTATCCTGCTTAATATATCCAGTCCGAATGAATTTTAAAGTAATTTTCGTTAGATTTTTCTAGAACAAGATAACAAATCAAATGTAAAAAGTCATAATGAATTTTAAAGTCTGTTTCGTTTACGCTCGTAAAAAAATCACAGCGAAAGTCCAGTCTTATTGTATTTAGTTGCTTATATTCTTTGAGATCTCTTTCACTAATTTATCTGCTAGTGCCCAGTCAAAAATGGAATTTACCGGTAAGCAGTTCTTTAAGGGAGAGATGCAAAATTCCCCCTACAAACTTGCTGACAAGACGCATGATTTTTATATGGCGAATTCCCACTTGGATGTGCTACTTTTTTTTTGTTTCTGCTTAGAAACAATTAATGACTAATTCCGTAATAAAAATATGTAATTTCAAGCATCTCTTGAGTTCGGTAAATTTTCGGTAATAATCGTAATCGTTTAAATATTAAAATCATGTAAGGGATTAACAGAAGCACTTTGAACTTTGTTTGTAAATTTCTTTTATTAATTTAACACCTGAACTGGCTGGTTCATGTCGGTCCATGTAACTTTGTGCACAAGGTACGGGTCGGTATATACGTTTCTGTTTTCATAAGGACGAAGTATATTGGAAATAATGAGAATTGCTTCTTATTTTCACATGGCCCCCATACGAAACTTCTATCCGGAATAGTCTTATGACGTTATTTATTGCAACATAAATGATCTTACCAAAAATTTTTAAAGCGGTCTATATTTGACCAAAGCTCCCATAGTCTGGGATCACACTATGAAAGTTTTCTTTCAGAAAGTCTGACTTTATTGGTGAGAGGGGAAGAGGACATGCTATTATTCTCTCCGCTCTCACCAATAAACTCAGACTTTCTGAAAGAAACTTTCATAGTGTGAACCCAGACATACAAATGCCACTCTTGAAAAAACTTTTGAGTACCATGATTTCCTTATAAATATTGGTATTGGATTAAAATTTGGCAACGACAACTTTTATAATAGTTTCTATGTTATGACAGAATATTGTTCTGGAAGTTACAAAATTATCCATTGGTCCCCTCTCCCAAATACAACTAAGTCAAACAAATTTCATATTGGTGTTGCTATTTAAATAACCAGGCCTCTTCTAAAAATCACTTTATTCCAAATCACGTGATTTTAAATCACATTTTGGTGTTCGGTTTTTGTGATTTTCAATTGCCGAAAGCACACCAGGAAACACAAAAATAATGAGATTTTCAGAGCACCACAAATTACACGTGGATTCTAAAAGCGCGTTATTTGAAATCACGTGATTTAAAGAACAGGCCTCAAACCTAAAATCCCAAAATTGTTTCCAAATACGTTACAATCTTGAAGATGTATCATTAAATGCTGTAGTGTAGAGAATAAAATGGTCGGGGCTTGACCGACTATACTTTTTACATATCGCAAACTCAAACCTTAAATTTAGCTGAATCAGTTCTACTTAAATTTAGATTGTGTATATTGTAGTGCACTATTCTAATAACAATTTTCAGATTACCCTCGTACATGCTTTGTAGAAATATGTATGTTTTATGTTAAAAGAAATAAAACGTTGTCTGAAACAGAATATTCACAAAGATCTTTTTTGACCAGACATCCAAAGTTTCCGGTAATTTTACAAAGTTTGGGACAATTTGAGTTATTTTGTAAATTTTTTCTTTTTGCCTTACGAGATTTTTTATATAAAATCTATTGAATTGTCATTGATAATCCTTCATTCTCGACGTGGCTCGGGCTCGAACCCTGGCCGGCAGGTTACCATGACATGTTTCGATCGCAACCACTCGATCTCCTCAGATGGATGTGCCGTCTTTCACTCGCAGCCATCGACGACTGCTGACGTCAATAGTCAAACATCAATCCTTAAACCAAATTGTATTTTAACATTTGGTAGATCGAAATTTGCTTTCCTGAATGATTATCCATCTTAATTGATTTTACATGTTTTTTCCTTACTTCTGTCTTCTCGTACTTTTGTCAAGAATTTTTCTTGAAGTCCAAGTACATTTTTTGTTTTTTCATTTTGTCTTTCTCTTTTCTGTTGACCTTTTTCAGCACAACTTGAAGGACAAATGTACACATAGAGCTCGTGCCTTAGCTTTAACAATAATTAGTATTGTGGTTATTTTGTTGAACTATTTATGGTTTTTAATCCAAATTCTTTAATATTTTTATTTAGGCTTAAGTTCATGAAATTTAATTTTCATTAAATTATTCTAATGAAGAAAGGAATTTTACAACATGAAAATTAATCAAAATTGTCATTGATAATCCTTCATTCTCGACGTGGCTCGGGCTCGAACCCTGGCCGGCAGGTTACCATGACATGTTTCGATCGCAACCACTCGATCTCCTCAGATGGATTTGCCGTCTTACACTCGCAGCCATCGACGACTGCTGACGTCAATAGTCAAACATCAATCGGGTTCGAGCCCGAGCCACGTCGAGAATGAAGGATTATCAATGACAATTTTGATTAATTTTCATGTTGTAAAATTCCTTTCTTCATAAGAATAATTTAATGAAAATTAAATTTCACGAACTTAAGCCTAATTAAAAATATTAAAGAATTTGGATTAAAAACCATAAATAGTTCAACAAAATAACCACAATACTAATTATCTATTGAATTTTCAAAAATTTGTATGAATTTGTATTTTAAGTGAGGTGAGGTGAAGTTTTTTTTTTTTTTTTTTTTTTTTTTTTTTTTTTTTTTTTTGGCAAAATAAGGGGTTAATAGATTAGATAGTAATTTTTTTATTAAAGTTTCGTTAAAATTATATCTTACATTAGCTCAAAACATATTTTATGTGTTTATTTATTATTAATTAAGCCGATTTAATAAAGAAAAACTTAAAGTACGATTACCTAAACAGAAACACTTTCCTTCGAATCTTTTCAATCGGAGCAATTCCGATCCAGTTGCCTTTTATAAAGCCCGAATCAAAATAATTCGCTGCTGTATCGATTTCATTCAGAAATTTATATTTAACACAAGTCTTCTTCATAACCCTTAATTATGCTAAAATCTATTAAATCACACTCAGCCAAAAACGAAGTCAAACCTATTTGATATCAAGCACTCTCAACTGCACAAAAGATCCTCTGGGTCGTGGTGCTCATGGCCTTCACTTACATACAAGCAAGAACAACGTTAAACGGCAAAGTGAAATATTATAAGTTTTTTATCCGAATGAGTCAACCCTGGAAATAAGGAGGAATATTTTGGCTTTTCAAGAATATCAGGACGGAGAGAACACTTTTTTTTTATCTTTCAGCAGCAGTAATGGTGCCGAAAGCTTAACTTTCAGATTATTTTAGCGAACAATTAATTAAAATTAAAAGAGATTTGAGTTGACATAACAAAAATCAGTTTACATTTATGTTCCACACTGTATAATAATTCGCATTTGAGAATAACGTTTAACGCAAGTTGAAAATAAATGAATTATTTTGAAATAATTTTAAATTAAACCTCCGTGCGAACTTAATCATAAGCCGTCACCGCTGAAAAATTAATCAAAATCGTTAATTTTTTCATAAACCAGTTCACAAATCAAATCTCTAACACCCGCCAAAATTTTATTTGCCCCACTGTTTTTTCAGGTTTTATGTTTGATTAGAAAATTAAACCAGGGGGCAAATTATGGCAGTCGTGATTGAATACTTTTTCGATTCGAACGCAATTTTATTTCAGTCAATATTTAACGAATCGAAATTATTTTTTCAGTGTTGTGAAATCTCAAATAAATGCTTTACAACAAAAAAGTTATTTCGATCCGTTTAGTATGGACAGAAAGAATAAGAAATAAAATTGCTTTCGTATCGAAAAAGAATTCGATCACGACTGCCATAATTTGCCCCCAGGTTGTTAATAAAGTTTTTTGTCCCTCCTGAGCTTTTATTAATTTTGAGTGGTGACTCTGCTTATGATTTAGTGTGCGATATGTATGAATAAATGTCTTAATGTTTGTATGAATGTATGTTTGTAATGGCATCCATATCAGTGTATATAATATTTGTTCAGTATGCTTGATTTGTTAAATAAATTTGCTTTGATTTTAAATTAACAATTTTCTATTATTTGTGGGTGAGATTTGATCAAAATAACAACAACAACAAATACACTAATACAAAATAATATGGTTCAATTATTTTTGAAAATTTCGAAAATAAAGTTTATATTTGAATACTCAAGTTGACACATTGTACAGTGGTTTTGGCAGAGGAGTTTTAGTAAATAATCAACATCATAATTTTTTATTTTTCTTTTTCGTTGTATTTGCTGACATTGCGTCTTAAAAACGCTAAGGACTAGTCAAGATTTAGGTTAGGTAAGTTCTTATTTACTGTTTTGCTATTTATAAACTATTTTTCCTTGCTTTTCTTGATAACACTGGTTCATAAATTTTCAACTTTTTGCCACAACCTTAAAAATGGGATGTTTTCTAAGATAAATTAGGGCTGCTTAACTCGAATATGGCATTCATTTATTTTTCTCAAAAAGCGTTTTCGAGATGTACGCGAAAACCCAGTTTTTTGCAGTTTGTAAGGCTGTCTCCAAAAAATTCGAGAACTTATTTTTTTGAGTTACGCAAATTTTACATTGTTACAAATTGATATTTTTGCTCTCTCAACATATATTTATACTGTGTTTTTCGGATAAAAATTCACTGAGTTACACGCCTTTAGATATAAAAAAACTGATTTTTTCTACGTTTTTTCCAACCCATATCTTAAAGACAATTTTGTTTGTTTTCAATAAACAGCAACAGAATTAAAAAAATTACTTTCTTACTAATGAATCCTTCTAAAATATACAGCATTAAGCTTTTCACTTAAGGACTATAAAGGAGATATAATGAAATCACCAAAATAAATAGATGTTTTGTAATTAGATATTTACATTAACACTCGTACCACGTACCACAGTTTGTTTGTATTTTCTATTCAGTCTATCAGTCTTTCTATAATATTTTATAACATAATTTTAAATTTCACCCCTCCCCAATACCAGGTTGAATGCAGACACATGCATTGAATGTATCCTGGCTGGCCTCTTTGTAAAATGCATAATTGGCAGTTACAGCATATTTTTATTCCTTATTCTGGTTGTTGCTGCTGTTGTTGTTATGTATATATTTCTTTTTTTTTGTTCTATTTTGTGAAAATTGTATTTTAATACACAAAAGGGCAGAAATTAAGTTAAAGACAGACATACAGACAGACAGACAGACAAACGCTCTACTTCCACAACGTTTTACAAGCAATCAGCCAATAAAAATATTTCTAAGGATGTTCTTCATTGATGTCATGCACTAGGGTGACTGTAAGTTTATTTATGAAAATATTCAAACAATCTATACGTAATATAGATTTTGGATATACATATGCATGTGTGTATGTACGTAAGTACCCAGCGGGAAAAAGAAGGAGTACGGAGGCCTTCCAGAAGGCCTCTGTACCCCTTCTTTTGGATAAACAAGCCCTTCTCGCTCCATTCCATACTCATATCTTTTTTACACACGTTGTCATTGCGGAGAAGGCCTTCCGCTTTCCTTTCTTCCCCAGAGCTTCTTAAAGGCCTTCAAATAAATGGCTTTTAGAAGGCTTTCCAGAGAATGACTGTCAAAAGGCCTTAGCAAAAAGGTTATCTTGAAGGGTTTTTAAGAAAGGTATGGTAAAAGGCCTTTCAATTAATGGCTCTTAAAAGGCCTTTCAGACCATCCTTATACAAATGCATTAAAGGTCATATTGAAGGGCTATCAGTCTAAAACATTAAGGAATATTTCCTTACAAATGAAATTAGAAGACTGAAAAGGTTTCATGTACATATTAGATGTGATACCTATTTTTTTATTGAAATAATTAAATTTGCTAAATATTGTAAAATAGATTGCAAATAAAAGTTTATAATAAAATAAAACTTTTAAGCACAAGTACCTATCTTCCTTAATGAACAAAACTCAACTAAAATGATTTACATTATTGTTTTTATTTTGTATTTTAATATGCATCTACTTTGTTACTTTGTTTTTATAACGGGATCTAAATTCTTTAGCTTTGGCGAAAAAAAAACAAAACAAAAAATTTTACTCTTTCTCTTTTCAACTTCAACGAAAATGATTTACAACATATGTATGTTACTTTGTTTTTGTAAAGGGATCTGAACTCTTTTGCTCTTGCTTGTGCAAAAAAACAAAACAAAAAATGTTACTCCTTCTTTTCTCGCTTCTTTTATACCAAAGAGCCGAGGCCTTCTATAAGGCATTCCTTAGCAGTTACGTAAGAATAGTAATTAAATCAAAAAATTTTTTACGCAGGCCTTTAAGAAGGCCTGAAGTAAGAAGGTCTTCTGAGTTTTCCCGCTGGGTATGTATGCTCATGTGTATGGCTGCATGCAAGTGTAAATGAGTGTGTATGGGTGTTGTTTGTTTCTGTTTAACAAATGAAGTTTATTACATTTTTATTATCTCTTCCTGACAACACATCATTTGTCATTGAAATATGTGTATGCAATCCGAGATAATCTTAAATGCAAACAACACTCGCTTTCCTCTGGCTTCCTCCACCACCACCTCTGTATATTCATCCTTATCCTATTTCTCATTCACTAACGTTCATGTATTTATCATTAGTCAATAATACAACAAAAAATATATCGATAATACAAAAATATAGAAAAAACAAATGAGAAGGCTAGGCCGAATCTATAATGCCCTCCACTATTCGCTCAAATACAACGGTGAAAAATTATAAAACTTTGATAATAAACTGCAAGTGCACGGCAAAAAAAAAAAAACTAAACTGGCAATATGCTTTATTGCTTAAAGGGCCAATGTCATAATATTTACTTTTAAGAAAATTTAAATTAAATTGTTTTTATTGAAGAGTTCTTGCTGAAATTTGCTAGCAAAACCCTTATGAAGCTGTTCTGAGCTAAAAACATTGGCTGTTTCATCAAAAAAAAAAAAAAAAAAGATGTTAAAAGGAAACACCTAATGCCACGATTAACTCAAAACAGAAAAATATTGACATTGGCCCTATAAGCACCAAGCCACAGTATTGGGAATTAAGCACGACAAACAAAATCTTGTAAATAAAAATTTTGTATTCCCAAAAAATTACTTTGATAACACAATGGGAATATTTCAGTATTAAGCTATGTTTACACCTATCAAATATTTGACTTCCTACACGTAGCCACTAGTTTTATTAAAAAATTGTTTGCTTTTGCAAAACGGTTGCTAGATCAAACATCATTAAACAGTTTTTTTTTATTACATTATACAATTATCTTCTAAGAGCCAGTTTTTGACATAAAGATCAGCGATTAAATTAGAACTAATCTTTGAAATTCGTTTTTGGGTAGTCGATTATTTCATTTTGTTGGCAAGTTTAAATGCCCAAAGTTGGTGGTTTAAACTTGCGACAGAACTTTCAAAAGTACGAACAGCTTATAAAAGGAAATATTTTTTATTTTTTTTTTATTTAAAGTTTTATTAAATATTCCACCCTCAAGCTTAAATAATTAAAAGTAATTATAAAATAAAGCTCCAATAAGAATAAATATATATTTATAAACATATAATATTATATAACACAATACAAAATTCTCGCCTTTTCTTCTTCTTTTTCAAGTTAAGAACAGTAATTTGATGACAATTTTTGGTATTTGTTTTAAACTGCCATACTTATACATAAAAGTATTGTCAATTCATACGGCAATGCTAAAAGCTTTAATCTTTCACTCAAAAACGCCACAGAGGATTAAGGCTAGATTAATTTTATTATAAGATTAACAAATCTTACTATTGATCCTGGTTTAAGCTCTAAGTAAAAAACCCGCTCTAACAAATAAAGTTTAGTAAATCAATAAAAATTGTTAAAAGTAATGCTAAGTTTCATTAAATTGAACATTCCTTTACGGCCAATTTCACCAAGTTTTGTTGTAGTTAACTATCAGTTATAACTGTCAAAAACATATTGTTACCTGGAAGTTAAAGTAATAGTTAGTTTTAACTGAATTGATCGTAAAAAGTTTTAAAACTAAATTTTTATTTGTATAGGGACTGGATACTTCGAATTTCTGCTATCAAGTATTTTTGGTATCAAATAAGTATTTGGGCTTAATATTGTTGCTTTAACTCATGCCGTATGGTTGGTTTAATGCCAACAGTCCTATCCCGGGGACTGATTTCGCCCACTTTAAATACCAAACAAGTCTTTTAATCTTCCTATTTAGTATAAAATTCAGAATTAGATATTCCTTTTTAAAAGGTTTCGTACAAACTAATGAATATAAGGTGTTGTTTCTTTACTCTCGTGGGATCCCGAGGGATCCCAACTTGCACGAAAGGCCTTCTCGTATATTTCACTTCTGTAAATGAAAGTAGTTTTGAGGGAATAAAACCCTTCTTTTTCTTCTTCTTCCACTAAAAATCCAAAAATTTTCTTCGTCCAAAACGAGTAAATAACAAACAGTTTAACTATACACACAGGAAAAAAATTGTTTCAATGAAAAAATTTGTAATATTAATTAAAAAAATATTATTTAAATTTGAACCAATAAACAAATTAATTGAATAATTACGTAATTATTGAATTTAACAACATTTTCTGCAGAAATGTTGTAAATATTAGTAAACGATTAATTCACTTGATTTAATTGTTAATTAAAACTGATTTTATTTCATATTAATGGTTTAATTGAGAAAAAAAAATTGGCGAAAGTTTTTTTCTGTGTACATACCCTGCGGGAAATTTGTGTCAATTGGTCCCACGGACTGGTCCTGGTTGTGAAAATAGAACAGGTACAAAAAGAAAGAACTCATGACCAGTGAAAGGAGAACCAATCATGTAACTTTCTTAAAGTAAATTTTATTGCGGAATTTCGGTTTTTTTTTAGTTTTTCAATAAGCTAAACCGTTTTTGAGTTGCGCGAACATATGTTGTGCAACATCCTTAATTTTCGAAATAACGGTATATCTCGAAAACCAAAGCTAACCTAAAAAAACGGCTAGCACCATTGGATTCAGCGACCCCGAATTAGGTTAAAAATCTTTCGTTCGTATCATACTAAAATATTAAACAGCAAATACTTTAATCTATCTATAGAATATATAATTTCTTAGTATGTCAGGATGTTTGCATGTATGTCCTATTCTTTCCGCAACTTTCTGAAGCCATCTGATGACATAGGAAGCTGAAATTTGGCACATTTGAAGTACTTTCTCTGCGGAAGATCGTAACGAAGCCATATTTTTGATTTTCAGCTTTTCAACTAGTATAACTATAAAGATCTGATAGAAAATATGTTTTTTTTTAATAATATGGGGAACTTTGCGCCCCACCCGGCACGACTAGGCACCGTTGGATTGACCTGAAAAATTAGATCATGATTTCTTACACCAAACCTCATATTTTAAGCAGCGCAAACAATTAAATTAAAAAAAAAAAAATGCGACCAGTCTAATGTATATGCTGGAACATTTTCTCTCAGAAATTAAATCGGCCTTAGAAATTCTACTTGGTGTCAATAATTAGTTTTTTCCGTTCCCGTACTTTTGCCTTTTTATTAGAGAAATTTATTTATTTTTTTTTTTTACTGTTAGGACTAGCACTCAGGGGATGACCCCTACTAATGCATTGCATTGTGTTGGAACTAGGAAAATAGGTTGTTGGAAGGAGGATAGAGGGAGTAGTGTTTGTGAACATTCGATTTGAACTTAGCATGTTGTAAGTGAGAGGGAAGACTTCTGCAGGAAGGTTATTCCACAAACGAACAGTCCGAAAACAACGAATTCTCTCTGTAATGCGTTGTGGTTCACCTACCATTCGACCACATAAGGATGGGCTCTTGAACAAACGTACGGGTTTCGGGAACCAGATCCCTAATTTCATCGGAACACATCCCATTGTAGTAACGATAAAACAAGCAAATGCAACCCACATTGCGACGGTGCTCAAGGGAGTCAATAGGTTTGAAATAACCAAGCAACGTATAGAGTACATTGGTAGTCATGAGTTTAACAGTTTGCCGATATTTTTAAAAACTGAAAACAGAATTTCCAATTTTAAAAGATATTTAAAAAATTTTTTATTGCAACAAGTTGAAGAATTTGTAACACGATGAAATCTACTTCATAAAATAATCAAAAATTTTTTTTTTCTTTTTCTTTAGTTATTAATTAATTTTTTTTTTTTTTTTTTTGAACTAAATAATTGTACGTATTACTTTACAATGTTATAATGCTAATTTTTATGCAATTACGTTTGTTTATTTAATTACTCACTCGAAAATTACTGTTTTTTTTTGCCAACTTGCTTCAACAATGCCTTTTAGGCGCTGAAGCTCAAAATTGTAAAATTGTTATGAGTTATGCACGCGGTAGAAACGCTCCAAAATAGACTTTGAGGCACCGGCCCACACATGAGAGTTGTATTCCATACGCGGTCGGATATAGGTGGTATAAATAGTAAGGAGATCAGATGGAGTGAGGTATATCTTACACCGTCTTAGAAAACCGAGGCACTTGAATGCTTCTTTCGACACCTTGAATATATGTTCTGTCCATCGGACATCACATTGTATCCTAATGCTCAAACCATCAAGAGATTCTGACTCCTCAATAATTATACCACCCATATATACAGATAGGGCACCCCGGTTTGTCGCGCGTTTATGCGTCAGAACGCAACATTCGGTTTTTCGGGCATTATCGACCCTATTCGCACGACCCCATTCCGAGACTATGTCAAGGTCTCAGCCAAGCGTATCATTCATATTCTGCCTCATAGCACCGACATCGGATACGCTTGGTCTTGCTCACGTTTTCACGAGCTTTAGCCAAAAAGTAAACAAAAAGAAAGTTCTGATATTTAAACTTAATTATTAAGGTCCAAATACACTGATCAAAATACTCATCAAGCATTGTTGTAGTATTTGTGAAAGTGTGTTTGTGTTTGTCACACCGATGATGCTGGATGAAAAATCAAAAAATTTTGATATGAAGGCGAATATTACGTCCAGCACACGTATGAACACTAGTGAATTCGCCTGCCGGACAAGCATTTGGCAAGTGTATTTGGCCCTTTAAGCGTCAAATTGTGGTTTGTGACTTGTAACAAGACAAGCAACGTTTAAACGGGAGTACCGATTGTCGAAGTGGGAGAAGTACGAATATTGTTTCATAGCGTGGAACAGGTACATATTTAACTACTTGCACTATAATTGGGACACATAGAAAAATCTTATGTTGCTAAGTTTGGAACTAAATAAGTATACTTTATTTTATGTGAATTAAATTATCAAAATTTAATTTGGACCTACATAAAACAATTAACATAAAGTAGGTATGTATTTATGAGGTGTCCCATTTATAGTGTGAGAAGCTGTATGTCTTTTAATACCCCCTCTAATGTGCTTTGAACCGAAGGACTGACATTGCTAGATCGTCTTTGAATTTCACAAGGATACAGAATATATATCGGGCCCTCTTTGCGATTATATCAAAAGCGACAAAAGGCAACTTTTTCAGGAAAGGTTGTTGACTTTTTTTTTAACTATTACAGCGCTTTATTTGGTTTCATGTTATGCATTTATTTATTTTTAAAATTGTAATGGCGCATTCAATACTTTTCAAGAGCATGCTGAACTGCAATTGATTATAGTACCTTTCGTTTACGATAGCTCTAATGATGTCGCTAACGATATACATAATCGCAAAAAGGGATCGACATGTACACATACTTTATAGGGCCTGTATCTGTGTTACAAACAGAATGACACAATCAATATACTACCCATCTTTTTAGTGCTGGGTATAAAAACATTAAGGAGGGGTGCATGTTTACTTTCCTTCATGCTTATTTCTCTCGTGTTCATTATTAATTTGAAAATCAATCTATTGTTGACACAAATTTCTAATTTATTTCAAATGTTCAATCATATGAGTATTTTGTAGTTGCAGATTTTTATTTTTTTTTATTTTGCAGATCGTAACTGTGTTAATTTTGCTTATTAAAAAATACCCAAATAATTAATAATACAATTCCTTTTTAGCCTTTTAATTTAAATAAAAATCATTAAAGATATTTTTTCTTTTAAATAAATATTTCATATTTTATCATTTGAAAATTAAAGAATATGATTTGAGCATTAAAAATCTCTAGACAGAAAATAGATTTTGTTAGAATTTTTTTTTTTTGCAAAATTTTAAATGTTTTATAAGAATATTTGTCTAAATAAAATCTTAAAAAAGACAATGGAATAAAATGTTATAAAATAAAAAATGAAACGAAAACGTTTTATTCTTAAGCTCATAAAATTTAATGCTCTTCTTATTTCTTCTTCTGCATTTTCCATTCCTCATACAAAATACTTTCATAAAAGAAAACAAATAATAAAAGAAATAACATTAAAATCTTAGAGTCTCAAAGTCAGCAGTCAAATATACACCGACATTTAGGGGTTGCCATTGGGAAGAAAACATTTTCTTTGAATTGTGAATAAAAAATGTTATTCTCTTACACACCGTCCAGACAATTCATTGTTATCCTTCATCTTCTTTGATGTGGGGAAAACGTAGGCGTTTGTATATAGACATCGTTGTGCGAGCAAATGTTTGAACAAGAACAACACATTGACAACAGCAGTATTCACTATTCAAATTCATGCGTGCACAAGAAATTGTTTGGAGTTTAAACATAGCGATAGCTTGTCTGGGCGGAATGTTTTAACTTCTCGTTCATTTTGACGATGTCTTTACTTGTCGGCAGCAAACACTTTTTAGATTATTTGATTAAATTTGGCACATGATTCCGAGAATTGAGAAATATCATCTCAGAATAAAGCTTTAACAATCATATTGGCATATAAATGAATATAAATATCCTTATTATCTTATGTCTTCTTGAAGGCCTTTTCCCAAAATTATTTTTAGGAAAAGATAAACTTTTTATATAAACTAAACAAAAAAAGTTAGTGCTAATGATTTGTATACAAGATCCAGATTCGAAAATAAAGTTCACATCGTATTTTAAAAATAGATATAACATTTTGCTCTGTACTTTAACAAACAATTTCCATTCATAAATCTCGCGAAAATTTTCAAAAATATTTTCAATAAAAGGTCAACAGAAAAAAGAAAGACAAAAATGAAAACAAAAAATGTACTTTGGACTTCAAGAAGAATTCTTGACAATAAGTACGAGAAAACAGAAGCAAGGAAAAAACAAGGTAAATCAATTAAAATGGATAATCATTCAGAAAAAGCAAATTTCTATCTACCAAAGGTGAAAATACAATTTGGTTTAAGGATTGATGTTTGACTATTGACGTCAGCAGTCGTCGATGGCTGCGAGTGTAAGACGGCAAATCCATCTGAGGAGATCGAGTGGTTGCGATCGAAACATGTCATGGTAACCTGCCGGCCAGGGTTCGAGCCACGGCCCCGGTCAAGAATGAAAGATTATCAATAACAATTTTAATTAATTTTCATGTTGTAAAATTCCTTTCTTCATAAAAATAATTTAATGAAAATTAAATTTGATGAACTTAAGCCTGATGAAAAATATTAAAAATTTGGATTAAAAAACATCTTAATTTTAAAATAATCAGAAAAAATGTTTTGTTTTTGTGGTAATCGGCCCAAAATTTTCCAACAAAATCTCCCAAAGTTTGAAATTGATTAAAAAGAAAAAAGTATTTGACTTTTATATTTAATAGATTTTTGACAAAGAAGTTTATGGAATGTCAATAACATCGGCGATCAAAGATCGATATTGATTACAACAAATTTTTTTTTTTAAATTTATTTTTATTATTAAATCTTTCTTAGTCTGAGTTCATACGGCTCATGTCTTATTGACAAGATTCTTCCTTTTTCTTCTTTGAACATGAATTGGCGTTCAAATGATTCATATCATGTTGACGACATGTTTTTTATTTTGTTTAATTTGAAATTGAAAACAAAAACAAAATTAAACAACGAATGAAAAAGCAAAACGTAAAGACAGTACATGCATCTGTGTACTCGTTTCTTTTCCCCTCGTCCCTCTCGCCTATAAAGTAGCAATATTGTCAATAAGACATGAGCCGTATGAACACAGACTTATCGAAATTTACAATATGTATTCAAATCTTAATCCTACTAGTTTATTAGTTGTTACCAATGTAACCACTCAAAGTATTGGTTCTTTTTAGCCTCTCGTGACCTTCGAACTGAAGCAGACCCCGAGCGAGGTAGTTAGGGTGGGCCATTAGTTTATATATGTAGCTAACTGAATATTTTTTAATTTCCTCCTGGATAGTGGGGACGTTGAGATCTCTGTAGATATGATGGACTTGTATGAGAAAATTTTGTTGTCTACAGACAAGTTTGAGTTTCGACCTAGGAGCCAATGTAGTTGAGCAGCTTTAAAGTTTCATAGCCGTTATTTTCGCTTCAATATGACGTGACCACGTCAATCGTCTATCTATATAAATTCCCAAGTATTATACATAATTTTCTACCAGAACCCTGTCGTTATTTATTTTGACTGCTGGGCACGTTTGTCTTCTGAGCGTGAAAGTTAAGTGAGCACATTTAGCCGGATTAACCTTTACTTTCCATTTGTCCAACCAGGCCTCTAGTTCGTTGATGTGAGACTGTAGATTTTGCGATGCGACTTTTTGGTCATGGTTAACGCTAATAAATGCTGTGTCGTCTGCAAATGTAGAGGTATGCGTGCTCAGGTTTGTTGGCATATACGCTGTGTATATTATATATAGAAGCGGTCCTAATAGGCTGCCTCGGGGGACACCAGCAGTAATTTTCTTGAGGGGGGAGTATTTATCTTGCGACCTTACTATGAATGTTCTACCTGTTAGATAGCTCTCCTGAAGCTTGTGAGTGTTTTGAGGAAGCATTCGTGTTATCTTGATGAGTAGCCCATCATGCCAATTACGACAAATAGAATGCGGGATTGCCAGGCAATTGTGGTACCGCATGGATAACGGATGAATCAAGTCTCTACTATTGAAGGTACGTATCACTCTTGGAATCTGTTGTCACTGGGCACTGTGTTATAGGTAGGCACTCGCAGAGTCAGGGAGCCAGATATCATGATAACTGCCGCAGCTGCGATATCGTAGAGCATCATATCTGTCACTGCTTGCACTGGCGAGAAGGCGACTGGCCGAAATGGGATCCGCCACCCTTGACGGAGTGTATGATAACTCTAGGGTAGAACTGTAGCGCATTTTAAACTTTGCTTGAAGTTCGGGTTAATGCTTCCAAGGGGGTTAATCATAGTGGAACTTGTTGGCATCACCATGGATTAATAGATCTAAGTGAACCAGATGAGTACTGACTGCCATTTTTACCTAACTTAATCTCATTTAGTCGTCATTGAAAATCCAAATTTGGCTTATCAACAAGGACAATTGAGAAAGATACCGAACCAATTTAAATGATCCCTTTATCGAACGAATTCCTCTGCAATGGCAGCCCTCTAACACTGAAAAGCAAATAACATTAAAGTCGAATGCTTAAAAGCCAATAATATAAAAAGTTTAAGTTATAAAGTACTTCATAAAAAATTACGAAAACAAAAAAGTGAAAGAAAAGAAAAAAAATTACATTGTAAAACATTCAACAAACGCTAATGTTGCTCATGGCAAAAGTGTTGGTTTGATGGCAAGTTCGAGTATCAAATGTAAGTACTCGTACTCGTAGTTCAGGGGAGTTAAAGCAACACCAGCATTACAAATCTAAAATATTCACTTTGTGGGTGAGAAGTTTAAATTTACTGTTTGACAGGAATACAATAAAAACGAATAAAAATAACATTTAGGCTAGTAGTAATAATTTTGGCAGCACAAAATAACACAAATTCAAATGTACTAAACAAAGTTTTTAGTTAAAAAAAAAGTTTTTAAATAAACAATATTGAAAAACAAAAACGTAACGTAGTAAATACTCATATACAAGTTAAATTTTATTTTACACAGAGAAAAGTTTTTGCTCCTGATTTTGATTTAAAATTTTTTCTACAAGTAATGAACATTAGGCTTAAATAAAGTTACACTAATGGCCAATTTTCACGATTGATATTAAAACACATTTATTTTTAAAATCGTTTTAAATACAAAATTCTCTTCTTCACTAAAAACTTAAGTGAAACTTAAGTCACCGATGTGGTACACTTAATTTCAACTTAATAGCCTTTTCACACTTGTCAACATTTAACATTTAACATCAATTTGCGAAAATGTTGGAATTTTCCCATAAGAGATACATAGGGCTAAAAATCAACATTTTTACAGAATGTTACTATCTCATTTTGTTCCCTTTTACATTTTTCGATTATTTTAGTGTAATCACTAGAAAAGTGGCAATAAATTCTGTTATTATTGTGGCATCACTGACAAAATGGCAGTTGCTTTGAAAGCAGCGTTACCATTTCTCAAGTTTTTCCTTTTTTGCAAGCCTTATTTTGCTTAATTTTGCTTAAATTATTAAACAAAATGAATTAGAAATACATTTTGGTGTTATCTCTTAAAATGTTGTTACTTTTGTAGAAAAAAGTATTTAAAAAAAATAAAAGTTTTTTTTCAGAAATGGTGACATTTTTTGTTAATGGTAAATGTTAGATGTTTCAAGTGTGAACTCGTATTTCACTTTTTCAACATCTTCCATGCGTTCCTCCGAAATGTATGCAAGTGTACAAAGGGTATAAGTTTCCATTGTAATATTTTAGTAAGGTGGCCTCAATATCACAACAATACAACAACAACAGGCAAAGCATTAACAGTCAGCTGTTAATGTTTTTTGTATTTAGTAGTGCTACCATACTTTTATCTTAATTAAATAAGACTTTTCAAATAAAACTCAAAAAACCAATCTGTTTTATATACGATTTAAGTTTGTTATGGAAATTAACTTAATATTGATTTAAATACTATCCTGAAAATTGGGCATACATGTCTTAATTCTACACGTGACATAAAAAACTAAGAAACAGTCGTACTTCATGCTTGAATTTCAACACTTTTTTTTAAGTGTATTTGAGTATGCAAATACTCTACTCTACACTCTGGTTTCATTTCACTTTAAACTTATTGCATGTTGTCTGTAAGTTTAAAAGGTCTTGAACAATTGAGTTTATTATTCACAAAGTGCTGTGCAATAATAAAATAAAATAGATGGATCAAAAATGTAACACTCATAAATATGAAACAGTTGAAAATTTAATTATAAACGTGATTTAAAGATTTTTTCAATGCATTTGATTTTGTTAATTTATCAGTTTGGATGGCGCAAGGAAGTTATTAAGGCAAATGTTCGAAATCATATGTTTTCAGGAGAGGGTTGCATTCAAAAATCTTTTTAGTGAAAACTTCAGATTGTATTTATTTATTTTAAATCTTATTTACGTTAACATTTTATAAAATTTTGTTAAAAAAAAAAAACGGAAAAGAAAACTTGCAAAAATTTAAGATTTCTTTTATATTTTTTTTTGACATATATGAACTTAAATCTGTGCAGCATTTTTGCTTTAAACTTACCCTCTGTTAAGAGATTTACTTACTCTCCAGAAGGGTTCTTAGTTTTTTTTTGGCTCTGTTTTTCTTAAATATAAAATTAATGTTTAAAAGAAGGAGTGCTACTCGGATATGCCGAATCTTTTTTACCTTCCACCGTGTTGCGATAAGAGCAGAAAGTTATATAAAACCATCCCTTAGAAATAAATAAATCTATTTTGTGCCACGCCCACTTCTCCAATTATGCCCACATTTTTTAGGATCTTGTGTGTTGAAAACCTAATTTGTAAAATCGGGCAGTTGCCGTAGATATACAGAAATCTATAATGTCTTTGTACGAGATGTGCCTTGCCCACTACTCTAATCCCGCCCACATTTTGTTGGATGTTGTGCAATGAAAACTAAGTTGATTGTCCCTAATTTGGAAACTTTGGCTCTTGCCGTTCTTCATATACAAAAGAAAAAAAAACAATAAGCTGGGATTTTTGGGTAAAATTAGGGGCAGTCATGGTTTTTTGCTCATATTTCCGCCATTTATGAACCGATCAGGCTGATTTTAATTACAAGCAATTCCTGACTATATGTGACATAAATGTATAACCACCTTGTCCCCATCATATATAAGGTAATGGTTAAATTAACTTCGCTACTTATAAGAACCCAGAATATTGATACTTTAAAGATCAATATTGTAGAAATATGTATTTTTGTTTAATATAAATGGATTTTGACAAGCTTACAATTTTTTTTTTTATTATTTTTTTTTTTTATATCCATATTTATTTGATTTGTTTTTTTGGGTAAGTATTAAAGGCGCTGTTGTAAGGTGATGTGTTAATAATAATAATAAGCCTTGTTCTTGATGTTGAAAGAACTGCCTCTATACTGGGCATAGGCTGTCTATAAATATCTTCCATCTTTCTCTTCTAGACGCTGCTTCTCGAAGTTCTCCTATGTTGTTGTAGTTTCTATCTTCGGATGCACTATTAATCTCATTAAGTGTTGACCTTCTCCAGGTTGTTTTTGGGCGACCAGGTCTTCTTGAACCTTGGGGGTTGTAGGAGAGAGCTTGGTGATATATTTCCGTGGGTGGTTTTCGTAGCGAATGGCCAATCCACCCGAACTTTCTTCGGCGTATCTCGATGTTGACGTCTCTAAAATTTGAGCGGTTCCATAGCTCTACATTGGAAATACGATTCGGCCAAAAAATTTTCAAAATTCTTCGTAGACACCGATTGACAAAAACTCGGAGTTTGTTTTGTATTTCATCTACTACGTACCAAGTTTCGCAACCATACAGTAGAACTGACAGTACACATGATTTAAAAACCTTGATTTTTGTTGCTGTGCTGCACATATTGTCATTCCAAACTCTATGCAGTGTTGTGTATGCTCCCAGTGCTTTTCTTGTTTGGACATCTACATCCTTCTCTGTGCCTCCTCCTTCAGTAACTATGCTGCCCAGGTACTGGTATTCTTGTACTTTTTCTATTTCGGTTCCATGGAGTGTAAGGGGTTCATTGGTGTTTACGTTTATTCTCATGTCTTTAGTTTTAGAAATGTTGATCTTAAGTCCAACTTTTTAAGATTCAGCCGTCAGATCGTTTAGCTTTTCTTGCATATCACTACGCCTATGTGCGAGTTCGCATTTGTCAACTGCGTAGTCGAGTGACTCTAACCTTTCGTTTGGGTTAACTGGATTCCAAATAATACCACGAGGTTTACTTTCTGTTGCGCGCCTTGAAACCGTATCTATTACAATCAGAAATAGTAGGGGTGAAAGCAAACATCCTTGCCTGACACCAGATAAGGATTGAAATGGCAAAGACATTTTACCGCAGTGAAAAACACAACTTTGAAAACCAGCATAAACACAACTTTGAAAACCAGCATAAATGATTTTGTCTGGTACACCGATGTTTCGTAGTTCTGCCCATGTACATTCTCTACTTATTGAGTCAAAGGCTTTTTCATAGTCAACAAATAGTGTATATAACGGGGATCTCATTTCTAAGGACTGTTCGATTATATTCTAAGCGTGTTTATTTAGTCGACGCATGATCGGTTTGCACGAAAACCAGCTTGTTCACGACGTAGCTTTTCATCAATATGTGTCACCATCCGTTCCAGTATAACCTTCATAAAAATTTTCATAACAGACGAGAGTATCCTAATGCATCTCCAGTTATTACAATCTGTGGCATCGCCTTTTTTATACAACTTTACGATTGTTCCTTGTAGCCAATCCGAAGGAAAAGTTTGAGATATCCAAATTTTACAAAACAAAGGATGAAGAATGGTGGCAAACTGTTCAGGGTTACACTTTAGAACTTCTGCTGGGATATTATCACTACCTGCTGCCTTTCAGGTGATGTGTTACTAACCACTTATTTTTTGGAGTTTTTGTAATTCCTTTTTTTTCGAGTGCATGAAATTATAAAAATGATCCTACTTTTGATTTCGTTCAATTAGGGACATCCCTTGAAAAACTCATTAGTTCTTTCAATAGAATTATAAGAAGTATTTTAACTTTTTCTGATTACTCAACACCTTATTTTGTAGGCGAAGTTTTTACTGGGATGTCAGTTAGGGAATTTGTAAAATTTGTAATTTTAATGAAGGCACGAAATAAAGAAAATAATAAAGAGATTCCAAATCTATTTTAGCAATATGCTTAGATCAGATACAAAAATTAAAAAGAACTTAGTATTCATTAACAATATTATCTAAATTCAAAACATTCATTTACAGCTCTGTTACATTTCCTCAGGGGGTTTGCTTATGTGACTGAAGGAGCACCTACCTATTTGTGTTTCACCTTCAGTGCCCACACTGAAACAAAAATCCAATGAAAATGTACGTTAAGCAAACGAATTACGTTTATTAAAATATTTTCGTTGGCTCAACGAATTATTCGTTAATATAATGAAAATTTTATTTTTATTATGTATTATTTTCATTATATAAACGAATAATTCGTTGAGTTAACGAAAATATTTGAATTAACGTAATTCGTTTGCTTAACGTACATTTCAATGGATTTTCTGTAACTCTCGCGTCGAGAAACTTTTCGATTGAAATGTGCGAAATGAAACAAAAATGCCATATATTGAGACAAACAGCTTTTTTCTCACTAAACTGTGTCTGTAACTTTTTTTGCGAGTACTAGCTGTCACGTAAGGAAATTACTCGCCAATTTACAGAAAAAGTGTGTCAGTAACATTTTGATGAGAAGAGTTCCCGCTTTGAACTGTCAAAAAAACTTACGAATAAAAATGAGGGGAGGAAAAATTTTAACACTAAAAAACAATTAAAAATGCAAAATACAAAGAATAATAATAATGTTTTGTTCTTGGCACATTTTTTTATTGTTTGATTGCTTTTAACATTTTTTATAAAATAACCACAATACTAATATTTTTTATAAAATATAAAAATTTTTTTAAAGCACGTTTGCAAGCAACAAACATTTAAGTCGCACGTTACATTATTTGGTATAGCCGACGGTTGTATTTTCGCCGCCGTCATTGAAAAATTTTCAATTCAAGAAAATTTTGGTCGCCGCACAGTGGCTGAAAATCGTTTTTCATTGGCCAAAAATCTGTAACTTTTGAACCGAAGGAGACATTTTAGTGAAATTTTTTTTAATCAGTTAGATTCTTCAACTTGCTTCACTTTAAATTTCATTAAAATCGGTTGAGTAGTTATTGAGGAATTTAAGGTCAAAGTGGAACTTTAAATTTTTTTTTAATTTAGCGTGCAATATGGTTTTTTTAATTCTTTTAATTATTTAAGAATGTAATTTTAATTTAAATAATAATCATTAACATTTTTTGTAATAATGGGACACTCAAAAAATTAAATGCTTACTATAAAAAAAATTTTAACATAAAAAATAATAGTAAAATCCACTGGAAATTTTGCTATTATTGCTGAAAAATAAACAATTTTTTGCTTTCAAATTTGTTTACACTTATTTATTCTTATTTATTAAAACATTTCATACATATGTGGATAATGTATGAATAATAGCAGCAATAGATTTTAATAGCTTTTGTAACAACGTGAGCTTCTATTTATTATTATTTTTTACTAATACAATGTCTGTCTTTGATCTAATGAATTATTATTATATTAATGTTCATTTAATTGAAAGATTGATTGCAAATATTCCATATTTTGTTCTGTGTTATTTCTGTTCTTAAGTAGTTTTTTGACTTCTTCATCTAAATCCCGATGTTCCACTTTCCATTGATTTCGAATACTGGAGATAAACGGATCTGACGTTGCCAATAATATATTAAATAGATCTTCATTAGTGGAATTTCGTGAAATTTTTCTAGTATTTTGCTCTCCATAAAATCTGTAATCCTTATTCCTTTTTTCCTGAGCTTCCTCTGATAAATCTCCAAGTGGTACCAACTGATATTTAATGACATCTTCTCCATGATAAAGGATTTTGTGAACTGTAGCAGACATATTTCTCCATGGGTACTTGGTTGTATATATTTTTGCAGTTTCCTTAGCAAAATCTCCAAATTTTCTAGAGTCAATTTCTTCATTGCACGCAAGTAGTTCTAGGATTATTTTAAATCTAAAAATTAGGTAAAAATCAACACCTGTTATTTCAGATGCTGTTTCTGGATCTGAAAAGAATCTTCTTGCGGTATTGCCATCATTTGTATTGCCTGACCCTTGTTTCGGCTGATCTATAATCAACCCAAATTTGCGATATTCATCTTGAACATGTTTCCTTTTTGAACTTCTTAACTCCTTGTTGGTTTCGTTGTTTCTTATTGATCCTGAAGATCCGAAATCCAAATCATAACTGATTTTAAGTATGTGTTCCATAAGTCTTATTCTTGCATGTAGTGGTGATAATCCAAATTCATATGCATCAGTATTATCTAATGATTTTGTCGGGACTTGGTTTAATTGGCTTGATGTTGCATGGCATATGATGCAGCTGGATGCAGCCTTTGTGTTAGTCAAAGCCTGGCCTACTTTTCCATCTATCATTGTTAGCACTAATTGGTAGCTAACTTCAATTTGCTGCCCATCTAAATCTAACTGTAATGGCAGTAGCATTGCAATTTGGGCCTTGATATCATTAACTTCTTTATTTTTTTTTTTTTTTTTTTTAACGATAAACCAACACTCAGGGGATGCCCCCTATATATGCAGTGCATTGTGTTGATCAGGAAAATAAGGTTTGGGAAGGAGGAAAGAGGGAATAGTGTTTGTGGACATTTGACTTGAATCTTAATAAATTATAAGTACCGGGAAAGACCTCTGCGGGAAGTTTATTCCACATACGGATAGTTCGACTGAAAAACGAACTTTCTCTATAATGCGTTGTGCGAAACACAGGACAATCGACTACAAACGGATGTGATCCACTGGATGAGCGAGTATTACGAAGAAATACTCGGGCGGGTGGAATAAGTTCACTTATCTCAGTGGAACACCTCCCATGGTAATATCGATAGAAAAGTGTCACACAACCCACATTCCGACGATGCCCCAATGAGTCAATAGAGTTGGATACCCTACTGTCATTGATGAGCTTCACCGCCCTCCTTTGTACACGGTCCAGAAGGTTCAAAATAGACTTTGAAGCCCCTGCCCATATATGGGTGTTGTATTCCATCTTCGGTCGGATATAGGTGGTATAGATAGTAAGGAGATCGGAGGAAGTGAAGTAATTCTTGCACCGTTTTAAAAAACCTAAACACTTGAATGCCTCTTTCGACACTTTGAAAACGTGTTTATTCCAGCGGACATCGCACTGAATTCTCATGCCCAGAACATCAAGAGTATCCGATTCCTTAATATCAATGCCACCCATTAATACAGATGACATAGTTGGTCCCACGGCCCGTCTGTGGGTCAACATACAACATTGGGTCTTGCGTGCATTAAATTCGACCCTATTCGCTTGACCCCACTCAGAGATTGCAGCTAGGTCCTGATTAAGAGTGTCATTCATATTTTGCCTTTTGCCCCCAATCTCAACAAGGCTTGGCCTATGATCGAAGGAATATGAATGACAAATGTTGCTGTCATCTGCAAAAGAGTAGATAGGATTTGAAGTATGACCAAGAAGGTCATTAAGAAATATAAGAAATAGCGTAGGAGAAAGGACAGAACCTTGCGGTACCCCTGAATTTACCTGAAACTCGTTGGATGCAATCCCATCTATAACAACACGTATAGTGCGATCACTGAGGAAACTCGATATAAATCGAGAGAAATCATTACCGACACCAAAAGCAATAAGCTTTGACACAAGCGCACCATGCCACACCCGATCAAACGCCTTGGAAATATCCAGAGCAACCACTTTGCATTCACCAAAGCGGTGAATGGACCGACTCCAACGTTCTGAAAGAAACGCTAACAGGTCTCCTGTAGATCGGCTACCACGAAAACCATACTGTCTGTCACTGAGAAGTGAATTTGTCTCCAGATACTTCACAAGATGGTAATTAACCATGCTCTCCATCACCTTCGAGAGCGAAGAGCAAATTGCGATTGGGCGGTAATTTTCAGGGTTAGTAGCCTCACCCTTCTTGGGGATTGGCTGAACATTGGCCACCTTCCAGCAAGAGGGAAAGATTCCCGCACGGTACGAAGAGCTGAAAAGGTTGGCCAATGGACGAGCTAACGTCGAACAGCACTGTTTCAATACCAGTGCTGATATGCCATCCGGCCCCGGTGACTTGTTTACGTTAAGATCCGAAAGAACCCTTTTGACTGCGCGTGATCGGAAAAATATCTTGGGCATAGTACATGATACTCTTTCGACAACGGGCAGTGATTGATTGCTTTCCGGCAAGAACGAATTACTTGCAAACAGTTCAGCCAAGAGGTTAGCTTTATCAATCGGGTCAGTAAATATTTGGTCGTCCTTTAAAAGCGTTGGGATAGAAGAACTAGCACTGTCCCTTACTCTTTTAACGAAGGACCAAAAGGTCTTACTGCCCCGAGGAGCAGCAAGGACCTTAGCACGAAGACGCTGTTCGTGTAGAAATTTTTCCCGTCTAAGTACTTTGGCACACTCAGATCTTGCCCTCTTTCGTAGCTGATCAGTAGTTGCGTTTTTATTCAAACGCCAACTACTAAACGCCTCCTCTCTGGATCTGACTGCATTTTTGCACGTCTGGTTAAACCAACACTTAAGTTTTGGTTTAACCGAAATTTGCTTCGAGGGAATAAAAAGTTTCATTCCAAGCAAAATTACATTTACGACCATTTTTGCAGCGGCATCAACATTATCGTCAAGGAAACAAAGTTTCCAGTTGAAATGCCGGTAAAATTCGTTAAGCTCGGCCCAACGAGCCTTTTCATAAATAAAAATCGAGCGTTTCGGGGCTGTTTTCGAGACGCTATGAAGTGCCGAATATGAAAAGTAAGCAGAAATGGTATTGTGATCCGAATTCCCGAGAGGATCGAGTGTTCTCACTTCGTACTTTTCAGGGTGAGAAGTGAGAAAAAGGTCAAGAGTATTCCGAGATTGCCCTACAACACACGAATTGTGTGTTGGCTCATTTACTAGTTGCGCTAAGTGGTTATGCGCGGCGAATAACTCAACGTATTGGCCCACGGGAGTTGTATGGCTCGAATGGCGAAGCCAGGAACAGTTATGAACATTAAAATCGCCAGCAACTACAATTTCACTGTTCGGACAACTTTCCAGGATTCTAGAAATGGTATCGGAAAGGGCGTCAAAGCCATTAAGAGAAGCCACCGTTTCCATGTTTGGACTTCTATACAGAAATCCGAAATGCAACATGTGTGTCCTGATCTGGAATTTAACCCAGAGGGAACTAAATTCCGCATCACCACATGTAAGATGTTGCTGGTACTGGTACACAACATCGTTGCGAATGTACATCGCAAGGCCCCTATGAAGAGAAAAAAGGGATAGAAGTTGATACCCAGGTATGGGAAAATCCTGTGGATCAGCATCCCCACACACCTGGGTTTCACATAAGGCGAAAACATCCGGCCGATGGAAGCGAATGTGAGCATATAAAGAGAAATAATTCGCTCTCAATCCGCGTATATTGCAGAAGTCCATGCGAAATCTACCTGTCATTACAAATTAAGAAGATTCAAGGCAATACTCCCTACGATAATAAACGTGACAAAAATACCAAACCGCTGTTGAGAAAGTTACTCAATGGCCAGTGTTATACCTTTGTCATTAAGTAACCAACAGCAATCTGGCATGATGCCAATTAAATTTCGTAGAAGAATGGTATGGGAAAAGTGAACAGCAATGGCACTGTAAACGGGGACATAAAAGCCCCTCGTTTGGTCATTGCCAAAAAAATATATTGTTAATCGCGTATATCGAGGTGTAAATGTATCCTGATATTGTGTGGTTGTGTATTTGATGTGTGTTGTGGGTTATTTATGTAGATGATTGTGCACTTGTTTAGTTGTTATTGTAAATTTGATTTTTAAAAGAGTTGAAATGTGTTTTATTGTTTTTGTTGTTTGTTTTATTTTTTTTTTTTTCCAATTGAAGCAACAGTTTTTAAGTGAATGTTGTTATTGTTTTGTCTTCTTAAGTGTTGTGTTTTTTTTTTTTTATTTTAATATTTTCAGTTATGTTTTGTGTTTATTTTGTTTCTTTTTTTTTTGGCATCATGAGTTTCTTTTTTGAATTAAAATTTTATAGGTCTGCAATATTTCGTAGAAGATGGTGTCTCATTTTTCCAAACATCCTTTGTTTGCGTTGTACTTGTCGAAGGCTCTGAATCTTTCAAAATCTGTTTTAATCGCAATGGTACAAATGATACCATGAACATATCTGAGTTCGAAATATTTTCACATACTGCTTGTTTGTCTTGTTTTTGTCCGGTAGAACCATCACATCCCCATTTACAAAAAAGAATTAACTTTGTGTTTCCATATTTCTTTAACTCATTTCCTTTTATTGATTGTAGCAAGCGTTCGGATGTGTGATCAAGTAGAGATTGTAGTTGTACCTTTGCCGAAATTGATGTGATTGTAATAGTGTCCTTTAATGGCAAACAGTCCATTTTAGCAGATGTTATGTGATGATATGCTGGATACAGATTTGAGCCTTTTTCAATCGCACGCAATCTGAGCTGTATATATTGCTGTTTAATTAATTTCAAATCCAGAAATAATGCTAATGCCTCCTCATTTGTGAATTGTTTTGCATCGCTTGGAGTTGGTATACTTTTAAGAATCCGTTTTATTCTCAATGGACTAGCTTTAACAACTTTCAATGATATCCACTTTTGTCAATTGTTTCTGTGATCGCAATTGATGTAGGAAAGTATCTTGAATATTTTCATATCCGATTTCTTCATTTATATCCTTAAGCTTCCGCCTCTTGGATCTATCGCTACAGTTGTCCAGCGATTTTTGTGGTCTCCCACGTGTGTTTTGATTTGAAGTTTCTGAAGCGATCTGGACAGAAAGTTCGTTCTCTAACGAGTTTGCAAAGCTCTTATAAAATCTATCTTTGCTGTAATCAACTTTCCTGTATCGCTGTTTTAAATGTTTGATGAAAACATATAATTTATTTTCTAAGTCCAAATGTATTTCAGTGCTATAGGAATTTAAGTTTCCTTTTTTTCGAATGTAATTTTTAACATCTTCCTCGTTTTGGTTTCTAAAATACTCTCCGGCCAATTCTTTATAGCTGAAGCTCTCCATGTTTATGAAAAACGTTGTTATTGCTCAGATATATTATATCCACTGAGTTTGCATCCGAATGTCACTTGCTTTTAAACCTTTTCATACTTTTTTTCATACCAAGTACAGGTAGAATAAAAAGGATTAAAAAACTTAAAATCCTTTTATTTATATACTATAAAATACCTGACACAAATTTAACAACGCATTGCATAGCTATAGGGTCATGGACTATTATTAGAGTCATACAAACAGATAAAATAAAAAGACCAATCAAAATTTAAAAAGCCCTTCTAAGGTGGGAGTCACAATATACCTGTTTAGCGTAAACGCGTGTATAAGCCCTTTATTCTACTATAGAATACGCTAGTGTGAACGTAGTGTAACGGATAAGGATGAATCAGGGTAGCTATACGTTTTTCTGATTGTGTATTATGTTCGATCACGATCAATTTTCCCTATATCATAAAATTTTTTTGAAGACAATAGCACATGATTTCTGTTACTTCTGCAAATATTTTTGCGGAATAAAAAAAATTGTAAAAAACAATTTAAAAAAAATTTTTTCTTCTGAGTAATTTCATTAAAATTACCTTTCTATCAGTGGTTTTACCTTCTTAATCCCTTTTGGGCCGCAAAAGTTCTATTCTTCTAAAGTTGAAATATGACAAAAATATAGTAGCTTAGAAATTTTTTTTTGAGTAATTTCATTAAAATTAAAAAAGTGTTAAACAGACGGGTCCAAACGGGTACAAGAGTATATACAGGGTAAAAGAAAACACTTTCATCTTTCTATCAGTGGTTTCACCTTCTTGGTCCCTTTTGGGCCGCAAAAGTTCTTTTGTACTTAAGTTGAAATTTGACAAAAATATAGTAGTTTATAAATTTTTTTTTGTGTAATTTCGTTAAAATTAAAAAAGTGTTAAACAGACGGGTCCAAACGGGTACAAGAGTATATACAGGGTAAAAGAAAACACTTTCACCTTTCTATCAGTGGTTTCACCTTCTTGGTCCCTTTTGGGCCGCAAAAGTTCTTTTGTACTAAAGTTGAAATTTGACAAAAATATAGTAGTTTATAAATTTTTTTTGTGTAATTTCGTTAAAATTAAAAAAGTGTTAAACAGACGGGTCCAAACGGGTACAAGAGTATATACAGGGTAAAAGAAAACACTTTCACCTTTCTATCAGTGGTTTCACCTTCTTGGTCCCTTTTGGGCCGCAAAAGTTCTTTTGTACTTAAGTTGAAATTTGACAAAAATATAGTAGTTTAGAAATTTTTTTTTGTGTAATTTCGTTAAAATTAAAAAAGTGTTAAACAGACGGGTCCAAACGGGTACAAGAGTATATACAGGGTAAAAGAAAACACTTTCACCTTTCTATCAGTGGTTTCACCTTCTTGGTCCCTTTTGGGCCGCAAAAGTTCTATTCTACTAAAGTTGAAATTTGACAAAAATATAGTAGTTTAGAAAATATGTCCTAGCATCTCAAATATAAATAACACAACAGTCGCAAATATTATCTTTTTAAAGATAACAAGACTACCAACCTAGCAGAAAAGCAAGCAGGTCATTATCGCTTATAGTTTTTGTGCAATGATAATTTCTTTCGGATTAAATATTAAAAAAATACTTTTTTCTGAATTAAAAAAAAAAGTTGTGTTTAACAACATGTCACACCCACAATTACCAATATTTTGACCAAATTTTTTGACTACCTTAGTCTTAATATGTTTACTATTAAATCAAATTAAAATTTTTGAAATCGGTGACAAACAAAAATTGGACTTTTGGCCAATGAAATAAAATTTTCAGCCACTGTGCGCCGTCAACGATACGTGTAACTGATGTTCTCGACATCTGCAATGAAACATCGGCTTAGAGTGCAGTGTTATTACATTTACAACGAAACGATGTAATCTCTTTGGATAGTTTTCGACATGAGTTACAGACACAGTTTTTTCCACTTTTCGAGAAACAATGGAATAATTTGTTTCACATCTTTTTGATGCAAGAAGTTCTCACTGAAGTTATAGAACATGGGTACAGGTCATTTGGAGACAACAAATACTTCTCTACTTGTTTGCGGATTTAAGCACACTTATCTTCAATGTACCCAAATCGTGGACAGGCAGACCTTTAAGATGTCGGGCTAGGGACAGGTTTTCCCTGTAATCTAGGATCACTTTGAATGGAGATATGATTCTCGTAACTTCGGCTCATAGGCAAGGGCTTAAAATAATGGTCTAGATGCCTATCTGGCAGCTGTGTGGACACTGTTGTTTAGCTCTAAATCATAGACAAGACTGGTCTATAAGTTTAAACGGAGTGAGCATTTTTTGAAATCATTTTCGGAAAAATAGCAAAATAATGTGGATAAGCCCCTTTTTCAACCACGACCATGTTATCGCAAATAACTAAAAAGAAAATCCACGAGCAATTTGTCTTTGTATTTATTAAACAGCAAAAAACTAAAGATTTATATTAAAATTTATTGCAAATATAAACATTTATTTATCTGCATTCTCCTCCATCCTCAAACTATAATAAACACTAATCATTGACCTGGTCTTTCGGAGCAAAACAATAAAAAATCCCCAAAAAAAAAACACCCACAAAAAGCACCTGATAAAAGTTTTAAATATGTGCTGCGGTTAAGGCGAACACAATTTTTCCCACTTTCTGCCAATAACATATTTTCTTCTTCTTTGTTTTTGCCATAAAAATGTAGGAAAGAACAGATTTGTTTTTAACTAAAAATATCAAGTCTCTGTGATTATTTTTTTTTGTCTTCTATCTTCGACGTCCTCTGAAGACTGCAATTATTTTTAAATGGCCATAAAGATAACAAAAACAACAAGAAGAACAGAACGAATATTTACTCCTTTATTGCTCTACGATGTATTTATTTATAGATACAATCGTAAGTACAGGTGGGTATGCAAACATCCCAAACCCTTTCAAAGGAATAAAACCAAAATTATTGTCACAGGCCAGTGGTTTTGCATAAATCCCACAATCCAACCAACAACAAAAACACTTCGATTAAAATAATGGAGCAATGGCGCAAAAAAGGATGAGTTCAGTAAGAAATTTATGTTCAAGATAGACGCGGTGCGGTCTTAGAGTGGAGTTTAAAAGAAATGTGGTTAAACTACAAAAACAGTGGCCCTTATCAGTTTTTTTTCCGTTTTTATAAAATATTAATGTATTGATTTGAAGTTCTTTTTCCCTTTTGCGAACTCATTGCATTTATCGACAAAAGTTGAGTCTAAAATTGAACTCAACAAATCAAAAGCATAATTTTATATGTAAAAAATAAAGAAAATCAAACTTTGTAATAAGAAAGAAAATAAAATGAAATCTAAAAGACAGATGCGCATTTCCCACGAGGACATACTTTCATACATTCATTCTTTCGTTCATTTCAACTTCCCACATCCAACCATCCACGTTATTATTGTTGCAAATACCCACCGCCACACAGCGATTTAATGCTTCGAACTCAAGTACTTTTGTGGATGCATTCGAATATATGAGAGTGTGTGTTAGTGTTTTAAGGACTGACAAAACGAACAGGATGTAGTTCAACATTTACCGGGAATTTGTTACTGTTTATATTCTTGCCGCTGCTTTTGTATTCTTTAGCAAAAAGTTGTGGCAATTTACATTCAATTTAAGTTCAATACCTCTCACTAACAGTGAGTTTTATTGTTCCACTTTCTATTTGTTGTAAAAGTTTTGCTTTTGTGAAAAACTTCTAAAGAACAAATTTTAAATAAACATTATCGACTGTAAAGACCCCTATAAATTAGTGATCACAGCCGAGTGAAAACAGGGTTGGGCAGTTTTTCAAATTAAATTGAATACAAATACGTATTTTGTATTTAAAATACATTCCCAAAATGTTTTTTTTTGTATTTTAAATAGCTTTTGCTCAAGTATTTTGTATTTCAAATACTGAAAATACATTTTTACAAAATCAATTTACTATTAATAAACAATTAAAGGTTGTCTACCATATTTAGGGTTTGGCCACTACAGACTTTAATAATTTCATAGAAAGATCTTTTGTTAAGTGTACTTTTTAATGGAATATTTTCACGAGACCCAAATCGGTCGAAGTTATATAAGACTGTCTTGTGCACAAGTTATTATATCCATTTCCCACAAGATGAAACTCACTTTATGATTCTTTACTACAGAGTTTAAAACATAAATGCAAACTACATGAAATTGTTGATAAGTTGAGTAAGAGCTACACTTTCTTTATAACTTGACGAATGTTAGTTCTTAAATGCCCCAACGTTGGAGCATTATCCGGGTGAACACGGTCTTTGACGTAGCCAAGCAAAAAAGTCTATCGGCGTAAATCAAATGATCTTGGTGACCAATTGTTGTCGTGAAATGCAATAACGGCAAAAATTGGGCATCATGTGTGGCTCCTGGCCCCGTTATAACCGTCAATTTCAGATCAAAAAAGTTGGTAATCATACGGCCAAAGCGATAATCTACCAATTGGGATTATCCATTGTGAATGTGCATCATACATTCCTGAACACATCTGTAAAGCTTTAAATTTCTTTACAATCTTGCCAATTCCTTGCACAGTAGTTCGATTATGACGATCATAATCACACCGTAAAAGTAGCCACGAACCATCACTTTTGTAAAAAGTTTTATCAATTTTAACTCCTTCTTCGGTTGCTAAACGATTCATATTCGTAAATGGCAAACCTTTCACTTGATAAATTACACTTCAGATGACAGATATTTAACAGATGGCGGTTTTGTTACCACTAAATGGGTAAGCTTTTATACGTTATTTCATATTTTTGGAAAATTATACACAAGAAATCGCTTAGAAAAGCTTATTTTTGCGATATACAATAAATATATGTATGTGTGATCACCAGAGAAGGCAAAAAAGCAATATTCAATACTTTTGCAGCAAAAAGAAATTGTAAAAAAGCAACAAAAAATTGATAAAACAGCAAAAAATAAAGCACTTAAAAATGTTTTATTCTAATTCTTCCACATCATCAAAATTATTACAATATGCTATCATGTGGGCTTTTATGTTTTCAAATTTTAATTTTCTACGTCGATCTGACAAAAGCGTTTTGTATAAAGAGAAGCTTCTTTCTACATCAACGGAGGTTGACGGTGCATATTTAAATTTGAAAATTTCATTAGAGGACAAACTTTTTACATATTCATCTTTTGGAACAGTACCAGACTCTAAAATATATTTTATTTCCAAAAACTGCTGATATCCGGGATTTCATTTTAATATTTTCTCAAATTTATTTTTATATTGTTGGTCCTCGATCTTGATAGGCCGTCAAAAACTGTCGATAAAGCATTAGTGCTCTCTGAAATTAATTAACCCGCAGTTTGCAATTAGATGACCATTAGATGATAAGTACGCTAGATTGATTACGTTTTTAGGTTTAGAATTTAGAAAATTTTTTAAAGTTGCAATGAATATCTTATAGTCCCTGTTACTTCGGTTCCTTCAGAAAGATACTTATCAATTTTAAAAAAACTGCCATCTAAAATAACGTGCGTATATACAGTGAGCAAAAAAAAAACTTGTACACTTGTTAAATTAAAATAAAAACACAGAGATTACAATTAAGCATATGGAAGGGGAAGCACTTAATCTACGAATCCAAGTGCAAACAGATTTACGGCCATCCCTTCCAAATACATATTTTGGAAGTGATGGATGTAAATCTGTATGGAGAAAGTAAGGGGAAGCACTTAATATACGAAATATTTTTCATACTGTTTAGCACGGTGGCGGCAATGTTATGGTTTGGGGGTGTATGAGTGCTAATGGAGTAGGTAACCTTGTGTGTATCGAGGGAATCATGAATAAAATAGATTATTTAAATATCCTGAAAAATAATTTGCTATAATCCGCCCAAAAAATTGGTTTAGTGAATGATTTTGTTTTTATGCAAGATAATGATCCAAAGCATTCGGCCGTTGTCGTAAGGGAATGGTTGCTTTATAACACAAAAAACGTTTTGCCTCATCCTCCCTAGAGCCCGGATTTAAATCCGATTTAGCATTTGTGGGCTCATATGAAAACAAAATTAAGAGATTACCAAATATCCGGAAAATAATTCTTAAAAAACGCTCTCAAAGATATCTGGAGTTCTATTCCCCAAGAAGTTACAAAAAATCTAGTTCATTCGATGCCAAGAAGACTACTTTCTGTTAAAGAATATAAAGGAGACCATACAAAATACTGAAAACCTAATTTTTTTATCTTTTTTAAAGTTACGTTAAGTTTTTTGTCCTGTACAACTTTTTTTTTTGTTTATGAGTCTAAGCATATTTATGTTTTTGTTGTTTTTTTAACGTTAAAATATACAAAATGAAAAAGAAGTCTTATTTAAATTAAAATATAGATCTTAAAATTTAATTAATGAGAAATAAAAGTTATAATATGGTTTTACTTTAATCTCTGTCTTTTATTTTATTTTAATTTAACAAGTGTACAAGTTTTTTTTTTTGGCTCACTGTACATACGGCTCATGCATTCAATAAAGTGATAAAAACAACGGACTGTAGCCTTATAAAAAAATAATTAAAGTTTTCTGCATAAGACAAACGTTCAGTCGATAGTAATATCGATATGTCGATAGTGAAATCTGAACTATCGATAAATATCGATAGTAGAATATATCGATAGTATCCCAGCACTAGTGGACACAGGTTTCTTTTCGGAGAAAATATTTTCGGACTTTTTTTTTAAATTTCCAGAAATTTCCGAAACTTCGTCCTATAATTTTCGCCTACATTCAAATTAAGCTGTTGCAAAATTCAAGTGAGAACTGTTAATTATCGGAATTGAAAATCGATTCGATAAAACTTAAAATATACCACACTGAACGATCAGCCATTTACAGAACAGGTACAGTAAAATTTTTTAAGACTAAGGGTAAGTTTTAAAAATATTGAACTGTAAATATCCATCCGTGATCGGTGCATTATATTTTATTTATAAACATTTTCATATAATTTTTAACAGAAATTCACGGAAATGAAAGAAAAATGGAATGGAATTTTGAAACTGTAGTGACTGTGTATGGATGTTGGGTACTTTCACTATGTGTACTTATGTGTGTTTGTGCATTCGAGTCAAGAATTCCAGCGGGAAAAACTCAGAAGACCTTCTTACTGTAGGCCTTTTTAAAAACCTGCTTAAATATTTTTTTAATTCAATTACTATTCTTGTCTAACTGTTAAAGAAGGCAGCGGCTCTTTCGTATAAAATATAAGATACATATTCCACAATCGCTTCTATGAGAAGGGAGTAGAGAAGGAGTAATATTTTGTGTTTTTTTTTGCCAAAGCAAAAGCAAAATAACTATTTTTCTTTTGATCCCGTTACCATTCCTATGTACTTGCTAAAGAAGCGAGAAAGGAAGGCCAACTCCGCAATGACAACGTATGTAAAAAGATATGAGTATGGAATGGAGCGAGAGAAAGCCTTCTAAAAGGCCTCCGTTCTCCTTTTTTATCCAGCTTCGATTATTTTGTTTTTCGGTGTATGTTTATGTATGTGTATGTGTGTTAATATCTGTGTAGTAGGTTTATTGCAATTTTTTTTTGTACTGTTTTCTATAAATTGATAGTAAAAAAGTAAAAAAAGAATCCACTTTTTTTTCTTGCCGTTGTTCTTTGTTGGTGTGAGTATTTATTTCTTTGTTAGTTTCATTTTTTTACCCTGTACCGGGAATTTAATATAAATATAAAATAAAACTTGAAAAAATTCTTTCTCTCTCACGTTTTACTTTCCACAATTTTTTCAGGTGGCCTTTTTCGCACATGCATTTACATGTTTTGCTTAAATTACGAGGACACCCTTCTAGATACAATGACTAAATTTTTCTATATATTTTCTTAATGAGTTTGTGTGTCTGTGTGTGCTTAAGAGTTCGTTTTCGTCTTTTTTTTTGTAGGATGTTAGTTGTTGTTTTCATAATTCAAGATTGTTTATGGTTGTACAATATTTCGTAAGTACGGCTGAGTTTGTATGTGTGTTTATTACAAATGTAGCAAAGACATTAAAGCAATTAAGTATTTATAGTCCTTGTAAGGAATATGAATAAATGAACGAATGTTTTTGTGCGATGGTTATATGTATAAATGTGTGTGTTTCTCAGTATTTAATGAATTCCTATGAATTAATAACTCGCATGTTAAGTTCACAAGATGTTTTTATGTTTCAGTTCTTAGTTTTTCCCTTTTAGTTACCCAATAATAACTTTGCATTGATTGCATTAATTACAGGGGATTTAACGATGTAGAAGAAAGGTAATTGATTTTAATTATATTTGATAATGTGTATTTGAAAGTGCTTTAAACAAGTAAGAACATTTCGTAAGAAATCTTAAGAAATATACAATGAGTTTGTATAAATTTTTTCATTAAATAAATAAAATTGAAAGACTTATAAAACTAGTATTTGAGTTACCGCTCAATAACTCAATGGTTTCTTTTGCATGCATTCGAAATTCAGGCGAAATAAAAAAGAGATTTAAATGGAAATGAAAATTAATCCTTTTATCCTACAATTGCCGCTTGCCATATATGTTTTACCTAGACTAACCACCACTTTCAATCTCAGTTTAATAATATTTTTTATGTTTTACAAGGAGCAAAAAAAAAAAAAACAAGTGCGAAAATGAAATAAAAATCCCTGGATAAGTAAACACACACCCAATTAAATTCTCCTCGTACTTACCCTTTTTTACTTAAAAAACTCTGTATATTAAAAACTTCATTTTTATCGCCGTCATCATCATAATCAACTCCAGCACTTGAGTAGAAATATACAGACAAGTATTTATAATGCAGTCACTCAGTCAGTCAAACTGAAAAGAAAAGAAAGTGAGAAGAGGTGGGTTGAAATTAAAATTTCTGGTTCAGTGTGGACAGGAAAAAATTTAGGAAAAACTAAAATCAACAAAAGAAAATGTGAATTATTTAACACAAAAAATGCTCTGGTAAATGAAGAGGTAAAATGCAAGAATGAAACAATTGTTGGTGTTGTTGTGGATGCCAAAAACATAAACATATTTACAACACCATATTAACACACACACACACACACACACACAGAAATACACATACACACGCACATTTGCTAACACATTTAGATTAGGGACGTAACGATACGCGCTTTTGCCCATATGATGTCGATACTCAAAACGAAATATCGTTGATACCGAGAAGCATTTTTAATTTGAATTCAAGTTTAAATTAACAGAAATCAAGTAGAGTTATTTTCTTATTAAACAAAGTATTCTCAACTTTTGCGGAGATTTCCTAAATCCATTTGAACCAAACCTGCAGTAGAAAATGGACGCTTAAATGCAACAGAACTCATTTAATTACTTTAGTATCTCTGCGCCGTTTTCTTCAGTTTAGGGTATAACATGTCAGTGCGCCGCTAAACAAGTGGATTTGGGTCTTTAGAAATATTAGAAGATCTCAGGTATCTCCCGACCTTTACATCAGGTGTTGTCAGTGAAGCATAATTTTGGAAAAAATTTACGACACCAAGCAGTTATTCCAATAAAATGTCTTATTTCCCTGCGCGATTTGCGTATCGGGTAAAAAATTATAGCGGAGATTTTATCTGGATCATTACGAATGATGCCTTTCACATAAGGTGCTCTAAATATCTAAGTTACTCTAAGCTAAATTTTCTTTTCTCGATATTCTCGAAAACAAAAAGCAACCGCCATATGTACTTCCATATGTCTGCTAAGACTATGGGAAATCACGAGCAAATCACATATTAGGCTGGACAGAGGCTCATCCTCCTCGGATACTCTTATACGTTTTTTACATACTCTCCATAGGCCAAGTCTCGTTGACTTATTAGAACATTTACTTGGTGCAGGGGTGACTGTGTTTTCAACAATTTCAGAATGCAGAGTCATGTGCAGTAAATCAAGAAGACGTTTTTTCGCTACGACAGATTCGACTGTCTTGGAATATTCGAGCTTTGTATCGATGGTCATGTACAGAAACAAAAGGTTTCATTATTCTCTTAACCCACAGTCTTTGATTCAGGGCAATGCTAAGTACATCGCAAATTTTTGGGAATCTGACCTAATCTCCACCTCAGTTAATTAATAGTTTATGTTGGCAACCTTTGCCACTCGTTCTCATTCAAATGCAGGCCAAGCGTATCCGATGTCGCTGCTATGAGGCAGAATATGAATGATACGCTTGGCCGAGACGCTTTTAATGCCCGAAAAACCCAATGTTGCGTGCTGACGCATAAACGCGCGACAAATCAAGGAGCCTCATCTGTATATATGGGTGCTATAATTATTGAGGAATCAGAATCTCTTGATGTTCTGGGCATGAGGATACAATGTGATGTGCGATGGACAGAATATATATTCAAGGTGTCGAAAGAAGAATTCAAGTGCCTCGGTTGTCTAAGACGGTGATCTGGTTCCCGAAACCCGTACGTTTGTTCGTAATACACGTTTTTCCTCAAGAGCTATCCTTATGTGGTCGATTGGCAGGTGAATCGTACAACGCATTACAGAGAGAATTCGATTTTTTCCCGCACAGTTCGTATGTGGAATAACCTTCCTGCAGAAGTCTTCCCTCTCACTTACAACATGATTAAGTTCAAATCGAAAGTTCACAAACCGTACTCCCTCTATCCTCCTTCCCACAACCTATTTTCCTAGTTCCAACACAATGCAATGCATTAGTAGGGGTCATCCCCTGAGTGCTGGTCCTAACAGTAAAAAAAAAATAGTTTATGTTGGCAAATAATGTTCGAAGACTGTTTACTAGCGGAATATCGCCAGTCCCGAATTTACCCAAAATTTTCAGCAAAATGTTTTTTATGCTCATTAAGAAAATAAGCAGAAAATTATCAAGCGTAGAAATTAGGGTATTCATTCGGTTAACCGTCAATCGGTTAACCGATTAATTACTACCCGATTAACTGATCGGTTAATTTCAAATTGGCTTTTTTCGATTAACGATTAAACCGGTTAATTTCAATCGATTAACCGATGTTACAAAATTTTCAATATTTTGTAGTATTAAACCATATTTTTTGTGTTTTTAATTATTTGTTTCGTCACATATACAAAATGTATATAAGAAAATATTTTTTCATACGAACAAAGAAGGTATCCAGTGATTTAGATTTTTACCCATTTTTCGCCGACCGGTGACTTAAATTACAATGTTTTTTTATCTTCAACATCGATCAACAAGAATGTGGCGAAAAATGGGTTAAATGTTTGATTGCCAACAACTTTTTTTGTTTCACGTTCTTTTTAGATGTATGTGTTTAGTTATTTGTTTCTTTTCATATCTTTTCATATCAGTCTTTTAACAGAATTAACCGAAGCAATTAGAAGTGTTGAAAATTTCACAAAACTCTAATGGCATAGAGAAATCCTGGAATAGGACTAGGAAATTATATATTCATCTACGATAAGTGAACAAATTTTTTCTTCAAAACTAAAGAAAAGAATCGCTTTTATTCTAAACATTTAAACCAAATTACTTTTCTAAAAGATTATTTTATAAGATCTCCTTTAACTATTGAAATAACTAATAAAAATATCTCAGGTCATTTTCTTATAAATATACATTTGGGGGATTCACAAGGTAGTCATAAAGCCTTATGTCCTGAAATAATTACAAGAAATATATATCGTCGACTTAATATGTAAACAGGCTTAATCCACTTTTTATGTTAATTAAGATTTTGATGCCGTGTGGTGGAGAAAGATACGCCTCGTCGACCAGTATGTGGTTTTTCTTCTATTTAAGGCTTGAAGTGTGTAAAACTAACTGTATTTCTAATTTTCTATCAAGCTGCAAACAGGAAAAAACAAAAAGTTTTTTGTCTCCTGTAAAATGTGCTGAAGGTGAGTTAGCAGGTTTGCATAATAAGCCGACGATATGACTGTTGTGGGCTACCGCTTATACTTAAGATTTCTACTGTACAGTTATGAAGAATCAATGAACACAGCACTAACATTTTTATTTTTATTTATTTTAAACAATTATTATTAAGGATATAATTACAATATGACTTCATAGCACACCTAATTGAAAAAATGCATTTTACGTATTTATGAGTTGTTTTTTTTGTTTGCTCGTTTTAGAACAAGAATTGTTATGTTTGGTATGTTATTGTTTTTTTTTTACTAATAAACTCCAAATAATAAACAATTAATGCATTTTTATATATTGAAATTACTTAATTTATAAAAAAAACTGTATTAATCGGTTAACCGATCAAAAACAAAATTAACCGAGCTTTAACCGATTAAACGAAAACCTCGGTTAATTAATCGAGCGATTAACCGATTAAAGCAAAAGGTCGATTAAATGAATACCCTAGTAGAAATACATACAACATTTGGCAATAAGAGAACATTTCACAACTTTAGTGCAAAACAAAACGGCTTAAGCTGGGGGTCGACACCACGCGTCCAATGCGTTTATGTGTTTATGCTTCTGGGTTCTAATTCTGGCAGTCGTGATCGAGTACTTTCCCAATTCGAAAGCAATTTTATTTCAGTCGAAATCATTGTTTCAGTATTGTGAAACTCAAATTAATGCTTTATAACACAAAAAAATAATAATTTCGATTCGTTCAGTATTGACTGAAATAATTAGATATTAAATTGCTTTCGAATCGAGAGAGTACTCGATCACGACTGCCAGAATCAGGCCCCTGACAAGAAAATAGTATCAGTGTAAAATGTAAAACGCGTATAATGTATATACGTATCGAACGCAAGAAGAAGGTTACTTCTGCTTATTCTAGTGCCGTATCCGGTTGGAAAAAATGTGTGGACCTCCAGCTTAACTGCCTGTTTTTCAAAATTTAATAAAAATGTTCGCTTTATTTGTTTTCATAATAAATTTCTAAACGAAAATTGTTATTTTAGTTTGAAAAACAGGCTGTTAATGTGTTGTTACCAGGTGACAAGCAATTGATTGTGTAGAAAAATTTATATAAAAATCACTCAGTGTTTTGAGTACTTCACCTAGAAACAGCACATAAAAGAAACAATTAATTATTCTCTTTTAATAAAAAATGAAATTGTTTGTTCATAAAAACGCAAGAAATTATCGTCGTGGCTGTAGGAAATATCGCCCAAAGAAAAATGGCCCAAAAAAAAAAAAATGAAAAATCGCCCAAATGAAGAATCGCCCAAGCGAACATGAAAAATGACCCAAAAAGGTAAATATGAAATTTTGCCCAAAGCAAAAACGAATTTTTTCCCAAAAAAAAAATTACTAAATTTGCAAAAAAGTGTTTATTATTCATATAAATTTAGGTGACATTTCATAACGTCCAGTGTCGTAGTGTCCTTGGACACTTTTAAAGTGTCATAATGTCCATCGAAGACGAGGACGTTATGACACTTTGCAACGTCCGCAACTTAACTTATAATCAAAAATGTGTAAATTTTTTTTTAAAATACCGTTAAAATTTCAAGTGATTTTTTTAAAGATACTTATTTAACCATAATATGGTTGTCGGTGACAATGATTTGGTTAAATTAAACATAATATGAATAAAATATTTTTATAGCTTTTACTCCGGGTGTATATATTAAATATATATATCCAAAATAAGGATTTCATCTTCTATGGTATAACAAATACTGGCTTCGCTAACTAAAGCTTCTCTGTATAGTCGGCCTTCGGCCGGGCGCAAGGATTTTCTTCTCTATGGTATAACAAAGACCGGCTTCGCTAACTAAAGCTTCTCTGTATAGCCGGCCCTCGGCCGGGCGCAAGGATTTTCTCCTTTATGGTCTAACAAAAACCGGTTTCGCTAAGTAAAGCTCAGAAAAACTGCCTTGTTTCCGAACAAGGCCGACTACGCAGAGAAGCTTTAGTTAGCGAAGCCGGTGTTTGTTATACCATAGAGGAGAAAATCCTTGCGCCCGGCCGAAGGCCGTCTATACAGAGAAGCTTTAGTTAGCGAAGCCGGTCTTTGTTATACCATAGAGGAGAAAATCCTTGCGCCCGGCCGAAGGCCGACGATACAGAGAAGCTTTAGTTAGCGAAGCCACTATTTGTTATACCATAGAAGAGAAAATCCTTATTTTCGATATATATGTATATATTTAATATATACACCCAGAGAAAAAGCTACAAAACCATTTTTAAAAAAATTCTACCGATATTATGTTTAATTTAACCAAATCATTGTCGCCGACAACCATATAATGGTTAAATTAGTTTCTTGAAAAATAGTTTTGTTGTTTGCAACCATAATAAAACATGGTTTTCTCTGCTATGTAAGATTATGGCAGAATTTTAAAAATAGCCAATTTTTTTTGGGCCATTTTTCATACAACATTTTTGGGTGATTTTTCATTATGAATTTAAAAAACGAAAAATCACCTTACATTAACGATAAATAGCCCAAAAATTTTGGGCCATTTTTCATATGAAATCAGGCCCAATTTTACATGCAATTTTTTTGGGCGATTTTTCATTTTTTTTTTTTGGGCGATTTTTCTTTGGGCGATATTTCCTACAGCCTATCGTCGTATCGTCAGTAAAATATCGCCGATACCGATATATCAGCATCGACTTGAAGTTTCGCAGATATACCGATATATTGGTTACTTCCCTAATTGAAATATAAAAAATTCGTACAAAATACATACGACCAAAGCAGTAGAAGTTAACAAAAATAAAACAACAGCAGCAACAAAAAACAGAGGAAAAAACTGACATGGAGTGAATGAAAAATGAAAGCGTTTCAAAAGAAACGATTGCTCAAGGACGAGGTGAGATGATGCCAAGGTATGGTAGTACATGTTGTATACACCCAGCAAACCTTTGAGGTTCAAATAAGCAAACATTTGAGGTTCAAATACAATTTAAGAAGTTTTAAAATTAAAATCTTTTATAGATGTTTAAGACAAACTGAATTGTTAAGAGGAATTTCTCTCTAATTCAAAATGTCTTTTTGAAATCTAAATTGAAAGTTACTTGTCACTTTTTTGTGTTGGCAAAAAATAGGTTTATAAATTGCTAACACCTCGTACAAATGATGATAAGCTGGGGGGTCGATTCTCGTTCTTTTTGTCTGAATTTGCCGAATATTGTGTATTGATAACCAAGATGCTTGTACCTAATTTGGACACAATGGCTTTTGACGTTATGCTGAAATTTGTTATAAGTAAAGAAGCAAAAAAATATACGAGCTATAAGTATAAAAAACAACAACAACATGGGATTTTATGAAAAAAATTTAGGGTGTCGTGGTTTTTCGCTCATATCTCAGCCATTTCTTGACCGATCTGACTAAATTTCAATAGCAAAATTTAACGGAGCTTGTGCGAACGGTAAAAAATGCTTAATCTAGTAAATTATAATATGCTAAAATGACACCACTGATATCTTTACGTAAAGATATCTTTACCCCTGTTCAGGCTAGCAGTTTTTGTTGGAGCAATTCTTTAGGTTATGGGTTAGAGAGGACTGCATTGTCTTGGTAAGTAACTCTCCCTTTTAAACTTGAAGTTGGTTGTAGGTGCTTTTGTTATAAATAGCTTTAGAGGAAAATAGCATAAAAATAGAAAAATTGCAAGACTAGAATATCTTTGTATGGACACTTACAATGCTATTGCAGTGATGGGTACTTAGTCTACTTCTTTGTACGTAAATGGATTTGAAACAATTGTCTAAAACTCGTAAAGAATTGTTTCAGATGTATGTAGTTGGCTTGTTTATGTTTTCGTATGTTTCGTCATTAAATAGTTTATTGGTTATTTTCGCATATCTATGTGCTTGTGTGTGTGCGTCTGTTCTACAGTCTATGTTGATGTAGTCGTGTACTGTAATGATGATGACGCTCTCCTGTCGTTGTTGTTGTTCCAGTTACTGTAACGAAATAAATGTTGCAGAAAAATATGGCGTCAGTCAAAAGTCACCGCAGCAAGTGTAATGTAAACGACAGCAAATAAATTGCATTTCACAAAATCCGTCCTACAAACCATATAACAAAAACAACTACAACAACAACAAATACATGCGAAGATACCGAAAAAATAAAACGCAAAAAACGAACGTCTTTCTTAAAGTTTCAGTATCCATTTTTCTCGCATTTTTTTTCTTTTTTTTTTGCACTCACTTCCTGCAGTTTAAAAAGCAGCACAACAGAAAGTTTGTAATATTAACCATAAAACAACTTATGCGGCACACACATACTTAAGTTGCACGCATATACACACGTTTTTTAGAACTTTCGAATATAACTAAAGCCTTTAAGCCATGTTTTGTAGCACACAAAACTTATAACCTGTACTACAGGATACGCAAATAGAGTAACAATTTGAGAACTCGTACATGAGAGAATGACATTGAAATTAATGTGTAATAGAAAAATTAGTCGTATAAAATTTCTATTACATATCAATTTTAGCAAATCCTTTATTTTTAAATATAATAATAATTTTGCTTTAACTACCTTAAAAATTAAAATATCTTAATGCCTCCTCTATTTTCAGTTCCAAAAGTATTGTGTAGCAAAAAGCACAACCTACTTTCATTAATCCTATTAAAAGGGCCAACGCATTTACATACATATGAAGGTATATATCGTCAAGTTAAATGCAAACATTCGATATAGAGTTCTTGATTGATTACTGCTCGTTTTATTAAAGTACATGCTCACAAAATTAGATCCTTGGCGACTTTATTAAAGAAATTCAAACGCCAAGAACACCTTGTTGTTAAAGATTTTGTAAAATAAAAAAGTATTTGCGTCCGTTTGCATTTAGGGCGACGATATGTTTGTATGAATGCTACATTAAAGTAAAAGATTCCGTTTTTATTTTTATATAATTAATCACAATTCATTTCAACTGAGTTTCAAAAAAGAACCAAAACCATGCCTCACATGTTGATTTTTTTCAATTTAATGTTTTTTTTTTGCCTTTTGAAGGCAAGAATATGTCGTAATTTTTCCTCAAACGAATAAGAAATTTAAGCGGAAAAGTTAATTTACATCTCAACTTGGCGTTTGTTGCAATTTCTAATCAGCCGTGTAAAAATACGGTAAAAGGAAATGTAAGAATAATTTTATTTAGATTAAAAATTTTGAAAATAGTTTAACAAAATTTGGTATAAAGGTTTCATTCAATTGTCATAAGGAAGAAGTTTTTAAATGAAATTTTGTATGTGTATTCGTTAGGTATGGGAATAGGTCGTAATGTATATTTCATATCGCTAGACGGCGTAAAATAGGGCAAGAGGTGTGAAAACTCCCTCTCTATATATCTTAAAAACTAATCAACTGGTTTTCTAAAATTTGGCAGGCAAATAGTGTAACATTCGAAAGGAACTAAAGCCTATGATTTTTATTATTTAGGGCGTGAAATAGGGCAAGAGGGGTAAAAGCACCCCCTTCCTATATCTTCTTAGATTCTGCAAAATCTGAAAGAAATAAGTTAAACGGCAAAACAACGTTTGCCTGCCCAGCTAGTATATGTATATATATACAGGGAAACCATAAATATGCTCTGAAAACCACGTTTTATGCGCATTAAATATGCAGTTAAAACCGGAAAATATATCCTAAAAATGTTAAAAATATGGCATAAAAATCAAAAACCATTCCAACGGACGGAAGGACATCGTTAGATCACTTTAAAAAGTGATTTTGAGTCGATCGGTATACTAAAAGACTGGTCTACATTTCTATGCATTAAGCACATCGCATAAAATTTATCCTTAATAACCAGGGGGGTTACCGCGTATTTCGACTCGAAAAAAATCATTTACGGATTCGAACAATTTGTACTGTGTATTACGATTTTCGTAATATTTGTTTCGAATAAACGGACGTTTTTCATACTTTATTGAAAACAAAAAATCACTTTCTTAAAAGCCACTCTTTATTACGAACAATAATTGTTCATCTAATTTCCCACTTTTTAAAAAATACAACCTCTATCATCGTTTCGAACGATTACGAAAATCGTAATACACAGTATAATTTGTTGGAATCCGTAAATGATTTCTTTCGAATCGAAATACGCGGTAGCCCCCCTGCTTTGTCTTACAATTTGAGAGATAAAATTAAATGTAGGTGGCGAAATTGAAATAACAGAATTTAAATTTTGATTTTATGTATTCACAAAAGACGAAAAATTTATATGGCGGTTTAATAAAATTCTTAAATTAATTAAAATTTTTCGTCTTTTGCACAGAAAAAAGTAAAAAACGGTTTTGATCACCAAAATAATTGAAACAAGCAAAAAATTGTTTAATTTTGCACCTATCACCGAAATGATTATACCAATTACTCAAACTTGCAAAAATTGCAAAACAAGGATTTTTTTCCAATTAAAAAGTGTTTACATTTTAAATACAAAAATAATTGAAAAAATTATTAATATTAAACAATATTTTAATTGAATGAATTAACAAATTAATTAAAAATATATCAATATTTTAATTGAATGAATTACTAACGTAATTGATTACAATACAGAAAATTAATTATTTTAATAATTGTATTGATTAAAACAGTGATTGAATTTTTGCATTAAATCGATTAAATTTTTAATTGAATAAATTAAACAGTGTATTTGAAATACACTCTAAATTCAATTATGTACGCAAATTATTCAATCAAACAAATTGTTAATTGAATAAGCTTGTTAAATCAATTCAGTTGATGGTTAAATGAAGCAAAATAATAATATTTAAAATATATATTTTATTTAAATATGGTTTAAATAAACCTTGTTTTATTTGTTAAATTGTAATAGCTCATGCTTAATTGTACAAATTTTGGAAGATTTTTTTGACAGAGGAATTTCATACATACAACTTTGAATAAAATTGTAGAATAACTCTGATTCAATTCCGGCCATTACCACCGTCAACACTGTGGTCAGCCACAAGGCGATTTTTTATTTTACGCACAATATACATATGTATGTAGGCTCATTATTGACATTGTTGGTGGTCATAATTGTAATTCGTCTATAACAAATTTCAGTTAATTTTTTACTTTTTGATAGTTTTTTTTTGCACGCGACGCTTACTGTTCTTTTTGATGACAAAAACATGTGTGTATGTACATGTAAGGGCAAAGACAATAAATTTATAAAGATGTTGGTTGCACTTGTAACATTTTTCGCAAACTGTTGATGAGGGAGGAAAGCAACAAGGAGAAAGCAACAAAGTGTTCAATTCAAACAACCGAGTTGATTGATTCAATTAAACTTATAATAAAAATTAAGCTTAAAATCAAGTAAAATTTTAATTGAAAAAAAATATTTTTTTTTAATTCAATCAATTAAGAACGTAATCAAATTTATTTTAAAATTCAAAAATCACTATTAATTGAAAAAAAACTGCCAATAATTTTTTCTGTGTGTGAATACATAAAATCAAAAGTTGTTAACAGATTTTAATCATTTATAGCTTGTTTTGTTTGCAATGTTGTTTTTTATATGTCTGCATAAAATTAGAAGTATAGCTGCAATTTTCAATTTTTTATGAATTTTTAAAAACAAAAATTCCGAAATTTTAATAAAGAAATTATTTTTTTTCCAGAAAAAAAATTATGTTTCTAAAACGACTGCGCATATAAGAAAAACGTTTTACCTTTCTTAAAGTAAATTTTATTGCGGAATTTCGTTTTTTTTAGTTTTTCATTAAACTAAAGCGTTTTTGAGTTACGCGAACATATGTTGTGCAACCTCCTTAATTTTCGAAATAACGGTATATCTCGAAAACCAAAGCTAACCTAAAAAAACGGCTAGCACCACTGGATTCAGCGACCCCGAATCAGTTAAAATTAGTTAAAAATCTTTCGTTCGTATCATACTAAAATATTAAACAGCAAATACTTTAATCTATCTATACAATATATAATTTCTTAGTATGTCAGGATGTTTGCATGTATGTCATATACTTTCCGCAACTTTCTGAAGCCATCTGATGACATAGGAAGCTGAAATTTGGCACACTTGAAGCACTTTCTCTGCGGAAGATCGTAACGAAGCCATATTTTTGATTTTCGGCTTTTCAACTAGTATAACTATAAAGATCTGATAGATTTTTTTTTATAATATGGGGAACTTTGGGCCCCACCCGGCACGGCTAGGCACCGTCGGATTGACCTGAAAAATTAGATCATGATTTCTTACACCAAACCTCATATTTTAAGCAGCGCAAGCAATTAAATTAAAAAAAAAAAAAAATTGCGACCAGTCTAATATATATACATATCGCTACCTAAAACGCAAAACGCCCTATCTAACATTTTGAAAATTTTACAGGAGAAGCAAATTACTATTAAAAATGTTAATCGATAAATTGTCTTAAACTGTTTATAATTTATTTTTCTTGTAAAACCTACGAGTTGTTTTGATAATTGACAATGTTGCATATTATGCAAAATTTTAGTATGGCCTTTTAGCGCGTATGTTTTTTGTTAATAAAATTGCTAATTTTGGTTGAAAAATTCCAAAATTTATTGTGGACATTAGTGTTAATGGAATTCATCAGATTTAATGAAAAAGTCGATTTATAATTTTTTGTTAGTTAGGTCCTTCTGTGTTTTAGGTAACGATATGTACATTATTGCAAAATAAATCGCTCTATTGAATTTTCTTAAATACCACTGCCGAAAATAGCTTTAAATGCTTTAAATTCCCGTTGATATAAAATTTGGCGACTGTAACTTATATAATAGCTCCATGTCATGGCAGTTTTGTACGGAAAGGACCGCAATTGGCCATAGATCCTCTGGATACTATATGGTGACGTGTAGGGTGTCAAATGAATGCGTTTTACCGAGCAAACTTTCTTATTTGTGTTTTAATAAATTATTTAAATTCAGTTATTAAATGTTCACATTATTTTTATTTCAAATTATATTTAAAATAACAGTAGACCATCGGAAAGGAAAACCGTATATTAAAAGCTAACATTTGAAAATAATGTCAGTTCCTTTTTTATTTAAAGCATATGTTACATCCGAAGAGTTCATAACCTCACAAGGTGTGCGACAAGGCGATATACTGAGTCCATATCTTTTTATAATACTGATGGAAGATGTAATTAAGTTGCAAGGAATAATTCATTTCTCAGACAATTGGAAATTAGAACATTCATCCAGTGAAATTTCAATGTTAGCATTACGTAGATTACGTGACATCAATGTCAAAATGAGCTGAATCTTTTCAACGTGACTTAAATATTTTCAATGCTGAAATGATTAGAAAAGGGTTGCATATAAACACGAAAAAGACAGAGACTATGGTGGTTATAGGTCGCGATAAAAACCAACATCAAATACAGTTCATTAAGTATTCTTAATTTCCAAAATCATTTTTACCCATTAAGATAGCGAAATATTGGATAAAAAAAAAGTATTTTTTATAAAATTTAACTTTGAACTTGGAAAATTTATTACCAAGAAATAATATAATTTTTTTTTTGTTTTGAGAGAAAAATAAATATTTAAAGAAATATAGGGCCATGTCACAGAGTACAATTCCGTTCGGAAGTGAAGAAAACATATTTGTTTGTTTGTGGAAAGTGTATTTTGATAGTTTTATGAACTTTCAGATACAGACAACTCCCATACCGTTCATGAAAACAAAAATGGTTTCATTCCGAAACATTTTTTCGTCATTTTCTGAAGCACCAAAATACGGAATGAATTCCGTTTCCGAACGGAATTGTACTCTGTGACATGGCTGATAATAACTTTTTGTTTTAGCTTTTTATAAAAAGGCTTGAAAGGTTTCACGTGATACTTTGAACGAGAACGTTCATGGGTGATCAACAACGTTGTGATGAAGTCAATTCTGAAGGTTAAGCATGATTGCTGAAGCTTAAAAGAAATCGTATAATAACAAGAAGTTGGTTAAAAAATTGGCCAATCTTATGACGTTTTCTTGTCTTCTGAATCCTTGATCAAACAAATTTCACGTCTCTTGGGTACCGATTTGAACAAGGCTGGTAAATTTTCCGGTCTCATCAAAAATACATGAAGGCTAATACTAAAGAGGTCAAATTAATAATCAATTTTCAAATGAATTATGTAAGTATTTTGCTTGTTTGTTGCTTTTGGTCATGTTGACATAAAACAAAGGAAATAAGTCCAAAATATCTATTTGTCAATCAAGTTGTTAAAGAACAACGGGCAAAGCGACCCCTGTTTGCACATTAAGACATTCATTGGCCCACCTAAACGTTTGTTCTAATTTGGTTTTTCTATAATACATTTTTAAAATGTAGAATTAAGAAATATTTTGAAAATACAAAAAAAAAAAAAATTTACATAATTGGTAAAAAAATAGCCGAAAGAATAACACACCAAAACCACATACGTAACTTGGAGGCAATACTCTCTCACTTTTACTAACACACTGACACTTCTTAAATTGACCACGAGATTGCTTTTAATTTCACCTTTCCATTTGTTGGGCAATTTTTCTTCAAATTAACAGCTGATTAAATGTTTGTCTTTTAAAATTGTTTTCTTGATGACATCTTGAAAGAAAATTGCTTAGAAATTGAATGCAGCCTATGTCACAGCTTTCAATTTATGTAAATTTTGACAAGCAGTACCCTGCAAATAAAATTGGACCACCTGATCCATTTTGATAAAATGGACTATTCCATGGACTGATCCGATGTAATGCAAGCATGTACCATGTCAATGTTAAAAAGTGTTTGTAGTGAGACGACATGTCTTCGTTTTTTAACGACATGCTTTCGTTTTTAAACGACTTCAAAACTAATCCTCTTGTGTACAACATAGAGTAGTTTTAAACCTAATCCGTAGTGGTCCAAAGGTGGGTTATATGGTCCTCTCCTAGGACATCGTAATGTGAAATGGACCAGGTTTTTTCCATACGTTTGGGTTAGTTTTGGACTAGTCCTGGTCCCTTGTGGAATACTCTTTACACGCGTGTTTGGACTGGTCCTATTATTTGCAGGGTATAAGTAAAAGACTATCGAGAACAACTTGATCGTGTGGCCGCAAGATAACAAACAAGGCGTTTTATTTGGAAAACGGATACAACACTGTTAAATACTTTTACGTTGTGTCAAAATTATACAACACTGTAGTTAACTATTCAAACAAATATTTTATTTTGTTTTTAATTTTAAATTGTGTGTGTTTAAATGTTATAATTTAAAAACGTTTTTTATTACGTAATTCTAAGTGAAAAATATAGAATTAATGAAAGATTTTGATTAAGCTAGGCTAAGCAAAGGTTACCTGGTGTGATTTCGCCTTGGTAACAAATTTGTATTGTCATATAATATTTTCATATAAAAATCAAGGCGAATTCATTACAGGTGAACTTAACAGCCCTGCTGAAAATTTTTTTCAATTTTATAACTGTTGGATGTCAAAATTTTGTTTTTAAAAAAACAAATTGCTTGATCCTTTTGTAGGAGTTGTACTTTTTTTAGTATTGATATAAACTGTAATGATTTCGTCTCGTGAAAAATAAAGCAAAATTTGATAAGAGTCATTAAGTAATAGCAAATACAACCAATATGATACAAGAGTGATATTTTATATATTATATGTATTATAATATATTATAGATATATTAATACTACTGGTTACGCTTCACTTCACAAAATATTTGTCTTATCCGACCGAACACATCCTAAATTTGCATAGCGGACAAACTGTCCAGTTTCTTTTTGTTGGGCAGCTTGAAAAATGTTTAGATTTAAAAATTTAGCTTAAAACTATCTATACGACTCACTGTTGGGATCTGGAAATTCTTAAATTGTACCGTCTCAATGGCAAAACTGTACCAAATTGACATAAAGTGACCCAAAATATCGCTATAAAATAAAAGAGCATACAAAGTAAGAATTCGTAACACTTTTTTATTCAATAATAACAAAAACACCACGGTATATAACGACAAATTTGTGATTGTGTACCTTAAAACGATCTTAGGGGGCCATGTGGAAGTTCATTGTAACAAATATTTTTTAGATTCATATCTTTATACACATGAGATTTGTTTGCCCTTAAGTGATTTTAGGAATTCGTCTTATATGGGGTCTATGGTAAGCTTTGGACCTATTAGCAAAATATTTTAATATGACATAGCAGCTATAACAAAAGTTATCGTCAGTCGCCGCCAATTTTTATATCAATGCCAACATTTATAAAAAAGTTGTGGGAGGTTTCTTCATAGAGGAACTGGATGTAAAGGTTTCCTTTCCTCTGCCGGATGGATGTAGTGTCCTGTAGGCGGAAATCTCGGCTATAAGGCGGGCGGCAAACTAGCTGAGGTATAATCGCATATCGGGAGGTATAGGTACGTATATTTACTGACCGCAAGGCTGCCCTTGCTTCTTTAGCGGGTGTCTACACGACATCTAGGTTAACTGTAGAATGTCGGATGTCTTCGGATGAGATTGCGAAACATTCAAGGGTAACGCTTATATGGATACCGGGTCCGTCGGAGTGCCCGGGTAATCTAGTGGCAGATGGGCTGGCCAAACAAGGTGGTCACATGGATGACGTATTCATCGATCAATTTGTGGGTCTTCCAATGGCTCACTGTAAACTACTTATCAGGCGCGAGTCTTATAGAGTTGCGCAGATGCGGTGGACCTTTGAGTCCACCTGCTCGATATCCAGGATCCTTTGACCTGGATATGATGAACGGAGAACAAGCTCTCTACTTGGGTTCAGCAGGGACCAGATTAGGACGGTGATATCGGTTTTGACAGGACACTGGCCGGTGGGGACTCATGCTGGAAGAATGGGTCTGGAATTTAACGACTACTGTAGAAGTTGTCAAAACGAGGAGGAAGAGGAGACTATGCTTCACTTTCTTTGTCATTGCCCTGGATTGCGGGGCATTAGGGAAGAATACCTGGGGGAACCGGTGTTTTCCTGCTTGGGGAACTGTCCAGGATGGAAATAAAATCGCTCCTTCTCTTCACTAGGAAGACGAAGTGGTTGGACTTTGCAGTGACGCCATCTGAGTAACTGCTCTAAAGGATTGACATTGGCGTCGTGTATCACAAAGGGACCAATAAAGGACCCAAGTGAGCTGTCTTTTTGATGGCTGCCCATCGAACCTAACCTATCCTAAGTTGTGGCATTAAAAGCTATTTGGGGAGTAGTATTTGTATGTGAGCTTTGGTCAAATATGAACCGATTCCAATAAAATTTGATAAGATGATTTAGATTTAGGTTACATGGACAGACAACCAGCTGGATGGAGAGACATAGTTAAATCTACTCAAAAAGTAATTCCGAGTTCGGTATGCTATTTATATTTTTTAGTGTTCGCATATCATCATTGTGGTGTGGGTATAAAAGATGTATCTATTTATATTTTTTATCAAAGGCAGACAAAAATGTTGATGCTTGGTTGATAGTGTCACCAAAAGAATCGACAAAAGTGGCGATATGGAGTCACTTAATCTCCGTCTTTCTGCAGGGATACGAGTACCCATACTCATGTATGCATGTACCTAATATGTTAGCATAACATCATGAACATAAATTAACAATAATTGTATTATTCAAGAGAAAAGTAAGTTAATCTACCTCAAAGATTGTACCAAAAAAATAAGAATTGTACCAATAAATTTCGATTGTATCAAATTTGGTACAATTGTACCACAAATCCCATCAGTGATACCGCTTATTTAAAAATTTGCCCACCCATTTGTCTGCTCTATGCATCCGTATTGCAATATTGTGCTTCCATTACTCGTATAATTGTAGTTGAAAAATTACAAAGTTTTGCATTTAATACAATTTTAAAGTTGAGTTCATTGTTAATTTAGACAACACTTAATTACTCTTTTAACTTAATGATAACTTTATCTTTGACTAATTTGTATACCATGCAACTAGTACTTCCTTCCCTTTCTCCCCCCGTCTGGCATTTCTTCTTTTTCTAACAGCAAAAGCTTAGCATTTGTTGTTTGTTGTTGTTTTAAGGAAGTGTTAAAAGAACTCTTGCTGGTACATAGTTCATACACTTAAAGAAAAAATATTGTCGAAGTTGAATGTTGCCAATGTATATGATAACAAAATATATGATCAATTTATTGAATTATGTTGCTCTTCTTAATACACATATTACATATCGCATACTAAATCATAAACAGGCAGAATCAATACTGTTTTTTTTCATACACCAGTTCGCAAATCAACATTTGTGAAACTCAATTTGATTATAAAATTGAAACCATGCTTTTGAAGCCAGTTTTCTGCTTCTCCTAACCATTTTTACGGAGTTTAAGTGTCCATCTATATGATTATTTTGTTGACAACATGATTGTGGACTCGTTACAAACATAATTTTGTTTTCCGTTTGTGTCCGTGGTTGTAATTTTTTTAATTGGTAAATTATTTACTGAAAATTGCCAAATAAATTATTACAGATTATTGTAAAGAACAGTTCTACATATACGATTTGTACACTCAAAATATTATGTAGTTAAATTCAAACGAAAATTCATTTTAAACATCTTAAAATTCACTTAAAAACGGATCATTTACATTTCATTTAAAACAAATGATTTTAACATTCATTTTTTAATTTTTTATTTATTGAACATCATATTCCTTAAAATTGAATGATTTTTACTAATAAAAAATATATTTTAAACGACAAAAATCAAACTACATAACAAAATAAATACGATAAAACATTATTTCTTTGTAGTTTGTTTTTTGAATAACAAACATAAATGTTAAAAAATAAATTATCAAGATTTTTGTATGACGTGCTAAATTCCCAATTTTTCATATTTGATAAATACACTGAAATTTATTGTTGAGGGAAAGCTAGCTTCTATGCGCATTTCACTGGTTGCTTAGGCCAGATCATCAGGAAACCTTTTCCAAAGATTTAAGAAAAGCTAAAAACATTATACAAATAAAACCCTAAAGCGAATAAGAATTTTAAACACTCAAAGTCTTACTTGTAACAATATCAAAGCTTAAACAAAACACCAACAATAAACAGTGAGTTTATCTTTTCTTACAACCCCCTACAATTGGTTGGGTTCTTTCCGACTCGAATTGTAGTTGTAAGTGGGTAAAAAGAAAAAACTAAATTAAAAAACAAATTGTTTCATTCTATTGTGTTCGCAAGAAAACAAAAAAAAAAAAAAACAATTTGGCAATTCAGTTTTCTGCACGGGCACATGCAATTATATTATCAAAGTTATTTACGGGAATACAAAATTTATTATCAAGATTTTTGTATGACGTGCTAAATTCCCAATTTTTCATATATGATAAATAAAATTATTCGAAAAATAACTACATTTTTATTAAATTTTAACAGAACAGAAAACGAATTTAATAACCCACAATCAGTTACTGTAATAATTTTATAAGTGTATGTAAGAAAAAGTATAGACAAATATTTCACCTTTTTTAAATAGAAACTTAAATATAAGTCACGTTTTCTAAATTCAAAAATCGATCCGTTTGGCGAGATATCGCCACATCTGACAACCCAAGTAGTTTAAAATAAAATACTCTCAAACATTAACAAGAACAAAGAATACACACATTCTTTATTTTTTTGATGTGAATTTAGGGTTTTTAAACATAACTCTGCAAAAACAATGTATAAGTATGCCACATACTACACACAAAAGTAAACATCACAAATTTTTTATTATAAATTCTTGCAGACTCCATGAGGTAATTTCCAAATACTAGGAGTATAGGCCAAATTTTATTAACTGTATTGAAAAATTTTAAAGGAAACAAGAACTGTCTGGAGTGAATTTCTTTGAATATAAAACTCTAGTTTTGAAGATAAGCTGATTTCGAGAAATGGGTCAGTTAATTGGACTCCAAGGTCTTTAGATCTGACACATATTGATTATTTCCTATGTGACGACGTGAAGTCACTGGTTTACGTTGGTAAGCCAGCAACAATTGCCGCCTTGGAGGCCAACATTGTTTGTGTTATTCGCAAAGCCAGCAAAGCTTGAAAACAGTGGCCTAAAATCAGACGTCAAATTAATTTTCAAATATTAATTGCATGTATCGATTTTTCGAATACAGTTATTTTTTGAGTAAAATAATAATTTTTGTGTTATTTTTTTACAATTTTTAGTTCTATCGGGCTTAAAAAATACTCTTTATTTAATTATCTAAAAAACAACCGAAAAAACGTAGTAATGTGTACCTTCCGCCCATTCTGGTGAAGCCGACCAAAGTTATAGACCTGCTTAATAACAACTTGCCTTCGAGGGCATCCAGGGTACCAATCCACAATACAATACGATACAAATAAAACTAAATGTAAATAAAAAAAATTTTAGTTAAAGTTGTGAAGAAAAAAAAAACCATTTAATTAAAATTCGACAAATTGTTGATGTTGATTATTGTGCTTGACTTCCATCCATATTTTCTACATTCACTTCGTTTCAATAGTGAAAACAGAAACTTTTCCCTTTTTTTACACTTTCCAACTTTTTATTACAACATCCAGTTCTCATGACAACTGATAACAATGACAACAACAACGACAACTAGAACTACAGTAAATACAATAAAAATTTGTTAATAATAATTGTTAATAAAAACGATGATGATAACGATGTTGCTGGCAATGGATGATACCGTAAAGATGTCGAGGACGTTGTTATTGTTGATGCCAATAAGGATGTTGCGTATGATGGAAAGGACCTTGATTATGGATTGGGTTGAATTGTACACTTTTAACGAAATGGATGTTTGTCTATGTGTAAAATGCCGACAAGTGGGTTAGAGAGTGGTTAAATGAGTAAGTGGTTGTTGTTGCCATTGGTAGCAACATCAGTAGCTGTAGCAGCAGCAATAACTTTGTTAGTTAGTGTTTTTGCGTCCTGTTGTTGTTGTTGTTGTCATCATTGTTGTTGCTGTTGTTACAAATTTCATAAAACGTTCAACAGCAAACTTTTCAAGTGAAAATTTTTCGGCATCAAGGTAATATTTGATATTGCCACTTGAGTTGCTGATGCTGAGCATAATGATGATGATGATGATGTTGTTGTACTTGCTGTTTCTCAATTTCATCATCTTTTCACTATCATCCAGTCCTTATCCAGAATATAAATGGGTAGCACATACCTTGATGTCTAAAGTGGGTGGGCATGTGGCAAAGTTATAACTTTTGAAATATTTTACACTTTCACATTTTAACACACACACACAGCTCACATAGATTGAGCTCCAGTTATTTAATAGATACGAGTAGACAGACAGATAGAAAACAATTTTGTGCAATAACAAGCAGTTGTCGTAGCAACACAGCGAGCGCAATTCACATTCGTAAAGTAGAAATCACTGATGCATAAAAATGTTGCTGTTTTTGCTAATGATGATTAAAATGTAATTATGATGATGTTTCTGTGGCTGCCAATGCCAATGCTGATGATGATGATGACGATGTTTTTGATAATAAATGAGCTTTACGACATTGACATTTATGGTGATTTTAGTGTTTTAAATGATCAGCGAGGTGGGTTCTGAGATTAATTTTTTTAGTGCCACCGAATATTCTAATATCACCAGTAAATATTATTTAAATTTTTTTATTGAATCGCATTTTTGATCTTATAACAAAAATGCAATTCAACATCTTTATTCTTTTCATACATTTTACTTTCGCTCCCACGACGAAAATGTATATCTTGTCCAGACACTTTTCCAGTCAAATTTAAAACACTGTTTTGTTTACACGCTTATGCTTAGTAAAGAAAACACACAATCATTTTTCACACTTTTAATTTTCCAAATAAATTTAAGAAACACTTATGTCTAATAAGCACAACCATCTTAGCACACTTTTATATTTCCAATTAAATGTAACCAATGTTTTCTTTTAATACTAATGCTTGGTAAACAAAACTAATTATTTTATTTTAATATAAAAACCCAAGAAAATTAATAAAGAAATTCATTATTGATTAACGATACTCAAAGTGTTTTATTTAATTTTTTTTAAATATTCGATGAACGAATATTAACTTTTTATTTCAATCAAGATCGCTTTTCATATTATTGCTAGTGCTTCTTAACCCCTTTGTTGCTTTTACAACTAAATCTAATAATTAAAACGTGAAACGCTCTTTCGAAATTAGAAAGAAGCACACGTTACTGCAAGCGCTAACGCGCCATGCTGACTGAATTTGCCATACCACAGCTTAACAATTTATTTATTACAAAATCAATTTGGTGACAATTTTATTTCCAGAAGTGTCGCTCACTGGGCCCCTTGTTTGTGCGACTTAACGCCCTTCTATTACTTTTTATGGGCCTATGCTGACAAAGCAGCAACTCTTGAAGCATTGGAATCCAATTTTCAACTCACCATTGGCGCCAAATGGCCAGATTTTTTGGAAAAAGGCAGTCAAAAATTGGACTCATCGAATGGTACCATGTATCTCGTAGCCGCGGCAGATATATGCCGGAAGTCATATTCAAAAAATAAACGCCATACAATTATCTACCAGATTTAATAAAACAAAAGTGTTACAGACAAGGCTGTCAGATGTGGCGATCTTTCGCCACATGTAGCGATTTATAGACCTATTTGGCGATGAAATTTTGTGTTTTTGGGACATTACAATCATTTGGCGAAATTAAAAAAATTTGCGATTAAATAAACTTTAATTTTATTTCGAATGTGTTTCCTAAGTTAAATTATAATTTATAACTAGCTGGCCCGGCAAACGTTGTTTTGCCACACAACTTATTTCTTTCAGATGTAACAGTGTCTGCTAGCCAAATTTTATGAAAATATTATAGGCTTTAGTTCTTTCCAGATATTGCACTATTTGCCTACCCAATTTCAAGAAAATTAATTGATTAGTTAAGAAGATATAGGGAGGTGGTGCTTTTACCCTTGCTTGCCCTATTTAATGACCTGTCCTCTTTCCGATGTTACAGTGTATGCATGCCAAATTTAAGGAAAACCAGTTGATTAGTTAAGAATATAGAGGGAGGGGGAGCTTTTACCCCTCTTGCTCTATTTCACGCCCTAAATAATAATCACTGTAGGCTATAGTTCTTTCTAACTGTAACACTATTTGTCTGCGAAATTTCGAAAAAAATTGGTTTATTAGTTACGAAGATATGGGCAATTCCAGCGAAAAGTCTACTTTTTGTAACGTAACGCCAGAAATAATTTAAATTATTTCTCAAAAAATTGTTTATGTATAGTTTACATTTTTATATTGGGGTGTAAAGCGTAACGAGCTCTACATTTAGTAACAAAAGGGATAACGGTTGAACAACATGGTCCTAAAATTCAACCTTATTGATATTCTGGCGTTACATTAAAAAAAAGGAGAATTTTCGCTCAAAATGCCCATATGTACCTTTAAACGAGCAAAGATTTTTAATTCTAATAGCTTGAAAAATAAATCTATATAAGTCCAAAGCTTACTAAAAAGGTTTTATTCAAAACGTCTTGCTCAATTCGCAGTCTTATTAAGTGTTGTAATGTAAGTCAAAATCCACTTCCGTTTTTTTAACGTCCGGCCAGCGCATATCTGCTTATATCTGCAAATCCTTTCCTTCGATTGCTGTAAATTTTTTTCTGAATATAGTGCTACTTCATTACTTTGTATATATAAAAACTCTTTTTACAAATGTGACTTCTTCATTTAATTTTTTTACATTTTGTGGTACGAATATCACGACACGTCAAAATGGAAATGCCCATATAGGGAGGGGGTGCTTTTAGCCCTCTTACCCTATTTCACACCCTATTCCCTATTCTCTGTCAGATGTAACATTGTCTGCATGCCAAATTTTAAGAAAACCGGTTGATTAGTTTAGAAGATTGGGGAGTGGGAGCTTTTACCCCTGTTGCAATATTTTGCGCCCTCTAGCGATATAAAATATACTCTACGACCTATTTTCATACCTAACAAATACATATACAAAATTTCATAAAAATCTATCAAGCCGTTTCGGTGGAGTTCAAAATGGAGGGCATTTTGTTGATATTTGTATGGGAATATAAATACAGTAGAATCCCGATAATTCCTAATCGCAAGGGACCGGCTATTTCTTACGAATTATAGGGGTTTTCGATTTGCGGGGTTTCGATTAAAAAAATAAATACACACACAAAAAATTATTCTTTCCATGTTTCTGTTGTTTTTATTACGAATTATAAGTGGTAGTTAGCAAACAATTACGATTTATAAGAGGTAAAGAAGATTTTATTGGAAAAAAAATTACGAATTAGCGAGGGGACTAAAATGTATGGAAATTTTACGAATTAACGAGATTTTTTCATGCAACCGACAGTTTATTAAGAATTATCGGGAATTACGATTTATCGGGGTACGAACTATCGGGATTTGACTGTACATGTTTCGGAATGAACCGATACACATTTGAAGACCGTTGACACATAAGGACCTTGGTATTGACGTCAACCTTCCACGTGAACTTTAAAGAAACAAAATCCGTTCACGCATTTCAGAGAACATCAATTACTAACACAATGCAACTTATTTTTATGTATATAGAAGATATGAAAATTTAGGCGCTGCGAAATATGACCCCAAAAAAATAAATGAAAATTGACCCCAAATTGGGGGCTATTTTTCATAATGCAATATGGCCCCATTTTTTAATGAAAAATTACCCCAAACAAATGAAAAATAATCCTAAAAATAAAATGAAATATGACCCTAAATTTGGGGTTATTCTTCAGTATGAAAAATCACCTCAAAATTTATAATGAATTTGAACCCAAAAAAAGAACACAAAGAAAGTTACATTAAACATTTTCGGATAATTATACAGTTTTGGTTTTAAAAATCGTACGATTGATAGCATGGTTGGGCTTTCGGCCATGCGCAAGGATTTTTTTCTCTATGGTAAAGAAACAAAATCCGTTCACGCATTTCAGAGAACATCAATTACTAACACAATGCAACTTATTTTTATGTATATAGAAGATATGAAAATTTAGGCGCTGCGAAATATGACCACAAAAAAATAAATGAAAATTGACCCCAAATTGGGGGCTATTTTTCATAATAATGCAAATTTATAATGAATTTGAACCCAAAAAAAGAACACAAAGAAAGTTACATTAAACATTTTCGGATAATTATACAGTTTTGGTTTTAACAATCGTACGATTGATAGCATGGTTGGGCTTTCGGCGATGCGCAAGGATTTTTTTCTCTATGGTATAACGAAAACTGGCTTTGCTTACTAAAGCTTCACGTTATAGACGGACTGCGGCCTAGCGCAAGGATTTTCTCTTCTATGGTATATGGAATACTGGCTTCGCTAACTAAAGCTTCTCTATATAGCGGGCCTTCGGCAGGGTGAAAGGATTTTCTTCTCTTTGGTTTAACGAACACTGGCTTCGCTCACTAAAGCAAGGATTTTCTTTTCTATGGCATAACGAACTCTGGTTTCGTCCGGGCTCAATGATTTTTTCCTCTATGGTATAAAAAACACCGGCTTCGCTAACTAAAGCATCTCTGCATAACCGGCAAGGATTTTCTCTACTTTTGTATAAGAATTCGGGTTTTTTATACTATCCCTTGAAACTTTTACATAGAATTTTATAAAATTTGTGTAAAAATGTTTGGGGTGATTTTTCATTTCTTAAAATTTGCATTTTTTTATTAGTAGACGAAAAATAGCCCCAAAGTAAAAATTGTGATTTTATTTGGGGTCATTTTCCATTCCACTTAAAATGCAAAACCACCCTAACGAAAAAATGAAAAATAACCCAAAAAAAAAAAAAAAAAAAATTGCGCCAAAATTGCGTGTCGTTGTAAAATGTAAAATGTTGGGCAGTTTTTCATTTTACTTTTGGGGCCATATTTCCTGGGGTCATTTTGCGCACCGCCGAAAATTTTTATAATTAATGTTACTTGCCATGAGAACTTAATATCTGGACTCAAATTGGGCGGCATGAAATAAAGCTTTATTGCATATGAAATAAGGTTCATATGCAATAAAGCCCCAATTTTGGAAATGAAATTAGCCCGAAACGAAATGAAATAACACCCCAAACATAAATGAAATAATTCCCTAATTTTTGGGGGCTTATTTCATATGAAATAAAACCCCAATTTCTGAAATGAAATAAGAGCCCAATATATGTAATACAATTAATTATACAGTTTTTCTTTCAAGAATCGCGCGATAGATATCATGGTATGATATACCAAACACAAGCGTCGCCAACTAAGGCTTTTCTGCATAAATTATTAATTTAAATTTGTTTATCAAAAACTTTAGTTACATTTTTGTTTATTAAATGAAAGGAAAATATAAGAAATACTTTGGGAAGAAATAAGATAGATGAAAAAACTAAATTGTTGATCTGATTGTGAACAAAGTTTGAATCGTTTTCGATTGCATATGAAATGGAATTTTTAAAATTTTAACAATAATAATAAGCGAAAGAAAATCACTTCTCAAAAATATTTGTATGGATATCACGTTTCAAAAAATGGTATCAAGCGTATTTTTCTATGTCGTGTGCAGAGCGAAAAAAAGTCGCATTTTTTTATACATTTTGACTCGATTTTTTGCGAAATAACATTAAAAATTTCTTTTAAACAATAATAAGTATTTTAGTTATTTTGTTGAACTGTTTATGGTTTTTAATCCAAATTTTGATATTTCGATTCCCGCGGCAGTCAAGAATGAAAAATTATCAATATATTTTATTAAATTTCATGTTGCAATGTTTCTTTCTTCATAAAATAATTTAATGAAATTTAAATATGATGAACTTTAGCCTAATCAAAATATCAAAATTACTTAGAATATTGAAAAACAAATCCGGACAAGAAGCTTAGAAGACTAAGTTGACTTTAAGTATTCCAATCCAATTCTAAAAATCTAATTTTAATAAAACTTTTAAGACATTTATCCTTTGCTTCATTTCTTGTCGAAGTAACATTATGTTTTGATGAAAATCGAACACAACATTTTACCATATTCTAAATTATTTTCACATAGAAAATCACGATTAAACTGAAACTCTGCCTTTTTGCAATACTTGTTAAAATTAATATTTTTTCAATCTGACAAGCCTTAGGTTTTTACTGTCTCGTGCGTTTTGCTTGCGACCTACTTTTGCAATTTGAAGTCGCCAAACTTCTTGCGATTGCGATTTACATAACACGTACTGTAAGATTTAAGTCAGCATTGCAAATGTAAAGCGCTTTGCGATTATCAGAAAATGCTCGATTTATTTCAAAACCTTAAAAATATTATAATATACAATGGTATACACACTACCAGAAAAAGGCTAAATACTAAAAATGTTCAAAAAGGTAATAAACATACACTTGTTTACTCTCTTTTAAATAAAATTCTTATTTGGCGAATTTTTTTTCCCAAAAATATAAAAATTACATTTTTGGCGATTTTCGGTATACTATTTGGCGATGAAGGTGAAAAAAATCTGGCAGCCCTATTTGCAGCTGGTAGTTCATTTGTTTCGGTCCTTAATCTGACATTCTGACACTTATTCTGCGTAACCACTCAATCTCATGCAGCTAAAAAACATCCAATATTTAAATTGTTTTTAAAAATTTGACCTCTGAAGTTGAGGTTTATTTCAAATCACTTGAAATGCAACTGGTGGTTTTTTTAAACTGGTAGAATGATAAAAGTTTTTTTCTTTTTATGTGGAGTTCGGGTATCAAAATTTATTACAAACTACTTAGTACCTCATATTTCACGTATGGGGGTCTTATGGAAAAGTGAAGCGAACGGAACCATCTTTTGTACACATAGCTTATTATTTTCAAATGACTAGACGGCCTGGAGGCCTGCTAGAATCCCCAGCAGCAGGATCGGATACGTTAGCCCAATAATGGAGGCCATTATCTCCTTTGTAACGAACTTGACCAATTGGCACTGTCCTTGTATGGAAATTAGCTATCTTGTATTACCAGTCATGCTCAGTGGTGGGAGTGGTTCTTTTCCAACAAAGACAAGTAAAAATTCGCAACACGAACGTAAATTATATAAGATAGCTCTTATAAAAAAATGTAATAAAGAAAGAAAAAACTGTGAGAAAACATGATAGTGATCTACTTATTTAAATCTAGATGGTGATTGGTTAAATTATATACATCTGTATACATCATCCTATCTTTGATAGTTGCATATGCTTTAACTGTTATTTACTTATCCGTATTTCATACCTTTCATGATTTAATAAAAATTGGTTTAAAACAGTGAAGGGCTTACACATACTATCACATTTATGCTTGTGTTGACGAAATAACAACAAAGCAACAGCCGAACGTACATTGTCACAGACACACAAAGAAGTTTATAGTGTACATGTGTCGACGTCGGACAAGCAGCATTTTTATTCCTATGCACGCGTACATAATATTTGCAAATGTGCCCGTCACTGGTTTAAAATGTCATCATAATATAAAATAGTTTTATTAAGATCTACATACATGTAGTAATTTAAGATTTTAAAATTATTTTTAAACAAATTTAAGTTACATTTTTGTTCTAAAAATGAAAGGAAAATATATGAAATACTTTGGGAAGAAAAAAGATCGAATAAAAAATGAAATTGTTTTTTTGATTGTGAACGTAGCTTTAGTTATAAAAAAGAACAAATTAATTTTTTTTTTTTTTTTAATTTATTCAAATATGATACATGTTTCTAAGCTAAATTTGAAAGTTTATATACAAATGTTTAAAAACATGAATTAAAATAAGTAAGCATCTATTGTTTTTTTGATATTTAATTTTCGCCATCAATCTTTTGGTGATTATGTAAGTACATATGTATATTATTTATTTGTTTAATATTTTTTAAATAAGTTAAGTATTGAAATCTGGCTTCGCATACTAAAGTTTTTCTGCGTGCCGGCCTGCGTTCGTGCTTAGGGGTTTTTCCTCCAGTAGGACGCGGCAGGTGGCTTCGCTGAATAAAGTTTTCATGCGTGCGTCGCAAGAATAAAAAAATGTTTGTCAATGATAACTTAGGATTTTCCCTTTTACAGAATTTTAACACTATGCATAATAACATTCTGAAAAAATATGGCTTTATCTCTCATTTGCGAAAAAAATATGGCTATATCTATCATTTCGCAAAATTTTAAATATGACCTTACCTCTCAATGATTGGGCAATAAGGCCATTATGGATTTATCTCCCATTCAATTGAGCAATGAAGCCATTATGGCCTTATCTCACATCGTTTTAAAGCACCCCCCCTTTTTACACAACATTAAGATAAACATAGCGAACAATTTTGCATCACTAGCTACAAATTTTTTTTTTAAGTTATGACGACGTCGAAGCAAATGAGCGATTTGTATTTTACCGTATATTTGTGTGTGTGTGTGTGTGTGTATGCAAACATATTTCTCGTAAAATCAGATTTTGAGTTTTAAACACTTTTAAAGTTCAGTGAAGTGACTGTTTTTTTTTTGATCTTCAACTTTACAGCCATTTGCACTACATTTAAAGTTCATAACTTTTCGGTAGTAAAAAAATGTATACTTAAAATATCGTTAGTGTACTTTAAAGTTCGTTTATGTAAAACAAAATAAAAATTTGGCTTTCGAGATAATTTTGTAAAAATATTATTACTTGTAATTTTATTTATTTTTTCCTTTCAAAAACAGTAATAGATTGAAAGACTGAACGGCGAGTGTTTTTAAGTGCGTTTTCGTCCTTTGCATTCAAAAAATAAAAATACTTTGATGTGAAATATATAAAGATGTTTATGATAATTAAGCGTAGGAAAAAGGGGTTTGTTTGAAGAAAAGGACATTAAACGGCAAAAAAGGATGGCAAAATAAAATAAAAAATAATATTGTAGTGTTGTTTTTTTCTTTTATTGACAAGTGAAATATGAAATGTTGTTTAAGTGAAACATATTTTTTTTTTAAAGAAAAATGTATGTCTACAAACGAAACAAAACTAACGAAATCAAACTCTTTGCAATGCCTTCTACAGAAGGCATACTACATTAATCTCTATCTCTACCATCTAAATTGCATAGACAGATATGGTATTGGCTTAGCTAAACGCTGGGAAAGTTGGATAAATGAATGAGTTGATTTTTTTTTTGAGATTTACCACCCATTTATTTTTAGCTTTCTTCTAGTCCTTGTTGGGGGATAAATCCAGGAAAAAGCCAACAACCCTTTGATTTTATATTTTATGAACAATTCTGTCTGACTGACAGACAATCAGAGTGGTACATTTGTCGCTGCTGCTGCCATTTGTTTTAACTGACTGTCTTTTTTCTTGTTTTTTTTTTTTTGTTTTGCCAAATACAAATTTAAACCAAAGTCATCTAACTTATAGCCTTTTTTATGTCCATTTAAGTATTGTGTGTATGTGTGTGCTAATATTTATGTATGGCTTTTTTTTTGGTGCTTGTATGTATGAATGTGTGCTAACTTGGCTTGTGCTTTTAGTACTGACTACGTCTAAATTAAGTTGTTATCCAGTGGAAAAATATGCAAATTGTTTTTGGTTCATGTCAGACATAAACTTTTTTATAGCCAAGTGACATGTAAGTGCCTGAAAGCATCGTACAGTTGGCAGTAGTGGTCGATAGCTTGAGATCTCTACTTCTGAGTGCAAAAATCAAAAGAAGTTGAATATGTATTTTTGGAAACAAAGACGCTATTTCAAAATGTTGCTATTTTGTTCCTTTTGTCAGTTACGAAAAGTTTATGCAACTTTAAGAATTAAATGATCATTGTCGCAAATAATACCAATTATCAAGAACAACATTAAGCAGAAATAGAAGCAGTTTAAATTAAAAAATTAATCAAGTGAATTAAACGTTAAGTTATATCAACAACATCGCTGCAGAAAATGTTGCTTGAAAGAAAAAATATTTAATTGATTCTATTAATTTGTTTACTTGTGCAAATTAAGCAAATTTTTTATCACATACTCTAGGAGTATCGATTTAAACGTTTTTCGTGGAAACATTTTTCGCAGTACGATTCGTAGGATTTGTACTACTTTTTCAATCTTCTGTTATACTAAAAGATCCAAACGTTTTCTATGCAGAAAAGAAGTTGTTTCAGAAAAGTTGTCGGATGCAAATCCGATCAAAAACCCAAGAATTTATTATTTAGCATGTAAAGTGTTTTCAAACAATAGATTGAGGTGGATGGGGGGAAGGATAGTGAGCATGAAATAGAGAACAGGACTAGATGGCGTATGACTTAAACTATTAGTTAAACTCGTTTCTGTAGCTGTTACATTTCGTCTGGCGCCACAATTTAAAGCTTTTATGAGGAATGGAATGAATGTATCTGCGAAATCAAGTAATAGGCGTAAGTTTGTATGTGTGAGAGAGAAAATATGTATGTGGATTTGTATAAACAACAGAGTTTTGTGTATCTTTGTTAAGTGAATTGAATTTTCAACATTAAAGAGTGGAAACTTAAAACATAAATGAAACTGAACAGTAATTGTATTACCGTCCAAAAATAAAACAGCAATAAAAAGGACAAAAAAAGAAAATCAAAAGAAACAAAAACTTAAACAAAGTAAGTGCCCTACAACTTTGTTCTATTACCAACAACATATTTAATTTTTTTTTTGCTTGTTTTCTTAAGCATTTTATCGTGTCCTCTTCAAACTAACAGAAAGGAAAGTTTTTCTTTTCAACTTTCCATTCCCAAAGTGTGAACTTAAAAAATGTTTTGGTCTCATATTCATTTGTTAAGTTTGTGACCACCCTCCTGCCATCACCTACGCCGCCACTAGTAGTCGATGTGTATGCACTTGTGGTTTAATTGAGCCAATTTCTGTGGTGGAATGGCTCACACTCTTGATGTCCTAGTTACATGGGTTTTACGTGTTTACAGTGCGTGTGAAATTGCAGAAAATATTTGCAACATGCAGCAGTTGCAGTAGCAGGCAACATTCAATCTTTTAATCAACTATATACGTATGTATGCATGTATAATGTTAAATGCAAACTATTGCACGGTTGGAACGAACGGAACAGAAACACAGATTTCATCATGTTTTCTGATTTGAGGGTTTTGTTAAAGGTGTTGAAGTCAACTTTTATTGGGTTGAGATGTTCTTTTTTTCCCTGATTTTTTTAATAGATGTTTGCTAAGTTCGCTCTAGAGCAGGAGCTGCAATTTAAGATTGTAAATATTGTGGCGTTTGCTGTTAAACACACACTTGTAGTTTCTTTTCATGTTCCTGGTTATTGGCGACATTCCAGTTAAATATAAATTAAGTTGTTACCAAACAAGAAGCAGGCAAACAAAAAAGCGGCAACATGTTTTTATAGTTTTAAATTAAAAATAAAGAAACACATGCACTCCCAGTTGCACTCTTACATTTGACTCATACTCCTGAATTTATTTAATCACAAATTGCAATTTGTTTATTCGCTTAAAAGTACATGAGTTTTAGACTGATAACAGTGGTATTAACGCTTAATTTGATACGTTGCCTTGTATCAATATTTCTTGAGAGTTATTATAATAATTGCATTTCATAGTAAGAATTTAAAGTACTTTTAAACTCGTTCCGATTATAGTTTGTGTTCTGTTTTTCCCATTTTTTTGCCATGTACAGTTTTTATCGCTTATAAGCATTTCATAATAATTTCTTGGGAGTGCATTTATAAAAAATATACTGTGCTCAATTTCATCAGCATATTGAAAAAAAATATTATGTTTTCATCTTAGTTGAATAAATACACAGAAAAAATTAAAAACCAACTTCAATTAACGTATTTGTTAGAAATTTATACTATTAATAAAATTCCATACTAATTTTCCTCCGGCAAACAAGTTAATCATATCAATTAACACATTTGTAAGTTGGAGCTTTTCTTGTTGTTCAGTTTCAATCAATAGGTTTAATTGAAATGTGACCACCAGCAAATGAGGCTATATAAAACGTAAACGCAATTCAAAATATGTTTTTCAATCAACACAGTTAATTGAAACTGTTAAAAAATTGTTTGAAACTTTAAAATATTTTGAAGTTTGTGTGTATGTTTTCATATTTACAAATAAACACACAAACATAATAATTTTTAGTTTCAATTACAGCAAATTAATTGGAACAATTAAAAAATTATTTGAAACAGCATTATTGAATAGTTAAGTTACTTTTGGGAATACAAAATTTATTATTAATAACGCGATGTGCTAAATTCCCAATTTTTCATATTTGATAAATACACTGAATTTTTCCTGCGTACATTAACCCCCCTTATTCATAAAAAATATTTCAGTTTTATTAAAGATTAATTAAATTAATTTTCAAATAAAATTCGTCTTATAAACCTGTTTAAGCATGGAATATTGTTTATGAATAAATACATTTACTGTTTAATCAAAATGTAGCAAACTTAGCTCTGATGAAATCATTTTTGTGAGTTTCTTATTGTATTTGGCTCAAGCTTGAAACGATGCTTACATGAGAATTTTTAAATGCAATTTTTCAAAATTGTAATGCATAAATAAGGGATATGCATATTAGCAAATTCTCAAACACGTGACAATTTCGGCTGGTTCAAATAACAAGTTTGGATGCATAAAAGCGGAAAATGTGATTACCAGTGTGCAAATAAGCGATAAATACTGTATTTTAAAGGACTTTCTGCGAATACAAAGCAACATAAATTTGAGCGAAAAGCTCTTACTGATAAAAAAAAATTTCTTTAAATTAACCAGGTTTGTGGCACAACTTGTCCCACATAAAGTGAGTGGAGGAAAGATAATTTGTAGTATTAAAGCGGCCCATACACTTGCAGTATAATTGTTAGATTTTCTTGTTGTACACTTATATCGCTAATGCGTATGTGATATTCGAAGGTGGCACAATATATTGGTGAGAATCAATAGACATTTGACTTTTATTACACTACGAAAAGAAGAACAAAAAACAGTTTATTGTGTGTTGGCAACATTGTACAATACTGTTTTGCTTATAGGTTATGTTTTTTCTTTGTAACTACTATTCAGGGACGAATTACATATAGAATAGTATTCTATAATGCATCTACGATATAAATCTTTTGCATAAATTCTTATACCGGCCATACACTACACAAGTTAAGTGGTCAAGTCCGTTTTTGTTGTTGTCTTATCAGCGAGAATACAGCAGCTGTATTCTTTACCTAAGGCATTTTAGCGATCGAGATTTAGCTTTAGCTAAGCGAATAACAAAAAACGGCTTCAGGTGTTGAATCCTTGTCAGCAAGTGCAAATAGTGCGCAAAGTTTCAGACTGTTATTCATTTGGGAGTGACCTGAAATTTTTGCTCTGCCTGAGTGTCTAAGCAACTAACTTCTTCAGGTCATAGAGCAAGAAGTAACTGGGCAATGGTTGTCCAGTTTACCCAAAAGGCTAGCTTAAGTGAGAAGGCGATCAGTCATGTAGCCTAAATTGTCAAAGTACATCATGACATCAGAGGCAAGTCAGTTAACGGTTTAAAAATGTTTTCTGAAGCAACTTCAACGTAAAAATTGCCACTCATATAAATATATGTATGTATATAGCAGTAGGGTGGTTACAAGAAATTAATGTTAATTTTTCTGTCGGGGCTACCCCCTAATATGAGCCAATAGGATAGAAAATGCGATTGATGAAGCTTCAGCCCAATCGGATAACGCTAACATGTGTCTCATTGAGCATTAATTAAGAAAAACAGCGATTTTTCACTAAAATCCGTATTTCTTTATCTTAAGATATAAATTTATAACCGAAACCATTCGTTCATTTCGAAATTAGGGAAAAATAGTGTTTTGTCACTAAAATTCGTATTTCTTTGTCCTTAATTAATGCTAAATATCACTTTATCTATTGGTATAAGGAACAAAACTATCAATATCAAAATTAATAAGAATAAAATTTCCTATAAAACAAGACTCGACTCTGGTTCCTAGAATGAATGATTTGTTATAAAGGCAAAGAAATACGAATTTTAGTGAAAAATCGCTGTTTTTCCTTAATTAATTCTCAATGAGGCACATGTTAGCGATATCCTATTGCGCTGAAACTTTCTCAATCGCATTTTCTATGATATTGACATATATAAGGGAGTTGCGCCGATGGAAAATCCAGCATTGATTTCTTTTAACCACCCTAATATAGCAGCCCTATCACCAATCTAGAGAAATAGGGCCAGCAACCCACCTTTCTGAAATCAACAATTCTATGGAATTATTGGGGGCTTATGCACCAGGCGTAGGAAGAGAAATATATTTATATGTATGGGATATTCCACGCTAAATCAGATGGTTAAAAACATTTTTTTTACTTCCCCAATTTTGTGATATTTATTATTGAACTCCAAAGGGCTTTCTGGTCAATGTTGAAATTTCGTTCAAGATACACTTTTTTTTTAGTTTTTTGTATATAAATTTCCTAATAATGGTCCAAATTTAAATTTTTTTATGTTTTTTTACAGAGAAAAAAATATTCCAAGTTTTTTTGATAAGGATTTTTGGATTTTAAATCGTTTTTTTGAAAATCTTAATTTGATATTTAATTTTTTCTTTGGAACGTTTAAATTACTCTTTCCCCACTGTGCAAGTAAATGCATTAAAACATGTGAGTGCATGTATGTATTAATTTTATGTCTGTGAACCTCTTTTGTATGGTTCTTTTTTTTTTTTGGTTCTTTTATTTGTTGCCAACTTCCGGCAATTTATATATAATTTGAGCATGACTATGTGTGTGTGTGTGTGTGTGTGTGAGTTTTTGTTGTTTATGCCAACACATAATCAAATTAAGCAATTACTCTGTTTATTACTGCTTTTGAGCTTGTTGTTTCTTCTTTTTTTTTGGTGCTCTTTGTTCATTTTACTTTATGCTTTTGTTGTAGTTGTAGCTTAAGTTTGTTTTGTTGTTTGTAAAAAAAATTAAATTTTTCATTTGTGCTCGTATGACGTCCTTGTTCGCATAAAAATAGTGATTTGGCAATTATTTGCCGCTTGTGCATAAAGTGAATTCAACAAATAAAATAAATTGCATTTAAAAACGAACATCACTTTGTGTGCTGCTCATGTCAATAACATTTCTGTGTGTGAGTTTGGATGTTTGCGTGTATGTGTTTTTGTTTGTTGTTACTGTTATTCATTATGGTAATTATTAAGTTAATTTCAAATACTAGATATTTATCTACAACCGAAAAAATAGAAAAAATAATAAACAAAAAAAAAAAAAAAACTTTGAAATATTAAAGAGTTTGTATGAATAAACATAAAAAGGACTTGTTTGTTGTTGATTAAGGAGGGGCACACAGGTTAAAAAATGAACAGGTTACAGAGGTTTCCTTTCCGACCATGATTATAGACTTGTTTTAATAACTTTATTAAGTTACAATTGGCAGTCAGAGCATTATAATTAATGGTAAAGCGTCATGCTGGCACTGGGAAGTTATAAAATATTTCAGTTTAAAGGGAACTTCAAAGAACATATTGTTTTTAACTCTGAAGTGCTTTAAGGATGTGCATAAACTATAAAATATTTTGTTTTTTTTAACAGAATTCTTACACTTGTTAGACAACATACAAAATATTTAAAAAGCAATTTCTTATTTAACTTTTATCTTTAACTTCAAGCTGATTTTATCGATAAAACATTTTCAATCTTTTGTCTAGAAGCCAACAAATAAAAAACAAAAGAAAATAAACGTAACAAAGGAAACAAAAACTGCAACATTTATCTACAAATCTAAGCAAGGAGCAAGAAACATTTTCAAGTTGCCTTAAATTTAAGTTTAAGTAAAATTTATGGTTTTTAATATATTTTATCCATTTTGTGCATGTTTGTGGATGTTGGCCACACATCCACAAGATGCTGATAAGCAAGGAAGCCTGTGCTTCTTTGTACAAACATATGCCACAGTTACTCACTGGTCAGATATTTTTTGTTTTTCGCACACAATAGTTCATATGAATTCTTGGAATATTCGATAGTTAAACATGCTGCAGTGTGAGTGTGTGTGCATTTCTCTGTCTGGCTGGGGTACATTTGTATGTGTAAGTGTGTGCCGTTTACGCCCCCTTTTTAAAAGCAAATGAAAAAATTAATTGTTGGCTACTTCAGTGTATCTGCTTATGTGTAAGTACGTGGGTCGGTTCTTAAGTGAGTTACAATTGACCTTTAAGCGGTTTAAGAAATGAGTTCGTATTAATATCTTATTTCCGGGAACGTGCAACATTTTCCGAAATACCGGCATAAGTACGATAAAAAGGTATGTCAGATTTGGATATTCATACAAATTATAACCGTGTTGGGGAATAAAATTGATCAGTTTCTATAACTTGGCATATTCGAGTCCAACAAAGGTCGATAAACATTTCTTTGGTTTCAAATTGTGTGAAATTTTCGAGTCGAAGCGGTGTCAATAGTACGACAAGTACGAATTTCCCTAAATCAAGTACAGAATGGTTTATTCAAGCACGGATTATTCCAGTTCACCGTACTTAAAATTATCCGAAAGCGGGATTGACTTAAGTTAAAGTAAGATCAAAATTAATTTCAAACTGTGCTTGATTCAAAAATTTCTAAGTTAGTTTAATTCGGATTTCTTACGATTCTTTTTTTTATTATTATTTTACTAAAAATTATGATATCGAAAACAATATCATGATTTAATGAAAAACGATAATATAAGGAAATTTACAATTAAGTCCGTAAAAACTTTCGGCTTTCGATTCGATAACTTGTGTATAACTTGTAATACTTTCAATCACCTTTATGATATCGTTTCGATATCGCTACAATATCATTTGGTTTACTGGGTTTCGTTATCACTCTACTTTGAAAATTTGATGTATTCAACTGAATAATTTTAACAAATTCAATTGCGCATTTTTGCTTTTATTTTACTTTATAAACATGAAAATTTTGTATGTTTTTCTTTTTGTGAGTTGCGGTTGTTTCTACACATAACAAGCAAATCGTTGTTTCCTAATTTTGTAGTATTGCTGTTGTTTCTACAAAGTGGCGCAGAATAAGCTATTTGGTTTAAATTCCTTATACATTTTTAAATTATTCCCTGCGGGAAATTTGGTTCAATTAGTTTCAAGGCACTTATCCCGTGACAAGTGAAAACAATTTCAAAATAAAAAGGAACGAATTGTGATAGATTAAAACAGAACATATCACTTAACTGATGATAATGTGGTTAAAGGTTAGTTACTCCAGAAGGTAATTGACAAACAACTTGTCATGTAACTGGATTTTGAGTGTGTAATGACTAATCGATTCTACCTGGTTCTATTACTTTAAATGAAGGGGATCCGTCCTAATAACATGGTTCATTTGGGACAATATCTGCGACGGGCATTATTTAAACTGAAATTGAATGTGTCCATTTAGGTTGTTTCTGTGACCTGTTACAAAGGTGCCAACTAACCCCCTCGTAGGACATCGCCATGATAAAGTGACAGGTCCCCTTCATATAAAGTGTTAAAACTCGAACCGGTCCCTATCACTATAGAACTGTCACGTGACAAGTTTAGTGTTAGTTCCCTTTTCTCTAGGGTTATTATTTCAAATTTTTTTTTTATTATATCTTTATATCTATGTTTTTCTTGGCATTTTGTGAAGGAGACTTGGGGAATTAATTATGAAAAATTACACGATCGAACAACGTACAAAAATAATTGAATTTTATTTTTCAAGCCAACAGTCTATTGGCTTTGCATCCACACCAAATTAAACAGCTCCTGACAGTTTTCTTTGGGGATATTTGAAAAGAAAGAGTGAACGTTAACAAGCCAAGAACCCTACTCCAACTAAAAACCAACATTCGAAAAGAAATCATGGCCATTAGACCCGAAATTTTGCAAAAAGTTATAGAAAATATGCTGAAAAGAGCACATATATTTGAAGAAGAAAATGGACAGCACCTACAGGATATCATTTTTCAAAGCTAATTACAAAAAATTCCCCAATAATATACTGTATTTGAAAAACAAAACATTATAATAATCGCATACATAAAAAGTCATAAACCATATAGCTCGTTTTGCGACACCCTGTAGAACAATCGTTTACAAACACACACGTTTGGGCGAAACGAAATGTTCAAGGTTTTCGAAAGTATCCCATTTTTCATTGTTTTAAGTACTTTTTAGTGTTATTCGTACCAAAAGTATGTGTAAAAAACTTAAATTTATTACCAGCTTTTTCTTTCTGTGTAATGACTGCACTTTTGTTGCTCGCAACCTTCTCGACTTCAGAAAAGTGTCATTTCAGCTATAAAATAATTTATATTGAAAGTTTTTGAGAGCCTACTCAAGTATTTACTATAATACGGAACCCCAACATGTTTAAGTATACAAATCATTGAGATTTGATAACTTTTCTAAGGCCATTATTTAAATGTGAAGACAAACAAATTTTCGGCCAACAAAACCAATTTTAGTCAAACAAAGCTGTAAAACGTACACATTAATAGTGGGCTATATTGTTGTAAAGGTCTTTTGAATGCCGAATTGTGAATTCATATTAAAAAATTTTTTTTTTATGAAATCAGAAAATCTCTGATTTTTAATTTTCTTAATTGCCGAAACTTTCTCATTCCTGTAGTGGAATTCTCTAATTTTTAACAACTAACGTTAACGGTAATTTTACCGGCACAGTTTATTGCTTACGGTAACAATACAGCAATTCAGTAACTCAATTTTAACGACATAGCTAAAAATTTCAATCAAGTGGCATCTTTGTTAATTAATTAGTATAACACTGTCATCGAGAGCAAACTACTTATCGTGCAGAACTACTTGAAGTACTTTCGAAACTAAAACATTGCAAAAAATCGGAAAATTTGCAAAAATAGCGAAAATTTTTAACATTTCAAACAGGCCATAAAATAGATTAAAAGTCGCTAAAACTATAAGGAACTGCAAAAATTCGGTAAAAATTGTTAAATTAGCGAAAATTCGCAAAAATATGCAAACAGCGGCTATTTATTAAAAATCGTTAAAGCTCTTAAGAGCCACAGAAAAATCGCTTATATCGCAAACATGGCTAAAATTTGCAAACTTGGAAAAAATCGTAAAATTTATTTGAAATCGCTAAATCGCTTAAAAAACAAATTGTCGGAATATATAAATTTTTTTTTGCAAAAATAGCGAAAATTCGCGAAATTGTTTAATATTTCGAACAAACCATAATATTGATTTGAAGTCACTAAAACTATAAGGAATGGCAAAAATTCGGTAAATTTTGTAAATTCCCAAATAACTAATTTTTTAAAATAATTTTTGCAAAATGTATGTAAATAACGTGAATTTTAAAAATGTTAATCTGGCTTTTATTTGCCAAAATTTTTGTTTGTATATTTTTTTTTTTAAAAACTACGAATTTAAAAATAAGCAATGAAAAATATTTTGCTGTTAAGATAACTTAAATAGCTGACGTTAAGATAGAACTTAGCAGTAAACGTTATTGTTAAAAAAGTTACTGAATACAATTTACGTTAACTTTGCTGTTAAATATTTTTAACAATTTAAATTATGTTAAAATTGAATAGAGAATCGCACTACTGGTTATTTAAAAAATTTTTCGTTTATTCCCGAAAACCTTAAACGCAAATTTAATTTCTCTATTTGTTATAGAAAATATTTGCTAAATTATAAATTTAACCATCTAAAATTATTCAGCCTGTTACTCTGTTTCTTCAGTATCTGTATGCAAGTATCTGTATGTTGGGCAAAGTACCCATACAAGTTTTATTGCAACATCATGTTATTGTCCGGTTTCACAATAATGGAAAAATGTTTGTTCATACTCAACGAAAAAAAAAAAAAAAAAAAAAAAATAAACACACAGAGGACTTTTGTACTTAAAATCACATCCAAACACACATCCAGACAGGCATCTGTATTTGCGAAAGGATCTTTCAGACACACAATTTAACGTTGAGTCACGTGCGAAGTTTTGTTTATTTTCCGTATTAAAAACGCCTTTTCATTTCGTTACACGTTACTTTTCCTACCGCTGCATGTTAAGCGGCATCAGGAGAAGGCGGGTGCGGTGCAGTTTTCTTTTTATTTCTTCTACAAAGAATTGAATGTTATAAATTCCTGCATTCGTGTATGTATAATGATCTTGATAGGATTCCAATACAGCAGCAGCAGCAGGAGCAGCAACAACAAGAATCATCATCAATTTGAAAGAAAAAAGAAAACAAGAAAAAAATTAAATCAAATTGAAATGATATGTTTTTGTAAATACATGTGTGGCATGCTACCCGTACAAAAAAGGTCTTATAGCTCAGTAATTTTTTCGTACCAACTACATGCTGTTACTGTAACTGATAATGGTGCTAGTGTTGCTTCCTCATAGGACGATGACGAACCTGATGCTGCCTGAGAGGCCAGTCAGTTGGCATTTAATAGAAAAACAAATACAACGCAAGGAAGAAAAAAAAAAAAATAAAACACGGAATCGAAATCAAAATCAGGATATTGAAGTGTGCCATTGTTGTTTGAGTCGATTCGAGCCGAGTCGAGTTCTTTAAGTGGCACAAAAGTAGATGTGCATACAATTGACGACAAGAGGAGGGTTGGTGTGAATTTTTGCACTTTGTTGTTATTGTCTTCTGCTTGAAATCACCATTTCAAATGAATGAATGAACAAACGAAAAAATAAGAGCAACAACAATAGCAAAAAATACAATATAAATATAAAAACGTACATCGAAAAACACACACATACGAGGAAATACTCGTTCCTTGTATTTGAACAGGAGCAAAACGGAAAAAAATGAATGAAAAACAAAACAAATTTATACAGGAGATTTAAATGTCTAATATTTAGTTCGAATCAACAATAAAAACTACAAACAAACTAACAAACAAGAACAAATAAATATGATGCAACAGAGGGTTGCTGCTGGCTGCTGCTGTTATGCAACCATTTAAACATACGAGTGCCTGGATGAGGATTAAAAAACATTTTTTTTTATAGTTTAGAAAAGAGGAAAAAAATCGAGAGAAGGATTTTCCATTTGTTTTTTTCATAGCGGATGTTGTTCTATAGTTGTTGTTGCTGTTGCTTCTTGCCTGTAACATCTTCTTGGTCTTCCCTGGGCACAGGCTTACACCAAAAGACTGCATTAGTGGTACAAATATGTTGATTGACTGTATGCAAGAGTGTGATAGTGTTTGTGTTTCTGATAAGCCCTCAATATGTTGTTGGTAGTGTTCACTTTCGTTTACTCAGTTCTTTTAGGTATTTGGGGTAGATTAGTGGCCTGTTATCACGGCATAATGCACTTTGAGCAGCCTTCGTTTCTGTTGGTTCCAATGAAAATCTTTTACATACACAATGCTAGACCAGAGAACATACTCTACCGAAGGCGTCGTCCGCCAACAATATTAAAAACAACTCTTCTTGTTCATGTTCGACATAAATGTTACAAAATCTCTGGCAAAAACGTTTTCATGTTTTTTTTTTGATTGTGGGATTTTTTACTTTTAGTCCTCTTTAAAGTGTTAAACACGTGCTTTTGTTGTTAACAAAACTCTACCTCTTAAATGAGCCACCTCCTTCCTTCCCCCAATATTCCATTTTCCATTTAAAGGATGCGTCTATAAGTGTTTGCATGTGGATGTGTGCGATGGTGTTAAATAGTTGTTTATGCGAATGGGTGTTAATGCGTGCGTTTGTTTAGGATTTAGATTGAATTCGGAATTTGTTGTCCTTTAGGTTTTATGCCAAGATTTTATTTCCAACTCTTTGTATTGTGATTTTCTTATTAAATGTAAAATAATCTGTATGTGACAGTTTAATTATGAGTTTTGTTTGTATCCAAAGGTACAAAAGACCTTAATTTTTATACAAACAAACTAAAAAAATTTTGAGCATCTTAAAGGCATTTACTGTGCAAGACAATAAATTTAAAACGAATTGATTTTTAAATAATATCTGTGGCATTTTGACAAAACATCTTAAGTCGAGATAAGAAAGCAAAAAAAGTTTTAAAAAAAAACTTGGTGAAAAAATCATTTTTGTTAAAAAAAAAAAAATAAACCCAAATTAAATCAAAAATTCGTTTATAATACAAAATTTTAAAAACGTAAAGAATGATGTTTTTTGAATAAAAATTCGTACGATTAACAACATTTTTTTCAACTTTTTTAATCAAAATGCTACAGATATAAACTTATAAATTTTCATATTAATTCGAATCTGCATTCTAAATCAAAACAAAAAATTATCAGTAGTTTTTTTATCAATTAAAAAAATTACAGCCTGTTCATGGATTTCTAACGTCATCGTTCGCATAGAAAATTACATTTAAAACAAAAACAAAATTCGAACATTTGTTTTTGTTTTAAATGTAATTTTCTATGCGAACGATGACGTTCGATATCGTTAAACAGGCAGTTATTTTAATAGTATTTTAATTTAATTAATGTGATATTTGAATCAATTATTTTTTTTTTGTTGAAAGAAAATTAAAAATATAATTTTGATTTAATTAACATTTCAGTTGTTTTGAAATAAATTTTTAATTAAAATATCATTAATTGCTTGAATAATATTAATTGATTTTTTCGTTTAAAATAAAATCATTTAAACTTGTAGAATGTTGTTATGAAAAATTAGAACATGAGCTTCATTTAATTAAATCAATTAACACATTGTTAGAATCCGCAAAGTTTTTTGATCATTTTTATAATTTAAATTAAAAATATCATTTACACAGAAAAAATTATCGGTAGTTTTTTATCAATTAAAAAAATTATTTAAAAAGTATTTTAATATAATTAAAGTGACAATTGAATAAATTATTTTTTTGTTGAAAGATTTTGATTAAATTAACATTTCAGTTGTGGTGAAATAAAAAAATAATGAAATTACAAAAAAAATTATTTCGTTTAAAATAAAAAAGGGGGATGTAAGAAAAGATAAACTCACTGTTTATTGTTGGTGTTTTGTTTAAGCTTTGATATTGTTACAGGTAAGACTTGAGTGTTTATAACTCTTATTCGCTTAAGGTTTTATTTGTTTAAAATTTTTGGCTTTTCTAAAATCTTTGGAAAAGGTTTCCTGATGAGCTGGTGTAAGCAACCAGCGAAATGCGCATAGAGGCTTGCTTTCCCTCAACAATAAATTTCAGTGTATTTATCAAATATGAAAAACTGGGAATTTAGCACGTCATACGAAGATCGTATTAATAATAAACTTTGTATTCCCGAAAATAACTTTGATAAAATAATTTTAACTTGTGAAATTGTTGTTGGAAATTGTCAAAATCAATCAACACATTGTGTTAATCGGCAAAGTTTTTTGATAATTTTTTAATTAAAATATTGAAAAAAATATATTAAAAATTTTAAATTTTTTTCAACTTTTAGTAATCTGTGTAATCATTTTGGTAATAGGTGTGAAATCAACAAATTGTTTGCTTGATTCAATGAATTTGGAATGAATTTGGTGATTAGAGAAAATTTTAAAATTTTTCTGTGTACTTTAATGGTCTTATGGCCAATATCACATCAATTCATATTTAAATATAGTTTTTCATATAATTTTATTTTAATTTTTTTGTTAATTTATTTATTTAGTCTATGGATTAACTCCTTTCAAACAAAAATAAACTATTTAACAGGAGCTCGGAGCAAATGTTGCCTTTGATCAGATTGATAGCAAATATCACATTCAGCATTGTTCGGCGGCTTTTTAAAGTTGGTAAATTAATCTCCAATAACTTGGTTCTATATGAATATGGAAGGATTTGGGTAAGTGCTCCGTAATATGAATAGCAGAAATTGTTTTTGGACAGACTCAATACGGTCACTATGTACGTTGTAAAATGGATCCCAAATGACTGAGCCATATTCGTTTATAGGGCTAACAAGTGCTATGTACAACTGTTTTGTTATAGCTGAGTCAGAGAATTCCTTTGACCATCGTTTTATTAAACCAAATACACCACGAGCTTTATTAGTACACATATTTGGAGGGCTCAGAGCTAAAGCGAACCAAGTCAAAAATTAAAATTCGATAATATTTTGAGTTTGAGTAAGTGAATTTCCATTAATTTCTGGAGCCATTGACATGGGTTTATTTTTTTGATTTAGTCCGTTACAAAACTCGATGGAGTTCAACTTTGCGAAGAATTTCACACCAGTTTTGAAATACATATCGTTAGTATAATTCGCAAAGATGCAAAGTCTAATTTTTTCAAAAATTGAGATTTTAATGCAAAACGATAATACTATACAAAATACATATTTTACGACAAGAAAAAATGTCATTATGTAGTTTGAAGTTATTGTAGTTTTGTGGTTTGCAAAAATGCTAAGTCTACAAAACTACGAAAAATATTAAAAGCACGAGCTTACTCCACGAATATTAATTTGTTTAATTGTATTTTGTGTTTTTTGTTCTATTTTTCTAAAGCCGTGAAAAGTGGAGATCTAAAAAGAAAAAATATATACATAGCGTCTTTTTAAAAAGGTAAGGAATGAAAGTGTGGAGTGAAGTGGAAGGCGGTCTGAGTTCTGAAGATTTCGCAAGTAGTTGGGTTCATTTTATAGAAAACAAATTTCTTTGTGGAAACTAAAATCTAAAAAAAATAATCTTTTACAGCGATGGTTGTAAGTATCAAAATAAAAATTGTGGTATGAGCAATGATGGCAGAAAGCCATTTTAAAAAAAGAGTAATTAACGTACCTTCAGAATACATACATAGATGTTTGTAAATATGCTTTAAAAAACCCTAGACCCTATGATGTTATTAGAGCATAATTTTTTCAAAACATTTGATAACGTTTAATTTCTTAAGTTATAAAGGTGATAGTAAAGTGACAGACATAAGAACTATAAAGTACACCCCAAGCAAATAAATATATTTTAAAATTTCTGATGTATGGAAAATATCACCGCAGAAAATTGATGAATTGATCCTACAGACTTTGAACATTGGCAGCAACTTTATCAAGGAAGAAGAAAAATTATTGCAAGAAAGTATGAAGACTTACAACCGTATTCATAAACGATTATTAAAATTGCCAAACGTTTATTAAGGAAAATTTTTATATAAAAATTAAAATTTTTTTATGAATACAGGCATTACAATTTTTCAAATCAACCTTAAAAGTGTATATAGTTATATTTTTGTATCTTTTTAATAAAAATAAACTGAGCTAGTCTAAAGTTTCTGTTTTTTTTTAACAAAATTAATAAAGAAAATTATATCAAAGTTATTTTAAAATTAAAACTGGTTGTAAGAAAATGTGCTAAGTCCACAATAAAACGAATAAGTTTACAAAGCAAAAATGCTAAGTCCAAGAAGTGTGAATTTCCCTCCCAAGATTTTGTGGAAATCGATTTTTGATCAAGGTCATTTAAAGACAGCTATTTTGTAAAAATAGTTGCGTTGAAAAAGTTTGCAAATTTTAGAAACTGAAAAATCTACAATGTTTTTTGTGTCTCCTGTAAAATTTGAAAAAGGGACTTAACACATTTGCGAATTAGACTAACGATATATGCATTTTATTTTATGACTTGGTTCGGTTCAGCTTTGAACCCTCCATTTATATGTTCTTTAAAAGATAACTTTGTGTCAAATAATACACCGAGATCCAAGAAAACATTTACTGCTTCCAATTTGTAGTCACCAATAAAATAGGAGTCAATTGGTCTAGTTTTGTTTGGAAAAACGAACATGTTTGCATTTTTTTAGATTTTTATCCAATAAATTTACTTGGCACCAATAAAAGAATAAATTTAGATCCTGTTGTAAGTGGGGTTGAATAAAGGAGTCGGCACAACTTGAAAACATTTTAACATCGTCAGCATACATAAGTATGTATATTACAAAATTTTATTGAGGTGAGTAGGTCGTTGATATATAATAGAAAAAGTATTGGTCCAAGATGGCTACCTTTTGGAACACCAGAGTTGACGACAATAAGTTAAGATAAGGTAGTATTAAAACACACACGCTGTTCACGACGTAAAAGATAAGACTTTATCCAATTCAAACAGCAGTTCTTAAATCCAATTAAATACAGCTAATACAATAGAAGATTGTGGTTAACTTTAATAAACATAATTTATATATATGTCCTGTATTTATCTGAATATTAATAATATTTAAATAGAAAGTTCACGAAGAACATACTTTGATTTGTCTTCATGTTTTATTAGCTGTTGCGAGTTCATGTCTTGTGCAGCGTGTCCAAGTATTACGTGGTCGTTCCTGATTGCGGTGTCCTTGAGGGTTCCATTCAAGGACTAGGACTAGCTATTTCCGTTACCGGACGTCTAAGAGTATGACCGATCCATGTCCATTTACGTCTTCTTATTTCTTGTTCAATGGGCATACTATTAGTCTGTTGCCACAGTGTCTCATTGGATATTTGATTTGGCCAGAAGATCCGTAGAATTTGTCTTAGACAACGATTTACAAAAGTCTGGATATTGTTTAGGGTAAGTCTGGTATAGCTCCATGTAGTACAGTCATACAGAAGGAACGATTTTACACTGCAGTTAAATATTCTCAACTTAGTTTTTTGTGAGATTTGGTTTGAGTGCCAGATCTTATGTAACTTGTGAAAAGCAGCGCGGGCCTTATTAATTCGCCCAGAGATATCTTCATCCGAACCACCAGAAACATTTAACCTACTTCCCAAGTAATTAAAAGACAAGACATCTTCGATTAAGTTGCCATCGACTATAAGTGGTGATGTCACATTAGTACCAATACGCATAAGTTTTGTCTTCTTAAAATTTATTTTCAGGCCTACTTTCCTAGCATTTATGGACAGTCTCGTTATTTTCGCCTCAATATCTGCAAAACGGTGCGCCATAAGACAAGTGTCATCGGGATAGTCAATATCATTTAGGTATTCATCCAAATTCCAACGGATTCCAAAAGGTGCTTCGATATTCGTTTCTTCCATCACACTATCCAAAAGCAGAAGAAAGAGAGTTGGAGATAGGATACAACCCTGTCTTACTCCTGTATATGTTCCGAAGGGTTGGCTTACCCTTCCATTAAAACGTACTGTATACTGTGAACCGGTATATAACTCACATATTATATTTACAATATTCTCTGGGATGCCTTTTTTAATGAGTGTCGACCCAATTGAGCTACGTGATACTGTGTCGAAGGCACGTTTAAAATCTACAAAGAGTAGGTAAATATGTGAATTAAACTCTGCTGATTGTTCTATAATTATGCGTAATGTATTGATATGATCTACGCAGGAACGACCAGATCGAAAACCGGCTTGCTCTCTCCTCAAAATACATCCATTTCCTTACCTTTTTACAGAGGGTTAGGTCGCCTTTCTTTGGGATGGTAATTACAGCGCCCTCTTTCCACTCTGATGGTGTCTGCTCGTTGAGCCAAGCATTTCTAATAAGAGGTGTGAGAAACTCTGTTAACGTTTTAGCACCATATTTCAGCAACTCTGCCGGGATGTTGTCTGGGCCTGGTGATTTGTAGTTCTTCATTTTACTTAAAGCTGTTTCTACTTCTTGATCCGTAGGGGGAGCTGTTGGGATGTCTCTTCTCGGATTACGTCTTATTAACGGAACAATACCGCGCTGGTTTTCATCCTGAGTTATATCATTTGGGTCGGTTGACTGGACTGCAAAATATTCACGCCTCCTAATAAGTCGTGTTGTGTTGTTGTTAGAGCGGAACCATCGGATGCTTTTAAAACTGCCGTACTTAATTGCTGAGTAAACGCCGCGGAGATTACCTGTTTTAGATGATCGTTCAGCTTGCTCAGCTATTTCATTGTAATATCTTTCACGATCTGCTCGGACCATGTAGTTTACTTTGCGTGCTAATAAACGATATTCTGTTTTAACTTGGGCCTCTTTTTGTAGGGGATTTAGCTCGTTCCCGTGCGTAGTGAAGGGTTTTGCGTCTTTGTATCTCAGACCAAGACTCGGAGCTTATCCACGGCTTAATCTTTTCCTTTCTTAAACCAAGTACCGCTTTAGCAGACTCTTTATTTTTTGCTACCTTGTTCCAGTGTGGTTGCGATTCAAATTCAAACGCAGGCATTGATTTAATTACATTATTGTGTTGGGGGTCTTGAAAGCGTGCTGTATTATATATTTCAAACTTTTTACGACAAAAATTGCATGCCGCAGGACGTAATCGAAGTTTCGCAACAAGAAGTTGATGGTCACTGTCAATATCAGCACCACGTCTAGTTCTCACGTCCATGAGGGAGCCAATAAACAGTTTACTGATCATTAACATAAACATAAATTGATATTTAAATAAATTGGTAAAATTAGCCATTATTCCTTCAATATTTTCCAGGAATATTTTCTGTGCACTCTCAAAAATTTTGTTTATTTCAGTTACGAGGCAAACTTAAGCTGTCCTTTGGCTGGCGATGTTACTCACCATAAGAAATAAATTCCCAGAATCAATTTGTTTATAAAATAAATTTATTTTTTGAGGAAATTTTAATAGAGTTATTTCTTTACTCTTCTGGTAAAGTTTGGAAAAATGAGAATAACTTAAATTTTTACTCACTAAGAGGTGAATGAATACGAAAGTACGGGCAGTGTTCCCAGTTTTGGGGATTTTTTTTTGTAATTGGGGATAAAAATTTCGTGAAAATCCCCAGGGGATTTTTTGGGGAAAAGCATTTTTTTCGCTGGGGATTTCTGGGGATAATATATTATTATAAATTTCAATTTTGCGATGGCAAGGCCGATTTGGTCAAGATGTGGGAAAAAATTTTAGTCTTTTTTGTTGAAATAGGTTTAAATATGCTTGTTGTACCAACTAGCGTTACTTCTGTTGAACTAGTTTTTTTCTGTAACGAATACAACCAAAATCAATATTTGCAATTACAGAATGCAATATGAGTTATAAGGAGCTCTTCTTAGAATAAATACGCACTTTAAAATAATGCAGCTTGCTGTGACAAATTTATTCAATAATCTCAAATGCACTTTTTAAACAAACAACATTTAACACAAAATTGCATTGGCTTATGAATTAGAAGATTAAGGTTTCCTTATTTTTGGAAATTTTAAATATGTATTGACGCATAATTATTTTTCTTTGGCGTTTTTACGTTACCCTTGTACATGGGATACGTAGAACTCAAAAAATAAATAACATTAGTGTTAGTAATATATTACACAAATGGATTTATTTAAATAAATGGATGTATGCATATTTTTAAGAAAATTTGGGGATTTTTGGGGATAAGAAAATGGCTATTATGATGATGAAAAATCGCAAATCGGAGATAAGGCTTAAAATAAAACTGGGAACTCTGAGTACGGGAACGACAAAAACAAAATTTTTTATTACAATTTTCCATTTTGTATCAAAATTTTTTTTTTTTTCAAATGTTTGTGTAGAATGAAATTATTAATTTTCTATTATTAATAGGTTTTTTTATTTACTTTACTTGCAACGAGAGAGTAAATTAAAGATTTACAAAATCTTTCTTCCAATTACACAGAAAAAATTATTTTTCCAATTCAAACAAAAAATTTGTAGAGTCAAACAATTTTTTGTCTGAAATCGGTCCTATAAACAAATTCGCATATTCAAACAATTTATTTGCATTTTGTTTATTGAAAAAAAACACTGATTTTTTCAAACAAATAATTTAACTGAATCAAACAAAAAGTTTACTGAAATTCATATACTAAATTTCAAAATAAAAAAAAAGGTTTTTGCACAATCAATGATGCGCACACAAGCAGGCACTTTATTAGAAGATGTTGGTAGAGAGAGCAGAGCAGCCGGCTGGCTTTGAGACACATTTTTTTGTTGGAATAATTTTTGAACGAAGTCTTTTTTTATACACACAATGTTTTTCGTCATCACTCACTGTTGCTGTATCCTTTCCTTTGCTAATGAAGAAGAAATGTAACCCAAAACCGGCGACAGACCGACTCGATATGTTTTTCGTCATCATTCTATTTTTGTATTTGATGTATTTAAGCAAACAGTTTGAAAAAATTGAATACGGGATTTTGGTTTTTTTTAACCAACTTTGAAACCAACCAAAATTTTTTTTTGTTTCTTATAATGTTGTTGCTGTTTCTGTTGTTTAAAAAGAGTGAAACGTTTTTTAACCTACTATTTTTTTGTTTTTTTTTTTTTTTTTCTTCAAACCTCTTCATCTTTCTTAATGTTGTACTTTTTGAAAGTGTCCAAAAATAGACTGTATGTGTTTTTTGTTGTAGTTCTTATATTTCACATTAGGAAGTGTTGCTTGCTTACGATCAAATAAAAAAATGCAAAAAGACGACAACATTAAAAAGCGTTAAATACTTCATACAAAATTATGAAAACTTGAAACTAATAACGCGTGTATTATATTTTTGAATGGTTGTCAACATTTTTGTTGGTTAAATAAAAATCAAACAAAAATTTTAATTGAATCAGTAAAAAAATTTGTAGAAATTAAAAAATTTTTCAAACAAGCGTTTGTTTGAAAATAATTCGGCAATAATTTTTTCTGTGTACTAAAAAAAAAAAAAGTAAAAGAAGTTTGCCACCAAAAACTAGCATATTGGCAGTTTTCAGCTGTAACATACAAGGTTATTTCTTAAAAAATTCAATTGTTTTGAACTATTTGCGCAAAGATATTGTTCTTAAATTTTAGAAATATGAATATTTTGTGTTATTCAAATTAATGGGTCGAATACGGATGGCAATATAACTTCAGTTGCGTTGTCAAAAATTGTTTAGTTGCCAAAAAGTTATCGATATTTTGACAGTTTGGCAACTAGAAACAAATAAAATAAATTGAAAAAAACGAACAAAAATTGATTCAAAGTGAATACAAAGTTAAATAAATTAAAGTTAAAAAATATGATTAGTGGTGTGGACCTATTTTTCGCAGCCAAAGCGGTAAACGTTGCATTTTTTAGACGCTATCTAAGAAATAGCCTCTACCGTTTGTTATTGGCGCTCGTTAGTATGTTGGAGTTCAGTCTCTTGTTCCAAAACGTCTGCCAAGTTTGCCCCAAAGATATGTCCTTTAGGATTTACTTGTAGCTCCATCTGTAAAAGCCTTTAATTTTGCCTACACTTGTTGCCAAAACTGTTAAATTTGTCCGCGATATGCATCCGTGTAGCTTCAGTACTGGGTTTTGTTTCCTCAAAATACCGAACACTGCGAGCGACTATTTTCCGTTTCATGGATTACAAGTTAAAAATGTTTTCGAGTTGTAATTTTTGCCATTTTTAAATATATATTTATTTACTTATTAGTTTTGCACTCTCTTTAAAAAAAATATAAGCAGCAACTACAATTTTGTGATTGTCAACATCTGAATAATATGGAAACAGAAACAACAAGCTGTTAGCTGAAAGTTGCCATACGCAACATAAATTTGGCAACTGGCAACACAATTTCAGTTGTGTTGCCATCCTTAATCGACCCATAAGATAAAAAGTTTCGCTTAGAAATTTGTATTGAAAACAAAAACAAATTTTAGTTTTTTTGTTGTTGTTTTAATGTTATTTTCTAAATGAACATTTTTGCTTTAATTTGAAAAACAGGCAGGCAGTTAGTTTAAAACTATTGAAAATGATTTTTCTTTTGTAAGCATGGTTGAATAATATAAGCACAGCCGCGAATAACGTTTTAAGTTACAAAATAATTATTTTTCAGGAGAGCAAAAAAACGTTTTTAACAGGCAAAATTATTAATTTTTTATTATTTTTTTTTTAGATTATTAAAAATAATGATAATACAAAATTTTATGCAAAATATCAACAAATTGAAAATTTAAATTAGATGCAAATTTACAGTTTATAACTTTTTTTTAGTGGAAAAACGTTTCATATCCACAATCACGATGTCATTTAAAACGTTCTTCCACTACGCAAAGCATCATGACTGGGGGCTTTTAAAACGTTATTCCACGTTTAAAACCATTTACTTTGTATCATTTTTAAGTAACTTACAACGTTCTTCCACTAGCTGACTCTATGTATGTCCTTTTTAAAGGCTTTAAGGTGCATTATTGTTGTGGGTGATTTGAAGTTTAACCCATTAAGGCCCGAGCCATGATCCCATGGAGCTATAATGATGAAACTTTTAAAATTTTATTGTTTATACCTAAATATGAAAGAAGACTAATTTTGGGCAAATCAGATACGTGGGAGCCCAGATAACCCCCGTTGCGAAAACGCAACGTTGGGCCTTAACGATATAAAAATTAAGCGCATTTGCAAACATTTTAATTTAAAATTTTTTATTCACGTCTTTAGGAAAAAAAAAAAAAAATTAAAAAAGATATTCATATACATTTTATTTTTAATTCAATTATGGTATGCTCCAAAGCACTTTAGGTGCACTGCTACGTCACATTTCTCACATTTGTAATTGATCGGTCCATAATTTACCATAGGTGCCATATAAAGCCAACTATCGAAAAACACATAACTACATTGTAATAATTTTTGTTTTGTCATAGTTTTAAATAACTAGAAATCACACTATAAACTTTCGTAAATATCGGTTCATAATTTACCACAGGTTCAATATAATGCCCACTCCTGAAATATCCTAGCTGTCAGTGGATGGTATCAAATATTTGGCATAGCCGAATATAGCACTCTTACTAGTTTTTCTTTAATATCCTGGGAGAGGATAATTTCACACTACTTGTTCGATTTTCTCTTACTGTACCTATTGAAGTAACCCTGGGGGAAATTTTGGCCAATTGTTCCAACAGACTGGTCCTGGGATTTGTGGAAATAGAACAAGTTCAAAAAGATAGAATTCATGACCAGTGAAATGAGAACTTATCACTAACTGGTATATTAAAAACAAAAAGTTTAAAAAAGTAATGAATTACTACAGTACAGTCTTCACCGATGGTGTGACACTTTTTTTTGGGACTTTCTAAAATTTGGTTCTTAAATTTAGTTCTGGGGACTTGTTTTATTGAAATAATATTCCATTGTATCGAAATAATCTTACATTGTTATAACTAACACTAAACACGTTCATGTTCGCAAAAATGTTAGACTGGTCAAATTGTGTCAATTGACAAATGACAACGCCATGTTAAAGTGATAGATCTTCTTCATATATAGTGTTAGAACTAGAACCGGTCTCTATCACCAAAGACCTATCACGGGACTACTTTGGTGTAAGTTCGCTTCCCTCTAGGAAAGAAATTGTCATAGAGAATTTACTTACTGCGAAATATCCTGCATTTTAAAATTGGTCATTAGGAGAAAAACTTATCGAAAATTTCAAAACACTTAAATACCAACAACTTATAATTAACATATACACAAGTTCTTGTGCTTTTAAATAGCAAGTGATTGTATAAATATATTTTATTTGATAATTTTATGTAATTTGTATATGGTATAGGCCCAGTGTTGCGTTTACGCATCACGGATATATCCAATCATAAAAAAAGTCTCAAATGTCTTCGATGATTGGATTTTTCAGTAGAAATAATAATGTTCGTATGTTAGCTTCCTCCTTCAGAAGTTTCAGATAGGTATATTATATATTACTTTATTTTTTTAACTTTTTTCAAAAGTACCCAAAAAACAGGAAAAATTCAAAATTTAAATTAAAAATTTGTATAAAAAAAACTTATGTATGATACAAATCCAAAAACAGGTCCATTAGATATTAAGTTAAATTTTTTTAACTGTGCTTTATAACAATATCACGTAACAACAAAATGCCTAAGGGGAGGTTTAAGTGAACGTTGCGAAAACGCAACGCAGGGCCTTAATGGGTTACACAGTGTACGAGAGTAATGTTAACGGTTATCTGCAAAAAAAAAAAAAAAAACAGTTTAAGTAAAAAGTGGCTTTTACAACGTTATTCGCGGCTGTGCTTCAATTCTTGCTAGTTAAAATTTAACTATCAGAAATTTGCAAAAAACATTTTGTCTCTCAAATTTATATGCTAGTTTTTTACTATCTCGTTGCAAGTGTTTCGAGTACGTGAACCCTTAATGGTAATAATTTTTGAAAACCTGTTTCTTACAACATTCTAAATTTCCCTTATACGTCTGCCCAAAAAGCTTAAAGCAAACATTTTTCTTTGAAAATCAAAAATTTTTTCCAACGATTTTCTTATTTCAATTCGCTTTTTTGTCCATGTAACGTTAAAGTTAAATTTTAATTTAATAAAAATGTAAAAACCTTGAAATTATGATTGTGTGTGTTTTAAATTACAAATTAATCCTTGTAATAATATGCACAAACACACATAAATCTACATACATAATAACATATGTGTGTATGTATTTTATAAAGAGCATGTGTGCGAAACATGACCACTGTCTGTTGCATTTTGGGCACAAACTTTTGTTGGAGTCTGCTTAAAACCGAAATTTATTTTAAAGTTTTTACTCGTACTTTTTAATAAGTAAGTAACTACATTTCGTGTCAAAATTTTGTCGGTATTTAAACTCTGTTTTATTTTTTTTTACTTTTATTATTAATGTCTACTGGTGTTGCCAGTCTGGTACACTCGTTAAATAGCTCCACTTACAACAAACACAATCACACTTTAAGCACACATATACATAAACTTACATACATACATGACTATAGACATGCATAAACTCTCTTTTGTTAAATCAGGAAATAACGAAGGAAGTGCCAAGTTTTCCCAAAAAATAATAATAAAACAAAAGACAAGAGAACTGAACAGAAAAACAACAAAAAATCACAATTATGTTGCTCATATGATCACGTAACGTAAATTAAAGTGTGATAACGACTTGTTTTACGTCTACAACTTTTTTTCTTTACTTTTTTTTTTTTTTTGAAGGAACAATTTCATCAGCTCATACCATATTCTAGTGGGACAAAACAATTGTTTTGAGTTGTGAAACAACCCCAACCATACATCGAAACACATACACACTAGTGTGGAACAAGGAGTCTTAGCCCATATTGGACGTGTTCCAAAATTTTGTTAAATTGTTAATTACTCTGTACTAGTGAGTGAGTTGCGAGTTGTGGAGAGCACGAGTATGCTGGTTGGGTTGTTGGTTAAATGTTTCGGCTGTTGCGAATATAAATACTCTGATATTCAAGAAGATATGAATGATGTACAAACGAGTCTATAAATTTATACCACATGCACACACATATGGGTGTCTACACTTTGTGTATTTAAAATAAAACAAATGACAAAAACCGCCAAATTTAATAGCACAACGTTTTAAAGAGTCGGAGTAGGTTGATTAAAATGAAGTTCATTAAAAGACTTCATTCCTTCTATCACTCATACACGTGTTGCTAACTTAGACTTTTAGAAACTAGATTTTATAATTTTTTTTATTTTGTTAAGCCATGAAAAAAATTATTCTTTCTGAAAGTTTGATCATGATACCAAAATTAAAAACTTTCGTTTAAATTTGCTCGATATCGTATGCGGTGCAGTCAAGGGGTCTGACTTTTTGGATGAGAGAGGGAGAGAACTGCCTATTCTTTTCCCACCTCTAACCAATTTGAAGCAAGTGAAGTGGTGCCAAATACCAAAACTGTAGATATTTTAGTGAGCGAGAATAATTTAGCACTTTTAGTTAAAAAAATATTCAAAAGATTTATTTAAAAAAAAACTCAAATGTTGAAAAAAATTGGTTTGACAATTATATGTTAGAAACGTCGGAGAACCCAGGATGTAACTCAGTTAATTTTTAAAAACACGCTCCATTTACCAACAATTCCGTTAAATATTCACTTGAAAAGAAATAATTTTATTTTATATTTTTAATTTTTCTTTTTCTATGACAATGCGGCCGCATGAAATATAATTATATCTAACTTGGCGTTTATATTTGCCAGTACTGGCAAGACAGTAGCAATACATGCCCTGCAGGCAATTCAGTTAACTTTCAATTAATTTAAAGCTAACTATTTCTCAAGTAGTGGTGGTTGACAATTGGATTACTTTTATATGTAATTAACTAACTTTTTTAACATTGCGATGTCCTAGGAAGTAGTCAATTGTCCGACTCTGCATTACTTTCAGTTAACTTAAAAGTTAACTTTTTGTAGCTACCCAGCAAAAACTTTATAAAAATATATAGTTACACAAAGTCAATAAAGTAAATTTTTTTTTTTTTTTTTTATTAATTTTTTTTTTTTTTTTATTTTTTTTAATTTTTTTTATTTTTTTTTATTTTATTTTACTTTATTTTATTTTTTATTTTTTTTTTCTGTCTCTGGTGGGATTCGATCCCGCAACCTCGGTGCTGATAGACTAGCTCGCTACCAGCTAGTCTACCGGGGCAGTATAGTTTTTGTATTAAAAAACTATGTTTTTTGACTATAATGACATTTTGTTTGTTAATCGACTTGGCTCTCTCTACTTAAAATATACAGTGTTTGTATACACTTTGGTTAATGTTAATTTTCCATTGCTTAGTTGTTGGCTTTAAGTTAGTCTATACAAGCTAACTTAAAGTTGGCTTTTTTTGTAGTTAGCTACTCATTTGCCGGCAGGGTGCAAACTTTTTCACTAATACATGCACACTTTTCCAACTGTCTTGTCTACTGTCTAGCAAATTTTGCAGACAGTAAAATTGGACAGTGATTTGTCATTTGCTAACAGTTATCAGAAGTTTTGTTAGCAAAAGGGGAAAAATCAAAGTGTAAAAAAAAATTAAACATATTTTGCTTTGATTTTTTATATTTTAGTTTAGTGTTATGATTGTTAACACAATATAATTATTTTAAGCTGTTTTTAAGTTTCTTTAGTTCATGTAAAACACGTTTAGCTGGACTTGAACAGCAAAATTCACGTTTGACTTTTTTTTAAAAGTGAACTGTCTTAACTACTGTCTGGACGCCTACGTCACGAAGACAGTTAGAAGTGTTTTTGGAAACTAATATGTATTTTCTTACTGTCTTGCCAGTACTGTCAAATGTAAACGTACTGTAAATCGACGTAAGACACTTCGCACTGTGGTGTAAATCACAAAATATTGCTATAAATCTGAATCTCGGATTGCAAACTGATGTATGAGTCGTAGAGGAGGACATAGCCTTTAAGAATAACAAGTGAGATACAGGGTATCAAATTTGACTACCTCGGGCCACGTTAACTTTGTAGAGCTTATAACTTATGCAAATATTGACAGATTTCAATGAATAAATCTCTGTAATAAGCTGGTAAAGGATTATAATCAGGGAAACTAGAAATATGCCCTAAAAAACACGTTTTATGCGCATTAAACATGCAGTAAAAACTGGAAAATATGTCCTGAAAAATGTTAAAAATATGCCCTAAAAATCAAAAAATGCTAATTTGAAGGCAAAATATTCAACAATTTAATAACAAAATTTGAAAAAAAAACCGTAAAAATATTACTGCTTAAGCCCATATTAGGTTTAAATTCATATAAAAGATGTTTGCGGCGAATATTATCTAGATATTAACATCCATATGAGTTTTTGTCTTAAAGGGATTTTAGGTACGGCCGCTAAATTGTTAACAAATGTTAACATTTAAAGGAAGTTAAAGATATTTAAGGATGGGAGCCTTGAACAAATTTGAAACGATTCGAAAATAAATAAATTTGAAGTAAAATATTTTTGGGGCGGATTAAATTTAAATACCATCATAATTAGATGGCTTACTGACACAAAAAGCCTTATTTGGAAAGAAGTTTTCATGAGGAATATGTAAAATTATCGACCAATTCTCACCATTTACACAGACTTCGTCCATATTTGATCAAATTATCTACAAAATTGGAACTTGTACTTTACGCACAAGGTTAACGTGGGCAGACAAACAGCCAGACAGACGGATGGACATCGTTAGATCACTTTAAAAACTGATTTTAAGTCGATCGGTATACTAAAAGATTGGTCTTCATTTCTATGTATTATACACATCGCATAACGTTTATCCTTAATAACAGCCTTAAAATTTGAGAGTAAAAATTAAATGTAGATGGCGAAGTTGAAGTAACAGAATTTCGAAAAAAATATATTTTCTGCGAAAGCTCCATAAGCATCTAAAAAAAATTTAACATTAGGGATATAACTTTTTGCAATTTTTGCAAATATCCAAAATACCACTGCATTGCCGTGTGGGGCATGAAAAAAGTTTCCGCACCGAAAGCATTGAAGTTTTGTTTTTCTTTATTTATTTTCATCATTAAATCAGTTACTCTTGTCTTAAATAAGTTCGTTTTTTGTTTAAATTCATATATAATCTTCAACATTTAACCATTTTTCATAAGTCTAATGCAAAATCAAATGGGTTTCAATTTCCAAAAATAAAATTCACACATAAAATGGAGTTTTAGGAATCGCTTACGGTGCGGAAACTTTTTTCGCCGAATCAGCTTAAAAAAAAGTTTTTTATTACAAGAACAAAATTCCCCACATAGTGGGTCATCTTAGCTACTCATATGGTCCCAGTAGCTCGTTTCTGTATTTTCCGCATCGTAAAATTTCTTACATGAAATGTGAAACAAAAAATTCCATCGTTTCTCGATTTGTGAGATAAAAGTGTTTCTGTATTTGAATGCGAAAACAGACACAACAAATTCTGTTTATACTGGAATATTTCCAGTAGTTAAGTGTCAAATAAAAGTGAAACCTTAACAAAAGAAATAAATATAATACAAACAGGGCTGCCAGATTTTACGAGTTATTGTAATTTTGATGATTTTTTGTTCCGAACACGCAAAGAAAAAACATGGTTGTGGTAAACATATTCTAAGAGCAACATATTATGATAAGAATTATGATTGTAGTCACCATATTAAGATTATTATTGAATCATATTATGACTAAATATACTCGTAATATGTCATCATAATATTTTTCCCTTAATCAATTATTATTCTGTTAATCATACTAAGTTAAGAAGTAATCAAATTATTGTCATGTTAATCATAATAACCTAAGAAATTAATCATATTATTGTCATGTTAATCATAATAAGCTAAGAAGTAATCATATTATCATCATGTTAATCATAATAAATTTAGAAGCAATCATATTATGATACAGCACCTTTCATAGCTGTCATAAAAATACAAAATAAATTAAAATATTTTTGCATCGATTTTTTATTTTGTGGCTTTTTACAATTTTTCTTAATGTTAATCAAATAGCGGAGTTCAATATAAGGCTTGCAAAAGAGCAAATGAAAAATCTGTGGTTTTCATGGGCAACCGCGTGTGTCCATTTTTTCGATTTTAAGATGTTGATGAAATATCGTAGCACTTTTATAAAATATAACGAAATCTCTGTGTGTTTTGTTGTTGGATTTTACAAAAAAAACTATGATATTTTGCATTTGCACTATTACATAACTAATACTTGGATGAACTCCGCTAATATTTTAATTTTTTAATTTCTTTTAACTTATTTTTCTTATGGAATTTTATCTTTTAATTGTTTTACCGCTCACAAATAAAAAAAACGACACAACTGCTTCAAAATTATTTTACAAATGGCGCTAGCATAACATGATTAGAGTAAAAATAGTTTGATTGCATCTTTAACATAATATGATAAACGTATAGAAAGTTATCATGTTATGGCTTTTAAATATCATGATATGGTGTGAGAAATATAATACGTTTAGAAAGTTATCATAATTAAGTTGTTAGAAAAATAATTATTTTTCGGTCAACAATACTCAAATTCATAATTGCGATAAACATTGATATGTTTACAGTTACTATAATATTGTTGATATTAAATAAAAATAACAGGTTTTTGTGTACGACAACAATATATTGTTAAAATAAACATAGTGTTGTTGCTTTTAAAATCGCACCAAAACCTTAATTTCGAGAGGATACTTGCTTTTATGAGGACCAGGTGAAGTAATGAACCGACTTGGCTTTTTTTTATAAAAATATTTATTTTATTTTTTGTTCAATATGATATTTTTCACGCCTTTGTGTGACTTCTTCAGGGAAAAATAACAACTTAAAATTGTTATCGGATTAAAGAAAATAAAAAATAAATAGAAACTGGGAATTATTTCCTTCCGAAGGTAAGAAAATGAAAATACAATAAAATAGTCTGGTAGTGTATAAAGTAATTTCTGAAAAATTTAAGGAATACAAAAAAGCTTTATAAAATACATAACTGAAATTTAGCTCTTAGAATAAATTCGAAAAATGAAAAATGTTGAAAATAAATAATTTTATAAAAAATAGACCGCAAGCTTAATAAAATAAATATAAATTTAAAAAAATTAAGTTCGAACAATAGACAATTTATATGTATGTATGCACGTATAAAATACCCAACCAGCTAGCATTTGGGTGATAATTTTTTGTAAAATCCCCTAAATGAATTTTTTCAGATCAGTTTTGATGATTAAAAACGGATTTATCACTTGAGTGATAGAAAATGGATTCATATATGATTCATTTATATGTTTAAATAATGATTTTTAAATATTTTGAATTTTTGTTCAAATCAAAAAAAAAAAAAAAAGCTTGGATAAAAAAGAAGCCAAAAAATTATTGACAATTTATGAGCATAAATGTTAGTGCAAATTGTTTCTTTTCTTCTTTTTTTGGTTCAAAATAAAGCTGGGTTGAATAATCAAAAGCCATAATGGTGCTGATTTTATCGGAGAAAAATTAAAAACCATGGCAATGAAAAAATGATATGAAATATAATCAAAAACTTTACAATTTACTATTAAAAAATGAGACGAAAAGGATTCATTAATGATTGTAAAAACTTGCATTAAAAGGATAAAAAATTTTATCACATATGATTCTTTCAGGTGATTAATCTGTAGGGTACCATTTTCTAACAACGAGAGTATTATTTATGATTGAAAAATGAGCTCATATACGGGTATTTTTCTCGTAAAGCTGATTCCTAAATGATTAGATTATGATACAAAATGCTGAGCATGAAAATTAACTATGCTTTCTTTTGATTATGACCATATTTACATTATGCAATTAACGCCGCAACTTGCCGTAACTTGCCGCAACTTTCGCATGCAACTTTTTGTTTGTTAGCAAGAGGTCTAGGGAAGAAAACTGGGTTGAAAAAGTTGAAAACATGCTTAAAAAAATGTAAATGTAAATGTGAAAAAAGTTTCGTAGCAACTACTTTAAAAGAAAATAGAAATAAAAAAACTCGGCGTAAATTGCAAAGATCTTAATGCGGTCTATGTTTAAAAAAAATCGAACAAAATTTGTTTACAATTAATGTTAATTATTTTAAACAAAAAAGACGTTCTTATTATTTTTTTTTTCAGGAATTTGACGATTTTTACACAAATTTATCTGGCAGCACTGAATAAAACCAAAACAAGGAAAGGCTAAAAAAATTTCAAATAACAAAATATAACAGTTGTGTTTTGTTTATTTTCATCATATAAATTATGCATTCATCATTTAAATTCCTTCTATTTTTTTTATTTATTTTAAAAAAATAGTATATAAACATATTTTAAATATAAAATATCTTCATTTTGTTTTTCTCGCACCAATTTCAAATGTGACTTTTTTTGACAGTTCTTGTAAGAAACTTTTCGCAAAATATTGTTACAGAAACAGTTTTTCTCACATCCTTCCAATAATTGCTGGAAAATTATTTAAATGACAGATAATTCTCGCAAAGAAAAAATACAGAAACACTTGTGTGAGAAAAACCATTTTTTGTTTAATTTCACACTATTTTTGTTGCAATTCACACGTTTCATGCGAAAAGTTTTACGATGTGAGAAATACAGAAACTGGCTACAGAATTAAGATTTTCACATACAAAAGAGACTTGGTATTCATTAAAAGGGAACTACTACGTCATCAAACGGTAAAACATGCGCAAGGCGTAATCTTTATTTCTATCATTCTCGGTAGCAATTACAAACGAAATGACAAACTTTTATACACTTCCTGCCACATGAATAGGACAACCTAACACAATTGATTCAAAAGGTTATAGCCTCTACTGCTTTTCAGAACCATACACTTTACGAACTAGATATTTTTTTTTTCATTTTTCATCTGAAAAAACGACATGGTACCATTCGTTATTCCACGCCATGTGAGTTCGACAAAAATCCAAGCGCATATTCTTTCGAGTATCGTTAAGTAGTGGTTTTTCTTATGTATTGAGTTGAGCCTTCGAAATTACTCGCTTCACTGCTCTAACGCTTACCGAAACACCAGTTTAGCTTTAATTTGTGCAGACGAGTCGTGGACGTTTATAAGTTGTTCACTTGTTTAAGAAAACTAAAGTTATTGCGGGGTGTCCTAATAAAGTGGCGCAAGCAAATAGACAATTTTGGTCAATCATAAAACAATTAACAAAAAAAATTTGACTTTTCCAGAACACAAATTTTATCTCATCTCAGCAAGTAAACATAGACACCTTTAAAACAAATATCGGAGAGAATTGCAGTTGTACAAAGTACAATGGGAGGTCCTGTGGTGAAGGTTATAATGATGTTTTGTTTATTGTTACTTTAGAAGTTATTCAGTAATAACTATGTGAAAATCATCGTTTTTAAAGCGCAATAACCTCATGTAATGATCAATAATAGCCTTTGACAATTTTGCACACTGTGCAAAAGGGGTACTCTCACCCTTCTCGGGACTTTCCGATTTGCGTATTAGCGAAGCTGACCATATTGTTTCAATTTGGAGTGTATTGACGAAATAAATTACCCAGGGGTGTTCTTTAGTACAATGAGCGAGTAGTCAACTTCATCAACTTTTATTGTTGCTTATAAATAGCACACGGCGCAGTGGTAACCAACGCAATAAAATGTGTTTACCAAAAAGCAGTCTTTGAACTTAACACTCATTTACCAAGATAAGTGATGTTAAATAACCATGAGTTCCTCACATATACACGAAATACAGTCGCCATTGGATAATCGGAAACTCTCTGGAAATTCCCCTGCCTCGGCAGCTGACACAACAAATTTGTAGGTGCCAAACTTATGTTCAAACATTGCGATGAATGAAATCTTTACTGTATCTCAAGCAAGTACGTTTCAAAAACTGAATATATGCTAGAGGACCTCCAGTGGCAGAGGAAGATGACAGAAAAAGAAGTATTCCTTTTTAAATACTTTTAAGCTTTCAAACTAAATGTGATAAGTTTTTGCCCTTGAGTGAACTTTCAATGACAAGTTTTCTTAAAAAACCGAATAAAAGAAAATAATTTTAATGAAAATTAGAATTGAAGTTCAAAGAACTTCTTAACATTTAATATGTAGTTACACTTTTTAAGCACTTTAAACCTAAAATCTTTAATTTGCCAATAAAACGCTCACCAAAAGCGATGGCTAATCTAAATGATAAATCTGGAAGTAAATCGTTAAAATATAATCTGCTTGAATACAAGTGAGTTCATTCTTTAAGAACCTGCATATAATTAAATGATAAAAATGATGGGGGAGGCCAGAGTTGGGGAAAACATGTTATGAAAGATATCTCACATTACATTTAACACTTATTGTCGTTTATAAGTTCGGTACATGTTAAACTCTGTGTGACTCTGGTTTTACGGTCTTTTTTCATGTATGCATTAAACTCACACTTGTATGAGCTGTTTGTATAATTGGGTGGGTATGTGTTCTTGTGTATTTATCTGTACATCAAACAGCAACTGAATCATAAAGATCTTTTAAAATGTAAAAACCAATTTAGAGCATCACATTTGGTTTTTTTTTATTTAAACCCACCCCAAAATAAATAAATTTGTTGTTCGAGTGTGTTTCTTTTATTTTTATTTCATTTTATTTAAACTCATTCAAATTGAAGTTAACAGCATTTGAAATGTTGCACAACCATCCGCCACACAGTCAACCAAACAGCAAGTAACTTTATAATTTTGAACCTTGGGTTGATGGTTGGGGAGTTGAGTATGGGGTACCAGAGGACAAAATCGTATTATTGAAAGCAAAAAACACAACTTTTCGGAAGGGGAACAAGCAATAAACGAATAGTGAGAAGATTCTCATCGTATGTTGGCTGCCAACTCTCATTTCTCATCTTTTACTTTATGAGTTTAAAGTTATGAAGTTCTAAAGATAATAATGCGCCAACACTTAATTCTTGGCATCATCACAAATCTGACAATAAAGAAATTGTCTTAATGGGACTGGTTATTTGGCTGGTTGGCTGGTCGACTGTCAGACATACAGACATACCGACTGGCGTTCTGGTCTGTTCAGTTGGCTTGTAAAATGGGTTGGAATGTGACTGGTATTTTTTGTTTGTTTTGTTTTGTCGATTTCTCTGTCTTTCTATCCAGGACTGTCTGGTAAGTTGGAGTTCTACAAACTTGTAGAATAAACTACATTTGCCTTATATGCATGTAAATATGTTAAGTATTTATCAATGTGTAAGTGTGTATTAAAACTTCTAGTTATCTGTTTGCTTAAAGTTGCATTTCATTCTATTCTTGTTTGTCTGGCAACATTATGTGACAACTTGTGGAACAATCAGTTGTGTTAAAATTACTTCCCATCACTACTAATCAGACAAACAGAAATTTACAAAAAAAAAAAACATATTATTACACTGAAATAAAAAAATGTTTAAAATAGTTTTAAAGATTTCAGCAACAAATTCATTCAAAACATTAAGCATTTGAGAGAAGGATTCTATATGGGCCCAAAAATTTGCCAAGGTGCCATACATTTGTTCCTAAGTTTTATCCATCTTATTTATAATTCGAGGTATTAATTCGATTACTGCTTTAGTTTTTTATATAAGGAGGCATTTTTTCAAAACATGACTATTCCACTTCTTGTGTTTTTGAACAATCTAAGAATATAGTTTTTTAGAAATGTCGTTAGAACTGGAATAATCTTTTCTGGTGTAATTATGTATAATGTTTTGGTTCAATATTATTTCTACTGATTCAACCAAAACAATCCACTTCTTTCGAAACTAGAACAGTCAAGTTTTCCAAAAAAAACAACATCAATAAACTATTTATTTTCACCAAAGCACGATGAATTAAAAATGCGAGTTTACCACTGCGGTAAGACAAGCGAAGCATTTAGCACAGACAGCGGCGAAACAGACGGATGTCTGTTATCTCCAATATTATTTACTCCATACAATTTTGTCAAAATCAACGGGCCACAACATAGGAATACAATGGAGAATCCACTTACAACTAAAAGATAAGGACTACGCTGACGACCTGGTACGACTGGCCACAAAAAAAGAAAATAAGCAGACTAAAATAGAAATAAAGCACAAAACCACGTGTATTAAATTCAAGCAAAAAAATAGTAAAAATTATTAAAAATAATAAAAATTTAAAATTCCGAATTTTTTTTTTTCAATAAATGATATTTTAAATTTTTTTTTTAAATGAGGGGCTTAAATAGGGCATTCATTTAATCGACCTTTTGCTTTAATCGGTTAATCGCTCGATGTATTAACCGCGGTTTTGGTTAAATCTGTTAATTTTGCTTTTGATCGGTTAACCGATTAATAACGTTTTTTTATAAATAAAGTAATTTCAATATATAAAAATGCATTAATTGTTAATTATTTTGAATTTATTAGGAAAAAAAAACAACAATATACCAAACAAAGCAGTTCTTGAACTAAAACGAGCAAACAAACAAAAAACATAAATATGTAATATGCATTTTTCAATTAATACACAAGGTGTGCTATCAAGTCATATCCTCATAATATCCCAAATAATATTTTGCAATTGCTTAAAATAAATGTTGTTGTGTTTCAAACAAAATAAAAATGTTAATGCTGTGTTCATTAATTTGTCATAACTGTACAGTTGAAATCTAAATTATAAGCGGTAGCCCACAACAGTCATATTAATATGAAAACCTGCTAACTCACTTTCAGCATCTTTTACAGGAGAGACAAAAAGCTTTTTATTTTTCCTTTTTGCTTGATAGAAAATTAAAAATATTTAGTTTTGCACACTTCAAGACTAAAATAGAAGATAAACTAACTACATGCTGGTCGACGAGGCGTATCTTTCTCTACCACAAGTTATCATAATCTCAATTTACATAAAAAAAAGGATTTAGCCGGTTTGCATATTAAGCCGACGATATCTACTTCTTGTAATTATTTTATGACATTCGACTTTATGACTACCTTGGTAAATCCCCCAAATATGTGTTTATAAAAAAAGAAACTGAGATAACTTAATTAGTTATTTCAATTGTTTAAGGAGATCTTATAAAATAATCTTTTAGAAAAGTAATTTGGCTTAAATGTTTAGGATCAAAGCGATTCTTTTCCTTAGTTTTGACAAAACTTGTTTCATTTTCTAGAAATTTTCTAAAATGTTTAACACTTCTAATTGTTTCGGTTTATTCTGTTAAAAGACTGATATGAGAAGAAACAAAAACTTAACACCTACATTACAAAAGGACGTGAAAAAAAGGTGTTGGCAATTAAACATTTAACCCTTTTTCGCAACATTCCTGTTGATCGATTATGAAGATAAAAAAACATTGTAATTTATGTCACCGGTCGGTGGAAAATGGGTTAAAATGAAGATCACTGAACACCTTCTTTGTTTGTTTGAAAAAAATATTTTCTTAACACATACATCTATTTTGTATATGAGACGAAACAAATAATTAAAAACACAAAAAAATACTACAAAATATTGAAAATTTTCTTCCATCGGTAAATCGAATGAATACCCTAGGCTTAAATCACAAGGGGTTCAAGTGACTTATTTTAAATAATGAGACAAAAGCGGTTGTTTCGCTTGTGCTCAAATCGAAGCAGGTATTTTAATGTCAAGTGCTTGTATTGTTCACCATATCTAGCGTCCGGATGAGAATCCTACATTCCCCTCTTGTGCTCTGAACAACTTCTCCGACCTATACCGATAATTCCATATGTAAACTCAATTTTAGAAAAAGGCACTTAAACCCCTTGTGCTTTGTAACGCGCTACTTACTTGTTATGTGAATAACAAAAATCGACACTTATTTCCCGTATCAGTAGTGTGTGAAATTAAAACACAAAGTTTAGGTGGCATATAAAAAGATTTCCCAGCTAGCTAGCATATATGTGGTATGTTGGCTCTAAACCTGAAGTGGGCACAACTAAAACTGTGCTTGTATTGATGCTTATTAGTATAAGTGCGATGGCAGAAGTACCCACCAAACGCAAAGCCAAGCATTTGAAATAAATGGTGCATTATATTTCCTTATTTTATATTTTACGCATTTGAAGTAATATAAAACATTTTTTAATAGTTTAAATTGTAGAGATTTACCGTTCACAGAAAAAAGTAACAGTAAAAAAAGTACAGTAAATTATTTTTCGCATAACATCATTTATTTGAAATGAAACACGTGTGTTTGCTGGGTAAATTCTCTTGAAAAAAAAAATACAAAAAATATAAGAAAATGTGTCTCATCCAAAACTAAATTAAAGAAGCTAAGAATACGTGTGAAATCTCTCAGCACAATTGTGCTATGGAGCGCCCACCATTGTTCTAAACCCGTATTTCAGCGCATTAACATTTAAATACTCTTAATGCCCATTTACCAAAGAGTATCATTTTCATTAAAAAAACATGATTTAAAAAGACAATAGGAAAAAAACCATGGCGGGGTGTAGTGCCACGTAGGGTAAATTTGCTCCCTCCCCAATTGACCATAAGCCAAACGCCTTGACAGAATCTTACCCTAACATTTACTAAAATCTGTCCCTAATGAAGACTAATAATTATAAGTTACATCCTGCTGCCATTAACCTTCGTTATCCTTCCCATTTAAAAGATTTTTAGAAGTTCATTTTAAATAAGTAGAAAAATACAATTTATTGAAAAAAATTAATAGTGAAATAAGATAAACATACATTAATAATCATTTTTGTTAAAAATGATCTTTACCTTAAGGTTGTTGAGGAAATACTAAATAAATGCAACTTTCCTATTCTTTTAAATTGCAATATGAACCACAAAAAATATATAAGGGGACAGTTAAAAAAAAACAACAATCAAATGTATATTCAATAATACTAATAATTACAATAATAAAATATTTATGTTTCATTACTCACAACATACTAGTTGGTGTTCCAAATTACAGCTGTCTCGATTGAAGGGCCTAGCAAAACGAGATGATAATGAAGTTTCTCTTCTTTTCTTTTTGTTGTTGGCTTTAAACGAATTCTCAAACTATATTGTAATTATTAATATGTTTAGTTACATGTAATTGAGAGGTTATTAAGAAAGATACTTTTAATTTAATTTTTTTTAGTTACAGTGATAAGCTAAATTATAAGTACAAATGATTTTAATTATTCTAAATTCATTTAAAAATTGTTTTAGGGTCTGAGATCTAATTTATTTTAGAAATTGCTTTAAAATTCAAGAGTTTTAATTAAAATCATTTGTACATATTGTTATTAATAAATTTATTAAAGTTAAGTTAAACTTAGTATTATTTCCTTCAATTCAGCATTTTAAGTAGTTCAAATTTAAGAGGTAATTAGTTAAGTTCTACAATCTTTAGGGCAAACTAAATTTTATATTTTCAAGATTGCATTAAGAAAAATTTGTATGAAAATTTTGCCTTAAAACACATTTCAAACTTGTTTTATTTTTTATGAATACGGCAGTATATTATTAATTTTAAATCAAATTGTAGAAAATTGTAGCACGTAAGTATTATTTAAATCGGTATATGGAAAAATTTTATATAACTCATCAAAAAAAAATTAGTTTAGCTTATTAAATTTTGTATTACGTAATCCGAAATTTTATGAGAAAATGCATGGAAATGGATTTAAACTATTTGGTGTCAAAACCGTTTATTTGTGTAACATATTTTAATTCCAGATTCTTGTAGACCATTGGTATTATGTAAGTGAAAAGGTTCCAAAATTTGACCACATGCCACGTGTGGTTGAATGAAAATTGGCAATAAAGTTCAAGTCTTTTTGGCAAACTGGAGTTCCTTTTTTGTACCAGATTATTAGTCTATGTTATTGGAAATCCCTGTTCCGAAGGAAAATTGTCAACCCAAGTATCAGGTGGTCACTTTATTCTTGGTTTTAATTTTTGTATCCTCCCACAAGTACTTTCCATAAAATGATACAGTCATCCAAAAATTATTTTACTTAAATAAACTTTTGACTTTAAGACACAAATAAAAATATTATTAAATCATTGAATAATTTCACTTCAACTTTTAATTTTTGCACTTTTTGATTTTATTTAATTCTTTTTGGTTTTGTTTTACTTATGCACTTGTTCGATCTTCAACAGTTTTAAAGGCAATCACTTAATTGAGGTAAAAGTTAAACAATAAAGTGCATAACAAAAATACGTAGTTAGAATTGGGTTCGATCGTTAATGATAAATTAAAAATTGGAAGTTAGAAAAAGACAAAATTATTAACATGGTCAGCATAAGGTGATCTGAAAGAGATCAACTCATTTGACCTGTAAACGCCGAATTTAGTTACCATATATGGTCATGAAGTTGAACTTAATAAATGAGAGCGACCGAATTGAAGACATAAATATGTATGCAAATGTGTATAATTAAATATGTTATGCAAATGAACGATGCAAAATGCATGAAAAAAACAAATAACAACATGCAGAAAAAGGTGAAGGATCCTTATTGACATATGTGCATTTAATTTTGCTGTATAAAAGTTTTAAGAAGAAATAATTTTATGTTTCATTTAACCAGAAATCGTTACAGCTTTAAGCCCCTCAAATATGATCAATACAATCTGTTAATTGATTTAATTAATAAGGTAATTACGAATATATCAAAATAAAATTCATCAAATAATTGAATTGACCAAACTAGTGATCGAATTTTTGAATGATATTAAGTGTATAATTGAAATTTGAATGTAGTGTCATAGCTCAAAAGAGGAAATTTTGGAGTTAGTGATGCCGAATTGTTCGCACAAATCAAAAACTTTAAACTCGTTTATCTCGAAACACAATTTTTTGGGTTATAAAGGGTGATTTTTTAAAGAGCTATAGGAAAGATAAAAAAAACACATAAAATTCAGAAAAATGCATGAAATCTTTATTTGAATCAATAGTACAGTCAATATAGTTTAATGTTTGAAGATTATTTCATGCAAATGTTGACCGTGACTGCACCTCAAATTTTCCATCCGCTTAGTCTAATTTTGGCATACTCTTTCCGACATTTCGACCGGTATCTCATGAATAAATGCTTCAATGTTGTCTTCCAATGCGTCAATTGAAGCGGGCATGTGTGTATGGACATGAGCTTTAACATAGCCCCACAAAAGACTGTCTAAAGGCGTTAAATCGCACGATCTAGGCGGCCAATTGACCGGTCCCGAACGTGAAATAAAATGTTCACCGAACTCGCCTCTCAATAAGTCCATTGTTAAGCGTGCTGTGTGGCATGTGGCACCGTCTTGTTGAAACCACATGTTATGCAAGTAAAGCTCTTGCATTTTGGGCAAAAAAAATTGGATATCATCTCACGGTAGCGATCACCATTCACAGTTACGTTACGATTCGCATCATCTTTGAAGAAGTACGGTCCAACGATGCCACCAGCCCATAAACCGCACCAAACTCTGACTTTTTCTGGATGCATTGGTAGTTCTTGCAATGCTTCTGGCTGATCTTCACTCCAAAATCGACAATTCTGCTTATTAACGTACCCATTGGGCCAAAAATGAGCTGACCATAAAATGGAAGAAGCGCGCGATGAACTTTCTTAACAGAGCACGCATTTTGATAATAAAATTCAATAAGTTGCAAGCGTTGTTCGTTTGTAAGACGATTCATGGTTAAATTATAGAAAAATCACCCATATTACTATTGAAGAAAATGTGAAATATGGTAACTTTTAACACTTTAATGGTATATTCTTACAGGTTATGCAAAAAAAAAAAAAATAAAAATTTAACAATTATTTTTCATAGTAATATACGGCTCTAACAAAACCCCATATAAATAGCTTTACAAGTTTAAACTATTTCATTTTAAACGAAAAAGTCAATTAAGTCGGGACTGTAAGAAAAGATAAACTCACTGTTTATTGTTGTTGTTTTTGTTTAAGCTTTGATATTGTTACAAGTAAAACTGGGGTTTTATTTGTATAATATCTTTAGTTTTTCGAAAATCTTTGCATAAAGTTTCCTGACGATCTGGCCTAAGCAACCAGTGAAATGAGCATAGGAATAACTTATCCCTTCAACAATAAATTTCAGTTTATCAATAGTATAAAATGGGAATTTAGCACATTTAAACGAAACCTTGTAAATTAATATTTTGAATCCCAAGAAAAACTATGATAATTAAGGCTTTGATTTATATAATTAATATTGTCGTAAATCATTTGGGTTGTTCACTAAATGCGGACTATCAGCTTATATGGTTATGTAATTATATTAACGGCAGCAAATTGTATTTAACTAAATGTATTTTGCTGTTGTGAATATAGCTAAATAACCATCGATCGAAATTCAGCACGCCTTTTTAAAACGATCGTTAATGCGATATTCGGTGGTGGCACAATATATATTTATGAGAATCAAAAGGCAATTGATTTTTATTTTGAACAAAAAGAGGTGCAGAAGTAAATGTGTGAGCAACATTGTTGTATAATATCTTTAGTTTTTCTAAAATCTTTGGATAAAGTTTCCTGCCGATGTGGCCTAAGCCACCAGTGAAATGCACATAGGAATAACTTATCCCATCAACAATAAATGTCAGTTTATCAATAGTATGAAATGGGAATTTAGCACATTTAAACGAAACCCTGTACAATCTTGTTTTGCCAAACAAATTTTTTTTTTAATTAAAGTTGCGTTATATTTTAATTAAAACCATGTCGCTTATTGCATAAAGTGGGGGCAAAATGAATCAATATGGCATACACAAACAATAATATTGTATATTGTATTTATTTAATTAAGATAAAATAATGGTAGCACCACTGCGGACACCGAAGTAAAAAGGTCATTCAGACTCCCTGATGAGTGCAGTGTCTTACAGGCTAAGATCCTAGCGATCTGGAGGGCGACGGAAGTGATACTGGATCACATCGTGGGTGGATCTGTGGTGACAATTTACGTCGATAGTCAGGCGGCGATTAGGGCATTGCCAAATTATACGGTGCGATCGTGCCTGGTCGCTCGGTGTAGAATGCTCTTAGCGAATTCATGGAGGCATTCAATGCAAGGCTGTGTTGGGTACCTGGACACTGCATGGTTGATGAAAATGAGGTGGCAGATGAACTCGCGAGAGGGGGTGCGAATCTGGACTTAGTGGTAAGGGACAGGGGGTAGAGCCACCCTATGTTACTACTATGGTGTGATACTGGAGAAATACCGTGGTGACGTTAACCGATCCTGGGGGAACAGATCAGATTGCAGGGTGTCTAGGGCACTTCGCCCCAGATTTAGCGCGGGGGCAACCAGGATTCTACTGGGATTGGATAGTGGTGGTCTTAGACCACTTATAGGTTTCTTGACGGGTCATTGTCCTGCTAGGGCTTTTACGGGCAAATGGGACAATACTATACCGGACTTCTGCAGGTTGTGCGATGATTCTAAAGAACTGGACACGATCAAGCATGTCCTGTGCCACTGTCCTAGGATGCAGAGTCTTAGACAGAAATGGCTAGAAGATAGATTTCACGACGAGCTGGTTTGCATCGCTGGATGTAATCCGGCTGATCTACTGGGGTTTGTCAGGGATATAGTGCGGTTGTTTCTGTTAAGGGGCTGTAGAGAGGGTAATAGTTCTGTGTGGTACCTACTAACTTTCTTAATTCTATCTACCTCTTATTTCTTTTCTTTACTGTTCTCTTTTTCTACCTTTTTCATTGAGGGGATTCATAATGGACCTCATTGGTCTCCGAGTGGAGGTGTGCCCTTTGTCACATAACCCATATTAGCCTAACCTAACCTAACATATGGTAGCACCACTAAATTTTAAAAATATTTATCATCAAACAGCTGTTCAACCAAAGTAAAGGTCACAAATGTATTTATTTACAAGGTGGTCGGAATTAAAGAAACAGTTTATTGTTTTTGCTTTGCCTGCTGTTTTTCTATTGATATGATATTGAGGCCACCTTGCCAAGAAAGTACACAATGGAAACTTAAATAGACTTAAAATAAGGAACACAGGCTATTCATCTTTTATTTAAGAAAGTACTTTAAAACTCTATATTGTTTTTGAATAAAACCTAAAGATAAATATTTAAAAAAGAATTCGGAAATTGGCAATTTAAATGTTAATTGATTCAAATATTCTTATAATTTTCGTTTTTGTTTGATTAAAAAAAAAAAAAAAAATTTATTCAATTAACATCATAGTACTTTTAAAAGAATCTATTTATTTAATTAATTTAAAACTACAGAAAATTTTTTTGTTAATTGTATTTAAATTATCAAAGTAATTTCTTTTAGTGTAGCCAAATATGCGACAGTCAAAAATATTTTTATTATTTACAAACAAAAAAAAATTACTTCAAAAGAAGTTTATATATTATTGTATTCGCACAATTGTTGATTTGAATATGAGAACATTTGGACCAACATATACACATTCTTTCACATATACATAGACACGACAAAATACTACACTAGTATCCCAGGAAACATTTTTGTGTTGATTTTATAGATTTAAGTTGCAATTTGTTTTTAGTAGAGTAATATGGTGTTTAGATATACATTTTTTATTGAGTTAATTTTCGACTTATTGACAAAACAATCTTTCTGTTCACACATACACAATTTAGCTAACTTAATTGACAATAAGCAATAAGCAAAATGTAAACAACTTTTGACATATTTTAAGAATAAACAAAATAAACATCTGGCTTTTGCGCAGACCTAATAGATGGACTTTTGTTTTGTTGACATTTTAGTTGCCAAATGTCAAAACGCTTTGTTTAGTGAGTTGTGTTTTGCTCACTAACAACACTTGGGACAGTTTGAATTTTACTTAATGTACAGCCATGTCACAGAATACTATTCTGCTCGGAATCGAAAAAACATATTTGTTTATTGATAGAAAATTTATATTGATAGTTTTTTGGCCTTTCAGATATAGAAAAATTTCTCCCATTCCGTTCATGAAAAAAGTGGTTTCATTTCGAAAATTTTTTTTTGTCATTTTCTGAATCACCAAAATACGGAAGGAATTCCGTTTTCGAACGGAATTGTACTCTGTGACATGGCTGATTATTACAATTTTTTATTTATTGAACAATAACTTAATTGAAATTTTATATGGATGATTTAGCTCAATAAAAGCATTTATTGCGCAAAACTCAATTGATTTGGAAATCTGGACACGGTATATGGCCTGCTTTTACAACTTACCGAAAGCTAAAGGTATGATTTTATTAGGTAGGCCGTGTAAAAAATTTTTTATTATTTCATTTTGACTTAAGTGAGCGGTAAGTTAAAGGAAGACTCATCCTACCTGGTACTTTAAGTTAAAGCTGTAATAATGGGGCGCTTTTTATACGGCCGATAAAATCATACATTTAGCTATCGGCAAATTGTGAAAGCGGTCCTTTGTCTATGATAAATTGCACGAAATTTCGTATATCCTTATAAACTATGATAGTGTGACCTAAAAATGAAATTGAGTGAAAGATTTTTTTGACAAGTCTGGCCGACTTGCAAATGTTTATAAAAATTTTCATAAACTAATAAATTCTATGCGATCAGTGTTGCATTTTCTTGTAAAGTAGCTGAGTCATATGATTTTGCATCTTTTTTGTATTTTGCTGGCATTTTTTATTTTAAGTCGGATTGAATTCTGTAAAATTTTCGTGTGAATGAATCATACGATTGTGAAATATAAAGAATCCCCGCCTTTCGTAAATGCTCTGGGGGTTAAATTTTAATTTATTTTCAAATATTAGTCTCCAAATGTTCGCTAGAGTTAATTTCAACTTAATAAAAGAATAAAAAATCTTGTAGTCATATAAAGTGAAGATAACATCAGACAGCTCTTTTAAAGCATGGTTTGACGCAAAATGGTATGAGCTATAATACAAGTCTGTTTGTAAGTGTGTAAACGTTTTTGTTTGTGTTTGCGTTCGTGTTGGCGTTTTCCTTTTTTCATGATTACCCCGCATTGAAAATAGCTGTGCAGACGAGTCAAGCTAAAAAGTTTAAAAAACTAAACCACAAAGTTTTGCTATTGTTGCTGGTAGAGTTGTTGACGCTGTTGTTGGTGTAATTGTTGTTGTTGCTCTTGTCATTGGGTGCTTTGTTAAGTATAGACTATGACGACAACTTTGCCACAACTTAACGCCATTGAAAAAGTTGCATGAGAGATGAGATTTCCAGATTGTGTGTGTTCAAGAAATTTTACTTTCATTTCTAGTCTGCTTTTTAAGCAAAAATATAGTTTTATGCTTTTAAGTTGTTATACGCCTCCAAACTTTTTTTTTTGCTATTTATTTTTACAGACAAGTTTATATTTGCTGTCTAACCTGGAATAGAAAAGTTGTTGGTGCTGAACACGAAGTAGTTGTAAAATTGTATTGAGATTTGTTAAGTGGTTTCCTACTACACAAGACCCCAATAACCAACAATAATAATTTCTTTATCAGTTAGTTGTATGTTGTTTTAACTTGTTGTAGATTTTTATGTGCTGTTGTTGTATTTTTTTTTTTTTTTGCTGCTTAGCAAATAGCATCCTGTAGTGTTGTCGGCTCGTCAGCCAACAAACAATGCGGGAGCATTAAACTAAATGAAGCGTGACGCTTTGTTTTCCTTTGATTTAGTTTTATGAGTCTACATCGGATGTAATTGAATTATGCGAGTTGGCGCCATCTATACTAATAGTCTAAAACACTTATATACATTGCTACACAAACAATCGCACACACATCATATAATCTAAAATCTACATACAAATTCACATAATTTCAGCATGGTTGTTTTTGGCGTTATTTTCTCCATCATTGTCATCATTACATTATGAAAATACTGCAAAAAATTATATGATTACTGCTCGACGGCGACGTCAACAAACTCATACACACACCCTCTCATACAAATCCATGCACACACATTTAAATAACAACTATAGACGATAACTTTATTAGCATTCGATCATAATATACTCCATTATAGACTCGCACTTACTATACCATATACGCCAGGCTCTCTGCCTCATGCTCCTGCTCCATCCCATCACCAACCACCCATCCACAGCCTTGTTGTTGGTACATTACCATTGCTAATTGAGCTTCTTTTACTTTTCATTGAATTTGGTGCGATTTTTTAAGCAGCTTAATTTTATCGGAAATATTTCGCTAAAAGTGGAGTATTTGACTGCATGGATCCGTTTAGGGTAATAAAAGATTAAAAAAACAAGTATGCAAAGAAGGATGTAGTAAAAAATTATATTTCAACGAGTTCAATTCCAAGTTTTAGAACTTTTTTTGAGGGCTTTTACCAGTTGAAACTAAAAACATTACAATCATTTGCCTACAATTTGGGAAAAGAAAATTGCGTACTTTGTATCAGTGTAAGAAGTCTATAATGAGAGAACCGTCCTAAGCATCATATATATTATGAGGTGTCACCTCTACAGCTGCTAAACATTATATTTTTTTTGAAAATTTAAAAATGTAGCTGATTTAAACGTCTAATTGGTTCAAGTAGCAACACTTTTATCTTAAAGGATGTAAATTAAACCATTTTATATTTTGTGTTTTTTTTGTTGTTGTTGTATTTTTGCATATATGACAGCTTATTTTACATATTTGCACATAACACATACAAACACATTTAACTACAAGCACTAGGAGAATATTTTAAGTCGTCTATTTTAGATACATATGAATAAATATTAGGGAGGCTCTTTCTTATATAAAAAATAATATTTATTTTTGTATTTTGCCAAAAGTAAAATAATAAAGTTTTTAAAGCGAAATTTTTAAAAACGAACATTTTCCTGTCATTTTCTAAAGACCGGGAGTTAATCTTTAACAAAAAAATTAAGAAAATTTTGTTTTTCTAATGAGTTTGATTTGAAAAAATTTTTAAATAATGCTAATTTAGCTGTGCTTAATCTTTAATATTCACGTAACGAACAGAAGCGCCTTAGACCACTCACCCTCTAACGCTCATTATCAAACATAATAAAAAAATTATATATGTTGATAAATTTTTTGCTTAAAAATACATTTCTCTAAATTATGTTTAAAGATAGTCTGTTAGCAATTACTCACAATTTAATTTTACAAACAGCTTTGTATAAACATATTAGAGTGTTGTAGTCGGCAATGCCGAATCTTGTATATTCTTTACAATGGTGCATTACGAACTGAAAGTTATATAAATACCGTTCTTTCATCCATTTGAACTCAAATCAATCCAAAGCGCTATCTCTATTACGGATTTTCTTGAAGCAACTACAGAAAGATTGATTCAAGAACGTATTATTCAAGTTCGAAATACTTGAGATATCCATATTTAATCCCTCGTTCGTACCTGAAACAATCCGAAAGTGAAATTAGATTGGCTCTAATTTAATACACTTGTCTGAGACAGAAGCAGAATATTATTATGATAGATTTACTGACCCGTTTTAAACCATACAGAGTTTCAATTTTAAAACACCAGCATCATGCCTGTAAGCTTTCTACTTTAAAAATAGTATGTTCATATCTAACTAAAAATATCGGGTGATTTTTTAAGAGCTATAGGAAAGTTTAAAAAAAAACACATAAAATTCAGAAAAATGCATTAAATCTTTGTTTGAATCGATAGTACGGTCGATATAATTTAATGTTTTAAGATTATTTCATGCAAATGTCGACCGTGACTGCGCCTCAAATGGTCCATCCGCTTAGTCCAATTTTGGCATACTCTTTCCAACATTTCGGCCGGTATCTCATGAATAAATGCTTCAATGTTGTCTTCCAATGCGTCAATTGAAGCGGGCATGTGTGTATAGACATGAGCTTTAACATAGTCCCACAAAAAATTGTCTAAAGGCGTTAAAACGCACGATCAAGGCGGCCAATTAACTGGTCCCGAACGTGAAATAAAATGTTCACCGAACTCGCCTCTCAATAAGTCCATTGTTAAGCGGGCTGTGTGGCATGTGGCACCGTCATGTTGAAACCACATGTCATGCAAGTCAAGCTCTTGCATTTTGGGCAAAAAAAAGTTGGATATCATCTCACGGTAGCGCTCACCATTCGCAGTTACGTTACGATTCGCATCATCTTTGAAGAAGTACGGTCCAATGATGCCACCAGCCCATAAACCGCACCAAACTGTGACTTTTTCTGGATGCTTTGGTAGCTCTTGCAATGCTTCTGGCTGATCTTCACTCCAAAATCGACAATTCTGCTTATTAACGTACCCATTGGGCCAAAAATGAGCTGACCATAAAATGGAAGAAGCGCGCGATGAACTTTCTTAACAGAGCACGCATTTTGATAATAAAATTCAATAATTTGCAAGCGTTGTTCGTTTGTAAGACGATTCATGGTTAAATTATAGACCAAACTGAAGATGTTTGACAGTGAAACAAAACACGAAACGTGCGTCAGCTGTTTAAACCAGTGTTGCCAAAAAGATAATAACTTAATTAACTGAAAAGGAGCATTGGTTTTTTATTTTACTTTTAAAGCATGAAAATAATGTATGTTTTTCTTCTTGCTCTGTTGCTTTTTTTTTTTTTGTTTCTACACAAAACAGGCAAATCTTTTATTTTGCCTACTTGTGTGGTGTTGTTGTAGTTTTTAAAACAAATTTTGACAAACAGAAGCGTATACACGCGTAAAGAATGCAAGGAAAAGATATCAGAGTAAGTAATAAGTTATGAGACTAAAACGCCAGTTTGTAATTTTATTCTCATTTATTTTAAGAAATTTCGGAATTGATTTTTAAAGTAATCCCATTTAGGATTGTCTTAAAAACTAAAGTAAGAATCGTACTTGATTTTTTTTTTCTGTGTATGCAAGGCGATTTGTATGTTATTTGGAATCCTTGGTTCTTGCCGTTCTCCAGTTGCAGATACAGACAGACATCGATAAATCAACTTCGCTACTAAAATGATCCAGAATATACATTCATATATACTCTATCGTGTCATTGATCAGTATTGTGGAAAACTAAAACGGCAAGACAAACTTATCTACAGCCTTTTTCTCCTGTGGGGAAGGGTATAAAAGTGGATATTTTAAAAATGAAACTATTTTTTCCGAAATAAAGTTTTTTTTTATTGGTCTTATTGTTATGGTCCATCCTAATATTTACATTAATGCCTGAATGTTCCTGTATATCATATTTTTAAGGCTTGGCTTGTTTAGTGTTATTGTCTTTATACCGTCACCATTCGTTCTTTTCTTCTTTCCACAGCTTCCCTCTATTTCCCTACACACAAAATTATTCACTGTTCATTCATGCCGGGGTTTTTATTTCGCTATCAAGTGAATATTTTTTTTTTTTTTTTATAAAAAAGAAACTTTATTAGCACGGAGTTATGAGTCGTTTATCTGTGTGTGTCATGTCTTATGACTTGAGAAAATATGAAATGAGTTGGAAAATATGTTATTTCTTGCGGTTTATTTGTTGATGATTTTGGAATTTCCTAAAAATTATTTGTGTACACTTTTCTATGATGCAAATCATAAAGAAGCAGAAGAGCGAACAAAACAAATAAAAAAATTGATTAACTTGATGTATGTATTTGTTCAAAGAAAAAGTGTAAGTGTGTTTGTTAAATCCTTAAGGATTCAGTTTTATTTTGACATTGTTCTTTTGCATAAATTTCTCAAGATATAATTTTATGATTATGTTCATGTTGTTTACGATTTTCTATTTTTTCGAAGTATCATTCATAAAATTTCTTGTAGTTATGTGCATTTAGTTCATTAACTTTAAATTCTATTCTATTAGCAAAAAAAAAAAAAAATTCTATTTAGGAAAAATATTACTCTATTTTAGTTTATTAGAAACATTAACATCCCCAGAGAGTGCATGAAAAATCAATTTGTCAAATTCGTAACTAGTTTTAATGTCAATTGTACCGTATTTTAAATGAATTCTTGTTAACGTTGCCTTTCTCTTACCCTTCCAAAGTTTTCAATGTATTTAGAGAAATGTCAATTGGAGTTGTTGATCAACCACCCTTGATTTTTTTTGGAAATAACTTAAACTACCCTTTTTAATATTAAATAAGGACGTAGCAAAATAAAATTAAATGGGGGCAGTACTTTGTTTTGAAATTAACCCTTAACAAATAAAGTAGTTTAGTGTTAAGACTAATTAAAACAAGGTTAATCAGTAGAAAAAGTTTCATTTTAGAGAAGCGGGATTGTTTGTGCGAATTTCTGGGAAGAATTCATAACCCTCTGAATGCCATCGCAAGAAAAGGTTAAAGCTTACCAAAAAACATCACCTTCGGACAATTCTAGAATGAATAAGTTTTATTTTTAGATGAAACGAAAATCAACAGGGTCTCCCCTTACAAGAAAAACTAAAAGAATATGATTCAAGTATTGAAGCATGCCTTGCGGTAATGAGTCATTATGTGGAGGTGGAACGGTGAATTTAAGAAAACTATAAAAAGGGTTCCAATATGGTGAAGTATTTAATATCGTATCCAAACGCTGAGTCAATTATGCTAAATAGTAACAGGATAATGATACAAGGCATGCCTACTGCACAAGTTAAGCAGTGGCTTTCAAACGGTCACTGTATTGGATTCGCCAACATCCAGTACTGATTTAAACTAAATTGATAATCTATGGCAAACGTTTATACTGGGGGTTATTCTGTAAAACACTTCATCTCACTTGAAAAATGTTTTGATACAAATTTTTAAAAATTCGTGGTGGAGGGATTTCCAAATAACACCCACAATGAATTACGTCTCCCCGGGGGGGGGGGGGTGTAGGGAGCATTATATTTTACTTTTTAGTGTAGAGGTAATACCTGTGATTGTATCTTCACTTTTCTTACGATCACGACTGAGTATTCACCGGTAACGCGGCTAGACTAACTATTTGTTGAGGGCTCCGTTAATTTCCTTCTTGCGGGATGTTTCCTTTCTTACAGGTCTCTGTCTTTACGGAAGTTTAGCCTGCCATTCACAGCATACTGTCGGGGATCAAGAGGTGGTTCTATTTTACTACCCTAGGTAGCGGGAAGGGGAATCATGAAAATCCCACTAAAGGACCAAATTAAATTGAAATTTCGATTTATATCGAATTCGTAATTTTTTTGCCTTCTGATTTTTCACCACTTGTAGGAAAAAAAAACCTGCTGGAAGTTTTCCTAGAGCAACGCAGGTTAGAAAGCTCCATCGCCTTATCAAAGGACGAGTATATAATCTTGCCGGATTATGCACTCGTGCTTCTAGCACTCGGGCGCGGCATTCTTTGTCTCTAATATTGTTGAGATCTACCATGAGATAATGCCATGTGGCTGGTGCGCTTGTAAATCTTTTCCACAACTCTAAATTCAATGTCAATAATTTTATTCCCTTATAGCCTTTTTACACTGATCATCATCTAACATCTACCATCAATTTGCCACCATTTGCGAAGATGTTAACATCTTTCCATAAGAAATACAAAGGGCTAAAAACCAACATCTTTTTAAGATGCTCCTATCTCATTTTATTCCATTCTATATCTTTCGATAAGTTTAGTGTCATCACTAGAAAAGTGGCAATAAGTTATATTATTATTGTGGCATCACTGACAAAAAGAAGTTTGTTTTGTAAGCAGCGTTACCATTTGTCAAGTTTTATCTTTTATTGCAATGTTTTTTTGCTAAGTATTTTTTATATTTTTAAACAAATTGATCTTCAAATATATTTTGGAGTTTTCTTTTTAAATTTTGGCACTTTTGTGAGAAAAAAACATTTTTAATTTAAAAAAATTTTTTTGCAAATATGGTGACATTTTTATTTGATGGTAGATGTTAAATGTGAGCAATGTAAACGAGTGTTTCACATTTTCTACATCTTTGATGGTAGATGTTAGTTGTTGATCAGTGTAAAAAGCCTATTACTTTGGAAAGATCTGTCCTCAAAGGTGACAAAATGTTGGAGCTTCCTGACATGGGCATTTTATTGTTTTTATTTTATATATCGCATTAAATGCATTATGAGGCAACTGATAGAATATTGCTTTATTGAGTCCAGTGGAATCAAACTGGTATACATCTGGATGTTCTGACTAACAACCGAAGCATTTTAAACTTTTATATAATGTTTCTATAAAACTCTGTCGGACAGAATCAGTAATTCACTAAAAGCTATTAAAACAATTTAGAGAATAACTACTGCTTCAATTGTATCCCATTTAAAACTACCAACCTGCCAGTGTAACTGTTACAAACAGTGCACTCTACTTAGGACCACTCAAATTACTTGTGTCATAACTTTGTCACTATGAACGTCACATGCACTCTGGTACTTTTGACAATTCATAACGATGTACAAGAATATATTTATGTATTCGATATAACGTATGAGCTTTAGTTGTTGTATGTATGTACATTCATATGTATGTACGTATGTGTGTATGTATGTATGTGTGTATGCAATACAAATTTCACATTTTTTGTTTAATAGCAATGCAAGCAACGTCCCGAGTTAACATGAGAAAAGAAAGAAAATGAAGGAAAGCCATCACAGTCATCATCAGCGTCAAATGTCAAGAGTATCGATGATGATATAGGCCTGCCACGAACACTAATTGTCTGACAGGCGTTTTTGACACAGGGCATAATCCAATACATTCTATACACACAATCACTCATTCACCCATTCATTCATTCATTGATGTTTTTAACTATATGTTATTATTTTTCCAATACTATTAAACGAAGACAAACACTCGTACAGTCTGTATGTGTATTTACTCATGTTCAGAGTATGAATATACAGACATCCATAAAAATCGTCTAAAAGTTTTGTGATACCAATAAAGTACATCACGTACAAGGCACGTGAATTACATGCAACCAAAAGTGCCCAAAAGGCATTTATGAAAAATCATTCACAATCACTGTAAGAGCTTTAGTCCTTTAGCCTTTTTTGTTTGTGTTTTTTTTTTTTTTTTGGAACATTTTGTTTCTGTTCAATACTTCAACTTGTTCGTCTTCGAACTGTTGAAAAAAAAAACACAAAAGCCGAACTAAAAGTTTTTTAAAACATTCATCAGACTTGATAGGAATGCATAAAATGTGTCATGCACTTGTAGCTAAAAATGGAGGAGGCCAGAAAAGTTAAATTCCGTCATTCTTAAAAAAAAATATATAATAAAACTACATACAAACCAAATGGTTATGACGATGATGTTGAGGAAGTATATGAAGAGTAAAGAGGTTTAACTAAATTTGTATTATTATTTATTCCACTGGTCTGTAAAGGAGGCCAAGTCTTAACCGAAAACTTAACAGCCTTTTCCTTTTCCCATAACCCACACCCTTTTGAAAAACAAAACAGCAATCTTTTGTATAGATTTAACTTTTTTGCTGTAGTTGTGGTAACAGTCAAGATATTAACACTAATGGAGTTCCCTTAATGGATCATTAGGTCAATGGATAAAAGTGTTTGAAACCACGCTACAAAATACAAATACACAAACAAAAAGCTAAAAACCGAAAAACACACACTTAAATATGTATTTTACACTATTTTATTTGTCCATTTTACACGATTTTCTTGTTTAGCTCGTTGTTTTTTTTTGTACGATTTTCTTTTTTCATCAACATTTATTGCGATTAATAAAAACAAGCGTTTTGATTCTATACAACATCAAACTTGTACTACTTTAAATGTTGGTTAAGGGTATAAGTTCTAAGCAACACAGTTTCATCAGCAAAAGAGAAGTGAGTACACACTATCGATCATGAGTGACAGTTATGTGTCAAACATAAATTATTTTGTGGTTGATTGTTGTCCCACTAGTTCGATAGTGTGTACCCCACTTAAGCAAACCAAATACAATAAGTTTTCTAGCGGAAGTGTTTAATTCACAGAAGAGGGAGGAAACGAAAATAAGAATCTTATGTACTCTTTTTTTCTTCAAAAAAAAACACATATTTTGGAAGTATTTTGTTGCAAGCATTGACATTTAAGCCTGTAGGCAAAATCGTCCAAGGCATATGTCGCCCAAATGTATGTATGAAAAATCACCCAACATAAACGAAAAATGGCGCGAAGCATAAAAATGTGAGTTATTTCCAAAATTGTTAAAAAAGACCCAAAAATCATAAAAAAATCAATTTTTATTTTCAAAATTTTGTTTAATAACACACTGCGATTCCCTTTTTCTAGTAGGTCTAGTCGAGCACAACAAGACTCTGTCCTTAAAATTTGCGAAACACCTCCAAAATCTAGAGTTACGGGTAAAAAACCAGGGTTTCCTTCCTTTTTATATGCCAATAACTTTGTTAAACCTTAATCAATATTAAATTTCTCAGTTGATTTGGAAAAAATAAACTGAGACCTTTCGAAGATGTGAACATGATATTGGAGTCATATTAAAGTAACTAGAAGTATTTCTCCAGCATAATCAATTTATTAAAAAATGTTTCGAAAGCTCTGAGTTTTTTTTCCAAAACCGCTGACAAAGTGTTTGGCATATAAGTGGAAAAGGTAGGAAACCCCGTTTTTTTTTATCCGTAACTCGAGATTTTGGAGGTGTTTCGCAGATTTTAAGGATAGAGTCTAGTACTCGACAAGACCTACTAGAAAAAAATTATCGCATCCCAGGTATTTCTGTTTCATTCTTTTTTGTAACACTGTGTAATTCTTACAAAGCAGTTTTAATCATACATAAATACTTATTTGGGTTGGGGTCGTATGCCTGTAAATTCAAATTCCGAATTTAAAAATCCCAAATTTAAAAATGCCTATTCGTTAACTAAAGCGGACTTGGGCCGGGCCGAAGGATTTTCTCCTTTCTGGTATAATAAACACCGCCTTCGCTAGCCACAGTTTCTGTGCATAGTCGGCCTTCGGCCAGACGCAAGCCAGAATTTAGAAACTTTAATTAGCGAAGCCGGTGTTTGTTATACCAAAGAGAACAAAATCTATATTCAGAAGAGCTTTAGTTAGCGATTCATGATTTTTGAGTTCCGGAACTTTCGAATTCGGAATTTTAATGAAAAGTAATGTAGCAATTACTGAAAACAAAAGTTGTTTGACTAGATCTTACAGCCGTTATTTATTTATTATTCATTGGATAATTAGTAAAAGTGATTTTTACACCAAAACAACGAACAATCGACCAAAATCACCCAAATTTGGTTGGGAAATTTGTTTGGCGATTTTTCATATTTCGCTTTCGGCTATTTCGCCTACAGCCGAAATTTAAACGCAACATTTAAAGAGTTTTGCACAGCTATTTAATTACCGATTGCTCTAATGTTCTTCACGTTCAAATTTCTATTTGCGAATGATTGATGACCATTTCAATCCAGCTGACGCACAGTATTATAATTTTTGTAGAAGTGAGTGTGAAAAACGTAGCACTTCCCTTGTTTTAATCACAGAACCCCATTGTATTTCGAGACATTTTCAATGTCATGTCTTTTGTAATTTCGGCAGCAGTTCTTTAACTGCAACACAAAACAATCAAATTAAAAAGGTGGACATCTAAAAAATAGTTTATAGTATTGAACGAGGCCAACGATTTTTATTCTAAATTTATCATTCAATAACAAGTAAACATTTTCCCCAACCCAATACAATAAATACCATGACCATCATCGTAACATAACTTTTAAACCAATGCTGCGTGGTCAGTTATAATTAGTTGTAGTGGTAATAGTTATTGTGGTTGTAGTGGCACTTGAAGCAGCTACCCAACAAACACTGAGGTTAAATATTTAATTGTAAGTGATTGTTAATTAATTTCATTTTCAAGTATTTAGTGAATAAGACAAATTTGGAAATAAGTTCACAAAAATAGTTTTGTTATGAAAAAGAAGTTCCCGAATTGAATTTTTTTTTTTTTTAGTAAAATTTAAAAACAATGGCTTATATGCAAAAATTTTACACTAATAGAATAACCTTAACTAGAGCGTCACGTGTTTTCTATCTGTTAATAATTCTCATGCTTATACATAATGTATGAAGCACGCCTTGATATCGTGGCGTCAATGCTTTATATTTGGAAAATCCGATTTTAACAGATTTTATCTCCATGCTAATTTTGTGGGTTTTATTAAACAAGATAAGAATACGCTACTGTTCAATACACAACATTGACGCTCTTATTTAAGTTTGTCATTTTAACGTTTAGGGTAGGCGCTAGAAAATATTACGCTTGACGTGCTGATTAAGGTTGGTCTATAGGCCTTAACTTTTTTAAGTACCTACTAAGTTATGTTACGCACACAACTGGGTCGCACGTCGTAAGAACGTAGTGCGTAACGCCGTAAATTTGTAAAAACACTCTCTATTTACGCGCCCCAATAAAAAATTTTATCAAGCACACAATTATGCGCTACGCAATAAGACATACAGAAATGCAGTAAAGTAAGTGAAAGAACTCTCAACAACTTTTATAAAAAAAAAAAAAAAAATAACATTTCAAGTGCTACAGCATTCCCTTACTACGTACAGGTTTTTAAGCGAGAGTACTAAAAAATAACTGTATCAAAACATTCAGTGTGTAAAGCTGATCGTTACAATTTTTTAATGCGCTGAATAATGCGCTTTATGTTTCAAAAATGTATTGCTTTAAAGTGGGAACTCGCCATATAAAATTCATGTCTTCCGTAAGCGCAATGGTAAGAGAAACTTTTATAATTATAAGTATTTATCGACCTTTTTTGATTACTCTAAATAGTTTTTATGGTTTTCTATACACAGGCTTTCAAGGTCATTTTATGTTTTTCCCTTACAAACCTGCTTCGTTCGAAGCTCCATTTTTTATTGGGAAAATTCCATTGTAGACTTATTTTGTTTTCTTATGAAAATAATATTAGAAAAGTCCAAATTTATTAAAATTGACTAGCTCTGAGACAACTGGCAAAAATCATTCTGACAGCTATAAATTCTATTGCTATTAATGCTGATGTTGTAATCCGATTGAGGAAATAATTGCAAAGCTTTGCGACTTTATCTCCAATTCATAATATATACAATCGTAAAATCTTATATATGTTTATCATATGTGAAGTCAATTATATGGAGTCCACACGCAAAGAAAAAACATGGTTGTGGTAAACATATTCCAAGAGCAACATATTATGATAAGATTCATGATTGTAGTCACCATATTAAGATTATTATTGAATCATATTATGACTAAATATACTCGTTATATTACATCATAATATTTTTCCCTTAATCATATTTTTATTCTGTTAATCATACTAAGTTAATAAGTAATCAAATTATTGTTGTGCAAATCATAAAAAGTTAAGAACTAATCATATTATTGTCATGTTAATCAATTAAATTTAGAAGCAATCATATTATGATACAGCCGCTTTCATAACTGTCATAAAAATAGAAAATAAATTGAAATTTTTTTGCATCGATTTTTTATTTTGTGGCTTTTTACAATTTTTCCTTTTGTAAATCAAATAGCCGAGTTCAATATAAGGCTTGCAAAAGATCAAATGCAAGATCTGTGATTTTCATGGGCAACAGCGTATGTCCATTTTACCGATTTTGAGATGCTGATGCCATATTGCCTAATTTTAAACGCTCTTTACATGTTTCATAAAATTTTTGAAAAAATATGGATCAATTCCGATTTTTTAACTTAATGACAAAGTTTTAAAAGTGCAATACCTAGCCCATAGTTTGATCTTGAATGGTTTTTCGGATTTGCTGAAACATCTGTTTTAAGACATATGCACACCGTTGCCCATGAAAGCCACAGAAATATCGTAACACTTTTATAAAATATAAAGAAATCTCTGTGTGTTTTGTTGTTTGATTTTACAAAAAAAAAAAAAAATACGATATATTGCATTTGCACTATTACATCACTAATACCAAATGAACTCCGCTAATATTTAAATTTTTACTTATTGTTTTTTTATGGGAATTTGTCTTTAAATAGTTTAACCGCTCACATATAAAATCAACGACACAACTGATTCAAAATTATTTTACAAATGGCGCTTACATAATATTATAAGAGTAAAAATAGTTTGATTGCATCTTAAACATAATATCGAGGGTTATTTTTCAAATAGTGCTATCTGAAATTTTTCAAAAATTTTTTTTTTACAGAAACGTGTTCACTTACGGAAGGGTCATCTGTCATTTAAATTTGAAAAAAAAAAAAATTTTCCCAAAACGTTTTTTTTCATAAATATTTTTTTTGCTATCTAACACACAATTTTTTTTTTTTTGGTAAAAAAGTGCTATCTACATAAAAAATATTACTTCATATAATAAAATGATAAAAAGTGTTATTACAAAGTAGACATATTATACATCAAATGGTTAGGAATTGTGTCTAGATTTAATAAACTAATATAATTTTAAAATTCGTTGTAGAAATTTTGCAAAAAAAAAAACCTGCAAAAAATTTGTCGATGAGTTTTTGTCTATAGTAAATATTTTTTTATTTATGGAGTTTTTATAGCAACGTGTTCACTGACTGAATAAAAAATCGTGGAACTTAATTAATTAAAGTCTAAAAAGTATTCATTGCAGCTCATTTTATTTTTGTTCAAATAGTGCTATCTGCTTATTTCAATGTTCAAGTCGATAAAATTTTAATTTGTAAATAGTGCTATCAGACATATAAGCGCGAATATCATGAATTAAAAAAACATTAATATATGTATGATTTAGACGTTCATTTTTAATAACATTGTAAAATAAAGTTTAGTTATTACTCCTAGAGTTATCGAATAAATCAGTTTTTTCGCTCTCCTGTAAAGTTGTGATTTTTCAGATAGCACTATTTGAAAAATAACCCTCGATATGATAAATGTATAGAAAGTTATCATGTTATGGCTATTAAATATCATGATATGTTTGTGGGTAATATAATATGTTTTGAAAGTTATCATTATTTAGTTGTTAGAAAAATAATTATTTTTCGGTCAACAATACTCAAATTTATAATTGCGATAAACATTTATATGTTTACAGTAACAGTTACTATTGTTGATATTGAATAAAAATAACAATTATTTGTGTACGATAACAATATATTGTTACATTTAACATGTGGTGTTTTCTTTTCTGACAATAATGTTCCATATATGCTACCATTCGTGCGGGTTTTTGTTCCATTCTAAAAATGTATGCAAAAATGTGAGAAGTTGCCCTTTTCCTTTCTTAACATGTTGCAGCATAAAATGGCAAATTTGTTCCCTTTCTTACCCGCAGCTATAACTGAGTGTGAGATAATACTCTTTTTTGCATCTGCGTAAAATACTTTTTAATGCAAGCAAGTATTTTTTTTTTCTTGTGTTTGCGGACAATTTTCGTTATTTTGTGAATTTTAGTTCTATTGTGATGGATATAAAAACTTTTTGTTTTTCGTTTGTTTTACTTTTATTTTATTTTTTTGTCGCAAAATTTTTAACAACAGCTGACATTAATTATTGAAAATCAGTGCTGTTAACGCTTATTGTAATTGTTAGAAAATTTAATGTTGAAAATTGCTACAAGCGTGGTGAACAAACTTTGCATTCAATATTTAACACGCTAAATACACATTAGTGTTGAGTGTAAAACGTAGCTATTATTTTGTTCCATTATAATTTAGAAAAATGTATCACTTTGTAAGGGTTCGTGTAACCTAATTAATATATTACACAACTATAATGCATCATTATTTTTTAGAAAAGAAAACACCAGTAGTGTTGTTGCCGTAACAAGGACCAACCATATTTTTTTCTCTGCGTGCATGTTAATTTGTTCACATAAATATTTTAGGAAGAGTTCAACGAAAGTTTACAAAATTTGCACTTTCTTTTAATAACATTTCGCGCAATCCATTACCATCGTATATTATTCGTTGAAATATACTAGAAATTAAATCTCTTGACAGTAGAAGTTCATTGCAATTTCTTATATGATATAATTAATTACAACATCATTGTTCTGATTTGGTGTCCTGCATTAATATTAATGTTCCTTCAAGGGCCTTAAGATTTCATGATTATTTTTATATTTGCTTACATAGAACTAATTATGTATTCTTTAATATGCCATTAGTTAAATGTCAAAATTTATATAACAAATTGAATGGAAACCATATTTTAGATTTTAGTTTTTTTCTAAAACTAAGTTTAAATTATATTTAAAAAATTTAATATAAGCACCTCAAATAATATTGTTAGCGAATAGTTTGTATGGATATTTTGTAAATCCAATAGACTTTAAGAAAATAAATAAATACATAAATAAATTACTAATAGGTTTTTATATGATGATGATACAGATATCGGTGTAGATGAAGCATACATTTTTCACATTTAAAACGTTTGTCCTTACGCTTGTTGGGTATCAGCTAGACCACATGTTAAAGTGGTTGTGAATATGTATTGATTATTAAAGTGGTTTGTTAAGGGACACAGACAAGACTAATAAAATCTACACACGAGACACAAAAAAAGTCATGTTTTCTGTTTCTTGCTGAAGGACCGACCTACTCAAGAACACATACAAACACACAAGGATCATCTAAACCTGCCTTTTGAATATTGGTTTTGTGTGTTGTCTGTTAAAACAATTTAATAAATAAATTTTGTATATTTATATCCGTTTGTTGTTATTTTAGTATTAAATGCCTTCTCTTCCATTTCCGTTCTTGCTGCGTCTGTAAGTAATCACACACATACACATAGAAACGCTAATACGGTTTACTAATGTCCAGCTCATTACTAAATTGCGTCAAAAATATTTTCATGGGCTTGTCAAGGACTTATTTGCGTTCGTTCATGTTTTTTTTTCTTTATTGTTATAGTTGTTATTATAGCTTTCCATTTCATTTGGCGATATTTGGACGTGTCAGAACATATTTAGTAAAGGAATTTAAAAGGATGAGTACTGGGTCAATAAATGTAACGGGTTATTTTGTTGTATCAGTTTCATGGTTTTCTTTTTGGTTTCTTTTGTTCTGGTTTGATGTGACCACAATCCAACGCCTGTTAATCGATTTATAGTTTCTGTGCGTTTAATTTATTCACTTGCGTGTCTTAAGTAGTTCATTTTATTTATAGTTTAAGGTTTTGTTTCTTATTTTTGTTGTTCTTCTTAATTTCCGCTTCGGCATTTTTTAAAAGGATTGTCTGTTTTTTTTATTGTCTATTTGGTGGCTGTGAAGGTGCTTAGTCGTGAAAGTGTATGAGTGTGTGAATGCAGCCAACTTTTAAAAACTAATTTGACATAAATACTGAATGAGTTTTATGGGTGTTTGTTTAACTTAAGGAACTTAAAAGGACCTACGGGTTTGGAAAGTCTGTTAGGAAAGTATATTAAAAGCTAAGAACAAGCTTAAAACTTTTTTTTACATTTTTTTTAAATAGTTGGCCCAATTAAAAAAGTTCACTATGAGCTTTTTATAGACCGAACACGAAATTTTAAAACTCGCACTTTCCATATTAAAGTTTACTATGCAAAACAAAAAAATTAAAGCAATAGTGTTTTTTCAACTAATTTGATGTAACGGAATTACAAATTTACATTGCAGAATAATTTCCACAAAAACTTTCTACACACAAAGAAAAAACTGTTACGAAATTAACGTTGCTCTACCTACTTTAAGTACGAGTCGTACTTAAAACTTAGATACGAATAACACCAAAAAGTACTAAAATAATTCCGAAATGGAATTACTTTTGAAATCGTTTCACTCTTTATGCGTGCGTAAGCGTTGTTTGTAAGACTTTATTTAAAAAAAAAAAAAAAACAACAAAACTGGAGAAAAAGGTAAGTCTGGGTCTTAGCTATGAAAGATTTTTTACAGAAAGTCTGAGTTTATTGATGAGAGGGTTGAGAATAATAGCTTGTTCTCTTCCCCTCTCACCTATCAATTTAGACTCTCTGAAAGAAAAATATCATAGTGTAAACTCAGAAAAAAACGGATTGGCTTGGTTTATGTAGAAGCATTAAAAACAAAACTAAAAAACAAAAAACATAAATAATTTTCATGTTGAAAAATTAAAAAAAGAAGCAAAAAGTCCCGAAATTAAGTTAAATCATCGACCTAAACTCAATCCCCAATTCAGTCAAGGAAGACGTGTGTTGATCGGATGTCTTTGACGATATCAATTTTATAACGTGCTCTGAAGTATGGAGTGAAGAATTTGATAGATAGTTAATTCGCGAGACAGTTGTCTAGTGTGAAACTCCCTCTGATAATATTAAAATTGGCAAATGTACATACATTTTTTATTATTTCAGAACCATAAATTAAGATTCAATGTGCGAAATAGAAGAGGTGCTGATATTGGCAGCGACCACCACCTTTTTGTGGGGGAGGTACATTTAAAGATATGCGCGAACAAATGCAATAAACCAAAGAGAAGAGAACAATTTAACCTAGAGAGGCTAAAGAACAGAGAAACACTACTCCATTTCTCAAACACCCTCAAATTAAAAACTGAACCGTTGAAAAATAATATGTCAAGTCTTGACACGTACTGGAAGCAGGTTGGAAATGCCTTTCTTGAATCCGCCAAAAATTGTCTCGGCAATTCAGTTAAAAAAGTGAAACCGTGGATATCAGATCAAACCTGGAATCTCATTGCAAATAGACGGGAGGTTAAACTATGTATCAACAACACCAAAACCCGACAAGCCAAATTGGACCTTCAGCAGCAGTATAACATCGCAAATCGAAAGGTCAAACGAAGTGCTAGGAATGATAAGAGAAAATGGGCAGAAAATCTAGCTGCTGAGGCGCAAAAGGCCAATGAAACGAACAGGTCAAAAGATATGTATAGAATCACGAAGTTACTCGCTGGTCATAATCACACCAACATGAGGCCCCTGCGAAATGTAAATGGTGAATTGGAATACACGAAGGAGGGTCAACTGCGAGTATGGGTAGATCACTACCGAAACATACTTGATAGCGCAAACGAAAATGAATTAAATGAATTCTGTCAGCACACCCAACACACTCAAAGAAATGACATAAACACCCAACCACCTAGTTACGTTGAAATAACTGAAGCAATTATATCGCTAAAAGACCACAAGGCTGCCGGGCCTGATAATATTCCCCCAGAATTATTCAAAGCTGATAAATCCCTTTCAACAAGTATAATTCAACCATTAGTTGAACATTTCTGGCACACTGAATCACTCCCCAGCGCCCTAAAAGAAGGGTTAATTATCAATATCCCAAAAAAAGGAAACCAGATGGATTGCAAGAACTGGAGGGGCATTAACCTCTTAAATATGCTCAACAAGATTATATCCCGCATCTTATTTAATCGCATGTCTGCAGCGTCAGAGCCTGAATTAAGAAAAGCACAGGCAGGATTCAGGCCAAATAGAACGTGTATTGGCCACATCAACAGTCTACGCATAATAACTGAGCAGACAGCAGAGTGGCAATCGAATTTGTATTGAATTTTTATTGGTTTTCAACGTGCATTCATCATTCTGCCATATGGAAAGCCATGCAATGTAAAAGGATCCCAGATAAAATTATCAGGCTTGTAAAATGCCTGTATGCAAATGCAACTTGCTCTGTGCTGTACGAAGGTCAAGTTAGCGACAACGTAAACGTTAAAGTAGGTGTAAGACAGGGTTGCGTTTTATCCCCCTTACTTTTCAATATCGTGCTTGATGTTATCATGAGCCAATCTGTGAATGCCATACATGGGATCACTTTTGGCATGACTGGAAGACTGACAGACCTGGATTATGCTGATGACATCTGCTTATTGTCACACAATCATCAAGGCATGCAACAAATGTTAAATAATATCACAGCTAAAGCATTGAACGCAGGTCTGATAATTAACATTTCAAAAACGAAATCAATGCGTTTTAATGTTATAAGTAACTATCGTTTTTCACTAATGGGGAAACAAATTGAAAATGTCACAACTTTTTGTTGCCTGGGCAGCACCCGGTGGCTGCAACGAAGATATCCAAAACAGACTGACTAAGGCTAAACAAGCATTTGGAATCTTGAATAAGTTCTGGAGGTCAGCTAACATCGCAGTATCCACAAAAATTAAAGTGTTTAATAGCAATGTGAAGTCCGTATTGCTCTACGGCTCGGAGACCTGGAATTTAACGAGCCTTGATGTACAAAACTTCAGGTCTTTGTAAACAAATGCCTTCGCCGCATACTAAAAATATTCTGGCCCCAAACTATAACAAATTCAGAGCTATGGTTTAAAACGCAACAACCCCCAATTGATCATGAGATCAAAATTCGTAAATACAGATGGTTGGGTCATACCCTGCGTAAGCCAGCCGATGACATCAATAAGAAATCCCTTTACTATAACCCACAGGGAGCATATAGAAGGGGTCGCCCTAAAAATACATGGAGGCGCCAAGTTCAAGCCGAACTCCAAACCGCTGGTATAACGTGGAATGTAGCCAAAAGTGCGAGACAAGATAGGAATCGATGGAGATCAATTATTGAGGCCCTATGATCCTTATAGGAATCTCAAGGATTATATATATATATATAAATTAAGATTTTATGTAGGCTGGAAGTCATGTTGTAGCAATGTTTCACCAGTTATTCCAGAATAACTCAAAAATAAAATCAGTTTTAATAAAAAATTTTATCAAGAGAATAAACGTTAATTCAAGTGAATTAAACCAGTGTTTAAAAATAAACACTAAATATCGCTCCTTAGTGTTCGGTTCGGATGATTGGTTGAAAACACAAACGTTAATAGTGTTTGTGTAGAAAATCATTAAACAAATACCGTTTCCCTGTTTGTCATCTTTCGAAAACAAAAATAATACTGTTCTTATCCAACTCAACAAAAAGAACACTATTTAATGTTCGGCTCTTTCTTGAAAATAGTTACGAACGATATTAAGGGTTGTGTTCGTCTACACAAACACTAAACATATAGATATTGTTCCTGTGCGTGTGAGCCGAACGCTAAATAATGTTCTATTTATTTTCGAACACTGAATCAAGCGTTTAATTGATATTGAATTGATCACAAAGTTTTATAAACAAAATTTTTTCTGTATTTACTAGGGTATTCATTTAATCGACCTTTTGCTTTAATCGGTTAATCGCTCGATTAATTAACCGACGTTTTAGTTTAATCGGTTAATGTTGTTTTTGGTCGGTTAACCGACTAATAAAGTTTGTTTTATAAATTAAGTAATTTCAATATATAAAAATGCACTTAATGTTTATTATTTGGAGTTTATAAGTAAAAAAACAATAACATACCAAACATTACAATTCTTGAACTAAAACTAGCAAACAAAAAAAAAAAAAAAAAAATTCATAAATATGTAATATGCATTTTTCAATTAACACACAAGTGTGCTATCAAGTCATATCGTCAAAGTATCCTAAATAATATTTTACAATTGTTTAAAATAAATATTGTTGTGTTTCAAACAAAATAAAAATTTGAATGCTGTATTCATTGATTCGTCATAACTGTACAGTAGAAAACAGTCATATTGTCGGCTTAATATGCAAACCTACTAACTCACTTTCAGCACATTTTACAGGAGAGACAAAAAACTTTTTATGCTGGTCGACGAGGCGTATCTTTCTCTATCACACGGCATCAAAATTTCAATTAACATAAAAATTGGATGTAGCCGGTTTGCATATTAAGCCGACGATATATATTTCTTGTTATTATTTTAAAACATAAGACTTTATTTATGACTACCTTGTGAATCCCCCAAATATGTATTTATAAAAAAATAAACTAAGATAATTTTATTAGTTATTTAAATAGTTAAAGGAGATCTTATAAAATAATCTTTTAGAAAAGTAATTTGGTTTAAATGTTTAGAATAAAAGCGATTCTTTTCTTTAGTTTTGACAAAACTTGACTTGGAAAAAATTCTTTCACTTATCGTAGATGAATATCTTATTTCTTAGTCTTTTTCCATTATGCCATTAGAGGTTTTTAAAATTTTCAACACTTCTAATTGTTTCGGTTAATTCTGTTAAAAGACTTTATATGATACATATAAAAGGACGTGAAACAAAAAAAAAATTTTTTTTGGCAATCAAACATTTAACCCATTTTTCGCCACAATCTTGTTGATCGATGTTGAAGATAAAAAAACATTGTAATTTTAGTCACCGGTCGGCGAAAAATGGGTTAAAACCAAAATCACTGAAAACCTTCTTTGTTTGTATGAAAAAATATTTTCTAAACATATACATTTTGAAAAGAAAACAACAATGAGACGAAACAAATAATTAAAAACACAAAAAAATATGTTATAATACTACAAAATATTGAAAATTTTGTTACATCGGTTAATCGGTTAGTCGACTGAAATTAACCGGTTTAATCGTTAATCGAAAAAAGCCAATTTGAAATTAACCGATCAGTTAATCGGGTAGTAATTAATCGGTAAACCGAATGAATACCCTAGTATTTACGCTCCTTAACCTAAACTAAAATAGCAAATATGTACATAAAGAAAAACCAATAAAACTAGCTGATGTAGCCCATTGTCAAAATAAAAATTACTTTGTCCGAAAACGTCCAGCATTACCAATTCAATATGCTAACAAATTTGTTAAAAAAAATCCGTAAAGAATTTCAACTCAACTTTTTCCCAATGTTTAAAACGCCATCTTTTCCAAGCCAGGTTGGTAACTCAGTGATAAATAAATTTTATTTTTAAATACTCTGATTTATCCGCTCTGAAGCTTCATTTTTTTATTTTTTCCGCCGCTAAATCGACCAATTTCCCACTATGCGATATTCCAAAAGTCTTCACAAATTGTTATATAACTACTTTAAGCCTTCAGCATATTAAAAACGATTCTATAGGAGTCGTTACTAAGTTCGGGTTCACACTATGAAAGTTTTATTCGTGAAAGTGTGAGTTTATTGGTGAGAGGGTAAGAAAACATGCTACTTTTCTCTCCCCTCTTACGAATAAACTCTGACTTTCAGAAAGAAAACTTGCAGAGTGTAAACCCAGACATTGGGAAAGGAGCCTGTTTCAAATAACTTGATGAAAACAGTTTTAATTTGCAAAGCGATTCGAAGACTTCTTGCAAAACACTGGTATTTGTACCAACAAAATCATTAAGATCATAAAATTTGTTTCAAAAGTTTTAAAGACTTTTTATTCGGTATGAAAATATTTCACAAAAAGGGACGCTTTTACTCTCCCACCGCAACCGTTAATTAAAAAAACAAGAAAAACTTTTTTTTTTTGTTTCCTGATATCGATTTGCCAAGATAAAAGTCTTTGCTATTTACACAGCACAACTTGTTGCTTGCAGTCATTATCCCAGCAAAGTTAAATAAAAATTAAACTTTTCTTGAATTTTAAGTTTCTTTTTTTAATATGTATTGTTTAGATATTTACGAGTATTGGACCTGAAAATAATCCTCCATTAAAGAAAATTTAATTAAACTAAACTTTTCTAATTTAATAAATTTCCATATTTTCTACAAACTCTTCAATATTGTAGACATTTAAACACAACAAGACCTTTTTATTATCATCATTTCTTCTATTTTTTTTTCTCTTCCTCCTAACATTCATTATATTCTCCGTAAGTTTCCTCTTATTTTTTCGAAAAGGAAAAATTTCATCATCAATTTCCATGTCCAGGGCATTACCTCATGTCAATAGAAATTAATTAACCTTTTTTGATTTGATTTTTGCTCGTCCATAACATTGTCACCAGAAGAATGTTTTAAATTTTATTGATATCATTTAAAAACACACACATCTATACATTCATGCAGACACAAACACACACACACCCATAAAGAGACAAAGAGAGAATATTTTATAAAGAAAAATAAAAAAATATCTAAAATTAACAATAAAATTGGCAAAAAAAAAGAGAAAAAAAAATTAAATTAAGAAACCAACAACCAAGGCAACCAAACATTTTTACAACAACACACACAGATACCTACAAGTTCTTTTGAAATTTATTCACAAAAACATTTTAGTTTTAAACTAAAAACAACAACAAAATTTAACAAAAAGCAACGACAAGGGTCGTTCGTCACTAAGTCCTGCAACAACAACAACAAAACAAAAGTTTTTTCATTAAAATTTTAATTGGCGGACATTTTCCAAAAAGCGGAAATTAGATTTTTGTATGTTGGTAGTGTGTAAGCGAGTGTATTGATGTGTGTGTGTGTGTGAATTCTTCTAATAGGCCCTGCAACAGCATGAAATGTAATTAGATTGATTTTTGACAATACAAACAAATGAATAGAATTAACTACAGCAAAAACAAAAAAAAAAAAAGGATGTGGCGAAATTGTTAGGGGATGAGTTGGTGGGGCGGCAGTGTTGTGAAAAATGTAAAACAATATTCAACTACAAAATAATTGTAGTGAGAACATGAATGTGTGTATTGAATATAAAGGAATTTCTATTGTTTGCCTAAAATTCATTTTATCGCTGTTTCTGGGGGATGCAAAATATTTCGCTTTGCACTTGCGAGTATTTTCTATGCTTTTTGCATACTCCGGTCTGGTTGTTGTTATTGCAGCAGAGATAACTGAGATAATTAGCATTTCATTAGGTGCGACTTGGCGTAATACAAAGAAACATCTACGCACATATAAACACACACACACAAACACTCGCACACACACTCTCTAACATCAACAGAAATTTCTCTATAGTTTGTTGTTTGTGTAGAAAAAAGATGTTGAAAGTTGCTGGCTGGTGTTTTTATCAAACTGTTAGGAAAAAAAATGCGCAACAGTTGCATTTTTTGTTTTAGCCAAAACAGAAAAAAAACGTACACAAACAACAAGCCAGTAAAACACACTCACATACATTTCAATACATACACTCTTTAAGCTGTGTGTACATGGAGGAGAATAAGTCCTTAAATACCGGCCTATAAAAATATTTGTTTTTGTTTTGATTTTGCAATGCAAACCAAGACTATTTAACAACATGCGCTCATTAGGAGAGTTTAATTTAGAGAGTGTGGGGGGAAGAGCGTTTAAAGGACAAATGAGCGTAAAGGTAATGCGCATGTGACCAGTTTTGCTTAGAGTTGTGGAACAATTTGCTTTTTAGTGGTTTTAATTCAGAGCTTAAATAGCACTTATTATTTTAGTCATAAGAAACAATTTAAAATATCACGTTGGAGTTTTAATTAATTTTCTTTAAAAAGTTTTATGTTTGGACTTAGACGGATTTTTGACTTTAAAAAATTAGATTTTTGGGCCATATTTTTGCTATAAAATAAAATTGTTTTAACTTTGAAAGTAAATAAATAGTTGAAACCTTTGTGGTCTTATTTCAAAAAATATACTAGATACAAAATTTAATTGATAACATACACATTAACCCATTTACGCTTGCTGTGCCAATTTGGGAACACTTCATTATTTGCGGCTTATGCCAAAGCTTTTGACATTATTCAATATATATTTGCATAATCGATAAATTAAAAGTTCAGACATTTCTATTACATCAAAAAAAAATTTTTTTTTATTTTTTTTAAGTGACCAATTTCCAAAAAAAAAAAAAAAAAAATGGATTTTTTGTTTATATGTAATAAATTTAAATGCTTAAATGGGTTAACAACTCATATTGATTGCAATTCAGCTGTGAAAATTAAATTTTTTTTTCGAATTTCAATACAGGTTTTTACTTCTAACGTATATTAATAAATATTTTTTTGCTTAATATAAAATAAGTCTTCTTAAAATACTAAATAGCAAAATAAGTATTTGGGCTTTTAGTGGAATTTTGTGTGTTTTCGTTTCTTTTTAGCAAAAATTTTTCAGTGAAATTTTAACTATACAGTACAACCTCTATATATTTCGGACAGTTAAGAAACATTTCAGAAAGTTGGAAAAACCAAGCTCATTAAAAACGTTGACTCACTATTATAAACGGTATTTTTTAAGAGACATGTGTGGACTTTTTTTTAAAAATAAGACACAACAAATTCAATGGTATTAACGAAATTTTGGCTTTATAATACTTTAAATTATATGGCATTAAAGGCTTAAAAAATAATTTCTGGCATATGACTTTCACGACTGCGCGAACGCCATTCTGTCGTTTAAATTTTGCTTCACTTTTAAGAGCATACCCGGTCCTTTTTCGTCAGTAGTGCTTTAAATATTGGTTTCTAAATGAGCTATCGCTGCTGGTTTACAGCATAGCTCAGAGTGTTAGCGTACCCCCACAAAAAGTAATCCAAAGTTGTCAAGTCACGAATGAGGTGGCCAATTTACAGGCTTATTTCTTGAGATAATTCGGTCACCAAACGTTTGACACAACAAACTAATGGCAAACTTGTTAGAACCATTTCTCCTCCAAATGCATTGAGGAATTAAAAACTCAAGAATCATTTACCTATGGCATTCTCTATTAACGATTATATTGGCGTATAAAAAGGCATGTAATGGAGTCTCATGAGGATTTTGGACTCTACAAAATTCTGCTAGTTTACCCACCCGTAAAGCCAGGTTTGAGCCTTATCACTGAATATGATTTGACGATAAAAATCTGGTTTAAGTTTGGAGAACAGGGCGCGAATTTTGATTCTAAATTTCCCCGATTTGTAAACATTATTTCGGTGTAAGTCTTTGGACAGTGATTTGCCGAAGTGTACTGAAGAACCATGTCAAACACTCTTCAAAGTATGGCAGCAAGTTTTACAGTTATCCCTATCGAAAGTTCTATACGTTATAAATCTACTTCGGGTTTGAAAAAGGTGTAATAAAGTCTTTATCAAAAATGTTAAGCCATTAATTAAAAGATGATACAAATATCTGCAATTTTTTAAAGTCATTTAATAAACAAATTGAAGTTTTTTATACTAGAACTCTGGGGTCTAATAACCGCATTCGATACTATCGTATCGAATAAACTATGGAATGTTTTTGCATACGACAGACACTGACGTATCGAATGAAAACTCGATAAGTGTAAAGTCGAGTTACTCGATAACGAATGCTATTATATCAAATTCCATAATTTTCATTCGATATCGAGTTTCATGATACCAAAATAAATAATTTCGATCAATTGTGCTCGATATCGTATGCGGTGATTAGACCCCAGTATTGCAAAATATTACCAACATTATCTGCTTTCAACACTTCCGCTAATTTCTGCCCCTCTCAAGTAGATACTTGGGCATGCAGTGGCCAAGAAAAGGCTTTCGATTTTTCTAATGACGATTTAGTTCAATCGGCATTTGCAAAAAGTATAAGCTTCCTAAATTTTCTGTAAATTAAATTTTTTAAAGTTAATCAATAAACTCCATTCTTTTTGTCACTTAACTAATTTTTCGGTTATAAAAAATAGTTTTTACTATATGCACATTAACTAGTTTATACTGTACTCTTATTAAATAAATAGTACTTTTTCTAATACTCTCAAAATGCCCTTTAATTCTTTTTTTGACATTATCATCATAACAGCGATTTTCGTAACAGCAACAGTTGTCACCACTCATTTTAATGGTTCTTAGTGGTGAATTAAAAACTTTTCTTTTCGAATCCCTCTACTTATGTCCTGGTATCAGGAAAATATTTATGCCAGTCTTTCTAAAACCATAAAAGCTAACGGTTGTTCGCATAGAGCTTAACGAAGGATTAACCGTTACAATTTTCACTCTCGCGCGCGTTACGTGCATTACTACTACTACTACTTCTCTTTTTTATTTAAAATACTCTCCTACTAAAAGATTTTGTTGCTCAAAACGAATTTTATTTAAAAACAGTTCTTAATTTCCGGTACTGTTCTATTAATCTATTGACAACAACATAAACTTGTGTTTGTCATCCGCATCCTTATTCATACTCCTCAAAAAAAAAAAAAAAAAAAAAAAAAACACCCAATCAAATATTAAGTCATTCCTTGTTTTTTTTTTTAAATATAAGAATACTTACCACAAGAAAGTTGATGATACTAAAGCGTTTTAAGTTCCTAAGTAACATTTTCTATTTTTTATTACTGTCATTGTACAACCGACAAATGCTAAAAAACACTTAATTTTCGAACATCTCAAAGCCAACTCCTTTAAACCCAAGTCTATAGTTATTTCCTCTTGTTAATGCAAAACTATAAAATCCTTTGGTTAATCCTTACATACATTCATGTAAGGCTGATACTACAGGCTTAACTAAATTGAAATATCATCAACTGCAGGCATCATCATCATCAGCACCATCTTTGTTATCATCAACGGATTAATATAAAATTTTACTTTGTCATGAATTGATTGTGTCTAAAATTACAGCTGTAGGAAAAGCAACAATCAGCTTCAATATTATTATCCTCAAAAGCAACAACAACAAATACAGCATACCATCATACATACATCATACACACATATAAGCTACTAATATTGAATACATCTCACAGATACGTGTATCATTACGTTTATTTGATTAAACAGTGCTACAACTCCCAGTTCATCATACGTTTTTCATTCAGTTCTCATTTATTCATTCATTCTTCGCACAGATAGAATCATTTGTTCTTCATTCGTTTTACTGTAACCGTGTGAAAATCCTTTTGATCCCTACATGACATCCCATGAGTGTGTTGAATTTTATTTGTGTGTTCGATTGTTTGTTGGTGTACAATTTTGAGTGTGTATGTGTGTGTGTCTATAAAATCTCCTTTTCAACAGAAACCAAAACACAAACACGCACAAGTACAAAATTGAAAAAAAAGTTACAAAATAATGAAAATAACGAACCTCCTAGAATTTACAAAAATGAAAATTATATTAATGACAGCTCGCATCTAGTCTATTGTTTTCTAAAGTAAAATTATTACGAAAAACAAAAGGAAGAGGAAGAAGAAGAGGAAAAAAAATAACTACAACTCATTAAAGTGTCGTAAAAGAACAAAGTTTCATATCATTCGCATCATTGTGGTTTAAATTGTGCTCGAAGGTATTTACGACAATCTGTTTGTTGTACATTTCTAGTGTCTTAATTTGCATCATTTCCGCCCTACCGCCCTCAAACAAAACAAAAAAACATCAAAAAAGAAAACGTCTAATTTTCTTGTTGAACTTTATCTAAATACGAACGAAAGGATTAATAAGGATTTGTATGAAAAGTTTTTTATTTGGCCTTAAAGCATAAAATTATTACGGGAAATAATAAAAAAGAAAGGAAAAGTATTTTGTTTCAAACCCCAAACCAACTAATTAAATTCAATTGGAAATTAAAAAAATTTTAAAATAAAAAAAAAAGAATATTTTCGTCAATGTGTAAAAGCCAAATTCAATAAAGTGAAAGTGTAAAATTTAAGTTACGAATTGTAAAAAAGAAGAAAATAAATATAAAATATCTACCATCGAACTGGATACAATTACTGGATAAAATTGGGAAATGTGACCACAATAAGCTGCTTAAAAAAGTGATAAGTAAGGATTAAAAAAAAATTATAGAAAATACTTAGAAATAGAAAACCAATACAAATATTCCTTTTCTATTACACACACACACATTAAACACATTCATACATGCATACATTTTTACGTATTTAAATTGTGATTGTTGTTTACACACACACGCCCTAACAAAACATTCTAATATTATACAAATGTACATACAAACAAAAGCATTTACACACACAGGGTGGTTCCATGGAATGCGGTATCTTTAGCTTTAGCTGTTTAAATTAATAAACTGGTTTTGCAATGTTCGAGCAGGGTTGTCAGTCAGATGTGGCGATTTCTCGCCAAACGCGGCGATCTTAAAACTTGTTCATCGTCATAATTTTCGATTTGGCGACATGGCGATTAACAAAATACTAATGGATACCCGTCGTGTGCTACTACACAAAAAAATTATTTATTCAATTTCAGAGAGGAATAAATTGCCCCATGTCCTATTTTTTGGAAAAATTCAAATCTTACGTGCCCATCTATTTATGTTTTAAATGAAATTGTCCCCTTCCCCTAAGAATATATCAATGTTTAAATTGTAAAATTTAAAATCCGTTATAGTTTCGGAGAGCGAAAAATTGCCCCTTACCTCTAATGGTTGCCCTATTGCTTATGTGAACATATAAACAAAGATTTATCGATGCTTAAAGTTTCATTAAAATCGGGTTGATAGTTTCGGAGAGGTGGGAATTGCCCACTACGTTCCCTCGTAGTCCTACTTCTGAAAAAATCTCTAGCCTTAAAATATCTTCACAAAAATGCCTTTCTAATGAAACCGGCTTGGGGCGCATCCGTTGGATGGTTTTAAAGGCTATAATGAACACAGGTAGAAACAATGTCTGTGTTTAATATATCGTCACCTTAAACGCAAACGAATGTTACTACAGTGCACTTGCGATGATATGAACTAATTAAAACAAAGCCAGTTCACTTTTGCCAGATTGTTCATATTTGCGAATGGCATATAATGTCCCTTCAAAAACGTTTTTTCCATAAAAATAAAAGTTTATAATTTTAAAGTTTTTTATTTATTGTTCATTGAATTTAAAAACTATTGATTTTTAAAAAAGAAAAAACCAAACTTAAAGTTATACGAAAAAGTCTGTGATTTTCTTTCGTTCAATCAGTTTAATTAATCTTTTTGTTTCTAATTTAGAAAAACTATCGGCGCATGCATTTTCTATATTTTTCGGTACTCGGAACACCGCACATTTAGCACACTTCCAAAAAAAAAAAAACAAATTTATTCGCTAAATTACACCTTGCACCTTGCATTTTTTCCCAAATCTTCTAAATTTTCTTTTTTAAGTTCAAAACTTATGCATTTTTAATTCATACATATAAAAACTTTTTACGTTAAAATTATATTTATTTAATTTATTTATTAAATTTAAGTGTATGGACAAATTCCTTACAGACTATCTTAATGTATTAACATAATAATTTATTTATTTAAGCAAAGAAAGAAAGATTAGAATAAATATTATTGATTTAAATATATGATATTGCTTTTTATGATATTAATGTTCAGAGAATAGTCGATAAAGTTATACATTTGATTGAAGCAGCTGCATAATTTTCTTATTGGATCTGACATCGCAAAGTATATAGAATTCCATGTTAATGTGAGAACTAAAACATTTTAATTAACAACTGAAGACAATTTTAAAGCGATAAAATTGTCTATTACTATGCAGTTGAATCAAAATTGATTTTGATTTTAAAACTGTGTTGTTCATATTTCAGAGCTTTTGCACAAGTTCATATTTTAGAGTAGTCAATGGAACAAAATAATTGTTCATATTTTGGGGTGTTCAAATATGAGAGTATTCATACTATCGCGAGTGCACTGACAAATATTCAAAATGGATTTTTTTTATTGATTGTGGTTGGTGTTATCAAACTACATGCGACTTTATTAAAAAAAGTTATGATTTTGTTGCATTTTTTGCTTCTGTAAAAAAAATCAGAGTTAAATAACGTCCATTTGCATTTAAGGTTACGATATATAGATATGGCGATTTTTTTTCTAATTTTTGATCGGCCATGAATTTGTAACGTACGTATCTTTTAAAAGAACTGACTTTGTCTGTCTTTATATGCTACTGCCTGTGTTAAAAGAGTATTTTCAATAATGAACTCCACTAAAACTCGCCTTAGAAATAGAATGCAATACAAACTTCTTGACGCGTTATTACGAGTTACAATTTATAAGAATACTAGCTGACCCGACAGACGTTGTCCTGTCCAAATTAGGAGAAATGTTTGCGTTCGCTTTTTAAAATCCGTTAAAAAAATACGAACATTTGAAAGAAATATTAGTCAAATTGATGGAGCCGTTTTCTGATTTTAGGTAAATCGAAAAAAGTGGGCGCGGCAAAATTGTCTTTCCGTAGAAACTTAGTTGGACCATGGCGATGATTTTAAAGAAAAAAATCGTCCAAATCGGTCAAGCCGTTCTCAAGTTATGCGCTTAATAGAAAAAATGGGCGTAAAAGTAGGCGTGGTACATGTTTCTTTCGATGAAAACCTAAAATGGGTTAATACGAATATTTGAAAGAAAAATTTGTCAAATCGATAAAGCCGTTTTCTGATTTTAGGTTATTCGAAAAAAGTGGGCGTAAAAGTGGGTGGAACAAAATTTCCTTTTAGTATAAATCTAAGTTGGACCATGGCGATCATTTTAAAGAAAAAATCGTCCAAATTATATAGATGTCATTGGTGTTGCAATATGAAAATTGCATTTTGCCACGCCCTTCCGCCCGCAGACCGAAAATAAAAAATCCGACTTCACAGTATCACCCGCCTGAATATTCTGAAGATTCCCTGAAAATTTCATCAAAAGCGGCCCAGCTGTTTTGGAGTCCATACGTTACATACATACATACATACATACACACATCCTGTTTTATATATACATATAGATAGATAGATAGATAAATAAATAGCACGTTTGTACCTTCACACGATATGTTTCTTGACGAGGAGGTCAATAACGTTTTAGATACTTTTTTAGATCAACCACGAAAATTTTTTTCTGCTACAGACTTTTATAAACTGTTTTATAGTAAACATTGTGCATTTTTTGTGTTCACTAATCCTTTTTATTTTTAATAAATAAAAAAATATATTATGCATTTTTTTGTCAAAACATGTTTTGGCAATTTTGTTGATTTTTGACACGTGTGACAAGTAGAACATATGTACGAAATTTCATCAAATGATCTTCAAAATTGCGACCTGTTCTTTGCCTGTTTATGTTTATCTCAAGCATGATTTTTATTTTAAAAAGCTTGTAGAATTTGTTTCAGACATTTAAAAGATGACAAGCAATTTTCGGAGAGGTGAAGTTCAAAAATCAGAGGCATTTCTAGATGAAAACCAGTCATGCAATAAAACATAGAGAATTTTGTTTTTATGTCCGCTTAATAAACTGAAGCCAATAGGCAAACGTCCAACGCCAACCCGGCACTCGGAAAATGCTGCTTTAACTATAAAAAGGGTTTTTTCATATATCGCACGAAATATAAAAAATTACTTCAAAATAATTTTACAAAATATGTACACAGAAAAAGTTACGACAAACCAATTGTCATAATAAATACCATATTCGTCAATACAATTAATTTTTTCATTGAACAGGCACCAACAATCGAATTTGTATGTATAAAAAATACTTTTGTTATTTAACATTCAACAAACGTTTTTCACATTGAGCTTGTAATATCGAGCTCTTACCTTAAGCTTAAAGCTTAAGCAACAAAAACACAATTTTACAGGAGAATGTTTTTTTTCTTTTCTTTTATTTTATAAAATATTCTATGAAGAATGGCGCTTAAGTTTTAATTGTGTTTGCTATAAAATCCTAACGGTACTTTGTGTGTTGCCAATTAATTTATTTATTAAAGAAAACGAAAATTGAAAATGATGTCGCATAAGCTTTTTTTGTGGTAATGGCTCGATCTGTTGATTAATAAGATTTTGTTTGTTAAATTACCAATTCTAATTCTTGATTAATACACTGAAATTTATTGTTTGTAAAGCTACGGTCGCAACAAGCAAGCTAAAATGTAATATGGATTATAATACTACATCTAACAAAAAACAGTTTTTTGCAATGTCTGGCAATATAATAAGTATTTTTGTGATATTAAGACTATGGTTTGTTGTACGGTTTTACCCGAAATCAAACCGCAGTTTAAATGCCTACAAAACCGAAACCGATAACCGAACAAAAATCCTCGGTTTTAGCTTTTACTTTAAATATGTATATTAGACTGGTCGGATCTTGTATGGGATTTATTTTTTTTTTTTTAATTTAATTGTTTGCGCTGCTTAAAATATGAGGTTTGGTGTAAGAAATCACGATCTAATTTTTCAGGTCAATTCGACGGTGCCTAGCCGTGCCGAGTGGGGCCCAAAGTTCCCCATATATAAAAAAAAACATATTTTCTATCAGATCTTTATAGTTGTACTAGTTGAAAAGCCGAAAATCGAAAATATGGATTCGTTACGATCTTTTGCAGAGAAAGTACTTCAAGTGTGCCAAGGAAGCTGAAATTCCTATGTCACCAGATGGCTTCAGAAAGTTGCGGAAAGAATAGGACATACATGCAAACATCCTGACATACTAAGAAATTATATATTGTATAAATAGATTAAAGTATTTGCTGTTTAATATTTTAGAATGATACGAACGAAAGATTTTTTACATAATTCGGGGTCGCTGAATCCAGTGGTGCTAGCCGATTTTTTAGGTTAGCTTTGATTTTCGTAATATACCGTTATTTCGAAAATTAAGGAGGTTGCACAACATATGTTCGCGCAACTCAAAAACGCTTTAGCTTATTGAAAAACTAAAAAAACCCGAAATTCCGCAATAAAATTAACTTTAAGAAAGGTAAAACGTTTTTCTTATATGCGCAGTCGTTTTAGAAACATAATTTTTTTTTTCTGGAAATTTTAATAAAAATCTTAAATTAATTAAAATTTTTCGTCTTTTGTGAATACATAAAATCAAAAGTTGTTAACAGATTTTAATCATTTATAGCTTGTTTTGTTTGTAATGTTGTTTTTTTATATGACTGCATAAAATTAGAAGCATAGCTGCATTTTTCAATTTTTTTAATGAATTTTTAAAAACAAAAATTCTGAAATTTTAATAAAAAAATTATTTTTTTTCCAGAACAAAAATATGTTTCTAAAACGACTGCGCATATAAGAAAAAGGTTTTACCTTTCTTAAAGTAAATTTTATTGCGGAATTTCGGTTTTTTTTAGTTTTTCAATAAGCTAAAGCGTTTTTGAGTTACGCGAACATATGTTGTGCAACATCCTTAATTTTCGAAATAACGGTATATTTCGAAAACCAAAGCTAACCTAATAAAACGGCTAGCACCACTGGATTCAGCAACACCGAATTAGGTTAAATTTGGCACACTTGAAGTACTTTCTCTGCGGAAGATCGTAACGAAGCCATATTTTTGATTTTCGGCTTTTCAACTAGTATAACTTTTAAGATCTGATAGAAAAGATGTTTTTTTATAATATGGGGAACTTGGGCCCCACCCGGCACGGCTAGGCACCGTCGGATTGACCTGAAAAATTAGATCATGATTTCTTACACCAAACCTCATATTTTAAGCAGCGCAAACAATTAAATTAAAAAACAAGTAAGAGTGCTATATTCGGCTGTGCCGAATCTTATATACCCTTCACCATTGTGCGAGCAGAATACAGCAACTAGACAAAAACTAAATAAAACTGGTAAATATTTTTTTTTTAAATAAGAGACAACCGGTTTTGAACTTCGCTTTTCATAAGGGCCCAGAATATATGTACTTTATAGGGTGTAGGATCAATATTGTATATACCTTTTTACCTTCGGTGAAGGGTATAAAAAGAGTAATTTTCGGGAATTCAGGGTTCTAATCACTGCATTCGACACTATCGTATCGAATAAACTATTGAATTTTTTTGCATACGATAGACACTGGCATATCGAATGAAAACTCGATAAATGTAATGTCGAGTTACTCGATGTCGAATGCTATTATTTCAAATTCAATACATTTCATTCGATATCGAGTTTCAAGATACCAAAATAAATAATTTCGATGAATTTTGCTCGATATTGTATGCGGTGATTAGACCCCAGTATTTCTGTTATAACTCATACAAATTTCCGACATTTTGATATATAAGTCATATCCATAGGACGTATAGCAGCCCTAAAATTTAGGTTTTTATAAAAATTTTGATGTTTTTTAGCCCATTTTGCTCATAAATTACCCATTGTCTAACCGATTTGATAGTTTTATATACCGACGTGTTAAGGAAGAATCACCCAAAAAAATTCCATGTAAAATTGGGCCTTAATTCATATGAAAAGTGACCCAAAATTTTTGGGCTTTTTTTCGTTATTATTGGGTGATTTTTCGTTATAAAATTTATATGAAAAATAGCCCATTTTTTCGGGCCATCTTTATTTAATATAATTGTAATTTATTTAAAAATAAGTTTGTTGTTTTTTCTCTGGGTGCTTATATTAAATATATAACGAAAACACTTTTGGGCGCAAGGATTTTCTCCTCAAGGATATAATATATACCGGCTGCGCTAACTAAAGCTTCTCTGCAAAGCCGGCCTTCGGCCGGGCGCATGGATTTTCTCCTCTATGGTATAACAAACACCGGCTTCGCTAACTAAAGCTTCTCTGTATAGCCGGCCTTCGGCCGGGCGCAAGGATTTTCTCCTCTATGGTATAACAAACACCGGCTTCGCTAACTAAAGCTTCTCTGTATAGCCGGCCTTCGGCCGGGCGCAAGGATTTCCCCTCTATGGTATAACAAACACCGGCTTCGCTAACTAAAGCTTCTCTGCGTATATGGCCTTCGTTCGAAAACAAGGCAGATTTTAGAAGATTTACTTAGCGAAACCGGTACTTGTTCTTCCATAGAGGAGAAAATCCTTGCGCCCGGCCGAAGGCCGGCTATACAGAGAAGCTTTAGTTAGCGAAGCCGGTGTTTGCTATACCATAGAGGAGAAGCTTAGCGAAGTTTGCGCAGCCGATTACTGTCCTTACTGCCGAGCAGCTGTTGAAGATAGAATGCAATTTTTTACATAAAACTTACACTTGTATGGAACTAAATTTATATGAATAATAACCACTTTTTTGCAAATTGGGTAATTTTTAATTTTTTTCGGAAAAATTCGTTTTTGCTTTTTGGGTCATTTTTCATTTTTTTTTTTGGCCCTTTTTCGTTTTTGTTGGGCAAAATTTCATATATAACTTTTTGGGTCATTTTTCATGTTCTTTTGGGCGATTCTTCATTTGGGCGATTTTTCATTTTTTTTTTTGGGCCATTTTTCTTTGGGCGATATTTCCTACAGCCGATTTATATACCGACGTGTTGAAGAAGAAATTTACCATTTACTTTAGTTATAAAGCTTGGACTCGGGGAGATCTATGGTTCCCGAAAGTGTGTATTTAAAAAAAACAATGTAATTTTGGTCATAACTTTTTTGTATCTGAACCGATTTTTCCGAGTTTTTTATAAAATATGTTCTACTAAAAATTTCCGATATCTTGATATATAAGTCATATCCATAGGACATATGGCAGCCCAAAAAATTTAGGTTTTTATAAAATTTTTAATTTTTTTTGTACGGGAGGTACCACGCCCACTTCTCCAATCCCGCCCACATTTTGTAGGATGGTGTGTATTGGCAACCTAAATGTGTGTACCTAATTTGGAAACTTTGGCTCTTGCCGTTCTCAAGATATACAGAAATAAATAAAATACAGCAACAACAAGGGATTTTTGGAAAAATTTAGAGGTAGTCGTGGTTTTTTGCTCATATCTACGTCATTTTTGGACTGATCTGGCTGAATTTCAATAGCAAGAAATGGTGGACTGTATGTAACATAAATGTAAAACAACCAAGCCGCTATCATGTCTGGATTATCCGGAAAACACTTATCAAACGTAAGACGGACAGACGGATAGACGGTCAGACGGACAGACGGACATCGTTAAATTAACTTCTCTTCTCATATGTACCCAGAATATATATACTTTATGGGGTCTAAAATCAATATTGTGGAAATAACAAGCGTTATGACAAACTTATATACAGTATAACCCGGTTAATTACCCCACGCTTAAATGCCTTTCACGCTTATTTACCTCGAGTTTTAAATCCCCGTTTTTTTCTTCCATTTTTTAAACAAAAATCTACGTTTAATTGCCATACGCTTAATTACCCGATTCGGATAATTGCCTTAAAAATTTAACACCCAAAACAAAATTATACCTATATTTCATTCGTTTAATTGCCTCAGTACTATTTGACAAAAACACAGCAAGTAATGCAACCAAGTTTTCCATGTTAATAATTTGAAAATATGCACTAAATTTTTTTTTTTTTAAATATGCCTAAAAACAAAATATTCAACAAATTAATTTTTGCATTAAAAGTTATGTTATGAGGTCAAGATTCATATAAGGGTTATATATTATCTAGATACACAAAATTTATGAGATATTTTGTCTTAAAGAGATTAAAGTTTGAAGTTTGCATGGGGACTACGTGATATTATAGACCGATTCTTGCAATTTACATAGGTTTCGCTTATGACAATTAAACATATTTACCAAATTTTATTAAATTATCTAAAAACTGCTGCCTTTACTTTTCGAACAAGGTTTACATGGACAACCAGCAAGATGGAGGGACGGCCACGAAAAGATTACTTAAAAAAGTGTTTCTGATTCGATCGCTTATTAAACGATGCCTCTAGGTTTCTATGTTATAAGTTGCGAAAAACATTTATCTTCAACAAAAACTTGCTTTGGCTTAAAATTGTACAGTGAAAATTTAATGTAGGTGGCGAAATTAAGGCAACAGAAAATACATCTGTTAACCAGAATTTTAAGCAATTTTTTTATTTGCTGAACATGTATTAAAATATGTTTTAATAACTTAAAATATGTGTACAATAAAAATGCAGCAATGGCTAAAACATGTTAATTATTTACAAACAAATCGATACCAAATTCATTAAAAGCTCTAAACGCATATTTATAAAAAAAAATAAAAGTAAAAATTCATGTCTTAAATTTTTTCATTCATCAAAGTTAAGTTATCTTGTAAATAAATACGTCTAATTACCTCACTGAGGTATTCAAACGAATTCGCTTAATTACCTCAATGAGGTAGTTAACCGTATTTTCTTATAATTACCTCAACGAGGTAGTTAAGCGTATTCGTTTAAATGCTTACCCCGCATAATTACCCAAAAATATTGGCATTTTTGTCGAGGTAATTATCCGTGGATGTATACCCTTTTACACCTGTGGTGAAGGGTATAAAAACAAAAATTGCGACCAGTATATATATTTCTGCCAAAAGAAATTGCAATTTATACATAATACTCGTTATTCATTAAAAAAAAACTTTTTACATAACAGCCTGGAACAATGGCAAGGTATTTCAAAATTCTTTAAATATAAAATAAATACTAAGAAGAACAAATGTTTCTTTTTTAATAAAAGGACCGGAATTGAGACAAATAAAAATATTGGATTACATACAAAAAAATGTAAATGTATGTATCGTTATCAGGCGCGGATTCAGGGGGGGGGGGGGAAATAAGGAAATTTCCCCCCCGTAAATTATAAAAATATGTTTTGTTAGTTTCGATAATACAAGAATTCCCAATAATAATATTTTTTATAATATACAAAATTTTTGGAAATCCCATCAAGTTTTTTTTTGTTTTTTTTATTGAATCTCTAACGATTTTCAAAGAGTATCCATGTCTTAATCCTAATAGTTATTTATTAGACATTTCCAAAGAAACATCTAGTTTACCGTATTCAATTACTTATTATTCTACATTCAATCCCAGCAGGTGCCATCTACATTCAAAGACTAAACGTTTGGCTTGATAATGCGTGCGGTTGAATTATTAAAAAGCCTTAGTATTTGCAATATTTATGTATATATTTATGTGTTATATGAATCAAACTTCTATTCGATAATTTTTGACGAAAGCACAGATTTCCTTATCTTTAAGATATTTCAACATACAACAAAAAGTTTTAGGGAAGAATTTATTGGCTTTGTTGTAAACGCATTTGAAGAGGCTTCAAAAGATATTAATGACGTTGATGTGTCCATTGATGCGAAGGCACTATCATCAATAGTTCTTAAAGCTTTGAAAAATTTTGGTCCTGACCTAAAAAATTGTGTAGGAGATGGAGCAGATGGGTGTCCTCTGATGTCAGCAAAAAATGGAGCTGTTCAAAATTTCTGGAAAAGTGACAAATGCGAAACAAACGCCTTGCTATTCCCATAAATCGAACAACTCAATTTCTAAAAGCAATAAAGTGCCATTAATACAAAAAGTTGTATCATTTGTTAAAGAAACGACAACATTTTTAAAATGTAAGCACCGCAAACGAAATGTAGTTTTAGCAAAGTATTTGGGAGCCAAAATCTCTTCATTATGCGTCTTTGCAACAAGTGTACATCATATAGTAGAAGTTTTGGAAAAAATATCTGAGTGGAAATGGAAGTATCTCTACCTTTATATTAAGGAACTCACTTAGTACTTTTTAATTTATTTGCGGAATATACATATTACGTGCGATACCTATTGTAACACAGCCAGTTAGTATCATTTAACAAAAGCAAGATATACATCTTCAAAAAGGATCAAGCCTTATCAAAATTTTAATCGTGTGCCTTAGAGAAAAAGGAAATAAAGCCGAAGAACAATTTAAAGCGTTTTTTGAAAAAGTTAAAGTTATTTGCGTTCAAATCGAGGTTCCTATCGAAAAGACAAGATTTGAACGAAATAATCACATCCAAAATGTTGAAGATTACTACCGAGTTGCAGGTTACATTCCTCTTATTGAATTTATTTTAGAAGATCTCAAAACAACTTTCCCAATAGATATCCCAAATGTATTGAACATACCTAAGCTTCTACCTCAAAGTGTAATCAAGTCATATACAGATACAAAAATGTTAAAACCACAAGTAACTGATGAGCCGATTATATTTGATAAAAGAGATAAACACCTACTAACATCTAAACTTGAGCCTGATCTATCAGAAAACGTTGTAGATGCTTTAATAAACTGCGATGAAGATATCTACCCAAATCTAATAAAAATATTTCAAATTTTCGTTTCAATGCTCGTCAGTAGAGCAACGAGCGGGACGTCATTTCCTACCCTTCGTTGAATAAAAACATGGCTCGGATCGGCAATGACAGGAGATAGACTGTACTGTCTGAATTTGCCTCACATGGAAATCATAAATTGCTTATTTAAAAAGATTAATGTATATTGAGCTGATCTTATATTTTATTTAACCTTTTGGTTGAGTTTTTTAATTAGGGTGATGACTTTTTTTGGACAAAATTTCTTCATCCCACCACGCGATGGCCAATTTGGCCAAAAAAGTTTCCGCACCAAATGCAATTTCTAAAGCTCCTCAAAAAAAAATTTTCTTTTTAATTTCCATACAGATTATATATGGTACATTTATTGTTTATATATGCTATTTATTTTAGCACCCATATTCATAAATGATTATAAAATTTAATAAACGTTTTTTAAGGAAAATTTTCATAGAAAATTTGGTTTTCAAGCCTGAAATGAAATAAATTTTAAATTTAAAGTGCGAGTTGATTTACATAATGGGAAAATATCTTGTGCAACTTTAATAGCTCGTTCCGCGCATATATTACTACGCTGCTGAAAATGACCACTGTTTCATATATCCGCCAAACAACTCATCTATCACAACATCTATCATTTGCCATTCAAATTTAGTCTATTAAAAAAAAAATCGAAATATAGTTGCGATTTTTTTTGCGCCTTCTTCCGTACAAATGGTAAGATCTTGTTATATTCATGAAATTATTAGAAAATACTTAAAATTTTGTAACTAAATGTTAATTTTGTATAGAAAGGAGAAAAATTTAAATTCAAAACTTTATTGCGTTTGGTGCGGAAACTACTTTCTTCACGATCGCGAAAAAGTAATACATAATTTCTTAATATTTTTTCACGGTCTATACGGCTAAGCGATGAAGAATTTGATATTCGCAAAAATTGCAAAAAGTACTTACCCTAATACACATATTGTTTTTAATAACCCAGTAAAAGTTCGCCTACTTTTTCAAAATGAATAGCTTCTTTAACTCATTATTTTGTAGCTTTCTTCTACTACATCTATAACAACTTCCATGACTACTTTTTTTCTGGATGTATGCAGGGGGAAAAAAATAATGACTTACTTTTTAATGCGTTCATTTTGGAACTTCCCTGGTAAAATTCATTGGTTCCTTCAGTAGAATTGTAAGTAGTGCTCTTAAGTTTTTCTGATTACTCAACACATTATTTTGTAGGCGAAGTTTTTACCGGGAAACTTTGAAAAACAAATTTTTTACTTTTTTGTATTTCACAAAATTCCCCCCCCCCCTAAGGCTCAAGCTGGATCCGCGCCTGATCGTTATATTGTGCTAAATTCCCATTTCATACTATTGAAAAACTGAAGTTTATTGTTGATGATAGAAGTTATTCCCCTTGCGCATTTCACTGGTTGCTTAGGCCAGATCGTCAGGAAACTTCATCCAAAGATTTTAGAAAAACTAAAGATATTATACAAATAAAACCCCAGTTTTACTTGCAACAATATCAAAGCTTAAACAAAAACAACAACAATAAACAGTTAGTTTATCTTTTTTTACAATCCCGAACACAATTGGTCGATTTTTTGTCAACTCTAAATGCAGTTGTAAGTGGGTAAAGAAAAAACAAAAATAAAACAAATTTCTTTATTTTATTTTGCCAGTTCAGTTTTATTTACACTGCCACATGCATATTAGTTATCAAAGTTTTTCTTGGGATTCAAAAGCTTTGATATTTTTACAAGTAAAACTGGGGCTTAAAATTCTTATTCGCTTAACAGTTTTATTTGTAAAATATCTTTAGTTTTCTAAAATCTTTGGATGAAGTTTCCTGACGATCTGGCCTAAGCAATCAGTGAAATGCGCTTAGGAATAGCTTATCCCATCAACAATAAACTTCAGTTTGTCAATAGTATGAAATGGGAATTTAGAACATTATAACGAAACCTTGATGATTAATTTTTGAATCCCAAGAAAAACTTTGGTAAATGTATGTAGTTTTACTTGGATATTTTCAAAACCGAAAACCGAACCGAAAGCGACCGGTTTTAATCTTTTTAAAACCGAAATCGAGGTTTCACATTTTTACGTTTTTAAGCAAACTCTAATTAAGACCATGTTAAATCCCACTAACAATACATGTGACCGCAACTTAAGATAAAATCAAATATTTGTTAGCAATTAAATATATTTGTCAAATTTGTTTAAAATATATTTTGTTGCTAATTAATTTTTAAAAATTTGTTGCACTTTTCAAAACGAAATGCATGAAAAATATTTTTTAAATTGCATAATTTTTATTTAAATGATACAAAAATCTCATTACGAATACCTTTCAACAGACACAGACTTAGAATTGGATGCACTAGAAGATTTTAACATGTGCACAAAAAGGAATCTTGACACCATTTTCAGCTTTAATTTGAAAACTAGAATAAATAAAACACCGTTAAATTTTCGATAATAACACCTTTTCCTACCCCAAAGATTGACATAGTTTTCAATTACAGTCCTCTCGCTAATTTCTTGAAACATTAAACCAAGAAAATAAGAAATTTTTAAATATTTTTAAAATTGTTTGGCACAAAATTTTTTTTTTTCTAATTAAACTTCGCATAGCACGACGAATTCGTCGGCAAGAATCCGTTGCATAAGTTCGTCAAATGCGATAAAATAAGTGCGTGAGTAACAGGTATTAATGTGACTTAACATCTTTTTTTAATTTATAAAAATAAATACTTACATAAACATTTATAATTCTTAACTTCATTAATTATTTTACTGCATCCATTTTAATTTTTTTTTAATAACAATAAATTTTTTAAAATTGCTTTGTAATTTATTTGTCTGTTAACATTAATCAACTTATAGGTTGACCATATTTCAACAAAAAAAAAACTATTAATCGGGTGTGTTCTTGAATCCGCATACTTCAGCATTTTTTTGATCTGCATTTCGATTTAGCGATTTCAAATAAATTTGTATGTTTGTTTGCAATTTTTCGCGAATTTTAGCCAAGTTCGCAATATAAGATATTTGTCCCTGGATTCTTTACAGCTTTCACGATTTTTAATAAGTGTAAGACTTTGCTATCATGCTGCGCTGTCCCTTCCCCCATTTATTTATCGTTCGTCTGCGTAAGAAATAGAAATAAACCTATCGAAGACTTCGGTACGCACGACGAATTTCGGTCTAAGCAATAATTGTGTGTACTTTTAGATACAACAATGTGTTCTATTTCTAGTGACGAATAATTCTTCGTTCGTCCCAGTTGTGTTTACTAGCATTCCACACAATTTAATTAGGAAAATTGTTAAAAATATTAGAAAAGTTTTCAAAAAGTTTTATTAATTACAATAACTCTTGTTATTTTTTTCTGTGTAGGTTTTTGTGTACAGTGTAGATATTTGTTAATTAATGTCCTGTCGTTTCCTAAATTTCTCGAAACAAACTTTAAACATTCATATTGACAACCAGGATTCCGATGTTACTTTCGTTCAGACTTGTTTCCTTTTTAAAACTTAATAAATCTTACCCCTCTTAATCTCTTAATAAATACTACCTTCATATTTTTATCCTCAAGTATTGCAAGATTAGTTTTAAAGTTTTAAGTTTACACAATTAGTTATAAAAATCACGCATTTTATTTTAACTTCTCCTTTGCTGTACTAAAACCATATAAAAGTTTCAAATTTTTTTTTGGGTAAAATGGGAAATATTTTTTATTAAATTACACTTTAACGAAATTTGCTCCTCAACTCCTAAAGTAGTAAACATCATTAATGTAGAACATCTTTACATGTCATAAAAACTTACTTAAAATTAACTCATCTTAAAAAAAGTATAATTTTATTTTTATCCTAAAAAAAATGTTGTCAGTTCTTTCAGCCTTTAAGAAACACGATATTGGATTACGAGTGCTTAAACATCCCTTTTATATCAAAAAACATTTGACACCTTTTTACACGTTCTCACCTTTTACATTTAAACATAAGCACCAACAAGCACAGACACTTCTGGAGAAACCTTTAATGTATACGGGCCCATAGAAAACGAAATGAAATAAACACTTTCTTTGAAAAACCCCGTGCGATCCATTATTAAGCCAGCAGAGAAGAAATATTAGCACTTGTAAAACCTTTGAAAACTACACTCAAACTACTACACATTCATCGAAAGTAACAATAACGTTAGCCAGTAAGTCCTTTAAGGAATAATGTAAAGTTGACTCTTTGGTCATGTACTCATACAAGTGAATGATGGTTGGTTGGATGAATGGATGGATGTGTTTTTGTATGTGGAACACTTTTCAAGTTAATTGAAAAATGTATTGTAATACATGTTTAGTTGGGTTTCCGGTTTGTTTGTTTCTTTTTGTTGGTGAGAAAGAGACCAACTACTAATACATTCATGCAATATGAATATGTTTGAGTGCGACTGAGTGTGTGTGTGTGTAAAAAATCCTTTAGTTTATCTTCTTAAGCCGCTTTATTGTTGTTGTTTAACTTTTATGTTCTTTAGCATCGACATACATTCAAGTAACTACACATGCATATTAGTTAAACACACACACACACCATTCTTATATGAATGAATATACTTATGTGTGCAATATATAAGTGAGTATGTGTGTGAGTTTGTGTATATTTAAATAGTCCATATGATTCTATTTTTGCCTTCATTTTTTGGTTATGGTCTAGCACTTTTTAGTAGGTTTTCGTTCATTTTATTTTTTTTTTTTTATTTCTGTGTTGCTGTTGTACTTTTAGTTGTTTTGTCCATTTTGTTCAGCTCCATCCATATCAGACTGAAATGTATGCAAATTGTTGAAAGTCTTTTTTTTATGGCATTTCCTATTTATTTATGTTTTCTTTCACTTTTCTTGTTTTTTTTTTTAATATTTTTCTCTTATTTGCGAGGATTGCGATTAGTAATGTCAGTGCAGGATTAGAGCTAGAAATATTAAGTTCATTTTGAAATATGGAGGTTGATTACTACATCGCTTATAGAAAAAATGTTAAGCAGCTAGGATTTTTAGCCTCTAAGGTAAAATATACAAATTCCAAAATGTTTAGTGGCAAAAACTAAGCACAGCAATATAAATCTGCGATTTGCTATTTTGAGCATTCGTTCGAAATATTTCTTAGAAAAAGGAATGCTTCTGAATTGCGAATGGAGTCCATAATAATAAAGTCAAGTACATTGACAAAAATGGACACGCATTTTTGGATTTTTCGTCAAATACTTGTTAAATGTAAACATACCTTTACTTCTCATCTTCATTCTTAGCATGGCAGTCCGTGGAGGACTAGTGTTTAAATAACTATAGACTTCCATATTGATCTTTCTTTAGCTATAATTTGCCAGTTTTGTATTCGCATCGTTTATGAGTCATGTAGAATGCGTCAAACCATATTTTTCTTGCACGCCCCCTATTTCTTCAATCATTCTTTCAGTATAGCCAAGTTTTCCTATTCTTTAAGATTTCATATATCGAATTACATTTCGCATTTTAATATGTTTCACGAACTCGTGGTTGCATCTTATTCGATATATTTCATCTTCTAATTTTATTTTTTCACTCAAAACATAACAGTTGTTGCGTATATCAAACAGTTTCATGGTCTATACTTCACAACAATATGCAAGTATGTATTGCCTTTAGAAGGCCAATGGATTTTCGATAGCAGTTTATATTTTAATATTTTTATATCGCCACAATATAAAAATACAGGCAGCTTTAGTTTTAGCCTTTGTCGCTACCGTTGCATCATATCTGTTGCTTAGCATTTCCCCTTAATACTTCAATACATTACTTAGTTACTTTTCCCTTTTAACAACTTGGTGGATCGATTAATTCCGAAAACCTTTAGATTGGAAAATTGAGTTCCATTTCTTTAGGACATTGAAATTCCAAAATAATTTGTAAGGGAATTTGTCATATTCAACTCAAGTTGCAACTCCAACAAGCAGTACATTTAATTTAACTGATTTAACTTCTCATACAGGTTTTGCATTTGAAAAAGTAAATTTCTCCTGAGAGTGCAACGTCAAGAGGTAGTTGCTCCTCTGGACGGTATCAGCAACTTCGGAGTTCCCATTTGAGAAAAAAGCTGTTCAAATATTTTATTAAAGGCTGATGTCTTTTTTTTATTGGTACGTAAGCCTTCACTTTTAGTTAACCGCTTAATAATTGCCTACACTAATTTAGCTTTTCTCATTCCTTACGTGAGATTGTCGGTTTTAATGTTGACGTGTGTTTGTGTGTAAGTGCAAACGGAAATGCTACATTTACTTGTGGTTGTGTCGTGTTTTTTCATCCATATCCTCAGCAGCTTATCAAAAGAAAAATATAATAAACTTAAACATTCATGGTATACAGGCAAAGCATTATGAGGATGTTGGTGTGTTTTTTTTTTTTTTTTTTGTAAGTTTATCCAACAGAAAGGACATGTTAAAATGCTTTAATTAAATTTTATTAAAATGTTAATTTATTTTATGTATAAAAACGACATTTTTTTTTTGTCTCATTTTTTCTTATCCTTCCTTCGTATATTTTCAATATTCAAATGTATTTAACAATTTCTGTAATCTGTAAATTGTTTTAAATGTGATTAACAGGACTTTTAACTTCTATGTATTTCTTAAATATTATTTTTTTTTATCAAATAGTCTGATTAACAATAATCCCAAGTGCTTGTCTCTGGAGATCAAAAGTTGAGTAATTTAAATAAATATTTTGAAATGACCGTAAGCAAAAATTAGAAATGTTGCATTTATTTTAAATTAAAAGCATTTTCATTTAATAAAATGATAAGTTTTCTCTTTGTTATTTAATATTGAAGTGCAATTCAATAGAAACCAAAATCAGATGATCTGAATTTTAACCGATTACAAAAAAAATAATGGCATTTAACTACAAAATTAATATTTTTAAATGCAAAAGGAAGTTGCCAGCATTGATTTTTAGCATGACAAACTTAAGGAATTTATAAATCGGTGCCTTAGTTCTATGAAGAGTTTGGTGTAACTAGCATTATTAATCATATTATGGTAACTTCATTATTGTTTTAATTTTTTCCAGGAACAACATATTTTGGTTGAAAAACAACTTTACTATTATAAGTGCAACATAATTTTATTATTATTAACCATAACATGTTTGAAGGCAACCATAATACCGGGTAGTAACGTTACGCATGCCTACACCACAATAGTGAAGAGGGTATAATGCGTTAATGCTAATGTGTGTAAAACATAGAATTATCGTTTCTACATCCATCTTTGAGTTAACCGACCGGCTTAGAATCACTTTCTGAGTTGATTTGACAATGTCCGTCCGTCTAGCTGGTTATCTGTCATGTAGTTGACTCCAAAGTACAGCAGGGGGCTAATTATGGCAGTCGTGATCGAATGCTTTTTCGATTCGAAAGCAATTTTATTTTTTATTCTTTCAGTATATTCTTCATTCAACATTCCTCAATGTCCCAAATCAATTAGCGGCAGTGAAATACGAATATAATCAATAATATGTTACTGTTACTGGGTTTGTCGGGATATAACTTTATTATATCTGTAAGCATTTTGAAAGAAAATTTTTTATGTTTTTTTTTTATTTGTTTAAAAATAATTAAATTTTTGTTCTATTCACGAAAACATAAGCTTGACTAAGATAAAAATACAACAACCAGGGTGTGAAACATTAAAACCAACCGTGAGAACAAATAATAAAAAAAAATTTAGCGCATTTGAAAACAATTTCAAACAAAAGAATTTACAAAGAATCCATAAAATTCCTTAATAACTTTATAAAAATTGTCAATAAAATTTAATGGTTTTATTAGTTCAATGTAGAAAACCATTAAATGAAAAAAGAAGAAAAACCGCACACACACCGATGCAAAATATACAAAAAAAAAAAAAAAACGGAATTCATAATGCTTAGGATACAATATAAAGATGACCCCCACTAAACAAACGGCTCGTTCCCCGTATTGCTTAGAATGGAAATTCAAAGAACCGTTAACAATATCGTTAGAATTTATTTCAAAGAAATTTAGTCATCAACAATTTGCCATCATCACTATTGCCAACATCAACAACATCATGAGCGTAATAATTTACATAAGCACACACACACACACACTGCCACAAGTACTAATATATATGTATGTTTGTGTGTATGCTCGAAGACACAAAAGGACACAGAGTGAAACAAAGAATTTACAAACACATTTATGAAGAAATAAAAAATTCATGCATGCTCACATTTACATACAAATTTAGGACGAGTATGGGCATTATTAGTCTGCATTCGTTCATTTATTCATTCATTCAGTCACTTATTCATTCGTTCATTCAATTTATTCATTCATTCAATCGTTCGATGGTACTTTACTAAATCATTTGTTTTTTTTTTTTGCTTTGTTTTCGCTGTTTTACTTTTTATTTTATTGTTTGTTTTTATTTGAACTTTTACGAGTTCTTCATTGACGATACAACAACTCAAACAAGAAAGTAAACAAACAGCTGATATTCTAGAGCAAATTAAAGACGGGGGAGGAAACAAGCAATAACTAACGGCTACTTTTTTCTTAGCATGTAGTTAACCTAATGCAGTTTTTTATTTATTTTATGTTCACAGTTTAAAGGCAGTGGTAGTCTGTCGAGCAGTTTGTAACAAAACTTTTAATACAAAACATACATGTGGTAATTTAAATCAAACTGACGTAGTCTGTACTTTGCAACAGTATTTTAAAAAACTTGACTTAAAGTAGCAGTAGCAACAACAATTTAATCAAATACGGCCATATTTTAGAAATCGAAATAAAGAGGAATTAGGCCCTAAATTTGTAAAACGAAAACGCAACGCCAAAAATTATATTGAAAGCAGAAACAAAATCGAAAATATTTCATAATTTTGTTGTTGTTTTCTATAGAAATGTATATTGAATTTTTAAATTTTAAACGCTGCATATCTTGTGGCGTTGATAATTTTTAGAAACGCAGTATGTATTTCTGTAGAAAGCAACAACAAAATTTTGACAAAGTTTTAACATTGTTTTTGCTTTCAATGTTTTATTGGCATTGCGTTTGCGTTTTACAAATTTAGGGCCTTAAAGTCGATCAAATTTTAAAATCGACCCTGTAATGAATTTAATTTTTTCGGTACAAATAAGCTTTAATAGAACAACTCCTAAGGCCAGGAAAAACTACGGTCATTTAGTAAATAATTGAAGCACAGCCGCGAATAACGTTTTAAGTTACAAAATAATAATTTTTCAGGAGAGCAAAAAAAACGTTTTTTGACAAGCAGCATTATTTGTTTTAAAAATTTTTTTTTTCTATTATTTAAAATAGTGATAATAAAAACTTTAATGCAAAAGGCTTTTAAAACATTATTCCGCACTGCAAAACCATTTCGGTTTCAACATTATGTTAGTAACTTGCAATGTTCTTCCACTGGCTGACACTTTGTACGCCATTTTGAAGGCGTTAAGGTGCATAGTTTTGGTTGATTTGATGTTTAAACTGTGTAAGAGAGTAAAGTCAACGTTTATCTGCAAAAAAACAGTTTTTGCAAAATGTGGCGTTTACAACGTTTTTCGCGGCTGTGCTTCAATTGAATTTTAAATCTCCTTTGATTTCTATTTCACTTTACTTCGATTTCTAGAACATGCCCGATAGTCTAGTAAAAATATATTAAAAACTTGGAGCTATATTTTGAACACCACTACTGCTACCTTTACATTTTCTTAAGAATAAATAGCTGTAATCGGAGCATAAAAAAACATTTCCAGAGTAGCAGAGTCTTAAGTTTTCGTTTTGCTATATTTACAATTAAGAAGCAGTAGTTATAATAATAGTCACAAAAATAAAGGCAAAGAATTAAGCAGAGGTAGCAGAAGAGATAGCAAAATATGCAGCAATAAAGCAACATGTGATGTAGCAGTAAAATGAGCATTCAAGTAGCATAAAATTAAGCACTAAATTAGAATATACAGAAATTGAAAAAAATAAACAAACTTATTTCAATGTTATTAGAAAACGCTACAATTTTACGACGGTCTATTACGGAAGATTCTTTTTTTTTAGATTTAAAAGCCGAATTCAACAACAGCAACCAAAAATTTTTTATATTCAATCAGCACTAGTGACGATTTGGTTTTTCGACTTCTTTAATGCTACATCAAAATCTATGGTTATTGCTACCTAAACTACTACTTCTTACTAACTAAAAATAGAATTGTTCAAATTGCAGAAAAAAAGCAAAATACAAATGAAGAAGTAGCAAATGACTTGGTTTTAAAACCACTGAACTATTAGCAGTTTATGTTTTAATGTTCTTATTGTTGCTTCACAGCGACTATAATTTTTTAATATTCAGCAATAGGAATAAACCTTTAATAACTACAAGACATTATGCTACTGCTTTAGAATATTTGTGAAAGCAGTACTTATAGGTTTACCAATGAAACACTGCTTTGTGATTAAATAAAACAAAAATATTTTGAACAACAATTTAAAAAAAAATTACTGCCTGTTCAATTATTTCGAACGTCAATGTTCGTATAGAAATTTATACGTAAAATATTTCTAGAATTAATAGTCTGTTTACAGATTTCGAACGAAGAATTCGTTCGCTTAACTAAGATATAAAACAAAAACAATAGTGGTATTCACACCGAGCTTGTTAGTCGTTAATGGTTACTTTTTTACACGCATTTTGTTTTGTAAATTTAACGCGCTACCGGATTAACATTTAACAAATTAACGACACGGCACCCCTGATAAAATAGTTGTTAGTTGGTAACTCACAATCAGATGTTGCAGTTTCTAAATAAATATAATAAAAAAGTCATTTGTGATACATTTCTAAAAAAATATTTGTGTTTTGGCAATTTTCGTGTATATTGAGAGTAAGTATATTAATTAAATGATGTGTATTATACATATGTATTTTATTCGACCTTTTATTTAAATTATAATACGACTAAATTTTCAAGCTTGATGTCTTTTTTTAATTTTATATAAAAAACTTTAAACTTTATTCTACCAATATTTCGGCACTTCTTTGAGTGCCTTCTAGGGATAAATTTATATTGGACAAAGTAAAGGAAACAGATAGATTTTTGAAATCTAATAGGGACATTATTATTTTAAATGCAGACAAAGGGAATACAACGGTGGCAATGAATAGAGTCGATTATGAGTTGAGAATTAATGATATATTAAAGGATAATTCGAACTATAGGTGATTAGATAAGCACCCTAATAAACTAGAAAAGACAAATAATAATTTAGTTCAAGAACTTTTTAATAATGAAATAATTACAATCGCAGAAAGGAATAAACTTAAAAAAAATACAGCAATGGCACCTAAGTTATACGGTGTTTCAAAAATTCATAAAATCGATTATCCATTGAGACCAATATGTTCAATGACAAATTCTCCATCATATGAACTATGTAAATATATAACAGGAATTCTTAGGAAAATTACGGAAAATTCAAAATACAATGTAAAGGATTCTCTTGAATTTAAAGATAGAATTAGGAATATTACATTAGATAATAATGAAAAGTTAATTTCTCCTGATGTAGTTTCATTGTTTCCAAGCATAACAGAAGATTAACTGCCTGTTTTTAGAAAACGTAAGCAAGTGAGTGAGTGAGAAATTATATTGAAAACAAAAACAAATTTTCGTTTTTTATTGTTGTTTTCAATATATTTTCTCACTCACTCACTTGCTTACGTTTTCTAAAAACAGGCAGTTAGCTATAAATATAGTAGAGGAAAAATGGAATATAATAAGGGAACATACGAATATAGAGAAGGATTTATTCCTACGTATTCTTAAATTTTGTAAAATAGATAGTAGATATTTTCAATTAAATAATCAGGTTATAGTCAAATGAAAGGACTTCCTATGGGCTCGCCAGCTTCTCCAATTGTAGCAGATATAGTTATGGAAAAATTATTAGATACATGTGTTGGAAAATTAATTGTAAAACCGAAGATCTTGATAAAGTATGTGGATGATTTATTTTGTATAATTCAGGAATCAGGAATAGAAAAAATGTTAGATATTTTTAATTCATTTCATTTGGACATTAAATTTACAATTGAAAGGGAATCTAATTCAAGACTTTCATATTTAGACACCTTGATAATAAGAAGAGGGAAAAGGATATCAATAGATTGATATCAAAAACCGACATCTTCTGGTAGAATTATTAATTTTTTCTCGAAACATCCAAGGAGGATAATAATTAATACAGGTAAAAAATTTATAGAAAGAGTACTAAAAATAAGTGATTCAGAATTTCATGGAGATAATAAAAGGAAGATTTCAAATATTTTAAATGATAATAGCTTTCCTAAACAATTAATAACAAATTTATTTGTACATTATAATAATTGTAGAATGAATAACAGAAATAGAATAACAGAACAGAACAGAGAATTTATAAATCTGTAACATACATATATACCAAAATTTTCAGAAAGATTGGAAAAATCAAATATATATGATAGTAAAATATATAAAATAGCTAATAAATCTTTTAACACAGTAGGTAAACTATTTACTAAAATGAAGGACAATATAAAGAGGATGGAAATGTCAAATATTGTTTATAAAATACCTTGTAAGGGTAATGATAGTGGACAGTGTAATAAGGTATATTATATAGGTACAACAAAACATAAACTAAAAACTAGGATATCAGGTCATAAATCAGATCAAAAATATAGACATATTTCATCACAAAAAACAGCTTTATCATCCCATTGTGCTAATCTAAACCATTATCCGGATTTTGAAAATACAACGGTTTTAAACACGGACAATAACTACAAACGTAGATTTATGTTAGAAATGTTACAAATCATAAATGTGCCGACGATATCGAGAATTAATTTTAAATCGGACACTGATAATGTTGCACAAAATTATAGACACATAATTTATAAAAATAGAAACGGAATTTAGAAAAATTTATTTATTTTGTAATAGATCAAGTTAGATTTGAAAAATATTTTTTGTATTCAATTGGAAAATTTTTTAATTTGTCATTTTATTATATTGTTAATTTGTTTGTTAAATTGTGTTAAAGAAAAAAACCCTGAAGAAGGCACTCAAAGAAGTGCCGAAATATTGGTAGAATAAAGTTTAAAGTTTTTTATATAAAATTAAAAAAAGACCTCAAGCTTGAAAATTTAGTCATATTATTAATTAAACGATTTTTTTATTTTAAAGTTACCAAACTAACAAAGTTTTAAAAAGGGGGTCGTTCACAGTTGGTAACTGTAACAAATTAACAAACTACCGAGTAACAAATTAACAAGATCGGTGTGAATACCACTAATATTTTTTAATTTGCTTTTATTTTTAATGTTAGTTAAGCGAATAAAGTCTTCGATTGAAATTAATTAAATAATAATAATATTTTTCTTTTATTTCAATAGAATTTTGGGATTCCGATAAAGTTTCGAACGCAGGTGTTGGGCTCCGTTTTAAAATATTTCAGTTTTGTTTACGTATTTATTACAAGTATTTTAAAACGATTTTAAGATTTTCATTTCTGAAATGGCTCTTTATTTAATAGCTGTTTTCTTTTATTATCCCTACTTTTTAATGGCATCTAAATAGGTAACCCGCTAATAATGGTCCCAATCCTGTTAACACTTTTCAAAAATTGTTTCTTTTAATTGAAATTTAAATCTTGAAATCAATGCTCGATTATTTTAAGACGTTGTTGCCAAATAAGCTTAATCGTGTAGACTTTCTGTAGCTCCCAAGTAAAATATTCGAAGGTGGGATGATCTACAATATTATGTTTTATTCGCTTTTCTATACACGTCCAAAGATATTTTCGTAATAAATCGGATTGCGGGACAAGTAGCGCAATTTTTTTTTATCCCAAGTTTGAATATTGCAGCTCATTATTGGTTTGGCGCATATCATGGTAATTTCCACAAGATATGCGCCAAACCAATAATGAGCCGACGATATGTTGTTTTAATTTAAGACAGTGGAAAAGCTTCTTAACGGGAACTGTTCGTCGTGAGATTGTTGTTAAATTTTTTTTTGCATAATGTTTGCGGATGTGAGGGGGGTAATTGATCGACTTTGTCAGTTTTCAATTCTTATAAAGCAATTTTGCTATAAATATTTTTAAAATTGCGCTTACCATGCTCATAGTTTAAGTTCATTACAACTTTTGTTTTGCCTAAAGGCTATTTTGAAGAAGGCTATTCTCTACGACTGCCTACGACTGCCTACGACTTCCTTGGCGACTTCTACTCAATGCCAATTTTCGTCATATCCATGTCCACTTCCTTCTTTAAAATTTCACTTTTAATAGAGATTAAATTTGTTGTTTGCCATTTTGTAAGGGATAGTTAATCGTCAGAAAATAATTAATGATTCTTCGGAGACATCGGTCAATGAAGGATTGGATAGCGCTTATGTCTTTTGTATTATCGTTCCTTGACTCATATCCACAAAAAAGAGTCGATTTCACACATGCATTAAAGATTTTCCGTTTGGTGTTGATTGGGATGTGTGCAGAGCGCCATATGGCATTGAATAGCCCGAAAGTCTGGTTAATTTACTCTATTTTTACTGAAATATAAGAAATGAAACCAAACGATCAAAATGTATTTAATTTTTTTTTTGTTTTTTTTGATTTTTTTTAAAAGTGAGTATGTATTTTAACTCCTTGCTTATCCCGAAATTTAAAAAGATATGAAAAACTGGTGCTTAGTTCAGATTCTTCACCATATGTGACGCGAAAAATAGAAAGGGACCTAAGGGTTTTGCCATTTTAAAGATTTAAATACGTGTATCTTTGGTGTACCATCACTGAGCGTGTTGGTATTGGTCTCATATGAAAGCGACACATCTCAACCTTGTTGGTCAACCCTGAAAACGCACAAAGGTCGTCCCTTCCTCTTGTTTTGTGCAGTTGGTTTTTACTGGTCCCTTTCTCTATGCGCTGGTTTAGTTGAACCTAACTTGGATTGATATGTAGTTTAAACTCAACAGCTGTAAGTACCCTACGTATTACTGCGATTACAATTTTTTTTAGTTGAGTTTCTTATTTTTTCCTTTTATCACGTTTTTTTAAGTCCAACTTTCTCTCGTAAAATTTTGGAGCAACGAATTTTTACAGTTGACAGCGAGTTTGAAGTCTGATCAAATTGGCAAAGTAGAAATTTAACTTTTTATAACTAACATAACACTTTATATATTGGAAAACAAGCTGAACACTTTATTTTGACGCTCACTGTATATGCTGTTTAAAAAATAATAATGTGGCAGCACTACGATAAATGTTCTCAAATTCATATGGCTTGTATTGGCAGCTTAAACGTCCAACTATCAGCGTTTAAAGATGGTTTATATGTTTACTGATTCATAGATTTGCTGGTTTAAACACATTTTAAACCAAAAAGAGAGTTTAACTTGCACTGCTTTATAAAACAGCAGTTCCACTACAAAAAGGATTTCAGCTCTAATCAATTTTTAAAACTAATTTATACATATAAAAAAAAACTGGTTGCAAAGAATTTTCTTGGTTAAGACAGTTTTTTTAACAAAATTTGTGTCAGGAGAACAATTTGTTTAAAACATATGGGTGAATCCACTAGCGTGATTTATTAGAATGAAAAAAATGTTTTTTTTACATTCATAAATAACATTTAGGGCACAGCTGAAGTCGCATTAACGTTATCTTTATTGTGTGGGTTATCTTGACGAAGGGTGACTTTTAAACTACTGACTTTTTTTAAGAGACCCCCCTCATTTTCCCAATTTTTGTTTTTTTTTTTTTGTTTTATTTTATTGAAGTCTCTATTAATTTGGATAAAAGCACTTACCAACATTTTATGCATGGAGAATTTGTATGTTTTTACCGTTGCTATACAAATAAATACCCTCACCCACCAACGCCACGCCACCACCATCAGAGCCACTACTGCTACCCACTCCACTAACCCGGCCAAGAAATGTTGTGGTTCCTTTTCTTGGAAATGTAAATAAATGAAAACTTATCAGCAAAAAAAAAAAATTAAAAAAATACTGTATTAAAACTCCCTGCTCTTAGTAAAATTACAGGAAAACATACCAGCACAATAAATAAGACTCATGCACAATTTACGACCATTTGAATACAATTTTCACTTTTTTTCCACGACTAACCTGCTTGAGGTATTTGCTATTTGTATTGCAGTTGTTGTTGCTGTTGTTATTATTATCATAATCATTTTTATGGTGTCCTTAAGTTGTGTTTTCATTAGAAGGTAACTTAACAATGCATTAATGTATTTTAGTGGCTTAAATGGAAGCATTAAAACCAAAAAAAAAAATAACAAAAATGTTGTCTAACAGTAATAAATTAAATTAAATATTTATTGGCCAAGTCAACGAAGACCCAGTGCAATATTAACATATGCCCGTATCATGATGTTAACCCTTGGCCCTTTTCGCTCCCTTATTAGAAACTTAAATATGAGTCATAAATGTCACAAAGTTTAAGTTTGAATTAGTTTTTTATCTTTTTTTTTTTGCATTCAACATTTTTTCATTTAGATGCATACAATTTGATAAATACGTTGCTGATATTGAAAACTCTTGCTTTCTTTCTTTGGCTGGTTTGCACAAAAATGTTCAAAATATATTGTCGTTTAGTGTTGACAAGGGAAGGGCTTTTCATTGTGTTTGTGTTTCGTTAGCCTTTTTCATTCTATTCATATTAATAGAAAACAATACAACCGAAAAACAGAAACATTTTAAATAAATTCATAAAAGGTGGTATTGAAAAAACCCAAATCAGAATTTATAATATGCAACGAACAATAAAAAAGTAACAAAAAAAAAAAAAAAAAAAAAGAAGTATAAAGCGACAGAAAACTGTTTTAATATAACTAAACGTAAATCAAATTTTATGGCCCATTGTGTCAAACATACTCATATCTCTTTCTTTTTTTTTAACAATTTTTTGTTAACAATTGGCAATATCATTTGGTTACAATAGCAACTGCTCCTAGTCCACCCCTTTCCCCACCGCTTCAGCTTGACATCCAATTTCCGTGTTGTACATATTAAACACAAAAAGCCAGCCTTGTCACCGCTACAATGTATATTAATTTTTACAGATATTTCCATATTTTCTCCTTTTATTTAGCGGGGCAAGCAGACCGCATTATCAGTGTCCTCTTCCTATTTCTCTACGTATATTTCTATGCTTTACAGGCCCTTTGAATGTGTACAAAAGTTTAAGTGTGTTTTTTTCGCTACTTCACAGTGGGGAATATAAAAAAATGAAACAAGGTAACTGTTTATAAATGATTGATCTAAATTTTTTTTGTTTTTTCTCTTTGCCGTACATTAAAAGTCTTACAAACACTTCTCCCTAAATCTCGTGTAAAAAAAATTAAAATTGACAAACATTGATCTCAGGTTTGGTCTTGGATAAAAATTATATGCAAAATTGGTTATTTCGGAATGATCTGGAACTCACGGGAACAGTACATTACGAGAAAAATTCTTAGGCAAACTAAGGCGGCATTTATCTGATGAATTAAGACATGTCTTTTTTTAAATTGTGGAGAAATTCGGTGGAGAAGAGGGAGGTAAGAAAAAATACATGATTTCTGTTTCTTTCTTATTTTCTTTTACAGTCATTTAAAATTTTTTCGATTTTTTAAAACAAAAGTTTGAAAAGATGACAGTTTTTTTTAGTGATTGTGTAGACGGTATTCGTTCGTAACTATTTTCAAGAAAGAGCCGAACATTATATAGTGTTCTGTTCTTCGTTAAAAAACAGAACAATTGCTCTGATACGTTCGACAAACATTTTATTTTAATGTTCTATAATGTTTCTTTTTTTTACATTGATAAAGAAATGAACAAACAAAAAATTTTAGCAACGACCGTTGCACGAACAGCTTGTGTGTATATTGTGTTATGTTTTGTTTGCGTAAAAGTATTTTGCTGGCTTTTTGTTTTTTTTTCGTATGTAAATTTTGTTTTTGTAAAAAATGCTTGGTTTTTTTACTAGCCAAAGGGCGCTAGGCACAGCAGAAACGAATGTACTTAAATGAGCTGAACCGAACACAATGAAGTTTGTGGTTTTAAAAGAAAACCCAAACGGAATTAAATGTTTTCATCGCTTTGTTGAGTTGGATTAGAAAAGTATTATTTTTGTGTTTAAAAGATGACAGACAGGAAAACGTTATTTTTTTAATGATTTTCTACACAAACACTATTTGTGTTTTCCACAAATCTACCGAACCGAACACTAAGGAACGATATTTAGTGTTTATTTCCGAACACTAGTTATAATTTAAATGTAAAAAGCTTTTGGTAGCAACTTTAAAGAAAACTAAAAAAATCATGTTTTAAAAATCATCGTATAAATGCTGCCTAAGAAGTTTAAAAAGTTAGAAAGTAATTATTTCTATTTTGGTTGAAATAACCCACTCAAGCTGCTTTAAAAAATACATATTTTTTAATTTACAAAATCGAATATCTTACACAGAAAGGAATAACTCGTACTAAATTTAAGTTTTTCCCGTTTATTTTTAGTACGAGTTGTACTTAAAAGCTTAATTACGAAATAACAATCCAAAATTAGATAACTTTTGAAAAGCAACCCCGGAATTTTTTAAAACAAGTCTAAAATTCTAAAATAAGTGTATAAAAGCTTGGTCGTGCCACTCTATACGCGTATGTTGTAGAAACTACAACACTACAAAAGAAAGTGAAAAACTGTTTGATTGTTTTGTGTAGAAAAAACAACAACAACGCTACGAGAAAAAACCGTACTTTATTTTCATGTTTAAAAAGTTAAATAAGAGGCAAAAATTACCGAATTTTATTTGATAAAATTATTTAGCTTAATACATTAAATTTGCAAAGTAGAGTGATTACAAAAACCATATTGGGCATGCTGCTAGTGTCTTATAACTGTAAGTTTTAGAAATTTTACATCAGGCACAGTTTAAGATTAAATTTTATCTCTCTTTTATTTCAGTCAATCGCATTTTCGAAATATTTTAAGTACGGTGTACTTGAATAATCAGTACTTAAATCAACGCCAATACGTTTCGTGGAGTGTGGACTGTATATAGGGGTGGATTTGGGCTACAGCTCCAGAATACCAGCCAAGGATCCAAACACCTTGGTATATTCCCCGGACGAAACGCCGATACGTTTCGTGGAGTGTATTGGGTGGCTTCGGGATTCAGCGCTAAAATATCAACCAAGTATCCAAGCAACTTGGTGGTATTATAAAGGCTAAAAAGAGAACTAGAAAAAGGCACTGATATTTAAAACGAAAGAAAAGCACCTTTAACATTAAAAACTTCCATTTATTTATTGCAAAAATACAAAATTTATTACAAAATATCAACTTTCTAAACAATTTAAGTTAAAACGCGAGTATAAAAAAACAGCCGTCCAATATGGCTTTTAAACAACGACTGGACTTGAAAATTTGTAAGTTACATCAATATAAAATACATAAAAAATAAAGAACAATTTAAAATAAAATACATGATGATAGTGGCGCCTCAAGTTGTCAACTACCTTCACACACAATTGACACCAGAGATGGGAGATCCGCTGTCTTCTGTTCAGACGTGAACAGACACCGTTTCGGCTTCATTTAAGTATGGATGGATTGGCTTTTCTTTTCAGTGTATTCACTGTGAAAAATAGTCCATTAGACTTAATTTATTATTTAGTATTAAAGAGAAACAATATATTTCTATGTGTGCACGGATACTTTAACTATATAGTTAAATAATATTTTTAAAAATATATTTTTATTCATATTATTTCCATCGCAACCATATTATGATTGAATAAAAGTGCAGTATTTAATTTCGTTCAGCGACCGATTAAATTCTTATGACTATAACCAGAGAAAATACATATATCATAATATGGTTAATCAATCGATATTATTATTGCAGCGGTAACCAGATTATGGTTAAATAAGTCCTCGATCCAGATTCCTTAACCATATTACGGTTGCCCTTGTTACTATTTATGTGTTTTACATAATTTTGTTGTTATTAACTATAACATGTTTCAAAGCAACCACAATATGGTCGTGGCTTCTTGATGGAGGACTAGTGTAACAATTTTATTTTTTGACGGTGGTAAAAATACGGATAATTAACCATAATATGTTTAAAAATAGTTTTGTTAGAGGTGATCATATAAAGAAATGTTAAATTTGTAATAAGAAGATTGAAGTGCGACCTTTGTAAAATGTGTGTCTTGTATCATTTGTAATCATACAACATCTCTCGGTTTTTCAAATTAAGTCGGGGAAGCGCCCATTCAAATACCCTGTATACCAAATTTAAAGTTCGTTCACAACGTTAACCTTAAATATGAAATTTTATTAAAATCTAATTTTGCATTTAGAAAATTAATTTGATATCCTTTTTTAAATGCACTACTGTACTGTTGTTGTTGTTGTTAGTGGCGTTTACATACCCATTGTCATCATATAGAATATTCATTGCTTTGGTTGGCTGTAAGGATGACTGCAATGGTTGGTTGTGTTATTGTTTCAGTGTTAATGGTCATATATTTCAATTTGCCAAAGTAGGGAACCTTTTAACCACAATACAGGAATTTGTGGTTAAAAGGCCATATGATGAAAATTTTACTAGATATTGCCACCACTTCTGGTATATTTTGCTTTACAACAAATGCAAAGATACACCCACACACACACACAAATGCAAAATACATCCTCTCTCACACACACACAATTCTACATATTGTAAATTTGGTATATGTAAAGTTATTCCCATTTACACATTTTCATATCCTGTCTATAATCACAACTCGCACACAAACACACACACACAATCATACTCTTATAATAAGTTTGAAAAGAAAATTTATTTCTGTAATTATGGCCGAATTACAGTTTGAAATTTTTTTCTCTTTTTTTAATATTTCAGAGAATGAGTGTGTGGTTGAGAGAGAGTGTGTGTGTGATTGTTTTATTATTATTAATATGGATAATATTTTTTTATTAAAGTGGCTGGCCAAAACTGTAATCTGGGGTTCGTAGCAAAGGAAGTTAAATTATATTGTAATTACAGTTTGAAAAGTTTTTCTTCTGTTTCTTCTGCTGCGTTTTCTTATTTTCTTAAGTTGTTTTTGTTATAAATAACTTTAATTAGTTGCTGTATATTTAAAACTTTTTCTATTTTACTTTTATGAGTTTAATCGATTAAAAGGGTTTGATAAAACAAAATATATGGATATATTATTTATGAAGTGGGCCTTTAAAACTTTTCAAACTAGAATGACAGCTTTTTCCAATAACTAGAGGCCTGGGTATGGCATAGATTTTATTTTGAGTATACATATATTGTTGATTGTGGTTCTTTCTTTAAGAAACATTTATAACACTGCATTACAAATTTTAAGTTTGGAAAAGTACAAAGACCGCCACATGCCTAGATAAGTTAATTGGGACCTCCTGAACACGAAAAACGCTGTAATTTTTTTTCCTACATAAGTACAGTTTTTTAGATAACGGTACTTCTGTGTTTTTCGGTGTATGGTCCCACTCAAACCCTTGTGGAGCCCAACCAAAAAGTCCAATCGAAATAAATGGCATATCGTTGGAAAGTTAATTGAATGTCTTTTCTGTCGATATGCTGAAAATGTCTATCTGATAAGAAATGGCTGAGTAATGGCACCTCAAATTTAAAAATTTGCCTATTTTTTACGTCATTTTTTTAAATTTTAATTTTTATTTCGTTTTTTTTTTCTACGTTATATTAAATATGTGGAATGTTTTGTTTTTTAACCAAATAGTATATTTGATTACCAACATTTAAAGCGTAATTTGAAAAAAATCGGATGAAAAATAAAGTTTTTATTGAGGATTTTGTGGAACGTCAATATTTTAATCTCATATAAAATTCCGTTTTTTTTAAATCCATCAGTTTTAACGATGAAAAAAACGAAATAAAAATGAAAATTGAAAAAAAACGTAAAAAATAGGCAAATTTTGAACTTTGAGGTGTCATTACTCAGCCATTTATTATCAGATAGAAATTTGAGTGGGACCATACACCGAAAAACACAAAAGTACCGTTATCTAAAAAACTGTACTTAGGGAAAAAAATTACAGCGTTTTTTGTGTTCAGGAGGTCTCAATTAACTTATCTAAGCATGTGGCGTTCTTGGTATTTTTTGGCTGTAAACCAGTGTAATTAATTTTTAATTATTTTTTTTAAGTTTTTGTTAGGCAAAGTTAAATTTTTGTTAAAAAATCACAAATTTCGCCTCTTTTTACATTCCTCTTAAATAATTTCTAAAAATTTCTATTGCGTTTGTAATTTTATTGTTGTAATTTACTAACTATTGAGTAACAATATGATATCATTATACCTTTCACCACAGTTGGAAGGGGGTATATATCGTCATATTAAATACAAACGGACGTAACTACACTTTTTATTTTTTGTACAGGAGAAGCAAAAAACTTTACAAAATCAATAACAACAAGGTGTAATTGGCGTTTGAATTTCGTTAATAAAATCGCCATTTTTGAAAGTAGGAATCTAAAATTTTGCACGAGCATGTATTTTGATAAAACGAACCATAATCGATAAAAAACTAAATTTCGAAATTTTGTGTAGTTACGTCCATTTGCATTTAATATGACGATATATGCTTGCCATTCCGCTTGTAATTTCAAACACTTTACATGAAGCGACTTGTCACTTTAACTTGGCGCTGTCCTAGGAGGGGGCTAATTGGCACCTTTTTGATATTTTATATCAGGTCGCTGAAATAACCTTAAAAGACACATTAAATTTCGGATAAAATAGTGCCAGTCACAAATATTATCTAAATGAACATGTTTAGTGTTAGTTCAAACAATGTAGTATTATTTCAATAAAACAAGTCCTAGAACTTAAATCAAGAACCAAATTTCAGAAAGTCCCAAAAAAAATGTGTCACACCACCGTTGAGGACTGTGCTGTACTTCATTACTTTCTCTACCTTTTTGTTCTTCATATACCAGTTCAATGGTTTGTTTTCCTTTCACTGGCCTTGAGTTCTTACTTGTTGAACTTATTCTATTTTTACAAGTCCCCGTACCAGTCCGTTGGAACAATTGATACATATTTCCCGCAGGGATGTAACAGAACCAGATATCATCTACCATCTACCGCAAAAAATCTAGTCACATGACTTGTTTTGTGTCAATTACCTTCTTTCTAGGAGTAACTACACTTTAAGCACATTATTACCAGTGATATATCTTGCTTTCATCTATCACAATTCGTTTCTTTTTATTATAATACATATTGTGTTCACTGGTCACGGTATAAATGCTTTTACAACAATTGAAACAAATTTCCCACAGGGAAGGTGATGTATAAGTTGGTATTTTAGACAGATATGGGTAGATTTACATGGACACCAGCCTTATAGCCTTATCTCATGGTGGTCAAACTACCACAACAATACGTTTATCAACTGCCACTATGTGCGAGCCCCACCAACACGCACGGGTATCAATGTTTAGCAGCTGGAGCTATCTAACCTCTGCTGCTTTACGAATAGCCAGCAGCAATCTGTTGAATAGCAACAGTATCTAAAGATATCCGTTTGCAGACCAAAAATCCCCAAAGTGGGCGAAAAATCCGCTCTCAAATCTTGCCTCTTTAAGATCACAAATATACAAAAATATCCTTTCAAGGGCTTAAATAGTAGACCGGCTCCGTGCCCCCGGGGGCTACTGACTCCCATAGTATCAGATAGGATCTTTGCCCAGGCACGATTTTAAAAGGATCCTACAATTTTAAATTCTACCAAATTGCAGATATTGGCTGCACCTGATTGCCATAAATGATGTAAAACCATAAGGTGGAATGTCTTTAAAGTACTTCCCTTCATACAGTTAATCCAATTTCTTAAGACCTAGAAAAGGATTTTTGTTTCCAAAGTAGCTAAATTTACACATTTATTCTGTATTCAATGCCACTCCCCTAAAATGTTCGAAAAATAATTTAATTAAGTACAGTTAAAAGTATTTTGGTCTGGTGGATAGCAAAAGCACTGCAATACCGATTGACTGTGATTCATCATAAACGGCTGTATTGTAAAAAGTTTGGCTTGTAAACATTTATATTGCATTTATCTTCTAGTTCACATCGGCAAGCGGATTTGTGTGTCCTTTATTATCTTAAAATTCTAATTCAAATTTTGAGCCCAAAAATATTTTAAGTAGGCCACGTAAACACAAGATTGAAAATAAAGTTTTTTGTTCTCAAAATTATTGTTTTATTAACTTTAAAATCGGCTTGGAATTTCTAACTTTTGTCCTTATAATTATTTTTAATGAAAAACCAAGTAACAACTAAGTCATCCTTATTACCAGCATCAAGAACACAAATAAAATATTACAAAGACTTGTTAACTTAAAATACAATTTTCATCTTTCAAAGTCATCTAATTATTTACTTGGGTGTATAAAAAAAGGAAGTTGGTTCCATAAAGGAAACACATTTCAATCGTGGCAACGATGAGAGGAAGCATTTGTGTAAATTCATTATAATTAAAGAAGATTTGTCATCAATTTTTCTCTCTGACTTTGCTAAATTTGTAGTAAAATCTAAATTATTACATTTATTACTCTACATTTAACATGGTCATGTTTCAGCAGAGTCGTTGCCACATTTTTCTTCTGCCACTCCATAAAGTTGTTTTCCTTTTTTTTTTTTGCTAATGCAGCTACTGTGTAAGAAATGTGTGTGTCAGTGTCTGTGTCACTATTGGCCTTATAAAAGTAACAATTTGTTAGAGGTGTTGCAATCATAACTCACGTTCAGTCCGGTTATTTAATTCTTGTAACTTGGCAAACACGTAGGATGCATTTATAACAACGACAAATTGTCAATGTCCGCCAAAGCACCGCACCCGCCATCCGCGGACCATCAGCTTTTTTTTTGTTTTGAATTTTTTCTTTTACTCTCTTTAAGCCACCAAACCCTCAAGCCTTTAGCTTTATTTTACAACATACAAACACACATACATGTAGAAGCCATTGCGACATGTATTAAACACCCTGCAGGAAATTTCACTAGTGAATCTGTACTGATTCACTATTGACACAGTCACTAGTACTAGTGACTTATTATACCCCTGGCAATGTTACTTACAGTAGACATTTAACATGTGCGTGTCATTGGAAATCTACTACTGACGTTGGTACTACTGACAAGGTAGTTTCTTTGGGAACATATGTAGACATTGGAACCAGAGAATCGCTAGTACATTTAAATAAAAGTAGTCTACACTTTTTGTAAGAAAATCTTTTTTTTTATTATTTTTTCAACTTTTATAGGAATTTTACTTCTCAGTTGTTACTGATAAAATATTTTTCGTATTAACGCCAAATATAGTGGCAAATTTAATGTAGTGTAGACACTTCGTTGACAATGTGACCAATATAGTCGACAAAACTGGTGACTTGGAGACACTTGCACCCAGGTTTCCTTCAGGGCACTAAAACATTCATTCTAGATGTGTATTTGTAGGTTTCGACCATACAAAAACATTAATGTAACGAACATTTTGTACATTTGTGTACTTGTTTTTTCTGTATTACAAAATAGCCAAACCAAAACATGTTCGTTGGGTTGAATGTGTTTCTGATGTTTTTTTTTTTTTTTTGAGTCAGAGTTTTAAAGGGGCCTAATCATGGATTTAATATGAATGGAATTGAAATGGTCAGCTATTGGTGATTGCCTGAAGCAAAAAGTGAGATTAAAAATCGTAATTTATTTTAATTGCACTGAAGTTCATTTATTTTAACGATGAATATTTTGAATTTTTGTGGAAAATAGAAAAAATTTGGTAAGTGTTCAAAAGATTGGAAGCCATGAAATAGAGTGTAATTAAAATATGAAAGCGCTTTTGGAAATGCACCAATGATTTCTAACTAGAAATTAAAATTACAAATAAAAAAATGTGCGTAGCAAAGAATGAGCTACATGGTTTAAGACTTTCATATTTTGTTTTTCTGTCTCTTCTTTTGTAAACATTTCTAACTTTTGAATAATTATTTTCCATGTCTTTTGAGTTTTTCACTATTTTAGATAACGTTGAAAGCACAAAGCGTACAGAGATGAAAAAAGTGACGTATGAAAAGTGCCTAAATCATGGAAAGGCAGCTTTCGGAAAAAGAGAAAGAAAAGTTTTTTTGGTAGTGAAGTGGCAATGTGTAAAAACAGTGCGCTACTATCAACACAAATTGTGTAATCAAAACAAAAAATGCAAAAAGGGCAGCTTTCGAAGAAAAAGACAGCAAAAATACAATATTTTCTGTCTCGTGACGCCTCTGTGTGCTCTGTGGTTGAAAGTCCAATATTATATTTTTTTGCAATTTCGCTTCTTTTTATACCGCTTTGTACAAGGCGAATTGACTAGAAGGTGGGGTCAAGTCAACATGTGGTGTTTTTTTTTCGGTGGTAGACTTGTCAAAGTTTGTATACAAACTAGTTTTGTATGTAAACAAACCTGTTTTTTTTTTACTAGCAATATTTTTGACAACCCGACCACAGAAGCATTGTAGTTGTAGAGTTGACCTCACCTTCTAGTCAATTCGCCATGGTTTTGTATTTCTTTTAAAAGTATAACTTTTGTTTTTATTGGCAAAAAACACAAAGCTTCTCATGAGTACCAGCTCACTCATCTAAAACTAAAAGTAAAAAAAAACTTTGTTCTTGTTGTAAAAATGTCAGAAAACAGCGTTGTCCATGCAAACTACATAAATTCTGTGTTGCCGTTGGAAGTTTCTTATATACATTCTTTTTCTATACATTTTGTGGTTTTGGTGTTTAAGAAAAATGTTCTTTAATCAGTTTTTTTCTTATAAGCGTTTTTCTTATATGAAACCTTTTTTGTTAGAAAAATCACTTAAAAGACATGGTGTTTTTGAAAATGTTTCTTAAAAGCGTTTTGTTCTTATATGAGATGTTCTTATATCCGATAAATACTGTAATAAGCTTTGAAATATCATATTCTTGTGGTGGCTTATCATATTTTACATAACTTTTTGCAAAATTTTGGGTGCAATTTCATTTCACGAGGTCTTAAATCTCGTGAATATAGAGCCTAGTTAAAATCGCTTGTTCGCGAAAAAAATCCTTTGCCAAATTTATACCTTACCAAAGCCATAAAGACTATATGCGGTAAACCACAAGGTTGGATGGTTTTCCAAAATGGCCTAACAACTTTCCAAAATCGTCCGTAATGGACCACCATTGATGATAAAAACATCTGTCATTAAAAAAAAATATGCGTTAATTATCCTCTTCAGCGATATACCGCAACAAACCGTACATTTATATTGTGTTCTGTGGTTCCTTAAAAAAAACAAAGGGCCACAAAAAACAGTACGGTGTTACAACTTAAGTAGGGGTAATAGTCGTTGTGTTCTAGCTCAATCCTGTAGTTTTGCTTGTTGACGTAGCCATATAATAGGAAATGGCAATAAGCATCAGTATATAATTGTGCAAACACTGGACAAGGAAAAAATAATTATTAAAAAAGTTATGAAGGATTTAAAAGATCTAGCCCATTCTGCGCGTCAATATGAAATACCATTTAAATAATATGAAAAGATTTGCTTTAAAAATTACGTTCGCGAAATATCACGCATTTTATGATCCAAGAAATTAGTTTTGTCCCATTTTTGTTAAATTTGATCCCGAAATAAACAGAAAAAAATTAAAATGAATTAAATTTTATTTTATTTAACCTTTATTTATTTAATTTTAATATAATTTATTAAGCTTGAGGTTTTTCTTTTTTTATATAAAAAATTTTTTATAACATTTATTTTATAACTCCAATATTTCGATACAGCAATGTGTATCATCGTCAGGGAAATAATTAAACAATTGTTTATAAATGTTATAAAAAATTTTTTATATAAAAAAAGAAAAACCTCAAGCTTAATAAATTATATTAAAATTAAAATGAATTAAAATAATTAATTAAATATTTTTGATATTTATAACTTTTTCTGCAATATGTTGCTGATGTATGTTAGTTAACGTTGATATAAGTTAAAAGCCTTCTGGAGGTCTGACTTTCTCTACATAGTCCGATCCTTCTCTTCCAACCCCGGTCTCGTCAACTCATTGGCCCTTTCATTACCGGTGGTGTTACAGTGAACGGGTACCCAGCATAGCCTCACTACATGGTTAGGTTAGGTTAAGAAGGGTTATGCGCCGAAGGGCACACTTCTACTCGGAGACCAATATGGTCCATTGTGAATCCCTTCAATTAAGAGAAAAAAGAAAAGCCAGTAAAGAAAATAAGTATGAGATGGATAGAATCAAGAAAGATAGAAAGTTAGTAAGTTATAGGATTTCGCGTAGAACTATTGCCCTCTCTAAAGTCCCCTCAACAGAAACAACCGCACTATTTCCTTGACAAACCCCAGTAGATCAGCCGGACTACATCCAGCGATGCACGCCAGTTCGTCGTGAAACCTATCTCCTAGCCACTTCTGCCTGAGACCCTGCATCCTGGTACAATGGCACAGTACATGCTCGATCGTCTCCAGCTCCTATGAATCATCGCATAATCTGCAGAAGTCCGGTATGGCGTTGTCCCATCTGCCCGCAAAAGCCCTAGCAGGGCAATGACGCGTCAAGAACCCTATAAGCGTTCTAAGACTACCCCTATCCAATCCCAGTAGAACCCTGGTTGCCCCCGCGTCCAATCTTGGTCATAGTGCCCTGGACACCCTGCAAACCGTTCTGTTCCCCCAGGATCGGTTAACGTCATCACGGAATTTCTCCCGTAGCACCCCATAGTAGTAACATAGGGGGGGCTTAACCCCTCTGTCCATTACCGCTAACTCCAGATTCGAACCCCCTCTCGCGAGTTCGTCAACCACCTCATTTCCATCAACCATGCAGTGTCCAGATACCCAACACAGCATTACATTGAATGCCTCCATGAATTCACCAAGAGCATTCCTACACCGAGCGACCAGGCACGATCGCACCGTATAATTTGACAATGCCCTCCTCCGTCGCCCTCCAGATCGCTAGGATCTCAGCTTAGAAGACACTGCACTCATCGGGGAGTCTGAACGACCTTTTCACCTCGGTGTCCGCGATATATACACCGGCACCAGTGCCGGTTTCCATCTTGAATCCATCCGTAAATACTGCCCACCCCTCAAACAGTCCATTGGATCCACTCCAAATTTTCCTATCCGGGAACTCCATTGGTGGTGTTGCACCGAAGTCCAGGGTCATAGTATTATGATCCGAAATTCGCTCGAGAATAATATCCTGATCAAGCAGACCCATCTCGTACAAAATTCTCGTATGATCATCCCGCCTAGGTCTAACTAAAGAAGACTTGTAAAGTCTAAATAAGTTCCTAGCTGCCACACTCCTCACATAATGCTCAATAGGGGATAGATATAGTAGGATGTCCAGCGCTGCCTGAGGAGTGCTTCTCCTTGCACCTGTAATGGCCAAGAGATGCATTTCTTCTAACCTTGCTGAGCATCTTCCTATAGCTATCCATTCCCAACGCACCCCACCAACAGTGCATCCACAGGTAAGTATAGGCCTAACAACCGAAGTGTAAATCCAGTTTACCATATCCGGCCTCAGACCCCAGTTCTTACCAATGGAGTTCCTGCATGTGTAGTATGCATTGAGTCCCCTTCTCATCCTCTCCTGAGTATTTCTCTTCCAAGACAGTTTGCAGTCCAGAAAGTTACCCAAGTTCTTTGCTCCTTCCGATAGAGGCAACTCGATGCCATCTAGCACTGGCCCCCTAAATCCCTCTATCCTATACCTTCTGGTAAATAGCACCAGCTCAGTCTTCTCAGGGTTAACACACAGTCCCCTATCCTTTGCCCATGCCGAGAGTTCGCCTAGCATCACCTGCATAATTTCCCCAAACGTGGACAGAAATTTTCCATGACCAGCAGAACTATGTCGTCCGCATAGGCAACAACTTTCCTGCCCATGGAATCAAATGATACTCCCCTAAGATTTCTCTTAAATATCTCCTACAGCCATCCACTAGCCTGGAATTCACAAAATAGCCCATCAAGACCTTAGTAGCCCCTGGCTCTCAACATATCGCTCATTTGCTGAGTTATGACGAACTCAAGAAAAGAAATCTTGGAGTCAGTGATGCAAAATTGTTCGCTATGTTTTTCTTTATATTGTGTTAAAAATTCATTTTGATATCCTTTATACTTTCCCCGTTTGAAGAGTAAGCAAATAAAAAATTTAAGACAGGTTTTCTCGAAATGTATTTTATTTAAATTATGACAATCTGGCGGCTTTAGTTATTCAAGTGGTACTCCAAAGTGGGCATTTGGCCAAAGTCTAACATTTATTTTATTTAAAACTTGGGTGCTTGATAGTCTTTTTGTGGACTAATTTATGTTTATGTTATGTAGTAATGAATGATGCGACCATAACTTCTTTTATCTTTATATTTGCATTTATGATTTATATTTGTTAAACACTCATTTGAGTTGTCGCAAAATTTCCTGCCGACTAAAACAAAGTCAATTCTACTTTACGTCGGCATAAAAGCGCCGTAGAAAGCTTGTTTCGTTTAAGTCGACTTTAATTATCGCGGTGAGCGTTTTAAAATTTTTTACTGAACCTTAAAGTTGAGTGTTAAGTGCAAATTGTTTTCTTCCTCTTCGCCAACTTGGCCTAATCTAATTTTAACCATGCTTAACAGCGAGTACATTTAACTAATCTTCTTTATTATTCAAATTGAATTCATTCTTTGATTTTAATTCCTTTTAAATTTATGATCTTGGCCCCCTAATAAGTTTCTAGCAAAGTCTTTGGTAAGTTGGTTTGCTCTTTTTTTATTTCCATATTTTAAGGAAAGAATTCAAATTAATCTTTTGCACAACTACATTATGTTTCCTGTCATTTTTGTTTCGCACATTATTTGTGCAACACCCAAACCTACGCCCATTCCAACTCGAAACGCTAAACGTCCGATGCTTCACACCCACAAGACATTGTGGCACAATATAAATCTAACAAAACGGAATATAAAGAACGAATAAATGAATGAATGCAAGAACGAAAACAAAAAGAAAAAGCGATTTCAAAATTGCAAAAATTACCGGAAACGGATATGCTTGAATGCGACAATTGTACTGTGGCATAACTAGATTAAAGGCCAGTGAGTGACTACAACTTTTTTTTTAATTTTTTATTTTGTGCTTTTACTTGCTCGCTTAATGGCTGACTGGCTGACTGGGTAACTTCCATTCATTTATTTATTCTTTCCTTCTTGCAACAAACGATGAATTTATAATAATCAAATGCAAAGTAGAGAGAATTTATTAAAGGCAACAACTCTATTAGTTAAATAAGAAATTTACCTAGTAAATTAAACATTCACAATATGTTTTTAGCTTTTTATAAAGTTTTGTTGTTTACTTTATTTTTTTTTTTTTTTTTTAATTTTGTTGAAAAGGGTTTTTGAAAATGTTAAATTGCTTTAAGACATTTTAATTTTCTTTTTTGTTCGAGCTGTTATATTTTACTGTATATCCTATAAATGTTTTAGAGAAGAGTAACTTGATATGAAAATCTTGAAATTTTTGTTGAACATTACTCAAGAGTTTGCCACTTGTTTATTTGTTTAATGTTTAAACTTGTAAGTGCTCGTCTAAAATGCACTCATACTCGCACTTTTCTGCCACCTGCCTGTGTTGTTAGTTTTTCTTTTGCAAGATTTATATTCAGATTCAGTTACACCAACCAACAACATCAACAACTCATAAACTTGTGCACTTATCAACACACTTATAACCCAACAAACATTTGGCAGAAGCATTTATCAATTCTGTTAATATTAACTAGATTTAAGTTAAAGACTTTACATTTGCAGCTGAGATGCGTTTAAGGAAAATGAGCTTTTAGAAAAAAAAAACAAAGAAAGCTGTAGCAAAAATTGTTTTCTTCACAGATTCCTTTTGACTTAGTTTTGAAATGGCATTTCTATTTTTTAATGTCTGCTGGGTTATTGAATTTATAACATGCAAATACTTACCCCATTGCACTCACTAAAATACACACAGAGAATTTGTAAACGAAGTGCTCTCTTTTCGCCATGGGTAAATACCACTGCAGCAGCATCAACTACAATGACGGACAGTGGGATCTTGGCAAAAAAAACCTATTTTTCGACCACTTAATTTCAAGAATCCTACAATTCAGTTTTGCAGAAAAATGTTAGAGAAGAAATGTGCAATTATAGTTTTTTTAGAAAAATTGTATTTTATTTAAAAAAACAAAATTCAAGTAAAATCCCTGCAAGGGTGCAAGCAAAAATAATACCATTAAAATTAAACCTATTAAAAAAAAATCGATTAAATTAAAATAAGAACATTTTGGGAATATCGAAATCACAGAAAATATAAAAAATGATTTCAATTAAAAAATTTGTGATATTAATTAAAAAATTGATTAAATTTGCAGCATTATAAAAATTAATAGTATCAATTAAATATTTTTTTTAATCTAAAACATAATCTGCTGAAATGTTGTTGAAATAAGTAAACGCTTAATTCACTTGATTAAATTTTTGATTAAAATTAATGAATTTTAGTTTTGATTTATGGTTTAAATGAAAAAATTTTTAATTTAATATTAAAAAAGTTATAAGAAAACGTAAAATTTACTTGGTTAAATTTTTGATTAAAACTGATTTTATAATTGATTAATGGTTAATTTATCGAGATTTTGTTCTGTGTAAGAGCTGGGATTATGTTTTCGTTCATTAAAAAAACTTTTTCAAAAATGTCTCTAGAACAGGAAGAAAACTAAAAATTGCTGGTAAAGGTAACGAAACTTGTCATCAATTTTTGCAAAAAACTACTGACTTCTTTAAGACCCGTCCATTAAATTCGAATGAAAATGCGTTTTAAATATTGAAATTTCCATTCAAATTGTATTATAACTTCAATCGATATCTTTTTTTTTTTTTATTATCAATTCTTTATTCATAAAGTGTTTACAATATGTTATTGCCTCTGCGTCTTGAAGACATTTTAGAGGCGAATTGGCAAATAAAAATTATATAAACTTAAGTATATATAAAAAAATTTAAAAAATTATAAAAAATAAAAAAGAGATATTAAAATACTTAGCAGAATATAATAATATTTGTATTTAAGACGGTGACATAAAAGGATCACGAGTTTCATCATCATCATCTGTATCTTCAACTGCTAATGGCGGCTGCAGAATAGATCTATGTTTTTGGAACTTGTTTGTTGTGGCTTCCAAACACATATTATCTACTTCCTCCTCAAATCTAATTAATCTTGGTTTAGAAATTTCGCTTCGTTTCACATAAACTCTACCACTATTGGTGTACTCAGATTGATATGACTTTATGTAAAGTTTTAGCATGTCTAAAAAGATTTAAAGTTTCTTTACTAAGACAATCGTTCACATAAACTGATTTTGTTTCTTCTTTTTCTTTCAATTTTGGTTTTGCTGACATTAGTTTTTGTTTAGATTTTTTCGAATCAAATTTGACAATAATATATTGTTTAGCGACATTACCTTAATAGTGTCGTTGATGACAATATTGTTGACACTATCTACGATTTAGTCGCCGATAGGTTAGTGACAATTAGGGATTAAACGAACACCGATACCGATATATTGGCGATACTTCAGATTTGCCGATATATCCAGAATAAGGGAAACGGGTAAATGGCTATACCTCGAGGATATATTTACTAAAATCTCTTAGGGTCTTGATGGGCTGTGAATTCCAACTAGTGAATTCGAGGGCCTTGATGGGCTGTGAATTCCAAACTAATTAAATGACCGATGAGTTTGGAAGACTGCGCTCGAAAATAGGGGATACTGGATGTGTGGAGACAGTCAGACCTTCAATAGGGTTTTGATTAATAAGGGAATGGGTTCTGAACTAAACATATCGTCGACATAATATGCAAACCTGCTAACTTCCAATAACTTTTAATGGAAACAACAAACTTTTTATATTTCATATGCGCAGCTTGAGAGAAAACATAAAAATATACATAGTTGGTTTAACACACTTTAAGACTCAATTTGAAGAAAAACTACATGCTGGTCGACGAGGTGTATCTTTCTCTTCCACACGGCATTACTTAAAAAGTGGACTTAGCCGGTTTGAGTATTGAGCCTACGATATGGCAATGTAGTCAGCAGGAACATTTATTTTTTGTGTTTCTTGTCCTATCAATTCACGTTTTCCAATTGCACAATTGAAACACAGCCGCGAATAACGTTACAAGTTACAAAATAATTATATTTAACAGGCAGGATTATTTATTTTTTAACTGTTTTTTATTATCAAAAATATTGATAATAAAACACAGAAAAAATTAAAAATTGTCTCTAATCACCAAATTTATTCCAAATTCAGAGAATCAAGCAACCCATTTGTTGATTTTGCTCCTATTACCACAATGATTATATTGATTATTTAAAGTTGTAAAAATTTCATATTTTGAATATTTATTTTTTCAATAAATGATATTTTTAATTTTAATTAAAGAAATAATCAAAAAAAACTATGCCGTTTCGAACAATGTGTTGATTGATTTTGACAATTTCCTACAACAATTTCACAAGTTTAAATTATTTTATTTTAAACGAAATAATTTTTTGTTATTTGATTATTATTTTAATTCAAAATTTATTTCAAAACAACTAAAATGTTAATTAAATCAAAATTATATTTTTTTTTTTTTTTTTTTTTTTTCATATTTTATTTATTGAATCTTTTCTTAACTGAAATTGACAATAAGTTTTTCAAATCTTAAAATTCTAAATTATTTTATGAGGTAACGTGCCAATGCAAGTTACCAATTAGATGTGAGAGGAGGTAATGCATTGTTTATTATAGTGTTGCCAGATCTAGCGTGTCTTTTCTTTTTAGACGCCTATGTCCATCGCTAGAAAGTAAGTTTTGAGCTAAGGAATTTGGATGCACTAACAGCTTATTAACATATTTAATACAGCTCTCCCGAGCTACTGTGATGACGGTAGAAATACTTAAGTCCTTGTGAAGGTTAGCATTCCTTACGTACCAGGGAGCTCCAGTAATAATTCTCAAAATCTTCGATTGTCTTCTTTGAAGTTTTTCAATATTTGTAGCGCATGCTGTTCCCCAGAGTTGGATTCCATAGGACCAAATTGGTTTTATTATTGTGTTGTATATAAGGACTTTATATTCCAAATTAAGGGTGGATCTAGAGTTTAAGAGCCACATTAGTTGAACGGTCTTTAATTTGATTTGAGTTATTTTTGCTTCAATGTGTCTGCTCCACGTGAGTCGCCGATCTAGGTGTATTCCTAGGTATTTAACATGATTCTGTTGAGGAATTTGTACGTTATTAATTTTAATTGGGGTGCAGTCATGTTTTCTGAGGGTAAATGTAATGTGGGCACATTTAACGGGATTGACATTAATTTTCCATTTGTCAAGCCAGATTTGAAGTTCGTTAATGTGATTTTGCAATAGCTTTGATGCTTCTACTGGGCAAGAATGGGTACTTATAATGGCAGTATCATCGGCAAATGTAAATGTTTGGGTTTTCACGTGAGTTGGCATATCTGCAGTATACAAGACATATAAGAAAGGACCAAGAATACTGCCTTGGGGTACACCAGCTTTTACAGAACAGGATCTGGATATAGTATCTTTTACTTTGATTGTAAATGACCGATTTGACAAGTAATTTTTAAGAAGTAAGTGTGTACTAGGTGGTAAAATGCAAGAGATTTTAGATATAAGCCCTTCGTGCCACACTTTGTCGAAGGCTTGAGCTATATCAATGAATAGAGCCGAACAATATTGCTTTGCTTCGAAAGTTTGTCTTATTAGTGTGACAATTCGGTGCACTTGTTCTATTGTGTTGTGACTTTTGCGGAATCCAAACTGATGCTGAGGAATGATACGATGTTCGTTGGCATAAGGAATAATAAGGCTTAGAAGTAGTTTTTCATATAATTTTGATAATATTGACAGCAAGCTAATTGGTCTATATGATGTCGTTTGTGTTAAGTCTTTGCCAGGTTTCGGGATCATAATTATTTGTGATTTTTTCCAGGTTGTGGGGAAGTGCCCTGTTCGATTTATACCGTTGAATATGTATATAAGTACTTTTAACGCACATTCGGGCAGTTCTTGGATCATTTTAGCAGTAATTTTGTCATGGCCGGCAGATTTTTTGACTTTTAGCTCTTTAATGGTTAGTTTTAATTCTGGGAGTCTAAAATGAATTGGGTTAAGTGGATAATTGCATATTGATTGTAACTCACAATCAGTGCTAGAAGAAACATTGGGCGTGACAACTTTTTCGAGATGGTTTGCAAATGCATCGGCTTTTTCTGGGTTACTTCTGGCCCATTTTCCGTTTGGTAGTCGAATTGGTGATTCTAATGTTGTGGGGCATTTTAATTGTTTTGTTGTTTGCCACAGGCTATAATTTGTTCCATCGGTTGGGTCCAAATTTGATAGTTGCATATTAAGAAATGCTTCTCGTGACTCTTTTAATGCCGCACGAAGAGCTTTTGTACAGGTTGCCAGTTGTTGCTTTAAAGGGGGAGATCTGTAGGTTTGCCACTGCCTCCGGATGTCTCTTTTATGTTTTAGTAGGTCATCGATGTTTCTCGAATAAAAACTTGATGAAGTCTTGTTCCGCGTCCCTTTAACAGGTGTAGCAATTTTGGCGGCAGACTGCAAGATTTCAGTAAACTGATTTACAGCTGAGTCGATCTCATCATTACTTTTTAATCGAACATTTTGAGGTAAATGTGAGCTAACATACTTTTTATATTTAAGCCAATTTGTGTTTTTATTTGGGAAATTAAATTTCGGATTGGGAAGTTGATTAATGTTGTTTATGTTTATTATAACCGGGGAGTGATCAGAAGATAATTCGAAAGACGGACTAGCTGTTATTTGCTCACGTTTTATGTTTTTAGTGACTCCAAAGTCTATTAAGTCTGGGATTTTTTGCAAATCTGTAGGCCAGTAAGTAGGGTGGCCAGAGGATATTGTATCCAGTTTTGCGGTAAAGACTGCCTTTAATAATTGTCTACCCTTTGGAGAGATAAGTCTGGAGCCCCAGTGGGTATGTTTAGCATTAAAGTCGCCTGCTACAATAAATCTAGCACCTAGTGTAGAGAAGAAATCAAGGAACTGTTCTTCTGAGACCGAAAATCTTGGCGGGCAATAAATAGACGAGATGTTTATTTTGTATGAAGGACTATCAAATCATATTGAGGTAGCTTGCATATATTCTTTTGAGTAACATTGGAGAGGATAATGTTTAATGCTTGATCTGACGATAACAGCTGTGCCCCCAAAGCCTCTACCGCTCGGGTGTTTGGTGTCATAAACTTTGTAACCTTTGATTCTAAAACAATTTTTTGAAGTGAAGTGTGTTTCTGAGACTAGCATTATATCTATTGAGTTCAGATGTAGAAAAGTTTCTAACTCGTTTTTATGTTGGCTTAAGCCGTTAGCGTTCCAATGACATATTGATATGGAATTCATTTTTTAGATAGGGTTTCAATAAGAATAGACTGATTTCTCATCATTTCTTGCAACATGCCAGTCATTCTGTCCATGAAAGTATACATTGACTGCACTAAGTTTTTTAAAGAATCCTCTATGGATGAATGTTGTTGTTGTTGGGGTTCAGGGTTTTGTTGTTGTTGAGGTTCTAAGTTTTGTACGACTTGGGAATATGATCGCATATTTGTAAAATTTTGAGGAGTATAATTATTATTGCTGGCAGTAGCATTTAAGTTATTACGTCTGTTTGAGGCTATGTTTGCTCTCTGAGAAGGTCTCTGTCTCATTTGGATAAAGATTGGACAACCTCAATAATTTGCAGTGTGATTATTTCCACAGTTACTGCATTTTTTTACATTGGGGTCATTTTTTGGATTTGTGCACTCTTTGGTACTGTGGAGACAACCGCATATAACGCAGACGGTGGGTAGCTTACAATAAGTTTTTGTGTGTCCGTACTCCTGACAATTTTGACATTGTACGGGGTCTTTTCGTTTGTGTGGGGCTTCTACAGTTATTCTGTGATGCAAAAGATAACGCAATGAATAGATAGGATGAGGTTCATTCTTATTATACATATGCCTGTCAAATGCAATTTCCACTCTGAAAAGTGGTTGAGGGATTTTGTTTCTGTTTTTTATATTTTGAACGGACTTGACTTCATAGCCAGCAGAAATGATAGCTTCTTTAACTTCGTTAATAGACGCGGAACTTTCAATGCCTTTTATGACAACAATCAGTCCTTTTACACTTTTTAGTTTGTAAGTATAGTAGTTTTTATTATTTTTATCGAAATCATCAATGACTATTCTGAAATGTTTTTCTGTGTACACTTGCACTTTGGTTTCCTGGATGTTACCCCTGCGCATAGACACAACATGGAAAGTATTAGAACCGATTAAGGTTGAAAGGTCATTAATCAATAGATTATTACATTGCTCACGAACATAGATCGGTGGTGGCTTATATTCCTTCGTAGGTAAATCAGTGGTATCATCATTTTCTTCATTGTCGAGTATAGAAAATCGATTTGACGATGTTTCTACTTGCGTTTTTGTTTGTTTTGATGCTGGTGCATTTTTCTTAGACGCGGGACTGCGTTTTCTTTTCAAAATATCAAAGTAGCGATCGATCCCGGTTTGAACGGGACCTTTCGGAGGGATTTTATCATTCCCAGTTTTTTGTGTTGAAGGGGAAGATGGCATCCCTTCACACAAAATTAAGAGCTTTCAGATTGAGAGAAACTTCAATCGAAAGCTCAGAGTATTAAAAGGTGCTTTTGTAAAAAAGCTTTTTGTTTACGAAACGATGTGGTATGTTTAGTGTATGACCAACACAGAATATTCTGATCATAAGCAGAGCAAAAGGTTTTTGTTGTTATTTACCTTTATTTAATTTTTGTGGAGTCTCACTGATTAAAGAACAAATAAGATGATCAAAGTGGACGAAGATAAGTCTCACCTTATAATTTTTTATAATTATCCCCAATTGTTGTTGAAAAATAAACACTTCTCCGATGTTCCGGGTTATTTCTTTTTCTCACAATTGCAATTATAATCAGTAGTGGATTTTTTTGTTTTGTTTTTAATTAGATTTTTAAATATTTTTTCTTTCAACAAAAAAATAATTGATTCAATTATCACATTAATTAAATTTAAATACTTTTTAAATAATTTTTTAAATTGATAAACAACTACTTATAATTTTTTCTGTGAAGCAAAACATTTAATTTTAAATTACATACAAATTTGAAGTTTTTTTTTGTAGAGGACAACGTAAGCGACCATTGCATGCATTTTGTCGTCAAAGTGGTTCGAAACACGACAAAATGCATGCAATGGTCGCCTAAGTTGTCCTCAATAAAGTCTAATTGAAGACAAGATGAGCGACAATTGCATGCATTTTGTCGTCAGTGTGGTTTGAAACACGACAAAATGCATGCAATGCTTACTTACGTTGTCCTCAATAAATTATTATTCAAGACAAATTAAAAAAAAAAATGTCTCCAAAAAAGTCGTAAATACGATTTTTAACACGACAATAAACACGTTTTCTTACTTAAGTTCTCGCCATCAATGTTATATAGGCGACAAATTCAAAAATGTTCGGAAGACATCGTTGACGACATTTGCATCAATGACCATTTGGCCAACTGGGGTATTATGCATTTGTGCTGATGTGTGTAACGCCTTAAAATATTGGTCCTAGACCCACCTTAAAGTATACCGATCTTCTTAGAATCACTTTCTGAGTCGAACTAACGATGTCCGTCCGGCAGGCAGGCTGGCTGGCTGGCTGTCCATGTAACCTTGTGCGCAAAATACAGGTCGCAATTTTGAAGACAATTTGATGAAATTTGGGTCATAGGTTCTTATTGGCACAAGGACCAAGCCTATTGAAAATGGTCCGAATCGTAGGACCACGGGGGAAGATAGGGGGAAATTTCTTTCTCTCAGAAACTATCAAACCGATTTTAATGAAGTTTAAAATATATATAGAACTATATCTTTATGGACACAAAAGGGATGTATTTTTTAAAAAATAGGACCATGAGGGGAGATAGGGCCAATTTCTGCCTCTCAAACCGATTTTAATGAAATTTAAAACATAGATAGATCCATATCTATATGGAAACATTAGCTATACAGTTGTTCAAAAATAGGACCAAAAGGGGAGGTAGGGGGCAATTTCTGCCTCTCACAAACTTTCAAACCGATTTTCATGAAGTTTATAAACATAGATTAATCTATATTTATATGGACACATAAGCATGATGTGTTTTTAAATACTGTGGTGTAGGGTATCATATGGTCGGGCTTGACCGACTCTACTTTCTTACTTGTCATTTTTAGTTTTGTTTGAGGTATTTTTCCTTTTAATAAAAAAAGCTTCTTCAACATCATCTTCTTTTAAGTCTGCGCCAACATCTTTTGCAATTTCTAACAAGGTATCAACAGCGGTTAATCCTTCCCTTGCTTCAATTCCACTAATAAGACAGTTATTTTTAACTCTTTCATCATTCAATAGCTTAACTGAATCTCTCAAATTGTTTACTTCATTCTTTAATAAACGATTTTCTCTTTGTACAACTTTAATTTTCTTTTTATTTTCAGCCATCCCTCTTACAATAGGTGCGTTTGAGTACTTTTACAGTAAAATGCGGTAAATGAGTAAACTAAAAAATTTTCTCTCACAAAAAGCTGTTGTCCAAAAAACTACGCGAACACAAAATTTGAAAAAAAAATTCTTAAAATAAAGGCAACAGCTGATGGCAAATAATTGAAGTGTTGAAAAACATTGACACTTTTGACTACTTAACTCGTTTTCCTATCGGTACTCGATTAAACACGAACATTTTTGGAAAATACAAACAAACTATTTTATGTAATCTTTCATATTTGTTTTTTATTTTATTCGATTTTCCTAATTTGTAGCGGGTAAAATTATTTAAAAAACTTGAATAATTTTTTTGCTATTGATTACTTAAGTACCCAAATACTTCACACTTTTACAACTCTAAAAAATTAACATAACAAAAAAAAAATTCAAAAGTTTGTATTTAGCCAAATAAATGCTTCACAAACAAGTTTAATTAATTTATATTTATTCACTTTTTGGTTTTGGTTTAATATTTATTTCAACTTTTCTTTTATTTAACAATTTTTCCACAATTTGTAGGCTTTTTATTTGTTACTTTCGTTTGTTTACCTTTTGAAACATATGTTTTTTTGATTTACTAAATTTTACTGCAAACATTTCTGCAGTAAAATTTTGTAAATAGGTACTCAGTCAAGAACTGTCACTTTTCGCTCTCAATTTATGTTCTCATTTACTGCACTTTGTGTACTCGAACGCAATTTCGTAAAATGTAGTAAAGTTTAGTAAAAAATAGTAAAAACTTTTGTGTTCTCGAACGCAACTAATCTCATCAAATTGTTTTGACATGAATGTTATTGTTTCTTGTAACGAAGATAGCTGATCCAACTTTTTTAATTGTTTTAGTTGTTGTTTTATTTCAACTAATTCTTCTTTTACTATTCCATCACATTCCTTACAAGCATTACATATAAATTCTTCACCCTCGTTTCTTAATAAATATTCAAATTGGCGTTTATTTAAGTTTGTACATAATGCGTGGTAACATTTACCACCATTTCACATTGGCCACATCAAAGTTTTGCATTTTGTATGCTGCGACGGCCTTTTCCAGACATACCTTTATTTATTATTTTAATCTTTTCACCTTGCTTTATAAAAAAAACAACAATAAGCTTTTGTTTAAACGAAATAAACTATTGTTTTTTTATAAAATAATATAATTCTCAAGTAGACGATCAAATGTTGACGTTTGCGTGGAAGGGTTGCCAATTGAGTTTTGAACGCCGTAATTTGCCGCCAGTTTTTTTTAATATTCTTTATATAAAAAAAAGTATGCATTTACTTCAGGATCAACCAAATTTATTTAATTATTGATACACATAGAAAAAAATCAAGTTAAAAACCTAGAAAACAAGGTTGATTTAAATTTTTTCGGTGGTGATTTTGCTTCATACGTTTTTCATGTTAATTCAACCTGATTTTACAACAACTACAAACAACATTTTTTTCTTTTGAAATAACTTTAATTCATGTTAATTTAACATTGCAGTAAAGTTAGAGCAAAATGTAATTTATATTGAAATAACAATCGGAATCACGTTGAATGAAAGTTATTTCAAGTTGAAACAACGTGAATTTCATGTAGAATCAAATTGGTTTGAGTGTGTTTTAACAGTGTGAAGAAGCTTCAGAGACAACATATGCATTTATTTAAGAATAATTCAAACACTTACCCAGTAACACATGCTTCACTTATTTTGTATTCTCCTTTGTTAACAGAAGCATCAGCAGAATCGCCCGATATGGTTTACGTCATCATTCTACTTTGAAAACTTGATGTACTATTTAACTTAATAATTTTAATTAAAAGAATACGGGAATTGTCTTCTTTTTATAACATATATTAAAATGAAAATAAAAAATGTACATACTTAAGTATGTATGCATGTTAATTTAACAAGATAAACTTTTGATTTTAATGTGGATTTATTTATATTTTAATATTTTTTTTTTTATTTTTTTAACAGTGAATAATATTAAATAAACGTAATTTAAGGTTATTTTTCATTTAAAATTAATATGAAATAATGATAAATTTAAGTAAGGGCATACTTTTGCTGAAATTTACTATGATTCTCAATCAACATTTTTCCATGTTAATTTTACATTTGTTTTTTTTTTCTGTGTGTAAAAGTTTAAAAACGAGTACCGTATTAAACGCAATTTTCCATTCAACGAATCGGCCAGTCATTACATCGTTTGTTTAACCGAGATACCACTGTAATTATAAAAATTAGCCCGCTAGCAGCTTCAAATGAAGAACTGTTTTAAGAAATAACTTATTGCAATGAAGAAATTAAATTATTACTTTCAGAAAAGCTACAAATTCGATACTAACTTAAGATCAAGTGGAAGATGTTTAAAAAGTAATTTCGAAGCACTTCCTTAATCATTTTAATGCGAGATGACATAAGTGTCACGTAAACAAATAAGAATTTGTCTGCGACCTTGTACTGGGTGCTAATGTGATCAAAGCTTAAGAAGACTTTGAAATCGTTTCCAAATAAAACAGTGGTTCAAAACCTACGGTCTGGCAAGGCTGCCAGCTATTAAATATCTGGCATGTGAAGTGCCATTTTTTAATTTAAAGTTGTGCCCACTCGTAAAACTGCTCTGAGTGGAGAAGCAGCTCGCGCTTTTTGTCATTATTTCATAAGGGCAAACAGGTCGTTTTTGTTTGTCTGCTTTTGTTGCGTTTTGCGTTGTCACCCCGCATTGGTTAGTGTTTCGGCGTCGTATAACTGTACCGAGTTACAGTTTTTGCGGTATCTGCATTAACTATATGCAATCGTTTTTAACCTCAATTTGAGGTTTTGTCTGGTGGAGAACCATTAATAACTCATGTGACTGGTGGAGAACCAATATAACTCAGACGTTTTACTGGTGGAGTACCAAGGAAATAACTCAGATGTTTTACTGTGGAGACAAGATATACTCTGGAGCTTATTCTGGAAGCTCTTCGCCTTCCTATACGAAGGTCTAGGTCGATCGAGGACTTGTGGATGAGGCTCCAACAAACCGTGTGATACCCTGGCAATATAACTCTAGATAGTTAGCCAAAAATTTTTAGTGTTTAAGCAAAGTCAAAAAAAAAAAAAAAAATTAAGTTGTGCCATTAACGTTTAAACTACCACAAAAGTTTCAACTGCTGTAACAAATGTAGAGGTGGTCATTTAAATGACTTTGTATGTCGAAAGTAATGGCAAATCCAAGCATTATAATAAAATAAAACTTTTATCGAAATTAAAGCTTTATGTGTGTTTATTAAACTTTACTTTTGAAACCGAAAAATTAATAATCCGTTATTACAAACAATAACTTGGTTTATCGCAAATATTGTTCGTTCAAAAATATGGTGGACATGAATATTTTAAGCCGGTCAGCGTCCATTAATACTTATACATGGAAAGGACATCAGCGAGAAGCAATGAATACAAGAGTTTCCACAAACATTGACTTTTTTCGTTGATTACTAGTTTCATCAGGCTCTTCTTAACTTTTTTTTAAAGGTACGAGCCATCTTTTCAAACAGGATTGGGAATATGGCGATGTAGTAAAAGAAATCAGAGATGTAGAAAAACTACCAGTCTCTCGATTTGGACCGAGCATTGCGTTCGCTTAACTAACATTTAAAACAAAAACAATTTTTAAAATTTAGGCAAGCAAAGTCTACGCTCGAAATAAAGGGACAGACAGTAAATTAAGTTTTTTGTCGATTGATAAACAACAAATCTTATCCATATTTGGTAACCGTGGTCGATTTGGATAAAACTTGGCATACATCTCTTTTTTTGCTAAAAACTTGGAGAGGAAAACTTTTATGCGAAAAATTACTTTGATTTGTATGGCCGGCGGGCGTGGCCGATTTTGATAAATTTCCATTTTTTTTATTAAGTCAATATGCCAACATTGAATGATCTAGATTCTAGAACCACTACTTATAGCGTTTGCACGAAAATGTATAAAGCCATCCCACTGTGCGAGGTGCGAACGAACATTACTCCGTTATTTTGTAAAAACGAAATGGTTCTTCTAACAACAAACAACTGCAACAACAGCAATATAAAAAGTAGTACTATTAGAAGAGTAAAAAGAGAAAAAAAAAATATGAAACAAAACATCTTGAGCTTTATTTTAGAAAAAAGAAAACATTAAGCGAAGAGTGTCCGCTTCACAGAATAGGTACACAGAACTGTAAAAAGTGACGTGTGAAAAAGGCCCAAATCAGTTGCGAGGGCAGCTTTCGAAGAAAGAGACAGAAAGCTTTTTTTGGTAGTGAAGTGGCAAGGTGTAAAAACAGGCCGCAACAATCAACACAAATGGCGTGATCAAAACAAAAATAACAAAACACAAACCACGTTAAACAAATGCATTAGATTTGTCGTTGTTTTTTGTGCAAAAAAAAATGTATTTAGTAATATTGTTTTGTTTTATAATGTTATTTACTTACTTAAATATTTTTTACTCGTGTTGTTGTGAACTTAAAAGTTAATTTTTACAACAGTTTTGTAAATAAATCTTAACTAAATAAATTTGTGTTCATTGTATTGCGGCATAGAAGATGATGAAAAGAGAAATGCAAAAGGGCAGCTTTCTTTGAAAGAGACAAAAAAAAACGCAAAATCTTCCGTCTCGTGACAGTTCTGTGTATTCTGTGGTCCGCTTCAAATAGGAGTAAGTCTCACCAACTATACGCACACACACACAAACAAGCAAACAAAATGACTACTAGAATCGTGGAGTCAACTGAATGAATTAATGTAAAATTTAAAAGCAAGAAGGCAGGCAACATAGAAAAAGCTATTGCTGCAACAACACCAACAACCTAAACTTTGCCTTAATTTCTACTTCAGAGCACTAGTAGCCCGGCTATGCGGGAGTGTAATTGTGTATGTGTGTTTGTGCGTGTGGAATTGTGTTTGTGTTGTTGTAAGTTAAAATAAACTTCCGATTTGATTTAAAAGCCATTTTATAATTGAAGCATTTTTGCCAGCAGGACCTTAAGCAAAATCTATGTTGTTTTTTATTTTTTTTTTATTCTAAATTCAACAAACTCCCCCTGAATTTATTTCTGTTTACTTTAGAGGAAGTAAAAAAGACAGAACAAAAAATATAAATTAAGAAATGAAAGGCAAATGAACAAACCTCTACAATTAATGGAAGTTTAGTAGCCATAAAATATTATGAAATAGGGAAAGAACCTTAAAAATTAAAAATTAAATTTATACGCAACTTAATACAAAATAAAATCTCTGCAAATAAATTGGGAGTGTTTTCGGCAGAACCGAAATTCGGATACCCTATATCTCATTGTTGATATTTAAAAGTCTAAGGCCCGTTTTTACAACTTACCGATAGCTTAAAGTAGACTTTAAACGGCCTTATAAAAACTGTTCCATTATTAAAACTTTACTTTAACCAAAAGTGAGCGATAAAGTAAATTAAGGTCCATCCTACCTGGTTGGTAAAAGTAAAGTTGCTATAATGGAACACGTTTTATACGTCCGATAAAATCCTACCTTTAGCTATCGGTAAGTTGTGAAAATGGGCCTAAATAGTTCCTTCTACACTTTAAACCTGTTTTTGAAATTAAAATAAAAATATTCATTTGGAAATTTTTATTGAAAACAAAAACAAATTTGAATATTTTTTTGTTGTTGTTGCATTGTAAATTCTTAAACGAAAATTTGTATTATCAAAATAAAAACAGGTAGTAAAATTAACTTTTATGTCAACGAATCTAGATAAAATATCATTTGAATGCTTTTATCAAAGATTTGCAACATTTAAATCTTAAGAAAGAACCCTGTTCTAAAAAAGTAAGAAAATATAGCCACTCAAGCCCGACCATATTGTTTTCTTAGCCACAGTTACGAGCATTTGGTTTTTTCCCAAAGAGTGAATCAATTTAGCGAGGGACCAACCTCCGGTCCATATGATATATTCCAAGTCCGTGAATGTTAAATTTAATTTTGTAAGTTCAATAAAATAAACAAAATCATAAAGTACAAACTGAAAAACAAAAAAGTATCAAAAATTCTCCCCTTACAATTTCTCAATCAATCTGGACTCTGCATGTTCAACTTTATGTTTCTAGGTTCAGTGTTAATAAAAATTGAAAAAATACTTGTTTAAGAACGAAAAAGTACCAAAAAAAATCCCTCTTATAGTTTTCCATTCACTCAGGACCTTGCGTGTTGAATTTTATGTTCCTAAGTCTGTGTTCATACGGCTCATATCTTATTGACATGATTGCTACTTTATAGGCGAGAGGGACGAGGGGAAAAGAAACTTTACGTTTTGCTTTCTTATTTGTTGTTTAATTTTGTTTTTGTTTTCAATATCAAAAAGCACACATGCATACGCACGTCGACAACATGACATGAATCATTTGATCGACAAGTCATGTTCAAAGAAGAAAAAGGAAGAATCTTGTCAATAAGACATAAGCCGTATGAACTCAGACTAAAGGTACATTCAGACTGATTAAATATTTGGTAGAAAACATCAAATATATTATTACCAAAATATTTTGAGTGTCAAAATAAAAGCAGATTTTTAGCAAGTAAAAGTATTTGCTATCAAACAAATATTTGTCTAATGTGAACATAGTGTGTACACAAAAAATCAAATATTTTAGTGATTTTTGAGCAAACATTTATTTGATATTACAAAAAACTTGTAAGAGCAAACAACGACAAATAGTTTTAGCCATGTTCCCGATAGAGGCAACTTTTCCTGTAAGTTTTCTGATTATTTAAAGTTTTTAAGATTTTTAATAATTTCCGCTAATTTAGCAATTTTTATCGAATTTTTACAATTCCTAAAAGTTTTAGTCACTTTTAATAAATTATACGCCTTGTTTGAAATATTAAAATTGTTCGCGAGTTTTCGCTATTTTTGCAACAAAAAAATAAGCGAAAATAAAAAAATTCCCAGTTGTGGAACGGAAAAGTACCAAAAATCTCCCATTTACAGATACTTATTCACTCAGGATCATACATGCTTAAATTTATGTTTGTTGGTCTAATTTTAACGATAATTCAAAAAGTAAAAGCTAAAGAATAAACAAGTACGTTTATGTCAATGAATAGAGAAAAAGGTTTTGGCAAAAAAGTACTACAAATAGTAGTGATTTTCACTTCTTAAACATATGAATTTCGTAAAAGTACCAAATAGATATTTGTATATTTAGATAAGCTACGAATTTGGTTTAATTTTAATTTCTATGTTTATTGGATTAAAATAAAGATGGGGTGACCCAGAAATAATACGCTCGCCACTATTGTGGTGTGGGTATAAACAGGGTGTTTGCAATAGTCGAAGACTTAAATTATATAAATCAAATCAAAGATTTTGTTGTTAAATATCGTTAATATGAGGTTTATTCGTAATCGAATTTTACCCTTCTTATAAATATCGTGATAAATTCAGCTTTTAGTGAAATTTAGATGAGATTAAAAACTACCACATCCTCTGCGGTATCCTTCTCCCCATCTTCTATTCTGTCCTTTTATTTTACTAAGCAACAACATAAAACAGCAAACTTTCAAGTATTTAAACATTGAATATTTTACACCTTAATTTTAATATTTAAAGGCAAGTACCAAAAAAAAAAAAAAAATTAGCTCAATTTATATTCATTAGTGTGTTGAAGCTAAATCTCTTCTCCCTCTCCAACCAGGCACACAATTCCTTCATGATATATTTTGATTAAGCTTCTTTTTATCTTTAACAAATTTTTTTTTAGCATCTTTCTTCCCATGCGTCGAATTCATCTCTTTTTTTCTTTTTCTTCTCATGCCATTAAAATAATTGAAAACTTTCAGTTCTTTACCGCGATTTGGCAATAAATTTGTCACTGACTGAAAATCAAAATGAAATGCCAGACGTTTCATCATTTTAGTAATGATTATGATGACGTTGCTAATACGATGTTGAATAACTTCTTTACCGGAATAACAATATTTTGTAGGGGGAATGGAAAAAAAAATAAAACTACACACAAAAACATAAGGAGTGTTTAACGGGCTGCTTCATACATAAGTATTTGTAGAGATGTGTGTGTGTGTGTGTGTAAAGATTTCCCCCCAAAAAATTAGTGTATAGGAAATTGAGAATGATTAAGGGTTGGTTATGATACTTATCCATATTTATAAATTACTTTTTGTACTCATATGTCAATGTGTGTAAACACTGTCACATACACACGTAAACACAATTACATACATACTTACATATGTGTAAAATTGTATGTCTATTAAAAGCAGCTCATCCTAAAAACCAATTGCTAAACTTTTTTTCTTTCTCTATCAATTTTTTTTACATGTTGGTTGATGGTTGTTTGTGCATTTATTTTTGTTACAGAGTTTACTTTAATGATTTCACTAAAAATTTAAAAGGTAGTCCAGATCAAGCATTTTATGTATCAAAATTTTATATTGAATCCTAAAAATGTCGTAAGTGAAAAACTTTAAAAGTTTAAAAGCTTTTATTTGAAAACTTCTGAAATGTGAAGAGAAGGACAGCAACAACCTTTTGTGACAAAAATGTGTTTGATTCAGAATGTGGAATGCAACAAAAAATGTTTAAACCACTTAAGATAACTTTTATTATAAAATAAGACTTGAAATTCTTTATTGAATCCGGTACCCATGTTCTGTAACTTAAGTGAGAACTTATCGCGTCGAAAAGACGTGAAACAAAATATTCCATCGTTTCTCTAAAAGTGAGAAAAAACTGTGTCTGTAACTCATGCCGAAAACTATCAAAAGAGATTACGTCGTTACGTTATAAATGCCATAACATTACACTCGAAGCCGATGTGACATTGCAGACGGCGACCAAAAATTACTGAAATTGAACATTTTTCAACGACGGCGACGAAAATACAACCGTCGGCTATACCAAATAATGTAAAGTGCGACTTTAATGTGTGTTGCTTCCAAAAGCGCTTTGAAAACATTTATGTATTTTATAAAAACCCTAAAAGCAAAATAATTTAACAATGAAAAAATGTCCCAAAAACAAAATATTATTAGTATTATTTGCATTTTTAATTGTTTTTTGGTGTTAAAATTTTTTCTCGCTCTATTTATATTCGTGAGTTTTTTTGACAGCGGGAACTTTTCTCACCAAAATGTTACAGACACACTGTTTCTGTAAATTGGCGAGTAATTTCCTTACGTGTCAGTTTGTACTCGCAAAAAAAAGTTACAGACACAGTTTAGTGAGAAAAAGAGCTGTTTCTTTCCATATATGGCATTTTTGTTTCATTTCACACATTTCAATCGAAAAGTTTCTCGTCGCGAGAGTTACAGCACATGGGCACAGAATTATTAAAATTAAAATTAACAACTTGGGGGCTAATTCTGACAGTCGTGATCGAATACTTTTTCAATTCGAAAGCAATTTTATTTCAAATTCTTTCAGTCGATACTTTACGAATCGAAACTATTTTTTCAGTGTTGTAAAAACTTAAATAAATGCTTTACAACACGAAAAAGAATTCGATCACGACTGTCGGAATTAGCCTCCTGAAACGGATTTTAAGTCAGACTCGGTTTTAATTATAATTTTTTATTTTGCTTGAGGGAACATTAATAGCTTTATAGCCGAAGGTCGTGCAAATAAGCAATTAAACGCAAAAACGGCGAAATGAAAATCTGCTCTTAATCTACCCATACACGAGTTTAATGCGCATGTGATTTGTTGGCTTATTTAAATCATGATAACCTTAAACGTCGACAAGCAAACATTAATTGTAAAGCGCTGGAATTGATCTCTTAATAAGCCCCGGGGTTGAAGGGATCATCTTGAGGATATTTTATCTTTTTGTGTTACATCCTACGGAGCATAATCGGGTGCATTCAATGCCTAAGACTCTGCAAAAATCCAAAATCGACAGATCTCAAGTGAAATTCACGATTTCTTGCGACCGAGACCAGACCAAATATCTTATTTGGTACCACTTGACTGAGAAGCACCCGCTGGTGCGGCACCGGATAGATTAATATTGGTTGAGGGCTATGTTGGCATGCTTCTTGCGGAAAATATTTTCTGTTTTTCAGGGAGATTGCCTTTACGGAAGTAGCGCCTGACCGTTGACAGGATAGTTTCGGAGATCACTTGGTGGTTGTGGCTTATAATCAAAGGTCACGGGAAGGGGCACACCGTAAATCCCACTTAAGGGCTGATTTTTTACAACTTTTGGGAAAGGTCGGCCTGAGGGAGGATCTTCCCTAGGTGCCGTTGCTTTACAACAGACGCTGTTGGTATTTTTCCAAAAGCAGCGCAGGTTAGATAGCTCCAGCTCCTAACAAAGGGGCGATTTAATCTTGCTTGATTTTGCACTTGAATTGCTACGTGGATGTGATGGTTCCTCTCACACCTGTGGTGCGATTCACTAACTTTTAACGATCCGACAATCGTAATATTTGTCGACATTTATATTCGCTTGCAGTAACGATAGTGTGATTCTGTAATTTTTTTTAACGATAGTACACAGCTGTTTTTTTTGTAACATCTCTGTCTACAAAATGTTAAAAAAAAAAACGAAAAGCACAAAAGAGAATAAAATAAAAACATATGAAATTGTTCTTAACCCCCCTTATTACACATATTTTTTCATTTAAAATGCACTGAAAAAGGTCTGGCCAGACTCATAAGTAAGACGAAGGGTTAATTTGTGGTTTTATATTTTTTTTTTGTGAATTTTACATTTAGAATTTTATTTTTGTTCTTAATTTGCTTTCTTTTTGCAAATTTTAAATTTATTATTTTGTTTTTGTTCATACATATACATATGAATATATCTTTGTATGTATGTAAGCTATTTTAAACATAAAAAACATTTTATCGATAAAATAAACACAAACTAAATTATTGTCGCTAAGATAACGACAAAAAAATTGCTTAAAGTAACAGCTGACTTTAAACGACAGCGAATATCGTTAAAAATTTTACAGAATAGCATATTCGATAAATTTTCGTTACACTTATTTTAACGATTCGATTATCGTTATAAAATTTAGTGAATCGCACTACTGGGGGTGGTTGGTAAACACATATAGTGTTTTCTTTTCTACAAAAATATGTGACATTTTTTAAAAAAAAAAATGCAATTTGGTGTGTGTTTCTTAAAAATTTTGCTTGTTTTATTCTAAAAAACTTAAAAAATTTTTAAGAAACAGACACTAAATTGCATTTCTTTTAAATTAAAATGTCACATTTTTTGTAGAAAAGAAAACACCAATAGTTTGTCAACAATGTGGTTCAGATGGCAGGGTGGCAGGTGCTCATGTAATTCATTTCAACAACTGATGACTTGATAGTTTATTTTTGTAAGCCTATCTCAGACTTCTCACTTCGTAACATTTTCTTAATTTACATCTCAAGCTTGCTCTAGTTCCATACTTCTTTATATATATTTATTTTGTTTTTTCTATAAATTTGATCAAAAACCAGGGTTTAAAAAACTGCAGGCGAAACCAAAAACTGTCGAACAAAAAATAAAAATTTGTGTACAGTTTTTCGATTTTTGAGTTGGTTTGACGGCGACTGTTTACATTAAATGAATCAGAAATAAAAGAATAAGTTTTTTTGGCCACTGACAAATTAAGAAGTGGAAGAAATGGCAGTTTTTCTACTTTGACCTTTTAAACGCTGTTAAAAACTGCCTGCTAATTGCTGCAGAATTTTCAGTTACTTGTGATTTGTGCCCAATTTACTTGTAACAACAGTTAGAGCACAGATAAAGCAGTTAAGGCATTTTTTTATGACATCCTTATAAAGAAGTTTCCCTGATTGGTTTTGGTAATGATTGGTCTTTCGTCAAGGTGGAAAGCCCTCTAATTGCTTTTCGCTTAGGTATAGCCAAAAGTGATTTCTTTACCGAACTTCCCAAGAAGCTCACTTCAAGAGTGAGAAGGCGAACGCTTACTGAGTAACCTAAATGACACGATAACACCGTTGAAATTCATTAGCCGCATGAAGTCTAGCCTGCTCAGAGGCTGTTGGCAGCCCCAACACTGGGATCGTACATGGAGTTCCAATCAGTCACCCATCCTTAATGCCGACGATTGCAGAAACCACAACAAATAAATTGTGGCCCTTTACTCCTTATAGGAACCAAAGGACATTAAATAAATAACATTGATTAATAAAGTCCAATTTGAAGAATCGGGACAGGCATTTTTAATATCCACCTAAACCAATCTAAAACAATGAACTCTTTTAAGGCCCTGGCCAGAGTGAACTGTGTATTTATACAAAAACGTATGTTTAGATTGGTTGGTGGGGAAGTTTGTCTTTTGAATTATTAATGAATGTTGTTTTCTATGAATAAAAATATTTTTTGGGGGAGCCTGCAATCTGTAGTAAATCATTCAATTTTTAGCAGCCACCAAAAAAGTTTTCATATTTTTATTGGAAGTCTTTGCTTTTTTTATTAGTTTTTTTTGTTTGATTTTTCCCAAATTCTTTTTCATACTTTTTTATTTAATATCCATGATCGATGATTGGCTTCTTTTTTTGATTTTGTTTGTTGCTTCTACGAAATAAAAAAAACCCGGGAAATCCAAATGTCTATAGGCAACAGACAGCAACGCACAACAGCATACCAACAGCAGAAGCAGCATCATTTTTATTTTCATCCAACAAACAACAAAAAAAAAAAAAGGATAGAAATAAGTTGGCTAATTTTTATACAAATTCATATTGCCTTTATCAATGATTATTCATTTTTTTCCTTTCATATTTTATTTCCCTGGTTTTAATATTTTCTTTATGGTTTTTTTATATTTTGCCTTCTACCACTGCATGAAGAAGAAGTCTAAAATATGAATATGTCTATTATTAAGTAGAACTTGTCATTATGTATTTAAAAAACAATTTAAAATTTTTCAATAAAATTATTTTCATGCATAACTTTGAAACTTTCTTTCTTACTTTCTCCCTTGAGCATCTCGCTCTGCTGTACCTTCATTTATGCATGCACTACTCTATGAAATGTACATACATACCTACGAAGGACAATAATGTGTGTGTGTGTGACAGAGAGCGGGTGTGTCCCAAAAACATTTATAAACAAATCAACGAAGCAAATGTTCTCTAGAGAATGTTTTTTATTAAATTTGTCAATACCCTACATTCTAACAAGGTTGGTAGATTCAATGGTACTTTTTATAAAACTCTTGAAAGGGAAATTTTGCTCTAGATCAGTGTTAAACAACACAAAACTAAAAGATTGAATGTGCGAAGAACCAGACACAGAGTCAGCATTTTATAGTGTGAGTGCATCGACGTAACACAAGCCAATTTTTGTTGTCTATGCAGGAATATTTTTGATTTATTAGTTCTGAGGGCAGTTAAAATTTGTCCCTTGATTTCGACTGATTTCAAATTCTAAGATTTAACAGTTTCGAATTTTGCTTTCATATATCAATTCAAAACAGGCCTAAATGGTTATATTTCCTAGAAGATCATCAGTAGAATTTTCAATACTTCTATTATCAGCATGTATCATTTTTTTAATAAGTTTCAAACATTGTGATTATTTGGGTTTTTTATTATTTTGGTAATAAAAACAAAGAACTTGAAAAAGGAACTTTTTATTTTTTTTAACGTAACTTCATCACATAACAATTTAAAGTAATTTTACTAGTTTTATTGCTATAATTAAATTTAACTACTGCTCCAAAAATGTTCTTTAGAATTATTTAGTTTTGTAATTTTCAATTAAGAAATACAAATACAAAATGGACCTACATTATTGGTCCACAAACGTAGTTTTTGAAGTAGTATTAGAAAAGTTCTAGATGGGATTCTACCCGATGTATGGGTAAAACTAGGGATGCCAATCCCGAAATCAGCAAATCCCGAATCCCGGGATTTAAATTTTGTAATAATTACAGAAGAAAATTAATAAAGGAAAAAAATGTCTTTCGAAATGCACAAAACATTTCACTGGTGCACCAAATTCGACATTACAACTTTACTCTTCACAGGGTTAGAATTATAAAAGTGTTGTACGAGAGTATGCTTATGCATGTACAAATTTCGACTTAAAAGCCTTTAGTTAGCAATAAAAAGCACTGCTAAGCTATCCATACTACTTGCCATTCTTGTTGTTTGTATTCATTGCTGTAATTCAGCGCGAATTAATAATAGCAAGTAAAAATTTGCGGCAAAAAACTGTGTGTGTATAGCTGCTGTTAGATGTCTTCATAGCTGTATTTTAAATAATAAAAATATCGATATATATATATTTTTCCAATCGATATTTTCGATATTTTAAGACTATCGATAATATCGATAGTCAATCGATAGTTTCCCAGCACTAATAGGAACTACGGCAATTTATGTAGCGATTTTACAAAATTAAGAAGTGTATTTTAAACCAGTGTTCGAAAATAAACAGTACATTATTTAGCGTTCGGCTCTCACACCGAAGAACGATATCTATTTTTTTAGTCTTTGTGTAAACATACACAAACCTTAATACCGTTCGTAACTATTTTCAAGAAAGAACCGAACATTATATAATGTTCGGTTCTTCGTTAAAAAACAGAACAATTGTGGCTGTAGGAAATATCGCCCAAAGAAAAATCGCCCAAAAAAAAAAATGAAAAATCGCCCAAAAAAATTGGATGTAAAATTGGGCCTGATTTCATATGAAAAATGGCCCAAAATTTTTGGGCTATTTATCGTTATTGTTGGGTGATTTTTCGTTTTTTAAATTTGGGTGATTTTTCATAATGAAAATGTTGTATGAAAAATGGCCCAAAAAAAATGGGCTATTTTTAAAATTCTGCCATAATCTTACATAGCAGAGAAAACCATGTTTTATTATGGTTGCAAACAACAAAACTATTTTTCAAGAAACTAATTTAACCATTATATGGTTGTCGGCGACAATGATTTGGTTAAATTAAACATAATATCGGTAGAATTTTTTTAAAAATGGTTTTGTAGCTTTTTTCTCTGGGTGTATATATTAAATATATACATATATATCGAAAATAAGGATTTTCTCTTCTATGGTATAACATATACTGGCTTCGCTAACTAAAGCTTCTCTGTATCGCCGGCCTTCGGCCGGGCGCAAGGATTTTCTCCTCTATGGTATAACAAAGACCGGCTTCGCTAACTAAAGCTTCTCTGTATAGCCGGCCTTCGGCCGGGCGCAAGGATTTTCTCCTCTATGGTATAACAAACACCGGCTTCGCTAACTAAAGCTTCTCTGCGTAGTCGGCCTTGTTCGGAAACAAGGCAGTTTTTCGAAGCTTTACTTAGCGAAACCGGTTTTTGTTAGACCATAAAGGAGAAAATCCTTGCGCCCGGCCGAAGGCCGGCTATACAGAGAAGCTTTAGTTAGCGAAGCCGGTCTTTGTTGTACCATAGAGGAGAAAATCCTTGCGCCCGGCCGAAGGCCGGCTATACAGAGAAGCTTTAGTTAGCGAAGCCAGTATTTGTTATACCATAGAAGATGAAATCCTTATTTTGGATATATATATTTAATATACATATACACCCGGAGTAAGAGCTATAAAAATATTTTATCCATATTATGTTTAATTTAACCAAATCATTGTCACCGACAACCATATTATGGTTAAATAAGTATCTTTAAAAAAATCACTTGAAATTTTAACGGTATTTTAAAAAAAAATTTACACATTTTTGATTATAAGTTAAGTTGCGGACGTTGCAAAGTGTCATAACGTCCTCGCCCTCGTCTTCGATGGACATTATGACACTTTAAAAGTGTCCAAGGACACTACGACACTGGACGTTATGACATGTCACCTAAATTTATATGAATAATAAACACTTTTTGCAAATTTATTATTTTTTTTTTTTATTTTTTGGGAAAAAATTCGTTTATGCTTTTTGGGTCATTTTTCATTTTCTTTTTGGGCCCTTTTTCGTTTTTTTTGGGCAAAATTTCATATTTACCTTTTTGAGTCATTTTTCATGTTCGCTTGGGCGATTCTTCATTTGGGCGATTTTTCATTTTTTTTTTTGGGCCATTTTTCTTTGGGGCGATATTTCCTACAGCCAACAATTGTAGTGATACTGTAGAAAAACATTATATTTTAATGTTCTATAATTTTTTTTTCGTGTGTGTATTTTGTTTTTGTAAAAAATGTTTGGTTTTTTTTTATCAGCAAAAAGCGACGAACATTAACGAGCCGAACCGAACACATTGAAGTTCGTGGATTTTCAAAAAAACCGAACGGAATTTAATGTTCTCATCATTTGTTGAGTATTCTGAAAACAGCATTATTTTTGTGTTCGAAAGATGACAAACAGGGAAACTTATTTTTTTTAATGAATTTCTACACAAACACTATAAGCGCTTGTGTTTTCCACAAATCTACCGAACCGAACATTAAAGAACGATATTTAGTGTTTATTTCGAACACTGTTTTAAACACTACACAATTCCTTCCACTTTGTGGTGGATATAAAATGGTTTTTTTGTTAAAATAAGATTTTTATGGTTAACTAAATAAATTGATTTTAATTATTAATTTCGAATTCAAATTTGAATTGTTGATTCTAGTTTACTTAGGGGGTAATTTTGTTGTTCACTTCACCTTGCGTTGAGAAAATTTTCATATAAAATTTTTTGAATTTTCAAAATTTTATATGAAAATTTTCTCAACGCAAGGTGAAGTGAACAACAAAATAACCCCCTTAATAAAAATTTGAATAGAATCTTACAAATAAATCAATTACATACAAATTTGCTCTTTTCAATTATAATATTAAATTTTTTTTATTTAGTTTGAATCAACTGAGGTAATGGAATAAAATATAGATTTTATGGTAACTAGATGACCCGTAAAATAAAAATTTTAGTAACTTCAATACATTTTAAAATATAACTTTTATCAATGAAAATATTAATATTTCATTTTCTAATTATTTTTCGTCATTAGTGTTAGAAATAAGCTTTAAAATGAGATATCATTCATTAAATTTGATGCGGAGGTATGGGAGATATTTGCAACCGACAAAAAAAAAGTGCTTTAGAAATAATATATACTAGATGACCCGTGCGAATATTTCGCACCGTAATTTTTATCAATGAAAATATTAATTTTTCAATTTCTAATTATTTTTCGTCATTAGTTTTAGAAATAAGCTTTAAAATGAGATATCATTCATTAAATTTGATGCGGTGGTATGGGAGATATTTGCAACCGACAAAAAAAAGTGCTTTAGAAATAATATATATGATGATGATTATTTTATAGTTGAATCAATTTACACATTGTTAGAAATCGTCCGTTGTTTTTTTTTTATCATATTTTTAATTTTAATCAATTATTAATTTAGAAAAAAATTACAATTTGCAATATTTTTAAATGTTAGTAATAAATATAACATTAACTTTAACTTTAAAATAACAAATTAATATAAAACTTTTGCTTGTAATCCGCTTTTAATGACGTTTTTTTTAATAAATATCTATAAAAAACATTTATCTTCTAATTTTCAAATATGATTTGATTTTTTGAAATCCCGAATCCCGGGATTTGCGAAAACCAGTCCCGATTGGCATCCCTAGTAAAAACCGGGTTATAGCAGATATATAAATTCCACCATAAGAAAATCACAAATTATATTGTAATTTCTAACGGTTTTCGCGCTTTTAATAAATCTTTTGCTATTATATTGATATTGTGTGGAAACATTTAATGAATTGTCTTCAGTGTCCAATTATAGTGAAACGAAAACTTGACAAAAAAAAATATACTCTTGTGCCTCGAAAAAATTAGTTTTTCAATTGATAAATTGAATAATTCCTTTAATAGTTTTCTACTCATTTATTATAAATCAAACCATTAACAATTTTATTGTCAGCTATTAAAAAATTATTCGAGTTTTTTTTTTGTAATTTAAGCATATATGGGCATACTGCATTAAAAAAAAGCATTAAAAATGGGAAATTTACTGAATCATTACACTGGCTTACAGCCAAAAAATACCAAGAACGCCACATGCCTAGATAAGTTCATTGGGACCTCCTCAACACGAAAAACGCTGTAATTTTTTTTTTCTAAGTACCGTTTTTTAGATAACGGTACTTTTGTGTTTTTCGGTGTATGGTCCCACTCAAACCCTTGTGGAGCCCAACCAAAAAGTCCGATCGAAATAAATGGCACATCGTTGAAAAAGTAATGCATTTTCCGTCGATAGGCTGAGTAATGGCACTTCAAAATTTGCCTATTTTTTTACGTTTTTTTCAAAATTTTTAATTTTTATTTCGTTTTTTTTTCTACGTTTATAGTAAAGATCTTGAATGTTTCATTTTTAAAACAAATAGTTTATTTAATTACAAACATTTTAAGCGTAAAAAAAATCGGATGAAAAATAAAGTTTTTATTAAGGATTTTGTGGAAAGACAATATTTTCATCTCATTAAAACTGATGGACGCCGGATATATTGTGTGAGCAATGAAGATAAAAATTTTGTCGTTCCACAAAATCCTTAATAAAAACTTTATTTTTCATCCGATTTGAAAAAAAGTAAAAAATAGTCAAATTTTCTTATCAGATAGAAATTCTCAGCATATCGACGGAAAAGGCATTCAATTACCTTTCCAACGATATGTCATTTATTTCGATCGGACTTTTTGGTTGGGCTCCACAAGGGTTTGAGTGGGACCATACACCGAAAAACACAAAATTACCGTTATCTAAAAAACGGTACTTAGAAAAAAAAATTACAGCGTTTTTCGTGTTCAGGAGGTCCCAATTAACTTATTTAGGCATGTGTCGTTCTTGGTATTTTTCCAAATTAAAAATTTGTAAAGCAGTGTTACAGTTAGATGCTTCTCTAAAAATTGCGCTTTTATTAGTGTGCGACAGACCTCTACTAAATATAACTTCCTTTATTGTTTTTACAGTTTTCCGACTTATTGTGCAAGAATGCCGTTGTAACTTTACGACTTTCACCAATTTTTTTTTATATTTCCATTTCGCTTTAACATAAAAAGATTTTCCTTTTTGTCGATACGCCTTCTTATCTTTAAGAAAAAACCTAAAAAAATGTCGCTTACCTGATATGGCAAAAACTATGTTAGCTTTTTCATCGAAAATAAAATATAACATAAAAAACAATAGCCCGATCCACAATATTGTGCAAATGGTGTTGCATCGTAGGGTTTGCAAAATGGTATAGTATAGTTTTACCCTACACCAATATACTGCAGTGCAATTGCTACTCTTTTGCTAATATGCAATACTCAAAACCAATAGTTTATTATACTCGACTTATGCAACACTAGATTGCAAGCCGAAAGCTAACGCTCATTGAACCAAGCCGATCGGCTTGCAGTCGGTGGCTAAATACCGTCGCCTATTTCTCACTGCAAATAATAGGACCAGTCCAAACACGCGTGTAAAAGTAGTACACAAAGGACCAAAAGTAGCCCAATCTTATGGAAAAAACCTGGTCTATTTAACATAACGATGTCCTAGGAGAGGACCATATAACCCACCTTTGGACCACTAAGGAGTAGTTTTAAAACTACTCCATGGTATACTCAAGAGGATTAGTTTTGTAATCGTTATTAAAAAACGAAAACATGTCGTCTCACTACAAACACTTTTTAACAATGACATGGTCCATGTCTGCATTACATCGGACCAGTCCATGGAGTAGTCCATCTTATCAAAATGGATCAGGTAGTCCAAATTTATTTGAAGGGTATTTTCCAAAAATGTTCGTTTTATAAAAAGTACTAGCTGACCCAGCATACAGAATCAGGTACAGGTAATATTCGGTGCAGATAATTTATCTTTATTTACAAAAAAAAAAAAAAAAAAGAATATGAAAATGTGAGTTATAAGTAAACTATTGAATAAGTTAAGAGAATATCATTGAATATCATTTGTGATAAACAATATTTTTCGTTTTGTTGTCAGGTGCGAAAATGAACAAAGAGGATGGCTTTTCGACACGAGAACACGCATGTATAAGAAAATGTATAAGAAAATTAATTTTCTTTATAATTTCTTTTTTCTGGAATATTTTAGACATTTTTTTGCTAACAGATCAAAGCATGATCAATTGCATAGCTTACGATTTGATTCATTTTCAATGGCACTTTTTGTCGGAAATTGTTCATACCAACATAGAAACCTTTGCCGGCTCATGCGCAACAACTTTACTAAAGACCATAGCATGATCAAATGATATAATTTATTTTGAGTAATTTTCAATGGTGCCGCCTATCGGAAATTGGTCATTCAACCTAGAAACCTCTGTATGGTAATGCTCAACAGCTGTGCTAAAGATCATAGCATGATCAAATGCACAGTTTATGATTTAACTAATTTCGAGTCATTTTCAGTGGCGCCACCTGTCTGAAATTGGTCATATCAACTTATAAACCTTCGCCGGCTCATGCTCAACAACTTTGCTAAAGATCGCAGCACCGTCAAATGCAGAGTTTACGATTTAATTCATACTGAGTAATTTTCAATGGCGCTGCCTATTTTAGATTTTTTGCTATTCTTCTTACTTGGTCAGAGACCATTCCGAATTGGTACGAATCATCAAAATCGGTCCAGCCGTTCTTTAGTTATAAACTTTCTTTTATATATATATATATATAGATAGATTTAATAGAGTACCGATAGGAAAACGAGTTAAGTATTCAAAAGTGTCAAAATATTTTTCAACATTTCAATTATTTGAATTTTATTTTTAAAAATTCAGTTTACTCATTTACTGCATTTTACTGTAAAAGCACTCAAACGCACCTATTATCTATCTTGCGGTTTTTCAAAACTTATCGTTTTTATTAGTTACAAGTATACAACATTATTTCGCGAAGTTAAACAAAAACCATCGTTGTGGGTAGTGCTGTAAATATTGATTTAAATCAACATTGCACTCTCACAAAATAAAACTGCAAAAATATTAGTTTTTACTATTTTTTACCAGCTTTAGTGATGATTGGTATTTTTTTCACTATCACTTAAATATTAAAGTGGTATGTATTGAACATTTTTAAACTATGACTAACTCAATTCAAATATGTAGTGCAAAATTTGAACTTGCAATCAAAATGCTGTACAAAAACATAATGTATCACTAAAATTTAAAAAAAATTTAATTTTGTATGAATGGCTTTTGATTTTTCTGATGATATGCATAAGCAAAGGAAATTTAAATAAATGAAATTCTGACAACAACGGAATAATTATTGGCTTAAATCATGAAAACACAAGTTTTGTATTTGAAATTTTGTGCAAAATTTTTAGTTGCTGTTAAATGAGTGAAGAAAAAAAATTTGCAAAAATCTGATAATTGCTATTTTTACTATCACTTAACATTAACAAAATGATTGCAATCATTTTGAACTATCACTAAAGGCTAGATTACACTATTATACTTTGTATTAATACATGTCAAAAACTCAAGTAATATGTAAAAGTCTGATAGTGTGAATGCATGTATGCTGAAAATGACAAGTAGTATGAAAAAATTATTTTTCCAATTCAAACAAAAAATTTGTAGAATCAAACAATTTTTTGTCTGAAATCGGTCCTATAAACAAATTCGCATATTCAAACAATTTATTTGCATTTTGTTTATTGAAAAAAAACACTGATTTTTTCAAACAAATAATTTAACTGAATCAAACAAAAAGTTTACTGAATTTCATATACTAAATTTCAAAATCAAAAAAAAAAAAAGGTTTTTGCACAAGCAATGATGCGCACACAAGCAGGCACTGTATTAGAAGATGATGGCAGAGAGAGCAGAGACACATTTTTTTGTTGGAATAATTTTTAAACGAAGTTTTTTTCTTATACACACAATGTTTTTCGTCATCACTCACTGATGCTGTATCCTTTCCTTTGCTAATGAAGAAGAAATGTAACCCAAAAACGGCGACGACTGACTCGATATGTTTTTCGTCATCATTATATTTTTGTATTTGATGTATTAAAGCAAACAGTTTGAAACAATTGAATACGGGATTTGGGTTTTTTTTTAAACCAACTTTGAAACCAACCAAAAATTTATTTTGTTTCTTATAATGTTGTTGTTGTTTCTGTTGTTTAAAAAGAGTGCAACGTTTTTTTTTTTTTACTTCAAACCTCTTTATCTTTCTTACTGTTGTACTTTTTTAAAGTGTCCAAATATAGACTGTATGTGTTTTTTGTTGTAGTTCTTATATTTCACATTAGGAAGTGTTGCTTACGATCAAATAAAAAAAAGCAAAAAGACGACAACATTAAAAAGCGTTAAATATTTCATACAAAATTATGAAAACTTGATTGGTTTCACGCGTGTATTATATTTTTGAATGGTTGTCAACATTTTTGTTGGTTAAATAAAAATCAAACAAAAATTTTAATTAAATCAGTAAAAAAATTTGTAGAAATTAAAAAAATTTTCAAACAAGCGTTTGTTTGAAAATAATTCGGCAATAATTTTTTCTGTGTAGTATGAAAAAAAAGTTTGACATCCCACGACTATGGTTTTTGATAAAATTTCTAAACAATTATACTTTTCATTGGATCAGAGTTGCATTTTATTTCATGTGTGAGTGTTTATACTTTGTGTGATGGTGTGAACACAAACTGTCTTGTTAAAATCGATTTTTTGACAGTCGCAACAAAACTCCTTAGATTTCTATCTCACAAAGTATTATGGAATACGTAAGACTTGTGAGATAGTGTAATCTTGCCTTAAGTATGAGTTGAGTTAGTGCACTTCCCCCATCTATGACAAAAAGCATGTGTTTTTATAATTGTCATTAAAAAAGAAAAACCATTTCATTTTTATAATTTCATAAAGTAAAAAACAAAAAAATATTAATTTATTATTTATGTTTGTACTTTTCTAAATTTTTCTTTTTGAAACGCTTGTTATAAACTTTTGCTTCACAAATACAAAATTACAAAAACTGATTAGCTGTAGCTTAAAATTCCGTGCGAAATAATATAAGCTGCACTTGTTGCGCACGGAAAATAAAAAAGTTGCTAGAAACATTTCGCATGTTTTTCGTAATATAAATAGAGTACAGCTCTATCAATATTTTTTCGTTTGTATATTCGCTCCTATTTTGAAAGTCGACGGCACCGGAATAGCAATTGTATTTTCTGAGAAGTTGTTGACAATAATCGATTACTATTGGCAGGCACTTGATATTTTCTAAGGCGCTTTTAAGTCGACGTCGAGTAGAATTGTCTCTGTTTTAGTCGGCAGGAAATTTTGCGACGACTCAAATGAAAGTTAAAGAAATTTTAAATAGAATGTAAACATATTTAGAAATACGTTTAAAATAAAAATGCAAATTTAAAAAGAAGTTATGGGTACAAATTTTTTTTAGTAAATTAAACGCGAAAATTGAGAAAATTCGAAAAATTTTACAAAAATAGGGAAAATTCGCGAAAATTTTTAATATTTTAAACAAGATTAAAAGTCCCTAAAACTATTAGTCTGAGTTAATACGGCTCATGTCTTATTGACAAGATTCTTCCTATTTCTTCTTTGAACATGAATTGGCGTTCAAATGATTCATGTCATGTTGACGACATGTTTTTTATTGTGTATATGGGCAGTTCCAGCGAAAAGTCTACTTATCGTAACGTAACGCCAGAAATAATTTCAATTGTTTCTCAAAAAATTTTATATGTAAAATTTACTTTTTTATATGCTGGTGTAAAGCGCAACTTGCTCTACTTTAAGTAATAAAAGGGATAACGGTTGAATAACATGGTCCTAAAAAACAACCTAATTTGCATTCTGGCGTTACATTAAAAAAGGAGACTTTTCGCTGAAAATGCCCTTATGTACTTTAAAACGAGCAAAGATTTTTAAATAAGATACATAGCTTGAAAAATAAATTTATATAAGTTCAGAGTTAACTAAAAAAGGTTTTATATAAAATGTTTTGCTCGATTCGCAGCTTTATTCTGTTTTGTAATGCAAGTCAAAATCCACTTCCGTTTTTTTTAAATCACGCCAGCGCGTATTTTTGCTTATATCTGCAAACCCTTAGCGTCGATTGCTGTAATTTTTTTTCTGAATATAGTGCTACCTCATTACTTTGTATATATAAAAACTCTTTTTACAAATTTGACTTCTTCATTTTTTTTTACATTTTGTGGTACAAATATCACGACACGTCAAAATGGAAATGCCCATATTCGTGCGTATGCATGTGTGCTTTTTTGATATTGAAAACAATAACCAAATTAAACAACGAATGAAAAAGCAAAACTTAAAGACAGTACATGCATCTGTGTACTCGTTTCTTTTCCCCTCGTTCCTCTCGCCTATAAAGTAGTAATCATGTCAATAAGACAAGAGCCGTATGAACACAGACTAAAGAATGGCAAAAAATTCGGTCAAAATTGCTAAATTAAGGGAAATTCACAAAAACTTGCTTACAGCGGCTTGATATTTATTAATAATCTTTAAAGCTATACAGAATCAGAGAACTTACAGTTAAAAATAGATCTTATAGCAAACATGGCAAAAATTCGCGAAAAATTCAAAACCGGAAAAAAATACCCAATGCCGGAAAATACCACAAACAGCGTTTAAAAATAAGCTTTAATGATGAAGAACAAAAATAGTAGAAAAATGATTGGAGATGGGATTTTTTTTGTAAGATTTTCGATAACAAGTCGACGTCGACACAACTTTTTTATAAACTACCAATTAACGTCGAAGTGATGTTAGTCGTCATTGATGTGACAACAATTGAAAATTAATGTCGACGTCGACAACGCCTTACATAATAGGGGTGATTGAGTTTGAAAACATTTCGCACAAAATACTGAACACAGTACCTGGCTTAATAAAGTTTTGAATTTTTTTTTTTTTTTTTGTAACTGATAATTGATTTTTACAGCTTGTGTTAAAAGATAATTGCTCAGCAATGTAAGTGCCGGTTCACACACGTCAAGTTTGAATCGTCAAGTCTTGAGTTTTTAGGAAAAAGGGGAAAAAATGGCATTCTCGTTTTGTTAATAAACATCTGTTATAATATATTCTTATATAAGATCTACACGTTAATGTCTAGTGCTAACATACGAATTAGACAATTGCCACGGCAGTAATTGCCAAACTTCTTGCTTGTCTAGACTTAGGCCCGTTTTCACGACTTACCTTGAAAGATCGAAATAGTTAATGTTGCCTTTAGCACTATTGAGGAATAAAGTTACCTTCAACTATTTTTCGTTTTCACAACTTCTGTATAGAATAAACTTAACATTTTTAAAAATGTGGCAATACTAAAGTAAATACCGATTATTTTTGCCAAAATAAAAATACGAAATGAGAAAAGTTAAAGAAAGTACGTAGTTGCCAGACGCACTTTCTTTTACTTTTCTCATTTAAAATTTTTGTGCGCAGAAATATTTTTTAATAATGGCAAATATTAATGAAATACCGCCTACACGCGAATTTGACATTTTGTAAATTTTATTTGTCAAAATACGAGTTTGTTTTTAATTTACAAAATATACGTATGCTTGGAGTTGCCATATATAAAAGATATGTGAATATAATATGGCAATCTCAAATCTAAACCTTACGACAAAAGTTAAAGGTAGAAAGTTCCTCTCTTTTTAAATGAAAACTCATTATCTGTTCGATAACTTCCTAAATTTAGCTATCGTTAAGTCGTGTAAACGGACCTTCGGGTTATCTTTTAAGACAAGCTGTCAAAAACAATTATCAGTTACAAAAAAGGAAAAATTTTAAACTTTAAACATAAGTATACATATAAAATTTTAATTCACAATCAAGGCGAATTTACACCAGGTGACCTTATCTTGCTACGAAAGTAACAGCTGATTTCTAACCTTGTGTTTAAATGATATACCGTTATGGTGGTTCTGTGACCTTATCTTGCTAGGTAAGCAACAGCTGATTACTAAACTTGTGCCAAAATGGTATACCGTTCTGGTGGTTGTGGGGAATCATTACTAAATTCTATAATTTTCGCTTAAAATTATGAAATTTAAAATTTTTTTAAGTTATTACATTTCAAAACGGGTCTATGAAATAACTCCCACGAAATAAGTCCCACTTTTAAAAACGAAATAAGTCCCACCAAAAATTGCTTAAAAAAATGAAATAACTCCCACGAAATAAGTCCCACTTTTGAAAGCGATATATATATATATATATATATATATATATATATATATATATATATATCGTCGTGCGGGAGTTTATGTGCTCTATCCGCCATTTTACACATTTCGAGTTAATTATGCCACTTTAGGTTTTCGACCCCAAATTTTTCAAATATGTAATCCGTTTTCGGCTATCTCATCTAGTTTCTGAGATAAATAGTGTCTGTTTTGTTCTATATCCTTCAAACCTGAATTATGTTAAAACTTCAAGATCGATTTTCTCAAAATACACTTTTGGCATATAGAGCACATAAACTCCCGCACGACGATATATATATATCGAAAATAAGCATTTTCTCTTCTATGGTATAACAAATACTGGCTTCGCTAACTAAAGCTTCTCTGTATAGCCGGCCTTCGGCCGGGCTTTTTTTTTCGGTCAAGGAACGTATAGAGAACGCCTACTAGTAACAACGTTTGGATTCGTAAATGGATTAAGTACAGATCAATTGTTCTTATTATTAAGATGGAAACCGTTTCGGAAGGACCATCAGATGAAAATTATCGACCTTTATAAATAGCTTGAAGATCCAGTGCATGGTAGACGGTATTATAGTTTTAACGTGGCATTGGGATTAGTTGTATTTTGTAATGGTGATATTAGAAAACATGGAACACGAATTCCAATTTCCTACTAAAAATATAATAAAACACATACATACGTAATTACGTCAACAATTTTTTTTAAAATTGTTTTTCCAGTAGTTAAGTTCGGTACCTATTTGTACACATTTCTTTAAAGTTTTTTTATTATAGTACGTATAAAGTAATTAATAACAAAAAAAGGAGAGCCATGAGAGATAAGGACAAAAAATTATAGTTGTCCCTTTTACGAAATATCCAATATATAACTTTTTGCATAAGAAAAAAATGAGAAATAAAGCAAAAAGCAACAAATAGGACATTATGAAATTCAATGAGAAACAACGTGAAGAGCAACAAATAACGGCAAAAATTATTAACCATTCACTTAAAATGCAAAATAATGAAAATAAAATAAGTCCCACTTAAAACGAAATAAATCCCACCAAAATAGAAATTTAGGGGTATGAAATAACTCCCACTTTACAAAACGAATTTATTCCCACTCAAAACGAAAAAAGGCCCACTTAAAATAAAAACGCGTAACGAAATAAGTCCCATCAATTGACGAAATAAGTCCCACTTTTAAAAACGAAATAACTCCCACTTTCAAAACAGCAATTTTTTGTGGGACTTATTTCGTTTTTAAAAGTGGGAGTTATTTCATAGACCCTTCAAAACACACAATTTAAAATTAAAAAGAAAATTAAATATTTGTTTGAATTGTTTACTACATTGTTGTATTATTTTTGACACGTTAAAATATTTTACAGTGTTGTAAACGTTCTCAAAATAAGACCACCTTGTATGAACTCGCCTTATTCACAATTAACCAGTTTATAATGAAAAAATTATTAAAAAATAAATTGGTTGTCATAGAAAACGTAAGTACATATCTATCAAGATACAAATTCTTATTTTGTGTTAGGAAAACTAATCAAGTTTGTTTTTATATTTTGCAATTATCCGTGCATTGAGATTTAAGGCAAAAATGTATTATATCCCTGCTAGAAAAACAAACAAACCAGCTTGCTGTAGAGTGCTGAAAAATTCCACTTATTTTGTTCATAACCTTCCATACTTTGTTTCTATTTTGGGAAGGAGAAGGATTCATTCCAAAAGAAAAAAGAAATATAAAAGTTCTAGGTAACTAAGGTTTCTTCTGTGAACGTGCATTTGTTATATTAGAAACTTTTTCTCCACTGTATGTTAAATGAGAGTTTCTTGGCAACATTTCACTTACAATCAAAACCCAAAATATTAAAACAAATTTTTTTCTTTTATCGAAAAAAAATTGTTTAACTTTAAAGACGAAAAATAAATTGTGTAACTTTAACTTGAGCGGAACATCAGCATTCGCAGACATCATGAATTCATGTTTTCGGCAACAGCAACAGCAACAGCAACAAAAACAACAACAATAGCAATTTAATGATTATTCAACATCATTATCATCATCAACATTATCAGAGGATGTTTATATGTAACTTATATACACCCTGCAAATAAATTTGGATCACCTGACCCATTTTGATAAAATGGACTACTCCATGGACGGGTCCGATGTAATGCAAGCATGGACCATGTCATTGTAAAAAAGTGTTTGTAGTGAGACGACATGTCTTCGTTTTTTAACGACATGCTTTCGTTTTTAAACGACCTCAAAACTAATCCTCTTGAGTATACCATGGAGTAGTTTTAAAACTACTCCTAAGTAGTCCAAAGGTGGGTTATATGGTCCTCCCCTAGGACATCGTTATGTTTAACAGACCATGTTTTTTCCATACATACACTCAAAATATTATGTAGTTAAATTCAAACGAAAATTCATTTGAAACAAATTAAAATTCATTTAAAAAACGGATCATTTACATTTCATTTAAAACAAATGATTTTTTCAGTAATTTCTAAGTTTTTTATTTATTGAACATCATATTCGTTAAAATTGAATAGTTTTTACTTTTAAAAAATATATTTTAACCGATAAAAATCAAACAAATTAACAAAAAAAAATACGGAAAACATTATTTTTTGGTAGTTTGTTTTTTTAATAACAAACATAAATGTTGAAAAATAAATTTATTCGTAAAATAACTATATTTTTATTCAATTTTAACAGTACCGAAAACGAATTTAATAACCTACAATCAGTTACTGTAATAATTTTATGAGTGTATGGGTTACTTTTGGACTAGGATTGGTCCCTTGTGGGGTACTCTTTACACGCGTGTTTGGACTGGTCCTATTATTTGCAGGGCATTAATACCCCCATACAAATGAACATTTTCAAAGTTATGAATGTAACATGAAAATAATAAACTCGAATAATTTTCTGTTAAAATTGTTTTCAAGTGCGAGTGTGTGTGAGTGCGAATACATACAAATGTATGTAGTACGTTCTGCAAAAATAATAGAAAATTGGAATTTAAACTTTTCCTTTCCTTATTTGTTGCTGCTGTTTTGTGTTGTTGTTATTGTTGTTGTTGTCATAGTCTCTTGTAGCTTTTTGAATAATGTTTATAGTTAAAATAAAGCCGCATTGTAATTTTTCCTTTTTCATAAACTCTGATTTGAACAGTCACACCCACACCCACATACACTCGCACTTACACTTCCCTACACACAACACATTTCCAGATATTTAAAAACAGCTACAAAAACGTTTCTACTATTTCTGTTTGTTTGTTTGTTTGTTTGTTTGAAAATGAAAAGTTTTAAATTTCCTTTTCGAATTTATTCTCATCTCAGCAACACACACAAAAAACAAAAAAGTGTTGCTTAAGTTGCAGCATAAATTCATACATAAATTCACATGTTTATTGGTCTATATAAAATTCGGATATTTTCTGGTATGAGTGCTTTTTATGATTTTTGTGTTCTGATTTCTACATTTATTTCATTCTTGTTTTCTCTTCTCTTTTTTTTTTTATTTTGTTGGCCATAAAGTCTAATCTTTGGAATGTATTTATTAATGTCATGCATTGAAATGTTAAAAAGTTTGGGTTTTTTTGCAAAAGTCAAGCTTTTAAAAATCCTGTAAATTTATTGTTATTATATCAAGTGAGAAAAAGCAAGTTAGAGTGTTATGTTCGGCTGTGGCGAATCTTTGATACCCTCCATCAACAGTGAGAATATTTCCGTAGTGGGCTTAGGTAAATTATGCACCGTTGACAGTGGGATCTCTAGTTATATAAAACTGTGACAGACCAAAACTTATTTTAATTTCTAGTCATATAAACCTGTGACAAAGCAAAGTTTATTACAATAGCAGTATTAGTTATGGTCTTATACATAAAGTGTATTTTCCGAGAGTGGGCTTTATATCCCGGCCTATGGTAAATTATGGACGGATCTTCGTGCTATAATTTCTAGTCATATAGAGCAAGTTTGTGCAAAATCTTACATCAATATGTGCATTCCGCCAGTATTCATGTAAGTTTTTGTAACAAACTATCAATATTGTGGGGTGGTGGTTCCATATTTGGTTTCATAACTCTTATCCTACTAAACTGATTTTGCTGGTTTTTAATCCCAATCTGCTTAGGATAACTAGAAGCAATTTAAAATCAAAACTTTTGCTTTCCTTTGAGTTTTCGATAGTGAGCTTGCTTTCAACAGGCTGATGGACAGACAGATGGATATGGCTTAGTTTAACTTAGTTTAACGTAGTCTGAAACTCGGATTTTTTTCAGCGAAATATGATTTTTTTTTCATTATTTCATTAAAGACCATCATGTTAAGCAAAGCTGAGTTTTGTAACATTTTGTAAACAAATTTTAAATTGGCGACACAAATCTGTTTTCAGTTTAACTACACCTTGTTTTACTGAGATCTCAAAATCCGAGGTTTAGAATTACTCAAGGACTCAATATTAATATATACTTTATGCTGAGATGAATAATGAAAAAGCTTCACACGGAATAAAAAACTTAGTATACCCTCATTCACCACTTGTGATGGCATAGAGTATTAAAGGGAAGTAGAAATCTTATTTTTTTTTATAAAGAAACGTTGTTCTGGCTGGGAAATATTTTTGTGAATTTGTTCTAGAAATTTGCATGTCTAGTAAATAAGAGAAAAACATATTGTTCTATTTTTTTTTGGGAAATATCAAATGAACACATTGATTTGAGTTTATTTAGAAAATTTTGATAAAGTTTTACCAAAAAGTTTTCAATGTGGTTATATTTTTAACAATGAGTTTTTCACAATTTCACAGAATAATAAACTTTATTACTAACAAAATTAAATTGTGATATTTATTTGTTACCTGTAGATAAAGTCACTACAATAGACATTGTAAATTTCCCATATTTTTTACTTAATTTTTAAATTTCATCATAAAGAGTTGCTATTGTAAGAAAACAATTTGGAAGGAAATCGATACCTTTAGTCTTTTTTTGTACGAAAAATATATTGAAAGTGCTAATTAACACGAACAACTCATCGTCATAATCCATATTTCAAACAAAAGAACTTTTAAAGCACAAACAAATTAATATTAACAGAAGAAATCTTTATCACTCTGACGCCTTCTAGCATTGAAATAGCAGAAACTATTATCGCTTCTATCTTCGCTTCGATTCAAACGTCCACTCTGAAATCAGCCTTAGTAAATGATAACAATTTTTATTGTCTCAAACAAAAAGTCACATTAGAGACATCTGTTAAATTCAGTCAGGAATCTATTAGACATATCGGTACATCATTGCGTATTCATTTAATCGGTATTTTGCTTTAATCGGTTAATCGCTCGATTTATTATCCGAGGTTTTGGTTTAATCGGTTAATTTAATTTTAATTTTTGTTATTGATCAGTTAACCGATTGATAAAGTTTTTTTTTTAAAAAATTAAGTAATTTCAATAATTAAAAATGCATAACGTATTTATTATTTGGAATTTATTAGAAGAAAAAAAAAACAAAAACATAACAAACACAAGTAATGATGTGTGTAACGCCTTTAAATATTGGTCCTAGACCCACCTCATAGTATACCGATCGACTCAGAAAGTGATTCTAACGATGTCCGTCCGGCTGGCTGGCTGTCCATGTAACCTTGTGCGCAAAGTACAGGTCGCAATTATGAAGATAATTTGATCAAATTTGGAACATAGGTTTTTATTGGCACAAGGAACAAGCCTATTGATAATGGGCTAAATCGTAAGACCACGAGGGAAGATAAGGGGAAATTTCTTCCTCTCAGAAACTATCAAACCGATTTTAATGAAATTTAAAACCTAAATAGATCCATATATATATGGACACATAAGCGATACAGTTTTTAAAAAATAGGACCACAAGGGGAGGTAGGTGGCAATTTCTGCCTCTCACAAACTTTCAAACCGATTTGAATGAAGTTTATAAACATAGATAAATCCATATTTATATGGACATATAAGCATGATGTGTTTTTTAATACTGTGGTGTAGGGTATCATATGGTCGGGCTTGACCGACTATACTTCTTACTAGTTTTTTATAAATATTATGATAAAAAATAAACCGTTAGATCATTTTATTAGTTCTTGCAATACCCAGTAAAAAATGTGTTCCAAAAGGAGCAAGTTTTGTGTATGAATTCATACCTTAAATCGCTTCAAACCTGCTGATGGGATGCATGATTTTTGTATGGGTTGTTTTCATTAAAAATTTTGATTTTGTTCATTAATAAATTATAAACTATTGAATTTGTATTAATTGGAATTTCAAAAGATTTTATTTTAATTAAAAATAAAAAGTTTTTTCGAGCTCGAGGCCAATTATTTGTAAACAATATATATTATTTATTAATTAATTTGTTCCAATATTTCGATATCCATCGGATATCATTATCAAGGCTGTAACAATATAAGAAAAACAACAATGTACGAAAAATATTAACAACCACTGTGCTTAAATAAAGATAAAATACATAATTACAAACAAAAAGAAAACAATTCACTTACAATGAGTTACAAGTATATTTGTAAGAGACGTATTACTATCTCCACATTTAATATTGAACTAACTAAACTATTTAATTTTCTTTTTAATAATGTGTCTATAGCTATTGGCGCAGTTTTCCGTGTCTGTTTTAAAATTTATTCTCCTCTCCTTTGGTATGTTTATAATATGAAGCATCTCCAAAGTATACCGTTTATTATATTTTCCCTCTCTTTGTAATATCTCCACATTATCTAAGTTGGGTTTATGTAATCTCTCTGCACAGTGGGATGTGAGTGCAGTTTTTTGTGTTGAAATTTTATTTATGTTTTTAAAATCCGATTTATGTCCAGCTAAACGTGTCTTAAGCTTATTTTTTGTAGTACCGACATAAACTTGATCGCATATGTCTTGGTCATTTCCTGTACAACTTATCTTATATATTACGTTAGTGTTATCCAATTTGTCAAGTTTAGATTTTGTGTTTGAGAAAAGTTGTTTTAATGTATTCGTTGAAGTGTGAGCAATCATAAATTTGTCCTTATTATAAATTTTAGCATTCTTTATTCTTTCTGCGATACGTGGTACATACGTCATTGATTTATATATCTTCGAATTCTCTTTATGTTCCATAGATGGTTTTTTTCCAAAGTTTTTAATTAAAGTTTCTATTATGTTTTTTGGAAAAGAGTTTCTTGTAAGAATATATTTAATTTTTCCTTTGTTGTGAGAATGGAATGACTCATCGCTAATGGAAAGGACCCTGTTAATGAGATTGTTGGCCGTATTAATTATTACCTTTTTTGGTTGACAAGAATTGAAATTAATAATTCTCCCTGAAGCCGTCGGTTTTTGGTACCAGTCTATTTTTATTCTGTTGCCGCTTCTTATGACCAGGGTATCCAAGTATGGGAGTTTTCCGTTTACCTCCTCCTCCATTGTAAATTTAATGTTTTTGTGGAATGTGTTCAGTTGCTCTAAGGTCCTTTCTATTGCACTTATCTTTATAATTCCAAAAAGGTCGTCCACATATTTCGTCAATAATTTAGGTTTTTCGTCAAGATTATTCATACAAGTTCCAAGGAGTTCCTCCATCACTATATCAGCCACAATAGGTGACGCCGGTGAACCCATTGGCAGTCCTTTGCATTGGATATATACTTTTTCGTTGTACTTAAAATATCTGTTATCCTTGATGCAAGTACAACGAAAAAGTATATATCCAATGCAAAGGACTGCCAATGGGTTCACCGGCGTCACCTATTGTGGCTGATATAGTGATGGAGGAACTCCTTGGAACTTGTATGAATAATCTTGACGAAAAACCTAAATTATTGACGAAATATGTGGACGACCTTTTTGGAATTATAAAGATAAGTGCAATAGAAAGGACCTTAGAGCAACTGAACACATTCCACAAAAACATTAAATTTACAATGGAGGAGGAGGTAAACGGAAAACTCCCATACTTGGATACCCTGGTCATAAGAAGCGGCAACAGAATAAAAATAGACTGGTACCAAAAACCGACGGCTTCAGGGAGAATTATTAATTTCAATTCTTGTCAACCAAAAAAGGTAATAATTAATACGGCCAACAGTCTCATTAACAGGGTCCTTTCCATTAGCGATGAGTCATTCCATTCTCACAACAAAGGAAAAATTAAATATATTCTTACAAGAAACTCTTTTCCAAAAAACATAATAGAAACTTTAATTAAAAACTTTGGAAAAAAACCATCTATGGAACATAAAGAGAATTCGAAGATATATAAATCAATGACGTATGTACCACGTATCGCAGAAAGAATAAAGAATGCTAAAATTTATAATAAGGACAAATTTATGATTGCTCACACTTCAACGAATACATTAAAACAACTTTTCTCAAACACAAAATCTAAACTTGACAAATTGGATAACACTAACGTAATATATAAGATAAGTTGTACAGGAAATGACCAAGACATATGCGATCAAGTTTATGTCGGTACTACAAAAAATAAGCTTAAGACACGTTTAGCTGGACATAAATCGGATTTTAAAAACATAAATAAAATTTCAACACAAAAAACTGCACTCACATCCCACTGTGCAGAGAGATTACATAAACCCAACTTAGATAATGTGGAGATATTACAAAGAGAGGGAAAATATAATAAACGGTATACTTTGGAGATGCTTCATATTATAAACATACCAAAGGAGAGGAGAATAAATTTTAAAACAGACACGGAAAACTGCGCCAATAGCTATAGACACATTATTAAAAAGAAAATTAAATAGTTTAGTTAGTTCAATATTAAATGTGGAGATAGTAATACGTCTCTTACAAATATACTTGTAACTCATTGTAAGTGAATTGTTTTCTTTTTGTTTGTAATTATGTATTTTATCTTTATTTAAGCACAGTGGTTGTTAATATTTTTCGTACATTGTTGTTTTTCTTATATTGTTACAGCCTTGATAATGATATCCGATGGATATCGAAATATTGGAACAAATTAATTAATAAATAATATATATTGTTTACAAATAATTGGCCTCGAGCTCGAAAAAACTTTTTATTTTTAATTAAAAAAAAGGTCGAAGAAATAAAAATTTAATTTAATATAGATTTTATTTTAATTTAAAACATATGAGTATAAATATGTACATCTATAATGCCATTAGAGTTCTGTGTTAATTTTTTTTTAATTTGTAACACTTCAATATGTCTCGGTTAATTCTATTTAATGTTTGTTTGTGTTAATATCGATAGTTTGTTCTGTTGTCAAGTCATCATCTGACTCATCCTGGCAAAACTCAGCACAGAACATTCTGCAAAAAAGTTTATTTCCGATTCCTTAGTTTCTATTTTTGTACTGTATTTTAAGAATTTATTGCAAGAAGGAAATATATTATGTATATGAGACGAAATAAATGTTAAGGAACCCAAAAAATTTTGTTATATCGGTTTAATCGTTAATCGAAAATCACCGATTTAATATTAATTGATCAGTTAATCGGGTAGTTATTAATCGGTTAACCGTTAATCGGTTAATGAATACCCTAGTACGTAAATTCCCCCCAATATGTTTATGCGAAATCTATCAGAAAGCGGACAGACAGTTCGATATTCAATATCTGACAGAAATCTGAAAGAATTCCCAAAGACTGAAGACAGGCAATTGCAAGAAATGTCTGATCAACACCACCTCGGAGGCTGGGTATTTACTATGCCACTGTCCACGGTTAACGAGGCGATTATTAAAATGACTGAGATATAAAACTAAGGGATTTGATTGGGTTTTGTTTTGGAAAAAGGCTGACAAAGGGACAATCATTTGGGGCTTAAAAAATTATCTTCCTCTTCTATATATTCCTATGAAATAATGGACGTTGTGGTCTTTGAGGAGACATATTATTACGATACCCGTGTTGAACTACCTACATTCCCATAAAGATATTGCACAGTGGGGGATTTTCGCTAAAAGAAGGAAATATATTTCCAATTTTCAAACGGAGTGTCTGATTTTCGTCAAATATGTCATCATTATTCCTAATTAATGTGCCAAATTTGATGTAATTTAATATTTGTTGCGGTTTTGAGCCAATTAAGGTCTATTCCAAGAGCGAACAAAAGTGGGCTTTATATAAGATCTATGGTTAATTATGAACCGATCATTTTGTGTTGTTATTTCTAGTAAAACAAATCTAAAGTTGAAATATTCCAGCAAAATTTTATTTGTTTTATAGTCAAGTATTTTCCGAGAGTGGATTTTATAGGGGGCCTTTAGTTAACTATTGGCCGATAATTAAAAAATTTGGTTGTGTGTTTTCTGCTCTAATAAAACTTAATTTAACCCAATTTGATTACACTATCATTATCTGTTTGCTTTAAAAGATAAAACAACTTGTTTAAATTACACAGGCCAACACATGTTTTATTCCATGGACCAGAGTTTATTTTTCTAATGGTTTGATTTGCGCTGAATCCGAATCTGTTCTCACAATTGCTCCGTCATATCATGTTGCCGTGATATCTTTGCTTAAAGTACTGCTAACAGATTCGGATTTAGCCCAGTTTCGACTTTTTCCAAATTTTGCTCAAAAATAATAAAAGTTTGGTGGGCGCTGTAAAATTTCAAATAAACAGAATAGTTTTTTGAATTTTTCAACTGTAAAGGATTAAGTTAAATAGTCTAGAGAATTTAGGAGAGTTGGCGACGCTGGAACACAACAAAAACGTCGTGGACAACATTTTCAGATTTCCACAAGCTCTTTATAGTGTTGACTAATTTAAAATATGTGTCCCTAGCTGATCCCTAATATTAGCGACTTAAATCTGTTTTTATTTAATAGGCAAAAAGAAGTCATCCCTTTATGCTAAAAAGGTGTTTACCAATCACTTGTATAATTAGTTTTTAATGGTTTTCTGGGCTATTAACTATTCCAAGCTGTAGCAAAGGGATATAAAATTGTTCACCTAGTTACGAAATATTTATTCCCCTTTACATTTAAATCAATTTGTATTGAACATTAAAGCACGTGTGTGTGTGTGTGTGTGTTTCAAAACATTTTCCATGAGTTGTAAAATATTCTCATAAAAAGGCCTTTAGTTGAAGTTCTGTTACCACAGGAGGGTCATTTATTTTCTAACATTTATGCAGAACTTATTCAATTAAATTTTACGTTGCGGTAAACTTTATCATCATCATCGTCATCATCATCGTTGTTGTAGTCAATGTTCCTCATAGTACAAACGAAGTCCTTTTTGATGCTTGCGACGGGAAAATTTACTATAAAAATTCTAAAACAATTTCAACAGCAGCCAGTCTAGAGACGACATTAGAGCATTATTTGCGGCAGCAATAACAGCAGCAGCAACAACAGCAATAATAATAAAGAAACAACTTGTATGACCCACTGGCGTTCCAAGTTGCGTGTTCGTTGAGAGACTGTTAATCTTTACGAACTTTTAATTACTTTTTAAAGAACTTTAAATAAAAAAAGCAATACAAAATAAAATTGAAAAAGAAAAAAACGAAAACGTTTATAAATTGTTTAGTCAAGTTCGTTTGAGTTTCTGTTTTGTTTTTTTGTTTCTTTCACTTTGGTTTTGTTGTAGAATATAAAATTTTCACTTTAGCACAAAAATATCCAGACATAAACCACACACACATACACATTTGCAAACAAATAAAGCAAAAATAAATAAATAAATAAACTTCTATACACAAAGAGACACAAAGAGACCAACGCAAAAAAGCAACACCTTATAAATCCTTTTTTTTATATATGTTTGTCCTTTTTTATTAAGGATTGGGATACTGTGACGTTACCATGACTACCGTACAACTAAAAACGAGGAATTTTTAATAAAAATGAAAAGAAATATGACATTCATGACGCATTTGATCATAAAGAGAGAATTAACTCAAAATTTTTATTTGCTTACTTTTTGAAAAAAATCGACATGTAATATTCATATCAACCTGCTGTTAAAATATTGTGCTCTTTTGTCTACTTTTTGGTACTGAAATTGTTGGTTTAAAATAGTCTTTCATATGCCTCTTATATTAAATTAAAATTTGTTTTGCTTCTTCTGCAATTATGTTTTAAAATTAGTTGCTGGATTCCCGGGAAATGTTGAACAAAAACTTTTTTGAAGCTTTAGTAAATCTCCGAGGGCGTGTGTCTTAACTTGTTAGAGGCTTATTTAGCTGTTTCGAAGATGGGCTTTATATAGGGCCTATGGTACATTATGAGCCGATATAGACCGATCTGTGAAATTTAATGGCAATCTGCTGTTCCACATTTAGGTGGAACTGATCTCTAAAGGCCCTAAAGGTCCACAAAAACATTTTTTAAATTTGCCGTCAAAATATTCGACTCGTTATTTCTTATTTCTCGACATTTCTAAACTAAAGATTAAAATGTTTCGAGTACAATAATAGATTTTTGTTGTTGTTAATTCTTAAGCAAATACACAATATTACGTCAAACTTAGAACATATAGATTATGGTCACAACATAAAAGTTTAAGCCCACTGTACAAAAGACCAATTTCTTCCTCTATGAAATGAACCACGATATCTTTGCTTAACAAAACTTAATTGGCTTTTCTATTTGAAATAAAATACCGATATGTCACTTACAAATCTAAGTTTGATCACAATTTACGATGAGTATTTTCAATCAGATATTTTAAATATTTTAAATTAAACACTCTGTGATAGAAAATACTTTTATGATTTTTAAAATGTTTGTGTGTGTGAATTCGATTCCATTGGTCTAACTGTGCGAACATGTTTTCTAGATACAAATGAATGTTCTTTTCAACATGGTTTAGACTGAGTTTGACTTTCAAATAAAATTTTACTTTATTCACATTCTTTCCTTTTCTTGTTCTTTTTTTGTGTTCAGAATTTTATTTGTCGTTAAAGTTTTTTTATTTAACTTGAACTTCTCTCTTGTTTTTTTTTCTAGACATACAACAGCTGACAGTTACAGTGAAGTCAAGAAGTGGCGAACAAAGTCAAGTCGTTGTAAGCAAAACCCATCAGAGTTAAGCAGTGCAGGCTGAACAGCTAAAATACTCACATATTGTCACTTAACCAACAATTGGGAGTCATCTTTCGTAAACAGCTAAATACACACACAAACATACATTGCAACAAAAACAAAAAAAAGAGATTGCACACACATTTTGGAAATGTTGAGTGAAAGGATGGTGAAATGTTAAAGTCAAGTCAGGCAGTCTGCCAACAACATGAAAATGGCACATATATGCTGATGGTCTCCAAGCAACAAAATCAACATCAGCATCAGGAACATCATCAGCAATAGCGACAGCTTAACTACAGACACACACACATGCATATTCTCACACGCCTACATATACAATCAAACACATTCTTAGCCACACAAATAAACAAAAGCGCTTAAAAATATTCAACAGCAAACAGCAACGACAGCAGGATTTTGCTTTTTTTTTGTTGCTGTTGCTAGAGTTGTATCATCAAAGCAACAACCACGTGACAGGCGAGACAACATATGCTTACACCCGCACTTTCCAGCAAAAGCATATAGACGAAGCAAAAACAACAACAAACATCACTAAAATCCAATATATTCATATCAACCAAAAGAGTTAGTTTACCCACCATAAACAACCCATAACCAAACGACTCCCTACACAAACTGATTGTAACCGCTGGAACCCGACATCCGATTTACCATAAAGAGACAGCAGAAGGGCATAAGAACGGGGGAGTCAAGGCAAGAGAAAGAAGAAAACAAATGCTGTCACTCTAAATTGTTGACTGGTCTGAATTAAATGTGGCAAAGGATTTAAAAAAAAATACAAAAAAATAAATAGCACAGGCATATACACATAGAAACCAAAAAACATACATACACAAACAAATTTAAATTTTTCAAACTTATTAAATGAGAGAAACACAACAACAACAAGAACAAAAACCAAAAGGATAAATAAACAAACTACTGCAACAACAAAAAGCCAACTACTCACAGAAATCGAATGGTTCTGGTTTTATTTGCATTTGTTTCCTTCCCTCCTTTGATTGGTCACTACGTTTGCCTTTGAGTCCTGCCCGAAACGATTGAATGAAGCGTAAATTGTCAATTTAAATAAAATTTAATGAATTTTTAAATTTTTATCTGCACAAAAACTTTCAACGACTTTATTCATCAAGATTAAGCTGGAATACCCATCATCCCAACTACATGATTGTCCACATCATTGACATTTATTAAGCAGAAAATAGCAAAATCAACATCAACATCAGCGACCAAAAGGATATAAAAATTATTGAACATTTTCTTTAAACTTTATCGACATTTTTATTCAGTCTCTTATTTTTTTTCTCTAACCAAATGGCCAAATTTTGGTTGCTCTATTGGGGCCTTATGGTTGCTTGGTATCCCTTATTGTCAAGTGGTTATCTCAACGTGTTTATAAGCCACAAAGAAGTGATGAAACTTATGGGTAAGTACGAGATTATTACAACTTCCTATTCCTTCTGCTCTTCCTAGTGCTACTTTGTTTGTTGTTATTGTTTTCCTGTACTCTGGTAATATTTTACGTTCTTTTCTTTTCTTTTTTACTCTACTTTTATAACCAATTTATTAAGGACTTTTTCTTTTGGGTATCAATTTTTGTTTGTTTTTGTTAAGCCAACCAAAGTGTATTTGAGGTTTTACGCAGAATAACAAAAAATTAAAATAAATGAATTGAATTGAATGGCTGAGTCCATGGATCGTTTGGTTTCAATGCAAAGTATTATAAAAGTAACAAAAAAAATTATAAAGTGATTGATTATAAAATGACACATTGGATGACAATACAACACAACAGGGAATTTCTGCAGATGCGGAGTCTACTTATTATAACAAATAAATATCAAACATTCTTTTGCACAAAACTCCAAACAATCAACTTTAAACATGATGATTTTATGAATTTTGAATACACTTATCCCAATTACTTAACAATCGCTGTGGTAGTATTAGTGAGAATGTACCCTGCAAATAAAATTGGACCACCTGATCCATTTTGATAAAATGGACTACTCCATGGACTAGTCCGATGTAATGCAAGCATGGACCATGTCATTGTTAAAAAGCGTTTGTAGTCAGACGACATGTCTTCGTTTTTTAACGACGTGTTTTCGTTTTTAACCGACTTCAAAACTAATCCTCTTGAGTATACCATGGAGTAGTTTTAAAACTACTCCTTAGTGGTCCAAATGTGGGTTATATGGTCCTCTCCTAGGACATCGTAATGTTAAATAGACCAGGTTTTTTCCATAAGTTTGGGTTTGTTTTGGACTAGTCCTGGTCCCTTTTGGACTACTCTTTACACGCGTATTTGGACTGGTCCTATTATTTGCAGGGTAATTGGTGTGTGACACCGACAACGCTTGATGGAAAATTAAACCAATTTAGATTAACTCGTGAATTTACTAGTGTATGGTGCCCTTTAAGGGCCAAATACCATTGTTAAAAAGTGTTTGTAGTGAGACGACATGTCTTCGTTTTTTAACGACGTGCTTTCGTTTTTAACCGACTTCAAAACTAATCCTCTTGAGTATACCATGGATACCATTGTTAAAAAGTGTTTGTAGTGAGACGACATGTCTTCGTTTTTTAACGACGTGCTTTCGTTTTTAACCGACTTCAAAACTAATCCTCTTGAGTATACCATGGAGTAGTTTTAAAACTACTCCTTAGTGGTCCAAATGTGGGTTATATGGTCCTCTCCTAGGACATCGTAATGTTAAATAGACCAGGCTTTTTCCATAAGTTTGGGCTACTTTTGGACTAGTCCTGGTCCTTTGTGGACTACTCTTTACACGCGTGTTTGGACTGGTCCTATTATTTGCAGGGTGGTCACATTAGGTACCGTTGCGATTTTATAGCAAAAACTATTTTATCTCAAGCGACAACCTTCATACAAAACTTTTATGGAATAAAATAAAAAAAATATTATTGTCTCATTTGTGTATTAAAAAGTATTTAAGAAAACTTTAATTTGACAATTTAAAATAATCTTGCTGATGTTTAGGTTCATTTTATTATTATTATGATATAAAATGGGTTTAATTAACAAGAAATATTTTCCAGTGAGTTAACAAACAAACAAATAAATAAATAAATCTACAATAAAATGTGCTTTTTAATAACACAAACAATGCGGATTTAAAATAGAAGATGAATAAAATATTTTATGCATTTTACACTCGCATTGGATTGATTTGCTTTGAAAATTAATGTGCGTTCGCTTGGAAACTTTTGTTGTTTTAAAATATTTTACATAAATTTCAATTGATATTCTTTGACAGCAATAAAAGCATGATTTATTTAATTTAATTTTGATTTATTACATGCCCTAACCCGCAGATTTTTAGTAGTAACAAAATGACAGCAGAAATAAATGAAAGAATGTGAAGTAAAAAGAAAAGATATGAAAATATTTCAACATTTTTTTTATGGATTGAAATGAGATTCTAAGAGAGATCGATAATCAGTCATTATTAATAAACGATAAGAATGTTGGCAGGGTACCTCAAACATGTTTACGCATCAGCCCAGCTGGTCGTTTTTTATACAAACATATTTTCTATTGCCTGTATTCATAAAAATATTTAAAATTTAATAAAGGCTTACATAATAAATTTTGTATGTAAATTTCACTTAATAAACTTTTGTTCTAATTAAGTTATCATTTATGAATACGAAATTTTGTCAAAATTTCATAAAAATATACCGTAAGACCAAAGGCCCATCTATAATGTGCATTAGCTAGCTTAAGCTACTGGCAAAAAAATAACAAAATGCCCATAAAATCTCAAAATGAAAAATCATCTGATTTCGTATGGAATGTGCGATCAGTTTCGCACTTCTTTTAAGCAAATGACAGTTTCATTACCCAAAACCTTCATAAGTCTGGATTTACACTATAAAAGTTTCTTTTCAGAAAGTCTAAGCTTAAAGGTGAGAGGGGAAGATAAAATGCTATCATTCTCTTCCCTCTCATCAATAAACTCAAACTTTCTGAAAGAAAACTTTCATAACGCGAACCCAGACTTAAGTTAAATATGGCTGTACACATATACAGTGCGCTCGCGGTAACGTGAACTAATTAAAACCTAGGGAGTTTATGTTAGCGAAATTGTTCACGTTAGCGATTGTCGAATTTCGTAAAAAATATGTCTGTTTTACACGCTTGAACGTGAAATGTTTTTCTGATTATTTCCATTATTAAAATATAAATGTATATATTTATGTGTTTTATTATTATTTCCATTACTAAAATATAAAAATAAAATTATTATATTCAACATTTTTAATATTTCGAATTTATTCTATGAGCTAAATTTCAGTTATGTATTTTATAAAGCTTTTTTGTAATAGTTCTATTCCTTCAATTTTTCAGAAATGACTTTATATAATGTAAGTAACCTTCGGAAGGAAATAATTCCCAGTTTCTATTAATAAAATTATTAATTAGAATTCATTACAAAACAAAATGAGATCACGAGAATATATCTATTGAATTAAAATTACATTGCAAATATAATTATTCATAACATTTAGGCATTAAAAAACACGGTTATCTTTTTCTTCTGCTTTTTCTTTTCTAATAAGTAGTTGAAATACTGTTTTCTCCCTTAAGCGTTTAACTACACTCATGTCACTTTGATCCACCATTGCATCTCCTGCCCATTGCAATGCATTGTTAAAATTTTCAATTGCCTCAACTGCAGCAATTTTTTTAACGGGATCATCGGAAATGCAAACTTAATAGGGTGTAGGATCAATATTGTAGAAATTACAAACGGAATGACAAAGTTATTAATACCCTTTTACCTTCGGTGAAGGGTATACAAAATTGTTGACGTTATAGAGCTTTCTGAGTTTGTTCACGTTACAGAGTAGTCAATGTAAAAAAAATCTTGTTCAAGTTAGGCGGTGTTCACGTTAGACGGTGTTCAAGTTACCGCGAGTGCACTGTAATTCACATGCATTCGCAAGTTGCTTAAGCCAGCTCCCGCAGATTGTATTTGGGCCGCAAAGCACGTTTGAATGTGCCTTGAAGAGCTATAAGATATGGCGATTTCTTGCCAACCGTGGCGATTTTCCATTTGGCGATATTGCGATTTATAAAATAGTTGGCTATTTTTGATGAGCCATGAATTAATTTGTTTTCAGAATCTTTAAAGTCAATACGATAAAATTATGCCCCTACAACGGGCAACTGAATTGAGTTAAAATTTAAACAGCTGCTAGTGATGAGTTGTAGTTTTTTGATGTTTTGATTAACGGTAGTGTAACAGAGTTCTTCACCATAGTAAAAAACTGCAAAATTTCAACTAAACTATAGTGAAGTTGTAAACCCTTAAAGAGGCACAAATTATTTGTATTCTGGTATGTTAAATTATGAAATTTAAGGATTCCCTTAAACAAGAGTATATCAGTGTTGCCATTAGGATACGAAAGATACATTTTTCGTATCTTTTGATGGCTTCAAGTACCATGTATTATCCTGAAATTTTTCGTATCTTTTGAATCTGTATGCAAAATGTACTAAAACTTACTTAGACTGATCATCGTAACCGAATCAATACTTATACAATAGCAGCTTTCATAATGGTGAAAGAAAACATTAAGGATGTTTCAACATACGCTTCACCTAAATTGAGGAATACAAGTAGTGCGAAGTTGTTCGGAGGAAATATGAACATCTTTTATTTTCAGGAAAGTTATATGAACTTTTTGATATAATCTTGGCATTAACGACTTAGCTCGTTTATTAATTTTTACAAAAATGAATTTGTTTCGATAACATCCAAAGATAGTTACATATAATTAATTTTAATGTTTGTTTATTTTTTGTTTTTTTAAATCACATTCCTAATATTTATGACTTAAATAAATAAAAAATGAATTCATATGATACAATCAGGGCTGCCAGATAAATTTGTGAGGAAATCTTCACTTTCCTGAGAAAAAATAAAAAAATCGTCTTCATCGTTTCGAAAAAGCGAAGGACGCTTCTTAAATCGTTGTGGGAATCGTTTAAGACGTGGGTAAAGATAATCTAACAAGACTTTCATGTCAAGAATTTGAGACACATGTAGATATTCTCTTACAAATCGTGAAATGCTCGCCGTATAGTGGTTGAAAATATGATTTATACAGAGAGTCGTAAAAGGTTCATTCGATGATGGTTTGACGAAAGATAAACAAAGTGTAACACTGTTGTTTTTGTACTCTGAAAATAATCAAAGATTTTCTTAAGACTTGCATATTACAGCTGTACCTAAACAAAAGCGGCACGCTTTGCATTTGTAAAACCCGATTTTGACCGCTCATTTCATAGTAAAGTCTGCCATTCCGCCTTCCGCTCTTGTTAAGGTATGGCTGTTAAATATTCCAAGATTAAAAAACGAAATTGTCAGAAAATGTAATGTTTTATTCAGACTTTGGAGACGGAAAAAATCGTCACTTTTCAGAAAAATATTAGCAAATCGGCAATTTGATAATTTCGGAACAAAAATCGTCAAAATGACGATAAATCGTCAAATCAGGCAACCCGGGAATCAAAATGTAATGTTAATAAATGTTAAACGTTGAAATTGGACTTAAATTTTTTTTAAATGTATCTTTTCGGGAAAAAGTGTATCTTTTTGGAAACTAAAATGTGTCTTTCTCGAAATTCCACTGGCAACACTGATAGGTATTTAATAGTTTTCGGCTTCGGTTTTTTACCAAAAGTTGCTTATCGGACGATGATTGGTGTTCGACATTGATTTGGCCGATTTTTGCCGAAGGCCAAACTTTTTTACATAAACCATTATGTGCAAATCTTACAAAATCATGCACAAAAAATCCACTAAAATATTTCAACAAAAATTCTGTTTTGGTAATTTTATTTTTTCTAAAAGGGATGAGCAATATCGAAAATAAATTAAAGTTTTCTCACATTGCAGCGGAAGAAAATTACAAAAAACGCTCGAAAAAGAAAAGTTTTTATAAATAAATGGGGTTTTCTGTCTGGCCAATAAATTAATTTATCTTTTTCTTGTTGTGAATTCGGATAAGTAAGTTCGGCTTCGGTTCGGCCGAATTTAGCCATTTGGACTGAACTTCGGCATAGGCCTTAAAATTAGCTTCGGTGGGACACTAGCATTAAAAGTTAACGAATTTTTTCCATTATAAAATGTGGTAATTTATTATCATATACATGAAATATCGTGCTATTTGTTTGTATGGAGGTATATGTGAACTTCCAACCCAAATCCTGGGGTCTAATTACCGCATACGATATCGAGCAAAATTGATCGACATTTTTTTCTGGTATCATGGCTCTCGATATCGAATGAAATGTATCGTAATTTGAGATGATAGCATTCGATATCGAGTAGCCAAAGACACTAAATCTCTCGAGTTTTCATTAGATACGTCAGTGTCTGTCGTATGCAGATAAATACGATAGCTTACTCGATACGATAGCTTACTCGATATCGAATGCGGTAATTAACCCCTGTTATTTACATGACGATCCGTTTCGATTTCTGAATCGAGTGCGAAAAAATGTTTTCTTCTTTTTTTGAGAGGTTAAGATTTTGAGACAAAATTACATTTCATGCACTATCAAAATTTCACTGCAGGAAAATACTTCGTCTCATTTGAAATTTCGAACGATGTGCTGAATATTCTCGTGACGTCAAAGTCGCATGCGCAACATGCGCATGCTTACCATAGACTTAAGTATGGAAGATTCGAGAAATAAGATTTTGGTGGAAGATTCAAAAACACTCAGTTTCTTATCTTAGATTGAAATCTGTTTAAGTTTTTATTTTGTAACCCAATCGTAAGATGCATTCACTCGAAAATATAAAAGAATTCTGTCCGGCAATTAAAAACACCTACAAAATTTTGTTGTCGATGCTACACTATCAGTTTTTTAAATCGTCGCACACAGGGACAATTGAACATTTAGCGCGATAAAATTATTTACTTCATATGGATTGAATAAATTTTTATAAAACTAGGTACGTCTAGGTGTTTTAGGTTGCTGATTACGAATCTGATGTCAGTTTTTAAAGAATCTATCGAATTAAGCTATGCAGTTTTCTAATATAGGACCATAAGAGGAGTTAGGAGCAATTTCCGCTTCTCACAAACTATCAAACACATAGAACCAATAATTTCAAAATACAGTTGCAATTTTACTTTCTTAACACATTAGTCTAATTCACAATCTCTGTCGTATGGCCTATCGTTTAAAAAATACGATTTTTTATATGCAATTGTGAATAGACAAATTTGTTATATCGTTATTTCATCGTATTGCTGAGTATCAAAAATGGAATATCTCAATTCAATGTGCAAACATTGTCAATTTAACAAAGTTTTTCTTGGGAGTCAAACAATTTATTAAAAATTCCCCTTTCATACTATTGATAAACTGAAATTAACTGTTGATCGGATTAGCTATTCCCATGCGCGTAAACTCACTGTTTATTGTTGTTGTTTTTGTTTAAGCTTTGATATTGCTACAAGTAAAACTGGTCAATTTACTTTGAGTAATGTTTTAGAGTTTTTACTAAACAATAAAGCAAATATGAAAAGTGAAACTAAAAAACGAAATTTATCTTTTACTTTACTCTAGGTTTCTATTTATTTATTCTATTTATATTACATATAAAAATACTACAGAAATTGATCTGAGATCAAAAAGGGAAAATTGAAAAATTTTGAGCTGACTCTCTTTAGAGGATCCAGTACGATATATTAATTAAGAAGAATTAAATAAAATAGTTTTAACAAACTCACCGAACTAATCGAATCGATATACAGGAATGCAATGTCGTATTAGACAACACTTTTGTTTGAAAACTACCAACAAAAAAATGCAACATTGAATAATTAGACGATTAGCAACGACTACGAAGGTAATGCGAGCTTGTGAATTTGAGAATTTTAAGACTAAATATAAAAGAAAACGGCAGGCAAAAAAAATTGTATGTAAAGTTTGCGTTCACTGATTTGGACAAACTAATTTGGACAAATAAAAGTGATAAGGGACTATTAAAGTGTGTTCTTATTTACAACTCTGACCCGACAGACGTTGTCCTGTCCAACTTAGAAAAAATGTTTACGTTCGATTTTTAAAATCCGTTAAAAAGATACGAACATTTGAAAAAAAAATTAGTCAAATCGAGGAGCCGTTTTCTGATTTTAGGTAAATCGAAAAAAGTGGGCGGGGCAAAATTTTCTTTCCGTAAAAACCTAAGTTGGACGATGGCATTCATTTTTAAGAAACAATCGTCCAAATCGCTCAAGCCGTTCTCAAGTTATGCGCTTAATAGAAAAAGTGGGCGTAAAAGTAGGCGTGGTACATTTTTCTTTAGATGAAAACGTAAAATGGATTAATACGAACCTTTGAAAGAAAAATTTGTCAAATCGATGGAGCCGTTTTCTAATTTTAGGTAATTTTAAAAAAGTGGGCGTTAAAGTGGGCGGGTCAAAATTTTCTTTTCGTATAAATCTAAGTTGGACTATTGCGATCATTTTAAAGAAAAAATCTTCCAAATTATTTAGAAGTCGTTGGTGGTGCAATATGAAAATTGGATTTTGCCACGCCCCACCACCCGCAGACCGAAAATCAAAAATCAGACTTCACAGTGTCACACGCCTGAATATTCTGAAGATTCCCTGAAAATTTCATCAAAATCGGCCCAGCCGTTTTGGAGTCCATACGTTACATACATACAAACATACATACGTACATACATACATACACACATCCTATTTTATATATATATAGATTAGAAGAACTTGCGGTTTATGTATTTAAAGGAAATAAGTCAACGCTTCTCTAAAAAGGTAAAAACTTAACAGTTTTTATAAAATAGTTTTTTTTTTCAGACAACGCCACTGTTCAACAAAACAAAATATTACTATAATTTCATAGGCCAATTGTATTAATATTTATTTGTTAAGTTTTCTTTATATATTTCTTTTACATAATCTCTTTCTTTTACAAATGTTGCTTAAAGTAAAAACAGAAAAAAAAAAAAAATACATCAGTAGCAAAAAAAACAAGTTAGAGTGCTATATTCGGCTGTGCCGAATCTTTGATACCCTCCACCGACAGTTCGAATGTTTAAGGAGTAATATCTGTATGATGTTATTATTATCTTAAACTGTGACGATTTGTTATTAATTATGGTTTAAGGCAACCAAACTGTTTTCCGGTAGAAGGGTTTATATGGGGCCTAGGGTAAATTATGGACCGATCATCACGAAATTGCACAGCGTCATTTCTAGTCCTTTAAAACTGTGACGTACAAATTTCTGTTACGATAGCATTATTAATTATGGTTTTAGGTGTACTGAACTGTTTTCCGGGAGTAGGGTTTCTATGGGGCCTAGGGTAAATTATGTACCGATCTTTACGAAATTTCACAGTATCATTTATAGTCCTATAAAACTGTGACGAGCCAAAAATTGTTATGATTGCATTATTTTTTACGGTTTTAGGCGAACTTAACTGTTTTCCGGTAGTAGGGTTTATATGGAGCCCAAGGTAAATTATGGACCGATCGTCACGAAATTTCACAGTGTTATTTCTCGTCCTAAAAAACTGTGACATACCAAAATTTGCTACGCTAGCGTTATTTTTTACGGTTTTAGACGTACTAAACTGTTTTCCGGGAGTAGGGTTTATATGGGACCCAGGGTAAATTATGGACCGATCTTCACGAAATTACACGGTTTTATTTCTTGTCCTATAAAACTTTGATGTACCAAATTTTGTTATGATAGCATTATTTTTTACGTTTTTAGGCGTACTAAGTGGTTATCCGGAAGTAGGTTTTATATGGGGCCTATGGTAAATTATGGACCGATCTTCACGAAACTTAACAGTTTAATTTCTAGTCCTATGTAACTGTGACTTGCCAAAATTTGTAATGATAGCATTGTTAGTTAGGGTTTTAGGCTTAATATACTGTTTGCCGGGAGTAGGGCTTATATGGGTCCTAGGGTAAATTATTGACGGATCTTCACGAAAATTCACAGCGTGATTTCCAGTTGAATAAAACGAATTGTTGCGAAATCTTATATCATTCTGTGCATTTTTCCACCATTTATGTTAGTTTTTGTAACAAAATTATCAATTTTTTTTTAGGTGGTGGTTCCACATTTTGATTCATAGCTCAGATCTTATTGAACCGATTTTGCTGAATTTCAATCCCAAACTGCTTAGGATAACTACAAGCAATTTGACACCAAGTTTGTTGATTTCTTTTGAGTTTTTCGAAAGTGAGCGTGTTTTCAACAGACGGACAGACGGACATACGGACAGACGGACAGACAGACGGACATGGCTAAATCGACTTAAAATTACTCAAGGACCAAGAATATATATACTTTATAGGGTCTGAGATGAATAGTAAAAAAGTTTCACACGGAATGACAAACTGAATATACCCTCTTCACAACTAATTGTGGTGGAGGGTATAAAAAGGAAGAAAGAAATAAATAAATAAAAATAACAAATTATCCGGTAATGTGACCCTTGCCTATTGTCTCAACGAAGAAGAGCAAACAAAAAATAAATGCTTTCAATCAAATACTCACACTTTGTGACTAAAAGATAGAGATACTTACACACACACTTGAGTACAAAAACTTCGAACTAAACATAATCGATTTCCTTAAGCTTTGACGTATTTTAAAGGACATCCTTCTTGAAAAATACAGGATAAATGAAATCGTATAAAAGTTGCTTAAATACGCAACACTTACAAAAAAAAAAAAAAAAACAACAAGAAAAGGAAAACAAGAGAAGAAAAACAAGTAGTAGGTATTAGGAAATCCTTAATATTAATGGTCTCGCCTGGTGCTAGTTGCTCCTTCAGTTATTTGTTTGTCTGATTGTATACGGGTATGGATATTTTTTTTTTCATTTTTTTCTTGTTTTTGATAATCATGAATTCAAAGTACTAGAGAACGAACATGGCTTGTTTGTTTCTGTCACTGTTAATGTACATGTACTAGTATGTATTTATTGTTGTCATATCCTGCCGACCTTGGACAGAAACCCTCTAAGGTACTTCCTTTGTTTTCTGTCCTGCCATTTTTGCTAAGTATGATGGTTCCTCATTTCATACTACTTTAAGTATTTGTGTGTGCTTTTCAGTTAAAAATTTTTCTTTTTTTTTAGCTTGTTATTGTTTGCCGTGTTTTGCGTTAAAACAAAAATAGAAAATAGCAACAGCACCAACAACAGCAACATAAACGAATGCTAATGTGGCATAGGAAAATGAAAATGAAACATTTTGATTTGTAAATTGATTAATGGTGCCATAAGTGCCTTTCTAAGCTTAAATAACATGGATGGCTAAATGGATTGTATAAACATACTTACAAACTCACACATACAATCATATACAAATTTATGTTTTTTTTGTATGGCAGAATTAGTGTTTTTTTCTTTGTCTCTGAATGTATTAGTAAGTTCCAACTCAATACAAACAGATACGAATGTATTCTAATGCCTGCTTTACTTGGCAATAATGGCTAAATGGACGAATAAGCGAATGAATGAATGAATGAATGGCTAACCCAGATTTATAACATTTTCCGGCACTTAAGCATAATTTGAAATGAAAATTTACGAAACGCTAAAGAGAAAGTATGTATGAATTCCAACTAAACGTTAGTAAAGGCGACGATTTATGAAATACTCTCGTATGCTCGCACATAAATAACTAAACGACATTTGAATTTAAAAAAAAACAAGTAGAAGAAGAAAAAACACGAAAGAAAAACATACACAAATTCACCCGTAAAAATTAAATTATACAAGTTGATCGATATTTTTCTGGATTAAATTATTTCCACTAAAAAGCAACATCAAAATCTGTTTGCACAAATATTAATGGAAATTTTTTAATAACATTTTCTTTATTTCCAAATGGCTTAGGCCACAATATTGAATAAAGAAATAATAAAGTTTTACGGTGTTACACTGTTAAATAGAATTTTAAAATTTTAAGTTTTACATTAAAATTAAAATAAAGTTGCAAAGGGAAAACTACTCAAAACAAGTAAGAGTGATATATTCGGCTGTGCCGAATCTTTGAGAACCTCCACCTAGAGCTCGACTATTTCCCGTGATGGCTTAATATGGGATCGTGATATTATAAGCCAATATTTAATTAAACTGACCTCACAGCATCAAAAATTGTTGCGGCTTTAGGCGTATTGAAGTGTTTCAAAAAAGTTAAATAAAACTTAATTCAACTTTATTTAACCCTAGAAACATTACGTTATTTTTTTGTACTGAAAAGATAACGACACGTCTGAAAGACGTATGCTTGTTTCTATCCTTTTAAGGATATCACCGAAAATAATATTGATCAATGTTGTTGTTGAAAACATTTATTTATTCTATTTCTTTTCAAAATATATAATTTTTAAACAGAAAATTACAATAAAAATAAAATTAAAAAGAAAATTCAATTAGCATTATCAAAAATTAAAGAGTTTTTAGAAAAGGACTTCAGTTCGGTTCTAAAAACTAAAATAAATATTTTTTTTTGTACTTTGTGTTGGCAATGTTATCTGTATTAACTTATATAAACAAAAAAAAAAAAATAATTGGAATAACATTATGTGCAAGATTTACACATTTAAGTTTTGCGGTCGCCACATACAGGTATACCGCATTTGACACATACCATTTTGGACATAAGTTTAATTTCTGATGGACAGAAGGCACCATATTATCTCATTCTTCATTCACGCTATTCTCCGCTCCAACCTCAATCATAAGTAACTGCATCTGGTAAAATTTGTTCAATGTTGTCGGTCAAAGTATAAAATAGGAATTTCTAGCCTTAAAATTGAACAATTTATGGAAATTTCGGCACTGGTCCATTAAACAATTTTCGAAATTATTTCGGTAGTAAAAAAATATCGAAGCATGTAATACGTACAGTGATTTGCTTTTCCGTGTTGGTCCTCTTGCCGTACGAACTATATTCATTGAAGAAACTCGAACATCACTTTGACCCTTCGATGTAGCCCACTTACTTTTACTTCTTAAAGTGGATCGAGATATCGTAATACGCAGCTATCGTAAGAAGTAGTAAAATGTTAAGGTTGTTGAGAATTTTCCTGAATCGGTGGTATATTCTCGTCAGGCTCAATGATGTCAAATGCTCATCTTCTACATCACTTTGAAGACTATCCTCCAATAACTCATCTTCCGATTCGCTTACATTTTCAAGTGAAACCGACACCAACCAACACGCTTTGAAAAATAGCGCCAAATTCTGCATGATCCAATCCGCGCTTTCAACACATTTTTTGAACAATACCTTAAAATTCATCCAAAACACAAAGTTATCTTCGCTACAAGAGTAACACTAAAGATAACGATACGTCTCTCAGACATATGTTGTGTTTGTTTGTGTTTATTTCTCAAAAAAAACATAACTAACAACATAAAAACTGCCACCACCAACTAGATGCTGCTAATAACTGAGATAATTGAACGGGAGAAAGTTGTATGTTAACAAATGTGAAAGTAAGAGCACAAAATTGAAAAAGCGTACGTCTCGGAGACGTACCTTATCTTTCTAGGGTTAAATAGAATACCATGATTTATTTCAGAAATACTATTAGGCATATTAAAGTCGCATTCAGGAGGGGACTTTATATTGGATCTATTGTAAATTATTGATCGCTCATTACAAAATTCGGTTAAAAAAGTATTCACTAAAATACAAAGAAAAGGCGGTAGGCGCAGGAGGAGCAATACCCAACATAGGAAGCTATAAAACTTAAAATAAAAAGAGCAAGGTAGATGGCGGAGGAGCTGTACCTCTCATAAAACAAAAATAATAAATACCGCATATCTGAAGACAAAAGCCTTTAAGCTTTGGGGAAAAATTAAGTGAAAGATTAAAATTAAAATTAAAATTGTGTTTTGCATTTATTTATTTGATTTATTTATTTATTTAATCAATGGATATTATCCTTACTGACCAATAGCAATATTGACTTAAAATTAATGAATAACAATAAGCATTTTAAAATATACTACACTTTACAGAATATATGTACATACAAATTTACGAATTAAGAAAAACAATAATTTTATGCTTTATGGAATTTAAACATAAAGAAAAATCAACAAATTGTGACAGAGAATTAAATTGTCTACATAACCTTGAAAAAGGATCAGCAAAAGCATAATTTTCTCTATAAAATTTAACAAAGAGCAGATTATAATGACGCGTATTGCGACTAGGTATATTAAATTTAACAGACTCTAACAAAAAATCACAACAAACATTACCATTAATAAAATTAACCATAAAAGAAACATTTAACATTGTACGACGACTTTTGAGCGATGGTAATTTTATTAATGCCAGTCTACTTGCATATGAAGGAAAGTTTGTCGAGTAACTCCAATGTAGATCACAAACAGAATAATAATAATTGTTTTTGGACCGATTCTATACGAGAATTGTGAATGTTGTAAAATGGGTCCCAAATGATTGACGCATATTCTAAGATTGGTCTAACGAGTGATACGTAAAGTTGCTTCGTTATGTATGGATCGGTGAATTCTTTAGCCCAGCGCTTAATAAAGCCAAAAATACCTCGAGCCTTATTCACAGTTAATGTTATATGAGAAACAAAGTTTAATTTAGGATCCAGTAAGACTCCAAGATCAAGAGACGAATCAACCAACTCCAGTTGATGGCCACCCAAAGCATAATTAACGGCAATACAGTTATTTCTATAAAAACGCATACATTTGCATTTCACAAGATTCAGCTCCATCATATTATGATTACACCATAAAAAGAAGTTAATAAGATCCGATTGAAGATAAAAATGATCAGCGAAGCAATGAAAAGAATGGAAAATTTTTACATCGTCAGCATACATCAATATATTGGCGAACTTGATAACGTTGGGCAGATCGTTAATAAACAGCGAAAATAAAAGTGGGCCAAGATGACTGCCTTGGGGAACACCGGACGAAACATAAATGTACTTGGATATACAATTATTGAATTGTACTTTTTGCTTTCTTCCAATTAAATAAGAACTTAACCAGCATAAACTTCTACGGGATAAACCTAATAAGTAAGAAGAAGGTGATGGTTAACTTTATCAAACGCTTTACTGAAGTCAGTATAAACAGCATCAGTTTGTTTCTTTTGTGTAAATGCACAATTAATTAAAGTTGTTAAATGAAGTACATTCGTTGTAGTTCAACAGCCTTTTCTAAAACCATGCTGGCAAGCTGCCAGTAAGGACGAGGTGTGATAACTGAGGAAATCAGTAACTAGTTTTTCAAAAAGTTTTGGAATCTCACTCAATTTGGCAATTCCTCTATAGTTTGTTATATCCGATTTATTGCCAGATTTAAATAAAGGTTTTATATACGAATCTTTCCATAATACGGGAAAATAACCACATATAATCGACGCATTAAACATAAAAGTTAATGGCGTAGCTAATGATTCAGCACATTGATTTAAAATACACGTTGGAACAAGATCAGGACCATGACTAAAAGACATCTTTAGCCTTTTTAAGCTAACCAAAATATCATTGCTATTAAAAGTGGTTTGATGAGAGCATATAGGGATAACCATTACTATCATCGTATACAGCATCAGAATAAGTCGTGGCAAAAAAATCGGCAAACATATCACATATGACCTGAGAATCTCCAGATTCTTGGCAACGAAATTTAATAACGGATGGATATCCATTAGATTTTCTTTTAGAGTTGACGAATGCAAAGAACGATTTTAGGTCTCGAACGAAATTGTTTTTCACCTTATTTATATATTGATTATAGAAAGCATAATTCAGCAGATTATATTCTGAAGTATCTTAATTTAAAACTCCGTGCGGTATTTTGTACAATATATAAATTTTTTTTTTTGTGTAATTTTCAATGTGTTTTTAATGTTTCCAAGAAAAATAATCAACATTCTAAATTTAAATCATAATCCTTGACAAGACTTTAATTTAATAAATTATTTGTTGAACAATCCAATAATTTTTATTTTTTGTTTAATAAACCAAAACACTTTTCCATAAAAAAACACACCTACACATTTAAATTGCTTGTTTTTCTTATACCTCACACTTGTTTGCTTTTGCCTTTATTTTCTATCTAAATTGAATATCTTTTAGGCAGAGAGTTGGTTGGATCTGCCTGCAGCTGTGGAAATCTTAAGCAGGTCTCATGTGTCGTTGTGTACAAATCTTTTGATTTATTTCAACATTAAACTTAAAATCTCTTTTAGTTCATTATTTTCTATCAAAAAGAAATTTAATGCCTTTAGACTTTTATTAGAAAAGTGTTTGGCTGGGTGTGCGTGTGTCAATGCATTAGAAAGTTTTGTACAAGAATTTTACCCCTTTCACCACGTTTGCCTCCTGCTTCATTTATTAATCTCTGCGTAAACGCTCGTTTTATACATTTTACGTGACTGTGCATGTTTTTTGTCATCATCATCATCATCTTCGTCGTACTGAGAGAGAGTGTAACTTGACTTGGTTCTTTTTTCATATCATTTTTCCTTTTGTTTTTAATACTTTTTTGTTATTTAGTAAAAAGTTTTCAATCCAGTTGACTATTTTTTATTTTTTTGTTTTTTAAATACTTCATCTCATTTATAGACAAAGTTTGCATAAAGATTAAACTCATAATTACAGCCATTAACTTCAACCTCATCGTACGAAGAGAAAACTAGAGAGTCTGCATGGAGAAAAGGAGACACAAAAAAAAAACTGAAAAGGAAGTGAAGGATATAGAGGGAAAATGGCATATTATTATTGTAAAGCTTTTATGTTGTAAAATAGTGTTTTTTGTAACACGTTATTTTTGTTGCTTTTGTATGCAGCAGTTTTTCATCATGCATACACACGCTGCTGCTGCTCACATTCATTTTGGCTGAGCGTGCATATCTTAAGGGTATTAAACGTTTATAAAAACGACAATTATTCTCTCTCACTTATAATTATTTTTCTTTTTTTATATAAACACACATACACACACACACACTTATAATAAGACAATTATTTCCTCTTTTTATAACAAAATAATGCTTTAAAACATACACACACTCGCATGCAAGCTGAAATTTCCATGCAGCACAAAAGTATGCAGTAATTTTCGACAATTATATTTAAACCAAGAATGTTTTTCCCCTTCTTGCTGGAAAATTCTTATTAAACTTAATTTCTCTTAATATTGAAATACAGTCTTGTACTTATTCTTTAATAAAGAAAATATTATGACAACGCCAAAAGTCATATTTTAATAGAAATAAAATCCATGAAAATAAGAAAATACGACATCTCAAATTACAGTTCAAATGTTAATTTCTTTTCTTTGATTCTGTTTTATTTTTCATTTTTTATCTCCTTGTAGTTTAGCAATATTTTTAAGAAAAAAAAATATTAAATTTCAATTTTCTTTTTCTTTTCGATGGCTGTTTGTTAAATAATCGCAATTGTTTGACGCAGTTGTGATTGTGTTTGTAGTTGCTCTTGTACGTTGTCATAGATTTAAGCAAAATGTTATTTCTTATTTCCTAAATTCTTTCGCTTTTTTCTCTATTGATATCAGCCCTCTTTTGTTAGCTTCAACTTGGTTGTCAGCGACTCCAGTGTTTTCATCGTCATCAGCGGCAGAGGCAGCATCATCAGCTTCATTTCCTTGAGTATAATCCTGTCGTATAGTTGACATTTGAAACCATTCCCATCACAATTTTTTTTTTAAAGAAAAAACTTAATATTTTTATTGACACCCTCATACCGATTTAATTCTACTTTAATACACACACAGCTCTACGCAATACAACAAAATCATTCTTACAAAAATTTTAATTTAAGAATGAAATTAAATAAAAGGTACAAAAATCTGGGTGTGAAATGCTAGAAAAGCAGTTTGATTGTAAAAATCGAGGATCATTGAGCCAAAGGCAATCTTTCTTGTATTTTTATTACATAAACAACACAGCGAAACTAGCAACTGAAAGCATAAGCAATTCACCAGTGCTGCTAGAAAGAGAAATTTCTCCCTTAATTAAGGACTTCAATATTATTTTGGGAAAGATTTTCGGGAGCGGGAATTTGCTGATTTTTGAACAATTTAGAAATATAACATTTTATTTAGAATTATTTTTAAAAATAAAATATTCAATCCCAGAAATCTATGGAATTTAAAATAAAGAAAACTGTGAAAAATTATTTCAAGTTTTTACTTTAATAAGCATTTTTATGTTAGAGGATTTTGTTCAATTGTAGAATTAAACACGATCTTGAACTGCAATTTCTTTGGCCGTTTTAGATTTCAAATTTGAATTGACGTTTATTTTAGCATGCTCTTCGTTTAATTCCTTAAGTTTAAAACAACAATTATACATGATGCTCAATTACTTAAAATATTTTTGACTAACAAATTTAATATTGTTATTTTGACAAAAAGTCAAAAAACTTTCAAATTGATAAAATTTTCTACTTAAAAATAGTATTTTTTTAAAAACTTGAATGTCAGAAAAGATACTCTTACTGTTTATTGTTGTTGTTTTGCATAAGCTTTAATATCGTTGCAAGTAAAACTTGAATGTTTGTAATTCTCATTCGCTTCACAGTTTTTATTGTATAATATATTTAGCGTTTCTTAAGTCGTTGGAAAAAAGTTTCCTGATGATCTGGCCAAGCCCACCAATAATAAATTTCAGAATGTTTATCAAGAGTAGGAATTGAGAATTAATCACATTAAAACGAAAAATTATTAATGTATTTTTGACGCCCAAGAAAAACTTTGAGCATTTCATTTGACTAGTGTTTGCCCAGTGAAGAAAACAAACATACATACAAGTATATATGAATTAACATGTTTCGAGCATTAGTCTTTTTTCCTTATTAATGGATCGATTTGGCGTGGCACCAACCTCCGGTGCATACTGTATCCTCCACAAAATACAGTGAATGTTTAATCGAATTTTGTAAGTTTGATTATATAAGAAACAAGTTAGAGTGCCATATTCGGCTGTGCCGAATCTTTGATACCCTCCACTCTTTGATACCCTCCACCGACACTTCGAATGTTTTAGGATTGATATCTGTATGATGTCTATTTATTATAATCTTTGTAAAAACATTAAAATTTGTTGCGGCTTAGACCTATATTCTTAAAGTATCAGTTAAAGAACGGAAAAGTACCAAAAAGATCACCCTTAGTAATTCTCATTGACTCAGGGCCTTGCTTACCAGTTTACTGCCTTAAAGGGCCGAATTTTAAAAAAAGTACCTGAAACCTTTCCGCTTATTTTTCTTAGAAACAACGATAAGTTTTAAATTTTATTTAATATTGTTGACTATTAACCGACCGACTCGATTAAGTTTTTGTACCAGCACACAATACTTTGATGTAGAACAAAATTGTGCAAAAATAGAAGAAGTTGACCCAGACTAATAATATTTTGCATGGAGATATATATGATAATAATTAAAAAATTACAAGTTTTGAAAGGATTCATGTACCTCCCATATATTCTTTTTTTAAATTTAATATGGCAACACTTTTTATGTTGAATTTGTGAAAATTACTAAATCTATCTAAATATCGGGTGATTTTTGAAATATTATCTTTTTGGCAACACTGGTTCAAACAGCTGACGAACGTTTCGTGTTTTTTTCACTGTCAAACATCTTCAGTTTGGTCTATAATTAAACCATGAATCGTCTTACAAACAATTATTGAAGTATCAAAATGCGTGCTCTGTTAAGAAAGTTCATCGCGCGCTTCTTCCATTCTATGGTCAGCTCATTTTTGGCTCAAGAGCATTGCAAGAGCTGCCAATGCATCCAGAAAAAGTCACAGTTTGGTGCGGTTTATGGGCTGGTGGCATCATTGGACCGTACTTCATCAAAGATGATGCGAATCGTAACGTAACTGTGAATGGTGAGCGCTCCCGTGAGATGATATCCAACTTTTTTTTGCCCAAAATGCAAGATCTTGACTTGCATGACATGTGGTTTCAACAAGACGGTGCCACATGCCACACAGCACGCTTAACAATGGACTTATTGAGAGGCGAGTTCCGTGAACATTTTAGTTCACGTTCGGGACCGGTCAATTGGCCGCCTAGATCGTGTGATTTTACGCCTTTAGACTTTTTTTGTGGGGCTGTGTTAAAGCTCATGTCTATACACACATGCCCGCTTCAATTGACGCATTGGAAGACAACATTGAAGCATTTATTTATGAGATACCGGCCGAAATGTTGGAAAGAGTATGCCAAAATTGGACTAAGCGGATGGACCATTTTAGGCGCAGTCACTGTCAACATTTGCATGAAATAATCTTCAAACATTAAATTGTATGGACTGCACTATCGATTCAAATAAAGATTTCATGAATTTTTCTGAATTTTATGTGTTTATTTTTAAACTTGCCTATAGCTTTTAAAAAATCACCCATTATAAAGTTAAAAATGATGTTCTTAATTTGTTATAAATTCTAGCAAGGATGCAAACAATTTAAATATTTTTGATAATTAAAATATTGCATACAAAATATAAAAAAACAATTACAATTTGGAGTTCCGGAAAAAACACAAAAATGACACTTAAACTCAAAATGTGGTAAATTTTTTTCTTTACATCAAAGTTAAAAAAAAAGTGAAAAAACTTAGTTTGTTTTTAAATTTAAAGTAAATATTGACGATTTTCATATTTTTTGCAAAAACGACCTGCATTTTTTTACGGCTTTAAATAATGTCTTATAACGGTAGAGATTTTCTTGAAGTTAATTTCTTTAGAACGTTAATTTTTAAACACAGTACAAAAAAAATAGGATAATTTTATCGTACAGAAAAATATATTTTTAGCTTTTAATCTAAAGTACTAAATTATAAAAAATAATAAATGCTCTTTGGGCATCTAAAAAAGATGACACAGCCCGACAAAATTAAAAAAGATTTTTGCTTCTTTGAATTTATCAACTAATTCTAGTTAATTTGGGTGCGCTGAATTCAAAACTGTAATCAGTTTGTCTCTATCAGCTCCAGTTTTCATTTTTTATACCCTCCAATTATGACCTCCAATTACCAATTTCCCAAAATTTTTTTTTTCCAAAAAATTTTTTTTTTATCAAAATTTTTTATTTACTTTTATAGTTATTGCCAAACAAAAAAAAAATCCCATATTTTTTTTTAAGTATTTTTTTTATTTCAATAAATTTGTATGAAACAGTTTTACTTATTTTTATTTTTTTTAAATTGCTTGGAAAAGTTTTACTTTTTAAATACTTAAAAAAATTTGGGAATTTTATTTTTTTTTTGGCAATAACAATGAAAAAAAATTTTGGAAAAAAAATTCGGGTAATTGGTAATTGGAGGTCATAAGTGGAGGGTATAAAAAATGAAAACTGGAACTGATAGAGACAAACTGATTACAGTTTTGAATTCAGCGCACCCAAATTAACTAGAATTAGTTGATAAATTCAAAGAAGCAAATTGAGTGTTGGCCTGTGTTATATATCTCTAAGTGAGAACTAAAATGTGGTTAGTTTCTCTTTTGATTCTTAATGGCTGACACTTGGTTTATTAAAAGGCAAAAAAAAATTAAAAAATTAATCATTCAGTTTTTTTATTTGTCCATCAACAATTTTTTTTTTTTAAGTTGCGGCAACACTTTTTTAAGATTCATCCATAACTTATGGCGATTTCTTTTCTGAGAAAAATATTTTGCAGTATATACATACATGTAACATTTTCTAATGTTACCTATAATCACTCGAAGTGTTACATGTTGTGCAATTTCAATAGAACACAATTAGTGCTTTTATTTACAACTATTACACTTTCATCAGTAATGTACTTAATGAGCGATTTTTAAAGCTATTTTAGCGGTTTCTACATGCTATTACGGGTTTGAAACAAATATACACATCACTTATCTATCTATTTTCTATCTTCTTCTTCTATATATATAAAAATGAAAAATGTTTGTATGTTTGTTTGTGTGTTTGTGTGTTTGTTTGTTGTCTTATAGACTCCTAAACTACTGAACCGATTTTCCTGAAATTTTTACAGATACATCACGTGAGCCCTAAAAATAAAATAGGCTACTTATTTTTTCGATAGGGGCAGGGGAATTGGTATCCCCCATAGGATGCCAATATTAATTATCGCATATATTAAGATCCGCTGCACGCATTATGCAGAACTTTTGGTAGTAAGATCTTCTAAGCCCAAAAATTAAAATAAAATAGCAGCGGGGGAAGTGGAATCCCCCATAGGACGCCAATGTTTAACATCGCATATCTAAAGAACTGTAATAGTGAGAATGTTCAAACTTTCTAGAAGTCACTCTTATGGTATACAACACTTTTGAAAATAGCAATAAAGCTGGTAGGCGCAGGGGGGGAAATACCTCCCATAGGATGCATATATTAAATATCGCTCAACTGAAGAATTATTAAAGGGAGAGTCTTCAAAAGTGGTTAAAGCTATTATTATAGTAAACTATAAATTTCAATATACAAATGGGCGGGGTAGACGGGGGAGGAGCAGTACCCCTCATATATAGAAATATTAATAAGAGCCACTGCACGCATTTTGTTGAACTTTTGGTAGTAGGATCTTCTGAGCCCCAAAATTAAAACAAAATAGCGGCGGGGGTAGTGGTACCCACCATAGGACGCCAATGTTTAATATCGCATATCTTAAGAACTGTTATAGTGAGAATGTTCAAACTTTGTGGAAGTCACTCTTATGGTATACTTCACTTTTGAAAATAAAAATAAAGCGAGTAGGTGCATAGGGGAAACACCTCCCGTAGGATGCATATATTAAATATCGCTCAACTTAAGAACTATTAAAGGGAGAGTCTTCAAACGTGGTTAAAGCTACTATTATAGTAAACTGTAAATTCCAATATAGAAATGGGCGGCTTAGACAGAGGAGGAGCAGTACCCCTCATAGATAGAAATATAATTTAGAACCGCTGCACTCATTTTATTGAACTTTTTGTAGTATGATCTTCTGAACCCCAAAATTGAAATAAAATAGCAGCGGGGAAATGTTACCCCCCATAGGACGCCATTGTTTAATATCACATATCTTAAGAACTGTTGTAGTAAGAATGTTCAAACTTTGTAGAGGTCACTCTTATGGTATACTACACTTTTGAAAATAAAAATAAATATCTCTCTCTACTGAAGAACTATTAAAGGGAGAGTCTTCAAAGGTGGTTAAAGCAGTGAAGCGAAGCGCAACGGGTTAAGCTAGTGGCTTATAAAAATTAAAACGAATATAATATAAATAGACTTTTTTTGATTTTAATGTGTAAATATTTTTATATTTTGTTTTAAAACAATTTTTTTACAAAATTATGAGCGGTATGAATTATGACAAACAAAATAAAACATTTGTTGTACAAACAAAGTAGTAAGTACCAAAGTTGTAGAACAGGGCAGTAAGAACACCTTAAGTAAAAGTAAGGGTAAGATATGCGACATGTTTTGCACGTTTTTCATCAACATATTCACAAAAGAACTTGAAAATTTTTCCCACAGTTGTATTTTTTGCACAAACGAACACAAAAATGTAGAACATGTAACATTAATGCAACATTTTTCTCAGAAAAGAAATCGCCATTAAACATACCTTAAATAAAGTGTGGGCTCATATCAAAGAAGAATGTCTTTTTTAAAAAATACTAACTTAAAAATTGTGGTACTTCTTTAAAATAAAATTTTAATAATATTGTTCCTACTACACCAATACTCCGGTTTGCGTCGTTTTCGAAGTTGCGTCTTTTAAAAATTCTGTGATTTCGAAGTTGCGTCGTTTTTGTTTCACTTTGCGTTGCATGGCTTCGAAGTTGCGTCTTTAATATAAAAATGTTTATACAAAGCTTAAACAGAAAAAGAGGATTTCCCGTTGAAGTCTAATGCAAATATGAATGTGAAGGTTGTCTGCTGATTGCAACTGGCTTCAAATTACATTTCCTGAAGTGAAGTTAAATTTAAATATTTTGCAGCAAATAAGCTAAGTCTGTGTTCATACGGCTCATGTCTTATTGACATGACTGCTACTTTATAAGCGAGAGGGACGAGGGGAAAATAAACGAGTACGCAGATGCATGTACCGTCTTTACGTTTTGCTTTCTTATTCGTTGTTTCATTTTGTTTATGTTTTCAATATCAAATAAAACAAAATAAAAAACATGTCGTGAACATGACATGATTCATTTGAACGCCAATTCATGTTCAAAGAAGAAAAAGGAAGAATCTTGTCAATTAGACATGAGCCGTATGAACTCAGACTTAGAACAAAAACTGGGCATTTTGACGCGTTACAAATCAGAGGAAAAGGGTGTTTATATTGAAAGAAACCGTGAATTAGCCCCTTCTACAATAAAATCCATTTGCTGTTCCAATGAAGCTGATAAAATTAAGAAATTTGTTGAAACATGAACATCGTTACAACATAAACAGGTTACAAAAATAAGAAAAAAAAAAAATGGAGCCACTTCTTACTATTTGAATTGAAGATCAAAATCGGCGATGAATGCCCTTAAAACAAAAGATTATTCAAAAGAAGGCTTTAACTTTATTTGAAAATCCAAAAAATAAAATTATCCATTATAAAGTCTATCAAATGAAAATTTATTTTTTCAGCTCAAATGATGAATCTCGGCACCAATTAAACGAAAATCAATACAAATTAACGGAAAATCCTGCTTCGGTTTGCGTGGAGTTTTTCCGGTCCCAATTAGCGCCGCAAGCCAGGGTATTGCTGTACATGAATTAAGTTTAATTTTTTTTGTAAAATTTTATTAAAAATTAGGACAAGTTAAGCGGCCTCTAGCAGCGGCGAAACGAATTTAACATAAAAAAAGGTTCTTCCTACATGTAATTTATTTAGATACGAATAAAGAACAGTAATTTTTTTAAACATTGGAACAACATAGTTGTACCACAATAGTGGAGAGGGTATTATGCATTTGTGCTGATGTGTGTAACGCTTTAAAATAGTGATCTTAGACCCACCTTAAAGTATACCGATCTACTCAGAATCACTTTCTGAGTCGAACTAACGATGTCCGTCCAGCTGGCAGGCAGGCTGGCTGTCCATGTAACCTTGTGCGCAAAATACAGGTCGCAATTTTGGAGATAATTTGATAAAATTTGGGTCATAGGTTTTTATTAGCACAAGGACCAAGCCTATTGAAATTAGGCCAAATCGTAGGAACACGAGGGAAGATAGGGGGAAATTTCTTCCTCTCAGAAACTATCAAACCGATTTTAATGAAATTTAAAACATAGATAGAACTATATCTTTATGGACACAAAATGTATGCATTTTTTTAAAAATAGGACCACGAGGGGAGATAGGGGCAATTTCTGCCTCTCAAACCGATTTTAATGAAATTTAAAACATAGATAGATCCATATCTATAGGGACACATTAGCTATACAGTTTTTAAAAATAGGACCACAAGGGGAGGCAGGGGATAATTTCTGCATCTCACAAACTCTCAAACCGATTTTCATGAAGTTTATAAACATAGATAAATCCATATTTACATGGACACATCAGCATGATGTGTTTTTATATACTGTGGTGTAGGGTATCATATGGTCGGGCTTGACCGTCTATACTTTCTTACTTGTTTCACCTTATTTCTGTATATGGAACAAAGTACTGTGCAGCAGGTTCTAAAGTAATTCCAAAAATTTTCGTTTAAACAATTTGGATCCTCCAGAAAACACTATAAACTTTAATGGCCGTTTTCTCATTACGCGATTATCTTTTTTCCCAACGAAAAACTGCACATGATTTTTTCAATGTATCATTTGCTTATATTCTGTCGCAAAGCTAGCCAGCACTCATCTGCAAATTATTGATTTTCCCTTTATTTGCCCTACAGATAAATTCAATCAGCTGACTCCCAACTTTTACATGTATTTTGAGAGGTGTTGCCAACTGAAAACAATGATTTTTGTCGGTATATTGAGAAACCCAAAATCGTTAACGGATGGACAGTTTATCGGTCTTATAAATTTATGTTGAAATAACCCTAGAGGGAATTGAACTGACACTAAAGTAGTCCTGTGGTAGGTCTTTGGTGGAAGAGACCGGTTCTAGTTTTAACACTTTCTATGAATTACACCTATCACCTTTACATGGGGTTGTCATTGGAGGGCGTCAATTGACACCATTTGATGGACGTGTTTAGTGACAGTTACTACAATGTAGTATTATTTCAATAAAACAAGACGTAGAATTGATTTCAAGAAACAAATTTTAGAAAGACCAAAAAAATTTGTCACGCCACCGGTGAAGACTGTTCTGTAATTCATTACTTTTTCTACCTTTTTGTTCTGCATAAACCAGTTACATGATTGGTTCTCCTTTCACTGGTCATGAGTTCTTTCTTTTTGTACCTGTTATATTTTCACAACTCCCAGGACCAGTCTGTTGGACCAATTGACACAAATTTCCCGCAGGGAAGTAACAGACAGTTTATCGAAACATTGAGAAAATGGCCATTAGTATTGTTAATATAACAATGTAAAAAAAAACAATAAATTTCAAGAAAGAGTTTCAAGTAATCCCTGATCTCCCTTCTAAAATGAAGTCCTTTGCTTTTCAAAATTTATTAAGTTCTAAAAAAAATACAAAGTATTTTGTAATTATCTTATCAGTTTTCCTAAACGACTGTTTTTCAGCATGAACAACTCCCAATTCCAACAAGTGTTTTTTATTTTTTTTTTTTTTTTTTTTTTTTGACAATGCAACTTTAATTTTATCACAATTACACTTAATACACCAATTTTAATACAAAGCAAGATTTTTTATTAAGATAAGTAACAAAAAAAGGAAAAAAAAAATTCAACAAAAACGCTTCATAGAATCGCATTTTATTATTTTCTTTGTAGCAACAATATTTTTTTTTTTTTGTTTGCAAATATTTCTTTCTTTGCACATCATGTACAATTTGTTAAAAAAAATCATGCAACACAATGAGGTGTTTTATTTTTCACTTTATCTTGCGAATGCTTCGGCTTCATCTTCATCGCAGCTGACAATGTCAAGTTCTTTAGCTGGGAACTCCACGCATACCACGCATACACCCACTTCCGTTTCCTCGTCTAGAGTTTGCTATTCTTTAACTATGAAAATACTTAGAAAAGCAAACAAAATGAAATTAAATAAAATAAAATGGAATGGAATGTAATAAAATGAAATATATTGAAAGAATAAGACGCGAAATTAAATTTCTTTGTTGCATTATTTACTCATTGGGATCTCTACTTAATCCCACAGCTTTCACTTTGACAAAGCCGTTCCTTTTACTGAGTGTGTACGTGTGCGTGCGTAAATAAGTGCTTGAGTATGTGTGGGTTTGTAGGTTCTATCAAGTGAGTTTATGTATCTAGTAGAGTTCTAGTACAAATTTTAAACTCTTCAAGATACGCGATGCATACACGCAGATTTCTATAAACACACACATACACACACGCACACTGCTTTAAGAATGAACGTATTTCTTTCTTGGCTTCCACTTTTTCTTTCAATTTTCCTTATTTTTGTTCTTTTGTTATCTTTTGGTATCGAATAACAAATAAGAAGGATATTTTGCAAGAAATTTGCGAATGTATTCTATATTTTATTTGTTCAGGTGTATGTTTTAATGTGCGTTACCCAGCAGTTTTGGAAATTTACTCATCATTTATGTAAACGATCTTCATTGACCTCCTGCTAGATCATTTTTAAAACAACTGGCCCTCCCCAACCCCACAAAGATCAGAAACCATTTGCGGACAAAAGCTTACTTAAGAACATTCTCAGAGTTGCAGGGTACTTTCTTGTTCTTCTAGCACACTCTTTTATATATAGTGCATGCATTAAAAAAGTTTTAGTGCGACACTAACACTCTATAACATCATGTTGTAATAAGTTTCCGTTTTCTTTTTGTGTTGTTGTATAGATAGTGCTTCCTTTTATAACAGCAACAACTTTCTTCTTAATACCAACATGAGTAAAACAAGACAACAAACACTTCATATTTTAACTCTTCATGTATTGGAATAATACATGTGAAGTTTATACGTCCAGAGTTTAAAAGAATGCTATTTTAAGTCCTTGCCAAGACATTAAGGTACTCTCCTTTTGTTACTTGGCCTTGGAGAATTTTACATGGATATTTTGATTTTCACAAGACTGTTTTCTTGTGACTTAGTCCGTGTCTTGGTTATAATAAAAGCCCATCTTTCCCGAATTCTACATTATTTAATAACAACGTGTTTGCTTTTTATTCAAAATCACGGCACATCGAAACACACACGATCATATTTTGCTAGTCTGCGATAAACTTTGAGATTTAAGTCCTTTAAATCCCCGCATTAGATTAAGAACAAACGACATAAGGAAAAAGCTTAAAATACAATCATGATGATGTTGCCGCTACAGTTTTGAGTTTATTTTTGCCGTTTCTTTTTCTCTTCCAAGTCCGATTGTCTGTGAGTATTTGAACTCTTAAATGCAGGGGATAAATACTAAGAAATTGTTTATAGTAAATGGAAGTGTGAGTATGTATGTGTTTGTGTGTTTACTTAAGAATTTGTTGGATTTAAACAAAAACAAAAAAACAACAAAAACCCAACACTATAAACGGAAATACAAAAAGAACAACAACAAATGAAGGGTGTATTTGTTCCTGTTTCTGTGTGAGTGTGTTTATGTGTGTTTAGTGTGGTGTGGCAATATTAAATAGTTTCAGATGAGTGTGTTACACAGCATCTCAAAACACTGTAAAACAATTTCTAAGTATTTTGGAGCGAAGAGGGAGGTCTCGACAAGAAGTTGTTTAAACGTCTATTTTAAAGATGAATTCACAGCCTTGTGAAATGGGTTTTTAAGCAGAACAAAGAAAGCATCTTAAATCCAATTATAGAACATTCAGTACAAGCATTTTCACTCAACTTTCATCTTGTCAGTTTAATTTTCTTTCAATTTTCCTGCCACCTCTCACACACCCCACCCCTTGCCAACCGCACCTTTGCTACAAGGCGTCGCGACGTCTACGGCAAACATTTGACTCAGCTTCTTCGTCAACCATCAAGAAAGATCCCATCCAACCATGATACCAGCTTAGATTTCTCAATAAATTTTGTTTGGCACCCTGCTGTCATATTTATTTTTCTCATTTCGTAAATCAACTGTTTCAATATGAACGAAATGTAAGCGATGAAACGAGCAGGGGAAAACGAAAAATTAAAGAACCTTTTATCCAATTGCCCTTAGATTAAGATTTATTTAAGGGTCTTTACATGTGTGTTAAAGAATTTGAAAGCGAAACTTAATTTTCCTTTCATGTTGATTCAAAAGAAATAATTCAACAATATATAATTTACAGCAATAAAAAAAAAAAAATGGCAACAAGTACACAAAAACGAAATAAAATAAATTCTAAAATTGAAACAAGAAAAAACTGTTACAAATAAAATTGCAGCAATAGACGATTTTTTAATTTGTTTTTTTTTCACCCAGCAAAAGTTTTATTAAAAATTCCGAAAGCTGAAAAATATTTTTCTTATAAAAATGATATTTCTGTATCAAATGTAGTTGGCATTTGGGTGCAAAGCATGTCCCATATTATTCTTTAGTTTTGCAAAAACTTATTAATGAAAATATTCATCATTATTTTTTTTCTAAAACACCACAAACTTGCTAGAGATGGCTTAAGAAGAAAATGTGGTAAGACTTCTGCTTTAGAAAATACAGAAGTCTATCTGGTCTATCAGTGCGAGGTTTTCGGGATAAACTCTAGCCACAGACTCTTCTCTATTTCACTACAATGCAGAGAGGGATTTTTGTGTAAAAACTTCTATATTTCAACCACAAAATTTTTAAAATCAAATGATGCAGTTTTGAAGAGAAATTCACAGAAAAACTTCCCCAAAATGTTTCACCAATTAAAATATTAATCAAAGATAAAATCAGTTTTAATAAAAAATATAATCAAGTAAATTAAACGTTTATTCAAGTGAATTAAACGTTTATTCAAGTGAATTAGACGTTTAATTGATACTTTTAATTGGTTTGTTTACTGGTGCAAATTTTATTAACTTTTTTTTATTAATATCACAAATTTTTTAATTGAAATCAATTTCAATTTTATTCTGTGTTATTGAACATGAAATGTGCATTTATGGTTTAAAAGAAAAAATTTTTTTTGGGGGTAGGGGGGGGGGGCGATGCTTTAATACCACGGTAGAAGACGGAATAGGGAGATAAAGCCTTTTTAGTTTTTTTTTTCATTGGAATGGGAGATAAAGCCGTCATGGCCTTAGCTCACATTAGCAATATCAGAAAATGGCTTTATCTCTCATTTCAGTTCCGGAGACACTGAAGTTAAGTATTGAAATCTGCCTTCGCATACTACAGTTTTTCTGCGTGACGGCCTGTGGCCGTGCTTAGGGGTTTTTTTCCTCCAGTAGGACGCAGCAGGTGGTTTCGCTGAATAAAGTTTTCCTGCGCGCGTCACAAGAATAAAAAAATGAAAAAAGGATTTTCCCTTTTACAGAATGTTCACACCATTCATAACAATATTCTGAAAAATATGGCTTTATCTCATTACGCAAAATTTTAAATATGACCTTACCTCTCAATGATTGGGCAATAAGGCCATTATGGCTTTATCTCCCATTCAATTGAGCAATAATGCCATCATGACCTTATCTACCATGGTTTTAAAGCACCCCCCCTTTTTTGTAGTTAATCGTACTTTTTATAACTTTTAAGCCAAATTTGATTATTTTTTTTATATTAAATTAAGCTTAAGTTTATCAAATTTAGTTTTCATTAAATTATTTTAATGAAGAAAGGAATTCTACAACATGAAATGAATTAAAATTTATTGATAATTTTTCTTCACTAAGCCGAGGTTCGAAAATCACGTTCTCATCCTTTACAGTTTTACTCTTTCAGCCACTGCGAAGGTTGGCAGCCTATAGTTAAAAATCGATACTAAATAAACGGTATTTTTGGTTGGTCAAAGTTTGCTGTAATTTATTATCTATTTTCGATTTTTTATACATGTTTCATCCTCACCAGAGAACTGCAAAATCCCTATTTTTCTTGATTTTTTGATACGCTAAAATTTACATTAACTCTATGCCTGCAAAACAAAGTTCTACGTTGGTAATTTTGACATCGTTTTGTACACATTTGATTTGTGCATGTGTGAGTATTATATTGAAAGTGCTTTGTTAGCATTTATTGTTGCGCACGCAACACCACAATTACTTAAAGTCAAAAGGCAAAAAATCTTATGCTTTTGCATTCAAGTCGCTTTGTGACATTAACATTAACAGTTTTTTCTTGTACTACAATAGCAACTGCTGAATGCCGACATGAGTAATGATTGCTTGATTTCTGGCTTTTTTTTTTTATTTTATTTTTTCTTTACCAAAACAATCATTGTCGCACCGAACACACAAAGATCTTAATTAAAAAACGAAGCTAATACCTTGTTCAGATATGCACCTCAATTGAGTTTTACGCAATAAATGCCATTATTGAGCTCAATTATACATACAAAATTGCAATTTAGTTATTGCTCAATTAATACGAAATTGTTATAAATATTAAGTCAATTTTAAATGCGACACTGTAACAAGTGTGGTTATTAAGCAAAACACAACTTACCAAACAGTGTTTTGACATTTGGCAACTGAAATTACAACAAAAAAAGGCCCATCCATTAGATCTGCGCAAAAGCTAGATGTTTATTCCTTAAAGATGTCAAAAGTTGTTTACATTATCTTATACATGTAAATTTTTGTTTTCGTTGAATGTTGTATGTTGTAGTAATACAAATTGAGTTAGCTAAATTGTGTATATGTGAACAGAAAGATAATTATGTCAATAAACCGAATATTGACTCAATAAAAAAGGTATATCTGAACACGGTATAACGATGGTATAAATAACAATGCATGATATGCATTATTTGAATGACTGCAAACCAGCAGCGAATGTTTGCGGTTGCGCAAGTTTGATTCTGTGACCGCAAGCAAGTGTATTTGTTGGTGTTTATTTAATGCGATTTTTTTGCAATCGCACAGAGCCGTTCTCTGATCCTCACTTCTGTTTTTTTTGTACTTTTGTCAAGAATTTTTCTTGAAATCCCATTAAAATAATTTATTGAAAATAAAATTTAATGAACTTTAGTCTGATTTAAAATAAAAAAATCAAAATTTAAAAATTTTTTATCCAACCCCATTTTTTATTAATGCTGACTGATATAATGCACAGTACACCTTTTATTGTTCTAGGGCTATTACCAGATTCAGTAGTCCCTTGGACTTCGGTTTCGGCCGACTACTAGTTCAGGCACCTTCTGGGAACACGTGATTGTTGAGGCTTGGACCCAAAGCCATGAGAAGGGAGACTTTAAAAAGTCAGTTTTAAGGGATGATTTTTGACCTCTTGTGGGGATGTTCGGCATGCTGGCGGATCACCCTAGCTGCTGTTGCTATTCAACAGGTTCTGCAATCATTGTTATTTTTACAGCATAAACAATGTCAGATCAGGTCCAATGAAGTGAGCTTATTCCACAGGGTGGGTCCATAGACATCTTGGACATAACGGTTTGGCTGGACTGTTAATAAGTATGGGAGCGGTGTCAATGAGGAATATAATCACATGCTGGGCATGAGCAAGAGACGAAACAGTCCATGCGGGAACAGAAGGCATTAAGCCAGTTGCTCCATCCTGATCTTAGTGGTGCCAGCACGATTCTTAATTTACGCGGCAGAATCATTTCAGTGTCTGCTATAAGCAGTGTGCGGCCTCCACGAATGACATTCATGCGGTATTCTGCTATCGCGGATTTGATGTCTTCTCTATGAATGCCGTTGAAAGCTGTTATATACGACTTGCAATCAATTGAATCCTGCACATAACTCATAATGCTCTCCTCGTGTGTACGTAGGTCCCGTGTGACACGCCTCGGGGCAATATCACTGCTAGCGTTTGGAACATCGATATTTCAAAAATCATCTGAACAAGTCTTTTTTAGTACTTTTGGCGATTAAAAACTGATTAATCACTTACACGTTTAAAAATCGACACTAAAATGATTAGGACTTATGATTTGAAAGTGTTTGATTTAAAATTCAATAATAAATTCTATTAAAAACAAGTTAGAGTGTTATATTCGGCTGTGCCGAATCTTTGATACCCTCCATCGACACTTCGAATGTTTTAGGTGTAAAATATCTGTATGATGTCTATTTATTATTACAATCTTTGTAAAAACAGACATCTGCATTAAAATTTGTTGCGGTTTAGACCTATATACAATTATTGATCGACAATCAGAATCAATTTTAAAAAGTTTGAGTAGAATATCAGTTTAAGCTGAACTAAAATTATTTTCAAGGGAACAAATTATATAAAAGCCATGGTAAGCTTGAACCAATCATCCCAAATTCTGCAGAACGATTTCTGGTATTAAAAACATAGATTTCAATACAGCGGTGCAATTAGTTTAAGCGTTTGCAGTGAGTTTCAGAAGGCTGCTAAAATGGAATCTAAGGTAAATTATGGCCCGTATATCACAAAATTGCATAAAATTTTTTCTGGCCATATGAAGCTAAACTGGAAGAAAGTTTACCGCGTATTTAATTATTTTACCAGAGTGGGCTTTATATGAGGCCTATGGTAAGTTATGCACCGATCTTCACCAAATTTCACAGTGTCATTTCTAGTTCTATAAAACTGTGATGTACCAAATTTTGTTATGATAGCGTTATTTTTTACGTTTTTAGGCGTACTAAGCTGTTTTCCGGGAGCAAGGTTTATATGGGGCCTAGGGTAAATTATGAACTGATCTTCACGAAATTTCACAGTCTTATTTCTAGTCCTGAAAAAATTTTATGTTCCAAATTTTGTTATGATAGCATTATTTTTTACGTTTTTACATAGGCGTACTAAGCAGTTTCCGGGAGTAATGTTTATATGGGGCCTATGGTAAATTATGGACCGATCTTCACGAAACTTAATAGTTTCAAAATGTTATGATAGCGTTGTTAGTTAGGATTTTAGGCTTACTATACTGTTTTCCGGGAGTAAGGCTTATATGGGGCCTAGGGTAAATCATGGACGGATCTTCACGAAATTTTACAGCGTGATTTCCATTTAAATAAAACGAACTGTTGCGAAATCTTATATTATTCTGTGCATTTTGCCACCATTTATGTAAGTTTTTGTAACAAAATTATCAATTTTTTTTAGGTGGTGGTTCCACATTTTGATTCATAGCTCTGATCCTAGTAAACGGATTTTTCTGAATTTTAATCCCAAACTGCTTAGGATAACTACAAGCAATTTAGTTTAGTTCTTTTGAGTTTTTCGAACAGACGGACATGGCTAAATCGACTTAGAATTACTCAAGTACCCAGAATATAAATACTTTATGGGGTCTGAGATGAGTTTTACACGGAATGACAAACTTAATGTACCCTCTTCACAACTAATTGTGGTGGAGGGTATACAAAACAAATCATAAATGACTCATCAAGAAGAGTCGCGGGTAGGGTACCATTTTTTCCCCGACAAAAGTTTAATTTATGATCAGAAAATGAGCGCATATTGGGCTTTCTTAATCGCGCTGAAGACTAATAAAAGACTCGAGTACGATTACAAATTTCAAAAAATGCTAGCTGGGATTCCAAAAATTATTAGTGAACTTGGGTATGTACGTTTGAAAAAACTTTCGCTGGGTTCTTAACTTTAATTTTGAATTCACGGTAGAAATTGCCAACAAAGTGCTTTCGTTCTTTAGTTGATTTCTTGTTTGTCCTGTTTCTTTTTTTTAAATTTTATTCTCTATTGAAAAACTAAATATTCTTTATTTTTTTATTGCTTTGACAAATGTCAAACACATTCATTCATCATTGATGTTTCAAATGCATACAGTGGCGCCAAAGTTCTTATGCTCCTTCCCTTTCGCTTCAAAATATTTTTTTTTTTTCGTTTTTGTGAGTTTCGTTTCTTTCTGCTGTTTTTTCATCATCATCAACATTTATTAATTGCTCAATATGACGTCTTAACAAGGCACTTGGAGAAAAAAAAAAGAAACATTTTGAAGTGTTCTTGATGTTGAAAACGCTGCTTGAGTTGCACAAAAAAAGAACCAATAAAAATTGTTGACAAAAAACGAGAAGAAATGTATAAAAAAAATATATCCCCAAAAGTATACTAGCATTTTGGTTTTTAATTTTTTGTTCTTTTTCGGTTTTTGTTTTTTTTTTCATAAAAAGTTTATCAAGATTGAAATTAAGAAATGTTTAATTTTCTTTTATACTAAGTATTTTTGTTCAATCTGGCGTATTTAGCTTTAATTTGTTGTGTTTTATGAATTTCTTGAAACCATTTTTTTTTCTTTTTTTTTTGAAAATTTGTATTCATGAGGAAAATTTGTAACTGTTGCCATTTAGGAAATAGAAATAGAATAAAATCTTACAAATCCAAAAAAAAAAAGAAAAGAAAAATTTAATAGTATAATTTTATTTTCATTTATAAACGCTCAAAATGATTATCACGATGAGGACGATGTTGCTGGCTAAACTTTTAAAATTCATCCTTGTGATTACGCACTTAATGATTGTTTTCTTTTTGCTTTTCCTAATACTTAAAAATATTTATTTCATTGTTTTTTCTTTTTAAGGAGGTGGTTGGTCGTTTAGTTGTTTGCCTGTTGCCAACTTAATTTGTCGTTAGTGTTTTTCTGCTTCTTTTTTTTAATCTCTCCGTTTATATTTCTTTTCGACTTCCTGTGATCTCTTTCTTGTCGGTTGCGTTATTTCTGTTACAAATTTGCTGCTTTGATGCCATTGAAAAAAGAACTTGATGAAAACTTAAAAAAAATAAATTTCACTGAAATAAAAAATTGTATTACAAAGTGAAAATTTTCCATTTCGTTATTTACATTGAATGGAACATTTTAACATTTTATTTCATGCTTGAAAAGTTTCTTTGTGACCCAGAAGAAAAGCGTCATGCAAAAGTATGCAACTCTTTGAGTAAAAGCAGAGACGTAGTGGATAAAAATTGTAATCCGAAAATTCTATTTATCTTAAAAATTCGAGTTTTAGAGTTTTTAAAGAAAATCTCGAAAAAATCTTGTTTTTTAATAGAATTTTTTTAAGGCAATAGACATTACCCTGCGGGAAATATGTGTTAATTGTTCTTAAATCGCTAATCCCGTGACCAGTGAACAGATGTTATCATAAAATAGGCCGAATTGTGATAGGTGAAAACAGGTTATATCACTGTACTGGTGATAAATTGTTTAAGGTGCAGTTACTCCAGTGGAAAGGAATGTAAAGGTTCACTCAGGACATTACCTCCGACATACATTCTTTAAACCAAAATAGAACGCGTCCATTAAGGTAATTTCAGTAGCCTGTTACAAAATCCTCTTCATATAAAGTGTTAGAACTAGAACCGGTCCCTACCACTTTCCACTGTCCCGTGACAAGATTTGGTTTAGTTCTTTTTCCCCATAGTTAAATTAGGTTTGATTTTGTTCTGGCTCATCTAAAACAAAATAAGTGAATTTCTTTAAAATTTTACGAATTTCCCCTTTAAATTCTTTTGCAAAAAAGAATTATATATGACCATATGTTTATTATATTTTAAAGCTCTTTTTAGGAACGCTTATAAATTAAGATCTCAACTTTTACTACTCAAATTTTCAAGTTAAAAGTTAAAATTTTCACCATCATTATTCAGAAATTCTGCAACTATTCTCGAAATTATTTTTCCTTTTTGGCTTTAAGAAAGAAAAGAAAATTAAAGTTAATCTTAAGCAACTATTGAAAATTATTTATGAACTTAATGCTCTCTGGTATAAAAGGAACTTAATTTCTTCCCCCAAGAGATATTACATCCTTTAATTTTCTAGCTAAATAAACTCTTGATGATAGATTTTTATATGACTTTCTTTAAACTATTTATAGTTTTACTACGCTTCGAATCTACAAAAATATAGCAAAACGGCAAACGGTAATAGTGAATGCGGAACACTAAAATAAACTAAACAACAAATAACACAAAACTTACATACAATATTTTATCATGCTGTACAACGAAGGAAACATTAAATCTCTCAAGAATTTCATTTTAAGCTTCCGCATAGCCAGTCTTAATACAAACACACACAAAAAAAAACAATATAAAACAACATTTTCATCCTGCAACATTTAAACGTAGAGCGAGAAGCCAGTTAAAAAAAGAAACAACTACAAAATAAAAGGACAAAAAAAAGAAACATAAAATACACAAACGATGAAGAAGAGTAAACAGTTAATTTCTATTTAGTTTAGTCCTTGTTTTCTTTATTATTTTTTGTTCGCTTTCTACTTCTTTTTTTTATCCTGTTTAATACAACACCAAAATTGATTTAAGACATTGAATAAAACTGTTGTTTGACAAAGAACAACGTAATTCATGCATTCACTACTTTCATTCCTTCATTCGTTTATTCATTGATTCATTCACCAACTCACCGCCTTTATGAGGAAGACAATGAAGCCAAAACTAAACAGGATGATGAAGTACACAAGGACAGATGTACAAAAGATATAGAAAAAAAGAACAGCCGGACATACAGACAGACGGACAGAAGACAGTCTGTCCGTCCGTCATTAGACATTGTGTTACAGGACATTCTTAATAATGAAATAAAAAACATACTGTAGCAAGGGTCGCAGAAGAAGAGGGAGCTGAAATGGAAGCTAAAGTGACAACAGACCTTTTTTGTTGGGGGAGTCAAATTGATACAAAAGCAAATTACAATAAAAACAAATTCAAGTAGAGAAGATGACACAAGAAATTTATAGGAGTTGTTTGTTTGTAAATTTATTTTTGTTTCGTTTTGTTTTTCTTAAATCCCTTTTCCCCCTTAATGCTTTTTTCTATTCACACTCATGCAACATGGTCTACAAGGTACGATAATTCTATTTTCATTTTCTTTTTTCTTCCTCTGGTTTCATTTCAATGCTGGCTGGAACTTTTGCGGCGGGAACTTTTGCAACCCACATACACATTTGGTGTTAACAAAAAAATACAACTGCAATAATGAAAACTTCAACTGATTTGTACAACATAATTACAACAACAACAATAACAAACCAAAAAAAAAAAAAAAACAAAACATTATTGTTGCAACAATATAACAAACAGGATTGGAGGCAGATTTATTTTATGTACACGAGGGAGCAATAAACACATACGCAATGCACTTTACAGTGCCGGTGCCGGCAGATGTACATGACCTCGAATTTTCGTGGCAAAGTCTCACAGCTTATCCGGTAAGTTAAAAACTTTAACACAATAATAGTGGCAGCAACAACAACTGGCAGCTTTAACCGCATAAACAGCACAACTTCCTCTGCACTCTTTCCTTTTCCCACACTTCCCAACAGCAACCCATCATCGCATGAGCCCAAGTCACATTTCATTAAATTATCAGATAATAAATGGGTGTGCATGTGTTTGAGCGTAGGAAATTGTGCAAGTGTTATTTGCTAGTGTATGCATGTGTGTGGGCATGTATTTCTATGCGATTGTGTTTACACATTTTGTGCGGTTCGTCTGTCCGTTTGTGCCTGTTCAAAATTCTGCTGTTTTGTATTTTGGTTACATTAAAGTTTATCCTTAATACAAATACAAACGCACTTCCAGCCACGGAAATGCGCGCATACAAAGACAAACACACACACACATACGTACATAGACATCGCACGGAATTTGTGTTATTTTCCTTCTGTATGGTTTGTCTAAGTGCTGCCTTTATTGTTGCTGCTGCTGCATCCACTCAAAAACCAATTTGCACTCCATTAACCACCTACTTGTTTCTGTATTCCTCCCTCCACCACCGCTGTTGCTGCTTTTTCCATTTAATTTCATTTTTATGTTATTTTTCTACTTAAATTTTTCCCCCCTCAAAAAAAAAGTGAAACAAATTCTAATAAAACTTTTCGGAATTCTTGAAAATTGTTTTTGTATTTTTGTAGCTGCCATATGCAATTACCATCGATTATGACCATGATCAGGAGGCCTTGTCCACACCCACCCTAAGTATACCTGAAAAAGGTTATGTGCCCCAGCAGGTGGAAACATTTCTAGTGCATTTGCCCTGTAGTGGCAACGTAACCAACCAAGTGCCCCTGAGTGTAAATATGCTGGTGAGGGGACCGCCGCGCAATAATGATACCAAATTACATTTTAAACGCAATAAAATTTGTATTAAAGGTAAGAGAACGTTCAGAAGAGTTTTTTTTTCTTTTTTTCTTTTACTTTATGTCTTTGTGCTTGTGTACGGATGCTTTAGTCTCATTTTCAAGTTTTCATTCATGATGATGACGAAGTTGTTGACACAATTCTGCAGCTGCTACCGCTGTTGGAGCAACAAATTGTTATCATTTGTCATTTGGTCATTTCCATTTTGTTAAATAATCTTTCAAAAATTTTCTACATTTCAAGGTCTTTTTCCAGCTCCCAACCAATCACCGGCCCCGGCACATGCCCCCTCTCAGGGACCGGCCTTGCTGGGTGCGGCTGCCTGTGCTTTGGGTCTGGTTTTAGCTGTGGGTCTTATAGCCAGCACCATGTATTTGAGGGCCCGCAAACAAATTCGCCAGGATTCATTGCAGTGAGTAGAAAAATAAATAAAAAAATTTGTAATAAAAAGATGTTTAAGGTATGAAATTATGACTGAAATATTGCTACACTCAGAGAAAAAAGATTTTTCAATATGTTCACCTCAAACAAAACAATTTTTAACGAAAATTTTAAGAACTTTTGTCAAAATGCCACAGATATGCTAAATGTTTTTCATTTAAAATAGTTTTGCCGGAGGTGACCCTAAAAATAAATGTTGTGTATCAGCGCATATTGGTGAACATGGTTATAAAAGGCATAGAATTCTAGTTAAGGCCCCACTGTTTTGTTTGTTGTGATAATGTTTGCTTAAATTTTAATGCAAAATCAAGCTGGACTTACAAAACACATAGAATTTCAACATCAATTATAACAACTAAAAATCAAAAAGGGTTGCATTTAGATTCTAATAAAAAGATTAAGAGATCAAGAGGTGTCTTTTCTTTTTCGTGTGTCTGATTCTATTTTTCTTTTAAAAAATTTGCCACGAAATCACTACTGATAGCTAGAACATGGCACTATTTTCTCAAAACTAAAAATTGTGATAGAGGACGTTTAAAAGTGTCGTATTATTTTATGTTTTTTTTTCCATAAATTTGTTGAAATGAATTTTTTGTCCGTCTTGATTTCAAATACGGTGTTCTTGTCTCTAAAATGCGCTTTCGAGAAATATTCTATTCAATATTAAAAACATCGGGCCATAAATGTGGAATATATCGCATACTTAAACATACAAAGTCACAACTCCAAATCTATAACGACCAATTTGATGAAAGGATGGCAACCAGGTTTTTTGAAGTCAGGGGTCTAATCACCGCATTCGATACTATCGTATCGAATAAACTATCGAATGTATTTGGATACGATAGACACTGACGTATCGAATGAAAACTCGATAAATGTAATGTTGAGTTACTCGATAACGAATGCTATTATTTCAAATTCAATACATTTCATTCGATATCGAGTTTCATAATACCAAAATAAGTAATTTCGATCATTTTGCTCGATATCGTATGCGGTGATTAGACCCCAGATTTTTGCTCCTCTTGAACATTTATGAAATTTGAGTTGCTACTGTTTATGATTTATTGTGCGACAAGGATACAAAAACCAATATTGCCTTTGTTTTTATTTAAAATTTTCCAGTCGTTTTTAATAAACTAGAAGAGAAACGATAAAACTGAAAGAAACCGTATTATCAAATAAATCGTTACAATCGGCAAAGTCGTTAAAAATGCTTACATTTAAAAAAAGTGGTTAAAATTTGAAAATAAATAATCAATTTCAGCAAATTTGGAACTTTAATACCAGTGGTTAGAAAACTGATGTTTGATCATAACTGCCAGCTGTCGCAGTTGCAGAATGGGTAACACGACAAAGAATTCTCAAGATGAGAATGTGGTTGTTCTCGAAAAATGGAAATTTGACCTGAGTTCGAGCCCTGGTTCAGTCAAAAATTAAAAATCATTAATAAATTTTAATTCATTTGAATTTAAGGAAAATTTATTTGATAAACTCAAGCCTGAGGGCAAATTGCGGCACTCGATATCGATCGAAATTTCCATTTGAAATGTGTTGTAATTTCGATCGATATCAAATGCCGTAATTTTCCTCCTGATTTAAACATATCAAAAATTTAAATTCAACCATGAGCAGTCCAATATACTAAAGACGTATGTTAAAATCGAAAAATTTTAGAACTTTTGGACTTTCTGGTGGCTTCTCATTTCTATTCGTATATCCTAGAATCTAAAATTTTCGACCAAAATCACAAAAACTTTGATGATACTAAAAATTTTGTAAAAATTAAAAAAATGGAAAATAAAAATTACCAAAATTAATTAATACGTAAGGACTCGAATTAATATCATGAAAATGGCAATAAATTTTGAGGGCAAAAAAATCACTAAATTATTTTGACAAAATGAACAAATTTAAAGAACTTGGAATTTTTTGCAAGCAACAATGAAAAATTGCCTACATCCTAAGTGATAACCGTGTTTAAATTTAGCGTACATACACTGCAAATAATACGACTAGTCCATAAACGAATGTAAAAGATAGACCATAAGGGACTAGGACTAATCCACGGTAGAATAAGTACAACCCTGCGGGAAATTAGTGTCCCACAGACTGGTCCTGGGAGTTGTGAAAATAGAACAGGTACAAAAAGAAACAGGTACAGTGAAAGGAGAACCAATCATGTAACTGGTTTATGCAGAACAAAAAGGTAGAAAAAGTAATGAATTACAGAACAGTCTTCACCGGTGGTGTGACAAATTTTTTTGGTCTTTCTTAAATTTGTTTCTTGAATTCAATTCTACGTCTTGTTTTATTGAAATAATACTACATTGTAGTAACTGTCACTAAACACGTCCATTAAGAATAGATGTGTGACTGGTCAAATGGTGTCAATTGACCGCCTCCAATGACAACCCCATGTAAAAGTGATAGGTGTAATTCATAGAAAGTGTTTAAACTAGAACCGGTCCCTACTACCAAAGACCTATCACGGGACTACTTTAGTGTCAGTTCGCTTCCCTCTAGGGAAGGTATAATAGTCATTATGAAAACTCTCCCTAATGAACATACCTGCTACTTATTATACAATGGGCTTGTCCAAAGGTAACCAAAATGTATTAAAAAAACATAATCTTTTTAACATTACGATGTCCTGGGGCTGGACCATATAGCCCAGCCTTGCATTACAACAGAGTCGTCTTAAAACTACTCCATGTTCATACATATTCCCAGTGGATTAGTTTTGAAACTACTCCATGGTCTTCTCAGAGGATTAGTTTTGAAATCGTTTAAAAATAAAGACATGCTTGCAATACATTGGACCATGTTATAAGTAGTCCATTTTATACAAAATGGATCAAGTATTATTTGCAGGGTAATGATAAAAGAAATCTAAAAATTAAAAAATTGAGTCGGAAAAAGGCTATCAATTGTAGGGGAATGTAAGAAAAGATAAACTCAGTGTTTTTTGATGGTGTTTTGTTTAAGCTTTGATATTGTTACAGGTAGAATTTTGAGTGCTTATAATAAAATAAACACTAAATAGTGTTCGGTTCGGTAGACTTGCCACCTAAATAGTTTAACACAAACAAAACATATACACAATACACACACAAGCTGTTTATGCTGCGGTCGTTGCTACAATTTTTTGGTTGTTCATTTATGTATCAATGTAAAAAAAAAAACATTATAGAACATAAAAATATAATGTTTGCCTACAGTATCACTACAATTGTTCTGTTTTTTAACGAAGAACAGAACTATATTTAATGTGTATTAAGGGTTGTGTTCGTCTATACAAACACTAAACAAATAGATATCGTACCTGGTTGTGTGAGCCGAACGCTAAATAGTTTACTGTTTATTTCGAACACTGGTTAATAATTCTTATTTGCTTCAAGGTTTTATTTGTACAATATTTTTTGCTTTTCTAAAATCTTTGGGAAAAGGTTTCCTGATGATCTGGCCTAAGAACCCAGTGAAATACGCGTGAAAACTGGCTTTCCATCAACAAAAATTTCAGTGTATTTATCAAAAATAGAGAAATCTTATTAATAATGAATTTTGTATTCCCGAAAATAACTTTGATAAAGAAAACAAGTTAATGTGGAATATTCGCACGTGTCGAATCTTATCTTTCCTTCAGCATAATATTTATAATCTTTCCAAAACCTTAAATTCGACAGTACAAACTTGTATAAATAGGGGCCAGGTTATTTAATGGGCCTATTTCGTGCATTTTTAATATTTAATACTTCTTTTGTATAAGAAACATCTGAGCCAAATTTTTTTTCCTAGTTCATATTGCATTGGCGCTATTGTGCCAAAATTATTATTTTTGGCAGAATAAGGTATTTGTCTATAATTCGGTTATTTATAAACCGATTTTGTTAATTGTCGCTACAAGTATACTTTTTATTTTATTTAAAGTGAAATGGTTCATAGATGAAAACAAGTAAGAGTGCTATATTCGGCTGTGCCGAATCTTATATATACTTCACCATTGTGGGAGCAGATTACAGAGCAACTAGACAAAAACTAAATAATTTTTACATATGTATACATACATATTTGTAATACTTTAAACTTCATTATAAATTAAATTTAAAAAGCGAAAACTGGTAAATATTTTTTTTAAATCGTTTTTAGAACATAAAAAAATAAAAATTTAAAAAAAAATGTTCTTTTTAAAAAAACAAGATTCGAACCAGAGAACTCACAGTTTCTATTTTGACACACCCTCTAGACAACTAAACCATGAAGGAACGTTGTTTGAGTATCATTAAAATGAAATATGGCACGTTAAATGTTCACTGTGTTGAGTTGTAATTACTTTTGGTGTTTTTGTTCACCACAATAGCAAAGTTGTAAACCATAAAACTTATTTCAGTTGTGAACCGAAATATGGAAATATATTCACAAAAATAGTTTGTTGCATGTAAGTATGCGTGTTTGTTTTCTTTTATCTGTTTGGGGAGTTTTTAAGTAGCAAAAAAACACAAAAATTCCTAGTTTCGATTTGTTAAAATAATTTCGTTAAATAGATGAAATAATAAAGAAGAACGAAAATCATATTGAGCATTATGCTAGTATATGTAAACAAATGTGAAAGGGGGGGGGGGGGGAGAGACGGACAACCGGATTTGAACTTCGCTTTTCATAAGGACCCAGAATATATATACTTTATAGGGTGTAGGATCAATATTGTAGAAATTACAAAGAATGACAAAGTTATATATACCCTTTTACCTTCGGTGAAGGGTATAAAAAAGACTTTAAAAGGTAAAGTTAAATGGGTGAAAATTAGAGACAGCCTTAGTATTTTGCTGATATCTCAGTCACTTATGTAACGATCTGCCCGAATTTCAATAGCAAACTTTTAAGAATTATATGTGACATAAATATATAACAACCTGGCTCCCATTATATCTGAGGTGTTCGGAAAACTCATTTCAACAGACACACTTCCAGACAAACTGATGGATGGACGGACGGACATTTTTAAACCCACTCTGCTACTCATAAGGATCCTTAGTATACACTCACAATATTCTGTACGTAAAATTGTAATATGTAGAAAATAAATGAAATTTCAGTTAAAACCCGGTCTATTTATTTTTCATATATTTTAAACGAAATGTTCATTTAATTTTTACTGTCAAAAATTCAACCCCATATTCCATAAAAACAATATAATTTCAGTTATTTTATATAAATTAACTGTAACAAATTAAAGACATATTCCGTAAAATTAAAAGAAAATTTTATTATTTTATTAAATTAAGTTATTTTCTTTTACTCCACAAAAGAGCCGAATTTCTAAAAAATTCCATACAGACACCTGTCCGCTTGTTTTTCTAATGAGAGAAAGAGAGAGACTATTAGTATTTAGTTACAAATGCTTATTAACTTTGTTTAAAGAAGAATTCTCAATTATATGACACTAGCAGCATGACCGATAAGGTTTCGCAGTTATTTTACTTTAAAAATTTTATGTATTTAACTAAATAATTTTAACAATTAGAAAATGGGAATTTTTTAAACAAAACAAGCAAATCGTTTTTTATTGATAACACAATGCAACAAAATTCGGTTCACCGCCGCCAGCCTCAATACTTGTAACGCGAAATGCAACTAGACTATTTCCTGAAATATCGCCCCCTAAAGTTTTTGAAAAGGTGTTTGGTGTAAGTCAAAAAATATACTTAACGTACTTCTGAGCTAAAATACTATTTCAGACGTCGTCAGTAGAAAAATACGGCTATTCTTTTCTTTGAATATATTAACCCCCTAACACTCATTTTAAGGGTTCGTTTTTGACCTTTTTTAATTTTCCTACAAAAGTATTTTAAAACGGCACTTTAGAGGGTTAAAGTGTTCGACAAATATTTTCTGCATTAAGTTTTACTAGGGGGTTCTTAGCCCAAAAATCGGGCAATGTATGTAAAACGGTTTTTCAAAAAATTCAAAAATTTCAAGGCCCGGAATTTCTTTTATGAAAATCGATTTTCAAATCGTCAAAGAAAAACTGTTTTGAATATTACGCATCACTTTAAAAGGAAATGAGTATCGATAAAGAATTGAAACGTTTTACTTTAATTTTACTTCTTAAATTATTTGCTATACAACATATCGCTCATTTGCTGCAACATCGTCTTAACTCTAAAATATTAGTTTAACATGAAACGACCTTAAAGTTTTAAATTAAATTAAACTCTCTCAAGAGTCGAGTTTACAATATCATAAGAATGATTTACTATTATTAGGGTTATTACGACAAATTTTGCGTTTTTTGACTTATGGCGCTGTTGCAGCGAATGAGCGATATAACCTTGCATAACTTTTCGAGTTGGACAAACTTATCCGCAAGTGTAAGGTGCGGTTTGTTGTTTGTGCGGACATGTTGGATAAAATTCAAACGACTTTGACCTTTTCCGCAATGTGAACGTTTCTTAAGCAATTCGATTATAAAAACCATTAAAAAGACAAGTTAAAGACGGATACGTGAATATTAAATTCGTTTTTTTATAGAGCTTTAATAAAAAAAATTCGAAGAGAAGAATTTAAAAAATGAACTAAAATCAAATGGTCATCTGAAGATTATTCGCTATTAACTTTTATTAAAGTCAAAGAAAGAAAATTTTCAGTGAAAGTACATACGTTCAAATCAATTTCTGTTATTAAAGCTAATGTTGGTCTGATGTCTGCATAGTGTTATAAAAAATTCTATCCCACTTTGATGTTGGACCAAGTTTTTATTGGTCTAAGTCATGTGCTTTTTTAAAGCGCCCTTTAAAAGTCAAGTTCGTTTCACACAGTAACATTAAACAGGCGATGTCAAGAGTACTAAATAGTAAAAATTACTTTCAATCAGATTATTTTTAATCTTTTTTATAAGAAACTATTTTTGCTTGGAATATGCAATCTCATTCATTATTTTTTTATATGTGAAAGCTTTTATTTTAATCCAGCTACAATTAATTTGCTGACACAACTTCTTAATGCTGACTTCAGCGTTCTTTATAAATACCTCTGTACCATAAATAATCGCACATAAAAATTATACTTACATTTTACTTACGTTTTAAAATATCTCTCTTATCTCTAGCACCAGTTTTACTACCGCCGCCTATGGCAGTCATCAAAATGTCTTTATACGTTTAGATCCTTTAGGCCGTCCACCCAGTGCAAATAGTGGTTCATATGCCACCATCGCAAGTCTCAATAAATATCCCTGTGAGTCAAAGAAGTCATGCAACATTTTTGAAAGTAAGTCTATTCTATTAAAAATGTCAAAATTATGCCACACACATATTTTGTTTGCAACACGAGATACACAGATACATCATATAGTTTGTGTGTAAATTTGATTAAATTGTATTTCACTTTAATTTCACATTTGCAGAATTTCGTAGTTCACCAACACCCTCTCCGTATGCAACAGCTTTGCTGCCCATGGGTGATCAGATAGCAGAGACAATTTATTCGAAGCCCGAATCAGTGTGTCCCTCGAGAATTTCGTATTATGCCTCATCGCAATTAACGCAGGTATGTAATTTAAACTCACACACACACGCACACAGGAATAAAAACATAAAAAAAAAATATAAGTTTAACCTCAAAAAGCAATTATAATTTTTAAAATTTGATACAAATTTTATAATAAGTTTCCAAAAAAAAAAACAACTCCAGAGGGGGATTGTTGGTGGTTTTTCATAAGTTGTGGGGGTGGGGGGATTTGAGTACAATCAATTGAGGGGTTGTTGTTTGGTTTTTTTGCTGAGTTCAATTGAGTACTTAATAAAAATTTTAATACTTTAATTTCATTTTATATCCACAATCTTTTTTTTAATTTGCTTGTTATCAAAACTACTTCATACATACCAAACAATAAAAAAAAAGTTTAGCTCTGGTTCAATTTCTATTTTGAGATTTGTTTTAAGGTCTCTGGGTTAGTGGGTAAAATTCGTTTAAATGTTCTTTTTTATTCATATTTTTGTTTGTTCTGGTAGATTGTGCAGCAGCGGCAGCTAAATTTGAAAATGTTTTTGTTGCTGTTGTAAAATTGCTGCTGTTAATGGCTTTTTGAAAAGTGTTTGTTGTATTTAAGTATTTATAGTTGTTGTTGTTAAAGCTTTTAAGCAAAAAAATTTAAATTTTCAACACGTGCCGGTGTTTAAATGATTTTGCTGTTCTTGTTGCAGCAAGCAATTGCTTGCTTTTTATTTTGCCGCTGCTGCTGTTGTTATTGTTGTTATTTGAGATTGTTTTTTTAAGTTAAAAACGTGCCAAAGGCGATTACTTTTTACAAGTTGCTCAATGGTCCAACAAATATTTGTACTTTTTAACTCTACGCATACAAACATACATTCTTGCATATGTACACATTTACTTTATATTTTTCTCAATTTCTGTGACGCTGACAACATGCCACATCAACTTTAAGAAGAATATAAGCGCTGAAAACAAAATTTTAATATTGAAAAAGGTTCCTTTTAATGTTTTTTGATATGAGCGCATCCTTTTCATTACATATTATACCGGAACACACAAGCGAACACAAAAAAAAAAACACATTTCCACTTCATGTACACTTAAACTTGTGCTGTGCCGTATTCCTGACTCTCGAGAATATTAAAACAGTTTTCCGGCACATATTTTACACTCAATCAAAACTGATTAGGAGTGCCTAAGGAATGTGGACCATTAATATATATTTCTTTGTGTCGTTCCCTGAACGAGTAGATACGAGTCTCAGGACTTGGAGTTTTTGTGGCATTGTTTTGAAAAGTTCTTGTAAAAAAAAGCACCAACACTAGCAAATGTTTGAACAAATGTCCCGTTAAAGCTGATTCTGCTTCAGATCCCTGTAAACTAGATTTAAGTATATTTGAACAAGAGTTTTTTTTTTTTGGCAGATTTCATTTTGTGAAAGATTACACCGACAAGAAGATAATCAAATGTGAATACTGCCCTTCAGAGAAAATGATTGCTGACATGCTAACCAAACCCTTACCAACAACAAAGCTGGAAACCTTCAGGTTGAAATCAAACGTTTACTAATTTGTAATTGAGGAGGAGTGTTGGAAATACGTTAATTTTAATTCAACTTTATTTGTCAATTCCGAAATTGGTTTAACTTAACTTTTGTTTCACTGTATTCCCAAATGTTTCTTCCCCATAAATAGTACATCAAATTTTCAAAGTAGAATGATGACGAAAACTATATCGGGCCATTCTGCTGGTGTCTTTTAATTGTGAGTGCTTCTAGAAGCGAAGGGGAAAACAAAAAAGTGAAACATGTGTTACAGGAAAATAGATAATTATATTCTCTCTCTCTCTCTCTCTGGTTCCGGGTAAAGGTGCATGTAGACGACATGTTTTTTACATCTGACTTGTCAACTTTTCAAGTCACATGTAATTGTGCATTTCCGTCAAAATTGTTGTTTTACAGAAGGTTTATAATATTCGGTCACAAACGTACATGTAATTTGCTTCTGACATTGTCTCTTTTTTTCCATAGTTGTTGCAAAAACCAAAATAAAACTGCCGCCACGAAAATTTTTATTTACGCCGTAAAATAGTTTAGCGATCTTAACATATTTTTCTTTTAATTCGAAGATACCAATTTAGGATATGATAATGAAACGGTTTTTATACCCTCCACCACAATAAGTTGTGAAGAGGGTATACTTAGTTTTTCATTCCATGTGAAACTTTTTTATTATTCATCTCAGACCCCATAAAGTAATTCTAAGTCGCTCACTTTCGAAAAACTCAAAAGAAATAAAAAAACTTGGTGTCAAATTGATTGTAGTTATCCTAAAGATGTTATGATACTTGCTATTTTTTGTATTGGATTTTTTTAGGATTGACTGAATGAAACAACAAATGCGAGAAAGAACAAGAAATACAATTTGATAAAATGTAAACAAAACAAACAATACTGCCCACGTTTTTCCCCCACAAAAAACCGTCATAAAAGCTAAAAATCGCAACAAAAAATAGTCAAAAACCGTTACTTTCGATCAAAAACTAAAAAAATTGGCAACAGTGCTTACAATTTATCTGGAAATGTCAATTTTAAGTTAAAAAATTTTATATATTTTTGACAGTCGTAGATTATTTATCGATAACACATGTATATTTGTTTGACATTTCAAGATTTTTTTATGATATAATCATACTCTTTACATTTAGTCAGTTTTCCTATGCAAATATATTTGCACTGTTCTCCAATATAGAAAAAATACAAAAAAATAGAAAGTATCATAACAGCTTAAGCAGTTGGGATTGAAATCCAGCAAAATCGAATGAATCAAAATGTGGAACCACCACCTAAAAAAAATTGATAATTTTGTTACAAAACGTAAGATTTGGCAAAAATTCGTCTCATTTGAATGGAAATCACGCTGAAAAGTTTCGCGAAGATCCGTCCATTACTTACCCAAGGCCCCATATAAGCTCTTCTCCCGGAAAACAGTGTAGAACGCCTAAAACTCTAATTAATACCGCTATCATTAAAAATTTTGGCATTTCACAGTTTTATAGGACTAGAAGTAAAAAAGTGAAATTTCGTGAAGATCGGTCCATAATTTACCCTAAGCCCCATATAAACCCTACAGTTTAGTACTCCTAAAATCATAATTAATTATGTTATCATAACAAAATTTGGCACATCACAGTCTTATATTACTAAAAATCACACTAATAAATTTCATGGTGATCGGTCTATAATTTACTAAAGACCTCACTCTGGTAAAATAATTAAATACGGTAAAACCGTATCAGATAAAGATATTGCGGTCAACTTTCTTCCAACTTAGCTGCATACGGCCAGAAAAAATGTTGTGCAATTTTGTGATATACGGTCCATAATAACCCTTCGATCCATTTAAAGCAGCCTTCTGAAATTCACTGCAAACGCTAAAACTAATTTCTCCGCTGTATTGAAATTTATGCCTTTTAATACCAGGAATCACTCTGCAGAATTTTGGGATGATTGGTTCATAGCTTACCATGGCTCCAATATAAATTCCCATCCTGAAAATCAATTAAGTTCGGCTTAAACTGTTACGAATAATGATTTTTTACTCAAGCTAGTAAAAATTGCTAAAAAAAAAGTCATAAAACTTTCTGATAGTCAGTCAATTATTTAATATATGTCTAAACCTCAACCAATTTTAATGCAGATGTCGGTTTTTTTAAGATAAATTAATAATAAATAGACATCTTCTAACATTCGAACTGTCGGTGGAGGGTATCAAAGATTCGGCACAGCCAAATATAGCACTCTAACTTGTTATATATTAACATAATTTATATTCAATGGTGGGATGATCATACATATCTCTGTATTGTAAAATATTAACTTCAGCCGGCTAATGATTCCGTCAAAAGAAGACGCCGCTGCCGTTTTCTTCTCGGCATAGGTTTCTGATGTCAGATGGTTTGTCAGAAGAAAATAGAGCATGCTGTTATTGAAATTTTGTCAGATGACTTTGAATCTGACTTTTACAGAAGCAAAGTTAAAAACATGTAGGATGACAAAAACATGTCGTGTACGGTCGCCTTAAGTATTTGGAATGTTTCTTAAATTATCGTATATATTGCCACTATTCGATTCTACAAGAAATTCACGTTGTTTCAACTTGAAATAACTTTCATTCAATGTGAATCGGAATGTTATTTCAATATGAATGTCATTTTGCTCTAAGTTTACGGGAATGTTTAATTTACATGAATTATAGTTATTTTAAAAGAAAATAATGTTGTTCGCAAGTTTTTGTAAAATCATGTTAAATTAACATAAAGAAACTATGAAGCAAAATCACTACCGAAAAATATAAAATCAACCCTGTTTTCGCTGATTTTACATTGATTTTTTTTCTGTGTGAAGGTTTTTCTTTTCGAACCGCCATGTTAAAAACTAAGTGTTCAAACAGAACTGCGTCGAGACCACATTTTCCAGACAATTTGACATATAAATTTGTTTTAGAAAACTATCTTAAAATAAAAGTAACTAGTGTTTGCCCAAAAAAATTCGAACATAAATATTTATGCAAAAATATATATACAAGTATATATTAATTTACATGTTTTGAGCATTTGTTTTTCCGTGGGACCGACCTGCGGTCCATATTCTATCTTCCTCTCAAGTCCGTGAATGTGCAATTTAATTTTATAAGTTCAATAACATGCAAAAAAGACAGAAAGTAGCATTTGAAAAAAAGTAGCAAAAAGTCTCCTCTTATAATTCTTAAATCACCCTGGACCCAGCATGTTGAATTTTATGTTACGTGGTTCAGTATTAATAAAAATTTTCAAAGTACCATTTAAAGAACGAAAAAGTACCAAAAAGACACCTCTTATAGAGCCACATTCAACCAGGATCTCGCATATTTAATTGTATGGTTCTAGGTACAATACCAACGGAAATTCAAAAAGTACCAGTTGAAAAACAAAAAAGTGTCAACATTTTGCATTTTTTAGGTTCTCATTCACTCAGGACCCTAGACCTAAAATTATATGTTTCTTAGTTCACTATTATAAAAAATTTAAAAATTACCACATGCAGCATATGGGTTTTTGCCTTTTTTGATACTTTTATAACCTTGTTGGAGTGTTAAAATTTAAATATTGTAGTGGGAAAAAGAACAAAAAAATAAATAAGAATTTGAAGGCATTGCCGACGTTTTGATTATGGACTTTAGGATTTTTGTCTGAGTTCGAAGACTCAATTCTGCTTAAAAACTTTAACTCAATTATAACTCTTAATTTATCGTAAATACTTGGTGATATAAACTCGAACATCACAGAACAAACAACCAAAGTTGGTCAATTTAATTTTCAAAGTCAGCCTTCGATTATTCAGACACAAAGATCACATCGAATAATAAGAAATGTGGCTCTTTTTCACCTCAATGGTCAACTCAATGAAAATATGGGACACACTTAATTGAAGAATAATTGTTAAGCATGAAATGCACCCACTTTAAAGCACCACCATAGTGTGGAATAACTTAAGAAAAGATCATAAAACCTTATTATTTCAAAAGTCGAGAAACAAATTAGGGTTAATGTGAATGGCATTCTATATCGGGCATTTATTGAAACTTTTTTAAGACCTATGGTAGAGAATAATCCAGAATTGTAGTTTTACCAAGATGGAACCACTGCTCTCTTGTCCAACTGCGGTCCTTTTCTTGGCGATCAGTACGCTTTTTATGCGCCACACTGTAAAATAATAAAAGGCACTTAGTTTTTTGTAGTTTTACCAAGATGGAACCACAGCTCGCTTGTCCAACTGCGGCCCTTTTCTTCGCGATCATTACGCTTTTTATGCGCCACACTGTAAAATAATAAAAGACACTAAGTTTTTTTTAATACGCATCTTAAATTGCGCACATCATTAATTAATTGCGATTTATTTAATAAGTCTTAATGCATTTTTTCGAGAATTGCTTAAAAATCAAAGAAAACTTTTATAACTGTCCAGCTAAGTCTCCAGTATCCAGCTAAAACATTTACTGCAACTTGTCTTTTCCTCTACAATTATACGAAATCAAATGTCAATCTTTAAAATACTTTTACATTTTCAATTCAAGTTAAAAATAATAATAAATAAACAACGCCCTTAACTAAATTATTCAGAGTGTTTGTTACACTTGAACTTTCTTCTCACTTTAACCAGAGATTGGGTTACAATGAGCAGCTATAATTCGTTCGTTTATTCCTTTCAATTCCTTTTTCCTTTTTCTGTTGCTTCATTTTACATTTTTCCCCATTTTAAATCCGGCTCAAATATCGCTATTTAAGTTTCACACTGCACGTTTGCGATATCCAACGAAAGTAAAAGGGGTTGTTGAATTTTGATTCCCTTATTTTATCAAGGTAAATAAGTATTAAATAAAAAAAAAAAGAAAAAACAGCACACGTTCACAGAATAAGAAATATAAATACTTAATAAAATAATAGTACAAATTTTCAAAGTTTAATATGAATTTTACGAACAACAACAACAACAGAAACATTTGTAAAGAGCTAGAGACATGTGGCATGTAGACACAAACTTTTTCAAAGCAACAAATATTTATTTATCTACTTTAAAAGTTTTTGTTTTTCATGTTTTTCGAATGAACAAACATTTAGTGTTTTTTTTTTCTTGTTGAGATTTTTATTTAAAGATCATGTTGCATGTGCCTTCTGTTGTAGTTTTTGTTGTTATTGATGGTGGCAGTGGTAGTGTTAACTTTAAGTGTGCAATCCATACAATTTGTTGTTGCTGTTTCCAGATAAGTATCTAACCTCTGAAATTAGCAAAGCAAAGTTTTAAGATCTACACAAGCGAGATAAGAAAATGTTGCATAGACAAGACTGCCTGTGAGTTTAGAGGCACAGCTTCTGTGCTAATGAGAAGGTATGCCATAGATTTTGGGGTTATTTTAAGGATACTAAAAAAGTGTATTTTTAATAAAAATTTTTTCTGCAAAATATTTATTTGGTTTTTTTTTTTAAAATCAAAAAGAAAATGGCTTTAATTTTGAGAAAAAACGAAACTTTATAACATAAAAATCGATGAAAACTCCCACTAAAATACAATGTTTAGTTTTGCTTTAAGGCTGCGAACTTGGTCCACATATTGCATATAGAAAATTATCTGATTAAATATAATTTTTTAAATTCCAAGATGTTGGGGAAATAAAGGGAATAATTTGCCAGGCCGAATATTTTGTAAGCTACCAGATAAAAGCTAGAGATATTTATTATTTTAAATGAATCTTGTCTTCTAAATAGTGTTGCCAGGTGATTTTTAGAAAAATACCTACACATGCTAAAAAAAATCCGATTTTCGCACACGTCTAAAAAATTTCCCCTAGAAAAATCCCTACGCATTATTGTCAACGTAGGTTGTTATTAGAATAAAACGAAAATAAGTTATGAAAGTTTTCTAATTATAAAAAAATATCAATTTTCGTAGCCATTTTTAAAAAATTGTCTCTTTTTGAGTAGCAAAAACTTAAAAACTCATAAAATTATACATAAATCATACGCCACCATCACTCAGGAAAGCTTTACTACATACAGGTGGTTCGAATTCCAATAGTCCATCGCAGGGATAGAAAATGGCTTTTTTAATTTTTTACCAATTTTGAAAATAAAATGTACGTTTTAGACAATTTTTTTATTATTTATTCAGAACAAAATTTAACAAAAATGCTTAAGTTCATCAAATTGAATTTTCATTAAATTATTTTTATGCAGAAAGGAATTTTAAATAATTAGTATTGCGGTTATTTTGTTGAACTATTTATGGTTTTAATCCAAATTCTTAATATTTTTAATTAGGCTTAAGTTCATCAAACTTAATTTTCATTAAATTATTTCTATGAAGAAAGGAATTTTACAACATGAAAATTAATTAACATTGTTATTGATAATCTTTCATTCTTGACCGTGGCCGGGACTCGAAACATGTAAAATCAATTAAAATGGATAATCATTCAGAAAAGCAAATTTCGATCTACCAAAGGTTAAAATACAATTTGGTTTAAGGATTGATGTTTGACTATTGACGTCAGCAGTCGTCGATGGCTGCGAGTGTAAGACTGCGAATCCCTCTGAGTTGATCCAGTGGTAGGATCGAAACATGCCTGGGTAACCAGCCGCCTGGGTTCGAATCTCAGATCAGTCAAGAATGAATGATTATCAATAACAATTTTAATTATTTTTCATGTTGTAAAATTCTTTTCTTCATAGAAATAATTTAATGAAAATTAAGTTTGATGAACTTAAGCCTAATTAAAAATATTAAGAATTTGGATTAAAACCATAAATAGTTCAACAAAATAAACGCAATACTAATTATTTAACAAAAATGTTTATAAAAATTCACAAGTTCAATAAATATAACATGCATACATAATTTTACATAAGTACATTAGTCACTGTAGTTTTAGTGATCACCCTGCGGGAAATTTGTGTCAATTGGTCCCACAGACTGGTTCTGGGAGCTGTGAAAATAGAACAGGTATAAAAAGAAAGAACTCATGACCAGTGAAAGGAGAACCAATCATGTAACTGGTTTATGGAGAACAAAAAGGTAGAAAAAGTAATGAATTACAGTACAGTCTTCACCGGTGGTGTGATACATTTTTTTGGGACTTTCTAAAATTTGGCTCTTGAATTTAATTCTAGGACTTGTTAAATTGAAATAATACTACATCGTATTAAAATAATACTAAATTTTTGTAACTGTCACTAAACATGTCCATTGAGAATAGATTTGTGACTGGTCAAATGGTGTCAATTGACCCCCTCCAATGACAACCCCATGTAAAAGTGATAGGTCTTATTCATAGAAAGTGTTAAAACTAGAACCGGTCTCTACCACCAAAGACCTATCACAGGACTACTTTGGTGTCAGTTCGCTTCCCTCTAGGGCAGTAACATATTAAAAAAATATTTATAAAATAATTTTTCGTTTAACATTGGCGATGAATGTGGAATAGGTAGAATTCCTGTTACAACTCTTCAAATATATCATTTTTCATCTGTGATACTTCAGATCGTAAAGAACGTATTTTGATATCAGCAAGATCACCCGTTGTTGATATATTGCAAAGAATAAACATCACGCTTTTCTGAACCATAATATGCTTAAGTTGGCTTAAGCAAGTGTGCGAATATTGAACTTAAGGAAACTTTTTGTTAAGTTTTATGAAATTGTCATTTGCATAAGCAAAGTGCGACACAGATCGCACATTCCGTATGAAAACAAATGTTTTTTGATTTGGATTTGTTTTTTTTTTTAATACATTTTAAAGAGTTTTTGTTGATTTTTGACAGTAGTTTAAGTACGGCTATACATATTATGGTTGGGCCTCTTCTCTTCTCAAAGTGACTTTACTTGCTTACTTGTCTTACAATGGTAATATGAATTTTGAAATAATTTAATCTTCGTTTTGCAATATAGATAAGTTTTCGAATAATTTGTATTTTAGTTTCAAGAAAAGCTTCTTTGTGTTATTAGAATTTAATTATTTAAGGCCCGTTTTCACAACTTATTGATAGCTCAAGGTTAGATTTTATCGGCCGAATAAAAAGTGTACCATAATTCCAATTTTATTTAACCTTGAAACTTTCTTTAATTTAACTTTCTTAAATTTCAGCTGCTTTGAAATTTTGTCTTGGGTAGGTATTCAAACGAATACATTCATATATTTAATGAATATATTCCCAGCGGTAAATATTGAAAGGACCGCAAGTGGCAGGCCTTTTTGAAGGCCTCTATACTCCTTTCTAAAAGATTCGCTTCGCATGATATCCTGCCTTCAGAAGTATGCCTTCTAGAAGGCATAAACTTCTTTTTAAAAGACCTTCTGAAATATTCAGTACACATTCGCTACTCCCTTCTTTGAGAAGGGAGAAAGGAAGGTGTTCAGTTTTATTTACTTTTTATTTTTAGTGACCTTCCTTACTCCCTTCTTTGGGAAGGGATCGAAGTTGTTTTTAAAGGAAGTGTGGAAGGGCTTGCGCCCAATGACAACCTGTGTAAAAAATAAATAAGTATGGAATGCGGCGAGAAGGGCTTCTGACTGCTTGTGACTGCTAAATAAGGCCTTCTAATAGGCCTCTTTACTCATTCTAGTTACCGCTGGGTTTGTTTGCGGGTAGATGGCATGTGTGTTTGTAACTTAGCCGTGATATTTTTATTTATTTTTAAGGACCAGCACTCAGGGGATGACCCCTACTTATGCATTACATTGTGCTGGAACTAGGAAAATAGGGTATGGGAGTAAATATAGAGGCAGTAGTGCTTGTGTACATTAGACTTGAACAAATTCATGTTAAAAGTGAGAGGGAATACTTCAGCAATAAAGTTATTCCACATACGAACAGTCCAGCCAACAATTAATTTTCAATATAATGCGTTGTATTATGCACCGGCCAATCGATCACAAAAGGATGGGCTTTTGAGAAAAAACGTTTATTACGATCATACGTACGATTTTCGGGAACCAGATTCCAAATTAGATCAGAGCACATCCAAAGCGGTAAAATAGGCAAATACAAATATCATTGCGACGGTGCTCAAGAAAGTCAATAGAATTTGAAGCCCAACGGTCACCAATGTGAACCTTCGCCCTGTACACGAACGACAAATTGCAAAATATACTTTAAAGCTCCGGCCCACACATGAGAGCTGTATTGCAATTGCAGTCGTATAAAGGTGGTGTAAATAGTTAGGTAAGCAGATGGAGTGAAGTATCTTTTACACCGATTTAACAAACTGAGGCAATTGAATATATGTTTTGTCCATCGGACATCACATTGTATTTTCATGGCCATTACATTAAGAGATTTTGATTTCTCAATTCTACCACCCACATATGCAGATAAAGCACCCACATATTGAGTCTTTTGTGAATTGAAATCTACCCTTTTTGCACGACTTCATTCCGCGAATAGTTCAAGGTCTCGGTTAAGCATATCATTCTTGGTTTGCCTCATAACACCAACATCAAATCCGCTAGGTCTATAATCAAATGAATGCGAATGGCAAAGTAAAGAACGAACAGTCCAGCCAACAATTCATTTTCAATATAATGCGTTGTATTATGCACCGGCCAATCGATCACAAAAGGATGGGCTTTTGAGAAAAAACTTGTATTACGACCATACGTACGATTTTCGGGAAGCAGATCCCAAATTAGATCAGAACACATCCAAAACGATAAAATTGGCAAATACCACCATCATTGCGACGGTGCTCAAGAAAGTCAATAGAATTTTATGCCCAACGGTCACCAATGTTTACACGAACGAGAAGTTGCAAAATATACTTTGAAGATCCGGCGCACACATGAGAGCTGTATTCAACTTGCAGTCGTGTATAGGTGGTGTAAATAGTTAGGAGAGCAGATGAAGTGAAGTATCTCTTACACCGATTTAACAAACTGAGGCAAATGATTAAATGTTTTGTCCATCGGACATCCCATTGTATTTTCATGGCCATTACATTAAGAGATTTTTATTTCTCAATTATACCACCCACATATGCAGTTAAAGCACCTTGATCCGTCGCGAGTTTATGCATCATACATGCAACATTGGGTTTTTTGGGCATTGAAATCTACCCTTTTTGCACGACCTCATTCCGAGAATAGTTCAAGGTCTCGGTCAAGCATATCATTCTTGGTTTGCCTCATAACACCAACATCAAATCCGCTTGGTCTATAATCAAATGAATGCGAATGGCAAAGTTTGCTGTTATCTGTAATGCAGTGAATTATCTTAAATCAGGCTGATAGTTCGTCAGCGCAGTTCGAACTTTTTCCGTTAAATACTCATTTGTAAGTTCAGAACGGTGCTTTGATTTTATAAACTTCATGTTGAAGAAAGTGACTCACTTGTTATGCCGAATATGGACAGTAATCTGCAAGCAGCTCTTCTTTAATTGGAGAGGCCTAAACTTGATTGTGACACTAGTTTCCAAAATTAATTTGATTGTGCTGATTTGTGATGCATTTTCTAATCAAATTTAGAATCCTTGGAAGAGGATCAGTTAAGAACATAATATTATACTTAAGCCATTAATCCATTCATCATCCTTTAACTCCAGACAGTGTTTTTCTTTGAGAAAATTACTGAAAGGTTTCATTAAATCAACAAAGAACATTATATATTAATAGTCATCATAACTATATTGTATTAGTAACAATATTATAGATTATTACTTGCAATTTAATTAAAACTAGTGTTTGCCTAATGGCCGAAATTCGACCATAAATTTGTATGTTAATATAATGAAAACATAGTACATCTAAGTACACATATGTATATGAATTAACATGTTGCGAGCATTAATTTTTCCGTCTTAGTGGATCGATTTGTCGAGGGACCAGCCTTCGCTTCAAATGTTATCTTCCACGTGTGTGGTTGACAAACAAAGGAAGCAAGCGTTCTTAACTGGGCTGCCTGATTGACCACGCCTTTTTTATTAATTGATAATTGGAAATAAAAATTTCTTATTTTTGTGTTCTACCTTTGTAATAGAAGTTAAAATTAACGCTTAAAACTCTGAAAATATTAAACAGATTTTAATAAAATATATATTGTGTACTTCTGTAAGTAAAGATCCCTCAAATGGTGTATTTTTTGTTCAAATCGGTTGACATACAGAGGAGGAAAGTGTTCTTAGATGTTTGCCTTAGCCGATTAATATAAAGATTTTAATGAACTATTAAATATTATTGCTGTTTCCAAATTACAGGATTTTGGTAAAAAAAATGGGGCGATTTTTATAAAAATTTTACTACACCATCAATCGTAGCAGTAAATGTAAACAGCACACTAATCTTTTCATTTCGGCACCCACCTTCAATATTTCAAAAAGCCGCATGCATGCAGCTCCCGAGCTGCAATTTGGCCATGTCATGATCTTATGATCTAATGTTTGATATGATATGTTGGGCTAAAAAGACGTTATTTTTAAGGTCAAAAATCTTTTAAACTACCGCAAAAGAGATAAATATTTAAAACAAATTCAATTATACAAATCTTGCCTAGTAAATATAATTTGTAAGAAGATCTTTCCGCGTATGAATTTTAAGTAGATCTTTAAAATATTTCAATCTAAATAAAGATAGCAACTGTTGTAAACGTTTTAAATCATGCTTACAAATAAAAACATTAAAGTCCACTATTTTTAGACATTTAGTTTAAGCCAGCGTATGAGTAATAAAAACTTAGCCAGCTCATTAAAATAAATATCAATCATACGCCACTTAAACTATTCAAATGTTCAATTTAATTAAACCAACAAAAATTTAATTTATTAAAACTTTTACTGACGTTTTAACTACATTTTAAATATTAACATAAATCCATCAAAAAAGCACGTTTTTAACAAAGTTGTAAATTTAAAGTCAAAAATATTTATTCAAATAAAAAATTTAATAAACTGTCCGTACAAATTAACAAATATAAATTTAGCTTTTTAGTTGTTTCATAATAAACAAAAAATAAATAAAAAATTCATTGCTAGCAAAACGTTTACAACATCAAGTTTTCTAGTAGAGATTTTTCCTAGAATCTCTTTTTTAATAAAACTAAAAAAAAAAATAACTAAATAAAAATGCGAAAATATTATTTAGCAAAATATTTTTAACTAAATGGTAAATTTCTAGGAATACTTCCTTTTTTGGCAGCTGCAAATGATTTTTGCATGAAATAAGTTTATACATAAATAAAGCTATAGCTACGTACATACATACATTCAAACATACACACATACATAATATGTATGTTAATATGTTTTATGAATATGAATGTATAAATTAAAATTCTAGGTTATCATCACAACTTTCCAGCACTTTGCTTCTCGTTTGCAATATCAACCAGCCAACCACTGAAGTCTCTACTATCTGAGTGAACTTAAATGAACCAACCGTACAACCAACTAACTGTAGTCGACCGTTGGCATAACGGTGTACAAGTGCTTGTTTGAGTGTTAGTGTTCGTTTTTTTACAACTCATTCTCTAGAGTACAGTTTAAAAAATCCTTTCTTTTTCTTGAACATTGTAAAATGTACTTACTTTTAAAAACACACACATAAGCACATACATAAACACACACACACACACTCTAACACACTTCTATATTAGTTTGCAAATGCTTTATTTTTAATGAATGAATTCATGAACATGTATTTGTGTGTTTGAATGTGCACGGGTTTTTATCATCATATTCATGTGTGACAATTCTCAAAGATTGGATACTAATTTCAAAACTGCTTGTTTGTTTAAACTGTTTACATTTGCCTAGATTTCAATTTCGCCCCCCTGCCACTTCAAAAAACAACAACAAGAATAAATATAAGAAGGAGAAAAAAAAGAACAAAATATTAAAACAACATCAGCAGAAGCAGCAACGCCAACGGCAACCGAGAGCATAACTACAAATTCAGGCATAGTGCAAATGACAACGACTTACAAATGGAAACAAAGGCAATCAGCAATTATCTCAAACCACTTTCGTCACTATTTCATCTCATCCGTCTTATTCTCCTTTTACCCTTCTGTGTCAAGTAAATGCAAAGATACATTCCTGCTTTTGTTTTGGCATATAAATCCAGAAAATTAAAAGAACTTTAAGAATAAACACCGAAAGCAAACCGGCCCACTTATGCAACAACAAAATTTTAATACAAACACACAAACACCCTCTTGAATAAACAAGACCCCTACATTTATATTATAACCCAGCAAACGCAAATCAAACGTTATAACTAAATCTATTTATTATTTAAAACATTTAGCTATTTTTTATTATGTTTATTTTATAATACAGTAGAATCCCGATAATTCGTAATCGCAAGGGACCGGCCATTATAGAGGTTTTCGATTTAGCGGGGTTTCGATTTAACGGGGTTTAAATAAAATAAATACGTATAAGAGGAGTTTTTGAATTTATTTACTAAATCAATAAAAAAATATAAAAAAAACAATTGTTAAAAATAAAATATATAAAAATTATATATAAAGATTATTCATGTAACAAACTGATCTTAAGAAAATAAACCTACACACAAGCAAAAAAACTCGCAAAATAAAATAGTGACAAACAAAAAATCATTCTTTCCATGTTTCTGTTGTTTTGTATTACGAATTATAAGTGGTAGTAAGCAAACAATTACGATTTATAAGAGGTAAAGAAGATTTTATTTGACAAAAAAATTACAAATTAGCGAAGGGACCAAAATGTATGGAAATTTTACGATTTAACGAGATTTTTTCAAGGTGCCGCACAGTGGCTGAAAATTTTATTTCATTGGCCAAAAGTCCAATTTTTGTTTGTCACCGATTTCAAAAATTTTAATTTGATTTAATAGTAAACATATTAAAACTAAGGTAGCCAAAAAATTTGTTCAAAATATTGGTAATTGTGGATGTGACATGTTGTTAAACACAACTTTTTTTTTTAATTCAGAAAAAAATATTTTTTTTAATATTTAATCCGAAAGAAATTATCATTGCACAAAAACTATAAGCGATAATGACCTGCTTGCTTTTCTGCTAGGTTGGTAGTCTTGTTATCTTTAAAAAGGTAATATTTGCGACTGTTGTGTTACTTATATTTGAGATGCTAGGACATATTTTCTAAACTACTATATTTTTGTCAAATTTCAACTTTAGTACAATAGAACTTTTGCGCCCCAAAAGGGACCAAGAAGGTGAAACCACTGATAGAAAAGTGAAAGTATTTTCTTTTACCCTGTATATACTCTTGTACCCGTTTGGACCCGTCTGTTTAACACTTTTTTAATTTTAATGAAATTACTCAAAAAAAAATTTCTAAACTACTATATTTTTGTCAAATTTCAACTTTAGTCCAATAGAACTTTTGCGGCCCAAAAGGGACCAAGAAGGTGAAACCACTGATCGAAAGGTGAAAGTGTTTTCTTTTACCGTGTATATACTCTTGTACCCGTTTGGACCCGTCTGCCGACAGTTTATTACGAATTATCGGGAATTACGATTTATCGGGGTACGAATTATCGGGATTTTACTGTATTTCAATAATGTTATTTCAAAAAGGGTGGTCAAGCTACACATATCAGAGAACGGATTTGTGCGATTGCAAAAAAATCGCAGTAAATGAACACCAACAAATAGACTCGCTTGCGGTCATACAATCAAACTTGCGCAACCGCAAACATTCGCTGCTGGTTTGCAGTCATTCAAATAATGCACATCGTGCTTTGTTATTTATTCCATCGTTTAGCTTCGTTTGTCAATTAAGATGTTTGTGTGTTTGGTCCGACAATGATTGTTTTGGCAAAGAAAAAAAAAATACAAACAAAAAAGCCAGAAATCAAGCAATTATTACTCATGTAGGCATTCAGCAGTTACTATGTAGTACAAGAAAAAAAAATTGAAATGAAACTAAACGCACATACATATGTAGGTACAAACAATTTCCATAGAAACAAAAGACTTTTTTATCATCTTAAAATATACAGTAGTTCTGTATGTACAATGTATTCTTGTTATTGTTGTTTTTATTGTTGTTAATTTTAACAAAACGTCTCATCGAGTGGACAATGACTACTTGAATGCAAAAGTATAAGAATGTGTTCCTTTTGAATTTACACAATTGTGTTATATTGCGTGCGCAACAAAACTGCAAGCAAAGCACTTTCAATAAAAAACGAACACATGCAAAAATCAAATGTGTACGAAACGATGTCAAAATTACCAACTTTGAACTTCGTTTTGCAGGCAAAGAGTGAATCTAAATTTGAGCGTATGGATAAATCAAAAAAAAATGTGATTTTGCAGTTTTCTGACAAATATACATATTTAGAATGATCACAAAAAAAAAACATGTTTCTTTTTTACATTTTTCAACAACGCTATTTTTAACGAAAATGTTTAAACATATTTTGGTTGATTTAACAATATTATTGTCACATTTAGCAATATTATAAGTTCTCCATCACCTAAGCTACTTAACTGGTTAAATGCAAGAACAATTTTGTTTTTCATTAACAATAGAATCGAGACAACCATAATATGGTTGTGGCTTCTTGATGGAAAACTAATATGGTTGCCGGTGCCAGTAGTATAGTTTAACAATTTTTGTTGAAAATAGTTTTGTCGGAGGTGACCAGATTGAAAAATGTGTTTTCTTCGGGTGCCCGTATTTTATTTAGCTGTAAAACTGCTCACAGTAATTCTCAATTTTTGGTATAAATTGTGAACAGCCTTTTCATGTTTTTTTATGTTTTCTTTTGACTTCAAGTCAAACTGCCGGTTCGCTTAAGATTTAAAAACAATATTTTATATTCGACTTTCTTATTTTAATTCAGGCTTAAGTTTATCAAATTAAATTTTCATTGAATTATTTCAATGAAAGAAGCAATTTTATAACATGAAATTAATAAAAATGGATTGAAAATATTTCTTGACAAAAGTTTTACAAATGGTAAACAGAAATAAGACACAAAAAAAAAAACATAAAAATCAAATGGGCGATTCTATTCTGACGGGTGGAATATTTAGACGCTTTAAACGTCTTTTACTAATAGAAACAAACACATTTGCAATTAAGTTATTTCTAGAAGGGGTAACATTTTTTTATATACTATTGTTATCTATTTACAAGAATTTATATGAAACGATCAAATAGCAACGAGAGAGCTTTAAAGTGCATGACGGATGCAACCAAATTGGCCCACTTTCATAAGATCATACCACAAAAACACGAAACTGTGTTAATTTTTAAACTTTTATTGTATTATTCTTTTTTATTGTCAAACATCGTAGTGAAATATAATCCAATAATAAGAAATTTGCTCTTTAAGCCATGACGGGTGCAACATGCAATGAATTTTCTGTTCGCGGCAAATCTATGAATCTTAATGCTTCGAAGTGCACAACAATTTTTTATTTAAGCTTACGTCTAAAAAAATTATATTATTATAAAATATAGATATTTTACTTTAAATTGGCATCAAAAAAGTATCAAATAGTGTGATTTGAAATTTGATGTTAAAAGTTGTCTAGAATAGAATCGCCCAAATGTACTTGGGATTTCAAGCGAAATTCTTGACAAAAGAATGGAAAAAACCGAACAGTAACAAAGTAACAAATCAAAAATAAATAATAAATTACAACAAATTTCGATCCACAAAATATACTTTTAGTTTATAGATTGATGTTTGACTATAGACTGCCAACCGTCGCAGTAGTGGAAAGGGTAAAACTGCAAAGCATTCTGATGATGGAAACATGTAAATTCGACCCGAGTTCAAGCCCCGGTTTAGTCAAGAAAAATTTTTAATAAATTTTTATTCATTTCATGCTGTCAAATTTCTTCCTTTATTAAAATAATTTAATGAAAACTAAATTTGATGAACTTAAGCCTAATTTAAAATAAAAAAATTAAATTTGGTTTAAAAACCATAAACAGTTCGATTAACCACAAAAAACTAACTAATATTTTAAATTTGAAAGCTTTAGGTGTTTTACTTTTTAGGTTTGTTGGGTAAGTGCTGCATGGCTTGTTTACGTATGCACAGCTGACTGCCTAGCAGTTTGTATTTCGTAGCAGAGTACAGTGGCACAGAAGTAAATTTCCTTAATTATAATCATTATTAAATTTGTTTGAGTGTAAAAATATATTTTAATAAAAACAAGTTAGAGTGCTATAATCGGCTGTGCCGAATCTTAAATACCCTCCACCAACAGTTCGAATTATTTAGGAGTAATATCTGTCTGAAGTGAAAGTTTAATGCTTTTTTTTTAGCAATTTTAACTAGCTTGAGTAAAAATATCTATCATTTTTCGTAACAGTTTAAGCCGAACCTAAATGACTTTCAGAAAGGCAATTTATATTGGAGCCATGGTAAGCTATGAACCAATCATCCCAAAATTCTGCAGAGTGGTTTCTGGTATAAAAAAACATACATTTCAATACAGCGATGAAATTACTTTTAGCGTAAGCATAACATTTTTTCTGGTCACATGAAGCTAAGCTGGAAGAAAGTTTACCGCAATATCTATATATGCCACGGTTTTAGGCGTATTTAATTATTTTACCAGAGTCGGCTTTATATGGCGCCTATGGTAAATTATAAAACTGTTTTAGGCGTACTAGACTGTTTTCCGGAAGTAGGGTTTATATCGGGCCTAGGGTAAATTATAGACCGATCTTCACGAAATTTCACAATCTTATTTCTAGTCCTTTAAAACTTTGATGTACCAAATTTTGTTATGATAGCGTTATTTTTTACGGTTTTAGACGTACTAAACTGTTTTCCGGAAGTAGGGTTTATATGAGGCCTAGGGTAAATTATGGACCGATCATCACGAAACTTCACAGTGTCATTTCTAGTCCTATTAAACTGTGTCTTGCCAATATTTGTTATGATAGCATTATTAATTATGGTCTTAGGCGTACCAAACTGTTTTCCGGTAGTAGGGTTTATATGGAGCCTAGGGTAAACTATGGACGGATCTTCACGAAATCTTACAGCGTGATTTCCAGTCGAATAAAACGAATTTTTGCAAAATCTTATATCATTCTGTGCCTTGTTCCACTATTTATGTTAGTTTTAGCTTTTTATACCCACACCACAATAGTGGAGAGGGTATTATGCATTTGTGTTGATGTATGTAACGCCTTAAAATATTGGTCCTAGACCCACCTTAAAGAATCACTTTCTGAGTCGAACTAACGATGCCCGTCCGGCTGGCTGGCTCGATGTCCATGTAACCTTGTGCGCAAAGTACAGGTCGCAATTTTGGAGCTAATTTGATATTCTTATTTTTACAAGGACCAAGCCTATTGCAAATGGGCCAAATCGTAGGACCACGAGGGAAGATAGGCGGATATTTCTTCCTCTCAGAAACTATCAAACCGATTTTAATGAAATTTAAAACTTACATAGAACCATATCTTCATGGACACAAAAGGGATGTAGTTTTTAAAAAATAGGACCACGTGGGGAGATAGGGCCAATTTCTGCCTCTCAAACCGATTTTAATGAAATTCAAAACATAGATAGATCCATATCTATATGGACACATAAGCTAAACAGTTTTTCAAAAATAGGACCACAAGGGGAGGTGTTGGACAAGGGTTTTTGTCCAAGTAATAAAAAATTACAGCCAAAAGAAAACGTTGGATTTTCGATAATAAAATTCTTTTTATTTTACAATTCTTGTGTTACGATTCAGATTCAAATTAAAAAATAAAAATACTTGTTGGTTGCAAACGATTTTAAAAACACGGAGAAATAGAGGTATTTGCTCGATGGCTGTTCGGAACGAATTATCCACAAAAAATGTGTATTTGATTTATGCTTATTCTTCTTCTTTCTTTCATAAAATAAGTAGAACGAGAATTAGCATGAATCAAATCATAAAGATGGCTAATTCAGCAATATTAGCGCGAAATTCAAAATTACACTAGTCGACAAATTTGCAACCACAAGTACAAGAAGTATACATTTATACATTATAAAATTAAATAATAAAAGTATAAAAATATAAATTTAAAAAAAAACAAACAAACTACATGAAATAGAAGATTTCATTTAACACCGGCCCCCTTGCACGGCTGGTAATTCAGACTGCAACAATTTATAGCACTACAATTCATTCTCATCTAACACTGGTAAGGGTGCAAGCTTATGAATGGGCCTTCTAAAAACGCCGTTTTTGGTTTTGACCTGAACGACTCGAACCTTGCCGTCCGCGCCCGTTTCCACAGCAACAACTCTGCCCAGTAACCACGTTTGCGGTGGAAGGTTGTCGTCGTGTACGGTTACGACGGTTCCGACCTCGACGTTTTTTATTCCTTTGTCCCATTTCACCTTCTGTTGCTGCTGAAGCACGTAGTCCGTCTGCCATGCAGACCAAAAACGCTCCTTCAGGCACGATAGCGCTTGAAACCGCTTCAAGCAGTTGAGCTTGCCTGTCGTCGAGCTGGGATCGGGCAGCGCCTTGATAGAGGACCCTATTATCAAGTGGCCTGGTGTTAGGGGGTCCCCATCGCATGGGTCGCTCGACAGTGATGCTAGTGGTCGGGAGTTCAGGATTGCCTCTACGTTCACTAGAACTGTATTTAGCTCTTCGAGAGTCAGGCCAGCGCTTCCGACGGTTCTTAGCAAATGGCGCTTGGCACTTTTCACGGCTGCCTCCCACAGCCCTCCGAAGTGAGGAGCTCTGGGAGGAATGAACTGGAACTCTACTCCTTGCTCGGCCATGGCTCCTTCTATCTTCCGTCGCTCTTTCTCTACCGCGGCCTTCGGGCTCAGGCGATTTGCGGCACCGACGAAATTTGTGCCGTGGTCGCACCACATCTTGCTCGGCAGTCCTCTCCTCCCCACGAACCTAGACAAAGAAGATAGAAAAGAATCTGTCATTAGATCAGAAACAGCTTCTAAATGAACGGCTTTGGTGGCAAAGCACACAAAGACAACAACGTAGGTCTTTACTGGGGGCCTACCCCGAATTCTAGTGGTAGTATAAACAGGTCCACAAAGATCTACTCCACACACCCAAAATGGCCTAACTGCGGTGAGTCGATCCTTCGGCAAATTACCCATAATTTGGGTTAGAAGCTTCGGTTTATACCTACAGCACACAATGCAATTGCGAACTGTCCTTCTGGCTACTTCTCGAGCATTCACTAACCAAACTCTCTCTCTAATAAGAGCAACTAACATTTTTGGGCCAGCATGACAATTGGTCCTATGTAAGTGTTCCAAATACGCTTTCACAAAATGCGAGTTTTTTTTCAAAAGCAATGGAAATTTTGTCTCCTCCTTCATAGGAGCATTCAATAAGCGTCCACCAACGCGAAGCAAATTAAACGAAACACCGTGTTCTTCACATTCTTGAATAAACGGGCTCAACGAGCGTATAGAAGATTTTGGAATAAGACCTTTACGAATCAATTTCAATTCATCAGTAAATTCACTTTTCTGTAACAGCTCAACAATTTTCAGAAATGAAGAATTCAACTCTTTAACAGATAATGTCGCCTGAGTTTGGCTAAAATTCTTCCCCTTTAACTTCCTTATTGCTCTTAGTACATACGCAAACACTCTAACAATCTTCGAGTATGAAGAAAAACGGTTCAAAGACTGTATCAACCCATTTTCACCAATCTCAGTTACCACCATGGCAACCTTTGATTTCCTCTTCTCTAAAGATGCTAACTCAGGGGTTAAATTAAAATGTAGATTTTTAGGCCATTTATCTGGCCGAAGGTACAAAAAACTTGGGCCTGTAAACCAAATAGAATCCGTTAAACCATCAACATCACTTCCACGTGACACAATGTCAGCAGGGTTATCCTTAGACGGCACATGCTGCCAAAAATGAGCATCTGTCCATTCCTGGATTTCACTAATTCGATTTCCAACAAATGTGGATAGTGAAGATGGATGGCTTTGCAACCAATGCAAAACTATTTCGGAATCTGACCAAAACATTGCGTTTTTAATGAAATGCGGTAGCAGAGGTTTAACCGTACGCCAAAGCTTCGCCAGTAAATGTGCAGCACAGAGTTCAAGTCGTGGCAGCGACTTTACTTTTAATGGGGCAACTTTAGATTTTGCTGTCAACAATCTACATGTTATACCATCAGGGTGCTCGGTTCTTATATAAATGCAACAACCATATGCCTTATTAGAAGCATCCGAAAACCCATGCACTTCACAATTGACCGTAGAGCATGAGTCTACAAACCGTGGTATAACTATTTTATGGCTATCTGCTAATGAGTTCTTTATCTCTGACCATGCGGTGTCCAAAAACTGGGGCACAGATTCATCCCAGTCGAGCTGTCTTTTCCACAATTCTTGAAGAAGAATTTTCGCTTTAATTATTATAGGAGATAACAGTCCCAGAGGGTCGAAAAGTCTTGACGAAATTGACAAAATATTCCGCTTTGTAGTTGGCAAGTGACCAAAATTTTCCTCCAACTTAAACGTGAACAAATCTCTCCCGGTACTCCAAATGAGTCCAAGAGCTCTTGTAACACCCGATTCGTCGAAGTCAAGGTTCATCTCCGACAATCCATCATTATACGAAGGGTGGTTGGAGAACCACTTCGCTAAATCAAAACCGCATGATTTCAAAATTTCCGTTACTTCAAAACGTAACTTTTCTAATTCCTCAAAAGTATCAGCGCCTGATATCAAATCGTCAACGTAAAAATCATTCAAAATCGTAGAGGACCCCAAAGGATATACTGACTCAAAAAGTGTACCTATTTCCTTTAAACATCTAACTGCGGCAAAAGGAGCCGAAGACGTACCATACGTCACCGTATTCAACTTATATATTTGAATTGGTTGCTCAATACTTTCGCGCCACAGAACAAGTTGAAACTTGGCATCACTTTCATGGACCAATACCTGTCGGTACATTTTTGTGACATCGGCGGTTATAGCGTATCTGTGAAGACGAAATCTCAAAAGTGTGGAAAACAGATCGCTTTGTATTGTTGGTCCTACCATCAGAATATCATTTAAAGAGATTTGTGTGGAGGTCTTACACGAAGCATCGAACACCACTCTCAACTTCGTAGTCGAACTGTGGGGCCTCAACACACACTGATGGGGAATAACATAATGAGGTCCCAATAAGACATCATTATCTACTGGGGACATATGTCCAAGATGTAAATATTCCTTCATAAAATCATTATACATCTCTTTTATGCCTAGATTTTTACCTAACCTGCGCTCAAGGGCCAAAAATCTTCTCCGAGCCGTGTCATACGATAGCCCCAATTTGGTCGGGCTTGACTTAAATGGTAATTTAACCTCAAATCTACCATTTGGCAATCGGAGGGTATTTGCGTTATAGTGCTCCTCACAATTTTTCTGTTCCTCTGTTAAAAGAGAGCGCTGAGGAATCTCCTCTAGTTCCCAGAACCGGCGAATTACCGAATCCAAAGAGTCATTCGAGTACTGACTCTCAGTAACTACGTTACAAATTTTTGAATCATTCTCAGGAGAGTTACTTTCGCACTTCCCAGAAATTATCCACCCTAGCAATGTTTTTTGTAGAGTAGGTAATGATGGACCCAACTTTATTTGACCTACCGATAAAAGGTCCAAAAAGTATTCACATCCCAACAACAAATCTATTTTCCCAGGCCTATCAAAAGAGGGATCAGCCAGCTGTATGTTAGATGGAATAGAAAACTTATCTTTCGAAACGGAAGCTTCAGGCTGATTACCCGAGACTGAATTAACGACACAAAAATCAACAAAAAATTCAAAGTTGGTAACTCTTGATTTTACAAACGTGCCTATCTTATGTTTAACTGGGGTATTAGTACCGCCAACACCAACTATATTCAACGAACAACGTTGTCGTTTCAAATTTAGCTTTTGAGCAAAATCTTCAGTCATTAAATTAACCTGCGAACACGAATCCAACAAAACTCTAGCCAGGTGATACTGACCGAATTTGCTCTTTGCTAAAACCACAGCAGTAGCAAGAACCATTTGGTGGGAGTGCAAAGTCATATGCATACTTTGAGCATTGCCGGTAGCCGAATGCAATAACACAGGCGCTACCGAGTTTGCTGCAGCATTACTGCACTGAGGTCTATCACCTGCAGACACATGATCAACCCTATTTGCATTTCCATTATTACCCACATTTTGTTGTCCCCTTTGAACGACCAATTGAGGAGCACTGTTCACATTTAAACTAGGCTGGCCAGCCTCATACCTATGCAAAAGATCATGATGTGCCCCACCACAAATTTTACATTTAGGCCCATTACACCTTGACACCATGTGTCCTTTTTTCAGGCAATTAATACAAATACCGGCTTTCTTGACATGGGAAAATCTTCGTGGCACTGGTAAAGCGCAAAATTCCCTACAATTTTCCAAAGTGTGCCCACTTTTTGAGCAATAAAAACAACCTTCGATTTTAGCCCGAGTACAGGAAAACGACGATCGAGTATTACGTTTCTCACCCTTATGTACGTTACTCGTAACTTCTTGACTGCCTTTTTTATCGTCATTCACCTCTAAGAATTGACACCTGCGAATGAGAACAGACGCACATGCGTCCCACTTGGGCAGCTCTTTCAAATCCTGCCCCTCGTCCCATTTGGTCCTAGAGGTATTGTCAACTTTCGACATAACCAAGTGAATGACCAGAGCATGCATTATGTCCTTGTCCGAACCCAAATGAGACAGTGAGTCAAGAATAGCTGATACATTATCAACTACTTGACGAAGAGCAGCAGCGCTCGGCCTGCCAATTTTTTCTATATTAAAAAGTGCATTAATATGGTCTTGAAAAATCAAACACTTATTGTCAAACCGGTCTGCTAATCTGTCTAAGGCACTCTGGTAATTATCCTCAGTTACCTGGAAGGCCTTTACCGTCCTCAGTGCATCATCTGTAAGACAAGCTATCAGGTGGTTAAACTTCTCTATAGTGGAAAGGTTGGTTTCGTTATGAACCAAGCTATTAAATGACGAAATAAAATTTTTATATTCCGCATATTTTCCACTAAACTTCGGAATTTTTAAGGCAGGAAGTCTATGCGGATTTGTAGTGGAACCACCGAAGGTCTGGTTGGCAATACTTTCACGTCTTGTACCGCCCAACATTGACTTTAACAAAGACTTGGTACTTATACAAATTTCCTCCAAGTCACCGCGTTTATCATCGGTAGGGTCCAATTTTTCAATGTCGGCCTGGCATGCCATTAAATTTTTCATATAAGAATTAACCAGATCTAACCAGCCCTCTATGTCCAATTCTGAGAGAGTGCTTCTCCTCCTCTCAATATTGGATTTAATCCTTAAAATATTAGCCTCTATTGTCGTTCGTTGTTGCTTATATGTCCCTAACAAACTCGAGCTGTCATCAGCAGTAGCTGCAGTGGCTGGCAAATTTTTAGGAGGCATGGCGGTGAATAACTTCCACCAAAAAAAGTTTAAATTTAATTTAGTTATGAAAACTAAGATGAAGCCAAATCGTGTTTTCTGCACCAAATCCAAATTAGATTAAATTGTCTACGAATTTAAATGAGTTTCGAACAAACCTTACAGCAATTGTCATCCAATGAAATTTAATTTTTACATAAGCATGCGAAATGACAAAATAAGGGTTTGCCGGTGATACGGTATACAAATTCTACCCTTAAGCTACAACCCCTATAATTCCAGGGCTGACTTACGCAGTTTGCATCAATAATCCCCGAGATGTGGCGTAAAACTTATCGTCAATACAAATTTCCTACCACTGTATAACGACCTCAATCAAAACGAGCCAATGTGGTTTTCATAGCCAAGTGCACCATTCAAATGAAAATTTGTATTCTTTCACACAACAATCTCCAGGTGGGCTATTGTGCAATAAAGTTGAAATTAAACTTTTCAATATGCAATCAACACACTGACTTAACAATATAGCAAACGCAATGTATTATGTGTTAGAAATTTGTGCATACACAGAATATCATAATAAAAATGCTCACCGTACAAAACACATTTCCACAGAGTTTGCGACAATTTCCAAAGAGGTTCTCCCTTAAAAATCTGTCCCTGAACAATTTACACCTTCAGAAGACAATTAAACGTGATTGTGAGCAACTGCGTACTCTTCCTTGTCAAAAAAATCGTACCAGACACCAAGGTTTTCCGCTTAATAATTACAAAGTAATTATTAACAAAATTGTAGTTTGCTTGAATTCAATAAATAATTTATTGCGAGAAAAAACTAAATCTAAATAATAATTTGAACAAAGGTTGAATTTGGCTTCTTCTCAATACGAAATGTCAACAGTGTAAAATTAGAACTGACAATTTGACAGTTCCTTTGAACCCAAGATATACATGAGCCGCGTGCTATGACAACACAGATATGAATGATTGCTAAATGCCCTTAGAATAAAAAGGGTCGTGAGTTGGCCAGAATATGACAAATCATTCACAATAGTCACCGAAATTAAGCAAAGACCACTACCTATCTTCAAAAATACCACACTACTGAGAAGCTTCCACTACTATGTACCAGAGGGCAGCTGATCAAGACCATGTGACAATGGAAACATATGAAAAAAAATTCATAAACAAAATTGACACTTGTTCACAAACCACTTTGTGGAAATTCATAGAATTTTAAGAAATTATTGTATTTTCCTCGATGAATTTTAACTTTTATCAATTGTTAACTTTTAAATTTCATTTATTACATCACCTGTGAGTTTCCAGTGCTGGTGTTAGACATTTGTACAAAAATGACAATTGCAGAGTTTTTTAAATACCCTGTGGACGAAATCCACCGTACAGACTTCAACAAACCAATGAATTTTCTTCCGGCTGGCCAGGAGTACGTGTGCTGGATGACAAAGGATGGAAGTCCAATTTCCTCAATAGAAACACTTCCAAATCACAGTTATATCAATACAGCAGTTATAACCTCCAGGTAACCAACTATTGGGACTACCAACTTCCACAATTGATGGAGAACAGCAATTGTCCCACCTTTGAAACACTGCTGGTAAGTTTCCAATTATGTTTAGCAGCAAGTCCCTGCTCGGGCGCCAAAATGTTGGACAAGGGTTTTTGTCCAAGTAATAAAAAATTACAGCCAAAAGAAAACGTTGGATTTTCGATAATAAAATTCTTTTTATTTTACAATTCTTGTGTTACGATTCAGATTCAAATTAAAAAATAAAAATACTTGTTGGTTGCAAACGATTTTAAAAACACGGAGAAATAGAGGTATTTGCTCGATGGCTGTTCGGAACGAATTATCCACAAAAAATGTGTATTTGATTTATGCTTATTCTTCTTCTTTCTTTCATAAAATAAGTAGAACGAGAATTAGCATGAATCAAATCATAAAGATGGCTAATTCAGCAATATTAGCGCGAAATTCAAAATTACACTAGTCGACAAATTTGCAACCACAAGTACAAGAAGTATACATTTATACATTATAAAATTAAATAATAAAAGTATAAAAATATAAATTTAAAAAAAAACAAACAAACTACATGAAATAGAAGATTTCATTTAACAGGAGGTAGGGCGCAATTTCTGCCCCTCACAAACTTTTAACCCGATTTTAATGAGTTTTATAAACATAGATAAATCCATATTTATATGGACATATAAGCATGATATGTTTTTTAATACTGTGGTGTAGGGTATCATATGGTCGGGCTTGACCGACTATAGTTTCTTACTCGTTATGTTAGCCATAGCTCTGATCCTACTGAACCGATTTTGCTGGATTTCAATCCCAAACTGCTTAGGATAACTACAAGCAATTTGACACCAAGTTTGTTTATTTCTTTTGAGTTTTTCGAAAGTGAGTGTGTTTTTAAAAGACGGACATGGCTAAATCGACTTTTACTCAAGGACCCAGAATATAAATATGGGCATTTCCGTCAAAATGTCCAACGTGACCGAAAATTTCAAAGTTATTAAAAGCTTATTATTTTACGATATTGTATTAGAGAAATATTTGGATTTTACTAATTTTATAAATTTACTCATAAATTTGATCACTTAGATGAACAATCAGACTGCAAAGTTGTACAAGCGTAATTTCTTATGTGTGAGAATGTTTTATTGTATGTTTTCTTTAAATAAGATAAATAATAGAGATAAATTCTTAAAAGAAGTGATATTTGATAAAAATTATTCCAAAAAAATTTTCTTACATGGTCTGTATTCTAAGGAAGAGTTCAAAGAGAGATTTTAATCATTATTCAGTTAAATTATTACGGAAAGTTTCACGTTCGAAATGTCACGCATCGACCCAGATTTTGGCTTAAAAAAAAAAAAGAAAATACAGAAGATTTTGGAATCAAACCAAGACATTTTAATGTTACATTGCTACGTAAAATTCTGAATGTAGTTTGACTAAAAAATTGTGCCAGGTTTCGCTGAATTACGACTTCTAGTTTTTTCACGTTCGAACCGCTACTTCTTTTGCCATTATGTTTGACCTAGAACCGTGCCCTCCATAAACTTAAGCATAGATAACGGTGCTTTCTTTGTGCTTTATTTTAAGGGTTAAGAAAACGTACAAATATTTTTTGTTTAATATGTTGTGGCATTTTTGAAGCGTACGACTGTCACGTTCAACACTTTGGAATTACCCATATATACTTTATGGGGTCTGAGATGAATAAGTGAATAAGGTGGAGGGTATAAAAATGTTTTTTTTTTTTTAGAGGATTATTTTGTTAATATTTTCAGTTTGCGTTGAGAAATGTTTCATATCAAAATTTTGAATTTTCAGAAATTTTTATTAAATTATTTTGCAAGTGAGGCGAAGCACTTTTCATAAAAGCCTATTAGTTAGTATCTTTTGGAAAGTAGTTACTTTAAAAAAGAAATAAGAAAATAGCATCATATATTTTGAAAGGTAATATGCCTGTATCAATTAAAAAATTATAAAATTAATCAAAAGGTTTACAAAATAAATTTTCAAATAGAAACTGGGAATTATTTCCTTCCAAGGTTACTTTACATTATTATATTATTATATTCAACATTTTTTTTATTTTTCGAATTTATTCTATGAGCTTAATTTCAGTTATGTATTTTATAAAGCTTTTTTGTAATAGTTCTATTCCTTACATTTTTCAGAAATGACTTTATACACTACCAGACTATTATTTATATTGTATTTTCTTGTTACATTTTACATAACTGAAATTTAGCTGATAGAATAAATTCGAAAAATAAAATACATTTTCTATAAATATATGTTCCTTAAATTTAGTAAGCGTTTATGAATGCGTGGGAAAGTCTTAAAGGAGAGTTTACCCATTAACTGTCAAACAATGAAATCTTACTTATGGGCTCTTATTTGAATTTTGACATATTTTGCACTTTTTCGATATTGAACACTTACTTTTTAATATACAACTATATTTTGTTCAACATATCCCCAATAAAAAATTTTATCATTTTGCGAAGCACTAATGGTACATTTAAAAAAATAAGCGCACAATTATGCGCTACGCAATAAGACATACAGAAATGCAGTAAAGTAAGTGAAATAACTCTCAACAATTTTTATTAAAAAAAAAATAAAATTTCAAGTGCTACGGCATTCCCTTACTACGAAGCAGGTTTGTAAGGGAGAATACTAAAAAATAACTGTAAAAAAACATTCAGTGTGTAAAGCTTTTCGTTACATCCAACAATTTGTTATGTGCTGAATAAAGCGCTTTATTTGTCAAAAATGTATTGCTTCAAAGTGGGAACTCGCCATATAAAATTCATGTCTTCCGTAAGCGCAATGGTAAGCGAAACTCTTACATTTCTCCCTTACAAACCTGCTTCGCTCGAAGCACAATTTTTTATTGGGTCGCTACTTTCAGTCATAAAGGAGCTAAGTCCACATTTTTTTTTTTTTTTTTTTTTTTTTTTGAAATTCAGTTTTTGATGCAGTTCAGTAGGGAACACAAAAATACTTAGTTTGCAGAAGAGATATTTTATTTGATATGTTTTATTTGTTGTTTTGCAATGGTGCGTAAAAGTGCAAATTCCAACTATGTTAAAGAAGAAATGCTTATCCCCCTTTTATTCATAAATTGTATAGCAAAATATTAACATTTGTTATTTATTCTTATTTGACCTTTATTTTATAATTACTTTTAATTATATAACCTTGAGGTCTTTTATTATAAAAAGTTATATTTATTTTCTTCAATATTTCGCTAACCTTTGGTTAGCATCGTCAGGAAATTAACAAATTTTAATAATAACAAAAAACGATAACAAAATTATGAAAAAATATTTGTCAGAAATTAAATTCAAAAACCTATTTGTCTTAAAAAATTTTTCAAAAACCATTATAACAATTCATATAAACTGAAAAAAATTTCTATCTATAAACCTAATTCGAAAACCATATTTACAATAAAAAAAAAAATATTTTAGCTAATTTTTAAAAACTAAACTTATTTTTATCTTATCTTACATACATAATTAAACTTATTTTCATTGTTACAAAATAATATGTATGTCGTGACCTAAGGACAAGAAGGTCCAAGTTTTCATGTAACAAATTGAGCCCTCTTGTTCCAAGGCTGCGATAGGTACCTATATTTATATTATTATGTCTAACCTTCTATCCCTTAATAACTAAATTCCTATAATTATTCGCTATATGTTCTGTGTCTGCTTTAAAATTTATTCTCTGTGCCGTTGGTGTAACTTACTAATTTTTTTATCCGGTTAAAATAAAAACACTTGTAAGATTTTTTTTTATTATTTTTACTTTTGATAAAATGTTTTATTGTTTATTTTACTTATATTTAGATGAGCTTGTCTTCATACGAAGACCTGTTAAAAACTGATTTTAATATTGTTAGCTATGACGGAGGAAACCACACCCAAGAATTAAACAAATAAATGCAGACGCATAGTCAGCATTTATTTGGTTCTTTTTAAAATAATTAAGAAGCAAGCGAAAAATTGTAAAATGCATTTTAAGCTGAATTAAAAATGTAACAGCAAACTCATTTCATTATTTTTCGGTCGCAATTCTAAGAATTGCAACCGTCCAATATTAATATAAAAAACCAAAATTATAATTAAGAGTTTGTTAACTCTTCCCCCCTTAGATGCAAACGTCCTCGTTTGTAAGGGGAATTGGTTGACCGATTTCTACACTATTGTATTCTAATGTGTTAGCCCTTTTTTGTATTTCTGAATAAATCGGAGAAATGCCAGGTTGGGTGGATTTAAATTCGTATCTTCCGTTTGTTGCGCATTTGAAAACAATGACAATTACAATTATCACGCATATTAATAGAGCAAATGAACTTTCCCACAGATTAATAGTATTTTTCCTATCGATCAATTGAATCGTATGACTATTATTTAAATGTAATTGTTTGATAAGTTGGAGGGACAAAGTTTCTTCAAAATAGTGTGTTGAATTTAATGAGCTTAGGATAGCAGGTAGTGGTCTATATGTCTCCTTTTCATAGTGGGAGAACGAAACATTACCGACAGTAATAGTGGCATTTTGATATTGGACTACGAATGTCCCATGCATATCGACATGGTTGCCATTCACTAGTATTGTACCATTATATTGGTTAAATAATAGAATACCATCTTGAATGACTTCCAAGGAAGAGACGTCAAGATTATTGCTTTTTTTACACGTGGAGGGGCTACTTTTAAGCAGATTGGGTATGCAACTTGTGTTAGTTATTTCTTCTATATTTTCTTTTTGGCATAGATTTAGTTCGTCATAGCTTTGACATGGGTTTCTTATTTCAAATATTTGATTTTGACAAGACATTATAGTTTCATATTCTAATTTTATAATGGTGTTTCCTGTTTTAATAGGTTTAATTAGCATAGTTTCACAATGAAGTTTTTTTACTTTAGGCAAGGTTATTACATATAATAAAATGGAATTATTTGAGGCTACTTTAATATTCGCAAATTTTAAGCATTGTTCTAAATTATTATAAGGAAAATTTTGTTCTACAATTAATTCGCTTAAGATTTCCATTTCGTTATGAGAGAATAGGAAAGAATTTATAATACCTGCTTTAGACCATAATAATGCCTGTTCAATGTTAGATACTTCTTCTTTAAGTATTTGTAATTCAAATTTAAATTTAAGTGCGGAGTTGTTTTCTATATCGTTAGTTTGAATGTTCCTGGTTATCTGGTTCGTCAAGTTTGTCAGTTCGTTAAGTTTCCGTTCAAAGAGTCTGTTTATAATAATTTGGTTCTCCGTTTGTCGTAAGTTATCATTTATTTTATCTGCCAAAATGCTAAAATCTGTCCGATCCGGTGAGCCCGCTATCCACTTCCATACGGTGCCAATTTCGTTAATTGATCTTTTATACTTTTTGAGGGGCTTGATTCGACTTATCAAGTTGTTCAGCTCCTCTATTTCGAGTTGGAGGAATGGCATGAGGGGGTTGGATTTCTTTATTTTGAAATTGATATGCTCACTCATAAGTTTTAGTTCTCGTTCATACGTTCCGATGTCGATTATGTGTATTAAGTTGAATGTTCCGTTTTGTATTAACGCTCGACCCGTTTGAAATGTCACTATTTCAGAGTTAGTGTAGTCGAGAATCTGTATGTCGGCTTTTATGATTTGCAAAAGGAACCTGTAAATGAAAAGAATATTATGTTCTTATCAAGCTTTTGTGGACTATTCGACCGGCTACAGTTTTAATTGTGCTATTGAGATTTTCTGCTACTTTTTCTTGCTTATATCTAGGTGATAGTTTAGTCCCTATTCTTTTATTGGTTTTTACATAGACTATGTCTCCAGGGGAGTATTGCTTAGGAGGTGTTCTATTTTTGTTGTGAAAGGCTAAATCTGTTTCCTGTTTTTCCTTTAGTTTTTGTATGTTGTTCTTCCTTTCTTCCATGAGTTTGTCTGGCTTTACTCTTCCAAAAAACGTATCCACTGGTCTTTTCCCGGTGGTAGAATGGATTGAATAGTTGTACCTGCTAATAGAAATTTCGAGCAGTTCCTTAAAAGAATCATGTATTTTTTCTGCCCTCACGCACCGCATTATTTCGGAAAGTGTCGAATGGAATCTTTCAATTTGTCCATTAACAGTACTAGTGTAAGGCGGAGCTTTAAATATTTTGATTCCAAATTTATCTTCCAGCATATGCTTTATCGGTGCAGATCCGAGTGATTTTTCGTTGTCTATAATTATCCATTCGGGAGGTCCTAAGTTTACTAAGATTTCACGCAGAGGTTCCTTAATATCTTGTGTTGATCTGGATTTGATGATCTTCGCCGTTACATACTTAGAAAACTTATCTATGGCTGTTAAGACTGCGGTTTGGTTAGTAAGATAGATGTCAAGGTGAACTATCTGTCCAGGGTATTCGGGAATAGGCGTTTCACTAAGTAATGGTTTCTGTGGATGTCGTTCATATTTTTGTTCTTTACAAATTTTACATTGATTGACTATTTTTCTGATTTTAGCGGCCATTTTTGGGAAATAAACTCTTTCGATTAATTGGTTCTTGTTTTCGGTAGCATTACGGTGTGCGCGTTGATGTTCGTTCAGTATTTCCTTTTCCTGGTCTCCTTCATCTGTTACGTCTGTTACAATTTTCCTAGTGAATCTGGTACGGTAATTATAAAAATGTTCGGGGTATATTTCCTGTATCTTTCCAAGGATGGATTCAGTGGTGTTCAGCCCATTTATGACTGAGGGATTAAGGTATTTTTTAAGAATGGTTATTAATTTCTGTTCTGTGTAATCCGTTTCATAGATTATGTGCCGGTGATAAGTGGGAAATATTATCTGAAATTTATATGAGGGATTCTGTCCCAGTCCCAAAAAAATTTGATTTTTAAAAACGTTAATTGGTTCGTCAGCTATTGGTATAAGGTGATGTGACGAAGTATTATCGCTATGGACTGTAGTAGTCATCGAGTTTATTTGAGGAGGTCGCGATAAAGCGTCAGCAACAAGGTTTGTCCGTCCAGGTTTATAGTGCAGTTCGTAGTTATGCTCTTCCAAAATAGCTTTCCAGCGCTTCATTTTGTTGTTATTATTTTTGCTGCTTAGCGCGTACGTTAGAGGTTGATGGTCCGTAACTATTTTAACCTTTGCTGAACCATAGAGATAGCTTCTTAATGAGTTGAGTGCCCAGATGATTGCCAGCATCTCCTTCTCATTGGTGGCATAATGCTCTTCTGCTTTACTAAGAGTCCTGGATATGAACGTTATCGGTCGATCGTTTTGAGACAGTACAGCTCCTATGGCGTACTCCGATGCGTCCGTTGCCAACTGGAATTCCTTAGTGAAATCAGGGTAATGAAGTATCACTTCTTCAGTGAGTGCTGCTTTTATTTTATCCAAAGCCTCCTTTGCGTCATTATTGAGTTTTATTGGCGTTTTCTTCGAGATGTTTTTGGACGCTTGTCCCCCTTCCCCCCTTAAAAGGGTTGTCAAGGGTTTCGCTAATTTGGCGTAATCCTTGACAAAACGTCTATAATACCCTGAAAGTCCAAGAAAGGATCTTAAGTCCTTTAATGTTTTTGGTGCAGGGAAATTTGTGATGGTCTCTACTTTTGCTGGATTGGTTTTTATACCGTTTTCAGACACGATAAAGCCAAGGAATTCTACATGGTTTTTTAAAAATTCGCATTTATCGACTTGCACTTTCATGTTAGCATCGCGAAGAGTTTTGAAAATAGTTTCTATGTCCTGTAGGTGACTCCGTTTGTCTTTGCTAAAAATGATGATATCATCTATGTAGACGAAGCATCGCCTGCCGATATGGTCCCTTAAAATATCATCCAATGTTCGTTGGAAGATAGAAGGTGCGTTTTTGAGTCCGAATGGTAAACGAGTAAACTCGTATTTACCATTGTTGACTGAGAAAGCAGTCTTTTCAATGTCAGATTCCTTCAGAGGAATCTGATGAAAACCGCTTTTCAGGTCTAAGATTGAAAAGTATTTATTCTTCCCTAATTGTGACAAGACCTCATTGATTTCAGGTATTGGGTATGTATCCGCGATGGTTACTGAATTTAGTTTGCGGTAATCTATTACCATTCTGAATTTCCTTTCATTTGATTGATCTATTTTTTTTGGGACGACCCATACAGGGGAGTTGTATGGAGATCGTGAAGGTCTTATAATACCATCAGTAAGTAATTTTTCTATTTGTGAATTTATTTCGTCTTTGAGGTGCATAGGGTAAGGGTATGACTTACTGTAAACCGGCGTATCGGAGGCCGTACGGATTTCTCCTATTACTTTAGATGTATAGGTTAATTTTTCATTTGGTTCTGTGAAGAGGTCTTTAAATTGCCTTATTATATTTGACAATTCTTGTGTAGTTTGTAAATCAAGGTGCTGTGTTTGAATACCTATTTTATTTATGTCTTGAGACTGAAATTGTTTTAACCGAAATTTGAGGTTTTTGATCCTCAAAATATTGTTTTCTGTGTCTATTACGGCCGATAGCTCTTTAAGCGTATCGTTACCTAGAATCGCATCGAAAGATGAGAGTGACGGGAGAATGTAAAATATAATTGTTTTATTAAGACCGAAAAGGTTAGCATTTGTATGGTGTGTAATTTCGATATCGCCCGCGACGGAGTTAGCGGTGAATGAGTTTTTATTTTCTATTGGTTTTGCTATAATTCCAGTTTTTATGTAATTCTTATTGGACCCTGTATCTATTAGTATTTTTAATAACTTCCCGTTCCTCATTCGGCACTCTAGATATGGCAATGAGGAACTCCTCATTCTAAAAAATGAATATCGCTAAGGTTTGTTACTACGTCGTCTTCGGAATCTATTGTTGCCATGTTGCTTCCGCATTCTTCAGGGAATTGGTAGTTGTCCTCCGTTGATGTGTCCTCTTCTACCTGGTAGTTACCCGAATTTTCGTTCGTGTCTTGTTGTGGTGTATAATCCATGGGTTGTGTTCTGATGTGGTAGTTACGTTGCATTTTATTTGGTGGTCCGTATTGGTTTGGTTGTTGTTGCTGTTGGGGTATTCTCCATTTCCTATTTTCGACAGGCCTATTCATGTAGTTAACCTGTCTTGTTCTCAAGCTCTCGTCTACTTCCATGGGTTCCGGTCGTGGTGCAGGTTTTGGTGGTCGTGGAGGCAATACATGACCATGTTGCTGGTAGTTCCCTTGGTGTGAGTTCATTTGCTGTCTTTGCATATAATTAGGTGTAAATTGAGGTTTTTGGGAATATTGAGGGTAGTATGTTAAATAAGACGCAAGGTGTTTTGGTGTTTGCTGAATTGTATTTCTTCTGGGTAGTGACATCGGCTGTCCCTGATTTCTTATGTAATTTCCTGCTAAACTATTTCTGTTTGTCTGGTTGTCCAATTTCTGGCAAAGGTACAATGCGTGAGGGAGATCCTTGGGTTCTCGGACACCCAGTAGTCTTGGTAGATCCCCTTTAAGCCCCCTGATAAATGTGTCTAGGGCTTTTTCCCTGTACGTTTGTGTCAGCAATTTGATTGACTCATTGCTTGCCTCCATGCATGAAATTTTATTAAGGATTAAGGTGAGGTGAGCATAAACTGCTTGATAAAAGTCATTGACCGATGAGTTGCCCTGTACTAATGACAGTAATTGATACTCTAATGTCTTTAGGTCACGCTGGTCACCGTAGTGATGGGTTAAGCATGCTGCTATTGAACGCCATTCGAGTGGCGTGTTGTATGCCTCTAAAGCTGCGTCAGCCTCTCCTATTATCTTATTCCTAATTGTCATAATAATGGCGTAATATTTGGGAGTGCCTCTGGAACTATCGTATATTGATAGTACCCTCTCCACACTCTTTTTCCAAGAACTAAATTCTGTATGTTTTCCTGAAAATTCCCTTAAACTTTTCACTATGTCGGGTACCTTTTCTAAATCTTCTAAATTATTATTGTACCTTTCATCTATTGCTTGGTCGGGTAAGTTAGCGAATTCTTCCGTCGGATTGATAACGTTATTAACTAATGTCCTACCCTCGGTTAAAAATAATTGTTTTAAAGACCCTAATAAATTACTTTGTAATTGGTCAAATTGAGCCTGGCTTATTCCTGCTGATGCAGGTAGCTGGTTTAAGACAGCAGGTCGGACTAAATTGTTTTGGTTTGCCATCTTTCCTTTCTCTCTTACAATTTTTCTTTTTTAATAAAATTTTGTAAAGAATCTAAAGATTTATGAATACTATGAAAAAAATTTTATTGTTCTTTTTCTCTTTTCTGATTTTATTTCCTAATTAATACTTTATTAAATAGATTATAAGTAATTGCAATATCTTAAAATAATTGTTGGCTTACAGGTAGATAAACGTCTTCATTGTCGTCCTTCAGATGGATGCTCCTCAAGGCTTAAAAGTTGAATCTTCCACTGTTCTTACTAAGCTTGTTTTTCTCACACACAGTTTATTCGTTTTTCTTTGCACAGTTTTTCTTTTAAAGTTTTTGGTTTGTCATTTCTTTTAAACCAATTTTTAAATAAATTTCAGTGTTAATGTAAAAACAAATTTATAAAAATTTTGCAGCACAATATTTTAGTTTTTCTTTTCTTTTAAACAAATTTTTACATAAATTTTAGTAATTATGTAAACAAATTTATGAAATTTTTACAGCACAATATTTTAGTTTTTGTTTTCTGTATGTAACCAAATTTATAAAATTTCTACAGCATAATATTTTAGTTTTCTCTTATTTTAAACAAATTTTTAACAAATTTTCATAGATTTTAGTAATTATGTAAATAAGTTTATAAAAAAAATTTTTTCAAAAGCACAGTATTTTAGTTTTCCTTTTTTTTCAAAAAACAAAGTATTTATAAACTTTCCTTTATATTTTTTATCATTAATTTATTCTTAATACACTTTTAGTTTTTAAATACGTTTTTCTTAATCCTTATTATTAGGATATTTTAATTATGTTTTTTTATGTTGGGCAAATAATTTTATCCTCGTTATAAGGATTTTTTTTATTATTAATTTGTCCTTTTTCGTTGGGCAATTAATTTTATCCTCTCTATAAGGATTTTTTTTATAATTAATTTGTCCTTTTTTGTTGGGCAATTAATTTGATCCTCACTATAAGGATTTTTTTTATAATTAATTTGTCCTTTTACGTTGGGCAATTAATTTGATCCTCACTATAAGGATTTTTTTTATAATTAATTTGTCCTTTTACGTTGGGCAATTAATTTGATCCTCACTATAAGGATTTTTTTTATAATTAATTTGTCCTTTTACGTTGGGCGCCACTTACTAATTTTTTTATCCGGTTAAAATAAAAACACTTGTAAGATTTTTTTTTATTATTTTTACTTTTGATAAAATGTTTTATTGTTTATTTTACTTATATTTAGATGAGCTTGTCTTCATACGAAGACCTGTTAAAAACTGATTTTAATATTGTTAGCTATGACGGAGGAAACCACACCCAAGAATTAAACAAATAAATGCAGACGCATAGTCAGCATTTATTTGGTTCTTTTTAAAATAATTAAGAAGCAAGCGAAAAATTGTAAAATGCATTTTAAGCTGAATTAAAAATGTAACAGCAAACTCATTTCATTATTTTTCGGTCGCAATTCTAAGAATTGCAACCGTCCAATATTAATATAAAAAACCAAAATTATAATTAAGAGTTTGTTAACTTGTATTAAGTATGTGTAACATTTTCAATATGTATCTGCGTTTGTAATTAGTTTCAGTGTTTAAAACCGATACTTCTTCAAAATTTGGATAGTGATTAGATTGATAACAATGATGACATAATGCTGTCTTCTTAGAATTAATGTCCCTATATAATTTTTTATAAAAAAAGACCTCAAGTTTAAATAATTAAAAGTAATTATTAACATTTCCTTAACACTATCGCCATTTAAATAAGTAAAAAAGGATTAGTCCAGTATTTCTTTGCAAATTATTAAACTACATTTTGCACTTTGCTGTTTTTGTTCGGATCTTTATTTTCATTTTTTGATTTGATTAACATTTTTTATTCAATTAAGGTGAATATGCAAATGGATTTACTTTAACAAAAAAAAAAAAAAAAAACCTTTCGGAAAATAGCACTCCTTTGAAAATCATATTTCATAGCGATGTGTGATAAGCAGGGAAACCATAAAGATGCAATTGCATGTTTTTCCTGGTTCGACCAATGAAGGCAGAAACTATGTATTTATCCGTTTTAGAGCTTTCTATGCATTTTGACATCGATTTGTTAGTGCATATTTTTGCATATTTTACCGTTTGGAGCATATTTTTGCATAATTTAGTTAAAAGAGCCTTTTTCAGCATTTGTAAAATATTTAGCGCATATTTTGCCTTTTTGAGGCATATTTTGATACATATTCGATATTTTTAGATCCCTCTTGTATGCTTTCGCAGCAAATAAAATTCCCAAATTCGGGTTAACAGATGGCTTTTCTGTTTTATATATTTATCTGTTGCTTTAATTTCGCCATCCAAATTTAATGTTTACTCTAAAATGAAGACAAACAGGTTGTCATTGAAGATAATGTAATTTTAAATTTTCAAATTTTACATAAAAGCAAAAATTAAGTAAAAAGCATTTATAAACATACGTTTTTGGCGATGTATGCAATACATAGAAATCTGAACCAATCGTTTAGTACACCGATCGACTGAGAATCACTTTTTAAAGTGATTTATTTAACTATGCCCATCCGTCCGGCTAGCTGGTTATCTGTCCATGTTAACCTTGTGCGCAAAGTACAAGTTGCAATTTTGTTCATAATTTGATCAAATTTGGTAAATACGATTTAATTGTACCAAGGACGAATTCTATGTAAATGGTGGGAATTGGTCTTTATTTTAATATATTCCCCAAAAAAACTTCTTTCCAAATTAAGGCCGCTTTAGCCGACAGTAAATGTAATTAAATGCAATGTAAAGTACCGTAACGTACTGTAAGCTCGTTTGTGCACTTATAGAACATGTAAGAACGTGTCAGCTGTTTTTCACAACCAAAAACAAAAAAGCATTAGTATAAATAAAACAACACACACAGTGATGAAAATTAAAAATGTTGAAATAGTGACCGCTTTGCAGAAAAAGTACCAAGTGATTTAAATAGTATTAAAACTGTATGACTTGCATGTATAAATAAATAAATAATTTAATATTTGATATTAATATTACAGATTTACAAAAAACAAATATGTATTATATCATATTCGTACACATGTTCTTACATTAATTTCAAAATGTGCATACACCAAAACAAGGTTTTGATACCATTAAAAACCAGACTTTGTTTGTTTGCGGATATGTATACATTTGTTAATTTTATACATCTAAGCATATATTTGTATAAATGAAAATATGTATGGATTGTTACTTATTTTGTCAAAAGTCCACAGATATTGTAACTGAAAAAGTACCAAACAAAAAGAGTGATTTTACCCGCATTGCGTTTAAAATATAAGCAGCCCATCACTACCTACAACTGTCACGTAACCTCGTAATGAAATTCTATTTTCTACAGGTTGGCACGTTACGGTTAAGTGACATTACAGTCAGTTAAGCATTTGCATTGCTTTCCATATAACAGAAACGATCAGCTGTTTACATTACATTTACATTTCTACATTTACGGTCGGCTAATGGGACCTTTAGACTCTTTGTGTACGTCAGAGCCATCTCATTATGTTGGTACATATTATGATTAAATTCGCCCAAAAAATGTGTTACAGCAAATTAAATTCTCTTCAAAATGGTCTGTAAATACTATGGTGTTTGGGCTTTACCGCTTATAATTTTAGTATTGTTTTTTTTTTTTTTAAATGCAAATGTTAAATATTTTGGTTTTAAATGGGCAATTTTTGATTTTTTTGGGGCATATTTTTAACAATTTTGAGGGCTTCATATTTAATGCGCATAAAACGCATTTTTTAGAGTATATTTCTGGTTTTCCTGGTGATAAGCAATGCTTTGCTAAAGTTATAAGTCCAATATAAAGTAACTATGGAGCAGAAGATTCCTGAAATTGGCCATACATAAATTGAAGGGCCAATAGGCATAAACATATTATTGTCCCTGCTGACTACATTGACATATGAGAAGTTTAGAACCCATTCCTTAATCTTTAATAAAAAAAAAACCTTTTGGGAGTCCGCTTGTCTCCATAAGTCAGTATCCCCAATATCCGAGCCAGTCCCGCGAACTCAACGGCAATTTCATAATTCGTGAAGTTGCAGTGACCCGGTACACATCATAGCCTTACAACAAAGTCCCCTAGTATTTCTTTTAGATCTCTTCTACAGTCATTCAATAGCTTGGAACTCAAAGCAGTAAAAGCCAACAGGATGTCCACATGTCCCAGTAAAAACTTCACTTACTTTTTCAAAATGAATAGCTTCTCTCACTCATTATTTAGAAGCTTTCTTCTTTAACTGCTTCTATAACAACTTATTTCTAAATGTATGTAGGTAAAAAAATAATGACTTACTTTTAAATGCGTTCATTTTGGGACATCCCTTGTAAAGTTCATTGGTTCTTTCAATAGAATTGTAAGTAGTGCTTTTAAGTTTTTGTAGGCGAAGTTTTTACTGGGGTATGAATCGTTTATTTATAAAAGGCTTTTAGTCATTTTTTTAGCAAAGACTTTTTATTATTACAAAAATTATGTCTCTCATTTACTTTAATAGTGACATAACTCAAAAAGTTCGTTTCGATATAAACGCGTTTTATATTTTTGTACTTTGCTCTTACCCATTAAAAAAATCAGGTTTGAATAGAATCAAACGGGGACAATATTATACACAATATAAAGAAAATCATAGTGAACAATTCTGCATCACTAATTTCAAAATTTAATTTTTTCATTATGGCAGCAACTGAAAATACGTCATATTAATATGAAATGACTCGTGTTTTCAGTATTTTCAGCTCCAGAAGCTGTCCATCATTCCCGGTTTTCTGGTTGGTCCACAGTGGTAAAAAGATCCCCTAAACATCATACTTGAAAAAAGTGCATTCAAAAATCTGCCTAAAATGCTCTAAAAAATCAACAAAAAAATTTTTTTAAAGAAAAAAAAGTTGACAACGAGTTAGTTGGGATTGTTATCTTTAAAATGAGCTACGGTCCATCATTCCCGGTTTTCTGGTTGGTCCACAGTGGTAAAAAGATCCCCTAAACATCATACTTGAAAAAAGTGCATTCAAAAATCTGCCTAAAATGCTTTAAAAAATCAACAAAAAAATTTTTTTAAAGAAAAAAAAGTTGACAACGAGTTAGTTGGGATTGTTATCTTTAAAATGAGCTGCGGTCCATCATTCCCGGTTTTCTGGTTGGTCCACAGTGGTAAAAAGATCCCCTAAACATCATACTTGAAAAAAGTGCATTCAAAAATCTGCCTAAAATGCTCTAAAAAATCAACAAAAAAATTTTTTTAAAGAAAAAAAAGTTGACAACGAGTTAGTTGGGATTGTTATCTTTAAAATGAGCTACGGTCCATCATTCCCGGTTTTCTGGTTGGTCCACAGTGGTAAAAAGATCCCCTAAACATCACCCGGGCTGGTCCACAATGGTAATCTAGACTTTTCTTGTATTCATACAGGTTTTATGTTGTCCACAGTTTTCTTGTATTTCTTATTTTTGTCACAAAAGTTTAAGCGTTTTTTCCCCGAAAAGTTTACCTTCTTAACCTTGAGAACTTATTTCCTAATGAACCAACCTTATACATTTTTGAAATTCCGTAAAAATTTAACCTGAGGAAATAAACTTTTGAAAAAAGTACAATTTTAAAACAGATTCCTACACAAAAAAAGTACATGGATTAAATCTATAAAAAATGTTCGATATTTAAAACATTGAATAATGTACCTTTTTAGAAGAAATATTTTAGAAACACCCTTTTAAGTTCACTGTTATGCTTAATTTTCTGGATAGTATTTAAATCTATATTAAGTTAATTAACATATAAACCTAAATCGTGTTTAATACAGATTGATTTTTTGAGTTTTATTTGAAAAGTCTTATTTAATTAAGATAACAGTATGGTAGCACTACTAATAACAAAAAAATATCACAAAGAGTTTATTATATTAAAAGTTATTCCAAGGGAAACTTAAGTTAAATTTGAATGTACCACATCGGTGAATTAAGTTTTATTTAAGTTTTTAATGAGGAAGATAATTTTGTATTTAAAACGATTTTAAACATAAATGTGTTCAATCCTGAAAATTGGCCATTAAACTTTTTTAGAAAACTTTAAGAAAAAAAAAGCTTTTTGGATAATTTTTTTAAAAACTTCAGAAAAAAAGTGCAGTATAAAAAGTAAAATTTTTTTTAAAAAAAGCAGAAAATCTAGCCATTTTAATAAAAACTTCGGCTTCCAGAAAAATCTAGATATTTAGAAAACAGGCAACTTTTTCAGACCAACAAAATCCTTTTAGAAAAGACTTTTTCTTAAATATTTTTCGGAAAAGTACAACATTAGTTGAAACAGCCGTTTTTGTTAAAAGTATCTTTTAATAAGGAATTAATCCCATAGTAATAAAAATGTCATTTCATTTTCTTAAGCCATTTTTTTCCTGTGCACTATGGCCATGCGAAATAACAACAAAAGCAAAAAAAAATTAACAACAACATTCCTGCACATGCTGCTCCTTCGACGGCTGTTTTTGCTCTTTAAAGTTGTTGTATTGTGAACTTTTAAAGTTGTATGAGATTTTGTATACATTTACTAAACATTGCCCATACTTGTGCATGCCCAGCAAACATTTTAGCTATGCATGAAGCGCTTAAAAGTTTTTGATCATTTAAGAATAGCAGCAATCTTTAAAGTAAACTCTTTTTAATTTTATTAAAAATTCATTGATATCAACCAGGGATGGAAACTCCAGATTTTGAAATTACACTCAAATGCTATCAAACGTTTTTTTTTTCATATTTTCTTTAAAATAAATACAAATTCTAGCACAAATATAATGTAAATTCTTTAGATGAATACTGTTTTATGAAGTTTTAAGCAATCAGGTAATCCTAATGTATCCTTCTTCCCTTTTTTGAATTTTAATTATGAAATAAATCATTGAAATTTAATGCTCCAACCTGTAGCATCTGCCCTGGCAAGAGAGATCCTCGAAATGCCCATTAAGCTGCCCATTTCCTTCACTAAATCTTTAATTTCTTATCTGTATCAGTTAATCCCACTGTTTACCGGACAAGTCTGAATCAGTGTCTACACAGAAAGAAGTTTATTTCCTAAGATTTTATTTTCTTATTTTTTTTCTTCAAACAAGAAAATCCAAAATCTAAAAATAGTTAATTAATTTTAACTTATTTTTTTTTTTTTTTTTTTTAATATTTCTGAAATAAAGAAACATTTTGTCAAAACCAAGCCACACACATATTTAGAATAAGTAGTTTTTGGCTTGGACGAGAATCATGCCAAATTTCCTTGGTTCAAGACAACTTTAGTACATAATTCTTTCCGTGTAATGCTGATCATACACTACACAGAAAAAATTAAAACCAAGCTTATATTGACATATTCGTTAGAAATTTGTACTTTTATTAAAATTCCGTACTGATTTTCCGACGGAAAACAAATTTTTATTTCAATTCAGGCAAATTAATTGGTGCAATTAAAAAAATAGTTTGAAACAGTTTTACTTGATTAAATCTAAAAAATTCTGGTTAACATTTTTCTGTTCGTTTGTGTAGTGTATGGCGGCGTTTGTGCAGTTTATGCGGTGAACTGAGTAAAAATAAAAACGTGTTTGATATTTGCACTACTGTCGTGGTTTTAAGAGTTGACAATATAAACCGAAGAGTTCTTCACAGAATTTCAAGAATAACGCAAAGAATCGCCTGAATTATGGCGCATTTAAAGCAACAATAGGCTCATGAAAGATGAATTCTACTAAAAATTAATCAAAATGTTAATGAAAAAATTTAAAATGGCAAAAATGTTTCTTTAGGTTAGGAAATTAAAAAAGAAAAAAAAATTTAACACGTTGTCGTTTTTGTTTTTAAACTAAAAATAACCCAGCGGTGACTATTGAAAGGACCGCAAGTGGCAGGCCTTTTTGAAGGCCTCTATAATCCTTTCTAAAAGATTCGCTTCGTATGATATAATGCCTTCAGAAGTATGCTTTCTAGAAGGTATATAGTTCATTTTGAAAGACCTTTCAAAATATTCAGTACACATTCGCTACTCCCTTCTTAAAGAATGGAGAAAGGAAGTTAATTTTTTTATTTTTAGTGACCTTCGCTACTCCCTTCTTTAAGAAGTCATCGAAGTTGTTATTAAAGGCAATGACAACCTGTGTAAAAAATAAATAAGTATGGAATGCGGCGAGGAGGGTTTATTTCGGCCAAATAGGGCCTTATATAAGCCCTCTTTACTCAATCTAGTTACCGCTAGGGAAATATTGCTCAGTGTACTCGTATCGTTTGTGTCACAAGTTTCGTTTATACAGTGACAGACTGGAGCACTAAGCTTGAGTAGTTTATGGCCGGCATAGTCCACCATCATCCCAATTGTCCACGTAAAATTCCAGTAGTTTGATTGACTCAGATCGATTTATTCACTTCTTGGTGATTTATAGTGCTCCGCTCAGCATCACCTTTTTCATGTCGTTTCTTTTTAGTGTCATAAAGTACATAACAATGGTACTGAATCTTTCAAGCCTGATACAAAAGGTTTCTATTTAGATCAGAAAAACTAAAATGGAGCCTTTTGAATACAAACTTTCGATATGTAACATTTGAAATCTAAGAAGAGAAATTTAATTTCAAACGTTGAATGTCTGTTTGCTGGGCCTTAATCTGACTATCTGTCTGTCTATACATGAGTATGTGTTTTGAGTGCATGCATGTGTTAGTATAAGTGTTTGTAAGTCCGTGTGAGTATTATAAACATGCTTGTATTCAACCAGTCGGAAGAGAATTTAATGAATTTCCAGACTTAAACAAAAACACAAACATTAATGACTTAAATGCCAGAACAAAGACAACAAACAAGGGGAGCAAATTAACATTAGAGTTATCCAAAAAAAAAAAAAACCTCGGGGAAACTTAAAGGGGGTTCACAAAGAATATTGTTTTTTTTACTATTCGTTTGTTTTCCCTTCTTCTTCTCCCCCTCCTTCACCCAACCATTCTAGTTGTATTTATGAAATTAGAGTAAATTGTAATTGCTGAGCATGAATTAATGTTGCTGGCTGTGTGATGTGTGGAAAAACGAAAAGAAATAGAAAAAATGGCAAGGAGTTGGAGTAGTTGATTTTAATTGTATTAGTGTGTATATCATTGCAAACACACACTTACACTCTTACTCGAAACATAATGAAAAACAATGTTTTATGATTTTTTTCCATCCAAACCTTGTGTCTGTGTGTGACTATGTGCATGGAACTAAGGACAAGTGTGGTATGCATGAGTTGCAAGTGTATTTGAGGACCAACTTATTTTTCCCCCATTAACTTTAGGACTCATTTACAACATTTACTTAACATTAAATCAGTCTATAAACATTTAAGAATTTAGCACCGACAACGAATGTTAAAGCTAAAACGAACACAACAAAAACAACAATGAAAATTAAAAAAATTACAAACTCTATAATAAAATTAACACGCATACATGCACGTCACAAAATACACAGCACACTCTACCCAGCTCAATTCATTTGTTTGTGTTTTAGTCAGGGGCTTGGAGGGAGATAATTTTTTCTATGACAAAATAAACAATCTACACATCTGTTGCAACATGACTTTATGCCACATTTTCTTACACACACACACCCACACTCTCACATACAATTAAACGGTAATAGATATAAAAGAAATTAAAAAAAATGTTTTTTTGAAGATTAGGAACAGAAAAACTTAGATAAAAATTGCTTGTAGACTTAACCAACTAGGCGACATTGAACCGATATTCTGAAGCCACATGCTCACACTTACAAACATACACATGCATGCTTGGATAACTAGTCATAAACTCTGGAAGGAAGAAGTATCCTGGTTGTTTGCTTATAAAAATAAAAGTTTTTTGTTTATTGTTTTCGAAATACTTACAACATTTTGTTGTCTGCCTTTGGCTGTAAAACCAACACATAACACAGACACATTAACTTTCGTGCAATTTACTATTGAGTGTCAAGGATATTGACATAAAAGGATTTTGTTAGATTAATTAAATTAAATACTAAGAATTGGCTTAAGTGACTTTCAAATAATGTTTTTGTGGGTTGTCGTCTTCGCCTAGACGCAAACGGTATAAAACTCTACCTTTTTTTTGGATTTCATTACCGACCGTTAAAAAATGACAACTCTTTACTGACGAGGGAAAGTGGACACTTATGAATTTGTTCCCAATTTTTGCTTGTTTCTAACTCCATTTTGAATTCCCCTCCCTTTTTGGTTAATGCATTTTTGCTGAATTTAAAAAAACTTGGGGGGTCTAGCACAGACAAATCCAGTTACTAAGAAACTTCATTCATCACAATCCCATAGATGCAATTTTTAAACATGAATGTGGGTTCCATATTTGTATGCCATGCTAAGGAGCTTTTGTTATATTGCAGCAGCGCACAGCAAATCTGCATGCAGGCCGAACAACATTTTGATTTGAGTTTTAACTACCACGTTTATCAAGAAAGGTCCCCCGTAATATTCAGTCCAGAGCCCATAACGCTATTAATTCCCGTGGCACTAGGTAGAATTCCAACCAATTCTTAAAATGCATTCAAGGGGTTGAGGTTGTGCGTTGTAAGGGGGGCATTTACAAACAGCATTTGACACCATTTTGGACGAACAGCTCTAACAATATTATTTGATCGTGGCTCATTTCCAAATATATTCCGATTAGTATCGTATCATGATTACACTAGGAGACGTCGCACAGTAGAACAGTTTTATAATTATCTGATCATATTCGTATCTGTCAATTTTAAGCTTTCAAAATTTATTGAAAACCAAACATTTAAGAAAGTTTTTCTTTCCCCTGAAAAATTTTTGTAAATTGGACTTTACGCAGAGAAAACCCTTAATTGATTTCAAATTTGTGATATTAATTAAAAAATAAAATAATTTGGCACCAGTAAACAAATTAATAGAACCAATTACAAACATTTTACATGTTCGCAAAATTTTTGCAGTTATGTTGTTGATATAATAAACAATAATCAAAATAATATAGCAGAATTGAACAACATTAAACAAGTTTATCTAAAGAAAGTTATAAATTAAATTAAATACTTAAATTCAAAGAAATCTCCTGGATTCGATCAAATTACTGCAGATTTATTGAAAAATTTACCATACAACGGAGTGGTTAAACTAACTACCATTTTTAACGCTTCCCTAAAATACAAATATATATCATGCTACTGGAAGGTAGCAGAAATAATAATGGTCCCCAAACCAGGAAAAAATGCTCATGATGTCAAATCCTACCGACCTATTTCGTTACTGCCAATAATGGGAAAACTATTTGAAAGAATAATTAGCACAAGACTAGAATTCGTTATAAAAACCAAAAACCTGATTCCAGATCATCAATTTGGATTTAGAAAACAACACTCTACTATTGAGCAGATACACAGAGTTACACATCAAATAGAGATCGCTCTTGAACACAAGGAGGTATGCTCAGCAGCCTTCTTAGACGTATCCCAAGCTTTCGATGGTGTCTGGCATGCTGGACTTATGCGAAAGATACAAAATATTCTACCTACAACATATTGCAAACTACTTCAGTCCTACATTTCAGATAGGTACTATAGAGTAAGATGCGAAAATCAGTACTCTAAACTTCATCAAATAACCTCTGGTGTCCCTCAAGGCAGTCCAACGTTATATTTATTGTACACATACGATATGCCTGTCATAATCAACTGTTTTATAGGCACTTTTGCTGATGATACAGTAATATTAGCGAAAGGTAAATCTAATCAAGAATTAACAACAATTCTTCAAAACGCGTTAAATCAAGTTGATCTGTGGACAAAAACTTGGCGTCTACAACTAAACAGCTCTAAATCAATCCATATCGACTTCACTCTAAAAAAATTGAGCATATTCCTATCTATATAGACAACCAACAGGTGCCTATATCCGACCAGCAAAATACCTGGGAATGACGCTTGATGAAAAGCTTCTTTGGAAGAAGCATGTTGAAAAGAAAAAAAATGAGCTCGACTTTAAATATAGAAAATTAATGTGGCTAGTTGGTAGAAATTCAAATCTTTCGACACACAACAAATTAATGTTGTACAACCAAGTTCTCAAACCTGTATGGTTGTATGGCATTCAAATTTGGGGATGCGCCAAAAACCATGTAATCGAGATAGTTCAGCGGTTTCAAAACAAAGTTTTAAGAAACATAGTAGGTGCACCGTGGTACATCAGAAATGAAGACCTTCATCGGGATCTTAAAATAAACTCCGTAAAACAGGAAATAATTCTACATGTTAGAAAACATGACACAAGGCTACAAAACCACACAAACTCGGAAATTCCTACGTTGCTTAATACATCAGTATTAAGCAGAAGGCTAAATCGTTTCAAACCTCATGATCTGGTAACACGGTTCGATGGGGAACATCAAGGCCAATGAGCCTATAAACTAATAAATATCCATAAATGAACTGCTAGTTAGTCACTAAATGAGACTAGTTGTAGGTTAATGTTAAGCAAAACTAATCTATATAAAGAAGAAAAAAAAAAAAAAATTTGTTGATAAAAGTAAACGCTTAATTCCCTCGATTAAATTTTTAATTAAAACTGATTTTATTTTTGATTAATGGTTGAGATTTTTTGTGCGTAACGACTGAAGTTTATGATTTGTAATTATTATTTTTTTTTTTTATTTACAATGGGAGACAATTCAGTATTTAAATTTTTACAATTTTATTTTTCTTCCAACAACTAAAGCACAGCCGCGAATAACGTTGTAAGGGACAAAAAAATTATTTTTCAGGAGAACAAAAAAACGTTTTTAAACGGCAGGATAAATTATTTTTAGATTATGAAAATAAATGATAATAAAAAATTTTATGCAAAATATCAAGAAATTTGAATTTGAAACAACGGGCAAATTTACAGTTTATAACTTTTTTTTAGTGAAAAAACGTTTCATATCCACAATCGCGATGTCATTTAAAACGTTTTTTACTCTACGCAAGCGGCTTTTAAAACGTTATTCCAATTTACAAAACCATTAGATTGTATCATTTTATTAGCAACTTACAACGTTCTTTCACTGGTTGACTCTTTGTATTGCATTTTGAAGCGGTTTAGGTACATAATTTTTCATGATATGATGTTTAAACAATGAAAAGGAGTAATGTTAACAATAATTTACAAAAAAAAAAACCGATTTTGAAACAAGTGGCTTTTACAACGTTTTTCGCGGCTGTGCTTCTTCAACTGATCGCGAATAATAAAATTTAACATTTTCTACATATTTTTCAGTCAAGGTTGGCAACATAAAATTTAAATAAAAATTTTTACTATCAGAAAAATCGTAAAATGAAATTTTATTTACATTTAAAATTAGTTAAAATTGGACGACGCTGTATGTTTTAAAAGTTTTTTAGGCTTTTGGATATATATTTTTAAGTCCTAGAACTATTTTTTATACTATTCACAACAGATGAATAGGGTGTACATACATACATATACCTTTATAGTTTGTCATTTCCATTTGTAATTTCTTCAAAATATTTTTAGTTCAAAAAAGTTATTTAAGAAAACATTTTTTTGAAAACGGCAACACTTTACCACCCCGTAACTCGACAAAAAAACATCATAGAAAAAAATATTTCGCACACTTATTCATTTCACTAGAACTTTAATTATGCCAATTATAAAGGAATTGTCCGCTTCACAAATAATGTCACATATGTTTGTATTTTTATAACTTTCTGTTCTTCTCGCACCATGGTGAGAGTATATAACATTCGGCATACTGAATATACCAAAGGTGCATGTAGACGACATGTTTTTTACATCTAACTTGTCAACTTTTCAAGTCACATGTAATTGTGGGTGGGGTGTCACAAAGCCATAGGACATAAAGCCATTATCAATCCAAACGGACATAAAGCCATAATTTTGATATGGCCTTAAGTCTCATATCAATTTTAGTGGAATGGGACATAAAGCCATTATGGTGTTATGTCCCATTTGATGTGTTGCGTTACAAATGCTTATATGGTATAACAAAGACCTGCTTCGCTTACTAAAGCTTCGCTGTATAGCCGGCCTTCGGCCGGGCGCAAGGATTTTCTCCTCCATGGTATAACAAACACCGGCTTCGCTTACTAAAGCTTCTCTGTATAGCCGGCCTTTTGGCGGACGCAAGAATTTTCTCCTTTATGGTATAACAAGTACCGATTTCGCTAAGTAAAGCTTCTAAAATCTGTCTTGTTTCCGAACGAAGGCCGTTTACGCAGAGAAGCTTTAGTTAGCGAAGCCGGTGTTTGTTATACCATAGAGGAGAAAATCATTACGTCCGGCCGAAGGCCGGCTATGTAGAGAAGCTCTAGTTAGCGTAGCTTTTTCGGGTTTTTTCCATAAATGAACGACGTCCCTAAATTTAGGGGCTTAGTTCATTTTGGATTTGGGGAGTTAATTCATTGGGGACTTAGTTCATACCGCCATTTTTGACATAAAACAGGGCGACATGAAACAACAAAGCATTTTCTACATGAAATAGGGGGAAATACAATCATTATCAAAAATATGGCTTTATGTCTCATTTTACGGAAAAAATTTATGGCGTTAAGTCCCATTATATTGAGACTTAATGGCATATGCCCTTATGACTCAATGGAATGGGACTTGACGCCATATGGCTTTATGTCCTATGGCCTTGTGACACCCCACCGTAATTGTGCAAGGTTTCCCTGCAAATAATATTTGGACTGGCCCGATGTAATGCAAGCATGGACCATGTCATTGTTAAAAAGTATTTGTAGTGAGACGACAAGTCTTCGTTTTTAAACGGCATGCTTTCGTTTTTAAACGACTTCAAAACTAGTCCTCTTGAGTATACCATGGAGTAATTTTAAAACTACCCCTTAGTAGTCCAAAGGTGGGTTGAATGGTCCTCCCCTAGGACATCATAATCTTAAAAAGACCATGTTTTTCCATACGTTTGGGTTACTTTTGGACTAGTCCTGGGCCATTGTGGGCTACTCTTTACACGCGTGTTTGGACTGGTCCTATTATTTGCAGGGTTATAATATTCGGTCACAAACGTACATGTTATTTGCTTCTGACATTGTTTTGTTTTTTCCCCATAGTTGTTGAAAAATCAAAATAAAACTGCCGCCAGGAAAATTTTTATTTACTCCGTAAAATAATTTAACCATCTTAACATATTTTTCTTTTAATTGAAAGATACCAATTTAGGATATTATAATGAATCGGTTTTTATATATATTTTTACATAAATTCTATTCAATAGTGGGAGGATCATACATATCTCGGTATTGTAAAATATTAACTTCAGCCGGCTAATGATTCCGTCAATAGTGGACGCCGCTGCCGGTTTCCTCTCGGCATAGATTTCTGATGTCAGATGGTTTGTCAGAAGAAAATAGAGCATGCTCTAATTGAAATTTTGTCAGCTAACCCACGACATGTATGTATTTTGCAGTTAGAACTTTGACATGTCAGATGACAAAAACATGTCGTGTACGGTCGCCTTAAGCACTCTTGCTTGTATATCTTATAACACAGTATTTTTACCAAATAGCTCCTACACACTCCAAATAAACACTAGACTTGAGTACGTACGTCGCACAGTGTTCGAATTTAGATTTAAGGGGGACAAAAATACCAAAAAAGTTTGTTAAAAACTAAAATTCGCCAACCTATCTTAAAACTAAATGTCAAATTAACATCATTTTCTGAGATTTTGATATATCTTTAACTTAATATGCTTATAACCGTACCATGAGTGACATTTTATGTGTAAATAAAGAAAAAAAAATAAAAAATTGTTCCCGAAATTCATTCGATTTTAAAAATCTGTAAAAAGTGTGTTAAATTAATTGAAATATTTTAAAAATTCCTTTTTTAAAAACAATTGTGGTTTATTGAACTATTGGTTAAGTTAAAATTTTTGATATTTGTAAAACCGGCTTGAGCTCATAAAATTTGATTTTCATTAAGTTATTTTAATGAACGAAGGAATTTTTCAATATGAAATTAACTTAAATTTATTGAAAACTTTTATTCTTGACTAAGCCAGGGCTCGAACTCGGGTCGAATTTATATCGTTCAAAAACAACCGCATTCCTATCATCAGAGTTTTTTGCTGTTTTACCCTTTTCGCTATTGCGACGTCTGGCAGTCTATGGTCAAACATTAATGTTTGAGCCAATGGTATTGGTGCATCGAAATTTGCTGTAATTGCACGTAAAGAAAAAACATGGTTGTGGTAAACATATTCTAAGAGCAACATATTATTATAAGAATTATGATTGTAGTCACCATATTAAGATTATTATTGAATCATATTATGACTAAATATACTCGAACTATTACATCATAATATTTTTTCCTTAATCATATTATTATTCTGTTAATCATACTAAGCTAAGAAGTAATCATATTATCATCATGTTAATCATAATAAATTTAGCAGCAATTATATTATGATACAGCACCTTTCATAGCTGTCATAAAAATACAAAATAAATTAAAATATTTTTGCATCGATTTTTTATTTTGTGGCTTTTTACAATTTTTCTTAATGTTAATCAAATAGCGGAGTTCAATATAAGGCTTGCAAAAGAGCAAATGAAAAATCTGTGGTTTTCATGGGCAACCGCGTGTGTCCATTTTTTCGATTTTAAGATGTTGATGAAATATCGTAGCACTTTTATAAAATATAACGAAATCTCTGTGTGTTTTGTTGTTGGATTTAAAAAAAAAAACTATGATATTTTGCATTTGCACTATTACATCATAATATTTTTTCCTTAATCATATTATTATTCTGTTAATCATACTAAGCTAAGGAGTAATCATATTATCATCATGTAAATCATAATAAATTTAGCAGCAATCATATTATGATACAGAACCTTTCATAGCTGTCATAAAAATACAAAATAAATTAAAATATTTTTGCATCGATTTTTTATTTTGTGGCTTTTTACAATTTTTCTTAATGTTAATCAAATAGCGGAGTTCAATATAAGGCTTGCCAAAGAGCAAATGAAAAATCTGTGGTTTTCATGGGCAACCGCGTGTGTCCATTTTTTCGATTTTAAGATGTTGATGAAATATCGTAGCACTTTTATAAAATATAACGAAATCTCTGTGTGTTTTGCTGTTGGATTTTAAAAAAAAAAACTATGTTATTTTGCATTTGCACTATTACATCACTAATACTTGAATGAGCTCCGCTAATATTTTAATTTTTTTATTTCTTTAAACTTATTTTTTATGGAATTTTATCTTTTAATTGTTTAACCGCTCACAAATAAAAAAAACTACACAACTGCTTCAAAATTATTTTACAAATGGCGCTAACATAATATGATTAGAGTAAAAATAGTTTGATTGCATCTTTAACATAATATGATAAATGTATAGAAAGTTATCATGTTATGGCTATTAAATATCATGATATGGTTGTGAGAAATATAATATGTTTAGAAAGTTATCATAATTAAGTTGTTAGAAAAATAATTATTTTTCGGTCAACAATACTCAAATTCATAATTGCGATAAACATTGATATGTTTACAGTTACTATAATATTGTTGATATTAAATAAAAATAACAGTTATTTGTGTACGACAACAATATATTGTTACATTAAACATAGTGTTGTTGCCGTAACCATGCCCAACCATATTTTTTCTCTGCGTGTGCTTAACTTTTTCAATTTATTTACATGTTTCTTCCTTACTTCTGTTTTTCGAACTTTTTTCTAGACTTCTTCTTGCAACAGTACATTTTGCTCTTATGTTCAACCCCCCCTTTATTCAAGAGTAAAAATTATCAAAAAAAAAACAATGAATTTTGATGAACTTAAGCCTGATTTAAAATATCAAAAATATCAATTGTTTTTTTATTAAAATTATTGTAGTGTTCCTAATCAACACGCCTTATACCATTCCTTTCTAAAAAAAGTTTTCTATTAAGTGTTTAACAAAGTAATTTTTTTATTCAGCCTTATTCCAGTTGTCGTTGTCGTAATCGTTCAAGTCGTTTTTTGTAAGAGATTAAAGTAACATACAACCAGTGTTCTTTAATCGCTTACAAAAACCGACTTGATCGATTCCGACAACGACAACCGGAATAAGGCTGATTAAAATTTTAAACAAAAAAAATGTTAAGGCCACATCTACAAACGCTTCTGTAATCTATTAACCTTGTTTTTTAGGAAAATGAACAGGAATCCCGCCCCAAAATGCCAATAGGACCTCTAATAGAATTACTCCAGGCGCTGTTTTTGTCGTAAGGCTGTCTCTCTTAAAAAAAATACCGAAACGATTGAATAGTTAGTTGATTTTATTTCTACATTAATTCAACAACAACCATACGAGAGATAAATTTCAGATCTTTGCCCTCTGTAAATAGTTCTAAAATTGAAATTGAATAACATTTGAAAATTTTAGTTTCTTCAACACTGCACTAGACAGATGTGACTTTTTATATGACTGTGAGTTAAAAGTGGGCGTGGTTGTGGAATGATTGTGGAATAGTATGATTAGCTTGATGATTAGCTTTAATATCTTTATATCTAATGTTAGGCAAACTTAATAAAGTCTTGTGAAAAAAATGGTGTATCATAAGCTTGAGCTTTATGGGAGGTATCACGACCACAAAAACAACTTTAAGAGATTTCTTCTTAAAAAGCGTTTACACCGAATTTCATGTTTAATCCTTTTACAATTTATCGTGTTCAGAAACGTAGGGTCGGACAGGAATCTAAATGACAGGTAGTAGTCGCAGTAGGCGGATTCTATCTCTGTTATTTACAAAATTGAGATTTTTGTCGTTCTTTTTTTTTTAAATCGAACACTGTGCGTCTTTATTAAGCACTAAAGAAAACAATAAACATCGTTAAGAAATTAATATCACATTCTTTTTACTGCTCGGTGCGTTTTAATACTTTTTTGCTTCTTTAATTTTACTACTTTCATGGAATGTTTTTTCTTCTATCGTTTACTTTTTTAATTGAAAATCTTTTTCTCTCTTACTCCTCGCACTCCTTTTCCTTCTTCACTGAATGAAATTTCATTTGGCCGTTGGGACAATTAGACAACCAAATAACCGCCCACCTTTTAGTTTATTAAAAAGGAAGGAAAACAATTGGAAAAATAAATTAAAACAACAACGAAAGCAATTACAAAAACAAACAAAAAAAAACGTGAAGTATGCTTGTTTGTCTGTTTTTCTTTCTATACCTTATTTCTATTACGATATCTACAATTATTTAACAATAGCAACAATAATTAAAGCAACAACAGGAGCAGCAACAACAACAGGTGCTAATTAAAAATGTTGTCGCCCCATTAAATCCTTTTAATGGCTTTTTGTTGTATTTACTGCAGATGTTGTTGTTGTTGTTGTTGCTACTATTACAAAATATGTTACATGTTAACTAAAAACAACAACAAGAACATTAGTCTCTCCTAAAGGCCAAAGAGAAAACAAAAACATAACAAAAAAGGGGGTTCCATTGTGCGCTTGATGTTATTGTTGTTGTAATTGTTTTAATGGCTGAATGTTCTCATAAAACTCTTCTTCTTTTAGACAATTGAAATAAAAATGAAATGAATGTTCTTGTTTTTTTTTTTTTTTTTAAATGAGTACAAGTTCAATTTACTCCTACTTTGTCTGTTTGACTCTCTACTCTTCCTTTGTCTACTTCCTTTGGAAATGAAAGTGTGCTGTTGTTGTTGTTAATTTTACTCGGAAAATAAAAAGTAAAAGAAAAAAAACGCTCTTGTAACTTTAAGTGCAACTAATTTATGTATGCAGTAGTATCGTTGTTTTTTGCTTAAGATTCTCTTGTACTATAGATTCAAGTTCAGTGTTAAAATCCTTGTTTTTACTTTCTCCTTCCATCTTGCACTCCTAAATTTTGTTCAATGTTCAGGCAAATCGTTTAAGCAGCACAGGACTCAGAAGAATGGAATTAAAGTGTTTAATAATGCGGTTGTAAATGAAATTGTTGTTTCTTTCATGCTGGCGAATAAGAGGATTAAACAAAGCGAAAGATTAAAAGTAGGAAATACTAATTTAAGGATTAAGATTCTTTTGCAACAAACTCAAACAAAGGATTATTAGCGTTTTCCTAAGAAAGCAAACAAACAACAAGATGTCTGTTTTCTTTTAAGTTCTGCTTTTTTGTTAAGTGGCCGTCATAATTAATTTGATGGCAAATAAAACAACACCAACCAGGGCCGGAACATTATTCAAATAATTAATTGAATTAAATTTATTTTAAATCCTACTTAGTGTGTTGCTGGATAAGTTTTTGTTATGAGTAGAAATTTTACTAAAAGGATTTTAAGGACATACTCTTGAATTAGGTCTCTTCTTTGAGTTTTGTATTTGTTTTGTTTTTCAATCTTCTTATAAGTTTAATAGAACTGGAGGACAAATAAAAGTCTTAAAGAATTATTTAAAACATTTTTCAAATGAGCCTGATGAGTTCAATTAAGATTTGTAAAGATTTTGCTTACAGTTCCCTTTGTTAAATTTTGTACATACACTTTTGCTTTAGCCAACTTTTAGTTGGCAACTAATCTTTAGCTCCATGTTTATTGAAAATAATTCTAGAGACTTCCAGAATGTTTTATATGCTTAACTTTAGTTTCTATTAACAAAAATTTAATTTGGACAGTTAAGCCTGGTACTCTGTTCAACATTTCACGTGAAATGCTGTCAAAACGCATATGAAAAAAACTTGTGCGGAATATCTATGAAATAATGTTGATTGAGTTGTACTCTGTTCATTTTGTGAAAAAGTTCCGAAATGTTTCTGGCAACATTTTTTTACAACTGCGAAATAGAGTAAGATGCACTTATTTCACGTGGAATTTTAAGCAAAATCAAAAAAAGGTTGAACTGATTATTTAAAAAGAAATAAAAAATTAATATAACACAACCGGTAAAAGTTTTTTATCTATATTTACTTTATTTTTGATTAAATTTTGTATTAAAAAAAAATATTTTTAGTAAAATACATGTGGGGTTTGTTTACATACGCAAAACAATGTCGCATACTCTGCAGGAATAAAATCGGCAAATTGTACAAACTCGCATGATAGGTAACATCGATACATGTCAAAATTTTCGTGTGAAATAATAAATGTTGCTCAACATTTTTCACAAATTTGAACAGAGTACTAGGCTTTACAGAAATATAAAATTGAAATTTTGTACACTGAATCAGCTTCAAACTTGATATTTTTGCATAAGAAAAACTTATTTGGGTAACTCCGTGTCAAATCAACCAAGAGTAGGACACGATCCCTTTCGATTTTAATGAAATTTGGCGAGAAGGTTCCTTTTATCTAATAAGGAACATATGAAATTTTAATTTTAAATTTTTTTTTTCCAAAGTTATGTCATATTCAATGTCATAATTTCGCCGAATTTTCCGAATGTGTTGAGTTTATTTCTTCAAAATCTTGAAAACTACTTTACATACAAGGATGATTTTAATGTCATTTTAAAGAAAACACTTGAGGCTACAAACCATATATGGATTAAAAAATAATATCTGCAAAATATTAAATTTTAAAAACGGACTAAGTCAACAAATTATTTTTTTATTTGGCTGATTTCTTTTTATAAAATACCTCAAACTGTTCTTTAAAAATCCTGAAACCTTGAAGGAGGTGTTTTTTTTTTCTTTTTTAAGATATGATATATTTCTTTCGCAACCTCTAAAAAAAATCTTAAAATAGAATTTTAATATTGTAATTTTGAGCAGTAAGTGCACTGTGCTAGTTGCAAAAAACAGACCACCCGCGACCTGGCATTTTACCCTAATTGGGGACGCTGAATCCAGTGGTGCTAACCGTTTTTTAGGTTAGCTCTTGTTTTCAAGATATACCGTTATTCCGAAAATGTAGGAAAACGGTTCAGTTAAATGAAATTACTAAAAAAAAAAACGGAATTCCACAATAAATAATAAAGTGGGGTTGATCACAAACACAATTGCCTTATTTTTTTTTTGACGCTACCAGAAGATTAAAGAAGAAAAGTGATGGGTTCACAACTTATTTACGAGAGATCTTACACCCACACCACAAGAGTAGAGAGGATTCCTGCATATAATATTGGACCACCTGATCCATTTTGATAAATTGGACTACTCCATGGACTGGTCCGAAGTAATGCAAGCATGGACCATGTCATTGTTAAAAGGTGTTTGTAGTGCGACGACACCCTGCAAATAAAATTGGACCGCCTGATCCATTTTGATAAAATGGACTACTCCTTGGACTGGTCCGATGTAATGCAGGCATGGACCATGTCATTGTTAAAAAGTGTTTGTAGTGAGACGACATGGGTTCGTTTTTTAACGACATGCTTTCGTTTTTTAACGACATGCTTTCGTTTTTAAACGACTTCAAAACTAATCCTCTTGAGTATACCATGGAGTAGTTTTAAAACTACTCCTAAGTAGTCCAAAGGTGGGTTGTATGGTCCTCCCCTAGGACATCGTAATGTTAAATAGACCATGTTTTTTCCATACGTTTGGGTTACTTTTGGACTAGTCCTGGTCCCCTGTGGTTTACTTTTTACACGCGTGTTTGGACTGGTCCTATTATTTGCAGGGCATGTCTTCGTTTTTTAACGACGTGCTTTCGTTTTTAAACGACTTCAAAACTAATCGGCTTGTGTACACCATGGAGTAGTTTTAAAACTACTCCTTAGTAGGCCAAAGGTGGGTTATATGGTCCTGCCCTAGGACATCGTAATGTTAAATAGACCTGGTTTTTTCCATATGTTTGGGTTACTTTTGGACTAGTCCTAGTCCCTTGTGGGCTACTCTTTACACGCGTGTTTGGACTGGTCCTATTATTTGCAGGGATATTGTGCGTTTATGCAGATGTGTGTAACACATAAAAATATTGGCCCCTTAAAATAGTAAACCAATAAAGTTTCGTTCAAAATGTCGGCAACAATTTAATTTATTTTCTTTTCTACATATTTTCGAACAAAAATTTAACTAAAGTTTTTTATTTAACTCGAGTCTACATCTGTTTTAGCAACAATTTAAAGGCGAATTCATTACAGCCCTGCGAATAAATTCTTTTTTATATCCTTTATAATTATTGGCTGTCAAAATTGTGTTTATTATCTTTGTTGCTGTTTTGTATTGTTTCTGTTTTTGACATTGAACAATGACCTTGACCAAGGCGAATTCATAACAGGTGGTCCGCAAGGCCTTGTTGTTAAATTTTTTTTTAGCTTCAGCTAAAAATGTGTGGTTGTGAAAAAAATTGTTGCTATAATGTTAACACTTCTGCAATTGTGAACGAAGCTTAAATTCGGTCCTTTTTAAAAACAACTTCAAAATAAAAATGTGCTTTTAAATTGCAATCCACTATAGTCATATCTAATGTAATAAAACAAGAAAGAGTGCTGTATTGGCTTCGGGTTGCCAGAAACCAATATTGAAATAACTGGACAATGTAAAAAATTCACCTGGATCTTGAAAAAATAACTAGACAATCTAAAAAGTTCAAAAAAATTAAATTCGATATATTTTTTTACCACACCATTAAAAACGCACTACAAACACCTTTTAACAATAAAAATTCAGTTTTACGTCACATTACATATCGTCACTTAAAAGCCAAGAGGGCATAAGTAACAAAAAAGTTAAAAAACTACTTTTTTGCGAAATAATCGTAAGCGCAAAAACACGTATTTTACGAATTTAAGATTTCTAAAATCGGGCTAAAATTAAAAATTCTGGATTGTTTTTAATAGTTGTAGTACTTAAGGTGCCCTAATCTGGTGACCCTCCTGATTTGTCTATAGATCCCTAGTCCTTTATATAAACTGGAATACGAGTCCTTAATTAGCATCAGGAATTTAATTTCAATCGGACAAAGTCCAGAAAAATTCCCTTTTTTGTTCTTAAATCTCTTACTGTGTGTCGCTTTACTAACTCTTGTTTTAGTTGTAAGCAAATACAATTGAACATTTTTGCAACTTTCATCAAAATTTAGTCTTATTAAAATTTTCAATTTTCATTTTTTTTTTTCTTCTTGTGAGTAAAGATTATTGCAAATACTTAACGTACTTTCGTAAAAGCCTTGCAAATTAGAATGGAAAATACCCCAACAAGATCCATTTATATATACAGATTTTGAACGTTACTTTTATCGCATTTTCGGATATAAATTAGAATATCTTCGGGCAAGATATAAATTGATTCTTTATATTAAGTATGTAATTGAAGCACAGCCGCGAATAACGTTGTAAATGCCACTTTTTGCAAAATCTGTTCTTTCTTATCGTTAACATGACTCTCTTATATTGTTTTAATATCATATCATTTAAAATTATGCAACTTAACCACTTCAAAATGCAATACAACGAGTCTTGTAACGAAATAACTTGACTTTCTTTAAACAAAAAAAATTGGCTCCACGAAAAGCCCCCAATGAAATAACGCCCAGGAAATAACCCCCAATGAAATAATCGCCAAAAATAGGAAATAACACCCAAAAACAGTGAATGAAATAACATCGAAAAATAAATCAAATAAACCCCAAAGCGAAAACGAAGAAACCCCGAATATTTGGGAGTTATTTGAACACCCAATGATGAAAATGAAATAACTCCCAATGATATAAACCCCATCAGCAACAAAAATTAAATTATGCCCAAAATTCATAAAAGAGTCAGTTTCACAAAAGATTTCATGAAGTCCATATGGACCAACAGCAAAGTCACAAAAATATTAAAAAGGAAACAACCCCCGAATAAAAAATGAAATAACACCCAAATTATTGGTGATTATTTCATAATTTGAAAACCCCAAATGAGGAATGAAATAATTCCCAAAAAAGAATAAAAAAAGGCCAAAAAAATTGGGAGTTATTGCATATGAAATAACACCCAAAAATGTATGAAAAAAATTTGGGGAATATTTAATTTCTCGTTTGGGCGTTATTTGATTGGGGGCTTTTCGTGAAGCCAAAAAATTTCAAACAAGCCCCGAAATCTAGTTACAGTGTGAAATTTACATACTTGTATAGTCATCAATTTAGCCTATCTTTATGCAATCCTGCTATCCTGGTTGCTAATGCCTCTTAACCCTCACCAGCCTTCGTCCCAATGGCAAACTATTTTTATTAGGACCCCTAATCCCATCCAAACGATCAGTTTTCACATTAGACTATACTAAGAATATCACAACTTATAAATTTACCCAGTACAGTCTGCTAGTGAAAGAACGTTGTAAGTGGGAAAAAGTTTTAAATAACATCGCGATTGTTGATATGAAATGTTTTTCCACCAAAAAAAAGTAATAAACTGCAAATTTGCACGTTATTTTAAATTCAAATTTCCTGATATTTTGCATACAAGTTTTTATTATCATTTATTTTGATACACATATCATTACGTATCATACGTATAAAGAAATGGAAATAACATAATTTTGTTCAGGCGGGTCCACGATTGCCCTTTGGTCCCAAATAGGGGACACTCTCGACAAGTTTTTTTTTTTGTAAATACCCAATAAAAAATTGAGCTTCTAACGAAGCAGGTTTGTAAGGGAGAAATGTAAGAGTTTCGCTTACGGAAGGCATGAATTTTATACGGTAAATAATGAACGTAGATATCAGCTTTGCACGCTGCATGTTTTACAGTTATTTCTTGGTATTCTGCCTTACAAACCTGCTTCGTAGTAAGGGAATGCCGTGGCACTTGAAATTATATTTTTTCTGCTATAAATCTTGTTAGTGTTCCTTTACCTTGAGTAGCGTATAATTGTGCGCTTATTTTTTCAAATGAAACATTTTTGCTTCGCAAAATGTAAAAATTTTTAATCAAGGTTTCGTTATAATGTGCTAAATTCCCATTTCATACTATTAACAAACTGAAGTTTATTGTTGATGGGATAAGCTATTCCTATGCGCATTTCACTGGTTGCTTAGGCCAGATTGTCAGGAAACTTTATCCAAACATTTTAGAAAAACTAAAGATATTATACAAATAAGACTGTTAAGCGAATAAGAATTATAAGCCCCAGTTTTACTTGTAACAATGTCAAAGCTTAAACAAAAACAACAACAATAAATAGTACGTTTATATTTTCTAACAGTCAAGACCACAATTGGTTGATTTTTTGTCAACTCTAAATTTCTTCATTTTATTTTGCCAGTTCAGTTTTATTTACACTGCCACATGCATATTAGTTATCAAAGTTTTTCTTGGGATTGAAAATTAATAATCAAGGTTTCGTTATAATGTGCTAAATTCCCATGGCGCTGCGAAATATGGCCCCAAAAAAATAAATGGAAGTTGACCCCAAATTTGGGACTTTTTTCATAATGCAATATGGCCCCATTTTTTTAATGAAAAATTACCCCAAAAAAAATGAAAAATAACCCTAAAAATAAAATCAAATATGACCCTAAATTTGGGGTTATTCTTCATTATGGAAAATCACCCCAAAATTTATAATGAATTTTAACCCCAAAAAAGAACACAAAGAAAGTTGCATTAAACATTTTCGGTGCAGTTCTTATGCCCGAAACTAAAAATCACAAATTTAGAAACCCGATTTCAAAATCCGGATAATTATACAGTTTTGGTTTTAAAAATCGTACGATTGATAGCATGGTTGGGCTTTCGGCCATGCGCTAGGATTTTCTTCTCTATGGTATAACGAAAACTGGTTTTGCTTACTAAAGCTTCAGGCTATAGACGGCCTGTGGCCTGGCGCAAGGATTTTCTCTTCTATGGTATAACGAATACTGGCTTCGCTAATTAAAGCTTCTCAATATAGCCGGCTTTCGGCCGGGTGAAAGGATATTCTTCTCTTTGGTATAACGAACACTGGCTTCGCTCACTAAAGCTTCACTACATAGCCGGCCTTCGGCCGGGCGCAAGGATTTTCATTTCTATGGTATAACGAACTCTGGCTTCGCTCAGTAAAGATTCTCTTAATAGCCGGCCTTGGGCCGGGCTCAATGATTTTTTCCTCTATGGTATAACAAACACCGGCTTCGCTAATTTAAGCATATCTGCATAACCGGCAAGGATTTTCTCTACTTTGATATAAGAATTCGGGTTTGGGGTGATTTTTCATTTCTTAAAATTCGCATTTTTTATTACTAGACGAAAAATAGCCCCAAAGTAAAAATTGTGATTTTATTTGGGTCCATTTTTCATTCCTTGATATTGGGGTCATTTTTCATTCCACTTAAAATGCAAAAACACCCTAACGAAAAAATGAAAAATAACCCCAAAAACAACAAAAAAATTGCGCCAAAATTGCGTGTTGTTGTGTCTCATGTAAAATTTTGGGGCCGTTTTTCATTTTACTTTTGGGGCCATATTTCCTGGGGTCATTTTGCGCACCGCCAATTCCCATTTCATACTATTTTTTATTTGGTCGGACTTGGCCAACTATACTTTCTCACTAGTTTTATTTTTACTTTGAATAGTTTAATAATTGGAATTTTTATTTATGCTTTTCCCAAAAGGAATAGCCTTCACTTGCTGCATTCTAAAATTCATTTAATGATGTTAATTGCATTTAGTTAAGGGTATCACTGTAAAACTAAATCTTTTTTTTATAAAAAAGTTTTTTTGAAAGTTTGGCTAACAATTCTTCAATTAGGTACATATCCAAATTAAAAAGTACATTTTTATTTATTTATTATGTTTTTATGCATGTGACTTCAAAGAAAATTTAAAAAAAATCAAGATTTTTCTATAACTTGCAATAAATTAAATTATTTAAAAATTTAAAATTCTTATTTGAGTTAGAAAGTAATATTTATTTATTTTGCTTTTACAAGTCAAAAAGTCTTGATTAATTTACATTTGGGCATTTTCTTGAAAGCTTTTTAATTGGAAATTAAGATGGTCAGCACACAAACATTCGATTGACACAAAAAGAAACAAAAAAAAATTTCAATACATAATTTTAAATTTGCACAACCATCATTCAAGAAAACAAAAACAAATCGAATAAACAATAACAAAAACAAATTAAATGCGAATAATACAAGTGGAGAGTAGTAGAATGTAGTTGTGACCTACTTTAACATCCCATTGATTTTTAAGAAGAAAACAAAAATAAAAACAATCGAAACATAAAACAGGCAAGACAAAAAATTTACTTTAAATTAAACCCACAAACACACATCCGAAAACACTTTTTATATACAAAACTACACACGTACAATTCAAATTTGTGTACAAAGAAAAATAATACTTTTATTATTCGCAAAAAAAAAATCAACCACAAAAATGCTTTTATCTAAAGAACCAAGCAACAGCAAAAACAAACAAACAACCAACCAGCAACAACAACAACAACACTGAATAATGCTTGAAACCATCATTGCAAGTGTCTCTGTTTATTCTGAGGTTTTTTTTTTTTTTTTGCTTTTTATGTTGCAAGTACATGTTTTAGTTGCTGATGTTCTTCTAGTTCCTATTGCTGGTGCTGTCTGTTCACAACGTAAAACTACTAATGGAACATTGTTTTTGAATTGTCTTAACAAAAACAACAACAATAGCAGAAAATGCAACAACAATTCAAATAAAAAAACCAACAAAAATCCCCAAATGTAAATGTAAACTTTATAAATAATGCATTAAAGCAACAACAACATGAAACGTCAACTAAAGTTGGTTTTAGACGACATGTTTTGAGCAGTGTGCTTGTCCAAATTCCCACTGCAAAATGTATATCCACATGTCGTGTAAAAGCAAAAAAAAAAAATTCCTTCTTAAATGTCAGCTCGAATTTGTAGGTTAAAATTTATCAATTAGCTCGTGCTCTATTTTAAACTGACAAATCATCATCTGACATCAGCTGTTTTGCAAGTCATTTGTTTGTGCCGGAAAATATAATCATAAATCTATTTATTTACACACATTCTTTAAAGAAACAACATTAAAAAAAACTGAAATACTTTTGAAAGCAAAAGGAAATATAAATTAGCTTATAATTCGCTGTTGTAAACGTGTAAAAGCAAATATTATAATTACATATCGTCTAAACGTATCTTAAGCAGTGCTTGCAACAACAGTTGCAACAAAACCAATAATAACAAAAACGTACAACAAACAGAACTTAAAATCGTTTTAACACTCTTTTTACATGAAAACTAGAATAAAAGACTCACAAGCACTAAAACAGCAGTCAACGACCATCAACCAAAAACAAATATTCAAAATTCACTCAAGTAGAAACAGTGTGGGGCAAAAGTAATCAAAAGAGAAAATAACATTTTTAAAAATTTACTTAAATTGATTTGTATGCCTTGTTTAGTGATTATATTTAATTTCAGTGAAAAGGAAAACAAGTTTCGTACAATTTGCAGACATTTGTAAGAAAAGAGCAAATTGGTTTAGTTCGTTGTTTTCTTACGAAGACAGTAGAATGAAGCGGTTTGTTTTTTAATTTATTTTTTCTTTTAACCCACTTACAACTACAATTCGAGTCGGAAAGAACCCAACCAATTGTAGGGGGATGTAAGAAAAGATAAACTCACTGTTTATTGTTGGTGTTTTGTTTAAGCTTTGATATTGTTACAGGTAAGACTTAGAGTGTTTATAACTCTTATTCGCTTAAGGTTTTATTTGTTTAATATTTTTGGCTTTTCTAAAATCTTTGGAAAAGGTTTCCTGATGGGCTGGTGTAAGCAACCGGCGAAATGCGCAAAGAGGCTTGCTTTCCCTCAACAATAAAGTTCAGTGTATTTATCAAATATGAAAAACTAGGAATTTAGCACGTCATACGAAGATCGTATTAATAATGAGATGTTACAAAATTTGTAGTAAATATCAATAGCGAATCTTATTCCAAATGTTTTTTAACCTTAAAAGCTGTTGCAGTCGTCTCCTTAGTTCGTCTTATTAGTTTTCGCCAAATTCAAGCGAATATTACGCAAATAATTATAGACTGATGTGGACCGATTCTAATAAAACTTGGTGGATCAAAATACCAACAAAAAAAGATGGGTTATGGGCACAAAGACTACATTCCATAAAGAAGTTGATAATTCCGCATAGCATTTATGGGTAACATTATCGACCGATTCTCACCATTTTCAATAAGTTTTGTCTTAATGACAATCGCAATTTATTTCCCAAATTTCCTTAAATTACATGCCAAATTGCGACCTGTACTTTGCGCGCAAAGTTATATGAACTGGCAACCTGCCAGCTGGACGGATGGACCTCATTACATTGACTTAGAAAGTGTTTCTGAGTCGAACGATATACTAAAAGTTGGGTCTAGGACAACAGCACATGTGCGTAATACTGTCTTCACGTTCGTTTCACACATGTAGAAAAAATTATTAAACTATTTTATGTCATACATGAATGAACAAAAGCAACATGTTTTTTATTCTTCATATTTACAGATGCAAAAGAAATAACATATTAAGATTTCTCATTCATGAGAAATTTTAAATTTGCCGGGTTTACACACGACAAATTCCAAACTTTGTTATTTTCAGTGTACAAACTAAAAAACACAATCGCACACCTGCAATACTGTAATAGCAAATGTGCTCCAAATAGGTTCGAAAGACAAAAGGGTTTAAACTTTAAAGCTACCCCCAATAGGTTTTGTAACATACTCCACTATTGTCCAGTGACTTCAGTGGTTAAACTCATCCTATTTGATATCATTCTTTTTCGCAAAGTCAAGTAACATCATCTGGCTACTTTTCACATTTAAATTTCTTTTCCCAAGTAATCCAAGGGGTAGTCTGGGTACAATTAGTGCATTCTATGAAAGGCGCCAGAACTGTGAGGCACACTCAGTCATGCATATTTATGAATGTATGTGCACACAAATATGTTGATGTAGTTGTAAAGACCACATATTTTCATACAAATTTTTTATGCAGATGATGGGAAAACGCTCTTTGTTAAACTTTACAACAGACCGACAGTTAAAGTGAATTGAACAACTCACAACACACAACACAATACAAAATTTACAAAATGCAGCTACAACAACAACAACTTCTAGTGTCACTAACAAACCAAAAGTCAACAACAATGCGAGTTTTAATAGAAAAAAAAGGAAGGAACATGAACGTACAACTGTGGCTGCAATTACAAGATGGGTTTTGGTACTTTTTTATTATTTTTTTTCCTAGTATTATTTTGTCGTTTCCTTTGGAGGTCAAAACTTTTGCAGGGCTTCAACCAGCTCAAAAGTATGTTAATTATTGTACTCCATACAAACTGTGTCAATTGGATTCTGAAGTTAGCACTCCATAAGATTCTAAGGACTATTATTGTGCGATGTATGCAGTACGAAGAGGAATAAAAAAATACTACAGAAGTACTAAGAGTTTTGTTGGAAGTTGCACAACTTTTTTTTATTTAGTTTAATGTAAATTTTGTATTAAAAAGTTTAAATGTAACACTAACCAATTTTTTTTTATATGTAAATTAAACAAACCTCTTAATAGTATGTATTTGGTTAAAATAAAAAAAAAAAATTGCTCAGGGTTTAGTCAGCAGTGTGCTAATTTCTTAAGTACATATTGGTAGAATAAATAAGTTCTTATTGTCTTTTGTCAAAGAAAAATGTGGCTTCATTTTGCTAATAGCTTTACGAGTCGGAAAGAACCCAACCAATTGTAGGGGGATGTAAGAAAAGATAAACTCACTGTTTATTGTTGGTGTTTTGTTTAAGCTTTGATATTGTTACAAGTAAGATTTTGAGTGTTTAAAATTCTTATTCGCTTTAGGGTTTTATTTGTATAATGTTTTTAGCTTTTCTTAAATCTTTGGAAAAGGTTTCCTGATGCTCTGGCCTAAGCAACCAGTGAAATGCGCATAGAAGCTAGCTTTCCCTCAACAATAAATTTCAGTGTATTTATCAAATATGAAAAATTGGCAATTTAGCACGTCAAACAAAAATCTTAAAGAAAAAGCTTTACTTTTTATTTTCAAGTTGCCCAGAGGGCTTAAGTGGATTAAGAGTGAGGATCAATTCAAAAGCTAAACTTTATCCTTCATACACGCAGAGAAAAAACATGTTTAAATATGGTCACCTCCAAAAAAAAACATTTTTAAAGAAAATTGTAAACATACACAGAAAAAATTAAAAATTGTCTCTAATCACCAAATTTGTTCCAAATTCATAGAATCAAGCAACCTATTTGTTGATTTTGCACCAATTACCAAAATGATTATATTGATTACTAAAAATTGTAAAAATTGAATATTTTCAATATTTTTTTTTTCAATAAATGATATTTTTAAATTTATGTTAAAAAAAACTTTGCCGTTTCAAACAATGTGTTGATTGATTTCAACAATTTCACAAATTTGAATTACTTGGTTTAAAACGAAATAATTTTTTGTTATTAAGTTAATTTTTTAATTCAAAATTTATTTCAAAACAACTAAAATCTGAATTAAATCAAAATTATGTTTTTAATTTTCATTCAACAAAATAAAAATAATTGATTCAATTATCACATTAATTAAATTTAAATACTTTTTAAATAATTTTTTTGATTGATAAAAAACTACTAATAATTTTTTATGTGTATAATGTTTAATTTGACTATATTATTGTCACCGACAATCCTAATTTGGTTAAATAAGTCCTCCATCAAGAGCCCACAACCATACTATGTTTGTCTCAAAACATCTTATGGTTAAATATGACACTAATTTGTTTTTAAGTTAACAAAAGTATTTTCCTCTTTTTCAAGAGCAACATGCTTTGATTGAAAACCAACCATGATATTTTAAATGTTAAACATATTTTAGTTATTATCAACCACAACATGTTCTTTACAACATGTTTTCTTTAAAAATACTTGTGTTGGATGTGACCGTATTTAAACATGTTTTTTCTCTGCGTATAGTCATCTTTGGTTTTGAGTGAAAGTACTTTTACAAATTTTGGGAGCCGTGTTTAAAATTAAAAACTGAGATATTTCGCGTGCTTGTATTTTTTTAAGTCCTCTAAAAAAATATTATAATGGAACCATCAACTTCAGGAATTTAAGTAACTAATAAAACAAATTTTTGTTTTGATAAATGTTTTTAACAGTGTTTTTTAGCGTTCGGCTCACACACCCAGGAACGATGTGGTTTTAGTGATTGTGTAGACAAACACAACCCTAAATACCGTTCGTAACTATTTTCAAGAACGAGCCCAGCTTTATATAGTGTTCTGTTCATCGTTAAAAAAAAACAGAACAATTGTAGTGATACTGTAGACAAACATTATTTAATGTTCTATAATGTTTCTTTTTTTACATTGATAAAGTAATGAACAGCTTGTGTGTATTGTGTATATGTTTTGTTTGTGTAAAATTATTTTGCTGGCTTTTTTTTTGTGTTTGTAAAAAATGTTTGGTTTTTTTTACCAGCCAAAAGCGACGACCATTAATGGACCGAACCGAACACAATGAAGTTTGAGGTTTTTTTAAAAAAAAACCGAACGCAATTAAATGTTCCCATCTTTTGTTGAGTTGGATAAAAAAAGTTTTATTTTTGTGTTTGAAAGTTGACAAACTGGGAAACGGTTTTTCTGAGTGATTTTCTATACAAACACTATTAGCATTTGTGTTTTCTACAAATTGTTTATACCTAAATAAGAAAGAAAACAAATTTTGGGCAAATCGGATACGTGGGAGCCCAGATAACCCCCGTTGCTAAAACGCAGCGTTGGGCCTTAACGATATAAAAATTAAGCGCATTTGCAAACATTTTAAATTAAAATTTTTTATTCACGTCTTTAGGAAAAAAAAAATTAAAAAAGATATTCATATTCATATACATTTCATTTTTAATTCAATTATGATATGTTCCAAAGCACTTTGGGTGCATTTCTCACGTTTGTAATTGATTGGTCCATTATTTACCATAGGCCCCATATAAAGTCCATTCTCGAAAAACACTTTAGTAGTATAACACCATAACAAATAATTCTATTGTAATAAATTTTGTTCTGTCACAGTTTTATAATGACTAGAAATCACACTGTCAACTTTCGTAAAGATCGGTTCATAATTTACCACAGGTCCAATATAATGCCCACTCCTGAAATATCCTAGCTGTCAGTGGATGGTATCAAATATTTGGCATAGCCGAATTTAGCACTCTTACTGGTTTTTCTTTAATATCCTGGGAGAGGATAATTTCACATTAATTGTTTGATTTTCTCTTATTGTACCTATTGAATAACCCTGGGGGAAATTGTTCCAACAGACTTGTCCTGTGATATGTGAAAATAGAACGAGTTCAAAAAGATAACATCCTGGGATGGATAATTTCACATTACTTGTTCGATTTTCTCTTATTGTACCTATTGAAGAACCCTGGGGGAAATGTGTGTTAATTGTTCCAACAGTTTGGTCCTGGGATTTGTGAAAATAGAACAAGTCCAAAAAGATAGAATTCATGAACAGTGAAATGCGAACTTATCATCTAACTGGTATATTAAGAACAAAAAGGTTAAAAACTAATGAATTACAGTACATTCTTCACCGATGGTGTGACACTTTTTTTTTGGACTTTCTCAAATTTGATTCTTAAATCTAGTTCTGGGGACTTGTTTTATTGACATAATACTACATTGCATCGAAATAATCTAACATTGTTATAACTAACACTAAACACGTTCATTGAGAATAGATGTTAGACTGGTCAAATAGTGCACACAGAAAAAAATCAAGTTAAAAACGTCGAAAACAAGGTTAATTTAAATTTTTCCGGTGGTGATTTTGCTTCATACGGGTTTCATGTTAATTCAACCTGATTTTACAATAACTGCGAACAACATTTTTTTCTTTTGAAATAACTTTAATTCATGTTTATTTAACATTGCAGTAAAGTTAGAGCAAAATGTAATTTATATTGAAATAACAATCGGAATCACGTTGAATGAAAGTTATTTCCAGTTGAAACAACGTGAATTTCATGTAGAATCAAATGGGTTTGAGCGTATTTTAACAGTGTGAAGAAGCTTCAGACAACATTTGCGCATTTATGTAAGAATAATTCAAAACCCTGTAACACATGTTTCACTTATTTTGTATTCTTATTTGTTAACAGAAGCATCAGCAGAATCGCCCGATATGGTCATCATTCTACTTCGAAAACTTAATGTACTATTTAAATAAACAATTTTAATTAAAAGAATACGGGAATTGTCTTCTTTTTATAACATGTTTTAAAAGTGAAAATGAAAAATGTACATAATTAAGTAGGTATGCATGTTAATTTAACAAAATAAACTTTTGATTTTAATACAAAACAGGTTTTTATGGGTTCAATATTGAATCCAGATTTATTTATATTTTAATATTTTTTTTTTTTTTATTTTTTTAACAGTGAATAATATTAAATAAACGTAATTTAAGGTTATTTTGATATTTTTTATTAAAAATTAATATGAAATAATGATAAATTTAAGTAAAGGGCATAATTTTTCTGAAATTTAACATGATTCTCAATCAACATTTTTCCATGTTAATTTTACATGGGTATTTTTTTCTGTGTGTGTCAATTGACCAATGACAACCCCATGTTAAAGTGATATTTCTTATCTTATCACCAAAGACCTATCACGGGACTACTTTGGTGTAAGTTCGCTTTCCTTTAGGAAAATAGCACACTTTGGGCATAAGAAAAAAAAAGGAATTGTCATAGAGAATTTACCTTCTGCGAAATATCCTGCATTTTAAAAATTGAAAATTAGTTTGAAAAAGGTGAAAAAATTATCGAAAATTTCAAAACACATAAATAACAACAACTTATAATTAACATACATACATGTTTTTATTATGCTGTTTTAAATAGCCAGTGATTGTATAAATATGTTTGTATTTAAAAATTGTATGTAATTTGTGTATCGTTCAGGCCCAGTGTTGCGTTTTCGCATCACGGATATATACAATCATAAAAAAAGTCTCAAATGTCTACGATGAATTGATTTTTCAGTAGAAATAATAATGTTCGTACGTTAGCTATCTCCTTCAGAAGTTTCAGACAGGTATATTATATATTACTTTATTTTTTTTAACTTTTTTCAAAAGTACCCAAAAAACAGGAAAAATTCAAAATTTAAATTAAAAATTTTTATAAATAAAACTTATTATCATACATAAGTTTTATTTATAAAAATTTTTAATTTAAATTTTGAATTTTTCCTGTTTTTTGGGTACTTTTGAAAAAAGTTAAAAAAAAATAATAAATCCAAAAACAGGTCGATTAGATATTAAGTTAAATTTTATTTCACTGTGCTTTATAACAATATCACGTAACAACAAAATGCCTGAGGGGAGGTTTAAGTGAACGTTGCGAAAACGCAACGCAGGGCCTTAATGGGTTAATAAAGTTAGTCTAAGATCAACCATTAACGTGTTTCATTGTTCGCTCTACGTTCGCTTTTACAAATATTACAATTGTACAAGAACTTAAGTTGCTAAAAGCATATGCTGAAAGCGGCGGTATATGTAAAAAACAAAAAGTGATGTATTTTGGGGCGTGCTAAAGAAGTAAAAAAACAGCTTGTCATATTGGCAATGAGAGGTGATTTTGAGTTGTGAATATTTAGACGAAATTTGCTCATAAAGTGATGGCTATCATATCAAATTGTGACTCTTTGATCAAAACTATGTTTGGAATTATTTTTAAAGTCACCTAACACTAAATAAATGGCAAAATGAAAAATATTAAAAAAAAAAAATAATAAATAAGCTTTACAATGTTTTTATTATAATTGAAATTTGTATATTAAAATTGTATTTCAGGTCTCAGAAGACAAATTAAAATAGACATTCATTCCATTAACAACGTACACAATAATATTTGGTTTTCAAAATTCATTAAACTAATTGCATAGTGAGTTTTTATAATAAGGTTCATAGAAGTTTTTTGGAACACGTTTTTTATCGAATAGTTCCTTAACGTCTCGTTGCTTTATTACTGATAACCAGGGAAACCAGAAATATGCTCTAAAAAAGGCGTTTTATGCGCATTAAATATGCAAAATATGCCCTGAAAACTGTTAAAAATATACCCCAAAAAATTTAAAATTGCTAGTTTAAAAACAAAATATTCAACGATTTATTAACAGTTCCATTTAATAAAAGCAATCCTAAAATTATAACAGTTCCATTTAATAAAAGCAATCCTAAAATTATAATCAGTAAAGCCTAAACACTATTAGTATTAACAGGCGAATTTAGATTTTTGTTGCGAATTCAGTCTAAATACCAACATAATAAGATGGTTAACGGACACAAAGAGTCGTATTTGGAAAGAGGTTTTTATGGGGAATATGTGAAATTGTAGAACGATTCTCACTATTTACATAGACTTTGTCGTTAGTACAATTAAAATGTATTTACCAAATTTCATCAAATTATCTACAAGATTGCAATTTGTACTTTGCGCACAAAATTAACATGGACAGGCAACCAGCCAGACGGATGGTTATCGTTAGATCACTTTAAAAAGTGTTGGAGAAATTGAAGCAACACTTTGGGTTACAGATAGATATTTAAAACCAAATATGCCTTAAAAAGACAAAATATGCGCAGCAAACGGTAAAATATGAAAAAATATGCACTAACAAATCGATGCCAAAATTCATAAAAAGCTCTAAAACGGATAAATATATTGTTTCTACCTTCATTGGTCGCACAAGGAAAAGCGTGCAATTGCATATTTATTGTTTCCCTGCTGATAACCTTTCCGAATAAAGTAAGCATAAATTTGAAATAATAATGTTAAAAACAAGTTAAGTGTAAAGGCTCAGTTAGGCGAACGTTGCTGTACCGTATCTGTACTGTATCAATCAGCTGTTCGCTTTTTGTGATATGAAAACCAATACAAAAGCTTACCGAAATGCAATGTACCGTAGTTGCAACGTACCAATCTGTATAAAATAGAATTTCATGCCGTTGTTACGTGACATTTGTAAGACAGTGATGGGCGGCTTGTATGTTACATTGAATGCGGGTAATTTTGCTCTTTTTTTTGGTACTTTTTCCTGTATATCTCTGTGGAATTGCGACAAAACAACTTACAATACAACATATTTCGATATATACAAAAATACATATGTTTAGATGTTTAAAATAAACAAATGCATATACACATACAATGAAAAAGGGAAACATATAAAAGACTTTAAATGGTATCAAAACCTTGTTTGGTGTATGCACATTTACAATATGTGTATGCTAAAAATGTATATATGCTAAAATACAAATTTATTTATTGTAAATCTATAATATAAATATTAAATTATTAACATTTTTTACATACACAAAATACTGTTTTAATACCATTTAATCACGTGGTACCTTTTCTGCACAACGGTCACCATTTGAACATTTCTGATTCTCATCACTGTTTGTTTCGTTTTATGTATACTATTGCTTTTTGTTTATGTATGGGAAAAATATGACACGTTTTTAAACGTTCTATAAGTGCACCAACGTGCTTTCAGTACCGGTGCGTTACATTACGGGTACAGCAACGTTCGCCTAACTGAGCCTTTAACCTTTACTTAAGCACAATCCCATATTTTAAGAGGGGTAGAGATTGGCTTTTTATTATACACAAATATTTTTGAAAGTAATTTCTTTAAAGGATACAAATATATATTGAAAGTATCTAATTACACTGGTCTACAAATTTGGAAGAAAAATTAACTGCAGAAACGAAGCATTTTTTTAACTAGTCTGGGAGCGCTAAATCGAATCGGGCATAAAAATTGGCCTATCACACTAAACTACAATTTCACAATTATTTTTTTGACAGAAGCCCACATTCATTCTAAGTCTTTATAATAGTAGCGTTTAAGCATGTCAGGGAGATCGTGTGCTATTGATTTAAGCTATTAATGCTTTGTATGTGGTAAATATTTGGTTGAAAGAAAGGATATGCAATACCAGTATCATTAAAATATGAATTTTTACATTATTTTGGTTCTGCAGTCAGAAATTTCGACAAAACGTAGACATCGACTATGTTTTGCATTTTCTTTATTCGCGGTTAGCGACTTGTATTTTTTTAAGTCCTCTAAAAAAATATTATAATGGAACCATCAACTTCAGGAATTTAAGTAACTAATAAAACAAATTTTTGTTTTGATAAATGTTTTTAACAGTGTTTTTTAGCGTTCGGCTCACACACCCAGGAACGATGTGGTTTTAGTGATTGTGTAGACAAACACAACCCTAAATACCGTTCGTAACTATTTTCAAGAACGAGCCCAGCTTTATATAGTGTTCTGTTCATCGTTAAAAAAAACAGAACAATTGTAGTGATACTGTAGACAAACATTATTTAATGTTCTATAATGTTTCTTTTTTTACATTGATAAAGTAATGAACAGCTTGTGTGTATTGTGTATATTTTTTGTTTGTGTAAAATTATTTTGCTGGCTTTTTTTTTGTGTTTGTAAAAAATGTTTGGTTTTTTTTACCAGCCAAAAGCGACGACCATTAATGGACCGAACCGAACACAATGAAGTTTGAGGTTTTTTTAAAAAAAAACCGAACGCAATTAAATGTTCCCATCTTTTGTTGAGTTGGATAAAAAAAGTTTTATTTTTGTGTTTGAAAGTTGACAAACTGGGAAACGGTTTTTCTGAGTGATTTTCTATACAAACACTATTAGCATTTGTGTTTTCTACAAATTGTTTATACCTAAATAAGAAAGAAAACAAATTTTGGGCAAATCGGATACGTGGGAGCCCAGATAACCCCCGTTGCTAAAACGCAGCGTTGGGCCTTAACGATATAAAAATTAAGCGCATTTGCAAACATTTTAAATTAAAATTTTTTATTCACGTCTTTAGGAAAAAAAAAATTAAAAAAGATATTCATATTCATATACATTTCATTTTTAATTCAATTATGATATGTTCCAAAGCACTTTGGGTGCATTTCTCACGTTTGTAATTGATTGGTCCATTATTTACCATAGGCCCCATATAAAGTCCATTCTCGAAAAACACTTTAGTAGTATAACACCATAACAAATAATTCTATTGTAATAAATTTTGTTCTGTCACAGTTTTATAATGACTAGAAATCACACTGTCAACTTTCGTAAAGATCGGTTCATAATTTACCACAGGTCCAATATAATGCCCACTCCTGAAATATCCTAGCTGTCAGTGGATGGTATCAAATATTTGGCATAGCCGAATTTAGCACTCTTACTGGTTTTTCTTTAATATCCTGGGAGAGGATAATTTCACATTAATTGTTTGATTTTCTCTTATTGTACCTATTGAATAACCCTGGGGGAAATTGTTCCAACAGACTTGTCCTGTGATATGTGAAAATAGAACGAGTTCAAAAAGATAACATCCTGGGATGGATAATTTCACATTACTTGTTCGATTTTCTCTTATTGTACCTATTGAAGAACCCTGGGGGAAATTTGTGTTAATTGTTCCAACAGTTTGGTCCTGGGATTTGTGAAAATAGAACAAGTCCAAAAAGATAGAATTCATGAACAGTGAAATGCGAACTTATCATCTAACTGGTATATTAAGAACAAAAAGGTTAAAAACTAATGAATTACAGTACATTCTTCACCGATGGTGTGACACTTTTTTTTGGACTTTCTCAAATTTGATTCTTAAATCTAGTTCTGGGGACTTGTTTTATTGACATAATACTACATTGCATCGAAATAATCTAACATTGTTATAACTAACACTAAACACGTTCATTGAGAATAGATGTTAGACTGGTCAAATAGTGCACACAGAAAAAAATCAAGTTAAAAACGTCGAAAACAAGGTTAATTTAAATTTTTCCGGTGGTGATTTTGCTTCATACGGGTTTCATGTTAATTCAACCTGATTTTACAATAACTGCGAACAACATTTTTTTCTTTTGAAATAACTTTAATTCATGTTTATTTAACATTGCAGTAAAGTTAGAGCAAAATGTAATTTATATTGAAATAACAATCGGAATCACGTTGAATGAAAGTTATTTCCAGTTGAAACAACGTGAATTTCATGTAGAATCAAATGGGTTTGAGCGTATTTTAACAGTGTGAAGAAGCTTCAGACAACATTTGCGCATTTATGTAAGAATAATTCAAAACCCTGTAACACATGTTTCACTTATTTTGTATTCTTATTTGTTAACAGAAGCATCAGCAGAATCGCCCGATATGGTCATCATTCTACTTCGAAAACTTAATGTACTATTTAAATAAACAATTTTAATTAAAAGAATACGGGAATTGTCTTCTTTTTATAACATGTTTTAAAAGTGAAAATAAAAAATGTACATAATTAAGTAGGTATGCATGTTAATTTAACAAAATAAACTTTTGATTTTAATACAAAACAGGTTTTTATGGGTTCAATATTGAATCCAGATTTATTTATATTTTAATATTTTTTTTTTTTTTATTTTTTTAACAGTGAATAATATTAAATAAACGTAATTTAAGGTTATTTTGATATTTTTTATTAAAAATTAATATGAAATAATGATAAATTTAAGTAAAGGGCATAATTTTTCTGAAATTTAACATGATTCTCAATCAACATTTTTCCATGTTAATTTTACATGGGTATTTTTTTCTGTGTGTGTCAATTGACCAATGACAACCCCATGTTAAAGTGATATTTCTTATCTTATCACCAAAGACCTATCACGGGACTACTTTGGTGTAAGTTCGCTTTCCTTTAGGAAAATAGCACACTTTGGACATAAGAAAAAAAAAGGAATTGTCATAGAGAATTTACCTTCTGCGAAATATCCTGCATTTTAAAAATTGAAAATTAGTTTGAAAAAGGTGAAAAAATTATCGAAAATTTCAAAACACATAAATAACAACAACTTATAATTAACATACATACATGTTTTTAATTTGCTGTTTTAAATAGCCAGTGATTGTATAAATATGTTTGTATTTAAAAATTGTATGTAATTTGTATATCGTTCAGGCCCAGTGTTGCGTTTTCGCATCACGGATATATACAATCATAAAAAAAGTCTCAAATGTCTACGATGATTGGATTTTTCAGTAGAAATAATAATGTTCGTACGTTAGCTATCTCCTTCAGAAGTTTCAGACAGGTATATTATATATTACTTTATTTTTTTTAACTTTTTTCAAAAGTACCCAAAAAACAGGAAAAATTCAAAATTTAAATTAAAAATTTTTATAAATAAAACTTATTATCATACATAAGTTTTATTTATAAAAATTTTTAATTTAAATTTTGAATTTTTCCTGTTTTTTGGGTACTTTTGAAAAAAGTTAAAAAAAAATAATAAATCCAAAAACAGGTCGATTAGATATTAAGTTAAATTTTATTTCACTGTGCTTTATAACAATATCACGTAACAACAAAATGCCTGAGGGGAGGTTTAAGTGAACGTTGCGAAAACGCAACGCAGGGCCTTAATGGGTTAATAAAGTTAGTCTAAGATCAACCATTAACGTGTTTCATTGTTCGCTCTACGTTCGCTTTTACAAATATTACAATTGTACAAGAACTTAAGTTGCTAAAAGCATATGCTGAAAGCGGCGGTATATGTAAAAAACAAAAAGTGATGTATTTTGGGGCGTGCTAAAGAAGTAAAAAAACAGCTTGTCATATTGGCAATGAGAGGTGATTTTGAGTTGTGAATATTTAGACGAAATTTGCTCATAAAGTGATGGCTATCATATCAAATTGTGACTCTTTGATCAAAACTATGTTTGGAATTATTTTTAAAGTCACCTAACACTAAATAAATGGCAAAATGAAAAATATTAAAAAAAAAAAATAATAAATAAGCTTTACAATGTTTTTATTATAATTGAAATTTGTATATTAAAATTGTATTTCAGGTCTCAGAAGACAAATTAAAATAGACATTCATTCCATTAACAACGTACACAATAATATTTGGTTTTCAAAATTCATTAAACTAATTGCATAGTGAGTTTTTATAATAAGGTTCATAGAAGTTTTTTGGAACACGTTTTTTATCGAATAGTTCCTTAACGTCTCGTTGCTTTATTACTGATAACCAGGGAAACCAGAAATATGCTCTAAAAAAGGCGTTTTATGCGCATTAAATATGCAAAATATGCCCTGAAAACTGTTAAAAATATACCCCAAAAAATTTAAAATTGCTAGTTTAAAAACAAAATATTCAACGATTTATTAACAGTTCCATTTAATAAAAGCAATCCTAAAATTATAACAGTTCCATTTAATAAAAGCAATCCTAAAATTATAATCAGTAAAGCCTAAACACTATTAGTATTAACAGGCGAATTTAGATTTTTGTTGCGAATTCAGTCTAAATACCAACATAATAAGATGGTTAACGGACACAAAGAGTCGTATTTGGAAAGAGGTTTTTATGGGGAATATGTGAAATTGTAGAACGATTCTCACTATTTACATAGACTTTGTCGTTAGTACAATTAAAATGTATTTACCAAATTTCATCAAATTATCTACAAGATTGCAATTTGTACTTTGCGCACAAAATTAACATGGACAGGCAACCAGCCAGACGGATGGTTATCGTTAGATCACTTTAAAAAGTGTTGGAGAAATTGAAGCAACACTTTGGGTTACAGATAGATATTTAAAACCAAATATGCCTTAAAAAGACAAAATATGCGCAGCAAACGGTAAAATATGAAAAAATATGCACTAACAAATCGATGCCAAAATTCATAAAAAGCTCTAAAACGGATAAATATATTGTTTCTACCTTCATTGGTCGCACAAGGAAAAGCGTGCAATTGCATATTTATTGTTTCCCTGCTGATAACCTTTCCGAATAAAGTAAGCATAAATTTGAAATAATAATGTTAAAAACAAGTTAAGTGTAAAGGCTCAGTTAGGCGAACGTTGCTGTACCGTATCTGTACTGTATCAATCAGCTGTTCGCTTTTTGTGATATGAAAACCAATACAAAAGCTTACCGAAATGCAATGTACCGTAGTTGCAACGTACCAATCTGTATAAAATAGAATTTCATGCCGTTGTTACGTGACATTTGTAAGACAGTGATGGGCGGCTTGTATGTTACATTGAATGCGGGTAATTTTGCTCTTTTTTTTGGTACTTTTTCCTGTATATCTCTGTGGAATTGCGACAAAACAACTTACAATACAACATATTTCGATATATACAAAAATACATATGTTTAGATGTTTAAAATAAACAAATGCATATACACATACAATGAAAAAGGGAAACATATAAAAGACTTTAAATGGTATCAAAACCTTGTTTGGTGTATGCACATTTACAATATGTGTATGCTAAAAATGTATATATGCTAAAATACAAATTTATTTATTGTAAATCTATAATATAAATATTAAATTATTAACATTTTTTACATACACAAAATACTGTTTTAATACCATTTAATCACGTGGTACCTTTTCTGCACAACGGTCACCATTTGAACATTTCTGATTCTCATCACTGTTTGTTTCGTTTTATGTATACTATTGCTTTTTGTTTATGTATGGGAAAAATATGACACGTTTTTAAACGTTCTATAAGTGCACCAACGTGCTTTCAGTACCGGTGCGTTACATTACGGGTACAGCAACGTTCGCCTAACTGAGCCTTTAACCTTTACTTAAGCACAATCCCATATTTTAAGAGGGGTAGAGATTGGCTTTTTATTATACACAAATATTTTTGAAAGTAATTTCTTTAAAGGATACAAATATATATTGAAAGTATCTAATTACACTGGTCTACAAATTTGGAAGAAAAATTAACTGCAGAAACGAAGCATTTTTTTAACTAGTCTGGGAGCGCTAAATCGAATCGGGCATAAAAATTGGCCTATCACACTAAACTACAATTTCACAATTATTTTTTTGACAGAAGCCCACATTCATTCTAAGTCTTTATAATAGTAGCGTTTAAGCATGTCAGGGAGATCGTGTGCTATTGATTTAAGCTATTAATGCTTTGTATGTGGTAAATATTTGGTTGAAAGAAAGGATATGCAATACCAGTATCATTAAAATATGAATTTTTACATTATTTTGGTTCTGCAGTCAGAAATTTCGACTATTGTTGGACTCTAATACGTGAAACCGAAGCAACAAAATACAAACAACGTTCAAATAACGCCATTCACTTTGGAAAATTTATTGATTTTTAAATAAACTAATGATTTTGTATGTAAAAAACGAGTAAAAACATTTTTTGTATCTCGAAAACCCGACGTGATGGAGGTTGCTCCAGTCTAAAACCTTGATGGTTTGTGTTATTATGCCAACACCACAATAGTGGAGAGGGTATTATGCATTTGTGCACCTTAAAATAACGTTCGTAGACCAAAGTATACCGATCTAATCAGAATCACTTTCTGAAACGAATTAACGATGTCCGTCGATGCAAGCCAAAGAAGCTGTTTCCGGGTTTTTGAACCCACTATCAAACCAATTTTAATGAAATTTAAAACATAGATAGATACATTTTTTATGGACACAAAAGCTTTGCATTTTTTGACAAATAGAAAAACGAGGGGAGTAGGGGGCAATCTCTGCCTTTGTGACTTTATCTAAAAGATTTTCATGATAGATCTTTTTCATAAAGCCATACACTCTAGGAATAGGCAAAAAATATCGATATATCAAAATATCGATATTTTTAAAAAGAATAATCGATATATATCGCCGATATTTAAAATACCGATACATCGATGTATCGATATTGAAATACGACTATCGAATTCGATATTTCTTAAAGTCAGTTTTCATTAAATACTTAAAATTTTAGACGTTTTTCAAACAATATGCGTTTTTTAAGAATTGTCATCACTGCATGCATCATATGTTTTTTATAACTGGTATGAAGATCTATAACTAACAGTCTACAACTGACATGATTTGCTGTTTGACATAATGTTATAAAAGGGTTGTTAAAACATTTGCATTAACAACCGTGTTGTAACATGAGAAAACCTCTAACATGATGAGTCTATACTTAACACTAACGTCATATTAGTGTTAATGTTAAGCATTTCATGTCAGTTGTAGACTGCATGTAAAGATTAGCATTTTAAGAAGAATTAAGAAAAAAGTGGGCTTTGCAGACATTGCAGATTTCCAATTAAAACAGTTAAGTCAAACGAACTTGCAAAGATTTATTTTATGCGGTTGTGGAACAATTATAAGATTTGTGCATATATTTATATATATATATATATTACATTTTTTAATTTGGTAATAGTTTCAGCAAAATACGTTCGATATATCGATATTTTTGAAATAATATATATCGATACTCTTAAAAAATATCGTTTCGATATATATCGATATATTTTTTCAATTGGCCCATCCCTAATACACTGTGTTGTAGGGCATCACATGGTCGGGCTTAACCAACCAACTTTCATACTTGTTTTTTTGTTTTCCAAAACAATTGAGGAAGGAGCTTCATTACAAAACGGAACAATTCCACTTTTACAGTTTTTAAATAAATAACTAAAAAAAAAAAATAATGTAAGCCAGTACGATGTATACACGTGTGTGAAATTGTTGCGTTTTGCTCCAATTCAAATTAAATAAATTCGTTAAAAAAATGACTATATGGATTTTAGTATGTACAATATTATTTAGGTAAAAAAGCATTAAACTTAAAAAGTGGAATTGTTGCGTTTTGTTAAGAACCTTCTCAATTGTCGTAAAAGAAAATTAAATCTAAATTTTTAGCATTTTTTGCCTTTTGTACTAACATTTTAACATATCAAAGTACGCAGGTCCAAATTTCATAACTACCGCGCTTGCCTTTAAATTCAGTCGAAAAAAAGCAGAGTTGGACAAAATCGTTCCTTTTGTGGAATCGTTCCGACCGATCCGAAACATCATAGGAACTAGGTCGTTACTTTCTTTCATCGTTCCTGTTATTTACTTTGAACAATGAATGAAAGAGGAGCGCGAAAACTTCTCTGTCGTTCGTAAAAACGTCAACAAGCAAATATTTATTATAGTTTGTTTTCATTTTAAGGCGTAACAACTACATAAATAAGAATTAAGTATTTTTTAAAATGTTTGTAAATATTAATAACTAATTCAATATTTTCCAAAAATGTTTTAAGAATTTCGTAAATTTGTACCTGTTTTAATCTGCGCCGTTGCTGGTGGTAAATGAGTGTTATATTGCTTTGGATCACATTAGTACTTGATAAAATTAAAAATTTTTTCTATGGCACGATATAGGTACACAAAAGTCGGCACATGTGATGATCCAACGGATTGCAATTGCGGAAGGAGGAACGATAAAAATGGAACTATTGAAAAAGTCCGCTCCGTTCCTTTAAGGGAATCGCTCAATGGAACTAGGTCGTTCCGGAACGACATCTTTGGCGCTGAGGTCGCTTACAATAACTTTGTAACAATTTATTTAACTTTTGTAGTCAAAAGAAGATGTAAAGCGTATTGGCAATGGTACACCAACATAGTTTTTTTTCTTGTGCCATAATTTTATGTTCGGCAAAGCTGCATTTTGAAAACACTCCCATTGATCTTTTCTGAAAAATATTTTAAAGAACGAACATTGTCATAGTGGTATAAAATATATTCATTATCTTCAACTAGTTTTAGAAAGAACATGTTCGCTCTCACAAGGATATCTGAAACCAGCGTGGCCGTTGTGACTCTAAAGTGGTATATTGGCCATTTTCAGAGGATCTGCCACTCTGTGTGCCTTCTATTATAATGTAATTTTTTTGTATCATTTGAAATCTGTTTATGGTACTTTTTGACCCTTTTCAAAATAATGTCAAGAAATTGTATTAAGAATAAATAAAAAACGCTTTTAAGATTTTTAGATCCAGGATAATTAAAGATAAACATTTTTTTTAAATTGTTTCCGAATTTAAACACATCAGTGTCGAAATTTCTTGGCTAAAGCCTCTATATTCAAGAAATTTCAATATTAAAAATAAACAAGTTAGCGTGCTATATTCGGCTGTGCCGAATCTTTGATACCCTCCACCGACAGTTCAAATGTTTAAGAAGTAATATCTGTATGATGTTATTATTATCTCAAACTGTGGCGATTTGTTATTAATTATGGTTTTAGGCGACTAAACTTTTTCCGGTAGTAGGGTTTATATGGGGCCTAGGGTAGGCTTGCCATTTCTATTTTGAGAAAAAGAGGACGCCAGCATAAAAAATGTAGGACATTTGCTTGAAAAAAGAGGACACTTTCTAAACAACCTAATTTTAATAAAAATAACGACGGCATAAAAATTAACAACCAAAATTTGTTTTTACACAAAAACTTAATTTGGGTAACTCCATGTTAAATCGACCTAGAGTCGGACTTGACCCCTTTCGATTTGAACATGGTAAATTTTCGAGACGCAGCAAGACTTTCGAGCATTTCAGAATGGCAGATACGATGGACGCATCTGTCAAGGGTCGATGGACGCATAGGTTAATTCCAAAAATAGACGTATGGGAAAATAGAAAACACGGTGATTTGAACTACCATCTTACGCAATTCTTGTGTGGACACGGCTGTTTCAAGTCGTACCTGTATTGCTTTAAACACGACAGGGACCCGTTTTGCGCGGCCTGTGCTGGTGACGTAATTGAGGATCCTGAACACGTGTTTTTCACCTGTCCAAGATTCAGCAGTGAAAGGGCGAACCTGGAGCATTCGATAGGGAGCAGAATCAGCGTGGAGAACATAATTGGGATCATGTTGTCCTCTCTGGATAACTGGGAGCATGTGTGCGACTATGTGAAGCTGGTAATGATAGAGCTTCGTAGGCTGGAGGAGATACGAAGAAGAATATAGCAAAGTGGTGCGGATGGCGACAATGCGAGCTTAGTTCTGAACCTCCTATCATGATTAATGAAGGGGGACGTAAGAATGAAACAACGCGACTGAGGTGCTGATGCAGATAAACTTCCCGCCCTGATGGAGTACTGACGTGGTTTCGGGGTGGTGTTGGTGAAGATATCGTGGGGCCACTAGATGATAGTGCGCTATCACTACGTCCAAAAAAAAAAAAAAAAAAAAAAGCATACCTTCATACATACATTCATACATACATACATACATACCCAGCGGGAAAACTCAGAAGACCTTCTTACTTAAGGCCTTTTTAAAGCCCTGCATAAAAATTTTTTTGATTTAATTACTATTCTTAAGTAACTGCAAAAGAAGGCCTCATAGAAGGCTTCCACACTCGCTTCTATGAGAAGCGAGAAAAGAAGAAGTAAAAGTTTTTGTTTTGTTTTTATCGCCTAAACCAAAAGAATTCAGATCCCGTTATAAAAACAAAGTAACAAAGTAGGTACATATTAAAATACAAAATAAAAACAATAATGTAAATCATTTAGTTGAGTTTTGTTCATTAAGGAAGATAGACACTTGTGCTTAAAAGTTTCATTTTATTATAAACTTTTATTTGCAATCAATTTTACAATATTTAGCAAATTTAAATTTTTCAATAAAAAAATAGGTATCACATGTTTTATTAAACTACAATAAGTTTAATAAAAATATAAACATACGTTTGTAAAAAAGGTTTACATATTCAAAAGGTTAAGTGTTGTTTCATTTTCTATATTGGAGATCTAATATGTACATGAAATCTTTTCAGTCTTCTAATTTCATTTGTAAGGAAATATTCCTTAATGTTTTAGACTGATAGCCCTTCAATATGACCTTTAATCAAAGGCACTTGTAGAAGGATGGTCTGAAAGACCTTTTAAGAGCCATTAATTGAAAGGCCTTTTAACATACCTTTCTTAAATACCCTTCATGATAACCTTTTTTCTTAGGCCTTTTGACAGTCATTCTCTGGAAAGCCTTCTAAGAGCCATTTATTTGAATGCCTTTAAGAAGCCCTGGCGAAAGAAAGGAAAGCGCAAGGCCTTCTCCGCAATGACAACGCGTGTAAAAAAGATATGAGTACGGAATGGAGCGAGAAGGCCTTGTTTATCCAAAAGAAGGGGTACAGAGGCCTTCTAGAAGGCCTCCGTACTCCTTCTTTTTCCCGCTGGGTACATACATACATACATACATACATACATACATACATACATACATACATACATACATACATACATACATACATACATACATACATACATACATACATACATACATACATACATACATACATACATACATACATACATACATACATACATACATACATACATACATACATACATACATACATACATACATACATACATACATACATACAAACATACATACATACATACATACATACATACATACATACATACATAGATTAAAGAAAAATGGCAATCAATGGTCTTAGAAAACTCCACACTAGTACTCTGAAGGACATGACTTGCCTCTTAGTACTTTAACTGTCAACTGTCAAACTTGATTTAAAAATAAATTAACATGTTCATTTTAGCAACGTTTGAAAAGAAAACCAGAAATAAAGTTAAACATAATTAACATCGTTGCTTTGATGTACTTGTGTGTGTATTATGTATCTGTTTGTAGAACAGAACAAGATAAAAAGAAATCAAAAATTAGAAATTGTGGGACATTCCATCAGAAGAGTAAGGCATAATTAAAAGGTGTCACTTAAAGGACGTTTCAACAAAACGGTACAAGACAACACAAAAATATTCAGACACGTACAACAATTACGAATCGTTAGCAGCGTTTTCACTTAATAATATGTCAGACATAAATATTTAAATGTTTTACCCCACAAATATTTACACACACTAACACACACACATACATACATAAGCAAAGAAAAGAAATGATAAATAAACCCAACTGAAATAAAATGAAAATAACGCAACTGTTTAAAGCGGAACGAAACCGAACCGAAAGATGTGTAATTACGGTTAAATATTAAACGGTATTTTAAATGTTTGTTTTCTCGTGTGATTGCGTACAAATGTGAGTGTGTGGGTATATTTTGGGGTTATTTTATTTATTAGAGTATTTTAAATTCAGCTTATTCAACAACGTCTATATTCAAAGTTATTAATATGTGTGGTTTTAAGGTTTAAATGTTAATACATACACACACATTTATATACCTTTCTATACATACATGTGTATCTATATTTTTATATAACTCATTACACGTGTATTGTATTGCTTAATATATTTATTACAATTAAAATCAATTTACGTTGAATTAATAGTAATTTCCATGAATAAATAAATAATCATAAGCAGGAATATTAAAACATGTAGTTGGATACAAATAAATTCATGTGTAGAAAATCACAATGACTACTTGTAAATAGGATTCTTTTTATCTTGACTCCCGTCCCGGCATTTTCTGTGAAATTGAATTGTTTTTTTATTCCTGAATTTTTTTTTTTTTTTTTTTTGTAATAGATATAAACAAAATGAGGGAGTGATTAGTTTTCCTTACTGAAATATTCTACCAAAAATTAGTTAGTTGCATTTTTTATACCCTTCACCATAATTAGTTGTGAAGAGTGTATATTAAGTTTGTCATTCCGTGTGAAAATTTGTTATTATTCATCTCAGACCCCATAAAGTATATATATTCTAGGTCCCTGAGTGATTCTAAGTCGATTTAGCCATGTCCGTATATCTGTCCGTCTGTTTAAAACACGCTCACTTTCGAACAACTCAAAAGAAATGAACACACTTGGTGGCAAACTGCTTGTAGTTACCCTAAGTAGTTTGGGATTGAAATTCAGCAAAATCGGTGTAGGACCAGAGCTATGAATCAAAATGTGGAACCACCACCTAAAAAAATTTATAATTTTGTTACAAAAAATAACATTATTGGTGGAACAAGGCACGGAATGAGATAAGATTTTGCAAAAATTGGTTTTTTTCGACTGGAAATCACGCTGTTGTTAAATTTCGTGAAGATCCGTCCATAATTTACCCTAAGCCCCATATAAACACTACTCCCGGAAAACAGCTTAGTACGCCTAAAACCGTAAAAAATAACGCTATCGTAACAAAATTTGGTACGTCACAGTTTTATAGGACTAGAAATGACGCTGTGAAATTTCGTGATGATCGGTCCATAATTTACCTTAGGCCCCATATAAACCCTACTACCGGAAAAACGTTAAGTAGGCCTAAAACCGTAAAAAATAATGATATCATAACAAAATTCGGTTAGTCCCAGTTTCATAGGACTAGAAATTACACTGTGAAATTTCGTGAAGATCGGTACATAATTTACCCTAGGCCCAATATAAACCCTACTCCCGGAAAACAATTTAATACGCTTAAAACCAATTTTAATGCTGTTGTCTGTTTTTAAAAAGATAATAATAATAAATAGACATCATTCGATATTACTCCTTAAACATTCGAACTGTCGGTGGAGGGTATCAAAGATTCGGCCAAGCCGAATATAGCACTCTAACTTGTTTACAAATAAAATTGTGATTTTTATTGAACTCTTGGTTTTTAATTGAAGTTTTTGATATTTTAATCAGGCTTAAGTGCATCAAATTTGTTATTAAATTTGTTTTAGTGAAGGAAGGAATTTACCACATGAAATGAACTAAAAATGTTTGATAATTTTTTCTTGACTGAACACGGGATTAAAAACGGGTCGAATTTACTAGTTTCGCGAACAACCACATTCTCATCATCGGAATTCCTTGCCGTTTCACCTTTTGCACCACAGCGGCGCCTGTCAGTCTATAGTCAAACATCCATCTTTAAACAATTGTAATGGTGGATCGAAATTTGCTTTAATTGATTATTAATTTTCAATTTAATTTACATGTTTTTTCTTTACTTCTATTTTATGTACTTTGTCTTGACAAAAGTCTTTTTTCGTTGACCTTTCTTTGTACAACATGAAAATTATCAAAAACTTCTAAGTCATTTCATTTCCTTTACTAAAATTTATTTAAAGAAAATTAAATTTGATGAACAAAAGCCTGATTAAAATATCAAAAACGTCAATTAAAAAGCAACAGTTCAATGAAAAATCACACTTGCTATCTAATGAAAATTATTTTGTTGAATTTGTGTTTTGCTTGCAATATTTTTCAAATGAAACCAAAAATTAAAGCAACAGAATCTTTAATTCTATAAATAATATGTGCTGCATCGAATAAATCTAGGTTGGAGTCGAATCAAAAAATTACCGCCCATTATACGCTAAATGCAATTTAACTACAAAACCAAAACTCTTTTCAGCTGTGGTAAATGCGAAAAAGCAATTTGCCTGCAACGTGGTAAAGAAATTCAAATCTCCCTTTGCGTTGACTATCATGGAGAATAAAATAATGAAATTATAAAATTATATAGTAAAGTTTTTAAGCTATTCTAATTGTAGTCTGGACAGACCATGGGGATAACTAAGTGGTAAAAAGTTATCGGCAATCTATGGGTTAAGTACTATCTAAATATGTATACAAAGTTTTACCGTTACTGACTGACTGACGCCTGAAGCTAAAAAGTTGCTGTTTGGACCGGAGGTTGGTCTTTTGCCAAACTCGAATGTTAAGTGGTAAAAACGTTTAAATTCGCTAACTTTAGGTGTGATCCCGTACTCAGCGTTGGGAGCCCGCCGGATCCCATTCTTATTGAAAACTGTTTCCGTACTCAAAATTTGGTAAAGTGAGAGAGCTTTTAAGAGAAAAATAGTTGCCTTCTTCTTGCATGAAGTAGCCCGGACTTTTTCTTTGGGCTGGTTGGAAAAGTTGTTAAACAATCAGCCTTTTCAAAAAAAAAAAAAAACAATGAAAAACTACAAACAAGTACTACCAAAAGAATTAAAAATGAAAATATTATAAAAAAATAAACAATGTTAAAAAATGTAAGTACGGCTTGAATTTTCCTTTATGCATGCTAATATGTCATTTATGTATTAATTTTAACGCTTTCATAGTAACGTTTCCTATTGTGGTAGAAATTTCGTTTTTATTGTTCCAGTACTTTTGTACATTTTTTGTAGATTGAAAACTGTTTCCGTACTCAAAGTTTGGTAAAGTGAGAGAGCTTTTAAGAGAAAAATAGTCGCCTTCTTCTTGCATGAAGTAGCCCGTACTTTTTCTTTGGAGTGGTTGGAAAAGTTATTAAACAATCAGCCTTTTCAAAAAAAAAAAAAAAAAACAATGAAAAACTGCAAACAAGTACTACCAAAAGAATTAAAAATGAAAATATTATAAAAAAATAAACAATGTTAAAAAATGTAAGTACGGCTTGAATTTTCCTTTATGCATGCTAATATGTCATTTATGTATTAATTTTAACGCTTTCATAGTAACGTTTCCTATTGTGGTAGAAATTTCGTTTTTATTGTTCCAGTACTTTTGTACATTTTTGTCTATTAGTGAGAGAAATATTTGTTAACTCTCATTTTACCGAACTTTACCCAAAAAGTTCGGGATCGCACCTCTTATATCCCCTAAGCTTAAAGAGATACAAAAAAAATTAATACTTATCGTTGCTCAATATTTAGTATTGTGGTTTTGTTGAACTGTTTATAGTTTCTAATCCAAATTTTACTAGGCTTCAGCCTTTTATCATATTTCATTTTCATTGAATTATTTTTATGAAGAAAGGAATTTTACAACATGAAATTAATAAAAATTTATTGATAATTTTTCATTCTTGACTGAACTAGGAATCGAACGCACGCTTTTACGGACAGGTTACCCCTACATGTTTCAATTGCAACCACTAAATCTCTTCAGAGGGTTTTACCGTTTAACACTCACAGCCATTGGCGACTGCTGGCAGTCAATTCCCGATTCCCGCGGCAGTCAGGAATAAAAAATTGTCATTAAATTTTAATTCATTTCATGTTTTAAAATTCCTTTCTTCATTAAAATAATTTAATGAAAATTAAATTTGATGAACCTTATAGCCTTATCGTTGTTCTTAACAAGAATGAGCGGACAGGTGTCTTGTACTTTTCCCCTTTTGGGGAGCAAACGTATTTTGGAACTTCTATGTCACCCCATCTTTGTTTTAAACCAATTAACACAGTAATGAAATAATAGCACTTTCGCAACTTTTCCAAGAAATACAAATATCAATAAAGGACTTTTTGAAATTCGGATTTTTAAGTGGTGAAAACCATGCCTATTTGTGGTACTTTTTTACAAAACGTTTTTCTCAATTAATCGACTAATACGTGTTACATTATGGGCTCCCAGTACAATATTGAAACTTTTTAACCCTCAATGGGGGGAAACAATTTATCAAAAAGATGAGAAATAGGAAATTAAATTACTTTCTAAAATACTTAACTTGCAACATAAAATATAGGCAAGGTCCTGAGTGAAGGAGATCTTAGAATATGAAAACTGTTGGTACTTTTTTGTTAAAACTTGGAGACAACATTTTTGGCATATAAATATGTCCGCGAAAGAATGGAAGACGCTAACGAAATAGAGAGTTAAATAATAATTTTATCAATATGTGCTGAAATATTTTACTGATCAGGACACAATTTGCAAATAAAAAATTTTTTGAAACAAAAGCGTTGCCTAACAGAATTCTTGCTTATATAATGAATATTTTTTTAAGTATTACAATCTGATCTCTACGCGTCGAAAATTTAGTTATGAAAATACAGAAAAATCAGCATAAAAATTTATACAGCATTCCGATTAGCACCACACACTTGATATAAACATGATATCGATACAATTCTACAAAAATCTTAAGCATTGTCGATGCGGTTTGCGTAATATATTTAAAATTATTAATTATTTTGTTGACTTCATAAAGGCTTTTAGTGAAGTAATTAACACACATTTACTCTAAGTTCAAGCACAAGTTGGAGATATTAATCAACGAAGAGCTTAAACTTAAGGATTCATATTAAAAAATTACCAAAAACCTCAAAATTATGAAATTATGAAAACGTTATAAAATTATCCCGGAATATTTAAAAATTTTTCCCCGTTTTCCCGGAAAGCGAAAAAAGTGCTAGCATATGAGAACCCTTCTTGTAACACGTACTTTAATATAAATCTAACGAGTTTTATCTATTGCACGATTTAAAATAATACTGTACACACACATACATACACTTTACGCCTTCAAACATGTTTATAATACATGTTTGTTGTTAAAGAAGACATAACAATGAAATTACTTTTATATAATTTTTGCCGTTAAAAAAGAGCAATAAATTCCTAAAAGTCTAAGAATATTGAGCGCAACAAATTTAACGAATTCGGCATAATAACATAAGATTTAAGAATCTCACGCGTAGTGTTCATTTTGAAATCATTAATTTGATATCATGTGCAGATGATTAGATTGTCAAAAGAAGCGAGCTGAAGTTAAACCAAAAATTCTGAATGTTTGTAATAAAATCCGTCGTCGTGCCAAGGAAAATGAAGCAATGAAATCGGAATATTTCTGGAGTAATAATTGATTGTTGTTACTCTTTTACATTGACAAAATCAAATAATTTCAAATGAAAATAAATGCCATATGATTTTTGTAATCCTAGGAAATAAGACACTGCAGTATTATGAAAACCTCAATCTCTTACTTGAGGGTTGATCACACCTCCCCAGTTTTGGTTCACGATCGTCGTTACAGAACGCTGATACTAATCCGAAATGGTTGGAGACGCGGTGTTCCAGGCAGGAGAAGAAGCGTAAACTTATACTCGTGTGGCTCTAAGTCACGAGAAAGTGTCGGTTTCGGAGTATACTCAAGGGAGCTCCAGCTCAATTTATCGCGGAGACTTCCGTATCCCTTACGCGTTTTCTAGGGATAAATGCTTGCGATCAAGGAAGCTGTAGACTGGTCCAGACTCTCTGCCATATCGATGGCTGCTGTGGATATTTTCACTGGTAGTCGTCCGGCTATCTCTTGCTCTTGACTGCCAGTCGTCTCTAAACGAGATGGCGGAACAATTTGATGTCAGAATCATATGGGTCCCAGGGCATGATGAGCATTCTAGACTTGGCACTACCTTACAAGTTCCACTGGCTTTGGAAGGCTTGGGCTGCCTCTGATATACTGTAAACTCGAACTTCGGCGATAGGCCATTGATAACGACAGATGTGAAACGAACATTGAATGCAGGATTGCCAGAAAATTATGGACCCGCAAGATAACGGGTGAACCAGATCTCAACTATCGATGAACAAACGGGACGTATCAATTTAGTTATATGCTGCGACGGGATACTCTCTTATTGGAAGGCATGCATAGCATTTGGAAGCCGGGCACTATTATAACTGCCGCATCTGCGGCGACGAAACTGAGGAGGAGGACGAGAAAAATACGTCCTGAACTAGTGAGAAGACGACAAATTGTATTTTATCTTTGGCGTTGAACTGGATTGCACAATCGCTAGAAGTTCGATTTGGTTCTTCGATAAGTGGAAAACTTTGCAATACTATGAATACTCCAATCATGCATATGTTCATCATAACCGTCATATAACATGTTTCTATTGTTAACCATAATTAAAAAGCACTTTATCTCATATTTAGCAGCAATAATAATTTTGTTGATGCTTTTGACTTCCGTTTTTTTGTATTTATCAATATAAATTGTAGTTTAAAAGGGCAGTCAAAGGAGTTATATTGATCTCCCCATATGATCTATTATGTGGAAAATTATAGCTTAGTGTCTAGCAGCAATATCAGGACGTTTTTCCTTGGCTGCTCCCTTCAAACGGATCAATTCTTGCCTTCACAACTTTTGCGAGAACGTTTATCTTGATTAGTATTTGCTAGAAAAGTTTTCAAAAACACATACACGGTCTGTTAAAAATCTGATTGTTTTGCTACATTTCAAAAAAAATTTTCCAGGTTTACAGTTACAATCAGTTTTTAAAAACCCCTTTCGCTTAAGAGTACTAAGTCAGCAATTTTCTTAAGATAAATCGTATTCTTCGGCTTCAGTTTATGTGGCACCTAATATTCATGCCTCTGATTGGATCCCAATGCTTTTAAACCAAATTATATTGCCATTTGAATTACCCTTAATGATACTAAAATTTCAAACAAGTGTTCTTTCGAAAGAATCCTTCAAAAGAATGAATTTGTTACCTTTTAAAATTATACTTTAAATAAATCTAATACCTGGTACAAATATTTTCTCACACCTTTAAAACTTTCTCTCAAATATGGTTGCATGTATTTAGATTATAAAAGCTTATATTTTTTTTTTATTCAAGCATCTAAACACGTCGTTAAGGCTGAAGGTGAATTCATTTAGACAACAACAAATTCTTAATTTGTTTTTGTTTTAGAAACATTCTCGTCAGCAGCCATTCAGATAATGGATGTGATGAAATGTGGTTGTAAACATGTTCAGTTTTAATAATATGTAAGTTTGTATGGGTTTGTAAATCACACACGCGCACACAAAGACACACATATCTATATAAAGCAACAGTAATTTAAAATGGAAAATTCATCAAATTTAGTGCGTAAAAGTGTAAGTCTCTGTGTAATTTCTATTATAATCGTGTATTTCATATTAATGTGGCAATGTTTGTCTACTTGTGTGTGTGTCTATTTGTATATGTGTAATTTTCTTCCTAGTAAAATCAAATTAACATAAATTATAAACAGGCTAAATAACAACGTCACATCATCAATATATCCCCCAGTCAACGTGTGTTTCCATAAAAAGAAAAAGGAAAAACTCGAGAAAAAAATTATACATAATTTGCATAAATTGCGTTGAAGCTACGAAAAAGGCTTCTTTTACTTCTGAGTTGAGAAACCCTTTCCTTATTTTCAGATAAATAGTAAAAGAAATGCAAATAAGACAAGACAATTTCAATTTAGTCTTATTGTACAAATTGAAAGATAATTGTTCGTCAGGGTGCGTAAAAGGCAAAATTCATTATTCCAATAGAAGTTTGAACACAGCGAGCGAGCGAGCGAGCGACAGACAGACAGACTGGCTCCAAGGGCAGAAGAACAGGGTAAACAAAGATTAAAGAATGTTGTCACGGTTGTTTTTGGGAAAAGAAGTGCGTGTAAATGTCATCGTAAAACAGAAATTGTTTAAACGACACCTTTTCTATTTTAATGTATGCACGAAATGTGTTACACTTTTCTTTTACTTTGTAATTTTTTTTCTTGTTTTGGCAGTAAATTTCGTAGAAATTACAGGAAATGCACGAAAAACGTCTAACTGCACAGTGGCTAGGATCACACAATTCCTCAGTTACATGAGAAATGTTCTGTGAGCTCACCCTTTTAAGCTTTCTTTATGCAAAACATGAAAAACACAAAGTAAAGGAAACTTGTGTCATTCTTGTGCTTGAGTTCCTTTGTAATTCTGCTTGTTGTTGAAGTTGTTGCTTATGCTGTGTTGTTGTAATGCTCATTTTCTATTTGACTACAAAACATTTACATTCTGCTGCGTGAGTATGTGTGTATTTTTGTGTGTTTTGTTGTATGCTTGTAGCAACATCCTTCTTGTTGCTTCATTAAATTTTTCTCTATTATTCAGTGTAACGTTGCTGTGCGACATAATTTTTGTAAAATCTTTATAATTATGTCTTGTGTCTTTCATTTTATTTTTCTTTTGTCAGTTTTTTTTAAGGTTTTAAATTTTTTAACACCTCGTTTACATTTTTTGGTGTTTTAGGGCTTCGTTTTTAATTCCCATAACAAAACCAAAGAAAAAAACAATTTAAAGATTGAATAAATTTACACCAACAAAAAAGAATTAAATTAATAGGAGTTTTTTTTACATATTCGCCTTAATACGTTTTATGATGAATTTAAATCATAATTAAAATTTTATGTAAAGATTATGACAGCTCAAAAATAGATTTCTTAATTTACAAAACTAAGTCATAATTAAAATAAGTTATAACATGGAATTCCATTAATGTATCCGACATCACACAGTGGGTTCGGTTGTACAAAAAAAGGCAATTAATTAATATAAAAGAGTAACGTTACTGAGAGGATGATGATTCGTCGCTCTATCCAAACAGCTAAATGCAGGGACATGAAATTGACAGGAGCTGTTTTTTAAAAAGAGATTTTTCGAAATTCGCAAGTTTAACGTTTAAAATAAGAGCTACTCTAAATATTCCAGTTAGGGGGACAAGGGAAAGAGAAGCGAATATAAGTTCCATAACATTTTTGCCTTATAGACTGTCCTTTTCAAATGACAAACTTACGCACTATCAATCCTGGACTTTGTGTCCCCTAGTCATTAGCTAACAAGGCTCTGTCGATACACAGAAAGAAAAACACTCGGGATAAATTAAGTTTGTGATTACTTAAAGTACGAGTCGTACTCAAAAATTCAAGTACGAATAACACTTAAACGTACTAAAAACAATTCTTAAGGCTCAATTAGCCGGGAGTAACAGTAACCTTACCGTAAAAAAGTAACACCAATCTATTTCTTACAGATTGAGACGTGACATCTTACTGCTAACTGTAATCGTTCTAATTGCTTTACATACAACAAAATGAAACAGCTGAATTGCAACATTATTGTTACTCCCGGCTAACTAAGCTTTAAATAGGATAACTTTCGAAAAACAATCTCGGAATTTCTTGAAATATGTATAAAATTCTTAAATCAAGTAAAAAAAAAGATTAAAATTTTCGTTGTGTTTAACCCTCCGGCCTACGCATGTTTTGATTTTCTATACATATTGAAAAAGATCAGGCTTCTCATTTAGTTTATATTTTGGGTTAAATATGTACATAACATTTCTAAATTAAAAACCATATCGGGCATGATGTTGGTGTTTTATCATTCTGTAAGGTGAAATACGGGTAGGTAAATCAATCATAATAATTTTTTTCTTTCGAATTCGGGATAAAACCAACTTATAAATTATAAAACTTGTATCAAGCGCATTTGAGATTGATTCAATCTTAGTTTTACCTTAATCAATCTCATTTTCGTACGAAATCGGGATTGAATATCGATAATTTAAGTATTAAGCATTTGAATAATTCTTACTTGAATCAATCTTTCTGTACTTGATTCAAGAATATCCGTATTTACCGTACTATTAATACAGCTTCGGATTGATTTGAGTACGGATGGATTGATTTTTTTTTTAGTGTAGACCAAAGGACGTATAACCATTCTTTGGCGATCTTGAGGTCTGCAGGCAGTCCCAGCAGCAGAGTCGGATATACTCCTTTTTGTCGGCTTAGAATGTGGACCTGCGAATACCATTTTTAATAGTATATTTTTTTAATGCCTTTATTCATAATAATTATACACAAGGATTGTGAATTAATTAAAAGAAAGTCCATGTAGTAGTTCATAGGGCATCAACGAATCTTCCTTGGGGATTCCATTCCAAGGCGGCTCTTGCGATATCATTTCCAGGTGTTCGTAGTATGTGGCCTATCGACGTCGATTTACGTTTCATTATCTCCGTTGGGATAGCAACCAAATTTGACATTGACAGCAACTGCTCATTTGTCAACAGTATATTACTACGTTTATACGTAGCCTATACTCAAATAAAAATTATTTGCGATTAACTAACTTCTATGTTAATTTTCTTACTAAAAATTTTTATTTTCATTACACAATTTATATGATATAAAAGCTTGCCGCGAGATTTACTAGTGCAGAAAAACAAGTTAATTAATAACTTGATTTAAACTGCACAGAAAATATTATTGCCGAATTATTTTCAAACAAACGCTTGTTTGAAAATTTTTTTGATTTCTACAAATTTGTTTACTGATTCAATCAATATTTTTGTTTGATTTTTATTTAACCAACAAAAATGTGGACAACTCTTCAAAAATTTAATAAGCGCGCTATTGGTTTGAAGTTTTCATAATTTTGTATGAAATATTTAACGCTCTTTAATGTTGTCGTCTTTTTGCATTTTTTTATTGATTGTAAGCAACACTTCTTTATGTGAAATATAAGAACTACAACAAAAAACACATGCAGTCTATTTTTGGACGCTTTAAAAAAGTACAGCAATAAGAAAAATGATAAAATAGCGTGACGAGGTTTGTAGTAAAAAAAAAACAACAAAAACAATAGCAGGTAAAAAAAAAACGTTTAATTTTTTTTAAACAACAGAAAAAACACATTATCAGAAAAAAAATATATTTTTGGTTGGTTTCAAAGTTGGTAAAAAAAACAAAATCCCGTATTCAATTTTTTCAAACAGTTTGTTTAAATACATCAAATACAAAAATAGAATGATGGCGGAAAACATATCGAGTCGGTCTGCCGACTCATTAGCAAAGGAAAGGTTAAAGCAAAAGTGTGTGATGAAGAAAAACACTGTGAGTATAAATATGACTTCGTTCAAAAATTATTCCAACAAAAAAATATGTCTCAAAGCCAGCCGGCCGCTCTGCTCTGCTTTATCTTCGCCAACAGTGCTTGCTTGTGTGCGCGTCATTGCTTGTGCCAAAACTTTTTTGTTTGATTCAGCAAAATTATTTGTTTGAAATTTATATGAATTTCAGTAAACTTTTTGTTTGATTCTGTAAAATTATTTGTTTGAAAAAATCGGCGTTTTTTTCAATAAACAAAATGCAAATAAATTGTTTGAATATGCGAATTTGTTTGTAGGACCGATTTTAGACAAAAAATTGTTTGATTCTACAAATTTTTTGTTTGAATTGGAAAAATATTTTTTCTGTGTGTGTATTAAAATTTTCAAGCTAAGTAAATACATGTACTTAAATCTTGCGACAAGCTTTTATATCATATAAATTGTGTAATGAAGATATAAGTTGATAGTAAAAGTTTTAAAACAAAATATTATTTTTTTTTTTCTTTTAAGCGCATTCAAATAAAAGCTTGTTTTTTAAAAAAGTTTTTTACTTTTAATTTATTTTTACTTATTTATGTGTAGTTTATAGAACACGAGCGCCTTACTCGTCCGTTCAACTTACATTTAAAACAAAAACAAAATTTCGAAATTTGTTTTTGTTTTAAATGTAAGTTGAACGGACGAGTAAGGCGCTCGTGTTCTATAAACACCACATTAAAGAATTTTATAGAAAGAAATCCCATTTAGGAATGTTTTCAGTTTGTTTTAGTGTTATTCGTACTCAAATTTTTAAGCACGACTCGTACTTAAAGTAAATATAAAAAGCTTAATTTATCCCAAGTGTTTTTCAAAATCAAAAGAAAAAAACAACATTGGTGTCAAATTGCTGGTAATTCTCCTAAACAGTTTGGGATTGGAACCACCAACTTAAAAAATGGATAATTTCGCTACGAAAAATAAAATTAATCTTGCTGAAATACACTAGATATGAGTTTTTGCACAATTTCGTTATACTTGACTAGAAATCAAACTACTTAATTTCGTAATGATTGGTCAATAATTTACATAAGGCCCCAAAAAAAGCACACTCTCGAAAAACACTTTATATCGCCTAAAACTGTAATGAATACAATACAGTAGCATTGTAGTAACATTTGTTAAGACCACACGCAGAGAAAAAGCATGTTTAAATATGGTCACCTCCAACAAAACTATGTTTAAAGAAAATTTTAAACATATTATGTTTAATTTAACCATATTACTGTCACCGACAACCATATTATGGTTAAATCAGTCCTCCATCAAGGAGCCACAACCATATTATGGTTGCCTCTAATCATGTTATGGTTAAATATGACAATAATTTGTTTCAAAATTAACAATAGTATTTTCCTCTTTTCCAAGAGCAACATGCTATGGTTTAAAACCAACCATGCTATTATAAGTGTTAAACATATTTTAGTTATTATTAACCATTACATTATCGTTGGCAACCATAATATGGTTGTGGCTTCTTAATGGAGGACTGTATGGACATAATATGTTTAAAATTTTCTTTAAACATAGTTTTGTTGGAGGTGACCATATTTTAACATATTTTTTTCTCTGGGTGCAGAAATCACACAATTGAATTTTGTCCATAATTTACGATAAAACGCCCACTCCTAAAATATTGTAACTCTCGGTGGAGGGTATCCAAGATTCGGCCGCTGCCAAAATTTCCACTCTTCTTTGATATCACGGAAGCAAAGAAATTTCGAGATTTCATTGATAATAAAGAAAGGTAAAATTGGTAACTATTGATATTTAAAACCAATGTATGTTTCCGAGTGCCCCGACAGGCTAGCTGGTATAGAGCCAATCTATCAGTGCCGGGGTTGCGGGTTCGATTCCCGCCTGAGGCTCTGGTTTCCTGCAGACAAGCGTAGAGCTTCGCGGAATTAGTTTTGGGTAAAAAATAAACATTATTTTAGTCATTACATTCGAGTACAAAACTTGTACATTATTAAAGAATTTAGCAAAATATTTAATAGGAGTATCTTAATTCGTTAAATATCTGTGAGTAATCATAAATGATAATGTTTCTTGTTATAATCATATAAACTTAATAGCAAATAATCATCTGGCATATGAATTCTTAATAAAGTTAAAATTAAACTAAACACTAAATTTGGAATTTTGGTCTAGAACTCATTTATCAACTTACCCCTTACATATCCTCCAATAATTTATAGTTAAAAAAAAGTTCTGCAATAAAATGGGATTGCATTCAACCTCATTTTGAATTTAAGATTTAGTTCAACTGAATAAAGTCTAAGCCTCGTATTCATAAATGATCATTAAATTTAACAAACGCTTATTAAGAAAAATTTTCATAGAAAATTGCTTTTATAAACGTTTATTAAATTTAAAAAATTTGTATGAATACAGGCATAAATCTATAAAACTCCAATTTAGCCCCACGAATAGAAAGTAGGTAATTTTTTAAACCCAAAAATTTTGTTTATTGTTCAATAGAATATAAAATCTTTCACGCGCCATCAGTCATACCAATTGTTAAAGCTTTTCGTTTGTATAAGATTTCGCATATTAAGAAAAATTAAAGGCAATTAGAAGGAAAACATATTCGAAATGTACACAGAAAAAATCCACCCCATATCTTTTTCAAATAAATCATTTATCAAAAAGAAAATCAGTTTTAATTAAGTGAAGTAAATGTTTTCTTATATCAACAATGTTACTGCGGAAAATGTTGTTAATATCAAAAAATTGTTTAATTGTTACTATTAATCTGTTTACTAAAGCAAATTTTTTTTTTGTAATAAATGTGATATTTATTTACTTTTTAATTGAAATAAGTTTTATTTTTTTCCTGTGTAATGAGAAAGAAATCGAAGTACACAGATCATAAATGAATGGTGACTGGAACTTTATTTAATTCCTAATTCGTAGACCGATTAGTTTTAAATACTAAATTTGAAATGGGAAATATTGTGCTTTTAAGCCAAGCCCATAATGACAAATTTAACTCAAAAGAAATAAAAAATCATTAACACTATTACAAATATAATTGCTTTTGCTATTAAAGTTATAAATATGCATTTTAAGCAAAATTTGCAATACACAATTCTGTGAAGCATTTAATTCGATGAAAAACATAAATGAAATCAGACAGAGCATAACTTGATTTTTTGATAAGCGTGTGTCACTTGCAGTCATAAATAAAAAGCTAACAAGACAATCTGACAAAAACACATTAGGAATATACAACAACAACGACAACAAAAATTCGTTCAATTACCACCCATAGGACAAAATATTAAAGCGTTACCTATGCAACCAAATGGACCGACCCAGCAACGAACGAGGCAACCAAAATAAAATACACAATGGAAACAAAAAACATAAACATTGTTACATGTGTGATATCACCCTCACACACACACATTCACACTTATGCATCTTTTGGTACATAAATACTCTCAAATGTCCTTTTTTTTGTTTGTTGATGAGTTAGTTGGTGATATTTCTGTGGTACGTTCGTGTACGCCTTAAGGGACTATGTAGAGCATGAAAACAATGCAAAAGACACAAACACTAACGCACACATACACACTTCTACGTAGAAACACTATCAAGGTTAGAGGTGGATAACGAAAATGATGAAGATGACGATGACGTTGTGACATTGTGATTTGATATGATATGTCATACTTGATGTGGCACACAAAAACATCACCAACAACAGCAGGAGTACCACTATTAGTTGCTACACTTACACACACGCAAGCACATTGATATTTACACAGATACAAAATAGAATATTACAGAATAGAAGATTATAGATATAGATATCAAAAGCATGTTAAATGAATGAACAACAGCCAAACGGATGAGTGAAGTAGTGAAATAACTGTCACGTGGTGCATAATGGCAAATAAATTTTCAAACTCTTGTCGAATCTTAAAAATACCACACCTCTACCAACACCATTTTCACAAGAATGCCAGCCACCACTATCGTCACCACCACGAACAACCAGCAGCAACAACAGCAGGCATCGTTACCATCACCCCGCCTATTTCGATTTCAAGAAGAATCATTAGTTCCATTAGCATCTTTGCCTGCTGTTTGCAAGTGATTGTGTGTGTTAGTTGTTGTTGTCGATGTCGCTATTGTTACACAAACTTAATTATCGGTAAATCTAACCAAAAACATTTTGAAATTATGTTCTTGTGTTTAGAAAATATGCAAGCTATTTATCATTAAATGATATCTCAGCATCTCTAATCACAATTATAATTAGTGAACAGTCACACACACACACACGCATACTTTGACTTAGACAATAACGAAATCTTTAGCTAAATATTCTCGTTTGTGCTCATGTTCTTTCTTGTTTTATTTTTCTGACTTGGGTCTGTAATAAATAAACCAGTCACTACTTCAATATATTATTTCAACAGTTGTTGGTATTGCTGTTGCTGTTGCTTCAGACCACCAACTACAGTAACAATAGTATAAGCAAATCATTAGCATACTTTTACACTTTAAGACTTTATTAAAACTTAGATACATTTACTAAAGCCAGCTGAAGGTGGTTATAAAAAACCATTTCCAAATCAAATTTGAGATTTTCGTTCGTCATTATTTTCTTCGATGGCCTAAAGCAAGAGTTGCCACCACTCATTTTCTGCTGTTCTATCGTGGTTACCAAAAGTTATTAAATTTAACTTAAAAAAAAGTCAAAGGAAAAGGATAAATGTAACTATCCAAAATAAAAACTAGTGAAAAAACCGTCCGTTATTGAAATAAATCGATTTTAAGAAACAGAAAATGTGCAAGCAAAAAATCAAAACTACTACAGAGCATGCAAGGCAAGACAATCAGTTGCACGCTAAGTTCTGTGTTGCGTTCCTCTTAACTGTCGACTATCCCAAAGCTTAAAATATTAAACTCAACGTAACATCTATACAGATCTATGGTAGGAAATCTTGAAGTGCTGTACCCAAAGACACCAACAGCATTGAAGTCTTTGTCAGCAGTTGCCTTCGTAAATAATTACATGCCGCCATCGTTGTGCATATACCTACGGATAAAAACACAAAGCGTTCTGACGAGTACAAGCATTTCCGTACCAACCCGTTTTCTTCTTCCTTCTCTCACAAGTTAAGCATTTATCGTTGAAAGATTGACCAAACTCCGCAGCAAATAAACATCGGCATGAGCAACGCAAAAAACTCTCACATGCGCATGGGATACAGCGCAGTGATGGACTTCGAACATGCTCTATTTGTGTTTTTGTATACAAAAAAATCCTGCGAAACATAATAAGTAACTTCCTCTTTACCAACCAGGTCTAACAATTATTTATATAAAAATAATAACCAAAGACCCAAACCCTTTGAAAAGGCTTTTTGCATAAAAATTTTATTAAGATACTTTTTGGAACACACGGTCTAAAAATTAACTATCTCGAGAGTAAAACTTTAAGAAGTTTAAAAGCATAAAACAAATCAACGCAGATAACGTCTTCTCTTACTCGATGTAGTAAAAACGTTCACTTAAAATACATTGCAAAACTTTAAAGTTCACTTTAAGTGCTATAATTTCGTATTAAACCTGCTTGAGGAAATGGTGTTGCAGTTAATTAAACTATAATAAAACTGAAATGGATTTTGTTGCAAAAGAACACCTCGTTACCTTTAAATCCTTTAAATAAAATTTTAAGCTTTTACAAGCCAAAATGCTCGTACAACGATTTTGTAATTACACGGCAGCTGTGGAGCAGTGGAGTGCCCGGACGGAGTCTGCTTTAGTGAATTTGTATGCGCGTTTATTTATCTCGTGACTGTGTGTATGTTTATCACAACAACATGCCACAAGTCATCACCAATGCCACAAGTCATAGCCATGTGGCAACAGGAAGCAAGCAACTGCAGTCAACAATAACAACAACAACACCAACAACACCAACAACAAGGAATTAAAACATCCAGTTGTTAGACAATGTTTTAGTGGTTTCCCTATAATTTTTTTATCTTTTATTATTGTTTTCATTCTCTTGATATCGTCGTCGTCGTTTGGGTTGTTGCTGTTGCTTACTTATTTGTTAGTGTTATTCGGGTTATCAGCAGCAGCATCATCATCATCGTTAGTCAAAAGTTTTAATTACACTCCCGACCGTGTGCTAAATGAAAACACCACTAGGGAAAGGCTTCCAATTTCAATTTTATTTTGTTGTCGCTTTGATATTTTGTTGTTTGGAATATTCTTTCTATTATTTTACCATAAAAGTCGGCAACAGAAACAAAAAACCAGAAACAAAAAAAAACGCTATTGTGCTCTTGCACACTCTGCTGCTCTGCTGGTTTGGCATTTATTTGGTGACAAAGATTTATCACCAATTGCTTTGACTCTTATTATTATGATTTCTTTTTTTTATGTTGGCATACCCTTTAACACAAGGTATATACAAGTTTGTCATTCCGTTTGTAATTTCTAAAATATTGATATAAGACAACATAAAGTACATATATTCTGGATCTGTATAAGTAGGGGCATTTACTTGACGATGACCGTCTGGCCATCTGTATGTTATTATCACCTTTCCAACCCAAAATATGATGGCTTATGCCACATACTTATACTCTGCAAGCAATTTCTAATGAAATTCAGCTAGATTTGACCAGAAATGGCTGAGATTAAGCTAAAACTATCCAGGGGCTAATTCTGGGAATCGCGATCGAAACTTTTTCGATTCGAAAGCAATTTTATTTTCAAACAATACTGAACAAATCAAAATAAATTTTTGAGTGTTTTAAAAACTCAAATAAGTGCTTTACAACACTAAAGAAATAATTCCGATTCGTTCAGCATCGACTAAAATAATTAGAAATAAAATTGCTTTCGAATCGAAAAAGCATTCGATCAAGACTGCCAGAATTAGAGAAAACAATATAGCCCTGGAGAAATAAACTTATATATAACGCTCTTAAAAGTTGATTTCTTTTGATTAATGATTTAAGAGATACCAAAGTTGTGTTACTACCGAAGGGCAAAAATGAAAAATTCAGATTTTGAAATTGTTCTAAATCACTTCTTTTTGTTTTATTTATTTCATTTTACTCCTGAGGGTGGCTTAGTGCAAAAATTATCTTTCATATCCTTTTGTGGCTTCGATTTGGGCAAAGCAGGTGCTTGGTCTGCCGCACCGGCACCGAAGGTAGAAGTGCTAGCTGAGACTTGCTATTCTTATACAAGGCCGCCTCTACTAGAGTAACAGATGACTTCTATGAATCGTTCATTTTGATTCAGACATTAAATGGATTTAAGTGCATATTTTGCTCCGCGGGTGCACACAGAAAAAAATCAATGTAAATTCCTGCAAAAAAGTTGATTTTACATTTTTCGCTATAGAGTTTGCTTCATAGTTACTTCACGTTAATTTAACATGGTTTAACAATAACTTGCGAACAGCATTTTTCTTTTAAAATAACTATAATTTATGTTAATTTAACATTCAGCAAAATTCCATTTATATTGGAATAACACTCCGAATCACGTTGAATGAAAGTTATTTCAAGTTGAAACAACGTGAATTTCATGTAGAATCAATTTGTTTTGAGTATGAAACAACAGTGAAAAGAAGAGAAACTTCCGAGATAACATATTCACTTATTTAAGAATAATTCTAAGCACTTACCCATGGAACCAGAGAGAGAGAGAGAATATAGTTTTTCCGGTAACAACTGTTTCCCTTTTTTATATTCCACTTTGTTTAACGAAGCACTCACAATTAAGAGACACCAGCAGAATGACTCGATAAGGTTTTCGTCATCATTCTACTTTGAAAATTTAATGTACTTTTTAACAAAAAGATTATGGGAATTTTATGGATTCAATTTTGCATAATGTAGTTTTAAAATTTTTCATTTATATGAAACAATGATAATTTTAAATAAAGTCCATACTTTTGCAGAAATGTACTTTGATTTTTAGTCAACATTGTGCCATCTTAAGTTAACATTTATATTTTTTTCTGTGTGTGGTATTTTATTTTCCACCTAACCTCTTTTTAGTGAATAATTAAAACATTGGAATAACTGTTTACTCAAAAAAATAATTGAAAACGTAACGCATTTATTAAGTTGCCACTTTTTTAGATATTAAAAGCAATTTCCGGACCAATTTCAGTAATCACTATTAATTCTTCCTAAATACATGAGTCGTTGATGTTTTCGAATCTAGAGATGTTGCCACATATTAGTGTACATTAGAAAAAAAGTACCTTCCACTTTCCAAAAAAAAAACTAAAATAGTTTATTAAATTTTTTTTAATCATACGTGTAACTTACAAATCTGTCTAAAGGTATGTTCACTAGACTGGTCGCATCTTGTATGGGATTTTTTTTTTAATTTAATTGTTTGCGCTGCTTAAAATATGAGGTTTGGTGTAAGAAATCATGATCTAATTTTTCAGGTCAATCCGACGGTGCCTAGCCGTGCCGGGTGGGGCCCAAAGTTCCCCATATTATAAAAAAAAACATCTTTTCTATCAGATCTTTATAGTTATACTAGTTGAAAAGCCGAAAATCAAGAATATGGCTTCAAGTGTGCCAAATTTCAGCTTTCTATGTCATCAGATGGCTTCAGAAAGTTGCGGAAAGGATAGGACATACATGCAAACATCCTGACATACTATGTTCGCGCAACTCAAAAACGCTTTAGTTTATTGAAAAACTAAAAAAAACCGAAATTACGCAATAAAATTTACTTTAAGAAAGGTGAAACGTTTTTCTTATATGTGCAGTCGTTTAAGAAACATAATTTTTTTTCTGGAAAAAAAAATAATTTTTTTATTAAAATTTCGGAATTTTTGTTTTTAAAAATTCATAAAAAATTTAAAAATGCAGCTATGCTTCTAATTTTACGCAGACATATAAAAAACAACATTGCAAACAAAACAAGCTATAAATGATTGAAATCTGGAAACAACTTTTGATTTTATGTATTCACAAAAGATGTGGCGGTTTAATAAAATTCTTAAATTAATTAAAATTTTTCGTCTTTTGTGAATACATAAAATCAAAAGTTGTTTCCAGATTTCAATCATTTATAGCTTGTTTTGTTTGCAATGTTGTTTTTTATATGTCTGCATAAAATTAGAAGCATAGCTGCATTTTTCAATTTTTAATGAAATTTTAAAAACAAAAATTCCGAAAATTTAATAAAAAAATAATTTTTTTTTTCCAGAAAAAAAGTTATGTTTCTTAAACGACTGCGCATATAAGAAAAACGTTTTACCTTTCTTAAAGTAAATTTTATTGCGGAATTTCGGTTTTTTTAGTTTTTCAATAAACTAAAGCGTTTTTGAGTTACGCGAACATATGTTAATCTATCTATAATTTCTTAGTATGTCAGGATGTTTGCATGTACATATGTCCTATTCTTTCCGCAACTTTCTGAAGCCATCTGATGACATAGGAAGCTGAAATTTGGCACACTTGAAGTACTTTCTCTGCGGAAGATCGTAACGAAGCCATATTTTTGATTTTCGGCTTTTCAACTAGTATAACTAGCCTTTTGCATAAAAGTTTTTATTGACATTATATTTTTAATAATAGAAAAAAAAATTTTTTTTTTTTAAAAATGATGCCTGTCAAAAAACGTTTTTTTGCTCTCCTGAAAAATTATTATTTTGTAACTTAAAACGTTATTCGCGGCTGTGCTTCAATTGTTTAACTTAAGCCTTGCCTACCAAAAAAACCTCTTCGAAGATGTCATTTGTTTGAGGACAAAATGCAATAACGATTCTATTAAAGTCAATCAATAAACATCAATAAAAGCTACAGAATAGAATACAAACGTTACCAATATTTGATGTGTTACACAAAAAATGTCAAAATCTCTAAAAAAAAAAGGATTATTTAACACACACTAGGGAAAAAGGGAATATAAGATTCGGCACAACCGAATAAAGCGCTCGTTCTTGTTGTAAATTGAACTCTCTAGTGAGTGCGTTGCTGTTAATAGAGTGTAAGTGAGCGTATGTGTGAGAGTGTGCTTTGGTGTTAGCGCCCCCTTGTCTTAAAATGAACAAAAGATGCCACTTGTTTGTTGTTGTTGCTGCTGTTGCTGTGTATTGTTTCATTTTAATTGAAATTTTCTTCATTTCACCAACGATAAATTGTGATAAAGATAAAACACCCAGCAACACCCATCATAGACCAACCGACCCACCGTTGATTGTAAGAATCTACTAAGAGTGGGAAGATGTGTGTGTGTGTATGTTTATGGTACGTGTACATTCTGTTAAGTTGGTATGATATAAAATTTCTGGATAATAATACTTGATACAATACAGAGTCTTTTGTCTCGTGGTCGGCCCCATATTCCATAGTTGCAAACACATTTATGCACCAATAGTTTGTATACAATATTGTATTTTATTAAAATTTGCAACAATAACTATCAGAAACAGCAGCAACAAAAACAGTATAATATAATATAATAAGCAGTCAGAACCATGCAAAGAACGCCACAATAGCGACAGTTCTGTACGAAAAACAACCAACAGAACAATGCCAACTTAAATAATTACACATGCACTCACTGACTCACAGTCATTGTAATGCACTCAGTAATGAAATGCGTAGGCTATTACTTCCTAAAATTAATTTTTCAGTTCCTAGAACCAGATGTAATTCGTCTAGCGAAAAGTGTTAAGATTTGTAGCCATAAACCTAGTGGTGGCAATTATTCCCTGTATAAATGGGATAATAACAGCCATTCTTTTAATTAACTACTTAAATCCTTAAACTAATAAAGCTTTAAATGAAAAAAACACATTTACTTTGTAATAACCTTGACAAATCGAAGAATTGATATTTTATTAGATTTATATTTCGAGCTGCATTTCAAAACAAATTGCGTATTCGTACTATACAATTTACCAAAAAAGTCATTTAGGCCAAAAAAATCTCAAACTAGGAAAACGATAAATATGCAATTATATGTTCTTCCTGGTACGATCAATGTACGCAAAACAAAATATATTTATCCCTTTTAGAGTTTTTTATGAGGCATCGATTTGTGGGTGCATATTTTTACCCTTTGCAGCATTTTTTTTGCATAAAGTGTATATTCAACTTTTTAATTATTTTTTTCAACTCACAAATAGCTCTTACATGTATATTAACCTCAAAACATCAATTTGTTCCGGTTGGTCCATTACTGCCCATGGGTTCTAATAGGTAACACTTGGAAATTTGTTTGTAAATACTGTGGCGAAGGCTTGACCAACTATACTTTTTAAATTGTTTATTATCTCCAAATATTACAAAATTATTTTAATGCATATTTTCGGTTCTAGCTGGTAGTGAGTCTATCGTGCCGTGGTTGCGGGTTCGATTTCCGCCAGGGACTCTGGTTTCCTGCAGACAAGCGTATAGCTTCGTTGGATAAGTTTAGGTTAAACAAAAAAAAAACATAAAGAGCCTTCCTTGATTACCAAAAATTTAGTGGCCAAATTGGATGAGATGTTTTTAATGAATAATTTTTTTTTTTTTTTTTTTTTTGGACCAGCACTCAGGGGATGACCCCTACAAATGCACTGTGTTGTGTTGGATCTAGTAAAATATGTTGTAGGAAGATAAACATTCGACTTCAACTTACTCATGTTGAAAGTGAGATGAAAGACTTCAAGAGGAAAGCTATTTTACATACGAAAAGTTCGGCCAAAAAACGAATTTTCCTTGTTTGAGTGGGGTGGGCCTTTGAGAAAAAACGTGTATTACACATTCTTACGAGTTTCGGAAACCAGATTCCTAATTTCATTAGAACATATCTCATTATAGTAGCGATTAAACAGGCAAGTACAACCCACATTACAACGGTGCTTCAGGTAGTCAATGAAATTGGAAACTCTACTGTCACCAACGAGAACCTTCGCCCTTTGCTGCACACGGTCGAAAAGCTGCAAAATAGACTTTGAAGCACCGGCTCACCCATGAGAGTTGTACTCCATTTGCGGTCAGATATAGGTGGTATAAATAGTAAGGAGATCTGATCGTTTAAAAAAAAAACAAGGCACTTGAATACTCCTGTCAACACCTTCAATTTTCTTTTATGCCCATATATAAAGAAGAGGCACCTTGATCCGTCACGCGATTATGCCTCAGCATGAAGCAGTCGACCTTTCGGGTATTAAAATCAAACCTATTCGGACGAACACATTACGAGATTATATCAAGGTCTCGACCAATCGCATCATTCATGTTTTGCCTCATAGCACCGACATCGGATACGCTTGGTCTTTAATCAAACGAGAAACAAATTTTCAAAGTCAATATTGACCTAATTCGTCCAGTTATTTGTCAACTTAATAACACCATTTTTATTATTTTATGTGGTGTAAACAGAAAAAAGGCTTTAGTTTATGCGTGAAAATCAATAATTCGGTACGACTTCGAATGTAATCATTGTCGCTACACTACTAAGCAACATTTCAGAAAATATATGTATTAAATCTTATTTAATTTAATAAGACTTAACAAACTTATCACTTAGCCCTCGCACAGTGATAGTTTGCTGTGCTAAAGTTGCTGCTTACAGGCCTCTTTTTATTTGCAACGGCAACAGTGTTGGTTGGTAGTAACAGTTATTTTTATTATTTTTTATTCGCATTACTGTAATTTGGATTGTCTGTCTCGTTTTGTTGTTGTAGTAAGGAAAGTTTGTTGTTGGCATTGTGGGTTTGTAGGTTCCTTCATTTTATTATGGTTTTTTTATTATTTTATTACTTGTTTTGTTTTTTTTTTCTTCTCCAAACTCTTCGTTGTTTGTTTTTGTTACTGCTCTTTCGATGTTTTTGTTTTTTGGTCATCACATTATTTTGTCTGCGTTCGCTGATATTTTTGGGTCCTGCTTTTGAAGCTTTTGTTCATTGCGACAAATGATTTTCATTTGATTGTCATTGTCCTCTTACTTGATGAAGTTGATGCTGCTACTGCTTATGCTGCTGCTGCTGATGATGAAACTTTTGTTACTTTAGCTGGATGGCAGTTTGTTTGATGGAATAAAGTTTGAGGGGCAGTAGATGTCGGCCGGCTGGCTTGTTGGTTTGGCTTTTAGCAATTGTTATTATTTTGTATCAACTAAAGTTAACACAACAGGCGGGAATGTTGAACAATTTGTGGCACAACACAAATAAATTGTCCATATTGTGGTCGTGTACTCTTTAATCGTAATTGAAACTACAACAACAACATTGTCAAACTACCAAACTTTACTTTATTGTTAAGAAAAGGAATGGAAGGATAACAATAACGACAATGTTTATGTTGATGTTGGCGTTGTGTAGGATGAGCATAAGGATATTGAGACTACGTGGACGATTACAATAAAAAGCGATGACTTAAACTCATTGAAATGATGGCGTTGAAAATAATGATTACAGTCAAGTTGCCGATTTTCGGTTACTTCTGTCTCTGTTGGCGGTGATGACAATTCAGACAAACGATTTTCTGTTTTCGGGGTGTTCATTGCCTTCTTCCTCATTATTTTTAAGTTGTTTCAGTCGGTCACCCAACGGTTATTGTCAGCCTCAACATTATTATGATTTCGTATGTCATCGCCATCATCGTTTATTATAATTGTTGGCTGTATTTTCCTTTTTCTCGGTAGTTTTTATTGCTTCCGTTTAACGTTTTGTGGTACGTAGCACAACGAACCGAACTGAACCAGAGCAAGCAGCCATCCAACTATTTATTTTTGTTTTATGGACAAGGTTGAACTCTATGAGTGAGTATTGTTTATGTTTGGACAAACGTGAGTGTGTGTATGTGTGTGCGTGTTTGTGTATTCCCAACTCCCATTCCTTGTTTGTGGTTAAAAGCAAAAACAACAATGACCAAAAAAAGATTTATGAGTTAATATATTGAAGTGGTCATTTTAACTCCGTTACCGAGAGTAGATCTTTATTTTATGGACTGTTGCCACCATCACACATACATACACACACGCACACACTACTAGACTGTTAGTGTTTTAACTTTATATTAAGTTTAATGCCACATACCACATAGATTTATACTAGAGATTAACTCTTCATTTCGAATTAAATGTCAAGGGTAAATTAAAGTGTTATTTAGATTATTGTGGCTAATACCATTTCATTTGATCATAAGTTTTGTTTTTTTTTTATGTTAAGCCATTTAATTGTTTTTATACCCTCCACCACAATTAGTTGTGAAGAGGGTATATTCAGTTTGTCATTCCGTGTGAAACTTTTTTACTATTCATCTCAGACCCTATAAAGTATATATATTCTGGGTCCTTGAGTAATTTTAAGTCGATTTAGCCATGTCCGTCTGTCTGTCCGTCTGTCCGTCTGTTGAAAACACGCTCACTTTCGAAAAACTCAAAAGAAATCAACAAACTTGGTGTCAAATTGCTTGTAGTTATCCTAAGCAGTTTGGGATTGAAATTCAGCAAAATCGGTTCAATAGGATCTGAGCTATGAATCAAAATGTGGAACCACCACCTAAAAAAAATTGATAATTTTGTTACAAAAACTAACATAAATGGTGGAAAAATGCACAGAATAATATAAGATTTCGCAACAATTCGTTTTATTCAACTGGAAATCACGCTGTGAAATTTCGTGAAGATCCGTCAATAATTTACCCTAGGCCCCATATAAGCCCTACTCCCGGGAAACAGTATATTAAGCCTAAAACCCTAACTAACAATGCTATCATTACAAAATTTGGCAGGTCACAGTTACATAGGACTAGAAATTAAACTGTTAAGTTTCGTGAAGATCGGTCCATAATTTACCATAGGCCCCATATAAAACCTACTTCCGGAAAACAACTTAGTACGTCTAAAAACGTAAAAAATAATGCTATCATAACAAAATTTGGTACATCAAAGTTTTATAGAACTAAAAATAAATCTTTGAAATTTCGTGAAGATCGGTTCATAATTTACCATAGGCCCCATATAAACTTTACTCCCGGAAAACAACTTAGTGCGCCTAAAAACGTAAAAAATAGTGCTATCATAACAAAATTTGGTACATCAAAGTTTTATTGGACAACAAATAAAATTGTGTTATTTCGTGAAGATCGGTCCATAACTTACCCTGGGCCCCATATAAACCTTACTCCCGGAAAACAGTTTAGTACGCCTAAATCCGTAAAAAATAATGCTATCATAACAAAATTTGGTACATCAAAGTTTTATAGAACTGGGAAAAAGACTGTGAAGATCGGTCCATAATTTACCCTAGGCCCCATATAAACCCTAATACCGGAAAACAGTTTAGTCGCCTAAATCCATAATTAATAACAAATCGTCACAGTTTAAGATAATAATAACATCATGCAGATATTACTCCTTAAACATTCGAACTGTCGGTGGAGGGTATCAAAGATTCGGCACAGCCGAATATAGCACTCTAACTTGTTTTTTATTAATTTGTGTATTTTCAGGTCTACAGCATGTCTACACCTAAATCCAGCAGAGGAAATGGCAGCATATTTGGCGGAGCCAGTACAGCAGGTGCCAGCAGTGGTGATCCCAAGGAGAAAATACGTCGCATACCCAATGTCCAACCTGGTACTTTGGAATGTGATCAACTGGTTAAAGAAGGCACCTATGGCCGCATATATGCCGGGAAATTGGGAGAGTCTTGCGACGTTCTCATTAAGACAGTAGTAGATGGAGCTTCTCTGACACAGGTGGCTTGTTTACTGCAAGATGCCTCAATGTTGATTGGTATAGGGCATCAAAATGTTATGGCGCCAATGTTGGCGAATACAGAGTTACCGGGTCCCCCGGAAATTGCATATCCTTATCCCTTGAAAGGGAATTTAAAAATGTAAGTTGTTTAGGGGTGGGGATTTTGAATATGACTGTTATAGCAACGTTGGTTTATTTTGTGTACTTGTTTAGTTTCTTGCAAAAATCTCGCGAAATGAATGCTTCTTTGAGCACAAGACAACTAGTGGAGTTTGGCTTGCATGTAACCAAAGGTCTGGCCCATTTGCACTCCGTGGGCATAATACATAAGGACGTTGCCACCAGGAATTGCTAGTAAGTCTTAGAAATAAACTGAAGAAATAGAGGGTGACTTTTTAGTGAAACTAATTAACAAATTTTTCAGAAGTTATTTAAAAAATATTTCTAAAAACTTTGACTAAAACGTTTTTTTTTCTATTTTGTTTCCCTTCTCTTTTTCTCTACAGTTTGGACTCTGATTCCTACGTGAAAATTTGTGATAATGCCTTGTCACGTGACCTATTTCCTGACGATTATCACTGTTTATGTGACAACGAGAACCGCCCGCTGAAATGGATGGCCTTGGAGTCATTACAACAGAAACACCTATACAATCAATATTCGGATACCTGGAGTCTGGGCGTTTTATTCTGGGAGTTGGCCACATTAGCCATGACACCCTTTGAAGAAGTAGATATCTTTGAGTTGACTCCATATCTAGCGGATGGTTTTCGGCTATCGCAGCCAATCAACTGTCCAGATGAATTGTAAGTTAATGGCTTGTTTAATGTCTTTTCTGATTATGTATTTTAGAATTATTTATGTATTTTAAACTTTTATTCGGGCAATCAAAAGTTACAACAATTTTTATTTAATTTTTTCCCCCTCCTTTTATTCATTTTAGTTTCACTGTCATGTCCTGCTGTTGGCTGGTGGATCCAAAACAACGACCGTCCTTTCCACAACTAATTGCATATTTGCAAGATTTTTATGAAGATTTAAGTATGTACATATAAATGTTTTTCCTATTTTAGTTTTTATATTTTTATAATTTAAATCTTAGAAAACAAAAACTAACATAAACAAAAGCGAGTAGAACAAGAAAATAATGAAAAAGAAAAACTATTAAAAAAGTACACAAACTTTTAAAGTTTGAAATAAAAAATAGAGGGAAGAAATAGTTTGTTGATGTTTAAACAACAAAAAAAGGACCTGAATATTAAAAGTCCTTGTTTTATAAAACTTAAATAAAACTATTAAAAAAATCACAAAAGTAATAAATTCAAATGGATGTATATTAATTAAATATTTTATTATTTTATTTTATTAGTTAGAATATGTAAATATTTATTAAAAATTTAAAAAAACTAACTGGGAAAATAATAAAACAAAAAAAGAAGGATTATAATTGTTATTGTATGAATATAAATTGTAAAATTTTAAATGTAGTCGAATGCAAATATAAGATTTCAAATTAATTTATTTTAGCATAATAAATAATATAATTAAATAAAACTGCAACTGAAACTAATGCAATTTATTAAATAAATAAATCAACAATTAAAAAAACAAACTTTTAAAAAACTTAAGACTAATTATTACAAAAATAAACTTTAAAGAAAACAAATAAACAAAGAACAAAGAAAATATTGATTTTAAAACATTTTCAACTATAAAATTAATTTAGGTTAGCTAAACAATTAAAAACAATTTGAAAAGATTTCAAATGTTACACAAATATCAATCTACTACTAATATTCTTACTCCTACTTCTACTACTACTGCCACTCTACTTAATACCAAATACTTGTCCTCGTACTTATTTACTAATTGTACTATTCCAACTAAATCTAGTCAAAATAAAACCCAAATAAATAATTCAAGACACTTTTTGCTCTTTCTTTAAGAAAAACTCTAAAAGTAAAATAATAATTAAAAACAAAAAGTATCAATAAAATGTTAGTAGAAACACACACAGAAATTAAGAAAGCACAGTGGGTTGAGAAAGGTAAAATAATCAGCCTGACCCACGATGTTCACCTCTATCGCTCGTTTTATTTTTAAACGACAAACACAGCTGATTCGTCCTCACATAAAATTTTCAGCACAACAAGTCGATCGAAAATGCAAGCGAACAATAACTCATATGAGGAGCTTTAAGCACAAGGGGTTTAAGTGCCTTTTTCTAAAATTGAGTTTAAATATGGAATTATAGGTAAAGTTCGGAGAAGTTGTTCATAGCTCAAGAGGTGAATGTCGGACTCTCATCCGGACGCTATATATGGTGAACAATTCAAGCACTTGACATAAAATACCTGCTGCGCTTAAAACACAAGCAAAACAACCGCTTTTGTCTCATCATTTAACATAAGTCACTTGAATCCCTTGTGCTTTAAGCCCCTCATATGAAAAAAATTTTTTCAGAATATCTATGAAATAATGTTGATAGAACTGTACTCTGTTTAAATCATTGTTTAAAAAACAAATAGAATATTGTTTAGCGAGCCGTACACCTAGAAACGATTTTTTTTTATTGTTTGTGTATACGAACGCAAGCCTAACCTTATGTTTCCACATGCAAGTAATTACTTGCAAGTAGTGTATGCGTATTATCAACGAAAAATCGAGGAAGCAGCCGATTGGCTGAAAGTGCAAAAATTGTGTGAATGTTAGTGAAAAAGTGTGAGTGTATCGAGTTTTTCGAACTTGTACTTGTCTATGGAAACGGGGGGTTAATACCGTTCGCAGTAATTTTCTAGAAGGTAACGAACTTTATAAAGTGTTCTGTTCTTCGAACAATTGTATTGGTTCTGTAGACATACGTTATATTTTAATGTTTAATAGTTGTGTTCAGTGTTTTTTAGTGTTATTTGCATTGCTGAACAAATGAGCAAACAACAAAAAAGCACAGCACGAATAGTTTGTGTAAAATTTTTTCGCTGGATTTTTGTTTTTTTTACCAGCCAAAAGGTTGCTAAGCACAACTGAAAATGAACGAACATTAATCTGCAGAACCGAACTCAACGAAGTTTGAGGTTCATAATAAAACGCAATTAACTTATTTTAATTATTTACTTCACAAACGCTATTAGCGTTTGTATTTTCCACAAATCTACCGAACCGAACACTTAGGAACGATATTTAATGATTTTCGAATACTGGTTTAAATCAGTGTTCGAAAATAAACAGTACATTATTTAACGTTCGGCTCACACATCCAGGAACTATATCTATTTTTTTAGTGTTTGTGTAGACGAACTCAACCCTTAATACCGTTCGTGACTATTTTCAAGAAAGAACCGAACATTATATAATGTTGAGTTTGATAAAAACAGTAATATTTTTGTGTTCGAAAGATGACTAACAGGGAAACGTTATTTTTTTAATGATTTTCTACACAAACACTATTAACGTTTGTGTTTTCCACAAATCTACCGAACCGAACATTAAAAAACGATATTTAGTGTTTATTTTCGAACACTGGTTTAAATTGTAAAAAAGTAACGAAATGTTTCTGACAACATTTTTTTACAACTGCGAAATAATTTAAGCTGAACTTATTTCGCGTCCAATTTTGAGCAAATGGAAAAAAGTTTAAACTTAATATTAAATGAGAATGCAAAAACTTAAATAACACAACAAGTAATAGTTTCTTATCCATATTTATACTCTTTTTTTATAAAAAAAACTCATTTTTAGTAAAAAACATGTGGGTCTTGTTTACATAACCAAAACAATGTCGCATACTTTGAGCAATTTTTTGTGAAAATAAGTCTTTGGGTAATGTTTTCGGCTGCTTGATATAGGACGGGGCAAGTTCAAGACCTAATTTTTCTAAGAAATGTCGACGTTTGGAAAAACAGTTTGCATTCAAGCCATCTTTAGCTGATGTTTATAATAGTCTTTAGTTGCCAGAAGCTCTCGTGGCAATTCAATCTTGTTTTTACATATAGTTCCTACTAAAGTAATTTGATTCTCTAGCAATTTTTGTCACAATTAGTACGATGTCAAACAATTGTCTGCAGTCATACTACGACATTTCAAAGCAACTGTCAAATTAAGAACTACATGCATACATTTGTTCAGGCAATGTTACTATTTATTTGCCTGTATACGGTTGCGTATTCCAGGCATAGCTAATAACCCCATATTTTTTGTAGCTCACGTATCGGCGCACATATGGGTTTTTTGCCAATCTAGCCGGACATTACTTTTTGTTTTAGCTTATATTGCTTCTTAAAAGTTATTGAGTGCCCCTAGATCGATGAAACTTGACAGAAATATGTGATATTGTCATAGGCAGGTAAACCTCAAAAATAAATAAAATCGGACCAAGGAGGAAAAGGTTCCCCCTAGAAGAACTAATCCAACCTCTGAAAAATGCAATTTTTTTTTAACTTTTCCCATACTTTTGTTTGGCAAATGCAACTTTTAACGTCGGTGAAAGTTGAAAAACCTAAAATAAGACCCATGAGATCGTAAAATTACACTTTTCGCCCCCGCCCCCTTTTGAGGGCGGTTACATAAAATAATATTTAAAAAAAATGTTAATATTAAAAGAAATAGATTACTAACGCCTTAATACTATAAAAATTAATTTTTTTAACTTAAATGGGTAGGAGGAGGTATCAGAGAACCTCAAAATTCACTATTTTTGTTGATTTATTCATACGCTAAAATTTCCAATAACTCTATACATGCAAAACAGAGTTCAACGTTGGTAATTTTTACATCCTTTCGTACACATTTTATTTTTGCATTTATTCGTTTTTTATTGAAAGTGCTTTATTTGCATTTTTGTTGCTTACGCAATATAACACAACTGAGTAAATTCAAAAGAACACATTCTTATACTTTTGTTTACATTAACAACAACAATAAACCACTCGATGAGACGCTTTTTCCAAATTAACAACAATAAAAACAACAATAACAAAAATACATTGTACATACCTACTACTACTACTACTGTACTTTTTAAAATGAAAAAAAAGTCTGTTTCTATGGAAATTGTGTGTACCTACATATGTATGTGTGTTTAGTTTGATTTCAATTTTTTTTCTTGTACTACATAGTTAATGCTGAATAAATCCATGAGTAAGATTGCTTGATTTCTGGCTTTTTTGTTTGTATTTTTTTTTTTTCTGTACCAAAACAATCATTTTTGAACCGAACACAAAAACATCTTTATTAAAAAACGAAGCTAACGATTGTATAAATAACAAAGCACGATGTGCGTTATTTGAATGACTGCAAGCCAGCAGCGAATATTTGCGGTTGAGGAAATTTCATTGTATGACCGCAAGCGAGTGTATTTGTTTCTGTTGATTAAATGCGATTTTTTTTCAATTGCATAAAGCTGTTCTCTGGGAGGTATCCCTCCAAACCCCTATGTGCGGCGCAAACTTCTCTTAAATTTTGCGTTCACTGCGAGTATCCTTACTGTCAAATCTTAGTACTATCGAAAATAGGTTTTCCTTCCACAACGTCCCACAAACTGTCTGTACTTTGATCTTTACAATTCAGCCAACTAGAGAACCAATAAATGCGAAATTTTGGTGCCGCCACTTCAGTCCAATCAATACCAAATACACATTTACCTGCGTTATTAGAAAACTTCAAAATAACGCGTTTCAAAAATAAAAATGTAGCAAAGTGCAAAAATTAATAATCAAATGAAATTTTTTTGTTTTTTACTATAGAAAATAATTAAAATAAAATTTTTTTTAATTTTTTTAATGACATTCATCAAAACACATGGTTTTGTCATAGATGGGGGTAGTGCACTTGTTTAAAATTATTGTAATAATTTTGTTAATGTTAAGTGATGATCTGAAAATTTTCAATCTCACTACACATAAGTGACTATAATGTTAAAACATTTTGTGCTAAAAAAAATAGTTTGATTTAAAATCAAGCAATCATTAGTTTATTGCAATTTGTTTTTCTTCACTTATTTGACTAAAAATTTTGCACACAAGAATTATTCCGTTATTGACAGAATTTCGTTTAGTTTAATTTTCTATGATTATGCATATCATCGCAAAAATCGAAAACCATGCAAGTACAAAATTAAATTTTTTTAAATTTTAGTGATATTATCTGCCGGTTTAACGATGTCGAACGTCATCGTTCGCATAGAAAATTATATTTAAAACAATAACAAAATTCGAAAATTTGTTTTTGTTTTAAATGTAATATTCTATGCGAACGTTAACGTTCGAAATCGTTGAACAGGCTGTATGTTTTCGTACAGCTTTTTCATTGCTTTTTCATTCAAATTTTGAACTACAAATTTGGATTGAGTGCAGATTTTATGCAGACAATCACAGTTAGCGATAGTGAAAAAATTTACAATACCAATTAATTTTTTTAGTGCTAGTAAAAAATAAAATACCAATCATCACTAAAGCTGGTACAAATTTGTAAAAAATAATTTATTGCAGTTTTATTTAGTGAGAGTGCAATGTTAAGTCAACATTTATTGTACTACTCCCATCTATGGTTTTTGCTTACATTCAAAAATAATGTTGCATACTTGCAGGATAGATAATATTGATACATGACAAAATTTTTGTGTGAAATAATCAATGTTGCTCAAAATTTTTTGCAGGTTCGAACAGAGTACTAGGCTTATGGCCATTTTCTTAATGTATCGACAAACTGTCTGTTACTTAATGCCAACATAAATTTATTGGACCGATAAACTGTCCGTTAACGATTTTGGGTTTCTCAATATAAAAAACATTGTTTTCAGTTGGAAACACCCCTCAAAATACATGTAAAAGTTGGGAGTCAGCTGATTAAATTAATCTGTACGGCAAATAAAAGGAAAATAAATAATTGGCGGATGAGTGCCGGTTAGCTTTGCGATTAAATTGAAGCAAATGAGACATTGAGAAAACCAAATTTCTATAATGTGCAGTTTTTCGTTGGGAAAAAGATAATCGCCTAATGAGAAAATGCCCATTAATATTTTAAAAGGTTGCAGCAACATGTTGATAAAACCTAAAGCCTAGTACTCTGTTCAAATTTGTGAAAAATTTTGGCATTTATCAATGTTACCAATCTTGCGAGTTTGTACAATTTGACGTTTTTATTCTTTCAAAGTATGCTACATTGTTTCGTGTATGTAAACAAACGCCACATGTATTTTACAAAAATTATTTTTTTTTATAAAAAAAAAGTTAATATGGATAAAAAACTGTTACCGGTTGTGTTATTTTAATTTTGTATTTCTTTTTTAATATTAAGTTCATACTTTTTTGCTTTTGCTTAAAATTCCACATGAAATAAAGGCAGCTTACATTATTTCGCAGTTGTAAAAAATATGTTGCCAGAAACATTTCGGAACTTTTTCACAAAATAAACAGAGTACAACTCCATCAACATTATTTCATAAATATTCCGCACAAGTTTTTTTCATATGCATTTTGACAGCATTTCACGTGAAATGTTGAACAGAGTACCAGGCTTAATGTTATAAAATAAATAAGAACACAAAGAAAATTTGGTACACAGAAAAAATTATTTTTCTAATTCAAACAAAAAATTTGTAGAATCAAAACATTTTATGTCTGAAATCGGTCCTATAAACAAATTCGCATATTCAAACAATTTATGCATTTCGTTTAAACAAATAATTTAACTGAATCAAGCAAAAAGTTTACTGAAAATCATATAAATTTCAAGCAAATAATTTTGCTGAATCAAACAAAAAAGTTTTTGCATAAGCAATGACGCGCACACAAGCAATCACTGTAGGAGAGAGCGGCCGGCTTTTTTGTTGGAATAATTTTTGAACGAAGTCTTATTTATATACACAATAATGTTTTTCTTCATCACTCACTGTTGCTGTATCCTTTCCTTTGCTAAAGAAGAAGAAATGTAACCAAAAACGGCAGCAGACCGACTCGTTATATTTTTCGTCATCACTCTATTTTTGTATTTGATGTACTTAACTAAACAGTTTTAAAAATTGAATACGGGATTTTGTTTTTATTCTTTTATACCAACTTCGAAACCAACCAAAAATTTATTTTGTTTCTTATAATGTTGTTGTTGTTTCTGTTGTTTAACCTTCATAAGGTCTTCGGGTCAAATCTGACCCATTTTGAAATAAATTTTAAATTTTTTCTTAGAGTGGGTGACTTATATTTTTTATATTTTATGACTTTTATTTAATTTTAAATGCCAACAACTACGTTAGGTTTTCAGAAAAAAATATTGGCGAAAAAAATATTTATAAAATTTTTTACACTTAAGCCTGGTACTCTGTTCAGTATTTCGTGCGAAATGTTTTCAAACTCAATATAAAAAAAATTTCTGTGAAATACAAACGAAAAAATGTTGATAGAGCTGTACTCTGTTTATATACGAAAAACATGCGAAATGTTTCTAGCAACATTTTTATTTTTCGTGCGAAACAAGTGCAGCCCCTTTTATTTCGCACGGAATTTTAAGCAATAACTAATCATTTTTTGTAATTTTTTATTTTATTTTTGTAAAGTGGAGTTTATAACAAGCGTTTCAGAAATAAAAATGTAGAAAAGTGCAAAAATTAACAATCAAATGAATTTTTTTTGGTTTTTACTATAGAAAATAATTAAAATAAAATTGTTTTACTTTTTTTAATGACATTTTTCAAAACACATGGTTTTGTCATAGATGGGGGTAGTGCACTTGTTTAAAATTATTGTAATAATTTTGTTAATGTTAAGTGATGAACTAAAAATGTTCAATCTTACTACACATAAGTGACTATAATGTTAAAACATTTTGTGATAAAAAAATAGTTTGATTTAAAATCAAGCAATCATCAGTTTATTGCAATTTTTTTTCTTCACTTATTTGACTAAAAATTTTGCACACAATTTAAAATACAAAACTTGTGTTTGCATGATTCAATCCAAGAATTATTCCGTTATTGACAGAATTTCATTTAGTTTAATTTTCTATGATTAGGCATATCATCGGAAAACCAAAAATGCAAGTAAAAAATTAAATTTTTTTAAATTTTAGTGATATTATGTTTTCGTACAGCTTTTTGATTGCAAGGTACAAATTTGTAAAAAATAATTTATTGCAGTTTTATTTAGTGAGAGTGCAATGTTGATTTAAGTCAACTTTTATTGTACTACCCCCATCTATGGTTTTTGCTTACATTCAAAAATAATGTTGCATACTTGCAGGATAGACAACATTGATACATGACAAAATTTTCGTATGAAATAATCAATGTTGCTCAACATTTTTCGCAGGTTCGAACAGAGTACTAGGCTTTAAGGTCTTTGGGTCATATTTGACCTTTAGCAAAATTCATGAATTTTCTTTAGAAATTTCAAGTTGTTATTTATTTTTTTGCACCTTTGTTGCTTAAAATTCCGTGCGAAATAATAGGAGCTGCACTTGTTTCGCACGGAAAATAAAAATGTTGCTAGAAACATTTCGAATGTTTTTCGTATATAAACAGAGTACAACTCTATCAACATTTTCTCGTTTGTATTTCACAGAAATTTTTTTTATTTTGAGCTTGAAAACATTTCGCACGAAAAACTGAACAGAGCATTTTTTAATTTTCGAATTTATTCTATTAGCTACACTGAAAAAAATTTCTTCACAGATCCAATGAAATTTACATTAAAATTCAACCTATGTAATCCTTCATTGGATTAATGAAGGATTAATGACAAAATTTTCATTGACACATTTCATTAATCCAATGAAGGGTTGCATAGGTTGAATTTTAATGTAAATTTCATTGGATCTGTGAAGAAAATTTTTTCAGTGTAAATTTCAGTTAAGTATGTTATTAAGCGTTTTTGTAATAGTTCAGTTTTTACGAATGACTTTTTACACTACCGGACTATTATCTTGTATTTTCTTGTTACATTTTACCTTAGCTATCCTTTGGACAGCAGTGAGGTATATCGTATGTACAGAAAAATTTACAATTATTAGACACCAGCAGAATGTAATGCATTTTCTGGCCCGCTACGGCCTTCGTAAGCATTCTTTGTGTCACACTGGATAGTGATACTTTATAAATTTTAACAAATAGAAACTGGGAATTTTTTCTTTTCATAAGTCTGAGTTCATACGGCTCATGTCTTATTGACAAGATTCTTCATTTTTCTTCTTTGAACATGAATTGGCGTTCAAATGATTCATGTCATGTTGACGACATGTGCTTTTTTTGATATTGAAAACAATAACAAAATTAAGCAACGTATGAAAAAGCAAACCGTAAAGACAGTACATGCATCTGTGTACTCGTTTCTTTTCCCCTCGTCCCTCTCGCCTATAAAGAAGCACTCATGTCAATAAGACATGAGCCGTATGAACTCAGACTAAGCTACTTTATTTTGGTTTAACAAATTAAAACATTTTACATTTTCCTCCATCCCAACCCACTGTGCAATTCAAATAAACAATAAATTACACACACATACACACACACTCTCTAGAATAATCTAAAATGTTTAAACTCTTAATCAGTGTCAGTCAGTCAGTCAATGGTCGTCTTGTATGTTATTGTTCATTTGTTCGTTCGTGCATTTGTTCGTTGGTCTGTTTAATTTTATTTCAATGTTTGTTGACTTTTATAATCGTCTCTGAATGTCTCTTGTTCTAATGTTATTCAAGAAATTTCTTCTATTTGTATGTATGTTTGTGTGTATTTAAGTATTTTTATTTATTTGATTATATGCACTTTTAGTTTGTACGTTTGTATATGAATTATTAAATGTTTTAGTGATAGTTGAACAAAATAACAAAACGGAAGCAGACGAAGAGGAAAAGAAATAAATACAAAAAAGCACTACTGCTGCATAAAAAATTGTGATTGTTAAACCATTGATTATTATGTATGTAACCATAAAAATGAATAAAAATAAATTTAAAACTAATACTAACTACTGAGTGAAACAACAACTATCACTCCTACTTATATTACAACCACATACACCAGGTAACAAAAATCTACATACGATACCAATTTAGGGCATTTATTTATTTACAGTTCATTAAATAATTTCATATACATATGATTTTTAGTATAAACAAACTATTTTAATATGTGCACATAGAAATACAAGCATTTACCAATACAAAACACTGTAGCGGAAGTGGTTCATACCGACTATTATCGTATGAAGATTTTTGTTACATGGTGTACATGTTATTGTACTTTTTTTTATTAACAAAGAATATAAAAGAAACTTTGCAAAAATGTCCATGAAAATGTTTTAAAATGTGAAAAGTTAAATGAAAACAAAAGGAAATGAAATATTTTAAATTTAAAAATAACAAACTCATACAAATGTAATCGTAATTGTATTGTGTGTGTTGCTGCTGTTTATGAAAACGAAATCTGAGATCTGTCCTCTTTTTCCTATTTGTTTTTTTTAACTCACTCTCTATTAAATATTTCGTATCTAACTGTAATTGTGTGTGCATGTATTATTGTTGTGAATGTTTGTATGTATGTATGTTTATATATGTTTGTGTGGGTTTGTGTCTGACTGTGTATAAATGTTAATGTTGTCTTTAAGCAAATTTAAATTTAAATATATAAAAAATAAATGTAAAACAAAGAAAACGCAAACACACACACACACACACACACACAAATAACAAATCTAATAAATACACTGGTAAAAATGTTTTTACTCACTTTGGGTTTCCATAAAATTTAACCTGTATCAAACAAAAAAGAAAGAAAATACTGTTAAATGTGATTGAATTGTTTTATTTTCTTTTTATATATTTTTTTTAAATAAATGTAACAAACAATATGATAATATGAAACAAAATAAATATTTTTAAATTTAAAATTAATAAAATACAAAGCAACAAAAAAAAATCAACTGAAAATACAATTAGAATAATTATTCTGTAAATGTTTGTTAAAAATTTATAACAATTTTTGATTAAAGGATTTTTAGCAATGAAAATAAAAATATTTGGAGCATAAAAGTTGCCATTTTACAGTTTTAGAAATTTCACAAAAGTTATGGTTTTAATACTTTCAATTACTTTTGCAGCAAATGGACTTCTATTAAGGATCTTTCAGTATAACGTGCGAAATGTTCTCAAACTCAATATAAAACAAGTAAGAAAGTATAGTCGGTCAAGCTTGAACGTGGTGATACCCTACACCACAGTAAATAAAAACTATTTTTGCGATTGTACCGTTTAAGGAACCATGGGCAATCATAGACCCGCCTGAACAAAATATCTTCGCTATTGTGGTGTGGGTAAAAAAAAAATTTCTGTGAAATACATATGAAAATATACTCGTTTATATTGCGAAAAAATGCCAAATGTTTCCAGCAACAATTTTGTTTTCCGTGAGAAACAGGTGCAGGTCATATTGCTTCGCACGGAATTTTAAGCCATGGCTAATAATTTTTTTGTAGCATTTATTTTGTATTTGTGTAGTGGCTTTTATAACAAGCCTTACAAAATGAAAAATGAAGAAAAGTGCAAAAATTAATTACAAAATTTAATTTTTAATTTTTTTTTTTTTTTTTTACTTTGGGATATTTTAAAAATAATACACTTGTTTCACTTTTTTTCATGACAATTAATTTTGTTAACCTTCGCAAAACAATGTTGTATACTTGTAACTAACTACTCACTGCAAAACCGCGAGATAGATAATATTGATACATGTCCGTGTGAAATTGTGAAACTTGCAGTTTTTCAGCCACATGTTGCAAGTACAAACAAAACACACGGCTCTAAATATTTGTTTCCCCTTTTACAAATTGGCGCTAGTTTGAAATATTAAAGAAAGATTTTTTGGTTGAAAACTGTTTTTAAGATTTGTGTAGGTTCCTGCCAGGTCGACTGTGCACAAAACGTCCTCCGGCAAGTCCATATATGATTAGAACATTAAACTACACACATGGGAGGCAATTAAGTTCCTTCACTGATGAAATGCAGCAGCTCCTGTTGGTAGCGGCTAGAGAGATTCGTTAGAAGCTCGAACTTCACCACACACCAGCTTCTTATGATAAGCAACAGCACCCCGCAATGGATAGAAAATCAGCCTTTAATGCCGATATTTTCAAGATCTCCCTTTCAACGATTTTAGCCAATAGGAGTCGTAGATATCATTTAAAAGATACATCACCTTTTGGTAATACATTCTCTAGGGTAAATCAAGTTGAGGACATTCCAGGATCCGTAATATGACAATTGATCATTCTGTCTTGGTTATTTACTTAACATTTTTCAAATCAAATGAATGCCAAAAGACAGAGCTTGTTGGGGCCATATTGACTTCATTTTGTTCGAAGTTGTACCTGAGTACTTAACTGAGGTTCAACGGGAGTCAGTAGCCCCCGGTGTTCCAGCACCGATATGATTATTGGTGAGGGTCCGTTAGTATGCTTCTTGCGAGAAATACTGCCTGTCTTTCAAGATGATTGTCTTTTTTGATAGAGGGTTGGCTTTTTGGAAGTTCAATAAAAAGTGCCTTTTTCAAGGCATGAGCTCGCATAAGAGTTCAACGACAGTCAGCTTTATTGACGAAGAGATACCATCGAAAAGCACGTAGTGGTTGTGGTTTCAGCGCGGGTAAGGTTACATTCACGTGGAAGGCTGATTTTTCATCCTTGTGGGTAAGTTCGGTCTGTGGATGGCCTTGAATAGCACTGGATGTTAGATTGCTCCGGCTTCTAAACAAGGAAGTGAAGATATAATTTTTGGTGGATTATAAACTCGAAATTGCTACCTGTGTATGTAAATGATCCTTCACTCACACAGGGGCATTTGGTAAGTGCTTAATATAAATCGATATCACTGTTTCAGCGGTTCTAGGTATAAACCATAGCCACCACGTGATTTCAAAAGGAGCTTGCCAAATAACCAGTTCGTATGTGTATTTTGTTTTTGTAAAAAATTTTTGGTTTTTTTATACAGCCAAAAAGGCGCTAAGCACAACATAAATGAACAAACATTAATGAGCTGAACCGAACACAATGAAGTTTGTAGTTTTTAAAAAAATCGATTGGAATTAAATGTTCTCTTCTTTTTGTTGAGTTGGATTAGAACAGTATTTTTTTGTTTTCGAAAGATGACAAACAATGAAACGCTATTTTTTTAATGGTGTACTACATAAACACTATTAGCGCTTGTGTTTCCAACAAACTTACCGAACCGAACACTAAGGAGCGATATTTAGATTTTCGAACACTGGTCCTTTATTTCCATGTTGCGTCGGTACAATCCTTAAGTTTAAAAAAAGACATGCAAAAGAAGTAGTAAATGCATGGGTTCCGCGGATAATGCACTGGTTCTTTTTAGGTGAAACATGCGTGATTTTAACATTAGCGCGTCGTTGGCGAGCAGGGGTTCATATTTAGGTAAACGGCTCGTTATTAAAAATATTGCTTAGAACCAATGAAAGTTCAGTGATTAGATCGGCACTCTTACTTGTTGTATCTGCAGTAGACCAAGACGTAATAAAAAAAAAGGAATGGTAAAACAAATTAATCGAGTGCTAAAACGCTAACAAATTTTTAAAACTAAAGTTCTTATTCCATTTAAACTTAATGCTCCAGATTAATTAAAAAAAAAGCAATTTTATTATTATTTAATATAACAAAATATATTTTTTGAAATATTTTACTATTAACATAAATTTTATTCTATTATCCTTTTAATTTATGACAAAACTAAAATATATTTGCAGTCAAAAATTCTTTTATGCAAAAATTTTAATTTATTTGAAATAAGCAAAAAGAAGACTACAAAATCCAACTTAACTCCTTCTACATTAAATTATCCCTCCTCCCCGCCCCTCTACACAATCATAAACTTTAACTTGCCAACTCACTTAACTTTAAGAAGAAAACAAAACTAAACTGCAAAAAATCTACACACCAACTATTTCCTTTAAGTCAAGCACCTTTAAATGTCCTGCCATCATCCAACCATTTTAACTCATTTTCATCATCTCATCTCATCTCATCTAGTCTATTCTAATTAATGTCATTATCTAAATGTATGAATGTATTTGTGAAATTCTAAAAAAAATAACAAAAAAAAAATATTGATCAAATAAAATTTTCTTTCCTTACAAAAGTTATAAAAAAAAATCAACACAAATTTGATCAAAAATTTTATTTAAAAATTATAAAATAATGAAAATTTAATTAAAATGTATTTAATTAATAATAAATAAATAAAAAGAAACTTAATTTAAAAAATACATGAATAAATAAAAACTAAAAAAATATTAATGAAATAAAAATCACAACATCATTAAATGAAAACAAATTCTCTGAACGTGTGTTTCTATGAGTGTGTATCTTTTAATTAGTTTGGAAAAAAAACAGAGTAATTCAAACAAAAATTGCTATAGAAAAAGGTTTGTATCATATCGTCGGCTTAATATGCAAACCTGCTACCTCCCTTTCAGCACACTTTACAGGAGAGACCAAAAACTTCTTATATTTTGTTTTTGCACCAAAAATATAACTTGTTTTGTGCACTTTAAGACTCACACTAAAGAAAAACTACATGCTGGTCGACAAGGCCGACACGGCATCAAAATAGCAATTTACTAAAAAGTGGATTTAGCAGTTTTGCATATTAAGCCGACGATATGCTTATAACTACGTGAGGATGTGTGTAACATTCATGTAGATACCCTGCAGCTTAATTCGTAACTGGTACTATTTTAGGACAGTTTATAACCAGTTGCTACAAGACTGGCTGCAAAAATACTATTTTTGTACGCGTCAACAAAGTACAACAATACGAAAATTTATGAAATACCGACCACACAATTATAAAATTGACAACTTTGTTGTATAAACAAAAACAACATTATTTAGGTACACTCGCAATATTATTACAGGAACGGACTGTAGTTTATTTAAGAAATATTCCGTTCAGTCATTTTTAAATAAATAAACATTTAAAATTCCAAGCAAATTTATTTTTAACTGATTCTAACAGTTATTCAAAAAACTAAGTGCATATTAATACGGATTTTCAGTTGCAGTTAATATTGTCCGTTGATTGAGTTAAATTCTTCTTTATGTTAAATTAAATAAAAATGTAATTTAAAGCAACGAAAAGTTCATTTAATTTTTACTGTCAAAAATTCAACCGCGAATTCCATAAAAACAAATAAATATGCAGTTATTTTATAAAATTTTACTGTCAAAAATTCAACACCACCCAGCGGTAACTAGAATGAGTAAAGAGGCCTAATAGAAGGCCTTATTTAGCAGTCACAAGCAGTCAGAAGCCCTTCTCGCCGCATTCCATACTTATTTATTTTTTACACAGGTTGTCATTGGGCGCAAGGCCTTCCACACTTCCTTTCAAAACAACTTCGATCCCTTCCCAAAGAAGGGAGTAAGGAAGGTCACTAAAAATAAAAAGTAAATAAAACTGAACACCTTCCTTTCTCCCTTCTCAAAGAAGGGAGTGGCGAATGTGTACTGAATATTTCAGAAGGTCTTTTAAAAAGAAGTTTATGCCTTCTAGAAGGCATACTTCAATATTTACCGCTGGGCATATTCAGTAAAAACAATTAAATATTCAGTTATTTTATATGGGCATTTCCACCGAAAGGTCCACCGCAACAAAAAAATTATAAGTTCTTGAAAAAGCTTTGTTTTATCATATTTTAACAGGAATACAATCAAATTTAATAAGAGTAAAATAAATTTATATTTATTTATAACCCATTTCGAGATTTATGTATGCAAAGTGGAACAAGTGCAACTTTTCTTATTTGGATATTTCTATTGTACGTTTTGCTATGATAACAGTTCCTTAAGAGAGACATTATGCATTGACTTTTTCTCTCTAAAACCTTTCGGAAGGTACAAAGAGTCAAAATACAATGCACAAGAAACTATGCGATTGCAAATAACTGTAATTTTTCTCTTTGTATTATCTCATATTTCGATGTCATGTGCGACATTGAAAAACATCATTTTCTATCAATGCGTCGAAAGTAAAAGTAGAAAGCTCATCAAATTACCAGGCCAAACAGAGATTTTTTATAATATTAAAATAAAAAAAAAATTTCTGTAAAATAGCAAGATTTGTGATCTTGGTACTCATATAAAGATGTTCACGTGCGACATCGTAAGTGTGAAAATTAATAATTTGAAAATAATTTTTTACATATGTAAATGATTTATTTATGTTAATATATACATTTCAATCATTTAAATCTAGACGAGCAAAAAAAAGCACTAAATTCAAAAATAAAGCCATATTCTAGCCATTAACAATGATATACGATACGATACGATACGATAAGATTAGACTTTAAATGACGATGTATATAAAACAAAAAGGGCTGTAATTTAGGGCGTGGTAAAAACAATTTTTTTAAAGTTTTTCAAACTTAATAAATATACCTTTTATTTTAGGGCGTGACTGATGAAAATATTATTGCTTGTATTGGCTTCTACCTGATTTAATGTAGTATGTGTGTGAAAAAGAAAAAAGGGGCTTAATATGTAGGCGTGTAATAAAAGTGGGCATATTAAAATCTCTACATACGTAGTTTTAGAAGGACTTTCTTGGCACGTAAAAAAAATTGGACACTTGGGGGAAGGATCCGAGATGGCATAAGTGGCGCCCAGAATTTGAGGTCGGATTAAAAAGTCACTAAAGACAAAAATGAAGCCAGTATCAAGCCATGAAAAACGATATGCAATATGATGAGATTGGACTTTTAATGGCAGCGCTAAATATAAAAAACCAAAAAGACTGTATTTTGGGGCGTGGCAAAAAAAATGTTTCCTGTTTTAGAAACTTCATTGGCATATCTTTCATTTTAGGGGTTGACTGGCACAACTTTTTTTTTGTATGGAGGTCGACCCGATCTTATCAACATAAAGCGTGGTTAAATTTCAAGGGCCGATGTTGATTTTGAATAAAACACAAACTATTTAGGAAATTATTGAAATTTTATTTTATTATGATATATTGGTATTACTCAATTATGTATGGAACAAAATATCGGCCAAATGGGCGCCGCGACCACGGCGGCACACCTCCATCCGATGGTCCAAATTTTCGATGACCCTGAGGCATAATGGAGGTTATATATCATGATGGAAAAAAATGTCATGTGCGACAGATCACGTGCGACAGCGATTAAAGCTAAATAAAAAAAAAGTATACAATATTTTTATTTCAAATGACAGCCATATTTAAGAGATATGAGTGCATAACATTCTTCAATTTTTTGCATTCAAATATTGCCTCAGGTTTCGCTGAAATCGGCATTCGAAAAAATGGCCACAAAAACCACTTCTGTTTTCGTCACGTGCAAATGCCTTGTTTTTTTGCATTTTTCTTGAAAACGAAACAATTTATCAAAATGAACAATAGCACCAATTATAAGGCTAATTAAAAGCTATAACTTGAATATATTGCCAAAATAAATAAACGTTTTATTTTGACTTTTTTTAACTTTATCTTTATCTTTTATCTATAAAAAATGAATTGCTTGTTTTGTGTAAGCAATTCCCATTTTCTATTTGTTAATATAATTTGGTTAAATACATCAAATTTTAAAAGTAAAATAATTGCGAAGCCATATCGGTCATGCTGCTGGCGTCTTATAATTGAGAGTTCTTCTGTAAACAACGTAGTCAGTACAACAAAAGTAACACAAACGTGTGTAACAGGGTAAGTAAATAAAAATATTCTCCCTCTCTCGCTTATAAGAAAAACAAGCGGACAGGTGTCTGTCTGGTATTTTTTAGAAATTCGGCTCTTTTGTGGAGTAAACGAAAATTTAATAAAATAACTGAATATTTCATTGTTTTTGCTGAATATGGGGTCAATTTTTTGACAGTAAAATTTTAAAAAATAACTGAATATTTAATTGTTTTTACAGAATATGGTGTTGAATTTTTGACAGTAAAATTTTACAAAATAACTGAATATTTATTTGATTTTACGGAATGTGGTGTTGAATTTTTGACAGTAAAAATTAAACGAACTTTTTGTTAAAAATAAATAAAAAATGAGTAGACCGGTTTTTAATTGAATTTTCATTTATTTTATATTACAATTTCAGTTAATTTTACGTACAGAATATTGTGAGTGTAGGTAAAAACGAGTTAGTTGTTTGTTGTAGGAGCAAAACCAACACTGCAAAATTAGCACAACACTATAAGAAAACATGTAAGAGTGCTATATTCGGCTATTCTAAGCCCTACATACCCTTCACTATGGTGGGATGCTAACAGTGTAACGCAGTTTACTTTCCCAGCTGAGGTATGACTCAGTCTGTCCAGGGTCAATTCTAAGGTCTGCTTCCTTTGAAATGAAACACGGGATGTTTTCGTGTATGTTCGCTTACAATAATTTTAACAAAGCTTTATTTACGAAATCTTAATCTACGCTAAATACTTAGAACTAGGACGGCCTTCGGCTGATTCGGCGTGGCTGTAGACGGGAACGGGTGCTGCGGCAGCGTGATTCCGTGCACGTACGGCTGATGACGTTAGGAAAACGGCTAGATGTTGCTGCCAGTAGGCACGTACGGTGGCGTTCCGTGGGGCATCGTTTAGTTACTGAGTATTCGATCTGGCAGAGAAGATAATAAACAGGTTTCGGTTATAGGTTGTTAGTATCTACATCTACGATCGAAACTATGCCGAGTACGGAGCATTCGGTGCGCCCCGTAGTTGGCGTTCGGCTAAATACGGTTCTGGTTAATCAGGTTCGGTTAAATACGGGTTACTAAATCAGTTCCGGTTAAATACGATTTGTATCCAGTCGGCTACCGAATGAAATTCGGAGGCACCGGCAGTCGGCTGAACATGACTAATAACGGGTTGAGTGCTGGTTCGTATTCACTACTGGTAAGAATACGTGGACTACTGGTTTGTATTCAGTCGGCTAAATACGGTTTGGGTTAATCAGGTTCGGTTAAATACGGTTCGGTTAAATACGGTTCGGTTAAATACTGGTAGAATACTGCGGGTACCATGCTTAATACGGTTCTGGTTTATCCGGTTCGGTTAAATACTGGTAGAATACCTCGGGGACTATACTAAATACGGTTCTGGTTTATCAGGTTCGGTTAAATACTGGTAGAATACTTCGGGTACCATACTAAATACGGTTCTGGTTTATCAGGTTCGGTTAAATACGGGCCACTTAACTAGATTCGGTTAAATACGGGTTACTTAATCAGGTTCGGTTAAATACTGTTTGTATTCAGTCGGCTACCGGCTGGTTCGTATTCACTACTGGTAAGAATACGTGGACTACTGGTTTGTATTCAGTCGGCTAAATACGGTTTGGGTTAATCAAGTTACTTAATCAGGTTCGGTTAAATACGGGTTACTTAATTAGATCCGGTTAAATACGGGTTACTTAATTAGATTCGGTTGAATACGGGTTACTTAACCAGGTTCGGTTAAATACTGTTTGTATTCAGTCGGATACCGGCTGGTTCGTATTCACTACTGGTAAGAATACGTGGACTACTGGTTTGCATTCAGTCGGCTAAATACGGTTTGGGTTAATCAAATTATTTAATCAGGTTCGGTTAAATACGGGTTACTTAAATAGATTCGGTTAAATACGGGTTACTTAATTAGATTCGGTTGAATACGGGTTAGGTTAAATACGGTTTACTTAATCAGGTGCGGTTAAATACTGTTTGTAGGTGAACACGTGTAGAATACTTCGGACACCAAGCGAATTCGGGAGCCTTGGCGTTCGGCTAACTACTTCGTAAATACTTCGGACACCAAGAGATTTCGGGAGCCTTGGCGTTCGGCTAACTACTTCGTAAATACTTCGGACACCAAGAGATTTCGGGAGCCTTGGCGTTCGGCTAACTACTTCGGACACCAAGAGATTTCGGGAGCCTTGGCGTTCGGCTAACTACTTCGTAAATACTTCGGACACCAAGAGATTTCGGGAGCCTTGGCGTTCGGCTAACTACTTCGGACACCAAGAGATTTCGGGAGCCTTGGCGTTCGGCTAACTACTTCGTAAATACTTCGGACACCAAGAGATTTCGGTAGCCTTGGCGTTCGGCTAAATACTTCGGACACCAAGAGATTTCGGGAGCCTTGGTGTTCGGCTAACTACTTCGTAAATACTTCGGACACCAAGAGATTTCGGGAGCCTTGGTGTTCTGCTAACTACTAACTACGATCTACTTACTAACTAGCGAGAGTAAATACTGGGGTTGATGGCAATATCTACTCTCCTTGTTCTGAGCAAAACCTTGTCTATTTATTCAAAAATAAAATAAACTAAATGAGAATTATAGGGTAAAAAGGTTATGTAGGTAAATAGTAAGGGTATTCATAGTTGTTAGTAAAATAATAAGGGTATTCAAGGTTATTATAATTTGTGATGTTACTTATAATTTATAATGCTAGTATTAAATGTAAATGTAGGGTTAATTTGTAACGTCACGTTACAGTCCCCTCCTACTTCGGAAAAAAAAATCCATTACAGGGTTTTTTCCTTACTTAAATATATCAAATAAAAACAAAATAAAAAAAATTTTCTGTATATAAAAAATAAATATACTAAATAAAATAATTTAAGAAATTAATTAAAAATATAAAATAACAATATAAAAAAAAATTTACCAAATTCAAAAAAAATAAAAATAAAAAATAAAAAAAAAAAAAAAAAAAAAAAAAAATTCGAGAACGCCCTCTGCCGTTTCAGATGTGTCAGTTCGCTGCGCTGACGACGGAGCTGGTCAACAGTAACCCTTCGTTAATAAGTTTTCCTGCTGACGACATACTTTTGTTAGTTGGTCCTCCCGCAGCGGATAGATATATCACAGTGGGTGCGTCGGTAGCGTATTTTAGCTCATAAGATTTCGTTGCTTTGTGCTTGATCCGATCCAGTTCCGTTGGTGGTTTGGTGAGGTTTTACCACAGGGTGCGTATCTGAAATCGAGTCCCTGCTCGGGCGCCATTGTAACGCAGTTTACTTTCCCAGCTGAGGTATGACTCAGTCTGTCCAGGGTCAATTCTAAGGTCTGCTTCCTTTGAAATGAAACACGGGATGTTTTCGTGTATGTTCGCTTACAATAATTTTAACAAAGCTTTATTTACGAAATCTTAATCTACGCTAAATACTTAGAACTAGGACGGCCTTCGGCTGATTCGGCGTGGCTGTAGACGGGAACGGGTGCTGCGGCAGCGTGATTCCGTGCACGTACGGCTGATGACGTTAGGAAAACGGCTAGATGTTGCTGCCAGTAGGCACGTACGGTGGCGTTCCGTGGGGCATCGTTTAGTTACTGAGTATTCGATCTGGCAGAGAAGATAATAAACAGGTTTCGGTTATAGGTTGTTAGTATCTACATCTACGATCGAAACTATGCCGAGTACGGAGCATTCGGTGCGCCCCGTAGTTGGCGTTCGGCTAAATACGGTTCTGGTTAATCAGGTTCGGTTAAATACGGGTTACTAAATCAGTTCCGGTTAAATACGATTTGTATCCAGTCGGCTACCGAATGAAATTCGGAGGCACCGGCAGTCGGCTGAACATGACTAATAACGGGTTGAGTGCTGGTTCGTATTCACTACTGGTAAGAATACGTGGACTACTGGTTTGTATTCAGTCGGCTAAATACGGTTTGGGTTAATCAGGTTCGGTTAAATACGGTTCGGTTAAATACGGTTCGGTTAAATACTGGTAGAATACTGCGGGTACCATGCTTAATACGGTTCTGGTTTATCCGGTTCGGTTAAATACTGGTAGAATACCTCGGGGACTATACTAAATACGGTTCTGGTTTATCAGGTTCGGTTAAATACTGGTAGAATACTTCGGGTACCATACTAAATACGGTTCTGGTTTATCAGGTTCGGTTAAATACGGGCCACTTAACTAGATTCGGTTAAATACGGGTTACTTAATCAGGTTCGGTTAAATACTGTTTGTATTCAGTCGGCTACCGGCTGGTTCGTATTCACTACTGGTAAGAATACGTGGACTACTGGTTTGTATTCAGTCGGCTAAATACGGTTTGGGTTAATCAAGTTACTTAATCAGGTTCGGTTAAATACGGGTTACTTAATTAGATCCGGTTAAATACGGGTTACTTAATTAGATTCGGTTGAATACGGGTTACTTAACCAGGTTCGGTTAAATACTGTTTGTATTCAGTCGGATACCGGCTGGTTCGTATTCACTACTGGTAAGAATACGTGGACTACTGGTTTGCATTCAGTCGGCTAAATACGGTTTGGGTTAATCAAATTATTTAATCAGGTTCGGTTAAATACGGGTTACTTAAATAGATTCGGTTAAATACGGGTTACTTAATTAGATTCGGTTGAATACGGGTTAGGTTAAATACGGTTTACTTAATCAGGTGCGGTTAAATACTGTTTGTAGGTGAACACGTGTAGAATACTTCGGACACCAAGCGAATTCGGGAGCCTTGGCGTTCGGCTAACTACTTCGTAAATACTTCGGACACCAAGAGATTTCGGGAGCCTTGGCGTTCGGCTAACTACTTCGTAAATACTTCGGACACCAAGAGATTTCGGGAGCCTTGGCGTTCGGCTAACTACTTCGGACACCAAGAGATTTCGGGAGCCTTGGCGTTCGGCTAACTACTTCGTAAATACTTCGGACACCAAGAGATTTCGGGAGCCTTGGCGTTCGGCTAACTACTTCGGACACCAAGAGATTTCGGGAGCCTTGGCGTTCGGCTAACTACTTCGTAAATACTTCGGACACCAAGAGATTTCGGGAGCCTTGGCGTTCGGCTAAATACTTCGGACACCAAGAGATTTCGGGAGCCTTGGTGTTCGGCTAACTACTTCGTAAATACTTCGGACACCAAGAGATTTCGGGAGCCTTGGTGTTCTGCTAACTACTAACTACGATCTACTTACTAACTAGCGAGAGTAAATACTGGGGTTGATGGCAATATCTACTCTCCTTGTTCTGAGCAAAACCTTGTCTATTTATTCAAAAATAAAATAAACTAAATGAGAATTATAGGGTAAAAAGGTTATGTAGGTAAATAGTAAGGGTATTCATAGTTGTTAGTAAAATAATAAGGGTATTCAAGGTTATTATAATTTGTGATGTTACTTATAATTTATAATGCTAGTATTAAATGTAAATGTAGGGTTAATTTGTAACGTCACGTTACAACAGAAAGTTATACAAATACCGTTATTTAGATACCTACAAATAAATATATTTTGTGCCACGTCCACTTCTCTAATCCCGTCCAGATTGTTGTGGTAAGATGTCGTATTGATAGTCAAGATGCTTGTACATTATTTAGAAACTTTGGCTCTTGGCGAAGGCAGTCGTGGATGTTTGCTTATATCTGAGCCCTATGTGCACCCATCAGGCTGGATTTCAATATGCGACATAAATATATACCTACTAAATCCTCAACATATGTGGGGTCTTCGAAAAACCTATTTCAACGGACACATGGACGGACGCACGGACATCGCTAAATAGATGACTCAGAGCTGAAGCGAATCAAGTTAAAAAAGACAATTCGAAAATAATTTAAGGTTGAATAATGCTGGTTCACACTCTTCAAGTTTTAGTCGTCGAGCCTTAAGTCTTTAGAAGAGAGAGGAAAAATAATTGCATTTATTTTTCCTTCTCTCCTAAAGCCTGGTACTCTGTTCAACATTTCACGGGAAATGCTGTCAAAACGCATATGAAAAAAACTTGTGCAGAATATTTATGAAATAATGTTGATAGAGTTGTACTCTGTTTATTTTGTGAAAAAGTTTTGAAATGTTTCTTACAACATTTTTTTACAACTGCTGCACTTATTTCACGTGGAATTTTAAGCAAAAGCAAAAAAATATGAACTAACTATTGAATAAGAAATAAAAAATTAATATAACACAACCGGCAACAGTTTTTTTTATCCATATTTACTTTCTTTTTTATTAAAAAATAAAAAATAAAAAAAAAATGTTGCTCAACATTTTTCACAAATTTGAACAGAGTACTAGGCTTAAGAGCTCAAGACTTGACGGCTTAAACTTGAAGAGTATGAACTAACGCTGGCGTTGTCTTATTACCGATACCTTAGGCTTGCCAGATGGTGTTGATTTTTTTTTTTTTTTTGATTTACAAGAATTTTGACTGTTCGTCAGGAATCAAGAATAATGTTTATGTATTAAAATGTTTATTTCTGGATCAATTGTAATATTACGTTGTGCTTCTGCTTTGCCTCTTCTTAATCCTTATAAATAAAAAGACGTTATAGTATTTGCTTGGTCTATATATTTCGAACTAACAGTTCATCTTCAGGATCTATAAAAATAAATGTTTTGTCAACTTTTTTTGAAGGACAACCAAAAACATTTAATTTTTTTTTATTTGCTTACAGTCTTCCTTGCAAAAAGCTGTGTAAAAAGTTAAGAAATATTTCATCGTTTTGTTCAATACACGATCAATACTATGTTTCCTTTATTCAACACTAATAATTTGACAACACTGAGATGCTGATTTGAAACCGAATCATTCCGTATAGAAATTTTTGGTGCAAAGAGTGCGTTCATTGGTTTTTATTTTTTTGCTTTTAACTAGTTTTTACAACTGTGTTAGTTTTATTAAAGATTAATTTAGATTTTTTGAGTAAATGCTTATAGATATTGTATGTATCTTATATTTCATGACTAGGTTCGGTTCAAGTCCGAGACCTTCAATTCAACTTCGCTTCTCATTAGGACCCGGAATAAATATACTTTATGGGATCTAAGATCAATATTATAGAAATTGCAAATGGAATGACAAACAAATACATGCACTTTTATCTTCGGTGAAGGCTATAAAAACATAAATTGTTGGTGAGTTTAAGAGTTGACAAATTGGATTTATATGTAAAAAAAAAATTGTGTTAAAAAAGATGAACTGATTGGGTTCTTATGAAAACCCATAGACAGTTTGATAAAATAAAATTCAAAACTGCAACTAACTTAAAGGTAAAACCAACTAGTATACTTCTAGCTAAATACTAGTTGCTTTGTCTGCAGGGTCTTTATAATAATAAAATACTCATGAGGATGTGTTTATTTAAAGCCTCACACACACAAACACATACACTCATCTATAATGTAGATTTTAGTTCAGGTATTTAATCATATTTTTAATTTTTTACCTCTGCTTCTATTTATTATTTTGATTGTTGTTTTGTTATAATTGTTTTTGTTGTTGTTGGTAAATATTTATGATTATATAGTGAAAAACAATGACAACGATAAACAATATTAAACAAAATTTTCAATTTAATGATAAACAAATTACAATCACTTGTGTAACAAGGTAGAAAAAATTTACACAAGCACACACACACTCACGCAACTGCAATAATGGTTTGATGAAAAATGGCAAAAATAATACAACTACAAACAGAAAAACAATAAACATTTTTTTAATTGTTATATTGGCAACAAGGAAGCAAAAAAAAGAGGAGTAAAACAAGGGGAGATTTCACGTCACCAGCAGATTGATATTTATTTACAAACACACAACGTACATGCAGTGTTGCCAGGTATAGAGAAACTTTAATCCCTGAAGAGGTTTTCTTCTCTAGAAAAAGGAGCGTAGTAAAAACTGAACAGATGTTTAAAATACTCTACTTTGAAGAAAATAAATTTTCCTTTTTCCAGAAACACTTTTTATTTTTGTCCCAATTTTCTTCAGAATTTGAATTTTAAAAATAGTTTTCGAAAATAAAAAGATTTTTGGAAAACATTTTTCATTTTTTCGAATTTATTGTATGAGCTAAATTTCAGTTATGTATTTTATAAAGCTTTTTTGTAATAGATCTATTCCTTCAATTTTCTGAAAAAAAATAACTGAAATTTAGCTCATATAATAAATTCGAAAAAATGAAAAATGTTGAATATAATATAAAGTAACCTTCGGAAGGAAATAATTCCCAGTTTCGATTTTTGGAAAATTTTATTTAAACGCCTTCACCGTCAGGCTTTTTGGAAAAGCTTAAGCGTTAATTAAAAAATAAACTTATTGAAAGCATTGACCGCCGTTAACCTTTTCCCATCATTTGGGAAACATTTGGGTTCCTCGCCAACAGCGCTGCCCATTATTTAAGGTTAAAAACAAATCAAGCCAATTGTAGAGGCACCCTGCTCTGCAAAGAAACGTATCGTCGGGTTAATATTCAAACCTGCTAACTCCTTTTCAGTAATTTTACAGGAGAGACAAAAAACTTTTTATATTTCATATGTGATGATTGAGAGAAAAACCAAAAATAGAGTTGGTTAAACACACTTCACTACCACACGGCATCAAAATCTTCGTTTACTTAAAAAGTGGACTTAGCAGGTTTACATATTAAGCAGACGGTATGCATTTCAGTAAAAGTGTTTTGCATCGTATAAAACATATTGTATTTAAACCAAATACATAAACAAAATATTTTTTAGCATGTGACCGAGTGTGTTTGGAATATTACGTTCTAATGACTGGCCGCATATTCCTGTTAATTTCAGGGCAATGCTCGCTTCAAATGAATTAGTTTTTTTTCGGTGCATTTCCCCTGAGACTTTCGGTCTAATTTCAGCAGCTGATGCCAGATGGGACCCTTTAGATTTCCTCAAATTAAGAAAATTTCTTTGGCTTTGGCGTTCATTCGGCTGGTTGCCATTTATGTAACATTTCGGTCAAGCAAAACCTTTATTTAACATCTCAGCTGTAACTCCTTCTAATGTTTTTTTAAAGAAAAAAGAACTTTGTTGTTTACACTACTTCGCTCAATGATTAGATAAGAACAAATGACAAATGTCAACCTTCAAAAATGCCAAAACGGTTATTAACCCCGAAAGGTTACTCTTCATTTTGGTACATTAAGGTTACTCTTCGTCGAATCGACGAACTTTTTAAACAAAAATTCCAGCGAAACGATTTAAGCGAGTTAGATATCAATAAAAACTTTTTTATTAATAAAATTTCTGTATGACGTGCTAAATTCCCAATTTTTCATATTTGATAAATACACTGCAATTTATTGTTAAGGGAAAACTAGTTTCTATGAGCATTTCACTGGTTGCTTTTCCAAAGATTTTAGAAAAGCTAAAAATCTATCTATCTATCTTCTTCTATCTATATATATAAAATAGGATGTAGGTATGTATTTATGTAATGGACTCCAGAACAGTTGGGCCGATTTTGATAAATTTTCAGGAAATATTCAGGCGGGTGACACTGTAAAGTCTGATTACTTGATTTTCGGTCTGCGGGCGGAGGGGCGTGGCAAAATCCAATTTTCATATTGCACCACCAATGACATCTATATAATTTGGATGATTTTTTCTTTAAAATGATTGCCATGGTACAACTTAGATTTATACGACAAGAAAATTTTGCCCCGTCCATAAAAAATAAAAGTTTTTTATCTTTCTCAAAATTTGATTCGAATTTTAGCACATTTTGTGTTTTTAAATTAATTATTTTCTTAAAGCTTTCGATGTTGAAAAAAGAGCTTTATTTGAACACATATAAAAAAGTTTTATGATAAAATGTAAATCAGCTTCGTCGATTCTCCAAACAGTAACCATCTAGGGTTAAATACACAAACCATGTGTAAACGACTTCTGTTGTAAAACCCGTATTTTTAAGTCATACACAGCCTTTCAAATTATACTACTGTCTAAAGTTAATTGACTTAAATTAATATTTTTAATTTTTAAGGAAAAAATACAGGGAAAACTTTTTTGGAGTGTGGGGAAAAATCGGAAAGTATTTGTAAAAACGTTTTACTGACATCACTGCCTTTATGTTAATTTTCTTTTTGATTATCGGAGAAATTCTGGAACTTAATATAAAGATGAATATATTGCTTACCCGAGCTGCAGGGTATTTGAATTAATATAAAGATTATTGTGGGTAGTAAATAAGAGATAGTAACAAAAAGTCATATATTTAAAAATAAAAGAATCCAATTACGAATGATAAGGTAATTAAAAAAAATTATTAAAAAGTTGAAAGGGATCTGATGAATCTAGGATTTGGTAAAACTACTCACTCCTCTCTATCTCTCTCTTTCTCCCTTCACTCTATATTTCCGTTTTTCTTTCTCTTGCTACTTCTCTCTCCCTCTCTCTCTAAGAAAGGTTTTAAAACAGTGATGTCCAAAATTTGAACTGTGGTTGTTTTGCTTCATATTAGTTTTAGTGAAGAGAGCGAGTTCATCCTGCATACGCAAAGTCAAGCGTTTGAAATATGAAGCTGCATTATATTTCCTTAGGTACCTACTACTAAAAGCCTTCAAACAAAAAAAAAACATTTCGCACTTGATCATAAAGCTGGTATTAACTTAACTTTTCAAATTTTTAGTAGAAGTAAAACAATTTTTAATTCTATATTGAAGGCATATGAAAAAGAGTTTTTAAACCAACCGTTTCATTACCAAAAAAAAAAATAATAACACGATATTTTTACAGCGGGTAGATATGAATATAACGTGTCGTTTCTTTTTTTAAAGTGAATAAACATTATAATTAGTGGTTTTCCATGATAATTGATAAGGCGAATTCAACTAGAGGTGGTAGCACTACTACAACAATTCAAAAACAACAGAAATAAAAGAGGCTTCGAATTTCAACACAGAAAACAATATCCCAACAAAATTTCTAACAACACAGCTTGTTAAAAATAAAAGTTTTTAACAATAGCATTGTGGTTATTTTGTTGAACTTTTTATGGTTTTTAATCCAAATTTTGATATTTTAATTAGGCTAAAGTACATCTAATTTATTGTTTAAAAGCTAAGGCACGAGCTCTAAGATTGCATTTGTCCTTGTAACGTGACGTTACAAATTAACCCTACTTTTACATTTAATACTAACATTATAAATTATAAGTAACATCATAAATTATAATAACCTTGAATACCCTTACTATTTTACCTACTACTATGAATACCCCTACTGTTTACCTAAACAACTTTTTTAATGTATAATTCTCACTTAGTTTATTTTATTTTTGAATAAATAAACAAGGTTTTGCTCAGAACAAGGATAGTAGACATCAGGGTTACCGTTGAAAATTTTCGAAAAGGGTCACAAAAAGGGGATTTTCCAGAAAAAGTCGTCAAAAAAGGGTATTTCAATTAAAAAAGGGTAAAGTTTTTTATAAGCAGTATTTCCTATTTTAATGAACATAATACGTCCAAGTTTTTTTATAAGCAAACAAAAAAATAATATTTCAGGTAGGAAGAGCTCAAAAAACTTAATTTTTTTATGGAATGCTCTATCATGTTTTAAACACCTGACAAAAAGTTTATTCTTTATCATTATAGCTATTTTTTTCATACACAGAGAAAACAGATTCGTGATCACAACCGAATTTGGCGCCAATCGAATTTTGTCGGTTGCATGTACTATCACACAATTCGGTTACAATTACTGAAAATTTCGTTGCTTAGCATAATATTTTTGATAGCAACATTTGAATTTTAGTACACTATCAGTTATGACAACAGATATTGTTAGTTGTAAGTATGATTATTAGAAATCAAAATTATGCTAACACCCGAATATATGATAGATGCAACTGAATAAACACATAATTGGTGTTCATAACAAAAGATTTGATTGTCTTTATCAATATATTTTTTTAACCGGTTACATAAATAATTTTCCCGATTTATTAGATAGAAAATCAAAATAATTGCAATAAACTCCATTTTTTGTTAGTGTATTTATTTATTAATATTTTTATGTACAGTTTACAAATTATTTAATTTTATACAAATACATACATACAGCTTTCCACATCATCCAACGGATTTCCGAAGGTGTACAGCTTATCCCTTTAAGTACCAACAAAAACCTTCAGTTCAATGCAATTTCTTTCATCAATGTCGTCTTGTTCTAGTGTCTAAAGTAAAACAGGGGGCAAATCGCGACATTCGATATCGATCGAAATTCCCATGTAAATTGTATAGCAATTTCGATCGATATCGAATGTCGCGATTTGCCCCCAGAATAATTTACATGTGGTTTTTACAATACGAACAGTAATTGAAGCTGTAAATTAATATAAAAATCACTAAAAAACTGAGCGATTTTCATAGAATGTACTTATAACATATTTGTTTGACCACTGTACACGCGGAGCAAAATATAAACAATATGTACATGTATATGTTTTGTACATATGTATGTATGTCTAACATATTGCCCAGATAGCATCGGATGTTTGTTAGACGATTGTCTAACTCCTCAAAGAATCTTCGGATGATTATCTGATGAGTAACAATAATAAAAACATCAAAAATTTTAATATTTTTTATTTATTAGTTTTTTATACATTATCTGACACGCTTGTCTTTTAATCTTGGAATGAACCTTTTGCGGCTCTCCTTATGATTCATATAAGAATTACTTAGCTACCTTAATAAGAACGTTTTTAAAACATGAAAATTCACTTGTTAATACAATTTTATTTAAACAAGCCGACTTAAGTATCTGCCAAATAAGATTTTCCAACAGGATTGTTGTTGAATTCCTGATCTAAAGGTTTGTTTCGTATAAATTGTATGAAAAAAGCTTGATGCTCTTGTTTAGGGGGCTTAGTTATATGTTTAAGCATTCCAGAAGTTATAAGGGAATTCCTACAAGAGTCTCATAAGATTTTTGATGTGCTTTCTGAAAGCCTCATCAGAAAATCTTTACTGAAATCTCAAACGAATTCGCCTATGCTCAATACACTGTGCAACAAAAAAAACCAGCCTCAATACTTGCAACTCGAAATGAAACTAGAATATTAGTAGAGCAAATAAGCCAAAGGGTTTTGAAAAGTAAGCTTGGGTTCCCGAAATATGGGCCCCAAATTTGTTGAATTTTTTGAAAAGGCGTTTGGTAATGATAAATGCATTCGTTGCGAGTAGACGTGTATTTTCCTAACGCTTAAACACAATACGTTAAAACAGTGAAAACTAATAAAAAACAATTACAAAAAATAATAAAAAAATCCCTAAAAGTGTCCGTTTTATAACGCATAAAACAAATAAATAAAGAACTATATAATTACATTTGTTTTTAAAAAAAAAAGTCAAAAAGATATAAATTTAAATTCAAAAAATATAAATTTAAATTCATACCAACAAAAATATAAATTTAAATTCATACCAACAAAAAAAAAAAAAAAAAAAAAAAAAAAAGAGTATCAAAATGAGTGTACAGAATTACCTTACAGCAACAAGTGCTCTCTGTAAAACTTGTAATAAATCGTTGCCTATTACTGGAGACTTCGTCAATTGTCATCATTGTGGTCGTAAGTATCACTACTCTCCTTGCGCTACAGTGTCAGAGTCGACATATGCGAGCATGAATGCGGAAAAAAAAGCTGCATGGAAATGCATGGTATGTAGAGCCAGCCGTAGTAAGTCTCCAAATAATTTGTATCAGGCGGTGTCTTACGAAGGCAATCAACAGGATCAACAGCATCCAGATCAACAACAAATAAATGATAATGGGTATGACGAAAGCATAAAACGTTGCAAAGACTCAAATTTCTTAGATGCCGTCAACACCAATGTGCAAGAACTAAAATCCGATTTTGGTTCTTTTAAAACAACTGTATCAAACGACATGACTGACATAAAGACCAGTATTCAACAATTAACGAGTAGCCTGAATAAAACACATAATGAGTTACGTGAAGAGATGACCAGTGCATTTGCAAAGCTTACCGACGCATTGGCTGGTTTAGCTAATCAGGTCAATGACCTGAAAGAGCAAAATAAAGAGAAAGATGTTCGCCTACAAATTATGGAGAATAAAGTTAACGTACTGGAACAGAAAATGCTAAACAGAAACGTAGAAATCAAAAATGTACAAGACAACAATTTAACACCAGTAGATGTATTGAAAACTATTGCAGCATCTGTAAACGTTGAAATAATGGACACTGATATTAGCAACGCGTATAAAATTAAAAAACAAAACAAAGTGATTGTTGAATTTTGCTCTTTAAACAAAAAGAGAGAATTAATGTCGAACATTATTGGTCATAGGGTAAAAGGAGATTTATTCAATGCAACCACTTCAAATAAAAACAATGATAACACCATTTTTGTAAATGATGAATTAACTGCTAATAATCGCAGACTTTTATGGTTAGCAAAAAATAAGGCCAAGGAGGCGAAGTGGAAATTTGTTTGGTTTAAAAATGAACATCTTTTAGCTAAAAAGAATGAAAACTCTACCCCTATTTTAATTATGAACACTTGTGATATTGAACTTATTGCATAAATAATCATTCCTTATTTTTTACCTTTAACTATTAACAAAAAACAATCTTTTATATAAAAAATATGAATAATATTACATCCGAATCAGTTGACACTTTTAGTCAAATAAATCCAGAGCTTTTAAGTTATCCCATTTCAATAATCTTTTTAAATATTCGATCACTTCGAACAAACTTTAACTCTTTCTTAGCCACAATACATGGTATAATAAACCAAATTAAAATAATAGTGCTAGTTGAAACTAATATAACAGACGCAGAAACTACATTTTACGGTATAAAAGGTTTTAACTCAATATTTATTAATAGAACAGACAGAGGTGGGGGAGGTGTTGCAGTGTACATCAAAGAGCACATCTCTTACACTCATATACCAATAAAATCAATTTTATTTGAATGTCTACAAATAAAACTACATACACATGAAAACATTTCACTCTTTGCAATTTATCGTCCACCATCCACCCTTACCCGTTCTTTTACCATTGAACTAGATAATTTAATAAACACAGTAAACAAACAAAACAGTATCGTTGTTGGGGACATGAATATAAATCTCTTTAAAGATGACATGCCAATTTCTCTTTATCTCGATATGATGTCATCCAATGGTTTACAATGCATGATCAACGAATGTACAAGAGAAGACCTAAATAGAAATACAAGATCGTGCATTGACCATCTCTTTGTAAGACACAAACATATGAATACACACATCTATGCATCGATAGTTAAAACAAACATCTCTGACCATTATTCTTTAATATGCTGTCTCCAAGAGAAAGAAGCCGTTAATGAAGAGATAATAAGTAATACTCAATATACAAAAATATGTCAACAAAAAGTCAATCATCAGATCTGCACAACCAACTGGCACGAAGTAGGAAATCATTCCAATCCGGATACAATGTTTAACTCAATATATGAAAAATTTAATCAAATATATGAAAAGTCAAAAATAATAACGCAAAAAAAGAAAAATAGAGTTCCAAATCCTTGGATGAATGAAAACTTAATAAAAAGCTGTGAAATTAGGGATAAACTTTATAAAAAATGGCTATTAAATAAAAACAATAAAAGTAATGAAACTGAATATAAAAAATACAGAAATATGTTAAATAAAAAACTAAATTACTCAAAAAATTTGTATTACAAGAATAAGTTTTTGGAAAATAGATACAATATTCGTGTAACATGGCAAATTATAAACGAAATAATTGGTAAAAAATCAAATAATTTAGATGAAATAATACTTAACAATTTTAAAAACATGAACATAACCGATATTTGCAACAACTTTGCAACAAATTTTAAGCAAAATGTCACAAATATTTTACACAATTGCGATATTCAAACAATTAATCACTCAACCCAATTACTACAAAATTCATTATACCTTTCCTATACAAATGAAGAGGAAATCTTTAATATTTTAATTTCTCTTAACACAAAAAAAAGTGCGGGATACGATGGAATCAGACCAGTTGATCTTAAAAACAATGCCGTTGTAATGACACCAATAATTACCAAACTAATAAATACAATACTTCACAATGCAATAATACCGGAAGTACTTAAAGTATCTTTTGTGCGTCCTATTTATAAAAGCGGTAAAAAATCAGATGTTAATAATTATCGGCCAATAGCTATCTTATCCGTTATTGAAAAAATAATGGAAGAAGTCGTGTGCAGCAGATTGACAGACTATATAAAAAAATACCAAATAATTTCATCAAACCAATTTGGGTTCCAAAAAGGAAAAAACATAAACAAACTTCTTGGTAACTTTGCAAACTATATAAATGAACAGCTAAGTAAAAAAAATCAATGCCTTACACTATTTATCGATTTTAGCAAAGCATTCGATACCCTTTCACATAGCAAGCTTATAATAATGTTAGAAAAAATTGGAATACGTGATAGATGTTTAGATTGGTTTAAAAACTATCTAACACTAAGAACATATTACGTAAAATTAAAAAACATTTTAAGTAATAAAACAAATTCGGATTTTGGTGTACCACAAGGCTCAAAATTAGGCCCCATACTCTACTTAATATATTCCAACGAACTAATTAATAAACTAAAAACATGCAAAACGTTCGCATATGCGGACGACACTGCTATAGTAGTGGCTCATAAAAACATAGATACCGCAAGAATAATAATGCAACACCAGCTAGATACTGCTGCACGATGGTGTCACGATCATGGTTTGATAATCAATGCTTCAAAAACCAAGCTTATGCATATTAAGCCTACAAATATACTTTATAGGGAAATTAATATAAGGTTCCACTCAACAGAATGTCTGCACAGAAGAAAAATGACAGACTTTGATTACAGTGAGGACCTATGTTCTACTACAATTGAAATTGTCAACACATACAAATACCTAGGCGTTTACGTAGACCATAATTTTAAATGGATGGTACATGTAGATGAACTCCGAAAAAAACTAAGAAAAGCTTCATTTATGCTACATCATTTAAGTAACAGCTCCAACAATATGGTGCTAAGACAAGCATATTTTTCATTAGTGGAATCACATCTTCGCCATGGCATAACAGCCTGGGGAAACTCAACCTTTTGTAACAAGCTACAACAAACTCAAAACCAACTGCTTAAAATTCTAAAGGAAAATCGCTATATAAACCATACCCAAGACACCACTGTCAGCAATATGGCTCCTGTCATTGTCAACAATAATAACAACCCAACAAACAACTTCAACGACACACAAAACGGCAACACAATCAACCATACAACAACTAGTTCCAACGACTATCATCAAACAACAAATGCAAACAGAACAACTTTTCCCGATACCATCCCTAGTATTACCAACAGCAACACCACATCTACCAACAGCTCTGCAAATACCAACAACAACACATCAAATATCAACATTGCTAAGGATCTACACATATTAAACGTAAAAAGCATCTTTTTTACTACAATAGCAACAGAATTTTATAATGACTCCAGGTTTCTAAAAAGAATAGAACACAATCATCAGACTCGTATGAATGCTGAGGGTAGATACTGTGTAAAAAGATACAAAAACAACTATGGGAAAAACACTCTTTCCGTAATGCTACCAACAATATTCAACAAACTGCCCCTTAAAATTCTTAATACTGCCAATTATAAGAACAGAAACAGAATATTTAAGAACTTTTTTATTAATCAGCAATGAATGCCTTAAATTTAACGTTAAAAAAAAAAAAAAAAAAAGGAAAGAAAAACTTTAATTTATTATCTTTTATTATTTATTAAACTTTATTTTCTTTTCATCGGCAATGAATTACAAAATGAAATAAATTTTTAACCCATACCTGCAGACAAGCCTCAATGGCTTCGCAAGGTTATCAATTAATATATCTATCTTAATTAATTATAATTTAATTTATTGTAAATTAAATGAATGAATAAAATAAATAATAAATAATAAAAAAAAAAAAAAAAAAAAAAAAAAAAAAAAAAAAAAAAAAAAAAAAAAAAAAAAAAAAAACAGTCAAAAAAAACAGTCAAAAAAAATATACTAAATGCACTTCTGACCAAAAAAATAATTTCAGATGTCTTCAGTAAAATCGTATGGCGATTCTTTTTTTAGGATATATTAATTCTCTAACACTAATTTTAAGGGGTAATTTTTGTCCTTTTTTTAACTTCCCAACAAAAGTATTCTAAAACGGCACTTAAGAGGGTTAAAATGTTCCACGAATATTTTTTGCATCAAATTTTAAGACCAATAGTTCATGCACTTTATGTAAAACGGGTTGTCAAGAAATTCAAAAATTTCAAGGCCAGGAATTTCGAAAATCCGTTTTACATACATTGCACGCACCTTTAGTCTTAAAAGACCCCTAGTAAAATTTGATGCAGAAAATATTCGTGGAACTTTTTAACCCTCTTAAGTGTCGTTTTAGTATACACTCTTAAAATGAGTGTTAGAGGGTTAATAAATTCTAAGAAAAGAAGCGCCATACGATTTTACTGAAGATATCTGAAATTATTTCGTAGCTCTGAAGTACATTTAGTATATTTTTTTTTTGCCTTATACCAAACGCCCTTTCAAGAAATTCAAAAACTTTAGGGGCCCATATTTCGGGAACCCGAGCTAACTTTTCAAACCCCTTTGGCAGATATTCTCTGCCAGTATTCTTGTTTCATTTCGCGTTGCAAGTGTTGAGGCTGGCGGCAATGTCCCGAATTTTTTTGCACTGTGATATAAGCGTCTTTCGCTGTGTTGTAGAAGTATCTCGCAGAGGAATCACCTCGTTTAACAGTTTTCCCGTGTGAGGAATCTTTTACGATTAAAATTTGTGCTCGTGGACGAGTAATGCTCTCCATGAGATTCCCAGTAAATTCTTTCGATTGAAAATGCTAGCTGGGTACATATATGTATGTATTTATAAGAAATATAATACATACACACATATGCACGTGCATATGTACATAATTATAAAAATACGTAAATAACTTACCCCTATTTATTAATTTTTTTGCACATTTTCAATTTTTTAACACAAACTTATGTATTTTAATATAAAATTAAAATTATTTTATTATATTTAATATTTTGACAGTAAAATTAGTAAACAATTGGGACATATAGCTTTTTTTTGGTTGTGAATACCAAATAATTATATTTTCATTTGTTGTACTCGAATTGAAACTATACTAGCAATCGATAATTAGTTGCAATAAATGAATTAACATTAATATTACAAAATTTATTGACGAAAACAAATTATTAATTGCAAAGACCAATATTCAGTATTGCCCTGTATTAAATTCGGTTGTGATTCTAACCATTTGTACTAATTTTTAGAATTACATTAAATTAGTTATCATAACTAATAAAAGAATTGAAGGAATCATATTTCAGTTAGAATAACGTTTAAATAATCAAGAGAATTAAAAATCAGTTAGATCTATACATTTTTAATAGTTGCAATAGTAAATTGTATTTCTTGATCAATATGTTATTTCTGCAACCGTTTTCCAACCAATTTGTTTTCTGTGTGTACTTTTTATGTAATTTTCCGATTTAGCGATGTCAAATAAATTTGAGTGTTTGTTTTAAATTTTGCTATCGTTCGCGAATTGTAACCATTTTCTCGATTAAAGCGATGTTTTCCTGTTTTTTTTAAAGCTTTTACGATTTTTAATAAATATAAGACTTTGCTATCATACCGCTGTTACCAAAAATTTCGGAATTTCCGCTAATTGAGCAATTTTTACCTCTTGTTTTCCTTCCTGTTAGGGCACTCTCAACAGTGTTGATTCAAAGGGGGCGAAAAGTTGAATACCTTTTGCCATTATTAAGGGCGAATTTTTTTTAATAAAACATGCTACTGTTTAAGGGAGCAAAACACCAAATTGCATTTTTTAATAAAATGTCAAATTTTTGTTTTGAAAAGAAACCACCGTAAAAAATAACAAATATTTATGAGTTATGTTTGCTTTTAGCGAAATTGTTCTTTACTATCAAAAACCAAGGAGAAGAAAGCATGGAATTGTAAGTTTATACTTTGAGCCTGTTCCATATCAAGCAATGCTTATTTCGAAAACATTTGTTTAGCGCTTCTGTTCCGCAGTGTTGACAAAAAACAAAATGTGAGAGCTATTTCCAAAAAAGGGTTAAAAAGTGTCACAAAATAGGTGATAATGATACAAAAGTATAATATAAAAAAAGGGTCATAAAAGGTATCAACACCGTCGAAAAAGGGTCAAGTTGATACTTTAGTATCACAACGGTAACGCTGGTAGACATTGCCCTCAACCCCATTATTTACTCTCGGTAGTTAGAAAGTTGATCGTAGTTAGTAGTCAGTCGAACCAGTGTTACCGTTCGCCCGACTAAAGTCGCAATTTGACCCTTTTTCAGCGGTCTGCGACTTTATGTGAGACTTTTTTTTATCACCGACTTTTGCGACTATTTTAATTGTTCTGCTTCTTTTTACCCTTTTTGTTAAGATTCTTACAAAACATTAAATTTTCTTATTATTTGTATCAAAAAAAAAAAAATTCGTCAAAATAGCCTCGTCAAAATTTAAAAACAATTCATAAATTATTGTTCATTTGGCAACACTTTTATTACATTTTTGCAACCTTGTCATGTATACAACGTATTTGAGGCGAATTCAGGTGGTGGCAAGTTTTGACAGTTCGGACCAATTTGTTTTAATTTGTCAGTGCTTTGTTAGCAATGCAATAAACCTCTGTGGTTTCTGTTGGTTTTGGATTGTTGTAGTCTTAGCACCACCTGTAGTTTTCGAATCGTAATCACTAGCAAAGCAATGTAAAAACATGCAATTCAATGCTGTCATCTTTAAATTTAATAGACAAAGATATAGAAGACTGGATTCCCTGTGATGAACTTATTTCTAAATATAGAAATAAAATTTAAAAAAAAGTAGTATTTATAACGAACGGAATTAAAGTAAAATTTTCAAGGGGCTTTAATTGGACAAGTTTTAATTTTGTCAAAAATATATTAACCTTTACTTTTTTGGCTTGTTTTTAAACAGAAATTCTACTCCTTTGACCTTGGCAGCATACGACAAATTTATTAAACTTAAGTAAATGTTTTCACTATACATGAAAACATGGACAAACATGTACATTGTTATGAAATATGATAAAAATGAATTCTGCAATAAGCTTTTTGTTTCAATTGTTTTGTTATGCTTTTTATTAATAAAAAACGTTAAAAAAAGATGTGCGACTTTTATTTTCTGAAACGACTTTTTTGTGCGACTTTATTTTTATAAAACAACCTTTTGCGCGACTTTTCAAAAATTCCTAACGGTAACCCTGAGTCGAACATCACGGCTTCTGAATTCTCGTGGTGTCCGAAGTAGTTAGTCGAACGCCAAGGCTTCCGAATTCTCTTGGTATCCGAAGTACTTAGCCGAAGTAGTAAGCCGAACGCCAAGGCTCCCGAATTCTCTTGGTGTCCGCAGTATTTACGAAGTAGTTAGCCGAACGCCAAGGCTCCCGAATTCTCTTGGTGTCCGAAGTATTTACGAAGTAGTTAGCCGAACGCCAAGGGTTTCGAATTTCTCTTGGTGTCCGAAGTATTTAGCCGAAGTAGTTAGCCGAACGCCAAGGCTCCCGAATTCTCTTGGTGTCCGAAGTATTTAGCCGAAGCAGTTAGCCGAACGCCAAGGCTCCCGAATTCTCTTGGTGTCCGAAGCAGTGATGCAAAACGTGGCACGATTGGGCCATTTTTGGCACTTTTGAATGTTTGATGGCCCTGTGGAAATCTATTTTGGCCCTTTCAGGTCAAAATCAAACCACATAAGCGGTTGTTTGTACTTTGTTGTCAAACCAATTGTGAAGTTTATTTGGCCCTTTAAAGTACGAACTGTCTTGCATAAATTAAAAAAATTTAAATAGACTATCAAATGATAAAAATGTTTCATACATAAATTAATGTGCTGTTTCCAGGTGACAAACAACACATAAGTATGTAAATTTTGTATTGAAAAATAAAAATTCGTATTGCTTTGAGCAATGGTATTTGTGAAACATTAATGGCGATTTTCTACTTAGGCGATTATCTTTTTTCCCAACGAAAAACTGCACATTAAAGAAATTTGGTTTTCTCATTTGTCTCATTTGCTTCGATTTTATCGCAAAGCTAACCGGCACTCATCCGCCAATTATTTATTTTCCTTTTATTTGCCGTACAGATCAATTCAATCAGCTGACTTCCAACTTTTACATGTATTTTGAGTGGTGTTGCCAACTGAAAACAATGTTTTTTGTCGGTATATTGTTAAGCCCAAAATTGTTAACGGGCAGTTTATCGGCCCAATAAAATTATGTTGACATTAAGTAACAGACAGTTTGTCGATACATTGAGAAAATGGCCGTAAGTGTGTAATATTAAAGTGAAACAAAAATGCACAAAAATACTTTTGAACAACTTGATTTTTTGTTTTGGTTCCAAATAAAATAAAATACATGTTCTATGTTACTATTGGTTTTACTTTAAAATAAACATAATAATCACATATATTAAAAAATTGTTTGGCCATTTCGAAGGTATTTTGGCCCTTTTTAATCGCCAGTTTGGCCCAAAACAAAAAAACTGAAAATGCATCACTGGTTTACAAAAAGTCCACGTTTTGTGCTGTGATTATTGTCTTTTATTAAAGTTTTTGATAATTTTAAATTAAAATAAATAAGATATTGACCATAATTAAATAAAAATTGGCTAAAAATGTATTTATTTCATCACGTTCAGCGGCACGCTTTGATTTTTGTTTAAAGTACTTTTTGACGTAAACAGTGATATAATTTCCATTTTTGTTGTAATGTTGTATTTGTTGCCGCAACGATGTCACCTACTTATTCCACCATGCTTATACTTACAATTTCATGAGTCAGTAGGAGTAGCGAAGAAACGATTAATTGTTGATTTCTGATATAGATAAACGGGATGAGCGGCACCATGAAAATAATATTTAATGTTTTTTAAGGTCTTAAACAGCTGATGCCATAGAGAGTCCATTTTTCTCGTATTTACATTTGAGATTGAAATATTTATCAGGTTCGAGTAGTAAAAATAAAAAATGCAACGTATTTTAATATTATCCTCATATTTTTGGTTGAAAAACCCTGGAAAAAGTCTACAAATATTGAAAATATTCTTTATGGCGAATCACATCCATAAGTTGAACATAAAATTTAATAATGTTGGTAACTATTTATATAAAATTTTGTTTATATAACATTATACAAACATGTGTATATTTGTGTTAAATATAAGTAACAGTATGTACATGACGAGTACATGCTTATGTGTATATGTGAGTAAATGTATGTGTGCAAAATTATGTTTAACAATATTTTCTGCTGTTGTACATTGTTATTTGCTCAAAATTCAACAATATTAACTGGTCGTGACAGCCTGGATACCACAAGAATTGTTGCCTTTTAATTACGTGTCGTTGTTTTTGTAGCTGTTGCAGTTGCAGATACATAAACATACCCAAACTACGAAAAGGCAACAAAAATAACAAAAGCATTTAGCTGACACTACCAAATGCGTACATACGTATGAACAGATGAATTAATGTAGGTATGGAATAGTGGTGGTTGGTTAGAGGAACGAACTGCTGCAACAGAAATGCCAACAGGGCACTCTAGAAATTGCAATGACAGACAATATTTGGTTCGCTGGTTGGTTCGAATGTTCGTTAAATGGTCAGTTTAATGGTATAGAACTAAAGGCCAGAAACAAAAAAATAACTGTTATACATACATACATTCATATTTGTATAACAGTCAGTTGCACTCACAAATAAATATAAACTTAGTTTTCCAGTTGATTGTTTATTATGAATATTAATATGAGTCTTAATATTATGTAGACAGAATTACAAGGCCTGTTTAAAACACTTCCATTCGTAAAAATTCTTTATAGAGAACATTTCGACAGTCAAGATACTCTTTTGTTATAAGGAATCCAAAAAAAATTTTAAAACTTGTCGGATAAATTTCGTTAAAATTTGCTAAAATTTTTAACTTTTTCAAAAGTGAAATCACAAATTTGTCTGAGGGCACTGCTACACGTTCAATAAATATCGTGATATTTCTAGTATCACGATATTTAAAGGAAGCCTGTTTTGCTATTTTGCTTTCTTTTTCATTGAAGAAAAGAGTGGAAAGAAAAATTTGGAACAAAAAGTGGTTGGAGGATCGGAAATAGTACACAAATTTTGTCAATTGTTTTACTTTCCATTTGTTTAATTTTTTCCACTGCGTATTTTCTTTTATTTGTCACTTTTTACTGACGTATCATGATAAATACTACACGTTCAATATTTATCACGCGATCCACGATCCTCGATCTGGATTTCATATTTTAGGCCATTCTGCGATATGGATCGCGTACCATCAATATTGAATACTACACTTTCAATAAATATCGTGATATTTAGTTCAATAAATATCGTGATATTTAGTTCAATAAATATCGTGATATTTAGTTCAATAAATATCGTGATATTTCTAGTATCACGATATTAATTGAACGTGTAGCAGTGCCCTAAAAGTTTTGAATAGGAAAAATTGCAAAAATTTTAAAAGCAAATAAAAACAATTCAGATGAAAGCATTCGCGATAATATAAATGAAAACATTTTATTGAAAACATTTTCCAAATAAATTCCAAACGAACGTTAACGTTGGAAATTGTTGAAAACGCAGTAAAGGACTCGTTACACATGCGTTAATATTGCGGATGCGTAAATGTTGCGGCTTCAATGTTTAAAATACGTAAACGTATTAAAAAGTGGTAAAAAGATAACAGAAAGTTCGTTAAAATTATTTAGCGTACGGCTCACAACCCCAGAAACGATATGAATTTGTTAGTGTTTGTGTAGACGAACACAACCCTTAATACCGTTCGTAACTAGTTTCAAGAAATGTACGAACATTATATAGGGTTTTCCACAAATCTACCGAACCGAACACTTATGAAAGAATTTATTGTTTTTTTTTCGAACTCTGTTTAGAAAAAGTACATTTTTGGCTTGGACGTGAATCATGCAAAATTTTTTTGGTTCAATTCATATTTAATAAATAATTCTTTCCGTGTAAGAAATCTGACCAATTTTTTTTTTTTTTTTTTGTTTTTTGTATATCCGTTACAAGAAAAATGTCTCAAAACGGATTTATGTATATGCGCTCGCTCTTCACAATTTTTTACTGAAAAATTTTGTTGTTCTTTTGTGTATTTTCTTGTTATTTTTCAAATTAAACATGTAACCAAATATAAATTTGTGTATGCGACGAACAAAGAAAAAGCAACTTTGAGAGTTCACCGAAATCTGGACTCACCTCTATTCTGCTTTCACTTTTCTTCTGCAAACTTAAGGCTTTGCAAAGACAGTTTTGCGCGTCAATTCTCCAGTTTACTCAATTAGCTGTTAATTCTGGCGACATAAGTAATTTATAACCAAAAAAAATTACGATTGGCTGAAAAAATTTCTAATTTACTTTCAAGTTTACAAGGCCTTTTTAACAGGCCGACATTTTCTATATATCAAAACAAATAAAAATATAAACACGGATATACAACTTATGTGTCTGTGTCTGTGCCTGTGTGTGTGTATGTGTTTATGTGTACTTATGTCCGATGAGAGACCATGATACGCTTGATGTTATATGATCCTACGTGATTAACGTTGCAAAAATGATTTTCCTATTTAAAACAATAACAAAAGAACGAAATGGACATGGTTTAAAAACAAATGCAACAGTAGTGTAAAATTGTATCACAAATTGTATCAGATACTATTCCATAAATAGAATGTGTGCATATTGGTTTGTTGTCGTACAAGTATTTAAACATTTTACGAATATATATTTTTTGCCTTTGTTTCTTGTTAAAATTGTTACCAATACTTGTACTATAACAACAAACTGACACCAACTATGTACCACACATTCCAGCATAGCTTATGTTCAGCCATTCACAGATACATATGTGGACTGGGGCATCTAAATATTGTAGAGATTGTGTAGAAGTACGAGGCAGAGAGATGGATGGACATTAAGTGGACAATAACACATGTAAAACATCAATAATGTTTAACTATACAAAAATTTGCAAAAACACTCACACACTCACGCACAGACTAAGTAAACATAAATTGATTTTACCTAAATGCACATATATGTAGGTATGTGCACATGTGCGTGTATTGGGAGCGTGTGGTTGTGCATAAAACAATTTAGTAGAATTTTGATTGTCATTTGTTGTACGAACATTTTGAGTTAAAATTTTCATAACACTTCATTTGTCTCCTCCAATGACACCATTTCAGTTGTGGTAGTCCACTAAAGTACCAGATTAAAAAGGACAATTATAAATAGTGAAATTTTGATAAGCAAAAGTACTTTTCTTAGATCTTAATAAATAAAAATCAATTCATCCAATCAATAAATTCAATTATGTATTTCTTTTAATCAAGTACAGAATGCTTGACTCAAGTACGGACTATTGTTGAGCACCGTACTTAAAATAATCCGCAAATGGGATTGACTTAAGTAAGAAGAGAGATACAAATTCAAGGATTTCTTAGTTGATTTGATGTCGAATTCGTACCTGAAATAACCCGAAAGAGAGTTTTAAATCTCACCTAAACACGTTACCCCAGAAAACCAAAGAGAAAGAGAGAGAAAATTATTATTAAATTACCTGTTATGTTTGTTTCACGTTTGTTGTTGGTTTTTTGTTTGTTTTTTAAATTCCCGTAGCTAATCCCGCGAAACTCTACGCTTGTCTGCACGAAATACACCAGAGTCTTTGGCGGGAACTGAACCCGCAACCCCGGCGCTGATAGACTAGCTCACAACCAGCTAGCCTACCGGGGCACAGAATAACACCAGCATCTTGCTTTAACAATCATTCTACTTTGAAAATTGGATGTATTTAACTAAATAATTTAACAAATAGAAACTGGGAATTATTTCCTTCCGAAGGTAACTTTATATTATATTCAACATTTTTAATTTTTCGAATTTATTCTATGAGCTAAATTTCAGTTATGTATTTTATAAAGCTTTTTTGTAATAGTTCTATTCCTACAATTTTTCAGAAATGACTTTATACACTACCAGACTATTATATTGTATTTCCTTTTTACATTTTACCTTAGCCTTCCGTTGGAAAGCAATGAGGTATATTGAATGTACAGACAAATTTACAATTTTTAGACACCAGCAGAATGTAATGCATTTTCTGGCCCGCTACGGCCGTCGTCAGCATTCTTTGTGTCTCACTGGATAGTGTTACTTTATAAATTGAATGTATTTAACTCAACTATTTTAACAAATAGAAACTGGGAATTATTTCCTTCCGAAGGTAACTTTATATTATATTCAACATTGCTTTCCAACGGAAGGCTAAGGTAAAATGTAAAAAGGAAATACAATATAATAGTCTGGTAGTGTATAAAGTCATTTCTGAAAAATTGTAGGAATAGAACTATTACAAAAAAGCTTTATAAAATACATAACTGAAATTTAGCTCATAGAATAAATTCGAAAAATTAAAAATGTTGACTAAATAATTTAAGCAAATAGATTTAAGGAATTTTTGCCTTTTTATTTTATCAATCAATATCAATTTAAAATCAGTCAATTGGTGAAATCAAGTGTTTTTATCAATAATAAATACTGGGAATTAAGCACGAATAGCAAAATCTTTTGAAATTAAAATTTTGTATTCCCAAAAATTGAAATTACTTTTTGTAAATTATTCTAGTTTGGATAATACTTTTGTGTTTCTTTGAATTATAAATCAAAATTTTGTTTTTTTAAAATGGCTAAAATGTTGGGAATTCTACATAAATATTAATTTTGTAATTATTTTACTTTAGATTCATTATATCGAAAAAGAAATAAAAACTCATTCATCATTTTACAAAACTTTTCAAAAAGTACTATTTTAGTACCCACTTTCTAAGCCTTACCACTCAGTATCCATTACCCAACTAACATGTGGTCCAACCTTTGAAATGAAATGACTTTATCATGTGATATCAAGTAGAATTCGCAAAACATTTTCAATTGCTTCATTTTAATATTTGAATTCAAATGGATACTGATTTGAATAAAAACATTTACATTAAATGTTTTATCAAATTGTTATCAAATATTATTCTCAAATTAAAAGAAACTGGGCAACACTAAAGCGTAAAATAAATGTAAACATTAACCCTTAAATGCGCATTGTATCTTTAAAGATACAACCAATAAAACTGCTGCCATTTGCACAATTATTAAAAAAGCTAAAAAAATTTTATCAAAAATGGATCGTTTCTGAAAATTACAGAGCCGTAGATTCAAAATTTCAAAATTCGTACTTTTATAAATGAAGCTAAGTTTTACCCAATTTTATTTGCATTATTTTTTTACGAATTTACTCCAGAAAAATATATGTTGATTAAAATAGTGTTCTTAAACCATACAGAAATTTTCAATGCGGTCTGATTTATACTTTCGTCAAAAAATCGTATATAGTGGTTGTATCTTTAAACACACATTGCGCATTCCACTCAAATTAGGAATGTGGGCTGTTATTGTTTTATGTTGATTGTTTGTATTGTGTGTTCTTCTTGTTTAGTCATTTGACCTAAGTTATTTTCGCTCGCTACTTAAATTTTTTTTATTATAATTATAATTACAAATATCGTCACCTTAAATGCAAAAGGCCCTATCTTACATTTTGAAAATTTTACAGGATTAGTATTGCCTTAAACTATTTATAATTTATTTGTCTTATATTTATCTTGTTAAACCTACCAGTTGCTTTGACAATGTTGCACATTATGGAGACTCTTAGTTAGGCCTTTTAGTGTTTACCATATAATCTTTTGTAATAAGGGCCTTTTGTTTTTTGCTAATACAATTGCAAATTTTGGTCGAAAGATACTAAAATGTTTTGTAGACATTTGTGTTGATGCAATACATCAGAATCAATGAAAAAGTCGATCCTTAATTTATGGTTAGTAAGGGCCTTTTGCGTTTTAGGTAACGATATGAATATGAATGCGTTCAGACATATTGGTGACAAATGATAAAATATGTAAAATTTCTTGAAACAGCGCAGAATTTCCTTATAACTGCACTGATAAAAATAGTGACGATGAAATTTAAATTCTAAAAATAGTTTCCTCTAAAAATTTAAATGTTGTCCTCATTGATAATGACTTTGATCCGGAAAAAGGATCGGAAAATATCGTTAGAGTCAGTTCATGACTCGTTTATTGCATTATGAACGATGATAATCTGTTCTCAACCCCAATACATTTTCCTGTAGCTGCACGCTAAGTACTGCTAAGGCTAGTACGCTTCTGTATCCTGGCCACGTACAATTTTGTACCTCAAATAGCCTAGTACCAAATTTGAGAACGGATACCTTCGTCCTATCCCGCGTTTCCAGAAATAGTTTATTATCATATCCTACTGCATCCAGTTCCTTAACTGCGAGCTTACAAGAGTCAGCAGCTAATCAGTGCTCAATTCACTCACAGGACTTACCATCAAGCCCAACGTCATTTGATTTACTTTCCTCAAAATTTCAAAATGTTTTCCTCGATCCAAAAGCTTCTGCAATTGAAAAAAATATCTAAAAAAACAGGGTAATATGCAATTCGTCAGTCAGGAAGTAGTGTTAAAGGGCGATAGCTCTCTGCCTGATGATATCAAATCATTAGTTACTCCGTATCAGGATTATCGTTACTGATTACCTGAGAGATTGGAAACTTATATAATTGAGGAAACTTTGCGATTTGCTATGACAGATGTTCCTTCAATGTTTTAGAATTGCGAAAGATACTTGGTATTTTACATAATATGAGATATTTCCACCTACATAACTCGAGAGACTGTTGGTCAAATAATAATGATAGGTCAGTGGCATTATTATAATCTTTAAGTTATTAGATGTATTTAGAACAAGCGGATACCCGGCGTCTGCTACTACGTTCCCCCTTCTTGTAGTCCCATTTTGTAAAACATTCATAGCTTATGTGCCTATCTAAATAGGGATCTATTTGATTTAAATTTCATTAGAATCTGTTAGATAGTTTTGGAAAGGCAGATTTCGTGATCCTATTTCTTACAAAATGTATACCTAATGTATACATGTAAGTAGGGATCAATCTATGTTTTAAATTTGATTAAATTATGTTGGATAGTTTCGGAGAGGCAGAAATTGCCCTCTAACTCCCCTCGTGGTCCTACTTTTGTTAATTTAAATTTAACTAAATGAATTTGAATTATATTTAATACAATCACAGTAATTTTTTAATTTTATTCATATTAAAAATAAACTGCACTTAAAAAATCCTTTCATTGTTTATGCGTTTCTCTTTGTGTGTGGAGTGCGCAGTGTATCTCATAAGATACAACCAGTTTTTCCTTAATAAACTACAACAAAACAAAAAATTGGAAAAAAAACGCAGTTTTAATTTTTTTCTTATTTACGTTCAATATATTTTTTTCATTAAGATACAAGACGTGGCACATTTAAGGGTTAAAAATGGCGATTAAAGTTAAAAGTGTTTTACAGTTAAAGAAAAATAACGTATAAAGTGAAGTGAATTCGCCTTTAGGAAACTCTAATTTCTTGTGGAAAAGTAGAAACTATTTGTAAGTAAAAAATTAATTACAGAGAGTAAAAATGCGAATTAAAATAAAACGGGAAAGTGATGAAATTAAAAGCTGATTGTACGATCGCGGTACTATGCAATGTTTGGCAAAAAATATAAGAAGCGCTCGTAGAATGTTGAAATTTGGCACAGAGCCTTTGGTTAGCTTAATTAAGAAAAAGATAAATTTTCATCAAAATTGGCCTCGCCCTCTACCCACCGCCCATAGAACCCAAAATTTATTTTTGGCCCAAAGCTTTTGAAATTTTGCTCTGAGCTTTTATTACCTTAATTCCAAAATATGTTTACGTTGTTGACGTCTTATACTACTTATATAGGGATAAGATGATGCAAGCAAACGATGCAAAACATCAGTATTTGTTGCAGTTCTACTACATTTTCTGGAAAACATTAATCTATAATTTCTTAATCCTTATTACGTGCTTCTTCCGCTTCTTCGGTGAGCATGCCTTTAGGGAGCACTGCTGCTTCAATTATGTCATTTCCATGTATCAATACTTTATGGACAGTAGCTGACATGAAGTAGCAATTGTATTTACCGAACGAATAGCTCCGCAGTATCCCACGAAATTTCTTAAACTTTCCCGTATCAATTTTGGTGAATAATTCGGAAGCGATCTATTAGTTATTTACTAATACCTGTTGTATCTGCTACGAGAGCATGATTCGAAAAGAAACGCCTTGAATTATTTCCGTCATTCGACGACCCAAATTGGCAAATATTATTATTTCAAATAATCATATGGTTTTTTTTTCTTTTTTTGTTATGCACTTTTTCGATATTGCTGTTATTCAATTATTAAAAAGTAAAAGCCTAAAAGTATACAAAACCTTTTATTGTAAATATGCATTGCAATTTATTGTATATATTCATAAAATAAACGTGAGTTTTATCACAAAATTTATAAGTTTGTTCAGCGATCGCAAAAAGTCGCAGAATTTGTTTACATAACATGAAAGAAAATATTCCAAACTTTCTTTTAGTAGTAGTACTAACACGGAGTTAGACCGAGCTAACTTATTTTTTTTTCTAATGAAAACTGCAAATACAAAATGTTTTCGAGTCATTTTGATTTGCTCAGATCTCTTAAACTATACATATATGTAATTTAAATAACTTTTCTTTCCTATTAAATTTAAAATACTATACTTTAATAAAAATGCTCTAAAACTATTGGTAGTTGACCCATATTTCGTCCCCTTAATAAAACAATAGTGTATACGCATGTACACCATTATTTTTTTTATTGCATATTTAGAATATCCATCATTGATTTTATGTCTGGTCAAAATTTCATCAAATTCTACTTCCAAAAAGTGGGTCAAAATGTCGTTGGAAAAACATAGTGTATAATTTCTTGTTCAAAATTTTCCTTCAATAAGTTTGTAAGCTCATATGCGCTATTTTACTTGAAATTGCCACTCCAAAATTGTTAAAAGAATAATAGTGTATACGCATTATACTCCATTTTAGTTTGTAGAAAAAAAAATTCAATTTATGAAAACTTTAACTCATAAAATAGATTATAATAATATACACTATTGTTTGAGAAATAGTTTCATTCCGAACATCGAAAGCTGCATGATCTCCAAAATTTGTGCCAGAAGAATGTAATTCCTCGTGGCTCGCAGTCATTTTTCTTTAACTTACAAGGTGGAAAGAACCGAAATTGTTTAGATGAGCCAGATGTAGCAGAGGAAGAGAAAGAAGACGAATGAACTTCTAGTTATTTTTGATTTACGCAATGTATACCTTAATTTCTCATATTTTTTTTTTTAAATTAACCCAAATTGGAATGTAATGTATATGTGCAATTGAATCTATGAATTAATCACTGTTTTATAATGTTACAAATTGATATTTTTGAGATCAAATATTTAAATAAAAATGCCGTAAAATTATTGAATAAAACAGCGTATACCATACAAAATAAACAAAAAAAAATATACATTTAAAAAATAAAATAGCCTATATGGAGGACTTGCACTTTGAATGACATAATTATGGTCTTAAAGGATGCGTAGAATAAAAAAAATTGGTCAATTTAAAGACAAGAAACGGTATTATGTATTCGTCGAAAAATCCAGTATGAAGGATTTTTATTTACCGCGATAATGAGGTTTAAATAGACATCCGATTTGACAAAAACTTTAAAAACCCCAAAAAAAGTATACACTATTGTTTTATTAAGCGGACGATTTATTGTATAAACAACTGAAATGTAGTAAAATTTTCATCAGTTGTCGTTGTATAATATTTAGATAAATTTACCACACTCTTTTTTATACAAAATTTTATTTTTTTCGAAAGCAAATCATGGTTTTCTACTAATGAAACATTTCTTTACAGAATTGCATCATTAGATTTCTAAAAAATAACTGTTAAAAAATAGACTTTTTGTCAAAAAAAAAAAAAAAATACCACTGTGCTACGCAACGCCACACAGAGGGATTTGTCCATACAATGTTTGGCAAAAAATATAAGGAGTGCTCGTAGAATGTTGAAATTTTGCTCTGAGCCTTTGGTTAACGCAATTAAGAAAAAAATAAAGTTTCATCAAAATTCGCCACGCCCTCCACCCACCGCCCATCGAACCCAAAATTTTTTTTGGCCCAAAGATTTTGAAATTTTGCTCTGAGCCTTTATTTAGCTCAATTAAATAAAAAATAAAGTTTCATCAAAATTGGCCACGCCCTCCACACACCTCCCATAGAACCCAAAATTTTTTTTGGCCCAAAGTTTTTGAAATTTTTAAGAAAAATATTAAGTTTAATCAAAATTGGCCACGCCCTCCACCCACCGCCCATAGAACCCAAAATGAAATCAGTTAATAAATCCACATTATTATTGCAATTTATAAGTTCCTTGCACAATTCACTATATGAAACACAAAAGGAACCCATTTTAAAAATTAGTTAGATTTAATAGTTTTCTTAAACTTTTTTTCGGCAAATATTATTATTTCAAATAATTGTTTTTTTGTTTTTCTTTTTTTGTTATGCACTTTTTCGATATTGCTGTCAATCAGTTATTAAAAAGTAAAAGCCTAAAAGTATACAAAACCTTTTACTGTTAATATGCATTGCAATTTATTGTAAAAATTCACAAAAAATACGTGAGTTTTATCACAAAATTTATAAGTTTGTTCAGCGATCGCAAAAAGTCGCATCATTTTTTTACATAAAATGAAAGAAAACATTCCAAACTTTAATTTAGTAGTAGTACTAACACGGAGGTAGACCGAGCTAACTTATTTTTTTTCTAATGAAAACTGCAAATGCTAAATTTTTTGGAGTCATTTTGATTTGCTCAGATCTCTTAAACTATATATGTAATTTAAATAATTTTTCTTTCATATTAAATTTGAAATACTATATTTTAATAAGAATGCTCTAAAACTATTCGTATATAACCATATTTATTGTATAAACAACTGATTTCAGTAGTAAAATTTTCATCAGTTTTCGTTGTATAATATTTAGATAACTTTACCACACTCTTTTTATACAAAATTTTATTTTTTTCGAAAACAAATCATGGTTTTCTACTAATGAAACACTTCTCTACAGAATTGCATCATAAGATTTCTAAAAAATAACTGTAAAAAAATAGACTTTTTGCCAAAAAAATACCACTGTGCGCCATGACAATTCACAAAATGAAAAGAAGCCTTGTGTTTCCTCTTTCTAAGAATTTGAGAACGGAAAGAACACTTATTCATTCTTCAGCAGCAGCTATAGTGCCGCATGTTTAGTTAAATAAATATGTAATGAATTTCAATTAAGACAAAAATATTTTTAATTAATGTGTCACATTGTAAAACAATCCTTATTTGAAAACTATTTGAAAAAACCCTTTGAGAGCAAGTTGGAAATAAATGCATTTCTCAATTTGAAAATAATTTCCTTTTTTTTTTTGACGACGTTTGTCGTTTGAGAAAAGTTTTGATCTCAAATCATTTTCATGTTGAAATCAAACCTGCGTGTTTCCTAGCATATGAGCTAATTTTTCGATCATAAATTAAGCTCTTATTGTGAGAAAATTGTACCCTACCGATGAATCATTTCTGAAAAAATTGTTTGATTCCTTTTTAGCATATGAACGAATATATGAATCCCTTATTCAATCGCTCGATTGGTAAACCAGTTTTAAATCATCAAAAATGATCTGAGAAGACCCATTTAGGTGATTTTTACAAAAAATTATTACACAAATGCCAGCTGGGTTGTTTGGTATAATCGAGTATGCACGTTTGTATGGGGGGGAGTGTGTGTGTGTGTGTCTGTGAATAAGTAAATACCCTCTAGAAAATGCCAATATTGATTTTGTCATCAATACTACTGACCAACAGTCTACCAGACAATGCTTTGTTCTTTAGACATTTGGCCTAAGAATGATTGACTAGAGGAAGTTTTTGTGGGACCAAACGTTGACATTGGAACCAGAGATTCGCTAGTACATTTTATTAATTCTAGCTACCAGTTTTGCATATTTTTAATAGATTTTTGCTCCAATAATATAAGTGGTTTAGGCAATTTATTTGATTCAAATACAATACCATGCATATACTTTGTTTAACTAAAATTTTTTAGTTTAGTAACATGAAATTATAATTGCTTTATAAAAAATTCGAACTTTCAATTAAAACTTTTGCATCATTTCCACTACTTCAAGCTTTCCAGCTGTCAAAACATTTCTCTTTCACAAGAAAGTCACCAAAATAATCGACAAAATTGACAACTTGGAGACACTAGCTAACTCGATTCATGCAGGTTATCTACAAAACAATCTGTGAAGTAGTGTTTGTCTTGTTAGTAGTTGCTTTGTTTGTAGTATTATGTCATCAAGTGAATGTGCCTGTGTGTGTATCTGCGTTCGAATTTTGTTATTGAATTTTATATTTTTTATTTAAGTTTTGATTTTACACAAATATTGAATTTTGGCCAAAAACTCTAATTTAAATACATTTTCAAGCACACACACACACTCACACCAACACAGATGCAAGCACACTTATTACATTATCAATACAATACTCCCTGCAAATAATAGGACCAGTCCAAACACGCGTGTAAAGAGTAGTCCACAAGGGACCAGGACTAGTCCAAAAGTAACACAAACGTATGGAAAAAACCTGGTCTATTTAACATTACGATGTCCTAGGAGAGGACCATATAACCCACCTTTGGACCACTAAGGAGTAGTTTTAAAACTACTCCATGGTATACACAAGAGGATTAGTTTTTCAGTCGTTTAAAAACGAAAGCACGTCGTAAACGAAGACATGTCTTCCACTACAAACACTTTTTAACAATGGAATTTGGCCCTTAAAGGGCACCATACACTAGTAAATTCACGAGTTAATCTAAATTAGTTTAATTTTCCATCAAGCGTTGTCGGTGTCACACACCAATTACCCTGCAAATAATAGGACCAGTCCAAACACGCGTGTAAAAAGTAGTCCACAAGGGACCAGGACTAGTCCAAAACAAACCCAAACGTATGGAAAAAACCTGGTCTACTTAACATTGCGATGTCCTAGGAGAGGACCATATAACCCACCTTTGGACCACTAAGGAGTAGTTTTAAAACTACTCCATGGTATACACAAGAGGATTAGTTTTTAAGTCATTTAAAACGAAAGCACGTCGTTAAAAAACGAAGACATGTCGTCTCACTACAAACACTTTTTAGCAATGACATGGTCCATGCTTGCATTACATCGGACCAGTCCATGGAGTAGTCCATTTTATCAAAATGGATCAGGTGGTCCAATTATATTTGCAGGGCTCATACATTTAAGCGTTTAAAAATAAAATGGACAGACTTCGAACAATCAGAAATAATACATTTTAATTTTCATTAAACAAAAAACAAAAAAAAAAAAAAAAAACATTATTAAAAATGTTTTAAACTAAATTTCATTTTAGTACAAATTATATGTTGATGCTTTTATTGTTGCTGTTGTTGTAGCTTGTTAGTTATTTTATTTTCCATATAACAAAAAAAAAAAAACAAAAATCAACAATAATGTTTTTTGTAATTTTTTTTTTAACTTTATGTTTTCTATAATATTTATATCAAATTGTTACAGAAAAAGTTTTTATTTTAATTCCTTTAAATGCTTCGTCATCAGTTTTAATCGTCCATCTTCTACTTTCACGCTGCTCCAGACCCCCCTGTGCTGACAGTTTGTTTTTTTGCCTTTTGTACTTTGAATTGTTATTACACACACACACACACAAACAGCACGCATTCCCTTACAAAGAAAAAATTGTTTAAGGCAGTTTTTAAAGGGACATAATTGTTCAATAGATAAAAATAAATCTTTTATGATTGGAATCCTCTATATTTTTTAATCTTTTTCCTTTAAGACATCTCGTATCCAAAAAATGTGACACAAAATATTCCACCGTTTCTCGAAAAGAGTTATATTCATAAACTTGCATAGCTTTTAAACTTATAAAGAGCACATTATACAAGTTTTACAATATAATAATTACGCCGAAGGCTAATTTCGGTAATAATAAAATCAAAAAATTAGGTCGAAGTTAGAAAAATTTCATTTCAAACTCATTATTTCCTGTCTTTTACAGTACAACATTGCAATTACCACATGTACGGGTGTAAAGATATTCGCATAGCTTTTAATTAAACCAATAGAGGTCCCGCCCATAATTAAACTTTTGCAATATAATCAGGACACTTTAGGCTTATTTCGGATAAAAACTAAAAACAAATAGGACTAAGTAACTCATGCCCAATTTTTGGGATTGATATTAATAGCCTTTTTACACTGATCAACATCTAACATCTACCATCAATTTTCCACCATTTGCGAAGATGTTAACATCTTTCCATAAGAAATACATAGGGCTAAAAACCCACATCTTTAAAAGATGTTCCTATCTCATTTTATTCCATTCTACATCTTTCGGTTAGTTAAGTGTCATCACTAGAAAAGTGGCAATAAGTTCTATTATTATTGTGGCATCACTGACAAAAAGAAGTTTGTTTTGAAAGCATCGTTACCATTTGCCAAGTTTTATCTTTTATTGCAATGTTTTTTTGTTAAGTATTTTTTACATTTTTAAACAAATTGAACTTCAAATACATTTTTGAATTTTCAGTATTGTGGTTATTTTGAGAACTATTTATGGTTTTTAATCCAAATTTTAAGTATTTTTATAATTAGGCTTAAGTTCATCAAATTTAATTTTCATTAAATTATTTTTATGAAGAAAGCAATTTTACAACATGAAAATTAGTTAAAACTGTTATTGATAATTTTTCATTCTTGACGTTTTTTTAAATTTATAATTTAACTCTTTTTAAATTTTGGCACTTTTGTGAGAAAAAAACATTTTTAATTTAAAAAAAAATTTTTTTTTCAAAAATGGTGACATTTTTGTTTGATGGTAGATGTTAGATGTGAGCAATGTAAACGAGTGTTTCACATTTTCTACATCTTTGATGGTAGATGTTAGATGTTGATCAGTGTAAAAACCCTATAAAACACATTTATGTTTATAATCGTTTTAAATACAAAATTCTTTTCTTCACTCAACACTTATGTATAACTTAATTCACCGATGTGGTACATTTAAGTTCATTTTAAGTTTCCATTGGAAAAAATTAGCAAGGTGGTCTCAATATTAAACCAATGCAACAAAAACAAAGGCAAAGCAATAGCAAACAACTGTTTTTGGAGGCCACCTTGTAAATAAATACACTTTTTATGGTATTTTTTTGTATTTAGAAGTGCAACCATACTTTTATCTTAATTAAATAAGACTTTTGAAATAAAACTCAAAAAATCAATCTGTATTTAAATACGATTTAAGTTTATATGCAAATTAACTTAATATAGATTTAGATACTGTCCTGAAAGTTGGGCATAAGAATTTTGCAGATAAAATATTTGTTGCAAATAATTTTTTTTTTTATTTAAAGATCAATCCATTTACAATAAGAATCACTTAAAATTTTTTTTGTTTGATTATTTCCTGTAGAACCTGAAAAAAAAACTCAAAAAAATAAAAATTTCTAAAAAATATTAAAAAATTTTCTAAAAAAAATTTCAAACGACTGAATTCCTTTAAGCTTCTGCCTATATAAAAAGGACTTTTGAATTTAAGCAAAAATATTTCTGTTTCAATTTTATATACATTTTTTGTTTTTATTTAATATTCTTTGTGTTGTTATTGTTTTTTCGTCCAGCATTGCATTTTTATGAAACAAACATACGCACACTATAAACGAATAAATAAATGAAAGAATGAATAAATGAATGGATGAATGTATTGAAATTGAAATAACAGTTTTTCTTCTTTTCTTTTTGATTGCACAAATTTTCCATTTGATTAAACGCAAACATCAAAAGCCGCGTCGTAGGAGGGTGTCCCAAACAATTAAAATTCGTCCAACAAAAACGCTTAACAAATAAACAAAAACAGCAACAACAACAAAATAACGTGAAACTATGGGTCAATTGCTTTTTTCCCTCAGCATGAGGGCCAGTTAATTTTTTGGCTACAGCCACCAACTCCAACTCCTCCACTTCAAATTGGGCTTTCATTTTTCTTTTAACAACTATTTATTACAGAGGATTTGAGGGTGCGAGGGTTGGTTTGAGTAATTAAAAGTTTATGCTTTTGTGAATATTATCAGAGCAGTTAACGCGTGATATTCTATTTCCTTTTTTTCTTTTTGCTTTTTTCCACTTGCTCTTCATACATCATCATCCTCATCTTCACAAAAAAAAAAAAAAACTCTCACTAACAGTGAAATATTTATTGAAAAACTATAGAGAATTTATGCAGTAGAAATGCCAGTGTAAGTGTGTTTGTAGATTTTCACAATTCAAAATTGCAACAATGTGTACGCAAGTGTTTTTGTATGCGCTTATAACACTGTGAGTTTATGCCTGTTTGCATGTGTGTGTATCTGTTGTTCCAAATTGATTAAAGTTTTGCGATAAAATGTTTAAATTTAACAAGTTTTTCTTTTGTTTCGTTCGACTCCTATCGATAAAATTACAAACATGTGTGATGATTTTTATCGGCATTACGACGATTAAAAAAAAAAAAAAAAAAAAACATAAAGTAATTTAATTTTATTGTACAATGGTTTGTACGAGTATCTATTTAAAACAATAAATGCAAGAACAACAAAAAAGTAAAACAAAAAAATATTAACGAGGACTTATTGACTTCTCGCTTAAAAAAAAGCCAAAGCACAAACAAGCTTTACAAAAAAAAAAAACATCCTTTGAGTAGATTAAATTTAAAAAAGTTGAAAAAAATTAGGAGAGTTTTAAAGTAAATTTAATACAATTAAAGTTTTTTGTCTTCACTGTTAAACTTCACTTAATGTTGCTTGTTTTAGTTGTCTGCGATTTATTTGATATCTTTGGTATTGGCACTTTGTAACAAACGTTCTTACTGCCAACTGGCGTATATTATCCCGGTGGTAGCGATTGATCGATATTTGATAAGCAAAATGTGATAAGTTTACAGGCGATCGATTACTACTTTTGACAACAACTAGAGCACCAAGAACAAGATGGATCTATTTGCACCAAAACAACTTTTGAGGGAACTAAAGTTGAAGAATCAGCGTTTAAAAAACTGCAGTCAAAGTAAAAAAAAAATTGCCATTTCTTCATTTGCACTGGCCAAAAATACACTGTTGCTTTTTCTTCTGATTCATTAAATGCTGCAAAACCAACTCAAAAAGCGAAAAGTTGCCAACAAATTTTAATTTTTTGTTCGATAGTTTTTGGTTTCGACAGCAGTTTTTTAAACCCTGCTGTTTGTCGCTTTTTTAAGTACGCTTTAGAATAACTTAAAAATAGTTTTTGAGTAGTTTTAATAAAGTCCTAAAAATGATTAGCCTTTTTTAAAATATATTTTTTAATTGAGGAAAAAAAACTACCTAATAGAACTTTGTGTGCAGTAAAGAAATATTTTCTTGTTAAAAGGTTCTAATTGGCCAAGCCTGTGGTGAGAATCGGTCCATAATTTCACGTAGTTCCTTTACAAGCTTATTTCTGGAATAGTGTCTGTGTGCCCAGTAACCTTCTTATTAGGTTGGTATTTAAATTAAAGTTGTCCCAAACTTATTTGATTGCAATCTTAATCACCTTACAAAATATTTTTTGGAATCGGTCTATATTTTAGCATAGCTCCCATAGTATTCTCAAACTACTCGCGAAATTATATTTTAATGCCATAACTTCCACATAACACAACAAGTAAGAAAGTACAGTCGGTCAAGCCCGACCATATGATACCCTACACCACAGTATATAAAAACACATCATGTTTATGTGTCCATATAAATATAGATTAATCTATGTTTATAAACTTCATGAAAATCGGTTTAAAAGTTTGTGAGAGGCAGAAATTGCCCCCTACATCCCCTTGTGGTCCTATTTTTGAAATTTCATGAAAATCGGTTTGAGAGGCAGAAATTGCCCCTTTCTCCCCTCGTGGTCCTATTTTTTAAAAAATGCAAAAATTTTGTGTCCATATAGATATGGTTCTATCTATGTTTTAAATTGCATTGAAATCGGTTTGATAGTTTCTGAGAGGAAGAAATTTCCCCCTATCTTCCCTCGTGGTCACGATTCGGCCCATTTTCAATAGGCTTGGTCCTTGTGCCAATAAAAACCTATGACCCAAATTTCATGAAATTATTTCCAAAATTGCGACCTGTACTTTGCGCACAAAGTTACATGGACAGCCAGCCAGCCTGCCAGCCAGCCAGCCGGACGGACATCGTTAGTTCGACTTAGGAAGTGATTCTAAGACGATCGGTATACTTTAAGGTGGGTCTAGGACCAATATTTTAAGGCGTTACATACATCAGCACAAATGCATAATACCCTCTTCGCTATTGTGGTGTGGGTATAATAAAAAATAAAAATTAATTTTAGAAAATTTGTGAAATTTATTAAAAAATTTATTAAAACTGCACCAGTTAACAAATTAATCGCACCTATTAAATATTTTTTGACATAAACTACATTTTTTGCAGTAATGTTGTTGATATAAGTCAACTTTAAATTCGCTGGATTAAATTTTTAATTAAATACTGATTTTATTTTTGATTGATGGTTTAATTGAAAAATAATTGGTGACAACAACTTTTTCGATAGCAACTACGCCATGACAAAATGTTGTGCTGGTTGTTACAAAATTAACTCCAACTTTTTCTATAAGTAAAAAGGAAAAAATTACACAGAAAAAATAATCAGTAGTTTTGTATCAATTAAAAATATTGTTTTAAAAATATTTCAACTTAATTAATGTATTAATTAAATCAATAATTATTTTTGTTGAAAGAAAATTAAAAAAATATAAAAATTTTACTAACATTTTAGTTATTTTGAAATAAATTTTTAATTAAATAACAAAAAATTTTAATTGATTTTTTTTTTTCGTTTAAAATAAAAAACTTTAAACTTGTAGAATTGTTGGGAATTGAAGCAGAGCCGCAAATAACGTTGTAAAAGCCACTTTTTGCAAAAACTGTTTTTTTGCAGATAACCGTTAACATTACTCTCGTACACTGTTTAAACCTCAAATCACCCAAAATTATGCACCTTAAAGCCTTTAAGGCGACCGTACACGACATGTTTTTGTCATCTGACATGTCAAATTTCCCACTGCAAAATACATACATGTCGTGTGTTACCTTTCAAACTTTGCTTCTGTAAAAGTCAGATGCAATGTCATCTGACAAAATTTCAATTAGAGCATGCTCTATTTTCTTCTGACAAACCATCTGACATCAGAAATCTATGCCGCTAGAAAACCGGCAGCGGCGTCCACTATTGACGGAATCATTAGCCGGCTGAAGTTTATATTTTACAATACCGAGATAAGTATGTACGATCATCCCACTATTGAATAGAATTTATGTAAATATATATATATATATAAAAACCGTTTCGTTATAATATCCTAAATTAGTATCTTTGAATTAAAAGAAAAGTATGTTAAGATGGCTAAATTATTTTACGGCGTAAATAAAAATTTTCGTGGCGGCATTTTTGTTTTGGTTTTTGCAACGACTATGGGAAAAAACAGAGACAATGTCAGAAGCAAATTACATGTACGTTTGTGACCGAATATTATAAACCTTCTGTAAAACAGCCATTTTGACAGACATGCACAATTACATGTGACTTGAAAAGTTGACAAGTCAGATGTAAAAAACATGTCGTCTACATGCACCTTTAAAATGGGCATACAAAGAGTCAGCTAGTATAAGAAGGTTGTAAGTTACTTAAAAATGATACAAAGTAAATGGTTTTAAACGTGGAATAACGTTTTAAAAGCCATCAGTCATGATGCTGTGTGTGGTGGAAGAACGTTTTAAATGACATCGTGATTGTGGATATGAAAAGTTTTTCCACTAAAAAAAAGATTTAATTGTAAATTTGCATGTAATTTAAGTTTTAAATTTGTTGATATTTTGCATAAAAGTTTTTATTATCATTATTTTTAATAATCTAAAAAAAAATAAAAAATTAATAATCTTGCCTGTTAAAAACGTTTTGTTGCTCTCCTGAAAAACAATTGTTTTGTAACTTAAAACGTTATTCGCTGATGTGCTTCAATTGTCAAACCCTGAGTTATACTTATTTAGATCAATTAACACATTATTTGAAAGGGCAAAGTTTTTTGATCTTTTTTTTTTTTAATTAAAATTAAAAATATTATTTATTAAAAAAAAATATTCACAATTTTAAATTATTACAATTTTTAGTAAATATACTGATAACCAGGAAAACCATAAATATGCAATTGCATGTTTTTCCTTGTGTGACCAATGAAGACAGAGACAATATATTTATCCGTTTTAGAGGTTTTTATGAATTTTGGCATCGATTCGTTAGTGCATATTTTTGCATATTTTACCGTTTGGAGCATTTTTTTGCATAATTTGGTTAAAAGAGCATTTTGCAGTATTTTTTAAGTTTTAAGCGCATATTTTGCTTTTTTGAGGCATGTTTTGATACATGTAACATTTTTTTAGACGCCTACAATGGCCTTATTTTGGCTTTCCTATTTTAAATATCTATCTGTATACCCAAGATTTTGCTTCAATTTCACCATCTACATTCAATTTTTACTCGAAAATTGTAAGGCAAAGCAGGTTGTCATTAAACTTTAACATTTTATATATGAATAAGCAAAAATTTATGGAAAAGGCAATTTTATACGTTTTTGGCGATGTGTGTTATACATAGAAATCTGGACCAATCTTTTAGTATACCGATCGATTTAGAATCACTTTCAAAGTGACCTAACGTATGCCATCCGTCCGTCTGGCTAGTTGCCTGTCCATGTTAATTTTGTGCGCAAAGTACAATTGTTATCTTGTAGATAATTGGATCAAATTTGGTAAATCCACTTTAATTGTACTAAGAACAATCAATCCGTCTTTTTTCCAAACTAGAATCTTTGTCTCCGTAAACCATCTCATTATGTTGGTTTTTAGATTAAATTCGTCCGAAAAATATTTTTCTGCAAATTAAATTCTTTTCGAATCATTTTACATTTATAAACAGCCTTAACTTCATTTGAAATGTTTTCATTAATAAACAATTTAGCGTCTTCCTTAAAATTCCTTTAAGACAAACAAACTCCTATGGATGTTGACATCAAGATAATATTCGGTACAAATAACTCTCATATAAATTTTAACCTCTTAATGTAACTTTGTTGTTGTGAGCTTTTTCTTTAAACTTTTTCTGTAAATACTATGGTGTTTGGGCTTTACCGATAATAATTTTAGGATTATTTTTTATCGAATGGAACTCTTTTTAATAGTTAAATATTTTGTTTTCAAATAAGCAATTTTTGAATTTATTGCTGCATATTTTTAACAATTTTCAGGGCATAGTTAAAGTTTACAGCATATTTAATGCGCATAAAACGTGTTTTTTAGAGCATACATCTGGTTTCCCTGCTGATAAGGCCAAGGCCCGGATTTTTATGCAAATGCATAGTTGTTCTCGTCAGTCGGAGATTACCATGTACAAAATATCTTTGCGAATCAAGAGATTTGCTGTAAAATGGCATCGATTTGTTAGTGCATATTTTTGCATATTTTGCTTTGAATGCATATGTTTGCATATATTGCTGATATTGCATATTTTTGCTGCATATTTTGAAAAAACTTGTTTTAATTGCTTTATTTTGCCATTCACCCTTCCGCAGAAGAGATAAAAGGCAACTTCGATGATATTTATTTATTGATTTCTAATGGGAAAAACATTTTGTAAAGCAACTTCGCGTGCTTTAATGTGTAAGCAATAATGTATTATGCTGATAATTTTGCCAATTCATAGATTAGTTAAAGGATTCAACAATTGTGAATTTAAGTTAATTGATATTGTATTGTATGTATTTTGTGGAGTTAACAAAGTCGCAGCAAGCTTGATAAAGTTTAAACAAAAATTAAGGTTTTAAATGTATTGTTTTAAATCCTAAACTGCTTGCATATTTAATTTAAATTGTTTTTGAGAACAGCGTAGTACAAATGAATATACCACAGAGGAACTATAAGCATTTAATAATGCACCTATCACATCCGTTTTATTTTGTTTTGAAAAACATGCAGTAAACTTATATTTTGAAAAAATGTAGGGTCAAATATATCTCTTAAGGCATTTTAAAAAACAAAATCAATAAACATTTGATTCGTATGTTGTAAATGCGATCAGTTTCGCAGTTTCAATATGGTTTGAAACTTATGATTAACATGCATTCGCACAGTTGCTCTAGCCTACTTCAATACATATTATAGTTGGGGCTTTAGAAAAAATTTAAGATAACTTTAACTGCATATTTTTAAATTTTTAGCGCATATATTTCTATTTTTTAACTGCATAAAAGTCCGGGCCCTGCTGATTACTAATATAGTATAATCCTTTTAGTAAAAGGTGCAAAATTAACAAACTTTTTGCTTGATGCTATGAATTTGATATGAATTTGGTGATTAGAGCCAATTGTTAATTTTTTCTGTGTATCGTTTTGTTTCTTTTAACTCCTACAAGGAGCATAGAGCCGGTCGGTAAAGTAAATATTAAGTAGATTAATTTTTTCAACCGCTATAGTAATTAGTATTAAATGATAATGCATACTTTTTTAGTAAAAAAAATGCCAAAAGAATGTTAAATTCAAACAGTGTTGCCAATTTAGCCATTTAGTGGCTAGATTTAGCAATTTTTCACCCTGTTTAGCCAATAAAAAAATGAGTTTAACCATTAGCCATTTTTCAACTTGTTTAGCCATAAAATTTTTTTGCCGTTTTTCTTTTAAAAGAATAATTTTTATTTTATTATAAAAATTTATAAAAGTAAAATAAACATTTTGAATAATTAAAACGCCTTAAATTTAAACCCCAACTTTTACAAATGTTGAAAATCGTTATAAACTATGACGCTGAAACATCTTTCAAAATTAAGGAACAGTATTCCACTATTAAATTTATAAAATGGATCAGCACAAACATCGCTGTTTCTTTCTGGTTGCAAGTATTTCAATAAAGCGATGCAGGCGGTAACAAAATTGTTTTAGAAATTTCAGAATTGACTATTAAGTTGCTCTCACTTCCATGGTCTAATGCTGAAGTAGAGAGGGTGTTTAGCCAAGTAAACATCGTTAAGAGTAATTTGAGAAATAGGTTACATTAAGCAACCGTTAATTCGATTTTATCAATTAGATAAATATTTTTACCATAACAATACAATATTTAAACCACCACCACAATAGTGGAGAGGGTACTATGCGTTTGTTTTGATGTCTGTAACACCTTAAAATATTAGTCCTTAGCCCACCTTTACGTATACCGATTAACCCAGAACCACTTTCCGAGTCGAATTAACGATGTTTGTCCGGCTGGCTTGCTGTCCATGTAAACCATGTGCGCAAAGAACAGGTCGCAATTTAGAGATTATTTGATAAAATTTGATACAAAGGTTCTAATGTGGTGTAGGGTATCATAAAGTCGGGTTAAACCGGGTTGGGTAAATGTTGTCATGATTATGATTTACCTTCAAATTATTTAAAACGTATGATTATTTTAAACTTATGAGTGATTCCTATGAGATGAACAATAACGACATTGAATTTTTCGATGATTTAATTTTTTTAATATTAATTTATTTTAATATTAATTTACGTTTATTCTTATTAATCAAATTGATCTCAACTCACAATTTCATCGTAAACAACTTTAAATTAATTATTTCTGTTTTGTTATTGAATTTTAAGGTTTTTATTTAATCATGCTTTTAGTCATTTTTTAGCCCATTTTTAGGCATTTTTTAGCCATTTTTTCCGTAAATTTAGCCATTTTTGGTCACCAAGTTTTGGCAACACTTAATTCAAATGCATATAACTTTTTAATTAAAAAATGTTTTTTCATAAATTCTGTAGAATATTAATTGTTGGTAGCTTACAAGAAATTATTGAAGAAATCATGATAAATTTAAGCCTTAAATATGCAAAATACTAGACCAAGGTAGGTCAAAAATATCAAGTTTAAATTCTCAAAGTCAAACTTTCACTGACTAAAATCTGAATAATATTCAGAATTCTGGATCGTTTTTAATTTTTGTATAAACCTACGGCGCTTCTCCTGATTAGTCTTTAGACTCTTCAATTGCTACCAATAATTTGTATTGTGGTTAATTTATTGAACTGTTTATGATTTTTAATCCAAATTATTGATATTTTTATCAGGCTAAAGTTCATTGAATTTAGTTTCAATAAATTATTTTTATGAAGAAAGGAATTTTTCAACATGAAATTTATTAAAATTTTCCATTCCTGACTGCGTTGGGAACCGAATCCAGGTTTTCACGGACAAGTTGCCCTTACGTTTCGATTGAAACCACTCAAATTTATTCCAATCGGACTAACTGTATTGGTATTACATGTATTACGACATACTAAAAAATTTTGTAGAATGAAAAAAAAATCTTATCATGTAAAAGCAAAATGTATGAAGTAGGAGAGAATACGGATACAAGATTTGGCAAGCGGTGGGTAAATGTTTATTTTCTAAGCCATTTTAAAAACTAAAGCCTCCCATCCGTTATACAAAAATATATGGGCTATTCACGACTATCTTGTGAACGTTGTGTAACGTTGTAAAGTCATATGTCTTAAAACAATTACAAGAAATATATATGACTGCTGTGGCCAAGCGCTTATAATTAAGATTTATAATGTACAGTTACGACGAAATAATGAACACAGCATTAAAATTGTTATTTTGTATTAAACATAACAATTTTTTTTTTTAAACAATTGTAAAATATTATTTAGGACATTATGACGATATGACTTGATAGCACACCTTGTGAATAGCCCAATTGTATTTGTTATTCGCCATACTATTTCCATTTGGCCTATTTTATGCAATAAGTGGCATAATGGTTTCAATTAAAATAAAGCGCAACAAAATTCTTTTGATTGTTGCCAATATATTGTGTCACCTTCGAATATTACCCAGTAAAAAATGGACCGGTAAGCAGTTTTTAAGTGAGAAAAGCATAATTCCCCCTTACAAACCTGCTTACAAGAGGCATGCATTTTATTTTTATGGCGAATTCCCACTCGGAAGCACTACTTTTTTAATATTTCGAGAATGGTCTTTAACACATTTTAAAATCATTGGAGTACAACCTGCTTCCATGTAAGGGAATAACAAAAGCACTTAGAACATTCTTCGTGATTTTTTTCTTTAAAATAATGATTTTTATTATTCACTTACAACCTGCTTACTTATAAGGGATAATGCGAAGTTATTTAATTATGAAATCAAAAATTCACTAAAAAGGTATTCGCTTCTCTGCTGCTTCTTAGTAGCGCATATATCAGCACTCATGTAGTTTTCGTGCTTCCAAAAACCTAAAAATTTTTTACTGGGTAACATACACATTGGCGAAAAATTGAACATTTATGTTAAAGTAAACATTGGCAGTACTAACAGTTTATCAGTTTATATTGAAGGTGTTAACATTTATACACAATTAAATAAACAACCAAAATTGACTCAGGAAATTTTCATGTTATTTTTGTAAATATTGTAGAACTGTAATCATCAGCTGCTTTTTTTTTTTTTGTTATTACCTCAGCTATTTAATATCTTTACTTTTTATTCTCTTTTTAAAAACACGGAGAGAATTTCATAATATTTTGAACATGCCTTAAATTGATAGCTTTAGCTGCTAAAGCGGTGTTTTTACTTTATTATTTTTAATTGACTTTCTTCTTGCAAGTTTCTGCTAGTTTAGTAAATAAACACACCATGGATGATTTTTTAAGAGCTATAGGAAAGTTTAAAAAAAAAACACATAAAATTCCGAAAAATGCATGAAATCATTATTTGAATCGATAGTACGGTCTATATAATTTAATGTTTGAAGATTATTTCATGCAAATGTGGACCGTGACTGCGCCTCAAATGGTCCATCCGCTTAGTCCAATTTTGGCATACTCTTTCCAACATTTCTTCAGGTATCTCATGAAAAAATGCTTCAATGTTGTCTTCCAATGCGTCAATTGAAGCGGGCATGTGTGTATAGCAGTGAAGGGCACACACATACTATCACATTTATGCTTGTGTTGACGAAATAACAACAAAGCAACAGCCGAACGTACATTGTCACAGACCACACAAAGAAGTTTATAGTGTACATGTGTTGACGTCGCACAAGCAGCATTTTTATTCCTATGCACGCGGACATAGAATTTGCAAATGTGCCCGTCACTGGTGTATAGACATGAGCTTTAACATAGCCCCACGAAAAATAGTCTAAAGGCGTTAAATCGCATGATCTAGGCGGCCAATTGACCGGTCCCGAACGTGAAATAAAATGTTCACGGAACTCGCCTCTCAATAAGTCCATTGTTAAGCGTGCTGTGTGGCATGTGGCACCGTCTTGTTGAAACCACATGTCATGCAAGTCAAGCTCTTGCATTTTGGGCAAAAATAAGTTGGATATCATCTCACGGTAGCGCTCACCATTCACAGTTACGTTACGATTCGCATCATCTTTGAAGAAGTACGGTCCAATGATGCCACCAGCCCATAAACCGCACCAAACTGTGACTTTTTCTGGATGCATTGGTAGCTCTTGCAATGCTTCTGGCTGATCTTCACTCCAAAATCGACAATTCTGCTTATTAACGTACCCATTGAGCCAAAAATTAACTTCGTCGCTGAACACAATTTTTCGATAAAAAAGTGGATGAACTTTCTTAACAGAGCACGCATTTTGATAATAAAATTCAATAATTTGCCAGCGTTGTTCGTTTGTAAGACGATTCATGGTTAAATTATAGACCAAACTGAAGATGTTTGACAGTGAAACAAAACACGAAACGTGCGTCAGCTGTTTAAACCAGTGTTGCCAAAAAGATTATAGCTAATAATCACCTGATATATCGTTGTATAAAGTCATTTCTGAAAAATTGAAGGAATAGAACTATTACAAAAAAGCTTTATAAAATACATAACTGAAATTTAGCTCATAGAATAAATTCGAAAAAATAAAAAATGTTGAATATATTTAAATAATATTTAAAAATTTTTTTTTTTTTTTTTTTTTTGCTTTCTTAAGCAATAATTTTATGGTTGAAATTGGAACGGAAAAACTTGTCATTATCTTATGTCACTTTCATACCAACAAAATAAAGAAAACTAAAAAAAAAACAGTTTCCCATTTAAAAAAAACCAAAATCCCTGACAATGAACTTCCAAAACAACAACAATAACAAACTAAAGAAAAAGAACTGAGCAATGCAAAATAGCAGAAACTAGAAAACAGCAACACACCAAAAATGGAGAACAAAAAAAAAAAGAACATAGAAGTTGAAACTTTTTAATATCCATTTCATCTTGTCATTTGATTTCATTTTTACATACCAACGCTGTGCTACCCGTCAATCACGACAATTGGAACCCAGACCTTTTTATAATCTATTATTACTTTTTTTTTTCTTCTTCTTCTTTGTAGTTAGACACACATAAACTAGATGGCCATCAAACAATCCAACCAGTCTGTCTACCAAACAGCAGCAACAGCAGCCGTCAACAGCTGCTGGCGGGTGGCAAATTAAAGATACAAAAACAAAACGAAAACAAATGGAAAATGAAAAAGAAAATTATTTTTTCTAGTTTTTTTTTTTTTTTTTTTTGTGTAAAAAATACTTTTGGATTTCAATTTCCTTTTTTGATTTAATTTTTCTATGCATTTTTCTTTAACCAGCCTAAATTTTGAAACAAGTTTTTCGATAATTTTATTTTTTTTATTGGATAAAAACGTGCATTATGTTTAAAAGAACGAACTGATAACAACACCAACAACAGCAGTAACAAAAGTAAAAAAAGTTGATTTGAAAGGGGTAGAGAAGTTAAAATTCGAATTTTAGATTACAGTGGCACGAGGCCTTTTACTACTCTGTGTTTTAAGTTTTGTAATTATTAATAAAAAAAAAAATAATTATCTATGGAAACAACATAACAAATATTAAAGGAAAAAATAGTTAAATGTTATTTAAGTAATTACCGGAAAGAGACTGCTATAAATGGTGTAATTTAACAAGTTATATCTCAAACCATAAATTAAGGTACATTTACAGAAATAAGCAGCACTAAATAAGTCAATGCTTGCTGTCCCTTTTTTTCGTATGTAGTTTTATATGTCTTCTATGTGTCCAATCGATGCCCTAAATATATATATATATATATTAGTTCCTTTAAACTCCTACAAGGTGAATAGGGCCAAAACAAGTTGCTTCCAATATTCTCGATCCGATGCTCGATGTTTAAGTTCATTCCAATTTAGGTTTAGTTTGGACATCTCAATTGTTATCTGGCGTTTCCAGGTATGCGATGGACGTCCTGAACGGCGACTGCCTTGTGGGTTCCACTCTAAAGCTTGTTTTGCTATATCTTCTGGTGGTTTTCGCAAAGTGTGACCTATCCAGGACCATTTTCGCTTGCGGATTTCATTTTGAATCGGTTGTGGGTTGGTTTCTGACCACAGTCGAGTGTTGGAAATTGTTGAGGGCCAGTATACCCGCAGAATCTTGCGTAGACATTTATTTATGAAAACTTGTATGGCTTGTATGTCTCCAGATGCTGCATTCCACGTCTCGCATCCATATAACAAGGTGGATTTTACATTTGAATTAAACAGGCTTATCTTTGTACGACGTGACATGTAAATATATAAAATCCATATAACTACCCTAGAGGGAAGCGAACTGATACGAAAGTAGTCCCGTGAAAGGTCTTTGGTGGTAGAGACCGGTTCTAGTTCTAACACTTTATATTAATAAGACCTATCACTTTTACATGGGGTTGTTATTGCATGGGGTATGATGTGACTAGGTTTCGAGTGTAGCTTAAATTTTTTTGGTTAAAGTTCTACTAATATTTATTTCTGGTTGTATATAAATTTTGAGTGTAGACTATGTTTTTATTGAAAATTAAGCCTTGAATTTAAAGTATTTAGAAATTGGAAATTTTGATTATTTGAGAAAATATTGTCTTAAATAGTTGTAGATTTTTATTGTGCACAAGGGAAAAAAAATATTTAAAAAAAGGAGCTTCAAGATAATTGGAGAATTGGATAACTTTAGAAGATAAAACATTCGGTTTTGTTTTGGCGAATTGTCGAAGTTAAAGAATACCTAAATTAAACAGATACCTACAGATACATTCGTGATACGATTAATTTTGTCCAAATTATTGGGAGTAAAACAACTGATTGAGAGTAAAGCAGCGAGTTTGGAACGAACACGTATATTTTATTTTGCTCATCTTCCCTGTAAGGGAAGAAGTGTGTTTATTAATTTGTTTGTGCGTCTGAGGTGATCTATTTAGGTTAAAATTTTGCTAAATTCCGGAAATTGAATTTTGGGATAATTATATTGGAAGTGCAAAGATAATCACATTTAAATTTTATTCGTTAATTTTCGAAATATGAAATATATTTAAAGTAAGATAATACAAGTATCAATAGCTTAATTCCGGTACTGATTTTGGATTTTCTCGAGATAATGTTGCATTAATTTTAATTTGTAATTAATTTTGTTTTGAATTTTTGTTTGTTGATTATCATGTTCGTTTTATTTTGCTGCTTAAAATTAATAATTTTTTTTTGTGGTTTATATTTTGTTTGGCTTGAGGTCATTTATTGTAAATTAAAAAACTTTTTTTAATTTTAATCATCAATGTTTTTATATTTATATACCCAATATCTGTGGTTTTCATGGGCAACCGCGTATGTCTTAAAATAAAATTTTTCAGGAGAGCCGAAAAAACCATTCTAGATCAAACTATGGGTTAGATATTGCACCTTTTGAACTTTGTAATTGAGTTAAAACATCGGAATGGGTCTATCTGTTTCAAAAATTTTTTTAAAAAATTTAAAGAGCGCTTAAAATTAAGCAATAAAGCATCAACATTTCAAAATCGAAAAATAGACATACGCGGTTGCCCATGAAAACCACAGATATTTCGAGGCAACTCCGTTGCTCATCTTCAGGGTATCTATTCAAAAATATATATAAACAAATTTTTATCGTATAGAAAACACAAAAAACTTTTAAAGTTATAAATAACAATAAATTACAAATAACAATAAAAACATACTTATTTAAATAAAAAACTAAGTTAAAAGTTTTGTTGTCACTTGCGCTGTAAGGTTTTGATTGCAACTGTCATTTTGATAGTCCATTATTTTTATATTTGTTTATCGTGTGTTTAAATATCTGCGCTACGTTCTCAGTGTCTCTCTTATAGTTTAATTTCTTCTCTTCTGGTTCGTTTATAATGTGCAGCATTTCAAGTGTATATCCTCTGTTGTAATTATTCTCTTGTACTATTATTTGTATTATAGGGGAAATTTAAGAGGTCCCCTTAGATCAAATATTAATTTTTATTGCCAAACCTAAAATTGCACAAGAATAAAATGACACACTAAACACTTATACTCACCACATATGTTAATTGGTATTTCGAATAGAACTACGAAAATCTTAGGGAATTACAAAAATCCAATTCTCAGGTTTCACTTAAATTCGATCAGTCATCCCCTAACAGACATACAAAACACAATATAACAAATAAGCAAAATATTTGTGGTAAATTTACTTTTCAATAGCTAAAAAAACATTGCATCGGTCTACTGTCAAGAGGCGCCTGCTGACATTATTTGACGTTTTTAAACCATAAAGAAACTGTAAATAGCATTAATGTTTTATTAAATATGCCACAGATTGCCATCTACCATAACAATATCTATCTAAAAGAATTTGTATATATTCTAAACAATCACATTAAACCCATTTATGGCCATTTTCTCATTAGGCAATTATCTTTTTTCCCAACGAAAAACTGCACATTAAAGAAATTTGGTTTTCTCAATGTCTAATTTGCTTCCATTCTGTCTAAAAGCTAACCAGCACTCATCTGCCAATTATTTATTTTCCTTTTATTTGTCGTACAGATAAATTCAATCAGCTGACTCCCAACTTTTACATGTATTTTGAGTGGCGTTGCCAGCTGAAAACAATGTTTTTTGTCGGTATATTGAGAAAACCAAAATCGTTAACGGACAGTTTATCGGTCCAATAAATTAATGTTGACATTAAGTAACAGGCAGTTTGTCGATACATTGAGAAAATGGCCAATAGTCTTATTAATTATTAACATCTGTAATATATACAGTAAATACTGAAGGTGACCATTTAAGAAATTAAATAATTTTTATCTATTTTTTTTTTCTCTTTGTTATTTGTATGAAATTCAAATTTATATACTTTTTTTGTGGTGTTGTTAAATTAAATACTTAAATTTTAGTATATGAGCCGTTTATTTTGAAAGTGGCATAAGTCACTTTTTCAAAAAATCGAGTTAATAATAAATAATAATAATAATAATAAATACTGAGAAAAACATCATGATATATCAAATACAAGTGAATCTTCTCGAAAGTTAGCATCCATATTTTTAAACGTGTTAAAACGCAAACCCATAAATATCTCGAATTAAAAACAAAATGACTTATGCCACTTTCAAAACAAACGGTTCATATAGCTGTTAACATGAAATTTTTAACTTTCGATTTTTTTTTATTTACGAAACGTGTATGGTATGGGGTAGATAGGTAGACATTTTGTTTTTTTAATTTTTATTGGGCCGACAGCGATCTTCAATTTTGGTCAGCATGGAGGGAGGGCATAGGATAAGTGTGTAGCGGCTTCCTCCATCAGCTAAACTAGTTTGGACAACCAATTTTTTTCAGTTTCTTTTCCTGGTAGATTAGTTTTTGTGTGAAGGAAAAGCTACCTAAAGTAAAGCCTCTGATAAATGATTATTATACCAGTTTAATTTAGGGTGCCGATAGTAATAGGTAGCCCTGTTCCCATAGAAAATACCCTTAGAAATCGTTACAATGAACGTGTTTAGTGTCAGTTACTACATTGTTTTTTTTTTATTTCAATACAATAAAGTATTATTTCAATAAAACAAGTCCTAGAATTAAATGAAGGAACCAAATTTTAGAAAGTCCCAAAAAATGTGTTACACCAACGATGAAAACTGTACTGTAATTCATTTCTTTTTCTAGCGGTTTGTTCTTCATTAACCAGTAAAATGATTGGTTCTCCTTTCACTGGTTATGAGTTCTTTCTTTTTGTACTTGTTCTATTTTCACAAATCCCAGGACCAGTTTTTTGAACCAATTGACAGAAATTTTTGGCAATGTTCTTTCAAAAAAGGGACAGGTAGATTCCTAGTGTTACTACCTTGTGTAGATGTACCTTGACACAAATAAAAAAAGAGTTATCAATGCAAATTTATACAGGCAGTGATGGCAACTCTTGCGACCACAAACTCGTCCAGTCATCTGAAAACCAACCAAAAAAGGGCTAAGTTCATTAAAAAAAAAAAAATTGCAGCTCTTGGTCATTCTCTGCTTCATTCCATAAATTACTATCTACAAAATAGTTTGAGGTTTTGTATGTTAACGTCGATATATCAACGTCAGAATTCCGCCTTCTGAAGCAATGGTTCGTTGCTTATTTCATTGTCACCACCAACATCCACACTGCGGAAAATATTGAACATGTAGAGCAAAGTGTTAACGAAACCCCAGAAACATCTACCAGCGGCGTTATGCTCAGCTAGAAAGGCCTCGTATGTAACTACGACGTATTTAAAAAAATATACCGTTATTCCCATGAAGGTGCAATTGGTGCAAGAACTTAAACTAGCGGATCATCAGCAACGTTTAAATTATGCAGTTAAATTTCAACCCTATGGCGACTTTTGGCTCACCCTGTATTTTTGTGTGCTTACTAAGCACTGCTTACTTGGTGGCCACACGATCAAGTTTTGCCTTTCAATTCCATTCAATATGCAATACACTCTCACTTTTTTACTAAGACACTTACACTTTTTAAATTGACCACGAGGTTGCTTTCAATTTCACCTTTCCATTTGTTTGGCAATTTTACTTTCAATTTAACAGCTGATTACACTATGGAACATTTTTTGGATTATTGTCTGGGGGGTGAGAAATTCCAAGTCAGGGTGATGGTACTAGGTCAGTATAGTAAAACCCTCAAAGGGTTTGGCGTTCGTATGTGTCAGTTTTTTTTTTATGACATTTTAAATTTTTTTGCTTATCTTGATGTTTTTTTGTTTAACATAACTCGAGAACCACTTGTCCGATTTTGCTAAAACAAAGTCAAAATTTAGAAATTTAGAATTACAATTTCTTTAATCCGTTCATATAACGTTTTTCTTTATAATCAACAGTTTTGCCGGTAAAAATAAATTTGTGGAGAATTATAATTGATAAGTGCAAAAACATGTTCAAGCCTGGATGTATGCAGCAGATTTTATCACAAACCTGCACTGCAATTTTTGTGACTTTTTTTAAGCGATCGGTGAAAATCGTCGGACTTTTGTTTGTTATTTGAAAGAATACACCCACACTCAGTGATGCCAACAGTATGGGATTTCCCCTTTTCTAGGGATTTTTTTTCGGATCATTTTTATCTTCAATCGGATCTTAATAACTTCTTTTTATCGCTTAAAAAAAAGTCACAAAAATTCCAGTGCAGGTTTGTGATAAAATCTGCTGCATACATCCAGGCTTGAACATTTTTTTGCACTTCTCAATTATAATTCTCCACAAATTTATTTTTACCGGCAAAACTGTTGATTATAAAGAAAAACGTTATATGAACGGATTAAAGAAATTGTAATTCTAAATTTTTTTGAGTTTGTTTTAGCAAAATCGGACAAGTGGTTCTCGAGTTATGTTAAACAAAAAAACATCAAGATAAGGAAAAAATTTAAAATGTCATAAAAAAAAACTGACACATACGAACGCCAAACCCTTTGAGGGTTTTACTATACTGACCTAGTACCATCACCCTGACTTGGAATTTCTCACCCCCCAGATTGGCTGTTGTACTGTGTTATAAGTTTGTGTTTATAAATTGTTTTCGTGATGACATTTTGAGTGCAGCCTACGTCACAGCTTTCAGTTTATGTAAATTTTGACAAGCAGTATAAGTAAAAGACTATCAAGAAAAACTTGACCGTATGGCCGCAGGTTTAGCACAGCAACACATCGAATTCCAACAGTAGAACTTCACTTAAAAGTTTTTGTAAAACTTAAAAAAAATAAAATATTTTTCGGAAACTGCATATTTAATTATTTGTCAAAACCTATCCTTCTAATAGCTCTGTTTCTTTACTCTACTTTGGGATCCCTCGGGATCCCAATTTGCACGAAAAGCGTTCCCGTACTTTTTATTTGTGTAAATGAGAGCGGATTTGAGAGAATACAATTCTTCTTCTTGTGTAAATTGTCAAACAGCTGTAAAACATAAACAAAACAATGAAATCCAAAGGAAAAAAATCATGAACCAAATTTTGGAAAAAGTGTTGTGGAGTAAAATAATGTACTTTAAATAAAAAGTTTTATGTTGAAAGATTAGGAAAACATAATGTTAGTTATTGTAAAAGTGTTTGTTTTCCTTAATTTTTGGTAAAATTAGTTTATTTCTACAGACAATATACAATTTTTCAAAATTGGCATAAACTTTTATCGTTTTGTATTGACTGACAATGACTTTTTAGTTAGTGCTTAAAATTTGGTTTTATCTGTTCCCGTACTTTTGTGTAATTTGTCTCTTTATGAGAGAAATTTATGCTTGCTCTCATTTTCAGGAACTTTACCCAAAAAGTAAAGAAACAGAGCTAATAATTAAAATAAAAATAAGTCAAAATAATAAAAAAAATTTATTCATTTTATCATTTAAAGTTCGCATGCAGCTAAAAAAAACACCCATTGTTGTAAATGTAAAAGTTTGTATGTTTGTGAGTTAGTAAGTTAGTCAGTTTGCGGAGTAATCACGCGAAAACCTGTATGGATTTAAATGAAATTTGTTAGACGGATAGAATATGGCCAAGACCCAAATATAGGGTACTTTTTTAAGCGCAAAAATCAGGACAAAATTTGTACTTCTTCTCTTTTCGATAAATTTTGTATATAGATAAAATATGGCCCAGATAAAAGTATAGGGTACTAATTTAAAGGTAAAATTAGTACTGTTGGTACCTTTTTTCTTTTTGATAACGTAAACAACTGAGTGAGTGAGAAATTATATTGAAAACAAAAACAAATTTTCGTTTTTTATTGTTGTTTTCAATATAATTTCTCACTCACTCACTTGTTTACGTTTTATTAACAGGCAGTAAATCTTCCATCTAAGCTCTATGCTCAGGGTTGTTAGGCTTTTTTCTTAAAAAATCGTCAAAAGTTTAAACAAAATTCGTCAAAATCGTCATGAACAGTTAACAAAATCGTCAACAAATCGTCAAATATTTAAATTTTACAAATTGGAGATAATTTATTGCATTGAGTGGTTCAAAAATATAAATTTTTAGCAAGAAATTATATTTATGATAAAGAAAGTGATATTGTTAAGTTTTATTCCATTTATTTCAGCATGTGGGCTGAAATATATTTACCATTTGAAAAGAAATAGTACATAAAAAAAATATATTTTCATAAAAACATAACAAACATTTATTTATTTCATTTACCCATAGTCACAAAAACAGTCAATAAAAAATAAAATCTCATTTGCTATTAACTCGAGATATCTTTAAATGATTAATTTTTAGCGCTATCACTAATGCAAATTATTATTACTATTGAAGGTGATAAACCAAGGGTTCTGTCTAAATCAACAGTCTTTTCACCCGACTTGAAACGATTTATAACGTCCATTTTTAGTTCCAAACTAGTGCATTTTCTTTGCACTCATTTTTCTACACAACTTCTTATTAAGAACTTACTTCTTACTTCATAACCAGGGAAACCACAAATATGCAATTGCATGTTTTTCCTTGTGCGGCCAATGAAGGCAAAAGCAATATATTTATCTGTTTTAGAACTTTTTATGAATTTTGGCATCGATTCGTTAGTGCATATTTCTGCATATTTTACCCGTTGCTGCATATTTTTGTAAAAAGTGCATTTTTGCAGCATTTTTTAAGTTTTTAGCGCATATTTTAGCTTTTTGAAGCATATTTTGATAATTGCTTATTTTTTTTTATTTTTACGCGTTTTTATATTTTTTTAAACTTTCAAACGTCATACAAAGAATTTTTTTCTTTTTGATTTCGTTGAAAAATTATTAAAAAAAATTAAAAACTACTGGTCTCACACTTGTTGAGCAGTACGCAATATTAACGAGACTGTTGAAAATATTAACAAGATGGAGGATTGCAATGCAAAGCATAACCTTAAAACTTAACTTCAACAAATTATTTCAAAAAACGAAGGCTTAAATGTTGTAAAACGTCTATGTTAAAATTTTACTAAAGAAGTTAATGCTTCTGCTTCAAAAGAAGTTTTTAAATATAATGTTCAAAAATCGTTATCTTTAAATATGCTCCTATTACATAAGACGACGTTGAACGCACATTTTCAATGTATAAAAGTCTATTCAATATTTAAAGTTTAAGTCAATATTTTGTTATTTATTGCAATAACAATTACCAATAAGACTTAGCCTTTTTTAATCTTTAATTATAATTCCATGATCTCAGAAATTTTAGTACAAATTTTGATTTTATTCAGTTAAGCAGCGTTACCGTTCAAAATTTTCAAAAAGGGGCACAAAAAGGGGATTTTCAAAATAAAAGTGTCACAAAAAGGGGAATTCTGAGAAAAAATGGGGCAACTTTAAAAATAAGACCGTTTTCATTTTTATTAAGTTATTTTCACGGAAAACATAAACGTTACAAAAAATAAGCCTCTTGTTATGTATAAATAAAAGGCCTAACTCCACTTTTCGAAAATTTCTCAATTTTGTTATATTACTATCTAATTAGCTGTGAACTCTTTGAAAATGATTTGGTTCTTTTATAATTTAAATATTTTCCTTTAAAAAATATGAAAAATTGGTATAGGGTTTTAATCTTATATGATTTTTTCCGAAGCTACCAGCCAGATAAAAGGAAAATATACATAACAAAATTAGGCCATTATATATTGCTTAAATATGAATTGCTAAGCTGCGCGTGTTTGGCAAATTTCTATTTGTAGCATTTTAAATTTTGAAAATCCATTTTTCAAACAATACTAATTTTCTCTAGTCTTTATTTTGTGGAGTAAGGCCTTTTAGCATTTGACATGCTAGGCTACAAAACCTTTTGTGCTGCTTATTTAACTTTTAATGATCAAATTTATTTTAACAGAAATGCCGCTAAATTTTTGTCCACTAAAACGAGCGACTGTTGGTAAAATCGTTATCAAGAAACTAAGAAACTGCCATGCTTCATTTGCGCTTAGTTAATTGTATACCATATTTTTAGGTAATTTTACTTATGATTTTTTTTTTGTGTGTAAGGAGATCAAATTATAATAATTTTTAAATTTGTTCATTATATAGAAAGCTTCATTTTATAGAACTTCACTATAGAGATGTTCGAATGTATATATACACAGTGAAAAAACACTTCTTGTTTGCAAGTTAACGTGTATGAACTGTTGCATATAATTTTACCCTTTACCACAGCTGGAAATATATAAGTTCGTTATTATATAAGTTTGTCGTTCAATTATTAATTTAACAAAATCGGTTACTAATTGACTTAGTAATAGACTTCTGATATTTCTTATTAGGAGAAGTTAGTAGTAGTACGATTTTTATTATTGCATTACAGTGCTATGCTGTTTCTTTAGTTGTTATATAAGCATATAATTTCCGAAAATATGCATCTATATATATTTATTAATAAGTTCAACATGGACTGCCGGGTATCAACTTTCAGTCTATTGGACCACTTATTGTTTTAAAATGCTTATTTAAAAAAAATCCGTTTAACGGATGCACTTGTATGCGGTAAAGTAAAAACATACAATCTTATAAAAACTGGAAGTTCAAAAAGGGGCAAAAGGGGCACAAAAAAATACAAAATGATACAAAAGGGGATTTAAAATAAAGGGGCAAAGAAAGTGGCATGGCATTAAAAAAGGGGCAAAAATGCGACTTTAGTCGCATAACGGTAACGCTGCAGTTAAGCCACGTTCACAATCAAACAAAAACAATTTCGTTTTTTCTTCTATCTTTTTTCTTCCTAAAGTATTTCATATATTTTCCTTTCATTTTTAGAACAAAAATGTTACTAAAATTTTTTTGAAAATGTAACTAAAGTTGAGTCAACTAGAACTTCAGCAACAATTTGTATGAAATTGTTTCTGACGTTTGAAATAATTTTACTTAGTTTTGAATGAAAATTTTATCATAATGTTGTAAAAAATAATAATTAACGCATAAAATTTTTGTGGCTAAAATTTGCAAACGGTTTCTTAATGCAAAATGTGTGTGCTTGCAAAAGAAATTGTTGCTCTATTATGAACACCAAGTGAAAATGTATTTTTGATTGTGAATGAAACTTTATTTTGTTTTAGTTACATTTATTTAATATTTTATTGTATGCAAATATTATTAAATTGTTCAAAAAACACATTTTTTTTCTTTTGAATAACTCAATGTTGGTTTTGTTTAGGGCATATTATTAAGAGTTTTTAGAGCATATTTTCAAGTTTTTACTGCATATTTAATGCGCATAAAACACTTTTTTTAGAGCATATTTCTGGTTTCCCTGTTCATAACACTCAACTATACTTAGAATAACTTACCTAACATAATTAAATGGGAATTCGGCTTTTTACACGCAAATAGAAAAATTCTTCACATATGATTATGACTTCAGCGAAAAAGTGAAATCGTATGTAGCGACGCAAATCGAAATCATTAAAACGTAAAGCGGATTTAACCAATTTTAAAAAAGCGAACCAAATAGGACCGACGCAAATCGGGGCTCTAGTCGTATCGATGGCATTTATTTAATTGAAGAATTCGAATTACTAGTGCTTTTAATGAAAACCACCTGGTTTGTGATGGGGGAATAACTTTTTTGTTTAATTTCTAATCATTTTTGTATTTCGAAAAATGATTTTTTCGTTTTGAACTGTAACAAGAAAATACAATATAATAGTCTGGTAGTGTATAAAGTTATTTCTGAAAAATTTAAAGGAATAAGACTATTACAAAAAAGCTTTATAAAATACATAACTGAAATTTAGCTCATAGAATAAATTCGAAAAAATGAAAAATGTTGTTTTGAACTGTTCCCAATATAATTGTTATTATTTCTTGTTAGTGTTTTATTGATGCCAGAAAATCGTCTTAACACTATTACTTTTAGTTTAAAAATCGTCAATCGTCATTATACTGTATTTTCAATAAAAAATCGTCAAAATGACGAAAAATCGTCACATCTAACAACCCTGTCTATGCTCCAGTGAGGAGTAAAGAAGGACAAAGAGAAATCTTACATCATATACCAGCAGACTCGCCCTTGTTAAGCTGACAACCTTAAAAAGCCGACGACCTATGTTAAATGTCTCGTTTCTACTAAATATTATTAACGGTGATGTTTGTTTTGGTTTTCTGATCAGCAATATTTCGTTTAACATTCCTCAACGACCAACACGTTACTTCTCACAATTATCCGTTCAGTTTTAAGAGTTAATAATGCAAACGCTGACCCTCTCAGGAGAATGTGTATTTAATTCAATGAGCTGTATAGATTTATAGATTTTTCTTTAAATACGTATGTATGTTACTAAAAGTAAAATAATAATTTTTTTAAATTCATAGTTAATTATTTTATTTGAGTAAACATTTATGTTGTATAAATAGTCTGTAAGGATTAATTAATTGATTAATTACATTTTCAGGGAATCTTCAGAATATTCAGGCGGGTGACACTGTGAAGTCTGATTTTTCATTTTCGGTGTGCGGGCGGAGGGGCGTGGCAAAATCCAATTTTCATATTGCACCACCAATGACATCTATATAATTTGGACGATTTTTTCTTTAAAATGATCGCCATGGTCCAACTTAAATTTATACGAAAAAAAAAATTTTGCCCCGCCTACTTTAACGCCCACTTTTTTCGATTTACCTAAAATCAGAAAACGGCTCCATCGATTTGACTAATTTTTCTTTGAAATGTTAGTATCTTTTTAACGGATTTAAAAAATCAAACGCAAAAATTTTTCCTAATTTGGACAGGACAGGACAGGTCTGTCGGGTCAGCTAGTAAATTAATATATTTGGTATAGATATTGTATATGGTCCAGTGGCCGGAATATACAGATTAAGATTCCCCTTGTTCAAGAGTATCGAGTGCTCCTAGCTTATATGTATGTGTGTGTTAACGCAAAATAATAAATCTTATAATGTTACTTATAGAATTATTTTAACTTAAACAAAGTATAGATGAAGAAAACTAAATAACATTTCTCCCAACTTTTCTTAAAATCTGGCTCTAATTTTCACAAGAGTGAAGCCAACAGTTAAAAGTTGTATATAAAAAAATTTTTTTTAAAAAACATCCAATAGCCTCGTTGAAAATTCGACATGATCATAATCGAAACAAAACCAACGCATTAAATCTTGATAACGTGATAACCCAGTCAAAAATTTTAAGGTTTTCGAAAGCAAGAAAAGTACAAGAGCGCTGATATATGTGCTGGCTATTACATACTACTTAGAAGCAACAGGGAAGCGAAAACCATTGAAGTAAATTTTTAATATAAGTAAATGAAAATTATTTAATAGCTTCGCATAATCGCTTATAAGAGGGCAGGTTGTAAGGGAGTAGTTGAAATGATTATTTAAAAGAAAAAATTTACGACCCAAGTTCAAAGTGCTTCTGTTAATCCCTAACATGGAAGCGCGTTGTATTGCAATGATTTCAAAATGTGTTTACGATTATTGCCGAAATGTAATCGAAAACAAGAGATGCTTAAAATTACTTCTTTTTTATTACGCAATCAGTCAGCAAATTGTTTTTGAGCAGAGAGGACGCAAGCAAATTTTTGTGTGGTCAATTACTAGATTTGTTGTTGTTTTCTTTTTAATTTGCGTACGGTTTCGTTCTATTTAAAAAATTACATATTAACTGTGTTGTGTGTTTGTTTTGCTTTTTGTTCTTTTGCATAAGTTTTTGTGTTGCGCTTCTTGTATACAGTATATAAGCAATTAATCAAAGGTATGAAAGCTGCGGTTTTTGGAAGATATTCCTTCACGGAATAATGTAAGCCATGAAAAACGCAGTGATTTTACAAAAAAGTAGTGCTTCCAAGTGGGAATTCGCCATATAAAAATCATGCCTCTTGTAAGCAGGTTTGTAAGGGGGAATTGTGCTTCTCTCCCTTACAAACCTGCTTACCAGTAAGCACCATTTTTTACTGGGAAGTCTAACTAAAACTAATGGATGAAGTTGCCTGATTATCTGGCCTAAGCATCCAGTGAAATACGCATAGGAATAGCTTATCCCATCAACAATAAATTTCAGTTTATCAAAAGTATGAACTGGGAATTTAGCACATTTAAACGAAACCTTGTTAATGAATTTTTGACTTAAACTTTTATTATAAATAATGAGATTTCGCCGGAATAATAGAAAATTCTGTCGAAGATTTCGTAGTGATATGAACACTCTGTTCAAATGTTTTCGATATTTGTTTGTTGTCGTAGTTTTCGCTCATCTCAATATTGAATACAATTAAATTAATGCTATTAATTTGGCCATCTTTGGATATGGCAGAAGGACGCTCTAAAAACTATAAAACCATCTCGCCATTTTGAAGATTTTAAAAATTTCGTTGAGACAAAATTGGAGACCGAAACTTGGAATATAAAAAATAACTAGTTTATAGCCTTGAAAATTATCCTTTAAGAACCTATGAGAATTTTTTTTTTACTGGAACTCGATTTAAAGTAAATATTAGTTAAAGTATACTGACGGCGAAACAGACAACAAATCGCTCAGTTCCTTTAAGAGTGTAATAATTCAAAAAACACAATTTTTCACTAGAGCCATATAAAGTATTTGATCAAAATTATGAAAAATAAATATCAAAATATCTAAAAAACCTTAACCATAAAAATGTCATTATATACTCTATAATTCTTTAATAATTAAAAATGTCCTCATTTCTATCCCAAACGGTTAATTTGCAACGATTTAGAAACAACTTGTTTAAAAGATATCTATTATGATATTGCACACATTTCTGCATAGTTAAGCTGGAAGTCCACACCATGCATTCAACGCTTTTTCGCTGCATACACAGCTGTCAACAAAATAGAATCTGTGTTGTTTAATGTAACAAGTAACATTCAAAAAAGCATTCGATGTCCTGAGGTGTTGAATGCGGAAAGTCGATTTACTTTATACTTTTGTAAGCGTCACAAATAGCGATTGAACACTTTAGCCGATTTTGAAAAATAATATTTTATTTTTACTTGTAGTGTTGCCACATAAAAAGCATTGCGTGCAACTTAAACCGTAAGGCTCAGTTAGGCGAACGTTGCTGTACCGTATCTGTACTGTATCCATCAGCTGTTCGCTTTTTGTTATATGAAAACCAATACAAAAGCTAACTGAAATGTAATGTACCGTAGTTGCAACGTACCATTCTGTATAAAATAGAATTTCATACCGTTGTTACGTGACATTTGAAAGACAGTTACGTTACGTGTTACGTGACACGTGTAAGACAACGTGACATTTGTAAGACAACAGTGGGCAGCTTGTATGTTACATTGAATGCGGGTAATTTTGCTCTTTTTTTTGGTACTTTTTCCTGTATATCTCTGTGGAATTGCGACAAAACAACTTACAATACAACATATTTCGATATATACAAAAATACATATGTTTAGATGTTTAAAATAAACAAATGCATATACACATACAATGGAAATGTGAAACATATACAAAACTTTAAATGGTATAAAAACCTTGTTTTGTGTATGCACATTTACAATATATGTATGATAAAAACTTATCTGTACTAAAATACAAATTTGTTTATTGTAAATTAAATATTAAATTATTAACCTTTTTTACATACACAAAATACTGTTTTAATACCATTAAATCACATGGTACCTTTTCTGCACAACGGTCACCATTTTGATTCCCATCACTGTGTGTTTTGTTTTATGTATACTATTGCTTTTTGTTTATGTATGGAAAAATATATGACACGTTTTTAACTGTTCTATAAGTGCACCAAGGTGCTTACATTACGGTGCGGTACATTACGGGTACATCAACGTTCGCCTAACTGAGCCTTAAGCTATGAAAATCATGTAATGCATAAAGGCGAAAACGCATGGAGTGGACCTCCAGCTTAATCTGAAAAATCGTGCTGAGGTAAATAAACGATATACATTTGCAGATTAAAACATTTAATATCAGCAGTGGGCTAAACTCGATTTTGCTTAAGCACGCTTTTCATATCAGTTTTTACAAAATAAACACAAGATTTCGTGTGAGAAGATATTGTTGTTTTCAATATAATTCCTTACACGAAATTTTGTTCTCATTTTCTAAAAAAAGGCAGTAAAAGCTTGCTTAAGCAAAGTCGAGTTAAGCCCACTGTTCAAATGAAATGTTTTAAGTGGAGGAGTGAGTGAGCAGTTCATTGGAGTGGCGTACAAAAGAAAACTGTCAAAAAGTGCACATTCCGTATTTGACATATGAACATTTCATGGACTCACTCGGCTGCTTGTAGTTTCTTTTGCTATTATTGCAAACAAAATCATATTGGGCTAAATGTTTTTTTAGGGTTTTTTTTATTGTTTTTTCTGCTTCTTCTAATGGGTTTTTTTAAATTTTTGCAATAATTGGGGGTTGGAAAATGTAGCTAGGCAAAACCTAAAAGTAGTGACTACCAGTCTGTGTGTTTTATTACTTTCTGTGTGGGTATATTTCAATTGTGGGTAGAGTTGTTTGGGGTGGTAGTAAAGAAACATTGTGCCATCTAAAATTTGGCACACTCCTGACTCGACATCGTCATCGACATCATTTGTCGAGTTGCTTATTACTTTTTAAATTTGAAAATTGCTATATTTTTCAAATATCGAATGTGAGTTTAATACCTTATCAAGTACTTAACATGCATGCACATTCCTCAGCTTTATTTGATTTCAGATATTTTGAACTGCTACTCCAACCCTCCTCCACCCCCTTCTCAATTGCAAATGCATTTAAAAGACTTGTGCTCATGGGGTATTGGAAAACAACCCAATTTGTAATTTGGCTAATTTCTGTCATACGACCCATTTAGTTTCAAGGGAATTTAAGAATTCAAACAAACAACCAAAAAAAACCTGGGAGCCGGAAAGAAAAAACATTGGTAAAGCAGAGAATATTTTGCACAAACATGCACCCTTTTTTGTTGTATGAAAGGAAAAACGGAAATTGCTTTAATAAAATTTGCATAAAATCTTCTCATTTCGAGTTGTTGCCGTTATTTAAGAGGAATAAATAAGAAAGTCAACTCCCCCTGAGGTGGTATTAACAAATTTGAATTTAAATTTAAATATGAAAATTAAAGTTTCAGTAACGAAATACATTTTCATTTTTAAACAAAAATCCATCTACACTCACACAAAAATTTTACAGGCCTGCTGATTATTGGCAAACATGAAGTGAAAAGTTTCGAATAAAATTCAAAATTCCTTTTCTGTTCCTATGGAAGCTGAAAATTAAGTACACGATTTCCTATTTCTTGGTTAAAAAACAGGGTGGCCCAAATTAGACCGGCCAAGTTAAACACTTAGAACTGTTTGTTTTTTCTTTTTGCAGGTTAAAACTGAATCCATGGAAATTTAAAATGAATGCATTTCTAACTATCGAAGCTTTAAATTCTTGTCAACGATCAATTGTTATGACGCAGCTAGTCACAGGTGGTTCGATAAAACTACCTGTAGGGAAACCAGGGGGCTACCTGTCGTGATCGAATACTTTTTCGATTCGAAAGCAATTTTATTTCTTATTCTTTCAGTCGATACTGAACGAATCGAAATTAATTGATCAGTGTTGTAAAGCATTTACTGAGTTTTCACAACACTGAAAAAATAATTTCGATTAGACTGAAAAATTTCAAAATAAAATTACTTTCGAATCGAAATAGTATTTTATCACGACTGCCAGAATAAGCCCCCATCTGGACCATCATAGATGGTAAAAGGACTCGGCAAGCGTAAAAGGTGTCCACACTACACCTTAGTCACCTAATTGCAATCGTAACTGAGCAATGGCCTATTGGAAAGTACGCCCAGAGGTTAGGGCTCCCCTACAATGGCCTTTGTAGGAGTTACGATGACGAAAAAGTAAAAGAAGAGGAGTCCACCGATTATGTTATCTTTTACTAACACTTATTTGGCGAAGATCCACTTTTTCATTGAACAACCATTTGGCCGAGAAATAATTCTAGTGGCCAGACAATAAAAGTTTCTAGGATACATAGGACAACGGTAACTAGTTAAGGCTAGTTTTCACTATCTCACAAGTCTTACGTATTCCATAATACATTGTGAGATAGAAATCGAATGAGTTTTGTCGCGACTGTCAAAAAATCTAATTTAACACGACAGTTTGTGTTCACACCATCACACAAAGAATAAAAAATCACATATGAAATAAAACGCAACCCTGATCCAATAAAAAGTATTATTGTTTAGAAATGTTTCAAAAAACGATGAAGTCGTATGGGATGTCAAACTATTTTCATAATACTTGTCATTTTCGTGACACATTGCATTCACACTATGACACTTTGTCATATAACTTGAGTTTTTGACATGTATTAATACAAAGTATAATAGTGTAAACTAGCCTTTACTTGACCCACATAAGCTATTCTTGATTGTGGCTGCCAATATAATCTAATCTATAACGCAGTGCAAATTTCGTCAATGTTTTTTTCTAGATCATCTCCCAAAGCCCTCATGATTAGGAATTTAGTCAGCCGTTTTGAGGATCGATTGGACCGTCCTGGAAAAACTCACACTAATGGCAACGTAAAGGCTGTGCGTCAGAGTGTTAAAAAATATGCAACAACAATGCAGAGAATTTACACGTAAGATCTTAAGATGCATCCAAACAAATTCAAATTTTACAAGCACTCCTCGCGCCAGATCACCAACAACTTCATTGCTGGGTCCTTTTTTGGAACACCCTGTAAGTGATAAGTTTATATTTCGTTTCTCTTATTGCTATAAATGTTGTTATTAATATAGAAATTTTAATATCCTTTCCTGAGGCTAAAATTGATTTTTCAAATGGAAACAAATTGTTTTGGTCAGAAATGTTCATATGGACCTGAGTGAGTATTGGAACGTGTATGTGTGTGTGTCTATGCGTATTATTTTGTCTATATATATGTTTGTTTGCTTGCAGGAATGGCTAAGAGGATGGATGGATGAATGAATAAATGAATGATGTTGATATGACCATGTTGTTGACCCTGAAGCCTTTTAACAAATTTTATCTTTATCTCATTACCATTTTTATATATTCTGTTTTTTGTTGTTGTTGCTTAAGGAGTCACTATGTAATGAAACATATTGCAGCAAAGTGACTGACTTTCCCCTGTTGGCCAGTTGGTGAACTTATCCAAAACCAATTTGGCAAATATTATTGATGAATTTTCTCTGAATTTGTTTTTTCTCTTCTCTTTAAATTAAATTTTTTTTTTCTTTTTTTTTTTGTTAACTTATAATGGGATTTCTTGCTTGTAACTTTTTTAACTTTTTTCCATTTCCTTTTAAGCTTTAATAAAATAAACAAACAATTTTTAAAACGGTCCCTTTCATGAGAATTAAGATAAACTCATTCCAAAACAGTTAAAGAAAATTGAAAAAGGAATGTGAACATTTTTTTTAACTTTGAACTTTTAAAAATGCCTTTATTGCGTTTTTGGTAGTTTTTATACTTGTCTTGTCTTTAATTAATAAAATAAGCAACAGAGTCTTTTCATGTGGCAATAAAATATAGTTTTGGCCACAACTCATCTATAAGCCTCACTCCCGAGAATCACTTTCTAAATCAATTAAAACTCAAAAAACCTTCCCATACAGCCATTTTCTGGAAATCAGGGTCAAGTGCAATTAAAATTGAGTAAATTTTGAAAACTATACTGTTTTAAAAGCTCATAAAAATATTCCCTTTTATGTACTTCTTACTTTGAGCACTATTTATCTTTAGAAAGATAAATAGATAAGCACCGCGAGCCAGTGGTTCTTTTATGCAGCATGTATATCTCACAATGTCAGGTTCAGGCTACGTAAGACGTCAATTAACCTGCCTAGTGAAAGATCATACATTTCAGCTAGGCTCATCAGTTGCTCATCATCAACCTCACCAAATCTGCATACCTTCGTATTTATTAATTATCAACTATCAACCACAGTGCCCCGTATATAGGCCAAAGAGTAGCCTAAGTTTCCCCTTCTTTAGTATAAATAGCCTACCTGCCTGCCACGGGAAAGGGTCCTAAATCTCTTGGATGGTCTCAACCCAAGCGTTGATATCCATGTGTGAAGGAATTCACGTTCGGACCATGATTGTATCGTCCCCTTAGGGTCGCCGAAGAAAGACTAAGAACATATGAATGGACGGCGAGCGCCCCCACATGGCCGGGTACCCAACACAAATACAAATCATTGTGTTTCCCCAGATTCTTCAGCATTGTTAAAGAGTCCATGACTAACCTGGACTTCACCTCCAAAGAAGAAAGTGCTCAGAACTACTCATAAAATCAGGAAACCTTTGGTCATTTTTCAATTAAGCTTTAACGGAAATTTTTAATTGATTTCACTTTCACTCGATGTTGATTTGCAGAAGTTGTCCGATAAATCTATTTCAGAATATCACTCTGACTATCATAAATCACTCGCAAATATTGCCATCTCGATATAAACAAAAAACTATCAAATGGGATAAAACCCTTCCAACAATATTTCATTACTGGACCAGATCTCAGATGTAGGCATGATTTATGGAAAACTCTCCTAATGCCATTGTAGGCGCAAAAGTAAATGGTTATAGATCAGGGAAACATTGTTGGCTTAACATGTTAAAGTCACAGTCCAAAGCCGGACATCTCAGTTAAAATAAGCAAAAATGTTGTTAATTTCATTAAATATTTTGTTGCCCTATTCAATTGCTTTGGACTGTGTGTAACCAGAACGTATGCTTTATATAGCAAACAACAACACTAAAAGATCCTACATAAACATTTACAACAACAAACAAAGACAAGAAAAAGACAAACATACGATGATTTCGATGATGATGCTGGAAATGATGACGATGATGATGAGAAGACATTTGTCATCGATGACGATGAAAAACAGCTTTTTTGCAAAAACTAAAAAATAAACAAAAACATAAAAAAATTAAAGACGAAATAGAAATTGACACAGTGAAAAGAAGAAAGGAAAAAAGATGCACAAGCAAAATGTTAAGAAGAAATCATATACAAATATTTGTCTAGGTCTTCAAATGTTAAAAAGTTGTTAAACAAACATCAATATTAAGTAAATAATAAAGTCCTTAACAAACATTAATAGAAGAGAAAAATATTAACAGAGAAAAAATATTAACAAAACAACAAGAACATAAAGGACAACAACAACAACGAATTTTAATAGGAATATGATTATGAAAATGAAGCAGCAGCACTCGGGCGTATGAGTATTTTGTTATGGTTCTAACATCATTAACAATAATAATTCGCTCCGTTAACTAAGTGTTATTTAAAATGTAGGTGCATACTTTTAGGAGAGCAAAATTAAGTTGCTACTTAAATTGAACTGCCTATAAAAAACATAAGCCCAATTCACAATCTTGTGCAAATGGTCTTGCATCGTAGCATTTGCAAAATGGAATAGTAAATACCATAGCATACTTTTGGGATTATGGTTAAAACCATAACTATATATCGTAGCATTTGCAAAATGGTATAGTATATTTTTACCCTACACCAACAAAATATACATCAATGCACTTGCTACTCTTTTGCAAATATGCATTGCCTAAAACCAATAGTTTATATTTACTCGAGTTGATTGCAACACGACAGCTAACACTCAGTGAACCAAGCCGATCTGAAAAATGTTATAGTATTTAATATAATCCCAAAAGTATACTACACTATTCACTATTCCATTTTGCAAATGCTACGATGCAAGACCATTTGCACAAGATTGTGAATTGGGCTTATGTTTTTTATAGGCAGTTCAATTTAAGTAGCAACTTAAATGTTAAATAAATGTTCAATGCTTTTTTTGCAAAACAACTAAAGGTACGTTCAGACTGACGAAATATTTGATAGCAAACATCAAATATTTCACTAATGCAGTCTGAACACAAAATATTTTTGAGTGTAAAATAAAATAACAGCTGATGTTGAGCAAATAAGAGTATTTGCCGGCATACAAATATTTGTCCAATGTGAACATAGTGTGAACACAAAAAATCAAATATTTTAGTAGTTTTTGAGCAAACATTTGTTTGATATTACAATAAAATTGTAGGAGCAAACAACGACAAATAATTTTAGCCATAAAGCAATTTTTCTTGTAAGTTTTCGGATTCTTTACAGTTTTAAAGATTTTTTATAATTATTAGACTTTGCTATCATGCCGCTATTGGCAAATTTTTGCGAATTTCCGCTAATTTTTTCAATTTTTATAGAATTTTTGCCATTCCTTATAGATTGAGGCACTTTTAATAAATTTTATGGTTTTGTTTGAAATGTTAAAATTGTTTGCGAACTTTCGCTATTTTTGCAAATTTTTTTTTTTTTTTTTTTTTTTTTTGTTTTCCCCGACATTTTGTATTTTTTAACCGATTAAGCGATTTCAAATAAATTTTAGGGTTTGTTTCTAAGTTTGCAATTTCGCAAGTTTTAGCCATGTTCGTGATAGAAGCGATTTCTTTCTGTGATTCTTTGCAGATTTAACGATTTTTAATTACTATTAAGCTTTGCTATCATGCCGCTATTAGCAAATTTTTGCAAATTTCCGCTAATTTGGCCGTTTTTACCGAATTTTGCCATTCCTTATACTTTTATAGACTTTTAATCAATTTTACGGCTTGTTTGAAATTTTAAACATTTTCGCGTATTTTCGCTTATTTTGCAAAAAAAATTTTTTTTTTTTTTTTGTTATTTTCCGACAATTTGTTTTTTTAAACGATTTCAAATAAATTTTAGGGTTTGTTTCCAAGTTTGCAGTTTTTCGCGAATTTTAGCTTTAACAATTTTTAATAACTATTAGGCTTTGCTATCATGCCGCTATTAGCAAATTTTTGCAAATTTCCGCTAAATTGGCAATTTTTACTATTTGTGAAATATATTTTAATTTTTGAACACTTTCATTAAATAATTATTTGATGCAAATATTTGTCTAAGTCTGAACGCATGGCAAACATGATTTCATTTATTTTATTTGACACTATTTGCCAACTGCTTTAACAAACAAAAATTGTCAAATATTTGAGCTAAGTGTGAACATTGAACAAAATATGTTTTTGTTTCACACAGTTTGAAGCAAATATCAGAACCAATATTTTTGTCAAATATTTCATTAGTCTGAACGTTCCTTAAGAGAAATACCCCATTTGAAAGCAGAATATAAAATCAAAACAGAATAATAAAGTATATATGAGGGGCTTAAAGCACAAGGGGTTGAAGTGCCTTTTTCTAAAATTGAGTTTGCATATGGAATTATATGGGAAGTTCGGTGAAGTTGTTCAGAGCACAAGAGGTGAATGTAGGATTCTCATCCGGACGCTAGACATGGTGAACAATTCAAGCACTTGACATTAAAATACCTGCTTCGCTTGGAGCACAAGCGAAACAAACGCTTTTGTCTCATTATTTAACATAAATAACTTGAACCCTGTATATTAGAGCGACTCAAGTTGTATGGAAGCAAAATTTGTGCTCGATGTACCCTCCTAAAAATGAACCTTGGACTTTTTTAAGATGACATTTTAAATATTTCGGCTCCAGCTTTGACCTCTCGAGTGCTGGACCAGTTTGAAAAAGGGTCTATTTTTGCATGTTTTGTTAATTTAAGAATCTGTTTCCTTACCAACATATGCAAATTGGGTATCGTAAGAAAGGTTTTTTTAAGGCGCGTTCAACTGCATATACAATTTGTCCAAGGACGATCATCCATGTCCTTTTTTTTAAAGATTTTCTGTAAAACAAAATAAAAAAAACAACCTGCTTTAAATAATAAAACATGTTGCCAGTTTTAGTTTTTTTAAGCCGTGCACTTGCCTGTTTATTATCAAAGTAATTTTTGGGAATACAAAATTTTAATTTAAAAGATTTTTTTATATATTCGTGCTCAATTCCCAATTTTAATTCTTGATAAAAACACTGAAATTTATTGTTGATGGGATAAGCTATTCCTATGCGCATTTCACTCGTTGCTAAGGCCAGATCGTCAGGCAACTTCATCCAAAAAGGTTTTAGAAAAACTAAAGATATTAAACCAAATAAAACTGTTAAAAGTATAAGAATTATAAGCAACAGTTCTACTTGTAACGATATCAAAGTTTAAACAAAAACCTCAACAATAAACAGTGAGTTCATCTCTTCTAACATTCCCCACTACAACTGATTGGTATTCTTCCATCATTAATTGTAGTAGGCAGGATAAGAAAAAACAAAATGAAAACAAAAACAACTTGCAAAAGCATGTTGCTAGCTTAAGTTTTTTTAAGCGATCTGGCCTAAGAAACCAGTGAAATGCGCATAGAAATAGCTTATCCCTTCAACAATAAATTTCTTCGTTTTTATCAAGAATAAAAATTGGGAATTAAGCACGAATAACAAAACATTTTATGAAAATGTCATTTGCTTAAGCAAATATCGAAACAAATCGCACTTTCCGTACAGAATCAAATATTTTTTTATTTGGTTTTTATTTCTTCAATGCATTTGAGAGGTTTTTTGTTAATTTTTGACAGTAGCTTAAGCAAACTTATGCATATTATAGTTAGGCCATTAAGTTCATCAAATTAAATTTTCATTAAACTATTTATACCCACACCACAATAGTGGAGAGGGTATTATGCATTTGTGCTGATGTGTGTAACGCCTTAAAATATTGGTCCTAGGCCCACCTTAAAGTAAACCGATCGTCTTAGAATCACTTTCTGAATCGAACTAACGATGTCCGTCCGGCTGGCTGGCAGGCTGGCTGGCTGTCCATGTAACCTTGTGCGCAAAGTACAGGTCACAATTTTGGAGATAATTTGATGAAATTTAGGTCATAGGTTTTTATTGGCACAAGGACTAAGCCTATTGAAAATGGGCCGAATCGTAGGACCACGAGGGAAGATAGAGGGAAATTTCTTCCTCTCAGAAACTATCAAACCGATTTCAATGAATTTTAAAACATTGATAGAACCATATCTATATGGACACAAAATGTATGCATTTTTAAAAAATAGGACCACGAGGGGCAATTTCTGCCTCTCAAACCGATTTAAATGAAATTTAAACCACACAGAAAAAAATATTTTTCCAATTCAAACAAAAAATTTGTAGAATCAAAAAATTTTTTGTCTGAAATCGGTCCTATAAACAAATTTGCATATTCAAACAATTTATTTGCATTTTGTTTATTGAAAAAAAACACTGATTTTTTCAAACAAATAATTTAACTGAATCAAACAAAAAGTTTACTGAAATATACTAAATTTCAAAATCAAAAAAAAAAAAATTTTGCACAAGCAATGACGCGCACACAAGTAAGCACTGTATGAGAAGATGACGGCAGAGCAGAGCCGCCGGCTGGCTTTGAGACACAGTTTTTTTGTTGGAATAATTTTTGAACGAAGTCTTATTTATACACACAACACAATGTTTTTCATTATCACTCTCTGTTGCTGTATCCTTTCCTTTGCTAAAGAAGAAATGTTACCCATTATATTTTTGTATTTGATGTATTTAACCAAACAGTTTCAAAAAATTGAATACGGGATTTTGTTTCTTATAATGTTGTGTCTGCTATTGTTTTTCTTATAGTTGCACTTTTTTAAAGCGTCCAAAAATAGACTGTGTGTATTTTTTGTTGTTGTTCTTATATTTCACATAAAGAAGTGTTGCTTACGATCAAATAAAAAAATGCAAAAAGACGACAACATTAAAGAGCGTTAAATATTTCATACAAAATTATGAAAACTTGACACCAATAACGCGTTTATTATATTTTTGAAGAGTTGTCCACATTTTTGTTGGTTAAATAAAAATCAAACAAAAATATTGATTGAATCAGTAAACAAATTTATAGAAATTAAAAAAATTTTAGACAAGCGTTTGTTTGAAAAAAGTTCGGCAATAATTTTTTCTGTGTATAGATAGATCCATATATATATGGACACATTAGCTATACAGTTTTTCAAAAATAGGACAACATAGGGAGGTAGGGGGCAATTTCTGCCTCTCACAAACTTTCAAACCGATTTTCATGAAGTTTATAAACTTAGATAAATCTATATTTATATGGAAACATAAGCATGATGTGTTTTTAAATACTGTGGTGTAGGGTATCATATGGCCGGGCTTGACCGACTATACTTTCTTACCTGTTTTTAATGAAGGAAGGAATTTAACAACATGAAATGAATAAGAATTTATTGACAATTTTCATTTTTGACTGAACCAGGTCTCGAACTCGGGTCAAATTTACATGCTTCGAGAAGAATCACATTTGACTTCTTTTTTAAAATGTATTTTTCTTAGTTCAACTTTTTTAAACAAATTCCTATTCCGTTCCAACCAAGGCGAATTAACTACAGGTGGTTTCGAAACGGCAACTGATTTTGACAGTTCGAGCTTATTTGTTTTGATTTGTTAGTGGTTTGTTAAGAATGGTTGGCATTTCGAGCTAATGGCACTGACAGTGCAATGCAAAAAACCCTGTGTTGTTTCTCTGGTTTTTGGATTGTTTTAGTTCCGACACCTTGATTCCAACCCAGCAATAGTCACACCAAATAAAATTAGAAACTTGATTACATTGACTACTTCGTTTATCAACTTATAAAATATTCCAACAAACATTAGCCACTTGTTTTCGTTTTCCATATTTCAACGCTTGAATTCTTAACTGGGGTACTGTTAAACGTATCTTTATTACTAAAAACACAAAAATTGGAGTAAAATAAAAACAAACAAAAAAAGAAAGAAATATTCATAAAATAATAATTATTATTTTAACATTTTATACAATATTATGGCAACAACATGACGACGACGTTGGTAATGATGATGTTGTTGTTTGTTTTAACATCAGCAAAAACAACAACAATAACTACAACTACTCCACACCATAAACGCTGACAACCTCAATTACAATTTAATACACGTTGCAGATGCACAGAGCGCAAAAATTCCCCAGTTGGCGAAATGTATTTATTTGTGTGTGTGAGTGTTAAATACATGTGAATGTGTTTGTGTCAGTGAGTTTTTATGTAAGGCCTTCATGCATATAAGTAGGAAAAAAATTAAAATTTTATATTAAGGGTATTCACATTGCAAGACAAATTTATGGTTTTTTTATTTTTCAAAACAATTTTAGGTAAAATTCGGAAAATACCTTAAAGAATAAACTGAGTTTTGGCTGTTAAAATATTGAAGCAGAAGTGACATTTGAAGCACAGCTGCAAATAACGTTGTAAAAGCCACTTTTTGCAAAAACTGTTTTTTTGCAGATAACCGTTAACATTACTCTCGTACACTGTTTAAACCTCAAATCACACAAAATTATGCACATTAAAGCCTTAAAAAAGGACTTTCAAAGAGTCAGGTAGTGGAAGAACGTTGTGAGTTACTTAAAAATAATACAAAGTAAATGGTTTTTAACGTGGAATAACGTTTTAAGAGCCACCATTAATGATGCTTTGCGTAGTGGACGAATGTTTTTAATGACATCGTGACTGTGGATATGAAATCTTTTTCCATTAAAAAATTTATTATCATTATTTTTAATAATCTAAAAAAAAAAACATAAAATAAAATAATCTTGCCCGTTAAAAACGTTTTTTTGCTCTCCTGAAAAATAATTATTTTGTAACTTAAAACGTTATTCGCGGCTGGGATTCATTTATCTGTAAAAATAAAATTGTCACAGAATCTGCGTTGATAAACAACTTCTTTAATGAGTTTAACCAAAAATCTAACTAGAAGGATTTACTATCTTTAAAAGCATGTCATCATATTTTTAATTTGTTTATACCAAACATTCCGATCACGAATACCCCTATTGTTATATAAGATACACAATATTTGTATTTATTTATAAGTTTCCTTTTTTAACAAGATTCTCATCGTTCAATATTCAGTTATGAGTGTAACTTGTTAAACAACAAAAACCAGAAAGGGAATTCAATGTAAGAATATCACCTACAAATGTCACCAATATAACCCTGACATCAAACATATGCCAAATATATGGGCATACTCCAAACTCGTAGTAGCCACTCAACAACAACAAAAAAACCAAGAATTTTAACTAGAGCCGACCGACCAGCCAGTCAGCCAAACAAACAATCATCCAACCGTTCAAAAGCAAAATATAAAATTACACACACTTTCATATTGACACACATACTCAAATTCATATGCATACATACATACATACATACAAACACATATGCATATAGTTTTGTGTTTGTGTTGCTGTATTTTTGGAATACAAATGAATAAATGTTTGTATTCCTACGTAGAGCTTCATTTCCCAATTCAAAATTCCCCGGCAATAGCCAGTGGTCATATTGTTACGTAGGCCACAATGACAGCAACAACGACAACACTAACAAGAGAACGTGTTTTGCTAGGCAACTTGGTGTGTTTGTTTGTTTGTATGTGTGTGAGAATAAATATCCATTTAGTATTTGCAGCAGCGGCATCAACACCATCGGCAGCAAAAACATCAACTTTAAACCAACGACAACTATCGCAACAGTTACAAACATTTAAACACTCAAATTGTATTTAAGAAAAACACATGCACACACAAACACACATGCCATAAGCATACATTGATACTTTGTAAAAGTGCGTATAAGCCTGTGATGGCATGTGCATGAATGTGTGTAATTTATACTTGTATATTTTACCTTCAAGTCAGTTGCTGTTATTGTAGTAGTGGCAAATGTGGCTTAAAGCCACGAACGATATGGAAGAACATCAACAGCCAGCCAGCCAAACAACCAACCAACCAACGAACCAGTGCCATTGGCACTCAACAATATGCTGGTGAGTTTAATAAAATTTAATACTTTGGCAACACATTGAAAACAGGCCACTTACCGGCATACAAAAAATAAAAAACAACAACTTGCAGCAAAAACAAACGAAAGTAAAATTGAAACAGCCCAACAGATAAACGTAAATGGAGAGCAAATTTAAAACCCGTTGAAAAAAAAGGAAAACGAAAAAAATCTTTTTAAAAGATGTTGTGGAAAAGAAGAAAATTTAATTGAAATTTATGCCATGATACTGTGATGTTGCAACGAAATATTAAACCAATGATCGATTTGTTAGCTGAAGAAGATTATAATTTGTTTATTGAAAGTTGTCAGCATACAGTTGAGGGCTAACGAAGAGCAGATCTGCTGCATATTGTTCAATTATAGTTCAATTAATGGAAAAGATAATGTTCCTATGCGAAACTTTTAGGCGATCACGTTTTATGTTGGGACTATGTTTTTTTTTAAATCAAGTTTTGCATCACGGCTTATTTAATATTATTACACCAAGCATTGGACTTTAACCTAGGATTAAGCAAAAAATATCGATATATCAAAATATCGATATTTAAAAAAAATAATCGATATATATCGCCGATATTTAAAATACCGATACATATATCGATATTGAAATACGACTATCGAATTCGATATTTTTTAAAGTCAGTCTTCATTAAAAACTTAAAATTTTAGCCGTTTTTCAAACAAAATGTTTTTTTAGAGTTGGCATCACTGCATGCATCATATGTTTTTTAAACTAATATGAAGATCTAAAATGATTGACATTTAAAAGAAGAAGAATTAAGAAAAAAGACGGGTTTTCACATTGCAGATTTCCAATTAAAACAGTAAAGTCAAACGAACTTGAAAAGATTATTTATGCGGTTTTGGAACAATAAATGTGCCTTTATATACTTGGAATAATAATTAAATTTGTGCATATATATACATATACATATATTGAATTTTTTAATTTGGTAATATTTTCAGCAAAATACGTTCGATATATCGATATTTTTGAAATAATTAATATCAATTCGATACATATCGATATATTTTTTCAATTTTCCCATCCCTACTTTAACCAGTAGATGACTATTTAATTTTGTAAGTTGTATAATGCTTGAAACACAATTGTGTCATACGTCGTATTAACGTAGGACTTAACTTCGTAAATTTTTGGAAACACACTTCACTTACCCACAATACCGTCGTAAACGTAGTTTGTTTTCTTTTGAAAATATTATTAAAAAATTCCAAATGTATTCAAATTATTATTTATTTTCCTTTCCTTTTATTTTGTTATCCAATATTCAATTTGAAAACACAAAAATAATTTCATTTTATTTTTTTAATTTTTCTTTTTCTATGACAAAACGGTCGTAGCCGGCGTACGATATAGAATTATATCTAAGTCGACGTAAATACGTTTTTACGTTTACGCCGTCTTTTGTGGGCCTTTGTATAAAATATTATTCGTTTTAATTTGACAACGTATCTACGTTCTACGCTGCTACGTTCATACGGTTCAATTGTGTTCCTACGGTTATATCAAAAAAGTCGCAAAGTACCAACAATAAAGTACCAAAAAGTCTTCTCTTATAGTTTCTTAATCCTTCTGGACTCTGCATATTGAATTTTATGTTTCTAGATTCAGTATTTATAAAAATTTAAAAAGTACCAGTTAAAGAATGAAAAAGTACCAAAATAAAAATTTCTCTTACAGATTCTCATTCACTCTTGCATATTCAATTTTATGTTCCTAGGTCCAATACTAACGGAAATTCAAAAAGTACCAGTTGAATAACAAAAAAGTACCAAAAGGTTCCCTATTATAGATTCTCATCCACTCAGGGTATTGCAAGTTAGCCCTACAAGAACAATGACAGTCATTTGATGCATCATCTGATGGGCATTGCTGATGGGTTTATACATCAGAAGTTTCTATCATTTTATTAAGGGCAATATGAAAAACTGATGTAAACATTCGTGTACGTGTGACATTTTTTCCCACTCATACTTGTGAACTTTAATATACATATATACGTGAATTTAATACAAAATTGAAAGTGTCTTAGGTTATAAGTTTTGCATGTGTTAGTTTACATCAGCCATTTCTTGTAGGGTAACTGCCTGTTTGTAGAACGCGAGCGCAAAAGTGACTCGTTCAACTTACATTTAAAACAAAAACAAAATTTCAAAATTTGTTTTTGTTTTAAATGTAAGTTAAGCGAGTCACTTTTGTGCTCGCGTTCTACAAACAGGCAGTAAGTTTTATATTTCTAGGTACAATATTAACGAAAATTAAAGAAAGTGCCAGCTTTTCACTCAGAACCATAAATGTTTAATTTAATGTTTATAAATTGCTAAAATAAATAATAAAGTGGAACAATGTATTCGACCATACAAAAAAATTTTAGTCGGAATTATTATTGAAAAAAATTTTACAAAACAATAAAAAAGTTATCGAAAATTTAAACAAATTCGGTACATATCGATGCCTTACTTCCTCAACCCCGTAACTTCAAAACAATCGGTTTTGACTTTTTCTTATCAAACGACTGCTATTTTTGTGTTCTAATACTGCAACGACTTATTATTTTAATACAATATACATAGATGTAATCAATTCTTTATTAATTCCATTTTAACTTTAACCCAAACACCGAAGTATACAGAGATGAAACATTTTTTTTCTCTCCTGATAAGTTGTATTTTTTAAGATACAAGGTTTAGAAAGTAAGGCATCGATAATTTTTTTCATTTTATATTCTTCAGCCGGAAGTACCGTTTCATTATGCATAAAAGTCGGCTCTACTTTCGTTATTAAAAATGCTACCAGATTATGGCATCGTTCAATTAGGTGTGTGTCTAGACTAAGAATAGTTTTGTTGTGGTGGAATGCTGCCACATCTTTATTTTTAATACAACTAGCTCAGGCACTGTTCTCGCAGTATTACTGTAGCTAACACAAAAACCATCAAGGAAAACTTTTTATTCGTAATTTATTTTGGCACCAAAGATGGGCAAAGGTAATATTCGGTCAATCGCAGTAACTCAACACTCCTATTCCCACCACACCATTATCAATCATGGACAAGCACTATTGTGAGAACAATAAAATAATTCCTACAGTTATTTTAAACAACACCAACAACCAATAAGTGTGGTGTAGTTTACGAAGAAAATTCCTATTTCGTTTTATGTATTTTTGAACATAAAATAAAAATAAAATTATAAACAATTTTTAATTAATTTCTTTTATATTGCTAAGGTTTTTAAGGATACGACCGAATAAAAATAATCCAGCAGAGAGATGATAGCGAATGGTGATAAGCAGGGAAACCACAAATATGCAATTGCATGTTTTTCCTTGTGCAACCAATGAAGGCAGATATAATAAGGGTATTCATTTCAAAATTTTTTTGGTTGGAAAAATGGAAAAAAGGAAAATTACACCTTATTGACGTGAACGGTATTTTTTTTAGTTAAAGGTACAAAACTGTCAAAAACAAAAATCTGTCATATAATTCTTGGAAGTAATTGATATTTTTCAAGATGCCAAATAAAAGAGTTAAAATTGAATTAATTGATTATTTAATTGTCACGTCATTTTTAAGTTTTTTTTTATATTTTTTTGTATAGAACTCATTTTTAATTTAGTTTTGAAAAACGACGTTTTAAAAAAGTAAAATTTGATTTAATAAAAATGGAGTTTAAAGAATCATAGTTGATTATCTTAAAAAGAGATGTAAATTTTAGTGCTTTTTGTGAAAAATAACAACATTTTTAATATGGTGGCAACCACACTCAATTGGAAGTTTGTGAATTGCCAACTCTTTAAAAATTGTAAAATTGTAATTTTCAAATCTGATATTTTTACACTTGGTTATAGCTTGTTTAAATTGCAACTTTCGGTGGAAAAGTTTTTCCTTGTGTTTGTTGTAACAAAAATTACATTTTTCCACTTTTCCATTTTTCCAACAAATAAAAAAACTGAAATGAATACCCTTAATATATTTATGCGTTTTAGACCTTTTTCCGCATTTTGGCATCGATTTAGTGCATATTTTGGCATATTTACCGTTTGAAGCTTATTTTTGCATAATTTATTAAAAATAGCATTTTTGGAGCATTTTTTTAAGTTTTTAACGCATATTTTCCCTTTTTGGGGCATATTTTGATACATATTCGATTTTTTTTAGATGCCTCTTGTAAGCTTTGCTTAACGTGTTGCTTTAATTTCACAATCGACATTTAATGTTTATGAAGACAAAGCAGGTTGTCATTGAAGATAAAGTTTTTTTAAACTATCAAAAAGTAATTTCAATTTTTGGGAATACAAAATTTTAATTTCAAAAAATTTTGTTATTCGTGCTTAATTCCCAGTTTTTATTCTTGATAAAAACACTTGAAATTTATTGTTGATGGGATAAGCTATTCCTATGCATTTCACTGGTTGCTTAGGCCAGATCATCAGGAAACTTCATCCATAAAGATTTTAGAAAAACTAAAGATATTAAACCATATAAAACTGTTAAACGTATAAGACTTATAGCAACAGTTTTACTTGTAACAATATCAAAGCTTTAACAAAACACATCAACAATAAAAAAGTGGGTTTATCTCATCTTACATTCCCCCCTTTAGTTATTTTAAACTTTCAAATTTTACATAAAAGCAAAAATTAAAGGCCCAAATACACTTGTCAAATGCTTGTCCAGCCGGCGAATTCATCGTGTACGTGTGCTTGACGTTATATTCGCCGTCATATCTAAATTTTTTGATTTTCCATCCAGCATCGTCGGAAAAAGCAATTATATACGTGTTTGGTGATGTGTGCAATACATAGAAATCTGAGCCCATCATTTAGTACACCGATCGACTGCGAATCACTTTTTAAAGTGATTTAACTATGCCTATCCGTCCGGCTGGCTTGTTGTCTGTCCATGTTAACCTTGTGCGCAAAGTACAAGTTGCAATTTTGTACATAATTTGATCAAATTTGGTAAATGCATTTTAATTGTACCAAGGACGAAGTCTATGTAAATGGTGAGAATTGATCTTTAATTTAATTTATTCCCCACAAAATTCTTTCTTTTTAAATTAGACTCTTTGTGTACGTTAAAGCCATCTAGTTATTCTGGCTTTTGGATTAAATTCGCCCAAATAGATGTTATAGCAAATTAAATTCCCTTCGAATTGGTCTGTAAATACTATGGTGTTTGGGCTTTACCGATTATAATTTTAGTATTTTTTTTTTTTTAAATGCAAATGTTTAATATTTTGTTTTTAAATGAGCAATTTTTTGATTTTTTTTGGGGCATATATTGAACAATTTTGATTGCATATTTTCGAGTTTTTGCTGCATATTTAATGCGCACAAAACGCATTTTTTAGAGCATATTTCTGGTTTCCCTGGTGATAAGTCTTTCATACAATTTGTAAACAATTTCTTGCAAAATTCCCGTTACATTTTGTTGTTTTGTTCAATTTGTGCCTAAAGTGTAATTTGGCCAGCCTGGTAAAAAAAATAATTATTTTTTTTATTTTGTAATATCCCTGCAAATAAAATTGGACCACCTGATCCATTTTGAAAAAATGGACTACTCCATGGACTGGTCCGATGTAATGCAAGCATGGATCATGTCATTGTTAAAAAGTGTTTGTAGTGAGACGACATGTCTTCGTTTTTTAACGACATGCTTTCTTTTTTAAACATCTTCAAAACTAATCCTCTTGAGTATACCATGGAGTTGTTTTAAAACTACTCCTTAGTGGTCCAAAGGTGGGTTATATGGTCCTCTCCTAGGACATCGTAATGTTTAATAGACCAGGTTTTTTCCATACGTTTGGGTTACTTTTGGACTAGTCCTAGTCCCTTGTGGACTACTCTTTACACGCGTGGTTGGACTGGTCCTATTATTTGCAGGGATTTTACATAATTTTTTTTGTCCAAAACGCTCTTAACCCTGGATGGTTACCGATCGTCGAATCGACGAAGCTCATTTACAGATTTTCTTGCTTGTCTCAAAAAATCGCTAAATATAAAACCGATATTCCAAAGCTATGTTCACACCTATTAAATATTTGACGTCCTACACGTAACCACTTAATTTATTACAAAATTATTTGCTTTAGCAAAACGTTTGGCTAGATCAAACATCAATCAACAGTTTCTAAATTACATTATGCATTTACATTCTTACAAATAAAGTTAAGTCAATCGAATTATGTTAATTGTTAAAAATAAAGCTACAGTTTGATCAATTTTCTGTTCATCCTTTTTTGGAATTTTTTTGTCAAATATTTGTTAGCTCTGCTACCGTATTCTGTAATTCGCTTAGCTAAAGCTAAAGCTCGATCGCTAAAATTCCTTAGAGAAAAGAAAAAACAAAATTTTTAGCGATGACACTAAAAGCTAAAGTTGCGGCAAATTAAATTTATATTGCATTGCCAAATTTAGCAATGCACGTTGCTTAATTACATTTGTAGCCAAAAATTGCTAAATCAACTTTATTGATTTTTAAATCTCTAAACTTTAGCGAATTACGGAATACGACTGCTGAACTTAACTTTACTCCTATTGACTTTAAATTGAAGTTTTAGCTTTTTTACATACCAAATTAAATAAGAGCGTGAAGCGTTATTTAAATATGAAAAATTCAGGGTTTGAAAAACTGTTGAACAAAAAACGAAAATTTGTTAACAACTTTTCGCTTTTTGAGTTGGAATGGCATCGACAGTTTAAAATTTATGAATCAGAAGTAAAAGCAATATTTTTTTTTTTTTTTGGCCAATGACAAATGAAGACGTGGAAGAAATGGCAGTTTTTTTACTTTGACTGCAGTTTATTAAAAGCTGGAAAAATTAACGTTTTTGATAATCTTAAATAAGAAAATATTTTAAAAACATTTTGGTAGCAAGTCAATTCTCGATGATTGTCAACATAAAAAAGTTTAAGAATCTGGATTCAGAGACACGACTCGAATAAGATATTTAATCAGTCATAAAAAAGTGCGAAAATTGGGTGCCACTTTAACTTAGAAATATCGATTACCGATTTTAATAATAATAAATTCTTTCTTATTTAGTGCTAAAAAATAAAATGGTTGAACAAACTAAGTTTAAAGTTTTATATTTATGTTTGTAATATAAACTGCTTACACGGGACAATTACTATTAACCAAATTGCCTATCCAAGAAGTTGTTAAAAAAAGAAATAATACTAACAACTTTTGTAAATTAGTAAAAAAAATTTCATATGAAAAATCGTCAAATTTATGGTATAAATCGTCAAAACATCAGAATCGTCAATATAACGATAAATCGTTAAATCTGGCAGCCGTTGTAATATCTGCTTAAACTGTCCAACAAAGTCTACAGCGTACTAATTTACCGAGCTGAATAGCCAGAAGGAAAAGTTCCACTACTTCGGTATAAAAATAATTAGACCAGACAGACATTCCTTTGCACAAAATGTCAAAATGTCGTGCACAATTTAAGAACATTTTAAAACAGAGTAAAAAAGCTAAACTCAGGGACCGTAACAGTGAAGTATTCCTTTTTTCATAAAAGTCAGATGAAAACAGTTATTTTTTGATTATTTTTTTAACAAAAATAACAGTTATTTTTTTGATTTTAAGTTTTTCGAGTAAAAATAAAAGTTATTCTCTAAAGAAATGTACGTGTTATGATACTAAAGTTGACTTTTAGTAATTATTTTTATATGCATAAGAAAAGTCAACTAAATTATTATAACACGTACACTTCTTTAGAGAATAACTTTTATTTTTGTTCGAAAAAATTTAAAATAAAAAAAAACTATTATTTCTGATCGAAAAAATAACTATAAAAATTTAAAAAATCAATATTTTTATCATAGAAAAGTTCATAAAGATCAGTTATCCCACATTCACTTCTATATGATTTTCAGAATTTCAAAATGACTGCTATTTTCGGTCCCTGGCCAAAACAGTAAAAAAAAAATATTTTTACAATATTTCATTAAAATCCTAGTCACAACTGCATGAGTGTTTAACCCTTGAGCAAACACCAAAGTGTACTCACACAAACGAACTTCAGAGCCTGGCTGGGACTTCTAATATTTCGTCTGGAGTTGTATGGCTGCTGCAACAACATTTTGTTGTCAACTAGCATAATTCTTCGAAATAGAATTAATAAAAGAATCCTTATTTGTTGCGTGTTTTTTTTATACGATTAGCTTAGATTTTATTTACAAGTCTAAAAAGAATAGTGCACGGCCTTACCAGGCCCTGGTAGTACAAAATGCGTAAATATAACATGACAAAGACTACCACTCACTCCCACAGATACAAAAAATGTTGTTTCCTTAAACGTTTCCATTAAAACAACTTTATTGAGGACTTCATAAAAAATTAGGAGGATCTGTAGGAAAATTATTAAGAGAAAGTTCAAAAATGCCTGACTAGGACCTGGTATCCACTTGCTAATACCTTTTAGGGTTTAAATTATCGAAAACGAAATTGAGAAATTTAAGTGATATTTGGCGAATATTGTTATTAATGTTGGGATTTCGACTGCGCTCAAGTTTTGCAGTCACCCAAAAAACACGGAGGTTTGATTTCAAATCGAAAGTGATTTGAAGTCAAACCTTTTCTCAAACGACATCGTTTGATAATGATTTGAAAATCATAGCATTCTCAACAAAAAGGGGAAACTATTTTCAAATTGATAAATGCATTTATTTTCAACTTGCTTTCAAACGTTATTATTAGATGTGGATTTTAGTACAATGTGGAACATAAATAAAACTATTTTTTAAATTCATAATTATACCCACACCACAATAGTGGAAAGGGTATTATGCATTTGTGCTGATGTGTGTAACGCCTTAAAATATTGGTCCTAGACCCACCTTAAAGTATACCGATCGTCTTAGAATCACTTTCTGAGTCGAACTAACGATGTGCGTCCGGCTGGCTGGCTGTCCATGTAACCTTGTGCGCAAAGTACAGGTCGCAATTTTGCAGACAATTTGATGAAATTTGGGTCATAGGTTCTTATTGACACAAGGACCAAGCCTATTAAAAATAGGCAGAATCGTAGGACCACGAGAGAAGATAGGGGGAAATTTCCTCCTCTCAGAGACTATCAAACCGATTTTAATGAAATTTAAAACATAGATAGAACCATATCTATATGGACACAAAATGCATAAATTTTTAAAAAAATAGGACCACGAGGGGAGATAGGGCCAATTTCTGCCTCTCAAACCGATTTTAATGAAATTCAAAACATAGATAGATCCATATCTATATGGACACATAAGCTATACAGTTTTTCAAAAATAGGACCACAAGGGGAGGTAGGGGGCAATTTCTGCCCCTCACAAACTTTTAACCCGATTTTAATGAGTTTTATAAACATAGATAAATCCATATTTATATGGACATATAACCATGATGTGTTTTTAAATGCTGTGGTGTAGGGTATCGTATGGTCGGGCTTGACCGACTATACTTTCTTACTTGTTTCTATATATAAATTTAAATAAAAATATAAATGCGTATGATTAGCAACATTTTTTTCAAATTTTTAAATTTGACTTAAGATGTTTTTTAAAAATGACTTATTTAAATAAACTGTGAGATAAGTATTCGGCACAATAGTAAAAAGATAGAATAGTGTTTTTTTCCGTACTCTTATTCTTGGAAAGACTTGGCCCCTTTTTGTTTTGAGGATTGTCATGACCAGGGAAGCCATAAATATGCAATTGCATGTTTTTCCTTGTGCGACCAATGAAGGCAGAAACAATATATTCACCCGTTTTAGAGCTTTTTATGAATTTTGACATCGATTTGTTAAGGCATATTTTTGCATATTTTACCGTTTGCAGCATTTTTTTGCATAATTTAGTTAAAAGAGCTTTTTTGCAGAATTCTTTAAGTTTATAGCGCATATTTTGACTTTTTAAGGCATCTTTTGATACATGATATAATTTTTTTGGTGCCAAAAAAAAAACATTTTTTTTGCGAAGTTCTGTTTTAAATAGCTATCTGTTACCCGTTTAATTTTTACTCTAAAATTGTAAGACAAAGCAGGTTGCCATTAAAGATAAATGTTATTTTAAGCTTTGAAATTGTATTTATAAGAAAAAATTCAAGAAATAGCAGGTATGTATATACGTTTTTGGCGATGTTTGCAATGCATAGAAATCTGGACCAATCTTTTAGCATACTGATCGACACAGAAACACTTTTTAAAGTGATCTAACTATGTCCATCCGTCCGTCTGGCTGGTTGTCTGTCCATGTTAACCTAGTGCGCAAAGTAAAAGTTGCAATCTTGTAGATAATTTCATCAAATTTGGTTAATACATTTTAATGTCCTAAGGCCGAAGTCTATGTAAGTGGTGAGAATCGATCAATAATTTCACATATTTCCATAAAGACTTCTTTTCAAAAAGACTCTTTGTGTCCGTAAACCTTATTATGTTGGTATTTAGATTGAATTCGCCCTAAATATCTCGAAAATTCGTCTGTAAATACAATGGAGTTTGGGCTTGTTTTTATTTAATGGAACTGTTATTAAATTGTTAAATATTTTGTTTTCAAACTAGCAACTTGAAATTTTTTTTTGGGCATATTTTTAACAGTTTTCGGGGCATATTTTCAAGTTTTTACTGCATATTTTATGCGCATAGAACGCGTTTTTTAGAACATATTTCTGGTTTCCCTGGTCATGAGGCACAGTGGTTCAGCTTCATACGATTGGCGGCATTAAATATAAGGAAACAAGGTAGAGCCTTGAATTTCAGTAGGGACAAATATTTTCTTGTGGTAAAAAAATACTGCAAATATGAAGAAAATCCGAGCACAACCACGCCTACTTCCCATATAACACAAAAGTTAAAAATAATTGTAGAGTCACAATTTTTTGTTCAGAGCCTTGAATTTCGGCATGGACTAATATTTGGTTGTAATAAAAGAATACTGCAAATATGAAGAAAATCCGAGCACAACTACGCCTACTTCCCATATAACACAAAAGTTAAAAATCATTGTAGAGTCACAATTTTTTGTTCAGAGCCTTGAATTTCGGCATGGACTAATATTTGGTTGTGATAAAAAAATACTGCAAATATGAAGAAAATCCGAGCACAACCACGCCTACTTCCCATATAACACAAAAGTTAAAAATAATTGTAGAGTCACAATTTTTTGTTCAGAGCCTTGAATTTCGGCATGGACTAATATTTAGTTGTAATAAAAGAATACTGCAAATATGAAGAAAATCCGAGCACAACCACGCCTACTTCCCATATAACACAAAAGTTAAAAATCATTGTAGAGTCACAATTTTTTGTTCAGAGCATTGAATTTCGGCATGGACTAATATTTGGTTGTAATAAAAGAATACTGCAAATATGAAGAAAATCCGAGCACAACCACGCCTACTTCCCATATAACACAAAAGTTAAAAATCATTATAGAGTCACAATTTTTCGTTCAGAGCCTCGAATTTCGGCATGGACTAATATTTGGTTGTGATAAAAGAATACTGCAAATATGAAGAAAAGCCGAGCACAACCACGCCTACTTCCCATATAACACAAAAGTTAAAAATCATTGTAGAGTCACAATTTTTTGTTCAGAGCCTTGAATTTCGGCACGGACTAATATTTGGTTGTAATAAAAGAATACTGCAAATATGAAGAAAATCCGAGCACAACCACGCCTACTTCCCATATAACACAAAAGTTAAAAATCATTGTGGAGTCACAATTTTTTGTTCAGAGCCTTGAATTTCGGCATGGACTAATATTTGGTTGTAATAAAAGAACACTGCAAATATGAAGAAAATCCGAGCACAACCACGCCTACTTCCCATATAACACAAAAGTTAAAAATCATTGTAGTCACAATTTTTTGCTCATTGCAATTTTATCAAAAATCTGCTAACAACCACGCCTACCTCTCACACAAAATGACCACAAAAAATCCAATATTTTCCTTATTAGCAAAGCTAGATCGATTAAAACAGCTACACAGGTTTAAATTTTCGTGTTTTTTATTTGATTAAAATATAAATAAAATGCAGCAACAGTCACGCCCATATTCAATGAAAATATCTGTAAATAAATAAAAGAAAATATTAAAACAAAATTTTAAAAACAAAGTTATTGGTGTATCTTTACTAACATAACAAATTTTTTACTTCATCAGGAAATTCCAATATATCCTTCTCGCAAGTAACATATGCATGACATCTTCAATCGTCTAGAGGTATTGCCTTCGTTCGTTGAGCCCATTCCTTGTTTAACCATGTCCACATTTATGCCTAGAACCAATTTCAAATTCCTTTGGATTTCCGCTTTTGATACTTCTCTTTCATGTTTTGTATCTTTTGTTACTCTCCACTTTGAAAAACTTTTGTTGTATGCTATATGCATTCCATAAATTTTATTCTCGCATGTAAAGGGAAACTCCAAACTGAAGCTATTCTTCCGAAACTGTGTTTGTCCTTAATACATCCAAATTGTTCATTTCGCTTGGCTTAGTTTGACATATAAAACATACAGCCATTCCTGATGTTTGTTGTATGATTGTATTCGAAACTTTTCCATCAATCAAGGTTAAAACAGGAGTATGTAAAATTTCAAAACTTTTGTCATAAATGTTAACAACAGTTTTTTTCAAATCTTTAATTTCATTTTGCACTCTTTCAACTTCTTCAGAAATAACATTTGCCGTTTTTTTTACAAATTCAAATTTTATTGGCCTACAAAAAGTTGTTGAAGATGGCCTTGTTTTTCGCCAGTAATCATTTGTGCCATCAATACATTTCAAATTGAGAGGAACAATACTTGTTAAAAAATATTTTTGTCACTTAAATTTGGATCATTGAATTTTTTATGGTATTCACCATGTTTTTTTTTAAATATCGGCGATATTTATCGATTTTTTTTAAATATTGATATTTTTGCCCATTCCTATGCGCCATGCTTGTGAATGAAATTTGGCCTAATTTTTTTTTGTTTTATACACCGGAATTGCTTAGGGGCAAAAATGGGCAGCTGAACTTTTGAGTATCGTTAACTGAGACTTCAAGCTTTAATTTGATATAAGTCTCAGGCTAAAGGTCGTTGGAGATCAATATATGCAAGCCATAGAAGTTGGAGAAAATAAATATTTTTGGACAATTTATAGTAGTAAAAGAATTTTTTTTTTAATATCCAAAATTTTTTTTATTTACATATATATAATTTATAACATCCAATTGTAAAAAAAAAAATATTGTAGTGTTGTTACAAGAGTATTTTAAAAGCATGAAGCGATAGAAGGTAGCATATATTATACGGCCATTTCAAACGCATTCACTTAGGTCAACTTTGAATGTCTCTGGACAAAAAAGTAATAAAGCTATACGCCTAATATTTTGGATACATGATAATTAGAGTGTTTATTACAAACTGTGGAAAAAAGAGGTAGATCAGCAGACATGAAAAATATTAATTAATGCCGCTCTTGAACCAGTGTGTGACATAGCACCGCGATTGTTCAACGAACTTATATTTTGTTCGCTTTTCCGTTATATTTTCAATCACATTCTTTCACTTTGTGATTAATTTTTTACTCACAAATAATTTATGTATATTTTTTTAACAAGAAATCAAGGTTTTCAAAAGGCGAATTCACTTCATGTAATATGTAACTTTTGTTAAATTGTGTAACACAAAATTGCAGCAACAAAAGTTGCAAGTCTGGACAATGGCTTATTGTACCTTTTAAGCAGACTTATTCCATTTTATTTTTCGTTTAGTATTTGTGGTTTTAGCCAAAATTTATTATTTTGACAAATCAAATTATGTTAAGTGCAATGCCCACCACAACTTAAAAGATATTAGTCTTTCGATAGTTCTTGCAGTTTATATTGATTATTTTTTTAAACTGAACCGAAATTAAATTTTTAATGCAAGCATAATGATTAACAACGTCTTTCATAATAGAGTTAGATATTTTTTTAACAAACTATTACTATATGACCCAAAAATTTGCCTTTTACCCTTGACACTGCTACCTAAAAGTACCTCTCTTCTCTATTATTTAATTTCATATACTTTCATTTTTATTTGGTGGAAACCACCCTTGTCAGACAGTGGTGTTGGTTGTTTGCATTCCACCGACACATCCAAACAAACATCCATAAATAACTCTCGTATATAGAAAACACTCAGACTGTACGAGTAAATGCTCTTAATGTACTCATTACGGTAAAAACGAAGAAAACGCACACGTAATACCAGCAACAAAAGGGGGAATATTTTGAAAGGGCGCAATTTTGTGGTACGAGCATAACGAGTGCGAGTGCCGGTATAATTCAACAACAGATACACACAATTTAACGCTAATTAAAAGTGTGTTAAGAAGGGAGATTTCCACCAAAGGGACACGGGGATTTTTGTTTAGAGCACTTACTTTAAAGTTGGTTTCGTACAAGCTAAAGAATAAATTATGATTAATGAATTTGTTGAGATTTTCATGTTTAAAACAGCGTAATAAAGAAAAGGGGTTCCTTTTTCTCTGCAGTGACAGCAATTTAGATTTGCAGGAGCTTGGGGAGAAATAATTAATTTTAAACATTATTTTAAGAAAATAGCAAAGGGCCTTTAGGCAAATAAATTCACTTGCTGTTTTAAATTTAATGACAATTAAAATGTTTCTGAATGTTTTAAACTTTAGTAACAGATTCTTTAAAACAAACAAACAAACAAACATACTGCAGCGTGTTATTAAATGTTTAATACCTATTTATAAGTTACATATTATTCAAAAAAACTTAAAAGAAAAATTGCTGAAGTTAAAAATCTGTTTTCGAGAAATTCTAATTCAAACGTTAAAATGATAGTGTTGGTCGTCCTTATAAAATTATAAAGAGTAGTATGGCCAGCAGTCGTAAGTTCGATTTAGAGTGCGTTTAGAACCAATTTTTTTTTATTTGTTTAACACATCAGGACAATCGCATATTTACTTATGGTGGCATTTCACTGGTTGCTTAGGCCAGATCATCAGGAAACTTCATCCATAAAGATTTTAGAAAAACTAAAGATATTAAACCAAATAAAACTGTTAAACGTATAAGACTTATAAGCAACAGTTCTTCTTGTAACGATATCAAAGTTTAAACAAAACACATCAACAATAAACAGTGGGCTTATCTCATCTTACATTCCCCACTACAATTAGTTGAAACTCTCTCAACATTAATTGTAGTTGTAAGTAGGCTAAAAAAAAAAACAAAATAAAAACAACAACAACTTACAAAAGAATGTTGTCAATTTAGTGCTTTTTTGAAATTTTCACAGATGTTGGAGAAAATGAAGTAGGATCGACCTGCTCGAGCTTATCGGGTCCTGTCCAGTTTAAAAGGGTTAAACTTGGGGTGAAAAATTTCCACAAGTTTGTTTAACAATATGGTATGTACTGCTTAAGGACGTTACACACTTCCCACAAAGCCTTACGTATTTTATGAAAATGCAACCCTGTCATGATAAGTTGTTATTGTTTTTTGAAAATGTATAAAACGTAATTAGATCAGCGAAGCATTTTCATAAAATACGTAAGACTTTGTGAGATAGTGCGTAAAGGCCTTTAATAATGACAATCGGTTTCATTGAGAAGGAAAGTTGATGCGTTCTGTTCAGCAAATTAACATTTACTTTTCTATACATTTTGTTTTATTTGATTTTTTTTTTTAATATTCAGATATTTTAAAGATTGACAATTGTGGGAGTTTGCCGTAAAATGATGGAGAGATATAAAAATATACATTTAAAATACACACTTTGACTTCCACACGGTAAGTTGTGAAACTAGGCCTAAAAAATAGTGAAAAAAAAATAATTTTTGTAAAAATATTGAAAAATAACCAACGTTGGCTGCCACCACATAAAAAAAAAGAGATTCCAAAAAAATTAATTTGATTACAATTTCACGGTGAATGTTATTGTTTTATTTAATGTTCTTACCTTCTCTTTAGTTATTTTTGACGATTTGTGAGTGTTTTTAGTCTGTGACCACCTGTGGTTCACATGGCACTCTATGAATAGGCGTTTTAAAGTAATGTTATGTGTACCACCGGTGGTCACAAATTTATTGGGGTTTTTAGTTTCATTATTGTACTCATTATCTATTTGGTTTTGGTTTTTATTTAAGAAAATATCGTACAATAGTTTATTTATCTTGTCCCGTGTATTTAACGGAAACTAAAATAAAGAATCTGATGAGGAAGACCCAGATTTTGAGGCATCAAGCGCTAGTGAGTGGCATCCATCCAGTACTGAGTATAGTGATTGCGAATCGTCAGATGAGAGGATGTTGAGCCCCCGATGTTGGTATACATATTCCCATCAACACATGTACCCCCGTAACTGGATGTACACTTAAAACTTTAAATTTTCTAGAGTCTAGACCAGTGAAGGGCACATTTGCAAATCCTATGTACGCGTTGCTTTGTTGTTATTTCGTCAACACAAGCATAAATGTAAAAGTATGTGTGTGCCCCTCTCTGGTCCAGACCATCACTCTGAGTCCGGATCAGACGATATAAATAGCGGAACAATAAAACCAATTGATTTTTTCCATATGATGGTAACGAATGAGATTTACGAACTTAAAGTATACCAAACGAATTTGAATGCCCAAGAATTGATAGCCAATTCTACTTTAACTCGAAAATCCCGAGAAAAGATGCGGACTGACACAAATTTATCCGAGATAAAAAAATTTCTTGGAGCAGTAAGTACATGGGATTAATAAAGTATCCCACGATCGCTTCGTACTGGAGTAACGACGCATTTTATAAAAATAGCTTTGTCCCCCGAGTTATTTCTCGTAGCCGGTTTCAATTTCATACTGCTCAAGTTTAAAAAATCAGGTAATTGGACGCGAAAACGCCAAATGGAAGGATAAGCGAGATGTTCTTAAGCTTACAACCTAACACAATTAAGATGTTGTTTCCACAGAAAAGCGAACCCGCAATAACCTCGAAATTACGACTACAATTTTGCAAAACAGGGAATTGATATTTCTGAACAGATGGCTTGCTATTTCACAACTCTGCGTAAAGCCATTAGATGGTATCATAAGGTAGCATTTAAGTATCTGTTGAGTACATCCGTAGTAAATGCTTTTGTGCTTTACAAGCGAATCAGCAAAAATATTCAAATTCTTCAATTATAAGGCCATGATGGCTTTATTGCTCAATTGAATGGGAGATAAAGCCATAATGCCATTATTGCCCAATCATTGAGAGGTAAGGTCATAATTAAAATTTTGCGAAATGAGAGATTTAGCCATTTTTTTTCGCAGATGAGATCTAAAGCCATATTTTTTCAGAAAATTGTTATGCATGGTGTAAACAATCTGTGAAAGGGAAAGTTCTTAGTTACCATTGAAAAACATTTTTTTATTCTTGTGACGCACGCAGGAAAACTTTATTCAGCGAAGGCACCTGCCGCGTCCTACTGGAGGAAAAACCCCCTAAGCACGGCCGTCACTCAGAAAAACTCTAGTATGCGAAGCCAGATTTTAATACTTAGCTTTAGTGTCTCCGGAACTGAAATGAGAGATAAAGCCATTTTCTTATATTGCTAATGTGAGCTAAGGCCATGATGGCTTTATCTCCCATTCAAATGAAAAAAAAAACAAAAAAGACTTTATCTCCCTATTGAATGAGAGATAAAGCCATCATGGCCTTATCTACCATGGTATTAAAGCACCCCCCCCCCCCCCCATCGCAAACACTGGTTTCCTGCATTCCGGTTTCAATGCAACAGATTTCCAATGCATTTCAAACCGGTCTCAAAATGGTCGCAGAAGAAGAAGTTGCAGTTGCTTTTCACCGCCTGTTCTGGGCCATAGGGATAGTGAAGAAATTATAAGTTTTTTGAACGATCGCGGTGTTACGTAGAGATATGACAACTTTCAAAATAAAAAGGAGCCAAGTATTTCATCTTTCGAAGAATTTGTGGAACGAACCCTATTTCATATTTCAGCAACAGCTATGGCGCCGAAAGTTTAACTGAAAGTTTATTTAAACTTCTAGTTAACAATACGTTTTTGACAGTTATAACTGACAGTTAATTATAAGTGAACATATTGAGTACAACATAAAAAACTTACAAACCTAAATTAAAAGAAAATAATTTAACAAATAATGGTATACATACAAAACCATAATAACAAAGATAAAAAAAGAAAAAATAGGAGAAACATAATAAGAAAAAGAAGTTAACAAAAAAATATTGTTCATTTACATTTGTATGTTTGTATGTTCCACACATTATTACAATCCACATTTGAGAATAACGTTTAAAAGCAAGCTAAAATTAAATTTATTTCTCAATTTGGAATTAATTTCAATTTTTTGTAGAGAAAGCTATGATTTTCCAAATAATTTCAAATATATTCAATCGCTTGTAATTTGAGAAAAGGTATAATTTCAAACCATTTTCAATTTAAAGTCCAACCTCCTTGTTTGTTGGAAATACAAGAACATATAAGTACAAACAAACAATGAACAGCTGGCTTAACGAGGCCACCTTTTTGTAATTTAAACACGGTGATATGGAAGCAAAAAAAAATTTAAGTAAAATAGTTTAATACATACCTACATAATTAAAAAAAAAATTATATTTATAAAAGAAAGAATTGTAGTTTTCATAAAAGTGTTAAATTTTAATTTCAAAACCCAAATAATATTGTATCATTATGAGCGTCGTTGTCGTAGTCGAAAACCAATCGTTTTAAAAAATTGGTGCTATGATTGTCGTAAACGACACAAATACGAAGAACTTTGTATGTGTTTTGCATTTTCATTGTCGTAAATATCAATTCACATGGACGAAAATTTCAAAAGACTACGACTTTAACCACGACAACGACTTTCATAATAAGGCCGATTATTTGTAAGTTCTTGGAATTTTTTTTTTAAATTCTATTTAGTATAAATTTTAAAAGTAAATTATTAAACTATTTTTGTTAATATATCGTCTGCCTCATGTAGAAAGACCCTAACTCCCAGTTACCAGTTTTTTAGTGATTCCAATACATTCCCCACAAATACACCTCGTCACAAAAATTTAATACAATAGCATCAAAAATATCAGTTTAACAAGCAATTGAAGAAGCCATTTTACATTATGATACATACAGTTTCTGGCTGTAGGAAATATCGCCCAAAGAAAAATGGCCCAAAAAAAAAAATGAAAAATCGCCCAAATGAAGAATCGCCCAAAAGAACATGAAAAATGACCCAAAAAGTTATATATGAAATTTTGCCCAACAAAAACGAAAAAGGGCCCAAAAAAAAATGAAAAATGATCCAAAAAGCAAAAAAAATTTTTCCGAAAAAAAATTAAAAATTACCCAATTTGCAAAAAAGTGGTTATTATTCATATAAATTTAGTTCCATACAAGTGTAAGTTTTATGTAAAAAATTGCATTCTATCTTCAACAGCTGCTCGGCAGTAAGGACAGAAATACCGGCTGTGCAAACTTCGCTAAGCTTCTCTGCATAGCCGACCTTCGGCCGGGCGCAAGGATTTTCTCCTCTATGGTATAGCAAACACCGGCTTCGCTAACTTAAGCTTCTCTGTATAGCCGGCCTTCGGCCGGGCGCAATGATTTTCTCCTCTATGGTAGAACAAGTACCGGTTTCGCTAAGTAAAGCTTCTAAAATCTGCCTTGTTTTCGAACGAAGGCCATATACGCAGAGAAGCTTTAGTTAGCGAAGCCGGTGTTTGTTATACCATAGAGGGGAAATCCTTGCGCCCGGCCGAAGGCCTGCTATACAGAGAAGCTTTAGTTAGCGAAGCCGGTGTTTGTTATACCATAGAGGAGAAAATCCTTGCGCACGGCCGAAGGCCGGCTATACAGAGAAGCTTTAGTTAGCGCAGCCGGTATATATTATATCCTTGAGGAGAAAATCCTTGCGCCCAAAAGTGTTTTCGTTATATATTTAATATAAACACCCAGAGAAAAAACAACAAACTTATTTTTAAATAAATTACAATTATATTAAATAAAGATGGCCCGAAAAAATGGGCTATTTTTCATATAATATTTTTGGGTGATTTTTCGTTACGAATTTAAAAAACGAAAAATCACCCAATAATAACGAAAAAAAGCCCAAAAATTTTGGGTCACTTTTCATATGAATTAAGGCCCAATTTTACATGGAATTTTTTTGGGTGATTTTAATTTTTTTTTTTTTTGCCATTTTTCTTTGGGCGATATGAAATGAAACTATTGTGCGACTTATTGCATAATATAGAACAAAATGGAAATTATATGTCGAATATTATATACAATTGGGCCGCTTAAAACAAAAAAAATTTAAGGAGAATATGTTTATTTGTTTAACTTTTTTTTTCTTTGAAATTACTGTTAGCATGTCAACTCACTGTCCAATTTTACTGTCCGCAAAATTTTATATACATACAGTAGACAAGACAGTTGGAAAAGTGTGCATGGTTTAGTGAAAGAGTTTGCACGTATTGAAACTGCCTTGCCAATACTGACAAATGTAAACGCCATGTTACATAAGCTGAGTAATTAGAAAAATTGTTCTGTTTATTGTTAGAGATATTTATCTTTGGTGTAGACGGGGGGTTATGTTATATTATTGGGTCGAGTGAATAAAAAGGTAGTTTATGCTTCATAGTACTAAGTACTAGCACTAGCTTTTACTTTTCAGTACTAGCTATGCTGAAAAGTTTAAACTACAAAAAGTGTGAATAATTCTTTGCTAGTGCTAGATAGCTAATGCTTAAAAGAAGAAGCAAACACTGGAAAATGCGACTCACAGAAAAAATTATTGCCGAATTATTTTCAAACAAACGCTTGTTTGAAATTTTTTTTGATTTCTACAAATTTTTTTACTGATTCAATCAATATTTTTGTTTGATTTTTATTTAACCAACAAAAATGTGGACAACTCTTCAAAAATTTAATAAGCGCGCTATTGGTTTGAAGTTTTCATAATTTTGTATGAAACATTTAACGCTCTTTAATGTTGTCGTCCTTTTGCATTTTTTTATTGATTGTAAGCAACACTTCTTTATGTGAAATATAAGAACTACAACAAAAAACACATGCAGTCTACTTTTGGACGCTTTAAAAAAGTACAGCAATAAGAAAAATGATAAAATAGCGTGACGAGGTTTGTAGTAAAAAAAAACAACAAAAACAATAGCAGGTAAAAAAAAACGTTTCATTTTTTTTAAACAACAGAAAAAACACATTATAAGAAACAAAATAAATTTTTGGTTGGTTTCAAAGTTGGTACAAAAAAACAAAATCCCGTATTCAATTTTTTCAAATAATTTGTTTAAATACATCAAATACAAAAATAGAATGATGACGGAAAACATATCGAGTCGGTCTGCCGCCGTTTTTGGTTACATTTCTTCTTCATTAGCAAAGGAAAGGATAAAGCAACAGTGAATGATGAAGAAAAACACTGTGAGTATAAATATGACTTCGTTCAAAAATTATTCCAACAAAAAAATGTGTCTCAAAGCCAGCCGGCCGCTCTGCTCTGCTTCATCTTCGCCAACACTGCTTGCTTGTGTGCGCGTCATTGCTTGTGCCAAAACTTTTTTGTTTGATTCAGCAAAATTATTTGTTTGAAATTTATATGAATTTCAGTAAACTTTTTGTTTGATTCTGTAAAATTATTTGTTTGAAAAAATCGGCGTTTTTTTCAATAAACAAAATGCAAATACATTGTTTGAATATGCGAATTTGTTTGTAGGACCGATTTTAGACAAAAAATTGTTTGATTCTACAAATTTTTTGTTTGAATTGGAAAAATAATTTTTTCTGTGCTATTAAATTAAATTAATTACAAAGTGCAAAAATATCAAAAATTAAAATTTTTTGAAACTTTTTTTAAAAAATATAAATGTATAAAACAGAATATAAGAAAAAAATGTTTATTTCCTTTTTTATGTCCTGAATCGTTAAACAAGTACTGTGTATTGATATTAATGTTTAAGTTTGTATGCGAAAATAAATAAACATATTTTTGTATATTTATCTGTTTTTTATACATTTTTCTTTTTAAAAAATTTTTAATTTTATTTAAAAAATGCAACACAGACTTTCTATGGCAAAAGTTTGCTGTACCGACCTTTATGTGGAATATCATAAAAAAACTTATTGGCAACGTCAATGATTATTATTTATTTTTGTTTAGCTAGTTTTACAAAATTTATAAAATATTTTAAAAATTAAGTAAAATTGCTTTGGTAAACTGTAACATATGTACATTAGGGACATAACTTTTTAACAATTTTTTAAAATATCAAAATTGTCATAGCACAGTCCGATAGAGAATAAACAACTATAAGGGAACGTATATTTATTTTTTCGCTAAGGTCAAAAAAGTTCACGCTCCAACCGCGATGAAGTTTTGAAAATTTTCAATTTTCTTTTTGGTTAAGAAAAATTAATAATATGTTTATTTAAAACAAAAAAAAGTTTAAGTATGAAACCTCATTAATATTAAGAGATGGTAAGAGATTTTGCCGCAGACTAAAACGTATCTTTAACCTTTTAACGAAAACAAATCAAAAATTAATAAAAACACCGTATAAAATTATGAATATTCAATATTGCATTTTGGTTGAGAAAACCCAATTGGTGCGTGAGCTTTTTTGAGAAAAATTACAAAAGATTGTAATTTTCTTAGTTACTAGGACATGGTTGACCTCATGGTACTATGCCAAAAAATTGGTTATACCCCTAATGTACACATTTAAATCTATTTGTTACATTTACAAAGATTTTAAAATTTATGTATTTTTCCGAAAAAATATACAATTTGAAATAATCTTAAGGATGTTTATAAAATTAAACATACATTCTAATAAATATTTAAAAAAAAATTTTAATTTTATTTAAATATTGCAGCAAAACATAAATTTCAAGCACCCCAATCATAAGCTTAAAAAAATTAAGCAAAAACTAGTCTTTTTAAGCATTCACTTGTTTTTATTCACACATTTTTTGAGTCAACACTGGAAGAACTAGTTTCTACTAGTCAGTATAAAGTACTAGCTTTAACTCAAATTTTTATTCACCTCAAAGCTAGTTTAAACTTCAAAATTTCAAGTATTAGCTATAGCTACCTTTTTATTCACGCGGCCCATTGTGTAGGTATATGTACATATATAATTGGAAAACTTATTCTGAATAATCTTTTTTTTCTTTGAAGATGACTGCCCTACAAAGTTATCAACATGACAAAAAAAATGTACTGCATCAAGTACTCAAGTAACAGAATTATTTCCAAAACAAAAGATAGGAAACTGAAGTTCAAAATTCTTTAGGACTATTTTTAAATTTGGAAATTTTTACCGCTATATGAGATCGAGGAATTTTGCCGTTACAGTTGCCATCAATTTATGTTCTTCTTAAAAAAAAAGAAAGTAATTTTTCTTGAAACATGAGTTTCAAAAAAAATCTCATTGCTTTTTTTAGTTAAGCTGAGAATTTTGATTGCTTCCTTAAAGATACATACACATTCACACATATTCGCCCCTTATGGATGTATGTTTCATAGGCATGTTGGGTATTTGAAAAATGTTGAAATAAAAGCAAATAAATTTTAACCTTAAATACATTGTATAAATGTACTTATATATACATACTATGTATGTATATGTTCATCATGAAATAAAAAATTAAAAGTATACTATAAATTAAGTCCTCACTAAATACATACATATGTATGTATAAAGAGAATTTATTTTGCTCAAAAAATAATGAAAGTAGAAAAGAAAGAAAAGGAAATATAAAAAAATTCTCAGACTTGCGCAGATTTTTATATCTTTTTTTAATGTTTACAATTTTGTTTTCTTAAACGAAATAGTAAAAGAAAAAATAAGAAAATCTTTAAACAGGTAGATTTTTAATCGAAAATAACAAAACATACATAGTTAGCCAAACAAACAAGTTTTGGGAAGGGTCTTGTCTATGGTTTCATTCTTAATTTTTTTATTTTAGTTAACGAATCTTACAAATGTAAGAGCGTCACTCCAAATTGAGCTTTTAGCAACTCTGTAATGTATTTTTTACACATGTGGTTTAAGTACGAGCTTCGAAAGCGAGTTAACATTGGTAAAAACTTTCAATTATCTTTTTCGCTACAATAATTTTAATAGTTCCTACACTTTAAACCGAATATATACTTCATTCTCAGAAGTCTGTGAATTTGGACTATTCTTCTGATAACAGGTTTACTCCATCAAAATTATGTATAAAGGTATCGCAGATGTTGACTCAATTTTTACGCTGTGCGTATGTCTATTCAGTGAGAGGTCGATATTTGGTACCCATAAAAAATCGGGTATTTTGCAATTAACAAAAAGTTTAATGATCGACCATTGTGTATTACACCTGATGACTTCCCATTAAATAAAATGTCCTCTCCGACTTCCGTCTTCGTAACATAAATTTTAATATTCCATGACGTTTTACCCGACACCTAATACCTCTGCACCTTCCTGTTGTTCAAACAAATTATGCTGATGCTGATCCTTTGAGGAGAATATGCAAACAATTTCAATGAATTGTATAGCTTAATCGATTTTTCTATTAATGTAAATGCAATTAAACGCAATATTATCGTGTTTTTAAATACTTAATATGTTTTGGAGGATAATTTCATATGAAATAATACCCCAATTAAAAAAAATGCAATAACAACCCAAACAAAATGAAATAATCCCCCAAAAATCGTTTTTGTTGTTCTCTGTACAAAGTTCTGGGGGGGTTATTTCATAATTTTTTTGGGGGTTTATATTTTGGGGAGTTATTTGATGCCGCCAAAACTTTGTAATATATAGTAGTCTGTAAGGATTCATATCCATAGATTTAATCAAATAAATAAATCAATGTTATACAATATACAAATTAAAAATATGTTGACTAAAAATAACAAAAATATTAACAAACTAGTAATAGTGCTTTATTCGGCTGTGCCGAATCATTGGTAGCCTCCACCGACAGTTCGAATATTTCAGGAGTGGTTCTAAATGATATCTATCTATATATCTAATTTATATTTATAAAAACGGACGTCAGCATTAAAATCGAATGCGGTTTTGAACTTTATTTAATTATTGACCGACAGTCGGAGAGTTTTATGTTTTTTTTTTTTTAGCAATTTTAACTTGCTTGAGTAAAGAATCATGATTCGTAACAGCTTTAGGCGAACTGGAATGATTTTTAGGAGGGGAATTTATTTTGGACCCATGGTAAATTATGGATCAATCATTCCAAAATTCTGTAGAGTAGTTTCTGGTGTTAAAAACATAAATTAGAATAAATTTCAACACAGAAGTGAAATTAGTTTAAGCGTTTACAGTGAATTTCAGAATGCTGCTTGATATGGGATCTAAGGTGAATTATGGACCGTACACAAGAAGAAGAAAGAAAAGGAAAAATTACCGCAATATCTTTATCTGCTCCAGTTTTAGGCGTATTTCATTAATTTCCCAGAGTTGGCTCTATATCTACTAAACTGTTTTTCTTTCGAGAGTAGGTTTTTTGACGAAATTTAACATTATGATTTCCAGTCGTATAAAACGAATTTGTTCAAAATCGTATATCATTACGTGCCTTATGCTATGTTCACACTTGGGTTCCTTAACGCGATAAAGCAACTCGAACGTGATTAAGCTCTACTCACATCAAAATCGAGATGATTACCCAAACATTGAAGTGATTTGTTAATTACTTCAAATTGACATGACTACAACTAAGTCACTTTATTTATCACATAGAATCCTCTGAACATACCTCAAACTGAGTGTAATGTAGAATCAGCCATCATTAACGTATCCCTCACGTGTGTACAACCGACAACAATTTATTGTTAACGTTTTTATTTTGTCCTTGAATAATTCATCAATTTCCACAATTTTATCATAAATATGTTTAAAATAATCTTCTGATAACTTTATAAAAGTATTATCAATAACAATTTTAATTGATTTTCATGTTGTAAAATTCCTCTCTTCATAAAAATAATTTAATAAAAATTAAATTTCATGAACTTAAGCCTAATTAAAAATATTAAAAATTTGGATTAAAAACCATAAATAGTTCAACAAAATAACCACAATACTAATTATTGTTAAAGCTAAGGCACGAGCTCTATGTGTACATTGGTCCTTCAAGTTGTGCTGAAAAAGGTCAACAGAAAAGAGAAAGACAAAGTGAAAAAACAAAAAAATGTACTTGGACTTCAAGAAAAATTCTTGACGAAAGTACGAAAAAACAGAAGTAAAGGAAAAAACATGTAAAATCAATTAAAATGGATAATCATTCAGGAAAGCAAATTTCGATCTACCAAATGTTAAAATACAATTTGGTTTAAGGATTGATGTTTGACTAGTGACGTCAGCAGTCGTCGATGGCTGCGAGTGTAAGACGGCAAATCCATCTGAGGAGATCGAGTGGTTGCGATCGAAACATGTCATGGTAACCTGCCGGCCAGGGTTCGAGCCCGAGCCACGTCAAGAATGAAAGATTATCAATAACAATTTTAATTGATTTTCATGTTGTAAAATTCCTTTCTTCATAAAAATAATTTAATAAAAATTAAATTTCATGAACTTAAGCCTAATTAAAAATATTAAAAATTTGGATTAAAAACCATAAATAGTTCAACAAAATAACCACAATACTAATTAAAAGTATTTTTATACATTTTTAGTACTTTAAAAAAATATAAATTTCTTTGTTGTGTTTTTTTCTTAATCAACTGTCATCTTAATCACCTCAAATGTAATATGAACGGCTTTGATTAGTTAAATTAACCAGGAGGTGTGGAAACGTAAAACGCAAGAAGGCTGACTTCCAAAACGTACTAATACAAAGTTTGTATACAGTTTTACTACTGTATTTTAACGATGCACATGTACAAAGTGCCGAAACAATGCAACTATGTGTTCTGTTTATTTAAACTTTTTGAAATGTAAGTGATGCAATGAATAATACATTAAAATAAATCTGCATTGCTTGCAAATTAAATGTCAAATATCACAAAGCATCAACTTTGAAACCGATGCTCTGATGGTTTTTTGCTGCGTTACTAATACACACCATTGATGTTTTGGAAGGGTTTGCATTGCATATATATTGTACTGCGGCGTAATGAAACATTATACTTTGTTCTTATACAAAGCATTTGACGTTTTGGAAGTCAGCCGAAATTTAAAAATCGGGTTTTAATAAGATTTCTGTAATAAAAGAATTTTATGACAAATATTATACAAATATATCTCTATTAAACAAATTTTTTTTAACAAAAATAAGATTAAAAGTGTATTAAAAACAACTTCCAAATTCTTGGTTTTTACGTTTTCAATTTCCAGCAATTTTCCTTAAACGCGTTTAAAAGCCAAGTGTAAACTGAGCATAACTCCACCATTTATATTGGGTTTTGTATCAAAATTATCAATATTTTAGGGTGGTGGTTCCACATTTTCATAGCTCTGGAATCTACTGCGCCGATTTTGCTGGATTTCAATCCCAGACTGCTTAGGATAACTACTCGCAATTTGACAACAAGTCTGTTCTTTTCTTTTGAGTTTTTCGAAAGTGAGCGTGTTTTTAACCGATGGACAGACAGACGGACATGACAAAATTGACTTCAAATTACTCAAGGAACCAGGATACGTATATTCTTTATGGGATCTTAGATGTAAAATAAAAAACTTTCACACAGAATGACGAACTTAGTATACCCTCATTCGCCACTAGTGGTGGGGGAGGGTAAAAAAAAAGGTTTCTCCCTTATTAACGCGTGTGCAATTTCAAGTTCATACTAAACAAAGGTTGTGGTAAATACTATGTTTAATTTTCTTTTACAATTAGAACTAAGTTTAGCCTCTTGGCCATCGATTTCACCAAGTTCAAAGTAAGCTCCATAAGAATTTTTTAACACTTCCTGCAGGATTTGTTTTGGAGAGTATATGCTGTTATGTCCTAATATATCTGTCCAAATGCTTCCATAGATGTTAATTTGGGTTGAAATCCGGTGACTGTGGAGGGTGATCCATCTGTTATAAGACGTGGTGGTACAATAGTTAACCCGCCAATGGTGACCTTTTGATCTTTAAGACCAGGTGTGTTAAAAAATTCGAATAAAGATATGTTCACACCTATTTAATAGTTGACGTCCTGCACGTAACTACTAGTTTTATTAGAAATATGTTACTTTTTTAAAACGTTTGCAAGAGTAAAGGCAGAATTAGTCTTTACTTTCTGTTCTGTTACGAATCAGCTGACTTGTTTTTGTTATTAAAAAACCTATGAAATTGATTAGTTTTTCTGTTCTGTTGGGGTTCAGTTTGTTAAAATCAAAAACATGTTAAGTATTTGTAAGTGACAGCAAAATAAATAATAAAAAATACATATTTACATTGAAATAAATTGTTTTTTGATTTTAAGAATTCATAAAATTTAATTTTTTCATATTTATGTGCACTAAAGTTATTAAAATAAAACAATGGACGGTGCAAAACTAATAAATTTATCATAAATGGCTGATAAGCTTCTACGGAAAAAGTAACTGTTACAATTTCATAACAGAACGGCACGGAACAGAAACAGAAAGTAAAGACTAACTGAGCCTTAAACATAGTTAAACGGCTTCTGAATTACATTATACCAGTGTTCGAAAATAAACACTAAATATCGTTTCTCAATGTTCGGTTCGGTAGATTTGTGGAAAACACAAACGCTAATAGTGTTTGTGTAGAAAATCATTAAAAAAAATAACGTTTCCCTGTTAGTCATCTTTCGAACACAAAAATATTACTGTTTTTATCAAACTCAACAAAAGATGTGAACATTTAATTCCGTTCGGTTTTTTTTTTTGAAAACCCACAAACTTCAATGTGTTCGGTTCGGCTCGTTAATGTTCGTCCCTTTTGGCTGGTAAAAAAAACCAAACATTTTTTACAAAAACAAAATACACACACGAAAAAAACATTAAAGAACATTAAAATATAATGTTTGTCTACAGTATCACTACAATTGTTCTGTTTTTTAACGAAGAACCGAACATTATATAATGTTAGCACACGAGCACGCACTGTTGGATAAGATGAAGTAGAGCAGAGCGGCTGGCTGGCTTTAAAACACATTTTTTTGTTGGAATTAACTTTTGAACGAAGTCTTATTTATACACACAATGTTTTTCTTCATCACTCACTGTTGCTGCATCCTTTCCTTTGCTAATGAAGAAGGAATGTAACCAAAGACCGACTCGATATGATTTTCCTCATCCGTCTATTTTTGTATTTGATGTACTATGTATTTAACTAAACAGTTTGAAAAAATTGAATACGGGATTTTGTTTTTTTTTACCAACTTGAAACCAACCAAAAATTTATTTTGTTTCTTATAATGTTGTTGTTGTTTCTGTTGTTTAAAAAGAGTAAAACGTCACGCTATTTTATCATTTTTCTTATTGCTGTACTTTTTTAAAGCGTCAAAATATAGACTGTATGTGTTTTTTGTTGTAGTTCTTATATTTCACATAAAGAAGTGTTGCTTACGATCAAATAGAAAAATGCAAAAAACGACAACATTAAGGAGCGTTAAATATTTCATACAAAATTATGAAAACTTGAAACCAATAACGCGTAGGTATGTATGTATATTATATTTTTGAATAGTTGTCAACATTTTTGTTGGTTAAATAAAAATCAAACAAAAATATTAATTGAATCAGTAAAAAAAATTTGCAGAAATCAAAAAAAATTTCAAACAAGCATTTGTTTGAAAATAATTCGGCCATAATTTTTTCTGTGTTCTGTTACTTTTATTGCTTTTTTGTAAGTAAAGTAAATGTCAACAAAGAAAATGTGAACAAAGCGTGTCGCCGAGTACCGAAAACAAAAATCATACTCTCTTCCCCAACCGTAATATGCTACAAATTCAAATGTTTCCCTGTTTAAATGGGCACTAAAAGCAAGATATGCCGAGTACTTAAACAACTATTCTTATAGGTATTAGAAATCAAGCTAGTCTACACTTTATTTTAACGCTTTATGTACAACCATACATATTTAAATTAGTTACAATAAGCTTCCATCCAAAAGAAATCTTTATCGTCTACATACACTTTCCAGCCATAACAAATCTTTAAAGTCTCTACTTAAACCCTCAAGTCATAAAACTTCATTCTTTTTTATGAATTTTTGTTTGAACTTTTAACGACTTCTTCGTTTATTGCCCGTGTTGTTGCTATCCAAATTGTAGAACTACGACATCAACAAAAGCCATAAACTACAACAAAAAACCTTCCCCTTTTTGTTGTCTTTTTGCCGTTTAATCGTTAACGCCAACAATTAAACGATTTTAATTGGTCATAGAGAACAGCACTCGTTTGCCATCGCTATACTTCGTTAAATCGACGAACTCAACAACCAATCATCGTTCAGGAATGAGTATAATTTTGAGAAACGTTTTTTTCACCACCTTGACGGGTTGTTTTCGTGTGCAACTCATTGAGGGTATGTGTGTGTGTATGAGTTTGTCATTCTTGTTTTTCTTTTTTTAAACATGTTTTGTACGTTATTTTCAATTTTTGTTTTGTTTTCTCTCTATTCACTAAAAGTACAGTACGTACGTTTAACGTTTAGTCCAGTTAGTGCAATGTTGACTGTCCAACGAGCAAGTTGCTTTGCGCTTGAGTCGGCGACGATTGGTTTGTCGCTTTTGCAATAAAAATGTTTTACGTACGTCTTATGACGTCAATTTTATCTGAGTTCTCCATTTTTTTTTCTTCTTTGCTTGAGTATTTTTAGGAATGAAAAATGGCCTTAATAAATTCAGATGAACTTGTGTAGAAATGATTTATTGAACTGAGAATCACATGTACAATGAAGACAATATAAATGGCAGAAAGAGGATTTCTAAAAGATTTAAGGTTATCATTTTTTTTATTTCTTTAAGAATTGTCTCGGTTGAGTGGGTATTGAATGCTTGGTGGGAAGTTTACCTGCTGTTTAAAAATAATGTTGTTATTTTAACTATAATTACGAAATGATAAAAAACACTATACTCTTTACACAGTGGAAAATACATAAATATAAGACGACAAGAAAACTTTTGGACGCCAACTGGAAAAATGGTCAATAAGCACTGCTGAGCCCCGACATACACTATGACAGATCTAGGCAATTATTCTGCTAAAATAATGGGTTCCCCAAGAAGTTTCTGTCTACGATTTCTACATTGTTTGGTAATGTGATTACAAAATAGAAACTGACCACAGTGCCCAGTAAATTGGCCCTTAGTTTACTTTTTTTTCAAGCAGAGTATCGTTCGTGAATTACCACGGGATAAAGTGATCAATCTTTTAGATTTGCAGAGATACCGGGCTGAGATCCAATAAATATCCGTCGAGAGCATCCATTTGCTAAGGAATCCGCCCTTGTGGCAGGCTACATAATATATAACCGAATCGTCGTGTTTCCCTACATCAATAAAAAATTTCAAGTTTCTACTCAATTATTTCCTAGCACAAATAAGGATGGCGTAAATTTCCGCCTGGAAACTCGATGGTTGTTTACCGAAAGGTAGGACCCACTGAAAATTTGGACAAAATATGGCGTCACCATTAGTCTTTTCGAACCATCGGTGAACCACGCTTGATCTGCAAGTTCTTGCTAACACGATTGGTATGCCCATTGGTCCCTAGTAGATATGAAGGCATTAAAATTTCTATCCATTACTAGATTGGCAGCATAGCTTCTAGAGTTTAAGTGGAACAGGTTTTCAAAGTGCGCGTAATCGAAGCACAGATTAGGCGATAAACTTTATTGTTCAACTTTTGTCCACCTCACTGAGGCATCATAGGTCAGAATTAGCCTTATATTCGTCATATATAAATACACAGGCAGAGTAGGTCAGAATGAGACTTATAATATTTAGTCCTTTAAAATTCCCAGTTGGAACATAGGGCCATAAAACAAAGCTCTGTGAGCATTATACCGTTCTCAGTTAAGCGACCCATACCATGCCTGCCCATGACTTTTTCTCTGCTAACATTATCGCTCCCGACTTGTGCATTAAAATCTCCAAAAACAAGTTTGATGTCGCCATCGCTTACACTATCTAAAACCTTCGAAAGATTGTCGTAGAAGGCGTTTTTTACGTCGGTTTCAGCAACATCAGTGGGAGCATAACATTGTATGCATGTAAGATTGCGCACTCGGGTCCTAAATCGGGCCATTATTATCCTATCACCAAATGGTTGCCATTCAATCAGTGCTCTACGGGCATTTTTTGACATTAGAAAACCAACACCACTTGATTTGGGCTGATCAGCAGGTTTCCCAGAGAAAATTAAAGACATGCCACTTGCAGTCCTATGTTCACCATTATCTGGCCATCTCGTCTCAGACAGACCTAAAAATTCAAGGTTGTATCGCATCATCTCGTTCTCAACCTGATCCAATTTTGTTAGATCAAGCAAAGTACGAACATTCCATGATCCAAATCGTGTCCTTTTCTTCATGCTTAAAGTCGTCGCCAGGGGAATCCGTTGTATTTCATTTGTGATGGTTTCAGTAATCATTGGATTTCAGATGAGTTGGTGATTGGCCAACAGCATCCTAGGCTGGTGTTGGGGCTGCCAACTTTTAGTCTCCAGTCCGACGTTCAACGTTGCTCACATTTGCTAGTTTCATAACGGATGTTAGAAAACCATTGCCCGGTGACCACCTGCCCCTGAGGGTCGGAGGTAGTGAGTCTTCTTAGTTGGTTACAAACAAGGATTGGTTCTGGACTTTACCAAGCTAAAGACGATCAGTTCCGTTACCTTGTATGCCCAACTCTGGCTACCTAAAAAGACTTATAATCGTCATATTCAAATATCCTGAACGATAATTTTAAAAACTAAACCAAGAATAAGTTTTGTTTCACCAACTAGATTAGTAATCTCTGAAAAAAATTAGTAAGCCGAGAAATAACCTAATTCAGTGATTTTTTTTTTCTTTTTCCTTCATTCAATTTATGTAGATCATTTTTATGTGGCGGTTTTAGAGGCCAACGCACAACCTTAGGTATACCTAGAGGCACACGTCGCATCTTACCTTAGCCTTCAACCATCGGGTGCTGATTGTCGCTACCAGACAAAACGTACGGCTTTACCAAGAATTTTTTAGCCAACTGATTGAAACTTCTCTTTTCCGATTTTGCATAGCCCTTAGTGAAAATTCCTCAACAAATTCGTTTGAAATTTTATAAAAAAGAATAGTCCGAGCCATAAACTAGGATCGCAATCGTCACCATAAATGCCAACGAACGTTACAACAGAAAAATTCTTCATCTAGTTTTCTAACTCTAGAAAGATAATTTGCTTAAAAATTACGCATGCACTTTCGAAATATTGCTATTTCTTTCTAATAAGTGCACTTTTGACATCTCAGTCGATGCGTATACCCTTTGTGAGGCAAACACGTCACTGAGGTTTTGCCAATTTCGAAATATACCTACCGAGTCTGTGGGTGAAAATAGTGCGTGATTAATGAAAATTGTTCAAAGAATTTGAAGAAGAAAGTGGTAAATACCTACTGTAATAAATGTAAAAGGATATCCAACTGATTTTATGGGATAATGGAGTAATAATTAGTTTTTAAATAACTAACTAAGTTGGCCATTAATAACGACCCATGTTTCCAGGCGCCTCGATTTTTTGCGCTTCTTCTCCAATTTCTTATGTGAGTTTGTAAAGGTTTTTCTGTATTTGGTCTTTCCAACGGAGTTTCGGACATCTTCTTTTGCGTCTTCTCTCAGGAACATATTCAATCTACTTTTTACTGTAGCATCGGCATTCATTCGCACAACATGACCAAGTCAGTCCAATCTTTGGATATTTAAGCTTTTGACTATACCGATGTTGGCGTACCTATAGCTCATACAGCTTTTAGTTTCTATTGTACCTATTTTCTCCGCTCATATGGGTACATACCTATCAGATTGGTCCATATACATACCAAGTACCTATATTGCGAAGTATTTTTCTCTCGAACACTTCAAGGACCTGTTCACCTGCTTGAGCAAGTACCCATGCCTATGTGCCGTTTTGTAGCACGGGAAGGATAAGTGTCTTGTTAAGTGTAAGCTTCGTCTGACAAATAGTTTTTCAATTTTAATTTACAAATATTTATGTACATCTACATCTTTGTTTGTAGATTTTATATTTTTCATTTTACTTACAATTTAACCTTTTTTAAGCTTTAAGACTGTGAAAATTTCGAAATAATTAATCTATAACCACAAAATAGCGTAAACAATAAACTGAAAAATTTATGTTTTTAAAATACATACATACCTATGTACATCAGAAGCAACGTCATTATGAACATCATAAAGTACAAATATTTAATGAACCTGTTCGCTTAAAGTTGTAAAAAAATGCTATTAGAAAAACAAAACACAGCCATCATAATGGAAATAAACAACATGTGGTTTCGACAGACACATCACCCAACAATAATAAAATGTAACACATAACAACAATAACAACAAAAAAGAAAATAAACAGCAACAAAAACAATTATTACAAAATAGTTACCGAAAGCAAAAATACAAAAAAAGCACACAAACGCCAAAAACTACCTTCAACAACAAAAAGCAGCAATATTAAAAACAAAGGCGGCACATCATTAATGCTCATCATCATCATCATCATCTTCGGCGTTATTATCGCTAGCGCCAACGCCAGCAACAAAAACATACAATTTAAAATATTTAATAAAAAAAAACACACAATAGTAAAGTGACACCACACAACAACAAAAAAAACACATCATTATAAACAGAAATCATCATAAAATACAAAAGCAACAACATGTCGAACAATCAAGTGAACGGCAAGTGAGTGATAGTGTGAGTGATTTTTATAGTTTACTGTAAAATTCCGCTAATGATTATGATTTGTCCAATGAAATAAAAAAAGAAAACATCAAAAGTGTAAAAAAGAATGATAAGAATTTTTTAATTTGTGCTTTTTTTTAATAAAAAAAAAACTGCTTCACCATTTTTGCACAATGTTCATTATTATTTTTACAATCTGAATTATCAACCGTATAAAATAAGTGTGTATGTTTGTATTTATTTACTGTGTAATGTAAAGAGCCTTTGAAATTTGGCAACATGGCACAATGTATTGAAAGCAATTTTTTACAAACTTCTCTTTACGTTGCCATTTATGACCTTTTTTGTGTTTTCAGAGTATCAAAACAAAATGTAAAAAAATGTACGAAAGTTTTTGGGGCTCTCTTTGGCTTTATGTTTAATATTTTTGGGGAGCATGTAAGCTCCAATTTCTCTTTAAACTCTTTCTCAAAATAGGCACAACAGAGAAATAGTGATTAAAAGTTTCCCTTTAACACGACCGCACACACACACACAACCTCAATTTTAAAAGGCGAGCTAAAAAAAACTGAGAGAAATATTTACAGAAATAAGAGAGAGTACATTTATGAGAAGAGAATTGTGCTCAAAGCAAATGAAATTAAAATGATTAAAGCAAAACAAATCTCATCATGACGACGAAAACAAGTACAATTTATGCCAGAAAATAAAAAGTGATGACGATGTCGACGAGGAGTATGTTGATGTTCTTGCCTTTAAATAGTGTGTTGGTGTGTGTTTTATATAAACTTTTTTATATTTTTGCGCTCATTGCGCGCAAATTACGTGCAAGCTTTAAATCAAACGTAAATGAAATGTGGCAACACAGCTTTAGTTAGTTTTAGGTAACACAAGCCAGTCAGCCAAATAGTTATGGTTGGATGTTTGCTGAACTGAATAAAAAGTATAAAAAATTATGCATACAACATTTTCAACATTAAGAAGCAGTAGCAAAAAACAAATGCAAAATAATAGAAAAATATAAACTTTGCATAACAACATACAATGAAACATTTAGAATTGAAATTAGGAGTAAAGGGAAATAAAAAGAAAAAATTACTTAAAGATTACTTTCATACATATTTATAAAGAGTCATAATCATAAACTCATCAAGACACCAATGAATGGCTGGTTGAAGATTAACTGAGCAAAAAAGCTGATAATTAGTTTATTATGCAGTCTTAAGCACAATGATGATTAAAATGTGCGAAAAAAGATAATCACAGACATCAAACGGCTTAAAGATGGACCGCAAAAACAAAGTGAAGACTTTTCTTTCAAATAAGTAGGTAAACGAGGGCGGGTCAAAAGGTTAAGATCATTTTGATGAAATGTCTTTTATAATTCGATGTTTTGACTTCTAAAAATTTAAAAAAGTTAAACATAAACTTATTAGTGATCATCTGTCTTGATTAAAATTTGTTATATTTTTGTCTAAATTGGACTTTAATTTTTCAGGTAGTCCCAAATTGAGAAATATTTTCTTATATTTTATGTATTCCTTTTTTAAGGTATTAAAGTTGTAGGTGTGAGTATGTAAAAAACAAAATGTTGCTATAATTTTTAAGCCGGCTTTCCTTAGCACTGATTCTCTAGAGAAACCTACTTTTTTACTAAAGCTCGGCTCCGATTAAATCTAAACATCAAAGCTTTATTTATTCGAGAAAGACAGTTTCTGAACTTAATAACACTTAAATTAAAAGCGTAGAATCCGTAATATATTTATAGTATTTTTTCTTAGTTGTAATTATTTGCTTTCGAAAAATAACACGACAAATGTGGAAATGATTTACATGAGCTCCTGCCATATATTGCCTAAACTTATGGTAGATTTTAAACACTGGTTGATAAACTATGCGTTTACTAAATGTCCCTGTTCCTGAGCGCTACTAACACACAAAGATTCCTATTGGGGTGTATAATCCGACAAAAAATATACAGCCGCAAATTGTTTAGGAGCCGGAGCTATGTATATAACTCAAGTACCTCAAATACTTTAGGAATATCTAGCAGCATCTGTTGTATAGCAGCAGAACCTAGGAAGAAACGTCACAGGCCGAACACACCCAGCAAATACCAACGCACCTCGATACCTCATCCTTTCATCTCCTTTCGTCTTCAGTCTTCACTGGGTAATAGCCAATTCCTTCAACTTACTCTCTACTAACAGACAACTAAATCATCATCATAACAACACAAAACCCTGTTTACTATCTTGCAAAACGTGCCACAAGGGTGAAAAATTAGCCTTTCATGTGGAAGTCTGTGGTCCCGCGATTTTAGTCTAAACCACAGCCACCGCGAGGTTGCCTGAAGTATACCTTCATCAAAAATACCCCCTAACATTAAGGTACGTAAGCTGAACCTATCGAAAGAACTAAAAATCAGAAAGGTAAACCTTCCGCAAAGAAAATCATCCTAAAAGACAGGAAGCATTCTAACGAAGGCATCAACAAATAGTCAGAAAGTTTCCATGTTACTACTGACCCGAGTGACACCATATAGGAAGGAAATCTTTTCTGTCTCAAGAAATAACGAAGACTTTAGGAGGCCTGTCATTTTGAATCTTTGTCGAATCTTATATATGCAAATTTAGAAATTACAATATAGATTTTTAATGTTCGAGTTAAATATATTGACACAACAGTCCATCTACCATTACACTCTAAGAAAGATCTCCATAGCTGTACGACCATAAAACAGAAAAGAAAACTCGCCTGAGATCTCCGAATGTATTCTCTTTGTATGTTCCTGTTGCCAGAGTGGTTGCATCAATTTTGAATCCTATCGGATTCCTGGCATTAACCACACCAGTTTTCCCCAGTGGATGTAACATCATGAAGTACGAACTCACTTGATGCTTAACAACGTCTCCTGGGGTACGTAGTACATACCAATCCAGGGCTCCGATGAAATCTAATACACAAAGTTTTATTAATTCGAGAAAGGCAGTTTCTGAACTGTTACGGTCTGCCAAGTCGAGAACTTTTCCCGCTTTTTCTAAGATTGTGATCCGTTATTAACCCTAAAGTAATAATGATTATTTTTCTTAGTTGTAGTTCTGTTTGCTTTTGAAAAATTACACGAAAATACAAAAAGCTTGTACGCTTTGAATAGGCACTAGTCAGCTGAAAGTAAATTATGGATCTTAATCTAAATTTGCAGGTAATATGTAAAGCCCAAAATCAAAAACTAGTTTAATAAGTAATCTACCCTCGTACAAAAATATGGACCAAAAAAAAAAAAAAAACAAAGGACAGACATTTTTGGGTAAATATTAATATTTGTACGGCTGAATAGATATCCGTCTGGCATAAAACAAATAACAACATCCAACATTGATTTCTCATTCACGTCTTCTTCAGATGTCTTTCTTGCCTTTTTTGCTTGATTTTCTTTTGTTATTATTGTTATTCTTGTTGCAAATTTGCAATGAGTTGCTAATTAAGCAACATTATATTTTGTAACAACTTGTGTGGTTTTTTTCTGCCCCTCTCCACTTGTCCCCACAATTTTCGTTTCAAACATTCAACAATTTCTTGGCCAGACTACAAAATGTTCGTAGTCGTGCTGATGAGAAGCAAATTTTCCCCGGTAATTTTGTTTCCCTTTTGTGCAATTTTTTCACTGCTAATTTTTTTGTACACAAGTACATATAAATTTAATTTTTTTTTTAATTTTTTTTTCTGAATTTGCTGATGTTGTCTATACAATTTGCGTGTTTAATCTCATGATTTGTACAAATTATAATGTACAATGTCATCACAACACGCAAACCCTCTGTCTACAGAGAGTCTAAGGAAAACAATATTACAGCACAGACGGACAGTTAGATAATTATAAACCTTTGACAAAATTTTATTTTTATTACGGAATTTGTCCCACTCGTTTGGTCATAAATGGGTGACTGACAGACTGCCTATTGAGGAGTTATGAGAACTATTTTTTAAAATCATGGTGGGTTAATTAGAAATTAGCTAAAAATTTTAAACATTTTGTTTTTTTAAATAAGCTCAAATAAAAAGAATTGTGCTTTTAACAAGGTTAGCAACCGATAGTGTTATTAATATTGATTGATAGCGAAATAGCAAATCCTTTAATACAGATACCGAAATTCCTTTCGGTTGCCAACTTTGGTTTTTTTATATCGATTACAACGTCACGCATGCCATAATTTTTTAGTCATTAAATTTTATTAATAGCTAGAGTCAAATAATATTAGTAAAATCGTCAGGATGATGTGTTCAAATCAACAAATATCGTCGACGTCACACATTGGTTGAGGTTCATAGAACGAGCGGCTTAAAATAGAAGAAGTTGTCGAAGGACAATGAAACTTGGCACATAGGCATTTTTTGTTTGAATCAAGAAAAAAATGGGAAAATCAAAATGATCCGCCCACCACCCATACAAAGTGAAAATTAACTACGGAATGGTTATTTGGCACATAGCATATCTAAACACTCAGAATCATTCGTGCGAAATTTGAAAAATATCCGCCCACTTCCCATACAACTTGTATTGAAAAAGTGGCATAACTCCCTTGACTTTTAATGCATCAACTCAATTTTCACAAAAAATAAATATTTTAATTGTAGAATGGACTTCTGAAAAAATATACCTGATCCGCCTACTTTTTACCACTTCCCATAGAAAAAACATGAATAAGTAATTTAAGCATAGTCTATTAATAATTTTTTTACATCATTATCGTACTCCAATTTTTTGATTTGCAGCTCTGAGCGAAATCTAGTTATAAATGGGTCTGAAAACAAAAAAAGATTATGCATTACGTCTTCATTAGTGGCGACACGTCCAATTCTTCGCATAATGTACAGATGTTATTGCATCTAAGTCCATCGCATATAATCGTGCTCGATCTTCTATTGTTGTTATCAAACAGGATCAGTAAACAACAATTCAAATACAATTAAAGTTTATGCTTTTTCAACAATGAAATATATAACCATTAACACTTTTGACTAGTATGTATGTACATATATTACATTATGTAATAATTTTAAACAGTTTAGAATTATGGCAACAACAACAAGCATTAACGAAAATTCATGGCTTGTTACTTTATCATTTTATAGTTTTTACTGTTTTTTTTTTTTTTTTGTTGGAAATTGGAAAGCAGCACGTAGGAACAGCTGAGTTTTGTTTTTTAGCTGAGAGCGCTAAAAAGATGCAGTCCACAGAAGTTGATGAACTTTGAAATTTTGATGTTGTTTATATTTTTTTATATGGCACTTTTTCCAACTTTTTTAATGCAAATCTCATCTATGACAATTGTCATTTACGAATATATACAACAAAGTCAAATGATAAGTTTACTGTGATTGTACCAGAAGATTGAATGTACAGTAAATTTACATCCCATTTTAAACAAGCGAACATATATGAACTTTGAGCGTGTCTGTCCGAAGAAATAATAACTATATAAGCCTAATATTACGGAATCATAATATTCAGATATCTGACAAAAAAAATACCAGAAAATTATTCAAATCGGCGAACATGAAAAAAAATTAATTTCGGACACTTTTCAACCTAAGTGCATATAAGTCTAATTTTGGCCGATTTTTACGTCTTAAAGGTTGGATGTTGGAACAATTAATAATATTATGTATTAACTCAAAACTTGGGATATAATTATAATTAAGAAAGTATAGTCGGTCAAGCCCTACCATATGATACCCTACATTACAGTATATAACAACAATTTTTTCGAGTGTAACCTTTTTGGCGCCCACGGGCAATCATAGAGCCGCCTGAACGAAATTATGTTATGAGGTTAAGATTGGTGTAAAAGTTCCTTGTGCCGAATATTATCTAGATATCTTCATCTACATATATGAGATGACCTACCAGTGCCCATGTTCTGTAACTCTCGCGTCGAGAAACTTTTCGATTGAAATGTGTGAAATGAAACAAAAATGCCATATATTGAAACAAACAGCTGTTTTTCTCACTAAACTGTGTCTGTAACTTTTTTTGGCGAGTACTAGCTGTCACGTAAGGAAATTACTCGCCAATTTACAGAAAAAGTGTGTCTGTAACATTTTTGTGAGAAGAGTTCCCGCTTTGAACTGTCAAATAAACTCACGAATAAAAATGGGGCGAGAAAAAATTTTAACACTAAAAAACAAATAAAAATGCAAATACAAAGAATAATAAAATTAATATTTTGTTCTTTTTTGTTTTAATTATTTTGCTTTTAACATTTTTATAAAATATATGAATGTTTTCAAAGTTCGTTTCCAAACAACAAACATTAAAGTCGCACGTTACATTATTTGGTAAAGCCGACGGTTGTATTTTCGCCGCCGTCGTTGAAAAATTTTGAATTTTAGTAAATTTTGGTCGTCGTCAACGATATGTGTTAGTGGCGTTCTCAACGTCTGCAATGTCATATCGGCTTCGAGTGCAGTGCTATGACATTTATAACGTAACAACGTAATCTCTTTTGATAGTTTTCGACATGAGTTACAGACTCACTTTTTTCTCACTTTTCGAGAAACGATGGAATATTTTGTTTCACATCTTTTCGATGCCAGAAGTTCTCACTATAGTTACAGAACATGGGTACAGGACAACATTTTGTCATAAAATAGTAGCTATCGTATGTTAATAACAATATTTATAAGAAAGTTATGGCATTAAAAGCTATTTTCGGAAGTAGTATTTGTATGGTAGCTGTGGTAAAATATGGACCGATTCTAATAAAAATTGGTAAGATGAGTTTGATTGCAATAAAATAATTGTGGACCAAATTTTATCCAAAAACCAACATAATAAGATGGCTTATGGGCACAAAGACACTATTCCGAAAAGAAGCTTATATGGGGGTTATGCGAAATTATGGACCGATTCGCTCCGTTTTCAATAGGCTTGGTTATTGCGCCAATTAGAACCTATGCACTTTATTTCATCACATTATATGCAAGCTTGGTTCTTTGCGCACAAGGTTTACATGAACAGAGAGCCAGCCAGCCAGCCTGGCGCACAACGTTAGGTCGACACAGAAAGTATTTCTGAGTCGATCGGTATTATTATTATTATTATTTCATCCAAGTTCCTAGGTGGAACATAGGGCATAATAATGTGGCGGCACTACGATAAATGTTGTCAAATGCATATGGTTTGTCTTGATAGTTTAAACGCCGAATTTTATGCGTTTACAGATGGCTTAAATGTTTACTGAATTATAGATTTGCCGGTTGAAATACATTTTAAACTTAAAAGAGCGTTTAACTTGCACTGATTTATTTACCCTTAAAGGTGGGTCTAGGACCATATTTATAGGTGTTACAAACATCAGCACAAATGCATAATACCCTCTCTACTATGGTGGCGTCGGTATACAAATTAACAATAACATTTATTTCCAAACCCCCTTAACCCAATTTGTATCAATGAAAACACTTGTCAATTAACCGACTTTTCATATAAAAATTTCCCTTTTTTTTTTGCCTACAGATATTTTTGTATCTAGTAGAAACCAATGTTAACATGCATACCAAATACTAACACAAGTGTGCATGTGCTTGTTTTAGTTTGTTGTGTATGTAAATATGTGACATAATTTCCATAAGTGGTGTATAATGGCAAAACAAATGTTTTTCTAATTGACTGCAATTAGACCTGCATTGACTTTTCCCCGTTACAAGGGGAGTTATTGTTATTTTTTTCTAGTTTTTCTTATTCACATTTTACTTCCGCATATTTTATACTTACAAATGTTCACATTTACATACTCGTAAACGTGTTAGTGCCTATTAAGCGCTCACTTGTCAATTGAACAACGAAATTTTATTGATACGAGTATTTATTGACTGATTCCTTGTTTGTTCATTTGATTGAATAATAATCATAAATGGAGTATTAAATAAATGATGAAAATGAAAACAATTATTCTTACTTTTTCTTTATCTAAATTGTTTATTGCGGAGTATTGGAAATTACGTGCCAGAGTCATTGGAGATATTTTTCTGATTAAATGTTTATGGCCATAATTATCTTGAGTCTAATTTAGTAACGAAAGATAAACAAGTTATTTATTTAAATGAAGAATGATGATAGATGACAAAGATAAATTAGGCAAAACAATACAAAATTAAAAAGGGAGACAAGTTTTTAACCTTTAAAACAGATGCTTTAATCCAAAATTTTTTTGTTATTCCAAAAAAAATCTGCATACGTTTTCGAGCGCTGGAAAATTAGAAACAATTTTATAGGAAAAGTTTTTATAAGAGTTAAAAAAAAAAAATGGAAATAATTCTGGATTTTGGTCTCAGTCTCAGTTATGGTCAAAGTTAAGATCTAATGGTGTTATTGGTACACGCAAAGAAAAAACATGGTTGTGGTAAACATATTCTAAGAGCAACATATTATGATAAGATTCACGATTGAAGTCACCATATTAAGATTATTAATGAATCATATTATGACTAAATATACTCGTAATATGACATCATAATATTTTTCCCTTAATCATATTATTATTCTGTTAATCATACTAAGTTAAAAAGTAATCAAATTATTGTCACGTTTATCATAATAAGCTAAGAAATTAATCATATTATTGTCATGTTAATCATAATAAGCTAAGAAGTAATCATATTATCATCAGGTTAATCATAATAAATTAAGAAGCAATCAAACTGTCAAAAAAATATAAAATAAATAAAAAATTTTTTGATCGATTTTTTATTTTGTGGCTTTTTATAATTTTTCTTTATGTAAATTAAATAGCGGAGTTCAATATTAGGCTTGCAAAAGAACAAATGCATACGCGGTGGCCCAGCGTATTTCCGTTTTTGAGATATTGCATAATTTTAAACGCTCTTTACATGTTTCTAAAAATGTTTGAAAAAAGATGGATCAATTCCGATTTTTTAACGTAGTGACAAAGTTTAAAAAGTGCAATACCTAGCCCATAGTTTGAACTAGAATGGTTTTTCGGCTCTCCTGAAAAATTTGTTTTAAAACATACGCGGTTGCCCATGAAAACCACAGAAATATCGTATCACTTTTATAAAATATAAAGAAATCTCTGTGTGTTTTGTTGATGGATTTTACAAATAACGACGACATTTTGCATTTACGCTATTAAATCACTAATACTGAATGAACTCCGCTAATATTTTAATTTTTTTAGTTTCTTTAAACTTATTTTTTATAGGAATTTATCTTTAAATTAATAAACCGCTCAGATATAAAATAAACGACACAGCTGATTCCAAATTATGTTAAAATGGCGCTAACATAATATTATTAGAGTAAAAATAGTTTGATTGCATCTTAAACATAATATGATAAATGTATAGAAAGTTATCATATTATGGCAATTAGATATCATGATATGATTGTGAGTAATATAATATGTTTTGAAAGTTATCAAAATTTACTGAGCTACCTAAACAAGAGCGGCAAGCGTCTATATCATGTCAAAACTTTTAATTTTCACACACTTTATACAAAACAAACCTTTAAAACCCGAATTTAACACCACCCGGCTGGAAAATCTTATTTGATAGCTCGCCTGGTCGTTTTAGTTTTTTGAAAATGTTTTGGAAATAGCATTTTCATGTTTAACAAAACGCTTGCCGCTCTTGTTTAGGTAGCTTAGTTAGTTGTTAGAAAAATAATTATTTTTTGATCAACAATTCTCAAATTTGTAATTGCGATAAACATTGATATGTTTACAGTAACTATAATATTGTTGATATTAAATAAAAATATCAATTATTTGTGTACGACAACAATATGTTGTTACATTAAACATAGTGTTGTTGCCGTAACCATGCCCAACCATATTTTTTCTCTGCGTGTAATGACAGTTTTGTTAATACTTTAGATGTTGATGAGTTCAATGACAAATGCTTACTTCCTCCAATTGACCAGAACGACAGAGGGCTTAATGCATTGTATGACAACAGTGGTTTTACATTTAGAAACGTTGATGCATTAGAAGTTTTTGTGGCGATGTCAGGCATTAAAACAAATGCTGTTAGGCCTGATAGTATTCCAATAAAATTTTTAAAAATTATATTTCCCATAATTTTTCAGCAATTTACCTATCTAATAAACTCTATAAATTATGGAAAATTGGTCGTGTTATACCAATACCGAAAATAAAATATCCTGTAGAAAATTCGGGCTTTCGGTCAATAAGTATATTGAATGCCAGTTCTAAAGTACTAGAAGTCTTAATGAGAGAACAAATGCTGGAATATATAAGTGGTCGAAATTTGATAAACCCATTTCAATCTGGTTTTAGAAGTGGTTACAACATTACGGGCTTAGTACTGGATATTTCTGAGAATATACGTGCTAACATAGACCAGTCCTTGAATTCATTGTTAATTTTCCTAGATGTTAGTAAAGCATTTGACTCAATAAGTCACAGACTTTTATGTGTCAAACTTCAAAATAACTTTAACTTTGAGTCGTCTTCATGTCGTTTAGTGTGGTCATTTCTTAATGGCAGACTTCAATATGTTGAGTTGGATTATTCTTGTCAAATCAATTTTATAATATCGAGAATAATTTTTACTTTAAAAAAACTTTATTGCGTGGGATTATACCTTCCAATACAGATAAAGAAAAGACTGGCATTGTCTTTGTGCCTTCCTTTGTTTCTTTATGGGCTGGAGGTTTTTTCGGGAAATTCCCAACATAATTTTACGAAACTTAAGATTGTTTTAATAGTGTAGTTAGATTTATTTGTCGCCTAGGGTATAGAGAACCAGTGTTCAAAAATAAACAGTACATTATTAAGCGTGCGGCTCACACACCGAAGAACGATATCTATTTTTTTAGTGTTTGTGTAAACATACACAAACCTTAATACCGTTCGTAACTATTTTCAAGAAAGAACCGAACATTATATAATGTTCGGTTCTTCGTTAAAAAACAGAACAATTGTAGTGATACTGTAGAAAAACATTATATTTTAATGTTCTATAATGTTTTTTTCGTGTGTGTATTTTGTTTTTGTAAAAAATGTTTGGTTTTTTTTTTATCAGCAAAAAGCGACGAACATTAACGAGCCGAACCGAACACATTGAAGTTCGTGGATTTTCAAAAAAAAACCGAACGGAATTTAATGTTCTCATCATTTGTTGAGTATGATGAAAACAGCATTATTTTTGTGTTCGAAAGATGACAAACAGGGAAACGTTATTTTTTTTTAATGAATTTCTACACAAACACTATTAGCGTTTGTGTTCTCCACAAATCTACCGAACCGAACATTAAAGAACGATATTTAGTGTTTATTTTCGAACACTGTAGAGAACACATATCTGGTCATGTGCTTAACATATTAGGTTCTGATTTTCACAGTTTTATTAATTTACGTTTAATGCTTCAATTTTATAAAATAGTAAAGTAAGGCACACCTTCATATCTTTTTGAAAGGTATAGTTTTGGTAGATCTTCTAGAACCAATAGTCTTATTTGTCCAAATCATTCTACATTGTATATAACAAGGTCCTTTCTAGTTAGGATTGCAAGGATATGGAACAACTGTCTTCCAAATAATGAGAGGAGGTTTACTAAATCTATTAAGGAATTTATGAAGGCCGTAAAGCAATATTTGTAACTTTTTTATTAGCTGTTAATAATATAACAAAGTGTTGTTAATTATACAAACCATTTATAACATATGATTTAACTTAACTTCAATAGTTGTGCAAAAGGGGGGAAATATATCGACCCCTAACCGCGAAAATAATGTAAGCGCCAAAAATCAAATTTTGCAGGAGAGAGCTTTTTTTGTTTTATTTCATATTAATTTTGTATGAAATTTGTCGCTTACACTAAAATTGTTTTTGCTATAAAATCGTAACGGTACATTATGTGACCATGATATTTTAGGAGATGATGCAAGTGTTGCCAATAAAGTCATTTATTAAAAAAAAACGAAAATTGAAAATCATGTCGCTTACGTTATTTTCGCTGTTAGGGCTCGATATGAATACTGGAAGTTGTGATTTAAGAATTAGTATAATTATTTTTTTTAATGACTTTATTATATAAAATTTCTAATGTATAGTCATAGAATATTTCTAGATTTATTAGGCCTTATAGACTTGTAATCAATTTGAATATTTTAAATAAATAAATAAAATTTCAGGTGGCAATAAAGAACTTGCATTCGAGTTTTAATATTGGATTTGGGGTCTATAGACACAACGGGCGGGCCCCCATAGGTTTCATAAGTAGGATACTTCGGGTATTACAAAAATCAGATCTAATCAGACTAACCGTTAACAAAATCAAGAAACATTCATATTTTTTCAAAATCTCTGACTATGCCGATGGCCATTTTCACCAAGTTCGGTTAAAACTAACTTTCAATTAAAGTTCCGGTTACCAATATGTTTTGACAGATATAACCGATAGTTAATTATAACCGAACTTGGTGAAAATGGCCGTTAGTTTATTAGAATAGTATATTTCTTTTAGTTAGCATTTCAAATAAATAATTTTTGTTTATAAATTAAGAAAATGATTTAAGAATTAAACATGGCAATGACGGAACTGAGAAAGATGAATGCTTAATGGAACTTGCCAACATATTGCAAAAAGACATTACAATGTTTTTTCATACAAAATATATTTCCTTTCAGCAATACATTCTTTAAATACAGGAGAAAAATAGAAACTAAGGAGTTCTAAAATAAATTTTTTTGCAGAATGTTCAGTTCTGAGCTTTGCCAGGATGAGTCAGATGATGACAACAGAAGAAACTCTCGATAGTAACACAAACAATCTTTACACAGATTAAACCGAAGCAATTAGAAGTGTTAAAGAATTAAAACAGGACTCTAGTTGCATAATGGAAGATTTTAATTGTTTAGAGAAATCCAGAAAAAGAACTGAAAAATTAGATATTCTGTATTTTGGGTTGCATTCGATTTCCTTAACATCTATGCAAAGCGAAAGATTCATTTCCAAGTCAAGTTTTATCAAAACTTAAGGAAAAAATCGCTTAAATCCTACACGCAGAGAAAAAATATGGTTGGGCATGGTTAAGGCAGCTGGACTATTTTTATTGTAACAATATAATGTTGTCGTATACAAAAAATTTTTACTTTTATTTAATATCAACAATATTATAGTTACTGTAAACATTTCAATATTTAATGCAATTATAAATTTGAGTATTGTTGACCGAAAAATAATCATTTTCTAACAACTAAATAATGATAACTTTGAAAACATATTATATTACTCATAACCATTTCATGATAACTTTCTATACGTGTAATCATAGCATACTTAAGATGCAATCAAAATATCTTTACTCTAATGTAAAGTGCCACAAAATAAAAAATTACTATTAAGATTTTTGTATGACGTGCTTAATTCCCAATTTTCATATTTGATAAATACACTGAAATTTATTGTTGAGGGAAAGCTAGCTTCTATGCGCATTTCACTGGTTGCTTAGGTCAGATCATCAGGAAACCTTTTCCAAAAATTTTAGAAAAGCTAAAGATATTATACAAATAAAACCCTAAAGCGAATAAGAATTTCAAACACTCAAAGTCTTACTTGTAACAATATCAAAGCTTAAGCAAAACACCAACAATAAACAGTGAGTTTATCTTTTCTTACATCCCCCTACAATTGGTTGGGTTCTTTCCGACTCGAATTGTAGTTGTAAGTGGGTAAAAAGAAAAAACAAAATTAAAAAACAAATTGTTTCATTCTATTGTCTAATTTTTTATTGATGTGTCAGCACCACTGTATCATTATATGAAAATAATATGATTACTTCTTAGCTTATTATGATTGACATGGCAATAATATGATTATTTCTTAAATTATTTAGTATTGTGGTTATTTTGTTGAACTATTTATGGTTTTTAATCCAAATTTTTAATATTTTTAATTAGGCTTAAGTTCATGAAATTTAATTTTTCATTAAATTATTTTTTATGAAGAAAGGAATTTTACAACATGAAAATCAATTAAAATTGTTATTGATAATCTTTCATTCTTGACGTGGCTGGGGCTCGAACCCCGGCCGGCAGGTTACCATGACATGTTTCGATTGCAACCACTCAATCCCCTCAGATGGATTTGCCGTCTTACACTCGCAGCCATCGACGGCTGCTGACGTCAATAGTCAAACATCAATCCTTAAACCAAATTGTATTCTAACATTTGGTAGATCGAAATTTGCTTTCCTGAATGATTATCCATTTTAATCGATTTTACATGTTTTTTTCCTTACTTCTGTTTTTTCGTACTTTTGTCAAGAATTTTTCTTGAAGTTCAAGTACATTTTTTTGTTTTTTCATTTTGTCTTTTTCTTTTCTGTTGACCTTTTTGCAGCACAACTTGAAGGACAAATGTACACATAGAGCTCGTGCCTTAGCTTTAACAATAATTAGTATTGTGGTTATTTTGTTAAACATTATGATTAACATGATAATAATATGATTACTTCTTAACTTATTATGATTAACATGATAATAATATGATTACTTCTTAACTTATTATAATCAATAATTATCGTAATATGGTGACTACAATCATGAATCTAATCATAATATATTGCTCTTAGAATATGTTTACCACAATCATGTTTTTTCTTTGCGTGTGAACATTTAAACAAAATGGTTTTTCTAAAAGATTATTTTATAAAATTTCATTAAACTGAATTTTTTTATAACCCAATCAAACAGATTTTTATTTTTGAGAATTATTTTGCATAAAAGCATTTGAAAGCCAACAGCTGTGTAGGTCAAACGGGGGGAAAAAGTGGTGTGACACAACTTGATTGGTCTAAATTTGGCTGTAACCAAATAAATGATGAAATACACACACTTTTGGCTGAATAAATAAACACATAATATGTATTAATTCAAAAATATGTATGTATTACATATTTATGAATAATTTTTTTGTTTGCTCGTTTTATATAATAATAAATTATTTATGCATATTTACTTCATGAAATCACCAAAACCTCTGTTAATTAATCGATCGATTAACTGATAGAAGCAAAAGCCCGCTTAAATATATCCCCTACTAAAATCGTATTAATAATAATATAAAAAACTTGAAATTTTTTTTTTATTTTTGTTTTTTTTTTTATTTTATTTATTCAAACTTTATTTATACATTTAAACAAAAATATAATGAATCGCCTCAGCGTCATTTGGACATTTATTATACTGAAAAAGCACATAAGACATTATTTTATTTGTATTAATAAATTTTAGTAGCCATAAACCAAATATAAGACAAATCTTGAATTACGAAACACTCAAATTATCGATAAATTTTTTTCATAATTATTTAATGGAACTTCATATTGAGCCCCATTTGCGACTATATCGTTAGCGACAAAAGGCAAATTTTACAGGAGAAGGGTTTTTATTATTTTTTTCTTAAGCTTTATTAGGAGTTGGATTCAACGGTATAAATTCAAAGTCTAAAAATGTGCTCGCCTTTGTAACGAGTAGGTATAAACTATTTGCAAGAAAAACTCAAAATTGCCGCTTGCGTTATAATCGCTAATAGGGCTCGATATATAAAATATGTGCTAACAATAATTAATCAAATCTTATTCTAATGGCCAATTTCACCAATTATATTAAATATCTATTCTTATTTAAATATAGTTTTTCATATAATTTTATTTTTATTTTTATTTGATATATATTTTTTATATAGTTGTGGTTGTAGGGACTCCCATACTTTTAAAATCCCATTTTAAATTTAAACGATCGTTTTACTCAATACTTTGTGTTACACCAATGTTAATTGTAAAGCAACCATGTAACATACTACTTGTAAACTGCCTTTATTTAAGAATGACATTTTTATTTTTGTATATATGTATATGTATATTTTTTAATTAATAAAATGGAGTAGTGAAGAAACACGTTTCATAACCTCTACATGGTAAACATATCCCAGGCAGAAATTACGACTATTTTAAATATTATGTATCGCCACAACCCTGTAAATACAAAATTGTGACTCTACCAAAAATATGATACCATCACAACACTGCCCAGTAAAATAAATTTTAGTTTTTTGAAGCACTACAAAAAAAAGCGCATAGCCAAGCGCTTCAATAAGAAGCTCTTATTAAGCAGTAAATGATAAAGAATAAACTATACAAAAAAGCTGCTATTTTAATGCTGACAACGAAGAAAATGCCTTAAATGGCAGCACTGGCCGGAACTGGAGGCCCAACAAATTCTATCGATGTTCGATAGCCAGCGAAATTTTTTTTTGAATGCAACTCATAACACGGGTAATAACTAGAGTTGTCAAGCGATTAAGAATAATTCGATTAATCGATTAAACAAAACAAACTCTTGTCCGAATAATTTTAAAACCACGGTTTTCGAATAACGAATAAATCGATTAATTAATGTCGATTTATCGAACAATTTTTTTTTATTAAAAAAATAAATTAAACAAAAGCTTAGAATTTGATTTATTCTCATACGTTTTTAGTGATTTTATACAAAATGGAGGAAAGTGAAAAAATATTGTTCTCATAGCCCTGGTTGTAATAAATCTCAATGTTAAGTAAGCAAAGACCGTGTTGAATACACTGTGTATTTCAAAAATGTATTTTATGTTCTTATTAAACAAATCATAGCAAACAATGGAGTAGGTGAGTTGCAAAACTCGTTCGCCACAAAATTAAAAATATAAGTTCATTCTAACAGTTCTTTTGGCGCTTTATGAGAAGAAATAGACTAATTGTATTAATGCATGTCCTCTTCCATGTTCTTAGCACGGACATGCAATCAGAATATTTCGTGTAATAAAGCGCCAAAAGAACTGTAAGAATCATTTGCCATCTCGTATTTTTAATTTTGCAACGAACGAGTTTTGCAACTCACCTTCTGAATTGTATAAACTGTATTATTTAGAAATCAAACGTCAAAAAATTTTCAAGAAAGGGGATTTTTCAATTTCGGGTGAAAAATTAAGAAATAAACAAAAAGCTTTAAAATGAAGAATTGATTTATATAAATCATATATTGAAAGTAGGAAATGTTGTTATTGTTTTATAATAAAATTTTTTTAAATTATATACATATGTATATCTTTTGTATTTGCGTAAGTATCACAATATTACACGCAAAGAAAAAACATGGTTTTGGTAAACATATTCTAAGAGCAACATATTATGATAAGATTCATGATTGTAGTCACCATATTAAGGTTATTATTGAATCATATTATGGCTTAATATATTCGTAATATTACATCATAATATTTTTCCCTTAATCATATAATTATTCTGTTAATCATACTAAGTTAAGAAGTAATCAAATTATTGCCATGTTAATCATAATAAGCTAAGAAATTAATCATATTATTGTCATGTTAATCATAATAAGCTAAGAAGTAATCATATTATCATCATGTTAATCATAATAAATTTAGAAGCAATCATATTATGATACAGGTCCTATAATAACTGTCATAACAATACAAAATAAATTAAAATTTGTATGTATCGATTTTTTATTTTATACAATTTTTCTTGATATAAATAAAATAGCGGAGTTCAATATTTTCAATATCGTAACACTTTGATAAAATAAAACAAAATCTCTGCGTGTTTTGTTGTTGGATTTTACTCCGATATTTTAAAAATAAAACGAAATCTCTGTGTGTTTTGTTGTTGGATTTTACTACGATATTTTGCACTATTGCATCACTAATACTGAACTCCGCTAATATTTTAATAATTTTAATTTCTTTAAATTTATTATTTTTTATGGTAATTTATCTTGTTTAACCGCTCACATATAAAACAAACGACACGACTGATTCAAAATTATTTTACAAATGGCGCTAGCATAATATTATTAGAGTAAAAATAAATTGATTGCATCTTTAACATAATATGATAAATGTATAGCAAGTCATCATGTCATGGCTATTAGATATCATGATATGGTTGTGAGTAATATAATATGTTTTGAAAGTTATCATAATTTAGTTGTTAGAAAAATAATTATTTTTCGGTCAACAATACTCAAATTTATAATTGCGATAAACATTTATATGTTTACAGTAATTATAATATTGTTGATATTAAATAAAAATAACAATTTTTTGGGTACGACAACAATATATTGTTACAATAAACATAGTGTTGTTGACGTAACCATGCCCAACAATATTTTTTCTCTGCGTGTACTATTAAATACGATGTAGTGGAAGATAATCAAACGACATCAAGAAACGCCGAACTTGGTCCAATGGAAAACACATTAAGAAACAGAAGTTTGGCTGAAGATGGTAGGTCTGCCAACGCCTTTCGACAATACAGAGTAATATCGGATTACAGGCGCAGATTCAGGGGGTGAATAAGGAAATTCCACCCCCCTAAATTATAAAAATATGTTTTGTTTATTTCGATAATACAAGAATTCCCAATAATAACAATATTTTTCTTAAATGTACAAAATTTTTGAAAATCCCAGCAAGATTTTTTTTTATACCCACACCACAATAGTGGAGAGGGTATTATGCATTTGTGCTGATGTGTGTAACGCCTTAAAATATTGGTCCTAGACCCAACATAAAGTATACCGATCGACTCAGAATCACTTTCTGAGTCGAACTAACGATGTCCGTCCGGCTGGCTGGCAGGCTGTCCATTAGGGTGGGTCGAAAAGAAAAGTTGTGCCAGTCACCCCCTAGAATGAAAGATATGTCAATGAAGTTTCTAAGACAGGAAAAATTTTTTTTTTTGCCACGCCCCAAAATACAGAACTTTTGGTAATTTATATGTAGCGCTGCCATTTAAAGTCCGATCTCATCATATCGCATATCGTTGTTCATGGCTTGATATTGGCTTAATTTTTGTCTTGGGTGACTTTTCAATCCGACCTGAAATTCTTGGCGCCACTTATGCCATCTTGGATACTTCCCCCAAATGTCCAATTTTTTGACGGTCCAAGAAAGTCCTTATAAAACTACGTATGTATAGATTTTAATATGCTCACTTTTATGCCACGCCTCCAAATTAAGCCCCTTTTTTCTTTTTCACATACATACTACATTAAACCAAGTAGAAGCCAATACAAACCCAAAAAAATACGAAAATAAAGGCACATTCTAGTCATTAACAATGATGTACGATACGATGAGATTGGACTTTAAATGACGATGCTGTATATATAAAACAAAAAGGGCAGTAATTTAGGGCGTGGCAAAAAATTTTTTCAAATTTTTTATTCTAGGGCGTGACTGATGAAAATTTTTTTGGGTTTGTATTGGCTTCTACTTGGTTTAATGTAGTATGTATGTGAAAAAGAAAAAAGGGGCTTAATTTGGAGGCGTGGCATAAAAGTGAGCATATTAAAATCTATACATACGTAGTTTTATAAGGACTTTCTAGGACCGTCAAAAAAATTGGACATTTGGGGGAAGGATCCAAGATGGCATAAGTGGCGCCAAGAATTTCAGGTCGGATTGAAAAGTCACCAAAGACAAAAATTAAGCCAATATCAAGCCATGAACAACGATATGCGATATGATGGGATCGGACTTTAAATGGCAGCGCTACATATAAAAAAGTGCTGTATTTTAGGGCGTGGCAAAAAAAAATTTATTCCTGTTTTAGAAACTTCATTGACATATCTTTCATTCTAGGGGGTGACTGGCACAACTTTTTTTTTTTTGTATGGAGGTCGACCCGGTCTACTGTCCATGTAACCTTGTGCGCAAAGTACAGGTCGCAATTTTGGAGACAATTTGATCAAATTTGGGACATTGGTTCTAATTGGTACAAGATCCAAGCCCATTGAAAATGGGCCAAATCGTAAGACCACGAGGGAATATAGGGGGAAATTTTTTCCTCTCAGAAACTATCAAACCGATTTGAATGAAATTTTAAACATAGATACACCATATCTTTGTGGACACAAAAGAGATGCATTATTTTAAAAATAGGACCACGAGGGGTGATGGGGCAATTTCTGCCTCTCAAACCGATTTTAAGGAAATTTAAACCATAGATAGATCCATATCTATATGGACACATTAGCTATACAGTTTTTCAAAAATAGGACCAAAAGGGGAGGTAGGGGGCAATTTCTGCCTCTCACAAACTTTTAAACCGATTTTAATGACTTTTATAAACATTAATAAATACATATTTATATGGACATATAAGCATGATGTGTTTTTTAATACTGTGGTGTAGAGTATCATATGGTCGGGCTTGACCGACTATACTTTCTTACTTGTTTTTTTTTTTATTGAATCTCTAACGAAATTTTCAATAAGTATCCAAATCTTAATCCTTATAGTTATTTATTACACAGAAAAAAATTTTTGCGCCAGTAAAATAATTTATCAAAAATAAAATCAGTTTTAATCAAATATTTAATCAGGTGAATTAAACTTTTAATCAAGTGTATTAAATGTTAAATTTACAATATTTCAATTAAATGTTTAATTCACTTGATTAAATGTTTTATTAACCTGATTAAATATTAAATTAAAACTGATTTTATTTTTGATTAATTCTTTTACTGGCGCAAAAATTTTTTCTGTGTAGATATTTCCAATGAAACATTTAGTTTACTGTATTCAAATACTTATTATTCTACATTCAACCCCAGCAGGTGCCATCTATATCCAAAGACTAAACGTTTGACTTGATAATGCGTGCGGTTGAACTATTAATAAGCCTTATGATAAGCAATATTTCTGTATGTATGTGTTATATGAATCAAAACTCTATTCGATAATTTTTGACGAAAGTACGGATTTGTCGGGGAATAGCCAGATTTCCTTTTCTTTAAGATACTTTAATATACAACAAAAAGTTGTCAGGGCTCTATTGTAAACGCATTTGAAGAGGCTGCAAAGGATATTGATGACGTTGATGTGTCAAAAAATGCGAAGGCACTGTCATCAATAGTTCTTAAAGCTTTGACAAATTTTGGTCTTGACCTAAAAAATTGTGTAGGAGATGGAACAGATGGGTGTCCTCTGATGTCAGCAGAAAATGGAGCTGTTGAAAAACTCTGGAAACCGAGAAAAATGCGAAACAAACGCCTTGCTATTCCCATAAAGCAAACAACTCAATTTCTTAAAGCAATAAAGTGCCCTTAATACAAAAAGTTGTATCATTTATTAAAGAAACACTAAATTTTCTTAAATATAATCATCCCAAGCGAAACGCAGTTTGAGCAAAGTATTTGGGAGCCAAACCCTCTACATTATGCGAGACAAGATGGGTGGACCGTCACAACTCAATTTTACACTTTGCAACAAGTGTACATCATATAGTAGAAGCTTTGGAAAAAATATCTGAGTGGAAAGGTAGTATCTCTACCTTTATATTAAGGAACTCACTTAGTACTTTTGAATTTATTTGCGGAACATACATATTATGTGTGACACTTTTTGTAACACAGCCGCTTAGTATCATTTTACAAAAGCACGATATACATCTTCAAGAAGGATCAAGCCTTAATAAAACTTTAACCATGTGCCTTGAAGAGAAAAGAAATAAAGCCGAACAACAATTTAAATCGATTTTTGAAAAAGTTACAGTTATTTGCGTTCAAATCGAAGTTCCAATCGAAATAATCACATCCAAAATGTTTTAGATTACTACCGAGTTGTAGGTTTCAGTCCTCTTAATAAATTTATTTTAGAAGATTTCAAAACACCTTTCCCAATAGATATTCTAAATGTATTGAACATGTCTAAACTTCTACCTCAAAGTGTAATCAAGTCATATACAGCTACAAAACGTTTAAAACCACAACTAGCTGATGAGCTGATTATATATGATAAAAGAGATCAACACCTACTTACATCTAAACTTAAGCCTGATCTATCAGATAACGTTGTAGATGCTTAAATAAACTGTGATGAACACATCTACCCAAATATTTCAAATTTTCGTTTCAATGCTCGTCAGTAATGCTACGAGCAGGGGGTCATTTCCTACCCTTCGTCGAATAAAAATATAGCTCAGATCAACAATTTTATTAAACCTTTTTGTTGAATTTTTTTTTAATATAATATACACATTAGGGTAGTACTTTCTGCAGTTTTTGCGAATATCAAATCCCTCATCGCATAGCCATGAAGAAATATTAAGAAATGATGTATTACTTTTTCGCGATCGTGAAAAAAGTTTCCGCACCAAATGCGATAAAGTTTTGAATTAAAATTTTTCTCCTTAGTATAAAAAAATTAACATTTAATAAAAAAAATTTAAGTATTTTCAATAATTTCATGAATATAACAAGATCTTACCATTTGTACGAAAGAAGGGCGCAACACTAAATGATGGATGATAGATAGCAAATGATAGATGTTGTGTTAGATGAGTTGTTTGGCAGATATTATATGAAACCGTCATAATTTTCAGCAGCGGAACGAGCTATTAAAGTTGCACAAGATTTTTTTCCATTATGAAAATCAACTATCACTTTAAACTTATTAATTAAACCCAAATTTATTTCATTAAACCCAAAATTATTTTTTATATTTAAAATACATAGCATATATAAACAATAAATGTACCATATATATATATATATATAGTTTATGGAAATTAAAAAAAAAAAAAATTATCGATCCTAAATTGCCCGTGGGGGATGAAGAAATTTTGTCCACAAAAAGTCATTACATTAATTGTTTTTAATAAACTTTTAAAAACAAATATTTTACTTTTTTGTATCATACAAAATTGCCCCCCTTAGGCTCAAGCTGGATCCGCGCCTGTCGGATTATTAAGGAATTAAAATTGTTGTTGATAATCTTTCATTCGAAAAAACAGAAGTAAAGGAAAAAACATGTAAAATCAATTAAAATGGATAATCATTCAGGAAAAGCAAATTTCGATCTACCAAATGTTAAAGTACAATTTGATTTAAGGATTGATGTTTGACTAGTGACGTCAGCAGTCGTCGATGGCTGCGAGTGTAAGACGGCAAATCCATCTGAGGAGATCGAGTGGTTGCGATCGAAACATGTCATGGTAACCTGCCGGCCAGGGTTCGAGCCCGAGCCACGTCAAGAATGAAAGATTATCAATAACAATTTTAATTAATTTTCATGTTGTAAAATTCCTTTCTTCACAAAAATAATTTAATGAAAATTAAATTTCATGAACTTAAGCCTAATTAAAAATATTAAAAATTTGGATTAAAAATAATATTTTTATTCCTTATCGTTTGATCGAACGAACAAGAACGTTTTAAGTTACAAAATAATTTTTTTTTCAGGAGAGCAAAAAAACGTTTTCAACAGGCAAGATTTTTAATTTTTTATGTTTTTTTTTTTTTAGATTATTAAAAATAATGATAATAAAAATTTTTATGCAAAATATCAACAAATTTAAAACTTAAATTACATGCAAATTTACAGTTTATAACTTTTTTTTTTTTTGTGGAAAAACGTTTCATATCCACAATCACGATGTCATTTAAAACGTTTTTCCACTACGCAAAGCATCATGACTGGTGGCCTTTAAAGCGTTATACCACGTTTAAAACCAATTTCTTTGTATCATTTTTAAGTAACTTACAAGGTTCTTCCACTAGCTGACTCTTTGTACGTCCTTTTTAAAGGCTTTAAGGTGCATAATTTTAGGTGACTTGAGGTTTAAACAGTGTACGAGAGTAATGTTAACGGTTATCTGCAAAAAAAAGTTTTTGAAAAAGTGTCTTTTACAACGTTATTCGCGGCTGTGCTTCAATTATTTAAATTATTCGACCAAAGTTGAAAGGTTAATAATTGACAACTATAGTAATAACACAGGCTTGTAAAAGTCGAAACGCTGGGTAAGTTGCGCAGAATCCGATTCTGTACTTAGAATTTCTACATCAGGTTTTCACGATATCTATTCTTAAAGCGTAAAAAAACTGTTTTCGCCATATTCGGGACGTTATAACTGCGCAAACTAATCTTAACTTATAAAATTTGATATATCGTCTTAAAGTCTGACCAATTACCTTATGACTTTTGTTATATCTTGTTCCTTCTATGAGATATCCTAACTTAAAAATAAGAAAACTCCCATTTTTGCTACATAACTATTTTTTTAAACCATTTTTCACATATTCTTTAAGATTGCTTGTGATAGAGCAATTCTGGGTACAGTTTGGGATTCAGCGCAACTCAAACCTTTAGAAAAGTATATTCTGGTCCATGGGTAAAAAAATTGTTGGTCTGTGTAATCTTTAGAATTTTTTAATAGAGTCTATATAAATTGACTTTTATTCGACCTTTATAAAATTTATTATTATTATTATTTTATTAAGCTTGAGGTCTCTTTTTTTATAAAAAAATATTAAATTTATTGAACCAATATTTCGGCACTCCGTTGTGTGCCTTCTTCAGGGTTTTTTTTTTTTTTTCTTTAATTTAATTTAATTTAATTAAAGAAAAAAACCCTGAAGAAGGCACACAACGGAGTGCCGAAATATTGGTTCAATAAATTTAATATTTTTTTATAAAAAAAAGAGACCTCAAGCTTAATAAAATAATAATAATAATTAATAGAGTCTATATTTCGAATCCGAGATAGTAGGCATACATAAGCTTAATGAATTATTTTCTTATTTAAAAGATTGAAACGAACGTCATGAAAGCGTTGCCAGAAAAGTTCTTTTAAAAATACCTACGCGATCCATAAAAAAGTCCGCGTTTTTCCCAATATTTCAAATGCATGAATCTCCACAGCTAAAAAAGTACTCCTGCTAAAGCCCTTATGACACAACATTTTTTATTCATTAATTGATATCTGTGGCATTTTGACAAAACATCTTAACTCGAATTTAAAAAGTTGAAAAAAATGTTGTTAATCATGCGAATTTTCATTCAAAAAACATTTTTGTTAAAGTTTTTAAAATTTTGTATTATAAACGAAATTTTTCTTTAATTTTGATTTATTTTATTATTTAATAAAAATGATTTTTTCACCGAGTTTTTTTAAAAAACTTTTTTGCTATCTTATCTCGACTTAAGATGTTTTGTCAAAATGCCACAGATATAGAATTGATAGAAAGAAACAGTAAATGCTAGAAAGAGCAAACTATAAAAAATGTAAACAAAGTTTTATTGTTTTTTTTTCTCTTGTTATGGTTTTGTTTCAGGGATGGCGTTGAGAATTTTTTAAATTCTATCAACAACTTTTAAAAATTGTACTTTTTTACCCTAATTGTACTAAAAGATTTTTTTAATTGATATTAATTTTATTTATGTTCTTAAAAAATACCACAAAAATGAATTATAGATCTTAGTTTAAAAAGATCAACAAAAAAGTACAATTGAAACAACTAAGCCATCCCTGTTCTGTTAATTTTATTAAATGTTGCTAACTTTTTGTTTATGAGAAACCTAAAAACTAAAAGCGGTCAATCGCTGAATTTGCCCATAAACCGCTGATTCAGCAACACTTTTAATATTTCAAGCTTGAAATGTCAATTTTAAGTTGAACAATTTAACAATTTTTTTGACATAACTTCATTTTTTATCGATAACTTTAGTAAAATTTTTGACAGTTTGCCATTTATCTTAATACAGCTGAACCCTTTGCACTTGGTAAATTTTTCTATTACTTTATATTTGCACTGTTCACCAAAACTTGAACAGTGCATTAAAAATGTAGTGTCAAAAGGGCTTAACAATCTTTATGTAGTTGATAGTCAGAATTCATTTATTTTTAAATTAAAAAAGGTATGAACAATTTTCTTAAACTAAAAATGGCCATTCACAAAACAACTACATACATGCGTACTTAAGAAACTTGTCTGAAATAAAACTTCAGCATTAAAAAAAGTTCAACTGCTTGGCTTTAATTTTAGCCAAAATTTATAGTTTGGCAACATCTGTGGTTTATTTTCGGTCTTTTTTTCATTTTTGCTTTCAGTTTATTTTTATTAACTTTTTACATTTACGACTTGCTGACTCGCAACAACTTAAATGTGGCACAAAACCGTAAAAGAAGAAACCAAATGCGAAAATCATGAAAATTATATTTTCGTTTAAGGGCTGGTTTCAATTTCAGTTTCAATTTGCGTTGCAATTTCCATTACAATTGTTTTTCTTTTTATTATTTTTTATTCTGATTTCAGCTTGTACTCGTATCGTACTGAACAATGACTTAAACCACAGACTGTGTCCAATTAAATTATTCAAGCGTTTATGGAAGATAAAGAAACATTCATTCGTATTCAAAATAGTATAGAATTAAACAAATTTGCAAGCTTGTTGTTAATTTTTGTTGTTTTGGTTTTAAATTGCAAACAACAGCAGCAATCAGATACTACAATTTACTGCACCTTTTTTGTTGTTGTTGTTTAATTTTACTTCCCTGTAAAAATGTTTTACATGGCTGCAAATTGTTTAAAGTCAATTTAAATTAAAAGCTTTACATTGAGGCTCTTTAATTATGCACCTTTAAAATCTTAATCGTATTTTATGCTTTACCAGTTTCTAGTGGGATTTCTTCGTTCTTTTATTTCATAAACTAAAACGTTTTGAATAAAGGGACGGACCGGGTAATTCATAGTTATGAAACCTCAGACTGTAGAATTTGTGCCTTTTTTCACTTAAAAAGTTTATTAGGTGTATAATTTAAAATTGCGGGATTCACGAAAGATGATGTATTATTTACAAATGGCTGGGGTCTTTAAAGCTTGCATTTTGGAGGGTTCGCATCTGACATTGAAAGAAAGAATGTTAACAATAAAGTTCTTAATTTTTGATATTCTTTAATTAGGCTTGAGTTCATCAAATTTAATTTTCATTAAATTATTTGCACTGAGGGAAGGAATTTTACAACTTGGAATTTTTATTAAAATTTATTGATAATTTTTCTTGGCTGAGCTGGGATTTGAACCCGGGTTGATCTTTACATGGTTCAAGAAACACAACTTTCTATCGTCAGAAGATCTTTGTGTTCTACCCACTGCACCACTGCGGTGCCCGTTAGCCAACAGTCAAAAATCAATATTTAACCATTAGTACTGGTGGTTCGAAATTTGCTGTTATTACCACTTAAATTTCAAATTACAAGTTGCCTCCTTTTTGCTCTGTTTTTTCGTATTCTTTCTGTCAAGACTTTGTCTTGAAAACCTGAGTACATTTGTTTACTATGTTTTTTGTCCACTTTCGTCAACATTTTCATTTGTACAAATTAAAGTACAAATGTAAACATTAGAGCCATAGCCATTTCTAAGAACAATTTTGATTTTTAGTTGAACTGTTAATTTTTAATTTTTGATATTCTTTAATTAGGCTTGAGTTCATCAAATTTAGTTTTCATTAAATTATTTTCCCTGAGGGAAGGAATTTTACAAATTGGAATTTTTATTAAAATTTATTGATAATTTTTCTTGGCTGAGCTGTACAAACAAAATGTCGACGAAAGTGGACAAAAAAACATAGTAAACAAATGTACTCAGGTTTTCAAGACAAAGTCTTGACAGAAAGAATACGAAAAAACAGAGGAAAAAGGAGGCAACATGTAATTTGAAATTTAAGTGATAATAACAGCAAATTTCGAACCACCAGTACTACTGGTTAAAGATTGATGTTTGACTGTTGGCTAACGGGCACCGCAGTGGTGCAGTGGGTAGAACACAAAGATCTTCTGACGATAGAAAGTGGTGTTTCTTGAAACATGTAAAGATCAACACGGGTTCAAATCCCAGCTCAGCCAAGAAAAATTATCAATAAATTTTAATAAAAATTCCAAGTTGTAAAATTCCTTCCCTCAGTGAAAATAATTTAATGAAAATTAAATTTGATGAACTCAAGCCTAATTAAAGAATATCAAAAATTAAAAATTAACAGTTCAACTAAAAATCAAAAATTGTTCTAATAAAGTTCTTTTTTTTTTATTTTGATGCAAAAAATGTTGAATTTTGTCATGATCGGTAAGTTTTACTTTACTTTATCGATTTCAATAAAAAGTGCAGCTGAAGCTCATCAAATGCGCAGCGAAGCTTGGCGAAATTATTATCCATCAATTTTAATGTTTACAGCTGTACATAAGTGGTTATTTTAACACGGAAGATTAAGACCGGACAGGTCAGATAACAAATGTTGCTTATGTATGGCGAATTGTAACCAAACTCTATACATGTACATAAGTCCATCTTCATACAAATGTTAAAGACGTTAAAAGACGATTTTGCATGTCCAAAATGCTGCTTGATAATAAAGTTAAGCTTTGTTCACAATCAGAGCAACAATTTCGTTTTTTCTTATTTCTTCCCAAAGTATTTCACAAACTTTCCTTTAATTTTTTAAACAAAAATTTAACTAAAGTATTTTTAAAAAGTTGAATCAACTTCTACTTCTGCAACGATTTGTATGAAATTGTTTCTGATATTTAAAATAATTTTATTAAGTTTTGAATGAAAATTTTAACAAAATGTGCCAACAAATAATAATAAATACGTAAATATCGGTGTGGGCAAAATTTGCAAACGGTTTCTTTATTTAAAATGTGTGTGGTCGCGAAAAAAAACTGTTGCTCTATTGTGAACACCAGTGAAAATGTTGCTGCCTCTTGTGGACCAAGCTTTATTGTTGCAACGTATTATTACTTGCTGTATAAATTAGATTTATCAAGACAACACCGAATAACTATGGCTCCAAGGTAATGCGGCCTGTAAATGCGTCCCACATGTAATCAGTTCGAACCAAGAATTTGCCGAAAAACTACCAAATAACGCGATCAGACATGCAAGGTCAGCTAAAAACTTTTTTCTCCTTAATTTTTCTATAATTTTTTTTTATTTATTTAGGATGTGCATGAAACTTTAGCAAAGTTCTCATGGAAGTAAAGTTTTGAGACAGTTGAGGTGAATAAAAGTTCACTAGCCGTGGAGGCTAGTATACAATTTGACAGAAGCGTAGAAATCAGTGTTACCACCAACAAAATTCAAAATTACACTTGAGATCAAGCAAGATTACCCGATTTAAATAAAATTACACCTGACATAAAATTGAAGTTTGATTTAGTAAAAGACATTTACAAAGAATCAAAAACACAACAAACTCATTGAAAGAAGATCACTATTAGTTAAGCTGTTAACAATCTTATTGTAATTTAAAATAAATTAACATTAAAGACTTAAAAACAATTAATAACCAACATACAATAAATCTCCTAATATAATGTGTTTAAATTCAAAATTTTCATTGCCATTCCTTTATAATGGGTGTTTTTAAGACCGAAAGAGCTAACGAAAGTTTAGCTGTCAAATTAACTGTCATACTGCTCTCACTTTTTGCTCAGGCACATTATCATGCTTGAACGCCACCGAATTATCCAAATTTACTATGAAAATCAGCCATTGATTTTCGCAACGTATAGGCGACTTCATGATTAAAATGACGCAACTTATTTTTTCACAATTGAAGGCAATGTGTTGATTAAGAGAAAATAAACTGTCAATTAGACTTCAAGGCCTGTGAAGTCACTGGTTTATGCTGATACGCCAGCAAGTCTGAGTTTAGACGAGCGAACATTTGGAAGGAAAACATCCAGAATTCTCTTTTGTTTTTTCATTCGCGGTCACACATACGAACATGTTGCCGGAAACATTCTGTTAATATTGTTGTTTTTTTTTTCAAAAAGCAAAGTTAATGTTAGCAAAGAAAATGAGAACAAAGCATGTCGCCGAGTACCGAACACAAAAACCATTTTCTCTTCCCCACCTGTTATTTGCTACCTAACAAAATGTTTCCCTTCCAAATGTTTCCCTGTCGAAATGGGCACCAACAACTGACGTCTTTCAGCAATGCTCGAAAGGATTGGTCGTCTGCAATGCGTTCAAATGGTAGGGCCGTGTATTAATCTAGACTGTGTACATTTTATCAACAATTTTTAAAAAGAAATTAATGTCATCACTGAAATCGAATCTAGATTTTATTTGGGTGTCTTAAGTAAGAATTTCAAATAACACCCGAATAACACCTAAGAGCAATTACCCACGCTCTTCCCACGACAGTAAAAATTATACCAAATTCGGGTAATTACCCACAAAATGGCAACACTGGTAGAAATTCTTGACAATTTTAATTCACTATAGAACTTTGCTACCGTTTCACAAACACCCTTAATATGCAATACCTGTTTAACCAGCTGTAACTAGAATGAGTAACTAGTAATGAGTTGCACAGGTTGTTATTGGGAGCAAGCCCTTCCACAATGCCTTCAGTATCAACTTTGATTCCTTCCCAAAGAAGGAAGGTCACTAAAAATAAAAAGCAAATAAAAATTAACCACTTCCTATCTCCCTTCTTAAAGAAGGGAATAGCGAATGTGTACTGAATATTTTAGAAGGTCTTTTAAAAAGAAGTTTATACCTTCTAGAAGGCATTCTTCTGAAGGCAGGATATCGTGCGAAGTGAATCTTTTAAAAAGGAGTATAGGGGCCTTCAAAAATGCCTTCCGCTTCAATATTTACCGCTGGGATGTTACATATTTTTTAGGTACGAAACCAACTGTTTTGCTACGAATTTGAAAGAAACGAGTTTTGCTGCAATCAGTATTAAATCGAACTAGTTTTGCAACCGACTATATTAATCAGTGAACTTTAGAATATTTTGAAAATTATATTAATTTATTGAAATTATGCAAACAGTGCTAAAAAAATGTAAGGTTAGTTCTGTAGGGAAGAGATAAACTACACCAATTCACATTTTTTCAAAATACGTTTTTCATACAGTTGGAATCAGAATTGTTCCTCTATCGATGTGTGAGTTCGTATAAATCTTATCTAATGTAGTTTTGAAGTTAGAAAAGTTAAAAACAACACCAAGTCCAATTTGCTTAGATTTAGAGGGCATCAAGTGTATTTAGTGTTGTTTACTACTGAATTTGAAGACAATAAGGAGAATGTGCTTGTGAAGTGAAGTCTTCGTTTTTAATATAGATAAATTAATCTTAAAAAGTTTTGTTTATTTATTTAGTCTAATATTTCGACCAACTTTGTTAATCTTCTCAGGAAAATTAAATATATTTTAATTTAAAGATGCAGATGCGTCTACGTTTGTTTCTTTTATATTTTTTATAACACATTTTGAAGTGAAAAGTAAGGTAACAACTTGTTCTAAACTTTGTATTATTTCTGGGAAATAGCAGACCTTTTGCTGCTGGACTTGGTGCTGTTTGTCTCAAGGGATTGAACAGTAGAAATACCATCAAGGGAGGTTAAGGACACCAAGTCCAGTTTAATAAGTAAAGGTATGTTACCTTAAATGATGTAATTTTATTAAGGACATACATATGTAGCTCATATAAATTATTCGGAAAAAGAAAAATTTTAAATACAGAAATAGAAGCATTTGTGTTTTTCAAGATGTTTTGCGGTCTGCTGTAAAGTTTTCAAAATGTGGCTTGGTGTTTTGTTACCTACCACCTGCAGAGCTAAAAAATATGAATTTTTAAACATATAAATTGAAATCTTTTTCTTCAGTGTACTCGCCGTTGTTTTTTTCTGTTCCATAATCAATATTTTTATTGTCCAAGGCCGAAAAATAAAAGTGCAAGTCTAAATTTTGTCTCCAATTTTCCTCAAAGTGAGTAGCTAAAAAGTATTCTTAAATCATTTTTCGGGTTTACCCCAACATTAATGGGAATTATATCTGCAACAATGTCATGTATTTTTCCGACTTCCTTTTCCTTTTTTGTATTATCATTCACTTTGAAGGATGGCATTTAAAATGTAGTTCACAAAGTGCTTTCACAACATGAGCTTCAATTTACGATTTATTAAAAACTGTTATGTTAAAGCGAACTTGTTTACAAATTTGCATTGTAAATTCCCTATTTCGACTCTATTTCATCAACGATATTATTGTGCACTTTAAACAGAAAAGTTAAAACACTGAACCAGCCAGTTCTGTTACAGAAAATGCAAACAAATAGTTTTGAAAATGTCTGGTAAGTGGAACGAACCAGTTTTGTTACCAACCGCAACTTTAGGTCACATAAAAACATAGAAAAGGCCATGGTTCGATGCAAGCTATATATTTATTCTCATAAAGTGTTAAAAGATCTGTCGAAATTTTTGAAACGATCGAGTCTTGCAACACATCTACCTAAATGGAAAGTAGGGCAGGGCGGTGCGCAAAATGACCCCAGGAAATATGGCTCCAAAAGTAAAATGAAAAACGGCCCCAAAATTTTACATGAGACACAACAATACGCAATTTTGGCGCAATTTTTTTTTTTTTGTGGTTATTTTTCTTTTTTTCGTTAGGGTGTTTTTGCATTTTAAGTGGAATGAAAAATGACCCCAATATCAAGGGATGAAAAATGGCCCCAAATAAAATCACAATTTTTACTTTGGGGCTATTTTTCGTCTACTAATAAAAAAACGCACATTCTTACACAAATTTTATAAAATTCTATGTAAAAGTTTCTAAGGATAGTATAAAAAACCCGAATTCTTATACCAAAGTAGAGAAAATCCTGGCCGGTTATGCAGAGATGCTTCAGTAAGCGAAGCCGGTGTTTGTTATACCATAGAGGAAAAAAACATTGAGCCAGTGTTCGTTATACCAAAGAGAAGAAAATCCTTTATAGAGAAGCTTTAGTTAGCGAAGCCAGTATTCGTTATACCATAGAAGAGAAAATTCTTGCAACATTGAAGAAATTTAGGCCCTATTAGCTTGACAAAAATAACATATATATAGACTGTTCTTTCACTTCTATTTTTCACTTCAATGATTTGGAAAAGCATCCGTTTGCTTAGTTGAAAAGAACGTGGACCAGATTGAAAGGGTTTCGCTTATTTATATGATCGCTGCATAGTGTGGGAAATTTGGAAACAATTTAAATAATTCTATATTTTATAAACGGTTGGTCCGATTGGAATGCAGTTTGAGTTGACAATTAAAAAGTTGTAGCCGAACTTAAGTCTTGGATTTGTGGTCTATAGACATAGCAGGAGAAGTTTATAATTGCTCTAGAATTTTAGAAATATAAGACTCAAATTTATCATAATTTATTTGAAATATTTTTTGTGAATTATCAACAAGATTTTGTTTGTCGTGCTTAATTCCCAAGTTTTATTTTTGATAAAAACACTGAAATTTATTGTTGATGGGATAATTTATTCCTATACGCATTTCACTGGTTGCCTAGGCCAGATCATCAGGAGTTTTCATCCAAAGATTTAGATATTATAGAAATAAATTCGCTTAACAGTTTTATTTGTATAATATAATGTAAATGTTGGCCATGATTTCGTCTGATGTGGTCCATTCGGACGGTCCAATTTCGGGCGACTCGTTCGAGTTTGTATGACCCGATATGTTTATAATAATTGTGTAATATGAATACGAAGACCCGTGCTTGGTAGCCATTATATTTCTAAAAAACACAAATTTTTTGGAAATTTCGGCTGTTTTTTGGGAATTGTGGGATTCGTTTTATAAGTTTATTAAAATTTTGAGCTGGATTGTATTAAGCATTAAAAAATTTATTTACTTGTAAAATTTCATTAAATAATAATAGCTATAAAAGATTTTATTGCATAAATAAAAATTTACATTGTTTACAAAAACTCATAAACAAATTTTTTGCAGTTTTCTTGCAAAATTTCTACAACGAATTTTAAGATTACATTAGTTTATGAAATCTAGACACAATTCCCAACCCTTTGATGTACAATATGTCTACTTTGTAATAACAATTTTTATCATTTTATTATATAAAGAAATATTTTTTATGTAGATAGATAGCACTTTTTTACACAAAAAAAAAAAAAAAAAAAACCTGTGTGTTAGATAGCACAATACAACATTTATTAAAAAAACATTTTGGGAAAAATTTTTTTTTTCAAATTTAAGTGACAGATGACCCTTCTATTATTGAACTCGTTTCTATAAAAAACACATTTTTGAAAAACTACAGTTATCACTATTTGAAAAATAACCCTCGATATGATAAGCGCTTAATCAATACAACATTTTAAATAGTTTTTTGCTTCTGTAAAATTTTCGAATTTTAGAAAGGGCCTTTTGCGTTTTAGGTAACGATATTCTGGATCCTGGAGTAACTCCAAGTCGATTTCGCAATGTCCCTCAGTCTGTCTGCTTGTCTTTTGAAAACACGCTCACTTTCAAAAGACTCAAAAGAAAAGAGTCATTTTGCTATAAAATTGTTTCTAGTCCTTCTAAGCAGTTTGAAATTGAAATCCGGCACAATCGGTGGAGTAGGACCCAAATGTGTAAAAACCTCCCTAGAAAATCGTAAAGCACCGTTTCTCATTAAATTTTACACAATTTCGTTTTAGATGACTGCAAATCACACTACTAAACTTTGTGAAGATCTGTCAATAATTTTCCATAAGCCTCATATAAAGCCCACTCTCGGAAAGCACTGAAAAACGCATCGAATTATAATACTGTGATGACAGTTACTGTTAATATTGGCTTGTAAATTGTAGATAGAGCTTCATTCTTAAGTTTTCTTCTTGGTGGAGTTTATTAAAGTTTCGGCACAGCCCTTTCTCTTTTTTCCAAGATGTGATTGTTAATGATAATAAAGAAAGCTAAACAGAAAATAACAGTTTCTGTTTATTACCAAAATCCATTGCATTATTTATCTTACTTTAAATAATAAAATAAAAAACTACATAATTGAAGGAATAGGACTATTACTAAAAAGCTTTATAAAATATATAACTGAAATTTAGCTCATAGAATAAATTCGAAAAATAAAAAAATGTTGAATATAATATAAAGTAACCTTAGGAAGGAAATAATTCCCAGTTTCGATTTTATGAAACTATTTTTATTTCTTATGTCATAATCATTAAATGGGCTCAAATTCCAGTTTAAAAATCATAAATTAAATATAAAACCAACAACATCTTTTTGAAAGACTTAAAACAAGAAAACGGCTATTTAAGACACTAGTTCTGGAACTCTGTTGAATTTACCAAAAACGTTAAAGAAATTTCACTAAAATTTATAAAGACAAATTACAATTTAACCAGACTTTAAATTCATAAACTAAATTTAACTTTATAAAATTGCAAAGTTTACAGACACCAACCATCCTTCTTAAACTTTATCCATAGAAAATTCCCCTTTATTTACAGGGATTTTTCTAATACAGTTTTGTGTCTATTACAGAGAAACAAAATTAATTTAATATAAAATTAAATTCTGCTTAAAAACGATTTTTTCTTTACACTTGACATATTGACCTCAGGCTACAATTTAATAGAAAGTTTCTTTAAAGAAACTGTTATGGTGACTGACTGTTTACCAAGTGAATTAAAATTTAAATTTTCTTAAAAATTTAAACAAGAAAATAAAAAATTGCATTCATATGAAAATTTATTACAAAATCAAGATTTATTTCGTGCAATAAATGAAATGAAATCAAAATAAAAAATGCAAACAAGTCAAATTTATTGGAGTGTCATTTCACTCCATTTCATTTGTGAAATACTTCTTGAAATTCAGCAATGACAAGCGACAAGGAAAAAAATAAAATTGTCTCACACTCACACGATTTTTTAATTCCAAATAAAGACGAAAAAAAATCAGCAGAAAATTATAAAAAAATGCTTTCAGTCTATACGACGAGTACTTCAGTATGAAAGCTTTTAGTACCACACTAGTACTTGGTTGCACCCGTTTGTACCCGTTTCGAAGTAGTAAAAGAAAGGAATTAACGACAGACAGACCAACTGTTAGGCAGACACACAGACGGACTGAGAGAATAAATGAGTGAGTGAACAAATGAATATGTACAACACGTACAATATTTAGTTGTTGTTGCTGCTGTCCTTGCTGTTGTTGTTGCTATCCCGAACACAAAATACAGTAGCCTCCATTTGTACATAAATTACAAGAGACATTGCTTTAACTATCTCGTCTCGTTGCTTAAAGAGGCCGAGGAGACGGAAACGGACACGAAGAAACGTACTCGTAGGTGAATGTGAACAAACGACATTCATGAGTTCTGTTTTGTTGAACTACTGTTTATAACTAGTTGGGATTTATGGTTTCTTTTTGTACACATAAATGGTACTAAAAATGGTCCCCATTAGAACTAAAAAAATAAAAAAAAGTTACTTTAAGCCAATCTACTACAATTGAACTCCAATAAGGAGTGTACAAAGGAACCGCAGATTATTTTTCGCTGTCTGGCAAACTTCACTTTAAGCGTAACAAATATATGACGTACCTAGTTAGTTTTGATCTTCTCAAATTGTACGCACTAATAAGTTCCATGTACAAATTGTGTTCCGTATAGCCCAACACTATTGTGTTACACAAGTATATTAAATCTGTTGGGGTCTGCATTTCGTTGTGGGGAGGTTGGGTGTTAAAACTGTGTACAATTCATACAAACACGATTCTGCGCCATACACAAAGTACACAATTTTCCGTTGTGTATTCGTTTTTATTATATTTTTTGCAAGATATTTTCAATGTTTTTGTTGTTGCTTTGCAAAATAATAGTCTAGAGTGGAGTACATTTATAAAGTACTAGTGCTGATAAACATCCATACGTTTCTATAAGCAGATACATTTTTAAACTCGAAAAAATGTGCTGATATAATTTTACCCACACCACAATAGTGGATATGGTATTATGCATTTGTGCTGATGTGTGTAACGCCTTAAAATATTGGTCCTGGACCCACCTTAAAGTATACCGATCGACTGAGAATCACTTTCTGAGTCGAACTAACGATGTCCGTCCGGCTGGCTGGCTGGCTAGCCAAATCGAAGATAGAGGGAAATTTTTTCCTCTCAGAAACTTTCAAACCGATTTTAATGAAATTTAAAACATAGATAGATCCATATCTATATGGACACATAAGCTATACAGTTTTTCAAAAATAGGACCACAAGGGGAGGTAGGGGGCAATTTCTGCCTCTCGCAAACTTTCAAACCGATTTTAATAAAGTTTATAAACATAGATATATCCATATATATATGGACATATAAGCATGATGTGTTTTTTAATACTGTGGTGTAGGGTAACATATGGTCGGGCTTGACCGACTATACTTTCTTACTTGTTTTGCTTTATTTTAAGTAATTTAAGTCCAGTCGCACATTCCGATCGGAATGGATTTCATTCCGTCATCGTCATTACGATAGAGTTTGTCTTAGCATCTTTAAATTAAATTTCCGTGTTTTAAGGAAGCGAAATACGGAATTCATTCCACTTTCGATCAAAATTTATTTCAATGACAGGCAGTGATTTCGAGGTGGAAATAGTGCGATTAATACTTAGCAAACATTTTACGCATTATCTTTCATACCTTATCATTAATTACAGATTCGGACCGTAAAAACGTAAACAGTTAAAATTTCAGTTCAGCCAAATTGATTTTTGTTTACGTAAAAGTAGGTTCTATGAAGTAAAAAAATTTGTACTTTTCTTGCAAACATAAGAGGTTATTGCTCTTGAAAGGTAAGTAGTGTTTAACAAAATTCCTCATTGCAATGTACGTTACTTCAAAAAATATAAAGATGCTGACTGATCTTGCTAGAAGATCAACATTTCTGAAATACAAAAAGTTCTTAAGTGCCGGTTCACACACATCAAGTTTTAGCCGTCAAGTCTTGAGCTTTTTGCAGAGAAGGGAAAAGGGAAGGCCATTTGTTTTCCTCCCTTACCAAAAAACTCAAGACTTGACGGCTAAGACTTGAGGAGTGTGAACCAGCACTAACTTTCGAACTTTCAACATAGACTTGAAAATTCGATTCGTTAAATTCAATGCATTTGTTATTTGCAATGGACCGTGGACGTTAAAAGTAGCTGTCATGAACAGGATAAAATCATTCGAAATTTGGATATGGCTTAAGCTTTCGTCAATTAGATCGTGACACAGACGCAAAATTTCTACAAAGAATTGGACAGATAGGAAACTTTTTTCTACCATTTAAAGAAGAAATATAGCATATCTTGGACACATCGATACCTTCCCGTAAGAATGTATTAAGCGACATTTCTAAAATTGTGTAGGAAACGAAAAAAAAACGTTTCATTTAGTTATTTATTTTTCGGATTTTATTGAAAGAAACATATTTGGAAAGCGATTTTCAGAATACAAAACATATTTAAAAATGTGGCTTAGCATAGTTTCTTTGGCGGATAATACAAATTACAGGGTGCCACATTATTCCAGTGAGAAAACTTGACGGTTGATACAATTTTATTTTCACCCTAGTTTCCTTTGCATCCATGATAGGGCAGCGAAACCCAGGCCAAAATGTGGCGCTTAATTTCTAGTATAGTTCCACATCAAAAAGTCATTTTCGAAAAAAGTGTCGCTTAATATATTCTTACGGGAAAGTATCGACTTTATGCGCTGAAAAGTAAAATCGAAAGCAAAAAAAGCATAGGCAGAAACCGAGACTGTTCAATATCCGTAATTGGACTCGAATTTGCATTATTCGCCATCTACTATTAAGAGCCGAGGACATAATAAACATATAATTATTGAATTATATCCCCTATAACATTCAAAATCAAAGATGCAGACCAAGAAGAAGATACGTTACTTTGTAAGCGAAGGTTTCGCTGGATTCGTTATTTGGTAAGAGAAGACTTTACTCGGTGTGGATGCAATATCAAGTATTCTTTATAAAATCGTACATGTAGCTCCTGGGTTTAATAAGATTTCAGGGAAAAATATGTAAATTTTTACAAAAATTTTAAATGTATCCTAAAAGACAAAATGTCAGAAAATGTAATAATCCGATAAATATGTAAATAAAAATGTTCAATTAGAACGAAAGTCGGAAAGACTCTATAACCTTCGTTTAATAAAAATGGAACTTGAGTTGAAGAGTGAAGAATTAGTTATTTATTACTTAAAATTTTGAAAACCCCAAATTTCTAACAAAATAAATATATTTAAAAATCGCAATTTTCAAAAGAAACAGGAAGCAAGTCATTCGCATTCGATCGAAATTTTCATTTAAATTGAATTGTTATTTCGAGTGGTATCGAAATATGTATTTTTTCGCCATGTTATCTTATATCCTTAATCGATAGTTATTAATTTTTAAATTTTTGATTAAAACTTTAGGAGAAATTAATTAAAATTACAACAAAATAGCCTACACAATAGGTGGTAAAAGGATTTAATGCTCATTTGCTGCATCGTCGTCATAACTCAAAAAACTTAATTTTTGGAATAAGTGATGCAAAATTGTTCGCTATATTTATTTTATATTGTGTATAAAATTCCTCTGTATATTTTTTATACTTTCCTGGTTTTAAGAGAATGTCTTGTTACTTTTTTTTTAAGGATGCGAGTAAAATAACACGTTTAAACACGTTTATTTCAAAATGTATTTTTTGAGTTTTGACGGCGTGCAGCAAATGAGCGGTATTTAAGTTTGACATTCCGCTTGGAAAGTGACGAAATGCCCTTATGAGTGACGAAATATGTATGAGGAACAAAATGTGGGCGGGAATGGCGAAGTGGGCGTAGTACAAAATACATTTCTTTATATCTGGAGAACGGTAGGAGGAAAATTGTCAAAATTTCGAACACAAAGCAAGGTTGCCAATATTGAAACTCCGTCAAGAAGTAAGTGTTATTGGGTAAGTGGGCGTGGTACCTCCTTAACAAATACAAAGCAGATCAGTAACATAAAAAGGTAGCAAAGCTCACCAGGTTTTTATTTATATAACTTTCTGTTCTTAACTCACTATAATGATTGGAATCTAAGGTTTGGCATAGCCGAAAATATCACTCTTGCTTATTTCCTGTCAACCGACATCCATTGGCGGACTTGAATTTGGTGCTTCCTTTAAATTGTCGTGGAAAAGATTATCGTCAGTTCGTCAAAGCCGCTTAGACTTTAAAAAAACAGTTCAAAATATAATCAGTATTTTTCGAGTGTAATACATTTTTTTTCTATATTTGTTTTTTATTTTACTTATTGTGCTGTCTGCATTAGGAGGGACCAACAAAAATTAATAAATAAAATTTTAATTTGACTTCCATTAAAGGCTAGTTTGCACTATTATACTCTTTATTAATACATATCAAAAACTCAAATAGTATTTAAAAGTGCGAATGCGATGTGTTATGAAAGTGACAAGTATTACGAAAAAGAAGTTGACATCCCATACGTATTCTTCGTCTTTTGAAGTTTTTCTAAACAATATCATGTTCTTGTGTGAAAGTGTGAATACAAACTGTAATGTGAAATTAGAAATTTTGCTACTTGATTTGCTACAAATGACAACAAAATATTAAACAAAAATATCTGTTTATAACAATAGAACTTTGTGAAAAATATTTTATAAAACAATAAAATTTTATCGGTGATGTTGATTTAAAGAAATATTATTATAAAAAAATATTTACGTTGGTGTTTTTCCAGTAGTATTAAAGAAATAATTTGGTTCAATATTGAAACAAAATGTTTCTGTCGGCAATCACAGCACAAGTGACTGATTTTGACTTTGTATTCGCAAAATACTTCATAGTGGGGAGCAAATTTCTATGAGAACTAACCAGCAAAAATTTAACTTACAATCCTAATTTTAATGACTTCCTGAATTCATTACTTTGTAGCTTTATTCGCCACTTTTTGGATTATTAGTTATACATATACATATTAAATTAACTTTATTTTTATAAACATACCACAATAGTGAAGAGGGTATTATGCATTTGTGCTGATGTGTGTAACGCCTTAACATAGTGGTCCTAGACCCACCTTAAAGTATACTGATCTACTCAGAATCACTTTCTGAGTCGAGCTAACGATGTCCGTCCGGCTGGCTGGCAGGCTGGTTGGCTGTCCATTTACCCTTGTGCGCAAAGTACAGGTCGCAATTTTGGAGATAATTTGATAAAATTTGGGTTCTCATAGGTCATAGGTTCTTATTGGCCCAAGCCTATTGAAAATGGGCCGAATCGTAGGACCACGAGGGAGATCGGGGTAAATTTGTTCCTCTCAGAAACTATCAAACCGATTTTAATGAAATTTAAAAGATAGATAGAACCATATCTAAAAGGACACATTAGCTATACAGTTTTTAAAAAATATGATCACAAGGGAAGGCAGGGGGCAATTTCTGCCTCTCACAAACTTTCAAACCGATTTTCATGAAGTTTATAAACATATTTAAATCCATATTTACATGGACACATAAGCATGAAGTGTTTTTAAAAACTGTGGTGTAGGGTATCATATGGTCGGGCTTGACCGACTATACTTTCTTACTTGTTATATCTTGAATAAGCATAACTAGACATTATTGAAAATAATAAAATATAATGATTTAGATAAGTTATTATTATACGATTTTACGTGACATTTTTTTGACCAAATGAATCTGACATCTAATCTTTATGTAAAATTGTCCGCTGAATTCGAATATGAAGTCAGAATTGTCAAAAGTAGAACAGTTTTTGGGATATTTCCAAAAATAACCGATATTTATGTTTAAAAAAAAAGAATTTGTGACTGAAATGCAAATATTTTCAAAAATTTTAAACGGACTATGTATTTCTTTCTTTTTAGTGAAAGGCTATGAAATATCTAAAATAGACTTTTTAGAAATTTTTTATGAAGTTTGAACTTTTGTCCACTATAACTCTGTCATTTGTTGACCTTTCTTCACAAACGACCTTTGTAAGTTTTTGCTGGGTATGACATTATCGCTCGCTTTCATTGCCAATCGACTTGTCGTGCTGAAAGCTTTCAGTGGGGAGCAATCACAAAACATTTTGTGCAGTTAATCGCGATAACGATTATAATTATAATGGACTTGCAAAATCTGGTACAAACAAATAACTAAATCTTCTAAAATTGGATCTCAGACACAAAAACATTTCTAATCCTGTATCGCCCAGATTGGGCTATTCTAATTTTTAGTGATATTAAAATGTATGCATACATTTATACATACATACATATGTATATCTAGACTATTGGTGGTTTAGTTGTTATTTTAGCTATTGCTGCTTTTGCAATCATCATTATTATCGTTTTCGTCATCATCATTATTATCATCAGGCGAGTAAATAGTAGTTGTTAACGCCATTACCAGTCAGTGTTGTCATATACTTTTTTAAAAATATTTTAGTTTCTAAAAAAACTTTTTTTAAACAAAAAAACTTTTATTACAAATCGCTTAAAATATCACTAGAACTGCATGTGTTTTATTTCTATTTATTTAAAAACATAAAATAAGTAATGTATGTATGTATATGCAAACATATGGGTAATTCCAAAGTGTTGAACGTGACAGTCGTACGCATCAAAAATGCAATAACATTTTAAGCAAAAAATATTTTTAAGTTTTCTTAACCCTTAAATTAAAGCACTAAGAAAGCACTGTTATCTATGCTAAAGTTTATGGAGGGCGCGATTCTAGGTCAAAGATAATGGCAAAAGCAGTAGCGGTTCGAACGTGAAAAAAACAGAAGTAGTTTTGTTGGCCATGTATAAAAAGGCGTAATTCAGCGGAACCTGGCACAATTTTTTAGTCAAACTACTTTCAGAATTTGACGTAGCAATGTAAGATTAAAATGTCTTGGTTTGATTCCAAAATCTTCTGTATGTTCTTTTTTTTAAGCCAAAATCTGGGTCGATACGTGGCATTTCGAACGTGAAATTTTTTCCGTAATAATTTAACTGAATAATGATCAAAATAAAATAAAAATTTATCTTTAATCCGAATAACATATTTCTCTTTGAACCCTTCCTTAGATTACAGACCATGTAAAAAAATTTTCTTGGAATAATTTTTATCAACTATCACCTCTTTTAAGAAAGATAAATATTAAAGAAAACATACAATAAAACATTCTCACAAATAAGAAATTACGTTTGCACAACTTTGCAGTCTGATTGTTCAGCTAAGTGAACAAATTTATGAGTAAATTTACAAAATTAGTAAAATATAAATATTTCGCTATAACAATGTCGTAAAATAATCAGCTTTTAATAACTTTTAAATTTTCGGTCACGGTGGACCTTTTGACGGAAATGCCCATATGCTTGAATTTCCAAATACCTATAAGATAGTGTCGGTTCACACACGTCAAGTTTTACTCTTCAAGTCTTGAGTTTTTTAGAAAGGGGGGGAAAGAAATGGCTTTCTCTTTTCCCTTTTTTCCTAAAATCTCAAGACTTGAAGAGTCAAACTTGACGTGTGTGAACCGGCACATACATAATATAAATTAAATTCATCAATTTGTTTTATATCACGTATTAAATCCTTATATTTTTAAATGAAATACCCTAACTGAAGATCTATGTTTCACAAATTATAACTAAACTGATGGCTGCAGATACTTTAATTAACAATTTTTTTTTTTAGAAATAAATTAGAACCTTTTTTCACCTTAAAAAACTTGCAAAACCGATAAATCTAACGATATGACAACACTGTTATCAGTATAAAGTATTGTTGTGTTTTTTCTCAAGTTAATTTTTTTTTGTTGCTTATTTTGCTGTTGCCAGTATGCCCAGATTTTAAAAAAATATAAAGCTAAATCATGCTTGAAAAAGAGCTAAAGAAGGTAATTTAAGAACATTTTTTTTATAGCTTCTTGTAGAAACTTTTAATTATTTCGATATTTTTCATAGATTAAATAGTGTTTAAGTAAGTTTATCCTTGGTCTGTTCTTAAAGGTCACATTGACATTGACAAAACACTCATATATGAAAAAATTACGTTTAAAGTTTTTATATACATAATTTTTTTTTTAATTAAATGTAGCTTAGAATAATTCTAAACTTTATTTATCAACATTGACATAGACATACAGTATCGGACAAAACCTAATCACCCCCCTCAGTACATTTTTTAAAATGATAATTTTTTTAAGAAAACAAAAGTATTAATTTTTTTTTTATTTTTTATTTATTTATATCTTTTTTATTGAAAAGCACAAATTTAAGGAATTCAGAATTTAATAAAACAAAAGTTAAAATTTAAAAAATATTTTAAGTCGCAAATATAAGCGGACTAAACTAAAGCACCCCCAATTTAAGGTTCAAAAAAAACTATTCAAATCAATATTTCGTTGCGAATCCATTATTCTGGATGACACACGAACATCTTTTAGGCATAGAGGATATTAAATTATTAATTATTTTAGGTGATTTTGCTTCCCAGGCTATTTTTGCGGCTTCAAATAAATCGTCTTTGGTTTTGCAATTTTCTCGGTTGATTTTTATGTTAACGATCTCCCACAAGTTCTCGATTAGGTTAAGATCAAGTGACTTTATCAAGACATCAATTGTGTGCAAAATATTCTAAGTTCCCAATTTTTCATATTTGACAAATACACTGAGATTTAATGTTGAGGGAAAGCTAGCTTCTATGCGCATTTCGCTGGTTGCTTAGGCCAGCTCATCTGGAAACCTTCTCCAAAGATTTAAGAAAAGCCAAAAATATTATACAAATAAAACCAATAGCAAAGCTTAAACAATAAACAGTGAGTTTATCTTTTCTTAAATTTTTTTCAAATTGAGTGCTGATAAAAAAAAAAATTTACCGATTTTATTCTTGGTTCTTTTATAGGAAAGAACGTTTTGCTAATGTGACTATAACGCACATAATTCGATTTACGTTTGCCTTTGCGGCCAGCGCTTGTAGATGGAATACATAGGTATATGGCAAATATGCATATATCGCTAAATGGACTATCACGTAAATTTTATATTAAATTTATTTATAACGGCAGAAAAACTGATTTATTGGAATAACTATGTATATCGAAACGAAAAGTACTGTATGCTTAAACCATTTTTTAGTAGTCATGCAGTAGGCATAGACTTGAAACTTACTCTTAAAATAGATGTACATAACACGCGTAAATTCGTCGACATGTGTCGTGTCGTGCGTGTACAAGTTACACAACTCGCGTCGTAAAAGCCATTCCTGTCAGCTGTTTTTTAGTTGTTAACTTATTTGTACATAAAAACGGACTCGAAAATATATAAATTTTGTATTCCCAAAAATTGAAATTACTTTTTGAAAATTTTTATTTTTTTTTATTTTATTGAATCTGCTTTATTTATATGTATATGGGCTTTTCCACCGAAAGGTCCACCGCAACAAAAATATTATTAGTTCTTGAAAATACTTTGCTTTATCATATTTTAACAGGAAAACAATCAAATTTAATAAAAGTAAAAAATTTTCATATTTATTTATAACCCATTTCAAGATTTATGAATGCAAAGTGGAACAAGTGCAACTTTTCTTATTTGGATATTTCTATTGTACGTTTTGCTATGATAACAGTTCTTTAAGAGAGACATTATGCATTGACTTTTTCTCTCTAAAACCTTTCGGAAGGTCCAAAGAGTCAAAATACAATGCACAAGAAACATTGCGATTGCAAATAACTGTAATTTTTCTCTTTGTATTATCTCATATTTCGATGTCATGTGCGACATTGAAAAACATCATTTTCTATCAATGCGTCGAAAGTAAAAGTAGAAAGCTCAATAAATTACCAGGCCAAACAGAGATTTTTTATAATATTAAAATAAACAAGTTAGAGTGCTATATTCGGCTGTGCCGAATCTTTGACACCCTCCACCGACAGTTCGAATGTTTAAGGAGTAATATCTGTATGATGTTATTATTATCTTAAACTGTGACCATTTGTTATTAATTATGGTTTTAGGTGTACTAAACTGTTTTCCGGGAGTAGGGTTTCTATGGGGCCTAGGGTAAATTATGTACCGATCTTCACGAAATTTCACAGTATCATTTATAGTCCTATAAAACTGTGACGAGCCAAAATTTGTTATGATTGCATTATTTTTTACAGTTTTAGGCGCACTAAACTGTTTTCCGGTAGTAGGGTTTATATGGGGCCTAAGGTAAATTATGGACACGAAATTTCACAGTGTTATTTCTAGTTCTAAAAAACTGTGACGTTCCAAATTTTGTTACGCTAGCGGTTTTTTTACGGTTTTAGGCGTACTAAACTGTTTTCCGGGAGTATTGTTTATATGGGGCTTAGGGTAACGGACGGATCTTCACGAAATTTAACAGCGTGATTTCCAGTCAAATAAAACAAATTTTTGCAAAATCTTATCTTAATCCGTGCCTTGCTCCAGCATTTATGTTATTTTTTGTAACAAAATTATCAATTTTTTTAGGTGGTGGTTCCACATTTTGATTCATAGCTCTGGTCCTACTAAACCGATTTTGCTGGATTTCAATCCCAAACTGCTTAGGATAACTACAAGCAATTTGGCACCAAGTTTGTTCATTTCTTTTGAGTTGTTCGAAAGTGCGCGTGTTTTCAACAGACGGACAGACGGATATGGCTAAATCGACTTAGAATTACTCAAGGACCCAGAATATATATACTTTATAGGGTCTGAGATGAATAGTAAAAAAGTTTCACACGGAATGACAAACTTAATATACCCTCTTCACAACTTATTGTGGTGGAGGGTATAAAAAAAATTTCTGTAAAATAGCAAGATTTGTGATCTTGGTACTTATATAAAGTTGTTCATGTGCGACATCGTAAGTGTGAAATTTAAAAATTTGAAAATTATTTTTTTATATATGTAAATGATTTATTTATGTTAATATATACTAGATGACCCGTGCGACTATTTCGCACCGTAATTTTTATCAATGAAAATATTAATTTTTCAATTTCTAATTATTTTTCGTCATTAGTGTTAGAAATAAGCTTTAAAATGAGATATCATTCATTAAATTTAATGCGGTGGTATGGGAGATACTTGCAACCGACAAAAAAAAGTGCTTTAGAAATAATATATATGATATTTCAATCATTTAAATCTAGATGAGCAAAAAATAGCACTAAATTCAAAAATAAAGCTATATTCTAGCCATTAACAGTGATATACGATACGATGAGATTAGACTTTAAATGACGATGCTATATATATGTATAAAAAGGAGTGTAATTTAGGGCGTGGCAAAAACAATTTTTTTAAAGTTTTTCATACTTAATAAATATACCTTTTATTCTAGGGCGTGACTGATGAAAATATTTTTGTTTGTATTGGCTTCTACCTGATTTAAGGTAGTGTGTGTGTGAAAAATAAAAAAGGGACTTAATTTGTAGGCGTGTCATAAAAGTGGGCATATTAAAATCTGTACATACGTAGTTTTAGACGGACTTTCTTGGCACGTAAAAAAATTGGACATTTGAGGGAAGGATCCGAGATGGCATAAGTGGTGCCCAGAATTTGAGATCGGATTAAAAAGTCACCAAAGACAGAAATGCAGCCACTATCAAGCCATGAACAAGGATATGCAATCGGACTTTAAATGGCAGCGCTAAATATAAAAAACTTCATTGACATATCTTTCATTCTAGGAGGTGACAGGCACAACTTTTTTTTTGTATGGAGGTCGACCAGGTCTAATCAACATATATATCATGATGGAAAAAATGTCATGTGCGACAGATCACGTGCTACAGCGATTAAAGCTAAATAACAAAAAAAGTATACATTATTTTTATTTAAAATGTCAGCCATATTTAAGAGACATGAGTGCATTACATTCTACAATTTTTCGCATTCAAATATTGCCTCAGGTTTCGCTGAAATCGGCATTCGAATTAATGGCCACAAAACCCACTTCTGTTTTCGTCACGTGCAAATTTTTTTTTTTTTCATTATTTATTTATTAAATCTTCATATATTAAATATGAACTAACAATAATTAATCAAATCTTAACCTAAAACGTTATTTTTTGTCCTGCCAGTGCCAGACAAAAATTTTCTTCATCGCGGGTTATGTCACTTTTATAGGTGTTTATCGCTCATCTAATTGGATAAGTGCTGCAGTGTCTCTTCTTCTTAAGCGAGTGTGACCGCTATCATTTAAAATATTTCGTGCTAGTGGGTTCGGGTGCAATTCGAGCCTGCAAATGCGTTGTTTTTTTTTGGGATTATCTTGAAAACGAAACAATTTATCAAAATGAATAATAGCACCAATTATAGGGCTAATAGCTATAACTTGAATCTATTGCCAAAATAAAAATTCGTTTTAATTTGACTTTTTTTTAACATTAAATGTGTACGATGGTCACGTTCGACATGATGGAAATGCCCATATGGCAAATATGCATATATCGCTAAATGGACTATCACGTAAATTTTATATTAAATTTATTTATAACGGCAGAAAAACTGATTTATTGGAATAACTATGTATATCGAAACGAAAAGTACTGTATGCTTAAACCATTTTTTAATGTTAAAAAAAGTTATTCCTGTCAGCTGTTTTTTAGTTGTTAACTTATTTGTACATAAAAACGGACTCGAAAATATATATATTTTTTTTTTATTTTATTGAATCTGCTTTATTTATATAAATTGTATGTTTTTCAACCTCTTCAATAAGTTTTTTCTTCATGATTCACAAACTTGTTTGTTGTCAGCTGATTACTTGTCAAAAATACCCAACGCGTTAAAAAGTTCAAAGTTAACCAACTTTCTGACGCAAACGCATCAAAATATTTTGCATGTAACTTGTTCTATGAAAAACCCCTAGCTTAACTTTTTTTGACAGAAGTCTACAGAGCGCGCGCTCTGTATGGAATATGGAATAGAAATATATATTTGGTTTTTCCAAATCACATATTTATTTATTCAAGAAATATTTCCAATTGTAACTTTTGACTTAAATTCTTCACTTTTTCAAAAAATAGCGTAGCTTTGTTATTCTTCCTCTGCAGCACTGTTATGTATGTATGTAGATCAAATCTGCAACAGCGATTACTTCTGCGCTGCCAGACTATTACTCTTTTTACTAAATCACACATAAGTTTTTTTGGAAATTAAAATTAAAAAAAGGTTAAAAAATGCATTGTTGAAAAAGGCGAAAAAAGCTTAAATATCTTAAGCTAAACATGAAAAATAAAGCTAAATATAGTTCGAAGAAAGCTGATATGGTCACACTGGTTGTTGCTGTAATAAATATCTTACGTATTCAAAATGTTTAAGTTTCTTTTGTTGAAATAATATTACTATGTACATATTGCTATTGCTTGAATTTGTTGTTGTTGTTGTTGTTGTTTTTTTTTTTTTTGAATAACAAAACACAGATACAACATACATACATATTTATATACAATTACATTTTCAAATGTATGTGTTGAGAAAAACATAGAAATTTCCATACCTTTAGAAAAACTTAACACACAGATACTCCTCCACTCATACCAACATCAGTATTCAGTATTCGACAATATGAGATTACTAATGTGTGATTTGCTTTTGTTGTTGTTGCTGTTGCTGTTGCTGGTACTGGTACTGGTACTGCTTATTGTTCGAGCAGAACAGCAACAAACGAACAAAAACAATATTTAAATAAATTATCACAATTGATGAATGACACTGATAAAAGTTTATATTACTTTTTCGTTTCTTTTGTAGTATTCGTCGTTGTTGTTATTGCATTGTATTATTTTTCCGACACTTGCTATCAACAGCCAGTCAGTCAGTAATAAATAAAATTGTTGTTGGTTTTTTATTTTATTTCTCATAAAAAAAAACAACAACTATGTATAATACTTGTGGATTATTTTTTTTCTTTCTTTTCTTCGTCTTTGCTTTAATAAAATTCTCATTGACGAATATCGTATACCTTCGATAGCTCAGTTGGTAGAGCGGTGGACTGTAGATGACCAGATGTGTTGTGTTTGAACAACAGAAATCCATAGGTCGCTGGTTCAAATCCGGCTCGAAGGATTATATTTTTTATAATAACAAATTTTTTTAATTTGTTTTTTAATTAATAAAGATATGTAATATTAAAAACGGAAAAACATGTTTGCGATATGGAAAAATCGGCGGGTCCCAAATTTTTAAGCGAATATACTACACAATAATTGGTATCATTATGTGTGGAATATAACATCGTTCAAATGTCCGCTACGGCTTCTGGGGCACAAATCAGGAAGAATTTGACAGATGGCAGTGGATATGTTGACTTTGAGGACCGATGTGGTTTGTGGCTTATTCGCATACACCTGCGACTTAAGAAACCCCCAAAAGAAATAGAGTGTGCGAAGTGGTGGGGAAAATCCACAACACTTCCGGCGGTGATGATCTAAGTGTAAAGAACACCGTAGAAAGGATAAATGAAGGTTTTATGGGTTGGATGTAAGCAAGCCGTGACTGAATGGATTGTGCCCCTAATTTCGCATACTTTAGAAGATAGTACAACTATAAGGCTTTTAACTGGATTGCCATCGGCGCTCTCCCATGTTCGGTACAGGCAATCATATGCCATTCGAAGTCTCTTCCACAATACCTAATACGCTTTCATCACTAGTATTTTACCTACTCTTTTGGTTCTCATAGTTTTAGCCAATACGGGATTACTTCTTTTCGCCGTTGTCCAGTCTTTACTGGTCTCCACCTACAATGAACAATCTTCACTGATGTATTGCCTTCTTTCAGTCATCTTACATTCCTGACATTAACAAGCGAGAAACTGTTTGACACGAGCTTCACTTCTATATGTTAAATAATGGGGTATTTCAACAATGATTAGTTTACCCTTATCTAGACTTATGTGTTGGCGAATCATTAAATCTGTGGCAATCAGTACTACGTCTCAATGTCAGCCACAAGAAACTCATGAAAAGTGGTAAAATCAGCAATTCTTAACTTTACACGTAATTTGCAATAGACAGTAGCAGGCTCACCTGCAGCTGTTTCGACAGCTCCCCTTACCAAGTCAGTCCTTATAATCGATAGTCAAAACGTGCTTTTTACCGACTTGTGGTTAAGTCGGAACATTTCTATTGCTCTTTTGCTCTATTAAATTTATCGTCGAGCCCTCAGATATGAAAGTTTTATTGGCCGTATAAAAAGTGTTCCATTATAACAACTTTTCTACTCACGCTTTTTGACAATATACATAATTTCGATTGATTTTTAAATTTGTCGGTTCTACAGAACAGAGAAATGCGTTTATTATTTGCCGTTCTAGTATGTACTTATGTCTGGTTTGTACGGCATATTCTGTTGCGGTATTGAAAATCCTGAACTCAAAACGCTTTCTCATAAATACATTTTACACTTATGACCAGTGAACTGTAACTTTTTACCAAGCAATAGCGACATATTCCATATCAATATGACGGTAATAAGACTCTTGTAGCAGGTGATACATTTCCAATGGTATTAAACTTTAAACAAAAAGATATAAACATCTTTAGAAATTTTAATTGAAAACAATTTAGTTTTCTGTCTGCCTTTAATAACAGAATATTACTTAATTTTTTATTAAGAAACCACTTATTTCTGCCAATCAATTTTAATAATAACAAATCAACAAAAAAGCAAAAAGAAAAATGTGCCAAAGAATTGAAATTGTTTCTGGTTAACATTAAAAATTGCCGAAATTTGATATGTTCCCAGAAATGTTTTGGAGCAGGAATAAAAATGTCGTTAAAATATTTTGTTGTTTGTGTCCCGATAACAAATTCTCGTAATAAAATACAACAAGAACACCATTTGAGTGAGTCTCTGCTCAAAGTAGAATTTTAATAAACAACGAATGTACTTAAACTTTTGCCAAGATTCAATTCGATTCGTATTCGCTAATACGACGACGAATTGAACTGGGGAAAAAGAACAGGGGAAAAGAGTAGGGCTAGTAGATATTCTTACAGTTTTTGGGGACATTTCAAATACTTAAAAGAGGGACACAAGATACAAAACCAGTTTATGGTAAAAGTTGAGTGCAAATTCGCGTACAATTTATTTTAGCTAAGCTGCCGTGACAGTTGCCAGACAAACAAAACCAACCAAGAGACAGACGACTGGACAGACGAACGTATAATCAGGCATTAGGACAGACATTGTAGTATAAAAGCCAGAAAGGCCAACTCTCTACTCTCCAGCTAAGCAGAGTCAAATCAGGGAAAAGCTAAACAAACAAACAAACAAACAAACAAAAAGTAATAATGCCTGGCAATGCAAACACCAACAACAAAAAAAAAGAACACAAGAACAACAAAAATAAGACACGCACGAATTCTGGATAGGACACAACTCGCTAATCATCGTCATTATCACCAACATCATCATTATCGTCATAATCATGCTGCAGCGAGGGCAATTTTAAAAGTTTGTTTATTATGTATATTAAAAAAAAGGTAATTCCTCGACCCAAAATTGTTGATATAGTTAACAAACTTTGTTAAATGTTTGTTTGTTGATTTTGTTCTACATAAGGTCATGAGCAGGGAAACCAAAAATATGCAATACCATGTTTTTCTTTGTGCGACCAAATAAGGAAAAAACAATCTCCCCTACCGTGAATATTTTTTCCCTCGTAATTTTTCCCCTTTTCACATATTTGCGATCATGAACAACTCCCATGAAAAAGGTAATTCAAAGTAGAATAGTAACGTGAAATAATGTTCACGGGAATAAATTCCCCTTATCGTGAAAAGTTTTTTCCCTCGCAATTTGTTCACATATCCCTTAGATTTTCTCACTTTATTTTTGCTGGGGAACAGAACATGTATGTAAGTAGTGCCTCCTATAAATCAAATATTAAGTGTTAATAAAGTTAATAAGGCACAAACCGATATATTGCTCAACAAAATGCAAAACAATAGTTCGATTTCCTGCGGATTTGTGAAGCTTTCGATAGACTTGGTGGCAGAATTTTGGAAAATATTTTACTACATAAAATTTAAAAAGTGCAAAAAACTAACGTTGTAATCAAACTTTGCCTCCAATATAAAATAATTTGCTTTATAATTTTAACTTTTCACTAAAATATATACTTGTATATTTTTGAAAAAAAATTTCATTGATTTTTAATTTTTTTTAATCTTTCTTATTTTTTTACATTCACTGGAACTGATAGCGTGAAACATTTTTCACATGAGATTCACGATTGCTTCTTTCCCTTCGAGGGAAATGAAAACTTCATGGGAACAAAACTTCCGCTTGTTATTCACGATAGAGGTGAACATATTTATCCGTTTGAGAGCTTTTTAGGAATTTTGGCATCGATTTTTGCATATGTATTGATACTAGTAGTATTTTAACTTCATTAATTCATTTATTCACAATGACTTGGCTTTTATTATAAAAAGTTACTTATTCTAGTCTCTTAAGTATTTTATGGTTTTGTCGCGCGTGTTGTCGTATTCTAGCCTCACTTCCGTATATATTCGCTTGCCAGATGATTATATACTATGACATCATATTTTACTGTTTGGAGCATTTTTTGCATAACTTAGTTAAAAGACCCTTTTTGCGGCATTTTTTACGTTTTTAGCGCATATTTTGCCTTTTTGAGGCATCTTTTGATACATGTTAAATTTGTTTAGATGCATACAAAAGCTTTCGCAGCAAATAAAAAAAATTTTTTTTGGGATATTTTGGCTTTTCTTTTTATACCCTCCACCACAATTAGTTGTGAAGAGGGTATATTAAGTTTGTCATTTCATGAGAAACTTTTTTATTGTTCATCTCAGGCCCCATAAAGTATATATATTCTGGGTCCTTGAGTAATTCTAAGTCGATTTAGCCATGTCCGTCTGTCTGTCCGTCAGTCCGTCTGTTGAAAACTCGCTCACTTTCGAACAACTCAAAAGAAATAAGCAAACTTGGTGCCAAATTGCTTGTAGTTATCGTAAGCAGTTTGGGATTGAAATCCAGCAAACCGGTTCAGTAGGACCAGAGCTATGAATCAAAATGTGGACCCACCACCTAAAAAAATTGATAATTTTGTTACAAAAAATAACATAAATGCTGAAACAAGGCACGGAATGAAATAAGATTTTGCCAAAATTTGTTTTATTTGACTGGAAATCACGCTGTTAAATTTCGTGAAGATCCGTCCATAATTTACCCTAAGCCCCATATAAACACTACTACCGAAAAACAGTTTAGAACGCCTAAAACCGTAAAAAATAATGCAATCATAACAAATTTTGGCTCGTCACATTTTTTATAGGACTATAATTGATACTGTGAAATTTCGTGAAGATCGGTACATAATTTCCCTAGGCCCCATAGAAACCCTACTACCGGAAAACAGATTAGTACACCTAAAACCATAATTAATAACAAATCGTCACAGTTTAAGATAATAACAACATCATACAGATATTACTCCTTAAACATTCGAACTGTCGGTGGAGGGTATCAAAGATTCGGCACAGCCGAATATAGCACTCTAACTTGTTTAAATATCTCTCTGTCTACCCAAGGTGCTGCTTCAATTCCACCATCTACATTTCATTTTTTTCGAAAATTGTAAGACAAAGTTATTTTAAACTTTAAGCTTCGTTCACAATCAAAAATACATTTTCACTTGGTGTTCATAATAGAGCAACAATTTCTTTTGCAAACACACACATTTTGCATTGAGAAACCGTTTGCAAATTTTAGCCACAACAATTTTATGCATTAATTATTATTTTTCACAACATTAGGTGTGTTCCACAAGATCTCGGGCATGTTCGGACTAATGAGAGTAAAATGAAAATTACTCTCTAAATTTGCCGAAACTAGACAAAATTGCTGGAACGCAAAAAACCATTTTTGCACTTCTTCAAATACTAATGCTGCTTACTTTTCAAATTAAGATCTATTTAAGTGATTTTAGACGTTTAAAAGTCATAACATAATAAAACCAAAACATTTGCATCATTGTAATTTTTTATATTTTGTTTTTTTTTTTTTATTAATGATAAAGGAAAATACATATGTATGCAATAACGTTTTTGCAACTTTAATTTTTTCACAAAAACCTAACATTTTGGTTTTTAATATGTTTTTTAATTAAAACTAAACATTTTCTTTTGCTTGTAAATTTCCTGAATTATTTATCAGTTTCATATGTAAACAAAAACAGCTGATTGTTTTTTCTTGTCCGAACTTACCCAAAGAAAAAGTTCGTGCAAATTTGTACAGGAAATGAAAAAAATTACTCTCTTAATTGCAAAAAAATTGTTATGTGGAACGCTTTTGGGTAACTTTGTGCAAGTTCGGACTGTTTCGTTATGCATGTGGAACAGAGCTATTATGACAAAATTTTCATTCAAAACTAAGTAAAATTATTTTAAACGTCAGAAACAATTTCACACAAATTGTTGCTGAAGTTCTAGTTGACTTAACTTTAGTTACATTTTTAAAAAAAATTTAGTTACATTTTTGTTCTAAAAATGAAAGGAAAATATATGAAATACTTTGGGAAGAAAAAAGATAGAAGAAATAACGAAATTGTTTTTTTGATTGAGAACGTAGATTTATATACGAATAAGCAAAAATTAAGGCAATAGCAATCTTACACGTTTTTGGTGATGTGTGTAATACATAGAAATCTGGACCAATCATTTAGTATAGCGATCAAATCAAATTATTATGATTATGATCAAATCATGTTAATACATTTTAATTGCACTTATGATGAATTCTATGTAAACAGTGAGAATCGGTCTATAATTTTACATATTCCACATAAAAACTTCTTTCCAAATTAGACTATTTGTATCCGTAAACCATCTAATTATGTTGGATTTTAAGTTAAATTCGTCCCAAAATATTTCACTGCAAATAAAATTTTTTTTTTAACATCTATAAAAAAAAAAAATAAGCGACCTTTCCTCAAATCCCTTTAAGCTAAAAATCTCATATGGATGTTAATATCTAGATAATATTCGGCACAAATAACTCTTATGTGAATTTTAACCTCCTAACATAACTCTGTTTTTGTGAGCCGATGACTGCCCACCGTTTCCAAATAGCGTAAAATCTCGAAAATCCGTCTGTTAATACAATGGAGTTTGGGCTTGTTTTTATTTAATGAAACTGTTATTAATTTGTTGAATATTTTGGATTCAAATTAGCGATTTTTGAATTTTTGCGGCCATATTTTTAACAATTTTCAGGGCATATTTTCAAGTTGTTAAAGCATATTTAATGCGTATAAAACGCGTTTTTAAGAGCATATCCCTGTTCATGAGACTAACAAATTTTTAAATAAAAAATATATGTAAACATATTTTGTTTTTAAAATTTTTGTTTATGTAAAAAAAATTTCTAAAATCTTTGGATGAAGTTTCCTGACGATCAGTTTATCAATAGTAAGAATTGGGAGTTTAGCACATTAAAACTAAAGAATTTTAAAGAATTAAAATTTATTTAAACTTTATTAAAACATATCTGTGGCAAAAAGGAAAAAGTGCTTGATTCGACTTAAGCCAGATTTGAGTTTATGGCACCTTTGTTAAATTCATGGTTAACAGTACCAATGGACAAAGTTTTAATTACATATTTTGCACGATTTGGTAGGAAGTTAAAGCAAAATTAATTTTTGCTTATTTTTTTCAATGTGCAATAAAATTTGAAATAAAAGCTAAGGTTTACTGCCGACCTGTGACGTTTGTAGTATTAAGGTATAAACACTTTTAAAAATATAAAAATAACCGAGGAGAAGTGATTATTTTATTAGAACAAAATATATTTTCCAAAAAGCCTTTAAGCTTAAAATTGCCTTCTTTGAAAACTAAAAAACTAGACTTAATTAAGTACTTTTTCGCTATGGCCGCAGATATAATGTCCTGGTATTATTTGATCATTAGAAGTACAATTCGTATAACCATTGCAACATTTTTCGAGAAAACGGGCCTGAACTTAATCTCAGCGCCATTTAATAATATTGCAATACACTAGGATAATAAGTTGTGCTTCAGACTCTTCTATTACTACGTTTATACGCACCACTTATTCGCTAATAAATATATTGCAAGTAGAGAATATTGCTGCATAAACAGTGAATTAAATTTTTATTTGCGAATAGCTAACTCATGAAAACAATTCCTGATTAACGACACTATTTGCAAATAAGATTTTAAGCATTGCCACACTTTTAACCGTTTTACGTTTTTATTTCGATGTAGCACATTCATATGACAACAAAAGTAATATTAAATCAAAAATGTGCAAATAAATTTAAAAATACACAATAATTTTTGATCTTTTTCATTTAAAAAATAAAAAGTTTAAATACATACAGTGCTACTAAATGAATAAATTTTCCACCTGGCATCACTTAAAAATAAGAATTTTCATTAAGAAATAGACATATAAACAGTAAGTTAGTTAATCGCAAATAATTTTTATTCGCGAATAGGCTACGAATAAACGTTGTATATAAAATATCAATTCATATTTTAATCTATGTACACACATATCGTTAGCTAAAATGCAAAAAGAAGTAACTAACAAAAACATAACATATCAATATATATAATATATATATCTATCTATCCTATGTTCGTCATTTTATAACTGTTGTTTCTTTTTTCTCAATTGATAACCAAATTTGACGTTTTATGTAAGCAATAATTGTCAACGAAAATGGACTAACAATTATTGCAACATAAATTGTCGGCAAAAAATATGTACAAGAAATTGCAGTCTACATTAAAGATAACATAATTTTAACAGTTACTGCAATATATGTCGCAATAATTGAAGCACAGCCGCGAATAACGTTGTAAACGCCACTTTTTGCAAAAACTGTTTTTTAGCAGATAACCGTTAACCTTACTCTCTTACACAGTTTTAACATCAAATCACCCAAAATTAATCAACTTAAGGTCTTCAAAATGGCATACAAAGTGTCAGCCAGTGGAAGAACGTTGTAAGTTACTATTAAAACGATGTAACCGAAATGCTCTTGCAGTGCGGAATAATGTTTTAAAAGCCTTTTGCATAAAAGTTTTTATTATCATTATTTTTAATAATAAAAAAAAAACTTTTTTAAAACAAGTAACCCTGCCTGTCAAAAAACGTTTTTTTGCTCTCCTGAAAAATTATTATTTTGTAACTTAAAACGTTATTCGCGGCTGTGCTTCAATTATCTCTGGTATAGACGGGCAGTTATAAAATATAAAATGTCTACTATTTTCGGCTTAAAAAAAATTTTGTTTATTGATTAAATAAAGTTTAACATAAGGATTTGAAATTAAAGGTTTTTCATTACCCTGCGGGAAATTTGTGTCAATTGGTCCAACAGACTGGAGTTCTGAAAAGAGAACAGGTACAAAAAGAAATAACTCATGACCAGTGAAACGAAAACCAATCATGTAAATGGTTTATGAAGAACAAAAAGGTAGAAAAATTTAATGAATAACAGTACAGTCTTCACCGGTGGTGTGACACTTTTTTGGGACTTCCTTAAATTTTGTTCTTGAATTTAATTTTGGGACTTGTTTAATTGAAATAATACTGCATCGTATTGAAATAATACTACATCGTATTGAAATAATACTACATTGTAGTAACTGTCACTAAAGACGACCATAGAGAAAAGATGTGTGACTGGTCCAATGGTGTCAATTGACCCCCTCCAATGACAACCCCATGAAAAAGTAATAGCTCATATTCATAGAACCGGTCTCTACCATCAAAGACCTATCACGCGACTACTTTGGTGTCCTTTCGCTTCTCTCTAGGGTAGTTTTATATTTTAATTAAAAGTTCTTTAATATAAAATATTTTATATACACACATATGTACATATATGTATGTATGTAAGTGCATTTTAAAATTATTTTGCAAATGGTAGCAATTTTTTAAGAGCCTGTAGATATTGGCATTTTTTAAATTAAATATTTATTCTCTGCAAATGAAATTGGAGTGGAAGCTCTTCATAGTCTTCAGTTATATTTATTTCTATATAAATGTTTCTAGTTGGATCGTATGCCAAGGTACGGATCATATTCACAGTCAAATGAAAAGTTTTAAATGTAATCTTTTTAGAACAAGTTTTGATTTATATGATGCACTGTGAAAGCTTTCGGGCTTATCCGGGCTGATTTTATTTGTTGAACAAGTTTGAATGGTAAATTTAATTGTTTATTTTAATTCCCTTCACCGAAGGTAAGAGGGTATACATATATAACTTTGTATTCTTTGTATTAATAAAGAAGAATAATGTTTATAAGTTCCACAATATTGATGCTATAAAGTTTATACATAAAGGGTCCGATAAAGGGTCAAGGGCCGATGTTGATTTTGAATAAAACACAAACTATTTAGGAAATTATTGTAATTTTATTTTATTATGATATATTGGTATTACTCAATTATGTATGGAACAAAATATCGGCCAAAGGGGCGCCGCGACCACGGCGGCACACCTCCATCCGATGGTCCAAATTTTCGATGACCCTGAGGCATAATGGAGGTTCTATGCCGTTAATGTGCCGAATTATCTCATCCTTTAGCTCTTGAATTGTTGCTGGCTTATCGACGTACACCTTTTCTTTCAAATAACCCCAAAGAAAAAAGTCCAACGGTGTCAAATCACATGATCTTGGCGGCCAATTGACATCGCCATTACGTGAGATAACACGGCCATTGAATTTGTTGCGCAAAAGAGCCATTGTTTCGTTAGCTGTGTGGCAAGTGGCACCGTCCTGCTGAAACAACATATCGTCCACATCCATATCTTCCAATTCGGGCCATAAAAAGTTCGTTATCATCTCACGATAGCGAACACCATTCACAGTAACTGCCTGACCGGCTTCATTTTGGAAAAAATACGGCCCGATGATGCTGCCAGCCCATAAACCGCACCAAACAGTCACTCTTTGTGGGTGCATTGGTTTTTCGACAATCACTCTTGGATTCTCATTCGCCCAAATGCGGCAATTCAATTTATTGACGAATCCACTGAGGTGAAATTGTTCCTCATCACTCATCGCGAAGTGCACGATATGCATTTTGATTTGAATGCCCATTTTCATAATAAGCCTGAATAACTTTAACGCGTTGCTCGATTGTGTAATTTCCATGGTTCAAATTGAATAAGTCTGAAATAGAGAAATGTCAAATAAAATTCGGAAAAAAACTTGGCGTTTAGGTGTGGTTCACATTCAACATCGGCCCTTACAATTTAACCACCCTTTATATTCTGGTTCCTTATTAGAAGAGAAGTTCAAACCCGGTTGTCCGTGTGTATGTTGAAATGGGTTTTCCAAAGATCCCAAAAATGATGGGGACTAGGTTTTCATATATTTATGGCACATATACTCCGTTAAAGTTTACTATTAAAATTCAGCCATATCGGTCCATAAATGACAGAGATATATATGAGCAAACAACCACAACTGCCTTTAATTTTTTGTTGATCTGGAGAACGACAAGAGCCAAAGTTTCCGAATAAGGTACAAGCATCTTTGCTATCAGATTGGAGGAGTGGGCGTGGCACAAAATAGCTTTATTTCTATCTAAAGCCTAGTACTCTGTTCCAATTTGTGAAAAATGTTGAGCAACATTTATTATTTCAATCGAAAATTTTGACATGAATCGATGTTACCTATCATGCGAGTTTGTACAATTTGCCGATTTTATTCCTGCAAAGTAGGCGACATTTTTTTGCGTATGTAAACAAACCCCACATGAATTTTACTAAAAATAATTTTTTTTAATAAAAAAGAAAGTAAATATGGATAAAAAACTGTTACCGGTTGTGTTATATTAATTTTTTGTTTCGTATTAATTAATCAGTTCATCCATTTTTGCTTTTGATTAAAATTCCACGTGAAATAAGTGCAGCTTACTTTATTTCGCAGTTGTAAAAAAATGTTGCCAGAAACATTTCGGAACTTTTTCACAAAATGAACAGAGTACAACTCTATCAACATTATTTCATAGATATTCCGCACAAGTTTTTTCATATGCGTTTTGACAGCATTTCACGTGAAATGTTGAACAGAGTACCAGGCTTAAGGAACAGTATTTAGAAAACTTTTAGTTCTTATCGCACCATGGTGAAGGGTATAAAAGATGCGGCATAGCCGAATATAGCACTCCTGTTATGTTTTGGTTTTTCATAAAATTTCTCGACAGCCCAAGTAGTTTATTGTAGTTGTTTTTATTCCGATTGCTATTTATGCGCCGATTCTGTGCTTTGATTTGACTTTCTGTCTCACTCATTTGCTCTATGAACTCTCTCTTCCACCCTTTTGTTTATGTATCAGCATTATTATTTAATTATTTAGTGTTATTGAATCGATCTGCAGTGATCATCGTTTTTTACCTCATTCGTTTCATCCATCGTTTCTTATACATACATTTATTTGTATTCGTTTGTTTATGATTGTATCGTCGTTGTTGTTGTTGATCAGATACGTTGGCCATTTAAAGTTTAAATTTTAAACCGACAGACAACATGTGAATATTAATGAGTAGCACGAAATAATGTGACAATATTGTTTGTCTGGCTGTCCAACTGTCTGACATTTAAAACCTCTGACTAACTGGCAGACTGACTAATCAGGCAAACAAGCAGACAACCACTTGCTATTCGCTGAAGTTTTTTTTTTGTTTGTTGCTGTTCCAATGAACAGAAAAGTGTAAAAGTGTATTTCGGGTTATCAAAGTGAATGTTGCGCGTGGATATTTTTATAGTTCAAAAACATCATGTTGCTCTGAAGCCTCATTTGTGCTCGTAATACAACATACACATATAAAAAAAAAAAACGGAAAACAGCACCAGCCAACAATAATTCTTTATGGATTTTAGCATGTCGAGATAGTGAGCAAAAGAGGTTAGGCAGCACCAGCGTCACGATCATTAAGTGCGTGTGCAAAACATGTTTTCTTGTTGGGATGTTTGCAAAAAAATCTACATTTCTTGGTTGAGATTTTTATGATGCATTTGTTAATTGGTCTACTAAAGGAGTGTGGTTGTTAAATGGTTGATGTTGTTGTCGTTGTTCTTGCGAAGAAAAACAGTAGCTCATTCTAGAGATTTTATAATTCTGGACACAGAAGTTCTAATTGCTTATTTTACGTCGCTGCTGGTAGAAACACTTTAATGCCAACGAGCTTCTTGTTTCTTCTATCGTTGTGAAATCATTTGTAAATGAAGAATCTATTAATTTTATTGGAATAGTCATCAATCATGTATTGGACTAGATATAAAGTTCTGTAATGTATTTACTTACTACAAACATTTAACATTCAAATCCATTTGTAGTATAAGATTACAATATTGACAGATCAAGGGTTTGTTTGGTTGTTTTAAATACGAAACACCGTTGGAAGACTAAAAGTTTCATCTGTTGGACAAAGCTTCCTTATTGCAAACTTCTTAAATCCACTTTACATACTGTCAGTGTCAGAATAAAGTGTACAACTGGTTTTCCAATATAAAAAGTGTTCTTTTACCAAAAAATAATTAAAATTTTTAGAAGTTTATTATCATTTACAAAACTTTGGACAATGTTATTACCAGGGCAAGGGACTTCATGCAAATGCATGTTTGTTGTCGGTACTCTGAGACCCACCTAAAGTTAATATCTTTGCGAATCACAATATTTCCAGTAAAATGGCATCAATTTGTTAGTGCATATTTTGCTTTAAATGCATGTTTTTGCATATTTTGATATAAATGCATATTTTTCGTCATATTTTGTTATAAATTCACATTTTTCGTCATATTTTGTAATATATATAAAAAAAAATTGCTCTTTTCTTAGTTTTTTGTTTAGAAATATCTTTCTGTTCAAGGCGAATTCAGTATAAGGTGTAGTCAGTGAATCAGCGGTTATAGTTGTTTCAGCCCTGAAGCTGTCAAACAGTCAAAATAGTATGGGAAAATCTGCTAACTTCGACATTTTCAAGGAGCAAAAACAACATGTTGGTGTTTGGTACTGAATTACCTACATTTTATTATAAATTCACCTTGTTTTTTTTACTTTTAAAAAGTAGCACATACAAAAATTATACAATTTGTATAATTGTGCACATAATTGTAGAAGTAACAATAAAACAGTTTTTGACATTTCATTTTGTTTGCGTTTTTTTTTTACTTGAAGAAGCAGCAAAAAAAATAATGTTCGGCGAAGAAAAAATAGAACTCAACATAATATTTTTGATTTACGTTATAAGAAGTATTAATAAAATAAATTGTTTTTAAGGAAAAAAATGCCAAAAGAAAAAATATCAAAAAAGAATCTTTTAAATAAGTGTGTTTTTGAGTCTTCAAAATAGAGGGAAAAGTACTTTTTGCAAAGTTTGCAAAAAGGTGTTTCATTTTAAAATTTCAAGTAAATCAGTACCTTCAAAGCCAGAAACACAAAGATTTATGATTTATGAAAACGTTTCGCAAACTTTAATTTCAAGAAAATCAACTTTTGAGGATAAGACTAGCAAATTTAGTTTTGAATTGTATAATGCTCTGGTGTCTGCAGATATACCTCTATTTAAGCTAATCAACCAAAATTATAGAATTTTTTTAAACAAATATAACAATGAAACCATTCCTACGGAAACAAACCTTATAAAAACTTATATCGCCAAGTTGTACACTATACAACTATGTGATATTGTTGAAAGAATTAAGTGACATAAATTGTGGCTGTCTATTGACGAAGCAATGGACACTGAATCTTGAATGCAGAAGAAGAACAGAGTAAACACAAATTTTTGTTTAATATTGTAAAGTTGGAAAAGGTGGATCATGCTTCAATAGCTCGAACTTTCAAAGATTCAATTTCTCTTTTAGAATCCTTTAATAAAAATAAAATGTTGCTCTACTTGACCTTTTTTTTAAGATATCTTACTCAAAAATGTTACATGTCACATGCTAAGCTCATGCCATGCATGAAAGTTTTTAAAGTCACCTTTGCGTTTCAACCATGTATAACAAGATGGGGTACCTGGTTGCAGGCAGTTGAGTATTATGCCAAAAATTTTGAAGAATTTAAAGATGTGGTAAATAATTTTAGCGAAAATAATGCAGTCGCGATAAAAAAGTGAACAATATTTTAAATGTACCTAATATAAAGGTTCAATTAGAATTTATACACTCAAACAATGGGTTTCTAGTCGAGACAATAACCGAACTTCAGGGGTTTAAATCATTGAACACCTCGGTTAAACTCGTTGATGACGCTGTCATTAAAATAAGAAAAGTAGAAGATCAAATCGGCGAAAAAATAAAAGCCAAAATTTATGCAGTTTTAAAAAAGAATGCCGGATTTAAAAAAGTTAAAGGAATTGGTAATATTTTTAATTTACCTTCCAATAAAGAAAAAATTGGAGACAATGAATATTCTACACTTTTAAATATCCACCTATTACATCCGTTGATGTCGAACGAACATTTTCAATGCTTAAAACTGTTTTAAGACCAAATAGAATGAGTTTTACATTTGATAACTTAAAAAAAACTTATTTATTTATATATGTAAATATATCTTTATCTACTACTACTTTTTAAACTATGTTTTAAGTTTTTAAAACTGAATGAAATGTATTTATATTTTTTTTTTTTTGTTAAATAAATATATTTTTAATGCATATTTTTTACTTTTATTTTTGCATATTTTACGATTTTTAGTGCATGTTTTATGCGCATATTTTGCGATTTTAAGTGCATGAACTTCCTTAAACAATACATTAAAAAAACTAATTTACTCCGTTTTAAACGCGTCAAAAAAAGTGTACAGTTTTAAAATACTAAGAAAAGTGAAGTGGCTAATACTTTGATTGATTTCTTTTTGCTTTTAGGACGGCTTCTAGTCTCTTTGGCATCAATTCCACCCATTTTAAAGTTAGCTCAGTAGACAATTTTGGCTACCCTTCCGGCAGAATTTTATTCAGAGAATGCTTGCTGCTAAAGTTTTTTTTAATTTGTCTGTTCAAATGTTTTCAGATGTTTACTTGAGTTGATATCGAGCGACTATTGGGCTGATCCATCTGTTTTAGGACGTTTTACGAAAGCTAACCCTATTACGCTTCACTTTAGATACTGTATTTTTCCGTTGAATTTCTTATTTTTACCTTTTATCACGTTTTTTTTTTTTTGTCCAACTTACTTTTGTCACTTTTTGGAGCAACGTATTTTTCACAGATGACAGCAAGCTTAAAGTCTGATCAAATTTGGCAAAGTAGAAATTTAACTTTTTAAAACTAACATAACCCTTTTTTATTAGAAAGCAAGCTGTACACTTTATTTTGACGCTCACAGTATATGTTGATTTCCAGGGAAAAGGTACTTTTTGTAACGTAACGCCAGCAAGTCATTAACATTGTTTCTCAAAAATTTGTATATGTAAATATAATTTACGTTTTATATATTGGTATAAAGCGCAACTAGCTCTTAATTAAGCAACTAAAGGGATAGCACTTGCTGGCGTTTCGTTAGAAAACGTAGACTTTTCGCTGAAAATGTTATGAAAAATCATGGGATAAAACTGCTTACTTATAATTTTCATTGTTGATAGACACACTGTGAAATTCTTTATGTGCTGTTATTTTTAAAATCGTTAAATTATCCACCACTGCTTTGCTTAGTAGTACAATTTTGAACTCTTTACAGATTCAATACAAATCTTTCGATTAGAAGTTTTATTTTCATTGACCGTCGACTGTCGATTGCGTGATATTGCAATAGACCTGCACTTTCACAAAACCACACTGGGAAAATTCCAGCGAAAAGAAAGTTTATGATATTGTTGATAGCTCAGATCATCGTCTCGAAACAAATTCTATAATGTACATATAACGTCTATTCTGACGTTTTCTCGGCAGTACTTTGCGTTATATTTTTAGAACTAAATGTTGTTCACATCCTTTTTCCAAGTTCCAATATGTGTTCCAGATTAACTTGGATAGCCGCTATTACCTCACCCCCTCATGGCCTTAACACTAACAGTCTTACCTTAACAAGGCGGAACGTTTTCTTGCGTTTAGATTTTACGCTGATATGACATTCCTTAACAAGAGCGTCAACGTTGTACCACGAACAGTAGTGTTAACTTTCTTGTTTAATTAAACCCCGAAATACAAAATAGAGATAAAAACGCTAGATTGGCCAAAAAAAGTTAGATTGCCATTATAAATTATCAATATCGGCCAACTTTACTGTTAAAATCGCAAAGCGTTGACGCCGCGCTATTTAGGGATGCCTCATAGAAATTGTATGGGCATGACTACTAAAACACGCGTGGCGCTTTTGATTAGCTACGGCTGTAAGTAACAGTGAATTTTCTCTATTTGTAGGGATTTTTTTTGGAAAATTTTAAGCGAAGAGAAAACAGGATGAATTTGTTGTAGGCAATTTTTAAAATATTATTTCAATATTTTGTCTAATAATACGTAAATATTCGTCCTATTTTCATTTAAAACTAAAATTTGTAATATACAATAGCATTGAAGTGCAAATGTTGTACTTTTTAACAGAAACCCTAAACAATGAGTCCTAATCTTCCACAAGTGCCAAAACCGTGAACTCGAATATTCGTGGCCCACTAAATATACAAATAGGGGGCTATATGGTCACCATTATTTTTAACTAAAAATTTCAAACATATTATGGCTAATTTAAACAAATTATTGTCCCTGGGATTATTTATTATATGGTTAAATTAGTCCTCCTTTAGGAAGCAAAAACCAAATTATGGTTGCCTCTAAACATGTTATGACATTACAGTAGAATCCCGATAATTCGTAATCGCAAGGGTCCGGCCATTTCTTACGAATTATAGGGGTTTCCGATTTAGCGGGGTTTCGATTTAACGGGGTTAAAATAAAATAAATACGAATAAACGGGGTTTTTCAATTTATTTACTAAAACGATACAAAAAACATAAAAACAATTGTTAAAAATAAAATATATAAAAATTATACATTAAAATTATTCATGTAACAAACTGATCTTAAGAAAATAAACCCACACACAAGCAAAAACTCACGCAAAAATAAAATAGTGGTAAACAAAAAATCATTCTTTCCATGATTTTGTTGTTTTTATTACGAATTATAAGTGATAGTTAGCAAATAATTACGATTTATAAGAGGTAAAGAAGATTTTCAGCCATGTCACAGAGTACAATTCCGTTCGGAATGATTCCGTTCGGAATTGAAGAAAACATATTTGTTTATTGATAGAAAGTGTATTTTGATAGTTTTTTGGCCTTTCAGATACAGAAAACTCCCATTCCGTGCATGAACACAAAAATGGTTTCATTCCGAATTTTTTTTTCGTAATTTTCTGAAGCACCAAAATACGGAATGAATTCCGTTTCCGAACGGAATTGTACTCTGTGACATGGCTGTTTATTTGAAAAAAAATTACGAATTAGCGAGGGGACCAAAATGTATGAAAATTTTACGAATTAACGAGATTTTTCAAGGGACCTTTGTTTACCACTAATATTACAGATTTGTGTTTTTATTAACCATAACCTGTTCGGACGCAACCGTGGTTGTGGCTTTTTGATGGAGGACCAATTAAACCAAAATATAGTTGCCGGTAACAATAATATGGTTAAATTTACTATAGTTTGTATAAAAAATTTTGTTAAAAATTGCTTTGTTGGAGGTGGCCATATTGAAAAATCTTTTTTCTCTGCGTGTAGTACCAAAAATCTTGGACAGGCGCCATCTTATTAGAGATCTCCCAGACACCCTTTAGGTATTTGTTGTACAAATATCCTACAGAAGAGCAAAACTCCTTAGCCCACCATCGTCGATGTCGCAGATGCAAGGGTCAATTTTACCGCCATTGTAAAAACTGTTACTTTTTTCGAATCGTGTTCGTTTTAACAATGTTGCTGAAGTTGCCACCAATTAAAATCTTGTTGCAAACAATGGCCTTTGCAATAACGAACTTAAAATTTAATAACAATATTTTATCATTGTTATTTCGGCCAGTATTGACTTCGTTCTAAAATATAAATTACCTTTAAATTGTTGTTAATAAGCAATTGAGTTAGTCATCGTCCAAACTTGAAATTGCAATTTTTGTATTTTTATCTTGTCTATCCTCATCTCATTCTTTAAGTATATTTATTGAGGCCACCTTGTCTCAATATCACAACAAAAAACAGGCAGAGCAAAAAACAATCAGCTGTTTCTTAAAGGCAGAGATGCCAACTCTTCACCTCTAAAAATGGCAAAAGTTTTAGTAAAAAATTGTTAAACAAGATTTTAATATGTATTTTATTCGACCTTTATTATTTCAAATATTAATAAACTTTCGAGCATAAGGGGTTTTTGTATATACAAAAAAAGTAAAAAATTAGTTTTTAAAAGTTTATTAAAAACAATATGTGTATTAGGGCAATAACCAAATTTTTGGCATGGTACCACGGAGTGGCAAAGAATGTTTTAGTAATGAAAACACCTGTCTCCCGTCGTTTTGCGAAAAAAACCTCACGCAAGGAAGCAAATTTCTAAAACCTTCCATTGTAAACAGTAGGAAAATTTTTAAATCTAAAGCAGTGGATAATTTCCAAAATAGAATTTAAGTGATACGTATAGGAATATATACAAATATCAGGTGCATATTTTTTAAAATTTCCGTGAGATAAAAATGGTTTCTTCAAACTTCAACCCGATCCCTGCGTGAACTTTTTTAGCAATACGAAATATTATCATATTTTTTATTAATAACTTTTAATGTTTTACACGACTGACTATACTGTGCCGTTTTTGATATTCGCAAAAAGTGTGAAAAAGTTATTGCCCTTATGTGTATATTATATTTAAAAAAAACTGAACAATAAGGTTAAATAATATATAAGATCAGTTCAATATAAATTAAAAAAGAAAAAATAATCTTTTTAACTTGCGCAAGTAACTTGCGCAAGTAACTTGCCGAGTGTGAAAGGGGGCTTAGACCAGCTCATCAGGAAACCTTTTGCAAAGATTTTAGAAAAGCCAAAAATATTAAACAAATAAAACCCTAAAGCGAATAAGAGTTATAAACACTCTAAGTCTTACTTGTAACAATATCAAAGCTTAAACAAAACACCAAGAATAAACAGTGAGTTTTTCTTTTCTTACATAAATAAATGATATTTAATTTTTTATATAAAAAAGAAAAACCTCAAGCTCAATAAATAATATTGGAATTTTAAAATTATTTTCATACAAAAAATCGAAGTTAGCTGCACTTTGACTTAACTGTCCAAAATACATATTTTCTGTAATTATTCTTCAAAATCCTTTTTACGTGCCTTTTGTATACCTCCATATTTATCATATTTTTGGGCAGTTGTAAAATATTTTTATATAAAACATCAAAGTTAGCTGCTTACATAAAAAATTATGGTGTCCACTTTTTCACATAAATATCCAATTTAAGCTGTTTATAAAAACAAAAATCGCAAACAAGTCAAGTTGGCAATCATTATAATTCATTTATTTTATTTGCATGTACCTACTACTCATGCATTTGGTTTGCGGTTACAGCGACTTTACCACGATTATATGAAAGGACCCAGTAAATAACGTGCTCCAAAAGGAGCAGGTTTTGTGTATGAATTCATACCACAAATCGCTTCAAACCTGCTGATGGGATGCCTGATTTTTGTGTGGGGTGTTCCCGGTTTGGAGGACTATTTTCTGCTGACAATAAGCGCTTCTTTTTACACTCAAACAAAGCACTCCCAAAGTGCTTTTTTAAGGGCTAACTATATTAACATATTCATTAATGTTTTGCTTTTACTTGTTTAAATGCCTTTTTCCAATTATTTTCGCATATTTTTATTTTTTTTTTCGGTTTGCAACCTTCTTCGTTGTCAGCACTAAAATGGCAGCTTTTTGTATATTTTATTCTACATCATTTACTGCTTTATAAAAGTACTTTTATTGAAGCGCTCGATTATGCGCTTTTTCTCTTAAGTGCTTCAAAAAACCCAATTTTTTTTACTGGGGAATAGTAAATCTTAGGCCTGGAACAGAATAAAGTAGTTGTAGTAGTATCTAAAGCTGCCGAATGCTCTGCAGCGCAACTAAGTTCAAAATTTCGAATTTGCGTTTCAACTGCAACGACTTCTACAACTATGTATTCTGTTGACACTACTTTGAAACTGCCGTTTTTAACTTTTGATAGCTTGCAGCGCTATTCTAACGTTTCACTACAGCGAAAATTCTGTTCCCCACTTTATTGTTACCAATTTGGCTACCTCGTTCATTACAAAAATGCATAACACATGACTACAGGTTGTTTGAACGTCATTGTTATTATCAATTCATTTATAAAAACGTTGTTACTCCTCTTTCAAACACTTTATTTTAGTTATGCAGGTAACCAAAATTGCGTACCTGCACATTAAGGCTGGGTTTTTGAGATCTCAGTTAAACTAGGTTTAGTTAATCTGAAAATTGATTTGTGCCGCCAATACCAAGTTTTAAAACAAAATGTTGCCGGAACAGCGCAGTCTTGCTTAAAATGTGGGTCTTTAATGAAATAATAGAACAAAAAAACCAAATTTCACCGGAAAATCCGAGTTGCAGAGAACGTTAAACTAAGTTTAAACTTAATCCCCATCTCAAAAACCCGTCCTAAGGCAGCTAAATAAATTTAAGATAGCTGCATTTTTGATTTATCTGCACAAAAAATCGTGCAAAGGAGATTTTAAAGCTAAGTCAAAATTACATACGTATAATAAGGGGTGGTAAAACCATAATCCACGATGTTTATTGTAAGTCACACCTTAACGTCAAGTTTTTTGCGCAACTTAAATTGACCTTTCTTTGTATTTAACAACTTCTATCATTGAGAGGTACACAATTGAGCAGCACGTTATGATTGTTAAAGCCTTTTACGAAAACGGGCGTTCAATCAAAATGCCTTTCGTGCACATCGTGATTTTTTTGGTCAGCATAATCGACCAAATGTTTCCACAATCGGGAGAATTATGTGCAAATTTCAGCAAACTTGGTCTGCAGAAAATGGGAAACATATGTGCATGCTCGCCCAGTTAGTTCTGCGGCTCACGGCGTAATCGGGCCGTATTTCTTCGAAAATGAGGTCGGCCAAGCAATTACCGTGAATGGTGTTGGCTATCGCGAGATGTTAACGGAGTTCCTATATAGGCTTATAGGTTTTTCCTGGTCAAACGGTTTCTTGATACCGTTACAGCTGCTCCAGCTTTGGAAAATAATCAAAAATTTGAGATTAATGCCAATACCAATACCGATACCGAGTATATTTTTACCGATACTACTTGGTACTCAGTTGCTAAGTATCGATTACAAAAAAAAATTGGTACTTATATAAAAGTATCGAATATGTACTTGTATTTACTCGTATCGTTTCATCCCTACTCATCAGTAAGTTGTGGTTTTAAAAGTTTTGTAGCTGTATATGACCTGATTACACTTTGAGGTAGAAGTTTAGGCATGTTCAATACATTTAGGATATCTATTGGGAAAGGTGTTTTGAGATTTTTTAAAATCAATTCAATAAGAGGAATGTAAGTTACAACCCGGTAGTAATATTCAACATTTTGGATATGATTATTTTGTTCAAATCTTGTCTTTTCGATTGGAACCTCGATTTGAACGCAAATAACTTTAACTTTTTCAAAAATCACTTTAAATTGTTTTTCGGCTTTATTTCTTTTCTCTTTAAGGCACATGATTAAAGTTTTGATAAGGCTTGATGCTTTTTGAAGATCTATATCTTGATTTTGTTAAATTATACTAAGTGGCTGTGTTACAATAAGTATCACACTTAAAATGTATATTCCGCAAATAAATTCAAAAGTACTAAGTGAGTTCCTTAATATAAAGGTAGAGATACTACCTTTCCACTCAGATATTTTTTCCAAAGCTTCTACTTTATGATGTACACTTGTTGCAAAGTGTAAAATTGAGTCGTGCCATCTTGTCCACACATCTTGTCTCGCATAATGTAGAGAGTTTGGCTCCCAAATACTTTGCTAAAACTGCGTTTCGCTTGGGATGATTATGTTTAAAAAACTTTGTCGTTTCTTTAACAAATGATACAACTTTTTGTATTAAGGGCACTTTACTGCTTTTAGAAATTGAGTTGCTTGATTTAGGGGAATAGCAAGGCGATTGTTTCGCATTTGTCTCGGTTTCCAGAGTTTTTTAACAGCTCAATTTTCTGCTGACATCAGAGGACACCCAAAACAAAAAAACCTTGGTGGGATTTCCAAAAATTTTGTACATTTAAAAAAAATATTATTATTGGGAATTCTTGTTTTATCGAAATAAACAAAACATACTTTTATAATTTAAAATAAGGAAATCCCCCCCCAGAATCCGCGCCTACTTGTAACAATATCAAAGCTTAAACAAAAACAACAACAATAAACAGTTTACCTTTTCTTATAGTCCCGACTAAAATTGCTTGATTTTCTGTCAACTCTAAATGCAGTTGTAAGTGGGTAAAGAAAAACCAATACTATGAAATGGGAATTTAGCACATTTAAACGAAATCTTGTTTCTTTAAAATTTTTTTTATTAAACTGAAATTACACGTAAGAGAATATACATTTGTATTTTCACATTTTTAGGAAAATTAAGATAAACAAAAAAAACTTTGAATCACGAAAAAAATTTACTTTTTTTTATTGTAAAAGTCATTTGCATTGTCATTGGCATTTACAACACACTAATGCAGCATTTATAACATTTTTGGTCCAAAATGGTCCACCCACAAATAAAGTCACTTTTCAACTTTTTGTTTTTTTTTTTTTTTTGTTAAACAGCTGTTTAAAAATATTTTTTTTTTATTGATTAGTTGAACCATCCCAATAAAAAATGGAGCTTCCAACGAAGCAGGTTTGTAAGGGAGAAACATAAGGATTTCGCTTGCCATTGCGCTTTCGGAAGACATGAATTTTATATGGCGAGTTCCCACTTTGAAGCAATACATTTTTGACACATAAAGCGCATTATTCAGCGCACATAAATATTGTTGGATGTAACGATCATCTTTACACACTGAATGTTTTGATACAGTTATTTTTTAGTTATCCTCCTTACAAACCTGCTTCGTGGTAAGGGAATGCCGTAGCACTTGAAATGTTATTTTTTTTAATAAAAGTTGTTGAGAGTTCTTTCACTTACTTTACTGCATTTCTGTATGTCTTATTGCGTAGCGCATAATTGTGCGCTTATTTTTTTAAATGTACCTTTAGTGCTTCGCAAAATGATAAAATTTTTTATTGGGATGTTTGATCATATAAGGTTCATCTAGTTGCACTTAAAAACTGAACCTGCTTTTAAACACAACTTAATTTTAAGTAATAATTTAATAAATACATGTTCAAATTCAATGTGAAAAACTGGACATATGCCATGATAGATCCCATAATAAATTCGCATCAGATCCTGGAAAGTTATACAAAACAAGCGCTCCACGAGGCAGCGGGAGCTTCCCTGGAAATCTTGCTGTGAACCGAAAACAAGTTAGAGTGCTATATTCGGCTGTGCAGAATCTTTGATACCCTCCACCGACAGTTCGAATGTTTAAGGAGTAATATTTGTGTGATGTTATTATTATCTTAAACTGTGACGATTGGTTATTAATTATGGTTTTAGGCGACTAAACTGTTTTCCGGTAGTAGGGTTTATATGGGGCCTAGGGTAAATTATGGACCGATCATCACGAAATTTCAAAGCGTCATTTCTAGTCCTTTAAAACTGTGACGTACCAATTTCTGTTATGCTAGCATTAGTAGTTATGGTTTTAGGTGTACTAAACTGTTTTCCGGGAGTAGGGTTTCTATGGGGCCTAGGGTAAATTATGGACCGATCATCACGAAATTTCACAGCGTCATTTCTAGTCCTTTAGAACTGTGACGTACCAATTTCTGTTATGATTGCATTATTTCTGTGGGGCCTAGGGTAAATTATGAACCGATCTTCACGAAATTTCACAGTATCATTTATAGTCCTATAAAACTGTGACGAGCCAAAATTTGTTATGATTGCTTAATTTTTTACGGTTTTAGGCGTACTAAACTGTTTTCCGGTAGTAGGGTTTATATGGGGCCTAAGGTAAATTATAGACCGATCGTCACGAAATTTAACAGCGTGATTTCGAGTCAAATAAAACAAATTTTTGCAAAATTTTTAATATTTTTAATTAGGCTTAAGTTCATGAAATTTAATTTTAATTAAATTATTTTTTATGAAGAAAAGAATTTTACAACATGAAAATTAATTAATATTGTTATTGATAATCTTTCATTCTTGACGTGGCTCGGGCTCGAACCCTGGCCGGCAGGTTACCATGACATGTGTCGATCGCAACCACTCGATCTCCTCAGATGGATTTGCCGTCTTACACTCGCAGCCATCGACGACTGCTGACGTCACTAGTCAAACATCAATCCTTAAACCAAATTGTATTTTAACATTTGGTAGATCGAAATTTGCTTTCCTGAATGATTATCCATTTTTATTGATTTTACATGTTTTTTCCTTTACTTCTGTTTTTTCGTACTTTCGTCAAGAATTTTTCTTGAAGTCCAAGTACATTTTTTTGTTTTTTCACTTTGTCTTTCTCTTTTCTGTTGACCTTTTTCAGCACAACTTGAAGGACAAATGTACACATAGAGCTCGTGCCTTAGCTTTAACAATAATTAATATTGTGGTTATTTTGTTGAACTATTTATGGTTTTTAATCCAAATTTTAAATATTTTTAATTAGACTTAAGTTCATGAAATTTAATTTTAATTAAATTATTTTTTATGAAGAAAGGAATTTTACAACATGAAAATTAATTTAAATTGTTATTGATAATCTTTCATTCTTGACGTGGCTCGGGCTCGAACCCTGGCCGGCAGGTTACCATGACATGTTTCGATCGCAACCACTCGATCTCATCAGATGGATTTGCCGTCTTACACTCGCAGCCATCGACGACTGCTGACGTCACTAGTCAAACATCAATCCTTAAACCAAATTGTATTTTAACATTTGGTAGATCGAAATTTGCTTTCCTGAATGATTATCCATTTTAATTGATTTTACATGTTTTTTCCTTTGCAAAATCTTATCTCATTCCGTGCCTTGTTCCAGCATTTAAGTTATTTTTTATAACAAAATTATCAATGTTTTTAGGTGGTGGTTCCACATTTTGATTCATAGCTCTGGTCCTACAGAACCGATTTTGCTGAATTTCAATCCCAACCTGCTTAGGATAACTACAAGCAATTTGGCACCAAGTTTGTTCATTTCTTTAGAGTTGTTCGAAAGTGAGCGTGTTTTCAACAGACGGACAGACGGACAGACAGGCGGACATGGCTAAATCGACCCAGAATATATATACTTTATGGGGTCTGAGATGAATAATAAAAAAGTTTCACACGGAATGACAAACTTAATATACCCTCTTCACAACTAATTGTGGTGGAGGGTATAAAAATCAATTTGATAACATTTCCGCTACAGTTTGTCAACATCGATTGGAAAATCAGTAAGCCAACCTAAAAGGTCCTCCAGACATAACAAAATACTTTTTTATATGAATTATTTAAAAAATGTTGAAAAAATTACATGAATCCTTAAGTCAATGTCCTTAAAGACAGAAATCCCGATACAAAACTTGCATTGGCATTTAAAGTTGAACTATATTAAAAAAGAAAAGAAAATTTACTTAAAGAAACTTTTTCCCATTCGAAAAGGGATTTTAATATTAAATCAACTTCTAATTCAAAAAAGAAAACTAAAAATTTGCATAGGTTTTTCTTACAACGCCTTCATCTTTAACTTTTAAATTGTAAAAAAAGTTTTGCAATTTGCAAACAACTTTTAAAGTTAAAACAGATTTTCGGATTAAATTTCAATCTTCTTTTTTTCTGTAGCTAGAATTGTGACCACATTTCGTTTAACCGCAAAACTTTTAGGGAAAAACTTTTCGTAACAAACAACGGCAACAACAAAATAAAAAAAGTGGAAGCGTAAATAAAACTTATCTAACTTTAAAAAAAGTATGTACGTGTGTATATGAGTTCCAAAGTATTTTGAGTACTTCAAGCAAAGCGAAATATTTTTCACACAAAAACAACAAAAAAAAACACCCAAACAAAATCAGCAAATAAATAAAAGTTGAAAACAAAACTCTTTCAGCAAGATTTCTAAATGTGAACAAGCTTTGAAAAAAAACTTATCTGTTTCTTATGCCACCTACATAATCATACTAGTTTACTTACGTTCTTATTCTTAATATGGGTGTAAGTCGACAAACTTAAGTTCCAAGTTCTTTTTATTGCTTTTGCTACTGTTTCAAGAAAATTTGTGCTCGTCGACGTAGTTGTGGTGCCAAGAGGAATGAGGAAACAAAGTAGACGTGTTTTTCTATATGTATTTATTCTTTGAAACACTTAGACCACGTTTGACGGCATAGTAAAAAAATATTTGAATGTAATTTTTATTTAAGAAAAAAATCTTTAATGCTTTGTTCATGGGATGTATCATTAAGGTGATGCTTTAACAGTATTTAACCTTCCAATACTCGCGTCAAAATATGAAACACGTATCATCGCTCCTGGTCAGTCAGACCGATGTTTGCAGCATCTACAAAACTTATATTAGTTTTAAAAAAAAATACTAAAACCCCATTTTATTTTAGAAATGTCTTAAATTGTTTATACTTCTTTCTGTAAATACCCTTTGAAATAATTTTGAATTTGAGTAACACAGAAATTGCTAGTGTTTACACTTAACAACAAAATTATATCGATTAACACCTTAATTTAATCGTATTGAAATCAACTGTTGACTCAACTTAAAAAATTAAACTAAATTTTATTTATTATAATTATATGTGGGCTACATTTGAAATATTCGCTAATTATATAATGGAACTCAATGAACTCAGCAAAAGGACAATTGTTCGTCAACAATATCTGAAATACCATTATCAAATATTGCAAAAGATAAGAAACAAACGAAAAAAAGTCATATAAAAACATTTTGGAATTGCAGAATGGTCTGCTCGCAACATTTTTTCAAGTAAATATTCCAAGGAAATATTGATTTATTTATAAATATTTCCTTTTCTATATTTTTTAATATTTGTTTAAAATTAATACCTGTTGTCATTTTGACAACACCGACCATGGTATAAAGTTATGTGTTTATGTAGACCCAGGGTTGTCAGATGTGGCGATTTCTCGCCAAACGTGGCGATTTTCAAACATGTTTGGCGACCTAGTTTTTGACTTGGCGACATGGCGATTTTTTGGCGATTTATAAAATTGTTAAAATCGCCAACTGGCTATTTTTAATGACCTATGAATTTGTTTTGAAATTCGTTAAATTCGATACTTAGAAATAATATTATTTTAATTCTCGTACTTTTATGAATGAAATTTCAGGCAATCATATCGTCGGTCACAGGTTGACAACTCTTAACATGTTTTTTTGTACTTTTCAGGAGACAAAAAAAAACGTTATTACTCCGTTACTAAACCGTGTTGGAAGTAAATAAAAAAACCAAAATTAGTAGGAGATATTTATTGTAAGATGGTGTAAAAATATAAATGAAACGTACTAACATGCAGAAGGACAGAAACAGTCTTTTTGCATCAAAAACCCGATTCGATTTTTTTGCGAGTTAAGAGTTGTCAACCTGTGACCGACGATATGTATGATAGGAATTTGATGGTATGTTCAAATGGCTGATGAAGTTAATGAAAATCTTCTAGAAAAGTGTTTTTTTATATATAAAATTGCTCTTGAAAAAAATCAATAAATAGAATTCCTTTAAACACTTATATGTTTCAAGTCTATAAACATTTTCACATTATACTTATATGTATGTGGCAATTTATTATCACAGATAAAATATGTTGTTGTTAGTGATATTTTAAAGATTTTTATGAATCCTATCTTACCTTAGGAAGTTTATGAAACACAATGGAAAAAATAAGCGTTTGTTAATTGGAAAGATAACTAACTAAGTTTAGGCCAACATTTTAAAGCTACAAGGATACGGCAGGTTCGTAAAATTGTAAGGACTTTACTTTGGCTATCCTTAATATGCGATTATAACAACTTGTAATGCCTGTGTTGAAACTATGAACTCCACTAAAACTCGCCTTCGAATTAGAATGCAATACGAACATCTAGACGCGTTATAAGGAGTTATACAGGCATGTTCTGTAAATCACAAGATTTCAAATCACTTGTGATTTTGAAATCACAATTGTGATTAATGGGTATTTTGAAAACCACAAAAGTTTTAACTTAGTTAAAATGGTGGAAACAACAAGCAAGTAATTTTAAATCGGCGGCCACTTAGCTGACTGGTTTAAAATCACAATTATGATAAAAGCTTTTTGTCCAGAACACCTTTTTTGTGATTTCAAATCACTTTCACAAAAAGTGATTTTCAGAACATGCCTGATAAGTTATATGAATGGGAATAGTACATGTTGCACTTCTTTTGTACTTTCGTTCATTAATGTTATAACCTCACAATGTATTCCAAATTAGAAGACAAATAGCGAGTCTTGACGGGGAATTTTTAATATTTGTTTAGTACTAGCCACAAAAAATCTTTTTTTGTTGCTTTAAGTAGACTTCTATTAATTATTTTGTAGTAAACATCGTACCTTTTTTGTGTTCACTTACTATTTTTATTTCTCTCTAAATAAAAATTAAGCAAAATATTATGGCGATTTGTTTTGAATTTTTGGCGTATTTAAGCAATACGGAACTAATCTAGTTTTTAGGATTTATATAAAATATTTTTAATAATTTAAAAAATATGTATTTTATTGTCAAAAACTTTGGCGATTTTGGCGATTTTTGATATTAAATTTGGAGAAAAAGGTCAAAATCGATCTGACAACCCTGTGTAGACCCCGTTTATACTTTAAAATAATACGGTTCTCAATTCTTTAATCGCATTAAAAATATACTTTGACATGACGCACCTAAAATTTTCGATATGATTTAAAAATATGTTCATTAGAGCGACTCACCAAAAAAAGTGCTCGATGTACCCTCCTAAAAATGAACCTTGGACTTTTCTAAGATTTAATTTTAAATATTTCGGCTCCAGGGTTGACCTCTCGTGAGCTGGACCAGTTTGAAAAAGGGTCTATTTTTGCATGTTTTGTTACTTTAAGAATCAGTTTCCTTACCAACATATACAAGTTGGGTATCGTAAGAAGGTTTTGTTAAGGCGCGTCCATCTGTATATAAAATTTGTTCAAGGACGATCATCCATGTCCTTTTTTTAAGGATTTTCTGTAAAAAAAAACGGTTTTTGAATTTTTTGTTCGGGGTTGTTTGTAATAAAAGTGCCAAATTAACATATTTTAATCTTTAGTCGATTTAATTAAATACGTGCCTCAGCTTTTTTTGAAATTCGTGCTAGTTCGTGTTTTGACAAAAATGCAATGGGGTGGTAACCCTTTGTTTTAAATAGGGCAATATGGGTATCAAATTTTATCTTTTGCCAAGTATATCATCTTTGTATATAAATAATTTAGATTTGTGCTAATTAGATGCATTTTACACGGTGCTCTGGATTATATATATGTAAATGCGATTTTGTAGTAACTCTAATATGATAACGGATTTAGTTTCTAGATTATGTATGGATGAAAATAGGACTAAAGAAAGAAAAAAAGAAATGATCCAAGACTTTTTGGCGGCATATTTTTTCCGCAAATTAAAAAAATTCAGGTCGTGGATCATTTCTTTTTTCTTTCTTTCGTCCTATTTTCATCCATACATGATCTAGAAACTAAATCCGTTATCATATTAGAGTTACTACAAAATCGCATTTATATACATATATTCCAGAGCACCGTGTAAAATGCATCTAATTTGCACAAATCTAAATTATTTACATACAAAATTATGTAAATTATTTATATACTTGGCAAAAGATAAAATTTGATACCCATATTGCCCTATTTAAAACAAAGGGTTACCACCCCATTGCATTTTAGTCAAAACGCGAACTATCACGAATTTCAAAAAAAGCTGAGGCACGTATTTAATTAAATCGACTAAAGATTAAAATATGTTAATTTGGCACTTTTATTACAAACAACCCCGAACAAAAAATTCAAAAACCGTTTTTTTTAAAAGAATGGATGATCGTCCTTGGACAAATTTTGTATACAGTTAGACGCGCCTTAAAAAAACCTTTCTTACGATACCCAACTTGTATATGTTGGTAAGGACACAGATTCTTAAAGTAACAAAACATTCAAAAATAGACCCTTTTTCAAACTGGTCCAGCTCACGAGAGGTCAACCCTGGAGCCGAAATATTTAAAATGTCATCTTAAAAATGTCCAAGGTTCATTTTTAGGAGGGTACATCGAGTACGAATTTTGCTTCCATACAACTTGAGTCGCTCTAATGTTTATACTTAGGTTTCTTGTGAAAGCGATTTGAGAAAATATGATTTATTATAAAATCAAATCGGGCTGTATATCTTTAGTAATATAAGAAAAAGTTTAACTTTTTTAATTTTGATTAATTTTAGTCTTTGTAAAACATGGTTAAACTATAAAGAGATAAAAACCTCAACAAACATATTTGTATTAAAACATCGATCTCGCAGACCAAATCTTGCTTTCATAAACCTTGAAAACGTTCTCAATTAAAGTTTATAGAGAATGATAATGTCAGCTTTAGTTTGAAATATGGTAATACCGAAGAACCCTGAACAGATCGAGTTAGAAATTATGAGGTGTTGAGAAGAATAAATGCGGATCGATAACTGATTAAAACGGTAAAAACCAGAAAAGTGTCTTAATGATGAAACAGAACTGGGGCTGAACGATGTTTTTCATACAGTTTGACATAAAATTATGCCAGAGAATGCGGTCGAGAAATAAAATCAATTTTATTTTGATGACGTTTTTTCTAATGCTCTCACATAAATACAATTATTCTCTTAACAATGCTACCATACTTTCATTCAATTTCATACATTTTGTAAACAAAGAAAAATAAGAACAAAAGAAAATGAAAGAAATGAGAGAGAATTTGAAGTTACTGCCGACGTTTGAATTATGGGCTTTAAAATTTTTGCCTGAAGTTGAAGACTCAGTTCTGTTTCATCATATATCTGGGACATATCGTAAGAAATGATTAATTAAAATTTCTCCAAAAGAAAATAATTAAAGAAAAAATTTAATGCAGGCGTACCAGAGGTAGAAAATAACTTTCTTGACTGAAAAATATTCAAAACTGGACCGGCCACGATGACGAAAGAAGCTTTAAGAATCTAGGGGCTTCTTAAAGCTTCAAAGAACTTCTTCCCGTATAAGGATATTATAAATATACAGAGGATTGGTTCCTCTAAATTTTTCAATTTTCACTTTCTGCTAATACAGTGGTCATATCTACGCACTGTAAAACTCTTAGATCAATTTCCCTAGTATTTGCCAAAAAAAAAAAAAAAAAAAAAATACAATTGTCGTATTTACACATAAAAAGACAACAGTTTATTGTCTCTACTTAGCAACCAGCGAAATGCGCATCGCTTTTCCCCCACAATAAATTTAAGTGTATTTATCAAAGAATAAAAATTGGCAATTAAGCAAATTATTAGACTAAAACAAATCTGCGTCTTGATTCCAAAACCGTTAAATAACGTTTTCTTTTCTAAAAAAAAAACGTTTATCATAAGAAAAAATATTCCTTTTAAGTATAACTCCCTATCTTAATGAACACGCAATAATTCCGGATCATCAGTTCGGATTCCGAGGAAGGCATGGTACAATCGAACAAGTGCATAGAATTGTTACCCAAATTAGATGAGCGTTTCAGAGAAAGGAATATTGCTCAGCACTGTTTATAGACATTTCCCAAGCATTCGACAAAGCTTGGCTTGATGGGCTGATCATTAAAATAACACGAATGCTTCCACAAAACACTCACAAACTCCTTGAGAGCTATTTAACTGGCAGAACATTCATGGTTAGATCAAAAAACCAATACTCCCCCACCAAGAAAATATCAGCTGGTGTCCCTCAAGGCAGCACTGTATATAGTATATACAGCTGATATGCCAACAAGCCCGAGCACACATACTTCTACGTTTGCAGACGACACAGCATTTATTAGTGTTAATCAGGACCCAAAAGTTGCATCGAAGCATTTACAGTCGCACATCAATGAACTAGAAGCCTGGCTAGAAAAATGGATAATAAAGGTTAACCCGGCTAAATGTGCTCACTTAACTTTCACGCTCAGAAGACAAACGTGCCCTGCTGTAAAAATAAATAAGATCACTGTTCCGGTAGAAAGCCATGTTAAATACTTGGGAATTCATATAGATAGAGGTTGAGCTGGTCTCGTCATATTGAAGCGAAAATAACGGCTATGAAACTTAAAGCAGCTCAACTACATTGGCTAATCGGTCGAAATGCAAACTTATCCTTAGACAACAAAGTTCTCTTATACAAGTCTATCATAAAACCAATAATGGACATTTGGCTTCCAATTATGGGGTACTTGCATGCGTATCAAACATCCAGAAGCTGCAAAGAAGACAGTCTAGGAAATTACGGCAAATGGGCTGCGCCCCATGGTATATACGTAATGACATTATCCACAGAGATCTTAACATCGCTACTATCCAGGAAGAAATTAAAAAGTATTCAGTCAAATACATAGATAAACTAATGGTCCATCCCAACTACCTCGCACGGGATCTAATAAAGTTCGAAGGTCACCGGAGGCTGAAAAGATCCGACACTTAGAGCCTAACAGGCTTTTTTGACACTTGAATGCAATTAATTAGCGGTTACATTGGTAACGGCTAACAAATACAAATAAGAATTAGGATAAAGCTTTGAATACATATTATAATTTTCGACAAGAAAGATTCAATAAAAAAAATAAAAAAAACAAAAAAAAGTTTATCATAAGGGTTACATATGATTTGGCAACATTTTTGAATGCTTACCTGACATTTAAGAAGTGTCGTATATTTTACGTTTACAAAAAGACACAAGTCTTGAATTTCTAAGAAAAAAGTATAAAAATACAATACAATTACAACGAGAGACGAACTAAAAAATAATAATTTATTTTTTCAGAAATATTAAAAAACCAGGGGGCATGTTTATTGATAGAAAGTGTATTATGATCGATTTTGGCCATTCTGATACAGAAAACACCCAAACTGAAATGGTTTCATTCCGAAATTTTTTTTCGTCCTTTTCTGAAGCACCAAAATACGAAATGAATTCCGTTTCCGAACGGAATTGTACTCTGTGACATGGCTGATATGTTTCAGAAAAGAACATAAAGAAATTAAAAGGCAAAATAAATGAAGAAAAGAAAACGCCAAAAGTGCTTAGCTTTAAAGACGTATTTTTACAAATTTCGGAAGATTTTTTGGAAATTGCTTTCTTAATATTAAACTGCATATTTTGTAATCAATTCTTAATGAAAATATTATTTTTTCACCAACGACATTGTTAGGATTTGTATTCTAATTTGTATGAGAGACATGTTAAAGTTTCGCTTACCTTTTCGCTTAAGACAAGTATTCAAGGTTTTATTTTACTCGATATCAATTACAATTTTTGAAAAAAACCAAAAACGAGGGCGATTCTAGATCTTGTTTAGAACCTTAAATAATAATCTGTAAAATATAATTTCGGTGGCTAATAGGCTTTTTACACTTGCTCACATCTTACATCTTTCATCTTACTGCAAAGATGATAACATCTTGCCATAAGAATTGTACTGGGTTTAAATCAACATCTTTCTTCATCTTTAAAAGATGTTCCTATCTCATGTGTCATCACTAGAAAAAAATACAAAAGATCAGGACAGCAATATCATTTATTTTGTTTTTATTCGCTCTTACACGTGAAAATAAATATTTTTATGATGAAAGATGAAAGATGTTACAAATGTAAACAAGTTTTTTTCATTTTTAACATCTTCCACGCATTCCTCTAAGATGTGCTCAAGTGTAAGCCCCAAAAAGTCTTCAGTGATTTCGATTAATTAACTAAAAGGCAATCGCTCAAGGGTGTTTAACTGAAACATTCAACCGTAAAAAGAGGGTGAGGAGTTGAATTATTTATGTATTGTGGGCGTTTGGAATGGTGGTGGCGTTTGAAAATCTAAGAATTAAGTTCTATTTTTTATACTGCTTCTTCGTTGTTGCTGTTCTTGGTTGTGCTTTTTGTTGTTGGCTTTTCTATGTTTTTTTAAATTTTTTTTCTTATTTTATTTGTTTTTCATTTTAACGACATTGTTATAAATTGAGACTGGCATTTACTTTACTAACAATCCAGAAGATACAATGACTCCATTCAAGTCGAGTGGAGTAAAAATATGTTTGTAACAACAAGAACAAAACAATTCTATACTACTCTATTCTATTTTACTCCATGTAGTATGCGTGTGTGTTCGTGTCTTGTATGTATTTGTTGTATAATGTTTTCTGCTATTGAGGGTGGTTTTTTCAACGCCCGTTATTTGCTTTACAGGTTTGTCTTAATGTTTACTGTACTCTTAATCAACCCACAAACACACGCAACACACTGTGCCACATGTAAAATACACTCCACTCAGACAATATTAGGGGGAAGAGGGACATTTGTATGGTTTATGCCAGGGCCAGCTATAGCTGGTAACGTATATTTGTATCTGTTTCTACTTCTATTTATATTTCTAGTTCTTGTTTTTTTTTTCTTTTTGTTCTAGTTGTTGTAGTTTTTGTTTTGATTGTTTTGCTTGGTTTTACTCTGCGTTGATTGATGATGATTGACACATGAAGGCCGGAGCAATTAAAGCCACTAATGATTGGTCGTTATAGTGACATTAAAGTGTAATATATTTTTTTTTTTGCTATTTTTCTGCTTTATTATATACTTCGTTTGGCTTTAGTCGCTTTTAAGGTTAAAAAGTTATACCAGAGTTACAAACATTGGACGGAAAAGCAAAAGCAAAAAGTAAATTGTAATAATTTGCAACAGTCTCATGTTACACCCCAGTAAGCATTTTATATAATTATTCATTAAATATAAATTTACTACTCTGTAAGATAAAAAAATAATTTTGTCGGGATAAATTGGTACCCTACGTACGTACGTTTGTACTTCCGGTGTATATATCCTTCACCACAGGCGGAAAGTCATTCTGTTTGTAATTTCTACACTATTGATCATAGACTCTATAAAGTAGATATATACTATATTTTGTGTTCTTATGAGTAGCGAAGTTGAAGTGTATAATCCGACAAAAATTATACAATCGCCACCTATGACAAGCACTTCCTCGGGCCGTTCTTTTCTACAAATGGTGAACATTCAGAGTTGGACCGGAAGAATTTCTTAAAAGAATCGTAGTAACGGGAGCCCAACGGTCAGACCGGTGCCTTGCACTCGACGAAGGCTACTGACTCCCGTGGCACCACAGTTAAGTACTTCGGTGAAACTTCGCACTCAAGAAATTCGAAAATTTTATACATTTTTGTCGCATCCCAAGTTGCATACATCTGAATTGCCCCTAACCAAAACACCAAAAAGTGAAATATCTTTAGATGATCCCTACACCCCCGGGAGATAACACTGTAATCAGCTTCAATTACTCGACGAAGACTCAGCGCAGTAATTATTAAAAAAAATTGTCTTTCAAATGGTAGCTGGGACACTCCACACAAGTACGACACTTCGCAAATCACAAAAGAAAATAATTTGCTATCCAATATGAAATATTAAAGGATATAAGGGATTATTCGTAATAATTGTGTTTAATTTAAATCTAATAAAACTTTACTCAATACATATGAAATTGGCATTGTACCTGCAAGAAAAAAATAATTTGACTTATTTCAAAAGTGATGAAGAACATGTTAAAGTGGCAACTGGTTTTTGTAGAATAATATTTACAAAATGCCTTGACTTTAGAGTGGTCAAACTTTTATACGCAACTACATTATTTCCAAAATCTCAGTCTCGACCCCAAGAAATAACAAGAAAGAAAGTATAGTCGGTCAAGCCCGACTATATAATACCCTACACCACAGTATATAAAATATTTTTAGGACCCATGGGCAATCATAGACCCGCCTGAACGAAATTATGTTATGAGGTTAAGATTCATGTAAAAGTTCCTTGGGCCAAATATGACCTAGATATTGGAATTATGGTTAATTTTGGACCTACCACGACAAAATTTTGTCATGACATAGTAGCTATCGTAGTGTTGACTGACTTTGGAGTCGTTAAGTTGCGCATGGCTTAAACCTATCTCACACGTCTTTGTCCCTGTCACTTAAGCTGGAGGTGCACAAATGCCTACGCAACTATCAAAAAACTAGAATCTGTGTTGTTTTACGTAGCAATTTAAATGCGCAAAAGCGTCGGATGCCTTGAGGCCTTAAATCCGAAAAGTAGGTTTACTTGCCTTTTTTTGTGAACGTCAAAAGCGGCGTTCAAACAAATCAGCTGATTTGGACAAATAAAATTTTACTTTAACTTGAGATGCCGCATAAAAAGTGTTGCTTATAACTTGAAACGTAGAACGCAAGTAAGTGCCGGTTGACACACTTCAAATTTGACTTGTAAAGTCTTGAGCTTTTGAAGAGAAGGGAAAAGGCAATGATATTTCTTGTCCTCTCTTCCCTAAAAACTAAAGACTTTACGAGTCAAAGTTGACGAGTGTGGGCCGGCACTTAGGTTTGATAAATATGCAATACATGGAGGCAATATCGCGTGGTGTCGAACTCAAGCTTTAGGTTCAACCAGGTCATTTTGGTTTGCGGGTATTCGGGTATTTAAATAAAATTGATAGGTGAAAATCAATTAACATATGACAAAAGAGGTTGAAAATAAACAAACATTCATATCGCACACTAAATCATAAAGAGGCACAACTCTAAATCTATCAAAATGATTTTTTTTTCACAAACCAGTTTACAAATCTAATCTATGGCTACCACGAAAATTTCGTTTGCGTCACTGTATTCTTAAACCTTTCTTCTTTGATATTTGTGAAACTCAATTTGATTAAAAAATTGCAACCAGGTTTTTGAAGCCAGTTTGCTGACTCTCGTAAAAATTTTGGAATTTTGAGTTATGCCTGTTTATGACTTAGTGTGCGATATGTGTTTAATAGAAAATGGAAATGCAAGAATCACTATATGGCCCTTTTGTCTGCGGTGATTCTTCACACGTCTATATCTAGAATCTAGAAATCTAGAAATGGTCGTCTTGAAATTAGTCTATGAGCAAAGAGGTGATTTAAATAAATATCATATTATTGTTGGTACCAATAACGTGGTCTTTAATAGACTATAGTTTAATATAATCCCTATGTGTGTCTGAGGTTCATAATGTAGATACATGTAGGTAAGGGGACAATTTTTTAAAATGAAAATACAGAGCATATTGTCATTTCCCACTGCAAACTGCATACACGTCGTGTAAACGCAAAAAAAATTCCTTCTGTAAATGTCAGTTGGAATAAGCACTGCAAAATTTTTGAATTATAGCGTGTTCTTTTTTGATCTGACAACCCATTTGACATCTGCTGTTTTGAAAGTCATTTGTTTGTGGCGGCATATGCATGGTGGAATAAACAGGTGGCAGCACTACGCCAGATGACGATTTTTTGCTCTTGCATTGTTTGTCTAGGTTTATGTCAAAGTTTTGTTTATGTTTACAAAAAGTCCACGTTTTGTACTGTGATTATTGTATTTTATTAAAGTTTTTGATAATTTTAAATTAAAATAAATAAGATATTGACCATAATTAAATAAAAATTGGCTAAAAATGTATTTATTTCATCACGTTCAGCGGCACGCTTTGATTTTTGTTTAAAGTACTTTTTGACGTAAACGGTGATATAATTTCCATTTTTGTTGTAATGTTGTATTTGTTGCCGTAACGATGCCACCTACTTATTCCACCATGGGCATATGTATATCAATTTTTATATATTTATTTACACATACTCTTTAGAAAAACAACATATTTTATTAACTCAAATAAATTAAATATTGAATAAAATAAAAATATATAAATAATTTGCTGTTATGAACGATTTTTGAAACCAAAAATAAAATGGATTTTACATCTGACAAACCCACTGCAAAATACAGATCGTGAAAAGCACTACCACCACATGTAACATTTATGCCACATATTTCTCAGAAAAGAAATCGCCATTAGTTATTGTAATTGCCTTTAATCAATAAACAAATAAAAAAACTTCACTAAAATCGACAACACTTTTGACACCCGACAACTGCTCTAGTTCTCATTTATTCAATAAATCGTAAAAAACTTTTCAAAAAGTTTTTATAAACAATTTTTTCGATTATTACAAACAAAATGAAATGACGTGTTAAATGAAAAATTTAAACAATTTTACTAAACAACAAGAACCCGTAATTTATTAAATGAAGAAATGAATAAAACATTCATTCATTCACTCATTTTCATTTCCAGTACATTCATTACGTGACATTGTACGTGTATTTGAACATCACATGAAGCGTGAAAGTATTTTGTTGTTGAAACAGGATAATGAAAACACATTTATTTCGGAATATTCATGATTTAGTTCATGTCGTTACAGTTTACAAAATGCTTGTTCTTCATATCCTGTTTCCGTTTTACGTAAATTTCAAATATTTGTTTTTCACTCACAAAAAAAAGGTTTCCCTTTAACTACGTTTTAGAATTGTATGAATAAATATAAATTGTTAGATGAAATCTTGAACCCTTTTCTAATAAATACGAATTTAATAGAAAGCTTTTTTATGCTGCGTTAAACTTACAGTTCCGGTTGAATGATTTCATAAGGAGCTGTTTATTTGTATTTTATGGATTCTTTTATTATTTATTACGAGTGTTTATGTATTTGAAATACACATTTTCTTTATTTTCTTTTCATAATTTATTGATTATTTATACATACAAATATTAAAATATGAACTACCAATAATTAATCAAATCTTATTCTAATTCTTAAAAGGAAGTCGTACCGCATCTCTTATCCTTACATATCGACGGCTTATAGTCAATACCCGCCATCCGCCAAAATACAATTTTTCAGGAGAGAGAAAAAACTGTTTCTTTCGAAAATTCTTAAGGTATGAATTAATCTTTCTTCTATAATATTTTTTAAATATGACTACTAAGTCACCCTTATAAAAAAAAAGTAGAACTTTTAACTCTTTTCGTAGCGATATGGTTGATGTCGGGTATTGCAACTGAAATCTTCAAATATTTTTATGGCGTATAGCGGTAATTGCACAGTAATAAAAATATGTTGTTTTGCTCTAATATGTAATTTTATTAAATTAAGCATTTGTTTAACGTTTTTCTAACATAAAAGAATTCAATAACAAAACAATAACAAAAAAATAAACATAATTAAAAAAGGTAATTCAAATTGGACATTGTCACATTGCTCCTTATTACTTTGACTCCATCTGAACTAAATGATCATAAAAGTAATGATATTCATTCTAGTGGTATAACCGGCTTCAAATCTTGAAGATGTTTACACTTACTAGGCTGGATTGGTAACTGAGCAGTATGCAAATGCATATAATTTAACTGTTAATTTAACTGTTCTGCAACCCGATAATGATGTTTAAAAATTATTAAAGGAGCGTATAGACGACATGTTTTTGTCATCTGACATGTCAAATTTCCCACTGCAAAACACATACATGTCGTGTGTTACCTTTTTAACTTTGCTTCTGTAAAAGTCAGACGCAAAGTCATCTGACAAAATTTCAATTAGAGCGTGCTCTATTTTCTTCTGACAAACCATCTGACATCAGAAATCTATGCCGGGAAGAAACTGGCAGCGGCGTCAACTATTGACGGAATCATTAGCCGGCTGAAGTTAATATTTTACAATACCAAGTAGAGTTTCTACGCGGGAAAAAATTCCCGGGAATCCCGGGACACTTTTTTTAAATGAAAATTATTGGGAAATTGTTTTCCGGGAATTTTCGGGAATTTTAGATTAAATTTTTTGAAATTTTAATTTCTTAGCATCGTTAAAACCAAAAACGAGCAATAAAAATATGTATAATATTTACTAAAATTACTAAAAACTACCTTCAAATCGAACTATTTTTACTACGCCAGTAAATCGACCGTCTTTTTAATTGCTGATGAAATGTCTAAAGAGCTTCTTGAAGTAGAAAATGAAAATGTACACGATACACCATCACCAACACCAGATGATGAACCATCTACAAATTCTAAAAAAATAAATGTAAAGAAAATACAAAAGAATATCTTTAAAAAAGAATTTGACGTCTTTGAAGTCACGGGTAACAGGCCAACAAATTTAAAATATTTGTATGATGCGCTTCTTACTATAAAACCAACGTCTGTAGAAAGCGAGAGCATTAGAAATGCTTTAATAATGCTTAAAAATTTTTTCTTAAAAGAAAATTAATTTTACCAAGTTGCTATTAATAAAACCTACTATATATTAATAAGTTTTATTAATGCGTCATCTCCCAAAAAAAAAAAAAAAAAAAAAATATATATTTACATACCTATATAATATGCAAAATGTGTGCATTGCACATGTATGTGTGAATTTAACAATTTATTTGGTTTTGTTGTGGTTTTCTGTGGAATTAATAAAGCTAATTTTTTTGGACTGTTGTATATGTGTATATTCTTTTAAAAAAGTAAAAACTTTCGTCTTAAACTCATTCAATGAAATCATTGTTTTATGCAAAGAATCCCGGGATTCCCGGGAATAAGATTTTTTTCGTTTCGTTTCCCGGGAATAGAAACAGTCCGGGAAATTAGAAACCCTAATACCAAGATATGTATGCTCATCTCACCATTGCATATAATTTATGTAAATATATACATAAAAACCGTTATTATAAAATTCTAAATTGGTATCTTTAAAATAAAAGAAAAAATGTTAAGATGGCTAAATTATTTTACGGCGCAAATAAATATTTTCGTTGCGGCAGCAAGCTATTTTGAAACCGAAAACTACTTTGGTTTCTGCAATAACAATGCGAAAAAAAACAGAGACAATGTCAGAAGCAAATTACATGTACGTTTGTGACCGAATATTATAAACCTTATGTAAAACAGCAATTTTGACAGACATGGACAATTACATGTGACTTGAAAATTTGACATGTCAGATGACAAATACATGTCGTGTACGGCCGCCTTAAAATACTATGCTTGAATTACGTATTCATGTTTTTTCTATTTGTTTTTTCTATGGGAGGTGGGCGGGATCAGGTATATATTTTCAGGAGCCCATTTTACAATTATAATATTTATTTTTTGTGAAAATTGAGTTGATGTATTAAAAATTAAGGCAGAAATCAAATTTCACACAAATGATTATGAGTGTTTCAAAATGCTATGTGCCAAAAGACAATGCCGTAGGTTAAAATTTAATTTTCACTTTGTTTGGGAGGTAGGCGATTCATTTTGATTTTTCCATTTTTTTCTTGATTCCAACAAATGCCTATGTGCCAAGTTTCATTATCCTTCAACAACTTCTTCTATTTTTTGCCGCTCGTTCTATGAACTTCAACCAATGTGTGGCGTATGGCGGGTATTGCATTAAAAAAAATCGTGCGGTTGATAGCGGTATCACAAATATTTAAAAAAAAAGAACTTATATTAATTTTTTTTTTTTCTGAAATTTTTGCCAGAGATAAAGCTGGCATCAGTAAACAATTTGCCATCAAAAAGTCATTTTCCAATAATTGGTGTATGGCGGGTATTGAATATAAGCCCTCGATATCTATAAATAAAAACCCAAAGAAATTTAAATTTCTGAAAGTTACAAATTTAAAACTGTTAAGCTTCGTTCATAATAGGCAGCAACATTTTCACTGGTGTTCATAATAGAGCAAACATTTATTTCGCGACAACACACATTTTAAATAAAGAAACCGTTTGCAAATTTTGCCCAGAACAATATTTACGTATTTATTATTATTTGTTGGAACATTTTGGTAAAACTTTCATTCAAAACTAAATAAAATTATTATAAACATCAAAAACAATTTCATACAAACTTTTTTAAAAAATTTTAGTTACATTTTTGTTCGAAAAAATAAAGGAAAATATATGAAATACTTTGGGAAGAAAGAAGATAGAGAAAAAACGAAATTCTTTCTCCCATTGTGCACAAAGCATTATAGAAATAATTCGCTAGTCCCTTTTTATAGTTAACTTGTAAATATGTATTTTTTCAGTTTTGATTCTTGTTTGAAAGGTTATTTTATGTAAAACATAAGACTTATTTTACAGAATTTCTGCAAAAATGAGAGTTCTTCACTTTCTTGGATTTTGAAATATCAATCGATTTCCGACTTTGGCTCCTCTTATTATCTCAATGGTTTAAAACTAAACACCAGTAAGGTTCAGAGACTAGAGGACTTAATTAGCATCATACGAAAAATATAATTTTTTTTAAAAACAAAGGTCTTCAATAGGGATTCCCCAACGTGGTTCACCTAAGAAGTCCGTTATCTTTTAACAAATTTCCATAGAAATATTTGAATGCAGAAATTTATGTAGCACAAATTTCAGTCAAACAAAAAACCGGTCGTATATAAGTGATGGCGAAAAAAATTGTTGCTTTATTGTGAACACAAAGTGAAAATTCTTCTGCCATTGTGGATCAAGCCTAACGATAAGTTCACACCTATGCTTGTTCACACTGGGGTTTTAAACGTGTTTAAGCAAAATAGATATTGAATTAGCTAATCAAAGACGTTCACATCACATTTGAGATGCTTAAGTTGACAGTTGATTAGTAAATAAAACACAACAAACAAATTTATATTTCTCTTTAAGCAATTACAATTAAAAGAATTACTTTATAAAAAATATCAGCAGATTATTTTAAACTTATTAACGATGGAATTGTGAAAATTTATGGATTATTTAAGGACGGAAAGACAAGAGCGTGGCCGGTGCTACACCTCAAAAATACGTTTATTGTGACCGATGATACATCATACTCAGTTTGAGGTATCTTCAGAGGTTTCTATGTGATAAATGAAATGATTAAGTTTTGATCATGTCCATGTAAAGTGTAAAGTGATCATCTTGATTTTGATGTGATTAGAACTAAATCACCTTGGAGATGTTAAAACGCGTTTTAATGTACATAAAAAAATTAAAATTTTAATGTTTCCACGTGCTACTGCGAATAAATTTTCAACTTGAGAAAATTTGCTTACTTTTGCAATTAAAAAAAAAAAACCAGAAAATAAAAAAGAGTTACCGAGGGCTATTTCCAAAAAAACGTCAACCACAAAAAATGGAAAAAAAATTTTTTCTTTTCAAGATTTATTTAGAGAATTGCTTTTATTTTTTTAATATATGCGTATAAATTAATTGATTCGAAAAAAAAGATAAATGGTAAACGAAGTACTACAACTTTTAGCACATACTTGTGTAATACACAATGTGTATATTAGAAAATATGCATTTGAAACAACAATACTTTAATCTAAGGCATATTTATGATCTGAAAAACATTTTTTATTAAGTTTCTTATATAAAGGATTATAAATAGCAACATAAAAAAATTTTAAATCATGGTGGAAATTGTCCCGTTTACAATGTTCCGTTTACAATTTCTTTAACAATTTATTTAAAAAAATGTAATTCATATTTTATTTTGAAATCGAAACCATTTTTAGGGCACATTAGTACGCAACATTTTAAAATTAATCCCAATAAAATATTGTGTCAGGTTTCGCAGAAATCCCTGTTTAAACGGTTACCCCTTAAAACCCACTTCCGTTTTTTGTCCCGTTTAAAATCACTGGTTTTTTGCAATTATCTCGGAAACCACGACAGTAAGCGAAAAATTTCATTTGCGGAAATTAAAGAGCTAATTGAGAGTTAAAAGAATCATTAATTTAAAAAATGAAAATCAGGTTGTTTTTTACAGTTTTGTCAATATAAACGTGTGCGAATGTCCCGTTTACAATCTTGGAAGTGCCCCGAGTTAATTTTATAGGCACATTTTTGGGGAAATGGCTTACATTTATTTAAATTAGCATTTTTTTAACAACATTTAATAATCTATAATTAACAAACTTGCTTTTTTTTAATAACGCGTTTCAAAAAATTCATTAAACACTGGGGAACAGTCATTTTTCGGCCTGGAACTTTGTGGCAAATTTTAACTGATTTGAGGTCGCTGATTTCAAGTCAAATCTCAATTTTTCTATTAAGATTTTTGTATGACATGTTAAATTCACAATTTTTCAAATTTGATAAATACACAGAAATTTATTGTTGAGGGAAAGCTAGCTTCTATGCGCATTTCACTGGTTGCTTAGGCCAGATCATCAGGAAACCTTTTCCAAAGATTTTAGAAAAGCCAAAAATATTATACAAATAAAACCATAAAGTGAATAAGAATTTTAAATACTCAAAGTCTTACTTGTAACAATATCAAAGCTTAAACAAAACACCAACAATAAACAGTGAGTTTATCTTTTCTTACATTCCCCTACAATTGGTTTGGGTCTTTCCGACGCGAATTGTTGTTGTCGGTAAAAAGAAAAAACAAAATTAAAAAACAATCTGCTTCATTCTATTGTCTTCGTAAGAAAACAACAAAAATAAAAACAATTTTTCTCTTTCAGCTCGACTTTTCGATATCTACCGTTATGTCTAAAAATAAGGCACTTTCACTTCATAAATTGGAACAACTTGAAAACGGTTCACTATATGCAGATAAAAACCAAAATCCGAAACCCGGCAACAATATTATCTTGAAGCCGTGCTTACTTTTATGTTCTTTAAACATTCATAGGTTTTGGTATAAAAACATTTAGCTAAACATATTTCGAATCAAACGAGCTTTATTTCATTGAAATCGGTGCTCAACTTTTGCTTTTGTTCACAATTTACTGAGAAAACTGAATTGATAAAAATCGCGATTTCATTACAAAAATAAAATTTGTAAAAGCACGGAGGTTTGATATCAAATTTAAAATGATTTGAAATCAAACGTTTTCTCTATGGACAAACGTTTGATAATGATTTGAAAATCATAGCATTCTTAACAAAAAGGGGAAATTATTTTCAAATTGAAAAATGCCTTTATTTCCAACTTGCTTTCAAACGTAATTCTCAAATGTTTTTCAAATGTGGACAATGTGGAATATAAATTAAAGAAGTTTATTTTTTTAATTAAAAACATTCGGCCCCATAGCTAAAAGATGGAAAGACGAAACACTTGGCTTAATTTTTTTCTGAGGAATGTAGCACCGCGATCATGCAACAAACCTATAATTTCTTCACTTTCCTATTTTATTTTTTTAATTCGTATTCTTCATCATTGTAATTACTTACAAATAATTTTTATTGTCCACAAGAAATAAATCGTTCTCTTGTAAAACACATATAACCAAAAAGTAAAAATTTAACTTTCATCACCATTTTTATGTTTACTGTTATTTTTCGTTTTCGTATTGCCGAGTTTAGTTTTGATTTGAATTTGGCATTTGGCAGTTGATACCAACCCAACAAACACGGAGGTTTGACTTCAAATTGAAAATGATTTGAAATCAAACGTTTTCTCAAACGACAAACGTTTGATAATGATTTGAAAATCATAGCGTTCTCAACAAAAAGGGGAAATTATTTTCAAATTGAAAAATGCCTTTATTTTCAACTTGCTTTCAAACGTAATTCTCAAATGTTTTTCAAATGTGGATTACAATACAATGTGGAATATAAATAAAAATATTTTATTTTTTTTAATTTAAATTTATTATTTATTTGAATAAACTGTGAGATAAACATTCAGCACCATAGCTAAAAGATGAAATAATGTTCTTTCCGTTTCTAATTCTTGGAAAGACAAACTTCTTGGCTCCCTTTTATTTTGAGGATTGTAGCACCGCGATCGGTCAACAAACTTTCTTCACATTCCCGTTTTATTTTCCTTTTTTTCGTATTTTTAATCATTGTAATTACTCACAAATAATTTTTATTTTTCACAAGAAATAAGCTGTTCACTTTATATTAAAATTTATTTTTAATAGTAAAACAAATGTAATCACAAAGTAAAAAATGTATCTTTAATCGCCATTTTTAATGATACCATTTATTTTTCGCTTAAGTATTGCCAAGTTTATTTTTGATTTGAATTTAACATTTCACAAACATTTGACATCAAATTAATAAAACATTTGATATCAAATGTTTATTTTTAAATCATTATCAATTTAAATTTAAATGTTAAATCAAACAACTGAAAAACGTTTGAGAATTGTGTTTGATGTCAAATGATAAAGTCATTTCATATCAAAGGTTTGACTTCGTGTTTGTTGGGAATTTGACATCAAATTGATAAAACATTTAATGGCACATGTTTATTTTCAAATCATTATCAGTTTGAATTGAAATGTTAAAATCAAATAATTGAAAAACGTTAGAGAATTGTGTTTTATGTCTTTGTATGGATGTTTTTTCCTTTACTTAAAAATGAAGTACCTTCACTTAATTGTGAATTACATCGAAACGCGTTCATCGATTTTCATGATCAATGTTTTTTTTTTAAAAAACCGTAAAAATGTGAAACCGCGGTTTCGGTTTTAAAATGATTAAAACCGGTCGGTTTCGGTTCGGTTTTCGGTTTTGAAAATATCAAAGTAAAATTCATACATAAACATATATATTTTTTTGCATGTATACAATTTTATTTATTTGTTTCAATTCAGGTACTTTTATACGCCCTTAAGTGTATACCTGGGCCTGGCCAGGCATTTTTTGACTTTTTTCCAGTTTTTTTTTTTATTATTGTTAAGTATATTAGAACGAAACTTTATGTATTCCTCAATTTCGCAATTGGCCAAATGAAAATGTTGTGCATATTGTATCCACCTGGGCCTGGTCAGGCCCTTCTCTATAATATATGTACTGCAGTTAAAAAATCAAAATGAAACGTTTCAAAAAGCATACACAAGACATAAGAATGAATTCTTTCTTTTCTGTTTTTTCGAAAAATGATTTTATTTCTCAACAAAATGTTCCTGCTATAGCCATAAAACTCCATTCATATAAAAGTAGTTCCAGCCTTGCCCAGGGGTTCGTTAGTGTGAGTTTTTTCTATACCCACAAGAAACTCCATACATAATCCAAGTGCCCCAGGTGGCAGTTTATGCCTCACAAATAAGGTGTGTACTTAAGAGTTATAAAGATAACATTTGTTCTTCTTAGTACTTATTTTGAATTTTGAAATACCTTGTCATTGTTGAAGGCTGTTATGTATAAAGTTTTTGTATATGAAGTACGAGTACGAAGTTCAATTTTTGCAAATTCTTCAAACTTAAAAACATTGTTAAAGTAAAAGCTAAAACCGAGGTTTTTTTTTTGTCGATTTTCGGTTACGGTTTTTTGGTATTTAAAACCGCGGTTTTGGTTTCGGTTAAAACCGAACAGCAATCCCTATGTGAGTTTGCGTAAACGTAATAAGACCTTAACTTTTTCCCGTTTTGGTTTTGTTATGACTTTTTAAAATAAAAAATTTGTAATAATTTTTTTTTAACGTTAACAACCATTACTCACTAATTTTTTTGGTGATTTCCAAAAATGTTATTGTTTTTTAAAGCTAACAATTGCATCTTAAAAAAAATAAAAATGTTGAAAATCACATAATGAAGATGAATTTTTGGAAAAAAGTCAAAATTAGGGTTAGTACACTCACAATATTATTACAGTAACGGACTGTAGTTTATTTAAGAAATATTCCGTTCAGTCATTTTTAAATAAATAAACATTTAAAATTCCAAGCAAATTTATTTTTAACTGATTCTAACAGTTATTCAAAAAACTAAGTACATATTAATACTGGTTTTCAGTTGCAGTTAATATTGTCCGTTGATTGAGTTAAATTCTTCTTTATGATAAATTAAATAAAAATGTAATTTAAAGCAACGAAAAGTTCATTTAATTTTTACTGTCAAAAATTCAACCACGAATTCCGTAAAACCAAATGAATTTTCAGTTATCTTTTATAAATTAATTGTCAAAAAATTAACTACATATTCCGTAAAAACAAATAAATATGCGGTTATTTTATAAAATTTTAGTGTCAATTACATATTCAGTTATTTTATATAATTTAACTACCAAAAATAAATTTTTACTTATCTATAAAAAATGAATTGCTTGTTTTGTGTAAGCAATTCCCATTTTCTATTTGTTAAAATAATTTAGTTAAATACATCAAATTTTAAAAGTAAAATAATTGCGAAGCCATATCGGTCATGCTGCTGTTGTCTTATAATTGAGAGTTCTTCTGTAAACAACGTGGTCAGTACAACAAAAGTAAAACAAACTTGTCTATCAGGGTAAGTAAATAATAATATTCTCCCTCTCTCGCTTATAAGAAAAACAAGCGGACAGGTGTCTGTCTGGTATTTTTTAGAAATTCGGCTCTTTTGTGGAGTAAACGAAAATTTAATGAAATAACTGAATATTTAATTGTTTTAACTGAATATGGGGTCAATTTTTTGACAGTAAAATTTTACAAAATAACTGAATCTTTATTTGATTTTACGGAATATGGTGTTGAATTTTTGGCAGTAAAAATTAAATGAACGTTTTGTTAAAAATAAATGAAAAATAAGTAGACTGGTTTTTAATTGAATTTTCATTTATTTTATATTACAATTTCAGTTAATTTTACGTACAGAATATTGTGAGTGTATCTACAACTTAAAAATGCGAATTGAAGGAGAAAAACGGAGATTAGATTTTAGCTCAGCAACCTCAAATTGGTAGAAATTTGCAGTAAAGTTCCAGGCCACACAAAAAAGTTCAATTTTGTTGCCTTGTTCATTTAAGAAGTTAAAGCTACGTTCATAATCAAAAAAACAATTTCGTTTTTTCTTCTATCTTTTTTCTTCCCAAAGTATTTCATATATTTTCCTTTCATTTTGAAAACAAAAATGTAACTAAAATTTTTTTAAAAATGTAACTAAAGTTGAGTCAACTAGAACTTCAGCAACAATTTGTATGAACTTGTTTCTGACGTTAAAAATAATTTTATTTAGTTTTGAATGAAAATTTTAACAAATTATTTACAAAAATAAAAATAATTGCATAATATTGTTGTGGCTAACGTTTGCAAACGGTTTCTTGATGCAAAATGTGTTTAGTTACAAAAGAAATTGTTGCTCTATTATGAACACCAATTGAAAATGTTTTTTTTGATTGTGAAAGCAGCTTAAAGCTTTAACTACAGTTTGACAATAATCCAGTAAATTTTTAACAGGGTAACATTGCTTATCGTTTTGACATTTAATGGCATGCAAGTGCCATATATCACTCGAATTCATGTTTTTGGGATGCCATTCGAAATCTGAAAGTGCATTAGTAAAAAATCGTGAGTGCATTGAGTTTTTTGAACTGGCAGTGGCATGTGTTAATGCTAAGTAGAAGCCGCGAATATTTTTTTTTTTAATTTATTTTATTTATATATTATAAAAAGTAATGATAACAAAAGCTTTTAAGCAGAAAATCAAGAAATATAAATTTCAAATTACACGATAATTTACTGTTTAATTTTTTTTAGTGGATATTAATTTCATATACAAAAACGCGATGTTAATGAAACGTTTTTCTATTACAAAAAGCATCATGACTAGTAGCTATTAAAACGTTATTCCCCGTTTTGCAACAGAAACGGTCTACTTAAACGTTTTTTCCCATTACTGGAACAATATTTGGAGGTATGCCCTTTTTTTCGGTAATATAAGTCCTTTCAATTTTCCACATGAACTTTTATTTTTGTTCCTCTGTTACATTTATCAATTACTTTCGATAATTCTGTTCGTAAAATGTTGTTAATAACTTATAACGTTCTTTCACTGATTGACCATTTCTAGCTGCATTTTGATAGTGATAAGGAGCATAATTTTGGCTGATTCGGTATTTACATAAGCAGGGAAACCATAAATATGCAATTGCATGTTTTTCCTTGTGCGACCAATGACGGCAGAAACAATAGTGGTATTCACACCGAGCTTGTTAGTTCGTTAGTCGTTAATCGTTTCTTTTTTACACGCATTTTGTTTTTGTATATTTAACGCGCTACCGGATTAACATTTAACAAATTAACGACACGGCACCCCTGATAAAATAATTGTTAGTTGGTAACTAACAATCAGCTGTTGCAGTTTCTAAATAAATATAATAAAAAAGTCATTTGTGATACATTTCTAAAAAAATATTTGTGTTTGGCAATTTTCGTGTACATTGAGAGTAAGTACGTTAATTAAATGATTTTTTTATTTTAAAGTTACCAGACTAACAGAGTTTTAAAAACGGGGTCGTTCACAGTTGGTAACTTTAACAAATTAACAAACTACCGAGTAACAAATTAACAAGTTCGGTGTGAATACCAGTAATATGTTTATCCGTTTTAGAGCTTCTTATGAATTTTGGCATCGATTTGTTAGTGCATATTTTTGCATATTTTACCGTTTGCAGCATTTTTTTGCATACTTTAGTTAAAAGAGGCTTTTTGCAGTATTCTTAGGTTTTTAGCGCATATTTTGCCTTTTCAAGGCATATTTTGATACATATTACAGTAACTTTTGCAGCAAATAAATTTTTTTTTTTTTTCGAAAATCTATGTACATCATTAACGATAAATGTTATGCGATTTGTATCTGGACCAATCTTTTAGTATTCCAATCGCCCCAGAATCACTTTCTAAAGTGATCTAACGATGGCCATCCGTCCGTCTGGCTGGTTGTCTGCCCACGTTAACCTTGTGCGCAAAGTACAAGTTCCAATTTTGTAGACAATTTGATCAAATATGGACGAAGTCTATGCAAATTGTGAGAATCGGACCATAATTTCACATTCAAAATTGACTCTTTGTGGCCGCAAGCTATCTAATTATGATGGTATTTAAATTAAATTCATCCCAAAAATATTTAACTGCAAATTAAATTATTTTTGAATCGTTTCCTCGGACAATTGGTTTTAAATGTTACCATTTGTTAACAATTTAGCGACCGTACCTAAAATCCCTTTAAGACAAAAACCCATATGGATGTGAATATCAAGATAATATTTGGCGCAAACATCTCTAATATGAATTTGAACCTCGCTTAAGCGATAATATTTTAAAATTTTGTTTTAAATTTTTGAATATTGTGTTTTCACACCTTTTTCAGAGCATATTTTCCAGTTTTTACTGCATATTTAATGCGCATAAAACGCGTTTTTTAGAGCATATTTCTGGTTTCCCTGTACATAAGCAATGTTAAAGATTAATGTTAACGGTAATTTGCAAAAATACAGGTTTTGCAAGAAGTGGCTTCTATAAATTATTTCGAGACTTTGCTTAAATTTTTTACACAAGCTAATTTTATACTGCAATCACACTCACTCGTAATTAATATTTAAAGTAATCACATTTAGGAGCGATTAACGTGTGTATCAATAACGCTTTAGACGAAAACATCACGTGCACACTTCTAATATTTATTACAAACGTCTTAAAGTTTAAATTTAATATTAAAAGAAGAGTAAAAAAAAAATCATCAACATGTGATGCTTTAAAGATTAAATAAGTTTGCTAAAGGATTTATTTGTCAAAATTTTCGCATCTGTAAATATTAATAAATCCAACGAATTTTAAGGAATAAATCAACAAACAAACTCACAAACAAACATTCATTCTTTAAAAAACACTACATTTTGCTTTCGTTTAAGCTCAACAACAAAATGGAGAAATTTTTGATAGCAAAAAAAAACAAATAAAACTAAAAAATTTTTACTGGCAAAACAAAAATAAGCGAATTTAAAATCCGTATAAAAATGTTATTACACATGAATGTTTGTTAGAATCCCAATTGGAAACAATGGAAGAATTGTGTTCCTATTAAAAAAAAAAACGAGGTATGCCGGTTTTATATTGCATCATTCCCTTATTTAACTGTTTCAGAGTTTTTTTTTTAGAAAAAAATGTAAACAGGAATGTCGGAAACTTATTTGAGATATTCTTATTGAATCCAATGAACAACTGCCACCAGGCACACAAATTTTAGTACAATTGGACTTTTTTCAGTAACTATTAAGACAGAACCCATGACAAAAAAGTATCATATCAAGGAATCAAAGTAAATATTCTAAATATAATATAAGACTTGATATAAGAATTTTTACCATTGTTGGCAGTTTTTTTCTTAAAATTGACCCGTTGATGTTAATGGGATTTTTACTTGTCAAAACATGTCAAAACTTTACGTTTGTACGAATGTTTAGTGTTGTACATTGCGGCAATTGCTGTTTGTAAAGGCATTTGAAGAAATGTCTTTAGAAATATTAAAAATTTTTAATATTTGGCAGACATGTTGGATATTTGTCAAACTTTTTGTGATGTCTAGTACTAAATTAAATCATTTTAGTGAAAACTTTGCAAAGTGAAGAAGTAGAAAAAGAAAAATTAAAATCCTTTTCAGCCATAAACTCAAATTTATTAAGCACAATTTTTTGCCCCAAACCAAGTCGTTGTTTAACTTTTTACGCCAAATTATTTTCCCTTCGTTTATATTTCGGGGGGGGGGGGGGGGGGTGTTTGCTTTAAAACCATGGTAGATAAGGCCATTATGACATTATTGCTCCATTGAATGGGAGATAAAGCCATAATGGCGTTATTGCACAATCATAGGGAGGTAAGGTCATATTTAAAATTTTGCGAAATGAGAGGTATAGCCATATTTTTTTTTCGCAAATGAGAGATAAAGCCATATTTTTTCACAAAATTGTTATGCATGGTGTAAACATTCTGTAAAAGGGAAAGTCCTTAGTTATCATTGAAAACATTTATTTATTCTTGTGACGCACGCAGGAAAACTTTATTCAGCGAAGCCACCTGCCGCGTCCTACTGGAGGAAAAAACCCCTAAGCACGGCCACAGACCGTCACGCAGAAAAACTTTAGTATGCGAAGCCAGATTTCAATACTTAACTTTAGCGTCTCCGGAACTGAAATTCAAATGAAAAAAAAAACAAAAAAAGGCTTTATCTCCCTATTGAATGAGAGATAAAGCCATCATGGCCTTATCTACCATGGTATTAAAGCACCCCTCCTACATTTCTTCTTCATTTTAAGCAAGTGGCGAGCAAAATTGCAGCACCACTATCGTCACCTGCATTAAAAAAAAGCAAACATAAATGAAAGAATACTGCCTGTTCATCTATTTCAGAACGAAGACTTAATTCGTTTAACTAACATTCAATATTGTTTTGTTCGAAATCGTTGAACAGGCCATAAATGTTTAAAAGAAATATGTTTGTGTTGTTTATTGGGAAAAATGTGTGCTTGCCAAGCCATTTATGTAGATTATTTTGCCCATAGCAACTGAAATTCAACTGAATTAAGGTTATGAATGCTCTGGTACTTTTATTTCCCAAAAAAACCTTTTTTTAGAAGTTTGATATCTTTCTAAAATCTTAATTTTCCTTTACAATCTCTTAACTGATTCACTTTTCATAAAATTTTCCTAGCGGATTTGGGAAGAAGAAAAAATTTCAAATATTCTAAATACGTCGTGCTACGGTAAAATTGTAAACATGTAACATGAAGAAGCTCTCGGTATAAGGTTTTCACCCTAAAGCGGTATTAAGAGATTGTATGTGTCTGCGTGTGTTTTTATTTTTTTTAAATACATAGACAAAAATTTAAATTCCAACAAGGAAAAAACTTTTCTTTTTTTTTATCTACAACACAAAAGAAAAGCTCACAGATACAAAAAATTTCTGTCGTATACACACACGGACACAAGTAGATTTGCTTGTATTCGAATTCCAGTGTACACACAAATACAGCGAAGCAGTTGCTGGCATTCACATGTGTTTGTGTTTTGTGTTGTGGCAGTAGTTAAAGGAATTGAGTGGTTAGGGTGGATGGATAGATGGAAAGAAAGATTCCTGCCTGATTAAATAGATGGAGGTCGAGCAACAACAAAACTAACAAAAACAAAACAGCAAGAAAACATTAGAAGTGTATAAATGAATGTTGGTAAAGTTATTTCTTAAATATTGTGTGGCAACACTAAACAGACTGTTTGACTACCCTTCAGTTACGGTTGTTGCTTCGTTGTTGTGTTCTGTTTTTGAAAATTTATTTGCATTTTTTTTTCGTTTGCTCTACAGTGTCCTTCATGTTTACTTGAATTTAAAACACTGTGTTTTTTGTTGCGGCATTGAGGGCAACATATGGAATTGGCACTTGATTTGTTCAGCACACATATACAAATACTCACCAACAGCCTACAAGGACTAAATATGAGTATGTGTGCGTGTGTTTATGTGTATATTTATCCAAAGCCCTCTCATCGCATGTCAAATAAGCTGAGTGCATGTATTCGTCTGTGTCCTTTGTGTATAAAAAATATGAATGAATGAATGAATGAATGAATGTGTGTGCGAGTGTGTGGAACGAGCACACCCCTGGGAATATCAGACTGTAGCAAGCAATTTGTTTTAAATCTCGCAAAAGGTTTATTTGACTAGAAATTGGGTGAGAGTTTTAATATGAAAAAAAGGAAATGAAAGAAAAAAAAACTAAAGCGGGTTATTTTGTATGGTAATCTGTTACGTAAGTTATAATTATATATGTTTGTTTGTATGTGTCTGTGCAACAAAAAAAAAAAAAAAAAAAAAAAAAAAAAAAATAGAAAGTCAAATAAAGTGTTTTTATTGAATGGTATTAACTTTTAAACAATAAAATTGATGCCATTAAGGTCGTGGTAAGAAGATTTTGGTCAAACAAAAAAAGGGGGAACATGAAAGACAGCATTAGTTTTTAATTAGATGGCTTTATTTAAGGCTGATTAATTCATCATCTTTGAAAAAAATTAAATTTAAGGAAACAAAATGTTTTTTTCGTATGGATAAGTAGCACTTAACTAAAATGTTTGAAAATTGATAAAAAAAAGTATTGTAGGGTGTAAAAATGTTTTTTAGGAAAATACAAGAATCTGCATTGGATAAAAATACATCGTTCCTAAGAAAATTGAAACTGAGCAAACTGAAATTTGAAAACTCCTCCTTATGGGAATTACGTTGGGAGGAAAACTGTGATACAGAAGCCCCAAAAATATATTACTACGATGGTTAAAGTCCTTTGTAATGATATATTTAAATAGCTATTAATGTTGCCAAATTTTCGCTAAAAAAAATTAACAAATGCATCAGTTAACTTTGACCTTTAGGGCAACAACAGCACATGTCCCAAATGCATAATATTTTATTTACATATTTAATAAGCAGGGGTTTTTTATAGCAATTGGACCACAAAATTATTAGTGACTTACCCAATGTTTGCAACATCGCACCCTTTGCACTTTAAATATTACCAAATCCTCGAAGATTCCAGAACAATTACGATTCTAACTTAAACCCAGATAATGTCTATATCATCTAATCGTGTAAAACGAAAAGCAAATACCTCCAGACAAGGGTTTATAACATGATAGTTTGTTCCCAATTTGTAATTAATCCTTTAAAATTTAATGTACTGGTTGTGCCAATTAACAAAAAATTCAGAGAAAATTGTTTATAAACTATGTTGAATTCATTAAAGTCAATCCGTATTTGGAACGAAATTTGTTTCTAAGTTCTTTACGTTTCAAGTTTTCGCTAAAAATGTGTTCTCTTTGTTTTATCACTTAAGATTTCAAGAAAGTTGAAAGCATTTTTTCTTAAATGATGCTTAAATATTAAAACAAATTTTGACAAACCAACCCTATATTTAATTGTTGTACCTCAATCGAACTATTAAAAAGAATTCATATGTAAAACTGCTCTGGGCGAGGAAGCAGCTCGCGTATTACTATCATTATATTTTAAGGGGAATCAGGACGTCTTTGTTTGTCTGCCTTTCATGCGTTTTGCGTTTCATTGCGTATTGGCTGACGGTTTTGCATATGCACTCGTGTTAAGCCTCACTTTCGAAATTGTTTGTCAAGTGGAGAACCATAGATAAATAAATGTGTCATGGTGGAGTAACATAGGCAAACATGTGTAGGATTCGTCTTAAAGAGTGTTTACACAAACCTGTAGTGAGTTAATATGATCTATGGATGGATTTCAAGAAGAAAATAACTTTTGTTTGGTGTTCTGCGACATCCGAGAAGATTTCCATACTGGTTGGAGGGATCGGAATGCTTGCTTCGCTTTATTACATTTGATGTTATCGTTTTGTTTTAGCAAAATTGGTTTTAAATTCGACGATTTTTCCCATGGTGAATCTTAGCCACTGGGTGGCAAACAATGCGTTTGCCGACCGCCTCTAAGTGTAAAAGAAACAACCCAGATGGCAATTTAAGTGCAATATCCAGCAAGATTTCACTCACCCCTTGTTAAGGATCTGAAGTTATCTAACCTCCGCTGCATTTGGAAATATGCTAGCAGCATCTGTTGAGTAGCAACAGCTCCTAGGAGTGATCATCCCTCAGGCGCAACTCTCCCAGAAGTGGAGGAAAATTGGCTCTTGAGTTGGGCTTTCAAGGTTCCCCTTCCCGCGAAAGTATATTTTCAACGAACAAGCGAAACAATCTTCCCAAAAACAGAAAGTATTTCCCACAACAAGCATACATTCGGCGCCCTCAACCAATAGTCAGTCTGGTGCCGTGCGAGAAGGGGCCACTGACTTCCACAGTACCAACTAGGATCTTTGGTCAGCCGCGAACGCAAGAGATCGTACAAATCTTTTAAATCCAGTTAATTCCGCACTTTTTCTGAACGCCTGGTATTAGCTGCACCTGATTTCCATGTAGGATGCGACGCCAGAAGATTTAATATCCCTAAGATGATTCTATCCTATTCCATTAAGATCGGACATGCCGTCTGAGAGATTACCCTGCACACCAATTTACAAAATTACAAACATTTGTTCTTTATATTGTACCGTAGAACTGATATAGAGTATAGAAAGTTTGCTTTAAAATTAAAAAAATATTGCTGAATTATTTATGTTAATCTAATCAGTTTACCAAACTGCTGTCAAAGACAGTGAGGGATGTGACGCATATCAGCAGCAGTATTAAAATGTTTTTAATGCTAATTAATCAAGAAATTCAAAAAATAAATTTAAAACTTTCTTTAAAACGAAACTCTGCGCTAGGCTCTCACTTCTCTTGGGCAATTGATTTAACGAATCCTAAAAAAGAAAAACCATATTGATCGTTAACTATACTCAAGTGTGTACACCAGCACTGCTACCATGGATATGTGTCTGAATGGATAAATGGATACCTTCATAAATAAAACATTGCCAATATCAAAGAAACTGCATAACAATATCAAAAAAAAAAAAAAAAACCCGAATAAAAAACTACAGCAACCAAAAGAATACTTAAGAAGTAGAGGAGGAATAACACTACTGCTGCATTGCACACAAATTCAAGGAATATCATGCTGTCATATCTCAAATCCAACTCAAACGAGCCATGCATACATTATACATCATCAGCTCCACACCATACACAGCCATCCAACCAACCAACCAGCCAGCCAAACGTCCAGTCAGACAGCCAGCCAGCTAGTCAAAGAAACAACCACTACTCTACTCCACTGCAATACTATTGCCCGTTTAACTGTGTCCCCAAAGTCGACCCAAACTGGCATCATAACATGCTCGTTGCTCGTAATCATATGGAAAGCGCGAGGTCTGGTCAGGGAGTTTGTGTGTGTTTCTGTTTTGCCCGATTTCAGTTGATGTTCGTTCGTGCCTTTCATGTTCAGGCGAGGAGATGTTATGTTACCGATACAACTTATTGTCGCATAAATCAATCGCTGGAAAAAAGTGCCAATGTGTAGCATGTAGTGAACTTTTTTTGGTTTTACTTCTTTCTTCTTTTTCTCTTTGCCATTTTTGGGTTGACTTTTTTTATAAAGAAGCATATCTGGCTTTATTCATCACAATGTTGTTTGTAAGTGCAGTCTGAATGCGCAAATACGAGGCTGGTGTGTTAAATTTGAATCTAATTAAAAAGAAGTGTTGTTTTAAGGTCACATACAAATGTATTAGGTCTTCAAAGGACCAGCGAAATTCCAAAACTGCAAATTTATTTTTAAGAAAAATTATGCTTCTGTACCTCAATTCTGTAACTTTTTTAATTTAACTACCGATATCGTTAAGAAGTAAGATTCATCTGAAAAGGTGATTCTTGTGTGTTGCGAACGCAACGTAGTCGTAATAACAAGTGAGCTTTTGTAAAATAAAATTATACATAATTATTGAAGCCTATAGCTCTCAATCTTTAAATCACATAGACTGACGTTTTGAATTGTCAAAGAATTGTAAAGCCAACTTCACTTCCATTTGAGAAATGTCAAAAACAAAATATGTTTTATCTACCAAGGCGAATTCATTAGAGGTGAACTTTGCAGCCCTGCTGATAACTTTTATTAGCTTTATAATTGATGGATGTCAAAATTTTGTTTAATTTTTTTGTTTTCTTTCTGTTTTTTTTTGGCATTTTACAATAAATTTACAAATATAAATTGCTTGTGATTTTTGTAGAAGGTGTAAACGCTGTAGTATCCAGTACCCATGTTCTGTAACTCTGGCGTCGAGAAACTTTTCGATTGAAATGTGAGAAATTAAACAAAAATTACTCGCTAATTTACAGAAAGTTTCTGTGAGGAAGTTCCCGCTTTGAACTATCAAATAAACTCACGAATAAAAACGGGGCGAGAAAAAATTTTCATACTAAAAAACATATTTCAAATGCAAAGAATAAGAATAATATTTTGTTCTAAGCACATTTTTTCATTGTTTAATTATTTTGCTTTTAAAATTTTTATAAAATATACGACTGTTTTCAAAGCACGTTGCTCGTTGAAAATGTTTAAATTTAATAAATTTTGGTCACCGCCAACGATATGTGTGACTGGCGTTTTCAACGTCTGCAATGTCACATCGACTTCGAGTACAATGTTATGACATTTATAACCAAACAACGTAATCTATTAGGATAGATTTCGACATGAGTTACAGACACACTTTTTTCTCACTTTTCGAGAAACGTTGGAATATTTTGTTTAACATCTTTTCGATGCGAGAAGTTCTTACTAAAGTTACAGATTACCTGTAATGAATTCGCACAAAATTAAACTTCGCTTCCACATATTTTAATTTTTCAGCCAAAATTGAGCTGAGATGCCACATCATATTATATGTTTAAAAAAATCACAGAGTGAATTTGTGGAAAAAGGTTTTTTCATGTTGTAATTTTCCACAATTTTTATTAAAAACAAATTTTAATATTTTAAATGGAGTTAAAATTGCACTTAAGGTAACTCCTTGTCAACACACATGTTTTTATGGTAGCGTTGTTTTCCAGACAAATTGTTCGAAATTGTTAAATTGTTTTGGGAAAAACTCTCATTAAAACTAATTTTCTTCGGACAAAAAATTTGTTCGGAAACAATGGGTGAATCTAGCTTAAATCACATAGACTGACTTTCAAGAACTGAAAGAGAGAGCACAGAAACCCAAGGATAATATAGAAACTATTAATTTGAAATCGTTAAGAGCTGCGAAGCAATTTTCATTTCTAGTCGAGAAATGTTAAAAGCAAAATAAGTCGTATCTATTGAAAAACACAATATATAAACCTGCAACTATGATTTCTACGAACCGGAGAGTCTTCAGTTATTGGAAACTTGCATATACCCGCTACTTCGTTAGCGTCTCCTTTTTCTTCGTGGATCACAAAGTTTATGTTCCTAGATTTAGTCAAAAAAGTTCCAGCATTTTTTATCTCATAGGTTGATATTCAAATTTCCCGTATTTGCTTTTTTAGGTACTATATTTTTTCCCCATTAAAGTATCAAAAATTTCAGTATTATAGTGGCAGCCCATAAATTAGTACGAATATGTCAATGAATAAATTAAGTAAATAAATTAAGTATGAATGTTGGAAAATGTTTTGTAAAAAAAGTACCAAAAATAGTTACGATTTTCAACCCTTAAATGTTCGAATTTCGAAAAGTACCAAATTCGTACACGTATTTTTTTGATAAGTTTCGAATGTGGTATTAATTTTGTTTCTATGTTTATTGGTTCAAAAGATAGATGCGGTGGCAAAAAAGTACTAAAATTCAGATTTTACCCGTATACTCCCTAATAGGGACGGATTTCAAAAAAGTACGAGACACACGTGCGCTTATTTTTCTAAAGAACAACGATGAGTATTACATTTATTTTGCATCTCTATTAGTTTTGGAGATATAAGGTTACCGAATTTTCCCTTTTTTTAGGTTTTTTTACCCCTAAACATTCGAATTCTAAAAATCACGTCTTATGGCCAGTTTACACGGCAATACAATGTATTACGACATTGCAAAAAATTATGTGGAATGAGAAAAATCATATCATGTAGAATCAAAATGTATTGAGTAAGAGAGAATACGAATACAAAATCTGACAAGCGGTCGGTAAATGCCTTTTTTATAAACCATTTTAGAAACTTATGTATTCTCATCACACCAGAGGTGTATTTTAACAGAGTATATTGAAGGTGGTAGCATTTTTATACAATTACAAAAACATCTAAAATTAACTCAGAAAATTTTCATGTTGTTTTTGTAAAAATTTAAAACTGCAACCATCTGCTTTTTTGTTATTATTTTTGATTTTACTTGCACCATCCGTGTAAACATGAATTATACTTGCAAAAGATTTTTATTTTTTTCTTTTAAACAAGGAGAGAATTTCATAATATTTTGGTTCTACAAAGTCGTAATACAATGTATTACCTTGTAAACTGGCCTTTAGAGAATCGATTTGGGGAGTGACCAATCGCTAGTCCAAATTTCAAGTTTCTAGGGTCAGCGGTTTGGGCTAGGCGATGATGAATGAGTCAGTCAGTCACTCACCCACGCAACTCTTTTTATATATAGATAGTCTAACATCATGTCTTCACACGATTACAATATTTTTTGAAACCGTATTTATTACTAGAATATTATAATTTCGTGTGCTCAATAAGGCGACTTAGAAATCGAAATACAATTAAAAATTTCTAAAACTTTCTTATACCATCGAGATTCTTACTAGATAAGCTCGCCAGTAAATGTTTAGTATCTCTCCCTGCCCTCGCATGTAGGTGAATTGCTTTCAGTTCGTAATTTTACTCAATATTTTGTATTTTAATGTTTGTTGTAGCTGGTAAATGTTGCTTGTTTTATTTCTAGTGGGCTGCATTCATGAAATACTTGCAGTTTTCAAAGTTGATTTTTCTTTGGGTCGGCTTCGTTGTTGATTTTCTTTTGAATGTTGGCCCGTTAAACTGGTTGTGTTGTATTGTGTGATTTCTTCTTCTAGTGCTGTGATTTTATAGCTGTAGATGTTGTGTGCTATTACTTCGGCTTTGGCTCAGACTCTGGCTTAATGGTGCTGCTGCTGTTGGGTGCATGCCACATTCGTATTCGCATTGTTTGGGGACTGCTGTGGAATGGTGTTTGCTGTCTAGGTGGTCGTCAAATGTGCGCCTCTTAAGCATTCTGAAGACTGCGTTGTTGCATTGAGGAGGCGAGTTCATGTTGCCAATGTTAAGACAAACGTCTACATTTATATTTTATAGTTGGATGATTTTGAAGTGGATTTTATTTGTGTTATAATACGTTAAACACAATTTTTGTGAGTGTGTTTCATACTATTCGTAATGCAACAAATATCTATGAGTCGCACAAGTACCCCTTGTAGGTTGTTTTCCATTCGGGCAGACGGAGTGGGGTGAAGAGGTGGATACGAAACAACACAGATAATTGTACTTGATGTATAGATAAGAGTTAAATTTAAGATCTTGTTAAGATACGATTTGCTGTTTAAGTTGTTTTTTTTTACTTTTCTGTGAATTTTTTATTTTTTTTTGTTAATGTTGTGCAACATTTTCCGAAGGCAGTTAAATAATTAAGTTATGTGACACATGGAGGACGCCACTAATGCAAAATCCATTATAATCGCATGTACGAGAAGTACGTTGTAGCCGTTGTCTGACGTCTGAAATTTTCTTTAGCAGACAGCTGTCAAAGTGTAAAAATCAATTTCGTTTTAAATTTTATAAAAGTATTTTTTCTTGGGAAGACAACAACAAAAAATGTGTCACGCATTGAAAACGACTGTGTTCGCATGTACAATACAATAAGTAAGTACACGTACATATGTGTGTACAAATGTTTGCTAAAAGAATATTTTCAATTTATTTAAATAAAACATGGAAAGAAATTGTAGATTTTATCTATGATTGAAGGCAAGCACAGCGTAAATTTGTTGTACGCCAAAAGTTTGAAAATGTTTGATGCATGTGAACGTGAAATGTAGCAGGTTGTTTTATTCAAAATTACAAAATTTTAAATGATCTTCAAAAGTGACTTTCTATAGTTTTTGAACTGACTTATCTTTATTTCCTTAAATTTTTTAATTACACTGATGGTAGTACAAGATGGTAGTACTTTAGCAACGGATTAGTTTCGCTTCGTTTTTTTTTTTTTGGTTTCAAACTACAAATTTTTTTATCATTTTAAAGATTGTGTGTTAATAATGGATGAAAGAAGTTATTACTCACAATTTAATTTCACAAACACAAAACTTGTATTAAAAAATTTAACCTTCTGGTAACTCAGTTAGTTCTAGTTTGTCCGGACCAGTGTTACCATCATGATTACCATAATTTAATTTCGAATGTTTTTGGGGAATTGTTCATGGCTTGTAAAAATACAATCTTTCTTCCAATTATACTGCCGGTAAACGGTGAAGCCAAATAAAAAAGCTAATACGTGAAATAATGAGTGCGTCGAATATGTTCCTTAACAAAGCCATTAAGGCACCATCTTGTTAAAAGCATAAGGTTGGATAGTTTTTCCACAAATGGCCAAACAAAATTTTCTGATATGTACCATCGTTGATAATGATCAAACGATATACAAAAAACGTGTTTAAATATGGTCCCCTCTAACAAAACTATTTTAAAAGAAAATTTTAAACATATTATGTTTAATTTAACCATATTATTGTCACGGGCAGCCATATTATGGTTAAATTAGTCCTCCATCACTAACCTACAACCATATTATGGTTGCCTCTAGGCGTGTTATGGTTAAATATGACAATTATTTGTTTTTTTTTTTAATTAACAGCAGTAATTTACCCTTTTCCAAGAGAAACATGCTATGGTTGAAAGTCAATCATACTATTAAAAGCGTTTAACCATATTTAAGTTATTTGTTCAAAGGCAACCATAATATGGTTGTGGCTCTTTGATGACGACCTAATTAAACCATATTATGGTTGCCAGTGACAATAATATGTGTCGCGTGATATAATTAATGAAATATGAGTTTTATTTAAATAAAACGCGAGGTTGAATTCGTTTAAGATGATCGATGTTTATTTCTTACTAGTTCAATAGCAACTGACTAAAATTATAACAATGTTAATTTGAAGCGCAGAAGAATTCAAAATACATAGGTATTTAACTGAATAAGCGGCCCGTTATAAAATAACAACAAAAAAAAAATACTTAAAAAAAACTGCAATTGTTATGTACTACTTAGGTTTTAAATTACTTTCCAATAATAAAAAAAAAATGGTCAAGTGAGAATACGACATAAAGAAAATATTAAAGAATTTGCAAAACCAATACATATTATTCTTGAAATTAGTAAAAAAAATAAAATTAGGCTGCTCACAGTTTAATTAAACAAAATTTAAATTAAAACAAATCAGAAAATTAAATTAATAAATTAAACATAAGGCGTTGGTTGCGATCTTATCCGACAATATGGTTAAATTAAACATAATATGTTTAAAATTTTCTTTTAAAATAGTTGTGTTGAAGGTGACCATATATAAACATGTTTTTTCTTTGGGTGTACCACACCAAGTGGTGCCACCATTAGCGAATTATCCCTTTTTGTGGGGATTTTTTCAGAAAATTTAAAGCGTAATGTAGGGAATTTTCAAAATATTATCTAATTTTCAATATAAATATTTCCTAAAACTAAGTAAATTTTCGTCTATTTTTTATTAAAAAATTAAAATTTTTCAAATACAAAAGCATTTAGGTAGAAATGTAGTACTTTTTAACTTATAATTGGAGGGCTACGAATATTTGCGTTCACATTTGCGAATTATTCTCTTATTTTTGCTATTTGCATTCTCAATCACATTCGCTTAAATGTATGCGAATATCTACCTATTTGTTTGTTGCCAAAAACAATCAATTTTTAAAGTAGGGAAATTTTTTTTGGTTGTAGGGAAAAAAGGGATTTTGCTTAGACACGTAGGGATTTTTGGAACTTTGTCCTGGCATCACTCACCACACCCAACGTGAACTGCCCACCCCAATGAACTGCTATTGTGTTATCCGTAACCTGACACCAACGAAGTCTCGTAATGGGTCTTTGGTTGTAGAGACCTGTTCTACTTCTAACACTTTATATGAATAAGGGTTGCCATTGGAAGGGTCAATTGACACAATTCGACCCGTCACACATCTATTCTCAATGAACGTATTTGGTAACACCAAATACTTCCCTGCAGAAAATTTGTGTCAATTGTTCCAACAGACTGATCCTGGAATTTGTGAAAATAGAACAAGTACCAAAATGAAAGAACTCATGACCAGTGAAAGGAGAACCAATCATTTAACTTTTATATGAAGGACAAAACGGTGGAAAAAGTAATGAATTGCAGTACATTCTTCACAAGTGGTGTGACACATTTTTGGGCCTTTGTTAAATTTGCAAGGACCGGAAATTACGAACGGAAAATACAAAATTAAATTTTATTTTTTAATCCAAATTTTTAATATTTTTAATTAGGCTTAAGTTCATTAAATTTAATTTTCATTAAATTATTTTTATGAAGAAAGGAATTTTACAACATGAAAATTATTTAAAATTTATTGATAATTTTTCATTCAGTCTCAATCTGGGCTCGAACCCAGGTGTTTACGGAAAAATAATTTAATGAAAATTATATTTAATGAACTTAAGCCTAATTAAAAATATTAAAAATTTGGATTAAAAACCATAAATAGTTCAATAAAATAACCACAATACTAATAATTTTATTTTTTAAATAAAAAATTTTTGTTTGTGAAAAAAATAATATTGTTTTTCTGTGTTTAAAATTTAAACGAAAAAAGAAAAAAAATTTCTTTGAAAACAAAATTTATAGCAAGGCGAATTCATACAAGGTGATCTTATTTTAAAAACGTTTTACAGCACTGTAAAATATTTTAACGTTGTGTCAAAAATTCAAACAAATATTTGATTTTGTTTTTATATTAAATTGTGTTTTTTGAAATGTTTTAACTTGAAAAAGTTTTTAATTTTATAATTTTAATCGCAAATTATATAATTTAGTTAAGATTCCCCAGAACCAACAGGACGGTATACCATTTTGACACAAGGTTAGTAATCAGCTGTTGCTTACGTAGCAAGACAAGTTCACCTGGTGTAAATTCGCCTTGATTTATAGTTAAAAAAAAAACCTTTTTGGAAAAAAAAACAAATAAAAATTTTCAAAAAACTTTTTTTTTTTGTTGAAAAATATTTCTTAAAACGTTTTCAAGGCGAATTTACACCAGGTGAACTTATCTTGCTACAAAAGCCACAGCTGATTACTAACCTTGTGTCAAACTGGTATACCGTCATGTTGGTTCTGGGGAATCTTAACTAAATTCTATCATTTTCGATTAAAATTGTGAAATTTAAAACCTTTTTAAGTTATAACATTTCAAAAAAACACAATTTAATATAAAAACAAAATCAAATATATGTTTGAATTTTTGACACAACGTTAAAATATTTTACAGTGTTGTAAAAAGTTTTTAAAATAAGACCACCTTGTATGAATTCACCTTGAACGTTTTTTTAGAATTTTTTTTCTATGTATGTATTTTTAAAAAATGAATACGTATGTATGTATTCTCAGAAACCTCCCTGTAGGAACCCTGTGGGAAGTCAAACACATTTATAACTAACTTCAAACTGGTTTTTTTTATAACCACATCTAGTTGATTTAAGGCTCAGTTAGTCTTTACTTTCTGTTTCTGTTCTGTTCCGTGCCGTTCTGTTACGAAATTGTAATAGTTACTTTTTCTGTAGCAACTTATCAGCAATTTTTGAAAAATTTATTAGTTTCGCACCGTCCATTGGATTATTTCAATAACTTTCATGCACATAAACTTGAAGAAATTAAATTTTATGAATTCTTTAAATCAAAAATCAGTTCATTTCAATATAAATATGTATGTATTTTTTATTATTTATTTTGCTGTCACTTACAATTACTTAACAAGTTTTTGATTTTAACAAGCTGAACCGCAACAGAACAGAAAAACTAATCAATTTCACAGGTTTTTATATAATAAAAACAAATCAGCTGGTTCGTAACAGAACAGAAAGTAAAGACTAATTCTGCCTTGAGTGACTTTTTTCCTCGTCGACGACTCATTATTTTAACATAGGCATGTCATAGGCAGTAGTCAATTGGCCATCTTTGCATGACTTTTTTATAATAAATTATTTAAATTTTAAATAATTTTTGTCAAGGAAATATATGTTCATATGAACATGCATACATATGTACATTACCCTCCTAAAATGTACCCTCCTAAAAATGAACCTTGGACTTTTTTAAGATGACATTTTAAATTTTTCGGCTCCAGCTTTGACCTCTCGTGAGCTGGACCAGTTTAAAAAAGGGTCTATTTTTGTATGTTTTGTCAATTTGAGAATCTTTTTCCTTACCAACTTATATAATTTGGGTATGGTAAGAAAGGTTTTTTTAAGGCGCATCCAACTGTATATATAATTTGTCCAAGGACGATCATCCATGTCCTTTTTTTCAAGGATTTTCTGTAAAAAAAACGGTTTTTGAATTTTTTGTTCGGGGTTTTTTGTAATAAAAGTGCCAAATTAACATATTTTAAACTTTAGTCGATTTAATTAAATACGTGTCTCAGCTTTTTTTCAAATTCGTGCTGGTTCGCGTTTTGGCAAAAATGCAATGGGGTGGTAACCCTTTGTTTTAAATAGGGCAATATGGGTATCAAATTTTATCTTTTGGCAAGCATATCATCTTTGTATGTAAATAGTTTAGATTTTTGCAAATTGGATGCATTTTACACGGTGCTCTGGAATATATAAAAATGCAATTTTGTAGTTACTCAAATATGATAGCGGATTTAGTTTCTAGATCATGTATGGATGAAAATAGGACTAAAGAAAGAAAAAAAGAAATGATCCAAGACTTTTAGCGGCATATTTTTTTTCGCAAATTAAAAAAAATTCTAGTCGTGGATCCTTTCTTTTTTTCTTTCTTTAGTCCCATTTTCATCCATACATGGTCTAGAAACTAAATCCGCTATCATATTAGCGTTACTACAAAATGGCATTTATATATATTCCAGAACATCGTGTAAAATGCATATAATTTGCAAAAATCTAAACTATTTACATACAAAGATGATATACTTGCCAAAAGATAAAATTTGATACCCATATTGCCCTATTTAAAACAAAGGGTTACCACCCCATTGCATTTTTGCCAAAACGCGAACCAGCACGAATTTCAAAAAAAGCTGAGACACGTATTTAATTAAATCGACTAAAGTTTAAAATATGTTAATTTGGCACTTTTATTACAAACAACCCCGAACAAAAAATTCAAAAACCGTTTTTTTTACAGAAAATCCTTGAAAAAAAGGACATGGATGATCGTCCTTGGACAAATTGTATATACAGTTGGATGCGCCTTAAAAAAACCTTTCTTACCATACCCAATTTATATAAGTTGGTAAGGAAACAGATTCTCAAATTGACAAAACATACAAAAATAGACCCTTTTTTAAACTGGTCCAGCTCACGAGAGGTGAAAGCTGGAGCCGAAATATTCAAAATGTAATCTTAAAAAAGTCCAAGGTTCATTTTTAGGAGGGTACATCGAGCACGAATTTTGCTTCCATACAACTTGAGTCGCTCTAATGTACATATGTATATCTTTATATATTTTGATATAGAAATAATTATTTATGAAAATGTTGCATTTAACTGCCCTAAATGATGATGTATAATAGTCCTGAAATAAATACGCCACATAATTGCTAGAAGATAAACAGATATGTATTGATTTAATTTTTAATTATTTTAAAATGTTTGTATATATTTTTTTCATTTGACTTCATGGCATGCTTGTTTTACTTATTTTGCTTTCACAGAAAAAATTATTGCCGAATTATTTTCAAACAAACGCTTGTTTGAAAATTTTTTTAATTTGTACAAATTTTTTTACTGATTCAATTAAAACTTTTGTTTGATTTTTATTTAACCAACAAAAATGTTGACAACCATTCAAAAATATAATACACGCGTTATTGGTTTCAAGTTTTCATAATTTTGTATGAAAAATTTAACATTTTTTAATGCTGTCGTCTTTTTGCATTTTTTTTATTTGATCGTAAGTAACACTTCCTAATGTGAAATATAAGAACTACAACAAAAAACACATACAGTCTATTTTTGGACACTTTAAAAAAGTACAACAGTAAGAAAGATGAAGAGGTTTGAAGTAAAAAAAAAAACAAAAAAATAGCAGGTAAAAAAACGTTTCACTCTTTTTAAACAACAGAAACAACAACAACATTATAAGAAACAAAATAAATTTTTGGTTGGTTTCAAAGTTGGTTAAAAAAAAACCAAAATCCCGTATCCAATTTTTTCAAACTGTTTGCTTAAATACATCAAATACAAAAATATAATGATGACGAAAAACATATCCAGTCGGTCTGTCGCCGTTTTTGGGTTACATTTCTTCTTCATTAGTAAAGAAAAGGATACAGCAACAGTGAGTGATGACGAAAAACATGTTGTGTATAAAAAAAGACTTCGTTCAAAAATTATTCCAACAAAAAAATGTGTCTCAAAGCCAGCCGGCCGCTCTGCTCTCTCTGCCATCATCTTCTAATACAGTGCCAGCTTGTGTGCGCATCATTGCTTGTGCAAAAACCTTTTTTTTTAATTTTGAAATTTAGTATATGAATTTCAGTAAACTTTTTGTTTGATTCAGTTAAATTATTTGTTTGAAAAAATCAGTGTTTTTTTCAATAAACAAAATGCAAAAAAATTGTTTGAATATGCGAATTTGTTTATAGGACCGATTTCAGACAAAAAATTGTTTGATTCTACAAATTTTTTGTTTGAATTGGAAAAATAATTTTTTCTGTGTTTATTTGTGTTTTACGTGTGCATTTTCGGTTGATATCTACATGAGATTTAAACCAATTTGTAGCCATTTAAAAAAAAGCTAATTTATAGTTAGTGTTTTTTGCAACTGACTATTTTATTTACTACAGGGCTCTTCATTTATTTTATTTAAATTTGTTTTGAAGAATGAAATTTGGTTCCTAATTTTATCGAAGTAATACTACATTGTAGTTACTTACACTAAACATGTCGATTGAGAATAAATGTGTGACTGGTCAAATGGTGTCAATTGACACCCTCCAATCACAACCCCATGTAAAAGTGATAGGTCTTATTCATGTAAAGTGTTAGAAGTAGAACCTCTGCCACCAAAGACCTATTATGGGACTACTTTGGTGTCAGTTCGCTTCCCTCAAGGGTTACTACAATGTAGTATTATTTTACTAAAACAAGTCCTAGAACTAAATTTAAGAAAGTCCCAAAAAATATGTCACACCACTGGTGAAGACTGTACTGTAATGCATTACTTTTTCTACATTTTTGCACTTCATATACCAGTAAAATGATTGGTTCTCCTTTCACTTGTCATGAGTTGCTTCTTTTTGTACTTGTTCTATTTTCACAAACCCCAAGAGCAGTCTGTTAGAACAATTGACACAAATTTCCCGCAGGGTAAATACACCTAATCTACACCTAAAAGATTTACCAACGCTCTACCCACGACATCAAAAACTACACCCGATTCGTTTAATTACCCATGAAGTGGAAACACTGGTACGGACAAAATATAAAAATAAATCCATTCAGGCCGAGTGCTGTTCGTAAAAAATATTTTCTCCCTCTCAAAAGAAAGACGTCGAAAAACATATAAAGAATTTTTAAACCAACTGTTTCGTTACCAAAAAGTAGACAAAATAGCACGATATTTTTACAGGTAGATATGAACGTGTAAATTTTTTCCAAAAAGTGAAAAAATAAAACTTTTGAGTCAATAAACTCTTTATGGTATGTAAATGTTTCCATAGTTTTCAAAAATCAAATAAATCAATGATCCTTTTTATGAGTTAAATTGTTTTGCCAGAAGAAATGTATAAAATTCATCTTTAGATTATATTCCTGTACACTTTTTAACTGTTATACAACAGCAATGGTGCGAAAATTATTTCCAAATTTATTTCTAGGGTGAAAAATATTATTGCGACATAAATACTTTAGCGACATAATGCCTTTAGTTTCAATGATTCTTAAGTGCAACGAAAGTATTTGATTGGCCAATCAAAGGCTATAAAATAATTTGAAAAGTTGAACAGCCAAACGAGCTGGGCAGAATGTTATCTATTGTGCATTCATTTCAGCTTCAGTCGGAATTCCGCTAAGTAGCATCTACAGACTTTTTCTTTAAAAGGCTTAAAAAAGATGGAGCAATTTATACACTTGCAGAGTGGTCCTATTCGAATGAAAAATACACTACGCAACTTAAAACTCGCATTATATCAAAGTAACTGACAGTACTAACGGAATATTTTATGCAAAGAAAGCCGCAAGTCTACTCGGAATTTCCTTCAACGATCGCTGTTGTTGCAATGACAGGAAAAATAAGAACGGTCTTCCACCTTCTTCGCGAATGCCCGGCTCTAACTTTTTACTTTCAGGTCTGTATTTTAAACCTGACACTTCAAAGTAGGAAAAAGACTTAAACTTAACAAGTAGAAAATAAATTAAAAAGATTTCTGTATGACGTGCTAAGTTCCCAATTTTTCATATTTGATAAATACACTGAGATTTATTGTTGAGGGAAAGCTAGCTTCTATGCGCATTTCACTGGTTGCTTAGGCCGGCTCATCAGGAAACCTTTTCCAAAGATTTTAGAAAAGCCAAAAATATTATACAAATAAAACCCTAAAAGCAAAAATAAATTAGTTTAACGAGAAATATGAAAAACACACACAAACCGAGTATTTTTGTTTACTACCGTTCGTTCACCAACAAACAAAAAGAGAAGTCGTAAAAGTCATCGCCAGAATGGCTCTTAGAGTCAACCAACTTTATCTTTTTAATGTAGCAACATTAATTTAACAAGCAATAATCAAAGCAATTTTCTTCAAAGGCCCGCGAAATATTTTATTAATGTCTAATTGATCCCAATCACCCCAATCAATATTTGCGCATGAATCGTTTAAAGTCTCTCCAAGCATATTTAAAATCAATGCCACAATAAATCAACAATCAACAACAATATGGAAATCAAACTATTTCAACTATAAAATTAGAATACTGAACACACGAAAACTCTTAAATGTCTGAACTGAATAATTTTATTCTTGTATTTGTAAAAAAAAAATGCATTGAAATCGAACGAATGAATCCATAATTACGTTTGATTACATTTTAGTTTTAAGTACTAAATTATTCAAATGGAATTTTTCCAAAAATAGATTATCGCAAACTTATTTTAGAATTATAAATGTGTTAATTCTAAAATAAGTTTGCGATAATTCAAATGCGAATATTAACATAATAACGAAGAAAGTTTAGTCAGTCAGACCCGACCATATGATACCCTTCACCACAGATATTAACATCTAAATGAGATTTTTTCACGTTTTAAAGTGAACCCTGATGGGTTGGAGTTAGTAAGTTTGTCTGTCGTAGGTCAGTTTGCCTAAGAGAAAATTCTACTGAAAGAACAGATGAATTTTCCAAGGGATGGCCTAAAAGAAACGCATTCAAAGGTTAGTTATTATTTTTTTACCTACAGACATCCAGAAAGAAGTAGTTATAGAAGCAGCTATAGAAGTAGTTATAGAAGAAAGCTACTTTATAATGAGTGAAAAAGTAAGCGAGGCTTTTACTGGGATATTCGCTTAGTTCGAAAACAGTTAAGTTTATTGAAAAAAAGTTTATTTAAGAAACATGATTTTTTAGCCAAAAAAAAAAAAATTATTTTGCAAAAATTTGAAATTCTTGCTTTTTTAAAAAATCATAAAAAATTTAAAACAAAACAAGCCATAAATGATTGAAAATCTATCTACAACTTTTGATTTTATTCACAAAAGATGAAAAATTTAATATAAACTTAAGAATTTCATATAGCGTCATATGTGCTTGAAAGCCCCCCTAAGGGGTGAAGATAAAGGGCATGTTTTATATGTTTTATAAAAATTTTAAGGACGAAAAACTAAGGGAGGTCGGTCGTACATTTCATCCTCCTGGGGGCGACTCCTAGGCAGTTACGAGAGTTTTTCTTTAATATTTTTCTAGCCCGAATTAAACATTTTGTAGAGGTGCCCCCTCAAGAAATGGAAATATCGGGAAGGTATGTTAGAAGCAAATGATGTGGATGATAAATAAAAAGGTTCTTAAAGGACTGCGCATATTAGAAAGAAAGTTTAACAATACTTAAAGGTAATTTTAATGCGGATTTTTTTTTAGTCTATTCAAAAAAATAAACCGTTTTTGAGTTAAGCGAATATAACATATAAGGAGGTCCATAACAAAACGCAATAATTAAATTTTTCAAGTTTTTTGATTTTTTGATTGAATCCTATTCTACACATTGAAATCTATATTACCTCTATTACAAAGCATTACAAAACTCAATAACTACACTGCTATTCACTATCAAATATAATGGTTCAGAGCAAAATGCAATAATTACACATCTTTGCTATAAATCGCTACAAGAAATTTAAAAAAGTCAACTTTATAAATAAATTATGCTCTGGTGGTAACTCTTAGATAACTGTAAAACGTAAGGAATTTTTGTTTAGTTATTACCTTTTGCAATCAAATCAGTGAAAAAGTCGATTTTAAATTTTGGGTTCGTTAGGTCATTTTGCGATTTAGGTAACGATTTATTTTTGATTAAATTGGATACAGAACACTTTTAACTTAAAACAATATTGTTATTGTTAAAAATGTTATCACCAGGGTGATTTTATGCAGTTAAAATCGCATTTTATGCGCATAAAAAATGCATTAAAAATTAAGATATATGCGCTAAAAATTTAAAAAATATGCAGTTAAAATTATCTTAAATTTTTTTATTAGTGATAAAAAAAAACGTAAAAATAACAAGAAAAAACAAAAATAGCATGAAGAACGTTAAAATGCAGGTTCAGTAAGGCACAATAACCACAAACGTAGAAGTTCAAATAAAGTAAAGCACAAATATATAAAGAAACAGTTAGACAATCATGTAAATTAAGTCACTTGTAAAGGCCCAACTATAATATGTATAAGTTGGCTAGAGCAACTGTGCAAATACATGTTAATCATAAGTTTCAAACCATATTGAAACTGCGAAACTGATCGCAATTACATACGAATCAAATGTTCATTGCTTTTGTTTTTTAAAATGCATTTAGAGATATTTTTGACCCTACATTTTTTCAAAATATAATTGTACTGCCTGTTTTTCAAATCAAAATAAAACGGATGTGATAGGTGCATGATTTAATGCTAGTTGTTCTGTGGTATATTCATTTTCACTACGCTGTTTTCAAAAACAATTTAAATTAAATATGCAAGCAGCTTAGGACTTAAAACAATAAATGTAAATCCTTAATTTTTGTTTAAACTTTATCAAGCTTGCTACGACTTTGTTTACTTAAGTTACCGTCCACAAAATACACCTTATTTATGGCAATATCAATTAACTTATATTCACAATTGTTGAATCCTTTTACTAATCTTTGAATTGGCAAAAGTTTTCAGCATAATACATTATTGCTTACACATTAATCCGGATAATTCTTTTATATGCGGCAACACGCGAAGGTGCTTTACAAATTATATTTGCCATTAGAAATCAATAAATAAATATCATCGAAGTTGTCTTTTATCTCTTCTGCGGAAGGGTGCATGGCAAAATAAAACAATTAAAACAAGTTAATTCAAAATATGCAACAAAAATATGCAATATCAGCAATATATGCGAAAATATGCATTCAAAGCAAAATATGCAAAAATATGCACTAACAAATCGATGCCATTTTACTGCAAATCTCTTGATTCGCAAAGATATTTTGTACATGGTAATCTCCGACTGACGAGAACAAATATGCATTTGCATAAAAATCCGGGCCTTGGTTATCACATATTAACCCATTACTACATACAGTTCAAAGCAAAATGGAATAAATATTATGATTCGGACCAAAACGCAATAATTCCAAATTTGTTGTCTTAATAACTTTAAAATAAATTGTCAGATAAAATAATTAATTTTTGATTAATATTATTTTTTGTAGACAATAATACCTCATAATTATTATGTGCAACTTACTAAGCAACCAGTGAAATGCGCATAGGAATAGCTTATCCCTTTAACAATAAATTTCAATTTAACAATAGTGTGAAATGGGAATTTAGCATATTTAAGCGAAACCTTGTAAATTAATTTTTTGAATCCCAAGAAAAACTTTGATAACTAATATGCATGTGGCAGTGTAAATAAAAGTGGACTGGCAAAATAAAATAAATAAATTTGTTTTATTTTTGTTTTTTCTTTACCCACTTACAACTACATTTAGAGTTGACAAAAAATCAACCAATTGTGGTCGGGACTGTAAGAAAAGATAAACTCACTGTTTATTGTTGTTGTTTTTGTTTAAGCTTTGATATTGTTACAAGTAAAACTGGGGTTTTATTAGTATAATATCTTTAGTTTTTCTAAAATTTTTGGATAAAGTTTCCTGACGATCTGGCCTAAGCAACCAGTGAAATGCGCATAGGAATAGCTTATCCGTTCAACAATAAATTTCAGTTAATCAATAGTATGAAATGGGAATTTAGCACATTTAAAGGAAACCTTGTAAATTAATTTTTTGAATCCCAAGAAAAACTTTGTTAAATTTTGTCGTTTATCCAAAAAAAATGTTTTGGTGTTATTATTGCGTTTTGTTATGGACCTTCTCATATATGCAACATCCTCCCATTTCGAAATAACGTTATATCTCGAAAACAAATGCTAACCCAAAAACGGTTAGCACCACTCGATTCGGCGTACTCGTACCCGGTTCCCCTCTTGTAAATTTTTTTTTGTAACTAGCACGGTGTAATCAATAAAACTGATTTTTTTTATGTTGTAAAATTAATTTGCCTTTATTCTGCCTTTAAATTATTTTTTTGGTTTAAAAATGCTTAAAACTTGAAGGAAATCTGACTAAATACAGGCGCCTGATTCTGGCAGTCGTGATCGAGTACTTTCTCGATTCGAAGACAAATTAATATATAATTATCTCAGTCAATACTGGACGAATCGGAATTATTTTTTCCGTGTTATAAAGAATTAATTTGAGTTTCACAATACTGAAAAAATAATTTCGATTCGCTCAGTATCGACTGAAAGAATTAGAAATAAAATTTCTTTCGAATCGAGAAAGTACTCGATCACGACTGCCAGAATTATGCCCCGGGAAAAAAATTGCGGACGACTTAATTGATTTTTGTTAATGGCTAAGCCAGATAAAAAAAATGGCGAAATTGGCAACTCTGCTTAGGACAAACACCCAGGCAGCCGAACAGAGAAGCGGCCATCGTAGAATATATGCATATGCAAAAACTGGCCGATCGGTATACTAAAAGGTAGATCTAGAGCCAATATTAGCTGTTACACACATCAGCACAAACGAACAATACCCTCCCCACATTTGGTGGTGTAGATAGTGTATAAAAAAACTTAAACAGCAACAACACCTACCACAACAAAAACAAACTCAAACAGAAAATGAAATGACACATAATCCACTTAAACGTCTGGTATTAAAATAAACACCTACCAACCACTCAGTTCAGAAAAAAAGGCTGGCATTTCGTCTGTCTGTCTACTACTGGAAAAACTTTGAAAACATACGAACAATCTGACACACTACAAACATTTCGGTACCTGCTTGTACCTAATGAAATTCGTATCGGATTTGTATATTATACGAATACATACAATTGAAATCGATTTGAATTCTATTCAATTAAACTGAACTGCATTGAATTGTATTGAGTTCGATTAGTGGAGAGAGGAGGTTCATTAAAATGCGGGTATTTAGTAATTACAACTAGTTTTGGCTCGAATTGATAATGAATGGGCAGCCACTCAAGCGAATGTCGTACAGAAATGGATACGAATGCGATTTTAATAATAGTTAGATTTAATCGAAAAGTAATACAAATGTTTTTATGCATATACGAGGGTTTTTCCAAAAATTAGTTTAATTTAGTTGCAAGAACTTTGTATAATTTAGGAAGAATTTAAACGGCTTTATAGACTTTTTAGATTTATACTCAGGTATCATTTTGTTTTAATGCCCATCACCAAAGGTAAAATATAAATTTGTCATTCCGTTTGAAATTTCTATAATATTGATATATAAGACCCTATAACATATAGGCCGGTCAGGCACATACGCTATCGTATTTGTATGGCCCGATTTGGAAGATATGTGGTTTTAACAGGACGGTGCCACTTGCCGCACAGCTAACGAAACATTGGCTCTTTTGCGCGACAAATAATCAGGGCGCAATCTATATCTATTTTAGCAGCGTGTCCATGTCTCTAGACCTTGAATACCGCTGTTACACTGAAAGAAAAATGCTTCATATATTTAATGAATCATTTTCATAAAAAAACTTTCCTTGGGTAAATGAAAATGTTCATTGTCTAAATGGAATTTCATAGTTATAATGAAGTATTTGCGTTAAAATCGATTTCGTAATTACGTTAAAAAATTTCATTGGATATATGAAAACTTAAGTTTGTCCAAGTTAAACAAAAAATATTAATTGGGAACATAAAAAAACAATATACGAACATAACTATATTCATAAATTAATACAAAAATAATTGTTAATTAAAAAATGTAAGATTTAATAATTTCATACATCTAATGTTACATGTTTGCCATTAAATTTATGAAATCAAAAAAAAAAATTTATAAAAGCTACATATTTCCATAATTGCCTTCATAAATTTAAATTTTCATTATGACAATAAAAATATCATTATAGTAATGAAACAAAAACTTTCAATCCACTTTCAATCAACGTTGTTATTGTTATTATGGATAATTTAATCTCATATTTATGCTCTTAATTGAGTAAAAAACATAGTTTTTTAATACAAAAACTACACTGCCCCGGTAGACTAGCTGGTAGCGAGCTAGTCTATCAGCACCGATGTTGCGCGATCGAATCCCGCCAGAGACAGAAAAAAAAATTAAAAATAAAATAAAGTAAAATAAAATAAGAAAAAATAAAAAAAAATAATTAAAAAAATAAAAAAAAATAATTAAAAAAAAATAAAAAAAATTAAAAAAAATAAAAAAATTTTACTTTATTGAAAGTATTCATCCAATGAATACTATTCATAGATCTTATGTAATGTTTTATTAAATCCTTTTAATGAAACAGGTTTCATCGATCCAACGAAGCGCTGCATAGGTTCCTTTTTAATGCAATTTTTCATGGGATTAATGTCAAAATTCATTGGTATTGCGAAGAAAATTCTTTCAGTGTAGGTCAATACAATTTGAGGCGAGGTAGACACCACGATAATCCATCAATTTGTTAATTGAAATGTTACCTGAAATAAGGTAACTGGTGTTCCTCTTTTCAAATCTTTATCGGCCGGATAGTGGGATAGATCCGCACGTCATTAGGTTAATGAATATGCGTTATGTGCCGGCTTCTAAAAAAAACCTCCTTTGTTAGTTCTTTTACGTACACATCGTCCAGCAATATTGATGACAAAAACATATCGCACATTTACTACAACAGTGTCATACCCAAAAAAACGAAATTTAAAGTTAGTGATGCAGAATTGTTCGCTATGATTTTCTTTATATTGTGTATTAAATTCATCTCTATCCCCCGTATTCATAAACGATTGTTAAATTTAACAAATTAAGGATAATTTTCATACTAAATTTAGTATTTAAACGTTTATTAAATTTAAAAAATGTTTATTATGTTATCTTTTACATAATAGCTTTTATACTTTGCCCGTTTGAAGAGAATGTTTTTCTAAGGGGTTTGAGCAAATTAAAAACTTTAAACGAGTTTATCTCCAAATGAAGTTATGCCACTGTTGAAGCAAAGGATTAAAGGGCATTTTTGTGTAGATTTGCACAATGTCAATATTTTTTCGAAATTCTTAGCATAAAATGGTTAAAAAAAAGAGTTTTAAATTTGCTTGAAAAGTTGTTACTTTTTTGGTATTTCATGTATAAACGGTGGATGAAAAAGAGCAAATGCAAATGTTGTTCTTTTAAATGTGTTCATTTTTGTTTTGTACTTGCAAACAATCAGGGGAAAATTGTATAAACTTTAATTTTTTTTTATTGGCTCTCTTAAAATGTATGAATTACTGCTTAGAAGTCGTTGGTTGTAATCATTATTTTAAATATTTTTTGCTGAATTAAAATTTTCCCCGAATTCATAGCGAAATAAAAGTAGCGAATGAAAGGAAATGTGAAAAGTCATTTGTTAGTTTTCTTAAATTTGAGTGGCCCTAATTTAAAGAAATAATCGCATATAAGTGCATTCGTACAGATAAAGATTTATTTTAGCTGTAAACAAGTATACAGTTTCTACCTTACATAAGCACTAAAGTTTAGATCTCCATTAGAAATGTCTGTCTTTTATTTAGTCTGGGTTAACACCATGATACAAAGAAACAAGATAACGCATTCAGCGTTTAAAAATTAAATGTTTCTGCGCATCTACGTCACATCAGCGTACAAGTACAGCAGAAAATAGAGAAACACAATCAAACAGACATGTGTATAATATGCCGATGTGACGTCTATTAAACAGTTGAATTTTGTAAACATGGGCAATGCGTAATCTTGCTTTTATCATTCTTGGGTTTATACTATGAAAGATTTCTTTCAGAAAGTCTGAGCTTATTGATGAGAGGGGAGAGAATCATGGCATGCTCTCTTCTTTTCTAACTAAAACACAGATTTTCTGTAAGAAATCTGTCAAAGTGTGAACGCAGACATACGGTTTAATGACATTATCAGAATGTCCTGTAAAATAAACTATTTCCTCAGTATGAACTTTAATTTTAATTTAGAAGTTCTTATGTTAGAGTTTTCAACCCACAGACAAACATACAGCCCGGCCCACGATGCCGACCGTTATCGTTCGTTAAATTTTCAACGACAAACGACTGATTTTCACGACAAGTCGATCGAAAATGCAAGTGACCGATAACGTTACACTTTTCATTTAAGTTTGCGGCTCACCTAGAAATATTTTGCGACCACAAATGTCAAGATCAGTCACTTGTGTTGTGGTTATCGACAGATGCATTTTGTTAGGATATTTAACGAAATTATTTCTTTACACATCAACACTAAATACTTTTTTAATAACATATCGTCGGCTTAATGTCCAAACCGGCAAAATCCACTTTTTAAGTTAATTGAAATTTTGATGCCGTGTGGTAGAGAAAGATACGCCTTGTCGACCAGCATGTAGTTTTTCTTCAATTTGATATTTGAAGTGTGTAAAACAAATTATATTTTGGTTTTTCCTCTCAAGCTGCAAATACGAAAAATAAGAAGTTTTTTGACTCTCCTATAAAATGTGCTGAAAAGCAGTTTTGCAGGTTTGCATTTTAAGCCGACGATATATTTTTTTAACAGCACTTCTAAAAAAATTAAATTATTTTATAAAATATTTTTCACAAAATTCCATTTTTTATTTTTTGTTTAGACTCGTAAAACTACTCTGTGTGGAGAAGCAGTTCACGCTCTTTGTCATTATTTTATAAGGACAATCAGTTCGTGCTTGTTTGTCCGCTTAATGGGAGTTTGCGTTTGACGCCTCGCATTTTAACGTGGTAAATAACTCATCGTACCTGGTAGAGAACCATATAACTCATACGATTTCTGGCGGAGACAAAAATACTCTCCGAAAGCTCTCGCTTTCCTATACGAAGCTTTGTGTTGTCGAACGAGGACTTCTGGTTAAGGCTCCTAGAAGGGAGGGGGGGGGGGGGGGGTGCTTTAATACCATGTGAGATAAGGCCATGATGGCTTTATCTCTCATTCAATAGGGATATAAGGCCTTAATTTTTTTTTTTCATTTGAATGGGAGATAAAGCTATCATGGCCTTAGGTCACATTAGCAATATTAGAAAATGGCTTTATCTCTCATTACAGTTCCGGAGACACTAAAGTTTAGTATTGAAATCTGGCCTCGCATACTAGAGTTTTTCTGCGTGACTGTCGTGCTTAGGGGGTTTTTCCTCCAGTAGGCCGCGGCAGGTGGCTTCGCTGAATAAAGTTTTCCTGCGTGCGTCACAAGAATAAAAAAATGTTTATCAATGGTAACTAAGGACTTTCCCTTTTACAGAATGTTTACACCATGCATAACAATTTTCTGAAAAAATATGGCTTTATCTCTCATCTGCGAAAAAAAAATCGCTAAATCTCTCATTTCGCAAAATTTTAAATATGACCTTACCTCTCAATGATTGGTCAATAAGGCCATTATGGCTTTATCTCCCATTCAATTGAGCAATAAAGCCATCATGGCCTTATCTCACATGGTTTTAAAGCACCCCCTCCTAGAATTTGTGTGATACCATGGCTTTATAACTAAAATAGTTAGCCAAAAACTTTTAGTTTAAAGAGAAATAAAAAAAAAATTTTTTGTATACTTTTTTGTTTTGTCAACGTCTTTGTCTGTAGCACAGAGTTGTATTTTTATGACTTAATTTACTTGTTTTGCCTATTTTTATTTTCAAACTAACGTTTAATTCAAGGCTTATTTAAGAAGGTAAACTCAACTCGTCAGCTGTTCATAAGCTGTTTCCACGGCGAATTAAAACATAATAGGGAAACGTCAAAATATAATTTTGTTTATGTTTTGCGCCAAAATAACCGCAAAAATTTCTAAGAAAAACTGCGAATAATTAAAGTGAATTTAATAATCTCTTTTATAACCCTAACACAATTTTTATTTTGTTTTTCAATCAATTTTTGCCTTGTCAGCATTTTTGACAGCCGCCTATTAAATTGCAAAAAAATACATGGAGCTTTTTTTAGTTGTAGAGTTGCACTTACCTTGTTGAATTCGCCTTGGTTTAATTTGTAAAATAATTGATGTAGCAAAATGAACAAATAGATTACTTTAGAAATGTAAGTCCTGACGACCGACCGATGGTAAGTGAACATGGTGTTCACATCGTGTGTCCTGTTGCGCCCTATTTGTACTCCTTAGCAAACTTTGGCCGAATTGGAAGCTTCTTCTTCTTCTATAAAGCAGTCATTGACGTACGGCATATTACTTGGATAAATTATCGTTAACTAAAAACCCCGGGCAAGCAGACTCGCGTATGATCGTCAAAGGGTTAAGGATGTATATTTGAAATCTTATTTAGATTTTATATTACATAAGCTGAAAAATTGCAATGCTTTACGTATTGGGAGTTGAAGTTTTTGCTTAAAGTCTGGGTTCACTTTATAAAATTTTTCTTTCGGAAAGTCAAAGTTTATTGGTGAGAAGGGAGAGAATAATAACACCAATAAACTCAGACTTGCTAAAAGAAAACGTTCAAAGTGTGAACCCAGACTAATGAATGAAAAGTTAATAAATAAGAAATTTGCTTAGAACAAGTAAAATAAAAATGATAAGTTTCATATTTGAATTTAAGTCTAAAGAATTTCCAATTAACTCACTCAAAAAGCAGCTTCTGATGGGTATAAGTGAATGGATGGAGGGAGTGAGTAAGTAAATCAGTGGTGTTTACACGATTCAATAATTTAATTACAATTCGGTGCAAGCTGTTTCATTTTTATAATTGTTTGTTGTTGTTTTCGTTATGAACTCTGCCTGATGTTTATTCAGTTTATAAATGATGATGACGACGATGATGAAACGTTGTTGCTGTTGTTCTGTGTGACTCGACAAAATGGCGTATGACAATACAACAAATAAACAAACAACTATACAATGAGCAAAATATGTACAATGTACGCACATATTTGGATATGGAAACAACAAAAACTTATTTGTGCTCACTTTACGGATAAACATGTGTATTGAGTACGTAACCTTCGATTCAACATCAAAAATCCAACGATGAAGTACATCTAAATAGTAGATACATTTATTGTTTATTTGTATGAGAGTTTGTAAATATTCAAAATATTATTTTGTACCATAATATTTTTATTACAGTGGATGATAAAAGTTTCTCATAAACATGTCGAGACCTCTCATACGAGACTAACAAATCAATAGGAGACTCAGAAAAACAAATTTTTTTGTTATAAAAAAGAAATGAACAAGTGCCCGGCAATAAAATTCATTTCTAGCATGGATGCTTCGATTTTTTCGTTAAGAAAATAACGATTTTGCTTGAAAAATTAATTATATTCATTAACGTGTCCCAGCAGAGCGAAATGTGCTCTCTAAATGCATTTTTTATGTGGTCACATATTTTATTTTTGTGCATGTGCAGGGGTATCCCAAATTGGGCGTAAATATTTTACTTTTAAATAACACAGTTTAGTAAATTCTCAAATACTTTTGTCCTCCACTGTTTTAGCATGTGTGTGTTTATGGGGGATAGTTAAAATAACCATAATGTGTACATTTTTATTCATGCCGAACAAATAATAACAACATCATCAGAATCGTATTGAAATGGAATCGTATGGCAATACAAGGCAGAGTCAATACCACAACCATACAAACAAATATCGCAGTTATCATCGTCAGAAACAGCGGTGGCAACTGGAAAAAAAGAACAGCTCAAAAGGCCATAACACCGTTGAAACAATCGACCTCAGGTAAGAAAGAACACACAACAAAGTTTCTGAGGGAAATACCACCACATCGCACATTGTCGTTGTTTTTGGTGTTGCTCTTTTATTTTATTTCATTTTTGTTTGTTTGTTTGTAAGAGTTCAGAAGGTGTTCCATTGCGTTGCTGTTCATTCATTCGTTCGTTTAGTTGTTCATTTAACAATGTTTATTTTAACATGAATTATATGTATGCCCACAAACAGAAGATACAAACAATTCTAAAGATACACACCCGCAATCTTAATGTCCTCGTGATTGTGTTAAAACCTTAAAGATACAAAAAAACACACACGAGTACATACATTGAGTTAAAACAGACAGACGGATGAATGGAAGGAATATGTTTTCATAAACAAGCAACAATGTCTTGGCGAAAATGTTTTTATTTTGTTCATTTCTCTGTTGTGTCAAATACATAAAAAGGCTAAAAATCCATAATCACAACAAGGCCAATAACAGGTATCACCCACTACAACCAACTCGACTTCCATACATCCTCTTCTTCGTCAACAGCTCAGCTCAGTTCAGTTGGCAGCGGTAACAGCACACTCCTTCTTTCATACAGTCAGCCAGCATCCAACCCGACAGACATACAAACAGACAGACTGACTCTTTAGGAATGAAATCAAATGAATTGAAAAAAATGAATGTTGCTTGGATTTGGATGATGTCGTTTTATGGTTTTACGACGAGCGTCATTATTAAAACTGAATAACACATTCAATAAAACTTGTGGGTGGGCTTTAAATGTCTCAATAAAACTAAAAAATTAAATAAAAAAATAATTAAAAAATAATATCTCTTCGCAGTCGGTAGGATTCGAACCTACGCTCCCAGAGGGAATCTGATTTCTAGTCAGACGCCTTAACCGCTCGGCCACGACTGCTCATGCCATTGAAGCAGTGGCACATACATTAAAACTCCAATTTCTAAACGAAACAGAAATAAATTAAAAAAATTTAACGAATTACAACTATCAACTCGTAAACAAAAAACTAAAAATATACACAAAATATTCATGAAGTTCTCTTTTCTTTAATTTAAACATTTTGCTGATCTTTCGGAATTCATTAAAATTTTTGTTTTGTTTATAAATAAACAACAAAGCATTCACAATTCGCCTATTAATTTTTAGAGATTATTTTTTTCTTTAAATATACAAAATTAACTTTTGCCTGAAAACCTGTCCCGTCGTTGATAAGACAGACTGAGGCAGGCGAAAACACATCACCACACAGTTCTTTAAAGCTATTCAATCATATTGTATGTACTTATATGCTATACATATACATACATTAGTATGTCCAAAAAATTGCGGCTCAAGCATAATTTAAAAGCTTAAAGGGTAAAGTACTTTTGAGATTTTTGCAGCGCATAGAACTATACGTTTGGACATCAATAAATGATATTTAAGCAAAGCAAAAGCAAATCATTTAATATGTATTTGTTTGTTGGGTACCTATGAGTTATAATATCATAATCTGGGTACAAAGCTGAAAATCGGTATAACTCAGGAAAGATAAAAGCAATTTCAATAATATTTGTTTCTTAATTATTTAGAATAAATTTATATTTCAAACTGCATTTTTGGTTTGTTTCATTTTCGTAAAAATTTTAAAAGTTATAAGGCGTTATTTACAAAACTTATGGAAAAATTACGAAAAATTTTAATGTAGGGTGGATAAATGAGCAAATGCATTGCAAAAACTTATAGTCTTTGTACACAAAAATAACGCTTGGACATTTTTCTTTAAAATTATTTCCTTAAAAGTGAAGAAAATCTCGGTTTTTGGCAAAGTTATAAAGAAAACTAAAAAAAAAGTCCAGCACACCCGATTTTTGACATTGTAGGCAATTTTGTCAAACAAATAACGAATTACTAGTATATATTTTAGTGGGCACTGGATGGGGGCGGACATGCATCCGCCAACTTGGTTTATTTTTCGTTACAGATAATCCGGAGGTCGATGGGGTACAGGAGGTTCAACTAAGTCAGAGGTTGGTGGAGGGTCATACTGATTAGCAGGGTTAAAAGAGTAGTCAACAGAGTGGCGTCAGCAGAGAAGAAGCGACAGAGAGGCAGTAGCAGAGTAGTGCCAACAGAGAATTGTCAGCAGAGAAGAGAGCGTGAGATAAGGAAAGCCGAAGCAAACAACAGATGCAATACAGCATGCAGTGTGATGAGAGTGTACCTCTAGCGGTTCAAACCGAAGTAGGAATGTAACGGCTTCAAAGCAACATTTATGTAGTTATACACGGGTATATAAGGAGCTGAAGTAAAATAAGTCGCTCTTGGGTTTTGGACTACAAAGTGGGACGTTGTAACAGAGCCGGTAAGAATAAGGAACAAAAATAATAAAGTGAAACAATACACAGTGCTCTTAATTAAGTAGGGGATTGGTAACACCAATTCCGTGATAGTAAAGAATAGGTACTGGTTTTACAACCAGTAAAGTGAGGAGGATTATCTGGACTGAGATTTACATCCAGTCTGGAAGGAGGCTAGAGCACTGAGTAAGGGCTAAGCGGTAGGCATTTCTGAGGTTACAACAAGAAATCAGAGGGTCCTAGAGTAGTCGTGGACTTACATCCAAGTTGAACGAAGGGTAGAAGTTAAAGGGCAGGAGTAGTTGGGCACTGGCTCTGAGTACAAAAAGCGCTCCACGAGGCAGCGGGAGCTTCCCTGGAAATCTTGTTGTGAACCGAAAACAAGTTTAAAAAGTGTGTTTAAGAGAAAAGAATAAATAAAGAGGAAAAAAAGAAATTCGAATCTGAATAAGTGTTTTCTTCCCCGTAAATAAATTTATGTAACGGACCCTGGACGCGACTGAGTCGTACTCCATCTCAAACCCGGCGTAACCGGAGGTTCTTTACAACAATCGGTCAAAAAGTTTCTGAGTTAGAGGGGGCCAAAGTTTGACATTTTGGCCAAGCAGGAGTTCTTTTTCAGCCATGTAACTTAATACCTATTGTTGTAAGCAAACTTTGTCCCAAGTAGCTCCGACATCTATTTCATCAATCTTTTGAAAAAAAATCCAGCCCGCATTTAGTCGGGTGTTGTGGTTTGATAACCACAATGATCGTACGGCTCTTGCCGTTCTCTAGATAAACTGCAATCTAAAATGTCTTTGTCTATAATGTCTTTGTAAGAAATGCCACGCACTCTTATATAATCCCAGCCACGTTTTTGGATATTGAGTATTGATAACCAAGATGCTAGTACCTAATTTTGGAAACTTTAGCTCTTGCAGTTCTCAAGATATGGGCATTTTCATTGTGACATGACATTCGTAAAAAAATAAAATTAAGATTATATAAAAAACCTAAAAGGTTTTTTATATAAATAAGCACTATATCCAGAAAAAAAATTACAACAATAGACCTTAAAGATGTGAAGATAAAAACAAAAATATATGCCGGCTTGACGTTGCAAAAAGACAGAGGGGGGGGGTTTGACTTGCATTGCAAAATTCTATAACTTTACAAATTAGGCAAAACTTTTTGTGTAAAACCTTTTTAAATAAGCTTTGGACTTCTATAAATTTATTTTCCAAGCCACTACAATTAAAAATCTTTGCTCGTTTTTTTTTAATTAGTCTTCGTGGTCTTACGTGACGTTATATGACGTTACGTTGCTAAAATTCTCATAACAAGAAAAAGGTATATATAAGAATATTATATAAATATATTTTTTATATAATTTTATTTATTACTAGCCGTGATTGCGGTTTGCACGCCCAGAATTTATTTATGACGAACTATAAAAGTAAAATTCAAAATCAATGCACATATTTTTTGGAAGGATCTTGCCCATCTCTCCCTTCATATTCCTAGCTTTGAAAAAATATAACCTCTGTGTTTTTATTTACGCGGAAATATCTATGATTTAAATGTCATCCAAATAGGTTCAGCTATTTAGCCGGTAAAGTGTAACAAACGCATTCGGTCAGGAGACGGTCGAGAGGACAGATACTCTGAAGGCGGAAAGGAGGCTAAACAGCGTACTCACGATAAAATGTAGTTATTTTATTTTGAATACGGAAACTATTGCTTTAATAGATCTCTTCTTAAACAATAACAAATAGTTTCTGTGTATAGGAGGTTAAGCTCTCCTGAATCCTATCCTAAGGACTTTAGTGAAACCTCAGACCGGCAGTTCCGGAGATTACTTCTTACAAACATAGAAACATGTAAACTTTTTAGCTTTATAATAATAGAATAGATATCTGTGGTCACAACCCATAAAACATACTAGGACACAATTGAGTTGTTAGTACCATCGTATGCATCGTGTCCAAATCTATCTATATATATAAAAAGAAGTGTACATTTTGATTGTCACTCCATAACTCGAGAACGGCTCGACCGATTGCCATAAAATTTTTAGGGAAGGTACAGGGAGGAGTGATGATGGTTAGTTGATTTTGAAATCCAAAATCGGTCCAGCCATTATCTATATATATAAAAATGAAAAATGTTTGTATGTTTGTTTGTGTGTTTGTTTGTTTGTTTGTTGGCTTATAGACTCTGAAACTACTGAACCGATTTTCCTGAAATTTTTACAGTAAGTTCACGTCAGCCCTAAAAATAAAATAGGCTACTTATTTTTTCGATAGGGGCAGGGGAATTGGTACCCCCCATAGAATGCCAATATTAATTATCGCATATCTTAAGAGCCGCTGGACGCATTTTGCTGAACTTTTTGTAGTAGGATCTTCTGAGCCCCGAAATTGAAATAAAATAGCAGCGGGGGTATTGGAATCCCCCATAGGACGCCAATGTTTAACATCGCATATCTTAAGAACTGTAATAGCGAGAATGTTCAAACTTTCTAGAAGTCACTCTTATGGTATACTACACTTTTGAAAATAAAAATAAAGCGGGTAGGCGCAGGGGGGGAAATCCCTCCCATAGGATGCATACATTAAATATCGATCAACTGAAGAACTTTTAAAGGGAGAGTCTTCAAACGTGGTTAAAGCTACTATTGTAGTAAACTATAAATTTCAATACAAAAATGGGCGGGAGAGACAGGGGAGGAGCAGTACCCCTCATAGATAGAAATATTAATAAGAGCGAGCCACTGCACGCATTTTGTTGAAATTTTGGTAGTAGGATCTTCTGAGTCTCAAAATTGAAATAAAGTAGCAGTGGGGGAAGTGGTTTTCCCCATAGGACGCCAATGTTTAATATCGCATATCTTAAGAACTGTTATAGGGAGAATGTTCAAACTTTGTAGAAGTCACTAATATGGTATACTACACTATTGAAAATAAAAATAAAGCGGGTAGGCGCAGGGGGGAATACCTCTCATAGGATGTATATATTAAATATCGCTCAACTGAAGAACTATTAAAGGGCGAGTCTTCAAACGTAGTTAAAACTACTATTATGGCAAACTTTAAATTTCAATATAGTAATGGGCGGGGTAGACAGAGGAGGAGCAGTTCCCCTCATAGATAGAAATATTAATAAGAGCCGCTGCAAGCATTTTGTTGAACTTTTGGTAGTAGGATCCTCTGAGTCCCAAAATTTAAATAGCAGCGGGGGAAGTGTTACACTCCATAGGACGCCAATGTTTAATATCGGATATCCTAAAAACTGTTAAAGTGATAATGTTCAAACTTTGTAGAAGTCACTCTTATGGTATACTACACTTTTAAATATAAAAATAAAGCGGGTAGGCGCAGGGGAGAAATACCTTCCATAGGATGCATATATTAAATATCTCTCAATCGATAAAGTGGTTAAAGCAGTGTTGCGAAGCGCACCGGGTCGAGCTAGTTGGCTATAAATATAATTTTTCATTTTTGTGTCTGTTAAAGGAAGGCAATTAACTCTAAAAAACCTAAAAGCTTAAGTTATATTTCTAAATTACTGGCATAGCAGCCTAATGGCGATTTCTTTTCTGAGAAAAATGTTGCATTAATGTTACATGTTCTACATTTTGGGTTCGTTTGTACAAAAAATACAACTGTGGGAAAAATGTTCAAGTTATTTTGTGAATATGTTGATAAAAAACATGCAAAAAATGTTGCATATTTTACCCTTACTTTAACTTAAGGTGTTCATACTGCCCTGTTCTACAACTTTGGTACTTACTACTTTGTTTGTACAGCAAATGTTTTATTTTGTTTGTCATAATTTTGTAAAAAATTTGTTTTAAAATAAATTATAAAAATATTTACAAGTTAAAATCAAAAAAAGTCTATTTATATTATAATCGTTTTAATTTAGTGATGTTAATATTTGTTTCCAATCCGTAATAGCGTGCAGAAACCGCTTAAATACCTTTAAAAATCGCTAATTAAGTACATTACTGATGAAAGTGCAATAGTTGTAAATAAAAGCAGCTAATTGTGTTCTATTGAAATTGCACAACATGTAACACTTCGAGTGAGTATAGGTAACATTAGAAAATGTTACATGTATATACTGTAACATATTTTTCTCAGAAAAGAAATCGCCATAAGTCACCGATGTGGTACACTTAATTTCAACTTAAGTTTCCATTGTAGTATTTTAGCAAGGTGGCCTCAATATCACAACAATACAACAACAACAGGCAAAGTATTAACAGTCAGCTGTTTTTTCAGACCACCTTGTAAATAAATACACTTTTTATAATTTTTTTTTAGGCTGGTATAGCTTGTGACCACAGATATAATAATATGTACATCGTCATAAAACATGCAAATGGACTATCATAATTTAAAAAAAATGTTCATTTTAATAAAAAGCCAACTAGTGTGATTATAAAAACGATTTTTCCACTAAGTAACATTAATAAAGTATGAATTAATAATACTATCCTGAAAAAAGCGCTTTTATTTTTATTTTAATTTCTGAAATTTTTTTATAATTGAGCCGTTTATTTTGAAAGTGGCATAAGTCACTTTTTCAAAAAAATCGAGTTAATAATAAATAATAATAATAAATACTGAGAAAAATATCAGTATCATGGTATATCAAATACAAGTGAATCTTCTCGAAAGTTAGCATCCATATTTTTTAACGAGTTACAACGCAAACCCTTAAATATCTCGACTTAAAAACAAAATGACTTATGCCACTTTCAAAATAAACGGCTGAATTAAAGACATAACATATTATATGTAATATATAAAAGTTTAATGTTTTCCTTTCAATCGAATATTCCGTTTGCAAGAACCATAATTATATGTATGTTTAAAAAAAGCATATCGCACTTGTTCAACAAATTCAAGTTTTAAAAATTTTCAGTAGAAGCAAAACTATTTTTAATTTTACATTAAAGGCAGACGAAAAAGAATTTTTAGCCGACCGTTTCATTACCAAACAGTAGACTTAGCCGACCGTTTCATTAACAAACAGTAGACAAAAAAGCATGATATTTTTACAGCGGGTAGATATGGATACTACTCAAAGATTTTTTTCAAAAAGTGAAAAAATATAATTTTGAGTTAATACTACTAAACTATATATACTATAAACAGTACATTATTTTGCGTTCGGCTCACACACCCAAGAACAAAATCTATTTTATTAGTGATTGTGTAGGCGAACACAACCCTTAATACCGTTCGTAACTATTTTCAAGAAATAGCCGAACATTATATATTGTTCTGTTCTTCGTTAAAAAAAAACACAGAACAATTGTTGTGATACTGTAGACAAACATTATATGTTTCAGTTAAAAGGGCTAAAAATGAGTTTTGGAGAAAAACGATTTTAAAGTTAACAAGTTCATTTTTATCTTATCAAAGGTGTATTTCAAAGTATACTTATGACAAAAGTAATGCAGTTAGATACTGCTGAATTAGAAAGAGCGTATTGTCTATTTTAAGAATCACCAAAAAAGTAAAAATTGACTTTTTCATCCATAGGTCCCTTTTAACTGAAACTGTCATATATTTTAATGTTCTATAATGTTACTTTTTTAAAATTGATGAAGAAATTAACAAACAAAAAACTTGTGTATATGTTTTGTTTCTGGTGGCTTTTATTTTGTTTTGTCTTATGTGTATTTTGATTTTATAAAAAATGTTTGGTTTTTTTAACAAACATTAATCAGTCGAACCGAACACAATGAAGTTTCTGGATTTAAATATAAAACAGAACGGAATTTAATGTTTTCATCTTTTTTTGAGTTTGATAAAAACATTATAATTTTTATGCTCGAAAGATTTTTTCAATGATTTTCTACACAAACACTATAAGCGTTTGTGTTTTCCACAAATCAACCAAACCGAACACTAAGGAGCGATATTTAGTGTTTATTTTCGAACACTGGTGAAAACACTATCGTTGAACAACTGTCGATATACCATTTGACCGTCGGTGAATGATATTAAAATTGAGTTTCGAGAGAAAATCGAGTTTTTGTAAAAACATAAGTTTTGTGAAATATTAAAAGAAATCGAGTTTAAAAGCGAGCTTATGTAAATAAATCGAGTTTTTATGACACAAATAATTTCTGTGATAAAACCGAGTTTTTAAAAAAAAAAAAAAAAAATAATGTAAGTTGTAAAAATTCGAGTTCCTATAAAAATATTAAGGGTCCTCATGATATCGTTTATAAGTCTCGTAAACTGTGCAAACTGTGCATTCTTACACCCTCGTAAATGAACTGTCAAAAATTGTATGAGAATTAATTTACACAAACTGCTTAAATTTGCCCAACAATTTTGACTCGTAAACTTGCGCTGTTCAATTGTGCATTTATACAGACAAATTTTTTTAATGCTTACCGCCGTTTTCAATGAAAACTTCAAGTGTAAATAAATCACAAACAATAAATTCTTGTAATAATATAAGCATATTAGTCTTTTGGCTTTCTTTATGCATGTTTGAAAACAAATTTCATTTATAATTTACAAATTTCAAGTTTTTTATTATATTTTTTATTATTTTTTTTTTAATATATTTTTTATTGACGTTTCTGATTGAAATGACATTAATTGTTTAAAAATACACAAAAATTAAAAAGGATCTTCATGAAACGAGTCTCGCAAGTTTACCCATTTGCACAAATGGTAATTTTAAGCAATATCATGAAGACCCTTATTGAGTTTTTCAAATAAATCAAGTTTTTGTGAAAATAGAGTTTTCGAAAAAAACCTTCTTGTTGTAAATAAAACGTCCCCTCAATAAAACAATAGTGTAAACGCATGTACACCATTATTTTTTTATTGCATATTTAGAATCTCCATCATTGATTTTATGTCTGGTCAAAATTTCGTCAAATTCTACTTCCAAAAAGTGGGTCAAAATGTCGTTGGAAAAAATAGTGTATAATTTCTTGTTCAAAATTTTCCTTCAATAAGTGTGTAAGCTCATATGCACTATTTTACTTGAAATTGCCACTCCAAAATTGTTAAAAGAATAATAGTGTATACGCATTATACTCCATTTTAGTCTGTAGAAAACAAATTCAATTTATGAAAACTTTAACTCATAAAATAGCTTATAATAATATACACTATTGTTTGATAAATAGTTTCATTCCGAACATCGAAAGCTGCATGATCTCCAAAATTTGTGCCAGAAGAATGTAATTCCTCGTGGCTCGCAGTCATTTTTCTTTAACTTACAAGGTGGAAAGAAGCGAAATTGTTTAGATGAACCAGATGTAGCAGAGGAAGAGAAAGAAGACGAATGAACTTCTAGTTATTTTTGATTTACGCAATGTATACCTTAATTTCTCATAATTTTTTTTTTTAAATTAACCCAAATTGGAATGTAATGAATATGTGCCATTGAATCTATAAATTAATCACTGTTTTATAATGTTACAAATTGATATTTTTGAGATCAAATATTTTAATAAAAATGCCGTAAAATTATTGAATAAAACAGCGTATACCATACAAAATAAACAAAAAAAAAATATACATATAAAAAATAAAATAGCCTATATGGAGGACTTGCACTTTGAATGACATAATTATGGTCTTAAAGGATGGGTAGAATAAAAAAAATTGGTCAATTTAAAGACAAGAAACGGTATTATGTATTCGTCGAAAAATCCAGTATGAAGAATTTTTATTTACCGCGATAATGAGGTTTAAATAGACATCCGATTTGACAAAAACTTTAAACATGATTTTCTCAAAACCCCAAAAAACTTATACACTATTGTTTTATTAAGGGGACGAAAATAAAATTTTTATGAAAAATAACGTTTTTGTGATAAAATCGAGTTTTTTATAAAAAAAAGGGAATAAAATCAAGTTTGAGCAAAAATTTTAAATTTTAATGAGTTTTGCTGACAAAAGTAAGTTTGTGTGAGAAAATCGAATTTTTCTAAAAAAAATCGACTTGTAAATAAAATCGAATCTTTATGATAAAATTTAATTTTGTAAACAGAAAATCAAGTTTTTTTATAAGAAAATCGAGTGGAAACTTTAAGTTCTTGTAAAAAATCAAGTTTTGGAGTATTAAAATCGAGTTTTGTAAAAAAAATATACCCTGCTGGAAATGTCACTAGTGAATCTGTACTGATTCACTATTGACACAGTCACCAGTGATAGTGACTTATTATACCCCAGGCAATGTTATTTACAATAGACATTTAACATGTTCGTGTCATTGGAAATCTACTACTGACGTTGGTACTACTGACTAGGTAGTTCCTTTGGGAACATATGTAGACATTGGAACCAGAGCATCGCTTGCACATTTTAGTAAAAGTCGTCTCCACTTTTTGTAAGAATACGAAATCATAACAATCTTTTTTTATTATTTCTTCAACTTTTATAGGAATTGTACTTCTCAGTTGTTACTGATAAAATCTTTTTCGTATTAAAGCCAAATGTAATGTAGTGTAGACACTTCGTTGACAATGTCACCAATATAGTCGACAAAACTGGTGACTTGGAGACACTTGCACCCAGGTTTCCTTCAGGGTAGTTTTTGTAAGGAAATCGAGGTTTTGTGGAAAACGGAGTTTTATGAAATAACTAAGTTTAATTGATAAAATTTAATTTTTGTGAAATAATCTAGATAAGTAAGTAAGAAAATCAGGTTGCTGTAAAAATACAAGTTTTTGTGAAAAATGTTTAAACTCCTTTAAGTTCTGCCCTCTGTATATTTATGAATGATACCTTCCATTATTAAAACAAAAAAAAAAAACAAAAAAACTTCAAACCCCCTCCATCGTTAAGATGAGAGTAAAAGTTGTCTCATAAAAATAAATATTTTACACTCATTTGTATGTTAAACAATTTAATTTAGCCAACAGTTTTTTTGCTTCAGCTTGCTTTCTTTCTATTTCTATTTCTGTTTCTTTATTTTTTTCATTTTTAATCATTCGCTTTCAGAGCATTAGAAAAAAAACATCTAAACTGATCTCTCATAATGCCAGTTAATTAATGAATGAAATTTAATCTTATTAAACGTGTCTGTTGTGACATTATTTTTAAACGATTCTTTTTGTTAATTTTTAGAATATAAAAATAAACTTGAAATTTTACGTCCAACCGCTTTGGATTTTTTTTTTAATTAATTTGTATTTTTGCTTATATTCAAAAAAATTAATTGATTTGGGTCCAAAGTTGTGTTGATTTTTTAACAGAAATTTTAAAAATGAGCGATAAGTTTTAACGTTAGTTTATTGTTTAAACTAAAAACTGATTAATGTTTCGTTATTGTAATGAAATTTGCCTCCGGCAGCAACTTTTTTTAAGACTATATTTAATTCTTTACGAGCTCAATAGCCTGGAAAAATTCTTTCTATGTTACCGAAAATATTATTACATTCTTATTCAAAATCGTACGGCATACATGTATGTCGTACATTTTACTGATATGAGGTTGCATCTTTGATGCTTCATCGTCCTTTCGACCTTACCTAACCTTATCAAAATCGTCGTAGCAAAGCCATAATAATACGATTGCTCTAGACAACGGAGTCGCTTTTTTTAGTAGATTAAACAAGACTGGTTGAGTGTTACTTTAACCTATTACAAAAAACGCCACAGTCATTTACGACAACGACAACCGTAATAAGGACGATTAATTTTACACAGACAAATTTGTTAAATTCTTCTTGTTTCGCAGACTTCTAGTTGTACTCTTTTGTAAACTTCTATTGAAAATTTCTCAAATGGTTACAAATAATAAAAAAAAATATTCCAAATAAAAATCGTCGTCGTTGTGGTCTAACGCAAAAATTCTAAAAATGAAAAATAACCCAAATATTATCTTACATAAAGTATCTTTATTTTTTTATTTAAGAGACTTGTGGGTGAGTTAAAGAAATGATTTTCTGTTCGCTTCCCTCATTAAAATAAAATAAGTTTTTTTTTTAATACAGATTTCGTGCATTGTTTACGAAGCTATTTGTACCAAATTTGACTACTTTTACTGTTACAATTCTCCGGTTATACATCAATCTACATAAGTTTGTATATTGTATTTGTATTGAAGGTGCCCCGCCTACGTCTACAATAAGTTCCACTTTTTGACAGATATTGTGCATTTATTACGAAGCTATTTGTACCAAATTTGTAAATTGTAGCTGTTGCCGTTCTCTAGGTATACAGAATACTTGTGCCACGCCCACTTTTCTATTCCCGCTCATTTTTTACTGATGCTGTACATTATCAACCAATTCATTTGTAACGATTTTGGCTAAAGTGCAGCTTACGGGGCGTACAAAAAAAATATATATGCAAACCCAATTCAGAATTAAAAAAAACGAATTTAAAATTTAAGAGGCTGACGCCCGTGGGGATCCCTGGATCCAAAACACAGTCCCGCCCGCTTATTGGTATGTGTGGGTACTCAAATTTAAGTTTTCTATTCGTTCATTATGCTCTGAGCTAATTTAAGTATATTTTAGATGCAGAAAAGCCTTAGTAAGCGAAGCCGGTGTTTTATATACCATAGAACAGATAATCCTTAAGCCCGGCCTTAGGCCGCCTATGCAGATAATTAAAAAATATTTACAATCGTTACCAAATGATCTTTAATTTGAGTAGCCACACATAGAAATAAGTGGGGAGGGCACTGTGCTTGCCCCAGAGGGCCACAGAATACCCACCCGCCCTAAACTTATTATTTTCATTGTTCTTGTACAATTACCTATAGTTTGAGTACCCACACTGCGGGCGGTTTTTTTGAATCCAGGGGGCCATGGGCCTCAGCCCCCTTAAATTTTAGCCCCGAAAAATGGATTTGAAAAATTTTTGGTTGGTTGACTGTTTCTGGAATTTTCCCATAAAATATTTTTTTTAAATTTCTAACTGATTCTGTTCTGCATTTATTTTCATTACACATACAAATTTTAGTCCCTTTTCAGATGTGGGTGTGTGTGAGACAAATTATTTAAGATAGACGTCAAAGTCTAACTTAAATATCAAAGCTTAGGCAAAACACCAACAATAACACTATGTAAGAAATTGACACTTTTTTTTGAGACAAGCCAAACACATGGCGATTTCGGGTACGCTGAATCCAGTGGTGCCCTCGGTTTTTTTAGATTGGCTCTGGTTTTGGTTGGTAACAGATTTTAATCTTTTATGGCTTGTTTTGTTTGCAGCTTCGTTTTTTATATGTCTGCAAAAAATTAGAAGCCTAGCTGCATTTTTTAATTTTTGATGAATTTTTAAAAAACAAAAATTTCGAAATTTTGGCATAAAAATTAATTTTGTTTCAAAAACGACTGCTCATATTATAAAAAGATTTTTACTTTTCTTAAAGAAAAAAATGGCACCATTGTCAGAAAAATGACAACATTGTAAGATCTGACCATCGTCTGTACGAAGCTTAAGTGTCATTGTTTGCAAACGAACTGTCAGATTTGTTCCGCGAAATAGTAATACTTCCAAAGAGTGTAATCGATGTCATTATTTATTGAATGCGAATTCGTTCAAACGTCCGCCGCTAAAGCAATTAAATGAGGAAAAACCCTCTACCCGATTTTTCCTGATTTTAACGCACAAATTTGCCGAAATACGATTAATTACGCATTCAATGTTAGCCTGCTATTCTTCTAACGTGTTTGACAGAGACCAATGATTCTATGTAACCTCAAAGAAAAAGTAATAAAAAAGTTAAATCTCGCAAACCAAGCGGCCATTTGCAAGAACTGTTGCGAAGGATAACTCGCTCGCAGAAATTGGGCTTTAATAATAACTGTTTGTGTCTCGTACGCTGCGCCATCCTTTAAGAACCATATCGCCCAAGTTTATAGCGGGGAGGTGGTCAAAAACAAAACTTTGATATCGTGGTTCTGAACCGAATAGAATATTAACTTTGATTAGGAAATTGAGTTATTTGGAAACGTTCTTGAAGCATGATGAAATTTTACAAAGTGGGGCCTGATTCCGGCAGTCGTGATCGAGTACTTTCTTGATTCGAAAGCAATTTTATTTCTTACTAGCTGACCCGACAGACGTTGTCCTGTCCAAATTAGAAAAAATTTTTGTGTTCGATTTTTAAAATCCGTTAAAAAAGGAAAAAAGTATTTTTAAATTAAAATTTTATTCATATACACAGAAAAAATTATCCACAAAATATTTTCAAATAAACTGTTGTTTTAAATTGTTCTTTACTATCTATAAATATTTTGTTTTTAGCAGTAATTGATCATTTTCAACGCATCATTGTTGGAAATTAAAATATGCTTGCTGCTTGTGCATTTTAATTCGTAAAAATTAAATATATTTGTTTTGGTAAATATTTATATTTACAAAAAATTTTTTGGATAAAATATTGGAAAATGTTTTACTGAATTTACGAATTTCTTCATAGGACCTAAATTAAACAAAAATTTGTTTGATTGTGCGAATTTCTTTACTGAAATCGATTTTCAGTTTTTTCTGTGTAGATTTGGGGTATGTTTGATTTACATTTGATTTGAAAATACATATGTATGTGCTGTGAATCTTATAGTATTCTTTTTACATTTTAATTGATAGATCAATATTCAGGTAACCAGTAAAAAAAAAATAAAACTTATTCGATTGCTTTGCAAGGATATGTTCATTGCAATGCTTTGTGATATACGACATTTTTTGTTTGGTTGTCTGGTGCGTAAACAAATAATGCTAATGGACTTCCGACGCGGGAACAGGCGACATATAATTGACCATGCGAGAAGCATGGATTCTCAAGGTTAATGCCGCAAACACGCAATGACTGCCCTTGAGATTTGTTGATTGTCATTGCATATGCAAGCCTTACTTTCCTTTAAGTATTGTTGCTTCGATGACGTTATTCATCAACTTTTTTATCGTAAGTCGGGTGCCATTACAAAGACGTGGTTGGTTTATATTTCGTAACATTATGATTACCGATCCAAGTTTTAGTCGGAGAATATGAGGCGGTAATCCGGGTAATTCCAGGGAGTTTAAAAATTCGATTGGTTAGTTGACGACATCGTTCTGAGAAGAAACGGAATCCACCGATTTGTACACCTTCAATTCGCCAGCGATTTCACTTTGAATCTTAAAATTCAATTCGTCGACATCAACGTTCTTCGCAGCCAATATAGCACGTTCGCTCAACCAATCATGATTTCTGTAATTTTGTGTAATGTTTGGAAACACCTTTCGGATGAGTTCGGACTATGATTCGGTGAATTGGCAGAAATCGACGGGAAATTGAATACAGCCGGTCGAAATATCCACCGGGATTTTGCCGTTTCCTATGTCCAGCAATTGTTTGGAAAATACGTCTCGAGATTGATCGTTCTGCAGCTCGACACGCATGTTCAGAGTCAGTTTGAGTTTCCTCACGTATTTCCACAAAGCAGACGACTTCAAACATGCATTAAGTTCATCGGCTGGCGTTGATCGTGGTATCACTGGCAGCGTTTGGCGAAAATTACCTGCCAACAGAATCATCGCACCTCCAAATCGGCTTTGATTGTTTCGTAAATCTTGCAACGTTTTGTCTAATGCCTCCAAAGATTTTTTATGCGCCATTGTACATTCATCCCAAACGATCAGTTTGCTTTGCTGCAAAACTTTGGCCATCGAACTGTTCTTCGATATGTTGCATGTTGGATTTTCATTGGTTTGCATATAAATTTAAAATTAAAAAGAAAGTCCAACTGTTAAATTAAAAAATTTAAATATCATAAGCATTTTCTTAAACTTACAGAAAACTTAAATTGGATTGCTGCGAATATTTGAAAGAGAAATTAGCCAAATCGGTGCAACTGTTTTCCGATTTTAGATAAAACGAAAAAAGTGGGCGTAAAAGCAGGCGTGCCAAATTTTTTTTTCGATGAAAACTTAAAATGGATTACTTTTAACATTTGAAAGAAAAATTAGTCAAATCGATGGAGCCGTTTTCTGATTTTAGGTAAATCGAAAAAAGTGGGCGTGAAAGTGGGCGTGAAAGTGGGCGGGGAACAATTTTCTTTCCGTGTAAACCTAAGTTGGACCATGGCGATCACGTTAAAGAAAAAATCGTCCAAATCGGTCAAGCCATCCTCAAGTTATGTGCTTAATAGAAAAAGTGGGCGTAAAAGCAGGCGTGGTAAATTTTTCTTTCGATGGAAACTTAAAATGCATTGATACGAACATTTGAAAGAAAAATTAGTCAAATCGAGGGAGCCGTTTTCTGATTTTAGAAAAATCGGACAAAGTGGGCGTGAAAGTGGGCGTGGCAAAATTTTCTTTCCGTAAAAACCTAAGTTGGACCATGACGATCATTAGAAAAAAAAAACAGTCCAAATCGGTCAAGCCGTTCTCAACTGATGCAATTACCAACGAACAACATTGATTTTTATTTATATAGAAGATAGATTCTTTCAGTCCATACTGAACGAATCGAAATTATTTTTTCAGTATTGTGAAACTGAAAAAATAATTCCGATTCGTTCAGTATTGAATGAAATAATTAGATATTAACTTGCTTTCGAATCGAAAAAGTACTAGATCACGACTGTCAGAATCAGGCCCCTGGTGTTTTAAACTGTGAAAGAATTACTTTACCCCTTTTCGAGAATTGTCGAAAGCAAAAAAACTTGCAATGGATTTCGAATATTTCCATTTGTAAATATTTTGTTGCCCCTGGCCGAACATGAAAAAAAATCTTTATATTTAGAATTGAGTCATTGCATTCTTAAACGCTAAATTTGCAAATTATTGGTTAAAAATTAGTAAAATCATTCGAAAGTGATCAAGATAGAAAAAGGTCGTTGCTAACGACGGCTAATATTTAAATTATTTTAAACGATACTAAAAATTCAACATAAACGATCACCACTTGCCAGAAATTCCGCATTTTTAAATTCTTTGTTTAAAATTCTTGCAATGTTTTAAAAATCGAATTTGAGTGAAATTTCAATGAAAAATAAAAGAATAGAAAAATATTCCCTTTCCCTAACTCATACTTTGAGCAACACTCTTTCTTTTCTTTACCAAAAATACTTAAAATCTCGAAAAGCTACGTTTATTTTTAAAAAGGTTAAATTGAAAATCTCCATCGATTTTAGTTCAACTCGATTTCCAGAATTATGATTCTATGACAATATTCGCATTATTTTTATTTCCCCTTTAAAATCTGTTTAATCTTTTTTAAAGCCTTCACCTTGTCTTTTGTGGTATAAAACCATAATTTTGTTATGAAATTGATTGATAAAATGCAAAAGATACATTTTATCTGCGCTTCAAGTGTAGGTATTATGCAAAAACATATTCTTCAAGCTTAAAAAGCTAAAAAAACCTGCCGTGATAAAAGCTAATAATAGCAACATGCAGTCTGCAGTCTGCTCTCAAAATGGTACGTACAATTGAAAATAATATGTTACCATAATTAGCTTTCAGATTATATTTCTCGATACATTTTAAATCATGAAAAATTCCCATTCCACACTTCAATGTGATATTACGCGAAATTACCACCATCATAACCTTAACAAAAAAAGAAAAAAAAGACCTCCATCCACTCAAGTTAAAAAACATTTTATCACAATCCTTAATGGTCCCCATTGAATTCGAAATGAAATGAAGCATTCCAGCCAGCTCATAGTCAGAGTCATCCATATTAAATACAAAACGCGGCAACAAAATGTGTAAACGATGCGAGCTGATTTTATTTTATTTATGCCGTGTTCGTTCTCTATGTCCTTTTTTGTCAAAACACGGTTGACTAGTCAGTCAGTCAGTCGAACGTTGGTTAAATTTAACCCATTTGTATGGCTTGTGCAAATGACAATTTGCCATTTTGTACTCGAACGTTGTAGGATGTAGGCACTTTTTTTAAGGATTTTAGTTTAAAAGTTTCTAAGATATGACTATTAACTCTCCTTTGAAAGGGAAGGAGAAAAGTGTTATTGCTCAAGTGCCAGCAGTAGTTCTGTGAAAATATTTTTACAGTAGAAGACGTTAAGAGTTGTAAAAACGCACATAAAAGAGGATTATGTGTAAAATATAAAATTACACTTTTAACTCGTTAAACGATTCATACACACAAAGTGTGGATTTAACAGTGATTAGAAGATGATTGCTAACGTCAAATTAAACGTCCATTATTCTTTTATTCCGAAAATGTTTAAGAAAAGAAAAAATGTATGCCATTGTATCAAGGCCATTTTATCAATACGAATTTATCTACAAGGTGGCAGCTATACCACAACAACTATAACAATACAAAACCAAAAGAGGTTTTTTTTCATTGCATTCATTCGCTACTCATACTGACTTATGAAATTGTAAGCCCCCTTTCACACACGGCAAGTTACCTGCCGACAACAACAAAGTCTGTTAGGAAAAAACAAATTTCAAAAAAATTTGTACAGACTTTGTTATTGTCGGCAAGTAACTTGCCGAGTTTGAAAGTGGGCTAAGTATCTGCACCCAGAGAAAAAACATGTTTAAATATGGTCACCTCCAGCAAAACTATTTTTACAAAAAATTTTAAACATACTATGAATAATTTAACCATATTATTGTCACCGACAACCATATTATGGTTAAATTACAATCAGTTTTCAACAATAAGCAAAACATCGTTTTGCCAAAAAGAGCTTTAAAGAAGAAAGGAGTCTGTGAGACCGTAATTTTCTTCTAACAAAAAAAGCGGACCTAGAAGGTCCTTATATAAAAAAACATCAATAATAAAATAATGACGTAATGCAATTTTACGTATACACTGAACGCCCTCCTTTTGGGCATTATAGTGACTTCAAATACACCTCTGCTATAGACATTTTAAATCAATGTTCGACAAATGGAGAACGCAGAAGCTGATATTGGTTGTATAGCGAATTCCTTAAAAAACGTTTCTCTGTTTGTGATCTTCGTTCACAATGCAAATATGTACTGTACTAATTCAATTAAACATAAAGATGCAAACATTTCATTGCGCTCGGTTTTTTGTAAAAAAAAAAAAAATTGTTTAAAAAAACAAGATGTGTATTTATTAGTGCTGGGAAACTATCGATAGACTATCGATATTATCGATAGTCTTAAAATATTCAAAATATCGATAGGAAAAATATAAATATCGATATTTTTATTGCTTAAAATACAGCTATGAAGACATCTAACAGCAGCTATACACACACAGTTTTTTGCCGCAAATTTTTACTTGCTATTATTAATTCGCGCTGAATTACAGCAATGAATAAAAACAACAAGAATGGCAAGTGGTATGGATTGCTTAACAGTGCTTTTTACTGCTAATTTAAGGCCTTTAAGTCGAAATTTTTTACATGTTTATATAGGGACTGAAATGTCAAACATTTTTGTAATGTTGTAAAAAAAAAATTCAAATCCAAATGCAATTGCAGGCATAAGACAAAACAATAAACGACCAACAGAGGATAAGTCCGCTAGATAGATAACCTTTTTGGGTTTAGAATTTAGAAAATTTTTTTAAGTTGCAATGGAATAGCTTATAGTCCCTGTTACTTCGGTTCCTTCAGAAAGGAACTTATCAATTTTTAAAAAACTGCCATCAATAAAGTGATAAAAACAACGGACTGTAGCCTTATAAAAAAATAATTAAAGTTTTCCTGCACAAGTTCAAACATTCAGTCGATAGTAATATCGATATATCGATAGTGAAATCTGAACTATCGATAAATATCGATAGTAGAAAATATCGATAGTATCCCAGCACTAGTATTTATACACACACAGGCTATTCGTAATGTGGTCGTACGAATTTCCACGCAACAGCCATAATACTAAAATTGCTAAACTTTTTAATTTGCTCTTTCCTTCATTGATGTACAAAAAACTCTAAAGAACGTTAAAATATAATGAATTTCTACAGAATCACAACTTTTGCTCTGTATTATAACAAAAAACTTTTTATTTATTACTTTCGTGAAAATAGCTATAAACGTTAGTAAGGATCACAAACACAAACACTAAAAAAATAGATATCGTTTCTGGGTTTGGGTACCGTTCGCCAAATAGTGTTCGTTTTATTTTTAAACACTGTGTTAAATTATAATTCAATCAAATATTTATTTCGCCTCATTGGGCCGTAAGACAGGTTCTGGGTGTATTGTCGGAAAAACAACAAGTAACATCATCAACAGATACTGAAATAGAATTGGCAAACACTTGAAAGAGTTCATGTGTTATAATCGTGTGTACTTTTTGCCTTTATGGTGGAGACGTGGTGTGGTGTGGAAAGCTTGCTACTTTCAACAAATACTTTTTCTTTTTCTCAAAGTCTTTTCCAGTTTTCCTTTTTCTTCGCAAAACATACAATATTTTGTTGTAGTCGTTTTACCTGTTGTTGTTGTTGTTGCTGTTGTAGCTGGTATTATTGCAAGTTTTTGTTTGGATGTGCCATGGATGGTAATGGCATGACATGCCAAATAAATGGCATGCCAACTAGTCATCCAAATAAAAGCAGGCACATAAAACAGCAACAACAACAACAACAACAAAAACAAGCTAAATCAAATTGTAAATAATACATGTTAGTACAACAGCAGCATTAGCAGCAGCAACAACTACAACAACAACATGTTTTTCGGTATGCCTTTGCCTTTTGGGTTTTTTTTGTTTGCTTCGAATGGATTGCTAGATGGGTTCATGAGTAGAGCTTTCGCAATCGCAGTGTATTGTTCAGTATGTTGCAACATTAAGCCAAAGCTAAAAATTGCTGCCTGTCGTTTTTGATGCGGGGAGACAGACGTATGAACAGACAAACATTAAGTACGTTCCTCATACGTACGTGGTTGTATGTTAAATTGTGCAAAATTTTATGTTGTTAAAATGCTGGTGCTGCCGCTGCAACTCCTGCCTTGCATTTGCCCTCCTTTTACCTGTAGACTGTGCATGGAACAGTAAAGCAAGTGAGTGGCGTTCAGCTGTGTTTTGCCAGGTTTGCGTGTCTGTATCGAATATTTGTTTTGTGTTCGTCATCAACTCCAGCAACGCAAAAACAGTCGGTCGGTTGTTCATTCTGTGTGTTTTTCGTTTAGTTTGCCTGGTTCTTTATTAGACAAAATATTTCTTGTTTTTTGTTTTTAACAAACTTGTGTGAGTACCAACAAACGAAGGAACCACTTTGCTTCTCGCCTTGATATGCAAGTCTAAACACAGGCCGATGAAGGAAACAAAAACACACATTCAGACAGACAATCCGTTTTTGTAGCTGTTGGTTGTTGTGGTGCCACATGGCCAGGCGACAGGGGCGATATTTGCGTGAGTAAATGTGTGTGTGTGTGTGTCAGAGTATGCAGCATGAATGTGTTGGTTTGGTTGAAAATTGTTCAAGTTCTTTTTTTGTATTGGCTTATTAAACTGTAGATGGACGGGAACGATCTGTGGGCGGAACTCTATATAAAAGTTTAAATTGCCGCTAGAGGGGCATTCAAGTTCGAGTTGTGTTCAAAAGTTGCTGTTGCTGTTATTAATCGATGTGAACATGGAACACGGCCGTTCTGTTGCATTTATCACACACCAACACATTAACATATGTATGTATGAATGTATGTACATACGTGCCACAAACACACATCCAGACGCTTGTTGGACTCTTTGCCAATTGGCGTGTTTTTTCCTTTTTTTTTATTTGTCTTCTTTTTTTTGCATTTTGCTTTCATTGTTGTTGTCGTCTTTTTCGACATTTTGCATATTGCAACAAAACCAACTTGGCTCAACACAGCAGTGGCATTTAATTTCATTTTTTTTAATTCGCTTAATGCAACATTTCCTTATTAGTAGAATTTGCATTGTATGCAACTTTTATGTATGTAGTAATGATTGTGCCTCATTTAAGGGATTAAAATGTCTCGTCAATTTTTTATTCTTGCATTCTTCCAATTGAAATTTTATTTTTTCATTTTCTTCGTATCGTTTCTTTTTCTTTTTCATAGTTTTTATGTTTTATGTTCATTTTCGTTTTCAATGTCATGCTGTGCTTCAGAGTACATTGGTTTTAGTTGAAGTGGCACTTAAACACTTCCGTTGTTGCATCATCTGACATTCAAACACAAAAACGGAAAACCTTGAATGTACATCCGTTGACGCCTTTTTAATAACGGACCCATTTTAGTGCCACACACAACTAGACACATAATGAATAAAGACAACAAGCAAATTGAAAAATTCTTAAATTTTCATAGAAATTTATAAATTTTTTATGTTGTTTTTCGTTAAAAGGTGACATTCGTTGTGTATCAAAGTTCAGTGAAATGTTTATCTTGCAACAAAATATCTATTATCCTTTAAAAGAAGAGCAAAATAAAAAAAATCCAACAGTAAGTAAAAATATGTTTTAAAAGGTCAACTCATAAAGTGACCTTGAAATTACTTTTTTTATCCCATTTTTCCGGAAAAATATTTTTAAGATAATCTTATAAATGTGATTGATTTGTAAGTTATTTACACTCGGGATACAAATTTCATCGAAAAACTGTTTATTAATAAAAAAAAATTTTTAAATTTTTCACATTCTGGTCAAAGAAAGTTTAAAGACACACTAAACCCTTTTTCGAACCTATTAAAAGTTACACGAAATGTTTGCTGGTCTTTTAAATACTAAAAAGATGATATAATGAACAATTAATTTAAACGTATTTTTTACAGAATCCAGAGTTTTCGTTCAGGTCAATATCCCCAATTACTGGCCATAATATCATTTCGCGATAGCGAAACCATACACTGTTACTGCTTGGCCGACCTGATTTTCGAAGAAGAACGGCAGCAAGCAGTCACTATTTGTCACTATTCATCGACTTTTCAACAATTACTCGTGGATTCTCATTTGCCGAAATGCGGCAATTCTGCTTGTTAACTAATCCATTTAGGTAAAAGTGTGCTTCACGAAGTGAATGAATGCATTTTTATTTGAACGCCCATTTTTGAAAAAGGCCCCAACAATATTTCCATGGTTGAATTTGTCCAATTAAGTTGGGAAAAAAACTTGATGTTAAGGTGTGACTCACAATTAACATCGTGTATTTTGGTTGGACCGCGCTTTTGTAAACCTCGGAAGTCAAAAAACTTCAGCCCCATTTCAACTATTTCATTGAGAACAGGGTTGTCCAAAATATTTGATTATGAATATCTTAATCAATTTTTTAAGTTTAAATGCTGATAACTTATTTAAAGATTTCTTTGACGGAATAAGTTTTTAGTTCATCCTATTAACTACACTGTGCTAGTTGACAAAATATACATAATTCGGGTACGCTGAATCCAATGGTGCTAGCTCTTATATATTCGCGTAACTCAAAAACGGTTTAATTTATTAAAATTACTACAAAATTCTGCAATAAAATTTCATTTAAGAAAGGTAAAGAAACATCAATTTCGAAATTTTGACAAATTATGTTTCTAATGGTATAAACACAACTGGGACGAACGGCAAGCTTCGCATAGTACGACGAATTCGTCGGCAAGAATTCGTTGCGTTAATTCGTCAAATGAGACACAATAAGTGCGGGTGTGTTCTAGAATCCGAATCCACTCGAAATGGATTACTTCAGCATTTTTGGTGTTCCGCATTTCGATTTTGCGATCTCAATTTAGTTTTTAGGTTTGTTTCAAATATAACAATTTTTCGCGAATTTTAGCCATGCTTGCGATTTGTTCCTCTAAGTATTCTGATTCTTTACAGTTTTAGATTTATAATAAATAGTAGACTTTGCTATGTTGTTGTTAGCAAATTTTTTGAATTTCAGCGAGGAAACAGCCGATTGGCTGAAAGTACAAGAATTATGGAATGTTAGTGAAAAAGTGTGAGTGTATTGAGTTTTTCGAACTTGCACTTGCATGTGGAAACGGGGGGTAAATGTATAATTTTTTTTAAGTTTTAAGTCGTTGGAATTAAAAAAAAACAGTCATGTTTAGTGCGTGATTTAGCTTATACAAAGCTAAACGACAAAGGTATGTTAGCTCAAAGATTTATATTAATTCATCAGGTATGTTCTAGAAATTGAAATGAAGTGAGACTGAAATTGAACGATAATTTAAATTCAATTACTATTTACAAAATGATCGTAGTTTTTCGTGGTATAAGGAAATGTTGCTCTTGCCAAAATAATAGATACTTTAAGAATGAGGTAGATAAAATGGAATATTTTTATGAACTTTCATTACAGTGTCGTTTTAAAATTTGCTTTATTTTAAATCCACTTCATTTCGATTTCTAGAACACACCCGTATTTTTCAACAAAATAGTTCATGCGAAGGATAAACTTTATAAAGCTAAATGTAACAGGTGTCCAAAAATGTAGCAACGTAAATGTTCTTCAACAACTTCACTAATTTTCCACTTACACAGTGACTGTAACATAGTACTTGAAGAAGATGCTTCACCAACAAAATAAATATTTTAAACAAGATTCTTCGATCGATTCTCTAGAGGATATTATTTGCAGAAGCATAGCAGAGATTGGAATGTCCGTGAAAAGTTTAAAAAAAAACTCTTTAGAAATCTAAGCGATTAAATATGCTCAAAGTGAGGCAACAATTTGGATTTACATTGACAAGATTTATTTAAAAAAGAATGTTTATTCATTCTCGTAATTTATAAAATTTTGGGATTTAGAAATGTTCGATTAATCGATTAAATTTAAAATTTTATTCGTTTAATCGAATAAGTTGAAAATGCCAAATATTGATTAATCGTTTAATCGAACAAAGATAAAACCAATCAATTTAACACTCTAGTATCGACTGAAAGAATTTTAAATAAAATAGCTTTCAAATCGATCACGACTACCAGAATTAGCCAGTATGATTAAATAATAATATCAATCTCAAATACATAATTGTCTATAATAAAAGAAAGTTAATAATAATTTATCCTAAAGTGCAAAATATATAATAAAACTTGTATTTTCATATACATAAGCGGAGTTATGCCTCCCTCACCAGCCAAATATAAATAAATATTTTCATACTAAATTAGTATTACTAATATATACTATTGGGGTATTCACAAGGTGTGCTATCATGTTTTATTGCCATAATGTTCTAACATTATACAATGGTTTAAAAATATTGTTGTTGCTTTGTAAACAAAAAGTGTCTTAAATTAATAGAACTTTGCTTGCTATGTTTATTGTCCTGTCGTAATTAGACCTGCGCTGAGTGGCTGAGCCGAACCGCGTTAGTTTTTGTAGCCGTCGCCGTTGATGGTATAGTTTTATCCGGCTAATATCTGAGTTTGACATGCGGCTAGCAACTTTTGCAACAAAACACTTGCGGCGTCAAATTATATCGGCTTAGGACTCTGATGTTTGGTAAACAAACAAAATAAAATTAATTTGAGATTTGCGTCTAAACCAGTGATAACCACTCCATAGACTCGCGAGCCAGTCAATAATCGTATTTTTCACACAGACATGGCCGGCAATTCACATGTATATTACAACTTTGTTCGTTTCAAAACATCAGACTATCATCAGTCTCTGCGACCGCACACAAGCACATAATATCTTTGTGTGCGTGCGTTCGGGGCTTTCTTAGTTCGGGGCTTGGTTATCACTGGTCTAAACAATGGAAAATAGTCAGGTAAGATCTAATTTAATTTATTTACTCATGGATTAGAATTAAAAAATATTATGATGTTAAGTAAATATTTATTTTTTATATTTGTTTTAAATCAGCTGGTTAAAATTCAAAATACCAGACTGCATTACGAGGGGTTGTTCAAAACAGTCGAATTTTTTAATTTATTTAAATTCAAAAAAGCACACTAAATTATAAGGGGTTGTTCACAAGAGTCGTATTTTTTCATGTTATTATTTTAAGACTTATGACTTTATGACACCTTGTGAATCCCCCATATATTTGTTTTAATTAACTGCAACTTATTCATAAAACGTTTCTTTTTTATCGATTTTAATGTTATTTATTATGTTGTTAAAAATAGGTTTTATTGCATTTAAAATAGGTATTTTAAATTTGCCGATTATTTTAAATGAAATAATGCCGAATTTTTTTGAAAAATATACCGATTTCTTATCAAAATCATCTGGCACCCCTGATCCCACTGTACATGCATCTCGTCACGATCATGCGAACTATAGCAATTTCTGTGACTCAAGGTAAGATATTCGGTTCAAAAAAAGTCCTGCAAGGAAACGTTACTAAAATGAAAGTAGGTAAAACTTAAAGAATTTTCGACAGCTCTGGCCACATAAATTATCTGTGATGAACGGATACTGCAAAACGAACAAGAGACATAACTTGACTTACACAAAAGATTTCTGAGTAATTTTAAGTTAAAAGGTTAAACATTAGTAAATAGCCGCAGCATAAACTACATAGTTGAAATACACGCAAATTGCAGCGTCACTTAATAAAATGGATGTAGCGGGTAAGTGGTTAAAAAAACTAGTAGGCAGTTATATTTTTCGTATAAAATTATCTACACAATAAAAAAATTGAGCTTCTAACGAAGCAGGTTCGTAAGGGAGAAATGTAAGTTTTGCATACCATCTCGATTGTGGGCATGAATTTTATATGGCGTGTTCCCACTTTGACACAATACATTTTTGATACAAAAATCGATTTATTGAACACATGCAAAAACCGGTGAGTTTTACTATCAGCTTTACACACTGAATGCTTTGTTCAATTTATTTCTTTGTATTCCCCTTACAAACCTGTTTCGTAGTAAGGGAATATCGTGCCACTTGAAACGTTATTTTTTTTAAACTTGTTAAGACTTCGTTCACTTACTTTAATGCATCTCTGTATGACTGAATGCGTAGCGCATATTTATTAATTTATCCATTTGTAATACATGTAGCCATTTGGCCAATAACAATTATATTACAAGTATTTTATTAACTATGAGATCATCTTTACATCCTTACGCTCCCACTACATACGTTCAATAAAAAAGAATAATAATAATAATTTAAGATTTTAATAACCCTTATTATCAGCATAAAGTCAAACATTACCAAATTACGAAAGAAAATCAAGAAGTTTGCTCTTAAAATTTACTGCAGACATTGCAAAAGAACGCAAATTTCTAAGCAATCAATTCCACAAACGCGCAGATTGTATAGCAAATTATTGTTCATATAATGAACTATGTATTAGTGCTGGGATACTATCGATATTTTCTACTATCGATATTTATCGATAGTTCAGATATCACTATCGATATATCGATATTACTATCGACTGAATGTTTGCACTTGTGCAGGAAAACTTTAATTATTTTTTTATAAGGCTACAGTCCGTTGTTTTCATCACTTTATTGAATGCATGAGACGTATGCATATACGTACGTTATTTTAGATTGAAATTTTTTAAAAATTAATAAGTACCTTTCTGAAGGAACCGAAGTAACAGGGACTATAAGATATTACATTGCAACTTTAAAAAATTTTCTAAATTCTAAACCCAAAAAGGTTATCAATCTAGCGGACTTATCCTCTAATGGTTGTTCATTGTTTTGTCTTATGCCTGCAATTGCATTTGGATTTGTATTTTGTTTACAACATTACAAAAATATTTGACATTTCAGTCCCTATATAAACATGTACAAATTTCGACTTAAAGGCCTTAAATTAGCAGTAAAAAGCACTGCTAAGCAATCCATACCACTTAACATTCTTGTTGTTTGTATTCATTGCTGTAATTCAGCGCGAATTAATAATAGCAAGTCAAAATTTGCGGCAAAAAACTGTGTGTGTATAGCTGCTGTTAGATGTCTTCATAGCTGTATTTTAACTAATAAAAATATCGATATTTATATTTTTTCTATCGATATTTTCGATATTTTAAGACTATCGATAATATCGATAGTCTATCGATAGTTTCCCAACACTACTATGTATACAAGATATAATGATTTGAGGGTTTCTAAGAGAACTTGTAAATGATATATTTTGAAAAATATGAACTGGTTTCTGAAATTTAATAATTCTATAAATTAGCAACCGAAATTTAAGGTAACCATCAAAATTTAGATTCAAATAATTTTTTACATGTAAAGAGCTCAATCTAAGCCCATAAACAAATTTTATGCTCAATCAATTTTATCCTCTTTTTATTCGTCATATTACAACCCGAGTAAACTTCAACACAATAATTTACTTGTGGCATAAGCAACGAATGTGCAACAGTTTGCTTAACTTTAAAAGGCAGGGACAGATTCAAATGATAAAGCCTACGTAGTGTCAGACAGACACACATTATCTATATGTGGTTCAAAAGACAGTCTATCATCATTTATATCACCCAGGCATCGCATCCTGCTAACAATGTCAACAGTAGAACTCCATAACTTTAAATCAAAGTCAAACACATCATTTCTATTCTGTCTAAACCAGTGATAACCACTCCATAGACTCGCGAGCCAGTCAATAATCGCATTCTTCACACAGACACGGTCGGCAATTCACATGTATATTATGCTGGGTACACACTATGCAACACGTTTACGCAATCCAGTGAATTAAATTCATTTTCATTCATTTCAGATTGCATACACATCAAAACGCTTTGATATTTTGAGGTTGCATTGAAACAGTTTCCATGTAGGTTGCACTGTGTGTACCCAGCATTACAACTTTGTTCGTTTCAAAACATCAGACTATCATCAGTCTCTGCGACCGACCACAAGCACATAATATCTTTGTGTGCATGCGTTCGGGGCTTTCTTAGTTCGGGGCTTGGTTATCACTGGTCTAAACAATGGAAAATAGTCAGGTAAGATCTAATTTAATTTATTTACTCATGGATTAGAATTAAAAAATATTATGATGTTAAGTAAATATTTATTTTTTATATTTGTTTTAAATCAGCTGGTTAAAATTCAAAATACCAGACTGCATTACGAGGGGTTGTTCACAACAGTCGAATTTTTTAATTTATTTAAATTCAAAAAAGCACACTAAATTATAAGGGGTTGTTCACAAGAGTCGTATTTTTTCATGTTATTATTTTAAGACTTATGACTTTATGACACCTTGTGAATCCCCCATATATTTGTTTTAATTAACTGCAACTTATTCATAAAACGTTTCTTTTTTATCGATTTTAATGTTATTTATTATGTTGTTAAAAATAGGTTTTATTGCATTTAAAATAGGTATTTTAAATTTGCCGATTATTTTAAATGAAATAATGCCGAATTTTTTTGAAAAATATACCGATTTCTTATCAAAATCATCTGGCACCCCTGATCCCACTGTACATGCATCTCGTCACGATCATGCGAACTATAGCAATTTCTGTGACTCAAGGTAAGATATTCGGTTCAAAAAAAGTCCTGCAAGGAAACGTTACTAAAATGAAAGAAGGTAAAACTTAAAGAATTTTCGACAGCTCTGGCCACATAAATTATCTGTGATGAACGGATACTGCAAAACGAACAAGAGACATAACTTGACTTACACAAAAGATTTCTGAGTAATTTTAAGTTAAAAGGTTAAACATTAGTAAATAGCCGCAGCATAAACTACATAGTTGAAATACACGCAAATTGCAGCGTCACTTAATAAAATGGATGTAGCGGGTAAGTGGTTAAAAAAACTAGTAGGCAGTTATATTTTTCGTATAAAATTATCTACACAATAAAAAAATTGAGCTTCTAACGAAGCAGGTTCGTAAGGGAGAAATGTAAGTTTTGCATACCATCTCGATTGTAGGCATGAATTTTATATGGCGTGTTCCCACTTTGACACAATACATTTTTGATACAAAAATCGATTTATTGAACACATGCAAAAACCGGTGAGTTTTACTATCAGCTTTACACACTGAATGCTTTGTTCAATTTATTTCTTTGTATTCCCCTTACAAACCTGTTTCGTAGTAAGGGAATATCGTGCCACTTGAAACGTTATTTTTTTTAAACTTGTTAAGACTTCGTTCACTTACTTTAATGCATCTCTGTATGACTGAATGCGTAGCGCATATTTATTAATTTATCCATTTGTAATACATGTAGCCATTTGGCCAATAACAATTATATTACAAGTATTTTATTAACTATGAGATCATCTTTACATCCTTACGCTCCCACTACATACGTTCAATAAAAAAGAATAATAATAATAATTTAAGATTTTAATAACCCTTATTATCAGCATAAAGTCAAACATTACCAAATTACGAAAGAAAATCAAGAAGTTTGCTCTTAAAATTTACTGCAGACATTGCAAAAGAACGCAAATTTCTAAGCAATCAATTCCACAAACGCGCAGATTGTATAGCAAATTATTGTTCATATAATGAACTATGTATTAGTGCTGGGATACTATCGATATTTTCTACTATCGATATTTATCGATAGTTCAGATATCACTATCGATATATCGATATTACTATCGACTGAATGTTTGCACTTGTGCAGGAAAACTTTAATTATTTTTTTATAAGGCTACAGTCCGTTGTTTTCATCACTTTATTGAATGCATGAGACGTATGCATATACGTACGTTATTTTAGATTGAAATTTTTTAAAAATTAATAAGTACCTTTCTGAAGGAACCGAAGTAACAGGGACTATAAGATATTACATTGCAACTTTAAAAAATTTTCTAAATTCTAAACCCAAAAAGGTTATCAATCTAGCGGACTTATCCTCTAATGGTTGTTCATTGTTTTGTCTTATGCCTGCAATTGCATTTGGATTTGTATTTTGTTTACAACATTACAAAAATATTTGACATTTCAGTCCCTATATAAACATGTACAAATTTCGACTTAAAGGCCTTAAATTAGCAGTAAAAAGCACTGCTAAGCAATCCATACCACTTAACATTCTTGTTGTTTGTATTCATTGCTGTAATTCAGCGCGAATTAATAATAGCAAGTCAAAATTTGCGGCAAAAAACTGTGTGTGTATAGCTGCTGTTAGATGTCTTCATAGCTGTATTTTAACTAATAAAAATATCGATATTTATATTTTTTCTATCGATATTTTCGATATTTTAAGACTATCGATAATATCGATAGTCTATCGATAGTTTCCCAACACTACTATGTATACAAGATATAATGATTTGAGGGTTTCTAAGAGAACTTGTAAATGATATATTTTGAAAAATATGAACTGGTTTCTGAAATTTAATAATTCTATAAATTAGCAACCGAAATTTAAGGTAACCATCAAAATTTAGATTCAAATAATTTTTTACATGTAAAGAGCTCAATCTAAGCCCATAAACAAATTTTATGCACAATCAATTTTATCCTCTTTTTATTCGTCATATTACAACCCGAGTAAACTTCAACACAATAATTTACTTGTGGCATAAGCAACGAATGTGCAACAGTTTGCTTAACTTTAAAAGGCAGGGACAGATTCAAATGATAAAGCCTACGTAGTGTCAGACAGACACACATTATCTATATGTGGTTCAAAAGACAGTCTATCATCATTTATATCACCCAGGCATCGCATCCTGCTAACAATGTCAACAGTAGAATTCCATAACTTTAAATCAAAGTCAAACACATCATTTCTATTCTGTCTAAACCAGTGATAACCACTCCATAGACTCGCGAGCCAGTCAATAATCGCATTCTTCACACAGACACGGTCGGCAATTCACATGTATATTATGCTGGGTACACACTATGCAACACGTTTACGCAATCCAGTGAATTAAATTCATTTTCATTCATTTCAGATTGCATACACATCAAAACGCTTTGATATTTTGAGGTTGCATTGAAACAGTTTCCATGTAGGTTGCACTGTGTGTACCCAGCATTACAACTTTGTTCGTTTCAAAACATCAGACTATCATCAGTCTCTGCGACCGACCACAAGCACATAATATCTTTGTGTGCATGCGTTCGAGGCTTTTTTAGTTCGGGGCTTGGTTATCACTGGTCTAAACACAAGAGCTTTGGTTTTAATCAGATTAATTTGAAGACGGTTTGCCACCATCCAGTCCTCCAGGTTGGACAAATCATAATTAATAGAAGCCTGTAAAGCGTCAGCAAATTGGCTTTCTCCAGACCATAAAATTTGTATGTCGTCTGTAAAAGGAAAAGGTTTACAATTACTATAACCAAGCGATTCAAATAAATCATTCAAAAACAAAGTAAATAAAATAGGGCCAATCACAGAACCCTGCGGAACGCCAGATCTTACAGATTTTAAGTCAGACGATTAGCCATTGACAGATACAAATTGCACACGATCACATAAATATGACCAGATTAGCCGACATGCTGATCTTGAAAACCCATATCTACTTCCAAGTTTGTTAACAAGCAAAGAATGCTTCCCCTGATCAAATGCTTAAGACAGATCAACAGACATTAAAACACTGACATTCCCTACATTCCAATATTTCCCAATCTCCTCAGTTAGTTCCGTCAGGAGAAAGCAAGTACTACGGCCTTGACGAAAACCATATTGAAACTCATCTAGTAACTCCCTATCATCAATCAATTTGACGATTTGATCCTTAATTAAGTTTTGAACAACCTTCGAAACAGCCGACAAAATACTAATTGGTCTCATGTTATCCATTGTCAACTGACTATTATTTTTTGGTATTGGAATGATCCTTGATGTTTTCCAAGCATCAGGATACTTCGAAGTATTTAAAATAGAGTTAATAAAATATAAAAGATGTTTACTTATATACGGAAAAATAATTTTTAAGAACTGTATGGATATACCATCAGCACCCACTGAGGCTGATTTTATTTTAGATAGAGCAAAATATAAGTCAGTTTCAGTAATATTGGAAAAGCTAAAGTCATATGAATTATTAGTGAACTGTGTAAAATCCGGTTCATTATCAATCTTATTCCATTGGTTACTAATGAAATGTTCATTTACACGGTTAACATCCATATCCGAAAGGATATGGCTTCCATTTAATGCACCAGCATTTCGCAGAACATTTCACATCTGCTTAGTGTTACTCAAATTAAAAATGCGTTTTCCATAATTTATTTTATATTTCCTGATTTCTGCACTAGTGCGATTACGGAGTCTTTTATAAGTTTCCCACCTTGAATCACTTCTTTCATTGAAATATTCCCTTAAAGCAATATCCCTTAATGATCTTAAATAATTAACTTCATTAGAAAATCTGAATTCCTTACATCTAATATGATTTAACTTTTCCCTAAAAGGCACATAGCCCAAGAGTTCACAAAAAAGGGAGTTTAAGAAATCAAGTTGCTCATTAGTATCTCTAGCCCGGTATAGCTTATAACTGCGCAAAATCCACATGAAGTAAAAGCTCCTCAATAGACGCTTTGTCAGCATGCTTATAGTCCCTGAAGTATGTGGTAACAGAACCATAAACTACAGGAGTATGAAAGGAAGCACATATTAATGAATGGTGAGAAATAAAAGGTAGCTGGAATTGAGCTGAGGTACCAACAGACATGTTTTGACAAACAAGAAAGTAATCAATGAGTGTTGTATCTTCAAAAACTACATGGCAACCTGGTCTTACTAAATAATCTTTTGACGTTTTCCCTTTTTAAAAATGTAGATACATACTTTTTCTTTTTTCCGTTAGCATAAGCTTAAATAAAAAACCATTGTTCCTTTTTATATATAAAAAATTTAAATGAATTACTCCGTTAAATATTAAAATACGTGTGCATTATTTATCGACAAGATATAATAATGAGTGAAGTTGATTGATGATAAGAGTCATAATAAGTGGGAATAGAATTGATGCATTAAAAAGATCATTATTAAAGTCACCTACCAAAATAATGTTATCATGTCGAACAAAAATATCTCCAAAAAATTGCTCACATACATGTAAATTCCCCCTAGGCAAGTAAGTAACACCAATCAATATATTGACAGTCCCAAGATAAATCTCAACAAATAAACCCTCACAAGTAAAATACTCAGCACATCTATAGACTGACTTGAACTGTATGTTATCATTAACATATATTGCAACGCCACCCCCTCTAAACCCATACGGACGATCACTTCTACAAACTGTATAACCTGGAATTCTTATGGCCAGATCCGCAACAGTATTATCTAACCAAGTCTCAGTGACGCAAATTACATCCAAAGGTGCATTTGTCATAATCAAGGAAAGCTCTTCAAGCTTACATGATCTCTCAGAGGGGCAAAGACTCTGTGCATTAGTATGTCTAACCTTAAAATTATTTGAATCCTTAGAGATAACACGTTCAATATCGCCTCTACTGATAATAGGGCCTAAATTTATCTTAGAAGCCATATGACACATGAAAACCTGTATGTAGGAGTCGTAAGGATGATAGACTAGTAAAATATTTATAAAACAATAATATGTGTGTGCTTATTTTTTTTAATGTACCATAAGTGTTTCGCAAAATGATGAAAATTACTATTGGGATGTTACATGTTAATTTAATTCATTTAAACATTAAATTCATTAAAAAGCCCCTGCTTTTGTGGAAGGGGTAATAAATTTAGAAACTTCTATTTAAAGTTATACAGTTATCGTTGATATAGATTTTCAACAAAAAGATGAAAAAGATATTGTGTTACACACAGTAAATAATTTATTCTTTTAATTATACAACGAACAAGATATCAAAATTGATAAGATAAAAATCATAATCTTTACAATTACGTTAAGAAAACGGTGCGTCTAATGTTTTAAAAACAAGAAAAGTTAAATTGCCATGATATGCGCAAAACCAATAACGCTGGGTGTCCACGTAGCAATTTTTATTGCTAAGTACAAGCAAAAACGTCGGCAGAACAATGACAGAAGAATGGAGCAATAATTGCTGATTATATTGCTGGAGAACACGTGAAATTGCTTTGTCATAAACAAACGTACAGAAAAATTAAATGTCAGATAAATGACAACTCATTTTACAGCAGATTGCTAAGCAATAATTGCTCAAGCAATTGGAAGAGCAATCATTGCGCAATGGATTGCCACTCATGGCAATATGCGGTCTATACGTCGCAAATTTAATAGAGCAATCAAATTTGATGTTTGCCGCAATAAATATTGCAACGTGGAGACCCAGGGTAATTAGTCGACGAAATGGATTAAATTTTAAGAAGCCGTCGGTCGATAACCATCAAGGAAACTGGAAAAGTGGATGAAGAAATTTCTTATAGTCTTACAAAGTATTAATTTCTGCATCAAATTGAACCAACGACGCAAAATAAAAAAATAAAAAAATCGTGGAATCGACCCTCAGATGCACAAAGAGTATTTTAAAAAGTATTCCTACACCAAATTAAAAAATGAAATTTACTCCAGAAAAAGCATTTGCACTATTTTTGGATTTAAAACTGACTTAAAAAAGAACTGCGAAAGCGAACCAATGAAAAAAATCGTGGAATCTTTCCAGCATATCGAGATTCTGTCAAAAAAGAGTGCTTACCCTTAGAAACTGCTTAAAGTGGAACTTCAAGTTCAGCAGAAGTAAAATTGAAGGATCTTCTCGATCCTGAGAATTAAAAAAAACCAAAAAATTGCAGTGTCACTTTAATTTCTAAATGGGAATGTGATGGAAGCTCTGGTCAGAAACAACACAAGCAATGTAATGCATAAAATGCATCTGATGCTTAGTTATTCATGGTATCTTTCGTTCCATTACGTTTAAAAGAAACTTGTATAGAACCGTCAACTAGTAGAGCTACAGAAATGGATGTATGAAAGAATGAAATTGCCTTCTTAACCTTTAACTGTCGAGGTGAAATTTTGGGACATACCTTATGACGTGGTGGTAAATTTTACCCCTCTAAATTTTACTAAAAAAAATTTTGTAAAAAATAATTTTTTATAATTATTTGTTTTTGAAAAATAAGCTACTACATTTTTTATTACAAAAAATAAAGAAACCAAAAATTATTTTTATTTGTTCACAAACCTTTTTTTTAATATAAAAAAAACGATACATCAAAAAATTATCAAAAAGATATGAATTATAAAAACAAAAAAAACTTAAAGGGCATTTTTCACTGCCAAATGTATATATTTAAAGATATAAAAGAAATCATGAAAAAAAATAATAAGGTGTAGAAACTAGAGGTCAACCTTTTTGGAGGTTTTTTACTCATCAAAATCTGCATTCCAAACACATTGGCTTACTACATTGCAGACAAATTGGTAAAAACAAGTTTCCAACTTTGGACGAAATATCTTGGTTATCAATACACAACGTCTGGGCGGGACTGGAGAAGTAGGCGTGGTACCTCCCAAGCAACTACCTTATAGATTTTTGTATATCTGAAGAATGCCAAGAGTCAAAGTTTCGAAACAAGCATCTTGGCTAGCAATGCACAACTTCCGACAAAATGTGGGTGGGATTAGAGAACTGGGCGTGGCACAAAATAAATTTTTTTATATCTAATGAACAGTAAAAGAAAAATTGTCTAAATTTGGAACACACAGCTGGGTTATCAATACACAACCTCTCTACAAAAATAGCCGGGATTGGAAAAGTGGGCGTGGCATAAAACAGATTATTTATATCTAAAGAACGGTAAGAAAAAGTTATAAAAATGCCCAAGCGTTTACAGCTTAAGTTTCCAAATTGGGAACAAATAGCTTGGCTACCAATAAGCAACATCAGTCAAAAAGGAGGCGGGATTAGATAAGTGGGCATGGCACAATATACAATTCTATATATCTAAATAACGATAAGTGTAAAAGTTTCCAAATTTGGTACAAATAGAATGGTTAACAATACCCATCATCTGTCAAAAATGGTCGGAATTGAAGGAGAACATCTCTCAAAGAGTAGACCTTCAATACAAAGACCCCATTGATTTATGTATAACTGCAGAATGGTAATAGTAAGCTTGGTACAAACAGATTCCTAAACAATGCACGAGATTTAATAAAATGTACTTATTTTAATGAGACACTTAGTAAAGATTGTTTTATGTATATAAAATAACGGTTTTGAAATAAATAATTTTTTACCAACAAGAAAACGGACAAGTGGTAAAAATAATTCCATGAAAATATTACGTTAATTTTGATGTGGGGTCAATTTTTTTCTACTAAATACTTACGCTAACGCTGACGCTGACGTGGTGGTATAATATTTTCAAAGAAAAAATTACGTAAATGATGACGAGTGGTAATTTTTACACCAGCATGTGCCTAGCTCCACTCGTGCTAAGTCGAGCTCAGCCAAAAACACAAGTGAATAACAAGGATCACGATATAAGAAGATACTAAGAGAATTAAATTGATTGACCGCAACGGAAGAGAGTATTTTAAATAAATATAAAGAGAGGGTAAAATTTACCACCACCTCGACAGTTAAAGGTTAACAAAGTATTGCCGACCAACAAAGTTTGCTTACAAAAAGGAAACTAAAGATGTCATAAGGAAGTTCTAAAAATTAAAGATCGAATCAAAGAACTTCAATCGGCAATATTTAAAGTTGATGACCAATGAATTGAAATTAATTTTCAAATGTTTTTTAAAATGAAACTGCACCATATCCCAAAAGACATCAAGTCAATTAAGCCAACCCCCGCCACAAGACGATTGTTTCAATGAAGCATACGAATTTGGAATGTCCCCTCTTCATGCCAGAACTCGTTTTATGGAGCATATTCTTAAATTGGGCTATGATTGAACAGTGAGAAAAAATAAAGAAATTATGGAAAAAAGAAGCAAACAGAAAAATTAATTCAAGAAAAATACCTTCAGCTAGCCCTTATAATCGACCAGCCAAATCAAGGAAATGGAAATTCAAATGATGGAAGAACTGCAAGGAGATTATTTTCCGATCCAGAAACTGCAGCATCAATTACAGGAGTACATTATGAATAAATAACACAATTCCAAATTATATTAGAAGTAACAGCATGTAGCAGAAAGAAAATAATACATAAAAATAAAATATATATAAATATTCCATAACTTTTGCAAATAACAGTGGTGAAATTTAAAACTCGACTGATAGGAACAAAAGCTACGGGGAGTTAAAAATGTATTTTAATTTTGTTGTCGAGTTTTAGTGCAAAAGTGGAATATTTCAATTATTAATTACTCTGTACACTGATTTTAAGTCAGTTTTATATCCAAAAATAGGGCAAATGCTTCTTCCGAAGTAAATTTCAATTCTTCAGTTGGTGTAGCCATACTTTTTAAAATGCTTTTTGTGCGTCTGGGGCTCGCTTATTTTTTTCAATTTTTGCAATTTTTGTTTTCTTATTTTGCGTTGGTTGAATTTAATGCAGAAATGAATTCTTTATAAGACTATGAGAAATTTCTTCACTGATATTTGCAAGCTTGCGTCTTCGTGATCTTTCACTACAATTGTCAATTGGTTTTGTTGGTCGGGCCACTTTTTCAGTTTCCATGAAGGTTATCGACGGCTTCTTAAAAATAAGTCCATTTGTTAACCATTTTTGGTTGCACGAGTAAAATATTTTCTTGTTTTTAGAATATTTAACGTACCGTTTTCTTAGAGTAAATGAAAAATTTTTGATTTTTATCTTATGAATTTTGATTTTTGTTCGTTGCATAATTTAAAGAATGAATTATTCACTGAATGTAACACAATATCTTTTTCATCTTTTTATTGAAAATCTTTATCAACGATAACTTTATAACTGAACTTAGCCATTGTTTAAACAATAATGAATAAAAAATTATGAATGCATGAATTAGTATACTCTTGATAGATGTTTTGTAAATAATCTTTTATTACCACTTCTTCGAAACTTAAAAACGCCTGTTTCAAATACAAATTTAATCTTTTATAAGCATTACTTTGAAGCATAAAAAACCCTTTTTTTTACTGTTAGGACCAGCACTCAGGGGATGAGCCCTACTAATGCATTGCATTGTGTTGGAACTAGGAAAATAGGTTGCGGGAAGGAGGATAGAGGGAGTAGTGTTTGTGAACATTCGATTTGAACTTAATCATGTTGTAAGTAAGAGGGAAGACTTCTGCAGGAAGGTTATTCCACATACGAACAGTCCGGGAAAAAACGAATTCTCTCTGTAATGCGTTGTACGATTCACCTGCCAATCGACCACATAAGGATGGGCTGTTTAGGAAAAACGTGTATTACGAACAAACGTACGGGTTTCGGGAACCAGATCCCTGATTTCGTCGGAACACATCACATTATAGTAACGACAAAACAGGCAAATGCAACCCACATTGCGACGGTGCTCAAGGGAGTCAATAGAATTGGATACCCTACTGTCACCAATTCGCCCTCTCCTGCACGCGGTAGAGAAGCTCCAAAATAGACTTTGAAGCACCGGCCCACACATAAAAGTTGTATTTCATACGCGGTCGGATATAGGTGGTATAAATAGTAAGGAGATCAGATGGAGTGAAGTATATCTTACACCGTCTTAGAAAACCGAGGCACTTGAATGCTTCTTTCGACACCTTGAAGATGTGTTCTGTCCAATATATATTCTGTCCATTGTATCCTCATGCCCAGAGCATCAAGAGATTCTGATTCCTCAATAATTATACCACCCATATATACAGATGAGGCACCACCGATGTACAAATGAGTACGAGTGGCAAAGGTTGCTGTCATCTGCAAAAGAGTAGATAGGGTTGGAAGTTTGACAATGGAGGTCATTTAGAAAGATAAGAAATAGAGTAGGAGAAAGAACGGAGCCTTGCGGCACCCCTGAATGAATCTTGAACTCGTTTGACGAAACCCCATCTATAACAACTCGTATAGTGCGATCTCTGAGAAAACTCGATATAAATCGAGAGAAATTATCACCGACACCAAATGTAGCAAGTTTTGACAAGAGTGCACCATGCCAGACTCTGTCTGTGTTTACGTGTGTTCAATTAATCGCTTTTTGCGTCAAAAATTCATTGTTTCAAAGTGGGAACTCACCATGTAAAATTCATGCCTTCCGTAATCTAGATAGTAAGCAAAACTCTCATAGATAATTGTATACAAAAAATATAATAGCGGCCTATTTTTTTACCATTTACCTGATACTTCCATTTTATTAATTACGTTGCAATTTTCGTGTATTTCAGTTATGTAGTTTATGCTGCAGCTTTTTACTTATGTTTAACCTGTTAACTTAAAATTACTCAGAAATCTAACGTTGAAGTCAATTTATGTCTCCTGTTCGTTTTGCAGTATTAGATAATTTATGTGGCCTGAACTGTTTTAATGTCGAAAATTCTTTAAGTTTCACCTTCCTTACTTTTAGTAACGTTTCCTTGCAGAACTTATTTTTTGAACCGAATATCTTACCTTTAATTACAGCAATTTCAGTAGTTCGCATAATCAGATACATGTACAATTTTGAGCGCCTTTCGGTGAAATTACCCACTGTGAGTCGTCCAGCATAAGCATTAAAACACACCCTCACCCTTCTCCCACGTCGATAGTAAATGGCTCTGATGTGTGGCCCTTGTTACAGTGTTGCCATTTTGATTAAGCATGGCATTTTTTCTAGCATTATTTAAAATTCCTAGCATTTTTTAGTGTTTAATATTTTACATTTTTATTATATTTAACTAGCTGACCCCGCAAACGTTGTTTTGCCATATAACTTAATTCGTTCAAATGTTACCCCTCTTGCTCTATTTCAGTCCCTTAATAATAAAAAGATATAGGGAGGGGCAGCTTTTACCCCTCTTGCCCTATTTCACATCCTATTCCCTATTTTCTTTCAGATGTAACAGTGTCTGCATGCCAAATTTTAAGAAAATCGGTTGATTCGTAAATAAACGGTCTACAGAAAATCCCCAACGTACCCTGAAATATTAAAATCGAATTTTAATGAATTTAAAAACTAATTGAATTTCAGTTTTTCAAAATATTGAGTCAAATTCGCAAAATTTCCATAAAAAATACATGTTTCGGAATGAATGCAGTGTTCACCGTTGATACATAAAAACAAAATCGGTTCACGCATTACAGAGACCATCAATTACTAACACAATGCAACTTTTTTTATATATATAGATACAAATATAAAAGAAAAAACAGAAGACTCTCACATTGAATTAGATCTAAAAAATGCAACAATGTTAATGCTCATTAAGGTTTCACTAAAATAAAGATCAAAAAAGGAGGACATTTTTAAAAATTTGTAAAAACCTATTCACAAAAGTTTCGCAAAGATTTGGGGCAAGCACCTAAAGTTAAAAGTATGAAGCAGAAAGAAGAAAGAAGAAAGCACAAAAGTGTTACGGGCACAAAGTTTGGCAGAGGTGACATTAGTTTATGTGCTGTGCATTGTTCGATTGCACCTATCGAGTATATGACAAACATTTATTAAAGGCAGATCGTCGTTGATATATGGGCAAATCCTGCGTGACGAACGCTACATTCGCACGCGTTTTCTGATTGAAATATAAACATTTTTTGGTCTTTCAAAAAAGATAGCTTCAACTAATATATAGTATTTAGTGACTTTAATATATACTTACGAATGGCATATATCATAATTTCTTAGCAAGTACTTGTTGCGAAATAATTGATCACAAAGTTTTGTGACTCACGCTACAAAAAGTGGAAGTAACTTCAAAGGTTAAAGTGCTTTTTCCTAATTTTGATCGAATTTGGCATGATAAGGTATACAAAATTTAATTCCCAAAAGAAAGATGACTATAAAAGAATTATAAACGCACTTATTCGCAGCCAAAAAATGTTGTGATTTTTTGACAAAAGCCGTGAACCCTTTGTGACGCACGCTACAGTTTTTCCAGTAGTATTTTATTATTATATTTTATTTACTTTAACAAAACAAATTATATTTTTATGAATTGCATTTCTTAAACTTATTTCTTAACAAATGAATATCAACTTTTTTTTTAACGAAATTTTTATATTTTGACAAGTCTGTTGTAAGTGCTATTTTAAGCACAAAAATCACCTAAAGTAATGCTAAATTCACGTATTTTATTAAAAAATCAGCAGTGGGGTAGGATTTGGTAAAAATTATTGCATTGATGATCATTAAAATACAAATTTTTTAATATAAAAATTAAATTAAACATATAGTCTTATATTCCGAAAAAAAAAAATTAATTTGAAAAATTTTTGGTTGGTGGACTGTTTCTGGGATTTGCCCATATGCAGAATATTATAAAAGATTTATTGGCCCTTGCTTTAATTAAGATCTGTCTATATTTTTCATATAAATTGTGTTTAGCATTTATTCTAATATTTATTTAAAATTTTTTAGCATTTTTTTAACAAAATCTTGCATTTTTCCTCAATAAGTTTTGGCAACACTGCTTGTATATAACTGACTTCTAGATTATAACTTCAAATAAAAAGAAATCTTTATCAGTATAAAAATATATACAGATGTATATTTTTATGGTCTTAAATTGTGGTGATTTAAACCAGTATTAAACAAATCAAAGTTCCAACCCTGATATTTTGATTAAAAATTAAAAACAATTTTTATTATTTTTTTTCGTCAAACACTTACGTTCGGGCTAAGGTTCGTATAAACAATGACAATTTAATAAAAAAAAAGAGCTTCGATATAAACATAAAAAGCATAGGCGCTAGAGCAAAGAGAGATGGGCATTTCCGTCAAAAGGTCCAACGTGACCGAAAATTTAAAAGTTATTAAAAGCTGATTATTTTACGATATTGTTATAGAGAAATATTTAGATTTTATAAATTTACCAATAAATTTGTTCACTTAGATGAACAATCAGACTGCAAAATTGTTCAAACGTATTTTCTTATATGTGAGAATGTTTTATTGTATGTTTTCTTTAATATTTATCTTCCTTAAAAGAGGTGATATTTGATAAAAATTATTTCAAAAAAATTTTCTTACATGGTCTGGAATCTAAGGAAGAGTTCAAATAGAAATGTGTTATTCGGAATAACATAAATTTTTATTTTATTTTGATCAATGTTCAGTTAAATTATTACGGACAAAAATTTCACGTTCGAAATGTCACGTATCGACCCAGATTTTGGCTTAAAAAAAAGAAAATACAGATGATTTTGGAATTAAACCAAGACATTTTAATGTTACATTGCTACGTAAAATTCTGAAAGTAGTTGGCCTAAAAAATTGTGCCAGGTTTCGTTGAATTACGCCTTTTTATACATGGCCACAAAAACTACTGCTGTTTTTCACGTTCGAACCGCTACTTCTTTTGCCATTATCTTTGACCTAGAATCGCGCCCTCCATAAACTTTAGCATAGATAACAGTGCTTTCTTAGTGCTATAATTTAAGGGCTAAGAAAACGAAAAATATTTTTTGCTTAAAATGTTATTGCATTTTTGATGCGTACGACTGTCACGTTCAACACTTTGGAATTACCCATATACGAGTACTAACTGAACACCAAAGTGGGGTATTTCATACGGAAAGCACTATTGAATTGAATTTATTCGATTCTTTGACATGTGCTCATACTTAGTACAATAGAGTAAAAGTACCTTAAACAGTATATAATTTATTTAAAATTATATTTCAACAGCGATTCAAAAATTTAATTCTTCTTTGTCTTAAAGCACAAAGTTTTCCGTTCCGTTCTGTTCCATTTTTCTTATCAAGCTTATACAAAATGGGCACTCTTATGTAAACGGGAAGTTGCTAATAGAGCGAAATGTTATCGACGAACACGACTTTTTCCTTTTATATTTTTATACAAAAAGCAAAAATCCTTATAAATTTTGGAAAATGTTCTATTTTCTTTTAAAACAATTCAGTACCATAAACACATCAACGTATTTTTAGTAAATTCCAGCCATTGAAACCGACCGAAACGTATGAGTAACGAGGCCTTTAAACAGAAATTCAACCTCAATACAAATTCCATTAGGAATTTGCAACATTTGATATTCCACAAAAAAAAAACAACACAAGAATTAATAATAAATTGAACGTTTTCATGCCACTTAAATATCATCGACCAAAAAAAGTCAATATAAATTTCCCCCAAAATACATAGAAAAAAATCCTTGGAAATGACCCTTGTGTTAAGGTACTAAAATTTGCTAACTAAACGTTAAATGTTGCAACAAACGAAAAACCACCACCACTTCCAACAACAACAATAACAACATTATTGAAAACCTTTTACCACTCGTACTTATTCGAATTGTAAAAATTCTATTGTTGTGTGATTGTCCACATTTAGCACTCAATTTAAAAGGAAGTCAAAGTAACCAAAAACAATAACAACAACATGAACAGGGAACAAATTTAAAAGATACATTTGGGGAAAAAATCTTTCGCAGTCGAGAGGGCAATAAACACCAACGTATCATACAATCACAATGATTTACAGATGCTAATGTCGAAATATGGCTCGTGTCGAGGTTTCTTTTCTTTTTCGTTTTCTTTTTCTTCTTGATTTTTTTTTTTTATTTCCTTAAAATTAAATAAAACAAATCCGTGTATGAAAAGAAATTGAGGCGTAAACTCATTTGTATGATGATGATAATAATGAAAATGGTTGAATGAACAATGAGATTCTAAATGAGCACGAACGACCGACCGGCTGTAATTTGATACAACACATTGCAACGCCACACAGATCCAAAAATGTTTATTGGATGGATGCAGAATTTTATTAATTTGAAAGAAAGAAAAGATTTTTTGGTATGAAATTGTTAAAGAAATAAATATTGCTTTAAAGGCTTTCGTGATCATTGCAGCTAAATAATCTTAAAACGAATTATGCACTTAAGACTTTATCGCTTATATACACACAAATTAGAGAGAGTTAAACGCTTTTTTGCATCCCAACTTCTGCAACTATAGTCAAAATTGTTTTGGGTCCAACCACGTCGCTTATATGCATATCACGAATTAAAGCATAAAAATAAAATTCTTAGATGCATGGTTTGAAACTTGAGTCAATCAGCAAAAAAACTTAAGTATTTAACGCTTATTTGCACATTGGCTATTTTGATTTCACTATTTTATGCATCCAAACTTGTGCAATTACAGTTTGCAATTTAAAAAAAACGAAATTGTTTCGTGTATTAGCATTTGCTTATATGCATATCCCGCATTTATGCATCACATTATTATATATTTTAAATAAATTGCATTAACAAATTCTCCTACAAGCATTGTTTTTAACATGAGTCAGATACAATAAAAACGCATTAAAATTATTTCACCAAAACTTAATTTACTAAATATTAATTATACTTTGAAAGTTTTCACGCACTTTACATGCTAATAAAATAGATTTTTTCATGATGCTGAAGAAAATAAGCTAACACACAGTATATGCATATAAGCGAGTTATTATAAATTCAATTCTCGTTTAAAAGCACAAAAAAATACATGCAAATTATGAAATTCTTATAAGCGATAAATACCATACAAACACTATTTGCTTATTTTTTTTTTTTTTACTTTGAATGAAAAGGTACATGCAATTTTGTTGCGAAAAAAAAGTTATTCCTAAAGGCTAGATTACACTATTATACTTTGTATTTATACATGTCAAAAACTCAAGTAATATGACAAAGTGTGATAGTGTGAATGCAATGCCAATAAAAAATTGTATCATTTTGCGAAGCACTAATGGTACATTTAAAAAAATAAGCGCACAATTATGCGCTTCGCAATAAGACATACAGAAATGCAGTAAAGTAAGTGAAAGAATTCTCAACAACTTTAATAAAAAATAAATAAAATTTAAAGTGCTACGGCATTCCCTTACTACGAAGCAGGTTTGTAAGGGAGAGCATCAAAAATAACTGTTAAAAAAACAGTCAGTGTATTAAGCTGATCGTTACGTTCAACAATATGTATATGCGCTGAATAATGTGCTTATTGTGTAAAAAGTGCATTGCTTCAAAGTGGGAACTCGCCATATAAAATGCATGTCTTCCGTAAGCGCTATGGTAAGCGAAACTTTTATGTTTCTCCCTTACAAACCTGCTTCGTTGGAAGCTCCATTTTTTTTATTAGGATGTGTCACGAAAGTGACAAGTGTTATGAAAAAAGTTTGACATCCCATACGACTTCATCGTTTTTTGAAAAATTTCTAAACAATGATACTTTTCATTAGATCAGTGTTGCATTTTATTTCATGTGTGAGTGTTTATACTTTGTGTGATGGTGTGAACACAAACTGTCATTTTAAATTAGATTTTTTGACAGTCGCAACAAAACTGTCTATCAAAGTATTATGGAATACGTAAGACTTGTGAGATAGTGTAAACTAGCTTTAAGCAAGATTCTCTTTAAGCAAGACATTTCTTGTTTGCCACGCTTATATAAAATGCATATAAGCGATAATTCAACTATCAAAAATTTTCCATTTTTTTAGTTATAGTAATCAGTCAATATAAAAGAAACGGACCTAACTGAACAAATCTTTGTCATGGGGTTATTTTCAAATTCCCCCCAAATTTTAAAAACATTTTAAAATAATTTGGTTGAAATTTTCTTTTACTGTAACGGATACTTTTGACTTGAGGTCTGACATTGTACTAGGAGATCGAAAAAAAAAATTAGAAAACTGCAAAGGAATTTATAAAACTATAGAATTGAGATATTAGAACGAATAGAAAAAGTAGCAATTTCTGATTCAAAATTATTTTTAAATTACAAGGAAATTCTTAAAAATTATTACAGACTCTAAGAAAAAAGGGACTAAGTCAAAAAGTTTCTGGGAAATACCCAGCAAAAACTTTACTTACAATCCTACTTTTAATGACTTCAAGAATTCATTACTTTGTAGCTTTATTCGCCACTTTTTGGATTATTAGTTATATATTAAATAATAACTTTATTATTATATCTTAAATATACAGAAAAATTAAAATTTTCATTATGACAATAAAAATGTCATTATAGTCATTATAGTCAAAAAACATAGTTTTTTAATACGAAAACTACACTGCCCCGGTAGACTAGCTGGTAGCGAGCTAGTCTATCAGCACCGAGGTTGCGCGATCGAAGAGACAGAAAAAAATATAAAAAATAAAATAAAGTAAAATAAAATAAGAAAAAATAAAAAATAAAATAATTAAAAAAAATAAAAAAAAGTGGTTGCAATCGAAACATGTCAGGGTAACCTGTCCGTAAAAACGCCTGGGTTCGAGCCCAGATTGAGTCAAGAATGAAAAATTATCAGTAAATTTTAATTAATTTTCATGTTGTAAAATTCCTTTCTTCATAAAAATAATTTAATGAAAATTTAATTTGATGAACTTAAGCCTAATTAAAAATATTAAAAATTTGGATTAAAAACCATAAATAGTTCAACAAAATAACCACAATACTAATTATTAAAAAAAAATAATTAAAAAAAAAAAAAATTAAAAAAAAAAAAATTTTACTTTATTGACTTTGTGTAACTATATATTTTTATAAAAATTTTAAGTATAAAAAAACATTATTTTTTAGATTATAATAGGCTAAATTATAAAGGATTGCTTTTGGGACATCTCGAACAAAAATAAGTACTTTTTCTAGTAGAAAAGTAAGTAGTCGGCTCGTCAAATTCTCATTATTTTTCTGCTTATTTTGTAAGCAAAATTTTTGCTGGGTACATACGAAAAATTTTGATAGAGTTGTACTCTGTTTATGTTGCGAAACCCAAGCGAAATGTGTCAAGCAAAATTTTTATTTTCCGTGCAAAACAAGTGCAGCTTATATTATTTCGCATGGACTTTTAAGCTGTTTTTATACCCTCCACCACAATTAGTTGTGAAGAGGGTATATTAAGTTTGTCATTCCGTGTGGAACTTTTTTATTATTCATCTCAGACCCTATAAAGTATATATATTCTGGGGCCTTGAGTAATTTTAAGTCGATTTAGCCATGTCCGTCTGTCTGTCCGTCTGTCCATCTGTCCGTCTGTCCGTCTGTTGAAAACACGCTCACTTTCGAAAAACTCAAAAGAAATAAACAAACTTGGTGTCAAATTGCTTGTAGTTATCCTAAGCAGTTTGGGATTGAAATCCAGCAAAATCGGTTCAATAGGATCTGAGCTATGAATCAAAATGTGGAACCACCACCTAAAAAAAATTTATAATTTTGTTACAAAAACTAACATAAATGGTGGAAAAATGCACAGAATGATATAAGATTTCGCAACAGTTCGTTTTATTTAACTGGAAATCACGCTGTCAAATATCTTGAAGATCCGTCCATGATTTACCCTAGGCCCCATATAAGCCCTACTCCCGGAAAACAGTATAGTAAGCCTAAAACCCTAACTAACAATGCTATCATAACAAATTTTGGCACGTCACAGTTAAATAGGACTAGAAATGAAACTGTTAAGTTTCGTGAAGATCGGTCCATAATTTACCATAGGCCCCATATAAAACCTACTGCCAGAAAACAGTTTAGTACGCCTAAATCCGTAACAAATAATGCTATCATAACAAAATTTGGTACATCAAAATTTTTTGGAACTAAAAATAAGACTGTGAAATTTCGTGAAGATCGGTCCATAATTTACCATAGGCCCCATATAAACCTTACTCCCGGAAAACAGCTTAGTACGCCTAAAAACGTAAAAAAGAATGCTATCATAACAAAATTTGGTACATCACAGTTTTATTGAACGAGAAATAAGACTTTAAAATTTTGTGAAGAACGGTCCATCATTTACCATAGGCCCCATATAAACCTTACTCCCGGATAACAGCTTAGTAAACCTAAATACGTAAAAAATAATGCTATCATAACAAAATTTGGAACATATAAGTTTACATATAAGTGCTATCATAACAAAATTTGGTACATCAAAATTTTTTGGAACTAAAAATAAGACTGTGAAATTTCGTGAAGATCGGTCCATAATTTACCATAGGCCCCATATAAACCTTACTCCCGGAAAACAGCTTAGTACGCCTAAAAACGTAAAAAAGAATGCTATCATAACAAAATTTGGTACATCACAGTTTTATTGAACGAGAAATAAGACTTTAAAATTTTGTGAAGAACGGTCCATCATTTACCATAGGCCCCATATAAACCTTACTCCCGGAAAACAGCTTAGTAAACCTAAATACGTAAAAAATAATGCTATCATAACAAAATTTGGAACATATAAGTTTTACAGGACTAAAAATAAGACTGTGAAATTTCGTGAAGATCAGTTCATAATTAACCCTAGGCCCCATATAAACCTTAATCCCGGAAAACAGCTTAGTACGCCTAAAAACGTAAAAAATAACGCTATCATAACAAAATTTGATACATCACGGTTTTATAGAACTAGAAATGACACTGTGAAATTTGGTGAAGATCGGTGCATAGCTTCCCATAGGCCTCATATAAAGCCCACTCTGGTAAAATAATTAAATACGCGGCAAACTTTCTTCCAGTTTAGCTTCATATGGCCAGAAAAAATGTTATGCGATTTTGTGATATACGGTCCATAATTTTCCTTATATTCCATTTTAGCAGCCTTTTGAAATTTACTGCAAACGCTTAAACTAATTGCACCGCTGTATTGAAATTTTTGTTTTTTAATACCAGAAATCGTTCTGCAGAATTTGGGATGATTGATTCATAGCTTACCATGGCTTTTATATAATTTGTTCTCTTGAAAATCATTTAAGTTCATCTTAAACTGAAGAAAGCGGAAGATACTTCCTTCGGGAAGAAACGTGTCTCAATAGCAATACTCCGGAGCAATACGAAAGCGATTCTTCTAGGTGATACACTAGCAATATTGCCAGATAACCACTAATGAGAAAATAGAAAGATATCGCCAAAATATCATTGGGATAGTAAAAAGAAGAGTTTGCATTTTAAAAAATATTAATTTATATAAAAAAAAAGAACAGCTTTTTATTTAAAATTAAATTTTTAATTACATACATAGATATAAATTATACTTACAAAAAATATATTTTATAATTATATTAAGTTAACTGAAATAATTATGTTGTTTCCACCATATGTTTGAGATAGATAAAATATTGATACATGTCAAAATGTTCGTGTTTAATAATTAGGGTATTCATTTAATCGACCTTTTCCTTTAATCGGTTAATCGCTCGATTAATTAACCGAGGTTTTGGTTTAACCGGTTAATAATCGGTTAATTTAGTTTTTGATCGGTTAACCGATTAATAAAGTTTTTTTTTATAAATTGAGTAATTTCAATATATAAAAATGCATTAATTGCTTATTATTTGGAGTTTATAAGTAAAAAAAAAAACAATAACATACCAAACATAACAATTCTTGAACTAAAACGAACAAGCAAAAAAAACAATTCATAAATATGCAATATGCATTTTCCAATAAATGCACAAGGTGTGGTATCAAGTCATATCGTCATAATATCCTAAATAAAATTTAAAATTGTTTAAAGTAAATATTGTAGTGTTTCAAACAAAATAAAAATTGTAATGCTGTGTTTATTGATTCGTCATAACTGTATAGTAGAAATCTAAATTATAAGCTGTAGCTTACAACAGTCATATCGTTGGCTTAATATGCAAACCTGCTAACTCACTTTCAGCACATTTTACAGGAGAGAAAAAAACTTTTTATTTTTCTTATTTGAAGCTTGATAGAAAATTAAAAATACAGTTAGTTGTACAAACTTCAAGACTCAAATAGAAGAAAAACTAGATGCTGGTTGACGAGGCGTATCTTTCTCTACCACACGCCATCAAAATCTCAATTTTCATAAAAAGTGGATCTAGCCGGCTTGCATATTAATCCGACGATATATATTTCCTGTAATTATTTTAAGACATAAGACTTTATGACTACCTTGTGAATCCCCCAAATATTTACATATTTATACAAAAATAAACTGAGATAATTTTATTAGTTATTTCAATAGTTAAAGGAGATCTTATAAAATAATCTTTAAGAAAAGTTATCTATTTTAAATGTTTAGTATTAAAGCGACTCCTTTCTTTAGTTTAACAAAATTTGACTTGGAAAATATTATTTCACTTATCGTAGATGAATGTCTAATTTCTCAGTCCTTTTCCAGGATTTCTCTTAACATATAAAATACTCCATTACGCCATTAAAGTTGTTTTCAATTTTAAACACTTCTAATTGTTTCGGTTAATTCTGTTAAAAGACTGATATGAGAAGAAACAAATATCTAAACACATACATATAAAAAGTACGTGAAACAAAAATGGTGTTGGCAATCAAATATTTAACCCATTTTTCGCCACATTCCTGTTGATTTTAGTCATCGGTCGGCAGAAAATGGGTTAAAATGAAGATAACTGAACACCTTCTTTGTTTGTATGAAAAAATATTTTCTAAACAAATACATTTCGTTTATGAGACGAAACAAATAATTAAAAACACAAAAAAAATATGTTATAATACTACAAAATATTGAAAATTTTGTTACTTCGGTTAATCGGTTAATCGACTGAAATTAACCGGTTTAATCGTTAATCGAAAAAAGCCAATTTGAAATTAACCGATCGGTTAATCGGGTAGTAATTAATCGGTTAACCGGTTGACGGTTAACCGAATGAATACCCTAGTAATATTAAATGTTGCTCAACATTGTTTGCACTTAGTACTAGGCTTCAGCTATTTTGCTGCAAGTTTGGCCAAGTTCTGGCCTCGAGCTTGATTAATTTGTATTTATTTAAATTTCGAAAGGTCGAATAAGAACAACTTTGATTTGCTTCAAGTTTTTTAAAATGGTTGACCAACAAATTTTATAAATGCTGCATTAGTTGTCTTGTAACGCTGACTTTTCTTAATTAGCAAGATCAAACCCTATAATATTTGTTTTTTGTTATTCCAAGATTTTTCTTTTGTTTTTTTAATTTTTACTAAAAATGTATATATAGAAACAAAATAATCTCCTCTGTGCAATTTCGGTGTAGCAAATAAATTACGTAAGTTTTTAATTAATATTGATGTGTTTTTATACCCACACCACAGTAGTGAAAAGGGCATTATGCGTTTATGCTGATATTTGTAGCCCTTAAAAATATTTATGGTATTATTTCGATTTTCAACCGTATTCAAATTAGCTTATCGAACGAGTTTTTGTTTGCTATTTTGACGCATATTCGATTGCAAAAGTACTGGTGTGGTTTAATTTATTCACAGTATGTAGTACATTTCTATAAGCTGGCTGGCACTTCAAATAAAAATTTTTTTTTTCATATAACAAAAGTAATAAAGCAAGTTGTATATGGTCCACCAAAACAAAATAATAAATACAAACTTTTTTATTTGCAACAACATTTTTAAAAATTATTGTCAACATTGAAAGCAAAATTGTTTTCGTTAAAAAATTCGACGCTCAGCAAAGTTTTTGATCGTGTTTTTTAGGTAAAGACCAAAATTTGTCAAAACTTTAAGAACTATTGATGATAGTGCCTTCGCATCAATTGACACATCAACGTCATCAATATCCTTTGAAGCCTCTGCAAATAAAGCTAATAAATTCTTCCCTAAAAACTTTTTGTTGTATGTTGAAATATCTTAAAGATAAGGAAATCTGGCTTTCCCCGACAAATCCGTGCTTTCGTCAAAAATTATCGAATAGAATTTTGATTCATATAGCACATACATACATATTGCATTTACTAAGACTACAATAATTCAACCGCACTCATTATCAAGTCAAATGTTTAGCCTTTGAATATATATGGCACCTGCTGGGATTGAATGTAGAATAAGTATTTGAATACGGCAAACTAGATGCCTAGATGGAAATATCTAATAAATAACTATTATGATTAAGATTGGGGGTGTGCTTTAATACCATCGTAGATAAGGCCATGATGGCTTTATCTCTCATTCAATGAGAGATAAAACCTTTTTTGTTTTTTTTTCATTTGAATGGGAGATAAAGCCATCATGCCCTTAGCTCACATTAGCAATCTTAGAAAATGGCTTTATCTCTCATTTTAGTTCCGGAGACACTAAAGTTAAGTATTGAAAACTGGCTTCGCATACTACAGTTTTTCTGCGTGACGGACTGCGGCCGTGCTTAGGGGTTTTTCCTCTGTAGGACGCGGCAGGTGGCTTCGCTAAATATATAGTTTTCCTGCGTGCGTCACGAAATAAAAAAAATGTTTTCAATGATAACTAAGGATTTTCCCTTTTACAGAATGTTTACACCATGCATAACAATTTTGTGAAAAAATATGGCTTTATCTCTCATTTCGCAAAATTTTAAATATGACCTTACCTCTCAATGATTGGGCAATAAGGGCATTATGGCTTTATCTCCCATTCAATTGAGCAATAATGCCACCATGGCCTTATCTACTATGATTTAAAAGCACCCCCCCTTAATATTTGGTACTTATTGAAAATTTCGTTAGAGATTCAACAAAAGAAAACCAAATATTGTGTACATTTAAAAAAAATATTATTATTGGGGATTCTTGTATTATCGAAATAAACAAAACATATTTTTATAATTTCCTTATTTCCCCCCCTGAATCCACGCCTGATAACGATCGACTCAGAATCACTTTTTGAGTCCATCTTCCGATGTCCGCCGGTCCGGCTGGCAGGCTGGCTGTCCATTTAAACTTTGTGCCCAAAGAACAGGTCGCAATTTTTTTGACAATTTGACGAAATTTGGTACTTGCTTCACATAGACCCCATTCAAGATTTGTTCCGTAATGGGGTCTTTGTCATCCTAACCCATCTTATTATGTTTGTATTTAGACTTAATTTGGTCCAACCTTATTCTATTGCAATCTAAGTCATCTTACCAAATTTTATTGGAATCGGTCCATATTTGACCGCAGCTATACAAATACCACTACCGAACAAAGTTTTTAATGCCATAACTTCCTTGTAAAAGAAGGTATTGTCATAAAATTTGGCTATAGTTACATAAATCCCCTCACTAAAATTAATTAAAAATAAAAAATTCTATCTGAGTAGATATCAAATATTCGAAGACATCTAAAAATGTAATACTCAGTACAAAGAACTTTCATGAATCTTCACCTTAAAACATTTTTCTTTTTTGGCGGGTCCCATGGGTTCCAAATACGGCATACTCTCGAAAATTTTTCTTTAAGTTCTTTGGTTAAGGGTATCAATTGGTCGAGCTTGACCGACTATACTTTTTACTTGTTTGCAATTATATTTGTAAAATTCAATGTAACAACTGTAAATTTTCCCGTCTATGCATTTAAAGATTACAAATATTAATTTGGCACTTAAAATAAATAATAATAAACAATAATAGAAATAAACAAGTTAGAGTGCTATATGCGGCTGTGCCGAATCTTTCATACCCTCCACCGACATTGCGAATGTTTTAGGAGTGATATCTATTTTTTATTAATTTATCTTTATAAAAACAGACATCTGCATTAAAGTTGGTTACGGTTTATATAAAATTATTGACCGACAATCAGAAAGTTTTATGACTTTTTTTTAGCAATTTTTACAAGCTTGAGAAAATAACATGATTCGTAACAGTTTAAGCCGAACTTAAATGATTTTCAGGAGGGGAATTTATATTAAAGCCGTGGTAAGCTATGAACCAATCATCCCAAAATTCTGCAGAGTGATTTCTGGTATTAAAAAACATAAATTTCAATACAGCAGAGCAATTAGTTTTGGCGTTTGCAGTGAACTTCAGAAGGCTGCTAAAATGGGATCTTAGGTAAATTATGGAACGTATATCACGAAATAGCATAACATTTTTTGTTGGCCATATGAAGTTTAGTTAGAAGAAATTTAACCACAATATCTATATCAGCGTTGGTTTTAGGCGTATTTAATAATTTAGTCAGAGTGGGTTTATATTGGGCCTATAGTTAATTCTGTGGTTTTCATGGGCAACCGCGTATGTCTTAAAATAAAATTTTTCAGGAGAGCCAAAAAAACCATTCTAGTTCAAACTATGGGTTAGATATTGCACCTTTTGAACTTTGTAATTGACTTAAAACATCGGAATGGGTCTATCTGTTTTTAAAATTTTTTTAAAAAATGTAAAGAGCGCTTAAAATTAAGCAATATAGTATCAACATTTCAAAATCGAAAAAATAGACATAAGCGGTTGCCCATGAAAACCACAGAATTATGGATCGATCATCACGAAATTTATTAGTGCGATTTCTAGTCATATAAAACTGTGAAGTATTAAATTTTGTTATGATAGCATTATTAACCCATTAAAGGACTAGTTAGGCGAACGTTGCTGTACCCGTAATGTACCGCACCGTACTGTAAGCACGTTGGTGCACTTATAGAACATTTAAAAACGTGGCTTATGTTTTTTCTATACATAAACAAAAAACAATAGTATACATAAAGCAAATCACACAGTGATGGGAATCAAAAATGTATTAAAAAGTACCAAGTGATTTAAATTGTATTAAAAAAGTATTTTGTGTATGTAAAAAACGTTAATAGTTTAATGTTTATATTATAGATTTTCAATAAACAAATTTGTATTTTAGCATATATATTATAACAATAGATATATTGTATTGTGGTGTATGCACCAAACAAGGTTTTGCTACCATTTAAAGCCTTTTATTCTTTTCACATTTCCATTGTATGTGTTTATGCATTTGTTTATATGTATTGTACATCTAAACATAAATATATTTGTTTATATGGAAATATGTTGTATATTAAGTTGTTTTGTCTCAATTCCATAGCTTAACTGAAAAAAGTACCAAAAACGAGCAAAAATACCCGCATTCAATTTAACATACAAGCAGCCCATCACTGCTTTACAACTGTCACGTAACAACGGCATACAAATCTGTTTAATACAGATCGAGACGTTCCGTCAATGTGACATTTAAATTCAGTAAGCATTTGCATTGTTTGCAAATTACAAAACGAACCAGACGTTCCATTAGGGGACGTGAACGTTAGGCTAACTCTGCCTTAAGGCCCTGCGTTGCGTTTTCGCAACGTTCACTTAAACCTGCCCTCAGGCATTTTGTTGTTACTGGATATTGTTATAAAGCACAGGGAAATAAAATGTAACTTAATATCTAATCGACCTGTTGGATTTGTATCATAAATAAGTTTTTTTTATAAAAATTTTTAATTGAAATTTTTAATTTTTCCTGTTTTTTTGGGTACTTTTGAAAAAAAGTTAAAAAAAATAAAGTAATATATAATATACCTTTCTGAAACTTCTGAAGCAGGTATCTAACATACGAACAATATTATTTCTTCTGAAAAATCCAATCATCGTAGACATTTGAGACTGTTTTTATGATTGGATATATCCGTGATACGAAAACGCAACACTGGGCCTATACCATATACAAATTACATAAAATGATCAAATAAAATATATTTATACAATCACTTGCTATTTAAAACAACATAATAAAACATGTATACATGTAAATTATAAGTTGTTGTTATTACGCAGTAGGTAAATTCTCTATGTCAAGTGTGTTATTTTCCTAAAAAGAAGCGAACTTACGCCAAAGTAGGCCCATGACAGGTCTTTGGGGGTAGAGACCGATTTTAGTTCTAACAGTTTATATGAATAGGACCTATCACTTTTACATGGGGTTGTCATTGGTTAATTGACATTATTTGACCAGTCACACATCTATTCTATGAACGTGTTTAGTGTTAGTTATAACAATGTAAGATTATTTCGATACAATGTAGTATGTACCGTAGTTCATTACTTTTTTTTACCTTATTGTTCTTTATATACTAGTTAGATGATTGCTTCCCCTTTCACTGGTCATGAGTTCTATCTTTTTGAACTTGTTCTATTTTCATAAATCCAGGAACAATTGACACAAATTTCCAGCAGGGTTACTTCAATAGCTACAGTAATAGAAAACTGAACTTATCCTCTCCCAGGATATTAAAGAAAAACCAGTTAGAGTGCTATATTTGGCTATGACATATTTGATACCATCCACTGACAGCTAGGATATTTCAGGAGTGGGCATTTTATTGAACCTGTTGTAAATTATGAACCGATCTTTACGAAAGTTGACAGTGTGATTTCTAGTCATATAAAACTGTGACAGAACAAAATTTATAACAATAGATAAAGTGTTTTTCGAGAGTGGGCTTTATATGGGTCCTATGGTAAATTATGGACCGATCAATTTACAAATGTGAAAAAAGTGACGTAGCAGTGCACCCAAAGTGCCTTGGAGCATATCATAATTGAATTAAAAATAAAATGTAAATGAATATCTTTTTTAATTTTTTTTCCTTAAGACGTGAATAAAATATTTTAATTTAAAATTTTTACAAATCCGCTTAATTTGTATATCGTAAAGGCCCAACGTTGCGGTTTCGCAACGGGGGTTATCTGGGCTCCCACGTATCCGATTTGCCCAAAATTTGTTTTCTTTCATATCTAGGTATAAACAATCAAATTGTAAAAGTTTCATCATTATAGCTCAATGGGATCATGGCTCGGGCCTTAACGGGTTAATTACGGTTTTACGCGAACTAAACTGTTTTCCAGGTGAAGGGTTTATGTGGGGCTTAGGGTTTATTATGGACCGATGTTCACGAAATTTTACAGTGAATTTTTGCAAAATCTTATGTCATTCCGTGCATTGTTTCACCATTTATGTTAGTTTTTGTAACAAAATTATCAATTTTTTCTAGGTGGTGGTTCCACATTTTGATTCATAGCTCTGATCCTACTGAACCGATTTTGCTGGATTTCAATCCCAAACTGCTTAGGATAACTACAAGGAATTTGACACCAAGTTTGTTTATTTCTTTTGAGTTTTTCAAAAGTGAGTGTGTTTTCAACAGATGGACATGGCTAAATCGACTTAGAATTACATACTCAAGGAGCCAGAATATATTTACTTTTTGGGGTCTGAGATGAAGATCAAAAAAGTTTCACACGGAATGACAAACTTAATATACCCTCTTTACAATTAATTGTGGTGGAGGGTATAAAAATAGGGTAGCGCAAGACTTTGTGGTACACAATGGTTCAGGTTATTATATAAGAGACATCTGGGGCTACAGATTCAACTAGTTTTACCATCTTCTTCCTTCCTCATTTTATTATCTTTTCTCCATACAAACCTTTGAAATCGCTGAAATATTTGTTCATGACAAAACCAATTAAAATCAGAGTTAAATCTTAGTAAATAAAAACAACAACAAGTTTTTTTTTATTTAATTTTTTGTTTTATTTTTGTGTTGTTAAATATTGGTAACTGTAGTTTTTTTTTAAAGAATAACATTTGAAATGATGTCATTCATACTTTAGCTTTGTTTGTTATTAAATTTAAACATCTAAATTTTTTTATGAGTTTTTTATTTAATATTCTTATTTTTTTATTTTTTTTTTGCAATTTTTAGTCTAAAGATTTACTAAGTGTTTTGTTTTTATATTAATTTATTTTTGTTCCAGTTTTTGCTTTTTTTCCTTCATTTTGTTTTATTAAAGAGACATAGAACATAAAAATTGTGCTTAAAAAGTTTAAAACTGTGAGTTGTTTGTTATTTAATTATTGTTTTTTTTTTTTTTTTTTGATTTTTTTATAGCCTTGTGCTAAACATTAATTATTTATTCATTTATTTTTTATTATTAAATATTTATATTTAGTATGTTTGTTTAGTTAGTTATGTGTGTAACCTTAAACTTTCAAATAACTTAAAAAACAAATATATATGTAAACTTAAACAATAAAATATTTACAAAATGTATTTTTAAGAAAAAATTGTTTTTATTTCATGTCCTTTTTGAGGTTAAATTTTAAAACTAAGCGATTTATTTCTAGAGATTTTGGTCTAAAATTTAAGAGTTTGAAACCAACAGAATTGCAACTTTCCAGATTCATTAAGAAGAGGCAAATTTAATTTAAATTAAAATGAAATTTGCTCTAATTACACATTATGAATAAATATTTAGTTTAACTACATATTTTAAATGTTATTAAATTTATTTACAAAAACATGTTTATTTTGATTTTACATTTAGGGGAACTACATACATACATACATACATCAAATTCATAAGTCGTATGATTTTTATTTAAAGTTTTCATTAGGTTTATGAACATCTTAATGAAATTCTATTTCATTTATTGTATTTTCCTTATAGTAGTTACTAAATAATTTACTTCTCCTCTTCTTCTTTATCGTCTTATTTTACTATCTTTTTTTTTTTTGTTTCTTTCATTACAAACAAAATAAATAAACTCTTGAATTTATAACAAACAAAAAATAAAATAAATAAATATTAAAAATAACGTAAAAAAAGGTTTAGAAATAAAAAAAAGAACGAGAAATGTTAAGAAAACAACCTAAAAACGGGTGGAAACCACGTCACGCACATCACGAAACGTCACGTCATTTCATTTATTCTGCTTTTTTTACTTCTCTCCAAACATTTCTGTTCACTTCCCTTCTGCTGTTCTCTGTCACGCTCTCTTCGTCAATTGCTTAACAAAGTTTTACACAAATACAAAATGTATGCATGGATGTGTGTAAAAGTGTAAAAACAAAATTTAAAAGCAACAAAATAAAGTAAAAAACAACAAAAAAAAAAAAGCAATAATGTTCATCTGTATCTACACCACAAGTGGCTGTGACGACAGCTTCGTAGATGGATATCAAATCAACAACATTTCGCCAGTAGTGATGACGGTAGTGGAACTTTTATTTTCTTTTACATATTGGTGGCGTTGAAATATTTGTTGCTGCTGCTTCTTTGCTTTGCTGTTAATGAAGATTTGAAAGCCGATGATGATCAACATCATTATTGTGATTATAATGATGACAAAGTTATGTGGAGATGAGGGCAAAAAAGATAATATTGTTTGATAAGTATCTCAAATATATTTCCATAGTTCTTCATATTTGTGGGTCTTTTATTTTGGAAATAATTTAAATCAGTGTCTGTAAACAAATCAATCGCATAAATATGCTAATTAATTTTTTTCAACATTTCAAAATCCATTAGCACAATGGGCCTAGAGGGCAACAAATTTAGTAAAAATTAGAAATGTTATCAATTCAATTTTAAAATATTACATTTTTATTTCTAAATGTTGTAATATCGTTTGCAAAATTTTTATAGTTTAAATATCGTTTCTTAATGTTCGGTTCGGTAGATTTGTGGAAAACACAAACGCTAATAGTGTTTGTGGAAAACACAAACGCTAATAGTGTTTGTGGAGAAAATCATTAAGAAATAACGTTTCCCTGTTAGTCATCTTTCGAACACAACAATATTACTGTTTTTATCAAACTCAACAAAAGATGTGAACATTTATTTCCGTTCGGTTTTTTTTTTTTTTTTTTTGAAAATCCACAAACTTCAATCTGTTCGGTTCGGCTCATTAATGTTCGTCCCTTTTGGCTGGTAAAAAAAACCAAACATTTTTTACAAAAACAAAATACACACACGAAAAAAACATTATAGAACATAAAAATGCATATAATGTTTGTCTACAGTATCACTACAATTGTTCTGTTTTTTACCGAAGAACCGAACATTATATATAACATTATATAATGTTCGGTTCTTTCTTGAAAATAGTTACGAACGGTATAAAGGGTTGTGTATGTCTACACAATCACTAAAAAAAATAGATATCGTTCCTGGGTGTGTGAGCCGATCGTTAAATAATGTCCTGTTTATTTTCGAACACTGGTTTAAAGGCATTATTCCTCAAAAACATTTCAGGTTTTTAAACAAATTTTCGTTGGCCCTAAATCTTCACGAGCCTTGAAATGATGTTAGGAAGTATTGTTATAAAAGAGCTTTCATGACAGAATGCATTACAACGCTGTTCAAACATTTAGAAAAACACTAACATCATCCATCCAGACCAAACACTTACACGATTTAAGTGTCAATGTTGGTTAATTTATGTCTCGTGAAGACGGGATATTATAAAATTTATGATTTTTTTATATTCTATTCCAAAACTTAAAATAAAAAGTGAACAGTTGTTTTCCCCTCAAACTGTCGTTTCTTCCCATATATTTTCTAGGAAAAAGCAAACAAATGTCGAGTAGAATTTTCACGATAAGGGTGAATATATTCCTAAGATTTAAAAAAAATGACTTTTGGCAAGCCCAGATAAGTTTTAAACATTTTATTTGTTTTACCCAGCTGATCGTTTTTTATATACGAACCTTTTGGTCAAAAACGGATGGCAACCTTCTCTTAGTTGCGTAAAAGGTTGCTAAATATATATTGCGAATGACTATTGATAACTTACAGCTGTTAATTCGAATTGCCATATTAGCAACTACAAGTTTTTGGTGTCTGCTAATATGTTTTTAAAGGTAAAAAGACGGAAAAACAGAAAAGTAAATACATCTTTTGTAAATTTTTTTATTTAATTATTCGTTTAAAAAAACAACAAGAATGTTTTTTGAGGTTAATCTATTATTGGAAAATAATTGTCAAATTGGTGTTTTTCACGTTTTTTTTTTTATTAAATATTAAGATCGATAAAATTTATTTAACAACCTCATATCGCTCATTTGCTGCAACATCGTCATAACTCAAAAATATTAATTTCAGATAAAACGATTTTTAAGTTGTAAATTTACACACGATGAAAAAACCAATTTGTATTCTTCTGCCAAGAGTTTAGTTTTCAATCAGTGAAATTCACTTCGTTTAAAATCACGTGTTTTCCAATCACCGTTCCGTTTTTATGTTTTTCGGTGTGATTTTCAACTGCTGAAAAACACAAAAAGAACACCATAAAATTACACAAAGAAAGCACGTGATTTAAAGTCGCGTGATTTTAAGAACAGAAATACATGGGTGTGCTGGAAATCGCAAACGCAAAACGCAAGAATTTAAAAAGTTGTTTTTTTATAAGATTCCTGTAATAAAAAATTTTATGACAACTATTATACAAACATTTCTCTATTAAACAGAATTTTAAAACAAAAATTATAAAAATTTGATTAAAAGTGTATCATAAACAGCCTCCAAATTCTTGCGTTTTGCGTTTGCGATTTCCAGCACACCCCCCATAGTTAAAAAGTCTCATTAGAATGATTTATTATGCATTACCGAGCAACCTAAACAAGAGCGACAAGCGTTTTTCAAATAATAAAAATTCTATTATCAAAACATTTTCAATTTGTTTTAACAAACCAACATAGCAGAATGTCAAATAAACTTATTCGAGCCGGATGGTGTTTAAATCGCATTGCAAAGGTTTGTTTCGTATAAACTGTATGAGAATGAGAAGAACGATTGCCGCTCTTATTAAGGTTGCCCAGTTATTACTGATATTGTCAAAATTTGCGATTTCTGACTTATGACGTTGTTGCAGCAAATGAGCAATGGGCGTGTACTTATATTAATTTTTAGTTGCCAAACAAAATAGCATTATCGATCATTTTTGGCAACTGACGAAAGTTAAAAGTGTTTCGTTATTGCAACTTTAAGAAACTGATATTTTAATCAGGGTAATTTAAATTAATTCGATTAAAGAAAATTTGCGAGAGAATACGTTTTGACTATTCGATCTCACATGATTGTTTTCTTGATTTCTTATGTTTTATTTAATTCGATAATTTATTTTCAGTCTTTCATATCGCACTTGTTCAAAAATATTGTATTAACTCCAAATTTTTAGTTTTTCACTTTTTGAAAAAAAATTGACACGTAATATTCATATCAACCCACTGTAAAAATATAGTGCTTTTTTATCTACTGTGTGGTAATGAAACGGTTGGCTAAAAAATTATTTTTCGTGCGTCTTTAATGTAAAATTAAAAATAGTTTTGCTTCTTCTAATAATTTTTAAATTTTGAGTTAATACAGTATTGTTGAACAAGTGCGAGATGTATTTGAGGTTTTTATTACATCTGAGGAAATTTAATACCGACGGTTTTTTTAATGAACGCGTACACGATTTGTTTGACTTCGGATTTTAGGGCATAGCAAGCGAATCAAAGTTCGTATACAACTTAACGAAGTGCTGTAATTGCTTTTTTAAATTTTCAGTAGCAAATAAATTTTACAACAGCAGCAACAACAAAATTATTTCCTACAAGAGAAAATGCACACACACCCACTACAAGAAATATGTTTGTATCTATAAATATGTCCATGTATGTTTGTATATTCACATGTATGTATGTGGTATGTACATTTCTGTATTCGTCATTGTGTCCAGATGAGGGAAGTTGTCCCCAAACTGGGATTTCAACATTAACTTTCGGAATATTCGCTAAATGGCGGGATTGTGTAATTCCTAACTATTTCAGCAATTTTATATTGGGAAAATGTGAAAAAATATTTAACAATTTGGTTTCAAAGAGGGAGTTTACACGGAGTCTTTTCAGACATGTCTGTTTTTGACATTCTCTTTTGAACACGCTTCCAAAAACCTATTGTCTTTTCACGATGTCTTTCCAAACATGTCTGTTTTCATGTATAATAGTCTAATATACATATACATAAAAATTAAAAACATTGAAATTCATATAAACAAACATGAGAACTCATTTCATGTCTGTTTGGCAACCCCTCTTTCTTCTCTACCCCGATCGCCTACAAACAAAACAAACGTGTTTGTTGTACATGTCTGAATAGACACCGTGTAAACTCCCTCAAAGGCATGCTCTTTAAGAGGATTCTTTGTGTTTTGAGATTTGTAAACGAATAAGAGCTGTTTATTCTATGGCCGTTTAAAGCGAAAATTTATAATTTTCGTTTATTAATTTCACATTTAATTCTAGTTTTAAAGATGTCAAATAAATTACTGATGTACTATTTTCTTAGTATTTTGTATTCAGTGCTGTTTTATTTCAGTTTTTATTACCACCTTCAATTACACTGGGTCTCCACGTAGCAATTTTTATTGCTTAGCACAAGCAAAAACGTCGGCAGAACAATGGCGCAATAATTGCTGATTATGTTGCTGGAGAACACGTGAAATTGCTTTACCATAACCAAACGTACATAGAAATGAAATGTCAGATAAATAACAACTGATTTTACAGCAGATTGCTAAGCAATAATTGCTCAAGCAATCAGAAGAGCAATCATTGTGCAATGGATTGCCACTTATGGCAATATGCGGTGTATACGTCGAAAATTTAATTGAGCAATCCAATTTGACGTTTTCCGCAATAAATTTTGCTACGTGAAGACCCGCCAGTTTTATTTCTTTCTTCAATTTAACCATTAATCAGTTCTAATTAAAAATTTAATCGAGTGAATTAAACGTTTTCTTATAATAACAACACAACTGCAGAACATGCTGTTAAGTTCAAAAAATAATATTTAATTGATGTTATTAATTTGTTTTCATGTGTTGCCAGAGGCGAAAGCAGGCAACGCCGCTCATGTTAAAGTATACATAATTGTGTTTTATTTAATTCAGTCGTCATCCGTAATCGACCCAATAAGAACGATTGCTAATTTTTAAATTGAAATCAATTTTTTTTACGAAAACCTTGAAAAAAAACTAGAAATAGTTTTAATGAATTTAAAGTTCATAAATACAAAAAAAAAAATGTTTAATTGTAGATGGAAATGGGAACTTATTTTTGCAGATTAGGATTTTTAGGGGGCTTGAAAGTTTAAAGTGGGGACATAAACCAAGAGTGTTCTGGCAACACGTGTTCTTTTTATGAAAAACCACCACTACAACACTACCAGCAAAAGATTTTCCCTTTAATTTTTTTTCAATTTATTGGATTAACTGCAGTTTAAAATTTACTCTACAGCATTTAATCTTCATTTACATAAAGTTAAATTTTTGTTTTAGATTTTGATTTTTAGATGGATGTATCTAGTGTGTTTTGTATGTTTGTGGGTTTGAAATATGTATGTGTGTGTGTTTGTATGCATGCATTAATGTGTCTGCACATTAATATTGATTGTTTTATTATTATTAGTTACTACTGCATTTACCAATTCAACGAGGGCAATTCAAAAAGTATATTATTGTAAATTGTATTTAATAAACATTTGGTCAATGACAAACACTTTTGTATTAATTTAAATAAAAACAAATTTTAAGTAGTTTTAAGACCGAGAAAAATCCAAAGGGGTGAATTTTAAAAACCTTAAAGAAATAATATAAAAAAAATTAAAAACTTAATCAAAATAAAGCTTTAGTTAAATTTTTTAATGTTTAATTAAATTTTTTTTTAAATAGAAAAACAAAATGAATTTATTTTACAATTTGAATAACTCTGTGAAAAAGATAACCCTCGTACATATTTATTTAGAGGTTTGTTGATATTTTAACAAATTTATTTACATTTACTGATACGACTGAGTATTTATTTATTCACTATTTAAATGTATCTACGATTAAATGGGGGCATGATTATGAATGAGTATTGGTTTTGTTTTTTTTTTTTTAATTCTATTTATAAATGATTCAAATTATTTTCTATTGCACATACACAATTACATATTTCAATTAGGTTTTTTTATAACTCGCTTTTAATTTCACAACGATCAATGAAATTTTAATGAAATTTTTTTAACAATTCTTTTTAAATTTCTAAACTTTTCTTACCGCTGTATTTTATGTCCAATTTCAGATCTGCTGTCTGTTGAGAAAAATACTCTGCTTCGCTCATTCATCCGTTGAATATAATTTTTTCATTATTCACAATTTCATCGTTATTGTAAGAATTTTTTCTTATTTCTTCACCACTCAACTCTAAACACAGTCCGCTTTTCTTTCTTCTTTTTGTAGTTGTTTAAAACAAAAGAAAACACAAATCTTTAGATGAGTTCTGTTCTTTTTTATATTTTATTTTTTACTTTTCGTCTTCATTCCCATAATTTTCCTGATTATTATTGCTTATTTTAGCACATCGTCTGATGTCAATATGCCGTGGGAAACTTTTTGAAAATTATCGGTGCAATCTTCCATGTTTATTGTTGTTGTATTGTCGTTTTTTATTTATTTTTATTTTACAGCACATCATGCATGATTGTTTTTGCACACAGTTACATTCAACATTGAAAATTTTCATTTCAACATCAATCAACGGGCTTTTTGTTGGCCACAGAAGAAATCCAAGTCAAAGTACTAAAAACAAAAGACAGAAAAAAAGAAGAGAATAGAGAAAGCAAAGGAACTGATATTAAACGAAATTGACAAACCATGAATCGAAATGATTAAAGTGATTAAACTTGTACAAGTCACGCCCATGGACAATTTACACAAGTTAAATAAATGGCTTATGAAATAAAAAATAGGGGTATTCATTTAAGTTAATCAAATCCAGTCAATTTATGATGTAGATCTTTTTATTCTACACTTTAAAAATAGATCTTAGGGCAATTTCTTTTCTGAGAAATATGTTGCATTAATGTTATATGTTCTACAATTTTGTGTTCGTTTGTGCAAAAAATACAACTGTGGGAAAAAATTGTAAGTTCTTTTGTGAATATGTTGATGAAAAACATGCAAGACATGTTGCATATTTTACCCTTACTTTAACTTAAGGTGTTCAAACTGCCCTGTTTTACAGCTTTGGTTCTTTATTTGTACAACCAATGTTTTATTTTGTTTGTCATAATTCATACCGATCATACTTTTGCAAAAAAATTGCTTTAAAACAAAATATATTTATATATATAAATATATTTACACATTAAAATCAAAAAATTCTATTTGTTTTAAAATCGTTTTTATTTTGCTAAGCCATTGATGATGTCAATATTTGTTTCCAAGCCATAATAGCGTGCAGAAACCGCTCAAATAGCTTTAAAAATCGCTCATGAAGTACATTAATGATGAAAGTGTAATAGTTGTTAATAAAAGCAGCTAATTGTGATCTATTGAAATTGCACATCATGTAACACTTCCAGTGATTATAGGTAACATTAGAAAATGTTACATGTATATGGGCATTTCCGTCAAAAGGTCCACCGTGACCGAAAATTTTAAAGTTATTAAAAGCTGATTATTTTACGATATTGTTATAGAGAAATGTTTAGATTTTACTAATTTTATAAATTCACCCATAAATTTGTTAACTTAGATGAACAATCAGACTGCAAAGTTGTGCAAACGTAATTTCTTATTTGTGAGAATGTTTTATCGTATGTTTTCTTTAATATTTATCTTTCTTAAAAGAGGTGATATTTGATAAAAATTATTCCAAAAAAATTTTCTTACGTGGTCTATAATCTAAGGAAGAGTTCGAAGAGAAATATGTTATTCGGATTAACGGTAAATTTTTATTATATTTTGATCATTATTCAGTCAAATTATTACGGAACAAATTTCACGTTCGAAATGTCACGTATCGCCCAGATTTTGGCTTAAAAAAAAGAAAATACAGAAGATTTTGGAATCAAACCAAGACATTTTAATGTTAAATTGCTACGAAAAATTCTCAAAGTAGTTTTACTAAAAAATTGGGCCGGGTTTCGCTGAATTACGCCTTTTTGTACATGGCCACAAAAACAACTTCTGTTTTTTTCACGACGTTCGAACCGCTACTTCTTTTGCCATTAGCTTTGACCTAGAATCGCGCCCTCCATAAACTTTAGCATAGATAACAGTGCATTCTTAGTGCTATAATTAACGGGTTAATAGAACGTAAAAATATTTTTTGCTTAAAATGTTATTGCATTTTTGATGCGTACGACTGTCATGTTCAACACTTTGGAATTACCCATATACTTTTTTTGCACTGTAACATATTTTTCTCAGAAAAGAAATCCCATTAAATTTCTGTGCGCAAGGTGTGTCCAAAATAACTAACCATCTCTATGTACATATTTACTTTATATGAAACCATGATTAGTCCTAATTTAGTCTCGCATAGCCGCCTTAAGCCTATACTCTGTTCAAAATTTTACGTGTAAAGCGGCCCATACACTTCCCATATAATTGTTCAATTTATCGTATTGTGCAATTATGTGTTGGCAACATTGTTTATGTTTTTCCTATAGGTTATGTTTACTTTTTTATTATTTTATTTGAAATCATTTTGTCACATAGGGAAAAATGGAAGCAATAATATTGTATAATGAATTGGCCGCTTAACGCTGTCAAAACTCATATAAAAAAAACTCGTGCTGAATATCTTTGCAATAAATAATGTTGACAGAGTTGTACTTTGTTCATTTTGTGAAAAAGTTACGAAATGTTTCTGGCAACAATTTTGTACAACAGCGAAATAATATAAGCTTCACTTATTTTGCACGAAATTATAAGCAAATGGAAAAAGGCAAAGCTTAAGATGAAATGAGAAAGGAAAAACTTAACTAACATAACCGGAAATATTTTTTTATTCGTATTTACTTTCCTTTTATTTAATTTTTTTAAAAAAAGTACTTTTCTGTAAAAAACACATGTGGCTTTAGTTTACATACGCAAAACAATGTCGCATACTTTGAAGGAATAAAAACGCCAACTTGTGCAAATTCGCGTGATAGGTAACATTTGCTGGAAGTTTTTTAGAAGTTGAAGTCGTCAATATTATACGGTCTATTATATTAAATATTAAACTGGATCTTCAAATCCTATAAAAAATATTTGCATCGTTTGTAATTTTGAACTCACACGAAATTCCCTACTAAGGGCATGAGGTATATATTAACATACGTAGAATACGTTCGAAAATTCATAACTTTAATTCGACTACACCTGCGCTATTCACATGAAAAAGTTTTATTAAACTAAAAAAAACAAATTTTAAAACTACTGATTTATCTATTGTAAATATATCGACCCCTTTGCGCGAAATTTTCGTATGTTACAAAAACCAAATTTTACAGGAGAGCCATTTTTCTACTTTTCTCTGCTATCACTTGCAATATCAAAATGAAAATATACATTCAATTTTTGGAGCAACGAATTGGAATTCGCCTGCAATATTTTGTCAGGTGACGTCTCTTTGAATGTAGAACAAGATTGCATCAAAAACTCTTTTTCAAAAAAATTGGCATATACGATAATTTAGCGCAAAGGGATCGATATGTTCGATAAGTTCCTATACTAAGGCCCGTTTTCACAGCTTGCCAATAGCTAAAGGTAGGATTTTACCGGTCGTTTAAGAAGTGTTCCATTATTACAACTTGACTTTTATTAATCAGGTAACCCACCATGTAAAGTAAAGTTGTAATGGAACACTTCTTAAACGACCGAAAAAATCCTACATTTAGCTATCGATAAGTTGTGAACAGGGGCCTTAATGTATTTTTGTCAGGTCAAGCGTTTTAAACACGGTTTATCTAAAGAAGTGTTTTTTGATAATACTATCATAAAATTATCTATAATTGTGGGTGTTCCACTTTTATCAACCTGTGTTGTTATGTGATTATTTATATATGTATTATGTATCTATAACTATGTAAGTTATTCGTTTAAATCCGCGAATCGTTAGTCTACAAGCCCAAGTCTCTATAATAGTCCTACTCAGTGGAAACAAAAGTCTCTACTTACCTCTTCTTAAAATCCAGCAGCCGTGGTTGCAGTCAGCATCTTAGATGTTGGTGTTGTTACATTAATCACTGATGTCACTAAATTTTCCACCATTGATGATTTTTTAGTGGTCGCATTAATAAATGTTGGTGGTTTCACTTCAGGCACTTCCTCCATTTTGTCTTCGGGCTCCTTTTTAATGTCGAGCACGTTAACGAGAGGACATGTATTATTAACAGTGGATGATGGCTGGGCAGAAGTAGCCTCATTTTGTGACACCATCTCCGTACTTTCCAGTTTAATTTCTTTCCTCTCAATTTTGTCCACAAGCGAAGAGGATGTGGATGATACCAGGGCCGTTTCATCTGTGTGTTTTGAATTGGCTTTGGCGAAGGCTTGTGCTGCAGCCGAGGCCCGCTGGTTTAAACTTGCTGCTACTTGATCGATTGAGGGATGTTTCTTGCTGGCAGTACGTGAAGGCGAACTAGAAGAGGTAGTGCAGTTGGGCGAGTGAGGCGATTTAGGTGGTGAAGGCGTTTTTAGTAGTAAGGGTTTGTCCAGGTCAGTTAGTGTTGTTGCTAAGCCGGCAGCTATGGTGACCATTGGTGGAATGATTGTTGCTGGTTGTTGATTGCGGAAAGCCAGAGCTGAAGGATTTGGTATATTACGCACTGAGGCGTTTTGTTGCCTGACCAAGGAGTTCTGTGTTATTTTCGCTTTTTCATACAATGAGGTTGAGGGAGACGTTGAAGATGATGTAGATGTACTAATTGCGATTTTTTCCCTGGCTGTAGCTGACTCTGAAAGCAAATGCAGGTTCTGCAAGTCATCGGATATGGGTGAAAGCAGTTCTTGTTTTTTAACTCCATTATTTAAAGTACTGGAACTGGCGTTGTTAGAGGTGGTTGTAGTAGTGGTAGTCATATTTTGTTTGATTTTATTTAAAGCCATTTCGAGTGAATTGCCAGCTGAAGTTATCATGTGGCTATTTGTTGTGGGAGTGGCGGTAGTTGATGGTTTCGTTTGTTGCATTTCCGTCACACAATTTGTGGGTTGTTTCGATGATGTTAAATCCAGTACATCTTGGCCAGATTCCCTAGAGGGTAGTCTAAATTGTCTTAGGCTGCTTTTAGGTTTTTCTGTTGCCAATCCATTTGTTGTTACTACTGAAGATTTTGTTGTAGTTGTTGTTGATGCTACTGTTGCTGCATTTGTAGTGGAAGTCGTTTTTTCAATTTTCATTTCTGGTAAATTCGTTGGTTTGACATGAGCTAAGAGAACTTTACTCTGTCTATAATTCACCATAGAGAGTGGTGAAGAGAGGTATGATGTATTCAACACAGGCGTATGTTGGGCTGTTAAAGGTGTTGAGTTTAATGTTGAGGTGGAGGCAAATGGCAGGACACTACTAAGAGGAGGTGATTTTACTTTTGTGGGCACCGCAGTTAAAGCAGAGTTGAACTTTTGCATTGACATAGGTGGGCCCATTACAGTTTTTATTGGTGTTGTCGCTGCTGCTGTTGATGATGTTTTGTTGTTAGTGTTGGCCATGGTGTTCGCAGATGCGAAAGGAGGGGTGGAGGGTAGAGGTTTATTATCATTAGTTGTGGCTTTTTTAACGTCCACGTCGGTTTTGTTAGTTGCCACAGCATTTGCGGTGACTGTATGTTTGGCTGTTGGAGCTGGCGTTGCACAGGAGGTCATTGTGTTTTGTAATGTAGCCTTTGTACTTTTTACAGCTGTGGTCGTGGAGTTTACGCTGAACGAACATTTCGGATTGTAGGAGGCGGAAAGTGGAGAGTATAGTGGAATATCGTAAGTAGCTTTTGCCGTAGATGACGTTGGTGTGGCTGGTATTTCAACTTTGGTCATGTGTAAGTTACTGCCATATGCACTAACTGTAATTTGATTGGGCTTTTCTAATTTCTGTTGTTTGTTTAAAGGTCCCGAGTTTTTGTTGTCATCCAGTGAGATGGACCTTTTGAGTAGATTGCCCATGTGCTTGTTAGCCGCACTTGCGATTGAGGTTGGTGTTGAAAGGAACTTTGTTGTGTTTGAGGCCATAAAACGTGGAGGATTAGGAACTGCAAAGTGTGTAGCTTGAAACGACGATGATGATTGTGATCCTGCCTTTGGACCTGTGGGTTTAGGAGCTATAGGTTTCATATGAGGAGTTTTTGGTTTATCTTTAGAATCTTTTGGCATTGCCACAGGTTTTGGCTTGGCCACAGTCGTTACGTTGGGTGAAAAAGTGGAAAAGGTGAGAGGAGTAGTTTTGAACAAACTTGGCGGCAATGGGGGAGAGTGTGGTAACATTGTTTCCTTCATAGATGCTATTGATTTGCTTAAACCTAACGATGTTGAATCTGGTATTATCAAATCCTCGTCATCATCGAATTCTTTTGATAGTGTTTTGCTCGAGTTGTTACTTGCAGATATTTTGACTTCTAAAGGTTTAGATTTCTCTAGATCTTTTGAGTTTTTAGTATCTGGGAAAAATTTTCTATCTGGAGATTTCAATTTTTTGCTTTCAGATGAGCGGGATTTTGATTTTTCTTTAGTTCGTTCGTGATGTTTACCTTCAGGTGATAGAGGTTTTTCAAAATCTTTTCCCTTCAATTTTTTACTGGAAAATCTTGATTTCTCAAGTGACAAAGGATCTGTTACTTTGTCCATGCAAAAAGGTGGAGACTTTTTGCTTTCTAGTTTCAAAGATTTTAAATTTATTGGAGGTGTAAGTTTAACTTTCATTTTTAAACTTTCCTCTGCCGAATGGGAAGAAATTTCGGCATGCATCTTCTTTCTTTTCGAATCTTTCGATTCGCGAGAGTCTTTGGAATGTTTTTTCTTTCGTTTCTTATGAAAAGAAGATGATGAGCAAGTTAAATCTGAACTGCAGTTAAAATTGAAGTTACTTGTGGAAGAAGAAGTGGTAGAAGAACTTGAGGACATTGGCGAGGCATTTGGCGTATATTTTTCCGTAGTTTCCGCTTTATTTGTTGTTTGTATTTCTATAGGCTTCAGGCCTATGTTTTTAACATACGTCTCCAAGTCAACTTTATCCATAACTGGCTGAGGCTCCTCCAACGAAAACTTACGCGGCCTATGATGATGATGTTTATTAATCATTAACGTGTCCAACCGTATATCAGCTGATTTCGGCTTTTCTATGAGTTTCGTTTTTAAACTGTTCAACTCTATTTTAAGTTTTGGAACATTTCTAACTTTCTTGGCGAGTGGTGCCGCAACTGCTACTTCTGTACAAGAGGAATTTGGTGATTTCTTGCTGGCCGTTTTCAACTGAGATAATGGTTTCGATTCCCATTCCTCTTGCATTTGATTGTGTGGTATGCTTACCACAATGTCACATTTCGCATGTTTTTTCTCTTTGATAGCCAGGGGCTTTTCCTTTTTGTTAGAGGATTGTGCAGTGCTATTGGCCAAAGTGGTGTGAGTATTGGCGTTAATTGTATTGGTGGTGGATGATGTTATAGTATAATCGCAAAAACGTATATCGTTGCTACGTAAACTTTTAAAATCGTTGGTAGTGGTGGGTATTGCAAAATCATCCGTTGATGATGATTTTCTTGAAACCGATTTTTTGCTTTCCGATGGTTTTCTCGAAATTGTTACTTTTACAGGTACTTCTTGATTAAAAGATGTGGTATGTAACGATGAATGTTTGCTCGAAAAAGATTTCGACGATTTTACTTTATTTGTCTGGGGTGTAGGAGGAGGAGAAGCAGTAGGCGATAATTGAACTGATGGATTCACTTTTACCTTATCCCCATTTAAAGATATTTTTGTTTCTTCAGCGACATATGAAACCGTTTCACTTAAAGTAGAACCCGTCGGTACTGGTTTCTCCAAATTTGATTTGCAAGATTTTTCAGAAACCGTATCATCTAATACGTAACTATTATCGGATTTGGGCGGCAAGCCGTCGTTATATATCAAAATTCTATAATTTAATTTTAAGGGCGCGTGCTATGGAAATATAGGAAATGAATAATAACACGATGTTTTAAGTTACTTAAATACTTTTCTATTAAATTCTTAATACGTTTTTTTTTTTTTTAAAGCTGAAATGAGTTGGAACTTACCCTTTGCCAGTTGTAGCAGTAAGCAACATCCATTAACGCAAAATCACTGGGCAATATTTCATCTTCGTAAATTATATCGATGCCGACTCGACTATTATAAGGATCTATTTCGAATTTCGAACATAGAAATCGTTTTAAATGTTGCACTTTAACACTTGCCGGACATTGTAAATATCGCACTGGAGGCACCGACCCTTCGGGACATTGTGCCGCTAGCACGGGATGAAATTCAAGCGATACGCTGATGGGATCCGAGGGCGAAAATAAATCGTCGTCGTTATCGAGTAATTCTTTTAAACTCTGTTCTGTAGCCCCAATAAGTTTTCCCTCATTTTTGGTATTATTTACAAATTGCACTAAACGCTCCCGTTCTTTTTGATAGAGACCAGGTACCAGTTTGAAAATAATCGAACGCAAAATATCATCAGACTGAAGATTAGAAATAGTGATTGCTTTGCCGCACTGGGGACAATAACAATCCGCAGCTAAATGTCGCGCTATGCAGCTGCGACAATCTATTGGATTAAATTGAAAAAGGGGAAGTTTTCAAAATATTGATGTGGGAAAGTGTTTAATTTTTTTTTAAGTGTGTGCGAGTGTTTTTATTAAGTTAAAAATTAGAAAAACTACTTACATGTGTGCGTACAAACATCTATTGTTGTAGGATTTATTATGTATCCTTGACACAAATAACAAGTGAACAACTCGTTAAATGTGTTGATTTTCGGTTTTGGCGGATAAAATTTATCCATTTTCTGTTGTGGCGATTGTGGCGATTGTGGCTGCTGTTTATCTTGTGTCACATTAGTTTGTTGTTGTTGTATAGTTTCTTTATCTTTACATTCATCTTCTAAAAGTTGCATCTTAGTTTTGTACGATTATTTGTTTTTCTGTATAGAATATTAAACTAAAGCCTCTATAGGAATTGCACGACCCGTTTAGAAACGGTTTGTTTTTCTTTATGGAATTCTAAAAAATTAAAATTTTTTTTTAAAATTTGGTTTTTTATTTAAGTGAATTATTTTTTATTTTGTTGTTTTAGTTCTAAATTAAAAACGTACAGGTATATTTTTTATTTACATATATTTATTTTTTTTTTTTTTTTTTTTGTATTTTTTAGGTTTCTATAAAACAATTGGCAATAAATTTTCACTAGAATATACAGGTTTGAAATTTATTTTATTTTATAAAATATTAAAAATAAAATAATTTAATTTGCTTATGACCCATAAGGGGACGATTTAAAAAGTTTAATTAAATCTTTGAGGCTGATAAGCATCAGTGCTAAAGATAAGATTTTTCTTAAAAGTTTTTTTTCGATTTCACAACAACAGCAACAAAATTTTAGTAAAATGCTAAAACTATCTTAAGGCGCCCGTACACGACATGTATTTGTCATCTGACATGTCAAATTTTCAAGTCACATGTAATTGTTCATGTCTGTCAAAATTGCTGTTTTACAGAAGGTTTATAATATTCGGTCACAAACGTACATGTAATTTGCTTCTGACATTGTCTCTGTTTTTTCGCATTGTTATTGCAGAAACCAAAGTAGTTCTCGGTTTTAAAATAGCTTGCTGCCGCCACGAAAATATTTATTTGCGCCGTAAAATAATTTAGCCATCTTAAAATTTTTTCTTTTTTTTTAAAGATAATAATTTAGAATTTTATAATTAAACGGTTTTTATGTATATATTTACATAAATTCTATTCAATGGTGAGATGAGCATACATATCTTGGTATTGTAAAATATTAACTTCAGCGGGCTAATGATTCCTTCAATAGTTGATGCCGCTGCCAGTTTCTTCCCGGCATAGATTTCTGATGTCAGATGGTTTGTCAGAAGAAAATAGATTACGCTCTAATTGAAATTTTGTCAGATGACTTTGCGTCTGACTTTTACAGAAGCAAAGTTAAAAAGGTAACAGACGACATGTATGTGTTTTGCAGTGGGAAATTTGACATGTCAGATGACAAAAACATGTCGTCTATATGCTCCTTTAAGAATTAGAAATGTTATTAATTACTTTTTTGATATGACTTATAAGTACAATAAAGTACAACAAAAATCGAAATCGTTTTTGAATCGAATTCCACGTGAACTATAAAAAATATCAAATGATACAGCAAAATCGCGAAATGTTGCAAGCGTAATTTTTTTCGAATAATAAATCTAGATTTCTCGAAAATAACAAGAAAACTTAGATTTAATTTGTTCCGGCTGGTTTTAAGGTTACAATAACCCCTGAACTATAATTAAACTATAATGAATCCGACGCACAGTAAACAAATTCTCGAGAAGGCAATTTGATAGCAAAAACTTTACCATTAGATTTGTGTTAAGGAGTCCAAAATATTTCTAACATTTCGTGGCACATCTGTACAGAAAAAAGTTGTTATGGATAACTTTTGTATTCATAAAATTTTGGACAAACTCTGTAACCTTGGGTCAGAAAAAATGTTCTGGAGGGTTCTCTCTGTTGCGATGCGAAAGAAAAGGGAAGCAAATCTAGTGATTGGTACTCTTTAATGCGTTTGCGCATTTTTCTTTTGCACCTTTTTATTTTTATTCTTTTCGCAAATCATCACTATTTTTTGACATTTCACTACCGTTAATCTTTAAATTTTTATTGCTAGTATTGCTTCATTTTCCAAAAAATTTTGCAAAAGTGAAAGAGAGTACCAAATTTGCATTTAGCTTTCGTATCGAAATTGAATTCGCTTCGCAATAGAGAGTAGCTTTCGTATCGAAATTGAATTCGCTTCGCAATAGAGAGTAGCCCCCCGCTAGTTCACACAGTCGAAGCCTGGCATATAAATGGGGTATAGGGCGTAAAGGAGAGTTCAGGCTGCAAAATAGTACAAGATTTCTTTGACGTGTTTTGACGGAAAGGAGTTTTGCTCTATTAAGTAGGAAATGTACGGGCATCTAAGAGACACAATAGCTTATAAATAAGTTACATAAGCACAGCACGAAAAGTTTTAAAACATTTTTATCCTCACTTACATTCAGCCATCATCAAGAGTCAAATGTTGGATTAATTAACATGAGTTATATCTTGAGTACTAGATTTCGAGTCGAATTGTTGCTGATTTTATTCCAAGTGGAATATTCTTTTTCAAATTCATTGCTTATTCGAGAGTCAAACACACTACAGCAATATTATTTTTAAAGGTAAATGTTTGAATTCAAAATTATCTAAGCGGGAAGTATCAATACAATTAAGAAATACACAACTCACAAATTCCAACGCTTACGATTGTCTTAATCTCTTGTATTGCAAAAAAGATAATCATAGGTTTTGCAGATCAATAGAAGAAAAAAAATCGGCGAATAGCACATTGTTAAAAGTGGCCAAACTGAGATTTTAATGACAAAAAAATTCATATGCTGAGAATAGTTAACTGAGTATTAACTTTTAGGAGCGGCTTATGGACGCAGAAATTCGGCTAACTTTATCGTGAAATTTACAAATAAGCGAGTTAAAGCCGGGTTTGACCTTAAGATCAGCGATTAAATTGAAACAAAATTCTAGAAATCGTTTTTGAGCAGTCGTTTTTTTAAATTTGTTTGCTAGTTGAACGCCCAAAGTTGGCGGTTTAAACTTGTGACTAAACTGTCAAAAGTAAGAACAACTGAAAAAAAAAGAAATGTTACTTTTGAATGTACAAAAGTAAAAACTATTGTAGAAAATTAAAGCCTAACTACATTACAGCTAATTTGCGCCCCACTTTAAATTTTCTTTACGAAAAGTCGATCGACAATGAAAGCGGCATTGGCAAAAAAAGAAACTGTTGCTTTTACTTCGAATTCATTAAATGTAAAAAGTCGCTGTCAATCCAACTCAAAAAGCGAAAAGTTGTATACAAATTTTCGTTTTTTGTTTGACAGTTTTTGCTTTTGACTCAACTCAGTTGAGTTGTAATTTCTGAAAAATTAAAGGAATAGAACTATTACAAAATACATAACTGAAATTTAACTCATAGAATAAATTCGAAAAATGAAAAAAATGTTTATTGTAGTATGGTTTACAACTTTGCTACTGAGTTGAGTTGTAAACAGTAGTCGGGCCTAAATGTTTTGCCGATTTTTATTGTCAAGCTAGCATTTAATTTGTGGAATATTTGATGTTGCAATATAGCCATTTGACAATGCATAAAATTGATTACGTTAGAAACGAAAAGCCTGCGACCGACTTTTACAGAAGCAAAGTTAAAAAGGTAACACACGACATGTATGTGTTTTGTAGTGGGAAATTTGACATGTCAGATGACAAAAACATGTCGTGTTTACGATCCTTTATCAAAATTTTAATCATGTGCCTTGAAGAAAAAAGGAATAATGCCGAAGAACAATTTAAAACGATTTTTGAAAAAGTTACAGTTATTTGCGTTCAAATCGAGGTTACTATCGAAAAGACAAGATTTGTACGAAATATTCACATCCAAAATGTTGAAGATTACTACCGAGTTGTAGGTTATTGAATTTATTTTAGAAGATCTCATAACAACTTTGCCAATAGATATCCCAAATGTATTGAACATACCTAAACTTCTACCTCAAAGTGTAATCAAGTCATATACAGATACAAAACTGTTAAAACCACAACTAGCTGATGAGCTGATTATATTTGATGAAAGAGATAAGCACCTACTAAGATCTAAACTTGAGCCTGATCTATCAGACTACGTTGTAGATGCTTAAATAAACTGTGATGAAGATATCTACCCAAATCTAAGAAAAATATCACTTTTTTTGGATAAAATGTCTTCATCCCACCACGCGATTGGCAATTTAGTATTGATAATGCAAAAAATTTTTTAGGCCATTTTGGCCAAAAAAAGTTTCCGCAACAAATGCAACTTCTAAAGCTCCTCAAAAAAAAATTTTTTTTTAATTTCCATACACATTTTATATGGTACATTTATTGTTTATATATGCTACATATTTTAGCCCCCATATTCATAAATGATTATAAAATTTAATAAACGTTTATTAAGGAAAATTTTCATAGCAAATTTGGTTTTCAAGACTTTATTAAGTTTAAGATATTTTTATGAATACAGGCATAAATACATAAGGAAATAAATTTTAAGTTTAAAGTGCGAGTTGATTTACATAATGGAAAAATAGCTTGTGTTATTAGAAAATACTTAATATTTTGTAATTAAATGTTAATTTTGTATAGTAAGGAAAAAAATTTAAATTCAAAACTTTATCGCGTTTGGGGCGGAAACTTTCTTCACGATCGCGAAAAAGTAATACATCATTTCTTAATATTTTTTCATGGTCTATACGGCTATGCGATGAAGAATTTGATATCATACAAAATTCCCCCCCCCCCCGCACCTGGCTATAGGAGATTCACTTACATTTTTGTGTTTTTCGAATAAATTTTACGGTTTTGACATTTGTTTGCACACAACAGAATACCAACTTGTCACTTTTTCGATTTTTAAATACGAGCGTCGTTACACAGAGTAGAAATTGTTCGCATTTATATATTTTCGAGTTGCATTGACTTCCGCATCGCAAAACAGAATAAGCCCCCCGCTTTCAATTTAAAGTTAATAACCAACTCTTCATGTTTTCAAGATTCTACTGTATTTTCTAAAGCTTTTTGAACTTTTCGTTTACTATTCAGGGTAAAAGTTTTCCTTTCAAATGACTGAGGCAAATTAAAGTATTAAAAAAAATAAAACTTTTTGTCTTAACCTATTTAAAGTTATATTTTCCCACCAACTTTAAGTTAAAAGAACAAGTTAACAAAGTTTTAATTAACTCATAAAATAACAACAACAACAAGATGATGTCAAAAATGTCATTATTTTAACATCAACCTTTATGACATACAAATTTTAACAGAAAATAAGCGAAATAAAAAAGAAACTATAAAAGACAGGGAAAAAAGAAATTAAGTATGAATAGCGAAAAGATAAATTAAACAAAGAAGTAAGCAAATTTTAACTATTAAAATACAAAAGAAAATAATAATTTACATCAAAACAACAAAATATAAAAAAAAAGTTTTACAATTTCCTAATTTTAATTTAACATAAACAACAAACAGCACACCACCTTTTTAACCCAACTTCATATGACTGAATGTGTAAGTGTGGTTGTGTGAATACCTACAGTATTCTCAATTAGTTTTAATTCTTATTTAAGAAAATAAATATTGATGGTAGATACGTATCGTAAAAACATACGTAACACTTTAAAATGTTAGATATTTTCTAAGCTTCCAAAACATCTCTGGTGAGATTTTATTTTTCGCAATTTCAGGTTTCACTTAAATCAACACAAAAAAATGTTGAAGTGAAATAAAATAAAATACAAAAAAAACCCTTTTTGCTGCCCCATAAACTTAATGCATTTTTACAACAATCACACACACTCACTCTGCCAGTTTAACATCCAACACACTCGTGTAAAAACTTCAAAAGTCTATGTTGTTGGAGTGAATTAAAGTGAGCGTTTGTGTGTTTTTCGGTGATGAGCACCATAAATCTACCAAATATAAAAGAGAATCCAGCAAACTGTAACGAGAGAGAGTGTGTAACATTTAAAGGTAAAACGTGATTTGAAAAATATATAATTTCTACACTTTTGCTCAACATTTTTTTTATTTTAATTTTAACCGCCGACTTGGGCTTCCTCTCGACTTCAGCCACGACTTTTAGTTGCTGGTTTTTGGGCATGAAATATTTTGGACATTTGTTATGCTGAAAACAGATTCGCTAGTGAACGAAATAAAAAAAAAAAATAAAGAAACTCAATGTACACAGTACATTATTCAAAGATTTTATGGATATTAGATGTACGTACACGCTACCGTGGTCATTTCAATAGCCCTATTCACAGTATTGTGCAAATGGTCTTGCATTGTGTGGTATAGTTTCTATATTTTTACTCTATAAAGTTGTTTGTGTATACACCAACAAAATATACAGCAATGCAATTGCTACTCTTTTGTTAATATGCAACACTTAAAATCAATAGTCCAATCACTATCTTGTGCATTTTAGATTGCAAATTTATGCAATTGTTAATATTTTCTAACCATTGTGAATGACCTCTTTGTTTAAGTTTGCTCCACTCTTTGACAATCACGAAACTCACAGCTGCTTGATAAATATAATTATTTTTTTACTTTCTAAAAAATCTTTAAGGAACAATAATCTTTTGTCCACTTTTTATTTGGGCTTATCTGTTTCATTCGTTTTTTTTAGTTTTTTGATTTTCTTTTAAATTTTTTAATACTCTCCACCACGATTAGTAGTGAAGAGGGTATACTAAGTTTGTCATTCCGAAAATAAACTTTTTATTATTCATCTCAGACTCCATAAAGTATTATATTCTAGATCCTTGAGTAATTCTTAGCCGATTAAGCCATGTCCGTCTGTCTGTTCGTCTGTTAAAACAGGCTCACTTTCGAAAAACTCAATAGAAATTAACAAACATGGCGTCAAATTGCTTGTACTTATCCTAAGCAGTTTGGGATTGAAATCCAGCAAAATCGGTTCAGTAGGATCAGAGCTATGAATCAAAATGTGGAACCATCTCCTTAAAAAATTGATAATTTTGTTACAAAAACTAACATTAATGGTGGAAAAATGCAAAAATTCGTTTTATTCTACTGGAAATTATACTGTAAAATTTCGTAAAGATCGGTTCATAATTTACCCTAGGCCCCTTATAAACCCTACTCCCGGAAAACAACCGTAATAAATAATGCCATCAGAACAAAATTTAATACGTCACAGTTTTATATGGCTAGAAATCACACTAATAAATTTCGTGATGATCGGTCCATAATTTACCATAGGCCCCATATAAAGCCCACTCTGGTAAATTAATTAAATACGCCTAAAACCGTAGCAGATAAAGATATTGCGGTAAACTTTCCTCCAGCTTAGTCTGAGTTCATACGGCTCATGTCTTATTGACAAGATTGCTACTCTATAGGCGAGAGGGACGAGGGGAAAAGAAACGAGTACACAGATGCATGTACTGTCTTAACGTTTTGCTTTTTCATTCGTTGTTTAATTTTGTTATTGTTTTCAATATCAAAAAAGCACATGTCGTCAACATGACATGAATCATTTGAACGCCAATTCATGTTCAAAGAAGAAAAAGGAAGAATCTTGTCAATAAGACATGAGCCGTATGAACTCAGACTTAGTTTCATATGGCCAGAAAAATGTTATGCAATATTGTGATATACGGTCCATAATATACCTAAGATCCCATATTTAGCAGCCTTCTGAAATTTACTGTAAACGCTATAACTAATTTCACCGCTGTTTTTAAATTTATGTTTTTTTAATACCAAAAATCACTCTGCAGAATTTTGGGATGATTTGCTCATAGCTTACCATGGCTTCAATATGAATTCCCACCCTGAAAATCTATTACGAATCATGATATTTTACTCAAGCTAGTAAAAATTGCTAAAAAAAACCATAAAACATTCTGATTGTCGGTCAAGAATTAAGTATATGTCTAAACCGTAACCAACTTTAATGCAGATGTCTGTTTTTATAAAAATAAATTAATAAAAAAAAAATAGATATCATAAAGATATCACTCCTAAAACATTCGCAATGTCGGTGGAGGGTATGAAAGATTCGGCACAGCCGAATATAGCACTCTAACTTGTTTTTTTTTTTTTTTTTTTTTTGTTATTTTCAACAAAATAAACCAAGCCGATACACAATCATCGGTGGCGGCGACGAAAAAGCGGCTTTTTAAGCCGTGTTAACTTTTCAGAAAAAAGGGAGCGTTGGCGTGTATGTGTGAGAGGTAAGCGACGGCATTAAGACACCGATTGCAAACCGATCGACTTGGTTCACTGAATTTTACGTTTTTAATCAAAAACTATAATTGATGCGATTTCTGGAGAAGTTTGATGTATGAGGTCGTTCATTGATAGAAAATATTTCCGATGGCATAAATTTGTAATCTCATAAGCACAAGATTATGAATAAGGCTAATATTTTAATTGACAACGGAGCTATGTGATACTTAACTGACTATCGATAAAAAAAAAACATAATTTTTAACCTTTGAAAAAGTAAAAAATGGAAATTCTGGGCAAGAGCAACATTTTTATAAATTCCCATTTAAAAAAAAAAAACAAAGCTTTTGCCAGTTGTCGTCTGTTAATAGGCATGAGCAAATTTGACGTAATCTCAACTTCTTGTAAAATAATAATAAAAAAAAGAGCTGATCATATCCACAACACTCATAAAATTATTACAGTCACTGATTGTGGGTTATTAAATTCGTTTTATGTACTGTTAAAATTAAATAAAACAAGTAAGAGTGCTATATTCGGCTGTGCCGAATCTTATACCGATTTTTGCGAAGTGTTCAGAAAATATTTTCTACTAAATATTTCCGGTCTTTTGATATCTAAGGTGTAACCATCCGTCATATAACAGTGCAGAAATTCAGGTTTTTATGAAGTTTTTGATATTTTTTGTACGGGAGGTACCACGCCCACTTCTTCAATCCCGCCCACATTTTGTAGGATGGTGTGTAATGGCGACCTTAATGTGTGTACCTAATTTTGAAACTTTAGCTATTGCCGTTTCCGAGATATACAGCAAAAAGTAATAAAAATACAACAACCACAAGGGATTTTTGGAAAAAATTAGAGGTAGTCGTGGTTTTTTGCTCATAACGCAGCCATTTTTTAACCGATTTGACAGATTTATATACCGACGTGTTAAAGAAGAAATTTACCATTTACTTGAGTTATAAAGTTTGGACTCGGGAAGATCTATGATTCCCGAAAGTGGTTATTTTGGTCATAACTTTTTTGTATCTGTACCGATTTTCCCGAGTTTTTCATAAAAAATGTTCTACTAAAGATTTCCGATATTTTGGTATATAAGTCATATCCATAGGACATATGGCAGCACTAAAATTTAGGTTTTTATACAATATTTAATTTTTTTTGTACGGGAGGTACCACGCCCACTTCTGCAATCCCGCCCACATTTTGCAGGATGGTGTGTATTGGCAACCTCAATGTGTGTACCTAATTTGGAAACTTTGGCAATTGCCGTTCCCCAGATATACAGCAAATAGTAATAAAAATATAACAACAACAAGGGATTTTTGGAAAAAATTAGAGGCAGTCGTGGTTTTTTGGTCATATCTCAGCAATTTGTGGACGGATCTTGCTGAATTTCAATAGCACGAAATGGTGGACTATATGTGACATAAATGTGAAACAACCTAGCAGCTATCATGTCTGGAGTCTCCGGAAAACACATATCAAACGTAAGACGGACAGACGGACGAACGGACAGACGGACGGATATGGTTAAATCAAGTTCTCTCCTCATAAGGACCCAGAATATTTATACTTTATAGGGTCTTAGATGAATATTGTAGAAATTACAAACGGAATGACAAACTTATATATACCCTTTTCCACCTGAGGTGAAGGGTATAAATATAGTTATTTCACTAATAATTTTATTTTTTAACATTTATGTTTGTTATTCAAAAAACAAACTTCCAAAAAATAATGTTTTTCCGCATTTATTTTGTTATGTGGTTTTATTTTTGTCAGTTAAAAAAATATGGGCATTTCCCCAGAATGGTCTACCAGGACGAAAAAATAAAATGTTGATTATCATCGTCTTTAATTGTTACTTATTAGAAAAAAGGCTATGTTCTTATAAAAGAATGGTTTCCTAGCATATCTGAGCTGTTTTACTTGAGGAAATTGGTCTGGAAACTGGAAAATTTTATAATTTCCTGTATTTTCTACTTCTAAAGACATTTTTATATACTTATTTTACATGCAAAAAATATGTTATGTTTACACTCTTTCTTCATAATCTCTCCATTACAGTCAATTGTAAAAGGAGTATTAAGTTTTTTTTGTTTAGGAAATTTGAAGACATTTATGGTAAAATGCATGGTGGTAGTAATAAAAAAAACACATGGAAAAATCGTACGTTGGCGATCCGTACGTTCGCGACTGGTACATAAGCCAATTAAACAAAAACCAAGAGAGATATTTTATTTTGTAAATACTGGATGGAGACCTACATTAATACACTTTTAAAATAAATTAAACACTTTTGAAAATTCCGTTTCATTACGCAGATTTTTACATTTCACTACTGTCAGCCGAAGTTGACTTCTATTTTGAGTACGTTCGTGACCACACGTTTATAACTCTTATTATGAAAACTTAAACACGATGAAATCCAACTTTTGTACTAAACATAGAGCTACCCAAATGCTATCGAATCGCAAAAAAAATGCTAGGAGAAGTTTTGTTTTTCTATATTATTTGTAGATGAAAAGCGTACGAACGTACGTTCGTGACCCCAGGAAATGCCCATATATTTTTTAAAAGTAAAAACTATCCAATTTTAACGAATGTGCTGTTCAATAAATAAAAAATTTTGAAATTAATGCAAAAATCATTTGTTTTAAATGAAATGTAAATGATCCGTTTTCCAAATGAATTTTAAATTGTTTAAGATGAAATTTCGCTTGAATTTAACTACATATTATTTTGAGTGTAGCAATCAGCTGGGGGTATAAACATGTCAGATAAGAATCTAATGCACAACTCCTTTAAAATACCCTGGCATTGTGTTTGAAATCATGTTCTCTAAAAGACAGTAAGGTTAATATTTATCCGGTTAATACTGACTGTGATATTCGATCTTCATTATCAGGGATCGGCTTAAAGCTTTTTACCCTCATTTCATTCTACTGGTTAACCGGATGATCACTGATTGCCGTAGTATATACAGTATAATGAACTCAAACCCCTTTAGTCATTTTGGGCCACCCTGTAGAAACTGCTGAGCCTATCAAAAGTCTATTCTTCAGATTCTAAATTTTTGTGTCCCATATAAGTTTTTGAAATGATGACAAATCAATTACCGGAGGGCGAAATCAGTGGACGAGTTTTAAACCAAAATGTAATTTTCTTCACAGTAGTAGAAAGAGAAAAATAAATTACCTTTAACAAAATTTTCAAAAGCTTAAAAAAGTGAAAAAAATCTTATTAATAATAAATTTTGTATTCCCGAAAATAACTTTGCATGTGCCCGTGTAAAAAACTAAATTGGAAATTTGTTTTTTTTTTATGTTGTTTTCCTACGAAAACAGTTAAATGAAGCAATTTGTTTTTAAATTTTGTTATTTCTTTTTACCCACTTACAACTACAATTCGAGTCGGAAAGAACCCAAACAATTATAGGGAAATGAAAGAAACTCGCTGTTTATTGTTGTTGTTTTGTTTAAGCTCTGATATTGTTACAAGTAAGACTTTGAGTTTTTATAATTGTTATTCGCCTTAGGGTTTTATTTGTATAATATTTTTGGCTTTTCTTAATTCTTTAGAAAAGGTTTCCTGAAGAGCTGGCCTAAGCAACCAGTGAAATGCGCATATAAGCTAGCTTTCCCTCAACAATAAATTTCAGTGTATTTATCAAATATGAAAATTGGGAATTTAGCACGTCATACGAAAATCGTATTAATAATAATTCAAAGTTCTTAAAAAAAATCGAGCAATATTAAAAGGTTCTGAAAGTTATGCAGCACAATTATTGATCAAAATTCCCCGGAAGTCAAATAGGAAAAGATGCAGAATAAAGGAAAATTAATTTAAAATAGGAAAAGAGGGAGAATGAAAATTATATTCATAACTAGATTAATGGTTACAGTTAAAAACAACTTGCAACCCGTTCGATAAAACAAAAATATTTATAATTCAAAGAGTAGCGCACGTTCTTCCATGTATTGTTGTTTTGTTTGTCGTTGTTGTATTTTTGATTGTAAGTAGTTTATGGTTGGCGCTGCAACACAAAGCAATTGCGATAAATTTTGACTTATAAAAACGTCAATTAAGTGTTGGGTGAGAGATACAATTATATTGTTTGTTGTTTTTGTACTTCAGTACTCTCACCCATAAACAACATGGTACAAACGTTTTACGAGACCGAAATCGACCATATAGAAAACGTGTATGGACAACTCGTTTCACGCACACACACTGACTCACTCACTAGCCGCAACGTGTTCAATGTCGTGCGCTACGCGATATTCCGTACTGCGAGTATAATTTTGTTTTACTTTTTTTGGACAGACATACACACAGCCACTAGAGCAGATAGACAGACACACTCGCATGAATTTTGTTATTGTTGACTTTCGGTTAAACACACGCACGCACTCACGCACACGTACACAAAAATTTATTTAAACGACGTCGTTTAAATAAATTTTTTTGTACAATACGATAATAAGTTTGTATTTGTATCTATAGACGACGTTTACACCGGCTTTTGTGGCCTCTTCTTGGGTTGCTTAATTCAACTTGTACCCGCACACAATAAATAGTGCGGATAAAGAGCAAAAGAAAAACAAAACAACAAAAAACACAAACCGCGAGTCAGTCAAAACAGTGGCAAGAAAATCCACTTTGTACAAATGCCGACCGACCAGAAACAACAGCAACAACTAAAACAGAATATAAACGGACTGAACAAATGGACGGCCAACCATTCTGTTGTAGCAGTATTTGTATCTGTATCTTTCAGCTCGAGGTAGTGAATTTGTGCGGCAGGCTGGTTGAATGAATGAATGGCAGGCAGACAAGTCAAGTGTATTTTGTTTTGTTAGTTACATTTCGTTCGCTTCGTTTTAGTTTGTTTTGTTTTTATCGTAATTTTCTTTAATGAATATTTTACATAAATATCTTTTTACATTTTACATACACGTTTAGATTTTGCATCCCTTTAAATTTTTGTTTATTTTTTTTTCATTTGAAATTTTCCAGTACCGAAGTCAGTTACAATTTACTGAATACACATTTAATCAGTAGAGAGTTTTTCCATTTTCCTTTTTCGCTTTGCAACTTTATGTGTTCTCTTGCAATCTCTATTGCATGTAATACTTGTTAATTTATTTTTTTTTTACATTCAAAAAAACACCTCAAAGGTTCATCTCTTTTTTTGTTCCGAGTTTAATGTTTTGTGGATGTCGACTACGGCAGCCACCGAAATTCAACTGAATTGGACGAAACTTAAAGTTTGCCAAAAAAGCGATTTTTAGTCACATAAATATACACACGCTACATGCATCACACTCCGAACAATACCATCGACACAACCTCTATTTTTATTTTACACATACACTTACACAAAACCTATCCATCCATCCATCCATCGAAACAGTTTCTGTGTATCTATTGTAGATTTTTGTATCTATCTGTATTTACGTTTTTTTTTTCTATATGGCAAACTAAACAATACGCGCGCGATTTTTCCTCTAAATTGAGTACTTGCTCCCTCAATTATTGTATTGAAGCAATAAGAGATACCAGAGTTTATGTAGAAAAGAGAATGTTATAAAAACATATTTGAAAAGTAGAAAAGAGAGACAGACAATCCGAGAGATACATAAAATATATAATTCGTGAATGCCAGAAAACTTTCTTCTCTATAAAAGGTTCGACGCACGATGTACTTAATGTGGAGTATTAAGAGTTGCCGGTTATTTGGAGAACTATTGTAATGATTGTAATCATATCTCAGACAAATACCTAAAATACCAGGCCAGTTTGTTACTAAACTTTTGGCTGCTGAAATCCGAACCGAATATATTAGATATCAAAGTTAAATTATTTTTATTATGGTACATAGTTATAAAACATTTTCAATATTTCTGGTAAGTCGCCCAATATATAAACAAAGTTTAATACAGAAAAAAATTAAGACCAGCCGAACAAACAAAAAAAAAATTGGTCCTTCTTGTATTAACAATAACTAAGTTAAAACTTCTTTATGATTTCTTTTAGAGTTCAGTAATCTTCTAAATACCAAAAACCATAAATTTTGGTGTTTCATTTAAATATTCAATAAACCCAATTACAAATTTTAATATACACAAAATAATCCCGTTCTAGCGGGAATTTAAAGCATAAATTAATAATAAAATAAATTGGTGAAATCGGCCATTCAACAGCACAGAAAACTCAACTGAAGTAATTTACCTCAATACAAGGTGTTTTTTTAAAGCTATTTTTAATATAAACTAAACTGGCTTTATTGGATAAATAATTTAATGCTATTAATGTTGAAATATGATTTGTGCCATGTGGATTGTATTTTTTACAATTAGGTTAAATCCTACAATCTTGGTGACAAATTACCAGGAACCTCGTATGAGATTTGTCGATTATCAAAAGTTTATTTTAAGTAAATTAATTGTGGCTCCGTCCTGAAGGAGCCAAATGTCAGCAAGATTAAGGCCAGCTTATTGAGGAACGAACAAGTTAGAAAGCATGTCTCTAAACCGCTCAGCGGTGTGAAGATAAAACTCACCAAACATCGAATTTTCAGAGATGTGATGGCAAATGGTACAAAAGCTTGAGAGTAATCATCGCTCCAAATGCTGCAATTCTGTTTATTGGCAAAGCCGCTTAACCAAAAGTGCTCTTTATCACTGAACAACATGTTAAAATATAACTTTCAAAATATATTCAAACAATTTGCAAACGTTGCTTTGGTGTGAGTTTTTCAAGAAATTCCCAAGTCAAAAATTCTCAAAACAACGAAAAACTGTCAAATAAGCTGTTTCAAAAGACAGTGCTGCCACTTTTGAATTATTCACCTCTTAAAAAAGCACCGGATAACAGTTTTCAAGCTCCTTCATTATATCATCGTTGAAAGCAAGTACTCCCTGATAAATTCGAGCATTACTTTTTCATATGTATGCTGACCAACTGTTGTTATTTTATACGGAAGAATTCATGATTCCGATAGCGGTTAAAGCCATACGCTTTAAGATTAAAAAAAGCACAAACACCACAATAAAGTTGTCAGTCTTAGGTTAGCCACATAAGGACAATGTGTAGTTCACTGAAATGCTGTAATCTCTTAATTCCTTTGAACTTTGAAATTCAGAATACCATTGATTTGATAAATTTTTTCTAAAAGGAAAACTTTTGAGGTTCGAACTCTTTCTTTGCTCAAAATGTTACGGCAAAATTTTTCTTGACGACCTTAGAAGACAACAAAACCGTTATAAAACACCTTCTTAGATTCTTAGAGTCTATGTTTTGAAGTCTGTACTGTTAATGGGTCTAGTGATCAAGTATTACAAACCTAAAAAGAATTAAACGCAATGTTCTAGCAGGATCACTGTAAGTAGGCAAAATATTCGGTTTAACATTGTACATGCATTTGTATATGGGCATTTCCACGGAAAATGTTTATTTTTGTCAAGTTTCGCCACCAAAAAATTCTCTCATTATCGTTCTCATAAGAGCCCCACTAACTATTGACTTGTCGGTCGACAGGTTTTACGTTTTTAACAATTCCACAAATGAAACGCTAGTTTGAATATAAAAATTGCCAAAAATGTAAATTAAGCCATTAAAATACAACTTGCGCTACAAACAAATCAGTAAACAAAAATAGGATTTTGTGAAAAATATTTTATAAAAATATGTATATAATTTTATAAGTGATGTTGTTTTAAAAAATTATAATTACAAAAAATATTTAGTGTTGGTGTGTAACACAAATTTTGTTTAATATTCACACAAAATGCCTGTATCGACAACCACAACACAAGTGACTGATTTTGACATTTGTAGTCGCATAATATTTCTTAGTGGGCGCAAATTTGTATGAAAAATGTTGTGTTATCGTTCGCTTGCATTGTCGATAGATTTGTCGTGCTGAAAATTGCTAGTGGGGCTAATCAGCTGTTTGCCGTTGTAAATTCAAACGAACAGTAGCGGTTGGCATCGTGGGTCAGGCTGTAAATGTAATTCTAGTTGCGCTTTTTACCAAAATGCAGTAAAGTAACTAAATGCGTGTTGGTGTAATGTGACAAAAAATGGAATTTTCTGTGGAAATGCCCATACAGTGTTTTTTGCAGTTCACCATATTTGAACACAGTAATTTTTACTTACTTGCACAATCTCCTTCGCACGATTTTTGTGCAGATAAAACAAAAATGCTGTTATCTTTTATATTAAATGTATTAAGGCAGATAATGTGCAGGTACAAATTGTGAATTCCTGCATAACAGTGCTGCTAAAGTAAAGGGTTTAAAAGAAGAATTAGTTAATACATTGATATTTTATTTAAATTTTATAATAAATTTGAATTTATGTGAAAAAGTAGAAACCATATTTTTAATGTTTTATATGAAAATATATTAAAGCTCCCTAAAAATATGATAAATATGCGCAGGTATATAAAATGCACGTAAACAAGGATTTTGAAGAATAATTACAGAAAGTATGTATTTTGGGCAGTTAAGTCAAAGTGCAGCAACTTTTAGTTTTTGTGCAGGAATCGAAAGTGCATTGAAAATTAAGGAATTTGAATGGGATTTTAAAGAATATTGACACAAATTATTCAATTTGTGCAGTTAAGTCAAAAGTGCACTTAAACAAAAGGCAGTTCAGTCAAAACTACTGTATTAAAAAGTATTTATTTTATGTATGTGGGTTCCCAATCCAAAATGCCGGTTATAGCAAGCTTTTCAATGTCCAGAAATTGAATTTATCTGGTAACTCTGTAAATATTTAAAGTTTAAATTCCAATACGACTTGCCAAGCTACAACGAAATAGTCAAACACTAATACACCATCAAACACTTATGTCACGTGTCTCTGTAATACGAGTACAAGTCTTCTAACTCGACTCTCATTTGAAACAATAAAAAGAAGAGGACGATGACGACAACGAAAATAGAAACAGAAAATAGAAAACAAAAACAACCACCCCAATCCTCCATTGTAAACAAGGCGAAAAACACTATTTTAACTCTCGCAATAGAAATAGAAATAAAAACAAAGTGAAATTTTTGATAATTTGCTGCTCTCACTTTTCGTTTTTGTTGTTTTTCGAAACAAAATAACCACAAATAGAAGTAAAAAATGAATACTTTAAATATATTTTAACTTTTTCAGCAATATTGGAATGAATTTAATTTTTTCTTTAATTTTCACTGTGACAAGATTAGTTAAATTTGAGAATGTAAATTTTATATTAAAGCTTAAAATAGTTCTCTGGTAACATATTTGAACTTTTTACCGGCTTTTGGGTTAAATTTAACGTGAATGTTGGGTGTTTGTTTTGGAATTTGATTATACGAACTTTTTGATTTATTGATTTTTAACAAAATTCCATTCTTTATTGTTGTTGATTTTGTTTCTCAAAGCTTTTGTTTTTTGTATTATATATTTAGGTATGTGTTATTTATTTCAAATTTGTATATTTGCTCACTTTACTCTTTTCGATGTCACAGAAAAAGTACGCAAAAAATCGATCGGAGAACCACTATTTTAGTTTGAAACAACAAAACAACTGAGATTTTTGTCAAGTGACAAAAATAACCGAACGCTAAAAATGCCGACCATCGACCGTACTTTAGCAGCACTAGTAAAAGACTAACGGACAATTTGTGCTTTTTCGTCAGTATGCCTCAATTCTTATAAGACTCTTTTGCTCTTTGTGTAATTTTACTGTCTTTGTTTCATTTGCTCTGTAACGTTAACGAGTCTCACCTTCTCTTTCACTCGTATTTCGTTAATTTACGTTTTCTTTAAAATAACGGTTGGACATTTTACTCTTGCAAAGAGCGTATTGTGGGCAAAATCAAACATGCACACACGGGCGCACACACCCATGCTCATAAACACTGCCATACACACAAACACAACCACAGTTTGTAGTAAACGAACAAAAGTAATAAAAGTGGTGCCTCCCGCCATATCTTAAGCTACTAAGCCTACCCCTTGACATAAATCTAAAGTATGATTGGCTGTTTACACACATGCCTTTAACAATCGTGTGTCGACGAAGTCGAAACGAATCAACACGAAATCATTTAGTGCGGTTGTTCTTGTTGTTTTTTAGCTTCTTCAGGGTGTTGTCAGTCAGCCGTCGTCATTTAGTATAGGTACTTTCCATTTAGTTCGTGTGTTTGTTGGTTTGTTTTAAAAGAACGACGAAGTTGCGTGTTTGTTTTTCGTATTTTGTTTTCTTTTGTTATCTTTCGTTTGATTTTTCTGTTTTTTTCTTTTGATACTGAGTGTCAGAGAGAGAGGTGTGGTGTTTATTCAAAACACAATGTTCATACGTACCAGTGTCTGGCTGGTTAGACTTGTTTTAAGTTTTCAGTGTGTTTTGTTTTGGTTTGCATTGTTTTAGCTTATATGCCTGATTGTTTAATTTGTTAATCATAAAAGGCCTTTAAAAATTTACTTCATACAAATGAGGCACCCGCCCGTCGTAATAGCAGCCCCTTTTTTGATCTATTGTTGGATAGAATTTTAAGTAAAACATTTAATAAGAGTAATCAGTCTTTTAAGCACACTCCTCTTCTCTTAACATTTGACTAATTTAATCGGTAGCTCTCAACTCTATTCCACTTGCTCTCTCCCATTCGCTCTCAAATTTTCTGAAAAATTATAGTGTATTGAATTGAAAAGCAAATTTGTGTTTTTGTTTATTGAAATTCATCGGACGCCTTTTCAGAATTTGCATTTTCTATAACGTAAATAAATGTTGGACGTCGTCTGTTGTCTGGTATTGGCCTTGGCGTTAATTAAAAATATCAATTTTTATTGCTGCTGCTGTTGTTTTTTCTCTTTTTTGCTTTAAAGCTTGTATGCCTAGTTGTTTAGCAGTTTCGCTCACCAGCAGACTGTTAAGATTTTTTTTTAGCTCGTGCCAACGCATACACAAACATTTCTACATTTCGACTTATTATAGTTTTGATTAATGGATCAATGAATGGTCTAATGAATAAATGAGTGTCCAACTTAGTTGATTCATTCACAAGTTTGTCCATACGTCTATCTTATAATGTTTTTTTTTTTTTTTTTTTGCTAGACTTGTTCCATTGGAGACATTAATTGAAAAGGTGCGGTCCTTGTCTAAATCATGCACTATTATCGCTGGTTGTTTTTTCTGAATATTTTGCTTATAATTAAAAAAAATTTATATTGAAATAAAATTGTGATCTGAATATTAAAATATGTACATAATTTTTTAGGTATGCATATTTTTTTTTTTTTTTTTTTTTGCAGCACGTGGATATAGAATTACACTTTAAGTTAATTCGAAATATGTTCGCATTTGTGACAATACAAAATCTAATTTAAACAAATTGGCTTGAAAAACAAGTACATACCTGCGTTGTATTAAAATAAATACTTTTAAGTTCATTATCTATATGTCTGGTTATTGCTTATCGTAACGATAGCATGAGTGTTAAAACAATTTTCGTTAGAAAACTGTCAGCAAGTAAAATATAGGAGCAAGTAGAACGCTTTCGTTTCAAAATGTTAAAAGCTAAAATCAACGGTTCTATTTAAATAAAACTTTACTAACTACACAGAAAAAATTATTGGCAGTTTTTTTTCAATTAATAGTGATTTTGGAATTTTAAAATAAATTTGATTACGTTCTTAATTGATTGAATTAAAAAAAAATATTTTTTTTTCAATTAAAATTTTACTTGATTTTAAGCTTAATTTTAATTATAAGTTTAATTGAATCAATTAACTCGGTTGTTTAAATTGAACACTTTGTTGCTTTCTCCTTGTTGCTTTCCTCCCTCATCAAGTGCAACCAACATCTTTATAAATTTTTTGTCTTTGCCCTTACATGTACCTACAAACACACATGTTTTTGTCATCAAAAAGAACAGTAAGCGTCGCGTGCAAAAAAAACTATCAACAAGTAAAAAATGAACTGAAATTTGTTATAGACGAATCACAATTATGACCACCAACAATGTCAATAATGAGCCTACATACATATGTATGTATATTATGCGTAAAATAAAAAATCGCCTTGTGGCTGACCACAGTGTTGACGGTGGTTATGGTCGCAATCGAAATTTGGTGTTTATTTTCTTTGTTTGTTAATTCTTGAACTATTTTTGGCGTCATTTCATATTGTGCGTTTAAAGTGAATAGGTGAAAAAAGTACAGCCAAATTACACAACAAAAACAGTTTTTTGTTTTCAGTCTTGAATACCCTGAAGAATCAGAGTTATTCTACAATTTTATACAAAGTTGTATGTATGAAATTCCTTTGTCAAAAAAATATTTCAAAATTTGTACAATTAAGCATGAGGTATTACAATTAAACAATTAAAACAAGTTATTTTTAAACCATATTTAAATAAAACATATATTTTAAATATTATTATTTTGCTTCATTTAACCATCAACTGAATTGATTTAACAAACTTATTCAATTAACAATTTGTTTGATTGAATAATATGCGTAATTGAATTTAGAGTGTATTTCAAATACACTGTTTAATTTATTCAATTAAAAATTTAATCGATTTAATGCAAAAATTCAATCACTATTTTAATCAATACAATTATTAAAATAATTAATTTTCTGTATTGTAATCAATTACGTTAGTAATTCATTCAATTAAAATATTGATTTATTTTTAATTAATTTGTTAATTCATTCAATTAAAATATTGTTTAATATTAATAATTTTTTCAATTATCTTTGTAATTAAAATGTAAAAACTTTTTAATTGGAAAAAAATCCTTGTTTTGCAATTTTTGCAAATTTGAGTAATTGGTATAATCATTTCGGTGATAGGTGCAAAATTAAACAATTTTTTGCTTGTTTCAATTATTTTGGTGATCAAACCCGTTTTTTACTTCTGTGTACATATTATAATTGGCTAAATATTCGGGTGTAGTCTTTGAATTTTAAAAAAATTAAATTTCTGACAATTTTCTACATTTGCCAAAGCACTCAACATATGTATATTCTTTCCCCCAGATTAAAAAAAAAAAAATATTGATTTATTAGTGGTTTATTAAACGAATTTCCTATGGAAATCTGTTTAATAAACCTGTTATTAACCTGAAATATTTTTTATGAATAAGGGCATTTATAATTAAAAATAATTACATAGGTAGATCTCTTAGCTTAGGGAAACAAAGTTTAATAAATTGACTGACATCAGTGGAATACAGTTTCTTAATTGTCCAACGTACACATCTTAGAAATAACTAGTGTTTGCCTAGTGGTCGAAAGTCGAACATAATTATTTATGCAAATATAAAAAGTCATACATAAGTACATACATACATAAGTATATGAATTTATATGTTTCGAGCATTTGTTTTTCCCCTCGTAGTGTATCGTCCTTCTGTTTATATGTTATCTTCCACCCAAGTCCGTAAATGTTTAATTTAATTTTGTAAATTCAATAACATAAAACATAATCTGAAAGTACCAATTGAAAAACAAAAAAGTACCAAAAACTATAATTTTATAGATTCTCAATCTCTCTGGACTCCGCATATAAAATGTTATGTTTCTAGATCCAAAACTAACGCAATCTCAAAAAGTACCAGTTGAAGAACCACAAAGTACCAAACAGTTTCCTATTTTTTTAATGTTCCTAGGTACAATATTAACGAATATTCAAAAAGTACCATTGGATGAACAAAAATGTACCAAAAAGATCGCTCTTACAGATTCAGATTCACTCAGGAGCTTGCGTGTTTAATTTTATGTTTCTACGTCACAATATTAACGAAAGATCAAAAAGTTCCAGTTTATAACCAAATCAAAAAGAGTAAGTAAGAGGGAGTAAGAGGTAAGAGTAAGAGGGAACTTACATATTTAAACCCACTCAGAACTTTCAATGTTTAATTATATGTTTCTTGGTTCAATATTAACGAAAATTCAAAAAGTACCAGTTGAAAAACAAAATAGTACCAACAATTTTCATCCCCATTCGTTTAGGGCCATGCACCTATAATTTTATGTTTCTTAGTTCAATATTATAGAAAATTCAAAAATTACCAACACGGAAAAAGTAAAGGGAAAAAATCCAATTTCCCGTTTTTCCCCTTTTTGAGACAGTTTTTGCGCCCCGTCAATACTGTTCCACTACAGACCATAATTTAGTACGTATGTAAATGTAAATGAATGGAGTTAAATCGTTTTGTAAAAAATTACCAAAAATAGGTAAAATTGTCACCCCATAAACGTTCGAATTTCGCAAAAGTACCACATTTATATTTGTATTCTTTAGATAAGTTACGAATTTGGTACAATCTTTATTTCTATGTTTATTGATTAGATAGGGTGACAAAGAAGTTCGAAAATAAAGGTTATACTACCCAAAAGGCCGAATTTCAAAAAGGTACCAGACACTTCGTCAACTTATTATTGGTTTGGTGCATCTGCCAAAAAGTCGTAGTGAAGAAAAACAACAATGAAGGTCTACATGAAGTTTTCTGAAAATATACCCGATAGATGTTTTTGTATTTTCACTACTGCTTCTGGCATATGTTTTGAAGAAAAATGAACATTTTTTTGAACGTTCATTAACGAACATAGAAGTTAATAGTATTTTATTGAAAGTAAAACGATTATTTTGTGCCGCAAGCGCCACTTTTCTATAATTTATTTTAAAAAAAGTAGCTTTCTGTGCTTCATACGGATACTTACAGCTGTATATGGATTTGTTGACATTTTATTTGGCTTTTACTTTAGCGAAGCATGCGTGAAATTTGTTTTCTTGTTGTAATTTTGTTTTGATTTCGCTTTAACTACTTTTTGATTTCGTTGTTTTTGATTTCGCTTTAACTAAATCCTTTTTTTTTACGGCAATTAAGCAAAGCAAGAGTTACATTTATGTTGTGCGTTTTTGGGAGTAGCATTTGTATGGGGCCTATGGTCAATAATTATTGATAAAAATAAAAATTACAGCGTTTTTCGTGTTCAGGAGGTCCCAATTAACTTATCAAGGCATGTGGCGTTCTAGGTATTTTTCCAAATTAGAAATTTGTAAAGAAGTGTAATGGACCGATTCCAAAAAAATTTGGTAAGATATTTTAGATTGCAATCAAGTAGTTTTGAAATAAATTTCATCTAAATACCAACATAATAATGTGGTTTATGAGCACAAAGACTCTATTCCGGAAAGAAGTTTGTGTGGGGCTTTTTCACTTGGCTTGGTCAGTGTGAAATGTTCACTAGGCTAGGTCCTTGTAATATTTTAACTTGGCTTGTTCCTTGTGATAATAAGAACCTTTTTACCAAGTATCATCAAATTATCTCTTGAGCCGTGTAATTTGCGCACAAGGTTTATATGGGAAGCCAGCCAGCCAGACGGACGGACAGCGTTAGATCCACTCAGAAAGTGATTCTGAGTAGAACGGTGTACTTAAAGGTGGGTTTTAAGGTGTTGCAAACATCAGCACAAACGCATAATACCATCTGCAATATTGTGGTGTGGGTATAAAAATATAAAAAAAGTTTTCCGTTTCCTTCTTATTCCATCGTTTGAAGTTTGATATCAAACTTCTGTGTGTGCTGGGTACATTCGTTTAAGCTTTCGAAATATTTCCACATTAAATATTGAAATATTAAAAAAACAAACCACTTTGTTAAAGAAAAAAACTTCTCCTCCCTTTAAAGTTTTTTTTTTTTAATTTCTTTGCAAATTGTTTCATTTCCAATGAGGAATTTAAAATTAAGTGGCTGTTAAAAGAATTGCACACCAACAAAAAAGTGTTGTTTTTTTTATTTGTTTGTTAATTTATTGCCATTTTTTCAAGGGACCCCTCCTTAAAACGCGCACAGCCAGACAAACGACAAAACAACCAGCAAACAAAAAACTCTGTCAGTCCGTTGTTTCCCGTTCATACCAAATTCATTAAGTTCAGTCATTTTGCTAATGAGGGTGAGTTGTTGTTGCCGTCGTTGCTGTTGTTGCCTTTGGATTATTTTTTTTTTTTTTTTTTTTTTTGTATAGAGAATGGCGTCAACAGAAAATGCCTCAACTTTATTATTCAATTATCCCTTAACGGGCTTTTTTTCTTCTTTAAACTTTTTTGTGCTTTTTTCAGTGCTTTCCTTAAATTTTTCGCAAATTTGTTTAAGTGTCATTAATGAAGCAATTTAAACACCCGGTTTTTTATTAAAAACAATTTTTTTGTTTCACAAAATTTATTGCTGCAGTTGCAAGTTGTTTTTCATTTCGAATTTATTTGTGCACAGTTGTTGCTGCTGTTGTTGTTTTTAAGTATTTTTTTTTTCAAACTAATTAGATTTTCATCTTGTATTTTGTTGCTCAAGTTTGCAGAGAGTGTTGTCTGTCGTCTGTGCGCGCGAGTGTATTTGTGTATGTGCGTGTGTGTATCTGTGTTTATATTGCGCTGATTAATAAGTGTGCTGTAGAACTTTTTCTATAATTTATGCAAAATTTTTTATTTACGAGAACATTCGTGAGTGTAAAAAATTGGCAAATAGAAGATTTAAATCACAAAAAATAGACATAAATAAATTTTAAACTAAATTCAATTTTTTCTTCTAGCGCCTGTTTCACAATTTCGAATGTTAACGATCGCATAAGTGTTCATATGGAAAATATTAAAAGTGTTTGTTCCAAACAAAATTGTGTTCGGACAAAAATCTTGTGTGTAATAAATGCGCTTTTAAAGTTCGAAATTCTTAAGTAGGCTGCTAAAGTAAATATAATTTTTGCTGAAAAGATTCGAAACTGATATTTTCGGGGCAATGACATGTGCAAAACGTCGCGTTTCTTCTTAAACCACGTAAGCGCCAACTAATTTTTAAAAAAAACAAAAAAAAAAAAACATTATAACTTTTTAAATATGGTTTTACAATGCACAAATTAAATCAAATTTTGAATTTACTTTTATTTTTTCAAAATTTTTTATTTTTCGAAATTATTCTATGAGCTAAATTTCAGTTATGTATTTTATAAAGCTTTTTTGTACCAGATTATTATGTGTATCTTCTTGTTACATTTTACCTTTTTACCTTAACTAACTAACCTTTGGGTAACAATGAAGTATATACGAAGTATATGGCCTTCGTCAGCATTCTTTGTAACACACTGGATAGTGATACTTTATAAATTGAATGTATTTTACTCAACAATTTTAACAAATAGAAAAATGTTGAATTTAATAAAGTAACTTATGAAAAGAAATAATTCCCAGTTTCTATTTTTTTTTTTTCTTTTTTTTTAAATTAAATTAATTTCTATGTATATCTTTTAGATTATAACTCTTAAGTTAAAAAAAATATGGCCCTAATTGTGTAAAGCTTAAATAAACGCCAAAAATTTTCATTGAAAGCACCAACAAAGTCAAAAAGGTTTCTTAATTTTTGTATTGCTTTCTACAGAAATTAACATGTTCAACGCCATAAGATATGCAGCGTTTAAGATTTAAAAATTGAATAAAAATTTCTGTAGAGAGCAACAACAAAATAACAAAATATTTTTGACTTTGTTTTTGCTTTCAGTGCTATTTTTGGTGTTCCGTTTTACACAATAAGGGCCTCCTTGTATTATGCATCGCACCGTGAAAATTTGCGATTTCGAAAAATTTCATGTATTTTACGATCTTATAGGGCCTACTGTTGGGAGCGTTGATAGAGATAAAGCTTTGCTTCTTAAATGTTGGTTATATAAGAGTAGTTGATTTCGATCTGAGAAATTAACCCCCTATTAACACGCGTTAACCTCTTGGTGTCCGTAAACGAATTTTGGGCCAGAAGGTTTTTTGTTTAGATATCGAGGTAGAGCTTTGTCATCCAAAGGTTGAATTTTATTAAAATAATGGGTGCTCAAGGAACATCACCGGAAAAATAATTAGATTTGTAGCACGAATGAAAAATTATTTAATTTCAATACAGTATTCCACGGTTAATTACCTGGCCAAAAATGCCAATACTTTTGGGTAATTATGCGGGGAAAGCATTTAAACGAATACGCTTAACTACCTTGTTGAGGTAATTATAAGAATACGTTTAACTACCTCTTTGAGGTAATTAAGCGAATACGTTTATATACCTCGGTGAGGCAAATAAACGTTTCTATTTACAAGATATCTCAACTTTGATGTATGAAAAAAAGTTAAGACATAGAAATTTTAAAATGTATCAATGGGATTTGTTGTCTTAAATTGTATCTGTAATGCTTTTTGAGATGTCCTGTCTTATCCTACTAACAAAACTTATGATCAGAGAAACATTAAATATGCAATTGAATGGTTTTTCTTGTGCGACCAATGAAGGCAGAAACAATATATTTGTCCATTTTAGAGCTTTTTATGAATTTTGGTATCGATTTGTTTGTGGATAATTTACATATTAAAGCTATTGCTGTATTTTTATTGCGCGCATATTTCACGTTTTTGACGCATATTTTTTATGCATGTTAAGCAACAGTGACAGACAGTATGGTTTTCGTGGTAGCCGATCTACAGGAGACCTGTTAGCGTTTCTTTCAGAACGTTGGAGTCGGTCCATTCACCGCTTTGGTGAATGCAAAGTGGTTGCTCTGGATATTTCCAAGGCGTTTGATCGGGTGTGGCATGGTGCGCTTGTGTCAAAGCTTATTGCTTTTGGTGTCGGTAATGATTTCTCTCGATTTATATCGAGTTTCCTCAGTGATCGCACTATACGTGTTGTTATAGATGGGATTGCATCCAACGAGTTTCAGGTAAATTCAGGGGTACCGCAAGGTTCTGTCCTTTCTCCTACGCTATTTCTTATATTTCTTAATGACCTTCTTGGTCATACTTCAAATCCAATCTACTCTTTTGCAGATGACAGCAACATTTGTCATTCATATTCCTTCGATCATAGGCCAAGCCTTGTTGAGATTGGGGGCAAAAGGCAAAATATGAATGACACTCTTAATCAGGACCTAGCTGCAATCTCTGAGTGGGGTCAAGCGAATAGGGTCGAATTTAATGCACGCAAGACCCAATGTTGTATGTTGACCCACAGACGGGCCGTGGGACCAACTATGTCATCTGTATTAATGGGTGGCATTGATATTAAGGAATCGGATACTCTTGATGTTCTGGGCATGAGAATACAGTGCGATGTCCGCTGGAATAAACACGTTTTCAAAGTGTCGAAAGAGGCATTCAAGTGTTTAGGTTTTTTAAAACGGTGCAAGAATTACTTCACTTCCTCCGATCTCCTTACTATCTATACCACCTATATCCGACCGAAGATGGAATACAACTCCCATATATGGGCAGGGGCTTCAAAGTCTATTTTGAACCTTCTGGACCGTGTACAAAGGAGGGCGGTGAAGCTCATCAATGACAGTAGGGTATCCAACTCTATTGACTCATTGGGGCATCGTCGGAATGTGGGTTGTGTGACACTTTTCTATCGATATTACCATGGGAGGTGTTCCACTGAGATAAGTGAACTTATTCCACCCGCCCGAGTATTTCTTCGTTATACTCGCTCATCCAGTGGATCACATCCGTTTGTAGTCGATTGTCCTGTGTTTCGCACAACGCATTATAGAGAAAATTCGTTTTTCAGTCGAACTATCCGTATGTGGAATAAACTTCCCGCAGAGGTCTTTCCCGGTACTTATAATTTATTAAGATTCAAGTCAAATGTCCACAAACACTATTCCCTCTTTCCTCCTTCCCAAACCTTATTTTCCTGATCAACACAATGCACTGCATATATAGGGGGCATCCCCTGAGTGTTGGTTTATCGTTAAAAAAAAAAAAAAAAAAAAAAAAAAAAATACTAAGCCAAAGATATATATGGTACATGTCCATAAACCATTTAATTATGCTCGTATTTTGATAAAATTTGACCCAAAATATCTTGCTGCAAATTAAATGTAGTTGAATCGGTTCACATTTAAACATACACCTTATATTTAAATATCAATTTCTAAAATATTCTAGCTATTTTATCCTTTTAAATGTTTATACAATTCAAAATTAAGCGACCTTTCCTTTAATCCCTTTAAGACAAAATATATCATTGATTCGGTGTAACTAGATAATATTCAGCACAAATAACTCTTATATGAATCTTAACCTCATAACATTATTATTTTAATGTAAATATTAAATTGTGGAATATTTTGCTTTCAAATAAGCAATATTTTGCTTTTTTGGGCATATTTTTTTTTAAAAATTTTTAGTGCATATTTTATTTTTTTTATTAACATGTAGTAAGATAGGTTGCATTACTTGCTGTTGTTGTCAAATAGTACTGAAGCAATTTTGTTTTGGGTGTTTAATTTTTAAGGCAATTACCCGAATTGGGTAGTTAAGCGTATGGCAATTAAACGTGGATTTTTTTTTGAAAAATGGAAGAAAAAAAACGGGGACTTGAAGCTTAAGGTAAATAACCGTGAAAGGCATTTAAGCGTGGGGTAATTAACCGGGGTATACTGTATCAACAAAAAATAGTACTTTTTTGGTCTCTAGTTACTAAATATGGTACCAGTGTTGCCAAAAGTAGGAGATAATTTTCTAAATGTAGAGTTTTTAATGTATTAAAGAGCAGCGAAGCAAAAATCGGCCAAGTTTTTTTTTGTCAATTTTGGGCCAAGACTGCAAGCTTCCTATACTTGGCAGCCCACAGAAAAAAGCATAATATAAATAAAACAGTTAAAGGTCTTTCAGAGCATAACTAGTACCTTAACCCACTTAAGCCCAAACAAAAACTACCGGACAAAAAATAAAATATTTGTTATTTTATTACTAAATTCATTACATATAAACAAAAAATCAAAAAAATATTTTTTTGGAAACGGTCACAAACTGAAATCCAACTGAAATATCTTATTTGTAAAATTAAATTTTGATAAATTTACACTTGCTGCTCAAGTCGCACAAAACTTACATACCACACCGTCTTATCGATCCATTTGTTACGTTACGTTGGCAAATGTACCAACATACCGGACCTTATTCATGTACGGGGAATATCTATGGCACGGCAGCTGGAAAAAGCAACAATAACAATCATAATGGCGTTTATTTATATGGCTTTACATAGTGATCGTTGTGCTACAAAATGTTTGGTCAACTCTGTTTGAATAAAAATAAAGGCTCAGTTAGCCGGGAGTAACAGTAACAGTAACCTTACCGTAAAAAAGTAAGACCAATCTATTTCTTACAGATTGAGACGTAACATCTTAAGCACGATCGCCACGTTCAAAATGATTTGACAAATAATATGTATGTATGTATGTATTGGTAATATTTGGTTTTGCTTAACACAGCAACGTATCAACCTCAAACCATCAAATTTCATTTCAAAGCTGTTTTTAAAAGGTAAGAACGTGTGGTTATTTTGGTCGCAAAATATGTTTAATGTTTACAAATAAATTTTTTTTTTTTAGAAATATGAATGATTAAAAAATGGATGCATAGATATTGCTCTGGCATATGCAGGAAAAAAGAAAGAAGAAAAAATATGGCGTAAAACGACTTTGGATGAAAAACTGGAACAAGAAAAAAATGTTTACCGTACGGCGTTGTCGCTGCGAAAACTGAATAAAAATGCCATTTGACGTTTTTAGCAGCAACACGTCAAATTCGCTTCAAATCATAGTAGCGGCGGCAGTGACAATCTGAGGCCTGGAACAGAATTAAGAAGTTATAGTGGTAGCTGAAGCTAAAAAAATGCTCTGTAGCAAAGCAAAGTTAAAAATTTAGATTTTTGCGCTTCAACTTCAACTGTTACGACTACTACAACTACATAATCTGTTGACACCATTTTGAAACTGCCGTTTTTAACTTTTTACAGCTTGCAGCGCTATTCGTAACGTTGTACTACACCGACTATTCTGTTCCCCACTTAAATTGTTTTGATTTTCGTCAAACACACATCAACACAATTAAAAAAAACTGAGTTTGACAAATCAATTTGATACGTGGCCATCGTGCTTTAGGCTGTGTTCATACGGCTCATGTCTTATTGACATGATTGCTATTTTATAGGCGAGAGGGACGAGGGGAAAAGAAACGAGTACACAGATGCGTGTACTCTCTTTACGTTTTGCTTTCTTATTCGTTGTTTAATTTTGTTTTTGTTTTCAATATCAAATAAAACAAAATAAAAATTGATATAATCGTTCTAATTGCTTTGCATGCAACAAAATGAAGCAGCTGATGTGCAACGTTACAAAAAATAAAATTTTAGCCTATTTCAATACGAACATTTTGTGGCCAATAGGATCCAGATCGGTGCAAAAATGACAAAGTTACAGAAGATTAATTGAATTAACCCACAACAAATAAATATACAAAGCTAAATTTTTATTAACAAAAATTGCTTGAAATGATTGAATTTCTATGTGTGTTAATTTACTAAATCTTTTGTATCTTTGTCATTTTTTTACCAATCTATGTCTTGTTAGGCTCAAAATGTTCATATTAAAATAATCTAATGTCGCATGTAATAAAACATTAGGATTTTTAAATCATTGGTTTAAAAAAAAAATAACTTGAAAAGAACAAAATTGAACAAAATCATAAAATTTTCAATGAAGCTTGGACTTTTGTCCCCTGTAACTCTGTCATTTCTTGACTAATCTTCACAAGCAATCCATGGTTATTTTAGAAATTTTATTACCTTTCACTTAAAATAAAGAAATACATAATCCGTCAATTTTTGAAGATATTTGCATTTCAGTCACATCATCTTTTTTAAAAACACAAATAACGGTTATTTTGGAATATCTCAAAAACTGTTCTACTTTTGAAAATTCTGACTTCATATTCGGATTCAGCGGACAATTTTACATTAGCTGTCAGATTCATTTGGTCACGACTTTGTTGAAATTTTGTTACGTAGTGTAATTAGTGTTGAGAATATAAGAGTTTGTTTCATGATTATTCATTCATATATTTACTTGTTGTTTGAATACTTGCTTTAATTTGTTATTGAAAACATTTTAGTTTTGAAAATGTATTTTTTATTTTATATCAAACTGAAAATAAATATTTGTCACTTTACCACAATCAAGGCGAATTTACACCAGGTGAACTTATCTTGCTACGTAAGCAACAGCTGATTACTATTATTGTGTCAAAATTGTATAACGTCCTGTTGGTTCTGGGGAATCTTAACTAAATTCTATAATTTTTGATTAAAATTGTGAAATTTAAAACTTTAAGTTATAACATTTAAAAAAAAACACAATTTAATATAAAAACAAAATCAAATATTTGTTTGAATTTTTGACACAACGTTAAAATATTTTACAGTGTTGTAAAACTTTTCAAAATAAGACCACCTTGTATGAATTCGCCTTGATCACAATTCTTTAAACGAACAACTTTTATTTTATTTCTCTGCTAACAGTTAGTTATAACTGAACTTGGTGAAATTGGCCGTAAGTAAATGTTACAAAAACTGAAAATTATGTTAAAATCTTTTTCAAAATTTCTCCAAAATTCCAAATTTGTATATATTTTGCATAAATAATTTAGAAATTTTTTTGTTCCCCAACAGGAATAAGAATTCCCTTGTAAAATTTTTTCAAGTGCTTGCAAAAAAGGGAAGAATCGGCACAAACTTCCACATATTTAGGTGACTTTCATTAACATGTTTCCTAAAAAAAAGGAAAATCTCCCAATTCAAACAAAACTACATTGAAATCTCAAATATTGGTTCAACCGTTTAGGGATATTTTTTTAAGTGTAAATACAAAATTTATTTCCAGCTCCTTCAATCAAACTGAAACTGGAAAATAATCTTTACTTATTTCTTTAAATAGCAAAAAAGAAAATAATAAAATATAATAAAAAAAATATAAAAATAATATCTGTTAAATACAAGATCCATTAAAAACTCATAGTCAGCATAAAAATTTTTTACAAACAAAAAAAAAATCCACAACATACAATTTTGCTTTTATACATATTTCTGTTCAGAGCCATGTTCAACTCCATCCATCAGTGAAACGAAAAAAGAAAAAACAAACATCAAACACACTCGACTCGAGTTCACTTGTTCCACTCTTCAACCCAAAGGGCTGAGGAAGGGGACTGGAAATATGCAAACTGACAAACAAACAGACGAATGAAACTGGCAGTATAAAGACACAAGTTTGGCTCCAAAGAACTTAAACCATTTTTTCAAAAAAAAAAAAAGAAAAATATTTATATGTAGAAATATTGTATCTGTGTGTGTAATTATGTTTGTATGTATGTATGTATGTACATGTTCATAGGTAAACAAAAAAACTAAAGTGTATTTGTGTCTGGCTAAATCTGTGTGAATATGCTGAAAGTATGAAATCCAACCACTGGCAAAGCACAACTAGATGAACGAACAAAAAATGTAAAGAAAAAAAAAACAAAACAAAAGCGCCAAGAGAAATAATTGAGATTAAAGCCACGAAAACAACAAACAAACCTCCAAACAATGAAATCAAATCACCGACCGACCCAGTTTGGTAAATTATGCGAGATTTTCTTACTGAAAAAATACAGCCAAGTTTAGATTTCCAATGGGGTCTTTTTGCTATATCGAGAGTTTAAGGTTTAGCAACAAAAAAAAATTGTTAACGAAACGAATATACTGAAACAGGTATCATGAATGCACAGTGGGACTTGTTGCGCAATATTTGATGTTAAACAGAAACTTATCGAGAGTTGATTATTTATTGGATCAGTTTCAGAAGTATTTTTTTTTCTTTGAACTCAAACAACGCAAATTTATCTCGAAAAAATATTAAAAATAAGCAAAAGTACTGGAACGAAGAAACCAAATTTATAAGAAAAAAAAAAATTTAATTAAATCTTGAAGATTGTTGCACAAAATAAAAAAGGAGAATCGGCATTAAATTATATTAACAAGTTATACAGCACAAGCGTACGAACGCATGTACGCAACGAACGCATGAATTTTGTATATTTTCTACTTCTGCATGCATCGCATTCGTCTTTAAAAAGGTCAAAAAATTATCAAACTCAAAGAACGGGTGAAGTGGATATGGGTGATTCCAAAGTGTTGAACGTGACAGTCGTACGCATCAAAAAGGCAACAACACTTTAAGCAAAAAATATTTTTACGTTTTCTTAACCCTTAAATTATAGCACTAAGAAAGCACTGTTATCTATGCTAAAGTTTATGGAGGGCACGATTCTAGGTCAAAGATAATGGCAAAAGAAGTAGCGTTTCGAACGTGAAAAAAACAGAAGTAGTTTTTGTGGCCATGTATAAAAAGACGTAACTCAGCGAAACCTGACACAATTTTTTAGTCAAACTATTTCCAGAACTTTACGTAGTAATTTAACATTAAAATGCTTGCTTTGATTCTAAAATCTTCTGTATTTTACCGTTAATCCGAATAACATATTTCTCTTTGAACTCTTCCTTAGATTACAGACCATGTAAGAAAATGTTGTTGGTATAATTTTTATCAAATATCACCTATTTTAAGAAAGATAAATATTAAAGAAAACATACAATAAAACATTCTCACATATAAAAAATTACGTTTGCAGTCTGCTTGTTCATCTAAGTGAACAAATTTATGAGTAAATTTATAAAATTAATAAAATCTAAATATTTCTCTATAACAATATCGTAAAATAACCAGCTTTTAATAACTTGTGTAGCACCTTAGACTATTGATCCCTAACCCACCTTTTAGTATACCGAATTAATTAGAATCGCTTTTTGAGTCGATCTAACGATGTCCGTCCGGCTGGCAAGCAGTCTGCCTGGCTGTCCATGTAAACCTTGTGCGCTAATTACAGATAATTTGATGAAATTTGGTACATGGGTTCTAATTGTCACAAGAACCAAGCCAATTGAAAGTGGCGAAAATCGGTCCATAATTTCTTATACAAGCTTTCTTCCAGAATAGAGGCTTTGTGTACATAAGCCATCTTATAACGTGGGTATTAAGATTAAAAATTTTCCAAATTTATTTTATGGCATTACTAATAATCTTACCAAATTGTATTGGAATCGGTTCATGTTTAACCATAGCGCCAATAAAGATACATATTACGCCCGAAAATAGCTTTAAATGGCATGACTATCTTATAAATATTGGTTTTGAAATAAAAATAGGCGACAATAACTTTTACTTTAGCTACTAAATCATGACAAAATGTTGTGCTCGTAGGTTCAAAATTAGCCATAGGTCCCATAAAAACATATTTCCTTACATCAATAATATAGATGGATATATCTAAATAATATTCGGCACAAAGAACTTTTACATAAATCATAATTTTGTTCGACCTGGTCGAAGATTGCCAATCGGTCCCAAATATAGTACACCCACGACAATTTGTCTCTGAATTCTGAGCTAAGGGTATCATATGGTTGGGCTTGACCGACTATACTTTCTTACTTGTTTTTCTATAGATTTATCCATTTTTATTGATACTGAAAGGCAGAATTGAGGGTTTTAGGGGAGACCCCTCCTTTTTTTAAATTTTTAAAATTTCTTAATTTTGAAATTTATTAAAAACTTTTTTATATTTTTGACGACTTTTTTTTGTTATTTGGTAAAGTTTCTCGTATTAGAGACCTGCAGTATTTTGCAAAGATCCCAGCCAGCATGCCGCTTTCCCTAAAATCTTTTCTCAAACTGAGTGTTGTCTTGACAAATAGTTAAACAGTAAAGAAATTTTTCGGAATTAATTACAGTTGACAGGCTTTCACTGCAATTCACCTTTAAAAACCGGAGACATGAAAAAAGTTAAAATAATTCTTTACACCCCTCTAAATTTAATTCACGGCCATTCAACTACTAAAAAAATGTAGGGGCCCTCGACCGAAAATGGTAGTTGATGATATTACATATGTATCAGCGGAATCGCTTTCAGGGCCAATTCGCGTTTCTGAATACATTTTTAAGTCTACAGTTTTCCTTCCAAACATAGTTTACAGATAAAGTGGATTCAAATCGTAAAATAAGGCTACAAATGTTTGAGCATGTAGTACTGGAGACGTTACTTGACTAGGATGCAGAATTATTGGAGAAACACAACAACAAATTTTTCAAAAGTATATGAACCACATGAATTAAAGCCGAAGTTATCGGACTCCTATTTAATGTGTCGATGAATTGAAATTATTACTTTAAAAGTTTTTGTAAATCTGAACAAAATTTGTCATATAAACAAATCGCCAATTTTAGGGTATAATCATCCAATAGTCCATCTTTTAATCAAAAAATGGTCTATATGACCTTTAATCGTCAAATTTCCCAAATGCGATGGAAAATTAACATAATTTAATTGAATTTGTCTATATTTTTTCGGCATTTATTTAAAAAAATAAGTTGTTGATATTTTAAGCAGAATTCGAAAATTGTAAGGAGGGGGAGTCCTAAATGTATTTAGTTTAATGTTTAAAAATCAAAGAATTTTCTCGTCCTAAATAAATCGTTCTGTGTACCTTCCAAATTTTATAAAAAAAAATCTTTCGCAATCCAAATACATATTTTCAACCATAGTGCAGTTTTTATTCATTGTTGCTGTTTTGCCCCCTCTTTTACCCACTCAACGCCTTCTCTCTTCCTGTCTCTTCGTCAGCCACCCATTGTGCCATTCGACAGTAGCAGAATTAACTGTAAATGTGTGTTTTTTCATATTTATTATTTAAAAAAATAGTACCCAGTGCTGCTATCAGAGCGCATACACCCCACTTCTACACTGGGGAGTCAAACATTTACAAACACACTCGCATTAATTTGCAATCTCAGATACACACACACATGCATACTATGATTATGTATAAATGTATGTGTATAAGTACTACTCGTATTGTAAGTCTGTAAGTAGTACAAGTAGTCTGCTCCTCATTCGATTCAGTATTTAAAAAAAGGGGGTCGGTGGGGGTTTTCACAAAGTTTGAGGACAAGTTTTTGCAAGAGCAAATTGTTGCCACAATCGTATGACCCAAGAGAGGGAGAGAAATATGTATGTGTAAAGAAAGAGCAAGATTTTATTTTTACATTTTTCACAAAATATTTAGTTCAATTTAATTTAGCTTTTTTTATCTTTTATGCTTCTGCTTCTATTTGTTTAAAATGTTGTTGCCTTTTTTTTTTTTGCAATAAAAAGAGTAGACAAGCACGGAAACGGGAACACAGACATACTAATGAATTCGTATATAATAAAAATAATAAATAATTACAAAACAAAAAATTGTTTATGGAAAAAAATTCTTTGCGTGGGTCAGCAGTAAACATTAATTTATTTTCGTTTTATTTTTTTTTTTAAATATATGATAGATAAACAATTTAAGCTTAAATAAAAGTATAGAAAAAAAAATAATAATAAAGGCTTTTGTTTCAAAAAGTTTTACTACGCAGCGGTAAATATTGAAAGGATCGCAAGTGGGAGGGCTCCTTTCTAAAAGAATCGATTCTGATGATATCCAGCCATCAAAGAAGATATAGGTACCTAAATTTTTTTTAAAAAATACCGTCGAAAATATTCCAAACACATACGCTGCTTCGATGAAACGAAGTTGTTCAGTACGAGAGCGAACATTTAAAAGAAAAACATGTGAAAACCTCTTTTGTTTTTTCATTCGCGTTCACACAGGCAAACGTCAAAATTTAACAAAGTTATTTTCGGGAATACAAAGTTTATTATTAATACGATCTTCGTATGACGTGCTAAATTCCCAGTTTTTCATATTTGATAAATACACTGAAATTTATTGTTGAGGGAAAGCAAGCCTCTATGCGCGTTTCGCCGGTTGCTTACACCAGCTCATCAGGAAACCTTTTCCAAAGATTTTAGAAAAGCCAAAAATATTAAACAAATAAAACCTTAAGCGAATAAGAGTTATAAACACTCTAAGTCTTACCCGTCACAATATCAAAGCTTAAACAAAACACCAACAATAAACAGTGAGTTTATCTTTTCTTACATCCCCCTACAATTGGTTGGGTTCTTTCCGACTCGAATTGTAGTTGTAAGTGGGTTAAAAGAAAAAACAAAATTAAAAAACAAACCGCTTCATTCTATTGTCTTCGTAAGAAAACAACGAACTAAACGTTTGCTCAAATATTTTGTGTTGTTAATTGGGGGTGTTTGCTGTTTGAACAAACATTAGTAGCAATGTTTGTTGAAATGTTGGATATTTGTCAAAGTTTTTGTGGCGTCTAATGCTAAATGTATTCATTTCATCGAAAACTTTGTAGAGTGAAGACTTTGAAAAAGAAGCATTTAAATAATTTTCAATTGAATTTTTTAGCAGTATTGCTTGCCACAGAAAATCTCGTTTTAATTTAAATTCTTTGCCTTTAATTTATATTTATTCTCCGTTTTAAGCAAAAAGCACCAAAATTGCCGCAGCACTGTCGGCGCCTGCATTCATTAAAAACAAAAATGAAGAAATGAAAATTAATGTTTGTACAGAGAATATTTGTTTTGTTTATTGGCAAACACCAAACGGGAACAATGTGTGCGTTTGCCAAGCATTTTCTGTGGTTTATTATGCCCTTAAAAGTCACCAAAGCCTATCGCCGAGTGCCGAAAACCAAAACAATGATACCTTCCCAACCCCAAATATGCTATCAAACTAAATGTTTCTCATCCAAATATTTTTTTTTGTTCTTAGTGACATTCGGTATTCCCTTTTATGGGAAGGGAAGAAGTTGTTAAATTTTCAAATTTTTTTTTTTCACTTCTCTTACGTTGCGGATCAGCTATTCAGCTTCCTTACCAAGATTATGTTTAAATATGTACCATTACGAAAACGTGACGTTGTGTATGTTGAACCTGATAATATTAAAAATGTTCTCCGTTTTTACGTATCAGCTGTGAAAGAATTTTATGGTCGATTATCTAACACTCTCTTAGGTTAGAGGATAAAGAGCGATTCATTAGTTAAACGAACATTCCATTCCAAAGACGTACATGAAGTTTTTTTATATACTTACACAAAACTCATAAATAACAAAAGCTAAAATTTATTAATTGTATAAATTAAGACCGATTTGCTGCTTCTCTTTCAACGCATTTTAACACTTTTACGTATTTCTAGAACCTACCAACCATTGAAGGCGACCACAACATTCTACATATTCGCTTTGAAAAGTCCTTCATCTGCCTTTTAGAATTCCTGTAAAAAGAAGGAAGTGTGGAAGGGATTGCTCCCAATGACAACCTGTGCAAAAAATAGATTAGTATGGGATGAGGTGAGAAGTGCTTCTGTCTGCTAAATAAGGCCTTCTATTAGGCCTCTTTACTCGTTCTTCTTACCGCTGGGTAAACTTTGTCTTTCTATTTTTTAGATGGTTAGAAGAATCAGCAATATGGTTAGAGGATCGATTTTAAAACAGTTTTAAAATATGCGAAACATCGAATTTACTGTTGATGTATAGAAATTGTAGTTGGATATGCATTTATTGTACAATTTCAAACGCACTTTATACAAATATTAAAATATTATTCTTGCATAATTCTCTAAGGGCCATTATTACAACTTGAAGTTAGCTAAAGTTAAGATTAAATTGACAGATAATAATGTGTTATCTGTCAAAAAGCGTCTGTTAACTGTCGGATAACAGCTAACGCCAAGTTATAATAATGGCCCTAAGTGTTTCAAGAGGTTTTTTCGTCGGGCAACAATAAAGAAAGTTATTCTGGTCGCACTTTTTCTTGCTACAACTACAACTTCTTAATTCTGTTCATACAAAATTTGTTTTGTAAAGCTTTATTAAATTTAAAATCTTTTTATGAGTACAGGCATTAGTTTCCAAGAAAGTTTTAAACAGAATTTCAAAATAATATGCATAGAACATTTTATGCAGAATATTCGTTTTCAAATGTCTCGTTAAAGATCGGTAATATTTTTCCATTATCAAATCTCTCATGGATTCATTTCTTACTTTCAGTTTTTATGGGTGTTTTTTCAGGTTGAAATCCGAAATGTTTAAAAATAAGAAATTAGATTGCAATTTTCGAAAGCTTGGACATTTTTCTTTTAAATTATTTCCTTTAAAGTGAAGAAAATCGTGGTTGTTGACAGCGTTATGAAGAAAACTCAAGAAAAGATCGGCAAACCTAAATTTTGGCAAAAATTTGACTTCAGCGACCTCTGAACCTCTTCCGAAAAATCTGAAAAAAAAATCTCAAAAATACTTTACCCTATAAGCTTTTAAATTCTGCTTTAGCCCCAAATTTTTTTTGGATACACTTATGGTCATCCTAGGTAGTAGCCAAATATCTTGTTTTTCTTAATTTTTACAGAATTTTTTTAAGGAATCTTGTTAAAATTTTGTTTTTTTCATGAATTCTTACTTCAAATTCTGAATTGAAAAATAGGTACACAGAGCGAAGAAGACGTTAAAAAATTGTCTAACACTAGTTTTAAAACGAAAGCGAAGTGTTGTCATTATTTCGAAAACATTTTATGTTTGAGTTTAAATGCGCTTTTTTCAAGACACATGAGAATAAAGCAATCTGAATCGCTTCATGTACATTTCATATTTAATAAGTTTTAACCTAAGTGCTAAAGCAATGGGGGGGGGAAATGCCCACGAATATTTTTGTCATTCTTACGCTCATTTTGGATAACGAGGAGAATTTCATTAAAAGATTGTTTTAGTTAATTACAGATTTTTTTTATCATTTTATAAATAAATTTCGAAATATGTAATTTAATCAGGCGCGGCTCCAGCTTGAGCCTTAGGGGGGGGGGGGGGGGAATTTTGTATGATACAAAAAAAGTAAAAAATTTGTTTTTAAAAATTTATTAAAAACTATATGTGTATTAGGGTAAGTACTTTTTGCAATTTTTGCGAATATCAAATTCTTCATCGCATAGCGGTATAGACCGTGAAAAATATTAAGAAATTATGTATTACTTTTTCGCGATCGTGGAGAAAGTTTCCGCACAAAACGCGATAATGTTTTGAATTTCAGTTTTTCTCCTTACTATACAAAACTAACATTTAATTACAAAATTTTAAGTATTTTCTAATAATTTCATGAATATAACAAGATCTTACCATTTGTACTGAAGAGCGCAAAAAAAATCGCGACTCTATTTCGCGGTTTTTTTAATAAACTTAATTTTAATGGCAAATGATGGATGTTGTGATAGATGAGTTGTTTGGCGGATATATGAAACAGTGATAATTTTCCATTATGTAAACATAAACTTAAAATTTATTTCATTTAACCCAAAAAAATAGCTTTACATTTTTGTTATACAGTTGCTTATTTTATGTATTTATGCCTGTATTCATAAAAATATTTTCAATTTAATAAAGGCTTGAAAACCAAATTTTCTATGAAAATTTTCCTTAATAAACGTTTATTAAATTTTATAATCATTTATGAATATGGGGGCTAAAATATAAAGCATATAAAAACAATAAATGTACCATATATAATGTGTATGGAAATTCCAAAAAAAATTTTTTTTGAGGAGGTTTAGAAGTTGCATTTGTTGCGGAAACTTTTTTAGCCAAAATTGCCTAAAAAACTAATTTCATTATCAATACTAAATTGCCCATCGCGTGGTGGGATGAGGAAATTTTGTCCAAAAAAAGTCATTACCCTAATTAAAAAAACTCAACAAAAAGGTTAAATAAAATATAAGATCAGTTCAATATACATTAATCTTTTTAAATAAGCAATTTATGATTTCCTTGTGAGGCAAGTTTAGACAGTACAGTCTATCTTCTGTCATTGTTGACCCGAGCCTGGTTTTTTTCGACGAAGGGTAGGAAATTACCTCCCGCTCGTAGCTTTACTGACGAGCATTGAAACGAAAATTTGAAATATTTTTCTTAGATTTGGGTAGATATCTTCATCACAGTTTACTAAAGCATCTACAACGTTGTCTGATAGATCAGGCTCAAGTTTAGATCTTAGTAGGTGCTTATCTCTTTCATCAAATATATGTGGTTTTAACAGTTTTGTATCTGTATATGACTTTGAGGTAGAAGTTTAGGTATGTTCAGTGCATTTGGGATATCTATTGGGAAAGGTGTTGTGAAATCTTCTAATATAAATTCAATAAGAGGAATGTAACCTACAACTCGATAGTAATCTTCAACATTTTGGATGTGCTTATTTCGTTCAAATCCTGTTTTTTCGATTGGAACCTCGATTTGAACGCAAATAACTGTAACTTTTTCAAAAATCGCTTTAAATTGTTCTTCGGCTTTATTTCTTTTTTCTTCAAGGCACATGATTAAAATTTTGATAAGGCTTGATCCTTTTTGAAGATCTATATCTTGCTTCTGTAAAATGATACTAAGTGGCTGTGTTACAATTGGTATCACACTAAATATGTAAATATATTCCGCAAATAAATTTAAAAGTACTAAGTGAGTTCCTTAATATAAAGGTAGAGATACTACCTTTCCACTCAGACATTTTTTCCAAAACTATATGATGCACACTTGTTGCAAAGACGCATAATGAAGAGAGTTTGGCTCCCAAATACTTTGCTAAAACTGTTTTTCGCTTGGGATAATTATATTTAAAAGTTTTGATGTTTCTTTAACAAATGATACAACTTTTTGTATTAATGGCACTTTATTGCTTTTAGAAATTGAGTTGTTTGATTTATGGGAATAGCAAGGCATTTGTTTCGCATTTGTCTCGGTTTCCAGAGTTTTTTAACAGCTCCATTTTCTACTGACACTAGAGGACACCCATCTGTTCCATCTCCTACACCATTTTTTAAGTCAGGACCAAAATTTGTCAAAGCTGAAAGCTTTTAAGCTATTGATGATAGTGCCTTCGCATCAATTGACACATCAACGTCATCAATATCCTTTGAAGCCTCTTCAAATGCGTTTACAATAAAGCCAATAAATTCTTCCCTAACAACTTTTTTTGTATGTTGAAATATCTTCATATAACACATAAATATATACATAAATATTGCAAATACCTACTAAGGCTTTTTAATAATTCAACCGCACGCATTATCAAGTCAAACGTTTAGTCTGTGGATATAGATGGCACCTGCTGGGATTGAATGTAGAATAATAAGTATTTGAATACGGTAAACTTGATGTTTCATTGAAAATATCTAATAAATAACTTTAGGATTAAGATTTGGATACTTATTGAAAATTTGGTTAGAGATTCAATAAAAAAAAACCTTGCTGGGATTTCCAAAAATTGTGTACATTAAAAAAAATATTATTATTGGGAATTCTTGTATTATCGAAATTAACAAATAATATTTTTATAATAAATTTCCCCCCCTGAATCCGCGGCTGAATTTAATTGAAGCGCCAAATTCAAGCTTGATTTTAGCTTAAATGCCCCAACTTAAAATACTGTTGACACATTTTTTTAAATTTTCTACAGAGTCAATATAAAAACTTCTGAGACTTCTGTTGGATAAAAACGGCTCAACTCCATCGTTCTTTTTTTTCTCATATTCTAATACTTTTCTTCCTTCCACCACTAGTGGTGGATGAGGGTATAATTAGTTTGTCATTCCGTGTAAATATTTTTTAATATCCATCACAGACCCCATAAAGTATATATTCTGGGTCCTTGAGTTTATCAAGCTTTGTTCCTCTGTCTGTACGTATGCTGAAAAAAACACTCACTTTCGCACAACTCCAAAGAAAAGAACAATATTATTAAATTGTAAAAAGTAGTCTTTACTTTGATTCAAATATTTTTATACCCACACCAGAGATCAGCAATGAGTAGTGAAAAAGTGAGTAGAGCTAAATCATGACTCATAAATTCTTGTACTTATACGCACTCATACTTATTCCAATGTGATTCAAACTCATATTCACGCAAATTATGCATTTGTGCTGATGTTTGTATCGCCTTAAAATAGTGGTCCTAGACCCACCTTAAAGTATACCGATCGACTCAGAATCACTTTCTGAGTCGAACTAACGATGTCCGTCCGGCTGGCTGTCCATGTAACCTTGTGCGCAAAGTGCACGTCGCAATTTTGGAGATACATAATTTGATAAAATTCGGGACATAGGTTCTTATAGGACTAAGCCTATTGAAAATGGGCGGTATCGTATGACCACCAGGGAAGATAGGGGGAAATTTCTTCCTCTCAGAAACTACCCTGCGGGAAATTAGTGTCAATTGGTCCCACAGACTGGTCCTGGGAGTTGTGAAAATAGAACAGGTATAAAAAGAAAGAACTCATGACCAGTGAAAGGAGAACCAATCATGTAACTGGTTTATGAACAACAAAAAGGTCGAAAAAAGAATGAATTACAATACAGTCTTCAACGGTGGTGTGATACATTTTTTTGGGACTTTCTAAAATTTGGTTCTTGAATTTAATTCTAGGACTTGTTTAATTGAAATAATACTACATCGTATTGAAATAATACTACATTTTAGTCACTGTCACTAAACATGTCCATTGAGAATAGATTTGTGACTGGTCAAATGGTATCAATTGACCCCCTCCAATGACAACCCCATGTAAAAGTAATAGGTCTTATTCATACAAAGTGTTAAAACTAGAACCGGTCTCTACCACCAAAGACCTATCACGGGACTACTTTGGTGTCAGTTCGCTTCCCTGTAGGGTATCAATCCGATTTTAATGAAATTTAAAACATAAATAAAACCATATCTTTATGGACACAAAAGGTAGGCATTTTTTAAAAAATAGGACCACGAGGGGAGATAGGGGCGATTTCAGCCTCTCAAACCGATTCTAATGAAATTTAAAACATAGATAGATCCATATCTATAGGGACACATTAGCTATACAGTTTTTAAAAAATTGGACCACAAGGGGAGGTAGGGGATAATTTCTGCTTCTCACAAACTTTCAAACCGATTCTAATGAAGTTTATAAACATAGATAATTCCATATTTATATGGACACATAAGCATGATGTGACTTTAGATACTGTGGTGTAGGGTATTATATGGTCGGGCTTGACCGACTATACTTTCTTACTTGTTTTTATTGAATATGAAGAAATATTTCATTATTAAATATGTTTTATTGAGTGTTATTTTGCAAAGTGTAATTTTGATAAATTTTTTCATTGAATCAAAGAAAAAGTTTGTAGACCTTAAATTTCATTTTAACAAACTGTGTTTTAAAAAATTTTCTTGGGATACTTTTTCTGTGTAGTTTTATAAGTCCAGAAAAAACACCATGCAATTTTGTGATAATCGGTCCATAATTTAATAAAGGTCCCATATACATACCTTCTGACGAACAAATTAAAACGTATAAAAAATTTCACTATTGTTTTGAAAGTTGGTCTAATTATAGCTTTTTTAATACCAGAAACCACTGTACAGAATTTTGTGATGATTGATCCGCTATTTACCATGGGTCGAATATAAAATCCCCTCGTGAAAAGTATTTATCATTTCTTATAAACTATTGTTTGGGTTTTTACTTACACTAAATTTATTATTTTTTTTCTGTTTGATATCAATTTGTGTACGCCATCCCCCATCCAGACAAAAGTAATAAAAAGACAGAAAACTATTTCTTTTTTATTTTATTTATATTTCATTTTGTTAATTCTTTACAAATTAAACGAAACGTTGCCACCTACTGTGATTCTAATGATGATTATCAAGATAATGGCGAATCCTAATAGTGATACCGAAGTACAACAAAAAAAAAACAAAAATAATCTTCTTAAATATGAGCAGGGCGCATTACAGCTCTAGTATCTAGAAGTAGACATTGCATTCCTCCCTGCATTCAGTTTAAACCAACCAAAACAAAAATAAAATTCTTTTAAATTTGTATTAAAGTTTTATTGGAACTGTTTCAAAAAAAAAGCATCCTGCAGTGTGTGTAGATGGGAATGTCACCAACATGTTTGACAATATTTGACATCATGCCACAGGGATGTGGGTGATGGAAATGAGACACTAAATATACACTAGACCGGCCCTTAAAAAAATATTTTTTTTTTCACTGGAATTAAGACAATCGCTTAAGATAAATTTGTGTAAAATACATGATATTTTTAATGGTAAGACAGACTGACCATATGATACTTTACGTCACAATATTTACTGACAAATTTTCGAGAGTGTTTCTTATTTAGGACCCATGTTCAATCGTGGACCCGCCAAAACAAAATAATGTTATGAGTTTCGGATTTATGTAAGAGTTTTTGGTACCAAATACTACCTAAATACGCATATATATATGTTTATAAACTTCGTTAAAATCGGTTTGAAAGTTTGTAAGAGGCAGAAATTGCCCCCTACCTTCCCTTGTGGTCTTATTTTTGAAAAACTGTTTAGCTATATAGACACATCCATATATATATGGATCTATCTATGTTTTAAATTTCATTAAAATCGGTTTGAGAGGCAGAAATTACCCCTATCTCCCTTGTGGTCCTATTTTTTAAAAATATTTATACTTTTTGTGTCCATATAGATACGGTTCTATCTATGTTTTATATTTCATTAAATCGGTTTGATCGTTTCTGAGAGGAAGAAATTTCCCTCTATCTTCCCTCGTGTTCCTACGATTTGACTTATTTCAATATGCTTTGTCCTTGTGCCAATAAGAACCTATTTCCCAAATATTATCAAATTATCTCCAAAATTGCGAGCTGTACTTTGCGCACAAGGTTACCTGGACAGCCTGTCAGCCAGCCAGCCAGCGAGTCAGCCGGACGGACATCGTTAGTTCGGCTCAGAAAGTGATTCTGAGTCGATCGGTATACTTTAATGTGGGTCTAGGACCAATATTTTAAGGCGTTACACACATCAGCACAAATGCATAACACCCTCATATTAACCTAATTAGAGTACGATGAATCAGTGGTGCTAATGGTTTTGTTTTACGTAAGCTCTTGTTTCCAAGATATACCGTTATTGCGAAAATGGAGGAGGTCGAACAACATATCGAGCCCTTACCGCAAAAAAAAGCTTAAGGGACATCATTTTAAATTTTCGTTTTTTTAATAAATGACTTCATTGGCAACACTTGCACCATCTCCTAAAATGTCATGGTCACATAAGGTACCTTTACGATTTTATAGCAAAAACAATTTTATCTTAAGCGACAACTTTCATAAAAAATTTTATGCAAATAAAATAAAAATTAACTTTAAAATTTTGTTTTTGTCGCTTAAGATTTTTTGAGGTAATGACTCGATATATTCGCGCAATTCAAAAACGGTTTATTTAGTATATTGAAAACATTGAAAACCCGAAACTCCGCAATAAAATTACCTTAAAGTAAAGTTAAACTCTTTTCTAATATGCGCAGTCGTTTGGCAAAACAAAAATTATTTTAAGCTAAATTTTTAAATTTTTGTTTGTTAAAAACTAATAAAAATTGGAAAATGCAGCTATGCTTCTAACTTTTTTTTTAGAAATGTATATAAAAAACGAAGTTGCAAAAAATTAAGCCATGATTAAAATCTGTTTGCAACTTTTATTCATAGAAGACAAAATAAACTTAAGTATTTTAAAAACGACATGTATGGGAGCCTCCCTAAGGGATGGCGATAAAGGGCAAGTATGTTTTGAGAAAATGTTTAAAACGAAATACTAATGGAGGTCGGTCTACATTATATCCCCCTAGGGACGACTGCTGGGCAGTTATGAAACTTTTTCTTCGCTATATTTCTAGTCTGTATTGAACATTTTGTATGGGAGCCCCCTTAAGAAAGCAGAAAGCGGGTAGGAATGCTAGAAATAAATAATGGAGATAAAAAATAAAGTGGGGTTGGCCATACATTTGACCCGTTTTGAAGCATCCTACGCGATGCAGGGGCCATATTTGTCTGGTAAAAATTCTTAAATTTGGCCCCTGCAGCGCGTAGGATGATCCTTAATGAGGCAAATGTAAGACCAACCCAATTTATTTTTCATCTACATCATTAAACTTTTTTTTTTAATAATAAGCAGATTCATCCAAACCAAATTTTTTTCTAAGGGCAGATCTAATGTGCACAAATGTATGAATGTATGTGTGTGTACGAATTTCGTAAATATTAAATGCCCCAAAGAAAAGGGTGTAATATGATACAAAATTGATAATTTCATTACTATTGATTTCAAAAACTTGCTACAATCTCCAGTGAAGCGAAAGTTCTGTTTATATTGTCATCATCGTTGTTGAAGGAGTAAAATATGAATAATGATGATGAGTTTCTTTAAGCGTTATCTTTAAGACTATTATAAAAAACAAAGTACTACGAACGTATGGGTTTAATTTAATTAAAAATAATAATAAACAAATCTTCTCAAGTTAAGAAACAATGAAATTTTTAAGAAAACATTAAACTTTGTAGGGCCAATGTCGGGCAGTTTAGTGCTCAAGTCAGGCACAGTACAGTACAGTACATTTGGATAGTGTTTGACAGTATTTTTGCATTTTACGCAGTGAACTTATAAAAATCGAAACAATTTTTATAATTTTGTGAAGATTGTGAAGTGTAATTTAAAAACGTTCAGTTTTGTCGCGGTTTTTTAAGAGATGACAACGAAAAATGAGCGCGAATAAAATATTACGGACAGGCCTCCTAGAATTATGCAAAGAATAGACTAAATTATGGCAGATCTAAAGCAACAATAGACTCATGAATCCTACAAAACATAAATATATGGGCATTTCCCCAGAAAGGTCTACCAGGATGAAAAATAAAATGTTGATTATCATCGTCTTTTATTGTTTATTATTATAAAAAGTCTTTGTTCTTGTAAAAGAATGGTTTCCTAGCATATCTCAGCTGTTTTACTTAAGGAAATTGGGCTGGAAACTGGAAAATTTTATATTTTTCTGTATTTCCTACTTCTAAAGACATTTTTATATACTTATTTTACATGCAAGAAATATGTTATGTTTACACTCTTTCTTCAAAATCTCTCCATTACAGTCAATTGTAAAAGAAGTATTAAGTTTTTTTGCTAAAGAAATTTGAAGACATTTATGGGAAAATGCATGGTGATAATAAAAAAAAACATATGGAAAAATCGTACGTTCGCGATCCGTACGTTCGCGACCGGTACATAAGCCAATTAAACAAAAACCAAGAGAGATATTTTATTTTGTAAATACTGGATGGAGACCTACATTAATGCACTTTTAAAATAAATTACTCACTTTTGAATATTCCGTTCCATTGCGCAGATTTTTACATTTCACTATTGTAAGCCAAAGTTGACTTCTATTTTGCGTACGTTCGTGACCACACGTTTATAACTCTTATAATGAAAACTTAAACTCGATCAAATATATCTTTTGCACCAAACATAGAGCTACCCAAATGCTGTCGAATCGAGAAAAAAAATGCGAGGAAAAGTTTTGTTTTCTATATTATTTGTACTTCAAAAGCGTAAGAACGTACGTTCGTGACGCCAGGAAATGCCCATATATAAAAGGAAAAAATTTTTTGTTTTTTTTATATAAACAAGGTGCCTTCTTGGCTTATAAATTAAAAATAAAATGAAGTGTATGGCCGGCAAAAGAAGAATAAAAGTACGACTTCTCACTCTCGTTGTTGCTCTGCTTTGGAGAAAATTTCCTTTTGGTAAATATGCGCTTCAAAGTAAAATTATTTTAAGACTCCGATTTATTTTAAAGTTAAATAATCAAAAAGTTTTACAGAAATGTGCTCTGGTGAACTTTGTACGAAAGTTTTGTTTGCTCGGTTTCCTTTATTTTTCCGATTTTTTTTATTAATAAAAAATTTACTTTGTCGGCTAAATTTGATATCGTAAATAATACCCAATCTTATCTTACATTATCTAATTACATTTAATACTTAATCATTCTAAAGTCTAAATTTTTTTAATTTCTACTTTATGTTGCCTCAAAAAAAATTGGAATATTATAGGAAAAAGCAAGTAAAAGTAATATATATACGGCTGTACTGAATCTTTTAACTTGAACCATTTATTTATACCGTAGTACTGAAAAGCAAATTGTTTCTTAAGGTATCTTTACAAGGTATGTAATACAAAGCAGCGTTTAAAAAACTGCCGTCTTAGTAGAAAAACTGCTTTTTCTTCCACTTCTTCATTTGTCATTGGCCATTGTATAATATTTTTTGGCTTTTCTAAAATCTTTGGAAAAGGTCTCCTGATGAGCTGGCCTAAGCAACCAGTGAAATGCGCATAGAAGCCAGCTTTCCCTCAACAATAAATCTCAGTGTATTTATCAAATATGCAAAAATGGGAACTTAGCACGTCTTACAGAAATCTCATTAATAAAAAACTGTTACTTTCACTTCTGATTCATTTTTATGATTTATTGATTTATAAAATAACTCAAAACACGAAAAGTTGTACACAAAATTTCGTTTTTTGCTCGACAGTTTTAGGTTTTGACTGCAATTTTTTTAAACCCTGATAAGACTTTGTAAAATCAAAATATTATGAAATTCTTCAAAGGAGAGATAAAGCCTTTTATTTTTTTTTTCATTCGAATGGGAGGCAAAGCCATCATGGCCTTAGGACACATTAGTAATATTAGGAAACGGCTTAATATCTCATTTCAGTTTTGAAGAATTTTTCCATTTTACATTGAATAATAGTTTTCTTATTTTTATAATTAAGAGGTAATGATTCTCCCTTTTACTAAAGTTAAGTATTGAAATCTGGCTTCGCATACTAAAGTTTATCTGCTTGGGGTTTTTTCCTCCAGTAGGACGCGGCAGGTGGCTTCGCTGAATAAAGAATAAAAAAATGCTTTTCAATGATAACTAAGGATTTTCCCTTTTACAGAATGTTTACACCATGCGTCACAACATTCTGGAAAAATATGGCTTTGCCTCTCATTTGGGGGAAAAAAAGGCTATAAATCTCACATCGCAAAATTTTACATATGACTTTACCTCTCAATGATTGGGCAATAAGACCATTACGGCTTTATCTCCCATTCAATTGAGCAATTAAGCCATCATGGCCTTACTTCCCATGGTTAAAAAGCACCCCCTATTTTGAATGGATTGGATGTTTTGAATACTTTTTGGGGATTTATTTCATTTCAGGAAATGGGGACTTATTTCCAATGAAATAACTCCCCAATTTTTGGGAATTTATTTGATTTTGATTTGGGGAGTTATTTCATTTCGTTGGGGGTTTATTTCATTCTAAAATTGGGGGTTTATTTCATATGAAATAAGACCCCAAAAATTGGGGCTATTTCATGCCGCCAAAAATTTGCACTCAAAAACTATTTTGATTTCGTTAAGCTGGCCACACACTAGTGATTTGTGCATGTGATTTGTGCGAGCTTAACGTCTTGCTACACGTTAATGGGGCTGTGCTCGCACAAATCACAAGTTATTGAAAATTTTAAATTTCTTGTGATTTGTTCGATGTGTAAGTGGGTTTGTGCGCGAACATTTAAAATTTTTTTCATTTTATTGTACAACAAAACGTCGAATTAAATATATTGCGGAATTGTTTAGCATACAAAAATGTTTGTATTCTCCTTAAATTGTTTTCTTTTTTTAATTAATTTTTTTGATAGGTACACTAAAATTTATCGTTGGAGGATAAGCTAGTTCTTATGCGCATTTAACTGGTGGCTTAGGCCAGATCATCAGGAAACCTTTTCCCAAAGACTTTAGAAAAGCCAAAGATATGCAAATAAAAAAGCTAAAAGATAAAAAAATTTATTGAGGTAAAAATGTATAGACTTACTCGTTTAACCCCTGATTCAAGGGGAGCATTCAAATCAGGTCCAGAATAAAATAAGAAAGTATTAACATAAAACTAGACTTTTTTTCTGAACGTTTCCCGGAAATGCCAGAAAAATTTGCAAACTGTTGTTTAAGTAAAAAAAAAGGAAAAATATAGGAACCTCTTTTTTTTAAGGCATCTAAAATATTTGTGAGTGTATAAACATTTTATTAAATCGAATTGCAGTTAAAGATTTCTGCTCAGGAACAGGGTCTGTGTCAAAGCCCGTAGTGTGACCTTTCGACCTGTGAAAAACGTCCTGCTCCAAAGCGATGTCCCCAGAAGAAATTTAAGATAAAAACTTCATGTTTTTTGGAGTATGAGGGAAACTCTCGATAATTAATTTAAATACACGGCTCCGTGCAATAACTCCCAGGTGCAATAATTCCCAAGAAAAAAATTAAATTAGACCCAAAAATTTTTCATACAAATGTGGCAGTATTTACATTATGAAATAGTTCCCAACCCTTTCGGTTTTTTTTCATTTTTTGGAAGTTTTTTTAATTTTTTTCCTGGGAGTTATTTCATAATGCAATAAAATCCAAATGAAATAAGTCCCCGAAAAAACCAACGTGGGAGTTATTTCATTTTATTTTGGTTTTCGGTGTTATTTCATTTGCTGTGGGAGTTATTTAAATTTTAATTACAGTGGTATCCCGGTTTAACGTGTACTCAGTTTAACGAATTCGCGATTTATATTACGGTCATATTTTTTTCATTGAGTACCTTATATTACGAACAAACAGCAAATTTTTGTGCTCTATTTAACGAATACAAAAAAATTTGCAAAAGCAAAATAGAATGAATGCAAAAATATTTGCATCCATTCTCTATTGTTTGTGTATAAAGCGATTTAACTGAAAACAACGAGTTAAGAGAAGTATTTTCTTTTCTTACACAGAAAAAAAGAAAATACTTGATCTCCAAAATAAAAATTTGTACGTTACAAATTAATTTTTTACTTTTGCTAACAAAACAAATGTTTGTTTTTTGTTTCAAATTTAACTTCAGTTTTTGTAAAGTTGACATCAAAATGCCCAAAAGAAAACGTAAAATTCTTAAAGAAAAATTAAACATTTTGACGACTATGAAAAGGGCCTGCGACTAAGTGTTTTATCTAATAAATATCAGCTGCCAAAGTCATCAATATGCAAAATTATAAAATCAAAATGGAAACTTTTGAGCCAAATGGAAAAGACTAAATTCGGAAAGAATAAAAGGGCGTTAAAAACAAGTGAGTTTCCAAGAATGGAAACAGAATTGTTTAATTGGTTTCAAAACAAGAGGAAGGCGAATATTTCTATTAGTGGTCCTATATTAATAGCAAAAGCCCTAGATTTACACAAGAAAATTTATGGTGAACATTTTTAGCCAGCCATGGCTGGTACTGTAGATTCAAAAAATGCTATGGAATTCGTTTAATGAAGCAAAGTGGGGAGAAACTCTCTTCTAACAAAGAGTTAGTGCAGCCGTTTAAATCTCCATACCTGAAAGTATTTATTTTTTGTTTGTGTTATGAATGGAAATAAACGAATTTACTTTGTTTTAATAAAGTATTGTTGTTTTATTAATAAAAATGTATTAAAAACAAGTTCGGGATTTAACGAATTTTCCGATATAACGAAAGGGCCTGAGAATATATAATTCTTTTAACCGGGATACCACTGTATTTGCAATTTCTTATAATTGTTTAACATTTTAAACGGTATTTATAACGGGATAGTTTAAACAGTTGCTACTGATACATTTGCACGCAGAGAAAAAACATGATAACAGAGCGGTCACTACGACCATTTTTATTCATATTTGCTTATATGTTTACCCTAATAATTTTATTATAGTCCTAATATAACTAGAAAACATATTTTTTGTCCTTAACATTTTTAAAATCACTATAATCATATTATATGGTGTTTTACACCTAAAAAGTTACTCTGATCTAGCTAAACATATTAAATTATGTGAAATGTTTGCTGCTATAATAAATATATTTTCAACTATACATTTAAAATCATAATACTAGTTGCACAAAAAAGGTATGTTTAATACCATAATTTTTGTTTGCTTTAAAATACATTATCTTATTGAGCAAACATTTACTGTTAAAACCAACAGTGTTTATAAAGAAACAAAATTTCTTCCGTCCGCGAGCATCAGTTAATCGGCAAACATGGATGATTACAAAATAATTACATAAGAACTTTTTCGGGAGAAAAAGGCCATGGTGCGATGCAAAATTTACAAAATAAATTAGTTTATTGAAACAGGTAAGTTATTAATATAAAATTATAATCAAGTATAAATATGCAATAACGTTCCCTTTCTAACAACCAAGAAAACCTACAACATTGAAGCCGTCTTGTAAATTATTTCAATTGCTGTTGCAGAGTGTATTAAAATAGTGGATGTTTTAATAGAAAAAAAATAAGTTTGTCTTTGCTTTATTTTTACAAGTGCTAAATTTATGTATTTAATGTTATTTTTTAATATATGTATATACTTTAGATGTATTTGAATTACATTTGTGTTTTTAATAAAAAATATATTATTGATATTAAATATTTTATTGGTTTTATTGTGACAACCATATAACATGTTAAAATAGACATGTTGCATGGTGTTAGGAAATATAGAAACATGGTTTGAATAATCGTTTGCGTTTTTCTTCTGAACATAATAATATGTTTGAGACAATAATTAGCTATAACATTATTCTGAACATATATTGTTACTTAAGAAGTGTTTGACACAATCATAACCACAAACATTAATGATAGTTTGCGATTCTGATTGCATCAACCATGTTTTTTCTTTGCGTGTGGAATATTTTGAAAATTCTTGCAACCGGCTGAAGAATGGATATACAAAGAAGATTTAGTCAGCGAAGCCGGTGTTTGTTATACCATAGAGGAGATAATCCTTGTATAAACGATTGTGCCATATGTATGGGTAGTGTATCAAATGCTCTCTTTTTGCCATGCAAGCACCTAAAAACTTGCAATAGCTGCGTGCTTAAACTGCAGGCATCTGTCATTACAAGAGGTCAGGATACAATAAAATGCCCCATTTGTTGCCAAAATGTAGAGGACTCAGTGTTAGTTTTTTGGTAACCTGATATGTAAATATTCAAGTATAACGAATATATAATAAATTTCTTTGGGAGTTCTTTAATTTTTTTTTTTGTCTTTTTTCATTTCTTTTCGATGGACTGTTTTTGGAAGTTATTTCATTTATGTCTTTTTAGTACTAAAACAACTCCCAAAAGTTGGGGTTTGTTTCATTTTAGACTTGGAAATTATTTAATTTATTTTGGGATTTATTTCATTGGGAGTTATTGCACTGGGACTTATTGCACCTGGGGCTTATTTCACAGAGCCAAATACACATCGTCGGTTGATAATTTTAATGTCGTATGTAAATTTTTTTTGCTGTTTTCCTTGGGTTTTCTGACCTCTGATCTTTCAGTTGGCGTAATCAGTTTTTCGATACCTCATACGGTATTCGAGATATGCAGTGTTGAGTTTGTCGTATGTGGTATTTGCTGAAGCAATTTTCAAATTAAATGTCGTATGTACGACCAATTTCCATATTAAACGACCAAAAAATCGATTTATTATTTAAATGTCGTATCTAAATTTTTCGTGGCACATACGATTTTTAAATAATTTTTGTTTTTAAAATTTAGTGTTTTAATGTCGTATGTAAACATTTCGGAAGCAAAATGTCGTACGTAGCTATTTAAATGACAAAAATGTTCCATTTTGCCACAAACGACAATTTAATTCTGAACAAAAATCAAAATATTTTCTATCCCAAATGAGTTATAGGCATCAAACTTTTAAATTAACTTGTAAAATATTAGTAGTTTCTTCTCCTAAAATTTAAAGAAAATCGCTTTGCTGAAAAAAAATTTATAAGAGTTCAAACTTCAAACTCAATTTACTCGAAACTATCGGAATCCACATACGGCAATTAAATTATCATCCGACGACATGTGTACGTATGTTCATATACTTTCCCCTAACATAATTCATACATCCTTTTTAAGTATGTTAAATATATCACCATAATTACATGGTTTATAGCCATTTACACTACAATCTAATACTTACGAGATTTCGAGCAAATTCTAGTTGATTTTTACTAGATTTCCCATATAAAACAAAATCAACTTCGTAACTAGCTTTTGACGAAATCTACTGATGCAACTATTGTTTTTTTTATAAAGCACTAAAAGCCACTTCCCTGTAATACAAAAAATTACATTTTAATAAAAAACCATAATGGCGGCTTATCAAAGTTTTTCTTGGGACTCAAAAAGTTAATTAACAAGGTTTCGTTTAAATGTGCTAAATTCCCATTTCATACTATTGATAAACTAAAAAAAAACTTGAAAACTTTTAAGAAAATAGTAAAAACAAAAATGGAAGAGACAAATAATATTGATAAAATAAATGAAGGAAATTATCAGGGAAACCATAAATATGCAATTGCATGTTTGGCCTTGTTCGACCAATGAAGGCACAAACAATATATTTAACTGTTTGAGAGCCTTTTATGAATTTTGGCATCGATTTGTTAGTGCATATTTTACCGTTTGCAGCATTTTTGTGCATATTTCAGTGAAACGAGCATTTTTACAGAATTTTTTAAGTTTGCCTTTTTAAGGCATATTTTGACACATGTTAAATTTTTTAGATGCTTGCAAGCAAATAAAAAAAATTTTTTTTTCGAAATTAGTTTCTTTAGTTTCGTTCGACATCTACATTTAATTTTTACTCTAAAATTGTAAGACAATGCAGGTTGTCATTAAGGAGAAATGTTATGCGATGTGTATAATATATAGAAATCTAGACCGGTCTTTAAGTATACCGATCGAATCAGAATCCCTTTTTAAAGTGATCCAACGATGTCCATCCGTCTGGCTGGTTGTCTGTCCATGTTAAACTTGTGCGAAAAGAAAAGTTCCAATTTTGTAGATATATTGATCGGCGACACGAAGTAACACCCGATGAAATAACGCCCAATTAGAAAAATTAAATAAACCCCAGTGAAAGAAGCTCCAATAAAATGAAGTAACAGCCAAGTTAAAAAAAATTAAATAAGACCCAAATTTTGTATTTTTTCTGAAATCCAATAATTTTCTTGTAATTCAATTAAGTTGCTACTCATACATTTGGAATATTTTGAAAAGGTCAAGGATGTATGTTAAAAACGTGAAAACAGGGAGAGTGAAGAAGAAAATCCTTGCAACTGGCTGAAGAATGGATACACAAAGAAGCTTTAGTCAGCGAAGCCGGTGTTTGTTATACGATAGGAGAGATAATCCTTGTACAAACGAAATAACACCCGATGAAATAATGCCCAATTAGAAAAATTAAATAAACCCCAAAAAAAATTGCAAAATTTGGAAATTGGAATTAATTTCGTTTTTTGGGCTTTATTTCATAATAAAATTACCCCAAGTTTAAATATTTCCAAATTTTGCAATTTTATTGGGGTGTATTTCATTTTTCTAATTGGGCGTTATTTCATCGAGTGTTATTTCGTGTCGCCAATTTGATCAGTTATGGACAAAGTCTATGTAAATGGTGAGAATCGGTCTATTTTACATATTCCCCATAAAAACTTCTTTCCAAATTAAACTGTTTTTTCGTACGACATCTAATTATGATGGTAAATATTCAAATTAAATTCACCCCAAAAAAATTTTACTGCAAATTAAATTATTTTCGAATCGGTTCACATTTGCCCAAAGCTCTTCCTTTTAAATGTCAACATTTGTTAACAATTAAGTGAGGCTGTAGGAAAAATCGCCCAAAGGAAAATGGCCCAAAAGAAAATGAAAAATGACCCAAAAAGTTAAATATGAAATCTTGCCCAAAAGAAACGAAAAAGGGCCCAAAATGAAAATGAAAAATTACCCAAAAAGAAAAAAAGAATTTTTTCCCAAAAAAAAAAAATTTTTTAATGACCCAATTTGCAAAACAGTGTTTATTATTCATATAAATTTAGTAACATACAAATGTAAGTTTTATGTAAAAAATTGCATTGTATCTTCAACAGCTGCGCGGTATGGACAGTAATACATGCTTATTTGAGCCCTCCGCCAAACTTTGTGCACTATTCAATAGTTAAATATTAATTAATCACTGCATAGATATAATAAATTACTCAAAACAGAATATAGCTTTTTGCAAGGTGACATGTCATAAAGTCCAGTGTCGTAATGTCCATGGACACTGTGACACTTTTGAAAATGTCATAACGTCCGTGGGCATTAAGACACTTTGCAAATGGACATTATGTCATTTTTGAAAATGTCATAAGGTCCATAATTACTAAAGATTTTTAATACAAAAAAAAAACCAACATACACGCAGAGAAAAACCTGTTTTATTATGGTCAAAAGCAACAAAACTATTTTTAAAGAAACTTCTTTTACCATAATATGGTTGTCGGTGACAATGATATGGTTAAATTAAACATTTAAAAACGGGTTTGTTGTTTTTTCTCTGCGTGCATATATTAAACATAGAACGAAAACACTTTTGGGCGCAAGGATTTTCTCCCCTATGGTGTAACAAATACCGACAGCGTTACTATTTTCTACTCTATGGTATAACAAAAACCGGCTTCGCTAACTAAAGCTGCTCTGCATAGCTGGCCTTCGGCCGGGCGCAAGGATTTTTTCCTCTATGATATAACAAAGACCTGCTTCGTTAACTAAAGCTTTTCTGCGAAGACGGCCTTTGGGCGGCCGCAAGGATTTTTTGCTTTATGGTATAACGAGTACCGGTTTCGCTAAGTAAAGCTTCTAAAATCTGCCTTGTTTCCGAACGAAGGCCGACTTCGCAGATCAGCTTTAGTTAGCGAAGCCAGTATTTGTTATACCATAGAGGACAAAATCCTTGCGCCTGGCCGAAGGCCGGCTATGCAGAGAAGCTTTAGTTAGCGAAGCCGATTTTTGTTATACCATAGGGGAGAAGATCCTTGCCCCCGGCCGAAGGCCAGCTGTGCAGAGAAATTTTAGTTAGCGAATCCGGTACTTGTTTTATCAAAGAGGAGAAAATCCTTGCGCCCGGCCTAAGGCCGGCTATGCTTTCGAGTTTGTAAGCTATGCTTTCGAGTTTGTCCACGGACACTATGACACTGGACGTTATGACATGCCACTTATTTGCAATATGTCCCGTTATTTTTATAAATAACATTTAGGAATTCGACGTATAGTAATAATGAATGATTTAGACAAATAGTATGTAAGATTTTGACGAAATTTTAAAAATGAAAAATGGGCTATTTTTCATTGAAAATACGAAAAATCACCCAATAATAACGAAAAATAGCCAAAAAATTTTGGGTCACTTTTCATATGAATTCAGGCCTAATTTTACATGGAATTTTTTTGGGCGATTTTTCATTTATTTTTTGGGCCATTTCTCTTTGGGCGATATTTCCTACAGCCATTAAGTGACCGTACCTAAAATCCCTTGAAGACAAAAACCCATATGGATGTCTTATATGAATAATAACCTAATATGGTCTTAAGCGATTATAAGGTTTTTTTTAATTTTGTTATTAAACTGTTGAAAATTTGGTCTTCAAATGAGTAATTTCTGATTTTTTAGGGCATATTTTCCACTTTTTACTGCATATTTAATGCGCATAAAACGCATTTTTAAGGGCATATTTGTGGTTTCCCTGGTAATAATAAATAAAAGGTAAAAATAAATTGTAAATGCCCATTTCTTTATATTTAAGTACATGTTACACAAAAAACTGTCAGTAAGCTGTTTTTGTTATGCAAACAAATTCTCGCTAATGTCAAAAAAGTACAATGTAAACGCACTATTAGAATTTTTCTTTAATCCCTTAAGCTGTTCTAATAAGCGATTTTAGATACTTTTGAACTGAAGCGCAATCATAGAGCCATGTTCTGGAAATCGTATTCGAGTGAAATTAAAGCCGAACAAATGTTTAAAACTATCCTGTGATTAAAGTTCATCAAAATCAGGATCAGGAAAACAGGAAAAACTGCGGTAATTTAAAAAAAAATTAATTCAAAATTTCCATCGATTTAAATTTCACGTTATTTCGATTTCCAAGACATGCCCGATAATAAACTTATTAATTGACTTGCTTTCTAATCTTTATATTCATTATTATATAAAAAAATATTCAGACTAAATTTAGTTCAATGCAAAAACAGAATTAAACAAGTTTTTGTTATTTTAGTCTTTAACTTTAAGCTGGTTCAAAAAATGTTTTTAAAGATAAAAAATACTTCTTCACATTTCCAAATGAAAATAATTTGTACAAGAAAACATTAATCAAAGTTTTCAAACAAAAACTTAGAAACAACAGCAACAACAACTTCTAGAAAAAAACAGTTAAATATTTTATGTCGAAAAAAGCAAAAGCATGTTGCCACTTTAACTGTAATCAACGAAACAATCTTTGAAAGACAACTTCCTTGAAATACAAAAAGAAATGAATTCTTTTGTTATTGTTGTCTCGTTAGAGACACAGGCTCTTTGTTCAAATTCACTCAAACGAAACGTTTGATATAAAAAAAAAAAAAAAAAACTAAGAAACAAAAGCAGAGCAAAAAAAAGGAAAAATTATTTACTAAACCAACTCACACATACATAAACATCCACTACTCCTACCTTCTAAACAGGACCTCAGGGAGCATTAAAATACTGAGTTGTACATACAAGTCCTTGTGTAAATGTTTATTCCAAGGATACTCGATGAGTGCAATTAAGGAAACATACAAAAATCCTGAGCAAATAACTCTCAATGACGGAGTTGTCATGGTTTTGTTTTTGTATATGTCTACCAGTACGTGGCAACACGAAATTTTCCTCTCCACTTTTTTTTTTATTTTGTTTCTAAGGATACTCAGTTTTGTTGTACATATTCTCTCAATCTATGTACTCGTAAGTACAAACAAACATATAGAAATGTGTTTATAATGAAATCCTTTATATACTTTTTTTTAATTTTTCTATATCAATGTCCTCGATTTACTATGTTTTCATTTCCTTTTTGTTGAAATTGTTGGTTGTTGCTGTTGCCTTGTAGTACGAACATCTTTCCTGGTAGAAGATTTTAACGTGAGGGTCGTTTCTTGCCTTCGGCTTTAGTCGTTCCTTTAAATGCGTAAACGTGTCTAAAAAATAAAGTGGAAAAAGGAACACAACGTAAAGAAGAAAAAAAAAACACAAAACCAGATGAGTTTTAAATTCCTGGAATTATAAATATTATCCTGTAGTGTTATCAACAGTACATCGCTTTCGATATTGTTTGTGTTGTTGTTGCTGTTGTGGCATGTATTTATGTATCTGAATCTATTGATATTTTGAGCTGTTTTAAAGGCAATCAGAAAAAAAGGTAAGAGAGTTTTGTTTGTGTTTTTAATTTAGATTTGTTTTCTCGTTTTTAATATTGAATAACAGCACAGTAGTTCGTAAAGACGAAAAATCGAATTGAAATTTGGAAAAAATATATTTTTTACATAGAACCTACATGTAGCCTAGTCATATTAGGGGTTTCACTGCGGAAAGAGAGATAATAAGCTGTAAACTCGTATAAGCCTTAACTTTGGTGTTCTAAAAAACGTCTGTTTTTAGCGATATAGAGTACCAAACTAGCCTCTTATCGAATTTAGCTTTCGTTTCGAAGTTCCATTCGCATCGCAATAGAGACTTGCAACCCAAAAACAACTAGATATTCAGTAAATAAAAAGTGGTTCCTCAAAAATAAATATTACAAATTATTAATTGTTAATAATGTTTCAATGATTTTCAAGGTATTATTCACCAAAATTCACGGTTCCGCTTGCCTTACAAAGAGTATGGCTAAGCGCTGCGGGCTATCTGCCCTCTATCTCAAAAACGGTTGGGCGTATGCATACTTATTTAAAAAAAATTTTTTTTGCAAAAATGTTAACATCATCGGCGCTATAGAAACCGAGATAATTGCAAAAAACTGATTTTTGTGACTTTTGAATCAACTTTTTAAACATTAAAATGAAGGAAGGTGTATACAAGTTTACAGCTTATTATCTCCCATTCCGCAGTTGACCATTATTTTCTTAAGTAACTGGACTAATATGCAAAGGAACACTATTGCACCGTATGAACGTCGTAGCTTATTACGTAAATACGTTACCAAATTAAAACGTACTTAGACGCACAATAGGTGGCGCAAACGGAACGCGTATCTGCGTCTTCGTGGACATAGATCGTATGAAATTTTGTTATATAAAAAAGAAAAATTTTAATATCAATTGAAAATATTTTCTTGTTTTCAAATTGATTATTTGAAAAAATGTATGTGTGTGTTTTTTACAAGAAAAATAATACAAGGCCTTTGATTTTTATATTCATTATTAATGCCCGTAATTTCAACAAATAGATATCTAGCTGTGTATAGGTATCTATGATTTTCATAATTTTAAACCGTATTTCGTACCTACGGGTTAAAGTGTAATGCATTTTACACCACCGATTTCCGATAGTTAATTCACGTAGGTTAAACTAACGTTTAAATTTCCAAAATTGTGGTAAGGTATAGGTAAATAGAACTGTTAGGTATAAACACGACTAGATATCTGTTTGTAGAAATTACGGGCATAATCAGTTGAACAATTCACAAGCTCGTAGTATCATCGTATTCGTCGTATGATTTTACTTTATGGTATATTTATTGTTGGTAATTTACATACAAAAGTCTTGTCTCATTATACGATTGTTTTTTATGTGTTTTGAAAAATTTTATATTCATTCCCAGGTAATCTATAGCAGAATCAATGCCATTGTAAGATTAGATAAATCACTTCTGCGCATGTCTTTAAAATTAAATTCAATATACACAAAAGTGGCGTTTGTGTAGATGCTTTGTAACACCTTAAAATATTGGTCCTAGACCCACCTTATAGTGTACCAATTGACTTAGAATAAGTTTTTGAACCGAGCTAACGATGTCTGTCCGTCCGGCAAGCAGGCAGGCTGGCTGCCCCTGTAAACCTTGATGAAAATGGGTACATAGGTTCTACTTGTCACACCGACCAAGCCCACTGAAAATAGTGGGAATCGGTCCCCCATACAAGCTTCATTCCGGAAAAGAGTATTATTATGATGGTACTTAGATCAAATTTGATTCAAACTTATTTTATTGCAATCAAAATCATCTAACCAAATTGTATTGGGATCAGTCCATCTTTGACCATAGCTCCCATACACATACAACTCCCGAAAATAACTTTGAATTCCACAACTTCCCAATAGATGTTGGTACTGACATGACAACTGGCGGCAATAACATTTACGATAACTACTCTATCGTGACAAAAAGTTGTGCTGGTAGGTCCAAAATTAACCGTGGGTCTCATATAAAACACCCTTCTAAAAGCAGTTAAAGTCAACAAATCACATAGATAACATAAATTTGTCTGGGCGGGTCCATGACTGCCCATGTGTCCCAAATAGAGTACACTTTCGAAAAAAATTTTTTTTAAATTCTGTGGTGTAGGGCATCATATGGTCGGGCTTGAAGGACTATACTTTCTAACTGGCTTTCCATTTTGTTTAGATTTGACAGATCGTAATTTATATAAAATCTACAGAATCCATTTTCGGGTTTTTTAAAGTTATAAGCACTTTTTTTAAGAAATAAATTTAAAACTAACAAAAAGCTCAAAATCGACTTTTTAATTGATTCTGATGTATTGCATCACATAAAAATGTCTACCAAAAATTGTGGAATCTTTCGACTAAAATTTAAGATTTTATTAGCAAAAAACAAAAGGATTATATGGTAATCGCTAAAAGGCCTAACTAACAGTTTGCACAATATGCAACAATAGGGTGGTCACAAGAAATCAATGTTGGATTTTCCATCGGCGCAACACCCTTATATGTGCCAATAGCATAAAAAATGCGATTGACAAAGTTTCAGCTTAATCGGGTAACGCTAACATGTGCCTCATTGAGAATAAATTAAGGAAAAACAGCGATTTTTCACTAAAATTCGTATTTCCTTGCCTTTATAACCGAAACTATTTATTCTAGGAACCTAAGTAGAGTCTTGTTTTATAGGAAATTTTATTCTTATTAATTTTGATATTGATAGTTTTGTTCCTTATACCAATAGATAAAGTGGTATTTTGCATTAATTAAGGACAAAGAAATACGAATTTTAGTGAAAAATCACTGTTTTTCCCAAAGTTATGCTCAATGAGGCACGTGTTGGCGTTATCCGATTATTCTGAAACTTTTTCAATCGGATTTTCTAGGCTATTGGAATATTTTGGAGGGGTGCAGCAAAAGATAGCCAACAACAAAAAATTTACCATATCTTGTAACGACACTAATAGGATGGTTACCAGAAATCAATGCTGGATTTTCCGTCGGGGCACACCCCTATTATGTGTCAATAGCCTAGAAAATCCGATTGAAAAAGTTTCAGAATAATCGGATAACGCCAACACGTGCCTCATTGAGCATAACTTGGGAAAAACAGTGATTTTTCACTAGAATTCGTATTTCTTTGTCCTTAATTAATGCTAAATACCACTTTATCTATTGGTATTAGGAACAAAACTATCGATATCAAAATTAATAAGAATAAAATTTCCTATAAAACAAGACTCTACTTAGGTTCCTAGAATAAATGGTTTCGGTTATAAAGGCAAGGAAATACGAATTTTAGTGAAAAATCGCTGTTTTTCCTTAATTTATTCTCAATGAGGCACATGTTAGCGTTATTCGATTAAGCTGAAACTTTATCAATCGCATTTTTTATGCTATTGGCACATATTAGGGGATTGCGCCGATGGAAAATCCAACATTGATTTCTTGTGACCACCCTTATGCAACATGGTCAATTGTCAAAACAACTGGTAGGTTTTACAAGAAAAATAGCAGAAAAATAAATTAAAAATACATAGTTTAAGGCGACTTATCTATCAATTTATCATTTTAAATAGTTTTTGCTTGATCTGTAAAATTTTCAAAATGTAATTTTCTTAAACAAGAATCCAATCTGGGAACTTAATTTGGGAAATGGGTAGACCTAATTTGGTTTTGGGATTAAAGAATTTGTTACAGATATTTTAAATGTTTTTGAGAACTTTTAAAATAATCATTTAACGGTTACTTTATAAATTCATTCGAGTTATAATGTCATTTTGGTTGTTTAATATAGAAATGTAGAAAAAACAGAGATTTATCGAAATTATTTTTGAACAAAATCACAAGATAACTTGTTTGCCTTCTGTTTGTAAAATAAATTGGTTAACTACAAACACAAAATTGAAACTTTAATAATTTAAATTTAAACTAGCCGTTACACTGTTTCTTCTAACAACAACAGCACATTGTTCGAATACAAAGTACCAAAATTCTCTTTACTCTCTTGTTAAAAGTTCTCACAAATAATTTTAAAATTGTTATATGCCTTTGTACCTATTAAATTAAAAACCGACAAAACTCAATATTTTTTATACAAAGTGTACCTACATCCACACAAGTCTCAGCATTGGATTTCATATATGTATATCATGTATGTATAATCATTTATATGTTTGCATATACAAACTAGTACATAAGTAGATACACTATATAAACCCTTAATAATCTCTTACCCTAAAACACAGATACATAAATACATGCATGTAACATATTTTTTATAGTCATAAGTTTTTTGTTAACAATGCAATGGGGAAAATTTAACAACAACAACGACGACAATAATATACCCAAAACGAACAAGTACGTACACGAGAGTTATCTTTATCTTATGTATAAACGTACAACTTTATGTAGAAGATAAAATTAAATTGAGTTTTTATTATATACAACATTCAAGTGAAATTCTATCTGGACGTATACAAAGATATTCTTATTCAATGTACTCAAATACGTTGTACATAAAGAGTAAACAACCTTTACAATTAGTGTTGTTTATTCGTATTTAAAACATACATAGATATACACACTCACACTTATGTCAATATTTAAGTTGTACGTTGCGATACGATACGGATGCGATACCAAAGCAACAAACAAAATCCAACATTTATTAAAACGTGTATTTTCTATGCCCTAACGACTTTAATACTTTTTTTACTTTTGCTGTTGTTGTTGTTGTTTCACGTTTTAGTCTTCTACTCGTTATTCTTTTTTTTTTTTTTTTTTTTGTTGCCTTCTCAGTTGTTTTAATTTTAATGATGAGCGGACGGAAGGAACGATACGTAGAAAGACTTTGTTGTTGTTATTGAATTTGTTCAACCCAACTACCGCATATGGCTTCAGTCTTATCCGGAGATGAGTTCGTACCAAATGGACAGAAATTGGTACATAAAGTTATTTTTTTCGTACTTTTATAAAATGCATACTTGGCCCACACACAAATTATTTCGTTTGGGAAAGATAGGAGATGTCATTAAAACCAATAAGGCTTTTTCCAATCATTGCTGTTTAAATGTTAAACCTTTAAAAACCGAAAAAGTACATTTTTTTCAGCAAGATGGTACAAAACCATTAACTATTTTTCCCATCCCCAGTATACTATAGGTTAAAATCAGGGTTTCGAACAACTGCTAAAAGCAGTCAAAATTTGCATAAAATTTCATTTATTTTCAGCAACATGCTGGAAAAAAATGAACTGTATTGTATTTTCATCACACTCATACTTAAATCAGTTGAACTGTGTGCGCACAGTTACTGAAAAAACAGTAACACAATTTACTTTTTTTTCAGCAGTCAAAAGAATCAGCAGCCGACTCACTCCATTTTTAACACACAGACTGCTGAACTGGCGACTGAAACACAGAAGCTGATGTGTTTACAGTTGACGTAAACATTTGTTTTTAGTTTACTAAACGACGTAGCTAGAAACTGGCAGTTCGACTGTATAGTCGCGTAACACAAACTGGCTGGTGACTATATTGAGTTCTGTTCACTTAAAAATACATTTGTTTTGTTGTTGAAAGAGAAATACAATTACATACGTACATATGTATGTATGTATGTATTAATAGAATGAAGAAACTTATTTGTAATTTTTGGAATGTCAATTATAATACTTTTTATTTAAAAATATTTATTTGTGCTTTATATAGGTACATAGGAATTTAATAAAAAATTAAAAAAATTGTTTTTAAGATAAAATGAAAATAAGATTTTCTATAGAAAAAATAACAAACAAAAAAATTTTTAGCTAGTCTATCAATTTAAATTTTTCTGTATATTTAAGATATAATAATAAAGTTATTATTTAATATATAACTAATAATCCAAAAAGTGGCGAATAAAGCTACAAAGTAATGAATTCTTGAAGTCATTAAAAGTAGGATTGTTAGTAAAGTTTTTGCTGGGTTAATAAATTGTCGCATCATTTTATAATGGAATTTAGCTCATCAAAACATAACTATAATTCTTTTCTTTTTTATAATATGAGAAATAATCACATTTAAATATAATTTTTATAATAATATTTTGTAAATAGTATTTAAATCTTGTAACTAATACTTAAAAAATTGTATATACAATTATTTTGAATTAACTAATTTAAGTTCTTTAAATAGTCTGCAAGGGACAATGTTCTAAAGACATATGTAAATAAATAAATAAATATAAAAAGGTAGGGTAAGTGTTCCTAAAGTCGGCATGTCCCAGTAGTCGGCATATTTTGCATTTAAACGTTAATAAATAAGAAATGCGGTTTTAACATTAATAAATAGCATCAAGTTTGTCAAGAAAATTTACTCATTTTTCCATTAGTAATAATTAAATTGGAGTAAGATGAGTATTTTTGCCAAATTTTGAAGTCTTGAGTAACAAGCTCTTGAACTTGTGCGGTGACCCTTGTTTTTCAAAAAAAAAATTAGTGTTACAGCTAACTTTAAAAGGCAAATAGACATATTTTTTATGGGAAGTGTATTACTTATAAAGTTTAAAAAGGTAAAAAGTCTATTCAATTTTGTCGTAAAAGTAAAAAAATTTACAAAAAGTAAATATTTTATTAATTTTGTTGGGTGCCGACATTAGGAACAAAAATTTTCAAAATTTCCTTTGGTCGGCATTGGGTGCCGACTACTGGCAAATCAGTATTTTTCTCTGATTACACTCAAATTTGAGTAAATTGTTCATCAATCGTGCCTCTTGCCTCTGAGATAACAGAAAATGAGTTTAAAACGAGTTTACCCAGTAGTCGGCATGATTTCTTTTGAGTATCTCATGACCTGCCGACTATAGGATAAGTGTTGTCCTAAAGTCGGCAGCAATTTTATTTCTAGTTTAACTGTATATGGGGTCCCAAAACAGTATATTTTTTAAAATTTGTAAGGACTATTAGATACTTGCATTTCATTAACATACTTATTTCAGTAAAGTTAAATATGAGAAGTAAGAAAATGTTAATGTTTAAATTTACTGAAGTGGCCCTACAAATAAATGGTTTGATATCTTTACTAGGTGCCAGCCAGAAATGAAGCTTTCCAAGCTTCACTTTACATGACAGAATACAAGTTTAGTCAAATGCTAAACAGGATAAGTTAGTAAAATAGTGGCTCGTCCTCTCCAAATGCAAACTTCCGGTAAAAATTGATTACATTCTGAACACAGTTTAAGCGATTATAAAGGAAGATGGACGCACCATACTACTTAAAAATTATCGTCCTTGAATCTGCATTTAAGCTTAGCTGTTAAGAAATCAGAGGCAATTAGTAAAGGACGAGCTAAAGTCCCTGAAGAAAACCCATCTCATCGAACAAATTGTTGTTGATATTTTGGATGATCCGTCCAAAATATGTAATGGCGATAAGATGTTGAAAGTAAAAATTTTTTAATTCAATTTATATTTTAATTGATTCCAATAAAATATAACATTCAAATTCACTTATTGCAATAAAAATGAAATCAGAATCAAAATCTTTGATTCCTTCAAATGACTCTCCTTACAAATTTAAAATCATTTCGAAATCAAAGAATCAAATCAGTTTGATTGAAATCATTTTGATTTCAGATTTTTATAGCTCTGCCTCCAACAAAACTTATTTAAAAGAAAACATCTTACATCATATGGTTAATTTAACAATAATTTTGTCACCGGTGATTTTGGTTAAAATAGTCCTTCATCAAGAAGAAACAACCACATTATTGTTGCCTTCAAACATGTTTTGGGTAATAACAAAAATATATTTATCACCTATCAAAGCATGGTTAGCCATAGCATGTTGCTCTTGGAAAAGAGGAAAATTCTATTAGTAAATAGAACTATTAGTGGTAAACAAGTTATTGTCATATTTAGCAATAACATCAAAATATGGTTGTGACTACAACAATATGGTTAAACTAACCATAATATGTATTAAATTTCTCGTTAAAAATAGTTTTGTTGGAGGTGAAACCTTTTTTTCTACGTCCAACAAAACTATTTTTAAAGAAAATTTTGAACTTATTATGTTTAATTTAACCATATTGTTGTCTCCGACAATCATATTATGGTTAAATAAGTCGTCCATCAAGAAGCCACAACCATTTTATGGTTGCCTCCGAACATGTTACGGTTAATAAATAAAATATGTTTAACACTTTTATTAGCATGTTTTTTTTCAACCATAGCATGTTGCTCTTGCAAAAGAGGAAAAACTATTGTTAATTTGAAAACAAATTATTGTCATAATGAACCACAACATGTTTTGAGGCAACCATAATACGGGTATGGCGTCTTGATGGAGGACTAATTTAACCATAATATGGTTGTCGGAGACAATAATATGGGTAAACTAAACATAATATGTTCAAAATTAGCTTTAAAAATGGTTTTCTTGGAGGTGACCATATTAAAACATTTTTGTCTTTGCGTGTAATGCCTACTTAAACGTACAAATGTACATTTTAAGCATTTTAGAAAGTAAAAAGCTTAAATTTTCAATAAAATATCAATTAAATTCGTGAATAAATTGGTTTGTTTCTTTAAAAATGACCATGCCGACAATAGGATCATTACATGCCGAGGATTGGAACATCGTATGCCGACTACTGGCAAATGCCGTGTATTTTAGGAAAAAGTAAAATTACTCAAATTTAATATAGAATGTGTCTAAAAACTCTTATATGAATCGAAAATATACATATTACTGAACTGTAGTGGCTAGTTGCCATCCCAGTATCACGTTTGTGTACGTTATGGCACCAGTTTAAAAAAGAAAAAAAAGTTAAAGTGCCGACTACTGGTACACTTACCCTATATAATAATTAAAATACCTATGTATAAACAAAACAAAAAAAACTTAGATTATTATAAATAATTTTATATTTAGCTTTTATTTGACCTTTTTTAATTTAATAACTGTTTTATTTTTAAATAAAGCTCTAGGTCTTTTTATTATTATCGAAAATAAATAATTTAATATTAAAAAGACCTAGAGCTTGCTTTAAAAATAAAATAGTTAATAAATAATTTTAGTGGAAACTTATAATATTTTAAACTAACAGAAAAAATGTGTATGTTTGTTATTTTTTCTATAGAAAATCTTATTTTCATTTTATCTTAAAAACATTTTTTTAATTTTTTATTAAATTCCTATGTACCTATATAAAGCACAAATAAATATTTTTAAATAAAAAGTATTATAATTGACATTCCAAACATTACAAATAAGTTTCTTCATTCTATTAATACATACATACATACATATGTACGTATGTAATTGTATTTCTCTTTCAACAACAAAACAAATGTATTTTTAAGTGAACAGAACTCAATATAGTCACCAGCCAGTTTGTGTTACGCGACTATACAGTCGAACTGCCAGTTTCTAGCTACGTCGTTTAGTAAACTAAAAAAAAATGTTTACGTCAACTGTAAACACATCAGCTTCTGTGTTTCAGTCGCCAGTTCAGCAGTCTGTGTGTTAAAAATGGAGTGAGTCGGCTGCTGATTCTTTTGACTGCTGAAAAAAAAGTAAATTGTGTTACTGTTTTTTCAGTAACTGTGCGCACACAGTTCAACTGATTTAAGTATGAGTGTGGATGAAAATTGATGTGTCGAACTATTTTCAGCATAGTTGCCTGTTAAAAAAAAAAACTGGCGACTGAATTTTAAACACTGGTTAAAATACATTAAAATTCGAGTAGATACACACTCATACAAATACACACTTACACACACACACATTTTTACATGCAACCATCCCAATGTGCCCACAGTATTTACGAACATAAAAAGTGCTTAAAAGTATACTTGTCTTTCATTTTTGGTATGTTGTTTGAAATTCAACCAGTTTGAAGAGAACAAAGCCGATCAAAACTTTTTAACGGCGTTAAGTGCCTTTTGTTACGAAGGTACATAAAAAAGATAATGTACACAAATAAATAATTTCCAAGACTTTTTTAGTTTATCGGAACACAAACAGGGCGATTTAAGGCCTCACTTGTTTATAATTACTTTTGGTTGCCGTTCTGTGTCTTTCTTTTCGGTAGCAAATATTTTGAAATTACTTTTTCTGTAAAAGGAATCAGCAGTTTAAAAAAAAACATTGAAAAAATCATTAATTATAACTAATTTTTCTAGCTTTAAACAAAACATTAAAATTTTTTGCATACCACAACATTCAAAGACATACTCACGTTGGCCGTCACTTAACGTTGAATTGTATTTTTAACAGAAACACAACACCACATACACAGACTTTAAATTGCACAGAAACAAAACAGCTGATTCATAACGGAACATAACGTACAAACTTATCCTGCCTTTATTGAAAATTGTGACAGACCGTGTAACAAGCTAAAAAAAACTTTATTTTATTTACGCTAGAGCTAAACGCCGTTGTTTATATTTGCAACTATTAACACTGTACTTTGAACGCAACACTGCTCACAGCACTCTTACAATAAAACGAATATATGTGTTTGTATATATTTGTATATGTGTACATAAATGTGTACGTAGCTGATAATTTTTTTAAGGGAGGATTGACAAAAATAATTACCACTGATAAGATATTTTGAAACCAAGGGAATTTAGGCAATAAATACAGAATTACAGATTAATAATTTTAGAAAATCTACGCAGATATTAAATAACATCGTTACAAAAAAATCATAAGACCATAAACTGATCATAAGAAAAGGGATTCTACAGCGACATTTCAGAAATATCAATAGAAGACATTAGTTTTAATTTAAATGTTTCTAATTTTATAAGTTTTAATATAACCCCAAGAAAAAATGTTACTTATTAATCAATTGTCCAATTCACAAGCTCGTACTCGTAGTATCGTCGTATTCGTTGTATAATCGGCTAATTTACAATTTTAATTCTTCTGAATTTTTAGTACATGTTTGATTCATTTCAATTTATTTTTGAGTTTTTTATACCCTCTACCACAATTAGTTGTGAAGAGGGTATATTAAGTTTGTCATTCCGTGTAAAACTTTTTTATTATTCATCTCAGACTTCATAAAGTATATATATTCTGGGTCCTTGAGTAATTCTAAGTCGATTTAGCCACGTCCGTCTGTTGAAAACACGCTCACTTTCGAAAAACTCAAAAGAACTAAACAAATTGGGTGTCAAATTGCTTGTAGTTACCCTAAGCAGTTTGGGATTGAAATTCAGCAAAATCCGTTTAGTAGGATCAGAGCTATGAATCAAAATGTGGAACCACCACCTAAAAAAATTGATAATTTTGTTACAAAAACTAACATAAATGGTGGAATAATGCATAGAACGACATAAGATTTTGCAAGAACTCTTCTTATTCAACTGGAAATCACGCTGTGAAGATTGATCCATAATTTACCATAGGCCCCATATAAACCCTATTCCCGGAAAACAGTTTAGTACGCCTAAGACCATAATTAATAATGTTATCATAACAAAATTTGGCTCGTCACAGTTTTATAGAACTAGAAATGACACTGTGAAATTTGGTGAAGATCGGTGCATAACATACCATAGGCCTCATTTAAAGCCCACTCTGGTAAAATAATTAAATACGCGGTAAACTTTCTGCCAGTTTAGCTTCATATGGCCAGAAGAAATGTTATGCAATTTTGTGATATACGGGCCATAATTTACCTTAGATTCCATTTTAGCAGCCTTCTGAAATTCACTGCAAACGATTAAACTAATTGCGCCGCTGTATTGAAATGTATGTTTTTTAAACCAGAAATCGTTCTGCAGAATTTGGGATGATTGGTTCATAGCTTACCATGGCTTTTATATAATTTGTTCTCCTGAAAATCATTTAAGTTCAGCTTAAACTGATATTTTACTCAAGCTTTTTAAAATTGATTCTGATTGTCGGTCAATAATTTTATATATGTAGGTCTAAACCGCAACAAATTTGAATGCAGATGTCTGTTTTTACAAAGATTATAATAATAAATAGACATCATACAGATATTATTCCTAAAAAATTCGAAGTGTCGGTGGAGGGTATCAAAGATTCGGCACAGCCGAATATAGCACTCCAACTTGTTTTAATTAAAATTGCTTATCAATTAATATTTATTACCATTTCATCTACAATTAAAACTCCCATTCCTGGTTTAATTTCATGGTATCAAGCAATGTGAATGTTAAATTTTATTAAAGAAGAAGAAACAATAAATAAAAACCAAGAGCATAGTAAAAAATTATAACTAAAATTGAATAATTCGCTTTTTTGTTTGTTTTATTTTTCATATTTTTTTTTATTGTTTAATAGAATGACATTTATTAATCTTCTTAAATAGTTTACACAAAGTGAGTTGACAATGCACATTGAATTTTTATTATCCATTTTTGACATTTAGCAAAATACGACAAAGTAATGAACCAACAAATTTGTCTACTCACAAGTGCGAAAACAAAAATCGTATATTTCAAAACATTAAGTCATACGACAGAGCTTGTGAATTGGACAAATATTTAGCTCAAAACTGGGATTTCAAAATTGATGTTTCTACTTAAATTTCTATCAAAACTATACAATTAAAAATAATGCCAGATTCAAAACATTTTAAGGATTTTCGCCTTTTTTTTCTATAAAAATTTACAGTTAAATCTTTTAAGAAATCCCCTTAACTCTTTGTTAATGTGGCAACCCCAATTCGACGTCCCTGCTAAAGCCTGTAAAGTAGAAACAATCAAACTTACATAAACATAAATTGTAATTTCAATAAGTGCCCAAACATTCAGTGTTTCTATGTGACGCACAACTAAAAACGAGGCTGACAGACAGACAGCTACCCAACCATCCATCCATCCATCCATCCATCTCCATCCATTTAACCAACCAGTCAACGTGCCAGCCATACACGGCCAACAAATCTCAAAACACCCAAATAAAGAAAGCAGGAAAAAGGAAGATAATACAACAAAACAAAATCCCAAAGACAAGGAAGAAAATACACAAAATCATTTACTTAATGTAACAGAGCCGAAAGCAAAAAAAAAAGTGTCACATCTACAATTACAGATTTATCAGAAAAAGTTATATAAAATACTCGTAAAAATAAAAGCAAAGCAGGAGCAAAATAACAAAAAAAAAGTAAAAATTAAAATAAAATGTTTTAAAATTCCATTTCCTTTATTATGCCAATAATTAAGAGTTTTTTTACTTTAGTACTCACACTTTCCTATAACATTAAAAAGCATTAAGTCCAACAAAGGGCGTCGAAAAAATAACTTTTTGCGCCTTTCGATTTTGTCCTGCTTAAGTTCGGCACCATCGATGAAATTTCCCTAAATATCCTTCAGAAAAAAAAGGCAAATATATTCTGGCAAAAAAAAATTGTTCTAAAAAAAACCCCGCTGTACATTTTCAAATTTTTGGAAAGACCTCCTCTTGCAATACAACAACTGCTTAAGGCTAGTTTACACTATTATACTTTGTATTAAAAAACACAAGCAATATGACAAAGTGTGATAGTGTGAATGCAATGTGTCACAAAATTACAAGTATTATGAAAAAAGTTTGACATCCCATACGACTTCATCGTTTTTTTGAAAAATTTGCATTTTATTTCATGTGTGAGTGTTTATAATTTGTGTGATGGTGTGAACACAAACTGTCATGTTAAATTAAGATAGTGTTACTAGCCTTTATCACATTTCGAGACTTCTTGAGTTTTAGTTTTCACAGAACACCCTGCCATTAAAGCTGTTATGATACTTGCTATTTTTTGTATTTTTTTCTATATTGGAGAACAGTGCAAATATATTTGCATAGGAAAACTGACTAAGTGTAAAGAGTATGATTATATCATAAAAAATCTTGAAATGTCAAACAAATATACATGTGTTATCGATAAATAATTTAAGACTGTCAAAAAAAATATAAAATTTTTTAACTTAAAATTGACATTTCCAGATTAATTGTTAGCACTGTTGCCAATTTTTTTAGTTTTTGATCGAAAGAAACGGGTTTTAACTTTTTTTTTGCGATTTTTAGCTTTTATGGCGGTTTTTTGTGGGGAAAAAACGTGGGCAGTATTGTTTGTTTTGTTTACATTTTATCAAATTGTATTTCTTGTTCTTTCTCGCATTTGTTGTTTCATTCAGTCAATCCTAAAAAAATCCAATACAAAAAATAGCAAGTATCATAACACCTTAAGCAGTTTTTGACTTAAGTCTGGTATCACACTACGACAAGGTGAAAAGAACATGCTAATATGCTCTCACCTCTCACTAATAAACTCAGACTTTCTGAAAGAAAACTTTGATCATAAAGAGGGTATTAACTCAAAATTTTTATATTTTGACTTTTTGGAAAAATCGACATGTCATATTCAAATCATCCTGTGCAAAAATATCGTTTTTTGATTAGTTTTGTCTTTTTATATTTTTAGCATTAAACTAAATTTTTGTATACTCTACTACAAGGTTTTGAAATTTTTAGTTAATACTCTCTTAATGATCAAGTGCGATATGTATATTTCTAATCTACGAACATTTACCTTTCATTTAAATATCCCAATCCTAATAATCGTATCCCAACATCCTAATCCAAATATCCTTATTTATATTATAAAAATGGTGTGTGAATTTGTTTGATCGTTTATTTGTTCCGCAATCACGCATAAATAATTGAACTGATTTTGATATTGTTTGGCTCATAGAAAGAAGAGAGCTGCACAATTCCATTTGAAAATACACTCAAACAATTGAATATTTTTCAAACTCTCTACTGTAGTGTCTCTATCACAAACAAAAACTGATTAGAAGTGCAGACAACGAATTTAGGTAAGTGTGTGAACGTGTAGAATCAAAAAACAAATGCAAAAGAGCGAGCATAAAAAATACTCTAAAAAATTAACAAGGGAATGCAAAATACAAGCATCAATGATAATGGAAACACAAGACACACAAATTCTTAATTCATTTATTCTGAGTTCGGATAATGTGTGTACAAAATATTTTGTATGGTTATTTCTTAGATAACATCACAAATTCTTTGCATGCGTCCACTTTATAAGACACGTCGTCAGTTCATTATTAGCTTGACCTACCGACCATATATTTGATATCACCAAGTGTCTGTGACCTATAGTTATTTCGCAATAACTTCCTATTTATTCTAGGCCTGCATAAGCCCATCGGAATAATTTCAAGCACTTTGGATTTTTAGGCCTTTTAAAAGGTCTTCAAACGCATTCTTTATAAACTTTTACTCATTCCACTCTGTCTTCTTTGAAAAGTTTCTTTATAAAAGATTTTACAAATTGACAAAAAAAATAGCTTAATTGCCATTATTTTTTAACCATAGCAGCCACCTTCACTATTAAACGCGCTGCCAAAATCGAATTTCAAATTGCAAAGCGTTGACGCTGCTTCATACAAATTGTATGGGCATGACAAGTTTTGACAACTAGAAACCGCTTTCCGCTTTTGTTTAGGTTCGGCTATAAATGTTCTAAAATGCTTAGCACAGAGACCGAAGTAAGTAGTCCAACTCTGAAATAAGTAATTATCAGCCATGTTCTGGTATCCGAAATGGAGTGAAATAGAAAAAGGTAAAAACGGCGAAAAAGTTGGCACTTGTTCTCTTTTTGATAAATTTGCATATGGTCAAGATTAAAAAATAAATAAAAAGTTTAAGGGGTAAAACGGAAACGAGAATTTGTACTTATGTGCTTTATGGGGGCCTTAAATGTGGAAAAGATACTTTTGGTACTCTTTTACCGTTGATACTTTTCTATTTTCTTTACATTTGGTATAGAGATAGCATATGGCCCAAATCAACACAAAACATTTGGTACTTTTTCTCTTTTTGATAAAAAATTTAAACAGATTGCATGTAGCAGGGCTGCCAGGTACTTTGTTTCGTTCTCCCCCTATTCGAAACAATTTTGAAATTTTGTTTTTATTTTAATTTAATCGAGTGATTCCCATGTTCTACAAACAAGCAGTTAAATATAAATCGCCTGATAAAAGACAAAATCCTAAAATAAGCCACTGTAGAAAAATAAACCATTTTTAACGGATGATTAAAACATACCTTCTACAAGAGAATTTGATTTAGCTGTCACTTTCGATCGGAATTGATTTCTATGACAGGCCTGCATGAGTGTCTTATTTTTCTAGTAAAAATATTAGTTAAGGCCGTTTCACTTCATACAAGTCTTACGTATTTTGACGAAAAAGCATCTCTGATACTGTTTGAAAATTTTCCAAAAATAATAACAACTTGTTATGACAGGGTTGTATTTTTTCAAAATACATACGTAAGATTTGTGTGAAAGTGTAAAATATTTATTACTAGGTATCAGGAAAACGAAGACACGAATTCCGAGGTTTAAATAAACTATAGGGTGATTTTTTAAGAGCTAAAGGAAAGTTAAAAAAAAAACACATACAATGCAGAAAAATGCATGAAATCTTTATTTGAATCGATAGTACGGTCAATATAATTAAATGTTTGAAGATTATTGCATGCAAATGTTGACCGTGACTGATCCTCAAATGGTCCATCCGCTTAGTCCAATTTTGGCATACTCTTTCCAACATTTCGGCCGGTATCTCATGAATAAATGCTTCAATTGTCTTCCAATGCATTAAAGCGGGCATGTGTGTATAGACATGAGGTTTAACATAGCCCCACAAAAAATAGTCTAAAGGCATTAAATCGCACGATCTAGGCGGCCAATTGACCGGTCCTGAACGTGAAATAAAATGTTCACCGAACTCGCCTCTCAATCAGTCCATTGTTAAGCGTGCTGTGTAGCATGTGGCACCGTCTTCTTGAAACCACATGTCATGCAAGTCAAGCTCTTGCGTTTTGGGCAAAAAAAAAGTTGGACATCATCTCACGGTAGCTCTCACCATTCACAGTTACGTTACGATTCGCATCATCTTTGAAGAAGTACGGTCCAATGATGCCACCAGCCCATAAACCGCACCAAACTGTGACTTTTTCTGGATGCATTGGTAGCTCTTGCAATACTTCTGGCTGATCTTCATTCCCAAATCGACAATTCTGCTTATTAACGTACCCATTGAGTCAAAAATGAGCTTCGTCGCTTAACACAAGAAGCGCGTGATAAACTTTTTTAAAGAGCACGCATTTTGATAATAAAATTCAATAATTTGCAAGCGTTGTTCGTTTGTAAGACGATTCATAGTTAAATTATAGACCAAACTGAAGATGTTCGACAGTGAAACAAAACACGAAACTTGCGTCAGCTATTTAAACCAGTGTTGCCAAAAAGATAATAGCTAAAAAATCACCCGATAAAAACCTGCTCTTAGGTTTTAATTTCTACAAATCAACAGATTCCAAAATTTTTAATCAACTTTTATAAATTTGTTTACTATTCAATTAATAAAATTGAAAAAAGTCCGAAGTCGACTTTTAGAAAAACGAAAATTTTCTCGGACTAAAAAAACACTTCGAATTTTCAAAGTAGGTTTGCTATATTGATTAATTTATTTAATAAAAATTTTAATAAAACTAAAGAAATATTAAAGATTAAATAGTATGTTTTTGATTTCTTACGCATTAAAGGCTAGTTTACACTATTATACTTTGTATTAATACATGCCAAAAACTTAAGTTATATGTTAAAGTGTGATAGTGTGAATGCAATGTGTCATGGCAACGACAAGTATTGCGAAAAAAGTTTGACATCCCATACGATTTCTTCGTTTTTTGAAATTTCTCAAAACAATAATACTTTTTAATGAAAAGTTTTCATTTGATCAGGGTTGCATTTTAACAAAAGCATGTTTATAAATGATAGTGTGACTACAAACTGTAATGTTACATTAGATTTTTTGACAGTCGCAACAAAATGCATTAGATTTCTATCACAAAAAGTATTATGGAATACGTACAACTTGTGTGATAGTGTAAACTAGCCTTTAGTTAATAATTATACACAAACGTTTTAATTTTTTAAAGTTGTTCAGGAAACAAAACAAACTGGTATATTTTTCAACCGCGGTATTGCCACATTAGTTTTTTGGTGCAAAGCATTTACATTTGTAAACAAAACTTTATGAAAAAAACTTTGGGTGGTGGCTTTCATCTTAAAATAACTTAATCAATGTAATGGCCAATTTTCAGGATTGATATTAAAACACATTTATTTTTAAAATCGTTTTAAATACAAAATTCTCTTCTTCACTAAAAACTTAAGTGAAACTTAATTCACCGATGTGGTAGACTTAATTTCAACTTAAGTTTCCATTGTAATATTTTAGCAAGGTGACCTCAATATCACAACAATACAACAACAACAGGCAAAGCATTAACAGTCAGCTGTTTTTTTTCAGACCACCTTGTAAATAAATACACTTTTTTATATTTTTATACTTTTATCTTAATTAAATAAGACTTTTCACATAAAACTCAAAAAACCAATCTGTTTTAAATACGATTTAAGTTTGTTATGAAAATTAACTTAATATTGATTTAAATACTATCCTGAAAATTGGGCATAAGTATTGCAGAGTTAGGGGAATATAGTTTCTGCAAGGGCGAATAGGATCTTAAAGCTCAACATTACGAAGTCGGAATTCTGAAGCAATTTCACTGTTTAACAAATAAAAATTTACTATATTTAAGAATATATTTTTTTAATCATCAGTGATGTATGAAGGTATACTAATTTTGTCATTCCACGTATATATTCTGGGTCCTTCAGTTATTCTATGTCAATGTAGCCATTGGGTGTCAAATTGTTCCTGGTTCTTATAGGATCTTTGTGATTGAATTCTAGCAGAATCGCTTCGGTAGGAAAAGAGTTGTGCATCCCTAAAAACCAACATAAATTTGTGGCGAAGTGCACCGATTGTCATAAAATTCAATGAATTCGATTTATATGTCACCAAAGTTCGTGAAGGTCGTGTTAAGACCAGCGTTTAAAAAACTGCAGTCAGAGAAGAAAAAGTTAAATTTCTTCCACTTCTTCATTTGTCATTGGTTTCGACTGCAGTTTTTTAAACCGGGGAATTCCCGGTACAGAAAATCCCGAAAAAAAGCTAAATTTTTTGTCATAATAAACGTCAAACTTTATATTTAAAAAAAATCTAATATTTTTATCAACGTTTTTTTTTATATAAAAAAATTGTGACTTCTGTAAAATGTAGAGTTTTTGTTTTCCCGGACTTTTTCATTTCCCGGGAAAGCGGGATTTATTTTTAAATTTCCCGGGAATCCGGGAATTCCCGCTCAATACAAATCGATGCAAAATATTATTTAATTTAATTTATTTAAACAAATAACATTTCCTGAGATCAATTAAATACGTTTCTATAGTTTTTAAGTGCATTCAACTTTCTTATTTCTGTGACAAAAAGGAAAAAGTGCTCAACTGCACCTTAAGATCTGCATTTTCAAAAGTACAGATGGGCAAAATTTAAATTATTTTGTAGGATTTTTTGGAAGTTAAACTAAATGACTTTTTGGTTATATTTTCCATTTGGAATAAAAACTTAGGTTTACTTTCGATCTGTGACATTAGGAGTGTTTAGTAATAAAAACTATAACCACAGAGATCTGAGAATTGTATTCAACTCGAAGTAAATTTTTAAAAGCCACCTTTAAGTTGCGTTCACAATCAAAAAAACATTTTCACTTGGTGTTCATAATAGAGCAACAATTTCTTTTGTAACTACACACATTTTGCATCAAGAAACCGTTCGCAAATTTTAGCCACAACAATTTTATGCATTAATTATTATTTTTCACAACATTATGACAAAATTTTCATTCAAAACTAAGTAAAATTATTTTAAACGTCAGAAACAATTTCACACAAATTGTTGCTGAAGTTCTAGTTGACTCAACTTTAGTTACATTTTTAAAAAAATTTTAGTTACATTTTTGTTTTAAAAATGAAAGGAAAATATATGAAATACTTTGGGAAGAAAAAAGATAGAAGAAAAAACGAAATTGTTTTTTTGATTGTGAACGTAGCCTTAAGCTTTGTTCACAATCAGAGCAAAATTTTGACATAATGTTGTAAAAAATAATAATAAATGCATAATATTGTAGTGGCTAAAATTTGCAAACGGTTTCTTAATGCAAAATGTGTGTGGTTGCAAAAGAAATTGTTGCTCTATTATGAACACCAAGTGAAAATGTTTTTTTGATTGTGAACGAAGCTTTAAAGTTTTAAATTGTTTTCCTAACAAACAAAACAAATAGACTAAAGCACTTATTGGCCACAGAATTATTTCAAAGCCGACAGCATTTATATAAAACCAAAAAAGTTAAATTATTTAAACAAATTGCTACAAGATATTTCTTCTGAAATAGGAATAAGCATTTAAAGAATCGCTTGAAAGCCTATTTTTCATTTTTATCATGAAGATTTCAATGAAAAAACAACGTTTCCTTTCTACGGATGTTTGCTTTTTTAGTCAAAGGAACATTTTAAATTATCAAGACACTTTAAGTTTTATTAAGCCCCTTCTTTAAAACTTGTTATTTCTCTTTAAAAAAAAATATATTCTTCGAATCAATAAATTTTTTGAAGCAAGTGTGAACAAATTTTTTTTATTTTTATAAATTAAATCTGGGTCTTTAAATAAATTAAAAATTCTGTACATTTTTAGTCTTCTTCTTTCGAAGCCTCAGAGCAATAAACATTGCTTTACTTATCGGATATGAATTGACATATCTTTGGCGTCTGACAAAACTGTCTTAAGTCAGAAACTGTAGTTTTTCGTTATGTTAAATTAAAAAAAATTTTATTTGGTGTATTTCATAGCCTTTTTTCCTAAGAGCAGATATAAGAAGCAGTTGTGCTAGACTTATGTGATTTTAACGAAACAGAAGTGAAAAAAATTAATTAAAGCCTATCAAAAACTCAATATGCCTTTCTTTAAACCTTTTTGCCTAACGGCTAACAGAGCTACCTAAACAAGAGCGGCAAGCGTTTTTTTTATTGCCAATACATTTTCAATAAAATAAAACGACCAAGCGATCTATCATATAAGATTTTCCAGCCGGGTGGCGTCAAATTCTCGTTTTAAAGGTTTGTTTCGTATAAACTGTATGAAAATTAAAAGTTTTGACATAAAACAGACGCTTGCCGCTCTTATTTAGGTAGCTCTGTAAGGTATATTTCATTTCACAACATATTTACAATAATATCAGCAGTAAAGTTGACATAATTAAATTTAAAAAAAATCCCCGGGATTCCCGTAAAATTTCCCAGGATTTTTTCCCCGAAAAATTTGCTGGAACCCGGGATTTTGTTCTCGGGAAATCACGGATGAAAAACAATAGTGGCATGCCTGTATGTCTTAGAGATAAGTAAACTAATGGCCAATTTTCAGGATTGATATTAAAACACATTTATTTTTAAAATCGTTTTAAATACAAAATTCTCTTCTTCACTTAAACTTAAGTGAAACTTAAGTTCAACTTAAGTTTCCATTGTAATATTTTAGCAAGGTTGCCTCAATATCACAACAACAACAGGCAAAGCATTAACAGTCAGCTGTTTTTTCAGACCACCGTGTAAATAAAAACACTTTTTTATATTTTTTTTATTTTTTTTATTTAGTAGTGGTACCATACTTTTATCTTAATTAAATAAGACTTTTCAAATAAAACTCAAAAAAACAAATCTGTTTTAAATACCATTTAAGTTTGTTATGACAATTAACTTAATATTGAGTTAAATACTATCCTGAAAATCGGGCATAAGATTTATCAAATAAATTAAACCTTCGATTCAAAAGTCAATTCAAAAAATATATAATTATCAGAAAACACAAACCTGCTACAAGTTTTCAGGTTTTAAACTTGTTTAATAATCCAGGAAAATTTCGATGAATTCTAAATTAAAAATAAATGTGTATGTCACTATAAAAGCCATGCAAACAATTTGACTTTACAAGAACTGTGTCCTGTGATATGGTCCAATTAAGTTATATTTACTATTAAAAACAAAATTAAACAATAGTTAAGTTTAGTTTTGTCCATGGATGAATTTCAAGCAGTGTAAGAGGTACCCAGCAGTTTTGGTAGCAATTCAAACATTTTATCATAGAATGCTTTCTGGTCAATTGACTGCTTTAAAGTTGTCTAGAATAAAGTTTGGGCATCTTTGTAGTCAAAAGGTCTTTAAAAAACGTAGTCAGTTTCTTTTACATATACATTTTTACTCCATCAGAAATTATCTCTTGAACTGTGGGGTAGTTGAATAATAAAATTTATATGTACATTTATAAACCACATAGAGTTGCCAGTCTTATTTTAAAAATAAATGTTTCAAGATTTACAATGACTATAACAGTAAATGTTTATCTCTGAATAGATGTGGCAGCCCTCACAAATTGATGGCCCAAATAAGAGCATGAACGAGTAGGAAATAAAAACATCTGCCGTCAACTTCATCACTTGAAGCATTAAAAAATAAAATACAGCCAACAGCAACAACAACAATAAAAACAACAGAAAGAACAAAATGTAAAACCTTTAATACGATCTGCTTATGGCACATTGTGCTCGTATTGTAGAAATTTTGGGTTTTACTAATTGAGTATGAGTGTGTGTGTGTGTATGTGAGTATTTGTCTGCGAAATGGGTATCTGTGTGTCTATAGTAGTGATGTCACAAACCTTAAAGAAAAAAGAGAATATCACATTTACACACAGATACACAAACCAAAAAATTAAAAAAAAAACAGAAAATAGAAGCTGTTGCTTTTGAGTATTATTTGTGTAAAAGTTGGACAGGAAAAAAAAATAATAAATTTGAAATAAAATCGTGAGGCATTAATAAACGACTCGAAAAAAATGTAGTCTCTACTCACTGGTATTTATTCATCCTTTCACGGTATACAAGCATCAGGAGAGAGCAATTGTAGTGGAGTTTGGGTATGGGTGAATGTGTATATTGATGTCAGTGAGAGTTTTTTTTTTTTTTTGGTATTGTATCTGAAGGAAAAGCATGAAAAATAGAAATTACCACCTTAAACAATTAACACGTCCGTCCATACATTTGTATTTGTAGGTATATACGATACGTTCATGTAGACTGTATGAAATAATTGCCTATAGAAACCCACCATAAGCGAACGTTTGTACCAGGAGAGAGCTGAGGAAAGAAAGCCAAAGCAACAAACACAACATTCAACAACAACTGCTGCAAGAACTAAACTGAACCGAATTGAATGTAATTGAAAATTCCCATTGCAATCGGCATGCGCTGAAACAACTACAAAAAAAAAAAACGATGAAGAAATAAAATATTTTCGCAGCCGTTTTATTTATTTTCTTTTCATTTTTTTTTATTTAGTTTTATTTTTGTTGTTGCTTTTTCAGCATTATGTTCATTATGTATTATCATCATTATTGTAATCAGCATCAAGACGTTGAATGATAATACTACAATCATCTAACGGAGAATTAATAACTACTGGTTAGTGCTGCCAGATTTTAAAGTTTGGGAGATATTTCAAGTGATTTTTGAAAAGAAAATCCGACGTTTGTGACTGAAATAATATCGCTGTTTCAAGTTACTCCCAATTTGCTTTGCACAAAAAATCATTTCTAAGCATTTTCGTGGCCTCAGATTAAATCTACACACATTGATAGATTGCTGTTGTGTGAAGAAAATTTCCGTCATAAAAAACACTACCTTAAATTTTCTGAACACAGAAAAAGTGGTAATTATGTATATTCTTAGAGCAAGATACAAGAGTTGGACTATAACAATGCTTATGTTTGTAGGTTACCATATTGTGGTAAAATATAAACATAATATGCTTCAAATTTACGACGATTTGTTGAAAATTCCCGACAATTTAGACCAGATTAACCATAATTTGCTCAAAATTAACCATAACATTTTCCAAATTAATCATAGGGAAGTCAAAATTAACCGTAGTTTGGTCAAAATTAACCATATTATTGCCAAAATTGACAAAAGTGTGATCAATAGTAACCATAATAATTACTTCAGACATTTGAATAATATGCCTTTGAAGTTGAAATTTTATTCCTATTACATGTTTTTTCCACTTTTTGAAGATATTCCCCCCTTTAATTGACAGTGAAGTACTAAATTGCATGTAATTCATTTTCCAGCCTGCAACGACCTTTATTAGCATTTTCTCGTTCGTACTGGTTTGTAGTGCGACGTAAATTTTATGCATATACATTAGGGGCGTTCAACGTTATATGGCCATTTTTTCAAAGTCAACTCTGAACAGGGGGCTAATTCTGGCAGTTGTGATCGAGGACTATCTCGATTCGAAAGCAATTTTATTTCAGTCGATACTGAACGAATCGAAATTATTTTTTCATTATTGTAAAACTCAAATTAATGCTTTATAACACTGAAAAAATAATTCCGATTCGTTCAGTATTGAATGAAATAATTAGATATTAACTTGCTTTCGAAACGAGAAAGTACTCGGTCAGGACTGCCAGAATCAGGCCCCAGGACTTCAAGAAGAATTCATGGCAAAAAGTATGAAAACAAAAGTAAAGGAAAAAAACATGTAAATCAATTGAAAATTGCCAATTTATTACACTGGTTTACAGCCAAAAAATACCAAGAACGCCACATGCCTAGATAGGTTAATTGGGACCTCCTGAACACGAAAACCGCTTTAATTTTTTTTCCTAAGTACCGTTTTTTAGATAACGGTACTTTTATGTTTTTCAGTGTATGGCCCCACTCAAACCCTTGTGGAGCCCAACCGAAAAGTCCGATCGAAATAAATGGCATATCGTGATAAGAAATGGCAGCCTACTAATGTTCCGACTATTACCTGACCGAGAAAAACGAGCACACATCTTGAAGATTTGTTAAACAGATTTCTGCAGTATAATTTTTTTATTCAAATTGCGAGATATTGAAAATATTTTTTTGTATATTCAAAAACGGACAACATTTTTGGGGATGATTATCAAATCACCAATTTTAAATTTTAAAAAATGTTCCTCAACAAAATCGAAAAAATTTAGATTTTCACTCCAGGAACTTCTTTAAAACATCTTTGAAAATGAATATTTAAAATTTCAAAAATATCTCCCGGTACATTTCGGTAGGGCAACGTTATGATTTTTGCGGATTTCGAGCAAAATGCTGTGCATCTATTTTTATAAAGTTTCATTTAATGCTATTCAGAAAATTTGGCTAAAAATCCAAAATCTGCGAAAGGTTTCATGACAAGGTCAAGGGTAAATTTTTTTAAATTTCCATGAATTTGATAACGAAATATTCACATTTTAATTAAATTGACTAAACTATTTTCTGTAATTGGTTACTAATAGGGATGAGATTTTCGTGCACTAAAAAATCGAAAATATGCACTTAAAAAAATAAAAAATATGCACTAAAAACTTTAAAAAAAAATTTATCAAAAATATTATCAATTTTTCTAAAAACAAATATATAAAAAATGCAGTCTATTGTTATTCAAATATCTTTAAAAAATATAAATTACTTATTTAAATTTTTGTTTGTTTAAATAAATAAGTACTTTTTTACTAAAAGTAAAACTTTTTCTTGTACTTGAAGAACGCCAATGCATTTTGAAAAAATTTATTTTCGGATCCCACTTTCATTTCAGATCAGATCAAAAATATTTGAATTTTTTTTATTTTTTGAAATCCTTAATGTTTGTTTTACTTTTGCGGTCTATTTTTCCATCCGCACTCTTAATGTTCAAAGTTGTGAAAGTTTTTTGAATGTAATTCTGATGCATCCAGCCAGGCCACCATTTTGTTACTACTGGCCGCGGTGGAAGGGGAATCAAGGGATACATTTCGTTAAAAATTGCAATATTATCGAATTGGCTTCTAATTTCCTCTGCAATGCGGTATAACCCATGTGCCAAGCAAGTAACTTGCAACAGTTTTAAATACAATATTTTAAGCCCATTGGAAGCCTTAGCCATGTAACGAGCAGCATCGGCTTAAAATAGAAGGATTTGTCGAAATCTTGAAAACCTTGTATTTAAAGCAAAGCTCAAAAAGAATTTATTTATTGATTTTAAAATTTTTTTGGAAGGTTTTTTTGTGTATTAAAAAAATTTTTTAGAACTTTTTTTTTGGCAAATTTTGAAATTAAAAAAATATCACTCAAAAATGTCAAAATATGCAAAAACAAATCGATGCCATTTTAACCTAAATTTATTGATTCGGAATGATAAATGGAAATTAACCCTTGCAGGGTGTTGTCAGTCAACAATTAAAAAAAAAAAAAAATAACAGTGATAAATTTTTGCCTGCAGTAATTGTTAAGCTTATTTTTGCATATTTGAAACATATTTTTGGTTTTATTTAAAAGTTAATTTTATGGTACATTAATCTTTTATCACTTTATTAGTTTTTAACTTATTAGAAAATTTGTGTTAGGAAAATTAACTGGCTATGACTTGAGACCAGTCTCCATGTTCTGTAACTCTCGCGTCAAGAAACTTCTCGAAACAGCTGTTTTTCTCACTAAACTGTATCTGTAACTTTTTTTTGGCGAGTACAGGCTGTCACGTAAGGCAATTACTCACCAATTTACAGAAAAAGTGTGTCTATAACAATTTGGTGAGAAAAGGTCCCGCTTTAAACTGTTAAATAAACTCACGATAAAAACTGACGCGAGAAAAATTTTAACAAAAAACCATCAAAAAACAATTAAAAATGCAAATAATAATAATAACATTTTGTTCTTTGCACATTCTTTCAATTATTAAATTAAATTATTTTGCTATTAACATTTCTCTTAAGCAAACAACACACATTCAAATCGCACTTTACCTAATTTGGTATAGCCAACGGTTGTATTTTGGGGAATGGACTGTGACAAGTAAAGATTGAAAGTTCTTGACGTGGGAGTGGCCAAGGATGATTCCTTTGCTTCACAGTCAAAGCAGCTCACTACCTCCGGTTTTTAACAGGTATTCCCCGGGCAATGGCTTTAGAACACCCGTTCAGAGTCTAGCTAGAGTGAGAAGGCGGTTAAGTAACCTGAGTGGTTGAAAGACGTCTCAGGACAGTAGGAAGAACTTCTGAAACTTAGTTTCTGTAAAGTATCCTGATGGCTCGCTAAGGGCGTCTCAGGAAGTAGAAGGAACGCGGATAATCTCTGCCTTTGAAAAACTTTACAAAGTGCCTGCCTGGAGGTTGTTGGCAGCCCCAGCACCAGGATCGGATGCGGAAGCCTAATAAGCTACCGCATCTTAAATAACACTTATTAATGAAACCTCAACTATATTTTGGGGCTCTATGCTCCTTATAGGATCGTCGGGAAAATATATATATATATATAACGGTTGTATTTTCGCTGTCTTCGTTGAAAAGAAGTTCTCACTAAAGCTACAGAACATGCCCTTGAGGAAAGCAAACTGACACCGAACTAGTCCCGTGATAGATTCTTTGGCGGTAGAGACCGGTTCTAGTTCTAACACTTTATATGAATGGGACCTATCACTTTTACATGGGGTTGTCATTGGAGGGGGTCAATTGACACCCAACAGGCACCACTTGACAAGTCACACATCTATTCTCAATGAACGTGTTAAGTGCTAGTTTCTACAATGCTTATCCTAGGCATTATTTCAAATATTATACTCTTTATTAAAAAAGGGAACCTCAAGCTTAATAAAACAGACATTAATAAAAATTGCTTGTTATATTAATTTCGATATTTGGATACAAAAAGCGTTTTAATAAATTCAATACTTTCTCTACCTTTTTGTTCTTCATATACCAGTTAAGTGATTGGTTCTCCTTTCACCGGTCATGAGTTCTTTCTTTTGGTACTTATTCTATTTTCACAAGTCCCAGGACCAGTTCTGTTGGAACGATTGCCACAAATTTCCCGCAGGGTGGGTACAGGTTTGTTTTATGAATTTAATTTTTTGTTGAACTTACCTTTAAGAAATCTGGCAACGTTGATGTTGGACCAAAAGCACTTCATATCAAACAAATCTGACGGTAAATTAGTACGTGTATGTGCTGTAAGAAAGAAAAATAGATGGCATAAATGTTTGAATGGATAAGAATTGTTTCACATCAACCATTTAAATTTTATAAAAAAATGTATATTGTACGGGTATCTTTGTAGAAATATATTATGCGACTACAATCAGATGAACGTATTGTTAAGAAACATATAACAATAACAATTCTTATGCACACATGGGCACGAACCAATACTGTCACAGATCCACCGCATGCAATTGAATAGAAAAGACAATTTCCAAGATACTCAAACTCATATTGTGTTCGGAGAGAAGACGGGAAGTTTTAAATACGATTCTTTTTTTATAGAATAATTTGATTTGATTTGCTTGTTACTTTTGTTTGCTGTTTCGTTTATTTTATAAAAAAAATAAAACTCGTGACACTCGCGGTTTTGGCCACAGGAAAGAGGAAAAGGTGGAAGAGAAAGCTGAAGAAGGAGAAAAATAAAAACGCGCGCGTTTAACGCATCTGTAAAACATTCTGTCTGTGATGACTGATGGATGATTATGTTGATGGTGATGATGTTGGTGATTATGCTAACGACACAATAAAACACGCTGTGATTATGCGAAGAAGTGTATTTATATTATATTCTGTTTTTTCTCTCAGATATTTATGTACTTTATTTATTGTCTGTTTATTTATCTATCTAAATGTTCGTAGTGCAGGTGAATGTTCGCAACACGAGATGAATGGGACAACTGAGTCGTTGGTTGGATGTGAAGTAATTTAGCTAATTAACGCACAATCATTTTTATTCATTTATTTATTTAATTTGCTTTTGTACATAAAATCGTTTTTGTCTGGGGGTTGCCTGAAAAAAGTTGTAATTAAAATTAATTTCACATCAAAAATTTAATGTTACAAAAATGGGTTCCAAGCAATAGACCAAATGGGATAAAGTACTAAATTACATTTTGATTATTTTAAGAATTAAAAAAAAAAATTATTACATAGTAATCAAAAGGTAAAGAGTCCTTGCTCTTAAATAAAAACTCTGCTTTATTGGACTTAATAGATTACAGAACTATTCAAAATAATAATCGATCATTTGCCTTTTATAAAATAGTTTGCCTTTCATAAGTGAAAAAAGACACGTAGTTGTTTTGAAGAGCTACATTATAGTATACTTCGTCTCCACTTACGTGTTTTGCGGCAAAAAAAAGTGATATTATGATACTTGTTTTCCCATACATTTTTCATAATCGAAAAACTTAAACAAAAACTGGGTTTGCTTAAATTTTCCGAAAATTATCAATACAACTCAGGGTTATCCATTATTGGCATTTATCCCATGCTCGAACGATACAATTTTGTTTTGCTATCATCCTTGTTTACACGATAAATTTCAAATTGATTTCCAATATTCGAAAACCAAAACTTATAGAACATAATTGAAACGCTTTGACATGTTTTTGTCATATTGGAAACAAAGTAATATTGACAAGATATTTTAGTTGCTAACTCTCAAATGTTTATGGCTTTGTGCCAATAAGATTTTTAACTAAAAACTTTAAATCAAATGATTGCTAGAAAAATGTAACATGAAATGATCATATAGGCCGCTACTATCTACACAAATTGCATAATCAAAACAAAAAACGCAAAAAGGGCAGCTTTCGAAGAAAAAGACAGAAAAAAACACAATATTTTCTGTCTCGTGACGCCTCTGTATACTCTGTGATATCAAGCTTGATATCGAGATACTGTCGAGGAATCGTCACAAATTTGGTACCGTGTGTCAGGAGGGTCGAATGTAATAAATGCCAATCAACAATTTGGTAAAATATAATAAAAAATATGTATTTTACTAAACTTTTGGTATACAGTCATTCCGTCCGCTCTTTCTTTTTTTTTTTTTTTTTTTGCACCTATGCAAGAAAAGAAAGAGCCCTGTAGCTGCGTGTTAATATTTTCCAAAGGAGCAATTGCAGTCCGACTTCATTTAAGAAGAGCCATGTAATCTCACAAAATACAATGTATGGATACTTTGCTTTTGTGTTGATTTTGCTCGTTCGAGCCGCTTTGAATATCCTGAGTTGCACTTTGGATTATTACTATATATCAATTAGGGAATTCATTCGGTTAACCGATTAATAACTACCCGATTAACTGATCGGTTAATTTAAAATTGGCTTTTTTCGATTAACGATTAAACCGGTTAATTTCAGTCGATTAACCGATTAACCGATGTAAAAAATTTTTAATTTTTTGTTGTATTTAACCATATTTTTTGTGTTTTTAATTATGGGTGAGTACCAAAACTTCAATTGCAAAGCAGCTCGCTTTTCTAAATGCAATATGCAATGCAAGTATGTAGAATTTTACAATGTTATCTGTACCAAAGTTCACCAAAAAAGTTACCAAAGTGCTCCATAAAAAGTTGTGTTTAGAAATATTTTTTCATAATATATATTTCCTTCTAGCAATACATTCTTTAAATACAGTACAAAAACAGAAATTAAGGAATTCGGAAATGAACTTTTTGCAAAATGTTCGGTGATAAACTTTGTCAGCATGAGTTAGATGATGACCTGACAACAGAAGAAACTCTGGTTAGTAACACAATAACAGAATTAATCGAAACTATTAGAAGTGTTAAACATTTTTATAAAATAAAACAGGATATTCTGTATTATGAGTTGCTTTCGATTTCTCCAACATCTACGATGATAAGTGAAAGAGTTTTTTCCAAGTCAAAATTTGTCAAAACTAAAGAAAAGAGACGCTTAAATCCTTAACATTTTAACCAAATTATTTTTCTAATAGATTATTTTATAAGTTCTCCTAAAACTATTGAAATTACTATTAAATTGATCTCACAGTTTATTTTTTAAAATGTACATAATATGTACATATAAATTAAAAATATGTATTACATATAGGTAATTTCATTTCAAAACGACCAAGAGTGGGACACGACCCCTTCCGATTTTAATGAAATTTGGTGAGAAGGTTCCGTTTATCTTATGAGAAACATATTTGAACGAAAAAAAATTTTAAAATTTTTTTTCAAAAGTTATGTCATATGTAAAATGCCATAATTTCCCCGAATTAGCCGAATGTGTTGAGTTTATTTCTTCAATATCTCGAAAGCTACTTGACATACGAAGATGATTTTAATGTCATTTTAAAGAGAATACTTGGGGCTACAAACCATATATTGACCCATTACTAAAATAACTGAAATTCCGCAATAAATAATAAAGTGGGGTTGGTCATACATTTGACCCATCTAGGAGCATCCTGCGCGCTGTACCATACAAATATTGCGGTTTTCTTACATTCGGATCTTTCTTGAGCTACCTGTATCTTTCAACTAAGGTCTGCTTTTCTGCAGGCATCTTCTTCTCGATTAGGCCTTTAGTTCTAGGTTTGCCTCTGTATCTAGTTTTATGGGACAGCGTTTAAAATAATTTTTTGGGCTCTGTGCTTTGGCATTCTTGCCACATGGCGAGCCTAGCTCATTCTTCGCCCCTTGACAAACAAAATTTCAAGGTTTGTTTTTGTTTTAAATGCAATTTTAATGAATGAATTTTACACTCGTCATCTAGAAACAGGCAGTACGTCTTTCTTTTGGCCGTGAATTTTTTGAATTATTCTTCTTTCAAAAACTTGTACAGTAGAATCCCGATAGTTCGTAATCGCAAGGGACTGGCCATTTCTTACGAATTATAGGGATTTTCGATGTAGCGGGGTTTCGATTTAACGGGGTTAAAATAAAATAAATACGAATAAACAGGGTTTTTTAATTTATTTACTAGAACGATAAAAAAAACAACAAACAATTGTTAAAAATAAAATAACAAATTCTAAAAACTAAGACTTTTTAAGCTCTGGATAGTTTTTCGCACTTTAGCTGAAGCTTTAGCCTGAAGATTTTTGCATAATAAATTCTCTTTTTTGAAAGATTGAAGTTAGAGTTGATGGAGCGATTTCAAATCACTTAGCAACGTCGTTTTTTTCTCCATTGTCAATGGCTGCAAAAAGTTCATTCTTTCCATGTTTCTGTTTTTTTTTTTGTGGCACAATATTCCGCCCGGGAGTTGTTGAAAATCCAAAGTTGAAATTTAGCTGGCACCCTAGTAATCATGCTCTTAAATAGGGCCAAAAACTGCATTTTTCCAGTTTTTTACCCCAATTTAGAACAAAAATGCGATGTCGAAAAAAATTTTTTAAAAAAAATTTAAAAAACCTGGTATTAAGAGCAACAAAAAATCTTTAATGTGTGCTTATCAAAACTAAAAAAAAATTTTTTTGAAAATTTTTTAGAGTAAGCCCCTAACAAGCCTCAAATTTTTTTTTCAGAGTCACTTTTGAAACTGAAAATCTTGTCCGATCGAAATGAAATTTTTTGTTGTTAATAAGCTTATAAAGCTTACTGATATTAAAAAAAAAAAAAAAAAAAAAATCGAAAAAAAAAATTTTTGCTTGTATGGAAATTTTTTTTTTATCATTTGAACTTTGACCTCAAAGGGGCAGGGGTAAAAGTTATCCGATTTGGCTGAAATTTTTTCCACATCAGTTTTAGACCATGTGGCACAATATTCCGCCCGGGAGATGTTGAAAATCCAAAGTTGAAATTTAGCTGCCACCCTAATGTGCATACACCAAACAAGGTTTTGATACCATTTAAAGTCTTTTATATGTTTCACATTTCCATTGTATATTTGTATATTTGAAAATATGTTGAATTGTAAGTTATTTTGTCGCAATTCCTTAGATACACTGAAAAAAGTACCAAAAAAAAGAGCAAAATTATCCACATTCAATGTAACATACAATCCGCCCATCACTGTCTTACAAATATCACGTAACAACGGCATGAAATTCTATTTTATACAGATTGGTACGTTGCAACTACGGTACATTGCATTTCGGTAAGCTTTTGTTTTGGTTTTCATATAACAAAAAGCGAACAGCTGATGGATACAGTACAGATACGGTACAGCAACGTTCGCCTAACTGAGCCTTAAGTCTAAGTTCATACGGCTCATGTCTTATTGACAAGATTGCTACTTTATAGGCGAGAGGGACGAGGGGAAAGGAAACGAGTATACAGATGCATTTGCTTTTTCATTCGTTGTTTAATTTTGTTATTGTTATCAATATCAAAAAAGCACATGTCGTCAACATGACATGAGTCATTTGAACGTCAATTCATGTTCAAAGAAGAAAAAAGAAGAATCTTGTCAATAAGACATGAGCCGTATGAACTCAGACTAAGTACACGCTCGGGGTATTTGTCGCTATTTAAAACGAGGAGCATCTCGAAATTGTGTAAATATTATAGAGAAATAACTCTTCTTATTACCTCCTACAAAATTCCATTCAATATTTTCAACGACAGACCGATGAGCTGTAAAAGGACTGGAGTCCATCATGTCAGCGATGGCTATAGCAAAGAAAATTACCAAATTAATCATTCTCACGCTCCTTGAAATTGAGTGCAATACAAAATAACCGCTCCAATGATTTTGACATAATTTCAAGAGTGAGGGAAGGTGATAAGCTGTCAAAAAGAATTCGCTTATAGTACTCAACTAAGCATTAGCATCAGTAGATAGATGTGAGATACATATTCACGAGGTCCGCAATAATATGTGCATATGCGGATAATATTGCACTTCACAATAAAAAATGGAGCTTCCAACGAAGCAGGTTTGTAAGGAAAAACATAAAAGTTCCGCTTACCATTGCGCTTACGGAAGACATGAATTTTATATGGCGAGTTCCTACTTTGAAGCAATACATTTTTGACACATAAAGCGCATTATTCAGCGCATTTAAAATTGTTGGATGTACCAATCAGATTTACACAATAAATGTTTTGATACAATTATTTTTTAGTATTCTCCCTTACAAACCTGCTTCGTAGAAAGGGAATGCCGTAGCACTTGAAATGTTTTTTTTTTTTATAAAAGTTGTCGAAAGTTCTTTCACTTACTTGACTGAATTTCTGTATGTCTTATTGCGAAGCGCATAATTGTGCGCTAATTTTTTTAAATGTACCATTTATTAGTGTCTCTCAAAATGATAAAATTTTGTATTGGGTTAGTGTGAAGCTAGGCTTGGTAAATAACGAGGAAAATACCTATTTATCTTTATATGTCGAGTAATCCAACTGGTGGTGGCGAGGGGTAGTGGTTAAAGCGCTTGTCTACAACAACAAAGCACACCCCATGTTCAATCCATGGCAGAGGACAATCAATTTTCATCATGGTTTTCGAGTTTTAAAATTAAGTGGCTTCAACCCACCTCAAAACAATTTCAAATATCCCTCAGATCTCGCCACCCCCTGGATAAGGGGATAACATAATGGCAAGGTTCCCCATAACTATACCAAATGCACGGAAGGCGTTGTCTCTAGGCAACGATAGATGGCAGCCCCATTATCCTAGGCCCTGCTACATCAGACCAATCATCTACTTAGCTAGAACAACAATCGAATAACAAAACTAAAATAACAATATTGAATGGATCGATACTCCAAGGACTAGAATGTGAAAACACCTGCAACAAATCATGTAAGATGGAAATGCTTTGCGGAAATCATATGCTCCCAAAGGGGGTCATGAAGACAAAAAATCCAAATAGAACTTCGTAAAAGCCTTCAGCATCTGTACTAACCTATTCTTTTGAAAAAGTTGATAGTTTTAAATATCTCGGTGCAGCAAACGAGCGCCGGCAAGCTGACCAAAGAGCTTTTTAGGCACAACTGAAACTTTTTTAATCGGAAATAAATGCTATCGATAACAAATTCACATTTGAAGCTCCCGGTTTTGATACAGCGGGAACTTATACTTCCAAAAAAAAGGGGGCTAATGTAAATTTAAATGGGCCTTAAATGTGTCAAAAGTTTTTTTGTTATACATGCCACTACTTGTGGTCATATATTTTTGTATTAATCTTTATCATTATACACAAAACATTAAAACATACATACATCTCTACAAGCATGCATACATACACACATACATCTTGTACAATCAGTATGCAAATAAGAACATTCATTCATTCCTTCTTGCACTCTTATGTAAATTTAGTTTGTGCGTTTTTTTTTTACACCACAGTGCGATAAATAATGATGCATACAAGTTTTGTTTTTATCATCAAACGGATTTATTTTGTTTTAATCTTGTTTACAATTAAAACAAAAAAGATACAGAAACACACAACATAACGGCAACAACGAGAGCAAGAACAAAAAGAGAAAATGTTTTGTGTCAAGATTTATTTATAAGAATATTTATGTTGTTGCTGCTGCGGCTGCTACGAACTGAATTGAGTTGAATTTAAAATTTTAAATTAATCGAATTGTTGTTGTTGTTGTTTTTCAGAAATCCTCGACCAACCTGCGCAATACTTATCGTAAGTGGTACGAATGTCTGTTTGTATGCGAACGTGTTCGTGTGTGTGTTTGTTTCTTTTTTTATTATTTTTTGGTGAATGTATGGGTGTGTGTCGTGTTGTGTTGTGTACTCGATTCGTACACTTGGAATTCTGTAAACAAAAAGCTTTTCTACGAGTATGTTACCACCCACACTAAACTACACTGACGTATTTATTGCTGTGTATGTGTGTATCTGTGTATAATTGTTGTGCTTTCTTCTGTTCGTTTAAAATGCACAAAGTGAAAACGAATGTTTGTGAGTTTTTGTGCGTGTGTTTTTTTTTTTTTTTTTTTTGTTTAAAAAAAACTGCTTGAATGTTTTGTAGAATTAAAGTACTCGTAGATACTTTTAATGAAACAGTTCATTAAAATGTATTTTATATGAAGGTAAAATGCACAATTATGTGTTTCGTGCTGTGTGTATCATGTATAAGTTTGTTTGAATAGAAAATGATTAAATATAATTTATTAAGTTTTCGTTCCTTGAATGTCACGTGTTATGAAACACAAGTTTTATGTTATTTAATTGCCGAGGGCAGGTAAATTATTATGCATTTTCTTTGGGTTTGTCAAAGGATTGGATTGAGTTGTATTTTTCACTAGTTTTAGTCATAATAAAGAAATATTGAAAAATATACCAAATATGTACATTAGGGTTGTTCTCAAAATTTTAAGTTGGATTTTATCAAGTCTCAAACTGGGTGGTTATTAGTAAAAAACTACAAAACAAAAATTTTAGCACCATCAGGGAAGATTAAGGCGTGTCGCGCGCTCATCGAAGTTTGAGAAAATCCTTAATACCTATTGGGCTAAAGTTCAGTGGTAAATTACTTGAGATGAAGCAAAATTACCCGATTTAAATGAAATTACACCTGATATAAAATTGAATTTTTATTTAATAAAAACACATTAACAAAGAAGCAAAAACATAACAAACTCATTGAAATAATATCAATATTAGTCAAACTGTTAAGATTCTTATTGTTACTTTAAATAAATTAACAAATATAACATTAAGACCTTAAGGCCCGTTTTCACAACTTACCGATAGTAGACTTTAACCAGCCTTAAAAACATGTTCCATTATTAAAACTTTACTTTAAACTAAAGTGAGCGATAAAATAAATTAAAGTTCATCCTACCTGGCAGGTAAAAGTAAAGTTGTAATAATGGAACACTTTTTATACGGCCGATAAAATCCCACCTTTAGCTATTGGTTAGTTGTGAAAACGGGCCTAAAACAATTAATAAGACATAAAATAAAATTCCTAAAATAATGAGTTTTACTTCCACATTTGGTTGTATATATCTAGGGATGGTTCAAAATGCCCATTGCCATTCCTTTATAATGAGTGTTTTTTTAGCCCCATAGAGCCTACGAAAGGTAAGCTGTCGAACGAACTATCATACTGATCTCATTTTTTTGCTCAGGCATATCATCATGAATTGATTTATGCTTGAACAACGCCACCAAATTATCCAAATTTACTTTGAAAATCAGCCATGTACCCCCATGCTAGTTTTTAATTTGAATAACTTTTCTCAATAAACTTCCGGTTATAAATCACTATGATAGGCATCTTTATCCAAATCTTGCGCCATTCCTTACCAAACTTTTGAAAATATATATTTAATGATTGAAGTCTTTTCTTTAAAAGAAACCGAGACTTTGGTTCAGAAGACTGTGCTTTTTTAGCAACAATATTTAAAAAGAAACAAATTACCCACGCTCTACCCACGACATTAAAAATTATACCAAATTCGGGTAATTACGCACAAAGTGGCAACACTGCTAAAATTTTAAAAATTAAATTATACTTAAATGAATATTTACTTCTTTACAATTATTATTGGTTTGCTAATGGCTTTTTGGCTTAACCTGCATAAACACATCGTCACCCAAAAAGCAAAGCGCCCTAACTAACAAAAATTTCCATATTGATTTTTTTTAAAATTCTAGTTATTATCGGATTTTACATAAATTTAAATTAAACTTGTTTATTTTTATTTTACTACATATTATAACTTTGTTTAATTTTTGAAAGAGTTTTCATATTAATTTGTGATTGATTTTTTAATAGATCCGTGATATTTGCGTCTAAAACACTGGTTTACAGTCAAAAATTACCAAGAACGCCACGTGCCTAGATAAGTTAACTTTGACCTCCTGAACACGAAAAACGCTGTAATTTTTTTTTCATTAGTTAAGTTTTTTAGATAACGGTACTATTGTGTTTTTCGGTGTATGGTCCCACTCAAACCCTTGTGGAGCCCAACCGAAAAGTCCGATCGAGATAAATGGTTTTTATTAAGGATTTTTTGGAACGACAATATTTTCATCGCATATAAAATTCCGTCTTTTTTTAACCATCAGTTTTAACGTATTTAAAAAAAACGGAATTTTATATGGGATGAAAAATATTGTCGTTCCACAAAATCCTTAATAAAAACTTTTTCATCCTTTTTTTCATCCGATTTTTTTCAAATTACGCTTAAAATGTTGGTAATTAAATAAACTATTTGGTTAAAAAATAAAACATTCCAGATATTTACTATAACGTAGAAAAAAAACGAAACAAAAATGAAAAATTTTGAAAAAAACGTAAAAAATAGGCAAATTTCGAACTTTGAGGTGCCATAACTCAGCCAATTCTTATCAGATAAAAATTTTTAGCATATCGACGGAAAAGGCATTCAGTTGCCTTTCGAACGAATGGCATATCGATCGGACTTTTCGGTTGGGCTCCACAAGGGTTTGAGTGGGACCATACACCGAAAAACACAAAAGTACCGTTATCTAAAAAACTTAACTAATGAAAAAAAAATTACAGCGTTTTTCGTGTTCAGGAGGTCAAAGTTAACTTATCTAGGCACGTGGCGTTCTTGGTAATTTTCCAAATTAAAAATTTGTAAAGCAGTGTAATCTTGGACAACTTTGCTCTTCATTTCTTGTCAGTAGTGAATTATATTTTTCCATTAGCTTGACTCCCCTATCCGCAGTGTCTTTGACTACCCTCAATTGCCCAATTATTTCTTTGTAACAGAAGAAGTAATCCCGTCCCAATCTTCAGAATTTAATGCCGTTGTGTCGTCAATCCCAAAACGAAAGTTTTGTAAATTAAATTTTGGCCATGCAGTCTTAAATTTTTCGAAAATGGACCTCCTTTTTTTGACAAATTTCTTTTCTTAGACACTTTTCAAAATAATTTCATAGATATGGTGTTTACATGGTAACCATAAAAGTGGTTTTTCAAGAAAAAATTTTCAATGATAGAAGAGGTTCCATTTAAACGACCGGTATTGTCTTTAAGCATTGGAGGGCGCGCGACATGCTTAAATCTGAATTGATTCGTCTGAAATTTTTTTTAAGATAGTTTTTCCCTAGTACCCATCGATTTGAGGTACGAGAGTATGAAAAAATTAGGAAAAAAATTTTTTGATATGGCAACCACTCTAATGTACATATGGGTAATTCCAAAGTGTTGAACGTGACAGTCGTACGCATCAAAAATGCAATAACATTTTAAGCAAAAAATATTTTTACGTTTTCTTAACCCTTAAATAATAGCACTTAGAAAGCACTGTTATCTATGCTAAAGTTTATGGAGGGCACGATTCTAGGTCAAAGATAATGGCAAAAGAAGTAGCGGTTCGAACGTGAAAAAAACAGAAGGCCGTGTATAAAAAGGCGTAATTCAGCGAAACCTGGCACAATTTTTTAGTCAAACTACTTTCAGAATTTGACGTAGCAATGTAACATTAAAATGTCTTGGTTTGATTCCAAAACCTTCTGTATTTTCCTTTTTTAAGCCAAAATCTGGGTCGATACGTGACATTTCGAACGTGAAATTTTTTCCGTAATAATTTAACTGAATAATGATCAAAATATAATAAAAATTTACCGTTAATCCGAATAACAAATTTCTCTTTGAACTCTTCCTTAGATTACAGACCATATAAGAAATTTTTTTTGGAATATTTTTTATCAAACATACAATTAAACATTCTTTACGTTTGCACAACTTTGCAGTCTGATTGTTCATCTACATAAGTGAAAAAATTTATGAGTAAATTTATAAAATTAGTAAAATCCAAATATTTCTCTATTACAATATCGTAAAATAATCAGCTTTTAATAACTTTTAACTGACGGAAATGCCCACATGAGGGATTTCATGTCAAGTGACCCAATTTTTAAATAGATTATGTCTTCCGATTTAGATGAAATTTGCACCAAGGTTAGTTCTATTGGATAGTAGTTTAGTCGCAAATTTTCAACAAGATCGGTCAAAAAGTTTCTGAGTTAGCGGGGGCTAAAGTTTGTCATTTTGGCCAAACAGGTGTTCTTTCTCATCCATATAACTTATTACTTATTGGTGTTAGCAAAATGTGTCCCAAGTAGCTTCGATAGCTATTTGATTAAACTTTTAAAAACAATTTTTAAATTTTTTTTTTTTTAAATTTAAAACTTTTCTTTTTCAAATCGGAAGACATCGATTTAAAAATTGGGTCACTTGACATGAAATCCCCTATATTTATAAACAGTTTTCGCAGGCGTTCGAAATATAAAGTTTTTTTTTAAACAAAAAACAACGAATATGCAAAACACCATAAATATGCATACCAAAATTTCAGTGGAAAAGTTGAAATTTTTTTATATCACGATGTTTTGGATTTAAGATCTCAGAAATAGACAAGAGATAGATAACTCTTTTTTCTTCTTTAAGTACAAATCCATTGCAGGATTAAAGTATCTAATTATGTGCATGCATTTGTTATAAAAGTGCAACCAAAACACACGATGTTAATTGTAAATTAAAAAAAAAAAATAACAACTTAAGTATCAGGTTTGTATATTTTTTTTTTTTTTTTTTTTCAAAATACGTAAGACGTGTGTGATAGTGGAAAGCAGCTATTACTGATAAACAGTTCGTCCTTGACTTTAAAAGAGAAAAATTTGTAAATCATCAAAAAGTAAAGGAACTATAAATTTATTGCAAGGAAATTCAAAAGGTAAGAAATTGATTTTTTTTCTGTTTCCAACCGTCCTTAGAAAACTATCAATAACACTTTGGCTCAGTAATAAAACCGAATTCTTTATTCCAGATTCAAATTACAATTTTGTAAACATTTTATTTTATAGAATATTTTCATATACATTTATTCTTTTCTTTAATAACTATGTGTGTGTGAAAAACCATTTGTGGTCACGAACTAAGAAATAAAACAACAATGATGAAATTATTATTAAAGTAATTACAAATAAATGGAATATGATTCATTTCCGTTGCTTTCTTTAACGTTTACATAATTAAATCAAAAAGTTCTGATAGAAATAATTACACAGACAAAAAAAAAATTATACACAGTTTAAAAAAATGGATTGAGGGTCAGTTTTTGACTTCTGTAAGTTTTTATTTATTTGTCTCAAATGATAAATCAAAATTCCGAACGGTTTGCCAGATATGAGCCTGAGAAAATTATCACCTTTTTGCAAAAATGACACCGAGGCCCAAAATTTTTGGGGGCCCATCATAAAAGGGCATGACTTTGGGCATAACTGGGAGACATGGGTCTTTTTTTTTTGGTCTTTTATCACGTAGTGGTGTTTGTATATGGTTATAGATAGCATTGTATCTCAATGTTGAAGTAAAGAAAAAACAAATTAAATTAAAAAAAGCTTCGGGAAATTTTTCACTTATGCGGCTACCTAAACGGTGTAAAGAATCATTCCCAGGAAGTTTATATGCACTAGAAAGTTGGTGATTGAGATCTAAGGTACATTTTTATCGCAGGTTGTTTCCTTGAATTTTTAACGGTTTGCTACCTATGGACCTGAACAGGGCGAAAAAGGTAAAAAAAATCGAATTTTTTAAAGTTTTTTGCGATTTTGATCTTGAAGATGAAGTTTTTCTGATTTTATGTGTTCACAATTTTTGCTCTTTATGACAAGAGCTACAACTTTGTGTGAGAGGGTAAATCAAAATTCCGAACCGTTTGCAAGATATGAGCCTGAGAAAAGTATCACTTTTTTCAAAAATGACACCGAGGCCCAAAATCTTTGGGGGCCCATCATAAAAGGGCATGACTTTGGGCATAACTGGGAGACATGGGTCTTTTTTTTTGGTCTTTTATCACGTAGTGGTGTTTGTATATGGTTATAGATAGCATAGTATCTCAATGTTGAAGTAAAGAAAAAAACAAATTAAATTAAAAAAAGGTTCGGGAAATTTTTTACTTATGCGGCTACCTAAACGTAAAGAATCATTCCTAGGAAGTTTATATGCACTAGAAAGTTGTTGATTGAGATCTAAGGTACATTTTTGTCGCGGATTGTTTCCTTGAATTTTGAACGGTTTGCTACCTGAACAGGGGCGAAACCTGAACAGGGCGAAAAAGGTAAAAAAAATCGATTTTTTTAAAGTTTTTTGCGATTTTGATCTTGAAGATGAAGTTTTTCTGATTTTATGTGTTCACAATTTTTGCTCTTTATGACAAGAGCTACAACTTTGTGTGAGAGGGTAAATCAAAATTCCGAACCGTTTGCAAGATATGAGCCTGAGAAAATTAACACTTTTTGCAAAAATTACACCGAGGCACCAAATCTTTGGGGGCCCATAACAAAAAAAGTGCATGACGTTGGGCAAAACTGGGAGACACGGGTCTTTTTTTTTTTGGTATTTTATCACGTAGTGGTGTTTGTATGTGGCTATTTTTCCACGACTTAAAAAATTACACACAGAGTCATAACACTGTGCTCGAAACCTAATTCGAGTACCTTGAATCCAGTGGTGCTAACGGCTTTTTAAGTTTAGCTCTTGTTTTCGAGATGTACCGTTATTTCAAAAATGGAGGAGATTGCACTACATAACTTGCACAATGTAACTCAAAAAATTAAAAAACCGAAATTCCAAAATAAAATTAACTTTATGTAAGGCTAAACTGTTTTTTAATCTGCGCAGTCGTTTAAGAAATATCAGCCATGTCACAGAGTGCAATTCCGTTCGGAAACGAAAATCATTCCGTATTTTGGTGCTGCAAAATATGATGAAAAAATGTTTCGGAACGAAACCATTTTTGTTTTCATGAACGGAATGGTAGTTTTCTGTATCTGAAAGACCAAAAACTATCAAAATACACTTTATATCAATAAAGAAATATTTTTTTTGCGACTCCGAATGGAATCATTCCGAACGGAATTGTACTCTGTGACATGGCTGGATAAATAAATTTTTAGGAAAATTTCGAATTTTTTGTTTTTAAAACGGTATAAAACACTGTTAATTTTTTCTACACGTATTGAAAACAAAGTTCCAAACAAAACAAGCTGTAAATAATTAAAATCTGTCTACTTTTGATTTAATTCAATTTTGATTTTATTCACAATAGATGAAAGTATTTGATTTCATCTTTAATGCTTTAGAAAAATATAAATTTGTTTTTGTGTTTTACTTATTACTCAACTGTAAACTTAACCACAAAAAACGGGTAGCACCATTGGATTTAGCGTACTCGAATTAGGTTTAAACGCCTGGTGCCCGACTTGTCTCAAAAAAAGTGTCAAATTCTAGCACAGTTGAATTAACTGAATACCAAGTCAAAATCTGGTCATTATTGATTTGACAAATTTGAAAAATTAAGGTATTTAATTTAGAAATATAAAGACAAAGATACAAGTGTTAAAAAAACTAACGTAGTGAGAATATGGCTATCTTCCTAAACGTCTGTATGCCTTGTTAAAACAGTGCTTTAATCAAGCTATCGGGTGATTTTTTAGCTATTATCTTTTTGGCAACACTGGTTTAAACAGCTAATGCACGTTTCGTGTTTTGTTTCACTGTCAAACATCTTCAGTTTGGTCTATAATTTAACCATTAATCGTCTTACAAACTCTGCTCTGTTAAGAAACTTCATTGCGCGCTTCTTGTGTTCAGAGACGAAGCTCTTTTTGGCTCAATGGGTACGTTAATCAGCAGAAATGTCGATTTTGGAGTGAAGATCAGCCAGAAGCATTGCAAGAGCTACCAATGCATCCGGAAAAAGTCACAATTTGGTGCGGTTTATGGGCTGGTGGCATCATTGGACCGTACTTCTTCAAAGATGATGCGAATCGTAACGTAACTGTGAATGGTGAGCGCTACCGTGAGATGATATCCAACTTTTTTTTGCCCAAATGCAAGAGCTTGACTTGCCTGACATGTGGTTTCAACAAAACGGTGCCACATGCCACACAGCACTCTTAACAAGGGACTTATTGAGAGGCGAGTTCGGTGAACATTTTATTTCACGTTCGGGACAGGTCAATTGGCCGCCTAGATCGTTCGATTTAACGCCCTTAGACTATTTTTTATGGGGCTATGTTAAAGCTCATGTCTATACACACATTCAATTGACGCATTGGAAGACAACATTGAAGCATTTATTCATGAGATACCGGCCGAAATGTTGGAAAGAGTATGCCAAAATTGGACTAAGCGGATGGACGATTTGAGGCGTAGTCACAGTCAACATTTGCATGAAATAATCTTCAAACATTAAATTATATGGACCGTACTATCGATTCATATAAAGATTTCATGCATTTTTCTGAATTTTATGTGTTTTTTTTAACTTTCCTATAGCTCTTAAAAAATCACCCGATATTATGCTCTACTACATTGCAAGTCAAACTCATTGCAATTTTAAAACTTAGCGAGAGCAACGTCAATTCGTTGCACCCAAACCACAATATTCGAGAAAGTACTGTGCGTTTGTTCTGTTCTATGTAACACAAAAAAATTTTGGTTCTGGACTTTAAAGTATACTGATCTAACGATGACCGTCCGGCTGGCCGTCTGTCGATGTGCTCGAAGTACAGGTCGCAAAAATTTTTTTCCGTCCATTATTTCATATGGCCCTCCTATAAACTTCTTTTCGGAATATTTAGTAGTTGAGCCCATAATCTATCTTATTAAGTTGGCATTTACTTTCTTATTTGTTACGTTTGATTGCATCTCAGCTGTGAAACAGATGGCTTTAGAAATTCCATTTTTGTTAAAATTCCCTCTGTTGCGTTTTGGAACACGTGGCGTTGTTGTACTGCAAAGAAACATGCGTTTAGAAAGGCAGCCTATCATTTTTATCAGAATCAAAATTTAATTATAGGCCCAGCAAAAAACTCTACTTACATTTTGACAACAACAATATACGTAACAACTTCCTGAACGCTTTATATTCCATACCAGCAGCATTACACCACACGAATTAATGAAGTGCTTTAATGTAATTCAGACAATCTTTTCTGTATGGACGTAGAGGACAAAACTTAACGAATCAACAAAGAGAGAAGGAGACAGTGAATTTTTTTACATTTATAAAGATTTATGCCCGCATGAAAAGCATAATTTGTTGACAGTCAATTGAATAATATGGACGTAATAAAAGTGGTTAGCAGTAGCCTGGGTTCAAATCTCAGCTCAGCCAGACTGTTATTTCTACACGTAAATGTTTCTACTCACAAAATAGTTTATCTGTTGTAAAATAAAAATACGTTTAAATAAAGACTATCTCCTGTAAAAAAAAAACCAACGAAAACTAAAATATATACCAACGAATATTAACGTATTATTTGCCGAATATTTTGGTGCAATACAATCTCTTACCACAATCTGTCGAACAATCGTTAAGCGATGAACAAGATGGATTTCGGACGCACCGAAGTTACGTGGACCAGGCCAATGCACTTCGCGTTACCTCTATACCGAGTATTTGTAGATTTTCAAAAGCAATTCGATACCACCAGGCGCAGAGCAATTTAAACATCTCTGAAAAGTAAACGGTTCCAACAAGAGTAATAAATTTGATCAAAACGCCATGGTACAAGAGATAAGCAAGATGATGAGAGAAATAGTTGTGGGTCTACACAACCACCTTGAAGACCTCGATTTTGCGGATGGCATTTCGTAAATACACTACTGCGATATGCACAGCAAACTACATGAAATGTTGGTAATAACAGAAACACATTTAAAGTAAACGATTAAGAAATTCAATACGTGGACACTTGTATGTTGAGTATGGATATCTGTGGCTGGCGGTATTGAAGAAGATGTACATTATAAATTAGGCAAAGCCAGGTCCACATTTGTGAGATTATACCCTATTGGCGTTCACCACATTTATCTCTGAAAACTAAGATACGCATTTTCAACTCCTGTCTAAAATCCACGCTGTTAAACTGCAATAAAACATGGCTTGATGAAGATTCAGTCACAAATAAATTAATTTCTGATTACATACTATCAGCCCAATTATGAATAAAAATTCCCCGGGAGTTTTTTGCCTTTCTTATTTTCACAATTGAATTAACATAGGAAAAATGTGAGAAGGGAGAAAACTCCCGGGGAATTTTAATTCCTAATTGGGCTGTATATGTCTGATTATTGGGCGGCATACAAGTTCCAACACTGAACTGTGAAACAGAACCCACGAGATTCCACTGAAGAGCCAAATAAGAAAATGAAAGTGAATTGGAAATACGCTACCAAGGATCAACTAGAGCTGGACAATCCTAATGGAACTACAGAAGCTACATAAGTCATTGGAAGAAATCAAGACTTATTGCTATTTTAGAAATATATGAAATAATCGTGTAGAAGCCCTATGTTTCCTAGAGGAAAGAATATAGGAAAAAAATCTCCAACAATGAGCTGTGTAGAAAGACAATTAAAGAACCCATCGACGAACAGATGGTAAGAAGAAAATGGATATGGACTTACCACAGATTACGTAAACCACCCGATAGCAAAACCAAGAATTTATTAAAATGGAAACTGGCATGGCAGCAGTAGTCGGGCGAGTATAAGGAAATTATGGCGAAAAGCACTTTAAGCTGAATTAGATGAAATAAAAAAACCGTAGAATGGAGTCAAAATGTATTGCAATGATAGCAATAGACGGTCTTAAAGCTCTATGTTTCCAAGTGGAATTAAATGAAAACAGTAGAAAACTAATGGTGGTTTCTTTTCTACAAAAATATGTGACATTTTATTTAAAAATTAAGTTTGGTGTTCGTTTTTTAAAAATGTTTTGCTCTTTAAAAGGGAAGCATGTTTTATTTTAAAACATTCAACCGTACTAATGACAAATAAATAAAAATCGAGAGTGTTGAAAGCAGTGTTCGAAAATAAACAGTACATTATTTAACGTTCGGCTCACACACCCAGGAACGATATCTATTTTTTTTGTGATTGTGTAGACATACACAACCCTTAATACCGCTCGTAACTATTTTCAAGAAAGAACCGAACATTATATAATGTTCGGTTCTTCGATAAAAACAGAACAATTGTAGTGATACTGTAGACAAACATTATATTTTAATGTTCTATAATGTTTTGTTCGTGTGTGTATTTTGTTTTTGTAAAAAATGTTTGGTTTTTTTTACCAGCCAAAAGGGACGAACATTAATGAGCCGAACCGAACACATTGAAGTTTGTGGATTTTCAAAAAAAAAGCCGAACGGAATTAAATGTTCACATCTTGTGTTGAGTTTGATAAAAACAGTAATATTTTTGTGTTCGAAAGATGACTAACAGGAAAACGTTATTTTTATACCCTCCACCACAATTAGTTGTGAAGAGGGTATATTAAGTTTGTCATTCCGTGTGAAACTTTTTTATTATTCATCTCAGACCCCATAAAGAATATATATTCTGGGTCCTTGAGTAATTCTAAGCCGATTTAGCCATGTCCGTCTGTCCGTCTGTTGAAAACACGCTCATTTTCGAACAACTCAAAAGAAATGAACAAACTTGGTGCCAAATTGCTTGTAGTTATCCTAAGCAGTTTGGGATTGAAATCCAGCAAAATCGGTTCAGTAGGACCAGAGCAATGAATCAAAATGTGGAACCACCACCTAAAAAAATTAATAATTTTGTTACAAAATATAACATAAATGCTGGAACAAGGCACGGAATGAGATAAGATTTTGCAAAAATTTGTTTAATTTGACTGGAAATTACGCTGTTAAATTTCGTGAAGATCCGTCCATAATTAACCCTAAGCCCCATATAAACACTACACCCGGAAAACAGTTTAGTACGTCTAAAACCGTAAACAATAACGCTAGCGTAACAAAATTTGGTTCGTCAAAGTTTTTTAGAAATAACACTGTGAAATTTCGTGACGATCGGTCCATAATTTACCTTAGGCCCCACATAAACCCTACTACCGGAAAACAGTTTAGTCGCCTAAAACCATAATTAATAACAAATCGTCACAGTTTAAGATATTAATAACATCATACATATAAAGGGTGGTTAAATTTCAAGGGCCGATGTTGATTTTGAATAAAACACAAACTATTTAGGAAATTATTGTAATTTTATTTTATTATGATATATTGGTATTACTCAATTATGTATGGAACAAAATATCGGCCAAATGGGCGCCGCGACCACGGCGGCACACCTCCATCCGATGGTCCAAATTTTCGATGACCCTGAGGCATAATGGAGGTTCTATGCCGTTAATGTGCCGAATTATCTCATCCTTTAGCTTTTGAAGTGTTGCTGGCTTATCGACGTACACCTTTTCTTTCAAATAACCCCAAAGAAAAAAGTCCAACGGTGTCAAATCACATGATCTTGGCGGCCAATTGACATCGCCATTACGTGAGATAACACGGCCATTGAATTTGTTGCGCAAAAGAGCCATTGTTTCGTTAGCTGTGTGGCAAGTGGCACCGTCCTGCTGAAACCACATATCGTCCACATCCATATCTTCCAATTCGGGCCATAAAAAGTTCGTTATCATCTCACGATAGCGAACACCATTCACAGTAACTGCCTGACCGGCCTCATTTTGGAAAAAATACGGCCCGATGATGCCGCCAGCCCATAAACCGCACCAAACAGTCACTCTTTGTGGGTGCATTGGTTTTTCGACAATCACTCTTGGATTCTCATTTGCCCAAATGCGGCAATTCTGTTTATTGACGAATCCACTGAGGTGAAAATGTGCCTCATCACTGAAGATGATTTTCTTCGAAAATTGATCATCCACTGTTGCCATTTCTTGCCACCATTCTGCCCATTCACGACGTTTGGAATGGTCAAGAGGCTTTAGTTCTTGAGCCAATTGCACCTTGTAAGCGTGTAAATGCAAGTCTTTATGCATAATGTTCATCAACGACGAGCGTGAGAGGTGCAATTGTTGGGCACGACGACGAGTTGAGGTGGACGGCTCTTCAGCCACACTATCGCGAACAGCAGCAATATTTCCTGCAGTACGAGCTGTACGAGCATGCACTGGTGTTCTCACATCTTCTACAGACCCGGTTTGCTCGAATTTTTCCACGATTTTTGCGATTGTACGCACATTTGGACGATCAAATTGACCAAAAAAATCACGAAGTGCACGATATGCATTTTGATTTGAACGCCCATTTTCATAATAAGTCTGGATAACTTTAACACGTTGTTGGATTGTGTATCTCTCCATGGTTCAAATTGAGTAAGTCTGAAATAGAGAAATGTCAAATAAAATTCGGAAAAAAACTTGGCGTTTAGGTGTGGTTCACATTCAACATCGACCACCCTTTATTACTCCTTAAACATTCGAACTGTCGGTGGAGGGTATCAAAGATTCGGCACAGCCGAATATAGCACTCTAACTTGTTTTTAATGATTTTCTCCACAAACACTATAAGCGTTTGTGTTTTTCACAAATCTACCGAACCGAACATTAAGAAACGATATTAAGTGTTTATTTTCGAATACTGGTTGAAAGTGCCCTGTAAAAAAGGCATATTATGATGTTTATACATGGAGCTATTTTTATAATGGCGACGATTGCCTCAAAAAGCAACAAAGCGAAAATTGGAAAAATTCGGATGAGTTTGCAAAAATAGCGAAAATTTGCCAAAAAAATTAATATTTCAAACTGATTAAATGTCCCTTAAACTATAAGGAAAGACGAAATTTCGGCAAAAATTGCTAAATTAGCGAAAATTCGCAAAAATTTGCGAACAGCGGCATGATATCAAAGTCTAATATTTATTAAAACTCGTTAAAGCTGTAACAAATTAGAATACTTACAGGAATTCGTCGCTTATATCGCGAACACGGCTAAAATTTGCAAAAAATTGCAAAATTGAAAACAAGCCTAAAAATGTATTTGAAATCGCTAAATCGGTTAAAAAAATAACTGTAGGAAAATAACAAAAAAGCTTTAAACAAATTAGCTATAATGATAAAGAACTTATGTTTTGTTCTCGTCAAATATCAAATAGCATTATTACAGGGTTTGCAAGACATTTTATGCATGCACCATTGCAGAAGGTCATATTTTTTGTGTAGAAAAGAAAACACCATAAGTTTTGTTTAGTGAAAGTTCCCATTAGAACAAATGTGACAAAAGCTTTTCTAACTTTTGCTGGGAAAATAACGTTTCTCTTTTTCTTGTTGCTCGAATTTACTTACTCTTTTGTTTAGTGTATTACACGAAGCACTGAGCATAAAATAGTTTCATTGTCCGAATATCCGAAGCGTTTGAACGTGTCATTTATAAATTTTTTTTAAATTTTATATTTAATAAAAGCAATTTTGGGTTAGTTTATTAAAAAAAAATTAAAATACACATTTGATAATAATCAAATAATATTTATCATCAAGTTATTGCAACTTTGATAAACTTTGCTTTATTAAAGAGATTACAGTGTTATGATTTACTGTTTTGATTTCATAACATTTTTCAAAGTCTGGTATGAAAGTTTTTTTTTTATTTTTGAACCCAGCAAAAACTTTACTTACCTGGTAAGTTAGCAAATAATGTTGGAGAAAATAAACACTACTTATTTTTCGTCTGAATAACTACTTATTTATGTTCGAGGTGTCCAAAGAATTCAGTACTTACAAAATACACTTACTAGAAGTCAAAAAGTGTCTAGTTATTATTTAACTACGAGTAAGTTGAATTTTTAGTACTTACAATATACTTACTAGAAGCCAAAAAATCACTAGTTAATAGACCTAATAAGTAGTTATTGAGTACGTTACCAGTAAGCAAATATTCAGTAGTGAAAAAAACAAAAGTAATAAGTAGTTGCTGAGTTCATTACTAGTAAGTACTTATTGAAGTTTTCAGAATAATAACAATTGTAATGACAACTACTTACCAGGTAATGTATGAAATAACTACCACCTATTACTAAAAATCAAAAAGTTTTTCCTGGGAAGGTCTGAGTTTATTTGGGAGAAGAAAGAGATGACTAGCTAATTCTCTTCCCCTTAACCTAGTTAGCAGGGTTGTCAGATGTGGCGATTTCTCGCCAAACGTGGCGATTTTCTAACATGTTTGGCGACCTAATTTTTGATTTAGCGACATGGCGATTTTTTATAAAATAGTTAAAATCGCCAACTGGCTATTTTTAATGACCTATGAATTTGTTTTGAAATTTGTTAAATTCAATACTTAGAAATAATATTATTTTAATTCTCGTATTTTTATGAATGAAATTTCAGGCAATCATATGTATGATAGGTATTTGATGGTATGTTCAAATGGCGGATGAAGTTAATGAAAATCTTCTAGAAAAGTGTTTTTTATATATAAAATTGCTCTTGAAAAAATCAATAAATAGAATTCCTTAAAACACATGTGGCAATTTATTATCACAGATAAAATATGTTGTTGTTAGTGATATTTTAAAAATGTTTGTGAATCCTATCATACCTTTGGACGTTTATGAAACACAATGGAAAAATAAGCGTTGGTTAATTGGAAAGATAACGTAATAAGTTTAGGCCAACATTTTAAAGCTACAAGGATGCGGCAGGTACGTAAAAGGTTAAGGACTTTGGCTGTCCTTAATATGCGGTTATTACAACTAGTAATGCCTGTGTTGAAACTATGAACTTCACTAAAACTCGCCTTCGAATTAGAATGCAATACGAACTTCTAGACTTGTGATTTTGAAATCACAATTGTGATTAATGGGTGTTTTGAAAACCACAAAAGTTTTAACTTAGTAAGGAAGGAAGCAGGTAATTTTAAATCGGCGGTCACTTAGCTGACTGGTTTAACATCACAATTTTGAAAAAAGCTTTTTGTCCAGAACACATTTTTTGTGATTTCAAATCACTTTCACAAAAAGTGATTTTCAGAACATGCCTGATAAGTTATATGAATGGGAATAGTACATGTTGTACTTCTAGACCACTATAAATTATTTTATAGTAAACATCGTACCTTTTTTGTATTCACTGACTGTTTTTATTTCGATCTAAATAAAAATTAAGCAAAATATATATCAATTACTAATTTAGTTTTTATTTTTAATAATTTAAAAAATATGTATTTTATTATCAAAAACTTGTAAACAAAGGCTTTGGCGATTTTTGATTTGAATTTGGCGAAAAAGGTCAAAATCAATCTGACAACCCTGCTTATTAGCTCTAGAATTTCTGAAAGAAAACTTTTATAGTGTGAACCGAGACAAAACAAAATGAGTCATGTTAAATTTTTTATTTCCCGGGAAAGCGGGATTTATTTTTCAATTTCACGGGATCCCGGGAATTCCAGCAAAATCTATGCAAAATATTATTGAAATTATTATTGAAAAGATCTTCATGTTCAAAAGTACAGATGGGCAAAATTTCAATTATTTTATAGGATTTTTGAGAAAGTTATAGCCACGGCCCGGACTTTTATGCACTTAAAATCGTGTTTTATGCACATAAAAAATGCTCTTAAAATAAAAATATATGCGTTAAAAATTTAAAAATATGCAGTTAAAATTATCTTGAATTTTTTTATTAGTGATAAAAAAAAACAAAAATATCAAGAAGAACGTTAAAATTCAGTCTCATAAACGTAAGTAAGGCACAAAAACCATGTCAAAACGGCCAAGAGTGGGACACGACCCATTCCGATTTTAATGAAATTTTTTCCTATAAGGAACATAAGTATATGAACGGAAAAAATTTAAATCTTTTTTTTTTTTCAAAAGTTATGTGACATTCAAAATTTCATAATTTCACCGCATAAGCCGAATGTGTTGAGCTTATTTCTTCAATATCTCGAAAACTTCTTGACATACGAAGATGATTTTACAAACCATATATTGGAAAAAAATTGGATATTGGAAAAATATAATATCTGCAAACTATTAAATTTTAAAAACGGACTTAGCCTAAGACCTATTTTTTTATTTGTCGGATTTTTTTTATATAATACCTCAAACTGTTCTTTAAAAATCCTGAAACTTTGAAGGAGGTGTTTTTTTTCTTTCGCAACCTTTAGAAAAATAATCTTAAAATAAAATTTTAATATTGTAATTTAAAGCAATAAGTACAGTGTGCTTGTGTCAAAAAACAGACAAGCCGGGCACCTGGGATGTTAACCTAATTGGGGCACGCTGAATCCAGTGGTGCTACCCGTTTTTTAGGTTAGCTCTTGTTTTTAAGATATACCGTTATTTCAAATATGTAGGAGGTTGCACTGCATATATTCGCGTAACTCAAAAACGGTTTAGTTTATTGAAATTACTAAACTTTTGATCCATCTAGGAGCATCCTAAGCGCTGTACCATACAAATATGGTGGTTTTATAAAATTTAATTTGGCTCCTGAGCGCGTAGGAGGTTTCTAGATGGGTCAAATGTATGACCAACCCCACTTTATTATTTTTTTAGTAATTTCAATAAACTGAACCGTTTTTAGTTACGCGAATATATGCAGTGCAACCTCCTACATATTCGAAATAACGGTATATCTTAAAAACAAGAGCTAACCCAAAAAAAAAAAACGGTTAGCACCACTGCATTCAGCGTGCCCCAATTAGGGTAAAATGCCAGGTGCGCGGCTGGTCTGTTTTTGCAACTAGCACAGTGTACTTGTTGCTCAAGCTTACAATATTAAAACTCTATTTTAAGATAATTATAGATGTAAAAAAGCCAAAGACTCTTGAAATCCCCAATAAGAATACCCGTCAGGAATGCGGGGAAAAAATACCATCAATCGAACATCAGGTGACAAATTTTGTGCTTCCTTGTGTATCAGGCGTTCCCCTTGATTTGTGAACCTCTTCAAAAATATTACTCCTGTTGCAGTCCCACAAACGCAAAATGCTAATAAGAGAAATATTTGTTCGTCAATATGTGTTCAATTAGGGATGCCATGAACTTTATTCATCGAAAAGTTTACGACATTTCGCAACAATATTCGGAACAAAACGTTTTGCTCAAGCTTTTGTTTTTGATTTTCTTATACAATATTTTTTTGCTTAGTTGCGTTTAATGAAGAAAAGTGCTGTGCAAAGTATGCGTATATTTATGGAAGTGTATAGCGAATATGCTTGTTCCAAGCCACTTAAAGTTATTGACCCATACTCATAGTCAAAATAATGTATATTTAAACTAAAACCAGCTTTAAATTCATTTAAACGCCATTGTTCTAAAGTATACTTTAGAAAAAGTCGACTTTATTTTTGACTATGATTATGGGCCATCGATCTCGAGGTTTTAAAATAGAAATTTTAAAGTTGAAAATAAAACAACGATGCTAAATTACACATTACACATGTCATTACATGAAGGTATAAGTCAAGGGCAAACAAAATTTTGTAGAATCATTTGCAGTTAAACAGCCAACAATTTTTTTTTTTTGTTTATTTTTTAACAAAAATTTAATTTTTGATAGGTAAAGAAACTGGGTGTCACGCGAACAAAAACTGAAAGACATCGAATTGCACTGATTGCTATAAAAACTAAAGGGTTTGGAATATTTAACTTCATCGACCTAATAGACCAGATCTTGATTGGTGCAAACCACCCACTTAGCAAGAACACGTCGCTGTAGTAAGACTAAATAGCATAAAAGTTTGTTTGAAAATTATTTAAAAAAAAATTATTTAATAAAAACTAGTAAGAAAGCACAAATCCGGCCATATGATACCCTACACCAAAGTATTAAAAAAATAATTTTCGAGAGTTAACCCTATTTGGGACCCATGGGCTAATCATAGAACACTAGAGCAAATTTAGGTTACGAGGTTAAGAGTCATGAAAAAGTTCTTTCTTCCGAATACATTTACATTCCTTCATCTTAGGTGTGTTTCTCAGAGGCAAAGAAACTTTTTTTTTTAAATTAAACACAACAAATGCTATGGAGTGACCAAAATAATGGATTTATTTGCTCAAAAAATTTCTGGTATATTTCCTTCGCGACTACGTCTAATGAACGCCATCCTGTCAGTCCAATTTTGCACCACTTATTTGGAAAAAGTACGTCGAATGTTGGCTTCTTAATGGCCAATCTTTGCTGAATTATCAGTATAGACCAGAGGTTTGATGTACCCCACAAAAAAAAGTACATATGTGTCAAATCACACGACTCACAGGTTCATTTCTCAAGGTAACTGGTTCTTCAAATATTTCACTCGACAAAATTGTTTTGTTTGAATTATTCCTCCCCCAAATGATCTGCAATGGCATGTGGAATAAAAAAAATTACGAATCATAATGTTGGCACCAGTTTCGGACTTAAAGTCAAATGGACCGATAACGACTTCGGCATGTAGAGCGCACCAAACAATGATTTTTTCGGGATGTAGCAAAGTCCCATAAGGATTGCGCTCTCTTTTTAAAAATTCTTCTTAATTATATACCCGTTCAGCCAGAAATGAGCCTTATTGCTAAAGACGATTGGACGATGAAAACCTGATTCAACTTGCTGTTCATTCTCAGCCCATTCAACGTTCACAGGACGTTCCGGACTCTAGTCCGGAAAAAAGCTTGTGATTTTGAGCCGACCGGTATTCTTAAAGGTAGGTCAAGGACCAATATTTCAAGGCTGTTACCAGCATTTGCACAAACGCAATAGCTTTTCCTTTACTGTGGTGTGGATATAAAAAGTGTTTACAAACACATTTTTCGTCCTCTCTTTCGCAAAACCCCTGACATGCTAATACGGGGAAAATTATTAAACAAAGATTTTATCTGTAAAAAAAATTCAGTCTTTAGATTGCTATCTATAAAAATGTGTTCAAAAATATCGTTTCGTTTCTTTTATTCTAAAACTTTTCGTTATTAAATTCGTCAATAGACCTTTTTATTTAAGAAGAATAAGATATCGTGGAACCTAGCAACACTGTTTCCAAACAGGAAACATCAGATAAGAAATTTATGTGAAGTCAAACAGGAAATATTAGATAAGAATTTTATGTAAAGTGAGATTTTTTCAAACGGGCAATTAAATTAGAGATGCCTCATCGACTTCTTTGATCGTGGAGACTTAAGGCCCCTATTACGGTTGACAACTCAACTCAGTTGAGTTGTAATAAATACAACTGGTTGCGATCAGTTGTAATTTTTGTTATGTTTTTGTTCACCGCAATTTAGCAAAGTTGTAAACCATAATACAAAAATTAAGAAATTACAACTCAACTGAGTTGATTGTAAACCGAAATAGGGGCCTTAACCTAAAGCGTTATTAACGAAGTATGTCTTATGAATAAATCCTAACCCATCGGTAACTAGAATGAGTAAAGAGGCCTAGTAGAAGGCCTTATTTAGCAGTCACAAGCAGTCAGAAGCCCTTCTCGCCGCATTCCATACTTATTTATGTTTTACACAGGTTGTTATTGGGCGCAAGGCCTTCCACACTTCCTCTAAAAACAACTTCGATCCCTCCCCAAAGAAGGGAGTAAGGCAGGTCACTAAAAATTAAAAGTAAATAAAACTGAACACCTTCCTTTCTCCCTTCTCAAAGAAGGGAGTAGCGAATGTGTACTGAATACTTCAGAAGGTCTTTTAAAAATAAGTTTATACCATCTAGAAGGCATACTTCTGAAGGCAGAATATCATGCGAAGCAAATCTTTTAGAAAGGAGTATAGAGGCCTTCAAAAAGGCCTGCCACTTGCGGTCCTTTCAATATTTACCGCTGGGTAAATTCAATACTTTTAATTCTTAACAAAAATTGTTTTAATCAAAAAAAAAACGAGTTACGTATAAAAAATTCTTTAGTTGAAATTGCAATTGTTTGTACATACATACATATGTATGTATGTATGCTATCGAAAAGTATTTAAAAAAAGTATTTTTATATACGAAAGATTGAGATAAAGTTAAAATTCAGTTTAAAGTTCATTGAATCCTGTAGAACACAAAGGATTTGTTGCAAACAACATTTTGATAGGTTGAGGCAAGGAAGAGTAAAAAAGAGCGAACATTTGTACATGCACACTGGACTCCAGCATTTGTCTGAAAAGTTTTCAAAGATTTTTCAAAAACAAAAAACATGGAAATGTAATGTATCTAATACATAAGTAAAAAGGCAGGGGAATTAGTTACAAGTAAATATGAAACGAATGGAAAAAATAAAATACAGTCAAACAAAAATTTAGTTTTTGTATCTACAAAAATAATATGCATGTACCTATGTTTTTCAATGTACATGTTTATATGTATAACGAAGTAAATAGAGACTAAAATACACAAAATCCTGAAAAACAACTACAAAAATTTGTTTCCCTAAAAAAATTTAAAAAATCGAAATCAACAGCAACGGCGTTCGTTAACTACATAATTGTTATATAAAACTGAATTGTACTTTTTACAGGCAGAATAAGTGCCGGAGAGGAGATACATAGATACAAATGGTATGTATCGTATTTATATACACAACTTCGTAGGTATGTAGTTAATTTTTTTTCTATAAAGCTATAAAAACATGGATTCACTACATAAGACCCAACTGCAGCAAATGCAAAATAAATTAAGACAGAACTGAACTGAAAAGAAAACACTCAAACAGTCCATATACGAAACTCGCAGACGCCTGACAGTCAGTCAGGCAGGCCATTAAAAATACAAGACCTTTTAGTATAAATTCAACAGCGAATACAAACGGTTCGTAGCATAACGATAAAAACGCATCTCTGCCGACAACGGTCGTTATTACTTTTGTACTTGTTGTAGCAGCTTTTTATACATACCCGTTTGTGTGTGAATTTGTGAGATTGTTTGTGTAACTAGTAAAATGCAAGATAATAAAATTGAAAAAAAGAGCACATTTCGCCTTAAACTCTATGCGAATGAGTGATATTTGAAAATACGACTCAATGGTTTACTGTTAACAAATCATACTCAATTCCCGATACAAGAGAGTTAAGCACGAGAAAGAGATAACAATAAAGCTATACCGCGTTTAACTAGCACAAGTGGAAAAGAGAAAGATGAGAATTAAGGCCAGAAAAAGTCAATAACTCTAGTAGAGTAAAAAAATTACTCATTTACCTAAATACCATAAAACATTTTACGAGCAAGAGTAAATAAAGAACAGGCATTTGTGTGTCTGTTCAATAGGTAGAAAAACAGTATATAGAAAATACTTTATATACCTAACAAAAGTATATAAGATACAGGCAAACATACAACTGAGTATAACTGCCAGCATATAAACTCAAAGCTAAAAAGCATTTCAACGCGGAACGTTGGCTTGTAAAGACGTGTGCGGTAAAAAAGTGTAAGAATTATTAAAAAAAAAAAATTCAAAGTGTTTACAAATGTAAAAAAAAAATATTAAATAAAAACTACTGCTCTCCCTTATTTTTACAAAATTCGGCAATTCTTTTATAAAGTAAATTGCTGTGCGTGTGTGTGATACAAACACAGAAAATCAAAAGCGAAAAGTAGCTAAGAGAAGATATAACGAAATATCATTGAAAGCAAAATTGTTAATACCTACACAATAATTACAGTGGAAAGAAGCTAAAGAATAAATAAGCATTGTAAAGTTTGTGTGAGTGAAAATACCCCCATATTTAAAAAAATAAATGCCGAACAAAAAGGAATAGGCAATAATAAATATATATAAAAAAATTTTATAAAATAAGAGAAAACCTCTTGTTTAAAGATTAAATTTTCGAAATTAAAAAAGAAAAAAATTTAACATAAAAACAAAATACCTTCATACATATAAAAAATTAATTATTACATATTGTGAAAGTTTTTTTCAAAAAGAAGTGAATATTCTTTTTTTTTTTAAATAAAACAAAGCTAAAATTGGATTACACTTTTTAAACATTTTATTGGATTACAAAAACAAAATCTAAAATATTTGGATTAAACTTAGGACTTAACATGGATTTAAACTATTGGATTATTAATTTAACTTTTATTTTACAAATCAAAATGAAGGTAAATACTCTTAAAATTTTTTTTATTAATATTTTAATACCTACTACCTAGTACCTTTTTTAAAACATATTTTTACATACCTACAAAGTTTCCACTTTGTTTAAGGCTTTTCTTAATTTAATCCCTTATTTTACTTTTCTTTTATTCACTCTCTTTTTAATTCCTTTATAAACTATCCACTATATACTATTTTATTTTTTCCGCTTTCCTTTTTGTTTTTCTCTTTTATTTATTTTGTCTTTCTTGAAATATTTACCACTACCACCACACTTTCAAATAAAAGTATCTACGTTTTGTTTCTTGTTTTATATTTTCCAGCTGTAGTTTTTATCACTAACAAAAATAAAAATATGTATTTTTGAATTACAGCTCTCTTAAAAAAAAATATTTTCTGTGCTCTCTTTCCCTCTTTTTCTTTTGTTATCACTCTTTGGCTTTTAAAATGTTCTCACCTAAAAACTTACCCGCTGATAGAGTTGCCAGGATATATTTAATATGCAAATTTATTGAAAAAACTTCCCGATAGGCTTAAAAATTCTTTACAAAAAAAAAATAAATAAATAATAATATGTTATAAATTTCTTTGTAGGTATGTTTATTTTTGCATGCAAAAGAACGTTAAGAAACATTTTTTACTAGGCACCTATTTCAATTAAATATTTATGATGTATGTATATAAAAGCATCAACTTTAAAACCGATGCTCTGATTGCTTTTTTGCTGCGTTTTTAATACTTACCATTGATGTTTTGGAAGGGTTTGCATTCCAATATATATTGTACTGCGGCGTAATGAAACATTATACTTTGTTCTTATACAAAGCATTTGACGTTTTGGAAGTCAGCCTATATCACATTCTTTTTATAAAATTCCAGTATTTTTGAAAATATTGTTATTTAACCGGTCCAAAATGTATGCATACAGTAATAAATTTATTATTTATTCGTTTCTTTGTAGTTTATTCATTATAAATTGTTATATCGCAAAACTGAGGCCAGAAACGTTACTCTTACTCTTCACTAGCTATCAAATAATGTGAAGAAATATGCTAAAAAAAAAAAAAAAACACTTACATCAGCTGTCTTAATCTAATACTAACACGATTTGATTGTTAATTTTCATAAATTTATGTCTCGTGAAGACTAAACTTTAGAGGCAATAATTCCTACTTGGTATTCTTCGCCAAGGTTTGCTCTCTCACGACTATTACTGTTACAAGGTTTTATCCAACGTTAAAAAACCATCCGTATTGTGGTTCAAAAAATGTAAGCTTCTCTTTTTTTATTTCTAAAAAACTTTGAAAAATAATACTTTAACTTATACATGGACATTTTAAAACCATAATGTTTACTGCAAATATTGCTTTTAATATGTCAGTTATTTTATTAACAACACTGAAATGAAGAGTGCCGAAATTTAAGACTTTTTCTTAATTTAAAATACCGCATTTATCACAATTTCAAAATTTACTCATTTATTTTTGTCCATAAAACTACCAATAAACCACGATAAAAAAAAATATAAGATACAAAGTAAAATATTCTATTGATTAGACTTCAAACAGATATAAGGATTTCAGGCTTTAAAAGCTTCTCAAAAGAAAGAATTGTCGCGTACAACATCAGCAGAAATTGTAATGTTCCTGACGAAATGCATTCGATTATTAAACAAAGTTAATAAAAATTCTTTATAATTGTATTAACAAGAACAACACTACTTAAAGCAATACCGAAATGCTTGATGATAAGAAAAACAAATAAAAATTTGAATTTTAAGCAAAAGCATATGTAAAATATTCGTGTAATTTTCTAACTTTTCATCTAACAGGGGTGTTCTGGAAATCGAAAAGGCAAGAATTTTAAACGTCGTATTTTAATTAGATTTCTGTAATAAAAAAACTTTATGACGAATATTCTACAAATATTTCTCTATTCAACCGAGTTTTATAACAAAAATTATAAAAATTTGATTTAAAGTGTGTTAAAAACAACATTCAAATTCGTGCGTTTTGCGTTTTCGATTTCCAGAACACCCCTGTAAGACTGCAGTTACAAAATTTGCTTTCAAGTTTTTTACACATACTGCTTGTCAAAATTCAAAAAATTTTGAAATCTATTACGTAGGCTGCGGGCAGTTTTAAAGCAATTTATTTCCAAGATAATGCGGGCAGAATATTTATAAAAAAAATTTGCTCCTTTAAACTTTTAATCAGCTGTTTACCTGACTGAAACACACAATTGGAACGATAATTTCAAAGTAAATTCGCATCGAATTTTAAAAGTATGAAAGCATTAGTGAAAATTGTAAGTTTATTAAAACTTGAAACGAAATTTAAAACTAAACTTGATCGTGTGAAAACCAAGTAAAACAAAGTAGGACTTGCACCAAGGTATTTCGTCCCGATTCCTTCGCTGCATGTTTTCATTGATCAGCTCGCTACTTTATAGGCGATAGTGAAAAAACGAGTTCTCAGCTTGATGTACTTTTCATATACGTTTTATTTTCCCATTCGTAATATTAAAAACGCACCCATGTGTTGTACTTCATACATTAAAAATTTTAGCAATAATACTCGCATTGTGTGAACGACGAAGATTGTTCAAGGAAGAAAATATGATAAGTTTATCAATAATATTAACATCGTGAGAATTACGACTAAACGCACATACGGTATAGTTACCAATACCTACTATAGGAGATTATTAAAAAAGTTTTGGGAATAAACGAAATTAAAAGAACGACTTGGCAACTCATATTTTAAAGAGCTATTTTTTGTTTTTATAATAAACTGGGTATAAAATTTAAAACAATTTTAGCTAATTAAATGTTTTTTACAGTAAAAAATTTAAATTTTTTTTAACCTATGAAATTAAATAACATACATACATATTTACGTACTTAATTATAATTTAACGCTCTTTTATAAAAAAAAAAAATATTAACCAGATAAAATAAAAATTTATGAACTAATATTTCAGCCTTAAAAATATCAAATTACTTTTTGAAAAAAAAGACAAAATAAAAAAACTACATCCAAAGAAGAGCAGAGACCAAAAAGGCAGAAAAAATAACAAAAGATGTCCCCAGTACCGCTACCTGTGACAAATTCTGCCTCAAAAACACAAACAACTGCAACTTTTAAAGTGGCAGCAACAACAACAGCAAATATGGCAAATTCCAATACCACATACAAACAAATGGAACTGAACAAAGTCAACACTAATACCAACAATGTTGTTGCAACAGCAAATACTAATAAAGCTAAAACACAAAATCAACAACAACGAAAAGAAATGTCTTCGTCAGCTTCTTCAACATCTTCCACCTCGTCCTCCTCTTCCTCAACCTTCTCCTGCTCAACTTCAAACAATGGCAAGCTAGTTATAACATCTCAATGTGATAGCAGCAGTAGCACTGACAATAATTTCAAAAATGATTGCAATCAATCTTGTGCTGCAGTTGTTAAAACCGAACAGGAGTCAAACGATCTGCTACGTAGTGAAAATGGCCAGGAAATGGATAATACGACGGATCCCAATGATTTGCAATTAGCGTCGATGCGCCAACGTCCGATTCTATTGAGTTCCGTTAATCCCCACATCATTTGTAGCCTGTGTTTTGGCTATCTGATTGATGCAACAACCATTATCGAATGTTTGCATTCATGTAAGTAGATATTCATTCGTTCATTGTCAATTGAGTTTTTTTTTTTTAATTTTGTATAACCTTGATTTTGTACTTTGCATACTGTGGGGGGTATTAAATAAATAGAACAAGGATTTTTTAAGGCCATTTTTGAAAACTAACAACAACAAAAGAACTTTAAATAGTTGCAACCTTCAATTTAAGTGAAGTTATTTTGCCTTGAAAAAGAGTACAATAATTTAGGAAAAATCAACCTCAATAATTTCATTTGGAAAAGAAAACACCCAAAAGATCTTGTAAAGTTAGTTCATATTTTATTTTCGTTTTATGTATATTTGGGCTGTTCCAGCGAAAAGTCTACATTTTGTAATGTAACGCCAGAAGTAACTTAAATTGTTTCTCAAAAAATTTTATATGTATAGTTTACTTTTTTATATTGTGGTGTAAAGCGCAACTAGCTCTACATTTAGTAAAAAAAAAAGGGATAACGGTTGAACAACATGGTCCTAAAATACAACCTTATTTGCATTCTGTCGTTACATTAAAAAAATAGACTTTTCGCTGAAAATGCCCGTATGTACCTTTAAACGAGCAAAATAAATCTATGTAAGTCCAAAGCTTACTAAAAAAGGTTTTATACAAAACGTCTTGCTCAATTCGCAGTCTTATTCAGTTTTGTAATGCAAGTCAAAATCCACTTCTGTTTTGTTCGTCAAGTAAGCGCATATTTTTGCTTATATCTGCAAATCCTTGGCGTCGATTGTTGTAATTTTTTTCTGAATATAGTGCTACTTTATTACTTTGCATTTATAAAAACCTTTTTTAAAAAATTTGACTTCTTCATTTAATTTTTTCACATTTTGTCGAAAAAATATCACGTCACGTCAAAATGGAAATGCCTATATACGTTCGCCTGGATGTATGTACATATGTGTGTGTGGGGTCAAATAACTATTTTATTTAAAATCATCATATTTCACTAAATTCTTTGTATAGCCACACCACAATAGCGGCTATTATGCGTTTGTGTTGATGTGTGTAAAACTTTAAAATTTTTGTTCTAGTTCAAACTTATTCACACACATTCTTATGCTCTTTCATTTATTCGTCAATGATGCAGCGACGATTGCACATTCGGCAGACATCGTTTAAAAAACTGCAGTCAAAGTAGAAAACTGACATTTCTTCCACTTCTATATTTGTCATTAACCAAATAAACTGTTGCTTTTACTTCTGATTCATTAAATGTAAACAGTCGCTGTCAAACCAACTCAATACTCGGATACTTGTATACTTTTTTCAAAAATACTTATACAACAAACACACGGGCTGCGTTTCATATTTAGGGAAATAATAGAATGATCCAATTTCAAATTGTTTGACTATATGCAATGTTTCTAATCTTATAAAACATTTCAAAATAAGAGGGAAGATGTTTAAAGCAGTGTTCGAAAATAAACAGTACATTATTTAACGTTCGGCTCACACACACCCAGGAACGATATCTATTTTTTTAGTGATTGTGTAGACATACACAACCCTTAATACCGTTCGTAACTATTTTCAAGAAAGAACCGAACATTATACAATGTTTGGTTCTTCGATAAAAAACAGAACAATTGTAGTGATACTGTAGACAAACATTATATTTTATTGTTCTATAATGTTTTTTTCGTGTGTGTGTTTTGTTTTTGTAAAAAATGTTTGGTTTTTTTTACCAGGCAAAAGAGACGAACATTAACGAGCCGAACCGAACACATTGAAGTTTGTGGATTTCAAAAAAACCGAACGGAATTAAATGTTCACATCTTTTGTTGAGTTTGATAAAAACAGTAATATTTTTGTGTTCGAAAGATGACTAACAGGGAAACGTTATTTTTTTTAATGATTTTCTACACAAACACTATTAGCTTTTGTGTTTTCCACAAATCTACCGAACCGAACATTAAGAAACGATATTTAGTGTTTATTTTCGAACACTGGTTTAAAGAAGTCATTTTCATTAAATAAATTGCTTTGCAAAAAATTTAACTTGAAAAAAACTGTAATTTGTATGATTTTGTTCATAATCGTCCGCGATACAAACTATTTAAAAAAGTCTTTTTATTTATTTTTTGTTTAAAGGCTTAAGGCCTACCGAACGTTAGGAAACTTTTTGTTATGTCTAATGAAACTGTTATTTCCTTAAGAAAAGTGCAAAACTTATGGCAAATTCCGTACAAAATCACATGTTTTTTTATTTTATTTTTGTTTTTCTCGCAGTAGCATAAGCTTGCTCATGCATATTATATTTGGGCTCTTAAAGTATTATCTAGGAAATACAATGCAGCATCACATTTCAACAGCTTGACCTTGTGTTTGCTAGGTACTCTCACTTTCTTCACTAATACTTATATGCAGCAGAACAACCATAGTTTAAATTTTGCGCATCATAATTAGTATACCGATCGACTCATCCCCTACTGTGTCGATCTAAATATGTCCGTCCGTCTGGCTGCTTGTCTCTCCATGTTCAGCACCCGTATTCTGGAATTCGCTTAGCTAAAGCTAAAGCTCTATCGCTAAAATGCCTAAGAGAGTACAAACTTTAAAAATTTTAATGATGACATTAAAAGCTAAAATTGCGATGAATTAAATTGTTATGGCATTGCCAAATTTAGCAATGTACGTTACAGTACTGCATTCGTATCCAAAAATCGCTAAATCAACTTTAAAGATTTTTAGCGATAGAGACTTAGCTTTAGCGAATTACAGAATACGGCAACAGGTCGCAAATTTCAAGATAATTTCATCAAATATGATACATACGATTCAATTGTCACAAGGATGAAGCCTATGAAAAATGGTGAGAATCGGTCCATGATTTTACATGGCCCCCATACAAACTTCTTTCTGGAATGGTCTTTGTGCCCACAAACAATTATTTCGGTATTTAGATTAAATTTGGTGCAACAAAATCGTTTTGCAACATAAATAATTTTCTAACCAATTTTTTTTTAAATCTGACTATATTTGACTTTAGCTTCCATGCAAATACCACTCTTGAAAACAAATGAAATCTTAAGACTCTGCACAGCCGACCGGTCGGAAGGACGCGCCAATATTGTGTACCCAACGCTTAAAAATTTACATACGTACAAATACATTTAAGGGTTTCAGTTCATTCCTAAAAATTGGGGAGTTATTTCATTATGAACTAACACCCATATTCTTAAAAAATTTTTGATTTATAAAAGGTTTATTGAACAAATTTTCATAGAAAATTCGTTTCACTTTCATAACAATTCGTAACTTCCTAATTCTTTTCTGTTTTTATGGTTTGAAAAATGATATAAGTCCCTAAATATAGTGTTGTTGTTATTTTTTAAATAAAAATTGAGGGACATAGCTCGTTTTGGTTTTGGTGACTAAGTTTATTTGGGACAAAGTTCGTAGCGCCCATTACATTTACAAAATTAGGGTCTTATTTCATATGAAACAATCTTCCATCACAAGTTATTTAAAAAAAAACGAACAAACTCCCTAATAGTCGCTGCTTTTATTCTCTAAAAAATTACAGAATTAGTTTAATTTTGCTTTCGGGACTTAGTTAATTGGGGACTCTCCAAAATCGCCTCAAGACGAAAAATTTGATATAGATGTTGATATTTAAATAATTTTCGGCACAAAGATCTTAAATATGAATTTAAACCTCACGACATATATGTTTTACCGGGTCTATGATTGGTCAAGGGTCCTAAATAGAGAACAATCTCGAAAATGTGGGTTAAAATACTGTGGTGTAGGGTCTGGCTTGACCAACTCCTTTCTTAAATGTCTTAATTAGAATTTAAAGTTTTTGGAACTCAGCCGTTTATGTCCAATAAATTGTTTGCTTTCTTTCTTAATGGCATCTTTTTTCTTTTTCAAAATCGCCTTAAATTACTTCAAATTTATTTTCACAATTAAAAAAAATCATCAATATTAAATTTGAAACAAATTTGCAAAACCCTTTATTGAAATTTCCTGTTACAATGTGCAGTAAGACAATCAAATCTATCACAAAGTAGTTATTTAATACACCTACCGTTCCATTCTTAAAACAGATTTCTTTTAACTTTGCTTTGAATTTAATACCGGTACGTTTCTTTAACAAAAAAATATTCGTCACATTTCAAATAAGAAAAGAAAAAAATTTATTTTAATAAGCAGGGGTTGATTTACATAAATACGCACGAATGTATGCACGTATCTTCTAATGAAATATAATGCTAAAGGATTCTTTGTGATAAACATCTAAAAGTGCTCTTTTTAACAAGCAGTTTTCTATTTTAAAAGAAAATATAACATCCAATTTTTGTTGCATTAATTATTTTTTTTTCCTCTTAATTCCAGTTTGCCATGGTTGTTTGATCAAACACTTAAGAACGGAACAGTATTGTCCAAGATGCGAAATGATGATTAATACTGCAAAACCAAATATTAAGTAAGTGTATATTTAAAATTAATTGAAAAAGTACTTTAATAGCTAATAAAATTCCTATCTCAAGAACTTAAAAGAATGCAGCGGCGGATTGCCGACGGCATTTTTAAAATCTCACACAAGAACCTAAAATTAATTCTATTTGTTTGTAGTTGTTTTCTTCTGTAAAAACAAAAAAACAAAAATAAAGAACAGAATTAAATGAAATTCAAAAAAAAAAAGCCGTGACAAACAAGACTATAAACAAGCAGCGACATCAAACACCCCTGGAATCCAAAAGAAAAATAGAGAGTCAAAGACCATCACACATAAACATTCATCCCTCGTGCAACAGGCAAATATTCGACTTGTCTGAAAAATAAATTTATGTTGTGATAATAAATGAATCCACTCCATGGCTGCATTTTTTAGAGTCAGAGGTGTAGATTGAAGTAATATATTTGTTATGCTAGAATGCAAACAGCGTGCTAAGTAATGAGCCTTATAATAAAACATCTGCGTCAACATTTCAGTGCACGTCTCTATACAAACTTACGAGTCACACATTGATACATAGATAGAAAAGAAAGACCGGCAGCCAGTCAAAAAGACAGACAGACACACAGACTAAATGACATACAAACACTTAAACACACTTTAAAAAATGTTGTTTGTTTTTGTGCTATTATTTCGTGTTTTTGTTGTTATTACCTGTTTAGACTTACAGTTTTCTTCCTCGACTTTTTCATTTCTTGTGAAGATTCATGTTTGATGCTTTAATGCACAAATAGTTTTTGCGAATTTTTCTTAAAATTTCAGTTTAAACAAAGAATATAATCATTCACAAGGATTAACTTTTATTTTGATATTTTTCTGCTTTTGTCATTTTAGGCCTGATACAACTTTGCAAGCCATTGTATATAAATTGGTACCGGGTCTATACGAAAGGGAATTAATGCGCAAACGAGCATTTTACAAAGATCGTCCAGAAGAAGCAGCTTTAGCCACTCCAGAACAAAGGGGCGACGATACTGAACATTTAATTTTTAGTCCCTCTGATTACATGTCAATATCACTGGAATATGCGGATATAGAGTAAGTCTAGGATCTAAACTTTAATTCATATTAATAACTTATATTGACTCATTTTTGTAATTTCTTTAATCAATCCTTCGTTTCTTGATTTTAGTGAACACATGAAATCCAATGCTGAATATAACGAATTATTAAAACCTCGTTATCTTCAGTGCCCAGCCATGTGCACTGTGGCGCATTTGAAAAAGTTGGTTTTTGGTAAATTTGAAATAAACAGCAACCGCTTTACAATAGATATTATGTATAAAGTTAAAACAATAGTGCTACTAGACCACTATACGCTCATGGATGTAGCCTATATTTACACATGGAAAAGAGATGCGCCCATGCGCTTCTACTTCCGTGTTAAACAATCGCTAAAACCCTTGATAAGAGTCAAGAAAAATCTTCTGAATCAGCCTAAGAAAGAGATTGCTCCGGTGCCGGATGAACCAAAATTGCATTCCCAAGCCATGTGTATTGTACACGAGCCCGCACCCTCAACTGTGGTTTCGACCGGTAGCAGTAAAATTTTGGAACCAGAAGAGATAAAGCAAGAAAACGAAGCAGAAGTGTCCTCAACTACAGAAATATCTGCTCCTGTCATGCCTGAAGCTAAACAATTTGAAATTGTACAGTCCCAAACTCCAAAAGTCAGTTCACATGATACCTCTCTTACCGACAAGCTGAAAATTACTTTGGTGAATAAAGCCGTCAAAGATAAATCTCACTATAACGATGGCCACTCTGCAGCTCGAGTAAAACTGATAAAGGAGAAAAAAGATAATCATAAAACTTCGGCTTCCACATCTTCTCAGAAAGAAGAGCGAAAAGTAGAGAATATTAAGCTAAAAATAGATCTTTCGAAGCAAAATAGTGTAACAATTATTAACATGTCAGATCCGGAACGTAAAGAAATTGTTAAGCCAGTTAAGCCTGAAAAGGAATGGAAAGTAAAGACTAAAAAAGATAAAGATGGCAGTCCCAAATCTTCTCCAAAATCATCGCCTCACAGTGAACGCAAGAATAAAACTCCCAGTCCTTTAACAGTGCCTCCACTAACCATTAAGGCAGAACGTATAAGCCCTTTGGCAAAGACAAATACGCAACCCACTTCAGAGGAGGATGATAAGAAATCACAATTTTTAAAATCTTTTGCTTTGGCTCCCATTAAAAGCCTTAAAATCGAAAAATCGGAAACAAAACCTTCCAAACATTCGTTAAAAGAGTTCACTCACAGCATAGTTAACAAAAGTGTTAAAGACCCATTGCAAATATCTTCCTCTTCAAAACGTAAGAGTAAGGAGCCTGTTAAAGCGGTAGTAAAGAAACCTAAACTGTCCCCACCACTAGCAACAGAAGATTTTAAAATCAAACTACCACCCATTGTCAATTCAAAACCAGTATCACCCCCTAAAAATGCTGTTAATTTGAGTAGCAACAAAGCTTTGATGCCCCCACCTTCTGCCGCCTTAACTGCTATGAAGCCGCCCTCTGCGTTGCCCAAAAAGTTACATAAACCACCACAATCTAAAGTTATAGCAGTTCCACCTGGCTCATTGACACCTCATCCAATGCATGGTAGTAATACAGGAATACAATTAGCAGCTCCCGGTAGCCGTACACCAATAGCCAAGAGATTTCAGGCAATTCTACCTAAAACACCAAGGATTAATCCGTTTGCTAATATACCTAGTGATGTCAACAAAATTCTAAAGGATGCTGGCACAGAAATCAAATCAATTCCAAAGGAACCTGTTTCATCGAAAGTATATGGCCCAAAAACAGATACAGTCCCAATAATGGGTCCACCATCTATACCTGCACCACCTACTAAAACGCAAAACTCTCCAAGTGTCGCTCCTAGTGCCAGAAATAATACCAGTGTTTCTTCCTCATCGTCTGGGAAATCGGGAGTAAATAACAAAAACAATAGTTACTTAAATTTGGCACTTTTTAATGCTTCTAAATCGAAGGGTAATGAAGTACCCCCCGGTTGCCGTACGCCAATGTATACACCTAATTCGCCAATCTACTCCCCAAGTTCACCTCAATACGTACCTAATTATAACATTCCTACTATGCCAACATATAAATATACACCTAAACCTAATAACACTGGTAATTCGTACTTGCAAAATGTTTTGGGCTCAAATAATCAGATGTCTAGCCTGTTTCCAAGTCCTCCTGTAAAAAAAGATGCCAATCCAAACACCAAAAACAACCATTCATCAAATATTATCAATAATTCATCGAATTGCGTAAATAACCGCAATGAACCTCAGGCTCCCAAACGTGTATATCCCTTCGCAAGAAGTCCTAGTCCCGATGAGGATCCCCCCGAAAAGCAATTGAAAGTGAAATCTCTGTTGAATTCATGCAACATCAACATACCCTCTTCCCTCTCCATTACAATTACTCGAGAAGATGGTGAAACTTCGTCTAACGGTGCCCAATATCCCAAACATAAAAGTCCTGTTAACAACTACATAGAAATTCTAAAATTGCCCGATCACCCTAACGATAGTATGGAAAGCAAGCGCTTATCGCCACCTATACAGAACACCAACAACTCCTTATTCCCTAACCCTCCCGTAAGAAGAGTGGCAACTCCACCCCTTAATACAACAAAGCAGCAGAATAATAATTCAACTCGAAGTGTAGGCAACACTAAGCCATCTCCCCCCACAACTGCAGCACAAAACTTGGCAAATCTAAAGACTGCTGCCAATAATATGAACTTATTGACAAAGAATCAAAATGTTTCTAATAAATCCCCTGTAGCATCAGCAAACTCAAAACCCCAAGCCACCAACCAAAAATCTCCCAATAGTGCAAATGAGAAAAAAACGCCTAGTCCCGAAAAACGCTTAAATCCATCTAACAGCGAACAAAAATCACCGAACGGAGGTGACAACGCGGCTAGCAAAAAGTTTCGACACATACTTCCACGCCAAAACGCGTCTAATGCACCCGCCGAAATGAACCCAACAAAGGCAGGAAATAGCAATGGAAATGTCATTGGCACCTACTCATCACCCTCTGGCGTAAACGTCAAAATACATTCCAACAAAAAGATACAACCTTGTAAAAAATCACCCGGCGTAAATTCTGCTGTGGCAACAAACAAACAAGCTCCTGTTGCAACTTCCAATGGCCTTAAAACAGCAACAAAATCCCCACAGCCTCCTAAAAACAATAACAAATCAAATTCACCGCCTGTCTTGAATGCCAATAACGCCAGTAAGTTGTCTTCAAACCCAAATATGCCCACATTGCCGCCCACCCTACCACCTGCGCTCACACATCCCATGCAATCCATGCTGCCGCCACACTTGGCAGCTGCAGCTGCTTGTCAAAATGCGGCTGCCGGCCAAGCTGAATTAAGTAAATTTCTTAAGGAAAATTTACTAAGGGCTCAAGTTCAAGCGGCTGTTGCTAATCAATCAAATATGTTTTATCCATATGCTGCCAATGCGGCCGCTGCTGCACAGTTAGGCCAATTCAATCCCACCATGTACAACTACCAACAAGCTTACATCATGGATCAATTATCACGCATGCAAAGAGCTGGCAATGAAGCCTTCTCCGAATACATGCAAAAGTTAAAAAACAGCATGGAAGCCAATAAGTCCCCCGCCGAGATGCTAACACAACCGCAACAGCAACATCAAACAAAGTCAATACAAAACACCAAAAAACTGTCTAGTCCCAAATCACTAGCCGGTCAAAATAATTCCCCCAACTCCTCATCGCCAGCATTACCACCCTCTGCCATAACAAACCCCACAAAAGACCATCAAACAACAAAAACAAAGTGAAGTTATTCCAAGGTCTTGCGATTTGTTCAACTGTAAAGAAAAGGAATCCAATTCCTTTCAAACCTCTTGAATTTTAAATCATTAAAATAACAAAAATGTTTCCTTAATTTTCTAATTAATTTAAAATGTAAGTGTTACAAGTATTTATTAAAAAAAAATAATATATTGTTTTTGTTTTTAAAATACATAGTTTTATTATTTTAACAATTGTTTTATCTTTAAGTTCCAATTTTGCAGAGTTATGTTTTATTTAAACACAATTTTAGTTTTCTTATTTTTTTTTTTTATTCAATTATAATTTAAATAACACAAAAAAGTATTATTTTTGTAAATATGTAGCAACACAAATGTACAAAATGTATATAAAAGTCTTAAAAAAACAGTATAGATTATTTAATTTTTATTCTAATGCTTAAGATTATGTTTAAGAAGAATTATTCAATCAATATTAAAGAGAACAGAAAAATTAATGAAATATCATTAAAATAAAACCGAAATATTTTTATTATAAAAAAAAATCCCTAAAATTTGTTTTATTTCCAAGTATTTTCTTTTTGTTTGTTTTGCTTTCAAACGTTTTTATGTTTAATCTGTTAGAAATTCCCAGCAGATAATATTGACGCGCTTAAATGAAAATGTCTGTATAGGCACAACTTCTTATTGATGATTAAATTCGATGATTTATGTGCGTGTGTGCGCACCCAGGCGACAAATGTTGCCTGAACATTAAAGCAACGTGTATCGTCTTTTTAAAACACAAAAATCTCCCAGATGAAAAAAAGAAAATAAAATGGGAAGGAATTTGAAATGGGATGAGCAGAGAAACAGAGAAAAAAACAGAAACCGAAATCCCGCTTAAAAACAATAACAAAAGAAAACATGAAAAATGCCTTAACCGGAAATAACAATAATAATACGCGCACACACTCACTCTAACTAACACAACTCGCACGCACAAATGCCGTCGCACAGTAGCGCCAATTGTTAATAAATCGTAACAAAAACCAGCAATATTCCAGAAACATTTTAAACGAATAAAAAACATCGCATATGTGGGGAATCGGTTATAGACATTTAAAATTGTAACTCGTTTGCTTGAAGTTGTGGGCAATTATCTAGACGATAGTCAAAAACTTTATTATAATTAAATTTACAGACATACATACATACATACAAACCCACAATATAAGCGCAAAGAACATAACCCTTCCTTGTCAGTCGGGTAAAATGATATTTAAAAGTGAAAGTGGTTGTCAGGAATTCATGCGTTTAAGCAAAGAAAAAATTACGTTTTTTTCTAAGTCTGTGTTCATACGGCTCATGTCTTATTGACATGAATGCTACTTTATAGGCGAAAGGGACGAGGAGAAAAGAAACGAGTACACAGATGCATGTACTGTCTTTACGTTTTGCTTTTTCATTCGTTGTTTAATTTTGTTATTGTTTTCAATATCAAAAAAGCACGCATGCATACGCACGACTATACAAAATAAAAAACATGTTGTCAACATGACATGAATCATTTGAACGCCAATTCATGTTCAAAGAAGAAAAAGGAAGAATCTTGTCAATAAGACATGAGCCTAGGGTTGCCAGACACGAATTCGAAAAAAGCTGGACATTAGGAAACAAAAAGCTGGACGACCCAAAAATAAGCTGGACATTAAGGCCTGGAACAGAATAAAGTAGTTGTAGTAGTAGATGAAGCTGACGAATTTCGAATTTTGCGCTTCAACTTCATTTGTTACGACTACTAGAACTACGTATTCTAATGACACCACTTTGAAACTGCCGTCTCGTAACGTTGTACTACAGCTACTATTCTGTTCCCCACTTAAGAATAAAAAACTTGATAGAATTTTTGTTTACTATCGGGCATGTTCAACAAATTGAAATGAAGTGGAATTGAAATCGAACGAGATTTTTATTTCAATTATTTACAAAATTATTGTAGATTTTCCTGTTTTTAAGAGCTTGTCTTGTAAATTTAAGTGGTACTTAATATATGAAATATAGAAAAAGGAATATTTTTATGGGATTTCTTTACAGGCTCGTTTTAAAAATTGGTTCGGTTTTGAATCCACTTCATTTCAATTTACAGAACATACCCGTATATATAACTTTTAACTGACGTGAATATTACTACATATAAAGTACGAAGAAACTAGTATTTTCATTTAATTCATTGTTCTAATGTATAAAACAATAAACTATTAACTAAATATAAAAAAAAAAACAAAAATAACAATTCAGTCTTAAATTTTTTTGATTTGTACTTTGAAGTTATTAATAAAATAGAACATCTAAAAATCTTTACAAGATTTCTTTAACCTCAGTTGAATTAATATTTCGGCTCTTATCAAGTCGAATAACATTCTGTGTCTCTCAAAATCGTTGCTTTCTGGTATTGAAAATACAAAACATATTAACTTTTCTAAATACTCGAATCTATTGCCTTCATTTTTCTTAAAAAGCATGTCCATATTTAATCACTTGTCAAATTTTTTAGTAATTGTTCGTAAACCTCACGAAGACAATCAATATATAGATTATCGTGGTCTTTTTCTTCAGATACCTAGTTGAAGATCTTGCGGAAGCCGTTGTAAATATTCCCAAGAAAATTATTTGTTCTTCAAATTTGTTATTGTTATGAAATCAGCTGTTCTGGTGTTGAGCGATGTTATTAGTGATGACACAATGGGAAAATTTGATAGAGACAAATTTTTTTACAAAATGAACTTCATCAAGCAATTAAACAAATAACGCATAAATCACTTTAGTAAAAAAAAGAAAAACTACACTTTTGCAAAAGTTTTTATTACGTTATTTTTCATAAAGGTAGCTTAAACCAAAATATAAATTGTTCATCGTTTAGCTGGACAAATTTAATTTTAGCTTAAAAATGAACAAGTCCTAAAAAAGCTGGACAGCCCAGTCGAATCCAGCCTGACTGGCAACCCTACATGAGCCGTATGAACTCAGACTAACAATTTTAATTTTCATAAAATTTAAATGACCCACTGTGCGACGATAACGAATATCATTGCACTCTTAATAATCATCATTACCATCAAGTGGTCTACAACAACAAAACACACTTTCGAATCTAAACATAAACCTTTTCGAGTGAGAGCATCATCATCTTTCTCAAAAAAAAAAAAAAAAATCTTTGTTAAAGCTAAAAGCAAAAAAAAACACAAAAGATGTCATTATTCCAACTCAAAGTAAAACTACGCCACTCAATTTTGTAAAGAAACAAATAATTTTGGAATAATTGTTCATTCGTTCCCTTCTTCTGTAGGTGATTAGAATTTTATTGTGTACTTCTGAGCAATATGGTGGTGGGTTTATGTTTTTCTTTTGATTAGAAAACTTTTTTCTGAAAAATAATTCGTGTACGTCTTTCTCGAGCATTTAAACACCCAACCAACCACTTAGTGTGCCTTTCATTCGTATGTCCGTCCGTCCAATCAACCATTCATTTCTACTGTGTTTAACAATTTCGTCTGTTTTTTTTTTTAAATACAAAAGTTGTGTTGTTTGTAGAATATAAGTATATCGGCGTTATACATTCATACATACACACTTATTTTTTATGTTGTTTTACGAAAGTAAAGCCCAAAAGAAAATTTACAAAAACTGAAATTGTACCATTAACTTTATGCATTAGCAAACAGTTTTTTGTTTGTCTACTTCATATTCCCATTTGAATTTACCCAGTATGCAGCGATAAACAAAAAATTTTAACAAAAACAAGAAAGAGTCTAAACCAAAAGCGGTCTATGACGAACGATTTGTACCCTTCACCGGAGTAAATACAAACTATAATGCTGAAACTATTGAAATTCAGACGTTTCCAGAACGAATTTGTTAAATGTAACGTAAAAGTGATGAAGAAAGCCAATTTTTCCTATATAGGGATGATTTGTTTGTCAATGCATTCATATGCATGTACATATGTACATTGTACATATGTATGTACATTCTCTATAAAACTGCTACTGAAATTACAAACAAAATGCCAAACTTTTGATTTCACAATTAATGAACGAATTAATTAAGTAAGAGTACTTTATTCCGAATCTTATGTACCCTTCATCATAGTGCGATAAGAACAGAAAAATCTATTTTGTCCTTCGCCCACTTCTGCAATCCGGCCCACTTTTTTTACGGATGTTGTGTATTGATAATTAAAATGTTTGTTCCTTATTTTGAAACTTGGCTATTGCCGTTCTCCAGATATACAGGAAAACAACAAGAGCAACGGATGTATACATAGCAGTCTTACCTTTTTGTCATATATCAGACATTTGTAGCCCGATATGGCTAATTTTAAACAACAAACTTTAACAGAGTATATGTAACATAAATATATAAAAACTTAGTACCCATAATTTCTAAGGTCTTGGGAAACCCCATTTCAACATCCACACGCACAGACGGACATACGAACATCTTTAAATCACCTTCACTACTCAAAAAGACCCAGAATATTTATATCTACATATATACTTTGAAGGGTCCTAGATCGATATTGTAGAACCTACAAACGGAATGACAAGCTTATATAATATAACATATACCCTTTCCACCTGTGGTGAAGGGTATTCAAAAGCTGTATGTAGTGTTATAATCAGTAATAACTTTATACGTTTGAAGGTGCTTATATTCGTATATATGTATGTATGTATATAAATGTATATTTCTCTAGCTATATATATATGACAAAAGCCACAAATGAACTACAGAGACTTTTTACAGGGTTGCCAAATTCTATCAATTCCAATAATTGTTACCACAATTATGAGGATTTACCCCACCACAACCAGCGAACGTTTTTTCATACGATTGAAGTTTGGGCAGAACTACTCATAACGTATCAATTCTCCATCACTTAATAAGTTCTTGTAGGGGTGATGTTTTACATCGCAATGTTGATGAGATAAATACATGATTGTCGTTGCCTGTATACGGAAAATTTACTTTGTACTTAGCGAACAAGATGAGTTGTTTTTGATGTATTAAGTAGGGATGTAACGAATACCGATACCGATTCGTATCGCCGATATCTACTGATTTTCCGATATATCGGTATATAATTTTCTATGCTTATTTTATGGATGGCAACTAAGACAATTAACACATTACGAAGCGGGGCATAAAGTCAAAACAGAATAATAAAATTGTTTCATATAACATATGAATCAACTGAGATTGAGAACAATCCCAGAATTTAGCGGTTGACTTAGCATTAGATATAAATAAAAGATTTGAGGCTTTAGAGAATAATGAAACCTATTGTTAATCTACAATTTTTGACCCTCGATGCAATGGTCGAACATTTCAAAGACAATCGACTTCAATCATATCGAAAAAACGTCTTATTATATACATCTCTACATTTCGAAAGTTTTAAAAAAACGTCAAAGTCTAAAAGAACTGGCGTTTGAAGCGTTTGTGAAAAATTTATAAGATAATCCGAGGAGGATGAGCCTCTTTGCATCCTTTGATGTTATTCTGCTAAAGAAGAAGTCGAAAGATACAGTAGATCTTCTAATATTTCTAGAGACGCAGATTCACTTGTTTACGGCGTCATCAGTTTACGATGTCATCATTCGTTTTTTTTTCTAGCAGCTTTAGTTTAAGTGACCTTTAATATTTGCATAATTCACTCCATTTTTTGTATTATACGCTTAATACTTCACGAACGACGCTACAAATCTTAAAAAAAACGGTTATTAATCTGCACATAATTATCTTTTATTTAGTAGAGTCCTATTGATGAGTATATCAGGAAATCTGACTTGTATTGCAAGGATGTTCAAAATTATGTTTTTTAGTTAAGTATGTACTTAAAACTTTGAGAAATTCAATTTTTTCGCTATTTTCCATGCATGCACAAACAAGACATCCCAACGAACTATTCATATTAAAAAAAGATTTAAATCCCTTTAAAGGGTCCTGAAATATTTCTACATGTTTGAAATAATACCAAAAATTTCAGTCGTCATAGTAATAACGCGACTCCCACCAAACCATTGGTGTCGTAGATTTAAGAGATTTTGAAAAAATAAATTTATTTTTTTTTTTTTTTTTTTTGTTAATTTTATTATTCATTAAAATTTAATTCTTTGTTTTTTTTAATTTAATTTTTAATATTAATATCCTCTTACACTGTGAGGACCCTGAGGAGTTGGAGACAGTTGAGCACATTTTGTGCCACTATCCCAGGTTACAGGCTGAGGTTGCTGGGTGGTAGATTCCTGGGCGAATAAGGGGATGTCTCGGGTTGCGGACCCGATAATCTGATAGGATTCGTATTAGGGATAGCCTGGCTTCGCGAGAGGAGACTGGGTGCTGACCGCACGTAGATTGAATTTGGTTGAGAACGATTTCTCTCGGGTTTGGTCCGAAACCTTCTTTTCTATCAATCGTTTAAATATGACTTGTGCTTTCGCTGTTTATTTCACCTACTTTATATAGCTATCTCTAAATAAGGCGTCACAATGGACCATACTGGTCTCTGGGTGAAGGTGTGAAGGAGACTTCACAACAGCCTTTCTACCTACCTACCTACCAGAGAACGGATTTGTGCGATTGCAAAAAAATCGCAGTAAATGAACACCAATAAATACACTCGCTTGCGGTCATACAATCAAACTTGCGCAACCGCAAACATTCGCTGCTGGTTTACAGTCATTCAAATAATGCACATCGTGCTTTGTTATTTATACCATCGTTAGCTTCGTTTGTCAATTAAGATGTTTGTGTGTTTGGTCCGACAATGATTGTTTTGGCAAAGAAAAAAAAAATTACAAACAAAAAAGCCAGAAATCAAGCAATTATTACTCATGAAGACATTCAGCAGTTACTATGTAGTACAAGAAGAACAAAATTGAAATGAAACTAAACGCACATACTGATGTAGGTACAAACAATTTCCATAGAAACCGAAGACTTTTTATCATCTTAAAAAGTACAGTAGTTCTGTATGTACAATGTATTCTTGTTATTGTTGTTAATTTTAACAAAGCGTCTCATCGAGTGGTTTATTGTTGTTATTGTTGTTAATGTTAACAAAGCGTCTCATCGAGTGGACAATGACTACTTGAATGTGTGCCTTTGGAATTTACACAATTTTGTTATATTGCGTGCGCAACAAAAAATCCAAACAAAGCACTTTCAATAAAAAACGAACACATGCAAAAATCAAATGTGTACGAAACGATATAAAAATTACAAACGTTGAACTTTGTTTTGCAGGCAGAAAGTGAATGTAAATTTGAGCGTATGAATAAATCAAGAAAAATAGGGATTTTGCAGTTCTCTGCTACCTACACTGTAATTTTGTATAATACAAAAATTACTTTGTACGAGTTTTGTTAATTATAACTTCAATTCAATATTAAATATTTGTATCGGTATCGATATCGACGATATCGCGTATCGTTACTTTACTAGTATTAACTTTTAATTGAATATTGTGTGGAATAATAATGTTTAAGTTGAAGGCTGAGTTTTTCGTGAACAGTTAAAGGCAAAAGAGTTTCCCCCTTATGTTAAAAAAAGTTACAGTTCACATTAGGTAACTAACACATTAATTGCCATTTTCTCATTAGGCGATTATCTTTTTTCCCAACGGAAAGCTGCACATTAAAGAAATTTGGTTTTCTCAATGTCTCATTTGCTTCGATTTTATCGCAAAGCTAACCGGCACTCATCCGCCAATTATTTATTTTCCTTTTATTTGCCGTACAGATTAATTCAATCAGCTGACTCCCAACTTTTACATGTATTTAGAGGGGTGTTGCCAACTGAAAACAATGTTTTTTATATTGAGAAACCCAAAATCGTTAACGGACAGTTTATCGGTCCAATAAATTTATGTTGACATTAAGTAACAGACAGTTTGTCGATACATAGAGAAAATGGCCATAAGCACATCAAAAGTGTATGACCTTAATGTTAACTAATTTCAATTTTACCTTTTTTTTGCATAAGGGGGAAAGTATCAATGTCCAGTGAATGAGTTAAAATTCTATTCATACAAAATAAAAGAATAGAAGATGTCATGGCAACTCTACATTAGTAGCTGGCCTGAATGATATTTGAGAGCATACAAACAAACACTTCCACATAAACAAAAATATAAAAACAAGCTGGTTGCATTATCTGCGCGACTCTAACTGCACTGTACAATAATGCAGAAGTAACAACAACTTCAAAAAACTGTATTAGTTATTAACGTTAACGCTGCCAGTCAACCAGCAAGCGAATCTGTATACAACGTACAATCTCACTAACAAGCGAACAAACAACTCAAAAATGTTTATCATTGTAACTTGAACATTATTAAACATTAAACACAGCAAGTCGATAGATGGATTAATCTATCCATCCAACATGTTTAGCACAACTTAAACATCCTTGTTTGTGCCAGCAGTTGTATGCCCAAGTGAATGTATGCATACGAATACTAGTACGTAACACAGTAAACTTCACTAATACTCCTAAACAGACACCACTCACTCATTTATTGCTTACTTGGTAATGGAAACCATTGAAGCATAAAAGAATATTAATGTGTGTTGAATATTGAACATGAAAAAGCAGCAACACCATCAAGAACACCATATAAATAATTCAGTTCATAATTTTGAAAGCAAATAGGCACACACACGCACTACCAATACCACTACAGTGAATTACTCACACACTTGTTCTGTAAAAAGTGTGTGTGTGTGTGTGCATGATTTGGGATGCGAGAAGGACAGACCGTTCGAACACCCCAAAAGCACTGAGTAGATGTTACCGACAGACGGACGGACTATTTGAACATACATAAATACAACAACGTTTAGAGAAGCTGCGTGTGTTGAACGTTGAAACAAACATTAATTCAATTTTGAAATTGAATTATCAAAGCAAACAGACGACAACGTTCCCATATCTTTATGGGTACAAAAAAGTACTGGGGTTTATTTGTATGTGACAGTTTATGTATGTATGTGTGTGTACTCTGAACATTTTGTTTCAGAAAGAATTTCAAAGCAAAAAGAAAAAGAGAGAAAAATGCAATGTTTTGTAAAATTTATAAGGGTTTGTCAACTACAAGATAAAGTATTAAGTATATAAATATTATTTATGTACATACATGTTGTAAATAGGAGTACATAAAATAGGACATAAGCTGCTTGTTTAAAGATATACAATCATTTACATACAAGTATTTAAGGTGTCAAGGGTTTCTGCTTAAAAGAAAAAACTGCTGGCAGCAGTGCCACTTAAAGTATTAGCGCCCATACAAAAAATAAAAGCACTTGTGCTTTTACATAAATGAAAAAAGAAGGCAGTAAAAATGTATAAGAAACAGCAAAATAAACATGAACAAACGAACAAACGAACAAGGCAAGGTAGACAGCGCATCCAACGAAAAACCTCAGCTCATTTAAAACAAGTAAAAACTTTCGATGAATTGTTACCACAATATAACGTATAGCGTTGCCACTTGGTTTGAACAACAAAGCCCACTTTAATAATTAAAAACTGGTTGATCAAAAAGTAACAACAATATAAAATCTACAGCGATCAAAGCCTGATGGGACACCAGAAAATCTTTGCCTGAGGAAACTAATTTCGGTTATAACTGGCCATTAACCTATTGGGAAACATGCCCAGATCCTTGGGCTCCCCAACAATCCCCTTTGCAGAAGTTGCAACGACAAGGAAGAAGAGGAGCCAACGGAACATCTTCTCTGGTCAGAGAACCCTTAGAGACAAACCTGTCTATAAGACACTGATTTGGTTGGCATCCACTTCTTTATTGGATCAACCAGTTAGCTGGGGAATTATGTAGTGGCCAGGTAACATAGGACGTCTGGGGTACAGTGACACTTGGTAAAACAATAATAAACTAATTAATGGACCCACGTGCATTATGCTTGATAGGATTCGAGCGCTATCAAAGTCATCGGACAGACTTGCAATTTTTGTTGCTTACATTTTTTAAATTCTACTTGGAAATTGCACAAGTGTCCAGACTAAGAAATTCTAGGGTTGTAATTTTTTTATTTTTATCTTGTCCTCTTTATATTTTACATTTACACCTACAGCCAATTCAAGTTAAAAGTGTTAGAATTACAAAACAAAACTGAATTGCAGAGTACAAGAAACTGAGTACCCCTCCCAATCTTCTCACCTCTCTATCCCATAAAAAGAATTGCTGCAATAAAAATTGCAAGTATGGACGATGACAGAGGCAAGATAAAAATAGAAATATTGCTACCTTAGAACTTAATAATCTGGACACTAATGCAATTTCAAAGCAGAATTTAACAAACTTTTGGGATCTACGATGAGGGATGAACAATGGCATATCGTCGGCTTAATATGCAAACCTGCTAAATCCATTTTTTTAATTAAATTGAAATTTTGATGCCGTGTGGTAGAGAAAGATACGCCTCGTCGACCAGCATGTAGTTTTTCTTCAAATTGAATCTTGAAATGTGTAAGACCAACTATATTTTTGGGTTTCCTCTCAAGCAGCAAATAGGAAAAATAAAAAGTTGTTTGTCTCTCCTGTAAAATGTATTAAAACGGAGTTAGCAGATTTGCATATTAATCCGACGATATTCCAATTGGGCTTGCTTACCAAAAGGAATTTAATTTTAACTTCTTATTTCCGTCCTTTTACTAAATTTACTTATTGGAAAAACTTTAAAAAAAGTTGCTTAACGGGAAACTCTCTGAAAGATCTGGCTACTTTTTTTTAATGCAGTCATATATTCGTTAACTAAAGCACGGGGCAAACGAACATACTGATATATCTTGCCGCATATTGTAAACTAAGCACCCATAAGTATTGAAGAGCCCCAACAGAGCCGTCGGTTGCAAGGCCTAAAATCCAAATTCTTTAAATAGCAATTGATACGCCACTGAAAACTTTTTCATAAAATTTTGTACGCACTTACGTTTGTAAGTTGTCGTGCAACGTTGGTTTGGTGGTAGCTAAATGTTGCAAGTAGGTTTGTGCGCTGTTTATCATACAACTTGAAACCGCATCTTCCTTTATACTCGAAATTCAATGAGAAGTTAAAAAGCAGGGTTACTTTTTTTACATTAATTTTGTTGTCCGTCATCAGTATATTTGTGTGCTGATGAAATACAACCCTACTCCAATGTTGCATACATCTACATTCGTATGTATGCATGTGTATGTATATTAATACTCATATACATATAATTATAAGGCCATTCTTAAATTTCCGTTTTATTGCATCAAAGAATGACGACGACAACCGAGTTACACCCTTAATTAGAGTGTTCGTTAGTGGAAATTATTTTTTAACATGAAATTTTATTTATTAATATTAAAGGAACAGAAAGTCATTTACTTGTTTAATCATGAACGCCAAACGCATTAATGATTTAGAAGTTTGTTCGTTGGGTTTTCAATGAATCAGCTCTTAGATTTTCCTTTGGTCTTGGATGTTGTTGAAGTGGTAGAACAGGTAATGATGGTATGAGGTTGGTTTTTTGCAGAGTTTTGCTTTAATAATAAAATTTAATTGCAATACTTTCAATTAAAATTGGTATCTCTTAGTCCTTGAAGATATTTATTTAATTGCAGAATATTTATATTTATTGTTGTCATTATTGGTACCCACTTTCGTTTATAAATTTAATACCTTTCTTACTCAGTTGCCCATTCGTAGCAACCCATTAGGTAATTGGCCAAACTAAGAATGAAGATCTAGTAATCTCGGTCTTCTGCGCTTCTTCTACAATTTCTTGCGTTGAGTTTGGGAAGTTTTTCCTGTACTTGGTCTTCCCAACGGAATGTCGATCGTCCTCTTTTACATCTTCCCTCACGATCATATTCATAGGCCTGCGTATAGCTCAAACAGCTCTTGGTTCTTACGATACCGATATTTTTTGTCTGTACCTTACGAAGGCGCGAGTCTTATAGAGTTGCGCAGATGCGGTGGACTAATGAGTCCACCTGCACGATAACCAGGCTATTATGGAGTGGTTATGATGAACGGAGAACAAGCTCTCTACTTAGGTTCCAAAGGGACCTGATCTGGACAGTTGTATCGGTTTTGACTGAGCACTGGCCGGTGGGGACTCATGCTGAAAGAATGGGTCTGGAATTTAATGACTACTGCAGGAGTTGTCAGGATGAGGAGGAAACTGTGCTTCACTTTCTCTGTCAATGCCCTAGGTTGCGGGGTATTAGGGAGGAATGCCTGGGGAAACCGGTATTTGCCTGCCTAGAGGATCTATCCAGGATAGAACTGAAATCGCTGATTCTCTTCATTAGGAGGACGAAGTGCCTGGATTCTGCAGTGACGCCAACTGAGTAACTGCTCTATAGGATGGGCATTGGCGCTGGATATCACAAAGGGACCAATAAAGGACCCAAGTGAGCTGTCTGTTGATAGCTGCCCATGGAACCTAACCTTACCTAACCTAACCTACCTTACGAAGTATTTTTCTTTCGAAAACTCCAAGAACTACATCATCTGATTGCGCAAGTACGTATGCCACTGCGCCATATAGTAGCACTGGAAGGATAAGTGTTTTGTATAGTGTTATCTTAAATTGCTTTTTTGGCCCAAAGAAGCATTTTTAGAAAGTATAAAGTTAAAGTTACCAGCGTTTACAGATTTTCCTGATGTTCTGGATTCGGTATTCTTTGAAACTATCGACTTAGTTTTGTCTTCATTTACCGCCAAGCCCAATTTTGCCGATTCTTTCTCTACATTTGCAAAGGGAGCAGTGACTTCTCGCATCGTTAGCCCTATGATGGCCCTATTTAAGGTCGGACGAAACAGCATTTCTCTCACGTGTAAGAAGTATTTCTCATAGTTCTCTTCGGAAATTGCGAATTTGGCAAGAAAATAAGAATTAGAGAATGGGATCCACATGTTAGTTTCCGTTACCTTAGTTTTTTCGCTGTTGTCATACAAAAACACTATAACAGTTCAACCTAAATAAGAGCGGCAAGCGTTTATAAAAAACGTTTTTGATAACTTTTCCTAAAATCTTTACCAAGCAAACGAACATAACGCCATAACAAAACTTGACGTTTGGAAAATTCTTCTAAACAAATCATTAATTCGGTTGGTGTTAATAAGAGTTTTTAGGCAAATGAATTTCTCATATCCAAAAAAAAACTTGCTTGCCTTGTGAAATTAACACTCCAAAACGGCAAAGCGTTATACTTAATTTTGGTAAAAATAAGAAGATGTTACATGTTTTTTCTTCAACATTTTTTATTTTTCGAATTTATTCTATAAGCTTAACTTAAGTTATGCATTTTATAAAGCTTTTTTTGTTGAATACATATAATAAAATAACTTATGAAAATAAATAATTCCCAGATTCTGTTCCTATTGTCTTGCAAAATGTAATGTCTTCCTATTTTGAACTGATCATTAAAAACGGAGTATGCAACAAAATTTTCCAACCCACGTCTCTTGACGTTTTTCTGTGTCATTTCAAAAGTTAAAATTCAGGTCAAGTTTCATTTTCGGTAAAATATTCAAACGAAATCAGTCTAGTTCAATGGGATATAGTGGACTCAGGACCTTAGGAGTCCCGACTTATTGTTGACAAAGAAAGGATCACGTATTGACCGTTAATAAGACAAAAACCGCGGAGAGGCTGTTGCATTTTGGGCAAAAAAAGTTGGATATCATCTCACGGTAGCGCTCACCATTCACAGTTACGTAACGATTCGCATCATCTTTAAAGAAGTACGGTCCAATGATGCCACCAGCCCATAAACCGCACCTAACTGTGACTTTTTCCGGATGCATTGGTAGCTCTTGCAATGCTTCTGGCTGATCTGCACTCAAAATCGACAATTCTGCTTTTTAACGTACCCATTGAGCCAAAAATGAGCTTCGTCGCTGAACACAAGAAGCGCGCGATGAACTTTCTTAACAGAACACGCATTTTTAAAATAAAATTCAATAATTTGCAAGCGTTGTTCGTTTATAAGACGATTAATGGTTAAATTATAAACCAAACTGAAGATGTTTGACAGTAAAACAAAACACGAAACGTGCTTCAGCTGTTTAAACCAGTGTTGCCAAAAAGATAATAGCTAAAAAATCACCCTTTATAATGGCTTAAAATTTTCTTCAAGGACGGAATAAAGTTAAAATTTTTGGTTGTAAGTCTCTTTTTGTTGGATTATCTTCTGATTACAGAAGATTCTTGTATGGCAATGTTTCTCTTCCAAACAGTTGTCTAGACAAGGTCGATAAGTTTCGTAGTGATTTATTACACAAGGGAACAAGTTTGAACTTTTTTTTGTGCGATCTGGAATCTCTGGTCTCAAATCTAATTTCCATTTTTCTCTGTCAGCTCTACCTTTCGAGACATACCGTTTTGTCCAAAACTAAGGCACTTTCACTACATATATTGGAATAACTTGAAAACGGTTGAACATGTCAACCGAAGTTATAAGCGAATACTTCAAGGATGCCAATGCAATTGCAGAAAATTAATTTTCAGATACCACTTTGCTTCCAGATTAGATCAAATATATTTGAAATTAATTTTTTTGTAAAACGTTTTTGATTTTTTTTAATTTGTCGTGCTATTCTTCCTTCCACAATGTGAATTTTACTTTCTGCAATATCAATTAATTTGACTAGAGTGTTAAGTGAACAAATCCCTTCAATTTAGTTATTGTTTCACCAATTAATCTGTCGTTGGAAAAAAACAAATGCTCATTGACTTCTGATGTTATTTAATATTTAATACATAATTACTTTTTTAGTTACATTCATAATATCGCTATCAACAAGCTCTTTAATAACATTCTTTAATTGCTCAAAGTTTTTCGAAAAGAATTCTTAAGCATCTAGCCAGGTTCGCCATCTTAGTAATACTGGCTGCGGTGGAAGGGATATCAAGGGAAACATTTCATTAAAAATTGCAATATTACCGATTTGGCTTCTGATTTTCTCTTCAACGCGGTGTTACCCATATGGGCATTTCCATGAGAATGTCAACCAGGACTCAAAAAATTAAAACGCTTGAAACTTTTTTTCAAATATGTTAGAAAGTAAAAAATACCCCCAAACTTTACTATGCCGGGGTACTTATAGCTTTTTACAATTTTTAAAAAGCAAAAAATAATAGTTTTAACTCACTTTCTCATTGATTCAATTTTAGTAACTGCAATTGACAATTTTTAATATTCTGCCGATTAAATACAGATAGCGGTAATATTGCTATTATACTTTAAAATTAATGTTACAACAACAATGAACAAGATCCATGACGAAAGAACAAATTTATAGTTCGATTAGCGGTATATTTTTGTGTTTGTTTTGGATGCTATTCTAATATCACGTACATGGTGCGAAAACATCATTTATTTAGATTTGTCATATGAAATTGGATATTTCAAAATAAAAGTTCAAAGCAAGATATTTGCTGCACAAAAATATTGATCGGAATTTTTTTTTAAATTGGTATAATAAAAATTTTATAAGCTTTTAAAGCTCGTCACGTACGATACGTAAAATTCAACTAAATGCATCCTCTTATTATGTTCGTATTTAGTTTACATTTGTTCAAACCTTATTTTATTACAATCAAAATCATCTTACAAAATTTTTTTGGAATCGGCCCATACTTGACCATAGCTCCCATACAAGTGCTACTCCCGAAAATAGCTTTAAGTGCCATAACTTCATTATAAATGTTGGTATTTACACAACAATTTCCGACAAAAAAAAAAATTAAAAATTACCCAATTTGCAAAACAGTGTTTATTATTCATATAAATTTAGTAACATACAAATGTAAGTTTTATGTAAAAAATTGCATTGTATCTTCAACAGCTGCGCGGTATGGACAGTAATACATGCTTATTTGAGCCCTCCGCCAAACTTTGTGCACTATTCAATAGTTAAATATTAATTAATCACTGCATAGTTATAATCAATTACTCAAAACAGAATATAGCTTTTTGCAAGGTGACATGTCATAAAGTCCAGTGTCGTAATGTCCATGGACACTGTGACACTTTTGAAAATGTCATAACGTCCGTGGGCATTAAGACACTTTGCAAATTGACATTATGTCATTTTTAAAAATGTCATAAGGTACATATTTACTAAAGATGTTAAATACAAAAAAAGATCTACATATACGTAGAGAAAAACATGTTTTATTATGGTCACAGCCAACAAAACTATTTTTAAAGAAACTTATTTTACCATAATATAGTTGTCGGTGATGATTTGGTTAAATTAAACATAATATGGTCAACATTATTTTAAAAATGGTTTTGTTGTTCTTTCTCTGGGTGCATATATTAAACATATAACAGAGAACCTTTATTTAGCGAAGCCGGTTTTTGTTATACCATAGATGAGAAAACCCTTGCCCCCGGCCGAAGGCCGGCTGTGCAGAGAAGCTTTAGTTAGCAAAGCCGGTACTTGTTTTATCAAAGAGGAGAAAATCGTTGCACCCGCCAAAGGCCGGCTATGCTTTCGAGTTTGTCCACGGACAATATTCAATATGTCCCGTTATTTTTATAAATAACATTTAGGAATTCGACGTATAGTAATAATGAATGATTTAGACAAATAGTATTTAAGATTTTGACGAAATTTTAAAAATGAAAAAATGGTCCGAAAAATGGGCTATTTTTCATATAATATTTTTCATATAAATTTAAAAAACGAAAAATCACCCAATAATAACGAAAAATAGCCCAAGAATTTTGGGTCACTTTTCATATAAATTCAGGCCCAATTTTAAATGGAATTTTTTTGGGCGATTTTTCATTTATTTTTTTGGGCAATTTTTCTTAGGGCGATTTTTCCTACAGCCCCCATATAAACCCCCTTCCTTAAAGCGGCTTGGGGCAAACAAATCTCATATTGATGGAGATAACTATCCAATATACGGCACAAATAACTTTTATATAATTCTTAACCACATAGCATAATTCTGTTCTGGCGATCTTGATTGGCCATGGGCCCCAAGTAGGGTACACTCTCAAAAAAAATTTTTTTTTATATATTACTAGCTTAACCCGGTGCGCTTCGCTACACTGCTTTAACCACTTCTTCAGTTGAGAGATATTTAATATATGCGTCCTATGGAATGTTTTTTCCCCTGCGCATTCCCGCTTTATTTTTATTTTCAAAAGTGTAGTATACCATAGGAGTGACTTCTACTAAGTTTGAACATTCTTACTTTAACAGTTCTTAAGATATGCGATATTTAACATTGGCGTCCTATGGGGGTTTCGATTTTGGGGCTCAGATGATCCTACTACCAAAAGTTCAACAAATTGCTTGCAGCGGCTCTTATTAATAATGCTATCTATGAGTGGTACTGCTCCTCCTCTGGCTACCCCGCCCATTTCTATATTGACATTTATAGTTTACCATAATAGAAGCTTTAACCACGTTTGAAGACTCTGCCTTCAATAGTTCTTAAGTTGAGCGATATTGAATATATGCATCCTATGGAAGATATTTCCCCCTGCGCATACCCGCTTTATTTCTGTTTTCAAAAGTGTAGTATACAATAACTGTGACTTCTACAAAGTTTGAACATTCTTACTATAACAGTTTTTGAGATATCCGATATTAAACAATGGCATCCTATGGGGGGTAACACTTCCCCCGCTGCTATTTTGCTTCAATTTTGGGGCTCAGAAGATCCTACTACCAAAAGTTCAACAAATTGCTTGCAGCGGCTCTTCATTACATTTCTATCTATGAGGGGAACTGCTCCTCCTCTGTCTACCCCGCCCATTACTATATTGAAATTTAAAGTTTGCCATAATAGTAGTTTTAACTACGTTTGAAGACCCTCCCTTTAATAGTTCTTCAGTTGAGCGATATTTAATGTATGGATCCTATGGGAGGTATTTCCCCCCCTGCGCCTATCCGCTTTATTTTTATTTTCAATAGTGTAGTATACCATATGAGTGACTTCTACAAAGTTTGAACATTCTCACTATAACAGTTCTTAAGATATGCGATATTAAACATTGGCGTCCTATGGGGAAAACCACTTCCCCCGCTGCTACTTTATTTCAATTTTGGGACTCAGAAGATCCTACTACCAAAATTTCAACAAAATGCGTGCAGTGGCTCTTATTAATATTTCTATCTATGAGGGGTACTGCTCCTCCCCTGTCTCTCCCGCCCATTTTTATATTGAAAATTTATAGTTTACTATAATAGTAGCTTAACCCACGTTTGAAGACTCTCCCTTTAATAGTTCTTCAGTTGAGCGATATTTAATATATGCATCCTATGGGAGGTATTTCCCCCCCTGCGCCTACCCGCTTTATTTTTATTTTCAAAAGTGTAGTATACCATAAGAGTGACTTCTAGAAAGTTTGAACATTCTCACTCTAACAGTTCTTAAGATATGCGATGTTAAACATTGGCGTCCTATGGGGGATTCAAATACCCCCGCTGCTATTTTATTTCAATTTCGGGGCTCAGAAGATCCTACTACAAAAAGTTCAGCAAAATGCGTCCAGCGGCTCTTAAGATATGCGGTAATAAATATTGGCATCCTATGGGGGTACCAATTCCCCTGCCCCTATCGAAAAAATAAGTAGCCTATTTTATTTTTAGGGCTCACGTGATGTTACTGTAAAAATTTCAAGAAAATCGGTTCAGTAGTTTCGGAGTCTATAAGCCAACAAACAAACACACAAACACACAAACATTTTTCATTTTTATATATATAGATAGTGTAGGGTATCATATGGACAGGCTTGACCAATTATACTTTCTTACTTGTTTGTTTAAAGTTGTTATATACATATATTTACAAAAAATATATTTCATGCCATGTGAATACTATAAGAGAAAAATCTGTCACGTACGGTATGTCACGAACGATATTACATTTTGTTCATTATAAAACCATCCAAAAAAATTATTTTTTTTCCAATTACGGATTATAAAGAAAAAATATGTGGTTTTATGTATGAAATTAAAAAAAGGAGAAAACCTTAACACAACTCGCAGATTTTCGTATTTTTTTACATTCACCCAAATATCACTTCCGTTTTATGTCACGTACGATATGCACTTATTATGCCCGATATTTTGGACAACAAGGTTCCGAATTAGAAAAATTTTTTTTCATATATAGTTCCCTCTAAATGAAACATAATGATACAAAAAATTTCCCAGTTAATACTATTTTTGCAAAATTTCTATCTCTTTGAAGGCGTGCAAATGTCACGTACGATGACATGGAAATGCCCATATGACAAGCAAGTAACTTGTAATATTTTTGGATAAAATATTTTTAGCCCATTTGCAGCCTTAACCATGTAAGGTGCTTCATCAGTTAAAAATAGAACGATCTTTTGTTGAAATCTTAAAAACCTTGTATTTTAAGCAGGGCTTCAAAAGAATTTATTTATTGATTAAAATTTTTTTTTTTTTTTTTTGATGAAGAGTATTTCAAACAAGAAGATACAATATAATAGTCTGGTAGTGTATAAAGTCATTTCTGAAAAATTGAAAGAATAGGACCAGCGTTACCGTTATGCGACTAAAGTCGCATTTTTGCCCCTTTTTGACATCCGTGCCACCTTTTTGGCCCCTTTATTTTAAATCCCCTTTTGTATCATTTTGTAGTTTTGTAGAGACTCAGTTCATTATCAAGTATTTACTAAGTCAGCTGAAGACACAAATTACTTTGAAACTGTTTCCGTTTTTATTGATATAATTACTAACCCAGAGGATTTTGTAAAAGGGTTTAAACCTCTAGAAAACAGATCACACGATAAAAGCTATGATGCAATTTGTAAAATATCTTATCCTGAAACAGTTTGGTACGAAATTGGCAAAAGTAGTGTTGTTATACTATTTTAAGCTCGTTCTCAGCGTTGCCAGAATCAAGATTTTATCTCATTTTTGAAGATTTTTTTAACAAAATATGATTCTAAGATTTTTTTCACAAATTAAGCTTTTTTCACAGTATCTTATATAAGATATCTCTCTCAAAATAAGATTTTTTTTCGGTAAATGAAGATTTTCCTTCCTAATCTTCTGGCAACGCTGCTCGTTCTATTTACAAGTAATTAGTAACTGTTTTTGTATAAATAATTGAAATAAACACTGTATGCAACATTTCATAAACGTTTACTTGCAAACAAGACATGGATTTTCACGATATATGTTTATATATACATACGTGTTTGTGTTTTTCCCAAACAATTTGTATTTTATGTATATAACGTATTTTTTAAAAAATTTGAAGTTTATTTTTTGTTATGATTAGTTTTCGATGAAAATAATTTAATAAATACACATGTTTGTTTTTATACCCTCCACCACAATTAGTTGTGAAGAGGGTATATTAAGTTTGTCATTCCGTGTGAAACTTTTTTATTATTCATCTCAGACCCCATAAAGTATATATATTCTGGGTCCTTGAGTAATTTTAAGTCGATTTGTCCGTCTGTCTGTCCGTCTGTTGAAAACACGCTCACTTTCGAAAAACTCAAAAGAAATAAACAAACTTGGTGTCAAATTGCTTGTAGTTATCCTAAGCAGTTTGGGATTGAAATCCAGCAAAATCGGTTCAATAGGATCTGAGCTATGAATCAAAATGTGGAACCACCACCTAAAAAAAATTGATAATTTTGTTACAAAAACTAACATAAATGGTGGAAAAATGCACAGAATGATATTAGATTTCGCAACAGTTCGTTTTATTTAACTGGAAATCACGCTGTAAAATATCTTGAAGATCCGTCCATGATTTACCCTAGGCCCCATATAAGCCCTACTCCCGGAAAACAGTATAGTAAGCCTAAAACCCTAACTAACAATGCTATCATAACAAATTTTGGCACGTCACAGTTAAATAGGACTAGAAATGAAACTGTTAAGTTTCGTGAAGATCGGTCCATAATTTACCATAGGCCCCATATAAAACCTACTTCCAGAAAACAGTTTAGTACGCCTAAATCCGTAAAAAATAATGCTATCATAACAAAATTTGGTACATCACAGTTTTATTGAACGAGAAATAAGACTTTAAAATTTTGTGAAGAACGGTCCATCATTTACCATAGGCCCCATATAAACCTTACTCCCGGAAAACAGCTTAGTAAACCTAAATACGTAAAAAATAATGCTATCATAACAAAATTTGGAACATATAAGTTTTACAGGACTAGAAATAAGACTGTGAAATTTCGTGAAGATCAGTTCATAATTTACCCTAGGCCCCATAGAAACCTTACTCCCGGAAAACAGCTTAGTACGCCTAAAAACGTAAAAAATAACCCTAGCATAACAAAATTTGATACATAACAGTTTTATAGAACTAGAAATGACACTGTGCAATTTGGTGAAGATCGGTGCATAGCTTACCATAGGCCCACTCTGGTAAAATAATTAAATACGCGGTAAACTTTCTTCCAGTTTAGCTTCATATGGCCAGAAAAAATGTTATGCAATTTTGTGATATACGGTCCATAATTTTCCTTATATTCCATTTTAGCAGCCTTTTGAAATTTACTGCAAACGCTTAAACTAATTGCACCGCTGTATTGAAATTTATGTTTTTTAATACCAGAAATCGTTCTGCAGAATTTGGGATGATTGGTTCATAGCTTACCATGGCTTTTATATAATTTGTTCTCTTGAAAATCATTTAAGTTCATCTTAAGCTGATATTCTACTCAAACTTTTTAAAATTGATTCTGATTGTCGATCAATAATTTTATATAGGTCTAAACTGCAACAAATTTTAATGCAGATGTCTGTTTTTACAAAGATTATAGTAATAAACAGACATCATACAGATATTAGTCCTAAAACATTCGAAGTGTCGGTGGAGGGTATCAAAGATTCGGCACAGCCGAATATAGCACTCTAACTTGTTTTTCATTCAAAATGTTCCCGTTTTTAAAGTTGCCCCTTTTTTTCTCAGAATTCCCCTTTTTGTGACACTTTTTTTTGGCAAATCCCCTTTTTGTGGCCCTTTTTGAAAAATTTGAACGGTAACGCTGAATAGGACTATTACAAAAAAGCTTTATAAAATACATAACTGAAATGGTGGCATGTCATAACGTCCAGTGTCATAGTGTCCATGGACGTTATGACACTCCAAAAAGTGTCATAGTGTCCATGGACATTATGACACTTTCAAAAGTGTCATTAGGTCCATAATTACTAAAGAAGTTAAATACAAAAAAATGATCTGCATACACGCAGAGAAAAACATGTTTCATTATGGTCCCAACCAACAAAACTATTTTTAAAGAAACTTATTTAACCATAATATGGTTGTCGGTGACAATGATTTGGTTAAATGAAACATAATATGGTAAAAAAAATTTTAAAAATGGTTTTGCTGCTTTTTCTCTGGGTGTTTATATAACGAAAACACTTTTGGGCGCACACACAGCCGGCCTTTGGCCGGGCGCAAGGATTTTCTTCTCTATGGTATAACAAATACCGGCTTCGCTAACTAAAGTTTCTCTGCACAGCCGGCCTTTGGCCGTGCGCAAGGATTTTCTTCTCTATGGTATAACACACACCTGCTTCGCTAACTAAAGCTTCTCTGAACAGCCGCCCTTCGGCCGGGCGCAAGGATTTTCTCCTCTATGGTATAACAAACAACGGCTTCGCTAACTAAAGCTTCTCTGCATAGTCGGCTTTCGTTCGGAAACAAGGCAGATCTTAGAAGCTTTACTTAGCGAAGCCGGCGTTTGTTATATAATAGAGGAGAAAATCCTTGCGCCCGGCCGAAGGCCGGCTGTGCAGAGAAGCTTTAGTTAGCGAAGCCGGTGCTTGTTATACGATAGAGGAGAAAATCCTTGCGCCCGGCCGAAGGCCGGCTATGATCCCAAATTTGTTTACATTCTTGCTTGTAAGAATTTTTGGCATTGTACTTACTTATTTTGATATTTCCAAAAAAATTTTACACATTTTAATATTTTCATTATAAGTTAAGTTGTGGACATTATGACACTTTGCAAAGTGTCATAACGTCCGCGGACGCTATGACTTTTCTTTGATGGACGTTATGACACTGGACGTTATGACATGCCACCACTGAAATTTAGCTCATAGAATAAAATTCAAAAAATAAAAAAATGTTGAGTATTTTTTTGTGTATGTGTTTGAAAATTTTTTGAAGAACCAAAAAGTAATTTCATTTTTTGGGAATACAAAATTTCAATTTCAAAAGATTTTGCTATTCGTGCTTAATTCCCAGTTTTTATTCTTGACAAAAACATTTGAAATTTATTGTTGATGGGATAAGCTATTCCTATGCGCATTTCACTGGTTGCTTAGGCCAGATCATCAGGAAACTTCATCCATAAAGATTTTAGAAAAACTAAAGATATTAAACCAAATAAAACTGTTAAACGTATAAGAATTATAGCAGCAGTTCTACTTGTAATAATATCAAAGTTTAAACAAAACACATCAACAATAAACAACAGTGGGTTTATCTCATCTTACATTCCCCACTACAATTAGTTGAAATTCTCTCAACATTAATTGTAGTTGTAAGTAACAAAATAAAAACAACAACAACTTACAAAAGATGTTGTCAATTAAGTGTTTTTTAGGCCGTGCACTTGCCTGTTTATTATCAAAAAGTAATTTCAATTTAGCTTATCCCATCAACAATAAATTTCAAGTGTTTTTGTCAAGAATAAAAACTGGGAATTAAACACGAATAACAAAATCTTTTGAAATTTTTTGAAGAACTTAATTTTATAATATGAAAATTTAAAAAATAATCACTAAAGAATGTCAAAATATGCATTTAACACCATTTTCACCAAAATATGCAAAAACAAATTGATGTCATTTTAACGCAAATTTATTGATACGAAAAGATAATTACTCGACATCGTTCTTATCGCCAATTTTCAGGAATGATATTAAAACACATTTATGTTTAAAATCGTTTTAAATACAAAATTCTCTTCTTCACTAAACACTAGACTGGTCGCATCTTGTATGGGATTTTTTTTTTTTTTTAAATTTAAATGTTTGCGCTGCTTTAAATATGAGGTTTGGTGTAAGAAATCAAGTCCTAATTTTTCAGCTCAATCCGACGGTGCCTAATCGTGCCAAGTGGGGCCCAAAGTTCCCCATATGATAAAAAAAAAAAACATCTTTTCTATCAGATCTTTATAGTAATACTAGTTGAAAAGCCGAAAATCATAAATATGACTACGCTACGATCCTCGGCAGAGAAAGTACTTCAAGTGTGCCAAATTTCAGCTTCCTATGTCATTAGATGGCTTCAGAAAGTTGCGGAAAGAATAGGACATACATGCAAACATCCTGACATACTAAGAAATTATATATTGTATAGATAGATTAAAGTATTTGCAGTTTAATATTTTAGTATGATACGAACGAAAGATTTTTAACTAATTTTCACTAATTCGGGGTCGCTGAATCCAGTGGTGCTAGCCGTTTTTTTAGGTTAGCTTTAGTTTTCGAGATATACCGTTGTTTCGAAAATTAAGGATGTTGCACAACATATGTTCGCGCAACTCAAAAACGCTTTAGCTTATTGAAAAACTAAAAAAAAACCGAAATTCGGCAATAAAATTTACTTTAAGAAAGTTAAAACTTTTTTCTTCATATTGGCTTTGGTTTTCGAGATATACCGTTATTTCGAAAATTAGGGAGGTTGCACAACATATATTCGCGTAACTCAAAAACGCTTTAGTTTATTGAAAAACAAAAAAAACCGAAATTCCGCAATAAAATTTACTTTAAGAAAGTTAAAACTTTTTTCTCCATATTGGCTTTGGTTTTCGAGATATACCGTTATTTCGAAAATTAAGGAGGTCGCACAACATATGTTCGCGTAACTCAAAAACGCTTTAGCTTATTGAAAAACTAAAAAAACCGAAATTCCGCAATAAAATTTACTTTAAGAAAGGTAAAACGTTTTTCTTATATGCGCAGTCGTTTTAGAAACATAATTTTTTTTTCTAAAAAAAAAAATAATTTTTTTATTAAAATTTCGGAATTTTTGTTTTTAAAAATTCATAAAAAATTGAGAAATGGAGCTATGCTTCTAATTTTATAGAGTCATATGAAAAACAATATTGCAAACAAAACAAGCTATAAATGATTAAAATCTGTTCACAACTTTTGATTTTATGTATTCACAAAAGACGAAAAATTTTAATTAATTTAAGAATTTTATTAAACCGCCATATTTGTATAATTGAAATTCTTATATTTGGCCCGTGTAGTGCCTAGGATGCCTCAAGAAGGGTCAAATGTATGACCAACTCCACTTTATTTTTCATCTCCATCATTTATTTCTAAAATACCTACCTGCTATCTCCATTCATTAAGGGGCTCCCATTCAAAATTTTAACTACAGACTAGAAATATATTGAAGAAAAAGCTCCATAACTGCCAAGGAGTCAGACCTAGGGGAATAGAATGTATGACCGACCTCAATTAGTTTTTTGTCCTAAACATTTTCTCGAGACATACTTGAACTTTACCTTTCTTTTTACGGGGGGCTCTCATACAAATTCATTTAAAATTGGAAAATGCAGCTATGCTTCTACAATAATTTTTTTAATGAAAATTTCGAAATTTCAAAAAAAAGTGTAAATTTGTTTGATTGATTTTATTAAGTTGATAAATTTAAAAGAGAAGATTTGTTGTGGGACGGATATAAATGACGATAGTGCTCAACAACTTGGAGTAGGTAATGCTTATCTGTCTCATCTTGAGGCATCCTAGGCACTACACGGGCCAAATATAAGAATTTCAATTATACAAATATGGCGGTTTAATAAAATTCTTAAATTAATTAAAATTTTTCGTCTTTTGTGAATACATAAAATCAAAAGTTGTGAACATATTTTAATCATTTATAGCTTGTTTTGTTTGCAATATTGTTTTTTATATGACTCTATAAAATTAGAAGCATAGCTCCATTTTTCAATTTTTTATGAATTTTTAAAAACAAAAATTCCGAAATTTTAATAAAAAAATTATTTTTTTCCAGAAAAAAAAAATTATGTTTCTAAAACGACTGCGCATATAAGAAAAACGTTTTACCTTTCTTAAAGTAAATTTTATTGCGGAATTTCGGTTTTTTTAGTTTTTCAATAAGCTAAAGCGTTTTTGAGTTACGCGAATATATGTTATGCAACCTCCCTAATTTTCGAAATAACGGTATATCTCGAAAACCAAAGCCAATATGAAGAAAAAAGTTTTAACTTTCTTAAAGTAAATTTTATTGCCGAATTTCGGTTTTTTTTAGTTTTTCAATAAGCTAAAGCGTTTTTGAGTTGCGCGAACATATGTTGCGCAACCTCCGTAACTTTCGAAATAACGGTATATCTCGAAAACTAAAGCTAACCTAAAAAAACGGCTAGCACCACTGGATTCAGCGACCCCGAATTAGTTAAAATTAGTTAAAAATCTTTCGTTCGTATCATACTAAAATATTAAACTGCAAATACTTTAATCTATCTATACAATATATAATTGCTTAGTATGTCAGGATGTTTGCATGTATGTCCTATTCTTTCCGCAACTTTCTGAAGCCATCTGATGACATAGGAAGCACACTTGAAGTACTTTCTCTGCCGAAGATCGTTGCGTAGTCATATTTTTGATTTTCGGCTTTTCAACTAGTATTACTATAAAGATCTGATAGAAAAGATGTTTTTTTTTATAAAATGGGGAACTTTGGGCCCCACTTGGCACGACTAGGCACCGTCGGATTGAGCTGAAAAATTCGGACTTGATTTCTTACACCAAACCTCATATTTTAAGCAGCGCAAACATGTAAATTTAAAAAAAAAAAATTGCGACCAGTCTACTAAACACTTAAATAAAACTTAAGCCGATGTGGCAAATTTAAATTTAACTTAAGTTTCCATTGGAATAACTTAGCAAGGTGGCCTCAATATGACAACAAAACAACAACAACAGGCAAATCAAAAACATTGCAAATAAATAAAATTATTCATGATATTTTTTTGTATTTAGTAGTGCTACCATACTTTTATTTTTATTAAATAAGCCTTTTTATCACAGAGCACACAGAGGCGTCACGAGACAGAAAATATTCTGTTTTTTCTGTCTTTTTCTTCGAAAGCTGCCCTTTTTGCATTTTTTGTTTTGATTACGCAGTTCGTGTTGATAGTAGCGGCCTGTTTTTACACATTGCCACTTCACTACCAAAAAACATTTTCTTTCTCTTTCTTCGAAAGCTGCCCTCGCAAATGCTTTGGACATTTTTCATACATTACTTTTTTCATCTGTGTATGCTTTGTGCTTTTTATGTAAAACTCAAAAAATCAATCTGTTTTTAAATACGATTTAAGTTTATATGAAAATTAACTTTATATAGATTTTAATACTATCCTGAAAATTGGGCATTAGACTATCGAAAAAAAAAAACATGCATTTGCGTGAAAATCGCAGCCATATTTACAACACTGCATTTCTGACGCAAAAGAAGTTCAAAAACCGAAGCTGTAAAGAAGAAACAAAATTTTAAATAAATTCCATTACAACACATGAACTAAAGCATATGTTCACAATTGCTGACTTGGGGCATTAGACTGCTCCGTCTTACGACAAGCAAGAAAGCGATTAAACACCACATACGTATGCAAAGTGCATACTGAATAATCACCTTTATAACCTATAACCAAGGCGAATTGACTAGAAGGTGAGGTCTACTCTACAACAACACTGCTTCTGTGGTCGGGTTGTCAAAAAAATTGCTAGTGAAAAAAATTGGTTTGTTTACATAACAAATAGTTTGTATACAAACTTTGACAAGTCGACCACCGGAAAAAAACACCATATGTTGACTTGACCCCAGCTTCTAGTCAATTCGCCTTGCCTATAACTATGTCGAAACAGTACGATAATAGTTTCTAATGATTTCCACAAGCCCAGGAGCTTGAAGGGTGAGAAGACAGACAAGAGAAACTCTTTGATAACATTCAATTTCGAGGACCTTGAACTGAACACCCGAAGTTGAGAGACAAACTGTGGCCAATGAGCTAGTTAAAACCATAGTCAATCAGTCAAATGATATCAATACACATAATTTTTATATTAAAATATGTATGTATGTATAATATTATGATAATATTTTGAGTGAATATTTTTTTATCCATCTCATCTCGTTGTCTTCTTCTCAATTTCTCCTTCGATTTAAGTTTTCTCCTCGTCACTCTTAATGCTCTATGCATCTGTTACCCACTTATATTCTAATCAAACAATATTTTACTCATGTAGGTATGACTGTATGTTTTTACAGACATACATATTTATACATGTATGTATATTAGGGTGATGACTTTTTTGCATCTTTTGTAAATATGCAAGCTCCAGCTCCAATATTGTGAAGGGAAAAAACTAAGAACTGTGATTCCAATTTTTCGCGATCTTAAAAAAAGTTCACGCACCAAATGCATTAAAATTTTGTATATGAGTTAAAACACGTCAAACCATCACGAAAAAATGGCATTTTCGGCATCATTAACTCCGATTTAAATGAAATTCAACACAAATGCTGTATGTTATTGGACTTTAACAAAACATAAATTTTCAGACCCCAGATTCTTTCGGCTTCCGAAATATGACGTCATAGAAGATGTGAAAAATGTTGAAAAAACACAAAAGTCTCCTTACAAAAGGGGATAGAACTACGCAAGATAATTTAGTTTTTCTGGTATCGTTTTAAAGGTGAAAGTGCACCCTTTAAAATGATATGCATATTGTGTTTTTTAAGAAAAGGTCAAAGGTCAATTTTCGGGGTCTTGAGTTCAAAGGTCAATATCTGGAAAAGTATATTTTTTAAACTTCTTAAAAAAATATATGTCAAGTATTAGACCCTCTTCTACATTTGCAGAAAATTTGAAGACTCGATTGGTGTCAGAGTTATAGACCAGAACGTGATTCTAAGTATGATTTGTGTTCAAAAATCCCTTGTTTTTTCAGTATATCTGGACAACGGCAAGAGCCAAAGTTTCCAAATTAGGTACACACATTAAGGTTATCAATACACAACATCCCACAAAATGTGGGCGGGATTGGAGAAGTTGGCGTGGTACCTCCCGTACAAAAAATATCAAAAATTTGTTGTATCTGAACCGATTTTTACGAGAATATTTTCTGCTAAAGATTTCCGATCTTTTGATATATACGGCGTAACTTTACGTAGGTCATAGACAGTCCAAAAATTCAGGCTTTTATACAATTTTTCTTTAAACTCTTCCTTATATTACAGACCATGTAAGGAATTTTTTTTTTGAATAATTTTTATCAAATGTCACCTCTTTTAAGGAAGATAATATTAAAGAAAATATACAATAAAACATTCTCACAAATAAGAAATAACGTTTGCACAACTTTGCAGTCTGATTGTTCATCTAAGTGAACAAGTTTATGGGTAAATTTATAAAATTAGTAAAATCTAAATATTTCTCTATAACAATATCGTAAAATAATCAGCTTTTAATAACTTTTAAATTTTCGGTCACGGTGGACCTTTTGACGGAAATGCCCATATGTTTTTTTTTTTTATTAAAAAAAGTAATATTTTGCTCAAAGTAACTTTTTTTGTGTTTTTTTATAACAACGTACCCTTCCAGTTTATTTCTCGTAACACCCAGTTTGAAGCTATTACAATTTATATACATTTCGCTTATATGAAAATCTCGCTTTTATGCACCGTAATAAAATATTTTTTTTTTAAATTGTACGATAAAAATTCTTATGAATCCACAATTCCTATAATCCACTGTACCGTAACTTATGTTCTTCCAATCAAAAAACTATGTTTCGCAAAAAATTAGGTTGATCACATATCGGCAAGGCGTGGCGCATCGCCTCTCAAGTTTCATATAAATAACAAAAGTTTGTTCTTATTTCTTGCATATAAGCACACTCATAAAATTATTACAGTAACTGATTGTGGGTTAATAAATTCGTTTTCCGTACTGTTAAAATTTAATTCAAATATAGTTATTTTACAAATAATTTTATTTTTTAACATTTATGTTTGTTATTTAAAAAACAAACTACCAAAAAATAATGTTTTTTCGTTTTTATTTTTTTATGTAGTTTGATTTTTGTCGGTTAAAATATATTTTTTTTAAGTAAAAACTATTCAATTTTAACGAATATGCTGTTCAATAAATAAAAAATTAAAAAATGAATGTAAAAATCATTTGTTTTAAATGAAATGTAAATGATCCGTTTTCTAAATGAATTTTAATTTGTTTAAAATGAATTTTCGTTTTGAATTTAACTACATAATATTTTGAGTGTATGTACATTTAAAATGTTTTATTATTTAGAAATTGTGTTTTTATTATCTGTCAAAGATATTAACTATAAAGAGTTAAAATAAAAAATGTATTGTCAATATTCAATGAAAATAATGATAAATTAATTTTTATTTGTATATTAAATTTTGTTTAAGAATTAATAAAATCAAATATGTACTCCGAATATAATTTCGGTCTTATAAATTATTTTATTTTCCATATCTTCATTAAGCATTAAACAATTATAATTGTTTGACACAAGAAGTGAAAAGGTGACACTTTAATAACCTTTAGCAGAGGTTAGTTTATCATTCCGTTTGTAGTTTCTACAAAGTATTTCTGATTTCAAAAAAGTTCTGGGTCCTTAGTAAAGCGTAATTAATCCGTTTGTTCGTGTGTTGGTTGAAATTAGTTTACCCCCGACCCTAGATTTAAAGGGGACTAGGTTGTTATGGATTTATATCCGATAAGCTTTACTTATAAAATTTAGACAGATCGGTCCGCAAATGGTTAAGATATGAGCAAAACCCCACGACGACTGTCTCTTTTTTTTAGTTATATGTTTTTTTGTTTTTATACCCTCCACCACAATTAGTTGGGAATTGGGTATATTCAGTTTATCATTCCGTGTGAAACTTTTTTACTATTCATCTCAGACCCCATAAAGTATATATATTCTGGGTCCTTGAGTAATTTTAAGTCGATTTAGCCATGTCCGTCTGTCCGTCTGTTGAAAACACGCTCACTTTCGAAAAACTCAAAAGAAATCAACAAACTTGGTGTCAAATTGCTTGTAGTTATCCTAAGACGTTTGGAATTGAAATTCAGCAAAATCGGTTCAATAGGATCTGAGCTATGAATCAAAATGTGGAACCACCACCTAAAAAAAATTGATAATTTTGTTACAAAAACTAACATAAATGGTGGAAAAATGCACAGAATGATATAAGATTTCGCAACAATTCGTTTTATTCAACTGGAAATCACGCTGTGAAATTTCGTGAAGATCCGTCAATAATTTACCCTAGGCCCCATATAAGCCCTACTCCCGGAAAACAGTATATTAAGCCCAAAACCCTAACTAACAATGCTATCATTACAAATTTTGGCAAGTCACAGTTACATAGGACTAGAAATTAGACTGTTAAGTTTCGTGAAGATCGGTCCATAATTTACCATAGGCCCCATACCTACTTCCTAAAAAATGAATGTAAATATCATTTGTTTTAAATGAAATGTAAATGATCCGTTTTCCAAATGAATTTTAATTTGTTTAAAATGAATTTTCGTTTGAATTTAACTACATAATATTTTGAGTGCACTTAATGCAAGTAACAAAGTTTTTATGTATGCACCACTGATGCAAATAAGCGAAATTTTCTATAAGCATGGTCGATGCAATAACCGAGTTTTTATATATATAAATTGTTAAAAATTAAAAGTCTTTCAAATTTAAAAATGCATATAAGCGATAATTGTTATTTCTTAAAAATAAAACAGCATTTCTTAAGGTAGAAATACAGAACAATGCGTTTTAAACAGAGCGAAAAAAGTCGTTAAAAACTGACAACTAATTGTATTAAAACATCAACGAAGAGTTGATAATATTTCGACAACATCTATTGTCAATTTATTAGCAAAACGTCAAATTAAAACCAGAGATGTAAAATATACCATTGTTGTTAAATTGATAACACTCTGTTGTCAAATAGATAACGCCCGGTTGTCACTATTAATTGCGTTCATACTTATGTTGTCGAATTCATCTCTTGGTAGCAGTTTAACAAATAAAAAAGGTTGTAAATTATTAATAAGTGAAAATTAAATTAACGAAAATTAGTATTGTGGTTATTTTGTTGAACTATTTATGGTTTTAAATCCAAATTTTTAATATTTTTAATTAGGCTTAAGTTCATGAAATTTAATTTTTATTAAATTATTTTTATGAAGAAACGAATTTTACAACATGAAAATCAATTTAAATTGTTATTGATAATCTTTCATTCTTGACGTGGCTCGGGCTCGAACCCTGGCCGGCAGGTTACCATGACATGTTTCGATCGCAACCACTCGATCTCCTCAGATGGATTTGCCGTCTTACACTCGCAGCCATCGACGACTGCTGACGTCACTAGTCAAACATCAATCCTTAAACCAAATTGTATTTTAACATTTGGTAGATCGAAATTTGCTTTCCTGAATGATTATCCATTTTAATTGATTTTACATGTTTTTTCCTTTACTTCTGTTTTTTCGTACTTTCGTCAAGAATTTTTCTTGAAGTCCAAGTACATTTTTTGTTTTTTCACTTTGTCTTTCTCTTTTCCGTTGACCTTTTTCAGCACAACTTGAAGGACAAATGTACACATAGAGCTCGTGCCTTAGCTTTAACAATAATTAGTATTGTGGTTATTTTGTTGAACTATTTATGGTTTTTAATCCAAATTTTTAATATTTTTAATTAGGCTTAAGTTCATGAAATTTAATTTTTATTAAATTATTTTTATGAAGAAACGAATTTTACAACATGAAAATCAATTTAAAATAACCACAATACTAATTATTGTTAAAGCTAAGGCACGAGCTCTATGTGTACATTTGTCCTTCAAGTTGTGCTGAAAAAGGTCAACGGAAAAGAGAAAGACAAAGTGAAAAAACAAAAAATGTACTTGGACTTCAAGAAAAATTCTTGACGAAAGTACGAAAAAACAGAAGTAAAGGAAAAAACATGTAAAATCAATTAAAATGGATAATCATTCAGGAAAGCAAATTTCGATCTACCAAATGTTAAAATACAATTTGGTTTAAGGATTGATGTTTGACTAGTGACGTCAGCAGTCGTCGATGGCTGCGAGTGTAAGACGGCAAATCCATCTGAGGAGATCGAGTGGTTGCGATCGAAACATGTCATGGTAACCTGCCGACCAGGGTTCGAGCCCGAGCCACGTCAAGAATGAAAGATTATCAATAACAATTTAAATTGATTTTCATGTTGTAAAATTCGTTTCTTCATAAAAATAATTTAATAAAAATTAAATTTCATGAACTTAAGCCTAATTAAAAATATTATAAATTAACGAATAAATAAAAACTAAAATATAAAAAGCGAAATTTTAGAATTCGACAAAGACTTTTTTCTGAAGAATATTTAAATGTAATGTGAAAACAAGTTCAGTTATGATGACAACAACGATAAGGAACTCAAAAAAATTGTTTATACAGTAGTTTTGACTTAACTGCCTTTTGTTTACGTGCACTTTTAACTTAACTGCACAAAATTTATAATTTTTGGAATTATTCTTTATAATTCCATACAAATTCCTTTCTATACCAGCACATTTAAGATAAATGCGCAAAATTTTTGGCATTTTAAAATTATTTTCATAAAAAAAATCAAAGTTAGCTGCACTTTGACTTAACTGCACAAAATACATATTTTCTGGAATTATTCTTTAAAATCCTTTTTTAACGTGCATTTTGCATACCGGCACATTTTTCATATTTTTGGGCAGCTTTAAAATATTTTCATACAAAACATCAAAGTTAGCTGCACGCATAAAAATATATGGTGACCACTTTTTCACATAACTATCCAATTTAAGCTGTTTATAAATATATAAATCGCAATTATTCAGGTATGTGATGGAAAACGATTTTGAAAACAAAACGATTTGAAAACGATAATATCGTTTTCGGTATCTTTAAAAATTGATTTCTAATACATTTTCCTCCGTTTTCATTTATATATTCTGTTAAATTCTTTATTAAATATATTAATTGAACTGTATTTTGAACAAATAATAAAGACTTTACTTCAGAAATGGATTTTAAAATCAGTCAAAATTCATCACACCTGCTAAAAACTATCATTTTGAAAACGATCGTTTTTCATCACATACCTGATTTTGTTTTATTCCATAAATTTTTATGTTCTTTGTGAACTCTCATTGGTTTTGTTAATGTTTCTTTTATATTAAATAAACAGCTGTTTCTTAGACGATTATGTTTAATATACAACTCCTAAAAGAATCTTCTGATGATTATCTGACGAGTAACAAAAACAAAACGTCTAAATCTTATTTTAATTTATTATTTTGATACGCTCGTCTTTAAATCTTGGAATGAACCTTTTGGGACGTTTTGTAAGAGTCGTATACAATTACTGAGCTACCTAAATAATAACGTTTTTGATGTATGAAAATGCTATTTCCAATACAATTTTAATAAAACAAACCGGCCTAAGGATCTGAAAAAAAGGATTTTCCGACAGGATGGCGTTGATTTCGCCATGAAAATTAAAAGTTTTGGCATGAAAAATACGCTTGATGCCCTTATTTTACGGCTGAGTATTTCACGAGTTGTAAAATAATACCTACATGAGTCTCATCGACTCTTGATATGCTTTTAGATAATCTCTGCATACATCATAAATGATGCCCTTTACGATTAATATGTCAGAATCTCTCAAAGGAATCAGCACGTGTAACAGTTTCTATCGTGCGAGGAATTGTCTACAATTTAAAAATGAGCTCGTCGACGATCAAAAACACCCTTTGTGAGATTGCCAGTAGACTCCTAGACGATTAAAAATGCTAGCTGGGTTGAAATAAAATTAAAATTTATGTATTAATAAAATACTTTTTTATTCTACTTTTAAGTCAAACACTTGACTTTAGCTACACTTTTGTGCAGGTAACCACAATTGTGTACCTGCACATTAAGGCAGGTAAATGCATTTAAGATAACTGCATTTTTGATTTAACTGCACAAAAAATCGTGCAAAGGAGATTGTGCAGCTAAGTCAAAACTACTGTATCCATATTAACGATTATTTAGGCTATAAAGCTAGCGGAATTTTAATAAAGAAAATCTTAATAAAGATGTGCCGCACTAGGGTCTCCGCGTTGAATTTAGGGTAAAAGTATTGTGATGAAAAGAAAACAGAAGTAAGTAGTAGTATTGTCCTGCAATGTATGTCGTATATAAATATTTGTTTTAGTTCGGTATCGATGGTGAAACTGTTTCAGTACAATCTACGTTATGGCCAAATATGAAGAACTAAGATGTCTCTAATTAATTCCAGTAGTGAGAAAGCTTTAGATAAGGTGTATGTTTTTTTTTATTTATATGCAACATTTTATTTAAACAAAATATTACCGAAATAAATAAAAAAAAAATATATCATGTGTTTTTTATTGGTTGGGTTCACAACATGTTGTCAAAAAGAAAAGTGTGGTGTTAATATGTTTACGGATTGTTCTGAAAAGGAGACCAAATGGTGAAAAAATGTCAACGAGGTGTTTTCAAAATCTTCACACCATCCGTTATCAAATTGAACACAAACGTAGTTAGCTCAGTTTTAACAACGAATGGTGTCGACTTTGGTATTTTTATATCAGATTTTTTCCTCTGTGCAAGAAAAATTGCAAGCTTCACAGCAGGCGTTATAAAAGCCTTTTCTGCCTTGGTTTATCCAAGCTTCGGTTCCATTTTTTTTAGTCCTTTCTTTAGAATACTGTGCTTTATAACCTCTTCATTAAATGATTCCTCCGTGATTCACAAACTTGTTTTAATTGTTCTCTTTTATTGCCATTTATTTAAAAATTTAAAGTTAACCAATTTTCTGCGGCAACTGCGTCAAAATGTTTTTGATGTTTTTGACTATGGAATCGTCAAAAAATAGTTCTAAGTCCGACTCCAACCGCTGAAATTTTTTAAGCCCGAAGCCGACTCCAACTCCTACTCTAACTTTTTAAATGGTTAAATATGAACTAACTCTCATAAAATAAATTAAAATCTACTTATTCATAGTGATCTGCAAAATACTGGATCGCCAGTTGCAAAGATTTTTTATTTTGAAAACTACATACAAGAATTTTTTTAAATTTTAGATGCCGAAAAAATTTGTGGTCGTAGTCGCGAGTTTTTGTAGGTACTTTGACACCGACTCTGGTACAAAAACCCCAACTACGACTTTACAATTCCGACTCCACAGCCCTGGAAAAAACACTAGTTTCTCTTTTTTTTGACAAAATTCATAAGTGTTTTGATTTTGGAGCTAGAGGATGTCGCCAAAAAAAGTCACTGCCTTAATGTACATAGTACGTTATGTCTGCTACAAATTTATTTTTTAATTTGTATTTAAAAAAAATATAACTTGAATTCCAGCTTTAAATTAACATTTAGACCTACAACGCTTTTTACATATGTATGTATGTATATAATATATAAATAAGTATATAGAGCCACAGATATTATCTGGTCATGTTTATATGAACATAAAATGGGAAAACAGCGTATGAGTACACATTTATGTTTTCGAGTAACATACAAATGTATTTATTTTTTTTGCATGCTTTGTTAAATATACACAAGTCCATAAATCTACATAAGATTCTTGCTTTATACTTTTTACTCGTATCAAAAACGAGTGTAGACTGGAAAGTTTGCTTTAAGATGTGATGTTGTTTTGGGAGCACAGCGGCTCGTTGGTTTTAAATCGGACAAAAGTGTGTAACTTTTGAACCGATAGAGATAATTTAGAAATTTGTTTTATGGAGAGATGATTTCTTGAAATTTTTCCAGTTTCAATTTCATTAAAATTGGCTAAGCAGTTGATGGGAATTTTTAGGTCACAGTTGAACTTTTGATTATTTTTATACCCTCAACTAAAATAGTGGATGGAGGTGGTATTGCATATTTTTACGGATGTTTGTAACACCTAAAAATATTGATTCTAGACCTACTTTTAGTATACCGATGCACAGGAAAGGCAAGGTGGCAGAAAACTCTTAAGTAAGGTGAAACGTAATGGTGTTTGGACTAATTAAAAGTCTTCAGTTAATGGGTTCAAGGGTCTTATTGGAAAGGCTAAAAGACAGCCATGTAGGAAATTCTGCAGAGACAAGACGGCTACGTAAGATCTTATCCTCGAGACCAGCTATTCCATCGTATACGAAAAAGATAGATGGATCCCGGTCCACAAACATTCGGGGAACTCTTGTAGCCCTGATTAATACACACTTCCTAAGCTACACTGATGATGTGTCGAGGGAGATAATTTAAAATGGCGTTCAGGATATTTCAAAAATCCCGATTACTCCAGACCCGGATGGGATTCTGCCAGCGGATCTTCAAATGAATCTGGATATATTGATGCCATGGCTCTTGATGATATTTAAGCCCTGCCTGGTTCTATCATATGTCATGTAAATATGGGCAGCATACAAGATTGTTTTCATCCTCAAGGGGGGATAAAAACTGCAGACCAATTAGTCTATCCGCCTCTCCACTGAAAACACTGGAGAGGATTAAAGATATTCATATATGATCATCGCTAGGACATGATTTCTTTTCAGGGGCTTAGAACGTCTATATAAAAGGAAGGCGCACTGAAATTTCGCTTCACTTATTAGTGCGCCATATAGAAAGATCTTTGCACAACAAGAAATTTGCTTAAGTTGCATTTCTTAATATCGAACGAGCTTTCAACAACATTAGACCTTTTTCGGTTATTAAAGCCATGCGACTTTTGGAGATCGACTAATCACTCATTCAATATCAGCAGTATCTTGCACTACAGGCATATTGAATCGGGACACCCCACTAGGAGGGTGAAGTACTTCACCATTACATTGGAGTCTGAATATCAATACTCTGCTCAAGGCCATGGAAAGGATGTGCTGAAGAAAGGTTATCTGAACTTTTGAAGTTCGCAATGGAACTACTACTAAAATGTTTCCAGTACCCCAAAAGTAAATGGGGTAACTTTAAACCTGTCCGATCATATAATTCGTTGTACTAATACCGGACAGGATGGCGTTGATTTCGCCATGAAAATTAAAAGTTTTGGCATGAAAAATACGCTTGATGCCCTTATTTTACGGCTGAGTATTTCACGAGTTGTAAAATAATACCTACATGAGTCTCATCGACTCTTGATATGCTTTTGAAAGGCTCGTTAGATAATCTCTGCATACATCATAAATGATGCCCTTTACGATTAATATGTCAGAATCTCTCAAAGGAATCAGCACGTGTAACAGTTTCTATCGTGCGAGGAATTGTCTACAATTTAAAAATGAGCTCGTCGACGATCAAAAACACCCTTTGTGAGATTGCCAGTAGACTCCTAGACGATTAAAAATGCTAGCTGGGTTGAAATAAAATTAAAATTTATGTATTAATAAAATACTTTTTTATTCTACTTTTAAGTCAAACACTTGACTTTAGCTACACTTTTGTGCAGGTAACCACAATTGTGTACCTGCACATTAAGGCAGGTAAATGCATTTAAGATAACTGCATTTTTGATTTAACTGCACAAAAAATCGTGCAAAGGAGATTGTGCAGCTAAGTCAAAACTACTGTATCCATATTAACGATTATTTAGGCTATAAAGCTAGCGGAATTTTAATAAAGAAAATCTTAATAAAGATGTGCCGCACTAGGGTCTCCGCGTTGAATTTAGGGTAAAAGTATTGTGATGAAAAGAAAACAGAAGTAAGTAGTAGTATTGTCCTGCAATGTATGTCGTATATAAATATTTGTTTTAGTTCGGTATCGATGGTGAAACTGTTTCAGTACAATCTACGTTATGGCCAAATATGAAGAACTAAGATGTCTCTAATTAATTCCAGTAGTGAGAAAGCTTTAGATAAGGTGTATGTTTTTTTTTTATTTATATGCAACATTTTATTTAAACAAAATATTACCGAAATAAATAAAAAAAAAATATATCATGTGTTTTTTATTGGTTGGGTTCACAACATGTTGTCAAAAAGAAAAGTGTGGTGTTAATATGTTTACGGATTGTTCTGAAAAGGAGACCAAATGGTGAAAAAATGTCAACGAGGTGTTTTCAAAATCTTCACACCATCCGTTATCAAATTGAACACAAACGTAGTTAGCTCAGTTTTAACAACGAATGGTGTCGACTTTGGTATTTTTATATCAGATTTTTTCCTCTGTGCAAGAAAAATTGCAAGCTTCACAGCAGGCGTTATAAAAGCCTTTTCTGCCTTGGTTTATCCAAGCTTCGGTTCCATTTTTTTTAGTCCTTTCTTTAGAATACTGTGCTTTATAACCTCTTCATTAAATGATTCCTCCGTGATTCACAAACTTGTTTTAATTGTTCTCTTTTATTGCCATTTATTTAAAAATTTAAAGTTAACCAATTTTCTGCGGCAACTGCGTCAAAATGTTTTTGATGTTTTTGACTATGGAATCGTCAAAAAATAGTTCTAAGTCCGACTCCAACCGCTGAAATTTTTTAAGCCCGAAGCCGACTCCAACTCCTACTCTAACTTTTTAAATGGTTAAATATGAACTAACTCTCATAAAATAAATTAAAATCTACTTATTCATAGTGATCTGCAAAATACTGGATCGCCAGTTGCAAAGATTTTTTATTTTGAAAATTACATACAAGAATTTTTTTAAATTTTAGATGCCGAAAAAATTTGTGGTCGTAGTCGCGAGTTTTTGTAGGTACTTTGACACCGACTCTGGTACAAAAACCCCAACTACGACTTTACAATTCCGACTCCACAGCCCTGGAAAAAACACTAGTTTCTCTTTTTTTTGACAAAATTCATAAGTGTTTTGATTTTGGAGCTAGAGGATGTCGCCAAAAAAAGTCACTGCCTTAATGTACATAGTACGTTATGTCTGCTACAAATTTATTTTTTAATTTGTATTTAAAAAAAATATAACTTGAATTCCAGCTTTAAATTAACATTTAGACCTACAACGCTTTTTACATATGTATGTATGTATATAATATATAAATAAGTATATAGAGCCACAGATATTATCTGGTCATGTTTATATGAACATAAAATGGGAAAACAGCGTATGAGTACACATTTATGTTTTCGAGTAACATACAAATGTATTTATTTTTTTTGCATGCTTTGTTAAATATACACAAGTCCATAAATCTACATAAGATTCTTGCTTTATACTTTTTACTCGTATCAAAAACGAGTGTAGACTGGAAAGTTTGCTTTAAGATGTGATGTTGTTTTGGGAGCACAGCGGCTCGTTGGTTTTAAATCGGACAAAAGTGTGTAACTTTTGAACCGATAGAGATAATTTAGAAATTTGTTTTATGGAGAGATGATTTCTTGAAATTTTTCCAGTTTCAATTTCATTAAAATTGGCTAAGCAGTTGATGGGAATTTTTAGGTCACAGTTGAACTTTTGATTATTTTTATACCCTCAACTAAAATAGTGGATGGAGGTGGTATTGCATATTTTTACGGATGTTTGTAACACCTAAAAATATTGATTCTAGACCTACTTTTAGTATACCGATGCACAGGAAAGGCAAGGTGGCAGAAAACTCTTAAGTAAGGTGAAACGTAATGGTGTTTGGACTAATTAAAAGTCTTCAGTTAATGGGTTCAAGGGTCTTATTGGAAAGGCTAAAAGACAGCCATGTAGGAAATTCTGCAGAGACAAGACGGCTACGTAAGATCTTATCCTCGAGACCAGCTATTCCATCGTATACGAAAAAGATAGATGGATCCCGGTCCACAAACATTCGGGGAACTCTTGTAGCCCTGATTAATACACACTTCCTAAGCTACACTGATGATGTGTCGAGGGAGATAATTTAAAATGGCGTTCAGGATATTTCAAAAATCCCGATTACTCCAGACCCGGATGGGATTCTGCCAGCGGATCTTCAAATGAATCTGGATATATTGATGCCATGGCTCTTGATGATATTTAAGCCCTGCCTGGTTCTATCATATGTCATGTAAATATGGGCAGCATACAAGATTGTTTTCATCCTCAAGGGGGGATAAAAACTGCAGACCAATTAGTCTATCCGCCTCTCCACTGAAAACACTGGAGAGGATTAAAGATATTCATATATGATCATCGCTAGGACATGATTTCTTTTCAGGGGCTTAGAACGTCTATATAAAAGGAAGGCGCACTGAAATTTCGCTTCACTTATTAGTGCGCCATATAGAAAGATCTTTGCACAACAAGAAATTTGCTTAAGTTGCATTTCTTAATATCGAACGAGCTTTCAACAACATTAGACCTTTTTCGGTTATTAAAGCCATGCGACTTTTGGAGATCGACTAATCACTCATTCAATATCAGCAGTATCTTGCACTACAGGCATATTGAATCGGGACACCCCACTAGGAGGGTGAAGTACTTCACCATTACATTGGAGTCTGAATATCAATACTCTGCTCAAGGCCATGGAAAGGATGTGCTGAAGAAAGGTTATCTGAACTTTTGAAGTTCGCAATGGAACTACTACTAAAATGTTTCCAGTACCCCAAAAGTAAATGGGGTAACTTTAAACCTGTCCGATCATATAATTCGTTGTACTAATACCGGACAGTAAACTGAGCTGAAAGATAAATACCAATTTCAGGACCCCTAAGGCGGCAACTGCACTATATTGGTGTAAAAAGGTCATGCGCCTAAACTGGGGAATCAACCCAAGGAATGTAGGCTGGTTAGACGAATGATTCATCAAACTCATTCTATTCTACGGCGTTAGCTGCAAACGGTAAGCAGTGAGGTTAAAAGACAACATCGGACATGCCAAAATCCTGCATGAGATAAATTGGCAATCTTACGTTGATTATGTCATACCCGAGCCCTGGCCTACAAATGACCTCAAATTCCCGCGGATGCGCATACACTGACGGATCTAAAACACTGTATGGTGTCGGTTCTAACATTTACTCCGAGCAGTTGTTCTGTAGCATTCTTCTTAGGCTTCTAGGTTATGGAGGTGTCATTTATGCCGAGATAACGGCTATTTACACAGACGCGAGGCACATTCAGTATGTTAATATATCTGGCAGGGATATGCGCATTATTAGCGATAGCAAAGCGGCCATAAGATACCTGGAGAATGTGTTTATCACACCGAGAATTGTCGAAGAATGCCGGATGACTCTGGCGGAGATAGCAAGACATTTATAGTTTACCCTTAAGTTGGTCCCTGGACACAGGGGCATACATGCAACCTGTTTGGCTGCCTCGTTGGACCATTCAGGCACGACCTTGAACCGTAACGGTTCAACATATAATAAGGTGTTTCACTCCCGAGGGGCCAGCAACTTTTTGCACACAGATTTTACCTTTGTGCCATTCAGAGATGGTTTGGGGAAACCAGGAAAATGTGACTCATCATAAATGAAAAAGGACCCCACATGCATTAAAGCTATCCAGATTTCAGCTCGGGAGCCTGGGAACCTTCGAAAATACGCCAAAAGGCAAGGGCTCCCTTACAATGACCCATGTAGAAGTTGCGCCAACGAGGAGGAAAAGTCAACGGAACAGCTTCTTCATCATCGCCCGGCATACGGAGATCTAAACCCGAACTTTTTGGCCAAAGAACTATTTCTGATAAAACTTGTATCCCTGACATTCATTTGAGCAGGTTCCACTCCTTCATTGAATCAACAGGAAGGCTTGGTGACAGTGTCAGCAGTCAGCTAACACAGGACGCTTGGGAGAGGGTGAAATATGTTTACACAAGGGGAAATATGTACTGGAATCACGTGTTTGATCTCTGTGCTTCATTGCGTATGCCAATGGAACCTAACTTGCGGTGGTTGTTCCACATATAGATTCATTACTGAACCAAATTTGCTGGATTTCAATCCCAAATTGCTTGGTGGCATGTCATAACGTCCAGTGTCATAGTGTCCATGGACGTTATGACACTCCAAAAAGTGTCACAGTGTCCATGGACTTTATGACACTTTTGAAAATGTCATAATGTCCGTGGGCAAGATCTGCATATGCGCAGATAAAACATGTTTTATTATGGTCGCAACTAACAAAACTATTTTTAAAGAAACTAATTTAACAATAATATGGTTATCGGTGACAATGATTTGGATAAATAAAACATAATATGGTTAAAAATTTTTAAAAATGGTTTTGCTGCTCTGGGTGTATATATTAAATATATAACGAAAACACTTTTGGGCGCAAGGATTTTCATCTCTATGGTATAAAAAAACTGGCTTCGCTAACTAAAGCTTCTCTGCGTAGTCGGCGTTCGTTCGGAAACAAGGCAGATTTTAGAAGCTTTACTTAGCGAAGCCGGTGTTTGTTATACCATATAGCAGTGATAACCACTCCATAGGCTCGCGAGTAAGTCAATAATCGTAGTTTTTACACAGACACGGTCGGCAATTCACATGTATACAACAACTTTGTTCGTTTCAAAACATCAGGCTATCATCAGTCTCTGCGACCGCACCCAAGTACATAATATATTTGTGTGCGTGCGTTCGGGGCTTGGTTAGTTCGGGGCTTGGTTATCACTGTCATATAGGATAAAATCCTTGCGCCCTGCCGAAAGCCGGCTGTGCAGAGAAGCTTTAGTTAGCGAAGCCATTACTTGATTTAGGTTGTAAGCGTGTTGTGGACATTATGACACTCTACAAAGTGTCATAACGTCCGCGGACGCTATGAAATTTCTTTGATGGACGTTATGACACTGGACGTTATGACATGCCACCAACTGCTTACCGGAACTGGAAAACACATGACAACAATATTGTGTTTTTTTCTTTTGGGTTGTTCGAAAATGAGCGTGTTTCCAATCGAATTAGAATAACTCAAGGACCCAGGATGTAGGGTCCTAGATGAATATTAAATATTCGCACGGAATGGAAAACTTGGTTTGCCCTCATTAACCACTTGTGGTGGAGCGTATAAAAATCTGCCGATAGTGGCATTTTACTAAATCAACTGATTGTTTCGACAATATGTAAAACGTTCGCATACCGCTCTTATTATAGAAGCTATAAGCTGGTGACTTGTCCGGAAATATTTAGGATTCAACCGGTAGTAGTTACTGGATATAAAGCTGTCCGGAGTCTTTATTCTGTACCATGGTAACCAGTACGCCCTTGGGATTACGATTCAACCTGGTTAATGGTGAGGCTGTGGTTTTATGCCAATTTCGCAACCAATTTCTGTATTTCAAAGAACAGTAAGAGTTTTAAATTGGCTCCGCACCTCACCAAGATGGAAAAACATAACCAAATACATTATCTTCAATTGACACCTTCGGTCCATGTGTCACGGCTTTTTGACCGGAGGGGGGGGGGGGGGGGGGTGGCTAAGAACTACAACGAGATTGGGCCATGTGACAGGCGCTCGTTTAATATAGAAATTATAAGATAATAAATATATGTATCTTGGAAATATTAAGATTCAAATAGACAACAAGGCATGTACATATGTACTTAATATGTACAAATAAACGGATTTAAATATATTTAACTCATATTTTTAAAGTCACTTTCAGATAGTTCTCGTTTATTTAAGGTATTCGAACTCTCTGATGTACGCAGAATAATTCTCGTTTGAGCATTAAGTTTGTATATCGTTCTCGTAAATGTTGCATGGTTTTTTCTGCTACATATTTTAAAGCTGAAATTGTTCATATGTATGTACATTTGTATGAATGCATGTGCATAAGTATGTATACGTTTGTATGAATGTACGTACATATGTATGTATGTTAACATTTGACATTATTAAATTCAGACCAAATCGTACCGTATGTTGAATGTGTTTTTTTAATAACTCTGTGACTGATGTCGTCAGTTGTTTTATATGGATTTTCTCTAGCTCTGCTTATGTTGCATGTTTTGGTTTTGTTATATGTACCTACCACTACAGAAACATAAAGACAACAATCAAACATACAACATAAAACACCCAATATCGAACATTCATCCATATGGGAGTAGAGAGACTGAGAAGGAGTGGAGTTTTGAGTGTTTGTACAGAACACCCGTGTGGCACGGCTTAATGATTGAATGATTGGATTGTATGTACAAATGTACATATGTATGTATGTACGTATGTAGGTATGTATAACTAAGTGGAGTGAATGATTTTAGAAATGTGTATAAAGAACGACAACAAAAATAACAGAAACCATAGGAAACTCTCACCCCACCACAATTTCTATTCATGAATTCCGAATGAAAATAAACCAAATTTTATACAAAAAAAAACTTTTTTTATGGGGGTTAAAATTCCAAAATGTAAATTTGTGTATACACAAGCACAATTACGCTGGCTGGCTTACGGCTGTAAATTCAAAATGCTCACAACCATTTATTTAGACAGTATTATGTACACGATTTAATGCATATTCATTTATAAGTACATTCCTACATACATATATTTATACACTGTGTACCTATGTATGTGTGTATTGGTATTAAAACTATTTGTATTTTAATGTTAATGCTGAGTTTTGGATTTTTTATTTTCTTTCTTTTTTGTCGTTTTCTTTTAACACAGTTTTCGTCGTCATTACAAACATGACTGTATAGTTCACATCAGAGATGGAAATGCATACGTGTATGAAGTTGATTTTGCACTTTTATATTGAAAATTCATTGAGATGAAGCACAAATAACACACGATTAAAAATGGTTTAACTCGGAAGTTGTAACGATAAGATGAGTTCAATGGTTCAGAAAATAGTTCATAGATATAGGTGCGTATATATGTATGTATATTTGTTCCTTTTACTCCTCTGGGGAGCATAGGACCGCAACAAGTTGATTCCAATGATCTCGATCATCAGCGCGATGTTTGACTTCGTCCCACTGTAGTATAGGTGCGTAGGCACATTATTATTATTATTAAAATCCATACTCCATGTTTAAGAGCTTACACAACGTTTACATTTGACAGTATGTACTGGCAAAGCAGTAAGAAAATTCATATTACTTGCCAAAAACACTTATAACTGTCTTCGTGACGTAGGCGTGCAGACAGTTCACTTTTAAAAAAATATTAAACGTGAATGCTGCTGTGCCAGTTCCAGATTATCGTGTCTTATATGACCAAAATAAATTAAAAAAAAAGCATAAAACATTAATATTGTGTGAACATAGATAACACTTAACTAAAGCATATAAAATCAAAGCAGAATATATTTATTTTTTTTTTTTCTTTTGCGAACATGTCTTCATTCTATATGGTTCTGTGAATCTGATTACGTCTGCTATGTTTTGGCTGTTTATGATTTAATCCGCAACGATTATGTTTTGTTGATATAAATTTTAAGGCCAACCTTTACCGATTGCTGCTATAAGTTGATTTAATTGCGTGTGTTGGTACAAGTCCGAGAGCAAAACTTTGTAGACGGCGTACTCAAGATCTTCAAGGCATTCATTCCTACGCCAGGCGATTCCTTGTTTGTTGGTAGCGTAGTCAAAAATGTTTAGTGGTCAAAAAATTTAGCAAATTGATGAACATACGTACGTACATATCTACATATAAATTACAAAATGCAACATATGTAACCATACGATACCTACATATGCACAAATTTTTAGTAAAACCAAATATATATATTTAAGTAAGTACTTATATTTTTTTTTTTATTTTTTGATTTATCACCAATTGGTCACATCTTTAAGACATCCTCGAAGAAGAATGCGCGGCAATGTTAAAATAGTCAAAGACATTCGAAAACGAAACGAACGCCTCTCGAAAATCATGCACAAAGAAAGACAATGTCGCTCTTCTTGTCGCTCCCTCGATCGAAAGATTGCATAGACGTCAACGACTGCATGCATGACAACGTCGTCTACACACAGAAAATACCAATGTAAAAATAACATGGCAAAATGTTGATTGAGAATCATAGTAAATTTCTGCAAAAGTATGCCCTTTTTTTAAATTTCTCATTATTTCATATTAATTTTAAATGCAAAATATTAAAATAACTTTAACTCACGTTTATTTAATAGTATTCACTGTTAAAATAACATTGTTCAATATTGAAACCATAAAAACCTGTTTTACTGGTTTTGTATAGAAAAAAAACAACACCATAAAAAGAAAAACATACATTTTTTTATTTTCACGTTTAAAATATGTTGTAAAATGAATCAAATTCCCGTATTATTTTAGTTAAAATAATTTAGTTAAATAGTACATTAAGTTTTCAAAGTAGAATGATGACGAAAACGATATTGGGCCATTCTGCTGATGCTTCTGTTAACAAAGGGGAATAACAATAAGTGAAACATGTGTTACAGGGGTAAGTGTTTTGAATTATTCTTAAATAAATGTTGTCTCTGAAGCATCTTCTCACTGTTATATCACACTTAAACCAATTTGATTCTACAAGAAATTCACGTTGTTTCAACTTGAAATAACTTTCATTCAACGTGATTTGGATTGTTATTTCAATATAAATGACATTTGGCTTTAACTTTGCTGCAATGTTAAATTAACATGAATTAAAGTTATTTTAAAAGAAAAAATTTTGTTCGCAAGTTATTGTAAAATCATGTTAAATTTACATGAAGTAACTATGAAGCAAAATCGACGATTTTAACTTGATTTCTTTCTGTGTGTATTTTGTAGTCTAGGGCAAAACTTTTTATAACTTCAGACAATTTTTCCATGTCCTTTTTTGGTAAAGTTGCAATTTTCATTATTTTACAATGTTATATAGGTACTTGAATTTTAAGCTTAATCATTAAATTGACAGTGATATATAAACTGCATGTAATCCATTCTCCATTTTCGGTTTACAGGTTAATGCTACTGGGTATTTAAACCAACAATTAAAAAAAAAGAATGTGAGAATTTTAAGCAAGCCTACAAGTGATTAAAAAGCAATCAAGTACTGCAGAAAAAGACTTTGACTTTCATATTGTCGCCTATAACTTTTTTCAAGACAACGGCGCTCATACTGTCGTAAATGACGATTTGCTCTAAAGTTTTTAGATGAAATAGATAGGATATCTAAACGATAGGGGAGAAGTCATGCATACATCAATGACGACGATGTCATCAACGGATATCTGGCCAACTGATTCGCTTACTCTCTTATTTTTATCCCACTGACCATTTTACTGAGTACCAGGGTTGAGCTAGATTAAAAATTTTATGTACCTATTTGTTTATTGTACCAAAACACATTTTAATACCTACATAAAATTAAAATTTTTAAATAAGTTTTATTTCCGCTATAAGCTAAATTATAGCCAAACAAGATTTTTTAAATCTAAATCGTTTCTAAAGATAAACAGCTTAAAGGCCTGTTGATTTCAAATATTTAATACCAAATGATTTAAGCCATATGACGCAGTTTATATCCAAACCCCGACTCTCTAAAGCACAGAAAACTTTTGCTCTGTTTGGACGGAATGGGTGTTCCATTCATTGTACTTTTCAAAATAAAATGGTATCAAAAAATTTACTATGCAAGCTTTGCCAACCCTGCAGTGTGCACAATGATGACGACTACCACAAAAATCCTACTAAATATTTTCTTGCTGTTCGCTTTATTCAACAAGATATTTATTTTGCTTTATTATTGAAAAACCCTACAATCTCTAATAGAACTTATGGATGGCTGCCAGCTACAATTAATGGTTTAACTTTATGACAATGTCGGATTGAATGATCTAAGCATGATTTCAGTATTTCTTAAATAGGTAGGTACCTACTTCACAGATTTTAAAATTACATATGTATTTACAAGTCCATATGTACCTATTTAAAAATTGCAAATAAGCTTGAAATTTGATTGTGCCTACATGTTTTCGCATTTAGACATAACTTATTTATATTTACTTATGTACACAAGTAAAATTTTCAAGTATAACACCACCTTTGTTTTTTTGTATCTTACAAAACTGTTTGTGAGTGAGATAGGTTTTGAACGTGCTAAAGCAGCGATACGTGTATACTCGTACCATAGATAAACACCACTCGCACTACGAGTATAAAATATTTATTTAAAATTAGCGGTGCCAGATCGTTTTATTAAAAAATCGGCATAAATATTTTAACAAAACCCGGCATTTTCGGCACTTTAATTTAAAAAAACCGGCAAATAAAAAAAATAATAGGTATAAATCATACTTTTTAAAATAAAACAGAATAATTCAGCATTACCTAATGTGCATAGCATATAAAATAACATAAAAATCAATATTTTATTTTCCAGGGAACATCGAAATGTTGCTTTATTAAGGTTGAATGGGCTAAAAATTCCTTTCACATTTGCGGAAGAATGTTAAAGTACCATAATTTGCTGAAAATGCAACAGTAGAATTCTCCCATTTTAAATATTAGTTTTTCAACAAACAATTTGTAAATACCATTCAAAATTTTTTTTCCAGAATTGCATTTAATTTTTTGTATTTATACAATTTAAAAAAAAACTATTTTCTTTCCAAATTAACTTCTAATTTGCCGATTTTTAAAAATTTTGTTGGTTGTGACAAAAATTCTTTTAGCCTCCAGGACTGGTGAAATTTTCTTCACCTCAGAAGTGGCGGTACTGTAGTTACAATAGTATTTCGCTGCCATTTCATACAAGCCCAGAATAAGAAATTTGAATTGAATTGTCTAAGTTTTAACAATTATTTCTTTTTTAAGCTTCTTCATAGGTAGTTGAATATTTTTTAAATAAAAATTTACTAACCCAACTCACACATAATAAGCACTACATATAATATTGAATAAATCCTAACCCTTTTTTCTTATGTAGAAATCTAAAATAATAACCGTTGTCTCTTTTAATGTCATTAGTATTCTAGTGTTGTCCAAAATTAATAAGTTATTCTAAAACAAACAAGAAGTTCACGGCACTGATAATTCAGAGGCAAAAAATCGACAAAATTCTGAAAAATGGGAAAATATGGCAGGCCTATTTATAATACAATACACAAACTTGCACAAACTCAGAAACAACAAATAAAATTGAAATGCATGAAGAGTGTCGTAATAACAAAATGTAGACAATAACGTCGACAATGGACAGTGATTTAAGAGACAAAAAATTTTATTAAAAATTGGTTTTGTTTGCGAGCAAACGAACACCCAACAAACACGAAGTCAAACCTTTGATATGAAATAAATTTATCATTTGACATCAAACACAATTTTCAAACCTTTTTCAATTGTTTGATTTTAACATTTGAATTCAAATTGATAATGATTTGAATATTAACATTTGACATACAATGTTTTATCAATTTTATGTCAAATTGTTATCAAATGTTATTCTCAAATCAAAAAATAACTTGGCAGCACTGAAGCCAAAAATAAATGTAAACACTAAAAAATGGCGATTGAAGTTAAATGTGTTACACAATTAAAGAAAAGTTACGTGAAGTGAATCGCCTTTAACAAAAACCTTGATTTCTTGTTAACAATATATCGTCGGCTTAGAGTGTAAACCTGCTTACTCCCTTTTAACAAATTTTACAGGAGAGACAAACCACTTTTTATTTTTCCTATTTGATGCTTGAGAGGAAAACCAAAAATATTGTTGATTCGTAGTGGTTTACTTTCTAAGCCGATAATATGTTATTTGTGAGTAAAAAAATAATTACAAACTAAAAGAATGTGAATAAAAATTAAACCGGAAAGTGAAGATAATATAAGTTCGTATAACAAATCGCGGAGCTACGTCATGACAATCTAATTTGATGAATTAGAGGACGGAAAGAACACAATATAATTTGTTAGCTATGGTGCCGAAGTTTTATCTCACAGTTTATTTAAATAATGAATTTATGTATATTAAAAAAAATTTTGTTATTTACGTTTCACATTGCATTAAAATCCCCATTTGTAAATCATTTGAGAATAACGTTTGAAAGCAAGTTGAAAATAAATGCATTTCTCAATTTGATTTTGATTTTCAAATCATTTTCAAACGTTTGTCGTAGGTTTGATTTCAAATTGAAAGTGATTTGAAATCAAACCTCTGTGTATGTTTACATCACTGATTGGCAACCTATTCTATTACATTTGTGTTGTTAATTTTGTTAAACTGAAACGTACGTTATAAAAGAGAATAAAAGATAAAACAAATTGCGCGGCGCCCTGAATTTGCCTTTCGCTGGTTTGCATGAAAGAAACAAATAATGGATTTCTATTTTAAACAATTTATAATCAATAAGATACTATACACTTTTACACTTTTTTCGTCCAATACTCCTCGTACATATTATGACCATTTTCTGCAGAAACTATTTTCAATTTTATTTAGGTACAATGAAGTTTTTGTTTTGCAGCAATTAAGTATTTTTTATTTTTTTACTAAGAAAATGTATTGCGTTTTGTTACGTTATGGACCTGTTTGTTGACCTGTTGTGCTTACTATGGTATTATTTTAAATTATTATAACAGGAACATAGAAAGAATAACTGGAACTAAAGTCGATAACTTACATGCGTATTTAAACTTTTTTCCTTTAGTTTTTCTTAAACTCAAAATTCGAGGTGTGTATTTTTGGTCTTTGTAAGTTTAAAATGTCATTAAGGCACACGTCTACTCCATGTTATTATGTCGCTTTGCTCCTATTCAATAAGTTGCGCTGTATAAAAATATATATGTATGTAAGTACATACAGAGGAATTTCTCATGTAAATAAAAAATTAAATAAAAAGATTTATTAAGATTTTTGTATGACGTGCTAAATTCCCAATTTTTCATATTTGATTTATTTTCACAAATGGAGTTAGGCCCCACCAGCTAAAAATATATATAAACAAATATATGTATACATATGTAAATATAAACATAAGAAAGTGGCCAAAAACAAAGAAAAACAAAATTTTTACAGCTAAAATTTTTTGAGTCAAAATTTATTAGAATCTTTAAACAAAAAATTTAAGTTTAAAATAAAGCAAAAAAAACATGTTATAAAGTGCGAAATATAATGAAAAATTCTAAATGAAAATTTTGCAGGTAAATCAACAAAAAGTGAAATGATAAATTTAAGTAAATTAAACCAACGCTCACGTGTGCTTATTGTGCAATGTTATCACCACATAGCAAAATATTTTTTTTCGCGCAATATACATATGTATGTATGTAAACTTAGCACTTGCTCAACAATACTGTATTAACTCGAAATTTTCATTAGAGGCAAGACAATTTTTATTTAGTTTTATTAACATATGAAAAATAATTTTTGAGCCAACAGTTTCATTACCAAAAATTGTACAAAATAGCACGATATTTTAACAGCGTTTAGATATGAATTTTACGTGTCGATTTTTTTTTTTTTTTTTTTTGTACAAAAGTGAATAATAAAAATTTTGAATTAATACACTATTGTTGAACAAGTGCGATATGTATGTATATGGGCAAATCCCAGGAACAGTCCACCAACCAAAAAATTTTTTAATGGAATAGAAGACTAGATGTATAATTTCATTTTTATATTAAAAAAATTTGTATTTCAATGATCATTAATGCAATAATTTTTACCAAATCCTACCCCACTGCCGATTTCTTATGTTATTCGTGAATTTAGCATTATTTTAGGTGATTTTTGTGCTTAAAATAGCACTTACAGCAGACTTATCAAAATATAAATTTCCTTAAAAAACAAGTTGATATTCATTAGTTAAGAAATTAGTTTAAGAAATGCAATTCATAAAAATATAATTTGTTTTGTTAAAATAAAATATAATAATGAAATACTACTGAAAAAACTGTAGCGTGCATCACAAAGGGTTCACGGCTTTTGTCAAAAAATCACAACATTTTTTGTATACCTTATCATGACAAGTTCGCTAAAAATTAGGAAAACGCACTTCAACCTTTAAGGTTACTGCCACTTTTTGTAGCGTGCGTCACAAATATTTGTGATCAATTATTTCGCAACAAATACTTGCTAAGAAATTATGATATATGCCATTCGTAAGTAGGTACATGGGTACGTTCGTAAATGCATCACTGCGCTGCATCAGAGAAGCAAACTTATTTTAATGGCGATAAAAGAATAATAATAACTTATATTATTGTGTAACTATTATTTTTGTGGAGTACTTCACAATTTTTCGGTCCACATTTACTTCACAGATAAATATATTACCACTTGAAATCACTGATGCAGCGCAGTGATGCATTTACGAACGCACCCTATAAGTTGAAGCTATCTTCTTTGAAAGACCAAAAAAGGTTTATATTTCAATCAGAAAACGCATGCGAATGTCACGTTCGTCACGCAGGATTTGCCCATATGTAGGTACATACCTATATGAATGTTCGTATTAAAAAATGTTCACAATAAAGTCAATAGATTTCATACCGATAAAACTGTTAAGAGCGTTTAAAGTTAAAATTATTTTTCAGGTGACTGTTTTACTACAGTAAAATCAAATTAGTATCAAAAGTTTTAACCATGGTACAATTAATAAGGTGACCGCAGTTGCCCAGCTTAATAATGTTTACGAACCTTATAGGTATTACGTCACAATTGGTTTAAAATTTTGTTTGTTTACAAATAAGAGAATTTATTGTTGCTAAAAATAGGTACACCATTTTTGACAGGTTTGAGAGGTTTTTCTACCAACAAAAAAAAGGGTTGCCTTATAAATCTTTCTTTCTTTCCTTTTGATGTCAGATACTATTGATTGCAAAAATTCGCATTTTTGTGTGTTGGGCCCACTGTGCAGTGCCACACATTCTACAGAGTAGAAATTGCTGGCTGACTGGTAGATTTGAATGGTTGGATTGTTGTTTCTGTTATTCAAGATAAAGAAGGCAAATAAAGCAAAACGCAAAACGAACTGAAATAATATAAAAGTAAACAACAAAAACAACAACAGATAGGTATTGTCCCAAAACAGAAGAGAAGTCGTGTACACATAAGGCATGTAAAGTTATATATATATATATATATATATATATATATATATATATATATATATATATATATATATATATACATATATACTTATTATATATGTATGTAATAGGTATATAGATACGTTATTTACTTCACTGTGCAGATGTGTTGTACCTAAGTACGTGGAATTAAATATTTGTGATAAATATAGAAAAAAATACTTACAGCTCTGCATATGCGACATTATATACTTAATAAAATCAATCCATTTCTTTATGTACAGACATATGCATGTAGGTATATATGCATGCACTCGTATTGTGGCGTATGCGAATTTCACTCATGATGTTTCACTCATTTTTAAATTCAGTTCTACTCATAGGTAGGTATTTTTTGTAGGTACATAATTTATTTTGGTTTCTTTTTTATTTTTGTTTTTGTTCCTTTCTTTATTATTTTAATGAGGGTTTGTTTTATTTTGCTTGTTTTCTTTTGAGTAGGCGCGGTAAGAGTTTGAGTAAAATAATATACCCACAAGCATAAATTAATATTGAAATTAACCTTTTTTTTAATTCTGGCACAATCAATTCTTCATAGGTATTTTTTAAACAAAAAAATCATCATTAAACAGAAGAAGTGTTTATTTGTCGGTCAATGTACGAGTGGCTGCCACTTACTGAATATAATTTGTGTGGCTTCTTCTTTTTCTTCGTTTTTTGTTTTAATATGTGTGTGTATTTTATAGCATAAACAATAAAAATCATGCCGCCTGAATTCATGAGAGAGATTACATTTTTTATTGCGGTACTTTATTTTTTATTTGTCTCTCTTTACTAAAAGAAAAAATTAATTAAAATGGGTGGCACTTTTGGGACTGAAGAAAGCAAAAACAACAGGAAATGTTATTGGAATCGTATAACGGTGCATAAACCAAAGCATATTTGCATTTTTAACAACAAAAAAACCTTGAAATAGGTACCTACATAAGTTCACGGATAAATGCGTTCATGAAAAATGCCTCAAACCAAACTCTATTAAGAACAGGGCTGCGAAATTTAACGATTTATCGTCATTTTGACGATTTTTTGTACCGAAATTAGCAAAGTGCCGATTTGCTGATTTTTTTCTAAAAAGTGACAATTTTCAGTCTCCAAAGTCTGAATAAAACATTACATTTCCTGAGAATTTCATTTTTTAATCTTGTAATGTTGAAAGGCGGGACGTTTTCTTTCGCTTAGCTTTTACGCTGATATGCCATACCAAAGCAAGAGCGTCAACTTTGTGTCACGCACAGTAGTAATAGCTTTCTTGTTTAATAAAACTCACAAAATATAAATAAAAATAGAGATAAAAACGCTAGATTGACCAAAAATAGCTAAATTGCCATCAAGGTACATATATTTACACAAGGTAAACTCGTTGGCCCATATGTTTGTCAGCTGATTACCTACCCCTAGTTGGAACCCAAACGTCAAATTTTGTGTATATGAGCCAAAATTTATACATGTGTGCGTTAAATTGTTTTTGTTTTATATGAAGACAATTTTGACAACTCGGTTCCTTTTATAGAGCAGAATGTCTACACTCCCAAATGAGTCTACCTTGTGTAAATATACCTTGATTGCCATTATTAATTAACAATAGCGGCAAACTTCACTACTAAACAAACTGTCAAAACCTAGAAAACGCGTGCCGCTTTTGTTTAGATACGGCTGTAATATGCAAGTCTTAAGAAAATCTTTGATTACAATTTTTTGTTGCCATTATGTTGTGTGTAAATTTAAGACTTTAAAGTCTTTTACTGTAAATATTTTGACGATGTTGCAAAAAAGGAGCGATATGTGCTATTTATTTACTGAAGATAAGGTCAAAAAACTACGCAATTGCGTCAATATATTAGAAATAATCGTTTTATTCAATTTAATTTAGTATTAAAATGGTTCGACTAAAAATAACACTCGAAGATATTTGACCAGTTCATAAAGTGTTTTTAAGTGCTTAGTACCTACTAAGGTACTATTTTAGTCTAAATAAAAATTAGTGTAAAGTTTAAAATTAAATGACAAAAATATACCTACATACGTTCAGCATTAAGTCGATGTAACTAGCATATACAAAATATTATTAGTTCACATAGGTACCTAGGTATAGTTCATCGGGTTCGCTCTTATTAAAATAAACATTCGTTATTTTTTAACTAGGTCAACGTTTGAAGACTTTACGATCAATAAAGTTTGGTATATACCTGCCTACCTAATATTGTTGCTGTAGCTGCGAGACCTGAAGAACAGAGGTCAAATTACGCCGTTCGATATCGATCGAAATTACAATGCAATTTAAATGGAAATTTCGCTCGATATCGAATGCCGTAATGGCCCCCAGGTGTTGCTGAGTTGACATTCCTTGGTCCCGGTTCGTTGAACTCCGGTGCATACAACCGATTGTCGTGGGAATCCGCTGTCATTTCTTAGTGTTCTTGTTAAAAATTTAAAATGCACATCATGAAAGAAAAGAACCGATTAATTTTTATTTTGTAATTGCAACAGATTGACTCAAGAGCAATTATTTTGTTGCTAACGGGGTAGTATTCAAATTTATGCCAAATTTTTTTTTTTTTTTTTTTTGGGAAAACTTAAGAAATATGCCCTGTTCATGAAATATAATATGAAAAATAAAATTACATTTTTAAAAAAGTCAAAGAAATAGGATAGCAAATACCTACATCCAATATGTCAATTGCCTACACCCAGAGAAAAAAAAACATGTTTAAATATGGGCACCTCCAACAAAACTATTTTTAAAGAACATTTTTAACATATTATATTTAATTTAACTATATTATTGTTACTGCAACCATATTATGGTTAAATTAGTCCTCCATCAAGAATCCACAACCATATTACGGTTGCCTCCGAACACGTTATGGTTAATAATAACTTAAATATGTTTAACACTTATAATAGTATAGTATAAATTAACACTTATAATAATAGTTAAAAACAAATAATGTATTGTCATATTTAACGATAGCTGATGCTAAGTTAAAATGGCGTGCTTTCCGCCCTCACGTTTGAAAAAGACGAAATACGAAATTTCTCTTAATTTTTTTTTTTTGGAAAACCCCCTTTTTTGGATGGGGATTTTTGGAGATCATATATTTTTCATAATGCCATTTCGAGAATGGGACCGATCTGGTCATGATGTGGGGTACAAATGTAAGTATTTTTTGGTCGAAATATTTCGAAACCTGCTTTTTGTACCAACGACTAACCAAATTTCGCAACAGAATATAAGCAGGTATTATGTACCTATGCCTTATAAGAAGCTCGTCTTAGAATAAATACCACTTTAAAATAATTTGGTTTGCTGCGCCAAATTTATTTAGACCCTTCTTCACAACTTACCGATAGCTTAAAGTAGACTTTCCATTTCTTACTTTAACCGATAAAGTAAATTTAGGTTCATCCTACCAGGTAATACAAACAAAATGTACAAAAAAATTTCATTGGGTGATAGGTATATCAGACTCTAAAGTTTTGAAATGTAAAAAATTGATAGGTATGTATATAATTTGGTTTCTTGTGCGTTTTTTACGTTACTTTTTTATATACATACATACATGTGTATGTAGATATTTAAAACTTGAAATACCTACAAGATAAGGTTTAAAACAAAACTGGAAGCCCTGCAGCAATTGTAAAACAAACTTGTATTTTTTTCTCTTTCCAGTTTTAAGGCTCAGTTATCCGGGAGTAACAGTAGCGTTGAAGTAAGAAGTTACGTCCCAATCTGTAAGAAATCGATTGGGCTTACTTTTTTACTGTAAGGTTGTTACTCCCGGCTAACTGAGCTAGTTTTATTCGCATTCTTATGACCACCTCAAATTCAAGCAATACGACAACTTTAAGAGCGCTGTCATTTCGAATGGATTTTTAATACCTATTCGAGAAGAGAACATTGACACAGCAGAAAACTGTCAACTGTGCTCCTCTAGCCCAATACCATAAATTTATTATAAAAGAACTACAAGGAAGTACGACTATAACACTGCTATGATAATTCTTCGATATATCTTGATGGCTTCTCTGTGATACACCTACTGTTGCCACCCATTTATTGTTAATTTGTCTCCTTTAGGAACCAGGTATTGACCTAAAACCTGATTTTAAAATCATGTATGAGATACAAGGTCTACCAGTACATCCCTTGCGCCAAGGTCATCATCAAAAGGGGTTATATCCTTAAATTAAATCCCAAGTTTGAGTCCAAGAACAAAGATTTTATGAACTTAGTTATCTTAAATATCAAAATTCCATACAAAATTTACAGTCAGCATAGGGCTTCGTACAGACGATGGTCAGATCTTACAATGTTGCCATTTTTCTGACAATGGTGCCATTGTCAGATGCATTCATTTTACACATCTTCCAAATGAAAATGAGCTTAAAATGTTCACACAGTTGTAAGACATTTTTAGGCAATTTTTATGACAACATTGTAAGTCTGACCACCGTCTATACGAACTCTCTAAACATACATATTTGGTTGGACAGTTTCATTAAGCGAATAAGTACCTATTACGAGCTGGTCGGTTGACCGCACCTTATTTATAAATTCGCCTTGGCCCGACACTAAAATATATCACAACTGCCGAAAATGTTTAGCAGAACTTTTTTCTGAATCTTTTGGCCTAATAATTTTTATTATTAATATTGCCAGGGTAGGTACCTATTACATACATTAGGAGCCTGTTATTAGGTCATCGATAGACCTTCGTATAGTAAGGCAAAAACTTCCAGAATCCGCTCCTTTGTAGTACCTATGTACTTCACCTGTATTGAATCTGAGTATTTAATGATACTTCACCAGTTATACGTCCGAGTTTTCAACAGTATACCTACCACCAAGTCACATCGAGTTACTAGTTTTCCTCCAGAGAAACAAAATAAAAACATGGTTAACTGAACAATCTGCAACTCGTAACAGTTACCAATACGACACCAAGCCATTAGTCAATATGAAAATGAAACACAAAAAGCACGAGAAGCAGATAAACAAGGTCGGCTTGATTGCCCTTTAAAATTAATGACAATGATGCACGAGCTGCTTCCCCGCCCAGAGTAATTTTAGGAATATGGTAAAATCATTAACACTGCGGCCACACGGTCAAGTTGTTCTTGATAGTCTTTTACATATACCTACTGCTTGTCAACATTTACATAAATTGAAAGCTGTGACATAGGCTGCATTCAATTTTAGAGCAATTTACTTTCAAGATGTCATCAAGAAAACAATTTATAAAGATAAACGAAAAATTTGCTCACTAACCTTGAAATCAGCTGTTTTCTTGAACGTAAATTGAAACACTCACTGGCAAGAGAATTTTAAAGGCAAGTTCGTATCAAGTTTTAAAAGTATGAGTGTATTGGTAAAAAAGTGTGAGTGTATTAAAACTTGATAGGCAAAACTTGATCGTGTAACCCTGAAGTAAAAAAAATTAAATGCTGTCAAAGCACAGACAGTTTTTTCTAACCAATATGGCTAAAATAAACGCAAAGTTTTTGCACAAGCTTGTCAGCCAATATGCCTACCATAGTACATATACAAATGCCGACGGGAAAAGTTGTTTCAAACGGGAAATTGAAAATAAAAAAAATCGCTTACTTATTTTTTAACAAAATTAAAAAGGAAATCATCCTTTAAAGTTTATTTAAATGCCTACATGTAGGTATGTATGTACCTATGCAAGTAGGAATTTTGAAAAATTGTATTAATTAAAAATTTGTATTTGTGCATGTAGCTAATAATTTCAACTCAGTAAGTAGGTACCTACCTACCAAATATAACTACATAACTAGATAGTTTGTTGTTTGTATACAAATGCACGAACACACTTCGGCTTTTGCTTTAATCCGATTTGTTAATTTTATAAAACAGCCCATAAAGTGCTGAATCGAGCGTTAAAGAAGGGGAGGAGTTAATGTTTTCTCTGTTCTCTTAATTTTTTGTTTCTTTTCTCCGCAAAGGCGAAGAGAAATTTTTTTAAAAGCTAATAAGAGAGAAAAAGAAAATAAAGCGAATTTGTATTTTATAAATTTCCTCAGTGATGATAAATTTAGTTTGGTTTTTTTTTTTAAATTGTACTTTTACACTCAATACCAACATTAAAAAGAACCGAATCTCCACATAAAGAGTACTTTTAAGAAAATAGCAACAAACAGGGGTGTGATGGAAATTGAAAACGTAAATGCAAGTATTTCGAAGTGGTTTTTAATACACTTTTAATCTAATTTTTATAATTTTTGTTAAAGAAATTCTGTTTAATAGAGAAATATTTGTATAAAATTTGTCATAAAATTCTTGTATTACAAAAATCTTATTAAAAAACGACTTTTAAAATTCTTCCGTTTTACATTTTCGATTTTCAGCGCACCCCTGAAAGTTTCAAAGCAGCAGCATTTAGCCATACCTTCTAAATAGGACTTAAGGCTGAGTAACATACATAGAATTCTTTGTAAAGGTTTTCTAATACGCTTTGTCCCATAATGTACGTCTCTGTAAACGCAAAGTACTAAAGGCTCAGTTAGCAAGGAGTAATATTAACAGTAACCTTACCGTAAAAAAGTAAGACCAATCTATTTCTTACAGATTGAGACGTAACATCTTACTGCTAACTGTAATCGTTCTAATTGCTTTACATACAACAAAATGAATCAGCTGATTTTCAACGTTACTGTTACTCCCGGCTAACTGAGCCTTTAAGTTTGGTGTTTTATTTTCTACAAAAATTTCACATTTTATTTAAAACAAATGCAATTTGGTGCTCGTTTCTTAAAAGTGCTTTACTCTCTAAAGGGGCAGCGTGTTACTTACTTTACGCCCCGTATAAATGGAGAGTGTTGGTAATGCCTTATAAAAAGATAGCTTCCCCTGCATAATAGGACCAGTCCAAACACGCGTGTAAAGAGTAGTCCACAAGGGACCAGGACTAGTCCAAAAGTAACCCAAACGTATGGAAAAAACCTGGTCTATTTAACATTACGATATCCTAGGATATGACCATATAATCCACCTTTGGACCACTAAGGAGTAGTTTTAAAACTACTCCATGGTATACACAAGAGGATTAGTTTTGAAGTCGTTTTAAAACGAAAGCACGTCGTTAAAAAACGAAGACATGTCGTCGCACTACAAACACTTTTTAACAATGATATGGTCCATGCTTGCATTACATCGGACCAGTCCATGTAGTAGTCCATTCTATCAAAATGGATCAGGTGGTCAATTTTATTTGCAGGGTCTGTTTATATATAGGGTTACCAGAAGAAGTTGGGAAAAAATCGTCTCTAATCAGGACAGTAAAAATGTTAAGTTTTAAAGTTATTTTTTCTATTATTTTATAGTAAAAAATTAAGAAAGCATTACATTGTTAATGGTAGGTTGTCAGTGATATAAAATTGTTTTTGAAAAAAAACGTCAAATCAAGAAATCGTGAAAACTTCGTGTTAATAAATCGGAAATCTGGCAAAGGTATTTTCTTGTTTACATATTTTATGAAAATCAAACTAAAGATATTGGAATTTCGTCAATCATTTTGTTAATTTATTTATTTTTATAATATCAATCTATTAACAAATTTGGGATTATGTATAGGTACCTATTTTTTTATATTTTGAAGAAAACGATTTTTGATTTATGTACAAAATTTTTTTTTTTATTGAAGAACAAACTTTTTGTCAGCTGTTACAAACAGGGCGATCCATTTTTTTTTTTTTTTTGTTTTGATTTAATTTTTTGTGTTGTGTGTCAGCAAAAAGAAAAAATAAATAAACCAAAATTAAACAAATTAAATTGTCTCGGTACTGATTAAATATCCGTTATTAAAGTATTAATGGTGTGCCCCTCCTTCGTTATTACGTTATGTGATGTCTATACGAGACAATTTTTGTCTTAATAAACGTCAAACTTCATATATATTACTTAAAAAAATCTAATACATATCTGTGGACTTTTGACAAAACGACTTCTCTCGAGATAAGATAATTTTCCAAGATTTTTATAATAAATATAACATTTTAATGCGCTTCTTTTGCTCAAATTCCCGTATTTCTCCGACCTTTAGAACGTAAGATATGCAATCGACTAATCGACCTCTTTCATATTTTTCCCAATTTCAGTTCGACAAAACGACTTCTTTCAGAGAATTGAAAATTAGCACAAAAAACTGATAACTGTCATTTGACAAAACAGCTTGTTTCAATTTAGCTCTACCACACTTTTACCAATTCCGTTTTGACAAAACAGCTTCTTTTGAAAGAAGTCGTTTTGTCAAAAGCAAAGTTTGAAAAACTTACCACTTGTTTGGAACAAATTGATTTTTTAAACAGTTTATTGCTAGCCTTCGCTGCGACAAAACGTCTTGTATCAATAGAGGTTCTTTTAAAAAACGAAAGTTTAAAAAAAGTGAAGTCTTATCTTAAGACAAGTGTTTTTCTAGAAACGAAAAAGGAAAAAAGAAGCTGTTTTTAAACAATAAATTTAAATTCGTGAAAATGGACCGAGGTAAAAAAATTGTGACTATGGGCAAAAATGTGAGAAAAAGTCCCGTAAATATTCCTTTGTTTGCGGCCAAAAAACATAAAATAGAACAATCGGCTGAAGGACATGTTGCTAACGATGGACAGAATCCCTGTGATACAATAACATCTTTTAATATCGGTATTAGTGGTGATATGTTAACACAACTGGATCAGCTACAAACCGGATCAAGTAACGAGGCTAAGAACTTGGAAAATGAGGAAAATGATGAAGACATTTTTCACGAAACCGATTTCGATGATTCTGATTACATTCCCTCAGAGGATCCGCTTGTGGATACAACGTCGGAGAGCGTAAGAGATATGGCTGCTATATTAGAATCTAATCTTACCGAGTCAGACTTGCCACAATCTAGCAAAGAACAACTTGTTGATATGCTTACAACTTCAAAAAGCTTGAATAGATTAAACAAAAATTTGGGAAAAAGTGGGACCCCGAAAAGGCTTAATAAATAATGGTCTACCAGAAAATTGGTTTCTCGGTAAGTCCAAATCAGGATGAATCATAAGTGATACGTTTTTTAGTACTTCGCAAATGGAGTTCACAGTTGGCTTAATAAACATAATGCACAAAGACCCATTTTTTTGTTTGTTGATGGTCCTACATTGCCTATGACTTTAAAGCTAAGCCAGTTTTGTGACGATAACTTCTGTCACACACAACGCATATATTTAAACTTCGATGTTAGCGTATTTAAGCCATTGAAAGTTGAATTTAAGAAACCCGTTAGAGAATGTCAAATGAAACAGGAAAATAAAAACAAAGTAATAGCAAATTCAATCTTTTGCCGCTTCTTAACACAGCTCTAACCAAAATAAGCCTCGAAGATACCAATAAAAATGGACTGCAAAAGTCTGGAGTGTATCCTTTTAATCCAGACAATGTCGACTTCGGCAAGTTTGTCCAAAATCAACTAATATGCGCGATCGTGGAATAGATTAAAATTTAAGTCATTGAAGAGATCAACAATTTATTTTTTTTTTTTTTTTGATTTTGCTTAAACACTAAAAAATTTTTGGCTAACTATCTAGAGTTATATTGCCAGGGTATCACACGGTTTGTTGGAGCCTCATCCACAAGTCCTCGATCGACCTAGACCTTCGTATAGGAAGGCGTAGAGCTTCCAGAATAAGCTCCAGAGTATATCTTGTCTCCACAGTAAAACGTCTGAGTTATTTCCTTGGTACTCCACCAGTAAAACGTCTGAGTTATATTGGTTCTCCACCAGTCACATGAGTTATTAATGGTTCTCCACCAGACAAAACCTCAAATTGAGGTTAAAAGCGATTGCATATAGTTAATGCAGATACCGCAAAAACTGTAACTCGGTACTGTTATACGACGCCGAAACACTAACCAATGCGGGGTGACAACGCAAAACGCAACAAAAGCAGACAAACAAAAACGACCTGTTTGCCCTAAAAAGCGCGAGCTGCTTCTCCACTCAGAGCAGTTTTACTAGTGTGATCAACAATTTAAAAAATATAGAAATGACCAAACCAGTGATGGAAAATTGAGTACTATGGTCAGGGCTGCCATATTTGACGATTTATCGTCATTTTGACGATTTTTTGTTCCGAAATTAGCAAGTGCCGATTTGCTAAGTTTTTTTCTAAAAAGTTACAATTTTTTTCAGTCTCCAAATTCTGAATAAAACCCTACATTTTCTGACACGTTCGTTTTTTTAAATCTGGAATGTTTAACAGCCATACCGTACAAGAGCTTAAGGCGGAAATTATAAAAAAATAGATGTAAAACGCTAGATTAACCAAAAAATAGATAAATTTGCCATTATTAATTAACAATAGCGGCAAACTTAACTATTAAACGAGCTGTCAAAATCGGGTTATCCAATTACAAAGCGATGAGGCCGCTAAATTCAAAAACTAGAAAACGCGTGCCGCTTTTGTTAAGGTACGGCTGTAATATGCAAGTCTAAAGAATATCTTTAAATGATTTTTTTTTTAGAGAACAAAAACAACAATGTTACACTTTGTTTATCTTTCGTCAAACCATCATCAAATGAACCTTTTACGACTCTCTGTATAAATCATATTTTCAACAATTATACGGCGAACATTTCACGGGTAGTAAGATAAGATCTACGTGAGTCTCATAGGATTCTTGACATGAAAGACTCCTTAGATAATCTTTACCCACTTCTTAAACGATTGAGGAAGCTCCTTTCGCTGTGCTATGAAAGAATCTCGGTCGTGTTACAGTTTTCCCGTGTGAGGAATCTTCTCTTCATGAGACTCCCTGCTAGCTGGTTATGAAGTAGTCAGTTTTTGTTTGAATGTTTTTTTTACAAAAATCGAACAAAAATTGTTTAAAAAAACTAAATTTTAAGTTGTCCGATTTTTTTGACGATTTTTCGAACCGTAAAAGACGATTTTTTTTTGTTTTTTCTCAGGAAATTGACGATTTCTTTCAGTACTTTTTCATTGCAAAAATTCCACTGTACCCCCACGTCAGTTTTAGTACTCTCCTCTTGTTATGCTTCTTTTTTGAGCAATTTAGCGTTCCATTTTTTCTAAGATTGACAACATTGCCTACACAAAATTTATTGTTCTTTTTTTCGTTCATGTTTTTTGATGTAAAAATGTTGATCTGCTTTTTTAGGTATCTGCAAAATCGTTTTACTTAAAACTTTTGCGACACACTTAGAACATTGTCATTGCCAAGACCATTAACATAGTCCTTTTGTTATTAAATTTATTTCCAAATGAGCAACACAAATTTAAAGCGATAAGTTTCTAAATTCGTGCGTTGGTGGATCTCCCTGAAATAAAACATTAAAAAAGGAAGATATTTCGTTTTTTTGGAAAATTGTAAGCCAAATTAAGAACAACAGTTGAGCGCACCTTTAAATTCAAAATTATACAAAAACGAAAAAAGAAATCGTTTGCAAATACAAAATCTTTCAAATTTCATTAAAACTAAAGATTTATTGACATCAAATGGTTATTGTTGTTACAATTAAAATATTACTAATGATCACATTAAGTAAACAAAGTGGCTAATAGCCTTATGGCTATTTTCTCAATGTATCGGCAAACTCTCTGTTACTTAATGTCAACATAAATTTATTGGACCGATAAACTGTCCGTTAACGATTTTGGGTTTCTCAATATACCGACAAAAAACATTGTTTTCAGTTGGCAACGCCACTCAAAATACATAGATAGATCTATAGCTATATGGACACATAAGCTATAAGTTTTTCAAAAATAGGACCACAATTTCTGCCCCTCACAAACTTTTAACCCGACTTTAATGAGTTTTATAAACAAAGATAAATCCATATTTATATGGACATATAAGCATGATGTGTTTTTTAATACTGTGGTGTAGGGTATCATATGGTCGGGCTTGACCGACTATACTTTCTTACTTGTTTTTATTAAAATTAATTTGTTTTATAATTTAATTTATTTTTGTTTTAACTGTTTTTCAAAAAAAAAAAAACATGTTTAAAAAAGTACCAAAATATTTAAAAAAATACTCTTTTGCTTGGTGGTCAGTACCATCTCGATTTTTCAATCTTCCATTACTGGATCAAACTATTAAAATATTAGCAGATGTTACCATTTAATCATGAAAGTGTATTAGAAATGCAATCGACGCACGTAGAAACAACAACTTTGGCTATAGAACAGGATAATAATACTGCTAAAAATAATATTTCTTTAAAACCTGTGTCCTGCCCATCTAGTCCAAAATTAAGTTCTCTTTTAGAGATGAACCAAACGCTCTTAACGAACATCGACAGGCTTTGTGCTGAAGGAGGAAGGGGGCGGTGGTCAACGCATTATTTTAACCCGGTGTTGAGAGCACCGCGAGTCGGGTCTTAGGACGGTACTCACGTTAAAATCTTAAAAAACAAGAAGTAAAAATTTATTTCTTATGTCCCTTGGGTATTTACGAAGTACAGGTAAATATATTCTAAGCAATTTGTCCCATTGCTGGGTGTTTGCTATTTCTTGTTCTCAATTTTAAAATCGCACATTCTCGTTGCTTTCTATGACACCAACGTTTGGATATATGTACAAATATTTTCCTAAGCCCTCGACTTCTTCAAAGGTCTCATCAAAGCCAAAGGCCCCTCGTGCTTAATCTGCTCATGTATAAAGAGCCCATATAGCGTCAAAATCCTAGAGGTGAAGCAATCGAAAAAAGAAAACTCTAACGACAAAAGTGGAAAAATAAAATAACTCAAAAAAGATTTGTACATGAATTTTAATTTTTATAAATAATTTTTGTGCTGGCGGGTCCATGATTGTCCATGGATGAACTGTGATGAGGGTATCAAATATTCGGCCTTATCTTACTATACTTTTTTACTTGTTTTGTTCTTATCGAATAAAAAAGTTTCAGGAATTACTATGTTTTTATTTTATAGCGAAATTTTGGTTCAATTTATTCCAATATGGTACAATTTTGCTCTTTAGACGGTACAAATTAGGAATTTATAACATATCGACCCCTTTGCTCGAAATTATCGTATGTTAGTCTGTGTTCATACGGCTCTTGTCTTATTGACATGATTGCTACTTTATAGGCGAGAGGGACGAGGGGAAAAGAAACGAGTACACAGATGCATGTACTGTCTTTACGTTTTGCTTTTTCATTCGCTGTTTAATTTTGTTATTGTTTTCAATATCAAAAAAGCACATGTCGTCAAAATGACATGAATCATTTGAACGCCAATTCATGTTCATACAAGAAAAATTAAGAATCTTGTCAATAAGACATGAGCCGTTTGAACTCAGACTTACAAAAACCAAATTTTACAGGACAGCCATTTTTCTACTTTTCTCTGCATTCGCTTGCAATATCAAAATGAAAATATACATTCAATTTTTGGAGCAACGAAGTGGAGTTCGCCTACAATATTTTGTCAGGTGACGTCTCTTTAAATGTAGAAGGGGTCGATATCATTTTTAATAAAAACAATTGAATTCTTTAACGATCCAATTTAAAACTACGTTTTGTTCAAAAATAAACAACAAAAAAGATAAAATCATAAATTTTTGATATTTAAGCCTACGATACAAAAATCGTAAATGCCTAGTTGACGAGAGAAGAAGCTTTTTGACTTCTTGAAACGATCAAACGATAAAATTAAAGCATGTTTAAGGAAAATGTTCATAGAAAATTTGTTTTTTAAACTTTTTTAACATTGAAAATATTTTTTTAATGAATACAGACAATGATATTAAATAATATCCAAGGTACATTTACACAAGGTGGACTCGTTAGCGGATACACATCAACCCCAATTGACAAATTCGTATGTATGAGCCAAAATTTGTACATGTGTGCATTGAATTGTTTTTGTTTTTTATGGAGACAATTTTGACAAGCCGAGTATTTTTGAAGAGCAGCATGTCTACACTCCCAAATGAGTCTATCTTGTGTAAACATACCTTGATGATAACGAACTTCTCAAAGTTATTAAAAGTTTTCAATCTTAGTTCAGAGAATCCTGATATTCTGCTTAAAAAGTTTAAATAGGAAGAAAAGTGACAATGGTAATAAAAGCTTTAGTCCCTAAGCTGCGAAAAAATAGGTTTTTTTTTGGCGATATAATAGGGCTTGACCAAAGTTGTGGGAATCTACACCAGGGGCCATGTTATGGCATACAATATCCATCGAAATTTTGAAACAATTAAAGTAATTTTTTATTAAATCAAAATTTTAACCAAACTATTAATATAATTAATGTATGAAATAAAATTAAATTTATTTTGAATGTAAAAAAAACACATGAAGAAACAACGGACCAAAAAAAATATGTGTAAGTGGGTTTAGGCTCTAACTAGAACTTCATAATTATGGATGCGTACCTCTTGGCCGCCAAAAGGTATATATAAACAGCCATGAGAGGGATGAATTTTACCAGGTGTCAAACTGCCACTCCAGTGACCGCGTCCAATGTACAATGGTTCACCATCAGCGGTGCGACCACAAACAATAGCGCCGGGTGGTACAGAACCATTCGAATCGGGAACCCAACCGTAACCGTAGCCAGCCAAGAGCTCAAAGTCATGTTTACAATGTTCTTGACCGCCATGGGCGACATAGGCACAGCCCTTATTAGGCACAACCTTGGCAGGTAGCAAGTCACCATCATGGTAGGCCCGACCAACATAAATTGCATCACCATCTGAATCAGAGCCAGCAACAACTGTACCCGGCACAATATTGCAGCCAGAGGATGAAACCCAAGTTTCTGGTTGTACTAAAACTTCATAATGATCCAATTTGTGTTCACCGCCACCATATGGAATGTACAAACAGCCGTGAGAAGGATGAATTTTGCCAGGAGTTAAACTGCCAGCCCAATGGCCACGACCCACGTACAATGGTTCACCATCGCCAGTTTGTCCAACTTGTAAGGCATGAGGAGGTACATGGCCACCACTGCTGGGAATCCAAACTGAAAAGAAGAAAAAATCGTATATGAGAAAATGACATTAATTGTTGGCAAAACAATAGCAACAAAGGACTCACCGTAGTGGTGACCAGTTAAAATTTCCACATCATGTTTATTGATCTCCTCACCACCCCAAGCCACATAGGCCTGCTTTTTGTTTGGTACAACTTTCGCGGGCAACATGTCACCGTTGTGGTAAGCACGTCCAACGTAGATTGGATCGCCGTCTGAATCATGACCGGCATGTATGGCGAAGGGTGGCAAATCGCCATAAACATTTGTAGCAACCCAAGTGTGGTCTGTTGAAGAAATATGGCAAAAAAAAATTATTATGGGTTAAAATTATTTAATTTTATTTTTTAATTCTGTGGAGGTCCCAAATTAGAGCACTTTTGAAAAAACGCTAGTGCACTGGTGACTGTGGTTAAAAAGAAATACATTTTGATGTGTCGACAACGTTTAATATTGTTTACTTTTACATATATGTATTCAATAAAAAAACGCGCAAGTTATTTGCTTTTTATATTCCCCAACTTATTGAATAATATGAAGCAAATAGGCAATAAAAACAGTAATATATTACTCAATAATATTGCAAATGTAGGGGCCCCGTAACTCATGAATCAAATTCAACATTCTCAAAACTTAAAAAATAACAGTAACAATGTAATTTGGTTTTCTAAATTTTTTTAAACTTAATTTAATACGGTTATCTGTTATTTGCCAAGTGTCATAAAAATATTAAATTGAGTTAATTATGATTAAAAGAAAAAATATTTAATTTTTTAGGTTCAACATTTAAACAGCTCACAATTAATATTCATTTAAACAACTTTAAGACATTCGGTTTTAAAAAGGAATTAGTATCAATGACATTTTTATTTATTGTTATTCGATAAATGCAAAACAACAAACACACATTTCCACATGTGTTTTAATAGTATTTAGTACAAATGAGAGTGTGAAATATCCATACAATTAAATTTCTTATTGTGCAATTTTCTTCCATACATACAATACGTTATACAAATAAACTATAGAAAATTGTGTAAATATTTGCAGATACAAAAATGTACGATACAAACTTGCCTACAAACCAAAAAGGTTGGCAACCGATACTGTTATTAAACCGATACCGCTTAAATATGATTTAAAATTGATTTCCGGTATTGATACCGATAGCGAAATAACAAAAAGTTTAATACCGATAACGATACCAAAATTTTTTCCATTAGCGCAAGTGTTGAAATTTTAGAGTTGTTTCTTTCAGGGGGAAGGGGGGGGGGGGTTACACCATGATGGCTTTATCTCCCATTCAAAAGAGATATAAAGCCTCCTTTTTTTCATTCGAATGGGAGGCAAAGCCATCATGGCCTTAGGACACATTAGTAACAGTAGGAAATGGCTTTATCTCTCATTTCAGTTTTGAAGAACTTTTCCATTTTAAATTGATTAATAGTTTTCTTATTTTTATAATTAAGAGGTAATGATTTTCCCTTTTACTAAAGTTAAGTATTGAAATCTTGCTTTGTATACTAAAGTTTTTCTGCTTGGCGGCCTGCGGCCGCGCTTGTGGGTTTTTTTCTCCAGTAGGACTTCGCAAATATTTACATATGACCTTACCTCTCAAGGATTGGGAAATAAGGCCATTAAGGCAACCCCCCCCCCCCCCCCGCCCCTTTCTTTCTACTCTAGAAAATTTATATCTTTAAATTTTTACAATAGTAAAGAGAAAAATTGCTTTAATAATTGCCACCGTGCAAAAAATGTGTCGTCTCAGTCTTTAAGAGCCCTTCTATACTTTGTTTTGTTTGGCTTGGCTAATTAAATTGTTAATCCGGTAAATCTGTATCGCTAAAAACGTTTTAACCGGTTTACCTATACCTGGGTTGGGTAAAATATGGGCATTTCCATTCTGACGTGTCGTGATATTCGTACCACAAAATGTAAAAAAATTAAATGAAGAAGTCAAATTTGTAAAAAGGGTTTTTATATATATAAAGTTATGAAGTAGCACTTTACTCAGAAAAAAATTACAGCAATCGAAGGTAAGGATTTGCAGCAGATATAAGCAAAAAAGTGCGCTGGCGTGACGTTAACAAAACAGAAGTGGATTTTGACTTGCATTACAAAACTGAATAAGACTGCGAATTGAGCAAAACGTTTTGAATAAAACCTTTTTAGTAAGCTTTGGACTTATATAGATTTATTTTTCAAGCTATTAGAATTAAAAATATTTGCTCGTTTAAAGGCACATATCGGCATTTTGAGCGAAAAGTTTACTTCTTTTTAATGTAACGCCAGAATGCAAAAAAGGTTGTATTTTAGGACCATGTTGTTCAACCGTTATCCCTTTTGTTACTAAATGTAGAGCTACTTGCGCTTTACACCACAATATAAAAAAGTAAACTATACAAATACAATTTTTTTAGAAGAAATTTAAATAATTTCTGGCGTTACGTTACATAAAGTAGACTTTTCGCTGGAATTGCCCATATACAAATTACATTTGAAGGTAGTTTTACTCGACATGTAATTTGAGGTGTTTTAGTCAGATGTAAAACATGTTTGTATTTAATTGCACATGCTTGTCAAAATCGACAAATACAGAAGGTTTATAATTTTGGCTTTCACACGTTCGTTTTTGGTTTCATCTGGCATGACCTTAAAACACGTGTGTGCCTTTGTATAAAATGTTATACGCTTCAATTTGACAACGTTTCTACGTTGTACGCTACTACGTTCATACGGTGCAATTGTGTTCCTACGGTAATGTACAATATATCGTACTTGATCAATGCGAGGGTATTAAGTCGAAATTGAAAAAAATTTTAGTTGAAACAAAACAATTAACATTTTGCATTAAAGGCTTATGAAAAAAAATTTGTAAACCAACCGTGATTCATTACCAAACAGTGGACAAAATAGCACGACATCTTCAAAGTGGGCAGAAATGAATACTAGTTTTAATTGCGCACGACTCATGTTTGCCTTAAGGCTGGCATCACCGCGCCTAATTTTTTCGAAAAGGATGAAAATTGGACGTCCAAAATCCACTTCGCATAAATTTTTAGCCTTCACCGAAGCTAAAAGGTATAAAATAAATAAAGTGAACATTTTTAAGTAAATATATTTTTATGTTAAAAAAAATTTTTTCAGTCAGCTTTTTTTGCTATGAAATTAAAATCTCTCTAATGCCAAAAAGGTACAATATAAAAGGACTAGATTTTGATTTGGGTGAGACACCATGTTTTTATTTATTAAAAGCAAATGTATTTGGGAAAATTAATTTCGAAACCATATTTAAAATACAGAAGCATTGGTCCATAAAGGACTGTAATTGCTGATTTTTATTTATAGGTATTTTAAATACAAATAGAAGAATAGGCATTGGTTTTTCGAATAGAAGTATTTGAAATACTGCCCAACCCTGACCGATATCGATAAAATTTAAATACCGATACCGAAATAACAACTACCAAAACGAAAACAGCAGTTCGTATGGGTTGTCAGCCTTGCTACAAACATGCATACATAAATATCTAAAATGTCAGTATGTATGAAGGTAACTGTATCTGTTTATATCGATATAAAAGGCCTTACAATATAAAGACTTTTAAAAGCATTTGTTAAATGTCTTTAATGAATCATAATTTTTTGGAACGAAATACACAAAAAGGAATTTTGACACATAGCTGTAATATTTAAGGCCAAGAAATCGGCAAAATCATTTTTTATTCTTGAACAATAGTTTAGAAGGTTAAGGGTTTTCATAGAAATTAAATATAATGCCGGTGTTTTTCTTTAATAGTACAAAATAAGTTTTATCTCTAACGAAGTTCTACAAATAAAAGCAATAACAACAATTATCTTAAAATAGTACATTTTAATCAATACAATAAAAAGTTTAATCAGCAAAAATTATTGTTTTTGATGATACGAATTTCCAATGAAATTTCAATGTACCCAACAAATTAACGCTTATTTGACCAAAAATGGTGAACAGAATAATTTATTTATAGATTTTTTGTGTTTTTCTACGTAATTGATAAACAATTTGCATTTGATAAATTTTGAAATATTTTTGCAACAATTACGTAAAAAAGACTGGCGATTAAAAAAACCGCATAAGAAAAACTATAACAGGATAAAATTGCACGATCTCGGTGGCCTGCCTGTTCATTAAATCGATTCGTGCAGAATGTTCAATCTGGCATTAGTTGTGTGTCACGTAGCGCCGTCCTGTTGAAACCACATGTCGTTGACGTTTTTATTTGTTGATGTATTTATTTAATTCGGATCAAAAGTAGTTGGTCAGCATAGACCTCTAGTGCACGCCGTTGACAGCGATGGCCTGGCCAACATCAATTCACGTTTTGTCGAACACACTTTATCCGTTTATGATGATTTGGCAACATTAACTGAATAAATGACAACAAATTCGACAGAAGTTGTTTAATAAATATGACCGTTAACAACATTCAAAACTCGGAACTTCCTATTGGTAAACCGACCCTTAAGTAGAAACATGATATTTTTTAGAAATTTTGTTACATCGGAAAATTAATGCTTTTTGAAATTTTTTATTTGAATTTCTTATTATCTTGATAAGGTGATGATTAAGACGACGTATAGATTTATTTTTTATGCCCTGAGTTAAGGGCTTGAGAAACTCTTCGCATATACGTAAAAATTTTTCCAAATAAAGTTTTAAGTAATTGTTGCAAAAATATTTCAAAATTTATCAAATTCAAATAGTTTATCAATTATTTAGAAAAACACAAAATATCTAAAAATAAGTTATTTTGTTCACCATTTTACGTCAAATAAGCGATAATTTGTGGGGTACATTGAAATTTCATTGGAAATTCGTATCATCAATAACAAAAATTTTTGCTGATTAAACTTTTTATTGTATTGATTAAAATGTACTATTATAAGATAATTGTTGTTATTTCTTTTATTTGTAGAACTTCCTTAGAGATAAAAATTATTTTGTACTATTAAAAAAAACACCGGCACTAAATTTAATGTTTATGAAACTATTAATTTGTTTAAGTACATATAAAAAAGTATTTGACGATTGCGTGGCCTTAAATTTTACAGCGATGTGTCAAAATTCCTTTTGATATATTTCCTTTCTAAAAATTATGGTTCATTAAAGACATTTAACGAATGCTTTTAAAACTCTTTCTATTGTAAGGCCTTTTATATCGATATAAATAGATGCAATTACCTTCATGCATATACACATTCTAGATAATTATGACAATACATATGTATGTATGTATGTTTGTAGCAAGGCTGGCAACCCATACGAATTGATGTTTTCGTATTGGTTGTTGTTACTTCGGTAACGGTGTTTTAATTACATCGGTATCGGTCAGGGTTGGGCAGTATTGCAAATACTTCTATTCGAAAAACCAATGCCTATTCTTCTATTTGTATTTAAAATATAAATAAAAATCAGCAATTACAGTCCTTTATGGACCAATGCTTCTGTATTTTAAATATGGTTTCGAAATTAATTTTCCCAAATACATTTGCTATTAATAAATAAAAAACAAGTTGTCTCACACACTCAAACAAATGAAAATTTATTTAGTACGTTTACATTGTACCTTTTTGACATTAGAGAGATTTTGTTTTCATAACAAAAACAGCTGACTGAAAGTATTTTTGTAACATAAAGAAAAAAGCGCTTAAAAGGACTAGTCATGGGACTGGATGTTGTGCGGGCTGACGCTATCTGTTTATATTACTTTATGTGAAAGAGATCTATCATATAAATATGGTCCACTCGGGACAATACCTGCGACAGGCATTATTTAAACCTAAATTGAATGTGTCGATTTAGGTTATTTCAGGACCTGTAGCAATGCTTCATAAAGGTGACAATTAGCCCCCTCCTAGGACATCGCCATGTTAAAGTGACAAGTCCCCTTCATATAAATTGTTAGAACTAGAACCGGTCCCTATCACCCTAGAACTGTCACGTGACAAGTTTGATGCTAGTTCCCTTTCTCAAGCAAGAATTTGGAAGTTGTGTTTTATAGAGAAATATTTGTCATAGAATTATTTTATTACAAAACGACTTAAATTAAATTCTGGAGTTTTACGTTTTCGATTTTCAGCACACCGCTGATAAATACCCTTCTTTAGATAATAATAAATATATTTTTTGCCTCGCCCACTTCTTTAATCCCGCCCACATTTTGTCGGATGTTGTGTATTGATAAACAAGTCGCTTGTTCACTATTCGGAAACTTTGACTCTTGCCGTTCTCCATATACAGAGAAAAAATCACAACACGTAAGTCCCTATGGGTAAAATGAGAGGTTAACGTGGTTTTTTGTTCCAATCTTAGCCATTTGTGTACCGATCTGGCTGCACTTTAATAGCAAACTTTATCGGAGTATCTGTGACAAAAATATTAAGAACCAGTGTATGACAGGCGTTAGTTAGCGAGCGTTATTACCCCTTGCAAGCGTGCGTAATTGTGAGTCAAAAACCATTCACGTTCACAGCTCTAATATTTTTTTATATTTTTGAGCATGTAAAAACTTGCTCTGGCAATCAATTTTTTTTAATTAACTTTAACTTACGCTAAATATTATTGATGTAAAAAACAGATATACTTGAAATTTTTGGATATTCGCACAGAAATATGTTTTTTTTCTGTCCTTGCAAAAAATCTTATTTTTACTAGATTTCCCTCTTTTTTAGATTTCTATCAACTTTATAAAAATCCTAGATAAAATTTTGCATGGTTTTTAAATTCACATTTCGAGTAGTTAAATTTTCACTTTCGTAAGCGTTTTTGTTAACGTGATCTCGGCAAAAAAAAATGATAAAACACTTTTTTAACAAAAATTTCACTTACCCATTTTAATATTTTGTTTTATTTAGTTTTTACTTAAACTTAGTTAATAAAATTTTAATATGACGCTCTTTTTTCTTTGAGTTTTCAACTTCAACTGATGCGGTTGAAATGAAATGAAATTTATTTAACAAGTTCGCAATTTTCTCTCCTTATCAACTTCTTTTGCTGATATTCGAACAAACACCTGATACAACAATTGTTACCGGCGTATAGTGGGTGTTGAACTCCAAATGCAGACGATACATTTTACTCAATAAATAGGGAATTGTTTAAAAACAATTCTTCAGTTTGCACCCGGTATTATATCTAGACGCTTCTTAATCTTATCTATATTGTGAATATTGTGGAATATTTAATAAACATTTTGACTGGAAGATTTGACGTGTTTTTTGTTTTTGAAACTACTTCAGTGACTAACAGAAATCAATATTCCATTCAATAAACATTTTCACATGGAAGTTGCTGGAGGGGGGGGGATTGTAAAGTCCCTTTAACTTTCAATATAATATCATTTACACTAGCAGTGAAGAGTTGAAAAATTTTATAAGAGAACATAAGTCCATTTGGAAAAATTACTAACATTCTTGACAAAACCCCCTGAGGGCTAACTCTGGCAGTCGTGATCGAATACTTTTTTAACTCTGGCAGTCGTGATCGAATACTTCTTCGATTCGAAAGCAATTTAGTTTTTAATTCTTTCAGTCGATACTGACTAGGGATGCCAAACGGGAAATCCCGAATCCCGAAAACCCGGATTTATCAATCCCGAATCCTGGGATTTATTTTTATTAATCCCGAGATTTTTAATATATCAACTTTTGTGTACAAAAATGTTCATTTATATTGAAGTTTTATACTCTATACAAAAAAAAAAAATTATTAAAAATTAAGTTTCAGTTGTATTTTTTTTATTGTATAATTCCTATTTTTCTTTTTTAAAAATATATGTTATATATATAATACCTTTTAAAAATTCATAAATAAATAAAAAGTGTTGTTTATATAAAAAAAATCCCGAAATCCCGGGATTCTCTAAAATCAATACCGATTGGCATCCCTAATACTGACCGTATCGAAATTATTTTTTCAGTGTTGTGAAAACTCAAATAAATGCTTTACAGCACTGAAAAAATAATTTCGATTCGGTCAGTATCGACCGAAAGAATTAGAAATAAAACTGCTTTCGAATCGAAGAAGTAGTTGATCGAGCTGCGAGAGTGGTCTCTGGTCTCTTAAGAAATTTATTGGCAAAATCTTTTGTTTATACTACAGTTTTTAAACACGATCGTCATATTCGACTAATTTTCGAAATAAAGGCCAGAAGAATTGTAACACTATTTACCACTATTTTGAAATATTTCGTTAATTTTTCTAATTTTAAGAAAGCAACGGAGGGATATGGTAATAAAGCCTTTCCATTTATACATATGTAGAAAGATTTTTTCCAGAGCAGAATTCCAAAATCCCCAAAAAACTTTTATTAAAAATTGCAACAATGTAATCAACGAAAGTTGAGTATTTCGTTTAAAGCCGAAGATGTATTTTACCAATTAATTTTCAATACTTTATTAGACCACTGACTCATTTTCATAGATTTGCATGCTTTGGAAATTGAGCTTTCTTATCTAAAAGCGTTTAACTTCATTGGAAATTTTAAATTTGAATTTTTGCTTTCATCGAGAATAACTTTGATAATAAACAATTGTATTCGATCATGAACACATGAATCAGCTTTAGCATTTCGCAACCAAATAACAACAAGTTAAGAAGTCAGTCAGTCAGCCAGCGATAACGAATACAAAATATTGCCAGTAGATTCAACTTCCATTCCATTGAACTTAAATAAAATAAAACAAATAAATAAAGCCAAAATGGGTGAGTTATTGTGAAAAAAAGCTAATCATAACAAACTTAAAGAAAATTTAGATATTTTCGGAAAAATAATTCGAAATTTTGAAATTGCAAGCAAAAATGTTAAGCTTTTTGGTGAATATTTTCTAATATTGGCAAAAATTTGGAAAGAGTTGCAACCCTGAATACTTTTCTAAGGGTTTGAGTTGCACTGAGTACGAATTTGCTTTTAGAATTTCTCCATCACATCCGGTTTTTGTGATACATAAGCTTTAAGTAAAAAAAAACCCTGTTTTGCGCAATATTCGAGACGTTATAATCGCCACAATTCAGCTTTAAATATTAAACTGACATATGGGTAATTCCATGTCAAATCGAAAAAGAATTAGGCCTGACGCCTTTCGATTTTAATGAAATTTGGTGAGAAGGTTCCTTTTATCCTATAAACTAAAAAAAATTAAAAATTGTTTTTTTTTTTTTAAAGTTATGTCATATTCAAATTGTCATAATTTCGCAGAATAAGCCGAATGTGTTGAGCCTATTTCTTCAATAACTCGAAAACTACTTTACATACGAAGATGATTTTTATGTCATTTTAAAGAGAATACTTGGGGCTACAAACAATATATTGAAACAAATTTTTTTTTTCAAAAACGTAATATCTGCAAAATATTAAATTTTAAAAACGGACTAAGACAAAAACTTATTTTTTATATAATTCCTCATACTGTTCTTTAAAATCCTGAAACTTTGAAGGAGGAGTTTTTTATTTTTTAAAATATAATTTTCTTTTATTTCGCAACCTTTAAAAAGTAATCTTAAATAAAATTTTAATATTGTAATTTTGAACAAAAAATAGACAAGCACCGGGCGTTTTAATCTAATTTGGGTACGCTGAATCCAGTGGTGCTAGCTGTTTTTTTAGGTTAGCTCTTGTTTTCCAGATATACCGTTATGTCGAAAAAGTAGAAGGTTGCACAACATACATTCGCGTAGCTAAAAACGGTTTACTAAAATTACTAAAAACAAGTAAGAGTAAGCTATGCCGAATCTTATATACCCTTCACGATGATGAGATAAGAACAAAAAGTTATATACATAAATAACATTCTTAAGATAGGTATAAATAAATATTCATTCATCATTTCGTCATGCCGAAGAATATAAAAAAACAAAAAATTTATATATGTACCTAAGCCCGTTTCCTCTTTTGCCAAAGTTGATGTTTGAAATTCGTTTTATAATTTTAAAATCGTTTTTTAAAACATAAAAAAAATTAAATAAAAATAATGAAAAAAAAAATCTTTTTGGGATTCGAACTGGCATATCATCAGTCTCAGGAGAGAACTTAACAACTCGGCTACGAATGATTTTACTGAAGAAGCGTTAAATTAAAATATATTGAGTCTATGAGTTTGTTTCTTTATTTGAGCGGCATATCATATACATGCATTAATGTGTATGTGTATGCGTATGCGTATGCGTAAAATTAAACACATTACAAATAAAATCCACCACTTGTAGTGAAGGGTATAAAAAACAAAAAAAAACATTACCAACACTGTATTACCATAGCCACTGTATGACCGTAGAAACCAAAATTGAATTAGTTTGTATGGTATGTTTATGTCGTTTTGGTAATACAGTGTTGGTATGGTAATGTCGTGTCTAATTGGACTTTTAAAGGAAAATTTGAGGCAGTAGTGGCTTTTTATTCATATCTGAGCCATTTGTGGACCGATCTTGCTGAATTTCAATAGCAAACAATTCCGGATCATATGTGACATAAATGTATAATAACCTGACTCCCGTCTTATATGGGGTCTTCGGAAAATCCATTTCAACGGACAGACGGACTGACGGACATCGTTAAATCAACTTCGCTCCTCATAAGGAGCCAGAATATATATACTTTATAGGGTCTAACATCAATATTATAGAAATTACAAACGGAATGACAAACTTCTATATACCCTTTTCACCACCTGTGGTGAAGAGTATTGAAACGCGCTGCATATTTGTATGGTTGAAATTCTTATATGTTGACTGTACAGCGCAGCGCGTAGGGTGCTTCTAGATGGGTCAAATGTATGACAAACTCCACTTTATGTTTAACTTTACTTAAAGGTAACTTTATTGCGGAATTTCGATTTTTTTAGTAATTTCAATAAACTAAGCCGTTTTTGAGTTACGCGAATTTCATTAAAATCGAAAGGGGTTAGGTCCCACTCTTGGTCGATTTGACATGGAATTACCCATATATATCATCTGAATTCCCTACCAATTTTTTTTAATATTTTATAAATACATACTTATAGCGAAACCCCGGATTTTTCACAAATACAATGAATATATATCGAAAACCTGATGTGATGGAGAAATTCTAAATACAGATTCGGAATCAGTGTAACTCAAAATATGTTGGCCTCTGTAATTATTCATACATTATTTGTTTTAAATTGATACGAATTGCAGTTTAGAAACTGCAGATTTATTTTAATTTCGAATATCTCCTACTTCGGAGTTTCAAAACTAGAAACAAGAGCGAAAATTTAAGAAACTCAAATATGCTTGTTATATTTTACGGTATTGAAGTATTGAAAAAGAAGGTTCAGAATCTTAGAAAATGTCAAAATCAAAAAGTAATTTAAATTTTTGGGAATACAAAATTTTAATTTCAAAAGATTTTGTTATTCGTGCTTAATTCCCAGTTTTTATTCTTGACAAAAAAAAAAAACACTTGAAATTTATTGTTGATGGGATAAGCTATTCCTATGCGCATTTCACTGGTTGCTTAGGCCAGATCATCAGGAAACTTCATCCAAAGATTTTAGAAAAACTAAAGATATTAAACCAAATAAAACTGTTAAACGTATAAGAATTATAGCAACAGTTCTACTTGTAACAATATCAAAGTTTAAACAAAACACATCAACAATAAACAACAGTGGGTGTATCTCATCTTACAATAAAAACTGGGAATTAAGCACGAATAACAAAATCTTTTGATCTTAGAAAATGTTTAAAAAAAGTTTTTGTCTAAACGATAGTTTACGAATCATTCGATTTCGTTCCTGTATTTTATTTTAACATCAGATTATGAAGAAATTTGTTCCTTATTTTAGCCGCTAAATGGTTTGCTTCCTCTCCCTGTGCACCACTACCACCCCATGCTGTTGTAGGTGGTTATGATAGTGATGGCAGTGTTATTTATGTAGGAAGATCTTATCATGAGGGCAAACACTTACCAGTCAAAGTAATACCAAGCAAAAAAAGCGCTTACGTCTCGTGGGCTGGTGCCGAACATTTCAAATCCCATTATGAACTATTGGTGGGTGAAAATTATACTTGGCAGCCGTGCTTCGGAGCAAATATTCCCCCAAATGCCATACGAGTGGGTGAAATAGTAAGTGGGGCGGAACCATTATTCATCGGTCGTGGGCATTATAGCAACAGTTTGGTAGTCGGAAAAATTCAACCTTCGCACGCATGTCTTTATATACCTTTTGGTGGTGAGGAAATAAAATTAGAAAAGTACGAAGTTTTAGTTTATGGAGGAGCAGCAGTAGGCCCGAATGATTCCGCGGTAGGTGATCTCATAAAATTTGAAGGTACGTACTTTATGTGAATTTTTTTATTAAAAGGGTTATGCTTTTTAGCTTTCTAACGATTGCACAGACCATAAATGGGTTCATTTTTCGGCTTACGCAAATTTACCGCCGAATGCTGTCGTTGGTGGCACAGATGTAGACGATGACATCATCTACGTCGGTCGAGCTTTTCACGAAGGCGACATGTTAGTGGCAAAAGTTATACCAGCCAAGCAAATAGCATTTGTTTCCTTCAGAGGTGCTGAAATACCAAAAGATCATTTTGAAATTTTATGTGGTCACAATTTGGTTTGGCGCCATTGTTATAATCACATAATACCGGACAGAGCTGTTCTCTGTGGTGAAACATCTTTGGGTCAACCCGTTTACATTGGTCGTGGACATTATGAGGGCAGTTTGACGATTGGCAAAATTTCATCTGTACACAAAGCTTTATTTATACCGTTTCGAGGCGTAGAGAGACGTCTTGAAACGTATGAGATCTTAGTTGAGGAGAAGTTGACCTCAGGATGGCAAGTGTCTGCCTCAACAGATCCATTGCCACCCCCACCATCTCCTTCTCATTATCCATCTGTACAAGCAGTCTGTCCATATCCCACTTCAGTAAAACCACATCCTTATCCAGAAATTAAACCTTCAATGCCAATGCCAACTCCCCTTGATCCCCCACCACCATATGGAGCTGTAGCCGCTGGCGTCTCAATGCCAAATTATGCAACACCTGCTTGCCGTTTTCCGAAACCTCCACACAATTATCCTACTCCTACACCAGCTGCAACTTATCCTGGACCACCTCAGTATTTTCCCAATCCCCCTCCGCCATCTTATGTACCCCCTTGCTCTCGTCCTTATAATATGTGGGTTTCTGCCCATCCCGGTAGTACTCCAGGCAATGCTGTTCATGCAGGCCATGACATCGATATGACCACAATCTATGTGTGTCGAGCTTACCATAACAGAGACCTTCTACCTGGAAAAGTTATACCGGGCCGATCGTGTGCCTATGTATCATACCAAGGTCAAGAAATTCAAAAATCTAGTTATGAAATGTTGACAGGCGACCATTATTTGTGGGTGCCAGCTGTAAATGGGTTTGCCGTTGGAGCTGTAGAAGCTGGCCGAACTGCATGCGGGGAACCTTTATACATAGGTAGAGCTCATTATAATGGAAGCTTGACCTGTGGTAAAATCCAGCGTTCTCATTACTGCCTTTACATACCATTCGGTGGACAAGAGATACGAATCGCTCATGGTTATGAAATCTTGGTTGATAGAAATCTGCATAATCATGGGCAAACTATTAGTTTGTTCTATTAAAAAAGCCTAATCAATATAAAAAGCTGCTGATATGTACATTAAACCGACTCTAACACGTCGTTAGAAAGGTGTTGACCACCGATTACTTACTTTTTACACCACATCAACAACTTTTTTTTGGAGTCGGTCTTATGTACATACATATGTTTGTTTAAGTATATATTTTTGTAAAGAACTTTTTGGAGGACGAACAAAAATTTACCAATATATATGTAAATAAAATATGATAAATAGAGCGAATAAAACTCTTTGTATGTTTTACTGGGATTGTTATTTGGGCCAAGGATTATAAAAATGAAGATTACGATATCTGGCAGTTCTAACTGGCCAATCATTTTTAGATTTTAAACTGATATATTATTGTCAAGAATGATAGAATTAACGATTACGCCATCCCGAAAAGAAAATTTAAATTTTCTGCGAATGTCACAAATGACGTCAAGCGAAATGCATTCCCAAAGTTATTTTCGGGAATACAAAATTTTTTTATTAATAAGATTTTCGTATGACGTGCTAAGTTCCCAATTTTTCATATTTGATAAATTTACTGTTGAGGGAAAGCTAGCTTCTATGCGCATTTCACTGGTTGCTTAGGCCAGCCCATCAGGAAACCTTTTCCAATTTTCCAATTGGCTAATTATATTAAGCTGGAAAACTCAAGATAGTTCTTGTTAAATTGCGGGGCTGCCAGCTCTTATAAATTGCATACATTTCAAATAAGAAATTTGAAAATCTAAGGGACTTTCACCGTTCACAGTCTACGTCATCTAACGGGAAATCATACGCAATTGGCGGCTACTTTGTTTAATAAAGCTTTCAAAAAAGCATTTCAACATCGCTAAATAATCTTCCTTACAAGTAGGATCAAGGATATATGTATATATACATATATACAAGCCAATTGTCAAACTTACATCTATGTGTTTACACTAGACTGGTTGAAATTATTTTTTTTTTAATTTAATTGTTTGCGCTGCTTAAAATATACGGTTTGGTGTAATAAATCATGTCCTAATTTTTCGCTCAATACGACGGTGCCTAGTCGTGCCTAGTGGGGCCCAAAGTTCCCCATATTATAAAAAACATATACCGACCGAAAATCAAAAATCTGGTTTCGTTACGATCTTCCGCAGAGAAAGTACTTTAAGTATGCCAAATTTCAGCTTCATATGTCATCAGATGGCTTCTGAAAGTTGCGGAAAGAATAGGACATACAAACAAACATCCGGACATACTAAGAAATTATATATTGTATAGATAGATTAAAATTGTTGCTTTTTAATATTTAAGTATGATACGAACAAAAGATTGTTACTAAAATTTATTTATTATTGAAAGTGTAATAAAAAATTCGAAGTTCATATTAAAATGTTGAAGTATGGAACTAATTAAAAGCACATCAAAAACGTCGGTTGTCTTATCGTCGGTGTACGACGATCTTCTGCTCTGCTTGCCAACTACTTTGATTCTCCGTCGTTTACTTGTTTGTTTAATTCCGTTTATTTTATTCAGGCAAAATTTCTTCGACTTGAGTCTTGCAGTAACATTTTATTTCATGTAAAATTATTCAACAAACGAAATAATTATCAAGCCTTAAAAATGTACCACTAACAATGTAAGTAAAACGGTAGTTCATACACGCACTTCATATTGTCTGTACACATTTTTTATACATCACAAATCGTTTGCTCTGAATAAAAAATTCTGAAAAAAATTCTGAATAAAGCACAATTTCTTTTCGCTGCTGCTACACCTATCAATTTAGAAAATCTTGTATTAAATCGTACCACGCTTCATTTAATGCGCAGAGAATATCGTAGAAGACAAGCTAAGCAGATTGTCGATAAATTCAATGTAAGTGTCATAGTTGATTTTATATTATTTAAAAACTGTTTATTGCAGATTCCTGAAGTATTTGTCCTTCATTGGGATGGGAAACTCCTTCCAGAGATAAAGGGTACAGAAAAGAAAGATCGACTGGCTCTCGTTGTGACAAGTGAACGTATGGAAAAACTGCTCGGCATACCGAAAATAGAAAATTTTTCTGGGGTAAATATAGCAGACGCCACCTACAATTTTTTGCAACAAAGCATCAGGGCCAGAAGTTCTTCTCTTCAACAGATTTGCCAAGTATTGGAAACACATTGAAGCTAGCACCTTCAAGAGTGGAATTTTGGACGACGAAGTGGTACGAATTTTAACAACATCGCACGTAGATTATTTGAAGCGCAACATCGCATGCACGATTCATGTCAAAGTGCATTTATTGTTACATTTATATAAAGAAGTATCGACCGCATTATTGCAAAAAATAAGAAACTATTTGTGGTATTTTTCAGGAGAAACTGTTGGTCTTGCATTTTTTTATGAAAGCGTGCCATTGGAAATAAAAAAGATGATGGTCCAAAAACTTGACATCGGCAATGACATACACGGAAATAATGAAAAAATTTCGAAAAGGAATATTGTCAATATGGATGAAATTTTCTATTACGCGTCAAAGGATATATCAGATTTTGTTTCTCCACTGACAAAGAAATTTTTTCTCGATTAACCATAGATCCAAAGTTTTTAGAATCGGAACTTTCTCAATGGCAGCAGAGGGATGATTATTTGAACGTTGTGAATGATGCAGCAGAAAGGGCAATTAAACTCATCACGGAAAAGCAGTACTAACTCCAAGTTGTTGGACACTATCGTCATTTATATCCTTCTCACAACAAATCTTCTCTTATAAATTAATCAACTCAATAAAATTAGTGAAATAAATATATACATTTTTTTATCTTTATATTAATTTTCCAACCAATTATTAAATTAAATTTATATTTGAAGAACATTATTCAATATAACTATAAAGATCTGATTGAATAGATGTCTTTTTATAATATGGGGTACTTTGGGCCCCACTAGGCACCGTCGCATTGAGCTGAAAAATTAGGACATGATTTCTTACCAAACCTTATATTTTAAGCAGCGCAACAATTAAATTTAAAAAAAAAATCCCATACAAGATGCGACCAGTCTAGTATACACAAAGGAAAAAATCTGGTATAAAAATACAAAAAGTGAGCCAACTACGTTTGTATTCAATTTTATAACGGAAAGAATCAACATTTTTAAGCTTTCTCGCTGTCTTTTTGTCAACATTTATTCTCATTCTAACAAAAAAATATTAATAAATTATTCTTATAATGGTTTCAATGCGACCACATGTTGTTTTCATTTTCGATAACACGCTACACACTGGGGATTTTTGTATGGAGGTGAGGAAAAATATATATTTGTCAAAAAATATAATGATTTCATCACAAATTTAGTTTTATTTATATAGTAATACACAAAAGTAATCAAAATAAAGAAAATTAGAGAAATGCATATCGTTACCTACAATGTAAAAAGCCCTTACTAACAAAAAAAATGTAAATGATTTTTTTAATTCATTATTTATTATATATCTATTTTTTATTTCATCACAAACTTAGTTTTATTTATAAAGTTATAAAGAGAAATAGAAAAACATTCCATTGCCGTAAAACTCTTGGGCCTTAGTTTCAGTTATAATTAAAAAGCCGGAGAAAATTGGTTGTACTTTTCTCGTTCGTCAGCACTTGTTGAATGACAAAAATCGATCAATATTTTACTGACAGGTACGTTCCAAATATGAGCACTAATAGATGTGGGTGGAATTTCTGTAAAAAAATCGTATAATATAATAATATACTTTCTTTTTCCCCTTTCAATTGTCCACGCACATTTATTACCGTTTATTACTTTGCTACCGCAATCATAAAAATCAAATAACCTTTTGTTTATTACTTTTTTTTTTAATTCTGAGAATCATAAAAAAAAGTCATAAATGTTTTTGCAAAGTATTTTGTGCATATTTCGAGCAAATTTTTGAAATGCGAAACGCGTTCATCGATTTTCATGATTTATGTCTCATTTTTTCATAGGTTATGCGACTTAACGTGAAAGAAATAAGACTTGAAACTTTTTTTTATTGTTTTGGATTTTTTATGAATTAAAAACAAAAATATTAAATTTTTTGGGCAAAAAATATTTTTTTTCTTCATACATTTATTTATAACTGCGAAACTGTTGCTTATGTAGCAAACTGTTATATAAACAGCTAAATCCGACTAGTGGTTCTCGAGTTATGTTAAACAAAAGAGCCTTATCAGAATTGAGTCCCGAATCAATCAGCTGAGAAATGTTGTACTGTGTAATGCAACAAATTGAGAGGTGGCACCTGGTGGCACTTAAAATTGATTAAAAATGTAAAAACAGATATAAGACAATGTATTAGTAGTGATTTCCAACTGTGAAAAAGTAAGGATAAAATTGCAGGTCCAAATGTTTGGAGAAAAAAGGGATTTTTGTTATATGTTCATAAAAATACACAAAAAAAAAAACTTAACTCTCTGCAGATTTTTTTTTTTCAATTTTAGTATACTGAAATATACTACTTTTAATAGAAAAAAAAAAGAAAAACGTTAGCTCACATAGTAAAATAATATTTGTTTTTAAATTCTTAAATTTAAACTAAGCTGGTTCGTAAAACATACAAGTTCTGAGTTTGAGACGGATATAAAAAAAAACTGGCTGTCAGATCGGGGTAATTCTTTTTGATTTGATTGTACCATTTAGTCTAAAATTTCAACATATCACTGCATATTGCATGAAGAGTATGTTGACAATTTGACTTTTTTCCGCGAAATCCCCAGTGTGCGCTGTTGGTATATTGACAACATTCACTTGTCATTTCGACACTACATTGTTCGGAGCATAGTAGGAATCACCCATTCTGAACCCAATTCGAAGATTTGGATTTTAACCTTTGCTTATTTTAATGTTACGAAAATTTATTAGCATGTTTTGGTTACGAAAACTTCGCAACGCGGGGCAATTTTAAATAAAAAATTTTTTGATTTGGGCACAAAACTGACTAAAGTTTCTATATAGGATGAAGTTACGATAATTATCTTTAATTAATGTTTTGGCTATCAAATGGTTATGTTATGGCTCTCAAGCCAGTTTTTTTACAGATATCATGATAGTTGCATGTGGTGTACGGTATCATTTGGTTCTGATTCAATTTTTATTTCACTTTACTGCTACACATGGTTGCATTTTTCTGCATTTTAGATAATTCTAAATTAAAGCTTTTCTGCATAAACTTTTGAAATTATTCTTATCATTTGCGATCGAAATTATCATTTCTAAGAATACAGTTGAAACATTTGTCCGGTTGAAGCGAATTGAGTAGTCACCGCGACATTCTAATTGTGGCAAATATTAAGAAAAAGTAATATTTATTAAAAGCGAAGAACAAAAGAATATGGGTATGTGTGTTTAATAAATTGTTAAAAATAATTTAATTATAATTAGAAAAAAGTACAATTTCATAAATATCCATTAAATAATTATGAAACAGCGAAATGAAAATGAATGGTGTGAATTTTTTTTAGAAAACTTTGTTAAATAATATAAAATTTTTAACACAAACAAAATGGACAGTTCATTCAGTTTTAGAACTAACGAAAACTGGAGTATCTGAAACAACATTGAAAGTCATAGATAACAATTTTATTTGGTCAAATTAAAAAAAAAAAACCAAATAACTTTGCAATTGTGATTTCTGTAGGACATTTGACAATTTGCCGTGTGTACATAATTGATGGCGACAACGTTGCCATCTGCTATTTTAAAATGGATTAATCTTCATTGACAATTTTTGTCTTGTGTAGAATATTCTAAAGTTATATGTATAGTGAACATGCAAACAAAATTATCGACCAAACAGTCATGTAAGTGTAAAATGAATGCAATAAATTTTGTGTAAAAAAAATTGATAAAGCGATTAAACCATATCGACTCACAAGTGGCAAAACCTCAACGTGATGATTATATAATGGATAATATTATAATTTGTTACATTTTTGCAACAGACCCAAGGTGTGCACCATGGCCACTTTCTTTGAACAAAACTTTGTTTTTGTTTATCTCTTTTGATGAGTTTTATTATAGGCCGTCAAAGTTTAACTTTTTCTAAAAAGTTGTAATTGTAATGGGAAAACAAGATTTTTGTAAATACTTTAATTGGTGTTATTCGCTAAACAAGTACACACATAAAAAAATATCATAAAAAATAATTATATTATTGTTTAGATTAATTTTAACAAAAAACACAATCCAAAAATGTTTGTGATATGTATTCAAAATCCCCAGAGTTTCACATAACCTATAAAATCGATGTTTTTTTTATTGTATATAAGCTTTTAAAAAAGTTTTCACCAGTTTTCAGCATAAGACTTTAAGAAGTTGTTGAACTGGAGTATTGGGGTTTTAATTAATTTTTCGTTTCCGGCGTTTTTAACGATTTTTGAGAAAATGAAATTGTTTGAAATAAATTATCATTCTCCTTAAAACGGTCAAACATGTTTGAAAGAACAGTTAAAACATCAAAATAAAAAATTTTAAAGTCGAGAACAATTCGGAGGAATTTTGCTTATATATAACAGCGGTATAAATTACTTTCCTCCTGAAATAGTACAGGTGGCATCGCCACAGCAAAAAATACAACATTACAACAAAAATGGAGATATCGTCGGCTTAGGCCGAGGCCACGCAATGAGCGGCTAAGCGTCAAGCGGCTGAGCGATGAGCGTCAAAAAATTAAAACATAGTAAATACTATGGAAGTGGCCACGAAATGAGCGGCATGCGAGCGAAATTTTTGAGCGGCTAAGCGGCGTCGCTCAGAAATAAAACTTGTTCTAATTTTTAGTTGTTTTCTGAGCGTCAAAAAATAAACATGGCAAAAGTTAATATGGAGCTTATGATTTCATCCGTACAAAGCCGACCGAATTATGGCAAGACAGATTATCAAATTTTAAAAATATGACCGAGAAATTATTTTTTTGTTTTGTCAATTTGGTGTTAACTTTTAGCAACAGCAAATCAAAGCATTTTACACACATACGGCAGTATTGTATTGGGTAGATTTGTATATAAATGGTTTAATTCCCCTTGCTTGATAAATATGGACACATTAGCATGATGTCTTTATTAATACTGTGTTGTAGGGTGCCATATGGTCGGGCTTGACCGACTATACTATGTTTTATGTTTTAAATGCAAGTTAAGCGAACGAAGTCTTCGCTCGAAATCGACGAACAGGCTGCAATTTTTTGTACCCACACCACAATAGTGGAGAGGGTATTATGTATTTGTGCTGATGTGTGTAACGCCTTAAAATATTGGTCCATAATATAGACCCACCTTAAAGTATACCGATCGACTCAGAATCACTTTCTGAGTCGAACTAACGATGTCCGTCCGGCTGGCTGGCTGGCTGTCTGTCTGTCCATGTAACCTTGTGCGCAAAGTACAGGTCGCAATTTTGGAGATAATTTGATCAAATTTGGGACATAGGTTCTTATTGGCACAAGGACCAAGCCTATTAAAAATGGGCCAAAGTGTAGGACCGCGAGGAAAGATAAGGGGACATTTATTCCTCTTAGAAACTATTAAACCGATTTTAATGCAATTTAAAATATAGATAGAACCATATCTTTATGGACACAAAAGGGATGCATTTAAAAAAAAATAGGACAGCGAGGGGAGATAGGGGCAATTTCTGTCTCTCAAACCGATTTTAATGAAATTTAAAACATAGATATTTCCATATCTATATGGACACATAAGCTATATAGTTTTTCAAAAATAGGACCACAATGGGAGGAAGGGGGCAATTTCTGCCTCTCACAAACTTTCAAACCGATTTTAATGAAGTTTGTAAACATAGATAAATCCATATTTATATGGACTTATAAGCATGATGTGTTTTTTAATACTGTGGTGTAGGGTATCATATGGTCGGGCTTGACCGACTATACTCTCTTACTTTTTTTTCTTAAAAAACGCATTACATTTTTATGAATACGATTTTCGCGTAATAACATTGAACAAGCCACTCTTTACAATGGCATTTTAACAACTAACCGCTCAGAAGTGACGCTCAGTAATAAGCCACTTGCCGCTCAAACTTGACTCTTTGACGCTCATCGCTCAGCCGCTTGACGCTTAGTCGCTCATTGCGTGGCCTCGGGCTTAGAGTGCAAACCTGCTAAATTCACTTTTAAAGTAAATTGAGATTTTAATGCCGTATGGTAGAGAAAGAAATGCCTCGTCGACCAGCATTTATTTTTTCTTCAATTTGTTTTTTGGTTTTCCTCTCAAGCGGCAAATAGGAAAAATAAAAAGTTGTTTGTCTCTCCTGTAAAATTTTTTAAAAGGGACTTAGCAGGTTTACACTTTAAGCCGGACGATATGTCTCAGCAAACGTTAAAAATGAGTTTAAGCAAAAAACACAGCGTGCCGATGAATGCCAAGAAAAACTTTGATAACTAATATGCATGTGGCAGTGTGAACAAAACTGAACATTAGACCAATTGTAGTCGGGACTGTAAGAAAAGATAAACTCACTGTTTATTGTTGTTGTTTTTGTTTAAGCTTTGATATTGTTACATGTAAAGTTGGGGCTTATAATATCTTTAGTTTTTCTAAAATCTTTGGATGAAGTTTCCTGACGATCTGGCCTAATTAACCAGCGAAATCCGCATAGGAATAGCTTAACCCATCAACAACAATTTCAGTTTATCAATAGTATGAAATGGGAATTTAGTACATTTAAACGAAACCTTGATAATTAATTTTTTAAATCCCAAGAAAAACTTTGATAAAGTCAATATCTTATTCATCTATCTATCTTCTTTCTTCTATATACATAAAATAGGATGTGTGTATGTATGTATGTATGTATATATGTATGTAACGTATGGACTCCAAAACGGCTAGGCCGATTTTTATGAAATTTTCAGGGAATCTTCAGAATATTTAGGCGGGTGACACTGTGAAGTCTGATTTTTGATTTTCGGTCCGCGGGCAGAGGGGCGTGGTAAAATCCAATTTTCATATTGCACCACCAAGGACATCTATATAATTTGGACGATTTTTTCTTTAAAATGATCGCCATGGTCCAACTTAGATTTATACGAAAAGAAAATTTTGCCCCGCCTACTTTTTTCGATTTACCCAAAATCAAAAAACGGCTCCATCGATTTGACTAATTTTTCTTTTAAATGTTCGTATTAATCCATTTTACGTTTTCATCGAAAGAAAAATGTACCACGCCTACTTTTACGCCCACTTTTTCTATTAAGCGCATAACTTGAGAACGGCTTGACCGATTTGGACGATTTTATCTTTAAAATCATCGCCATGGTCCAACTTAGATTTATACGAAAAGAACATTTTGCCACGCCCACATTTTTCGAATTACCTAAAATCAGAAAACGGCTTGATCGATTTGGAAAATATTTCTTTCAAATGTTCGTATTAACCCATTTTAAGTTTTCATCGAAAGAAAAATTTACCACGCCTACTTTTACGCCCATTTTTTCTATTAAGCGCATAACTTGAGAACGGCTTGACCGCTTTAGAAGATTTTTTCTTTAAAATGATTGCTATAGTCCAACTTAGGTTGTTAAGGAAATAAAATTTTGCCCCGCCCACTTTTTTCGATTTACCCAAAATCAAAAAACGGCCCCATCGATTTGACTAATTTTTCTTTTAAATGTTCGTATTAATCCATTTTGAGTTTTCATCGAAAGAAAAATGTACCACGCCTACTTTTACGCCCACTTTTTCTATTAAGCGAATAACTTGAGAACGGCTTGACCGATTTGGACGATTTTATCTTTAAAATCATCGCCATGGGCCAACTTAGGCTTTTGCGGAAAGAAAATTTTGTCCCGCCCACTTTTTTCGATTTACATAAATCAGAAAACGGCTCCATCGATTTGACAAATTTTTCTTTTAAATGTTCGTATCTTTTTAACGGATTTTAAAAATGAACGAAAACATTTTTCCTAATTTGGACAGGACAACTTAAGTAAAATACACTAATCACAACAGAAAACTTGGACTTTTTGTAAACACACAGAAAAAAATATCTTAAGCAAGATTTTAACAACACCGTTTCTTAAAAATAAAATTTTAATTTAACAAACTTTTTATTTGATTCAATGAAAATATTTATTAAAATTTCACTTTACAATAAAATTTAATATAAAATGTATTTGAAATAAGTAAAGTAAGAATTAATTCTACTTTTGTTCGTTTTTTAATATATTTGTCAACTCATTAAACATTTTTGGCCAACAACTTTACCTCTTACTTTTAAATCAATATCACAAAAATCGTCATAGCAGAAAATTCAAAAATGTTTACATCAAATATGCAATTTTCGTATCAAATATGAAAATTATTTTTGTCTGTGGAAAGTAGAAACGCATGTTTCTTTTTAATAAATCTAATGCCTACTTTTCTAGTCATAATATTGCATTTTCATCGGAACTTAATGAGCTTACCAATTTTCATAAGATTTGGTGAAAATTAATAATTGTTTTGAATGAGCGTGGCTTTGCCCACTTTTCCAGATATTATATTTCACAGGAAGCAAAGTTTCATAATGCTGGGTACACAATATGCAACGCGTTTACGCAATCTAGTGAATTAAATTAATTTTCATTCATTCTAGATTGCATCAACATCAAAACGCTTTGATATTTTGAGGTTGCATTGAAACAGATTGCATGTAGATTGCACTGTGTGTACCCAGCATAAGAATCGGTACACAGAAAAAAATATCTCAAGAAAATTTTTAACAACACAGTTTGTTAAAAATAAAGTTTTAGGTCAACAAACTTTTTGTTTGATTCAATGAAAAAATGTATCAAATTTACACTTTGCAAAATAGCACTAAATAAAACATATTTAATAATGAAATAATTAAATATTTCTTCGTATTCAATAAAAAAAATATTTGAATCAAAGTAAATGTTCTTGCAACCCTTTCCCATTTGTAATTCTCATTCGCTCTACAGTTTTATTTTTATAATACATACATATATTTAGTTTTGCCAAAGTTTTTGGAAAAAGGTTTCCTGATGATCTGGCCTAAGCAACGAGCGAAACGCGCATAGGAACTAGCTTATCCCCCCGTAATAAATTTTAGTGTATTTATCTGAAAATAAAAATTGGAAATTTAGTACATCATCATTAATAAATATAGATTCGATAAACATTTTGTTTGATTTATGCAACATTTCCAACCATTTATTTTAACAAATCACGTAAATATTTTGTTGAAAAAAATTATTTTGGCCAACAACATTTTTTATTGATTCAATAAATTTAGTTGTTGACTACAAATTCAATAACTACACCTACAAACTTTGTATTACATATAAAACTTTGTATGTATGGGAAACCGAGAGATTCTAGAATTCTGCACCAATAAACGTGTAGAGCAACTAAATTTCTTTAGGCGATAATGAGAATGACGCCATAGCACTTTTAGAAATCACAAACAATTGGCATTTCCTAAATATCCATAGCCAGTTCTACCAATTTGGCTAGATTTTTATCTTGTTTTGCCATTTTTAGCGAAAAAAGTTATGATTAAGATAAACTTTTTATTGTTTTCAAAGTTATGTATTGAAATATTTTGCTTTAGCCAGCATTTGGCAGGTATTTTTACCATATAGTAATTAAGACTAGAGTTTATACTAGTTTAATTTCCTATAATAAACTGTGTAAATTTATAATGTTTTTTCTTTAAATTTCAGTAATTAAGTGGTTCCCATGTACAAATACTGATGTATTTCCTAGAAATATTTTATTTGGCGGCTTTAAAAGTGACGGCAGCCGAATATATGTAGGACGCTCATATCATGAAGAAAAGTTTTTACCGGTTAATGTTGTACCCAGCAAAAAATCGGCGTTTGCATCATGGTGCGGCATAGAAATACCGAAAACAAATTATGAACTATTAGTGGATGACAACGGTTCTTGGCAATCCTGTGACTTTACAAAAAGTAATGATATACCTGAAAACGCAGTCAGCACGGGCCAGATAAGTTGTGGGGAACCAATCTTTATAGGTCGTGGCCATTATGAAGATAGTTTAATAGTTGGACGAATCCAGGTCTCCCATGGCTGTCTCTACATTCCTTTCAATGGTACGGAGATTAAATTACTATATTGCGACATTTTAATTCGCTGCGGCAATAAGCAGAAAAAATTGCAAGAATTTAAAGGTACAAAGTTTATATTGATTAACTATTTTGCTTTTATTATAGGAAATTAACGCAGCAGTACGAAATCCGTTGCGATTTATATTAGCAGATGACAAGCACAATGTTGAGGAAACATGTAGACAGTGCCAAATAAAAAATGGCTTAACTTTTACATTTTACAGGGTAGTTTTCTGAATTAACATTGTTATGGTTGCTCTTTCATTTTTATTTTGCTCCTAAAAGTATGTTCACACTTAGCAAATAAAAGCGTGAATAATTTTCAGCCTTTCTTTCTAAAAAAAAAATATATTGCAAAGAAATTAATAAAATCTTAACCCTCTTATGCCACATTTTTAGTGTGGCCTAAAAAAACACATATCAAAGTTGTTTTAGGGTAAAAAACAGGAGTCTGAAGTTATTTTTTATATTGGAGTACTCGCAGTGTCGGGTATTTACGTGGTAATATGTATAAAGAACTTGCATCTGCATAAAAATTTTAACAATATCGTTATAGTGCTTGAAATTTATTTTGTCTGGGGTCCAAGACACCATAATACATTGCAGTCAAAGTCAAAAATGTATCATTTCTACTTTAAGTCGTTTTTTGGCATAAGCGTTTTTAGCTGAAGACAATTACGGCACAGATTCAGCATAATAATATATTCTGTGCCACTCTGTTCAAGCTAAGTTATATTAGACATATTTATGATAACATTTATGGTATTTTACAAAAGCTAAGGAGAATTAACTGTGCAGTTTAACTCTTTTTCGCCGGCAGGGCAAAGAAAATCCGGATAGACCAAGGCATTTCCGTCGAAATTTGTTTCACTTTTTTGCCACCAGCTTCGTATGCAGATGGAAACGCCGAAACCTCTTAATTGTTCATATTAAGAGCCTTTTTGACGTTTTCCTTTATGTTGCACTATATTTTATGAATGTACTAATGATCATGGCAAGTTTTTTATGGCATATGCCATTTTTGCCATTTCTTCAATTATTTCGTTAAAAAGGCATTTTTGGTCCAGCTTGCAAAAAAAATACCTTTTTTGTTTAACCTAGAAGAAATGTTTAAATAAGCTTAGCAAATATGAGGCAGAATCTATTCGAAACGCTAAATGAATGTTGCAAAAATCGGACGTAAAAAGCACAGAGTTTTTTTCTGTCTTTTTCTTAAAAAGCTGCCCTTTATGTACAAATTTTTGCTCATATACACCAATTTGACAATTGGGTTTTATGTCGGCTTATGTCTGTCTGCTAACAAGTCTACCTTGTGTAAATATACCTTAGCTTGGCCTTTCAATTTCAAATAACCGTTTTAATCGATCTTCTCAGAATTTTGTTTTTGTTAATCTAGCGGTCTTTCATTTTAATGAAAGTGAGACGGATGAATTTATTGACAACTTTTCTCCATCTGAACTATTATCGTTCAAATATGCTGCAGTTACATCTTGCGATGTTGAAAGGGTGTTTTCCATTTATTGAACTGGTTTATGCGATAACAGGAGATTATTTGTTTTTAACAATTTAAAGAAACATGTTAGTGTACTATACAATCAAAACTTATAAACATTTTGCTTCTTTAATAACAACATGTTTATTTTTGCTATTTTGTGCCATTTTTCCTGCCGTTTTGTATATTTTTTTGTGCTATTTTGACAGCCATGTTTCGTGCTATTTGCAATTGCCCTGCTAATAATATAAAAATTTCTGCGTAAATGCCCCAGGCCGCTTGTAGACGGGTGTATCAAAAGCGTCACAAACAAGTAACGAAGTGTTTGTTTAAAAAAGAATATAAATGTATGTATATTAGAGTGACCGGATCTTATATGGTATTAACCCCACAAAACGGTTCCCCTTTCCAGATATTGAGATAACCAAAATTTGAGCTCGATTAAACAATGCTAACCTAATGCGCTCGTCGTTAAAAAATTTGGAAAAATCGATATTTTTGGGCAAACATCTGACATATGGAGCCATAACTCCAGCACTGTAAATAAGAAAAACACGCTTAATATCTCAAAAGAAAGCTAATATTGTTCTTTTTTTTATTATATACATAATTGTTGTAATTTTAAATCAAACCGAGTTACAACAGCTTTTATCCCCAAAAACGTGACCTGCACAAATTTAACTTTTTTCACAAACTAATAAAAAAGGACAATTGCGTTTAATCAGTATCGTACAATATGAAAATTTTACAGTCTTAAGACGTTTGTGGTCATTCCAGGGTTAATTACTGTTTGAGCAAGCACTGGTTATGATTCATCAAGCAAACATATGAATAAAAAAAAATTGAGTGTGTGTGTTGCGTTAAATATTTGTTAAGTGTTACTTACCGTAGCTTAAAGATAGTAAGCCTTTACCTAGTAAGGAAGCTTTAGGTATGAATATCTATCAAAATGGTTTGTGTAGTCCTGTTATTTCTAAATATCTGGAGCTCTTTTGCTACCCAAAGATTGGCAAAATATTAAAGAAATTGGACTATAAGAAAAAGTTGGGAGTCAGCAAATCAGCGTGGCCAGAATTAAGATTTTATCTTATTTTTGAAGATTTTTTGAACTAAATAAGATTTGAAGATTTTTTTTCTCAAATTAAGATTTTTTTTTTAAGAAATAAAGATTTTAAACTTTATGTTTGTATAACATACATAATTTTTTTTGACGGTTGTTTTAACAGTAAATTTTTAAAACAATTAGGTTTTATATCAGCTTGTTGTCTATTGGTTTTGCACACTTTTGTACTGAAATGCATCATTATTTCTGGGCATACAAAACATTAAAAAAGCATCATAGATTCGCGCTTGTTCGTTTTTGGAATACATATTGTTGAAAAAAGTTATTTGTGGAAAGAAAAAATGTATTTTTATAAAGATAAATTTATTAAAGAACAAAGAAGTGCATGTATTTAGTGCCACAAGGTAAAACTTATGGAACTTAACCCTAGGATTACCGTCTTGGTCTGGCCAGACCAAATTGCGAATGAAACGTGCTGAATCGAATGAAACTAATTTGGATTCGATTGGAGCAAACTAGTGGGGTGAAATTCTATTTTTATGTAAAAGTCTATGAAATTACCCTCTTGGCCGGACAAAATTCTTGATTTCTTGCAATATTTTTCAAATAGGACAAAATATCAAAAAAACAGAAACGTGAATTCTATAAATGATATGTTCTAAATTGAATGAATCAAGTTTGAATTAAATGTGTGGTAGATGCGAAGACATATTCGATGACTTGCATGTAAAATAAAATAATAAAATCATATAATAAATTCGTATAATCAAGCATAATAAGCATACGATCAATAAAAAATATATATTTACTTTTTATTTAATTGGGGTTTTCGCTATTCTAATTGTGGTCTGCCTAGACCAAGAGGAGAACTTAGTTGTAAAAAGTTACCAAAAATCCTAGGGTTAAGAAACTTTTGGTTTGAAAATTCTACATTCCATGTTTATGATAATTTTTAAACAAAGTACTTAAGAATATCTTTTAAAAAGAAGAAATGGGCAAAAAATATCGATATATCAAAATATCGATATCTTTAAAAAATAATAATCGATATATATCGCCGATATTTAAAATACCGATATATCGATGTATCGATATTGAAATACGACTATCGAATTCGATATTTTTTAAAGTCAGTCTTCATTTAAAACTCAAAATTTTAGCCGTTTTTCAAACAATATGTATTTAAAAATTGGCATCACTGCAAGCATCATATGTTTTTTTTTTAAACTAATATGAAGATCTATAACTCCACGTCTACAACTGACGTGATTTGCTGTTATAAGATGGTTATAAAAGCGTTGTTAAAACATTTGCATTAACAAACGTGTTCTAACATGAGAAAACCTCTAACATGATGAGTCTATACTTAACACTAACGTCATATTAGTGTTAATGTTAAGCATTTCATGTCAGTTGTAGACTGCATACAAGATTAGCATTTAAAAGAAGAATTAAGAAAAAAGTGGGGTTTTCACCTTGCAGATTTCTAATTAAAACAGTAAAGTCAAACGAACTTGAAAATATTTATTTTATGCGGTCTTGGAACAATATATGTGCCTTTATATAGTTGGAATAATAATAAGATTTGTGCATATATTTATATTTTATTTTAATTTTGTAATACGTTCGATATATCGATACATCGATATTTTTGAAATAATAAATATCGATACTCTTAAAAAATATCGATTCGATATATATCGATATATTTTTTCAATTTGCCCATCCCTATTAAAAAGTATAACTACATTATTTAAATAAAAATTTCATTCGGGATATATTAAGGAAAATTCATATTTTTCAATGAGCTTTTTTTAAATGCAATTTTCTCAAAATGCCTTCGATATAACAACGGTATCAAAATATATAATATAAAATTAAGAACCCTTAAGATTTCATATGATGTATGAGCTTCATGGCTCCCAAACCAAAATTTTTTTGCCCAAAATCTATACATCTCTAATATTAGAATATAACTACTTTCGATGAAACTTCTTTATATTATAAACTAGCTTAACCCGGTGCGCTTCGCTACACTGCTTTAACCACGTTTGAAGACTCTCCCTTTAATAGTTTTTCAGTTGAGATATATTTAATAGATGCATCCTATTGGAGGTATTTCCCCCCTGTGCCTACCCGCTTTATTTTAATTTTCAAAGTGTAGTATACCATAACAGTGACTTCCACAAAGTTTGAACATTCTCACTATAACAGTTCTTAAGATATACGATATTAAACATTGACGTCCTTTGGTGGGTACCACTTCCCCCGCTGCTATTTTATTTCAATTTTGGGGCTCAGAAGATCATACTACCAAAAGTGCAACAAAATGCGTGCAGCGGCTCTTAAGATATGCGATATATAATATTGACATCAAATGGGGGGTACCAATTCCCCAGAATGCATGCAGTTGCTCTTATTTATAATTCTTTCTATGAGGGGTACTGCTCCTCCCCTGTCTACCCCGCCCATTTTTATACTGAAATTTATAGTTTACCATAATAGAAGCTTTAACCACGCTTGAAGACTCTCCCTTTAATAGTTCTTCAGTTTAGCGATATTTAATATATGCATCCTATGGGAAGTATTTCCCTCCTGCACCTACCCGCTTTATTTTTATTTTCAAAAGTGTAGCATACCATAAGAGTGACTTCTACAAAGTTTGAACATTCTCACTATTACAGTTCTTAAGATATGCGATATTAAAAATTGGCGTCCTATGGGGGGAACGACGTCCCCCGCTGCTATTTTATTTCAATTTTGGGGCTCAGAAGATCATACTACCAAAAGTGCAACAAAATGCGTGCAGCGGCTCTTAAGATATGCGATATATAATATTGACATCAAATGGGGGGTACCAATTCCCCTGCCCCTATCGAAAAAATAAGTTGTCTATTTTATTTTTAGGGCTCACGTGATGTATCTGTAAAAATTTCAGGAAAATCGGTTCAGTAGTTTAGGAGTCTATAAGCCAACAAACAAACAAACACACAAACAAACATACAAACATTTTTCATTTTTATATATATAGAAGATTATATATATAGATAGATTAAATTCGTTTAAAATGTATTTTTTTGGCAAATATGTATAACTAATAACACAATTTTAAACCTACAATCTAACTTTGTGTAAATACCGCAATTACGTTTTTCATTCTAAATAGTTTCCGTAATTAAAAGTAGTTTATTTTATTTATAATTTTTACTTTTTTGTCCTTGTTATAAAAAATTTTAAGATTTTTCTCTTCAAAATAAGATTTTTTGTTTGCCAAAAGAAGATTTTCCTTCCAAATCTTCTGGCAACGCTGCAGCAAATTGAATTTATCTGTACGGCAAATAAAAGAAAAATAAATAATTGGCAGATGAGTGCTGTTTAGCTTTGTGGCAGATTCAAAGCAAATGAGATATTAAGAAAAACAAATTTTTTTATTGTGCAGTTTTTCGTTGGGAAAAAAGATAATCGTTTAATGAGAAAACGGCCATAATAATTTAGAATTGTTGAAAAATGTACTATTGGGTTGTTCTCTGAAGGCGGATTATCAGGAGGCTTATTCTGAATTGCGATGCGAAAATGCATAAATGCGAACAATTCCTATTCTGTATTGCGATATTCGCAAAGTTTTTTTTAATCGCACTTCCATGCGAAAAGTTGACAAGTCGGTATTCTACATTGCGAAAACAAATGTCAAATTCGCAAAATTTCTTCGACTACAAAATAGCATTCGCAAAGTACAAACATGTAGGGATGAAAAGATACGAGTAAATACAAGTACATATTCGATACTTTTATATAAGCACCAAGTATTTTTGTAATCGATACTTAGCAACAGAGTTCCAAGTAGTATCGGTAAAAAAATACTCGGTATCGATCAAAAGTAATCGTTTTACTTCGGTATTGAAATTAATCTTAAATTTTTGTTTGACCAGCAAACACTAGGGATGCCGATCCCGAAATCTCGGGATTGTTCTAAAAATTTAAGTCCCGAATCCCGAGATTTTGGGCTAATTTTGAACCTAATTTTTAACTGGTGACAAAAAAAGTCGCAAGTGAATAAATGTTACATGCAATGCATTTTGTACCACGAAAACAAAATCAGAAGGTGTGGTCTTTTTTCTAAGTTAATGATAATAGAACTGCGCACGCAAAATGAGAGTTGTGCAAAAAGGTGTTAAAAACTTTAGGGGGTTCTATCAAAGGTCTTTGAACACATATTTGTTTAAGTTTATTTTATTAAATTAACACTTGCATATACATTTGAAATAATTAAGTATTGTCATATAGTATATGTGTAGCTATTTATTTGCGATACCCAGAAGTGTTGAATGCGAGCATTGGCTTAGTCGGCAGCATATGATTGCATTAAAATAAGGCATTAATTACACTATGCAAGAAATTTGCACTTTTTTTGAGACAAGCTGTTTAATAAAATTCTTAAACTTGGTCCCTGCAGCGCGTAGGATGCCCCTAGATGGGTCAAATGTATGACCGACCCCACTTTATTTTTCATCACAATCTTTTATTTCTATCATACCTACCCGCTATCTCTATTCCTTAAGGGGGCTCCCATACAAAATGTTCAATGCAGACTAGAAATATATTTAAGAAAAAGACCCATAAATGCCCAGGAGTCGGCCCTACTGGGATATGATGTATTGCCGACCTCAATTAGAAAGAAGTTATTTCATAATTTTATTGCAGAATTTCGGTTTTTTAGTTTTTTTAATAATCTAAAGCGTGTTTGAGTTATGCTAATGTATGTTGTGTAACCTCCTCCATTTTCAAACTAACGGTATATCTCTAAAACCAGATATAGACATCATTAATTTGTTTTAGAAGCTTTTTACAATATAAGTTTTAATACACAATACTTCCATATTACTTTAAAAGAATACATTAAACTGTTTTATTTTGTAATGAGTTTAATTTTCTTCATGAATTAATTTGTTTTTTGATACTTATACATAAACAATCAATTATAATTATATACATTTTACAAATTGGCTTTTATATATGAAATCCCGATTCGTCCCGAGATCCCGTTTTTTTAATTAAAAACCCCGAATCCCGGGTTTCAAAAAACCTGGTCCCGTTTGGCATACGTAGTAAACATCTATAAGCCACATATCGTCTAGGTCCATTTCCTCAATTTCTGGATATAGAAAGTCCGTAATCATCTTGCGATAGCGAACACCACTCACGGTAATTGCTTGGCCGACCTCTTTTCGAAGAAGTAAGGCCTGACTACGCCGCCAGCCGCAGAACTAACTGGACAGCATGCGCATATGTTTTCCCATTTCCTACAGACCAGGTTTGCTGAAATTTGCGCACAATTCTCCCGATTGTAGAAATATTTGGTCGATTATGCTGACAAAAAAAATCACGATGTGCACGAAATGCATTTTGATTGAACGCCCATTTTCGTAAAAGGCTTTAACAATCTTAACTCGCTGCTCAATTGTGTACCTCTCAATGGTAGAAGTAGTCAAATACTGAAACAAAGATGTGACTCACAATTAACATCATGGATTATTGTTTTTCCACCCTTTATTATATATATATTAATTTAAAAATAAAATACATATTAACATTTAAGATAAATACATAGTGACATTGTTGATTTCTGAAATAAAAGGTGATTGAAGGTTGTTATCCTGAACGTTCTATGTTTCCTAAGATAAAAAAGATTTTTCGAAACGAAATTGGTACTAGGTGTTAACTGAAAGTGGTCTCAATCTTTACACTTTTCATTTTTCACAAAAATTCTAATAGGTCGTAGTTCTTATTTTATTGTGTAGTACTAAAACACTAATAAGAAAGTTCTTAAATGCTGCTTTCTATTCTTTTATCATACAAACGGTACACTTGTACCGTAAGTATCGATATTTTTTTCGATACAAAGTACACATCGAGTAAAAGTATCGATACCTTAGAGGTATCGTTTCATCCCTACAAACATGTTAGTGAAAGATAATATTTTATTTATTAATTCATCATATATTTATTATTTAATTCAGGTAAGCAAACAATAAGACCACCAAACCGCGTCTATTTGAAATAATGATAGAATTTATGAATAAGCACCAAATGCACGTCAGTCGGCAAATACTTTGTGGCAAACGTTAACTGAAGAACTAAATATCAATGGACCACCTATTAGAGAAGCTGCAGGATGAAAAAAGTATGAAATGTATAAACCAGTTAAAAAATTGATTCAACTTTAATTTTAATAGGTTTGGGCCGATTTTAAAGTATACACAAAACATTTTCATTTTCTTTGTCGTCGAACCACAGTGCCACAAAATCCATTTTTATTATTTTTTTTATTGCAGAATGTCCTTAATATATTTTTTAAACAATTTTCACAGCCAAACACAAACAATTTATTTATTTTTAATTTGACGTTTATTGACACTGAGGTATATTTGAGCAGCGTTGCCACGATTTGAAATAAATTGCGAATGCGATTGCGAAAGTCTAACAGAATATCAATTTTCTTTCGCTTCGCATTTCATTTGCGCATCGCATTGATTTTCGCATCGCAATTCAGAATAAGCCTCCAGGTTATATGGATGGTTACGTAGTTATATTAACAATAACAAAATATATTTAAAACAAAAATGTTTAAATTTATTTTCTTTTTGTTAACATAATCTGATAACCAGCGTGAACAACCCATATATACTTCTATATTTATACCCGCACCACAGTAGTGGAGACGATACCCACACCACAATAGTGGAGATGGTACTCTGCGTTTGTGCTGATGTTTGTAACATTTAAAAATATGGGTCCAAGACCCAAAATTATAGCACAGTTCGACTTAGAGTCCATCCTTCCAGCTGTCCATGTTAACCTTGTGCGCGAAGTTCAGGACGCAATTTTTGAAATAATTTTATGAAATTTGGTACAAAGTTTGCAATGGTCACAAGGACTACCCCTAATAATAGGCCCATAATTTTGCATAGCCCCCATTCAAGCTTCTTTACGGAATAGAGTCTTTGTGCCCATAAACAATCTTATTATGTTGGTATTTAGATTGAAAAAAAGTTTGGATCAAAACTTATTTTACAGCAATCTAAATCAGTTACCAAATTTTATTGGAATAGGTCCATATTTGACCATAACTCTCATGCAAATACTTCTTCCGAAAAAAGCTTCTAATGACATAACTTCCTTATAAGTGTTGGTATTTAACTCTTACGATAGCGACTATGTCATGACAAAATGTTGTGCTGGCAGGTCCAAAATCACTTAAAAGCAAACAAATCTCATATAGATGCAGATATCCTAATAATATTCGGCACAAAGAACTTTGACATGAAGTTTAACTTCATTACATTATTTTGTTCTGGCGGATACGTAGGTTGAGGTACACTCTCAAAATATTTTTTTAAATACTGTATTGTAGTGTATCATATGATCGGACTTGATCGACTTTAGTTTCTTACTTCTTTTTATATAATATCTGATTCATACTTTGCGACAAGTCGCACAGTTATAAGGCCCAACTATAATATGCATGAGCTTGCTTAAGCTACTGTCAAAAGTTAACAAATATAAAAGACTATTGTCCATTTAAAAATCAAATGACAGTTTCATAAAATTTAACAAAAAAATTTCTTAAGTTTAATATGGTTCGAGGCTTATGAATCACATGTATTTGCACAATTGCTTAAGCTTACTTAAGCATATGATAGTTGGGTCTATATTCATGAAACAGAAGATTGACGACGAAGGATGTAGAGTAGGGATGCCAATCGGGATTTATTTTAGAAAATCCCGGAATTTCGGGACTCGACATTCCTAGTGTAGAGACGCTTACGGGGTAAACAATGTCACAGGAAATGTTAAATCAAGCAATCATTTGAAGTTTTTAATAAGATTTGTAACATTTTTTTAACATTGATTATTTAAATTAGAATTTAAGCACTTAACTTCAAATTGTAGCTTGTACTACAAGCCTTGTACCTTGCAACAAAAAACGTAACGTATTCTATTTTTCGCAAGGATACTTAAATTAAAAACGAATTTTGTTGCGGGACATGTCGTATAGTTTGAAACAGGTATATGTTTGTTTTGAAATTTTTTAGGAGTTTTAAAAAGGCTTCAACCTTCTTATATATATATATATATATAACAGGATGTGTGTATGTATGTATGTATGTAACGTTTGGACTCCAAGACGGCTGGGCCGATTTTGATGAAATTTTCAGGGAATCTTCAGAATATTCAGGCGGGTGACACTGTGAAGTCTGATTTTTGATTTTCGGTCTGCGGGCGGAGGGGCGTATTGGACAACCAATGAAAAATAAAATGACCGCCATGGTCCAACTTTGATTTATACGAAAAGAAAATCTTGCCCGGCCACTTTTTTTCGAATTACCTATAATCAGAAAACGGCTCCATCGATTTGACAAATTTTTCTTTCAAATGTTCGTATTAATCCATTTGGTAGATTTGGAAGATTTTTTCTTTAAAATGATTGCCATGGTCAAACTTAGGTTTTTACGGAAAGACAATTTTGCCCCGCCCACTTTTTTTGATTTACTTAAAATCAAAAAACGCCTCCATCGATTTGACAAATTTTTCTTTCAAATGTTCGTATTAATCCATTTTACGTTTTCATCGAAAGAAAAATGTGTCACGCCTACTTTTACGCCCACTTTTTATATTAAGCGCATAACTTGAGAACGGCTTGACCGATTTGGAAGATTTTTCTATAAAATCATCGCCATGGTGCAACTTTTTTTACGGAAAGAAAATTTTGCCCCGCCCACTTTAACGCCCACTTTTTTTGATTTACCTAAAATCAGAAAACGGCTACATCGATTTGACTAATTTTTCTTTCAAATGTTCGTATCTTTCTAACGGATATTAAAATCGAACGCAAACATTTTTCCTAATTTGGACAGGACAACGTCTATCGGGTCAGCTAGTATCTAATATAAATCCAAGTACATAATATTTTTATGCATATGTATTTGAAAGTAATAAAAACTTTAATTAAAAAGTTTAGATTAAAATAGTTAGACCAATGACTTTCTTGTTGCCAGGCTCTGCAACAATGTGGGTGTTCATTAGACTGGTCGCAATTTTTTTTTTTTTAAGTTAATTGTTTGCGCTGCTTAAAATATGAGGTTCGGTGTTAGAAATCATGATCTAATTTTTCAGGTCAATCCGACGGTGCCTAGTTGTGCCGAGTGGGGCCCAAAGATCCCCATATTATAAAAGAAACATATTTTCTATCAGATCTTTATAGTTATACTAGTTAAAAAGCCGAAAATCAAAAATATGGCTTCGTTACGATCTTCCGCAGAGAAAGTACTTCAAGTGTGCCAAATTTCAGCTTCCTGTGTCATCAGATGGCTTCAGAAAGTTGCGGAAAGTATAGGACATACATGCAAACATCCTGACATACTAAGAAATTATATTTTGTATAGATAGATTAAAGTATTTGCTGTTTAATATTTTAGTATGATACGAACGAAAGATTTTTAACCAAATTCGGGGTCGCTGAATCCAGTGGTGCTAGCCGTTTTTTTTTTAGGTTAGCTTTGGTTTTCGAGATATACCGTTATTTCGAAAATTAAGGAGGTTGCACAACATATGTTCGCGTAACTCAAAAACGCTTTAGCTTATTGAAAAACTAAAAAGAACCGAAATTCCGCAATAAAATTAACTTTAAGAAAGTTAAAACTTTTTGGCTTTGGTTTTCGAGATATACTGTTATTTCGAAAATTAAGGAGGTTTAGTTTTTCAATAAGCCAACGCGTTGTTGAATTTGTTTAAAAATCTTTCATTCGTATCATACTAAAATATTAAACAGCAAATACTTTAATCTATCTATGCAATATATAATTTCTTAGTATGTCAGGATGTTTGCATGTATGTCCTATACTTTCCGCAACTTTCTGAAGCCATCTGATGACATAGGAAGCTGAAATTTGGCACACCTGAAGTACTTTCTCTGCGGAAGATCGTAACGAAGCCATATTTTTGATTTTCGGATTTTTAACTAGTATAACTATAAAGATCTGATAGAAAAGATGTTTTTTTTTATAATATGGGGAACTTTGGGCCCCACTCGGCACAACTAGGCACCGCCGGATTGACCTGAAAAATTAGATCATGATTTCTAACACCAAACCTCATATTTTAAGCAGCGCAAACAATTAAAAAAAAAAATCCCATACAAGATGCGACCAGTATAGTGTTCATGCCCATTTGGGGTCCGTAAAATTATTCCTAGAGGTTTGCAAAGATCTTGTAAAAGCTATTTTCATACAAATGAGAGCTACGGTTGAAAATAAACCGATTCCAATTAAATTGGTAAATGATTTAGATTGCAATAAAATAAGTTTGGATCAAATTTAATCGGAATACCAATAGACACAAAGACTCTTTTCCGTAAAGGAGCTTGTACTAAATTTCATCAAATTATGTCCAGCCTGCCAGCCAAATGGACGGACGGACACCGTTAGATCAATTCAAAAAGTTATTATTAGACGATCGGTGTAATAAAAGGCCAGAACCAATATAAAACACCCTCTCCACTATTGCAAAGTGGGCAGTAAAAAAAATAATAAATTATAAAATAAGAGCATAAAGCTCACTTAATTCAATACAGTAGAATCCCGATAATTCGTAATCGCAAGGGACCGGCAATTTCTTACGAATTATAGGGGGTTTCGATTTAGCGGGGTTTCAATTTAACGGGGTTAAAATAAAATAAATACGAATAAATTTTTTTTACTAAAACGATAAAAAAAACAAAAAAAAACAATTGTTAAAAATAAAATATTTAAAAATTATACATAAAAATTATGCATGTAACAAACTGATCTTAAGAAAATAAATCCGCACACAAGCAAAAACCCACGCAAAAATAAAATAGTGGTAAACAAAAAATCATTCTTTCCATGTTTTTGTTGTTTTTATTACGAATTATAAGTGGTAGTAAGCAAACAATTACGATTTATAAGAGGTAAAGAAGATTTTATTGGAAAAAAAATTACGAATTATCGAGGGGACCAAAATGTATGGAAATTTTACGAATTAACGAGATTTTTTCAAGGGACCGACAGTTTACTACGAATTATCGGGAATTACGATTTATCGGGGTACGAATTATAGGGATTTGACTGTAGTTTCATAATTCAAAAGTTACAATTTTTTCAGTAGAGCCATATAAATCCAAAATAAAAACATATCAAAATATCGTTCTGACACAAAATCAATTGAAGCACAGTCGCGAATAACGTTGTAAACGCCACATTTTGCAAAAACTGTTTTTTGCAGATAACCGTTAACCTGACTCTCTTACACAGTTTAAACATCAAATCAACCAAAACTATGCACCTTAACAACATTGCAAGTTACTAACAAAATGATGAAACCGAAATGGTTTTGCAGTGCGGAATAATGTTTTAATAGCCTTTTGCATTAAAGTTTTTATTATCATTATTTTTAATAAAAGAAAAAAAAATTTTTTAAACAAATAATGCTGCCTGTCAAAAAACGTTTTTTTTTGCTCTCCTGAAAAATTATTATTTTGTAACTTAAAACGTTATTCGCGGCTGTGCTTCAATTGTTTATTCCTTAAAATGCACGATCTTACCCTTATGATTGCAAAACTGGTGCTCGTAATTTCTATAAATAGATATCTAGTCGTGTTAGTACCTAACAGTTATCTTTACCTATCCGGTAACACTATTGTGGTCCTTTTAACGTTAATGTTGCCTACGTGAATTTACTATCGAAAATCGATGGTGTAAAATACATTACACTTTAACCCGTAGGCAAGAAATATGTTTTAAAATTACGAAAACCATAGATACCTATACACAATTAGATACCTATTTGTAGAAATTACGGGCATGAGTTGTGTCATTGTTATAATAAAAAAACGCAAAAAACTAGTATAATGAATAACTGCAAATTTTTGCCACAATCGGTAAATGTGTTTTTTCTTGAGCTACGACACTGTTAAAGTAACTGAGCGATAAGTTTTTAATTAATATCAGTCCTCAATAGGAATATTGAAATTTTAACTATTATTTCAGACTCAAAATGGAGCCCAGTGAAGGAGTTGCCTGAACCAGTATTTCAAGTAAAAGAAGTCAGAGCAGCTTGTTTTCAAGAACCAAATTATTTAAGAAATAGTGAACCCCAAACCCAAGCGCAGTCACAACCAGAACAATCGCAACAAGACAATATACCTTCCACGTCAAATTTATTGAATCCAATAACGCCTTCGGAGGCTTCCCAGCCTCACAACGATGTTTGGGTATTAGCTCAGCCAGGGTGCCTTCCTCAAGATGCAGTTCACGCCGGTTATGACATTGATGGTAAACTAATGTACGTTAGTCGTGTTTATCATAACGGAGATTATATACCAGCTAAAGCATTTCCCGATTACAACTTGGCATGCGTACCGTATCAAGGTCGAGAGATTGTTGAAAGTAAATTTGAGTACTTAGTTGGGAAGAAGTACATGTGGATATCACCGAATCCGTTTCCCCCAGGAGCGGTTGTGGTCAATCCTATATCTACAAATGAAGCTTTATATGTGGGTCGTTCAAACTATGGAGGCAGTTTGCTTTGTGGTAAATTTCAACGTTCCCTAAATTGTCTCTTTGTTCCTTTTGGCACAAGAGAAATTGCAATTACTAGTTCCTTTGAAGTTCTAGTACAACAAGATCGTTATATGAGTAGCAATCAACCGACAAGCAGCGGGCAGTGAACGATAAAATACAGTCGGGCCTCAATTATCCGTGATGGTCGGGACCAGTAGCATTACGGATAATCGATTTTCACGGTTAATCGAATAACATTTTTTTTAATATTTTTATTGTTAAACAAGTGAACTTTGGTCTACATACATATTTACATTTAAAAAAAATGTAACTCAAGAACTTTATTAAGCAAAAAAAGAATGCAATTTCTTAAAAAGAGTCGTGTAATGTTGTTTGTCTAATATTTTTCAACTGCCATCACGGATAATAGAGGTAATCACGGCTAATCGAAGCAAACAATTCGAAAACATTGCAAGCAAAAAACAATAGATTGATCTTTGGCCATCACGGTTAATCGGGGTTACCGGTTAACCGGATCACGGATAATCGAGGCCTGACTGTATTCCTATTAAAAGACTTCTATTTTTGTTATAACAAAGATTATTTTTCGATAATTATTGAATTCGAATTCGTAGATTAAAAAAAAAGTTTAATAATAAACGACAATTTCTAAACACATACGTATTTATCCATTTGCTTTTTTCGTATTTGGATATTCTGTTTTTATCTTAAAAATACGTGAATTGTGCTTTTCAACAATATATCGACCCCTTTGCGCGAAATTATCGTATATGCCAATTTTTTTGAAATTGAGTTTTTGATGCAATCTTCTCTCCATTCAAAGAGACGTCACCTGACAAAATATTGTAGGCGAATTCCACTTCGTTGCTCCCAAAATTGAATGTATATTTTTATTTTGATATTGCAAGCGAAAGCAGAGAAAAGTAGAAAAATGCCTGTCCTGTAAAATTTGGTTTTTGTAACATACGATAATGTCGCGCAAAGGGGTCGATATGGTTTTATCAAAGTGAAAAGTGATTAGGAATATTGTTTGCAAACTTAGAATATAATTTTTATCAACATATAAAGTTTCAGATAATTTAATTTTTTTTTTTTACGAATGTCATTTCACGAAGAATAAAAAAAACTCTACTCACAGCGCCATCTTGCGCTGTATTTATACCTTATCCTTAACGTCTAGCAATTTCTTAAACCTTCGCCGGACAGCATTACAATTATACTGCTTTAGGGTGCGTACTAGGGCTGCCAAACGGGAAATCCCGAATCCCGGGATTTATTATTATTAATGCCGGGATTTTTAATATGGGCATTTCCACCGAAAGGTCCACCGCAACAAAAAAATTATAAGTTCTTGAAAAGACTTTGTTTTATCATATTTTAACAGGAAAACAATCAAATTTAACAAGAGTAAAATAAATTTATATTTATTTATAACCCATTTCGAGATGTATGAATGCAAAGTCGAACAAGTGCAACTTTTCTTATTTCGATATTTCTATTGTACGTTTTGCTATGATAAAAGTTCTTAAAGAGAGACATTATGCATTGACTTTTTCTCTCTAAAACCTTTCGGAAGGTACAAAGAGTCAAAATAGAATGCACAAGAAACTATGCGATTACAAATAACAGTAATTTTTTTCTTTGTATTATCTCTTATTTCGATGTCATGTGCGACATTGAAAAACATCATTTTCTATCAGTGCGTTGAAAGTAAAAGTAGAAAGCTCATCAAATAACCAGTCCTAACAGAGATTTTTTATAAAATTAAAATAAAAAATTTCTGTAAAATAGCAAGATTTGTGATCTTGGTACTTATATAAAGTTGTTCACGTGCGACATCGTAAGTGTGAAATTTAAAAATTTTAAAATTATTTTTTTTATGTATGTAAATGATGAATTTACGTTAATATATATATTTCAATCATTTAAATCTAGATGAGCAAATAAAAGCTCTAAATTCAAAAATAAAGCCATATTCTATAGCCATTAACAATGATATACGATACGATGAGATTAGACTTTAAATGACGATGGTATATATATGTATGTATAAAAAGGGCTGTAATTTAGGGCGTGGCAAAAACAATTTTTTTAAAGTTTTTCAAACTTAATAAATATACCTTTTATTCTAGGGCGTGACTGATGAAAATATTTTTGTTTGTATTGGCTTCTACCTGATTTAAGGTAGTGTGTGTGTGAAAAATAAAAAAGGGGCTTAATTTGCAGGCGTGTCATAAAAGTGGGCATATTAAAATCTATACATACGTAGTTTTAGAAGAACTTTCTTGGCAAGTAAAACAAATTGGACATTTTGGGGAAGGATCCGAGATGGCATAAGTGGCGCCCAGAATTTGAGATCGGATTAAAAAGTCACCAAAGACAGAAATGCAGCCACTATCAAGCCATGAACAACGATATGCAATATGATGAGATCGGACTTTAAATGGCAGCGCTAAATATAAAAAACCTAAAGGGCTGTATTTTGTAGCGTGGCAAAAAAATATTTCCTGTTTTAGAAACTTCATTGACATATCTTTCATTCCAGGAGGTGACAGGCACAACTTTTTTTTTTGTATGGAGGTCGACCCAGTCTTATCAACATATTTATCATGATGAAAAAAAATGTCATGTGCGACAGATCACATGCGACAGCGATTAAAGCTAAATAAAAAAAAAAGTATACATTATTTTTATTTAAAATGACAGCCATATTTAAGAGACATGAGTGCATTACATTCTACAATTTTTAGCATTCAAATATTGACTCAGGTTTCGCTGAAATTGGCATTCGAATTAATGGCCACATAACCCACTTCTGTTTTCATCACGTGCAAATGCCTTGTTTTTTTTGCAATTTTCTTGAAAACGAAACAATTTATCAAAATGAATAATAGCACCAATTTTAGGGCTAATTAATAGCTATAACTTGAATCTACTTTTTTTAACTTTAAATGTGTACGATGGTCACGTTACACATGATGGAAATGCCCATATATCAACTTTTGTGTACAAAAATTTTCGTTTTTATTGAATTTTTATACTCTATACAAAAAAAATTATTAAAAATTATATTTAAGTTGTATTTTTTATTTTTATAATTCTTATTTTTCTTTTTTAAAAATATATGTTAAATAATAATACTTTTTGAAAATTCATAAATAAATAAAAAAATCCCGAAAAATCCCGAAATACCGGGATTTTCTAAAATCAATCCCGATTGGCATCCCTAGAGCGTACAGAGTGGCCGCTTGTTGCCGAGCCGAGCCGACTGGCGCTTATGGATTTATGACTGGTAATGACTGGTATCCTCAAATAAATAAATATTTCAACTGACTTTCTAACTGGAACAATCTCTAAAGTGGTGTTAACATTACAATTATGCATAACAATCTTATACCAACACAAATTACACTTTAAACTTACGAACACTTTAAACAAAATTACAGGGTCCCGCATTAGTAACGTTATGATTTATTTAATGAATAATTTTTTTCTGGTTTTTTTAACGTTGGCATTTATTCAAATTTTAAATAAGTCTAGATTACGTTCTGAAGAAAATATCTCTTAAGTCACAAAAAAGTGACGTAAGAAAAATGCCCAAATCATTTGCGAGGGCAGCTTTCCTAGAAAGAGAAAGAAAGCGTTTTTTGTAGTTTAGTGGCAATGTGTAAAAACAGGCCGCTACAATCAACACAAATTGCGTGATCAAAACAAAAATGCAAAAAGGTAAGCTTTCGAAGAAAAAAACAGATAAAAACACAATATTTTCTGTCTCGACACAGAGGCGTCTGTGTTTCTTTTCAGAGCATTTTCCGGCGCCCAGTTGAAATCAGAAAAACGCGACATTATATGATCGCCAAAAAAAAAGAGCCATAGTTGGACGAACTTGTTGGAACCACAATTTTGCATTATTCTCTACCTTGAAAATTTTCTGTCATTGCCCGGTATTAAATGCCATTCAGATTAACCGCAACTTGTCCGTTGTTTTGATCAAATATAGCCCAATGATCTTTTCGGAAGTACATAATTCCATACCATACACAGAAGGAAATAAAAATAAATAAATTTGCACAAGTAAACAAATGTTTAACTGACTTGATTAAATTTTTAATTAATTAAAAAAAATAAACGAGAATTTTTCAGTGTTTTCATTTGATATTCAACAAATTTTCTTGGATTTTGGGTCCCCATTTCTGCAATTTTGTTTATTCACGTATCCCTTGAGGTAAAAATTGGCCTCATCGCTCATTATTCGATATGATCTTTGTATCTGAGTCATCGTATACTAGGAATGGGCAAAAAATATCGATATTTTTAAAAAGAATAATCGATATATATCGCCGATATTTAAAATACCGATGTATCGATGTATCGATATTGAAATACGACTATCGAATTCGATATTTTTTAAAGTCAGTCTTCATTAAAGACTCAAAATTTTAGACGTTTTTCAAACAATAAGCGCTTTTTAAGAATTGGCATCACTGCATGCATCATATGTTTTTTATAACTAGTATGAAGATCTATAACTCCCAGTCTACAACTGACATGATTTTCTGTTACAACATAATGTTATAAAAGGGTTGTTAAAACATTTACATTAACAACCGTGTTATAACATGAGAAAACCTCTAACATGATGAGTCTATACTTAACACTAACGTCATATTAGTGTTAATGTTAAGCATTTCATGTCAGTTGTAGACTGCATGTAAAGATTAGCATTTATAAGAAGAATTAAGAAAAAAGTGGGGTTTTCACATTGCAGATTTCTAATTAAAACAGTAAAGTCAAACGAACTTGAAAAGATTTATTTTATGCGGTTTTGGAACAATATATAAGCCTATATATATTTGGAATAATAATAAGATTTGTTTCAAGTTCGTTTGACTTTACTGTTTTAATTAGAAATCTGCAAGGTGAAAAACCCGCTTCTTTCTTAATTCTTCTTCTAATACATGCAGTCTACAACTGACATGAAATGCTTAATATTAACACTAATATGATGTTAGTGTTAAGTATAGACTCATCATGTAAGAGGGTTTCTCATGTTATAACACGGTTGTTAATGCAAATTCTTTAACAACGCTTTTATAACCATGTTATAACAGCAAATCATGTCAGTTGTAGAGTCTGTGTTCATACGGCTCATGTCTTATTGACAAGATTCTTTCTTTTTCTTCGTTGAACATGAGTTGTCGTTCAAATGATTCATGTCATGATGACGACTTGCGCATGCATGTGTGTTTTTTGATATTGAAAACAAAAACAAAATTAAACAACGAATAAGAAAGCAAAACGTAAAGACAGTACATGCATCTGTGTACTCGTTTCTTTTCCCCTCGTCCGTCTCGCTTATAAAGTAGCAATCATGTCAATAAGACATGAGCCGTATGAACACAGACAGACGGGGAGTTATAGATCTTCATATTAGTTTAAAAAAACATATCATGCTTGCAGTGATGCCAATTTTTAAAGACATATGGTTTGAAAAACGGCTAAAATTTTGAGTTTTTAATGAAAATATCAAATTCGATAGTCGTATTTCAATATCGATACATCGATATATCGGTATTTTAAATATCGGCGATATATATCGTTAATTTTTTTTTAAAATATCGATATTTTGATATATCGATATTTTGATATAATGATATTTTTTGCCCATTCCTATCGTATACTGCTTTTAAAATAAAAATGAACAGCTTTGATTCTTTGTACTGTGCTGAGTCAGAAGATAATTCTGAAAAAAAAAACCAAAAAGGAAAGTAAACAAAAAATGTATTCACTTAGTAAATCATAACGTTACTTTTGCGCCACCCTTTACAAATAATTCTTATCTAAATTTAATTTCATAACAATATTTATTTAATTTTGTATCCCTGGTTTTTTTACTAGTAAAACATTATCAGATACGTCACTTTTCTGTTTTATATTTAGATGTTGTCTAACCATAAGAGGGAACTTCAAAATCTTTTAACAACTTATTTAAAAATTATTTTGTAATTTAACACGTTTTAGATTGTTAAATGCCTCCAAATAAGATAACGGCAGGTTATTATATACATATGTACATATCAGGGATAGAAATCATTGCGCAATTGTACTTTTTTTGTACACTTTGAACTTTAATTGAACACTGGTGCTACTGCAACTTATTTGGTTAAATGTTTATTTATCATCGAGAACTAGGCCTTTAGTTTTCAACATTCGATATGTTTCAGACATATTTGTTATTTAAAAATGAAAGGTTCGCATGTCCCTAATCGAACTTTATCGCATGTTATCTGCATCTGCATCGGTTAATCAGAAGTAATCTTTAATAATAAGTACCTTAAATGGAGTTTGAAGCTTATTTAGAAATTGTAATTTTGAAGGATGAAAAACTAAAAACATATTGATAAAACTTAAAAGATACAATATATTTTCTCTCACATTTTCCACTTTTGAAGGACGAAAACGAGCCGATAAGAGTTTAGTAAACTATCATATTTCGTATTTTATGGGGAACAGATTTTTTTAAAGTTTATACATTTAAGGGAATAAACTCAGAAGTTAATAAAATAGGCTCAGTGGACACCAAAAATTATTTATTTCTGGCATATACGGATAACATTGACATCATCGGGAAGGTAGGGCGAGATGCAACTGGTACTTTTTCCAGAATCGTCAAAGATGGGTCTGGCGGTGAACGAGAACAAGACCAAACTTTTGCTTGCAACTGAAAGGTAAACGACGTGAAGGTCGGCAATTGTAGCGTCTGGCACGGCTGCCAGATTTAACGATTTATAGTAATTTTGACGATTTTGGGGTCCAAACATGGCCAATGGATGATTTACACCCTAAATTTGGCGGTTTTTAAAATTAAAAATTTTGTAGTATTATACAAAGGTTTAGTATTCGGGCATGTTCTAGAAATCAAACCGAACAATTTTAAAACTTTTAAAAAATTTTAATAACTGCAAACGTTCTTGAAAATATTCCTTTATATGTACTTCATTCTTTGAGTACAAGAACAACTTAAAACCAGGAAAAACTACGGTCAGTTCAAATTCACTTTCACTTCATTTCGATTTCTGGAAAATGCCCGAGTATTTGGTAATTGTCAATACCTTTTGGATATTTTCGTTTATTTTTAGGTAATAGTATTTATATATATATGTGTAATTTAAATTCAAATTTGTTGACGTTTCTGTATTCGATTGGGCTTAAGAAGATCGACTGATTAGGCCAAAGCTTCCGATCCTAGAGTTTGGACTGCCAACAAACCGCTAGGCCGGATAAATACAGTTGAGTTTCAGCGACTAATTGTTATTAGATTGTCACCTAGTTTCCAGAGACGCATCGGTGTTAGCATGCTCTCTGGATACTCGGTACTGTACGCCATCTTAATTTAGCTGCCACCAGACGGAAGCCTGAATGACATTACCAGGGAGTTGCGAGATGCTTGGGAATTTCGACAGAGGAATCACTTCTTGCAACCCCCAAGTGGATAGCAGACAGAGAGCTTTCAAACTCTGAGAAAAATCCCTCCCTATGTTCTTCGCTCTATTTAAATATTTTATTTTACATTTTTGTGTTCATATTATTTTTTTAGATAAATAAAGGTTATATATTAGACCGACTCAACTTTTATGGAGCTGAAAAAGGTGATTTTGTTACCCCTCTGAAAATAAAGCTTAATATGTTTTATGATGATTCCCAAAATATTTTGGTTCTAGCGTTGACCATCCGTGAGCTGGACCATTTTTAGAAAAGGTATTTTTCAGTTTTTCGAATTTTTTTTTTACTTTACTCCAAGACGACATGCAGCTCACAGATAGGGATGAAACGATACCTCTAAGGTATCGATACTTTTACTCGATGTGGTATCGCTCGAAAAGTATCGATACCTACTTAGAATCGAAAAAAAAGTATCGATACTTAGTTACTTGTATGGGTACTTGTATCGGTTTGTATGATAAAAGAATAGAAAGCAGCATTTAAAAGCGTTCTTATTAGTGTTTTATTACTATACAATAAAATAAGAACTTCGACCTATTAGAATTTTTTTGCGAAACGATAAGTGTAAAGATTGAGACCACTTTTAGTTACAACCTAGTACCAATTTTCTTTCGAAAAATCTTTTTTATTTTATCTTATTGCAGAAATCAACAATGTCACTATGAATTTATCTTAAATATTAATATGTATTTTATATCCTTTCAATAATTTCTCAAGCTCAAGGTCCGTTTTATATAAAGAATATTTATTTTAAATTTATCCAATATTTCGCTATCTCAATTGTAACGTTCTATACCTATGGAGGTTAATACAATTGTCTTACTTATACGCCGAAACAATTCGTGATCCACTAAAAAGGAATGGGGGAGCCTTTGAGCTGCTAGCGTCAGCCGGGCGGGGGGTTCGGTTTCCCATTAGAAAGATCATTCCATTTACAGAAAATATTGTAGACTCCCATTACTTAAATCTAAAAATATATACCCCAATCTGGATGGATGCTAATTTGATATCTGACATTACCCTGAAAACCCCTCAGATGTTGTTGAGTTTAGGCGCAATTTTACCCTTCCAATCCATTGTTCCGAGTACGCCGTTATTTTCGCTCAGAACCCCTAACTATATTCCCAATCTATCCTTATTAGCACATGTTAGTCAAAAACACTTATTTTTAAATTTACCAATTCATTATGCAACAATTTTATTTATCTATAAACAGTTTTGGTAATACTCGACTATGGTCGAATAAAAATTAAGCAAGCTTATAGAAAGTATTACTATTAGCGTATCATGTTTACATTAAAAACTTTGTTAAATAGCAAACAAAAAAAACAATTCAAATTGAAAAAAATATTAAAGTTGTGTTTAAATTTACACAAAAAAAAAACTTAATATAACAAATATCAAAACACTATGAAACCATAAAGTTGATATTTAACGAATATGTTTACTGGGTAGTCTAAGTTTATTCATATACATATATACATAGACGTATATATATAAATATATGGTTATATATATACATATATGTATGTAGGGTTATTTTTGAGTGGTTCGTGTAATCAAAAACAAATCAAGGAAAGTTAACATGAGTAAGAATAGAATGCATTGGAAATAAAGCTTTTGAGTGAAAAAATTTATGAATGAACAATACTTTCCATTCATAAACTTCGCAGAAATAATTATTCTGTTTTTCTCTATTATTTCTTAATTTTGATTTCATTCAGTTCTTACTTATGTTTTTATTGTTTCTAATTACGATTCTTTTTATTTGGTGTGTTTTATTGTTATGCAAGAAAAAAAATGTCTCTTTGTATTTTTACCAATAACCAGTTTTACACTCACCTCAAATTCTCATCGTACGTTGAAGGCCTTCAGCTGATCGATAATGAGGATGATGATGATGATGATCTTTAAGTAGATGTTTTGTATTAATTTCTGTTCTTGCATTTACATAAGGTTATTAAGTAGATCAAATAAAAATTAAATTAAATGATTACACGATGTTACCATTAAGAGTATTGTCTAGTTCGATTAATCCTTATATACATATATAGGTAGATTATATGAGCTCCTGTGGTTTTTAGGTTGGGGAGTGAGTGTGTTCTTTACGGGTAGAAGGTCAGAAGTTTCTTAAATTGTTGTGACCTAAACACAAACCCCGCCAGCAAGTCAAAAACGTAATTCCTTCACAAGTAGTATTGACGATTGGTTTTGATTCGGGAAAATTTATTCCTCCGAACGCCTTAAGAATAATTCCCTTGAAAAAATTCTCAATACCTAGTGGTGCAACTCAAAATCTTGAGCAATGTTATTGCGTATATCCAATTTATGAATACTCCTATAGAAGCTAAGGCCAACGTTAGGTTAATATTATTCGTGGTTGTGGTTTTGAGTGTCCTAAAAAAAATTAAGTCGCCACATGTGACATCGATTGAAAAGACACAAAACAAAAGTTGGGATATTACCTTAGATATAGTTAGTAGCTCGACAAGAGTAATAACGCTTTGAAAGCAATGGTTATACAATTGGAATCTCCCCTGGGAGATATGAGAACCTATTCTTCAATCCAATCTCGCCGTTTGAGTAAATAATAATTATTTAAATAATTTCGTTTACGAATCAATACTTTATTCACAATTGGTATTTAAAAATTAAAAAAAAAGTATTTTTTCAAAAGTAATTTTGGAAAATGGTGATGTTAAATATATTTAAGATTTTTACTCTCACTTGTTTCTATTATTTTCCTTTTTCGGAAATTTAAGTATTTTTGCGTTGATGCACGTCTTCACTGTCTGAGATTTATCGCCGAAAGGAAGTATAAAAGAACACGTTTGTTACTTCGAGAACTTTGCCCTTTTTGGTTCTTTTCCCCATAAACGAATAAATTACAAAGCAAATAATGATGAAAAAGAAAAACAAGTGATTACTCTTAGATAACATTGCATAAAAATGTTAAGTTGTTCCACTGTTAATAAACGTATACTGTTAGGAAATGCATTCATGTTATTACCAGTAAGATCATCAACATGCCATCTCTAATTATGTGCCAACACACAAACCAATACTATACGGGTCACTACTGGTAATAAAGATAAGGGCGTAATTTGTATTTGCCAATAACCAAATAAAGTTCATATAAAAAAAATTTAATTCAAAACAGGGAAAATTGAAAACTTTTCATTACAAAACCGAGTAATATTGATCCTATAGATAAAATATTAATCGGAAATATAAAATAAAATAGAGAAATTTTATAAAGAGAAAATAGATAATTTTGAAACAGTTTAGTCTTCTTCACATATAATTAATATATTTGTAGGTAACTAGTAATGATTTGATAACTCAGATTGCCTTTGTCATAGACACAAACACATTAAATTAATATTACCATTTTTAAAACAAACGTGAGTTACTATTGTCTCAGCGTAGCACATTTAGAATATCCATGTAATTTATCATACAATTTGTAAGAAAATCGGTATCAAGTACACCAATAGTAGTAAATTTGAGGGGTTTTATTTTACAAAGTTTAAACAGGAATTTTTGACGAAGTGGTTCATGATTACCCATAATAACTTAAGCACGGATATCTTTGCCGTGAAAGGTTCCTAATATTTTACCATGGAAGTCTTCCAGGATATAGTAACTTCCACCTACTTTCTCTTTAACTTTTGCCTTTATGAAAAGGGGTGCAAGCTTAGCGTTATAGTTTTTTCCCGCAGAGCTTTGCGAGAAATTTCTCCTAAACACTTCTTGACCCACATGAAACGCCGGGGACCTAGCCCGTAAATTATACTGATTTTGATTACGACTATAGGCCTCAGAAATATGTTTTCGCAGTTTTGCACGTAACAGTTTCAACTCATCATCTCGCGCCATAGAAAACGAGGGTTCATCTAGCAGCTGTAATTTTGATAACAATTTGTAAGATTCCCCATGTGTAATCATATTGAACCCATATAGGGCATGATACGGTGAACATTTTATCGATTGGTGTGTGGAATTTCTAAGGGCACAACTAATATAACTAAGGTTTTCATCCCATAGTTTTTGGTCTGATTTTAAAAATGATCGAATACCGCTTATAATTGATCGATTAACACGCTCGGAAGCGTTTGATTGGGGCGAGTAAAGAGCCGTATAGACATGGGAAATACCCAAAGACGTTAAAAAGGCGTTAAACTCGTTTGCACGAAACTGAGAACCGTTATCGCTCACTAGAGTTTCGGGTACACCGTAGACGTGGAATATATTTTTAAGCAAAAATGATTGAATAGCAGACGAAGAAAACTTTTTTAATGGACAAAGCCAATGAAATTTTGATAAATGATCGAGAACGATTAGAATACCGATATTTCCAGACTTGCTTCTCGGATAGGGCCCGATAATGTCCACGAACAAACGTTGGAAAGGTCGTTCGGAAATCACTGCCCTACCCATTTCCGGCTTCATAATATAATTAGGAGATTTTGTAGTCTTACAAACCTCGCATGCTCTTATATAATTCCGGACATCGTTAGTCATTCCTGGCCAGAAAAAATTTCTATTTAGAAGATCCAAGGTTTTCCTAACTCCACCATGACAAGCAACTTTGGAATCATGAAACCGTGATATTAAACTTGGCCTGAGCTGTTTCGGAATCCATAATTTCCACGTTCGTTGTTCTTGTACGGGATCACCACGATAATGTTCATTACGAATATATATAAAATTGTCCACAATTTTTAGATCAGCATATTTTGAAGAATTTTCATTAATTTTCGTTTTTAGGGCAATGTAGTCATCGTCAAAAAAGTGTTTAGAGTGAAGATCAACTTCTGGTTCTGATAATTCAAGCGACGAAACTTCCTCACAATGTTGCCTTGACAACGCATCCGGGACAATGTGGTCCTTGCCTTTGCGATGACTAATCGTGAACTTATAGGCCTGCAGTTTAAGGACCCAACGAGCTAATCGTCCGCTTAACTCAGGCTGTTTCATCAGCCATACCAAGCTCGAATGGTCAGTTATGACTTCAAATTCTTGAAGCTCTAAATAGCAACGAAATTTCCTTATGCCCTCGACTGCAGCTAGGCATTCTCTTTCCGTCACGCTGTAATTTCTTTGGGCCGAATTCAGTTTTTTGGACATATAAGCTATGGGTTTCTCTGCGTCGTTTTCATCCAATTGGACCAAAACTGCCCCGATTCCAAAGTCACTTGCATCACAGTGGAGATAAAATTTGCGTGAAAAATCTGGGTTTGAAAGCACCGGGGCCGAGGTTAAAAGTTGTTTAATTGAATCAAAAGACTGTTGTGCTGCCTCCGTCCAGCTAAACGTATTTTTCTTCGACAAAATTTCGGTAATAGGAAAAACCACATCAGAAAAGTTTCTGATAAAACGACGATACCATCCTGCCAAGCCAAGAAACCCTCGAACTTGTTTCAAATTCTTTGGTATTGGCCAGGACAGGATGGCGTCGACCTTATCAGGATCAGTTCGAATTCCCCCATGCCCTATCAGGTATCCTAAATATCTTACCTCCGTTACGCAAAAATGACTCTTAGATATATTAAGAGTCAGGTTAGCCTTTCTGAATTCCTCAGCTATTCTAACTAAGCTGGTCAAATGGGTAGAGAAATTTTCGGACACGATAATGAGATCATCAAGATAACCAAATACGCAATGTCTCAGATCAGCAGGAATTAATTCGTCCATGAGTCGGCACATTGTTTGAGGTGCGTTACACAATCCGAATGGCATAACCGTGAACTGATACAATGGTCTACCTGGGATTGTGAACGCTGTGAGTGGTTTGGCATCATCGGTTAAGCCGATTTGCCAGTATGCGTCCTTTAAGTCAAGTTTTGATATTAAGTTTGCCTGGGGAAGACGTGAAAAGATTCCCTCAATACTGTGCAGCGGATAGGCGTCTTTTTTGGTGACAGCGTTGACCTTTCTGGCATCTAAACACAGACGGACTTTGTTTGGTTTAATAACCAAACGCATAGGAGAGCTCCATGGGGAATTGGACGGTTCTATGACACCAAGTTTCAACATCCTATCTATCTCTCCAAACATAATTTTTTCCACTGCTGGAGAAACCGGATAAAACCGTTGTTTTATCGGCTTGGCATTGCCAACGTCGATATCATGAAGAATCATGCCGGTTTTTCCCAACCCTTGTTGCTCAAAATTAGGGAACAAAGCAATAATGGTTTCTAGTTGTTGATGTTGATGTGGCGATAGAGGATCTTTCTCTTCGTCTAAATTTTTGTATTCATACTTTTCTTCACCCCCAGATGGGACTTCAGACAATTTTATATCCGACAAATGGGACAGGACATTTGATTCTATTTTACAGACAGACTTACTAGACTCTATTCCTGACTCGAATATGTCAGGGGCAAGACGGAACGCCTTCCAAAAATCCAGCCCTAATATCAATCGTTGACTTAAAGTCGGGACGATTAATATTTTGGTATTCCGTTCCTGATTCTTAAAACTAACATTGACATCCAAATAGCCTAACACTTTCTGATGTTTTCCGTCCGCAGTTTTTACACTAGACTTTAAACTATGAAATTCGGGAAATTGTGAAAAATTAAATAAAGCTAAATCTGAACCAATGCAGCTCACATTAGCCCCTGAATCTAACAAACCAAGCTCATGGAATCCTAAAAACTTCACTTTGGCGTAATACCTTTCATCATCAGCTAATTTTGAAATTGTGGAAATAGTATACTTAGAGACATATTTTCTATTTTTGAAATATTGTCGCATTCTAATGGTTGACCTTTTGGGACGTTTGGGTTTTGATAAAGACAATTCTGAAACTTGAAAAATTTTATTACGTATAGCAATATATTCTGCTAAGCGCTGGTGATAAGGGCGAATGGGATATATAAGTTTATTACAGTTATCGTTTTCTATGTCAATTGAAATATCACGTTTTAACACTTTCGCCGTTTCTGGTTCAAGTTTGGAAGATTTTAAATTAGTGGTTACAGACGAGCTAAGATTTACTCCCGATCCTTCTGAGGATTTGGAGGAAAATAGTTTTTTGAACGTTTAGAACATTTCTCACAATTCGGTTTATAGGTATTTTTAGCTCCGCAGCCGTAACAAAAGATTGACCTTTCCCTTACGCAATCTTCCCAGTAATGACCTGGGTCATTACAATTCCAGCATAAGTCAACAGCCGTTTTTTGTATGGCGTTGACTTTAAAATCATCATTAGAAAATTCCGAATCCCTATCTCCTAGCTCAATTTCAGCAACGTTCCTTCGGGGTATATAGGATTGTGGCCTAGATGCAGCTGAACGACGGTAATTTTCCTCGCCTAGCAAGTTTTCCCGCATCTGAACCATTTTGCGAAGATGGGCCAACGAATAAATAGGCACATATAAAAGCTCGTGTCGAATCTCCGCCCGAAGATTTCTACTTAAAATTTCGACTAGTTCCTGTTCTGACATTGCCGTACCTAATCTATCTAAATTGACAACTATCGACTCGTAAAAAGACTCAAAACTTTCCCCCTGTTTTTGCTTTCTGCCCCGAATTTCTTCTTTAATGTCAAAATCTGATTTGAACTCTTTATATTGGTAGCGAAGGGCAGCACAAAAGTCATCCCAGACAATATTCTGAACCTGCTTATGGTACCTCCAAAACCAGTCGCGTGCCTTTCCAGTTAGGAGGATATGCAAGTTTTTGCATATAGGGGAAAAATCATTTCCAAAATTATCAGCGGTCAGGGACCGGACTCTATACAAAAACTCCTCGACCTTGAGACCAGTTGTTGAACCATCAAACTTGAGATTCCAGTTTTGTATAATGGAAGTAATTTTATCGGTTCGTAAAGAAAAGTTTTCGAAACTATTTGATGTATGATTGTTCAAATATGTGCGATTATTTATATTCGTACGATTATTTAAATTGTGTGCAGGATTGTTTGTGTTTGGGTGGGAGATTGGATTACTCGGATTGTGAAAAGAAGTTTGAAGAGGGTTTGAATCAATAGGAATATTATTATTCCGAGGCATAGCATTTGCGTTTAAATTTAAATTCCTAAATATTCGGGCTACACTTGATTCAATCATTTGGTTAATCTGAGCATAGTTAATATTTCCCGCCTCCAACTCGACTGTTTGAGGGGTTTGAACAATCGAAGAATTACAAAAATGTACTGTATTTACAGGTCCCGAACCTGCAGGGGTTGAAAGACCTTCCATAGGCAAAGCCATAGCACCCTGATCACATGAACTAAAGTCGACTAAATGCCCTCGACTGCCCTCCTGAAATAAACCCTTACTAAAACTACGGGTATGATGCCGTTTAGCCCCTGCACCTCGAGGTCTACCACGAATGGGATTAGTGTTTGACTTTGTTGTCTGCTGATTTGAGTTCACACAAGTATTGTCTTCTGCAGGTGGTGATTGAGATGGTTTTGTGAAATTTTGAAAGTTTGCTTTACGTAATTCCGACAATTGACATGGACGCCCGCAAATAGGACATTCTGATGATTTTGATAAAATTTCTTCAATACAGATTCTATGAAAAGAATGCTCGCATTGTGAGATGACCAAACAATCTTGATCATAAGTCATATTCTCATTACAAATTATACATTTTGACGATTGGTCTGAATTAGGACCAGAAACCTGTGGTATTGGAGATCGTACAATCGACATTTTGATCAAAAATTTTAATTTTTAGTACGAATCAAAAAGGAATAATTTTTTTTTTTTTTTTTTTTTTTTTTTTTTTTAACAATTTTCATGTATGCAAAAAGTGTTTTATACTAAACGTGTGCTGGGTTAGATTGGGTATCTATAATAATATCAGATAATATAAGACTTTATTGTTCTACTATTATTCTTAATTATATTCACTATCGTGATAGGGGATCAAACCAGTGGATGAAATACCAAAAAAAAATATGATAAAATCATTAAAAATTCATTGGATATCTAAAAGCAAATACCTATAAGATATATTCCGAACAAAAATTCAATGTTGATAACTCAGCTCCCAAATCCTGATAAAAAATATTAAAAATAATTTTCCATTTAGAAAAGATTCCTTTATAGCACAGGTCATGCTCAACAAAATCATAATAGCTACCTAATCGGTCAATATACCCGAATTCTCTACCTCAGATAATCGAAAAATCCAGAAAAGGACTAAAACGTATTGCCGATACTGACTTGTAATTATAAAAAACTCTTAAACCCAATGATAGACACACCAAAATCTATAGGTTGAGCAGAGCCGTAAAAGAACAACATTGTAGTTCCTTCGAGCCCCACGTTGGGCGCCATTTCTGTAACGTTCTATACCTATGGAGGTTAATACAATTGTCTTACTTATACGCCGAAACAATTCGTGATCCACTAAAAAGGAATGGGGGAGCCTTTGAGCTGCTAGCGTCAGCCGGGCGGGGGGTTCGGTTTCCCATTAGAAAGATCATTCCATTTACAGAAAATATTGTAGACTCCCATTACTTAAATCGAAAAATATATACCCCAATCTGGATGGATGCTAATTTGATATCTGACATTACCCTGAAAACCCCTCAGATGTTGTTGAGTTTAGGCGCAATTTTACCCTTCCAATCCATTGTTCCGAGTACGCCGTTATTTTCGCTCAGAACCCCTAACTATATTCCCAATCTATCCTTATTAGCACATGTTAGTCAAAAACACTTATTTTTAAATTTACCAATTCATTATGCAACAATTTTATTTATCTATAAACAGTTTTGGTAATACTCGACTATGGTCGAATAAAAATTAAGCAAGCTTATAGAAAGTATTACTATTAGCGTATCATGTTTACATTAAAAACTTTGTTAAATAGCAAACAAAAAAAACAATTCAAATTGAAAAAAATATTAAAGTTGTGTTTAAATTTACACAAAAAAAAAACTTAATATAACAAATATCAAAACACTATGAAACCATAAAGTTGATATTTAACGAATATGTTTACTGGGTAGTCTAAGTTTATTCATATACATATATACATAGACGTATATATATAAATATATGGTTATATATATACATATATGTATGTAGGGTTATTTTTGAGTGGTTCGTGTAATCAAAAACAAATCAAGGAAAGTTAACATGAGTAAGAATAGAATGCATTGGAAATAAAGCTTTTGAGTGAAAAAATTTATGAATGAACAATACTTTCCATTCATAAACTTCGCAGAAATAATTATTCTGTTTTTCTCTATTATTTCTTAATTTTGATTTCATTCAGTTCTTACTTATGTTTTTATTGTTTCTAATTACGATTCTTTTTATTTGGTGTGTTTTATTGTTATGCAAGAAAAAAAATGTCTCTTTGTATTTTTACCAATAACCAGTTTTACACTCACCTCAAATTCTCATCGTACGTTGAAGGCCTTCAGCTGATCGATAATGAGGATGATGATGATGATGATCTTTAAGTAGATGTTTTGTATTAATTTCTGTTCTTGCATTTACATAAGGTTATTAAGTAGATCAAATAAAAATTAAATTAAATGATTACACGATGTTACCATTAAGAGTATTGTCTAGTTCGATTAATCCTTATATACATATATAGGTAGATTATATGAGCTCCTGTGGTTTTTAGGTTGGGGAGTGAGTGTGTTCTTTACGGGTAGAAGGTCAGAAGTTTCTTAAATTGTTGTGACCTAAACACAAACCCCGCCAGCAAGTCAAAAACGTAATTCCTTCACAAGTAGTATTGACGATTGGTTTTGATTCGGGAAAATTTATTCCTCCGAACGCCTTAAGAATAATTCCCTTGAAAAAATTCTCAATACCTAGTGGTGCAACTCAAAATCTTGAGCAATGTTATTGCGTATATCCAATTTATGAATACTCCTATAGAAGCTAAGGCCAACGTTAGGTTAATATTATTCGTGGTTGTGGTTTTGAGTGTCCTAAAAAAAATTAAGTCGCCACATGTGACATCGATTGAAAAGACACAAAACAAAAGTTGGGATATTACCTTAGATATAGTTAGTAGCTCGACAAGAGTAATAACGCTTTGAAAGCAATGGTTATACAATTGGAATCTCCCCTGGGAGATATGAGAACCTATTCTTCAATCCAATCTCGCCGTTTGAGTAAATAATAATTATTTAAATAATTTCGTTTACGAATCAATACTTTATTCACAATTGGTATTTAAAAATTAAAAAAAAAGTATTTTTTCAAAAGTAATTTTGGAAAATGGTGATGTTAAATATATTTAAGATTTTTACTCTCACTTGTTTCTATTATTTTCCTTTTTCGGAAATTTAAGTATTTTTGCGTTGATGCACGTCTTCACTGTCTGAGATTTATCGCCGAAAGGAAGTATAAAAGAACACGTTTGTTACTTCGAGAACTTTGCCCTTTTTGGTTCTTTTCCCCATAAACGAATAAATTACAAAGCAAATAATGATGAAAAAGAAAAACAAGTGATTACTCTTAGATAACATTGCATAAAAATGTTAAGTTGTTCCACTGTTAATAAACGTATACTGTTAGGAAATGCATTCATGTTATTACCAGTAAGATCATCAACATGCCATCTCTAATTATGTGCCAACACACAAACCAATACTATACGGGTCACTACTGGTAATAAAGATAAGGGCGTAATTTGTATTTGCCAATAACCAAATAAAGTTCATATAAAAAAAATTTAATTCAAAACAGGGAAAATTGAAAACTTTTCATTACACAATGGATGGCTTCTTCAGGGATTTTTTGGTTTTTTTATGTATTTTATTTTTAATTTGATAAATATATAATAAAGGGTGGTAAAACCATAATCCATGATGTTAATTGTGAGTCACACCTTAACGTCAAGTTTTTTGCGCAACTTATTTTGACCTATCTTTGTTTCAGTATTTGACAACTTCGATTATTGAGAGGTACACAATTGCGCAGCGCGTTAAGATTAATAAAGTATTTTACGAAAATGGGCGTTTAATCAAAATGCATTTAATACACATCGTAATTTTTTTGGTCAGTATAATCGACCAAATGCTTCCACAATCGGGAGAATTGCGCGTAAATTTCAGCAAACCGGGTCTGAAGGAAATGGGAAAATATATGTGCTTGCTCCCCAGTTAGTTCTGCGGCTGGCGGCGTCTTCGAAAATGAGATCGGCCAAGCAATTATCGTGAATGGTGTTCGCTATCGCGTGATGATAACGGACTTCCTATAGCCAGAAATTGAGGAAATGGACCTAGACGATATGTGGTTTATAGGTGTGGACTAGGGATGCCAAACGGGACCAGGTTTTTTGAAACCCGGGATTCGGGATTTTTAATTCAAAAAAAGGGATCCCGGGACGGATCGGGATTTCATATATAAAAGCATATTTTAAAATTCATATAATTATAATTTAATGTTTATGTATAAGAATTAAAACAAATTAATTCATGAAGAAAATTAAACTCATTACAAAATAAAACTGTTTAATGTATTCTTTTAAAGTAATATAGAAGTATTATGTATTAAAACTTATATTTTAAAAAGATTCTTAAACAAATTAATGACGTCAGATAATTGATACCTTATTTTATCGCAAACATATGCTGCCGACGAAACCAATATTCGCATTCAACACTTCTGGGTGGTATCGTAAATAAATAACTACATATATGCTATTTGACAATATTTAATTTATTTTATCTCAATTATATATATGCAAGTATTAATCTAATAAAATAAACTTATATGTGTCAAAAGACCTTTGGTAGAACTCCCTTAAGTTGTTAACACCTTTTTGCACAACTTGCATTCTATTATCAGTTCTATGGCAACTATTGCCCTTTCCACTCTCATCTGGACATTTTATCCCCATGACAGCTTACTATCCAGAACCACGCCCAGATACTTGGCACTGCGAGAGATCTGAAGCTCGGTTCCATTTAACCTCGGAAGCCTAAAGTCTCCGGTCCTGTACTTCCTCGTAAAGAGTACCAGTTCCGTCTTGGACGGATTAACACCCAGCCCGAATGATGCGCAGTTTTATTATCATCAACTTAAAAAAAAGACCCACCATCTGATATTGTTTTCGTGGTACATAATGCATTGCATGTTACATTTATTCACATGTGACTTTTTTTGTAACCAGTTAAAAATTAGATTTATGGCCAGTATGATTAAATATTGAATTTTTTCTAAGCCCAAAAACTCGGGATTCTTATATCAAACCCCGGGATTCGAGACTTAAATTTTTAGAATAATCCCGGGTTTTCGGTATTCGGGATTGGCATCCCTAGTGTTTACTGGTCAAACGGTTTCTTGATACCGTTACTGCTGCTCCAGCTTTGGAAAATAATCAAAATTTAAGATTAATTTCAATACCAAAGTTAAACGATTACTTTTGGCCGATACCGAATATTTTTTTGGCGATACTACTTGGTACTCGGTTGCTAAGTATCGATTACAAAAATACTTGGTACTTATATAAAAGTATCGAGTATGTACTTGTATTTACTCGTATCGTTTCATCCCTACTCACAGATGGTCAACGCTAGAACCAAAATATTTAAGAAATCCTCATAAAACATATCAAGCTGTATTTTCAGAGGGGTAACAAAATCTCTTTTTGCGCACTATTATATGTATATATACCAGAGAACTGCAAAATCACAATTTTTCTTGATTTATTCATACGCTCAAATTTACATTCACTCTTTGCCTGCAAAACAAAGTTCAACGTTGGTAATTTTTACATCGTTTCGTATACATTTGATTTTTGCATGGATTAATTTTTTATTAAAAGTGCTTTGTTTGCATTTTTGTTTCGCACACAATATAACACACTTGTGTAAATTCAAAAGGCACACATTCTTATACTTTTGCATTCAAGTAGTCATTGTCCACTCGATGAGACGCTTTGTTAACATTAACAACAATAACAACAATAAACCACTCGATGAGACGCTTTGTTAATTAACAACAATAACAAGAATACATTGTACATTGTACATATAGAACTACTGTACTTTTTAAGATGATAAAAAAAGTATTCTGTTTCTATGGAAATTGTTTGTACCTACATCAGTATGTGCGTTTAGTTTCATTTAAATTTTTTTTTTCTAGTACTACATAGTAACTGCTGAATGTCTTCATGAGTAATAATTGCTTGATTTCTGGCTTTTTTGTTCGTATTTTTTTTTCTTTACCAAAACAATCATTGTCGCACCGATCACACAAACATCTTTATTAAAAAACGAAGCTAACGATATTATTAATAACAAAGCACGATGTGCATTATTTGAATGACTGCAAACCAGCAGCGAATGTTTGCGGTTGCGCAAGTTTGATTGTATGACCGCAAGCGAGTGCATTTGTTGCTGTTCATTTAATGCGATTTTTTCAATTGCACAAAGCCGTTCTCTGATATATACATACATATGTAATATTGAGATTCTGGTAATAGATACACTTCTCAACCATTTTTTAAGCACTGAAACAGAATTTCTGATGAGTAAAATTGGTGTTCGATATCTTTCAGTTCATGTGTGCCCCAATTTTCGTACTCTTTTATGAATGGTTAAGGATTAAAGAAGTTGAAAGTTGCATTTTTAGTCAATAGTAGGGAGAATAGTAATTAACTTTTTTGTTAATTTTTTTAATTAAATAAACACATATGTACGTATGTATGTATATTTTTTTATTGCAATTAAAAATTTGAGATTTTATCTCGCAACTATGCTAGCATATGCAGAATTAACAAACAAAGAAAATAAACACCAAATTTCGATTGCGACCATAACCACCGTCAACACTGTGGTCAGCCACAAGGCGATTTTTTATTTTACGCATAATATACATATGTATGTAGGCTCATTATTGACATTGGTGGTAGTCATAATTGTAATTCGTCTATAACCAATTTCAGTTCATTTTTTACTTGTTGATAGTTTATTTTTTTTGCACGCGACGCTTACTGTTCTTTTTGATCACAAAAAAATGTGTGTTTCTGTGTATGTAGGTAAATACATTATAATACATGTACCTATAAAGATGTTGGTTGCACTTGTAACATTTTTCGCAAACTGTTGATTAAGGAGGAAAGCAAGGAGAAAGCAACAAAGTGTTCAATTTAAACAACCGAGTTGATTGATTCAATTAAACTTATAATTAAAATTAAGCTTAAAATCAAGTAATATTTTAATTGAAAAAAAATATTTTTTTTTAATTCAATCAATTAAGAACGAAATCAAAATTATTTTAAAATTCAAAAATCAATATTAATTGAAAAAAACTGCCAACAATTTTTTCTGTGCTCACGATGCACAGTGTGTCGGCTAGTACAAGCTAGCGGGATAATATTATTTCTTCACTTATTTCAATTGTTTATTATGTATATTTATGTATTCCAGGTATCTCATGTTATTTTAAGAAAAAAAAGTTGAAAAATATGTACTGTTACTTATTACCAGGGAAACCAGAAATATGCAATTGCATGTTTTTCGTTGTGCGACTAATGAAGGCAGAAACAATATATTTATCCGTTTTAAAGCTTTTTATGAACTTTGGAATCGATTTGTTAGTGCATATTTTAGCATATTTTGCTGCATTTTTTGGCATATTTTAGTAAAAAGAGCTTTTTTGCAGCATTTTTTAGTTTTATAGCGCCTATTTTGCATTTTTAATGCATATTTTGATACATATTCAATTTTTTTAGATGCCTACAACAGCTTTCGCCGCAAATAAAAAAAATTTTTTTTCGAAAATCTGTTACTTCTATTTCGACATTTACATTTAATTTTTACTCTAAAATTGTAAGACAAAGCAGGTTGTCATTAAGAATAAATGTTATGTGATTTGTATCTAGACCAATTTTTTAGTATTCCGATTGACTCAGAATCACTTTTTAAAGTGATCTAACGATGTCCATCCATCCGCCTGGCTGGTTGTCTGTCCATGTAAGCCTTGTGCGCAGAGTACAAGTTCCAATATTGTAGATAATTTCATCAAATATGGACGAAGTCTCTAGTTTCACTCACCGCGACGTTATGGATCTGTTAAGCAACACTTCGATGCCCTTCTTTTCGAGTAGCTAACTCAGCTGCGGTAAGCAGCTCACTTGCAGTTCGCAGTTCCAAAAGATCTTCTACTCTCCGTCTCTTCGTTTTCGAGGATGAGTCTTCAAATGATTTTCTGGGTCGCCCTACGCAGAGAGCCGCTGATGATGTTGAAGTGCACGGATGGTTAAAACACATCTTTATTTCGATTTCGGATCCCTCTAACCATTCTTTATGTTTGATTATAAACATTTCTTTGTTATACTTTAAAGAAGTCCACTTTTGAGTGAATTTTGTTGAAAGGCTTGATATTTTCATTTTGAATTGTTTTAGAGATTCGTCAGAAACATCAGACATATTGAATTTTTCACTAATATAATAAAAAATGCCATTGTTCCGTTCAGTTTTGTCATATTTTAGCAATTCTTCAAACAACTCAATTTTCGTCATAGCCACGACTCGTTCGGAAATAACTAAAATAATTTTTCTTGCGGGCCTTTTCGGGGTCTATAATATATATCAATCTGCTTCTGAATGTTGTAGGTATTCAATATAGAAAAATCTAGGTGGATAAAAAAAGTTGCTACAGTATTTTTCGTTTAGCTGCATTTCACTTAACTGCATTTTTTGCATATCTGCACAAAATACAAAGCATTGTGTATGATGGCTAAATTTTGTTAGAAAAAAAATCGTGTACGTGCATTTTGCTTAAGTGCATATTTTGGATAACAGCATTCGATTTATGGTCAACAATGTTTATTTTTAATACAAAATATTATTTTTAAGTGCCTCATAAAAAAAAATAATGAATCATAAATGCAGTTAATTGGTCTACTACCTGTAAATATTTCAACTCCAACACACTATCACAGCACCTCCAACAGTTTAATTGACTTACTATTTGTAAATGATAAATCTAATGTACTTTTATATGACCAACTTTCAGCATCAGTGTTTTCAAGACATGATATGCTTTTCGTTGCCTATGATTTCTGCGTGACCAGAGAAGATAAACTTATAACTTATCGTGATTTCCACAACATTGATTATGCCATTTTAAATCAACACATTGACAACGTTGAATGGAACATTGTATACTCTTTAGTTAGTGTCGATGATCAATTAAATTTTATTCAAGATAACATAAATAACGTTTTCGACCTGAGTGTTCCTTTGAAGACTAAATCTATAAAAGCTGATAAGCATCCCTGGTTCAACAACAATATCAAACATTTAATAAAATTACGTAATGATGCTTACTGCAGATGGAAAAGGTTTAAAACCCCTGTACTTCAAAATATTTTTAAATGTGCAAGAAAAAAAGTTGTTGTTAAAAATATACAAATAGCAAAATCTTCTTATTACCAGAGAAAATTCTCGTCTGCTGTTGATAGTAAATCTAAATGGAAGGAAATTCGAAGCATAGGTATAGGCCGGAAATGCACCACAGTTTACAATGAGGATATTGATGTGGACACCCTAAATAGTAAATTTGTTAATATAGATATTCAACCTCCCTCCGGAATCGTCTATAATAACCTCTGTTATGTACCAGTAGAAAATTGTTTTTATTTCCGTTGCGTAGACCAGTTCGAGGTTTTAGAAAGTATGTTGGCTGTTAAATCAAATGCCACTGGTATGGACAATATTAATCCCATCTTTCTGAAAGCTATTATTCCCAAAATTTTACCTTTTTTGACACATGTATTCAATACGGCTCTTGCAAAATCAGTATTTCCTCAAGGATGGAAACTTTCTAAAATTATTCCCATTCCCAAATCAAACAACGATTTTCGACCTATCGCTATCGTTCCTTTTCTATCAAAGGTAATGGAAAAACTAATGTCCAAGCAAATAAATGATTACTTGGACATCAATAACCTTTTATCGGAAAAACAATCTGGCTTTAGGAAAGGAAAAAGTTGTATAACAGCATTGGCAGATGTAGTTGAATCTCTGCGGATGAAACTTGATAATAATAATGTATCATTTCTAATTTTATTGGATCACAGTAAGGCTTTTGACACTGTCGATCACGGTATTCTTGCGAAAAAACTTGAAAAACTATTCAACTTTTCTAGTTCTGCTTGCAAGCTTATATCATCATATCTCGATAACAGATCCCAAATTGTAGACTATAATGGTAAATTTTCGAATCCTCTCACAGTCGTCAGAGGTGTTCCACAGGGATCAATTCTTGGACCTCTTCTGTTTTGTTTGTACATTAATGTTCTACCAGACGTTCATAAAAGTAGCGAGATACATATGTATGCTGATGATGTTCAGCTTTATAGTAGTGCTAGTTTAGCTGATGTGCAATCGTGTGTTTGCAATATAAATGATGATTTGAATAGAATATATAATTGGGCCATGGAAAATGGATTAGTCCTTAACCCCCTTAAGTCGAAATGTATTTTTCTGTCTAAATCTTCAAAAAATTCTAGATTTCTTCACGATAATATTGAAATAAAAATTAATAACAATGCTATAGCCCTAGTTAGTACATCAAAAAATCTCGGCGTTACCTTCAACAGCCAACTAACTTGGTCAAATCACATAAACTCGGTCGTTGGAAAAGTGTACGGAATGCTGAGAAATTTATGGGTTGTAAAAAATTCAACACCTTTTAAAATAAGAATGCTATTAGCCAAAACGTATTTGATTCCAGTTCTGCTATACGGATGTGAAATTTTTGCAAATTGTGACAGTGTCGACTTTCAAAAATTAAATGTTACCTACAATAATATTGCAAGATATGTATTCAACAAAAATGGCCGTGAAAGCATATCAATGTTTTCATATCAAATTTATGGAATGAATTTTAAAAATCTTTTGCAATTTAGATGCCTTTTATTTTTACATAAAATTATTACATCCAAAGAACCAAGCTATCTTTATAATAAACTGCAATTTGCCATATCAAATCGTGGAAACAAATTAATTCAGCACAGGTTTGTTAGCCTTATGTCGGAACGACAGTTTTTTGTTTTTACAATCCGTCTTTGGAACGCCCTTCCAACCCACTTTCAACTCTTAAGCAACGCAAACACGTTTAAAAAGAAGCTATTAGAAATACTTGGTTAATACCTTATACCTTAATTTTTGTAATAATCTATACTTTTTACTTTTTCGTATTGTTTATAAATGTTTTTATCTATGTACTTTAATATTTTACATTTTTATTTTTTTTTTTTAAATTATATTGATAATATCACTAGCGCTGTAATTTATAAGATTTTATCTTGTTGCGCTAGATCAGTTAATAAATAAATAAAATAAATAAATAAATATCGCTATTTTATGAAAAAGAAAGGCAAAAAATTTAAATTGAAAATACAGTTGATCTGGCAGCTATATTCAATATTCAAATTATCGGTGAAGGGTGTCAATGATTCGGCACAGCTGAATATAGCACTCTAAATTGTTTTTAAATAAACTGTTTAATAAACATATATTAATATTAAATTTAAAACTGTATTAAAAAAATTTGTTGAAAGTAATGAATGCATGACTAAATCTATTTTTGTAATAAGAAAAAAATTTTACATAAGGGCACATATATTCAGGTAAATGAATTCCCTTAGCAGCATTATTTATGCTGCTAAGTGAATACTGCGTTACAGAATATTTTGCGTACCTGCACGAATTTTCGTGCAAACTTGAATGTGCAGCTAAACGAAAAATACTGTAATCTTTAAAGTTAATGTAAAATTTGCTGGATTTATCTATACATTTACAAATTGATATTATACAAAAAGTATACATCTTTTTTATAAAGAATATAAGCCATAATATAGTACATACCTTAAACAGAATATTCCATCACAAAAAACTCGTTTCACTTTGCTACAAATTTTAAAATATGTTACCACAAGTGTGCATAAAATGCAACTGATTTGCAAATGAAAATAACCTCTCTTATAAAAGGGTAACTTTGACCCCCTGATAAGATACCTTTATGAGGTCATAAACAAGACGCTATCAGTGGTTAATGGAAATTACGTCATGAATATTGTCCCGCTAGCATGCTCTAGCCGAATCACTGTGCGATGCCAATGAATTGTACTACCAAATTAGATACAACCGAAACTTGATTGATACACTGGTACAATTCATACTTGTTTGGTACAATTTAAAAAAAATACTCACGAAGATTTATCTTTTTTTTAAGTTGGATTAACCCACTTTTCTTTTTAATAAAAAAATTCTAATTACATATATCCAGCCCCGCCCAGAACTACCAAAAATTGCATTGTTGTTATTATTCATGATGTTATACATAGTATCATATTAGTTAATACTCGTATATTTGTTTACTTATTTGAAAAACTGTTTTACGTTTTCTTTCTGTTTAACCCACACGACAATAGTGAAGAAGATTTTATGCGTTTGTGTTGATGTGTGTAACACTGAAAAATATTGGTCCACGCGCCACCTTTTAGTATACCGATCGACCCAGATTTATTTTTTTATTCGATCTAACGATGTCCGTTCATCTGTCCGGCTGGCTGGTTGTCTGATGTAACTTTGTGCGCAAAATACAGGTCGAAATTTTGAAGACAATTTGATGAAATTTGGTTCATACGTTGCAATCGGTCCATAATTTCACACGGCCCCATACAAACTTCTTTCCAGCAACCATGTCGTGACAAAATATGCTGGTAGGTTCGAAATTTACCATAGGTCCCATAAAATTACTTTAATGCAAATCTCATATACATGGAAGAAGATATCTAAATAATAATTGGCACAAAAAACTTTTTCATGAGTCTTAACCATATAACAAAATTTTGTTCTGCGAGTCCATGAATGCATAAGGATCTCAAATAGGGTGCACTCCCGAAAAATGTGTGTTGGGCTAAATCTACTTGAATACTTTCTATTTGTTTTTGATGAATAAAAAAAGTGATGAATTCTTACTAGTATGCTTTTTATTTTATAGCGCAATTTTAGTGCAATTTGTCTCAATTTGGTACAATTTTGGCATTGAGACGGTACAATTTAAGAATTGTCAGATCCCAACTGTGCTATGAACTGCACAGAGAACAAATAGAGCACATTAGAGAGAAAAAAAATGGGAACACTTACATTATCTCTTATCATTATCCTTTTCGATTGTCATCATCACACCTTGTAACACATCTTTTATTGCACTATATGTTTTTCATCTACATATATATATATATATATATATATATATATATATATATATATATATATCGTTAGCATAAATGCAAAAAGACGTAACTAACAAAAAATTCAAAATCGAGTTTTTGATTGATTATTATGAATGCTATAAAACTAAAGGGTGGTTAAATTGTAAGGGCCGATGTTGAATGTGAACCACACCTAAACGCCAAGTTTTTTTCCGAATTTTATTTGACATTTCTCTATTTCAGACTTACTCAATTTGAACCATGGAGAGATACACAATCCAACAACGTGTTAAAGTTATCCAGACTTATTATGAAAATGGGTGTTCGAATCAAAATGCATATCGTGCACTTCGTGATTTTGTAGGTAAATTTGATCGTCCAAATGTGCGTACAATCGCAAAAATCGTGGAAAAATTCGAGCAAACCGGGTCTGTAGAAGATGTGAGAACACCAGTGCATGCTCGTACAGCTCGTACTGCAGAAAATATTGCTGCTGTTCGCGATAGTGTGGCTGAAGAGCCGTCCACCTCAACTCGTCGTCGTGCCCAGCAATTGCACCTCTCACGCTCGTCGTTGATGAGCATTATGCATAAAGACTTGCATTTACACGCTTACAAGGTGCAATTGGCTCAAGAACTAAAGCCTCTTGACCATTCCAAACGTCGTGAATGGGCAGAATGGTGGCAAGAAATGGCAACAGTGGATGATCAATTTTCGAAGAAAATCATCTTCAGTGATGAGGCACATTTTCACCTCAGTGGATTCGTCATAACAGCATTGCCGCATTTGGGCGAATGAGAATCCAAGACTGATTGTCGAAAAACCAATGCACCCGCAAAGAGTGACTGTTTGGTGCGGTTTATGGGCTGGCGGCATCATCGGGCCGTATTTTTTTCAAAATGAGGCCGGTCAGGCAGTTACTGTGAATGGTGTTCGCTATCGTGAGATGATAACGAACTTTTTATGGCCCGAATTGGAAGATATGGATGTGGACGATATGTGGTTTCAGCAGGACGGTGCCACTTGCCACACAGCTAACGAAACAATGGCTCTTTTGCGCAACAAATTCAATGGCCGTGTTATCTCACGTAATGGCGATGTCAATTGGCCGCCAAGATCATGTGATTTGACACCGTTGGACTTTTTTCTTTGGGGTTATTTGAAAGAAAAGGTGTACGTTGATAAGCCAGCAACAATTCAAGAGCTAAAGGATGAGATAATTCGGCACATTAACGGCATAGAACCTCCATTATGCCTCAGGGTCATCGAAAATTTGGACCATCGGATGGAGGTGTGCAGCCGTGGTCGCGGCGCCCATTTGGCCGATATTTTGTTCCATACATAATTGAGTAATACCAATATATCATAATAAAATAAAATTACAATATTTTCCTAAATAGTTTGTGTTTTATTCAAAATCAACATCGGCCCTTGAAATTTAACCACATGTCTTGACAAAATTTTACACTTCTGCGATCAAAATTTGCGCTTTTATTAACAAAAAACAAAGGGACGTAACTACAAGTTTTTTTGTTTGATGTATGCAAAACGACGTAATTATACATTTTTTTTTTCTAAGAAAATATAATGAAAGGTTTTCTTTGAAAATTGGTTGAAGAATTCGATGGACGACTTATCAATGCATGTTTTTCTGACATGCTTATAGTTTTCAGTTTACAAAGTTTTTTGCTTCTCCTGTAAAATTATATTTTTGTTAGTTACGTCTTTTTGCATTTAAGCCAACGATATATATATGTACATATGTACATGCGCTTTAAGTACTTCTTGAATTGTAACAAATTTATTCTTAGCGTATATGCAAATAATAATTAGCAACGCGGAACGGGTACTACTTGTAAAAAAAAAATGAAACGTCAGCGTTATAATGTTTGTATGTATGTATTAAACGAGATAAGAAATCTTGCAATCGTCTCGAACTGTAAAATCGTTTTACAACTTACGAGTCGAGTCGCCGGCCATCAGATTGTGAACCAAATTTCTTAGACTTCATGATACGGTCAAAAATATATGCGTTTTGTATACTAAAACATGTATTTTACGAGTATAAATGAACAGCAATCTTTACAATCCAACTGTTTTAAATAAATATTTATTAACCGAGTGAATTTGCCTTGTATGGGGCGATAGAAGTTTTACACTTTCATATACTTTTGCTTAATTGTTATTGTTGCAGGTATATAATTATCATTATTACGAGTCTTCAGTATCAAACAAAACCACTATCGTATTTATTGGTCAAATTGTTATATGGCCCTTTCAATGTTTATGAAAAATAAAATTTAATAAAAACAATTTGGAACCTGATGAAATTGCAAACTGCCAGTCAGTCGAAATGGAAGAGTTTGCCTTCATATTAAAATTAGTCGTGTGCGATCATTGTTGAATTTCGGATGGGATTTTTGGTCCGTCTAAAAATAAAAAAAAAAAAAAATTTTTTAACAATATTGGTGTTTGTTTGTACGAGTATTTAAATTGTATCTTATAGTTTGTGTTTTTTCTGGTAATTATTTTGCTTTTTGTTTTTTTTTTTTAATTCAAATTTGCATACTGAAAGTGTGATGTGCGTGGTAACACCCTTAAAAATCTTATGTCTAGTATTTTTGGACTGAATGTGCGAATTAAGAAAAATAAAATGTGTTTTTTTATTATAATTATGAAGTGATACAGTTAATCAATGATGCAAATTTATACATTAGTGAAAATTAAAATATGTATGTACATATTTATAAAATATTTCTTTTTAAAATTAATATCCCACAGAAATATTGATGTTTGTAAACAAAGTACATTTGGCTCATTTGCTGCAACAACGTGACAAGTCAATAAAAAACAAGTTAATATCACTAATGCATAGTAAATCATTCTTATGACGATATTGGTCATAGTTCTTATTATTGTTATGTTGTGTGTAAATTCAAAACTTTAAAGTCGTTTTATGTAAAATTAATATTTTTGAGTTATGACGCCCGGGAATTCCCGGAGAAGGGACTTACAAAATAACTCCTAATATACTTTTATTCAAACTTTTTATATCCTCTACCACTAGTGGTGATAGAGTATATATACTAAGCTTGTCATTGGGTGTGAAACTTTTTTAATATGTTTTCATCTAAGACCCACTTAAGTATATACATACATATATTCGTTATCCTTGAGTAATTCTAAGTCGATTTAGATTCTGACCACTTAACCCTCAAAAAAAAACTTACGTTAGTTACCATCGTGTGTGGTTTTTCACACATATGCAATGTCCGTCTACTTTGTTGTGGCGTCTTAGTTCGTTTGTAATCAATGTCATGATTTACGACACATTAATGATATATATACATCGTTTCTGTTCAACAACAAACCATACAAAGCTTTTATAAGCACTCACTTTATAAAACATACATTGCATGCAGTTCGCAACAATATCAAAAATATTTACACTTGCTAACAGAAAATTTTGTCTCTAGTGAAAATTACATGGAAAACCACACACGAGGGTAACTTACCTAAGTTCAGAAATATTTCGTTACCAAAAAATTTTGTTTGATCAAAAAATGTGTTTCCAGTACTTAATTGATATTGATAACAAAGCGAAGAAGTTTTTTTTAGTGTACCTCAACAATTTTTTTGTTTATCGTATAGAAATGAGACATTTTGTGTGGTTTTTCACACAACACAGAAAAAAATAATTTTCATATTTGAATAAGAAAATCGCACATTTGATAAAAAAAAAAATTTGAATTTTCTGCGATGACGATTTTTGCGGTATTGATAAAAAAGTTTGTAGGTATAGTTATTGAATTTTTAGTCAACAACCAAGTAATAATTTTTTTCAACAAAATGTTTACGTGATTTGTTAAAATATATTGTTGGAAATGTTGAATAAATCAAAAAAAATGTTTATCGAATCTTTATTTATTTATTAATGAAGATGCGCTTAGTTCCCATTTTTTTTTCTTTTTAAATAAATACACTAAAATGTATTATGGGGGGATAAGCTAGTTCCTATGTGCATTTCGCTGGTTGTTTAGGCCAAATCATCAGGAAACCTTTTTCCAGAGACATTGGCAAAACTAACTATATTATACAAACAAAACTGTAAAGCGAATGAGAATTTACAAACGGAAAAAAGTTGTAAAAATACTGTATTTACTTTGATTTAAATATAATTTTTATTGAATATGTAGAAATATTTAATTATTTCATTACACTGCTTTACAAATTTTTAATTTGGAAAAATACCAAGAACGCCACATGCCTAGATAAGTTAATTGGGAAAAACGCTGTAATTTTTTTTCTAATTACCGTTTTTTAAACCATTGTCAAACCCTTGTGGAGCCCAACCAAAAAGTCCGATCGAAATAAATAGCATATCGTTGGAAAGGTTATTGAATGCCTTTTCCGCCGATATGCTGAAAATTTCTATTTTTTACGTTTTATTCAAAATTTTTAATTTTTATTTCGTTTTTTTTTTCTACGTTATAGTAAAGATCTGGAATGTTTTATTTTTTAATCAAATAGTTAATTTAATTACCAACATTTTAAGCGTAATTTGAAAAAAATCTGATGAAAAATAAAGTTTTTATTGAGGACTTTGTGGAACGACAATATTTTTATCTTCATCAGTTCATCCATCAGTTTTAACGTATTTAAAAAAAACGGAATTTTATATGAGATATTTTTTTCTGTGAAGGGTGATTTAAGAGTTAAGGAAAACACTTAAGTACGCCTAAACGCGTAACGAATAAGGATATTGTAAAAAATGTTGGTCTGTCAAATTTTAATAAGATTATAAATCACACTGCCAATTTGTGTAATCCATAATTTACCATACCCCTAGGCTTGCCAGATCGAAATCGGCAAAAAGCTTGTCTTTGAAAAAAAGCTTGACTTTTCTTGAAAAAAAAAATTCTGTTATACCTATAAAAAAAAAAAAATATATTATTCATACCCTTCACCACAGATAAAAATGGTATAAATGAACAAGTGGTGAATGAGGGTATAGAAAAGGCAGAATTACCCAGCGGGAAAAAGAAGGAGTACGGAATCCTTCCAGAAGGCCTTTGTACCCCTTCTTTTGGATAAACAAGGCCTTCTCGCTCCATTCCACACTCATATCTTTTTTACACGCGTTGTCATTGCGGAGAAGGCCTTCCGCTTTCCTTTCTTCCCCAGAGCTTCTTAAAGGCCTTCATTTAATGGCTCTTAAAAGGCCTTTCAGACCATCCTTCTACAAATGCATTAAAGGTCATATTGAAGGGCTATCAGTCTAAAACATTAAGGAATATTTCCTTACAAATGAAATTAGAAAACTGAATAGGTTTCATGTACATATCAGATCTCCAATATAGAAAATGAAACACCACTTAACTTTTTATATATGTATACTAGAGCGACTCACCAAAAATAGTGCTCGATGTACCCTCCTAAAAATGAACCTTGGACTTTTTTAAGATTACATTTTAAATATTTGGGCTTCAGGGTTGACCTCTCGTGAGCTGGACCAGTTTGAAAAAGGGTCTATTTTTGCATGTTTTGTTACTTTAAGAATCTGTTTCCTTACCAACATATACAAGCTGGGTATCGTAAGAAAGGATTTTTAAGGCGCGTCCAACTGTATATAAAATTATAAATCCAAGGACGATCATCCATGTCCTTTTTTTAAGGATTTTCTGTAAAAAAACGGGTTTTGAATTTTTTGTTCGGGGTTGTTTGTAATAAAAGTGCCAAATTAACATATTTTAATCTTTAGTCGATTTAATTTAACACGTGTCTCAGCTTTTTTTGAAATTCGTGCTAGTTCGTGTTTTGACAAAAATGCAATGGGGTGGTAACCCTTTGTTTTAAATAGGGCAATATGGGTATCAAATTTTATCTTTTGCCAAGTATATCATCTTTGTATGTAAATAATTTAGATTTGTGCAAATTATATGCATTTTACACGGTGCTCTGGAATATATATAAATGCGATTTTGTAGTAACTCTAATATGATAGCGGATTTAGTTTCTAGATCATGTATGGATGAAAATAGGACTAAAGAAAGAAAAAAAAAGAAGTGATCCACGACTTTTTGGCGGCATATTTTTTCCGCAAATTAAAAAAAAAATTCAGGTCGTGGATCATTTCTTTTTTTCTTTCTTTAGTCCTATTTTCATCCATACATGACTTAGAAACTAAATCCGCTATCATAATAGAGTTACTACAAAATCGCATTTATATATATTCCAGAGCACCGTGTAAAATGCATCTAATTTGCACAAATCTAAATTATTTACATACAAAGGGTGTGTGTGAAACGGTAGCAAAGTACTCATGGAAGTAAAATTTTGACACTATTGAGGTGAATAAAATTTCACTAGCCCTAGGGGCTAGTATAAATTTTGACATTAGTGTAGAAATTTTTGACAACCACAAAATTATTTTTTTCCATCAAATTTGTTTAAACAAAATAAAAAATAATAAGGACCAGCGGCAAAAAAAAAATTAAAAATAATTATACAAGATGTAAATATTTAATATTTATAAGCTTTTTTGCCCACACTTTTTGTAAAAATTGTTAATAAATCAGAACGAATTCATCAAATGGTTGGGACGATCTCATTTCCAACAGAATTGAAATGATTTGGTAAACGTTTGTTCAATTTATTCATTTTAACAAAACTTTAGTAACTGTTTTTTTCTTTATGTCAAAATTTTACGTTGTCAAAAATGTTACAATTTCACACAGCACAAATATGAAAATTTTCTACCACAAACAAATTTCATTTCACCATAGAACTTTGCTACCGTTTCACACACACCCAAAGATGATAAACTTGGCAAAAGATAAAATTTGATACCCATATTGCCCTATTTTAAACAAAGGGTTACCACCCCATTGCATTTTTGTCAAAACGCGAACTAGCACGAATTTCAAAAAAAGCTGAGACACGTATTTAATTAAATCGACTAAAGATTAAAATATGTTAATTTGGCACTATTAGTACAAACAACCCCGAACAAAAAATTCAAAAACCGTTTTTTTACAGAAAATCCTTAAAAAAAGGACATGGATGATCGTCCAAATTTTATATACAGTTAGACGCGCCTTAAAAAACCTTTCTTACAATACCCAACTTGTATATGCTGGTAAGGACACAGATTCTTAAAGCAACAAAACATGCAAAAATATACCCTTTTTCAAACTGGTCCAGCTCACGAGAGGTCAACCCTGGAGCCGTAATATTTAAAATGTCATCTTAAAAATGTCCAAGGTTCATTTTTAGGAGGGTACATCGAGTACGAATTTCGCTACCATACAACTTGAGACGCTCTAATGTATACCTATTTTACAAACGTATGTTTATATATTTTATTAAACTTATTGTGGTTTAATAACACATGTGATACCTATTTTTTTTATTGAAATAATCAAATTTGCTAAATATTGTAAATAAGAGTATACCTACCTATAATAAAAAAAAAACATTTAAGCACAAGTACCTATCTTCCTTAATGGACAAAAGTCAACTAAAATGATTTACATTATTGTTTTTATTTTGTATTTTAATATGCACCTACTTTGTGTCTTTGTTTTTATAACGGTATCTGAATTCTTTCGTTTTGGCGAAAAAAACAAAACAAAAAATGTTACTCTTTCTCTTTTTCACTTCAACTTAAATGATTTACAACATAAGTATGTTACTTTGTTTTTGTAAAGGAATCTGAATTCTTTTGCTTTTGCTTGTGCAAAACAAACAAAACAAAAAATGTTACTCCTTCTTTTCTCGCTTCTCATACCAAAGAGCCGAGGCCTTCTATGAGGCATTCTTTAGCAGTTACGTAAGAACAGTAATTAAATCAAAAAATTTTTTAAGCAGGCCTTTAAAAAGGCCTGAAGTAAGAAGGTCTTCTGAGTTTTCCCGCTGGGTAGTCTTTACTTGCTGTTCTGTTACGAATCAGCTAATTTGTTTTTGTTATAAAAAAAACCTCTGAAATTGATTAGTTTTTCTGTTCTGTTGCGGTCCAATTTGTTAAAATCAAAAACTTGTAAAGTAATTGTAAGTGACAGCAAAATAAATAATAAAAAATACATACATATGTATACTGAAATAAACTGTTTTTTTGATTTTAAGAATTTATAAAATTATATTTCTTCAAATTTATGTGCATTAAAGCTTTTAAAATAAAACAATGGACGGTGCAAAACTAATAAATTTGTCATAAACGGCTAATAAGTAACTCTAGGAAAAGTAACTATTAAAATTTCGTTAAAGCCGCGTGTCCACTAGCAAGTCACTTGCAGAAGAACTTCTGCAAGTATTTGCTGAAGTGTTTCCACTCAAACCGAAACTTGCTTAAGTCTGCTTTCAGAAGTAGTTTGTAAAAGTTATCACGACGAACTTGATGCAAGAAATTGCAGACGTGTTTCACACAATGTGAGTATACATAGAATGTCTAATGATGATTTTGAATACATTTTATCTTTAATTCAAACAAGTATTCAAAAGCAGGATACTAAAATGAGATTGGCTATACCTCCCAAAGACCGTCTTTTAGTTTCTCTTCAATTTTTCGGGTGCGTTTATACATTGGCTATTGCCTTTAAAGCATTTTGTTTTTTTAATTTTATTCTTAGTATATGCCTGCATTCACAAAATTTTTTTAAATTTAATAAAGGTTTAAAGAACAAATTAACTATGAAAATTATCCCTAATAAACGTTTGTTAAATTGAATAATCGTTTATGAATACGGGGGATAGTCTTTTGAGGACGTGTCCCATAATTCAGGATAACTTTCTGGTTTTTCAATTACCAAATGTGTTTTTCACTACTCTAAACGAATTTTTTTTTTGTCCATTTTTATAAGTTTTGAAAAGAACTCAAAAAAAAAACACAAAACAAAACTGAAAACAGAAGACAATACTACAAACCGTTTACTCAAGTATACCCGACTTCTTCTGCAAGTCTTCAAAACACTTGTAGTTCACAGCAAGTCGTTCAAGTTACTTCCAGCAAGCAACAAACACGTGCTTCCACATAATTGCTGCAAGTAACTTCTGCAAGCCGTGACTTCTGGAAGTCGACTTCTAATACGTGTTTACACGACAAAAACTTGTGGAAGTCACTGCTGGAAGGAACTTCTGCAAGAAAACTTGGTAGTGGACACACGGTTTAACAGAACGGCACGGAACAGAAACAGAAAGTAAGACTAATTCTGCCTTAAGTTTATCATTTTTTATTATTCATCTCAGACCCCATAAAGTATATAAATTCTGGCTCCTTGAGCAATTCTAAGTCGATTTAGCCATGTCCGTCGTCTGTCCATCTGTTTAAAACACGCTCACTTTCGAAAAACTTAAAAGAAAAGAACAATGTTGTTGTCAAATTACTTCTAGTTATCCTAAGCATTTTGGAATTGAAATCAGTAGGATAAGAGATAAGAGTACAAATGTGGAACAACCACCCTAAAAAACTGATCATTTTGTTACAAAATTTAACCTAAATGATGGTTTAATGCACGGATTGATATAAGATTTTGCACGAATTTGTTCTATATCATAAGAAATAACACTGTAATATTTTATGAAAATCGGTCCATAATTTACCAAAGGCCATAATTTGACCCAACTTCTTCTAACTTCTTCTAACTGTCGGTGGAGGGTATCAAAGATAAGGCACATCCGAATATATCACTCTTAGTTTGACATTTTTTCAATAATGCTCTTAAACCCAAAAAATAATGGGTTGATCCTTACACAGAAAAAAATAATTTTCATATTTGAATACGAAAATCGCATATTTGATTACAAAAATTTTTTAATTTTCTGCGATGACGATTTTTGCGGTATTGTTAAAAAAGTTTGTAGGTATACCTATTGAATTTGGAATCAACAACCAAATTTATTGAGTCAATAAAAAAAGTTGTTGGCCAAAAAAATTTTTTTTCAACAAAATGTTTACGTGATTTAATAAATTGTTGGAAATGTTGAATAAATCAAACAAAATGTTTATCGAATCTTTATTTGTTTATTTAGTAATTATGATGTGCTAAATTCCGAATTTTTGTTCTTTAATAAATACACTAAAATTTATTGAGGGGAAAGAAGGTAGTTCCTATTCGCATTTCGCTAATTGCTTAGGCGAGATCATCAAGAAACCTTTTTTTAAAGACTTTGGAAAAACTAAAGATAATATTCAACTAAAAGTATAAAGCGAATGAGAATTACATATTAGCTAAAAAAATGGACAAAAGTTGTAAAAATACTTTCTTTACTTTGATTTAAATATTTTTTTTATTGAATAAATATGTTTTATTGAGTGATATTTTTCAAGTGTAATTTTGATAAATTTTTTCATTGAATCAAATAAATAATTTGTTGATCTAAATTTTTATTTTTAACAAACTGTGTTGTTAAAATTTTTCTTGAGACATTTTTTTCTGTGTTATAGTCCGGAATAGTTTGCATTTAAAATTTAGCCAGATCGTTCGCAAAATAGCTGAGATATCAGCAAAAAATTACGACACCCTCTAATTTAAATCAATAAATCGCAAAGTTTTACAAATATATGAACTTTATTTTTTAACTTTCGCATAAAACAAACTAAGTAAGTAAGAAACTGGTATCGAAAATAGCAAAATCAGTTAATAAATGACGTTTCCATAGACAAATAACTACATTTCTCTTCCAAAAACCATGGTTTTGGTACAGTAACGCCCACACCATATTATATAAGAGAACTTAATTTTGCTCAGATATGTTGTATATACATATATTCTTGAAATAGTATCAAATATATGAGCTAGGGTACAATAGGCGAAGGGATAGTAAGATTCGGCTACTTTAACTTGTTTGATAATTTTTTTTGGTTATAATTCAAACAAATTTTGTATATTTGCCAAATATAAGGGCGTAATACAATTTTAGACGAATCATAAAAAGCGAAATACGGTTCTTCGAAACAACAACATTTGGGCCTGCAAGTCGTTAGTCGGTATTGAGAATTTAATGTTTATTAAAGCGGTAAACCAAATTATGGACTTTAACATATTAAAGCATAGTTAATTGCAACATGCTAAATTTTGTTGTGCCAATCACGACCTTTGGGCCTTATTGAATAAAGCCTTGAAGACCAAATCTAGATATGACTAACCCTGACTGATTTGGAAATTGAATTTTTTTTAGAGTGCTATTCGAGGCTCAAAGGAATCCTTTTTACCAATTTATTTCCTATTGATATGATAACAAAAACAAAACTAGATTTAATGTTGTTCTGTTAGAAGTATTTATATTAACTTTAAGAAAACTTTATCAATCTCTAAAAAAATCTTACAAGTCATGAATACAGATATACCCAGCAAAAACTTTACTTACGGTCCTACTTTTAATGACTTCAAGAATTCATTACTTTGTAGCTTTATTCGCCACTTTTTGGATTATTAGTTATATATTAAATAATAACTTTATTATTATATCTTGAATATACAGAAAAATTTATATTTTCATTATGACAATAAAAATGTCATTATAGTCATTATAATCAAAAAACATAGTTTTTTAATACAAAAACTACACTGCCCCGGTAGACTAGCTGGTAGAGAGCTAGTCTATCAGCACCGAGGTTGCGGGATCAAATCCCGCCAGAGACAGAAAAAAAATAAAAAATAAAATAAAGTAAAATAGAATAAGAAAAAATAAAAATAAAATAATTAAAGAAAAAAAAATTAAAAAAAAATTTTTACTTTATTGACTTTGTGTAACTATGTATTTTTATAAAAATTTTAAGTAAAAAAAAAACATATTCACCCTTATTGTGTTTGGCGTATTTAAAATACGCCTACGACTGTTTGGTAATAGATTAAAGAGAACGTGAACTTATTTCCTTTAATCTATTACAAAACAGTCGTAGGCGTATTTTAAATACGCCAAACACAATAAGGGTGATTATTTTTTAGATTATAATAGGCTAAATTATAAAGGATTACTTTTGGGACATCTCGAACAAACATAAGTACTTTTTCTAGTAGAAAAGTAAGTAGACGGCTCGTCAAATTCTCATTATTTTTCTGCTTATTTTGTAAGCAAAGTTTTTGCTGGGTACATATAACACTGTGTGTGATTAAGTTGTAAAGATAACGAACAGTCAATTGGCCACAATAAAATTGGAACGAAAAAAGGAACGGTGCTTAGGAAAAAAGCAATAAATACAGTGTAAAAATGCAATTCAGAGAATATGTAATTAATGAGAAGAAAATTATTGAAGAAATTAATTGGCATCAAAATTTAAAAAGGCAGTAAGTAAATTTTACTGCCTTTTTTTAAAAGCACGGCAGTATAGTATATAAGATTTATATCGTTGGTCTCATGTAGAGAGGCCCTAACTCACATAAATGCAACTTTACAGGATAAGGTAAAAACATAATAGAATCAGTATGTAATGTAAAATGTCTTCTTCAATTGCTTGTTACACTGATATTTTTGATGCTATTGTATTAAATTTTTGTGACGAGGTGTATTCGTGGGAAATGTATTGGAATCACTAAAAACTCAAGTTCGAAAAAAATCGAGTTAGGGCCTTTCTACATGAGACCGACGATATTATAATTACAGTGGCCATATTTTTAAAATCATAATAAACATGTAAGAGTGCTATATTCGGCTATGCCGAATCGACTTCGGACTATTTTGCTAGCTGGGTAAATTATTTTTACATATACATATATGTATGATACATATTTACAATACTATAAACTTCATTATAACCCAGCGGTAAATATAATGAGTAAAGAGGCCTAATAGAAGGCCTTATTAACCAGTCACAAGCAGTCAGAAGCCCTTCTCGCCGCATTCCATACTTATTTATTTTTTACACAGGTTGTCATTGGGCGCAAGGCCTTCCACACTTCCTTTAAAAACAACTTCGATCCCTTCCCAAAGAAGGGACTAAGGAAGGTCACTAAAAATAAAAAGTAAATAAAACTGAACACCTTCCTTTCTCCCTTCTCAAAGAAGGGAGTAGCGAATGTGTACTGAATATTTCAGAAGGTCTTTTAAAAAGAAGTTTATACCTTCTAGAAGGCATACTTCTGAAGGCAGGATATCATGCGAAGTGAATCTTTTAGAAAGGAGTATAGAGGCCTTCAAAAAGGCCTGCCACTTGCGGTCCTTTCAGTATTTACCGCTGGGAAATTATATTTAAAAAGTGAAAGCTGGTAAATATTTTTTTTAAATCGTTTTTAGAACATAAAAATGAAAAAAAATTTTATTTTTAAAAACCAAGATTCGAACCAGGGGGAGGGAATCACATTTTCTAACATTAATAAACCCCCTAAAAACTAAACCATGAAGGAACGTTGTTTGAATATCATTAAAATGAAATATGGTCCGTTTTACTCAGTTGAGTTGTAATTAAAACAATTGGTTGTGATGAGTTGTAATTATACCCACACCACAATAGTGGAGTATATAAAGTATACCTATCGTCTTAGAATCACTTTCTGAGTCGAACTAGCGATGTCCGTCCGGCTGGCTGGCAGGCTGGCTGTCCATGTAACCTTGTGCGCAAAGTACAGGTCGCAATTTTAGAGATAATTTGATGGAATTTGGGTCATAGGTTTTTATTGACACAAGGACCAAGCCTAAAAATGGGCCGAATCGTAGGACCACGAGGGAAGATAGGGGGAAATTTCTTCCTCTCAGAAACTATCAAACCGATTTCAATGAAATTTAAAACATAGATAGAACCATATCTATATGGACACATTAGCTATACAGTTTTTCAAAAATAGGACCACAAGGGGAGGTAGGGGGCAATTTCTTCCTCTCACAAACTTTCAAACCGATTTTCATGAAGTTTATAAGCATAGATAAATCTATATTTATAAGGACACACTGTGGTGTAGGGTATCATATGGTCGGGCTTGACCGACTATACTTTCTTACTTGTTTTTTTTATATTTTTGTTCACCGCAATATAGCAAAGTTGTAAACCATAATACAAAAATGAAGAAATACAAATCAACTGATTTGAGTTGTGAACCGTAATAGGGGTCTATTGTTTAAATAGATTAAACAATAAAGAAGAGTGATAACGTAAATCATATTGGGCATTATGCTAGCATATGTAAACAAATACAAATACACATATAAGGACCCAGAATATATTTACTTTATAGGGTCTAAGATCAGTATTGTAGAAATTACAAACATAATGACGTACTTATAAAATATCTTTTTACCTTCGGTGAAGGGTATAAAAACAGGAGTCTCAATATTGTGAAGTTAATAATGAAGCTAATAGATTATTAAGTGACAACAAGCAACAAAAGGCACACATAAAAAAATAACTTTTTATTTATCCATTCCATTAAATGTCAATAGCTCATTACAACGCCTTAATAATTTTAGAATTAAGTTTTGCAATTTTTGTTAATGCTACTTAAACTACTCGGAACGAGAACTCGCGACTTGAGAACAGGATAAAGTCAAGTAACATTGATGCGATAAAATTTGTTGTGTACAAAATAATATATGTAATTACATTAGAGTGCTCGAAGATTGTGTGGACGAAAAAAATTTCAAGGCCAGACAGTTCCCAATTAAGGCCCACTCTCGGAAAACACTTTAGTACGCGTAGAACCGTAACGAATAACGCTTTTGTAAAAAAATTTGTTCTGTCACAGTTTTGTATAACTAGCAATCACATTGTCAACTTTCGTGAAGATCGGTCTAAAATATCATGTAAAGCCCACTCCTGAAAGATTCCTAGCCGAATCTAGCATTCTTACTTGTACGTTTGCTGTAGTTTTGCACTTACCTGGGAGATTAATGTACCATGATAACTGTTCTGTAAAATACAGAACGGTTTGCTTCCGTATAAATACCCTACATAATATTCATATTCGCATATTTATAGTCGAGTTGTGTTCGTCCATTAATATAACAATTGCACATTTATATTAAAACTAAAGAGCGTTAGAATTAATAAACTCTTTTTAAATTGCATCAATAGATGAACGTTTAAGGCAATAGAAAAATCTTTTACAATGGTACTTGAGGGAACTAAAGCGGCACCATCGGCCTTTTCTACAAATTCAGCCACAACATTTCCGTCCTCAACAGCCGCAGCGAAAAAAGTGGAAAATGTTTTGCCGCAACCAAAAGATTTTCAAACATCAGGGGAATCCTTAGAGCAAATAGAAAGAGTCGATCAAATCTCGTATTTTCAATTGGTAAGTTCGACGATCATTAACTTTAAATTGATGATATTTTTATAGAAAGTATTTCGTTCTTATTTTTAATTTTTATAGTTTCGTTATTCCACAGTTGCTGAACGATGTCTAATTGTAGTAGGGATAATTTTAGCATCTTTAGGCTCTATTGGCATTCCATATTCCATAGTTATATATGGCGAATTCTCATCACTGTTAATTGATCGTACTGTGGGTGTGGGCACATCATCAAATACCTTTATTTTACAAATCTTTGGAGGCGGTAAAAGATTGTAATTAAATACACATTTTTATTATCATAATGTTATAATGTTTATGCTAATATTTAATTTCTTTAAGAACTAATGCTTCCTACGAAGAAAACATGCAGGCTATCAGAGATGATTCTACCGCATTTGGTCTTGGAAGTTTAGCCGGCGCATTAGCAGAATTACTGCTTTTGGCCATAGCTGTGAATATATTAAATAGAGTGGCTTTAAACCAGGTAACTATTATTGCGAAATGAAAATAAATAGTTATAGTTTTTTTGCGGTATAACCTTTACGGGTTTTTGGGGGAAATTTAATTGAAGCACAGCCGCGAATAACGTTGTAAAAGCCACTTTTTGCAAAAACTGTTTTTTTTGCAGATAACCATTAATGGTGTTTTCTTTTCTACAAAAAATGTGACATTTTATTTAAAAAAAATGCAGTTTGGAGTCTGTTTCTTAAAAATTTTGCTCCCGAAAAGGGTGGCTTGTTTTATTCTAAAAAACTCACCCTTTTTTTGAAGCAAAATTTTTATGAAACAGACACCAAATTGCATTTTTTTAAATAAAATGTCACACTTTTTTGTAGAAAAGAAAACACCATAACATTATTCTCGTACACTGTTTAAACCTCAAATCCCCCAAAATTATGCACCTTAAAGCCTTTAAAAGGGACATACAAAGAGTCAGCTAGTGGCAGAACGTTGTAAGTTACTTAAAAAGGATACAAAGTAAATGGTTTTAAACGTGGAATAACGTTTTAAAAGCCACCAGTCATGATGCTTTGCGTAGTGGAAGAAAGTTTTAATGACATCGTGATTGTGGATATGAAACGTTTTTCCACTAAAAAAGTTATAGACTGTTAATTTGCATATAATTTAAGTTTTAAATTTGTTAATATTTTGCATAAAAATTTTTATTATCATTATTTTTAATAATCTAAAAAAAAAAAAAAAAAATTAATAATCTTGCCTGTTAAAAACGTTTTTCTGCTCTCCTGAAAAAAAATTATTTTGTAACTTAAAACGTTATTCGCGGCTGTGCTTCAATTGTATTTAATATCCGCTTTTCCAATAGCTTAAATTAAATTTTTAATGTATTGTATTTTAAGTGCAAATTAAGGAAAAATACTTTGCCTTTCTTATATGTGAATATACAGCCAACAGTTAATTGGTCGATATTTTACAAACATTTGCTATTCATAAATAGCCGTCCAAGGAGTGTTTAGAGCTGCCATCGGCAACCTATACTATTACATTTTGCGATTATATGCGTTGTATGAATTTTACATATGTTGTTGTTAATGTTGTTAAATTCTCTGCAATGTGTGTGCACATGTACGTAATAAAAGAGCATACAAGAGAATAAAAGAGAAAAGAGAAAACGCGGCGCCCTGATTTTGCCGATGGCTGGTTTAGAGCCTTCATTATTCCCCAAAAAAAAAACACAGTTACGTATTTTTTTTTCTCGGCTGTTAGAGTTTTTAAAAGGCTTATTATACTAATTTCTATAGAAAAGTCTTTAATAAACCTGAAATATTTTAAATGAATTTTAATTTTAGCCAATAAGAAAATTACGAATCTGTGATGCCAATATAGGCTAATGCCAATTTTATTTAGCATACCTTCCGTTAAGTATTTATAAAATTTTGGATAGCCGGCCATGTTCTGAAAGTCGAAATTGATTGAAATTAAAATCGATGAAGATTTTCAATTAAAGTTTTTTTTAATTAACGTTGTTTTACATAATTTTTAGTATGGCTGTGGAGTCGGAGTTTTTGTAGTCGAGTCGGAGTCGAAGTACCCAGAAAAATTCGCGCGACTCCGACTCCAAAAATTTTGTGGTATACAATTTTTTTTTTAATATTTTTCATAGTAAAAAAAGTTTAAGAGGGTCTGCTTTGTTAGAAAATAAGGACCAGTATACTTTACATATGTAAAAAACTATGTTAAAGCCCAATGCGGCACGTGCTAGAATTAAAATATTGATTTGAAAGTACTGCATTAAAAAAAAAAATTTTTAAAGTCAAATAAGGATCAGTCTCATATACATTTAGCATCAAGGTTAGAGTAGGATTCGGAGTTGGAGTCGTACATAAATTATTTTAGAGGATAGAGTCGGAGTCGAAGTTTGAAATATTTCTTGACGAATCCACCACCCTGATTTTAAGAGTAGTTCTGGTAAAGATAAATGGTCCTCAAAGTATGAGGAATACAAAAACTTATATTGTTATGAATTTTCAACGTAGGATCGTTTTCAAAATTAGTACGATTTCAGTTTTATTCAAATTCGATTTTCAGAACATGGAGATTTGTTTAATGCATATCAACGTATAAATAGGTTTCTTAAGTAAAAACAATGTATAAAAATAAAAAGCTATTGCAGTTAAAGATTAAGTGGTGTTTAAGGCCGGAAAATTCGTTAAATGGTACTTTACACCATCACTTGCCTGATCTAATTGTTGTTTGAAATTTTTAAAAAAATTACAAGAGGTGGGCTACTCTCTATTGCGATGCGAAAGAAAATGGTAGCAAAATGCGTTTGCACATTTGTCTTTCGCATCTATTAATTTTTTTCTTTTCGCAAATCATCACTATTAATTTTATTTAAATTTTCCAATTTCAAATATTTTTACAGATTTTAGCATTTCATTACCGTCAATCTGCGCTATCTTTCATTTTTATTGCCAGTATTGCTTCATTTTCAAAAAATTTTGCGAAATTGAGAGAAATTGATTTCGCATCGCAATAGGGTAGCCCCCCGAGCTTTTCATGACAGGATTGTATTTTTCTAAAAATATGTAAGACTTGTGTGATAATGTAATGTACCCTTTAACGAAATTCCCATTACATCCAAACACAACGTTTTAAACGCTCTTGAATACTGCAATTGTGGATGTTTTGCTCTCTTTCAATCCGCGTTTTTCGAACATTCGTCAATGTTGTTTTTTCTTTGGGTAAACAAAGTTACAAATCTTACAACTTCGTTTTTAAAGAATTAGTTCTTTTAAACACAGCTTCAACATAAACTGAATTTATGCAATAGAATTTATGCAATCTGTGCTCTGATGGCGGTGGCTATAAAGGAAATTCTAAACAATCGGATAACATCCTCATATCATTACATTTCAGATTAGTCGTGTACGAAAACTATTTTTGGAGGCCATTCTAAGACAGGACATGTCTTGGTTCGATACATCTTCAGGAAATAATTTCGCCAGTAAAATGACTGAGTAAGAAAAAATTTTATACCGTTCAGTCTCTAAAATACATGCCTATCGCACACTAAATCATAAGCAACCACAACTCAATATTAAAAAAAAATGTTTAGGTGAGACCATAGTAAAGGGACCATAGTTTAAGGGCCGATGTTGATTTTGAATAAAACACAAACTATTTAGGAAATTATTGAAATTTTATTTTATTATGATATATTGGTATTACTCAATTATGTATGGAACAAAATATCGGCCAAATGGGCGCCGCGACCACGGCGTCACACCTCCATCCGATGGTCCAAATTTTCGATGACCCTGAGGCATAATGGAGGTTCTATGCCGTTAATGTGCCGAATTATCTCATCCTTTAGCTCTTGAATTGTTGCTGGCTTATCGACGTACACCTTTTCTTTCAAATAACCCCAAAGAAAAAAGTCCAACGGTGTCAAATCACATGATCTTGGCGGCCAATTGACATCGCCATTACGTGAGATAACACGGCCATTGAATTTGTTGCGCAAAAGAGCCATTGTTTCGTTAGCTGTGTGGCAAGTGGCACCGTCCTGCTGAGACCACATATCGTCCACATCCATATCTTCCAATTCGGGCCATAAAAAGTTCGTTTCATCTCACGATAGCGAACACCATTCACAGTAACTGCCTGACCGGCCTCATTTTGGAAAAAATACGGCCAGATGATGCCGCCAGCCCATAAACCGCACCAAACAGTCACTCTTTGTGGGTGCATTGGTTTTTCGACAATCACTCTTGGATTCTCATTCGCCCAAATGCGGCAATTCTGTTTATTGACGAATCCACTGAGGTGAAAATGTGCCTCATCACTGAAGATGATTTTCTTCGAAAATTGATCATCCACTGTTGCCATTTCTTGCCACCATTCTGCCCATTCACGACGTTTGGAATGGTCAAGAGGCTTTAGTTCTTGAGCCAATTGCACCTTGTAAGCGTGTAAATGCAAGTCTTTATGCATAATGTTCATCAACGACGAGCGTGAGAGGTGCAATTGTTGGGCACGACGACGAGTTGAGGTGGACGGCTCTTCAGCCACACTATCGCGAACAGCAGCAATATTTCCTGCAGTACGAGCTGTACGAGCATGCACTGGTGTTCTCACATCTTCTACAGACCCGGTTTGCTCGAATTTTTCCACGATTTTTGCGATTGTACGCACATTTGGACGATCAAATTGACCAAAAAATCACGAAGTGCACGATATGCATTTTGATTTGAACGCCCATTTTCATAATAAGTCTGGATAACTTTAACACGTTGTTGGATTGTGTATCTCTCCATGGTTCAAATTGAATAAGTCTGAAATAGAGAAATGTCAAATAAAATTCGGAAAAAAACTTGGCGTTTAGGTGTGGTTCACATTCAACATCGGCCCTTACAATTTACCAGGTACGTTCGTTAGGGAGAGTTGTCATTATTTACCCATGTAATGTCAAATTAATTTATTTGATTTTTGAGTTTCACAAATGTTAAAGAAGACAAACAAAATGTTCGTGGTCCCTATAGGTTTGATTTGTGAACTGGCTTATGGTTTGTGCCTGTTAATGATTTAGTGTTCGATATGAACATACATATGTATATAATTGAACTTTTGTTATTTATCTTTAACTAGGGAATTAGAGAAAATGAAGGAAGGTCTTAATGAAAAAATTGCCATTTTTGTTTTCCTTATTATGACCTTTGTCTTGGCGATAATAGCTTCATTTTTATATGGCTGGAAACTTTCTTTGGTTGTGATTAGCTGCTGCCCATTCATTATAATTTCCACAGCCATGGTGGCTAAAATACAAAGTTCATTGACCCAAAAAGAACTTGAAGCATATTCAGGGGCTGGGGCTGTCGCAGAGGAGGTCTTTGCTGGTATTCGTACCGTATTTGCTTTTAGTGGTGAACGGAAAGAAGAAGAAAGGTTTTCGAAACTATTGGTGCCCGCCGAAAAGACGGGACGCAAGAAAGGTTTATATTCGGGTATAGGAGCCGGCGCAATGTGGTTCATCATTTATTGCTGTTATGCTATTGCAATGTGGTATGGCGTCAAATTGATAGTAGCTGAACGAAACGACGACGATAGGCATTACACGCCAGCGGTTTTGGTGATTATACTGTTTGGTGTCATAATGGGTGCCCAGAATTTAGGATTTTCCTCACCGCATATAGAATCATTTGCTACAGCAAAAGTTGCAGGCCAAAATATATTCTCGATTATTGATCGTAAATCAAAAATTGATCCTCTAGACACCAAGGGAGATAAGCCGGGTAGAGTAATAGGCAACATTGAATTTGATCAAATATATTTTCGTTATCCAGCACGGCCTGATGTCGAGGTCCTAAAGGGACTTTCTTTGAACATAGAGCCAGGCCAGACAGTTGCTTTTGTGGGACCTTCTGGCTGTGGCAAATCCACTACAATGCAATTAATGCAAAGATTTTATGACCCTCTTCATGGAACTGTTAAGATAGATGGTCACGATTTGCGTAGTTTGAACGTATCATGGTTGCGTTCCCAAATTGGTGTAGTGGGACAAGAACCAGTACTATTTGCTACAACTATAGAAGAAAACATACGTTATGGTAAACCAGATTGCACCATCGCCGACATAGAAAATGCCGCAAGAACTGCTAATTGCCATGATTTTATTGTTCAACTACCCAATGGCTATAAAACAATGGTGGGAGAACGTGGTGCTCAAATGTCCGGAGGACAAAAACAACGTATTGCTATTGCTAGGGCCATTGTCAGGGATCCAAAAATTCTTTTACTAGATGAAGCAACTTCTGCACTAGATCCTACGTCGGAGAAACGAGTACAAGATGCCTTAGAAGTTGCCAGCAAAGGAAGAACGACACTCGTTGTATCTCATCGTCTCTCCACCATAACTAATGCAGACAATATTGTATTCGTCAAAGATGGTGTGGTAGCTGAACAAGGAACTCATAACGAACTGATGGCCAAGGGAGGTTTATACCATCAACTTGTTAAAATATCCCAGCGTGCGGAAAATACTGAAATAGATAAAACCGAAAGGTCTCTTGATAATACAAACAAACAAGAACAAAATAGTGACGACGATGATGAAGATGCCACTGAAGTAGAAGAGGATGTTGGGCAAAGAGGAAATTACGACAATGAAACATTTGGAGAAACGTCTAGGAAAAGTAAGTTGAAATATGAGCAATTAAAATAATTTAAAATACTATTAAACGATTTCCCCAACAACAATATAGAAAAGCACAAAAATAAGAAGTCCAAAAAGAATAAAGAGGAGAAATACGATATATCCATAGGCCAGTTAATGAAGTTAAATGCTCCAGAATGGCGTTATATTCTTATAGGATGTATAGCAGCAATGTTGCATGGTGCCACATTCCCTATATGGGCTGTACTGTTTGGTGACTTCTTTGGAGTAGGTTGCATGCATATTAAGGAAACATATTAGTACAAATAAGTGTCTTAACTTAAAAATTTCTCTCAAATAATATTCGTACAGATATTATCCGATACTGACGATGAGTATGTTCAGTCTGAATCGATTTTCTTTTCGTACATGTTTCTTGTTATTGGAGTTATCGCTGGTGTGGGCACTTTACTACAAGCTTATGCCTTTAACACTGCCGGAGTTAAAATGACATCCCGCTTAAGAAAAACCGCGTTCCGAACACTTCTCAATCAAGAAATTGCCTATTTTGATGACGACAAAAATTCTGTGGGTGCCTTATGTTCCCGTTTAGCAGGGGATTGTTCTAATGTCCAAGGAGTAAGTCAAATAAACGCTTTCTTTAGCTAATTGTAATAGTTCTATTTTCGATAGGCTACGGGTGCAAGAATTGGTATTATAATGCAAGCTTTGTCTTCACTTATTGTTGGAGTAGCGGTAGCTTTTATATTTTCATGGAGTTTGACTTTGGTTACACTGATTACAGTGCCATTTGTCTGCCTTTCTATTTACCTAGAATCTAGAATAATGGAATCTAGTGCCATTGCCGAGAAGGTAGCCATTGAAAAGGCTTCTCAGGTGGCGGTAGAAGCCATATCAAATGTTCGTACTGTTACTAGTTTGGGTCAAGAGAGAAATGTCTTGGAGCGTTATTCGACTCAAATTAATTTAGTGAAGAAAGCCTGCATCAAAAAATCAAGATTTCGAGGATTTGTGTTTGGCCTGGGCCAGGCATCACCATTTTTGGCTTATGGTTTATCGCTGTACTATGGTGGCATGTTGGTGGCCAATGGTGAAATTAGCTATGAGAATATTATAAAGTGAGTAAATCAAGCATTTTGTAGGCAAGGGGCTAACCTTTTTTTATTAAGGGTTTCTGAGGCGTTGATTTTTGGCTCTTGGATGCTGGGGCAGGCTCTAGCATTTGCTCCTAATGTAAATGAAGCCGTTATATCTGCTGGTCGTTTAAAGAAACTGTTCGACCGCATACCTAATATGCATAATCCACGAAATAAGCCTTTCAATACCGCAGATGTAAGCTTCGAAACTGTTTTATTATTTCTTAGTTTTATGTTTAGTTTTTGATTTCAGAAAACCGAGGGTAATATCACCTATGAAAATGTGGACTTTGAATATCCCACACGCAAAGGTATGCCGATTTTACAGAACTTCAATTTGGAAATAGAAAAAGGTACAACAGTTGCTCTAGTGGGCCCCTCCGGCTCCGGGAAATCTACGTGTGTTCAATTACTACTACGTTACTATGATCCTGTTAGTGGTACGGTCAATTTAAGTCAGACTCCAACTACTGAATTTTCATTTGAAACGCTACGTTTTAAAATGGGTCTTGTGTCACAGGAGCCAGTCTTATTCGACCGTACGATATCCGAAAATATTGCATATGGCAACAATTTCCGTGACGATATTCCTATGGCAGAAATAATAGAAGCAGCTAAAAAGTCAAATATACACAATTTCATTACGTCTTTGCCACAGGGTTATGCCACATCTCTGGGTAGTAAAGGTACCCAGTTGTCGGGAGGGCAAAAGCAACGGATCGCCATAGCCAGAGCGATGGTAAGAAATCCCAAGATTCTTATCCTAGATGAGGCTACTTCGGCTTTAGACATGGAAAGTGAAAAGGTTGTACAAGAAGCCTTAGAAGTGGCACGAAGTGGTCGCACTTGTATAACTATTGCACATCGCCTAACAACAGTTCGTGATGCCGATTTAATATGTGTTTTAAAGAAAGGTGTTGTCATCGAACAAGGTACCCATGATGAATTGATGGCGCTTAGGGGAATGTATTATGACTTGTACATGATGCAACAAGTTGCCTAAAATCAAAAAGTATTGCAGCCCAAAAAAAACTTAAACTTACAAACGAAACTTTAAATTATTTGTGATATTTAAGACGAAAAAATATTAAATTTGAATAAAACTATATACTACTTTACTCTTAAGTAAATTACTTTTGTAACAAAAAAATAAGATATTATTAGGGCTTGAAATTGTATGCATCTATTAAGGTAGAAGTACGTATAACGCGTTAATACGTCGACGTGATTCGTGTGTTAAAAAACTTAGGCGCATGAAAAATTGCAACCCTACAAGAAATGCATAACCAAAACTAAAATTACGCGTGTAAAAATTTGTGAATTTCTTAAATTTAATATTTGCGATTGGTATCAAAGAAAAAAAAAAACAATTAAATAAAATTTATAATTTGTGACTAAGGTAGTGAGATAAAAAATAACTATTAGTGACACCGCCAAAAAGCTGTAATCAGAATGCTAGTGGTAAAGGAGAGCGTATTGATGGCGGCTTCAGAGAACGTGGTGCTGGATTATCAGGAAACAATAAAGGTCATGTGCGAAAAGGTCGTTTTGAAAGGAGTGCTCGTTTAACAGGTAGCGGTCATTCAGGTGGTGGCTTTGGCCAGGATAATCGTTTAAGATTTGGTGATGATAATAAAGGAACAAAAAGAATTATTAAAAAACCTGATGGCTTTTTAAGTATGTACATACATATGTATATAATTTTTTGCCACAAATTGTTAACAAAATAAAATGTTTTTTTAAGATCTACGATTAGTTGATTGGAAACACGTATGTTTACCTACATTTCCAGACTCATGCAAGAAGTGGAACCTTAAAAAGCAGCCACAGAAATAATTGAACGTATTTACTTACTGAAATCTAATTTCCTGACTTTAATGTATTAATGAAATTCCACTATATTTTTTTTTAATAAAAAATTTAATTTAAAATGAAAATAAAAAAAAAAAAGTATTTTTTAATAAAGGTTAGTATTAACCAATTTTTACATTATAAATAACTAGTTAGTACTAACCAATATTTACGTTATGACTAACTAGTTAGCATTTACCACTATTTTGGTTATCATTGACCAATAAAAAGCATTAGAGTAAGCAGTACAGATATATGTTCCGTAGTCGAGTGGAATTCATTAGTTAGAAAGAGAGGAAAAATCACATGTACACAAGAGTTTCGGTTAGTTTTTTCATTTTGCTCTTAATAAACTAATAGAAACTTTAACCAATATATTGGTCAACACTACCGGTCATATAACTAGTAAAATTACCGGTAGTCTTCTTGTAGGGAAGTTACGCAACAGGCGTCTTAAAAGCCATTCCAGTCAGTTGTTTATACCCACACCACAATAGTGGAGTGCGTATTATGCATTTGTGCTGATATGTGTTACACCTTAAAATATTGGTCCTAGACCATTGATGTTCAAAAATGTTTTGCATATGTATTATGAGAGAGTTTCAAAATACAGAGATACGCAAAACTAATCGCACAAATTTTATTTAAATTTAATAGAAATAAATTGTTTTGATTGTAAAATATTTATAATAATACCGTCCAACTAAATTTTCTATTTTTTAAATTGACTTTTAAAATTTTAACTTTTAAAAATTTTTTACAAACAGTAAGAATTGGAAATTTTTAAATATTTACAATAAAAAAAATTCAATGTGAAGTGCGAGCATGTTTAGAAATTAAAATGAATAATTATATCTAAAAAAAACTCCACTAAATTCTTCGACATTTATGCTTTTATGACAATTTCGTAAAAACATTCAAATATTTTTTTAATTTTATTACTTATCTTACACACTGTATTTGAAATAAGATCAACTCATCTACCGTACGTGTGCAACTAAATAAATGAGCGTAAAAAACAAAGGGGTGGGGCTTCTAAACAATTGTTGGCTTGAATGGACATCAATGTCCTAGACCCACCTTAAAGTATACACATCGACACAATCACTTTCTGAGTCGAAATAACGATGTCCGTCCGTCCGGCTGGCTGGCTGTCCACCTAACCTTGTACGCAAAGTACAGGTCGCAGTTCGGAGATAATTTGAAAAAATTCAGCCTATTGAAAATGGGCGGTATAGTAAGACCAGGACGGAAGATTTCTGCCTCTCAGAAACTATCAAACCGATTTAAATAAAATTTTAATCATAGATAAAAATATACTTATATGGACACATAATCTATGAAGTTTTTCAAAAATAGGACCACAAGGGGAGTTATAAACTTTTAAACCGATTTTAATTAAATTTATAGACATAGATAAATCCATATTTTTATGGGCGCATAAGCATGATGTGTTTTAAAAACTGTGGTGTAGGGTATCATATGGTCGGGCTTGACCGACTATACTTTCTTACTTGTTTTATTTGTACATTGAAAATGAATTCGAAAATAATATGTATATCAAGACTTTTTTATTTTAATGAATTTTTTCTATTTGTATATATTGTATTCTTTAACATCTTCAATTAGTTTTTCCTCCATGATTCACAAATTTGTTAAATTATTCTTGTGTTGTGTACTACCTCTATTGAAAAATAACGCTTAAAACATTTCAAAATATCTTGCGCCCGGCCAAAGCCGGCTATGCAGGCAGCTTTCAGTTAGCGAAGCCGGTTTTTGTTACACCATTGAGGTGAAAATCCTTGCGCCCGGCCGAAAACCGGTTTCGAAGGGAAGCTTTAGCAAGCAAAGGCGTTGGTTGTTAAACCATAGAGGAGAAAATCCTTGAGGACTGCCGAAGGCCCAACAGCGCTATCTTTCGCACGATTTTTAAAACCAAAACTGTAAACTTAAATGTATTTCATTGGGGTCTTATTTCATTTTAGAAATTGCGGTTTTATTTCATGATATGTTTTTACTTGTTTAATAAGTTTATAAAAAAACAAGTAAGAAAGTGTAGTCGGTCAAGCCCGACCATATGATACCCTACACCACAGTATTTAAAAACACATCATGCTTATGTGTCCATATAAATATGGATTTATCTATGTTTATAAACTTCATGAAAATCGGTTTGAAAGTTTGTGAGAGGCAGAAATTGCCCCCTGCCTCCCCTTGTGGTCCTATTTTTTAAAAACTGTATACCTAATGTGTCCCTATAGATATGGATCTATCTATGTTTTAAATTTCATTAAAATCGTTTAGAGAGGCAGAAATTGCCCCTATCTCCCCTCGTGGTCCGATTTTTTTTTTAAGATTTATACATTTTGTTTCCATATAGATATGGTTCTATCTATGTTTTAAATTTAATTAAAATCGGTTTGATAGTTTCTGAGAGGAAGAAATTTCCCCCTATCTTCTCTCGTGGTCCTACGATTCGGCCCATTTGCAATAGGCTTGGTCCTTGTGCCAATAAGAACCTATGACCCAAATTTTATCAAATTATCTAAAAAATTGCGACCTGTACTTTGCGCACACGGTTACATGGACAGCCAGCCAGCCAGCCGGACGGACATCGTTAGTTCGACTCAGAAAGTGATTCTGAGTAGATCGGTATACTTTAAGGTGGGTCTAGGACCACTTTTTTAAGGCGTTACACAAATCAGCACAAATGCATAATACCCTCTCCACTATTGTGGTGTGGGTATAACAACATATTATTCCATGAACTTTTGTTTGAAAAATATTTTCAAAAAATATTTTAATTAAAAAAAATTTTTCAATAAAGATATAACTATTTTTTAAATAATATTGTTTGTTATCAAAGGAATAAACATTTTTATTGGCGACGAGGATAATTTATTTAAAATATGGAAGACGTTATTTCGCAAGTTCTCACAATGCAACAACAATGGGTGTGTCAGCATAAATTTTTTCAAAAGTTTTTGAATGATCGTGACAGTCCTTCTTCTAGTTTGGTATCGGCTACAGGAGCAGTTTAAAAATTCCACAATTTTGACGATAGCCATAACGAATTTGATTCTTTTAAAAGACAACTCCAAGAGCATTTCAAAGCATATGGAGTAGAAGACAAAGAAAAGAAGCGTGAAAGAAAAAATATTAATGGGTGGGTGATAAACCTTTTCACCTTATTCAAAAATAAATTGGGAAACATAATTTACAAAATGCGTAATTTTAAGACTTAATCAAGAAATTGGATGATCATTTCAAAAGCAAGATTCATGTTATTAAGAGTAGGTATGAGTTTAATAAACGAGAAAAACATGAGGGTGAAACATATAATCAGTGGGTTTTGGAGCTACGAGGTAAGGCTAGAGAGTGCAATTTTGTTTGCAAAAACAATGGTTGTAATTCTGAAAATGAGATCAGTTAATTAGAGGTATTGTTATTTTATGTATATACTCCGGATGAACCTGTGCGTACTGCCGCATTACACAAGGATGATCCATCAGTACTGGAGATGCTAGAAATTGCTGAAACATATGAAGCAACACAGAAAACTTTGGACACATTGCAAAACAAAAATCATTTGGATATTGAAATTTATGCAGTTAAATCAAATTTTTAACATCAACCGAATCAAGATATAAACAGAAAAATTTAAATGTAAACGTAAAGGTGATATTGCATCTGTATGTATGTAAGTCTCATCCAAATAACAATAACTTTAGAATAAAAACAGTTGATACTGAAGTCTCAAATTGCAATGTAATAGATGATATTATAAAGCGATATTATAATAAAATGCTTATAGATGTAGAGTTAAATAATCAAATAGTAAGATTTCAATTTGATACGTGAGCTGGTCGTTCCATTATTAGTTTAACTACTTTTAAATTGTTAAAAAATACACCACCTTTAACTGGAACACCGTTTAAGTTACATGCCTATGGTAACTCAGAAATTCCAGTATTGTGGTCATGTAAAGTTAAAGTAAAAATTCTTGAAGAAACGATATTATTAGATGCGATTGTTGTCAGTTTTTTGGTTTAAATTGGTCCGATGAATTTAAATCAGTGCAAAATTTTCGTTTAGAAGAAAATTCTGCAATTGCCGCTATCTGTAAAAATAATTTTTCTATTCGTTATTTTTATCGATTAATCGAATAATTTTTTAGATTTAATCGTTTGATCGAACGAATAAAAACAATTATTTGAATTATTCGAACAAAGTTGAAAGGCGAATAATTGACAACTCTAATCAACACAAACATCGGTGTTTCTTTCTGGTTGCAAGTATTTCAATAAAGAGATTCTGGCGACAACAAAATTTTTTTAGAAATTTCAGAATTGACTATAAATTTGCTCTCACTTCCATTGTCTAATGTTGAAGTACAGAGGGTATTTAAAGAGGGTAAACATCGTTAAAAGTAATTTGAAATAGGTTGCATTTAGCAACCGGTAATTCGATTTTATCAATTAGGTAAATATTTTTACCATAACAACAAAATATTTATACCAACACCACAATAGTGGAGAGGTACTACACTAGGGTAGGCAGATTTTGAAAACAGTACATTGGTTATGAAAAAACAGTACAATCAAGAAAAAAACAGTAAATATTTTACGAAAGCATAACTATTTATTTAATATTTACAACTCTTGAACAACAATAACATTATTTCTTTATAACTTTAAAAGTATAACATCAAAGGTCGAATAAAATACATTTTATATCAAAGGAAAGATTTACATTTAATGGTATTTCATATACAAAATGACACCATTTGCGTTTATAAATCATATATCACAAACAAAGCATTTGGCCATAGTATTATTTTCCAATGTAAAACGTTTAAATATTTAAGTTTATATTTAACTTAAAAAAAGCTACTCATTGATTGAGTTAGTAGAATTTTCTTAAAGCCTGTTTGTATTTAAAGAAATTTTCACCACACACATAGTGTGGAACTATCGTATAAATTTCAGAAAATATTTGTGTCTTTCTTCAATTAATTTTAACAAATAGAAACTGGGAATTATTTCCTTCCAGTGTGACACAAAGAATGCTAACGAAGGCCGTAGCGGGCCAGAAAATGCATAACATTCTGCTGGTGTCTAATAATTGTAAATTTTTCTGTACATACAATATACCTCATTGCTGTCCAAAGGAAGGCTAAGGTAAAATGTAAAAAGAAAATACAATATAATAGTCTGGTAGTGTTTAAAGTCATTTCTGAAAAATTGAAGGAATAGAACTATTACAAAAAAGCTTTATAAAATACATAACTGAAATTAAACTCATAGAATAAATTCGAAAAATGAAAAATGTTCAATTAATTTTCCGATATCAAACAAATTTTTATTTAATTACGGCCAATTTCAGCTACATATAAAGCTATAACTGTATTTTGTAATATTCACATTTATAGTTATAGTTAAGTATAACTGAACTTATTGAAATTGGTCGTTAATCTATAAGCTCCAAAAAAATGTTGGGTTTATTGGTTTATTTTTTTTTTCACAAAATCTGAAAATATTGTATCAATATAAAAGAATTTTTTTTAGGTGTGTTTAATTTATGTACTGTTAATATCCTGATAAAGGGAAATACTAATGAGGGATTTAAAGGTTATCATATGTCTTAAAATAATACCACGAAAAAATATGAATGATTTGAGCAACCCCTAATTTAATCTGTGTATTTTTTGACAAAAAAATAGACGTAGTTAAAAAAAAAAATTCTAATTATTTAACAACTTTTTTTTTTTTTTGCAACATAACAACAATTTCTTAAATATTATGACAATATAGCTTGATAGCATATCGTTAAAAATACCCAAATGTGTATTACTTAAACTCGGTTTTTCTTAATACCATTGTTTTTTGGAGACTAAACCAAAAAATCAGTATAAAAACAGTACAAAGTGTAAAAAACAGTAAATTTGCGTACTGTTTTGGGTGTTGTGCATAAAACAGTACAATTGACAAAAATCAGTACATGTACTGCTAAAAACAGTACGTATGGCAACCCTATACTACACTGAGAAAATTAAATCGTAAAATCAAAGAAAATACACTTTGTTGCAAAGACTTTTATTGGTCAGATTGTGCCCAAAGACAAAACATCTTTACCGGAAAGGCACAAAGATCTTTAGATTCCCATGAAATATATACTTAAAATCAAGGACTTAAAATCTTGTGGCAAGGATGTACGTCTTTGGAAACACATGAAAAAAGTCCTTAAACTAAGGAAAAAGTATTTTGGCACAAAGACTTTCATTCGTTAGTCTTAAGACTTGAATTTTTGATTTGAAGTACAATTTTCATTGAAACAAAGACGTAATTTTAACATTATTACAAAGAAACGCAATTAAATTCAACGAAAAAGAAAAAAAAAGACAAAGACAAAGCGCGCATGCACAATTGAGCGTTCCTATCGACTGACTTACAATTAATGACAACCACGAAAACAATTCTTTTTATTTTTTACAAACATATATTGTAATCAATCGGCTACTCTTGTTTCGTTATGCATTCGTATACAAATTTAACTTTGAAGACTAAATTCTTTAAAGATACAGACTTTATCTTTATTTTTTTTTACCGCTCTTGTTTACCGTTGCAAGCAAACATGTGTGAACAAGCAAACATGTTCACTTATGCAAAATTCTTTAAAGTTACAGATTTTGTCTTTGTAGAAAGAATGCTTAGCTTTAAAAAACAAAGAAAAGTCTTTAATTTTAAATACGTTTTTCAATCCCTTATTAGCAAAGAAATTAATCGTTGTAGCAAATATTTTATCTTTACGGAAAAGATAGTTTCTTTGATTAAGCTTCAAAGAATTTTAGTCGTTTGTGTTGAAGACGCACCATTTGCTTGTTTAAAGAATAAATCATTGATGCTAGGATTTTTTCATTCTAACAAAGATATTTTCGTTACAATTTTACAAAGACGTTTTTTCTTTGATTTTAAAGCTTTTAATTTTCTCAGTGTATACGTTTATGCTGATGTTTGTAACACCTTATTGATCCTAAGCCCACCTTTACGTATAGCGATTGACTCAGACTCACTTTCTGAGTCTGGCTGTCCATGTAAACCTTGTGCGCAAAGTACAGGTCGCAATTTAGAGATTATTTGATACAATTTTGTACAAAGGTTCTTATGTGGTGTAGGGTATTATAAAGTCGGGTTCAACCGACTATACTTTCTTACTTGTTTTTTATTGTAGATTTGGACTCAAAAGGTTGGGTAAATGTTGTCGTGATTATGATTTACATAGTACCATCTCCACTATTGTGGTGGTGGTATTAACTCAGGTCTCGTTTTATGCGGATTCAAATTTATGCGATTTTTAAAATAACGATTTTTTTTTGAATTATTACGGTTTTTGTAATTTTAGATTTTTTTTTAAGCTTTTTTACCGCTTTTTAATTAAACCAAGCTTGCATCACTGATATAATCGTTATAGTTTGTTTTATTTTGTGCTTTTTATATGCATGGCCGATACGTATGTATGTATGTATTATTGTTTTTAAACTAATGAAAAGCACATAATATTAGTTTTACAACGCAGGCTAATTTCGGTAAAAATATAATCAAAAATAAGGTGGAAGTTAGAAAAATTTAAATTTAAACTCGTTCTTTCCTGTCTTTTACGGTACAACATTGTAATTACCACATGTATGAGTGTTAAGAAATTTGCATAACTTTTAAACTAATAGAGTTCCACTAATAAAACTTTAACAATATGATAAGGACACTAAAGGCCAATTTAGATTAAAAAAAAGAAAAAAATTAGAACTAAAATAGAAATATTTTGATTTAAATTGGTCATTTCCAGTTTTGCAGATGAACATTTTTTTTCAAATTAATTTTTTTTAAGATTAATCGATTTTCTTTTTTTTTTTTTCATTTTTTTATTTGATTAAATCTATGGATATGAATCCTTACAGACTACTATATATTATAAAGTTTTATATAAAGGTATTATTAACGAAAAAATTTTGTCAAGACATATTAAGTATTTAAAAACACGATAATATTGCGTTTAGTTACATTTATATTAATTGAAAAATCGATTAAGCTATACAATTCATTGAAATTTTTGCATATTCTCCTCAAAGGATCAGCATCAGCATAATTTGTTTGAACAACAGGAAGGTGAAGAGGTATTAGGTGTCGGGTAAAACGTCGTGGAATATTAAAATTTATGTTACGAAGAAGGAAGTCGGAGAGGACATCGCCATTAATCAAATTCATTAGAAATGCCACATTTAGCATAGTCCTTCGACTTTTTAAAGTAGATAGTTTAATTATTGATATTGATTTGAAATAATAATTTAAAAAAACTTAAAAGATTTTGTTATTCGTGTTTAATTCCCAATTTGTATTCTTGATAAAAACACTGAAATTTATTGTTGATGGGATAAGCTATTCCTATGCGCATTTCACTGGTTGCTTAGGCCAGATCGTCAGGAAACTTCATCCAAAGATTTTAGAAAAACTAAAGATATTAAACCAAATAAAACTGTTAAGCGTTTAAGAATTAAATGCAATAGTTCTACTTGTAATAATATCAAAGTTTAAACAAAAACATCAACAATAAACAGTGAGTTTATCTTTTCTAACATTCCCCACATTTTTTTGAAAACGGCAACACTTTACTACCCCGTAACTCGAAAAATAAACATCATAGAAAAAAATATTTCGCACACTTATTTATATCTACTAGAACTATAGTTATGCCAAAAACAAAGGAATCATTAGTTTTTATATGAAGCTAGAGTATCGTTTTATGCGAATTCAATTTATGCGATTTTTTTTTTTGGAACGCATCTATCGCATAAAACGAGACCTGAGTGTAAATATTGTATTGTTATGGTAAAAATATTTACCTAATTGATTAAATCGAATTAACGGTTGCTTATTGTAACCTATTTCTCAAATTACTTTTAACGATGTTTACTTGGCTTAACACCCTCTCTGCTTCAGTCAATTCAGAAATTTCTAAAACAATTTTGCTACCGCCTGCATCCTTTTATTGAAATACTTGCAACCAGAAAGAAACAGCGATGTTTGTTTTGATCGATTTGATAAATTGAATAGTGGAAGACTGTTCCTTTTGAGAGATGTTTCAGCGTCATAGTTTATAGCGATTTTCAACATTTGTAAAAATTGTGATTTAAATTAAAGGCGTTTTAATTGTTCAAAATGTTTATTTTACTTTTATAAATTTTTGTAATAATATAAAAATTATTCTTTTAAAAGAAAAACGGCAAAAAAAATTATGGCTAAACAAGTTGAAAAATGGCTAATGGCTAAACTCATTTCTTAATTGCTGAACAGGGTGAAAAATGGCTGAATCTAGCCACTAAATGGCTAAATTGGCAACACTGGTCTGTACCAGTACCAACGTTTGACGATTGGTGTTGCAAGTGCACCTGCGATTTTCCAAAGAATAACTGAGCAAATTATTTCTGGTATTCCAGGCTGTGTTTATTATTTGGATGACTTAATTTGTACTGGGGTTTACAATGAAGTGCCGATTAATAATCTTAAACTTCTTTCAACTCGTTTGTATAAATCTGGTTTTAAATGTAATTTTGAAAAATGTGCTTTTATGCAACAGAAAAAAATATATTGGACATATAATTAGTTCTTCAAGCATTCAACAGTCAAAAAAGGGAACAGAAGCAATTACAAATTTGCCCAGACCAAATAATCTTGTCGAGTTGCAGTCATTTGTGGGCAAAGTTAACTATTATGGCTCATTTATCAAACATTTTTCAACTGTTTGTGGTCCACTGAGTTTACTAAGGAAGAAAAATCAAAAGTTTTTACTGGGATACAGGACAAGAAAATTATTTTCAAGAGCTTAAGCGTCAACTAGTAGAAATGACTCAGTTGTCTCATTTTGATAAAAAATTACCCATAGTTTTAGCGGCCGATGCTTCATCTAAATAATTTTAACCGTGTCGTTATTCCCAAAGTATTAAGAAAGCGAGTTTTACAACTGATACATCAAGGCCATTGGGGTATAGTAAGGATGAAACAGATTGCTAGACATTATTGTTGGTGGCCAAAAATCTATGCAGATATTTCTTATATTGTTTCATCGTGTCAGGCTTGTAATGTACATTCCTTAAGTTCTCCAAAGCAGTTTTTATCTTGGCAAACGGCTTCTGCACCCTGGCAACGTATACATTTGGACTATGCCGGTCCATTTGTAAAATATATGTGGTTGATAATCGTAGACTCCTTTTGGACCACAATATCAACAACCAAGGCGTTACAAAATTTATTTTCAAGAGAAGGGTTACCTGAATTGTTTGACACAAACAACGGTACACAATTTACTTCATGCGATTTTAAAACGTTGTGTGAAATACATGGAATAAATCATCCTTCTTCAAATGGTAATGCGGAAAGGTTTGTACGCACTTTCAAAAAAACAATTATCAGAAGGTTCTAGTTTGCAAGCATCAGTTCTTGCCTTTTTAACAACATATAGAACTAGTCCAAATGCATCTGGCAAATCGCCTGCTGAGATTTTACATGGTCAACAACCTCGAACGTTACTTCCTCTTTTAAGTCCTTCTATTTTCCACACTTCCTGCTCGTATTATATAAAACCTCTTATTCAAATTAATAATAATGTATTGTGCAAAAACTTTCCGGAAGGAGATAAATGGGTTCCTAGGAAAATAGTAAAAAAACTAGGAAATTTGATGTTTTTAGTTAAAGTTGAGGACAAGATATGGAAACGACATACATATCGCTCATTTGCTGCAAGACCGGCATAACTCAAAAAATGAAATTTTGGAGTTAGAAATGCAGAATTGTTCGCTTTGTTTTTCTTTATATTGTGTATTAAATTCATCTTTATATCTTTTATACTTTCCCAGTTTGAAGAGATTGTGTCTTCTTTTTTTCTAAGTAGTTAGAGGAAATCAAAAACTTTAAATGCGTTTATCTCGAAATGGATATTTTTGAGTTATGCCGGTCTTGCAGCAAATGAGCGATATATCGTCGTTGCTCCGACAAAATCAGCTATGTGTTTTTTCCTAGTTTTTGAGGAGTGCAAAAAAACCGTTTTATGTAGTCACCTTAGCATATATTTTTAAAGTGAAACGTTTAATTGAACAAATGTTAACATTGCTTAAAGTATTTCGTGAAAAAAAATTGACTTATTAGCCATTGGGCAGCTATAACAAATTTTTTCGAAAAACTACACATAACTCATTTTGTTGGAGCATTTTTAATAATTATTTTTATTTTTTTTTTTACACATAGCTGTTTTGGTTGGAAGAAAGAATGATTATTTTTATTAAAGCTTAGCACTTTCTAAGCGTATCTAAATTTAAATTTATTTTGTGAAAAGATCTTAATGAATTTTATTCAGTATGTTAAAGATATAATATTGAAAATATTAAAAAAATAGTAAATTTAAAGCTAATAATTTAAATTATCATAAAATGAGTGGTAATCGTTATGCATATATTTTTTGAGTGATTGCAGACTTCTATACGTTAATTCTTTTATTTTAAGTTTGTTGGTGTACAATGGTTTTGGCTCACCTCCGCAATTTTTCCTCGTTCTTTTTGCGATAAGATGTTCCAGTCGTCTGAATGGCGGATCTTATACATTATTTTATTTTCTTTGTATAAGATTCCTCGAATACTATTAACAGTTGCGTCTCTGGGACCTTTTCCTGGCCTTATTGAATTCAAATTTCCCGAAACATTTTCAAAGTTTTTAAAAATGAATTTTCCAAATAGTTTATATTGTAAGGCTGTGATGGCCTTGCCTGGCGCATGCGGCTTATATAATCCATTGGTGTATATATTAGACCACATAAACAGCTTTCGAGTGTTGAATGAACACTATCAACCTCCATCATTGTGTGTCCTTTTTCTAAAATTAACTGCTGTATTTCAATACCTGTTTTTGAATTGAGGTTTGCCAAAGCACTGGACAAAATCGTATTTCTATTTTGATAGGAACAGCCATCAGATATCAAAATAACTTTTTCATATGTTAAACAACATTCATTGATAAAATGTACTATACAACTTGTAATATTTTTAGCCGTAACCCCACCGTCACCTTCGTGTCATACATAGAGATGAACTTCCTTTGTATTCTTGATATAAAACGTGAAATTAGGTACCGCCAGTTTTGATTTATAATACTGTTCGGACACTTACAACTTTGGGCATAGCAAAACATTTTGCATGTCCACGGTAACAACCATTATTTCCGGCGACATATTATTAATAGCGAACTGTTTGGCAGCCCTTGCTTCATCTTTTTTTGCAATATGTAATTGATACTCATCTTCATTTGTGTTCCCTTGTGAATTGAGTTAGTCCGTACTTGCACCAACCCTTTTATGTATGCTTTTTTAGCATCCCATGTGGGTAAGTCCCAAAAATAATTAAACACGATTTTTCTATCTTCCTCACTAACAACACCACATAAGAAACTTCTTTCAGTTTTTTTCTCCGCTAAGTGAATGCAACGTTTTTCTCGAATTGCCTTAGCCTTTCTTACTTCATAGTTTTTACCCAAAACTCATTTTGACAGTCGTGTTCAACGCTTTCCGCAAATGGTTCAAAACTTCCTGTTACATCATTTAAAATGTAATTTAGCTCGTTTTATTGACCTTCCATTTTTCTTTTATAATAAAATGGGCAAAAATAAACTTTTAAAATATTTTTAAGTATTTTTTAATTACTTAGTGTTTTCTATGTTAAATCGAACTCAAATTAAGGAAATGCCGCGAAATACTTAGTTTGTAGAGCGAGTACGAGTCTATCAGTTTTCAAAATACTAATTTTTATAACTTTTCTGACATAAAATAAATGAAATACTTGTTTAACTTTAAATGATATGAAAAACGGTTATGTGTATTTTAACACATAGCTGTTTTTGTAGGAACATTTTATATATGGCTTACACATAGCTGCTTTTGTTAACTTTCGAACCAGTAAAGATATCATTTAACGGTTTGGTGGGTAAATAAAAAAATTTTCAAAATTTTGCACATAGCTGATTTTGTTGGAGCAACGACGATATGTAAATCAAATTCGAATTCATAAATCATTAATTAATTCTAATTAAAAAAATATTTCAGAATTAGCTATGCCCTTGTTGGATACGTTTCAATCTACGAAACAAAACTTTCAAATGATAGACAATATTCAACCATATGTTGGGAACAGCCCAACCATACAACATGAACCTACTTTGGAAATACCCGAACCTTAATCATTAGCAGAACAAGCTGAACCATTTCCAGATCAACATGAACCATTATTGGAACAACCTGAACGATTAGTAGAACAACCTGAACCGTTTGCAACAGCAACATCACAACCACGCAGATCGATTAGAAAAAAAAACATGTTCGCTACTCGCCTTAGCAATAACGTCTCAATTTAGACACGGAGGAATTAATATGTTTTTGATTGTTTTATAAGTTTATAGAAAACCCAAGGTATATTTATAGCAAGTAGCCGCGTGATTACAACAATTGTACAATAAAACAAACAACAGGGCTTTTTATTGTTGTTTTCTGATACGAACTGTCAAACAGCAAAGGGGTTGAAAAGAGGCAAAAAAGACAAAAGATAAAGACAAAAAACTTGTTTACTTGTTTACTATACAAGATTTGACAGTTTGTATCACAAAACAAGCAAATAAAAAATAACCAGCTGGCTTTCCGAGACTACCTGCTATAAATATACTTTGGAAAACCCAAAGTATATTTATACCAAGTACATGCAAGTCTACAACAAATCAACAATAAAAAAAACAACATTCATTTTGTTTGTGTAAAAACATTTGATACTGTCAAACATCCAAACATAAAGAAAACAACAAAAAAAAAAAATCATGGCGCACTAAAATGTAAGCAAATTTTGACACTATCGAAAATAAAACAACTGAACAGCTGATCACTTGCATGTACTTGTAATAAATATTTTTTTTTTTTTTTTTTTTGTTTTCTTTATGTTTGGCTGTTTGACAGTATCAAATGTTTTTACACAAACAAAATGAATGTTTTTTTTTAATGCTGATTTGTTGTAGACTTGCATGTACTGGGTATAAATATACTTTGGCTTGTTTTTTGAAAAGGTTTTTTACTTTTAACTTATCTATATATATAAAAAGAAGTGTACATTTTGATTGTCACTCCATAACTCGAGAACGGCTCGACCGATTGCCATACAATTTTTAGGGAAGGTACAGGGAGGAGTGATGATGGTTAGTTGATTTTGAAATCCAAAATCGGTCTATCTGGGGGCGGAGGGGCGTGGCAAAATCCATAACTTGAGAACGGCTTGACCGATTTGAACGATTTTTTCTTTAAAATGATCGCCATGGTCCAACTTAGGTTTTTGCGGAAAGAAAATTTTGCCCCGCCTACTTTTACGCCCACTTTTTTCAATTTACCTAAAATCAGAAAACGGCTCCATCGAGTTGACTAATTTTTCTTTCAAATGTTCGTAGTAATCAACTTTAACTTTTCATCGAAAGAAAAATTTACCACGCCTACTTTTACGCCCACTTTTTCTATTAAGCGCATTACTGGCGAACGGCTTGACCGATTTGAACTATTTTTTCTTTAAAACTATCGCTATGGTCTAACTAAGGTTTTGCGGAAAGAAAATGTTGCCCCGCCCACTTTTACGCCCACTTTTTTCGAATTACCTTAAATCAGAAAATTTAAGTTTTAATCGAAAGAAAAATTTATCACGCCTTCTTTTACGCCCACTTTTTCTATTAGGCGCATAAGTTGAGAACGGCTTGACCGATTTAAACGATTTTTTCTTTAAAATGATTACCATGGTTCAACTTAGGTTTTTACGGAAAGAAAAGTTTGCCCCGCACACTTTTTTCGATTTACCTGAAATCAAAAACCGGCTCCATCGATTTGACAAATTTTTCTTTTAAATGTTCGTATTACTCCATTTTACGTTTTCATCGAAAGAAAAATGTATCACGCCTATTTTTACGCCCACTTTTTCTATTAAGCGCATAACTTGAGAACGGCTTGACCGATTTGGATGATTTTTTCTTTAAAATCGTCTCTTAGGTTTTTACGGAAGGAAAATTTTAAAGGCCGTAAATTTCGTTTAAAGCTAAAATTAAATCGTCTGGTAATAATGTTTGCTTAGGGCTAGCAACGCGGACCGGCTCAGCTAGTTTTAAATAAATATTGTTTGTTATCAAAGGAATAAGCATTTTTTTTCATATGAAATAAGTTTCTTTAAATCAGGATTTTAATTCATTTCTGTTTGGGGCGTTATTTCATTCCGATTTATTTCATATAAAATAAGACCCCAAAAATTGGGGACTTAGTCCATGGAGCCGATAAAATATATCGTTGTTAAAACAAAATAGTTTGCCATTTTTCAATAAAACTAATGCAAATCCACTAAATGCGTTTATAGAACATAAGTTTACTACACCGTTTTGTTATGGAACTTCCATTAGACTATGTATGTGATTTCTCTATAAGTTTAAAGACATCAATCAGTTTCTTAATTACATATTACGAAATTCAATAAAAAATAAACTTTGAATCGAAATTAATCTTAAAATACCCTATAAATGTGAATCCTTCATTATACCAGGATTAGCTAGAGCATTTTTACGCTCTTGAATTGCAAAGCTTAGCTTACGAAATGGGCCCAATGGGAGACCAAGAGATTTTAAATCGGCTTCAGTAAGTAATAATAAAGTATCCAAATCAATTTGCTGTTTCTGAAAACTGAAATAGAAAAAAGTTCTTAAATTTTAACTTGAAAACAAGAACGTAATAATGATAAAAATCATACATGGGTAAATATTCTTCTAAGCCCCAGACGCAGAGAAATCGTTGTATAGGTCCTCCGGCTACGTCCTGATCATCGTCGTCATCACTGTAGGCTTCGGCACCATCAGAATCTGAATCTGTTAGATTTAGAAATGTTCTTTGTTTGCCCGAGCGAGATTTTGAGCTTATTGAATTAGCTCTTGTTGAGGGTTGTGTCGTCGTCTCTCGATCAATATTGTAAGCATCGTTGTTGAGCTGACTCAAGGCTGCCGTTACAGATCTACGAAAAGCAATACTACCCAACATTGGACGATCGAATAAACCGGTAGGCCTTTGTAAAGACATTTCAGATCTCAAGTGATCATTTGACTCATTGTCAGCCAAAATGTCTGGTTGTGAAAATGATCTTGACAGAGTGCCATAACCAGTTTTTCCGTTTGCGACATCCGTATCAGAATTTCCCGTTTCTTCAACCTCAAAAAGACCACTTATTTTTCCTCGTTTACAGTTGTCCTCATTTGAACTGAATGTGCCGACATAAAGAACTTCTGAATCTCTTTGCACACCACTTAACGAAGTTATAGTGCGCCTTCCATCCGGTTCAATTTCTCCAATTTTAAACCCGCCATCTATTCCGGTACACCCCTTCATTTTCGACACTGTCTTACTTCTGCGGCTGGCAACGGAGTCTCCACAACTTTCAGCGCCAGTTTGAACCAATTCACTAAATTTAACACTGCCGGCACTTACTGTGTCATTTGACGGACCTGGTGAAACGTCTTTGGTTACCTTATGCAAATTTCCTTGGCTTGACCAAATTTTCTGTTTAAGTGTTGACAACATTTTTCCTGATTTACCAGCATTTGTCGGTGATAAAGATGATTTTAGTTCTTTAAAGTCTTGATCCTGTTTTTGTTGACGTTTCATGTATTCCTTAATGCGTTTTTCACAATTTTTTTCCGCAACCTCCTTCATAGCTTTAGCTTTCTTCCTACAAAAAAAAAAGCAGATTTTATTATTAGTTTCGCGTACTATGTAAAATTAAAATTACGAATCCCTTGATAAAGTGAACATAACATTCACGAAACGTTGGGAAAAAATGGATTAAATGTATTTTTAATTACATACAGAACTTTAGGCCGTATTAGCTAAAATTAAATCTAATTTAATGAAAAATCTTTAATATTACTTTACCTGTCGGTGGCCTCAAAATTGGCTGTAGCTGCATCCAGATAACGTAAAATTTCATCCCGATTATTTATTGCTGCCAAATCTTTAGCACTGTGTTTATCTATATCTAAAGCATAGATGTTGACACCAAACTTAACCAAAAAATCCACACATCTTAAATGTCCTTTGGCCGATGCTAAATGCAAGGCCGTATTGCCAAACTGATCACATTTATCGGGATCTCCACTAGAATACAAAGAATATCGATTTAACTTATAGAATCTTAATACTTGCATCCGTATTTCATATAAGTAAACTAGATAATTACCCTCTACCACAAAGTAATCGCAATGCTTCTAAGTGACCTTCAAATGCGGCCCATAACACTGGAGTCATAGAATCGTCATCTTTTGAATTTGCATCCTTGCGAGTGGCCTCTTTTAAAACCTCCAAGAGACCATCCTTAGCTGCTCTATAATTTAAAAACATATTTTGAAATTAAAAAAAAAATTAAGATTTCTATTATATGCTTTGCCAAATCTTGTACACCCTAAACCAAAGCCCCTCTTTTAAAATTGGATTGTAAAACTTTAGATAAAACAAAATCGTAACAGCTTTTAGGCATTATGAAAAACTTTTTGTATTTTTAATAACAATTGAAGCACAGCCGCGAATAACGTTTTAAGTTACAAAATAATAATTTTTCAGGAGAGCAAAAAAACCTTTTTTGACAGGCAGGATTATTTGTTTAAAAAAACTTTTTTTTCTATTATTAAAAATAATGATAATAAAAACTTTTATGCATAAGGCTTTTAAAACATTATTCCGCATTGCAAGACCATTTCGGTTACATCATTTTAATAGTAACTTAAAACGTTCTTCCACTGGCTGTCACTTTGTATGCCATTTTGAAGACGTTAAGGTGATTAACTGTGGGTGATTTGATGTTTAAACTGTGTAAGAGAGTAAGGTTAACGGTTATCTGCTAAAAAAACAGTTTTTGAAAAATGTGGCGTTTACAACGTTATTCGCGGCTGTGCTTCAATTTATTTCACACTTTATACTGATTTCCTCAATACCGAAAGGCCTTCGGTATTGGAATCCCTAACTTTACTTTATATTAATTAAAATCTGAATTGCCAACTTATGTGTGGTGAAGTGTATAAAAAACCAGTGATCGAAATTTCCAAGTCTAAAAAAATTATACCGACTTTATGTAGAATATAATATCAAAAGATTTAATAATTTATGAGAAAGAAAATTAATAAAAGAAACCTAAAAATCTCGAAGTTATGGTGTTATGGTGTTTTCACCGGAGTTGGAGTCGGAGTACCTACAAAAACTCGCGACTACGACTTTAGAATTTCTCGGTATTCACGTGCATAAAACTTTAAAAGAATTTTTTAATACTTTCCAAAATAAAAATTCCTCGACAGTTGCGACGAAATATTTTACCGCTTACTATAAATAAATAGATTTTAATTTATTATATGAGAGTTTGTTCATTCGAATACTTGAAATAAATGAAAGTGCGTATTAATTATAATTTTTGGAGCATTAATTAATAAACAGAACTTATCTGGGTTATTGATCTAGTTGAAAAAACAGGTTTTTGGTTTTTAAGGTCTGTGGTTGGTTAATTTAACACAAGCCGTATGTGTATGTATTGTGGGAATTGCACTAATTCACTTGTGCTTAAAATAAATTAATGACAGGAATTCCCGTTAATTTTTAAATCAAATTCTTTTAACGCCAACACTGAAAAATATTTATCATTGTATAGTTTTAGTGTTGCTATAGTGCTAAAATAGATCGTATTTCAAATTTTACAATAAGAGATGTAATTCGAAGGTACTCTGAGAATATCCAGAATGCTCAGAATCATTAGATCCTATTTGAGAGCATCAATGAGGCCATTCTATTTCTAAAAACAAATGCAGAGTAATTTTTTATTAACGACTAGCATATACCCGCTACTTCGTTAGCGTCTCCTTTTTCTTCGTGGACATGTTTTTATGCCAAATATCAAATTCCCGTATTAACTTTTTTGGGTACTATATTTTTCCCCCATTAAAGTATCAAAAATTTCAGTTTTGTAGTGGCAGCCCATAATTCAGTAGGAATATCTCAATGAATGGAGGAAAATGTTTTGTAAAAAAAAGTACCGAAATAGTTAGGATTTTCACCCCTTGAATGTTCGAATTTCGAAAAAGTACCAAATTCATATACGTATTTTTTTGATAAGTTTCGATGTGGTATTAACTTTGTTTCAATGTTTATTGGTTAAAAAAATAGATGGGGTGACAAAAAAATACTAAAATTCAGATTTTACCCGTTTACTCCCTAATAGGGCCGAATTTCAAAAAAGTACCAGACATCTGTCCGCTTATTTTTCTAAAGAACGACTATAAGTATTACATTTATTTTGCATCTCTTTTAGTTTGGATATATAAGGTTACCAAATTTTCCCGATTTTACCTTTTTTACCCCCTAAACATTCGAATTTCTAAAAATCCCGTCTTAATGGATCGATTTGGGGAGTGACCAATCGCTAGACCAAATTTAAAGTTTCTAGGGTCAGCGGTTTGGGCTGGGCGATGATGAATGAGTCAGTCAGTCAGTCACTCACGCAACTCTTTTATATACATATATAGAAAATTGACTATTTAAAGATTTGTCAATTAATTCGAAGTTTTGTAATTTTAAGTTTCCGATAGTATTCAGGTTGTGTCAAAATTGTGTTTCCTATCTTTGTTTCTGTTTTGTTTTGCTTCTGTTTTTGACATTGTACAATGATTTAACAAAAACAAATTGCTTGTGGTTTTTTACGAGTTGTACTTGTTGTAGTACCGAGATCAACTGTAATGAATTACATGGGCAGCCAGCCAGCCTGCCTGCCGGACGGACATCGTTAGTTCGACTGAGAAAGTGATTCGATCGGTATATTTTAAGGTGGGTCTAGGACCAATATATTATTGTGTTACACACATAAGCATAAATGCATACTACCCTCTCCACTATTGTGGTGTCGGTATAATAAATGAAATACAGTAGACGCTCGCTTATATGAACTAATTCAGACAGGACCTGTTCACTAAATGGAAAAGTTCACATAATCGAGACAATATAAAATAATGGTGTTTTCTTTTCTACAAAAAATTTGACATTTTATTTAAAAAAAAAATGCAATTTGGAGTATGTTTCTTAAAAATTTTGCTCCCGTAAAGGGTGGCTTGCTTTATTCTAAAAAACTCACCATTTCGGGAGTAAAATTTTTAAGAAACAGACACCAAATTGCATTTTTTTAAATAAAATGTCACATTTTTTTGTAGAAAAGAAAACTCCATAAGTATTTCAAATCATTTGTAATATGTGTACATATATAACTTATATTAAGGTGTTATGTTATATTAGTTTGTTAATAATAAATGTACATGAAAGTAGTTATATTTTTTTGCTTTAACGGATTTCTGTAATGCCTTGTCCCTGCATTTTCGCAATGCCAATTATCATTATCAGATATATTATTTTCACTCCAAGCAATAACCTTCCAAACACCAACCATCTTATTAATTTCCCTTTGCATTCGTATATACACATTCACTAGGTTATTTCGGGGAAGAACAGATTTATAATAATGGTTGTTTTTAATAGAGTGACACAAGTTTAAATCCTAATAAAACAAGGAAATATAATTTTAATATCAATAAAACGGGCTTTATTGGAAAGAAAATTTTATGAAATTTAAATATGATTTCTGCCATGTGGCCGCCGCGGCTGGCGTGTAGAAGGCGAAAATTTCAACAACTTTTCGCATTCTGACCATCATCGTTTTTGAAGATATATTGGCCAATGACACTGCCAGCCCATACAGCGCACCAAACAGTAATTTTTGTGGATGTAATGGTGTTTCGACAAAAGCTTGTGGATTCTCCTAACTCCAAATGCGACAATTCTGCTTATTTACGTACCCATTCAACCAGAAATAGGCTTAATCGGAAATAAAACTTTGAGTGGAAATTCAAAATCAATATCAATTTGTGCTTTAGCCTATTCGCCGAATTATTTCGATTAAAAATTTCAAATATTTGCGCGTTGCTCGATAAGTCGATTCATAATGAAATTTCAAAGCAAAATAAACAAAAAGCAACTATCAGCTGTTAAATGGGTGCTCAAATAAAGCACTGATGCCAATTCAAAGTTGTGATACTCTAAATAACACCCTTTACAACAAATAGTTACAAAAATATCAACGCTTGCAAGTTATTTACATAATAGCAGTGTGACCACAACTAAAAAAAAAATTGGATGCTAAATGGGGATTAAAACAATGTTAAAAATGCTAAAAAATAAAATTTGAAAATGCTAAAAAAAATGCTAAATTTTTTTTAAATAATTGTATCATTTTAATGAATGAATTATGCATTAATTTACCTGTAAATATTATATTTCTTTAAAATAAAATGAAATTTATATAAAAAAAAATTATATACATACATACATACATTTATTTAATAAAAACAATTTAGTATTTTGACAAAAGTTAGCGATTTTTTAACGAAAAAAAAGGCCCTATCTACAAAAAATTACATGATAAACGCTTAAAGCCCTAACCTACAGTTTTCAAAATATGCAACATTGTCAACTGACAAAAAAAACCATTTAGGCGCAACCATAATGTGCTTAGGTTGGCTTAAGCAAATGTGCGAATACATGTTAATCATATGAGGCAAACCATATTGAACTTAAAGAAAATTTTTTTTAAGTTTTATGAAACTGTCATTTGCTTAAGCAAAGAGTGAAACTGATCGCACATACCGTACGGAAACAAATTTTTTTGATTTTGTTTTTGTTTTCTTAAACACATTTGAGAGACTTTTTGTTAATTTTTGACAGTAGGTTAAGCAAGGCTTTGCATATTATGGTTGGGCCTTTAGGTTTAGAAAAGTAGAAGAAAAATAAATTATAAACAGTTTAAGGCGATTAATTAATGTAACATTTTAAATGGTTTTTTGTAAAATTTTCAAAATGTTAGATGGGGTTTTTGCGTTTTAGGTAACGATATACCTGCATATCTGTGGCAATAAATAATAATGGCTAAAGTCGAAATTTCGTGTTTTGAGATATTAAGAGTTTTGTCTAAAATGTATTGTGTGTTGTATTGTGAAAGTTAAAATATTAATGCGTATAGTTTTATTAATAATGACATTTAATACTTGAAATTTAGCTGCGTCATAGATCTTGAAGAAGATAATAATCATATATATTATTTCTAAAGCACTTTTTTTTGTCGGTTGCAAATATCTCCCATACCACCGCATCAAATTTAATGAATGATATCTCATTTTAAAGCTTATTTCTAACACTAATGACGAAAAATAATTAGAAATTGAAAAAATAATATTTTCATTGATAAAGGATTCGTACGGGCAAAAAGTTAACGATGATCATGTCATTACCTCTAACATTGTATTCAAAGAAGTATTATAAAAGCATTTAAACATATGTTTGTATGTATGTAAATATGTATGATATATATTATGATTTCTAATATTTTTATACTTTTAATAAAATGTATTGAAGTTACTAAAATTTCTATTAATTATTTTCATTTTATGTTACAAAAATGACAACTAACGGTGCGAAATATTCGCACGGGTCACATCTAGTAATATGTAATAAAATTAAAAAAACTTAAGCCATTATTATTTATTGCCAGAGATATATATTATTAAATACAAAATATAAGTAAAATTGTCATTGAAAACATAAAAAGTTACATTGTAAAATAACAAGATATAAAATTTTTAAGATTAAAAAATGCTAAATAATGCTAAAAAAATTTTTACAAAAATGCTGAAAATAATGCTAAATGCTATTTGAAAAATTCGCTGCTAAATCAAAATAAATAATGCTAAATTTAGCAGTGCAAATGCTAAAAGGGTCAAACTGCATAATAGAGATAGGTTGTGTTCACTCTTTAGAACCTCATGTGTAAAAATTTGTTCTTCACTATTCTGGATGTTCATATAACCGAGCGTCTACTGTATTTCAAAAATAAAATATTAAGGTTGTGCACGGATGGCTGATTATCAGGTTATATGGGTATTTATTTTTATTACTAACAACAAAATACATTTATTTATATTTTTTTAAAGTATTTTGTAGCTGTTAACATAACTACATAACCAAATAACCTGATAGCCTGCCTTCTGTAAACAACAAAATTGTATTCATATACCCACAGCATATACATACATTAGGGCTAAAACTTTTTCACACTTTTTGCGAATATCAAAAACGGCATAGTATAGTCGTGTAGAACATTAAAAGTTATAAATAAAAAATATGATAATTTTTTCGGATTGTTAATAAAGTTCACGCAGGGATCGCGTTGAAGTTTGAAAACAACTATTTAATCTTACGGATATTTTAAAAAATACACAACTGATACTTGTATATATTCCTATAACTTAAATGCTCTTTTGGAATTTATCCACTGCTTTAGATTTAAAAATTTTCCTACGGTTTACAATTAATCACGGTTTAAAATTTCTTGGAAGGTTTTAGAAATTTGCTTCCCTGCGTGAGGTTTTTTTCACAAAACGGCGGGAGACAGGTGTTTTCATTACTAAAACATTCTTGGTCACTCCGGTGTACTATGGCAGAAATTTGGTTATAGCCCTAATATACATACATTTACCTTCGAATTCGGAGTTGGAGTCGGACTTTAAAAATCTCAGCTGTTGGAGTCGGAAATTTAACCATTATTTGACGACTCCTCAGCCCGGTTTTCAATTATATTTTATAAAAACGGCGAAATATTTCGCGTGTCTATTAAATTATTAAACTTGAGTCATAAGCATATCACTTATTTGCTTTAATATTTTCTAGCACAGCCGTTTGATAAAAAGTATTAAATATTAAAAAAAAAATAATTTTAGCACGAAATGTATCTTTCATTCTGAAAAACATACGATCTTTACCTTATGATAACCCTGGCAAAACATATATTGTTACCTAAAACGCAAAAGGCTTTAACTAACCAAAAATTTAAAATCGTATTTCTCATTGATTTTATGTATTGCTTCAACACTAAATGTCCACACAAAAATTTGGGAATCTTTCAATCAAAATTAGCGGTTTTATTAACAAAAAACAAATGGCCCTATCTACAAAAGATTATATGATAAACGCTTAAAGGCCTAACTTAAGGGCCAAATACACTTGCCAAATGCTTGTCCAGCGGGCGAATTCACTCGTGCACGTGTGCTGGACGTAATATTCGCCGTCATATCTTAATTTTTTTGATTTTCCATCCAGCATTGTCGGTGTGACACATACAAACACATTTTCACTAATTCTACCACAATGCTTGATGAGTATTTTGATCAGTGTATTTGGGCCTAAACAGTTTATATAATATGGAAAATTGTCAAAAGAACTAGTGTGTTTTGCAAGGAAATTAAATTATAAACCGTTTAAGGCAATTTATCATTTTAAATAGTTTTCTGTTACTTCCGTTAAATTTGGAAAATGTTAGATTGGGCCTTTTGCATTTTAGGTAACGATATGTATTAGACTGGTCGCATCTTGTATGGGATTTTTTTTTTAAATTTAATTGTTTGCGCTACTTAAAATATGAGGTTTGGTGTAAGAAATCATGATCTAATTTTTCAATTTCTAATTTTATGTATTCACAAAGGACGTGGCGGTTTAATAAAATTCTTAAATTAATTAAAATTTTTCGTCTTTTGTGAATACATAAAATCAAAAGTTGTTTACAGATTTTAATCATTTATAGCTTGTTTTGTTTGCAATGTTGTTTTTTATATGTCTGCATAAAATTAGAAGCATAGCTGCAATTTTTTATGCATTTTTAAAAACAAAAATTCCAAAATTTTAATAAAAAAAACTATTTTTTTTCCAGAAAAAAAAAATTATGTTTCTAAAACGACTGTGCATATAAGAAAAACGTTTTACCTTTCTTAAAGTAAATTTTATTGCGGAATTTCGTTTTTTTGTTTGTTTTTCAATAAACTTAAGCGTTTTTGAGTAACGCGAACATATGTTGTGCAACCTCCTTAATTTTCGAAATAACGGTATATCTCGAAAACCAAAGCCAACATAAAGAAAAAAGTTTTAACTTTCTTAAAGTAAATTTTATTGCTGAATTTCGGTTTTTTTAGTTTTTCAATAAGCTAAAGCGTTTTTGAGTTGCGCGAACATATGTTAATCTATCTATACAATATATAATTTCTTAGTATGTCAGGATGTTTGCATGTATGTCCTATTCTTTCCGCAACTTTCTGAAGCCATCTGATGACATAGGAAGCTGAAATTTGGCACACTTGAAGTACTTTCTCTGCGGAAGATCGTAACGAAGCCATATTTTTGATTTTCGGCTTTTCAACTAGTATAACTATAAAGATCTGATAGAAAAGATGTTTTTTTATAATATGGGGAACTTTGGGCCCCACCCGGCACGGCTATGTACCGTCGGATTGACCTGAAAAATTAGATCATGATTTCTTACACCAAACCTCATATTTTAAGCAGCGCAAGCAATTTAATTTTAAAAAAAAAATTGCGACCAGTCTAATATGTACATATATTTATATATATATATATATATATATTCATACTTATATGTTCATACTTATCAATTGCCTATATAATAACTCATATGTACAAATTTGAATCTTAAAAAACACATTCATTGCGATAAGAGACAAACGAGATACTTACTTGTGAAAACGATCGGAAGACATTCTCAGGAAAATGTTTTTGTTTGTGTTATGTACCAAGCAAAATGTCTCGTGTAAAATAATTATCAAAACCTGTAGCAATCGTTAGAAGTGCTCAACCAACAAAGTAACACTTTCCTTTTTCTTTGCGAAATATCAACAAACTTTATAACAAAATTAACGGCTCCACATACGACAACGACAGACAGACTTGAGCCGCTTTAACAAAGGCAAGAATTTAAGAAACCATGCTTGGGTGTTCGCTGGCACAGTTGGATGAACGTACATATGTACATTAGTATCTACAAATGATCATCAGTGAGCCAGTGTCTTTGTTTGAAAATTATTTAAACGTGCAAGTTGTTTTTTATAATTTCTGTTTTTTTTTTTGTTTTTGTAAAATAAATTTAGGTTGTTTGTTGAACCAAATTTTTAGTATGTACAGATAGTGGGTAAAAAGGTTTTAAAAATGTATCGCTGACCCGATTTATTTGATTTTATTGTCCACACTCTGCAGCAAACAATATTTTTATTTGAAAAAACCGAAAAAATCATTTGAATTTCGTGCTTTTTAAATAAATTCGTCCAAAAATCTATCATCTCCGAGTAGAGATGTTGTTACTTTTATTTAAAAATTATGGCTTGTTTTTTATTTTATTGTTACTTTTTTTATTGTTTTAAATGTTCACTAAAGTAGTAATTTGCATTATTACAATTACTCTATACTACATCTTACATTTATACCCAGTCAACATTTTTTGCTGGCATGCCTGATATCAGAAACCCACCAATGTATCTTCATTTTCTTAAGACTTTTAAAAAAATGTCGTTACGTTTTAATGTAAGCAGTTTCTACACAAATTCCGACGTTTAAAAAGGCTAACAGCCTTTACAATTTGTGTGAAAATCCCTATTTAGCGCGGCGTCAACGCTTTGCAATTGGAAAATCCAATTTTGAAAGCGCGTTAAATGGTGATTTTGGCCGCTATTGTTAATAAAGAATTACATGTTAGCTATTTTTGATAAATTTAGGGGTTTTATTTTTATCTCCACATTTTATATTTATTATGTGAGTTTAATTAATGAAGAAAGTTGTTCTTTGTTATTTAAGATAAGACTACACATTTTTAAAACGTGATTATTATTTTAAACATAATTATTTCAAAATTTTATCAACGATTTCTGGTTGAAATCTCTGCACATTTTTTAAATATGTACATAAAATGTACTTAACATTTTTCAGAGATAGAACTTGTTTCAAATATATCAGATTCGAAACAGTGCATTTTCTGAGCCGTTTTTAAGACTTTATTTTAACAAATCTGCACATGATCAGCAGGAAAGTTTTATTCGCTTGTTTTTATATAATAATAATAAAAAAAACAGTTTTATACCAAGAATTTTTTGTTTTTCCATTAGGGCACTGATACACGTTCAAAATATTGGCCGCATTCTAGTATCGCGATATTTATTTAACGTGTAACATTCAGTATTGATGGATTCATATCGTAGAATAGCCTCATTTTATGTGATCCATCACATCGCGATCCGCAATATCACAATTTGTATTGAACGTGTAGCAGTGCCCTGACACTTACCAGAATTATGGTCAATACAAATTGCAAACAATGGTTCTTTTTATTCAGACTACGATCAGAAATATTGGCATTTTTCCTTTAGAACTTGCCTCGTATAGCAATTTGTCCAACATACATTTCTAAGCAGTTTACCGATTTTCCCCAGACAAAGAGTTTTAACTCTTTTCTAAACCCTTATACTCGGTCTTTGTATGTTTAGACATTGGATGCGAAATCGGCAATTTGTGCAGACTGTAGGTTAGAAGTCGGCAAAAATGTTTACTGGGTACGTAAATACACACAGGAAATAATTTTGCACTAGTAAAAGCATTATTCAAATATAAAATCAGTTTTAATTAAAAATTTACTCAAGTGAATTAAACGTTTCATCAAGTAAATTAAACGTTTAATCAAATGAATTAAAGGTTTAATTGATATTAATCACCCCAATCGCAAACAACAACTCCCATGAAAATATTCCCATATATTTTTATTTCTTATTGTGAATGTTTCTTATAACAAATTTTTTGGGAATAAATTCCCAAACTTAAAAAATTTGGCATCGCCAATGTTTACTCCCGCAAATTTTTTTAATAAATAAATTCCCAACAAGTGGTAATGTGAACGAGAAGGGAACATGTAAATTAAAATTTGTATTCTAAGGTAGGACTCAATTAAATTTCTTTTATCTTTTACTGAAGGAGTTTTAATTAAGAAAATGAAGATAAACACTATTCATTATTTATTTTATTATATTTTAATTAGTATTTTATTTTGTAATTTTTCTTTCACAATACAAGCACTGACAAGTTATTCACAATAGAGACGTTTGTTTATAAAATACTAAAAAATAATTCACAATAGTAATTTTACTCCCAATATATTTGCGATACCGATTTGTTGGGGATGGGAATATAGGTTTGCTCCCATATAACATATTCCCATAACATTCGCGATAGGGGTGAATGATTTATTTACTGGTGAAAATTAATATTGTCAATTAAACGCTTAATACACTTGATTAAAAGTGTAATTCACTTGATTAAACGTTTAATTCACTTGATTAAATTTTTGATTAAAACTGATTTTATTTTTGATTAATGCTTTAAATGGTGCAACTTTTGTTTCTGTGCATATACACTCAAAATATTATGTAGTTAAATTCAAACGAAAATTCATTTGAAAAATCTTAAAATTCATTTAAAAACGCAGATATATATTTACATAAATATGTAGTATATACAGACATGCATTACATGTATGTATGTACATTAGGGCGGGTCGATTTTCTTCTGTTAATCGTATAGAAAATACGTAAACTACATAAAATTTTAAGAAAATTCTCCGAAATAGTTCTTTTGATTTATATATATTTCTACACTCAAAATTTTTTTACAATAAAAAAAATTTTCAAGTCGAGAGGCGCAGGTTAGTGTTTGATTTTAGACCCAAGGTTTCTTCGGAGAATTTTTTTAGAATTTTATGTAGTTTACGTTTTTGCTATACGATTTGTAATTTTTTTTTTTTCATCCATACAAATCAACCCGCCCTAATGTAAATGGAAATTTTTTTTAGAGAAGCTTATTTCTGTCTTTACTTCATACAATAATGTGTTATTTTTACTCTTCACTTGAAGTTTATTATATACATAAAGTACATACATACTCGTACTTTTGTATGCATGTGTGTATTTCTGTTAAAGTATCTTGCAAGCGAACTATGAAATTTACTCAACCATTACTACGGTTACCATTCTGTTTTATTGTTATTTTGATGGGGCAAGTTCAAAGTGTCATTAAAACATTAATTTATTATTGTGAAACTTAAATAAGTTTTTCTTTTGAAACTTTACTTTTCTTTTTTTTTTTTTTTTTGTACAAAACGTGAACTGTGACAGATCGTAAGCCGATCACTTCAATACTTCTTTTTTACAACACTTTAAACGAAAGAAACGAACTTGTACGTTTGAATATTTTATTTGTTTCTTGAGATGGTTTCAACGATATGCGCGCTTTTCCGGTCTTACTACTTTTAACGAAGAGTGCAAGAACTTGACTAAATTTAAAGTTGGCTTGTTGTGACGTTTCCTATGGTTTAAGCCAAATAAGAATGGAATTCATGTGCGAGAGGAGAGCAGTACGATATAAAGTGAGCTTTAAAGACTGTCTCTTTCAAAAATTTATGTTTTTTTTAATGTTTTCATATTCGTAATGTTTAAATTGTATCTTAATTGTTATCACATTGATAACAAGTGTTCAAATGATTCAACAAAAATGTTTTATCGATAAAAAGTCTGTTTAAAAAAATACATTTTGGTAGGTATGTACGATATATTTTAGTGAAAGCATATTTGGAAAAATTAAGTTTACTCACTTACCTGCATTTTTTTGTTGCATTTTAAAAATGTTAAAATGTATGTACCTATTAATTGCGTGATGTTCCCGTTTTTAGGTCGATCTCACGTTTTGGTCCTTTTAAGAACTAACATATTTTAAATTAGGTTTTCTTTGTAATTTCTTGGATATCAGAAAAACGTAAATAAATTTTACTCTCGTTAGCAGGTAAGCTTATTAATGCATAGGAACAGAAATTGCACGTGTACATATCGTTGTTCTCATGGAGAAAGGCGCTAACTCATATACTTACATAATTGCAACTTTAGAGGAGAAGGTAACAACATAATAGATGAATAAATGTTTGTATCATAATTTTAAATTGTTAATACAATTTCTTCTAAAAACATTATTTTTGATACTATTAAATTAAATGTTTGTGACTGGTGTGTTTGTTTGTGTGAAATGTATTGGAATCACTTAAAAAAACTCAATTTTGAAAAAATAGAGTTAAGACATTTCTACATGAGACCAAAGATGTGTACATAAAAACATGCGATTATTTTTGGTATTTTTTTTTTTCTAGGAAATAGGTATTTTTATGTTATGATCAGACTTAAAATAGACAAAAATTTAATTCCTAATTTTAACTTTCAAATATCTTGCTACTACTTAAAATTGAAATATTAGGCGTGTTAATTTAATAACGATTGTTGCGTATTTTTAACATTTGTTATTGGAAAGTGTTTATCAACGATAGGGACCAAGTCGTGCATACAACATTGACGATGTTGCGATAACTTCCCGTCTACAACTGACATGATTTGCTGTTATAGCTTGATGTTATAAAAGCGTTGTTAAAACATTTGCATTAACAACCGTGTTATAACATGAGAAAACTTCTAACATGATGAGTCTATACTTAACACTAACATCATATTAGTGTTAAAGTTAAGTATTTCATGTCTGTTGTAGACTGTTATTTTTTTATTTATTTTTTTTAAAGCATTATGTAATGATTAATGGTTTTGCTTTGTTGTTTTTGTCATTAAAATATGTTTTATGTGTTTAAAACAGTAATTTTAATATGCCGTTTTTTCATAATTTGATTTCCGATTTGTTTTTGAAAATATGCCGATTTTTTACTAAAACCATCTGGCACCTCTGGTTGAGATCTTATAAAAATTTTTACAAACTCTTTTATTTTCATCAACTCGCCAACAATATTTAAAAATACAACAGATTACCCAAGGTATATTTACACAAGGTAGACTCATTTGGGAGTGTAGACATTCTGCTCTTTAAAAGGAACCGAGTTGTCAAATATACCTTGAGATTACCACAGATATTGTAGAAATACTTATGGTGACAACAGATATTTGTAAGCAAAAAAAAAATGATATGACACACTCAATCCAAAACCATAAGCATCTGTTTTTGTTTTTAAGATATGGTGAGTGGGCAAAAGTAAAACCATACAATAGCTCTGTTCCACATGCATAACGAAACAGTCCGAACTTGCGCAAAGTTACCCAAAAGCTTTCCACATAACAATTTTTGTGCAATTAAGAGAGCAATTGAGAGAGTAATTTTTTTCATTTCCTGTACAAATTTGCACGAACTTTTTCTTTGGGTAAGTTCGGACAAGAAAAAACAATCAGCTGTTTTTGTTTACATATGAAACTGATAAATAATTCAGGAAATTTACAAGCAAAAGAAAATGTTTAGTTTTAATTAAAAAACATATTAAAAAGCAAAATGTTAGGTTTTTGTGAAAAAATTAAAGTTGTAAAAACGTTATTGCATACATATTTTCCTTTATCTTTAATAAAAAAAGCAAAATATAAAAAATTACAATGATGCAAATGTTTTGGTTTTATTATGTTATGACTTTTAAATAGAGTTTTTTTTTCCCGAAGTTTTTCGATTCCCGGGAAAGCGGGAAAAATTTTTAAATTTCCCGGGATCCCGGGATCCCGCTCCATACAAATAATACAAAGTAAACTTGGTTTTATTAATGAAAAAAACTTTTATAAACAAACGTGAGGGAACTTGTTTACAAAGTAAGTAAAATAAATGCTTAAATACTACAAAAATTAATTGAAGATTGAAAGCGGAACTTGAATTATTATTACCTTTGGCTATTATAAGTAAATTCCGTATTATGATGATCTAGTTCAAGATAAAATAAACATAACAATTGAGGTACTCAAGATATGAGATCAAAAAGTAAAATCATAAAATATATAAAATATTTTAATAAATATATTAACATTTTTTAACGGCGTAGGAAATTACTTTCTGACACACTCAAAGCGTTTAGTGAGTCGTCAAAGAGTATATTTCTGATTTTGTTTACTGATTACCATGTTTCCGAAAAATTTCGTTTACTTTTTTTACCGAGGTTGGACAAATAATTAAAAGTGCACCGTTGTTGCATGCTTCTGATGTCAACGTTGATGCAAAAAATAGCATCATCCGGACTACTTCTTACAAACTATTTCTTTTTATTAGGTCCATCTGTTATCTTTAGGACAATGTGTTTTTCAAATTGTATGTTTTAGTAACTTACACGAGTTTCATTATTTTTTTATTTCGGTTTCCCCGCACTTCCCGGATATATTACCAAGCTCGATTTTTTTTTGTAGATACGACTATGTTGCAATAACGGAGCGATATGTTTATGTATATCCTATTTTTAAAGCTAAGATCCCACTATCGGCACAAATAGCACAATCTGTGACGATTTTTATCGTGCTATATCGGCGCACATTTAAAAACATTGCACAATTTATTCTTGGGTGGTCCCATTATCGTCGCACATTGTGACAATTTTTTTCGGTTCATATCGGCCAAAACTCAATTGCGACAATAATCGGTACAATGCGGTCACACTATCGTGCTATTTGGGCAAATTAAATCAAATGTTTTTGTTTATTTACTTGTTGGCAGACATAATTTTACTTTAGAAATTCGCAAAATTCTCCGTCCGAATATTAAATTATGTTTCCTAACAATTTTAAATAATCAGGTATGTGATGGAAAACGATTTTGAAAACAAAACGATTTGAAAACGATAATATCGTTTTCGGTATCTTTAAAAATTGATTTCTAATACATTTTCCTCCGTTTTCATTTATATATTCTGTTAAATTCTTTATTAAATATATTAATTAAACTGTATTTTGTACAAAAAATAAAGACTTTACTTCAGAAATGGATTTTAAAATCGGTCGAAATTCATCACACCTGCTAAAAACTATCATTTTGAAAACGATCGTTTTTCATCACATACCTGAATATATTTATATATGTATAATAAAAAATATATTCAATTTCATTCAAACTTACTGCACTTGTTCTTTTTTTTGTAATTGTTGATTTGTAAACAGATGTTTACAAACCAGGGATGGCAACATCGATACAACTGCAATGTTTTGGTTAAAGCGAATTGTTTTCTTTCATTTAGTAGTACAAATTTACTAATTAACGTTTCAATACATAAATAATAGATAAAACAAATGTAATTTTGGTACAATTAAGCTCAAAAAAGCAAAATTTTAGTAGCCAGTTTGTGCAATTTAAATATTTCGTTTTGCCATCCCTTGTATCGGCGCTGATTGGCGACTGTGATCGGCACACAAGTGGCCGATAAAAATCGGTACATATTAAACAATTTGATTGCTCCACATTGTGCAAAATAGTGTTCACATTATCGGCGCATCTAGGTTAATTTTGATTGTCCACAGTCAGCACAATTTCGGCACAGATTGTCGCATATTAAAACATTTTGACCGTTCACACTATCGGCACATGAAATACGCCAAAAATTGGTACATTGCGCCGATAGTGGGATCTTAGCTTAAGACTTGTCCATGGTCAATAAGAATTTACTGCCTGCATCTTATTTTGAATTTATGTTCTTTATCAATTCATCACTTCACTAAATTTATTAATTATCAACTGTTGCACTGCCCATTCTGCTTTTAATAGATTTATTGCCGCAGGAGACATTGATTTACGTTTGTACACATTTCTTATAATTGATCAAATCGACAACCCATCCACAGATGCTAATTTTTAGAGAAAAGAAAACTAAATTTCAGAGTAAAAATAGCTGTTTTCTGAAACTATGAAGAACTTTTTATTTCCCGGGATCCCGCAACAAAAATCCCGGGAAAACGGGAAATATAATAAGTGAAATTCCCGGGAATTCCCGGGACGGCAAAAATGCCAATATTTTTGGGTAATTATGCGGGGTAAGCATTTAAACGAATACGCTTAACTACCTCGTTGAGGTAATAAAAAGAATACGTTTAACTACCTCATTGAGGTAATTAAGCGAATTCGTTTAAATACCTCAGTGAGGTAATTAGACGTATTTATTTACAAAATAACTTAACGTTGATGTATGAAAAAATTTAAGAAAGGAATTTTTACATGTATCAGCAAAATCTTAAGAGATAGCAATAAAAAACAGTGGGATTTGTTGTCTTAAATTTTATCTGTAGTGCTTTTTGAGATGTCCTGTCATATCCTACTACTACTCATGGAAGCCGTAAATATGCAATTGCATGGTTTTTCTTGTGCGACCAATAAATGCAGAAACATCGATTTGTTTGTAAGTAATTTCCATATTTTAGCCATTGCTGCATTTTTATTGCACACATATTATAAGTTTTTATACATGTTAAGCAAATAAAAAAATTGCTTAAAATTCTGGTTAACAGATGAATTTTCTATTGCTTTAATTTCACCACTAACATTAAATTTTCACTGTAAAATTTTAAGCCAGAGCAAGTTTTTGTTGAAGATAAATGTTTTTCGCAACTTATAACATAAAAACCTAGACGCATCGTTTAGTAAACGATCGAATCAGAAACACTTTTTTAAGTAATCTTTTCGTGTCCGTCCGTCCATGTTGCTGGTTGTATGTATGTCCATGTAAAACTTGTGCGAAAAGTAAAGGTAGCAGTTTGTAGATAATTTGATAAAATTGGGTAAATACGTTTAATTGTCATAAGAACGAAACCTATGTAAATTGTAAGAATCGGTCTATAATATCACATAGTCCCCATGCAAACTTCAAACTTTAATCTCTTTAGGACAAAATATCTCATAAATTTGGTGTATCTAGATAATATTTAAGTAACTCTTATATGAATCTTGACCTTTTAATTTTAAATAACATAACTTTTAATGCAAATATTTATTTGCTGAATAATTTGCTTTAATTCAAGCCATATTTTGTTTTTTAGGCATATTTAAAATAAAAATTTAGTGCATATTTTCAAATTATTAACATGTAAAACTTGGTTGCATTACTTGCTGTGTTTTTGTCAAATAGTACTGAGGCAATTAAACGAATGAAATTTAGGTATAATTTTGTTTTGGGAGTTAAATTTTTAGGCAGTTATCCGAATCGGGTTATTAAGCGTATGGCAATTAAACGTGGATTTTTGTTTAAAAAATGGAAGAAAAAAAAACGGGGACTTAAAACTCGAGGTAAATAAGCGTGAAAGGCATTTAAGCGTGGGGTAATTAACCGGGTTATACTGTACCCTCTTCAGACCATGGGTACACATATGTGCACCTTAAAGTATTACAAGTTTTAAAGACTAGTTTTTTTTTTTTTTTTTTCATTATTTATTTATTGAATCTTCATATATTAAATATGAACTAACAATAATTAATCAAATCTTAACCTAATGCTTTATTTTATGTCCTGCCAGTGCTAGACAAAAATTTTCTTCATCACGGGTTCTGTTCACATATGTAGGTGTTTATCGCTCATCTTAATGGGTAAGTGCTGCAGTGTCTCTTCTTCTTAAGCGAGAGTGGCCGCTATCATTTAAAATATTTCGTGCTAGTGGATTTGGGTGCAACTCTAGCCTTTTCAAATATTTTACCGCATACTTCGTAATAATAGTCCTTACCAGTGGCACATTGAGATCCTTGTGGATATTTGAGTTTTTAACATACCAAGGGGCAGCTGTAATTATTCGAAGAAGTTTATTTTGGCGCCTTTGAATTTTTTCGATATTTGAGGCCGAGGCAGTGCCCCATAGTTGAATACCGTAGCACCATATTGGCTTTAAAATAGCGTTGTAAAGTAGTAGTTTGCAGTCGAGACTAAGAACAGAATTTCTTCCAATAAGCCAGTTAATTTGAATTGCTTTTAGTTTCATTTGGGTTAATTTTGCTTCTATATGGCATTTCCATGTTAAACGCCGATCTAGATGAATACCGAGATATTTGACATGCGATTGTTGAGGCACTAGTTGATTATTGATTTTAATAGGGGGACATGTTTCCCGACGCAAGGTAAATGTTATATGTACGCATTTTTGCTCATTGACCTTTATTCTCCATTGTTTAAACCACAGTTCTAGTTGAAATATATGATTCTGCAGGTATCGAGATGCTTCACGACTGTTCTCGTGTACGCTTAGAAAAGCTGTATCATCAGCAAAAGTTGAGGTTAGGGTGTGATTGTTTGTTGGCATGTCCGAGGTATATATAAGGTAAAAAAGTGGGCCCAGGATGCTTCCCTGAGGGACTCCAGCTTCAATTGGCTGAGGAGAACTTAAAAAATCGCCTTCTTTAATAATAAATTTTCGACCGACCAGGTAGCTTTCTAACAGCTTGTGTGTATTAACCGGTAGGTTTAGCTTCAATTTATGTAACAAGCCTACATGCCAGACTTTGTCAAAAGCTTGAGAAACATCTATGAAAAGAGCGGAGTAATATTTTCTTTCTTCAAAGGCTTTTCTTATGGCGTTTACTATCCGATGGGTTTGTTCAATTGTGCTATGCTCTCTTCTGAAGCCGAATTGATGATTGGGTATACACCCATTGTCATTTAAAATTGGGGTTCATTTTGACGCTAAGAGCTTCTCAAACAGCTTTGATATATTAGATAATAAGCTAATAGGCCTATATGACTCAACTTTTGTGTGATCTTTTCCTGGCTTTGGTATCATCGTTATTAAGGAGACCTTCCATTCTTGAGGGTAGTATTCAAGTCGTAAAATAGCATTAAAAATATAAAGAATAATTTTCTTTGCTATGCGAGGTAGCTCCAAAAGCATTTTGTTACTGATTTTATCAATACCAGGTGCCTTCTTGGTGTTTAATTCACAAATAGCCCTTTCTATTTCCCTTATCTCAAATCTTAGGGGGATAGCTGCTCTAACATTAACAGGCGGCAACTCGTGCGCTGTATCGTCAGGTATATTTTGGGTAAATACGTTTTTCAAATGATTTACAAACAGGTTTCCTTTTTCATTATCATTTCTTGCCCAACTTCCATTCAAGTTTCTTAATGGTGGTTTCGAGATAACTGGTCTTTTGAGGTTTCTAGCTGCCCGCCATAATGAGTAGCCTGATTGTGGAGTTGCATCCAAGTCCTTAAGATATTTTTCTACGGAAGCCGTTTTCTGAGTCTGCAGTAATTTTCTTAGCCTTTTTGTACACTCTTTTAATTCATTTTTAAGTTGCGGGGATCTTTGCAATTGCCATTCTCTTCGCACTCTCCTTTTTTCATTCAAGAGGCGCTCGACATCTGCAAAATATATTTTGTTATAATTGGTTTTTTTGAGGGTTTTGCTGGAATGTTGAACAGCTAGTTTAAGATAACTGTCAAAATTGACAATACAGAGATCCACATTTTCCGGTGTGCTAAGCGGAATATTTTCTGTGCAATGGGTACTGAGATATTTTTTATATTTTAACCAGTTTATTTGTGTAGCTGTTGTCGCTATATAACCAGAGGGAGATACGATTCTATTGGTGTTTGTTATAGTAACTATTGTAGGTGTGTGATCAGAGGATAATTCTAACGAAGGTTCAACCTGAATCGTTTCTGTGGGGATGTTTTTAACCACTCCGAAATCGATGACATCTGGAATTTTTTGCGGATCAGCAGGCCAATATGTTGGTTGTCCGCTCGCGACGACATTTAAATTCATTTTAGAGATATTATTATACAAAACACGACCCTTTGGTGTTATTAGTCGTGAACCCCAGAAGGTTTGTTTAGCGTTAGAATCGCCAGCAGCCAGGAAACAGGGCCCCAATGACTTATAATATTTATAATATTGGCTTTCTGATATGGCAAATCTAGGTGGTGAGTATAAGGATGAGATTACTATGTTTCGATTCAGCTCTTTAACACAAATGTTCGTTGCTTGGAGATAATCTTCACGATGATCACACATCAGGTAGTGTTTGATTCGGGTTTTTATCAAAATGGCAGAACCTCCACAAGCTCTATCTCGAGGGTCCTTGGTATCATATAGCGTATAACCATTGATTTTAAACGTATTTCTTGAGGTCAAATGAGTTTCAGAAACCATCATGACATCAATTTGTTTATTTTTAAGAAAGTATTCTAATTCATTTTTATGTTGGCGGATGCCGTTTGCGTTCCAAAAACAAATTTTTAAACAGTTCATGGTTTGTTAAGTACAGCTTGCAATAACATCGATTGCATTCTAAGGATCTCCTGCATCATATTACCCATTGTGTTTGTAAAATTATTAACTGTTTGCACTAAAGTTTCCATGGTTTTTTCTAGACGACTTTAATTAGAAACTGGAGTTTCATCATTACTTGGCGAAGCACCTTGCATTGGCACATGGTTTGATTTTAGGACGTTAGCATAAGAGGTTCTGTTATTACTAGGCTGCGGAGCCTGAGTGTCATTAGTGTTTACTTGATTTGGTACCTGCATTTGAGGGGGATTAGTTTTCGGTCCAGCCGACTGCTTGACGATAGTATATACAGGACATCCTCTATAATTGGCAGTGTGATTGCCGCCACAGTTGCTACATTTTTTTACATTGGGGTCATTTTTAGACTTATCGCACTGGACTGTACCATGTAATTCACCACATACTACGCAAACAGGGGGTAAATAGCAGTAGGCCTTAGTATGGCCAAATTCTTGGCAGTTGAGACATTGAACGGGACCATTTCTTTTGTGCGGCTCCTCTATAGTTATTCTTCTGTAGAGAATATATTTTAAATTGTAAATAGGATGCGTTTCATTTTTTTTAAGCTTAACGTCGCCAGGTTCTAGCTCCACTCGAAATAGTGGTTGGGGATTTTTTCCCTATTTTTGATATTTGTAACGTTTTTTATTTTAAAGCCTTTCTCTTCCAAAAAGGTTTTAATTTCTTCAGGGTCCACGCTCGAGTCTATGCCCTTGATCACTACCTGAAGGCCTTTCCTGCTCTTCAGCTGATATGTATAAAAGCTTTTTTTAAGGGATTCAAATTGGTTTGTTAGTTTGCGAAAATCATTCTCATGATTAACCTGTATTTTTGTCTCGTTTATATTACCACGCTTGATTGCCGCTACGTAAAAAGAATTTTCACCTATTACCGAGATCACGCTCTTTATTAACTCACTTGAGTTTTGCTCCCTAAGATATATTGGGGGTGGCTTAGAAGATTTTATGACGTTTGGTGCCTCTGGGGATTCGTCCTCAAGAATTGCAAAACGGTTTTGTGAATTTATTCAATCAAAAGATGTTACTTTTGAGGCCGAAGCAACTGCTGAAGAGGTAGGGCTGCGACCCCGTTTAAGCACTGTTATATACCTGTCCATACCAACTTGTATTTGAGGCTTTTGACAATTTTTCACTAAATGGTTCTCCATTGCGTCTGTATTTGAGTTTATGGTATCATTTCTTATACCATAAAATCGAATTGTTTTGACAGAACATATTTCCCCAAAAAGTTGAAAAAAAATTTCTAGGAAAAGAATAGCAATGACCAAAATATAAATGCTACTGCAAAATTTTGTGAAGATCGATCCATTATATACCATAGGCCACATATAAACCTCACTCCCGGGAAACCGTTTAGTACGCTTTACTTCTTTAAAGTATGGTTCAGATCTGTATTTCCCACGTTTTCATCGGAATTCTTATTGTAGTTGTAATTAAATGTATAACAGCAACAACAATTTTTATATCTATGAAAACTTTTAAAAAAAATTGTATTGAAATTTTTAGGTAACAATGACCCTACCATAAAACTACATAGGTATATACATATTAATTATCGTTGAAAATAGTTATATTTGAAGCTATGATAGCACATAGTTTTAAATATACTTGGAACTATTAACAATTTGTTAAAACTAACTAATATTCTATTGTTTTGTAAATTATGCGCTTTTAAGTCATGCAAAATTTCATTTGATTAATTGTAGTTCTTATTCTGCGACCCCGTTTAAGCACTGTTATATACCTGTCCATACCAACTTGTATTTGAGGCTTTTGACAATTTTTCACTAAATGGTTCTCCATTGCGTCTGTATTTGAGTTTATGGTATCATTTCTTACTAAGATTGTTTTTTCCGCCGCGGTAATACTTGCGGACGCTACAACACTTGTCCCCAAAGACAGATTAATATTTTTTAATGTATCACTATCCACCGTTTTTGTGAACACCGAGGGTGAAACGGGAACGTGTTCGATTAATAGGCTTAGCCGTTAGATAGTTAATATTGTTTTGTTTTGTTTTATTTATTTCAGCATTATTTTCGTTTGCCTGAACGGTCACATAAACATTTCTTTCATTTTGCCTTAGAGTTGTTTCACTGTTCTTACTCATGCAAAGAGTTGTTTTCGTTTTTCACCGTTTGCTGTGCTTTAAATATTTGTATTATTTATTGTTTTTACAACAACACCAAAAAAAAAAATGTTTTTGTTGAGAGTATGTATGCATACACATGTATGAACATTCATACGAATGTACATATATATTTTTACTATTTTTCTTTATTTAATTTTATCGTTTGGATTGTTCACTATTATGTTAAATAATTTAAATAACAAAATATATAATTTATTTTTAAGCGTCCATTCGCTGCGTATATTACAAAATCAAATATGATTAATTAATAGTTCAAAACGTATGCGGGGTTAAAAATACACGTCTGTATCACAACAAAGCACAAACTAAGACGATCGGTATACTTTAAGGTGGGTCTAGGACCAATATTTTAAGGCGTTACATACATCAGCAAAAATGCATAATACCCTCTCCACTATTGTGGTGTGGGTATAAATATATATACCCTCTTCAGACCATGGGTACACATATGTGCACCTTAAAGTATTACAAGTTTTAAAGACTAGTGACATCGTGTGACCAATAGAAACAGTTTAATTACTTGCTTTAAGCTAATGCGCTTCAAAACAATATCAAAAGATGTCAGGGTTTAGAAGTTTTAGCCATTATTTTTACATCTGAATTTAACTGTTTGAAAAAACCATACTGTTGGGATATTTTTCCTCAATAACTAATCGCTAAGACCTGAAGTACACATATGTGCACCTCTTTTTCTACCAGTTTAAATAAAAAAATTAAAAAAAAAATAAAAACCGAAATTTAAATTACACCTCATAAGATAAAACAAATAGTTAATAAGCCCTTTACTTATCGGTTCTGATCTTAAGAGATTAAGAATTTACGTTGAAGTTTTTCATATTTTAAGACCTGAGGTACACATATGTGCCCCCTTAATTTCTAAGAATTCAAATAAAATTAAAAAAAAAAAATATACAGTTTTCTTATTTCCTCCCCAAAAGGTGTAAACAATATATAAGAAATGTAAAAATTTAATGGGTTATTGCTCGGGTCTTAAGAGGATACAAACATTTATAATATGCATGTACATATGAATGTAACAACTTATTTGGTTTTGTTTTGGTTTTCTGTGAAAATAATACATCTAATTTTTTTTGGACTGTAGTATATGTCGCTCATTTGCTGCAAGACCGGCATAACTACAAAAAATGAAATTTTGGAGTTAGAGATGCAGAATTGTTCGCTTTGGTTTTATTTATATTGTGTATTTAATTCATCTTTATATCAATTATACTTTCCCAGTTTGAAGAGAATGTGTCTTCTTTTTTTCTAAGTAGTTAAAACAAATCAAAAACTGTAAATGCGTTTATCTCGAAATTGAGTTTTTTGAGTTATGCCGGTCTTGCAGCAAATGAGCGATGTGTATATTCTTTTAAAAAAGTAAAAACTTTTGCCTTGAACTAATATAATGAAATCATTGTTTTATTCAGAGAATCCCGGGTTTCCCGGGAATAAGATTTTTTTTGTTTTGTTTCCCGGGAATAGAAAAAGTCAGGGAAATTAAAAACCCAATCTAAAACTGATCTCATATGCGGCTATTTTGCTCGTGAAGCTGATTTCGATTATGATAAAAAATGCTAGCTGAGAATAGATAAATTTGTTTTAAACAAAATAATGTATTTAACATACTTTTTATACCCTTCTCTCAAGGTAAAAGTACATATTTATGTAACTTAGTAATTTCTACAATATTGACCCTATAAAGTATATACATATATTCTGGATACTTATAAGTGTAATAAAACTTCAAATCACGATGTCCGTCTGTCCATCGATTAAACTTACGTTGGCAGAGACTATTTCAAATCAGCCAAATCGGCTAATTAATGGCTGACATGAGCAAAAATATCAAAAAATTAGCTAAAAAAAACATCAAAATTTTTATAAAAACTTTATTTTTAGGCCGCCATTATGATTGCCGGATAGCAGAACACATTTTTAAAAAAGTCGAAAAATGTTTTCATGAAATAGAAGAGTTATGACCAAAATAAAATATTAGTTTTGAAAAATACCCATTTTCTGGAACCATAGATTTCTCTGCTAAAATACGTCCGAGTTATGACAAAAAATTGCTAAAAAAAAAAACAACAAAACTTTTATTAAAACTTAAATTATTTTGTATAACCTATTGATACGTTTTAAAGTATATACCATAAAATCGAATTGTTTTGACAGAACATATTTCCCCAAAAAGTTGAAAAAAAATTTCTAGGAAAAGAATAGCAATGACCAAAATATAAATGCTACTGCAAAATTTTGTGAAGATCGATCCATTATATACCATAGGCCACATATAAACCTCACTCCCGGGAAACCGTTTAGTACGCTTTACTTCTTTAAAGTATGGTTCAGATCTGTATTTCCCACGTTTTCATCGGAATTCTTATTGTAGTTGTAATTAAATGTATAACAGCAACAACAATTTTTATATCTATGAAAACTTTTAAAAAAAATTGTATTGAAATTTTTAGGTAACAATGACCCTACCATAAAACTACATAGGTATATACATATTAATTATCGTTGAAAATAGTTATATTTGAAGCTATGATAGCACATAGTTTTAAATATACTTGGAACTATTAACAATTTGTTAAAACTAACTAATATTCTATTGTTTTGTAAATTATGCGCTTTTAAGTCATGCAAAATTTCATTTGATTAATTGTAGTTCTTATTCTATTATAGTCATGATCAGGGCTTGGATTTTCATGCACTTAAAAATCAAAAATATGCGCTTATAACATGCGCTATTAAATGAAAAATATGAAAAATATGCACTAAAAATATATATATAAATGCATTGAAAAATATGAAAAAATATCAAGTTTAGCTAAATTATATTTATTAATAACAAAAAAGAATAGTTCAGGTAACTACGTAAACATACATACATGTTAAGTATGTATATAAGAATATATACACAAAATTTAAGGATAAAATAAAGCAAAAACAAACTTCAATTGCTTGTTAATTTTTTTAAATAGGTACTTAATAAGATCTAATTTAAATTTCTATTTGTATAAACAAATAAAAATTTCTTCAAAGTTTCAGAAACATAACTCTGTCTTTTCGGACGCAAAAAGTTTTTGTACATTGAAAATGTAGGCTCAACTTCATTGGAGAATATTTATTTTCAATTGGATTTGTGTTATTAATATGAAATAAGCTCACAATATTCTTTATTTCATGAAATCCTATATTTGTTTGCAATACAGATTCTAACTTACATATGTTTAATTTTGTCAGGTTCCCATTCTAGTGATTATTGGTTGGGGTGGAAGAGGTATCCCTGGCAGCTTTTCCTTAAATATTACAATGCGAGATGGAGCCTTTAAAAATACTTTTTTTACCGTTCGAGATTACCAAATCTATATCTTCAAATTGGGACCTTCAGCACAGAGCATACAGAGGCGTCACGAGACAGAAAATATTGTGTTTTTTCTGTCTTTTTCTTCGAAAGCTGCCCTTTTTGCATTTTTTGTTTTGATTACGCAATTCGTGTTGATAGTGGCGGCCTGTTTTTACACATCGCCACTTCACAACCAAAAAACATTTTCTTTCTCTTTCTTCGAAAGCTGCCCTCGCAAATGATTTGGGCATTTTTCAAATGTCACTTTTTTCATCTCTGTATGCTTTGTGCCTTCAGCTATACGATGTACACCATGTGCTAAGCATGTTAGCACAGAGCATACAGAGGCGTCACGAGACAGAAAATAATGTATTTTTTTCTGTCTTTTTCTTCGCAAGCTGCCCTTTTTGCATTTTTTGTTTTGATTACGCAATTTGTGTTGATAGTAGCGGCCTGTTTTTACACATTGCCTTCTTTGAAAGCTGCCCTCGCAATTTATTTAGGCATTTTTCATACGTCACTTTTTTCATCTCTGTATGCTTTGTGATGTTACGTGGATAATTTGGGGATAAAACACCATCCAAAAATTTGCGGCTTTACCATATAAGGGGCGGCATCCGTCAAAAACAACCAAATTTTATTTTTGTCGAACTGGTCTCCTAAAAAACTTATAGAATCGGTGAAAGCTCGAGCAATTGTTGCATTGTTTACCTTTTCCAACGTCCTTCGATATCTGTGGTTTCATTTATAGAAGTTCAAAGAAACTTGTTTTGTAAAAAATTTGTAATTTTACACAATTCACGGTCGTATATTTTATCTACATAAAATTTTCTGAGACTTGAATCACTTGGCATTGCCACATTTGTATAGGTTTTAAACAAATTTCTCAAGTCAACATTGCTTAATTTATATAACGGAATGTCGGCTGAAATAAATGCTTCACATAAGGCCAAAGCAAAGTTGTTATTGCTATCGACTTTTGTCAACAATGTCTGCAAGTTTTTTTCTGCAACCCGATCATACAAGTCTTTTTGTTTTTGGGAGTTTAGATGCTGCTCAACTCAAAATTTTCTTTCGTAATGTATGTACACTTTTATTGCAAATTTTACAAAAAAGAATATTTCCATCAGTTTTAAAAATGTCAGTCATGATTTGCTGTTATAAAAGTGTTGTTAAAACATATGCATTAACAACCGTGTTAAAACATGGGAAACCTTTAACATGATGAGTCTATTTCTAACACTAACATCATATTATTGTTAATGTTAAGCATTTCATGTCTGTTGTAGACTGGGTGTTATAGAAATAGTCTAAGTTCATTCGGCTCATGTCTTATTGACAAGATTCTTCCTTTTTCTTCTTTGAACATGAATTGGCGTTCAAATGATTCATGTCATGTTGACGACACGTGCTTTTTTGATATTGAAAACAATAACAAAATTAAACAACGAATGAAAAAGCAAATCGTAAAGACAGTACATGCATCCATGGTGGAATAAACAGGTGGCAGCACTACGCCAGATGACGATATTTTTTACAAAAAGTCCACGTTTTGCGCTGTGATTATTGTATATTATTAAAGTTTTTGATAATTTTAAACTAAAACAAATAAGATATTGATAAAAATTGACTAAAAATTTATTTATTTCATCACGTTCAGCGGTACTCTTTGATTTTTGTTTAAAGTATTTTATGTCTTAGGGTGTGTGTGAAACGGTAGCAAAGTACTCATGGAAGTAAAATTTTGACACTATTGAGGTGAATAAAATTTCACTAGCCCTAGGGCAAGGCGAATTCATCCCAGGTAATCTCGGTACTACAACAAGTACAACTCGTACAAAAACCACAAGCAATTTGTTTTTGTAAAATCATTGTACAATGTCAAAAACAGAAATAAAACAAAACAGAAACAAAGATAATAAAAGAGAATAAACAAAATTTTGACATCCAACAGTGATTTTAGCTATTATCAGCAGGGCTTTTAAGACCACCAGTAATAAATTCGCCTTGCCCTAGGGGCTAGTATAAATTTTGACATTAGTGTAGAAATTTTTGACAACCACAAAATTATTTTTTTTCATCAAATTTGTTTAAACAAAATAAAAAATTAAAAAGAATTATACAAGATGTAAATATTTAATATGTATAAGCTTTTTTGCCCACACCTTTTGTAAAATTTGTTAATATCTCAGAACGAATTCATCAAATAGTTGTGACGATCTCATTTCCAATATAATTGAAATGATTATTGGTAAACGTTTGTTTAATTTATTAATTTTTACAAAACTATTAGTAAATGTTTTTTTCTTTATGTCAAAATTTTACGTTGTCAAAAATGTTACAATTTCACACAGCACATATATGAAAATTTTCTACCACAAACAAATTTCATTTCACCTCAGAACTTTGCTACCGTTTCACACACACCCTTAAACGGTGATATAGGGCCATGTCACAGAGTACTATTCCGTTCGGAATGATTCCGTTCGGAATTGAAGAAGACATATTTGTTTGTTGATGGAAAGTGTATTTTGATAGTTTTATGGCCTTTCAGATACAGACAACTCCCATACCGTTCATGAAAACAAAAATGGTTTCATTCCGAAACATTTTTTCGTCATTTTCTGAAGCACCAAAATACGGAATGAATTCCGTTTCCGAACGGAATTGTACTCTGTGACATGGCTGATAATTCCATTTTTGTTGTAATGTTGTATTTGTTGCCGTAACGATGCCACCTGCTTATTCCACCATGCATGCATCTGTGTACTCGATTCTTTTCCCCTCGTCCCTTTCGCCAATAAAGTAACAATATTGTCAATAAGACATGAGCCGTATGAACGTATGAAATGAAGTGGATTTAAAATCGAGCAAATTTTAAAAACGACACTGTACTAAAAGTTCATACAAATATTCCATTTTATCAATTAAATTTTGTGAGTACCAATTAGCTTAACAAAAATAACTCTTAAAACCAGGAAAAACAACGGTCATTTTGTAAAAGATTGAACTTAAAATCTCTTTCGATTTCAATTTCACTTCATTTCGATTTCTAGAACATGTTCGATAGTGTTGTAAAATAATCAGGCTTGACAAATAATGATTTTATTTATGTAAAGTATCAAATATTAATTATTTAATTTTAATTTCTTTTAAAAATATTAAAAATACATCACAAAAATAAAAAAAATGCAAAATATATGCACTTTAAAGGAAAATATGCAAAAATATGCATTTATAACAAAATATGCAGAAATATGCAAAAACAAATCGATGCTATTTTGCTGCAAATCCTTTAATACGGAAAAATAACTGGTCGAATTTGATTTTAGATAACTGACTGCAAATATGCATTTGCATGAAAATCCAAGCCCTGGTCATTATTATTTAATTATACTCTAATGAATGATGAAAATCTTGCATTGTTGGAAAACTTAGGTCCTTTTGGGGATAATAACTACTGGTTAAGAGAAAAACTTAAAAACTGTAGTGCTTTTTGGAAAATTGGACATGTTAACATAACAAGTCTTAAACTATCTCTAAAAATTTCAAAATTTTATGAATTTAAATATATCGTTACATTACTGCCTTTCAATAACGTTTTCCGTCTATTGAATAAACCTTCGAGTTATTTATTGCACTTTAATAAAATAACACTTTAATTTATAACACTTATTTTAACTTACTTTAACAACCGTAATTTACAGCTTTTATTCACAACTCACTACAATGTTTATAATTTTCTCCGCGTAATGCGTTATTGACAAAGTCTGAACTTAGAATGATCTTATGCCATATCGTGCGATTCTATTTATACTCTAGCCCAGACGTGTAGATGATACTAATAACGTCTAGATGGCTTAAGAAAGTTCGCCTCATAACGGCTATTTTGTTAATTAAACTTATTCAGCTATAGTTACTATCTATATGGCTGAATTAATTGGGTTATTAGGCATAATAGGCATACTTTTAGGCGTTAATAACGAACATTCTAGTATTTACAGTAGGGTTGAAGTACAATTATGCACAACAATTTTAACATTACATCTGTACATTGATTTTTACACTAGAAGTGTGCATAACTTATTTAATAACAATTTAAACTAATAAAATAACTAATCAATACAACTAATAAATTAATCTAATTCTTAACAAAAGCTACTTTCGTAACAATATTATAGATGGCTCACTATTTGATTTATTCGCGGTATCTGAAACATGGTTAAGAGTGGAATATCTGATGGTTCTGTTGCTATGCCCAATTATTACATAATTAGAAATGACCGAGATGACAATATGAGAGGAGGGGGAATAGCGTTTTATGTACGTGAGGGTATATCGACTAGGATAATTAAAACTTTATCTGATTCTGAAACATTCGAGGGTTTATTTATTGAGGCTGACCATGTTAATGGCAAGACGTTAGTAGGTGTAAAATATTCTCCAAGGGGAAACATTTTTCAACTAAACGTAATATTGGGAGATTTAAGTTGTCGGTCTGAAAATATCGTGATTGTAGGAGACTTTAATAACAACATGTTTAATTGTCGGGGAGCTGAACATATTAGACGTCTATGTAATGATACCAACCTTTTTTATAATCACAACTCAGTGCCTCCTAATTTTGATACCCAACATTCCTCAACATTATTAATAGACCATACTTTAATAAATGACCTTAATTTGATTATTTGATTGACTTACCGTCAAATCGTACTTCAAAAACCGCTTAATTTTTTTTATATTTAGCGTAAAATGTTTTAAAATATCGCTAAAATCTCAGTATTTTGCAAAATGTATATACAAATCAAGATATAGGGCCATGTCACAGAGTACAATTCCGTTCGGAACGATTCCGTTCGGAATTGAAGAAAACATATTTGTTTGTTGATGGAAAGTGTATTTTGATAGTTTTCTGGCCTTTCAGATACAGACAACTCCCATACCGTTCATGAAAACAAAAATGGTTTCATTCCGAAACATTTTTTCGTCATTTTCTGAAGCACCAAAATACGGATTGAATTCCGTTTCCGAACGGAATTGTACTCTGTGACATGGCTGATAGGGTGCATTTTTTTAAAAGTATACGACTTTTTATTAAAATTATATAGTAGGTTTTTTGATTTCCCTGACTTTTATAGTCCCGGAAACGTACAAGAATGTTTCTTTTAAAAAAGTGCCTAAAAGTTGGTAAAATATATTGAATAAAAAGGTTTTAAGTTCAAATCCGTCTTTTAAGTCTTTTTCTATCACGTCTAGTTTTTTATTATGGGCTGGTGATGCTAATATATTTAATCATAACTGGAAACTGATTTCTCCGATTTTGATCCAATGGTTGAGAATAAAATTAACAAATGATTACAAATAAAATTTCCTTTAAATCATCCAAATAACATTTTTTTATATTTTTAACTGTTTCTGAGATATTCAGAAGTAAGTTGCGATAAATTTGGTTTTTAAACTATTTTTTTATTTTCAGAAATGTATTAAAAAAATTGTATAAGGAGAAAACTTTTACATATTTATCAAAAAGCCAGGGGCCAAATTATGGCAGTCGTGATCGAATGCTTTTTCGATTCGAAAGCAATTTTATTTCAGTCAATACTGAACGAATCGTAATTATTATTTCAGTGCTGTAAAAACACAAATAAATGCTTAAAAACACTAAAAAAATAATTTCGATCCGTTCAGTATGGACAGAAAGAATTAGAAATAAAATTGCTTTCAAATCGAAAAAGTATTCGATCACGACTGCCATAATTTGCCCCCAGCAGAGATATATAACAAATAAAATAAGAAATATAATATTATGAAGATGACTAATATTTCGCCGGATTTGTCCGATTTGGATTAAATTACTAGCATATGAGTTATTAGCATAATCAACCATAAAACTACGAATTATTTTTGTAAACTGAACATAATTTGACAGAATTCCAGTTAATCCTAATCAAAAAATTAATTTAAAAAAAATGTTTTTATAGCGGAAGCGAATTCAACTGCCAAAAAAAACCAAAATTGTTTTTTTCTTTATAATTTTAATAAAAAAAATACATACTTGAAATCTCTTATTTTATGAAAAAATAATAAATTTTCAAGTACCTGAAACAAAAATTTTATATTCTATTGATATTTAAAAAACCGCTAGATTTCCCGCTAACCGTAAAAACCGCTAGAATCGCGGTAAAACCGTCAAATTGGCAACAGTGCTGGTCAGTTCCTGGCTCCTGCTCTCACACATCATGCCTTTTTTATGTTTGTGTTGACACAATACAAGAACTATGAAGCTTTACATTTTAACGTAGTCAATGAAATCATGATTTCTTATTACTGGGATGAAATCTTTGAGACCAAAAATGTCAATCACAAATAACAACCTTTTATCAGCTTCTATACAATATACACGATACTGTTCCTATGAAAAAAAGACGAACTCAAAACGATGCAAAATTTTGTAATATTCCCGAAGTTAAGAATACAAGAAATATGAGAGATTTGGCTTTTAGGGCGTATAAGGAAAATACAGGTGAGACCACCTGGAGAACCTATTGTAAATATCGTAGCAGGGTTAATAATAATTTGAGAAAGTACAAGAAGAGATACTGGAAAGGAAATGTGTCAAATAATTAATAGCAAACGTATAATAAGTATAATTAAATGGAAAATCCATTTCACCAATATGATCCGGAAATTTTTAATGATTATTTCATTGAGTGCCCCGGTAGGCTGGGTTCGATTCCCGCCAGAGACTCTGGTTTCTTTCCTGCAGACAAGCGTCAAGCCTCGCGGGGATTAGCATAGGGAATTAAAAAAAAAAAAAAAAAAAAACTACGTCACAGACGGTTAATAATAATGTTGCTATGGATTTTTCAAATTTTTCTAATTCTGTGTTTACCTTCAAGTGTATACACAGAGAAGAGCTTTAAGTTCTTTATTTTCTGATCCTGACGAACTACCTAATATATTTATAAACAAATTTTACCCTATATTGAAAACTATTTATTTTTTTATTTTTAACACCATAATCACTTCCTCACAGTTTCCTGTGCCCATGTTCTGTAACTCTCGCGTCAGTAAACTTTTCGATTGAAATGTGTGAAATGAAACAGAAATGCCATAAATTGAAACAAACAGCTGTTTTTCTCACTAAACTGTATCTGCAACTTTTTTGGCGAGTACTAGCTGTCACGTAAGGAAATTACTCGCCAAATTTCAGAAAAAGTGTGTCTGTAATATTTTTGTGCGAAAAGTTTCCGCTTTGAACTGTCAAATAAACTCACGTATAAAAACGGGGCGAGAAAAACTTGTAACACCAAAAAACACTTAAAAATGCAAAATACAAAGAATAATAATAATAATAATATTTTGTTCTTGGCACATTTTTTTATTGTTTAATTATTTTGCTTTTAACATTTATATAAAATATACGAATGTTTTTAAATCGTTTGCAAACAACAAACATTAAAGTCGCACTTTACATTATTTGGTAAAGCCGACGGTTCTAATTTCGCCGCCGTCGTTGAAAAATTTTCAATTTTAGTAAATTTTGGTCGCCGTCAACGTTATTTGTTACTGGCGTTTTCAATGTCTGCAATGTCACATCGGCTTCGAGTGCAATATTATGACATTTATAACGTAACGACGTAATCTCTTTTGATAGTTTTCGACATGAGTTACAGACACACTTTTTTCTCACTTTTCGAGAAACGATGGAATATTTTGTGTCACATCTTTTCGACGCGAGAAGTTCTCACTATAGTTACAGAACATGGGTACTGATTTATGAAAAATATCCCGTATAGTGCCAATAAAAAAGATGTCGTTTAATTCTAACTTAGAAGATTTTAGAGCAATCAACAATACAATACAAACAACAATACTTTGTTGTTTGTCGAAGGTATTTGAAGTTATACTTAGATATTAAAGGAACAAATTTTACATAGTTTAGATACTAGAAAGTTGTTAAATGACCAACATTTCGGGTTTCTAGCACATCTTCATTGTTGCTTAGTATGACTGTTAAAGTGTGTGACAACATGATTAGAATGTATATCCACCCTGGTTTCACTCGACTTAAGTAAAGCGTTTGATACGGTTAACTACACCGTGTTAATAAACAGATTCAGATTGTATGCAAGGTTCGTTTTTTCATGTACCTCTTGCAAACTTATATACTTGAACGATTTTATTGAATATATTAGTATGTTGCAATGCCAAGTTTTTCTCTTTGCTGACGATATAAATTTGCTATTTGCAGGGAAAAAGTCTGAGTTCATACGGCTCATGTCTAGAGTTTCTAGATTGTCATGTTGAAACCATAATTTATGTTCTTTTTAGAACTGCAGACTGCGCAGAACTTAATAAACTCAAATTTAATCCAAATAAGACAAAAGCCATAGTCTTTGGCTCTATTGAAAACTCGGAAGACTCTATGAGTGTGGTTTTTAAAAATACTCGTGTGCAATTTGTAGAAACTGTTAATTGTTTGAGGGTAATACTAGACAGGGATCTAAATTTTAGGAAACATACTTGTATCGTCAGTTGCTGCTAAAGTTGGTTATTCTCTACGTATTCCTTATAATTTGGACTGCTACATACCTACTAATATTAGGATAAAATTATCCCAAACTTTACTTATGACACATATCCTTTCCTGTTTTGAAGTGTATGGCAGCACTAATCGAATTAATATTAATAATTTGCGGTTGGTATATAATCGTATATTACGATATATTTATCGTGTTCAAATTTTTGATCCGGTGTCATCATATGCACTTAACTTCATAGGTTGTACATTTCCACAGTACATTGATTTGAGGCTTTTACTAACATTATATCGAATTGTAAAAACACGTAAACCTGTTTAAGGATGCTTTCGTTTCTCTAGCTCCACTCGTAACCCTGAAATAATCATAACTCGAATAAATAGTAGTAAATATATTCGAAAAATCATTCTTGGTGAAGTCAGCTAGAATATGGAATAGACTTCAACGACAACTTAAAACTTTTAGTTATGCAATATCAACAATGCGACCTAAGATATTGGAATACTTTAATAATTCATAGATTAGAAAGAAACAGAAAAAAATTTCTTATTCTTAAAAATTCTTATTTCTTATTCTTAAAAATTCGAATCTTTTTGTACAAATTAAAAAAGTTAATCATAACATAACGTCTTCACCTGACAATTTTTTGTCATACCAAACGTCAAAGTCTATATAAAAAAAACTCGAACATTTTTGTCAGCGTTTTTTTAATATGTAGTTTGACGTTTGGTATGACAAAAAATTGTCAGGTGAAGACGCTATGTAATATATGTACATATTACTGTATTAATCATATATGGCCCTATGGGCTCGATTAAGTAAATGAAATGAAATGCTGTTGTAATAAAATTTGGTCTGTCGAAATTTTATAAGACTAGAAATCACACTGTCAACTATCGTGAAGATCTTTCCATAATTTACCATATAAACCCACTCTCGGAAAACATTTAAGTACGCGTAGAATCATAACAAATAATACCATTCTAATAAATATCCCACCTGCTGATATATTCTAACTGTCGGTGGAGGGTATTTAATAAACAACATCCGACAAAATGTGGGCGAGATTGGAGAAATGGGCGTGGCACAAAATACATTTACTTTCAAACATCTATAGAACGGTATTTATACATATAACTTTCTGTTCTTATCGCACCATGCTAAAGGGTATATAGGATTCATAGCCGAATATGTAGCACTCTTACTTGTATTTAATTCAGTTTGATAATGGGGGTGTGTTCTAAGACCAGGGCTGGGCTGTATTTGAAATTCATGTATTTGAAGTATGTATTTTGTATTTGTATTTTAAATACAAGACGTACAAGTATTTTGTATTTTAAATACATGTCCAGCAAGTATTTTGTAGTTTAAATATATGTCCGCAAGTATTTTGTATTTTAAATGGGAGTATTTTGTATTTTAAAAACATAGTTTAAATTAATTATTTGGTACTTTAAGAAAAGTGAGCACTTTCGCGGCTATAGAACTGAAATATTTAGAGGAATTCATTGTTGTTTTGAAAAAAAAGCTTGGAAAAAAGATTCGATAAATTTTTTAAACTATCACCGAAAATAAATAGAGCTATTTTGTTATCCTGGTTATAAGAATCTAAAACCTTGCAATTTATACTCTGGAGGAAAATTACAAAAAACTTTAAATGACAACTAGAAATATCAGAAGTAGAGGCACCAGTAAAGAAGACGATGATTTTGTTGTTTTCGTAGCCCTATCTACGTGGTGAATCTAGGACATCAAATTTGGAGTTGGAATTTGTCAGCTCATCAGGACCTGTAGAAATATTATTATTTCTTCAGCAGATTTTATTAATTCTACAACAAGAAACTGTTTGTCTGATGCTACATTCAAAAATCTGATATTTATAAAAGAAAACAATTGTTTTGTTAATTAGTTTTGGAACAAGTCCAGTTTACCAACGCAGCTCCAAATAAAAAAAAGTACATAGGGTAATAGAAAATCGAAAAATAAGAAGTCCACGTTTTGTGCTGTTGTTATTGTATTTTATTAAAGTTTTCGAAAATTTTAAATTAAAATAAATAAGATATTGACCATAATTAAATAAAAATTGGCTAAAAATGTATTTATTTCATCACGTTCAGCGGCACGCTTTGATTTTTGTTTAAAGTATTTTTTGACGTAAACGGTGATATAGTTTCCATTTTTGTTGTAATGTTGTTTTTGTTGCCGTAACGATGCCACCTGCTTATTCCACCATGGGTCTGCTTGCTTCTAAAACAATACAACAATCACAAATTATGTCTGTGACAGCAATATAAAAAACAACAGATTTTGTTCAAGGTATATTTACACAAGGCAAACTCCTTCACCCATATGTTTGTCAGCTAATTACCCCTTGTTGAAACCCAAACGTCAAATTTCGTGTTTATGAGCCAAAATTTGCACATGTGGGCGTTAAATTGTTTTTGTTTTATATGAATATAATTTTGACAACTCGGTTCCTTTTATAGAGCAGCATGTCTACACTACCAAATGAGTCTACCTTGTGTAAATATACCTTGATTTTGTTTGTGTAAAATTCCCCGCCGTTGTCAAAATCTTACTACTACATAGGGAAAACAAAAGGAAAAATGTGATTTGTGTGCATGCATGTGTAGCAAAAAACCGAAAACGTAAACAAAAATTTACATGTATAACATAGGGGTTCATCTGACCATTTTTTGTTATACCAAACGTCAAACTTCATATAAAAAAAACGCTGACAAAAATTTTAAAGTTTTTTTTATATGGACTTTGACGTTTGGTATGACAAAAAATTGTCAGGTGAAGACCCCATGTAAGGAAAATGTAAACAACTTTTGACATCGTTGAGGAATAACGCAAATAAACATCTTGCTTCTTGCGCAGACCTATTGGATAGACCTTGGATTAACATTAACACTAATATGATGCTAGTGTTAAGTGTAGACTTATCATCAGTTAAACTAGGAATATGCTCTAAAAAACACGTTTTATGCGCATTAAATATGCAGTAAAAACTCGAAAATATGCCCTGAAAATTTTTAAAAATATGCCCTAAAAATTAAAAATTGCTCATTTGAAGACACAATATTCAACAATTTAATAATAAAATCAAAAAAAAAACCTAAAAAATTTTTAAACTCATATAAGAGATGTTTGCGCCGAATATTATCTAGATATTAAAATTCATATGGGTTTTCGTCTTTAAGGGATTTTAGGTACGGTCGCTAAATTGTTAACAAATTTTAACATTTAAAAGGAATTTAAAGCTAGTTATGGATGGGAGCTTTGAGCAAATGTGAACCGATTCGAAAATAATTTAATTTGAAGTGAAATATTCTTGGCACGAATTTAATTTAAATATGTTGCGGCCATGTGTGGCAAAGGCATGGAATGCTCGAGGCCACGGATGTTGGGCGGGGGCGTACTATTGCCCATGACCATGAAAAAAAAATTTGGCGTGTGCTTGGGGCGATTGGCCATAATGAGGCTAACTTTCTGCCTCGTATTTAAATATTTATAAATGGGAAAAGGCCATGATTTGCTTAGGGAGCCACTACTCCAGACCTTTTCCAGTGGATTTGTTTTATTTTTTTAGTGAGATAGGGAGGGGTTTTATCCATGTGGAGTCTACCATATCCAACCCATGTCCCGGTGAAATTTATTGAGTTTTAGCTGAAATTAAAAGGAAAATAATATTAACAAAATGTTTCAATGAAAAATGAAACGATACATATTTACCCCATCCTAATGAAAAGTTAGCTCCTGATTTAAGTAGATTCCTGAAAGAAAAAAGAAATAAAATATAAAGGAGTTAATAAAATACCTACCGTCTTCTATGCATTTGTTGACCACCCAACAAACACGGAGCTTTAATTTCAAATTGAAAATGATTTGAAATCAAAGGTTTTCTCAAACGACAAACGTTTGATAATGATTTGAAAATCATTTGAAAATCATAGCATTCTCAACAAAAAGGGGAAATTATTATCAAGTTGAAAAATGCCTTTATTTTCAACTTGCTCTCAAACGTAATTCTCAAATGTTTTTCAAATGTGGATAGTAATACAATGTGGAACATGAATAAAAATATGTTATTTTCTTAATTTAAATTTATTATTTATTTAAATAAACTAGAAACTGGGAATTATTTCCTTGTGAAGGTTACTTTATATTTTATTAAACATTTTTTCATTTTTCGAATTTATTCTATGAGTTCAATTTCAGGTCTGTATTTTATAAAGCTTTTTTGTAATAGTTCTATTCTTTTAATTTTTCAGAAATGACTTTATACACTATCAGACTATTATATTGTATTTTCTTTTTACATTTTACCTTAGCCTTCCTTTGGAAAGCAATGAAGTATATTGAATGTACAGAAAAATTTACAATTATTAGACACCAGCAGAATGTAATGCATTTTCTGGCCCGCTACGGCCTTCGTCAGCATTCTTTGTGTCTCACTGGATAGTGTTACTTTATAAATTGAATGTATTTAACTCAACTATTTTAACAATTAGAAACTGGGAATTATTTCCTTGTGAAGGTTACTTTATATTTTATTAAACATTTTTTCATTTTTCGAATTTATTCTATGAGTTCAATTTCAGGTCTGTATTTTATAAAGCTTTTTTGTAATAGTTCTATTTCTTTTAATTTTTCAGAAATGACTTTATACACTATCAGACTATTATATTGTATTTTCTTTTTACATTTTACCTTAGCCTTCCTTTGGAAAGCAATGAAGTATATTGAATGTACAGAAAAATTTACAATTATTAGACACCATCAGAATGTAATGCATTTTCTGGCCCGCTACGGCCTTCGTCAGCATTCTTTGTGTCTCACTGGATAGTGTTACTTTATAAATTGAATGTATTTAACTCAACTATTTTAACAATTAGAAACTGGGAATTATTTCCTTGTGAAGGTTACTTTATATTTTATTAAACATTTTTTCATTTTTCGAATTTATTCTATGAGTTCAATTTCAGGTCTGTATTTTATAAAGCTTTTTTGTAATAGTTCTATTTCTTTTAATTTTTCAGAAATGACTTTATACACTATCAGACTATTATATTGTATTTTCTTTTTACATTTTACCTTAGCCTTCCTTTGGAAAGCAATGAAGTATATTGAATGTACAGAAAAATTTACAATTATTAGACACCAGCAGAATGTAATGCATTTTCTGGCCCGCTACGGCCTTCGTCAGCATTCATTGTGTCTCACTGGATAGTGTTACTTTATAAATTGAATGTATTTAACTCAACTATTTTAACAATTAGAAACTGGGAATTATTTCCTTGTGAAGGTTACTTTATATTTTATTAAACATTTTTTCATTTTTCGAATTTATTCTATGAGTTCAATTTCAGGTCTGTATTTTATAAAGCTTTTTTGTAATAGTTCTATTCTTTTAATTTTTCAGAAATGACTTTATACACTATCAGACTATTATATTGTATTTTCTTTTTACATTTTACCTTAGCCTTCCTTTGGAAAGCAATGAAGTATATTGAATGTACAGAAAAATTTACAATTATTAGACACTAGCAGAATGTAATGCATTTTCTGGCCCGCTACGGCCTTCGTCAGCATTCTTTGTGTCTCACTGGATAGTGTTACTTTATAAATTGAATGTATTTAACTCAGCTATTTTAACAATTAGAAACTGGGAATTATTTCCTTGTGAAGGTTACTTTATATTTTATTAAACATTTTTTCATTTTTCGCATTTATTCTATGAGTTCAATTTCAGGTCTGTATTTTATAAAGCTTTTTTGTAATAGTTCTATTCTTTTAATTTTTCAGAAATGACTTTATACACTATCAGACTATTATATTGTATTTTCTTTTTACTTTTTACCTTAGCCTTCCTTTGGAAAGCAATGAAGTATATTGAATGTACAGAAAAATTTACAATTATTAGACACCAGCAGAATGTAATGCATTTTCTGGCCCGCTACGGCCTTCGTCAGCATTCTTTGTGTCTCACTGGATAGTGTTACTTTATAAATTGAATGTATTTAACTCAACTATTTTAACAATTAGAAACTGGGAATTATTTCCTTGTGAAGGTTACTTTATATTTTATTAAACATTTTTTTCATTTTTCGAATTTATTCTATGAGTTCAATTTCAGGTCTGTATTTTATAAAGCTTTTTTGTAATAGTTCTATTCTTTTAATTTTTCAGAAATGACTTTATACACTATCAGACTATTATATTGTATTTTCTTTTTACATTTTACCTTAGCCTTCCTTTGGAAAGCAATGAAGTATATTGAATGTACAGAAAAATTTACAATTATTAGACACCAGCAGAATGTAATGCATTTTCTGGCCCGCTACGGCCTTCGTCAGCATTCTTTGTGTCTCACTGGATAGTGTTACTTTATAAATTGAATGTATTTAACTCAACTATTTAAACAATTAGAAACTGGGAATTATTTCCTTGTGAAGGTTACTTTATATTTTATTAAACATTTTTTCATTTTTCTAATTTATTCTATGAGTTCAATTTCAGGTCTGTATTTTATAAAGCTTTTTTGTAATAGTTCTATTCTTTTAATTTTTCAGAAATGACTTTATACACTATCAGACTATTATATTGTATTTTCTTTTTACATTTTACCTTAGCCTTCCTTTGGAAAGCAATGAAGTATATTGAATGTACAGAAAAATTTACAATTATTAGACACTATCAGAATGTAATGCATTTTCTGGCCCGCTACGGCCTTCGTCAGCATTCTTTGTGTCTCACTGGATAGTGTTACTTTATAAATTGAATGTATTTAGCTCAACTATTTTAACAATTAGAAACTGGGAATTATTTCCTTGTGAAGGTTACTTTATATTTTATTAAACATTTTTTCATTTTTCGAATTTATTCTATGAGTTCAATTTCAGGTCTGTATTTTATAAAGCTTTTTTGTAATAGTTCTATTCTTTTAATTTTTCAGAAATGACTTTATACACTATCAGACTATTATATTGTATTTTCTTTTTACATTTTACCTTAGCCTTCCTTTGGAAAGCAATGAAGTATATTGAATGTACAGAAAAATTTACAATTATTAGACACCAGCAGAATGTAATGCATTTTCTGGCCCGCTACGGCCTTCGTCAGCATTCTTTGTGTCTCACTGGATAGTGTTACTTTATAAATTGAATGTATTTAACTCAACTATTTTAACAATTAGAAACTGGGAATTATTTCCTTGTGAAGGTTACTTTATATTTTATTAAACATTTTTTCATTTTTCGAATTTATTCTATGAGTTCAATTTCAGGTCTGTATTTTATAAAGCTTTTTTGTAATAGTTCTATTCTTTTAATTTTTCAGAAATGACTTTATACACTATCAGACTATTATATTGCATTTTCTTTTTACATTTTACCTTAGCCTTCCTTTGGAAAGCAATGAAGTATATTGAATGTACAGAAAAATTTACAATTATTAGACACCAGCAGAATGTAATGCATTTTCTGGCCCGCTACGGCCTTCGTCAGCATTCTTTGTGTCTCACTGGATAGTGTTACTTTATAAATTGAATGTATTTAACTCAGCTATTTTAACAATTAGAAACTGGGAATTATTTCCTTGTGAAGGTTACTTTATATTTTATTAAACATTTTTTCATTTTTTCGCATTTATTCTATGAGTTCAATTTCAGGTCTGTATTTTATAAAGCTTTTTTGTAATAGTTCTATTCTTTTAATTTTTCAGAAATGACTTTATACACTATCAGACTATTATATTGTATTTTCTTTTTACATTTTACCTTAGCCTTCCTTTGGAAAGCAATGAAGTATATTGAATGTACAGAAAAATTTACAATTATTAGACACCAGCAGAATGTAATGCATTTTCTGGCCCGCTACGGCCTTCGTCAGCATTCTTTGTGTCTCACTGGATAGTGTTACTTTATAAATTGAATGTATTTAACTCAACTATTTTAACAATTAGAAACTGGGAATTATTTCCTTGTGAAGGTTACTTTATATTTTATTAAACATTTTTTTCATTTTTCGAATTTATTCTATGAGTTCAATTTCAGGTCTGTATTTTATAAAGCTTTTTTGTAATAGTTCTATTCTTTTAATTTTTCAGAAATGACTTTATACACTATCAGACTATTATATTGTATTTTCTTTTTACATTTTACCTTAGCCTTCCTTTGGAAAGCAATGAAGTATATTGAATGTACAGAAAAATTTACAATTATTAGACACCAGCAGAATGTAATGCATTTTCTGGCCCGCTACGGCCTTCGTCAGCATTCTTTGTGTCTCACTGGATAGTGTTACTTTATAAATTGAATGTATTTAACTCAACTATTTTAACAATTAGAAACTGGGAATTATTTCCTTGTGAAGGTTACTTTATATTTTATTAAACATTTTTTCATTTTTCTAATTTATTCTATGAGTTCAATTTCAGGTCTGTATTTTATAAAGCTTTTTTGTAATAGTTCTATTCTTTTAATTTTTCAGAAATGACTTTATACACTATCAGACTATTATATTGTATTTTCTTTTTACATTTAACCTTAGCCTTCCTTTGGAAAGCAATGAAGTATATTGAATGTACAGAAAAATTTACAATTATTAGACACCAGCAGAATGTAATGCATTTTCTGGCCCGCTACGGCCTTCGTCAGCATTCTTTGTGTCTCACTGGATAGTGTTACTTTATAAATTGAATGTATTTAACTCAACTATTTTAACAATTAGAAACTGGGAATTATTTCCTTGTGAAGGTTACTTTATATTTTATTAAACATTTTTTTCATTTTTCGAATTTATTCTATGAGTTCAATTTCAGGTCTGTATTTTATAAAGCTTTTTTGTAATAGTTCTATTCTTTTAATTTTTCAGAAATGACTTTATACACTATCAGACTATTATATTGTATTTTCTTTTTACATTTTACCTTAGCCTTCCTTTGGAAAGCAATGAAGTATATTGAATGTACAGAAAAATTTACAATTATTAGACACCAGCAGAATGTAATGCATTTTCTGGCCCGCTACGGCCTTCGTCAGTATTCTTTGTGTCTCACTGGATAGTGTTACTTTATAAATTGAATGTATTTAACTCAACTATTTTAACAATTAGAAACTGGGAATTATTTCCTTGTGAAGGTTACTTTATATTTTATTAAACATTTTTTCATTTTTCGAATTTATTCTATGAGTTCAATTTCAGGTCTGTATTTTATAAAGCTTTTTTGTAATAGTTCTATTCTTTTAATTTTTCAGAAATGACTTTATACACTATCAGACTATTATATTGTATTTTCTTTTTACATTTTACCTTAGCCTTCCTTTGGAAAGCAATGAAGTATATTGAATGTACAGAAAAATTTACAATTATTAGAAACCTGCAGAATGTAATGCATTTTCTGGCCCGCTACGGCCTTCGTCAGCATTCTTTGTGTCTCACTGGATAGTGTTACTTTATAAATTGAATGTATTTAACTCAGCTATTTTAACAATTAGAAACTGGGAATTATTTCCTTGTGAAGGTTACTTTATATTTTATTAAACATTTTTTCATTTTTCGCATTTATTCTATGAGTTCAATTTCAGGTCTGTATTTTATAAAGCTTTTTTGTAATAGTTCTATTCTTTTAATTTTTCAGAAATGACTTTATACACTATCAGACTATTATATTGTATTTTCTTTTTACATTTTACCTTAGCCTTCCTTTGGAAAGCAATGAAGTATATTGAATGTACAGAAAAATTTACAATTATTAGACACCAGCAGAATGTAATGCATTTTCTGGCCCGCTACGGCCTTCGTCAGCATTCTTTGTGTCTCACTGGATAGTGTTACTTTATAAATTGAATGTATTTAACTCAACTATTTTAACAATTAGAAACTGGGAATTATTTCCTTGTGAAGGTTACTTTATATTTTATTAAACATTTTTTTCATTTTTCGAATTTATTCTATGAGTTCAATTTCAGGTCTGTATTTTATAAAGCTTTTTTGTAATAGTTCTATTCTTTTAATTTTTCAGAAATGACTTTATACACTATCAGACTATTATATTGTATTTTCTTTTTACATTTTACCTTAGCCTTCCTTTGGAAAGCAATGAAGTATATTGAATGTACAGAAAAATTTACAATTATTAGACACCAGCAGAATGTAATGCATTTTCTGGCCCGCTACGGCCTTCGTCAGCATTCTTTGTGTCTCACTGGATAGTGTTACTTTATAAATTGAATGTATTTAACTCAACTATTTTAACAATTAGAAACTGGGAATTATTTCCTTGTGAAGGTTACTTTATATTTTATTAAACATTTTTTCATTTTTCGAATTTATTCTATGAGTTCAATTTCAGGTCTGTATTTTATAAAGCTTTTTTGTAATAGTTCTATTCTTTTAATTTTTCAGAAATGACTTTATACACTATCAGACTATTATATTGTATTTTCTTTTTACATTTTACCTTAGCCTTCCTTTGGAAAGCAATGAAATATATTGAATGTACAGAAAAATTTACAATTATTAGACACCAGCAGAATGTAATGCATTTTCTGGCCCGCTACGGCCTTCGTCAGCATTCTTTGTGTCTCACTGGATAGTGTTACTTTATAAATTGAATGTATTTAACTCAACTATTTTAACAATTAGAAACTGGGAATTATTTCCTTGTGAAGGTTACTTTATATTTTATTAAACATTTTTTCATTTTTCGAATTTATTCTATGAGTTCAATTTCAGGTCTGTATTTTATAACGCTTTTTTGTAATAGTTCTATTCTTTTAATTTTTCAGAAATGACTTTATACACTATCAGACTATTATATTGTAATTTCTTTTTACATTTTACCTTAGCCTTCCTTTGGAAAGCAATGAAGTATATTGAATGTACAGAAAAATTTACAATTATTAGACACCAGCAGAATGTAATGCATTTTCTGGCCCGCTACGGCCTTCGTCAGCATTCTTTGTGTCTCACTGGATAGTGTTACTTTATAAATTGAATGTATTTAACTCAACTATTTTAACAATTAGAAACTGGGAATTATTTCCTTGTGAAGGTAACTTTATATTTTATTAAAAATTTTTTTTCATTTTTCGAATTTATTCTATGAGTTCAATTTCAGGTCTGTATTTTATAAAGCTTTTTTGTAATAGTTCTATTCTTTTAATTTTTCAGAAATGACTTTATACACTATCAGACTATTATATTGTATTTTCTTTTTACATTTTACCTTAGCCTTCCTTTGGAAAGCAATGAAGTATATTGAATGTACAGAAAAATTTACAATTATTAGACACCAGCAGAATGTAATGCATTTTCTGGCCCGCTACGGCCTTCGTCAGCATTCTTTGTGTCTCACTGGATAGTGTTACTTTATAAATTGAATGTATTTAACTCAACTATTTTAACAATTAGAAACTGGGAATTATTTCCTTGTGAAGGTTACTTTATATTTTATTAAACATTTTTTCATTTTTCGAATTTATTCTATGAGTTCAATTTCAGGTCTGTATTTTATAAAGCTTTTTTGTAATAGTTCTATTCTTTTAATTTTTCAGAAATGACTTTATACACTATCAGACTATTATATTGTATTTTCTTTTTACATTTTACCTTAGCCTTCCTTTGGAAAGCAATGAAGTATATTGAATGTACAGAAAAATTTACAATTATTAGACACCAGCAGAATGTAATGCATTTTCTGGCCCGCTACGGCCTTCGTCAGCATTCTTTGTGTCTCACTGGATAGTGTTACTTTATAAATTGAATGTATTTAACTCAACTATTTTAACAATTAGAAACTGGGAATTATTTCCTTGTGAAGGTTACTTTATATTTTATTAAACATTTTTTCATTTTTCGAATTTATTCTATGAGTTCAATTTCAGGTCTGTATTTTATAAAGCTTTTTTGTAATAGTTCTATTCTTTTAATTTTTCAGAAATGACTTTATACACTATCAGACTATTATATTGTATTTTCTTTTTACATTTTACCTTAGCCTTCCTTTGGAAAGCAATGAAGTATATTGAATGTACAGAAAAATTTACAATTATTAGACACCAGCAGAATGTAATGCATTTTCTGGCCCGCTACGGCCTTCGTCAGCATTCTTTGTGTCTCACTGGATAGTGTTACTTTATAAATTGAATGTATTTAACTCAACTATTTTAACAATTAGAAACTGGGAATTATTTCCTTGTGAAGGTTACTTTATATTTTATTAAACATTTTTTCATTTTTCGAATTTATTCTATGAGTTCAATTTCAGGTCTGTATTTTATAAAGCTTTTTTGTAATAGTTCTATTCTTTTAATTTTTCAGAAATGACTTTATACACTATCAGACTATTATATTGTATTTTCTTTTTACATTTTACCTTATATAATAGTCTGATAGTGTATAAAGTCATTTCTGAAAAATTAAAAGAATAGAACTATTACAAAAAAGCTTTATAAAATACAGACCTGAAATTGAACTCATAGAATAAATTCGAAAAATGAAAAAATGTTTAATAAAATATAAAGTAACCTTCACAAGGAAATAATTCCCAGTTTCTAATTGTTAAAATAGTTGAGTTAAATACATTCAATTTATAAAGTAACACTATCCAGTGAGACACAAAGAATGCTGACGAAGGCCGTAGCGGGCCAGAAAATGCATTACATTCTGCTGGTGTCTAATAATTGTAAATTTTTCTGTACATTCAATATACTTCATTGCTTTCCAAAGGAAGGCTAAGGTAAAATGTAAAAAGAAAATACAATATAATAGTCTGATAGTGTATAAAGTCATTTCTGAAAAATTAAAAGAATAGAACTATTACAAAAAAGCTTTATAAAATACAGACCTGAAATTGAACTCATAGAATAAATTCGAAAAATGAAAAAATGTTTAATAAAATATAAAGTAACCTTCACAAGGAAATAATTCCCAGTTTCTAATTGTTAAAATAGTTGAGTTAAATACATTCAATTTATAAAGTAACACTATCCAGTGAGACACAAAGAATGCTGACGAAGGCCGTAGCGGGCCAGAAAATGCATTACATTCTGCTGGTGTCTAATAATTGTAAATTTTTCTGTACATTCAATATACTTCATTGCTTTCCAAAGGAAGGCTAAGGTAAAATGTAAAAAGAAAATACAATATAATAGTCTGATAGTGTATAAAGTCATTTCTGAAAAATTAAAAGAATAGAACTATTACAAAAAAGCTTTATAAAATACAGACCTGAAATTGAACTCATAGAATAAATTCGAAAAACGAAAAAATGTTTAATAAAATATAAAGTAACCTTCACAAGGAAATAATTCCCAGTTTCTAATTGTTAAAATAGTTGAGTTAAATACATTCAATTTATAAAGTAACACTATCCAGTGAGACACAAAGAATGCTGACGAAGGCCGTAGCGGGCCAGAAAATGCATTACATTCTGCTGGTGTCTAATAATTGTAAATTTTTCTGTACATTCAATATACTTCATTGCTTTCCAAAGGAAGGCTAAGGTAAAATGTAAAAAGAAAATACAATATAATAGTCTGATAGTGTATAAAGTCATTTCTGAAAAATTAAAAGAATAGAACTATTACAAAAAAGCTTTATAAAATACAGACCTGAAATTGAACTCATAGAATAAATTCGAAAAATGAAAAAATGTTTAATAAAATATAAAGTAACCTTCACAAGGAAATAATTCCCAGTTTCTAATTGTTAAAATAGTTGAGTTAAATACATTCAATTTATAAAGTAACACTATCCAGTGAGACACAAAGAATGCTGACGAAGGCCGTAGCGGGCCAGAAAATGCATTACATTCTGCTGGTGTCTAATAATTGTAAATTTTTCTGTACATTCAATATACTTCATTGCTTTCCAAAGGAAGGCTAAGGTAAAATGTAAAAAGAAAATACAATATAATAGTCTGATAGTGTATAAAGTCATTTCTGAAAAATTAAAAGAATAGAACTATTATAAAAAAAGCTTTATAAAATACAGACCTGAAATTGAACTCATAGAATAAATTCGAAAAATGAAAAAATGTTTAATAAAATATAAAGTAACCTTCGCAAGGAAATAATTCCCAGTTTCTAATTGTTAAAATAGTTGAGTTAAATACATTCAATTTATAAAGTAACACTATCCAGTGAGACACAAAGAATGCTGACGAAGGCCGTAGCGGGCCAGAAAATGCATTACATTCTGCTGGTGTCTAATAATTGTAAATTTTTCTGTACATTCAATATACTTCATTGCTTTCCAAAGGAAGGCTAAGGTAAAATGTAAAAAGAAAATACAATATAATAGTCTGATAGTGTATAAAGTCATTTCTGAAAAATTAAAAGAATAGAACTATTACAAAAAAGCTTTATAAAATACAGACCTGAAATTGAACTCATAGAATAAATTCGAAAAATGAAAAAATGTTTAATAAAATATAAAGTAACCTTCACAAGGAAATAATTCCCAGTTTCTAATTGTTAAAATAGTTGAGTTAAATACATTCAATTTATAAAGTAACACTATCCAGTGAGACACAAAGAATGCTGACGAAGGCCGTAGCGGGCCAGAAAATGCATTACATTCTGCTGGTGTCTAATAATTGTAAATTTTTCTTTACATTCAATATACTTCATTGCTTTCCAAAGGAAGGCTAAGGTAAAATGTAAAAAGAAAATACAATATAATAGTCTGATAGTGTATAAAGTCATTTCTGAAAAATTAAAAGAATAGAACTATTACAAAAAAGCTTTATAAAATACAGACCTGAAATTGAACTCATAGAATAAATTCGAAAAATGAAAAAATGTTTAATAAAATATAAAGTAACTTTCACAAGGAAATAATTCCCAGTTTCTAATTGTTAAAATAGTTGAGTTAAATACATTCAATTTATAAAGTAACACTATCCAGTGAGACACAAAGAATGCTGACGAAGGCCGTAGCGGGCCAGAAAATGCATTACATTCTGCTGGTGTCTAATAATTGTAAATTTTTCTGTACATTCAATATACTTAATTGCTTTCCAAAGGAAGGCTAAGGTAAAATGTAAAAAGAAAATACAATATAATAGTCTGATAGTGTATAAAGTCATTTCTGAAAAATTAAAAGAATAGAACTATTACAAAAAAGCTTTATAAAATACAGACCTGAAATTGAACTCATAGAATAAATTCGAAAAATGAAAAAATGTTTAATAAAATATAAAGTAACCTTCACAAGGAAATAATTCCCAGTTTCTAATTGTTAAAATAGTTGAGTTAAATACATTCAATTTATAAAGTAACACTATCCAGTGAGACACAAAGAATGCTGACGAAGGCCGTAGCGGGCGAGAAAATGCATTACATTCTGCTGGTGTCTAATAATTGTAAATTTTTCTGTACATTCAATATACTTCATTGCTTTCCAAAGGAAGGCTAAGGTAAAATGTAAAAAGAAAATACAATATAATAGTCTGATAGTGTATAAAGTCATTTCTGAAAAATTAAAAGAATAGAACTATTACAAAAAAGCTTTATAAAATACAGACCTGAAATTGAACTCATAGAATAAATTCGAAAAATGAAAAAATGTTTAATAAAATATAAAGTAACCTTCACAAGGAAATAATTCCCAGTTTCTAATTGTTAAAATAGTTGAGTTAAATACATTCAATTTATAAAGTAACACTATCCAGTGAGACACAAAGAATGCTGACGAAGGCCGTAGCGGGCCAGAAAATGCATTACATTCTGCTGGTGTCTAATAATTGTAAATTTTTCTTTACATTCAATATACTTCATTGCTTTCCAAAGGAAGGCTAAGGTAAAATGTAAAAAGAAAATACAATATAATAGTCTGATAGTGTATAAAGTCATTTCTGAAAAATTAAAAGAATAGAACTATTACAAAAAAGCTTTATAAAATACAGACCTGAAATTGAACTCATAGAATAAATTCGAAAAATGAAAAAATGTTTAATAAAATATAAAGTAACCTTCACAAGGAAATAATTCCCAGTTTCTAATTGTTAAAATAGTTGAGTTAAATACATTCAATTTATAAAGTAACACTATCCAGTGAGACACAAAGAATGCTGACGAAGGCCGTAGCGGGCCAGAAAATGCATTACATTCTGCTGGTGTCTAATAATTGTAAATTTTTCTGTACATTCAATATACTTCATTGCTTTCCAAAGGAAGGCTAAGGTAAAATGTAAAAAGAAAATACAATATAATAGTCTGATAGTGTATAAAGTCATTTCTGAAAAATTAAAAGAATAGAACTATTACAAAAAAGCTTTATAAAATACAGACCTGAAATTGAACTCATAGAATAAATTCGAAAAATGAAAAAATGTTTAATAAAATATTTAAGTTAACTTTGAGATAAATATTCGGCAACATAGATAAAAGATGAAATGAGGTTCTTTCCGTCCTCTAATTCTTGCAAAGACGACATTTGCTCCCTCTTATTTTGAGGATTGTAGCACCGCGATCGTTCAACAAACTTTCTTCACTTTCCCGTTTTATTTTCCTTTTTTTTTTGTATTCTTACCCTCATATTCATAAAAAATATTTCAGGTTTATGAAATTAATTTTCGATGAAAATTTGTTTAATAAACCTTTTATTGTTTAAAAATATTTTTTATGAATATGGGGGTTAATCATTGGAATTACTCAATACTTTTTAATTTTCACAAGAAATAAACTGTTCACTTTATATATTTTTAATAGTAAAACACATGTAACCATAAAGTAAAAAATGTAACTTTAATCGCCATTTTTAATGCTTTTTTCGCTTTAGTGTTGCCAAGTTTATTTTTGATTTGAATTTAACATTTGAAAAACATTTGACATCAAATTGATAAAACATTTGATATCAAATGTTTATTTTGAAATCATTATCAATTTGAATATAAATGTTAAATCAAACAATTGAAAAACGTTTGAAAATTGTGTTTGATGTCAAATGATAAAGTCATTTCATATCAAAGGTTTGACTTCGTGTTTGTTGGGCATGTGTAATTTTTTTTTTGACAGCTGTGTGTGAATGTATGTATTTGGGTTATGTTTAGTGAGCATAGTATACGTAGTAGTGTCGTCCCACACAGTGTGTAAAATAACAGGGTCGGCATTTTCATTCAAAACAGGAAGAAAATTAAAGAGGAAAATTTAAATTTGAAAATCTTGAATGAAAATATGCATGCAGCTAAAATTTCTGATAGCCTGGTATCGTAGGGAGATGCAAGATATGGGGAATAGAAGAGCTAGGAAAATCAATCATTTCTTTCGGGGATCACCAGAGTTTTTTTATTTGAGATAAATATTCCTAGTTTTTGTAACCAAGTAATTAATGTGCCGCGAAAATTGTATGTACATATTTATAATTCTTTTCTTTTTTAGGAATATGTGGTTATTTTGTTATGAGGAAAAAGGCAATAATAGCAGGCATAAATAAATAAAATGAATCGGGGAAACAAAAGTTAAAGAGAAAAACTTTCGCGGGAAAATTGGTACATATTATATAGACAATATTACTTGGTGGCAGGGTTGTCAGATGTGGCGATTTCTCGCCAAACGTGGCGATTTTCAAACTTGATTGGCGACCTAATTTTCGATTTGGCGACATGGCGATTTTTTTGGCGATATTTTAAAATAGTTGGCGATTTTGTTGGCTATTTTTGGTGAGCCATGCATTTGTTTTAAAACTCGTTAAATTCAATACGAAAAAATTATATTATTTTTATTCTAGTATTTTTATGTATGACATTTTAGGCTTTTATGGTCAGTATGTATTTGAAACTAAATTATGTTATGTTGAAATGGCTGATGAATATATTGAAAATCCAGGAGAAAATTGTTTTTCATATTTAAAAAAGAATTAATAAAGCATGAATATAGCGATTTCAAGTTTACGAACATTTCTCCATTATAAAATGTGGCAAATTATTATCGCAACCAAATTCGTTGTTATTAAAGATATTAATGAATCGTAACGTACTTTTGGATGTTTATAAAACACAATGGACAAAATGACCGTTTGTAATTGGATGATACTTCATCTTATTTAAATCAGTTTTGGCCAAAAGCTTATGCTATTAGGACACGTCAGGTATGTACCATTTTAAAGAACTTGCTTTGGCTGTTCATTATATGTTGCTAAATCCAACTAGTAATGACTGTGCTAAAAATGTATTTTCAATAATCAACTTCACTAAAACTCTCCTTCTAAGTAGAATGCAGTTCTTGACGCGTTGTTACGAGTTATAAATTACAGTAGACGCTCGGTTATATGAATACCCAGTTATATGAACAGCCAGAATAGTGAACAACAAAATTTTTACACATGAGGTTCTAAAGAGTAAACACGACCTATCTCTGCTTTATGAACAACTTGCAACCGTTGATTTTTTTGAAACTATTTGTTGTAAAGGGTGTTTTTTTTTAAGTAACACAACTTTGAGTTGGCATCACTGCTATATTTGAGCACCCATTTAACAGCTGATAGTTGCTTTTTGTTTAGTTTGCTTTGAAATTTCATTATGAATCGACTTATCGAGCAACGCGCAAATATTTGACATTTTTAATCAAATAATTCGTTGAATGGACTGAAGCACAAATTGATTTTGAATCTCCACTCAAAATTGTATTTTCCGACTAAGCCAATAACTGGTTGAATGGGTAAGTAAACAAGCAGAATTGACGCATTTGGAGTGAGTAGAATCTACAAGCTTTTGTCGAAAGACCATTAAATCCGCAAATATTACTGTTTGGTGCGCTTTATGGGCTGGCGGAGTCATTGGCCCACATGTCTTCAAAAACGATGATGATCAAAATGAGAAAAGTTGTTGAAAATTGGCGCCTTCTACACGCCAGCCACATGACAGGAATCATATTTAAATTTCATAAAATTTTCTTTCCAATAAAGCCCGTTTAATTGATATTAAAAATATATTTCCTTTTTTTATTATGATATAAACTTGTGTCACTCTATAAAAAACACTCTTTATTATAAATCTGTTCTTCCCCAAAAAAAAGCTAGTAAATGTGTTTATACGAATGCAAAGGAAAATTTATAAGATGGTTGGCGTTTGTAAAGTTATTGCTTGGAGTGAAAATAATATATCTGATAATGATATTTGGCATTGTGAAAATGCAGGGACAAGGCATTACAGAAATCTTTTAAAGCAAAAAAATATAACCGACTACTTTCATGTGCATTTATTATTAACAAACTAATATAAAATAAAAACTTAATATAGGTTATGTATGTACACATATTAAAATTGTATATTGTCTCGATTATGTGAACTTTTCCATTTAGTGAACAGGCCCTGTCTAAATTAATCATATAATCGAGCGTCTACTGTATATGAATGTTAATACTACATGACGCACTTCTTTTGTACCTTCGTTGAAAAAATTTAATTCACTTACAATGTATTTCAAAAAAGAAGATCAAAGAGAGTTTTGGCGCTGAAGTGTAGATATATAGTAGAACTCCAACTTCATACATACATAAATCCAATATTTGTTTAAAACTAACCACAAAAATTCTTTCTTTGCTGCTTTTAGTTGACTACTATTAATTATTTATTAGTGCAATTTCCTTTTTTGTCTTCACTAATCATTTTTACTTGCTTCTAAATAAAAACTAAACAGAATATATATTATGGCGACTTTTTTTAAATTTTTGGCGGATTTTAGCGACTTGGAATAACATTTATTTTATAAGATTTATAAAAAATATTTTTAATAATTTAAATTATCTATATTTTATTGTCAAAAAGGTAAAAATAAAGGCTTTGGCGATTTTGGCGATTTTTGACATTGAATTTGGCGAAAAAGGTCAAAATTGATCTGACAACCCTGCTTAGTGGGAAAATGGTAAATATATATATATATATGTAAAAATATATTAAGGATGGAAATGAGAGGCGGGAAATTTTTAACCGGCAAAAGAAGTACATAGGTTTTGAAATGGTATAAAAGGAGAAAATTTGAGAGATAGAGCTTAATAAGTAAAAGGTGCTCAAGTGAACAAGCAAAAAGTAGTCTCAGTGCATAATTTAAATAATTTAAACCCTAAAGTTAAAAGGGATATAAAGTGAAGAAATCCTTAGAAAAGTTTAAGAAATTTTTTTTTTTGTAATCTGTAAATAAAACATTTTAATTCCGGAGGATACCTAGTCGGGGAAAGTTCTGGTAAAGGAAGAAGGAAATTAAAGAACTCTACAATAAATATATACCCAGAATGTTTTTTAAAGACCTGGCTGTGCCATTAATGAGCGTGGAATATTAAGGTACCAAACCAAATTAAAGAAAATCATTTTTAAAGTTTATTGGAAAGAAAAAATATTTTTATAGTTTTGGAAATTTATTGAAAAGAGAATTAGTAAATATATATTAAAAAAAAAGCAAAAAGAATTTAGTTACATACAGCAAGAAAAAAAGAACAGTTCATTTAAATTAAAATAATAATATTTGTTACGAACCGTTTGGTCTGGCGAGGTTTCCCACTAGCTCTTGAACATTTTATTCTTGGGGGGGTTCCAACCCTCCTCACCAGCCTCGTATTCCAACATTAAAAACAATGAAACAAAAAAAAACAAATCAAAACTATCACTAAACACAACTCTACCACATGAAGAATTTGGGAGACAGCTGTTTGTCTCATTTGGCCCTCCCAACCATGTCATAGAAGCATCCGCTTACCTTCTTCCTATGACCCACTATCCACTTGACCTATCTCTCCACTTACCACTCCATCATTACCTGTACCTTGCTAATCAAAAACCTAGCTTTTCAAATTTCAATTTACATTTTTTTTATTAAAACAAAACTTAATAATTCAAAATAGTAATATTTAAATACTGTAAAATAAAACATAAAAATAAGACATTATACATATATACTTTTTTCCCCTCAATCTTTCTGCAAAGTTTTTATTTTCCTTTGCCTAAAAATCTTAAATTTATTCATATATATTTTTCCTTCTTTTTTTTCCACATTTTTTTTTTATTTCTTTTATAATTTTTTTTTTAAATTTTCATCTGTCTATATCTAAAAGAGCTCTCTGAGACATGCATACTTTCTATATATTTAGTTTTTCTATTAAATTTTAAATTTGTACATATATATAAATTAATTTATGGCAAACATACCGGCACACGAGGGTTAAGTGTATATATATAAATATAGGGGACATGCACACAAACTAATACACTTGACACTCGACTTACAGATTTTTCCACAATTCACAAAACTACACTTAAAATTAACTTAAATTTATTTCCTATTTGTTAGTTTTTTATACTGTTTTTTTTCTATTTTTCTGTTATTTTAATTTTTATCTTTTTACTTAATATAATTAATGTATCCTGTTTTTTTCTGCCTGCGAATATCTCCATTTTTTATTTTTATCAATTTTCCTATTTTGCTGACTTTTTTTTTTCTCTGCCAATTTTTAATTATTTATTAAATAAAATTCTTTTAAGCCAATATTATTTTGCCTATGATGGGTTTAAAGCCAATATATTTTTTTAAAAACACAAGAATAAACTTTTTTACCTGGCTATTTATTTCTCTGGTGTGTGGCTGACAGGACGATTTCCGTATGGAGAAAATAGCCAGCTGAAAAATAAAACACCAGTAAATACTAAAAAAAAATTTCACACTTAGATATTTCAACTAGCTTACGTTTTATTTTAATATTCTTTGTTAAAAAAAATCAATTTGAAAATGTTGCACATACACACTTTTATTTTTTTTTTTTTACACTACGTCCTTGTTTGGAGAATTCAACTTCGCTAATAAAATCCTCAAGTTTTCCTCAAATTTATTTATTTACTTTTTAACGGGTTTCCTGCCATATACTGGAAAACTATCTGTTGCCACTTTTCATGTTCTATTCTATATACATATTCCTTTTTTTATATAAGTATATTCGTTTCATCTTATTTATTTTAAATTTTGCATTTTTTTGAATGAAACTACAACACTGTGTTAAATCCAATTTTACGTTGCCAACCTTACATACTTTTAGTACAAAACCCAACAACATTATTTTACTACAGTTACAAAGAACAAGCAGCTGTCATTACACATGTAAGCATGATTAAAAAATTTAAATTTACATATTTACTTCTATTTTCAGACAATCAGACTATTTAAACTAAATAAATAATTTGGACAACACAAAACAGGTATTTACAGATACTAATTGTCAAATTCATACATATATATAAATAATAAATATAATTAATTATAAACATTTCTTTTGCAGAAGAAAAACAAACAAAACCAAGAACATTCAACCAAACAAAAACACATAAGGACTTCTTTGACAAAATGCACCAACAACAACATTCAGACAGTAAAACAAACCAAGTAGAAACAAGCAAAACAAAAAATATACATGAAATAAACAAAACCAAGCAAACATTTCTTAATTAATACTAAGGTAACACAGTAAACATTTTCACGTAAGTACAAAAAAAATAATCATCCTCCGTGCTAACCTCGCCCGCAACAAAACTCCGGTTTCTCTGGTGGTAGACAGAGGGAACGGTGTGCGGGTGTTCCGCGAAAAGCCCAACGTGGGGAACTCTCACGAACCTGAAAAACAAAGAGTCTCATACTCTACCCTCAACTTAGCCGGGCAATTAAATTTTAGATGCAATATTCTGTATGAAGAATTTCCAGAAACCTCGCAATATTCTTTCCACAGTTTTCCAGTTTAAAGAGATATCCGTCAAACGCCATTTCAGATTATGTTTCCCTTCCGATTTTTTTTACAGTGAAAAGAAATCGTAGAGACAAACCCATCTTAACACTATCAAAATAAAATACATTTCACGTTACTGAATATTTCTATCAGCAGAGTACCCTTGGTACAAAAATAATCAAATCGATAGCCCCTTAAGGCAAAAAGAACTAAATATAACATCACTTTAAAGTGTATAAACTAAACTTAAACTAAACTCGGGTCACATCTCTAACATTTCCCCACCTACCAAAAGAACATAATCCATTAACATGGCCAAATATCCTAGGCCCTTTTATTGCAAAAAGGTTAAGATATTTTCGTGGTATCTCCAAAACTTTATAATTCACTCATTCTGTTATCAATGCGAAATAAAACGTTCATCCTGCGATATTACCTTTAAAAGTTTTTCCATGAGCAAGAACTGATCAGCACAATATAGACTTAAACTATATTGCACAAACCTTAAACTTACTTTAAAAAAAACATTTAAAAGACATCACAACTTAAACACCTATATCACAGTTTTCCAATCACAGAATGACTTAATTCTATATTGCGGTCCCTTAACTATATATTGCACTTTCTGACTAAACCAGCTGTAGGGTTATGATAAAATTTGTTGGTTTCATTATCTATCACAATTTCTACTCGGCGTATTTCAACCAACAGACAAACAAAGAGACAATTAGACAGACACATATGTACATTTCAACACAACATCAAGTGTGAAGGTTAATGGCAACATAAATAAATAGAATATGCTAGTTTCCGTATATAGACAAGAAGACATTACAAAACTGATTTCCGCTTAATTACGAAAAACAGACATCTGGCAAAACAAAATCCTTTAAATAAAAATTGAGTCTTCTCCAAATAAATCTATGGGAAAAATTTTGGCAAATCAAATCTTAGACAAATTTGAAACAAAAAAAAAAAAAATTAATCGCGCCTACAACAACTCAGATGTAAAAAAAAAATCTCATATATACAAATTATGACTAAATAAAAAAAGAATAAAAATGCAATAAAATAACTTAATGTGTTAAATTTTGTATATACATAAACTACCATGCAAAATATAATAAAAAAAATTAAATACATAAATAAAACACAAAATAAAATAAGTACATAAAAAAAATATTTAAATAATAATAATAAAAAAACAAAACAACATGCAAGTGTATAAATATATAAATAATCACAGTAAATTTTAAATAAATTGAAATAATAAAAAAAACAAATAAAGATATAATAATCAAAATAAAATAATAAATACAACAAAAATATATATATAAATAATTACAAAATAAACAAATAATTAATAAAATAAAACGTCAAAATATAAAACTAAAAAAATAAAAATTAAATAGCTATAAATAACAAAAAAAAATAAAGTAAAATAAATCTATAAAAAAAACGTCATAATCTAAAAATTTTAAATATCAAAACAATTAAAAATTTTAAAGTTACTAAATTATGCATGCCCAAAATTAATAGCATTTCAAAAAAAAACAAATACGTAACAAAAAATATATGTAAATTAATTTTGGAATTAGGTTAATATTAAAATAAATCATAATAAAATTTATTGATATATATATATATTTTTTTCGGCTTGGGCAATGATGGACGGATGTGAAGGTCAATGCGGTAAACCAAAAACATTTTAAATTCTTCATGTGGTATACAATCAACAACTAAATCAAAAAAACTAAACATTTATTTTAGGGACAAACGCTTATAACGCCGATACTACATACATCAAGATACACACGATCATGACAGGCTATCAGACATTATGACACATTCACCACTAAAACAAAATCCAAACAATCATATTCAGGATGAATGAATAACTCTAATACTACACACTTCACGAAACATATCACGACAGGCTATTAGAAATTATACAACATTCAGTACTAAACAATGACTTTACACAAATGAACTCTAAAATTTAAATAATTTACAAATGGAAACGAATACAATACATTTGGGGACACACCAGGTCACTCGCAAGTTACTGTATCACATTTCACTATGAACACATTTCACCGATCACCACATCATCAAGCTACATTCACGTACACATTCTATTACGTCCTAGAACTGTTACATAAATAACTTGCACAACATGATTCACGATTACACTAGGGCTATTACAAAAATAAACTATTAGGCTATTACCGCATGTTTAGATGTAAGCACATGCTTTTCTACTACATTCGATTGGGCGCCATCTGTTACGAACCGTTTGGTCTGGCGAGGTTTCCCACTAGCTCTTGAACATTTTATTCTTGGGGGGGTTCCAACCCTCCTCACCAGCCTCGTATTCCAACATTAAAAACAATGAAACAAAAAAAAACAAATCAAAACTATCACTAAACACAACTCTACCACATGAAGAATTTGGGAGACAGCTGTTTGTCTCATTTTGCCCTCCCAACCATGTCATAGAAGCATCCGCTTACCTTCTTCCTATGACCCACTATCCACTTGACCTATCTCTCCACTTACCACTCCATCATTACCTGTACCTTGCTAATCAAAAACCTAGCTTTTCAAATTTCAATTTACATTTTTTTTATTAAAACAAAACTTAATAATTCAAAATAATAATATTTAAATACTGTAAAATAAAACATAAAAATAAGACATTATACATATATACTTTTTTCCCCTCAATCTTTCTGCAAAGTTTTTATTTTCCTTTGCCTAAAAATCTTAAATTTATTCATATATATATTTTTCCTTCTTTTTTTTCCACATTTTTTTTTATTTCTTTTATAATTTTTTTTTTTAATTTTCATCTGTCTATATCTAAAAGAGCTCTCTGAGACATGCATACTTTCTATATATTTAGTTTTTCTATTAAATTTTAAATTTGTACATATATATAAATTAATTTATGGCAAACATACCGGCACACGAGGGTTAAGTGTATATATATAAATATAGGGGACATGCACACAAACTAATACACTTGACACTCGACTTACAGATTTTTCCACAATTCACAAAACTACACTTAAAATTAACTTAAATTTATTTCCTATTTGTTAGTTTTTTATACTGTTTTTTTTTCTATTTTTCTGTTATTTTAATTTTTATCTTTTTACTTAATATAATTAATGTATCCTGTTTTTTTCTGCCTGCGAATATCTCCATTTTTTATTTTTATCAATTTTCCTATTTTGCTGACTTTTTTTTTTCTCTGCCAATTTTTAATTATTTATTAAATAAAATTCTTTTAAGCCAATATTATTTTGCCTATGATGGGTTTAAAGCCAATATATTTTTTTAAAAACACAAGAATAAACTTTTTTACCTGGCTATTTATTTCTCTGGTGTGTGGCTGACAGGACGATTTCCGTATGGAGAAAATAGCCAGCTGAAAAATAAAACACCAGTAAATACTAAAAAAAAATTTCACACTTAGATATTTCAACTAGCTTACGTTTTATTTTAATATTCTTTGTTAAAAAAAATCAATTTGAAAATGTTGCACATACACACTTTTATTTTTTTTTTTTACACTACGTCCTTGTTTGGAGAATTCAACTTCGCTAATAAAATCCTCAAGTTTTCCTCAAATTTATTTATTTACTTTTTAACGGGTTTCCTGCCATATACTGGAAAACTATCTGTTGCCACTTTTCATGTTCTATTCTATATACATATTCCTTTTTTTATATAAGTATATTCGTTTCATCTTATTTATTTTAAATTTTGCATTTTTTTGAATGAAACTACAACACTGTGTTAAATCCAATTTTACGTTGCCAACCTTACATACTTTTAGTACAAAACCCAACAACATTATTTTACTACAGTTACAAAGAACAAGCAGCTGTCATTACACATGTAAGCATGATTAAAAAATTTAAATTTACATATTTACTTCTATTTTCAGACAATCAGACTATTTAAACTAAATAAATAATTTGGACAACACAAAACAGGTATTTACAGATACTAATTGTCAAATTCATACATATATATAAATAATAAATATAATTAATTATAAACATTTCTTTTGCAGAAGAAAAACAAACAAAACCAAGAACATTCAACCAAACAAAAACACATAAGGACTTCTTTGACAAAATGCACCAACAACAACATTCAGACAGTAAAACAAACCAAGTAGAAACAAGCAAAACAAAAAATATACATGAAATAAACAAAACCAAGCAAACATTTCTTAATTAATACTAAGGTAACACAGTAAACATTTTCACGTAAGTACAAAAAAAATAATCATCCTCCGTGCTAACCTCGCCCGCAACATATTTAAGTAGTAGTTATTTTTAAGGTAATTTTAAGAAGTGAAAGTGTGAAAAAACTGTGTCCTTTGAGAATGTGGTGTGATGTTTTGATGTTGTGTGTTTATACAGATAAGTTGAAATATTTTAATTAACCCATAAGCCCGGGTAAAAAACCTAGGAAAAAAATAACAATTAAATAAAAATTTTAAGATATCTCAGAAAAAACAAACATCAAAAAAAAATAGAGCTATAGAATAGGTACTCAAGTTAGGCGGAATAATAAAAAAAAAATAAATAGTTAGTGAAAACAAGAGTGTTTTTTTTGAGATACGTTATTAGGGAGCTCCTTCAGACGTAGAAAGTTAAGAAAAAAGCGAACATCCGGTAGTGCAGATAAAAACAGATTTGAGTGCTTAGAGAGAGAGAGAAAAAATAGATATAGAAGAAAAAGATTTTTTTTTGAGATATAGATAATAGTAACGGCCCGTATATAATTAGATAGATTTTAATTTAATAGAAATAAGAAAATAAAGAAAATAGAAAAATTAAGTTTTAAGTCTTATGTTTGTAGAATAAGGTATATGGAAAAAAATATTATAATAAAAAAATTAGTTATGATATAAAAGATAAAATGAATATATCTGAGTAGATTTAATTTTTTTTTTGAGGATTGTTGAAAACCGAAAGGGCGACGAATGGCGGGTTTTTGGGACTGTGGAAGGAAAATTGATAAATGGATATCCCGCAGTCATGGTTGGGAAATGGGCGATTGGGGGTTAACATCCACCTCCCTATTGATTGGCATTGCTGCGAGAGTGTAAGTTTTTTGTATTGAATGTAGTATTGTTTCAGATTTTTTTTCTTGTTGCAAGCCTGGGTCAAGGGTTAAGAACAACCCTATGAGAAGAAGCCGCGGAGTAGCAGGGTATAAATGGCCTCGAGGATAAACAGGTTCGTAACAAATACCATCGTAATTAGATAGCTTGCGGACACAAAGAGTCTAATTTAGATGTGAAATTATAGACCGATTCTTACCATTTGCATAGACTTCGTCCATATTTGATCAAATTATCTACAAAATTGGAACTTGTACTCTGCGCAAAAGGCTAACATGGACAGACAACCAGCCAGGCGGATGGATGGACATCGTTAGATCACTTTAAAAAGTGATTCTGAGTCGATCGAAATACTAAAATATTGGTCTAGGTACAAATCGCATAACATTTATCCTTAATGACAACCTGCTTTGTCTTACAATTTTAGAGTAAAAACAAGTAAGAGTGCTATATTCGGCTGTGCCGAATCTTATATACCCTTCACCATTGTGCGAGCAGAATACAGAGCAACTAGACAAAAACAAAATAAAACTGGTAAATATTTTTTTTTTAAATAAGAGACAACCGGTTTTGAACTTCGCTTTTCATAAGGGCCCAGAATATATGTACTTTATAGGGTGTAGGATCAATATCGGTGAAGGGTATAAAAAGAGTAATTTTCGGGAATTCAGGGCTCTAATCACTGCATTCGTTACTATCGTATCGAATAAACTATTGAATTTTTTTGCATACGATAGACACTGGCGTATCGAATGAAAACTCGATAAATGTAATGTCGAGTTACTCGATGTCGAATGCTATTATTTCAAATTCAATACATTTCATTCGATATCGAGTTTCAAGATACCAAAATAAATAATTTCGATGAATTTTGCTCGATATCGTATGCGGTGATTAGACCTCAGTATTTCTGTTATAACTCATACAAATTTCCGACATTTTGATATATAAGTCATATCCATAGGACGTATAGCCCTAAAATTTAGGTTTTTATAAAAATTTTGATGTTTTTTAGCCCATTTTTGGAGTATTTTGCTCATAAATTACCCATTGTCTAACCGATTTGATAGTTTTATATACCGACGGGTTAAGGAAGAATTTTACCATTTACTTAAGTTATATTTATATATAAACATTTATATAAACTTGTAAATATATATTTTAACAAAGTTAATTATAAAAAAAGAGTAATTTTTGTGGATTCAGTATTTCGGTTATAACTCTGCAATTTTTTAACCGATTTGGCAGATTTATATACCGACGTGTTGAAGAAGAAATTTACCATTTACTTTAGCTATAAAGCTTGGACTCGGGGAGATCTATGATTCCCGAAAGTGGGTATTTAAAAAAAAAATTTAATTTTGGTCATATCTTTTTTGTATCTGAACCGATTTTTCCGAGTTTTTTATAAAATATGTTCTACAAGAAATTTCAGATATTTTGGTATATAAGTCATATCCATAGGACGTAAAGCAGCCCTAAAATTTAGTTTTTTTTTAAAATTTTGATGTTTTTTAGCCCATTTTTTGAGTATTTTGCTCATAAATTACCCATTGTCTAACCGATTTGATAGTTTTATATACCGACGTGTTAAGGAAGAATTTTACCATTTACTTAAGTTATATTTATATATAAACATTTATAAACATTTTATAACTTGTAAATATATATTTTAACAAAGTTAATTATAAAAAAGAGTAATTTTTGTGGATTCAGTATTTCGGTTATAACTCTGCCATTTTTTAACCGATTTGGCAGATTTATGTACCGACGTGTTGAAGAAGAAATTTACCATTTACTTAAGTTATAAAGCTTGGACTCGGGGAGATCTATGGTTCCCGAAAGTAGGTATTTAAAAAAAAATTAATTTTGGTCATAACTTTTTTGTATCTGAACCGATTTTTCCGAGTTTTTTAAAAAAAATGTTCTACAAGAAATTTCAGATATTTTGGTATATAAGTCATATCCATAGGACGTATAGCAGCCCTAAAATTTAGGTTTTTATAAAAATTTTGATGTTTTTTAGCCCATTTTTTGAGTATTTTGCTCATAAATTACTCATTGTCTAACCGATTTGATAGTTTTATATACCGACGTGTTAAGGAAGAATTTTACCATTTACTTAAGTTATATTTATATATAAACATTTATATAAACTTGTAAATATATATTTTAACAAAGTTAATTATAAAAAGAGTAATTTTTGTGGATTCAGTATTTCGGTTATAACTCTGCCATTTTTTAACCGATTTGGCAGATTTTTATACCGACGTGTTGAAGAAGAAATTTACCATTTACTTTAGTTATAAAGCTTGGACTCGGGGAGATCTATGGTTCCCGAAAGTGGGTATTTAAAAAAAAAATTTAATTTTGGTCATATCTTTTTTGTATCTGAACCGATTTTTCCGAGTTTTTTATAAAATATGTTCTACAAGAAATTTCAGATATTTTGGTATATAAGTCATATCCATAGGACGTATAGCAGCCCTAAAATTTTTCCGAGTTTTGCAGAGAATATGTTTTACTAAAGATTTCCGATGTTTTAATAAATAAGGCGTATCCATAGGTCATATATATGGCAGGCCTAAAAATTAGGTTTCTATAAATATTGACAAACGGACTGACAGACGGACATCATTAAATCCACTTTTCTCCTCATAAGCACCCAATATATATACATACACTTTATATGGTCTGAAATCAATATTGTAGAAATAACAAACAAAATGACAAACTTATGTATGTAAACGAATTACCTATAAAATAAAAAAATAATTATAAAAAAATAAAATAAGTAAAAAAAAAATTAAATCAATAAAAGTAAGGGTATAAAAAGGGTAAATTAAAAGGCGTAAATATGTATAAAATATACGTTTATGAAGTTCATAAATATATTTAAAAAATTTTAAAAATTAAAAACTGACCAATTTCTTTTTAGATAAAAAGAATTTATAAAAAACGAAAAATAAAAAACAAAAAAAAATGGAATGAATGGGATTCGGACCAGTCAACCAATAACAAATTGTTAGGAGGCAGACCGCTTAGACCGTTCGACCATCGAACCGCATGTAAAGCCGATGTTGATTTGAGTATGTGATATCAATAATAATTAATAGTAAATTAAAGTATGTATGTGTTTGTTGTTTGTGTATAATACAGAAGGTAATATTAAATAAAAACAAGTAAGAGTGCTATATTCGGCTATGCCGAATCTTATATACCCTTCACCATGGTTTGGAAAGAACAGAAGTTTATATATATATTTAAATATATGTATATATACATGTATATTTATAAAATATATATCGTTTAGTTTTATTTAATTATTTGCACATGATTGCGTGCTATTAAATATATTAAAAGTTTAATTAATATATAGCACGTTAAGTTTTGATCGAATTTCAGTATTTGGTCATACCGACATCTTAAAGTATAAAATTACCATTTACTTTGGTGATAAAACTTGTAGTCGGGAAGTTCTATGGTTCACGAAAATAGGTATTAAAAAAAAAACTATATTTTTGACATTACTTTTTTTTACCGATATTCCGAGTTTTTCTAAAGATTTCCGATATTTTGATATCTAAAACGTATGAATAGGTCATAATACAGCTCTAAAATTTTAGTTTTTATAAAAATGTTAATGTTTTTAGTCCTTTTTTGGAGTATTTTGCACATAACTTATCCATTTTTAACCGATTTGGCAGATTTATATACCAACGTGCTTAAAAATAATATTTCCATTAAATTGGCTTATAGGCATATATGTATATATACCTACATATGTGTACATATATTTAAGCAAACTTAATTATAAAAAAAACAAACTTAATTATAAAAAAAGAGTAACTTTTGGGATTTCAGTATTTTGATTATAACTCAGCCATTATTTAACCGATTTGACAGATTTATATACCGACGTGTATAGCAAGAAATTTACCATTTATTTGTGTTATAAAACTTGGACTCGGGAAGATCCATGGTTACCGAAAATGGGTATTTAAAAAAAAAAAAATTAATTTTGGTCATAACTTTTTTGTATCTGAACCGATTTTCCCGAGTTCTTTATAAAATATGTTTTACTAAAAATTTCCGATATTTTGGTATATAAGTCATATCCATAGGACCTATGACAGCCCTAAAATTTAGGTTTTTATACAATTTTTAATTTTTTTTGTACGGGAGGTACCACGCCCACTTCTCCAATCCCGCCCACATTTTGTAGTGTGGTGTGTATTGACAACCTAAATGTGTGTACCTAATTTGGAAACTTTGGCTCTTACCGTTCTCCAGATATACAGAAAAAAGCAATAAAAATACAACAACAACAACTACAAGGGATTTTTGGAAAAAATTAGAGGCAGTCGTGGTTTTTTGATCATATCTCAGCCATTTGTGGACCGATCTTGCTGAATTTCAATAGCACGAAATGGTGGACTATATGTGACATAAATGTAAAACAACCTAGCCGCTATCATGTCTGGTTTTCCCGGAAAACACATATCAAGCGTAAGACGGACAGACGGACAGATGGACAGACGGACATTGTTAAATCAACTTCTCTTCTCATATGGACCCAGAATAGATATACTTTATGGGGTCTAAAATCAATATTGTGGAAATTACAAACGTAATGACAAGACCCTTTTACACCTGTGGTGAAGGGTATAAAAAAGAAGTTTACCGCAAGTATTTTAAATGAAAAAAACCGCAAAAAAAAACAACACAGAACTATTTTACAGGGTTACCAATAACCGTTTTGAAACGTAAACTGTCGTTTTGGTTAATAAAAGTCGCAAACCAATTTAAATGTTTTTTATTTATCAATAATACAACATAAACATACCAAGAAATTGCTTAAATTGTGTATGCTTTTAAATCGCTTTTGTGCAGAAGATATTATCAGGCCTATTCTGAAAATCACTTTAACTCAAATCACGTGATTTGAAATCACATGTGCCTACTAAAATCACACGTGTGATATTTAAGCGTCCCGTTTTTGTGTGATCTTCAATTGCAGAAAGCACACCAAGAAACACAACAACGGTATGACTTTCAAAACACCATAAAGTCACAGGTGTGATTTCAGAACAGGCCCGTATATAGGTATATATGAATATATTTTTGTATAAATTGTCTAAAAAAGTGACTAATATGTTATCAATGTCAGCAATAAAAAGGCAAAGATTGCTTTTAATATTTTGACGACACTAGATCACTGTTCGTTATGTTAGCGGTTTTTTGTAGTCGTAAAATTAGATGATGAGGGCATTTCTAATATTCCCTAAATACAATTTTTTTTTAAAGTGGATGACCCTGCTGGTTTGTATGGTTTTTAAGCAGTGTGACCATTTTGGCAATTTTGTAGCTTAACTTAGATTAAAAATTTTAATTTAGCTAAAATACTTTCATTAAGCGCTTCGCATTTTTTTTAAGCATTTTAATTAAATGTTTCTAGCTTTTTTTGAATTATTTTAAAAATTGAAGAATAGGTATTGATATAACTTAAGTTTTTTATGTATTATAATAAATTATAATAAATTTTGACTAAAAAAAATAGTTGTAGTCAAAATTAAATTTCGTATGGAAATGGATAATTCTTATATTATAGTAAAAAAAATTTCATTTTATATTTTTACAAGACGATAACCCTGCATGTTTGGGCGATTTTTAATGAAGACTTTTAAGTAGTGTGGGAATTTTTTATTTTTGAAAGTAAATTCAGCACCAAAAACTTAGATTTAGCTGTAAAATTTCCATTTGGCATTTTATTAGCTTTTTAGAAAAATGTTTTAAGCTTCTTTTGATTAATTTTTAAAGTTGGATGGAATAGTCTTAGCGATTAAAACTAAAATAAATTGTTATAAACTAACTTTTACGCAATTAATGATGACTGTTTTTTTAAAATATAAAAAAAATAATCTGGTCTAAATATGTTTGTAAATTCTTTTAAATCGAAATAGCTATAAAACCGTTTGTATTTTGTTTTTATTAGAGGGCCTTCCAATTTCAAGGTTAACCAATTGTGGTATTTATATCTGATGCTATATCAAATCTACCTAAATACTTGTTTAAATATTACCATTTATTTTAATTTTGTTTAAAATGAGTCACTTAAATGTATAAGGATTAAAAACAATATAATGAACAACTTTAAGAATTATTTGTAGCGTTTTCAAAATAATTTTTAGCATTTCTTTGCCTTGCCTAATGTCAGAGTAAGCTGTGAACAAATTTTAAGATCTGTTTCTATGTCATTGGTTTCGTCAATAAAATTATCCAAACTTAAATGTTTCTAGCTTTTTGATTAAATTAAACATTTACGTACGCAAATACTTATTGTTGAATGTTTTGCTCTCAAATAACAAATGGGATTTTTTTTAGAAATAATAAGATTTTTTAAAAATAATATGGCAACACGTGTGAGATTTTTGAATTGAAATGTAAGAAGAGATTATCAAAACATAGCAACAATCCGTCTCTAAAACTGAAAAAAACAACAATCATGAAAACAATGCCTACCAAAACACATAAATAACTTTTGCATACTCGTACATACTACATACTTAGGTATTTACATTTAAGCCAAAAACAAATTGTAAAATATGGTTTTTGTTTCACATGTAAGTCGAACGATTCATATTTATATTGTTAATAAAATGAAAAAATCAAAAATCGCTGAATAATTTTAAAATCGTTTATAGAAATATTTATAAAAAAAGTTAAAAAATTTTCTGTTTGGAAGAGGTGGAGATGCCGAGATTTGAACCCCGGCAATTTAACAAACAAACCTTCTAGGGCAACCGCCCAGACCATTGAGCTATCAACGTTGTTAAAAATAAAGAATTATAGTATAATATACTCCGTCATATTATTAGTTTAATATGTAGGTATGTATTTTTCAATTAAAGCGAACAATCATGTACAAGCATGTGTACATGTTTCTTATGCTTAAAATTCAACTCGTTCAAATAAAAAAACAAAAAAACAACAACCACAAGGGATTTTTTTGGAAAAATTAGAGGCAGTCGTGGTTTTTTGGTCATATCTAAGCCATTTGTGGACCGATCTTGCTGAATTTCAATAGCAAGAAATGGTGGACTGTGTGTAACATAAATGTAAAACAACCTAGCCGCTATCATGTCTGGATTATCCGGAAAACACGTATCAAACGTAAGACGGACAGACGGACATCGTTAAATCAACTTTTCTTCTCATATGGACCCAGAATATATATACTTTATGGGGTCTAAAATCAATATTGTGGAAATTACAAACGTTATGACAAACTTATATATACCCTTTTACACCTGTGGTGAAGGGTATAATTAAATGTAGATGTCGAAATTGAAGTAACAGATTTTCGAAAAAAAAAAATTTTTATTTGCTGCGAAAGCTATTGTAGGCATCTAAAAAAATTTAATATGTATCAAAATATGCATTAAAAAGGCAAAATATGCGCTATAAACCTAAAAAATATGCAAAAAAAAATGCTGCAAACGGTAAAATATGCACTAACAAATCGATGCCAAAATTCATAAAAAGCTCGGCAAAAGTGCACTTTACGGGGCGTACGAAAAAAAAAAAAAAAAAAATTGGACCCCCTCTGGAATAAAAAAAGAAAAAAATCAAAATTAAAATTTAAGGGGGCTGAGGCCCCTGGGACCCCATGGATCAAAAAAAGCGGCCCGCCCACTTAGTGGTATGTGTGGGTACTCAAATTAAAGGTAATTGTGTAAAAAACACGAAATTAATAAAATTTAGGTCGAGCGGGAATTCTGGGTCCCTCTGGGGGTAAAATATAGCCCCTCGCACCCTTATAACTATGTGTGGGTACTCGAATGAAAGGTATTTTGCTTACGATTGTATTGTTTAAGGGAATAGCAACGTAGACAAACAATTTGTTATAAAAATCGCGGTATTTTTTTTATTTTTTTGTAACTAAAGCTTTTCTGTATAGCCGGCCTTCGGCCGGGCGCAAAGATTTGTTCCTCTATGGTATAACAAAGACCGGCTTCGCTAACTAAAGCTTTTCTGTATAGCCGGCCTTCGGCCGGGCGCAAGGATTTTCTCCTCTATGGTATAACAAAGACCGGCTTCGCTAACTAAAGCTTTTCTGTATAGCCGGCCTTCGGCCGGGCGCAAGGATTTTCTCCTCTATTGTATAACAAAGACCGGCTTCGCTAACTAAAACTTCTCTGAATATAAAAGATACATAAATTAACCTAGAGAGGAAAATATTAAACGAATACAAAAACAAAATACATATTTGCAATCGTGAGCAAATTACCTTTAATTTGAGTACCCACACAGATATACATAAGTGTTATGGGGGGGCACTTTTTTTGCCCCAGAGGGCCCTAGAAGAGCCGCCGACCAAAAATTTTATTATTTTTGTTTTTGTTGCACAATTACCTTTAATTTGAGTACCCACACATACCATTTAGTGGGCGGGGCGGTTTTTTGGACCCAGGGGTCCCCACGGGCCTCAGCCCCCTTAAATATTAATTTTGGTATTTTTTTTTTTTAATTCTGGATCGGGTGGCATATTTTTTATAATTTTTTTTCGTACGCCCCGTAAAGTGCACTTCAGCCAAAAGCTCTAAAACGGATAAATATATTGTTTCTGCCTTCATAAGACGCACAAGGAAAAACATGCAATTGCATATTTCTGGTTTCCCTGCTTATCATGTTAGAAGTTTTTTCATGTTAAAACACTGTAGTTAATGCAAATGTTTTAACAACGCTTTTATAACATCATGTTATAACAGCAAATATTGTCAGTTGTAGACGGGGAGTTATAAAAACTAATTTCACAGTATTATAATTCGCTGCGGATTTACTCGTATGCAAGTCTATTCCAAAAAGTCATGTAAAACTAAATTTTACCTAATTTCATATAACACTAGTGGTGGAGAGTATAAAAGGCATTTACTTTTTTATATTCTTACAGAAAAGAAGTTTGTGTTTTAATGAAACAATAAAATATATAACTTACATAAAACAAATATGTACTAGCATATTTCTTTTAAGTGTATAATATGGAAGCTTCAAAAATTAATGTCAAGACAAGCGAAGAAAAGATAACTTGAGATAATCCAAGCTCTCTACAATTCATCAACGGCGTCAGTATTGTTAATGACTGGCACAGGGCTTTGTGTAAAAAAGTATAAATACATATTTTTGTTTTATTTTCACAACACTGGTGTAAAAGACATAAATTTTTTAGTAAATAATTTACTGGTAGCAAAAAAAATATCCAACAACAGTAACAAAATAATAAAATGAAGAAAAAACTAGAACAAAGAACATTTAAAACTTTTAATTAAAAAAGAGCAAAACAATAAAAATAAGGTGCAAGTGTGTGTGAAATATATATAAATGAAGAATTTGCAGAAAGAAAATCCTTGAAACTTAAGGAAAAATTTTTTTTTTAAGCAAGCTGCCAACAAAATGATATTTGATGGCTTAAAATATTAATAAAAAATTACAACCAAAAAAATAATTTAGTGAAAATCGCAAACAAAAAACAATTGTGGAGAAGAACAAGAGACTTAAAAAAACTGAACCATCCTCAACGAACTCACACAGGTAATCATAAAAACAACATAAACATATGGTTGCATATGTTAATTATAATAGCGTAGTGCATTCGTATATTATTACTATTAAATACAAATAATATTTGTTTATTTTATAATTCATTTTTATTTTTTAGGATAATGTAGGTAGATATTCGAAACGTAGTGCCAATTAAAAAAAACAGCCGTAATTTTAAACTATTCAAGAGTTTTTATTTAAATTACAAAAAGTATTAATCACTTTTAGAACATAAATATTTTATTTAACCAAAAATACAAACTGCCGCTGAATAATATCCTTGCAGAAAGTACTAAAAATATCGAAATACATACATATAAGTTCTATATTTATAATATAGACGATATCAAATTGCTATTAGGCTACAACTATTAGCGATCGTTTGTTTAAGCTTTCCCGCTATGGGAAACTGCCTGAAATGCTTCCAGTCATCCACAGAGCATACGTCGGCTACATTGGGTAGTGGCGCTGCTACTGCAACTTCCTCATCTGTACAATCGATCGGACACACAACACATCTAGTGGATGGTAGATACACTGGTAATTTGTTAAACATAAATGCCAACGAAAGTCACCTTCATCACCCGCAACACCACCATCAAATGCATACAGTGAGAGGAGGTACATTTTATAAGGAAAGATCTCATGGTAAGTCTTAAATTCCAAATTTCATTGTAAAATAAATTATTCCAACAATTTAATTTTTACATATTAAAATAACCTTTTATTATTTTTTTTTTATTTAAAGAAACTGATGAATTGCTTTCTGCTAGAAGTCCACTCAAACCAGCAAACCATTGTGATACAAAACGTAGTAGTTTTAAGAAATCATTAGTAATGCTTAATGGTAATACCGCAGCCATGAGCGATATAATAGCAACGGGTAAACCATTCAAAACAATATGTACTAATTAGAAGTTAAAAATATATTATTTTGAAATTAGTTACAGAAACCTCTGAAGTATCCGATAATATATTAAATAAATTATTTGAAGAATATAAAGAACCCGACGAAGATATGATATTAGCAGAAGGAATTGAACGTTTATGTCGTGATCTCAATTATCAACCAGATGAATTTGCCATCTTGGTGCTAGCCTGGTGCTTAGATGCTTCACAAATGTGTCGCTTTACACGAACAGAGTTTATTGAAGGGCTACATAAAATGCGTGCCGATACAATAGAAACAATACACATAAGACTGGAGCAAACAATCGAAACACTTAAAGTGGACGCTGAATTGTTTAAGCAATTGTACCGGTTTACTTTTAGGTAAGCAAAACTTACAAATCGTTCTCCCATATCGAAATAAAACATTTTTTCAAAAAATCAAAAAAAAAAAATTCAGTTTGTCCAATCCATATGTATAAATTATAGCATATATATGACACTAACGGCCATTTTCACCAAGTTCGGTTAAAACTAACTTTCAATTACAGTTCCGGTTACCAATATGTTTAACCGATAGTTATTTATAACCGAGTTTGGTGAAAATGGCCGTTAGTTATAAATAAAATGTACATAAAATCTTGATACTTCTAAAATAAGGGATATATGATTTGATCTTTAAACGATTATTTTATAAATTTACTTTATAGATTCGGGTTGGAGCCAGATCAACGTATTTTATCTTTAGATATGGCGATTTCATTATGGAAATTAGTTTTCACCGTGCACACACCAGATTTACTAAGTAAATGGATTCATTTCTTAGAGCAGCATCCTAGTATTAGAGGCATTCCAAAGGATACGTGGAATATGTTTTTAAATTTTTCCGAACAGTGTGATATAAATAATTATGACGATACCGAAGCTTGGCCCAGTCTATTCGATGATTTTGTGGATTATGAAAAATCTCGCATAGAAATGGGAGTAACAACTACAGTAACACATGACGATGATAACAATAATGATGATCCTCTGCAACAGAAACAAACTCAAGATAATACAAGCTCAATAAATGTATTATAGTATTAAGAAAACATTTTCATTTTAACGAACAATATAAAAAATTAGCATATAAACATTCATACTGCATAATAACAAATAACAAAAAAAATATTAAAGTCATAAATTCGATAAAGGCTAACTTGTAAAATTGTATATTAACCTTAAAATCATTCTTATCCGAGTTTTTCTTATACCAATTCAATTTTAGGTAATTAAAAGCTTGTCGATTGTTTATTCTAAACATTCCCCAAACCAAAATTCTTTTATCTGAATAAACACCATTTTTTAATTTTCATATAAAGAGACGTATTTATTGGTGCTGGCAACCTCATCTCTAAAAGACGATCTCTATATTTTAAACTAGCTGCATAAAATTTATATTTAATTATTTTTATATATTTTACGTATATAATGTATATAAACTGTCAAAAAAATAGTCTCTTTGTAATTAACGGCGTAGAAAAAAATAATTATTTACTACAGGCTCATACTCAACTATACATACAATATTTACATGCATACATATTAATTCAGATTCATGAAGTTTCAGAAATTTTTTTAAACATTTTACATTAAAACATTTAAAAAAAAAATCTATTTAAATTTATTTATTTCTAACAGTATATTCAGAATTCAGTTTTTTGTAACCGTTACAATTTGAAAACTTTTTGAAAAGGGAAGTGGCAAAAGTTGTAGCGTTAAAAATCGCTCAATGTAAACCGACACTAACGAGAAGTAGGATATATTTCCAGTTTTCTATCTCTGGTAGTGTTACCCAAGGATGCCAATTATCGAACATAAGTATCTCGTTTTCACAAACAAGGGCGACCTGCACCCGTATTCCGTAATTCGCTTAGCTAAAGCTAAATCTCTATCGCTTAAATGCCTTAGAGAATACAAAATTTTAGTGATGACAATAAAAGCTAAAATTGCGGTGAATTAAATTGTTATGGCATTGCCAAATTTAGCAATGCACGTTACAGTACTGCATTCGTAGCCAAAAATCGCTAAATCAACTTTAAAGATTTTTAGCGATAGAGATTTAGCTTTAGCGAATTACAGAATACGGCCACTGATTACCCTTGTAAAAATTATGACAAAGACGTGCAGCTAAATATTAAAAATTATGGTCCAAGTCGGATTCTAGTACAGGTGGTGTCGGAACCATAACAATCTAAAAACAAAAGAAACAGCAAAGGGCAAGGCGAATTGAGTAGAAGGTGAGGTCTTCAACAACACTACTACTCAAGGCGAATTTATTACAGGTGGTCTTAAAAGCCCTGCTGATATTAGCTAAAATCACTGTTGGATGTCAAAATTTTGTTTATTATCTTTGTTTCTGATTTTGACATTGTACAATGATTTTACAAAAACAAATTGCTTTTGGTTTTTGTACGAGTTGTACTTGTTGTAGTACCGAGATTACCTGGGATGAGTTCGCCTTGCTCCTACTGTGGTCGGATTGTCAAAAATATTGCTTGTAAAAAAAGGCTTGGTTTACATAAAAAAAAACTAGTTTGTATGCAAATTTTGACAAGTCGACCACCGAAAAAAAACATGTATGTTGACTTAACTCCACATTCTAGTCAATTCGGCTTTTTGCATTGCATTCAGGTCTGTTCTGAAAATCACTAACGCAAATCACGTGATTTCAAATCATATGAGCCTTTTAAAATTACACGTTTGATATTTTGGGTTTTTTGTGTGTTTTGGTGTGATCTTCAATTGCCGAAACGAAAGCACACGGAGAAACACAAAAACTGTATGACTTAGAACACCACAAAACTAAACGCGTGATTTTAAAAGCACGTGATTTTCAGAACAGGCCCGATTGTTAGTTTTTACGTCTCGAAATGTCAACCATTCCTGATATGGGGTCTAATTACCGTATACGATATCGAGCAAAATTTATCGAAATTTTTTATTTTGGTATTATGACTCGATATCGAATGAAATGTATCGTAATATGAGATGATAGCATTCAATATCGAGTAACCAAAGACATTACATCTCTAGTTTTCATTCTATCGTATGCAGAAAAATACGATAGTTTACTCGATATCGAATGCAGTAATTAGGCCCCTGACAATTTTTTGTAACAATAAACGTCAAACTGTATATAAAAAAACGCTGACAACAATATTAATAGAGTTTTTTTTATATAGACTATGACGTTTGGTATAACAAAAAATTGTAAACCAAAACAAATAAGTTTGAACTGTCAAAATCCAGCAGCTGGTGATTCGTCATAACTGTACAGCGGTTGCCCACAGCAGTCGTATTTCTTGTAATTAATTTTAGACTTATGACTTTACAACTTTACGACTACCTTGTTAATCCCCCAATTACATAGAAGAAACGACCCTATGCAATTTAACTTCGACTGACCGGCAAGAAAAGTGCATAGTGTAAAGTGGCACATGGCAACATCGATTTTTTTCCTATATGTCGGTGACAAATCTGTTATCATTTCCCTGAGAATGAATGTTTTTTAGTAACGTCAATAAAAACAAAAACCGTGAAAAAGGTAATGTGAAAAAATCCCCAGTCTGCAAAAAAATATATATATAATTTTTTTGTTTCTTTTTGCATTAAATAAACAAATTGCAATAAAATACGAAACGATATTAAAAAACAAAAATTTTATTATGATTTTAATCAGATAAAATTGTCCTTGTATAAAATTTTTGCGACGAAATTATGAGCAGAGATTACAAAGACTATTGGACAAATGCAATTGCCAAGAAAAAGAAGAAAGTGATTCATTGATTTCGTTACGAAAAGCATATAAATAAGAAGATAAAAGTAGTAGAGAAACTGTTTTGAATCGCACAGGCATATAGCCCTGGAAATAACAATGCCGTGCGAAGGGTGTCATGTGCAATTTACGGTATTTAAACGTAAACGTAGTTGCTACGATTGCAAACGTTACTACTGCCACAACTGTTTGGCCAACAACAACAATCGAAAGCATGCCTTATGCGAAAGGTGCCTGCTCTTCAGCAAGAGACCTTTGGTTCGGTCGGATTTAATAAAATTAAAACCAAAAGATCTTATATTCTACTTGCAATCAAAACACATTTCCACTGCGGGTTGTGTGGAAAAAGAAGAACTAATCGATTTAGTACTGCAATACGTAAATAGATCCGATTTGAACAATCACACATTTTTAGGAGGTAGTGGTAGTGGCAGCAGCAGTGGAAGTAGTAGTTACCAAACAACACCTCAACACCATAATATGGACGGTGCAGATGCAGGAAGTGTTAACGAAGGTGCTAGAATATCCACTACAGATTATGGCCCAAGTGCAAATAATTCCTTTGATAGTATAAAACAGACGTGCCAAAACTTCTTTAGTAATTTAAGTGATAATATAAGCGATTCCTTGGCTAACTTAGAAAGTAGAGCGTGTTCGAAAAATCGATCAACAACAACTATGAACTCAACAAATGTTACGGAGCAGCCCAGAGTAGCTACTAGGGTAATACCTACATATGCAAGTAGTCAACAAAATTCACCAGAAAATCCAATAACCAGTCCTTTGGAAGAACGACGACAAAGTGCTTATGCTGCTAGTTTTAATGCAGACAATCTGGTTGTAAATCTTCCACCAACTTCTGATGAAAGACGAGATTATAACAGACACCAAAATGACATTCAGGAGGAATGTAATTGTTCAGACAATGATGAATTAATTGCCTCATTTAATGGTCGCACTCGTTCTCCGAAATCCGAGCTAGAATCGCAAAATTTATTATTAAATAAAGATGAACCAGATTCCACTAATGGCACTAACACGAATACCGACACAAACATCACCAATAATTGTGCTCCCTCAACTTCAACAAGTACCTCAAAAGCTCCTTCACAGTATTCAAAATTAGAAATTTATGTTAATGATGAAGAGTCATCACATTCTTCTTTTGAAGAATTGGGTGCAATAGGAGGTATATCGGATGACAGCAAAACTACAACAGATACGACGAGCAATAACACGGACCATTGGCAAATGTTGGATTTTAAAGTCAGTGAATCAGATGCTTCGTTTGGTGCAATAAATGCGCAAGAACAGCTGCAGCCTCAACTGCAGCAGGATATTGACAAACCATCTTCAGAGCTCACTCCTACTTCGACACAAATTGAAGACAAAAGAGCAGAAAATCCCACTAACCATCCACCACCTACACCCACCCATGTACATCCAACACACAGAGTTAAAAAAGTTACACGCCGTCGTTCAGAGAGTTATCTTAACCACAGAAGACCACAGAATAGTGTTGAAGATGAAGATTACGATGTTTATAATGATCTGCAAACCCCTCGTATAGAAGAAGAATGTCAAACAACTTCTTCAACCTCTGCTACTAGAAAACCAGTTAAAAAACGTTGTTGTACACGTTGTGGAAAAAATAAAGTCAACATACGTCAGCAGGTTGATAAAATGCGTCAGCATTTGGAAAGTTCTCAAATGTCTGAAACTGACATTAAAAATGAACTTTCGGAATTTTTAGCCTATTTAGAGCAACGTACAAAGTCATTTGAATATTCAGACTCAGAAGCCGGTGTATCAACGCCCAGTATCAGCAGGCACACTAATGAAATTGAGGACGATGAAGTCATTGCTGTAGAAAGACAGTCGGAGTATCAAATTAACAGGGAGCAAACAGTTAATAGAAATACAACACCATATGATTTAAACCTGGAACAGTCCGAGGGCACAACCACGCAAATTTATGACAAAGATTCGCGTTTTATAAATTTAGATGAAATTTCATCAATGTACGTAATTAATTTTAACATACATTTCTCTTGATAAAGATTTCAAAAGAAAAATACACTTTATTTTAGCAAACAATTGGAATGTTTAACAGTTAAGCAACTCAAAGAGATATTAATGTTGCACAGAGTCGATTACAAGGGTTGCTGTGAAAAACAAGAACTTTTAGACCGAGTTCAAAGATTGTGGAAAAATTTAAAATCAACTCCCGGTAAGTTAACTAATTTATGCCAAATAAGAAAGTTATTGAATTTTGTTTTGATCTCTTTGTAGCTGTTGAAAAGCTAGCGACAGATGAATTATGCAAAATTTGCATGGATGCTCCCATAGAATGTGTGATTTTGGAATGTGGTCATATGGCGACTTGTACTAACTGTGGTAAAGTTTTAAGTGAATGTCCAATTTGTCGCCAGTATATTGTTAGAGTTGTTCGCTTTTTTCGCGCTTAACTTGTAGGGATGCTTATTTAAGATAGGGAAGTATTAATTGCATATCCTTTGAAAGGATAGTTTACCAAATTTCATTTATTCTTTTGTTTCACCAAAATAACTAACAATAAGTATTTAAAAATATTTATATATAAAGTAAAATGGTAACTACTACGACCACTTATAACAAAATTCAATATTTATCTATGTATACCTATTTGAATTAAAAGTGTTTGATTTTACCATTTTAGTAATTAAAATAATTAACTATGTATGGTTTAAATATTTTATTTAGATATAGCAAATATTATTAGAAATTAACAGTGATAATTAAATGAGATTTTCATTCCAATATTCAAAATATTTAAGCAACTAATTTGAAAATGTAAACAACAATCGTTCGTACCTTTAATATCTAATAAAGGTTTGAATAATATGTATTTAGCGATTTACGGCCATTTTCACCAAGTTCGGTTAAAACTAACTTTCAATTAAAGTTCCGGTTACCAATATGTTTTGACAGCTATAACCGGTAGTTAATTATAACCGAACTTGGTGAAAATGGCCGTTAGAGTATAAATGTAATCGTCATTTTTAGGTCAAATCTTAGTTAAAACAAGAGTGCTATATTTGGCTATGCCGAATCTTTAATACCCTTCTTTACGATGCTATTTGTACTAACAGGGGTCTAATCATCGCATTCGATACTATCGTATCGAATAAACTATCGAATTCTTTTGCATACGATAGACACTGACGTATCGAATGAAAACCCGAGAAATGTAATGTCGAGTTACTCTATATCGAATGCTATTATTTCAATTTCAATACATTTCATTCGATATCGAGTGTCATGATACCAAAATAAATAATTTCGATCAATTTTGCTCGATATCCTATGCGGTGATTAGACCCCAGTATTTCGGTTATAACTCGTACAAATTTCCGATATTTTGGTATATAAGTCATATCCATAGGACATATGGCAGCCCTAAAATTGAGATTTTTATTAAAATTTTGATGTTTTTTAGCCCATTTTTGGAGTATTTTGCTCATAAATTACCCTACAAGAAGACTAACGGCCATTTTACTAGTTATACGACCGGTAGTGTTGACCAATATATTGGCTTAAGCAAGGTATATTTATAGCAGGTAGTCTCGGAAAGCCAGCTGGTTATTTTTTATTTGCTTGTTTTGCGATACAAACTGTCAAATGTTGTATAGTAAACAAGTAAACAAGTTTTTTGCTGTATATTTTGTCTCTTTTCAACCCCTTTGCTCTTTGACAGTTCGTATCGCAAAACAACAATAAAAAGCCCTGTTGTTTGTTTTATTGTACAATTGTTGTAATCTCGCGGCTACCTGCTATAAATATACCTTGGTGGCATCACTGACAAAATGGCAGTTGCTTTGAAAGCAGCGTTTCCATTTCTCAAGTTTTTTCTTTTTTGCAAGCCTTATTTTGCCAAATTTTGCTTAAATTATTAAACAAAATGAATTAGAAATATATTTTGGTGTTATCTCTTAAAATGTTAGTACTTTTGTAGAAAAAAAGTATTTAAAAACAAGTAAGAGTGCTATATTCGGCTATGCCGAATCACCATGGTTTGGAAAGAACAGAAGTTTATATATATATTTAAATATATGTATATATACATGATTATTTATAAAATATATATCGTTTAGTTTTATTTAATTATTTGCACATGATTGCGTGCTATTAAATATATTAAAAGTTTAATTAATATATAGCACGTTAAGTTTTGATCGAATTTCAGTATTTGGTCATACCGACATCTTAAAGTATAAAATTACCATTTACTTTGGTGATAAAACTTGTAGTCGGGAAGTTCTATGGTTCACGAAAATAGGTATTAAAAAAAAACTATATTTTTGACATTACTTTTTTTTTTTACCGATATTCCGAGTTTTTCTAAAGATTTCCGATATTTTGATATCTAAAACGTATGAATAGGTCATAATACAGCTCTAAAATTTTAGTTTTTATAAAAATGTTAATGTTTTTAGTCCTTTTTTGGAGTATTTTGCACATAACTTAACCATTTTTAACCGATTTGGCAGATTTATATACCAACGTGCTAAAAAATAATATTTCCATTAAATTGGCTTATAGGCATATATATATATATATATATATACCTACATATATGTACATATATTTAAGCAAACTTAATTATAAAAAAAACAAACTTAATTATAAAAAAAGTGTAACTTTTGGGATTTCAGTATTTTGATTATAACTCAGCCATTTTTTAACCGATTTGACAGATTTATATACCGACGTGTTTAGCAAGAAATTTACCATTTATTTGTGTTATAAAACTTGGACTCGGGAAGATCCATGGTTACCGAAAATGGGTAAAATTAATTTTGGTCATAACTCTTTTGTATCTGAACCGATTTTCCCGAGTTCTTTATAATTTTGGTATATAAGTTGGTATATAAGTCATATCCATAGGACATATGACAGCCCTAAAATTTAGGTTTTTATGCAATTTTTAATTTTTTTTTGTACGGGAGGTACCACGCCAACTTCTCCAATCCCGCCCACATTTTGTAGGGTGGTGTGTATTGACAACCTAAATGTGTGTACCTAATTTGGAAACTTTGGCTCTTACCGTTCTCCAGGTATACAGAAAAAAGCAATAAAAATACATCAACAACAAGGGATTTTTGGAAAAAATTAGAAGCAGTCGTGGTTTTTTGATCATATCTCAGCCATTTGTGGACCGATCTTGCTGAATTTCAATAGCACGAAATGGTGGACTATATGTGACATAAATGTAAAACAACCTAGCCGCTATCATGTCTGGTTTTCCCGGAAAACACATATCAAGCGTAAGACGGACAGACGGACATCGTTAAATCAACTTCTCTTCTCATATGGACCCAGAATATATATACTTTATGGGGTCTAAAATCAATATTGTGGAAATTACAAACGTAATGACAAACTTATATATACCCTTTTACACCTCTGGTGAAGGGTATAAAAAGAGCAGGTGTATTCTGGAAATCGTAAACGCAAAATGCTCGAATCTTAAACGTCGGTTTTGAATAAGGTTTCCGTGATAAATGAATTTTTTGACAAATATACAAATATTTCTCTATTTAAAAAAATATTTTATAATAAAAGTTATAAAAATTAGAAGTGTATTAAAAACAACTTTTAAATTCTTGCGTTTTCTATTTCCAGAACACCCTGTAAATTTTATAACTGTTACTGATCTGATTTGTATGGGAGGTTCTACGCCAACTTATCCAATTACGTCCACTTCTTGCCGGATTTTGTGTATTGAATGACAACCCAGCTATGAGTAGGGCCTGTTTGGAAATGTATCACTGACGTGCAGCACGTTAGTAAAAGCATCACTGCAATGCCACCTGTTCGCGTATAATAAAAACAGGAGGGTTACTGCGTATTTCGATTCGAAAGAAATAATTTACGAGTTCGAAAAATTTGTTCGGTGTATTAAGATTTTAGCAATCGTTCGAAACGATGACAGGTTGTATTTTTTAAAATATGGGAAATTTGATGAAAACTTTTTGTTCGTAATAGAGAGTGCCTGTGATGCATTTCCGAAGAGGCGCTAAATTTATTTTGGGCTTAAGTCTAGTTTACCAACGCAGCTCCAAAAGAAAAAAGTACATAGGGCAAAAGAATATTGAAAAATATGAAGAAAAAAAAATGTTTACAATTGAATTAACATAGGAACAATGGGAATTTTTATTCATAATTGGGCTGATAGTTTCCGAGTTATGGACCTCTGAAGTTTTCATACGAATTTGCGATTTCCCACTACTTTCCTGAACGTGCCCCGGTAGACTGGCTGGTAGCGAGCTAGTCTATCAGCGCCGAGGTAGCGGGTTCGATTCCCGCCGGAGACTGGTTTCTTTCCTGCAGACAAGCATAGAGCTTCGCGGGATTAGCTTAGGAAATTAAAAAAAAAAAAAAAAGTATATGCCCAATACTGGTATAATTTGAAAGCTTTTGAAACGATCTTTCTGAAAATACAAAATTTATTTTAAACTTTTTACCTTTTTAGCTCCTATTATTCGTTCGGAATAGGCCCTTTTAAATTATTTTTAAAATATGTAAAAATTTGCGCTGTTCTAATGATCTTAGGGATGCTGTAATGCCAAAAGTTTTAGAGGTAAAATCAGCAAAAAAAAAACACCATAATTTTTCATCAAAAAACTTGGAAAATCTGCGTCAAGATTTTAAAAATCTTCAAAACACATTTATTACATTTTTTATGTAGTTTATTTAGAAAAAAATATAACAATTAATTTCAAAATATACAGCCATGTTCTGGAATTTAAAATCGATGGTAAATTAAAGTGGTCCTCGAAGTTTGAGGTATATAAAACGAAATATTAGGTGCGTTTGAGTACTTTTACAGTAAAATGCAGTAAATGAGTAAACTGAAAAATTCGTAAAATAAAGTCAACAGCTGACGGCAAATAATTGAAGTGTTGAAAAATATTAACACTTTTGACTACTTAGCTCGTTTTCTTATCGGTACTCGATTAAATACTTTTTATAGCACGAACAATTTTGCAAAATACAAACAAACTATTTTATGTAATCTTTCATATTTGTTTGTTTTTTATTTTATTCGATTTTACTAATTTGTAGCGGGTTAAATTATTTAAAAGAACATGAATAATTTTTTTGCTATTGATTACTTAAGTACCCAAATACTTCACACTTTTACAACTCTAAGAAATTAACGTAACAAAAAAAATTTCAAAAGTTTGTATTTAGCCAAATAAATGCTTCACAAACAAGTTTAATTAATTAATATTTATTCACTTTTTGTTTTGGTTCAATTTTTATTTCAACTTTTCTTTTATTTAACAATTTTTTCACAATTTGTATGCTTTATGCTTGTTACTTTTGTTTGTTTACCTTTGAAACATATGTTTTTTTTTTGTTTTACTAAATTTTACTGCAAAAATTTCTGCAGTAAAAATTTGTTAATACTCAGACAAGAACTGTCACTTTTCGCTCTCAATTTATGTTCTCATTTACTGCATTTTGTGTACTCGAACGCAATTTCGTAAAATGCAGTAAAGTTTAGTAAAAAATAGTAAAAACTTTTGTGTTCTCGAACGCAACTATTGTTTTAAGCTTTTAACACAGAAAAGTTTTAAAAAATTGTGCGATCTAAATTTACATGATAATTTTTGGATATTTTTACATTAAAAATATCTATTTAAATTGAATTACTCAGGCTGAGTGAGGATTATTCACATCTTTGTTATTTTAAACAACAAATTAAAATTTTTTATTGAAAATTAACAAGTGATCAAATATTGCAATTATTACAGTGCAGCCACACTATCAAGATTTTCTTGATAGTCTTTTACATAATATGTAATAATAATATATATATATATATAATAATATTATACTGATTGTCAAAATATGCAAAAGTTGACAGCTGTGACGTAGGCTGCACGCAAGTTGAAAGCAATTTACTTTTTCAAGATGTCGTCGCCGAGAAAACAACTCAAAATGTTTTGCTATTTTCCACTTTTGATTTTTCTGCACTGTAGGCTGTTCGAAGGGACTTTATTTTTTTCTTTACTTCTTCCACTGGCATTTTTGTTTCAGAAGCTATAGACTCGTAGGCTTTTATTTTCAAATCATTTCGCCTATATGATGAAAGATTCATAAAATTTCATGGCTTCTGTACAGCTCTATGAATCGCAGAACATCATTTTGCTTATTAATTTTATAAATAAATTTTATTAATAAACATATTTCACTATTTTTTTAGGTTTTTAGTTAAAATTTTAAAATTCCCGCAACAATTGGTAAAAAAAAAGAACTTCAGCTTTTGCCGGCAAAATATTTGTGAAAAAAAAACAAAAACAACTTCAAAAGATTTATAATAAGTTGTTTTCTTGAACGAAAATTGATACACTCACTGGCAAGAGAATTTTAGAGGCAAGTTCGTATCAATTTTTAAAAGTATGAGTGTATTGGTAAAAAAGTGTGAGTGTATTAAAACTTGATAGCCAAAACTTGATCGTGTAACCCTCAAGTTAAGGATTTTATAAAAAAGTTCATATGAATATATATAAGGTGGCCATACGCCCTCTTTTTTAGAGGACAAACATCTATTTAAACGGCTCATTTTTTTATGTTATGTTATTTTTTTTTAATTTACTATACGTATATAAATATGGGAATGTAAATTTGTCTGTAATATAAGTAAAAAATCTTGAAGACAAACAAATTTGTTACTTTTTTTATGTCCTCTATTTTTATTTTCAAAATCTGGTCGCCTTAATATATAGGTACATATACAGCAACAAACGGGTTTTTGAAACATTTTACGCAAAATAAAAAATTTTGCGGCTTCTAGCGGTTTTTGAAGTACTATTTGACGGGATGTCTTCAAAAAAAGTTGGCAGCAATGGAAAAGAGCGCAAAAAAATTTAGTTCAGGTAGGAAGTGCTCAAAAAACCTTAATTTCTGTGGAATGCCCTGTCCCAAGGCGAATTAACTACAGGTGGTGTCGAAACGGCATCTGATTTTGACAGTTCGGGCTTATTTGTTTTGATTTGTTAGTGTTTTGCTAATAATGGTTGACATTTCGAGCTAATGGCACTAACAATGTAATGTAAAAAACCGTATGTTGTTTCTGTTGTTTTTGGATTGTTGTAGTTCCGACACCACCTGTAGTTGAATTCGCCTTGCCCTGTCCTGTTTTTAACACTTGACATAAAGTTTGTTCTTTATTCATCAAAGCTAATTTTTTATTGCTTTTTGTATTGTTTTCCGATATTTTCTTTTTTTTAACCGATTTAGCGATTTCAAATAAATTTAAGGGCTTGTTTTAAATTTTGCAATCGTTTGCGAATTGTAGCCATGTTCGATATTGAAGCGATTTTTTCCTGTAAGTTTTCTGATTCTTTAAAGCTTTTAAGATTTTTAATAAATATTAGACTTTGCTCTCATACGGCTGTTACCAAATATTTGGGAGTTTCTGCTTATTTAGCAATTTTTACATAATGTTTTCATTATTGCTAGTTTTAGGGACTTTTAATCTTTTAAAATTTTATGGCGCTATTTTTGCCAACTTTACCGAGTTTTTAAATTTTAGCGCAGCTTTCTTTCTCTTTGAGGCAATCGTCGCCGTTTTAAAAATAGGCCCATACATATACCGAAGTCACCTATTTAACAGGGCACTTTCAACACTGTCTTTCAAAAGGGGGCGAAAAGTTCAATACCGTATGCCATTATTAAGGTTGAACTTTTTAGAATAAAACATGCTACTCTTTACGAAGGCAAAATAAATTTAAAAAACGAACACCAAATTGCATTTTTAAATAAAATGTCACATTTTTTTATTTTTGAAAAAAAAAAACCACCATAAAAAATAACAATTATGTATATGAGTTATGTTTGCTTTTAGGTAAATTGTACTTTAATATCGAAAATATAGTTTAGAAATGCAAATTGGAAATTGGTCGATATTATCATAACGGACGTCAACAACTGAATGTTTAGCTCTTTCGCCAACTTTCCTCCATCTCCGCTTCGAACAAATTAGGAGAAGAAACGATGGAATTGTAAGTTTCTGCTAAGAGTCTGTTCCATATCAAGCAAAAGAGTTGAGCATCAAAAGATGAATCGTGTGAAAGTAGACTAACACTTCCTAAATAATGCCAATATTTTTTCCTACGCTTGACTTGCCAGTTCGTGCAAAAAAGCGTGAATTTTTAAAATTTTTTTAATTAAATACTACAAAAACGGAGGCAGCAACGATTGCAAGAGCAGTTTTGGAAGCCAGAGGATCACTAACGAATCTAACAATCAGGTAAAAATGAAAATAAAGCTAACGTTGTGGCAGGACTAGTATGTACGTGTTAATATCGAGGATGCCAAGATATGCCAAAAATGGATTTGTTTTATTTTGTTTGTGTATTGTTAATATTTCCAATAAAAAATAATATAAGCCCAGCGGTAACTAGAATGAGTAAAGAGGCCTAATAGAAGGCCTTATTTAGCAGTCAGAAGCCCTTCTCGCCGCATTCCATACTTATTTATTTTTTACACATGTTGTCATTGGGCGCAAGGCCTTCCACACTTCCTTTAAAAACAACTTCCATCCCTTCCCAAAGAAGGGAGTAAGGAAGGTCACTAAAAATAAAAAGTAAATAAAACTGAACACCTTCCTTTCTCCCTTCTCAAAAAAGGGAGTAGCGAATGTGTACTGAATATTTCAGAAGGTCTTTTAAAAAGAAGTTTTTACCTTCTAGAAGGCATACTTCTGAAGGCAGGATATCATGCGAAGCGAATCTTTTAAAAAGGAGTATAGAGGCCTTTAAAAAGGCCTGCCACTTGCGGTCCTTTCAATATTTACCGCTGGGAGTATTATTTTATAACGGTTAGTGCTTAACAATATTCACGTTATGACTAAAGCCTAGATTACACTATCTCACAAGTCTATGACAAAGTGTGATAATGTGAATGCAATGTGTCACGAAAATGACAAGTATTATGAAAAAAGTTTGACATCCCATACGACTTCATCGTTTTTTGAAAAATTTCTAAACAGTAATACTTTTCATCAAGGTTTCGTTATAATGTGCTAAATTCCCATTTCATACTATTGAAAAACTAAAGTTTATTGTTGATGGGATAAGCTATTCCTATGCGCATTTCACTGGTTGCTTAGGCCAGATCGTCACTTTTCATGTGTGAGTCACAACAAAACTAATTAGATTTCTATCTCACAAAGTACTTTGGAATACGTAAGAAATAAATTTTGGGTAAGAAGATTTTATTTTGGGAGCTATAAATTTTTGGTGTTCTTAAATATGAAACTTTATAAAAATCCGGGGTTTCTTTCACAAAAAATTTTTTACATCCCTATTTCAGATTAACAACCGCAAATCTAATATGCTTTTTTTAATATTTTGTATGCCCAGAAATAATGATGCAATTTTGTGTTATTCTAGACACTGGGTACAAAAGTGTGCAAAACTAATAAAAACAAGCTGATACAAAACGTCATGGTTTTAAAAATTTAATAAAATAGTTTATTTTGAACAAACAAACTTAAAGTTAATCAAATTTCTAAAAAATAACAAAATCATCATTTGTGAAAAAAAATCTTAAATGATATTTTTGTCAAAAAAATATGAAAGTATGAAATATGATTCTGGCAACGCTGTTTATATATTATATTCAAACAAAAGAAAACAAAACTTTGTCAAATTCAAGGTATATTTATATTTGTAAATATACCTTGGTCAAATTAAACTCCAAGGTATATTTATAGCTATAAATATACATACCTTAACAATTGTTAAACTCTGTGTGCCTAAACACGAAACAACGTTTAAAAGAGAATTCAACAAAATTTGTCAAAGTAAACTTTGCCTGTCTCAAGGTCTATCCAATAGGTCCAACCAAGGCGAATTCAAGGTTGAATTCAAGGTTGAATTCGCCTTGGGTCCAACGATATCAAAAGTTGTTTACATTTTTCTTATACGTGTATATTTTTGTTTTCTTTTTTGGTTTTTTGCAACACATACATGCACACAAAACACATTTTTCCTTTTGTTTTGCCTATGGAGTAGTAAGATTTTGACAACGGCGAGGAATTTTACACAAACAAAATGCCTGTTGTTTTTTGTATTGTTGTAGTAGTAAGCAGACCTATTGGATAGGCCAAGGTATATTTATAGCAGGTAGTCTCGGAAAGCCAGCTGGTTATTTTTTATTTGCTTGTTTTGCGATACAAACTGTCAAATGTTGTATAGTAAACAAGTAAACAAGTTTTTTGCTGTATCTTTTGTCTCTTTTCAACCCCTTTGCTCTTTGACAGTTCGTATTCCAAAACAACAATAAAAAGCCCTGTTGTTTGTTTTATTGTACAATTGTTGTAATCTCGCGGCTACCTGCTATAAATATACCTTGGGATAGGCCTTGGCCTGTCTAAAAGAGGACTTACCAGGGTTGATAAAGTTGGTACAATTGTACTTTTTTTGGTACAATTCAAAATTAAAAAGTACGCTGGTACCCCCGTGACTCATTTGGTACTATTTCCAAATTTTTCAAACCTACATATTTATAATTGATATAAAATGGCAACTCGTATTTACTGTCCAATGAATATAAGCGGAGTTTAGTGTTTGGTGCAAATAGTCTTGCGAAAATGAAAAATGTCGTAGCTTTTTTATGAAATCTAAGGGAAACTCTATATTTTGTTGTTGGATTTAACAAAAGAGCTTTGATATTTTGCATTTGCTCTTTTGCAAGACCATTTGCACCAAACTCTGAACTCCGCTATCATGAATTGATTTTTGCACTTGTTCATGGAACTATTGCTTATGCCACATCCTAAATTTAGTATCAACGGCAGACAAGTTTTTAAAAGAAATAAGAAACCACTTACGCAAAAATTCTACATAGTAGAAAAGACGACTTCCTCTCAGTTCAAGATTATTTTGGAACGAATGCATAATATTTTCATATATTCGTAAACAAGATGGTTTCCTGTTTCTGCAGTACATATTGAAAATTGTAAGCATAATAAATTTGGAAATGCAATCCGAAGATGCTCGTATGCACATATTTTTTGAACGTTTAAAAATTTTATTTTCGCTTAAAATTCGAGATTTTTAAGAAATATTCGTCAAGTTTCCACAAAAGAGACGAAAAATTCTAAAAAGTGTATGAAAACGCTCTCTGGCGGCAATCAAAAATAAAAATAAATGGATTTCTCGACCCTAAAAACCGCATGATACAGGTCTGGCTAGATCAAATACAATTTGTGTGCCTCTAATCCTGAATATTTTGGAAAACTAACTATTTTGAAAAATCTGGGGCTCGAAATTCATTTTTGACATATGGTTTCTTTGGCAAAGTTTCTTGGAATGACTTATTGAACAAGAACCGCAATGTGCTTTTGACGCAAAAGAATTTTACCCACCCTATTATTTTGTACAATTAATGATCATGTATTTGCTATCTATACCTTACATGTACAAATGAATTTTAAGTTCCTTTTGTTTTTGTTGTAAAAAAAAATTATAAAAAAATTATTTAGTACTATTAAGGCCGAAATAGTACGGTTTTAAAAGCTCGTTGGTACGATATTGGTTATCTCAATTATCATCCCTGGGACTTACCAAAGTGTATTTACATATTTACAAAAAAGTAAATACTGGTATTCTGTGGTAAATACACCATGTTTCTTACGGTACATTGGAGCTGTGAAAAGGTAGTTTGTTAATAAAGTTATCTTAAATGATGATTCTTTCGGGATATCAGCTGATGGTTAGATCTTTCGCAGCACAAAGGCCGACTTTAAACAATATATGGAACGAAGTCTTTCTACAAAATGGGCCTCAAGAAAAATCTCTTATAGAAATTTCTGGCGCTCCGGGCACTGGAAAAAGTTTGCTTTTATACGAATTAATGGCACGCGCTACACTGTCAACGTTTTATGGGGGCAAGCATACTCCAATAATTTTTATAGATTTGTCTCATAAGTTCGATTTAAATGTCTTTATTGATATCGTTAAAAAAACAATGAATCAACATTCTTTGGTTTGTTCTCAACGATCGCTTGTGGATTCCTTAAAGTGGCCTTGCGAATCTATTATTAATGTACCATGTTATTCAGCTGATCAGTTTGAAATTGCTTTTGAGGATATTGAGGAATTGTTGTGGGATTATAAAAGAGTTTCAATGTTAGCGATTGATGCATTGGATACTTTTTACTGGGATGAATGCAACCATCAGGTGCAGCGTATGAACACACACTATAAAAAATTAATTCAGCGTTTAAAACCTATATGCCAGGAGCATAATATTTGTTGTGCCTATACTGTAGATGCCAATTATTTGATGACAAAATCTAAATCATGTGCATATTTTCCACATTCACTTATTGACTACAAATTGAAGCTTGTAAAGCATAATGATGGTCGCCGTTATTTAAACGACTCACTTATAAATTTCAATTTTAATAGTATTGAATTTGGAGCTAATATAAAAAACGTGTAACCCCAAATAAATTTTTTTTACAAATAAAGCTCAACTGTTGTTTTTTTTTTTTTTTTGCCAAGAAACTTATAGTTTTCTAGAGATATTTAAATGCAATCTATGACTAAACGTAATGATTGTACGTATTTAAAGAAATTGCATAGGTACCAGACCTTTAACAAACTTTAATCAATTATAATTTCAGCTACACTGATTTTATTCTTTGATTTCAGAGGTACGATGCTTACAATCACAAGATTGCAATACTTTGTGATTGCAATTAACCCTTAAATGCGCATTGTATATTTAAAGACACAACACATAAAATTGTTGCTGCTATTTGCACAATTATTAAAAAAACTAAAAAAATTTTGCTGATTACCACTAAAGGCCCAAATACATTGATCAAAATACTCATCAAGCTTTGTGGTAGTTTTAGTGGAAATGTGTTTGTATGTGTCACACCGACGATGCTGGATGGAAAATCAAATAATTTAGATATGTCGGCGAATATTACGTCAAGCACACGTACACGATGAATTCGCCGGCTGGACAAGCATTTGAAAAGTCGTCAGCTCATTACTGGTTTGACCTACCGACCATTTAAAAAAAAAAATGAGTTAGGTATGAGGAATATATTTTTTTAATACCCTCTTTCTAAATCAAAAACCTGTTTCGCGAAAATGTTTATGGTTTCTGAGATATAAAGCATTAATTTTGCTGCGTATCAACTGTTTCAAAGTTTTTTAAGTACTGTTTTGCTCTACAAGCCATTGTTTGGCGATTGCAGCCAATTCTTCATACAAAAAAGTACAAAATAAATTTTACTGATTGCCGTAAGAAAAAAAAGTAGTTAAAGCAAAAGCAAAGTAAAATGACAATAAGAAAATAAATTTGTGAAAAATAGTTTTATAATGGAGTGGTAACAATATTACTAGTGCTTAAATTAAAATTTTAAATGAATTAATAAAAGATTGTCCACTTATTAAAACTTTGACATTATGGAGTGATTCTTGCGTACCTCAAAATAAAAATCAAATTAACGCAACCGCAATCAAAATGTTCTTTAAACACAATAATATTGATGCCGTAATACAAAAGTCTTCAGAACCAGAACATTCTTTAATTCAAGAAGTGGACTGTGTCCATGGTGTTATTGACCGGTACTTAAAGAATATTGAAATTCATAGTCCTCTTCATTTACTAAATTTGCTTAAAACAATGCCAAATAATAAAACAAAACAAAGTTATGGAAATGCTTCCGGAAAGGTCCCTTTTGCTAAAATTAAAGTACTTCTATACAGTTAAAATAATGATTTATGTATATATGTATTATAAAACTTCTACCAGAGAGGAAAAATATAAAAATGCAATTTTGGTTAAGTCTGCATCAAAAAATTGTTTGAAATTGTTTGAAAAGCGATAAAAATAGAGACATAAAAGACTTGCTTATATTTCTTCCACGTGTTGATAAAGCTTATTATAAAAATTTACTCAATATTAAGTTTTAAATTTTCTTTTTACTTTTGCATTATTTAAGTTGTTTAATTTTTGGCTTTTTATGTAACTTTTCATAACAGTAGAACTGTTTTTTCTGTTTTTGTAAAGTAAAATCAAATAAAAAAACTATAAAAAAAATTAATCTCAACAAGTTACTCAATACACAGCAATAAGTATACGTATGCAGCACAAAAACCCACTTTTTAAATTTTTTTTAGAAAAGTGGCGTATGCGGCACAAAACAATATTTTTCATTTTCAAAAAAATACTATTAAATTCTAACTTTATTCATGAAAGTGCGCAAAAATTTGCATTTTTCTTCAAAACATATACCGGAAGCAGTGGTAAAAATATAATTCTATCGGGTACAATTTGAGAAATCTTCATGTAAATCTTCTTTGTCGTTTTTCTCCACTCCGACTTTTTGGTATATGCGCCAAACCAATTCTGAGCTGACGAAGTGTATTTGGGCCTTAACAACACTTTTTTCTTGGCTGAAGTGCACTTTACAAAAAAAAAATAAAAAAAATATGCTACCCAAATCAGAATAAAAAAAGAAAACAACCATAATTAAAATTAAAGGGGGCTGAGGCCCGTGGTGCTCTCTGGACCCAAAAAACTGCCCCGCCCACTTTGTGATATGTATGGGTACTCAAATTAAAGGTAATTTGCTCACGATTGCAAATATGTATTTTGTTTTTGTGTTCGCATATTATTTTCCTCTCTAGGTTTATATAAGTATCTTTTAGGTGCAGAAAAGCTTTAGTTAGCGAAGCCGGTTTTTTTATTCCATAGAGGAGAAAATCCATTCGCCCGGCTACGCAGAAAATAATTCTTTAGCACATCGGAAATAGGCTATTAGTTAAAAAAAAAAAAAAATAAAATTTTTTTTTAAAAGTCGAACATAAAACATTAAAAAATACAAAATATTTACAATCGTGAGCAAACTACCTTTAATTTGAGTACCTACACATAGATGTGAGTGGATGAGGGCACTTTTTTTTACCCAGAGGTCCCAAAAAATCCCACCCGCCCTAAATTTTATTATTTTCGTTTTTCTTGTACAATTACCTTTAATTTCAATGTCCTGGTGTAACAAGGCATTCTTTTATTTTCTTGTCTTTTGAAATTTTGTTATCAGAGCAAAGAAGATTTTATCAATTTTATGATTATGATGCGGTAGATATTAGTTCTTTTCAATCTGCATTGTTGGACTGTAACCTTGGGGACATATTTCTGACTAGTAATGTTGATGAGCAATTAAACATTTTAACTTATAATTTAGGAAATTTGCATTCTCTTGTTCCCTTAAGGAAACGTTTTTTTGGCGATCGTAGTGAGTCTTGGATAAGTGATCCAGAGATTCAATACAATGTCTCTCTTAGGGACCTTGCTTATAGGACATATTTATCAGATAGAACGGATGGTAATTGGAAAGTTTTTTGTCGCTGTAGGAATCGTGTAAAATCTGTTATTAGGAAAATAAAAAGGAGGGTGCACAGTTTAATTTTTGAAAATAAAAACGCTAAGGATATTTGGTCAATCCTTAATAGGCATGGAATTGGTGTTAATGATGAAAACTTAGGTGATGTTGATCCTGACTATTTAAATCATGTCTTTTCTTCCAATCAAATTAATAATAGCAATAGAACAGTTGATAGATCAATTTATAATCAAACTGGATTTTCTTTTCTTCCAGTTGAATTATCCGAAATGGTTTCGGCTTTTTATTTAATTAAGTCAAATGCTGTTGGAGTGGATGGCTTTAGGCTTAAGTTTATCAGGAGTTTGATGCCAGTTATTGGGAACTATGTACTCCATTTAGTTAATACAATATTGATAACGTCGAAATTTCCGTTATTTTGGAAGATTGCGAGGATAGTTCCCATAAGTAAAAGTAACTCAACAACTGGGTCTGACGATTTACGGCCGATATCCATATTACCTGTTCTATCTAAAATTGTGGAGCATCTTATGAAGATTCAACTTTTAAAACATATTGATCGTAATAATTTTCTACATGATTGTCAATCTGGTTTTAGAGCTAATAGGAGTACTACCTCTTTACTGATTGGCTTAACGGATAATATTCGCAATAATTTATCTAAAGAAGGTATTTGTATTTTATTATCATTAGACTTTACTAAGGCTTTTGATAGAGTAGATCATTATCTAATTGTTCAAAAATTGCACAGATATTTTAACTTTTCAAGTTCTGCTTGCAAGTTAATATCTTCATATCTTTTTGGTAGAAGTCAATATGTTGTTAGTGGTAATCGGGCTTCTAACTTGCTTCCAGTTCACAGCGGTGTGCCTCAGGGATCGGTCCTTGGGCCTTTACTTTTTATTATGTTTATTAATGACCTTTTTGATAACATTTCTAGCAATTCGTGTGTTCCATTTTCATTTGCTGATGATGTGCAGCTTTTGTTTAAGGGCACACCTGAATTTTCTGATGTATTGCAAAATGTGATCAATTATACAGTTCAGTTGTTAGATACTTGGGTTCTGGATAATGCGTTTGTAGTTAATACTGGTAAAACCAAGGCTATGTTGTTTGGCAAATGTAGTAGTTCTGAGTTCACTATTACGCTAAGTGGTGGTGAAATTGAGTTTATTGATCGTCTTAATTGTCTAGGTGTAATACTTGATACAAAACTATCATTTGAAGGTCATGTTAATTTCATAATATCTAAAGTGAACTTTACTTTACGTAAATTGTACAATACAGATTTAATGTTGCCAACTTATGTTAAGAAACAAATTGTTTATGGGCTTATAATGCCAGTTTTTTTATATGGAGTGGAGGTGTATTCTGGAACAGTTGGCTATATTCTAAAAAAAATAAGATTGGTTTTTAATCGAGTTATGCGATATCTTTACTCGTTGAGAATAAGACAGCACGTCTCACCATTTGTTTTAAAATTTTTAGGTTTTCCATTTGTGGAGTTCATAAATTTTAGAAATCTTATTCACTTTTATAAGTCTTATAGGTTGCAAACTCCTGGGTATTTAATTCAGTTATTTGATTTTTGTAGATCAACGAGGAATAGACAGTTAAAGATACCGAAGTTATCTGCCGTATTGGAGCGTTCTTTTTATGTTAGAGTTGCACGGTCTTATAATAAGTTGCCTAATTTTTTGAAAACTTTTGATGTTTCTGCTAACACATATAAAAAAAGACTGTTTCTGGAACTTTCACGAAATCAATCTTCTATGTAATTGTTTTATATTGTTGTGTTGAATATTCATTAAAGGTTCATATTCATGAGATCTAAAAATTTATTTCTATGAAGCTTGTTGTGTAGTATTTTCTTTATGAACATAAAATAAATCATTATTTGTACTCTAGAAGTTAATAAATATCCACTTTATATTTTTTTCTTCTGTGTAAACTTATTAATGTATTAATTCTTAGTATTTTCGAATTTTTTTTATTATTTTACTACTTATGCGTATGTGTATGTATACACGCATATATGGGTATGCAAGTACATATGTGTGTATACATGTTTTTTTTTCATATAACTTTCTGAATCGTTCGTTTTGGGATTTTTCATAGCTAAAACTCTTACATTTTAATTAAGCTATCTAACCCCTTTGTAATTATATTTAACTTTAATATATTTTTAATTTTTATATAATACATTCATATATTAATTTATTTACAATTGTTAGTAGAAATTTGTAACCGATTATGGCCTTTAAAGGCTAGGTTATACGTAATGTAAAAATAAAATAAATAAAAATAAAAAATAAATTTGAGTACCCACACATTTCGCTTAGTGGGCGGGGCGGTTTTTTGGGTCCAGAGGGCCCCACGGGCTGAATGCGTTCAGACGTATTGGTAGATCCAAAATGACAAATGATAAAATATGTAAAATTTCTCTAAACAGCGCAGAATTTCCTTATGACTGCACTGATAAAAATAGTGACGATGAAATTTAAATTCCAAAAATAGTTTCCTCTAAAAATTAAAATGTTGTCATGATTGATAATGACTTTGATCCGGAGAAAGGATCGGAAAATATCGTTAGAGTCAGTTCATGACTCGATTATTGCATTTATGAACGATGATAATCTGTTCTCAAGCCCAATACATTTTCCTGTAGCTACACGCTAAGTACCTGCTAAGGCTAGTACCCTTCTGTATCCTGGCCAGGTACAATTTTGTACCTCAAATACCCTAGTACCAAATTTGAGAACGGATACCTTCGTCCTATCCAGCGTTTTCAGAAATAGTTTATTATCAAATCCTACTGCATCCAGTTCCTCAACTGCGAGCTTACAAGAGTCGGCATCTAATCAGTGCTCAATTCACTCACAGGACTTACCATCAAGTCCAACGTCATTTGATTTACTTTCCTCAAAATTTCAAAATGTTTTCCTCGATCCAAAAGCTTCTGCAATTGAAAAAAATATCTAAAAAAACAGGGTAATATGAAAATCGTCAGTCAGGAAGTAAAGTTAAAGGGCGATAGCTCTCTGCCTGATGATATCAAATCATTAGTAACTCCGTATCAGGCTTGTCGTTACTAATTACCTGAGAGATTGGAAAATTATAAATTGAGCAAACTTTGCGATTTGCTATGAAAAATGTTCCTTCAATGTTTTATGCTGCGTACACACAGTGCAATCCACATGCAATCTGTTTCAATGCAACCTCAAAATATCAAAGCGTTTTGATGTTGATGCAATCTGGAATGAATGAAAATGAATTAAATTCACTAGATTGCGTAAATGTGTGTACCCAGCATTAGAATTGCGAAAGATAATTGGTATTTTACATAATATGAGATATTTCAACCTACAAAACTCGAGAGACTATTGGTCAAATAATAATGATAGGTCCAGCGTTGCCAGAAGATTTGGAAGGAAAATCTTCTTTTGGCGAAAAAAAATCTTATTTTGAAGAGAAAAATCTTGAAATTTTTTATAACAAAGGCAAAAAAGTAAAAATTATTAATTTTTTAAAAGAAACTACTTTTTATTATGGAAACTACATATTTAATTTTAAATACGTAATTGCGGTATTTATACAAAATTAAAAATGTATGAAGCTCATACATCATATGAAATCTTGAGGGTTCTCAATTTAATATTATATTTTTTGATACCGTTGTTATAGCGAAGGCATTTTGAGAAAATTGCATTTAAAAAAAGCTCACTGAAAACTATGGATTTTCCTAAATATATTCCTAATGAATTTTTATTAAAATAATGGTGGTACACGTTAAAACAGATATTCTTAAGCACTTATTATGTATAAATACTTTGTTTACAAATTATCATAAACATGGAATGTGGTATTTTCAAACCAAACGCTTCATAACCCTTAACTGTAACTTTTTACCACTCCTCTTGTTCTAGGCAGACCACAATTAGAACAGCTAAAAAAACCCAATTAAATAAAAAGTTAATATATGTATATATTTTTTTTATTATACGAATTTATTATATATTTTTATTATTTTATTTTACATGCAAGTCATCGAATATGTAGTCCTTAATTTTGCACATTGCTTTTTCGCATCTACCACACATTTGATTCATTCAATTCAGAACATATCATTTATAGAATTCACGTTTCTGTTTTTTTGATATTTTGTCCTATTTGAAAAATATTGCAAGAAAACAAGAATTTTGTCTGGCCAAGAGGGTAATTTCATAGACTTTTATATAAAAATAAAATTTCACCCCACTAGTTTGCTTCAATCGAATCCAAATTAGTTTCATTCGATTCAGCACGTATAATTATAGAACTCATGCCCCTGTTTTTTTTTTTTTTTTTTGTTATATTCGAAAAATATTGCAAGGAAAACGCAAATTTGGTCTGGCCCGACCAAGACGTTTATCCTAGGGCTTATGTAGTTCCATTAGTTTTACCTTTTGGTGCTAAGACATAGTAACTAAATACATGAACTTTTTTGTTCTTTAACAAATTAATCTTTAAATATATACTATACACATTTTCTTTTCACAAATAATTTTTTTTATCAATACTCCCAAAATGAACCACCGCGAATCTATGATGCTTTTTTAATGTTTTGTATGCCCAGAAATAATTATGAATGTTAGTACAAAAGTGTGCAAAACCAATACACAACAAGCTGATATTAAACCTCATTGTTTTAAAAATTTACTGTTTAAAAAACTGTTAAAAAAAATTATGTATGTTGTACGAACTTAAAGTTAAAAATCTTTATATCAAAAAATAAAAAATCTTGATTTGAGAAAAAAAATCTTATTTAGTTCAAAAAATCTTGAAAAATAAGATAAAATCTGAATTCTGGCAACGCTGGATAGGTCAGTGGCATTATTATAATCTTTAAGATATTAGATGTATTAAGAACTAGCGGATACCCGGCGCACTGTGGCGCCTTTTCCCAAAAACCGTGGCAAAAATACAAAATTTTGTAAAATGAATGAACACATCGTATAAAGAACATTTTACTGATCAGAATTCAAAAACGTTTTTCTTAATTGGATAAGAATTATAGCTGGTGGAGCTGCTTAAAGTCGACAGTTTTTCAGAAAGTCCAAAAAAGGTGATTTTGAGAAAAAAAAGACATTTTCGAACTGAAGTGTCAGAAATATTGCCATGTGATCACTACTTTTTTGGTATTGTTGTAAAGGTATATTTATTGTTAATTAAAAAAAGTAAGAAAATGTCCACCAGATACCCTACTTTTTTGTCAGTTGCCGTTTTTCAGACACCCTATATTTAGGTACTTTTTACAAATAAAATAGAGAATATCTAAAAATGGGCAAAAATGGTCACGCCCATATTTTCTTAGCATATTAACTACACAGTACTTTAAATAATTAAGCTAAATTGGGCCACAAAAAATGACAGGTTTTCTTGAAATTTGAAGAAAGATGTTACAATCTTATAGCTAGCGTTGCCACAGCCAAGATATTTTTGCAACCAAAATTAAAAAAAAATTGCCAAATAAGGAAAAAAGCTACCAAAATTTTAATATTTTTTTATATTTTATGTTATCTTACAACACAAAAATGTAAATATAAGTGGAACTGACTGACATATTTCTGTTAATGTTGCATATATACCTACTTATAAATATGTATGTAGCCTTATTTATAAACAATATTTTGCTGTGTCAGTCAGGTAGGCATAATTATTAGAATTTGTTTATTTATTTAAATTTACGAACACATTATGAAAATAGGCAGGTAGTTTTAAAACTTGGTTTTTATACTAAGTAAAATAAGAACTGCAGTTGTATATAATCCAGTTAATTGTGGCCTAGATTTATGTTTCGCAAATCAGGTAGCTTGAACCTTTTTATTTTTTGGTATAAATTAATCTGCAATTGTGTAATGCAATCAGTTAAAGTTTTACTTTGCAAAAGTAGTGCTCAGTACCAGAACTCATAATGCCATTTCAAAATTCGGAATTGTTTGAGTTATTTAGAAAATCATATAATGAAAATGTATTTAATTTGGCTATTGTGGAAAAATTCCCTGGTATCCTGTTACCAGGGAAAGGATGTTAAAAACAAAATTCACTTCGTTTTCTTGGATATTCGTAGAAAATGGCTTGCCTCAAACCGTACGACAAAAACCTTTATGGAAAAGTACTCAGACTGGCTAAAAGGAGTAACAGCTTTCGAAAACATCGAAGAACCGCATACATCTTTGGACAGCAGAAAAGGAAGACCTGCTAAAACTATAAACGAGTGTTCGGAGTACACAAAAAAACGTAAACTTCAAAATGCTACAAAAGATATATCTACATCTAATCTGTCAGAAGCATTATGTCTAAAGTACGTAAAAGATAAATCAAGGTCTGATATTACAAAAGCTGTGGAGCTTGCTAGCCCAGATCGACTGCGTAGAATTAAATAATGTATTCCAACTCCTCCGAATGCATTACCCACAAAGTATAGCATAGAAGAAGCCTTAGCGTTATTTATGGACTTGGGATTGTCAAAGGAGATATATAATATTTTACGAAGCTCTTTAAAGAATCATAATGCGAATGTGCTTCCTGGATATAAAAAGATTACCTCTGCCAAAACTCGGATTAGACAGAATGAGGATCTTTTTAATATGTTGACGGCCTCTTCAGACCCACTGATTTCATCGCGGAGACATGTAAGATCTCGAAAGGATTTGGAAGAATATAATTATAGCTCCGATATGTTAAGTCTATTACAAATCGCTCAAAATGTTAATGACTATTTTGAAGAAAACTAACTGTTAAAAAAATTAATAAAAATAAATCAATATCATATTATAATATATCATACTATAAAATAATATTATAAATTAACATTAGTATGAAAAATATTTCAATAATTTTTATCTGTAATATAAATAAAAAGAGTTATATTAATATAACATGTTATTTAAGAGTTGCATTTTTTCTAGACTTCCCTATGAGAATGTCATTTAGAGCACAAAAAGTTGTGTTTTAAATGTTTGAGAAATTTTAAAAATATCATTACTTCAAAATATATGATTTTTGCGACAAGAAAGGTGTCATCGTGTCCAATGCCTATCACAATAAGGGAGCACTTATTTTGATCCTAAAATATTTAAAAATCAAGTGTTTTTTCCGGCGGTGCGCAAAATCAGCCAAGGAAATATGGCCCCAAAAGTAAAATGAAAAACGGCCCCAAAATTTTACATGAGACACAACAACACGCAATTTTGGCGCAATTTTTTGGTTTTTTTGTGGGGTTATTTTTCATTTTTTCGTTAGGATGTTTTTGCATTTTAATTGGAATGAAAAATGACCCCAATATCAAGGAATGAAAAATGGCCCCAAATAAAATCAAAATTTTTACTTTGGAGCTATTTTTCGCATACTAATGAAAAAATGCAAATTTTAAGAAATGAAAAATCACCCCAAACATGTTTACACAAATTTTATAAAATTGTATGTAAAAGTTTCTAGGGATAGTATAAAAAACCCGAATTCTTATACCTAAGAAGAGAAAATCCTTGCCGGTTATGCAGACATGCTTTAGTTAGCGAAGCCGGAAGGCCGGCTATTTAGAGAAGCTTTACTGAGCGAAGCCAGTGTTCGTTGTACCATAGAAAAGAAAATCCTTGCGCCCGGCCGAAGGCCGGCTATGTAGTGTGACGACAAGTTTTGTGGAACAAAACTCGGTCACACCCTGTGGGGCTTCTTGGTAAAATAACAACCAACAACAAACATACAAGCGCGACAAACAAGTAACACTAACAACAGACACAGCAAGCAAGTAACAATAACAAAGCAAGCAGTTTTAAACATGTAAACAACAAGCAACAAAATATACATAGGACAAGTAAAGAGACATAGCAACAACAAATACAGGCTGATTGTTATTAGTGTAAAATATTAGTCCGAATTTAGTATAAAAAGGGCAACATCAACTTTGAACGATGACTTGTTATCACAGAGTATACAGAGGCGTCACGAGACAGAAAATATTGTATTTTTTTCTGTCTTTTTCTTCGAAAGCTGCCCTTTTTGCGTTTTTTGTTTTGAATTTGCAATTTGTGTGGATAGTAGCGGCCTGTTTTTACGCATTGTCACTCCACTAACAAAAAACGTTTTCTTTCTCTTTCTTCGAAAGCTGCCCTCGCAAATGATTTAGGCATTTTTCATACGTCACTTTTTTCATCTCTGTATACTTTGTGCTTGTTATCCAGCCGAGCTCGAGAACACATCAGGTAAGAAATGGCAAAGTAGAATCCTAGTAAAACAAATCCAGTAGACAATTTCACCGAGTGGTTTTCTAACACGGAGTGGAATTCTAGTAAAACAACCCAGTATACAATTTCACCGAGTGGTTTTCTAACACGGAGTGAAATTCTAGTAAAACAACCCAGTAGACAGTTTCACCGAGTGGTTCTCTAACACGGAGTGAAATTCTAGTAAAACAACCCAGTAGACAATTTCACCGAGGGGTTTTCTAACACGGAGTGAAATTCTAGTAAAACAACCCAGTAGACAATTTCGCCGAGTGGTTTTCTAACACGGAGTGAAATTCTAGTAAAACAACCCAGTATACAATTTCACCGAGTGGTTTTCTAACACGGAGTGAAATTCTAGTAAAACAACCCAGTATACAATTTCACCGAGTGGTTTTCTAACACGGAGTGAAATTCCAATAAAGCAACCCATTAGACAATTTCACCGAGTGGTTTTCTAACACCCAGTAGACAGTTTCACCGAGTGGTTCTCTAACACGGAGTGAAATTCTAGTAAAAATACCCAGTAGACAAATTTCCCCGCGTGTCTTGCTAACTCCAAACAAAATAACCAGTAGAGGATTTCACGAAAGCGAGATTTTAGTACAACCCGAAGAATCCCGTAGTGACAACCCCATAAGTGATTTTTTCCCGAATGTTCCCCGTAACAAGCGGCACAACAAAGCTTCAAACACTGGAATTTATACCAGCTTAAGCAACCAAGTGTCAACAGCAACAAGGCAAGAGAGGACATAACACGGAAGGAGTGCTGAGGCGACATAAGCGGAACACAACGCAACCTAATTATTTTTCATAACTTGTAAACTATAATCCTAATAATACTAATAAAATTAATGAATTTATTGAAAATTAAATAAAACTCAACACGTGTCATATTTTCTTGTAACGGACCTGGACAAGGCTGAGTATACCCCAAAATAAAGTCGTTACAGTAGTGAAGCTTTAGTAAGCGAAGCCAGTGTTCGTTATACCAAAGAGAAGATAATCCTTTAATTTTTAGTTTCGGGAATATGAACTCCACCGAAAATGTTTAATGTAACATTCTTTGTGTTCTTTTTTGGGGTTCAAATTCATTATACATTTTGAGGTGGTTTTTCATATTGAAGAATAACCCCAAATTTAGGGTCATATTTCATTTTATTTTAAGGGTTATTTTTCATTTTTGTTGGGGTAATTTTTCATTAAAAAAATGGGGCCATAATGCATTATGAAAAATAGCCCCAAATTTGGGGTCCATTTTCATTTATTTTTTTGGGGCCATTTTTCCTGGGGCAATATTTCACAGCGCCCATATTTCATTTTATTTTTAGGGTTATTATTAATTTTTTTGGGTTAATTTTTCATTAAAAAAATGGGGCCATATTGCATTTTGAAAAATAGCCCCAAATTTGGGGTTAATTTTCATTTATTTCTTTGGGGCCATATTTCCTGGGGCCATAGTTCGCAGCGCCGTTTTTTCCCCATTACAAATTTCTTGGTAACTTCAAAAATTATGATGTTTTCAACAAAAAAACCACTGTGCACAGACCCTCCACAAAGCTATGGCCAATAATGATACTCATTTTTATAAAAATATCTTTCTTACCTCAAAAGTTATGATGTTTGTAATAAAAACAGTCGAAAGCACACACTGTGCACAGTGCCGCGCCTAACCTATGACCTTGCAAATCATGTAAATTAAAGCTAAATGAGTTTCCTTTCAAATACTTTTTAAAATTTTTAAATATCTTTATCAGTTCAAAAGTTATGATTTTTGCAACGAAAAAAGTCAAAAGGCCCCACTGTGCGGCGTCTGCTACTACGTTCCCCCTTCTTATAGTCCCATTTTGTAAAACATTCATTCATAGCTTATGTGCCTATCTAAATAGGGATCTATTTGATTTAAATTTCATTCGAATCTGTTAGATAGTTTTGGAGAGGCAGATATTTCCCCCTACCTCCCTCGTGATCCTATTTCTTACAAAATGTATACCTAATAATCAGTATTGTGGTTATTTTGTTGAACTATTTTTGGTTTTTAATCCAAATTTTTTAATATTTTTTAATTAGGCCAAAGTTCATCAAATTTAATTTTCACTAAATTATTCTTATGAAGAAAGGAAGTTTACAACATGAAATTAATTAAAATTTATTGGTAATTTTTCATTCTTGACTGAAGCTGGGCTCGAACCCAGGCGTTTTTACGGACAGGTTACCCTTACATGTTTCGATTGCAACCACTCAATCTCCTCAGAGGGCTTGCCGTTTAACACTCGCAGCCATCGACGACTGCTGACGTCAATAGTCAAACATCAATCCTTAAACCAAATTGTATTTAACCTTTGGTAGATCGAAATTTGCTTTGAATGATTACACGGTGCTACAAAATTTCCTTTTTTGCAAGCACTTTCAAAGTGACCTAGTGTATGTTAAAGGTCTAGATGAGTGTATTACAAAACCGGTTTTAAAAGTTTCAATATACCTCCAAATTCCCGAGTTATGGACCAAAGAAATTTTTTTGAGGCTGCTACTTTTAAACATTTATAACTTTTTTATTTATTAACCGATTTTTTAAATTCAAACGGTTTTGGAAAGCAAAAGAATTGTTATTTTTAAATATATATACTTCTCAGACAATATTAGCACAAATATGAATAGATTTTTTCAATTATATGGAAAATTTTTAGTTTTTTTTAAACTTTTAAAATTTCTACGAGACTTTTTTCCGAATTTAGTTTAAAGGCAACAAATATATTAAAGACAGTATTTTTCTGAGTAAAATGAGACGTCATTTGTTAAAATCGGTTGAGAAATGAGGAAGTTATAGTACTTTTTATGAGGAGCTATTATAACAAAAAAACAATTAAAATACCTAAAAAAATACTATTTTTTTTCTTTTGTAAATACAATACAAATCGCTCATTTTAAACAAGTAAATTTGAATTAATAGGTACAAAAAAACTAAAAAAATTTTTCTCTTGATGTGAGTGAGTGTGAGTCAATATCCCCTCACGGACCCATCACTAAAATAAACATTATTGAAAGTACTTTTTAAAAATACCGTTAGTTTTTTTGATAATTGCAAAACTTCTGTTTTTTAGTTAGTGTTTTTAAAGTCGAATTAGAAAAAACTGGTTTTTTTAAATTAAAGTATTTTTTTTCAATAATATTGTGCTTAAGTGAAGTTTGGCCACCTTTAGAATGTGTAATAAGCGTAATCTTTTTTGTTACATTTGTGGCTTATTTGTTGACAAAAAACATCGTATCGAATTGGTAAAAAATAAAGCTGTGGTAGAAGCTTATAATCTATATTTTAATCGGTCGTACGTAAGGAGTGCTTGGTATGAACCCCAATATGTTTGCTCAAAATGCTCATCGACACTCAAAAAATGGATGTCTAAAAAATGTGAACAGGGTTCAATATTCTCAGTCCCAATGATTTGGCACCGTCAGCATTTTCATAAACCAGAAGAGTGTTACTTTTGCCAAACAAATGTTGTTGGTCATCGCTATAAAACCCGTGATCGCATTCCATATCCTAATGTACAGGTAAGCCAGTTCTAAGAGAAATTGATGTTGCAGAAACAAAAAGTATAGAAGTGGAAAGTGTTACTTCGCCCATTAATGAAATTTGTGATGGTGATGGAAATGACACACCATATGTGCCTTTGAAAGCAGTCTCTTCCGAACGTCATTTAATTACAAATGAAGATTTTCGTGATCTTGTGCGAGACTTAGGTTTATCTTGGAGACAAGCTGAAACTTTGGCTTCACGATTTAAACAATGGAATGCCTGCGAAAGTAATTTTCAAGGTACTTTTGGAAGAAAAAATATACAACTAGCGTCATTCGAACAAATTTTCAAACATGATGATAAATATAATAATCTTGTTTATTGCACCGATGTTGATGAGTTATTTGTTTGCCTCAGTCACGAGCATCGTTCAGAAGATTGGCGGCTATTCTTGGATGGTTCATGTAAAAGTATGTTTCTTATAAGTAACAATATTTTATTTTAATAGCCAATTTTAAAATCACGAATTTCTAGGTTTGAAAGCAGTTCTTTTACATAATGAAAACGAGTGACCATCAGTTCCCATAGCATATGCGACTGATATGAAAGAAACATATGCCACATTAGACAAAATTCTTAACGTAATTAATTACAGCAAACATCAGTGGCAAATCATCTCTGATTTAAAAGTATTAACAATTCTTTTTGGAATGCAGGGAGGTTTCACTAAGTATCCCTGTTATCTTTGTGAATGGAATAGTCGTGCAAAGGACCATTATAAATGTAAAGACTGGCCACCAAGAAAGTCATTTAAACTAAGCGAAAAAAATGTTATTAATATTCCACTAGTCCGGCCCGAGAAGATTATTTTGCCGCCATTACATTTAAAGCTGGGATATATGAAACAATTTGTGAAACGACTAGACCAAGAGAGTGAGGCTTTTTGTACTTAAAGTCTCTATTTCCGAGACTAAGTGAAGCCAAAATAAAAGAAGGTGTATTTTATTTTCAATCATTTAAGAGACATTGACAATTTTTTTTATATTTTTATTTCTAGGCATTTTTGTTGGACCACAAATCCGAAAAATGTTTCTTGATGAAAATTTTACGAAATTGTTAAATGCAGTTGAAGAGAGAGCATGGATTAGTTTCATGTCATTGTCGGAAAATTTTTTAGGTAATAAGAGAAGCGCTGCCTACGTTCATGTTGTTAGTGAGTTTCTGGATGCTTACGAAGAAATGGGGTGCAGAATGTCTTTAAAAATACATTTTCTGCATTCCCATTTAGATTTTTTTCCAAATAATCTAGGCCAATTAAGTGACGAACAAGGCGATCGTTTCCATCAAGAGTTATTAACAATTGAAAAGAGATTTGAAGGAAAAAGTCAAATCAGGATGTTAGCTAATTACTGCTGGTCACTAAAGCGAGAAACTGATGATTTGTATTTTAAACGTAAAAGATTAAGTAAACATTTTAAAAAAAAAATCATGTATAAATTGGTGATACAAATATATAATTCGTTATGTTTTATTAGATTAAAGTTATTTTATTAAATCATGCTAATCTAATCGAAACAGGTTTCCACTCTTTTGTTCGCAAAGGTACTATAACTTCCTCATTTCTCAACCGATTTTAACAAATGACGTCTCATTTTACTCAGAAAAATACTGTCTTTAATATATTTGTTGCCTTTAAACTAAATTCGGAAAAAAGTCTCGTAGAAATTTTAAAAGTTTAAAAAAAACTAAAAATTTTCCATATAATTGAAAAAATCTATTCATATTTGTGCTAATATTGTCTGAGAAGTATATATATTTAAAAATAACAATTCTTTTGCTTTCCAAAACCGTTTGAATTTAAAAAATCGGTTAATAAATAAAAAAGTTATAAATGTTTAAAAGTAGCAGCCTCAAAAAAATTTCTTTGGTCCATAACTCGGGAATTTGGAGGTATATTGAAACTTTTAAGCCCGGATTCGTAACATGCTCACCAACACCTTTAACGCACACTAGGTCATTTCAGAAGTGCTTTTCGAGTGTAGCACAGTGTTATCTATTTTAATTTTTATTTTACATGTTTTTCCTTACTTCTGTTTTTTCGTACTGTATTTTAAATACGCCAAACAAAATAAGTAAATGTACACATATAAGTAGGGATCTATCTTTGTTTTAAATTTGATTAAATTCTGTTGGATAGTTTCGGAGAGCCAGAAATTGCCCCCCAACTCCCCTCGTGGTCCTAGTTTTGTTAATTTAAATTTAACTAAATGAATTTGAATTATATTTAATACAATCACAGTAATTTTTAATTTTATTCATATTAAAAATAAACTGCACTTAAAAAATCCTTTCATTGTTTATGCGTTTCTCTTTGTGTGTGGAGTGAAAAAATAAAAACGCAGTTTTTAATTTTTTTCTTCTTTACGTTCAATATATTTTTTTCATTAAGATACAAGACGGTGCACATTTAAGGGTTTATTAAAAATATGTAATTCTTTTTATACCCTCCACCACAATTAGTTGTGAAGAGGGTATATTAAGTTTGTCATTCCGTTTGAAACTTTTTTATTATTCATCTCAGACCCCATAAAGTATATATATTCTGGGTCCTTGAGTAATTCTTCGATTTAGACATGTCCGTCTGTCTGTCCGTCTGTTGAAAACACGCTCACTTTCGTACAACTCAAAAGAAATGAACAAACTTGGTGCAAAATTGCTTGTAGTTATCCTAAGCAGTTTGGGATTGAAATCCAGCAAAATCGGTTCAGTAGGACCAGAGCTATGAATCAAAATGTGGAACCACCATCTAAAAAAATTGATAATTTTGTTACAAAAAATAACATAAAGACTGGAACAAGGCACAGAATGAGATAAGATTTTGCAAAAATTTGTTTTATTTGACTGGAAATCACGCTGTTAAATTTCGTGAAGATCCGTCCATAATTTACCTTAAGCCACATATAAACACTACTCCCGGAAAACAGTTTAGTACGCCTAAAACCGTAAAAAATAACGCTAGCGTCACAGTTTCATAGGAATATAAATGATACTGTGAAATTTCGTGAGGATCGGTACATAATTTACCCTAGGGCCCCATAGAAACCCTACTCCCGAAAAACAGTTTAGTACACCTAAAACCATAATTAATAATGCTATCATAACAGAAATTGGTACGTCACAGTTTTAAAGAACTAGAAATGACGCTGTGAAATTTCGTGATGATCGATTCATAATTTACCCTAGGCCCCATATAAACCCTACTACTGGAAAACAGTTTAGTCGCCTAAAACCATAATTAATAACAAATCGTCACATTTTAAGATAATAATAACATTCGAACTGTCGGTGGAGGGTATCAAAGATTCGGCACAGCCGAATATAGCACTCTAACTTGTTTTTCAAAGCATTGAATGCAATCAATTTAATTGCAATCACAACTGTAGCTAAAGACCAACGAAATAATACACACTTGAAATTTGGTGGTTATAAATAAACATAAGTTGACGTTGTTGGCAATTCAAACTTATCACAGAGTCAGATTTTTTCTAGAAGAAGGAGTTTAATTTGAAGAGATCGAAGTTATTGATTCTGATTTAATTTTGATTGCAGTCCTGGCTTTGATTACAAATATAGTACATATTGCAATCCAATTTTATTGAATTAAATTATCATATAAATTGATTTCAAAAAAATTTATAGCATTCAAAATCAGAAAATTGATTTCATGATTTAAAATTTTTCGATTTTGAAAGCAAACAAAAAATAAGCAATCATTATTGATAAACGTGTGGTTGCAATCGTTTACAGCTCTGATAGGTACATTTATGTACATAAGAGCGTACTACCTTACAATATAAAGTATTTTTGCAAGGAGGTTTCGAAAAACAATTTTTTTTTCCAGAACGTAGGGGTCGCTTTTACAAATTTTCGTTATATCTTAGGCATTTACAGTCCGATCTTAAAATATGATACATCGGCCAGATCTCTGTTCGCACAACCCTAATGTCAGAAAATTAAAGCTCTCAAGAAACATTAACTTTTGGAGGAGGAGGTTGCACAACATACATATACCTATTCGCATAACTCAAAAACGGTTCAGTGTATTGAATAAACAAAAAAAAAAAAAAAAAACGAAACTCCGCACTAATATTATCTTTAAGGAAGGCTAAATTTATTCGTTTTAGGAACATAACTTTTTTTTGGCAAAAAAAATATTTTTAGCAAAATTTCGAAATTTTTATTATATAAATAGCCATAAAAACCTACCTGCTGTAAATCGAAAACGTAACACGCAAGAATTTTAAAAATCGTTTTTTTAAAATATTTCTATAATAAAAGAATTTTATGAAAAATATTTTACTTATACTATTTCTCTAATAAACAGAATTTAATAACAAAAAATTAAATTAAATTAAATTAAAAGTGAATTAAAAACAACTTCAAAATTTTTGCGTTTTACGTTTTCGACATCCAGCACACTCCTGTAACTATAATACTTTTTTGAGAGCTTTAATTTTCTATATAAATTTAAACATGTTTTTGCTGGAATTATCGAATTACTTTCTCAGCAAAAGTTTAATACACACAAAAAAATAATTTAGGTAATTTTACCAAGGTCATTTATTTTTATATAAAAAAAACTTAGTTTTGTTATCTTAAATAATTGGTAATGGTAATTTATACAATAAGTATTGCCTAAAATTTTTGTTAATACAGTGGAGGCTCGAAAAAGTTGAGTAGTTTGTTTTGGGGGTGATGAACTTTTCCGAAATCTTAACTTTTCCGTGGTATGAAAAATGCATGTGGTTATATGTGTATTTATACATTGTTTATTTATTTTTAAATTGTAAATTAGAATTATATGTACATACATATATACATATTTATTATATATATACATTAAAACACATTACGATTATTTGGTATTTGTTGCGGTGAAGTCATCAGTAACTTTATTTTGATGGAGCTTTTTATCTGAATGCCATTTTACGATATCCGATCGCAGTTCGAGAAGCTGTGAAATATGTTTGTCGGAGGACTTCGCATTGTACTCATTCCATTTGATTAGAGTATTAACCGCGCATATTGCATCATTGTATGATACGAATTCTGGAGCTTCGGTCACATTGTCATCCTCTTGATCTGTTCCTGTGTCCGTTTCATTGTCATCAAGGATATCGGCATTCCATGCAGTAATCTCTTCACTTGAGAGAATACAATCAGGTGCAAGTGTCGTTAATAACAGTTGATCCTCTTCGAGTTTACGATTATAAAAAGAATCCGATGGAAATAGCACAGATTAAGGGATATCGTCTTCGTCGTCATACTGATTACTATCCCAATTCAGCAACTTATGCCATGCTTTTTGTAAAACGCTTTGAGAGCACTCATCCCATGCTATTTTCAAGAGCAAAATTGCACTGTGAACAAAATCGAAATTTATTTAATTTTTAAATTAATTAACGAATAAAATTGTTCCTTACTTCTTTTACAAACTTTCCATGAAACCATGTGTTAAAAATTTTAGACGTCATCCATGCATTTGCAGAATAATCGTAGTCTAGCGGATTTTTAAAGTTCGAAAAGCATCTCGGCTTTGCCGCCTTCCCGATTACAAGCGGCTTAAGTTTGTGTGATCCTTCTGCATTGGCACATAACATAAAAGTTATTCTTTCTTTACGTATTTTTTTTGCCTGGTGCAGTCTTTTCACAAATGGAAACATAGCTTTTATCAGGAAGGCATCGGAAAAAGAGGCCAGACTCATCAGCGTTGTACAGTTGCTCGTTTGTGATTTCCATTTCTTGCATTTTTGCCCGCAAAGCAATAACAAATGGTGCGATTGCTGACATTTCGCTAGATAAAATTTCACCACAGACCTTAAGAATGCGTATTCCATACCGACGCTTGAATTTTGAAAACCAGCCTTGACTTGCCCTAAAGCCATCTCTAGTTTTATCTGGATAGATTTGTTCAAAAAGTCCTTAGCCTTAGCTTTTAAAATAGGACCACTTATTGGACAGTTCCTTTCGCGTTGATCTAAGAACCATTTGTATAATTGCTTCTCCAAATCGACGTATTCTGCCTTATGTAAAGTTTTTAGCTTAATTTTTTCATACGTATTTGACACTGCTGCATAAATGTTTGCTTTGTTTTTTTTTAATTTTTGAAATTGCTGATTCAGAAACATGAAAATCCTTGGCCAATCGATTAGCAAGAACGCCTTCATCTAATTTTTTTAAAATCTTGCATTTTTCGGCGACTGATAACTTTTTTTGCTTCATTGCTGCTAACATTGTTGCGATCAAACCAAAACAAATTCTACGACTATTTTTTTCACAACCAACTGATGAGAGCAAACACATTATGCAAGATTAGGTTTGTATATAAAATTCGCAAATAAATTAATTAACGGTAAATGATACACTTAGAAACAGAAAAACAAAATAAAAAAAAATTGTCTCTAAAAAGTTAAGAAGCACTTAACTTTTTAGAATCACGTGTGGTGAATGAAAGCTGCTTAACTTTTCCATATACTTAACTTTTCTATGACTTAACTTTTTCGAGCCTCCACTGTATTACTAATTGGGTTAGGTATCTTCTTCGATTTTTTTTATTATATGTATGTATGTATGTATGTATGTATGTATGTATGTATGTATGTATGTATGTATGTATGTATGTATGTATGTATGTATGTATGTATGTGTGTTTATTTTTTAATTAAAATTTTCAGATGTGAAAAAAACATAAATATAAATTTGAATTTAGAATTTTTAAATATAAAATTAAAAACTATTCAATAAAGGATAAAAGCAGAGTTCAGAGAAATTCAAATGTGCTCGAATATGAGTGAATTTTTTTCATAAATGAAAAATGTAAAATGTGTAACTTTTTTTTGCCTTTCTTTAGTCATGAACAGGGTTGTTAGATGTGACGATTTTTCGTCATTTTGACGATTTTTTTTTGTGAAAATACAGTAAAATGACGATTGACGATTTTTAAACTAAAAGTAATAGTGTTATGACGATTTTCTGGCATCAATAAAACACTTACAAGAAATATTAACAATTATATTGGGGGAACAGTTCAAAACTTAAAAATCATTTTTCGAAATACAAAAATTATTAGAAATTAAACAAAAAAAGTTCTTCCTCCATCACAACAACAGAAAAAAAAATTTTCATATTTGAATACGAAAATCGCATATTTGATTAAAAAAAATTTTTAAATTTTCTGCGATGACAATTTTTCGGTATTGATGAAAAAAATTGTAGGTATAGTTATTGAATTTTTAGTCAACAACCAAGTTTATTGAGTCAATAAAAAAAGTTGTTGCCCAAAATAATTTTTTTCAACAAAATGTTTACGTGATTTGTTAAAATAAATTGTTGAAAATTTTTAATAAATCAAACAAAATGTTTATCGAATCTTTATTTATTAATGATGATGTGCTTAATTCCCAATTTTTTTCTTTTTAAATAAATACGCTAAAGTTTATTATGGGGGGATAAGCTAGTTCCTATGTGCATTTCTCTGGTTGCTTAGGCCAGATCATCAGGAAACCTTTTTCCAAAGAAATTGGCCAAACTAATTATATTTTACAAATAAAACTAAAGCGAATGAGACTTTACAAATGGAAAAGAGTTGTAAAAATACTGTATTTACTTTAATTCAAATATTTTTTTGAATTAAATATGTAGAAATATTTAATTATTAAATATGTTTTATTGAATGCTATTTTGCAAAGTGTAAATTTGATCAATTTTTCATTGAATCAAACAAAAAGTTTATTGACCTAAAATTTAATTTTCAACAAACTGTGTTGTTAAAAATTTTCTTGAGATATTTTTTTCTGTGAACCAGGTGGTTTTCATTAGAAGCACTATTAATTAATTTTTGCCATCGATACGGCAAAAAAATATACACTAGAGCCCCGATTTGCGTCGGTCCTATTTGGTCCGCTTTTTAAAAATTGGTTAAATCCGCTTTGCGTTTTAATGATTTCGATTTGCGTCGCTACATACGATTTCATTTTTTCGCTGAAGTCATAATCATATGTGAAGGATTTTTCTATTTGCGTGTAAAAAGCCAAATTCCCATTTAATTCTGTTAGGTTAGTTATTCTAAGTACAGTTGAGAGTTAGGAAGTAAGAAGTGAGTTCTTAATAAGAAGTTGTGTAGAAAAATTAGTTTGGAACTAAAATTGGACGTCATAAATCGTTTCAAGTCGAGTAAAAAGACTGTTGATTTAGACAGAACCCTTGGCGTATCACCTTCAACAGTTTAAACGATTTGCATTAGTGATAGCGCTAAAACTTAATCATTTAAAGATAGCTCGAGTTAATAGCAAATGCAATTTTATTTTTTATTAAATAAATAAATGTTTGTTATGTTTTTATGAAAATATATTTTTTCTTATGTATTTCTTTTCAAATGATAAATATATTTGAGCCCACTTGCTGAAATAAATAGAATAAAACTTTACAATATCACTTTCTTTTTCATAAATATAATTTCTTGCTAAAAATTTATATTTTTGAACCACTCAAGGCAATAAATTGTCTCAAATTTGTAAAATTTAAACATTTGACGATTTGTTGACGATTTTGTTAACTGTTCATGACGATTTTGACGAATTTTGTTAAAACTTTTGACGATTTTTAACGAAAAAAGCCTAACAACCCTGGTCATGAAGAATGACCTAGCATTTACACATGCCACTGCCAGTTTGAAAAACTCAATACACTCAGACTTTTTTACTAAAGGCTCAGTAAGGCGAACGTTGCTGTACCCGTAATGTAACGCACCGTACTGTAAGCACGTTGGTGCACTTATAGAACGTTTAACAACGTGTCATATGTTTCCCCATACATAAACAAAAAGCAATAGTATTACATAAAACAAAACAAACAGTGATGAGAATCAAAAATGTTCAAATGGTGACCGTTGTGCAGAAAAGGTACCACGTGATTTAAATGGTATTAAAACAGTATTTTGTGTATTTTTAAAAAATGTAAGTAATTTAATATTTATATTATAGATTTACAATAAATAAATTTGTATTTTAACATATTTACATTTTTAGCATACATATATTGTAAATGTGCATACACCAAACAAGGTTTTCATACCATTTTAATACACTCACATTTTTCGCAATGGCAGCTCCAGTGCAATCCGATAAGCAATGTTACCCTGTTAAAAATTTAATTCACATTTACTGGATTGTTGTCAAATTGTTATTATTATATATTATATTATTATTATATGTTTTAACTTAATAAAGAATTATAACTGCCCGTCTACAACTGACATGATTTGCTGTTATAACTTGAAGTTATAAATGCGTTGTTATAACATTTGCATTAACAACCGTGTTATAACATGAGAAAACTTCTAACATGATGAGTCTATACCTAACACTAACATCATATTAGTGTTAAAGTTAAGCATTTCATGTCAGTTGTAGACTGCATGTTATGATTAATTTTTTAAAAACGCGCATAAATAAAAGCAAGGTTGTTAATAATAGGGCATTTATATCGTTAAAATAATGCTAATATAAATAAATGAAAAAATTTCCCCAAAAATTTGCCACTATGATTAACTCGGTAACTCTATTTTGTTTTCTGGTACTTTTTTTTTTAATTTGAGAAGTAATCAAAGTTGCTCAAGTTGACGCTTCTACGACATTTTGAAAATGAACTCGCAGTGGCATGTGTAATCACAAAAGTTAATGGCATGAGATTCGACTATTTCGAACAAATTTTCTTTGATAATATGTATACAACAATGGCATGCCACTACTTGCATGTGTAAAGGCAGGGTGAGGAAAACAAAAGTTTTAGAAACGATCCTCACCAGTAATGTTGTTGCTTGACAGTTTGCATGACCACCAGGGTTGTCAGATTTTTTTGAGCTCCATCGCCAAACCGGATGTCAGAAATCGCCAAACGTCAATTTTGTTCAGTTTTCGAAATCTTTTTTGTTTTTTTAATTAAATTTTGCATAAAAAAAAAGCTGATATAATATTGCAGTCAAAAATCGCCAAAAACTGAGACAAAATACAAAAAAGTCGCCGAAAGTAAATTTTGTTTAGTAAATGTTATTTTTTTTTTTTAACATAAAATGGAGATCATTTATTCAGTTGAAAAAACTAAAATTTCAGGCTCATCGCTTTCATTACTGGTGTTTTGACCTGCATGCGTACTATTAGATTTAACCAGTGTTTAAAAAACTGCAGTCGAAGTTGAAAAACTGCCATCTCTTCCACTTCTTCATTTGTCATTTGTCAAAAACTTTTGCTTTTACTTGTAATTCATTTAATGTAAATAGTCGCTGCCAAACCAAATCAAAAAGCGAAAATTGTTGACAAATTTTCGTTTTTTGCTCGACAGGTTTTTGTTTCGACTGCAGTTTTTTAAACCTTGGAATTAAATAGTGACTGAATATAAAATTCACTTAAAATGATAATAAAACAAAAATCATGTGAAAAAAATTAGCCAGATTTTTTTTAAACTAGTAATGATAATAAAAAAAGAGAAACTGTTCAAAAATCTATAAGTATGTACATATGTATATACTTATATATATTTAGCTGGAGAGGCCTAACTCCGCTTATGTAAATAAAAGTGCAAATTTTTTATTTGAAAATCGCTGAAATATTATGAATGGTAAAAATAGCCAAGTAAATCGCCAGTTATATCAAAAATCGCCACAAAAGTCGCCAATTGCCAAATGGAAAATCCCATCGCCAAACACGTTTCAAAATCGCCACGTTTGGCGAGAAATCGCCATATCTGACAGCCCTGATGACCACAGCTCGAAATGACTGTGTGTATTTGTTTGTGTAAAATATTTTTGGTAAGGGCAACCAGCCAAAGTGTCTGTTGGATTTTTTGAAAGAAAACATTATTGAAAAAAAATTAAAAGAACTTTCATAATTCTACATGCAAAGCAGAAAACTTTGTAAAATGTTTATGAGAAAAAATGCGATAACCGATATATTTTTAAGGAAAAAATATTAAATTTATTATTATTTTTTAAGTTGTGTGTGTTACGTTTTATAAATTTGTAATTTTCAGAAACAAAAAGACGTATCATCAACGAAAGTATAATAGTATTAAGCGAAGCAAACATTTAAAATATTAAATAATTAAATATTTGTGTTAAATTACCGGAAAAATAGGATATATGTATATACCTATATGATAATTTTTTTAATGATTTTAATACTAATTAAGCCTAGATTACACTATCTCACAAGTCTTACGTATTCCATTATACTTTGTGAGATAGAAATCTAATGAGTTTTGCCGCGACTGTCAAAAAATCTAATGTAACATGACAGTTTGCGTTCACACCATCACACAAAGTATAAACACTTACACATGAAATAAAATGCAACCCTGATCCAATGAAAAGTATTATTGTTTAGAAATTTTTCAAAAAACGATGAAGTCGTATGGGATGTCAAACTTTTTTCTTAATACTTGTCATTTTCGTGACACATTGCATTTACACTATCACACTTTGTCTTATTACTTGAGTTTTTGACATGTATTAATACAAAGTATAATAGTGTAATCTAGCCTTAAGTAGTGGTTTAAACTAGAAAATGTAACTTCATTTAATTTAGCTACGAATTGATTTTAAAAAGCCATATTTTTCATTCTAATTAAAAAGTATTTTGATCTCCTTAAAATGATTTTTTTTTACAATGAACAAATTTAGCAAAAAAAAAAATTTGACTCATATAACATAAAATGTATATATGTATATATCGGATTATTTCAAAAGAACTCCGTATCGCATTCTTACAACGCTATATACGATGCAAAAAGTAAATTTTAATTAGGTTATTTCTGAAAAATAATAAGAAGAAGGAAAGCGTAGTGTTAATAGCAGCTCTCATAATGAGTTAACATACATAAATGTTGAACAAAGTAGTACTTCTCCAAAGAAAGATATTATTACAATTTAATAATTCTAAAGGATTAACACAAAATAAAGCTAAACAGTCTATATTTCACTACTTTATAAAAAAAAAATAAAAAAGGCAATTATTCCAAAAATTAAGAATAACTGTCTTTTTGAGGATATTGATGAAGGGCCACTTGGAAGAATGCAATCCTTATAAAAACAAGTTAGAGTGCTATATTCGGCTGTGCCGAATCTTTGATACCCTCCACCGACAGTTCGAATGTTTAAGGAGTAATTCTGTATGATGTTATTATTATCTTAAATTGTGACGATTTGTTATTAATTATGGTTTTAGGCGACTAAACTGTTTTCCGGTAGTAGGGTTTATATGGGGCCTAGGGTAAATTAGGGACCGATCATCACGAAATTTCACAGCGTCATTTCTAGTCCTTTAAAACTGTCCTTTAAAACTGTGACGTATCAATTTCTGTTATGATAGCATTATTAATAATGGTTTTAGGTGTACTAAACTGTTTTCCGGGAGTAGGGTTTCTATGGGGCCTAGGGTAAATTATGTACCGATCTTCACGAAATTTCACAGTATCATTTATAGTCCTATAAAACTGTGACGAGCCAAAATTTGTTATGCTTGCATTTTTTTTACGGTTTTAGGCGTACTAAACTGTTTTCCAGTAGTAGGGTTTATATGGGGCCTAAGGTAAATTATGGACCGATCGTGTTATTTCTGGTCTTAAAAAACTGCGACGTACCAAATTTTGTTACGCTAGCGTTATTTTTTGCGGTTTTAGGCGTACTAAACTGTTTTCCGGGAGTAGTGTTTAAATGGGGCTTAGGGTAAATTATGGACCGATCTTCACGAAATTTAACAGCGTGATTTCCAGTCAAATAAAACAAATGTTTGCAAAATCTTATCTCATTCCCTGCCTTGTACCAGCATTTATGTTATTTTTTGTAACAAAATTCTCTGGTCCTACTGAACCGATTTTGCTGGATTTCAATCCCAAACTGCTTAGGATAACTACAAGCAATTTGGCACCAAGTTTGTTCATTTCTTTTGAGTTGTTCGAAAGTGAGCGTGTTTTCAACAGACGGACAGACGAACAGACAGCCGGACATGCCTAAATCGACTTAGAATTACTCAAGGACCCAGAATATATATATACTTTGTGGGGTCTGAGATGAATAATAAAAAAGTTTCACACGGAATGACAAACTTAATATACCCTCTTCACAACTAATTGTGGTGGAGGGTATAAAAAACAGATTATTTTAAAGAAACTAATAAAAATATTTCTTTTGAATAATTAGTATTGTGGTTATTTTTGTCGAACTATTTATGGGTTTTTAATCCAAATTTTAATATTTTTAATCAGGCTTATCAAATCATCAAATTTAATTTTTCATTAAATTATTATTAAAATTTGGATTAAAAATATTTCTTTTGTATTATAAACTTTTTATATTATACTGAAGAAATTTTATGATCCCATACATATTCATTATAGGGAAGTTCGACTTTATTTAAATTTATTGAAAAGGAAATACATACCTAGATATTATAACTCATAAGGATACTATCATAATAATGATGACAGTCTGATGGAAACAGAAATCTGAGGACCTGCAGATGTTTCCATTTATTCTTAGAAATTTTTAGCGTTTGGAAGTGCAATGGGGTAGGCTGCAAAATTTTAAAATTTCTAACAGTCCTATAAGGTATCAGCTTCTCCCTTATAGGACTGTTAGAAATTTTGTAAGACATACGTATGTATATGGAGACGGCTTTTATCATTTTACAGCACTTTTATTACTTTTTCTTCTGCAATAATTTTTAGTCTGATCACTAATTCCACTAACACCCTGGTAACAGTTATAAAACAAATAACCCAGTTTTGACGTTTAAAAATATTAATGTGTTCTTATAAAAAAAATTAAAAACTCTCCTATTTTTTTTCTTGAGTGTGATTATACATTATTTGTTAAAAAAATTGTCTTTTGATGAAACGTAATTTTTAATTTTGTAAATAACTTGGATATTTTTTTAGGTAGCAGTTGAAAATTTGATACAAATATGTAATGTGAATCGTAATCAACAAAACAAATCAATTTAATATTTTCTAAAATTGTTTTGCATATAAGCTAACGATATGTTTTTTTTTTTTTTTTGTGTAAACAATTCTTTGGTGCCTTTAAAAAGGGTCACTTTTTCTTTCGTTAAAAAGACGTACCTTTCAGAGAATGACAACAAGTACCCATAAGAATATTATACAGAGGTATTTACCCACGCTTTTCGTTATTGTGTATACACATATTTATAACGCAAAAAGTATGGTTATTACTTAACTTATGCACGGCAATATCTTCACGCAACCACATTCAGTAAACAAAAATACATGAATATTATGCAGATGTTATTCAATACCCATGAATGTGTTTTGGTTATCTGCCATACAAATAAAATATCCATGTTTATAAAAATACCTTCAGTATTTTTGGCACTTCTGTCGAAATTTCACAGCGTCATTTCTAGTCCTTTAAAACTGTGACGTACCAATTTCTGTTATGCTAGCATTATTAATTTTGGTTTTAGGTGTACTTAACTCTTTTCCGGGAGTAGGGTTTCTATGGGGCATAGGGTAAATTATGTACCGATCTTTACGAAATTTCACAGTATCATTTATAGTCCTATAAAACTGTGACGTACCAAATTTTGTTACGCTAGCGTTATTTTTTACGGTTTTAGGCGTACTAAACTGTTTTCCGGGAGTATTGTTTATATGGGGCTTAGGGTATATTATGGACGGATCATCACGAAATTTAACAGCGTGATTTCCAGTCAAATAAAACAAATTTTTGCAAAATCTTATCTCATTCCGTGCCTTGTTCCAGCATTTATGTTATTTTTTGTAACAAAATTCTCTGGTCCTACTGAACCGATTTTGCTGGATTTCAATCCCAAACTGCTTAGGATAACTACAAGCAATTTGGCACCAAGTTTGTTCATTTCTTTTGAGTTGTTCGAAAGTGAGCGTGTTTTCAACAGACGGACAGACGAACAGACAGCCGGACATGCCTAAATCGACTTAGAATTACTCAAGGACCCAGAATATATATACTTTGTGGGGTCTGAGATGAATAATAAAAAAGTTTCACACGGAATGACAAACTTAATATACCCTCTTCACAACTAATTGTGGTGGAGGGTATAAAAAACAGATTATTTTAAAGAAACTAATAAAAATATTTCTTTTGAATAATTAGTATTGTGGTTATTTTTGTCGAACTATTTATGGGGTTTTAATCCAAATTTTAATATTTTTAATCAGGCTTATCAAATCATCAAATTTAATTTTTCATTAAATTATTATTAAAATTTGGATTAAAAATATTTCTTTTGTATTATAAACTTTTTTTATTATACTGAAGAAATTTTATGATCCCATACATATTCATTATAGGGAAGTTCGACTTTATTTAAATTTATTGAAAAGGAAATACATACCTAGATATTATAACTCATAAGGATACTATCATAATAATGATGACAGTCTGATGGAAACAGAAATCTGAGGACCTGCAGATGTTTCCATTTATTCTTAGAAATTTTTAGCGTTTGGAAGTGCAATGGGGTAGGCTGCAAAATTTTAAAATTTCTAACAGTCCTATAAGGTATCAGCTTCTCCCTTATAGGACTGTTAGAAATTTTGTAAGACATACGTATGTATATGGAGACGGCTTTTATCATTTTACAGCACTTTTATTACTTTTTCTTCTGCAATAATTTTTAGTCTGATCACTAATTCCACTAACACCCTGGTAACAGTTATAAAACAAATAACCCAGTTTTGACGTTTAAAAATATTAATGTGTTCTTATAAAAAAAATTAAAAACTCTCCTATTTTTTTTCTTGAGTGTGATTATACATTATTTGTTAAAAAAATTGTCTTTTGATGAAACGTAATTTTTAATTTTGTAAATAACTTGGATATTTTTTTAGGTAGCAGTTGAAAATTTGATACAAATATGTAATGTGAATCGTAATCAACAAAACAAATCAATTTAATATTTTCTAAAATTGTTTTGCATATAAGCTAACGATATGTTTTTTTTTTTTTTTGTGTAAACAATTCTTTGGTGCCTTTAAAAAGGGTCACTTTTTCTTTCGTTAAAAAGACGTACCTTTCAGAGAATGACAACAAGTACCCATAAGAATATTATACAGAGGTATTTACCCACGCTTTTCGTTATTGTGTATACACATATTTATAACGCAAAAAGTATGGTTATTACTTAACTTATGCACGGCAATATCTTCACGCAACCACATTCAGTAAACAAAAATACATGAATATTATGCAGATGTTATTCAATACCCATGAATGTGTTTTGGTTATCTGCCATACAAATAAAATATCCATGTTTATAAAAATACCTTCAGTATTTTTGGCACTTCTGTGTAAAAATGAAAAAAAAAACAAGTTAAAGTGCTATATTCAGCTGTGCCGAATCTTTGATACCCTCCACCGACAGTTCGAATGTTTAAGGAGTAATTCTGTATGATGTTATTATTATCTTAAACTGTGACGATTTATTATTAATTGTGGTTTTGGGCGACTAAACTGTTTTCCGGTAGTAGGGTTTATATGGGGCCTAGGGTAAATTATGGACCGATCATCACGAAATTTCACAGCGTCATTTCTAGTCCTTTAAAACTGTGACGTACCAATTTCTGTTATGCTAGCATTATTAATTTTGGTTTTAGGTGTACTTAACTCTTTTCCGGGAGTAGGGTTTCTATGGGGCATAGGGTAAATTATGTACCGATCTTTACGAAATTTCACAGTATCATTTATAGTCCTATAAAACTGTGACGTACCAAATTTTGTTACGCTAGCGTTATTTTTTACGGTTTTAGGCGTACTAAACTGTTTTCCGGGAGTATTGTTTATATGGGGCTTAGGGTATATTATGGACGGATCATCACGAAATTTAACAGCGTGATTTCCAGTCAAATAAAACAAATTTTTGCAAAATCTTATCTCATTCCGTGCCTTGTTCCAGCATTTATGTTATTTTTTGTAACAAAAGTATCAATTTTTTTAGGTGGTGGTTCCACATTTTGATTCATAGCTCTGGTCCTACTGAACCGATTTTGCTGGATTTCAATCCCAAACTGCTTAGGACAACTACAAGCAATTTGGCACCAAGATTGCTCATTTCTTTTGAGTTGTTCGAAAGTGAGCGTGTTTTCAACAGACGGACAGACAGACGGACATGGCTAAATCGACTTAGAATTACTCAAGGACCCAGAATATATATACTTTATGGGGTCTGAGATGAATAATAAAAAAGTTTCACACGGAATGACAAACTTAATATACCCTCTTCACAACTCATTGTGGTGGAGGGTATAAAAAATTTACCAAAAATGTGCTTTGCAGGTATGGGACTATGTACATATTATTTATGACATTTAAAATAAATTTGTCCGTAACATCAGCAGTACTTATGTAAAACTACACATAAGCTATACATTTTTATAAAAAATAGGACCACGAGGGGCGGGAAGCAGCAATTTCTGCTCTCCGAAGCTATCTGACAGATTTTAATGAAATTTAAAACATAGATTCATATTTATATAGACACTTGAGCTATGTATTTATTTAAAAAATAGGATAACGAGGGGAGATAGGGAGCAATTTATTTCTCTCCAAAACTATCCAACAGATCTTAATGAAATTTAAAACATAGATAGACCCATATTTACATAGACACATAAGCTATGTATTTTTTAAAAAATATGACTAAAAGGGTTATAGGGGGCAATTTCTACCTCTCCGAAACTATTTAATAGATTTCAATAAAATTTAAAAAAATATAAAGGGGTTTATTTATTTGGACACATTAGCTATGTATTTTTTTCAAACTATGAACGCGAGGGGCAAATTACATGTACGTTTTTGATCGAATATTCACCCTTATTGTGTTTGGCGTATTTAAAATACGCCTACGACTATTTGGTAATAGATTAAAGAGAACGTGAATTTGTTTTCTTTAATCTATTACCAAACAGTCGTAGGCGTATTTTAAATACGCCAAACACAATAACAATAATTAAAAAAAACTTTGTTAAACAGCAATTGTAACACACATGCACAGCAACATGTGACATGAAAAGTTGACAAGTCAGATGTACAAAAAATGTATGTAGTGAGTGGTTGTTTCACTCTTTCTTATTAGCACAAAATACAAATCAATACTTACATGCATACATAAAAAACAATATCTTCCATCTCGTGTCGTCTACGTTATGTTGGAATGTGTAGCAAGTTTAGTTATTAATTTACTCACTTCGCGTTATTAGGAACAACAAATTGAGACCTTAGGTCAACAAGGATCTATATGCACCTAAACAACATGCGACTGGAAAACTTAATATCGGTAAAAAGGCCTTCTTTAAGGCCTCGTTACTACTTCATTTTCCCGCTGTTAATGGTCGGGCAAATCGCGTTTTTTTCATTATGAGGAATTTGAATGTCAATTTTTTTTAATTTTTCATATCTGACAAATTCACATATGCATTTTTTTGTTTGCTCATTTTTTATGAATGAGGAAATTCAAAATATTTTTTTTCCTCACCCTCATGAATGTAAAAAAACAGTAAAATTTTAAATTTTTCACGCTCGCTCATGACTGAAAAATGAGCGAACGTTTCGGTACTCTGGATAAAAGTACAACGTATGTAAGTGAGTATTATTAACATAAGATAAGGAACTCCGCTGAACTTTTTAAAAATAAGACAGAATATATATTAACAATAAAACCAATAATTATTTATTACTTTTATTGAAGATGATTAATTTGGACGACACAATGCTGGATCCATATGGATTTTTAAGACAAAATTAGTTTAAATCCTTATTAATTTAATCCTAATTGTTCGCATCTCAAGCTATAATAAGTATTTCGCAAAAATTCTTTGCAAAGGAATTCATAAAATGGTACACATTATGAATTGACAAATAAAATATAATTAAATTAACAAATGTAGTTAATTTTATTTTAATTAAAAAAAAAGTAGTAAATTTACCTAAAACCTATGTTTTTGTACGACATTTAACTAAGATAACTTTTCTAAAATATAAATTTAAACTAACTTTGCTATCATTGGTAAATTATCCAAGTTTCTTAGTAATTTTAACAAAATATTTAGATACTTTTTCGAACATGGAAATTACCTAAGTTAAACGTTTTATTACCTTAGAAACTTATGGCGATTTCTTTTCTGAGAAAAAATATGTTACAGTATAAACATGTAACATTTTCTAATGTTATCTATAATCACTCGAAGTGTTTCATGTTGTGCAATTTCAATAGAACACAATTAGTGCTTTTATTTACAACTATTACACTTTCATCTTTAATATACTTCATTAGGGATTTTTAAAGTAATTTAAGCGGTTTCTGCACGCTATTACGGGTTGGAAACAAATATTAACATCACTAATGGCTTATAAAAATTAAAACGATTATAATATAAATAGACGTTTTTTGATTTTAATTTGTAAATATTTTTATATTTTGTTTTAAAACAAATTTTTTACAAAATTATGAGCGGTATGAATTATGACAAACAAAATAAAACATTTGTTGTACAAACAAAGTAGTAAGTAGTACTTAAGGCTAGATTACACTATTATACTTTGTATTAACACATGTCAAAAACTCAAGTAATATTACAAAGTGTGATAGTGTGAATGCAATGTGTCACGAAAATGACAAGTATTAAGAAAAAAGTTTGACATCCCATACGACTTCATCGTTTTTTGAAAAATTTCAAAACAATAATACTTTTCATTGGATCAGGGTTGCATTTTATTTCATGTGTGAGTGTTTATACTTTGTGAGATGGTGTGAACACGAACTGTCATGTTACATTAGATTTTTTGACAGTCGCAACAAAACTCATTAGATTTCTATCTCACAAAGTATTATGGAATACGTAAGGCTTGTGAGATAGTGTAATCTAGGCTTTACTAAGTACCAAAGTTGTAAAGTTAAAGTAAGGGTAAAATATGCAACATATTTTGCATGTTTTTCATCAACATATTCACAAAAGAACTTGAAAATTTTTCCCACAGTTGTATTTTTTGTACAAACGAACACAAAAATGTAGAACATATAACATTAATGCGCTTAGTTAATTTTATACCATATTTTTAGGTAATTTTACCTATGATTTTTTTGTGTGTGTAGTTTCTTTTGAGCTTTAGTTTTCTGACGTTGGGGTGATACATTAGAGTGGTGCGAACAGAGATCTGATGGATGAATTCTAGAACGAGATACTTGAGGTCAATGGCCCCTAAGGGCAAAACATTGGTCTTCTTGAGACAAAAACATTGATACATCATACTTGCAAAAAAACTATATAAGAGGGTGTGCGGGGAAACTTTTTTGATATCGGCGATACCGATACAAATATTAAATTTGAGTTCCAGGTGAAATTGACAAAACTCAAGTAGAATAATTTTTTTATTATACAAAATTATAGTGTAGGATATTATTAATATTTAAAATTGATATTAATATGATTTAAAAAACAACGAATTTGATTTTGAAAAGAGCAGTATAAGAGTTTATAAATATTTAAAATGGAAATTAATAAGATTTTTGTTTAATATACATACAAGGTAATCTCTTTTGCGGAGATCGCAAATCTGTTCGAACCAGACCTACGGTGGAAACAGTCTCTCAGATGCGACAGAACTCATTTGATAACTGAAGTATTTCTGCACCAAGCGTATCACAGCTAAGAATGGACAGAAGATCATCCTCCTCCGATTTTATTATAATTGAAGCCGATTGTCTTTAAACCATCAAATTTTTCATTCAGAACTAATGCTTAGTAAGTCGCCAATTTTTGGGCCTCTCAACTTGTCTTTATCTCAGTTTTTAGGTTTATTATATTTTCCTAAATTTTCGAAGCTATTACCTAGCGGAATAACGTCAGACAATGTAGCAGCAAATTTAGCAGTGCGGAATATTTCACTACTATGGTGCAAAGAAAATAGGATAAAGCTGGAGGACCACACTACGCGTTCGATTCATTGATGCGTTTAAAGCATCTGTCAAAAAAGTAGAATCAGTAAGGGTATTTTTTTTTTACCCTTGCAACTGCAAAAAAGCATAGTTGCACTTATTTGACGTGAGCAATCCATTTTGTTTGCACCTTCAATTTACAGCTTTTCCGAAACAATTTTACAAAACAGAAGCTAGCTTTCCCTCAACAATTAATTTCAGTGTATTTATCAAATATGAAAAATTGGGAATTTAGCACGTCATACGGAAATCGTATTAACAAAACGCACCTTCCATTTGACAATATTAATGCATGCAATGACTTACCTCATTGCTTTCCAAAGGAAGGCTAAGGTAAAATGTAAAAAGAAAATACAATATAATAGTCTGGTAGTGTATAAAGTCATTTCTGAAAAATTGAAGGAATAGAACTATTACAAAAAAGCTTTATAAAATACATAACTGAAATTTAGCTCATAGAATAAATTCGAAAAAATAAAAAATGTTGAATATAATATAAAGTAACCTTCGGAAGGAAATAATTCCCAGTTTCTAAATACATTCAATTTATAAAGTATCACTATCCAGTGTGACACAAAGAATGCTGACGAAAGCCGTTGCGGGCCAGAAAATGCATTACATTCTGCTGGTGTCTAATAATTGTAAATTTTTCTATACATACAATATACCTCATTGCTTTCCAAAGGAAGTCTAAGGTAAAATGTAAAAAGAAAATACAATATAATAGTAGTTTAAAGTCATTTCTGAAAAATTGAAGGAATAGAACTATTACAAAAAAGCTTTATAAAATACATAACTGAAATTAAGCTCATAGAATAAATTCGAAAAATGAAAAAATGTTGAATATAATATAAAGTAACCTTCGGAAGGAAATAATTCCCAGTTTCTATCAAAATGTATTAACAAAGTGACCTTAGTACTACAACAATGAAACAATAAAAAAAAACAACAGGCATTTTGTTGCTAGAATTGAGACGGCAAGTGTCAAAATGCCTTATAAAAAAAGTAAATAAACAAAAAAAAAAAAAATGACGACAAACGTCACACACGAAGAAAATCACTGCAAACAGCTGCGCTTGTGAGGTCACTTTATTAGTACATTCTGAGTTTCTATATGCTTTTTTTAGATAATTATTAAAAAAAAGTCTTTAAAAGAGATTTACAAACAAAAGTTATATATAATTAATTTAAATATAAATTTGTTATTGATTAGTAAAATTTTTAAAAATTGTGATTTTTTTCTTATTTTATGATTAACTTTATATTAATAAATAAAAAATATCATAAAAAACAACGTACGATTTCAAACAATTTGTTAATTTATTCAATTAAAAAATTATTACCATAAAATCTATATTTTATTGAGTAACCTCAGTTGATTCAAACTACATAAAAAAATAACAATTATTGTAACTGAATAGAGCAAACTTGTAATTTATTTATTTGTAAGCTTCTACAGTACTTTTCGCTTTTAGTCCATTCCGCTTAAAGGCCAAAAACGGATTAAATCCAAAACTGCCATATTCACTTGCACATATTTTCGAATTTCATACAAATTATTTGTTCTAAGGTCCATTTCGCTTGTAGTCCATTTTCGTTTAAAACCCAAATTTTCTTAGCACGCATTTATAATTCTTTATGCAAAAATGGTCGCTTATAGTCCACTCTGTTTTTAATATTTTTTAATCAACAGGCAACATGTTTTTATTTACCTTTCTCGCAACTATTATTTTTAACAATTTATTTCAATTAAATCAATATTTGGTTATGTGTTAAATAAACTTTTCTTTTGTTTAAAAATAATGGTTTTATTGAAGAAAATAATATTTATATAGTCCAAAATGTGAAATATAATAGATTTCACTTATTATTATATTATAAAAAAATCGGTTATAGTCCAAATTCGCTTATAGTCCACAAAAGTTGTGCCACTAGAGTATTGGACTATAAGCGAAAAGTACTGTATTAAAATTTTTATAAAATGAATAATTGAAATTTGAATTTGAAATTAATCAACAAAATCAATTTATTAAGTAAACCATAAAAATCTTATTTTAACCAAAACGCATTTTTATACCCTTCACCTCAGGTGGAAAAGGGTATATACATATAAGTTTGTCATTCCGTTTGTAATTTCTGCAATATTGATCTAAGACCCTATAAAGTATATATATATTCTGGGTCCTTATCAGGAGAGAACTTGATTTAACCATGTCCGTTTGTCCGTCTGTCCGTTGAAATGGATTTTTCCGAAGACCCCATACATTATGGGGGCCAGGTTATTATACATTTATGTCACATATGGAATTGTTTGCTATTGAAATTCAGAAAGATCGGTCCACAAATGGCTTAGATATGAGCAAAAAACCACGACTACCTCTAATTTTTTTCCAAAAATTCCTACACACATTTAGGTTATCAATACACAGCATCCCACAAAATGTGGGTGGGATCGGAGAAGTAAGCGTGGTATCTCCCGTACAAAAAATATCAAAAATTGTATAATAACCTGATCTTTTGGACTGTCATATGACCTATGGATATCCCTGGCATATCAAAAGATCGGAAATCTTTAGTAAAAAATATTTTCTGAAAAACTCGGAAAAATCGTTTCAGATACGAAAAAGTTATGGCCAAAATAATAATTTTTTTTTTAAATACCCACTTTCGGGAACCATAGATCTTCCCGAGTCCAAGATTTATAGACCAGCTAACTGGCAAATTTCTTCTTAAACACGTCGGTATATAAATCTGTCAAATCGGTTAAAAAATGGCTGAGTTATAATCAAAATACTGAAATCCCAAAACTTACTCTTTTTATACCCTTCACCTCAGGTGGAAAAGGGTATATATAAGTTTGTCATTCCGTTAGTAATTTCTGCAATATTGATCTAAGACCCTATAAAGTATATATATTCTGGGTCCTTATGAGGAGAGAACTTGCTTTAACCATGTCCGTCTGTCCGTTGAAATGGATTTTCCGAAGACCCCATTATTGATTGGGGCCAGGTTATTATACATTTATGTCACATATGGTCCGGAATTGTTTGCTGTTGAAATTCAGAAAGATCGGTCCACAAATGGCTGAGATATGAGCAAAAAACCACGACTACCTCTAATTTTTTCCAAAAATTCCTTGTTGTTGTGGTATTTTTATTACTTTTTTCTGTATATCTTGAGAACGGCAAAAGCCAAAGCTTTCAAATTAGGTACACACATTTAGGTTATCAATACACAGCATCCCACAAAATATGGACGGGATCAGAGAAGTGGGCGTGGTATCTCCCGTACAAAAAATATCAAAAATTGTATAAAACCCTTATTTTGTGGACTTTTATATATCCTATGGATATCCCTGGCATATCAAAAGATAGGAAATCTTTAGCAAAAAATATTTTCTGAAAAACTCGGAAAAATCGGTTCAGATACGAAAAAGTTATGGCCAAAATAATAATTTTTTTTTTTAAATACCCACTTTCGGGAACCATAGATCTTCGCGAGTCCAAGATTTATAACCCAACTAACTGGCAAATTTCTTCTTAAGCACGTCGGTATATAAATCTGTCAAATCGGTTAAAAAATGGTTGAGTTATAATCAAAACACTGAAATCCCAAAAATTACTCTTTTTATACCCTTCACCTCAGGTGGAAAAGGGTATAAGTATATAAGTTTGTCATTCCGTTTGTAATTTCTACAATATTGATCTAAGACCCTATAAAGAATATATATTCTGGGTCCTTATGAGGAGAGAACTTGATTTATATTATATTCTCCTGTGCAAAACTTTGATACCCTTAACCTATAGTTAGAATATGTATTTCCGGAGTGGGCTTAGTATAGGACTTATAGTTAAATATGGGCCGATCTTTGACAAAGTGATTTTTGTCTTAATACAATATAACTGACCAAATTTTATTATAATAGCGTTGTTCGCTATGGTTTTACGCGTACGAAAGTTTTTTTTCCGACAGTGGACTTTATATGGGGCTTATGGTAAGTAATGGACCGATCTGCACGAAAGTTGACAGTGTGATATAAAACTGTAACAGACCAAAATTTATTGCCGTATCATTATTCGTTACAGTCTTAGGCGTAATAGTGTTATTCGAGAGTGGGTTTTATATGGGCCCTTTGGTAAATTATGGACCGATCTTCACGAACGAATTTTTTGCCAAATCTTATATCAATATGTATGTTTATTCCGCCACTATTTATGCTAGTTTTTGTAAAAAAATTATCCATTTTTAGGGTGGTTGTTCCACATTTTGATTTATAACTGTTTTTCTACTAAACCGATATTGCTGTATTTCAATCCAAAACTGCTTTTTCTTTTTTTCCTTGTTAATTCATTAGATTTTAGTTTAAAAAAGTTATTATGATTATTGGGGTATAAGACTCAATAATACCTCAAAATGTAAATACGCTTGAAACCATGACTGTTTAACATCTACCAATTTAAATCGGAGATCAGGCTTTCTATTGTCAAACGTCTTTTTTCACTTCACTTCACTATCATTTAAATTCTTATATTTCTACAACAAAAAACGGAACAAACCAAAAAAACGATACCGATAATATCATATTTTATGATTCGACAACGGACTTTGGCAGGATAATAACACTATGCAATAAATTGACACCTTTTTTTGAGACAAGCTGGGCACCTGGCGTTTTAGCCTAATTCGGGTACGCTGAATCCAGTGGTGCACAACGTTGTTTAGATTGGCTCTGGGGTCTGATTCTGGCAATCGTGATCTAGTAGTTTCTTAATTCGAAAGCAATTTAATATCTTATTATTTCAGTCAATACTGATCGAATCTGAATAATTTTTTCAGTGTTGTAAAGCATTAATTTGAGTTTCACAATACTGAAAAAATAATTTCGATTCGTTCAGTATCGATTGAAAGAATTAGAAATAAAAATGCTTTCGAATCAAGAAAGTACTCGATTAGGACTGACAGAATTAGGCCCCAGAGCCAATCTCAAAAACGTTGTGCACCACTGGATTCATATACCGTTATTCCGAAAATGAAGACGGTTGCACAACATATATACGCGTAACTCAAAAAACCGAAATTCCGCAATAAAACTTTTTTAATATTAGCAGTTGAAAAATAAAGTGGGGTTGGTCATACATTAGACCCATCTAGGAGCATCCTAGGCACTGCAGCAGCCTTATTTAATGGCGTTTTCTTTTCTGAGTAAAATTTTGCATTTAGTCTGCCTTTTACATTTTTTTTATGTTCTTTGCTAAAAAACATGTGTTATTTTAAAATTTTAACGCGTTCTTTTTTGATGACGTTCCCTTTAAAATTAACAAAAATGCTACATGTTCAACACTCATTTCAATTAAAGGGGCATGATTGCAGCACTAGATCAAGGTGAATTCAGTACAAGGTGGTGGCAAGTTTGGAGCCGTAAACACTAAAGCGGCTAATACACTTGCAATAAAATGTGTATGTGATATTCGATGATGGCACAATATATTGGTCACAATCAAAAGACTTTTGATTTTTATGACACAGCGAAAAGAATGTGAAATGTGTTGGCAACATTGTACAATGCTGTTTATGTTATTCCTATAGGCTATGTTCACCTTTTTATTGAATGAATGAAAACATTATGGGACTTATTGCATTATATAGGACAAAATGGAAATAATATGGCGACTATCATTTACAATAATATTGCAAGTATATTGGCCGCTTAACAATGCAATACAAAAAACATCTGTTGTTTCTGTTGGCTTTGGATTGTTGTAGTCTTGCCACCACCTGGAATTGAATTTACCTTGCGCTAATTGTACTTTATTGTTTAATGGCGAAATTTGTGTTCTATTGTAGACGTAAAATATGAAACACTTCTTAAAAATGAGGGGAGCATTTGAAAATGTTGCTTAGTCACATGTAATACTTATGCAACACTTTTTTTTAGAAAAGAAAACGCCATAAGAGTTTTAACCATACATATACATAGTGCTGGTTCACACACGTCAAGTTTGACTCGTCAAGTCTTGATCTTTTAGGAGAGAAGGGAAAAGAGAAGGCCATTTCTTTTCCCCTCTCTCCTAAAAACTCAAGGCTTGACGAGTCAAACTTGACGTGTGTGAACCAGCACATATATATGGCGGTTTAATAAAATTCTTAAATTTGGCCCCTGCAGTGCCTAGGATGCTCCTTGATGGGTCAAATGTATGACCAACCCCACTTTATGTTTCTTTTAAATCATTTATTTCTAACATACCTACTAGTTTTAATTCATTTAATCGACCTTTTACTTTAATCGGTTAATCGCTCGATTAATTAACCGAGGTTTTGGTTTAATCGGTTAGTAATCGGATAATTTTGTTTTTGATCGGTTAACCGATTAATCAAGTTTTGTTTATAAATTAATTAATTTCATTATATAAAAATGAATTAATTGTTTATTATTTGGAGTTTATTAGTAAAAAAAAATAACATACCAAACATAACAATTCTTGAACTAAAAGGAGCAAACAAAAAAAAAAACAATTCATAAATATGTTATATGCATTTTTTTCAATTTAAACACAAGGTGTGCTATCAAGTCATATCGTCATTATATCCTTAATAATATTGTTACGTTACTGCCTTTCCATACCGTTTTGGTTTATTTCCTTTATAATAAACCGTTTCGAGTTCTTTATTGCACTAAAATAAAACAAAATCACAACACTTTAAACACTGTTTATAATTTACACAACTTTATTTAGTACTTAGTCACTTTAACAACCGTAATTTATAGCTTTTATTCACAACAAGCGTAAAAGTAGGCGTGGTAAATTTTTCTATCGATGAAAACTTAAAATGGATTAATACGAAGATTTGAAAGAAAAATTAGTCAACTCGATGGAGCCGTTTTCTGATTTTAGGTAAATCGAAAAAAGTGGGCGTAAAAGTGGGCGGGGCAAAAGTATCCTATGTCCGTCTCCTGGCTCTAAGCTACCTCCCTACCAATTTTCAGCCAAATCTGTTCTGCCGTTCTTGAGTTATAAGTGGTGTAACTAACACGACTTTCTTTTATATATATAGATTAATTTTATTAATTTTTTTTTTATACCCTCCACCACAATTAGTTGTAAAGAGGGTATATTAAGTTTGTCATTCCGTGTGAAACTTTTTTATTATTCATCTCAGACCCCATAAAGTATATATATTCTGGGTCCTTGAGTCGATTTAGCCATGTCCGGCTGTCTGTTCGTCTGTCCGTCTGTTGAAAACACGCTCACTTTCGAACAACTCAAAAGAAATGAACAAACTTGGTCCCAAATTGCTTGTAGTTATCCTTAGCAGTTTGGAATTGAAATCCAGCAAAATCAAGTCATTAGGACCAGAGCTATGGATCAAATTGTGGAACCACCACCTAAAAAAATTGATAATTTTGTTACAAAAAATAACATAAATGATGGAACAAGGCACGAAATGAGATAAGATTTTGCAAAAATTTCTTTTATTTGACTGGAAATCACGCTGTTAAATTTCGTGACCATCGGTCCATAATTTACCTTAGGCCCCATATAAACCCTGCTACTGGAAAACAGTTTAGTACGCATAAAACCGTAAAAAATAATGCAATTATAACAGAAATTGGTACGTCACATTTTTAAAGGACTAGAAATGACGTTGTGAAATTTCGTGATGATCGGTCCATAATTTACCCTAGGCCCCATATAAACCCTACTACCGGAAAACAGTTCAGTCGCCTAAAACCATAATTAATAACAAATCGTCACAGTTTAAGATAATAATAACATCATACAGATATTACTCCTTAAGCATTCAAACTGTCGGTGGAGGGTATCAAAGATTCGGCACAGCCGAATATAGCACTCTAACTTGTTTTTTTTTTTTTTTTTTGTTAAAGTTAAATTAATATTTTTATATTAAAAGACCTCAAGCTTAAACAAATTAATATACATTTTAATAATCAAGTCGAATAAGAAAGAATTTATATCAATAAAAATAACTTTTGGAAGATAGCGCCAGTTTTTACACTGCACCTTCTTCCTTGATTTTTTTTTCAAATTAAGAGTTAACATAAATACGTTTTCCCATGCCTTTAACATAAGCTCAACAATAAGAAATGTTGCTTTGTTATTCTGCCGACGTTATTGCCAACTGGCTGAGATATTTATCTTTAGTGTAGACCTAGGGTAACATTAACACTTACATGATGTAAGTGTTAAGTATAGACTCATCATGTTAGAGGTTTTATCATGTTATAACACGGTTGTTAATGCAAATGTTTTAACAACACTTTTATAACATCATTTTATAACAGCAAAACATGTCAGCTGTAGACGGGGAGTTTCAGTACAAAAAATAATTTGTTAATAGTACAATATTAGGTCCGTTTGAGTACTTTTACAGTAAAATGCAGTAAATGAGTAAACTGAAAAATTTGCTCTCACAAAAAGCTGTTGTCCAATAAAGTACGCGAACGCAAAATTTGTAAAAATTCGTAAAATAAAGGCAACAGCTGATGGCAAATAATTGAAGTGTTGAAAAATATTGACGCTTTTGACTCGTTTGATCGTTACTCGATTAAATACTTTTTATAACACGAACATTTTTAAAAAATAAAAACAAATTATTTTATGCAATCTTTCGTATTTGTTTGTTTTTATTTTATTTGATTTTACTTATTTGTAGTGGGTTAAATAATTTAAAAGAACATGAATAATTTTTTTGCTATTGAATACTTCACAATTTTACAACTCTAAAAAATTTGCATAACAAAAAAATTTCAAAAGTTTGTATTTAGCCAAATAAATGCTTCACAAACAAGTTTAATTAATTAAGACTTATTCACTTTCTGTTTTGGCTTAAATTTTATTTCAACTTTTCTTTTATTTAACAATTTTTCACAATTTGTATGCTTTTTCTTTGTTACTTTTGTTTGTTTACCTTTTGAAACATATGTTTTTTTACTGTAAAAATTTCTACAGTAACGCAATTTGTTTAAGGTTTGTTTTAAAATTTAAATAAAATAAATTTTTTTTATTTTTACTTATTTTATTTTAAAAAATTAATTTAGTTATTATATTTTAAATAATGTTTGATAAATTACTTGAGGCTTTGGTTACAAAAAAATAGAAAGTAATACATTTAATGTAATAATAATAAAAATATTAATAATAATAAAAAACTTAATACAAAATAATAAAAGTAAATGTTAATTCATAAATTTGCACATTTAAAGGTTGAATTTCTGGAACAAGGGTAAATAGAACAAAAACTTTTATGGATACGAAGTTAAACTGTCAAAATGTTTGATTTCTAAAAGAAATTTAATTTTCTAACCATAAGTACCATTAAATTGCTAACTACTTACATATATTCTTGAACGGAGTTATATAAGATTTGCGTAGTCGGGTTGACAGAAGTATTTTCTGCATTATAAAATTTCAAGCGAATGAAATCCCACATTTGAACGCAAGAATTTAATATGGAATAAATGGTATGCCTTGAAGCAGATTTCAATAGCTTTTATTATACCAAAAACTTTGTGTTTAATATTATCAAAATCAATAAAAAAATTGTCTGCACTATGTACATATGTCTGCTATGGCAGTTACAAAACGGCGAATCGGACCTTTGAATTTTGATTTTGTATCCAACTGTTCCTTATAGGCTTCGTCTGTGCAAATGAAATAAATGCTTGGTTTGTCCCCATAAGGTATTTTGTATCTAGAAAAATTAATTAAAAAATTATTAGTTAATCTAAAATATTAAAAAAATAAATATTTACGTACTGGAGTCGCAACATTTGTTTTCTTTACAAAAATCCAAAGCTTATGCTCTTCATCATTTTTAAATTTAGATTCAAAATCAAAAAACACCAGATTTAATAATATTAAAGGCTGAGTTAGGCGAACGTTGCTGTACCGTATCTGTACTGTATCCATCAGCTGTTCGCTATTTGTTATATGAAAACCAATACAAAAGCTTTCCGAAATGCAATGTACCGTAGTTGCAACGTACCAATCTGTATAAAATAGAATTTCATGCCGTTGTTACGTGACATTTGTAAGACAATGACGGGCGGCTTGTATGTTACATTGAATGCGGGTAATTTTGCTCCTTTTTTTGGTACTTTTTTCAGTATACATATCTATGGAATTGCGACAAAAGAACTTACAATACAACATATTTCCAAATATACAATTATAAATGTTTAAAATAAACAAATGCATATACACATACAATGGAAATGTGAAACATATAAAAGACTGTAAATGGTATCAAAACCTTGTTTGGTGTATGCACATTTACAATAAATGTATGCTAAAAATTGATATATGCTAAAATACAAATTTATTTATTGTAAATCTATAATATAAATATTAAATTATTAACATTTTTTACATACAAAAAATCATATATATTATTTCTAAAGCACTTTTTTTTGTCGGTTACAAATATCTCCCATACCACCGCATCAAATTTAATGAATGATATCTCATTTTAAAGCTTATTTCTAACACTAATGACGAAAAATAATTTGAAATTGAAAAATTAATATTTTCGTTGATAAAAATTATATTTTAAAATGTATTGAAATAACTAAAATTTCTATTAATTATTTTCATTTCATTTTACAAAAATGACAACTAACGGTGCGAAATATTCGCACGGGTCATCTAGTTCTGTTTTAATACCATTTAAATCATGTGGTACCTTTTCTGCACAGCGGTCACCATTTGAACATTATCGATTCCCATCACTGTGTGTTTTGTTTTATGTATACTATTGCCTTTTGTTTATGTATGGGAAAACATGTGACACGTTTTTAAACGTTCTTTAAGTGCACCAACGTGCTTACAGTACGTTGCGGTACATTACGGGTACAGCAACGTTCGCCTAACTGAGCCTTAAATTGTTGTTATCGTTTCTTAACACGTGTTTTACTTATTATTTTACAAAAGGTTAGAGAAAATTTTTAACAACAAAAAACTTTGTAAAATTTACTAAAAATTTGTTGATTGCAGTTATTCTACGTTACAAATTTTGTATTGAAACTTAATTCTTTTGCGCAATCGAAACACAAAAACTTTGTAATATGTACATTAGGGTGGCCGTTATTTTCTTTTTTTTGATTTCTTATATTCTCTCCCCCCAAATCGGTTCAGTTTTATATAAAAAAATTTCGTAGCGATAAGTTGTGTTTAAGGGGGGGCGTCCGACCCTCAAAGTTTGCCTTCAAGTCATTTATTCAAATGTAATTTGTTTTTATATGACTATGTCTTAAAAACAACATTTTACAAGAATATGATATATGACAATATTTTAGCTCTTCTAGTCGACAACATTGGCTTTGAAGAAAGTTTTTTGCTAAAATTTATATTTTAGAAAATAATTAAGAAAATAACAACAAAATACCAAACATTTTGTATACGTTTTATATATATAAAAGGGGGATTAATGTCAAGTAACCCAATTTTGAAATCGATGTCTTTCGATTTGGATGAAATTTACACCAAGGTTAGTCCTATTATATAGTAGTTTAGACACAAATTTTCAACAAGATCGGTCAAAAAGTTTCTGAGTTAGAGGGGGTTAAAGTCTTAAATTTTGGCCATACAGGTGCTCTTTCTTATCCATGTTATTTGGTTAATTTTTAAAAAAAATTTTTTTTTTTTTTAAATTTTTAAATTTTTTTTTTAAACTTAATACTTGGTTAAAAAAAAAGTTTTAGATTTAAACAAATTATTTAAAAAAGGTTTTAAAAAAACAAAAAATTTTTTTTAAAAAAGATTGATAAAATAGCTATCTAAGCTACTTGGGACAAATTTTGCTAACACCAATAGGTAATAAATGACATGGATGAGAAAGAACACCTATGTATATGGCAAACTTTGACCCCCTCTTACTCTAAAACTTTTTGACCGATCTTGTTGAAAATTTGTGTCTAAACTACTATCCAATAGGACTAACGTTGGTGCAAATTTCATCCAAATCGGAAGACATCGATTTAAAAATTGGGTCACTTGACATTAAATTCCCCTTTTATTAATATAAAACGTATATAAAATGTTTGGTTTTTTGTTGTTATTGTCTTAATTATTTTCTAAAATATTAATTTTAGCAAAAAACTCCTTTCGAGACTAATGTTTTTGACTAGAAGAGCTAAAATATCGCCGTATATCATATTCTTGTAAAATTTTGTTTTTAAGAGATAGCCATATGAAAACAAATTACATTTGAATAAATGACTTGAATGCAAACTTTGAGGGCCCCCCCTTAAACACAACTTATCGCTACGAAATTTTTTTATATTTTTTTTTTACATAAAACTGAACCAATTTGGGGGAAGAGAATATAAGAAATCAAAAAAAAAAAGTTCTCCATACAACTAACGGCCACGCTAATGTACATACATATATACAGAGTTGCCAATTTAGCGCCTTTGGCGCTAAATTTAGCGCTTTTTAACTGTCGAAAAGGCGCTTATTTTTTCCTTAGCGCTTTTTTTAAAAAGAGCGCTAAATTAGCGCTTTAATTGATACCCAACATTTTTGTACTTTTATTTACATACATTAAAATCAAGACACATTAAAACAAAATTTGTTTCCGTTTTGTTAATACTTTACTCTGAAAAGCATTCTATACAAGGAAAGAAGTTTATTTTCTAAAGAAATCCATTTCGTTTCTTAAAACAAGAAAATCCAAAAATAAATAACTGATTTTTTTTTAACTTGTTTTGTTCGTATTAAGTAAAAGTTTCTTAAAAAAAGAAACTAGCACGATTTTCAAAAAAAGCTGAGACACGTATTTAATTAAATCGACTTAAGATTAAAATATGTTAATTTGGCACTTTTATTACAAACAACCAAGAACAAAAAATTCAAAAACCGTTTTTTTTACAGAAAATCCTTAAAAAAAAGGACATGGATGATCGTCCTTGGACAAATTGTATACACAGTATAAGTTGGTAAGGAAACAGATTCTTTAATTAACAAAACATGCAAAAATAGACCCTTTTTCAAACTGGTCCAGCTCACGAGAGGTCAAAGCTGGAGTCGAAATATTCAAAATGTCATCTTAAAAAAGTCCAAGGTTAATTTTTAGGAGGGTACATAGAGCACGAATTTTGCTTCCATACAACTTGAGTCGCTCTAATATATAAAATATATATTATTTGAAATAATAATGTTATTTGAAATAAAAAAAAATTTATTTTTCAAAAAAAATTTATATAAAAAAACGTTTTTTTAAATATGCTATATTTTTCTCAATTTTGCAAAAATTCAAGAGTTTTTCATTAAAAATAATTCATAAGATCTTAAAAAACAATAACGTGCCGCAATCTAAGCCAATTCTTTGACCTGGAGATTGTCTGATGCCTCCACAGTTGAGTGTATCCATATGGATACAATGTAGCGAAAGGGTTAACGATATTAAAGCTCGAGAAACAACTGCAGTAGTATAAATAAGGGGATTCTGTATATGATTTTTCCTCCCTACGTGATTCCCATAAGGAGGAATTTTAAAATTTCAATTTGCTCCCTACGTGTTTTCCCATAAGGAGGAATTTTTTCTTCCCATAGGGAGGAATTTTTAAATTGAAATGTTACTTTAAACTTAGATATTCTAGATTAATTTTTCAACTTTTTTTTTTTTTTTGCTCCAATGGATTTTTCCGTAAGGAGGAATTTTAAATATAAGCAAAATAAAAATTTTTTGAGTAATTTTAAATAAAAAAGAGAATTATATAAAGTTGATTATATTTTCTTCAATAAAGAGAAATTTAAAAATGTGTACAAATAAATTGTTTGAGTATTTTAAAATAAGATAGAGTAATGCGTAATATATTTAGAATATGCAGCACATGTAAGTATAGAGATTAACTCAATTTGAAAGTTTGCCATTAATATAAAAAGGCTTAGGGAGTATATTCCACATCATTATTCTAATTGCCACTTTAAAGGAAACTTAGTTAAAATGGTAAGAATTTCGTACATAATAAAGGTATATTTAATTATTTATTATTTTTTTCTTGTTTGTTTTCAGATGTATAAAAAAATTGTGAATATTGCCCAAGGTATTAAGCCTGAGTATATTAGAATAGATGATATACCTTTAAACCAATCTTTAAAAATTGTGAATTTTGAATGGAAAGAAACACAATATGGTCTAAAAGTCATTGCCAATTTAGATGACAATAAATGGTTTTATCTCCCCAATAGAATGATGAAATTTTTAAACAAGGAGGATCCATACTTAACTCAAATGAATGATAAAGTTTGGACAATTATTTACAAGGGGCGTCAATTACCAAATGGACCTGCAATATTCGATTTAAATTATACCTAAACTCTGAAAAAAAATCCTTACAATAAAGAAAATATAATAAAACAAAAAACAAAATTTTTTTTCATTTTTATTACTTTTATTAAAAATTAATTTTACATTTAAAAAATTTAAAATTTAATTTCCAAGAAATAAGAATCGTCGTCCTCCAAAAATTTTTTTATGAAGTCGGGAATCTCCTCCTTCGCGTTGTCGGGTATCTCTTCCTTTATGTTCATCTCTGCGGGATTTGGATTTTGAAATTTGGATTTCTTAACACTAAAATTATGCACTCGCATAAAGTGCCTTTTTTTGTTATATTTGTTTGCAAACGTTAAATGTTTGCAAAACTTGCAACTGATTTTAACGCTTTCCATTTTTAATTAAATAAAAATATTAAAAAATCTTTTGAAAATACCTCGTAAAACATATATTTATTTTCTTATGCACTTTTTTGTTTTTATTTTGGAATATATATTTAATGTTTATCAAATCATATTTTGAAAACTGATCTATGATTATTGAACTTTTTAGAACATTTTGTTAAAAAGTAAATATACAATTGTTATTGTGGAAATTTAAAGTCAATAAACTTTTCGTTATGCTAAAAAGTGCAATCGTATGCATTTTTAAAGTTTAAACATTAACCTTGAATGTTTGCTTCATATTAAATTATGAGTTAATAAACTTTTCATAAGTGAAAAAATGCAATCGTAGCAGTTTTTAAGTTAAAGAATTAACCTTGAATGTTTGCTTCATATTAAATTATGAGTTAATAAACTTTTCATAAGTGAAAAAATGCAATCGTAGCAGTTTTTAAGTTTAAGAATTAACCTTGAATGTTTGCTTCAAATTAAGCCATGATTTATAATAAATATTACATATTTTATCAAACAGTTATCAAGTATTTTTGAAACTATAAACATGGTCGGTATAATTAAATGTAGTGAGTGCAAAAAAGTTTTTGAAAAAGAAATGGACTTAAAATTTCATGAAAAAACGCATGCGTCTTCATCTTCAAAAAATCAAATAGGAAAAGTGAAACAAGTGACAAGTGCCTTTAAAAATAGAATAATAATTATTTCATATGAAAATATGAATAAAAGAAATATTATTCCGGAAATATTTTTAAAAGAAGCTGCCTCGGTAATGAAGTCGGAAGTGGAGAAGTTTTTAAGACTCCATGTCATATTGAAATTCAATATGGAACTTTCAGGGTTTTATATAAAGCCCAACATTAAAGAAGGAGAAAATATATCCACAGAATTAAAAACCTTCCAAACCAAAATGGAAGAAATATATTGTATTGAAGATTTTGATGTCATTTTCAATAACAAAATTGAAAAAGTGCTACAAAAAATGGAGGAGTTTCAAGAAAGGGATAGTGGTTGGACTCTTATTGAAATATTAAAAGTGGATGTCAATTTAAACAAGTACCAACCAATGAAAGGCTCAAGTTTCATACCACTTCCCAGAAAACTAATGTTAAAAAAAGCCTGCCTCAATATTAAAAACAGAGATGAGTTTTGTTTTAAATGGGCTGTTATATCAGCAATAGCTGACTTAAGACAAAATAATGCCAATCTACCATTTATGTATAATGTTAAGATTGAGGAAAAAATAATTGCCATAAATGGTTATACCTTAGATTTTAAGGGATTAAGCTTCCCTCTAAAAATAAAAGACATAGCCATTTTTGAAGGAAACAACCCTCTGATAAGTATTAATGTTTTTGGATATGATGACGAAAAAGATTTAGTTGTTGGACCCTATTACAAAACTAAAGGGAAAAAATCCAAACACATTTCCCTTATGTTCCTACAGGAGAAAAATGGAGTTAATTCCCACTTTATGTGGATAAAAAATATTTCAAGGTAAGTTTATAATTGACAACCGTTATAATTTTGTGTTATTAAAATGTTATCTTTATTTTTCTTTTTGCAGATTAATCAGATTACAAACAACGAAGCATAAAGGCTAAATTTTTGTATGCGATGACTGTCTGCAGCATTTTTACCAAAAGGATAAATTAAATAATCACCAACAACACTGTAACAGAAAAATCGCATATGCTCCAAAGGAAAGTGAGTCAACATTAAAATTTAAGAATTTCAATAGCTCCATTGAAGTTCCATTTGTGATATATGCTGATTCGGAATGTATTTTTGAAAACATTCAAACGTGCATTCCGAAAGGGGATACTTCATCAACAACTTTGATTGATAAGCATATCCCCTATGCATTTTCATGTTTCATTAAGTGTAATTTCAATGATAATTTAAATAGATTAAGAATATTTAAAGGGCTTGATTCCGCAAAGCTCTTTATAGAAAATTTAGTACTAGATATCAAATATTTAAATGATAATTTTCTCACTAAAATTGTTCCAATGACACCCTTAACCGAACAGGAAAATTTAAATTTTGAAAACAATAATGTTTGTCATATTTGCTCTCAAGCTATTACAAATGACATTAAAGTAAAAGATCATTGTCATTTAAGTGGAAAGTATAGAGGACCAGCTCATAACTATTGCAATATTAATTATAAAATACCAAAATTTTTCTCTGTTATTTTTCATAATTTTTCGGCCTATGACTGCCATTTATTTATAAAAGAGCTAAACAATATTGATGATGGTCCTATAAATATTATTCCACTTAATAAGGAGCTATATATATCACTGTCTAAGTCTATAAAAGGCGATAGCACTGACAATATTGAAATACGATTTTTAGACTCCTATAGATTTATGCCCTCAAGCTTAGACAATCTCGTTAAGAATTTAACTAAACGTGAATTGAAAATAGTTAAATCATTTTGTGTAGATGATGAAACTAAGTTTAATTTACTTGTAAGAAAAGGAGTTTTTCCATATAATTATTTGAATTCTGTTGCGAAACTTACAGAAAAACATTTGCCAAGCAAAGAAGATTTCTTTAATAAGTTAAATAATACACATTGTTCTGAAGCAGACTACATTCATGCTAAAATGGTTTGGAGTACATTTCAATGTGAAACTTTGGAAGACTATTTAATGTTATACCTTAAAACTGATGTTTTATTGTTAGCAGATGTATTTGAGAATTTTAGGATTGTTTGTAAAGACATTTATAATTTAGACCCATGCCATTATTTCACAGCTCCAGGATTGTCATGGGATGCTATGCTTAAATTAACAAATATTAAATTAGATTTGCTAACTGATCTAGAAATGATCTCCTTTCTTCAAAAGGGTATTCGAGGAGGAATAGTTCAATGCTCTCAAAGGCATTCTATTGCTAACAATAAATATTTGCCAGATTATGATCAAAGCCTACCTTCTAAATACTTAATGTATTTAGACGCAAATAATTTATATGGTTGGGCAATGTCTGAAGCTCTACCAGAACGTAATTTTGAGTGGGTACAAAACATTGATAATTTTTCTTTAGACTCAATACCAAATGATTCAGATATTGGATATATTTTAGAAGTTGATTTAGTATATCCAACAGAAATCCATGATACTCACAATAATTTACCTTTTTGTAGTGAAAACAAAACTCCACCAGATTCTAAAGAAAAAAAGTTACTTGTTGATTTAAATAACAAATCGGAGTATGTAATTTATTATAAAAACTTACAGCAATGTTTAAAACATGGTTTGAAGCTAACTAAAATTCATAGAATATTAAAATTTAAACAGTCTTATTGGTTAAAAAAATATATTTCACTAAATAATTTTCATAGAACTAACGCAAAAAACACTTTTGAGAAAAATTTCTTCAAATTATTAAACAATGCAGTATACGGAAAAACAATGGAAAACGTTGATAAACGTAAAAATATAAAAATAGTTAATAATTGGGAAAATGTTGGTAAGAGACTTGGAGCTCGTTCTCTTATTGCTAAACCAGAATTTCATTCTGTAAGTATATTTGAAGAAAACATGGTAGCAGTTGAACTAAATAAATCTTTTTCATTTTACAATAAGCCTATTTACTTAGGTTTTACAATCTTAGAACTTTCGAAATGGAAAATGTATGATTTTCATTACGATTACATATTACCAAAATATAAAAATAATGTAGAATTAAATTATATGGACACAGATTCATTTATTTATACATTTGAAACGGATGACTTCTATAAAGATATAATTAACGACATTGATTTAAAGTTTGATACATCAGAGTATGAAACAAATAATAAATTTGGAATACCAAAAAAAAAAATAAAAAAGTCTTAGGGATGATGAAAGACGAAAATAATGGAATTATTATGAAAGAATTTGTAGGTTTGAGAGTAAAAATGTATGCTTTTAAAACAGCAGATATGCAGGAAATTAAAAAGGCTAAGGGTGTCAAGAGTAGCATATGTAACAGTTTAAGTCTATCTGATTATAAAAATTGTTTATTTAACAAACAAATTTATTATGGAAATATGTATATTTTTAAGTCAAAACTACATGTGTTATATACCTCCTTAATTAATAAAATATCATTAAGTTATTTAGATAATAAGAGATATATTTGTGATAATAATGTTAATAATCTTGCTTGGGGTCACTACAAGCAACAATTTTTAAAATTTGATGAAGATGATGACTACTTAATGAAAGTAAACGTAGATTTAATTAATTATAAAGATCAGTTTCAAAAAGATAATGATGATGATGAATATTTAATGGAAATTGAATACTAAAGAAACATTTTTTCATGTAAATATTATTTTAAACTAAAAATAAAACATTTTTATATACATATATTATAAACAAAAAAGAGTTTTATTTCTTTAAATATTTTGCCATAATACATTTTCAGTATCGTAATCTAATTTCTTTCGATTTCTTGTAACACGAGGAGAATATTGATAAGGTAAAGTTGATTGTTTCATATTTGAATAGTTATCAGTTTTGGATAGTATTCTAATTTTTGGAGTTCCTTTTTCCGAAAAGCTTTTAAGACGCTTAGCTACGGAAGATGCAGAAGAAGGATTAAATTTTTGTATTGTTGTATCCATATCGTTCAGGTCATCATTATTTGTGTAAATATTTTCAGGCAAATTCAAATCTGTTTGCAGTGCTATACTACTCGACTGAGGTGTAATTGTTTGCGTTTCAATATGCTTTTTATAGACCTTTTTCGTTTGAGTTTCATTATCGCGCAAATTATGCATTGTTGATATTTTATTCTGATTAGATGATCGTTGGGATCCAATTAAATATTAAGCAAGTTCTTGTTTAATATAATACCATTTGTTTATATCTTTCAGTGTATGAGAACCATATATTGGCAAGAGTTTCCGATGTAAAAAATCTGAGTCAGAATGTTTAACTTTAAATTTTTCGTAAGTTGATGGATGTAGAACTATAAGTTTTGATAATTTATTTGACATTTTCTAAAATTTTTCCAATGACTCCACTTAATATTGATGTTATAATAATCGGTAAAAATCCTCCCTTTTGAATAAGATGTTTCCTCTTTTGACGCATAGAGGTTTGTGATGAGCAAACTTTCCTCAAAGTATTTTTATATGGTTTTAGTTTTTCAAACACATTTTTGTTTATTTTATGATTTCTGTTTATAATATTTAAAATAATTTCATTTAAAGTTTTGATAACAACATTGTCAACATTTCTCAAAATTGCATTTCGTAGTTTGTGATCCGCTTTTTTAAGAACATAGAGAATATGTTTGTTCTCCTTCAGTAACTTTAGATTTGAAGTCATTGTTTATATTTGCATATATATAGTAATCTGTATTAAAAATATTTGATCTAAATCTTAAAGCGTTTGGTATTTCTTGAGTAAGATCAACTATTAAATAACCAGGAGCCTGTTCTGTACAATGATTATATACATCTACTAAAGATTTTGAGTTTTCTGGATATACTTGACGAGCTAGATGTTGGAATTGTGTCTTATCTCTTGGATTTTTAAACATAACTATATATTTGGAGTTTAATGATATATCTCGCGAATAAGACCCTTTATGAAAAATATTTTGTGTAACTAAAATTACGCTTAAGTTTCTATGATGAGATCCTTTTGTAAATAGTTCACAAATTTTCTTATTTGATGATTCAAGCATTAAATCATCCAATATTATTAACGTAGATTCTTCGTCATTTGTATTAAAAGACTCTGGAATTCCTTTAACAAACTCTACATTTTCTATATTTGGAAGTGCATTTATTTCAGAATAACACCATATGATTCGGTCTATATCTTTAGATATTATATTTTGATTTTTTATAATATTTTTAATAAAAGAAGATTTCCCACAGCCTGAGGGACCACAAACCATCATTGTAAATGGATATATAAACTGATGAAACATGTTTGCACTCTTAAAAACCATTTGTTAATGAATTCAAAAGGAAGAATATTTTAATTAATATGAGCAAAAAAAATCTTATTGACGAAATTCATAGTCAAGCAAGAAAAAACTTTAAGCGACGTAGGTTTATTCAAAAGGGAATTTTAGATACTTGGCAAATAGACTTGGTGGAGATGTTACCATATGCAAAATTTAATAAAGGTTTCAAGTATATGCTTACTGTAATTGATGTTTTTTCAAAGTATGCCTACGCTGTGCCATTAAAAACTAAAACAGGATTTGAGGTTTCAAAATCATTTAAAAGTATTGTAAATTTAAACAGTAACAAAGCTCCTAAAAACCTGCATTCAGACCAAGGAAAAGAATTTTATAACACATATTTCAAAACTCTAATGAAAGAGCTAAATATTAATCATTATCATACATATTCAAATTTAAAAGCGTCAATAGTTGAACGATTTAATAGAACTTTAAAAAATAAAATGTGGAAACAGTTTAGTATGCAAGGAAACTATAACTGGATAGATGTATTAGATAAACTGTTGAAAGAATATAATTCATCTTATCATCGAAGTATAAAGATGAAACCTAATTCAGTTAACAAGCGAAATGAAAAAAAAATTTTAAGAACTGTGTATAATAATTTAAAAGTTTTTAAAAATGGAAAATTCAATATAAACGATTTTGTTCGCATAAGCAAATATAAAAATGTTTTTGAAAAGGGGTATACACCAAATTGGTCTACAGAAGTTTTTAAAGTTAATAAAATAAATGCAACAAACCCTGTCACATACCAGCTTAAAGATTTTAATGGAAATTTAATTAAAGGTGGATTTTATCAAGAGGAGTTATTAAAAACTAAAGTTCCTAACATCTTTTTAGTTGAAAAAGTCTTAAAACGTAGAGGCGAAAAACTATTTGTAAAATGGTTGGGTTTCGGAAAAGAATATAATTCATGGATTAATCAAACAGATTTTAGTTGATAAACTAAATTTTTCATATATGTATAACACACAACTTATAATATTTAACATTTCTAATAAATATGGCGTCAAGCACAGAGGAAAATAGTATTTATGTTACTTTATTAAGTAATGATTCAGTAAATTTATATAAAAACACCTCAAGTACTTTCACAAATTTATTAAAGCAATCTCTTAGCATGAGTGACCAGTGGGAAGTCGGATTATCAGATATATCCTTCTCGATAGCGAATAAACAACTAAATATGAATCAAAATATACTTAAACGTAAAAAACGCAACATTTCAAATTTAAATAATCAATCTGTAAAAACATTGAAAATTGACCCTAATAATGAATATGATGAAATTAAAGCAAAATTTAAAGAACTAATGGAAACATCTGACGCGCTGAAACTAAAAAATATAAATAAAACTTCAAAATTTTTAAATACATTAAACATTGATAAGCCCCAATCTAATATACCTATGAGAGAAAAAGACACTCGTAACGTAAATACAAAAAACTCAGAACCATCAAATAATGAAAAAGATCCAATTTTATCATCAAGAGAAAAATATACTCGTAGCATAAATATAAAAAGTCCAGAATCATCAAATAATGAAAAAGAACCCATTTTATCATCAACAAATTATATTTTGGAAAAATCTTTGAACAAATTCTCTGACAACATAAATCAGTTTATTAATAAATTTGAATCGACTGATATAAGTGAAAACATATTTATTTATACTGATATAATAAAACCTCGGAATGTTGGTAGTAAAAAAATTAAATGTTTAAAAATATTTTCAGTAGCAACATTAAAGAACTATATTCATTTCAATAGAATTGAATATTTTCCTCTTGAAGCCTATAATATAAATGATATTTCCATAATGATTCGAAATGATGAAGGAGAAGAGATAAGCTTTAATAAATTAGTTCCCGTCTATTGTACTCTGCACTTTAAAAAAAAGGGTATATAAAATAGGTGTGTTACCACACAAAATTAATCATTTTTATTACAACCATGGATACGATTTATACAAGTTATTATAATAATCAGTCTGGAGAAAATATACAAAATATTGGTGAAATATATCACGCACCAAGAATTTTACAATACGGTCGTGGTATTGGATCCATATTTTCGGCTGTATTTTCACATCTAAAACCCTTATTTAAAACGGGGATGAATATATTAAAGAATAAATCATTAGATATTGGAAAGGAAATTTTAGAAGAAATTGGAACAAAGCCAATAAAAGAAATCTTACTAAACAAAGGAAAAAAGGTCATACAAAATATAAAAGAAGCTACTATTGATAAAATGAAAACAATGCAGAAAGGTAAAGGTCGACGTATAAAACTTAAACGTTTAAAGCAAAAGCAACAGATTAAATCACAACGTTGTAGAGGAAAGAACTTTAAGGATCCTTTTGGAAATTGGAAATGTCAGGATTTATAGAATGTATGAAGAGTGAGTTGGATTTATTTGAATCTCCTCCAATTCAAACCAGCGTTGTTAAAACCGAAGAAATATGCTACAATCCAATTGCCTCACTAGATAATTCTAGCACAATTGAATTTGTATCACTAGGCAATGGTGAAACATATCGTGTTCTTAATAGTATTTCGTCGTGCGGGAGTTTATGTGCTCTATATGCCAAAAGTGTATTTTGAGAAAATCGATCTTGAAGTTTTAACATAAGTCAGGTTTGAAGGATATAGAACAAAACAGACACTATTTATCTCAGAAACTAGATGAGATAGCCGAAAACGGATTACATATTTGAAAAATTTGGGGTCGAAAACCTAAAGTGGCATAATTAACTCGAAATGTGTAAAATGGCGGATAGAGCACATAAACTCCCGCACGACGATTTATCTTCGACTGGTTATTGAACTAAAAGGAACCGGAGGAGTTGTTAATAACTTATTGCACTCCTTGTTTAGAAATTGTATTGTACATTTAAACCTGCCATCGGCAAAATCAGGGCGCCGCGTTTTCTCTTTTCTCTTTAATTCTCTTGTATGCTCTTTTATTACGTACATGTGCACACACATTGCAGAGAACTTAACAACATTAACAACAACATATGTAAAATTGGTACAACGCATATAATCGCAAAATGTAATAGTATAGGTTGCCGATGGCAGATTTAAACAATAAAAATGTATCACAACCTGACAATAACTATCACTATAGGGCTTATATAGAAAAATTGTTAAATTATGGAAATGATGCTAGATCAACGCATCTTGAATCATGTGGCTGGGCTATTGATACAAATAAAATAAATTCATTAGTTGATAAAGAAAATCCTGGTTTAGACAAGAGAAAAAAACTATTTAAGGATGGAAAAATAGTAGAACTTTTTGGAAAACTTCATGTTGATGTATTTAACCAACAAAAATACTTGCTTAATAATGTTGATCTAAAGGTAACATTAAATTTGGAAAAACCGGAATTTTACATTTTAGAAGGTGGCGATAAAAATGAATCTTATGTTAAAATTCATGAAGCTAATTTATATATAAACCATCTAACTATTAATCATAATATTCTAATGGCTCATCACAATGTATTACAATCAAGAAATGCTATTTATCCTTATAAAAGAGTGGAAATAAAAACATTTACAATACACCCTGGAAATCACTCATTAACTTTAGATAACGTTATACTAGGACAATTACCAAATTTTTAAATTTTTGGAATGGTGTCTAATAAAGCATATACTGGAGAGAAAAAAGAAAATCCATTTTACTTTCAACATTTTAGTTTACAAAGATTTAATTTGGTTGTAAATGGAGTACAATTTCCTGCGCAACCAATTGAACTTAATTACAATAACGGAGGGATAATAAGTACTCGTGGTTATCAAACACTATTTAAGGGAACTGGAATTCATCATTTCGATAAAGGTCATCAAATAACTAAAGAACTTTTTGATAACGGATATTTTTTACTTGCTTTTGACTTAACACCAGATCATAATAATAATTCCAATTGCGGTAACTTAATAAACCAGGGAACTATTCGTATTGAAGGGCGTTTCGGAAAACCAATTGTTGAAGCAATAACGTGCTTAGTATACTGTGAATTTGATAGTGTTATAGAAATTGATAGAACGCGTAATATTATTCAGACACTATGAATTCAATTAATATTAAAAATACTTTGAACTCCAATAATATAACCAAATATAAATTTAAAGGTGTATTTGCATGTAATAAATTACCAACACACCCAGTTTTAAAACCGTCATTTTACGTTGCTAACACTGATCCATCACATAAGCCTGGAGAGCATTGGGTTGCTTTTTATTTTCCTAAAAACAAACCTGCTGAGTACTTTTGTTCTGCTGGCCAATCTCCAAATAAATACTTTAGATTATTTTTAGATAAAAATTGTAAAACTTTTCTTTATAATAGTCTTCGAATTCAGAGTGAAACTTCAATTTTATGTGGAGTTTATTGTTGTGTATTTATTTATTTAAGATCTAAAAATATGAGTTTCAAACTAATTTTAAAATTATTTAATTATTTTAATTTATATTACAATGATATATTAGTTGTTAGTTTATTTAAGTATATTTTTAAGAATATAATAAAAGATAAAAATTAAGAAAAAAAACACATTTTTGTTTTTAATATTTTCTCTTTATTAATTATTAAATATAACCTTATAACAATTTATTAAATTGACTACATTTATTTTTCTGAGGTAGTATACCGTACACCTGCACGGATAAGGACCCTCTTTACAATTGTTGTTATGCCATGGGCAGCATTCAAAATGAGGCACGTTTAGTCCTTCATCGTAGTCATCTACACCGTACTCCTCATTTTCCTCTACCATTGTAAGAAAATGGTAAATGCACTCCCTGTGCTCAAACATTAGAACATTTTCAAAGTCTTGTAAAAAATTTTTTATATATTCTTTTAAGTAAGACATTTTTGATCTGATTTCTCTGGATTCTCTATTTTGAATGTTTCTCGTTTCAAAATTTTAAGATATAAGTGTGATATATCAGAAGAATTTAAACATCAGTACATATGTACTTATATATATCGTATGTAGCCAAATCTATTTGTAAATGCATTATTACGTTTAACAAAGTTCATTAACTCATAATTTAATGTGAAGCAAACATTCAAGGTTAATTATTTAACTTAAAAAATGCATGCTATTGCATTTTTTCACTTATGAAAAGTTTATTAACTCATAATTTAATATGAAGCAAACATTCAAGGTTAATGTTTAAACTTTAAAAATGCATACGATTGCACTTTTTAGCATAACGAAAAGTTTATTGACTTTAAATTTCCACAATAACAATTGTATATTTACTTTTTAACAAAATGTTCTAAAAAGTTCAATAATCATAGATCAGTTTTTAAAATATGATTTGATAAACATTAAATATATATTCAAAAATAAAAACAAAAAAGTGCATAAGAAAATAAATATATGTTTTACGAGGTATTTTCAAAAGATTTTTTAATATTTTTATTTAATTAAAAATGGAAAGCGTTAAAATCAGTTGCGAGTTTTGCAAACATTTAACGTTTGCAAACAAATATAACAAAAAAAGGCACTTTATGCGAGTGCATAATTTTAGTGCTAAGAAATCCAAATTTCAAAATCCAAATCCCGCAGAGATGAACATAAAGGAAGAGATAAACGACAACGCGAAGGAGGAGATTCCCGACTTCATAAAAAAAATTTTGGAGGACGACGATTCTTATTTCTTGGAAATTAAATTTTAAATTTTTTAACCCTTCTGCATCCCTTGGATATGTGCCCTTCCTATGATCCTTTGGGTCAATATGACCCAACAATAAAATGTTAACAGCATTTCATATTTAAGTGTAATAAAAACAAAAGCGATTCTATTGATTATTTGACCGAAAAAATTATTGATCGATGATTCTGAATGAAGATGAACTCAATTCAATAGAAAACAAACTTTAAAGTGGAATTAAACTTGCAATATCGCATGCTGGGTCATATTGACCCAAAGGATATTAAATGTGTGTAAATCGTGTTTTTTGGAGGGGGAAGGAAAAACTAAAATTTTATTATTTTCATTTAAATTTATAATTTTTGTCCCTGTAATGGATAAATTGAAGTTTCACGTCCATATCTTATATTAAAAGGGACAAATTTTGCGTTTGAAAACCAAAATTGGGTCAAATTGACCCAAGGAGTGCAGAAGGGTTAAATGTAAAATTAATTTTTAATAAAAGTAATAAAAATGAAAAAAAATTTTGTTTTTGTTTTATTATATTTTCTTTATTGTAAGGATTTTTTTCAGAGTTTAGGTATAATTTAAATCGAATATTGCAGGTCCATTTGGTAATTGACGCCCCTTGTAAATAATTGTCCAAACTTTATCATTCATTTGAGTTAAGTATGGATCCTCCTTGTTTAAAAATTTCATCATTCTATTGGGGAGATAAAACCATTTATTGTCATCTAAATTGGCAATGACTTTTAGACCATATTGTGTTTCTTTCCATTCAAAATTCACAATTTTTAAAGATTGGTTTAAAGGTATATCATCTATTCTAATATACTCAGGCTTAATACCTTGGGCAATATTCATAATTTTTTTATACATCTGAAAACAAACAAGAAAAAAATAATAAATAATTAAATATACCTTTATTATGTACGAAATTCTTACCATTTTAACTAAGTTTCCTTTAAAGTGGCAATTAGAATAATGATGTGGAATATACTCCCTAAGCCTTTTTATATTAATGGCAAACTTTCAAATTGAGTTAATCTCTATACTTACATGTGCTGCATATTCTAAATATATTACGCATTACTCTATCTTATTTTAAAATACTCAAACAATTTATTTGTACACATTTTTAAATTTCTCTTTATTGAAGAAAATATAATCAACTTTATATAATTCTCTTTTTTATTTAAAATTACTCAAAAAATTTTTATTTTGCTTATATTTAAAATTCCTCCTTATGGAAAAATCCATTGGAGCAAAAAAAAAAAAAAAAGTTGAAAAATTAATCTAGAATATCTAAGTTTAAAGTAACATTTCAATTTAAAAATTCCTCCCTATGGGAAGAAAAAATTCCTCCTTATGGGAAAACACGTAGGGAGCAAATTGAAATTTTAAAATTCCTCCTTATGGGAATCACGTAGGGAGGAAAAATCATATACAGAATCCCCTTATTTATACTACTAACTGCATTTATATGATGATTAAACGACAGCTTATCGTCTATATAAAAACCAAGAATTTTAATGTAGGAAACAAACTCAATTGGTATATCACCTAAGCTTAAGTTATTTAAAGAAGTATTATTAAATAATATTGCCTTCGACTTAGGAATGTTCTACATAACGCAATTAGATTTACACCAAGTATCAATATTATGCAAATCTTTATTTATCTTAGTCCCAATTTACACTGTGGACATTTCTTGCCGGACAGAAAAAGTTTGTTGGCGAGAGAGGCAAGAAGTAAAGTGTGTCACGCATACAGCGTCGCCCCCTTACCAACAAACTTTCTCTGTCCGGCAAGAAATGTCCATAGTGTAAATTGCGACTTATTATTAAAATCTTCCTTTGATTCCGCTACACAAATAAGTTGTAAGTCGTCCGCATACATATATCCCTTTAAATAGTTCAGACAAGAAAAAATATCATTGACATATAATAAAAAGAGCAATGGACCTAATATTGTACCCTGAGGTACACCAAGGAAAGTAGATTTTATGGTGGAGTTGTTGTAAGGCGTCTGAACAAATTGCATCCTTTGGGTAATAAATGTTTCAATTAGTTTGCAAGCACTTCTAGAAAAGCCAAACTTGATATAAAGCTTATTCAGTAATATTTCATGTGAAATGGATTCAAAAGCTTTACTGAAGTCAAGACTTAATAGCGAAGTAAACTTATGTTGGTCTAAACCATATTGTACTTCCTGCAAAATTTCTATCATATGACTAGTAGTGCTGTGGTATTGCCTAAAACCCGACTGATACTCACATAGCAGTGTTTTGGTATTAACGTACTCAAAGATCTGATTATTGATTAGTATCTCCATAACTTTAGAACATACAGATACAATACATATTGGACGATGTTCATTACATTCTTTTGCATGCCTAAATTTTGCAATCGGTAAAACTCTAGAAATTTTCCAACCCATAGGATAGTTTGAAGACGTTTAAACACTATTGAAAACATGAGTCAGATGATGTATTATATTTGGTAAAATGAGTTTTAAAAACTTTATCGACAGACCATCAGGACCCACTGAGTTTGATTTAATTTTCATGAAAGCATCCAAAACCTCAAGATCGTTCACATTGCGAAACGAAAATTTATTTTCATCAGAACTTAATTGCCCATGATAAAATATTGCCGGCGGCTAATCAATGGGATCCAATACATAATAATCATTAAATTTCTCAACATTAATAGAGGGACACTTGTCCCGAACTTCCTTAATGCCAATCTTTTTTAGATTTTTCCATAAATCTTTCGATGTACCAGAATCAAACAACCCTTCATAATATTTGGCCCTTTCTTTTCTGATAAGCTTTTTAAGACTGTTCCTTAAAACGCAATACATTTTCCACCTCTGTGGACTCCTCTCTTCTGAAAAGGCACGGAACGCTCGATCCCTTAATAACTTCGCCCTAGTGATATCATCTGACCTCATACATGGATCCCTTCTTCCTTGCCTTAATCTAATAGTCCTCCATGGAATGTGGTTTTCGAATAACTGTAGCAGTTTGTTTGTCAAAAATTCTACCTGAATATTAGTGTCAATTGTCCCATATAAAAGGCCGAAGTCCATGGCTTCTAAATCTCTAACACAGTTCTCCAAGTTAAATGCCCAATAATTTCTAATTTTCACAATCCCATCAATTCGATTGCTTTTTATTTTAAAAGACGCAAATATTAATGCATGATGAGAATTAAGCACAGGAAACTGAAATTGTCCCTTTTTTTCTATTAAGTTAGGATGAGAAACAATGAAAAAGTCTATTAGACTACTCCTACTTGAATTTAATGCAAAGTGGGTGGGTAAACTGTTGTGAATTACACTTAAATTCAAGTTACTCATTGCATTCTTAAAATCTGTATATGGTTCGAATAAATGTATATTAAAATCCCCCGCTATTCCTATATGCATGTAACGCGCCGATAAATCGCCTAGTTGGTCGTAACATTGTGATATATTACCGTAAGGCAAATACATGACACCTACTAACACATTATTATTATCATTCCCCGTATCAATTTCAACAAATATAGCATCACAGGTCAAGCCAATATTAAGTTCATAAACCAGTTTAGATTTAAGGCTGTTGTGCACATAAAGACACACTCCTCCGCCACGTCCTGTAAGTTTGTCACATCGATATAAATTATACCCCTCTATATCCACAGCAGTATCTTAAATACCGTCTCTTAACCATGATTCCGAGACTCCTATTACATGAAAATTGCTTCCTTCCACTAATTGTCTAATCTCATCCAATTTCACTGAATTCGATCTTGGAGCAATACTCTGAGCATTGAAGTGCATCATGTTAAGATTGTTCGAGTTGAAATTAATATTCTTTATTGTTTCACTGTTTACCACTTCACCCAAATTATTATTCATGTCCAAAATACACTGATACCTCCCATATTCGTGATAAGATGTATAGATTCCAAACTAAATTAGTAAAATTTGTACATGAATATAGCATTTTTAGAGATATATTATAAAAATTCATATCCGTAATAAACAAAATTGTCAACGGGAAAGAGAAATAAAATTTTAAAAGTGCAATTAAAAAAAAAAAATATCCATACATATCTTAGCAAGATGTATATTTAATATGCGAATCTAATTAACTATTGCAAAAATACTAAAATTATATAAAAAAATAATTAAAAGGGTTTTCATTTTTGGTATGATATATAATTAAATAAAGAAAAAATTAAATTAAGAAAAAATTTGAACCATATTGTGGCCAACAACCATTAGAAAAAACAATATAAATAACACCCATTTATGGACCAGCCCAAATTATGGTTTAAATTTTATAAGGCAAATAAAAGTAAAACGTACTTAAAATAAATGAAATGATGACAAGCTTACTGTATATATATATATATACAATATGATTTCGCATTGTACATACATATGTACATGCTTATATAAAAAAAAAAAAATTGCAAGAAAAAAACAAGAATGTATGTAAATGATTTTAAGAAAATAAAATATTGAAAATTTGGATTAAAAAAGATTTTAAGAAATATTAGTTGTAAAAACAATATCCTCAGTACGATCTTCTGTTGTTGTATCTATTCCAGTTATTTCTCCTTGCGGGGCAATATTTTCATTTTTCAATAAAGCACTTACGGCTGCCAGGTTAAGGGTTTTCTCATCACCATTATGAAAAGTAATTTTTACATCAGGCAAACGTTTTTTTGAGACTCTAAATTTTTGGATTTTTTTAGCTTTAAGCAGTTTTCTACACATAAAATGCAATTTGGAAGCAATTGGCGGAAGGTGATCATTTATATAAATTCTAGATTCTATATTAGAATTACAAATTTGGTTCAACTGCAACTTTTGTTTAGTAAAATATAGTTTTTTTAATTGATCGCGTTTGTAAACACTATTAAATTTTACTAACACAGATTTCTTATAGTTAATGTAGCTGCAAAAATGGATATCATTATGGTTTATTTCTAATCCGTATATGGTTCCAATTTTAAAAATTGTTGTATATAATTCTTCATATGATAAATTAGAATCCAACCCGTTAATAACAATATCTCCACGATATAGCTGCCTACGTATTGATTCATTTTCTTAGCTAAGTTCCAATATTTTTCCATTGAGAATATGTTCAGAGTCTTTAATTTTAGAAGTAGACAGTGCCAAATCTTTTTTAAGCTCCTTTAAATCTGGTAAAACTGATTGGGTTATTATATCCGAAAGTTTATTAATACTCATTTCTAATTTATCAATTTTAGATGATATACATAGTTTCGTCTTGATCATTAGTGTTCTTTTCAGGATTAATTTTAGTTTTTGTGCAATTTTGACATCTAAAAAATAATGAAACTTTACATCCAATGAGCTGGTCCATGCCATATTTAACCGATGCTCTGCTAGACTCGCCTATTGAATTCTGTGAATTGTATACAGTTATTAAATCCCTTAAACAAAACAAAGCTCCTGGACAAGATGGTGTTAGCTATGAGTTCTACAAATATGCCCCGCATGCTTCTTAACTGAGTTATTAACAATATTTAACAAAACATTTTTACAAGAAACAATTCCATCTAGCTTCAGAAATTCAATCATAGTTCCACTCTTTAAAAAAGGCGATCCAAACTTGCCAACGAATTATCGTGGTTTATCCTTGATCAACACTTTGTGAAAAATTTTAATACAATTTTGCTAAATAGAATAACAGAATGGGAAAGCAACAATGTATTGAGCGAATATCAAGCCGGGTTTAGAAAACATTATTCAAACGTGGATAATATTTTTAATTTGATAAGCATAGTAAACTTGAATAGATTGAATGTTTAAAGAACGTATGCTTTCTTTGTCGATTTCCCGTGTGCCTTCGATACGATACCCAGAAATAGCCTGTTTTATAAATTATCATGTCTTGGTATGTCATCTAAGATAATAAGAATATTGCAGAAATCGTATGAGAACACTAAAAGCCAAATATGGGACAGCAATTCCCTCTCGAATTCATTTACTGTGGAACTTTGTGTAAAACAAGGCTGTTCCGATTTTTTATTAAAAAAATGTTGTACCTTCCCCCCACAACACCCAATTACATGCTACATTTGGAAACTGACCTTGACTCACTTTATATTTCGACGTTGAAACTGCACTTTAATTATATAAATAAAGTTTTAAATTTAAGTCAACGACGACTTCCACGTAACAAATGCAGTCAACTCCCAACTCGCAACTAAGTTTTGATGTCGCGCCAGCACTCACGACAAATTTATCGCCCTATATCATTAGTTTGATAATTAAAGCAAGAGGTGGATTGCTCAATTTAAATGCCAGAAGCTTCCGAAATAACACTGCTACCACATGTACAATATGCAACCTTGATGCACCTGAGAATACTTTTCACTTTGTTGGAGTTTGTCCAATTTTTAATGTATATAGGAGAAATTTGTTTGGAAAATACAATTTAATATAAGCGAAGTACTTAATATTTTGAATGGTCACAATTATGTTGCTTTATACAAATACATACATCCAAGTATGTTTAAAATATAGAAAACTGCTAACAAATGAGTTTGATTTTTGATTTTTAAATATAAATATAAGCTTGTAAATACCAATGAATTATATAAATACAATATTATAATGCCAATCAGTACCTAGTTTCTGTATTTCTCGCTTCGTAAAATTTTCCGCATGAAACGTGTGAATTGCAACAAAAATAGTGTGAAATGAAACAAAAAATGGTTTTTCTCACGCAAGTGCTTCTGAATCTTTTCTTGGCGAGAATTATCTGTCATTTTAATAATTTCCCAGCAATTATTGGAAGGACGCGAGAAAAAGTGTTTCTATAACAATGTTTTGCGAAAAGTTTCTTTCAAGAACTGTCAAAATAAGTCGCATTTGAAATTGGTGGCGAGAAACACAAAATGTAGATATTTTGAATTTAAAATATGTTTATATACTATTTTTTTTTAAATAAATAAAAAAAATAGAAGGGATATAAATGATGAATGCATAATTTATATGATGAAAATAAACAAAAAACCATTGTTATATTTTGTTATTTTAAATTTTTTTTAGCCTTTTCTTGTTTTGGTTTTAATCAGCGCTGCCAAATAAATTTGTGTCAAAATCGTCAATTTTCTGAGAAAAAAATATAAAAGATCCTCCTTTTTTGTTCTAAAAATAGTGTAATTTAAAATAAATTTTAAACAAATTTGTTTCGACTTTTATTAAAACATAATCAAACAAAAACAAAGTTAAAGTTCATGGGTATTTAATAATTTCTTTAAATGTATATTTCTTTTGTTAAGCTGAAGGATAATTTTTTATAAAACTATTTATTTTCTTTAATCCGATAACAATTAAAAATTGTTTTTCCCTGAAGAAGTCACACAAAGGCATGAGAAAATATCATATTAAACAAAAAATAAAATAAATGGCCCATAACTATAGTCATAAACAAAGCATACTTTAAGAGTTCTAAAGTAAACTTTTATTAAAAATATGCTTTTGATCTACTATAGGCAAGCAAATGCATACTTTACACGTTTAACCCGATGTTAATTTTAAAACCAGCTGAAGTTGTGTTTAACTCATTTAACAACAGCATCAGCTGTTTTTCGCCAAATAAAAAAGTACTTGCAAAAAGTTAAAAATGTTTATGTTATAAGATGTTTGCTGATATTTTGCAATTATTAATGATTTGCAGGAAAACTTTTATGGAAAGAAACACAAAATATAAAAAATATAAAACGCTAGCCCAAAATTGCCTAGCGTTTTACACAAAGTTTTGTAATTTTGTTGTTGCTTTCTACATAAAGTCATATTGCGTGTTTCAACCGTACAACATATGCAGTGTTTTATTTATATTTTAATTTTCAATGTCGGCTGCTTAAAGTTGCCACTTTCTTATATTTTGTTGTATATTGTATGAAAAATTTGCTACATTTGAGGTGGCACCCAGTTAAAGTCGGTTCAATTTAAAACATACTTTAGTTTCGACTATAGTAGCAAAATATTTAAAAGAATGTTTTTATTTTAAAGTTGTTTTTAAATAGAACCGACTTTAGCGTTTGACTATGATTATGGGCCAATATTTTTACAAAAGCAAAAAGAAGCCAAGCTTAATAAAATAAACATACATCCTTATTTAAAATAGATAAATATAGATAAATAGATAAATTTTTTAATTAAATCAGCTTTGTGAAAAACCTAGAATTCATAGTGACAACGTTGTTTTATATTTATATCGTATGTAGTCCGAAATATTATATTATTGAAATTTAACTATATCGGTTTACAAATGGCTGAGATATAAATCTGTAATTTACCTATTCCTATAAATTTGTTTTCTTTTTTTTACCTGAAATAGACTTAGTAGAACAGCTGGTGTTTTAGTTAAAAAAATCGGTTCATAAATGAACGGGTTACAGACAAACAACTTTTTTTCTTGAAGAAATAATGGTTTTGGCCCAAAAAATGTCCATATAAGATAAGAATATCAAAAGGGTGTTTCCACAGAAATTGACCTCTTATAGCTCAAAAATTAAATTTTTATTTTGAATTAATTTTTCCGCTATTATACAAAATAAATGTATCGTGTCATATTCCTAAAGATTAACTTTAATTTTATTTATACTAACAAAAATATATTTTTTTTTGTCACCGATAATAAATGAATTCACACGCAAAAAACTTGTAATTTTTATAATGTATTATTTAAACAAAACATTTCAAAGAATTAAATCAGATATTTAACTTGACATATCCTGTGCAAAATTTTACAAAACATGATGTTTGTTTCAGACATTTAAAAACAGCACATTTATAAAGTAACGGCCGTTACTTAGGATACACCCAAATATCAATCATATTTTATTAATGTATATAAGAAGTATTAAATGTTCAAAATAAGCCAAATCGGTCCATTTCTTTCCCTCGAAATTTTGCTTTTGCCGATACATTTTTCAGGGAAGAGGCAAACAACTTCGAGGACAATTTTCATAAAAGGGATAAATAAAAAAATTTAAGCTGTCTTGGTTTTAAAGATATTTTTTTTACTAATAAACAAACATATTAAAATATTTAAAACTATCTTATTTCGAAGACTAAGGGGCAACGCCAACAATTTCATTGAAAGCAAAAATAAAATCAAAATATATATAAATTTGTTGTTACTTTCTACAGAAATTCATTTTGTTTTTTCAATTTTCAACGCCACAAAATATGAAGTGTTTGAAATTTAAAAATTCAATATGAATTTCTATAGAAAGTAACAACAAAATTATAAAATATTTTTGATTTTGTTTTGGCTTTCGTCAATTTTTTAGAAAAATCATTAAATCGTCACTTTGCTAATTTCGGAACAAAAAGTTGTTAAAATGACAATAACTCGTCAAATCTGGCAGCCCCGTTTTTATTATATTTATTTCTTTTGTTGACGTTTCGCTTTTATTTGACACTTAATTACTGGCAATATTCCAGTATAAACAGAATATGTTGTGTCTGTTTTCGCATTCAAATACAGAAACACTTTTATCTCATAAATCGAGAAACGATGGAATTTTTTGTTTCACACTTCATGTAAGAAATTTTACGATGCGAGAAATACAGAAACGAGGTACAGGCTTACAACGAGAACGTTCAGCCCAATATAGATAAATATCTTAAATGAATTTTTTGTAAATATGTATATACAATTTATTTAATCTATTAATAAATAATAATAATAAGTCGATCTAGAGAACTTGATTATGTGATTTTAATTCACTTTAGCGTGCTGAATCCAAATAGTTCATTTTATCACGTCTAGTTAACATTTTCTTTACTGATTTCTTGTCTTATTTTATTCATAATATACCTGGATTTCTGATAAATGATAAAAATACTAATTTGCATGGAAAAATGGCCGCCACTAATTAAGAAATAATTTTGAAAATAATTATTTGTAAAAGATCAATATCGTTCTCAAGTTATGATAAAATGTATGTAGCATTAATGCCTTATTTCGGTCAAATTATAAGTCTAGCCCATAAAAAACAAGACATGATAGAAAAAAACTGAAAACGGATTTGAATTTAGCGCGTAGTATCGAGCCCTAATAGCAAAAATGATGTAACCAACAACATTTTAGATTTTAGTTTTTTGATGAAAATCCATAATTTTTGATCATTTGTATCATCTCTTAAAATCTCATATCTCTGGGAAGTACCGTTACGAAATAAGAGCAAAAGCAATTTCAAACGAAACCCTAGACTTGAAGCAAAATTATTTTAAAAAAACCTTCTCCTGTAAATTTTTTTTTTTTGTTGGTTACATAATTTTTGCTATAAGGGCTCGGTATCTTTGTTTTTCATATATTTTTACTTAAAGCGATTTTTTTTGACGGCCAGTGTAATTAATAAAACTTGGTTCTTAAACATTTCATTAATTTTTTTATTTAAATTTTATTAAGCGCTTTTTGATTGGGGACACGGCTATATACAAAAATTTTGTTTATTGCACAAAAAATAACACAGTACAACATTTTTCAGGTGATTGATTCGGGACTCAATTCTGACAATTGATTATGAAAGTAGACCCAAAAAGAAGAACTTCTGCATCATTAGTTTGGCCATGTTAGCTCAATAAATCATTTAAAAATTAATTTGAAGTTAGTAAGTATCGTATAGAGGAATTTGTCACTTTAAGGCTCTTTTGTTTGTCATAACTCGAGAACCACTAGTCCGAATAAGCTGAAACAAATTTCAAAAAAATTAAGAATTACAATTCTTTTAATTTGTTCATATGTTGTACAACGTTTTGCTACATAAGCAACAGTTTCGCAGTTATAAATAAATGTATGAAGAAAAAAAATATTTTTTTATTTTTTTGCCCAAAAAATAAAAATTTTTTTATTTTTAATTCATAAAATATCCAAAACGGTAAAAAAAAAGTGTCAAGTGCTATTACTTTCACGTAAAGTGGCATAGCCAATGAACAAAATGACACATAAATAATGAAAATCGATGAACGCGTTTCGCTTTTATTTACAATTAATTAAAGGTTTGAATTTCAAAAATTAGCTCGAGATATCCACAAAATTCTTTGGAAAAAACATTGATGACTTTTTTATCGATTCTTTATTTTGCATGAATATAAACATTCCGATTCATATTACAGCTATTCTTACACAGAAAATATGAAATTTTTATATGTTATCTATGCATGGAAACAAAATTTAGAACATTTTCATTTCTAGATCCTTTATCAAAGATTTATTCCGTAATTTTAGTTGTTTCTCGAGCTCGAAAGTTCTTGCTTTCCAATATTTACTTTGATAATGATTTCCTGTGTATCGTGAATCTCAATCACAAAGCAAGCAGAAGTATTTTGGAAAACCGCCCTTTAATACAATGCTTTGTATTACGTTGACAACCTTTAGATCGAAACAAATCTTCCATTTGTGAACATTGTAGTTGATTTTCTCCAAAATTTCTTCCAATGTATCATACGTTTCCTTCATAGTTGTGCTGAATCCCAATGGAATGGACGGTTTTTTGTTAGTTTTGTGCAATAGCACAGCCTTCAAACTTGAAACTGAACCATCAATAAATAAACGCCAGTCGCCAGCGACTGGAAGTTTGGCAGTAAAACCAGCAATGTATTCTTTTGTTTTCTGTTTAATCCAGGACGAGAATTTATGCATGCGTAGCACCTGGATTCATCATGTCCAGTTAGGCCTTCCACCCAAATTACTGGCTTCATAAAAGAAAACTGTCCACCTTTTCCATGTATCCACATTATAAGGGTATTATAACAATATTATTTTGCATACTGTGTTCGGCGTAAAACTTGCGCCACTTAAATCTGCTTCATCAAAATAATGACAACCGGAGAAAATTTCACTTGTACTTCTCGCGTTCGTCGACTCTTGTTAAAAGACAAAACACCTATAAATACTACAAATATTTCAATATTTTACTGGCAGGTACTTATGAAATATGTTTTCGAAACGTTCCAAAACATGAGCATTCATACATGTGGGTGCAATTTCTGTTAAAAAAATCAGGCAGGTAACTAACGGAAAAACCCAAATAATTAAAAGAGGGTACTTTCCTTTTTTCCTTTTAATTGTCCACTCACATTTATTAACGCTTATTACTTTGCTACCGCAATCATAAAAATCAAATAACATTTTTTTTTATTACTTTTTTTTAATTCTGATAATCATAAAAAAGTCATCAATGTTTTTTCCAAAGAATTTTGTGGATATCTCGAGCTAATTTTTGAAATTCATACCTTTAATTAATTGTGAATAAAAGCGAAACGCGTTCATCGATTTTCATTATTATACCCTCACCTCAGGTGGAAAAGGATATATATATATAAGTTTGTCATTTCGTTTGTAATTTCTACAATATTGATCCTACACCCTATAAAGTATACATATATTCTGGGTCCTTATGAAAAGCGAAGTTGATTTAACCATGTCCGTCTGTCCGTCTGTCCGTTGAAATGGATTTTCCGAAGACCCCATATATGACGGGGGCCAGGTTATTATACATTTTTGTCACATATGGTCCGGAATTGTTTGCTATTGAAATTCAGAAAGATCGGTCCACAAATGGCTGAGATATGAGGAAAAAACCACGACTACCTCTAATTTTTCCCAAAAATCCCTTGTGGTTGTTGTATTTTTATTACTTTTTGCTGTATATCTGGGGAACGGCAAAAGCCAAAGTTTCCAAATTAGGTACACACATTTAGGTTGCCAATACACACCATCCTACAAAATGTGGGCAGAAAACAACGTTCCTTCATGGTTTAGTTGTCTAGGGGGTGTGTTAAGTTAGAAACTGTGAGTTCTCTGGTTCGAATCTTGTTTTTTTAAAAAGAAATTTTTTTTTTAAATTTTTATTTTTTTTATGTTCTAAGAACGATTAAAAAAAAATATATACCAGTTTTCGCTTTTTAAATTTAATTTATAATGAAGTTTAAAGTACATATTGTTAATAAGTGTGTATACATATGTAAAAATTATTTAGTTTTTGTCTAGTTGCTCTGTATTATGCTCCCACCATGGTGAAGGGTATATAAGATTCGGCACAGCCGAATATAGCACTCTTACTTGTTTATGTGTCATTTTGTTTATTGGTTATGCGACTTTACGTGAAAGTAATAGCACTTGACACTTTTTTTACCGTTTTGGATTTTTTATGAATTAAAAATAAAAAATTTAAATTTTTTGGGCAAAAAATATTTTTTTTCTTCATACATTTATTTATAACTGCGAAACTGTTGCTTATGTTGCGAAACAAATTAAAGGTATTGTAATTCTTAATTTTTTTTAATTTGTTTCAGCTTATTCGGACTAGTGGTTCTCGAGTTATGAGACAAACAAAAGAGCCTTAAAGTGACAAATTCCCCTATACGATACTTACTAACTTCAATTAAATTTTTAAATGATTTATTGAGCTAACATGACCAAACTAATGACGCAGAAGTTCTTCTTTTTGGATCTACTTTCATAAGCAATTGTCAGAATTGAGTCCCGAAATCATGTGTTGTACTGTGTAATTTACAAAAAAAATTTTGTATTTTTAGTCATGAACTATTTTCAGTGTATAGATGATGTATATAAATGTGTTACGATAAAATTTTTATTTTACCTGTAGTCCGGACGATCCAATAATCCGGACAGTAGCTGAAACTTTATCTGTCCGGATTAGAGAGGCAATACTGTATATATAAATATATATGTATATATATATATATATATATCTGTGGCATTTTGACAAAACATCTTAAGTCGAGATAAGATGGCAAAAAAGTTTTTTAAAAAAACTCGGTGAAAAAATCATTTTTATTAAATAATAAAATAAATCAAAACTAAAGAAAAATTTCGTTTATAATACAAAATTTTAAAAACTTAAACAAAAATGTTTTTTGAATGAAAATTCGCATGATTAACAACATTTTTTTCAACTTTTTAAATTCGAGTTAAGATGTTTTGTCAAAATGCCACAGATATATATATATACATATGTATTTTATTATTCAAACCTTAAACAAAAAACCTATTAATATTTTTTTTATAAAATGTTAAATTAAAAGGGGACTTACCACTTTTTATTATACGTTATTGGACAAAGCACTTTAACGTTTTATTGCAAAACAGTAAGTAAAACCTATAGGTAAAATAGTATTTTTTTTTGTTTTGTTTCTCCAAACTATGCATTTTTGCTCACTCTACTGCACTGCATCAAAAATTTAATTTTTAAAAAAATGGTAAAGATATTTTTGTTTGTAATTTGCAATGTTGAAATTTATTTTTTTTTATCTATACTTAAACTTAGCAAAATTATAATTAAGAAAAGTCAAAAAAAATAGTATTTTAAATCTATGTGGGAAGACTAAAGTCAGACTAGAATTTTAATGGCTCATTTTTTTTTTTTTGTTTTCAGCGTGTTTAAACCTTTAAAAATACCTTGGATTTCTGTAAATATTTTGAGAGTATATTTTTCAGTAACGTTTGACTCTTAGATCCAGGGGCTTATCTGTTGTTAAATCTAATTGCTGATGATGATAAGCTGATGAATGATGGTAGTGAAGGGAGTCTTTCATTTCGGATGCTTCATGCGACCAATAAGATTTTTGATCGGCAGGTGTCAACGTAGTCGCAGAGTAACAATTAAGTGTTGCTTTTATGTGACACATTTCTGTCATGGCCATACAAAATGAGTCCTGAGTTGTTGGAGCAGAAGGTGCATTAGGTATATTGCTATATAGGGGAAACTTGTGACTTTGATCCATTAGTGGATAAAAAGATTCTTCTTCTGCAATGCTATGAGGTGTGGGTTGACGAACGTTACAAGTAGCCTTAAAGTCCACTATTTGTACCGAATGTTTGAATGTTTTCACATGCTTACGTAATGAAGAAGGGTCTGTATAGCGTTTTTGACAGCCTGGAACTTTGCACATATAGGGTTTTTCCATAGAGTGTGTGCGTGTATGTTTGAAACGATCTGAAGAGTTTGAGTACGCTTTGTTGCATCCTTCGAAGGTGCAAATATACGGCTTTTCACCAGAGTGGGAACGAATGTGGATTTTCAGGTTTTCAGCTCTTGAAAAACGTTTGTCACATAAATGGCACTGGTGAGGCTTTTCCTTTGTGTGGGTTCGCACATGTACCAGCATTTTGTAACGAGCATTAAAGCCGCGTTCAGTTCTCTGACATCCTGTCCATTGGCAGTAATAGAGCCCATCAGTTATTGAGGCCACTGCATGAATTAGGGTTACATGGTGAGCCAAAAGTTCTAGACTTTCAAAATATCTGTAATTAGACCAGAAATGTAAAATTGATAAGTATTGTCTGAGCAGAAACAAAAAAAAAACAGTTATTTTTAAATAAAGAAATGCATTTTCAGTATGTCATGTTAATCATTATGCTAGCTAGGAACCACGGCAGATTCATATGCTGGCTGTCAATTTTTTTTTTGCATGTTGTTGGCATTTAAACAAAAGTTCAAAAAAATTAAAAACTCTCTGAAGCGTACACCTTTAAATGTTAGGTCGTGCGCCGTAAGAACGTAGGACGTAACGCCGTAAATTTTTTAAGACACGCACCAGTTACCCGCCCTGTTAACAAAATGACCGATTTTAGTAACAAAAAAACAAACGAATATACATATCTACAAAGTATTTTGTGATAAACACTAAACGAACTAACTAACAGTTTGCATTTTATACCGCATTGTCAAAACAACTAGTAGGTTTAAAAAAAATAAAAAAATAAACTATAAACAGTTTAAGGCAATTTATCAATTAACTATTTGAAATAGTTTTTTGCTTCTCATGTAAAATTTTCAAAATGTTAGTTAGGGCCTTTTCCGTCTTAGGTAGCCATATGTATGTTTGTTTTTATTTCCCAAACACACCTTAGAAAAATAGAAAAACGCAAAAAGCGATTTGAGAACGATGCGTTTTCCAGAAGATGGACATATTTACTTCGACGTATGACGTAGATACCCTTTTACGTTTGTGAGAGCTTCATTTTTTGTTTGGCTTCAAAAAAGCATATCAAAATATTTTTTGGGTGGAAAACAGTTCAAGTTAGTTTTTTTTATTGGAGTACAGTGCTTTCCCGATTTAACGAACAATTGATTGTCAGCCCTGTTCGTTAAATTGAAAAATTCGTTAAGTCCAGTACTAAAAAAATATTTATTCATGTAACAAAAAATTAAAAGAACAATTCATATCATATCGTATTACAAGAAAATGGATTTTATAAAATAAAATTAATAAAAAAAAGTAATTATTAAAAAAAAAATAAGAAAAAAGTACATAGTTATTTAAAGAAACTTGTTATTGCCTTTTGTTTTTGAGATTTCTTTAAACTTTTTTTCAATTGCTTTCTCTTGAAGCTCACGTAAAATTAATAATGGTTTTCAAGATATCGCTTAAAATTGCCACTTGTGTAAATGGGCAAACTTGCGAGACTCGTTTCATGAAGACCCTATCTAATTTGTGTGTAATTTTAAGCAATTAATGCCAATTTGTAAGAAACGTCAATAGAAAAATAAATTTAAAAAATAATATTAAAATTTTCGATCAAAATGTGAAATTTGTTTTTAAAAACGCATCAAGAAAGCCAAAAGACTAAAGGTCTGAAATTATTGCAGGAATTTATATTTTGTGATTTATAAACACTTGAATTTTTCAACGGAATTGGCGGTAAGGATTAAAGAAATGTGTATTTATAAATACAATTTAACTGCGCAGGTTTACGAGTCAAAATTGTTGGGCAAACTTACGAAGTTTGTGTAAATTAATTTTCATACAATTTTTGCCAATTCATTTGCGATGCACAGTTTGCACAGATTGCGAGACTTTTAAGCGATATCATGAAAACCCTTAATGTATTGGAAATATCGATATTATTTTCCTGTCCCCACTGGATACATACATCAAAGCTTTCGATTACATCTCTGTGTTTAATTTTTACCCCTTCATGAGCAGGTACGTCGTTTTCTAATCGTGCATTAATTTCTTCATATTCGTCAAGACTACAACTGTTTGCCTGACTACTCCATCTACATATGTATCAGTGTTACCACCAGCAAATTCATAATTACACTTGAGATGAAGCAAAATTACCCGATTTAAATGAAATTACACCTGATATAAAATTCAAGTCTTATTTAATAAAAAGACATTTACAAAGAAGCAAAAACACAAAAAAACACGCCATAGAGCTTGCGAAAGGTTAGCTGTCAAACGAAATTTCATACTGATGTTACTTTTCGCTCAGGCACATCATCATGAATAGATTAAGATTATTGCTTGAACAACGCCACCAAATTATCCAAATTTACTTTGGAAATCAGCCATCGACTTTCGCAACTTGTAAGCGACTTCAATTAGACTTTAAGGCCGTGCGATGTGACACCTCAGGATTGTTTTTCATAGGCCGGTTAATGCTGATAAGCCTGCAACAATTGACGTCTGGGAGGTCAACATTGCTTTTTTTATTCGTGACATGCAGCCAGCAATGCTCGAAAAACAGCAACAAAATTGGACGCCTGCAATGCGTTTTGTCAAGGAGAGGCGCGGTGCGTATTTGTTTGAAATAAGTTGCAAATTATAAAGCCGTGTATCAATCTGAGATTAAAATTAATTTTTTTTGTGTTGTCTTCCATTTTAAGTTTCATGGTCTTAAAAAATACCCTTTATAACTTAATACAACTGACCCTTTCTTAATTCAGTTTTACAACTGTAAAGGGTGTTAAATATTGTTCAAAATATGCATTAAAAAGTTGCAAGTTAAAAATAATATTAATTATATGTTTCAATATTGGAAACATATCTTCCACCAGATTAGTGTTAAATAACTTTTTTCAATAAACTTCAGGTTCTAAATCACTATGGTAGTCATCTTTATCCAAATCGAAGGGTCCATCTTGGGACATTCATTACCAAACCTTAGAAAATATATATATAGTGATTGAAGTCTTTTCTTTAAAAGAAACCGAGACTTTGATTCAGAAGACTGTGCATTTTTTATAAACAATATTTAAAAAGAAAGAAATGTCATCACTGATATCGAATCTTGATTTTATTTGGGTATCTTAAGTAAGAATTTCAAATTACACCTGAATTACACCTGAGAGAAATTACCCACGCTCTACACACGACATTAAAAATTAAACCAAATTCGGGTAATTACCCACAAAGTGGCAACACTGATATGTATTTAAATAATTCTTACGAATTTTTTGTATATTATTTTTATTTGTTCGTTACATCGAGTACCAAATTGGATTTTAATTCGTTATACACAGTACCTAAGGTAAAATTTTTGCCTGTTCGTTAAATCCCGAATTCGCTTAATCGAGAGTTCGTTAAATCGGGAAACCACTGTACTAGTTTACCTGTTGCAGGTAAATTATATTGAATGCCTTAAGAGTTTGAACAACTTTTATAATTTTTACAATATCGTTGAAACTTATTTTGGCTGAAATCTAACACATAGTATCGCACTTAATCAACAAGATGGTATTAACTCAAAATTTAAAAATGTTCAGTAGAAGCAAAACAATTTTTAAGTTTACATTAAAAAATAAGTTTTAAACCAACCTTTCTTTTACCAAAAAATAAACAAAATAGCACGATATTTTGCAGCGGGTAGATATGAGTACTACGTGCCGATTTCTTCTAAAAAGTAAAAAACTAAAATTTGTTGATGAAGCGCAATATGTAACACTTTGCAGTCAAAGTCATATATATAGCTTCACTACTTTAAGGCGCTTTTTGGCAAGAGTGTTTTTAGCTGAAGACAATAACAGAACACATTCAGCTTAAGGAATATTTTCTGTGTCACTGTTAAAAAGTTATAGTTATGGCGACATTTATGATATTTTACAAAATCTTAGGAGAAATTAGTTTCACTTTTTTCGCTATTAGTTTTGTAAATGGAAATGCCAAAATATCTTAATTGTTCATATTTGAGCGCCTCGGCTCTTTGGTGTAAAAGATAAGATACACCTTCCACACTCGCTTCTATGAAAAGGGAGTAGAGAAGGAGTAACATTTTTTGTATTGTTTTTTTTTTGCACAAGCAAATGCAAAACAATTATTTTTTTTTGATCTCGTTACCATTCTTATATTCCTGCTAAAGAAGCGAGAGCGGAAGGCCTTCTCCGCAATGACAACGTGTGAAAAAAAAATATGAGTATGGAATGGAGCGAGCAGGCCTTGTATATCCAAAAGAAGGAGTACAGAGGCCTTCTAGAAGGCTTCCGTACTCCTTCTAGAAGGCTTCCGTACTCCTTCTTTTTCCAGCTGGGCGCTTATGGTATGCCACACATACACGTTTTTTCCTTTTGCTTTGTATATGCGGTAGTAAGTTTTTGACAGCTGAAAATAAATTTTTCACAAACAAAATACATGTCGTTTTTTGTTTTTTTACAAGTAAGCAGGCCTGATAAATGGGCCATGCAAGTAACAAAGTGCTTGTCCAAAAAAAGAAAATATATTTAAAGTGAGAGGTTAAGGTACTTAGTGCATAGATATCTTTTTCGACTTAGTTAATCACTTCCAAATATCTTTTTTCCGATGCACAACTTTCACTTTTTTAATAAACTTATAACAACGGACAATTTCGCGTAAATTCATGTTCATAATAAAATTTTTGTCAAACTTACTATGTAAGTTGTTGCCATAGATCAAAAAGTGTTGCACAAACTTAAAGGCCCAACCATAATGTGCTTAAGTTGGCTTAAGCAAATGTGCGATTACATGTAAATTATATGAGGTAAACCATATTGAACTTAAGGAAACTTTTTGCTAAGTTTAATGAAACTGTTATCTAAGCAAAGTACGAAACTGATCGCACATTCCGTACGGAAGCAAATGTTTTTTGATATTTTTTTTGCTTTTTTAAATATATTTTTGTTAATTTTTGACAGTAGATTAAGCAAGACTATGCATATTATGGTTGGGCCTTAACTTTGAGGAACACTTTGATTAGTTATTTAGGGCCTAAATTTGTAAAACGCAAACCCAACGCCAAAAATTATATTGAAACCAAAAACTAAATTGAAAATATTTCATAATTTTGTTGTTGTTTGCTATAGAAATATTTATTGAATTTTTAAATTTTAAACGCTGCATATCTTGTGGCGTTGATAATTTTAAAACGCAATATGTATTTCTGTAGAAAGCAACAACAAAATTTTGACAAATTTTTGATATTGTTTTTGCTTTCAATGTAATTTTTGGGATTTCGTTGCGTTTTACAAAATTAGGGCCTTAATGAAAAATTGCAAAAAAAACAATGAGTATTAGAAGGTAAATTCGACAACGCATCTACATACGTCGTACGCTTCTACGTTCATACGATAAATTTGTTGTTCCTACGGTTATTGAGTAGATTTTCATAAAATATGTATTAATTTAAATTTGTTGGTTTTTATATTTTTAATCAGAAATAACTCTTACGTTTTGATTTTATTTTTCAAGTTTTTATCAAAATAAAAGTTTTTTTGTGGCTTTAATATTTTTAGGCAGCAAAAAAAAACAAACAAATACATACTTCAAACAATAATGCCTGTATTCATAAAAATATTTTTAATTTTAAAAAAGGTTTACAAATCAAATTTTCTATGAAAATTATCCTAAATAATCGTATGTTTAATTTAATAATCGGTTATGAATACAGAGTTAAATACGTTTATTGATTTTAAGTTATTTACTTTGTTTTAAGTTTTGAAAAAATATAAAAGAACAAAATAGCTTTTATTTTTGATCACAAAAAATAAAAAGCAGAAAAAAATGGTTATTTCGTAACTTAAAAGATAAAAGTTACAAAATCAAAGCTACAAGATAAGAGTGAATATAAATATTTGAAGAATAAATGATTCTTACCTTCCACAATCCATCCAATCGCATATAAATTCATTGTGTGAGGTGGGGGATGAAGTACCGCTGCTGGGGGTGTCAAAGTGTAATTGGAGCTGTTGTTGGTCTTGGTGCTGAAGGTTATGATGATGATCATGCTCATGAATTCCATGATGTGTATATTTATTATTCTCCCTTAAAGTATGGTAAGGTAAATCGGCAGGTAAATGTTGGGGATTTTGATCGTGGCCAACTTTCATAATAACCGATTGGGTTCGTTGTTGTTGAGTTTTTTGCTTATGTTCGGCTAATTCTTGTTTTGGTTGAGCAGACGCAAGTTCCGCCAATGTATTATTGCAGGCTCTGGGAGGTGTGATAGGCGGTGTGGGAAATCTTAATTGTTGTTGCAATTGTAAAACATCCTCGTTCATGCTAACGGACTGGTATACTGCTTCAGGCAACGCACTGTAGTTGAAAGTATATGGAGGGGTGTGATATGACGCATAAAACGGTGCAGGCGTCGGCGTGTTGTACAGACTGTTGGTAAAAATTATTGTTTGATTTTCCATTATTTAATTTTTAAGGGTTTAATATATTCTTGGAACTTTATTTAGAAATTCACTATTCTTTTGCAGTTTTTTTTTATTTATGTATGTATTATTTTTTAACAACTTAATATTTAAGAACACTATTCAACGTTTTCTCTAGCTCGTTATGTGAACGACTAAAATGTTTGAGTCTCGGCACTAGTGTAATATTGTATGCGAATTGTGCGATAAGGTCTCTTATCATTTGGGCCTTTGCAGCATGTTATAGACAGGCTGGACGGGTCTCGGTTTGTTGGGTTATAGTGGGTTTCATTTACTTGCTATCCATAATGATAGTTTTTGCTACGTTATGTTTATCTTTTTTTTTGTGGGAAAAGTTTGAAGATCATTGCATAACAAATATTAATAACAAGAAATTTAGTTGAATTATATAAAATCTTTAAAAAAAACTTCTTTTTAATCAAATTTAACATATAAGTAAATAAGACCGACTAACAAGAACTAGTGGTTGCGTTATGCCTACTAAAGTAAACACATAAGAAGCAGAAACAAAAGACTTTCAAATTATATCAAATAAAACGTATATTTATATGTACATTAGGCATATAATTTTTTACAATTTTTGCAAATAGGAAAAAGGGCATAGCATAGTCGAATAGAGCATAAAAAACCAATTGCACCAAACGCAATTACTTTTTTTTATAAGATCATAGCCATTTGTTTTATCATTAAATTTTGAAATTTGAATAAATATTATTGGTGTAAAAATGGTTAAAAAAGTGAGATAAATGTGGCATGTTACTTTATGAACTGGTCCAAGCAAATAAAATTGTGCAAGACATTTTACTATTGTGTAAATCATCACACACTTTAAAATAAAACTTATTTCATATAATTGATAGTATTTGTGTTTAAAAAAAACTGAATTTTTTTAGAAATCGCGTGTGGAGCGGAATATTTTTGAGCCCAATCAACTGAAAAAGTGATATTCATTACTTGCACAATATTTGCCACCATGTAGTGGTAAGCCAAATTTTTCGTAAAAATTAGTTATATGCCCAATGTACATACATAATTATGTCATCTTGGGAAAAATTTGAAAAAAATAATATCAAAAAATTGGACTGCACTAAATAGACCCAAACATTTTGGAAATAATTATAAAACAAACAAGTCAGAGTGCTGAATTCGACTATGCCGAATCTTATATACCCTTCACCATGATGCGATGCGAACAGTGTTATAAAGGGTGGTTAAATTTGTGAACAACAACTTAACGTCAAGTTTTTTCCTGCATTTCATTTGACATTTCTCAATTTCAGACTAACTCAATTTGAACCATGGAAAGATACACAATCGAGCAACGCGTCAAAGTTATTTAGGCTAATTATGAAAATGGGCATTCAATTCATAATGCATATCGTGAACTTCGTCATTCAGCGATGAGGCACATTTTCACCTCAGTGGATTGGTCAATATGCAGAATTGCCGCATTTGGGCGAATGATAATCCAAGAGTGATTGTCGAAAAACCAAAGAGTGACTGTTTAGTGCGGTTTAAGGGCTGGTGGCATCATCGGGCCGTATTTTTTCCAAAATGAGGCCGGTCAGGCAGTTACTGTGAATGGTGTTCGCTATCGTGAGATATGTAATAACGAACTTTTTATGGCCCGAATCGGAAGATATGGATGTGAACGATATGTGGTTTTAACAGGACGGTGCCACTTGCCAGACAGCTAACGAAAAAATGGCTCTTTTGCGCGACAAATTCAATGACCGTATTATCTCACGTGGTGGCTATGTCAATTGGCCGCCAAGATCATGTGATTTTACTGCTTTCTTTGGGGTTATTTGAAAGAAAAGATGTGCGTCGATAAACCAGCAACAATTCAAGAGGTGTGCCGCCGAGGTCGCGGCGGCTATTTAGCCGATATTTTGTTCCATAAATAATTGAAACATAACAATATTATCATAAATAATTTGTGTTTTATTCAAAATCTACAACGGCCCGTATTATTTAAATAAATAAATAAATACCGTTCTTTAGATATGTATAAATAAATGGCTTTTACACCAAGCCCACTTTTCTCATCCGCCCACATTTTGTCGGATGTTGTGTATCGATTAGTGCTGGGAAACTATCGATAGTCTTAAACTATCGAAAATACCGATAGGAAAAATATAAATATCGATATTTTTATTATTTAAAATACAGCTATGAAGACATCTAACAGCAGCTATACACACTGTTTTTTGCCGCATATTTTAACATGCTATTATTAATTCGCGCTGAATTACAGCAATGAATACAAACAACAAGAATGGCAAGTGGTATGGATTGATTAGCAGTAATTTTTACTGCTAATTAAAGTCCTTTAAGTCTAAATTTTTACATGTTTACATAGGGACTGAAATATCAAATATTTTTGTAATGTTGTAAAAAAATGCAATTGCAAGCAAAGGACAAAGCAATGAACGTCCATTAGATTATAAGTCCGCTTATTGATAACTTTTTGGATTTAGAATTTAGAAATTTTTTTAAATTTGCAATGGAATATCTTCCCTGTTACTTCGGTTCCTTTAGAAAGGTACTTATCAATTTTTAAAAAACTGGCATCTAAAATAACGTGAGTTTCATACATTCAATAAAGTGATAAAAACAACGGACTGTAGCCTTATAAAAAAATAATTAAAGTTTTCCTACACAAGTACCGATAAATATCGATAGTAGAAAATATCGATTGTATCCCAGCACTAGTATCGATAGCCAAGATGCTTGTTTCTAATTTGCAAACCTTGGCTCTTGCCGTTTTCCACATACAAAAGGGAAATGCCACGGTCACTTTTCCAATTCCGCCGACATTTTATAGGATGTGTTTTGATAACCAAGATGCTTGTACCTAATATGGAAACGTTGGCTCTTGCAGGTCTCAAAATTAAATCTATAATGTCTTTGTAAGGAAGGTTCCACGCCCACTTCTCCAATCCCGCCTATATTTTTAGAGAGGTTTATTAATAACCTAGCTATGTGTACCAAATTTCGACAATATATATCTTACCGTTATTTAGATTTAAAAAAAAATATATTTTATGCCACGCCCACTTTTGAAATTAGCCCGTATTTTGCGGGATGTTGTGTGTTGCTAACCGAGATATTCGTTCCTAATTTAGAAACTTTGGCTCTTTCCGAAATTTATAATGTGTTTGTATAAGAAGTGCCACGCCCACTGCTCTAATCCCGTCCATTTTTATTAGAGAGGTTGTGTATTTATAACCAAGATTCTAGTACCTTATTTGGAACATTGGCTCTTGCCGTTCCCCAGATATGTATACAGAAAAAAGAAAGAAAAAACAACAACAAGAGATTTATGGGTAAAATTAGAAGCATATCTCAGTCATTTTTGGACTCCGCAAACTTAAACGGAGTATATGTGACATATAAATATAGCAATCTAGTCCATATCATTTCTGGAGTTATCGGAAAACACATTTCAACAGGACACATAATATATATCTAGGGTAGCCAGATTTTAAATTAGGAAAAACAGTACATTGAATACAAAAAAACAGTACAATTAAGAAAAAAACAGTACAATTTTTTTTGACGAAAAAATAACTATTTATTTAAATTATCAACCCCCAATTTCACCAAGTTCAGTTATAATTAACTATCAGTTAAAGCTCGCAAAACATATTGTTAACTGGAAGTAAAAGTAATAGAAAGTTTTAACTATACTTGGTCAAATTGGGGGTAAATATTTTAAACTTTTGATTGAATATGCAACAACAATTATATCAAGAAATACACTTGAAATGCGTAACGTCAAAGGTATGATTTTCATTTTATGGCATTTTATAAAAATACGAAATTACTCTTTTTGCGTTTAAAAATCAAACGCTACAAACGAAGCATTTGGCCAACCATAACATTGCTGTAAGCCATATAAGAAGCGAGAAAAGACTAAAGGCTCAGTTAGGCGAACGTTGCTGTACCGTATCTGTACTGTATCAATCAGCTGTTCGCTTTTTGTTATATGAAAACTAATACAAAAGCTTACCGAAATGCAATGTACCGTAGTTGCAATGTACCAATCTGTATAAAATAAAATTTCATGCCGTTGTTACGTGACATTTGTAAGACAGTGATAGGCGGCTTGTATGTTACATTGAATGCGGGTAATTTTGCTCTTTTTTTTTTTTGGTACTTTTTTCAGTTTATCTATGGAATTGCGACAAAATAACTTACAATACAGCATATTTCCAAATATAAAAATATACATATGTTTAGATGTTTAAAGAAAACAAATGCATATACATATACATATACATACACATACACATACAATGGAAATGTGAAACATATAAAAGACTTTAAATGGTATCAAAACCTTGTTTGGTGTATGCACAGTAACAATATATGTATGCTAAAAATTTATATATGCTAAAATACAAATTTATTTATTGTAAATCTTTAATATAAATATTAAATTATTAAAATTTTTTACATACACAAAATACGGTTTTAATACCATTTAAATCACGTGGTACCTTTTCTGCACAACGGTCACCATTTGAACATTTTTGATTCCCATCACTGTGTGTTTTGTTTTATGTATACTATTGCTTTTTGTTTATGTATGGGAAAACATATGACACGTTTTTAAACGTTCTATAAGTGCAGCAACGTGCTTACAATACGGTGCGGTACATTACGGGTACAGCAACGTTCGCCTAACTGAGCCTTAACTAAGCTTAAAACAATTAACTCATTGATTGTGTTAGTACGATTTTCTTTACACATATTCGTATTTAAAGCAGTTTTCACCGCACACATAATTGCACAAATCATATAGAATTTGAGAAAATTAATTTTCCGATTTCAAACAATTTTCAAATTATTTACGGCAAATTTTACCAAGTTCAGCTATAAACTTGGTGAAATTGGCCATTAATCTATAAAATCCAAAAAACATAGTTTGGTTTATTTTATTTAACAAAATCTGAAAATATTAAAAAAGTAAAATGCAAGTGTTAATAAAATTTAAAACAAAAATTTCTGTCTGTAAAACAATCAAGTTCAATTGAAAACGATGATTATTTTCTATAAAACTTTTGTAAAAATTAACTTATCTTTTTCTTATTTAAGCAGTTTGGGTAAAGAAAAGTGGTCCTCAAATATATTAGGTATTTTTATAAATTTTAAACACGTAGAATTTTTCAAATTTGTTCGTTTTCAATTTCACGTGATTTCGATTTCCAGAGCATGCCCGAAAATTAAAAAAGTTCTAAAAATTAAAGATAATTGTGTTGGAATAAGTATTTATTTAGTATTTAAAAAAATTTTTGATTTTGTTTTTGTCTTTCTCAGGTGTGGAAAGGGAAATACTATTGGAAGAGGTAGCCATAAAATCATACATTTGTCTTAAAAATAACAACATGAAAATATACTACTGCTGCGAGCCACCCATTATTTAGATTTCTACTGTGTATTTATGAGAAAACAATGACCACAGCGTAAAAGCTCGTATTATTTTAGAACTTTTTTTGGAACACAACAATTTCTTTTAGGTACATATGTACTGTTAAATAAATTGTAAGGGCCGATGTTGAATGTGAACCACACCTAAACGCCAAGTTTTTTCCGAATTTTATTTGACATTTCTCTATTTCAGACTTACTCAATTTGAACCATGGAGAGATACAGAATCCAACAACGTGTTAAAGTTATCCAGACTTATTATGAAAATGGGCGTTCAAATCAAAATGCATATCGTGCACTTCGTGATTTTTTTGGTCAATTTGATCGTCCAAATGTGAGTACAATCGCAAAAATCGTGGAAAAATTCGAGCAAACCGGGTCTGTAGAAGATGTGCGAACACCAGTGCATGCTCGTACAGCTCGTACTGCAGAAAATATTGCTGCTGTTCGCGATAGTGTGGCTGAAGAGCCGTCCACCTCAACTCGTCGTCGTGCCCAACAATTGCACCTCTTACGCTCGTCGTTGATGAACATTATGCATAAAGACTTGCATTTACACGCTTACAAGGTGCAATTGGCTCAAGAACTAAAGCCTCTTGACCATTCCAAACGTCGTGAATGGGCAGAATGGTGGCAAGAAATGGCAACAGTGGATGATCAATTTTCGAAGAAAATCATCTTCAGTGATGAGGCACATTTTCACCTCAGTGGATTCGTCAATCAACAGAATTGCCGCATTTGGGCGAATGAGAATCCAAGAGTTATTGTCAAAAAACCAATGCACCCACAAAGAGTGACTGTTTGGTGCGGTTTATGGGCTGGCGGCATCATCGGGCCGTATTTTTTCCAAAATGAGGCCGGCCAGGCAGAATGGTGTTCGCTATCGTGAGATGATAACGAACTTTTTATGGCCCGAATTGGAAGATATGGATGTGGACGATATGTGGTTTCAGCAGGACGGTGCCACTTGCCACACAGCTAACGAAAATTTGCGCAACAAATTCAATGGCCGTGTTATCTCACGTAATGGCGATGTCAATTGGCCGCCAAGATCATGTGATTTGACACCGTTGGAGTTTTTTCTTTGGGGTTATTTGAAAGAAAAGGTGTACGTCGATAAGCCAGCAACAATTCAAGAGCTAAAGGATGAGATAATTCGGCACATTAACGGCATAGAACCTCCATTATGCCTCAGGGTCATCGAAAATTTGGACCATCAGATGGAGGTGTGCCGCCGTGGTCGCGGCGCCCATTTGGCCGATATTTTGTTCCATACATAATTGAGTAATACCAATATATCATAATAAAATAAAATTACAATAATTTCCTAAATAGTTTGTGTTTTATTCAAAATCAACATCGGCCCTTGAAATTTAACCATCCTTTATAAGGATGTTATGAAAATATGTTTTTAGCAGAGTTTTTCTTAATATCTTGGTTTTTTGTAGACTGAACAAAAAAAAAAAAAAAAAACAGTACGAAAAACTGTGCAAAGGTGAAAAAATCATTTATATTGAAAATAAAATAAACCAAAATTAAAGAAAATTTCGTTTATAATACAAAATTTTAAAAACGTAAGCAAAAATTTTTTTTTAATGAAAGTTCGTATGAATAACAAAATTTATTATTTTAAATTTTTAAAATTTGACTGAAGATGTTTGTCAAAATGCGACCGAATATACTTTGTAGCAAAGTATACAACCTCTGTAGAGTCTTAAGGCCCAACCATAATGTGCTTTAGTTGGCTTATGCAAATGTGCGAATACATGTAAATTATATGAGGCAAACCATATTGAACTTAAGGAGAATTTTTGCTTAGTTTAATGAAACTGTCATTTGCTTAAGCAAGGTGCGAATCTAATCGCACATTCCGTACGGAATCAAATTTTTTTTATTTTGTTTTCCTAAGTACATTTGAGAGACTTTTTGTTAATTTTTGACAGTAGGTAGGTTAAGCAAGGCTACGTATATTATGATAGAGCCTTTAGATCAATATTAAAGAAATTACAAACGGAATGACAAATTTATATACACACTTTCACCTTCGGTAAAGGGTTTAATAATAATGCGATATATCAGCAAAATTATAATGATTTCTTTCAACAACAATGTCTTGAAAACGACAAAAGAAATAAAATATTTCGCACTGGTCATATCTCTTCACAAAAAAAAATGTACAGCATTTTCTCTACTCTTTAGCCAAAAATACATTTGTGTTCCTCTTTGTAATATAAGAAAATATTTTGAAAAACATTTTTTGCTTCTACTGAAAATTTATAAGTTTACAGTTAACCGGGTTGCGATTTGTATAACAAATTTATTTCGATTTTAACTTTTGTTCGTGTCAAAATCGAAGTATCCCCGGCAAACGGGGAGGTGAATTTGTCTTTTTTGACCCATTAACTACGTGCTATAAAAGACGATTCTATTTTAGTGTATGCATTTACAAACGAATACGATGAAAAGGTCGTTCTGTTGGTATTTCAATTGGTATTTTCAATCTTTTCTTATCTTTTGGCCAAATGAATAAAAAAATCACAAATTCAGGGTAATTTACTCACGACTGCTGTTAAGAACATGAACACACTCACACTTATATATATATATGAGTCAGTAAACACCAGCAGAACAAGCTTTGGGGGGCAATTTGATAACAAGTGTTTATCAAGTATTTTCGTCTGGTGTACTTCGTACCTCAACGTTAACAATAAATGTTATATGTTGTATATAGAAGTATTAAAAGTTAGGTAAAAATAGATTTCAAAAGTGGGTAATACCGACTATAGAAATATTTTTTATTTGTCTGGTTGAAGAGTGGGGTGGAGGATTTGCGTCAAATGAAGGTAACGTGATAAAGACTTTAGCAGACGTAATTAAATCCCAAATAACCACATAAACGGCTAAACAAACATATCGATGGTTTTCTTCCGCAACCTCGTAACTCAAAAACAACTACTTTTCAGGAGAGACAAACTACTTTTTTTTTTACCAAATATTTGAAACTTTTTGCTATATATTCTTTTACAATCCAAGAATTAGGAAAAATTCCGATATTTCGCCAAACAAAAAATAGCAAAATTGTAAGGCGGTATTTGCTGATTACTTTTCCAGTTAAAACCAAAAATCGAGTTACGTGGTTGCGGAAGAAAACCATCGATATGCAACCCAATTATCAATAAAAAGTCGCCAGGAGTTCATTCACTTCTCCCAATTTTCTTGTTTAAATTCAGTTGTAAAAATTGGAGAACGGAAAAACTTCCCGGGAATTTTTATACTTACACCACAATTGTGGAGAGGGTATTATGCATTTGTGCTGATAATTGTAGCACCTTAAAATATTTGTTCTGGACCCACTTTTAAGTATACCGATTGATGTTACGAACGCAATTTTTGATATAATTTGATGAAAAATAAAATAACCCTTCAAAAGTTTGTACAGAGAACAACAACAACGATTTTTGGGGTTATTATTTCGTTTAAAGTGAAATTTTATGTTTTTAATTAGGAGATTATTTCGTATGAAATAAGGCCCCACACTAAAAGGAGCTATTTAATTTTTATTTGCTAGGGTTATTATATTCCGCCTTAAATCCCTTTTTTTGGTGTTTAATTTTTTTGGCATTTTTTTACACATAACAAACCCATGAATGTGTCGCTAAAATGGAGAATTGCATATTAAATGAGCACCCGGACTCAATTTATTTTATTTTAATGCTTTTTTGGCAATGTGCGTTAGTTGCTGAGTGGTCTAAGGTGCTGCATTAAAGATTCGGCGCAAAGATTTAACCTTCTAATATCAACTCTGCACATTGTGCTTGTTATAGTGAATTTATTACTCCTTTTGTAACATTGGATTATGAATTTAAAATTGTAATATTCGATAATTGAACTAAAAGTTTCGAATAATTTTAAAAGTGAAGATTTTTACATAATTATAAAAAAACCTTTTCTAAAACAACTGACAAAAACCAAAGCACAGCCCTAAAATGAATTCCAAAACGACAATGATCATACCTCAGTTCGTCGATAGGTTTGCATTTTAAATTAATTTATGTACTTTGTAAATATTAAAATTTTTTAATAGAAAACTAGAAATTTGCAAATCCAAAATCTTAAAAGATCTTTCACCTACTATATGTATTTATTTACATGATAATATTAGCAAATATAAAATATTTTTATGTACTCTACGTATGTACTTATATTGTAGTATGTAGTAATGTGTGTAAATTGTTTTATATAAAACTGATATTTTTTCGAATCCAGATTAAATGATCTTTGATTTACTTAAGCATCAGGTCAGCCTGTTAGAAATTCTAAATAATAAGAGAATCCCTCCCTATGAAACAAATGCTGATAACAATATAAAATTTACAAACAAATGAAATTATTTTTAACAATAAATTGCGCGAATACTTTTTAAAAGTTGTGACTGAGTATAAAATAACCAAAACAACAAATTAAATCCTATAATCTTAAAAAGTTCTCGCAATGTTAAACCTACTGTTGGGCCGGATCCGGCTAAAACCAGATAGACAATTCAATCGGACTTTTGATTATTATAAAGCCAAACAGTAAAATAAAACACTCAATATTTTGCTTGAACTGATAACATTTGAATCCCCGCCATGTGTGAGGTTGGTTGGTTTGTTCAGTCAGTCGTTTTCACTAAAGATGTAGATGTTCATATTTATTTATGTTTATGATCGTTTATAGTTTAACACAGGGTGTTTAAGTTCCCATAAGTGCAGAGATTAGTTTGCCTATCAGACGCAATAAGTCTGTGCCAGTTTATGTTCTTTTACTTCTTTTTTATTTATTATAATTATTTTATTTCACTCGATTTTCAAACAGACTCTGATTAAACGCATCATGTATTTTAAAAGAAAACAAGCCTGGAGGCCAGACATATAAACTCAATACTATTCTCTGTGGGTGTTATCTGTTAATATAGTTATACGTATGTATATGTAAAATACAAAATATTTAATATTCATACAATGTATTTCGTTTAAACATTAATACATATGTACGTATGTATGCATGTGCATATGCAATATTTTACACACTTATGTACTTATATAATTATAATAATGAAGATGACCAGACTTTGCACTTGTTTCCTTTTTTAGTTGCTACTAAATAATATAAATATTTTTTATTATATTATTTATTTGTTTCTGTCGTGTGTATGCGTGTGCATTTAACGCAATCAAAGAAAAACCTTCCATGGCACAAGCATTTAGCAGACGTTCAAAGTCCGTTAAGGTTAACTATTTTTATTAGTTCACAATGAACTACTAACTCAATCATCACGTTTTTTAAATTGGTAGCTAGATGTTCCAAATAATTATGTCGGGGTATGGGCGACTTAGGGGGATTTTAAGATTGTTATTTTTGTGCTTTGTATAACTTATTATACCATTCTTATTCCAAAAAAGAATGTTTGGCAATATCTTGTCTAGACGTTAAGCGTTATTTTGTTGTTAGATTTCAATTTAGCGCAATACGTTAAGACATAACATAATAAGAAGGACGATATTACCTGATATCAGTAAAAAATCCCTATTCGTTGGGATTTTTTTTATAAAAAAATTGGCCGTAACCCCGGGCCTCCACGTAGCAATATTTATTGCGGCAAACGTCAAATTTGATTGCTTCATAAAATTTGCGACGTATAGACCGCATATTGCCATGAGTGGCAATCCATTGCGCAATAATTGCTCTTCTTATTGCTTGAGCAATTATTGCTTAGCAATCTGCTGTCAAATCAGTTGTAATTTATCTGACATTTCATTTCTCTGTACTGTTGGTTATTTATTAGTGTGTTTATTTATTAAAAAAGCAAGTGAAAAAATACTTCAACAAAATACAGAAAATGATTTTATATATTATATTTTTAAATAAACGTCAATATTAACAAAAGCAAACGACGAATTTGTTTTTTTTTTTTGTATATTTTTATTTTCTCAATAGAACAATACAAGTTTTAGGTGTTTTTCATACGCAAATAAACAAAAAAGCAATACAAAACACAGCTACGACAATTACAATTAATTATTTTATTAATTTAATTAATAAATTTAAAAAAGAAAATTTAACAATCACTTCAAAACATAACATAAAACATTTGTTATACATACAGCCACAAAACTTTATACAACTACTCGAGGTGAAAATTGCAAATTTATGGCAAAGCAATAACAAGTGTTCTCCAGCAATATAATCAGCAATCATTGCTCCATTGTTCTGTCATTGTTCTGCCGACGTTATTGCTTGTACTTAGCAATAAAAATTGCTAAGTGGAGACCCAGCGTAAGGAAAAAAGACAGATATTTTAAAATCATTAAAATGTTGGGACTTTTCAAAAATGTGTCAAAACTGTAAATATTTCGCAATCTCTTTCGATTTGTGACAACATAAATACTAATAAAAATACAAATTATAAAATTTCTTTGAGTGATTGCTTGCCGCTATTTCAACTTTGATTTAAAGGTAAATTTGTAAAACTCGCTTTTATAAGAATGGAAATGCTTTGAATTTAATTTTTAAGAACAATAAATAGGTAATTTGCTAAAGATGGGATTCAAAAAGTTTTGGAGAAAAGTCACCATGAGAATTTAATTTCCCCCTTTAGTCAAAAGTAGCTATCTTTCATTTAACACTGCCACATGCCAATACAGGTAGCAAAGTTAAAGGTTTTTTGTGTCTGAATTCATTTATTATGGGTAGCAAAAAAAAATATTTTTGTTAGTATAAAGAAAATTTAAGTAAATCTTTCGGAAAATGACAGATACATTTATTTTGTATAATATTAGCGGAAAAATAAATTAAAATAATAATTTCATTTTGGCTATGAGGGGTAATTTTCTGTTTAAGCACCCATATACAACTCTTTCTTCAATCGCTCAAATCATCAAAAGTGATCTGAGAAGACACATTTAGGTGATTTTAACAAAAAATTATCACACAAATGCTAGCTGGAAACAACTTTAAATAAAATTAATACAAATGGTTTTGTTTGTATTGATATATTATCATTAAAAAGTTGAAGGGATTTCTGTAGAGCCAATTTTTAAATCACGTAGGGAAATATACGGATTTTTTCAAAAAAGTGTACAACATCACTGCCTGATATGGTTATAATTATTATTGAGTATACGCATTAGGGTGGGTCGATTTAGCAATCGATATTGTCGTTTTTTCGATAGCTTCTGCCATGAGGAAAAAAAGTTCCACTACAACATATTAAAAAATCATTTTTAAGGCGCCCAAGTTCTTGACTTTTTCTCAACTTTTATTTTTCAAGTTTTTTTACTAGGTAATTAAAAAAATCGGCTGATTTATAATTTTTTTAAATATTACCTTTCCAAGGTGAAATTGTGGCCAAAAACGATGGCGATAGCAGGTTTTCCAAAAAAATGTTTTTCTTGAGGTTTTGGATGAGTTTTTGTCGAAAAATCGATCTTTTTACACGTACATTTTTAAATATATCCTATCCAAGGTAAAATTTTACGCTGTAAACGATGGCGATGTCAATTTTTTTCGAAAAACTGATATCACCTTTGCCTTTAACGTGCGAATTTCTTTAGAAATGAGCTATATGATACGGGAGAAAATACTTAAAAATTGTTTTGGAGTTTTAAAAATAACATAAAAAACACTTCTAAAAACTCAAAAACCCCCTTTTTTTAAAAAATTATATCGCCATCGTTTTAAGCATATATTGAAGTATACATATGTATGCATGTTTTTTTCATTCCTTTATTATTTATTGAATCATCATATAATAAATATGAACTAATAATAATTAATCAAATCTTATCCTAATACTTTATTTTATGTCCTGCCAGTGCCAAACAACAATTTTCTTCATCACGGGTTCTGATCACATATATAGGTTTTTATCGCTTGTCTAAATGGGTGAGTGCTGCAGTGTCTCTTTGGCCGCTATCATTTAAAATATTTCGAGCTAGTGGGTTTGGATGCAATTCGAGCCTTTTTAAGTTTTTAACTGCATATTTCGTAATCATAGTTTTAACTAATGGCACATTAAGATCCTTGTGAATATTAAACTTTTTTACATCTCAAGGGGCAGCTGTGATTTTTCGAGGAAGTTTGTTTTGGTGCCTTTGATTTTTTTCGATATTAGAGGCCTGAATACCAAAGCACCAGATTGGCTTTAAGATGGTTGTAAAGTATAAGTTACAATCTTTCAATAAGCCAATACACTTTAATGGCTTTTAGTTTAATTTCAGTTAATTTTGCCTCTATATGACTTTTCCACGTTTAACGGCGATCTAGATGTTACCCAGATATTTAACATGCAAATCTTTAGGTATTATTTGATTATTGAGGCGCAAGGTGAATGTTACATGCACGCATTTTTGCTCATTGAACTTTATCCTCCATTGCTTTACCCACAGTTCGAGTTGAAATATATGATCCTGCTTTGAAAAGCTGTATCATCAGCAAATGTTGAAGTTTGGGTTTAGTTGTTTGTTGACATATCCGAAGTATATATTAAATAAAAACTATATTAAGGCCCGTTTTCACAACTTACCAATAGCTAAATGTAGGATTTTATCGGCCGTATAAAAAGTGTTCCACTTTTGCAACTTCACTTTTACCTACCAGGAAGGATGAACCTTTATTTGCTTTATCGCTCACTTTAGGTTAAAGTAAAGTTTTAATAATGGAATACTTTTTATAAGGCCATTTAAAGTCTACTTTTAGCTATCGGTAAGTTGTGAAAATGGACCTAAGTGTTTGTACGTGATGCAAGGAGTTTTTACCCGTAATTTCGTTCACGTGAAAATAAGAAAAGAAGAAGAAAAAGAAAAAAGGGATTTTCCCATAACAAAGACATTTTATGTTGTTTTCTACATCTGTACTTATTATACCCACACCACAATAGTGCATTTGTGCTGATGTGTGTGATAGAACCATTTCTATATGGACACAAAATGTATTAATTTAAAAAAAAATCGGACCACGAGGGGAGATAGGCGCAATTTCTGCCTCTCAAACCGATTTTAATGAAATTAAAAACATATATAGATCCATATCTATAGGAACACATTAGCTATACAGTTTTTAAAAAATAGGAACACAAGGGGAGGCGGGGAGCAATTTCTGCCTCTCACAAACTTTCAAACAGATTTTTATGAAGTTTATAAACATAGATAAATCCATGTTAACATGGACACATAAGCATGATGTGTTTTTAAATACTGTGGTGTAGGGTATCATATGGTCGGGCTTGACCGACTATACTTTCTTACTTGTTTTTTGTTAAAATATTTCTATAAACAAAATTATAGCAATTATTTTTTTTCGTCAACTCATAAATACATAAAAGCTTTGAGTACTCGATACTCTTCAGAAACCGACATTCAACTGTCCATATGAAAAGCAAGGGCTGTCTAAATATCTGTGGCAGTTTGACAAAACATCTTAAGTCGAATTTAAAAAGTTTAAAAAAATGTTGTTAATCATACGAATTTTCATTCAAAAAACATTTTTGTTTAAGTTTTTAAAATTTTGTATTATAAACGAAATTTTTCTTTAATTTTGGTTTATTTTATTATTTAATAAAAATGATTTTTTCACCGAGTTTTTTTTAAAAACTTTTTTGCTATCTTATCTCGACTTAAGATGTTTTGTCAAAATGCCACAGATATGTATAGTCCGGCCACTGGAGTATATGCAATCTGCATACCAGATTTATTTCGCTTTTACATAAAAAATGGACCCTATATTTTAATCTGGGCCACATGCTATGTCTATACCAAATTTTTCGAAAAAAGAACAAGAACCAAATGTAAAAGAGTACTAAGAATACCAGCTTTTCCTCATTTTATGCCTCCAGAAAAAACATTGTATGTTTACGTAGGCTATAATCTGTTTGTATATCAAACCACTGTTGGGATCTGACAATTCTTAAATTGTATCGTCTAATTGGCAAAATTGTACCAAATTGACATAAATTGTACCAAAATTCCGCTATAAAATGAGTGAATCGGTAGCACAGTTATGGTGAATTAAAATTTCACCTCAACAGTGTCAAAATTTTACTTCCATGAGTCCTTTGCTACCGTTTCACACACACCCATAGTAAGAATTCATAACACTTGGTGTAGAGTATTTGATACTCTACACCACAGTATACACAGACAAATTTTACACCACAGTATACACAGACAAATTTTGGAGATAGGGAGACCCATGGGCAATCATGGACCCGCCAAAACAAAATTATGTTATGAGGTTATAGATGAGATTTGTTTACCTTTAAGTGACTTTAGGAAGGGTGTTTATATATGGCCTATGGTTAATTTTGGACTTACCAGCGGAATATTTTGTCTTGACAAATTGGCTATCATAAAAGTTATTGTCGCCAATTTTTATAGCAATACCAACATTTATAATGTAGTCGTCAAATATGGACCGATTCCAATAGAAAATGGTAAGTTAATTTAGATTGCAATAAAATAAGTCTAGTCCAAATTTAATCTAAATACCAACGTAAGAGGATGGCACTAACAATATTCCGGAAAGCAGTTTGTATGGGGAGGTGTGAAATTATAGACCGATTCTCACCATTTTTAGTAGGCTTTGTCCTTATGAATTAAAACCTATGTTCAGAATTTCATCGAATTACCTTTAAAATTGCGACCTGGGGGGTTACCGCGTATTTCGATTCGAAGGAAATAATTAACGAGTTCGAACCATTTTTACTATGTATTTACTTTTCTAAGCGGGTTTAAATTTGAAAAATATACCATAAAAAACTTATTCCAATGCCTTAGTTTTCATCATAACAAAAATTAAACTTGGATTTTTCATCCACAGCCACAACCTCGAAAATTTCAATAGTTTTCCTTGAATATCTTAATTAATTTGGTTTAAAATCTCTGCTTTCTTATCATTTGAGATGTTTTTTAATTAAAACGTTCAGAAAAGTTTACCAAAAGTTTACTTTTTAGAGCTTAAATTCGGTTAACTTATCCGCGAGATTAACTTTTCCGAGAGTAGGAGAAAACTATGTTATTATTCAAGAGAAAAGTGAGTTAATCCACCTCAAAGAAATTATAAAACTTCGTGGGTATTTTTTTTTTAATTGTACCAAAAAGGAATGAATTGTACCAGTGTACTAATGAAATTTTGATTGTACCAAATATGGTACAATTGTACCACAAATCCTATCAGTGTATCAAACTGATCGAAAAGAGAAAAGTACCACTTTTATTCCGTTTTAACGCATTAAAAAGTTTTCTATATTTAAATCCTGACCATATGCAATCTGCATACCAAATTTAAGAAAAAAGTACCAAAGTAACAATTTTTCCACGATTTCTCTCTTAAAAAGTACCCTATATATATTCTGTCCACCAAATTTCCATTGATCAATTTTCGCGTTATTGATCAACAAACTGACAACATCTTAATACCCAAACATACAAACTTGCACATTAATAATATTAGTAGGATATTTTTTTTTTAATAAGGATTTCTTTCAATCAATATTCTGTCCTTTATTCATGTTTCTTTAAACACCTCGTAGTAGTGATGAGAAACTTTCGATACCGACCACAGTCGATATATATCGATAGTCTGTTACCAACTATCAATCTTTAATATTACTATCGATTTAATTTTTTTTAAAGAAATTAAAACAACAAGTAAAAGTGATGTATTCGGCAATGCCGAACTTTAAGTACCATTCACCATTGTGCGCTTAGAACAGAAAGTTATATAAATGGCACAAGCATTTAGCAGACGTTCAAAGTCCGTTAAGGTTAACTATTTTTATTAGTTCACAATGAACTACTAACTCAATCATCACGTTTTTTAAATTGGTAGCTAGATGTTCCAAATAATTATGTCGGGGTATGGGCGACTTAGGGGGATTTTAAGATTGTTATTTTTGTGCTTTGTATAACTTATTATACCATTCTTATTCCAAAAAAGAAAACAAAAGCGTAAAAGCTTATTATTAGGTATTTGCTTAATGTTTGGCAATATCTTGTCTAGACGTTAAGCGTTATTTTGTTGTTAGATTTCAATTTAGCGCAATACGTTAAGACATAACATAATAAGAAGGACGATATTACCTGATATCAGTAAAAAATCCCTATTCGTTGGGATTTTTTTTATAAAAAAATTGGCCGTAACCCCGGGCCTCCACGTAGCAATATTTATTGCGGCAAAAGTCAAATTTGATTGCTTCATAAAATTTGCGACGTATAGACCGCATATTGCCATGAGTGGCAATCCATTGCGCAATAATTGCTCTTCTTATTGCTTGAGCAATTATTGCTTAGCAATCTGCTGTCAAATCAGTTGTAATTTATCTGACATTTCATTTCTCTGTACTGTTGGTTATTTATTAGTGTGTTTATTTATTAAAAAAGCAAGTGAAAAAATACTTCAACAAAATACAGAAAATGATTTTATATATTATATTTTTAAATAAACGTCAATATTAACAAAAGCAAACGACGAATTTGTTTTTTTTTTTTTGTATATTTTTATTTTCTCAATAGAACAATACAAGTTTTAGGTGTTTTTCATACGCAAATAAACAAAAAAGCAATACAAAACACAGCTACGACAATTACAATTAATTATTTTATTAATTTAATTAATAAATTTAAAAAAGAAAATTTAACAATCACTTCAAAACATAACATAAAACATTTGTTATACATACAGCCACAAAACTTTATACAACTACTCGAGGTGAAAATTGCAAATTTATGGCAAAGCAATAACAAGTGTTCTCCAGCAATATAATCAGCAATCATTGCTCCATTGTTCTGTCATTGTTCTGCCGACGTTATTGCTTGTACTTAGCAATAAAAATTGCTAAGTGGAGACCCAGCGTAAGGAAAAAAGACAGATATTTTAAAATCATTAAAATGTTGGGACTTTTCAAAAATGTGTCAAAACTGTAAATATTTCGCAATCTCTTTCGATTTGTGACAACATAAATACTAATAAAAATACAAATTATAAAATTTCTTTGAGTGATTGCTTGCCGCTATTTCAACTTTGATTTAAAGGTAAATTTGTAAAACTCGCTTTTATAAGAATGGAAATGCTTTGAATTTAATTTTTAAGAACAATAAATAGGTAATTTGCTAAAGATGGGATTCAAAAAGTTTTGGAGAAAAGTCACCATGAGAATTTAATTTCCCCCTTTAGTCAAAAGTAGCTATCTTTCATTTAACACTGCCACATGCCAATACAGGTAGCAAAGTTAAAGGTTTTTTGTGTCTGAATTCATTTATTATGGGTAGCAAAAAAAAATATTTTTGTTAGTATAAAGAAAATTTAAGTAAATCTTTCGGAAAATGACAGATACATTTATTTTGTATAATATTAGCGGAAAAATAAATTAAAATAATAATTTCATTTTGGCTATGAGGGGTAATTTTCTGTTTAAGCACCCATATACAACTCTTTCTTCAATCGCTCAAATCATCAAAAGTGATCTGAGAAGACACATTTAGGTGATTTTAACAAAAAATTATCACACAAATGCTAGCTGGAAACAACTTTAAATAAAATTAATACAAATGGTTTTGTTTGTATTGATATATTATCATTAAAAAGTTGAAGGGATTTCTGTAGAGCCAATTTTTAAATCACGTAGGGAAATATAGGGATTTTTTCAAAAAAGTGTACAACATCACTGCCTGATATGGTTATAATTATTATTGAGTATACGCATTAGGGTGGGTCGATTTAGCAATCGATATTGTCGTTTTTTCGATAGCTTCTGCCATGAGGAAAAAAAGTTCCACTACAACATATTAAAAAATCATTTTTAAGGCGCCCAAGTTCTTGACTTTTTCTCAACTTTTATTTTTCAAGTTTTTTTACTAGGTAATTAAAAAAATCGGCTGATTTATAATTTTTTTAAATATTACCTTTCCAAGGTGAAATTGTGGCCAAAAACGATGGCGATAGCAGGTTTTCCAAAAAAATGTTTTTCTTGAGGTTTTGGATGAGTTTTTGTCGAAAAATCGATCTTTTTACACGTACATTTTTAAATATATCCTATCCAAGGTAAAATTTTACGCTGTAAACGATGGCGATGTCAATTTTTTTCGAAAAACTGATATCACCTTTGCCTTTAACGTGCGAATTTCTTTAGAAATGAGCTATATGATACGGGAGAAAATACTTAAAAATTGTTTTGGAGTTTTAAAAATAACATAAAAAACACTTCTAAAAACTCAAAAACCCCCTTTTTTTTAAAAAATTATATCGCCATCGTTTTAAGCATATATTGAAGTATACATATGTATGCATGTTTTTTTCATTCCTTTATTATTTATTGAATCATCATATAATAAATATGAACTAATAATAATTAATCAAATCTTATCCTAATACTTTATTTTATGTCCTGCCAGTGCCAAACAACAATTTTCTTCATCACGGGTTCTGATCACATATATAGGTTTTTATCGCTTGTCTAAATGGGTGAGTGCTGCAGTGTCTCTTTGGCCGCTATCATTTAAAATATTTCGAGCTAGTGGGTTTGGATGCAATTCGAGCCTTTTTAAGTTTTTAACTGCATATTTCGTAATCATAGTTTTAACTAATGGCACATTAAGATCCTTGTGAATATTAAACTTTTTTACATCTCAAGGGGCAGCTGTGATTTTTCGAGGAAGTTTGTTTTGGTGCCTTTGATTTTTTTCGATATTAGAGGCCTGAATACCAAAGCACCAGATTGGCTTTAAGATGGTTGTAAAGTATAAGTTACAATCTTTCAATAAGCCAATACACTTTAATGGCTTTTAGTTTAATTTCAGTTAATTTTGCCTCTATATGACTTTTCCACGTTTAACGGCGATCTAGATGTTACCCAGATATTTAACATGCAAATCTTTAGGTATTATTTGATTATTGATTTAAATAGGGGGGGCATGATACCCGGCGCAAGGTGAATGTTACATGCACGCATTTTTGCTCATTGAACTTTATCCTCCATTGCTTTACCCACAGTTCGAGTTGAAATATATGATCCTGCTTTGAAAAGCTGTATCATCAGCAAATGTTGAAGTTTGGGTTTAGTTGTTTGTTGACATATCCGAAGTATATATTAAATAAAAACTATATTAAGGCCCGTTTTCACAACTTACCAATAGCTAAATGTAGGATTTTATCGGCCGTATAAAAAGTGTTCCACTTTTGCAACTTCACTTTTACCTACCAGGAAGGATGAACCTTTATTTGCTTTATCGCTCACTTTAGGTTAAAGTAAAGTTTTAATAATGGAATACTTTTTATAAGGCCATTTAAAGTCTACTTTTAGCTATCGGTAAGTTGTGAAAATGGACCTAAGTGTTTGTACGTGATGCAAGGAGTTTTTACCCGTAATTTCGTTCACGTGAAAATAAGAAAAGAAGAAGAAAAAGAAAAAAGGGATTTTCCCATAACAAAGACATTTTATGTTGTTTTCTACATCTGTACTTATTATACCCACACCACAATAGTGCATTTGTGCTGATGTGTGTGATAGAACCATTTCTATATGGACACAAAATGTATTAATTTAAAAAAAAATCGGACCACGAGGGGAGATAGGCGCAATTTCTGCCTCTCAAACCGATTTTAATGAAATTAAAAACATATATAGATCCATATCTATAGGAACACATTAGCTATACAGTTTTTAAAAAATAGGAACACAAGGGGAGGCGGGGAGCAATTTCTGCCTCTCACAAACTTTCAAACAGATTTTTATGAAGTTTATAAACATAGATAAATCCATGTTAACATGGACACATAAGCATGATGTGTTTTTAAATACTGTGGTGTAGGGTATCATATGGTCGGGCTTGACCGACTATACTTTCTTACTTGTTTTTTGTTAAAATATTTCTATAAACAAAATTATAGCAATTATTTTTTTTCGTCAACTCATAAATACATAAAAGCTTTGAGTACTCGATACTCTTCAGAAACCGACATTCAACTGTCCATATGAAAAGCAAGGGCTGTCTAAATATCTGTGGCAGTTTGACAAAACATCTTAAGTCGAATTTAAAAAGTTTAAAAAAATGTTGTTAATCATACGAATTTTCATTCAAAAAACATTTTTGTTTAAGTTTTTAAAATTTTGTATTATAAACGAAATTTTTCTTTAATTTTGGTTTATTTTATTATTTAATAAAAATGATTTTTTCACCGAGTTTTTTTTAAAAACTTTTTTGCTATCTTATCTCGACTTAAGATGTTTTGTCAAAATGCCACAGATATGTATAGTCCGGCCACTGGAGTATATGCAATCTGCATACCAGATTTATTTCGCTTTTACATAAAAAATGGACCCTATATTTTAATCTGGGCCACATGCTATGTCTATACCAAATTTTTCGAAAAAAGAACAAGAACCAAATGTAAAAGAGTACTAAGAATACCAGCTTTTCCTCATTTTATGCCTCCAGAAAAAACATTGTATGTTTACGTAGGCTATAATCTGTTTGTATATCAAACCACTGTTGGGATCTGACAATTCTTAAATTGTATCGTCTAATTGGCAAAATTGTACCAAATTGACATAAATTGTACCAAAATTCCGCTATAAAATGAGTGAATCGGTAGCACAGTTATGGTGAATTAAAATTTCACCTCAACAGTGTCAAAATTTTACTTCCATGAGTCCTTTGCTACCGTTTCACACACACCCATAGTAAGAATTCATAACACTTGGTGTAGAGTATTTGATACTCTACACCACAGTATACACAGACAAATTTTACACCACAGTATACACAGACAAATTTTGGAGATAGGGAGACCCATGGGCAATCATGGACCCGCCAAAACAAAATTATGTTATGAGGTTATAGATGAGATTTGTTTACCTTTAAGTGACTTTAGGAAGGGTGTTTATATATGGCCTATGGTTAATTTTGGACTTACCAGCGGAATATTTTGTCTTGACAAATTGGCTATCATAAAAGTTATTGTCGCCAATTTTTATAGCAATACCAACATTTATAATGTAGTCGTCAAATATGGACCGATTCCAATAGAAAATGGTAAGTTAATTTAGATTGCAATAAAATAAGTCTAGTCCAAATTTAATCTAAATACCAACGTAAGAGGATGGCACTAACAATATTCCGGAAAGCAGTTTGTATGGGGAGGTGTGAAATTATAGACCGATTCTCACCATTTTTAGTAGGCTTTGTCCTTATGAATTAAAACCTATGTTCAGAATTTCATCGAATTACCTTTAAAATTGCGACCTGGGGGGTTACCGCGTATTTCGATTCGAAGGAAATAATTAACGAGTTCGAACCATTTTTACTATGTATTTACTTTTCTAAGCGGGTTTAAATTTGAAAAATATACCATAAAAAACTTATTCCAATGCCTTAGTTTTCATCATAACAAAAATTAAACTTGGATTTTTCATCCACAGCCACAACCTCGAAAATTTCAATAGTTTTCCTTGAATATCTTAATTAATTTGGTTTAAAATCTCTGCTTTCTTATCATTTGAGATGTTTTTTAATTAAAACGTTCAGAAAAGTTTACCAAAAGTTTACTTTTTAGAGCTTAAATTCGGTTAACTTATCCGCGAGATTAACTTTTCCGAGAGTAGGAGAAAACTATGTTATTATTCAAGAGAAAAGTGAGTTAATCCACCTCAAAGAAATTATAAAACTTCGTGGGTATTTTTTTTTTAATTGTACCAAAAAGGAATGAATTGTACCAGTGTACTAATGAAATTTTGATTGTACCAAATATGGTACAATTGTACCACAAATCCTATCAGTGTATCAAACTGATCGAAAAGAGAAAAGTACCACTTTTATTCCGTTTTAACGCATTAAAAAGTTTTCTATATTTAAATCCTGACCATATGCAATCTGCATACCAAATTTAAGAAAAAAGTACCAAAGTAACAATTTTTCCACGATTTCTCTCTTAAAAAGTACCCTATATATATTCTGTCCACCAAATTTCCATTGATCAATTTTCGCGTTATTGATCAACAAACTGACAACATCTTAATACCCAAACATACAAACTTGCACATTAATAATATTAGTAGGATATTTTTTTTTTAATAAGGATTTCTTTCAATCAATATTCTGTCCTTTATTCATGTTTCTTTAAACACCTCGTAGTAGTGATGAGAAACTTTCGATACCGACCACAGTCGATATATATCGATAGTCTGTTACCAACTATCAATCTTTAATATTACTATCGATTTAATTTTTTTTAAAGAAATTAAAACAACAAGTAAAAGTGATGTATTCGGCAATGCCGAACTTTAAGTACCATTCACCATTGTGCGCTTAGAACAGAAAGTTATATAAATACCGTTCTCTATAGATAATTAAATCTATTTTGTGACATGCCTATTTTTCCACTCCCGCCCACATTTTGTCGGATGTTATCTATTGATAACCAAGATGCTTGTTCCTTCTTTGCCGTTCTCTAGATATTTATACAGAAATCCATAATGTCTTTGTATGGGAAGTACCACGCCCACTTCACCAATCTCGCCCACTTCACCAATCTCGCCCACTTCACCAATCTCGCCCACATTTTGTCCAATGTTGTATATTAAAACCAAGATGCTTGTACCTAATTTGGAAGAAGGCTTTTGACGTTTTTCAGATAAAAACAACAACAAAGGAGTTATGGGTAAAATTAGAGGCACTAATGGTTTTTTTGGTCACATTTAAAACAAAAATAACGATCAATATTTTCCTGCGACTAATATCTTGCTTTGAACTTTAAGTAAAATTACACATAAAAATTAGCTTTGACAAAATTAATTCAACTTGGATGAACATGTATGAAGGCATGTATCCACGCGATGTCCGCAAAAAAAACAGCACAAATATGATTTGCACAAGCCTACGCAATACTAGTTTTTAAAATTTGCTATGTGTGGTTCCGTTTGACGCAAACAAACTTATTATTAAGGTACCCATCTACTATCAAATTTGACAGTTTATGTACATATGTGCTATATATGTATGTATGATTTTACGATCTACACACGACATATGGTGCTAGTCTGGGTTCACACTATAAAAGTCTTCTTGGTGATATTTATTGTTGAGAGGGAAAAAGAACATGCTACGGAAAGTGGTAAAAGTCATGGTTTAAAAAGCAAGTTTGACTGTGGTGTAAACTGAAAAGAATTGCCAAAACTTAATGTTCGAAAAGCAAATCTTGACTGTAAAAAATTAATGAAAATTAGGACTTAAAGTAAAATTACACACAGATTACACTTATTGCACATGGAACTAATAACACATGGGCTACACATGCAAGTAAAAAATACACACAATATGTGCATGAATTGGCAATGTTTACCCAGCGAAAAACGTTCAGTCGACCGCAAGTGGAAGGCCTTTTTGAAGGCCTCTATACTCCTTTCTAAAAGGTTTTCGCTTCGTTTGATATCCTGCCCTCTAGAATGTATAAATTTGTTTTTGAAAAACTTTCCAAATTATTCAGTACACATTCAGAAGCAAGTTCAGTTTTTTTTTAGTGACCTTCCTTACTCCCTTCTTTGGGAGGGGAACGAAGTTATTATTGAAGGAACTGTGTAAAGGCTTGCTCCCAATGACAACCTGTGCAAAAATAAATAGGTATGGAATGCGGCAAGGAGGGCTTGTGTCTGCTTAATAAGGCCTTCTATTAGGCCTCTTTACTTATTCAAGTTACCGCTGAGTATAATCAAAACACATTTACTACACGACTTAAATGTTTTTGAAATACGTTTAAAGCGTGTATTTAAAATACAAAATACTTTCTTAAACCACTTTGCAATAAGTGTATGCGTATTCAGTTTAGTAACGGCGAAAAACTAATAATTCCTTTCATGGACACTATATTTTTAAGAGACACTTTTTGGGTTAGAGATTAGCGATTAAATTAACTTTAATCTCCGTATTTTCTTTTTGAGTTGTATTTTTTAACTTTTTTTTGCTAGTTTAAGCGGCCAACGGTGGTGGTTTAAACCTAAACTTAAACTGTCAACATATGTACACATGTTTAACATAAAGAACTTTTGCAAAAATATAAACAAAACATACATTTTAAAACATTGCTTAGCACTTTTATATAATTTTTCCATTCTATATTTTTTCTTTAATATATTTTTCCTTTAATATATTTTTTCTTTAAACACAAACAATTTCTCAATTTCTACCTTGTAAACAGTATTAAATTCGCGCATTTTCTTTTTCTTCTTCTTTGAAAACATCCATATTGGTTGATAAAAAGTTGATATTTGCAAAAAATGTTGCCATTTATTTGTGCTCAGTATGGTAGCGCTACATGGTTTAAGCCACCACCCAAAAATATCATATTCAATTGATACTAGATTAATTTAATTCTCAGATCACTAATTATAGAAGTAAATTAACTTTAATCTCAAACCCAAAAAGTGGCTCTAAATGTAATGGGTGGTTTTTTAAGCCCGATAGAACTTATAAAGGTGTAAGCTGTCAAACGTATTATCATACGTTTGAAAAACATTACCAAATTATACAATTTCACTTTGAAAATCAGTCATCGATTCGCGATCATGTTTGTTAATAGACATATAAAGTGAGACTTATCTACATCATGATGTCTGCAGAACCGAAACAAAAGTTGAAATCAATAATGAAACTGATTTTTAGCCTGATTTAAATGAAAAATTAGTTGATCGGGTTTCAAATGAATTTTCATTTGTTTAATATTTCGTTTTACGTTTATTTTACCTACAAATATTTTGAGGGTATGAATGAATAATATACGAATCCTTTTTAATTCGCTCAAATGATAATTAAGATTTTAATCATCAAAAGTCAGCTGACTCTTTTAAGTGATTTTTACAAAAGTTATCACCCAAAATGTTTTAACAAAGTGACCTCAGTACTACAACAATGAAACAATTAAAAAACAACAGGCATTTTGTTGCTAGAATTGAGACGGCAATTGTCAAAATGCCTTATAAAAAAAGTAAATAAACAAAAAAAAATTACAAAAAACGTCACACACGAAGAAAATCACTGCAAATAGCTGCGCTTGTGAGGTCTCTTTATTAGTACATTCTGTTATCACCCAAATGCTAGCTGGGGTACCATTTTCTTACAACGAAAATAACGTTTATGGTCAAAAAATCTGCTCATATGTATATGGTGGTTTTGTTCCTTAAACTGGTTTCTCTAAGATTCCATTATGATACCAAAAGTTATCACCTAAATAAGTCTTCTCATTTTGGTGATTCATAAATGATTCATTCATATCGTCCCAGGAATTTAAGAACGCTGTAACTGACAAAATATCGAAAATACGTTTTTTGCATCATTTTTATCAGAAAAAATACTGCGTCGATTGGTCCCAATCCCATATTTGTATGATGCAAAAAAAAATTCACTTACGCAAAAAAAAAAATTATTTGTTGTAATGTTTACAGCCAATATATTAAGCGAAAAAATAAAAATACGTTTTTAAATTCATGTTCCTAAGTTGTATAGTTTTTGTGACATTAATTTTTTTCTACTTTCTTTCATACAGGTTTTTTGGTTCTGGTGATCATTTTATGTTTTGTCAGTTACAGCGTTCTTTAATTCCTGCGATGATATGTTCTAATAAGGATTTCTAAATGTTTTGAATTTACAACTGGTGTATATACATATGTTTCGTTCATATGCTCGAAAACAAATCAGAAAATTGTATCACAAATGATTCTTTGAGATGATTCATCAGTAGGGTACCGTTTTCTCAAAACGAAAGTATCATTTATGAACGAAATATGAGCTCATATACAGGTTTTTTGCTCGTGAAGCTGAATTCCTTAAATAATCGATTTTGATACAAAATGCTATCTGCGAAATGCAAAACACAAAATACATTTTGGGAATGTATGTATTTAAAATAAAAATACAAGACCCTAGGGATGCCAAACGGGAAATCCCGAATCCCGGGATTTATTTTTTTTTTTAATCCCGGGATTTTTCGGGATTTTTAATATATCTACTTTTTTGTACAAAAATGTTCGTTTATATTGAATATTTATACTCTATACAAAAAAAAAATTATTAAAAATTAAATTTCAGTTGTATTTTTTATTTTTATAATTCTGATTTTTCTTTTTTTGAAAATTCATAAATAAATAAAAAAAATGTTGTTTATTAAAAAAAATCCCGAAATCCTGGGATCCAGAAATCCCGGAATTTAGAGATCGGGATTTCAAAATCCCGAATACCGGGATTTTTTAAAATCAATCCCGATTGGCATAATATGTATTAAACAAGAGTCCAAAATTTTTAGTCGAATTTCAAAAAGGACGATTTGTAAGATTTCTTAATTTAATGATATAGTAAATAAGTAAGTATATATTTCTATAAATTTCTCCTAACTTAAGGTCCAACCATAATGTGCTTAAGTTGGCTTAAGCAAATGTGTGAATACATGTAAATAATGTGAAGCAAGTCACATTGAACTTAAAGAAACTTTTTGTAAAGTTTTATGAAGCTGTAATTTGCTTAAGCAAAGTGCGAAACGGATCGCATATTCCGTACGGAATCCAATGTGTTTTGATTTTGTTTTTTTAATACTTTTTGTTAATTTTTGACAGTAGGTTAAGCAAGGCTATGCATATTATGGTTGGGCCTTTACAATTTCGCGGTTTAGAAAGGAGAACAACAAATTTATTGCCTTTTCAAATAAACACATGATTGTTATCGTTACCGTTATGTTGCTTTGCTATTGTTATCATCAGGGAAACCAGAAATATGCAATTGCGACTAATGAAGGCAGAAACAATATATTTATCCAATTTAGAGCTTTTTATGAATTTTGGCATCGATTTGTTAGTGCATATTTTTGCATATTTTACCATTTGCAGCATATTTTAGTTAAAAGAGCCTTTTTGCAGCATTTTTTGGGTTTATAGCGCATATTTTGCCTTTTTAATGCATATTTTGATATATATTCAATTTTATTAGATGCCTACAATAGCTTTCGCAGCAAATAATATATATTGTCGAAAATCTGATACTTTAATTTCGACATCTACATTTAATTTTTACTCTTAAATTGTAAGACAAAGCAGGTTGTCATTAAGAATAAAGGTTATGCGATTTATATCTAGACCAATTTTTTAGTATTCCGATTGACTCAGAATCAGTTTTTAAAGAGATCTAACGATGTCCATCCATCCGCCTGGCTGGTTGTCTGTCCATGTTAGCCTTGTGCGCAGAGTACAAGTTCCAATTTTGTAGATAATTGATCAAATATGGACGAAGTCTATGCAAATGGTGAGAATCGGTCTATAATTTCACATCCAAATTAGACTCTTTGTGTCCGCAAGCTATCTAATTAGGATGGTATTTAAATTAAATTCGTGCCGAAAATATTTTACTTCAAATTAAATTATTTCGAATCGATTCACATTTGCTCAAAGCTCCCGTCCTTAACTAGCTTTAAATTCCTTTTAAATGTTAACATTTGCTAACAATTTAGCGACCGTACCTAAAATCTTTTTAAGACAAAAACCCATATGGATGTTAATATCTAGATAATATTCGGCGCAAACATCTCTTATATGAATTTTAACCTTTTTTAGGTTTTTTTTTAAATTTTGTTATTAAATTGTTGAATATTGTGTCTTCAAATGAACAATTTTAATTTTTAGGGCATATTTTTTAAAATTTTCAGGGCATATTTTCTAGTTTTTACTGCATATTTAATGCGCATAAAACGTGTTTTTTAGAGCATATTTCTGGTTTCCCTGGTTATCATAGTTAAATACTAGACGCCCAGACATCAAAACATTTAGATTATGTTTACGTCATAATAAATTAACTGAAAGGTAATCACATAAATGGCTTATCGACACATGCATACATATGTATGGATGTATGTTGCTATGTACGTGTGTGTGAATGAATGTCCACACTATTTTTTTTTAATTTTTACTAAAATGTTACTTTTTGTAAAATATGTAGTTAGTAATATTAAACATACCACAAACACTGCACAAATATTTATTTTTTTTCTTTTTGTTATTTATCCGTTAATAATTATTATGTTTTTTAAATTTACCCATAAATTAAAAAAAAAATGCAGGTATTTCGCGAGTTATCTGTAAACACGTGATGTGTTTGATTCAAAACGATCATCAACACTGGCAATTCCCATTATCACTTGTGCGCCAAAGGCAAGTGCCATGAATTGGAGCGAAGTTCAGGTCCGTGGGGTCCACCTTCATCATTAGTGTGATCTATTTTGAAACACAAAATTTAGATTTAAAAAATATTAAAAAACAAAAATACACACTTTTAAAAAATAGCACTATACATACACAAGCACATTGTTTGGGTTGAACAATATGCAGGAACATATGTATATAAATATATTTAAGAATGTATGTACATCTAAATATACACACATAGTATGTATGTAAGCAGTTGACCCTCCACGGTGTGATGTTTATTTTCATAAATTTGTTACAATAAAAAAGAAGAGAAAATGTAACGAAACTTTGTTATATATTGGGTGATTTTTCTTTTCGTATGATTGTATTATTGGTATTGCTATGTATAAGTTTTAATTGTGACAAAAGGTGTATTCATTTTCTTTAGTAGCAGAAACTTGCAACGACAGAGTAAATTAAAAATTTACAAAATCTTTCTCCCAATGACTAAAAAAAAAAAAGTAAATGAACGCTTTACCAGCAGAAACGAGCAAGTTAAGCATATCGACAATATTGAGCCGTAAGATACGAGATTATTTATTCCTGCCCAACAAACACAAAGCTTTGATTTCAAATTGACAATGATTTGAAATCAAACGTTTTCTCAAACGACAAACAAAATTTGAAAATCATTTGAAAATCATAGCATTCTCAACAAAAAGGAGAAAGTGAAAAATGCCTTTATTTTCAACTTGCTTTCAAACGTAATTCTTAAATGTTTTTCAAATGTGGATATTAATGCAATGTGGAACATAATTAAAAATATTTTATTTTTTTGGTTTAGATAAAAGATGAAATGAGGTTCTTTCCGTCCTCTAATTCTTGCAAAGACGACATTGGCTCCCTTTTATTTTGAGGATTGTAGCACCGCGATCGTACAACAAACTTTCTTCACTTTCCCGTTTTATTTTCCTTTTTTTGTTTTGTATTCTTAATTATTGGAATTACTCACAAATAATTTTTAATTTTCATAAGTTAAATTTATATTTTATTTATAAAAACGTTTGAGAATTGTGTGATGTCAAATGATAGTCATTTCATATCAAAGGTTTGACTTCATGTTTGTTGGGTGAATTCAATTGTATTTATGTTGTTTTGACAACATGTTGAAGTCATCACACATGCGCATTTTGCTGTTCACATTCCGTGTTCTCTACGCTTTACAGTTTAGGAAAAGTTGGAATTTCCAAATTATTATTTTTTCAGCAAACATTTGTTTAAGATTTTTTGTTGGTTTAACACGAAATGTCCAAACTTTTAGACTATAGAATTTTTACCTTGGGGTCAATAAATCTAATTTTTTCATTACAATGTAAAATTTCATTTTACTTAATAAATAAATGGAAGTTTCGTTAGTTAGAACGAAATCAGTGATACAATATCAGTTGATGAAAATATGACAAGCAGTGAGGACGTATCAACTTTTTTGTAGTTTTAATTTGACAGTGTTTTAAATGTATGTATTGATAAGTGTTACGATATAAAGAATTTAAATGTTAAATATGTGTATATTTTGTAGCCCCTGAAGATGACCATCGAAGGATGTATGGTCGAAATATCGGATGAAAAATAAAAAACAAAATTAAAAATACAAAAATTTTTGGATTTTTTATTTATAATTTTAATATATGACCTTAATTAAGCCAAACAAAAAACAACAACAAATGGAAAATATTTTTACAATCAACATGATTGGGGCATTTCAAAGTTTCCTTAAATGTTTAATTTATTACAAAATAGTAAGACGTTTCATAAGATAAATATTATCCATTTTGATAAAAAATATCTCTTTGAGTGCAACTTTTTATAGTTTAAATACATAATCTATATATATATATATATATATATATATATATATATATATATATATATATATATATACATAAATAAATTGCATTGTGTAAGTAATTGATGTTCTCTGAAATGCGATTTTGTTGCACGTGAAAGGTGACGTCAATACCAAGGTTTTGATGTATCAACGGTCTTCAAATGTGTATTGGCTCTTGAGTTATCGCCATTTTAGTGAACACTGTATTCATTCCGAAACATGTATTTATATTCCCATACAAATATCAACAAAATGCCCTCCATTTTGAACTCCTCCGAAACGGCTTGACCGATTTTTAGGTATGGGAATAGGTCGTAGAGTATATTTTATTTCGCTAGAGGGCGCAAAATATTGCAATAGGGGTAAAAGCTCCCACTCCCCAATCTTCTAAACTAATCAACCGGTTTTCTTAAAATTTGGCATGCAGACAATGTAACATCTGAAAGAGAAAAAGGAATAGGGTGTGCTAAAAACTCCCCCTCCCTATATCTTCGTAACTAATTCACCGATTTTTTTTGAAACTTCGCAGGCAAATAGTGTTACAGTTGGAAAGAACTATATCCAATAGTTTTTATTATTTAGGCCGTGAAATAGAGCAATAAGAGTAAAAGCTCCCCCTCCCTCTATCTTCTTAACTAACCAACCGGGTTTCTAAAAATTTGGCATGCATACACTGTAACATCGGAAAGAGGACAGGGCATTAAATAGGGCAAGAGGGGTAAAAGCTCCGCCTTCCTATATCTTCTTAACTAATCAATTAATTTTCTTGAAATTGGGCAGGCAAATAGTGCAACATCTGGAATGAACTATGGCCCATAATTTTTGCTTAAAATTTTGCTAGCAGACACTGTTACATCTGAAAAAAATAAGTTATGTGGTAAAACAGTGTTTGCCGGGCCAGCTAGTAGTTTATAAAAAAAACTTGTTAATCAATAAAACTATTCCTCCAAACTTTTAAAATAAAGCTTAGAAAAGCTGAAAACATTTTATGAAAATCTATATATGTATATAAAAATGAAAAATGTTTGTATGTTTTTTTGTTTGTTGGCTTATAGACTCCTAAACTAATGAACCGATTTTCCTGAAATTTTTACAGTAACATAACGTGAGCCCTAAAAATAAAATATGCTACTTATTTTTTCGATAAGGGCAGGGGAATTGGTACCCCCATAGGATGCCAATATTAAATATCGCATATCTTAAGAGCCGCTGCACGCATTTTGTTGAACTTTTGATAGTAGGATCTTCTGAGCCCCAAAATTTAAATAAAATAACAACGGGGGAAGTGGTACCCTCCATAGGACGCCAATGTTTAATATCGCATATCTTAAGAACTGTTATATTGAGAATCTTCAAACTTTGTAAAAGTCACACATTAATCCAATGAAAAATTGCATTAAAAAGGAACCTATGCAGCGCTTCGTTGGATCAATGAAACAAATGTAGTTAAAGCCACTTCTATGGTAAACTATAAACTTCAAACTACTGAACTGATTTCCCTGAAATCAGTATTCCGATTTTGTATAAACAGCTAACATAATAACACACAACATATTTTAAAAATGGGTGCAATAGGAAAAGTAGGCATGGGACCTCCCGTACGAATACACTTGAAATTTGTGCATATCTGTAGACCAGTTACTGTAAAATCATTAAAATTTGGTAAAAGATGCTTCGTTATCAATACACGAAATCTGTTTTAAAAAATTTTTATTAATTTTATTTCGATGGGGGTAGCAAAGCGCACCGGGCTAAGCTAGTTATAAATAAAATGCCAAATGGTAAATGAAAATTTTGCACATAAACTAAAATTTGTAAGTTATATTAAGTTGTAAAAAATGGTAAAATGGCCACATTGATACTTATACTTAGACCTCTTTCAGACACGGTAAGTTAATTTCGCAATAAGAAAGCCCAAGCATTTTATACAGTTTTTTCAAGACCATTTTTACAATTCAAATGACTTTTCACAATTAAAATAAAAAAGAAACGTCAACAATTACGAAAAATTTTACTTAATAAGAAATTGAAAATTGCGCAACTAGATTGATGAGTGTGAACATAAAAAAATAACTTTATTCCGTACACTAAAGGAAAAAACGTGCTAAAATCAAGATTTTACGTTCAAAATCGAATCATTTCAATCTTAATCTGTATTCTTAAATAATGGTTATTCATCTTCCATCCCAGTTCCTAGAGGAGTTCCACAAGGATCAATTTTGGGGCCACTATTGTTCTCAATGTATATAAATGACTTACCACAATGTCTAAAATATACAAAGGTCCACATGTATGCAGATGATGTGCAAATATACATTGATAGTACGGTACAGCTTATTGAAGAAAATGTGGAAAAGTTGAATACTGATTTGAACAACGTCTACAACTGGGCCACAGCCAACAAACTTTTAATTAATCCTCAAAAGTCAAAATGCCTTATTATACACAAAAAAACTACTCGGGTAAACTCGAACTTTGATATTTTGCTAAATAACCAGAAGGTTGAATGTGTATCATCTGCAAAAAATCTTGGTGTCATTTTCAACAACAACTTGGATTGGTCAAGCCACATCAGAAAAGCCGCTGCAAATACATACCTAAGGTTACGAGAATTATGGCCTTCACAATTTTTTACACCTCTTGATACTAGAATTTTGATAGCAAAAACATATTTAATACCTCAATTAGTATATGGTAGTGAAATTTTCACTAGCTGTGACTCTGCAAGTAATAACATACTACACAAAACATATAATAACATTATAAGATATGTATACGGTTTACGCAGATATGATCACATATCGTCATTTTCAAACAAACTTTACAAAATATCTTTTAAAAATTTTATGGATATGAAAGTACTTGTCATGATGCACAAAATCATATATACAAAGGAACCATCTTATTTATATAATCGCATAGTATTTGCAAGATCCAATAGAGGCAACAAACTTATTCCATTTAGTCATCGTATATTCTATCCGTCTTTGGAACTCACTTCCTAATTCTCTCCAAGCAAACAACAACGCTAGAGATTTTAAAAAAGTTTTACTTGCACATTTTACTTAAAACCCATTAATTTTGATTTTTCCCAATAATATCTTTGTTTGTATGTCTAATATAGTATAATAATTAGTAAACATTGTATTGTTATTTATAATTTTTAATTATTGTATAATTTGTTATTCACTAATGTATTATCTACACAATCTACCTTTTATAACAAACTTAATTCGCATACTATAATTATAAGATTTAAATCTTGTTGTATGCGATATACAAATAAATAAATAAATAAAATAATTGTCTGTTAAATGCGAAAATTTAAAATTCCAAACCAAAATCTTAATTTTTTTAAGATTGCATTTAAAATTGTAATCTTGAATAAATTCTCGTTTTAAGATCGAATTCAAGATTTTGTTCTTATTAGATATCTTAAATCAAGAATTAATATTTAATGAAATTCTTTTTTTAAGATCGATTTTAAGAATGTGTTCTTGAAAATAGTCTTATTGGTTATCCGAATTCAAATGTTGAATTAAGACACAGGTTTTTATTTATTTAAATACATATTAACTTATGTATTTAAAAAAAAGGAAACAGCAATGATAATGTAATACTTACAAGTACATAAATACTTATATTAACTTAGGTAAAACATATGTCCTTCCATTATTAATTGGACATAAATGAAAAGGAGGGATAGTTAAATCCGAAATTTCAATTATAACTGTTTCGTTAAGTAAATAACCAATTTCATAAGACTAAACGTGTATTCACGTGGAGTCTCTGAAACTTTATTCTTAGCTCCAGAGGAGGAATCGCTTATTTTATGTCTTTCTTCTTCATGTACTGCTAACTTTAAAAAGTCACTTTTGCGTCAGAGGGCCATTTTCTCATTAGGCGATTATCTTTTTTCCCAACGAAAAACTGCACATTAAAGAAATTTGGTTTTCTCAATGTCTCATTTGCTTCGATTTTATCGCAAAGCAAACCGGCACTCGTCTGCCAATTATTTATTTTCCTTTTATTTGCCGTACCTTGCAGATAACGAGACTAGTCCATACATGCATTTAAAGAGTAGTCCATAAAGGAGTAGGAGTACTCCAAAACTACTCCAAATATATGGGTAAAAGGTGGTCCATTTAACATTACGATGTCCTAGGAGGGGACCATATAACCCACTGAAATAGTCCTTTAACTACTCCATGGAGTACTAAAGTGGGTAAGTTTTAAAAGTACTCCATGTTACTACAGTGTGGAGTACACTTAAGGGGTAGTTTAATCATTTTTCTTATAAATTTTTTACTAATCGCCTTTTATGGTGTGTACTGTAGTCTATTATTGCTATTATTAAATATATTTACTTGTTACATATTTTTAATTTTTTTACCTTTTTCCACAAATTTCACAAACTTTTAAATAAACAATTAATAATGAACACCATCAGGGCTACCAATGTATAATACTGTAAACTATAGAAACGTATACATCATGCAGTTGTCGGCAGCACTGCATGTTAATTTCTTATAACATGGTCCATACTACAGTACATTGGACCATGTTGTAAGTAGTCCATTTAAGCCACAATGGAACACGTAGTCCAATATTATCTGTAGGGTACAGACTAATTCAATCAGCTGACTCCCAACTTTTACATGTATTTTGAGTGGCGTTGCCAGCTGAAAACAATGTTTTTGTCGGTGTATTGAGAAACCCAAAATCGTTAACGGACAGTTTATCGGTCCAATAAATTTATGTTGACATTAAGTAACAGACAGTTTGTCGATACATTGAGAAAATTGCCATGAAAGAAATAAATTTAATGTCAAATAACATGTTCTGGTTTTCCATTTTTAATTGCCTTTTACAATTTTTTAATATTTCTCTTTAGCACTTTTTTCTCAATAAGTCTTCTTCGTTAAGCGTCTTACAATTTATTACACAACACGCTCTTATTGATGTTTAATTAAAAAAAAAACAAGAATTAAATCTTAACTTTAAAAATATATTCTTAGTTTCAAGAAAACGATCTTAAAATTAAGATTACGTTCTTGATTTTAAGAATTCATTCTAAAAATTTAGAATTTATGCTTAAATTTGAGAAAGTCAAACTTCAAGATTGAAATCTGAAGTTTTCGGCAATCTTAATTCAAGAATATTGCTCTTTAGTTTAGATCGTAATTTTTCTCTTAGTGTAAATGTTTATAGCCTTTAGTTCCTTCAAGACTTGAAACTATCATCAAAAAATTAAGTAAGAAGACATGGGTAAAGGGAGCTTTTACCCGTTTTGGACTTTTTTGCGCCCTAAGTGTTGGAATTTCTAACAAATTTAAACCTTAAAGTTCCGTTAGATGTTACAGTGTCTGCATGCCAAATTTCAAGAAAATCGGTTGATTAGTCAAGAAGATATAGGGAGGGGAAGCTTTTACCCGTTTTGCCCTATTTTAAGGCTTCTTTACGACCTTTTTCGAATGCCATTGTACACATAAGACATTACGATACATGCCTTGGTAACTTTTTAAGTGAAAATAAAAAATCGTAATATGAAAAAATTTTGTTGATATTTGTATGGAAATATATAGGAAAATCTAAATGCCATATCTCCGGAACCACTGGGCCGATGTTGTGCAAACTTCCATCTACAGACTATCTCCAACGTTCCTTAAGGTTTGGACTGAAATCGGTCGACCAGCTTTTGCGGTTTGTGGTGATATCAAAGTGTACACTTCTTTTTATTTACACATATAGATATAGATTAAAACAAATAAAACATTAAATTTTCATTCTACGTTCTTAATTTTTTTTTATTTAATATTAAAAGTATGTAGAAAAAATTTCAGTTTTTTTTCATCTATCTTCTTTATATATGGGGGATTTCATGTCAAGTGACCCAATTTTTAAATCGATATCTTCCGATTTGGATGAAATTTGCACCAAGGCTAGTCCTATTGGATATAAATTTAGACGCACAAACAAGATCGGTCAAAAAGTTTCTGAGTTAGAGAGGGTCAAAGTTTGACATTTTGGCCATATAGGTGTTCTTTCTCATCCATGTAACTTATTACCTATTGGTGTTGGCAAAAGAACTATAGCCTATAATTTTTATTATCGTCTTAACTAATCAACCGGTTTGGCATGCAGACACTGTAACATCTATCAGGGTAACATCTGGGTGTCGCACGAAAATGTGCGACGTGGCCTCAGGGTAACATCTGGGAGTCGCTTGAAAACGTGCGACGTGGCAGCCAAAGTGTTAAATCTGTCGAATAAAAAATACCAGAGTATACTGAAATCCTAAAAAGTACTCTTTACAATTAAGTTTGTTAAAATATACCCTACAAGAACAAAGACAGTCATTTGATGCATCATCTGATGGGCATTGCTGATGTGTTTATACATCGGAAGTTTCTATCATTTTATTAAGGGCAATATGAAAAAACTGATGTAAACATTCGTGTACGTGTGACATTTTTTCCCACTCATACTTGTGAAATTTAATATATATACGTGAATTTGATACAAAATTGAAAGTGTGTTAGTTTATAAGTTTTGTATGTGTAAGTTTACATCAGCCATCCCAATAAGCACAAATTTTTTGTGAATTCCAATGTTGGAATTCCAGTGTGAATCCAAGCTTGAATTACATTTGAAATCCATCCTCTTTCCAGTCTGTTTGAAGTTTGCTAAAGAACAACAACAAATTTCTTTGAAGCATATGTTATATATGGTACAGAGTTGTTGCAAAATAATTGTTCAAATAATGTTATAACACTATTTAAATACTGTTGTAACATTGCTTGAATAACACTGAAATTCCATGCTTGAAATCAACGGTAAAAACAGGTTCGGTTCGACTTGAATTCCACTGCAATTCCATGCTTGAATTCAAGTGTAAAAACAGGTTCGGTTCAACTTGAATCACACTGTTATTCAAGGCTGGAATTACACTGTAAAGGTACTGTTTTGTTCGACTGTAATTCAATGGTTAATTTTGCTGGATTCGCTATTGAAGTCCACTGTGTTTCAACTGTAATTCAACACTGGAAATTGTGATTGGATTTCAAATGTAATTCCACTTGAATTCCAGCCAAAAGGCTTATTGGGATTTCTTGTAGGGTATGTACGTGTGTATGTGTATATATAAGGGATGCCAATCGGGATTGATTTTAGAAAATCATGGGATTCGGGATTTTGAAATCCCGATCCCGAAATTCCGGGATTTCGGGATTTCGGAATTTTTCGGGATTTTTTTAAATAAACAACATTTTTTTTATTTATTTATGAATTTTTTAAAGGTATTTATTATATGCATATATAACATATACTTTTTTTTGTTTTACAACAAAACGAAAGCAAACGTTTCGTTTTGTTTGTTTTCGTACTCTGGTAAATGCATCATAATATAATAACATTGTTATAACTTGCTTTCACAAAAAATTCTTATATAATCGTTGACCATATAAGCATCGCTTCAAACTAGTCAATTGCTTAAACAGATTACAAAAATCATTAAATCAAAACTAAATTTACTAAATTTTAATGAAACATTAACCCGCTTATTCATAAAAATTATTTTAGGAACTTAAGAGGTTCATTTAACAAATTTTCATAGAAAATTACTTTCATTAACTAACATTAAAATTTAGGAAATTTTCAAAATATTATCACATTTTCAATATGTTGCCTAAAAATACGTTGATATTCGTCTTATTTTCATTAAAAATTAAAAGTTTTCATACTCAATAGGGATATTTTTTAACAGAACCCCTATACTTTGAGTCCTAACAGCCTGGCAAACTTCAACAATTGTCAAAACAGGCCATGTTCTGACAATCACACGATTTAAAATCGCAAAAAGGCCAGATTTCTTTTATTGTATTCGGAAACTCGTGCGCTTTGCTTGCGATCTGCCATAGTTTCTTTAACATAGGGTCTTCACCTGACAATTTTTTGTCATAATAAACGTGTATTTGCATTCACACTCACATTCGCTAAAATGTATGCGAATATTTAAAGCGAATATCTAATGAATGAAATTTCTACATAGAAGTTAATTTGTAAAAAAACAATCAAATCTTCTAAAGCAAGAGAAAAAAACAAAAGAATTTCGAATTTTTTAAAAATTTGTAATGCAAACTTTTAAGCATGAGGAAGGTTATATTTTTAAGTTTTTTTTTTATATTTCAGTTCAAGGAAATTGAAGAAAATATTTTTTAAAATTTTATTTATTTGGTACCAAGTTTGGTAAAAACAATTAGATTCTTATATTAAAAAAAAAATTAAATAAGTATTCTTGAAAAATATTAAGCTCTTTTAGGGCCTTTATTATAACTTGGCGTTAGCTGTTATCCGACAGTTAACAGACGCTTTTTGACAGATAACACATTATTATCTGTCAATTTAATCTTAACTTTAGCTAACTTCAAGTTGTAATAATGGCCCTTAAAAGGACAAAGATGAGGAAATTAAAAATCAAACACGAAGTTTTACTATGTTTTGTCTCTAGATTAAACGATACATAAAAGGGTTTCTGCCAAAAAAAATTTAATTTGTCAGTTTTTGAAATTAAATTTTTACATGTGCGTATATGTACATTAGGGCAATAACTTTTCCACACTTTTTGCGAATATCAAAAACGGCATAGTATAGTCGTGTAGAACATTAAAAGTTATTAATAAAAAGTATGATAATTTTTTCGAATTGTTAAAATAGTTCACGCAGGGATCAGGTTGAAGTTTGAAAACAATCATTTTTATATTATGGAAAATTTTAAAAATATACACCTGATATTTGTATATATTCCTATACATATATATCACTTAAATGCTCTTTTGGAATTTATTTATTTATTTTATTTATTTATTTAATATATTAAGGTATATGGATAAATCCTTACAGCCTAATACAAATGAGTATTTAACTTAAGTATAATATTACGTTTAACAATATTTAAATCTAGAGAAAAATCAATAAATTCAAACATTTCATTAAAGCAACAACACAGTTTTCTAAATGGGTCTGCCATAGCATAGTTAGTTCGGAAAGTTTTTATAAATAAGGGATTATAGTACCGTACCGTATGTCGTGGAATGTTAAATGATAAACTACTTAATGAAAAATTCGAGCATACTTTTCCATTTATTAAGTTAATTACAAATGAGACATTTAGCATAACTCTGCGACTTTTCAGTGTTGGCAAACGTATTAAAGATAATCTTGTAGAATATGAGGGGAGATTATCATATCCTCGATATTTATCTCTCAGGCAAAAAAGCAAGAATTGTTTTTGAATGGATTCAATATGATCACTATGAACCATATAATGTGGATCCCATACAATCGAACCGTATTCCAAGATTGGTCTAACGAGAGATGTGTAAAGTTGTTTAGTGACGAAAGGATCATTGAATTTAATAAAAGCCAGAATACAACGAGCCCTGTTGACAGTCATTGTTATGTGTTGAATAAAATCCAATTTTACATCCAGTAAGATGCCAAGATCCATAATTGTGTCAACTATCTCGATTTTATAGTCACCGAGTTTATAGTTATTTAAAATACTACGTTTTCTAGAAAAGCGCATATGTTTACATTTCAATAGGTTTAATTCCATTAGGTTATGTTTACACCAATCATAAAAGGTATCCAAGTCTTCTTGAAGATAAATATGGTCTAAAGAGTTCGTGAAGTTTAAAAATATTTTAACGTCGTCTGCGAACATTAGTATATGTGAGTGTTTAATAATATCAGGCATGTCGTTGATAAAGAGCAGAAACAAAAGAGGGCCAAGGTGACTACCTGGCGGAACACCGGATTTTACCAATATAGGCTTAGAAGTTGAAAACCCAAATTTTACGCATTGTATTCTGCCGAGAAGATATGACTTTAGCCAGCTTACATAAGTTTTGTCCAAACCCATAATATCCATTTTTTTCAGAAGAAGGTTGTGATTTACCTTATCAAATGCCTTACTGAAGTCGGTATATATAACGTCGGTATGCTGGTTGTTGACGAATCCCTCATTTACCAAAGTTGTCAGTTCTAAAATATTTGTCATAGTTGATGATTCTTTACGAAATCCGTGTTGAAAGGTGTTAATAACGATTTAACTTGATGAACCAATGAATCTAAAATGGATTTTTCAAAAAGTTTTGGAATTGCGCTAAGTTTGGCTTTACCTCTGTAATTAATTATATTTGATTTATTTCCAGATTTGAACAAAGGAATTAAATATGACTCTTTCCATATTTTTGGAAAATAGCCATATTTCATAAAAATATTAAAAATAATTGACAACGGCATTGCTACAGCTTCCATACATTTGATTAAAATACTGTTTGGTATACCATCAGGACCCATTGAGTTTGAATATTTCAAAGATTTTAAGCAATTGATAATATTAAGTGTGGTTATTGGTGAAAATGAAATAGTTTGACCAGTAACTATATTAAATGGATAATTGACATTTTCAGCACAATGTGCATCAGAATATGTGGAAGAAAAAAAGTCGGCGAATAAATCACTGATTTCCTTTTCATCGTGTGTTTCAGTACCCATATATTTCATGACCTTCGGTGCGCCAGAGATCTTTCTTTTCGAATTTACAAATTTATAGAATGATCTTGGATCGTATTTTAAGTTGTTTTTTATTTTAATCAAATAATCGTTATATAATTTAGCATTTAGCAAATTATATTTTGCACGAAGGACGGAATACTTGCTGTAATCGCTGTGGGATCCAGATTTCTTATATTTTCTGTAATTCTTGTTTTTTAAGTTTTTTAATGAAGAAAGTTGTTTATTACCCCATGGTGGTCCTGATTTTGAGCAACAATTGAATCCAATTTGTGTTAATTAAAAGGTTATGTAGGTCGTTGTAATTTGCCCTTTTAAAACAAAACACCTTTTCTTTTTTATGGAAATTTTGATCACGATCCACTGCTTTAGATTTAAAAATTTTACTACGGTTTGCAAATCATCGCGGTTCAAAATTTCTTGGAAGGTTTTAGAAATTTGCTTCCCTGCGTGAGGTTTTTTTTCGCAAAACGATGGGAGACAGGTGTTTTCATTACTTAAACATTCTTGGCCACTCCGTGGTACTATGTCAAAAATTTGGTTATTGCCCTAATGTTCTTTTGGTTTTTAATAAATGATTTTAATATAAGATTTACAAAATTTTAACAAAAACTTTTATAGTCATAGTTTTTATTGAAGTGAACAAAATAAACAAACTGATTGAAAAATACAAAGCTATATAATTACTAGATTGAACTAAGTATATAGTACAAAATAATAATCATGTTAACTAAACATAACATAAGCATATAACTTTAACACTTCCCCTTGTTATGTGATGTTGGCAATTTAATGACCCAAATTTTCTCTAAGTGCCGATTCACACACGTCAAGTTTGACTCGTCAAGTCTTGAGTTTTTAGGAGAGAGGGGAACAGAAATGGCATTCTCTTTTCCCTTCTCTCCTAAAAACTCAAGACTTGACGAGACAAACTTGACGTGTGTGAACCGGCACTAAGATACTTAAGTATTTGCGGTTGCAATGGTTTTGTCATAATAGCTCTGTTTCTTTACTGCCCGTCTGTACCAGAGATAATTTTTGCGACACATATTGCAGTACATGTCAAAATTATGTTATCTTTAATGTAGACAGCAATTTCTTGTACATATTTATTGCCGACAATATATGTTGCAATAATTGTTAGTCCATTTTCGTTGACAATTATTGTTTACATAAAACGTCAAATTTTGTTATGAATTCAGAAAAAAGAAGCAAAAAAGAAATATATAAAAGAAAATTGTGTGAGAAAGAAATTAAATTTGTGAAATGGTAGCAAATTATAATTGTAGTAAAAGAACTAAATTAAGGAATTTAATAAACACTAAAATAAAATTGCAAAAGTTATTTTTATTAATATAGTTTTTTTCTTATTCGACCTTTATTATTTAAATTTATATTAATTTGTTTAAGTTTGAGTTCTTTTTTATATAAAAATATTAATTTTATTAATTTTTTTTTTTTTTTTGTTAAAGTAAAATTAATATTTTTATATAAAAAAAGACCTCAAGCTTAAACAAATTAATATACATTTTAATAATAAAGTCGAATAAGAAAGAATTTATATCAATAAAAATAATTTTTGCAAGAAAGCGCCAGTTTTTAAACTGCACCTTTTTCCTTGATTTTGTTTTTCAAATTATGAGTTAACATAAATACGTTTTTCCATGCCTTTGACATAAGCTGAGCAATAAGCAATATTGCTTTGTTATTCTGCCGACGTTATTGCCAACTGGCTGAGATATTTATCTTTAGTGTAGACCTAGGGTTACTTTTTGGGTAAAGTTCGTGAAAATGAGAGCAAGCATAAATTTCTCTCATAAAGAGACAAAATAACACAAAAGTACGGGAACAGAAAAAATTTTAAGCACAAAATAAAAAGTAATTGTTTTGACAGTCCTTACAAAACGTTAAAAGTTGATGCCACTTTTTAAAAATTGTATATTGTCTGTAGAAATAAACTAATTTTACCAAAAATTAAACAAAACAAATACTTTTACAATAATTAACATTAAGGGTCTTCATGATATTGCTTAAAATTACCATTTGTGCAAATGGGTAAACTTGCGAGACTCGTTTCATGAAGATCCTTTTTAATTTTTGTGTATTTTTAAACAATTACTGTCATTTCAAACTGAAACGTCAATAAAAAATATATTAAAAAAAATAATCAAAAATACAATAAAAAACTTGAAATTTGTAAATTATAAATGAAATTTGTTTTTAAACATGCGTAAAGAAAGCCAAAAGACTAATATGCTTATATTATTACAAGAATTTATTGTTTGTGATTTATTTACACTTGAAGTTTTCATTGAAAACGGCGGTAAGCATTAAAAAAATTTGTCTGCATAAATGCACAATTGAACAGCGCAAGTTTACGAGTCAAAATTGTTGGGCAAATTTAAGCAGTTTGTGTAAATGAATTCTCATACAATTTTTGACAGTTCATTTACGAGGGTGTAAGAATGCACAGTTTGCACAGTTTACGAGACTTATAAACGATATCATGAGGACCCTTATTATGTTTTCCTAATATTTCAACATAAAAGTACATTATTTTACTCCACAACACTTTTTCCAAAATTTGGTTCATGATTTTTTTCTTTTGCATTTCATTGTTTTGTTTATGTTTTACAGCTGTTTGACAATTTACACAATTTGCACAAAGAAAAAGTCTGGGCTGTTTCGTGCAAGAAGAAGAAGAATTTTATTCTCTCAAATCCGCTCTCATTTACACAAATTCAAAGTACGGGAACGCTTTTCGTGCAAATTGGGATCCCGAGGGATCCCAAAGTAGAGTAAAGAAACAGAGCTAATATCTGCTAGTTGATCCTGTGTAGAAATTTGTTTGACTTTTAATTTTTGTTCAATTATTTTTTCAAGAACAAAGAAATGTTTGCGCCAGTTTAACTGCAGCTGAATTATCAACATCTTAAAGAAGTATTTCATTATAACCAGGGAAACCATAAATATGCAATTGCATGTTTTTCCTTGTACGACCATTGAAGGCAGAAACAATATATTTATCCGTTTTAGAGCCTTTTATGAATTTTGGCATCGATTTGTTAGTGCATATTTTTTGCATATTTTACCGTTTGCAGCATTTTTTGCATAATTTATTTAAAAGAGCATTTTAGCGCAAATTTTTCCTTTCTAAGTTATATTTTGATACATGTGGAAAGTTTATAGATGCCTACAAGAGCTTTCGAGGCAAATTTCTGTTTTAAATATCAATTTCGCCATCTACATAAAAATTTTATTCTAAAAAGTACAAGTTGCAATTTTGTAGATAATTTGATCGAGAATCGGTCTATAATTTCACATATTTCCCATAAAAACTTCTATCCAAATTAGACTCTATGTGTCCGTAAACCATCAAATTATTATTAGCCACAAAAATATTTTACTGCAAATTAAATTATTTTTGAACCGGTTAAAAATTTCCTAAAGCTTCCATCCTAAAATAGCTTTAACTTCTTTTTAAATGTTAACATTAATAAGCAATTTACCGACCGTAGCTGAAATTTAAGACAATTTTTGATTTTTTTGAGGTATATTTTTACAATTTTACAAAAAACGCGTTTTTTGAGCATATTTCTGGTTTCCCTGATTATAACCAATTGTTTCAACGTATAAACGACTTAACCAAATTATATATTTTGTTGCTTCTGTTGCTGCAATAACTTCGGCTTCTGTTGTTGAGGTAGCTACCATTGTTTGCCTTTGACTGAGCCATGTTATTGCTCCACTAGAAAATGTTTATTACAACTCCAGGAGTTGATCTACCAATTTTAGAAAAGCCACCAAAGTCTGCATCGCTATAACCGTAATACCATGACAAAGAGTACCAGCAATGTTTCTAAAAACCCTTTTAAGTCGTACCACATTAGCATGTGAGGGGTTTTCTAATGTTCTAGATAAAACTCCAACACTGTAGGCTAGATCAGGTATATTTCCAAGCATCAAATACATGATTCCACGAATAGCTTGTCTATAAGGAAATTTTGTTTCCGTTTCTTCTTCCCCTGATTCAGAAATTTCACAATTCTTAAGCATTGGTGTTGAAACACTTTTACAATCCGAAAAATTAAACTTTTCCAATAACTTTCTCGCATAGGCTTGTTGACTTATAGTTATTTTTTTCTTTATATCTTTTAATTTCAAGGCCTTAGAAGTAGGATGCAATTTTGGAGACAACCTTAAATGCATTCTTTAATTCATTTACAAACACATTTAACATCTGTAGCAGCTATTAATCCATCATCAACGTAAAGTGTGATGAGAATTACTTTCTTTTTAAAAGAAAGTTGCCAAGCCTTTGGTTCCAACATCTTGGAGATTGTTTAAGTCCATACAGACTTCGATTTAGCTTACACACCTTTTTGGTGCCATCTTCAAAACCTTCTGGTTGTTTCATAAAAATTGCTTCTTCCAATTTTCCATATAAAAATGCAGTTGAAACATCGAATTGACTTGCAGCAGTGCTCAAAACAGCTCTTATTGTTCCCAACCTTGTCACGGGACTGAAGGTTTCATTGTAATCAATGTCTTCCCTTTGATTAAACCCTTTAATCCCCAATCTCGCTTTATATTTATTTATACTTCCATCTTCATTTGTCTTTATTTTATAACCCCACTTTGAAGAAAGAGCCTTAGTACCTTTGGGAAATAATTCCTTAACCAATGTTTGATTTTCTTTTAGTGACTTTATTTCTAATTTCATGGCATCTTTCCACATTGAGCTTTGTTTGCTATTGATTGCATCATAAAAAGTAACTGGAGTATCTATTCCGTTTATAAAATTAGTATTGTTTAATGTTATAGGTTTGTGGAAAAAGACGCGGAAAAATAGAATAACGAATTATTTTCCTTGAAAATGGTTGACGAAGTTAACCGAAATATCGGAGATAATAAATTGTAAAAAAATAAAATAAAAAAGTTGTTTTTATTTTAATTTTATGATCCAAGACCTTTAGCCGAAACAAATAAATAATCACACATAACAACACAGGTCAACAAAAAAGAAACACCCTACATTTTCAGACATCATCACATAGTCTTCATACTTTGAATTCGGTATTAAAGTTCTATCTCTTAATCGTTTTGAAATTGGTTCATTTTCTACGTCAGATTCTTGTGTTCTCTTTTTGGTATTATTTTGTTCTGCTTCTCTACCATCTTCAAATTCTTCTCCGGAACTGTCTTCAATTGAAATTTCATCTAAAGAACTATAAATACTTCTATTTTCTTCTGATATATCATTAAATATTTCTATTCGCGTTTCGTCTTGTACATCAATAGCTTTACCTTCATTATTAAGAAATGGGTCGTCGACACTCACTAATGGTTGTTCATATTGCTTAGTTTTTAACTCTACTGTACTATTTTCCTTATTTAAATTTCTTTCTTTACATTCTTTTAAACTTTCATTAAATTGTACGTCTCTTGAAACAATTAAACTTTTACTGTCTTTATTGTAAATACGATATCGCTCATCTTCATCATATCCAATAAGATAACCTTTTATTGCTTTGGAGTCCATTTTCTTTCTTTTCTGACTTGGTACATGAGCAAAGCATTCACATCCAAAAATTCTAAGATGTTTTGTTCTTGGTTCCTTACCAAACCAAAGTTCGTAGGGACTTTATCCTTCTCTAGAAGATTTTCCAATAAGATTTAAAATATAAATAGATGACTTTACTAATTCTGCCCAAATTTCATTAGGAAAGTTTGCAATTTTATTAGAACATTTAAATGTCCGAGCCATTTCTATAACGGTTCTATTTTCTCTTTCACTTTCCCCATTTTTTTGTGGTGTGTATGGTGCAGTAAGTCTGTGTATTACTCCAAATTCATTTAATATCTTTTGCACGTCATCATTAACAAATTCTCCACCATTACCTGTTAAAAATTCTTTAATTGGATGGTTTTGAGTTCTTGCTAAATTTAACACTATTTTAAGAACATATTTTACCTCAGACTTCGTTTTAAGTAGATATCCGAAACGATATTTGGTAAATGAATCTTTGAATAATACCAAGTATTTCTTTTTACTAAAAGATTCAACAAATGGTCCACATACATCAGCAGATAATAATTCTCCAGGACTTGTAGATTTCAATCTTGTACCAAACGATTTTCTATGTGCCTTACCATAAACGCAAGGTTCACAAATGTTGCCACTCATTTTTACGTTAATTTTCAAGATAGAACTTAACAATTTTCTGATATGACGTTTATCCTGGTGTCCACAGCGTTCGTGATACAACTGCAATAACGATTTATTATCTACTGCAAAAATAACTTAATTTTCCTTTGGTACTTTTGGCTTAATATTTGCTTTATATAATGAACCACCAACTTCACGTACACCAGCCAATAAAATCTTCTCATTTTCTATAAAAATGCAATTTGTCGCTGATGACTTAAATTCACTATTTCTTTGTTGATCGTGTGCCATAAGGACCGAAAATCAATTTCTATTAATTTCAGGTACAAACCATACATCATGCAAATTTAATAACATTGTTTTGTCATGTTTGATTGCATCTCAATTGTTCTTTTACCAATTGCTTCTAAAAGTTCCTTTCCAGCTGCTCTTATTTGACACGGACTTTCAAACTTTTCAACATTTTTGAACAATTTTCTGTTGTTACATACATGACGTTTGGCACCATTATCTATCCACCAGTCTTCTAAATTTGCTTCTTGAACTGCATTTACCTCATGAGAAATTACTTGCAATGTGTCATGCACTGTTGATTTTACTTCACCAGTTCTTAGCTTACCTGGCTTTCCATCATTAATCCATTTTTTGCAATCTAGAACCCAATGACCTTTCTTTTTGCAATAATTACAAATATCATTCTTCTTATTTTGCTTACTTGAAAAATTATCTGAACTCTCCGCCTTCTAGTGTTTCGAGTCTCCCAAAACTAAAGCTTCTTCTGTACATTTTTCTTCAAAATTTCTAAAATTTCTTTGAAACATACAACGTATTCTGTAATTCGCTTAGCTAAAGCTAAATCTCGATCGCTAAAATTCCTTAGAGAAAACAAAATAAAAAATTTTTTGCGATGGCACTAAAAGCTAAAATTGCGGCAAATTAAATTTGTATTGCATTGCCAAATTTAGCAATGCACGTTACTGAATTACATTTGTAGCCAAAAATTGCTTAATCAACTTTAAAGATTTTTAGCGATAGAGATTTAGCTTTAGCGAATTACGGAATTCATCACTTACTGCACATAACAACATCGATTTTGCATAGCTGTGATGGCGCCTTGTATTTAGAATAAAATATATCATTTCAGCCTAAAGTTTGGGTGAAAGTATACTAGCATTTTTATTTCGGCTGTAAAAATTTGTACTCGTTTTGAAATGTTATAACTAACCCAGTAAAAACTTCGCCTACTTTTTCAAAGTGAATAGCTTCTTTAACTCATTACTTTGCAGTCGCATGCAAACAAGCTTTGACGGTGAACAGTACGATCCAGAAGAAAAATGCAAATTAACGGGGATCACTACGGAGGAAATTCACTCATTAGGGATAATAAATCTAGAACTAACACTGACTGAAGAAAAATACAGTCACCCCTTTCAGTTAGTAAAAACAGATTTTCCAATAGAGACAGACGGCATTATAGGTAGAGATTTTGTACAAAAATATCTTTGTAAAATAGACTACGAAACTTTTACAATATCATTATTTACAAATAATACTACTATAACCATTTCAATGCATACAAAAGCTCTGACGTCACTACATATAAAAATACCACCAAGAACAGAAATAATACAAGCGATAAAATTACACTTAACTGAAGATAGCGTAATTTTTAATAATGAATTAAAACCAGGTGTGTTCTTAAGTAATTCAATAGCACCCAGCAACGGAATGACACATATTAAAATATTCAACACAACAGACGAGGAAACAAATTTAAAGGGCATTTACTTACAAACTGACTCACTGAAAAACTACGACATATTTCGTTACAATTGTGACAACGACTCTAAACGTTTTCAACAAATACTAAATGACTTACAGTTAGACAATAATGATGACTATGCAAAAACAGAATTAATAATTATTTTTGAAAAATATCAGAATGGTTTTCACCTCGAAAATGAAAAATTGACAGTAAATAATTTTTATAAACAAACAATTACGACCTCAGACAATACACCGGTTTACATAAAAAACTACAGACTACCACACTCCCACACAGGCATTATTAATGATCAAGTACAAAAAATGCTTAGCGACAATATAATAGAACCATCAATTAGTCTATACAATGCTCCACTCCTTTTGGTACCAAAGAAAAACACGGAAGACAAAAAGAAATGGAGACTCATAGTAGACTTTAGGAAACTGAACAACAAAATAGTGGATGACAAATTCCCACTAACCAGACTAGAAGACATCTTAGACAAACTTGGCAGAGCCAAATGGTTCTCTACACTAGACATTACCAATTCATTTCATCAAAATGAATTGAACAAAGACTCAAGACCACTTACAGCTTTTTCCACAGCACAAGGACATTACCAATTTAAAAGATTACCTTTCGGACTAAAAATTTCTTCAAATAGCTTTCAAAGAATGCTCACAATAGCACTCTCAGGCTTAGAATCAGAAGCATTTATATACGTAGACGACATAATAGTATACGGATGTAGTTTGAATCACCACAACCAGAACTTAATAAAAGTCTTAGACAGATAACAAAAATATAATTTAAAGCTTAACCCTAAAAAATGTTGCTTTCTAAGACCAGAGGTAGTCTATCTTGGACACTTAATAACAAAAAATGGTGTAAAAACAGACCCATCTAAATACAAAGTAATTAAAGACTATCCAACACCAACAAATGCGGACGAAGTAAGACGTTTTTTTTTTGCATTTTGCAATTACTACAGGAAATTCATACCAAATTTGGCAGACATAGCAAAAGATCTAAACGCACTATTAAAGAAATCAGCAGTTTTTAAATGGACAGAACAATGCCAACATGCTTTTGAAGAACTGAGGAACAAACTTATGAACCCACCAATATTACAATACCCTGATTTTAATAAACCCTTTATTTTAACAACTGACGCTTCAAACTTTGCGTTAGGCGCTGTATTATCGCAAGGAGAAATAGGCCAAGATTTACCTATCTCATATGCAAGTAAATCATTACAAAAACATGATTTAAAGGAACCTGTAATCGAAAAAGAACTTTTAGCAATACCCTGGGGTATTAATTTTTTTAGACCATACCTATACGGTAGAAAGTGCATAGTAGTAACTGACCATAGACCTTTAATCTCCCTATTTTCGCACAAAAACCCTTCGTCAAAAATGACCAGAATTAGATTGGACCTAAGCGACTGTGATTTCACAATCATCTATAAGAAAGGACAAATGAATAAAAACGCTGACGCGCTCTCGAGAATAGAAATCAACTCAGAGATACTGAAAACCATGATACCAAAAGACAATGTCGAAACTGAAAAAAACAAAATGAGGAAAATATAATAAGTGAACAAAGAAATGAAGATAAGAATGAGGAAAATAAGAACAAAATATGCATGAAAAAGAAAGGTATGGAAAAAAGCACATCTCAGGAGTCTGATCAACTTCAAATATGGGAATGCGTATCCATGAATGACGTCAAAAATATAAAGAAATTACAATTCAATATTATAGAAGAAATTGAAGAAAAGGATATATTTAATGAATATAATATAGTGCATATAGGACGTAATGATAATTCTACGAAACTAGTTTCGGCCAGGAAGAAATTACGCACCCAAACCATGAAAAATGAAAATAAAAGGCTAGCAAGATACAGTGATAAATCAGCGAAACTAGATTCGATACTGAAGAAACTGATATCAAAAATGAATAAAGAGAATATTAAGGAATTAGCACTCAAGAGTAAAGATAAAATATTTGAAAACTATAGTAAAGAAGAATTAAAAGAAGCATATGCAAAAATAAAAATAAAAAACAAAAATCCGCAACTAAAAATACTAATATATAACGCCCCTAAAAAAATAACAGATGACGTTATAAAATATAAACTAACTGACGAATTCCACAATGCCACACACGCAGGCCACTTAGGAATTAGAAAAACAGTCATTAAACTAAAACAGCGGTATATTTGGAAAAACATGAGCAAAATGGTAAAGAAATTTGTGTCATATTGTGACACTTGTGTCAAAAACAAACAAACAAAACACATAAAAGAACCACTTACATTAACAGATACACCAAACAACAGTTTTGAGACAATTTCAATTGATACTGTAGGACCTCTTCGTATTTCAAACGAGTACCGATACATCTTGACAATGCAATGTGAATTGACTAAATTTGTTGTGGCACACCCCATGCCAACAAAAGATGCACCTACGACAGCAAAAACATTGGTTGAACAACTAATATTAAAATATGGTCACTTTAAGGTACTTAAGTCCGACAGAGGAACAGAATTTGTGAACGAACATTATCACCACGAGACAGTAGGTTCCATAGAAAGAAACCATAGAGTTCTGAATGAGTTTTTATTAACAACAGCATGATCATGAATGGGACAAATGGATTCCATATTTCACGTTTGTCTACAATACGGCACCACACGTGGCCACAGATTACTCGACGTTTGAATTGGTTTACGGTAAATTACCATGTTTACCATCGGATAAAATAGAAAACGTACGAACATTTTACAATTACGATGATTATGTCCAAGAACTAAAAAAGAGACTACAATTCGCCTTAAGTAAGGCAAGAGAACTAATAATTAAGAGTAAAGAAAAAAGAATTAGTAATGACAAATATCACAATAAATTTAATTTAAAAGTAGGAGAATTAGTTTTAATGAAAGTAGAAAATAGGAAAAAACATCAAAGTCCCTACAAAGGACCATGTAGGATCATAGAAAGAAATGGTGTAAACACCACAATAGATTATAACGGTACATATAAGGAAATAAATAACAATAATTTAAAACCATATCTTATTAAATAACAAAAACTATTACAACTACATTATAATAAAAATTGAAACCAATATTACAACCATAAGTTGTTAATAAACTTAAGAAATTTTGTAACGGTATCACGTAGATAGAAAGAAAAATTCCTCCCATAATTTTTCTCTTAAGGGTGAGGGTGTAGTGTGTACATACATATAGCATACCACGCTTAGTCGTTAACGCAGGCACACTGCATAATTGTAACTACAAGTGTCAACTACAATAAAATAGATATCAATTTACATCACTTGTTGTGAAAGACTCATTGTGATTGGTTAACATGCAACTATATTGATATTCCTTAGATATCTACATGATACCGAAAGAGTAAAATATATAATTATGATAAGCTAGAATAAGTTAGAGAAACTAAACTGTATTCTCATAAGCAGTATATAAACCTTTGATTTTACTTTAATAAGACAGACTTAAACATACAACCAAATCGGCACTAGCTGCCTTAGTTATATTTTGTGTCTCATAAGCTTTTGGCAGTTCTTTCGAACACCTAATTTATTGGCTGGAACCCCTACAGCTTGTAATAACCGAGGGTTATAGGGACTTTAAGATCAATTAGTTGTGCACGCCACATGGCAGAAGTAACACCTATAACACCACAAATTAAACTTAATCTATGAACTTAATTATTCAACTTAATTAATTTAAACTTAACTGAATAACTAACTTAATAAATAAAAATCACATTTATAACGTTATATATTAAAAAATGAATTAAATTTTGTTGTCCATTATTATGAAAGGTGAAGTAGGGTTTAAGGGGTAGGTAAAGTTTTTCTATTTTTTATTGGGCTGTCAACCAAATCCTAACGTTTGACAGCATGGAGGGAGGGTATAGACCAGGTGTGGCAACTAACATCTTACGCTACACCCCATTCATCTTCAAGCTGCACTGCTTTCCTACTACCGTGGTATAGTGTATCGCGTTTGTTTTTTTTTTTATGCTACCTAAAGTTAAGTTCTCCTGTAGCGGTTCAGATAAAAAGTTAGATTATCTTTCATTGGGAACCAGAACACCCCCCATCCGACGAGCACGGCCGCATCTATTAGGTAGCCCCGTTCCCAAATAAATACACCTAATCGCAAAGAATAGTTACAGAGGATTTATGGCGCCCAACGTGGGGCCTCAGTTATCGCAAGTTTTAACATTTTTGTGCAATTTCCACCTAGATACTGAGGGCCTTGAATCTATTGTGTGTGCGATGTTGTTAACATTCCTCTTTTCTTCTCTTTTTTTCAACTATCGTTAAGTCTTGTTTTGTTATTTGCATCTGAGGATCTAAATTGTTCATTATTCATATGATGATCAATTCCCGGCGACATTTAGTAGAGCTTTGGTTATCAGGGTTTGGGTTTTAGTTTGAGAATTGTGTTTTCTGGTAAGCATCGGATCGCAACACACTCGACTCTTTCTCTCCTTGTCTTTTTATATCTGTTTCTTTTAGCTTTTCATTTTCAAAATTAGATTTTCTGCTTGGTTATTTTGTTTGTTAGGATTTAAGGTTATTGCTATGTATTAGCATTACTTTCCAACATGTGAAAGACCACTCCCTAAGTTTTAATTTTTTTTAATTTTTACAACTTTTTGTTTTGGGAACCTTACTCGTATGGCTCGTGTCAAACGTTTCCAACAATTAGGAGTAAATTCTATAGCTTTTCTCTCACTTCTTAGCAGTTTGAAGATGTTTTTTATCTTTACCAGTTTTACCCCTACGATACCTCTTCACCGAGTAGTAATAAATTATTTATTGTACTTATCGCTTTTAATAGACAAAACTTTGAGTGTTTGCTAAATACTTATTTTTTTTTATCCATTGGGATTTCCTTCGATTAACTTTTGGAATTGACATTTTTTTTTTTTTAACTACTCACCATGCCCCTTGTTCGGAGTTGTGGTAATATTCCACTAAGTGTGGAAGAGGAACATAACGCTACTTATGACTGCGGTGCTGGTGGTGATTCACAACCTCCAGTGAACCAAACTAATAGACCTCGGACTCGTTTACAAGCTCGTAGAGAGGATGCTCTACGACAGTATTCGGATAATGATGATCACGTTCGTCAGATTGTATTTGACTCTTTGGCGGGATTTAGGGAGGAGATTTCCGACCTCATTGCTGGTCAGATGAGGAGTACAGACCACCGGATAGGACAGAACAGGTGGACAGACCTCGGCCTGAATGTGGTGATGTGATACTCCGGAATGGACACAATTCGCCTAATAATACTGACAACAACTCTTATCGTGATCAAAATTCTGAAAAGATTTTAAACCTTATCCGTACCGGATTAGCACTCTCACAAATTCTAGTTTGAAAGGAAGCTTTGACGTTCTGTGCAAACATGCACATATACTTTTTGAAGGCAAAGCCTTGAGTTGGTTTTGGAGGTACCACCGATCCACAAACATTTTAGATTGGAATGAGCTATGTAATGCTCTGAAACGCCAATATAAAGATGACTCGACTGATTTTGACATAAAAGACGAGATTTTACGACGGAAGCAACGATCGCACGAGTCATTTGATGAATTTCATGACGCTATCATGGTTCTATGTGACAGACTTCGGATACCTTACTCGGACTATGAATTGTGCGAGACGTTGCAACGCAATTTGAGACCTGAAATAAGACACGATATACTTCATTTAGAAATCTTAACCGTGTCCCAATTAAGGCGTGCTGTAAAAAGGCACGAAAAATTTATGAAGGATATGACTTCATCCAAACGTGCATATCCAAGACAAGTCTCGGGAATTGCTGACGATAATACAAGGTCTCAAATTGAGGATGAGACTCTTGACGAAAACGGTGCGGAAATTTGTCTGGTAAGGCGTACAGGTAAATGCTGGAACTGTGACAAGGACGGACACAGTTTTATAAACTGTGAAGAACCACGTACGATATTTTGCTATGGTTGCGGGACGAAAAATGTCTTTAAACCTAAATGCTCCACTTGCTTATTAAGGCGGGGAAACGTATCAAGGGATGTCCGGACTATGTGGAACGGGCATCCAAAGACAAAGTAGAAGGTAACTCCGTACCTGAATGTCAGTTGGAAATGACAGTTTCACCAGCTACGACAAATTTTTCTGATAATTCCACTAACTTACCTGAATTGACAATACTCTCTAATTTGACAAATATTCACCCTCTTATGCGTCCCTATCATATTCGCCTAGAAGAATATGAACGAGCTAGAGATAGAATTTTTAATAATTTTTGTGGTTTAACAAAACCATCTAGATCCTCCCGGCGGATACACGAGTTTTACGCTCGTCGAAAATCTTTTCGAAATCGAGTAATATCATCTATAGTGTCAATCGAGAACGACAACCGACCGTACTTGAACTTGAATTTGCTGGAAAAGAATCGTTTTGCGTTAATGGATAGCGGTGCAAATGTTAATGTCATTGGTGGAGGGTTATGCAGAGAGATAATAGAATCTCGGAACTTTACCCATGGCATTGGCAACGTTAAGACAGCGGACGGACGAAAACAGCGAGTTTTAGGAACAGTGACTTTGGACATTACGTACAATGGACAAAGGAAATCAACCCATTTCTTGTTGATACCAACTATTACTCAAGATGTTATTTGTGGCATGGATTTTTGGAGAAAATTTGGCATCCAAATATTTGCCATGAATAACTGTAGTGAAATTGTTTCGGACGAAAACGCAGACAAAATAACCATATCCCAAAAACAACAACTACAGGCGATGGTGTACGTCTTTTGTGGAACACAATATCGACACAGGCAACGCAAACCCAATAAAACAGAAATATTACCCTATCTCTCCGGCAAGGGAAAAACTTTTATGTGACGCAATTTACAGAATGCTTAAGTTAGGTGTTATTGAGGAATGCCCTGATTCTCCCTGGTCATCTCCTGGGGTTTTAATCGTTAAGCCCGGCATAGTACGTTTTTGTCTAGACAGCAGGAAATTGAATACCGTGACGACCAAAGACTCCTACCCAATGCCGAACATAGACGGACTAATATCGAGACTTCCTCCAATTTTCTACATTTCCAAGGTGGATCTTAAAGATGCGTTTTGGCAAATTAAATTGGACGAAGTGTCGCGACCAAAGACTGCGTTTACAATCCCTAATCGGCCCTTGTACCAATTTACAAGAATGCCGTTTGGATTGTGCAATGCCCCACAGACAATGTGAATACTGATGGACCGTGTCATTCCGTATAATCTTAAGACAAATATTTTTGTGTACCCGGACGATTTACTTATAATTTCTGATGTCAAGCGGTACGTCACCAATTGCATATTGTGCAAAACTTCTAAAACGCCCACCCTGTCTCTAAAGCCACCCATGGGTCAAATGGTTGAAACAGCAAGACCGTTTCAACGCTTCTATATGGACCTGATCGGACCATTTCCCCGTTCCCGTAATGGAAACATTGGTATATTTATAATATTAGACCACTTCACCAAGTTCACGTTTTTAAAACCTTTGAAGAAATTTTTCACTAAACCAATCGTTGACTATCTGCAAAATGCAATTTTTACTTGTTTTTGCATTCCAGAGGTCATTGTTACCGACAATGGGAGCCAATTTAAGTCTCATGATTTTAGGAGAATTACCAATAAGTATGGCATCGAACATCAGTTCACCGCAGTCCACAGTCCTCAGTCGAATGCGAGTGAAAGAGTTAATCGTTCGATAAATGAGGCTCTTCGCTCATTTATTCGCAACGATCAACGCCAATGGGATGAATACCTTCCAAGTATCAACTGTGCTATTCGCAGTAGCGTTCACCAGACCACCGGACGGACTCCCTATGAACTGGTATTCGGACAGACTATGATGACGCATGGACAGGACTACCGGATTTTACGAAACTTAAGACTTTTGGAAGAAACTGACACACACCTATAACGACAGGACAAATTTACACTTTTACGCGACTCAATACGAACGAAGATAAAGAAGGCATATGAACGCAATGTGAGATCGTATAACCTCCGAACACCCATACGCGAGTATAACATTGGCCAAACCGTGATTCGTAGAAAATTTACACAAAGTTCGTTGGCTGGGAACTTTAACGCCAAACTTGCACCGACTGGCATAAGGGCCAAGGTAATTCGACGTATGGGTAACGTGAACTATGAACTGGAGGACGTCATCGGAGGTCACAAAGGGGTATACCACTTCAAGGATATATGGTTCTAATTACGTTTTTTTTGTGTTATGTCACCTTTTTTCAGATGAAATTCTGTATTTGCATTGGCATTTAATCTGTTTTGTGATGGCGACTTGTATTTAGAATAAAATATAACATTTCAGCCTAAAGTTTGGGTGAAAATATACTAGCATTTTTATTTCGGCTGTAAAAATTTGTACTCGTTTTGAAATGTTATAAGTAAGCTTGGGTAATTAAATTATTGAATTTATTTTTATTTGAAAATTTTGTTTTATTGTTGAAATAAATGTTGGTTGGAAAAGTCGTACAGAAGGACGGATATTGTGTGCAAATATAAGATGCGAGTATAGCGAAATACGGGAAGTTGGTAATTTTACATTCGGCATTGTGGACAGTGTGATTCGCAAACGTAATATAACAAATTTTGTGGTAAGGTTCTAGTTTTCTGCATTCAGTGTTTTTTATGGTATTAATAAAATTTGTTTTTGTGTGTTATCGATTCAAGAATTGGTCAAGGAGTCTCGTGAAGGACCTTCGTTCAAGCAAACTCAAGAGGAAACAAAATATTACTGTCAGTCAGTCGTATTAAAAGTCGCACCTTTGCTTTCTGAAACGTAACCCAGCTCTTGGCTTTAAGTTATTTTTTTAAACGTGGCCATAATTTTTCTTGTTCCCCACCAACCTTTAAACAATAATACCCTAAAGTTTCGGATCCAAAGTTGTGTAAAACATTGGTACCCCTTGTACAGTGGGGTTACCAGATGTTAGTGACCAAATGTACGCGTAAATAAATTCTTGTCAAATAATTTCCCACTCCTCTGAATGCGTCGTCAGAATTGTACAAAGATATTTCGTACAAACCAAGTTATAACAACTTTTTATCTTGACAAGTACATTTTGGTACCAAAGTAACCAAACCTTAATATTAATTACTTTATCTTTAAAGATTTAATCATTTTATTTTTGTGTTTACTTGAGATTAATTTAGAATTTACTAAATTTACATAGCATTTGCTAATTTACATAATTGTAATTTTCTTTTAAAACTTAAGTTCGCGGAATGGTCACATAGTTAATTTTTTTTTTTTTTGTTACCTTCAAATATTTATTTACACATTTAAATATCCTTTTCCTAACATACAAGTTTTCCTCAAAAAAAAAAAAAAAAACGTTACATTTGATCTAACAAACTTACTTAACTACGTACAAAAACATTTCATCATATCTATAAATATGTGGATTGTAAAATAAACGGAAGCTAACATTCTAATCATATGGTTATACAATCCACATAGTTACCAACATTCTAAAACACACTCTCTTTCTCTCTTAAGGCCAGTTTACACGGTAATACAATGTATTACGACTTTGTAGAATCAAAATAATATGAAATTCTCTCCGTGTTTAAAAGAAAAAAATAAAAGTCTGTTGAGAGTATACTTTATGTTTACACGGATGGTATAAGTAAAATCAAAAATAATAACAAAAAAGCAGATGGTTGCAGTTTTACAATTTTTACAAAAACAACATGAAAATTTCCTGAGTTGATTTTAGTTGTTTTTGTAATTGTATAAAAATGCTACCACCTTCAATATACTCCGTTAAAATGCACCTCTGTAGTGCGATTCACTAACTTTTATAACGATAATCGAATCGTTAAAATAAGTATAACGAAAATTTATCGAATATGCTATTCTGTAAAATTTTTAACGATATTCGCTGTCGTTTAAAGTCAGCTGTTACTTTAAGCAATTTTTTTGTCGTTATCTTAGCGACAATAATTTAGTTTGTGTTTATTTTATCGATAAAATGTTTTTTATGTTTAAAATAGCTTACATACATACAAAGATATATTCATATGTATATGTATGAACAAAAACAAAATAATAAATTTAAAATTTGCAAAAAGAAAGCAAATTAAGAACAAAAATAAAATTCTAAATGTAAAATTCACAAAAAAAAAATATAAAACCACAAATTAACCCTTCGTCTTACTTATGAGTCTGGCCAGACCTTTTTCAGTGCATTTTAAATGAAAAAATATGTGTAACAAGGGGGGTTAAGAACAATTTCATATGTTTTTATTTTATTCTCTTTTGTGCTTTTCTTTTTTTTTAACATTTTGTAGACAGAGATGTTACAAAAAAAAAACAGCTGTGTACTGTGTGATGAAAAAACATAAGTTTCTAAAATGGTTTAGAAAAAAACCATTTACCGACCGCTTGTCAGATTTTGTATTCGTATTCTCTCTTACTCAATGCATTTTGCTTTTACATGATATGATTTCTCTCATTCTACATTATGTCGTAATACAATGTATTACCGTGTAAACTGGCCTTTAACGGTTATTTTTGGCTAAGCATAATCTACCTACGCAAGTCTTCCGGCGCCTGATGACAGCAATAAAACTGTTAGTGTTTATTTCTATGTTTATTGTATTAGCCATGCTAGAATTACACTCTCATACATTCCAATTTGCAATATTAATATTCATACATAATTACATTTAAATGTTGTTTTGTTTTTAAATACTCCTAACTCGCGTTGATTTTGTTTTAAATGTTACCCTACTATACGTATGCAAGTCTTTTTAAATTTTCATTGTTAAAGCTGTTATGATACTTGTTATTTTTTGTATTTTTTCTATACTGGAGAACAGTGCAAATATATTTGCATAGGAAAACTGACTAAGTGTAAAGAGTATGATTATATCATAAAAAATCTTGAAATGTCAAACAAATATACATGTGTTATCGATAAATAATCTAAGACTGTCAAAAAAAATATAAAATTTTTTAACTTAAAATTGACATTTCCAGATTAATTGTTAGCACTGTTGCCAATTTTTTTAGTTTTTGATCGAAAGAAACGGTTTTTTACTTTTGTTTTGCGATTTTTAGCTTTTATGACGGTTTTTTGTGGGGAAAAAACGTGGGCAGTATTGTTTGTTTTGTTTACATTTTATCAAATTGTATTTCTTGTTCTTTCTCGCATTTGTTGTTTCATTCAGTCAATCCTAAAAAAATCCAATACAAAAAAATAGCAAGTATCATAACACCTTAATACTTCTCGTTTAAATAATAATCAGAATTAATTTTACCATTTTTAATCCCGATTTTAAGGGTGACCATTCTCAAATTAATATCGAGTTTTAATTTATTATATTTTATTACGTCACAAATTAACCTTAATCTATGAACTTAATTATTCAACTTAACTGAATAACTAACTTAATAAATAAAAATCACATTTATAACGTTATATATTAAAAAATGAATTAAATTTTGTTGTTCATTATTATGAAAGGTGAAGTAGGGTTAAGGGGTAGGTAAAGTTTTTCTATTTTTTATTGGGCTGTCAACCAAATCCTAACGTTTGACAGCATGGAGGGATGGTATAGACCAGGTGTGGCAACTAACATCTTACGCTACACCCCATACATCTTCAAGCTGCACTGCGTTCCTACTACCCCGGTATAGTGTATCGCGTTTGTTTTCTTTTATGCTACCTAAAGTTAAGTTCTCCTGTAGCGGTTCAGATAATTAGTTAGATTATCTTTCATTGGGAACCAGAACACCCCCCATCCGACGAGCACGGCCGCATCTATTAGGTAGACCCGTTCCCAAATAAATACACCTAATCGCAAAGAATCGTTACATAGCTATTTGCTTTTCTATAAAGATCAGATTTTTCTTTGAATTGCCTTTTTTCTTCAACACTTGCATTTTCTTCTAATGGTGTTGGCTTCTGTCAATCACTTCTAAAGCCCCTTCGTGAAAGTCCAATATATCTCGAATCTTTCTTTTCCACATGGGCCAGTCCGTCTCTTTTTGCAATGGCTTCAAATGTTTTGAAAAATCCATATTCCATCTGCAGAATTAAGTCTTTCAATTAAAATCTGTCAATTTTTTTTTCAATGATTGCTGCCTGGTCCCATAACCTTTTATAGTCGAATGTCGAATCGAAAATCTATTTTTGACAGTTCGAGCTAATTTGTTTTGATTTGTCGGTGTTTTGTTACATACACAGAAAAAATTATTGCCGAATTATTTTCAAACAAACGCTTGTTTGAATATTTTTTTAATTTCTACAAATTTTTTTGCTGATTCAATTAAAATTTTTGTTTGATTTTTATTTAACCAACAAAAATGTTGACAACCATTCAAAAATATAATACACGCGTTATTAGTTTCAAGTTTTCATAATTTTGTATGAATTATTTAACGCTTTTTAATGTTGTCGTCTTTTTGCATTTTTTTTATTTGATCGTAAAGGCTAGATTACACTATTATACTTTGTATTAATACATGTCAAAAACTCAAGTAATATGACAAAGTCTGATAGTGTGAATGCAATGTGTCACGAAAATGACAAGTATTATGAAAAAAGTTTGACATCCCATACGACTTCATCGTTTTTTGAAAAATTTCTAAACAATAATACTTTTCATTGGATCAGGGTTGCATTTTATTTCATGTGTGAGTGTTTATACTTTGTGTGATGGTGTGAACACAAACTGTCATTTTACATTAGATTTTTTGACAGTCGCATCAAAACTCATTAGATTTCTATCTCACAAAGTATTATGGAATACGTAAGACTTGTGAGATAGTGTAATCTAGGCTTAAGCAACACTTCCTAATGTGAAATATAAGAACTACAACAAAAAACACATACAGTCTATTTTTGGACACTTTAAAAAAGTACAACAGTAAGAAGAAAAGAGGTTTGAAGTAAAAATAAAAAAAAAAAAACAAAAAAATAGCAGGTAAAAAAACGTTTCACTCTTTTTAAACAACAGAAACAACAACAACATTAAAAGAAACAAAATAAATTTTTGGTTGGTTTCAAAGTTGGTTAAAAAAAAACAAAATCCCGTATTCAATTTGTTCAAACTGTTTGCTTAAATACATCAAATACAAAAATATAATGATGACGAAAAACATATCGAGTCGGTCTGTCGCCGTTTTTGGGTTACATTTCTTCTTCATTAGCAAAGGAAAGGATACAGCAACAGTGAGTGATGACGAAAACATTGTGTGTATAAAAAAAGACTTCGCTCAAAAATTATTCCACCAAAAAAATGTGTCTCAAAGCCAGCCGGCCGCTCTGCCCTCTCTGCCATCATCTTCTAATAAAGTGCCTGCTTGTAATAAAGTCATTGCTTGTGCAAAAACCTTTTTTTTTTTTTGATTTTGAAATTTAGTATATGAATTTCAGTAAACTTTTTGTTTGATTCAGTTAAATTATTTGTTTGAAAAAATCAGTGTTTTTTTTTCAATAAACAAAATGCAAATAAATTGTTTGAATATGCGAATTTGTTTATAGGACCGATTTCAGACAAAAAATTGTTTGATTCTACAAATTTTTTGTTTGAATTGGAAAAATAATTTTTTCTGTTAGCGTCTTCACCTGACAATTTTTTGTCATATCAAACGTCAAACTTCATATTAAAAAAACGCTGACAAAAATTTTCGAGTTTTTTTTATATAGACTTTGACGTTCGGTATGACAAAAAATTGTCAGGTGAAGACGCTATGTTAGGAATGGTTGACATTTCGAACTTTAACACTAACAATGCAATGCAAAAACCCCTATGCTGTTTCTGTTGTTTTTGGATTGTTGTAGTTCCGACACCACCTGAAGTTGAATTCGCCTTGAAAATACCAATTTTACAAGTTTCCAGTAATGAGACAAGCCATATACATATGTATGTACATTTGAAATGCTATTCCAGTTCAAATACAGAACAGTAAATTAAATACAGCACACTTTTACACAGAGGGAAAAATCCGGTATAAAAATACCAAAATTGACACCATCCGTTGTCAAAAGTGAGCCAACTACGTTTGTGTTCAATTTGATAACGGATGGTATCAATGTTTTTTAACCACCTCGTTGTCAGTTTGCCACCATTTGTTCTCAATATGACATCAAATTGGTTATATATTATCACCATAATGGTACCATACCGACAACATGCTGTTGTCATTTTTGACAACACACCGTTAATATATTGACAACATTCGGTTGTCCTTTCGATAACACATTGTTCTGATTGTAGTATGTACTTAATAACCCATTCTGAACCCAAGTAAAAAAATGGAATAATGTAAATTTATTAATTTATTTCACATTAAATAATATACTTATAAAAAAATACATAAAAAATTCACACTTTTACAGCCAGGGACACGATGTCACACGTTAACGTTCGCATAGAAAATTAAATTGAAAACAAAAACAAATTTTAGAAATTTTTTTTATTTTATTTATTAAATTTTTATTTATTAATTTAATCACAGCACTGAAACTTTTCACTTTTTACTTTCGAATACCAAAGTTGATTGCGGGATAACTTGTATACGCTGTTAATAATGACAACAGGGCGATACCTATTTGACAACAGTGTTATCAATTTGACAACAATGGTACGTTTTTTATCTAACGGCCCAATTTGACAACATTTTGTTTAAAATTTAACAACAAATGTTGTCGAAATATTGACAACAGTTTGTTATCAATTTATTACCACTGGTTGACAGTTTTTTAACGTTTTTTTTCGCTCTGTGTAGGTTTTTTACTTTAAAATAATTTACCTAGAACAAATATCGGAAATACAGTACTTATCTGTATTATACGGAACGGAAAATGACCGTATATTTGTTCATATCGTATACCTATAGAATACATAAATATTGCAATCAGGGAAGATGGAAATCCTAAATTCCACTCCACAGATACTCTCTAATTGAATTTTGAATGGTATTCCACCAGTAGCTAGTTTTTTTTTCCTTTTAAGAGTTTTGACTGGAACTCTACCAGTAGTTAACGAGTTTTTAATGGTCCTCCACCAATATCTATCAATTTAAGTACAAATTCGTGGGCCACTTATTTCCACATTGTCTCCACAAGTAAAAAAGTAAGGTTAAGACGAAAGCATGTAGTTAATGTTGAGACCCGAAAACCCGTAACAAGTTACAGTTATACGACGGCACACATCAACCAATGCGGTGAAACGCAAAACGCACGAAAGACAGACAAACAAGAACCACCTGATTGTCCTTAAAATTACAACGAGCGCGAGCTGCTTCCCCGTCCAGAGCAGTTTTACGAATGCGAAAGCATTTTTTTTAGCAAAAACGTTCAGCGTTGTTGACAAAAGAACAAAATGTGAGTGATATTTCCTAAAAGGGGCAAAAAGTGTCACAAAATAGGTAAAAATGATACAAAAGTATATTTTAAAAAATTAATGACTATTAATTTTTTTAAATATACTTTTGATACTTTAGTATCACAACGGTAACGCTGATTGCAATCATTTTGTTGATTTTGAATGATGAATTGAAAAATTGCAGCCTCACTAAACATGAGTAATAGTAATGTTATAAAATGTTAAACTCCAAAAATTTTTTTGATTTAAAAAAAGCAATTATCAGTTTATTGCAACCAAGGCGAATTTAACTGGGTAAGTTAAATTCTCTACAACTACAAAAAGCCCCATGTATTTTTTTGCAATTTAATAGGCGGCTGTCAAAAATGCTGACAAGGCAAAAATTGATTGAAAAACAAAAAATTTTGTTTGGGTTATAAAATAAATTATTAAATTCACTTTAATTATTCGCAGTTTTTCTAAGAAATTTTTTCGGTTATTTTGGCTCAAAAAACAAACAAAATTATATTTTGACGTTTCTCTATTTTTTTTTTATTCGCCGTGGAGACAGGTGATGAACGGCTGACGAGTTGAGTTTACCTTGTTGAATTCGCCTTGATTGCAACTTAAAATTTTGCATTCAATTTCAGGGCTGCAAGGTACTTTTTTCCTTGTCCCCAAGAAATCAAGCATAAATCCCCAAATTAAAAAACAAACCATTAAAAAGTAAATTTTTGTTTGTTTTTTTTCTGACTTAATTTAAAATTTAAAAAAATAATTAGAAAAATTATAAAAAGAAATCCCCAAATAAAAATGTTTAGTAAAAAAAATTCTTTATTTTGTTTGTAGCGGTTGTTTTTGGAAGGTTTTTTTTAAATTCCTTTTATGCGATTTCAGTGAGGAATTACAAGCAGAACAATATGTAGTTTTGAAGTCGAATGATCGGTTTTAGCCATTCTTAAAATCAACAATAAAAAAAATATCCGTCATTTATTTAATACTTCGATGCATTCTTTTTCCCAAGCTTTATTATATTATCCTTCATATTTACTTATTTTTGGAGTAAGTATTTGCTTAAAAATTGTATGTGTTGTCAACAGTTTTAGCAAGGTTTATTTATAGCAGGTAGTCTCGGAAAGCCAGCTGTTTATTTTTTATTTGCTTGTTTTGTGATACGAACTGTCAAATGTTGAATAGTAAACAAGTTTTTAATCTTTATATTTTGTATTTTTTGTCTCTTTTCAACCCCTTTGCTGTTTGACAGTTCGTATCACATAACAACAATAAAAAGCCCTGTTGTTTGTTTTATTGTATAATTGTTGTAATCTCGCGGCTACCTGCTATAAATATACCTTGGGTTTTAAATTCATGTTTTTTATTCTTCTTTTTAAATGCACTCACTCAAGAATAACAGCATAAGTTTGTTAAGTACCTTATACACACTCAACAAAAATGGTTATCTTAATTAGGACCCTTTATTCATATACATATTAAGAATATGTAAAATCCCTTAAATATCCCGGATTTTTGCTCGCATGCAATCCCCAAGTCTGGCAGCCCTGTTCAATTTTAATATTAATAAATTGATTTGTGTTTATTTCTGTGCACTAATTTAAATCTCAAGAGTAAACTTCATAAGAAAAACAAGTAAGAAAGTATAGTCAGTCAAGCCCGCCATATGATACCCTACACCACAGTATTTAAAAACACATCATGCTTATGTGTCCATGTAAACATGGATTTATCTATGTTTATAAACTTCATGAAAATCGGTTTAAAAGTTTGTGAGAAGCAGAAATTGGCCCCTGCTTCCCCATGTGATCCTATTTTTTAAAAACTGTATAGCTAATGTGTCCCTATAGATATGGATCTATATATGTTTTAAATTTCATTAAAATCGGTTTGAGAGGCAGAAATTGCCCCTATCTCCCCTCGTGGTCCGATTTTTTTTAAAAATTTATACATTTTGTGTCCATATAGATATGGATCTATATATGTTTTAAATTTCATTAAAATCGGTTTGATAGTTACTGAGAGGAAGAAATTTCCCCCTATCTTCCCTCGTGGTCCTCCGATTCGGCCCATTTTCATTGTATGTATAGAAAAATGTACAATTATTAGACAACAGCAGAATGTAATGGATTTTCTGGCCCGCTACGGCCTTCGTCAGCATTCTTTGTGTCACACTGGAAAGTGATACTTTATAAATTGAATGTATTTAACTCCTTTCGAAGGTAACTTTATATTATATTCAACATCTTTTATTTTTCGAATTTATTCTATGAGCTAAATTTCAGTTATGTATTTTTATAAATTGTGTTTTTTTGAAATGTTTTAAATTTCACAATTTTAATCGAAAATTATAAAATTTAGTTAAGATTCCCCAGAACCAACAGGACGGTATACCATTTTGACACAAGGTTAGTAATCAACTGTTGCTTACGTAGTAAGATAAGTTCACCCAAAGTATATTTATTACAAGTACATGTAAGTGATCAGCTGTTCAGTTGTTCATGGATTAAAGAAAGAAACTCGTTTAAGACTGAAACACTGGAGAGTATTAATTAATGTAAGTTTGATTTTTATATGACATGCTGCCTGTTTTAAAACTATATCAAAGACCGAAATTAAGTTATAGAAAAAGTGCAATCTTCTGAAAATCATTTTTGTTTAGAACCTTTTAAGCTCAACTTTTTTTTATTTTTCATTGTTTTTATGTACATGAAGTACACGTTAATTTTTTTTATATATATTGTTGGATTTAAAAATAAAAATGGAAGGTTTTGACATATACTACATTAAAAAGTATTAAAAAATGTTATCAATTTTTTCTATGTGTCCTGGTTGATAGGTTCAAACTTCTGGCAGCCCTAACGTAGGGGTGGTGGGGTGGCCATATACATTGCGCAGGGCATTCGATTTAAAACTATTTATAAATGCTGTGAATATTTTTCTTGTGAGGGACTTTTTATTGAGGTTTACACTGGCATTGGAACTTTGTTACTAGGGGCTACTTATCTTCCTAGGGGTGACCTTGATTTATTTGAAAGTTCATTTAGTGGACTTTTGGTTCGGTACCAGCATATTATTGTGGTTGGAGATTTTAATAATGATCTTTTTAATACGTTAAAATCGAATGCGTACATTCGCTCTGTAGACGGTTGGACTTGAGTTGCTTGCATAATTGCATTCCTACACATTATGATTCATATCACCTGACTACTTCACTTATTGATTACTTTTTAGTAAGTCGAGAATTGACTGTAGTTGCATCTTTACAATTTCAGGTTCCTTTTATATCACACCATTCTATGATATGTGCCTCTTTTAATGTGGTTGCTGGTGTTTCATCTGAACCTAATTTTTTTAGGGAATATAGTAATGCTGATTTTCGTGCAATTGAAGATCATATAATACAAACGGACTATTCACTACTTTACCAGTCTGGTGATACTGATACTCAAATCGTTTTCCTTAATAAACTGCTTTGTGATCTGTTGCGCTATGTCCCATTAAGGGAAGTTTCACATAGGAATTATAATGTGCTTAGATTCTCTAATGACATTAACTATTACAGATCGTTAACTGGTATTGCTCTGAGGGCATATTTTAATAATAGGAGTGATAGTAATTGGAAGGCCTATCGGAGGTTGCGTAATCTGACCAGGGCTAAGATAAGAAGATTAAGGATGAGGAACAGTAGTAGTTTATTTCGGACAGGGTCTACTAGAGAGATGTGGAATAGATTGGGTAGAGTGGGTGTTTTAGCAGAGACGTATGCATCTGCTGAGGTTGATGTGGATGATGTAAGTAGTAATTTTATTGGCAATCAATTATATATTGAGGACTCGGTACCTGATTTTGCTGAATTCACTGATTATAATGGTGGTTTTTCTTTTTCTAATATAACAATTGCTGATTTGCATATTGCGTTGCTGAGAATTAGATCGGCTTCTGTAGGCTATGATGGCGTGTCTATAAAATTGTTGAGAATAGTTTTTCCGTACCTCAGTGGGCACATCTTACACATCATTAATAGTATTTTGACGTCGTCTAAGTACCCTGGAGATTGGAAGGTTGCGCGTGTTATTCCTATACCTAAGAAGAGGGGGGATTTTTCGATTGATAATATGAGACCTATAAGTATAATGCCTGTGTTGTCAAAAGTGGTTGAAAATATAATGAAGGAACAGATGATGCAGTGGGTACAAGATAATGGGATGTTGAGTGAATCTCAGTTTGGTTTTCGTAGTGGTCGTAATACTGGTTTGCTTCTAACTGAGTTGATTGAGTCTATAAGAAATAATTCAAACAGGGGTAATGTAAGTATTTTGGTTTCTATTGACCTGTCTAAGGCTTTTGATCAGGTAAAACACTCTCTTTTGGTTACCAAATTGAATAGTAATTTTGGTTTTTCATCGTCGGCATGTAGGTTGATATGGTCATATTTGGCTGGTCGGAGGCAATATGTATCCCATAATGGCTTAGTTTCTGGTCTGGAATGTGTGAGGTCAGGTGTTCCGCAGGGTTCAGTCTTAGGCCCTATGTTATTCACTCTATTTATGAATGATTTATTTCCTAATATGAGTAGTAGTTTTTTTAGGCCTTTAGCATTTGCTGATGACATTCAATTGCTGTGGTCTGGTGATCGGCAATCACAAATTGAATGGTCGGATGTTATAAATCGGGACTTAAATAGGTTGAGTAATTGGATGGATGTAAACTTCCTTCGGGAGAATCCTAGTAGACCAGGGCGATGGTTTTTAGATCTAATAGATGTGATATGAATATTTTGGACTTGGACTTGAGGATTGGTGGTGATGTAATTGATATTGTAAGTCAGATGAAATGTCTTGGCATCGTGATAGATAAGAAACTATCTTTTGATCCGCACATTGATACCATATGCTCCAGGGTTTGTTTTACACTTAGGAGACTATACCATTTGAACCTGTTTCTTCCCCTTCGTGTGAGGCGCACTATTGCACATGCACTTTAAATGTCTCAGGTTAATTATTGCATAGAAGTTTACTCAGGATGTAACTTTGGTAGTAGGAATAGGATTAAGGGTGTGGTGAATAAGATTGTTAGATTTGTGTTTAGACTGAGACCGAGGGCGCATGTGTCACACCGTGTGAGAAGTTTCTTGAGATTTTCATTTGAGGATTATCTTAAATTTCGTCTCTTAATTTGCAGTGTATTAAGTATTGTGTCAAATTGTCTGCTCTGAAATAAAAAAAATAAAAAATAAAATTAAAATATTTTAACTACTGTGTTTAATCTGTAAACTGTTTTAGAATAGCCGCAAACTTGTTTTTTACCTGTGCATTATAAAGTTGTTGTGGGAAGTTACCAGTTATACCATCATTTTAATCAATTATTTTCTATTTCGTCGATTTTTGTTTTTGATAATTTAATTAATTTACTTTACGATCTTTTTACAAGTGTGGTAATCAGCTGTTTAAATTAATAACATTAAATACAACTATTTAAAATCACTGTTGTTATAAAAATACAAAAATTAACGGGTTCGTGAATTGGATAAGGAAATTAATATTTGTACATTAACGCCATCTACTTGTGAATGTGTAATTTTTATCCCAGTAAACACATTTGTGATATACATTACTAAACTAAAATCTGCAATAATAATGGATTGTTTTAATACTAACTGCAACATTACCAGTAGTGAGAGAATGATATCATGTTGGATTTGCTCTGGTAATTACCACTTGGAATGTACAGCACTCAAAGCACGTGACGCTGATGCTCTTGCTGATCCAGTTAAATCCCTTCAGTGGACCTGTAAAAACTGCAAGCAAATTAATATTGAGTTTTATAAATTTGTTAAAAGTTATAAGGATGATTTTGATAAACTTAACAAAAACTTTCTAGCTGTTCAGACTGAACTTTTAAAATTTGGGGAATTGTTTTCAAAATTTTCGAACCTTGATAAATTTGTTAACTCACCAAAAGTATCATCCCCGAAGAGAAAGAAAACATCCACCAGGTCTCATGTTACACCAGTAATGGCTAACTCCTCTGGTCCAGAATTAAGCACTGATAATAACATTAATCTAATATCAGCACCAAATTTAGCTACGAATGTTATCCCTCTACTGGGTAATATTCCTATATCCGATACTGATACTGGATCTAAAAATTCTGCTGATCTTAGTCCTTGTCCATCGGGTTCTGAAGTGGTAACTAATGCTGGCAATTTTCCTTTCCTAAGCCATTAATTGTTGTGCCTCCAAAACGTACAATTTTTATTTCCCGTTTGACTTGCGATACAACCGTAGAAGACATCGATTATTACATTAAAACAAAACTCGGTTCTAATGTTGATATTGTTATAAACAAATTTTCGTACTCTCAACCCAGAAGTATAACATCGTTTAAAATTGCTGTTGCTGCTTGTGTCTTTGATCAGATTGTTGATACCTGTTTTTGACCTGCTAATATCATTGTTCGTGAATACATCTTTAAAGATAATCCAAGAGCTACAAATATTGCTCGTTTGCCACCTAGAAGACCGTTTGCTTCAAAAAACTAATTGGCTCTAAGAATCGTTTAAATTTTATTTATCAAAATGTTCGTGGATTAAATACCAAATTGTCTACTCTCTTGGTTAATAGTTATGACTTCACCTACGATGTAATTATCTTCACCGAAACCTGGCTAAAAGATGATATTTATAATACCGAAATTCTGTGTAATAAATACCAAATATTTAGGTATAATCGAAATGCACGTAGAGGTGGTGGAGTTATGATTGCTGTCTCTTGTTTATATCCATCTGAAATTATAGTTACTGATACCCTTGGTATTGAATTTGTTGCTGTTGTGGTTAAATTGAAAAATAAAAAAATCTACTTCACCTGTTCTTACGTTCCTCCGGATTCTGATAGTGCCATTTATCTAAAACATGTTCAAGCCATTAATTCTGTTATGCTAAATGTTTATAATGATGACTCTATTTTTGTTGTTGGTGATTTCAACTTGCCCTCAATATCGTGGCTGAAAACGTCTGATACACCTTATTTAATTCCAGTCAAAAATAAAAACTGTCACGATGACTTCTTGAATGAAATTCTTGGCTTATCTCTGTTTCAAATAAATAACGTATTCAATGACTTTGGTAAGCTGCTTGATTTGGTGTTCGTAAATAATGTGGATGATTGTATTATTACTCGCTCAGAACCTATAACGTTGCCTGAAGATCGTTATCACCCCACTATTGAAGTGAGTTTTTTAATTCCATCAGAAGTCAAATTAAAGCCATTTAAGGTCGATAAAGTTTTTTGTTTTAAAAGGACTAACTACAACTTATTGAACCAATTAATAAGTAATACGTGCTGGAGCAACGTCCTACCTTCTCAATTAAACAACAGCTCGGACATTGATGTGATGGTTTCTATATTTTATGAAAAAATGTACGCCTTTTTGATATTTGCATACCTAAACAATTTGTTTATACTCCAGTTGGACCGCCATGGAACTCTAAACAGCTTACTAGGCTAAAAAATCTAAAGAATAAAAATTATAAAACATTCAAAAAGTCTGGATCATTTATTGATTACGGAAAATACTCTGTCAGTCGTTCAGAATATAATCTGCTGAATCATGCTTTATATAATCAATATATAAATAAGGTGAAAAACAATTTCGTTCGAGACCCAAAATCGTTCTTTGCATTCGTCAACTCTAAAAGAAAATCTAATGGATATCCATCCGTTATGAAATTTCGCTGCCAAGAATCTGGAGATTCTCAGGTCATATGTGATATGTTTGCCGATTTTTTTGCCACGACTTATTCTGATGCTGTATACGATGATAGTAATGGTTATCCCTATATGCTCTCATCAAACCATGCAATCTCTTTCCCTACTTTTAATAGCAATGATATTTTGGTTAACTTAAAAAGGCTAAAGATGTCTTTTAGTCATGGTCCTGATCTTGTTCCAACGTGTATTTTAAATCAATGTGCTGAATCATTAGTTACGCCATTAACTTTTATGTTTAATGCGTCGATTATATGTGGTTATTTTCCCGTATTATGGAAAGATTCGTATATAAAACCTTTATTTAAATCTGGCAATAAATCGGATATAACAAACTATAGAGGAATTGCCAAATTGAGTGAGATTCCAAAACTTTTTGAAAAACTAGTTACTGATTTCCTCAGTCATCACACCTCGTCCTTACTGGCAGCTTGCCAGCATGGTTTTAGAAAAGGCTGTTCAACTACAACGAATGTACTTCATTTAACAACTTTAATTAATTGTGCATTTACACAAAAGAAACAAACTGATGCTGTTTATACTGACTTCAGTAAAGCGTTTGATAAAGTTAACCATCACCTTCTTCTTACTAAATTGGATTTATTAGGTTTATCCCGTAGAAGTTTATGCTGGTTAAGTTCTTATTTAATTGGAAGAAAGCAAAAAGTACAATTCAATAATTGTATATCCAAGTACATTTATGTTTCGTCCGGTGTTCCCCAAGGCAGTCATCTTGGCCCACTTTTATTTTCGCTGTTTATTAATGATCTGCCCAACGTTATCAAGTTCGCCAATATATTGATGTATGCTGACGATGTAAAAATTTTCCATTCTTTTAATTGCTTCGCTGATCATTTTTATCTTCAATCGGATCTTAATAACTTCTTTTTATGGTGTAATCATAATATGATGGAGCTGAATCTTGTGAAATGCAAATGTATGCGTTTTTATAACGAACGATTTTTTGCACGCATCGCTTATTTTGTGCAGAAAACGATTTACTTTCACAATACATACAGTTTATACCGTGCAAAAGCCTGTGTTCCATGGGATAAATCAGCAACGCTTTTTACTGACCATTTTGGATGCACCCAAATATCTCGGGAACTAACCGAACGATTTTTTGCACGCATCGCTTATTTTGTGTGGAAAACGATTTACTTTCAGAATATATACAGTTTATACCGTGCAAAAGCCTGTGTTCCATGGGATAAATCAGCAACGCTTTTTACTGACCATTTTGGATTCACCCAAATATCTCTGGAACTAACCGAACGATTTTTTGCACGCATCGCTTATTTTGTGCGGAAAACGATTTAATTTCAGAATATATACACACTCAAAATATTATGTAGTTAAATTCAAACGAAAATTCATTTCAAACAACTTAAAATTCATTTAAAAAACGGATCATCAACATTTCATTTAAAACAAATGATTTGTACATTCATTTTTAAATTTTTTATTTATTAAACAGCATATTCCGTAAAATTGAATAGTTTTTACTTCTAAAAAATATATTTTTACTGACAAAAATCAAACCACATAAAAAAATAAAAACGAAAAAACATTATTTTTTGGTAGTTTGTTTTTTGAATAACAAACATAAATGTTAAAAAATAAAATTATTAGTAAAATAACTATATTTTTATTCAATTTTAACAGTACGGAAAACGAATTTAATAACACACAATCAGTTACTGTAATAATTTTATAAGTGCAGTTTATAGCGTGCAAAAGCCTGTGTTCCATGGGATAAATCAGCAACGCTTTTTACTGACCATTTTGGATGCACCCAAATATCTCGGGAACAGACCGTACGATTTTTTGCACGCATCGCTTATTTTGTTCCTAAATGTGTATTTTTTAATTAGTGTTAACTATTTTTTGTATTTTTATTAAAAATATTAGTTAATTTTAAATTCCTAAATTCGACGCTAACTTTTTTTTTACTTTTGGTTTTTATTCTGCAAAAGACCCTAATTTGGGAATTTTATTTTCCCGGTTTTTAAATTCCCATTTTCGACGCTATTTCGACGCTATCTTGGCCCACTTCATTTTTAAAGTGTTTTATAGTTTTAAAGTAGCTTTCAGAAGGCTGCTTAATATGAGACCTAAGGTAAATTATGGACCGATTATTACAAAATTGCATGGAATTATTTCTTGTCATATGAAGATAAATTAGATCAAATGGCTTAAATCTAGTTTAGGAACGCACACCCAAATAAAAGAAAGTACCTAGGGTGATAAAAAATTAAAAAATAAGAAGAAAAAATTAAATAAAAATATTGGCGCAAACGCTTAGTTTTCGAGTTATGGCCGTATTAAGTTTTCAAATCTAGTTGGATTTCACACTATATTTCTAAAGTTATATGGCCAAAAGTAATATTTTGTTGGTTTATTACCGTATTTCTTGCTATTCAGAAAAGTTTTAGTTAGCGAAGCCGGTGTTTGTTATACCAAAGAGGAGAAAATCCTTGCGCCCGGCCAAAGGCCGGCTATGCAGAGTAGCTTTAGTTAGCGAAGCCGGTATTTGTCATACCATAGAGGAGAAAATCCTTGCGCTACATTATTTCCCAAAATGGACAATATGGACCGATTTTCTCGACATTTTATTTTGTGATTCTATAACAAAAGCAATTTTTGTTTACTAAAGTTTTTTTCGAAGGTAGCCTTTATATGGGGATTATGGTTAATTATGGACCGATCTGCAAGAAATTTAACCGCGAGTTTTAGTCATTTAAAACTATAACGTACCAAATTCTATTACAATAGCATCATTTGTTGTTGAACTAAACTGTTTACAGAGAGTAGGCTTTATATGGGGCCTGTGGTAAATTATCTTATTGAAATTTAACAAAGGATGGGTCAAGGACCATTGCTTGTTAGTGTTACACATCAGCACAAACGCATTGTGAGTAAATGAGAGGCAGTCGTGGCATCTTGTTCATATCTGAACTTAGAAAACATTTCTGGACTATATGTGATGCAATGTGTGTTAAAAGACACTCGGCTAAAGAAACTTCAATCTTAATACAACAACGAAGAGACATATGGGCAGAACGTGTTATTAAAGTAGTACAAGACATTTATCCGTAATGCAAATTGCTCAAACTATAGAGGTATGTATAACGTTATTATGTGTAATGTACAAGGTCTTCGCCTTCATATTGAATGGAAGATTACAAAAATATGCTCAGGACAACACAGGAAAGTATCAAGCTTGTTTTACGTCTGGCAAATTCACAACGGACCAAATTTTTGTTTTAAGACAGGTAATTGAAAAATGCACGGAACGAAACATTGATTTCCATCACCTATTCATAGATTTCAAACAAGCCTTTGAATCGATAAAAAGAGACACGCTATGGAAAATGCTCAGGCAATTCGGCGTTCCAAGCATATTGGTATCATTAGCAAAAATGACAGCAAACGGAACTACTTATGTCGTGTGTAAAAATAAATGGAAACCTTTCAAGATATTTTGAAACTTTAGTTGGTGTTAAAGAAGGTGATGTGCTTGCCTCCACTCTAACTTTGCATTAGAGTACGCAATTCGAAAAGCAGATATTGAGACCAGTGGTACTATCTGGGTAAAATCATCAAAAATTCTGGCTTTTGCCGATGATATTGACCTTATTGCAAGAAATATAAAAAAACGTAAAAAATCCGTTTATACAAGACGCTCATCTTACCAATCTTTATGTATGCTTCTGAAACTTGGTCAGTCAAAAAATCAGATGAAAGAAAAATCGATGCTTTTGAAAGAAAAGTATTAAGACGTATACTGGGATTCATAAAGAAGGAAGATGGATCAAGGAGAATAAGATATAATGATGAGTGCATACCTACGTGAATTAAACGATCTCACTCTTAGTAAAAAAATTAAAATTAACCCAAATAATCCAACGCAGAAAATATTCCAAAACAACCCATACAATCCAAATAAAATCGGAAGACCTAAAGAATGGTGGGTGAACAATGAAGAAGAAAGTGCGTTTGAACTGCACTGCAGAAATTGGAGAACCGTTGCCAAAGATAGATATAAATGGAACAAACTTACGGGAGGCCAAGATTTAATTTGGATCGCAGCGCCATCAATGATGATGATGAAATCAGCGCGCACGTTTAATTTGAATTTTAATAATAAAACAAAATTTTTCACTTTACTATTTTAGATATTTATTTATTTATTCAATTAATAAAGTAATACAATTATTAATAATTTTTTTTTTTAAATAAATGTATTTTATTTTTTTTTTTTTTTTGAAAATTTTACAAAATCGTTTTTGTGGGTACAAGTACAAAGGCCAAAATTTGGTTATGCCCTAATGTACATACATACATTAAAAGCATTTTTCATACACTAGGCAAACTGATTTTCGTGAGTCCGTATATATTCACTTAATTGTTTTTCTAACAATGGAGCTGTTATTCGATCAACATTGACATTGTAGCTTACAATAAAATGACGGCCAAAGCGTTTGCACAATTTCTCAGCCATGCGTTGGGAACCGGTAATAATTTGTGGACCTAATACAAACGTCCCAACAACTTGGTTGTCCTGTGGTATTTTCATAGCCAATGCTATTTCGTCCAAACACTCCGGTTCAGCTAAGCCCAAGAAAACCATTGTGGAACCGTTCATTTTCAAAATGCGTATAATGTATTTCTGTTCTCCCACCAGGAGCTGGCCTTGGCTGGAAGTAAATCCTCTATAATCACTGGAGCTGTTAGATTCCCCGCATTGCTGTGTGTTGATAGTTTCTGATTCCATTGTTTATGTTTTACTCTGCACTGCAATACCACAGATCTACATTGTGGCAGAACCAGCGTTGTCAACTTTTAAAATTCAAAACACACCAACACGGAGAAAAAACGCACAAATTTTTTTATTTAAATGTGCTGTGTGAAATTGTAACATTTTTGAACTGCTTGTCAAAATTTACATAAATTGAAAGCTGTGATGTAAGCTGCATTAAATTTTTGAGCCATTTACTTTCAAAATGTCATCAAGAAAATAATTTATAAAGATAAACGAAAAATATGCTCACTAACCTTGAAACTGTTTGTTTGACGATTATGTTTAATATACAACTCCCAAAAGAATCTTCTGGTGATTATCTGACGGGTAATAAAAACAAAAACATCAAATTTTTTTTTATCTATTACTTTTTTAAAAATTTTTTGACACGCTCGTATTTTAATCTTCTACTTGAACAACGCCACCAAATTATACAAATTTACTTTGAAAATCAGCCATATCGATTTTCGCAACAGGCGACTTTATGATTTAAATGACGCAATTTTTTCACAAATGAAGGCGATGTGTTGAATTAGAGAAAATAATCTGTTAATTAGACTTCAAGGCCGTACGATGTGACACAAATGAAGGCGATGTGTTGAATTAGAGAAAAGAATCTGTCAATTAGACTTCAAGGCCGTACGATGTGACAACTCTTGATGGTTTTTCGTAGGCCTGTGAAGTCACTGGCTTATGCTGATAAGCCAGCAACAATTGACATATTGGAAGCCAACATTGTTAATTTATTCGTGACATGCAGCCAGCAATGCTCGAAAAAGAGGAACAAAATTGAACGTCTGCGATACGTTTCGTCAAGGACAGGTGCGGTGATTCCTATTTGTTTAAATCAGTTTCAAATGGTAGCGCCGTGTATAAATTTGCAATTAAATTCATTTGTTTTGTGTTTTCTATAATATTAAGTTGCATGGTCTTAAAAAATACCCTTTTACCATATTTAGTAAACTAAATGCCTGCAGGGTTTTGTACAACTGTCCCTTTCGTAATTCAGTTTTACAACTGTTTAGGACGTTAAATGTTCTTCAAACTAAAGCATTTGCAAGTTTCCAGACACAAATAAAATTTATTATATGTTGGAATATTAGAGGCATTTCTATCCCCAGGCTAGTTTGAATAACTGTTTTTGAATAAACTCCAAGTTCTAAATCACTATGATAGACATTTATTACCAAACTTTTGAAAATATATATTTAATGATTGAAGTCTTTCCCTTAAAAGAACCCGAGCCTTATGGCGATTTCTTTTCTGAAAAAAATATGTTACAGTATATACATGTTACATTTTCTAATGTTACCTATAATCACTCGAAGTGCTACATTTTGTGCAATTTCAATAGAACACAATTAGTGCTTTTATTTGCAACTATTACACTTTCATTATTAATGTACTTAATGAGCGATTTTTAAAGTAATTTAAGCGGTTTCTGCACGGTATTACGGGTTGGAAACAAATATTAACATCACTATTGGCTTATAAAAATTAAAGCGATTATAACACAGCGTTTACATTTGCCAGTACTGGTAAGACAGTAAGCATATACATATTAGTTGGCAAAACAATGCAAAAACAAAATAGCTGTAAAAGTGTTTATGTATTAGTGAAAAAGTTTGAATGAATTGCTACTGTCTTGCCAGTACTGGCAAATGTAAACGCTATGTAATATTAATAGACTTTTTTTGATTTTAATGTGTAAATATTTTTATATATTGTTTTAAAACAAATTTTTTACAAAATAATGAGCGGTATGAATTATGACAAACAAAATAAAGCATTTGTTGTACAAAGAAAGTAATAAGTACCAAAGTTGTAGAACAGGGCAGTATGAACACCTTAAGTAAAAGTAAGGGTAAAATATGCAACATGTTTTGCATGTTTTTCATCAACATATTCACAAAAGAACTTGAAAATTTTTCCCACAGTTGTATTTTTTGTACAAACGAACACAAAAATGTAGAACATGTAACATTAATGCAACATTTTTCTCAGAAAAGATTACAAATTGAGTGCAGCCTACGTCGCAGCTTTCAATTAATGTAAATTTTGACAAGCAGTATATGTAAAAGACTATCAAGAACAACTTGAACGTGTGGCCGCAGGGTAAGAGAAATTACCCACACAATTTAATATAAAAACAAAATCAAATATTTTACAGTGTGTAAAACGTTTTCAAAATAAAACCACCTTGTATGAATTCGCCTCGGTAGATAGGTTATTTGGTTTCAGATTTTCACATTTCCAAATAACAAATAACATAAGCTGTGCTTAGAAAAACAAAATTTTCTCAACCGACATATACTATTCATCGTCGAAATTCATTCATTCGTCGAAATTCATCACAGCTGCTAAAAACTATCATTTTGAAAACGATCGTTTTTCATCACATACCTGAATAGTTTTCCAGACAAAAAGAGCGATTCGTGCAAAAAATCGCCCGTACCGTTCCTGAGAAATCTGGGTTCATCCAAAATGGTCAGTAAAATGCTTTGCTGATTTATCCCATGGAACACAGGCTTTTGCACGGTATAAACTGTTTATAATCTTAAAGATAATAGTTTTCCAGACAAAAAGAGCGATTCGTGCAAAAAATCGCCCGTACCGTTCCTGAGAAATCTGGGTTCATCCAAAATGGTCAGTAAAATGCTTTGCTGATTTATCCCATGGAAAACAGGCTTTTGCACGGTATAAACTGTATATAATCTGAAAGATAATAGTTTTCTAACTTTTTGTTCTTATTCTGCAAATAACCATAATTTGGGTATTTTGTTTTCCCGGTTTTTAAATTCCCAAATTCGACGCCATTTCGTCGACGCTAAGTTGGCACACGTAAAATTTGCTAACTAACCTTGAAATCAGCTGTTTTCTTGAACGTAAATTTTAAAGGCAAGTTCGTACCCAGCTAGCATAGGCTGTTTGTTGGACGATTATGTTTAACATGTTTAATATACAACTTCCAAAAGAATCTTCTGGTGATTATCTGACGAGTAATAAAAACAAAAACATCAAATTTTTTTTTTTTTTATTTATTACTTTTTAAAAAAATGTTTGACACGCTCGTCTTTTAATCATCGAATGAACCTTTTGCGACTCTGTAAAGAATCTCTCATACGAATTAGCACGTGTAAGTTTCTCCCGTGCGAGGAATCGTCAACAATAAAAAAATGAGCTCATCGACGATCAAAAACACTCTTTGTAAGATTCCCAGTAGACTCCTAGACGATTGAAAATGCTAGCTGGGTATCAATTTTTAAAAGTACGTGTTTTGGTAAAAAAGTGTGAGTGTATTTAAACTTGATAGGCAAAACTTAATCGTGTAACCCTCGAGTTAACCAGTAAAAGAAACTATAACTGTTGTTACCCTGCAGTTTTATTTTGTCAATTGACCCATTTTTTGGTTATTTTTCTGACAACGTTGTCTTTCGCAATGCAATTCACACTTTTCTGTCCCTTTGTTATCGAATAAGTGTCAATTCACACTTTTCTGCCCCTTTGTTATCGAAGAAGTGTTCACTCACACTTTTCTGTCCCTTTGTTATCGAAGAGGTGTTAATTTGAAGTTATGCCTGTACTGGTACGACGGCATCAACCACGGGATTGATACTATGGCACCGGTAAACAGACTGTCCCATAGTTATCTATAGGGGGGTCAATTAACTGTTTCTACGATAACCACATGTTAAAATCTCCGGTCGTTTTACCGGTAAAAGACTAACAGTGTCCCTTAGTGATAGGTGAAAGTACCAATTTGGGACCGGTCCAGCGCACTGCAGGGTATTTAATGTATGTATATAATATTCATATGTATTTCATATTCATACTTATTAGTAATGCAGATAGGTTATTTGGTTTCAGATTTTCACATTTCCAAATAACAAATAACATAAGCTGTGTTTAGAAAAACAAAATTTTCTCAACCGACATATATTTCTGGTTGCATTTTAATCAAAATGTTTATTAATTTTCGTTTCAATGTTGTAAATAGTTTCAATTTTAAAACGTTTTTTCCCTATCCGGTAAACTTTTGAAAACTGCAGATAGGTTATTTCGTATTTAAGGTGACGATATACTGTTTGTCAAAATATGCAAAAATTGGCAGCTGTGACGTGACTGCACGCAAGTTGAAAGCAATTTACTTTCGAGAAGTCATTAAAAAAAAATTTATAAAATTTCCACACAAATGGAAAGGTGAAATTGAAAGCCATCTCGTGGTCAATTAAAAAAGTGTGAGCGTGTGACTGTATTGCAATTTGAAAGGCAAAACTTGATCGTGTGGCTGGTAAGGTGACGATATACATAATGGGCGACTATCTGATAAGTGTACCTACCCGGCTTTGAGCATATTTTCATGGAAATATGTATATAATTTATTTAAGTTTATACGTATTTATAGGTCAAGAAATTTTTGTATCTATCCCCTGTAAATAAATAATAATACAGTAATTGCGCTGGCTGTTATTTCCGCTTTTATTTTTAATATTTTATAACTTTTAAATGTTCATCTATATTTTTTGAATACAATTTTATTATTTTTATCGTTATTTTGTGTTAATAAATTCATTTATATTTTTATTCTTTAAAGAGAGAAATTTGAATTTTTTGTTATAACTTATTTTTTTTCTAAATTTTGTCATTAATTGAATAGGTTAAATCAATAAAAAAATTAAAGTTAAAAAATATATATAACGTGGAAAGAGGAAGAAAAAGGTAAAAATGTTTAAATTTAAGCTATTGAGAATTTGAGTCAGGAGTGGTTGTTTATTGAGAACTGCTTCTATATAAGTATGATTTCAGTTCACTTTAATAAGGAGGATTAATTTGAATAGAATAAAGTTAATTTTTTAAATTTTTTGTTATACATTTGTTATACCATCAATGAGCCAAAAACAATATCACCTTCAATTGGTAAAATATTGGGGGACACTATTTGTTAAAATTAGGTATAGATAATTTTTTTAAAATCTAAGTTATCATAATGGTTGCCTTCTTTTTAAGATGATTTTTGATAAAAGTTTTAATCTTCATCATCTTCTGACTCAGCTTCTTGCAACCAAGTCAACCAGTTATTAACCTGGAATAAAGCGGTACCCTTACCGGGATACTTGTCAGATATTTCCTCTTTCCAATGTATGAATGTGTCTTCGTAGATAACTTCAGCTTCGTACAAATATTTAAACCAACGACACAGCATACCTTAAAGGAAAATAACATTGAGTGATTAAAGTTGTTTTGTTGATGAATTCAATGCTGCCGGTGCCAGTACTTACCTTTCGGGAAATTTTCATTAACGCAAAAAACTTGAAGAGCATAAATAGCAAATAATTGCAATTCGATGCTGTGGCCTAAGAAAGATTTTAGTATTTGGCAGTATTTGTTTAATAAGCTTTCTTCCTTCTGTATAGTTGCTTTGTCGGGACAATTTTTGACATCCGTTCCTTCGGGGAAACTGGTTTGAGAGGTGACATATTTTACTACAACAGTCATCAGCGCACTAATAAAACCTTCTTCTTTATAGTATTTCGCATCAACATTGGCCTTGATCCATTTATAGAAATTTGTTGGATCTGGATCGGATGTTAATTGTTTACTCAATTCAGCTTGAACTTTTAGCAGAGGATAAAGGAACGCCAACAAGCGATCATCGAGAATTTCGGCTAATCGAGTCTTATTGCGGTCAGCCTCAGGCAGGCAATTCATTAAATCAACTTTGCTGGCACGAAATTTTTCCTCCAATTGCTCTTTGCCGATGCTCTTGTGTAACTGTTGGAGTACCAATAAAAATAGCGGATAATGTTGACCATTATCTGTGTAATTTGCAATATCATTAAGTTTCAATAGATATGTATCTTCTATTGTGGCTTTTGCCATTAAATTGGCAACGAATGCTGTAATACGAGGGTTAAGCGCTTCACGTTCATTCATTTTTTTGACCACTTGTTTAAAGACCTCTAGCAGAAGGTTAGGTTTTAGATTGGCCTGTTTTTTGAGGATTTGCAAAAATTTAAGAACGCGGTCTATATATTCGTCATCTGCCTTTTCCAAAACATCTAATATTGTGCTGATGCAAACATCCTTCATGCATTTTTCTGGCACCCTTAATTCCAAGAAACCTTCAACAACTTCACTTAAGTGCTTGTCAATGGGAGTTAAGTTGTCCTCCTCCTCATTTTCCGAACTTTCAATTATTTCTTCATTTACTTCCGAGTAAAAGAATTTCTCCTTAATGTACAAGGCAGTTTTCTTAAGCACCTCTTCCTTGTTAAAAGCCTTTTCTTTTTTTTGTTTTGCTGATCCATTAGCACCGAGAGATTTTTCAGTTAAAACCTGTTTCGTTACCATCTGCACCTGAGGCGTATTAAGAAGTGATTTCTTGTCATTCTCATCTTCGTGATTTGCAAAGCCTCCAGTGTTTTTTTGAATAATGAAGGAATTGCTGGAGAAGTTGGGGTTAGATAAGGTATTTTTTAAGGATTTCTCGTTGTTGCCAAGGTTTTGTGAGTTCTTATGATCTGCTTCGGCTGATGGTGTGGAAGATGGTCGAGCATTTTGTTGGGATGCGCTTAGATGGGATGTTGGTGTGCCCAATAATGGATATTGGGCGTTCGACAATTGTGAATCTTTACTTTGGCAGAATCCTCCCGTGGAGGGGGTAACATTGTTGTGGCTTCCATTGGGTGGTGTAGACATCGGCAGCATAGATGGAAGTTTTTGATTTTGTGAGGCTGCTTTAAAAAGCAACGAATTGGCAGCTGGTCTCATTTGCAAATTTTCAACCGAGTCTTGATTAGTCGAAATAAGGTTGCGCTTGAAGCGAGGCGCCATTTCCTTGTTATTAATATTTAATGGATTGCCACCACTATTATACTGGGGACCAGTTTGCTCGCCTCCTCTTTGCTGTTGGCGATCATCGCGATTGTTACGATCATTGCCATTGCCTTGGCCGTTCTGGTTGTGTTTGTTATAACGGTTGTTGTAGTTACCACTTCCACCTTGATTATTACGATGATCTCTGTTGTTGTAAGATCGACTGTTTCCTACAGGCGTGGTAAATCTTAAAATGGAAGAGATTACAAGGAATCAATAAAAAAAAAAAAAAATTAATGTGATTACTTACGGAGATATAATGGGTGATGCTCCCGTAACACTCAATCCTGAAAACATGTCAGTTAAACCTCCGGGTTGTAAATTAATTGTTAAGCGATTCATCCAGTTGTCACTATCACGATCGTCACGGTTATTTCGCATATCACGGTTGCGATTAGTGAACGGAGTGCGTATTAATGGTTCATCGTCGCTGCGTATTTGCTTGATTGGCACTGGTCCCTCAGTGTTGACCACCTTTCGAGGTACCCAGCTATTTTCACGCAATTCGATGACGTCTTTTAGCATAAAGCGTATCCTGGGTGGATAGTCAGAAGATTTTGATCGACGTTCTAATGTCTCAAAGTACTGGTTCATCAGCTCTTTGCCCTGTTCTGAATCCAAGTTCTTGCCGCACGTCTTGAGCAACTGTGCCAAGCACTCCATGTCCTCGCACATTTCTTCCTTCGTGGCCGTACGCTTTTTCTTTTTATCCAACAACTCCATGATACATTGATGAAGCACGTTCTTGGAAAGCATGTCCAACTTGTGCAATTCACCAATGAATTTGACATTACCGAGCATGCGCTGTTTCGCCAAGTGACGGCGTTCCTCTTCGTCGGCATCATTTTCAGATGGGGCTTGTTGAGGACGATGTACCTTATTAAATTGAGAATCTCCTTCGGCGCTGTCACGCTTTAGGCGATTATTGAATTTGTCACGACAGACTGCGATCAGTAATCTTAAGAATGTACACGAACTGTTTGGATCTTTTTCAAATGATGGAGCTTCTTCTGATAGACGTTTGCACAGCTGTGCATACATAGACGAGTATTTAGGCTCATCCAATGCCTTATCAAAAATAAGTAAAATAACACCGTTTAAAATGACAATTGAATTTAAATCAAGTTTGAGTAATTCGTCGCTTAGTTCCTGAAACTTTTCTGGAGTCAATTTGTTAAGAATACCGCGAACCTTAAAAGAAAGTAAATTTATAAATATGGAAATTACAAAAATATGTATGTATGTATATCAAGAAAGGTGATCTTTAGACGGATAATCATAAAGTAAAAATACCTTTCTAAAAACTGCATCATTTTTTTCTGCTTGAGAAAGACCATGCTGAGGACGCAAAGATGGTGGCACCCAACGTCCAGCCGATGGTGGAGGTGTTTGAGCCGGTGTTGGATGCTGGCTTGCGGTTGCTAAAGCTGTTGAATTTGGCGAAATGCCACGTGAAGATGAAGACGAATTTACGGTCGATGATGGTACTGACGATGAGTGATCACCCAATGCATTATCTCCTCCGCGTATGGGTGGTGAACGATTATTCAATGACCTATTGTTTATATTATTGTTTTCGTTAGACGATCGATCACGTTGATCCGCGTAACCACCGATGCCGCGTTCTCCACCCGACTGACGTAAAGCAGACGGAGGCAAACGACGTTCTAAACTATTTGTATTACTTGAAGAACCGTTTTGGAGCGAATTACTTTGGTTGCCGTTATTGTAACGTCCGCCACCGCCTCCTCCCCCACGAGAAGTGTCTTCGTAATCTCGATAATTATTGCTTACGTATTCGTCTCTTTCACGTTCACGGTCACGATCGCGGTTTGCGCCTCTATCTCTTTGGGATGAACGATAATTGCTGTTATTATTGCCGTTTAAATTGCCATCATTGGCGGTTGATCGGGATCCGTATGATTTGTTATTGTAGTTGTTGTTGTAGCCAGTGTTAGTTGAGGAACCGTACTGACGCTGTTGTACGTTCCCATTTCCGTTCTCGTAACGTGAACTCTGGTGTGAGCGATAATTGGTACCAGAACCCGAATTTATGTTGCGCGAATAACCGCCATCAGATTGTGAGTTGTGCGGTTGATAATTACGTCGACCGCTCTCGTTGTAGTTGTTGTAGTTGTTATAACCTCCTCTTCCTCCTTCGTTTCCGCCGCGACCACCGTTATCGTTGTTTGCGTTTAGTGAACCGCTACGCCCTCCAGTGTTATTGTTGTATGGGCTGCCGTTGCTAGTGTTATTGCCAACACCACCAGCTTGAGAGCTTCCCAAAATGTCACTATTTTTGTTATAGTAACGCGACGACGACGAATCACTCTGGAAAGATCGCCGAGGCCGTGGGCTTACTTCAGAATCGTGTTGACGAATTTTGGCGGAATTCTTGCTAAAACCAGACGAAAAGTGTCCCGAAGCAATCGAAGCTCCAGATCTGCCAGTGCCGTTTAAATTACTGCTGCGGCCTTCACCGGAAATGGGCGAGCGCTTATAACTGCTATTTACCCCTTCGATTATTCGTTTTCCGCTGCTGTGATTGCCTACACCGTTAGTCGGCGAGGAGCCTTTATCAATTTTTAAAAGATTTTTCAAGTTGTTAAAAGTATCCGATGCTGTGGTTATAGGCAAAAGATTGGCACTGGTATTGAGCAGGGTTTTCCCGACGGTAGGTGTCGGCGGGGATTGGCCTCCGCCCCCTCCTCGATTGTTAAAGCTGCCGATAAAACGCTCAGAATCGTGTTGATTAGCCGTTATTGATAGCTTCAAATTGCTGCTTCCGATGCTTGGATCACCGGTACTGCTGCCTCCCTCAATGGTGCTTGTTTTATAATTGCGGTCCTGCAACGTGAAACTATTATTAAGTGCTTCTGTTGGTGGCGCTACGGTTCTAGTTGAATTCCAACGAAGTCGTGGATCGTCGTAAGACTCAGAGAAATGAGTGTTTAACGTTGAATGAGGAATGGTGAAAATTTTAAAAAGAACACTGGGGAAAACAAATATTTAATGTTTTTATATAATAATCCTGCAACACGATGATATCGGTTGCCGGTTTCTTATATAGTTTGGTTCCCTTTTTCTTTAATTAACACTGTACCAAAATAAGGACAACGCAATTTTAAATTTGACCGTCTTTAAAACTTTTAAGCTTTCTTGCTTGTAAGGTTTTTTATATTTGGGTTTGTTTGATTGACAAAGCACAAAGTTACACTTAAAATTGAAAAATATTATTAATTTAATATTACACAAATTTCGAAACCGTTAGAATTTTTTTGGTTTTATTTAAAAATTTGAGATTTCACCTGTAGAATTATTAAAAATATTTGATTGACGTAGTTATTTATGTCTTATGTATTTTTAAAAAGATGAATTTGAATTAATTGTCTTTGTTAAAAAGATTTTAATTTGATCTGAAAATTTAAAGAGGAATAAATTCCCAAATTTTTTTGTATGTACTTATTTATAGATAGATGTCTTGTAGTCCTGAAAGAGATTGGTAACAAAAAAAGAACATAATTACTTAATGGATAGAGATCAGTTAGTAAATAAATTAAATTTTATAAATCTTAAAACTAATTTTCATATAGGTACAAAATAGATACAGTTCCAAACTTTTCGAATTTTAAATTTAGTATTAGAAGTGGAACTGCCCTGGCGTTTTTTAACTAACGAACATTTCTTGTATCTATAAAATGTTTTCCTTCAAAATTTTGTTGCTTTACTTATCCTATATGGCCTTATCTCGAGAGGACTAATGGATCAATTCCTATTTTCATCTTTCTGTCTTTTATTTCGACCTCTATCGTGCTTCCAACTGACGGACGGGTATTCATAGACCGTCTAAGAATTTTATACGGATTTTAAAGGGTCTCCGACGATTAGGTAGGTATTTTAATTTGTATCAAACGGAATAACAACATCAATATTATCTTATTTATAATTTTTAGAAGCCAACCAACAAACACCCAATCAGAACAGAGTTCGAATAAGCAAAATTTATCAGAAAATGTTTAAAAATTAATTTATTTTAACAATTTTTATTTTCAAAACTGAATTTTACAGGGGTGTGCTGGAAATCGCAAACGCAAAACGCAAGAATTTTAAAAGTCGTTTTTTAGTAAGATTTCTGTAATAAAAGAATTTTATGACAAATATTATACAAACGTTTCTCTATTAAACTGAATTTTATAACAAAAATTATAAAAAGAAGATTAAAAGTTTATTAAAAACAGCCTCCAAATTCTTGCGTTTTGCGTTTGCGATTTCCAGCACCCCCCTGTTAATGTTTTTTATTATTTTATTTATTGGCCATGAAAGCTTTCTTTGTATTGATATTTTAAAAATAAAATCGAAATTTAAATTACATACCTACCTAACATGAAAAGTTCAGCGGTTATTTTTACAAATAGAGCTTTGAGTTTTCTAAAGTTTTTCATTTTTTTTTCGGATCACGAATAACAAAGTAAACGGCACATGAGAGTGAAAAAACCATTATGTTTTATTAAACTGTGATTAATTTCTTTTAAACATTCGCTTTTGTTTTTTTAGTCGTTGTTTTTATCTTAAAAACTCGTTTTAACAAAAAATTTCACTTTTTTCTGGTTGCGAATATTTTTTTTCAAGAAATATTAATGACTACGTATGTATGCATGTACATAGTTACAGAAATTCAAAATGAACAAAGAATATAATTTAATAAACAAAATTTAAGTAAATTTAAGAAAGCTACAAATAAAAAAATAAAAATTTTATTAAAACCGTTTGATAACAATCTCCACATTTGAACTGATACATACACCTTTTTAGCAAACAATAAGTATGTTTTTTTATATTTGAATTTTAGGTTAATAGAATTTACCAGTGTTTAATGAATCATTTAAATCCATTCAATGTTTATACGAGTGGGGATGTACGACGTATGAATAAGTGTGTATAGTTTTGTGTATGTGTTTGCATTTGTCTTTGAATGTGGAAACTTTCTTTGTTCTTCCAGTACAAATAAAGAATTATAGAATAAACACAAAACAAAAAAACAATTTATAAAATAATGAAATGCATGACCAAACTAAACAATTTTTAAAGCGTCACGAAAAAAGTAATGTACATACACAAACACGGTATGTGTTATCATAATTATTATGATTTGTGAGTCGAAGACAAAGAAAAGTATTTTGTCCTTTCTTCTGTTGTGTTGTGGTACTTGGAGCAATGTACTTTTTTTTAATAAAACAGAGGTGCGCCTTATGTGTCTGCATTTTCTAAAAAGGTCATTGATTTCATTTTTTTTATATTCGGAGAGTTTTAAAGATTAGGGTGTTTTCTTTCGATGAAAAATGTGAGGGTGTCAATAAAAGTCACCCTAATTTTCGTAAAATACAGCAAAATCAAGCAGGGTTGAAATTTTATTTATACTATGTAGCTACATAGAAAATTCGGTATTATAAAAATTTTGAGGTTATACTTTTGTGGTATCCCCTTTAAAAACCCATCAACAAAATAAGCAACCTACATTTTGTATTATTGTGACCTCAATTTTTTACAGAGATAACAAAATTACTATGTACCTACATACAAACAACTAATAATTTTTTCAGTTTGTTTTTATAAAAAAAAAACACTTTAAATATTTTAGAGGTCAGTTTCTTTGTTGGTTCCATAAAATAAAATAAAAGATGCAATATTTTCACCGTATACATATAAAGTGAAATTTTATACTAAAGGGCCAAATAAACCACACAAACGGTGAAGCAAACATACGAAAAAGGTATAAAGTATTTTTGTGTAAAAATTAAATTTTTTATATTCACACAAACACCTTGTTGTTGTCAAACTGCTTGTGTAGTTAACTTCGCTAAAACCAATTTAAGCTTTACGTCTTCCAAGAGGTGGGGGCTTTTTTGTGTTTTTTTTTTGCTAATAGAACTCACATAAAACGCCATTTGTTTTGCAAACGTAGTCTCTTTTTGTTATGTGTTTGAAAGAAAAAACATTTTTTCTTAACTATAGCCGCCATCTTGATTAATTAAATGCTTTCAACATCTCTAGATTTTTTCTCTACATTTTATTTTAGATAACTATTAATTTAAAAAAAAAAATTGTAAATTTTGAAGTCTTTGAAATAGTATGCAATTATTGATTATGTTTTATTGTATTTCAAGGCTGCTTCCGCCAGTTAGCCAAGCCCAAGTATAGAAACAAATTTTCGCATCGTTTTATTTTTCAATACATACACTTCTTACACACGCATACATTTATTCTTTAAAAACTTAGATATTGTAATATTAACACAATTATTGTTGTTTTATTTAATTATTTTTAAAGTTAAATTTATATGCAACATTTTTTTATTTTTATTAGCTTACCTTTATGTAAAATATAATTTACTGCAGAATCGATGTACAAAGACGAAATTCCAAAGACAAATATCAAGTGAAAAAAAAATTAGTGGTGTAAAACAAAATTTGTAAAAGTAATCAGTTTTCATAACCTAGTCAGTTCTCGGCGAGTGCTGCCTAGTTAATTTGAGAGTTCTTGTACAACCAAGCTTTGATATACGTCACTTCAAAAATTTTTGTAAGTGCTGGTTCACACAGGTCAAGTTTACTTGAACAGTTTTATTTAAATTTTCTTTTGAACTTGCGTTCACGTTCATGCACAAAATTAATTTTTGTTTTATTTTCCTTCAACTTTGTAGCTTTTTATTATATTACGGATGAAAAAAGAAAAGAAAAATACAAAACTGACTGGTACGGTCAAGTATGTACCCCTTTCCATTCTCTTTACCCCTCTCTCCTAAAAGCTCAAGACTTGAAGAGTCAAACTTGACCTGTGTGAACCAGCACTTAACAACTAAAAAAATTACTTAGTGCTGGTTCACCAGTCAGTTTTGTATTTTTATTTTCTTTTTTCATCCGTAATATAATAAAAAGCTACAAAGTTGAAGGAAAAGAAAACAAAAATTAATTTTGTGCATGAACGTGAACGCAAGTTCAAAAGAAAATTTAAATAAAACTGTTCAAGTAAACTTGACCTGTGTGAACCAGCACTTAGTGCCGGAATGCCATTTCTTTTCCCCTCTCTCCTAAAAACTCAAGACTTGACGAGTCAAACTTGACGTGTGTGAACCGGCACTTATCTATGAAAATAATTAATTTTTTAAACTTAATTTATTACACATTATTTAAAAATACACTAGAAACCAAGGCAAATTCATCCCAGGTAATCTCGGTACAACAACAAGAACAACTCGTACAAAAACCACAAGCAATTTGTTTTTGTAAAATCATTGTACAATGTCAAAAACAGAAATAAAACAAAACAGAAACAAAGATAATAAAAGAGAATAAACAAAATTTTGACATCCAGCAGTGATATTAGCCAAGGTGTAAATATACCTTGATATTAGCTAATATCAGCAGGGCCAAGGCAAATTAACTCCAGGTAAGCTCAACTCAAGGCGAATTAACTCCAGGTAAGCTCAACTCGTCAGCCGTTCATCAGCTGTATCCACGGCGAATTAAAAAAATGGTAAAACGTCAAAATATTGTTTTGTTTCTATACTGAAATTTGACAACAAGTCAGAAAATTGCAAAAACAAAATACATGAGGCTTTTTGTAGTTGAAGAGTTGCACTTGTAGTTTTAGAGTTGACCTCACCTTCTAGTCAATTCGCCTTGAAGACCACCTGTAATAAATTCGACTTGCTAGAAACTCATTGCGAATCACAGAATACATTTCGAATACCAACTGCTCATCAGGGTGGTCACATGTGGTGACTTATCGTCAAACGCGGCGATTTTAAACACAGACATAAAATTTTAAAAACTTGTTTGGCATCAAGGTACATTAACACAAGGTAAACTCATTTGGTAGTGTAGACATGGTGCTCTATAAAAACAACCGAGTTGTCAAAATTGTCTTCATATAAAACAAAAACAATTTAACGCACACGTGTACAAATTTTGGCTCATATACACGAAATTTTACGTTAGGGTTCCAACTGGGGTAAACAGCTGACAAACATATGGGCTAACGAATGTATTTTGTTTTTGCAATTTTCTTACTTGTTGTCAAATTTCAGTATAAAAACAAAACAATATTTTGACGTTTCATGATTTTTATGGATACAGCTGATGAACGGCTGACGAGTTGAGTTTACCTTGTTGAAATCGCCTTGGGCTGACGAGTTGAGCTTACCTGGAGTTAATTCGCCTTGCTTGAGTAGGTCCGTATGTCAAAAAAAATAAGCAAGGCGAATTCAATTGTAAACAGCTTTTGACATTTCTCTATATTAGTTTGAAAAAGTAGTCTACAGCCAGTGTTGCCAGAAGTTGAGGAAAATCCTTACATGTGGGTAATTTTGACCAAACTTTGAGTACGAACAGTTTTCGTTGAGGTAGAAGTACATGACAAAAGTAAATAAAAAATTAAGCTACACAGGAAAATTTATTTTTCCAATTCAAACAAAAAATTTGTAGAATCAAACAATTTTTTGTCTGAAATCGGTCCTATAAACAAATTCGCATATGCAAACAATTTATTTGAATTTTGTTTATTGAAAAAAACACTGATTTTTTCAAACAAATAATTTAACTGAATCAAACAAAAAGTTTACTGAAATTCATATACTAAATTTCAAAATAAAAAAAAAAGTTTTTGCACAAGCAATGAAGCGCACACAAGTAAGCACTGTATGAGAAGATGACGGCAGAGCAGAGCCGCCGGCTGGCTTTGAGACTCGATATGTTTTTCGTCATCATTCTATTTTTGTATTTGATGTATTTAACCAAACAGTTTTAAAAAATTGAATACGGGATTTTGTTTCTTATAATGTTGTTTCTGCTATTGTTTTTCTTATAGTTGCACTTTTTTAAAGCGTCCAAAAATAGACTGTGTGTGTTTTTTGTTGTTGTTCTTATATTTCACATAAAGAAGTGTTGCTTACGATCAAATAAAAAAATGCAAAAAGACGACAACATTAAAGAGCGTTAAATATTTCATACAAAATTATGAAAACTTGACACCAACGAACTCGGAGAAAATGCATGAATTGTTCCAGATATACTTCCTATCAATGTGGGGGCTTACACGAAAAATTATTTGAGAATAATGTTATCTACCCACTTGGGGAAAATTGGAGAGAAAATAAGGACTTGCAGTTTTATATTCTTGGAGAATTAAAATATCGATTATGGACCGGGAAACACAATGACGAGTACACTAAAGAAAAAGATTTCAATTTGTTTGTTTAAAAATTCATATTTTTACACACATCACCTGGGAGATCAACTATACCAAGCCACATTTTGAAAACTTTACAGCAGAAAAAAATGTGAGTTAGGGTAGTTTATCTTCAACCAACAGAACTATTGTTACATTTTTTTATCACTGTTTGCCTAATTTAAATAAATTTATTAAACTTTCCAAATGTACTAAAGTTCAATGATTAATACTCCTAGTGGGCTAAAGTGCGTTGCAAAACTAGTTCAATCCCATATGGATTGTAGCAAAACTTAAACCAAATTGTATTCTAACATTTGGTAGATCGAAATTTGCTTTTCTGAATGATTATCCATTTTAATTGATTCTACATGTTTTTCTTACTTCCGTTTTTTCCTTGGACTTCAAGAAAAATTCTTGACAAACGTACGAAAAAACGGAAGTAAGAAAAAACATGTAGAATCAATTAAAATGGATAATCATTCAGAAAAGCAAATTTCGATCTACCAAATGTTAGAATACAATTTGGTTTAAGGATTGATTTTTGACTATTGACGTCAGCAGTCGTCGATGGCTGCGAGTGTAAGACGGCAAATCCATCTGAGGAGATTGAGTGGTTGCAATCGAAACATGTCATGGTAACCTGCCGGCCGGGGTTCGAGCCCCAGCCGCGTCAAGAATGAAAGATTATCAATAACAATTTTGATTAATTTTCATGTTGTAAAATTCCTTTCTTCATAAAAATAATTTAATGAAAAATTAAATTTCATGAACTTAAGCCTAATTAAAAATATTAAAAATTTGGATTAAAAAATATATTGTGCATATCTACACACAAATTCCTTTAAAACGATATATGTTTCATTAAAATCGGTGGGCGATAAGATACTTAAAAATCAACCACAAAAAAATTGTTCCCGTATTTATATACAAGATGTGTGATTGTTGATTTTCCAAATAAAATAGTATAATAATTATACATAAACGGATTTCTTTGAATTTTTCTATGATTTTTTAGTGGTGTCCCGTTTTTGCAATTTTAAAAGGTTGTAAGCCTAGGCCGTAGGTAAATTATGAACCGACCTTCACCATATTTGGTGTTATAAAAAGGTTTTAGTTGAAATTCAGCAACAAATTTATGTTAGTTTTTAGGGAGGTAGTTTCACATTTGGGAGCTTAACTGTTTTTCTAATAAAAACATCTTTGAAGAACTAGAAACAATTTGAAACCCAAACGACTAAATCAACTAACAAGACCCAGAATATACATATGTATATACTTTATGGGATCTTCGATGAATATTAAAAAAAAAAAGATTCACATAGAATGATAAACGTAGTATCCCCTCATACACCACGGCTGATTAAGGGTATAAAACTGTAAAAAAATGTTATTTAATATGATAAATTAAATTTCTCCTTAATGCACAATTTGTTTAATAACGAAATTGTTTCACAATTCCTACTTCGTAATGCTTAGCTTTCTGTTTCTATTCACCCTTCCAGAAATAACATTCCCCTTAGACTTCAATATTTTCATTCTCATTATGCAATGTTTATACGTGTATTGATTTCTATGATCCTTTTAGCAGCAAAAATATCCACTTTAATATCTTAAAATAGCTTTTCGATTTATTATATATGTATTTATTAAACGTGTAACATTGTCCTAAGGCTAAGCCTACCATCTTACCAAGCGAAAATTATCCGACCAAATTTTGTCGGAAAAGACAAACAATGGCAACGTTGTTGCACATAGTTTTTGACAGCACGGAGTTTACTACACAGACAAATTTGCCTGTTTTTGTTGTATTGTTGTACAACAACACCTAGCGCTGCCACCTTGTAGTAATTTCACCATGGATGGGCCTAGTCAATTCGCCTTGGATGGGCCTTTTTTTGTTGTATTTTCAGTTGCCAAATGTCAAAACACTGTTTAGTAAGTTGTGTTTTGCTTAATAAACACACTTGTTACAGTGTCGCATTTTTATTTTACTCAATATTTATAACAATTTCGTATTAAGGGTGTGTGTGAAACGGTAGCAAAGTTCTATGGTGAAATGAAATTTGTTTGTGGTAAAAAATTTTCATATTTGTGCGGTGTGAAATTGTAACATTTTTGACAACGTAAAATTTTGACATTAAGAAAAAAACAATTACTAATAGTTTTGTGAAAATGAATAAATTAAAAACCAATAATCATTTCAATTCGGTTGGAAATAAGATCGTCCGAAATATTTGATGAATTCGTTCTGATATATTAACAATTTTTACAAAAAGTGTGGGCAAAAAAGCTTATGCATATTTAAATACTTACATCTTGTATAATTCTTTTTAATTTTTTTTGCCGCTGGTTCTGTTTTTAATTTTGTTTAAACAAATTTGATGAAAAAAAATTAATTTGGGGTTGTCAAAAATTTATACACTAATGTGAAATTTTATTCACCTCAATAGTGTCAAAATTTTACTTACATGAGTACTTTGCTACCCAAGGCGAATTCATGTAAACGGTGGTGTCGCAAGGCGAATTTATAACAGGTAAGTGCAGCTCTACAACTACAAAACAAGGCGAATTAACTCCATGTATTTTGTTTTTGCAATTTTCTGACTTGTTGTCAAATTTCAGTATAGAAACAAAACAATATTTTGACGTTTCACCATTTTTTTAATTCGCCGTGGGTACAGCTGATGAACGGCTGACGAGTTGAGCTTACCTGGAGTTAATTCGCCTTGGTGGTGTCGATACTACAACAAGTAACAACACCAAAAACACAACAATGTATTTTGTTGCTGCTTTCGTTGGCCGATATGTCAAAAACACAAGTAACTTTTGACATTCCCAAGGTATATTTACACAAGGTAAGCTCGTTGGCCCATATGTTTGTCAGCTGATTACCCCTTGTTGGAACCTTAACGTCAAATTTCGTGTATATGAGAAAAAATTTGTACATGTGTGCGTTAAATTGTTTTTATTTTATATGAAGACAATTTTGACAACTCGGTTCCTTTTATAGAGCAGCATGTATACACTCCCAAATGAGTCTACCTTGTGTAAATATACCTTGGACATTCCTCTCTCTAATTTAAAAAAAAGTAGCAACGCCACCTGAAAAATGAATTCGCCTTGTTGCTACCGTTTCACACACACCCTAATTGAGCAATTACTGAATTGCAGTTTTGTATGTATAACTGAGCTCAATAATGGCATTTATTGCGTAAAACTCAATTAAGGTGCATATCTGAACACGGTATTATTTAGTTTTTCCAATGGAAACTTAAAATGAATTTAAATGTATCACATCGGTTAATTAAGTTACATTTAATTGTTTAGTGAAGAAAAAAGAATTTTGTATTTAAAACGATTTTAAACATATGCAAATGTGTTTAAATATCAATCCTAAAAATTGGGCATAACAATTTTTGTTTGATTTTTAGAAAAAAAAACTCAAACAAAAACATAATTACTTTATACCCAGCTAGCATTTTCAATCGTGTAAGAAATACTGGGGGTTTATTGAAAAAAAAATTCGAAGTTTTAAATTTTTACAATTTTTAGTTATCTATATAATCATTTAGGTAATCGGTGCAAAATCAACAAATTGTTTGCTTGATTTTTTTGTACAATTTGACACCAAGTTTGTTCTTTTCTTTTGAGTGTTTTCAACAGGCGGAAAGACAAACGGACGTAGCTTAATCTATTAGAATTACTCAAGGAGCCAGAATGTATATACTTTATAGGGCTTTAGATGTACAATAAAAAAGTTTCACACGGAATGACTTAGTATACGCTCATTCTACACTAGTGTGATGGAGGGTATAACAAGCTTTTAGCAAAACATGTATGTATGTTTTTCATGTTTATATGTGCACAAACAATCACAGCTGCCAGATCAAATGTATTTTCAATTTAAATTTTTATTTTAAAATTAAATTTTTTGTCATTCTTTTTCATAAAATAGCGATATGATACATTATTATTTTTTTTTTCTGAGGCACTTAAAAATATTTTGTATTAAAAATCAACATTGTTGACCAAAAATCGAATGCTCTTATCCAAAATATGCACTTAAGCAAAATGCACGTACACGATTTTTTTTCTAACAAAATTAAGCCATACACAATGCTTTGTATTTTGTGCAGATAGGCAAAAAATGCAGTTAAGTGAAATGCAGCTAAACGAAAAATACTGTATAACAAAAAAAAAATCGTTGTTGTTAATGCTATTTTAAAAAATTTTATGAATCCAAACAAGCAGTTGGATGTTTATGAAACACAATGGATAAAATTGCCTTTGTTAATTGGAAAGATTATTTTAATGATGATATTCCATCTAATTAAAATTAATTTTGGCCAAAAGTTTTTAGCGACAGGTACGTACCATTTTATAGAAGTTGCCTTGGCTTTACTTTGTATTCTAATAATTTCAACTAGTAATGACCGTTTTGAAAGAGTATACTGTGTATGTATGCTTTAAGTAGACTTCTATAAGCTATGTACATATTATATACTATGTAGTAAACATTGTACCTCTTTTGTATTCACTAATGATTTTTATTTTGTTTAAAATAAAAATTAAACAAAATATATATCACGGCTTGGATAAAGTTAAGTTTTAAATAATGTTCAATATTTATTGTCGACCTGTGTCGGTTATCTAGGTTGTTGTTTTTTGTTTGGTCATATAAAAATTATCAATAAAAAATCCGAAAATTTTGTTTATTTTTCCATCCGATATTTCGACACGATATACATACATAAATAAAATCTCTAACATACAGTCTACAACTGACATGAAATGCTTAACATTAACACTAAAATGATGTTAGTGTTAAGTATAGACTCATCATGTTAGAGGTTTTCTCATGTTATAACACGGTTGTTAATGCAAATGTTTTAACAACGCTTTTATAATATCATGTTATAACAGCAAATCCTGTCAGTTGTAGACGGGGAGTAATAAAAGCGTGTGTTTGTATTGAAAAAAATTAAAAAAAAAACCCAAAATATGTACTACAAAAAAAAAAATGTTCAGTTAAAAAGGTTAATAGCAATTTGTGTGAGAGTATTCTAAATGAGGAATCTTAAAGCACAAGGGGTTCAAGTGACTTATGTAAAATAATGAGCCAAAAGCGGTTGTTTCGCTTGTGCTCCAAGCGAAGCAGGTATTTTAATGTCAAGTGCTTGAATTGTTCACCATATTTATCGTCCTAATGAGAATCCTACATTAACCTTTTGTGCTCTGAACAACTTGTCCGAACTTCACCTATAATATCATATGTAAACTCAATTTTAGAAAAAGGCACTTAAACTCCTTGTGCTTTAAGCCCCTCAAATAAATATATGTATGTATACACTAGCATTTAACCCGCTACTTCGTTAAGGCCAGTTTACACGGTAAAACAATGTATTACGACTTTATAGAATCAAAATATTATGAAATTCTCTCCGTGTTTAAAAGAAAAAAATAAAAGCCTGTTGAGAGTATACTTTATGTTTACACGGATGGTATAAGTCAAGGCGAATTTATACAAGGTAAGCGCAACTCTACAACTACAAAGCAAGGCGAATTAACTCCATGTATTTTGTTTTTGCAATTTTCATACTTGTTGCCAAATTTCAGTATAAAAACAAAACAATATTTTGACGTTTCATGATTTTTGTGGATACAGCTGATGAACGGCTGACGAGTTGAGTTTACCTTGTTGAATTCGCCTTGGTATAAGTAAAATCAAAAATAATAACAAAAAAGCAGATGGTTGCAGTTTTACAATTTTTACAAAAACAACATGAAAATTTCCTGAGTTGATTTTAGTTGTTTTTGTAATTGTATAAAAATACTACCACCTTCAATATACTCCGTTAAATTGCACCTCTGGTGTGATGAAAATACATAACTGAACAACCTAAACAAAAGCGGCAAGCGTTTTTTTAAACATGAAAATTTTATTTAAATACAATTTCAATAAAACAAACCGACATAGCGATCTGTCAAATAAGATTTATCAGCCGGGTGGTTTCTAATTCGCATTATAATGGTCGTATAAATTGTATGCAAATGAGAAGTTTTGACATACAAAAAACGCTTCCGCTCTTATTTAGGTAGCTCAGTAAGTTTCTAAAATGGTTTAGAAAAAAACCATTTACCGACCGCTTGTCAGATTTTGTATTCGTATTTTCTCTTACTCAATGCGTTTTGCTTTTACATGATATGATTTCTCTAATTCTACATTATGTCGTAATACAATGTATTACCGTGTAAACTGGCCTTTAGCGCCTTCTTTTCCTTCATGGACATACTTGTTTAAATTTTAGCATTTAACCCGCTACTTTGTAATCACGCCTTTTCTTTCATGAACATATTTATATGCCAAAGTACCTATGTATATGTAAATATGTTTTAGCAAAATAGTTCCAACATTTTTCATCTCATAGGTTGATATTGACACAGAACTTTGCACCTATAATTTTGTACTTCCAAGCAGCGTTACCGTTGTGATACTAAAGTATCAATGCTGGACGTTAGTGCTAAAAAATGTTTTCGAAATAAGCGGAGATGGAGAAATGGACTTCAAGTGAAGATTTAATACCAAAATATAGAACGCAAATTCCTAAAAACCAGTTAGTATTCGTAAAAAGATTTATGTTAAGAGATTTTGTACGACTTCTAAATTAGATTTTCGATAGTAAAGTACAAATTAAAGTACGTTTTCCCTTATAGCAAAAATAACTCATATACATATTTGTTATGTTTTATTTATTGAATAACTTATGGTGATTTCTTTTTAAAAACAATGTGACATTTTATTTAAAAAATGCAATTAGGTGTTCGTTTCTTATACATGTTTTGCTCTCTTATAGAGTAGCAAGTTTTATGCTAAAAACTTCATCCTTAATAATGTCATAAGGCATTGAACTTTTTGTCCCCTTTAAAATCGACAATATTAAGAGTGCCCTGTAAAAAAGGTGACATCGGTTTATGTATGGGACCATTTTTAAAACGGCGAGGATTGCCTCAAAGAGCAAGAAAGCTTCTCAAAAATTTAGAAACTCGAAAAATTTTGCAAAAATAGCGCCATCAAATTGATTAAAAGTCCCTAAAACTAACAGGAATGAAAAAAATTTAGTAAAAATTGCTGAAATTCACAAATATTTGGTAACAGCGGTAAGCTTTAAAGAATCACAAAACTTGCAGGAAAAAATTCGCCAACGATTGCAAAATTGGAAACAAAACCAAAAACTTATTTGAAATCGCTAAATAGGTATAAAAAAAAATTTCGGAATGTAACATAAAAAGTATTAAAAAAAAATGAGCTATAATGATGAAGAACAAACTTTTTGTCAAGTGTTAAAAACAGGAAAGGGCATTCCATGAACAAATTAAGTTTTTTAAGCACTGCCTACCTGAAATAAATATTTTTTGTTTGTTTATAAAAAAAACTTGGTCTTTTTATATATATTTAAATGGGAAATACTGCTTTTGAAAATGTTGACCCTTTTTTTATTGAAATACCCTTTTTTGACCCCTTTTTCTGGAAAATCCCCTTTTTGTGACCCTTTTCGAAAATTTCCAACGGTAACCCTGCTTCCAAGTTAAATATTATGGAAAATTCAAAAAGTGCGACTCGTAGAGCACAAAAGCAAATGAAAGAAAATAAATTTCGCGTATTATCCTTTTTGATACTTTTATGTATCAAAAATTTCAATGTTGTAGTGGGAGCCTATAATTTAGTACGTTTTTGTCGGCTGTAGGAAATATCGCCCAAAGAAAAATCGCCCAAAAAAAAAAAAAATGAAAAATCGCCCAAAAAAATTGCATGTAAAATTGGGCCTGATTTCATATGAAAAATGGCCCAAAATTTTTGGGCTATTTATCGTTATTTTGGGTGATTTTTCGTTTTTTAAATTTTCATTATGAAAAATCACCCAAAAATGTTGTATGAAAAATGGCCCAAAAAAATGGGCTATTTTTAAAATTCTACCATAATCTTACATAGCAGAGAAAACCATGTTTTATTATGGTTGCAAACAACAAAACTATTTTTCAAGAAACTAATTTAACCATTATATGGTTGTCAGCGACAATGATTTGGTTAAATTAAACATAATATCGGTAGAATTTTTTTAAAAATGGTTTTGTAGCTTTTTTCTCTGGGTGTATACATATATTAAATATATACATATATATCGAAAATAAGGATTTTCTCTTCTATGGTATAACAAATACTGGCTTCGCTAACTAAAGCTTCTCTGTATCGCCGGCCTTCGGCCGGGCGCTAGGATTTTCTCCTCTGTGGTATAACAAAGACCGGCTTCGCTAACTAAAGCTTCTCTGTATAGCCGGCCTTCGGCCGGGCGCAAGGATTTTCTCCTCTATGGTATAACAAACACCGGCTTCGCTAACTAAAGCTTCTCTGCGTAGTCGGCCTTGTTCGAAAACAAGGCAGTTTTTCGAAGCTTTACTTAGCGAAACCGGTTTTTGTTAGACCATAAAGGAGAAAATCCTTGCGCCCGGCCGAAGGCCGTCTATACAGAGAAGCTTTAGTTAGCGATGCCGGTCTTTGTTATACCATAGAGGAGAAAATCCTTATTTTGGATATATATATTTAATATATACACCCGGAGTAAAAGCTATACAAATATGTTATCCATATTATGTTTAATTTAACCAAATCATTGTCACCGACAACCATATTATGGTTAAATAAGTATCTTTAAAAAAATCACTTGAAATTTTAACGGTATTTTAAAAAAAAATTTACACATTTTTGATTATAAGTTAAGTTGCGGACGTTGCAAAGTGTCATAACGTCCTCGCCCTCGTCTTCGATGGACATTATGACACTTTAAAAGTGTCCAAGGACACTACGACACTGGACGTTATGACATGTCACCTAAATTTATATGAATAATAAACACATTTTTGCAAATTTAGTAATTTTTTTTTTATTTTTTTGGGAAAAAATTCGTTTATGCTTTTTGGGTCATTTTTCATTTTCTTTTTGGGCCCTTTTTCGTTTTTTTGGGCAAAATTTCATATTTACCTTTTTGGGTCATTTTTCATGTTCGCTTGGGCGATTCTTCATTTGGGCGATTTTTCATTTTTTTTTTTGGGCCATTTTTCTTTGGGCGATATTTCCTACAGCCGTTTTTGTCATAGGAGGAAAAAAATGTTTTGGTTTGAAAGTTAGATGGCGTTACAAAAAGGTTCCAAAATATGAACAGGTTTTACGCGCTTACTCCCCAAAAGGACCAAATTTCGAAAAAGTACCAGACACCTGTCCTCTTATTTTTTTTAATGAACAACATTAAGTGTTAAATTTTTTGTATCTCTTTTAGTTTTGGGGATCGAATTGGCGAGAGGCCAGCCTCCGGTTCAAATGTCAACCTTTAAGCTTCAGACGTTTAGGCTCTGCGATGAAAGATAAATAGATGGAGAAAAAATCTTTTGAAAAAAGTAACAAACACAGGTACAATTTTCATCCCTTAAACGGTCGAATTTCGTAAAAGTACCAGACAATTATTTACTTTTTTTTATTTATTGCACAAAAATAAATATTAAATTAAAAAAAGTACCAGTTTAGAAAACAAAGTACCTACCAGTTAGAGAATGAAAAAGTTCCAAAAAATCCCTCTTACAGATTCTTTTTCACTCAGGACCTTGCATATTTATTTTATGTTTCTAGATCCAATAAATGCGGAAATGAAAAAGGTACCACTTAAAGAACAAAATAGTACCAAAACCCCTCTTACAGATTCTCATTCACTCAGGACCTAGCATGCTTAATTTTATCTTTCTGGGTCCAATACTAACGGAAAATCATAAAGTACCTGTAATGAAAAAAAGTACCAACAAATTCGCTTTTATAGATTCTCATCCACTCAGGACATTGCATATTGAGTTTAATTATTCTAGGTTCAATATTATCGAAAATTCAAAAAGTACCAGTCAAAGAACGAAAAAGTACCAAAAAGCCGTCTTACATATTTTCATTCACTCAGCCCCTTGCATGTTTAATTTTATGTTTCTAGGTCCAATCCTTACGGAAATTAAAAAAGTACCAGCTAAAGAACAATAAAGTACCAAAAGCTTCCCTGTTATAGATTCCTATCCACTCATTACATTGCATATTGAATTTTATGTTTCTAGTTCCATTAATAACGGAAATTCAAAAAGTACCAGTTAAAAAACAAAGAAGTACCAAAAAGCGCTTTTACAGATTCTTCTTCACTCAGGACCTTGAAAGTTAAATTTGATGTTCATAAGACCAATATTAACAAAAATTTAAAAAAGTACCAGTGAAAGAACGCAAAAATACCAAAAAGATTCCTCTTACAGATTCTCATCCACTCAGAACCTTGCATGTTTAATTTCATCTTTCTAGGTCCGATACTAACCAAACTTCAAAAAGTACCAGTTAATGAATAAAAAAGGACCAAAAATTTCCCTCTTATAGATTCTCATCCACTCAGGACATTGCATCTTGAATTTTATGTTTCTAGGTCCAATACTAACGGAAATTCAAAAAGTACCAGTTAAAGAACAAAAAAGTTCCCTCATACATTCTTATCCACTCAGGACATTACATGTTGAATTTTATGTTTCTAGGTCCAATATTAACGATAATTAAAAAAATACCAGTTGTAGAACCAAAAAGCTAAACAAATATCAAATTTCCCGTATTTCCTTTTTTGGTACTATTTTTTTCCCCCCATTAAAGTATCAAAAATTTCAGTATTGTAGTGTGAGCCCATAATTTAGTACGAATATGTCAAAGAATGGAGGAAAATGTCTTGTAAAAAAAGTACCAAAAATAGTTACGATTTTCACCCCTTAAATGTTCGAATTTCGAAAAAGTACCAAATTTGTATTCGTGTTTTTTTGATAAGTTTCGAATGTGGTATAAACTTTGATTCTATGTTTATTGGTTCAAAAGATAGATGGGGTGTCAAAAAAGTACCAAAATTCAGATTTTACCCGTTTACTTCATAAAAGGGCCGAATTTCAAAAAAGTACCAGACACCTATCCGCTTATTTTTCTAAAGAACAACGATAAGTGTTACATTTTTTTTGTATCTCTTTTAGTTTTGGAGATATAAGGTTACCGTATTTTCCCGTTTTTACCCCCTAAACATTTGAATTTCCAAAAATCCCGTCTTAGTGGACCGATTTGGAGGGTGACCAATCTCTGGTCCAAATTTCAAGTTTTTAGCTTCAGGCGTTTAGGCTGTGCGATGATGAATCAGTCAGTGAGTCAGTCAGTAACGTTACAATTTTATATTTATAGATTAATTGTAACGTTACTGACTCACTGACTGACTGACTCACTGATTCATCATCGCACAGCCTAAACGCCTGAAGCTAGACACTTGAAATTTGGACCAGAGATTGGTCACTCCCCAAATCGATCCACTAAGACGGGATTTTTGGAAATTCGAATGTTTAGGGGGTAAAAAAGGGTAAAAACGGGAAAATTCGGTAACCTTATATCTCCAAAACTAAAAGAGATACAAAAAAAATTTAATACCTATCGTTGTTCTTTAGAAAAATAAGCGGACAGGTGTCTGGTACTTTTTTGAAATTCGGCCCTATTTGGGAGTAAACGGGTAATATCTGAATTTTAGTACTTTTTTGACACCCCATCTATCTTTTGAACCAATAAACATAGAAACAAAGTTAATACCACATTCGAAACCTAACAAAAATATACGAATTTAAATTTGGTACTTTTTCGAAATTCGAACATTTAAGGGGTAAAAATCGTAACTATTTTTGGTACTTTTTTTAAAAAACATTTTTCTCCATTTATTGAAATATTCGTACTAAATTATGGGCTGCCACTATTATACTGAAATTTTTTATACTTTAATAGGGGGAAAATAGTACCAAAAAGGGGAAATACGAGAAATTTGATATTTTACTTAACTTTTTGGTTCTACAACTGGTATTTTTTAAATTATCGTTTATGTTGGACCTAAAAACATAAGATTCATCATGCAATGTCCGGAATGGATAAGAATCCATAAGGGGCAGTTTTTGGTACTTTTCTGTTAATTAACTGGTACTTTTTGAATTTTCGTTAGTATTGGACCTATAAAAATAAAATTAAACACGCAATGTCCCGAATGGATGAGAATCTATAAGAGGGAACTTTTTGGTACTTTTTTGTTCATTAACTGGTACTTTTTGAATTTACGTTAATATTGGACTTAGAAACATAAAATTCAAAATGAAATGTCCTGAGTGGTTAAGAATCCATAAGGGGAAGTTTTTGGTACTTTTCTGTTAATTAACTGGTACTTTTTGAATTTCCGTTAGTATTGGACCTATAAAAATAAAATTAAACATGCAATGTCCCGAATGGATGAGAGTCTATAAGAGGGAACTTTTTGGTACTTTTTTGTTCATTAACTGGTACTTTTTGAATTTCTGTTAGTATTAGACCTAGAAACATACAATTCAATATGCAATGCCCTGGATGGATGAGAATCTATAAGAGTGAACTTTTTGGTACTTTTTTAATCTTGGACTGGTACTTTTTGAATTTCCGTTGGTATTGGACATAGACAGATAAAATTAAACATGCAAGGTCCTGGGTGGATAAGAATCTAAGAGGAAAGTTTTTGGTACTTTTTTGTTCATTTACTGGTACTTTTTGAATTTCCGTCAGTATTGGACCTAGAAACATAAAATTAAACATGCACGATACTGTGTAAATGAGAATCTTTAAGTGGGATCTTATTGGTACTTTTTTATTCGTTAGCTGGTACTTTTTGAATTTCCGTTAGTATTGGACCCAGAAACATGCAATTAAACATGGAAGGTCTTGAGTGAATGACAATCTGTTAGAGAGATCTTTTTGGTGCTTTTTCGTTTTTTAACTGGTCCTTTTTTTAAATTTTCGCTAATGTTGGTCTAATGAAAATTAAATTAAACGTGCATGGTCCTGAGTGAATGAGAATTTCTAAAAGCGCTTATAGGTACTTTTTAGTTATTAAGCTGGTACTTTTTGAATATCCGTTATTATTGGACTTAGAAACATAAAATTCAAGATGCAATGCCCTAAGTGGATAAGAATATATAAGAGGGAAGTTTTTGGTACTTCGTTGTTCTTTAACTGGTACTTTTTGAATTTCCGTTAGTATTGGACCTAGAAACATAAAATTAAACATGCAAGGTCCTGAGTGAATGAAAATCTGTAAGAGGGCTTTTGGTACTATTTTGTTCTTTAACTGGTACCTTTTATATATCCGTATTTATTGGATCTAGAAACATAAAATTAAACATGCAAGCTCCTGAGTGAATGAGAATCTGTAAGAGGGATTTTTTTTTTAAATAAACTGGTAATTTTTTTAATTTAATATTTATTTTTGTGCATTAAATAAAAAAGCAAATTGGTGTCTGGTACTTTAACGAAATTCGGTCGTTTTAGGTAGTAAAAATAGCTTTTAAGCCAATACGTATAGAAATAAAAATTAAATAACATTTGTTACTTATCTAAAAAATACAAATGCGAATTTGGTACTTTTTCGAAATTCGAACGTTTCAGGGGTGAAAATTGTACCTATGTATATCGATCCCGCGAACCTCATACCTCCTAAACTAAAAGAAATAAAAAACATCAGCAATTCGCTAACCGTGTATTTCCTAAACAAAAAGAGATACAAAAAATTTAATACTAATTATTGTTCATTAAAAAAATAAACGGAGAGGTGTCTGGTACTTTTTTGAAGGAAGACCTTTTTGGGGTGTAAAAGGGTAAATAAATATTGTATCACATTTTTAGCTTATCTAAAAAATACAAAACAGGTTTGCCCCTTTTTTCAAAATTCAAACGTTTAAGGTGTGAAAATCGTTCCTAATTTTGTTACTGTTTTTTCAACATTTTTCTCCATCTCTATATAATATAAATTTGTAAAGTAACTGACGGATTCATCATCGCACATCCTAAACTCTTGAAGCTAAAAAGCTGACTTTTGGACCGAAGGTTGTCCTCTCGCCAAATCGATTCCGCTAATCAAAAAAATCCAAAATTAAAGAGATCCAAAAAATTTAACACTTATTGTTGTTCGTTAAAAAAAATAAGGGGACAGGTGCCTGGTACTTTTTTGAAAATAAACTTTGGCATAAAAATATGTCCACGAAGAAAAAGGAGACGCTAACGAAGTAGCGGGTTAAATGCTAGTTTTATATATGTAAGTATATAGATTTGTTATCTATGGAGAAATTGGAACAGAATTAAAAAAACAAAATAAGACGTCTGAAGTGCCTTAAATGATAAGTCGCAAACGTTCTTCGACCTCTCGACTTATTAATCACTTTTAATTAGTCCACTTGCTTGGCATAAACTTCCTCCAAATAAAACTTGACTCCGTTCCAAGTACGTGCTTAGTTCTTAAAAGGCGCCTAATAAAACATTACTAAAATACGCTGCCAAAAATTAATCATTGGGTGAAATATAAGCCAGTTGTGTTGCCGAGGATGGAATGCCCGTCAAAGCTCTAAAAAATCTTAAGAAGTTCTATCATATGTACATATCTTCATGCTAAAAACTACAACATTCCGGAGAAATCAACGATATGGGAAAAATTCACCAGTTTTAGTTGTTAAAACACCAAGAACTGAAAAACAAAATGGAAGAAATCAAACAATTTCACACAAAGAACATGTTCATATTACTATTCGTTTCTATAATTCTGAAACAAAATCATTTAAAATATATTATACTTGCTAAGAGCAAGGCCCATCTATCAGGTCTGCTTACTTGTACAAAAACAAAAACTTTTTCTTTTAAGCTGTCAAAAACTCACTACCACATATACAAAGCAAAAGGAAAAAACGTGTATGTAAACAACTTTTGAAAGCTCAAAACAACGAAAACAATGACCATCAGGCTTCTTGCGCAGACCTTTTCAATGGACCTTGGCTAAGAGGTTTTGTTTGTAACTTTTCAACAATATTGTTCAACAACAAATCAACAATAAAAAAAACAACATTCATTTTGTTTGTGTAAAACCATTTAATACTGTCAAACAGGCAAACATAAAGAAAACAAGAAAAAAATAAAAAAATCATGGCGCACTAAAATGTAAGCAAATTTTGACAATATCGAAAATAAAACAACTGAACAGCTGATCACTTGCATGTACAGTAGAGTCCCGGTAATTCGTAATCGCAAGGGACCGGCCATTTCTTACGAATTATAGGGGTTTTCGATTTAGCGGGGTTACGATTTAACGGGGCTTAAATAAAATAAATACGAATTAACGGGGTTTTGCAATTTATTTACTAAAACGATAAAAAAAACATAAAAAACAATTGTTAAAAATAAAATATATAAAAATTATTCATGTAACAAACTGTGGCCGTATTCTGTAATTCGCTAAAGCTAAATCTCTATCGCTAAAAATTTTTAAAGTTGATTTAGCGATTTTTGACTACGAATGCAGTACTGTAACGTGCATTTCTAAATTTGGCAATGTCATAACAATTTTATTCACCGCAATTTTAGCTTTTATTGTCATCACTAAAAGTTTTTAACTTTGTACTCTCTAAGGCATTTTAGCGATAGAGATTTAGCTTTAGCTAAGCGAATTACGGAATACGGGAGCTGATCTTAAGAAAATAAACACACACACAAGCAAAAGCAAAAACCAACGAAAAAAAATAGCGGCAAAAAATCATTCTTTCCATGTTTTTACTACGAATTATAAGTGGTAAATAGCAAACAATTACAATTTATAAGAGGTAAAGAAGATTATAATTGAAAAAAAATTACGAATTAGCGAGGGGACCGAAATGTATGGAAATTTTACGAATTAACGAGATTTTTTCAAGGGACTTAAAGTTTATTACGAATTATCGGGAATTAAGATTTATCGGGGTACGAATTATCGGGATTTGACTGTACTTGTAATAAATATACTTTGATATTGTTGAAGTATACTGGTACAGACATGCTTAATCACCAACAAATTAAAAATTATTTAAAATAAAATTGGGAGAATATCTCATACAATAAATTTATTAAATTCCTATAATTTTTTAAGCCCAAAGTTCTTCAAAAACTCTAATGGCCATTTTCTCATTAGGCGATTATCTTTTTTCCCAACGAAAAACTGCACATTAAAGAAATTTGGTTTTCTCAATGTCTCATTCGCTTCGATTTTATCGCAAAGCTAACCGGCACCAGGGGTGCCAGATAATTTTGATAAAAAATCGGCATATTTAAAAAAAAAAAATCGGCATTATCGGCACTTTTAAGCTTAGTCTACACGATATGTTGAATCAGCAAATTTATGTTGAAAAATTAGCTTTCAGCGCCAACATATCGTGTAGACACCAAATTTTTTCAACAAACGTATGCTTACTAACATATGACAGGCATTTGTTAACGAAGTCAGCAAACGTTTGTTCACAATTATAGCATATCGTCTAGACACAAAATTTTACTTTTCAACAAACTTTCTACGTATGTTGACAAATATGTTATTTGTTGAAAGTCGTATGCAAGCTTTTCAGCATAGGGCAAATTTGGTAGCATATAAAATAGATAAAAAATGGTATTCTTTCTATTACTTGTTTAATTTTGTATATAACCCCGGAACTTATCAAGATTTCTAGCTCATCGGCAAACAAAAAATTGCATTTAGAAGTGCTTTGAAAATAAAAATGTTCGTCAACGAACTTTGTTTTAGAGATATAGATCATAAAAGTTGAAAAATTATTTACCAATAGCTCTTGAAGTATAAATTTGATCTCAGCAATATGGGTAGCGCTGAAGCGTGTTTCCAAATACCTTTCACGTGGTATATAAAACATGCTGAATTATTAACCCATTAAGAACCAATTTCAAAAAATTTTTTTAGTTACTAATGTAATTTGTCAAAATGGCTCTTATCTCAAAATATTGTCGATATTAAGGTATTTTTATTTACATATAATATTTTCTAGAGAAATCTTCAAGCTTTCATATAATATAATGCATGATACAGTAGCGTATAAAATTCTGAAGCTATTAAAGTTAACCATTTGTATTCTAATAAATCTTTTTGTTTAATATATTAGGTTTGAGTATACATGTGGTAATATTTAATATACTTTATGTAATTGCTTCAATATAGGTATTAACTATATGGTATAACAAACATCAGCTTCGCTTAATAAATTTTTTCCTTATTTAATGGTATATCAAGCAACGACTTCGCTCAGCTGAGTAAATTTTCTTCTTTTTAACCAGAACCCCAACACCCTTAAAAATGTATGTTTCTGTAAAAGAAACTAACAAAAATTCGCGACAGAATGAATCGATTGCTATTTAATTTTGCAAGAACTTTGTTCCATAATTTACCATAGGCCCCATGTTAAACCCATTCTCGGAAATACTTAAATATGCCTAAGACGTACATAATAACGCTATTATAGTAAAATTTGGTCGGTCATATTTTCATAAAATTAGAAATCACAGAACTAAATTTGGAGAAGATCGGCCCACAATTTACTATAGGCTCCGAATAAAGCCCACTCTGGGAAATCATTTAAATACCCCAAAACGTTAAAAAATATTGATATTGTGGAAAAATATAGTCCAATTTAGCTTTAAGTGGCTAGAAATAACACGATGCAATTTTGTGATAATCGGCAAAAAAAAACTCACTATAGCTCCCGTAGAAAGCGGGACTTTAAAACAGTTGAAACATACAAGTGTTTTGTATTGAAATTTGGTCTTATTTATGTTTTTAATACTAAAAATTACTCAACCGATCAAGATTTTTAAGGACGTTATGGTATTGGTAATATTTTTGGGAGTGGTATTTGTATGGGAACAATAGATTTACAATAAAACTTTTTGACCCAGATTTGGTCTTAATACCAACATAGAACATGGTTTATGAGCGCAAAGACTCTTATTCGGAAAGAAGTTTTTATGGGATCTTTGAGAAATTATGGACCGTTCCTTATCGTTTAATTACAATAAATAATAGAACCAATGTACCAAATTTTTTTTTATTATTTTGCGAATTATTGCGACAAGTACTTTGCCAGCCAGCCGGCCGGACGGACATCCTTATATCGACTGAGATAGCGATTGAGTACTTAACGATGGTTATGGGTATCAAATATGTAAATCCATAAAACATTCTGGTCGGCACATAATTTACCATAGGGGTAGAACTGAAATAAAGTAATGCTGCCATAAAATGTTCACGTTATTAATCTGAAATTTTTTGCCAAAAAGTTTGCAAATTTATTTCATTTTCCTTACATAAGAATTGGCTATTTAAAAAAAAATTATTTAATTATCAAAGTAATTATTATTTTAATTATATTCATTGATAGTGAATATAAATTTATGTTACCTTTATTCTTTTGTAAGTATATATCTATCCATTTTCAAACACAAATATAAAGTGTTTTATATTTTCCTAATAGAAAAAGAAATTTTAACTGAATTATTTTACGTTTAAAAATTATTTCTTTTTTAACTTTGGCCTTTAATTCTTCATAGTGGAATATTTTTCACATAAAAATGTATTAACTCAACACACATTACAAACACTGCATTTAATATTGAATAAAACTAGCCCCTTTTTCTTTAGAAGAAGCGCTGACTTAATAACAGTTGTCTCTTTTCAATGTTACAACTGTTTCAGTATCGCTTAAAGTTGGTGTATTATTATCAAACAAGCAAAAAGTAATCGCCTTTTACGTGTTAGTCAAAAAATCGGCATTTTTGGAGCAAAAATCGGCAAATCGGCACTTTGATAATTTAGGGGCAAAAAATCGGCAAAATGCCGATAAATCGGCAAGAATGGCAGGCCTGACCGGCACTCATCTGCCCAAGGCGAATTTATACAAGGTAAGTGCAACTCTACAACTACAAAGCAAGGCGAATTAACTCCATGTATTTTGTTTTTGCAATTTTCTTACTTGTTGTCAAATTTCAGTATAAAAACAAAACAATATTTTGAAGTTTGATGATTTTTGTGGATACAGCTGATGAACGGCTGACGAGTTGAGTTTACCTTGTTGAATTCGCCTTGCATCTGCCAATTATTTATTTTCCTTTTATTTGCAGTTCAGATAAATTCAATCAGCTGACTCCCAACTTTTACATGTATTTTGAGTGGAGTTGCCAGCTGAAAACTTGTCGGTATATTGAGAAACCCAAAATCGTTAACGAACAGTTTATCGGTCCAATTAATTTATGTTGACATTAAGTAACAGACAGTTTTTCGATACATTGAGAAAATGGCCATAAGTATTTATTTTGTTGGTTCCCTGCCTTTGTGAATTGTTTAATTACACCCTTCACCGAAGGTAAAAGGGAATATAGAACTTTGTCAAACCGTTTGTAATTTCTGCAATATTGGTCTTAGACCCTATAAAGAATATATATTCTGGATCCTTATGAGAAATGGGTCTGTTGAAATGGGGTTTCCAAAGCCCACAGATATGGTATATATTTATGTCAGGTATGCTTATTATAATTTTGCTATTGAAATTCAGCAAGATCGGTCCGAAAATGGCTGAGGTATGAGCAAAAAGAATACGACTACCTCTAATTTTTTCCAAAAATCCCTTGTGGTATTTTTATTCCTTTTTTTCAGTATATCTGGAGAACGGCAAGAGCCAATGTTCCAAAGTAGGTACAAACATTTAGGTGGGCTGGATTGGAGTAGTGGGCGTGGTACCGCCCGTACAGACAGTATCAAAAATTGCATAAAAACCATAATTTTTGGGCTGTCATATGACCTATGGATACCAAAATATAATTTTTTTTTGAAAAAATAGCCATTGTCGGGAACCATAGATCTTCTCTAGTCCAAGTTTTATTACCCAAGTAAATGGTAAATTTCTTCTTAAAAACGTCGGTATATAAATCTGTCAAATCGGTAATAAAAATTGCTAAGTTATAATCAAAATACTGAAATCCCAAAAATTGCTCCTTTTTATATCCCTCATTATAATTAAGTTTGTTAAAATATATATTATATATATATATAACCCAAGTAAATGGTTAGTTTCTTATTTAACACGTCGGTATATAAAACTATCAAATCGGTTAAAAATGGGTAATTTGTGAGGAAAATTTTTTTTGGAGTATTAAGTAGAGCATATTTTTTGAACAACTCGAAGAAATCGGTTCGGATAGAAAAAAGTTTGTATGACCAAAATCAAATTTTTTTTAAATACCTATTTTCGGGAGCCATAGATCTTTCCGAGTCCAAGCTTTATCCCCAAAATAAATGGCAATTTATTTTTAAAGACGTCGGTATATAAATCTGTCAAATCGGTTAAAAAATGGCTAACTGCCTGTTTTTAGAACGCGAGCTCAAAAATGACTCGTTTAACTAACATTTAAAACAAAAACAAATTTTGAACAGTAAGTTATAACTAAAATTCTGAAATCCCAAAAAGTACTCTTTTTTTATAATTAAGTTTATCTTTTAATATATTAATAAGTAAATAGTTTAATGCAATTTATACTACATACCTATATAAATATACATATATTGAAATATACTTATATATCTGTGGCTTGGTGCTAAAAGGGCCAATGTCAATATTTTGCTGTTTTGAGTTAATCGTTTCATTATGTGTATCAGTGTTGAAAAATTCAATACTTTGGTACTTTTTTCAGTACTTTTTCATATTAAAAATACCGCAGTACCCCCCGCCATGTTTTCTGTACTTTTTTATCCTTAGAGCTTTTTAACTCTTAACCTTTTAACTGTGATATGATCATTTTGATATCAGGCTTTGGTCATCATGTCTTTGTTGCGAAATTTATTTTGTATTTTCAAAATAATTAACGACGTTAATATTGAAATGTAAAGCGTGGACACCAGGATTCATATTTTGCTTTCCAGAATGCGATATTTGTTCTTACAAGTGGCAAGAAAATTCATATAAAGGGATGCATTGGTTAATATGTTAGTGGAAAATTTAAATGTAAACCATATTTCTAGAAACATGCAATGTAAAGGAAATGGTTTATAAAGTAAAAGAAACTGCAAAATCATTTTATTCGACAATTTGCGAAACATGAAGAACTAAATTTTGCTTTAAAAATAAATCTTTGAAAGTGATAATCAGCTAATAATAATCCAGAAAATATTGTTTCCGGATAAGCCAATTGCATAATATTGTAGTTATTAATGTTATTTACAAACGAAACAAAAACTATAATAATATCAATTCTCAATTCCGTGTCCTAGCGGATCTTTCAGAAATAAACCATTTCAAAACTTAATATATTTATATTTCTTGGACAAATATAGCCAATATTAAGAATGAAACTAATGTTTGCTGACATTTCGTACATTGCTTTTGGGCTTTTTTTTATCGATACCACATTTCTGAGCACATTTTCAAATGCAAAATGATTTAAAAAGCAAAGGAAGAAATCGTTCACACGTACAAAATTTTTCAAGTTTGATAAAAACTAAAGATATACATATGTATTAAAATCAACTAGTAGTTGCTGTTGTAGTTATAATATTTTCTTATGATCTCTTAAAGTAAATTTGCTTTACCTTATAACCCTGAATTAAAACTTTATTTTTAAACATTAATGTTTTTAATTATTTTTAAAGTAAAGTATAAATTTATGTTGGCAAAAATAAAATTTGTGGTTTATTTACTTATTTATAAATATATGAACTATATCAAATATTTTTTTTTTTAGAAAATATTGAAAAAACGTACCTTAAGCGGCTCATATAACTGTTAAATTTTATCGCCAATGTGTATGTGATATTTGAAGGTGACACAATCAGCCCCTATTCTGAATAAAAATTCCCCGGGAGTTTTCTTCCTTCTCCCATTTTTCCTATGTTAATTCAATTGTAAAAATGGGAAAAGGGAAAAAAACTCCTGGGGAATTTTTATTCATAATTGGGCTGAATATATTGGCAAGAATCGAAATCAGAAAAGAAGTGCAATATACTGCGAAATGTTTGTTTTTAATAAGAGTTAAGCCATATTTTAATTAAAACCATTGTGCCACTTAATAAATAATATAGGACAATATAGAAATAATATGGTGAATAACATATAATTACAATAATATTGTAAATGGACGGGGCGCTTGACGCTTATGTATAACAGAAATATTATTTACATGTGTACCTCAAATATAAATAAGTGAACACAAAAATGATACGATGTTTACTACAAAAAAAGTTTTTTTTTGCGGCTAGTATTAAACAAATATTGGATATATTTAAATTTTTATAAATGTATGTAGTTGCAGTTTTATTATATATCTAAAACGCTTCACCGGCAAAGCTACCTATTTGTCTTCTTTTTTGGAATACATTGTAAGGGTTTTTCATTTATTAAACGATGGTACAAAAGAAGTGCAACTTATAACTCGTAACAACGCGTCTAGAAGTTCGTATTGCATTCTACTTCAAAGGCGAGTTGTAGTGGAGTTCATAGCTTAAACACAGGCATTACTTATAATAATATAAAGAACATATAAAGAACAGTCAAAGTAAGTTCCTTGAAATTGTAGGTACCTGCCGTTTCGTTGCAGCTTTAAAGTTGTGGCATTAACTTATTTATCTTTGCAATTAACCAACGCTAATTTTTTCATTGGGTTTCAAAAATGTCCAAAGGTATGTAAGAGTTCATAAAAATCTTTAAAATATCACTGACAACAACGTATTGTATCTGGTATAAAAAATTGCCACATACATATAATGAAAAAATGTTCATAGACTTTAAATATATTTATGTTCATTTCTATTTATTGATTCTTTCAAGAGCACTTTTAAATATGAAAAACTATTTTCTCGAAGATATTAATTATCTTCATCAGCCATTTGAACTTTCAAATACTGACCATACATATGATTGCCTCAAACTTCATACATAAAAATAATATAAGTATAATAAAATTAATATTATTTTCAGTATTGAATTTAACGATTTTCGAAACAAATGCATAGCTCATCAAAAATAGCCAACAAAATCGCCAACTTTTTTGTTAAATCGCCATGTCGCCAAATCAAAAATTAGATCGCCAAACAAGTTTGAAAATCGCCACGTTTGGCGAGAAATCGCCACATCTGACAACCCTGTTCCACTTAACAATTTTTGTGCAATTAAGAGAGTAATTGAGAGAGTAATATTTTTCATTTCCTGTACAAATCAGGGTTGTCAGATTGATTTTGACCTTTTTCGCCAAATTCAATGTCAAAAATCGCCAAAATCGCCAAATCCTTTAATTTCAAGTTTTTGGCAGTAAAATACATATTTTTTAATTTATTAAAAATATTTTTTATAAATCCTTAAAAAATTAATTTGTTCCGCATCGCTAAAATACGCCAAAAATTCAAAAAAAGTCGCCATGATATATATTTTGCTTAATTTTTATTTAGAAAAAAGTAAAAATAGCTAGTGAATACAAAAATGGTACGATGTTTACTGTAAAATAGTTTAAAGCAGCAACAAAAAACGATTTTTTGCAGCTAGTATTAAAAAATATAATTGAGGTTCTATCTCATCCTTTAGCTCTTGAATTGTTGCTGGCTTATCGACGTATACCTTTTTTTAAATAACCCCAAAGAAAGAAGTCCAACCGTGTCAAATTCTTGGTGGAGAACTGACATCGCCACCACGTGAGATAACACGGCTATTGACTTTGTCGGCGCAAAAGAGCGCTTGTTTAGTTAGCGGTGTGGCAAGTGGCACCGTCCTGTTGACACCCCAAATCGGCCACATCCATATCTTCCAATTCGGGCCATAAAAAGTTCGTAATCATCTCAAGATAGCGAACACCATCCACATTCACTGCCTGACCGGCCTTATTTTGGAAAAAATACGGCCGGATGATGCCGCCAGCACATTAACCGCACCAAACAGTCACTCTTTGTGGGTGCATTGGTTTTTCGACAATCACTCTTGGATTGTCATTCGCCCAAATGAGGCAATTCTGCTTATTGACTGAATCACTGAATCACGAAGTGCACGAAATGCATTTTGATATGAACGCCCATTTTCATAATAAGCCTAAATAGCTTTAACGCGTTGCTCGATTGTATATCTTTCCATGGTTCAAATTGAGTTAGTCTGAAATTGAGAAATATCAAATGAAGTGCAGAAAAAAACTTGACGTTTAAGTGTGGTTCACATTCAACATCGGCCCTTAAAATTTAACCAACCTTTACATTTTTATATATGTAGTTGCAGCTTTATTATGTATCTTAAACGCTTCACCGACAAAGCTCCCTATTTGTCTGCTTTTTTGGAATACATTGTAAGGGTATTGCATTTATTCAACGATGGTATAAAAAAAGTGCAACTTGTAACACCTAATAACGCGTTTAGAAGTTCGTAATGTATTCTACTTCGAAGGCGAGTTTTAGTAAAGTTCATAGCTGAAACACAGGCATTGCTAGTAATAATTACCAGCATATAAAGAACAGTCAAAGTAAGTTCCTTAAAATTGTACGTACCTTCCTTACCGTTTCAGATTTAACGTTTTGGCATAAACTTGTTTATCTTTCCAATTAACTAACGATAATTTTTTCACTGTGTTTCAAAAATGTCCAAAGGTATGTAAGATTTCATAAAAATATCACTAACAACAACGTATTGTATCTGTGATAACAAATTACCACATACATATAATGAAAAAATTTTCATAGACTTTAAATACATTTATGTTTAATTCTATTGATTGATTCTTTCAAAAGCACTTTATTTTCTCGGAGATATTCATTATCTTCATCAGCCATTTGAACATACTTTCAAATACTGACCATTCTTCTTATGAATGCCTCAAATTTCATACATAAAAATACTAGGTATAAGTATAATAAAAATAATATTATTTCTCAGTATTGAATTTAACGAATTTTAAAACAAATGCATAGCTCATCAAAAATAGCCAACAAAATCGCCAACTTTTTTGTTAAATCGCCAAAAAATCGCCATGTCGCCAAATCAAAAATTAGGTCGCCAAATAAGTTTGAAAATCGCCACGTTTGGCGAGAAATCGCCACATCTGACAACCCTGGTACAAATTTGCACGAAGTTTTTCTTTGGGTAAGTTCGGACAAGAAAAAAAAAACAATCAGCTGTTTGTGTTTACTTTTGAACTGATAAATAATTCAGGAAATTTACAAGCAAAAGAAAAAGTTTAGTTTTAATTAAAAAACATATTAAAAAACCAAATTTAAGGTTTTTGCAAAAAAATTCAAGTGGTAAAAACGTTATTGCATACATATTTCCCTTAATCTTTAATATAAAAAAACAAAATAAAAAAAATTACAATGATGCAAATGTTTTGGTTTTATAATGTTATTACTTTTAAGCGTCTAAAATCACTTAAATAGACTTAATTTGAAAAGTAAGCAGCATTAGTATTTGAAGAAGTGCGAAAATGGTTTTTTGCGTTCCAGCAGTTTTGGGTAATTTGGCAAATTTAGAGAGTAATTTTCATTTTACTCTCATTAGTCCGAACTTGCCCGAGATCTTGTGGAACACACCTAATATTTGACGATTTTGTTAAGCACGATGGCCACGGTCAAACTGATTTGACAAATAATATGTATGTATTGGTAATATTTGGTTTTGCTTAACACAGCAACGTGTCAAACTCAAACCATCAAATTTCATTTCAAAGCTGTTTTTAAAAGGTAAGAACGTGTGGTTAATTTGGTCGCAAAATATTTTTATGTTTACAAATTTTTTTTTTTTTTAGAAATGTGAATGACATAGAAAATTGTTGCATAGCTATTGCTCTGGCATATGCAGGAAAATACTTTTCTTTGTATTTTTGAAGAAGAACTTTATACTGAGAATTTTTCTCATCTCTGTTGCTGTATTCCTTGGATTTAACCTGCCATAAAGCAGCCAAACCACGGTATACTTCAATAAATTCAAGTACAAAATTTGTTTCCTTCATTTTTTATTTAACCACAAAATTTTTACCGTACGGTGTTGTCGCTGCGAAAACTGAATAAAAATGCCATTTGACGTTTTTCGCAGCAACACATCAAATTCGCTTCAAATCATAGTAGCAGCGGCAGTGAAAATCTAAATTGTTTTGATTTTCGTCAAACTCACATCAACATATACGTGTGAGACCCCTGCAAATAAAATTGGACCACCTGACCCATTTTGATAAAATGGACTACTCCATGGACTAGTTCGATGTAATGCAAGCATGGACCATGTCATTGTTAAAAAGCGTTTGTAGTGAGGCGACATGTCTTCGTTTTTTAACGACATGCTTTCGTTTTTAAACGACTTCAAAACTAATCCTCTTGAGTATACCATGGAGTAGTTTTAAAACTACTCCTTAGTGGTCCAAAGGTGGGTTATATACCATGGAGTAGTTTTAAAACTACTCCTTAGTGGTCCAAAGGTGGGTTATATGGTCCTCTCCTAGGACATCGTAATGTTAAATAGACCAGGTTTTTTCCATACGTTTGGGTTACTTTTGGACTAGTCCTGGTCCCTTGTGGACTACTCTTTACACGCGTGTTTGGACTGGGCCTATTATTTGCAGGGACTTTTTTCACTAACACAATCAAAAAAAACTGAGTTTGACAAATCAATTTGATACGTGGCCATCGTGCTTCAAATGTTCGTGACGATTTTGCCTAACAACCAGGGGTGCCAGATAATTTTGATAAAAAATCGGCATATTTAAAAAAAAAAAATCGGCATTATCGGCACTTTAATATAAAAAAATCGGCAAATTAAAAATACGTATTTTAAATACAATAAAACCTATTCTTACTTACAAATAAGAACAATTCAGAATTATCTAATGTTTATAACTTACGAAATTTCAAAAGAATCAATCAAAATAAACGTTTTACATCGAAATTGTAGTTAAATATAAAGTTTTTTTAACTTTCTTATAATTAAGTATATTCCATATACAAATATTTGAGTTTGACATTTTTATTAAATCCGTTTTAATATTAATATCAAAACAGTTTAAATTATTAATTTTTAAATAATCTTTAAAAAACGAACAACTTGCAAAGATAAATTTTCCAGTGAACATCAAAACTCTGTTACATTAAAAAATTCTTTCCACATTTGCGGAAGAATGTGAAGGATCAAAAATTGTACCAAAAGCTGCCATAAAATGTTCACGTTATAAATCTGAAATTTTTTGCCAAAAAGTTTGCAAATTTATTTAATTTTCCTTACATAAGAATTGGCTATTTAATTTGGGAACTAACATCGTCCTCAATTGCGTTATAATCTTAAAAAAAAAATTATTTAATTATCAAAGTAATTATTATTTTAATTATATTCATTGATAGTGAATATAAATTTATCTTACCTTTATTCTTTTGTAAGTATTTATCTATCCATTTTCAAACACAAATATAAAGTGTTTTATATTTTCCTAATAGAAAAAGAAATTTTAACTGAATTATTTTAGGTTTAAAAATTATTTCTATTTTAACTTTGGCCTTTAATTCTTCATAGTGGAATATTTTTCAAATAAAAATGTATTAACCCAACATACATTGCAAATACTGCATTTAATATTGAATAAAACTAACCCCTTTAGTAGAAGCTAAGGTTAAGGTTCATTCGGTTAACCGTCAATCGGTTAACCGATTAATTACTACCCGATTAACTGATCGGTTAATTTCAAATTGGCTTTTTGCGATTAACGATTAAACCGGTTAATTTCAGTCGATTAACCGATGTAACAAAATTTTCAATATTTTGTAGATTATAACATATTTTTTTGTGTTTTTAATTATTTGTTTTGTCTAATATACAAATTAGCTCAGTTTATTTTTTTATAAATACATATTTGGGGGATTCACAAGGTAGTCATAAAGTCTTAAAATAATTACAAGAAATATATATCGTCGGCTTAATATGCAAACCGGCTACATCCACTTTTTATATAAATTGAGATATTGATGCCGTGTGGTAGAGAAATATACGTCTCGTCGACCAGCATGTAGTTTTTCTTCTATTTAAGTCTTGAAGTGTGTAAAACTAACTGTATTTTTAATTTTTTAATAATTAATAGGGAAAATAAAAAGTTTTTTGTCTCTCCTGTAAAATGTGCTGAAATTGAGTTAGCAGGTTTGCATAATAAGCCGATGATATGACTGTTGTGGGCTACCGCTAATAATTTAGATTTCGACTGTACAGTTATGACGAATAAATGAACACAGCATTAAAATTTTTATTTTTATTTATTGTAAACAATTGTAAAATATTATTTAGGATATTATGACGATATGACTTGATAGCACACATTGTCTATAAATTGAAAAAATGCATATTTATGAATTGTTTTTTTGTTTGCTCATTTTAGTTCAAGAATTGTTATGTTTGGTATGCTATTGTTTTTTTTACTAATAAACTCCAAATAATAAACAATTAATCCGGTTTTTATATTGAAATTACTTAATTTATAAAAAAAACTTGATTAATCGGTTAACCGATCAAAAACAAAATTAACCGATTATTAACCGATTAAACCAAAACCTTGGTTAATTAATCGAGTGATTAACCGATTAAAGCAAAAGGTCGATTAAATGAATACCCTAGTAGAAGCGCTGACTTAATAACAGTTGTCTCTTTTCAATGTTACAACTGTTTCAGTATCGCTTAAAGTTACTGTATTATTATTATCAAACAAACAAAAAGTAATCGCCTTTTACGTGTTAGTCAAAAAATCGGCATTTTTGGAGCAAAAATCGGCAAATCGGCACTTTGATAATTTAGGGGCAAAAAATCGGCAAAATGCCGATAAATCGGCAAAAATGGCAGCCCTGCTAACAACCCTGTTACCAACAGCTGACCCGTGGTGTATTTTCTTGATAAATTAATCTTATCTTCAGTTGACCACTACACGTATGACCCTGTTGGTACTTTTGGCCACGTAATAAACAATAAATTCGTAGTATCTGAAAAATACATTCAAAAGCAGAACACACTCCGTTGAATTGTTTTAACAAAAATGTTAAAGAAAGTATTGTTTTTAACACTCTGTGCGTATGTAACGTTAACATGTGCCAACAAATTTACATCAAAAGAAGTGAAATGTCATGGTAAGTTAAAAGCATATACAGTATTTGCAATTGTGCTTAAAATTCCATTCGAATTTTAAAGTTTGCAAAGCGGTTGTTCAAGAAATCGAAGATGAAGTATCCAAAGTAGAATCATAAGAAGTGAAATGTCATGGTAAGTTAAAAGCATATACAGTATTTGCAATTGTGCTTAAAATTCCATTCGAATTTTAAAGTTTGCAAAGCGGTTGTTCAAGAAATCGAAGATGAAGTATCCAAAGTAGAATCATACAAAAAAGTTGATGTCAGTGGTTTTAGATTGGATGCTAATGGAAACTCCATTAGTAAAAGTGTTCCTATGGCCAAATCTGAATTGTTTTTATCTGAACTCATGGACAAGATTTGCGATAAAATGGAAGACTACGTAAGAGTCACATACAAAAACACCGGCAAATTAATGTTAATGAAACTAATGGTTGATGGCAAAATGAATCCTGAATCAAGTAATGTTGATTTTGTTCAAGACGAAGACCTTAATAAAAGCCTAGGACACTTTGTGAGTACATATTATTTTTTTAATTCATGTGTTTTTTATGTAAAACTTTTATTTTTTTAATAGTGCCTTGAAATCTTGGAAGATAATGAAGATACATTTCTTAAAGTCTTCCAATCACCTACACTAGATGCAAATTTAGATATTAAAATTTGTTCCGAAAAAACCAGCTATTGTGATGATGCTCACGTGCAAGAAGATTATGAGTTTGATGATAAGGAAGAACTGTGATTCAACTTTGTTTAAATTTCCCACTTTAAACTGAAAACTTTCCTTAACCTGCCGCTATACAAAATTTTTAAATTAATATTCATATTTGTACGTTAATTTTATAAAATCAATTAATAGGAGAAATACTTTATTTATTCACAAAGGTTAATAGGTATAGGGTGATTTTCAAAACGTCAGTTGCAAAGCAACTCGTTATTTAAAAAAATGCAGAAACAAGTTATCGATGCGTACGGAATAAGCAAACTGTAAATCGTTAACCTTAATGATACAGTTTTGACTTTGACTGCAATGTATTATGATGTTTTGGAACTCAGCCAAAGTAAGCCTCATAGGCAAAAACTAATTTTCTATTACCAAGGATATATTACACCTGATTAGATATTACAATAAATGTATTTAAGAATATATAAGTATGTAGGTATATGTACTAGCTTTTAACCCGCTACTTCGATAGCGTCTCCATTTCTTTTGTGGACATATTTTTATGCCAAAGTTTATGTTTCTAGTTTTTAACTTATTTAAATACTAGCATTTAGCCCGCTACTTTGTAAGTTAATAGAGAAATATTTGTATAATAGTCATAAAATTCCTTTATCACGGGTATCTTATTAAAAAACGACGTTTAAAATTCTTGCGTTTTGCGTTTTCGATTTCTAGAACACCTCTGTATATGCATATGTTTATGTTTCAAGGTTTTAACAAAAAGGTTCCAACAGTGAGTGGTTGGTTGAACATACAGAAGTTAATGGTGACTACAAAGAAAATCATTTTCAGCGACGAGGCACACTTTCGCCTCGGTGAATTCGTTAACAAGCAGAATTACCGCATTTGGGCAAAAGAGAATCCACGTGCTTGTTGAAAAGCCTATGCTTCCACAAAAAGTTACTGTTTGGTGCGATTTATGGTCTGCCAGCGTCATCGGGCCGTACTTCTTCGAAAAGGAGGTCGGCCAAGCAGTTACCGTGAATGGTGTTCGCTATCGTGAGACGGACTTCGAGGCCAGAAATTGAGGCTATGGACCGGTACGATATGTGGTTCTAACAGGATGGTGCCACTTGCCACTTTGCGCGAGAAATTCAATGGCCTTGTTATGTCAAGTCGTGGCGAAGTTAATTGGCCATCACCATCTTGTGATTTGACACCGTTGGACTTCTTTTTTTTGGATATTTATAAGAAACTGTTTGTTAATAAGCCAAAAACAATTCAAGAGTTAACGGATGCGATAATTGAGCACATTAACGACAATGAACCTCAATTATGTCTCAGTCATTGAAAATATGGACCATCGGATAGAGGTAATCCACCGAAGTCGTGGAGAGCATTTGACCGATATGTATTTTGTTTCACACAATCTTTATTTTTATGTGTATTGGCTTATGAAGTAGATGGGGTGACGAAACGTTCTAAAATGCAAGTTCTACCCGTTTACTCCCTTAAAGGACTGAATTTTACAAAAGTACGAGCCACCAGTTCACTTATTTTTGAATGAAAAACGATAAGTATGTATTTAATTTTTTTTTGTATCCGCCGATCCAAATTTCAACTTTTTCGCTTTAGGCGTTCAGGCTGTGCGATTATAGATAAATAGATGGAGAAAATTCTTTTGAAAAAAGTAATATAAATATGTGCGATTTTCTCCTTTAAACGTTCGAATTTTGAAAAGTACCAAATTCGTATTTGTATTTTTTTTGGTATTTAAAGGTTTAACCCTTTTACTATCCGCTTTTTTTTAATGAACAACATAATTGTTAAATTTTTTTTATCTCTTTTAGTTTAGAAGATAAGAGGTAAGCGGAATAGATTTGCCGAAAGCAAAGCCTCTGGTACAAATGTCAACTTTTTAGTTTCGAGAGTTTAGGATGTGTGGGTGTTTCTCTGGCTATGCACGCGACATTTGTACGCGTTTTATTGTGTTTGAATATTAAAAAAATAGATGTGGATTGGAATTTTAGAATGAATTCTAGAATCGTTACATTGTTTGTGATGAGTTCTTTCTAAAAAGTATATATAATGGTAAATTGAGCACTGGGTACCCAAATGCCATGCAATCAAAGTTGACTTACTCACGTGACAAAAATAGAAGTGCCTTTTAGGACCGTAAGAAAAAGTGCGAAAGTAACTGAACAACCTAAACAAAAGCGGCAAGCGTTTTTTTAAACATGAAAATTTTGATTAAATACAATTTCAATAAAACAAACCGAAATAGCGATCTGTCAAATAAGATTTATCAGCCGGGTGGTTTCTAATTCGCATTCTAATGGTTTGTTTCGTATAAATTGTATGCAAATGAGAAGTTTTGACATACAAAAAACGCTTCCGCTCTTATTTAGGTTGCTCAGTAAGTGAATTGTAGGAGGTTTTTATTTCGGAAAAAATGTTTTTATAAAGGTTAGTAATGGGCCTTTATAATCATGTTTTGTTCAAAAGCAACTATGCATGGGTTGGCGAAGAAAAAAATAAATTGTAAATTACGCACGTGACATTACGCACGTGACACTTTTTCCATATGTTTTTTTAATATTATCTCCACGCATTTTCCCATAAATATCTTAAAATTTGCTTAACAAAAAAACTTAATACTCGTTTTACAATTGATTGTAATGGAGAGATTATGAAGAAGGAGTGTAAACATAACATATTTCTTGCATGTAAAATAAGTATATAAAAATGTCTTTAAAAGTAGAAAATACAGAAAATTATAAAATTTTCCAGTTTCCAGCCCAATTTCCTCAAGTAAAACAGCTCAGATATGCTAGGAAACCATTCTTTAATAAGATCATAGACTTTTTTTCTAATAATAAACAATAAAAGACGATGATTATCAACATTTTTTTTTTCATCCTGGTAGACCATTCTGGTGAAATTTTTTACATATAAAGAAAAATCAAAATGTAAAATCTGTGATATTTGATAAAGTAGAATATAAAGAAAATACCCAAATTGATAGTCATTTTAATAAGTATTTTATAAATAGTGTTAAGATAATACGAGATTCAATAGAAAATGTGCAATACACAAATCAAATACATTTTTTTAACTCAAGATTTAAATTAAGTGCAATAACAATTTTAGAACTTAAGAATATAGTAAAAGAAATGAAAACTAAACCAGACTACTGCAAAATATCAACGAAAATTATACTTGACAACTGGTATATAATTGGAGAAAATATTCTATAAATAGTAAACAAATCACTGGAATCTGGAGAATTTCCAGAAAATTGGAAAGAGACAATTGTTACACCAATTGAAAAAGTGTCGAAAACAAGAAAATGTGAAGAGTTTCGTCCCATAAGTTCCTTAAAAACCTGTGAAAAAATATTGGAAAAAGTCGTAAAAGAACAGCTTGAAAAATATATTGAGAAAAATAATTATTTTCAAAATATCAATCGGGGTTCAGAAAAAAATTTGCATGTGAGACAACGGTAAATTATGTAAATTATAGTCCTATTTCTTCGACCTTTTTTTTATTAAATACTTTAATAAATTCTTCAAGCTTAAGGGGACTTATTTATAAAATCAATTAAAATATTTTTATTTTCAATATTTCGATTTCCGTTGGAAATCTTCTTCAGGAATTTTTTTTAAAATAAAATAAAATTTGACAATAAATGGAAAAATAAAATATGGAAAAATAAATTTTAAAATTTCAAAAAAAACAAAATTATCATAATAAATTTAAAATTCCATTCTACAAACTTTAAACAAAAAGACAAACAAACAAAAAAGGAAAACAAAATTTTTAAATTTATTCAAAGCCTAAAACCTATTTTAATGTCCCTTTCCGTCAATAATAAGCTATGCCATCTGAAATTTATTTTATAAACAATCAAGGACAAATACCTATTTATAATTATCCCTTACATCAACCTATTTATTTTTATTCAATAAATGTCTATAAATTTGAGCTAAGCCCTCAGTATCTTTTTTAAAATTAATCCTTTTCTCAAATGGAACATTATTTATCTGCAACATTTCTAACATATACCTACGTTTCTTAAAACTTTTCGTATTCAAAATTGATGTGTTTTCAAAATCAGGATAATGATTAAAATCCCTACAATGAGTTGATTACGCCGTTCCATGGGCTGAATTATAATTCCTATATTTTTGGTCATGTTTATGTCCAGCTAATCTAATTTTTAGTTTTGTCCCAGTTGTTCCTACATTGTTCATTATCATTGCCACCACAATGAATCTTATATACTAAATTCGACCTATCTGACTTTAGTAATCTATCCTTAGTTTTTGTGAATAATTTCCCTACATTATTAATCACCTTATGTGCCATTCTGTATTTCCCTTTATCATATATAATCGAGTTTTCTAATCTTCCTGAAAACCCAGGTACATAAGTTAATGACTTATAAATACGTGGTGCCGAAATCTCATCAATGCTTGGAATGAACACCTACAATTTTTAAGGAAAAAAACAGCTCAAGCGGTTGGTATTTTGTATAAATTCAAAAATAAGTTTGATAAAGATACTAAACTTTCGGTCTACAATGCCCTTATTCAAAGCCATTTGAATTATTTAACCATTTGTTTTGGTTATAAAAAGAGTAATGAATTTAAAGCCCTTCAACGTATGCAAAATAAAGCTCTAAAGACTGTCTACAATCTGCCAATAACATATCCAACTACATCGTTATATATTGATAAATGTCAATCAGTTTTGCCCATTTATGGTATTTACAGGATGCAACTTCTCACATACGTATTCAAGTGTCTGCACAATATTGGACATCACACTATACATTTCATGAGGAACAATCATGTGATAAATACAAGAAATAATGAAGACTTAAGAATCGCCTGGTGTAGGTTGGAAACTACTAAACAGCGCGTGGAATTTATGGGTAGTCGTGAATTTAATAAATTACCCCTAATTTTAAAAAATGAAAATAGAATTTCCGTCTTTAAAAAACTTCTTAAACAACACATTCGGCAATATATAAATGAACTTTTAATATAATGTTATTGATTTAAATGATCTCACTTTAATTTAATTAACTTTTTGAAATACATATTTTTTTTTTCTTTCTGACAACCCAGGTACATAAGTTAATGACTTATAAATACGTGGTGCCGAAATCTCATCAATATTACGAGATCTATCTATATTGTATTGTCTTATTAATTTGGCAAATCAATTTGTTGGGAAATCTATTGTCACTAATTGTTAATATCCTGTCTATTAGATTCCTAGCTGTGTTAATGATAATTCTCTTTGGGTGTTTAGAATAATAATTTAAAATTCTACCTGATGAGGTTGGTTTTTGATACCAATCTACCAATAATCTACTTCCTTTCCTAATCACCAATGTGTCCAAATATGGAATTGAAAAATTCAATTCCCTTTCAATAGTGAACTTAATATTATTAGTTAATGAGAATGAGATAGATAATCTTTTATCAACGTTTAATTCTTTTGATCAGAATATTAAGTTCACTATTGAAAGGGAATTGAATTTTTCAATTCCATATTTGGACACATTGGTGATTAGGAAAGGAAGTAGATTATTGGTAGATTGGTATCAAAAACCAACCTCATCAGGTAGAATTTTAAATTATTATTCTAAACACCCAAAGAGAATTATCATTAACACAGCTAGGAATCTAATAGACAGGATATTAACAATTAGTGACAATAGATTTCCCAACAAATTGATTTGCCAAATTAATAAGACAATACAATATAGATAGATCTCGTAATATTGATGAGATTTCGGCACCACGTATTTATAAGTCATTAACTTATGTACCTGGGTTGTCAGAAAGATTAGAAAACTCGAATATATATGATAAAGGGAAATACAGAATGGCACATAAGGTGATTAATAATGTAGGGAAATTATTCACAAAAACTAAGGATAGATTACTAAAGTCAGATAGGTCGAATTTAGTTTAAAAGATTCATTGTGGTGGCAATGATAATGAACAATGTAGGAACAACTGGGACAAAACTAAAAATTAGATTAGCTGGACATAAACATGACCAAAAATATAGGAATTATAATTCAGCCCATGGAACGGCGTTATCAACTCATTGTAGGGATTTTAATCATTATCCTGATTTTGAAAACACATCAATTTTGAATACGAAAAGTTTTAAGAAACGTTGCAGATAAATAATGTTCCATTTGAGAAAAGGATTAATTTTAAAAAAGATACTGAGGGCTTAGCTCAAATTTATAGACATTTATTGAATAAAAATAAATAGGTTGATGTAAGGGATAATTATAAATAGGTATTTGTCCTTGATTGTTTATAAAATAAATTTCAGATGGCATAACTTATTATTGACGGAAAGGGACATTAAAATAGGTTTTAGGCTTTGAATAAATTTAAAAATTTTGTTTTCCTTTTTTGTTTGTTTGTCTTTTTGTTTAAAGTTTGTAGAATGGAATTTTAAATTTATTTTGTTTTTTTTGAAATTTTAAAATTTATTTTTCCATATTTTATTTTTCCATTTATTGTCAAATTTTATTTTATTTTACAAAAATTTCCTGAAGAAGATTTCCAACGGAAATCGAAATATTGAAAATAAAAATATTTTAATTAATTTTATAATTAAGTGAACTTAAGCTTGAAGAATTTATTAAAGTATTTAGTAAATTATGTAATTAATCGATGGAAGAATATAAAAAACAATAGAAAATTAATAGCAATATTTTTAGACTTCAAACGGGCATTTGAAACAATTGATAGACAAATTTATATATGTACGGTACGGTATCCGGCAAAAGGAACTGGAATGGTTTAAATCATACTTGACAAACAGAAGAAGATTAACTAACGTAAACGGTCTGAAATCAAATGTAATGGATAATGACTTCGGTGTTCCACAGGGGTCAATTTTAGGGGCTTTACTATTTGTAATATATATAAATGATATGCCAAAAATACTGACAAATGTGAAATTGTTTTATGTGCTGATGACACTTTAATATACACAGAAGCGGACACTAGTGAGAAGTGTTATGATAATATGATGGGCGATATAGATAATGTTAATATATGGTTAAAAAATAATAAACTAAAACTCAATGAAAACAAAACAAAACTTATGGAAATAAATATGAACACTGAAAAAGTAAAACATATTAAATATCTAGGATTTATAATAGACAATTTGTAAAAAAATTAGTAAAAAAATTGGCTTTTTTAAAAGAATAAGAAACAAAATATCTGTGATAGCTTCTATTAATATATATAATACAATAATAAAACCTCATTTTGAGTTCGGGTCTACTATAATATATGTACATATACGTGCTGTAACGAATCCCAAATAGAAAGACTTCAAAAGTTACAAAACAAAGCAATGCGAACTATCTTAAAGTGTAATAGATATACAAATATACAAACAATGCTTGATATGCTCAAATAGCTCAACATTAAACAGAGACTTGCGCTAAATACTTTGAACTTTATTCACAAAATTGAATATGGAAATGCACCTGAATATTTATGTGATCAAATCAAATATGTAGGCGACGTACAACCATATGGATTGAGAAATGCCGATAACTTTAGGCTTAAAAGGGTTACTACAACAGCTGGGCAAAATCACTTTTCTACAAAGGACTTAAACTGTTTAATTCACAAGCAAATGAAATAAAAAATGAAACAAATATTAATATTTTTAGAAAAGAATTTGTAAATTTTGTTAAAAATAATAATATATAAAATTTTATTTTATTATAGCTCTGTTTCACACTTTTATAAGAATTCTTTTCTTGTCATGCGTGGTTAGCTGAAATTCGGTTGAATAAACTTTCTATTAACCTGTTTTATTTATTATGAATAAGGGGGTAAAGATATCTCGCATGTATATATATTGGTCGTGAAGCAGAAACCGAACTGTTGTGTACCGAAAACTTTTCTAATATTTGTGTAATTGACATTAAAAACCAAAAATTGTGTAAAGAATTGATAACAAGAAATGATATAAAAAACAAAAAGCTCAATATATTGAAGTATTTAGACCCATTATTTATAGTGTTTAATGAAGATATAAACTATTTCGAATTAGTTCCAGAGCTTAGAGATAATATACATAGCTGACCCAGATGCATTTATACATGAATTTAAACTTCAAGAGAGTAAAGTAAATGACACGAATTATGAACACATATTTAAAATTTGGAATGCTGAAGGTTTTTGGCGTGAAACTGGAACATGTATTCAGAAGGAAAAGGACAAGAAATATATTAATAAATGTATTTATAAAACACATTACATAAATATCTTCTATTCGCTGCAATAATGTCATAATCCCAAAAACATGTTTTGTCAGAAAACAAGTTTAACGTTTTTGAATTACCAAAACATTAAAGTAAATATTTTAAAAAAATTACTTCTCCAGAGAAATATTTTCAAAATATTTATTTTAGTTTTTACAACAAATGAGTCATTTCAAATGACTGATTTGATTGAAGAAAGGCAAAATTGGATTTTTCCTCAAAAACATGAATGAATTTGGCGAAATATTAACAATTCATTTATGAATGTGAAAAAAGTTATGTATTTTACATTTTTCATTTATGAAAAAAATTCAAGAATGGTTGAATATGAGCGATCACATATGAATTTCTCTGAACTCTGGTAAATTGTCAAACAGATACACACACAGGAATTTCGAGCTGTGGTCATGCAAACTGTCGAGCAACAACAACACTACTAGGGAGGATCGTTTTTAAAACTTTTTTTTCCTTATTCTTCATGACTGAAGAAAGGCAAAATTGGATGTTTCCTCAAAAACATGAATGAATTTGGCGAAATATTAACGATTCATTTATGACCACCCTGCAAATAATAGGACCAGTCCAAACACGCGTGTAAAGAGTAGTCCACAAGGGACCAGGACTAGTCCAAAACTAACCCAAACGTATGGAAAAAACCTGGTCTATTTAACATTACGATGTCCTAGGAGAGGACCATATAACCCACCTTTGGACCACTAAGGAGTAGTTTTAAAACTACTCCATGGCATACTCAAGAGGATTACTTTTGAAGTCGTTTAAAAACGAAAGCATGTCGAAAAATACAAAAAATTCGCCGAAAGTAAATTTTGTGTCGTTTCTGTAATTTTTTTTTAAATAACATAAAATGGCGATTATATATGTATTCAGTTAAAAAACTTAAATTAAGTACACAAGTCTATATGATCGTACACTGCAGACTCGCCGATTTCATTACTGCAGTTTTGACCTGAATACATACTACATATTTGAATTAAATAGAGACTGAATATAAAATTTACTTAATATGATAACAAAACAAAAACATGTGAAAAAAGTTGCAAGTTTTTTTATGTTAGCAATGATAACAAAAAATGACAAGCTGTTAAACAAAATCGCCGAAATAATATAAATGGCAAAAATAGCCAAGTTAATCGCCAGCTATATCAGAAATCGCCATAAAAGTCGCCAGTGGCCAAATGGAAAATCCCATCGCCAAACACTTCAAAATCGCCACGTTTGGCGAGAAATCGCCATATCTGACAGCCCTGACTTTACAGAGCTAATATCAATGTTTATAATATCAATGTGAAATTTTAAAGTATTTGAAATACTAATAAAGCATACATACATATTACCAGCAGGGATGTTAGATGTGACGATTTTATGTCATTTTGACGATTTTTTCGATAAATTTACCAAAATGACGATTGACGATTTTTAATGTACGGTCACTTAGGTTTTGACGATTTAATCCCGCCAATAAATTTTTTTTAAACTTTAATCTGGCATCAATTTTTTAACGCTTCAATCTGGCAAGTAAAGTTTTTTCTTAGTTTGTATATGTGTGTAGAGGCGAATATATATTGTTACGAAAGTAACTTTAGTTAAGACTTAGTTCTAATTATTAGTTAAGAATTAGTTGTATAATAATAATATAATAATAATAATTTTCTTTATTTTGCATTTTTAATACATTACAATTCATTTCTTATAGTACATTTAGATTTTCTTATAAAATAAAGATATAATAATAATATATAAATGACAATGACTATAGAGTCGTCTGTCATCTTAAAATCTTTTATTAATTTTAATTCATTACGTTTTTTTTTTTTTTTTCTTTGTTTTTCAAAAAAGTTCATTTAAAATATTGTTGCGATAATTTAAAGCACTAGTGACGTATCTAAAAAGTATATTCCACCCATCATAAACATCGCCATTTAATATATTTATTAACTCATTTTCTTCAATAATAGTTTTTCCGAAATATTTTACTCTGAGTTCCTTCAATATTGGACACTTTGCCATAAAATGTTGCAGGTCTTCATCTTCTCTCATATTACACAAGGTACACGTTCTATTAGGTATGTTTCTGAGACTGTTTGCGTTTAATGGCAGCATATCACATCTGGTTTTAAGGATTAAAGATATTTTATACCGATTAAACGTAGAGTTAATATATTTATCTCCTATGTCATGATTTAACAATTTATAAAAGCGTGTATTACTTGATAATGCTTTTGCTTTGTATTCATAACAACTTTTGAACTTCAATTCTTGTAACAATGCTGTGCCTCTTCGAATCCATTCTTCTCTATTCATGTTCACATCAAATTGTATATCCAGATCATTGCCTAAATCATTTAGTTGTTTTGCCCAAAAAATATTTTTATTTAATATCATTAACGAAAGTTTGTGTGGTAGTCTGGTATTGCTGTATTGAAAAATTGTATTGAAGATAAAGTTCATGTGCAAATTCAATGTGTAAAAGTGATTATTTTCAGCTTTTGTTTCTAGATATACCGCGTAATTTGGTATAAAGTCAGGTAGCTTTAATATTCTTTTAATAAAGTACCTTTGCAGTTTGTCAACTTCATCAAACTGCTTACCTCCCCAAACTTGTGCTCCATAAGACTGGATGGATCTGCATACCGCTTGAAATAGACGCCATTTGGCCGATAATGAGATTGAAGATTTGCTGAGAAAACTTTGCCAGGTTGCATTTATACTACATTTGGATAACGCATTACGCCTATCCAGATGTTTCGTAAACGACATCTTAGGTGTCAAAATAACTCCTAAGTAACAATATTCGTTAACAATATTTACTTGTTGTCCTTTGTCTATAAAGTTTTCTTGGCTTGACAGCCTACCACCTTTTCTGAACACAATCATTTCCGACTTGGCTAGATTAACCTCCATGTTCCACATATCACAGTAATTTTCTAATTTCTCTATCATATCCTGCATAGTTCTTACATCGTCCGCTAGTAATACTATATCATCCGCATATAAAAGCAGTCGTATATTTAATTCACCAATCATCAAGCCTCCTTCTAGGTCGTTGTGCAGGTCGTTTAAATAAAGTGTAAATAACAAGGGAGACAAAAGACATCCTTGCCTTACACCAGAATACGTGTTAAAATAATCTGACACTTCATTCCCCGTCCAAACCGCAGATCTAGTGTTTCCATAAATGCTCTCAATTATATTTACAATCTTTGAGGATAAGCCAATAGTACGTAGTTTGTATATTAAAAGTTGTCTTGGAACTCTATCGAAGGCCGCTTTAAAATCGACGAAAAAGGCATACACTTTTTTTTTCTCATTAAACTTTAAATGTACAATAGAAGCCAAATTATAAACGTTATCTATGGTTGAATATTTTGGTCTAAATCCTGCTTGATATTCATTTAATACTTCATTATTCTCTACCCATTTTTGTATTCTTGAGTTCAAAATACCCATTAAAACCTTAGCCACACAATTCATAAATGAAATACCTCTATAATTGTTGGGGGCATAGCATCACCCTTTTTAAATATTGGGAAAATAACGGTATCTCTAAACGATTCATCTATTCTTCCGTCTTCAAATATTATATTATAAATGTTTGCTAATTCCGTATAAAAGTTTTGCGATGCATTTTTAAGAAATTCGTATGGGACCCTATCAACGCCAGGAGCCTTGTTTGTTTTTGTTTTATTAAGAATTTCGATAATTTCCTGCGTATTAATCTCTTTATCTAATTCTCGGTCAGTATTATATAATGGTGCATAAAGAATATTGTGCGATAATTGAGCTGGATTTAGTAACTTATCAAAATAACTCTTGAAATCATCTGCTTTAATTTGTATTCCGACCTGAAAACTTTGTCCTCTTAGTTGTTTAGCTACTTTCCACCAATCTTTAGCATTATACGATCCATTTATTTTTCGGTCCAGCTCTAGGTAATAATCTTTTTTACTCTTTTCACATACTGTTCTATATCGCCTTTTCGCTTCCAAATAGGTTTTTTTATCATTTTCGTTATTAGAACCTCTAACTACATTTAACAATTTGAAGGACTGCTTTCTAGCTTCAGCACATTCACCATTGAACCAATTACTTTTAAATTTTATATTGTGTTTATTGACTGGTTTTTGGGGTTTTGTAGAGTTCTTAATAACGGATACCAGGTCATTCAGACTTTTAATATTACCTTGTATCTTTTGCAGGTTGAGGTTTTGGTTAAGTTTCACTAAATATCTTTCCTTTTCTGCCTCCTTCCAGATTAGTTTTGGTAACAAATTTATTGAACTATTTTGCGTACATTCTTGGTTTAAATTTAAACTAATTTTTAAGGGCATGTGATCAGACCATATTTTTGATTCAATTTCAAATCTGTCTATTAAGTCTAAGGCTTCGTATGACGTAGCACATATGTCATTCACAGAATTACCTACTGTACTGACATATGTGTAGTTACCATCTTCATCTCCTCTTGTTCTTCCATTTAGCACAATTAACCCATAGTTGTCGTTGAATTCCATAAAGCTCCTACCTCTTGCATTTATTACCTCATCTTTTGATTTTCTACTTTCACAGCCTGCCGTGAAACTTGCTTTATACGTTTCATCTATATCTTGCTGAATGTCACCTATTCTAACATTGACATCACCGACCATAATTATATTTGTATCTATAGTTTCCATAAAAAATTCATGTATATCTTCAAATTCTTCATTCCAGTCTGCCCCACGTATATATAATGGTAAAATACATAGTCTCTTTTCCCTCGATTCTATTCTGATGATATCTACTCCATTAATGGTTGAGAAAACATGTTTTATACCTTTTTTTTTGCATACTCTTATTTATCCCATAAACACAGCCACCACTTGCTCTTCCATATCTACCTAGCCGATTAGCTGGTTTCCAAAACAGTTCAAAATCTTTAAAATACTTTTTCCATTGATCGATCCTCTCCTCAACCACATGAGTTTCAAATAAAGCAAAAATTTCACAGTGACCAATATATTGAAAAAATTCGGGGTATAAACTTTTATTATTGAGGCCATGAATATTATATGAGATTATACTTATACTTAAATTTTGACAGTTTTCTTTTGTTGATACATTTATTTTATTTATGCTACTAGTGCTTTTATTTTTATAGTCGTTATTTAGTTTTACCTTAGAATGTTTCTGGTATGTTTGAGCTTTTACTATTTGATGTAAACGACTAATACATTGACTATGTTATGTTTTTTAAACTTAACAGTTAAAAAGTAATAACTAGCGACATCTATGGTTAAGTAGTCGCATCACTTAAACTATAGTTTTATTAACAGACTTTTTAACATCAACTTTTTCTAGAGTACTCTGCACATTGGGATTGAAGTATGTATAATGATAACAAATTTTAATAACAATGTAAACTAATTAAATTACTACAAGATAACTAGTAAATACAATTTAACCAATAAATACAACTAATTCTTAACTAATAATTAGAACTAAGTCTTAACTAAAGTTACTTTCGTAACACTGCCCCCCACTTAAGCCTGTTCGTCCCGAATTGGCTCAAAATCACCTCTTCCATAAGGGGCTAATCTTTCCAAATGAACAACTTTCATTTTGGCTCTTGGACTTTTATATTTCTGTATTCGGTATACAACAGAGTTAAACAAAACTAAAAATGAGGTTGTATTAGTGAGAGAATTACCCAACAAACACAAAGTAAAGCATTTCAAATATAATTTATTTAAGAAATATTTTACCCTTTGCCAATTAAACAGATACCTATTTTTATATATAAATTGCATAAATATGTTATTATAGTCATCTAAAAAAGCAAATATCAGTTTTATGCTTTCTTATGATTCATCTCTTTCAAAAGAGTTTTTAATTTTACCACTAACCTACACGATAAAGTTATCTATATTTATGCTTTTATGGCAGTCTTATTAACAAAATATTTTTTAAGTTTGCCGAGCTTAACTTATTTCGCTGTTTTGTACAAATAAATTTTAAGTCTGAAAAATTTTGCTCACAGAGGTAAGTAGAGGGAAATAATGACAAATATTTTAAGGCATGTTTTGTAATTTGGGGGTATGATATTTTATCCAAGTTTTTCCAAAAATCTAATATATTATTAACCTCCGGAGCATTTATTTCACTTCGTAATATTATCAGTTCTGATTGTATATCAAACTCATACTTGGTTATATCGCAGTTAAAAGGGTTTTCAAAAAGATCAGTAAATTGCTGTATATTTTCAAAATCTACAAATCTGTCCTGAAAGTTATAAAAAATTGTTTCAAGTACTGCTGCATATTCAAATGTTGTGCCATTGTCCTTTTTGACATATGTATATTAGAGAAGTTTTTGGAAAACTAGAAAAGTCACCAGCTTGAACTTCAGAGATGAGTAAAAATAATTTTGTTTTAAAATTAAATAGAATTTTAGAGAGATCACACAAGTTTTTTTCTTTTCCTTGCAGTTTTAAATTAAACTCATTTAGAAAAGTTGTTGTGTCGGCTAAAAATGCTAAATATAAAATAAATTTGTTATCTTTTAAAGCCTGTATTGCCCAGTCTGCTATATTTTCTGTTTCTAAGAACTGCAGCACTTCTTTCCTCAAATTAAATAATCTATTTAGACAATCACCACGGCTAAGCCAGCGGACGTCAGTAAACATTTTTAGGTCATTGTATGCGCTGTTTTTGCTTTTTAAAAAACTAACAAATTTTCTGTGAGTAAGTGCATGATGCCCTCCTCTTATTTTATTAATTATAGACTCTGCAGTCTTCATACTGGCATGATTGGATAAAAATTTTGATGCAAGAGCGGCCTGGTGAATAATGCAGTGAAAGCTCAAAACTGATATTTGGTTTTTTTTTAGATGACCTATGACTATACAACATCATTTAATAACTAGCGACATCTATGGTTAAGTAGTCGCATCACTTAAACTATAGTTTTATTAACAGACTTTTTAACATCAACTGTTGCCGCCACTGTATTATTTATTTATTCTTTATTACACTTGTTCTGTACATAATTGATACGTGGTATGTGTGTATGTTCGAAACCATATTTTTTAAAACCTATGCATAATAACATACATACATACATTTCATCGCAACACATTCATATACATTTAAATTAATACATATGTATTTAATAACTGTAATGTCGTACGTTTGCAAAAGCTGCAGACAACTGAAATATTCTTACAAATCTTATCAATCTGAGCTGAACCATTCGCACGACAATACAAATTTTTTTAAAGCTTACTCTCAAATAAATGAATTGGAATTAAAACAAAGTTTGCTATTAAAAGTTGTATTTATTTGCTCAGAGTCATTAAAAGAAAATTTAACAAAAATCTTTAAAATTTTTTTTTTTAATAGAACACGTGCGTCGGTTCATAAAGAAAATAAATAAAGTAAAATTATGACGGAATATAACTGCAAAAAATGCTCCGCAGTGGACACCAATAGGATGGTTCAATGCGACAGGTGTGACAGCTGGTTTCATTTTGAGTGTGTCAACGTAAGCAGCGATGTAGCTAATATTAGCTGGATGTGTGAAAATTGTGGCCACCAACCTGCAGTCTCAATCAGCACACCAACTACCCACGATTCTATGGGTAGAACTGAGAAGCAACCTATAGACAATTCAGTTGGTACCACTGTAGCCACATCACCCACAACATCGGCCATACCTACTGCTGTTACTACCTCACAATATGCCAACTTTGCTACGTCGAGTCACAACCCAAATAACGTTGTGACGTGGTCAAGCACATTTCTGCAATGCAATTCTTCAAGCTTTGCAAATACTCAGGGTGCCCGGTCAAACCCGGCAGGTGAAACTCATCAGCGGCAAGCTAAAGAAACCTCATTGAATCAACGTGACCTACAGCTACGTAAGCTAGAAGAAGAGAGGGAACTTCAAAAAAAAATACTTGGAACGAAAGTACGCCATTCTAGCGCAAGCCGAGGGTAGCTTATGTAATGAAAGTGGTATTTCATTAAACTTTACATCAAATCAGCCCACGTCGTTGCAATTAGCAGCAAGGCAGGTGATACCAAGAGACCTACCAATCTTTGACGGCAATCCAGAAGATTGACCATTATTTTTAAGCAGTTTTAAAAATAGCACTGAAATTGCTGGATACTCAGACGCCGAAAATCTTATACGCCTACAATCCTGCCTACGTGGAAAGGCTAAAGATTTAGTGAGAAGTAAATTACTTTTACCCTCTATGGTGCCTGAGATCATACAAACCCTCGAAATGTGCTGCGGCAGGCCAGAATATATCCTTGAAAGTCTAATAGAAAAGGCTCGTAAATTTCCACCCCCGAAAGACAAACTGGAAAGTTTCATTGAGTATGCGCTCATGATCAGAAATCTATGTTCTACAATGGAAGCATGTGCTATGGATGCACATCTTAATAACCCCATGTTGGTGAAGGAACTTTGTAGAAAAACTTCCCAACACCCAAAAATTAAACTGGGCAATGCATCCAAAGGACAACAAAGTCCCAATTATTAAAGTTTTTAGTGAGTGGATGTATAATATTGCGACGGCCGCCAGCCAAGTGGTATCTCCAACTGTATTCAAACGTAACGTTTCTATGAACTTACACATCACGGGTATGGAACAGAGTCAAACACAACAAAAGTCAAACTGTGGTAGCGCAACTCACAAAATACAAAACTGTGAAGGGTTCAAGGATGCCACGTTAGATCAAAGGTGGGCAATCGTAAATGCTAAAAAACTTTGCCAAAAGTGCCTCAATTTCCATCGCCGCAAATGTTTCTTCAGCAAACCTTGCGGTATCGACATTTGCCCAGCTAAACATCACCAGCTGATGCACAAACACAACAACACCGTTCAATCAGAAAATCAAGCCGCATCTAAAGAAACTGAAAATCTGATAAACGCTCACAACAATATTAAACAAGATATTAATTTACTTTTCAGATTTATTCCTATTCGGCTGTATGGCAAGTACAAAACTGTGGATGCATTCGCGTTTTTAGACGAGGGCTCGCCCGTGACGTTAATTGATCACGAACTTTACGAAGAGCTAAGCCTAGAAGGAACTGAAGAATCTTTGACTCTTAAATGGACAGGTAAAACTACCCGCGACGAAGAAGGATCAATGCGCTTTTCAATGTGGGTATCAGACGTCGAAAGTAAAAAGCAATTTATGCTAAACGACGTGCACACTATCAAAAACCTGGATCTACCTACCCAGTCATTGAATATTAACCAAGTAGTGAAAAGATACCCCTACTTAAAAGGTTTGCCGTTGAAATCATACGAAAGCGTGAAACCAAAGATCTTGATCGGCGTGAACAACTGGAGACTTGCTGTCCCACTCAAAATTCGCGAAGGTAACATAAATCAACCGATCGCATCTAAAACACGTTTGGGCTGGTCTTTACAAGGTTGTACCTCAAAAAAGTTGATGCCGTCCTTTGTAAATGTACATACGTGTGAGTGCGAAAAACAATATCAAGTGCTCCACGAACAAATGAAAAACTATTTTGCGATTGAGGCGTCCCCCGAAAAAAGTATATTGTCACCAGAAAACCAAAAAGCCCTTGAGATAATGGAAGATACATGCATCAAAAAGGAGGGACAGTACGAGATAGGCCTACTATGGAAAAGTAACAACCCTCAACTGCCGGACAGTTATAACTCCGCCATGCATGGATTGAATTGCTTGCAAAAGAAATTTAAAAAAGATAATCTGTTACGAACCACCATGCAAGATGAAATCGACAAGCTAGTCAACAAAGGCTACGCAAAAAAGCTGTCTCACCAAGAACTACAGGAATGTACTCAACCAGTCTGGTATTTGCCTATATTTATTGCACGAAACCAAAATAAACCTGAGAAAGTACGTTTAGTTTGGGACGCTGCCTCCAAGGCTAATGGTTCATCGCTTAACGACTTTCTTATGACAGGACCAGACATGCTTAGACCTCTCTTTGATATTTTAATAGACTTCCGTGCAGGAGAAGTAGCAATTTGTGGGGACATTTCGGAAATGTTCCACCGCATAAATGTTCGTGCAGAAGATATGCAGGTTCAGCGATTTTTATGGTACGACGATTTTAATAATGAACGAATTCCAAGCGTATATGTCATGCGAGCACTTACATTTGGTATATCATGTGCGCCCTGCATAGCACACTTCATTCGCAACAAAAATGCAGATACATTCGGTTCAATATACCCGAGTGCAGTAGATGCAATTAAATTTCATCACTACGTAGACGACTTCATTGTTAGTGTGGACACGTAAGAAGAAGCGCTTAAACTTGCTACAAACGTCGAAACTATACACGCAGCAGCAGGTTTCTCCATGCATAACTGGACAACAAACTGCACGAAATTACAACAGAAGTTTCCCCGCAATAATAACAAAGATCAGAATTCACACCATCTGGGCTCTGTAGAAAAAATATTGGGGATGTGTTGGGACCCCAAAAACGATATCTTTAAGTACATTTGTAAATTTTCTAGACTCAGTAGATATATATTCCAGAATGAAATAAAGCCAACCAAAAGAGAAGTTTTACAGGTATTAATGGCCATATTCGACCCGTTGGGACTCCTGCCAATTCACACAATAAGTCTTAAAATACTCAGCAATACATCTGGCGCTCTCAAATCAAATGGGACGACGAGCTGACAGCTGATTTATATTGCAAATGGCATCAATGGACCGTAACTTTATCAGACATATCAGAGGTCGCAATTCCACGATACTATTCAACCCTCTTTCCAACAGCTACCAACATCGAGCTACACACATTTGTTGATGCCGGAGAATTTGCATATGCAGCTGCATGCTACCTTCGAGTCTTAAATAATTCTGACGTCGACGTCTCGATTATTGCTGCTAAATGCAAGGTGGCACCCCTAAAACCTATTTCCATACCAAGGATGGAACTTCAAGCAGCGGTGATCGGCGTAAGGTTAGCCTCAAAAATTCTCAACAGCAGGCGCATTATGTTTAGCAGATGCTTTTGGTGGACAGACTCAAAAACAGTTTTGAACTGGTTATCAATGGACCCTCGCAACTTTAAACCCTTTGTAATGCATCGTGTTGGTGAGATCCTGGAAGCTACAAACCTCTCGCAATGGAATTGGGTTCCATCAAAGTCAAATCCAGCCGACGCTGCTACAAAAATCTCAAAAGTAAACACTGATCAATGGTTTAACGGACCTCAATTCCTAAGAGGCGATAAAGAAAATTGGCCTGTTTTTTCGAGTTCCCAGCACCTAAGCCAAGAGAACGAGCCAACTATAACCGAGGGGTGCGAGCTGCGCCATAGCGTTTTTCATGTCCGCGAAAAGCAATATCTCGAACCAAACATCAAATATTTCTCAAGCTGGAGAGGTCTCTATAGATCCCTTGCAACGTGTACTATACTATATATTAATCGGGTCAAATGTATAACAAAGAAGAAGGACCCACCAACAGAGATTAATTTCGATATGATTCAACAATCCAAAAACGTTTTGTATAAAGTGGCACAACGTGTAGAATACGCTGAAGATATCGCTGACATTTGTATAAATAAAAATGTGAGTAAAAATAGCAAATTAAAACAACTTAATCCATTTTTAGACGAATATGGTGTTCTGAGAGGTGATGGGAGAGTACCATCCTTAAGTTGCAATCGGCCGATCATATTGCCTCATAATCACTATCTAACGTCCTTAATTGTTCGTTATTACCACGAACTCTATCACCACTGCGTTCACGAAACTATAATCAATAACTTAAGAAGCAAATATTACATCCCTCGTTTGCGTGTACTTTATAAAGTGGTACGTAGACAATGTCAACGTTGCAAAAATACGTCGAGTTCACCCGTGATACCCCAGATGTAGAGTTTTTTTTTCCCGGAGTTTTTCGATTCCCGGGAAAGCGGGAAAAATTTTTAAATTTCCCGGGATCCCGGGATCCCGCTCCATACAAATAATACAAAGTAAACTTGGTTTTATTAATGAAAAAAACTTTTATAAACAAACGTGAGGGAACTTGTCTACAAAGTAAGTAAAATAAATGCTAAAATACTACAAAAATAATTGAAGATTGAAAGCGGAACTTGAATTATTATTACCTTTGGCTATTATAAGTAAATTCCGTATTATGATGATCTAGTACAAGATAAAATAAACATAACAATTGAGGTACTCAAGATATGAGATCAAAAAGTAAATTCATAAAATATATAAAATATTTTAATAAATATATTAACATTTTTTAACGGCGTAGGAAATTACTTTCTGACACACTCAAAGCGTTTAGTGAGTCGCCAAAGAGTATATTTCTGATTTTGTTTACTGATTACCATGTTTCCGAAAAATTTCGTTTACTTTTTTACCGAGGTTGGACAAATAATTAAAAGTGCACCGTTGTTGCATGCTTCGGATGTCAAGGTTGATGCAAAAAATAGTATCATCCGGACTACTTCTTACAAACTATTTCTTTTCATTAGGTCCATCTGTAATCTTTAGGACAATGTATTTTTCAATTTGTATGTTTTAGTAACTTACACGAGTTTCATTATTTTTTTATTTCGGTTTCCCCGCACTTCCCGGATATATTACCAAGCTCGATTTTTTTTTTTTTTTTTTGTAGATACGACTATGTTGCAATAACGGAGCGATATGTTTATGTATATCCTATTTTTAAGACTTGTCCATGGACAATGAGAATTTACTGCCTGCATCTTATTTTGAATTTATGTTCTTTATCAATTCATCACTTCACTTAATTTATTAATTATCAACTGTTGCACTGCCCATTCTGCTTTTAATAGATTTATTGCCGCAGGAGACATTAATTTACGTTTGTACACATTTCTTATAATTGATCTAATCGACAACCCATCCACAGATGCTAATTTTTAGAGAAAAGGAAACTAAATTTCAGAGTAAAAATAGCTGTTTTCTGAAACTATGAAGAACTTTTTATTTCCCGGGATCCCGCAACAAAAATCCCGGGAAAACGGGAAATATAATATAATAAGTGAAAAAACCCTACCCAGATGGCAACTTGCTTGAAAGGCCATTTACATTCGTTGGTATCGACTTTTTTGGCCCATACTACGACACCGTGGGAAGACATAAGGAAAAGAGGTGGGGAGTAGTATTCACATGCTTAACGATTCGAGCCATACACGTGGAAGTGGCACATAGTTTAGATACTAGCTCCTGCATAATGTGCATTTCAAATTTCATAAGTCGCCGGGGAATGCCTAGAGAGATATTTACCGATAACGGTACCAATTTCAAAGCCACAGCAAAAGTGTTTAAAGAGGAGCAACAACGTTTAAATTTAGGCGATATGACCAAAAAATTCGATGAATTCAAGTGGATATTTAACCCGCCTGCTGCCCCCCACACATGGGAGGAGCCTGGGAACGAATGGTAAAGTCCATTAAAACAGTTCTAAACGCGGCATTTCCCAACTTCAAATTTAATGATGAAAGTTTTAAAAACGCATTATGCGAAGCTGAATCTATAATCAACTCACGTCCATTAACATTTGTTTCACTGGACACAAAAGACGACGATCCCTTAACACCAAACCACCTCCTTTTAGGTTCTTCCTCAGGCTACAAGCCTATTTGTTCAGAAAATAACTTACGTGATCGTTGGAGGCAAACACAAAAATTTGCAGATTTCTTTTGGCGACGATGGGTTAAAGAATATGCACCAAACTTGTTACGACGAGGAAAATGGTTCACTAAGCAAAACCCAGCTTCGGTTGGCGACGTAGTTGTTCTGGTCGATGAAAGTCTACCCCGAAACAATTGGCCGAAAGGTATAATCATAGAAACCATTAAAGCAAAAGACGGCCAAGTTCGAAGAGTAAAAGTTAAAACGTCAACCAATATCTTGGACAGACCCATTTCGAAAGTGGCTATCTTAGATGTCGGCATTTAATTATAAGGTAAACTCATCACTTCCCGACTCTTTTACGTGGGGGAGAATGTTGCCGCCACTGTATTATTTATTTATTCTTTATTACACTTGTTCTGTACATAATTGATACGTGGTATGTGTGCATGTTCGAAACCATATTTTTTAAAACCTATGCATAGTAACATACATACATTTCATCGCAACACATTCATATACATTTAAATTAATACATATGTATTTAATAACTGTAATGTCGTACGTTTGCAAAAGCTGCAGACAACTGAAATATTCTTACAAATCTTATCAAGCTGAGCTGAACCATTCGCACGACAATACAAATTTTTTTAAAGCTTACTCTCAAATAAATGAATTGGAATTAAAACAAAGTTTGCTATTAAAAGTTGTATTTATTTGCTCAGAGTCATTAAAAGAAAATTTAACATCAACTTTTTCTAGAGTACTCTGCACATTGGGATTGAAGTATGTATAATGATAACAAATTTTAATAACAATGTAAACTAATTAAATTACTACAAGATAACTAGTAAATACAATTTAACCAATAAATACAACTAATTCTTAACTAATAATAAGAACTAAGTCTAAACTAAAGTTACTTTCGTAACAATATTAATAGAATACACAGAACTGTAAAAAGTGACGTGTGAAAAAGCGAGGGCAGCTTTCGAAGAAAGAGACAGAAAGCTTTTTTTGGTAGTGAAGTGGCAAGGTGTAAAAACAGGCCGCACCAATCAACACAAATGGCGTGATCAAAACAAAAATAACAAAACACAAACCACGTTAAACAAATGCATTAGTTCAACAAACGTTGTTTTTCGTGCAAAAAAATTTATTTAGTAATAATGTTTTGTGTTATAATGTTATTTACTTACTTAAATATTATTTACTCGTGTTGTGGTGAACTTAAAAGTTAATTTTTAGAACAGTTTTGTAAATAAATCTAAACTAAATAAATTTGTGTTCATTGTATTGCGGACTAGAATATGATGAAAGGAGAAATGCAAAAGGGCAGCTTTCTTTGAAAGAGACAAAAAAAAAAAAACGCAAAATCTTCCGTCTCGTGACAGTTCTGTGTATTCAACACAAATTGTGTGATGAAAACAAAAAAATGCAAAAAGGGCAGCTTTCGAAGAAAAAGACAGAAAAAACACAATATTTTCTGTCTCGTGACGCCTCTGTGTGCTCTGTGCTAACGCATCCGACGAACTTCACCACGTCCCAATTTTAAGCATTCAGACAAACTTTAGAGTAATAATACAACACAAATATTTAAATTTTCAATGTGATTTATTTGAATGGAATCAGTAGAGAGCGATTTGATGAACAATGTTTTTCGATTTTTTTTCCGGCGCAAAAACAAATAACGAAGACGGTTTCCCAACACGCGAACATGCAACGTACAGCTGACCGTGCGGAAAACAGTGAAATTCGAGATTAATCCCACAGACTTCTAGTGATTGGCTTTGCGGAACTGAATCCGCTTGAATTGGAATGGAAGGTCAGTTGGAATAATGGGAATTCGTGGGACAAGGACTTCCTCTCCTTTGAATTTGCTCTTGATGATTGTCGCCTGAATCACATTGTTCATTAGCTTTTTGACGGACAACCGCGTACCGTTGCACATTATTGGACGATTGAGATTCCGCAACATGATTATGATCAATACCACCTTCAGCTGTAAACTATGCGGCGGAGTTCCTGGTACATCAAGCGACTTCAAAAATTCCGACGGGTAGCTGGTCGGTTCATTTTCGTCGGTCACGCAGTCAACAGATTTGTACGTATGCAGTTGTCCTGCGATTTGACTTTGAATAATTAAGTTTAAGCTATCGACGTACTTATTCTTCGCTGCTAGCATTGCCCGTTCACAAATCCAATCGAGATTTTTGTAATTTTGTGCAATACCAGGCAACACTTTGCTGATGAGTTCCTCCTTGGACGATGTGAATTCACAAAAATTTTCAGGGAACGATATCAATCCATTCGAAACATAAACAGGAATTTGGCCGTTTCCAAGCTCCAGCAGTTCCCGAGAATTTAGCAGCCGATGGGTCGTTCTGCAACGCGACTCTCATGTTTGTGGTCAATTGCAACTTCTGGACATGCCTCCACAAAGACGACGATTACAGGCACGCGTTAAGTTTATCCGCAGCAGAAGATTTGGGGATGACAGGAAGTTTTTGACGAAAATCTCCGGAGAGCAATATCAAAGCCCCACCAAATCGTCTTAAGTATTAAAAATTCTATATTTTTTGGTTTTGTATAATTGTATACTTAATTATTTTTTTATTTTTTAATAGAGTAATTAATCCGTGTTGATAAAAAAAAACGATTTTTTATATGACGATTTTTTGACGGGTTTTTTTCAGAACTAATGACGATTATGACGATTTTTTTTCATATTTTGACGATAATTCGAAAAAAACATCTAACATCACTGATTACCAGAAACAAAACAAATTCAATTTAGCAATTTTTTTTTTTTTTATTTTAATTCATTAAAAAAATAAGACCTCCTTCTTGGCATAACTCAGAATGTACTAATAAAGTGACCTCACAAGCGCAGCTGTTTGCAGTGATTTTCTTCATGTGTGACGTTTGGTGTAATTTTTTTTGCTTATTTACTTTTTAGTAAATTATAAATCTTTTTCTTCAACCTTTTTTAATAAATTTTATACTTTACTAAATTATTTAAGCTTAAGGTCACTTTTTTAAAAAATTATTTAAAACGTTTTTATTCGATATTTCGATTTCCGTTAGAAATCTTCTTCAGGAAATTTTTTTTTTTAAATATGGAATAAAATATGGAAAAATAAATTTTAAAATTTCAAAAAACAAAATTATCATATCATAATAAATTTAAAATTCCATTCCATAAACTTTAAACAAAAAGACAAACAAAAAAGGAAAACAAAATTTTAAATTTATTCAAAGCCTAAAACCTATTTTAATGTCCCTTTCCGTCAATAATAAGCTATGCCATCTGAAATTTATTTTATAAACAATCAAGGACAAATACCTATTTATAATTATCCCTTACATCAACCTATTTATTTTTATTCAATAAATGTCTATAAATTTGAGCTAAGCCCTCAGTATCTTTTTTAAAATTAATCCTTTTCTCAAATGGAACATTATTTATCTGCAACATTTCTAACATATACCTACGTTTTTTAAAACTTTCCGTATTCAAAATTGATGTGTTTTCAAAATCAGGATAATGATTAAAATCCCTACAATGAGTTGATAACGCCGTTCCATGGGCTGAATTATAATTCCTATATTTTTGGTCATGTTTATGTCCAGCTAATCTAATTTTCAGTTTTGTCCCAGTTGTTCCTACATCCTATCGAATAAAAACATTTTAATTAATTTTTTAAAAAAGTTACCTTAAGCTTAAATAATTTAATAAAATTTAATAAAAAAGGTCGAAGAAAAAGGATTATAATTTACTAAAGAAAGAAAAGAGCACCATGAATTATCAAGATTTCAAGGGATATGAGGGTAATAAAAAATGGATTAACAGGTTCAAAAGAGTAAGGAAAATTATAATTAAATGTAAGGCAACAATTACATTTTTGATAAGATGCCGAAATGAGGGGATTATGCCAAAATTTATCAAAGATTCCACTAAGAATATTTTCAAGATCTTCCATGGACAGTCAAATGCTTTAATAACTTATCAAGTCGGAAAATATGTTCAAGGCATACAAAACAGGATTCTTAATTCATCAATCAAGCAAAAACATTACCAATTAAGGGACAATCAAGATGAATTATAATATTTAAAATATGTTATAAGCAGGTTTTTGAATAGTGTTGAGATGGAGAATTTTTTTAAATATGATGACAAATTAGCAGATAAATTAATGAAGAAAGAAAAACATGTACATAACAAAAAGTTTGATTGCCTTATTAACTTGCAGAGAAAAGAATTAGGAATAAGATTTAATAGGAAATGGTTTGTTAATAAAATATATAGGGATATACCAGAGGATGTACAATGGATTTTATCTCTAGGACAAAATAACGCACTTCCAGTAGATAAAGGGGATTTTCCATTGATAAAAGTTATATGTGATGGTGAAGATTTTATTGAAACTGTAGAAAATAAAGAACAACAGGAAATTGAAAGGTCAAATTTTGCAACGGTAATAGATAATCATTTAAATAAAATGACATTAGATTGTAGGGATAGATTTACAATAAATAAGGTGAAATTGAGTGAAAAATTTCTTAGAAGTAATAGGGAAATAATGATTTTAAGAGCGGACAAGGGTAACATAACGGTAGCTATTAATAAAAGGGATTATATGTCTAGAATTGAAAATATTTTAAGTGATGATACTACTTTTCAAACATTAGAAAAAGATCCAACAAGCAGATTTGAGAAAATTAACAATATATTTATTGAAGAACTTTTAAAATTAAATGTGATAACATTAGTGGAAAAACACAAACTAAAAACTTTCATATCTGTAGCACCAATATTATATGGTTTACCAAAAATTCATAAGGACAATTTTCCTTAAAGACCTATTTGTTCATCCATAAATTCACCCTCACATAATCTTTGTAAATATATTACGAATTTACTTAAGAAGATAACGGAGAATTCTAAGTATAATGTTAGTAATTCTATACAATTTAAACAAAAGTTGGAAAATTTAACAATTCAGGATAATGAAAAATTAATATCACTTGATGTTGTTTCATTATTTCCTAGTATTCCAGCGGACTTGGCAATTAGAATTATTGAGGAAAATTGGGATAAAATTTCAGGGTTAACAAATATTAATAAGGATTTATTTTTGAGAATTATAAAGTTCTGTATAGTAGATAATAGATATTTTCAATTTGATAAGAATATATATGCACAAAAAAAGGGGCTACCTATGGGTTCTTCAGCATCTCCAATAGTTGCTGATATTGTTATGGAGAAATTATTAGATACATGTTTAGGAAAATTGACAATTAAACCAAAGATAATAACGAAATATGTAGATGACTTGTTTGTTATAGTTAATGAGAATGTGATAGATAATCTTTTATCAACGTTTAATTCTCTTGATCAGAATATTAAGTTCACTATTGAAAGGGAATTGAATTTTTCAATTCCATATTTGGACACATTGGTGATTAGGAAAGGAAGTAAATTATTGGTAGATTAGTATCAAAAACCAAACTCATCAGGTAGAATTTTAAATTATTATTCTAAACACCCGAAGAGAATTATCAATAACACAGCTAGGAATCTAATAGACAGGATATTAACAATTAGTGACAATAGATTTCATAGGAAAAATAAGGAAATTATTGGGAATATTTTGAAGAATAATAGTTTTCCCAACAAATTGATTTGCAAATTAATAAGACAATACAATATAGATAGATCTCGTAATATTGATGAGATTTCGGCACCACGTATTTATCAGTCATTAACTTATGTACCTGGGTTTTCAGAAAGATTAGAAAACTCGAATATATATGATAAAGGGAAATACAGAATTGCACATAAGGTGATTGATTAATAATGTAGGGAGATTATTCACAAAAACTAAGCATAGATTACTAACGTCAGATAGGTCGAATTTAGTTTATAAGATTCATTGTGGTGGTAATGATAATGAACAATGTAGGAACAACTGGGACAAAACTGAAAATTAGATTAGCTGGACATAAACATGACCAAAAATATAGGAATTATAATTCAGCCCATGGAACGGCGTTATCAACTCATTGTAGGGATTTTAATCATTATCCTGATTTTGAAAACACATCAATTTTGAATACGGAAAGTTTTAAGAAACGTAGGTATATGTTAGAAATGTTGCAGATAAATAATGTTCCATTTGAGAAAAGGATTAATTTTAAAAAAGATACTGAGGGCTTAGCTCAAATTTATAGACATTTATTGAATAAAAATAAATAGGTTGATGTAAGGGATAATTATAAATAGGTATTTGTCCTTGATTGTTTATAAAATAAATTTCAGATGGCATAGCTTATTATTGACGGAAAGGGACATTAAAATAGGTTTTAGGCTTTGAATAAATTTAAAATATTGTTTTCCTTTTTTGTTTGTTTGTCTTTTTGTTTAAAGTTTGTAGAATGGAATTTTAAATTTATTATGATAATTTTGTGTTTTGAAATTTATTTTTCCATATTTTATTTTTCCATTTATTGTCAAATTTTATTTTATTTAAAAAAAAAATTTCCTGAAGAAGATTTCCAACGGAAATCGAAATATCGAATAAAAACATTTTAATTAATTTTTTAAAAAAGTGACCTTAAGCTTAAATAATTTAATAAAGTATAAAATTTATTTACTTTTTTTAATAAGGCATTTTGACATTTACCGTTCTAGCAACAAAATACCTCTTGTTTTTTCTATTGTTTCATTGTTGTAGTACTGAGGTCACTTTGTTCATACATTTTGGCATAACTTGTTTAAAAAAAATATTCCATTTAAAATTATTTCTCAGCCTTCATGGCTATTGGTGGAATAGGTTCCACAATACCCGCCTTCAGTTATTCCACATTAGCCGATTGTCAAATTTTTTTAAAACAAATCTTATTAGTACATACAAAACTTATTAAATTTCCATGCTGTCTTATTAAAAGTATTGTTTAGTTAACAATTTGTAAACATTGTTAAAAAAAACACTAATAAAATATCAGTGTTTGGAGCAAAATTTACTTACAGACCGACAAAAAAATTACAGTGCGACCATTTGCATTGCCAAATCCGTAATGTTAATATTTTAAAGTTAACATACATGGAGCGTTCTAAATAACATTTAGGCCCTAATTATGTAAAACTCAACCCAACGCCAAAGAATTACATTGAAAGCAAGAACAAAGTCATAAATATTTTGTAATTTTGTTGTTGCTTTCTACAGAAATTCGTGTACCGTTTTAAAATTTTCAACGTCACAAGTTATGAGGAGTTTGAAATTTTAAAAGGCAATAAAAATTTATGTAGAAAGCAACAACAAATTACAAAATATTTACGACTTCTTGCTTTCAATGTAATTATTTGGCGTTGCGTTGAGTTTTACATAATTATTGCCTAAGTTTTTGAAATAAAGGGGAGTTCCGCAATGCCCACATATTCCACAATACCCGAAGTTACTCAATTAAATTTAAAAAGTACCAGTTTAATTAAAAAAGTATACGTTAGAGAACAAAAAAGTACTAAAATATCCCTCTCTTAAATTCTCATTAACTCAGGAACTTGCATGTATAATTTTATGTGTCTTAGTCCAGTATTAACGGAAATTCAAAAAGTAGCAGGTAAAGAACAAAAAGTACCTGTGGAAAAACAAAAAAGTTAATCTTATTGATTCTCATCCTCACCTTAGGACGTTTCATGTTCATAGATGGGCATTTTGCAGTACCAGTACTTTTTCAGTATTTTCTTTTTTTACTGATTACTGAAAAAAAAATCAGTATTCAGTAAATATATATATATAAAAAAAGATTATTCTTATAATTTGTCAACATTTTTAATAAAAATTTAATACTAATATTAATTATTTATTAAATTATTATAAATAATAAAAATTAAATATGTACATATTTATATATATTAAATATATACATATATATATATATATATATATTTACTGAATACTGATTTTTTTCCCCCCTGAATACTGATTTTTTTTCAGTAAGCAGTAAAAAAAGAAAATACTGAAAAAGTACTGGTACTAAAAAATGCCCATCTATGTTCATGTTTAATTTGATGTTTCTAGGTCAAATATTAACGATCATAAAAAGAACCAACCAAAGAACGAAAAAGTACAAAAAATATCCCTCTTACAGATTCTCAATCACTCAATCGCCCAATACCAACAGAAATTCAAAAAGTACCAATTCAAGAACAAAAAAGCCCTCTTACAAATTCTCATTCACTCCTTCTTATATATTGTTATCCATTCTGGATGTTGCATGTTGCATTTTATGTTTCTAGGTCCAATATCAACGATAGTTAAAACAAGTTAGAGTGCTATATTAGGCTGTGCCGAATCTTTGATACCCTCCACCGACACTTCGAATGTTGAATTATTATAATATTTGTAAAAACAGACATCTGCATTAAAATTTGTGGCGGTTTAGACCTATATAAAATTATTGATCGACAATCAGAATCAATTTTAAAAAGCTTGAGTAGAATATCAGTTTAAGCTGAACTTAAATGATTTTCAGGAGAACAAATTATATAAAAGCCATGGTAAGCTATGAACCAAGCGTTTGCAGCGAATTTCAGAAGGCTGCTAAAATGGAATCTAAGGTAAATTATGGACCGTGTATCACAAAATTGCATAACATTTCTTCTGGCCATATGAAGCTAAACTGGAAGAAAGTTTACCGCGTAATTAATTATTTTACCAGAGTGGGCTTTAAATGAGGCCTATGGTAAATTATGCACCGATCTTCACCAAATTTCACAGTGCCATTTCTAGTTCTATAAAACTGTGATGTACCAAATTAGCGTACTTAGCTGTTTTCCGGGAGTAAGGTTTATAAATTATGGACCGATCTTTACGAAATTACATAGTTTTACTTCTTGTCCTATAAAACTTTTATGTACCAAATTTTGTTATGATAGCGTTATTTTTTACGGTATTAGGCGTACTTAACTGTTTTCCGGAAGTAGGGTTTATATGAGGCCTAGGGTTAATTATGGACCGATCTTCACGAAATTACATAGTTTTACTTCTTGTTCTATAAAACTTTGATGTACCAAATTTTGTTATGAAAGCATTATTTTTTACGGTTTCATGCGTACTAAACTGTTTTCCGGAAATAAGGTTTATATGGGGCCTACGGTAAATTATGGACCGATCTTCACAGTATAATTTCTAGTCCTATAAAACTGTGACGAGCCAAATTTTGTTATGATAACATTATTAATTATGGTCTTAGGCGTACTTAGCAGCTTTCCGGGAGTAGGGTTTATATGGGGCCTATGGTAAATTGAGGAGTATAGATTCAAAGACTGCAAAGTCCACATTTACAGTTTTCATAATAAATTGTAAAAACCTCTAGCTCAAAGTATATTCATATTTATGTATTGTATATCTGCCATAGCTGTTCATTGTAAATAATTTTCTTTTAAATATTGGCTCAAAATGAATTATTTACAATTTGTAACTGTTTTTCAAAAATTAAAATATGTTAAATTTATTTAATACTTCTTTAAATTTAATATAAATCAGTTTTAAATATTTTAATTATTAGTATTGTGGTTATTTTATTGAACTATTTATGGTTTTTAATCCAAATTTTTAATATTTTTAATTAGGCTTAAGTTCATTAAATTTAATTTTCATTAAATTATTTTTATGAAGAAATGAATTTTACAACATGAAAATCAATTAAAATTTACTGATAATTTTTCATTCTTGACTCAATCTGGGCTCGAACCCAGGTGTTTACGGACAGGTTACCCTGACATGTTTCGATTGCAACCACTCAATCTCCTCAGAGGGCTTGCCGTTTAACACTCGCAGCCATCGACGACTGCTGACGTCATTAGTCAAACATCAATCCTTAAACCAAATTGTATTTAACCTTTGGTAGATCGAAATTTGCTTTGAATGATTATCTATTTTAATTTACTTTAACATGTTGTTCCTTTACTTCTGTTTTTTCGTACTTTTGTCAAGGATTCTTCTTGAAGTTCAAAGTACATATTTTTTGTTTTTTAATTTTTTTGTCTTTCTTTTTCTTGTTGACCTTTTCAGCACAACTTGAAGGACAAATGCAAACATAGAGCTCGTGCCTTAGCTTTAACAATTATTAGTATTGTGGTTATTTTATTGAACTATTTATGGTTTTTAATCCAAATTTTTAATATTTTTAATTAGGCTTAAAGTAAAGGAATAACATGTTAAAATAAATTAAAATAGATAATCATTCAAAGCAAATTTCGATCTACCAAAGGTTAAATACAATTTGGTTTAAGGATTGATGTTTGACTAATGACGTCAGCAGTCGTCGATGGCTGCGAGTGTTAAACGGCAAGCCCTCTGAGGAGATTGAGTGGTTGCAATCGAAACATGTCAGGGTAACCTGTCCGTAAACACCTGGGTTCGAGCCCAGATTAAGTCAAGAATGAAAAATTATCAGTAAATTTTAATTGATTTTCATGTTGTAAAATTCCTTTCTTCATAAAAATAATTTAATGAAAATTAAATTTAATGAACTTAAGCCTAATTAAAAATATTATAAATATTTTACGATAATGTCTTTCAAATATTATTTCTTCTCTTGGAAGTTAAATTCACTATTATTTGAATTAATATTATTCAGATTAATATTTTAAAAATATATTCAAGTCAATAGAAAAGCACACAAATTTGTTTGAAAAAACTTTAATTTAGAAGAAACAAATAAAATAAATTTGTATAAAACTTATTGAATAAAAAAATCTCAGACTTCGTATGAAAAAATTTTATAATTTAAAAAAAAGGCCTAAATATTTTAATTCAACAAAAATTTTTTGAATTACTCATAATCTGTTCTTCGATATTAGAATTATTATGTTTTTTTTTTATTCCAAAATTGAAAAAAAATTTATATAATAAGTAAGAGTGGTATTTAAATTGATTTCAAGCACATAACTGTACGTTTCTATTTGAAAAACAATGTCAAGGAAGTTTTATTTCAAAGTCCATGGTCTTACAACCATTCGCTTCGAGCAATTCAACCTCAAAACACCCTCACAAATTGCACTTTACCAAAATTCAAGGAATATAACATTGCTTTTAGTTTCTGGGCAGTTAGTTTTCCGCCGAATTTATGTCTAAATGCCATGCAAAATAACGTTGTGGTAGTTAAGTAACCAGTAACTGTATAATATCGTTAATTTTTTAAATTTCCACATACGATATCGTCTTACTTTTAATGCTTGTATTTTAAAATGGAGCTGAACTTATTTTATTGCAGTATTTTATTACATTGTCTTCCTCATTTTTAAAGAAAAAATTTAAAAAAAAATTAATAGAAATTTTTGTATTTAAAATTTGTTTGTTTGAATATTTTTATTTTCTACCAATTTTGTTGAGTAAAAATTCTAAAGCTACAAATCAATTTTTTTTTTATTTGAATTAAATTGATTTGAATATATTCAGCTTAGAATATTTGAATATAAAAAGAATTATAGAAAATTTTTGAGAATCCAACTTATTTAATATTAAAAAGTTCGAATAATTTTTTTTAAGTACATTTTAATTAAAAATATCTAAATATATCAGAATTTTATTCGATTTTATAAAAATTAATACCACAAATATTTTAACGAAAAATCTTAAACTAAAATTGTTTTTATTTTATTTTATAAAATAGAAATTAATATTAAAAAAAAGTATTTTAATTTTGTATTTAATTCATATCTTACAGCTATGATATCTGCTATTCAGTAAATAAGAATATGATGGAGATATGACGCCAGTTTCAACCAAATCGATATAGCGGTTTGCTGGCAATTATAATAATAAAATTGGACATTGCTGTGTTTGATCTAATCAAATGGAAATTGCTGCTTTTTTAGCATGTAAAAAAATTAGTAGTTATAAAATTCTCAAACTTAACAAAGGCTTAGTTTTTTCTTGATTGATTTGGAGGGACTTCATAACAACTTAGCTGCATAATTACGACTAAAGACAAAGTTATAAAATGAACAATAAAACAAACTGCTTCATATAAAAAAAAATTTGTTATATTTTTAATTTCTTTTTAGTATAGCCTGCATTTTCGAAAATAGTTGTGAGAAAAAGAGCTTAACAAACTGTGATCATTTCTTAATTTTTGAACATACTTTTTTATGGGATAAAATTGCTTCTGGTAATGTAATATTCACTAATTGGAAGCATTCAATAAATACAACTAAGAGGTATTATTAGTTACGTTTGTGAAAAAAGTGGACTTTGCAGTCTTTGAATCTAAACCCCTCAATTACGGATCGATCTTCACGAAATTTTACAACGTGATTTGCAGTTAAATAAGACGAATTCTTGCAAAATCTTATGTCATTCTGTGCATTATTCCACCATTTATGTTAGTTTTTGTTTTGTTTGTTTTGTTCGACATTTTGATTCATAGCCAGTGTGACCCTTTTAGCATTTTCACTGCTAAATTTAGCATTATTTATTTTGATTTAGCAGCGAATTTTTCAAATAGCATTTAGCATTATTTTCAGCATTTTTGTAAAATTTTTTTTAGCATTTTTTTAATCTTAAAAACTTTATATATTGCTATTTCACAATATTACTTATCAGTTCTTTCAATCTCTATAATTGTATTTTGACATTTATTCCACTCAATTTACATGATGAATTTTATGAAGTCCAATTTTGGACGTAATTTTTTTGTTTGGCAGCAAGCGGTGTAGAGAAGAAAGAGGGGTAGAAAAATAGACATGATTTCTGTTTTCTCTTCCTCTTTCTTCTCTACACCGCTTGCTACCAAACAAAAAATGACGTCTAAAATTGGACGTCATAAAATTCATCATGTAAATTGAGTGTTCGTTTATAGAAATGTATAATAATAGCAACCCTGTAAACACCAAAAAAAAAAAAAAAAAATTAAAGAAGAAGTGGTAGATTTTACTACAGAAGAAATAACGGTTTTGGAACAGCAATGGCAAAAGCTGAATGCATACGAATTGATGAACCAAAGTTCAACTATTGAATTCTGGATAGGTGTTTAGAATATGATGGTATTTTGTCCAACACTTTGGAAATTAAGGAAAACTATTCATATAATGGTTGGTTTAATGTGTAATTAAATTTACTGAAAATGCTGTTGAATAGCCTTTTATGTTTTCAATGTTAATTTTTGTTTTTACTTGTATTTTGTATTTAATAATATATATCTGTGGCAATAAATAATAATGCTTTTAAATTTTATTACATATTCTTATTATCTTCCTCACGTTGCTTAATTTCAAGTATTAAATGTCATTATTAATAAAACTATTTGAATTTATAGGGTGAATGCACCAATAGTCGGCACTTTAACTTTTTTCTGATATTTAAACTGGTACTCTCATGAGTGTGAACATGATATTGGGATGCCAACGAATTATTATTGTTCAGTAGTTAGTATAGTTTTAGACTCAATTTACTGAGTCTAAGCATATTTGTATTAAATTTGAGTAATTTACATTTTTTCTAAAATACACGATTTGCGCCTGTAGTCGGCACACCTTTCCCTAAATGCGGCACTTTATGACCCTATGGTCGGCATTGAATTTTTTATGAAGAAAATTACAAAATCGTTAAAAAATTGAAGATATATTGTATTTAATACCAATTATTATTTAACAATTTTCCATAATATTTGTTAAAAAAGCTATGCCGAATCCTAAATACCCATCACCAAGTTAATGTTGTTGCTTTCTTTCTTATATACATATGTATAAATATTCTTTTTTGTATATTCAGAGCTTTTGGAAGCCCACTGATGGGCTAGAAAGCTGAAAATCCGCATGCATATAGTAAAATACCTAGGCAAAATCTTAACGTAGCCATATTTTGGCCTGTGGGCAGAAAATTAAGAGGAAACGGTGTGGTAAAATTCGATTTTTTAACATTTTAGTTTTTATTAAAGCCCCCAAAGAACATAGGAAGCTGAAAATTGCCAAGCATATAATCCTTACAAAGGAGCATAGTCTGAAGTAGTTGGATCTAAAATTTTTGGACTGTGGGCAGAGAATTGAAAGAAAAAGGTGTGTTGCAAAATTATGCTATATTACATATCAGCAAATTTTTAAGCCCCCTAAAGACCAAAAAATCTAAGAATTGCCAAGAATTTGGTACTGACTTTGGAGCTTACCTTAAAGTAGTTTCTCTTCCTGCTTGGCAGGGACAGGCTTAACAGCTAGTTTTTATATAATTTAGTGTTCTGTAAGTGTAATCTCCCTCAAACGGAAACTCCCTTAAAACGGACTCCGTTCCCTGATCCTGGCAATGTTCTAAAGGAAGGCAATAAGTTCTTTTGAGAGGCCATTTCCCTTGTACGGACACAATTAACGTCCCTTTCAGTGTACAATCATGAAAGATTCCACGGTATTTTTTATTTAAATTTAAAGCTATCTAACGTCTTTAATGTTGAGTCATAAAGGTCTTTTAGTATATCATCCAACATTTTTAAGCCATTTGAGAAAATAATGTTGTTAAAATCTTCAATTTGGACTTAAAAATTAATATTTTGATAAGATAAACTTACCCATAAGTACTTAGAAGCTTTTGAAAAACTATTTGATTGGTCTAAAATTTGTTTTTGAAGTAGGAAATTTTTTAAGTTCTTCTTAATCGATAACCACAGGAGTCGCAAGGAGGCAATTTATGACCTCTATTTTATTTAATATTTTCTTCAGATAGTCCAAACATCAACTGATACAGCTTTTTTAAGCAAACTGCTACCTATAAAGCATCTCGATAATTACATTACCATATATGTATTTCAATTAGAATATTGTTAAAACAATTCAAGATCAAGATCTATTAATAAATATATATATTTATATATAGAAAATCCGCTTTGCGTTGTGAATCAATCATTAAACAAAAAATACATCTTGATCGATGTTTAACATGGAAATGCTATATACAGACCTGTCAAAGAGATCAATTCCGATCGGAAGTGGAAGTAATTCTGGTTTCTCCAAAAAAGTAAATTAAATTTAAAGAAGCTAAAACAAATTCGATCGGAATGTGTGGCAGGCCTGATAGATGCAAAATTAACTGAAATGAAAATCAATTCATATAACCTGGCTCCTTAAGCGGAATTCTTTCCTTAGTCTAGATTGTAAACTCCCTCTTTACAACTCTATCTTAAACCCAATGTGGTCCAATGACATTTAGTTATCGGTTGCAAAGGCGCCAAAGTAAAATTTTTGTTGAAAATTTACAAAATTTTTGTACATTAAACTTACCAATAGGTTATAGTAAAGTCTTAAAAATAAAATTTGTATCTAAATTTTGATGTTTTTGCACCTTTTACTTATTTTTTAGCCATTTATAAACGATTTTTATATAATAAAAGCAGCTGCCGACTATAGGATCATTTATATCCTAAGTTCGGCATATATTTGGGCACTCAATATAAACTGTGCCGACTATTAGGTAAATTCATTTAAAACTCATTTATTTTTGTACTGTTGTCAAGGGAGGTGAGTAAAGAAACATTTTTGAGAATTTGAGCTTAATAAAAAAAAATTATGATTTTCCAGTAGTCGGCATCACTATGCCGACTACTGAAATTTGCAAAAAAATTTGTTCCTAATGCCGGCATCCATAAAAATAAGTTAAAATAATATTTTTTTTGCAGATTTATAGATTAAAGGCAATATTTGAACATATTTTCACCTATAAAAACTGTTTTGGTAAAAATATTATTTATATTAGTACGATTACCACTTGTTCTAGTTTGCCTTGGCACTAACAAATTATTTAAAAAACAGCCACTATGGAGCGTGTAGAAAGCTTGACACTAAATAACGACCAAAGTTGACTTAAGTTCTCATCCTAGCCAAATGCAAATATTACATAATGAGAAATGAGTGTATTTTGAGTTAAAGCTGAATTCGAAATATATATAAAATTTCCGTAATTCTTATTTATTTAAGATTTAATTCAAAAGTGCCGACTACTGGTGCATGCCGAACTTAGGGGCTTTCACGGGTGAATGCACCAATAGTCGGCACTTTAATTTTTTTCTGATATTTAAACTGGTACTCTCATGAGTGTGAACATGATATTGGGATGCCAACGAATTATTATTGCTCAGCAGTTAGTATAGTTTTAGACTCCATTTATTGAGTCTAAGCATATTTGTATTAAATTTGAGTAATTTACATTTTTTCTAAAATATGCGATTTGCGCCTGTAGTCGGCACATCTTTCCCTAAATGCGGCACTTTATGACCCTATTGTCGGCATTGAATTTTTTATGAAGAAAATTACAAAATCGTTAAAAATTGAAGATATAGGTATTGTATTTAATACCAATTATTATTTAACAATTTTCCATAATATTTATTAAAAAAGCTATGCCGAATCCTAAATACCCATCACAAAGTTAATGTTGTTGCTTTCTTTCTTATATATGTATATATATTATAATTATAATTATTAATTATAATTTCCCTATTTGTTTGTTGTTCTTTTTTGTATATTCAGAGCTATTTGAAGCCCACTGATGGGCTAGAAAGCTGAAAATCCGCATGCATATAGTAAAATACTTAGGCAAAATCTTAACGTAGCCATATTTTGGCCTGTGGGCAGAGAATTAAGAGGAAACGGTGCGGTAAAATTCGATTTTTTAACATTTTAGTTTTTATTAAAGCCCCCTAAAAACATAGGAAACTGAAAATGGCCAATATGTATGTATATATATTTTAAAAGATTGTACAGTTTCTATAGCAAAAGAGTAGGGATTTGTATATGCATTCAACAAAAAAATGTGGTAGATTTTCCAAAAAAGATTACTTCTAAATTAAATAATGCTAAAAAATGCTAAATATGTAGTGGAAAAATGCTAAAAAAAATGCTAACCGCTAAATGAAAAATTTGCAGCTAAATCAGACAAAAAATTCTAAATCTAGCTGCAAAAATGCCAAAATGGTCACGCTGCTGACCACGTTGTTTACAGAAGAACTCTCAATTATAAGACACCAGCAGCATGAGTCATGCTGCCATTTTTGCCTCTAAATTATCAAAGTGCCGATTTGCCGATTTTTGCTCCAAAAATGCCGATTTTTTAACTTAAGCTTCGTACAGGCGATGGTCAGATCTTACAATATTGTAAGCAGGCGTTGCCAACAGCAACATGCATTAATTTTCCACATCTGCAAATACAAATGAGCTTACAATGTTCACACAGTTGTAAGACATTTTAGCCAATTTTAATGCAATTTAAGCAACGCTGCTTACCAATATTGTAAGATCTGACCATCGTCTGTACGAAGCTTTACACGTAAAAGGCGATTCCTTTTTGTTTGTTTGATAATAGTACACCAACTTTAAGCGATACTGAAACAGTTGTAACATTGAAAAGATACAACTGTTATTAAGTCAGCGCTTCTACTAAAGAAAAAGGGGTTAGTTTTATTCAATATTAAATGCAGTGTTTGTAATGTGTGTTGGGTTAATATATTATTATATGAAAAATATTCCACTATGAAGAATTAAAGGCCAAAGGTAAAAAAGAAATAATTTTTAAGCCTAAAATAATTCAGTTAAAATTTCTTTTTCTATTAGGAAAATATAAAACACTTTATACTTGTGCTTGAAAATGGATAGATAAATACTTTCAAAAGAATAAAGGTAACATAAATTTATATTCACTATCAATGAATATAATTTAAGTAATAATTACTTTGATAATTAAATTGAGGACGAAGTTAGTACATAGCCAATTCTTGTGTAAGGAAAATTAAATAAATTTGCAAACTTTTTGGCAAGCAATTTCAGATTTATAACGTGAACATTTAATGGCAGCACTTGGTACAATTTAATGGCAGCATTTGGTACAATTTTACTATGAAAATTGTCCTTAATAAGCGTTTGTTAAATTTAATAACCGTTTGTGAATACGGGGGTAAATTATTATTTAAAAATTAATAATTTAAACTGTTTTGATATTAATATTAAAAAGGATTTAATAAAAATGTCAAACTCAAATATTTGTATATGGAATATACTTAATTATAAGAAAGTAAAAAAAAACTTTATATATAACTACAATTTGTTTGTAAAACGTTTATTTTGATTGGTTCTTTTGAAATTTCATAAGTTATAAACATTAGATAATATTGAATTGTTCTTATTTGCAAAGGTGTTATGATACTTGCTATTTTTTGTATTGGATTTTTTTAAGATTTACTGAATGAAACAACCAATGCGAGAAGGAACAAGAAATACAATTTGATCAACAAACCCTTTTTTTCTGATTGACATTTCTCATGTTTATTTTTTTCTTTGACTAAAACAAAAAATATGGTAAAAGCTTGGGCAGATGAAACGATTTTGTTTTTGATAAGTCAAATGAAGCAGGTGCCCTTCATATGGGATTTCAAATCATAAATATTCAATTAAAGAATATACCCCAATGTAATTCGTAATATTTTACATTATTTGCATTAAATTATATTGTTTTTTTTTTTGGCTTTCTTAAAACTAAAATTTTTTTGGCGAACTAATCATAGTTATATTGCCAGGGTATCACACAAATTTTAGGAGCCTCAACCGCAAAGTCCTCGTTCGACCTAAACCTTCGCATAGGTAGGCGAGAGCTTCCAGAATCCGCTCCAGAGTATATTGGTCTCCACCAGTAATCTTCTGAGTTTTTTCTTGGTACTCCACCAGTAAAACGTCTGAGTTATATTGGTTCTCCACCAGTCACATGAGTTATAAATGGTTCTCCACCAAACAAAACCTCAAATTGAGGTTAAAAACGATTGCATATAGTTAATGCAGATACCGCAAAAACTGTAACTCGGTACAGTTATACGACGCCGAAACACTAACCACTGCGGGGTGACACCGCAAAACGCAACAAAAGCAGACAAACAAAAACGACCTGTTTGCCCTTAAGAAATAATGACAAAAAGCGCGAGCTGCTTCTCCACTTAGAGCAGTTTTACGAGTGGGAATTTATATTGTTTATAAAAAAAAAAAATTGTTTGTGATTCCAAAATAAAATGTTAACAAAACAAACAATACTGCCCACGTTTTTTTCCCACAAAAACTCGTCAAAAAAGCTAAAAATCGCAAAAAATTTTTAAAAACCGCTACTTTCGATCAAAAACTAAAAAAATTGGCAACAGTGCTAACAATTATTCTGGAAATGTTAATTTTAAGTTAAAAATTTTTATATTTTTTTTGACAGTCTTAGATTATTTTTCGATAACACATGTATATTTGTTTAACATTTCAAGATTTTTTATGATATAATCATACTCTTTACACTTAGTCAGTTTTCCTATGCAAATATATTTGCACTGTTCTCCAATACAGAAAAAATACAAAAAAATGGCAAGTATCATAACAGCTTAAGTAAGAATAAGTTTTATTGTATTTAAAATAGGTACTTTTAATTTGCCGATATTTTGCCGATTTTTTTATATTACAGTGCCGATAATGCCGATTTTTTTTTAAATATGCCGATTTTTTGTCAAAATTATCTGGCACCCCTGAGCATGACCGATATGGCTTCGCAATTATTTTACTTTTAAAATTTGATGTACATATTTAACTAAATTATATTAACAAATAGAAAATGGGAATTGCTTACACAAAACAAGCAATTCATTTTTTATAGATAAGTAAAAATTAATTTTTGGTAGTAAAATTATATAAAATAACTGAATATTTAATTGTTTTTACTGAATATGGTGTTGAATTTTTGACAGTAATATTTTATAAAATAACTGCATATTTATTTGTTTTTACGGAATATGTAGTTAATTTTTTGACAATTAATTTATATAAGATAACTGAATATTTATTTGTTTTTACGGAATTAATTTGCTTGGAATTTTAAATGTTTATTTATTTAAAAATGACTGAACGGAATATTTCTTAAATAAACTACAGTCCGTTACTGTAATAATATTGTGAGTGTACTAAACGGATTTTACTGAATTTCAATCCCAAACTGCTTAGTTTTTCGAAAGTGAGCGTGTTTTCGAAAGTGAGCGTGTTTTCAACAGTCGGACAGACGAACAGACAGACGGACATGACTAAATCGACTTAGAATTACTCAAGGACCCAGAATATATATACTTTATGGGGTCTGAGATGAATAATAAAAAAGTTTCACACGGAATGACAAACTTAATATACCCTCTTCACAACTAATTGTGGTGGAGGGTATAAAAAGTACCAGTTGTTGAACTAAAAACCTGAAGAAAGAAATTAAATTTTCCGTATTTCACCTTGTTGGTACTTTTTCTTCCCCATTGAAGTATCAAAAATTTCAATATTGTGTTAAGAATTGCATTTCTTAAACTAATTTCTTAACTAATGAATACCAACTTTTTTTTTAACGAAATTTATATTTTGATAAGTCTGCTGTAAGTGCTATTTTAAGCACAAAAATCACCTAAAATAATGCTAAATTCACGTATTACATTAAGAAATCAGCAGTGTGGTAGGATTTGGTAAAAATTATTGCATTAATGATCATTGAAATCCATTTTTTATACCCTTCACCTCAGGTGGAAAAGGGTATATATAAGTTTGTCATTCCGTTTGTAATTTCTACAATAGTGATATAAGACCCTATAAAGTATATATATTCTGGGTCCTTATGAGGAGAGAACTTGATTTAACGATGTCCGTCCGTCTGTCCGTCTTACGATTGATATGTGTTTTCCGGAGACTCCAGACATGATAGCGGCTAGGTTGTTTTACATTTATGTCACATACAGTCCACCATTTCGTGCTATTGAAATTCAGCAAGATCGGTTCACAAATGGCTGAGATATGACCAAAAAACCACGACTACCTCTAATTTTTTCCAAAAATCCCTTGTGGTTGTTGTATTTTAATTACTTTTTGCTGCATATCTTTGGAACGGCAAAAGCCAAAGTTTCCAAATTAGGTACACACATTTAGGTTGCCAATACACACCATCGTACAAAATGTGTTCGGGATTGGAGAAGTGGGCGTGGTACCTCACGTACAAAAAAAAATTAAAAATTGTATAAAAACCTAAATTTTAGGGCTGCCATATGCTCTATGAATATGACTTATATACCAAAATATCGGAAATTTCTAGTAGAACATATACTCGGAAAAATCGGTTCAGATACAAAAAAGTTATGACCAAAATTAAATTTTTTTTTTAAATACCCACTTTCGGGAACCATAGATCACCCCGAGTCCAAGCTTTATAACTCAAGTAAATGGCAAATTTCTTCTTAAACACGTCGGTACATAAATCTGTCAAATCGGTTAAAAAATGGCTGAGTTATACCCGAAATACTGAATTTGCGGGTTGCGGGTTCGATTCCCGCCAGAGACTCTGGTTTCTTTCCTGCAGACAAGCGTCAAGCTTCGCGGGGATTAGCATAGGGAATTAAAAAAAAAATATATAAATGTTTATATATAAATATAACTTAAGTAAATGGTAAAATTCTTCCTTAACACGTCGGTATATACAACTATCAAATCGGTTAGACAATGGGTAATTTATGAGCAAAATACTCCAAAAATTGGCTAAAAAACATCAAAATTTTTATAAAAACCTAAATTTTAGGGCTGCCATACGTCCTATGGATATGACTTATATACCAAAATATCGGAAATTTTTATGAGTTATAACCGAAATACTGGGGTCTAATCACCGCATACGATATCGAGCAAAATTTATCGAAATTATTTATTTTGGTATCTTGAAACTCGATATCGAATGAAATGTATTGAATTTGAAATAATAGCATTCAACATTACATTTATCGAGTTTTCATTCGATACGCCAGTGTCTATCGTATGCAAAAAAATTCAATAGTTTATTACGATAGTATGGAATGCGGTGATTAGACCCCTGAATTCCAAAAAAATTACCCTTTTTATACCCTTCACCGAAGGTAAAAAATGTATATATAACTGTAATTTCTACAATATTGATCCTACACCCTATAAAGTATAAATATTCTGGGCCCTTATGAAAACCGAAGTTCAAAACCTTATTATTTTAAAAAATATTTACCAGTTTTATTTAGTTTTTGTCTAGTTGCTCTGTATTCTGCTCGCACAATGATGAAGGGTATATAAGATTCGGCACAGCCGAATATAGCACTCTTAATTGTTTTTTTTAAATACCCACTTTCGGGAACCATATTTCTTCCCGAGTCCAAGATTTATAACCCAACTAACTGGCAAAACTGGAAAAGGGTATATATAAGTTTGTCATTCCGTTTGTAATTTCTACAATATTGATCTAAGACCCTATAAAGTGTATATATTCAGGGTCCTTATGAGGAGAGAAATTGATTTAACCATGTGATTTAAAGAAATAATTTTTACAAATAGAAACTAGGAATTTTTGTGTTTTTTTGCTACTTAAAAACTCGCCAAAAAAGTTAAAAGAAAACAAACAAACAAACACACAAACATGGCAAAAACTATTTTGGTGAATATATTTCCCAACTTTGCTATTGCGGTGAACAAAAACATCAAAAGTAATTACAACTCAACTGTGTTGAATTTGGTAAACAGTAAACGTGCCACAATTAATTTTAATGATATTCGATTAACGTTCCTTCATGGTTCAGTTGTCTAGGGGGTGTGTTAAGTTAGAAACTGAGAGTTCCCTGGTTCGAATCTTGGTTTTTTAAAAAGAAAATTTTTTTTTAATATTTTTATTTTTTTATGTTCTAAAAACGATTTTAAAAAAATATTTACCAGTTTTCGCTTTTTAAATTTTATTTATAATGAAGTTTTAAGTATTGTAAATATGTATGTATATGTAAAAATTATTTAGTTTTTGTCTAGTTGCTCTGTATTCTGCTCGCACAATGGTGAAGGGTATATAAGATTCGGCACAGCCGAATATAGCACTCTTACTTGTTTTAATATAAAAATGAAATTAAGCAATTAGTTTTATATTCCATTAAAAAAAAAAAAAATTCATTTGAAAAATTTTTGGTTGGTGGACTGTTTCTGGGATGTTTCTCCCCTTAAACGTTCCACTTTCGAAATTGAACTGTGATATAACATTTATTTCTATGTTAATTATTTAAAAAGATAGATGAGGTGACAAAAAAGTACCATGATACAGGTTTTACCCTTATTACTCCCTAAAAAGGCCGAGTTTCAAAAAAGTACCAGACACATCTTCGCTTATTTTTCTAAAGAACAACAATAAGGATTAAATTTCTTTTGTATCTCTTTTAGTTTTGGAGATATAAGTTAACCGAGTTTACCCATTTTTAACCCCTAAACATTAGAATTTCCAAAAATCCCTTCTTAGTGGATCGATTTGGCGGAGAGACCAACTCCGGTTCAAATTTCAAGTTTTTAGCTTCAGGCGTGAAGGCTGTGAGATTATAAATCAGTCGTCAGTCAGTAACGTTACAATGTTATATATCGCTCCTTTATTGTAACATGCAACTGTGCGAACACATGTTAATCATTTATGTTAAACCATATTGAACTTAAGGAATATTATTGTTAAGTTTTATGAATCTATCATTTTTTTCATTTTATTTATTTTTTTGTCTATGGAAGATAATCTTACAGACATTTTAATATTCTTAGCTTTATTTTTGAGAACTCGGACATTGATTTTATTTGTGTTTCGGAAACCTGGTTTAATGATGTAAATGATCTTTCCATTTCTGCGTATGCTGGTTGCGTAGCAATTTATGTGAGGAAGGGCATAACTTTTAGAGTGCGAGCGAAAGCTGGTGAAGATGAATTTGATGAGGTTGTATACATATAACCCAAATGAGGAAATTCTTGGTCGAAATTTAGTGGAGTATCTATTTATTGAAATAAACAGTGCGGAACGAAAATCACTTGTTGGCTGTGTATATAGGCCAAATAGTAGTATATGTATGAAATGTTTTTTTGAAAGCCTTGAAATCCTAACACCGTTTTGATGATGTAGTACAGTGCTGTCTGGGTAGAGTGAACAAATTTTTGCAGAGCGATTTCACTATACTCAGGTTGTTCACTAAATCAAGGTTGATTTTTGTTTATTTTAAATTCATTTATAGGTTATAAACTGTACAAAGCTTTTTCCACGCATGGAAACTCTCCTTTTTTAAGAGTCTTTCTTCTTTGGGTTCCAAATGTATAGTTACCAATAAGCTTTATTACTCCGATTTTCGTTTTATTTATGCCAGAAATTGTCGATTTTGCAACGCCATAACGCTGTGCCAAAGTAGTAACACTAGCACATTTTTCAATTTCTTTTATAATGTCGCTTTTTTCGAATCCATTTTTATGTAACAATTATATAACACCAATTTTTCAGAAATTAACTTTGAGACACGACCTTAACTGAACATGCGCGCAGGCTAAAATAAATTAACACTTTATAGAATGCGTATTTGTGAGAGTAACTTGTCAACTTACTCTAAAAGAATCGTTACTTTACCGTTATTTTATTTTCTCTTTAATTTGTGTACTCTTTTTCATTGTTTTTCTCCTTCGCCAAAGCTAAAAACTCACTATAAAGTATGTTCACTCTATATAGGTGCATGAGTGTTCACTCTACAGAGCAGTCAATAGGTCTGTCTGGGTACTTTTCCAGTAGCAAATACTCAGTAATTTTTTTTGGGAGAGTAAGAACAATATTACTCTATCGGCTGAAAAAATCTCAAAAAGTACGCAGACAGTATCCAGTGAAATTTTGCAAGAAAACAGCTGATCGGTGTGTAAACAATTGAAATAACAAAGCAAAAGAATTTTAGCATATGTGTAAGCAAAATTTAATTCTCAAGGTAAATTAAAAAATTATTAATTAAAGTGAAGCTTAAAAAGTGTTGTAAATTAAAAAAAACTTGTTTATTACACTGTTATTAATTTGGTAAGTTCAATTTCTTCTTAGTTTTTAGTTTTATTTGTCGGGTTTTTTATAAAACTTCTTTTGCTTACATTGCCCAACATAGTGCCGGCTTACAATGGAAAAAAGAATGAAATGCCCAATACAGTGCCCTCCAACAGCTTGACAACGGAGAAAAATAATTTGCATGTGAAGTGCTCGCTAGGAACACAATTCCAAATACTCGCCTCTTCAATTGCAAAGTTTGTCCCACAAAGTTCTGATGGTTCTATCGGTTCTGCCATCTCCACTCCACTTACGCCACGGTCGCACTGTATATTTGGACGTTTCTAGCATGAAGTAAAATGTTTTGTTTATTATAATTTATTATAAACGTTAAACATCAACACAATTCTAACTACTTACCTCTGCCATTGTTAAATTTCAATTTTTATTTTCATTTCACAAAAACTATTTCCTTTCTTCATAAAAATAATTTAATGAAAATTAAATTTCATGAACTTAAGCCTAATTAAAAATATTAAAAAAATTTGGATTAAAAACTATTTCATTCAAACAGCTGTTCAAACTATTTGCAAAATCTTGCAAGCGGAAATTTCTCCAGTAACATTTTGCAAGTTCTCTAACTTCCAACTGTCAAAAAATTTTCTTTTTGGCTCTCTCGCTGCAAGAGATTTGGAGTACGCAGACAACATTTTGCAACATTTTGCGCAAAATATGTGTACGCAGACAGACTTAATGTTAACATTCTGGTGTTCACTCTAACGAGGTATTCATAGCATCGGGGGTTCACTCTACCCAGACAGCACTGTAATTGCAGGAGATTTCAACTCCAACATCGTGGTTGGTTCTCATATCACCAATGCAATGATTTCTCTTGGGCTTTTTTCTCCAAACTTAAGTTTACCTACACATTTAACTACAACAAAAAGTTTACTACTTGATTGGTTTTTCGTCAATGATAATTGAAAAACACACACAAACATGATCTTATATACAATTACACGTGCAATTGTATTATGTAATTCTAGAGTAGGAATTTTTGAAGAATAATTGGAATGTTTTACATCACTTGATCTCTGTAGATGATTTAATATTCCTGTTCCACTCAAAACGAGAATTATTAGTCAAAAAAAAACCTTGGCTTACCACCTCCATAAAAAATTCAATTGGAAGAGATTCAAAACATCTCAATTACTCAAAGAGTTCAAAAGTGCACGAAGGCTGACTAACAAGTTAAATTAAAAAGCGAACTCTGATGTCTCCAACTCGAAAATTTCCGCCGCAATAGGTTTAAAACAAACATGGAATACCATTCGCGAAATTGGTATCGGTAAGGTTAAGAGTCAAGAACCCTGTAAAATAGATGTAGATACAATAAATCAAAAATTTGTTGATGTGCCAAGGGTGGATCCAGATTGTACTTACTAAATCCCTGCACGAATGCAATTGAATGCCGTTTCAAGACATTCGTTTGTTTTTTAAATGCTGATTGTTGATTGCTCTTTGCTAACGAATCAAATACTATGTTGTGAAAAACACATAAAGCACAAAAAAAAATATTTTTTTTTTTGGCTTTCTTAAAACTAAAATTTTTTTTGGCGAACTAATCATAGTTATATTGCCAGGGTATCACACAAATTTTAGGAGCCTCAACCGCAAAGTCCTCGTTCGACCTAAACCTTCGCATAGGTAGGCGAGAGCTTCCAGAATCCGCTCCAGAGTATATTGGTCTCCACCAGTAATCTTCTGAGTTTTTTCTTGGTACTCCACCAGTAAAACGTCTGAGTTATATTGGTTCTCCACCAGTCACATGAGTTATAAATGTGAATTGAGGTTAAAAACGATTGCATATACCCAACAAACACGGAGGTTTGATTTCAAATTGAAAATGATTTGAAATCAAACGTTTTCTCAAACAACAAACGTTTGATAATGATTTGAAAATCATTTGAAAATCATAGCGTTCTCAACAAAAAGGGGAAATTATTTTCAAATTGAAAAATGCTTTTATTTTCAGCTTGCTTTCAAACGTAATTCTCAAATGTTTTTCAAATGTGGATTATAATACAATGTGGGATGTAAATAAAGATATTTTATTTTTTTTTAATTTAAATTTTAATATTTATTTAAATAAACTGTGAGATAAACATTCGGAACCATAGCTTTAAGGTGAAATAATGTTCTTTCCGTCCTCTAATTCTTGCAAAGACGACATTTGCTACCTTTTATTTTGAGGATTGTAGCTCCGCGATCGTTCAACAAATTTTCTTCACTTTCCAGTTTTATTTTCCTTTTTTTTATTCTTTCTTAATCATTGGAATGACTCACAAATAAATTTTAATTTTCACAAGAAATAAACTGTTCACTTTATTTAAAATTAATTTTTAATAGTAAAACACATTTAACCACAAAGTAAAAAATGTAACTTTAATCGCCATTTTTAATGCTTTTTTCGATTAAGTGCTGCCAAGTTTATTTTTGATTTATATTTAACATTTGAAAAACATTTGACATCAAATTGATAAAACATTTGATATCAAATGTTTATTTTCAAATCATTATCAATTTGAATTTAAATGTTAAATCAAACAATTGAAAAACGTTTGAGAATTGTGTTTGATGTCAAATGATAAAGTCATTTCATATCAAAGGTTTGACTTCGTGTTTGTTGGGTAGTTAATGCAGATACCGCAAAAACTGTAACTCGGTACAGTTATACGACGCCGAAACACTAACCAATGCGGGGTGACACCGCAAAACGCAACAAAAGCAGACAAACAAAAACGACCTGTTTGCCCTTAAGAAATAATGACAAAAAGCGCGAGCTGCTTCTCCACTTAGAGCAGTTTTACGAGTGAAAAAAAAAAAAAAAAAAAAAAAATATAAACACACAAATGCAAATGAATTTTAATTAGTGTGTTATAACCCAACAAACACGAAGTCAAACCTTTGATATGAAATGACTTTATCATTTAACATTAAACACAATTCTCAAACGTGTTTCAATTGTTTGATTTAACATTTAAATTGATAAGATTTGAAAATAAACATTTGATATCAAATGTTTTATCAATTTGATGTCAAATGTTTGGCAAATGTTAAATTCAAATAAAAAAAAAAAAAAAAACTCGGCAATACTAAAGCGAAAAATAAATGTAATCTTTTAAAATGGCGATTAAAGTTAAATTTTTTACTTTGTGGTTACATGTGTTTTACTATTAACAATAAATTTTAATATACAGTATTTATCGGATATAAGAACATCTCATATAAGAACAAAACGCTTTTAAGAAACATTTTCAAAAACACCATGTCTTTTTAGTGATTTTTCTAACAAAGAAGGTTTCATATAAGAAAAACGCTTTTAAGAAAAAAACTGATTAAAGAACATTTTTCTTAAACACCAAAACCACAAAATGTATGGAAAAAGAATTTATATAAGAAACTTCCAACGGTAACACAGACTTTATGTTGTTTGCTTGGACAACGCTGTTTTCTGACAGTTTTACAACAAGAACATAGTTTTTTTACTTTTAGTTTTAGATGAGCGAGCTGGTACTCATGAGAAGCTTTGTGTTTTTTGCCAATAAAAACAAAAGTAAACATTTTTAAAGAAATACAAAACGGTATAAAAAGAAGCGAAATTGCAAAAACATCTAAAATAGTGAAAAACTCAAAAGACATAGAAAATAATTATTTAAAAGTTAGAAATGTTAACAAAAAAACAGACAGAAAACCAAAATATGAAAGTCTTATGGCTATAGCTACTTATATAAGAAATGAGTTTCTTATATAAAATAATTGTATATAAGAAAGAAACGCTTATAAGAAACTTTTTTCGTGGATTTTTTAAGTTTCTTATATCCGATAAATACTGTAAAGTGAAAAGCTTATTATTGAGTAATTCCAGTGATTAAGAATACAAAAAAAAGGAAAATAAAACGGGAAAGTGAAGAAAGTTTGTTGAACGATCGCGGTGCTACAATCCTCAGAATAAAAGGGAGCCAATGACGTCTTTGCAAGAATTAGAGGACGGACAGAGCCTCATTTCATCTTTTATCTATGTTGCTGAATGTTTATCTCACAGTTTATTTAAATAAATAATGAATTTAAAACAAAAAAATAAAATATTATTATTTATGTTCCACATTGTAGTAATTAATATCCACATTCGAAAAACATTTGAGAATAACGTTTGAAAGCAAGTTGAAAATAAAGGAATTTTTCAACTTGATAATAATTTCCCCTTTTTGTTGAGAACGCTATAATTTTCAAATGATTTTCAAATCATTATCAAACGTTTGTCGTTTGAGAAAACGTTTGATTTCAAATAATTTTCAATTTGAAATCAAACCTCCGTGTTTGTTGGGAAACGACCAAATACGAAGTGTAAAGAGCACGGAATATACTCCACACAACAACGAAACAAACCCAACAAAAAATTAAATAGTTATAAATAAAACAAAAATTTACAGCCTATTCTGCCAATAACAAAAATTTTGTGAACAATTTTGTCCCTAACTGTATATAGAAGATTAAAAAAAGGCAATTATTCTAAAAATTAAGAATAACTGTCTTTTTGAGGATATTGATGAAAAGCCACTTGGAAGAAAAAGACAGATTATTTTGTGTCCATCGACACACTGTGTAAATCAGAAATTCAGTTGGAATGCGGCCAATTTTTATCGCCAATAGGCCTTCTATAACTATTACTACTTCATTTTCCCGCTGTTAATGGTCAGTCAAATCGCGTTTTTTTTTCTTGAGAAATTTGAATGTGAATTTTTTAAAATTTTTCATATCTGACAAATTTACTCATGTGGAGTGAGAAAATTAAAAATATTTTTTTTCCTCACCCACATGAGCATGAAAAAGTAGCAAAATGTTTAAATTTTCACGCTCGCTCATGACTCAAAAATGTGTGAACGTTTCGGTACTCTGCATTAAACATAAAATACAATACGACAAACTTCCCTATAATGCAAGGTACCAAATAATCACTTCATTATATAGAAACTTCACTATAAAGAATTTATATATATATTTTTTTTAATTTTATTTAAAACTAGCTGACCCCGACAGACGTTGTTCTGTCCAAATTAGGAAAAATGTTTGCGTTCGATTTTTAAAATCCGTTAAAAAGATACGAACATTTGAAAGAAAAATTAGTCAAATTGATGGAGCCGTTTTCTGATTTTAGGTAAATCGAAAAAGGTAGGCGTTAAAGTGGGCGGGGGAACATTTTTTTTCCATAAAAACCTAGGTTGGACCATGGCGATGATTTTAAAGAAAAAATCGTCGAAATCGGTCAAGCCGTTCTCAAGTTATGCGCTTAATAGAAAAAGTGGGCGTAAAAGTAGGCGTGGTACATTTTTCTTTGTTGATAAGGTTTTTACAAATTTATTTATGTATAATAAAATTGAAATAAAAAAAACTACAGTATTTTAACTTGATTAAGTCCTAATAAAATTTTTTAAGAGAAATGCCACATCGGAGTGATATTTTCGTTCACAGAACGCAGGTAACATTTTAATCGTTATGGCTTTTTTCTTTTGTTCTTATTTTTATCTTTGCCAATTCCCCCCTAACAGAAATTGTTCTTAAACAGTTCCTTATATGGAGACCAGTGTTGCCAGTGAAATTTCGAGAAAGATACATTTTAGTTGCCAAAAAGATACACTTTTTCCCAAAAAGATACATATTGAAAAAAATTTGAAAATCTATTTATAACGTTTAACATTTATTAACATACTCTTTTATTGCATATTTAATGAATATTGTAAAGAAAATGTACATGTTTTAGGCTTCGACTCGAGTTGAAAATGAAAAATTTGTTGAATCCGCATAACTCATAAATTGGTGTTCTCAAATCCAAATGTTTTTATGTATTCGAAGTTTTTGTTCGAAAAAACTTTAGTTGAACTAAAGATCGCTGATTTGCTAACCGCAGCATGAAAGCAACGTCTTATATTTATTAAAAAAATCGTGAAAGCAGTTAGGAATCACAGGAAAAAATGCTTCTATCGCGAATATGGCTGAAATTTGCGAAAAATTGCAAACTTTTAAACAAATGCTAAAGTTAATTTGAAATCGCTAAATGGGTTAAAAAAAAAACGCAATGTCGGAAAATAACAAAAAAAATTCCAAAAAAGCAAAATTTCGCAAAAAATTTTAATATTTCGCCATAAAATTCATTTTAAGTCCCTAAAACAATAAGGAATGACAAAAATTCGTAAAAATTACTATATAAGCCGAAATTAGCAAAGTTAACTTTTTATAATTAATCCTTTAAGCTGTAAAGAATTAGAAAACTTACAGGAACAAATCGCGTTTATCGCGAACATGGCTAAAGTTCGCGAAACATTGCAAAATTTAAAACAAACTCAAAAACCAGTTTAAGATCGATTAAAATAACAACTTTTCGGAAAAAAACATAAAAAGTGTTAAAAAAAATGAGCTAATATTACATTAAAATCACTGAAAAAGTTATTTTAAATTTTGGGTTAGTTAGGGCCTTTTGCGATTTAGGTAACGAAAATACCCGGATACAATATAAATTCATTTTTATAATTATTTCAGTCATAAATATTAGGTATGTTTTTACTAAGGCGATTTTATCAATAAGTTCATATAAATTTCCTGAAAATAAAAAAGATGTTCATATTTCTTCAGAACAACTTCGCACTACTAGTAATCATATTTAGGTGGATCGTATGTTTAAACATCCTTTATGCTTTCTTTCGTCATTATTAAAGCTGCTATTGCATTAGTATTGAGTCGGCAACGATGAACAGTCTTCTAATATTTTATTTCTGTATATTTTGCGTACAGACTCAAAAGATACGAAAAATGTCAGGATTATACATGGTACTTGAAGTCATCAAAAGATACGAAAAATGTAATTTTCGTATCCTAATGGCAACACTGATGGAGACACAAACGTTTAAGAGTCAAATTTGTATTAAAAAAATGTAATAATTGTAAAGAAAAATTCGCTGAATGGAAATTCATTATAAAAAGTTCAAATTATTCTTAAATGTTAACGAAAAAGCAGTGTTTTTAATGTCAATTCATAATAGAGAGAGCTTCTTTTGAAAGAATTTTCTTCGCAATACCAATGAATTTTGACATTAATCTCATGAAAATTGCATTAAAAAGGAACCTATGCAGCGCTTCGTTGGATCAATGAAACCTGTTTTATTAAAATGTATTTAATGAAACATTACATAAGATCTATGAATATTATTCATCGGATGAATACTTTCAATAAAGTAAACAAATTTTTTTCTTTTTTTATTTAATTTTTTTCTGTCTCTGGCGGAAATCGATCCTGCAACCTCGGTGCTGATAGACTAGCAGTTAGTCTACCGGGGCAGTGTAGCTTTTGGATAAAAAAACTATGTTTTTTACTCAATTAAGAGCGTAAATATGAGATTAAATTGTCCATAACAACAATAACAACGTTGGTTAAAGTTTTTGGTTCATTACTATAATGACATTTTTCATTGTCATAATGAAAATTTAAATTTATGAAAGCATTATTGAAATATGATGCTTTTACAAAAAAATTGTTGATTTCATAAATTTAATGGCATATTACATTAGATGTATGAAATAATTAAATCTTACATTTTTTGATTAACAATTAAACATTTTTTTAAGGAAACTACACTGAAAGAATTTTCTTCGCAATACCAATGATTTTTGACATTTATCCCATGAAAAATTGCATTAAAAAGGAACCTATGAAGCGCTTGGTTGGATCAATGAAACCTGTTTCATTAAAAGGATTTAATGAAACATAACATTAGATCTATGAATATTATTCATTGGATAAATACTTTCAATAACGTAAACAATTTTTTTTTAATTTATTTTAATTATTTTTTTTTTATATTTTCTTATTTTATTTTTTATTTTTTTTTCTGTCCCTGGCGGGAATCGATCGCGCAAAAAATTTTTGATTTCATAAATTTTATGGCATACATATAACATTAGATGTTTGAAATTATTAAATCTTACATTTTTATACCCTTCACCACAGGTGTAAAAGGGTATATATAAGTTTGTCATAACGTTTGTAATTTCCACAATATTGATTTTAGACCCCATAAAGTATATATATTCTGGGTCCATATGAGAAGAGAAGTTGATTTAACGATGTCCGTCTGTCCGTCTGTCCGTCTTACGTTTGATATGTGTTTTCCGGATAATCCAGACATGATAGCGGCTAGGTTGTTTTACATTTATGTTACATACAGTCCACCATTTCTTGCTATTAAAATTCAGCCAGATCGGTCCAAAAATGACGTAGATATGAGCAAAAAACCACGACTACCTCTAAATTTTTCCAAAAATCCCTTGTTGTTGTATTTTTTTTATTTCTGTATATCTTGAGAACGGCAAGAGCCAAAGTTTCCAAATTAGGTACACACATTTAGGTTGCCAATACACACCATCCTACAAAATGTCGGCGGGATTGGAGAAGTGGGCGTGGTACCTCCCGTACAAAAAAAATTTTATAAAAACCTAAATTTAAGGGCTGCCATATGTCCTATGGATATGACTTATATATCAAAAAAATTTTTTTTTTAGAAAATTTTAGTAGAACATATTTATAAAAAACTCGGAAAAATCGGTTCAGATACGAAAAAGTTATGACCAAAATTACATTTTTTTTTTAAATACCCACTTTCGGGAACAATAGATCTCCCCGAGTGCAAGCTTTATAACTAAAGTAAATGGTAAATTTCTTCTTCAACACGTCGGTATATAAATCTGCCAAATCGGTTAAAAAATGGCAGAGTTATAACCGAAATACTGGATCCACAAAAATTACTCTTTTTTATAATTAACTTTGTTAAAATATATATTTACAAGTTTATATAAATGTTTATATATAAATATAACTTAAGTAACTGGTAAAATTCTTCCTTAACACGTCGGTATATAAAACTATCAAATCGGTAAGACAATGGGTAATTTATGAGCAAAATACTCAAAAAATGGGCTAAAAAACATCAAAATTTTTATAAAAACCTAAATTTTAGGGCTGCTATACGTCCTATGGATATGACTTATATATCAAAATGTCGGAAATTTGTATGAGTTATAACAGAAATACTGGGGTCTAATCACCGCATACAATATCTTGAAACTCGATATCGAATGAAATGTATTGAATTTGAAATAATAGCATTCGACATCGAGTAACTCGACATTACATTTATCGAGTTTTCATTCGATATTCCAGTGTCTATCGTATGTAAAAAAATTCAATAGTTTATTCGATACGATAGTATCGAATGCAGTGATTAGAACCCTGAATTCCCGAAAATTACTCTTTTTATACCCTTCACCGAAGGTAAAAAGGTATATACAATATTGATCCTACACCCTATAAAGTACATATATTCTGGGCCGTTATGAAAAGCGAAGTTCAAAACCGGTTGTCTCTTATTTAAAAAAAAAATATTTACCAGTTTTATTTAGTTTTTGTCTAGTTGCTCTGTATTCTGCTCGCACAATGGTGAAGGGTATATAAGATTCGGCACAGCCGAATATAGCACTCTTACTTGTTTAATTTTGTATTAATTTATGAATACAGTTATGTTTGTTTATTGTTTTTTTTATCTTCCCAATTAAAATTTTTTGTTTAACTTGGACAAACTTAAGTTTTCATATATCCAATGAAAATTTTTAACGTAATTACGAAATCTAATGAAGCGATTTGAACGAAAATACTTCATTATAACTATGAAATTCCATTTAGACAATAAAAATTTTCATTTACCCAAGGAAAATTTTTTTATGAAAATGATTCATTAAATATATGAAGCATTTTTCTTTCAGTGTATAATTTTTTATTAATTTATGAATATAGTTATGTTTGTATGTTGTTTTTTTATGTTCTCAATTAAAATTTTTTGCGTAATTACGAAATCCAATGAAGCGATTTTAACGAAAATACTTCATTATAACTATGAACTTTCATTTAGACAATGAAAATTTTCATTTACCCAAGGAAATTTTTTTTATGAAAATGATTCAATAAATTTATAAAGCATTTTTCTTTCAGTGTATTACAAATGTTTATTTACAAAAATTATGAATTTAATGAAACAATTATTTTGTTCTTAATAACATTAGGACTTGAAGAAAAATCAATACAATTATAGAATTTGTTAAATTCAAAGCACATTCTAATAAGAGGATCCGCATAGCATAATTAGCTCTAAAACATCGAACGAATAATGGAATAAAATGACGGAATAGGCGTTGAGGATCATTAAACGAAATTTTGTTGATTAAGAAACCAGTGCCCATGTTCAAAAATGCCATAAATTGAAACAAACAGCTGTTTTTCTCACTTAACTGTGTCTGTAACTTTTTTTTGGCGAGTACAAGCTGTCACGTAAGGAAATTACTAGCCAATTTACAGAAAAAGTGTGTCTGTAACATTTTGGTGAGAAAAGTTCCCGCTTTGAACTGTCAAATTAGCTCACGAATAAAAATGGGGCGAGAAAAAATGTTAACACTAAAAAACAATTCAAAATGCAAGGAATAATAATAATAATATTTTATTCTTGGCACATTTTTCATTGTTTTATTATTTTGCTTTTAATATTTTTATAAAATATACGAATTTTTTCAAAACTCGTTTGCAAACAACAAACATTAAAGTCGCACTTTACACAATTTGGTATAGCCGACGATTGTGTTTTCGCCGTCGTAGTTGAAAAATTTAAAATTTTAGTAAATTTTGGTCGTCGTCAACGATATGTGTTAGTGGCGTTCTTAACGTCTGCAATGTCATTTCGGCTTCGAGTGCAGTGCTATGACATTTATAACGTAACGACGTAATCTCTTTTGATAGTTTTCGACATGAGTTACAGACACACATTTTTCTCACTTTTCGAGAAACGATGGAATATTTTGTTTCACATCTTTTCGATGCAAGAAGTTCTCACTAAAGTTACAGAACATGGGTACAGACCTTGCTTCGCCAGTAATTATATTGAAAATAAGCGATACGTGTAACATAGTTTTACGGTTTTCAGGATGGGCAGCTAAATAAGAGAGAGTCTAGCAAAATACGAAGGCAAGTTTACTGGGTTAAAGCTTAGCCCACGAAGTCAAAAGAGCAGGAATCGCTTTTGGATGGATTCGATAGCATCGGAATGTTTTTTATATATTGGCTCCACTGTTGCCAGAAATTTTTTCTGATAAATCTGAAAAATTGGACTAAAAAATCTGGAAAAAAATTGCTAAAATCTGAAGAAAAAAAAAATCTGGGAACTTAAAATACTTTACTTTGGGGTTGACTTTGTTTTTATTTTCGGATTCGTACAACAAACTAAAACTTAAGCCGATATCTTACATTTTTTTTTGGTACATTAAAATTAAAAGTTAATATACAAAAGAGAAAAAATATATATTATATGAATGCTTGTATATACATACATATATATTTAAATGTATGTATATTCAAAAACATTGTGCATTTTATACATTTAATTATTTTAAATTTCAGAAGTCATTTGTCGTAAAATTTTATTTTGAATTAGAGTATTAAAATAATTTGATTTATTTAATTTAAGAAAGTCTTTTGTGTACATCTATCTAATATATTGGTACCTATTCTAAACCCTTAACTAACTAATAATTTCGGATCTCATTGTATATAACATATATTCCAAATTTAAAGTAAAAGCCCAAAATTAAAACTATAACTAAAATATACATTTTAATATATTCATCTAAATAACTTTATCTTAAACTCACTACTAACCAGCAAGTTCGAACATCATTTAATATAATATATAATTTAAACTTTAAATAGTACTAAAATTAACGTAAAAGCATCTAAAAATAATAACTGAATCTAGTTTATTCAATTAATTAATCTTATTTTCAAATAATATTTGTTTATTTTCTTTTTGTGTTTTTAAATTTAATTATTACTTAATTTAAAATTGTTACTTAGGGCCATGTCACAGAGTACAATTCCGTTCGGAATGATTCCGTTCGGAATTGAAGAAAACATATTTTTTTATTGATAGAAAGTGTATTTTAATAGTTTTTTGGCCTTTCAGATACAGACAACTCCCATGCCGTTCATGAAAACAAAAATGGTTTCATTCCGAAACATTTTTTCGTCATTTTCTGAAGCACCAAAATACGGAATGAATTCCGTTTCCGAACGGAATTGTACTCTGTGACATGGCTGTTAATTTCATTCATTCATACATACATTTACAACTTAAAACCTACATAGATAACATAAAGAAAGCATGAAAATTTAAAAATTCAAAATGATTAAAGTCAAGTTCAGCATTTCATCAGGCCTGTTGACATCGTTGGATTTTGTTTGGTGAGTTTTTTTTTTAAATGAAATTATAAGTGAAAATGCAATACAATATTTTGTTAAATATTCTAAATTGAAATTTGTACATTCGGTTATGCTACTAACAAAACATTTTTTTTTTAATTTTATGTTAGTAACATTGGTAACAACCCTTATTTGATTTTTTTTTTTTTTTTTGTATTGTTCATTTCAATTTATAATATTTAAAGAATTTATAGTTAAAAAAAAAAATTTAACATCCTATACAACCTAAATAACAGTATACATCAACAACTTACTTCCACTTTGTTATTAATAATTTATTTTATTTACGAAAAAGGAAAATAAAATGATATCTCAAGTTGATAATACTATGTTTTTGTAATTTTTCGAGTTGCAATAATGAACTCGTAATTTTTTTTGTTTATATATATATTTCATGAAAGGTTAAACACATATAGTTAGGGAATCATTTTAGGGCTGTCTTTAACGATTTAACATGAAGATAGAATGGAAGGGAGGGTATTGAAAGGGAAGAATTGTCACCATCTTCTCTTGACTATAAGAGTTCAAACTTAATTTTTTTTTATTTTTGTTTTGTTATTATTTTTTTTAAGTAATATTCAGGTGAAGCTACCTTTATTTAAAAATTTATGTACGGTACTTAACCTATTCATTAGTAGACAAGAACACCACCCCAATCCCTGAGCACGGTCGGTAATAATAGGTAGCGCAGGTCTACTAAAGGATAGGGCTTGATGTATGAGTCGTTACACAACTAGCAACGCAATAAGGTTTAGAAAATTACTATTAGAATATTTTTCTTAATACTTGTTTGTTTAAATTCTAACGCAAAATTATTTTATTTATGTTATTATTTTATTTGATTATTTATTATCTTTTAATTCTGTAGCTAAAATTTATATTCACTGTTTTTGCAGTTTTATTTTTAAATATTCAACTTAATTTGTTTAACTTAACATGTCTGATTCTAATACTATAATTTATAAGATATTGTGTCTTGTTGTATTAGAAAATCTAATTAATAAATACAAAATACAAAAGTATGAAACTGATCGCCTTTTCGTACGGAATCAAATGTTTTTTTGGTTTTTTTTGCGTTTTAATTGCTTTTGACAGGCTTTTTGTTGATTTTTGACAGAAACTTATGAATATTATAGTTGGGCCCAATGTGCATTTACATTTTCTTACATTTACATGTTCTTACATGTAAATGTACCTTGGTTGGTAAGTGTTATACCATGTTCACACGGACAGCAATATTCGTGTTTCGCTCTCTTATTCCTGTTTCGCGCCCCAAACATGATTGAAACGACTTGTTTCCCCATACAAAATTTTGTGAGCGAAACAGGTCGTTTCATTTTGAAACAGGTTGCGAAACAGGAAAAATGTACTATCAACTCCAATTTTGATAACATTTATCGTTAGTTTATCTGAACTAGCTCTCAAAAAAAAGCAAAACAAAGAAAAAACCAAATAAAAATAATAAAATAAACTGATAATTATAACATAATAATATCAATAAAAGTGTTAAATAATATATGTTTAAGTTTTATTTACTTTTTTTTATCTATTTAAACAAAATCACACTAACAACACAAAAAAAATGTCAAAATGAAAAAGGAATGAATCGTATGAACAGCATGTTTGGCAAACTAGTTTCAACGAGCGAAACGAGTGGTTTATAACGTCGTATGAACATAGCATTAGGGTATTCGGTATTTAATCGGGCTTTTGCTTTAATCGGTTAATCGCTTGCTTAATTAATCGATGTTTTGGTTTAATCGGTTAAAAATCGGTTTAATTTTTGTTATTGATCGGTTAACCGATTAAAAAAGTTTTGTAATAATTCAAGTAATTTCCATTAAAAAAAAAGGATTTTAGATTTGTGTTACTATCGAGAGTTTCTTCTGTCGTCAGTTCATCATCGGACACATCCTGCACAAAAAAAATTATTGCCGAATTATTTTCAAACAAACGCTTGTTTAAAAATTTTTTTGATTTCTACAAATTTTTTTACTGATTCAATTAATATTTTTGTTTGATTTTTATTTAACCAACAAAAATGTTGACAACTATTCAAAAATATAATATACGCGTTATTGGTTTCAAGTTTTCATAATTTTGTATGAAATATTTAACGCTCCTTAATGTTGTCGTTTTTTTGCATTTTTTTATTTGATCGTAAGCAACACTTCTTTATGTGAAATATGAGAACTACAACAAAAAACACATGCAGTCTGTTTTTGGACGCTTTAAAAAAGTACAGCAATAAGAAAAATGATAAATGAAAAAAACAACAAAAACAATACCAGGTAAAAAAACAAAACACAACAACATTAAAAGAAACAAAATAAGTTTTTGGTTATTTTCACAGTTGTTAAAAAGACAAAATCCCGTATTCAATTTTTTCAAAACGTTTACTTAAATACATACTTATGTACATCAAATACAAAAATAGAATGATGACGAAAAACATATCGAGTCAGTCTGCCGCCGTTTTTGGTTACATTTCTTCTTCATTAGCAAAGGAAAGGATGCAGCAACAGTGATTGATGAAGAAAAACATTGTGTGTATAAATAAGACTTCGTTCAAAAATTATTCCAACAAAAAAGTGTGTCTCAAAGCCAGCCGGCCGCTCTGCTCTGCTTCATCTTCTCCAACAGTGCTTGCTTGTGTGCGCGTCATTGCTTGTGCAAAAACTTTTTTGTTTGATTCAGCAAAATTATTTGTTTGAAATTTATATGAATTTCAGTAAACTTTTTGTTTGATTTGAAACTTTGATTTGTTAAATTATTTGTTTGAAAAAATCAGTGTTTTTTTCAATAAATAAAATGCCAATAAATTGTTTGAATATGCGAATTTGTTTATAGGACCGATTTCAGACAAAAAATTGTTTGATTCTACAAATTTTTTGTTTGAATTGGAAAAATAATTTTTTCTGTGTGACAAAGCTCAGCACCGAACATTCTGCAAAAAATTTTATTCCCGAATTCCTTAGTTTCTGTTTTTGTACTGTATTTAAAGAATGTATTGCTAAAAGGAAATATATTGTATGAACAAATATTTTCTAAGCACATACCTTTTTTATATGAGACGAAACAAATAATAAAAAAAGCACAGAAAATATGTTTTAATACTGGAAAAAAAATTAAAAATTTTGTAACATCGATGTTACGTCGATTAAGCGCTTGACGTTAATCGACTGAAATTAACCGGTTTAATCGTTAATCGAAAATAGCAAATTTTAAGTTAACCGATCAGTTAATCGAGTAGTAATTAATCGGTTAACCAATTAACGGTAAACCGATGGAATACCCTAGTTGTAAGTTTATAACATCGATCCGGGTATCCGCTAGTATTTAATTAAAACAGAAAAACATTCGTAATTATTCTACATTTTACGAATGCAAAACAAATTCTTTTTTTTGTTGAAGAAAGTATGAGTTCAAAAATAATTAATAGTTCTTTATTTAGTAAATCTGCTTTAATTTTTAAATACAAAACATATTTTGTTCCTAGTGTAAAATGTTAAAAATGTTAGTTACGCGGATTTGCATTTCAGCTAAAGACATATTGAGCCCTAGCAGGGAAAATAACGTAAGCGGCATCATTTTCAATTTTAGTTTTTTAATAAATGACTTTATTAGCAACACTTGCATCATCTCCTAAAATGTCATGGTCACATAAGGTACCGTTACGATTTTAAATTAAGAACAATTTTATCTTAAGCGACAAATTTCATACAAATTTTATAAGAAATAAAATGAAAAACTCTCTTCTGTAAAATTTTAATGCTGACGAATATTTTATTTTCACAGATAGAGCTCGATATGGATGTATGTATGTACATTAGGGCAATAACTTTTTCACACTTTTTGCGAATATCAAAAACGGAATAGTATAGTTGTGTAGAACATTAAAAGTTATTAATAAAAACTATGATAATTTTTTCGGATTTTTAAAAAAGTTCACTCAGGGATCGGGTTGAAGTTTAAAAACAATCATTTTTATTACACGGAAATTTTAAAAAATATACACCTGATATTTGTATATATTCCTTTGCGTATCACTTAAATGCTATTCTGGAATTTATCCACTGCTTTAGATTTACAAGTTTTCTTACGGTTTACAATTTATCGCGGTTCAAAATTTCTTAGAGATTTTAGAAATTTGCTTCCCTGCGTGAGATTTTTTTCGCAAAACGACGGGAGACAGGTGTTTTCATTACTTAAACATTCATGGCCACTCCGTTGTACTATGCCAAAAATTTGGTTACAGCCCTCATGTAGATATATTAATAAATAATTTAAATTTTTCTGTCTATATTTTGTAATTTTTTGTTAAATACTATAAAAGAAAGAAAATACAAAATTAATTTGATTACTTTCTTCTAGATGGCAATTTTAGGATATTGCTTAACTATTGCCGTAGGTGATATCTTCCATTTGTTAACAAGGATTATATTAAACATATTTTCGAATGTGCTTAGATTTGAATTTATAGCTTTTTCCAATAGTCCTATTCCCTCAATATTTCACACACTTTTCATTGAAGCTATAAATACATATGTACATTTTTATAATTCGGAATGATTCGAAATAATTTATGAAAAAAGAAATAATTCCCACATTCTATTTGTATATTTTTATATCTTAATGTTTTTATTCCTTTGCAAAAATTTCGATTTGTACTTGATTGATACTGTCCAAATTTTAGACATTTTCGGTAGCAGCAAATCACTTTTATAAAGAAAGCAAAACTTACGGCATTCCCTTAATGAGCCACATTTCACAGTTGCTAATTTACACAGACATTATTATAGGAAGCCGAAACTCCCAAATTCCACTCCTAAAGGCCCAACCATAATGTGCTTAAGTTGGCTTAAGCAAATGTACGAACACATGTAAATAAAATGAGGCAAACCATATTGAACTTGAGGAAACTGTTTGTTAAATTTTATGAAACTGTCATTTTCTAAGCAAAGTGCGAAACTGATCGCACATTTCATATGGAATCAAATGTTTGTTGATTTTATTTTTGTTTTTTTAAACACATTTGAGAGACTGTTTGTTAGTTTTTGACAGTAGGTTAAGCAAGGCTATGCATATAATGGTTGGGCCTTAAGTCTGTGTTCGGCTCACACACCCAGGAACGATATCTATTTTAAAGTGTTTGTGTAGACGAACACAACCCTTAATACCGTTCTTAAGGCCAGTTTACACGGTAAATCAAAATATTATGAAATTCTCTCCGTGTTTGAAAGAAAAAAATAAAAGTCTTTTGTAAGTATAATTCATGTTTACACGAATGGTATAAGTAAAATCAAAAATAATAACAAAAAAACAGATGGTTGCAGTTTTAAATTTTTACAAAAACCACATGAAAATTTCTTGAGTTGATTTTAGTTGTTTTTGTAATAAAAGTCCAGCCGCGAATAACGTTTTAAGTTACAAAATAATAATTTTTCAGGAAAGCAAAAATACGTTTTTTGACAGGCAGCATTATTTGTTTTAAATTTTTTTTTTGCTTTAAATAAAAATAATGATAGTAAAAAATTTTATGCAAAAGGCTTTTAAAACATTATTCCGCACTGCAAAACCATTTCGGTTTCATTATTTTGTTAGTAACTTGCAATGTTTTTCCACTGGCTGACACTTTGTATGCCATTCTGAAGGCGTTTAGGTGCATAATTTTGATTGATTTGATGTTTAAACTGTGTAAGAGAGTAAGGTTAACGGTTATCTGCTAAAAAACTGTTTTTGCAAAATGTGACGTTTGCAACGTTATTCGCGGCTGTGCTTCAATTGTATAAAAATGCTACCACCTTCAATATACTCTGTTAAAAAACACCTCTGGTGTGATGTTAATACATAAGTTTCTAAAGGCCATAATAAACCACACAAAATGCTTGACAAACACACACATTGTTTCCGTTTGGGGTTTGCCAATAACAACACAAATATTCTCCGTACAAACATACATTTTCATTTTTGTTTTGTTTTCAATGAATTCAGATGTCAATAGTGCTGCGGCAATTTTGTTGCTTTTTGCCTAAAGCGGAGAAGAAATTATAAAATAAAAGCAAAAAATTTAAAGTAAAAAGTGATTTAAACAACGAGCTGTTTTGTGGCAAGCAATACTTCTAAGAAAATTTAATTTAATATTAAAAATTAATTGAATTGAATACATTCAGAATTAGACGCCACAAAAAGTTTGCCAAATATCCAACATGTCTGCCAAATATTAAAATTTTTTAATATTTCTGCAAACATTGCTTCAAATGTTTGTCCAAACAGCAAACACCCCAATTAACAACACAAAATGTTTGTACAAACGTAAAATTTTGACATGTTTGCCAAGCCATTTGTGAGGTTCATTATGCCCTTAAAATGGTTTAGAAAAAAGCAGTTACCGACCGCTTGTCAGATTTTGTATTCGTATTCTCTGTTACTCAATACTATTTGCTTTTACGTGATAAGATTTTTTTCATTCTACATAATTTTTTGCAATGTCGTAATACATTGTATTACCGTCTAAACTGGCCTTTAACGAATTTCAAGAAAGAGCCGTACATTATATAGTGTTCAGTTCTTCGTTAAAAAACAGAACAATTGAAGTGACACTGTAGACAAACATTATATTTTAATGTTCTATAAAAAATGGACAAACAAAAAATTTTAGCAACGACCCTGCAAATAATAGGACCAGTCCAAATACGCGTATAAAGAGTAGCCCACAAGGGACTAGGACTAGTCCAAAAGTAACCCAAACGTATGGAAAAAACATGATCTATTTAACATTACGATGTCCCAGGGCAGGATCATATAACCCAACCTTGGACTACTAAGGAGCAGTTTTAAAACTACTCCATGGTATACTCAAGAGCATTTGTAAAAAAATAGTAATTTCGCACAGATAATATGTTGAAAATTGAGTTACTTTTTTAACTAGCTCAGGGTATTTTGCATTACGCTTAACCAAAATGAAGAATTATTTTGAGATAAATATTTCACATAAATTTTCTTTCAAATTATTGGCAAGATCAGCGAACTCAACGTAGTTAGTAATGGATGGATATAATACACAACAATCACCATTATCTTCTTGCAGCTCTTTTGGAAAAAAGCGATATAGGTAGTTCCTTTTTTAAATTTTGCAATGCTTCTATAGGAATAAAATCGCTCACCAATTCATCGTAGGAAATTTCTGCTGCAACACTTTCAAAGCTTGTGAAAAAATCAAATTGTAGTTGTTGCAAAGGTGTTGACCGCATTTAAATTTTTCATTTTTATGCGAATTTCAAAAGCCACTTAGGATTATTAAACAAATTTTTATATACATATGTAGGTGACTAAAAATTAATCTCGTCTAAATTACCTTAATTAAAAGCAAACAAGCAGTGTCATGTTTTGCTTTGTTTTCATAGAATTTTCTTTTTTTTTTTATAATAATATTTTTAACCTTTGAGAGCAAAAACGTTAAGGGGTCGCCAGATTTTATGAAAATCATTTTTGGGCCACGGCTTCAAAAAGGTTGAAAACCACTGCTCAAGAGGATTAGTTTTGAAGTCGCTTAAAAACGAAAGCGTGTCGTTAAAAAACGAAGACATGTCGTCTCACTACAAACACTTTTTAACAATGACATGGTCCATGCTTGCATTACAACTGACCAGTCCATGGAGTAGTCCATTTTATCAAAATGGATCAGGTGGTCCAATATTTTTTGCAAGGGATCGCACCACGATCAGCTTGTGTGTGTATTGTGTATATGTTTTGTTTGTGTACAATTATTTTGCTGGCTTTTTGTTTTTTTTTCGTTTGGTATTTCGTTTTTGTAAAAAATGTTTTTTTACCAGCCAAAAGGGACGAACATAAATGAGCCAAACCGAACACAATGAACCCTGCAGATAACGAGACTAGTCCATACATTCATGTAAAGAGTAGTCCATAACGGAGTAAGAGTACTCCAAAGCTACTCCTAATATATGGGTAAAAGGTGGTCCATTTAACATTACGATGTCCTAGGAGAGGACCATATAACCCACCGAAGTAGTCCCTAAACTACTCCATGGAGTACTAAAGTGGGTTAGTTTTAAAATTACTCCATGTTACTATAGTATGGAGTACACTTAAGGGGTAGTTTAAGCATTTTTCTTTTTCATTTTGTACTGTAGTCAATTATTGCTATTATATTAAAATTTCACAAACTTTCACTTTTAAATAAACAATTAATAATGGACACCATCAGGGCTACCAATGTGTAATACTGTAAACTATAGAAAATTATACATCATGCAGTTGTTGGCAGAACTGCATGTTAATTTCTTATAACATGGTCCATACTACAGTACATTGGGCCATGTTGTAAGTAGTCCATTTAAGCCACAATGGACCACGTAGTCCAATATTATTTGTAGGGAAGTTTGTGGTTTAAAAAAAATAAACGGAATTAAGTGTTCTCATCTTTTGTTGAGTTGGATAAAAACCGTTTTATTTTTGTGTTCGAAAGATGACAAACTGGGAAACGTTTTCTTTTTTAATGATTTACTACACAAACACTATTAGCGTTTGTGTTTTCCACAAATCTACCGAACCGAACACTAAGAAGATATTTTTAAGTGTTTATTTTCGAACACTGGGTCACACTATGGAAGTTTTCTTTCAGAAAGTCTGAGATTATTGGTGAGAGGGGAAAAGAACATGCTTTTATTTTATTCTCCCCCATCTCATCAATAAGCTCAGACTTCCTGAAAGGAAACTTTCAAAGTGTGAACCCAGACTAAGTTTTTGTATGACCTCTTCCAATAAAATTGAGTTATGTCGGTACTCCACCAAATAAATCTATAAAAATTAAGTTAATAAAACGAATGCTTTGGGCTATTGCAAGCACATAGAAAAACCCCTACGCACATCAATTAGGTGACATCTTCTTCTGCGATAACGTTAAACTGAAAAAAAGAAATAGGAAGGACGATCTGCATTTCTATAGCTAGATTTAAAAACCAGACCGATTTTTTAAACTTTAAAAAATTCAAGTGGAAAATATTAGCCCAAAAATTAAAGACGTTCTGAAAATTAAAAAAATAGTAAAATTTTAAAATTCTTAATAAAAATTGGAAACGCTGTAAAGTTATCTCTTTATAATTTCTATTACAAATGTCAACCATTTTATTATTTTGCTTAACATTTTGTTTGCTTTGATGTATTTTAAAATTTTGGCCCTTCTTTTTACTGGCAAAAATGTGAAAGTCTCCTTTTAAAATTTGAAAATATTTGACGTATTTTTTTATACACACAATGAAAAATTACACTAAATGCACACAAACGCACAACCTTGAAACGATAAATGAAAATTTCTTTAGAAAATTTCAAGTCCTCTTTTGCGAAAGTTGTATCCTTTGATTTTTTACGCTTGTGCGTAATTTGAGCTCAAACCCGACACTAATAAAGGGTACAACAATGTGTGTGTTGGTTGAAAGGCGAATTTATATAAATTTACTGGCATAACCCAGTTGGCAAAATGGTCATAGACGCAAATAGACGCATCGTAGACGACGTCTTTAGTACGTTTTTGAATGAATTTGTCGACTTTATAAAATTGATGACGACAACTTAAGTACAAAAACGTGCATTTTGTCGTGTTTAAAATCGTATCTACTTCTTTTTTGGAAACATTTTTTAAATTTTTTCTTGAATAATACTTTATTGAGGACAACGTAAGTGACCTCATAAGTGTCCTCTACTAAAAAAAATTATAAACTTTAAATTTGTATTTAATTTAAAATTAACATTTCTTAATTTTTTGCTTTTATTATCATTCTTTTTGATAATAAACAAGTAAGAAAGTATAGTCGGTCAAGCCCGACCATATGATACCCTACACCACAGTATCTCATGCTTATGTGTCCATGTAAATATGGATTTATCTATGTTTATAAACTTCAAGAAAATCGGGTTGAAAGTTTGTGAGAGGCAGAAATTGCCCCCTGCCTCCCCTTGTGGTCCTATTTTTTAAAAACTGTTAGCTAATGTGTCCCTATAGATATGGATCTATATATGTTTTTAATTTCATTAAAATCGGTTTGAGAGGCAGAAATTGCGCCTATCTCCCCTCGTGGTCCGATTTTTTTTAAAATTAATACATTTTGTGTCCATATAGATTTGGTTCTATTTATGTTTTAAATTTCATTAAAATCGGTTTGATAGTTTCTGAGAGGAAGAAATTTCCCCCTATCTTCCCTCGTGGTGCTACGATTCGGCCCATTTTTAATAAGCTTGGTCCTTGTACCAATAAGAACCTATGACCCAAATTTTATCAAATTATCTAAAAAATTGCGACCTGTACTTTGCGCACAAGGTTACATGGACAGCCAGCCACCTTCCAGCCAGCCAGCCTGCCAGCCTGCCGAACGGACATCGTTAGTTCGACTCAGAAAGTGATTCTGAGTAGATCGGTATACTTTAAGGTGGGTCTATAATCACTATTTTAATTCGTTACATACATAAGCACAAATGCATAATACCCTCTCCACTATTGTGGTGTGGGTATACAAAAATTAAAAAATAAATAATCCTGAATGTTAAAAACGTTTTTTTTTTGCTCTCCTGAACAATTATTTTGTAACTTACAACGTTATTCTTGGCTGTTCTTTAATTCTGAAATTGGACATACGTGAATTGATGATGAACAAATTAATGTTCCTGATGACTACATTACCATATCTAGCATACACATACTACATACTCTGCAAATTTTTCGCTCAGATCTCTTCTGCAGTCATTTAAGTGGGGAACAGAATAGTCGCTGTAGTACAACGTTACGTTATAGCGCTCCAAGCTGTCCAATGTTAAAAACAGCAGTTTCAAAGTACTATCAACAGAATACGTAGTTGTTGTAGTCGCTGCAGTTGAAGTTGAAGCGCAAAATTCAAAATTTTGAACTTTGTCGCGCTACAGAGCATTCGTCAGTTTCAGCTACTACTACAACTACTTTATTCTGTTCCAGGCCTTACTAGTGTGAATTCACAGCGCATCAAGACCCTTAGAACTATCCACATAAATAGTGACAGCCGAGCCCAAGAAATGTTACCTCTTACCAATTCTACGGCCTTCAAAATCCGTAGAGCCTCTACCAAAAACATACTGCAGTCGTCAGGAAACCTATTTGACTTTGAAGTATCTATATGCTCAAGGTAGACCCCTTTCCCCTTATCATGGTTATATAGGAAAAACTGAAGTATGGCCGATATATCGGTATTCGTTACACGCCTAATTGTCACTTACTTATCAGCGACTAAATTGTAGATACGGTCCACAATACTTACATTAACGGCACTATCAAGGTAATGTCGCTAATCGGGCATTAACGACTTTATGAGGAAAAAGTCGTTTATATAGTCGTTAATAACAACTTTAACCACATTGTTACCCATATGATCATAAACGACAAAGTGCATGATAATGTCGCTCACATGTCGTGTACCATTTAAGTGTCCTTTGTTGATTTGGCATGGGCTGTCCCCAACATGTCGTCAGGGGTTAACTATGGGTCTTGTACGCGTCGTCGACGTTGTCTTTAAGACATGGGCAACTGGGAATAAATGTGCTTTTAAGCGTGTAAAACGTATGAAAATTTAGACGAATGTGTTTTTTTGGATGATATTACACATTTTTCTATGTACATATGGAATAGATCAGGGATTGAATGAGTAAATGAAGGAAACAAGAAATAGGACAAACGCCTGCACCTGTTTTCTTTTTAAATCATATGAATACAGAACACTATATAAAGTATCTTTCTCTGTTATTGTTGTTTGTCTGGGTTGTGCGCTGGCTTTTGGCCTTTTGGCATGGAAACAGAGAGAAAGTGGATGGATATGCTATTTGTTGTTGGTGGTGGAAGTGATAAAAGTATGTATTGAGAATCGTATCTATTTGCTAATCTAAACACTTGTCATTTGAAGTGGTGTGGCCATGTAATTGTCCGTGTATTTTACTGTACTCACCCTCTTCCTCCTTCTTTTTGACTTTCTTTTGTTTGGGTTTTTAATAAAAAACAAATCGTCATGACATCCTGGATGAGTAAAAATTATAACAATATCAGTATGTGTGTTTGTGTGTGTGTGTGTGGAAGTGAGCGTTTGTGTTTGAAGCTAAAATTTTAATTAAAACTTAGAATAGACCAGGGGGAACGAAAAATGAAAACATTTGTTGATATGTTTGTTTATTGCTAAAATGATGATGGTGATGTTGATGATGTCGTTAAGATGGATATATGTAAATGGATGATATATTGAATGCACGTGCTTCCGTTGCATTCTAAACTTTTTTTTTTGATCTTAATTAAAAAACAAATAAAAACTTCAAGTGTTTAAATTAAATGTTTTTATTATTAACAATTTGTTAGTTGTAAATAAAAGTTACCAATAGCACGGATCAGATTGTTTTTGCTGAGGCCGGAACTTTCGGAGTCGATATATGTATGTATATACAAATATATACATATGTACATATCGTCACCTTAAACGCAAAAGGCCCTATATGAAAATTTTACAAGTGAATTAAAAAACTATTTATTATGATAAGTTGACTGTTTATAACTTATTTTTCTTCTATTTTTCACGTAAAACCTCACAGTTATTTTGAAAATTAAAAATGTTGCATATTGTACAAAACATCTTAGAATTCAAGGAGTCAAGGTGGATAAAAATGTTTCCTTTTAAGAACACTCCAATTTTGAACAGGGCAAGATGTGATGATTTAATGACGAAACAAATAATTCAAAATAAATGGAATGCATTTATCTCGAAAAGTAAAGTAAATTCAGCAAATAAAATCATTAAATTTAAATACAAAAACATTTGAATTGAAAGTATGTGTTGTTAAATTGTATTTTAACTTTTATGAAATTAAATAGAAAATTCTGAAAAACAAATATTCAGCTGCGTGATAGAAATCGATCGATTTTAAAACTATAGTTTTTAAGAGTTGTAAGAATTTCTGAATCGTTACTTTATCAAATTGTTTATTTTAGATTATTGGGCATAAAATATATTTAAAAAAAATTTTTTAAGCTATGTTCACCACACCTATTAAATATTTCACGTTCTGCACGTAACCACTAGTTTTATTAAAAAATAATTTGCTTTGGCAGAACGTGTGGCTAGATCAAACATCATTTAACAGTTGCTAAATTTCATTGTGCAATTATCTTCTTACAAATAAATTATAGTAAATCGAGGAAATTGTTAAAAATAAAGCTAAAGTTTGACCAATTTACTGGTCACGTTTTTTTTATTTGGATTTTTTTGTCAAATATTTGTTAGGTCTGAACACACCTTAAGTTTAAGAGAAAAAGAGAACTGAACGGTGCTTGTTTTATTCTAAAAAACTCACCCTTTTCGGGAGCAAAATTTTTAAGAAGCAGACACCAGATTGCATTTTTTTAAATAAAATGTCACATTTTTTGTAGAAAAGAAAACACCATAAATAATTCAACTAGCTGATTATTTTTTAAATAAATCGACTCTTTTTAATTGGTAGCACTTTGGGTGTCCCGGTAGGTTAGTTGGCAGTTGTGGGTTCGATACGAAACTTAATTATTGCTCAGTTAATTAAGTTAGAATAAACTGGTAATTTGTATTTCTATTTATAACGTTTTATAAAAATATAAAGTATTGAAATTTAAAATTGAATTTTTACAAGAGTTACACTATTATAGACAAAGTATAAATAATTTAAATTTTCAATTTTATTCTTATTTAACTTTCTCTTTTCAAGAGAAATCATTGATAAACGTTTATTTATTTGACATTTATTGCTCTAATATCCTTTACGCATCAAAAGTCATTGGCACCCTTCCATTTGTATACGCCAAGAAAAATGTTCCAACGATTTAATTCAAAAAACCCAAAAAAAAATAAAATTAAACGAAACAAAAGAACACTTGTGCACTTGCCTCAAACGTAAAGGAACCCAAATAGTGCTGCTGAGAGTTCTAGTCATGGCCCTTTTTCGATACTGAAACTGACGATGATGATGATAATAATACAAGTGGTAATTTGACAACAATACCATGAAATAAGGATTAATGGTGTTTTTATGCTATTAAAAGGACAAACATATTAAAAAAATTAGGGTAGACACAATCATTCATTTCCTCACACTCTTCTGCTGTACAAATATTCATTTTCCTTATGTTTTTTCTGTGGCTTATAGCAAAACAAGTGGAAGACAATAAGGACAACGTATGAATAGATTTGAAATTTTTTTATTAGTTTTTTTTTTTGCAGAGAATTTAATAAAACGATTGTAATGATTGCCATATCATCATAAAGGAATTTGTATTACAATTCATAAGGGTCGCTGCCACACACATTGTTGTAGTTGGCTTAAGCAAAAAATTAAAATAAAACACGAAAAATCCCAAAACCACCCATTCGCTTTTATGAAGATTTTGAAAATATGTTTATTTCAATATACAAACATAGAATCACCATTGGAGGGTGATTTAGAACACAAATGATAATGATGACTACTTTTTTAACGTTGGTAGAGTGCCCAGACACTTGGAAAAACCAACATACAATATTCATGTCTACCCGCTGTAAAAATATCGTGCTTTTTTGTCTGTATTTTGGAAATGAAACGGTTGGTTTAAAAATTCTTTTTTTATGTGCCTTGATTATAAAAAATAACTGAAAATTTTTAAATTTCGAGTTAAAACCGTCTTGTGGATCATGTGCGATATATTTTATTATATTGGCGTTTTGAAAAATACTCTTTAAAGTAGTTTTTAATTAATTATTCCAAACTTCAAACCCTACCTACTCTTTTGCTGATCCGTATTCATTTGATTATAGAACAAGCGTATCCGATGTTGGTGCTATGAGGAAGAACATGAATGATACGCTTTACCGAGACCTTGACATAATCTCGAAATGTGGTAGTGTGCATAGGGTCGATTTTAATGCCCGAAAGACCTAATGCGACGGATCAGGGTGCCTCATCTGTATATATGGGTGGTATAGATTTTGAAGAATCAGAATCTTTGTATGTTTTGGCCATGATGTTACAATGTGATGTCCGATGGACAAAACATATATTCAAGGTATTGAGAAAAGCATTCAAGTGCCTCGGTTTAGGATAAACTTCACTCCATTTGGTCTTCTTACTATTTATACCACCTATATCCGACCGCGAATGGAATACAACTCTTATGTGAGCGCCGCACAGTGGCGCCATTTGAGTTTTTTCGTTGCAAAAATCATATCTTTTGAACCGAATAAGATAATTGAACAGTTTAAACAGCATATGATAGATAACTGTTCAGCCTATGAAATGAGCGTTTGGAAAGGGTGCTACGCTCTGTAGGGGCCTAATTATGGGTTATCAAAGTTAAAATTAGTAGAAAAATCAATTTTATGGTAACTAAAAAAAATTATTTTTACATTTTTAGATTGTTTTTATTTTTTTTCTTTAGGTTTTTATGTTTTAAATTATTACCCAACAAATTAAAAAAAAAATTATTTTTTTTTAAATTTATTTTTTCAATTTTCTGTAAAATATTCATCACAGTTCGTAAGAGAAGGTATATCTAAAAGACTAACCATTTCTAAACTATAATTATTTTCTAACTCTATTCGTGACTTCACATGCCGCAGGGAAGATATAAGTGGATCGGAAGATGCTGCCAACATGTTGAAGAGGTCCTCATTTTGCCTTACCCTTGATGCTTTGAATGTGTTCTGCAATCTATATTTTTTATAAAATTTGTTAAGAGACTCCTGTGCTTCTTCAGAAAGCTCTCCAATTGGCAAAGACTGGTACTCAATTATATCTTTGCCATGCGCCAATATTTTATGGACGGTCGGGGTCAACTTCTTCTGTGGATACATTTCTGCTAAAAGAGATGCAGTTTTCGACGCATATTCTCCATATTTTGTAGAATTGACATTTTCTTTGCAGTTTAAAACATCCAAGATCGTTCCCAATCTTTTCACGATTTGATTGTCAATTCCAGTGATTCTAGTTACTGCCTCATCATTTTCAAAAAATCTCCTAGAAGTGTTTCCATCGTTTGAGTTACCGTATCCGTGCTTGGGACAGTCTACTTTTAGTCCAACTTGTTTAAAAAAAGCATCCTGTATTTGCTTCTTTCTGATCTTTTCCTTATCCTTTATTGATGTATTTTCATCGAAGTTTTCCTCCTCTTGTGGTAGGGTATACGCCAGTTTTAGCAAGAATTCCATACACCTTATCCTTGCGTGCAATGGTGACATTCCATATTCGTAATTCTCCTCATTTGTAGAATCGTTTAAATTACCAAAGTTCTTCTGACTCTTTTTGCAAATCGGGCATGACATTGTTGAGGTTGTTCCTGTCAGTTCGTTTACGACTTTTCCGTCAACCATGGTCAGATGGAACTCGTAATTGCATTCAATATATTTTCCTTCTCCAATTTGCAGCTTTGTAGGCTTAATCTTGCTTATTTGTTCTTCAATGTCCTTCACCGTGGTCCTTATGAGTTCTGCCGATTCCCTTGCAAACTGAAACATTATTGGTCGGCAATAATGCACTGATGACGGACGTGGATTTTTCCAGTGAAGGGAAACATCCGATTTAAGCCGCAAAGGAACAACAGATGCCATAAACATATTTCCGTCCGATATTGTAGCGTCATCGGAAGATATCCTTTGCTTATAAACGCTTTGTCCGGATGATCCATCGCAGCCCCATTTGCTGATCAATGTCAACTTCTCAGGAAGAATTTTCACCTCATTTTCAGGAAGACTCTCCAACAACCGTTTTGCTGTATGGCCCATGAGATCCTGCAGATTGGCTTTCGCAGAGACTTCCGTAAATTCCGTATGCAGTGGTCGTGAATTTATTTTGGCTTGCGTAATATGCTTGTATCCGGGTAAAACGTCAGCGCCGTGTCGCGTTAAAGATGCCCGTAGTTTCTCATATTTCTCTTTGGAAAGTTCTAAGTCCATAAACAAGGCCAAGGCTTCTTCGGAACCATACTTTTTAATGTGTGCGTTTGTGGGCGTGGGAATGCTTTCCTTAATCCTTTTTAGTCGCAGTGGGCTTGCATCAGCAACAGATTTGGTTATGTGCGACCTAACTCTTTCACTATCCTTTGTAAATTTAATAGACAGCGCTTCCGATAATTGCTTCGTGGTCAAGTCATTGGTGGCATCGGCAAGTTTCCTCTTTCTTGTGAAAATTGAACACTCCTCAATACTTTTTTTTGGCCTTCCTTTTGCTCCTCTGGTTGATGTGGTGGGTTTATCTACTGCCAATATATCCAGGATGGTATCTTCATTAAGCCAGTCCTCGTATTTGGAGTTGAAGTTCTGAATGGTTCGATTAGATTTCACCCATTTTGCCTTAATATTTGCATATATCAGATAAAAATTATTTTTTATAATTTCGCTTCTCTCAATATTTCCGTATAAGCTATCAAGTTCTTCTAAAGCAGCTTCCGTGAAAAAATTTGGTGTGGTTGACTTTCTAAACAGTTCAAATAATTTAAAATTGTTCAACGCCATGTTTTCAGTACTTAAATTGTTTAATGGTTTCAGTAATTGTTGCGCCAACTTTCAGTCGTAGACTAATCCAGGCATTATGCTTATTTTGCAATATATAGGCTTATGCTACCATGCCGAAAAATGTACCTGTTCCCTACATACATATGGATTTAGGCTGAATAATGCATTTTTATATTATGCACGTGTCCAAATAAGATTTGTGCCTACCTGTAGTCAATATTGTTCTTGACCATTTGCAATATATAGGCTTATGCTACCATGCCGAAAAATTTACCTGTTCCCTGCATACAAATGGAATTAGGCTGAATAATGCAATTTTGATATTATGCACGTGTCCAAATAAGATTTGTGCCTACCTGTAGTCAATATTGTTCTTGACCATTTGTACGCCAAAGTATTGTTTAAGTGAGGTACGTACCTGCTAATTTCAATGAGTAGTTTTTTTAGATTTTAGATCAAACTACTGTCATACAATTTCTGCAACCATGTCTTTTTAACCTTTTTTACCTCTAGAAGCCAAACGGGCACGTACGGGCAGATAAAATTTTTGAATTATGTAAAGAAATAATCAAAGAACAGATTTTGCAAATATGGCAAATATAGAAAAATATAGATTTTTGTTATTTTCCGTCAAAGTTGAAAAATAGTGAAAAAACGGATAGTTTTTAAATAGTGATTTACCAGGAGAAACACAAAGCAAACAGTTCATTTTTTTTTTATCATTACACATTTAATAAATGCATCAATCAATACAAACAAAAAATAAGGCGATTCGTTACCTATTTTTCGTGATATTACACCTGAAATCGCAACAAATTTACTAAAAATTGTGTGTTTTTTTGAAAACCGAAAGTCGGTCAACTTTGAACGGCTATATCTTCTAAACTAAAAATGTGATATTATTAAGAGTGGCAGATTTGAAATCGTTGAAAAGTTTCCTATAACATGAGTTTATTCAAAACTTCGTCGGTGCTCATGAAAATTTTGATTTTTGCAACCTCGTTTGCTCTACGGGCGCTACTGTGCGCCGGTGCTTTAAAATCTATTGTGGAGCTTCTCGAAGGCGAAGGTTGTCATTGGTGACAGTAGGTTATCCAATTCTATTGACTCCCTTGAGCACCGTCGCAATGTGGGTTGTATTTGCCTGCTTTATCGTTACTACAATTAGATGTGTTCTGATGAAATGTGGGATCTGGTTGCCGAAACCTGTACGAATGTTCTTAATACATGCTTTTCCTTAAGAGCACATCCTTTTGTGGTCCATTTGCCGGAGCATTGCACAATGCATTACAGGGAAATTCGTTTTTTGGCTGGACTATTCGTGTGTGGAAGTCTTTTCTCTCACTTTTAACATAAATAGTTTCAAGTCGAATGTTCACAACTACTACTCCCTCTTTCCTTCTTCCCATAACCAATAGGGGATATCTCCTGAGAAAAAAAATAATAATATTAAATTAACAAGAAAGTAAAAGATAGATAGATGTTGGTTAAAATTACGCGCGAATATTATGTCGTAGTTGCAAACAAATGTTGCCAAAAACATTTCGTAACTTTTTTAAATATGGCCTATCGGAAAATTTGGACAAATCTCTACGAAATTTAGTAGTGTAGAACAAATTTCACTGCAACAGCATTCATTACGGTTAAAGTCGTATACGACTGGAGACAATTATTAGCTATAAACATTATTTTTGAACATATATTGTTACTTAAGACGTGTTTGACAAAATCATAACCACAAACATTAATGATAGTTTGCGTTTGTGATTGTATTAACCATGTTTTTTCTTTGCGTGTACTAGAATGTTTTCCGAAAGTGGGCATTATATGGGAATTTTGTAAATTATGGACCGATCTTCACAAAATTTAGTAGTACGATTTCCAGTCATACAAAACAAGTTTGTGCAAAATTTAACAAAATCGCTCGTAATTTTATATTATAGTTTTGAAATTTTGATATTTAGTTAGGCTTGAGTTCATCAAATTTAATTTTCATTAAATTATTTTTACCGAAGGAAGTATTTTACAACATGAAATTTATTCATAATTTTTATTCTTGGCGGAGCTGAGGCTCGAACTCGGGCTTATGATGGGAATGTGGCTATCCTCGAAACGTAAATTCAACCCGAGTTCGAGCCTCAGCTCAGCCAAGAATAAAAATTATCAATAAATTTTAATAAATTTCATGTTGTAAAGTTCCTTCCTTCGGTAAAAATTATTTAATGAAAACAAGTAAGAAAGTATAGTCGGTCAAGCCCGACCATATGATACCCTACATTACAGTATTAAAAAACACATCATGCTTATATGCCCATAGAAATATGGACTTATCAATGTTTATAAACTTCATTAAATCGGTTTGAGAGTTTGTGAGAGGCAGAAATTGCCTCCTACCTCCCCTTGTGGTCCTATTTTTGAAAAACTGTATAGCTTATGTGTCCATATAGATATGGAAATATCTATGTTTAAAATTTCATTTAAATCAGTTTGAGAAGCAAAAATTGCCCCTATCTCCCCTCGTGGTCCTATTTTTTAAAAAATGCATCCCATTTGGATCCATAAAGATATGGTTCTATTTATGTTTTAAATTTCATTAAAATCGGTTTGATACTTTCTGAGAGGAAGAAATTTCCCCCCATCTTCCCTCGTTGTCCTACGATTTGGCACATTTTCAATAGGCTTGGTCCTTGAGCCAATAAGAACCTATGTCCGAAAGTTGATCAAATTATCTCCAAAATTGCGACCTGTACTTTGCGCACAAGGTTACATGGACAGCCAGCCAGCCGGACGGACATCGTTAGTTCGACTCAGAAAGTGATTCAGAAAATGATTCTGAGTCGATCGGTATACTTTATCACATCAGCACAAATGCATAATACCCTCTCCACTATTGTGGTGTGGGTATAATTAAATTTGATGAGCTCAAGCCTTACTAAATATCAAAATTTCAACAGTTCAACTAAAAAAAGTCACAAATGTTTTAAAAAGTTTTTGTAACAGAAATATCAAACTTTGACGGTGGGTGTTCCACATTTGGGTTTATAACTCTTTTCCCACAGAACCAATTGTGCTGGATTTCAATGTCTAACTGCTTAGGAGAACTAGAAACAATTTTACTACAAAATTGCTCTTTGCTGTTGAGTCTTTCGAAAGTGAGTAAGTTTGCAATAGAAGGACAGACGGACGTGGCTAAACTTAGTTTATCCTTTTCATAACCAGTTGAGGAGGGTTTTGCATTCAATAATGTTGTAATCTTTCTAATATTGTATGTATATATACAAATCTCGTGTCACAATGTTTGTGTTTGAGCTCCTCCGAAATGGCTAAACATATTTTTATGATTTTTCTATGTATATTCGGTAAGTATAAGAATAGGTCGTGGAGTGCATTTAGATATGTATTTCATACCGCTAGGACATTAGCATGTCCCTGTTCAGAAAAATTGTTCCTATTTTTGTGCCAATTGAATATTTCCAGTAATTTAGAGTCAGATGCACGAGAAACGTCAACAAAATAATTAAATTATCAAACCACTGGTCACCTTTACTTTAAGGTTTCTTGTGTGTTTGTTGGTATTAAATTATTTTTGATACGCTTTCTGGTAGAATTGGAAATGTTCTTTCAACAATTTTTGATGCTTGTGCTTAATGCCGTGTTAAAAGCCGATTAAGGGATGCTGTTGTAGTTGTTGTTTTGGCAAGAAAAAAAAAATCATGAAATTTATTGCAAAAGTAAAGAAGACAAATTATTTAATTACGCTTTTACAAAAAATTCAAAATTAAAAAGATAAATAATGGTTTAATCCAAAGAAAATCTAAACTTTTTGTTTCAGTTTAATTTTTCTTAAGTAAAATTCAGGAAATCTTAAAGTTCTGCCTACAATGAAACTTTAAAGCACTTCCTGCAACGTCAAAAGAAAATAAGAACCCCTTTTCTTTATATTAAAAAAGGTTTTAGGTAAGGAATGCTTAAAGCAGCTGAGCTGAGCTGAGTCTATAAACCATTGAATTTTATTTTGTCGTAATAAACATTCCAATGGGTCCACCAACTTAATTTCTTCTTGTTTTATATCCTTTTCATTAAGAGCTGACTTAGACGTTTAATGTTTATTTTTTTTGTTATTCCTATTTTATCTTTTTGTTGGCAAGAAAGAAAATATGCAGCTTAAGGAATAAATGTTTTTTTTGCTTCTTTAATTTCTAAAACTGTTTAATGAAAGAAAGAAATTAAACACAAACATGTTCAGTTCGAGCTAAAACTTTATTTGGTGGAAGAACAATCAAGATAAAAATGTCCTGGTATGTTTATTATCGAAAGGGTTATACGTGCAACGACCGTAAAGGACTAGTAGTTAGACGCAGTAGGATATGCATAGATAAGTGTGCGTGTGTTTGGAGTCGTGCTACCAACCAAGTGTTGACAAGTTTTATTAAGATGTTTCAAGGTGTGGATACCGATAAAACTCTTTTTTTTTTCTATATTTTGACCATTTTGTACGTAGCGACGACGACAATCGGTGTTTTGGTGTTCACATTGATAGAAAGAAGTCTTGTAAATACTTCAGCTACAATTTTATCTTCGACAGATCGTCTTCGGTTGGTTTTATGTGCCATAAAATAAAACATTTCCATTTAAACATTTATATGATTTATAACTGAGGACAATGTTTAATATTTAAAAGGTCCTGTACACCTTTTATTATTGTAATATTTAACAATACGACTACAAGTGTGTGAGTGTGTGTGCTGTTGTGTTTTTATCTAATGAAAATATTTTAATGTCATCACTAATTAAAATGTCCTTAATGTTTAGTTATTGTTATAGTTAAAGGGTTTGGAAGCATGTTTTGGTAAATAAATATTTAAATAAAATGTTATTGCATTGTTGAAATTAAAAATTAAAATGCATTTGATAAATGGTTAGAAGGTAAGACACATGTATGAACATGTATGAACATACATATGAAGTTTATTTTTTATTAATAAACATGTCTATTTAGTTTTTTTACCCACACCACCACAGTGGAGAAGGTATTATTCGATTGTGCGGATGTGTATAAAACATAAAAATATCGCTTCAAGATCCAATCGACTCGGAATCACTTTCTGAGCAAGCGCGAATCTAAGGGGGTTTAGGAGGCAAATTAACAAAATTTAAGCTTTAGCCAGATTTTGAGAATGTTACAATTTTAAGAATAATTTTTAAGACAGATACTGAACGTGTAGCACATACATAGTTATAGGCATTTAGTTACCCTGTAGTAAATAAAATAGTCAGTTGCAAAAAACACTAACTATAAATTAACTATTTTCAAATAACTACAAATTGGTTTAAATCTCATGCAGATATCAACTAAACATATTGCATATAGGCACACGTAAAACACAACTAAAAGCAAAATAAGTAAAACAAGAATGCCATGAAGTCAAATGAAACAAAAAAATTTACACAAACATATCGAGCCCTAATGGCAAAAATGATTTAAGCGACATCATTTTCAATTTTAGTTTTTTTTTTAATAAATGACTTTATTAGCAACACTTGCATCATCTCCTAAAATGTCGTGGTCACATAAGGCACCGTTACGATTTTATAGCAAGAACAATTTTGAGGTAACCGACAAATTTCATACAAAATTTATATGAAATAAAATAAAAAACACTAATTTTTGCTATTAGAGCTCGATATTAAAATAATTAAAAATTAAAGCAATACAAATCTGTTTATGTACTAGCAATTATGTAGCGTATTTATTTCAGCACTATTATACATCGTCATTTAAGGCAATTTGATGCAAAATTTTCTTAAATAATTATTTCTATATAAAAATCTTTATAGATATACATACATATCGAGCCCTAAGCGCGAAAATAACGTAAGCATCATGATTTTCAATTTTCGTTTTTTTTAATAAATGACTCTATTGGCAACACTTGCATCATCTCCTAAAATGTCATGGTCACAAAAGGTACCGTGACGATTTTATAGCAAAAACTATTTTATTGTAAGCAACAAATTTCATACAAAATTTACTAAAATATAAAAGCTCTCTCCTGTAAAATTTGATTTTTGGCGCTTACGTTATATTCGCGGTTACGGGTCGATATGTATGTTCATATCTACATATATTTTTTTGACAAAAATTATTTAAAAATTAAATAATTTATTATAAACTGACTATTCTATTATTTAACTACAAATTGGTTGAAAAATAAGTAGTTAGTATTCAGTTAAAAAGTCATGCAAAGTTTTCTAATTAACTACTGCCTATGACATGCCCATTAGACCGTCTCACTTTCCATTTTTTTTTCGAAATTCCTTCATGAACATCGATTTTCTTAATCTACTCTAAAAATTTTGGTGTATAACACTTAAATATTGATGAAAGGGAAGTGGTCTCTCAAACCGTCTTTTCGTTTTTTTTAGGCAAAATGCCTTTTTTCAAAAAATGAAAACATCTTGCTTTAGTAATTTGCCTCTAACTCAAGCAGTTCTTAACGGCAAAAATGAAAAAAATATAAGTTCGTATTGGAAAATCTGAATTTGTAATGCTATGAAAATTACCAACGTTGGAGAGCAGAAGAACTATGCTTAGCGTTTAATTTTTATTCAACCTAATAAATGGTGCAGTCTGTTCTTACTTCCTACTCAGCAACATAAATTTTAATGTACCTCATCGATCAACTCGTTTTTACATTCCAATCTACATATTTACAAGATTTACAAACTAATTATGCTAATTCTGATCCTCTAAGAAAATTGTGTAAACATTACAATGATTTTTATTTTCTTATTGATTTTTCTGTTAATGTTAATGTCATTAAACGTTATATTATTATGTACCTTAATCAGTGTAAATAAATGGATGTCTAAATCCTTTTTTTATTTTGTATATTATGTAAAATTTTTATACCCTTCACCACAGGTGGAAAAGGGTATATATAAGTTTGTCATTCCGTTTGTAATTTCTACAATATTGATCTTAGACCCTATAAAGTATATATATTCTGGGTCCTTATGAGGAGAGAAGTCGATTTAACGATATCCGTCCGTCCGTCCGTCCATCCATCCGTCCGTCCGTCCGTCTTACGTTTGAAATGTTATTTCCGGAGACTCCAGACATGATAGCGGCTACGTTGTTTTACATTTATGTCACATATAGTCCACCATTTTTTGCTATTGAAATTCAGCCAGATCGGTCCAACAATGGCTGAGATATGACCAAAAAAAACACGACTGCCTCTAATTTTTCCAAAAAATCCCTTCTGGTTGTTGTATTTGTATTACTTTTTTCTGTATATCTGGAGAACGGCAAGAGCCAAAGCTTTAAAATTAGGTACAAACATTTAGGTTATAAATATACACCATCCTACAAAATGTGGGCGGGATTGGAGAAGTAGGCGTGGTACCTCTCATACAAAAAGTATTAAAAATTGTATAAAAACCTGAATTTTTTGACTGTAATATGACCTATGGTTACGCCTTATATATCAGAAGATCGGAAATTTTTAATAGAAAATATTTTCTGAAAAACTCGGGAAAATCGGTTCAGATACGAAAAAGTTATGACCAAAATATTAATTTTTTTTTTTGAAAAATACCCATTTTCAGGAACCATAGATCTTCCCGAGTCCACGTTTTATAGCTAAAATAACTGGAAAATTTCTTCTTTAACACGTCGGTATATAAATCTGTCAAATCGGTTAAGAAATAGCAGAGTTATGACCAAAATACTGAAATCCCAAAAATAACTCTTTTTTTATAATTAAGATTGTTTTTTTATATCAGGCTACAGTTCGTTGTTTTTATCTCTTTATTTAATTAATAATAGTAAGTAAAAACTTGCGGCAAAAAACTGTGTGTGTGTATAGCTGTAACATGTCTTCATATGTAGCTGCATTTTAAATAACAATAGTATCGATATTGATGTTTTTCCTATCGATATTTTCAACAGCTTACGACTATCGATAGTATCGATAATACTATCGATAGTTTTCCAGCACTACTTCCTACAGGGTCATAAAAGTAGAAAGGATACTTAATAAATTTTTAAACTGTAATGTTTAAATATTTTGTAAGTTTTAAATTTTTTTCAAAAGTTGTCAATTTTGGTAGCTTTAAAAATTTTGTTAATTTGTTTTTTTATGTAATTGGTGTTAAGATTGTTCCAATACCCTGATAACGTTATACAAAGGAGTTACAAAAATTGGATTAAACATATAAATATGTCCTTTAAAAGAAATTAATATTTATAACAAATTGACCATAAGCTCGATTAAATAGAAATTAAAAAAAAACAACGAACTTTTCAAATATGAAATGAAGAACAACCTTTTTAAGTAAAACGCATAATTGTACAAATCACAGTTTAAAATGCCGATTAAAATGCCGTTAATTTAAAAACTTCGTTTTTTTTGTCTAATTTACTTACGCAACCCATTTTGTGTCATTTTGGATTATTCGTAAAGAATAATATTGGAAATGGCCCAAAATGGAAAGTATTGATCTGTTGAAATTAGGCACTTAATATAAATATAAAATTTAGAGGAACTTTCAGAATTGGTTGGAAAATGTTAGTCTACAGACCACGACATTATCAATAGATTTCGCAATGAGTTAAGGCTAACCAACAAAAGCCAAGAAGGTCAAGACAAGATATTAAATGCAAATTTTATTTGCATGATTTAGATGGCAATTTATTTGTATGGCGTAAACCAAATAAGACATTTGACAAAAATATTCCTTCGCAAAGTTGATTATATAGTTTTTATTTGTCGGGCTTATAAATGCCATCTTTCTTGCAATGATCGTACATATCGAGCCTCTATAGCAAAAATGATGTAACCAACAAAAGTAAAATTTTACAGGAGAAGGTTTTTTTTTTAAATAAATTTGCTTCAAGTCTAGGTTTTCTTTTGAAATTTCTTTTGCTCTTATTTCGTAACGGTACTTGCCAGAAACATGCGATTTTTAGAGATGATGCAAATGATTAAAAATGATCGATTTTTATCAAAAAAAAAATCTAAGATTTTGTTGGCAATATCGTTTTCGCTATTAGGGCTCGATATGTAATGTATTGCGTATAGTGTTGAGGCAAAAATCTTTTTCAGTAAGAGTTTTTAAAGTTATTTTAAGTTGCTTTGCCGTTGAGCCACTGTAATCTTATTTTTAAATATACTTTTCTAAAACTTAAGTCTTAGATCTCATTTTTAAGCAAACTTTTCTGAAATTTATGTAAAATCCGATTACCGAACTATAAAAACTCAATTTTACATGTTTTGTCATAAATATGAAATGGAAAATTTCAAAAATGCTGTTGCATATTTTGCCATTGAGCCAGCAATTTATTAATAAAAATATGAGCGGAGTTCAGTGTTTGGTGAAAATGGTCTTGCGAAAGAGCAAATGCAAAATATTGTAACTCCTTTTTTAAATGCCACAACTATTTACACAGAGTTTCCGTTAAGTAAGCTTAAGCTAGCTTTTGCATATTATGGTTCAGCCTTAAATCTAAACGCTTACATTTAGATAGCAGCGTTAACATTGACAAAATGTTTTCGATGTGCAATAAATCTGTTGATTCTAGTTTAAAAGTAAGTCAATTTTTATTTCGTCAATTTTTTTTCAATTCGAATTTTCAATTTCAATATCGGATTTTATTACCGGCATCAAACGTCTGCACTGTGTGTCATGAAATAATCACCCTTATCGTGGTTGTCGAATTTAATATACGCCTGCGATTGTTTGTTAATAAATTAAAGGAAATAACTTCACGTTCTCTTTGTTCTATGACCAAAAGGTCCCAGGCGTCTTTTAAATTCGCCAACCACGATTAGTGTGAAAATTAAAAATTTATCCTTAAAAAAAAGTAAAACTTATGACAGGTTTACGAATTCATATTGCTCCATGCTTATGCATTTAATGAGATAATGAAAGAGAGAAAAGACATAATTTTTTGATATGCAAAAAGTTCAAATGTTGCCAAAGTGTGCTAGTCAAGAAGCATACATCTCTTCTCAACTAATGTGCTGTTTCCAAATGACAGGCAGTGATTGTCCGGTAAAATTTATCGGATCTGTTCTGAAAATCACATGATTTCAAATCCCGTCCTTTTAAAATCTTACGTGTGATTTTGTGGTGTTCTGAAAATTATACCGTTTTTGTGTTTTTTGGTATGCTTTTGGCAACTCAAAATCACAACGAAACACACAAAAACGGAACACCAAAATATCATACGCGTGATTTTAAAAGGCACATGTGATTTATAAGCACGTGATTTCAATTTTCAGAACAGGTCTGTAAACAATCACTTGCGAAATTTCGGTTCTATTAGTTTATTCAATAAACTAAACTGTTTTTGAGTTATGCGAATATATGCTGTGCAACCTCCTCCATTTTCGAAATATCGGCAAATCTCGAAAAAAGAGCATAACTAAAAAAAAAAACGGTTAGCACCACTGTATTCAGCGTATTCGAATTAGATTTAGCCGCCGAGTCAACTCGTCAGAAAAGAAGTATCAAATTCGAGCACAGTTTAGTAAGACAATTGCTTCAAATGATAGTTTTCCTAGAAATGGTTATCATCAACACAATACTTCTGCTGAGTGCTTGTTTTTTACTTTACTAAAAGAACATTTTTTTGCGTTAAAGACAAAGTTTTTTTAAATTTAAATTACTAAAAGTTAAGATTTTTTGTTTTTTTTTTAACTTTTGTATTTTTTTTTAACCAATTCGCGAAAAATATAAGCTTGATTTGGCGAATACGAAAGTCATGAAATAGTTGAACCCTCGAAATTACGAATATTCCCAACATCACTAGTGTCTATTATTACATCCCCTGTGAGGCTGCGTAGTAAATCACCTTTAGGAGTCCGACTCTTGATGTTACAACCTCTGGGCTAAATGAAAGGTGTATGGAACCTGGGATGCACCAAACTTTCAATTGACGGGCTCTTTGGTGTCCAAAAGATTTCAAACGAGTTCAAAGAAACACCATAATACTTTTATTTCTGGAGCCACGGGATTCAGTAGCCCCCAGTAAACATACAGAACGGTCTGACTATTACAGTCATACCTAAACAAGAGCGGAAAGCGTTTTCTAGCTGTCAAAAATTCTCATGCCAATACAATTTGTATGAAGCATCCCTAAACAGCGCGTCGTCAACGCTTTACAATTGGAAAATCCGATTTTGACAGCGCGTTTAATAGTGAAGTTGGCCGCTATTGTTAATAAATAATGGCAATTTAGCTATTTTTTTGTCAATCTGTTAGTGAGGTCTCCGTTGGTATACTTCCGGGGAGCACGTGGTAACTGTAGGTTAAACCCAAAGCCGTGGAAGGGTAAACGTCCACACGGAAGGCGGATTATTGCTTGTGGGAAAGTTCGGACTGTTGTGCTATTGCTATTCAGCAGAAGCTACTTAGATCAACAGCAGTGCAGGTTAAATAGCTCCGGCTCCTTAACAGGAGGTATAGCATTTGGAAAGTGCTTAATATTGATACTAGTGCTGGGAAACTATCGATAGTCTTAAAATATCGAAAATATCGATAGAAAAAATATAAATATCGATATTTTTATTATCTAAAATACAGCCATGAAGACATCTAACAGCAGCTATACACACACAGTTTTTTGCCTCAAATTTTTACTTGCTTTTATTAATTCGCGGCTGAATTACAGCAATGAATACAAACAACAAGAATGGCACGTGGTATGGACTGCTTAGCAGTGCTTTTTACTGCTAATTAAAGGCCTTTAAGTCGAAATTTGTACATGTTTACATAGGGACTGAAATGTCAAATATTTTTGTTGTTGTAAAAAAAAAATGCAAATCCAAATGCAATTGCAAGCATAGGACAAAACAATGAACGACCATTAAAGGATAAGTCCGCTAGATTGATAACCTTTTTGGGCTTAGAATTTAGAAAATTTCTTAAAGTTGCAATGGAATATCTTATGGTCTCTGTTACTTCGGTTCCTTCAGAGAGGTACTTATCAATTTTTAAAAAACGGCCATCTAAAATAACTTGTGTATATACATACATACGTCTCATACGTTCAATAAAGTGATAAAAACAACGGACTGTGGCCTTATAAAAAATAATTAAAGTTTTCCTGCACAAGTACAAACATTCAGTCGATAGTAATATCGATATATCGATAGTGAAATCTGAACTATCGATAAATATCGATAGTAGAAAATATCGATAGTATCCCAGCTCTAATTTACACACCATGTGGTTGAGATACATACACCGTGTGATAAGGCCAAATGGCAGGTGCACACGAAAATCGAAATCACAACTGTCTATTATCTCAAAAGACCATCCATCTATTTTTTATTTTTTTCTAATTAGACTAAAATACAAAGAAAAATATTATTTTTTCTTTAAAAAAAGCTTATTATAGTTAATATATAAATAACTTTTATTAATTTACTTAAGATTTAAAATCAATAAAAAAACATCAAATTATTATGGATTAGACTCTAGTAAAAAAAAAATTTTATTATCCTGTGTCTATTGCATGAAAAATACACATAATCTTTTAAATAATATAGTTAAAATTGTCTAATCCATATAAGTTTAAACAATATCCATTTCTACATTTAATACAAAAAAAAAATATAATGGCCGCTTTTCCTATAAGAATATGCTCTGCCGTTGTGTGTAAGAAAAAAAAAAATCAGCTAACTAACTAAATATTTGCAAATACTTAACTTTCAAACTTTTTTGTCTTTTAGCAATAATCTTGGCTAAGAAATGATCTGCAATGGGGAATTCATAACGATACTACCTACTGCAGGAAGCAAATAGTAAGAGGTAGTTCACACGGTGTCTTTTCAGACATGTCTAATAAACATGTTTGTTTTGTTTGTTGGTGATCGGGGTAGAGAAGAAAGAGGGGTTGCCAAACAGACACGAAACGAGTTTTCATGTTTGTTTATAAGAATTTTCATGTTTTTAATTTGTATGTTTATGTATATTAGACTATTAGACATGAAAACAGACATGTTTGGAAATACATCGTGAAAAGACAATAGGTTTTTGGAAGCATGTTCAAAAGAGAATGTCAAAAACAGACATGTGTGAAAAGACTCCGTGTAAACTCCCTCTAACATATTAAAACTCGGGTGATTGATTTGGGGTATTCCCAAAAAAAGTTTTTTTTTGAATTAATTGCGCTAACAGGTTTAAATCGGACCCAAAAACAATATTAACGACATAACGCTCAAATAATCATCTGAGTATTTGGTGGAGCTTTGGCCACACGTAGCAGACGTAACCACTATTTTTACCCACACCACAATAGTGGAGAGGGTATTATGCGTTTGTACTGATGTGTGTATGACCTTTTAATATACCGATCAATTCAGAATCTATCGATGTCCGTCCATGTAAATCTTGTGCCCAAAGTACAAATAGCAATTTTGTAGATAATTTTATGAAATTTGATGCGTTTTATTGTCACAAGGCCAAAGCCTACTGAATTTCATACAGCTCCCATACAAGCTTCTTTCCGAAATAGAGTCTTTGTGCCAATAAACCTTCTTACTATATTGGTATTTAAATTAAATTTGGTCCAAACTTATTTTATTGCAATCTAAATAATGCCATGACTTAAGATAAAATCGGGTGATAATAATTTTTTTGCTTTTCTGGTAGGTCCAGAATTCAAACTTTCTAAAATTGCAGAAGAGCTACACCGACAACAATTAATCTGTTTTATGAGAGTTATCGTCTCTGAGAGTAAGAGTAATGCTGTCTGGGAGATTACAAGTTTTTGTTCCTATTCTAAAGCAAAATAAAACATGAATTTTTTCTAAACAACAGTTAATGATTTCAAATCTACTTTAAAAAACTATAAAGGGCCAAATAAACCACACAAACATATAAAAAAGGTATGGAGCATGTTTTAATATTCACACAAACATATTGTTGTTGTCAAACGGGTTGTGTTGGTTATTTGGTCCCTTATAAATGTAGATACATGCTGGAGCATAAGTTCTGATTTTATTTAATGTTGGCATTTATTTAAATTTAGATTATACCTTGGATATATGTTAACATTATGTTTTGAAGATAATATCTTTCTAATAGTGGCCTGACGTGCTCTTTTTTTCTTCTCGGATATTCGCCTTAAGCTGTTGTATGAAAGGCCCGCATTGTTCTCTTTCTCGGGCCATAAAACATTTTCAATCATTGCCCGGTATTGAAGTACGTTTACATTAAGCGCAGCTTGCTCGTCGTTTTCAAAAAAAAATATGGTCCAATGATATTTGCTGAAGTAACTCTTCACCATACTGCATATTCCAGTTGGTTCATCTGATGTTCAATAATTATTTTTTTTAAACTGTTATTTTCTAAAAAATTTTCGCAATTTTTAGAAAAGGGTATTATTTGCAATATTGCAATCAATTTGTTAACAACAATGGGATTTCATTCGAAGAACAAAAAAAAACTAACCATATTTTCTTCATTAGAGCCTTGCATGCCAGGTGTTGTATTTTTGCATTTGTTTGCTTATTTTTGAGTATGTTTCATTAATTGCATATTTTAACATATTCAAAGCTTATTATACATATCGAGCCCTAACTACAAAAATAATGTAAGCGCCTAAAATCAAATTTTACAGGAGAGAGTTTTTTATTTTATTTCATATAAAATTTGCCGCTTCCCTGCAGATAACGACCCAAGTCCATACATAGTCCATAAAGAAGTAGTAGTATTCCAAAGGTAACCCAAATGTATTGAAAAACATGGTCTTTTTAACATTACGATGTCCTAGGGCTGGACCATATAACCCAGTTTTGCATTACAACGGAGTATTCTTTTTTTTTTAGTTTCTTCCTTTTATAATTTTTTAAATTCTCTAAGCTAATCCCGCGAAGATCTACGCTTGTCTGCAGGAAAGAAACCAGACTCTCTGGCGGGAATCGAAACCGCAACTCCGGCGCTGATAGACTAGCTCACTACCAGCTAGCCTACCGGGGCACTCCACTTAAAACTTCTCCATGTTCATACATACTCTTAGGGCCATTATTATAACTTGGCGTTAGCTGTTATCCGACAGTTAACAGACGCTTTTTGACAGATAACATATTATTATCTGTCATTTTAATCTTAACTTTAGCTAACTTCAAGTTGTAATAATGGCCCTTAGTGGATAAGTTTTGAAACTACTCCATGGTATACTCCAGAGGATTAGTTTTAAAATCGAAAACATTTCGTTTAAAAACAAAGACATGTCGTTTCACTACAAACTCCCTTATAAATGTAGATAACAATGATATGGTCCATGCTTGCATAACATTGTACCAAAATGGATCACGTAAAAAATAGTAAATGTACCTTATGTCACCATTACATTAGGTCTGTCTGGGTACTTTTCCAGTAGCAAATACTCAGTAAATTTTTTTGGGAGAGTAACACCAATATTACTCTATCGGCTAAAAAAATCTCAAAAAGTACGCAGACAGTATCCAGTGAAATCTTGCAAGAAAACAGCTGATCGGTGTGTAAACAATTGAAATAACAAAGCAAAAGAATTTTAGCATAGGTATGTACATATGTGTACGCAAAATTGAATTCTCGAGGTAAATTAAAAAATTATTAATTAAAGTGAAGCTTAAAAAGTGTTGTAAATTAAAAAAACTTGTTTATTACACTGTTATTAATTTGGTAAGTTCAATTTCTTCTTAGTTTTTAGTTTTATTTGTCGGGTTTTTTATAAAACTTCTTTTGCTTACATTGCCCAACATAGTGCCGGCTTACAATGGAAAAAAGAATGAAATGCCCAATACAGTGCCCTCCAACAGCTTGACAACGGAGAAAAATAATTTGGATGTGAAGTGCTCGCCAGGAACACAATTCCAAATACTCGCCTCTTCAATTGCAAAGTTTGTCCCACAAAGTTCTGCTGGTTCTATCGGTTCTGCCATCTCTAATCCACTTACGCCACGGTCGCACTGTATATTTGGACGTTTCTAGCATGATGTAAAATGTTTTGTTTATTATAATTTATTATAAACGTTAAAAATCAACACAATTCTAACTACTTACCTCTGCCATTGTTAAATTTCAATTTTTATTTTCATTTCACAAAAACTATTTCATTCAAACAGCTGTTCAAACTATTTGCAAAATTTTGCAAGCGAAAATTTCTCCAGTAACATTTTGCAAGTTCTCTAACTTCCAATTGTCAAAAAATTCTCATTTGGCTCTCTCGCTGCAAGAGATTTGGAGTACGCAGACAACATTTTGCAAGATTTTGTAACATTTTGCGCAAAATATGTGTACGCAGACAGACCTATTTAAGGAGATAATGTTAGTGTTGCCAATAAAGTCATTTATTAAAAAAAAAAAAACAAAATGATGTCGCTTACTTTATTTTCGCGGATATGGCTCGATATGTTTCCAGGACTGAAAGGAGTAAGGAAAAAAAGGTAGAAGAAAAAGTGTTACAAATTTCACGATAGATTCAACATACCCTTCTAGTAGCTGAAGAGCTGTACGGTATCTATAAAATAAAATGAAGTGTGGAAAACCATTTCAAAATAATTTTCTAAAGCGGCATTACAAAGAAAATGCTTTTCATAAACCATCTATGGTGGTAAAAAAGAAAAAAAAAAATGGAAAAGGAAGGATAAAAAACGAGCTTAAAAAAGTTCGTTTTACTTTAGACGACTGCACGCAAAACTTAAAAGTGGTGTGGTGGAATTGTACGGGGGAGCAAGGAGTAGTAGTTTGAACATCTTGTCTACTCGTATGTAGAAATAAAAATATGCCATGAAATGAAGTGGAAATTTTATTATTTTTTTCTGCAAGCGAGCAATGAACGAGGTCTGGCTGAATATAGACTTAAACACGTGTGTTAATGCCGGTGTATGTATGTATGCGTGAGTAGTATCGCACAAATACTCTGGCAACCACAAATACATACATATACATAATGATGAAATGCAATTTACACTATATTTCAATAGAATTACGCTTAGAATTTGGAGTGATAGTTGTTGTGGTTGGTAAACTGCTTTCAATATATGGTTAAAATAGCAGGGAAGTTAGTTAGCAGTTAGTATCATACTTAAGCTAGTTTAGCTATTTATTGTTCTCGGCAATCGCATAGTATGCATGATATTGCATACGACATATTGTATTATTTTTAACAAAAACATTCGGCTCTTTAATAATACGCAATGACGATTTCAGAATACTGAGTCCCTAGAAAAGCAGTTGTATGTATGCTTTGCAAGTGTGGTCTGAGTGTGTCTGTTAGTCGGGCAAGTTAGTGAGTTAGTCTGTATGCCTGCATACCATTGTTTTATTGGCAACTAACGATGGGTATTTTTCCAGTTTATTTCTTAAAACGTTTTTCTTGTCAATCAGTTTGTCATTTAGTCACGTCAGAGCGAGTAAGTGAGTTGGTCCGTTGGCAGAATGCTGGCTGGCATTATGATTTTAACCACCCAAAGAGGATATTTCTTTCATTATTTTTTTTTGCATTTCTGTTTTAATTTGCAAATGTCATTCAGTCGTTTAGACATTCATTCATTTATTCGTTGGTTCGCTGAGCCTTTGATTTGTTCCTGGTCTATTTTGTTTGATTTTAAATCTGAAATTATATTTGAATTTAAGTGGTTTGTTTGATTGCATTTTAAAACGCTTACCTACATTCTAAAGTTATTTACAGCAATATTTATTTTCATTTTGGTTTTCATTGACTTTCAATTTAATCCAAAAGCATATGCGTGCCTGAGTTTCTTTTATTTTTTCTTTTCTTTTCTCCATTTGTTTAACAAACATCTTGTCTGGTTTAACATTGAAGATGCATTTGGAATATTTAAAACAGGCCAGTAGCAATTAAGATAAGACATTAACACGCTGATTGTGTCCTGTCCAGTTGTTCGTCGATTGACGCATTTTGTGATTCGCTCAAGGTGGTCGGCCGGTCATCTGGTTCGCTGTGAGTTTGTGGATGGATGAATTCGTGTGTATCTTGTTTGGTCTTCAATAATGTTGCACAAGGTACGAAAAGTATTTTTAACATTGTTTTTCAATATTTATTTGTGGGAATTTGTGAGTGTGCTGCTTTGAACTCTGTATAATGTAAATTGGTAAACTCTTACATAATTCGGATAATAGCAATAATACAATTTTTAGTGTGTGTGCAAGCAAACAGGTGAAATTTAGATCAAAATTAAATTAATTAAAAGTAAAACGCTGTTAAATATGCACGATTTTCATTTATAATTTCGATAGATCAAATAGATTCGAATAGTATTTATTTTTGTTAAATAAAAAAAGACTATTTCAAGCCAGCGCCATATTTGAAGTGCCGAACATTAAAGTTTTAAGATCTCTCTCTTTCTCTTAAGTTAAACAAAATAAAACAAAAAGTTGAACAGCAAAAACAAAACATCTGAAAGACATTGCCAAAAGTACTTAATACAAAATAAAAAATTACAGTGGAACAAGAGAAAAAATGTTTTTATTATATTTTTTTTTTTGCGTAATTCTAAGCAACATTTCTTTTTACAGGGTGGCCCCAAAGGGTTTGAGTTCATTATTACTTTTTCATTTAAGACATAATTATTAAATTTTTTTAGTACTGTGTAGTAATGGAGAATAGTTTTAATATAATTATGAAAATTATATCTCGCAAATAGTGGCCATTTTCTGCTTGTAGCAAAATATCGAGTGTAATTTCACAAGTCTTTTTTACAAAATTCTGAAAAAACAAAGAAAAACTAACTAAAATAGTTATAAGGAATTCAAACCCCTTCGGCCATTTTTGCCCACCCAAATAAATAACGATTTGGTTCATTTCAATTTTAAATACTACAAATTTATATATAAACAAGTAAGAGTGCTATATTCGGCTGTGCCGAATCTTATATACCCTTCACCATTGTGGGAGCAGAATACAGAGCAACTAGAGAAAAACTAAATAATTTTTACATATGTATGCATACATATTTATAATACTTTAAACTTCATTATAAATTAAATTTAAAAAGCGAAAACTGGTAAATATTTTTTTTAAATCGTGTTTAGAACATAAAAAAATAAAAATTTAAAAAAAAAATTTCTTTTTAAAAAAACCGGATTTGAACTTCGCTTTTCATAAGGACCCAGAATATATATACTTTATAGGGTGTAGGATCAATATTGTAGAAATTACAAACGGAATGACAAAGTTATATATACCCTTTTACCTTTGGTGAAGGGTACAAAAAGAGTAATTTTTGGGGATTCAGTATTTCGGTTATAACTCAGCCATTTTTTAACCTATTTGACAGATTTATATACCGATGTGTTGAAGAAAAAATTTACCATTTACTTGAGTTACAAAGCTTGGACTCGGGGAGATCTATGGTTCCCGAAAGTAAGTATTTAAACCGATTTTTCCGAGTTTTTTACGTAATATGTTCTACTAAAATTTTCCGATATTTTGGTATATAAGTCATATCCATAAGACATATGGCAGCCGTAAAATTTAGGTTTTTATACAATTTTTAATTTTTTTTGTACGGGAGGTACCACGCTCACTTCTTCAATTCCGAATTTATTGTAATTTCGATCGATATCGAATGCGGTAATTTAGCCCCAGGTGCTGCTGGCTTGTTTCTTAAAAAAATGTAGCTGCTCAAAAAGGGGCGAGTATATAATTCTACCGAGTTATACTCACAAATTGCTAACTGAGTGTGTGCTGGCGTATTAGACCTTTTCATATTAAAAATATGTAACATGCTTGTAGCAACCATAATTTGGTGGTTGTACTAGTTTAATCATAGTATGGCTGTCATTGACAACAATGTGTTCGTTAAAATAGTTTTGCTGAAGGTGATCATATCGAAAAAATGTGTTTATTCTGTGTGCGTTTAAAAAATTTAATGGAAAAAATAAAATCTTAAAAATGTTACTTAAACAAATTTTTATTAAAAATATAATATAATTTAAAAATTATTTTACTGGTTTTTTTTAAAAAAAGAATTAAATGTTCATTGTTTCTGTTTTAATTCCGATTTTGCCCACTGTGCTCGCCGACAAAAAGCTCATATATGTAACTCCAAAAGAAGTACAGAACAAACAAACCAACTCCGATGAAAAGTTCAATTTAAATGTTTGTTGTATTCAGCTGCCAGCGAGATGACTAAATGGCTGGTTGGTTCATTCGTTGGTTGGTTGGCTGGTTGACTGAATATTTTGTTGCTGTTGTTGTTGGCGGAGTTGTTGGCAAAGTTGTTGCTGCTGTTTTGTTGCAGCAAAACAGAAGCATTTGTGGAATGTAAAAACTTGGTTCCCATGACTCTACAACCATTGGAAAATGTTCAAAAGATACCGAACCGATCCAAAACGATCTACACTTTGTAGTTTTTGTTGTCCTTCTTTTTTTCGGTCAGTATTTAAAGATGTTTGTATGAATCTGAGTGTATTTGTATGGATCACACTGTGTGTGTGTGTGTGTATCTTCGTTTCGTCTTCTTAAAATGTTTGTATGATGAAGTTTCATTTTGTGTTTCAGTTTCTTTTTGTTGTAATTGTTGAGAGTTTTTGCGCCGGTTCTCGAAAAAGTTGTTGATGTTTTTGCTATTGTTGCAAATATTATCGTGTTGTAGCTCTGTGTGTATCGAATAAATGTTTTGGGGCGATTCTTTTTTTATTTTGTTCTGTTTTTATCAGCGATTTAAAACATCTACGTGCACAAATTTTAGTTGGTTCCTTCATTCGATTCAGTGGCCCATTGCTTGATTTTGCAGTTGTTGTTGTTGTGATGGCTTGTGTATTGGGATGCCGACGTAAATGAAGCTCAATCGGATCTGATAGATGATAAACAAAACAACAAAAAGTATCTTTTGAATATTCTTCTCGTTTTTTGTATTTTTTTTTCTTTCTATATGATCTTTTTTTATTGTACAGTGGTTTTAATATGTATATAAATATTTTATTAACGGGTATGCTCTGTAAATCGAAAGATGTGGATTTAAAAATACATAATCCTTTTTATATACTTCATACTTTAAGTACCAATTATATTTACAAGAACAGCTTTTGAAAACAGGAAAAGCTACAGTAATTTTGCAAATAATTGAAATTAAAATATCGTTCGGTTTCAATTCCACTTTATTTCTATTTCTTTACTTCACGCAATATTATTATACCCACACCACAATAGTGGAGAGGGTATTATGCATTTGTGCTGATGTGTGTAACGCCTTAAAATAGTGGTCCAAGACCCACCTCAAATTATACCGATCTACTCAGAATCACTTTCTGAGTCGAACTAACGATGTCCGTCCGGCTGGCTGGCTGGCTGTCCATGTAACCGTGTGCGCAAAGTACAGGTCGCAATTTTGGAGATAATTTGATAAAATTTGGGTCATAGGTTTTTATTGGCACAAGGATCAAGCCTATTGAAAATGGGCTGAATCGTAGGACCACGAGGGAAGATAGGGGGAAATTTCTTCCTCTCAGAAACTATCAAACCGATTTTAATGATATTTAAAACATAGATAGAACCATATCTATATGGAAACAAAATGTATAAATTTAAAAAAAAATCGGACAACGAGGGGAGATAGGGGCAATTTCTGCCCCTCAAACGGATTTAAATGAAATTGAAAACATAGATAGATCCATATCTATAGGGACACATTAGCTATACAGTTTTTGAAAAATCGGACCACAAGGGAAGGCAGGCGGCAATTTCTGCCTCTCACAAACTTTTAAGCCGATTTTCATGAAGTTTATAAACATAGATAAATCCAAATTTACATGGACACATAAGCATGATGTGTTTTTTAAATACTGTGGTGGCGTCATATGGTCGGCCTTGGCCGACTATACTTTCTTACTTGTTTTTTAATGTATCATTAATATTTCTGTAATTTTTTCCTAATATCACAAATATTTAAAAGATTTTTATCTTTAAAAATGCAAGAACCAATTTGATTGATTTGTACACATTAAATTTTTGATTTTTAACAGAAAGTTCTAAAGTCCCCTGAAGGGCTAACCAGCACTTCGAATTAAAATTTTTTAGGATTCGTTTTCCTCAATTGATAATTTATGATTTTTACGTCTAAAAAGTCAAATCGGGTCACTGTGCAACGACGTGTTTGCGTTGGATTTTTAAAAAGATGATGTTTTCTTAAAAAAAAATTGGTTTTGTACCTGAAAAATTCAAAACAAGAAAAAAGCGAGTTGTTTCGCGCCTTTAAACAATTTTCCCTTTAAAATAAAAAGTTTATCTTGTTTTCAAGATTCTTAAGAAACATTTTTCCAACTCAATGTTTTCATTTTCTGTGTTTTATTGTTTTGCACATTTGTTCTAAAATTATTTAATGAAAATTTGATAATTTACATAACTTTTACTTCAGACTTGTGTTCAACAATTCATACCAACATTTATATTGTTCTGGATTACATTCAATAATACATATACATATACATAAATACTCGTATCTATCCATCTACTCCCCTTCGCACCACCTTCTGCGGCTCCTCCTTCATAACATTTAATAAATACTTTCTTTGATCGTTAACATACTTTGGAACGTCTTTGCCGCTATATAAGTAAATAATTTCCTTTTAGCACAGTTGATAGCACACCAAGTATTATTTCATCCAATCCATACTTTTATTCAAGTATCACCACGTATTTCGAAATCATTTTCATTATTGCAATTTGTCGCCGTTTGTTAAGTTGGTTGGTTGGAAGGTTGGTTGACTTGTTTTTTTTTTTTTTTTGTTTGTTTTCCTTCGTACATCTTTCTTTTTATTACGTACTTTTTTCATGTAATATACTACTTCTACTACAAGAAGACTTACTTTTGATACTAACTACTATCGCAACGTACACTAAGTGTAGATTTTTGTTGTTTTTGCTATTGTATTAACTTCGAAAAGTTTCTTCAAACATGCCTCCTTGTCGGTCTCTTTAAGAAATGTTTGTTTGATACTCATACATTCATAAATCAGCCGCATTTAACGGCGAAAATTTGACTTAGTTTTTGAATGTGAAATTAATTGTGTGAAATTATTTCAGAATACATAATCAGTTCCGTTATAAGAACCAATTGATGACAATAGTTTTGTTTTAAAATGAGTTTTCAATTATTGCAACCAAATGTTGAGTTCCTAAAGTTGAAAGTTACTTGGCATCAAACATCGTTTATTAGAATAAAATAATAACTTAATGAATACGAGTGAAATTGTTTTTCATTTGTATAGGTTTATAAAGTTTTCCTTATCTTTTCCTAACAATTCTGTTATATCGTTAATAGAGGATTTGTTGTAAAATAAAGATTTTTGTGTTATCTTTCTTACATTAAAGGGTGTTTCACAGCACGCAGAGAAAAAGATCATGATTGAAGAATGGTTAAAAAAACATATTATGGTCCCTGCAATGCTCACAAACGAACTATGGTTGCTTTGAACATTACTATTGTCACTAATAATAAAGTTTTGTTTGTATTTAACAATATAATGTTAAATCAACCATATTTTTTATTAAATACAACAACAATAATATAATATTTTATAACATTGTGTGTTTAATTTTAAAAATAATATTCTTGAAATTAACAAAATGTGGCTGTTATTTTTTCTTAGCAGCAGCTGAATGCTTTTCAATCACTTCCTTGGTTCGCTTAAAATCGTCACATTCTTTTTCTTTTAATTGAATTTTACTGTTTTCACAACACAATCAAAAAACTGAGTGCTTTTCAAATAAATTTTACTACGCGTTCAATCACTTGCGTTTTGAAAACAGCACATTAGGTAGTATGTAGTTCATACCAGTAAAACCAGAAGAATTACAATGAAGGTCCGTCTGACTCGCTCGATTCGAACAACTCGAAAGAAAAGAACAACATTAGTGTCAAACTGTTTCTATCAGCCATGTCACAGAGTACAATTTCGTTTGGAGAGACTCCTCTCGGAATCGAAGAAAACATATTTGTATATTGATAGTTTTTGGTCTTTCAGATACAGAAAACTCCCATTCCGTTTATGAAAACAAATATGTATGGTTTCATTCCGAAAATTTTTTTCGTCATTTTCTGAAGCACCAAAATACGGAATGAATTCCCTTTCCGAACGGAATTGTACTCCGTGGCATGGCTGTATATAAGTATATATGCTAAGCTAATATAAATTTTAATTCTACACTCAAATTATTATGAAGTTAAATTCAAACGAAAATTCATTTTAAACAAATTAAAATTCATTAAGAAAACGGATCATTTGCATTTAATTTAAAACAAATGATTTTTACATTCATTTTTTAATTTTTTATTTATTGAACAGCATATCGTCGGTCTCATGTAGAAAGGCCCTAACACGATTTTTTTCGAAATTGAGTTTTTTAGTGATTCCAATACATTTCCCACAAATACACCTCGTCACAAAAATTTAATACAAAAGCATCAAAAATAATATGGGCATTTCCGTCAAAAGGTCCACCGTGACCGAAAATTTAAAAGTTATTAAGAGCTGATTATTTTACGATATTGTAATAGAGAAATATTTAGATTTTACTAATTTTATAAATTTACTCATAAATTTGTTCACTTAGATGAACAATCGGACTGCAAAGTTGTGAAAACGTAATTTCTTATATTGGTATTTCCACAGAAATGTCTACTTTTTGTCACGTAACGTCACCAACCATTTTTAATCGTTTCTCAAAGAATAATGAAAATATTATTTACTTTTTTTGCATTTGGGTGTAGAGCGCAACTAAGTTTTCATTTAGTGAAAGAGAGGAAAAATTTGAACAACGTGGTTCTAAAATACAAGAATAATTGCTAGGTGACGTGACGTGACAAAACGAGAGATTTTCTGTGGAAGTGCCCATATGTGAGAATGTTTTCTTTAATATTTATCTTTCTAAGAAGAGGAGATATTTGATAAAAATTATTCCAAAAAAATTTTCTTACATGGTCTGTAATCTAAGGAAGAGTTCAAAGAAAAATATGTTATCCGGATTAACGATAAATTTTTATTTTATTTTAATCATTATTCAGTTAAATTACTACGGAAAAAATTTCACGTTCGAAATGTCACGTATCGTCCCAGATTTTCGCGTAAAAAAAAGAAAAAAAAAGAAGATTTTGGAATCAAACCAAGACATTTTAATGTTACATTGCTACGTAAAATTCTGAAAGTAGTTTGGCTAAAAAATTGTGCCAGGTTTCGCTGAATTACGCCTTTTTAAACATGGCCACAAAAACTCTGCTGTTTTTTTTTACGTTCGAACCGCTACTTCTTTTGCCATTATCTTTGACCTAGAATCGCACCCTCCATAAACTTGAGCATAGATAACTGTGCGTTCTTATGCCTATAATTTAAGGGTTAAGAAAACGTAAACATATTTCTTGTTTAAAATGTTATTGCATTTTTGATGCGTATGACTGTCACGTTCAACACTTTGGAATTACCCATATTCGTTAAAATTGAATAGTTTTTACTTTTAAAAAATATATTTTAACCGACAAAAATCAAACTACATAACATAATAAATACGAAAAAACATTATTTCTTGGTAGTTTATTTTTTGAATAATCAACACAAATGTTCAAAAATAAAATTATTTGTAAAATAACTATATTTTTATTAAATGTTAACAGTACGGGAAACGAATTTATTAACCCACAATCAGTTACTGTAATAATTTTATGAGTGTAATTTTTTCAGTCAGAAATTCAGAAATTATTTTTCTGTGTTGTGAGAACTCATATAACTGTTTTGCAACACTGAAAAAATAATTTTGATTCGTTAGCATCGGCTGAAAGAGTTAAAAATAAAATTACTTTTAAATCCAAAAAGTATTCGATCACGACAGCTTGAATTAGACCCCTGCTCTCGAAAAACTTAGTTTTATAAGAGTTAAAACTTGAAGATCGGTCCATAATTTACCATAGGTCCATATAAAGCCCACTATGAGAAATCATTTAAATATGCCTTAAACCGTGGAAAATAAAGATATTGTGGTAAAATTTGGTCCAATTAAGCCTTATATGGCCAGAAAAACCACTATACTATATTGTTATAATCGGTCCATAATTTACCATAGGCCCCATAAAAAATTCACTACTATATTAAAATTTGGTCTAATTTAGAGTTTTAACACCAGAAATCACTTTACCGAATCTAAAGATCTGATACAGAACGAATCTAAAGATCTGATATAGCGAAGGTGGAGATTATAAAAGATGCGACACAGCCGATTTTAACACTCTAACTTGTTTTTGGCCATAAAATGGTAAATTTGCATACAATTTTAGTTAGATTTGACCATAAAAACATTTGCATTGTTAAACTCTAACCATTTTTTTTTCAGTGTGTTGTTCCTTACATCTTGGTTTATTGTCCAGGTCCTAGTGGAACTCAATGGCTTTTAAAAATATAGAATTTAATTACGATTTCTGTTGCATAAACTCTCTCACTTTTATGAGGCATCTGGAAGGCCCATTACAATATTGGGTACTGTTAGACATTTATAAATTTTTAACAAAAAACTTGAAAGTTTTGGATTTTATTTTTACTTTTTTTTTTTTTGAAAAACCTTAAATAACATCTTAAATCGTAAAAGCCTGTTTACATGTAATCTTAACAAAAACCCCCATTTATAATATTAAATAATGGCTGTTGAGGAGTTGCCGTTGGCATCCATCCTTTTGTTTAAATATACCTACTAGGTTTTGCTATTTTGCTTTTTTTTCAATTTCTGACTGACTGCCTGCCTCTGTCATATTTTCCGCTTTTGCTTTTAAGTGGTTAAGTTGGTTTCCGATACTCCAGTCTGTGCTGTCTTTCTTTTTGTCTTGTTCTTCTTGCTGTTGCCATGGCGCATTTACTCTCTTCTTACAGCGGCATTGTGTCAATATTGTTGTAATGAATTTGTTAATAAAAAATATTTTTCTAAGAAAATTATGTGAAAATTCAGTGAATGGAAAAACAATAAGAGTCTAAACAACCGTAACTCTGTCTGTTGTTGCTGGCCTCTCCTGCACTCCACTCCAGCCCAAGTAAAACATAAAAAGGTTTATTTCTTTCACTTCTTTTTGGCATAATTTGCTAACTTCTTCTTCTTCTTAGGGGTTTCAATTAAATTGAGTATTTTGAATTGGAAGTTTTTTAAGTAGTTATTTAGTTGGCGTTGTTTTTTTAGATTATTTTGTGCTGTTGTTTTTTGTATTTTGAATATTGAGCTGAGCGGGTGTCCATTACACTCCCTTTGAACAAGACCACATTTGATAATAAACTTTCTAACTGAAGAATTATTTTGTACTAAAAGTTTTTCAAATACTTTTTTTAAATGTTTGCATTCTTGGAAGGATTTAGAAGAATATTAGTTGGTAAAGATATTTATAATGTGGAAATGTTTAAACTTTGTTGGATAAATAGTCAATTAATTCTTACTTATCTCTTTAACTTATGAATCTTATCAAACATTTTCTGAATAGAATCAAGTCTTTCTATATCGCGATCTGCGAACGAGGTCTATAATAGACATTTTTTAATTAAAATAAGCGGATCATTTCTATATCATTGTCCTCATCAGTTTAATTAAGTATAGGGTTCTTTTTTTTAGCTGTTTGAGTACTTAAAATTATAATACAAGACAAAAATATTGTTGGTACAATAATATTAATTTTTTAATTATGATTTCCGGTATTTATCCGCCCCTTCTACGAGTTACAAGCTTCTTTTGATCAGTCAAATTTTTGACTTATTTTCCAATAAATCTGGCCGTATGGCTTTCAATGCTCCAAGAGTATATGGGTAATTCCAAAGTGTTGAACGTGACAGTCGTACGCATCAAAAATGCAATAACATTTTAAACAAAAAATATTCTAACGTTTTCTAAACCCTTAAATTATAGCACTAAGAAAGCACTGGTACCTATGCTAAGGTTTATGGAGGGCGCGATTCTAGGTCAAAGATAATGACAAAAAAAGTAGTGGTTCGAACGTGAAAAAGATAGAAGTAGTTTTTGTGGCCATGTCTAAAATTTGTATAAAATTTTTTATTAAACTACTTTCAGAATTTTGCGTAGCAATGTAACATTAAAATGTCTTGGTTTGATTCCAAAATCTTCTGTATTTTCTTTTTTTTAAGCCAAAATCTGGGTCGATACGTGACATTTCGAACGTGAAATTTTTTCCGTAGCAATTTAACTGAATGATGATTAAAATAAAATAAAAATTTATCGTTAATCCGGATAACATATTTCTCTTTGAACTCTTCCTTAGATTACAGACCATGTAAGAAAATTTTTTTGGAATAATTTTTATCAAATATCACCTCTTCTTAGAAAGATAAATATTAAAGAAAACATTCTAACATATAAGAAATTACGTTTTCACAACTTTGCAGTCCGATTGTTCATCTAAGTGAACAAATTTATGAGTAAATTTATAAAATTATTAAAATCTAAATATTTTTCTATAACAATATCGTACAATAATCAGCTTTTAATAACTTTTAAATTTTCGGTCACGGTGGACCTTTTGACGGAAATGCCCATATGGAGGGTTCAAAGCTGAACCGAACCAAGTCATTAAATAATATGCAAATATGTATTTCAAAACTGGTGTGAAATTCTTCGCAAAGTTTAGATCTATCGAGCTCTGTAACGGACTAAATCAAAAAGTTTTTCGTTCCAAAGGTAACGGTAATAAACCAATGTCAATTGCTCTGGAAATTTGTGTCGAATTTTCATTTTTGACTTGGTTCGCTTCAGCTCTGAGACCTCCATATAGCCCTATAAAAAGTAATCCGGAGCCGTTAAGTCGCACGCACGAGGGGGCCAATGAGCGTAAAACTTCTGCAAATAAAGTTGTCTTCAAATTGATATTGCAATAAATCGATTGTTTAACGCACTGTATGGAAAATTGCGCCGTATTGTTGAAACTGAACGTCGTCGATGTTTGATTTTTTTAAACAAAAATTCAGTCAGCATGGACCGATAGCTCTCGCCATTCACCAAAACGGCAGCTCCTTGATCAATTCGAAAGAGCGTGTAAGCAGCACCAAACAGTCATTTCTTTTCATGGCAATGGTGATTCGTTAAAGGCTTGCGGGCATTCGCTTCAAATGCGGCAATTCTGCTTATTGACGTAGCCATTTAACCAGAAATGAGCTTCGCAAAATGGACAAAGTGCTCTATGAACTTCGCGAGATTCATTTTTTTCAAATTATTTTGCACAAATTGGAAACATTGTTCTAGTATTAAACGATTCATGATAATTTGCTAAAACTTACTGAACAGAAATGTCAACACAGTTTGACAATCTCAACTCTATCAAACCATACCCAATAAAAAATTGTATCATTTTGCGAAGCACTAAAGGTACATTTAAAAAAATAAGCGCACAATTATGCGCTACGCAATAAGACATACAGAAATGCAGTAAAGTAAGTGAAAGAACTCTCAACAACTTTTATAAAAAAATAACATTTCAAGTGCTACGGCATTCCCTTACTACAAAGCAGGTTTGTAAGGGAGAATACTAAAAGATAACTGTATCAACCCATTCAATGTGTAAAGCTGATCGTTACATCCAACAATTTTTATGTGCGCTGAATAATGCGCTTTATGTGTCAAAAATGTATTGCTTTAAAGTGGGAACTCGCCATATAAAATTCATGTCTTCCGTAAGCGCAATGGTAAGCGAAACTTTAATGTTTCTCCCTTACAAACCTGCTTCGTTGGAAGCTCCATTTTTTATTGGGTAGTTATCGATTTCGATAGTTCTAATGCAGCTAAAACAACACCCTATACTTTCTATTACTTTTATGTATTTTATTCTTTAAATTTTATTTAATTTCTCTGTATGAATAAAAGATGTGTTCATTTACTTTACTAGCCGAAACTTGCAACGAGAGAGTAAATTAGGAATAGCTTATCCCAACAACAATAAATTTCAGTGTTTTTATCAAGAATAAAAATTGGGAATTAAGCACGAATAACCAAATCTTTTAAAATAAAATTTTGTATTCCCAAAAATTACTTTGATAGTAAATTAAAAATATTCATAATTTTTCTCCCAACTACTCAAAACAACAAAAAAGTAAATGAACATTTTACCAGCAAAAACTAGCAATGCAGTGTTTTATACTATTTGCAGTGGGTTGCTGTTCCTAAATTTAAGAAAAATATATAATTTATGTTAATAAACAATTTTTAATTCTAAATATGTAACTTTTATTTACATATTTTGTTACACAATGTTTGTTTAGTAAACAAAAACATGAAACAGATGTGTCCAAAATTCTTGCAAGTAAACATTTCACCAGAACAGTACAGATTTGCAAGAATTTTTTTGTCTCTCAATTTTGACGCTCTCTACTGGCAAAATTTTAAGGTTAATGAAAACTATCCAGTAACAAATTCGTAAAAGTTTTTAGTAAATTAACACACCTAATGCCATACAACGGGAACCTTGCTGATCAGTGACTTTTTCCGTCGCAATTGATTTTGTAGTTTTGGTAAGTCTGGGTTTACACAATGAGAGTTTTCTTTCAGAAAGTCTGACTTTATAGGTGAGAGGGGAAGAGAACAGGATATTCTTCTCTCCCCTCTCACCCATAAACTCAAACTTTCTGAAAGAAAACTTTCATAGTGTGAACCCAGACTAAGAGTTTTTATGAAATCACTTAAAATTTATATTTTTAACTTTAATAAACTTGCGAGACTTGTTTCATGAAGCTTAGGGTTATTTTTATGTTACGGCTCACTTTCCTGTTTGGCAAAATTTATTATCGGCGGCTCATTTGGTGCAGTTTACGAAAAAAAAAAAATCATTGTGGAATAATATCAGACATAGTAGAAGAAAATTAAGGCAATCCATGTTTGCTTTTGGCTCTACGGAAACTGATTGCCGACCTTTTGTTCGTGTGAATTTTACTCGGAAAGGAAATTTATGCTAAATAAGATTCAGCCTTTTCTGTTACATGTCTCGGTAATTGAGCGGTGAAGGATTTTTTAGAAAGTGGAGAGAAATCTAAGACTTTGAAGGAATTTGTAAGGACTACTGTTGGTAACAAATGAAGAATTGATGGCTGCATTGCAACAAATTTCACTTTTCAGGGAAAACCCAAATTGCAAAGACTCACCTGGTTGCGAACGAGCTAGACCTTTTTTCCATTACGTGGCCACAAAGCATACAGAGATGAAAAAAGTGATGTATGAAAAATGCCTAAATCATTTGCGAGGGCAGCTTTCGAAGAAAGAGAACGAAAACGTTTTTTTTTTTTTTTGTAGTGAAGTGGCAATGTGTACAAACATGCCGCTAATATCAAAACAAATTGCGTAATCAAAACAAAAAATGCAAAAAGGACAGCTTTCGAAGAAAAAGACAGAAAAAACACAATATTTTCTGTCTCGTGACGCCTTTGTGTGCTCTGTGAAGTGGCGAAGGCAATCCAACATTTTGACAAACAGGAAAGTGAGTTACATTATAGAGACTTACCCGTATTTCGCGATAGCCTTTTGAGAATTTATATTTATATAGTTAAATTAAACAAAATATGCTTAAAATTTTCTACCTAATAATACCTAAATCTTGATTGGGGTTTGAAGGTCGCGGCTGACATAGCCTATCTCATCCAAGGAGTAATGTAGACTTCTACGTGCGCTGTTGCTATCTAACAGAGCTGCAAAATCAAAGGATCTTAAGTTACGCACGTACCGAATATAATTTTGCATACACCTACAATTTGTAGATTTAAAGGGTACAATACATTGTCAAATTGCTTGACATCAATCCGTGTACGTTTGTTTGACGAAATGTCTAAATAAGTTTGATTTTCCATCCAGTAGTATCTTCGGTGTCACACATTCAAATACATTTCCATTGATCCATTATTATGCTTAATTTAAATTTTACCCATTGCCCTTTAAAGTTGCCATTAAGATATTCCATAGAGCGATTTAACTTAGTTGGATTCAAATAAGCAAGTGAACATTTTTATTTGTTAGTACGCAGCAGTTTGTTTTGAAAAAACAAGTTTATGTCGACATCATACTTTTAAATTCTATCTGTATTTTACAACAACATTTAGTCAATAATAAATATTTATCGATACAACAGCATTTACATCTCGATTAACGTTTTACCTTTTTGTAAAATGCGCATATTGTTGAACATGTGTAACCCAAATGTGTACGACAACGACGACGTACTGCATCTACGTTTACACACACGCGGTGGTGCATGCCACAACAATAAGTTCCAACTACAAAGTATGCATTTATGTGTTTTATTTTAAACTACTCGTATTTACATCTTCTCCGCACATTTTAAATTTAAAATGAAACGAGCAAAAAAACTGTTTAATTCAAATTCAACATACAGGACTGACTAAAAAGTACTTTAAATGAATAATATGTATACACATACATGCATTGTGTACGTGTAAGTTTGCTAAAGTATTGATTGTTGGATTTTAATGAAGTACTCCATTCGACGGATAGAAAGAACCCAAACTAGTCCAGCACTTTTTATTCTAAACTTAAGCAACGAACGTGGAAATTTTTGTTTTATTTTATTGAAAGAAACCAAGGAAAAACCAAATTAAAATGCGGGAAGAAGGAACCTAAGAGGACTCGCCGGTATGAAGGGGACCTAAACAAAGTAGCCTTGAAACCTCTGTCCAGAAGTGTATCTTTTATGTAACAGTCACAAGAAGCATTTGTTAAGTTGCAGTTGGAGTGAATGCGTGTTTGGATGCATGTTTGCATGTATGAATACAACATTTGATATGAGTGGCCATACAAGTACATACTCGTATAGCAAACTAACATCTGCTGGCATCTTCATTCAACCATTTACAAGGCATTTATATTGTTAGTCTAAGAAATAAACCGAAAAAGAAAAACCAGTTGTTGTTGCTGCTGTTGCCACTAAGAATTGTTGTTCTGGCAGTTGTTGTAGTTGTTATTATTGGTTTGACAGTTTAAACTGGGTCTTTTTTTGATTGCTGTTCGCTGCTGCAACTGCTGCTGCTATTTTGTATTTAAAAGTTTATGAGCCACTCTGCGATAATTTGAACGTTTGTTCGTTTGTCATTTTCCATCCATGCCGATGTCAGGAGTAGATCAATCAAAAGTTTCCTTACCTCACAAAAGCATTTAAGACCGATGGATAGACGGATGGATGTGTGGATGCACCAGCCAGCCAGCCAGTCGTGCAGAGCTGAAAAGAGATGCTGCTCAATGCATAAATGTAGTCAAAAAGCGGCTTAAAACTTGGTCTTTAAAGACAAATCGTTGTTAAAAAAAATACGCAACAAAAATAAAACTAAATATAAATTGACAAAGACTAAAAAAATTAAAGCAGAAGAATTATAAAAAATAAACACATTTTGTAGTTTGCAAAAGCAATAATGACCAATCGGAAGAATCTTAAATGCATCTTTACGTTTGTGCACGTTCATCCGGTCTACAAAAATAAAATACGAAAAAAAGAAGAACCAACGTCAGTGCTTCAACCGCTTAATGTAAAAAAAGAAACACTTTACTCTCACCTCTGGAAGATGCAAGGGCCGTTTAAAGATTCGAAGGCCTTTTTTGTTCGCTTTCACGTCTGAGTTTTCAGCTTTTTAGTAAGTGATGATTCATTTAATAGATAAATGTCTGGATTGTAAATTATTTAGTATAAAGATTTTATTTTAGAAAGAAATTTATACGCAAGAAACTTTATAAATGCCTGCGATCCCCAATGTGGAATAACACAGAATAACTAACAGCGAATCAATAATAACGAAAATCAAGCGACGGATGTGGCTGCGCAAACCTGACGATTATATAGCAAAAATCGCTCTCGAGTACTCATGAGGGCTTCAAATCCAGGAAAACCCATTATGACACGTTTGGAATATAGATCCAAAGACATTTTTATCGCTTAAGGTCTTTTGAATATTAGTTGAGAATATATAAATGCCAAGAAATGTTCACATTTACCAAATATTTGACAAAAAAAAAAAAAAAAAAAAAAAATCCGAAAAAGCGTGACCACTAGAATTACGAAAATGACCAACTAAGCTTAAGTTCATGAAATTTATTTTCATTAAATTATTTTTAAGAAGATTTCAACATGAAATGAACGAAAAATGTATTTATAATTTTTCATTCAAACTCACGTTCACGAACAGGTTTTTTTGACATGTTTCGATAGTACCCATACTATCTCTTCCGAAATCTTTGCCGTTTAACACTCACTGCCATTGGCGCCGGCTGGCAGTCAATAGTCAAATATCTTGAAAAAAATGGTATTTTTACTTTGGTAGATCAAAAATTTGCTTCAAATGATTACACAAGGAAACAAACAATGTTAAACTTTTTTTTTACTAATTTGAAGTTGCTGATTTCAAATCTAATCTCCATTTTATTCGATCAGCTCTACTTTTCGAGATAACCCGTTATGTCCAAAATTAAGGCACTTTCACTACATATATTGGAATAATTTTAACACGGTTGACCATATTCAGTTAACAAAAAAAAAATCCAAAACTCGGCAACAGCAATTTCTTAAGCCGTGTTTACATTGTTTTTAAATTTTCCCTGTAGTTTCAGAGATATGGTTAAATTTTTGAAGAAAAAAAAGGAACCTCTTAAAAAAAAACAAATCTTTTGTTCTTTAAAAATTCATAAAAAATAGAAATGCTACAAAAATCACAGTTTTGGTCTAAAAACATTTATCTTTACATAATTTCGAATGAAATGAAGTTTATTTCATTGTAATCGATGCACAACTTTTGATTTTATTCACAATTTACTGAGAAAACCGAATATCGATATCTATACAAAAATAACATTTTAAATATGTGTGTGTCGTGGACGTTTTTTCCTTTTTGTATGGAAATCGAAATAAATTAATTAAATTTGTATTTTGGTATCCACCAGTAAAAGATCAGAGTTTTATTTGGTACTCCCCAAGCCACGTTGAGTTGATTTTGGTTTTCCACAAAAAAAAAAAAACATTCCAAAATGTGTGGTTGTAAACGATTCCGTATTGTAAATGATCAAAACCACAAAACTTGTAACTCAGTACAGTTATAACCCAACAAACACGGAGGTTTGATTTCAAATTGAAAATGATTTGAAATCAAACGTTTTCGCAAACGACAAACGTTCGATAGTGATTGGCAAATCATAGCGTTTCTAATAAATCCCCAAATGAAGCATCAGCTACGGTACAAAGACAGCTTGATATGATTGGAAATTGATTACAGAAATGGAATATAAAAGTTAAACCAGAAAAATCGGTTCATGTAACGTTTACATTGAGGAGAAATATTTGCCCGGAAGTAAAGTTAAACGGAACTGTTATTCCGAAATCTAATAGTGTAAATTATTAAGGCCTTCATTTAGATAGAAGACTCACACGGAATGAACATGTGAAAGCGAAAAGAAAACTTTTAGATATAAAAACCAAGAAAATGTATTGGCTACTAGGTCCTACTAGTCAGAATAAAGCTTAGAGAACAAATTTATTATATACAAAACAATTCTAAAACCAGTATGGACTTACGGTGTTCAACTTTGGGGAACTACTAGTAATGCGAACATTTTTTTTTTTTTTTTTACTGTTAGGACCAGCACTCAGGGGATGACCCCTACTAATGCATTGCATTGTGTTGGAACTAGGAAAATAGGTTGTGGGAAGGAGGATAGAGGGAGTAGTGTTTGTGAACATTCGATTTGAACTTAATCATGTTGTAAGTGAGAGGGAAGACTTCTGCAGGAAGGTTATTCCACATACGAACTGTGCGGGAAAAAAATGAATTCTCTCTGTAATGCGTTGTACGATTCACCTGCCAATCGACCACATAAGGATGGGCTCTTGAGGAAAAACGTGTATTACGAACAAACGTACGGGTTTCGGGAACCAGATCCCTAATTTCGTCAGAACACATCCCATTGTAGTAACGATAAAACAGACAAATACAACCCACATTGCGACGGTGCTCGAGGGAGTCAATAGAATTGGATACCCTACTGTCACCAATGAGAACCTTCGCCCTCTCCTGCACGCGGTCGAGAAGCTCCAAAATAGACTTTGAAGCACCGGCCCACACATGAGAGTTGTATTCCATACGCGGTCGGATATAGGTGGTATAAATAGTAAGGAGATCAGATGGAGTGAAGTATATCTTACACCGTCTTAGAAAACCGAGGCACTTGAATGCTTCTTTCGACACCTTGAATATATGTTCTGTCCATCGGACATCACATTGTATCCTCATGCCCAGAACATCAAGAGATTCTGATTCCTCAATAATTATACCACCCATATATACAGATGAGGCACCTTGATTCGTCGCGCGTTTATGCGTCAGCACGCAACATTGGGTTTTTCGGGCATTAAAATCGACCCTATTCGCACGACCCCATTCCGAGATTATGTCAAGGTCTCGGCTCCATGGTTTTTAAAAAACAGGTGTATTCATAACGATCTTGGTATCCCATTAGTAAAAAAAGAAATTAATTGTTTCAGTGGAAGGTACTTGCAAAGGCTTAGTTATCATTCTAATATATTAGCGATCAACCTATTAAATGACAGTAATGAGATTCAAAGACTAAAAAGGCACCATGTGCTTGACTTGCCTTTTAGGAAGTAGTAGTTATAAGTAAATTAACACTAATCCAAATTGTATTACTTTTGTTTTTATTGAGTTCAGTCGAACTCGATATAATAACTTATATTTAATTATTAATAATTTTGCTTAATATTTCGTGCAAAATAGATTGCAAATAAAAATACATGAAAAAAAAATTGAAAAATGCCTTTATTTTCAACTTGCTTTCAAACGTAATTCTCAAATGTTTTTCAAATGTGGATTATAATACAATGTGGAATATATGTAAATAAAAATATTTTTTTTATACCCTTCACCACAATTAGTTGTGAAGAGGGTATATTAAGTTTGTCATTCCGTGTGAAACTTTTTTATTATTCATCTCAGACCCCATAAAGTATATATATTCTGGGTCCTTGAGTAATTCTAAGTCGATTTAGCCATGTCCGGCTGTCTGTTCGTCTGTTGAAAACACGCTCACTTTCGAACAACTCAAAAGAATTGAACAAACTTGGTGCCAAATTGCTTGTAGTTATCCTTAGCAGTTTGGGATTGAAATCCAGCAAAATCGGTTCAGTAGCACCGGAGCTATGAATCAAAATGTGGAACCACCACCTAAAAAAATTGATAATTTTGTTACAAAAAATAACATAAATGCTGAAACAAGGCACGGAATGAGATAAGATTTTGCAAAAATTTGTTTTATTTGACTGGAAATCACGCTGTTAAATTTCGTGAAGATCCGTCTATAATTTACCCTAAGCCCCATATAAACACTACTCCCGGAAAACAGTTTAGTATGCCTTAAACCGTAAAAAATAACGCTAGCGTAACAAAATTTGGTACGTCACAGTTTTTTAGGACTAGAAATAACACTGTGAAATTTCGTGACGATCGGTCCATAATTTACCTTAGGCCCCATATAAACCCTACTACCGGAAAACAGTTTAGTACGCCTAAAACCGTAAACAATAATGCAATCATAACAAATATTGGCTCGTCACAGTTTAATAGGACTATAAATGATACTGTGAAATTTCGTGCAGACCGGTGCATAATTTACCCTAGGCCCCATAGAAACCCTACTCCCGGAAAACAGTTTAGTACACCTAAAACCATAATTAATAATGCTATCATAACAGAAATTGGTACGTCACAGTTTTAAAGGACTAGAAATGACGCTGTGAGATTTCGTGATGATCGGTCCATAATTTACCCTAGGCCCCATATAAACCCTACTACCGGAAAACAGTTAAGTCGCCTAAAACCATAATTAATAACAAATCGTCACAGTTTAAGATAATACAGTATTTTTGACTTAGCTGCACAATCTCCTTTGCACGATTTTTTGTGCAGGTAAATCAAAAAGGCAGTTATCTTAAATGCATTTACCTGCCTTAATGTGCAGGTACACAATTGTGGTTATCTGCACAAACGTGCAGCTAAAGTAAAGTGTTTTATTTAAAAGTAGAACAAAACAATTATTTTCTTAATACATAAATTTATATTTTATTAAAATTTTGTTTCAACCCATCTAGCATTTTCAATCGCCTAGGAGTCTACTGGGAATCTCATAAAGAGTGTTTTTGATCGTCGACGAGCTCATTTTTTAATTGTAGACAATTCCTCGCACGGGAGAAACTTTTACACGTGCTGATTTGTATAAGAGATTTTTCCATAACGCAGCAAAAAACGCTTATATTAATTGTAAAGAGAATCGTTTATGATGTATATGGGGATTATCTAACGAGTCTTTCAAAAAGCATGCCAAGAGTCGTATGAAACTCATGTAGGTATTTTTTTACAACTCGTGAAATGCTCAGCCGTATAACCGAGATAACTAAATCAAGCGTATTTTTCATGCCAAAACTTCTAATTTGCATACAATTTCTATAAAACAAACCTTAAGGTCGCGAAATCAACACCATCCTGTCGGAAAATCCTTTTTTACAGATCCTTAGGCCGTTTTGTTTTATTAAAATTGAATTGGCAATAACAATTTTACACTTAAAAAACGGTCTTATTTAGGTAGCTCAGTAATTGTTATACGACTCTTACAGAGATTCCCAAAAGGTTCATTCCAAGATTTAAAGACGAGCGTGTCAAAAAATAAATAAAAAATAATAAATTAAAAAAAAGATTGAGATGTTTTTGTTAATCGCCAGATAATCTTCAGAAGATTCTTTTAGGAGTTGTTTAATATACAAGAAACATTAACAAAAACAATGAGAGTTCACAAAGAACAAAAAAATTTATGGAAAAAACAATATAATTGCAATTTATATTTTTATAAACAGCTTTAATTGGATATTTATGTGAAAAAGTGGCCACCATATATTTTTATGTGTGCAGCTAACTTTGATGTTTTGTATGAAAATGTTTTAAAGCTGCCAAAAAATATGAAAAAAATGCAGGTATACCAAATGCACTTAAGCAAGGATTTTGAAGAATAATTCCAGAAAATATGTATTTTGGGCAGTTAAGTCAAAGTGCAGCTAAGTTAAATTTTTTGTATGAAAATAATTTTTAAATGCTAAAAATTTTGTGCATTTATCTTAAATGTGCAGGTATTGAAAGTGCACTTAAAAAAGGAATTTGTATGGAATTATAAAGAATAATTCCAAAAATTATCAATTTTGTGCAGTTAAGTCAAAAGTGCACATAAACAAAAGGCAGTTAAGTCAAAACTACTGTAATAACATCATACAAATATTACTCCTTAAACATTCGAACTGTCGGTGGAGGGTATCAAAGATTCGGCACAGCCGAATATAGCACTCTACTTGTTTAATTTAAAGTTATTATTTATTTAAATAAACTGTGAGATTAAAATTCGGCACCACAGCTAAAAGATGAAATAATGTTCTTTCCGTCCTCTATTTCTTGGAAAGACAAACTACTTGGCTCCCTTTTATTTTGAAGATTGTAGCACCGCGATCGTTCAACAAACTTTCTTCACTTTCCCGTTTTATTTTCCTTTTTTCGTATTTTTAATCATTGTAATTACCCACAAATAATTTTTATTTTTCACAAGAAATAAGCTGTTCACTTTATATTAAAATTTATTTTTAATAGTAACCACAAAGTAAAAAATTTAACTTTAATCGCCATTTTTAATGATACCACATATTTTTTGCTTTAGTATTGCCAAGTTTATTTTTGATTTGAATTTAACATTTGACATCAAATTGATAAAACATTTGATATCAAATATTTATTTTCAAATCATTATCAATTTGAATTTAAATGTTAAATCAAACAATTGAAAAACGTTTGAGAATTGTGTTTGGTGTCAAATGATAAAGTCATTTCATATCAAAGGTTTGACTTCGTGTTTGTTGGGAAGATGCCAAGCTATCCGCCAATGCGAGATGAAACGTAAAACGTACGAAAAGCAGATAAACAAAGTCGGCCTATTTGTCATTAAAAGATAATGTTAATGCCGCGCTATTTGCTTTCTGAACTTATCGATATAAAAATTGAAAACACCGTTGCAGAAAAATCGGGGACTTTAGTTTAATTATTTATTTAATAGTCGTAAATTGGCAACACATAGACACGTAAAATTTTATTAATATTGCAGATCTTTTTTCCAAATAAATTCTTCTGTGGAAAAAACAGAACTAATTGTATATATACGTTAGAAAGGTTTTAAAAAAGCTATACCAATATAATAATAATGTCGGTTAAAAAGTACTTTAATACTTTTAATTTCGAATTTCGAACTTTCAGACAGCCTGCGTAGACACAAATAAACATTAAAATTGTGTCTTCACTAAGCAACAGCTAAAAAAAATGATTTTAAATGAATGCGTTTTTCCAATGACCACCGCGATAAGAAAAACTAAAATTAATTTGAAAATATTTCTTGTTCGGCATTTCGAAGAGTTTTTTTTCTCCTGCCGTTCCATCTTACTCCTCTTCGCCTTCTCTTCCAACATACTCGGTCGTTGGATGGCGGCTTTAAAGCAAAAGGCCACTAAGATGTCAGGTAGAGACTTGGATTCAACATTCATTTCAATGTCTAGAAGAATTTGTTTTTTTTTTTCTTTCTAAAATTGATGTTGCTGTTGTTGTCGTATTTGCTAGCATCAGCTGCAACACTGCTGTGGCAGTTAAAAGTGCCAGTGGCAGTGACGTGTTTCTTTCAAAAACGTTGACATACGATTGGCCATATTTTACGCTATTCCCAAAAAGCAACAACTAACTCATAATGACTTTCTCATAAATGCGAGTACGTATGTATGTGCTTGTGGTTTCTACAAAAATTGGCACAGAAGTGTGGTAATGGGAACAATGTCATTTTAAATTGATTGGCTCTTTAAATCCTAGTTTTTAAGGAAGCAAATTTTGCCGAAAGAAATCCGTCCGTCTATAACCTACAAAACACCCAAACACACATGCATATGTGCACCTAAATGATTGTTGTTGTGCTATTTTGTCCACAGTATCCACAGTGTCCTTTCTAATTGTGTTTATTTATTTATCCATTAAAAACTAACAACGAGAACAAAATTAAAAATAAAAATATAAAAATAATAAAACGAGAATCGGCCAACAATCTTAAAAAAAAAGAAAACATTGTAAAAAAGCAGCAACATTTAACTATGAACAGCGGAAAACTTAAAAGTGCATAAATGAACAAACATGGGGTTAAATAGTTGTCGATGATCGTGATCTGTGGGAAAACCAAATGCAGTTGAGAGTTGAAACTTTGCCGCACCTTCTTGTTGTTGTCTCGGATGGTCTGCACTTGGTTGTCTGCGACTGGGCGATTATTGCTAGATTGATTCAGTTTTTGGCCAAAAAGGAAAAATAAAAGAGTTTTATCTTCGAAAATACTTAAGTGAAGAATTGTAGCAATTTAAATCACAAATGACAAGTCCAGTTGGAGGTTAAATGCAAAAATGTTTTATTTTCTTCTGGTTAATTTAATTTAGTTTTTTTTTTTAATGTGCATTAAGGTGAGTCGACGATTGGCGAAAGGAATTCTTCTGGTATCCTAAAAGCTAATTTCGATATTTTTAAAAAGTTTCCCATAAATATTTTGTTTATAATTAGTAAAATGAACTATTAAAAAAATTTTCAGCCACATTCATAAAAAGTTCTTATTTAAAGCTTATAGTATGTAAAGGAGCGTATAGACGACATGTTTTTGTCATCTGACATGTCAAATTTCCCACTGCAAAACACATACATGTCGTGTGTTACCTTTTTAACTTTGCTTCTGTAAAAGTCAGACGCAAAGTCATCTGACAAAATTTCAATTAGAGCGTGCTCTATTTTCTTCTGACAAACCATCTGACATCAGAAATCTATGCCGGGAAGAAACTGGCAGCGGCGTCAATTATTGACGGAATCATTAGCCGGCTGAAGTTAATATTTTACAATACCAAGATATGTATGCTCATCTCACCATTGAATATAATTTATGTAAATATATACATAAAAACCGTTTCATTTTAAAATTCTAAATTATTATCTTTAACATAAAAGAAAAAAATGTTAAGATGGCTAAATTATTTTACGGCGAAAATAAATATTTTCGTGGCGGCAGCAAGCTATTTTGAAACCGAGAACTACTTTGGTTTCTGCAATAACAATGCGAAAAAAAACAGAGACAATGTCAGAACCTTATGTAAAACAGCAATTTTGACAGACATGAACAATTACATGTGACTTGAAAATTTGACATGTCAGATGACAAATACATGTCGTGTACGGGCGCCTTAATAACTATCAAACCCTTTTTGTCGTATAAACCTCCTATAAAAATTTGTATTCATAAACGCACATTAACAGCCTTTTTACTATTAACTGTTTGAAACGATTTTGTGTTTAAGTATGGCAACTTTGTTTATATTTTGCTGCCATTTTATTGCTAGTGATGCATGCAACTTCTATTCGGTTCACATGATATTCTATATTTAATTTGTTTTTATAATTTTTTCTTAATTGTAGAACTTAAAAATTGTAGTTATCAAATAAAACCACACATTATTTTAGTTTCTGAACAAAATGTTGCCGAAAGGTATCATAAAAACTTTTGTTTGAACCTTTTTTAAATATACGATAAGAAAGTAATCGAATAAAAAGTTTGTTTACTTCTTATTAACATCACTATTATACTATTATTATGATTTGCTTATTTTATTTATTTATTTTTTAATATTTTATAACACACTCGTAAAACTGCTCTAAGTGGAGAAGCAGCTCGCGCTTTTTAACCTCAATTTGAGGTTTTGTTTGGTGGAGAACCATTTATAACTCATGTGACTGGTGGAGAACCAATATAACTCAGACGTTTTACTGGTGGAGTACCAAGGAAAAAACTCAGAAGATTACTGGTGGAGACCAATATACTCTGGAGCGGATTCTGGAAGCTCTCGCCTTCCTATTCAAAGGTTTAGGTCGAACGAGGACTTTGCGGTTGAGGCTCCTAAAATTTGTGTGATACCCTGGCAATATATGTAACTATGATTAGTTCGCCAAAAAAAACTTTAGTTTTAAGAAAGCCAAAAAAAAAAAAAAATATTTTATAACAATAATTTGTTGTTTTTAACACAAAACAACTGGTTGCAATAATCAAATAAATAATTAAAGAGAAATTTCTGCATTTAGCCCTGAACATATTCATTTAAATCATACACATTTTTTTTAAATAATTAAGAATATAACTCTAAATTGGTTGTCTAAAATAAAAAAAAAAAAATAAGTTAAATGTATTTAGCATGTCCATATTAATAAATAAAACATTTTTTTCATTATTTTTCAACAAATTTCACAAAAATAATATCATAAAATGCAAGCACCTATCAAAATGTAATTTTAATTTTGGTTTAAAGAAGGGCAAAACCAACAATAAATTTTCTTACTTTATGAATGTTTTATTAAAGGTTTAATATACTATTTTTCGTTAATGAATACAACTTTAGCAATTTTTGCTTAAAAACGATTAATTAATCATAAATAAGTTTTTATAAATACGGCTGTTTATCTTTAACAGTTTGTTACTTTTTGAATTTAGAATGATTTAAATTTATGTATATATAAAAAGTTACTCTGGAACAAGGCGAATTCATTACAGCTTATCTCGGTACTAAAGCCAGTAGAACTCCTACAAAAACAAAAGCAATTTGTTTTTGTAAAATAATTGTGTAGTGTCAAAAACAGAACAAAACAAAAACAAAGGTAGTAACCATAATTTTGGCATCCAAAAAATATAAAGCTAAAAAAGTTATTAGCAGCGCTGTTAAGTTTACTTGCAATGAATTCGCCTTGCTGTTAAAAATGTAGAAGATTTGCGAAAAAAGTTATGCCTGGAATACAATTGTGTAAAGCGTCGTAGGACGTTTCACCGTGAATTTCTCAATTGTTCACAATTCCGCCGTAAACGTATTTTGTTTTCTATTGAAATTAATCTTAGCAAATTTAATTTTTATTCGAATTGTTGTTTATTCAAAATGACGTGTCCTGCTTTATTTGCTATCGCTGTTTCACATTAAAAAAACTATGAGTTTCACAAAGTACATTTGGTTTCATTATTTTACACATATAGAATTATAATTTGTTTTAATAATGTTCTGTGTATTGAGCGTTATTCTTTTTTTGGATGCTTTATTGCTCAGTTTAGTTGTTGAAATTGCATTAACCACATACACTAAAATTACTGCGTCGCTTTGTCATTTTAAATGTTTAAACGTTTTGTGAACTTATGAAATATTGTTATGGTTTGTATCTTAAAAAATGAGATGAGTAATATCCAAAGTTGTTTGGATTATTTTCAAATTTTTTATTGTTTCATTCAGCACTCATTCAACGCTTCAAATGATTATACCCTTCCATTGCTTTAAATTCAACATATTAGTAGTTTATATTGTGAAAAAATATGAAATTCGTTCAAACAAGTATTGAGCGTTGCATTGAAAAAATTTTTATATATAATTTATCTGTAAATTTGAAGACGGTAAAAAAAAGTTAACACCAGAAGAAAGGCTGACACGAAATATTTTTTAATTGCAGTTGATTACTTATGTTTTTTTTATTTTAATGCTTTTTAGTATCTATATATAAATCGGCTAAGGCAAAACAGTTAAGAACACTTTCCTCCTCTGTATGTCAACCGATTTGAACAAAATATACACCATTTAAGAGGTATTTACTCAAAGAAGTGCACAATGTACATATATTTTATTATTATTAAAATCTGTTCAATAATTTCAGAGTTATAAGCGTTCAAAATTTTTACTAACACAAATGCAAAATAAATAAATAAAAATTTATTTTCAATTATCAAATAATAAAAAGTTAGGGTGATCGATTATTCGACATTTTTCAGAAACCGGTTTTCGAATATTTCGACTATATATATCAGACCAGGCAAAACTGTTAAGAACGCTTTCTTCCTTTGTTTGTCAACCGAAGCTCTGTAAGGAGAAAAAGAGGAGAAATGTGGGAAACAATTTTTTTTTTACTTTTCTGTGCTTCATGTGATAATTTTTAAATTTTCTATAATATTGAACTTAGAAACATAATATTATAGCTGTAGGATCCTGAGTGAGTGATAACCTATAAGATAAAAAATGCTGGTATTTTTTGTTTTTCCTCTGGAACTTTTTGAATTTTCGTTAATATTCGACCTATAAAGATAAACTTGTACATTAAACTGGGTGAATAAGAACATGTAAGGGGAGCTTTTTGTTAATTTTTTGTTCTACATCTGGTACTTTGATTAATTTTCGTTAGTATTAGACATATACTACGTTTATACGCACCACTTAATCGCAAATAAATATATTGCAAGTAGAGAAAATTGCTGCATAAACAGTGAATTAAATTTTTATTTGCGAATAGCTAACTCACGAAAACAATTCCTGATTAACGACACTATTTGCAAATAAGATTTAAAGCATTGCCACACTTTTAACCGTTTTACGTTTTTATTTCGATGTGGCACATCCATACGATAAAGAAAAGTAAAATTAATTTAAAATTGTGAAAATAAAATTCACAAATATACAATTTGAAATTTTTTCATTATTTATTAAAAAACAATAAAAAGTTTATATACATACAATGCTACCAAATGCATAAATTTTCCATCCGGCATCACATAAAAATAAGAATTTTCAGTAATAATTTTTATTTGCGAATAGTCTACGTATAAACGTAGTAATAGAAACATAAAATTAAACGTGCAACGTCCTGAGTGGATGACAATATATAAAGGAGACTTTTTGATACTTTTTTATACTGAACTTACAAAATTAAATTACTCACGTATAAGATTAAATATGAACCGGAGGTTGGTCCCCCGCCAAATCGATCCACTTTGAAGGAAAAAATAAATGCTCGAATCAAATAAATTCATATATACTTAGATGAATTATGTTTTCTTCATATTTACAAAAAAAAAAAATCATGGTCGAATTTTGACCATAAGGCGAACACTAGTTTTTATAATTAGGCTTAAGTTCATCAAATTTAATTTTCATAAAATTATTTTTATGAAGAAAGGATTTTTACAACACGAAAATTAGTTAAAATTGTTATTGATAATTTTTCATTCTTGACGTGGCTGGGGCTCGAACCCCGGCCGGCAGGTTACCTTGACATGTTTCGATCGCAACCACTCGATCTCCTCAGATGGATTTGCCGTCTTTCACTCGCAGCCATCGACGACTGCTGACGTCAATAGTCAAACATCAATCCTTAAACCAAATTGTATTTTAACCTTTGGTAGATCGAAATTTGCTTTTCTGAATAATTATCCATTTTTAATTGATTTTACGTGTTTTTCCTTACTTCTGCTTTCTCGCTTTTTTTAAATACTTTCTTTTCTCGAACGAATATACCCATACCACAATTGTGAAAAGGGTATTATGCGTTTGTGCTGATGTTTGTAAAGCCTTTAAGTATTCCCGGGAAAACTCAGAAGACCTTCTTACTTCAGGGCTTTTAAAAGGCCTGCTTAAAAATTTTTTTGATTCAATTACTATTCTTATCTAACTGCTAAACAATGCCTCATAGAAAGTCCGACTCCTTGGTATAAAAGATAAGATACACCTTCCACACTTGCTTCTATGAGAAGGGAAAACTCAGAAGACCTTCTTACTTCAGGGCTTTTTAAAGGCCTGCTTAAAAATTTTTTTGATTTTATTCTTATCTAACTGCTAAACAATGCCTCATAGAAAGTCCGACTCCTTGGTATAAAAGATAAGATACACCTTCCACACTTGCTTCTATGAGAAGGGAGTAGAGAAGGAGTAACATTTTTTGTGTTGTTTTTTTTTTGCACAAGCAAAAGCAACATAATTATTTTTTTTCATCCCGTTACCATTTTTATGTAACTTCTAAAGAAGCAAAGCGAAAGGCCTACTCCGCAATGACAACGTCTGTGAAAAAGATTTGAATATGGATTGGAGCGAGCAGGCCTTGTATATGCAAAAGAAGGAGTACAGAGGGCTTCTAGAAGGCATCCATACACCTTCCTTTTCCCGCTGGGATGTTTTATATTTTCCTGTTACATGTTTTTACTTTAGCTATCCATTGGTTGGTAATGAAGTAATAATTTGCTTAAAATGGTTTAAATTTAAGATTCAAGAAAATATATTGTAGATTCCCACAAGCCCGCGGACCGCCATTATTAACTCACGTTTGGCTTATAACTTTGTTTTAGAAGGCTTAAAAATTCTGTTAAATAATTCGAGAACGAATTTCGAACCTTTGGAAAAAATCTTAAACTTCAATCAGAAAGATAAGATGTAATCTTAGCATTTTTGTTGACAGTTCTGTATAATTTTTCATTTCAAGGCAACGAAAGCTAAAGGTAAAATATAAAAAAAAGTAAAATTAGGTCGATTTCTACGAATATTCCAAAATTTCAAACTTTTATTTTGCCGCATTCCAAATGACAGAGTTTTTTTTTTTTGATTATTTAACTTTTTTTATTATAATAATTTCAAAAAGGTAACTTTTTGAATTAAATTTCCATAAAGTTATGTAAAATTAACTTAAATTTCTAATTACAGAGTTAAATAAACATAAACAGTTACAAAAGAAGAGAATGTTTGAATACACCAACACGCACACACACACACACAAAGTTTGCCACAAATATTGCATGTTGTTAAAACATTATGTCACAATGGTCAAAGAGAGAATTTTATGACAAGCCAAGTAGACGGCCATTTAAATATGATAAAACTTTTACGATAACATGGCTACATGCCCCTACTCGTACTTGCCACGTTTGTAGCAGCAACATTGCAACCAACCACCACGAACGCTACCCCAACAATTTTTTATTGTTAAAAAAAACACAAAAAATTGTACGCTTTACTCTGCCTTAACATGCCAGACTTGGATAACACACAATAATACTAGTAAAATATATTTTATATCTAAATGATTTTCCTTTGGCCTTAGAAAGTGGAAGAACAAGAAAAAAAAGTCGACAAAACCACAGAAAAGTTGTAGTCCAATTCACAATCTTGCATCGTAGCATTTGCATAATGGTATGGTATATTTTTAATCTACACAAACAAAATATACAGAAAAGTACTTGCAACTCTTTTGCTAATATGCAACACTTAAAGCCTATAGTTTACATTTACTCCTCTTATGTAACACTTGATTGCAAACCGACAGCTAACACTCAGTGAACCAAGCCGATCGGCTTGCAAGCGGTGGCTAAATGAAAATCTAGCGATTTTAAATCCATTTCTGAATTACACATGGTAAAAAAATTGAGCTAAATGGTAAGCAGTTTTGTAAGCGAGAGAAGCACAATTCCGTCTTACAATGCTGCTTACAAGAGAGATTTTTAATTTGATAACTGATTGCGTAATAAAAATATGAAATTTCAAGCATCTCTTGTGTTGGATAAAATTTCGTAAACACATTTTAAATCCTTTCAATAATTTTTTGCTTTGAAATAATCATTTCTGTGGCATTTTGACAAAACATCTTGAGTCGAAAAATTTAGTGAAATTATCATTTTTATCAAATTAAAAAATAAACCAAAATCAAAGAAAAATTTCCTTTATAATACAAAATTTTTAAAATGTAAGCAATAATGTTTTTTGAATAAAAATTCGTATGATAGCAACATTTTTTAAATTTGACTTAAGATGTTTTGTCAAAATGCCACAGATTTAAATAATTTACTCACCAACTGCTTTCTTACAAGGGATTGTGTACACTTAGGGCCATTATTACAACTTGAAGTTAGCTAAAGTTAAGATTAAATTGACAAATAATAATGTGTTATCTGTCAAAAAGCGTCTGTTAATTGTCGGATAACAGCTAACGCCAAGTTATAATAATGGCCTTTAATAAATCACTTTTGTTTACTAAAATTAATAATTCACTTCAATGGTTTTCGTTTCTCTGCTGCTTGTAAGTAGTACGTAATAGCCAAAGCATACATATATCAGCGCTCATGTACTTTTCTTGCTTCAGGAAACCTTCAAATTTTTAACTGAGAGTACCGAGTTTTTTGTTCAAACTACCGTACAATTAACTGAGGAAGGAGGCCATAACAACAATGCAACATTGGGTTAATATCAAAACGAATTTATTTACTATGAATCGGATCAAAATGCAAAAATTCAAAATTTGTTATCAAAACAATTTAAAAATAAGTGGCAGATAGATCACAATATTTAATTTATATTATTCAATGATCCAAAAAATTGTTATAGTGGAGTTGGTGCCTTTTGTTTATGGACATTCTTAACTTATATGACATAAAATGTTAAAGACTAAAGATAAGGACATTAAACAAAAATGTTTTAAAAATCAATTTTTCAAGATACTGAAAACTAAATTTTTGGTATTAAAACCCGATTTCTATGGCATACCTGACTGATTTGCTGAGTTTTATTTTCTTGGCAGACAAAACTTTGTATTTAAACTGTAACTTGGTATAGTGGTACGACGTCAAGCCATTGGTCAATGTGATGTGACAAACGCACAAAAAGCAGACAAACAAGAACGACCTGCTGATCCTCAAAAAACAATGGCAACGAGCGCGAGCTGCTTCTCCACTCAGATCAGTTTAACGAGTGATTCTTCAACGTTAGGGGATTATCCGCGTAGACACGGTCTTTGACGTAGCCTCACAAAAAAAGTCTATCGACGTCAAATCGCAGGTGGCCAATTTACGTCGCCAAAACGTGAAACTACGCGTTTTGAAAATCGGTTGTGCTATGTGGACAGTGGCCTTGGAATCGAAAAATTCGGATTATCCGCCAGGCTTTCACTAGCACAAACGATATTTTCGGCAGTGCGCATATTGCAACAGTGCACAGGTCACATACGTACGTAACGCTTCCAATCTCTTCAAATTTCTTTATAAGCTTGCCAATTCCTTGCACAGTTGGTCAATAATGGCGACCATAATCACCCTGAATGTTAGAAAAGTGGCTAAGCTTGAACCACCACTTATGTAGTAACTTTTAACTATTTTTACGCATTCTTCGGTAGTTTAACAATCCATAATCGCAGTTGGCAAGCCTTTCACTACATAAATTAGTGCCGGTTCACACACGTCAAGTTTAACTCTTCAAGTCTTGAGTTTTTAGGAGAGAGGGGAAAATATATGGCATTCTCTTTTCCCTTCTCTCCTAAAAGCTCAAGACTTGACGAGTCAAACTTGACGTGTGTGAACCGGCACTTACACTTCAGTAGTGCAAAAAAGGCTACTTACACTATTCTACATTGTATTAATACATCTCAAAATCTCAAGTAATATGTAAAAGTATGATAGTGTAAATGCAATATGTGTTATAAAAACGACAAGTATTAAGAAAAAAATAAGACATCCCATTCGACTTCATCATTTTTCGAAATTTTTCTAAACAATAACATTTTTCATTTGATCAGGGTTGCATTTTAACAAAAGCATGTTCATATGTGATAGTGTTAATAAATACTGTAATGTTAAATTAGATTTTTTGATAGTCGCAACAAAACTCATTAGATTTATCGAATTAATCACAAAGTATTATCGAATACGTAAGACTTGCGTGATAGTGTCAACCAGCCTAAACTATTAAAGGCCGCTTTAGCCGACCGTAAATGTAATTAAATGCAATGTAAAGTACCGTAACGTACTGCGAGCTCGTTTGTGCACTTATAGAACATGTAAGAACGTGTCAGCTGTTTTTCACAACCAAAAACAAAAAAGCATTAGTATACATAAAACAACACACACAGTGATGAGAATTAAAAATGTTGAAATGGTGACCGCTTTGCAAAAAAAGTACCAAGTGATTTAAATACATGGTATTAAAACTGTATTTCTTGCATGTATAAATAAATAAATAATTTAATATTTGATATTAATATTACAGTTTTACAAAAAACAAATATTTATTACATCATATTCGTACACATGTTCTTACATTAATTTCAAAATGTGCATACACCTAAACAAGGTTTTAATACTATTAAAAACCAGACTTTGTTTGTTTGTGGATATGTCTACATTTGTTAATTTTATACATCTAAATATATATTTGATATTATAACTGAAAAAGTATCAAACAAAAAGAGTGATTTTACCCCCATTGCATTTAAAATATAAGCAGCCCATCACTATCTACAACTGTCACGTAACCTCGTAATGAAATTCTATTTTCTACAGGTTGGCACGTTACGGTTAAGGCTGGGTTTTTGAGATCTCAGTTAAACTAGGTTTAGTTAATCTGAAAACTGATTTGTGCCGCCAATACCAAGTTTGTATTCAAAATGTTGCCGGAACAGCGCAGTCTGGCTTAAAATGTGGGTCTTTAATGAAATAATAGAACAAAAATCACATTTCACTGGAAAAATCCGAGTTGCAGAGAACGTTAAACTAAGTTCAAACTTAATCCCCATCTGAAAAACACGTCCTAAGTGACATTACAGTCAGTTAAGCATTTGCATTGCTTTCCATATAACAGAAACGATCAGCTGTTTACATTACATTTACATTTCTACATTTACGGTCGGCTAATGGGACCGTAACGAGCCGACAATCGTAATATTTGTCAACATACATACATATATTTTCACTTGCTGTAACGTTAGTGTGATTCTGTATTTTTGTATTCATTTAATTTAATGTCATGTATTAAATATCATTTAATATGCCAAATACTCAAAAGCCATTTTAAGCACAAAATACATTTTATCGATTTAATTAACACTACGTTAATTATAATCGCTTAACGGCCAGTTAAGCCAGAACGGGGGTTTTGAAACCACTAAATGGACAACCCTGTATATTCCTAGTTACATTTTTTTCCAAATACGCCACAATATCGACATCACTGTCGATTTAAACAAAAATTGTTCCTAAAAATTTTCGGCCGAAATACGTACATAAAAAATATTCCTATGTCCACTTTAATTTCATGTTGGTATTTCATATTTAAATTTATTGCAGTATAGTCTAGTAGACACAAAAAATATGTATTAAATGTAAAGATCTAATTGAAAAGTATTTTTAACTGTTTCGGCTTATTGTGCATTATAAAACAGGAGTGCTTAGGAAAGTCCTCTCGACCGTCTAATCTATGAATTGTTGGCTCACCTTTAACCCATAGTGTCTTTTCAGTTCACCGTAGCCAAAATTAAAAAAATGAATAAAAATGCTGGGCATGTTTTTAGGTTGTACTTGCAGTTGATGAAGCATTAGTTAAAGCCCGTTTAAAGAACATTTCAATTTTCGTAAATTAACGAGGCCATAGGCTTCTGGTGGGGGCCACAATACAATTATTTATATTATGTATATGCACAGAACGTACCATCAAAAGTGTTCTATAATATAGATACCTACATAAATATGCATCTGGATAAGTGTATTATAATTGAACAAGTGCAACTATAAATTGATGATGATGATGGTCATGAGGACGTCTACGGTGATGGAGGAGAAAATGTTTATTTTGTATGTTTAAAAGTCCAACCCTTGCAAAAGATGTCCGCTTTCACAACGTTTATTTCGAGTGCTATAAACACCGATACAATTACAAACGTTTAAATGATTTTTTTTTTTCGTTTGTTTATGCGAGTTTGTGTTTGTGGCACGTTCGCATTTTTATGCTTTTAAAATGTTCAATGTATGACTGATGAACCGGTTTTTATTTTTTCAGTCAGTTGAAAATTGTGGTAAAAGCACATGAAGCCAGTTTATTTAAGCCAAAAGGGCGGAGTCTATTTTACCACTTACACACACAAACACACACGTACATACACATAAACCCTCTCACACACACAATTAAACATAAACAAGTAATGAAAACAATCGTACTGTCTCTTTTTAACATCCGTTATTATAATAATGTAACCACCATTTAACTTCCCATCTTCATCATCGACAACGGAATTGCAGCAGCAGCAGCTGATATTGTTGTTGGTGTAGTAAGATTGTAATGTTCCTGTGTGTGTATGAGATTCGATTCGATTCCTTTCTGTTGTTAGTTGTTAATTTTTATTTTATATGTCTGTTTGTTGGTTGCAGACTTGTTCTCGTATCTTACAACACTTCTCTACTCTTAATATTACAAGTATGTAATTGCGAATACTCTCTAGTCTTGCTACATACATACATATTTCCTCGTACACATGGTTCCATGGATCCATTACGAGTAGATACTATTTACCTCTTAGTCTCGGCCTTTTCGTCACTCTTGTGGCCACTAGCGTTAATGAACATTAGGGGCATAACTAGTAATAACAAGCATTAAAGTTATTGTTGTTTTTTGTAAAGATTTTATTAAAGATAAAGATCAAAACATGAATGTTTTTAAAAAGGTATATTGCAAATATAGAAAAATTAATAATTTATTTAAGGAGAGATAGAGGGAGTCAATCGAGACAAACAATCTTCCTTTAGGACTTCCCTATGTATTAAAATCTAGTGCATAGAACAAATAAAAGTTACCACCCTAATCTAGCAGTGTATGAAGTACAAATGTATTATTTATTGAACGTTTGATATGAGTACGATATCGTTCAATATTATTCCACAACTGCATCTTCATCTGAAATTCACACATTTTGAACTGCATTCCAATATTCATATCATATTTATACTCGTACTTGATTTTGTAATTGGCACTTTTGTATTATTTTAATTAAATACTAGTCAAACTCATACACGACCAAGTACATACTATATAGGTATGTATGTATGTTGGTATGCATGTATAAATCTATGTACAATTTATGTATGTTTGTGTGAATGACAACTTGTATAAGAGCATGCAGCCATCATTCTTCTTGTTTGATTTAAAGACCTCCTGCAAGTGTTTTCAGATTATTTTTGAAATATTTTTTCATTTTTTTTTTGCTTATTTATTATTTGTAACTTTTTTTTCTTCACTTGTTGTTTTCATTAGTATTTTCTACGACTAAATGAAATATGATGATGAATGAAATATTTGGTATTTTATTGCATTCCATTGTGTAATTTATCATATTAAATTGTGATACATATTCTACATACATAAGTATATACACATTATTTTTATACAAATATGTATATAGAAATAGATTGTGTGTGTGTATTGTATTTTATATAATTAGTTACCGTGTTATATTCCTTAATGGACACCGTATTAAATCGGGCATCTCCTTTCGATGGACACTGTTGCCTGGTTCTGCTATAAGGATAGCATGAGTTCTGTTAATAGGACATATTTATGTCTCCTGAAAGATCACATTTCAATTGTCCTTTCGGTCATTAGAGATTTCCCTGTATTTACTACACATTTAAATTTAAAATATGACAAGAAAGAGAGCTATATTCGGCTATACCGAATCTTATATCTTGAGTGCCACGGTAGACTAGCTGATAGTGAGCTAGTCTATCAGCGCCGGGGTTGCGGGTTCGATTCTCGCTAGACACTCTAGTTTCTTTCCTGCTGACAAGCGTAGAGCTTCGCGGGATCAAACAAAAAATAAAAAAACATACCCCTCACCATGGTGCGATAGGAACAAAAAGCTTTATAAATAAACTCCTGGTGCGCTTTACTTCCGCTTACTGTTACTGATGTTTTTTGTATTGTTTCGGTCTTTTGATATATAAGGTGTAACCATCGGTCATATAACAGTGCACAAATTCAGGTTTTTATGAAGTTTTTGATATTTTTTGTACGGGAGGTACCACTCCCACTTCTCCAATCCCGCCCACATTTTGTAGAATGGTGTGTATTGACAACCTAATTGTGTGTACCTAATTTGGAAACTTTGGCTTTTTCCGTTCACCAGATATACAGCAAAAAGTAATAAAAATACAACAACAACAATGGATTTTTTTTAAAAAAATAGAGGTAGTTGTGGTTTTTTGCTCATAACTCAGCCATTTTTTAACCGATTTGACAGATTAATATACCGACGCGTTAAAGAATAAAGAATTTACCGTTTACTTTAGTTATAAAGCTTGGACTCGGGGAGATCTATGGCTCCCGAAAGTGGGTATTTTAATAAAAAATTTATTTTGGCCATAACTTTTTTGTGTCTGAACCGATTTTCCCGAGTCTTATGTAAAACATGTTCTACTAAAAATTTCCAATATTTTGGTATGTAAGTCATATCCATAGGACATATGGCAGCCTTAAAATTTAGGTTTTTATAAAATTTTTAATTTTTTTTGTACGGGAGGTACCACGCCCACTTCTCCAATCCCGCCCAAATTTTGTAGAATGGTGTGTATTGGCAACCTAAATGTGTGTACCTAATTTGGAAACTTTGGCTTTTGCCGTTCCCCAGTTATACAGCAAAAAGTAATAAAAATACAACAACCACAAGGGATTTTTGGGAAAAATTAGAGGTAGTCGTGGTTTTTTGCTCATATCTCAGCCATTTGTGGACCGATCTGGCTGAATTTCAATAGCAAAATTATAATAAGAATACCTGACAGAAAGATACCCCAACGAAGCTCCCACCATATCTGGGGGCTTTGGAAAACCCATTTCAACAGACAGACGGACAACCGGATTTGAACTTCGCTTTTCATAAGGACCCAGAATATATCTACTTTATAGGGTGTAGGATCAATATTGTAGAAATTACAAACGGAATGACAAAGTTATATATACCCTTTTACCTTCGGTGAAGGGTATAAAAACAAGGGATTTATAAGTAAAATTGGAGGAGGTCGTAGTTTTTTGCTCTTATCTCAGCCATTTATGGTCTGCTTAGGCTCAATTTAAATAGCAAACTTAAACGGAGTATATTTAACATAACTATATAGCAACCTTGTCCTCATAATTTCTGGGGTCTTCGGAAACCCCATTTCAACATACACACGGACAGACGGACATCGTTAAATCAACTTCGCTACTCATAAGGACCCAGAGTATATAAACTTCATAGGTTACAAGATCAATATTGCAAAAATTACAAACGGAATAACAAACTTATATGTATATACCCCAGTGTTGCCAGTGAAATTTTGAGAAAGATAAATTTTAGTTTCCAAAAAGATACACTTTATCCCAAAAAGATCCATATTGAAAAAAAATTTTAAAATCCAATAATCCCTTACCGCAAAAAAAACATGGTTGTTCTAAGAGCAACATATTATGATAAGATTTACAAGTATTTTATTTACAAATTTCCATGTTACAATTTAAGTGCCTCAGCATCATTATGACATTGTTGAGGCGAGTTGGCATTTGCTTATACAAAATTTATAAACTTGTATTAAAATAAAATTAAAAATATTTGTTTATAATATTTAAATATATACAAATTTACATTATTTACAATGTTATATAAAAATTTAAAGTGAAAAATTATCTTAGACGCATCTCTAAATTGTTTAATAAGAATTTTTTAACATTCTTCTTGAAAGCAGATATAGTATTCATATTTTTTAAATATTGGGGCAAACTATTGTACTCAAAACATCCAATATATTCAATTATCTGCTTTGTTGTTTCAAGTCTGCATCTTATTGTTCTTAAATTAGAACTGTTTCTGGTATTCAGAGTTGTTTGATTCCTTGAGAAGGTTATCGTATTATGACCAATATTATTGAGAGATTTAAAAACAAACACTAGCAATTGTAGTTTATAGGTTCCTTTTACGGGTAAGATACTTTTACAAACTTCTTTATACAATGTGATCGTAGGGTAGATTAATGGCAAGTTGTATACGGTTTTTAGTGCCTTGTTTTGTACTCTTTGGAGAGACTGCAATTCTGTACTATTTTTGTAGCCATATGTAGTTATTAAATAATTCAAGCGACTTTGAATCAATGTCTGGTAAAGCATTAATTTTGTATTTTCATTAAACTTATATTTATTACGATTTTTTTTTAATCATATTATGACCACATATGAGGAGGTCCATAACAAAACGCTATAATTACATTTTTCAAGTTTTTTGATTTTTTGATTGAATCCCATTCTACACATTGAAATCTATTTTACCTTCATTATAAAGCATTCCAAAACTCAATAACTACAGATCAATATCAAATATACTGGTTCAGAGCAAAATGCAATAATTACACATCTTTGCAATAAATCTTTACAAGAAATTTTAAAAAAGTCAACTTGATAAATAAATTATGCTCTGGTGGTAACTCTTAGATAACTGTAAAACGTAAGGAATTTTTGTTTACAGTGCAGCCACACGATCAAGATTTTCTTGATAGTCTTTTACATATTCTGATTGTCAAAATATGCAAAAGTTGACAGCTGTGACGTAGGCTGCACGCAAGTTGAAAGCAATTTACTTTTTCAAGATGTCGTCGCCGAGAAAACAACTCAAAATGTTTTGCTATTTTCCACTTTTGATTTTTCTGCACTGTAGGCTGTTCGAAGGGACTTTATCATTTTGCTTATTAATTTTATTAATAAACATATTTCACTATTTTTTTACGTTTTTAGTTAAAATTTTAAAATTCCCGCAACAATTTGTAAAAAAAAGAACTTCAGCTTTTGCCGGCAAAATATTTGTGAAAAAAAAAAACAAAAACAACTTCAAAAGATTTGTAATAATCTGTTTTCTTGAACGAAAATTGATACACTCACTGGCAAGAGAATTTTAGAGGCAAGTTCGTATCAATTTTTAAAAGTATGAGTGTATTGGTAAAAAAGTGTGAGTGTATTAAAACTTGATAGCCAAAACTTGATCGTGTAACCCTCAAGTTAGTTAATATCTTTTGCTTTTGTTATGTTGATTGTGAGTAATTTTTTCGTACAATTCATAGCAAAATTAAATAAATTCTATGGATTCGGACCAAAACGCAATAATTCCAAATTTGTTATCTAAATAAATTTAAAACAAACTGTCAGATAAAATAATTAATTTGTGATTAAAATTATTTTTTGTAGACAATAATACTTCAATAATTGTTTTATAAAAAAATTATGTGCTACTTTCTTCAATTACATTTTGTCGTTTATCCAAAAAAATGTTATGGTGTAATTACTGTAATCATATTAAACTTTCTTTAAACTTTCTTTTTCTAGATGTGCTGTTGTCTTTCAGCTCCGCATTAAGTTGTCTAATTTTAAAATACATTCTAGCCCTAAAAAATAGCTTTTTTACTTTTTCATCACATTGAATGTGATCAGATTGTTTAATCGTAGCTTATAATAATATCGTTGTTTTCGTTTGTCGTAGGTCGCAAATACTTTATTTTACTTTTTCATTAAAATAACACTAAACATACATGCAATGGTGAATATTTTTTGCACTTTCACAAAGAAAAAAAAAAAAATGTTATTAGCAATGCTTTTTTATTTATTTAAGGGACAATTACTTAACTTTTTTTAATTCAGTGTTTTAATCAAGAATAAAAATTGGGAATAAAGCACTAAAAACAAAATTTTTTTAAAATATTACGACTGAACTGATATTAAATTATTTGACAAATGGCGCTAACAAAATATTATTAGAGTAAAGATTTTTTGTTTGCATCTCATGCATAATTATTTTTCAATCAACAATACTCCAATTCATAATTGCGATAAACATTGATATGTTTACGGTATCTATAATATTGCTTATATTTAATACAAATAACAATTTTTTGTGTACGACAACAATATATTGTTACAATAAACATAGTGTAGTTGGCGTAACCATGCCCAACCAGATTTTTTTCCCTGCGTGTAAGTAATATGGTTTTAATTTTAACCAAACCAACATTTTTGACTTAACTTTTGATTAAAATTCTAATTTTACTGATTTGGTTTGTTCACAGTAGTTATTACATTTTTATAAGCTGGCACTTGAAATCAAAACTTTTTGTTTACAAATTAAAAAAAAAAAAAATAAATAAACATGACTACGTCAGAACTATGATGGTGCGATGATTTGTCTGATGAAGAAGATGCACGTTCACTGGAACTGGTCAGAAGCAAAAATAGGTTGATGAATACTTCCAAAAATATTGGCGAAGGAAACCACTTTGTAAGTAAATCCCAGCCATATTTAAGTTGTCAACTGTGCAATTTGTGCTTATGAAAGGGATTGTACCAGCTTAGCCTTGGAAATGAAACAATGTATCTCCTGCGAGATTTCATCCCATTGCTTTACTGCCTGAACTGCTATGCAAATGTTTGTTTTCCAAAAAAGAATTTGGTTCCATAAGAAAAACCAGCTTTTCCAACAGCTGTCCACACTTAAGACCTAACCCTACATAAAATTAACATAAATAATGAAAAGGCTGGTAGTTGGTCGACCAAAAAATAAAAATTTATAAACTCACAATGTCGACAAGAACATAATAAAAATGTTATTGTCGACATTGTGGACCAGGCAGCAATTAACATTAAGTCGATGTTCGATAGTCGTTTGTCGAATGCAACTCATAATAGGGCATTTAGTTTTTTTTCCTTATTGCTAATTACAAGCAAAAGTTAGTAATTTTGAATTAAGAATTAAGTTTTTGATAAGCAGTGTTTTTTCTTAGATCCATACAACCAGTGTTCGAGAATAAACGGTACATTATTTAACGTTCGGCTCACACAACCAGGAACGATATCTATTTTTTTTAGTGATTGTTTAGGCATACACAACCCTTAATACCGTTCGTAACTATTTTCAAGAATATAATAATATATAATATTCGGTTCTTCGTTAAAAAACAGAACAATTGTAGTGATACTGTAGACAAACATTATATTTTAATGTTCTATAATGTTTTTTTCGTGTGTGTATTTTGTTCTTGTAAAACATGTTTGGGATTTTTTTTACCAGCCAAATGAGACGAACATTAACGAGCCGAACCGAACACATTGAAATTTGTGGATTTTCAAAAAAAACCGAACGGAATTAAATGTTCACATCTTTTGTTGAGTTTGATAAAAACAGTATTATTTTTGTGTTCGAAAGATGACTAACAGGGAAACGTTATTTTTTTTTAATGATTTTCTACACAAACACTATTAGCGTTTGTGTTTTCCACACCGAACCGAACATTAAGAAACGATATTTAGTGTTTATTTTCGAACACTGCATACAACTTTTTTTTAAGTAAACCAAGGTTGGTTACCAAAACGAATTTCGGTATCGATATTAAACTTTTTTAAATTTTAATTACATGATGAACTTCAAAGAAGATCGAAATATTGGAAGCAAATAAAAAGGAATTTTTATTTACAAAAAAACACTGGCCTCGAGTTTGATTAATTTTTATTTATTTACCCTAGGTCTACACTAAAGATAAATATCTCAGCCAGTTGGCGATAACGTCGGCAGAATAACAGAGCTATATTTCTTATTGCTCAGCTTATGTTAAAGGAATGGGAAAACGTATTTATGTTAACTCATTATTTAAAAAAAATCAAGGAAGAAGGTGCAGTGTACAAACTGGCGCTATCTTGCAAAAAATTTTTTTTTAATATAAATTCTTTCTTATTCGACTTTATTATTTAAATGTAAATTAATTTGTTTAAGCTAGAGGTCTTTTTTTATATAAAAATATTAGTTTTATTAAATTTCTTTTTTTTGGTTTAAGTAAAATTAATAATTTTTTATAAAAAAGAACTCAAATTTAAACAAAAATATTATAAATTTAAATAATAAAGATCGAATAAGAAAAAATTATTTTAATAAAAATAACTTTTGGTATTTTATTTTAGTGGTTAATTAATTTCTTTTACTACAATCATAATTTGCTACCATTTCACAAATTCAATTTCTTGCTCTCACAATTTGCTTCTATTTTTTTTGCTTTTTTGCTTCTTTTTTTCAATTGACAACCAAATTTGACGTTTTACGTTAGCAATAATTGTCAACAAAATTGGACTAACAATTATTGGAACATAAATTACCGGCAATAAAAATGTACAAAAAATTGCAGTCTACATTAGAGATAACATAATTTTGACATTTACTGCAATATATGTCGCAATTATTATCTCTGGTATAGACGGGCAGTTAAGAAAAATATATTTATGTATCGTTGCTGGCTGAATCCGGCGATACACTATCCTATTTCGTCGTACGATTAGTGTGGCTTAAAAATGAATTGAGTGACAGATTTTTTTGACAAGTCTGTCCGACTTGCAAATGTTTATGAAAATATAAAATGGTAGTTTATACAGTGATGGATTTACGCCTAGGCCCGGGCCTCACGGAGGCATAATTTAACGGTCGCCAAAGTTAAAAGGTAAAAAAATGTAAGGGGAATTCAAAAATTAATTTGGGCAAGTTTTTCTTTAAGCGAACACGAAATTTATATTAAATTATACATATTAAGTAATTCAATTGTTGAATTTGCTTCTTAATTAGTAAGTCGATATGTTTAAAATTTTCTTTAAAAATTGTTTTGTTCGAGGTGACCATATTTAAACATGTTTTTTCTCTGCGTGTAGCGATAATGTTTCGACTATAGGTTAATAAAAATTTAAAATTTATTTTGTATTCCCGTGCCCATGCATAAAACTGAATTGGATTGAATTGTTTTTTAATTTTGTTTTTTCTTTTAACCCACATTGTAGTTGTACAATTCGAGTCGGAAAGAACCCAACAAATTGTAGGGGGATGTAAGAAAAGATAAACTCACTGTTTATTGTTGGTGTTTTGTTTAAGCTTTGATATTGTTACAGGTAAGACTTAGAGTGTTTATAACTCTTATTCGCTTAAGGTTTTATTTGTTTAATATTTTTGGCTTTTCTAAAATCTTTGGAAAAGGTTTCCTGATGAGCTGGTGTAAGCAACCGGCGAAATGCGCATAGAGGCTTGCTTTCCCTCAACAATAAATTTCAGTGTATTTATCAAATATGAAAAACTGGGAATTTAGCACGTCATACGAAGATCGTATTAATAATAAACTTTGTATTCCCGAAAATAACTTTGATATTAAAATGATTTGAATTAAATTTAATACCACAAAACACGATACACAAAATTTGTAAAAATATTTGGCGATAATTATAATTATGAAGTAAAATATTTAAATAAAATAGCAGATTTTTTTTAAAGTTTGGCGTCTTTTGTTATAAATCTTTCCGCTTGCCAAAAACCGTTATCTATATGAAGTTTATTTCCTAAAACGTGTTTAAAGCCCTTATGCCACTACATTTTTTAATTGATTAATTGATATAGAATTGATAGAAAGAAACTGTAAATATTAGAAAGAGTAAACTATAAAAAAATGTAAGCAAAGTTTTTTATTTTTTTTTTCTCTCGTTATGGTTTTGTTCCAGGGATGGCGTTGAGAATTTTGGAAATTGTACCAACAACGTTTAAAAATTTTACTTTTTTACCCTAATTGTACTTAAAGATTTTATTGATTGAAATTAATTTTATTTATGTTCATAAAAAACACCACAAAAAGGTATTATAAACCTTAGTTTAAAAAGTATCAACAAAAAAGTACAATTGAAACAACTTAGCCATCCCTGTTCTGTTAATTTTATTAAATGTTGCCAACTTTTTGTTTATGAGAAACCTACAAACAAAAAGCGGTAAATCGCTGAATTTGCCCATAAACTGCTGATTCAGCAACACTTTTAATATTTCAAACTTGAAATGACAATTTTTAATTGAACAATTTTACATTTTTTTTGACATAACTTAATTTTTTATCGAAAACTTTAGTAAAATTTTTGACAGTTTGCCATTTATCTTAATACAGGTGAACCCTTCGCACTTGGTAAATTTTTCTATTACTTTATATTTGCACTGTTCACCAAAACTTGAACAATGCATTAAAAATGTAGTGTCATAAGGGCTTAAATTAACTATCTAAAAATTTGTTAAGAAGATAAAATAACTCATATTTAATGAAGAATCCCCAGGATATCGTTATCCTTCCTGCAACGGGTATGCCATTAATTTTTATTTTAAGCTTTAATCAAGAGGATCAAAATAATATATATACATAAGTATATATAAATAAAAAATTATAACAATTTGTTGTTTGTTCTACAATCTCAGAGGTAATAAAATGTTTATTCACAATTCATGGAAAAGTCCTAAAGGACGTAATTATAATTCATTACATATTTATTTAAACTTTTTTTTTAATTTGTATGTACATTTCCATACAAAAAAATTTAAAAATTGCAATTCGATTTCGCTTAAATTTGGAACATATGTTGGTGTGGTTCATACGCAATGATCCAGCCTTGAAGAGTAAAAATCGGACTTCTTCAGACGATATATAAATTAATAAAAATTAATACACAATAATTGAGGAGGTCCATAACAAAACGCAATAATTACACCATAACATTTTTTTGGATAAACGACAAAATGTAATTTAAGTAAGTAGCACATAATTTTTTTAAAAAAACAATTATTGCGGTATTATTGTCTACAAAAAGTAATAGTATGTAACCACAAATTAATTATTTTATCTGACAGTTTGTTTTAAATTTATGTAGATAACAAATTTGGAATTATTGCGTTTTGGTCCGAATCCATAGTATTTATTTCATTTTGCTTTGAACTGTATCAAAATATTATTCACAATCAACTTAACACAAGCAAAAGGTATTATATATATATATGTTCCCGACGATCCTATAAGGAGCATAGGGCCAAACGGTATTAACTAAGCAAAAATTCCTTACGTTTTACAGTTACCACCAGAGCATAATCTATCTATCTATCTATTTATATCAGTGATAACCAAACAACAAACAAAGTTGTTGTATACATATGAATTGCCGACCGTGTCTGTGTAGAAAATACGATTATTGACTGCCTCGCGAGACTATGGAGTTGCCCGAACAAAGTTGTTGTATACATGTGAATTGCCGACCATTACCCATGTTCTGTAACTTTAGTAAGAACTTCTTGCATCGAAAAGATGTGAAACAAAATATTCCATCGTTTCTCGAAAAATGTATGTCTGTAACTCATGTCGAAAACTATCAAAAGAGATTACGTCGTTACGTTATAAATGTCATAAAATTGCACTCGAAGCCGATGTGACATTGCAGACGTTCAGAACGCCAGTAACACATATCGTTAACGGCGACCAAAATTTACTTAAATTGATAATTTTTCAACGACGGCGGCGAAAACACAACCGTCGGCTATAACAAATTGTGTAAAGAGCGACTTTAATGTTTGTTGTTTGCAAACGAGCTTTGAAGACATTCGTATATTTTATAAAAATGTTAAAAGCAAAATAATAAAACAATGAAAAATGTGCCAAGAATAAAATATTATTATTATTATTCTTTGCATTTTGCATTTTTAATTGTTTTTTAGTGTTAAAATTTTTTCTCGCCCCATTTTTATTCGCGAGTTTATTTGACAGTTCAAAGCGGGAACTTTTCTCACCAAAATGTTACAGACACACTTTTTCTGTAAATTGGCGAGTAATTTTCTTACGTGACAGCTTGTACTCGCCAAAAAAATTTACAGACACAGTTAAGTGAGAAAAACAGCTGTTTGTTTCAATTTATGGCATTTTTGTTTCATTTCACATATTTCAATCGAAAACTTTCTCGACGCGAGAGTTACAGAACATGGGCACATGTCTGTGTGAAAAATACAATTATTGCCTGCTCGCGAGTATATGGAGTGGTTATGACTGATCTTTTTTTTTTTTTTTTTTTGGACGTAGTAATAGCGAGCTATCAACTAGTGGCCCTACACCGGAACCACTCTAGCATTACTTCGGGGTGGAGTTCATTTAACTGGTAATCAACCATCACCTTTTCCTACTCCCCCGTCCAGCATACATCCGTATGAGATTAGGGGTTCGGCGCCTGTGCTTGTTGCCATTCCATTTTCGCCCTCAGAATAGATTCAATTGCACGTGAATATTGCTTCCATTTCTCCGGGGTTGATAGCATTAAGTTAAATATATCAGCTATCTTGATATTCTCAGACATTTCCTGAAATATGTTTCCTCTGCTCCTCGAAAAGCCGCATTTTATAACAGTATGTTCAACGTTGTCTTCGGAGCTACAGCAGAGTTCGCAAACATCCGATTCCCTCTTCCCGAAGCGTTTTAGGTATGTTCCAAAGTTGCCATGCCCACTAAATACCTGGGTAAGAAACAAGTTAATTTCCCCATGTTTTCTATCCATCCAAGCCCCTATGTTCGGAATAAGAGTGTGGGTATATCTACCCTTATCCGTTTCATCCCATAGTACTTGCCAAGCTTGTAGCAGCCTTTCCCTTGCATCATCTTTTATACGTGTCTTTTCTCTACCATCAATGTTTTCACCCGCATGTGTTATATTTTCTCGTCTTTCATATATTTCCTTTCTTGAAAGACGAGAAAATATAAAATATGACTGATCTATATATATAAAACAGGATGTGTGTATGTATGTATGTGTTTTTTTTTTTTTTTTTTTTTTTTTTTTTTTATACGAGGAAAAAATCATCAAAAGACCCTGGCCAGATGGTAGTGCCAGGAGTGCGAGACTTTAACACGCTAAAACAACCTCGTTTCATCAGCCCAAGAGTCCCTGTGGAACTACCGCAAAGCATTGCCTCACAGGGTGGGAAAAGGTAGAAACCTACACTAGACTAATCCGATTTCCCTTCGTATCCTTTCTTCCCTACGAAGTTCAATTAGAACCAATTTCACATAATTACATACATGCTCCCAATTAGCCAAGGACGACAACATTTTATATACAATGTTTGTCGGTCCGACACTACATCCTAATAACACTTCCAAGTTAGCCCTCTCATCATTGAACCGAGGACAAATGAAAAATACATGTTCGGCATCCTCTTCCACATCACCAGTACAGTATGGACAGAACGGATCCCTCTCAATTTTAAAACGATGCAGATACGACTTAAAGCAACCATGTCCACTTAACATTTGCGTTAGATAAAAATTTAAGTCACCATGTTTCCGGTAAAACCAGTCCTCAATGTTGGGGATTAACTTATACGTCCATCTGCCCTTGTCGGATGTTGACCAACGTGCTTGCCATTTAGCAATAGTTATGTTCCTCGACATCCTGCGAATATTCACACTATCTACAGTTTCTGCTGCAGGTGCTATGTTTTTAAAATCTCGAGCTTGCAGGTCGATTGGTATCAGACCAGCAATAACAAAAGCTGCTTCGTCTGACACAGTCCGAAACGCACAGCATACTCGTAGGGCAGAAAGCCTATACACTAATGTATGTATGTATGTATGTATGTATGTATGTATGTATGTATGTATGTATGTATGTATGTATGTATGTATGTATGTATGTATGTATGTATGTATGTATGTAACGTATGGACTCCAAAACGGCTGGGCCGATTTTGATGAAATTTTCAGGGAGTCCTCAGGATGGTGACACTGTGAAGTCTGATTTTTGATTTTCGGTCTGCGGACGGAGGGGCGTGGCAAAATCCAATTTTCATATCGCACCACCAATGACATCTATATAATTTGGACGATTTTTTCTTTAAAATGATCGCCATGGTCCAACTAAGATTTATACGAAAAGAAAATGTTGCCCCGCCCACTTTTACGTCCACTTTTACGCCCACTTTTTCGAATTACCTAAAATCAGAAAACGGCTCCATCGATTTGATAAATTTTTCTTTCAAATGTTCGTATTAATCCATTTTAAGTTGAGAACGGCTAGACCGATTTGGATGATTTGTTCATTAAAATGATTGTTTTTACGCAAAGAAAATTTTGCCCCGCCCACTTTTTTCGATTAACCTAAAATCAAAAAACGGCCCCATCGATTTGACTAATTTTTCTTTATTCTTATTATTTCTTTTTCGTATTAATCCATTTTAAGTTTTCATCGAAAAAAAAATTTACCACGCCTGCTTTTACACCCACTTTTTCTTTTAAGCGCATAACTTGAGAACAGCTTGACCGAAATTTTGCACCGCCCACTTTAACGCCCAGTTTTTTCGATTTACCTAAAATCAGAAAACGGCTCCATCAATTTGACTAATTTTTCTATTTAATGTTCGTGAGTATTGGAATGCTTTATAATATAGGTAATATTGATTTCAATGTGTAGAATAGGATTCAATCAAAAATCAAAAAACTTGAAAAATGTAATTATTGCGTTTTGTTATCAATTTAGGTATTTAATTTTTTTTTTTTGGATAATCACTCCTATATAATCAAAAAGGGCGGCATATGAAAGAGTGCCTAGGGAGGAAGCAGGCTTAAATCCGCCACTGAGTTCATATACGATCAGAGTTGCATTTTCTTGTAAAGTAGCTGAGTCATTGGCATCATTTTTGTGGGATAGTGTGGCATTGACAGCAGATTTTGAAGACATTTTTTATGTCGGATTTCCTTAAATCAAGTACAGAATGCTTGATTCAAGTATGAACTATTCAAGCGCCGCGTACTTAAAATAATCCGAAAATGAGACTAGATTGACGCTAACCCAAACACTTACACCATAGAGAACCAGAGATAGAGAGAATATTTCTATTTACTAACCTGTTACACAAGTAAATTTCACTTTGTTTACAGAAGAAGTCTAAATTATAAGACGCCAGCACCATGTCCTCTATGGTTTTCGTAATAATTCTACTTTGGAAATTTGATATATGTAACTAAATCGTTTTGACAAATAGAATATGGGAATTATGCCATTTATTTTACTTTTTAAACATGAAAATAATCTACATTTTACTTCTTGTAGTGTTCATTCTTCACAAGACAAGCAAATCGTTTTTTACCTGCTTGTGTAGTTTCTACAACAAACTTTTGCAAACACACGCATACGCAAGCATATTGGTTTTCGAAATTTATCCCATTTTGAATTGTTTTTAGTACTTCTAAGTGCTAGTCGTACTTTAATTTTTAAGTTCGGCTCGAACTTAAATAAGTAAAAAAATCTTTAAATTAGTGCGAGTGTTTTCATTCTGTGCAGGTCCATTTCTTGAGAAGATTCGGTAACGAAACGTTTGGCTCAACAAAGTGAAGGATAAATTTTAAAAAATTTACAGGAGAAGCAAAACAATATTTTAAATAATAAATTGCCTTAAACTGTTTATAATTTATTTTTCTTGTAAAACCTACCAGTTGTTGACAATGTTGCACATTACGAAAACTGTTAGTTATGCCTTTAAGCGTTTATCATATGATCTTTTGTAGATAGAGCCGTTTGTTTTTTTATTAATTAAATCGCTTATTTTAGTTTAAATATTCCAAAATTTGTGAACATTATTGTTGCTGCAATACACCAGAATCAATAAAAGTGTCGATTTTTTCAATCTCTGTTTTCCATTCACCGTAGTAAAGATTATATTATTGAACTTATTCAAATAGTGCTTTGATTTAAATAAAATTAAACTTTTAGTTAATTGAAATGTCTAAAATAAATTTTCACTCAAGCACGAATTTGAAAAGAGAATCTTTTCCCGGAAATGCCATTGGAAACATGTAAAATAGTTCCACCTTTTTTTCATTCGCCTTGTAGTAATAATAAATACACTTCATTTCATTTCAAAAACAATAACATCATTATCAAAAACCACAAAAAAAGTAACCCACAAATAAAGAATATTTCACACAACCAACCAAACATATTATGAGAACTAAAAACACACGAGTTAAAAGAAAAAGTTCTGAAAAAAGAAGGAAAATCATTTTAGTGATATTGTAGGAAAAAAATTAAGAAATATGTATAAATCCATATGAAACCGAAACAACAGTCAGGCAGTAAGTAGTAAGTGAGAGTGTATCCTCCCAAATCAGAGACAAATAAATCACACAAACGCCAGCTACTGCGCCAAAATCCAATTCAAATCCAAATTGAAATGCAATGAACTGCATGAAAATGATGAATTGCTCTTTTAATGCTGCTGATCGCGTAAGTTGTACGAGAGTTGGATGTGTTTTTTGTTTTTGGGAGAAAACATTCAACAGCAAAATCAACAACAACAAGAACAAGTTCAATAAAGGAGGAATGCCGCCTTTATCCCGAATATCTTGACTAAATAATGACACTAGTAGAGCTATAGATACATATTTGTTGTTTGTGTGTAAGTTAAGTTTTTGTTGTTATTGTTGTTGTTTGGTACTACTCCGCATGTGTCCGTCGGTAGTCGATTCTTGAGTTTGCAACATGTGGTACAAATGTGTTGTTTTATTTTGTTAAAAAAAAAAAAACAAATAAATAAATGAATAAATTGATTTTTTTTTTTGGTTTAATAGATTTTGTATTTGTTGTTATTGTGGGGAGAAACCGAGTTGAAACAAATTTCTAAGGACATTGACTGCAGTTCTCAAGGCATAAATACACAGATTTGGTGTCAAATCACATTTGTTTTTTTTTTTTTTTTTTAATTAGCGGCAGGATCGTCTTCTACATACTAAAATGTAGTTTTTCTCATAATTTGAATATAAAAAAAATATACATTATTTTCTTTAATATTTTTTTTCCAATAAAGGTGTTTAAAATGATCGAACAAGAGTATTTCTTAAATTTTAAGGCTTATTATATTAATTAAGTTGGCGCTTCTTGTCGTCTACTTTAATTTTGTTGAAACTTAATTTATGTTGCCTTTCAAAGCAAAAATTAATTGAAATTTGTTTTTATTTAATTAGTTTGAAAAAAATGCATGTTACACATTTAATATCCAACAAACTGTTTAATTTGAAACTTACTAGAGTATAAAATTATACAAATTAATTGGAGTTATAAAATTCATCCGATTACAGGCTCAAACTACCGCACCCAGCCACGCAAACTAAATTGAATAGAAAAAAAATACCAAAATGGAGTATTGAAACGCGAATAATGTAAAATACAAAACATTTAATAAGCAAAATAATATGAAAAGGAAATAACATTAATTTAAGGGCAAGTTTTTAATACTTCTTGCTTAAAAAATTGTTTCAAAAATAAATATGTTAATATTTTGCATTTTATTTCTTAACAAAAATATTGAGATCTTAAGAAAATCCCTGAATATCGATATACAAAGGGTTTTCCAAAAAGACTTTTTAACTTTGACATGTTGAAGTTACATCCATCAAATTATAACTAGACACCATCACCATCATCACCAACTTCGAATGCGTGTACAAAAATCTCGCTCTGAACTAAAAAAACCCCTTGAAGGGTTTATTATGGAACTTGTCAACTTTCGTTTACAATCGGTTTCATCCCACTCCCATTCGGAAAGTTCGATTTTGTATCACTGTGTTTTCTGTCATTTATTCAGCCTGTTTAGCCAAATTACCATGTTCGAATATTTGGGTTCAACAACCTGTGTGAAAGATGACATTATTGTAATCGAAAATGATCTTTAGCGATGAGGCCTAGTTCTGGAGGAATGGGTACTTCAGAAAACAAAATTGTTGAATTTGGGACGATACTAATCCACATGATGTCCAAGAGCTTAAAATTAATCCCAAAAAACTCACTGTTTGAGCGGCGCCCAGTGTTCGATTTTAAAAGAAAACTAAATTTCAAATTAACATGACTTTGTTTAATTTGTATAGCTTTAAACTTTGTATGCTTGTAGCGAACATTTTCTTAGACGAGATCTTTTGGTCGTCATCCGATGAACCTCATCTGCAAACACTTCTGTAATCTATCAAGCTCGTTTCTAAAGAAAATAAACAGAAACCTTGCCCCAAATTACGAATATTACCTTCAATAGAATAACTCGGAGCGATGTTTTTCTCGTATGGCTGTCGTCTTTAAAAGAGACCAAAACGGTCGAAGTTCAGACAGAAATAAATTTGACAGGTCGCAAAGTCGCAATAAGCGGATTTTCGTTAATATTTTACCCAACTTTGAACAAAAATAATCATTCTATCTCTGTTATTTACAAAGTTATGATTTTTGGTGTCCTTATTTTTAAAGTCGACCACTGTGCGGCGCCATCAATTCGTATATCTTTGAGAATAACGTTGGCCAAGCCACCACCGTCAACGACGAGCGCTACAGGTCGATGATTACCAAGCAATTTTGCCCTGAAATGGATGATATGGCTCATGCCATATTGGACATTCTGCACGAGAGATTTTATTGCATGATAACTTTCCACCGAGATCATGCGATTTTATCTCGTTAGAATTTTTCTTATTGGGTTTTATTAAGTCGCAGGTCTATGCAAATATAACACAAACCATAGCGGTCCTTAAAGACATTATAGCACATGCCATCGCTAAAATTCAGCCTGATTTATTCGCCAGATTTTAGGAAAATTTGCCGTTTCATATGCGCTCCAACCAGCAAAGCCGTGACTAATATTTGCACGATGTTATATTCCATATATAATGACATCGATAGGCCTTTCAAACGCATAACAAATTGCGATGGTACTTAACCAGAGCTGTGAAAGATTGCAAACTGATTGCTAATTTTTTGATTGCATTCAAAATCGGAAACTTGATTTTATGATTTCAATTTGATTTTATGATTTTAATTTTAAATCATGAAATAAATACGATAAATATAACTGAATAAATTTGTTTTTGAATTCAATTCATTAATTTAATTGCAATCAAATCCAGTAATTGCAATTAAAACTTAAGGCCCAACAATAATGTGCTTAAGTTGGCTTAAGCAAATATTCGAATACATGTAAATTATATGAGGCAAACCATATTGAACTTAAGGAAACTTTTTGCTAAGTTTAATGAAACTGTCATTTGCTTAAGCAAGGTGCGAATCTAATGGCACATTCCGTACGAAATCAAATGTTTTTTTATTTTCTTTTTGTTTTCTTAAGTACATTTGAATGACTTTTTGTTAATTTTTGACAGTAGGTTAAGCAAGGCTATGCATATTATAGTTGAGCCTTAAATCAGAATTAAAATCATCGTTCTCTTCAAATTAAACTCCTTCTTCTAGAAATAAAACTGACTCTGATAATTTTGAGTTGCCAATTACATAAATTTTTTACAAACGATAGATTCCAAGTCTATATTATTTCGCTGGAATTTCACTGCAAATGGGATTTCAGAGAAATCGCATGGTTTAAATAAAAATTTGATTGCAATTACTGCAGTTTATTACAGCTCTGTGCTATAGTACTTTGTTTAATTTAAAATTAAACTTAAGAAGTTCTTAATGAGAGTCCCTTTATTTTTAAATGTTGTCGTCTCATAACTTATGGTGTTTTCTTTTCTACAAAAAAGTGTGACATTTTATTTAATAAAATGCAATTTGGTGTCTGTTTCATAAAAATTTTGCTTCCAAAAAAGGGTGAGTTTTTAGAATAAAACAACCCAACAATTAAATGTCACATTTTTTGTAGAAAAGAAAACACCATTACAATAAGCGAATAGTTTCTTTATGCATATGTTAATAGATAATTTTAATTTAACAGCTCTTTTCCATAATATATTTTCAGTAAAAAATTTCCTATATAAGATTATAATAGCCCTCTTCACACTCTTGTGCAACAGCTGATACTACCCTGCGGGAAATTTGTGTCAATTGGTCCAACAGACTGGTCCTGGGAGTTGTGAAAATAGAACAGGTACAAAAAGAAAACACTCATGACAAGGGAAAGGAGAACCAATCATGTAACTGGGTTATGAAGAACAAAAAGGTAGAAAAAGTAATGAATTACAGTACAGTCTTTACCGGTGGTGTGATACATTTTTTTTGGACTTTCTAAAATTTGGCTCTTGAATTTAATTCTAGGACTTGTTTTATTGAAATAATACTACATCGGATTGAAATAATACTTATAATACATTTAAGTAACTGTCACTAAACACGTCCCTTGAGAATAGATTTGTGACTGGTCAAATGGTGTCAATTGACCCCCTCCACTGACAACCCCATGTAAAAGTGATAGGTCTTATTCATAGAAAGTGTTCAAACTAGAACCGGTCTCTACCACCAAACCCCTATCACGGGACTACTTTGGTGTCAGTTCGCTTCCCTCTAGGGTATTTATCAATCAGCTGTTAATCTCATGTTTTGCAACAAGCATTATAAACTAAACCAAAGGCATACAACCATAATATGGTTGTTGCTTCGTGATGGAGGACTAATTTAACCCTAATATGGTGAATACGGTTACAATAATACGGTTAAATGAACCATAAAGCTACATTCACAATCAAAAAACATTTTCATTTGGTGTTCATAATAGAGCAACAATTTCTTTTGTAACTACACACATTTTGCACCAAGAAACCGTTCGCAAATTTTAGCCACAACAATATTATGCATTTATTTTTATTTTTGTAAACATTTTGTTAAAATTTTCATTCAAAACTAAATAAAATTATTTTAAACGTCAGAAACAATTTCATACAAATTGTTGCTGAAGTTCTAGTTGACTCAACTTTAGTTACATTTTTGTTCTAAAAATTAAAGGAAAATATATGAAATTCTTTGGGAAGAAAAAAGATAGAAGAAAAAACGAAATTGTTTTTTTGATTGTGAACGTAGCTTAATTGTTTAAAATTTTTAGTTAAAAATATTTTTGTTTCTCCAAGTGTGTATAGATGAAGATATCTTAATAATATTTCGCCTAAAGAACTTTTGAATGAATCTTTACCTCATGGCATAATTTTGTTCTGCCAGATCCATTAGTGCCCATGGATCGCAAATAGGGTTCACTCTCCAAAATTTGTTTCTAAATTCTGTAGCGTGGAGTATCATATGACCGGGTTTGACCGACGTTACTCTATTCTTGGTTTTGGAATGAAATTTGCCTAATCTGATTTTAAAAAGAAATAAAGTAACGTATTTGGTAAAACAAAGTCGAGAAACGATATTTCGTTGACAAATTATTTTTTTGTATAAAATCCAAAAGGATGTACGTTGTTTTTTCTAAAATTAACGAGATGTTGATATTTTAACAGAAATCGTTATTTATGTTTTTATACCCTCCACCACAATTAGTTGTGAAGAGGGTATATTCAGTTTGTCATTCCGTGTGAAACTTTTTTACTATTCATCTCAGACCCTATAAAGTATATATATTCTGGGTCCTTGAGTAATTTTAAGTCGATTTAGCCATGTCCGTCTGTCTGTCCGTCTGTCCGTCTGTTGAAAACACGCTCACTTTCGAAAAACTCAAAATAAATCAACAAACTTAGTGTCAAATTGCTTGTAGTTATCCTAAGCAGTTTGGGATTGAAATTCAGCAAAATCGGTTCAATAGGATCTGAGCTATGAATCAAAATGTGGAACCACCACCTAAAAAAAATTGATAATTTTGTTACAAAAACTAACATAAATGGTGGAAAAATGCACAGAATGATATAAGATTTCGCAACAATTCGTTTTATTCAACTGGAAATCACGCTGTAAAATTTCGTGAAGATCCGTCAATAATTTACCCTAGGCCCCATATAAGCCCTACTCCCGGAAAACAGTATATTAAGCCTAAAACCCTAACTAACAATGCTATCATTACAAATTTTGGCAAGTCACAGTTGCATAGGACTAGAAATTAAACTGTTAAGTTTCGTGAAGATCGGTCCATAATTTACCATAGGCCCCATATAAAACCCACTTCCGGAAAACAACTTAGTACGCCTAAAAACGTAAAAAATAATGGTATCATAACAAAATTTGGTACATCAAAGTTTTATAGAACTAAAAATAAATCTTTGAAATTTCGTGAAGATCGGATCATAATATACCATAGGCCCCATATAAACTTTACTCCCGGAAAACAACTTAGTACGCCTAAAAACGTAAAAAATAATGCTATCATAACAAAATTTGGTACATCAAAGTTTTATTGGACAAGAAATAAAATTGTGTTATTTCGTGAAGATCGGTCCATAACTTACCCTGGGCCCCATATAAACCTTACTCCCGGAAAACAGTTTAGTACGCCTAAATCCGTAAAAAATAATGCTATCATAACAAAATTTGGTACATCAAAGTTTTATAGGACAAGAAATAAAACTGTGTAATTTCGTGAAGATCGGTCCATAATTTACCCTGGGCCCTATATAAACCCTACTCCCGGAAAAGAGTTTAGTACGCCTAAATCCGTAAAAAATAATGCTATCATAACAATATTTGGTACATCAAAGTTTTATAGAACTGGGAAAAAGACTGTAAAATTTCGTGAAGATCGGTCCATAATTTACCCTAGGCCCCATATAAACCCTACTACCGGAAAACAGTTTAGTCGCCTAAAACCATAATTAATAACAAATCGTCACAGTTTAAGATAATAATAACATCATACAGATATTACTCCTTAAACATTCGAACTGTCGGTGGAGGGTATCAAAGATTCGGCACAGCCGAATATAGCACTCTAACTTGTTTTTTTTGCTTTTTACAAAAGATTTTATTAACAGCGGATTTCCTATGATTTATTTTAAAGTGTCACCAAGAATAAGTTATGATAAGGACTTTTAAGAGATACAGTTATTTTCTTAAAAATTTTTTTTTTTTTTTTTGACATTTGTAATAACCACAGAATTATTCCTTAAATACGATTTAGAGACGAAATGCAATCCCATGAAAAGTGAAGCATTAGCTAACGCTTATAACAAGGTTGACGAAAACGTATACGCGGTTATAGCAACTGATAGAGCAGATGCATCTGCAAATAATATTGGACTACTATTTTTGGCAAAATGGACTACTCACAACATGGTCCAATGTAATGCTATCATGTCATTGTCATTGTCATTGTTAAAAAAGAGTTTGTAGTTAAAGGCATGTTTTCGTTTTTAAACGATTTCAAAACTTATCCTCTGGAGTATTTACCAAGGAGTAGTTTCAAAACTAATCCACTGGGAGTATGTATGAACATGGAGTAGTTTACAGTCTACTCCGTTGTAATGAAAAAATGGGTTATATGGACCAGCCCTAGGATATGTTAAATAGACCAAGTTTTTTCAGTACGTTTGGGTAACTTTGGACTAGGCCTACTCCCTTATGGGCTATATTTTACATGCTTGTATGGACTAATCGTATATTTTGCAAAGTGCCAATAGAAAAGAAAACAAATACACTTTTCACTATGACGCACAGAGGAGTATTTGGACTGAAAAGCTGGCCAAAAAGGCAAAACTGAATTTTAAGAAATCTTAAGAACTAAGTACGCAGCTCGACAGACAACAATATTTTACATTATATTGTAAATTTTGAAGACTTTTAGTTGCGATTTGTGGCTCTGAGACCCTGCAAAAGTCAGGAAAGTGAAGAAAATGATATGAGATTTAAATGTTTTTTCGGTTTCTGGATGTTTATATGATATTTTTTTGCGGCTAAACGAATAAAGGTTTAACAAAGATTATTTTTTTCGCTGAAAGGTTTGATCAAAAGTTATTTAAAAAAGAAAAAAAATTTAAAATATGTTGAATATTCATGTTGAAACAATTCGTTCAAAAGCTAAAAAAAAAAACAAATTATACACTTTTTTTTTGCAAAAAAAGGAAAAGAAGAGGTTTTTAATAGTGAGGTTAGCATGTCTACGAATTATGTTTTATACCACAATTAAATTTGGAATCTCTAATTTTAGAAACCAAAAAAAAGTGTGCGCAAGTTTGCGCCATTATTTTTGACGATTTTTTTAAATTTTCACATTTCTTCTATTTTTGCTCATCGGGCACTTTTTCTTATACCTGTATATCGTCATAAACTTTTATGTATTTTGAATTATTGATTTCAACTGTTATTCACATCACTTTTAACACTTCACAATATTAATACCTGCCTATATGTATTTATAAATTGCAAAAATTCTTAATTAAGGAGCGATGAAGATAAAGCAATTGTTAAAGAGAGGAAGATATTCATCCAAAAGAGACGAGATAGGAATACTTGTAGATGTTCCAAAACCAGGATACGGTAGCAGTAATGATGGCAACACATCAAGAAGATTTTTTCGGACCCAGCAACTGCATCGAAAATCACTGGAATAAATGAAGAATTAATCAACCACCTGAAAATAATATTGGAAGCAATAACTAGCGGAAACCGAATTAATATTGAGAAATTTGAGGAATATGCACATAAAACTGCCGAAATATATGTGAAACTTTTCAACTGGCACCCCATGAGTCCTACGATGCACAAGATTCTTATTCATGGCGGAAGTGTTATAAAGCAAGCAATCTTGCCAATTGGACAATTGTCAGAAGAAGCTGCCGAGGCCAGGCACTTACGATTATATCGTACGAATTATTCGAGGAAATTCAGCAGAAGCGGTACAAATCGAGATGTCTTGAATAGGTTATTTCTGAGCAGTGACCCTTTGATATGCTGCAGTACGCAAAGAGAACGGAATAATAAAAAAGCTTTTTCATCAGAAACCATCACACTTCTTCTTCCTGACACCGATGATGCAGCTAATGAGGAATTTTTATTAGTTTAACTTTTCCGTTTTTAAAGTAATAAATAATATAAAATAAATATAATAAAGCCTTTTTTCATAAAAAAATACTGTTTTATAAGAGCCTTACAATTTTAAAAATTTTTTTTTTAATTAGACTGTAAATCATGTATGTATGTACATACAGTCTGTCAAGAATGAGTTTAAACCTTTAAAATCAACATTTGTTAATTGAGTTTTGCGATTTATACCAACTTTTATACCTTAGGAATGTGGCTTTTAGAAAAATCTTAAAAATTTAAACTTTTTGGTTTTTAAATTTTTTTATTGCATTTTGAAAACAAAAAATTTGACGCATTTTGCTTGTGAATTTTTTTTCGCCATTAAATTTTTAATAACTCAAAAATAGTAATAGATATAAAATAAATGTGTATGGTTAGTTTAAGCAGAATTTTCTGGTGCATCTTCTGATCCTCCTGCTATTAAAATCGGAGAACACGTTTTTAAGTTATGGCAAAATATATAAGGCAACCCAACGATTTAGGGGGTGAAGTATGCCACGCCTTTAAAAGAAAATCCTTACGTACTAGAGAAAAACAGAAAACCGATTTGCATTAAGGCCATACTTTTATTTCTACGGTAGAGAAAATTTTTTTTGTTGCGCAGTGTACTTTTGTTGCGCAGTGTAAACTATCAAAAAACTAAAACTTTTAATTCAAAAAACACGTTTAATAATTTTGGCCAGCTTTTCAAGCCAAATACTTCTCTGTGCACGCAAAGAAAAAACATGGTTGTGGTAAACATATTCTAAGAGCAACATATTATGGTAAGAATTATGATTGTAGTCACCATATTAAGATTATTATTGAATCATATTATGACTAAATATACTCGTCATATGCCATCATAATATTTTTCCCTTAATCATATTATTATTCTGTTAATCATACTAAGTTAAGAAGTAATCAAATTATTGTCATGTTAATCATAATAAGCTAAGAAATTAATAATATTACTGTCATGTTAATCATAATAAGCTAAGAAGTAATCATATTATCATCATGTTAATCATAATAAATTTAGAAGCAATCATATTATGATACAGCACCTTTCATAGCTGTCATAAAAATACAAAATAAATTAAAATTAATTTTCATCGATTTTTTATTTTGTGGCTTTTTACAATTTTTCTTAAAGTTAATCAAATATCGGAGTTCAATATGGGCATTTCCGTCAAAAGGTCCACCGTGACCGCAAATTTAAAAGTTATTAAAAGCTGATTATTTTACGATATTGTTACAGAGAAATATTTAGATTTTACTAATTTTATATATTTACCCATAAATTTGTTCACTTAGATGAACAATCGGACTGCAAAGTTGTGCAAACGTAATTTCTTATATGTGAGAATGTTTTATTGTATGTTTTCTTTAATATTTATCTTTCTTAAAAGAGGTGATATTTGATAAAAATTATTCCAAAAAAATTTTCTTACATGGTCTGTAATCTAAAGAAGAGTTCGAAGAGAAATATGTTATTCGGATTAATGGTAATTTTTTCTTTTATTTTAATCATTATTCAGTTAAATTATTATGGAAAAAATTTCACGTTCGAAACGTCACGTATCGACCCAGATTTTGGCTTAAAAAAAAGAAAATGCAGAAGATTTTGGAATCAAATCAAGACATTTTAATGTAACATTGCTACGTAAAATTCTGAAAGTACTTTGACTCAAAAATTGTGCCAGGTTTCGCTGAATTATGCCTTTTTATACATGGCCACAAAAACTACTTCTGATTTTTTCACGTTCGAACCGCTACTTCTTTTGCCATTATCTTTGACCTAAAATCGCACCCTCCATAAACTTTAGCATAGATAACAGTGCTTTCTTAGTGCAATAATTTAAGGGTTAAGAGAAAGTAAAAATATTTGTTGTTTAAAATGTTATTGCATTTTTGATGCGTACGACTGTCACGTTCAACACTTTGGAATTGCCCATATAAGGCTTGCAAAAGAGCAAATGAAAAATCTGTGGTTTTCATGGGCAACCGCGTGTGTCCATTTCTTCGATTTTAAGATGTTGACGAAATATCGTAGCACTTTTATAAAATATAACGAAATCTCTCTGTGTTTTGTTGTTGGATTTTACAAAAAAACTATGATATTTTGCATTTGCACTATTACATCACTAATACTTGAATGAACTCCGCTAATATTTTAATTTTTTAATTTCTTTAAACTTATTTTTTTTATGGAATTTTATCTTTTAATTGTTTAACCGCTCACAAATAAAAAAAAACGACACAACTGCTTCAAAATTATTTTACAAATGGCGCTAACATAATATGATTAGAGTAAAAATAGTTTGATTGCATCTTTAACATAATATGATTAATGTATAGAAAGTTATCATGTTATGGCTATTAAATATCATGATATGGTTGTGAGAAATATAATATGTTTAGAAAGTTATCATAATCAAGTTGTTAGAAAAATAATTATTTTTCGGTCAACAATACTCAAATTCATAATTGCGATAAACATTGATATGTTTACAGTAACTATAATATTGTTGATATTAAATAAAAACAACAATTATTTGTGTACGACAACAATATATTGTTACATTAAACATAGTGTTGTTGCCGTAACCATGCCCAACCATATTTTTTCTCTGCGTGTGTGACGTGCTAAATTTCCAATTTTAATTTTTGATAAATACACTGAAATTAATTGTTAAGGAAAAACTAGCTTCTATGCGCTTTTCACTGGTTGCTTAGGCCAGATTATCAGGAAACCTTTTACAAAGATTGTAGAAAAGCTAAAAATATTATACAAATAGAACTGAAGAAAGAATAAAGGCCCAACCAGAATGTGAATAACGTGGCTTAAGCTTATGAGCAAATACAGTAGAATCCCGATAATTCGTAATCGCAAGGGACCGGCCATTTCTTACGAATTATAGGGGTTTTCGATTTAGCGGGGTTTCGATTTAACGGGGTTAAAATAAAATAAATACGAATAAACGGGGTTTTTCAATTTATTTACTAAAACGATAAAAAAAAAACATAAAAAACAGTTGTTAAAAATAAAATATATTAAAATTCTATATAAAAGTTATGTATGTAACAAACTGATCTTAAGAAAATAAATCCACACACAAGCAAAAACCCACGCAAAAATAAAATAGTGGTAAACAAAAAATCATTCTTTCCATGTTTTTGTTGTTTTTATTACGAATTATAAGTGGTAGTAAGCAAACAATTACGATTTATAAGAGGTAAAGAAGATTTTATTTGAAAAAAAAATTACGAATTATCGAGGGGACCAAAAAGTATGAAAAATTTACGAATTAACGAGATTTTTTCAAGGGACCGACAGTTTATTACGAATTATCGTGAATTACGATTTATCGGGGTACGAATTATCGAATCATATGTGTCAAACCAAATTGAACTTAAGGAAACTTTATGTTAAGTTTTATAAAACTGTCATTTGCTTAAGCAAGGTGCGAAACTAGTCGCTCACTCCGTACGAAATCAATGTTTTTATACCCTCCACCACAATTAGTTGTGAAGAGGGTATATTCAGTTTGTCATTCCGTGTGAAACTTTTTTACTATTCATCTCAGACCCTATAAAGTATATATATTCTGGGTCCTTGAGTAATTTTAAGTCGATTTAGCCATGTCCGTCTGTCTGTCCGTCTGTCCGTCTGTTGAAAACACGCTCACTTTCGAAAAACTCAAAATAAATCAACAAACTTAGTGTCAAATTGCTTGTAGTTATCCTAAGCAGTTTGGGATTGAAATTCAGCAAAATCGGTTCAATAGGATCTGAGCTATGAATCAAAATGTGGAACCACCACCTAAAAAAAATTGATAATTTTGTTACAAAAACTAACATAAATGGTGGAAAAATGCACAGAATGATATAAGATTTCGCAACAATTCGTTTTATTCAACTGGAAATCACGCTGTAAAATTTCGTGAAGATCCGTCAATAATTTACCCTAGGCCCCATATAAGCCCTACTCCCGGAAAACAGTATATTAAGCCTAAAACCCTAACTAACAATGCTATCATTACAAATTTTGGCAAGTCACAGTTGCATAGGACTAGAAATTAAACTGTTAAGTTTCGTGAAGATCGGTCCATAATTTACCATAGGCCCCATATAAAACCCACTTCCGGAAAACAACTTAGTACGCCTAAAAACGTAAAAAATAATGGTATCATAACAAAATTTGGTACATCAAAGTTTTATAGAACTAAAAATAAATCTTTGAAATTTCGTGAAGATCGGATCATAATATACCATAGGCCCCATATAAACTTTACTCCCGGAAAACAACTTAGTACGCCTAAAAACGTAAAAAATAATGCTATCATAACAAAATTTGGTACATCAAAGTTTTATTGGACAAGAAATAAAATTGTGTTATTTCGTGAAGATCGGTCCATAACTTACCCTGGGCCCCATATAAACCTTACTCCCGGAAAACAGTTTAGTACGCCTAAATCCGTAAAAAATAATGCTATCATAACAAAATTTGGTACATCAAAGTTTTATAGGACAAGAAATAAAACTGTGTAATTTCGTGAAGATCGGTCCATAATTTACCCTGGGCCCTATATAAACCCTACTCCCGGAAAAGAGTTTAGTACGCCTAAATCCGTAAAAAATAATGCTATCATAACAATATTTGGTACATCAAAGTTTTATAGAACTGGGAAAAAGACTGTAAAATTTCGTGAAGATCGGTCCATAATTTACCCTAGGCCCCATATAAACCCTACTACCGGAAAACAGTTTAGTCGCCTAAAACCATAATTAATAACAAATCGTCACAGTTTAAGATAATAATAACATCATACAGATATTACTCCTTAAACATTCGAACTGTCGGTGGAGGGTATCAAAGATTCGGCACAGCCGAATATAGCACTCTAACTTGTTTTTTTTGCTTTTTACAAAAGATTTTATTAACAGCGGATTTCCTATGATTTATTTTAAAGTGTCACCAAGAATAAGTTATGATAAGGACTTTTAAGAGATACAGTTATTTTCTTAAAAATTTTTTTTTTTTTTTTTGACATTTGTAATAACCACAGAATTATTCCTTAAATACGATTTAGAGACGAAATGCAATCCCATGAAAAGTGAAGCATTAGCTAACGCTTATAACAAGGTTGACGAAAACGTATACGCGGTTATAGCAACTGATAGAGCAGATGCATCTGCAAATAATATTGGACTACTATTTTTGGCAAAATGGACTACTCACAACATGGTCCAATGTAATGCTATCATGTCATTGTCATTGTCATTGTTAAAAAAGAGTTTGTAGTTAAAGGCATGTTTTCGTTTTTAAACGATTTCAAAACTTATCCTCTGGAGTATTTACCAAGGAGTAGTTTCAAAACTAATCCACTGGGAGTATGTATGAACATGGAGTAGTTTACAGTCTACTCCGTTGTAATGAAAAAATGGGTTATATGGACCAGCCCTAGGATATGTTAAATAGACCAAGTTTTTTCAGTACGTTTGGGTAACTTTGGACTAGGCCTACTCCCTTATGGGCTATATTTTACATGCTTGTATGGACTAATCGTATATTTTGCAAAGTGCCAATAGAAAAGAAAACAAATACACTTTTCACTATGACGCACAGAGGAGTATTTGGACTGAAAAGCTGGCCAAAAAGGCAAAACTGAATTTTAAGAAATCTTAAGAACTAAGTACGCAGCTCGACAGACAACAATATTTTACATTATATTGTAAATTTTGAAGACTTTTAGTTGCGATTTGTGGCTCTGAGACCCTGCAAAAGTCAGGAAAGTGAAGAAAATGATATGAGATTTAAATGTTTTTTCGGTTTCTGGATGTTTATATGATATTTTTTTGCGGCTAAACGAATAAAGGTTTAACAAAGATTATTTTTTTCGCTGAAAGGTTTGATCAAAAGTTATTTAAAAAAGAAAAAAAATTTAAAATATGTTGAATATTCATGTTGAAACAATTCGTTCAAAAGCTAAAAAAAAAAACAAATTATACACTTTTTTTTTGCAAAAAAAGGAAAAGAAGAGGTTTTTAATAGTGAGGTTAGCATGTCTACGAATTATGTTTTATACCACAATTAAATTTGGAATCTCTAATTTTAGAAACCAAAAAAAAGTGTGCGCAAGTTTGCGCCATTATTTTTGACGATTTTTTTAAATTTTCACATTTCTTCTATTTTTGCTCATCGGGCACTTTTTCTTATACCTGTATATCGTCATAAACTTTTATGTATTTTGAATTATTGATTTCAACTGTTATTCACATCACTTTTAACACTTCACAATATTAATACCTGCCTATATGTATTTATAAATTGCAAAAATTCTTAATTAAGGAGCGATGAAGATAAAGCAATTGTTAAAGAGAGGAAGATATTCATCCAAAAGAGACGAGATAGGAATACTTGTAGATGTTCCAAAACCAGGATACGGTAGCAGTAATGATGGCAACACATCAAGAAGATTTTTTCGGACCCAGCAACTGCATCGAAAATCACTGGAATAAATGAAGAATTAATCAACCACCTGAAAATAATATTGGAAGCAATAACTAGCGGAAACCGAATTAATATTGAGAAATTTGAGGAATATGCACATAAAACTGCCGAAATATATGTGAAACTTTTCAACTGGCACCCCATGAGTCCTACGATGCACAAGATTCTTATTCATGGCGGAAGTGTTATAAAGCAAGCAATCTTGCCAATTGGACAATTGTCAGAAGAAGCTGCCGAGGCCAGGCACTTACGATTATATCGTACGAATTATTCGAGGAAATTCAGCAGAAGCGGTACAAATCGAGATGTCTTGAATAGGTTATTTCTGAGCAGTGACCCTTTGATATGCTGCAGTACGCAAAGAGAACGGAATAATAAAAAAGCTTTTTCATCAGAAACCATCACACTTCTTCTTCCTGACACCGATGATGCAGCTAATGAGGAATTTTTATTAGTTTAACTTTTCCGTTTTTAAAGTAATAAATAATATAAAATAAATATAATAAAGCCTTTTTTCATAAAAAAATACTGTTTTATAAGAGCCTTACAATTTTAAAAATTTTTTTTTTAATTAGACTGTAAATCATGTATGTATGTACATACAGTCTGTCAAGAATGAGTTTAAACCTTTAAAATCAACATTTGTTAATTGAGTTTTGCGATTTATACCAACTTTTATACCTTAGGAATGTGGCTTTTAGAAAAATCTTAAAAATTTAAACTTTTTGGTTTTTAAATTTTTTTATTGCATTTTGAAAACAAAAAATTTGACGCATTTTGCTTGTGAATTTTTTTTCGCCATTAAATTTTTAATAACTCAAAAATAGTAATAGATATAAAATAAATGTGTATGGTTAGTTTAAGCAGAATTTTCTGGTGCATCTTCTGATCCTCCTGCTATTAAAATCGGAGAACACGTTTTTAAGTTATGGCAAAATATATAAGGCAACCCAACGATTTAGGGGGTGAAGTATGCCACGCCTTTAAAAGAAAATCCTTACGTACTAGAGAAAAACAGAAAACCGATTTGCATTAAGGCCATACTTTTATTTCTACGGTAGAGAAAATTTTTTTTGTTGCGCAGTGTACTTTTGTTGCGCAGTGTAAACTATCAAAAAACTAAAACTTTTAATTCAAAAAACACGTTTAATAATTTTGGCCAGCTTTTCAAGCCAAATACTTCTCTGTGCACGCAAAGAAAAAACAAGGTTGTGGTAAACATATTCTAAGAGCAACATATTATGGTAAGAATTATGATTGTAGTCACCATATTAAGATTATTATTGAATCATATTATGACTAAATATACTCGTCATATGCCATCATAATATTTTTCCCTTAATCATATTATTATTCTGTTAATCATACTAAGTTAAGAAGTAATCAAATTATTGTCATGTTAATCATAATAAGCTAAGAAATTAATAATATTACTGTCATGTTAATCATAATAAGCTAAGAAGTAATCATATTATCATCATGTTAATCATAATAAATTTAGAAGCAATCATATTATGATACAGCACCTTTCATAGCTGTCATAAAAATACAAAATAAATTAAAATTAATTTTCATCGATTTTTTATTTTGTGGCTTTTTACAATTTTTCTTAAAGTTAATCAAATATCGGAGTTCAATATGGGCATTTCCGTCAAAAGGTCCACCGTGACCGCAAATTTAAAAGTTATTAAAAGCTGATTATTTTACGATATTGTTACAGAGAAATATTTAGATTTTACTAATTTTATATATTTACCCATAAATTTGTTCACTTAGATGAACAATCGGACTGCAAAGTTGTGCAAACGTAATTTCTTATATGTGAGAATGTTTTATTGTATGTTTTCTTTAATATTTATCTTTCTTAAAAGAGGTGATATTTGATAAAAATTATTCCAAAAAAATTTTCTTACATGGTCTGTAATCTAAAGAAGAGTTCGAAGAGAAATATGTTATTCGGATTAATGGTAATTTTTTCTTTTATTTTAATCATTATTCAGTTAAATTATTATGGAAAAAATTTCACGTTCGAAACGTCACGTATCGACCCAGATTTTGGCTTAAAAAAAAGAAAATGCAGAAGATTTTGGAATCAAATCAAGACATTTTAATGTAACATTGCTACGTAAAATTCTGAAAGTACTTTGACTCAAAAATTGTGCCAGGTTTCGCTGAATTATGCCTTTTTATACATGGCCACAAAAACTACTTCTGATTTTTTCACGTTCGAACCGCTACTTCTTTTGCCATTATCTTTGACCTAAAATCGCACCCTCCATAAACTTTAGCATAGATAACAGTGCTTTCTTAGTGCAATAATTTAAGGGTTAAGAGAAAGTAAAAATATTTGTTGTTTAAAATGTTATTGCATTTTTGATGCGTACGACTGTCACGTTCAACACTTTGGAATTGCCCATATAAGGCTTGCAAAAGAGCAAATGAAAAATCTGTGGTTTTCATGGGCAACCGCGTGTGTCCATTTCTTCGATTTTAAGATGTTGACGAAATATCGTAGCACTTTTATAAAATATAACGAAATCTCTCTGTGTTTTGTTGTTGGATTTTACAAAAAAACTATGATATTTTGCATTTGCACTATTACATCACTAATACTTGAATGAACTCCGCTAATATTTTAATTTTTTAATTTCTTTAAACTTATTTTTTTTATGGAATTTTATCTTTTAATTGTTTAACCGCTCACAAATAAAAAAAAACGACACAACTGCTTCAAAATTATTTTACAAATGGCGCTAACATAATATGATTAGAGTAAAAATAGTTTGATTGCATCTTTAACATAATATGATTAATGTATAGAAAGTTATCATGTTATGGCTATTAAATATCATGATATGGTTGTGAGAAATATAATATGTTTAGAAAGTTATCATAATCAAGTTGTTAGAAAAATAATTATTTTTCGGTCAACAATACTCAAATTCATAATTGCGATAAACATTGATATGTTTACAGTAACTATAATATTGTTGATATTAAATAAAAACAACAATTATTTGTGTACGACAACAATATATTGTTACATTAAACATAGTGTTGTTGCCGTAACCATGCCCAACCATATTTTTTCTCTGCGTGTGTGACGTGCTAAATTTCCAATTTTAATTTTTGATAAATACACTGAAATTAATTGTTAAGGAAAAACTAGCTTCTATGCGCTTTTCACTGGTTGCTTAGGCCAGATTATCAGGAAACCTTTTACAAAGATTGTAGAAAAGCTAAAAATATTATACAAATAGAACTGAAGAAAGAATAAAGGCCCAACCAGAATGTGAATAACGTGGCTTAAGCTAATGAGCAAATACAGTAGAATCCCGATAATTCGTAATCGCAAGGGACCGGCCATTTCTTACGAATTATAGGGGTTTTCGATTTAGCGGGGTTTCGATTTAACGGGGTTAAAATAAAATAAATACGAATAAACGGGGTTTTTCAATTTATTTACTAAAACGATAAAAAAAAAACATAAAAAACAGTTGTTAAAAATAAAATATATTAAAATTCTATATAAAAGTTATGTATGTAACAAACTGATCTTAAGAAAATAAATCCACACACAAGCAAAAACCCACGCAAAAATAAAATAGTGGTAAACAAAAAATCATTCTTTCCATGTTTTTGTTGTTTTTATTACGAATTATAAGTGGTAGTAAGCAAACAATTACGATTTATAAGAGGTAAAGAAGATTTTATTTGAAAAAAAAATTACGAATTATCGAGGGGACCAAAAAGTATGGAAAATTTACGAATTAACGAGATTTTTTCAAGGGACCGACAGTTTATTACGAATTATCGTGAATTACGATTTATCGGGGTACGAATTATCGAATCATATGTGTCAAACCAAATTGAACTTAAGGAAACTTTATGTTAAGTTTTATAAAACTGTCATTTGCTTAAGCAAGGTGCGAAACTAGTCGCTCACTCCGTACGAAATCAATGTTTTTATACCCTCCACCACAATTAGTTGTGAAGAGGGTATATTCAGTTTGTCATTCCGTGTGAAACTTTTTTACTATTCATCTCAGACCCTATAAAGTATATATATTCTGGGTCCTTGAGTAATTTTAAGTCGATTTAGCCATGTCCGTCTGTCTGTCCGTCTGTCCGTCTGTTGAAAACACGCTCACTTTCGAAAAACTCAAAATAAATCAACAAACTTAGTGTCAAATTGCTTGTAGTTATCCTAAGCAGTTTGGGATTGAAATTCAGCAAAATCGGTTCAATAGGATCTGAGCTATGAATCAAAATGTGGAACCACCACCTAAAAAAAATTGATAATTTTGTTACAAAAACTAACATAAATGGTGGAAAAATGCACAGAATGATATAAGATTTCGCAACAATTCGTTTTATTCAACTGGAAATCACGCTGTAAAATTTCGTGAAGATCGGTCCATAACTTACCCTGGGCCCCATATAAACCTTACTCCCGGAAAACAGTTTAGTACGCCTAAATCCGTAAAAAATAATGCTATCATAACAAAATTTGGTACATCAAAGTTTTATAGAACTAAAAATAAATCTTTGAAATTTCGTGAAGATCGGATCATAATATACCATAGGCCCCATATAAACTTTACTCCCGGAAAACAACTTAGTACGCCTAAAAACGTAAAAAATAATGCTATCATAACAAAATTTGGTACATCAAAGTTTTATTGGACAAGAAATAAAATTGTGTTATTTCGTGAAGATCGGTCCATAACTTACCCTGGGCCCCATATAAACCTTACTCCCGGAAAACAGTTTAGTACGCCTAAATCCGTAAAAAATAATGCTATCATAACAAAATTTGGTACATCAAAGTTTTATAGGACAAGAAATAAAACTGTGTAATTTCGTGAAGATCGGTCCATAATTTACCCTGGGCCCTATATAAACCCTACTCCCGGAAAAGAGTTTAGTACGCCTAAATCCGTAAAAAATAATGCTATCATAACAATATTTGGTACATCAAAGTTTTATAGAACTGGGAAAAAGACTGTAAAATTTCGTGAAGATCGGTCCATAATTTACCCTAGGCCCCATATAAACCCTACTACCGGAAAACAGTTTAGTCGCCTAAATCCATAATTAATAACAAATCGTCACAGTTTAAGATAATAATAACATCATACAGATATTACTCCTTAAACATTCGAACTGTCGGTGGAGGGTGTCAAAGATTCGGCACAGCCGAATATAGCACTCTAACTTGTTTTATGTTGTTTTTGTTATTTTAAATGCATTTGAGAGGCTTTTTGTTTTATTTTTGACAGAAGCTTAAGTTTGTTTATGCACATTCTGGTTAGGGCTTAAGAATTATAAATACTCAAAGTTTTTACCGTAACAATATCAATACTTTAGCAAAACACCAACAATAAAAAGTGAGGTTATCTTTTCTTACATTCCCCTGCAATTAGTTCCCTCAACAATAAATTTTAGTGTATTTATCAAAAATAAAAATTGGGAATTTAGCACGTCATAGAGAAATGTTTTTAATAATAAACTTTGTATTCCCAAAAATAAATTGAATACACATTTAATTATAGTAATTAAATTTTGAAAAGAAAAAGACAGAATTTGTTATAAAAAACTTCTATGGACATCCTTAAGAAGGCAGAATAAAACGAAAAGCATTTCGAATTACATATAAAATTTTTTATTTTAAATAAAAAGGAATCCTTTTTGAATCATTCGATTTTTTAAATTGTCTCTCTTCTTTAAATTTCATTATTAACACTTAGAACCACAAGAGCTCGGCAGAATTTTAATTGAAGACATTTTATTAGAGTTTGGTGATAAATTCTGATCCATTAAGATTCCAAATAAGGCCATTAAATTTTACGATTTAAAAATTAGCTCTTAATAGATAAATAAAATACACAAAAGCAATTGAAAGTGAACATTGGGGTTCACCGCCAACTAAAAACAATCAATGAAATGACATTTGAGATTTTATTAAGACGCGTGACTGTTGTCGATATTTATACCAAAACCATCACCACCACCACCACCACCAACAACAACAACAACACCAACAATAACAATAGCTACAAATAGCAACTTTTCTACCATAAACAATCAAAGAGATGTTTATTTTGAAAAAATTAAGAAAACCATAAACTATTTGACATTCACACACACACTTACAGACTGCTACTAACAAACATTTGAATGTATTATTAACAAACTTGAAGAAAACCTCACAACACTATGGCAAAACAGCCTTAGAGTAGGAGACAGTTTTCAATTTCCATAGAACTGTTAAATGATTTGAACTTGAGTGTTTGTTAGTTTAGGTAAACATATCATACGCATACAATAAAATGTTTTTTCGTTCTTCAAGACACAGTGGGAAAATATAAAGAATATTTGTTTTGATAAAAATATTCATAGTAGAGAGGTGCTTCCATGGACTTTACAGGAAACCTGTTTGCGACAGCAGTCGAAGTGAAAGTCAGAGATAAAAAAATAAATATTTTTTTCCAATTTCAAATTTTTACAATGTTCGAAATTTTCTAATAAAATTGTTATAAAGTGCAGATTAAATTTATTTTTAACATATTAATGGCCATTTTCTCAATGTACCGACAAACTGTCTGTTACTTAATATCAACATAAATTGAGGGTCTTAAAGCACAAGGGGCTTAAGTGCCTTTTTCTAAAATTGAGTTTACATATGGAATTATAGGTGAAGTTCGGAGAAGTTGTTCAGATCACAAGAGGTGAATGTAGGATTCTCATCCAGACTCTAGATATGGTGAACAATTCAAGCACTTGCCATTTAAATACCTGCTTCGCTTGGAGCACAAGCGAAACAACCGCTTTTGTCTCATTATTTAACCCCTTGTGCTTTAAGCCCCTCAATTTATTAGACCGATAAACTGTCTGTTAATAATTTTGGGTTTCTCAATATACCGACAAAAAAACATTGTTTTGAGTTGGCATCACCTCTTAAAATACATGTAAAAGTTGGGATTGAATTTATCTGTACGGCAAATAAAAGGAAAATAATCGTGAAATAAGAAAACGGCCATAAGAAGTAACCGTTTCTTTAAGATTATACCTTGCATATTAAAATATTAGTCCTCGAACCACCTTTTCGATCCAACGATGTCCGTCCATCCGTACGCCTGGCTGGCTATTCGCGAGAACCATGAGCGCAAAGTACAGAAATTTGGTGCATGAGTTCTAATTGGTACAAGGAAAACCCCTATTGAAAACGGGGAAAATTGGTCCATAATTTCGCATAGCCCCCACACAGGCTTCTTTCCGGAATAGACTCTTGGTGCCTATAAACCATCTTATTATGTTGGTATTTGGATTTAATTTGGTCCAAACATATTTAATTGCAATCTTAATCATCTAACCAAATATTGTTGGAATCAGTCCATACACGCAGAGAAAAAATATGGTTGGGCATGGTTACGGCAACAACACTATGTTTAATGTAACAATATATTGTTGTCGTACACAAATAATTGTTATTTTTATTTAATATCAACAATATTATAGTTACTGTAAACATATCAATGTTTATCGCAATTATGAATTTGAGTATTGTTGACCGAAAAATAATAATTTATCTAACAACTTAATTATGATAACTTTCTAAACATATTATATTTCTCACAACCATATCATGATATTTAATAGCCATAACATGATAACATTCTATACATTTATCATATTATGTTAAAGATGCAATCAAACTATTTTTACTCTAATCATATTGTGTTAGCGCCATTTGTAAAATAATTTTGGAGCAGTTGTGTCGTTTTTTTTTATTTGTGAGCGGTTAAACAATTAAAAGATAAAATTCCATAAAAAAATAAGTTTAAAGAAATTAAAAAATTAAAATATTAGCGATTTCATTCAAGCATTAGTGATGCAATAGTGCAAATGCAAAATATCATAGTTTTTTTGTAAAAACCAACAACAAAACACACAGAGATTTCGTTATACATATTTTATAAAAGTGCTACGATATTTCATCAACATCTTAAAATCGAAAAAATGGACACACGCGGTTGCCCATGAAAACCACAGATTTATCATTTGCTCTTTTGCAAGCCTTATATTGAACTCCGTTATTTGATTAACATTAAGAAAAATTGTAAAAAGCCACAAAATAAAAAATCGATGCAAAAATATTTTAATTTATTTTGTATTTTTATGACAGCTATGAAAGGTGCTGCATCTTAATATGATTGCTTCTAAATTTATTATGATTAACATGATGATAATATGATTACTTCTTAGCTAATTATGATTAACATGACAATAATATGATTAATTTCTTAGTTTATTATGATTAAAATGACAATAATTTGATTACTTCTTAACTTAGTATGATTAACAGAATAATAATATGATTAAGGGAAAAATATTATGATGACATATTACGAGTATATTTAGTCATAATATGATTCAATAATAATCTTAATATGGTGACTACAATCATAATTCTTATTATAATATGTTGCTCTTAGAATATGTTTACCACAACCATGTTTTTTCTTTGCGTGTATTTGACCATAGCTCACATAAAAATACTACTCCAGAAAACAGCCCTTAGTGCCGTAACACTCTTGTAAATGTTGGTATTCCCATTAAAATGTTCTGACAAAATGCTGTGCTGATAGGTCCAAATGTTGCCATAGATCCCAAATAAACCTCCTTCCTTAAATTACTAAAATGCAAACAAATCTCATCAAGATGAAGATATCTAAATAATATTATAATATGAAGCTGTCGGGTGCATGATTGCCCATGTGTCCTGAATAGGCTACATCCTCGATAATTTTTTTGAAAACTGTAGTGTAGGCAGGGCTGGGCAGTTTTTGAAACACATGTATTTGAAATACGTATTTAACATACAAATACGTTTTTTTTTATTTGTATTTTAAATACATGACGTGCAAGTATTTTGTATTTTAAATACACGTCCAGCAATTATTTTGTATTTTAAATACATACAATAAATTGGAGTAGTTTGTATTTTGTATTTTAAAAACATCATAAAAAATTTCTGCAGATGGAACTCTTTGTATGACTCTGTAGCACAACTTATGAAAAGTAAATCCAAATCAAATGAATTATTTGGAATTATTAAGTAAGGTAAGCACTTTCGCGGCTATAGAACTGGAATATTTAGAGGAATTCATTGTAGTTTTGAAACCAATTGCAACTGCTTTAGATTACCTTTAGGGTAACAACTGTTATTACGGACAATTTTGGCGACTTTAATGTCTGTTAGAAAAAGATTAAATCGGTTGAATGGAAACATTTTAAGACATTTAAGTCCTATTATAACACTTCTAAAAGAGAGATTGGAAAAAAGATTCGATAAGTTTTTTAAACTATCTCTGGAAATAAATAGAGCTATTTTGTTATCCTGGTTATAAGATGCGTTGGCTGCCAGAAAACATCACGACAGAAGAAAGGCAAAGAATCCAAAATCTTGCAAATTATATTCTGGAGGAAAATTACAAAAAACTTAAAATGACACCTGGAAATATCAGAAGAAGAAGCACCAGTAAAGAAGGCGATGATTTTGTTGTTTTCGTAGATAGGGGTGATGGTGAATCTAGAACATCAAATTTGGAGTTGGAATTTGTTAGTTTCCTCAGTGACAAGAGCAAACTATTATCACTCTTGACAGCTATCCAAATATAAAAAGAGTATTCATCGAATTTAATACAAGTTTGTGCTTATCAGGACCTGGGGCCTGATTCTGGCAGTCGTAATCGAGTACTTTCTCGATTCGAAAGCAATTTAATTTCTAATTATTTAAGTTAATTCTGAACGAATCGGAATTATTTTTTCAGTGCTGTGAAGCATTAATTTGAGTTTTACAATACTAAAACAATAATTTCGATTCGTTCCATATCGACGCAAGGAATTAGCAATAAAATTGCGTTCGAAACAAAAAAGCACTCGATCACGACTGCCAGAATTAGGCCCCTGTAGAAATATTATTTTCTTCAGCAGGTTTTATTTATTCTCCAACAAGAAACTGTTTGTCTGTTGCTATATTCAAAAATCTGATATTTATGAAAGGAAACAATTGTTTTGTTAATAAGTTTTATCTAATGTATTTTTTGGTTTGAATAAAAATGGTGTTTTTCGTATTTTAAATACATACATGTTCATTAGGGTGTCCCAAAAAAATTTTTTTTCTGATTTTCATAGGTGCTCAATTAAAATTTAAAAGCTTATAGAGTAAAGTATTTTTAATTTTTTTTTAAGAATTTTCGGAAGAGGTTTAGAGGTCGCGCAAATGAAGTTTTCATAAAAAAACGGAGTTTTCGGCCTTTTTTTAACTTTACTCATAACTTGGTTAATACCACGAGTTTCTTCACTCCTGAGGAAACAGTTTTAAAGAAAAGTATCCAAACTTTATTACTGTGTGAAAAAACTATAAGTTTTGGTGATGAGTTTACTCATTTAGATACCCTTAACGCGTTGACGACCACACGACGCATATATGCGTCATGCGGGTTTTGCTATAAACCGAGGACGCTTATATGCGTCGCAATTTGTTTTGTACTTCATGTATTATAGTTTCTATATTGGTGTACAGATTCTATTGATTTTTTTTTTTTTTTTGGTTTAGGGGAAGTACCAAGCTGTTATTTTCTGTGTTTGGTTGTGGTGTGGGTATCCCATACTATATGAGAAAGGGAACTTTTAACTGCTACTGTTTACGAACATAATCGACTGATTCTAAAATGATGGTCATCACTGTATTCATTATTGTTTCTCATTTGTTGAATTACGGTACCCATTTTTTTTGTTGCAATTGAGTAAATTTGTCGTGTTACTTTTAGTGTGTAGACCGAAACGACCAAATGACATCTTATTACTCCACACCGAGAAAGAGTTTGCGATGGTACATACAAGTTTTCTTCCATATACTTGATATTTCAGTATGGAACAGAAATTGGTTATTCAATAAACACAAAGGAAGTAAAACATCATATCTTAGTTTTCGTGAATTGCTTGCAATATCTTTATTGAATTCACAAGATGCTTCAGATGAACCGTATTCCTCCAGACTGGATTCTTCTAGCTCACAGAAGAAAAAAAGTACAAAGGAAAGAAATTTGCAACACTATGCAATCCGTACTAAAAACCGTAAAAGGTGTCGACAATGTTCAAAGCAGAAAAAAAGGACTGATACTCATTTTATTTGCGAAACATGTGTAGATACCATGGGTTATCCCATCGGATTATGTGTAGAACCATGTTTTAAATTGTGGCACAATCCAACGGAATAATTTTTTGTTTTTTTTGCAATTATTTAATTTTTCAGTGTTTTTTTATATAGTTTTAAATTTTTTGTGTTATTTTTGAATGAATTTATATTTTTTTTAGTTTATATTGAAAAGTAATATGTATGAAAATAAATAAATTGCAAAAACAACATTTCTTTTCGTTTAGTTTTATTTAGTTTACACTATTTTAGTGACGCATATGTGCGACCTGCGGTTTATACAACGAATTTCGTTCCATAAACCGGCGACGCGAATAAGCGTCATACTATCTCTGACGTCACTTAAAAAAAAACATAAACTCTAATATTGAGTTAGAGTTAATTCATTTCGTGGAAATTTATCATCTGGTTTGTGGCCACCCCCCAGCCTGATCGCTTCGGTCGTGAACGCGTTAATTACAATTTTTCGTAATTTTTTCAAAAATTTTGTAATAACGCTTTACAACTTTTTAAGTTTGAATAGAAAAGAAAAAAACTAATGATGCAGTTTGAAAGACAAATTAATTCTAATTAATATGAATAAACAATTTTTAAATTTATTCTTACCGTTCCTGAGTTATACCCGTTTTTATCGTCACCAATCTTACCCAATCAACAAAAAAAAAAAATTTTCTTTTGCTCTGTGAAAAATCATTTATTGAGGTTCTTGCGATGTAGTTCTATACCTTGCAATAAATTCAGGTAATCAGTTTCAGAAGTTGTGACATTAATATATGTAAGTATTAGCCAAAGCCACACCTCGTTCTGCCACATCATTTACCACTTGTAATTGTTGAACTTTTTTTTTGATTCTTGAAATGACTTGTTGGTTTTCCAATCTCTGGATCTATTTTTAAAAAATCGATTGAAATATTGCAAGCTTCAAAAAAAGTTAACCTGGCTTTTGAAATGAATTGTTGAATTTCTTTATTTCTAAAGTTTTCTTCTATTAAAGGTACATTTGCTACTTCATAATCGCTGCATGGAGTATCTGCAAGTTTTTTTTTTTTTTTTTGTCATTAAGCGCAAAGTTTTGGTGTCGATACGTTCATCAATTCGAAGTCAAGTACCACTGATGACCTAGAAAAGTTTTAAGCGAGGCTTTTGCAACTGCTTTATTAATAATTTTATAACTATCGAATTCCTTTAATAGGCTCAGATCATTGAGAGGATCGTATCGAGGGCACTAGCAGAGGTACCAATATTTGATATATATTCTTAAAATAAATGATCTAAATTCAAGCAAGGCATCAACTGTTGATTTGTCTTTAAAAGATTGCAACTGGTTTCGGAAAATGCATATTTTCAAAGAATAGATAATTTTCATCATCCAGCGAGCCCAATTGATAGCTCCTGGAGCACACATAAAATAGGAAGTGAAAATGACAGCGTGTAACGAATTAGATCAATAAATGTCAGAAGTTAATGACAGTTAAAACCTAACTATAAAAATTGATGGGAATATACAATAATTATAACGAAAAAAGTATCACCATTTTTAAGGTACAAACTATAAAAATAGTGTAACTCGGAAACTGTAGGACAAAATTCCATTTTTGTTTTTCTTAATTGTTAAGAACTTATCGGTATTCAAAATCTCGTCACGAGTTTTAATACCTTTCATATAAATTTGAAAAGTAATAAACCGTTTTTTACAGAATTTGTTTAAAAATTACAAAAAATACTAAATATGTGGAATCTTAATGCACAAAAATATTGCCGGAACTTAAAGTTTTTGCATATGGAAATAAAGTTTGGGAAATTTTCTTTAGAAATATTCGGTCAAAAAATTAAATGAACGTGGTTATTGACAAAGTTATGAGTCAAGTTTGAAAAAAGGCCGAAAACCCCGATTTTTAACAAAGACTTGATTTGCGCGACCTCTAAACCTCTTCCTAAAAATCTAAAAAAAAATTCAAAAATACTGGACCCTATAAGCTTTCAAATTATGCTTGAGCCTCTGACAAAAAAAAAAAATTTTGGGACACCCTAATGTTCATGACTTGGAAGTGTTTTGTATTTGAAATACGGAATGGAATGGAAGTATTTTATATTTTGTATTTCAAATACCGCAAACCATGTATTTTGTATTTAAGAGATAGAATGCAAGGATTGAGGACCAACTGGGATGGGGAAAATTTTCGTCTGACGCTGGAATGATATTAAGCAAATATGTATTAGAATGAGATTTGTAAGCTCATAGGTATATAATATATGAAGTTTCAATAAATAATTAAATGTTTAAAAAAAATATACAACGTTTTAAATACCACAAGTGATATTTCGATTTTGTCCCACTGTAAAATACAAATCATAGATTTTAATTTTTTCCTTTTTCTAATTTATTTATAAAAAATCAATCTGACAAATTTTTTGGAAACTAAAGTGGGTACTTAACACAAGCCAACATCCACACAGTCAATAGATTTGTGTTTAATTTGTATATTTTATTAAGAACATTTGTGACATTTCCAATGCATACAACTAACTAAATGTTGCTTTGGAGAGAAAAAAAAAAGAAATACCCACTGTCGGATAGTTGTGTAAATCGATATGAAATTACAAGACATTTAGTTATCATAATATAAACTTTAAACTTGAATTCATTTGAAACAACTCATAAATTTGTTTCAGTTATCATTGTGTCATCGAAAATTCAAAAAGTGAGAGAAAAAAAACTTTAAATTTATTCATCTTTCGCCACAGAAAATAAAATATAAAAAATGCAACATTAACAAAGTCGGAAGCATGTTTTTTGTTTTTCTTTTAACATTTTGGTCACTTAGCTTGCAACAACATCTGTCATTTGTATTCTACTTGTATTGACAAACCCACAAACAAAACAGTACAATCGAATTCACAAAACACGCCAAACACAGGTCGCCTCTCTAGAGAACCCCCTGTTTTTGTTTTAGCTCCTGTTCCATTTTGACTCAACAGACTTGCCAGTTGCGATAAACAAAAATTTTGTTCTCTCTAGTATTGTGAGACCAACAGACAGACAGACAGACAGAGAAACGAACTTATTAAAAAGCGATAAACTCAGTCATTTGCGAATTGTTGAACACCTTGACGACCACAATGACAACATAACAAACAACACAAGTGCCTTTGTTTCTTTAAGAACCATACATAACGTAACACACGACTTTCTGTATTCATAAATATACAAACATACATACAAATACTCTGCGCAAAAACACATACAACGAAAAAATACCTACTTTTCAATGTTGTTGTACTTTTTTGGTCTCAACTTTTTATGCAACTCGCAGCACAGCCATCCAAACGATACCATCCATCTATCAATTGTTGTTTTACTTGGTTGTCCGAAAAATATTGAATTCTTATGTTAAAATGTTCAAAATAAAATGTATTGTCGAACCGCTTGACACAGTCACTCACATGCCTGCTAGTGCGAAAAGTAATAAATTCTGTGCAAAAATAAAATAAAAGACGAAAAAAACCAACAAAATAAATTCTCATGTTTGAGATGTTCGAAACGGCAGCAGTGGCCAGCAGCTTTGCAAAAGGGATTCTTTTTAACATATTTTTATTTTCATAAAAAAAAAAAAAATTACACAAAGATAATAAATATTGTAATTCTAAATTGTTCAACAATAAATTTGAGAAAAAGAACAAAAAAAATTTCGAAATAAGGTCAAGTGTATTTATTTTTAGACTTTATAGTATGAGTTATGCAAGTTCCCCGGTAAGCTGGCTGGTAGTGAGTCGTTCAGCGCCGCACTGTGGCTGAAAATTGAATTTCATCGGCCAAAAGTCCAATTTTTTGTCATTGCCGATTTCAAAAATGTTAATGCCATTCGATACCAAACATATTAGAACTAAGGTATCCAAAAAACTAGATTAAAATATTGGTAATTGTGGCTGTGGCATGCTGCTGGAAACAAATATTTTATGTTGTTCTAGAAACAAAAAATTTTTTGTAAATTTGATCAGAACTAAATTATGATTTCTCGCAGACCGTTATCAATAATTGGTCGATGATAATTGGTTTGTGGGATTGTATTCTTTAAGAAATGGTTCATTACATCACTGTATCATTTATACCTGATGTGTTATTAAATGTTTCCCCAGGTTCTATATTTTAGTTAAATCCGAATTTTAGAGGAGTACAACTTGTTAGGGTCAAAAGGGGTAAAAAAGATTTTAGTACCATCAGAAAGCTAAAAGTGTCCTCTTTAACCCCATATATACTTGTGCAACTTTTTGGAACTGTCTGTTGAACACTTTTTTCATTTTAATGAAATTACTCGCAACATTTTTTTTTTGCTATTTTTATTTAAGCTGCTCATATGACTGAAATATAACACAAGGGTTTACGAACGTTTTGTTTTGAAAAATTATTTTGCTTCTTATGAACGGCTGAACATATTTGAATGAAATTTTAAACTGTCATGGCCGGGTTGCTTTTAAGTTGAATTGAAAGAACACGGGTCCATGGAGGGTCGGGAGAGTGACTTGCGCACCTCTAAAATTGGAAACAAAAATATATTTATGGATTGCAAAAAAAATTACACTTAAGCTGAGTTACAAAAAATATGCTTAAATTGGAGATATTCGGATAAAACGGATTTTTGGGCTTGATTTTATAACGATAGTGGGTTCAACATTTTTTATATTGGTAGTAAAGCAGTCTTTAAACAATGTTACGTTGTATTACTGTACCGATTAAACCTGCTGTGTTATTAAATATTTTTTCAGGTTTTGAGGGTTCGATTCCCGCCAGCGACTCTGGTTTCTTTCCTGCAGACAAGCGTAGAACTTCGCGGGATTAGCTTAGGGCATAAAAAAAACAAAGTTTCATTGTTAGCACCAAAAATTTAAATATTGGCAGACATAAAACCCGCTTCGAAAGTTGGATGCAAGTTCAGAACATTTCATTGGCGATATGGGAACGTAGTGCACTTTAGTTTTTCCACAGAAATAACAGATTTGTAAGAACTACTGGACAAACAATTCGCATTATATATGTAAAATGTCCTATTGGGAACAAAGAGCCGCAACCAATCGATTTCATTCGGTCCGGTTTGATGTTTCTTGTTTGCCTTCTCTCTAGCTTTAATCAATTCGGCTGTGTATTGCTCATGGTGCCAGGCCAGAAAACTTTGAGGATTCTTCGAAGACATCAAATAAAAAAAAAAAACTTTTTGGAAATTTACTTCGTATTCTGCTGTATTCCAAGTTTCCCATGCATAGAGGAGCACAGACTTACCACAAGAGTTAAAGATGCCAATCTTGGTGTTTTTGGATATGGCAGAAGATTTCACTGTTTTGTTGTTAGCGCATTATAGCGAACAAATTTTGAAGATTAGATTAGGAAAGTTGGGTGTTGTACGTTCATTCTTCAACATTTCTGTGTGACGTTTCTACATAAATAAATGAGAGTTAATTTTTACAAACAATTAATTATTGGCGATTTCTTTTCTGAGAAAAATAAGTTGCCTTATAAACATTGGAAACTTTTAATTTTACCTATAAACACTCAAAATGTTGCATGTTGTAAAATTTCAGTCCAACAAAATTTACAAGTCTTAAATTTTTTGAATAATGTATTGCACAAGAGATTTTTAAAACTATTATTTAAGCGGTTTCTCCACACTATTATTTTTAAAAACAAAAATTGGCACCACTTTTTACGTGCAAAAAGTTCAAACGATAATAAAATAATACTAACTCGTATTTCCATTAAAATTGTATGTGATAATTTTTATATTTTGTGCTAAAGCACACTTCTCTTGTATCATAACAAACAAAATAAAAACTTGGTTCCCCAAACAAAGTAGTGAGTACCTCAGTTGTAAAGAGGGCAGGCAGTATGAAAACCTTAAATAAAAACTAGGGTAAAATATGCAACATGTTTATATGTTTTTCATGCAACATATTCACAAAAGAAATTGAAAATTTTTTACACAGTTGTATTTATTATACAACCGACTACAAGAATATAGAACATGTAACAGCATATTTCTTAGCAAATAAATCCCCTTAATTGAAAACTTGGAAACCAGAGGCAGGGCTGGGCAAAATACGTACATGCATTGATGTATTGAAATACAAAATCCATTTAAGTTGTGTATTTAAAATACGAAACACAAAAAAAAAATTTTATTTTATTTGTAAACAGCCTGCAAAAATGTTATGGTTAATAATAACAAAAATATGTTTAACATTATTAAAAGCATGTTGCTTTTAGGAAAGAGGAAAGTACTATTGTTAATTTAAACACAAATTATTGCCATATTCAACTAAAGCATGTTTAGAGGCAACCATGATATGGTTGTGGATTCTTGATATCGAACTTATTAAGCCATATAATGGTTGCCGGTGACAATAATAACTTCGTATCATTTCCAATTTGCTTGTAAAGCATGGGTATTAAGGCTGGAGGTCCACACCACGCGTTTTCGCCTCCGTGCATTGTATATATTTCATACCTTTCTTTCGTTCTACGTTTAAAGTTACATGCAACGCTTTTTATGCCGCATGACCTCAAGTACAAATAATATTTTATTCGTCAAAATCAGCTGATTTGTTCGAACGTACTTTTCGCATTAAACGCCTCAAGGCATCCAACGCTTTTGCACATGTTACTTGCTACGTAAAACAAGACGGATTCTACTGCAGCGAAAATGAGTTGAACACATGGTGTTTACTTCTAACCCCAGCAAACAATATGAGTCCTAAAAGAGACTTTTAGAACTCCTTTTTATGAGCAAAACGCTCATAAAAAAGCTCCTAAGACACTCAGATATGAGCGTGTTTTCCTATGAAACCGTCAAAAAAATTTGTACTGAATATGAGCGTTTTAGGACTCCTAAACTTAACGATTTGTATGGCAAATTGTGAGCCTTTTTGCTCACAAATCAATCATAACAACCTCTTAAAAGAGTCATAAAAGAGGCATTTCGGAGTCAAAAAATACTGTTATAAGAGTGTTTCTTTTTCTTGAAATTAGGGTATTCATTTTATATGTAAATTTGTGCTTCTTAGCTTTTAATGGAAAAGTTTTATTAATATATGTTTTGTGAATGGAAATCATAATCATTTTAAGCAAATTTCAGCGGACAAAACCACCTAATTTTCTTTTAACAAAGGCTTCAAATGGATAGTTTTTTATTTAAAAACACAGAAATAAACTTAGTTTTTGCACAATTTCTCAAAGATTTCATCAAAACCACAACCGAACAGCGCAAAATTATCGCAATAATGACAGACAAACGCAAAATATTGAAATCATCAAGAAAAAGAAAACAAGCTACCGATGCCCCTCAGAAACCCCTCATAAATAAGAGCTTTCTAGGAATGTGCTCCTAAATTGCTCACAAAAATGAGTCTTTTCGGAGTCCTAAGTTCTATAGGCTCCGAAATCAATCAAAATTGCTCATAAATTAGGAGGGTAATCATAAAACCCTCAAGAAAAGGAATTTTTTAAGAGTCATATTTAGGAGCGCTCCGAAAATTGTTTGGTGGGACTGGACTGATTTCATTTCAATGTGTAGTTTCTATACTGAAACTTTAAGGTTCGTGACATGGCTAAAGCAGAGTTGTTGTCGAATTTAAGTTTTTTATTATTAACTTTCCTATCATAAACGCTACAATTTTCAAAGTAGCGGAGATTTCACTTCCAAATTTTTAAAACGATTTTTTAATATCGTAAAATGACAGCCCATTTTGAGAAAATAGTGTAAGATCGGATTTTCGTGTAACGATTAAAGTTTTTTTTTGCAAATTGTCAAAAATTTATTTTAGAAAATCTGTGTTATTCATAAACAAATCTGAAATAATAGTTGAAAAGAATTCAAGCACAATTTATTTGGACTTTAAGTTAATTATTTTTAATTAAAACTAATAAAACTAAATTGATTATTGTTTTAAATTATGTTTATGTCACAACAGTTTCGTTTTATAAAAAAAACAACAGAAACGAGAGTTTTCTGCAATTAGCGTAGGAAGTCTACTGGCAACTTCTTAGTTGTTCTCAATAATGCTTTAAACCAAGATCCAAATTGCGAATGTTTGTAACTGATTTCTTGTTCTTCTTTTAATGGAACTCGTCTAAATACACATATCCATATGTTTAGGAGTCCGTCTGCCAGCCATCAATACATTAAAATTGTCTGTTTAATTCATGAGTTTAAACGAAACGTACATATTTACAAATGTTTCAATGTTTAAAAGGAAAGAAAGACGGGGAAAAAAAAGTTTTTAATTTTAAACACCAACCATTTGGATCAGTTTAATTTTTCATTCTGATCCCTCATAGGAAGTTTGTACAAATACGTCTAGTTAAAGCAAAATAAAAGCTTTCTTCTTTCATACCTGGACTGTAAAATGTATCAAAACCATCACACATAATTCAAGCGAGATGTGTAAGTTGAAACGCAAAAATGGGGCATATTTTTACAGGCTTCCCAATAATAGTGTGTTTGTTGATTAAGATGTGAATTAAAAAAAAAAAACTTACCCAAAGTTAGGGGACATTTACACGATGTCTTTTAGACATGTCTAACAAACACGTTTGTTTTGTTTGAAGGAGATCGGGAAAGAGAAGAAAGAGGGATTGCCAAACACATACGAAATGAGTTTTAATGTTTTTTATATGATTTTTCATGTATTTCAATATGTATAAAAATAAAATTAACAATAATACATGAAAACAGATGTGGTTGGAAAGACATCGTTTAAATGAAAAAGATTTTTGGTAGCATGTCTGAAAAGACATCGTCTAAATGCCCTCTTAGTTCCACAAAAATTTTCAGAAATTAATAAAATTTAAGAAATTCTCTTTAAAGTACATAAAACTTAAAAATTCCAAAACCTTCAAGATCTTTATAGTCCAGTCACTGAACAAAAAAAATGGAATGAGAGCTAACAAACTATAAACTCGTATAAACCGTCGTTTTGGTGTTTTAATAGCTGTCTCAAAAGTCTCATTTAAATCTCTTGTCTGCGCCGCAAATTTTTCAAGGTCAAAGGTAAATGACATTAACATATTTTATAACAATTTTAAAACTTAAAATTTGGGACAAATTTTGTATAAAAATACTTTTCATACGCCAAACCGTTATTGAGTTAGAGGGCAGATGGTCCACAGCTCTCAGCCATACTAGTGCTGGGATACTATCGATATTTTCCACTAACGATAGTTCAGATTTCACTATCGATATATCGATATTACTATCGACTGAATGTTTGTTCATGTGCAGGAAAACTTTAATTATTTTTTATAAGGCTACAGTCCGTTGTTTTCATCACTTTGTTGAATGTATGAGACGTATGTATGTATTTACGCACGTTATTTTAGATGGCAGTTTTTTAAAAATTGATAAGTACCTCTCTGAAGGAACCGAAGTAACATGGACTATAAGATATTCCATTGCAACTTTAAAAAATTTTCTTAATTCTAAACCCAAAAAGGTAATCAATCTAGCGGACTTGTCCTCTAATGGTCGTTCATTGCTTTGTCCTATGCTTGCAATTGAATTTGGATTTGCATTTTTTTTACAACATTACAAAAATGTTTGAAATTTCAGTCCCTATATAAACATTTCGACTTAAAGGCCTTTAATTAGCAGTAAAAAGCACTGCTATGCAATCCATACCACTTGCCATTCTTGTTGTTTGTATTCATTGCTGTAATTCAGCGCGAATTAATAATAATAAGTAAAAATTTGCGGCAAAAAAACTGTGTGTGTATAGCTGCTGTTATACCATGTTCACACGGACAGCAATATTCGTGTTTCGCTCTCTTATTCCTGTTTCGCGCCCCAAACATGATTGAAACGACTTGTTTCCCCATACAAAATTTTGTGAGCGAAACAGGTCGTTTCATTTTGAAACAGGCTGCGAAACAGGAAAAATGTACTATCATCTCCAATTTTGATAACATTTCGTCGGTTGATTATTTAATTGTCGTATTTGGATACAAATAACATACGACATACGACAATTAAATAATCAACCGACGATTTATCGTTAGTTTATCTTAACTAGCTCTCAAAAAAAAAGCAAAACAAAAAAAACAAAATAAAAATTGATGTCTAATAAAATAAAGTGATAATTATAACATAATAATATCAATAAAAGTGTTAAATAATATATGTTTAAGTTTTATTTACTTTTTTATCTATTTAAAAAAAAATCACACTAACAACACACAAAAAATGTCAAAATGAAACAGGAATGAATCGTATGAACAGCATGTTTGGCAAACTAGTTTCAACGAGCGAAACGAGTGGTTTACAACGTCGTATGAACATAGCATTAGATGTCTTCTTATCTGTATTTTAAATACTAAAAATATCGATATTTATATTTTTCCTACCGATATTTTCAGACTATCGATAATATCGATAGTCTATCGATAGTTCACAGCACTAAGCCATACTCACTGTAATGCAAGGCCTCCTTTACTGCTCGAGTAACTTGATTGTCTTCGCGAGGGTTAGTCTCAGTAGCTGTTGCTCGATTTAAAAACTTAGTATAGCAGACGCTATGGTACTTTGCTTCAGCAGCGATCAAGTCATACTCATAAAGTACACGATGCTTGACTTATTCTCCTAAGGAATCCCTTCGCTCTTCTGCTCTTTTGATGACGTTATCTTTAAATTCCAGAGTACTTACATCACTGATCGTGTAAAAATCCTAAAGTAGCAGGGTCGTCAGAATTTTTGAGCTTCATCGCCAAACCGGATGTCAGAAATCGCCAAAAACCGCAATACGTCAATTTTGTTAAGTTTTTGTAATATTTTTTTTTAAAATAAATTTTGCATACAAAAAAAGCTATTAAAATATTTCAGTAAAAAATCGCCAAAAACTGAGAAAATATACAAAAAAGGCGCCGAAAGTAAGTCTGAGTTCATACGGCTCATGTCTTATTGACAAGATTCTTCCTTTTTCTTCTTTGAACATGAATTGGCGTTCAAATGATTCATGTTATGTTGACGACATGTTTTTTATTTTGTATAGTCGTGCGTATGCATGTGTGGTTTTTTGATATTGAAAACAATAACAAAATTAAACAACGAATGAAAAAGCAAAACGTAAAGACAGTACATGCATCTGTGTACTCGTTTCTTTCCCCTCGTCCTTCTCGCCAATAAAGTAGCAATCATGTCAATAAGACTTGAACCGTATGCACACAGGCTAACAGCCTGTTCATGGATTTCGAACGTCATCGTTCGCATAGAAAATTGCATTTAAAACAAAAACAAAACTCGAACATTGTTCGATAATGTTCGATATCGTTAAACATTCAGTAAATTTTGTATGTTTTTGTAATTTTTTTTTTTTAATAACATAAAATGGATATTAATTAATTAGTTAAAAAAAACTAAAATTAAGTAAACAAGTCTAAAAGATCGTGCACTTCAGCATCATCGATTTCATTACTGGTGTTTTGACCTGCATACATACTATTAGATTTAATTATTGACTGAGTATAAAATTCACTTAGGGCCATTATTACAACTTACAAATAGTTGTTTTTAGGATGCTATCTGACAGATAAATAGTTTTTGGTTATTAGAAGTTAAAATTAACCTAAAAAGTGACTGATAAGCTAACATTAGGTTTGTCCTAATGGTAACTTTACAAGTGAACTTTAAGAAATTGAAGCTACCATATTTTCTGCTGAAGATATGGGAATAACTTCAATTGCAGTTTTATGTCAAGTTAAATTATTTAAACTTAAAAAAACACAATTTAACACAAAAAACAAAACAATTTACCATAAAAACCAAAAATTAAGCACAAAAAATTTACTTTTGCTTTCAATTAAAGAAACAAGCAAAGCTAAGGCGTTGCCACCATGTATTTTAAGCGAACAAAAGTAGTCGGTATATACTGCAATGTTGCCACAGTATATAAATTACATTTTTTATTTTATCGGACAGTTGTAATAATGGAAAAAACTTATTGGTCACTTTATCGTTCAAGATAGCTATTGTTCACGTTAACTATCATCAACTTTATCATTAGGTTGTAATAATGGCCCTTAAAATGATAACAAAATCAAAATCATGTAAAAAAAAACCAGGGGTCTAATTACCGCATACCGCAATTACCGCATACGAATTTTTCTGCATACGATAGACACTGACGTATCGAATGAAAACTAGAGAGATGTAATGTCTTTGGTTACTCGATATTGAATGATATCATCTCAAATTACGATACATTTCATTCGATATCGAGAGTCATAATACCAAAATAAAAACTTACGATCAATTTTTCTCGATATCGTATGCGGTAATTAGACCCCAGTTGTTTTTTTTAAATTAGTAATGGATAACAAAAAATGAAAAATTGTTAAAAAAAAAATTGATGAAATAATTAAATGGTAAAAATAGCCAACTAAATCGCCAGTGGACAATGTCATCAAAAGAGTTGGTACCAGTTTTGTGTTCAGTAAAGGAATCGTGCCAACTTAGTCTTGGAAATGAAGTTATCTAGCTCCTGTGTGACTTCATCCCACTATCCAATGTTTTATTTTCTAAAAACTTCGCCCTGTGTTAATGATTCAATAAAAATTTAAAGACTCTAAAAACTGCGTTTTCATCTCAATGCAGAACTTGTGTAAACCTTGGAACACTCTTTATAAAATGTTCGTGCACCCATTTGAACCCTTTTTCCCATCATAAGCAATATTTGGGGGAGAACTGTAAAATGACGTTTTGCTTTTTTGCCACGACTTCTAAAATGATTAAAATTAAGAAAAATAAAATACGTTTTTAATCGTTATTGTACATCTGTAAACGGTTTGTAGGAATAGTATCTGACAATCTCGTATATAGTTTTCATTAATTATGCATCTTAAAGAAGAAGCTGAAGAAAAAAAAAAAAACGTTAAACAAGAAATGAAATGAACGAAGATACAAAAGCACACAGAGATAATAAATAATCAGTCAGGAGTTAGGCGCCTGCGTTAATGATGTTCGAGTCATAACTGAACAATCAAATGGGAATTAGTACTTTTGGTTTGACTGATTCAATTTGATAAGATGTTTATTTTCATTTACTCGTTCATTCATTCATTCATACGTTCCTAATTGGTATAAATGAATAACGGTTGGTTGACGTAATAAGTAGCGTCGCGTAGTATAAAGATTTTTCGTTGTTTTAAAGATTTTTCGCGTTAGATAGAGAAAAAATATAAGTGAACACACACACACGATATTTAATATTTGCATTATTTTTATATATTTCTTTTTATTATTATAATTATCAAGTTTTGTCTTTTTTTTAATATCTACTCGGATATATTTATAATATTTATTTAAAATTAAATTTATTTTTTTTTTTGTAATTTTAATTTAACTTAAAACTTTAAATTTGTTTAAAAGTCATACAATCATCATAACTAAACTAGACTACATACAATACAATTTAGCCATTTTAAAAGGACTTTATTTTATTTAAATTTTTTCATTTAAATAATTTTAATTAAATTAATTTAACATATGATAAATTTTTAAGATTTAATATGAAATTTAATTTTTTTTTTTTTTTGGTAGGAGTTGTTTTAGTTTTCTGAATTGTGTAAAAAAGTTGAATAAAAAAAAATCTAAAAGAAATTAAAATAAAAACAACCCTTTAAATAAAATTAATTTATAAATAAATCTAATAATTGTTGCACATTTTCGTTTTTTTTTCAATAAAATATTATTAACTTAAGTACAAATCCATTGAAATACTTTTTAAATTATTTTTTTAACTTTTTAATTCAATTTGTAACGTTTTAAAACAATTTTTACTTTCTTTTGCTTATTTTCTGTTCAAAAACTTTTTTAAGTACATTTTAAAAGTTCAGTAATATTTTTCTTTTGTATTTTTTGCTTTTTCTTTGTATGAGGATGTCTTCTTTTAAGTTTCAATTATGAATAGTCCTTAAAACCAATACAAATCTTTAGAGGACTCTTGTACTTGAGCTTCTAGACCTGAAAATATAGAAGACGGAAATTATTTTTTTCGGTTAGTTAAAAGTAAATTTTAAAACGAAATATTAAATTAACCTAAATAAATACATAACGATACAAATGTGGTAGGGAGCCTATATTTATTGGATTTAGGTCTGGTCTAGCTGGCCAATATCGCAACTTCCCCAATGTGAAATTAGTGGAAATTTTTCTCTTAATTTTTGTAATTTTCAGTGGAAATATAAATTTTTAGTGGATATATTGATTTTCAGTGAAAATACAGTATTTAAATGAGAATATCGATTTTGAGTAAAAATATCGATTTTTAGTGAAAATATCGCTTTTCTGAGAAAACATCAATTTTCAGTGAATATATCGATTTTTAGTGAAAATATCGATTTTCAGTGAAAATACAGTATTTATATGAAAATATCGATTTTGAGTAAAAATATCGATTTTTAGTAAATTTATCGATTTTCTGAGAAATTATAATTTTTCAGTGAATATATCGATTTTTAGTGAAAATATCGATATTCAGTGAAAATATCGATTTTCAGTGAATATATTGATTTTTTGAGAAAATATCCATTTTCAGTAAAAATATCCATTTTCAGTAAAAATATCGATTTTTAGTGAAAATATCGGTTTGAAAATACAGAATCAGTAAAAACTGGATTATTCGGTCCTCGCTGATCCGGAATATTCGGTAATCCGGGCATCGTTTTTCAATAAATTGTTTACTCTATAATACGGATTGATTGCAACTTTATAATCCGGATTGTATACAAACTGTTGTGTAGTGATAATTTCTATCAATTGTTACTCCAAAAAGTACCGTTGTATTTATGTCCAAAAACTTTTGTTCGGTATTTTTAAATGTAATTATTTATTTTAATGATTAATTATTCGATTATATTTATTCGATTACTCGATATGTGTTTTAAAAGCATTTTTAATGCGAAAACACTGTTTTAAATTTTTATTCGGTAGTCCGGATAATTTGATAATCCAAATTAGGGTCTGCAATTTAATTATCCAGATTATCAATCTTTTACTGTATACAGAAAAAATAAAATTTTCAATAAAAATATCGATTTTTAGTTATAATAAAAAAAAATTTTACAATGAAAATACAAATTTTTAGTAAGAATATTTTCCGATAAAATATAGATTTTCTTTGAAAAGATCGATTTTTAGTGAAAATATCGATCTGCAGTGAAAATATCGATTTTCAGTAAAAAAAAAAAAAAATATCGATTTTCAGTGAAAATCAGATTTTCTGTGAAAAAGGAGATTTTCTGTCAAAATATCGATTTTCAGGGAAAATTAAGATTTACAATGAAATTATCGATTTTCCGTGAAATTATCGCTTTTCAGTAAAATTTACGATTTTCATTTAAAATGCAGATTTTCTGTAAAAATTTCGGTTTTCCGTGAAAATACAGATTTTCCTTGAAAATTAAAATCTCACCATATAAAGCGACCATCCTAAAGGGCTTTAAAATGTATAAATCGCTAACAGATTACAATACTGTATTAAAATTTTGTTTAATTCAGTTTTTCTAATACTAAAAATCAATATAGTGAGCATTTAACTGAATACGCCTAAACTAATTCATCATAGATCCCATATAAAGCCCTTTGAAATAATTTAACTCTCACTGGAGAATAATTTTGTGGTTTTGATGGGCAACCGTGTATGTCGATTTTTTCGATTTAAAGATGTTGATGCTAAATTGCTTAGTTTTAACTTTTTAATAAATTTAATTTTTGAAAAAAGGTGGACTGATGCCGATTTTTTAACGTAGTAACAAAGCTCAAAATGTGCAATACCTAGCACATAGTTTGATCTATAAAGGTTTTTCGGCTCACTGAAACATTTTTAACCACAAAATTATGTAACGTAGAAATTTTCTAAGTTTACAAGTTTAACCAAATAAAATATGATGGAAAATTAAAATTTTTTTTCTATAGAAAGTTGTTGGGCATTAAGAAAAGAAAATCACCTTTTATTGTAAAAATTATTTTTTTACTTTTTGGCTTAATTTTTGTAAGTTTTTTTTTTTTTTTTGTATTAAGCCACTTTTGGTCAAAAACAACAAAACAGTAAACAAAGCATCGATGCGCAGTTAAGCTAAATTTGTTTTTGCTATAAATTCGTAACGGTACCTTTTGTCACCATGCAATTTTTTAATAAACATCTTCGATTGGCCCGTATGCGACAAACGGACCATTTTCACATTTTCGGATGAAACAGCTACTCTAAGTTCTCATGTGAACCCACAAGTGGCTTCCCGACAACCTAATGACTATTTCAGTCCAAGGCGAACTCACTATTGGTAGTGGCAATTCTACAACAATCCAAAAACAACAGAGGTGTTCTGCATTGCATTGCTAGTGTTTACGATTCGAAATTTCAACCATTTCTGGCTAAGCACAAACAAAACATTGAAAGATCAAAACGAATTAGCTCGAACTGTCAAAGTATGCCACCACCTTATACTGAATTCGCCTTGTCTTAGTTAGTCAGGTGGAAACTTGGTTCAAAAATTGGCAAATTCTACTTGAAATGAGTTAAAAAGTACATACATACGTTACTTAATAATGCTACAAACTTGATACACATTTGGATAAATGGCTGACTTTGCGTCGACATATAGAAACCAAGAGACTTCACTTGATTAGACTCCACTGGTTAAGTAGTGATAAATCTAAACTTTGCCTGGACTATAAAGCCATCCGATATAAAACTGTTTCCAAACCATTTTGGACATATCGAGCCTTTGCTGCAATACAGTCATAACTCAAAAAACCAGATTTTTGAGCTAATGTATTTAATTCTTTAATTTCCAGTGGAACATAGGGCCGCCTACTAGCAAATAATTTGGAGTTAATCGACATATCGTTTCTTCATATTGCGTAAAAATGTCATACAAATATTTTTTATATTCAACTCTAGAGAGGAGAATTAAATTAAAAGGTGATAGAATTTCAAATTTGAGTTAAGACTCTTTTGCAGCAAAAGCTCGATATGGTATCCAACTATGGAAAACGGCTAGCAACTCCAGCATCAAGCATAGGGCACAATCGAAAATTCTTCAAACCATGACCAGAGCGCCGTGCTACATAAGATATGAGCACATCGAGAAGGATTCGACTGTTAAAAAATTAATTTTGCACAGTCCATGCAAAATATATTATGAAACTGAAAAACCATCCTAATCCTTTTGCAAGGCACCTTTAGTAACTTCAAACGTAAACAACGCTTCGAAAAGCCGATCTTTCATGCCTCTAGGCCAAAGACAGTCGAAACATTAATGTTCTCCTAGAGTTGGACTTATTTTTAATTTATAGTTTCAAGATTTTTGCTACTTACTAGACAGATTTTCAGTAAATAAATATTAAAGTATAAATAAAAAATTACGATTGAAAAAAAATTTAATATTAAATGAAAATGTAAGATTTAAGTCGACAGAGTTCAAATTTTAATTTAATTTTCATTAATCCAAATTTATTTTCATCAAAAGATTTAAATGAATTTTTATATGTGGTCTGGCAGAGTAGTGTAGAATAAAAAAGTGGCTGGCAACACAAAGTGAATTGAGCAAAAGGGTCAAATGTTGCCATGACAGCTGCTAGTGTATACGTAACTTTGGCAACAACGGCACACACCACATACTCACATACACACAACTTGTAATGAATTAAAAACTTTTTTTTACGTTTAAATAAAAAAAACAAATAAAAGAAAAACTCACCAGCCATTGTGGGGTAACTGGAATACGCAGCAGCACTTTCTAACGCATGGGCGGTCTGTTGGTCATGATGCAGTCTGCAAGGAAATGAAACGAGAACAAAATGTAATAAAAATACATTCATACCGTTTTTTACATCTACTGTATAGAGTCATTAATATAAATAGTAACAGTAGAACACGGTTATAATAACGAACCATGTCTGCAGTGAATATTCAAATGCTTTGGCTTTATTTGTTATTTATAATACGAATATAACGAACTAAGAATGCCAGTTTATTCGAGTGCGTTATAATGGTGTTCTATTGTACTACTTGATTTTTACACAATAATTTACCTTGAACTGTGGCCATACTGTTGGGGTAGACGCAAGAGGCTTCCATATTGCGCCATATTATGATGATAGGCATGAGCATGGGCCGCATGAGCATGGGCAGCATGTGCATAAGTGCCATAGTGAGCCGCTGCATGGGGTACCCAAGGATCTGTTGCATAACCACCATCAGATGAATACAAATCGCTCATCTTGATCAATGAAATATAAAAGAGAAATAAATAACAAAAACAAAATAATTATTAATTGAATTTAACAAGAGTTCGTTTACACTGGTAGCGGAAAATTCACTTCGATTTTGTTTATTCTGAATTACCTGCGGATGTGTTGTTGCCGTTACAGGATGCACATAATTGCTGTTCCAAAATGAAGGTGGGAAATTGCGTGTAGACATTGGTGTGGTTGATTCTAAAAGGAAAATACATTTATAAATCTGTACATTATTTTAATGAAATTAAATAAAATGAGTCATCAAATAAGACGAACAAATTAAATGAATTGAAGACGAACGAGACGTTAAAAACGCCTGATTAAGAGCTAATGCCTTGTAACAGTTGTACCGTTACGTTATGGCTTGTTGAAGAAAACAATCTGCCAGCAAGTTTCCATTTTCACTTTCTCAAAAAAAAAAAAAAATAATAATGAAATGAAATAAAAATTAACCATCTCTCTGCCACAAGATCACAAATTATAATGAAAATTTGCCAACATATGAAAAGTGTGCCTTCACTAACAAGTACTTAAGAATTTCACGTTTATTTAGCAGCATCCAAACAAAATGCTCCAGATATAAAATATTAAGGGGACATAAAACCTCCACAAAACACTGCTGCTCTGACTTTGACATCAGTTTAGGAGAAGGTATTGGCAAGAAAACAACCATCGAAAAACAAAATAAGTGCCAGAAAGTAGTGTATTAAAGGAATGCGTTTAAGGGCACACCATATTTGCATCCCTTCCGCCTTTGGGCCCCTTTGATCCAAAACATATTCAAAATAAATATAGTCGCAGACATTGTTTGCTATTTTTTGTTTTCTTCTTACATCTTTAAACACGAAAACACTCAAATACTTATGGATGTAGAAGCGTATGGAAGAGTACGTGCAGTAGTATCGAACAACAACATCCAACATCGATGACAGCATTCCTTAACTTGTTTTAATACAATTTCCATGATGTGAATGTGATGCTTGTGCATGTGTGTGTCTTTGCTTTTGACTCGACTGCACTAACAAGGAACGAGCACACATCCATTAGATGCATTATAAAACTTTGGAAGTGATGGAAGGGGTGTCGTCACCATCGTTGTATCCTTCATACAGACATCCATTGCATTCGTCATTTTTGCCTCGAATTTGAATCAAGTACAGGAATTTCAGCGTGCACGTTTAAAAAATACAAAATGTTTTTCGTGGTTTTGTTTGTTTTCCTTTGAAATACTGATGCATATTCTTTCAAGTTGAAAATGAACCGCTTCCAGTTGAAAACATTGTTTTTCAACAAAAAAATAAAAAAAATTATTTAAATATTTATTAACTACTTTCGCGTACTGACTTTGTGTTTTTGTTATCAGCAATTTCATTTGGAAAATTTAGTTTTGGAACTAGATATGAATGTGATTTGTAGTACAGTAGAATCCCGATAGTTCGTAATCGGAAGGGACCGGCCATTTCTTACGAATTATAGGGGTTTTCGATTTAGCGGGGTTTCGATTTAACGGGGTAAAATAAAATAAATACGAATTAACGGGGTTTTTCAATTTAATTACTAAAACGATAAAAAAACATAAAAAACAATTGTTGAAAATAAAATATATAAAAATTATTCATGTAACAAACTGATCTTAAGAAAATAAACACACACACAAGCAAAAACCCACGCAAAAAAATAGCGTAAAACAAGAAATCATTCTTTCCATGTTTCTGTTGTTTTTATTACGAACTAGCATTTAACCCGCTACTTCGTTAGCGTCTCCTTTTCCTTCGTGAACATATTTGTATGCCAAAGCTTATTTTTCTAGGTTTAAATTTTTTTAATTTATAGCATCTAACCCGCTACTTTGTAATCAGGCCAAGTTGTATAATTTTTATTTAAATTTTATTAAAACGGCCGAATTTCGTAAAAGTACCAGACAATTACTTACTTTTTTTTATTTATTACACAAAAATAAGTATTAAATTAAAAAAAGTACCAGTTTATAAATAAATATCAGTTAAAGAACAAAATAGTACCAAAACCCCTCTTAAAGATTCTAATTCACTCAGGACCTTGCATGTTTAATTTTATCTTTCTGGGCCCATTAAAAATGGAAAATCAAAAAGTACTTGTTAATGAATAAAAAAATACCATAAAATTCCCTCTTATAGATTCTTATCCACTCAGGAAATTGCATGTTGAATTTTATTATTCTAGGTTCAATATTAACGGAAATTCAAAAAGTACCAGTTAAAGAACAAAAAAGTACCAAAAAGCCCTCTTACAGATTCTCATTCAATCAGGACCTTGCACGTTTAATTTTATGTTTCTAGGTCCAATACTAACGGAAATTCAAAAAGTACCAGTTAAAGAACAAAGAAGTACCAAAAACTACCCTCTTATAGAATCTTATCCACTTAGGGCATTGTATATTCAATTTTATGTTTCTCAGTCCAATAATAACGGATATTCAAAAAGTACCAGTTTATTAACTAAGAAGTACCAATAAGCGATTTTAGAGATTCTCATTCACTCAGGACCATGCAAGTTTAATTTTATGTTCATTAGACCAACATTAGCGAAAATTTAAAAAAAGTACCATTTAAAAAACGAAAAAGTACCAAAAACATCTCTCTTACAGATTGTCATTCACTCAAGAGGTTCCATGTTTAATTTTATGTTTCTAGGCCCAATACTAACGGAAATTCAAAAAGTACCAGCTAACGAATAAAAAAGTACCAATAAGATCCCACTAAAAGATTCTCATTAACACAGGATCGTGCATGTTTAATTTTATGTTTCTAGGTCCAATACTGACGGAAATTCAAAAAGTACCAGTAAATGAATAAAAAAGTACCAACAACTTCCCTCTTATGAATTCTTATCCACTCAGGACCTTGCATTTTTAATTTTATCTTTCTAGGTCCAATACCAACTGAAATTCAAAAAGTACCAATCAAAGAATTAAAAAGTACCAAAAAGTTCATTCTTATAGATTCTCATCCATCCAGGACATTGCATATTGAATTTTATGTTTCTAGGTCCAAAACTAAAGAAAATTCAAAAAGTACCAGTTAAAGAACAAAAAAGTACCAAAAAGTTCCGTCATAGATTCTTATCCACTCACGACATTGCATGTTGAATCTTATGTTTTTAGGTCCAACATAACGATAATTTAAAAAATACCAAAAAGGTTAAGTGAAATATCAAATTTCCTGTATTCCCCCTTTTTGGTACTATTTTTCACCCCATTAAAGTATAAAGAATTTCAGTATTATAGTGGCAGCCCATAATTTAGTACGAATATTTCAAAAAATGGAGAAAAATGTTTTTTAAAAAAAGTACCAAAAATAATTACGATTTTTACCCCTTAAATGTTCGGATTTCGAAAAAGTACCAAATTTATATTCGTATTTTTTTGATAAGTTTCGAATGCGGTATTAACTTTGTTTCTATGTTTATTGGTTCAAAAGATAGATGGGGTGTCAAAAAAGTACTAAAATTCAGATTTTACACGTTTACTCCCAAATAGGGCCGAATTTCAAAAAAGTACCAGACACCTGTCCGCTTATTTTTCTAAAGAACTACGATAGGTATTAAATTTTTTTTGTATCTCTTTTAGTTTTGGAGATATAAGGTTACCGAATTTTCCCGTTTTTACCCTTTTTTACCCCCTAAACATTTGAATTTCCAAAAATCCCGTCTTAGTGGATCGATTTGGGGAGTGACCAATCTCTGGTCCGAATTTCAAGTGTCTTGCTTCAGGCGTTTAGGCTGTGCGATGATGAATCAGTCAGTCAGTCAGTCAGTCAGTGAGTCAGTGAGTCAGTCAGTAACGTTACAATTTTATATATATAGATTATAAGTGGTAGTTAGCAAACAATTGCGATTTATAAGAGGTAAAGAAAATTTTTTTTGAAAAAAATTACGAATTAGCGAGGGGACCAAAATGTATGGAAATTTTACGAATTAAAGAGATTTTATCGGGAATTACGATTTATCGGGGTACGAATTATCGGGATTTGACTGTACTTTAAAATCACAGAAGCGCTTTTTTAAAAAAAAAAGTTCCTTTTTGAAAAAATTGTTTTCTTATAAAAATTCTAGGTGATCAATTTTTTATATTTTAGCCTTAATTACGAAAACTTAACTGACTTGTTTACCCTCTAGCACCCAGTGAAATTATACGTAGGGAAAAATCCCTATTCGAAGGGATTTTCTTCTAAAACAAAATGGCCGTAGGGAAAAAAGGACTTTTGAGTAATGTTGGAAAACTGTATACATTTGACAACCTTTTTCGATTTGCGATAGATTTTTAATAAAATTTTTGCTACGGCAACATTGCAAATTGTTAAATTTCTATGAGTCATCGCTTGCCATCATTTCAGCTTTGATTTTAACGTAAATTTGTGAAAATCTCTTTTACAAGATAGAGATATCTTGAACTTAATTTTCCAGACCAAGAAATAGATAATTTGTAAAAGATGGGCATCAAAAAGTTTTGGAGTAATGAACATTTTATATCCCCCCTTTAGCCGAAATTATCTATCTTTAATTTATCACTTTCACGTGCCAATATAGATAGCCAAAGGATTTTTTTTTGTCGGAAAAATTGAGATTTTCTTCGGGTTGCGTAAGGACTTTTCAAAAAAGTGTATACCATCACTGCTACCACCACAAGTGGTAAATGAGGGTATACTAAGTTTGTCATTTCGTGTAAAACTTTTTTAATATTCATTTTAGACCTCGTAAAGGATATATAATCTGGATCCTTAAGCAATTCTAAGTATATTTAGCCAAGTCCGTCTGTCGCCGTCCTAAGCAGTTTGGGATTGAAATTCAAAAAAATCAGTTTAAAAGGAAAGGAGTAACGAACTAAAATGTGGAACAATCTCCCTAAAAAATGTAAGTTTTTATCCAAAAACTGGCAAAAATTAATGACAGAATACACCGATTCTCATTTGATTTAGCAAAACATAATTTTATATGACTTGAAATCCTACAAATAAATTTTGTGAAGATTAATCCATAATCAACCATAGGCCCCATATAAACCCCACTCTCTAAAAACACTTTAGCACACCTAAAATCTCAAAGAGTCACAAATTAAGAAAATCCAATAAGAAGTGGCACAAGTGTTGTTGTAGAGTTTTGTGTTTCTTATTCTTTTATAATTGTTGACATACCCCTGAAGATGGTAAGCGATGCTAACCGAAATATTGGAAACAAAATAAGAATATAAAAAACAAAAATCACGAGCTTTTTTTTTTATTGCTTTATGTGGACCTGCAGCCAAGCAAAACCAACTACATAATTATTAAGCATACATGCCTATATTCATAAAAATATTTTAAATTTAATACAAAACAAATTTTGCATGAAAATTTTCCTTAATAAACTTTAGTTAAATTTAACAATCGTTTATGATTACTGGGGAAAATGTTTTAAAATGTTGTAATTTCAAACATATTATTATAATTAACCATTACACTTTCGGAGGCAACCATAATTTGGTTGTTACTTTTGGTTGGAAAACCAATTTAACCATAAAATGGTTGCCGACAACAATAACATGGTTAAAATAACCATAATCGGTTTAAAATTTTTCGCTAAAAATAGTTTTTTTAACCATAGCTTAAAAACATACTACATACACAAAAACGGACAGTTAGCATAGCTCGCTCCCTCTCTCTCTCTCTGATGCGTTCACCTGTATGAATTCGCCTAATACGATAATCAAAGGTCTATATTTTAATCACGTCATAAATCTACCATCATTTAAAAGGACCTTGACAAAGCAATTCCAAAACAAGTATTTGTGTTTGTTTATTTTAAAACTGTTAATTTCACCTTCCCTTCCAGTCCGTCGTACGAAAAAAAGCATAAAAACCATGACAATGAATTAGAAATTGTTGGGAATTAAAGAAAATTAAGCAATGATTTTTACGATTATGCTGGTGGAAAATGTTTAAGCATTTACACGATGACTTGATTTCAATATGTTTAAATTTTTATTGCCATTTGTGTTTTTGTGCTTCTTTACATTTCGATAGCGATTTCTTGCGTTAATTCAATAGAACATGGGAATTAGGAAAGAAGCTGTGGTTATCAAGGTGGTGGGTTAAATGATTTTTATGGGAATGGTGGTAGAATTCCAGGTATTGATGTTGACAAAATATCATCATACAAACGTTTCTTTTTTTCTTTTGTTTTTTGCTTATTTAAGTTTTTTTTTTATTTCATTGGCATTTCGTAATAAAATGTCGACGGAATGCTAAACACTTGCCAGTTGCTCCGTTCATATGCCAATGGCGAATACCATCACATGCCACTTGGATTCATGGCGGTTTTTAAATGCATTCATTATTCAATTAGCAAACAAAACAGCCAAACAACCAACCAACCCACCAGACAGTCGACCGACCAGCCATTCAGCTACATTTGCAACCAGCTATTTACTCATTTATTTATGTATTTTTATTGTAAATATTTATGTACTATTTAGCAACTATTTTCAAAGATTCGAACACAAATCGAAAGTACTTGCGAGTACAAATCGAAATGCAAAAAAAAAGATTTAAAAAAGACATCACTTTTTATTTTTTTAAGTTTTTCTCTAAAAATATCTCAAAAGTACACAGAATACAGATACGACGTATGTACATGCAAACATACATACATAAGTATGTGCTTTTACACTGGCCGGCAGCAAAAATCGCCTTTAATTAAAAATATATAGAATATAAAGATTTTAAAGCGGTTAATTCAAATCCGTTTTCAGTTTTTGTCTATCGGCCTCAGATTTTTTTTTTATGGGCATGACTAATATTTCAACCGAAAAAAGGTGGTTATGGTTCATAACTTAATAACTCCGGAACGATTTTGGATGACCTTAAGGAAACTTTATTCCTAATTATTTGTTCGTGTTTTGATCACAAGCGGACAAATCGTTCTGAAGCTATGAAGCACAACCGCCTTGTTTCGAAATATTAATCACGCCCTTAAAAAAAGCAGAGCCCCATAGAAAGCTAAGTGCTTTAAAATCTATATTTTTTGGGGGGCAATTTTTTAGAAATTAACTTAAACCAAAAATGTTTTTTTTTCTATGAGCAGCTTATTTAAATTTGTTAAAAAAATATAAATAAATTTAATATTAAATATAAGACGATAACATAATTCATATTATATTTAAGAAAAAAGTAATTTCAAATATTTGTGCAAGAGTCTTTTGAAACGAGTTCCTAATTATCTAAGAAGCAGGAAAAATATCAAAATATGAAAAATTATTTCTCCAAATTCTAAAAGACCTTCTTATCCTGATCAGAAGCCGTAACTTATCAGGAACCGTAAATAATTTTTATTTTTAAATTTTTAGAGGAAAAAAGCAGCCACAAGGAAATATCGGAGAGCCAAATCATTAACAGAATTTTGATCGTTTTCATGAAATCGTTTTCATGCTTTATAAATTCCTGATTTTTTTTTTTTTGCCAAAAAAAAATGTTAAATACCGTTCCAAACTTTCTGATACTGTGACCTACATCAGAAAAAATAAAAAATTGGCGGCACCTTATTAAATTAAACAATAAAATAATATAGGAACATTTTCAAGTTGGAAAAAGTAATTGATTAATAAAACAGAGTTTTTAGAATTTGTTTTTGTTTAAAATATAATTGTTCGAAAGAAGGAATTCTTTTGCACATCGGAAATAGGCTACAAACAAAAATTAACGAAAACTTAGTGTGTATATTTATAGAAAATTATATGTGATGGATAAGCTTTTTTGTTAGGATAAAGATTCCCAAATCTTTGCGTTATTGTTGAAATAGCCCCACGTAGTTTTTTCCAATACTAAGCGATTTAGATATTTCGATTTCATGGCTGCTAAAGCAGAAAATAAATAAAGTTCGCATAAATATGAAATCGGGTAACAGCACTATTATAGCTCTCTCCGACAACGTAATATAATCTTTTTTACGTTCCACTCACAACTAAATTAAAGTTTTACTATCAAATTCCTGTAGCAATAAAGTATCGCAAGATATTTCAATCAGTTGTTCTTTTTCAGAAATTTTCAATTCAAATACATCAAGTTTTTTATTCAAAAGTGAATGCTGGATCCATGCAAACTTCGTTAATCAATATCTATTAACTAATGTGAAAAATGTTTTTGTAAACTTTGCAAATGTTTAATAAAAATATTTTTGTTTTATTGAATATTGTAAAACATGTCATATACATATGGGCATTTCTATTTTGACGTGTCGTGATATAAAGTAATGAAGTAGCACTATATTCAGAAATAAATTACAGCAATCGACGCTAAGGATTTTTGCAGATATAAACTAAAATATGCGCTTTTTATGCGTGACGTTAAAAAAACGGAAGTGGATTTTGACTTGCATTTAGAGTTTTTTTTTTCCCGGAGTTTTTCGATTCCCGGGAAAGCGGGAAAAATTTTTAAATTTCCCGGGATCCCGGGATCCCGCTCCATACAAATAATACAAAGTAAACTTGGTTTTATTAATGAAAAAAACTTTTATAAACAAACGTGAGGGAACTTGTTTACAAAGTAAGTAAAATAAATGCTTAAATACTACAAAAATTAATTGAAGATTGAAAGCGGAACTTGAATTATTATTACCTTTGGCTATTATAAGTAAATTCCGTATTATGATGATCTAGTACAAGATAAAATAAACATAACAATTGAGGTACTCAAGATATGAGATCAAAAAGTAAAATCATAAAATATATAAAATATTTTAATAAATATATTAACATTTTTTAACGGCGTAGGAAATTACTTTCTGACACACTCAAAGGGTTTAGTGAGTCGCCAAAGAGTATATTTCTGATTTTGTTTACTGATTACCATGTTTCCGAAAAATTTCGTTTACTTTTTTACCGAGGTTTGACAAATAATTAAAAGTGCACCGTTGTTGCATGCTTCTGATGTCAAGGTTGATGCAAAAAATAGCATCATCCGGACTACTTCTTACAAACTATTTCTTTTCATTAGGTCCATCTGTAATCTTTAGGACAATGTGTTTTTCAAATTGTATGTTTTAGTAACTTACACGAGTTTCATTATTTTTTTTATTTCGGTTTCCCCGCACTTTCCGGATATATTACCAAGCTCGATTTTTTTTTTGTAGATACGACTATGTTGCAATAACGTAGCGATATGTTTATGTATATCCTATTTTTAAGACTTGTCCATGGTCAATGAGAATTTACTGCCTGCGTCTTATTTTGAATTTATGTTCTTTATCAATTCATCACTTCACTAAATTTATTAATTATCAACTGTTGCACTGCCCATTCTGCTTTTAATAGATTTATTGCCGCAGGAGACATTGATTTACGTTTGTACACATTTCTTATAATTGATCAAATCGACAACCCATCCACAGATGCTAATTTTTAGAGAAAAGAAAACTAAATTTCAGAGTAAAAATAGCTGTTTTTTGAAACTATGAAGAACTTTTTATTTCCCGGGATCCCGCAACAAAAATCCCGGGAAAACGGGAAATATAAAAAGTGAAATTCCCGGGAATTCCCGGGACGGGAAATCCCGGGAAAAAACCCTACTTGCATTACAAAATTGAATAAGACTGCGAACTGAGCAAGACGTTTTGCATGAAACCTTTTTTAGTAAACTTTGGACTTATATAGATTTATTTTTCAAGCTAACAAATTTAAAGATCTTTGCTCGTTAAAAGGTACATATGGGCATTTTCAGCGAAAAGTCTACTATTTTTTAGTGTAACGCCAGAATGCAAAAAAGGTTGCATTTTAGGACAATGCTGTTCAACCGTTATCCCTTTTGTCACTGAATGTAGATTTAGTTGCGCTTTACACCAAAATATAAAAAAGTAAACTATACATATAAAATCTTTTGAGAAACAATTTAAATTACTTTTCGCTGGAACTGCCCATATATCCTTTTCTAAATTGGATATTCGTAGCTCCAATTTTTTAATGAATGCCGTGACTTTGTCTTTTTGAATTAGAGCATGCATTGATTGCCCTTGCATTGATTTATTTAAATCGCTTAATTTTTTAAAAATTTCAACTAAAGAAAGATGCCTCAGCTTTGTGATTTTCAGCAAGAAAGATCGCAATTTCGTCTTTAAGTGCGAACACTCTTTCAATAAATGTTGAACGAGATAGCCAACGTACTTCACAATAGTACAAGAGTATATTGAGCTCCCAAATCTTCGCACAACTTTGAAATTATCTCGCTTTCAAAGGACTGTTTTTGATATAGCTTACATTTTCTGTAACAATATAAAATATGGGCAAATCCCAGAAACAGTCCACCAACCAAAAATTTTTCAAATGAATTTTTTTTAATGGAATATAAGACTAGATGTTTAATTTCATTTTTATATTTAAAAATATGTATTTAAATGATCATTAATGCAATAATTTGTACCAAATCCTACCCCACTGCTGATTTCTTAATAAAATACGTAAATTTAGCATTATTTTAGGTGATTTTTGTTCTTAAAATAGCGCTTTCAGCAAACTTATCAAAATATAAATTTCGTTAAAAAAAAAAGTTGACATTCATTAGTTAAGAAATTAGTTTAAGAAATGCAATTCATAAAAATATAATTTGTTTTGTTAAAATAAATAAAATATAATAATAAAATACTACTTGAAAAACTGTAGCGTGCGTTATGTAGCGTGCGTCACAAAGGGTTCACGGCGTTTGTCAAAAAATAAAACATATTTTGGCTGCGAATAAGTGCGTTTAGAATTCTTTTATAGTCATCTTTCTTTTAGGAATTAAATTTTGTATACCTTATAATGCCAAATTCGCTAAAAATTAGGAAAACGCACTTCAACCTTTGAAGTTACTTCCACTTTTTGTAGCGTGCGTCACAAAACTTTGTGATAAATTATTTCGCAACAAATACTGGCTAATAAATTATGATATATGCCATTCGTTGGTACATGTTAATGTCACTTAATACTATTGGGGTATTCACAAGGTGTGCTATCATGTTATATTGTCATAATGTTCTAACATTTTACAATGGTTTAAAAAAATTGTTGTTGCTTTGTCAACAAAAAGTGTCTTAAATAAATAGAACGTTGCTTGCTATGTTTATTGTGCTGTCGTAATTAATCAGAAGAGACCAGAGCTGAGCGGCTGAGCCGTATCGCGTTAGTTCTTGTAGCCGTCGCCGTTGATGGTATGATTTTATCCGGTTAACATCAAAATTTGACCTGCGGATAGCAATTTTTGCAAGAAATCACTTGCGGCGTCAAATAAGATCGGCGTATGACTCTGCTGTTTGGTAAACAAACAAAATAAAATTTATTTCTTATTTGCGTCTGCAAAATGGAAAATAGTCAGGTAAGATCCAATTTAATTTATTAATTCATGGAAAAGAATTAAAAAATATTTTGATGTTAGTTAATTATTTATTTTTTATATTTGTTTTAAATCAGCTGATTTAAATTCAAAATAGCATACTAAATTATGAGGGGTTGTTCACAACAGTCGTATTTTTTAATGTTATTATTTTAAGACATATGACTTTATGACACCATGTGAATACCCCATATACATATGTAAGTTGAAGCTATCTTTTTTGAAAAGACCAAAAAATGTGTATATTTCAATCAGAAAACGCGTTCGTCACGCAGGATTTGCCCATATGTTATTAAATTCCTCACTGATATTTTTTGATACAAGAGCTTTGATTTATTTTTTACCAATGCTTAAAGACCTGGTTTGCGTCCTGACATTGCTTGTGCACCATCAGTACAGAGTCCAATGCAAGTATTCCATTTAACATTTTTAAATGTAAAAAAACAAAAAATAAAAACCGTATAACCCCCTTGTGGGTCGCGACCCACAGTTTGGAAAGCAAGGCCTTAGAGCGAAAACCTGCTATCTAACTTCTAGAAAATTTTACAGGGCAGACCAAAAACATCTAATGTTTTCTATTTCTAGCTTAGGAAGCAAACCTTTATATATTTGGTTTATTTTCTAATATTCTCCCAATATAGTCCCAAACTGCAGCAAATATTTTTCTTAATCGATGCGATGTGTCATATAATGTAAAACAATGGATTAGCAGGTTTGCACTCTAGGCCGATGATATTTAAAAATTCATAATAAATTGGCAAATTTTTTTTAAACGTATATAAAACCCAGTTCCAAACAAAACAATCCAAAACAGGGGGGTGAAATTTCCATTTTTCGTCGCCCCTGGATACGCCTTAATATAATTCCTTTATTTTTTTTAAAGGCTCGAAAATGTTTTGTTTTTTCGCAGACCAGTGTTACGTTTGTAGTTTTTTTTTCCTTGTGGTTTATTTTCGGTACTCTGGGCCACTATGATACGTACTCCGCGTGTTCTACTCGCATGAACTAATAGCAGATAATAGTTTTTTAATATCTGTATATAGAGAGGATTAAGAAAAGAAGAACAAGAAGAATAAATAAAAACTATTTAATTAGATGCCGCTTTTAAGATACAATCAAATTCCTTGTGTTCTGCATTTGAACATTCATACCTTTCTATTTTTAAATGTTTGAACATTTGAACATTTTTAAATTAAAACCAAAAGACAATAACAACAATAATGAAATGAAAATCAAATATTTTTTATAAAAATAAATCTAAAAGAACCGCAATAAATAAATTACAAACAATTGCAGTTGCGATGTGTCTTTTATAAAACATTGATTTGATTATTGGGCCAAATGATGTAAAAAAGAATGCTCGAAACAATAGAACAACAACAACAACAACAAAAGTACACACTCATATCATTTGGCTTGTGTGTTAAAGGACATTATTGAGATGTGTACTAAATACTAATAAATATTTCAATTTAATACTCATGCTAGCCAAGGTGGTCTTGCGGACCTTTTTTAAATGACCTTTAGGATTCTTATCGTCATCTTTTTACAGATCTTTAACTCAAAATGGCCTTTTCATATGCCGTTGTTGGGATTTCCAGTTGGTATGTAACAGGTGCTTGTTCGATTACGATTGAAATGTCAGTGAAACTGCAGACGAGTGTTGAGATATTAATAACGATGTTAACACTGTTATCTAAGAAACATTTTTGAAAACTCTTTTAAAAAGTGCACTCAGAGAAAAAACATGTTTAAATATGGTCAGCTCCAATAAAACTATTTTTAAAGAAAATTTTTAACATTTTATGTTGCATTAATAAGATTTCTGTATGACGTGCTAAATTCCTAATTTTCATATTCGATAAATACACTGAAATTTATTGTTGAGGAAAAGCTAGCTTCTATGCGCATTTGACTGGTTGCTTAGGCCAGCTCATCAGGAAACCTTTTCCAAAGATTTTGGAAAAGCTAAAAATATTATGCAAATAAAACCTAAAAGCGAATAAGAATTATAAACAGTCAACGTCTTACTTGTAAAAATATCAAAGCTTAAACAAAACACCAACAATAAACAATAGTGGTATTCACACCGAGCTTGTTAATTTGTTAGTCGTTAATCGTTACTTTTTTACACGCATTTTGTTTTTGTATATTAAACGCGCTACCGGATTAACATTTTACAAATTAACGACACGGCACCCCTGACAAAATAGTTGTTAGTTGGTAACTCACAATCAGCTGTTGTAGTTTCTAAATAAATATAATAAAAAAGTCATTTGTGAAACATTTCTAAAAAAAATCGTTGTGTTTTGGCAATTTTCGTGTACATTGAGAGTAAGTATGTTAATTAAATGATTTTTTTTTTAAAGTTACCAGACTAACAAAGTTTTAAAAAGGGGGTCGTTCACAGTTGGTAACGTTAACAAATTAACAAACTACCGAGTAACAAATTAACAAGTTCGGTGTGAATACCACTAATGAGTTTATCTTTTCGTACATTCCCCTACAATTGGTTGGCTTTTTTCCGACTCGAATTGTAGTTGCAAGTGGGTAAAAAGAAAAAACAAAATTAAAAAACAAATTGCCTGATTTTATTGTCTTCGTAAGAAAACAACAACAAAAAAAAACAATTAGCCAGTTCAGTTTTTTTGGTTGGTTTTCAACACTAGCATGTTGATCTTCAAAAAGAGGAAAATACTATTGTTAATTTGAAAACAAATTATAGTGATATTTAACCATAACCTGTTTAGATGCAACCAAAATATGGTTGTGGCTTCTTGATGGAGGACTTATTCAACCATAATATAGTTGTAGGTGACAATTATATGGTTATATTAAACATAACATCGACCCCTTTGCGCGAAATTAAACAATCTCGTTCTTCATTCAAAGAGCCGTCACCTGACAAAATATTGATAGGCGAATTCCACTTCGTTGCTCTAAACATTTAATCAGGCGCGGATCCAAGACCGTGAAAAAAATTATGAAATTATGTATTACTTTTTCGAGATCGTGAAGAAAGTTTCCGCACCAAACGCGATAAAGTTTTGAGTTTCAATTTTTCTCCTTACTCTACAAAATTAACATTTAATTACAAAATTTTAAGTATTTTCTAATAATTTCATGAATATAACAAGATCTTACCATTTGTGCGGAAGAAGAGCGCAAAAAAATCGTGAATCTATTTCGCTGTTTTTTTTTTAAACTAAATTTTAATGGCAAATGATAGATTTTGTGATAGATGAGTTGTTTGGCGGATATATGAAACAGTGATAATTTTCAGCAGCGTAGTAATATATGCGCGGAACGAGCTATTAAAGTTGCACAATATATTTTTCCATTATGTAAATCAACTCGCACTTTAAACTTAAAATTTTTTTCATTAAACCCAAAAAATAGCTTTACATTTTCGTTATACAAATGCTTATTTTATGTATTTTATGTTGATTTGGTTCATTGTAACCGTTTCTGAGCTTCGGTTTGACGAAATAGACACAATCCAATGTACAAACGTGCACCTTTTATTTGTATCGATATTTTTCAAGATAATTTTACCTTAGAAGTTCAGTAAGTATGAAAATAAGACATGTCCGCACATAAACTGAAGATCGAGGAGAAAGAGTGAAGAGACGCTTGCGAGATAAACAATGTCGCAAGAAATGTAAAATCAAGCAGCAATTTGATGTTCCTCTTTAATATAAATTCAACAAATTTTGTAAATTTATTAGTTAAATTTGAATTAAAGACTAATGAAGAACAAAGAACAAATTTTCTATGAAAATTTTCCTTAATAAACGTTTATTAAATTTTATAATCGTTTATGAATAAGGGGGTTAAACCACAGAGTACTAAACAGGTGGTCACGGAACGAAAGATATTGCGTTTTTTATGTCTCTTTATTCGAAATCTGCCCTTTTTGCACCAATTTATTCAGTTAAGAACTATTTGCAATAATATTTTAATAAATAAATAAGTAAATAATATTTAAATAAGTAAATAACATTATAAAACAAAACAATATTTCTAAATAATATTATTTTAAACAAAACAAAACACTCAAAATATAGATAAAATCAACGTAAAATTAAATATAAAACAAATGAAAATGCATTTAAAACCCACACTGAAAGAAAAATGCTTCATATATTTAATGAATCATTTTCATAAAAAAATGTTCCTTGTGTAAATGAAAATTTTCATTGTTTAAATGGAATTTCATAGTTAAAATGAAGTATTTTCGTTAAAATCACTTCATTGGATTTCGTAATTACGTTAAAAATTGTCATTGGATATATGAAAACTTAAGTTTGTCCAAGTTAAACAAAAAATTTTTATTGGGAACATAAAAAAACAATATACAAACATAACTATATTCAAAAATTAATGCAAAATTATAGTTTCCTTAAAAAAATGTTTAATTGTTAATTAAAAAATGTAAGATTTAATAATTTCATACATCTAATGTTACATGTATGCCATTAAATTTCTGAAATCAAAAAATTTTTTTATAAAAGCAACATATTTCAATAATTGCCTTCATAAATTTAAATTTTCATTATGACAATAAAAATGTCATTATAGTAATGAAACAAAAACTTTCAATCCACTTTCAATCAACGTTGTTATTGTTATTATGGACAATTTACGGCCATTTTCACCAAGTTCGGTTATAATTAACTATCGGTTATAGCTGTCAAAACATATTGGTAACCGGAACTTTAATTGAAAGTTAGTTTTAACCGAACTTGGTGAAAATGGCCGTTAATCTCATATGTACGCTCTTAATTGAGTAAAAAACATAGTTTTTATCCAAAAACTACACTGCCCCGGTAGACTAGCTGGTAGTGAGCTAGTCTATCAGCACCGAGGTTGCACGATCGAATCCCGCCAAAGACAGAAAAAAAAATAAAATATGTACAGTAAAATAAAATAAGAAAAAATAAAAAAAAAATAATTAAAAAAATCAAAAAAAAATAAAAAAATAAAGTACTTTTTACTTTATTGAAAGTATTCATCCAATGAATAATATTCATAGATCTAATGTAATGTTTCATTAAATCCTTTTAATGAAACAGGTTTCATTGATCCAACGAAGCGCTGCATAGGTTCCTATTTAATGCAATTTTTCATGGGAATAATGTCAAAATTCATTGGTATTGCGAAGAAAATTCTTTCAGTGCAGTCAATTCATTTTTCATTTAAATCAGACATAAAATCATTTTATTTTTAAATGTTAAAAAATAACTCACAAATTGCAGTAAAAAAATGATTTTAATTTTTGCTAAAAAAAAAAAATCAAACGTACTAAGTTTTTTTTTAAATAACAAAAAAAAACAACTTCATTTGTGCGAACGAAAGCGTTCGAGTGACATCGTGAAATAGGCAGTTAATATTTTAAATGAACGGAAATTCATTCGTCTTTTGTAATTTGTTATTTAAACTAGGGATTGCTGTTCGGTTTTAACTGAAATCGAACTCGTACATAATACATAACAGCCTGAAACAATGGCAAGGTGATTCAAAAATTCTTAAAATTTAAAATAAGTGTTAAGAAAAACAAATGTGTTGATTCTTTTTTGAGTAGTTTTGGTGATCCAAAAACTGATTAACTGAATTACAAAAAAAAAAACGAGTCATAAATGACTCATTAAAAAAGTTGCGGGTAGGGTACTTTTTCTCCCTAGAAAATAATCTTTTATAATCAGAAAATGAGCGCAGCGGCCTGTTTTTACACATGGCCATTTCACTTACAAAAAAAGCTTTCTGTCTGTTTTCTTCAAAAGCTGCCTTCACTACTGAGTTGTGCCTTTTTCTACATGGCACTTTTTCGGCTCTGTATAGTACTCTGTGACTTAGACGTCAAATTGTCGCTTGCAACATAAAACCGTTTGAACGTACATATGCGAATTTTTGAAAGGACACCAAAAGAAAATACAAATATTGTTGCAGGGACATGGCGCATTGTCTGAAATAGGGATTTACAAATTTGATATTTTTTAAATTTTTTGTTTTTTTTAAGAAAGTAATACTTGCAATATTATTGTAAATGATATTCGCCATATTATTTCCATTTTGTTATATATTATGCAATAAGTCGCACAATAGTTTCATTCATTCAATAAAAAGGTGAACATAACCTATAGGAAATACATAAACAGCATTGTACAATGCTGCCAATACATTTCACTTTGTTTTCGGTGTGCAATAAGAATCAAAAGTCTTTTGATTGTTGCCAATATAATGTGCCACCTTCGAATATCACATACACATTGGCGATATAATTGTACAATACGTAAAATTGAACATTTTTATTGCAAGGGTATTAGCCGCTTAAGATTTAAAACCCTACGAACTTGTTTGACTAATATAAGTATGTCACTCACTTTAAAATTTGTACAATATTGATCTAAACGCTATAAAGTATGTGTATACATATGTATATGTATTTTATATCTTGAATCTTTATGTGAAGCGTAATTGAATTAACAATATCCGTATGTTGGCTTGTCTGTCTATGTGTATGTTGAAATGGATATTTTAACACCTCAGATCCCTCGGGGAAAAGAGGTTTGTTACGTGATCGTCACTACCTTATGAAACAGAACGATGAAATTTGGCTTGGATATTTCCTACAGTACATAAATACTATGAAGTATTTAAAAAAAGCAATATCGGACCAATTGATCTAGAGAACAATTGTCTTTTCCATATTACGATGAAAGGTATATAAGATTCGGCAATGCCAAACATTCACGGAAAGAAGTTTATTTTCTAAAGTAATTAATTTCGTTTCTTAAAGCAAGAAAATCCAAAAATAAGTTCTTGATTTTAACTTATTTCGTTCGTATTTAGTAAAATATTCTTAAAGAAATATTTTGCTTAAACAAAGCCACACACTATTAAGAATAAGTAATTTAAATTTAAAAATTATGCAAAATTTTCTTGGTTCAAGCCTTAATTAGTAAATAATTCTTTCCGTGTATCGCCTTTACTGGTTTCTATATAATTTGTGATCTTTTACCGGGTTTAAGCTACGCTTTAAAACAAAAATAATACGATTGTTTCGGATTTTAACTAACTGCTACTGCTGCTTACGGTTTTTTGAAGCTGGTACGCTTAATATTTCTTTTGAAAAGAGCAGCTTGATGTCGGTGGGTTTCCAAAACTCTTAGGAAATCGAGATGAAGTAACGTTAACAAATGTATGTCTGTATGTAATTTATGTGAACATTGTGTGCGTGACATTGGAGCAAAATGTATATCGGTTTTCTTTATTTTCAATGAAAATTCTTTGGTGTCTTTTGAAAAAATAATAAAATAAATTGCATGTAGTATGTAAGTAGGAGAGAACTATAAATGTTTACATATTAAAAATTAAAACAAATATGTAGTCAAAGAATGTTTGATCAATTTTAATTCATCCAAATGCACACTACTTTAAAATATTTCTCATTTTTATACCCATCACCACAGGTGGAAAGGGTTTATACAAACATATAACAGACCAACCTAAAGCAGCGCGACCCAAGAAAGTATATATGTATATTCTGGGTCCTTATGGCAAGAGAAGTTCATTTTAAAGTTTTACCCATAAATCTCAATATTATCCATAAACTTTAACTTTTCGAAGCACTCTTATGATTTATGAACTTAGATTTTTCATTTTAATTTTAAAGTATTTTACTGGCACTGAAAATGAGCAAAATCGGTCTATAAATAACCAAGATATATACAAATAACTACTGTTTTTACCCACGAAATAATGGTTTTAGCACAATCAGTTACCTAGGGTTTACACTTGCAAGTGCAAGTGCGAAAAACTCAATACACTCACACATTTTTACTAACACCATCGCATTTTTCGAACTTGCAGCCCAACTTGCAAGAGAATTTGCTTGTAAGTAAATTTTTGACACTTGCAGCAAGTAAAATGACAAATGAAGAAACAGTGTTACCATGGATGACTTTTGTATAAATTTTCTACTACTTAGTTATATAAAAGTTATGTTTATAGGGGATTTTCTGTGTATTTATAAAAAATAACTCATAAAAAAGAGAACAACTATACAACAACCCATCTCAATGGTAATTTTATCATAAATTTCAAGCATTTTGAAAAAAAAAAATTGTTAATCAAAATATTTTCTCAGTAATATTATGAAATCGGCACTACGGCAATACTGGAGTCAGATATTTTATAAAATAAACATACTTTTTTCATCAAGATCGACCAAAAATTAAATAAAGAAGGAATTATTAAATTTATTTTGTAAGAACTTGTTAATATTTTTAACATGGTAATGCTGTTAAACCGAAAAACAAAGTTTTTTTATAGGATGTTTTCGCTTCGAGTACATTTAAAAAATGAACTTACAACTGACTGTGTAAACACTCAAGCTACTTGCAAGACTTTCGGCTTTTTCTTCGACTTTTTCGTTGATAATACGTTTATACTACTTGCAAGTAATTACTTGCATGTGTAAAGGCAGGGTTAGGAGGACCAAATTTGGCTCAAATATTTTCTTAATATAAAACGTATTAAACATTGAAAATCATAACTATTTCACCTGGACGCCATACAAGTGTCCTACCGACTTAAGGGTCTAAGTGCGATAAAATTGAGCTCAAATATTCTCAGTGTATGCAATTTGTTTTATTTTCAAAATCAGCAAAGTCGAATTATTGTTTTACCTACTCCCATACAAATATGCTTCCGCAATAAGGATTTTGACACGATTGCGCCCATAGCGTAAAAGCTAAATTTGGAAAAATTTTAAATTTCTTAAAAATCATCCAAATCGGTCTATTATCTCACCTCTCTTCCATACAAGTGCCCTCCCGAATTAAGGATTTTAGTACGATAGGGTCCAAACAAAACAAGCTACATGGCTAAAACTGAATTGAAGTATATCTTCCTGTTCTTTTCTAACCATGTTTAAGGGTATGTAAGTTTCGGCAGAGCCGAATATACATAGCACTTTTACTTGTTTTAACTTAAAATCATTTGTTCAAAAGGTCTTAAGTAAGCAAACGTTGTTTTTTTCGTCATCTTAAATTGAAAATAATTTAATTGACTTATTGTGTAAAGAACAAATGATCACGATTCGAAGCAGTTGTCCTAGACTTATTGATACAAAATGAAAATTTTAGTTAAATTCGAAATAATTTTTTTTTTTTTTTTTTTTTTTTTTTTGACTTAAGACCTTTTTGCCAAACGTAAAACAATTACGTTAAGTTTTTAATTGACAAAATTAGATTTGAGTTAAAAAAAAAGATTCATTAATTCATTCATTCGTTGTAACATTTGCTTTATTAAGATGTCTTTGACAATGACAACCGCAACATTAGGTGCTCATGTTAAGTGTCATGTTGACACTTTTCTTAGAATTACAAAAACAAGCGAACACAAATAAAAGTGGCAAAAAGAAAAATATGTTTTTAAATATTCTTCTTTCCCAGCATCAAGAAGGGAGGGAAACCCAGATCGTTAATGAGTAAATGATATGTGTAATTTAGTATTCATTTCTTTCCAAAAAGGATTTGTTAAATAACAAAAAAAAAAAAAAAGATGTGTGACATTTACATGACAGCTAAAAAACTTTTGATCTTCTGAAGATGATACATTATTATTTGTGTGCAAAGTGACATGAATAAGTTGTTCGTTGGTAGACAAGTGTGCAGCAAGCGTCATAATTTTTTTATAAGAGAAAATTTTTCTTATTCTTACCTTTGCTTTCTTTGTTGTTGAAATTGAGAGCCCGTGAAAAGTGTTCGTCCACGACGCTGGCTGTATCACCGGAATAATTTGTAAAAACGACGCAGGTGGCTGATAAATATTGTGCTCTCCCTTGGCCAGCATTGATGCTGGTGGTATCCAAGGGCAAATCTTTTGCCTGGGCACCACCACCACCCGGATGCATTGAATGATGGCGCGGAGAATCTGGACCCGAGGAACACGACGACTCATTGTGATGATGAGCACCCACTAAACGGGCTGCAAAAACATAAAAATAAAACAAACACAACATTTATAAAATATTTAATAATTTAAAAATATTTGCAAAAAAATTTTAATACACATTTTAAGAATACATATTCATAATAAAATTAAATAATGATGATAAAATCATTGATGGCATTTTTTTGCGTTTTGCACACTACCAATTTAATAAGAAAAATATTATTTATCTGTTGTCGTATTTACGTATGTATGTATGTATTTAGTACATCTGTATGTACGTTTGTAGCTGATGTTTGTTGACTCTCGTTGTTTGTATCACGAAAGAATTTGTTTGGAATGTGTTCAGGCATGCCACTGCTACATACTTCTGCAGCAGTCAACTAAACATACAATACGTTTAGTTGTATTTATTCGCAGCAGTAAATGTCGTTCGTTCATTTGTTGCCGAACTATCTAAAAAATTTGCAAATTAATTAGTGACGCGCGCGTTCGTGCGAAGGAGTTTAATAAGTAGCAGTAGGTGCCGCTTTCGCACAGTGGGGATTATTTCTAAACGAATAACCCCACATAGCAGTGTAGTGTAGTCAAGTTAAAGTTAGGAATTTCAAATAAAAAAAAAGAAAGAAACAGATATTGTCTACATACATATGAAGATCAAAACAATGCATTCTTATTGTTTTAAATTAAATCAGAAAGATCGTACTTTTGATGAAATCTGTAGCTCATAAATACAATATCTGACAATTTGCCATGTCGAATAGCTTTCGATTTTTCCAAAAAAAAATTAACACAGATTTGCTTAAAATATTAGGTATCTATCAGATCTGTACAAAACTGCAATCAATTGGCAGTTAAAACAAAATTATTTCGAACAAACTGACTTCATTCTTTGATTTTAAAATAAAATCTTGTCAAATCAATAAAATTTTTTTTGAAATCATGCAATTTGAATCAATTCTTCGAAATAAAAACTACAGTGAAACGAAATAATCTTGGAATCTAGCAGTTTTAAACAAAAATTAAAAGTGTTGGCAACTCAAAATTATCAGAATCAGCTTTATTTCTAGAAGAAGGACGAAGATTTTGAATTAGTTTTAATTGCAATTACTGGTTTTGATTGTAATACGCCAATACCCCGGTTTGCGTCGCTTCGGTTTGAGTCGTTTTCGATGTTGCGTCTTTTAAAAATTTCTGTGATTTCAAAGTTGCGTCGTTTTTGTTTCACTTTGCGTCGCATGTCTTCGAAGTTGCGTCGTTCAAGGGGATTTCCCATTGAAGTCTAATGCAAATATGTATGAGAAGGTTGTCTGCTGATTGCAACTGGTTTCAAATTACATTTGCTGAAGCAAAGCTTAAGTTGAATTTTTTGCAGCAACGAGTCAAAAAAAAAGCAAATAAGCTTAGAACAAAAACTGGAAATTTTTACGCGTTCTAAACCAGGGGAAAATGCTGTTGATATTGAAGAAACCTTGAACTAACCCCTTCTACAATAAAATCCATTTGCTGTTCCAGTGACGCTGATAAAATTAAGAAATTTGTTGAAACAAGAACATCGTTACAAGATAAACAGGTTACAAAAATGGAGCCACTTCTTACTATTTGGATTGAAGATCACAATCAGCGATGAATGCCCTTAAAACAAAAGGTTATTTAAAAGAAAGCTTTAACTTTATTTGAAGATCTAAAATAAAATATCCGTTATAAAGTCTATCAAATCAAAATTTTTTTTTCAGCTAAAATTATGAATCTCGGAACCAATTAAATGAAAATTAGTACAAATGTATGGAAAATCGTGCTTCGGTTTGCATCGAGATTTAGCGATCCCAATTTGCGACGCAAACCGGGGTTTTGGTGTACTTTTATTAATTTATGAATTGGTTTACTATCGTATTAATCCCAAATTGAAATCATACAATAATTTTTTTGATTTTGAATGCAATCAAAGCATTAGGAATCATTAACGAGATACCATGTGATTTCAATTGAATCTATTGCAATGTTTTACAGCTCTGTTATCTATAAACAGTTTGAAAGGTTAAAAAATTGCGTATTATGTCATGAGTAGACTTTTACATAAGTTTAATTAAAAACAAAACTAAAAGCGAAATTATTCCCAAGTTGAAAAATCCCTTTTAAACGTTTTATATCGACCATTCAGAAAGTACTAAAACCTTAAGAGACTAATTGAAGTTTAAGTGCATCGGGAGGTAAGCCAGTCTACCAGTGCAAGGGTTGCGGGTTCGATTCCGACTAGAGATCTCACTACTGAAGGTCTAAGCTACTATTACACGGTTAATAAAGTTAGAGTATAATTTGTAATTGTATTTGTAACTCTTAATGTCTGTTTTTTTCGATGACGAGCGAAAACTCGTTTGTTTAACTTCATTTAAATCAAAAAACTAATTTTTAAATTTTTTGTTAAACGATGTAATTATACCCTTCACCTCAGGTGGGAAAGGGTTTATATAAGTTTGTCATTCCGTTTGTAATTTCTACAATATTGATCTAAGACCCTAAAAGGAATATATATTCTGGGTCCTTATGAGGAGAGAGCTTGATTTAACCATGTCCGTCTGTCCGTTGAAATGGAGTTTCCGAAGACCCCATAATGATGGGGGCCAAGTTATTATACATTTATGTCACATATGTTTGCTATTGAAATTCAGAAAGATCGGTCCACAAATGGCTGAGATATGAGCAAAAAACCACGACTACCTTTAATTCTTTCCAAAAATCCCTTGTTGTTGTGGTATTACTTTTTTTTACTTTTTTCTGTATATCTTGAGAACGGCAAGAGCCAAAGCTTTCAAATTTGGTACACACATTTAGGTTATCAAATGCACAATCCCACAAAATGTGGGCGGGATCGGAGAAGTGGGTGTGGTATCTCCCGTACAAAAAATATCAAAAATTTTATAAAAACCTGATTTGTTGGACTGTTATATGACCTATGGATATCCCTTGCATATCAAAAGATCGGAAATCTTTAGTTAAAAGAATTTTGTGAACAGTAAACGTGCCATATTTTATTTTAATGATATTCAATTAACGTTCCTTCATGGTTCAGTTGTCTAGGGGATGTGTTAAGTTAGAAACTGACAGTTCCCTGGTTCGAATCTTGGTTTTTTAAAAAGAAAATTTTTTTTTAATATTTTTGTTTTATGTTCTAAAAACGATTTAAAAAAAATATTTACCAGTTTTCGCTTTTTAAATTTTATTTATAATGAAGTAAATATGTATGTTTATGTAAAAACTATTTAGTTGTTGTCTAGTTGCTCTGTATTCTGCTCGCACAATGGTGAAGATTCGGCACAGCCGAATATAGCACTCTTACTTGTTTTTCGTTCAAGCCGTTAATAAATAAATTAAAAAAATTTTTTTAAACGAAAGTAAAATTGAGATGACAAACAGTTTCCAATAACATATAAAAATAGCTAAATTGACATTACCGTTTTTCAGTCGTGGTATTTAACTCACTACATTTTTTCCTACATTTTTTCTCATTCAATTTAAGAGCGTGTTTGAATGTTCATCTGTTCCTTACTTTGCTTGCCAGTCAGGAACATTTACATACAAATGTAAATACTCGTTTGTTTATATATTTTTCGTCACTTTTTTGTTGCGGTTAAATCGTTAAAGTAAAACGAAAATAAAAAAAAATCTTCATTTATAGCTACATACTTGTTGTCAGAAATGCTAAACATTTAGATGGACTTCGACACCATATTAAACAAAGCGACATTCCAAGCATTTTAAACAAGTACTGCTGCTACTGCTTAGCATCCACAACAGCTTTACACTCAGCCCGCATAGTCAGTTTCCGTCCATTTTTGTAAGTGTGTCTAAGCCCATCATCGCCATAATCATCATTGTCCAACGCATGTTTTATTTGGTTGGGGACTGAGTGTGTTTAATTTGACTGACTGTGTGGTGATTGAGTGGAACACAGATTTGGAAAAAATGAAAAATTAAATATTTTTCGAAACGCGAAAAATAGATTTATGTTAAGTTTTATTTTGTGGCTTGCGAGAAATAACAATTAAAATGTTAATGAGTTTGAAAAATCAAATTGAAGGCAGCGATGGTAAAATTAATAACAATTGTACTTTTTATTGTAGTTTTCGATCAAAAGTAAAACTTTTACTATAAATGTATGTATGTATGCATGGGTTTATAATCTAATGGATTACTTCTTCCTTTGAGTCTCGTTGCAAATTTGCTTAAGGGGAAAATACATTCTACGGCAATTTTAGATATACACATCCCATGCAGAGCTCTAAAATATTAGCCTAATTTTTGATATTTCATAGTTAGTATTACATAATTAGTCTTCTCCACAGGGGAACGCCATGTTTAACTCTGAGCAGTGCCTGTTTGACAATATTGTAGAACTTTTCATTCTTCAGAAATAACCTACCCCGTGTGCCATAAAAGATAAATGTTCGTTAATAGTGCTTTGCGGAAGCGATAAACTTTGCGATTACTTTAGATATTTCAGAAAACGAGACAAAGACTAACATACTTGACAATTCACCTAGTGAACTGAAGTTACGTTATAACAAAGAAGTAACTTCATTGCAGTGTTTTTCAATCGGAAATTCTGACTTATCAGGATTAAGATGCTTTGCGCGAAAGTCTACGATTTTTAACAAAGTTTACACAACTAATGGGAAAGTGATGCGTTCTCAAGTCACGTACTTTTTCACATAGCCAATCCTTTCCAAAAGTCAACCTCACCCACTGTCCTTTACGGGCTTGGTGTCCCCTGTCGCGCTAACGAGGCTCTGACGACCGACTATGGGCGGTATAACCTTAATACTTGTACGGCTAATCCCGGCACTTACTTTGCACGCCTGGTGGCGATGTTGGCAGCCCCAACACCAGGATCGGACGCTATAGCCTAATAAGCTGTACATCTTAAATAACTCTTATTACCGAAACCAGCGGCCCTATGCTCCCCAGAGGAGTAAAAGGAACACATATATATATATATATATATATATATATATATATATATACAATTTATTAATCCATGATAGGAACTAAAAGGGCCAATGTCATAATAAGTTCACAGCAGTGTTTTACATACGGAATTGCCGAAAAAATCCAGAAATCCAGCATATTTTTTGGAAAAATAAACACGGGAATTCCCGGGATTTTCGTGTTTCAATATGGCACCGTTACTGCTGATGTGAAGTCTCGACATCACATTTTCAATACAATTTGACATACAAAATAGAATCTACATATTTTATTTTGACAACGTTTGTTCTTGTGCTCTCATATATAGATATATAGACACTCTCTCAGTAGCGCTAATTAATATACTTTCGTAAAATTTGCTACGTTTTGTAAAATAAATAACAACATTAGGCTATGCCGAATCTTATATACACCTCACCATGGTGCCATAGGAGCAGAGTTATAAAAATTAAAACCCGGTGCGTTTTGCTAGAGTTTAGAGCGGGTTTTTTACTTAGAGTTTAAACCAGGATCAATAGTAAGATTTGTTAATCTTATAATAAAATTAATCTAGCCTTAATCCTCTTTGGCGTTTTTGAGTGAAAGATTAAAGCTTTTAGCATTGCCATATGAATTGACAATACTTTTATGTATAAGTATGGCAGTTTAAAACAAATGCCAAAAATTGTCATCAAATTACTGTCATCAAATTACTGAAAAGAAGAAGAAAAGGCAAGAATTTTGTATTGTGTTATATAATATTATATATTTATAAATAAATTAAATCGAAAAAGAAGCAAAATAATCAAGCGATATTTTATCTTACGAGGTGGAACGAATTTCAAAGATTAGTTCTAACTTAATCGCTGATCTTTATGTCAAAAACTGGCTCTTAGTGTAACTGATCTTTTTTCTATTTGTATAAGAGTCACCTTATTCAATAGCATCCACTTTTTTAAGGATTTCGTGCATTGACAACCCAGCTTTATGTATGAAATTTGCACAATTTTTCACCTACCGATCTCCAGTTATATACAAATTTATTTTGTGCCATGCCCACTTCCCAATCATGCCCTTTTTTATAAAGAGTGGAAATTAAAAATGAACCCCGCTTTTTTGGGAAATGAAAGAAAAATTCTAGCTCATAGTGGCACATTGGCTTGCAAAACTCTTCTAAAGCTGTTCTGAGTTCAATCAGACTTTGGCTGCTTCAGCAAAATAAAAGAGAGTAGGAAAAAAACCTTTTTAAAAGTAGTGTTACTATTTACCAACACAAGTTTAAAGTCTTTGTAGGTACATTTTTTACACAAATTTTGTCTTTTTCTTTGATGGAAAGATTCTATTTCACTTGTATTATCTCTTGCACTAGAAAACTTGCTGCGTGTAAAATAGGTATTCTTTTTTCCTGTTCTTGTTTTCTGATATGTATTACTTTTATGGTCTTCTATTCTTAAAGTATAAAATTATTCAAATATTTGAAATTAGCCGATAGTTTACCTACCTTCAGCATCATTACGTGGTACAGAACCCAGATCTTCTTCTTTGGTATGTGTTCTACTATGTAGAGTATTGCCAATACTACTTCCCATCAGACTTGCGCCCGCACTGCCATGTATTGCTCCCGTTACATTTGAACCGACAACAACGCCAGCGCCGCCGCCACCAACACCACCACCGCCACTACTGCCGCTACTGCCCGCACTCAAAGGTAAATTTGCACTTAAACTAGAGGAAGATGAGGCCTGATTTGCTGTTTGTGCTGCGGCTGCCACAACAGCCGCCGCTGTATTGTGTGCTGCTGCTACCGCAGCAGCCGCCGCGTTTGCACTCACCGATGGCGGTAAAATAGGACTGCAGGGTGAATGTGAACTGCCCGATGCACTGGACGATGCCAATTGCACACCAGATGATGAATACAAATCCTGATTAAACTGCAAATTAAATAAATATTTATGTGTTAATAATGACTCGCATTCGAATCAATTACATACATACATACATACATCAATACATACTTATGTACATTTTAAGTTTATATTCATTTCTGATTTTTGTATTTTGTTTAATTTAAGGAAATATTTATTTGAATGGTTCATTAGCACTTTTCTTGCCTTTAAAATAAAATTGCTTTTTAAAGTTAATTGCATGTGACATTTAAGCTAATTTATGAAAATGGAAAATATCTACAGAAATAAAAATTAAAAGAAAAAATGCCACATTTATAATTTATGGCCCTAAAAAGAGACAACAGAAAAAAAACAACGAACTCACACACAACACCCGCGCTCTTTCAATCGATCTTTTATTTTACTCTTATTTACATTCGATACGTATGATGAGGTTTGGAAAGAGTGTGTTAAAAGGGTCGGTATCTGTTTGTAGGGGTTGAGGTCATGTTTACATTTCATACATACAAACAAAATTATATTTTATGGTTGTCAATGTTAAAGGCTTCTGAATGCGTTTGTGTGCCATAGATAACCAACCACCTCTAATAATATTTTATTTTATTATTATGAATATTGTAGCGCAGGCATGACGACTGCTACTGCTGCACAGTAGAGAATTTTTTAAAAAAAGATGAAAAAATAATCGGATTTAAAATTATTTTAATAAAATATTATTTTGCAGAGGCGAGCAGTGTTGCCAATTTAGCCATTTTTCACCCTGTTTAGCCATTAAAAATTGAGTTTAGGCATTTTTTCCGTAAATTTAGCCACTTTTGGTCACAAAGTCACGAGTTTGAATTTAGTATATTTCCTTGTGCAATTATGTTTGGCGGGTTCATACTTATTTCACGATTTCCCAATGAAACTCCATCGATATATCAAAATATCGATATTTAAAAAAAAATAATCGATATGTATCGCCGATATTTAAAATACCGATATATCGATATTGAAATACGACTATCGAATTCGATATTTTTTTAAGTCAGTCTTCATTAAAAACTCAAAATTTTAGCCGTTTTTCAAACAATATGTTTTTTAGGAATTGGCATCACTGCATGCATCATATGTTTTTAAACTACATAATATGAAGATCTAAAATCATTCCCATTTTAAGAAGAAGAATTAAGAAAAAAGCGGGGTTTTCACATTGCAGATTTCTAATTAAAACAGTAAAGTCAAACGAACTTGAAAAGATTTATTTTATGCGGTTTTGGAATAGTTTCAGAAAAATACGTTCGATATATTGATATTTTTGAAATATTAAGTATCGATACTCTTAAAAAATATCGATTCGATATATATCGATATATTTTTTCAATTTGGCAATCCCTACTCCAAGATCTTCAAAAAACAGCTTTAAATTTTTTCAGGAAATGTATTTCTCTGTAGTTGCTATTACATAATTAGATCGAAAGATTTTTATAAAAAACAATTAGAAATATATCAGGGTGTTTAAAAAAGCAGCAAATCAACAATATTTTTCGATCGAAATCTTTATTTTAAATTTATTCCTTATTTTTTTGACATTCCTGATTCTGCTTAAGAAGGCGGTACTTAGGCTACCTATTTGCCTATTAACGGGGCAATGTGGTTTTAAATACCACCAGATTATAATTGGTAATGTAAGTACTAAGATATGCAGATTTTGTGAGGTTGAGGACGAAACGTCAGAATATCTGCTATGCTGCTGTCCCGTCCTTGAACCTACCGCTACTGACTTAAATGGCCTACCGCTACTGACTTAAATGGTGACTACCTCGAACTCAAGAAATCAAAAAGACTTCGAGAGCTTCCAGGTATGCGGCCACCTAATTTGATTTGTTCTAGCACCAAAAGATGAAATATCCTTGAGATAATCCCTACACCCCCGGCCGAATGGTTTTGTTACAATAGCACCCATACCTTATGAGAAAGGAGGACCAAAATTGTCTGAGATATTATTTTACATAAAAAGTTTTCCGTTTATTATATAAGCTAAATCAGACCATTTGAAGTAGCGAACAATTGGCTTTTCAATATTTTGGTAAACGGATTATAAGATTCGGCAAAGCCAAATGAATCACTCTTACTTGTTTTTGTTTATGTATATCCTCAGATTTTTTATAAGACACTGTTGATGATCAAATAAAAATATATATTCACAAAAAGAAAAATACTCGGGATAAATCAAGTGTTTTATGATTACTTTAAGTACGAGTCGTACTCAAAAATTCAAGTACGAATAACATTAAAACGTACTCAAAAAAATCCTAAGGCCCGTTTTCACAACTTACCGATAGCTTAAAGTAGACTTTAACCGGCCTTATAAAAAGAGTTTCATTATTAAAACTTTACTTTAACCTAAAGTGAGCGATAAAGTTAATTAAGGTTCATCCTACCTGGTAGGTAAAAGTAAAGTTATACGGCAGATAAAATCATGCCTTTAGCTATCGATATTCACAACTAACCGGGCCTAAATGTGATAATTTTTAAAATCAATCCCGGAATTTCTTGAAATAAATATAAAATTCTCAAATCAAGTAAAAAAAGATTATACTTTTCGTTGTTTTAACCCTCCGGCTTACGCATGTTTTGATTTTCTATACACATTGAAAAACATCTGGCCAGACTTAGGTGGTTAGCCCTCTAATGCCACATTTTTTTGTTTGCCTTAAAAAAATCAAATTAAGCTAATTTTAGGGTGAGAAACATGAATCTGACTTCAGTTTTTTCCTTTGAGTACTCGTTGACCTGTAAGGGGTCAAATTGCAAATTGTGGCGGAGTTGGGCATTATCGTAATAATTTAAGATACGTTTTTGGTATACATCCCAGTGTTTTCTGTGTAATTCCCCAGTCCGCCTCCAGACGGGGTCAGCAGAAACATCCATACTCAATAGCGATTTTTTTTTTTATAATAAAAACTTAATATTTATTTCAATTGAACGTTAAGATAAGCACCAGTGATTTTTTTCGGCCCGATTTAAAGCTTAGAAGTATTATTTTTTCTATTCACAATATTAATGCACATTCCGGCATTTTCTATGTTAATGCCCTAGCCCAAAGGAAACTAGAGAGAAAATAAAATTGTATCAACCGTCAAGTTTTCTCACTGGAATAATGTTGCACCCTGTAATTTGTATTATCCGCCAAAGAAATATGCTAAGCCACATTTTTAAATATGTTTTGTATTCTGAAAATCGCTTTCCAAATATGTTCTTTTCAATAAAATACACAAATAAATAACAAAGTGAGACGTTTTTTTTCGTTTCCTACACAATTTTAGAAATGTCGCTTAATACATTTTTATGGGATATTAACTTTCTTCACAAAGAATAAAAAATTACCGTTGCCGTTCAAATTCAAGATGACAATGTACTTTTTGCCAAACTCGTAAGAGTGTTGCCACTGAATGAAAATGTATTGATAAAATAGACGTTGATTGTCAAAATTAAAATTTTATGACGGTTTTTTGCTTCCCCGCCTAGAGGCGGACTTAAGCATTAGGGGGTTAAATATGTACATAAGATTTGTAAAGTAAAAACCATATCGGGTATGATGTTGGTGTTTTATCATTCTGTAAGGTGTAATACGAGTAAGTAAATCAATTATAATAATTTTTTCTTTCTAATTCGGGATAAAATCAGCTTTATAATACTTGAATCAAACGCATTTTGAGATTGATTCAAACTAGTTTTACTAAAATCAATCTCATTATCGGATTATTTTAAGTCCGAATTCGAATTAAAACAATTTTATAATTCTTGAATCAAGCGCATTTTGAAATTGCTTCAATCTTGGTTTTACTTAAATCAGTCTCATTTTCGGATTATTTCAAGTACGAAATCGGAATTGAATATTGATAGTTTAAGTATTTTGCGATTAAAAATCCGTACTTGAATCGATCTATCTGTACTTAACTCAAAAAAAATCCGTACACACCGTACTATTAATACCGCTTCGGATAGATTTGAGTAGGGATGGATTGATTTTTCTTTTGAGTGTATTCATATAAGAAATGAGTTGTTTCGTTTTTAATAAAAACCCAAATCACCGCACGCTCCTGCGTGGGGCATTTAAATTCAACTTTACTTCCAATCTACTATATGGCTAAGAATTTTTGTTTAAAGTAAATCGTTCGCTTGATGCCTTAATATTTTTACCTCTTTTTTAAATCTACACCACTGTGCATTATCTTTAAATGTTTTAACAATTTATGTGCAGTAAATGTTTAAATTTTAATTTGACATTTGCCGTCGTCAGACTATTAAGTTTGTATTTATAAATAGTTTTGTATTTTTGTTACACGTTTCCTCCAAAAATACCATCTTGCAATTCGAGCATATCACCGAAAGCATCATTTGATTTCTTTTCTTGTTCCTAAATTTAACACCTTCCACACATAAATACGAATCGTTTCCCCAAATGGGGAACAATAACAATAATAATAATAACAATAATGGGTTAACCTAAAGTGTTATGGCCCTTTATTCTAAATATTATTTCCACTCAACACTCTTCCCTAGATACGTATGTAATTATTGCTGTTGGTGACAAGAAACAATTGATTTATGTGCCAGAGCATTTTCCATTTACAATTGATATATTTAAGGGCCAGTTGTTTGATATGAGTGAAATGTTTGCTTCTGGGAATTTTCATATTCCTAAATGATTATGATATTGCATTTTCTTATGGCTGGTTGTAAATTGTATAATTTAAACTTCATTTTAATGTTATTTTAACAATTTGAAAATCTTTCTTATCACGTGCTAAACACCACATAATTAGGCCCTTAAGTTGTTTTTAATGATCGTCTTCGTCATCTTAAATTTTGTAAACTCATCGAGAAGATGAAGCTGTTTTAAGATGTTTGAACACTTTTGTTTTATCTTTTCCCAACTGTTTACATGTTTTAATTAGAGATACGAGTGCGTCTTAATAAATTAAATAAAAAGATTTTGCACCCGCTATTTTAAAAGTTAAGATGTAAAATCAATTTTGTTAATAGAAATGAAGTATTTTGCGGAAATGTTAAAAATGAAAAAAATAACAATAATTCGACAATTTTTCTAAATTTTTTTTCAAGAAGATTTTCGGCGATATTTTTATTTAATTGACCAATTACACTGTGCTCGAAATTAACACTTTTTTTAGACAAGCCGGGCTGAATCCAATGGTGCCCACCGTTTTTTTTAGGTGAGCTCTTGTTTTCGAGACATACCGTTAGTTTGAAAATGGAGGAGTAAAACTTTTTTTTAATATGAGCAGTAGTTTTAGAAATATAATTAAAAAAAAAAAAAAATATTTTTTATTAGTATTGTGGTTATTTTATTGAACTATTTATGGGGTTTAATCCAAATTTTTTAATATTTTTAATTAGGCTTAAGTTCATTAAATTTAATTTTCATTAAATTATTTTTATGAAGAAAGGAATTTTACAACATGAAAATCAATTAAAATTTACTGATAATTTTTCATTCTTGACTCAATCTGGGCTCGAACCCAGGTGTTTACGGACAGGTTACCCTGACATGTTTCGATTGCAACCACTCAATCTCCTCAGAGGGCTTGCCGTTTAACACTCGCAGCCATCGACGACTGCTGACGTCATTAGTCAAACATCAATCCTTAAACCAAATTGTATTCAACCTTTGGTAGATCGAAATTTGCTTTGAATGATTATCTATTTTAATTTATTTTAACATGTTATTCCTTTACTTCTGTTTTTTCGTACTTTTGTCAAGAATTCTTCTTGAAGTTCAAAGTACACATTTTTTGTTTTTTCATTTTTTTGTCTTTCTTTTTCCTGTTGACCTTTTCAGCACAACTGAATCGAAACATGTCAGGGTAACCTGTCCGTAAACACCTGGGTTCGAGCCCAGATTGAGTCAAGAATGAAAAATTATCAGTAAATTTTAATTGATTTTCATGTTGTAAAATTCCTTTCTTCATAAAAATAATTTAATGAAAATTAAATTTAATGAACTTAAGCCTAATTAAAAATATTAAAAAATTTGGATTAAACCCCATAAATAGTTCAATAAAATAACCACAATACTAATAATTGTTAAAGCTAAGGCACGAGCTCTATGTTTGCATTTGTCCTTCAAGTTGTGCTGAAAAGGTCAACAGGAAAAAGAAAGACATAAAAATGAAAAAACAAAAAATGTGTACTTTGAACTTCAAGAAGAATTCTTGACAAAAGTACGAAAAAACAGAAGTAAAGGAATAACATGTTAAAATAAATTAAAATAGATAATCATTCAAAGCAAATTTCGATCTACCAAAGGTTGAATACAATTTGGTTTAAGGATTGATGTTTGACTAATGACGTCAGCAGTCGTCGATGGCTGCGAGTGTTAAACGGCAAGCCCTCTGAGGAGATTGAGTGGTTGCAATCGAAACATGTCAGGGTAACCTGTCCGTAAACACCTGGGTTCGAGCCCAGATTGAGTCAAGAATGAAAAATTATCAGTAAATTTTAATTGATTTTCATGTTGTAAAATTCCTTTCTTCATAAAAATAATTTAATGAAAATTAAATTTAATGAACTTAAGCCTAATTAAAAATATTAAAAAATTTGGATTAAAAAATAATTTTTTTATCAAAATATCGAAATTTTATTGAACATTTTGTATGGGAGCCCCCTTAAGGAATGGAGATAGCGCTTGGGTATGTAGGTGGGGTTGGTCATACATTTTATCTATCTAGGGGCATCCTAGGAGCTGCAGCAGCCAAATTAAAGAACTTCAACCAAACATACATATATGGCGGTTTTATAAAATTCTTAAATTTGGCTGATGCAGCGCCTAGGATGCCCCTAGATAGGTAAAATGTATTACCAACCCTACTTTATTTTGTATCTCAATCATTTTAACAATATTTCTAACATACCTACGCGCTATCTCCATTCCTTAAGGGGGCTCCCATACAAAATGTTCAATGCAGACTAGAGATATATTGAAGAAAAAGTCCCATTAATGCCCAGGAGTTGTCCCTAGTGGGATAAAATATATGACCGACCTTAATTAGTTTTTTGTCCTTAACATATTCTCGATACATACTTGCCCCTTATCCCCACTTTTAAGGGGGCTCCCATACAAATATTGCGTTTTATGAAATTCTTAAATTAATTAAAACTTTTGAGAATAAAATAAAAAATTGCTAATAGATTTTAATCATAAATGGCTTGTTTTGTTAGTACAAAGCTTCGTTTTTTATATGTCTAAGAATTAGAAGCCTAGACATTTTGATAAAAAAAATTATTTTTTTTTTCAATAAAAAAAAAATTATATTTCTAAAAAAAAGTTTTTTTAAGTTTTAAAGGAAATTTTATTGCGGAGTTTCGGTTTTTTAGTATTTTCAATAAACTTAACCGTTTTTGAGTTACGCGAATATATGTTGTGCAACCTCCTTCGTTTTCAAAATAACTGTATATCTCGAAAACAAGAGCTAACCTAAAAAAACGGTGGGCGCCATTGGATTCAGCGTACCCAAATTATGCTAAAGCGCCAAGTTCCCGGCTTGTCTAATTTTGCAACAAGCACAGTGTTATCTTTCCGAATCATTAAATTTGAGTTAAAATGGCATCAATTTGTTATTGCAAATTGTTGCATATTTTGGTTAAAATTCATATTTTTGCATATTTAGGTTTTAAATGCATATGTTTGCATATTTTGACATTTTTGAAGATTTTTTTTTTTTTTTTTTTTTGATTTCCATATTATACAAAAGTTCTTAAAACAATTTTAAAATACACAAAAAAGATTTTTTAAAAATAAATATAGGTACATAAATTCTTTTGGTGCTTTGCTTTCAATACAAGATTTTTAAGATTTCGACAAAAGATACTTCTATTTTAAGCCGCAGCTTCTTACATAGATAAAGATTCCAATGGGTTAAAAATATTTTATCCAAAACTGTTACAAGCTACTTGCTTGGCACTTCGGGTATACCGCATTGCAGAGAGTTCCGAAACCAATTCGATAATATTGAAATTTTTAATTCCCCTTCCATCCTTCCATTTTCAAAGAAATTCGAGTAATTAAAAAATGTTAGAAGAGCTTGTTGATGCCGATGATAGTGCAGTTAAAAAAGGAAAATAAATATTTAATTTAAATAACATCAGAAGTCAATTAGCATTTGTATTTTCCAATTACGGATACATTGGCGAAACAATAACTAATTAGGAGGGATTTAGTTCATTAATACTCAAGTGAAATAAATTGATATTGCAAAAAGTAAAATTAAAAATGTGTAAGAAATAATAAAAAAAATGCAAAAATAAATTTTTTCAAAATGCATTGGCGTTCTTCAAATACAAGACAAAGTTTTACTGTAAATAAACAAGTACTTATTTATTTAAACAATCAAAAATTTTTTTTTAAATATTTAAGATTTTTAACGATATTTGAATAACAAAATAGTGAATTTTTTATATTTTTGTTTTTAGTAAAATTAAAAAACGATTTTTTATGGACATTTTTTAAGTTTTTAATCAATATTTTTTATTTTTTTAAAGCATATTTTGGATTTTTAGTGCATATTTTAAGCGCATGTTTTCGAGTTTTTAGTGCATGAAAATCTCATCCCTAATTATCACAATTGACAACATACAAGGTGGCGGAAAAGTCATCCCACAATCGGAATATGCTATAATTTTTGTAAATGGCGGCAAATAATTGTCAGTTCTACTTTGACATTTGTGAAGTAAACAGACACAAAAACAAGCCAAAAAATTTGAAGCGCTAAACTTCTTAAGAGTGCCGAATAATTGTTTCGATTTTTTTGCGTAGTCCCGTCGAAGAGGCAGACTACTTTTCATCGAATATCATAATGAGAGGCGAGGCCCATTTCCATTTCTGTGGGTTCGTGAATAATTAGAATTATCGCTTAAGGGACACCGAAAATCCGCGTTTAACACACGAATAGCCAATACAACCGCTCAAAGTTACTGTATAGTGTGGTGTTTATGCTGCAGGCGTTATCGGGAGTTATTTTATTCAAAACGCCGCGGTCCTTTCGACTACTACTACAGAGCCATTCTCAACGACTTAATCCTACCTCGACAGGACAATTGGGACTTGAAAGCATGTTGGCGCATACTACACGACCTACAATCGAAATTCTGAGGTTTGCTTTATCTCTTGTTTTGATGATTTGTGCAGGCCAGCAAGATCTGCCATTTAATTTTTCTAGACTTTTTTGTGGGATTTATGACAGGCACGAGTGTAACAAGCCTCAGACTCTTAAAGTCCTCAACAAGAAACTTTGCCCCTGAGAATGCAACTTCAGCGTCGATGCGGCGCCAGTTAACGTTATCCTAATATTTTACACAACGTGCATCTACGATACATAGAGCAATTCTAGGGTTGGGGATGGTTAAAATTCGCAAGTTCATTTTTTTGCAGCACTCTAGTCTACATACATACATTTACTTCAAATAGGCCATACAAAAATTTAAAGATGGATGAAGTTATCATCCTTATTTTGTCTGGAATTACGACGAATGAGCCAGTAAACAACTATTTGTAAAAACAGTGAGTGTAAAGGGCCGAATACACTTGTCATACAGGCGAATTCACTCCTGTACGTGTGCTGGGCATAATATTCGCCGTCATATCTAAATTTTTTAAATCGTCGCACAGTAGCGCCCGTAGAGCAAACGAGGTTGCAAAAATCAAAATTTTCATGAGCATGACGAAGTTTTGAATAAACTCATGTTATAGGAAACTTTTCAACGATTTCAAATCTGCCACTCTTAATAATATCACATTTTTAGTTTAGAAGATATAGCCGTTCAAAGTTGACCGACTTTCGGTTTTCAAAAAAACACACAATTTTTAGTAAATTTGTTGCGATTTCAGGTGTAATATCACGAAAAATAGGTAACGAATCGCCTTATTTTTTGTTTGTATTGATTGATGCATTTATTAAATGTGTAATGATAAAAAAAAAATGAACTGTTTGCTTTGTGTTTCTCCTGGTAAATCACTATTTAAAAACTATCCGTTTTTTCACTATTTTTCAACTTTGACGGAAAATAACAAAAATCTATATTTTTCTATATTTGCCATATTTGCAAAATCTGTTCTTTGATTATTTCTTTACATAATTCAAAAATTTTATCTGCCCGTACGTGCCCGTTTGGCTTCTAGAGGTAAAAAAGGTTAAAAAGACATGGTTGCAGAAATTGTATGACAGTAGTTTGATCTAAAATCTAAAAAAACTACTCATTGAAATTAGCAGGTACGTACCTCACTTAAACAATACTTTGGCGTACAAATGGTCAAGAACAATATTGACTACAGGTAGGCACAAATCTTATTTGGACACGTGCATAATATCAAAATTGCATTATTCAGCCTAATTCCATTTGTATGCAGGGAACAGGTAAATTTTTCGGCATGGTAGCATAAGCCTATATATTGCAAATGGTCAAGAACAATATTGACTACAGGTAGGCACAAATCTTATTTGGACACGTGCATAATATAAAAATGCATTATTCAGCCTAAATCCATATGTATGTAGGGAACAGGTACATTTTTCGGCATGGTAGCATAAGCCTATATATTGCAAAATAAGCATAATGCCTGGATTAGTCTACGACTGAAAGTTGGCGCAACAATTACTGAAACCATTAAACAATTTAAGTACTGAAAACATGGCGTTGAACAATTTTAAATTATTTGAACTGTTTAGAAAGTCAACCACACCAAATTTTTTCACGGAAGCTGCTTTAGAAGAACTTGATAGCTTATACGGAAATATTGAGAGAAGCGAAATTATAAAAAATAATTTTTATCTGATATATGCAAATATTAAGGCAAAATGGGTGAAATCTAATCGAACCATTCAGAACTTCAACTCCAAATACGAGGACTGGCTTAATGAAGATACCATCCTGGATATATTGGCAGTAGATAAACCCACCACATCAACCAGAGGAGCAAAAGGAAGGCCAAAAAAAAGTATTGAGGAGTGTTCAATTTTCACAAGAAAGAGGAAACTTGCCGATGCCACCAATGACTTGACCACGAAGCAATTATCGGAAGCGCTGTCTATTAAATTTACAAAGGATAGTGAAAGAGTTAGGTCGCACATAACCAAATCTGTTGCTGATGCAAGCCCACTGCGACTAAAAAGGATTAAGGAAAGCATTCCCACGCCCACAAACGCACACATTAAAAAGTATGGTTCCGAAGAAGCCTTGGCCTTGTTTATGGACTTAGAACTTTCCAAAGAGAAATATGAGAAACTACGGGCATCTTTAACGCGACACGGCGCTGACGTTTTACCCGGATACAAGCATATTACGCAAGCCAAAATAAATTCACGACCACTGCATACGGAATTTACGGAAGTCTCTGCGAAAGCCAATCTGCAGGATCTCATGGGCCATACAGCAAAACGGTTGTTGGAGAGTCTTCCTGAAAATGAGGTGAAAATTCTTCCTGAGAAGTTGACATTGATCAGCAAATGGGGCTGCGATGGATCATCCGGACAAAGCGTTTATAAGCAAAGGATATCTTCCGATGACGCTACAATATCGGACGGAAATATGTTTATGGCATCTGTTGTTCCTTTGCGGCTTAAATCGGATGTTTCCCTTCACTGGAAAAATCCACGTCCGTCATCAGTGCATTATTGCCGACCAATAATGTTTCAGTTTGCAAGGGAATCGGCAGAACTCATAAGGACCACGGTGAAGGACATTGAAGAACAAATAAGCAAGATTAAGCCTACAAAGCTGCAAATTGGAGAAGGAAAATATATTGAATGCAATTACGAGTTCCATCTGACCATGGTTGACGGAAAAGTCGTAAACGAACTGACAGGAACAACCTCAACAATGTCATGCCCGATTTGCAAAAAGAGTCAGAAGAACTTTGGTAATTTAAACGATTCTACAAATGAGGAGAATTACGAATATGGAATGTCACCATTGCACGCAAGGATAAGGTGTATGGAATTCTTGCTAAAACTGGCGTATACCCTACCACAAGAGGAGGAAAACTTCGATGAAAATACATCAATAAAGGATATGGAAAAGATCAGAAAGAAGCAAATACAGGATGCTTTTTTTAAACAAGTTGGACTAAAAGTAGACTGTCCCAAGCACGGATACGGTAACTCAAACGATGGAAACACTTCTAGGAGATTTTTTGAAAATGATGAGGCAGTAACTAGAATCACTGGAATTGACAATCAAATCGTGAAAAGATTGGGAACGATCTTGGATGTTTTAAACTGCAAAGAAAATGTCAATTCTACAAAATATGGAGAATATGCGTCGAAAACTGCATCTCTTTTAGCAGAAATGTATCCACAGAAGAAGTTGACCCCGACCGTCCATAAAATATTGGCGCATGGCAAAGATATAATTGAGTACCAGTCTTTGCCAATTGGAGAGCTTTCTGAAGAAGCACAGGAGTCTCTTAACAAATTTTATAAAAAATATAGATTGCAGAACACATTCAAAGCATCAAGGGTAAGGCAAAATGAGGACCTCTTCAACATGTTGGCAGCATCTTCCGATCCACTTATATCTTCCCTGCGGCATGTGAAGTCACGAATAGAGTTAGAAAATAATTATAGTTTAGAAATGGTTAGTCTTTTAGATATACCTTCTCTTACGAACTGTGATGAATATTTTACAGAAAATTGAAAAAATAAATTTAAAAAAAAATAATTTTTTTTTTAATTTGTTGGGTAATAATTTAAAACATAAAAACCTAAAGAAAAAAAATAAAAACAATCTAAAAATGTAAAAATAATTTTTTTTAGTTACCATAAAATTGATTTTTCTACTAATTTTAACTTTGATAACCCATAATTAGGCCCCTACAGAGCGTAGCACCCTTTCCAAACGCTCATTTCATAGGCTGAACAGTTATCTATCATATGCTGTTTAAACTGTTCAATTATCTTATTCGGTTCAAAAGATATGATTTTTGCAACGAAAAAACTCAAATGGCGCCACTGTGCGTCGGTGTCACACAGCCAAACATATTTTCACTAATACTAACACAATGCTTGATGAGCTATTTGGACCTTAAAGTTTTATCTCAGCCGATGCGTTGCGTCGTTTAGTTCCGACCTTTGTTGTATACAATCTGGTTGGAATTAGTGCTGGGAAACTATCGATAGACTATCGATATTACTATTACTTCAGTTCTTTCAGAAAGGTACTTATCAATTTTTCAAAAACTGCCATCTAAAATAACGTGCGTATATACAAACTAGGGATGCTAAACGGGAAATCCCGAATCCCGGGATTTTTCGGGATTGAGAAATCCCGAATACCGGGATTTACTTTTATTAATCCCGGGATATTTAATATATCAACTTTTGTGTACAAAAATTTTCCTTTTTATTGAATTTTTATACTCTATACAAAAAAAAAATTATTAAAATTATATTTCAGTTGTATTTTTTATTTTTATAATTCTTAAGGCTCAGTTAGTCTTTACTTTCTGTTTCTGTTTTGTTCCGTGCCGTTCAGCTACGAAATTGTAATAGTTACTTTTTCCGTAGTAACTTTTCAGCCATTTATGACAAATGTATTAGCTTTGCACCGTCCATTGTGCAATTATTTCAATATAAATATGTATTTATTATTAATTATTTTGCTGTCTTTTTTACAAATTTATGTTATAAAAAAAGTGTTGTTTATTTAAAAAAAAATCACGAAATCTCGGGATTTTCTAAAATCAATACATTCAATAAAGTGATAAAAACAACGGACTGTAAAAAAATAATTAAAGTTTTCCTGCACAAGTACAAACAAACATTCAGTCGATAGTAATATCGACATATCGATAGTGAAATCTGAACTATCGATAAATATCGATAGTATCCCAGCACTAGTTGAAATACGCTTTGCTAGTATCGACGATTTAAAAAATTGATTCAATTGAATCTCTTTGCTTATCTATTGCCAAAAATATAGAAAAAGTCATAGAAAAGGATAAGCCTTAACATTTAAACTTCTAATGAAATTATACCATACGTTCGCAACTTTTGTAGAGATATTAATTTTTTAGTTTCCGAATTTTTTTAACTTTATCATGTATTTTTTGTACTTTATTGTCCCATTGATTCGCTTTTACTTTTAACTATTTAAATACAGTTTTTAAACGATTCAGAAATCTTGTCTTTCCCAAAAAAGATGTGCGATTTTTTTCTTTTTGTTTTTTTTTTAGGTTTTTCAAACCTTTAGATTGTCATCTAGTCCAGCTATAAGTAAGAGGTCCAACACATACTGATTGTAAAACTTTATAAAGCAAAAACAATAAAATTAAAATAAAAAACAAAGATGCGTGATTTATGCCGTGTGATTTTGTTGGTGACTCTTCGAACATTATCGAAATATCAATTCACCTAATAACTTGGCAAACACTTTTGTTCAACTTTTTTCTTAATTTTCTCTTTTTGTTGTCTTAAATGAATAAAATACAAATAATACTTAAACAGTGGATGCGCAAATTCAACACAAAAAAACAAAAAAAAAATCAATACAATCGGATCGATAGGGAATAAAACAAAAATAAACAAAATTCCTTTTGTTGTTTATATTGGTACGAGTATAAAGATATTTGCGACTTTTACTTATTGAAAAGTCCAGAATCAAAAGCAGAACATTATTCCATGTCTGACAATGCAAAGCGACAACAACAATTTTGTTCACAAGAAAAGCATATGAGATGTGCATAAAACGAACGACCTGGTAAAGAGATGAAAATAAAAGTTAAAAATCAATCGAGTTTTGTAAAGAAAACTTAAAGCTTAAAAGAAGTTTCTTCCCGATGAAAATACCAAACAAAATAATTGTTTTTGTTTAGCCGTTTGTTTGAGTGCCTATCTGTCCGCCTGCATAATCGGTTGGGCGACCGACCAGTGGTTGTCGGCATCTGGGCTACTGGACATTTTTCTTCTTTATTAAGTTTTTTTTTTTGCGTTGGAGAGTTTAGGTTGGTCATTTGCTCAGCAAAACAATTTGACTTTGTGCTTCGTACTGATCGTGTCTTTCGATAAGAAACAACATTGATTATGTGCTTTAAACAACTGACAGATCAAAAAAGTTTAAATGAAAAAAGAGTAGAGAATACAAAATACTTACTAAATATCCATATCGGGGATAGCAAAGTAGGTTTTGAAGCCGTACATATTTGTTTCGAAGCCTGTCCCTTTTTAAGTTAAATTGTACCAATAACTTTTGCTATGCTATCCGACACTTTAGGACTGTACTAATCGGGACGGCTTTTCGATAGGTGGTGCTAAGGTTTAGTTCCCTATGCCGAAAACATTCAGGGTTATTTATGTACATTAGCGCTCTAAATATTCTGAACTGTGCCCATGTTCTGTAACTCTCGCGTCGAGAAACTTTTCGATTGAAATGTGTGAAATGGAACGAAAATGTCATATATTGAAAAAAAACAGCTGTTTTTATCACTTAACTGTGTCTGAAACTTTTTTTGGCGAGTACTAGCTGTCACCTAAGGAAATTAATCGCCAATTTACAGAAAAAGTGTGTCTGTAACATTTTTGTGAGAAAAGTTCCCGTTCTGAACTGTCAAATAAAATCAGAAAAAAAATGGGGCGAGAAACAATTTTAACACTAAAAAACGATAAAAAAATACAAAGAAAAATAATAATAATATTTTGTTCTAGGCACATTTTTTCATTGTTTAAGTATTTAGCTTTTTACATTTTTATAAAATATACAAATTTTTTCAAATCTCGTTTGCAAACAACAAACATTAAAGTCGCACTTTACATTATTTGATATACCCGACGGGCGTATTTTTGCCACCGTCGTTGAAAATTTTTCAATTTTAGTGCATTTTGGTCGCCGTCAACGATATGTGTGACTGGCGTTCTCAACACCTGCAATGTCACATCGGCTTCGAGTACAATATTATGACATTTATAACGTAACGACGTAATCTCACGACGTAAATACAGACACACTTTTTTCTCAATTTTCGAGAAACCATGGAATATTTTGTTTCACATCTTTTCGTTACAGATCATGGGTACCGGTCAAGTTTAAATATGCACAAAAATTTTTAAAATACGCATGCAAATATTCCAAAAAAAAAAAAAAAAAAAAACCTTAAAAATATGCACAAAAACAAACAATTAATTTTTAATTAGTTTTATTTGAACAAATGTTTATTACAAAGGAAAACGAAATGATCTTCGATTGTCAAACAAAACCGTTTAATATGTTGAAAATATACATGCGTTCAACTTCAAGTCGATGATTCACTAGTTTTATTTAAAAATTACTTGCTTTTGCAAATCGTTTGGCTAGACCAAACAACATTTGACAGTTTTTAAACAACATTATACAAATTTCGTCTTACACAGAAAAAATTCTCCAAAATTTTTCACCAATTAAAGCATTAATCAAAAATAAAAGCTGTTTTAATTAAAAATTTAATCAAGTGAATTATTAAATTTTAATTGATACTATTAATTTGTTTACTGGTGCAAATTTAATTAATTTTTTTATTAATATCACAAATTTTTTAATTGAAATCAATTTTTATTTTTTTCTGTGTACAAATAAAGCTAAGTATATATGTAAATATAAATGGTTAAAATTAAAGCTAAGTTTTGTCAAATATTTGTAAGGTCTGAACATACCTTAATATAAGTTTATATGGAGATAGTGTGTCAATATAGTCATAGGTATAGCTTTTTAAAATATATGTTGTTCCTTTAACTTGGTCAACGTTCCACCAATATTTCAACTAAAAGCTTAATTAAGTTGTTCTATCTCCGAACAAAGACTTTGTTCGCTTAACTTACATTTAAAACAAAAACAAATTATAAAATCATTTTTGTATACTTCGATAACTAGGAATTTATTAAAATGTACTAAATTAGTCATTAGCGTACCACGGTACTTTTAAAGGTCGAAAAGTACAAGTGAAGCTACAACTTTACAGACTTTGCCAACCCTGATCCTTATCTACATAACATACGTATGTAGAAATGTTTGTAAATACGTTTATTATCATATCTTGTCAGAAATACATACAAATAGATTTGCATACAAGAAGGAACAGTTTTTCTTTGTTTTTTTTTGCTTTTCGGATCGTAACGTTTGTGAAATTTTTAATCGATTAATAAAAACATTTATTTAACATCGGATTATTGCTCCCCTATAACACTGCAGTTTTAGTTTTTTTATTATTTATACACAAAACTTGACTGTTCCAAAGCTGACACAAGATTTGAATTCAACTTTGAGCACAGTTTTTATGCGAGTATTCATACAAATATTTAACATTTAACAAAAACAAATGTTACACTGTTACACAAGTCATTAGTATTTGGAAGAAAAATCTTTCCTAGTCTAATTATTATTTGAAAATTTTCAAAAAAACAATAACAACTTATCAAAACAGCTGCCGTATTCTGCAATTCGCTTAGCTCGATCGCTAAAATTCCTTAGAGATAACAAAATTTAAAATTTTTAGCGATGACACTAAAAGCTAAAATTGCGGCAAATTAATGCTATGTTCATACGACGACAAAAACCAATCGTTTCGCTCTCTGAAACTAGATTGTCAAACATGCTGTTCATACGATTCATTCTGGTTTCATTTTGACATTTTTTGTGTTGTTAGTGTGATTTTATTTAAAACAGATAAAAAAAGTAATTAAATGTTAAAAATATATTATTTAATACTTTTATTAATATTATTATTTGATAATTATCACTTTATTTTATTAAACATCAATTTTTATTTTGTATTTTATTTTGTTTTGATTTTTTTGAGAGCTAGTTCAGATAAACTAACGATAATTGTTATCAAAATTAGAGATGATAGTACATTTTTCCTGTTTCGCAGCCTGTTTCAAAATGAAACGACCTGTTTCGCTCACAAAATTTTGTATGGGGAAACAAGTCGTTTCAGTCATGTTTGGGGCGCGAAACAGGAATAAGAGAGCGAAACACGAATATTGCTGTCCGTGTGAACATGGTATAAATTTAGCAATGCACGTTACTGAATTACATTTGTAGCCAAAAATTGCTAAATCAACTTTATAGAATTTTAGCGATAGAGATTAAGCTTTAGCGAATTACGGAATACGTCTGCTGGATTGTGTTTTCCTCTAAAATCGTAAGACTTGTGTGAAAGGGAAAAGAACTCTTAAAATTTATTTTTTATATACTGTCGACTCTTGATTATTTCAAACTCGTTAATTTGAATCTTGCGATTATATGAACTGTTCTCCAAGTCTATTGAAAAACTTTTGATTTATTGAAAAAGGAAAACACATGTATTTTGGTCCCCTCGTTAGTTTGAAACTATTAGAATGGCATTTTGCATTTTTTGTCTACGCTCTACAATTTGAACTGTTTGTTTTTACTGTTTTGATTGTAACCTATTTTGTATTTGAATTAAACAAAATCTTGTAAATAAAACAAAAATCATTAAATAATTTTTACTGAAGAAAGGAATTTTCACAACAAGAAATGTTATTAAAATTTGTTGATAATTTGCTTGGCTTAGCTGGGGCTCGAACCTGGGTTGAATTTACATGTTTCAAGAATCACCACATTCTTTCATTAGAATTCTTTCAGTAAATTTTAATAAAATTTCATGTTGTATAAATTTCAGAAAAATAATTAAATGAAAATTAAATTTGATGAACTCCTAAAATATCAAAAATCAACTAAAAATTACAATTGTTCTTAAAAAAATTAAAAAAAAACATTTGCTTCAGTTCTATGCAATATTAAAAAAATGATTTTTACTTGAATCAAATGTAATGGTGTTTTCTTTTCTACAAAAAAATGTGACATTTTATTTAAAAAAATGCAATTTGGTGGCTGTTTCTTAAAAATTTTACTCCCAAAAAGGGTGAGTTTTTTAAAATAAAGCAAGCCACCCTTTACGGGAGCAAAATTTTTAAGAAACATACACCAAATTGCATTTTTTTTAAATAAAATGTTACATTTTTTGTAGAAAAGAAAACACCATTAGTTTTTCTTTTTGCGAAAAAAAGTTATAAAAAAATCTTTACAGTTTTCATTCAGTTGTTGCAATCAAACTTTTGTTTTTTTGAATTTTGTCCATCATCCTCTTGATAATTTGAACTTTCAAATTAACTCTCAATTATTCGAACTTTTTCTCTGGTTCCTTGAATTTAAAATTATCGAGAACCGATTGTAGTTAGATCAGGGAAGCATTTTAGTCAAAATACTTAAGACTTGTATAGTAGTGTAAACTTTCGTTAAATTTCATAACTGTAATTGAATACAGGGGTTTGTCTTAAGATTGATTTTTTTATTGAATTAAATTAGTGCTTTTTTTTAAATAGCTCTCTACGGCCATGCTAACGTCCGCCTTTTTTGTTACTGCTTGTCCAGCCTAGGAATGGGCAAATTGAAAAAATGTATCGATATATGAGTCGTTCAGTGGATAAAGGGAATGAGTCCAAAAAGTTGAAATGGATAAAAACGACAGAACAATTGACGTTGAATTTAAAACTAGTTGTTACAACAAAACTCAAAACTAAAATTGCCAAATTAATTATAAGGGCTTCTTTTACAATTTGTAAATATATAATGTTAGTATGTTAGTGTATATGTTCACAAAACCTGTTAATATGTTACAAATACGTTGTTATTGATAATAGTTTCAGTGGAAAAAGGGAATAAGTCCACCAAATTTTTTGTTGTTAAAATCGATAGCGTAAAAATGCAAATTAATTATGTTTTGACTTTGAGCAGTCGTTCGGAAATAAAAAGAAAAAATATCCATCTAAATCTTGGCTTACCTCGCGTAGTGTTTTAATTGAATAAGAATATTTTGGAAATCGTAAATTTTTTATAATTTTGCAAAAAAAAGGCTGCAGATAATTTGTTTTTTAGTTCAGTGCATTCGCACAGTTTTATGAAGTTCTTTGTAAATCAAAAAATAACTAAAAAAATTTCTTCTTTTTAAATGAATCGTAAGTAAGTGTAACCAATTTAACAAAATAATATGTCTTCTTCAGTTTACCGGTTTTCCCGCGGTATTGGTTTTGCGATTGCAAACGTGATTTTCCAAAGATTTTGTAGAGAAAAAAATCAAAATGGGTAATTTTTATATTAACGAAATCTTTTTCAAATGATTTTTAGCAGGAACGTTGTAACTTACGACGAAGGTTACGACCGATCTGCTCTCACTGCACTTACTAAATTAGAAAATGTTCTAACCACAGCGCTATTATAACCAGCGATCAAAGCGATATGCAATAAAGCATAAAGATGGATTGCAGTTACGCTTCCGGTTGCTGCTCTCTGCAGCAATGAACTAATTAAAACAACAATTTAAAGAACACAAAAAATTGGCAGGTAGCGAAGGCTAGAAGAGAGGCAAGAAATAGAAACAAATAAGAGTGATTAAAAGCAAAGTTAACAAGAGATTAATGCAATATAAATGCAAGCGTGGACTTATTCCCTTTTTCCACTGAAAATAAAAATTTTGTGTTTCGTACAAAAAAATGTTTTGTCTTTAAAAGGGGTTTTCCCTTGAAATTTGAAAACAAAATATTTACCATACATTGTTAGTCATTAAAGGAAGTGTATTCACGCTAAATCTCAAAAACGCCAAAAATGGACTCATTCCCTTTATCCACTGAACGACTCATATATCGAATCGATATTTTTTAACAGTATCGATATTTATTATTTTAAAAATATCGAAAGTATTTTGCTGAAACTATTACCAAATTAAAAAATTTAATATTATTTTATTATTCCAAATATATATAGGCACATATCGACCCCTTTGCGCGAAATTATCGTATATGCCAATTTTTTGAAATTGAGTTTTTGATGCAATTTTGTTCTACATTCAAAGAGACGTCACCTGACAAAATATTGAAGGCGAATTCCACTTCGGTGCTCCAAAAATTTAATGTATATTTTCATTTTGATATTGCAAGCGAATGCAGAGAAAAGTAGAAAAATGGCTGTCCTGTATAATTTGGTTTTTGTAACATACGATAATTTCGCGCAAAGGGGTCGATATATTGTTCCAAAATCTCATAAAATACATCTTTTCAAGTTCGTTTGACTTTACTGTTTTACTTGAGGGTTACACGATCAAGTTTTGCCTGTCAAGTTTAAATACACTCACACTTTTTTACCAATACACTCATACTTTTAAAAATTGATACGAACTTGCCTTTAAAATTCTCTTGCCAGTGAGTGTTTCAATTTACGCTCAAGAAAACAGCTGATTTCAAGGTTAGTGAGCAAATTTTTCGTTTATCTTTATAAATTGTTTTCTTGATGACATCTTGAAAGTAAATTGCTCAAAAATTGAATGCAGCCTACGTCACAGCTTTCAATTTATGTAAATTTTGACAAGCAGTATATGTAAAAGACTATCAAGAACAACTTGACCGTGTGGGCGATTTTTTCTTAATTCTTATTCTTATAAATGCCAATCATTTTAGATCTTCATATTAGTTTAAAAAAACATATGATGCATGCAGCGATGCCATTTCATAAAAAAAACATATTGTTTGAAAAACGGCTAAAATTTTTAATGAAGACTAACTTTAAAAAGTATCGAATTCGATAGTCGTATTTCAATATCGATTAATCGATGTATCTGTATTTTAAATATCGGCGATATGTATCGATTATTTTTTTTAAATATCGATGTTTTGATATATCGATATTTTTGCTCATTCCTAGCCCAGCCTCCTTTAGAAAAGAATATATGGTTAGCCCAAAATCCGTGCTAACATTCACATGCTGGTTTTGAAGACCCTGAATATGGCAACTCTAGCAACACAATGACATTAAGTTTAATAGTCCTTCGGCTTTTTAAAGTAGGTAGTTTAATAAATAAATTTAAATAGTAAGTCCGTTAAAGTTAAAGAATTAGTCCGTGTTTTAATTCCGAAATCGGGTTAAAATATTTTCAAAAAGTTTTTAAACAATAAATACTGCCACCAAATTTTGTCAGCATCGGCAGTGTTTTTTTTTTTTTTTTTTTTGTAAGATCAAGTGATTTGGCAGGCGGACACGGATTATTTCTTTGAAGTTGCTCGTGTTTGGGATCAGTTACATAAAAGGCCTACTCCCACAAAATAAAACCGAAAACAAATATTGTATTGATATACGACAAATTATCTGTCTTAAATCTAAAGACTCCGTTTTTATGATCCAATAGTCCTCCACTGTGTAAGTCAAGAAAGTATTACTTTTCGAAACTCTCACAACAAAAGGTCAGTCTGTCTCTACTGGTGACAAGTAGTTTCCAAAGTCATGTTTTTCAAATTATCTTTCTTTGTTAAATTTTAATATAAAAGTTCTCACGGTAACCATAAATTGGTGTCTATTCTACCTGCAAATCGCGATATAAGAGAATAAAAATCCTTTAAAACTGTTCTTCTTTTAGGTTTTTTTTTACTTTTTGTTTGTTGTTTTGTTCCCCATTTAGTTAGTAGTTGTTGGCTTTTTTTATTCCTCCAAAAAGTGTCGCACAAATACAAAGGAATTCTTATGTCTAAAGGCCCCAATTATACAAGGCCGCGGCATTAAACAAAAATTGATATTTTTTTTTATTTTTAATTCGAAACCAAATACGTCAAACAAGCACCTTTGCATAGCCAAACGCATGTGCATGGAAAGCTTCAGCATCATCATTTTAATGTGATAACAACCAACAACTCTGGCAAAAGCAACAACAGCAACATCAAGCGGACTTCAGTCGAACATTTTAAAATTGCTATTGCTTGTTTTTCGATTTTAGCAAACTTTTGCCTTTTTGCAAACACACAGTACAAAATAAAAAAAAAAAAATAAAAAATAACACACAAAGAAGAGGAAGGAAAAGAAAACCTGAAATCTTTTTTGCAAAAACAGCAACAAAATAACAAAACGTTGTCGTTTGTTTGTAGTTGGTATCATCATGTTTTGGTAATTTATAGTCTTTGCCGCCATTAGTTTGTTTCTTTCGGGCTGGGAATTTAGCCACCAACAAACAGTTCGCCGTTTAAAAAACCAGCCAACCAACCAGCCAGCCTGCCAGTCAGCAAAATCGTATCATCAACCACCAACTTTTATGAGTCAGCTCAATGAAACACCAAGAAATCATTGAACATTTATTGCTTTTTTGGAAAAGAAAAAGAACTGCGTCATGGAGGATGATGGGTTTCAATTGAATCATACATCGTCCAGGAAGACCATTTAAGTTTAAGCAAAATTATGCATAGAAAAATTTGTCATTTCAAACAATAAAGAAGTTGTGACAATTTTTTTTTTATAGAATAGTGTAAAAAAATAAACTTCATCAGGAAAAATAGTTTTTTGATCATGTAAGAGCACCTTTTGCTGTGCCTGGTTATTTTTTAATGTAACTAATGGAATTTATTAAACAAATAGACGGCAGATATTGATTAATATACTGCCACCAATTCAATTTTGTCGCAATCCGCAGTTTCGTCATAATTCAGTCATTATAAAAACGGAAATTTTAAAATTCTTAAGAGATGTTCTTATCGCTCATTTGCTGCAACGTCTTCATCTCTTAAAAAAAATACATTTCGAAATAAACGCGTTTAAAGTTTTTGATTTGCTCGCACCACTTAGAAAAAAATAACGAAATATTCTCTTTAAATGGGGAAAGTATAACAGATATAAAGATGATTGTTATACGCAGTATAAAGAAAAACATAGCGAACAATTCTGCATCAACTCAAAAATGTCTGTGCCGAATGCTATATTTAGCTTGCCGATCTTTTAATACCCTCCAATGAAAGTTCGAATATTTAAGGAGTGACCTCCATATGGTACCTACTTATAAAATATAACCCAATCTTTATAAAACCAGGGGTCTGATTCTGAATATTAAATTGCTTTCGAATCAAGAAAGTACTCGATCACGACTGCCAGAATTAGGACCTTGGGGGGGCTACCGCGTATTTCGATTGGAAAAGCAAAATTTTTCGTAAGCAGTTTCCGATTCGAAAGTTAATCCGTAATGCGTTACTCGGTCGAAACGATGACAGAGTTGTATTTATAAACAAACTAGCTTAACCCGGTGCGCTTCGCTACACTGCTTTAACCACGTTTGAAGACTCTCCCTTTAATAGTTCTTTAGTTGAGCGATGTTTAATTTATACATCATATGGGAGATAATTCCCCCCTACGCCTACCCGCTTTATTTTTATTTCCAAAAGTGTAGTATACCATAAGAGTGACTTCTACAAAGTTTGAACATTCTCATTATTGCAGTTCTTAAGATATGCGATATTAAACATTGGCATCCTATGGGGGGTACTACTTCCCCTGCTGCTATATTATTTCAATTTTGGGACTCAGAACATCCTACTACCAAAAGTTCAACAAAATGAGTGGCTTAAAGAGTCATTACTTTATATTGCTTTTTATTTGTTAATGTAATTGTTTTTTTTATTTTTTTAAAATTTCAAGACCACAAATATTAAAACATTTTCAATAATAACATTAGTAAACATTTATTTTATAATAAATCTTATATTATTAGGTTTAATTTGCTCGTTTTTCACTTTTATTTATCTTGAACTTTGTTATTTGCACTTTGTCACGAACGAAATAGCTTTCGAAAAATTTCCTAACGCTCTTTACATAACTGACGCTTGTTTTCGTAATACGGAGTTGGAGTTTCGAAAGGGATTTTTATTGTTCGTAATAGAGAGTTGCCGTTACGAAAGGGACTTTTTGTTTCCGAAGAGGTATAAACAATTTCCGTTCATTCGCAACAAGTAGTACGAAAATCGTAATACACAGTACAAATTGTTCGAACTCGTAAATTATTTCTATCGAATCGAAATACGCGGTTACCCCCCTCCTGATCTAACCTCACAGTATTATAATTCGTTGCCTAATTTAAGTAAAATATTGTTTCGAAATAAGATTTATCTTAGAATTATTTATAGTTTTGCTATTTGCTCCACCGTAATTGTAGACTTTAGATTTAGCTGTATATCAGTTATTTTCTAATAATTCAAACATAATGTTTTGAAATCAACTAGAAGGTTCTTGAATCTTCTAAGAGTGTTTGTGAACTATAAATAGAGGCTAACTCGTAAATATTTAGCTTAGTTTGTTTTGAGACATTAAACGGCTCAGTTCGTTACTAGCAATAGAGGATGCATTTTGTGAACATTATAATTATGTAATTTCAATAAAGTTTGTTAAGTTAAATAAATGTTTGTATTATTTGTAATTAAAAGAACTTAAAGTTTTGTTACAAAGGCATAAACCAAAACGCATTTTATGAAGTAAAAACGTAACAATATCATGATTTGTTTCAGAAATAGTAATGGCATTCACGTCACAAGTTGCACCCTTGCAAAAAAGCAAAAATGCAAAAATATAACAACAACCACACAGCCAATTAGTTGTGCATAAATAATTGTCTTTGTGGTTGTTGTTATGTTTTTGCACTTTTGCTTTTTGCAAGGGTGCAACTTGTGACGTGAATACCTTTAGTATTAGGTGTATGAAAGTGATTTTTAGGAGGGGATATTATATTGGACCTGTAAGCGTTTTGTTTATGCCGATGATGTATAATTTATTTGTAATTCTGATACTGAATTTTGTTAGAATTGTGTTAGAGAAGGGTGTTAATTATGTGATTCGTGAGGTAAGATGGACATTTTACAATGAATTCAGCGTTAATCGATTTAGGAAGAAAGTGGTGTGATTTGGTTTTGGGACTTATAATATAAACACTTCTATTGACGGTGTACCTGTCACTTTTGGCGACAAAATGATATGCTTAGGCGTCGTTATAGATAACTTGTTTTCTTATCGTTTGTCTTAAAATGACTGTAATCTCAAATACTTGCTTGCCTTGTTCAGTGAGAAGACAGGTTGCTTTGGCTGTGTTAATGCCACATAAGCTATACTATTTGGTAATATTTATATGCTGGAAAAGTTCAAGGTTATAACAGGATTAGTTTAAGAATTCAGGATAAGGTAACTCGGCACACGCTAAACTTTTAATGGCCATCTTTTGAAAACTTCATTGCTATTAGGATATTATTATTGTTTTTTATAAATGCATGGTAAATGGTTACCCCGATTATATTGTTGAAAATGTTAATTTCTCTCGGTCAGCAAGAAATCAACAAACTCATTGGCCTTGTTTAAATCTTAATTGTTGAAATTCGCTAAACAACTTGTTTTTTATAATTGTTATTAAATGCCATAAAAAAAATTCCCTAAATGTATTTTGTATTTAAAATACCTATCGCTCAAGTATTTTGTATTTCAAATACTTTTGGTCTTAAAATACATTTAACATAAAAAAATAAAATATGTTGTCTCAGACATTAAGTTCTTTGACCACTATGGGCATGAATAATTTCATGAAAATTTCTCGGTTTAGAAAGATTCTTTATTTTGCATTTGCTAAGTGTACTTTTAAATAGAATATTGGACACAGGCTTTTATGTACATGTCCCATTAGATGAAACTCTCGTTTGATAAGTGGGGACAGAACAATAATTTCTCTGCTATAGAACTGGAATATTCATTTCATTTTAGTGTTTAGATTGCACTCAGGATTACAATTGTTATTACGAAAAATACAATCTGCCTACTCTAATGTCTTTAAGAACCTGACTAAATCGGCTTCGGGATAACAATTTTAAACAATTTCTCTGTGTTATGCAACAATTATAAAAGAGTTTTGAAAAAATATTTGCCAGGTTTTTCTAAACTGTCATCTGAAATAAATATGGCTATTTTGGCGTCGCCCTAGCTACAAAAGATTAAAGGCAAAGAATTCAAAATCTAGAAATTAATGCCTGACAGGAAAGTGAACTAATGGCTGAGAGCAGTAAAAAAGGCGGTACTAGTAAAGAAGGTGATAATTTTACTGTTCTTGTAAATGAGGACACTGCTCTACCTACGATGTAAAATTTGAGTGAGAGTTTGTCAGATTCCTTTATGATATAATCAAAGAACTTTCCATTATATTCGGCTATCCACAAGACACAGATGAAATTTTGTTTAGCCGGTTTCATTTATTCTTCAAGCTGCTTGTCTGCTTCTTTTTTTTTTTTTTTTTTTTTTTGAAGAAATAAGGACCAATGAACTCAACAGCGTGTAAAAGGTGAATTTTTCTAGATATAGTGGAGTTTGTAGGTTTTGTTGTGGTAACTCAAAAACAACTACTTTTCAGGAGAGACAAAATACTTTTTTTTTACCAAATATTCTTTTATAATCCAAGAATTAGGAAAACTTCCGATATTCCGCCAAACAAAAAAATTGCAAAATTGTAAGGCGGTATTTACGGATTACTTTCCCGGTTAAAACCAAAAAATCGGAAAAAATCGAGTTACGTAGTTGCGGAAGAAGACCATCATTATGTGGCAATTTTGTTTTTTAAAAAACATGAGTGCAAAATGACTGCTTTTCAAAGTAAAATTGTATAAATTGATGATTTTTTTCAAGCTTGTGCCTATTCATGATGTTTCACCAGAGCAAGGTCTATCCAATAGGTCTGCGCAAGAAGGCAGATGTTAACTTGGTTTATTCCTCAACGATGTCAAAAGTTGTTTACATTTGGTTTTTTGCCACACATACTTGCACACAAATCACATTTTTCTTTTGTTTTCCCTATGTAGTAGTAAGATTTTGACAGCGGCGGGTAATTTTACACAAACAAAATGCCTGTTGTTTTTTGTATTGTTGTAGAAGTAAGCAGACCTATTGGATAGGCCTTGCACCATTGTATACTGATCATAAATGCCAAAAGTTTAGCGTAGTATGATAAATGTTCATAATATTTTTTAAATTTTATTCCCGTGATGAAATTGTTCATTGGATTAAAGAAGAAAAAAAGTATGTCAAAAAAGCATAAACGTATAGAACTCTACTTTTGCATGGTTCGCATGCGTCAAGAAAGAAGTTGCACCCTTCTCCAGCTTAACTTGTCACATATACAGAAAAAATTCTCCAAAATTTTTCAACAATTATTGCTAAAAACACAACTGGGACGAACGACGAATAATTCGCAACGAATATTCGTCATCAGAAATAGAACACATTGGTGTATATGTGAATACACACATTGCGTAGACCGAAATTCGTCGTGCGTAACGAACTCTGCGATAGGTTTATTTCTATTTCTTACGCAGACGAACGACGAATAAATTGGGAAAGGGACAGCGCAGCATGATATAAAAGTCTACTTTTTGTTAAAAATCGTGAAAGCTGTAAAGAATCACAGGGACAAATCGCTTCTATTGCGAACTTTTAAATAAACACTAAAATTTATTTGAAATAGCTAATGGGTGGAAAAAACAAAATGTCGGAAAATGGCAAAAAAAAATTGCAAAAATATCGAAAATTTTAATATTTCCAACAAATCATATAATTGATTAAAAGTCCCTAAAACTAATGGGTGATTTTTTAAGAGCAATACGAAAGATTAAAAAAAAACACATAAAATTCAGAAAAATGCATGAAATCTTTTTTGGAATCGATAGTACGGTCCATATAATTTAATGTTTGAAGATTATTTCATGCAAATGTTGACCGTGGCTGCGCTTCAAATGGTCCATCCGCTTTGTCCAATTTTGGCATACTCTTTCCAACATTTCGGCCGGTATCTCATGAATAAATGCTTAAATGTTGTCTTCCTATGCGTCAATTGAAGCGGGCATGTGTGTATAGACATGAGCTTTAACATAGCCCCACAAAAAAATCTAAAGGCGTTAAATCGCACGATCTAGGCGGCCAATTGACCGGTCCCGAACGTGAAATAAAATGTTCACGAACTCGCCTCTCAATAAGTCCACTGTTAAGCGTGCTGTGTGGCTTGTGGCACCGTCTTGTTGAAACCACATGTCATGCAAGTCAAACTCTTGTATTTTGGGCAAAAAAAAGTTGGATATCATCTCACGTTAGCGCTAACCATTCACTGTTACGTTACGGTTCGCATCATCTTTGAAGAAGTACGGTCCAATGATTCCACTAGCCCATAAACCGCACCAACCTGTGACTTTCTCTGGACGCATTGGTAGCTCTTGCAATGCTTCTGGCTGATCTTCACTCCAAAATCGACAATTGCTATATTAGCGGAAATTCGTAAACATTTGCAAACAGCGGCATGATAGCAAAGTCTACTTTTTGTTATAAATCGTTAAAGCTGTAAAGAATCAGAAAACTTACAGGAACAAATCGCGAACATGGCTGAAATTCGCGAAAAATTGCAAAATTTTAAACAAACCCAAAAACTAATTTAATATCGCAAAATCGAAATGCAGAACACCAAAACTGCTGAAGTAATCCATTTCGATTGGATTCGGATTCTAAAACACGCCCGATTAAAAGTTTTTTATAACTTAAAAAAAATTTTAGGTTCACGCAATTATTGTGTCTCATTTGACAAATTTACGCAACGAATTCGTCGTTCGTCCCAGTTGTGTTTATACCATAAAGCAATAATCAAAAATAAAATTAATTTTAATTAAAAATTTTATCAAGTGAGTTAAACGCTTAATCAAGTGAATTAAATGCTAAATTGATACTATTAATTTGTTTACTGGTGCAAATTTAAATAATTTTTAAAGTATTATAACAAAATTTTTTATTAAAATCAATTTTTATTTTTTTCTGCGTACAAAAACATAACAACGCATAGAACGCGTTGTTTGGACCTCTAGAAATTTGTAACATATTTAGAAATTTTAAAACATATTTAGGAAACATTTTTGTCTTAGAAGGAGAAGGGACTCTTTAAATCATGATGGGAATAATGAAAAAAAAGTTGAAAACTTAAATCCGTTTGTATGTATGTATGTATGTAAGTTTGTTAAAGTTACTTGTAAATAACAAATTTATTTAAAATTGAAAATTTAAAAATTATAAAGTACATACTTACCCTTTCATATTGATAAAACGAACGACTTGGTCCAGCACGGCCATATAAATATGGATAATAAGCACCGTACATAACTTCAGGGCAGGATACTGCCATTGTAGGCTCTCTAAACGAGGCTTAAAGTTCTGATATTTTTGTTTTTGTTTTTTTTTCTTCTTCTTGAGTATTAGAAAACACACTGTCTGTCTGTTTGTCTATCTGTTTCTATCTACGATAAATTCAATTCTCAAAAGAATTATAAAAAATTCTAGATGTGCGAAGTGACGGATCAAGTTTTGTTTCTAATGGATATTGATGACTTTGTTTTCTTGTCTATCGAACAGTTTTTAAGAAAAAGAAAAAAAAAGAAAACACAAAACTTGTTCATCAATTTAACAATTAATTTAATGCACTAACAAAAATTGCTACTAACAGTTGCAACAAAATCAAAAAAAAAAAATACCATGTTGATTGTTGTTACTCTGAAAACACTTGTTTCTTTGTTTCGAGTTATGGAATCTTCTTCAGTTTCTTTCAGTTGTGTTATTTTTTCCTTCTTTTCTTTTAATTTTCACTTAACTCTCATGCAATTATGGCAATAATTTTATGTTTTTGCTTTACTTTTTAGTTCATTTAATTTTCTATTATTTTTTATTTTTCTATTTTTTTTACAATATTATTGTTTTATTTTGTTGAAACCGTGAAACTCTTCTTGTGGTTGTAATTGCAGCAGTTTAAATTCTAGGAAAGAAATTCATCCATCGTTCCGTTTGTTGTATTTACATACGATGATGCATGTACGAGTTTGCTTTCTGTTTATCTGTCCGTCCGTCTGCTTGTCTCAATGTTTGATTGCTTGCTTTAACATTTTTCTTTTGCTTTTATTTGTTCAACTATTTTTTTAAGCATTTACTGCAATTGTAGTAGTAATCATTATCGTCAGTAACAGCAAAGCAACTGTCTACAAGTAACTAGTTTGCGGATGGATGAATGAATACATTTAAAAATCATCTTACTTTATGAGCAATTGAAGCGTTATCCAGTTATTCGTGTTTAAATAAAACAATTGTAATTGTTGGTGTAATTATATTTTGTTTAAATGAGTTTTAAAAAAAAGTTCATTATATGAACTGTTTTAGTATTATTACTAACAATAAGATGACGATAATGCGAATTAACTTTCTTTAATTAACTTTGAAACAAGTTAACGCCAACCAACAATCACTTATCCCAACTCTCGGTGCAGATTTTTCTTCTCATTCCAACGTACTGCTTTTTGAATTCATACTTCTATGGCGGATTTTTTTTTCATTCATTCACTGTTTCTTAATAACTTCTTTTATGGAATATTATTTATTTGATTTTATTTTTATTTTATAGACCTAAAAAAGAAGAAAAAATATTTTTATTATTACGAAAATATTAAATAGAATACGAGTATTAAATATTCTATACAACTCAAAATATAAAACTAATTAAAACATTTTTGCAAGCAAAACAATCTTAGTTTTTACAACAATATTCCCAGTTTATCTTCTAAAAACCAATAATCAGGGCGTGGAATCACATGCAAATGCATGTTTTTCTCGAACTATTAGAAGCTTAGTGAATATCGTTGTACTGATATAGAAAGGCCCTAACTCACATAATTGCATAATTGCAAGTTAAAAGGTAAAAAAAAACAGTTTGTATCAAAATGTAAGCTTTCTTGTAAAACTGTTATTTTTTTATTTTATTGCATTTAATTTGAGTGTCGAGGAAAATGTATTGGAATCATTAAAAAGCTCAGTTTCTAAAAAACGAGTAAATGATTTAAATGATGATCACACATTAAAATAAACATTTAAAGTAAACTAAATTATTATAGCACATACATACATTTACACAACCATGGGAGGTAAGGCCATGATGGCTTTATTGCTCAATTGAATGCGAGATAAAGCCGTAATGGTCTTATTGCCCAATCATTGAGAGATAAGGTCATATGTAAAATTTTGCGAAGTGAGAGAAATAGCTACAGACAGAAAAAAATAACAATGTAAAATTAACCTGGCGAAATGGGGATTGAGAATTAATTAAATTTATCATTATTTCATATTAATTTTAAATGAAAAATATTAAAATAACCTTAGATCACGTTTATTTAATATTGTTCACTGTTAAAATAACATTGTTCAATATTTGAAACGACGTGAATTTCAAGTAGAATCAAATTGGTTGGAGTATGATGTAACAGTGTGAAGAAGCTTCAGAGACAACATATGTATTTATTTAAGAATAATTCAAAACACTTACTCCTGTAACACATGTTTCACTTATTTTGTATCTCCTTTGTTAACAGAAGCATCAGCAGAATGGCCCGATATGGTTTACGTCATCATTCTACTTTGAAAACTTGATGTACTATTTAACTAAATAATTTTAATTAAAAGAATACGGGAATTGTCTTCTTTTGATAACATATTTTAAACATAAAAATAAAAAAATGTACATACTTAAGGATGTGTGCATGTTAATTTAACAGAATAAACTTTTGATTTTAATATAAAACAGGTGTTTATGGATTCAATGTTATTTTAACAGTGAATAATATTAAATTAACGTGATTTAGTGTTATTTTAATGATTCCCAATCAACATTTCGCCATGTTAATTTAACATTTTTATTTTTTTCTGTGTGTAATCAATGTAAACTGAGAAAGTTCTGCAGAACTTAAATGAGAGATAAAGCCATCTCCTAATATTACTAATGTGTCCTAAGGCCATTATGGCTTTGCCTCCCATTCGAATGGAAAAGAATAAATGGCTTTACCTCTCTTTTGAATGGGAGATAAAGCCATCATGGTCTTACCTCTCATGGCATAAAAGCACCCCCCCCCCCCCCGAGAATAACTTTAATTTTTGCTTGAAAAAATCAAAATAAAAAAATAACTGTTACTTTGGATCGAAAAAATAAAAATCAAAATTTTCAAAATTAATATGTATATTTAATCATAGACAAGTTTATAAGGATCAATACGGTATACTTGAATCAGTTTTCCGACATTTACTTCGGTCCCTGCTCAGAAATCTTTAACTATTTCTAATATTATTCATAATTCGGTACAGATAGATAATTGTCTTAAAAAACTTAAACTTTGCATAAAGTATTGTGGCGCTAGGTCTACAATTCATTACAAATCTACAGAGTGAAATTGTCAACTCATGTTTTTTAAATAATAACAGAACGTTGTCAAATCGAGAACAAAAGTTTGGAAATACCAAAAATTCGTTGTCAAATCAAGAAAAGAACGTTGTCAAATTGAGAACAATTCAATTCACTCGTTTCATTTAGCGATTAAATAACAAAAAAATACAAAATTTGCATTTATTTTATAGAGATGATAAACATTTAGCTTTTTGTTAAAAAAAAAAACTTAATATAAAAATCATCATCAAAGTTTCATATATTATATGAAACTTTTGGCGACGAGGAGCTTCAAGAGGATCTTAATTACGATCTAAGTAATAAAAAAGCAAGAACTTTTTTATCTGCCAATACTGTATTTAAGAGAGTTCGTAATGAATTTCTTATAAATAATGGAAAAAATATGAGATAAACCTGATAATTTCACACTTTGTTTTAAGATACAGAGTGACTCTGAAACTATCCTCCATCATCTAAAATGTAATTAAGGCTTGATCAAGATGTTGGGATCGAACAGCCTTAAAATGCAAATGGCAAAATTTAATTAATATTATAAAAAGTTCCGTTAATTTCGCTTATCAATTAATCGCACTTTTAATGATGTTATGCATTTTAACTTAAATTTTAACTGATAACAGATTAAAGTCTGAAATAAATAACAAAATAAAGAGGTACAGAAAATCTTTTATATATTAAAAACCACTAAAGGGTGGTCCAACCATAATGCACGATGTTAATTGTGAGTCACACCTTAACGTCAAGTTTTTTGCCCAAATTAATTTGACATTAATTTTGACTTCCTAATTCCCTTTCAGCATATTTACAGGAGAGACAAACAACTTTTTATATTTCATATTTGCAGTTTGAGAGGAAAACCAAAAATAAAGTTGGTTTTACACACTTCAAGATTCAAATTGAAGAAAAACTACATGCTGGTCAACGAGTCGTGTCTTCATCTACCCCACGGCATCAAAATCTCAATTTACTAAAAAAAAAATGGATTTAGCAGTGTTTGACAAATTAAACCATGGAGAGGCACACAATTGAGCAGCGCGTTAAGATTGTTAAAGCATTTTACGAAAACCTTACAAAGAAAATCATCTTCAGCGACGAGCAACACGTTCACCTTCTTGTGCCCAGAAATTGAGGACATATACGTGGACGATATATGGTTCTAACAGGATGGTGCCACTTGCCACATAGCCAACGAAATAATGGCTCTATTGCGCAAGATATTCAATGGCCGTGTTTTCTCACGTCGTGAAGATTTTAATTAGCCGTCACGATAATGTGATTTGACACCGTTTACTTCTCTCTTTGGGGATATTTTTCAGATTGCCTTTTAAAATTTCAAACTCATAACTTGTGGCGTCGAAAATTTTAAAATTGTACATGAATTTCTGTAGAAAGCAACAATAAAACTACAAATTATTTATGATTTTGTTGTTTGGCGTTGCGTTGCGTTTTATATAATTAGGGCCTTAAAAGAAAAAGGGGAATGTAAGAAAACATAAACTCACTGTTTATTGTTGGAGTTTTGTTTAAGCTTTGTTATACATAACACGCGTTAGTGTGCGCACGCTCTGTCGTCTTCTGTCAAAAAAAGTTAAACTAGTGTATTTTCATAAAACAAGCTACATGCGAAATATTTTGACGCGCTTGCGCCAGAAAGTTGGTTAACTTTGACCTTTTTAACGCGTTGTGTATTTTTGACAAGTAAGCAGCTGACAATAAAAAAAATAATTTAACAAATTTGTGAATTATGAAAGAAAAACTTATTGAAGAGCTTCAAAAACATACAATATTTATATAAAAAGAATAAATTCAATAAAATAATAAAATCTTGATATACTTTCGAATCAGTTTTAATGCACAAATAAGTAAACAAATAAAAAACAGCTGACAGGAATGGGTTTTGTAACGCGCGTTGTGTAACTTGCAATTTTTCATGCGCTAAAATGTTTAAACGCACGACAAACATCGACGAATAAACGCGTGTTATGTACTTCTACCTTAAGACTTTGAGTGTTTATAATTCTTATTCGCTTAATGGTTTTATTGGTATAATATTTTTAGCTTTTCCAAAACCTTTGGAAAAGGGTTCCTGGTGATCTCGCCTAAACAACCTGTGAAATGCGCATAGAAGCTACCCTACAAGAAATGGATGACCGAAACTAAAAAAAAAAAATTTACTTACACACTTGCAACAATTTTACGTTATTTGTACCACTCTAACATACATATATGTTAGAGTAGAACAACTAAAAACACCACAAAAATACCAATTTTTAATAAATTTTTGTTATACGCTTTACTGGCTAATATTTGTGAAAATTTGTTAATTGTTAAATTTAATACTGCAAAATATTTTATTATTTTTGCAAGCCATGAGACATGCTGGAAAGTAGCCTTTACAGGTTACAGGTAAGTCACAAATAAAGAAAATCCAAAAGATTTGGGTAAGTGAAAGTTATAAAAATGGCGATAAAGAAAAACGCGAAGCTGAAGATGCGGAAAAGCGTAAACTAAATTTGGATGAAGCCAAAAAGATTGTCATATCCGAAGATCCCAGTTGGCCAGCTGCCAAGAAAATTCGCATATTCACGCAAAGAAAAAACATGGTTGTGGTAAACATATTCTAAGAGCAACATATTATGATAAGAATTATGATTGTAGTCACCATATTAAGATTATTATTGAATCATATTATGACTAAATATACTCGTACTATTACATCATAATATTTTTCCCTTAATCATATTATTATTCTGTTAATCATACTTAGTTAAGAAGTAATCAAATTATTGTCATGTTAATCATAATAAGCTAAGAAATTAATCATATTATTGTCATGTTAATCATAATAAGCTAAGAAGTAATCATATTATCATCATGTTAATCATAATAAATTTAGAAGCAATCATATTATGATACAGCACCTTTCATAGCTGTCATAAAAATACAAAATAAATTAAAATATTTTTGCATCGATTTTTTATTATGTGGCTTTTTACAATTTTTCTAAATGTTAATCAAATAGCGGAGTTCAATATAAGGCTTGCAAAAGAGCAAATGAAAAATCTGTGGTTTTCATGGGCAACCGCGTGTGTCCATTTTTTCGATTTTAAGATGTTGATGCCATATTGCCTAATTCTTTTTTTTTTAAGATGGATCAATTCCGATTTTTTAACGTAATGACAAAGCTTAAAAAGTGCAATACCTAGACCATAGTTTGATCTAGAATGGTTTTTCGGCTTGCCTGAAAAATTTGTTTTAAGAAATACGCGGTTGCCCATGAAAACCACAGAAATATCGTAGCACTTTTATAAAATAAAACGAAATCTCTGTTTGTTTTATTGTTGGATTTTCCAAAAAAACTATGATATTTTGCATTTGCACTATTACATCACTAATACTTGATTGAACTCCACTAATATTTTAATTTTTTAATTTCTTTAAACTTATTTTTTTATGGAATTTTATCTTTTAATAAATTAACCGCTCACAAATAAAAAAAACGACACAACTGCTTCAGAATTATTTTACAAATGGCGCTAACATAATATGATTAGAGTAAAAATAGTTTGATTGCATCTTTAACATAATATGATAAATGTTTAGAAAGTTATCATGTTATGGCTATTAAATATCATGATATGGTTGTGAGAAATATACTATGTTTAGAAAGTTATCATAATTAAGTTGTTGGAAACATAATTATTTTTCGGTCAACAATACTCAAATTCATAATTGCGATAAACATTGATATGTTTACAGTAACTATAATATTGATGATATTAAATAAAAATAACAATTATTTGTGTACGACAACAATATATTGTTACATCAAACATAGTGTTGTTGCCGTAACCATGCCCAAACATACTTTTCCTCTGCGTGTTTGAAGGTGTCGAAAATTGACAGAAATGTTAAAATCTATGGCAACACCAGTATTTTTGAAGAAAATTTTAAACATATTATGGTTGATATAACCATATTATTGTCACCAACAACCATATTATGGTTGAATTTGTCCTCAATCAAGAAGCCACAACCATATTTTGGTTGCATCTAAACATTTTATGGTAAAATATGACAATAATTTGTTTTAAAATTAACAATAGTATTTTGCTCTTTTCCAAGAGCAACATGTTATGTTTTAGCTACTTTGACCATAACATGTTCGGAGGCAACCATAATATCGTTGTGACTTCTTCTAATTCAAGCATAATATGGTTGTCGATGACAATAATATTGTTGATTCATTTAATATGTTTAAAATTTTCTTTAAAAATAGTTTTGTTGGAGATGACCATATTTAAATATGTTTTTTCTTTGGGTGTGGGAACATCGTTTAAGATGTCAAGGCAAAGGTTTAATTTTTATAACATTACTGATTTTTACAATGTTTGTAAGTAAGTAAGTTTTGATTCGTGAACAATATTGTAGAAACTCTTTTTATTGTTTTATGCACCAGGTGGACATGAATTGCATGTTGATTACTGGGAATTAATTGCTTTGGCTCCTGCTGGCGGTGCTTAAAGTATTATCAATGAAGAGGCTCATCCCGATGTTCAGTTGGATAATCGTCATATTATGAATAGAGGCGAAAATTTTAAAAATATGTTCTGCTGTAATGCAGGCATTCCGTGCTCATTACTTTGACCGTGGGTATTGTGAAGTAACTCCCCCAACATTGGTACAAACTCAAGTAGAATGTGGTTCTACTTTATTTAAATTATAAAAAAACTATAAATTTAAATTATAACAAGTAAGAGTGCTATATTCGGCTTATCAACTTATTATTATTGATATAACTTTTCTGATAATGTCTTCTTGTATTGGAAATTCGAAATTTAATAAATACACACAAATAAATAATTATTGAGCCACGCCAACTTTTCATTTTGCCAAAGTTGATGTTTGAAATTCGTTTTATAATCTTAAAATCGTTTTTTAGAACATAAAAAAATTAAATAAAAAAAATGAAAAAAATTCTTTTGGGATTCGAACTCTCAATATCATCAGTCTCAGGAGACAACTTAACAACTCGGCAACGAATGCTTTTACTAAAGAAGCGTTAAATTTAAATATATTGAGTCTATGGGTTTGTTTCTTTATTTGAGCGGCATATCATATACATGCATTAATGTGTATAAAATAAAAAATAAAATCCACTACTTGTAGTGAAGGGCATAAAAAACAACAAAAAAAACCACATAACCACACTGTATTACCATAGCCACTGTATGACCGTAGAAACCAAAATTGAATTGGTTTGTATGGTATGTTTATGTCGTTTTGGTAATACAGTGTTTGTATGGTAATGTCACGTCTAATTGGACCTTTAAAGGAATAAATTTGAGGCAGTCGTGGTTTTTTACTCATATCTCAGCCATTTGTGGACCGATCTTGCTGAATTTCAATAGCAAACAATTTCGCACCATATGCGACATAAATGTATAATAACCTGGCCCCCATCATATATATATTCGGAAAACCCATTTCAACGGACAGACGGACATCGTTAAATCAACTTCGCTCCTCATAAGGACCCAGAATATATATACTTTATAGAGTCTAACATCAATATTATAGAAATTACAAACGAAATGACAAACTTATATACACTCAGGTCTCGTTTTATGCGATAGATGCCTTCCAAAAAAATCGCATAAAGCGATACTCTAGCTTCATATAAAAACTAATGATTCGTTCCAAAATTCTGAGAAACCGCATAAATTCAAATTTTAATTAAAAAATCAAAACAAAGTCGCATTAAAAAATCAACAAATGTAAAAACTAATCAAACAAACAAAAATTTAGGTGATCTTTAAATAAAAAAAAAATTTTCATCTGCAAAACCGGAAATAACCAAATCCAATCAAAATTTTTCTAAATTAGTTCTAAGTTTTTTTTCAGTTTTTAATCTAAATTGCCCTTTAGTATCCTTATCATATTGTTAAAGTTTTATTATGGGACCTCTTGTAGTTTAAAAGTTATGCAAACTTCTTTACACTCGTACATGTGGTTATTACAATCTTGTACCGTAGAAGACAGAAAAGAACGAGTTTAAACTGAAATTTTTTATTCTATTTTTACCGAAATTAGCCTTCGTTGTAAAACTAATATTATGTATTCTTCATTAGTTTTAAAACCCTCATAATTACATACGTATCGGCTATGCATATAAAAAACACAAAACAACTAACAAACTATAACGAGTATATCGTGATGCAAACTTGCAAACATCTAAAATTTCAAAAACGGTAAAAAAAAATCCGCATAAAACGAAAGCTGAGTGTATACCCTATTCACCAATAAAAAGTGTACGTCAAGAAAAATTCAAGAGCTAAAGGATTAGATAATAAGGCACATTAAGAACATTCAACCTCAGAGCCATTTAAAATATATAGACCATCGGACAGAGGTATACAACCGAAGCCACGGCGAGCATTTGGCCGATATTTTGCCTCACACATAATTGTCATAGATTCTTCTATAATAATAATAAATATTCGGATAATTCTCTGAAAACTTTTTGTTTAATTAACAATTAACATCGTGCATTATGGTTGGACCAGCCAGAATAATGAACCTTTAATTGCTTAACAATAAAATAAATTTAAGCAATATACCAATAATTCCATTAATATAAATAGCCGTTGTGTACTACATCCGAAAAAACTCTTCATATAAAACGAAATATGTTAACATAACAGTTATATTAATAAGATAGTCTATTTTTTGTAACATGCCTGATATACTTGTTTACATACAACAAGATAACGCAAGATTTTTTTAATATAAAGTTTTAATACGCTTTTTGTCGTATGTCCACAATTATGCTACATACGATAATATAAAGCATTAAATTTTTCGCAAAAGTGGATATACAACAAAATGGCTTCGTAATATCTCATTAACCATAAGTGATAGAGATATGAGGATTGCGCGAATCGATAGATCTGTTAAATTCACCACAGGAAACGGTCTTTATTTTATTTTTTTTTTTTTTTTTGATTTTGTGATATACGACAAGAAAACTCCGGCACGACGATATATTTAGTTGCAAAAATAAAACAAATATCAATTTTGATACAATTAATATTTTTTTATTTTGATAATATTAAAAATCTAATGATTGCAAGTGCCCGCCCGATTCGATTTAACGTCCAGTATAAAATTAGAAAGGCATTTAAGGGTTAATGTTATACAGTCGAACTTTCATAACTCGAATCACCATTATCCCAAAAAAAAAAACTTCGACTTATGGACCCTTCGAGTTACAGAATTTTCTTGTTGAAAAGAAAATAAATTGCAAACTTGTGTACATTTTGTATTTTTTATTTAAAACAGGCACTATTTGAAAGCTTCATACCTAAGCATGTAGGTATGTTTTTGTAATAAACAAGTTACAATGAAGTAAAATATCGGCATGGTTTGACTTCTAGCTGCTGTAAACCAATTGAGGACTGATATGTCGATAATTTTGTATATTTGGGTCTTAATCATTTTACTAAAGAGATGAGATACTGACTCAAACGAGTTGATAATTAATTAATTATTTTTAAAAATCTATGAGACCGTACTAGCTGGGACACCATATTTATTGTCTGCTTCCTTTTTCTTGAATCCACCCTCGACTTCTTTTATAAACTTATATTTCCCTCCATCGACAAACATTATAAAACACGTTTACTTGCCATGAAATAAACACATACAAATAATTTTAACATATTTAGGCATACCAAAAGACACACGTAATGTACAAAAAGGGATTTCCCCGAAAAAAGAGCAAAGTCAAATATACAAACCTGCTAATCAAGCAAAAGAAAGCGAAATAAATAAACAAAATAAACAAAACAAGCAAAAAACTTCGAGTTATAGAATACAAATTTGAGTATTTGGTTCGAGTTACGGAAGGAGAATTGTATGTAGTTTACTGTTTTAGAGCTACTGCCAATCAAATTGGTTCGAGTAAGAGAAAATTCGAGTTAGAGAAGTTCGAGTTATGGGAGTTCGACTGCATAAATATTTTACGGGCTCCATTACACGGCAACAATTCTAAAACTGTAGCATTAAGCTTCGTTGACAATGATAGCAACAATTTCGTTTTCTTCTATCTTATTTTTTCCCAAAGTATTTCTAAGTACATATTTTCCTTTAATTTTTTGCACAAAAATGTGACTTAACGCCTAGACGCATAGAATCCTTTGTACCTTATACGTCGCTTTCTTCACAATAATAACACTTTAATGCCGGATATTTTATCGACACCGAGAAAATTTTATTTATTTAATTTTAGGTTTTTTTTATTTTATTTTATCTCATTTTTTAATGACACCCAACACAAAAAAATTAATTAAAACTAATCAAAAACAAACTGATAGGTTTCAATAATTCAACGTTCGTTAAAAGTTAAGGCTCAGTTAGGCGAACGTTGCTGTACCGTATCTGTACCATCAGCTGTTCGCTTTTTGTTATATGAATACAAAAGCTTACCGAAATGCAATGTACCGTAGTTTCAACGTACCAATCTGTATTAAATAGAATTGCATGCCGTTGTTACGTGACATTTGTAAGACAGTGATGGGCGGCTTGTATGTTATATTGAATGCGGGTAATTTTGCTCTGTTTTGTTGGTACTTTTTTCAGTATATCTATCGAATTGGCGACAAAACAACTTACAATACAACATATTTCCAAATATACATATGTTTAGATGTTTGAAATAAACAAATGCATAATGGAAATGTGAAACATATAAAAGACTTTAAATGGTATCAAAACCTTGTTTGGTGTATGCACATTTACAATAAATGTATGCTAAAAATTGATATATGCTAAAATACAAATTTATTTATTGTAAATCTATAATAAAAATATTAAATTATTAAAATTTTTTACATACAAAAAATACTGTTTTAATACCATTTAAATCACGAGGTACCTTTTCTGCACAACGGTCACCATTTGAACATTTTTGATTCCCATCACTGTGTGTTTTGTTTTATATATACTCGTGCTTTTTGTTTATGTATGGGAAAACATATGACACGTTTTTAAACGTTCTATAAGTGCACCAACGTGCTTACAGTACGGTGCGGTACATTACGGGTACAGCAACGTTCGCCTAACTGCGCCTTTACCCAACTTTAGTACCTTGAGTTAACGGAAACGTTCGATATGGGACAAAGCTCAAAAGAAACCCTGTAGATCAACTCAGTTGTCAGCGACGTAGAAAGTAAAAATTATTCTATTTGACTAGGCCTTAAAGTTTTTTAAAATATTTAGTCTAGTTTGACTTCATATACAATTTGAATGAAATTTTAAGTGACGTCTATAATAATTTTTTTATTTAGAATTAAATGAAAATGTTAACAATCGGGCATGTTCTACAAATCGAAATGAAGTGGATTAAATCCATTCGCACGAATTTTGAAAATGAGCCTGTAAAGAAAGTTTATACAAATATTCCCTTTTATATACTTCATACTTTAAGTACCAATTATATTTACAAGAACTACTGTTAAAAATAGAGAAACAACAGTCATTATGTAAATAGTTGAGTTTAAAATCTTGTTTTATATTAATTCCACTTCATTTCTATTTCTAGAACACGCCCGAATATGTATAAAATAATAAAAACAAATACGGCATATTGTTCTGTTCTGTGCTTCTAAAAAAAATCGTTGCTTTATTGTGTACAAACAATTGAAAATGTTGCTGTCATTGTGAATATGGCCGAATTGTAATAAATTTGTGTGAATAAGGAATAAGTGCTAAGTCTATTTTATTGTAGGTGAGCAGTTATAAACTTTAAATAAATTATTTTTTATCCCTAAATATTCCTAATGTCACAGATCTAACTTGAGGGTTACACGATCAAGTTTTGCTTATCAAGTTTTAATACACTCACACTTTTTTACCAATACACTCATACTTTTAAAAATTTATACGAACTTGCCTTTAAAATTCTCTTGCCAGTGAGTATTTCAATTTACGTTCAAGAAAACAGCTAATTTCAAGGTTACATTGCAGCCACACGATCAAGCTTTTCTTGATAGTCTTTTACATATACTTTTTGTCAAAATATGCAAAAATTGGCAGCTGTGACGTAGGCTGCACGCAAGTGGAAAGCAATTTACTTTCAAGATGTCATTAAAAAAAAAAAATTATAAAGAGAAACGAAAAATTTGCTCACTAACCTTGAAATCAGCTGTTTTCTTGAACGTAAATTGAAACACTCACTGGCAAGAGAATTTTAAAGGCAAGTTCGTATCAATTTTTAAAAGTATGAGTGTATTGGTAAAAAAGTGTGAGTGTATTAAAAATTGATAGGCAAAACTTGATCGTGTAACCCTCAAGTTAGTGAGCAAATTTTTCGTTTCTGTTTATAAATTTTTTTTTTGATGGCATCTTGAATGTAAATTGCTCAAAAATTGAATGCAGCCTACGTCACAACTATCAATTTTTGGAAATTTTGACAAACAGTATATGTAAAAGACTATCAAGAACAACTTGAACGTGTGGCTGCAAGGTAAAGTTAACTAATATATCAAGCAGTGTTGCCAATTAAGAACTCGGAAACTACACATGACAGTGTCCTAAAATATACATTTTAAGCAATATTGCACATGCACAAAATCAAATTAAAGCAGCTTTGAGAAAATGAATAGATATTCTTAAACAGATATTCCTTGTTTGTAATGATAAAGTTAAGTTTACAAAAAAAGCAAAGCTTAACGGTTAAGGAAGTTAGAAAGGAATTGCTGCAAATTTATAACGGCACATCTCCAAGTGCAATATTGATTTCCGAACATAAGCAATAACGTCGGCAGAAAAACAGTACATCAATTTGTATGTACAAGCTTCAGCAACAAATTTTTTAAAATTTTCAGAGAATTGTTTTCTATGATGTAAACAAATTTATTGATAGGTATCCTGTTTTGCCCTTTCGATAGTCTCAAAATTTTAATTTTTACCTATAAAAGTCTTCTTCTCATCTATAAACATTACTTTTTTATTTTCACCTTAAATAGATTACTAAGAAGTAGTAGCCAAAACTTACATAATCGGGTTATAAAATTGTAGATTTTTTCGGCGGCATGAAATAGCCCCCCACGAAATGAGTCCCCAAAACGGAAATGAAATAACTCCCCAAAAAAATATATGAGAGGCAACAACAACGTTTTTTGGGGATTTATTTCATTTTTTTGGGGACTTATTTCATTTTTATATTGGGCAGATATTTCATATGAAATAAGTCCCCAAAAATCTGAAATGAAATAAGTCCCTAAAAATATTTTGTGGACTTTTTTCATTTTCAAATTTATTCCAAAATCGTCAAAAATGCAGATTATGTCGCGTTATAATACGTAAACAAAACTTGTTTTAATGAATGGTCAAGACCACTCATTCATTAAAAATAATACTTACTAGGTAGTTAGTTTGAGAAATAATTTTGCGGTAAGGAATAAAATAAATAAATTTTTTTTTGCTGGATGCAATGAATCCAGGTCTCCCATTCAAAAGAGAGATAAAGCCTTTTATTTTTTTTTTTTTCATTCACATGGGAGACAAAGCCATCATGGCCTTAGGACACATAAGTAATATTAGGAAATGGCTTTATCTCTCATTTCAGTTTTGAAGAACTTTTCCATTTTACATTAATTCATAGTCTTCTTATTTTTATAATTAAGAGGTAATGATTTTCCCTTTTACTAAAGTTAAGTATTGAAATCTGGCTCCGCATACTAAAGTTTTCCTGCTTGGCGGCCTGCGGCCGCGCTTAGGGGTTTTTTCCTATAGTAGGACGCGGCAGGTGGCTTCGCTGAATGAGTTTTTCTGCGTGCGTCACAAGAATAAAAAAATGTTTTTCAATGATAACTAAGGATTTTTCCTTTTACAGAATGTTTACACCATGCGTAACAATATTCTGGAAAAATATGGCTTTGCCTCTCATTTGGGAAAAAATTATGGCTATATCTCTCACTTCGCAAAATTGAGCAATAAAGCCATCATGGCCTTACCTCCCATGGTAAAAAAGCACCCCCCTATTTTGAATTGATTGGATGTTTTGAATACTTTATGGGGATTTATTTCATTTCAGGAAATGGGGACTTATTTCCAATGAAATAACTCCCCAATTTTTGGGATTTATTTCATTTTGATTTGGGGAGTTATTTCATTTCGTTGGGGTTTCATTTCGTTTTAAAATTGGGGGTTTATTTCATATGAAATAAGACCCCAAAAATTGGGGAATTATTTCATAATTTTGTTGGGGACTTATTTCGTGGGGGACTTTTTCATGCCGCCGATTTTTTCCCCATAATAATGGTTTTGTCACACAGCTAGTAAGACAAAATTTGACGAAGATATTTTTTAAATATAAACAGTATAAATTATTAAAAAAAAAGCCAACTCGGTTCATTATTTCACCTGGCCCCATACATGTATCCTCCCGCATTAAAAAAGCTTATCAAATTCAACTCAAATACGTTCTATATACAAATATATTAAATTTATTTGGTTTTAAAAAATTCCCGAAGTCGAATTTTTATTTAAAATAGCGCCTATACAATCAAGATTTCGACATATGTACATACATATCATAAAAGCTTGAGAATCAGTACAACCGAGTATAGCACTTTTACTAGGTTTTGATTAGATCAAAAACTTAACTCTAAAATTCTACAATGTTTAGATAGTAACAGTGTTCGAAAATAAACAGTACATAAGTTAGCGTTTGGCTCACACACCCAAGAACGATATCTATGTTCTTAGTGATTGTATAGACGAACACAACCCTTAATACCGTTTGTAACTATTTTCAAGAAAGAACCATTGTGTTCGGTTCTTCGTTAAGAAACAGAACATTTGTAATGATACTGTAGACAAACATTATATTTTAATGTTTCTTTTTTTTACATTGATAAAGAAATTAACAAACAAGAAATTTTAGCACCGACCGCACTTTGAACAGCTTGTGTGCATTGTGTATATGTTTTGTTTGTGTAAAATTATTTTGCTGTCTTTTTTTTCGTATGTGTCTTTTGTTTGGTTTTTATTTACCAGCGAATACGGGCGAACGTTAATGAGCCGAACCGAACACAATGAAGTTTGTGAGTTTGATAAAAACAGTATTATTTTTGTGTTCGAAATATGACTAAAAGGGAAACGTTATTTTTTATGATTTTCTACACAAACACTATTAGCGTTTGTGTTTTCCACAAATCTACCAAACCGAACACTAAGGAGCGATATTTAGTGTTTATTTTCGAACACTGGATTACAAACACTTTAATTTTATGCTTTCTATAAGTTTGTGTTGGAAAGTAAAAACAAAAGACAAAAGAATCTTGGGTTTAAAAAACAAGTTTGACAGTGATGGAAACTGAAAATAAGTGACAAAAGGTCAGTGTATAACTTCTTTTTTGTTACGATCAGCACTCAGGAGATAACCATAACTAAAGCATTGCATTGTTTTGTTACAAGGAAAATAGGGGTACAGAGGGAGTAGTGCCTGTGGATAAACAACTTGAACTTATTCACGTTGAAAGTGAAAGGAAAGACTTCAGCAGGAAGTTTATTCCTCATACGAACAGTCGGGCTAACAAACGAATTTTCCCTGTAACGCATTGTACGACGCTTTTACCGGTCAATCGACCATAAAAATATGGGCTCTTGAGGAAAAACGTGTATAACGAACAAACGTATAAGTTTTGAGAGCCAGATTCGCCTTATTCGCTCAGAATTCATCCCATTGTAGAACTTCCTAAGAAATCGTACAATATAATTGAACCTTTGCCCATGGGTACATTTTAACATAATGATCTTAAAGGTGCCATTAAGTTGAATTTTTTTTCGATTTGTCACAGATGTAAACAAAAAAACTATGTAATTATTAAATTTAGCAAACAATAGTTTAAGTTCTAATTTTGCAACCTGCTGCATTTATTAAACTTAATTCAATTATATACAACATTTTTGCTTAAATCGAAAATATTATAAAAAATGTATTCAAGACCCTTTTTGAATAACTTACCGTTTAGTTAAACTGCTAATCCAAATTGTATTTTATAGTTAATCCATAAATTGTTGTTATTTTATTAATTAATTATGCAAAACAACAATTAGACTTTTTTACAGGTAGGTAGGTATGTTTGAAAATATTTAATTCATATTGTTTTATTTATTTTTCTAAATACCGTTTTACACATAATGAATCAATCACTTTAAGAAGAACTTAAGGAATTTATTTAAATATTTACAAAAGATGAAAAAAAAAATTCAAAACAAATTTAAATCCTCACGTGAATTTTAAAAATTTTTTTTTTCGTATATTTTATTTCACAAAAATTGCGGAAATTTGTAGAATGCGAAAGAGTGAGTGAATTTGTGTATGTGTGTGTATGTGTGTGTGTGTGTACACGTGTGTTAGGAAAAATATATAAATATGTATTTACGTAGGTATTATGTATTAATAACGTATTTAAATTATTATTATTATTTTTCATTTCACTAATAAAGAAACATTTTAAAAGCAAAAACAACAAAAAGTTAATATTTATTTACAATTAGTAACGGCGGCATTTATTAGTTTTATTTAATTGAAAATATGCTGCATGTCAACCCGGCTAAAATTGTAAAACACCGTTAGAAATAACTGCACTGTTAATTTCACAATATTCATTAATATTTTATTACACTGTATTTTTTTATTTTTCCATCAGTTCCAAAACTTGTTTGCGTAGGTATTTTTTATAACTTTTACCGTACGAACTTGTAAAATTTGACATTTGAATTTCAATAATTAAAATTAATTAAGTGCAGCAATCCGTCCGCAATAAGAAACGTACGCATTCGCTGTATTTAAGCAACCAACTGCCTAATATGACATAGAAAAATTTACGCCACTTCCATGTTACCACAAATTAAATTCAAATAAGAGTAGATGCACAAACACCAACTAAATACAACGTTAACCTGTGTTTTGTATGAGATAGAAAGAGACGCTTATATGTGTGTAACAGAAATGAAATATTTTCATTGGTTGATTTGCCCACAAGGGGATTTATGTACTGTAGCACATAAAACATTTGTTAGTGTGTGTGTGCGTTTGCTTGCATTTCATTTAGTTCCTCCTTTTTTTACTTGTTTGTTTTGTTTTGTAGCATTGGTTTGTCTCTCTTTTCAGTGTTATTAAGAACTTCCTTCCTTTTCCTTCATTATTTTTAAAATGGTGTGACTTTTATTTCCGTCGCATAGTTTTGTTGTTGTTTTTGTTGCTGTCGAGTAGTAAGAACAAGTTTTTCTTTATATTCTTTCATGATAAACTTATTGTTTTTGTTGGTTTCTTGCTGTTTTGTTTGTATGATGCATCCATATGTACATATGTTTGTAACTACATACATACATACTTATACAATTTCTTTAAGTATTCATTTTTTTAGCACTGAAGATTCGTTTTTCTTGTTTTAATTTTCCTATTGTTTTCATGCAAATAAGCTGAGAAACAATGTGTGTTGGATGTTTGTATGGATGTTTTGTGGTCGAATGGCATTTAAAGTGTCTATAAGCTGGCTGCTCATTAACTAATGGATTACATTTTACAACATTCAACTTATGGGAAATTTATAGAAACTTTTTTATGATTTATGAGGTGAGATTAATAAAAAAAAGGATCTTAATAGTTATTTGTTTGATTTATATAAAAACAATAGTAATATTCCTAGACTGATCTAGGCGGCATTTCGTCGGTTGATTATTTAATTGTCGTATGTTGTATGTAATTTGTATCCACATACGACAATTAAAAAATCAACCGACGATTTATAGGATGATTTTTAAAACATGTTTTGAAAACATTTTTTTATTTGTAGACGAATTTGGCAGAGTAGAAATTGGGGTAGAAAAAAGACATGATTTCTGTTCTTTGTGTTTTTTTTCTAATTTTCTTTTACAGTCGTTCAAAGTTTTGCTTAGTGTTCAAACAGAACTGCGTCGAGACCACATTTTCCAAGCAATTTGACATACAAAGTTGAATACTCAATTCTGTTTGAACACTCGTGTTTTATTTTCATTGGTCTTACGTGTCTTCAAAAGTCATCATGTACATGTAAAAAGATTTTGATAGCAGCTTTTTGCTTAAACTAAGCCGCACATATGTTTACAATAAGAAATTTTTGGCTTGGACAAGAATGGTGCAAAATTTTATTAAATGTTACCAAATTTAGCTTTAATGGAATAATTTTTATTTATACAGTTTTTATTGCAATTCAAGTTAAAAACGATGCTTGTATAAACAATTTTAAAATGCAAAATGCAATGAATATCCTGCAAATAATATTGGATCCATTTTGATAAAATGGACTACCCCATGGACTGGTCCGATGTAATGCAAGCATGGACCATGTCATTGTTAGAAAGTGTCTGTAGTGAGACGACATGTCTCCGTTTTTTAACGAAATACTTTCGTTTTTAAACGACTTCAAAACTAATCCTCTTGAGTATACCATGGAGTTGTTTTCAAACTACTCCTTAGTAATCCAAAGGTGGGTTATATGGTCCTGCCCTAGGACATCGTAATGTTAAATATACCATGTTTTTCCATACGTTTGGGTTACTTTTGGACTAGTCCTGGTCCCTTGTGGGCTACTCTTTACACGCTGTTTGGACTGGCCCTATTATTTGCAGGGTAATAACACAGAATAGATAATTATTTTGTTCTTTATTGATTTTTTGATTGATTAATTATTTTGCTTTTAACATTTTGGAAAAATAGTTATATGAATGTTTTCAAAGCCATTTTGTAAACAACTTTATTTGGTATAGCCGACAGTTGAAAATTTTCCAATTTTAAATTAACAAGATTTTGTTTGTCGTGCTTAATCCCTAATTTTTTTTTTTATTCTTGATAAAAACACTAAAATTTATTCTTGGGGGGCATTTCACTGGTTGCTTAGGCCAGATCATCAGGAAACATTCTCCCAAAAAAATTTTTAGAAAAGCCAAAGTTATTAGAAAGCAAACAAAACTTCAGAGTAAATGAGAATTGCAAACACTCAAAAAGTCTTATTTGCAACTATATCAAGGCTTAAAGAAAATACAAGCAATAAAGAGTCAGTTTATCTTTTCTTATACATATTCCCCACTACAATACTTCCAACTTTAATATTTCAAAAAAAACCAAATAAAAACAAAAACAAATTGCTTTATGCAATTCTCATTCACTCTGAAGTTTTTTTTGGTAGCTAATATCTTTGGCTTTTCTAAAAAAATTTGGGAGAATTTTTCCTGATGATCTGGCCCAGTGTTGTAAAATTTAAATTTTGAAATGGTACCTTAAATAAAAGAGTATTTTTTTCATCAAATGGTGCTTTTTTGTAAAAAATAATTTGTAAAAATAAAAGGAACACAAATTATTTTATTGGAATTCATTTATCTATGTATGTATTTGAGAACATGCAGTATTTAAAGGCACTCATGTGAATAATATTTCTGTTATACATACATAAACGTAAGGTACGTTTTTCAGTATTTTCTAAAGAAACTTATTTAAAATAGTTTATTATTTTTATGAATAAGTAAATAAATAAAAAATTTGATTTTTGTACACATGCATTTTCACTGGTATACTATTTATATATTAACTTTTGAAAAGTTACATTATTCAGGCTTTTACATATATCGGGAGATTTTTAAACTATTATCTTTTTGGCAACACTGGTTTAAACAGCTGATGCACGTTTCGTGTTTTGTTCAACTGTCAAACATCTTCAGTTTGGTCTATAATTTAACCATGAACCGTCTTAAAAACGAACAACGCTTGCAAATTATTGAATTTTATTATCAAAATGCGTGCTCAGTTAAGAAAGTTCATCGCGCGCTTCTTGTGCTCAGCGACGAAGCTCATTTTTAGCTCAATGGGTACGTTAATAAGCAGAATTGTCGATTTTGAAGTGAAGATAAGCCAGAAGCATTGCAAGAGCTACCAATGCATCCAGAAAAAGACACAGTTTGGTGCGGTTTATGGGCTGGTGGCATCATTGGACCGTACTTCTTCAAAGATGATGCCAATCGTAACGTAACTGTGAATGGTTAGCACTACCGTGAGATGATATCCAACTTTTTTTTGCCCAAAATGCAAGAGCTTGACTTGCATGACATGTGGTTTCAACAAGACGGTGCCACATGCCACACAGCACGCTTAACAATGGACTTATTGAGAGGCGAGTTCGTGAACATTTTATTTCACGTTCGGGACCGGTCAATTGGCCGCCTATATCGTGCGATTTAACGCCTTTAGATTTTTTTTTGTGGGGCTATGTTAAAGCTCATGTCAATACAACATGCATTTAAGCATTTATTCATGAGATACCGGCCGAAATGTTGGAAAGAGTATGCCAAAATTGGACAAAGCGGATGGACCATTTGAAGCGCAGCCACGGTCAACATTTGCATGAAATAATCTTCAAACATTAAATTATATGGACCGTACTATCGATTCAAAAAAAGATTTCATGCATTTTTCTAAATTTTATGTGTTTTTTTAACTTTCCTATAGCTCTTAAAAAATCACCCATTATTACATACTTAGAACTTAGTTCTTAAATAAAGTTTTAACATTTATGTTCAAAAAAAAGCTTTTAGTTCAGTGAGATAAAGCAAATTTACTCACATTTTGCATTGAAAATGTGCGTTCCGTTATTTCATCCATTTCGTTTTTAATTTTGGCTAAATTTTGTACAAAATTTATAGAAACTGGGAAATTTTTCCTTCCGAAGGTAACTTTATATTATATTCAACATTTTTAATTTTTCGAATTTATTCTATGAGCTAAATTTCAGTTATGTATTTTATAAAGCTTTTTTGTAATAGTTCTATTCCTACAATTTTTGGGAATAAATATTTTCTGGAGTGAAGCTGCTTATAATTTTTAAGGTTTTATTTTCTTCTTAATTCTTAATTCTTAATGATTAGCAAAATATCGAATAAATTGATTTTGCAGTTTCTTTCAATTTATAAACCATTTCCGTATTAAATTAGCATGTTTCTGTAAATACTAGGGTATTCATTCGGTTAACCGTCAACCGGTTAACCGATTAATTACTACCCGATTAACTGATCGGTTAATTTCAAATTGGCTTTTTTCGATTAACGATTAAACCGGTTAATTTCAGTCGATTAACCGATTAACCGAAGTAACAAAATTTTCAATATTTTGTAGTATTATAACATATTTTTTTTGTGTTTTTAATTATTTGTTTCGTCTAATATACCAAATGTATTTGTTTAGAAAATATTTTTTCATACAAACAGTTCAGTGATCTTCATTTTAACCGATTTTCCGCCGACCGATGACTAAAATTACAATGTTTTTCAATGCTTTTTTATCTTCTTCATCGATCAACAGGAATGTGGCGAAAAATGGGTTAAATATTTGATTGCCAACACATTTTTTTTTTTTGTTTCCCGTACTTTTTATGTGTTTAGTTATTTGTTTCTTCTCATATATTTTCATATCAGTCTTTTAACAGAATTAACCGAAACAATGAGAAGTGTTAAAAATTTTAAAAAACTCTAATGGCATAATGGAGTATTTTATATGTTTAGAGAAATCCTGGAAAAGGACTGAGAAATTAGATATTCATCTACGATAAGTGAAATAATTTTTTCCAAGTCAACTTTTGTCAAAACTAAAGAAAAGAATCGCTTTAATCCTAAACATTTAAACTTATTTTGTAAGATGTCCTTAAACTATTGAAATAACTAATAAAATTATCTCAGTATGTAAATATTTGGGAGTTTCACAAGGTAGTCATTAAGTCTTATGTCTTAAAAGAATTACAGGAAATATTAATAGTCGGCTTAATATGCAAACCGGCTAAATCCACTTTTTATGTAAATTAAAATTTGATTCCGTGTGGTAGAGAAAGATACGCCACGTCGTTTCTTCCATTTAAGTCTTGAAGTGTGTAAAACTGACTGTAATTTTAATTTTCTATCAAGCTTCAAATAGGAAAAAAAAGATTTTTTCTCTCCTGTAAAATGTGCTCAAAGTGAATTAGCAGGTTTGTATATTAAGCTAACGATATGACTGTTGTAAGATACCGCTTATAATTTAGATTTCTACTATGCAGTTATGACGAATCAATGAACACAGTATTACAATTTTTATTTTGTTTGAAACACAACAATATTTACTTTAAACAATTTTAAATTTTGTTTAGGATATTATGATGATATGACTTGATACCACACTTTGTGCATTAATGAATTGTTTTTTTTTTTGCTTGCTCGTTTTAGTTCAAGAATTGTTATGTTTCGTACCTATGTTATTATTTTTTTTTACTTATAAACTCCAAAAAATAAGCAATTAATGCATTTTTATATACTGAAATTACTTAATTTATAAAAAAAACTTTATTAATCGGTTAACCGATCAAAAACAAAATTAACCGATTATTAACCGATTAAACCAAAACCTCGGTTAATTAATCGCGCGATTAACCGATTAAAGTAAAAGGTCGATTAAATGAATACCCTAGTAAATACGTCAAATCGAGTTCCACAAAAAGTTTCATTTAAAAGTAAAAGTTTCTCATATTTATTTAAATTTTCCACTGACCTTTTAGCCAATGCATCCCTTTTGATAAAATTTCTTGCCATTTGTAGGAACAAATATTCCATTCTTGATAAAAAAAAGTATGAATTCTGGCGTCCTCGCATTGCTTTGCAGTATTAACGTCGTTAAATATTTTTAATATACAACAACATGAACTGTGTAACAAACACATGGTTACCAAAGTCTTCTATCGAAATAATCACATCACACAGTTTTAGTTCAGCGCTGAGTTGGGAATGTTGTTTATATATAGAAAGATAAAAAGCGCAAAAGATAAAAAAGTAAATTTTGGTCGCCGTCAACGATATTTGTGACTGGCGTTCACAACGTCTGAAATTTCACATCGGTTTCGAATGAAATATTATGACATTTATAACGTAACGACGTAATATCTTTTGATAGTTTTCGACTAAGAAAAAGCTGCGATCTAAAATTAAGCGGTGTCGTACTTGATTTTAGAACTGTATAATTTTGCGAAAATGGAGTCTTGAAAAAACTTTAAAATAAGAACGACAATCTTAAAACAAAATTAAAATCTTAAAACAAGAAAAAAAGTTTTGAATTAAGAAAAACATTCTTGATTTTAGATGATATCAAGAGAGCATTTCTAATTTTAAAATTTTTAATTCTTAAAAGAAATCTAAATCTAAACTAAGAAGAAAATTCTTGATCAAGAATATAATTCTTACTTTAAAATTGGCAGTTCTTAAAACAAGTCTGACGTAACTAAATTAATCCGAATACGATTATTTCTTTTAGTATTTGTATTATCTTAAACGTGTGCACATAGTTTAGTGAAAAGTATTAACAAACATTAAAAAAAAAATTAAAAATTTTTAATATTTTTAATTAGGCTTAAGTTCATGAAATTTAATTTTTCATTAAATTATTTTTATGAAGAAAGGAATTTTACTACATGAAAATTAATTAAAATTGTTATTGACAATCTTTCATTCTTGACGTGGCTGGGGCTCGAACCCCGGCCGGCAGGTTACCATGACATGTTTCGATTGCAACCACTCAATCTCCTCAGATGGATTTGCCGTCTTACACTCGCAGCCATCGACGACTGCTGACGTCAATAGTCAAACATCAATCCTTAAACCAAATTGTATTCTAACATTTGGTAGATCGAAATTTGCTTTCCTGAATGATTATCCATTTTAATTTATTTTACATGTTTTTTCCTTATTTCTGTTTTTTCGTACTTTTGTCAAGAATTTTTCTTGAAGTCCCAGTACATTTTTGTTTGTTTTTTCATTTTGTCTTTTTCTTTTCTGTTGACCTTTTTCAGCACAACTTGAAGGACAAATGTACACATAGAGCTCGTGCCTTATCTTTAACAATAATTAGTATTGTGGTTATTTTGTTGAACTATTTATGGTTTTTAATCCGGGGTTCGAGCCCCAGCCACGTCAAGAATGAAAGATTGTCAATAACAATTTTAATTAATTTTCATGTAGTAAAATTCCTTTCTTCATAAAAATAATTTAATGAAAAATTAAATTTCATGAACTTAAGCCTAATTAAAAATATTAAAAATTTGGATTAAAAACCATAAATAGTTCAACAAAATAACCACAATACTAATTATTGTTAAAGCTAAGGCACGAGCTCTATGTGTACATTTGTCCTTCAAGTTGTGCTGAAAAAGGTCATCAGAAAAGAAAAAGACAAAATGAAAAAACAAAAAAAATGTATTTGGACTTCAAGAAAAATTCTTGACAAAAGTACGAAAAAACAGAAATAAGGAAAAAACATGTAAAATCAATTAAAATGGATAATCATTCAGGAAAGCAAATTTCGATCTACCAAATGTTAGAATACAATTTGGTTTAAGGATTGATGTTTGACTATTGACGTCAGCAGTCGTCGATGGCTGCGAGTGTAAGACGGCAAATCCATCTGAGGAGATTGAGTGGTTGCAATCGAAACATGTCATGGTAACCTGCCGGCCAGGGTTCGAGCCCCAGCCACGTCAAGAATGAAAGATTGTCAATAACAATTTTAATTAATTTTCATGTAGTAAAATTCCTTTCTTCATAAAAATAATTTAATGAAAAATTAAATTTCATGAACTTAAGCCTAATTAAAAATATTAAAAATTTGGATTAAGAACCATAAATAGTTCAACAAAATAACCACAATTTAATGAGAGCAATGGAAAACTCTGAAATAGTTAATATTGATGAAAGCGCAGCAGATAATTGGATGACTGCAGCAATTGAAGAAATTGTTCCGGTCAATGAAAACAATTAACATGTTCCCTAAGAAGAAACAATTGAAAGCGAAACGTGCTTTGGATTGCAAACTTACCAAAAGGAAATCTGTGGTGTTCCATTAGAATGTTCAAATGATGATGGTCTTTTAGATGCTGCAAAGAACCATAACGAGGAAGATTTAAAAAAGCTATTTAAGGAATTCAATATGGAATCTGTTTTTGAGTATTTAAAGGGTAAGTATTCTGTACTAGATATGTGCACAGTATTTTTCAACATTGGGGTATATTTAAGCTGCACAAGTGACTTATAAAAGCTGAAGGTTTATGCAAAGAGAGGACATGCAGAAAGCTATTCCCTCATTAGGGCTACGCATGGAGTTTCGCGAAAAGTTATTCGCTTGCAAAAAAAGGAGGTAAAAATACTTGTTTTGATACAAATTTAAACACACAAATTTTTAATGTTTTTCTTTAATAGTTTGGTATAGATGATGAAACTCTATCTGCAGAAAAAAGATTTCCCTGTGCTAATTAAGGACATTGTGAATATTTTCCCAAATGATAAAGTTGTTGAGGTAACTCATATTTTTAATTCGTACACTAAATGCATCGTAAAATTTTTCTTTCCCTTCCAAAAGGAGTACTGATATATACCTAGACAAGAACGCAAAAATCGAATTGGTAAACTTTACGCTAAATACAAAAATAGAAGATCTATGGAAAGTTATACTGATGCAGCTTCTTCCACTGAAACATTACGCAATAACAGTAGACTCTTACATGAAACTGACAGATCAACACTTTTGGCATTGAAAACATATTTGAGCAGGGAATGCTCTGATTGGGATGAAGTCCGTGATAAATGGAAATCAACTTTTAAGATTCGTCAGCAGGACTTAAAGCATATGGGATTGATTTTTTTAAATCCTGGCCTAAATTATCAGATTCCAGAGCACCAGAACTGTTAAATAATTGTGTTTAATTGTAGTTACATTATTGTACATATTTAAAATTGGAGGATTTTAAGAGCAATTTTTTTATTATGAAACCCACTTTCGCAATGATTTTTGTAGGCAGCAATTTTCTAATGCTAAATTTACTGCTAATAAAGGATAGACTTTACTCATGTTAGTATTGAAGTATTGTTTTAGAATCTAAAATTTGGATGAACAATCGACATATGATGCTGAGGATTATATACTAACCATACTCCTTAACGCAGTGCAGCCTTCTCCAACTCGATTCAAGAATGACTCAGGAAAATCTAACAAAAAAGCAACTTTAGTGGATGCAGAAGAAAGTTTTGCTTTGAGACTAACGCCAATTAATAACACTGTGCTCGAAATTGGCACTTTTTTTTAGACAAGCTGGGCACATAGCGTTTTAATATAATTCGGGTACGCTGAATCCAATGGTGCCCACCGTTTTTTTACTTTAGCCTTGTTTTCGAGATATACCGTTATTTAGAAAATGGAGGAGGTCGCACAACATATATTCGCGTAACTCAAAAACGGTTTAGTTAATTGAAATTACTGAAAACCGCAATAAAATTTCCTTCAAGAAAAGTTAAACTTTTTTTTAATATGAGCAGTCTTTTAGGAAATATAATTTTTATTGGGAAAAAAAATAATTTTTTTATTAAAATTTCGATATTTTTGTTTTTTAAAAATTCACAAAAAATTACATTTAAAAAAAGAAGCTGCAAACAAAACAAGCCATAAATTATTAAAATCTGTTTACAACTTTTGATTTTATTCACAACAGTCGATAAATTTTAATTAATTTAAGAATTTCATAAAACGCAATATTTGTATAAGAGCCCTCCTAAGAAGTGGTGATAAGGGGAAAGTATGTCTCCAGAAAATGTTAAAGACAAAAAACTAAATCGGTCGGTCATACATTTTATCCCACTAGGGGCAACTGCTGTACATTTAGGGGACTTTTTCTTTAATATATCTCTAGTCTGCATTAAACATTTTGTATGGGAGCCCCCTTAAGGAACGGAAATAGCGCATAGGTATGTTAGAAATAAATGATTGAGATGAAAAATAAAGTGGGGTTGGCCATACATTTGACCCGTCTAGGGGCATCCTAGGCACTGCAGCAGCCAAATTATAGAATTTCAACCACACTAATATGGCGGTTTAATGAAATTCTTGGTTTTGGCTCCAGCAGCGCCTTGGATGCCCCTAGATGGTTCAAATGTATGTCAAAATAACGGTATATCTCAAAAACAAGAGCTAACGTAAAAAAAACGGTGGGCACCATTGGATTCAGCGTACCCGAATTATGCTAAAACGCCATGTACCCGGCTTGTCTAAAAAAAAGTGACAATTTCGAGCACAGTGTAATTAATGCAGTTGTTAAAGATGATAGTTAATAATTTGAGGGAGTTATCTGGAAATATTTTTAGCAGAAGATTTGAGATCCCATCGAGGCCACTAGATTTTTTATTATTTATGTTCTTGATGGTGGTTTTTAACTCAGACACATTGGTGAAGTGGTACAACCCTGCAAATAATAGGATCAGTCCAAACACGCGTGTAAAGAGTAGCCCACAAGGGACTAGGACTAGTCCAAAAGTAACCCAAACGTATGGAGAAAACATGGTCTATTTAACATTACGATGTCCTAGGGCAGGACCATATAACCCACCTTTGGACTACTTAGGAGTAGTTTTAAAACTACTCCATGGTATACTCAAGAGGATTAGTTTTGAAGTCGTTTAAAAATGAAAGCATGTCGTTAAAAAACGAAGACATGTCGTCTCACTACAAACACTTTTTAACAATGACATGGTCCATTTTTGCATTACATACATCGGACCAGTCCATGGAGAGTCCATTTTATCAAAATGGATCAGGTGGTCCAATTTGTTAAAAATTTTAGCTTGTTCCAAATTAACGAGGTCTTTTATAATGATTTTTAACAGCTGTATTTGCTTGGATAGTAAATTTTATTCAAAGCTGTTTGTGTTTCCATATCGATGGTTTATTTGTTTTAATTTTTTTTTTTTTGCCACCTGTATTTAATTCTGTAAACGCTTTTGATATTTTCAGAGTAAAATATTCTCCCACCTTTCTGTTTGATTCTATCAGAGTGAAGATCATGAATAGATTCAAAGTTTGCATTAAAATTAGCAATAATTTTGTCAACTTCATTATTCTCCAGATTTCTGTCTGCAGGAAGCATTAAAGCGCTATAAATAAAATTTAAGTCCTGCTGAAATTAGTTCAAGTTGGTGTTTTTGTACGAGGAGTAGTACTGGGGACTTTTTACCACAAAATCAGAGGAATCAATATTGATTACTAGTTTAAGTGGAAAGTTATCTGAGAACTTTGGAAGGGATAAGATTCTATAATTTGTTGTTTTATAGTTCAATAAAGGTGTGCTTATAAGGAAGTGGTCCGGAAAAGAATTCGAATTTGGAAAAGTTGCGCTACTGTTACAAATCCTTGTGACATTCAATGAGTGGTCTTGCAGCCAACTTTGAAGAAAATTACCATTTTGGTTTCTATGTAGTACTGTCGCCCCAGGCTGGGTTTCTACAGTTCAAATCACCACCCAGGAGGAAATTATCGAATCCACTCGCTACTTAAAGTATTTTATCTAAGCTTTTCCAAAGAGAACTGAATTTTACATATAATGAGCCAACCAAGATTATTTTTCTTGCAACGCCTGTCTTTATTTGAATCTTTACAAATGATCCCAGAATGCTTAAGTTATAGTAATTCTACTATATGCAATGCGGTTCTTCAGAGTAATGGCAACATCGACAGAAATAAATTTGTAATCTTTTAACGCTGGGTCTCCACGTAGCAATTTTTTTTTTTTTTTGCTAACCACAAGCAAAAACGTCAGCAGAACACGTGAAATTGCTATGCCATAAACAAACGTACAGAGAAATTAAATGCCAGATAAATGACAACTCATTTTACTGCAGATTGCTTAGCAATAATTGCTCAAGCAATCAAAAGAGCAGTCTTGATCGAGTAATTTCGCGATTCGAAAGCAATTTTATTTCAGTCGATACTGAACGAACCGAAATTATTTTTTCAGTATTGTGAAACTCAAATTGATGCTTTACAACACTGAAAAAATAATACCGATTCGTTCAGTATTGACTGAGATAATAAGATATTAAATTGCGTTCGAATCGAGAAAGTACTCGATCACGACTGCCAGAATCAGGCCCCTGTATCAAGATTATTATTTAGTGAGTGTGGTGTAGTGAATTGGTTGACTTTTGGAATAACGTTGGGAATCATCTCGTCTAAATACAATTTTACTTTTTAAATGTCAATACCGTGATACAGGCCAGAGAACTGCAAAATTCACTATTTTTGTTGATTTACTCATACGCTATTATTTACATTAACTCTATGCCTGCAAAACAAAGTTCAACGTTGGTAATTTTGACATCGTTTTGTACACTTTTAATTTGTGCATGTGTGAGTTTTTTATTGAAAGTGCTTTGTTTGCATTTATTGTTGCGCACGCAATAACACAATTTCTTAAAGTCAAACGGCATTTATTCTTTTGCTTTTGCATTTAAGTTGTCATTGTCCACTCGATGACACAACGACGAATGTAAATTGGTATGAGTACGAGCCGCTTTGTTGGTATGATTGTTTTAGGCATAAGTTCAAATAAACTAGTTGTATTGTCCAATTTGTTTTTGTGTTTACCCTGCAAATAATATTTGATAATTTTGATCAAATGGACTACTCATTGGACTAGTCCGATGTAATGCAAGCATCGACCATGTCATTATTAAAAATAGTTTGTAGTGAGACGACATGTCTTCGTTTTTTAACGAAATGTGTTCGTTTTTAAACAACTTCAAAAGTTATACTCTTGAGTATACCATGGAGTAGTTTTAATACTACTCCTTTGTAATCCAAAGCTGGGTTATATGGTCCTGCCCTAGGACATCGTTATGTTAAATAGACCATGTTTTTCCATACGTTTGGGTTACTTTTGGACTAGTCCTAGTCCCTTGTGGGCTACGTGTAAAACGCGTGTAAAACAGAACTGCTGTACTTTTTAAGAAATTATAAAAAATAAAAACGTCTTCTGTTTCTATGGAAATTGTTTTAGCTGCTGAATAGTCATCAGAGCAATGATTTTTGTGTAGTTTTCTTTGCATATGTTTTTTACCAAAGCAATAATTGACGAACGAAGCTAAACATGGTATGAATGGCAAAGCCAATACGCTGTGCATGACTTTAATGAATTTTAAAACAACATCGATGTATGTGGCTGAGAGTTTGATTGCATGAACACAAATGAGTGTATTTGATGTTGTTGATTTAATGCGAATTTTTTGCAATCGCACAAAGCCGTTCTCTGATACAGGCCACACAATACCAACGATATTTGCTTAAGTTGTCTAGGTGTAAAATAATAGGAGTTTACTTTCTTCTCCTTCAAAAGAGTCATCATTTCAGAGTGTATAGTGGCATCTGAGAGGTAAAGTTTGTTCTTATTTTTGTTAACGTTTTTTATTTTAAAATTAATTTTCGGTGTTTTTCCATCCAATTGTTTTACCAAATGTTGTATATTTACATTATACCAAAAGATTGGCGGACAAAAGTTTTTTAAGGTATTTGTTGCATTTTCATCTGTTTTGGTTGATTGAGTCGAGGTGACAAACGGTTTAGGATTCTTTGTAACATTCCCATCACTTTCTTTCTCCAGATCTGCCAACAAGCTATACCTATTTCTGCCGTCAGGATCAAAATTGGCAGAACGAGCTGTAAATACAATTGTCAGAAGACCCCCAAACGCTTTACCAGAAATGCCATCGACAGGAACCCCCAAGTTTACCGTAGAATTGGGAGACCTGCTCATACGTGAAGGCGACAAATCGACATCGTAGCTGCTGCCATGAACAGAAGTTGTGGAGAATTAAAATTCATTGTCCAAGATAAATCACATTGGAACGTGTTTTTTGAGGCCCTATATTTCTCATAGGAACGAGAAAACATATATATACATATGTACTTATATGTATATTACCAAAAATTCAAAAAGTACCAGATGAAAAACAAAAACTACCAACATTTCAAAATTTTTCATCTTATAGATTTTCATTCACTCAGGACCCTGCGCCTATAATATTATGCTTCTAATATCAATATTATAGAAAATTTAATAATTATCACATGCAGTACGGAAAAGTGAAAGAAATAAATTTAATTTCCCGTATTTATATACTCGAAAACTGGTTTCTTAAAAACGTCGAATAATCGAGAACCCTATTTTTTCTGCTTTGCAGCAAATTTTCAACTTTTTGCCATAACCTCAAAAACTAGATTTTTTTTAAGTTTAATTGAGGCTTTATTATTAAACTGCTATCACCATGCTCCATGCTCCAGTCATTGCAAGAGTTATTAAGACTTTAAATAATACTGATTTATTTCAATAATTTGATATATCGGCAGCTCATATTGGCTTGGCGCATATGCCAAAAAGTCGTAGGCGAGAAAAACTACCTTGAAGGTTTACATGAAGTTTTATAAAAATATACCAGATAGTTTTTTTTTTGTATTTTCACCACTGCTTCCGGCATATCTTTTGAAGAAAAATTCAAGTTTTTAGTTAAAAGTTTTCTTTTGAAAGTAAAAATAATTTTTATGTGCCGCATACGCTACTTCTCTTAATTTATTTTTAAAAATTAGCTTTTTTGCTGCATACGTATACTGACTGCTGTGTTTTGAGTTGCTTTCATTCTCTTTTGCTTTCGCGTTAGCTACTTTTTTGCTTACGGCAATGAAGTAAAGCAAGAGTGAAATTTATTTTGTACATTTTTGGCATATAGAGCAAAACAATACTTTAAAATTTTTGATATTGAGTAAACTTAATGCTAAATGCCTCATAAACCATAAAAATTTCGTAAAACAGATTTTGAATTCAGAAAGGGGTATTCAAAATACATATACATACATACATATAGGGATGAAACGATACCTCTAAGGTATCGATACTTTTACTCGGTGTGGTATCGCTCGTAAAGTATCGATACCTACTTAGTATCGAAAAAAAAGTATCGATACTTGCATACTTGTATCGGTACTTGTATCGGTTTGTATAATAAAAGAATAGAAAGCAGCATTTAAAAACGTTCTTATTAGTGTTTTAGTACTATACAATACAATTAGAGCTACGACCCATTAAAATTTTTGTGCGAAACAAAAATTGTAAAGATTGACACCACTTTTAGTTACTACCAAGTACCAATTTCCTCTGGAAAAATCTTTTTTATCTTAGGAAACAAAATTTTTATAGAACGTTCAGGATATCAACCTTTTATTTACCTTTTATTCCAGAAATTAACAATGTCACTATGTATTTATTTTAAATGTAAATATGTATTTTATTTTTAAATTGATAAATATACAGTAGTTTTGACTTAACGGCCTTTTGTTTAAGTGCACTTTTCACCTAACTGCACAAAATTGATATTTTTAAAACCTTTTCTTTAGCTTCACTTCGGAAAATCAAATCTTGTTACGTTAATTTAACCGCCTTATACTCAATGCAAATGGATGAAACTTTGCAGGCATACATATTACCGATGACAATACACGAACACATGGGCGTAGCCAGGATAAAATCTAGGGTGGGGGGCAAAATTTTTTTTTTGTAAAATACTTTTTTGACCGCCTTTTACTCAATGCAAATGGATGAAACTTTGCAGGCATACATATTCCTGATGACAATACACAAATACATGGGCGTAGCCAGGATAAAATCTAGGGGGGCAAACTTTTTTTAAATGTTGTTTTTTAAGAAAAGCGTTTCTTAAAAAAAATTTTTTTAAATATTCTTATTTGTCATTATTCTTTAAAATTCCATACAAATTAATTTTTTAAGAGCACTTTCTATACCTGCACATTTGAGATAAATGCCCAAAATTTTTGACATTTTAAAATTATTTTCATACAAAAAATCAAAATTAGCTGCACTTTGACTTAACTGTCCAAAATACATATTTTCTGTAATTATTCTTCAAAATTCTTTTTGCGTGCCTTTTGTATACCTGCATATTTATCATATTTTTGGGCAGTTGTTAAATATTTTCATTTAAAACATCAAAGTTAGCTGCTACACAAAAAATTATGGTGTCCACTTTTTCACATAAATATCCAATTTAAGCTGTTTATAAAAACAAAAATCGCAAACAAGTCAAGTTGGCATCATTATAATTCATTTATTTTGTTTGCATGTACCTACACTCATGCATTTGGTTTGCGGTTACAGCAACTTTACCACGATTATATGAAAGGAATAGTAAATCTTAGGCCTGGAACAGAATAAAGTAGTTGTAGTAGTATCTTAATCTGCCGAATGCTCTGTAGCGCAACTAAGTTCAAAATTTCGAGTTTGCGTTTCAACTGCAACGACTTCTACAATTATTATTCTGTTGAAACTTCTTTGAAACTGCCGTTTTTAACTTTTGATAGCTTGCAGCGATATTCTTAACGTTTTACTACAGCGAAAATTCTGTTCCCCACTTTATTGTTACCAATTTGGCTACCTCATTCATTACAAAAACGCATAACATATGACTAGAGGTTGTTTGAACGTCATTGTTATTATCAATTCATTAATAAAAACGTTGTTACTCCTCTTTCAAACACTTTATTTTAGTTATGCAGGTAATCAAAATTACGTACCTGCACATTAAGGCAGCTAAATAAATTTAACATAGCTGCATTTTTGATTTATCTGCACAAAAAATCGTGCAAAGGCGATTTTACAGCGAAGTCAAAATTATGTATAATAAAGGGTGGTACAACTATAATCCACGAAGTTAATTGTAAGTCGCACCTTAACGTCAAGTTTTTTGCGCAACTTAAATTGACCTTTCTTTGTATTTAACAACTTCTATCACAATTGAGCAGCGCGTTAAGCTTGTTAAAGCCTTTTACGGAAATGGGCGATCAATCAAAATGCATTTCGTGCACATCGTGTTTTTTTTTTTTGATCAGCATAATCGACCAAATGTTTCCACAATCGGAAGAATTGTACGCAAATTTCAGCAAACTGGGTATGTAGAAAATGGGAAAACAAATGTGCATGCTCGCCCAGTTAGTTCTGCGGCTCGCGGCGTTATCGGGCCGTATTTCTTCGAAAATGAGGTCGGCCAAGCAATTACCGTGAATGCTGTTCGCTATCGCGAGATGATAACGGACTTCCTATAGGAAGAAATTGAGGAAATGGACCTAGACGATATGTGGTTTATAGGTGTTTACTGGTCAAACGGTTTCTTGATACCGTTACAGCTGTTCCAGCTTTGGAAAATAATCAAAAATTAAAGATTAATTTCAATACCAAAGTAAAACGATTACCTTTGACCGATACCGAGTATATTTTTACCGATACTACTTGGTACTCGGTTGCTAAGTATCGATTACAAAAATAGTTGGTACTTATATAAAAGTATCGAATATGTACTTGTATTTACTCGTATCGTTTCATCCCTACATACATACACACCCCATACCGTACTCATTTTTTTTTAAATGGTCAAAACAATAATGAGCTGTCGATGTGCCTATGGCATACAAGTTTTCCATCATATTTGGAATAAGTTGGCTTTGATGGCTTCTTTTGTTTCCTAAAAACCCACTTAAGTATTACTTTCTGGAATGAGTTCAATATAACTTGGAGCGATTGCGATAGTAAAAAGGCGTGTCTCTGTGCCCAAAAATTCTCTTTGTCTAGGTTCACACTATGAAAGTTTTCTTTCAGAAAGTCTGAGTTTATGGGTGAGAGAGGAGAGATGAAAAGCATGTTCTCTTCCCCTCTCACCAATAAACTCAAACTTTCTGAAAGAAAACTTTCATAGTGTGATCCCAGACTTTCTTTTAAAGAGTAATTTCGATTTCTCTTTTGGCAAGTTTAAGTAAGGAGCTCCAAACCAAAACGGAACAATTCCACTTTTACAATTTTTGGATAAATGTACAAAAAATATGAATTTAAGCCAGTAGGATGTATGTTTATATGTGAAATAGGTGCGTTTTTATCCGCTTTAAAGTAAAACAAATTCGTTAGAACAATGACAATAAAGATTTTAGATATACAATATTATTCAGTAAAAAAAACTTTAAACTTAAAAAGCGGAATTGTTGCATTTTGTTATTGACCTCCTCAAGTCACGACATAAACCATTAAGTGCGCTTCGACTCATTAGTTTAATATTTTAATCACCCGTAGAATTAAAAACCGGATCTAATGGGTGGATGACGGATATTAACACAAATTAAGTTGAGTTGCCAGCAGCGAAATTAGGCAACGCCGTTTGTTGAGCCACATAAAGAATGAATTGTAAAACCTGAAATTTTAATTTTAATAATATAATAATAAAATTTAGTCATAATAATAATAATACTAAAACCAGAGTTCAGAGAAATTCATATGCGATCGCTCATATTCAAACAATCTTGAATTTTTTTCATAAATGAAAAATGGAAAATATGTAACTTTTTTCACAGTCATAAATGAATTGTTAATATTTCGCCAAATTCATTCATGTTTTTGAGGAAAAATCCATTTTTGCCTTTCTTCAGTCATGAAAAATGGGGAAAAAAAATGTTTTAGAAACGATCCTCACTAGTAATGTTGTTGTTGCTTGACAGTTTGCATGATCTCAGCTCGAAATGCCTGTCTGTATTTGTTTGTGTAAATATTTTTGGTAAATTTACCTTAATATCCTTTGTACACTTGCATACATTTCGGAGGAACGCATGGAAGATGTTGAAAATGTGAAATACGCGTTCACACTTGAAACATCTAACATTTACCATTAACAAAAAATGTCACCATTTCTGAAAAAAAACTTTTATTTTTTTTAAAATACTTTTTTTCTACAAAAGTACCAACATTTTAAGAGATAACACCAAAATGTATTTCTAATTCATTTTGTTTAATAATTTAAACAAAATTTGGCAAAATAAGGCTAAAAGAATCGAAAAATGTAAAAGGGAACAAAATGAGTTAGTAACATTCTGTAAAAATGTTGATTTTTAGCCCTATGTATTTCTTATGGGAAAATTCCAACATTTTCGCTAATTGATGTTAAATGTTAAATGTTGACAAGTGTGAAAAAGCCAAAGTGTCTGTTGGATTTTTTGAAGGAAAAAATTAATTAAAAAAAAATTAAAAAAACTGCACATATCGTCATCTTAAATGCAGACTAACATCACATTTCATAAGTTTACATGCAAAGCAGAAAACTTTGTAAAATGTTTATTATTTGAGATTTATAAGCAATTTTAAATATTTCAGCTAAAAATGCGATAACCGATATATTTTTAAGGTAAAAATATTAAATTTATTATTATTTTTTAAGTTGGGTGTGTTACGTTAGTCTGGGATCACAATATGAAAGTTTTCTTTCAGAAAGTCTGAGTTTATGGGTGAGAGAGGAGAGAAAAAAGCATGATCTCTTCCCCTATCATCTATTAACTCAGACTTTCTGAAAGAAAACTTTCATAGTGTGAACCCAGACTTACATAAATTTGTAATTTTCAGAAACAAAAAGACGTATCATCAACGAAAGTCTTTAGTACTAAGTGAAACTAACGTTTAAAATCTTAAATAATTAAATATTTGTGTTAAATTCCCGGAAAACTAGGATATATATATGATAATTTTTTAATGATGTTATTACTAATAAGTAGTGGTTTAAACTAGAAAATTTAACTTCATTTAATTTAGCTATGAATTGATTTGAAAAAGCCATATTTTTCATTCTATTTTGATCTCCTTAAAATGATTTTTTTTTACAATGAACAAATTTAGCAAATAAAAATTTGACTCATATAACATAACATGTATATATCGAATTATTTCAAAAGAACTCCGTATCGCATCCTTACAACGCTATGTACGTTGCAAAAAGTAAATTTTAATTAGGTAATTTCTAAAAAATAATAAGAAGAAGGAAAGCGTTGTGTTGAAAGCAGCTCCCATATTAAGTTAACATAAATGTTGGACAAAGTAGTACTTCTCCAAAGAAAGATATTATTACAATTTAATAATTCTATAGGATTAGCACAAAATAAAGCTAAACAGTCTATATTCCACTACTTTATAAAAAAAAAAATGCAATTATTCCAAAAATAAAGAATAACTGTCTTTTTTGAGGATATTGATGAAGGGCCGGCCCACTTAGAAGAATGCAATCCTAATAAAAAAAAAACAGATTATTTAAAAAAAACTAATAAAACTATTTCTTTTGTATTATAAACTTTGTATATTATAATGAAAAAATTGTATGGTCCCATACAGATTCATTATAGGGAAGTTCGACTTTATTTAAATTTATTAAAAAGGAAATACATACATAGATATTATAACTCATAAGGTATATAATATACCTTATATGTATGTATATGATAGTATACTATCATAATAATGATGACAGTCTGATGGAAACAAAAATCTGAGGACCAGCAGATGTTGTCATTTATTCTTAGAAATTATTAGCGTTTGGAAGTGCAATGGGGTAGGCTGCAAAATTTTAAAATTTCTAACAGTCCTATAAGGGAGAAGCTGATAGTCACACTTATTATAAATTTTGTAATACATACGTATATGGATTCGTCTTTTATAATTTTACAGCTCTTTTATTACTTTTTCTTATGCAATAATTTTTAGTCTGATCACTAATTCCACTAACACCCTGGTAACAGTTATAAAACAAATTACCCAGTTTTGACGTTTAAAAATATTAATGTGTTCTTATAAAAAGAATTAAAAACTCTGCTAATTTTTTTCTTGAGTGTGATTATACATTATGTTGTTAAAAAAATTATATATTTGAAGAAACGTAATTTTTAATTTTGTAAATAACTTGAATTTTTTTAAGGTAGCAATTTAAAATTTTATAAAAATATGTAATGTGAATCGTAATCAACAAAACAAATGAATTAAAAATGTTCAAATAATAGGTCTGTCTGCGTACACATATTTTGCGCAAAATGTTGCAAAATCTTGCAAAATGTTGTCTGCGTACTCCAAATCTCTTGCAGCGAGAGAGCCAAAAAGAGAATTTTTTGACAGTTGGAAGTTAGAGAACTTGCAAAATGTTACTGGAGAAATTTCCGCTTGCAAGATTTTGCAAATAGTTTGAACAGCTGTTTGAATGAAATAGTTTTTATGAAATGAATATAAAAATTTAAATTTAACAATGGCAGAGGTAAGTAGTTAGAATTGTGTTGATTTTTAACGTTTATAATAAATTATAATAAACAAAACATTTCCAAATATACAGTGCGACCGTGGCGTAAGTGGAGTGGAGATGGCAGAACCGATAGAACCAGCAGAACTTTGTGGGACAAACTTGAAGAGGCGAGTATTTGGAATTGTGTTCCTGGCGAGCACTTCACATCCAAATTATTTTTCTCCGTTGTCAAGCTGTTGGAGGGCACTGTATTGGGCATTTCATTCTTTTTTTCCATTGTAAGCCGGCACTAAGTTGGGCAATGTAAGCAAAAAAAGTTTTATAAAAAACCCGACAAATAAAAATAAAATTAAGAAGAAATTGGATTTACCAAACTAATAACTGTGTAATAAACAAGTTTTTTAATTTACAACACTTTTTAAGCTTCACTTTAATTAATAATTTTTTAATTTACCTCGAGAATTCAATTTTGCGTACACATATGCTAAAATTATTTTGCTTTGTTATTTCAATCGTTTACACACCGATCAGCTGTTTTCTTGCAAAATTTCACTGGATACTGTCTGCGTACTTTTTGAGATTTCTTCAGCCGATAGAGTAATATTGGTCTTACTCTCCCAAAAAAATTTACTGAGTATTTGCTACTGGAAAAGTACCCAGACAGACCTAATGTTTTGCATATAAGCTAACGATGTTTTTTGTTTGTGTAAACAATTCTTTGGTGCCTTTAAAAAGGGTCACTTTTTCTTTCGTTAAAAAGACGTACCTTTATGCAGAAATTATTGAGAAAAAATAGACACAAGAAGTTGTTGGTATTTTGTGTTTGTAAAAATATTTTGGCTTCTGTTCCAATCGCGACGATGGGTTTTTATTGCTGAAAACACTTTTCTTACGTAGGTAAAGTTATTTGGAAAACACTAACAAAGTCTTGTTTCGCCACAAGCTAAGCGACCGTAAGTATAGTTGATGGGTAAGAAAATTTGTTTTATTGTTGCATTAATTTAATTTTATTGTTTCGCGCCAAATTATGCAAGTTTTTGAAAGTTCAATGTAGTGTTTTAAACACCGTTGCGCTTGGTCCACAAACAAAATTTTTTTCACAAGAGTTCATCTTCAATTCTTGCAGGTAGTAATTTTTTTTCAATTATTTTTGCCTTATGTCTTTTAAACGAAAAAAAAAAAGACCCTTTTAGAGGCATCAAAAAATTTTTTACAAAATCAACACATTTTAGTTTACTATCGTGCTGCATAGCGGGAAAAATTGCTAGCGCTTTGACTTTTCAGGCCTTAAAGACGGTTCGCAACTAGATTTTTAATAAACTTTTACTTATTCCGCTCTGCCTTCTTCGAAAAGGGGTTTTATAATGGGTTTTATGAAATATTTTACAAATTCAAATTATGTATCTTTATGAGATAAGGCCTACCGAAATTGTGTTTTTATCAGTTATGTTGGAATGTGTACCAAGTTTAGTTATTAATTTACTCACTTCGCGTTATTAGCAACAACAATTTGCGACCATGGGACAACAAGGTTCTATATGCACATAAACAACATGTAGGATAGAACCTTGTTTTCCTAAGGTCCGCGAAATACACTGGATACAACTTTTTTCTTAATTCTTAATTAATTTTTGAAGGCCTTTCAGAAGCCTTTAAAGTAGATGTGAGAAGGCAAGGCTTTGGTCTTAAATGAAACTCTGTGTAAATTAGAAATACAGTTGGAATGCGACTGGAAAACTTTATATCGGCAAAAAGGCCTTCTATAATGCCTCTTTACTACTTCATTTTCCCGCTGTAATGGTCTGGCAAATCGCGTTTTTTTTCATTATGAGGAATTTGAATGTGAATTTTTTTAAATTTTTCATATCTGACAAATTCACATATGAATTTCTTTGTTTGCTCATTTTTCATATTTTTTTTCCTCACTCTCATGAATGTGAAATAGCAGTAACAATTTAAATGTTTCATGCTCGCTCATGACTAAAAAATGAGTGAACGTTTCGGTACTCTGACTAAAACTATATTTTATAATACCTACTTATCCGATAATACTTACTTGATTCTAAATACCTGCTTATTATGTTAAATATAACTGTATTGCTGAATTGAAAATAAATACACAAAATTTACCATCTTTTGTACATAAAAAATAATAAATAACTACTTGCAAAGTGAATTTTAAATAAACAAGTTGTGTTTTATTTGTTGGTTTAATTTCGTGAAGTTTTTAAGTGCACAAAAAATTAAGAAAACTAATTTAAATATCTTAAAAAATATTAAGATTAAACACCATATAACTTACTTCTATCAGATGTTACATTTTAAGAAAACCGGTTGATTAGTTAAGAAGATATAGGGAGGGGGAGCTTTCTAGAAATTCGGTCAATTAGTTAAGAAGATATTGGGAGGGGAGCTTTTAATCCTCTTGCTCATTTCATGCCCTGTTCTCTTTTAGATGTTACAGTGTCTGTATGCCAAATTTTAAGAAAAAAAGATATAGGGAGGGGGAGCTTTCTAGAAATTCGCTCAATTAGTTAAGAAGATATTGGGAGGGAGAGCTTTTACTCCTCTTGCCCTATTTCATGCCCTGTTCTCTTTTAGATGTTACAGTGTCTGTATGCCAAATTTTAAGAAAAAAAGATATAGGGAGGTGGAGCTTTCTAGAAATTTGGTCAATTAGTTAAGAAGATATTGGGAGGGGGAGCTTTTGCCCTTCTTACCCTATTTCACATCCTATTCTATATTTCCTTTCAGATGTTAGTGTCTGCAAGCCAAATTTGAAGAAACCCGATTAATTAGTTTAAAATATTGGGAAGGGGGAGCTTTTACCCCCATGCCCTATTTCACGCCCTAAATAATAAAAATTTGAGGCTATAGTTCTTTTCAGATGTTACACTATTTTCCTGCAAAATTTCAAGAAAATCGGTCAATTGGTAAGCAGATATATTTTCTTTCAGATGTTACTTTGCCTACATGCCAAATTTGAAGAAAACGGGTTGATTAGCTAAGAAGATATAGGGAGGGGGAGCTAATGCCCTAGTTTGCGCCGTCTAGCGATATAAAATATACTCTAATGCCCAATTTTTAGGATTGTATTTAATCAATATTAAGTTAATTTTCATAACAAACTTAAATCGTATTTAAAACAGATTGGTTTTTTGAGTTTTATTTGAAAAGTCTTATTTAATTAAGATAAAAGTATGGTAGCACTACTAAATACAAAAAAAAAATAAATAACAAGGTGGTCTGAAAAAACAGCTGACTGTTAATGCTTTGCCTGTTGATGTTGTATTGTTGTGATATTGAGGCCACCTTGCTAAAATATTACAATGGAAACTTAAGTTGAAACTAAGTGTACCACATCGGTGACTTAAGTTTCACTTAAGTTTTTAGTATTTAAAATTTTGTATTTAAAACGATTTTAAAAATAAATGTGTTTTAATATCAATCCTGAAAATTGGCCATAAGACCTATTCTCATACCTAACAAATACACATACAAAATTTCATAAAAATCAGTCAAGCCGTTTCGGAGGTGTTCAAAATGAAGGGCATTTTGTTGATATTTATATGGGAATATATAGGAAAATCTAAATGCCATATCTGCGGAACCCCTAAGCCGATTTCACGCAAACTTAACTTAAACCATCTACAGACTAAATTTTGGTTTAAATCGGTCGAACCGTTTCCGCAGTTAGTGGTGACATCAAAGTGTACACTTCTTTTTATAACATAGCGTCTTCACCTGACAATTTTTTGTCATACCAAACGTCAAAGTCTATATAAAAAAAACTCGAAAATTTTTGTCAGCGTTTTTTTTTAATATGAAGTTTGACGTTTGGTATGACAAAAAGTTGTCAGGTGAAGACGCTATGTAAACTGCCTGATTACGCTGCTGGCAACTCAACTTCAGTTTAGTCGTCATCCGTAATCGACCCATAAATCTTTTTCTTCATTATTTAATGTTGTTTTTAATGCAGGAAGTTTTATACAGAAAATAAAGTGGGGCAATTGATTTTATATAACTGCCATTTTTTTTTTTTTTGCCACGCAAAAATAACAATCTGCCATTATAACAATGTGCGACAAATGGTAGGGGTCAGTGATCGGGAAGGGTTCAAACTACCGGGGAAAGTTATGTCGGTAAAAAAGAAGTTGTACGTGTCCCGGCGTTTCGCTGGGTCACGTCTAGGAATCGAGATATATCGATTTGAAGTTAGTAACTATCATATAGGGGAAATTGTGACCATTGATGGTCTTTTTTTGACATAACTCGAGAACCACCAGTCCGATTTTGCTGAAACAAATTTAACAAAATTAGGAATTATAATTCTTTTAATCTGTTCATACAACGCTTCGCTACATAAGCAACAGTTTCGCAGTTATAAACAAATGTATGAAGAAAAAAACTATTTTTTGCCTAAGAAATTTAATTTTTTTATTTTTAATTCATAAAAAATCCAAAACGGTAAAAAAAAGTGTCAAGTTCTATTACTTTCACGTAAAGTCACATAACCTTTAAACAAAATGAGACATAGATCATGAAAATCGATGGACGCGTTTCGCTTTTATTCACAATTAAGTGAAGGTATCTAATTTTGACAAGAATATTGATTTTATGTTTCAATGAATTTGGATAATATTTATTATAATTATTAACACGTAAAATTAAAAATTATTACAGGTAATTATTAGGTTATTACATAGATACATAGGTTATAAAAATCGATGAACGCAAAACTTATTTTCGTTTGTTTGCGCCCTTTTCTTTCTTGCTTTTCTTTCTTTACTTTCTGAACAAGTGGGCGAACCACCACGTCTTCATCTAGAAAAAATCAATTGTTTTTAATCAGTCAGTTAACTTCATTTTTGTGACTTACCCTCGGAGGAAACTCCCATTGTATATTCTTCTTCTTCATTGTCGGGACCGTACGTCTTTTGCGACCACCAACAAATTTCAGCCACCAGCGAATCCAGCCTTTTGCCTTTATGTCGCGTTTCCATTGGCCTTGCCACTTGATGGAAGCGCTCGCCATGTTCATCCGACTCTGAGGCTAGCTGCTTGCTGAAGTATTCGAGATGGTGATGCAAGAAGTGAATTTTGAGGGACATATTCACTCCAATTTTCTGGAAGTAGTGCAACATCTTGGTCACAACAGCGGGGTAATTGTGTGTTCGCGTACTTCCCAAAAAATATAGTTTGACTTTCTTCACTGCCCTCCACGCAAAGTAATCATTACCGTCTAAAGCACCTTTAAATTCCTTTGATTTCATGAGCTTTCGTATATCCGGCCTATTCAGAACACCTTTCTTCAATTTTGCTTCGCTGATTCGTGGGAAAATATTTTCCAAACAATCAAGAATTTTCGGTTGCTTCACAATGGGCTTGATGAAATTTTTTACGATTCTCAGTTTGATATGGAGAGGGGGCATGAGGACGTTCTCCATTGGCACCAGTGGATCATTTACGCAGTTGTGTCCTTTCTCCGTTGGATCTCGAGCAAGCCACTCAAGCGTTTCGTATTGGTTTCCTTTAAATCGGGTATCCCAAAGACACAAGAAACACATGTTTTTCGTATAGCCTCCTTGGAGACCTCTTAGCATAGCCACGACTGATCCGCCACATGTGATCAGTGTAGCAAACTTTATCCAAACTTATTTTCATGGAATCGTATGTTTCGCTCATGTCTGTGCTGTAGCCAATGGGAATATATATAAATTCCTGGGATTGCTAGTTGGAACAAAGGGCCAGGGTGTTCAGAGTTGGGCATACAAGGTAACGGAACTGATCGTCTTCAACTTGGTAAAGTCCAGAACCAATCCTTGCTCTTGCAACCAACTAAGAAGACTCACGACCTCTGTCCCTCAGAGGCAGGTGGACACCGGGCAATGGTATTATAACATCCGTTATGGTACCAGCTAGTGTGAGCAACGAAGCTGTCGGGCTGGAGGTAATAAGTTGGCAGCCCCAACACCAGCCTAGGATGCAGAGGGTTAATCTCCCACTCATCCGAAACAAAATGATTAATGAAGCCAATGGGAATGCTTGGTTTTTATTATATTTATGTAGCAAAACGACTTTCAGGCTTGATTTCGAAGAATCGATGAACATTCGCCAATCAGCTGCGACATAAGGTGCGTTTGAGAACTTTTACAGTAAAATGCAGTAAATGAGTAAACTGAAAAATTTGCTCTCACAAAAGGCTGTTGTCCAAAAAAGTACGCGAACGCAAAAGTTGTAAAAATTCGTAAAATAAAGGCAACAGCTGATGGCAAATAATTGAAGTATTGAAAAATATTGACACTTTTGACTACTTAACTCGTTTTCTTATCGGTACTCGATTAAATACTTTTTCCTTTAATAATTGTTTGTTTTGTATTTTATTTGATTTTACTAATTTGTAGCGGGTTAAATTATTTAAAAGAACATGAATAATTTTTTGCTATTGATTACTTAAGTACCCAAATAATTTACACTTTTACAACTCCAAAAAATTAACATGATAAAAAAAAATTTAAAAAGTTTGTATTTAGCCAAATAAATGCTACACAAACAAGTTAAATTAATTAATATTTATTCACTTTTTGTTTTGGCTTACAAGTAGAACTGTTGCTATAATTCTTATACGTTTAACAGTTTTATTTGGTTGAATATCTTTAGTTTGTCTAAAATCTTTATGGATGAAGTTTCCTGATGATCTGGCCTAAGCAACCAGTGAAATGCATAGGAATAGCTTATCCCATCAACAATAAATTTCAAGTGTTTTTGTCAAGAATAAAAACTGGGAATTAAGCACGAATAGCAAAATGTTTTGAAATTTAAATTTTGGTTTAATTTTTATTTCAACTTTTCTTTTATTTAACAATTTTTTCACAATTTGTATGCTTTTTATTTGTTACTTTTGTTTGTTTACCTTTTGAAACATATGTTTTTTTTTTTTGATTTACTAAATTTTACTGCAAACATTTCTGCAGTAAAAATTTGTAACTACTCAGACAAGAACTGTCACTTTACGCTCTCAATTTGTGTTCTCATTTACTGCATTTTGTGTACTCGAACGCAATTTCGTAAAATGTAGTAAAGTTCAGTAAAAAATAGTAAAAACTTTTGTGTTCTCGAAAGCAACTATAACACAGTACAACAGCCAATCTGGGGGTGAGAAATTCCAAGTCAGGGTGATGGTACTAGGTCAGTATAGTAAAACCCCCAAAGGGTTTGGCGTTCGTATGTGTCAGTTTTTTTTTTATGACATTTTAAATTTTTTCCTTATCTTGATGTTTTTTCGCTTAGTTGTAACATTTTGGCAAAAACGTAGTTTAACATTACTCGAGAACCACTTGTCCGATTTTGATGAAACAAATTTAGAATTACAATTTCTCTAATCTGTTTCTATACCGTTTTCCTATATGTGCAACACTTTCGAAGTTAAAAATGAATGTATGAAGGGAAAAAAGTATTTTTTGCCTAAAAATTTAAATATTTTTTTTTTTTAAATTCATAAAAAATCCAAAATGGAAAAAAGTGCCAAAACTAATTACTTTCGCGTAAAGTCACATAACTCATGAGCAAAAAAAGGCATAGATCACGAAAATCGATGCACGCGTTTCTCATTTATTCACAATTAGGTAAATGTATGAGTTTCAAAAATTTGCTCCAGATATGCACAACATTATTTGGAGAAAACATTGAAACTCACAACCCGAACTCTCTCATATTTTTCTACTGTACTTAAAGAGAAATATTGATGTGCCAACACTGGTTCTGTAATGTTCACATAAAACATGCATTGTCATTATACTTCTTCTCTTTCTCACACTGGTTCTGTGATTTTTGTCATTCAACAAGTGCCGACGAACGCGAACAGTAAAAGTGATTTTTCTCCAGTTTTTTAAAAGTGAACAAAAGAGAACAGAATATGGAACTGTGCAAGGCAGATATAAATAGCTTTTGCTACTGCTGTGGTCAATATGTCTCAACACATAAAAAATGGGGAAATTTCAGTACTGATTTTGTTCAAACATACGAGATGTACTTCAACCAAAATGTTATAGTGAACGAAAATTGGGTACCAAATATAGTGTGTAAAAGCTGCTATGGATTGGAAAAATAGAAGACGTGAAAGTATGCCATTTGGTATCCCAATGACTTGGACTAAGCCTGGCGAAGGTCACAATCCATTGAATTGCTATGCATGTGCGAATAAAGGAGCCGCAAAAAGGATAAGAAAATCGTATAATTACGTTGGTGTTGCAAGTGCCGCAACACCATTGCCTCATTCGGACCACATTCCTGGGCCAAAAGCTTCTAGCCCAGATATTTTCTCTTCTACGACTGCTCCGACATATCATGCACGTGATGATCCCCCATATGAGCCATCAGTATCCAATGAGCCAATTTTAATAAATCAAAATAAGCTTGATTTAATTGTTGCCAAGTTGGAATTAACACAGCATAAATCGGAAGAGCTGGCTTCCATTTTGAAATCAAACAATTTGTCGGCACCCGGTGTGAAAGTCACAGCTTATCGAAGTCGTCAGGCAACACTCCAAAGTTTATTCCTTGTGAATTATGAAAAAACTGCATATTGCCCGGATGTAGGAAAATTGATGGACGCAATGGAAATAAAATATGAAGCAGATGACTGGAGATTATTTATTGACAGATCAAAACTCAGCTTGAAGGCGGTTTTACTGCATAAGACCAATAAAAAACCTTCAGTTCCAATCGCCTATAGTACAGAAACTAAAGAAACGTATGATGCACTGGAAAATATTTTAAAAATGGTTAACTATGCCAAACATATGTGGCGCATATGCTGCGATTTAAAAGTTGTAGCAATTCTTTGCGGTCTTCAAAGCGGCTATATAAAATATATGTGCTTTTTGTGCGTTTGGGACACACGATTTTCCGGTGACCAATATGCATGCCACGGATGGAAACTCAGAGAGCACAGCAGGTTACAAACGGCCAATATTAATCGTGAGCCTCTAGTGCCGAAGGAGAAGATATTGCTGACTCCACTGTATATTAAACTTGGAATTGTTAAGAATTTTATCAAAACTGTCGCCAAAAGAGATGAAGTTTTCTTGTGTTTGAAACTAATTTACCCGAGACTCAGCGAAAGTAAAATTAAAGAAGGTAAGTTATAATATCACATTCATTTCCCATGATTTTCCATCTTAACAAATTAATTTTTTCCAATCAGGCGTACTAAATGGTCCAGATATACGAAAGCTGATTAAAAGTGACGCATTCAACAATATTTTGATTGAGGCTGAATTGAATGCATGGCAGGCAATCAAAGAAGTAATAGAAGGCTTGTTGGGAAAGCATCGTTCTAACAACTACGATGTTTCTGTCGCAAGGATGTTAAGAGCATTCTCGGAAATTGGTGTCCACATGTCCTTGAAAATCCATTATTTACATCATCATCTGGACTACTTCAGCAAACAATTGGCTACCGAATCTGATGAACAAGGTGAACGCTATCATCGAGTTGCTATGCCATTTGAAATGAGGTAATACTGATTTTTTATTTTTTCAAACTCATTTTAATAAAACAAAAACTTACAGATATAGAGGCAAAAAGTCTAGGCAATATTTATTAAAATAAATAAAAATAAATAAATAAAATAAAAAATTATAAAAATGTTTACTTCATTTTTTTAGTAGTTTATGGCCAGAAGTCTGGAGTTATTGGGGAAAATTTATAAAAAAGGCGATAAATGACACTTTTTTGAATAAAAACAAATATCAATATTCTTGTCAAAATGGGATACCTTCACTTAATTGTAAATAAAAGCAGAACGCGTTAATCGATTTCTATGATCTATGTCGCATTTTGTTTATAGGTTATGTGACTTTACATGAAATTAATAACACTTGATCCTTTTTTCCGTTTTGGATTTTTTATGAATTAAAAAAAAAAATTTTAATTTTTAAGCAAAAAAATATTTTTTTTTCTCCACAAATTTATTTTTACCGGCAAAACTGTTGATTATAAAGAAAAACGTTATATGAACGGATTAAAGAAATTGTAATTCTAAATTTTTTTGAGTTTGTTTTAGCAAAAATTTAAAATGTCATAAAAAATACTGACACATACGAACGCCAAACCCTTTGAGGGTTTTACTATACTGACCTAGTACCATCACCCTGACTTGGAATTTCTCACCCCCCAGACAATAATCCCAAAAATGTTCCATAGTGTAATTAATGGTCATCGCCTACATCAGTCCCTTTATATCGTGGCAGCAAACAAATCTGTTTCCTTCGTTGAGTGTGTAGTACCGTTGGAATAGCAATTGTCGTCTTCGATATCCGGTGACTTTGACATTAGGCTCCAAATTGTTGCCTTCTTTCACAAGCTGGGCAAGTTTTTCTGCTTCACGTTGAGAAAGGTTTAATTCTGCAACAATCTTGTCCATTCTTGCTTGTGATATTGGAATTATTTTGTTCGATGAATGAATAGGTGAAATCCGATTGATCCATTGTTTCAATAGAAAAAGAAGTTTCTTTGTCAGGACTTGGAAGCGGTGGAATTGGTATTTCATCCGAATGTGGTAGAGGTATTTGTGCACTTTTAACAGATATGTAAACTCTTCGTTTAAGGCCTTTACGATTTATTCCACATATTTTGTTTGCGCAAGCGTAACAGTTGCCGGAATTGTTCTCTCCTGGATCAGACCAAATCATTGGTACACCAAAACGAAGTGAACTGCGTTTCCCTTGGGTCCACATGTTAAGACCATTGTAGCACGTTTTACAAATTTTGTCTGGGACCCACGAAACGCCGCGAATTATTTCGAATTCAAAATAAAGTTTTAAAGCGTGCTCCACTTGCTCAGTGAGTAATGCAGCATTTGTTGAAAAAGCTCTTTTGCCACAAACGTAACAAAATAAATTGATATTTTCTGGACAATTTGCACTCATTTCGGTTTTATACTCTTATTACTTTTTCGTCACTTTAAAAAAAACCGTACTTTAAGAGTTCGGAGACACTTGTTGAATGACAAAAATCGATCAGTGAACACCTATAAATACTACGTAATAGAGTTGTCAACCGATTAAGAAAAAAAACAAACTCTTGTTCGAATGATTTTAAAATGGCGATTTTCGAATAACGAATAAATCGATTAAATTATGTCGATTAATCGAACAATTTTTTTTATTAAAAAATAAATTAATAAAAGACTAATAAGAAATAAAAGCTTAGAATTTGATTTATTCTCATACGCTTTTAGCGATTTTATACAAAATGTAGAAAAAGTAAAAGATATTGTTGCTATAGCACTCATTTTAATTAATCTCAATGTTTAGTAGGCAAAAACCGTGTTAAAAAATGTATCTTATGTTCGTATTACACAAATCTTTGATAAAAAATTGTAACAGCTGTTTTCTTTTTAAATCAAACGTTTAACAGATGATAAAGAAAAAATGCAGCAAACAAATTTAAATTTCTTTAAATTATTAATGTGGTGTTTATAGAACACGAGCGCCTTACTCGTCCGTTCAACTTACATTTAAAACAAAAACAAATTTCTATAAACACCACATAAAAATGGATAACAATACTTTAATAAAGTGATCAGAACATCATTTTAAATACAGTCGAACTCCCATAACTCGAACTTCTCTAACTCGAATTTTCTCTTACTCGAACCAATTTGATTGGCAGTAGCTCTAAAACAATAAACTACATACAATTCTCCGTCCGTAACTCGAACTTCCATAACTCGAACCAAATACTCAAATTTGTATTCTATAACTCGAAGTTTTTTGCTTGTTTTGTTTATTTTGTTTATTTATTTCGCTTTCTTTTGCTTGTTTAGCAGGTTTGTATACTTTACTTTGCTCTTTTTTCGGGGAAATCCCTTTTTGTACATTACGTGTGTCTTTTGGTTTGCCTAAATATGTTAAAATTATTTGTATGTGTTTATTTCATGGCAAGTAAACGTGTTTTATAATGTTTGTCGATGGAGGGAAATATATGTTTATAAAAGAAGACGAGGGTGGATTCAAGAAAAAGGAAGCAGACAATAAATATGGTGTCCAACTAGTACGGCCTTAAAGATTTTTAAAAATAAAGAATTAATTATCAACTCGTTTGAGTCAGTATCTCATCTCTTTAGTAAAATGATTAAGACCCAAATATACAAAAATATCGACATAGCAGTCCTCAATTGGTTTACAGCAGCTAGAAGTCAAACCATGCCGATATGTTACTTCATTGTAACTTCCCTACAAGAAATGCATAACCAAAACTAAAAAAATTACAAACACACTTGCAACAATTTTAGATTAGTTGTTCCACTCTAACATATATGTTAGAATGGTACAACTAACATTTCCAAAATAATGCCAATATTTTATTATATTTTTGTAATACGCGTGTAAAAATTTGTAAATTTCTTAAATTTAATATTTGCGATTGGTATTAAAGAAAAAAAAAACTTAAATAAAATTTATAATTTGTGACTAAAGTAGTGAGATTTCAAATGCACTTTATTTGACGTCAATATCTTAAAAACTCATTTTATGCGCAATTCGGCTGGATAACATTTTTTCACTTTTTTTTAACTATGTTGTAATGAATACAAACTTAATTTTAATTGAAATATATAAGTTGTTTAACACACCATTGTATATTAAAATTTAACAATAAAAGACTAAAATCTACCAAAAGAAGTATATGTACGTTTTATCAATTTATAAGTTGAGGCGATTTCAATGGATAATACAATTGATGGGTCGATAAGACCCATGGTTAGTAACTATGCGACATGATTTAAGGTTAGTAATGCAGGGTTAATTGTCCACGCACATTTATTACCGTTTTTTAGTTTGTTACCGCTACCATAAAAATCAAATAACCTTTTGTTTATTACTTTTTTTTAATTCTGACAATCATAAAAAAGTCATCAATGTCTTTTCCATACATTTATTAACAACTGCGAAACTGTTGTAGCGAAACGTTGTATGAACAGATTAAAGGAATTGTTATTTCTAATTTTTTTAAATTTGTTTCAGCAAAATCGGACTGGTGGTTCTCGAGTTATGTCAAAAAAAAGACCACCAAAGGTCACAATTTCCCCTATATGATAGTTACTAGCTTCAAATCGATATATCTCGATTCCTAGACGTGACCCAGCGAAACGCCTGGACACGTATAACTTATTTTTTACCGATATAACATTTCCCGTTGGTTTCATCCCATCCCGATTTTGACTGTCGCATAGTGTAACACTACCTGACAAAATTTCAACAAAGTCGTGACCAAATGAATCTGACAGCTAATCTTTATGTAAAATTGTCCGCTGAATCCGAATATGAAGTCAGAATTGTCAGTAGAACAGTTTCTGAGATATTCCAAAACAACCGTTATTTGTGTTTTTAAAAAAGATGATGTGACTGAAATGCAAATAACTTCAAAAATTTTAAACGTATTATGTATTTCTTTATTTTAAGTGAAAGGTAATAAAATTTCTAAAATAACCATGGATTGCTTGTGAAGATTAGTCAAGAAATGACAGAGTTACAGGGGCCAAAAGCTCAAGCTTCATTGAAAATTTTATGATTTTGTTCGATATTGTTCTTTTCAAGTTATTTTTTTTAAACCAATGATTTAAAAATCCTAATGTTTTATTGCATGCGACATTAGATTATTTTAATATGAACATTTTGAGCCCAACAAGATATAGATTGGTACGAAAATGACAAAGCTACAAAAGATTTAGTAAATTAACACACATAGAAATTCAATCATTTCAAGCAATTTTTGTTAATAAAAATTTAGCTTTGTATATTTATTTGTTGTGGGTTAATTCAATTAATCTTCTGTAACTTTGTCATTTTTGCACCGATCTGGATCCTATTGGGCACAAAATGTTCGTATTGAAATAGGCTAAAATTTTATTTTTTGGATATTTGCATTTCAGTCACAGCATTCATTTGATCAAAAAATTGTCACGTAGTGTAATCAATTGGTTCCCTACATTCAACTGGCTTACCGAAATAACATTAAATTATTTTTTAATTATTAAAAAGTTTTTAATCGAGTACTGATAGGAAAACGAGCTTAGTAAGCAAAAAACTAACAGCCATATTCATAATGAAAATTTGGCATGAAGTTAGCACAAAGTTTATTCATATTACACTACCAAACTCTGGCTAAGGATTTGCTAAACTCTTGCTTACGAGCTGCCAAACGTTTGCCAACTTGTGAAATCAGTCGTTTAACGACAAACTGTTTTGTTGGTTCTTTTATAATTTTAATATTTTACGAATTTTTACAAATTTTCCGTTCGCGTAATTTTTTGGGCAACAGCTTTTTTGAGAGTATTTTTTTAGTTTACTCAGTAATCACTCATTTACTGAATTTTACTGTAAAAGTACTCGAACGCACCTAATAGCAGCGTTGATTAAAAAAATTGTTTATGAAAATTCATATTCATATGTTTTTCGCGAATATCTCGAAAACGCTTCTTAATGAATGCCATATTCGTGTTTTAGTTTAGAAAACATCAAATTTTTGAGGTTAATTTTTTTTTGTGGCATAGTGTAATTTACCATATCCCCCAAATATAACCTACTCTGGGAAAACACTTTAGTACGCCTAGAACTGTAACGGATAACGCTGAAGTAGTTAAATTTGGTCCGTCATAGTTTATAAGACTGGAAATCACACATTTACTGCCTGACCACAATGTCAAAAAGAAAATTTCTTTCGTATATTTGCATTGGGGGTATTCACGTCACAAGTTGCACCCTTGCAAAAAAGCAAAAGTGCAAAAATATAATAACAACCACAAAGACAATTATTTGCGCACAACTAATTGTCTGTGTGGTTGTTGTTATATTTTGCAACTTGTGACGTGAATATCCTAATTGAAAACAAAAACACATTTTGGATTTTTATTAATGTTTTCAATATAAATATACGAAAGAAGTGTTCTTGTCGACATTTTTGACCAGCCAGTCAAATTTTGTATAGATTGGTTTATAATTGACCCTAGGCTCCATAAAAAGCCCACTCCTTAATTATTCTCAATCTCAGTGGAAGGTATCAAAGATTCACCACAGCCGAATATTGCACTCTGACTGGTTTAAATTGGATTTTTCTTAAATAACATATAATAATGCAAATATCTATGGAAAAATAAGTTTTTGTTATTTATTACAAAAACTACAACAAAACCGGATATTGAAGCCTTTGTTTCTGTTCCCCTTATACCCTTTGTACACTTGCATACATTTCGGAGGAACGCATGGAAGATGTTGAAAAAGTGAAATACGAGTTCACACTTGAAACATCTAACATTTACCATTAACAAAAAATGTCACCATTTCTGAAAAAAAAACTTTTATTTTTTTTAAATACTTTTTTTCTACAAAAGTACCAACATTTTAAGAGATAACACCAAAATGTATTTCTAATTCATTTTGTTTAATAATTTAAGCAAAATTTAGCAAAATAAGGCTTGCAAAAAAGGAAAAACTTGAGAAATGGTAACGCTGCTTTCAAAGCAACTGCCATTTTGTCAGTGATGCCATAATAATAACAGAATTTATTGCCACTTTTCTAGTGATTACACTAAAATAATCGAAAAATGTAAAAGGGAACAAAATGAGATAGTAACATTCTGTAAAAATGTTGATTTTTAGCCCTATGTATTTCTTATGGGAAAATTCCAACATTTTCGCAAATTGATGTTAAATGTTAAATGTTGACAAGTGCTATTACCCTACAGATAATATTGGACTACGTGGTCCATTGTGTCTCAAATGGACTACTTACAACATGGTCCAATGTACTGTAGTATGGACCATGTTATAAGAAATAAACACGAAGTGCTGCCAACAACTGCATGATGCATAATTTTCTATAGTTTACAGTATTACACATTGGTAGCCTTGATGTTGTCCATTATTAATTGTTCATTTAAAAGTGAAAGTTTGTGAATTTGTGGAAAAAAGGTAAACAAATTAAAAATACCAAGTAAATATATCTAATAATAACAATAATAGACTACAGTACACACCATAAAAGGCGATTAGTAAAAAATTAAAAAGAAAAATGCTTCAACTACTCCATACTGTAGTAACATGGAGTACTTTTAAAACTAACCCACTTTAGTACTCCTTGGAGTAGTTTAGGGACTACTTCGGTGGGTTATATGGTCCCCTCCTAGGACATCGTAATGTTAAATGGACCACCTTTTACCCATATATTTGGAGTAGTTTTTGAGTACTCCTACTCATTTATGGACTACTCTTTACATGCATGTATGGACTAGTCTCGTTATCTGCAGGGTATACACTCACTTTTTTTAAAGTTTGGCAAGTAATAAAGACCAATTTAAGTTTTAGTATAAATATGTTTTTATTTCTATAAGGGCAAACAAATGATAAATTTAAAAAAAAAGAAATTTATAAATATCCATAAATGGTCTTAAGAGTTTCTCCGCTAACCAAAATAAAGTGTTGTTGTTCAACAACATACATATGTTTAATAAGGAAAAAGTTCATAAAAACTGCGAACTTTCTTTAAGTAAATCGATAAAAAAAAATAATAATAATTAAAATATGTAATGATAAAACAAATGAAAACTTTCGGTTTCATCAGTTAGAATTTCGTTGAAAAGTATGATATAGATTAAAAAGACTTTTCGTAAAATTGTAAATCTGCAAATACCAGATCGAAGTTTAAATCATTTTCAGTAACAGTTCATTTAAAGAAATAAAAGTGTCAAATAAAAACTAAAAAAAAAAATTACCATTAAGTTTGTAAGAACCCACAAAAACTTAAGGTGTTAGTCTTTTCGGATCACGTGGGAACATAGAAGTCTTGCGAATATTATCAAGTCCCAAATATAACATGACAACACGTTCCATACCAATGCCACCGCCAGCATGGGGAGGACAACCAAAACGGAACGACTCGATATAGGAAGCAATTTTACTAATATCTGTAATAAAAATATTTTAATTGCATCTGCATATACATATATATATATTTATTTGTATGTATTTTGTATTTTTCTTACCAATACCGTGATGCTTCGCTCTCTCAGTTAAAAAATCGGGATCGTGAATACGTTGGGCTCCCGAGAGAATTTCTTCACCTCTCATAAACATATCGTAGGAATTAGAGTATATGGGATTGTTGGGATCAGGCATTGTATAGAATGGACGAATGGCCAATGGAAATTTGTCCAAAATATAAAAGTCAGTATCATACTTAGCTTTCACTAAGCGTCCCAATAATTTTTCATTAGGCGTTGACAAATCTTCTTCATCACCTGTTTCAACACCGGCTTCTCTTAGCATTGCTACACCTTCCGAAAATTGTAAAATTAGAGGTGGTTCTAAGAACTTGAATGGCTCTACTTTGTATTGCTGGCCTACGGCTTCAATTTCACGACTGTAACGGTCACGAAGGCCCTTAAAAATGTCTGTAAAGGTATCACCAATGGCATGGAGTACTTCATGATAGTGATACTTAAAGGCCATTTCCAAATCTAGGCCAACGAACTCAGTCAAATGCCTGTGAGTATTTGAATCTTCAGCACGGAAAACAGCTCCAACGGTATATACCTTATCAAAATCAGCAGCAATAGCCATTTGCTTATACAATTGCGGAGATTGTGCCAAATAAGCCGAGTCTTAAAAAAAAATACAAAAACTCGTAAAAAAAAATTATACATCGGACATTCTTTCCATAAGCAAACCTTTGAAATAGCTAACTGTGAACACATTAGCACCACCCTCACTGGCAGCAGAAATAATTTTGGGGGTGTGAATTTCAGTGAAACCTTTTTCTGTTAAAATATCGCGGAATAGACGACAAACACCTGCTTCCAATCGGAAAATAGCTTGATTAGCTGGAGTTCTTAAGTCCAAGACACGATTATCCAAACGTGTATCTTGGTTTACACGAATATTTAGTCCATCGGTATCATCAGCATTTTCTGGCCGTGAAGCATCCTCTATTTGCAGAGGTAACTGAGCTTTAGCTTGTGAAACAACAAACAATTGTTGTACAGATAATTCCAAATTTTGTTCTGTACACGACTCGATTTTTGTAGGCACAGACACTGCTTTAGCTTCAATATCAACAATACTTTCCTTGTTCAAGCTATAAGTTTAAAAAGAGTTTTAAATTTCATTAAGAGAGTGATTTAGAAATATTTATTTAAAATTATTAAGGTAAATAAAAAAATTAAATTCATATTTGGAAACATAATTTCGGACTTTATATTTGGAAAATATAAAAAAAAACTAAATATGATATCAATTATTAGATGAATCAGAAATTTATTTAATTAAAATCTTTGGTGTATTTCATAGACTTTTTTCTTAGAGCAGATGATAACGATAAGAAGCAGTTGTGCTAGACTAAATTGATTTAAACCAAATAAAAGAGAGAAAAAGACCTTTTTGTCTAACGGCTAAGATCTATTTTATGACACAACACATTTACAATTATATCAGCAGTTTAGTTGACATAATCAGCCTGACTACGTTTTGAGTCGATTTTTGTAGTAGATTTAAGTAACACACAACCTTTGTTCTTTAATCTACTACAAAAAAAGACTCAGGCGTATACGCCAAAGCCAACCGTAATCAGGCTGAATAATATTAAAAAAACGATTTAATCCCGTCAATAAATTTTAGATGAGAACGGAAAAGAGAATGCCATTTCTTTTCCTCTCTTTCCTAAAAACTCAAGACTTGACGGCAGGGATGTTAGATGTGACGATTTTACGTCATTTTGACGATTTTTTCGATGAATTTACCAAAATGACGATTGACGATTTTTAATGTAGAGCCACTTAGGTTTTGACGATTTAATCCCGTCAATAAATTTAGTTTAAACTTTAATCCGGCATCAATTTTATAACACTTCAATCTGGCAAGTAAAGTTTTTTCTTACCCAACAATTCCACATGCAAGTAGTGTATACGTATTATCAACGAAAAATCGAGGAAACAGCCGATTGGCTGAATGTACAAAAATTGTGTGAATGTTAGTGAAAAAGTGTCAGTGTATTGAGTTTTTCGAACTTGCACTTCCCTGCAAATAAAATTGGACCACCTGATCCATTTTGATAAAATGGACTACTCCACGGACTGGTCCGATGTAATGCTAGCATGGACCATGTCATTGTTAAAAAGTGTTTGTAGTGAGACGACATGTCTTTGTTTTTTATAGACGTGCTTTCGTTTTTAAACGACTTCAAAACTAATCCTCTTGAGTATACCATGGAGTAGTTTTAAAACTACTCCTTAGTGGTCCAAAGGTGGGTTATATGGTCCTCTCCTAGGACATCGTAATGTTAAATAGACCAGGTTTTTTCCATACGTTTGGGTTACTTTTGGACTAGTCCTGGTCCCCTGTGGACTACTCTTTACACGCGTGTTTGGACTGGTCCTATTATTTGCAGGGTTACATGTGGAAAAGGGGGGCTAGTTTTTATACGTATGTATACTAGCGGACCCGACGGACTTCGCCTCGTTCCAATTTTAAGCCTTCAGACAAACTTTAGAATAATAATACAATACAAATATTTAAATTTTCAATGTGATTTATTTGAATGGAATCAGTAGAGAGCGATTTAACGAAGACGGTTTCCCAACACGCGAACGCAACGTACATCTGACCGTGCGAAAAACATGGAAATTCGAGATTTATCCCACAGACTTCTAGTGATTGGCCTTGCGATGTATTGATTGTCATTGCAAATGCCAATCGAACGGGGAACTGAATCCACTTGAATTGGAATGGAAGTTCAGTCGGAATAATGAGAATTCGGACTTCTTCTTTGAATTTGCCCTTGATGATTGTCGCCTGAATCACATTGTTCATTAGCTTTTTGACGGACAACCGCGTATCTTTGCACAATTTTGGAGGATTGAGATTCCGTAACATGGTTATGATCGATATCACCTTCAGCTGTAAATAATGCGGCGGAGTTCCTGGTACATCCAACGAGTTCAAAAATTCCGTTGGGTAGCTGGTCGGTTCATTTTCGTCGGTCACGCAGTCAACAGATTTGTACGTATGCAGTTGTCCTGTGATTTGACTTTGAATAATTAAGTTTAAGCTATCGACGTCCTTATTCTTCGCTGCTAGTACTGCCCGTTCACCACTCCAATCGAGATTTTTGTAATTTTGTGCAATGCCGGGGAACACTTTGCTGATGAGTTCCTCCTTGGACGATGTGAATTCACAAAAATTTTCAGGGAACGATATCAATCCATTCGAAACATCAACAGGAATTTGGCCGTTGCCAAGCTCCAGCAGTTGTCTCGAGGATTCAGCAGCCGATGGGTTGTTCTGCAACGCGACTCTCATGTTTGGGGTCAATTGCAACTTCTGGACATGCCTCCACAAAGACGAAAATTTCAGGCACGCGTTAAGTTCATCCTCAGCAGAAGATTTGGGGATGACGGGAAGTGTTCGACGAAAATCTCCGGAGAGCAATATCAAAGCCCCACCAAATCGTCTTAAGTATTAAAAATCTATATCTTTTGGTTTTGTATGATTTTATACTTAATATTTTTTTATGTTTTAATAGAGTGATTAATCCGTGTTGATAAAAACAAACTATTTTTTATGTGACGATTTTTTGACGGTTTTTTTCAAAACTAATGACGATTATGACGATTTTTTTTTAAACTTTGACGATAATTCGAAAAAAACATCTAAAACTTGAAGAGTGTGAAACAGCACTTACTAACATAAGAAAATGGAGTACGAAAACTTCATTTAGAATAGAAAAATCATTAATAAAAATAAGTTTTCTGTTGAAAACTTTCTGACCATCAAAATTTGTATAAAAAAATATTGCCAGGATTTGCTTTATTATCTTTTTTTCAACTTAATTTTTTAAACCTCATCTTCAATTAAAATTTTTTTTTATCTAAATAAAAAGACTCAAAATTGTGAGATATGAAAAATGTTTTTTTTTTTATGTAGTTAACCTGTTCTAAGGTAAGTTCAAAAATGGAAAACATTTTTGGGGGTATTTAAAATCTCCAATTTCAAATGTTAAAAAATTGTACTCAACAAAATCGAAAAAATTAAGACTTGCACACCAGGGACTTGTTTAAACACTTTTTTCCGATACAGTTGGGTAGGGCAACGATTTGATTGTTATAGATTTAGAGCAGCGATCATCACGCTATGCCCCGGGGGCCGAGCACGTTTCGTGAATTTCACACACACACAACACGATGGTTAACGAAACAATTGTAAAAAGCCATAATTTAAAAAAAAGAAGAACAAGACACATAGTAAATGTCTCAAACGAGTAAATTTATTTTCCTCTATTTGCACTCACCACTACATACACATTTTTAACTGTCTCTCTTTGTGATGACCGCTGATTTAGAGGAAAATGCTTTTTTTTGCACAAAATATATCAACAAGGTAAAGTTCGTCTTTTTTTTCGTTTTTGACATCACCTTAGGACACAATCAATCGCCTGTCGTTTGGAAACAGCACATAAATCTTAGTTTTCAGTTTTCTTCTCCGATTTTTTTAACGAAAAGTCTATTTCCTACTTCTACTGGTTACTTTATGAGATGCTACTAAAAAACGGCTTTGTTAATAACTAGGATCGCCCGGTGGTCGAAATTCGACCACTTGACATTTACTTTCGTTAAATTCGAAAAATAATTAATTAAAAAATAATTGAAAAAAATGGAATAAACAAAATTTTTCGAAAATAGCTACCAATATCTATCTATATTTAATATATTTAAAATGAAAAATGTTTGCATGTCTGTTTGTTTGTTTGTTGGCTTATAGACTCCTAAACTACTGAACCGATTTGAAATTTTTACAGTAACATCACGTGAGCCCTAAAAATTAAACAGGCTACTTAGTTTTTCGATAGGGGCAGGGGAATCGGTACCACCATTGAATGCCAATATTAAATATCGCATATTTTAGAGCCGCTGCACGCATTTTGTTGAACTTTTGGTAGTAGGATCTTCTGAGCCCCAAAACTGAAATAAAATAGCAGCGGGGGAGGTGTTACGCTCATAGGACGCTAATGTTTAATATCGCATATCTTAAGAACTGTTATAGTAAGAATGTTTAAACTTTGTAGAAGTCACTCTTTTGGTATACTACACATTTGAAAATAAAAATAAAACGGGTAGGCGAAGGGGGAAAATACCTCCCATAGGATGCATATGTTAAATATCTCTTAACTGAAGAAGTAGTTAAAGCAGTGTAGCGAAGCGCACGGGGTTTAAGCTAGTATAAAATAAAAATTGGGCGCTAATGGGTCAAGAGAACGGCAAAATGCACTCTTCACCCATCTTTGTACGTGTATCTGCCAGATAAATTAAGCGCTTTTCAAACACTTTAATTCCAACAAAAAAAATGTATTGTGCATATCCCCGTATTTCTTTTTTAGTATCAAAGTAAAAAATAGAAACACAGATCTTCATTAAAAGTAATTAAAATAGGTTTCCGACTTTTATTTTCTTAAACGACGGTTTTGCGTTTTTTCAAATTATCTAATACGTTTATACATGTGTGTTTGCAAGTTCAAAATGAAAACAAAAACATTATGGGAGAACAACATAGAGCACAGCCGTCGTTTATACATGTGTGCTTGCAAGTATAATGCAAGAAAAAACACATTTTGGGAGAATAACAAAAAACTTAACTACATACTATTTATACATGTATGTGCGTGTGTTTGCGAGCAAATTTAAAAATTTATCTCGTGCATATCTACACAAAAATACCTTTAAAACGATATATGTTTTATTAAAATCGGTGGACGATAAGACACTTAAAAATCAACCACAAAAAACTTGTGCCCGTATTTATATATAAGATTTACTTACTTTCCAGCAAATTTAACAAATTGTTTTGAGACCTTTTCACCAACAGCAAGAATACACTGAACTGTGCTGCTTTGCTGACGCAAAATTAAGAAGCACTGCTTTCCTTTGGCTCTGGTGTTGTGAACACGACCGCGGACCCATACTGCATCATTATCAATATGCTCGTTTAGTTGATGCACTAACACAAATTTTCTATCCTCGTACTTTTCTTTTGAATTAATAATGCCAGACATGCCATAGCGGCCAGCTGAACAATCCTCTAATGAATCACCAGCTTCACCGTTATTATTGTCTGCTTTTCCGGCCGCTGCTTTATATTCAGCTTTCTAATAATAATAATAATAATAATAATAATAATTATAATGCTCGCACAATCAAAACGAATTATTTTTAACACTTACTTTTGCTGCCTTTAAAGCGTCCTTGGCCTGCTTCTTGGCAGCCTTTTTCGAAGTAGTTTCTGCTTCGCTTTCTGATGGATTCTTTGGAGCCGAATCGTTTTCAGTCACCATATTGATAAAGTTGTTTTTTCTATAAATATCAAAATAAATAACGATTTCATAGTACATATGTATATGGAATTTAACACAAAAATTATCCTTAACATCCACAGATTTGACGATTTATCGAACCTTTTTAGTATACATATTTTATTGCAATACCAGCTATATCGAGGGTTATTTTTCACTCACGGTTTATTGTTGGTGTTTTGCTTAAGCTTTGATATTGTAACAAGTAAGACTTTGAGTGTTTTAAATTCTGATTCGCTTTAGGGTTTTATTAGTTTAATATTTTTGGCTTTTCTAAAATCTTTCCTGATGATCTGGCCTAAGCAACCAGTGAAATGCGCATAGAAGTTAGCTTTCCTTCAACAATAAATTTCAGTGTATTTATCAAATATGAAAAATTTAGCACGTCGTACAAAAATCTGAATAATAAATTTTGTATTCCCGAAAATAACTTTCATAAATAACACTCGATATGTTTTCATATATTTTCATATTTTGAATTTTTAAAGTTTTATACATATTTAAAAACCACTTGTTGCTGTTATTTTGGCTTAACTGTTAAATTTTTTTTTTTTAATTAAAACAAACTAAAAATGTCTAAAAAATTTCAAAACTAACTAGTTAGTGTTATTTTACAATAACGATTTTTGAGACGATTTTCGTCACATTTTAGCTGGCAACTTTTCCTATCACTTCTAAAAATTCAAAACTTGAAAAAAAAATCACGCGTTTGAATAACGAATTGCAAGTACATCTTGAATCAGGAACGGATATGATACAATTGTATCTTTTTAAACTATTTTGGAACGGATGTTAATATTTTTATCACGACTCTTTAAACTAGTTTCGCCATTTAACATTTTAAATTTCAAAGCGAATATCAAAAAGTAGCCATTTCTTAATTATCATAATCTTACGTAAACAAAGAAATTTTTTTCTTCTTTATCAATACTTGAGCTTAAGGTCACTTTTATTTTAAATATTACGTTTATTAATAAACCGAAAATCATAACAAAATATGTAGATGACTTATTTGTTATAGTTAATGAAAATGAGATAGATATTTTATGATCAACGTTTAATTCTTTTGATCAGAATATCAGGTTTACTAAGGGTATTCATTTCAAAATTTTTTTGGTTGGAAAAATGGAAAAAAGGAAAATTACACCTTATTGACGTGAACGGTATTTTTTTTAGTTAAAGGTACAAAACTGTCAAAAACAAAAATCTGTTATATAATTCTTGGAAGTAATTGATATTTCTGTGGTTTTCATGGGCAACCGCGTATGTCTATTTTTTCGATTTTGAGATGTTGACGCTATATTGCTTAATTTTAAGCGCTCTTTAAATTTTTTTAAAAAGTTTTAAAAACAGATAGACCCATTCCGATGTTTTAACTCAATTACAATCTTCAAAAGATGCAATATCTAACCCATAGTTTAATCTAGAATGTTTTTTTCGGCTCTCCTGAAAAATTTTATTTTAAGACATACGCGGTTGCCCATGACCACAGATTTTTCAAGATGCCAAATAAAAGAGTTAAAATTGTATTAATTGATTATTTAATTGTCACGTCATTTTTAAGTTCTTTTTTTATATTTTTTTGTATAGAATTAATTTTTAATTTACCCTGCCTTTACACATGCAAGTAGTGGCATGCCACTGTTGTATACATATTAGTGCTGGTTCACACAGGTCAAGTTTGACTCTTCAAGTCTTGAGCTTTTAGGAGAGAGGGGTAAAGAGAATGGAAAGGGGTACATACTTGACCGTACCAGTCAGTTTTGTATTTTTCTTTTCTTTTTTCTTCCGTAATATAATAAAAAGCTACAAAGTTGAAGGAAAAGAAAACAAAAATTAATTTTGTGCATGAACGTGAACGCAAGTTCAAAAGAAAATTTAAATAAAACTGTTCAAGTAAACTTGACCTGTGTGAACCAGCACTTAGCAAAGAAAATTTGTTCGAAATAGTCGAATCTCATGCCATTAACTTTTGTGATTACACATGCCACTGCGAGTTCACTTTCAAAATGTCGTAGAAGCGTCAACTTGAGCAAATTTGTTTACTTCTCAAATTAAAAAAAAAGTACCAGAAAACGAAAAAGAGTTACCGAGCTAATCATAGTGGCACATTTTTGGGGAAATTTTTTCATTTATTTATATTAGCATTATTTTAACGATATTAATGCTCTATTATTAACAAACTTGCTTTTATTTATGCGCGTTTTTAAAAAATTAATCATAAAATTTCTTTATTAAGTTAAAACTTCAATAACAATTTGACAACAATCCAGTAAATGTGAATTAAATTTTGTAACAGGGTAACATTGCTTATCGTTTTGACATTTAAGGTGGAAGTACATAACACGCGTTAGTTCGTCGACAAGTATCGTGCGTTTATAAACTTTAGCGCGTCAAAAACTGCAAGTTACACAACACGCGCTACAAAAGCCATTTCTGTCAGCTGTTTTTTATTGGTTTACTTATTTGTGTATTAAAAACAGGCTCGAAAGTATATCAATTTTTGTTATTTTATGAAATTTATTCTTTTTATATAAATATTATATGTTTTTTAAGCTCTTCAATAAGTTTTTCTTTCATGAATCACAAATTTGTTAAATTATTATTTTTATTGTCAGCTGATTACTTGTCAAAAACACACAACGCGTTAAAAAGTTTTAAGTTAACCAACTTTCTGGCGCAAACGCGTCAAAATATTTTGCATGTAGCTTGTTCTAAGAAAACACACTAGCTTAACTTTTTTTGACAGAAGACGACAGAGCGCGCGCGCACTAACGCGTGTTATGTACTTCTACCTTTAGTGGCATGCAAGTGCCAAATTTCCACTCGCATGCAATTTTTGCTGCCACTGGAGCTGTCATTGCGAAAAATGTGAGTGTATCAGTAAAAAAGTGTGAGTGTATTGAGTTTTTCGAACTGGCAGTGGCATGTGTAAATGCTAGGTTAGTTTTGAAAAACGACGTTTTAAAAAAGTAAAATTTAATTTAATAAAAATGGAGTTTAAAGAATCATAGTTGATTATCTTAAAAAGAGATGTAAATTTTAGTGCTTTTTGTGAAAAATAACAACATTTTTAATATGGTGGCAACCACACTCAATTGGACGTTTGTGAATTGCCAACTCTTTAAAAATTGTAAAATTGTAATTTTCCAATCTGATTTTTTTACACTTGGTTAAAGCTTGTTTAAATTGCAACTTTCGGTGGAAACGTGTTTCCTTGTGTTTGTTGTAACAAAAGTTACATTTTTCCACTTTTCCATTTTTCCAACAAATAAAAAAACGGAAATGAATACCCTTACTATTGAAAGGGAATTAAATTATTCGATTCCATATTTGGATACATTGGTAATAGGGAAAGATAATAGGTTATTGATGGATTGGTATAAAAAACCAACCTCCTAAGAGGATTATTATTAACGCAGCTTATAATTACGGTGTCCATTCGTCCTTATTTTTAAAGGACAGTCCTTTTTTTTTGGCACGATGTCCTTTAAGATTTTTTTCAAAAAGGAGGACGGTAAATTGTCCTTTTTTTAACTTTTTATCACAATTTTTTTCTTATAGCTCCAACATAATAATTTTTTTGTTTTCTTAACATCACAAAATTTAAACATCAAAAAAATATAAATTATAATCATTTAAAGCAGTAATTAGCTGGCAACACTGAAAAAGGTATGTTCAATGCGTCAAATTTTTTGTCAGTTGGATTAAATCCGATATTTCATACGTATTAATACGTACACACAAAAAAAATCATAGGTAAAATTACCTAAATATATGGTATAAAATTAACTAAGCGCAAGGGTAGCATGGCAGTATCTAAGTTTCTTTGGTAATAAAACTATTAACTTATGTAATTTCTATGTTCGAAAAAGTAGCTAATTATTTTGTTAAAATTACTTGAAAACTTTGAAAATTTACAAATGATAGCAAAGTTATTTTATATTTTTATTTTTGAAAAATTATCCAAGTTAAATTTTGTACAAGAACATAGATTTTAGGTATATATTTAAAAAAACTCTATATACTTTTTTTGGCTACATACTTTAAATAAAATTAATTTTAATTTCATTAAAATTAAATTTAATAAATATTTTATTTATGAATTCATAATGTATTATAATTAACTAAGTGATCTATTTAAACTTTTTACTTGTACGCCTTTCTAAATCTAAGTATATATCTCTCATTTGCTGCAACGTCATAATAACTCTTTCAATACAAATGATTTGCTTACCCCACTTATAAAAAATAACTACACAATTTCTTCAAACGGGGAAAGTATAAATTTAAAGATGAATTTACACACAAAATAAATTCATAGCGAACAATTCTGCATCATTAACTCCAAAATATCATATTTTGCATCATGACGACGTTGCAACAAATGAGCGATATATATTTTTTAAACCTATTGGAATTTAACGATAACTTTGATTTGTTAAATTGTCGAAGTAGGGCATATTTAGTTTGCTTTCACTTAAACTTGAATTTTGTAATTTTTGTTTGTTTTTGTTGTAACAAGCGCATCCAGTGGTGTTTTAGTGGAACTCATAATTTTCATTAGACCTTCCTTCTGTTAACGCTTGTAAATCTTTTTTACCTGATCCTTTTCAATGGAATTTGTGTGATAAATAACGAAATGCTTCTTGTAAGTTTAAGATGCGACAATTCCAAGGATTATAACTAATTTTGCCTTTAAAATCCATAATGATCCAGCATGGAAATGTTCGCGTCGTCCAAATTAATCTTCAATAAAAGTAATAAATAATTATTGTTTCTTTTTTATATACATATGTACATTTTATTTGTAAAAAGGTCAGTGGAGATCCTTATCTTATGTTTATAATATACTCACATAAATACGTTGTATCTTTATCCTCTATCGAATAGTTTTTAATTTATTTTTAATTAAAAAATTTTAACTTTAAATTTGAACTTTTTCACAAAAAAATTTCCAATTGAAAGAAAAAATCAAATAAACCTACATACATACATACATATATTAAAACATTCGAAGAAGATACCTAACCCAATTTGTAATATTAACAAAAATTTTAGGCAAAACTTTTTTTATAAATTACCAATTATCTTAGGCAACTAAACTTAGTTTTTTGTTTTTATATAAAAATAAATTATGAGGAGATCGAGTGGTTGCGATCGAAACATGTCATGGTAGGCTGTAGGAAATATCGCCCAAAGAAAAATGGCCCAAAAAAAAAATGAAAAATCGCCCAAATGAAGAATCGCCCAAGCGAACATGAAAAATGACCCAAAAAGGTAAATATGAAATTTTGCCCAAAAAAAACGAAAAAGGGCCCAAAAAGAAAATGAAAAATGACCCAAAAAGCATAAACGAATTTTTTCCCAAAAAAATAAAAAAAAAATTACTAAATTTGCAAAAAAGTGTTTATTATTCATATAAATTTAGGTGACATGTCATAACGTCCAGTGTCGTAGTGTCCTTGGACACTTTTAAAGTGTCATAATGTCCATCGAAGACGAGGGCGAGGACGTTATGACACTTTGCAACGTCCGCAACTTAACTTATAATCAAAAATGTGTAAATTATTTTTTAAAATACCGTTAAAATTTCAAGTGATTTTTTTAAAGATACTTATTTAACCATAATATGGTTGTCGGTGACAATGATTTGGTTAAATTAAACATAATATGGATAAAATATTTTTTTAGCTTTTACTCCGGGTGTATATATTAAATAAATATATCCAAAATAAGGATTTCATCTTCTATGGTATAACAAATACTGGCTTCGCTAACTAAAGCTTCGCTGTATAGCCGGCCTTCGGCCGGGCGCAAGGATTTTCTCCTCTATGGTATAACAAAGACCGGCTTCGCTAACTAAAGCTTCTCTGTATAGCCGGCCTTCGGCCGGGCGCAAGGATTTTCTCCTTTATGGTCTAACAAAAACCGGTTTCGCTAAGTAAAGCTTCGAAAAACTGCCTTGTTTCCGAACAAGGCCGACTACGCAGAGAAGCTTTAGTTAGCGAAGCCGGTGTTTGTTATACCATAGAGGAGAAAATCCTTGCGCCCGGCCGAAGGCCGGCTATACAGAGAAGCTTTAGTTAGCGAAGCCGGTCTTTGTTATACCACAGAGGAGAAAATCCTTGCGCCCGGCCGAAGGCCGCCGATACAGAGAAGCTTTAGTTAGCGAAGCCAGTATTTGTTATGGCTGTAGGAAATATCGCCCAAAGAAAAATGGCCCAAAAAAATAAATGAAAAATCGCCCAAATGAAGAATCGCCCAAGCGAACATGAAAAATGACCCAAAAAGGTAAATATGAAATTTTGCCCAAAAAAAAACGAAAAAGGGCCCAAAAAGAAAATGAAAAATGACCCAAAAAGCAAAAACGAATTTTTTCCCAAAAAAAAAAAAAAAAAATTACTAAATTTGCAAAAAAGTGTTTATTATTCATATAAATTTAGGTGACATGTCATAACGTCCAGTGTCGTAGTGTCCTTGGACACTTTTAAAGTGTCATAATGTCCATCGAAGACGAGGACGAGGACGTTATGACACTTTGCAACGTCCGCAACTTAACTTATAATCAAAAATGTGTAAATTTTTTTTTAAAATACCGTTGAAATTTCAAGTGATTTTTTAAAGATACTTATTTAACCATAATATGGTTGTCGGTGACAATGATTTGGTTAAATTAAACATAATATGGATAAAATATTTTTATAGCTTTTACTCCGGGTGTATATATTAAATAAATATATCCAAAATAAGGATTTCATCTTCTATGGTATAACAAATACTGGCTTTGCTAACTAAAGCTTCTCTGTATAGCCGGCCTTCGGCCGGGCGCAAGGATTTTCTCCTCTATGGTATAACAAAGACCGGCTTCGCTAACTAAAGCTTCTCTGTATAGCCGGCCTTCGGCCGGGCGCAAGGATTTTCTCCTTTATGGTCTAACAAAAACCGGTTTCGCTTAGTAATGCTTCGAAAAACTGCCTTGTTTCCGAACAAGGCCGACTACGCAGAGAAGCTTTAGTTAGCGAAGCCGGTGTTTGTTATACCATAGAGGAGAAAATCCTTGCGCCCGGCCGAAGGCCGGCTATACAGAGAAGCTTTAGTTAGCGAAGCCGGTCTTTGTTATACCATAGAGGAGAAAATCCTTCCGCCCGGCCGAAGGCCGGCGATACAGAGAAGCTTTAGTTAGCGAAGCCAGTATTTGTTATACCATAGAAGAGAAAATCCTTATTTTCGATATATATTTAATATATACACCCAGAGAAAAAGCTACAAAACCATTTTTAAAAAAATTCTACCGATATTATGTTTAATTTAACCAAATCATTGTCGCCGACAACCATATAATGGTTAAGTTAGTTTCTTGAAAAATAGTTTTGTTGTTTGCAACCATAATAAAACATGGTTTTCTCTGCTATGTAAGATTATGGTAGAATTTTAAAAATAGCCCATTTTTTTTGGGCCATTTTTCATACAAAATTTTTCGTAATGAAAAATCACCCAAATTTAAAAAACGAAAAATCACCCAACAATAACGATAAATAGCCCAAAAATTTTGGGCCATTTTTCATATGAAATCAGGCCCAATTTTACATGCAATTTTTTTGGGCGATTTTTCATTTTTTTTTTTTTTTTGGGCGATTTTTCTTTGGGCGATATTTCCTACAGCCATTTGTTATACCATAGAAGAGAAAATCCTTATTTTCGATATTTATGTATATATTTAATATATACACCCAGAGAAAAAAGCTACAAAACCATTTTTAAAAAAATTCTACCGATATTATGTTTAATTTAACCAAATCATTGTCGCCGACAACCATATAATGGTTAAATTAGTTTCTTGTAAAATAGTTTTGTTGTTTGCAACCATAATAAAACATGGTTTTCTCTGCTATGTAAGATTATGGTAGAATTTTAAAAATAGCCCATTTTTTTTGGGCCATTTTTCATACAAAATTTTTCGTAATGAAAAATCACCCAAATTTAAAAAACGAAAAATCACCCAACAATAACGATAAATAGCCCAAAAATTTTGGGCCATTTTTCATATGAAATCAGGCCCAATTTTACATGCAATTTTTTTGGGCGATTTTTCATTTTTTTTTTTTTTTGGGCGATTTTTCTTTGGGCGATATTTCCTACAGCCATTTGTTATACCATAGAAGAGAAAATCCTTATTTTCGATATTTATGTATATATTTAATATATACACCCAGAGAAAAAAGCTACAAAACCATTTTTAAAAAAATTCTACCGATATTATGTTTAATTTAACCAAATCATTGTCGCCGACAACCATATAATGGTTAAATTAGTTTCTTGAAAAATAGTTTTGTTGTTTGCAACCATAATAAAACATGGTTTTCTCTGCTATGTAAGATTATGGTAGAATTTTAAAAATAGCCCATTTTTTTGGGCCATTTTTCATACAACATTTAAAAAACGAAAAATCACCCAACATATGAAATCAGGCCCAATTTTACATGCAATTTTTTTGAGCGATTTTTCATTTTTTTTTTTTTTGGGCGATTTTTCTTTGGGCGATATTTCCTACAGCCATTTGTTATACCATAGAAGAGAAAATCCTTATTTTCGATATTTATGTATATATTTAATATATACACCCAGAGAAAAAAGCTACAAAACCATTTTTAAAAAAATTCTACCGATATTATGTTTAATTTAACCAAATCATTGTCGCCGACAACCATATAATGGTTAAATTAGTTTCTTGAAAAATGGTTTTGTTGTTTGCAACCATAATAAAACATGGTTTTCTCTGCTATGTAAGATTATGGTAGAATTTTAAAAATAGCCCATTTTTTTTGGGCCATTTTTCATACAACATTTAAAAAAATTTAAAAAACGAAAAATCACCCAACAATAACGATAAATAGCCCAAAAATTTTGGGCCATTTTTCATATGAAATCAGGCCCAATTTTACATGCAATTTTTTGGGCGATTTTTCATTTTTTTTTTTTTTTTTTTGGCGATTTTTCTTTGGGCGATATTTCCTACAGCCGTCATGGTAACCTGCCGGCCGGGGTTCGAGCCCCAGCCACGTCAAGAATGAAAGATTATCAATAACAATTTTAATTACTTTTCATGTTGTAAAATTCCTTTCTTCATAAAAATAATTTAAAGAAAAATTAAATTTCATGAACTTAAGCCTAATTAAAAATATTAAAAATTTGGATTAAAAACCATAAATAGTTCAACAAAATAACCACAATACTAATTATTGGAAATATTTTACAAGATAAAAGTTTTCCTAACAAACTAATTCACAAATTAATAAGACAATATAATATAAGAAAATCTCGAAACATTAGTGAGGTCTTAGAACCTAAAATATATAAATCATTAACTGATGTACCTGGATTTTCAGAAAGGTTGGAAAACTCAAATATTTATGACAAAGGGAAATATAGAATGGCACACAAGGTACATAATAATGTTGGTAGATTATTCACAAGAATGAAAGATAGATTACAAAAGTTAGATATGGGCATTTCCCCAGAATGGTCTACCAGGACGAAAAAATAAAATGTTGATTATCATCGTCTTTAATTGTTTCTTATTAGAAAAAAGGTTATGTTCTTATAAAAGAATGGTTTCCTAGCACATCTGAGCTGTTTTACTTGAGGAAATTGGTCTGGAAACTGGAAAATTTTATAATTTCCTGTATTTTCTACTTCTAAATTTATTTTACATGCAAAAAATATGTTATGTTTACACTCTTTCTTCATAATCTCTCCATTACAGTCAATTGTAAAAGGAGTATTAAGTTTTTTTGTTAAGGAAATTTGAAGACATTTATGGTAAAATGCATGGTGATAATAATAAAAAAACACATGGAAAAATCGTACGTTCGCGATCCGTACGTTCGCGACCGGTACATAAGCCAATTAAACAAAACCCAAGAGAGATATTTTATTTTGTAAATACTGGATGGAGACCTACATTAATACACTTTTAAAATAAACTAATCACTTTTGAAAATTCCGTTTCATTACGCAGATTTTTACATTTCACTACTGTCAGCCAAAGTTGACTTCTATTTTGAGTACGTTCGTAACTCTTATTACTTAAACACGATGAAATCCAACTTTTGTACTAAACATAGAGCTACCCAAATGCTATTGAATCGCAAAAAAATGCTAGGAAAAGTTTTGTTTTTCTATATTATTTGTACATTAAAAGTGTACGAACGTACGTTCGTGACCCCAGGAAATGCGCATATGTCAAATATAGTTTATAAAATACCTTGTGGTGGCAACAATAATGAACAATGTGCGAAAATATAAGTAGGAACAACTGGGACGAAACTAAAAACTAGAATAGCAGGACATAAACATGACCAAAAATATAGAAATTACAATTCAGCACATCCCAACAAACACGGAGGTTTGATTTCAAATTGAAAATGATTTGAAATCAAAAATCGACAAACGTTTGATAATGATTTGAAAATCATTTGAAAATCATAGCGTTCTCAACAAAAAGGGGAAATTATTTTCAAATTGAAAAATGCCTTTATTTTCAACTTGCTTTCAAACGTAATTCTCAAATGTTTTTCAAATGTGGATTATAATACAATGTGGAATATAAATAAAAATATTTTATTTTTTTACTTTAAATTTAGTATTTATTTAAATAAACTGTGAGATAAACATTCGGCCACATAACTAAAAGATGAAATAATGTTCTTTCCGTCCTCTAATTCTTGGAAAGACAAACTACTTGGCTCTCTTTTATTTTGAGGATTGTAGCACCGCGATCGTTCAACAAACTTTCTTCACTTTCCCGTTTTATTTTCCTTTTTTCGTTTTTTTGATCATTGTAATTACTCACAAATAATTTTTATTTTTCACAAGAAATAAGCTGTTCACTTTATATTAAAATTTATTTTTAATATAAAAACACATGTAACCACAAAAAACTTTAACTTTAATCGCCATTTTTAATGATTACATTTTTTTTTCGCTTTAGTATTGCCAAGTTTATTTTTGATTTGAATTTAACATTTGACAAACATTTGACATCAAATTGATAAAACATTTGATATCAAATGTTTATTTTCAAATCACTATCAATTTGAATTCAAATGTTACATCAAACAATGGAAAAACGTTTGAGAATTGTGTTTGATGTCAAATGATAAAGTCATTTCATATCAAAGGTTTGACTTCGTGTTTGTTGGGATGGTACAGCTTTATCGACTCATTGCATGGATTTAAATCATTATCCAGATTTTGAGAACACATCCGTTTTAAATGTGGAAGGTTTTAAGAAAAGAAGATATATGTTAGAAATGTTACAAATAAATAATGTTCCATTTGAAGAAAGGATTAATTTTAAAAAAGATACTGAAGGTTTAGCTCAGATCTATAGATATTTATTGAATAAGAATAAATAGGTTGACGAAAATGGAAATAGGTTTAGATCTATGGTTGTTTTCTAAAATAAAGTTAAGATGGCTTAAGTTAGATTTGTTAAAAAAATTTTTGACGAAAAAGGGAAATATTTTAAAATTGTTTTTTGTTTCCTCTTTTTAATTTTTTAATATTTTGGTTTTATGAAATGTTATTGTTGAATGTTGAAAAAATTTTTAAATTTAATTTTAATTTTTATTAATTGTCAAACATAATTTTTTGTTAAATTTTATTAAAATTTATAAATATAATATCCTGAAGAAGATTTCCAAAGGAAATCGAAATATCGATATAAAAAATAAACGTAATATTTAAAATAAAAGTGACCTTAAGCTCAAGTATTAATAAAGAAGAAAAATATTTAAAAAAGGTCGAAAAAATTAGAATAAAATTGTAAACAAAGAAATTATTAAATTCATGTTTTTATTTAAATTATTTAATATAAAACAGGACAGTATCCTCAAGACTGGCTTAAATCGACCCAAGAAAAATAGTGCGAGGACATGCAGTGATTACAGACTTATAAGTCTAATGAGCCAAGCTTTAAAAAATATTTTTAAAAATTATACATAGACGAAAATACCCAATATGTGAGGCATATGTGGGAGAGACACAATTTGGATTCAAAGAAGGCATGGGGACACGAGAGGCACTACTAAGTGTGCAAGTATTAACCCAAAAATGTCGTGAGGTTCAAAAAGATGTATATCTCTGCTTCGTTGACTACGAGAAAGCATTCGATACGGTTAAACATGACAAATTGATGGAAATTTTAATCTCTATTGGACTGGAGGAAAGTGATATAAGATGCATCAAAAACCTATATTGGAAACAAATATCAAACATTCAAGTTGATGGTGAACTGACTGACAACGTTCCAATTTCAAAGGGAGTAAGACAAGGGTGTATATTAGGCTGTTGCAAAAGTACAAAAAACAAATACTTAAACACATTCCCTTTTTTTCGTGTATTTGTTTTATTGTACCTTCTCTTTAGAGAGACAATTGCTGTTCTCTTTTATAAGAAACAAACATTGTGTTTATTGTTTTTGAAAAAAATAAATAAAGCAAGTCTTAAGCATGGTAAGAAGTAAGCAAAATAAAAACAAGAACATGCACATGTTTGGACTTAAGACAAGAAGTTCTTAAACCATTTACTAAAATACTTGAGTATTTTTGTAAGTTTTATTTTGTTTGTATGAAATTTCGCTTTTGTTTAATTTGATGTTATGATCAAATTATCAACATAGCAATAGTTATATAGGTATACCTAGATACGTATGTACATACATATGTATATTCCATAAAATTAACTGCTAAATAAATATTTACCTACATATCGTCATTTAAATTTACAAAAGCCATAAGTTGCGTTGGAAAAATTTTACAGGAGAAGACAAAGACTTAAATCAAAACTAGAAAAATTTTTAAGTTTTCTTTTCGTACCCCCTGCAATTTTTCGCATGTTACTTTTTTTATCTCCTCTAGGGAGAATATGGCATCCACAAAGCGCCATCTGACACGATTCAGCGATGCTTTGTTTACGTGTAAAATATCTTTTTTACAGTAACTTTTTTATTGAAACTTAAACACACTACCTACACACTACACATACCTATGTATGTATTTTTAATAATTTAACTTACTTGATCATTTTCCATTATTGTTTTTAATTTAAATCAAAGTTTTTATAGGTACTTCAACTTTGATCTTAACAATACAATTGTTTCAAATATACTGTATTAAAACTATAAAAATTACCAAAAGAGACAAAATATAAATAACGGTAACACAAAGTAATAGTTTTTATTTTAATAATTAGTAATAATCTGCAAATAAGACAAATTAAAAAGCAATAACCATTGCTTGCATTTAATGCTTAAAATACCCACATTGTAAAATAAGAATCTTGCAAAGTACTTACAGAACATTAGCAAAAAAAATGTTTACTGTAATTTATTTATAGTGAGTAAGAATGAGTAAATACAAGAACTCTGAGCGTATAAAGAGAATAATTTCTTTTATTTGTTTTTTTTTGTTTTGAATTTATTTGCTTTGATTCCCTTTTGTACTTAGCTTTACTCTGAGAATTTTTAAAAAAGCAAATGTTTTTGAATTTAAATGTACTTAGTGCAAAAGCCTAGTGTATATTATCACCTCTTTTATTTAATTTATACTCGGAGAAAATATTCCGAGAATCACTTAGTGGAAAGAATATCGGTATAAGGATAAACAATACATTGATAAATAACATACGATATGCCGATGACGCTACATTACTAGCAAACAGCTTACCGGGATTACAGAAATTAGTAGATGCACTTATGCAAACTAGCGAGATATATGGTTAAAAATTAACATTAAGAAGACGAAATACATGATTGTGAGCAGAAAAAAGATCCAAACTAATACTTCAATACGGATAAACAATTCCACAATAGAAAAAGTTTCAACATTTAAATACCTGGGAGTTCATATTAACGATCAATGGGATATGTCTAGAGAAATTAAATGTAGGATTGAAATGGCCAGAGACGCCTTTTTGACATATAGTAAAACACTAACTAGTCACGACATAACCCTAACAACAAAAATACGTTTCATAAAATGTTATGTATGGTCCGTACTACTATATAATAAAGGTGTCAGATGAAAAAAGATTAAATTCGTTTGAAATGTGGATTTTCCGGCGAATATTAAAGATTCCATGGACTGACTGCGTTTCGAATGAAGAAGTGCTGAGGCGTATAAGTATCGGACGTGAAATAATAAAAAATATAAAAACACGGAAAATATCTTATTTGGGTCACATAATGCGAAATGGAAAATATAGAATACCCCAAACCATTTTACAGGCCAAAATTGAAGGAAGATGCCCGAGAGGAAGAAAGGAAATAACGTGGTTGAAAAACATTCAAGATTGTCAGGCCACCAAGACGAAAGTAGTCTTCTGAGGGCAGCCAAGAACAGACAACTCTCTATAATATAATGAGAATAAAAACATAAAAAAAAAAAATTATTGCTACTTTATAATTATTGTATGATCGCTAATATCCGAATACGGATTGGCAAATAAAGAAGAAGAAGAATATATAATTAAATCAACGATATTGACAGTATTAGTACATTATATACAATGTGGTCAGGGTTGTTAGATGTGACGATTTTTCGTCATTTTGACGATTTTTTTGTGAAAATACAGTAAAATGACGATTGACGATTTTTTAAACTGAAAGTAATTGTGTTATGACGATTTTCTGGCACCAGTAAAACACTTACAAGAATAATAAACAATTATTTTGGGAACAGTTCAAAACGTAAAAATCATTTTTCGATATAGAAAAACTATTAGAAATTAAACAAAAAAAGTTCTTCAACCATCACAAACCAGGTAATTTTCATTAGAAGCACTAGTAATTCGAATTCGTTAATTAAATGAACGCCATCGATACGGCAAAAAAATATACACTAGAGCCCTGATTTGCGTCGGTCCTAATTGGTCAGCTTTTTAAAAATTGGTTAAATCCGCTTTGCGTTTTAATGATTTCGATTTGCGTCACTACATACGATTTCATTTTTTCGCTGAAGTCATAATCATATTTGAAGAATTTTTCTATTTGCGTGTAAAAAGTCGAATTCCCATTTAATTCTGTTAGGTAACTTATTCTAAGTAAGGAAGTAAGAAGTTAGTTCTTAATAAGAAGTTGTGTAGAAAAATGAGTGAAAAGTGAAGAAAATGCATTTGCTTGGAACTAAAATTGGACGTCATAAATCGTTTCAAGTCGAGTAAAAAGACTGTTGATTTAGGCAGAACCCTTGGTTTATCACCTTCAACAGTAAAAACAATTTGCATTAGTGGTAGCGCTAAAAATTAATCATTTAAAGATAGCTCGAGTTAATAGCAAATGAGATTATATTTTTTATTTAATGTTTTTGTGAATATGGATAAATGAAATAAATAAATGTTTGTTGGGTAATTCCATGTCAAAACGACCAAGAGTGGGACACGACCCCTTCCGATTTTAATAAAATTTGGTGAGAAGGTTCCTTTTATCATATTAGGAACATATATGAACGAAAAAAAAAAATTTGTTTTTCGAAAGTTATGTCATATTCAAAATGTCATAATTTCGGAGAATTAGCCGAATGTGTTGAGCTTATTTCTTCAATATCTCGAAAACTACTTGACATACGAAGATGATTTTGATGTCATTTTAAAGAGAATACTTGGGGCTACAAACCATAAATTGAAAAATGTAATATCTGCAAAATGTTAAATTTTAAAAACGGACTATCTCAAAAACCTATTTTTTTATTTGGCTGATTTTTTTTTTTATAATACCTCAAACTGTTCTTTAAAAATCCTGAAACTTTGAAGGAGGTGTTTTTTTTCTTTTTTAAGACATGATTTTTTTCCTTTCGCAACCCTTAAAAAAATAATATTAAAATAGAATTTTAATATTGTAATTTTGAGCAATAAGTACACTGTGCTAGTTGCAAACAATAGACCAGCCGCGCACCAGGCATTTTCCCTAATTGGGGACGCTGAATCCAGTGGTGCTAACCGTTTTTTTAGGTTAGCTCTTGTTTTCAAGATATACCGTTATTTCGAAAATGTAAGAGGTTGCACAGCATATATTCGCGTAACTCAAAAACGGTTAAGTTTATTGAAATAACTAAGAAAACCGAAATTCGGCAATAAAAAATAAAGTGGGGCTGGTCATACATTTGACCCATCTAGGAGCATCCTACGCGCTGCAGGAGCCAAATTAAAGAATTTTATTAAGCCGCAATATTTGTATGGTACAGCGCGTAGGATGCTTCTAGATGGGTCAAATGTATGACCAACTCCACTTTATTATTTATTGCCGAATTTCGGTTTTCTTAGTTATTTCAATAAACTTAACCGTTTTTGAGTTACGCGAATATATGCTGTGCAACCTCTTACATTTTCGAAATAACGGTATATCTTGAAAACAAGAGCTAACCTAAAAAAACGGTTAGCACCACTGTCTTTAAAATGACATCAAAATCATCTTCGTATGTCAAGTAGTTTTCGAGATATTGAAGAAATAAGCTCAACACATTCGGCTAATTCTCCGAAATTATGACATTTTGAATATGACATAACTTTCGAAAAACAAATTTTAAAAATTTTTTTCGTTCATATATGTTCCTAATAAGATAAAAGGAACCTTCTCACCAAATTTTATTAAAATCGGAAGGGGTCGTGTCCCACTCTTGGTCGTTTTGACATGGAATTACCCTGTTATGTTTTTATGAAAATATATTTTTTCTTATGTATTTCTTTTCAAATGATAAATATATTTTAGCCCACTTGCTGAAATAAATAGAATAAAACTTAACAATATCACTTTCTTTATCATAAATATAATTTCTTGCTAAAAATTTAGATTTTTGAACCACTCAATGCAATAAATTGTCTCCAATTTGTAAAATTTTAATATTGACGATTTGTTGACGATTTTGTTAACTGTTCTTGACGATTTTGACGAATTTTGTTCAAACTTTTGACGATTTTTGAAGAAAAAAGCCTGACAACCCTGTATGTGGTAAGTAACTTCAATAGTTAGTACATTCTGTTTCTTTTAGTCAAATCGCACCTATCAAAATATCAAAAAATCAAAAATTTGGAGTTACTTAAGTAAAAGTACCTCTTCATACCTTCTTTATTTGTACAAAAAATCAGCATTATATCTCAAACTGAACCGAAAGTTATAGCAAAATATATTTTACTAAATCACTAAATTTGAAAACTTTAATCGCATTGTCCAAGCCCCCTTAGCACACTCGGCAAGTTAATTGCGCAAGTTACTTGCCGACAACAGCAAAGTCTGTAATGAAAAAAAAATTTCAAAAAAAAATTTGTACAGACTTTGTTGTTGTCGGCAAGTAACTTGCGCAATTAACTTGCCGAGTGTGAAAGGGGGCCAAGTTTGTTTTTTGAGATATGACTACGTTGCAATTAGATAGCGATATCAGTCAAAATTTAAAAATTGTTTGCTATATCTGACTCAGTGATGGGATTTATGGCACGATTAAGCCATTTTTGGCACTATTGAATGTTGGTTGGCAATATGGCTCTTTCGCTATTTTTTGGCTGTAATAATCAAAAGTTCAACCTTAGTTTAATTATTGTCAGGTAAACCGGATATATGCAACTTAAAATAACTTTATAATATTTACATATAATTAGGGATGCGATTTCCATGTAAATTCATGTTTTTTGTCAATAGTCCGAGATCGATGGCGATCAATTATCTTTTCGAATCATTAAATTTACGTTTAAATGGCAACGATTTGTTTTTGCATATTTTGGTTTTAAATGCATATTTTTGCGTATTTTAACATTTTTAAGTGATATATTTTTTTAATTTTCATATTATAAAAAAAGTTCTTCAAAAAATTTCCATGTAAACAAAAATAAAAAATATTCCAAAAAAAAATTTTTAATCCATAAATAAATTTGTTTGGAGCTCTGCCTAAAATACAAGATTTTCAAGTTTTCGACAAAAGGACCGCCCTTACATGGCTAAGGCTGTCAATGGGCTTAAAATATTTTATCCAAAACTGTTACTTGCTTGGAACATGAGTTACACCGAGTTGCCGTGGAAATTAGAATCTTATATAATATTGATTTATTAGTTTCATACGGGCAAAAATATATTTAAAGGCTCCTTCACGAGTTGCAATTTTTTATGATATACATACATATATCTTTTTGTACCGTTACCACCGGAGCCAGTATTAACAAGTCGGGGAACCTGGCTAGATGCTGTAGAATACTATTCAAAAAACTTGGAGCAATTTAAGTATGTTATTGAAGAACTTGTTGCTACTAAGCAAGGCGAATTCAACAAGGTAAACTCTTTAGAACATCTGTTCATCAGCTGTATTATCCGAGTTGTCAAAATATTTTATATTTTAATCATTTTTGTTTTTCATTTAAAAAAAATTGTGATTGTATTAATTTGTGAAATTTTATGACAAAAAAATTAATTAAAATCAAATTATAATCCTTAATTTGAGCATAATGTGCAAGAACGAAAAATTGTGGCTTAATTCTAGTTAACCAACGCAGCTCCAAGTAAAAAAAAACAAAGGGGAATAGAAAATAAAAAATGGCAAGAAAAAATAAAATGGCACAATTCTCGGAAACGCTTAGTTTCCGAGTCATGGATCTCTTAAGTCTTCATATAAATTTGCAGTGTCCCACTACATATCTGAACGTATATAGCTAATATTGGAATAATTTAAGAGCTTTTACTTAAAAATTCTTAATCCATAAAGGAGTTTGCGAAAATATTATAGCAAGCATATCAATTGCTATACGAAGAAGCTTTATTTTGCAAAGTCGGTGTTTGTTATACCATAGATGAGAAAATCCTTGCGCCCAACCGAAAGCCGGCTATGCGGAGAAGGTTTATTAAGCGAAGCTGGGGTTTATTTGATTAAATTTTTGATTCCTAGTGCACTTCCGTGACATTTTGATATACAATTTTGTAAAAACTGTATAGGAGGTAAAGAGTTAAAAAGTTTACAATGAATTTAACATTTTCAGAAAGATCTGTTAAAAACCTTTCAAAAGACACTAATAATGGCCACATACGTTTACAAATGTGGTGGAAAATCGCTAATTCATATGAAAACGTCAGAAGTCCATTACTCTGAAACTATGCGTTTTCTAGAATTTTACCATGAAATTTGTTCTTCTTATTTTTCAATTTTCTATTGCTCTATGTCCTTTTTTGTTGGAGCTGCGTTGATAAGCTAGATTCGTCTCTAATTTTTATGCATATGCTGGGTCCTTGAGCAATTTTTAGCCATGTCCGACTGTTCAAAACACTCTCACTTTCGAAAAAAAACTCAATATAAAAGAACAATATTGGTGTAAAATTCTTTCCACTTCTCCTAAGCATTTCTGAATTGAACTCCAATCGGTTTAGTTGGAAACGAGTCAAAAAACCCAATGTGAAACATCGTGCCTTAAAAATGTATACACACTTTGATTAAAAAAAACTAATATAAATGCATGGCAGAATGCACCCTTAACATTAAATCTTCAAAAACACAGAATACATTAAATTTTGTTTAGATCGGTTCATAAACACACAACTTTAAATATAAAAAAATCAATAAAAAATTTTCAAAGTTATTTTCGGGAATACAAAGTTTATTATTAATACGATCTTCGTATGACGTGCTAAATTCCCAGTTTTTCATATTTGATAAATACACTGAAATTTATTGTTGAGGGAAAGCAAGCCTCTATGCGCATTTCGCCGGTTGCTTACACCAGCTCATCAGGAAACCTTTTCCAAAGATTTTAGAAAAGCCAAAAATATTAAACAAATAAAACCTTAAGCGAATAACGGCCATTTTCACCAAGTTCGGTTATAATTAACTGTCGGTTATAGCTGTCAAAACATATTGGTAACCGGAACTTTAATTGAAAGTTAGTTTTAACCGAACTTGGTGAAAATGGCCGTAAGAGTTATAAACACTCTAATGGCCATTTTCTCATTAGGCGATTATCTTTTTTCCCAGCGAAAAACTGCACATTAAAGAAATTTGGTTTTCTCAATGTCTCATTTGCTTCGTTTTAATCGCAAAGCTAACCGGCACTCATCTGCCAATTATTTATTTTCCTTTTATTTGCCGTACAGATAAATTCAATCAGCTGACTCCCATCTTTTACATGTATTTTGAGTAGCGTTGCCACCTGAAAACTTTGTTTTTTATCGGTATATTGAGAAACCCAAAATCGTTAACGGACAGTTTATCGGTCCAATAAATTTATGTTGACATTAAGTAACAGACAGTTTGTCGATACATTGAGAAAATGGCCACAAGTCTTACTTGTAAAATTTTATTGTTTACTTTTTATTCACACTTTTTGTAAACAACTATTTTGACAACTCGGATTTGTTACACTAACAAAATGCCTGTTATTTTTGTTAGAGTTGTAATTGTTGTAGCGACGAGTTTACCTTGTTGAATTCGCCTTGCTACTAAGCATCGGTAACAATTTAAAAAGTTAAAGATCAATTATTGAGGAATCAGAATCTCTTGATGTTCTGGGCATGAGGATACAATGTGATGTCCGATGGACAGAACATATATTCAAGGTGTCGAAAGAAGCATTCAAGTGCCTCGGTTTTCTAAGACGGTGTAAGATTTACTTCACTCCATCTGATCTCCTTACTATTTATACCACCTATATCCGACCGCGTATGGAATACAACTCTCATGTGTGGGCAGGTGCTTCAAGTCTATTTTGGAGCTTCTCGACCGCGTGCAGGAGAGGGCGAAGATTCTCATTGTTGACAGTAGGTTATCCAATTCTATGCAATCCCTTGAGCACCGTCGCAATGTGGGTTGTATTTGCCTGTTTTATCGTTACTACAATGGGATGTGTTCTGACGAAATTAGGGATCTGGTTCCCGAAACCCGTACGTTTGTTCGTAATACACTTTTTTCCTCAAGAGCCCATCCTATGTGGTCGATTGGCAGGTGAATCGTACAACGCATTACAGAGAGAATTCGTTTTTTCCCGGACAGTTCGTATGTGGAATAACCTTTTCTGCAGAAGTCTTCCCTATCACTAACAACATGATTAAGTTAAGTTAATCGAATGTTCACAAACACTACTCCCTCTATCCTCCTTCCCACAACCTATTTTTCTAGTTCCAACGCAATGCAATGCATTAGTAGGGGTCATCCCCTGAGTGCTGGTCCTAACAGAAAAAAAAAACAATGTGGAAGGAAGAATAGCCCAACAAATTAAAAAAAAATCCAAAACGGTTTGTAAAAAAATATGCTCCTACTAGAACTTCGGTTGACATTGAGAGATTATTTTCCATGTTCAAAAGTTTTTTGCGTCTGAGCAGGTTTACTTTTGATAACATAGAAAAGTATTTATTTGTTTATGCAAACAAACGTTTAAATTAGTAATTTTAATTAAGTTTTAAAAAATATTGAACCTTTGAATAACAATTAACTGATTTTTTTCTCTTTTAAATAAAATTAAAAAACCGCTTTTTATTGAAAAAATTCAAGTTTTTAGTGCATATTTTTTATTTTTTTAATGAATATTTTGGAGTTTTAAGTGCATATTTTATGCACATATTTTCGAGTTTTAGATATAATAACAAGTAAAAAAGTATTGTCAGTCAAGCCTTTGCAAAAGTACATATGTATGTACAGAATAATTTTTGTTTGGGGCGCATGGACATAGTGTTTCCACCAGCAAAATTACACTAGCGGTGATATTCTCCCAACTAAAGTATTTGAAAATGTATTTATTTTTAGAAAATTGAAAATCTATCTTCCCCCAGGTAATTTTTTCACTTTATTAAAATAAAAAATAAATAAAATAGATTTAAAAAAGATTTTAAAAGTCTATATTAAACGATCAAAATCTTTTCTTAAAAAGAAATAGTGAATTCAATTTGGCATTTTTGGGATCAACACCATTTTTAATGGCATATATTTTATCATTGGAATCAAACCATTACATTATTTGTTTTAAAGACCCGATTTACAATGTGGACATTCTTGCCAGACTGACGAAGTTTGTTGGCAAGGGGGCGACGCTGAATGCGTGACACACTTTACTTCTTTCCTCTCTCGCCAACAAGCTTCGTCTGTCTGGCAAGAAATGTCCACATTATTAATTGGGTCAAACGAAAGAATTTAAAATTACACCAGATCTACACCTAAATGAAATTACCCACGCTCTACCCGCGGAAGTGAAAATTTCGTAAAAATTAAAGAAATTTCCAAATACCAAACATGATTCAAAATGTGGAATACTATTTACTAAAAAAATGCCCTTTTAACTAATATACATACATATATATGCCAAAAAAATGCTGCAAAGTTTAAAGATGCACTTACAAATCGATGCCAAAATTCATAAAAAGCTCTAAAACGGATAAATAGTTTTTCACTCCATTGGTCGCACATAGTGCAGTTTACGGAGCACTCGAAAAAAAATTGGAACCACTTTGGAATAAAAAACCAAAATTAAAATTTAAGGGGGCTGAGACCCATGGCCCCCCTGGATCCAAAAAACGACCTTTAATTTGCAGGTACTCAAATTAAAGGTAATTTTCTCACGATTGTAAATATTTTGTTTTTTTATCAAAGTTTTTCTTAGGATTTAAAATTAATTAAAAATTATTAATTAATTAATTTTTTGTTTTTTTTTAGAAAACTTTTTTTTTCTAACTACATAAAGCTTTTCTCTGCTATATTGAATACAGTGTTGCCAGTGAAATTTCGAGAAAGATACATTTTAGTTTCAAAAAAGATACACTTTTTCCCAAAAAGATACATTTTGAAAAAAATTTTAAGTCTTGCTTAAAATACAGCTATGAAGACATGTTACAGCAGCTATACACACACAGTTTCTTGGCGCAAATTTTTACTTGTTATTATTAAATCGCGCAGAATTAAAGCGATGAATACAAACAACAAGAATGGCAGGTGGTATGGATTACTTAGCTGTGCTTTTTATAACTACTAACTTAAGGCCTTTATGCCGAAATTTTTAAAGATTTACAAAGGGACGGACATGTCAATTGTATGATGTTTCAAAAAGAAAAATCAAATAAAAATGCAATTGCAATTGCCGGCATTGGATAAAACAATGAACGACCATTTGAGGAAAAGTCCGCTAGATTGATTACCTTTTGGGTTGAGAATCAAATCCAATTTTGAACATTATCTTAAGTTGCAATAAAATATCTTATAGTCCCTGTTACTTTGGTTCCTTCAGAAATCAGCACCACAATTTTTAAAAACTGTCATCTAAAATAACGTGCATACATGCATACGTCTCTTACGTTCAATAAAGTGATAAAAACAACGAACTGTATGTAGCCTGATAAAAAACTAGTTAAAGTTTTTCTACTTAAGTACAAACATTCAGTCGATAGTAATATCGATATATCGATAGTAATATCTGAACTATAAATAAATATCGATAGTATCCCAGCACTAGTTGAAACTACCTTAATGTTTTCTTTTACCATTATGAAAGCTGCTATCGTATAAGTATTGAGTCGATTACGATGATCCGTCTTAAGGAGCATATAGACGACATGTTTTTGTCATCTGACATGTCAAATTTTCCACTGCAAAACACATACATGTCGTGTGTTACCTTTTTAACTTTGCTTCTGTAAAAGTCATCTGACAAAATTTCAATTAGAGCGTGCTCTATTTTCTTCTGACAAACCATCTGACATCAGAAATCTATGCCGGGAAGAAACTGGCAGCGGCGTCAACTATTGACGGAATCATTAGCCGGCTGAAGTTAATATTTTACAATACCAAGATACATATGTATGCTCATCTCACCATTGAATATAATTTATGTAAATATATACATAAAAACCGTTTAATTATAAAATTCTAAATTGGTATCTTTAAAATAAAAGAAAAAAATGTTAAGATGGCTAAATTATTTTACGGCGCAAATAAATATTTTCGTGGCGGCAGCAAGCTATTTTGAAACCGAGAACTACTTTGGTTTCTGCAATAACAATGCGAAAAAAAAACAGAGATAATGTCAGAAGCAAATTACATGTACGTTTGTGACCGAATATTATAAACCTTATGTAAAACAGGAATTTTGACAGACATGCACAATTACATGTGACTTGAAAAGTTGACATGTCAGATGACAAATACATGTCGTGTACCTTAAGCAAACATTAAAATTAGTTATATGAAACTACCTTTGGATGTTATCGAAACAAATTCATTTTTGTAAAAATTAATATACGAGTTAAGGAGTTTATACCAAGGCGATTATATCAAAAAGTTCATATAAATTTCCTGAAAATAAAAGATGTTCATATTTCCTCCGAACAACTTTGCACTACTTGTAATCCTCGAGTTAGGTGAATCGTATGTTGAAACTAGTGCTTGGAAACTATCGATAGTCGTAAACTATCGATAAAATCGATAAGAAAAATATCAATATCGATATTTGTATTGCTTAAAATACAGCTATGAAGACATGTTACAGCAGCTACACACACAGTTTCTTGGCGCAAATTTTTACTTGCTATTATTAAATCGCGCAGAATTAAAGCGATGAATACAAACAACAAGAATGGTAGGTGGTATGGATTACTTAGCTGTGCTTTTTATAACTACTAACTTAAGGCCTTTATGCCGAAATTTTTAAAGGTTTACAAAGGGACGGAAATGTCAGTTGTATGATGTTTCAAAAAGAAAAATCAAATAAATATGCAATTGCAATTGCCAGCATTGGATAAAACAATGAACGACCATTTGAGGAAAAGTCCGCTAGATTGATTACCTTTTGGGTTGAGAATCAAATCCAATTTTGAACATTATCTTAAGTTGCAATAAAATATCTTATAGTCCCTGTTACTTTGGTTCCTTCAGAAATCAGCACCACAATTTTTAAAACTGTCATCTAAAATAACATGCATACATGCATACGTCTCTTACGTTCAATAAAGTGATAAAAACAACGAACTGTATGTAGCCTGATAAAAAACTAGTTAAAGTTTTTCTACTTAAGTACAAACATTCAGTCGATAGTAATATCGATATATCGATAGTAATATCTGAACTATCAATAAATATCGATAGTATCCCAGCACTAGTTGAAACCACCTTAATGTTTTCTTTTACCATTATGAAAGCTGCTATAAGTATTGAGTCGATTACGATGATACGTCTTAATAAGTTTTAGTACATTTTGCATACAGATTCAAAAGATACGAAAAATGTCAGGATTATACATGGTACGTGAAGCCATCAAAATATACGAAAAATGTATCTTTCGTATCCTAATGGCAACATTGATTGAATAACAAACACCGGCTTCGCCAGAGATGCCAACTATTCAATGGAAAAACGTGTCGTGAAACGAACAGTCAAAAAGAGCAAAAAAGTTTTAAAGCCATTTATTATTCATTTTTGTACTTAAAACTCATTTATATTAAAAAAATTTAATATACATAAATATTAATTTCAAAAGTTTTTGTTATTCGTGCTTAATTCCCAGTTTTTATTCTTGATAAAAACACTTGAAATTTATTGTTGATGGGATAAGCTATTCCTATGCGCATTTCACTGGTTGCTTAGGCCAAATTTCAAGTGTTTTTATCAAGAACTAGCGGGCCCGTTGCCTGCTTCGCACGGCAAAACAAAATAAGAAAAGAAACACACTTGTTTTTAATAAAGTTGGTTTTCCTGCGGCAAAAACACACTCACTTCACATACGCACCGCACACACATGCGTTATCGGATTTCAACCAAACTTCATATAAACCATATATGGGCCACTGCCTACGTAGTGTATAAGTTTGGTTGAAATCGCACGACGCGTTTATGAGTAGTTCGGCGACGTACATATACGGACTTATTTTTATATATGTAGATAAAAACTGAAATTTAAGCACGAATAACAAAATCTTTTGAAATTAAAATTTTGTATTCCCAAAAATTGAAATTACTTTTTGATAATAAACAGGCAAGTGCACGGCCTAAAAAAACACTTAATTGACAACATGCTTTTGTAAGTTGTTGTTGTTTTTATTTTGTTTTTCTTAACCTACTTACAACTACAATTAATGTTGAGAGAATTTCAACTAATTGTAGTGGGGAACACTGTTGGGATCTGACAATTCTGAAATTGTACAGTCTCAAGGGCAAAATTGTACCACATTGACATTAATTGTACCAAACCTTCGCTATATAAAAAAGCATACATAGTAATTCATAACAGATTTTAATTCAATAAAAATAAAACCTTAGCCGATAGCCTTAGTTGCTAGTGCTTTAGCTTTAAGATTTATTGTAATCATATATATTATTTCTAAAGCACTTTTTTTTGTCGGTTGCAAATATCTCCCATACCACCGCATCAAATTTAATGAATGATATCTCATTTTAAAGCTTATTTCTAACACTAATGACGAAAAATAATTAGAAATTGAAAAATTAATATTTCCATTGATAAAAATTATATTTTAAAATGTATTGAAGTTACTAAAATTTCTATTAATTATTTTAATTTTATGTTACAAAAATGACAACTAACGGTGCGAAATATTCGCACGGGTCATCTAGTTTTAATTATAATAAATATCTAAATAAATAAATAAAAATAAAACCAAAAGAAGTGAAAAAGAAAAGCCGGTCAAGCCTGATTATTTGATACCCTACACCACAGATATAAAGACAAATTTACGAAAGTGTTTTCTATTGGCAGTCATGGACCCGCCAGAATAAAATCTTCATCTATATCAGATTTGTGTGTCCTTAAGTGATTTAAGGAAGGGCGCTTATATGGGACCTATGGTTAATTTTGGACCTACCAGCACATCAATTTTCATAACATAGTAGCTGTCGTAGGTATTTTTTGTGTCAAAATTTATAAGGAAGGTATGGCATTAAAAGCTTTTTCTGGGAGTAGTATTTTTATGGGAGCTATCGTCAAATATGGACCGATTCCAATAAAATTTGGTTAGATGATTTAGATTGCAATAAAATAAATTTGGCCTAAATTTAATCTAAATATCATTATTCCGGAAAGAAGTTTGTATGGAGGCTATGTGAAATCATGAACCGATTCTCACCATTTGTAGTAGGATTCGTCCTTATGAATTGAAACCAATGTACAAAATTTCATAAAACAGAAAACATCCTGTCTGACAGCCACCTAGACTGAGGGACATCGTTAAATAGACTCAGAAAGTGATATTGAGTCGATCGGTATACAAAAAGTTGGGTCTAGGACCAATATTTTTTACTGTTTAACGCACTATTTGTGGGTATACAAAATAAAGAAGCAAAATATATCTCTTTTTTGTCAAAGGCAGACAAAAGTGTTGACAGTGTCACCAAAACAAACGACAAAAGTTGGCGATTTGGAGACACTTGATGCCAGGCTTCCTACAGGGATATACTTATGTATGTATGTACTTAATATGGTAGGATAACAGCATGAACACAAATTAATAATGCAATATTGTTAGTTCTGGCGGCCAGGGCTGGAGATAGTAATTACAATTTTTATTGTGGAAAAAAGTGAGTTAATCCACCTGAAAGAAATGGTTAAACTTCGTGGTTTTTTTCTTTAATTGTACCAAAAAAGGATGAATTGTACCAGTGTACCAATAAAGTTTCGATTGTACCAAAAAACTGTTCATCAAATTTCCTATTTTTTTAAAAATACAACCTCTGTCATCGTTTCGAACGATTACGAAAATCGTAATACACAGTACAAATTGTTCGAATCCGTAAATGATTTCTTTCGAATCGAAATACGCGGTAACCCCCCTGGCCTAAGCAACCAGTGAAATGCGCATTGGAATAGCTTTTCCCATCAACAATAAATTTCAAGCAGTGATGCCAACTTTTTGAGAGCAAAAAGCACATTAAAATTTTAAAAAACCACTATTTCGAGCAAAAAAAAGCGTAAAAAAGCACTACGCCATTTTTACAATTTAATTTATTACCTCTGTTGCCAATTTGACGGTTTTACCGCGTTTCTAGCGGTTTTCATGTGCCCATCGCGGCAAAATTTCCGTTTTGACGGTTAGCGGGAAATCAAGCGGTTTTTTTTTTAATATCAATAGAATAAAAAATTTTTGTTCTAGGTATTTGAAAATTTAAAATTTTTTCATAAAATATGTATGTACTTTTTTTTTAAATTATAAAGTACAGCCTGGTACTCAGTTCAACATTTCACGTGAAATGCTGTCAAAACTCATATGAAAAAAACTTGTGCGGAATAGCTATGAAATAATGTTGATAGAGTTGTACTCTGTTCATTTTGTGAAAAAGTTCTGAAATGTGTCTGGCAACATTTTTTTACAACTGCGAAATAATGTATGCTGCACTTATTTCACGTGGAAGTTTAAGCAAAAGCAAAAAAAGTTAAACTGATTATTAAATAAGAAATAAAAAATTAAAATAACACAACCGGTAACAATTTTTTATACACATTTACCTTATTTTTTTATTAAATTTCCTATAAAAACAATCGTTTTTATAAAATACATGTGGGGTTTGTTTACATACGCAAAACAATGTCGCATACATTGCAGGAATAAAAACGTGAAATTGTACAAACTCGCATGATAAGTAACATTTATACATGTCAAAATTTTCGTATGAAATAATTAATGTTGCTCAACATTTTACACAAATTTGAACAGAGTACTAGGCTTAAGAAGAAAAAAAATTTTGTTTTTTTCGAAACTGAATTCGCTTCCGTTATAAAAACATTTTACAACATATTTTTTTATTAATTTTTTGATTAGGATAAAATGAAATTCTGTCAAATTATATTCAGTTAACAAAAATAATTCGTAGTTTTATAGTTGATTATTCTAATTATGTATACTGTTTGGAAAAATAAAAAAAGGCAGGAGCAAGAACGTTCTTATATGATTTTAATTGAATTTAGAGTGCTGTTCACGGATTGATTCTATTACGTCTACTTTTTTATGGGGTTGACTATATTTCGTCCGAAATAAGGTGGATATGCTTTAAGGAGAATTTTATTCAAAGTCATATGCTAGTAATTTAATCCAAATCGGATAAATCCGGCGAAATATTAGTCATTTTCATAATATTGTTACGTTACTGCCTTTCAATATGGTTTTGGTTTATTTCCTTTATAATAAACCGTTTCGAGTTCTTTTATTGCAATTCAAATAAAACAAATAAACACAACACTTTTGCTACTGTTTATGCTGGGTACACACTATGCAACGCGTTTACGCAATCTAGTGAATTAAATTCATTTTCATTCATTCCAGATTGCATCAACATCAAAACGCTTTGATATTTTGAGGTTGCATTGAAACAGATTGCATGTAGGTTGCACTGTGTGTACCCAGCATTACAATTTACACAACTTTATTTAGTACTTAGTCACTTTAACAACCGTAATTTTATAATCTTCTCAGCGTGATACGTTTTTGACAAAGTCAGAACTTAGAATGAATCATGCCATCTCTTGCGATCCTATTTATACTCGGGCAAATGACCATAGAACGTTCGAGTTCTAAAGTCTAGATGGCTCTATAAAGTTCGCCTAATAACGGCTATTTCGTTAATTAAACTTATTCAGCTATTAATATCTATATGGCTGAATTAATTGAGTTATTAGGCATCATATCTAATTCTTAACCAATAATTACAAAAATTTCTTAACTAAAGTTACTTTCGTAACAATATATTTCTTTTTGTTTTTGTAATATATCTGGCTTTTTGATAAATGATAAAAATGTGAAACTTTTTTCCTTATAATTTTTGTTTAACATTTTTGAAAAATAATTGTTCTATTTTTTGTTTAAATATTTGGTTTTGCATAAAAACCAAATTTATCGCAACTTACTTCTGAATAGCTCCGAAACAGTTAAAAATAAAAAAAAAATGTCATTGGGATGATTTTAAGGAAATTTATTCGTAATCATTTGTACAGTTTGTTCTCAATCATTGGATTTAAATCGGAGAAATCATTTTCCAGTTATGATGAAATATATTAGCATCACCAGCCCATAATAAAAAACTAGACGTGATAGAAAAAGACTTAAAACGAATTTGAATTTTAAACCTTTTTATTCAATATATTTTCCAGCTTTTAGGTACTTTTTTAAAAGAAACATACTTGTACGTTCCCGGGACTTAAAATAATAAAAATTCCTATACCTTTAAGAAAGCACCCTATATCTTGATTTGTACATACATTTTGAGTGCCCCGGTAGGCCAGCTGGTAGTAAGCTAGTCTATCAGCACCGGGGTTGTGGGTTCGATTCCCACCAGAGACTCTGGTTTCTTTCCTGCAGACAAGCGAAAAGCTTCGCGGGATTAGCTTAGGATATTTAAAAAAAAAAAAAAAAAATAAAAAAAAAAAAAAAAAAAATATTGAGATTTTAGTGATATTTTAAAACATTTTGCGCCAAATAAAAAATTTTGCAGTTTCTAGCGGTTTTTGAAGTACGATTTGACGGTAAGTCTTCAAAAAAAGTTGGCAACAATGTTTATTACTAAACAAGTTGCATTCGGCTTTGCCCATTATTATAAACCTCCAAAATTTAAAAAAAGGCGACGGCGTTGATGGGGACCATTTTTAGTTAAGGTTCAATAATAAATATATTTACATTTGTATATAAACATTTTTAAATGTATTATTATTATCATCAATACAAATTATATCATCCAAATCATTTGGATAATTATCAGATGAGTTTAAATTGGCCATAAAACAGTTTAAAAGTAAAACAGTGCGAGCTTGATTTTCGGAACTCGATAAAATCTGGCCTGTTGCAATTACCGAAAATTAGCAATGACCGACCATTGTTTATAAAACTTAATGACAGCCTATATTTTAATAAAAAGTCTTATATTTTATCGTTTAAATAAATCTAAATTAAAATCGTTATATTATCCAATTAGAATTTAAAAGATTTTGTTATTCGTGCTTAATTCCCAATTTTTATTCTTGATAAAAAACACTGAAATTTAGTGTTGATGGGATAAGCTATGCGCATTTCACTGGTTGCTTGGGATCTGGCTGTTGGAAGAATTTCAACCAATTGTAGTGGGAATGTAAGAAAAGATAAACTTACTGTTTATTGTTGATGTTTTTGTTTAAACTTTGATATTATTACAAGTAGAACTGTTGCATTTAATTCTTAAACGCTTAACAGTTTTATTTGTTTTTATCAAGAATAAAAACTGGGAATTAAGCACGAATAACAAAATCTTTTGAAATTAAAATTTTGTATTCCCAAAAATTGAAATTACTTTTTGATTATAAATATTAATGTTTAATAAAATTACTACTCAAAAATGGTATACAAATATTTACATTACAATATGTAATGTAAAAATATGAAAACAGTAATTTTTAAAAAGTGTTAAATTCTTCTACTGGCCATATGTTTGTTTTTATATAAAATATTGCCTTTTAATATTTTTCAATTACATTTTTTTTTAAGAGGTTATGTATTAATTACTAAAAATAGTGTTTATAAAGCAAGATTTGCGCGTGCCCTAAATTGCACACTGTTTGAAAATCTGGCGAAAATCGTATATCTTGTTGGGATAGTACAACATCGTCAAATGGTGCCATACTTTCTTATGTTTTTGAGTCTCCGAATGGCGCACTAAATGGAAATGTTAAGCTTTTATGATTGAATTGTAATATGTACTTGCATAAAGCTTTTTAATGATCTTTTGTTGGTTTAATCCATTTTTTAAGCACAGGATTTGATTCCCAAGCCTTTCTATACTTTTAACCGAAGCAAAAAATGTGTACACACATATAAAATTGATCCAAAGACGAAACAAAAGGTTAAAAACGGAAGTATTTACTGGTAGATGTTAAAAGTGTCAAACGTTCCAATATCACATTTTAAAAGAGACCGTGTTAGCTCTTTTTAAAAAAAAAAGAGTTTTTGGTTAAAATTACGGGCCAGGAGTAATTAAAAAGAGCTAAACTTAGCCCCATAATAGCTAAGTTGGCATTACTAGACTTCGCTTACTAAAGCTTGTCTGCATCTAAAATATACTTAAAATTACCAAGAGAGAATGATCAAAAACATATACATACATACATACATATGGGCATTTACAGCAAAAAATTTATTTTTTGTAACGTAACACCATGAAGAAAATAAGCTTGTATTTTGTAGAGCTCTACGCCAAAATATAAAAAAGTAAATTGTACAAAAAACATTTTTTGAGAAGCCATTTTAATTACTTGCTGGCGTTACGTTACAAGAAATAGACTTTTTGCTGGAAATGCCCATATTTGCAATCGTGAGCAAATTACCTTTAATTTTGTTACCCACACATAATATTAAGTTCGAAAAAAAAATATGCTACTCGATTCAGAATAAAAAAAGAAGAAAACCATAATTAAAATTTAAGGGGGCTGAGGCCCGCGGAGCCCCCTGGCCCAAAAAACTGCCCCGCCCACTAAGTAATATGTGTGGGTACTAAAATTAAAGGTTATTTGCTCACGATTGCAAATATGTATTTTGTTTTTGTTTTCGCATATTAGTTTCCTCTCTAGGTTAATTTAAGTATCTTTTAGGTGCAGAAAAGCTTTAGTTAGCGAAGCCAGTATTTGTTATACCATAGAGGAGAAATCCTTGCGCCCGGCCGAAGGCCGGCTATGCAGAGAAGCTTAAGTTTGCGAAGCCGGTGTTTGTTATACCATAGAGGAAAAAATCCTTGCGCCCGGTCGAAGGCCGGCTATGCAGATAAGCTTTAGTTAGCGAAGCCGGTTTTTGTTATTCCATAGAGGAGAAAATCCATGCGCCCGGCCGAAAATATTTACAATCGTGAGCAAACTACCTTTAATTTGAGTACCTACACATAGATATGAGTGGATGGGGGCTCTTTTTTTGACCCAGAGGGCTCCAAAAGTCCAGCCCGCCCTAAATTTTATTATTTTCGTTTTTCTTGTACAATTACCTTTAATTTGAGTACCCACACATATCACTATCACATTTTTTGGATCCAGGGGGCCCACGGGCCTCAGCCCCCTTAAATTTTCGTTCAAATTTTTTTTTTGTAAACTGCACTTTTGCCATCATTTTTTACACAAACAAAATGCGTGTTGTTTTTTCTATTGTTGGATTGTTGTAGTTGTGCACAGACCACCTAATTGGGCCATGGTTCCAAGTTTTTATTTCTACAATAAAGGGACTTGGCTCTTTTCAGTCAATTTGGCCCGTTTTCGTTATAATTTTGGTACAACATAAAAGTTTTCAAATCCCATCACTAATCCCAGTTGCATTTAAAAAAAATTTATTTAACTAAGAGAGTTTGTTGATAAGACAAAAAGATAAGCCGCCTTTCAAGAGAAATTTTAAATTCTCTTATGAAACTTGCATGTCCAGAAAAACTATTGCATCATGTGTGCGGAAAATTTGTATTAAAAATTTTATATATGTACATATAAAACAAAAAAATTAAATTATAAATGAACTTCTAACAAAACAAAATAAAGTTTCAATTTAATTGTTTCTTTTATAAAACAAATCTTCACTGTTCATTATTACTGTGCGCAAACCTGGCCACATGTTTTATAAACGCAACAATTTGTATAATGTTAAAGAAGATATTCCACATTAATGCACTTTTATATTTGTAAACAAAACAATTCTTTTATAATTTACCTTTATGTTATTAAAACTTTTTAAGCAAATTTTAAAAAATTAAGCTATAAGACAACAGATGAATAATGGATATCTGATGTTATTGAATAAAAGAGAACAGGCAACTACAATTTGACGTGTCAATAAAGTTGCCAGACTGTTAATTAGTTGCATATATAATTTTTATTTACCCCCTCGTATATTTCACCATAGGTCTACACTAAAGATAAATATCTCTGCAAGTTGGCAATAACGTCGGCAGAATAACAAAGAAATATTTCTTATTGCTCAGCTTATGTTAAAGGCATGGGCAAAGTATATTTATTACAAGTACATGCAAGGGATCAGCTGTTCAGTTGTTTTATTTTCGATAGTGTCAAAATTTGCTTAAAAATAAAAATATACAAAAAAACAATTTCGTCGTTTGCTTTTGTTGATATTGACGTTTATTTAAAAATATAATATATAAAAACTTTTTCTGTATTTTGTTAAAGTATTTTTTCACTTGCCAGCTTTTTCTTGATTGCTTTTTTAATAAAGAAACACGCAAATTGCTAAGCAATAATTGCTCAAGCAATAAGAAGAGCAATCATTGCGCAATGGATTGCCACTCATGGCAATATGCGGTCTATACGTCGCAAATTTTATGGAGCAACGTATAGACCGCAAATTGCCATGAGTGGCAATCCATTGCGCAATGATTGCTCTTCTTATTGCTTGAGCAATTATTGCTCAGCAAGCTGCTGTCAAATCAGTTGTAATTTATCTGACATTTCATTTCTCTGTACGGTTGTTTTTTGTTTGTGTGTTTATTTATTAAAAAAGCAATCAAGAAAAAGCCGCCAAGTGAAAAAATCCTTCAACAAAAACAGAAAAAGTCCGCCAAAGTTTTATAAGTTATTTTATTAGTACAATTTTATATATGTATACTTTATATTTTTTAATATTATATTTTTCAATAAACGTCAACATCAACAAAAGCAAACGGCGAATTTATTTTTTTGTATATTTTTTCAATAGAACAATTCAACTTTTTTTTTAACGCAAATAAACAAAAAAGTAGTACAAAACACAGCTACGACAATTACAATTATTTATTTTATTAATTTAAAAAAGAAAATTTCACAACCACTTCAAAACATAACATAAAACATTTGTTATAAATATGTACAGCCACAAAACTTTATACGACTACTCGCGGTGAAAGTTGCAAATGTATGACAAAGCAATTGCAAGTGTTCTCCAGCAATAAATTCAGCAATTATTGCTGCATTGTTCTGTCATTGTTCTGCCTACGTTTTTACTTGTAATTGGCAATAAATATTGCAACGTGGAGACCCAGCGTTAAAGGCATGGGCAAAGTATATTTATTACAAGTACATGCAAGGAATCAGCTGTTCAGTTGTTTTATTTTCAATAGTGTCAAAATTTGCTTATATTTTAGTGCGCCATGATTTTTTTGTTTTCTTTATGTTTGGCTGTTTGACAGTATCAAATGATTTTACACAAACAAAATGAATGTTGTTTTTTTATTGTTGATTTGTTGTAGACTTGCATGTACTTGGTATAAATATACTTTTGGCATGGGAAAACGTATTTATGTTAACTCATAATTAAAAAAAAATCAAGAAAGAAGGTGCAGTGTAAAAACCGGCGCTATCTTGCAAAAACTATTTATATTGATATAAATTCTTTCTTATTAGACTTTATTATTAAAATGTATATTAATTTGTTTAAGCTTGAGGTCTTTTTTATATAAACATATAAATTTTACTTTAACAAAAAAAAAAGAAAAAAAAATTAATAAAATTAAACAAATTAATATAAATTTAAATAATAAAGGTCAAATAAGAAAAAAAATATATTAATAAAAATATATATGGGCCAGAAATTCATTGCTGCTGGCGACTACAACGCTAAACATACATATTGGGGCTCCAGACTTATTAGTCCTAGAGGTAATCAGCTATACAATACCGTAACTGCAAATAATTTTGATGTGGTATCGAGTGGTGAGCCACCTATTGGCCAACCGACTTCAATAAGCTACCAGACCTTATTGACTTTGCTGTAATTAAAAACATCAAGCGCGATCAGATACTAGTTAGTTCCTCCTATGATCTTTCGTCTGATCATTCACCTTCAATCCTCATTTTAAAAGGTAACTCTGACGCCGCAGCTGCAAACTTTATTTCCTATCCAAACAGAAACACAAATTGGTTAAAGTATAAAATGTATGTGAGCTCTCACCTATCACAGTGCATTCCCCTAAAAAATTCATCTGACATCCAAATAGCTGTCGACCGATTTACAGAAGTCTTGGATACTGCAGCAAGAAATGCAACCGCAATCAAGCGGACAATTAAACGCGCTCCTTACAATACATCGACGGATATAGAGACCCTTATCAGAGAAAAAAGGAAATTAAGAAGACAATGGCAAAACAGTCGTTCCCCAACCACTAAGGCCCAACTACAATTATGCCTGACCACTCTTCGCAACAAATTGAGTCAGAACCACGAGTCTACAATAGAAGGCTATCTTAACAGCCTAGACGCCTAGACGCGGGCCACCTTGAGAAAGTTTTCACGCCACATGATGCACATACTTGTTCCTGTCGTCCAATCATTCCTGATAAGGTAAACCATTAAAATTTAACATAACTCAAGTAAAATCTGCAATAGAAAAAGTGAATATTAGAAAATCTCCCGGACCTGACCGCATCACAGGGTCAATGATAAGAAACCTACCATCGTCTGCTTCCAGAATCTTGCTGCTCATTTTTAACGCTATATTAAGAGTCGGATACTTCCCATCCCCATGGAAGAGGTCTATAATTGTTATGATTCCCAAGCCAGGAAAAGATGCTAGCCAGGTTGCGTCGTACAGACCGATAAGTCAATCCTTTCGAAGCTTTTCGAAAAAATATTCGTTTTAAGTACAACTCCTCATCAAAATGAACACGACATCATCCCGGATCACCAGTTCGGATTCAGAGCGAAACATGGTACAATAGAACAAGTGTATAGAATTGTCACCCTTATTAGATCGGCGTCACGACACAGCATTTATTAGCGTTAACCATGACCCAAAAGTCGCATCGCCAAATCTGCAGTCCCACATCAATGAACTAGAGGCCTGGCTAGAAAAATGGAGAATAAAGGTTAACCCGGCTAAATGTGCTCACTTAACTTTCACGCTCAGAAGACAAACGTGCCCAGCTGTAAAAATAAATGTTAAGTACTTGGGAATTCATATAGATAGACGCTTGAAGCGAAAATAACGGCTATAAAACTTAAAGCAGCTCAACTACATTGGCTTCTCGGTCGCAACTCAAACTTGTCCTTAGACAACAAAATTCTCTTATACAAGACCATCATAAAACCAATATGGGCATATTGCATCCAATTATGGGGTACTGCATGCGCATCTTACATCCAAAAGCTTCAAAGAAGACAGTCTAGAATATTACGACAATTTGTCTGCGCCCCATGGTATATACGTAATGATATTATCCACAGAGATCTCAACGTCCCCACTATCCAGGAGGAAATTAAAAAATATTCAATAAGTTACATCGATAAACTAATGGCCCACCCTAACTACCTCGCTCGGGGTCTGCTTCAGTTCGAAGGTCACCAGAGGCTAAAAAGAACCGATTCTTTGAGCCTAACTAGAAGACATTTTTAAAATTTGAATACAGCAGCTAGTGGTTACACTGGTAACAACTAATAAACAACAAGTAGAATTAAGATTTGAATACATATTGTAAATTTCGATAAGAAAGATTCAATAATAAAAATAAATTAAAAAAAAAAAAAAATAATAATATTTTATTTTAGTGTTTATTAAATTCATTAATTAATAGAAACTGGGAATTATTTCCTTCCGAAGGTAACTTTATATTATATTCAACATTTTTCATTTTTTCGAATTTATTCTATGAGCTAAATTTCAATTATGTCTATATATATAAAATTGGATGTGTGTGTGTATGTATGTAACGTATGGACTCCAAAACGGCTAGGCCAATTTGGATGAAATTTTCAGGGAATCTTCAGAATATTCAGGCGGGTGACACTGTGAAGTCTAATTTTTGATTTTCGATCTGGGGGCGGAGGGGCGTGGCAAAAACCATAACATGAGAACGGCTTGACCGATTTGAACGATTTTTTCTTTAAAATGATCGCCATGGTCCACCTTAGGTTTTTACGGAAAAAATTTTCCCCGCCCACTTTTACGCCCACTTTTTTCGATTTACCTAAAATCAGAAAACGGCTCCATCGAGTTGACTAATTTTTCTTTCAAATGTTCGTATTAATCAACTTTAAGTTTTCATCGAAAGAAAAATTTACCACGCCTACTTTTACGCCCACTTTTTCTATTAAGCGCATAACTGAAGAACGGCTTGACCGATGTGGACGATTTTTTCTTTAAAATGATCGCCATGGGCTAACTTAGGTTTTGCGGAAAGAAAATGTTGCCCCGCCCACTTTTACGCCCACTTTTTTCGAATTACCTAAAATCAGAAAACGGCTCCATCGATTTAACAAATTTTTCTTTCAAATGTTTGTACTAATCCATTTTAAGTTTTCATCGAAAGAAAATTTTACCACGCCTACTTTTACGCCCATTTTTTCTATTAAGCGCATAAGTTGAGAACGGCTTGACCGATTCAAACGATTTTTTCTTTAAAATGATTGCCATGGTCAAACTTAGGTTTTTACGGAAAGAAAATTTTGCCCCGCCCACTTTTTTCGATTTACCTAAAATCAAAAAACGGCTCCTTCGATTTGACTAATTTTTCTTTTAAATGTTCGTATTATTCCATTTTACGTTTTCATCGAAAGAAAAATGTATCACTCCTACTTCTACGCCCACTTTTTCTATTAAGCGCATAACTTGAGAACGGCTTGACCGATTTAGGTTTTTACGGAAGGAAAATTTTAAAGGCTGTAAATTTCGTTTAAAGCTCAACTTAAATCGTCTGGTAATACAACACTAATGTTTGCTTGGGGCCAGCAACGCGGACCGGGTCAGCTAGTATTTTATAAAGCTTTTTTGTAATAGTTCTATTCCTACAATTTTTCAGAAATGACTTTATACACTACCAGACTATTATATTGTATTTTCTTTTTACATTTTACCTTAGCCTTCCTTCGGAAGGAAATAATTCCCAGTTTCTATTTGTTAAAATAGTTGAGTTAAATACATTCAATTTATAAAGTAACACTATCCAGTGAGACACAAAGAATGCTGACGACGGCCGTAGCAGGCCAGAAAATGCATTACATTCTGCTGGTGTCTAATAATTGTAAATTTTTCTGTACATTTCATATACCTCATTGCTTTCTAACGGAAGGCTAAGGTAAAATGTAAAAAGAAAATACAATATAATAGTCTGGTAGTGTATAAAGTAATTTCTGAAAAATTGTAGGAATAGAACTATTACAAAAAAGCTTTATAAAATGCATAACTGAAATTTAGCTCATAGAATAAATTCGAAAAAATGAAAAATGTTGAATATTCATTAATTAAGTTAAAAAAAAAAACTACAATTATAATTTGCTACATTTCACAAATTTAATTTCTTTCTCACACAATTTGCTTTTATATTTTTCTTTTTTGCTTCGTTTTTCTCAATTGACAACCAAATTTGACGTTTCATGGAAACAATAAATGTCAACTGAAATGGACTAACAATTATTGCAGCATAAATTGTCGGCAATAAATATGTATAATAAATTGCTGTCTACATTAAAGATAACATTATTCTGACATTTACTGAAATATATGTCGCAATAATTATCTCTGGTATAGACGGGCAGTCAACGATAAATATTGCGACATATATTGCCATAACTTTGCAGTTACACTTTCAAGTTTTTCTTAATAGTCTTTTCCATTTCCATTACTTATTGTCAAAATTTCTTAAAACTAAAAGCTATGACGAAGGCTGCACACAATTTTTCAGAAATTTACTTTCAAGATCAAAAGCAAAAAAAATAATTTATAAAGTCTGGGTTCACACTATGAAAGTTTTCTTTCAGAAAGTCTGAGTTTATTGGTGAGAGGGGAAGAGAACATGCTGTTTCTTTTTCCCCTCTCACCCATAAACTCAGAATTTCGGAAAGAAAACTTTCATAGTGTGATCCCAGACAAAGGCAAACGAAAAAGTTTCTCGCTGACCTTGTAATCAGCAGATGTCTTGAATTTTAAATGCAAGTTAGTTTCAAGTTTTAAAAGTATGAGTGCATTGTTAGAAAAGTGTGAGTGTATTAAAACCTGAAAGACAAAACTTAATCCTAGAAGGCATCCGTACTCCTTCTTTTTCCCGCTGGGCGTTTTCTTATTTTGCTTTGTATATGTGGTAGTAAGTTTTTGACAGCTAAAAAGAAATTTTACACAAACACATGTCGTTTTTTTGTTTTTGTACAAGTAAGCAGACCTGATAGATGAGCCTTGGTACAAGCAATGCAAGAGTAACAAATCGTCATCTGAGGTAGTAATTCGATATGTTTATATCATCATGGGTTCTAGCACATTCCAATTTAAAACGATTATTAACAAAGTAATATTGTCACAGAGCACTATTATTACCCTGCAAATAATAGGACCAGTCCAAACACGCGTGTAAAGAGTAGTCCACAAGGGACCAGGACTAGTCCAAAACTAACCCAAACGTATGGAAAAAACCTGGTCTATTTAACATTACGATGTCCTAGGAGAGGACCCTATAGCCCACCTTTGGACCACTAAGGAGTAGTTTTAAAACTACTCCATGGTATACTCAAGAGGATTAGTTTTGAAGTCGTTTAAAAACGAAAGCATGTCGTTAAAAAACGAAGACATTTCGTCTCACTACAAACCCTTTTTAACAATGACATGGTCCTACTTGCATTACATCGGACCAGTCCATGGAGTAGTCCATTTTATCAAAATGGATCAGGTGGTCCAATTTTATTTGCAGGATATATGTACACATATACATGCATCATATATATAAATGTATTGGTATTCTTAAATATTCCCTGTAGGAAGTCAAACACATTTATAACAAACTTCAAACGGGTTTTTTTTTAACCACAACTAGTTGATTAAGTGACTTTTTTCCTTGTCGACGACTCACTATTTTAACATAGGCAGTAGTCAATTGGGCATCTTTGCATGACTTTTTAACTGACTACTAACTACTTATTTTTCAACCTATTTGTAATTAATTAAAAGTATTGTCAGTTTATAATAAATGATTTAAATTTTAAATAATTTTTGTCAAAAAAATATATGTATGTACATATGAACATGCATACATACATATGTATGTATATCTTTATATATTTTGATATAGAAATAATTATTTATGAAAAATTTGCATTAAACTGCACAAAATGATGATGTATAGTAGTCCTGAAATAAATTCGCCACATCATTGCTAGTACATAAACAGATTTTTATTGATTTCATTTTTAATTATTTTAAAATGTTTGTATATATTTTATTTCATTTGACTTCATGGCATGCTTGTTTTACTTATTTTGCTTTTATTTGTGTTTTACGTGTGCCTTTTTGGTTGATATCTGCATGAGATTTAAACCAATTTGTAGTCGTTTAAAAAAAAGTTAATTTATAGTTAGTGTTTTTTGCAATTGACTATTTTATTTACTACAGGATTTATATGAAATTTGTTATTTTCGTTAATTTGACTTTGTAATCTTTTTTTGAGTACGTACTACTAGTACCAAAGCTGCCACTTTGGGGTTTTCCCCCATGTTAGGGGTTATTTAAATTAAGGGGAAACCATAGGGGGTATAAATTTATATTTATGTAGGTTGTTTTACTATTTGCTTATCTGCACAAAACAAAAAGTAAGTAGAACTATATTTTTAGATTCCCGCTATACGCGTCTGAAAATCTCTATTTTTACGGGAAAAAACTTAATTATCATCTTTGAATATAATAACTAAAAGTACAACATTTTGCAACTGCTTAAATTTGTCTTCGAAGGTGTATCCAATAGGTCTGCTTAAGAAGCCAGATGTTTATTTGGTTTTTTCCTCAACGATATCAAGAGTTGCTTACATTTTCCTTATACGTGTATATTTTTGTTTACTTTTTTGGTTTTTTGCCACACATACATGCACACAAAACACATTTTTCCTTTTGTTTTGCCTATGTAGTAGTAAGATTTTGACAACGGCGAGGAATTTTACACAAACAAAATGCCTGTTGTTTTTTGTATTGTTGTATTGTTGTAGTAGTAAGCAGACCTATTGGATAGGCCTTGAGTATAACATTTTGCCGGCTTATTGAACTGACACTTTTTCTTAGTTAAGTGGAATTTAGAAAAGGAAAATTTACAAAGTAAAGCTTTTAGAAAAGTCATTAAAAGTAAGAGCACAAAGTATACAGAGATGAAAAAAGTGACGTATGAAAAATGCCTAAATCATTTGCGAGGGCAGCTTTCGAAGAAAGAGAAAGAAAACGTTTTTTGTTAGTGAAGTGACAATGCGTAAAACCAGGCCGCTACTATCTACACAAATTGCATAATCAAAACAAAAAACGCAAAAAGGGCAGCTTTCGAAGAAAAAGACAGAAAAAAACACAATATTTTCTGTCTCATGACGCCTCTGTATACTCTGTGGTAAGAGTGTTAAGGGTGAAGTATTCATTAAATAATAAGTCTCACAACTTTCAATTTAACAACTGAAATGCTCAAACTTTTTAATTTAGATAATAAAAAGTTAATAAAAAAAAACTGATTTCAACTTGCTCTACTTTGATTAGATAAATAATTTATAAATGTACTAATAGATGTGTCAGAAGCTAAAATGCCTTTCTCCACTTTTCAAAAAAAGTATTTATTATTATCTTATTACTTGTGAACTCTTTGAAAATTATTTTGTTTTTCTATTTTTTAAATATTGTCCATTAAAAAATATGAAAAACCGGTATAGGTTTTGAATCTTATTTGTTTATTTTTTTAGAAGCTACCAGCCAGATAATAGGAAAATATATATATGTAACATAAATTATTACTCCTCGCGTATTCGGCAACTTCCTTTTTGAAGTATCTCAAATCTTGGAAATCAAATTTTTAAGCATCACTTATTTACTCTACTTTTTATTTTGTTTAGTTACGCCTTCTAGCTTCAGACACATCCATGATCATATTTGCATTATGCAATTATCGCCGCAACTTTCGCTTGCAACTTTTTGTTTGTTATCAAGAGGTGTAGGGAAGAAAACGGGGTTGAAAAAATGCTTAAAAAAAATGTAAACGTGAAAAGAGTTTCGTAGCAACGACTTTAAAAGAAAATATAAAAAAACTTGGCGTAAATTGCATAGTCTAAATGCGGTCCATATGATACAGTCTTTTTTAAACATTCAAGAAACTTTAAAAAATATTTTTGGGCAAATTTTAGTGAAATTGAAAAAATTTGGCGATTTTTGCATAATTTAGGTAACGATATTAGTACGTAAAAAACTGAGTCAATTTAAATTAATTGAAATTAAATTATTGTCTTTACTTTTACATGTATGGGGATTTTCTCTAAAATACGTAAAATTTGGGTGGTTTTGAAATTTCTTTTGGGGGAAGAAAAAAATTACTTGGCAGCACTGACTAGTATCGTACTAGTACATTCCAATTTAATACGTTTATTAACAAAGTAGTATTATCACAGAGTGTTATTGTGTGTTATTTTTTTCTTCAGTCGAGAATCATCTACCAAAACAAACTTAATAGTGCTTTCATAAAAACTCAAAAAAAAGTGAAAAATAAACAAATTATTTAAAGATATACATTAATAATTTATTGAAAAAAGGTAAACTTGATTTAGACACAAAAAGTGTACAATTCGGAAATTAATGCAGTCGTGATGTAAAAGATTCCTTTTTTTCTTTCAAAGTTAATGGCTCCAATGTGTGACTCATACTTTTCGCATATTTCAGTGTTTTTCACAATTCGTGTTAAGTTAGCACAGCAATTGAAAATCGGAAATGCGAAGGTGTTAAAGTTTTTATTCTCCATTACACTTAATAAAACCTAAGACATTAACTACCGAAATTTTAAGGGTCTGCTTAATTTTTTTTGTATATAGGTACATATAAAATATGAAGTATTGAAATGATAATAGAACATTCATATGTATGAATATATTTATGAATTGCAAAAAAAAAAAAAAAGAACTCAAACATTTGTTTAATTACTTCCTTGGGGGGTATCAAGAGGATTTAAAAATAGTTTCATCGATTTCCTTCCACTCCAAATGTCTTTAAATTAAATATGTACATATCTATGTACGTGTAATTTACATTCAACAACAATCAGTATGAATTAAAATGTTTCAGGCATTTATCTTATCTATTTATAAGGCAATATTCAGTCCAACTATAATCTTTGTGGTTGGAAATATTGATGACTTTATTTAATTTTACTCTTATATGTACAAACATGATAAATATGCAAAAGGCCATAAGAACCACGAAGCAGAGTATCTTTTGTGCAGCCTGTGCATCTCACCATGTCAAGTTCAGGCTACGTATAAAGCCAATTACCCCGCCTGGTGAAAAATCATGAATTTCAGTTGGACCCATCAGTTAAATTTCCTCTTACCGTTCCTAAATTATACAGGTTTTCAGCATTTTACCCAGTTTATAATATTATTATTAGTTGTTTGCCAGTTTACCACTCATACCCAACAAAACGATAAAAATCAAACGTTTTGTTTTGCTTTGTTTAAAAATCATTTATTGGGGTTCTTACGATTTAGTTCTATGCCCTGCAATAAATTCCGAAAATCAATTTCAGAAGTTGTGACATTGAAGCAAGTGTTAGCAACTACTGCTGGCTGCTAGGCACTTATTTAGACTTGGTCTTCGTTGGTAAGACCTAGGCGGGATTATCGCACAAGAATCATGTACGAAGTGTGTCTGCTGGTCAGGGAAGTATTCTCGAGGGAATTTCAGATCATATGATTATGACCTTAAAATTCTGTGTAACCCCACCAGTGGAGTTCTTGAATAGGGAAGTTTGGCGTGGATCCAATGGGTTGGGATACTATCGATAGTTCAGATTTCACTATGGATACTATCGATATTACTATCGACTGTGCAGGTAAACTTCAACTAGTTTTTTTTTATCAGGCTACTACACCTCGTTGTTTTTATCACTTTATTGAACGTATAAACGTATGTATGTATGTACGCACGATATTTTAGATGACAGTTTTTGAAAAATTGTGCTGCTGATAAGCACCTTTCTAAAGGAACTGAAGTAGCAGGGACTATAAGTAATTTAACTGCAACTTAAGATAATTTTCTAAATTGGTTTTGATTCTCAACCCAAAAGGTAATCAATCCAGAGGACTTATCCTCTAATGGTCGTAAATTGTTTTATCCTATGCTCGCAATTGCAATTGCATTTTTTACAACATTACAAAAATATTTGACAGTTCAGTCCCTATGTAAACATAGAGTTTAATTGTCAGTAAAAATTCACAGCTAAGTAATCCATACCACCTGTCATTCTTGTTGTTTGTATTTATTGCTGTAATTCAGCGCGAATTAATAATAGCAAGTTAAAACTTGCGGCAAAAAACTTTTGTAGCTGCTGTTACATGTCTTTATAACTGTATTTCAAATAATAATATCGATATTGATGATTTTTCTATCGATAGTTTCCCAGCACTAGTGGGCAGTATTTACTGACTGACCAGTGTCCATCTTGGATCCGGTGTTTACATTGCTGACACTGACGTGAAAAGATCATTCAGACTCCCGGACAAGTGAAGTGTCTTCCAGGATGAGATCCTAGCGATCAGGAGGGTGGCGGTGATGATACTGTGTCACATCGTCATGTGGTCTGTGGTGATAATTTACGTCGATAGTCAGGCTGCGCTTATAGCATTGGCAGGTTATACGGTGCGATCTTGCCTGTACGAACGGTGTACAAAGGCTAATGGGTCTATTCACAGTAAGGCTGTGTTCTGTACCCGGACACTGCAAGGTGGATGTATATTAATATTTTAATTTCTATATATAAATCATGTACAGGTCTATAAAACATACCGAAATGATTACACTTTGTTTAAATTTAATCTCTTGTTCCAGTTTGAAGAAGAGGTTAGATAAATAAAGCTTAAACTCTTGGAGTCGTTAACTTCGAAACTGTTTGCCATCGACAAATAATAATATTTTTCTAAAACACCTTTTTAAACCCCATCCCGGATACAAATTTTTTATTTTTTTTTTTTTTTGGTGCTGTCCATATACTAGATGTGTTCCAATTTTAAAACAACGCTTCTCCTGAAACACAGTTAACTCAGATGTTTCTTGGAACCGTTAGTTTAGAATATGAATATACCGCACTTGATCAACAAAAGGGTATTAACTCGAAATTTTTATTTTTTCACTTTTTGGAAGAAATCGACAAGTAATATTTATATCTACCCGCTGTAAAAATATCATGCTATTTTATCTACTTTTTGGTAATGAAACGGTTTGTTTAAAAATTCTTTTTCATATGCCTTTAATGTAAAATTAAAAATTGTTTCGCTTCTACTGAAAATTATTAAATTTTGAGTTAATAACTTCTTGTTGATTAAAAAATTAATTTAGAAATTTTCATTATTTTTCTTTTTCGAATTTATTTAATATAGATTATACAGGTATGTTCTAGGTTGCGACTCAAATTGAAAACGAAAAATTTTTTAAATCCGCATAATTCATAAATTGGTGTTCTCAAATCCGCAAGTTTTTGTGTATTCGAAGTTTTTGTTCGAAAAAACTTTTTTTGGACTAAAGATCGCTAATTTGCTAACCGCAGCATGATAGCAATGTTTAATATTTTTTTAAAATCGTGAAAGCTGTAAAGAATCGCAGGAAAAATAGCTTCTATCGCGAACATGGCTAAAATTCGCGAAAAATTGCAAACTTTTAAACAAACACTAAAACTTATTTGAAATCGCTAAATCGGTAAAAAAAAAACGAAATGTCGGAAAATAACAAAAAAAATTGCAAAAATAGCGAAAAATCGCGTAAATTTTTAATAAGTTAGGGACTTTTGCATTTTAGATAACGATATATTTTTAATTTAATTGGATAAAGAAGATTTTAAGCTAAAAACAAAATTTATTTTTTTGTTAAAAATGTTATCAAATATTAGAATAAAAGTCGATTCGTTTTACTTTCACCAACCCATTACTATTCTTATTGAAAACGAATAAAAACTTGTGGATGTGAAATGCACAGGCGCGGATCCAGCTTGAGCCTTAGGGGGGGGGGGGGGAATTTTGTATGATACAAAAAAGTAAAATTTTATTTTTAAAAGTTTTTTAAAAACAATATGTGTATTAGGGTAAGTACTTTTGCAATTTTTGCGAATATCAAATTCTTCATCGCATAGCCGTATAGACCGTAAAAAATATTAAGAAATTGTGTATTACTTTTTCGCGATCGTGAAGAAAGTTTCCGCATCAATCGCGATAAAGTTTTGAATTTAAATTTTTCTCCTACAAAATTAACATTTAATTACAAAATTTAAAGTATTTTCTAATAATTTCATGAATATAACAAGATCTTACCATTTGTACGGAAGAAGGGCGCAAAAAAATCGCGACTCTATTTCGCGGTTTTTTTAATAAACTAAATTTTAATGGCAAATGATAGATGTTGTGATAGAAGAGTTTTTTGGCGGATATATGAAACAGTGATAATTTTCAGCAGTGTAGTAATATATGTGCGGAACGAGCTATGAAAGTTGCACAAGATATTTTTCCATTATGTAAATCAACTCGCACTTTAAACTCAAAATTTATTTCATTAAACCCAAAAAAATAGATTTACATTTTTGTTATAAAGTTGCTTATTTTATGGTTTTTTGCCTGTATTCATAAAAATATTTTAAATTTAATAAAGACTTGAAAACCAAATTTTCTATGAAAATTTTCCTTAATAAACGTTTATTAAATTTTATAATCATTTTTGAATAGGGGGGCTAAAATATATAGCATATATAAACAATAAATGTACCATATATAAAGAGTATGGAAATTAAAAAAAAATGTTTTGAGGAGCTTTAGAAATTGCATTTGGTGCGGAAACTTTTTTGGCCAAAATGGCCTAAAAAATTATTTTCATTATCAATACTTAATTGTCCATTGCGTGGTGGGATGAAGAAATTTTGTTCAAAAAAAGTCATCACCCTAATTAAAAAAAACTCAACAAAAAGGTTAAATAAAAAATAAGATCAGTTCAATATACATTAATCTTTGTAAATAAGCAATTTATGATTTCCTTGTGAGGCAAATTTAGACAGTACAGTCTATCTTCTGTCATTGTTGATCTGAGCCATGTTTTTATTCGACGAGGGGTAGGTAATGACCTCCCGCTCGTAGCTTTGCTGACGAGCATTGAAACGAAAATTTTAAATATTTTTCTTAGATTTGGGTAGATATCTTCATCACAGTTTACTAAGGCATCTACAACGTTATCTGATAGATCAGGTTCAAGTTTAGATCTTAGTAGGTGTTTATCTCTTTTATCAAATATAATCAGCTCATCAGCTAGTTGTGGTTTTAACAGTTTTGTATCTGTTAATGACTTGATTACACTTTGATGTAGAAGTCTAGGTATGTTCAATACATTTGGGATATCTATTGGGAAAGTTGTTATGAGATCTTCTAAAATAAATTCAATAAGAGGAATGTAACCTACAACTCGGTAGTAATCTTCAACACTTTGGATGTGATTATTTCGTTCAAATCTTGTCTTTTCGATAGGAACTTCGATTTGAACGCAAATAACTTTAACTTTTTAAAAAATCGCTTTAAATTGTTCTTCGGCTTTATTTCTTTTTTCTTCAAGGTACATGATTAAAATTTGGATAAGGCTTGATCCTGTTTGAAGATCTATATCTTGCTTTTGTAAAATTATACTAAGTTGCTGTGTTACAATAGGTATCACATTTAATATGTATATTCCGCAAATAAATTTAAAAGTACTAAGGGAGTTCCTTGATATAAAGGTAGAGATACTACCTTTCCACTCAGATATTTTTTCCAAACTTTCTACTATCTGATGTACACTTGTTGCAAAGACGCATAATGAAGAGAGTTTGGCTCCCAAATACTTTGCTAAAACTGTTTTTCGCTTGGGATGATTATATTTAAAAAATTTTGTCATTTCTTTAACAAGTGATACAATTTTTTATACTAATAGCACTTTATTGCTTTTAGAAATTGAGTAGTTCAATTTATGCGAATAGCAAGGCGTTTGTTTCGCATTTGTCGCTTTTCCAGAAATTTTGAACAGCTCCATTTTCTGCTGACATCAGAGGACACCCATCTGTTCCATCTCCTACACAATTTTTTAGGTCAAGACCAAAATTTGTCAAAGCTTTAAGAACTATTGATGATAGTGCCTTCGCATCAATTGACACATCAACGTCATCAATATCTTTTGAAGCCTCTTCAAATGCGTTTACAACAAAGCCAATAAATTCTTCCCTAAAAACTTTTTGTTGTATGTTGAAATATCTTAAAGATAAGGAAATCTGGCTTTTCCCCGACAAATCCGTGCTTTCGTAAAAAATTATCGAATAGAATTTTTATTCATATAACACATACATACATAAATATTGCTTTTACTAAGGCTTATAAATAATTCAACCGCACGCATTATCAAGTCAAACGTTTAGTCTTTGGATATAGATGGCACCTGCTGGGATTTAATGTAGAATAATAAGTATTTGAATAGGGTAAACTAGATGTTTCTTTGGAAATATCTAATAAATAACTATTAGGATTAAGATATGGATACTTATTGAAAATTTCGTTAGAGATTCCACAAAAAAAACATAAAAAAACCTTGCTGGGATTTCCAAAAATTTTGTACATTAAAAAAAAAAATTATTATTGGGAATTCTTGTATTATCGAAATTAAAAAAAAAATAGTTTTATAATTTACGGGGGGGAAATTTCCTTATTTCCCCCTCCCCCTGAATCCGCGCCTGGAAATGCAGAACACCAAAAATGCTAAAGTAATCCACTTTTGAGTGGATTCGGATTCTAGAACACACCCGATAATATATACATATGTGGTAAACTTAAATTTATTTCTTTAATCAATTTAATTTATTTTAGTGCATTTATTCAATACATATTTTGTAAAATTCATTCTCTTAGTTTTTATAAAAAATCTAACCTTAGTATTTATTATTTTTAGGTACCTACATTCATTTAATAATTAACCAACTATAATTGAAAATTGTTATAATGGCTGGTAAGTTTCGTAAAAAAGATCTCTAATAAATGTTTTTTTTTTTTTTTTTTGTTCTAATTTACAGCTTACAATAAATATTTATACTGAAATATTAAGAAGTCAATCTGTTTTTAATCTCTTGAGTAAATAGAAGAAAATTTTAAGGAAATGTCTTGGCAAGGTGGACCTCACTATCAAGGTTTACATTTGAATTTGGTTTTAGATTTTTCACTAAATTTGTTCAACACACTAACTAACTAACAATCCATTTGGTTTTTTTTTTTTACTAATTTGCATTCTTTAATTAATAGATTTCTTGTATTGCCCTAACTTTTTATATTTCAACGTTTAGAACGTTTTTTTATATGGGAGATTTTGTACCCAAAGATATTCATTTATTTTATGTTTATTTATATAAGTTGGTAATAATAACTGCAAAGCAAATACTTAAGTTCTAGTAAAGTCTTCCACGTAGCGCGAGTGTTTGAATGTAGCTTTCGTTTTTGTAGTTATTATAGTTTTTTTTTAATATTGGTTTGGCTTGTCTTTCTTTATTTTTGTTAACCCTCCACCACAATTAGTTGTGAAGAGGAATGACAAACTTCCGTGTGAAACTTTTTTATTATTCATCTCAGACCCCATAAAGTATATATATTCTGGGTCCTTGAGTAATTCTAAGTCGATTTAGCCATGTCCGTCTGTCTGTCCGTCTGTTGAAAACACGCCCACTTTCGAACAATTCAAAAGAAATGAACAAACTTGGTGCCAAATTGCTTGTTGTTATCCTAAGCAGTTTGGGATTGAAATCCAGCAAAATCAGTTCAGTAGGACCAGAGCTATGAATCAAAATGTGGAACCACCACCTAAAAAAATTGATAATTTTGTTACAAAAAATAACATAAATACTGGAACAAGGCACGAAATGAGATAAGATTTTGCAAAAATTTGTTTTATTTGACTGGAAATCACGCTGTTAAATTTCGTGACGATCGGTCCATAATTTACCTTAGCCCCCATATAAACCCCTACTACCGGAAAACAGTTTAGAACGCCTAAAACCGTAAAAAATAATGCAATCATAACAAATTTTGGCTCGTCACAGCTTTATAGGACTATAAATGATACTGTGAAATTTCGTGAAAATCGGTACATAATTTACCCTAGGCCCCATAGAAACCCTACTCCCGGAAAACAGTTTAGTACACCTAAAACCATAATTAATAATGCTAGCATAACAGAAATTGGTACGTCACAGTTTTAAAGGGCTAGAAATGACGCTGTGAAATTTCGTGATGATCGGTCCATAATTTACCCTAGGCCCCATATAAACCCTACTACCGGAAAACAGTTTAGTCGCCTAAAACCATAATTAATAACAAATCGTCACAGTTTAAGATAATAATAACATCATACAGATATTACTCCTTAAACATTAGAACTGTCGGTGGAGGGTATCAAAGATTCGGCACAGCCAAATATAGCACTCTAACTTGTTTTTATTATACATACAACTAATTTCAGAGCTTTAAATAACAAGTAGTTTGTATTTTAAATTTCCTTTTCTTTTATTAAGAATAATTTACTTAAAAAAAAAAGATAAAACCCTCTTTGATGACTTTACAAAAATACTTAAGAAAATATTCTTTTAAGAAAGATTTATTTGGTTGCTGTCATACATATAACTTCGGACGTTCAAATGCATAAAAATCAGTTTAAAATGCAGATTAGCAAAGCAATGTTGTTTTATGTGCCATATTTCAAATATCTTTTAATTAAAAACTCAATTGTAAGCTATGTACATTAGACATACACAGCGTCAAAAATGAGTCAACATCGATCGGTAAAAACTTAATAAGTTTATTACCATCAAAAATGTATCGCAAATTAAGTAAAACTGTAGTTGATTCCCATTAAACTGTGATTATAGGCGCCAAAAGTTTAAACTATTCGTGAGAAAACAGGTTTTCAGGTAGTAAAAAGAAGAATGTATAAAGTTATCACTAAAGGCTAGATTACACTATTATACTTTGTATTAATACATGTCAAAAACTCAAGTAATATGACAAAGTGTGATGGTGTGAATGCAATGTGTCACTAAAATGACAAGTGTTATGAAAAAAGTTTGACATCCCATACGACTTCATTTTTTTTTGAAAAATTTCTAAACAATAATACTTTTCATTGGATCAGGGTTGCATTTTATTTCATGTGTAAGTGTTTATACTTTGTGTGATGGTATGAACACAAACTGTCATGTTACATTAGATTTTTTGACAGTCGCAACAAAACTCATTAGATTTCTATCTCACAAAGTATTATGGAATACGTAAGACTTGTGAGATAGTGTAATCTAGCCTTAATGTTGACTGAATTTTGCCGGCTGTGGTATATTATATAGTCTATTTTAATTTTTAGGATACAAACATAGAATTTTGTTTTATAAAATTTTTATTTAAAAGATTTTGCTATTCGTGCTTAATTCCCAATTTTTATTCTTGATAAAAACACTGAAATTTATTGTTGATGGGATAAGCTATTCTTATGCGCATTTCACTGGTTGCTTAGGCCAGATCGTCAGGAAACTTCATCCATTAAGGTTTTAGAAAAACTAAAGATATTAAACCAAATAAGACTGTTAAACGTATAAAAATTATAAGCAACATTTTTACTTGTATAACAATATCAAAGTTTGAACAAAAACATCAACAATAAACAGTGAGTTTATCTCTTCTTAACTGGCAACATGCTTTTGCAAGTTGTTTTTGTGTTCATTTTGTTTTTTCTTAACCTACTTACAACTACAATTAATGTTGGAAGAATTCCAATCAATTGTAGTGGAGAATGTAAGAGATAAAATCACTGTTTATTGTTGATGTTTTTGTTTAAACTTTGATATTGTTACAAGTAGAACTGTTGCTTATATAAATAGTTGTGCGTAAATAATTGTCTTTGTGGTTGTTGTTATGTTTTTGCACTTTTGCTTTTTTGCAAGAGTGTAACTTGTGACGTGAATACCCTTAATGATTTACTAAATATGTATGTATGTCTAAAGGTAGAAGTACATAACGCGCGTTAGTGCGCGCGCGCTCTGTCGTCTTCTGTCAAAAAAAGTTAAACTAGTGTATTTTCATAGAACAAGCTGGTTAACTTTGAACTTTTTAAGGCGTTGTGTATTTTTGACAAGTAATCAGCTGACAATAAAATAAAAAATTCACCAAATTTGTGAATCATGAAAGAAAAACTTATTGAAGAGCTTAAAAAACATACAATATTTATATAAAAAGAATAACAGCCTGTTCATCGATTTCGAACGTTAACGTTCGCATAGAAAGTTATATATAAAACAAAAACAATATTTGAAAATTTGTTTTTGTTTTAAATGAAGTTTTCTATGCGAACGTTGACGTTCGAAATCGTTAAACAGGCAGTAAATTCAATAAAATAATAAAATCTTGATATACTTTCGAATCCGTTTTAATGCACAAATAAGTAAACAAATAAAAAACAGCTGACAGGAATGGCTTTTGTAACGCGTGTTGTGTAACTTGCAATTTTTTACGCGCTAAAGTTTTTAAACGCACGATACTCGTTGACGAACTAACGCGTGTTATGTACTTCCACCTAAGTGATAAGTCTAAATTTGAGATTTTTAACTAATGACGTTGTTGAAGCAATTAAGCGATATTTGAAACAAATCTGGAAAAAAATATTGCCATTAAAAACTCAAATTTGTGTACAAATCAAAAAGACATTAACATTTATAATTAACATCTTTGTAATAAAATGCAATGGCTAAAGATGAATAAAATGGGGAGAATTACAAAATTCTGTAGAAGTTTATTATTTAAGTAGTCGTATTGACATTTTAAAGCCAAAGCCCAAGTTATTGTGAATAAAAAAAGGTAATCACATAAAACAAAGTATCAACTACTTTCATGAAATGTACACGTCATTGTTGCCAGCACTTCACCACTAAAAATGGCTAAATAGTGGCTAAAAATATCTAAACAAGATTTTCTTACAAAAATCGTATAAATATTAATAAAAAACTAACAAAATTGATTTATTACACTGACATTATAATAACAATACATTTTTGGTAATAATAAAATCAACATCAGAAAAATGTTTGAAAAACGAAAAACTCAAATTATCGATAAAATTAACATTTTTTTAATGTAAAAGGCATTTGCATTAACTAATTTAGAAAAGTTCAACGTTACAACACATTTAATGCAGAATTTATTACATTTTTTGGTCTAAAATATTTTTTAAAACTTGAAGGAAATTTAATTATGTAAATATAAATGGATAAATTGAATTTTTCATGGCTTAATCTAGTTACTAAATTGGCAACACTGGTACACGTAGATAAAAGAAAATATTATTTTTAATATTTCCAATGGCTCATACATACCCCATTATGTATAAGTGTATTTCTTACATTGGAATACTTATCTTATGTACATACTTATGTTTATTAGACCGGCTCAATATTAAATACAAAAAAAAGGAAAGTAAATTTCCTGAATTGCTTTTTTAAAACACGAAGAAAATGTTTAGATATGTACATAAACATTTAATTATAATAATTAAAAGGGAATCAAAGATTTAGGAAATGGTAGAAATTAGCCACACTTATTGTGAATAAAATTTCCCTTTTTCACTAAGCGTATGTTTAAGCCGAATTGAGATCGTTCCAAAACTTATTTATTTATATGAATTTAGAATTTTTCATTTCCGTGAACACATCTAATGTGTATAATATTCGTATAAACACAAAGTTATACTATATATTTCTATACCAGTTATCTAGTTGATAACAATGAATGGTATTTTTCTTTTTCTAATACTACTAAAAATTATTTATTCCTCTTTGTGAAAAAAGTGGCAGTATTTGCCATCTATAGTATTTATTAAGACGTTAAAAATAAAAAGTGTTTTTATTTATAGTAAAACATTTTGTGTTTTCAGACTAAGCTCATTAAACAGCACTTAAAAATGTATCAATCCGTACATCCAAATGAAGGAAAGTAACATGCATATTAAATTAGAAATCGAGGATAATTTTTTAAATTTAAAATCATAATATCAAGTTATTACAAATTATACCAACTAGTGTACATATATGGACATAAAAAATATATAATTTTCTTATGAAGAAATTTGATTCACTTTGTAAGAAAATTGCTGTCTAATCTTGAAAACGAAATCCAACCAATATCGATTATTTATTTTTATTTAAAAATCATCCTACCGAGAAAATAGTAACACAAGTCTGTAACAGGCTCAAAGTTTTGACCGGACTGAAAGAATAATACACTGCCAGAATTAAAACCAGACGAACCCGATATAGAAAAATTAATCAACTTTATTCTGCATTTCGATAACGTCCCTGCATTTAGTTACGCATCAATCGACAAAAGATATTCCAACGAAGAACTAAATCGAAAGAAAAAGAAGACGACAAGGTTTTTGCTATGGAACGTATGAAATCGGAACAGAAAAACTAAACTATTTTATAAACATTTAAATAAAAAGTTCAATTTAGCGCAAAAAACAGCAAAAAGTAAATAAAATAAAAAAAATTTTATATTTAGAGTAAAATAATTAATTTAATACATATGCCAGCTTTTCGTACTGTTCAGGTGTTGTTGTTTTTGTCCTGCAATAAATTAATTAAAACTTTAAGTTAATAAAAAAAATTAATTTAACCTTTATGTGCTCGGGATTGTAAACTAACGTGGGCGGTCGGAAGTCTACATTTGTAGCAAATATGTACTTATTTTTGCGAAAAACTATGTCCACATATCAACAAAAAAATTAGAAGGAGATTGTTATACTTTAATGCATATTTGTAAAATATAATAAGGGAAATATGCAATTACACTAGGCTTGCCAGATGGAAATCAGCAAAAAGCTTGGCATTGAAAAGAAAAAGCTTGATTTTTCTATAAAATTAATATTTCGGTTAAATTGACAAACAAAAAAGTTAATATTAAGCTAATACGTAAGAACTCGCTTTTTATATAAGTTTATAATTTTTACAATATTGATCTAATAAATGCGGAGTGAATTTAACAATCCCCGTCTATTCTGTCCGTGTAAACGTTCAAATGAGTTTTCTGAAGAAGATATGTATTTATAAAGTCCGGAATAGCTTGCAATTGAAATTCGGCCAGATTGGTCCACAAATGTCTGAGATATCCGCAACAAATTACGACTGCCTCTAATTTGTACGCATATAACTTAACTTTTAAAAGTCTTGTTATACATTATGAACTTTATTTTTTAACTTTTGCATTAAATAAACTTAAAATAACCGGTCTATAAATGATCTTGTTATTGACAAATAACTACCTCTTTCTTCCAGAAATCACGGTTTTGGTACAGAAACGACTACACAATATAAGATAGAAGGACTTAACTTTACTCCGATACTTCGTATAATATTTGTAAATCCAAAATTGCTTTCTAAAGACAATATTGATACTTCAAATGAATGGATTATGGTATAAATGAAAAACAGAATAGAGTCTGATAGTCCTGCTATACATTCTTCTTCTAACCATCCAAAATTCCTTGGGATACAAATTCCCAAAGCTTTTTCCGACAAAATACATTATAACTGCAGCCCAAAAATACCAAATAGATCAATTATTGTTATTGTTTCTTGATTTTCTTAACAATTTAATGAAACACATTTTAAAATTCCGGTTTAGCTTGGCAAATTAAATTTTTTCTTGATATTTGACACTCATTGAAAGTATAAAAACGATGTGAATTTCCATACATTTTATATGGTGTCTACGTTTGTAGAGTACCGGCCAGTAGATGGTCAACGTGTCAGTAGCCAAAGCTGCTGATTTTATGGAAGCTACTGAAAATTTCGAACCCTGTTGTTGCGCAAAGTTTGTTTTCATTCAACTTTTTCTGCAAAAATGCTACAAATGTAGACTACCAAGCACATAAAGGTTAAAAATATTTATTGATTTTAATATTACCTCCATTTTTTTTATTAAAAAAAAATCGAAGAACTTTCTGTATTAAATAAACAACATGACAAAACGTAGCTAAGTGCATACTAGAGGTCTGCAAGAATAAATAAAAACCAATTTCAACACACTCATTTGTTTTTTAACTACAATGTGTCGAGCACTTAATAATAAAGAAACAAATGAAAGAATAACCAAAGACAAAACGAATAAAAACTCATTCAATTCAGTCAACTCAAGTCAAATGAATGAAATATTCAAATATAATTTGAATGTAAAATTTCTGTACCTACACATTACGTATGTATGTGTAAGCTTAACTCTTACAAATAAAAGAAGCCACAAGCTTACACACATATTATGTCAATGTATTCAAATAAATGTATGGACACTCAATAATTCAAAAATTATTCGAATATTTTTGTAAACTTGCTCTCTCTAACGGGTCATTCCACTGTTTTGTTATTTATGAATGACTCTCAAATTCATTTACAGTAAACAAGTATTTTATTCAATTCATTCTCTCTTATTTTTGTATATGGTTTACTCTTTTCTTATATTTTTGAATGCTAAATATTTGAGTAAATGTTGTGCACTTTGAATAAAGGCAAACAAGTGAATTATTCAAAGCAGACCTCTAGTGCATACAATCAAAATAAAAAAATTTAAACGAAACAAAACGGAACCCAAAATACCAATGTTGCCAATCTGAGAAAATTTCGATCCGAATCGAAACGCAGAATAAGGGTGAATATTTATTTATTAAGCCAAATTTTAAGATACCGCAGAAGTTCAATGAGTCCTAGGCTGATTAAATAAAAAAGACTTATTTTAGCAACTTAATCTTATTTTAATAAAATTAATTTTGTAGTTTTTAATTCCTTTCAATTGTGTTTGCTTAGCAACTAATAAATCCAGTATGGTCTCCGGCATATTGTATTGGGTCCAATGTTTTAGGAACCATTACAACACTTCCACATTGTGGTTAATAAACCCTTTTCCCAAACACTGTTATTTTTTATTACCGAAATTTATTAGATTCCATAAAAAAACACAAAGTCTCTTACACAAATAATACTTTTGACTTCCAATTAAAATAAGAGGAAAGTTCAAAATATCGCTTGATTATTAACTCGCTGACAATTGCATTTAATATTAGTAAATCATATAATTTTTTGTTTTTACTGTAAGAGGAATGGAGATGCATGTTACATTCATGATTAATTCATCTATAAAAAAAATATTTATTATACTGGTCTGCAAAAAACAAAAAATTTTCTAGCTTTTAAATAAAAAAATATATGGAATAAAGAGATTTCAAATCCGTTTTCAGTTTTTTTTTAATCGTGCTCAGATTTTTTTAATGGGCATAATTAATATTTCGCCCTATACAAGGAGGTTATAAAGGGTGGTCCAACCAAAACACACGATGTGGATTGTAATAGTGAATTATCTTAATATTAATATCAGATGGTTCATATTTTCAATGACTCCGAGACATAATTGAGGTTCAATGTCGTAAATGTGCCGCAGTATCTTATCCTTTAGCTTATTGACGTACACTTTTTTCTTTTAAATAACCCCAAAGACCCCTGTGTGGCAACTGTTACTATACTGTTGGAGCCACATATCGTCCAGGTCCATAATCTGAAATTTCGGGCCACAAGATCATCTCGCAATAGCGAACACCATTCACGGCAATTGCTTGGTCGACCTCATTTTCAAAGAAGTACGGCCCGATGACGAAGAACGAAGAACGAAATTTCGAAATTTGTTTTTGTTTTAAATGTAATTTGAACGGAAGAGTAAGGCGCTCGTGTTCTATAAACAACACATTATTTTTATATGTGTATATAGAGTAAGACTAATATTTCACCGCAAATAGATTATCATTTTTTGGTGTTTTGATCAAAATCGGACAAATGGTTCTCAATTTATAGTGTAAAACCACCTTATTTCGGGAGAAATATTAGTCGAAGACCATAAAAAAATCGGGGCCTAATAGAAAAAACTGAAAGCGGATTTGAATTTAGAGCTTTAAAATCTTTATATTCTATATATTTTTTTTATTTATAGGTGATTTTTACAGCAGACCAGTGTTATTGCACAATTCTGCGTTTTGAACAAATTAAATTAAAAAATTAATTTGTAAATCAATGTTAATATATAGAATATTATTAAATGGTAAAATCTTCTTCATTTTAGATCCAAATCAACAATATTATGGAAGTGGTTATCCACCACCACAAGGTGCATATCCGCCACCTGGTGGATACCCACCTCCAGGGGGATATCCTCCAACTGGTGGATATCCACCTCCAGGAGGATATCCTCCGACTGGTGGATACGGTGCCCCCGGCGGTTACCCTCCAGGAGGCTTTGTACCTCAACCTGGTTTTATACAACCACCTACAACTAATGATTTATATGGAGGCTATGAAGACCCAGAAGCCCCCAAAAATTTTTCATTCGATGACCAGAGTATTCGTAAAGGATTCATACGCAAAGTTTATATGATATTAATGGTAAATATAATTGAATAGTTTGATTGAAATGAAATAAAAATGGACTGCTTTAAAGGGTCAACTGCTGGTAACATTTGGTTTTGTAGCCTTGTTCTCATTCCATAAAGGCACCAAAGAATTTGCAATGAGAAATCCGGCTCTATTCTGGATTGCTTTGGCTGTTCTCTTAGTAACGATGATTTCAATGGCTTGTTGTGAGGGAGTTCGTCGTAAGACTCCAATGAACTTTATATTTCTGGGTCTATTTACGTTGGCAGAATCATTCTTATTGGGCGTTTCAGCAAGTCGTTATGCACCTACTGAGGTGAGTACTAAACATGTTATCTGATATTAGAAGGCATCTATAAAAAGAAGAATTCTTGTTTGGCAGGTTCTGATGGCGGTGGGAATTACAACGGCTGTTTGCTTGGCATTAACACTGTTTGCTATGCAAACTAAATATGATTTTACCATGTGCGGTGGTGTTCTATTAGTTTGTATGGTGGTTTTCGTTATTTTTGGTATTGTCGCCATATTCTTGCCCGGCAAAATAATGACGCTGGTCTATTCATCAATTGGAGCCTTGCTATTCTCCATTTATTTGGTTTACGACACCCAATTAATGATGGGAGGTGACCACAAGTACTCCATTAGCCCCGAAGAGTATATTTTTGCTGCTTTGAATCTATACCTAGATATTGTAAATATATTCACCTACATTTTGGCCATTATTGGAGCTTCGAGAGACTAAGTTATTACACAGCTGAGTGAATAAAAGTGTGAGAGAAAGTTAAAACAATCTCTTTAAACATAAAACAATAATTGTTGTTCACAAAAAAACAACAACCAAACCTAAGTAATAAACCCCTTATATTTATACATACATACATATATTCTAAAGAATTTAAGAATTTATTTTAAGAGTAAATTAAAAACTTAACTTATTAACGTACATAAGTATATTATTGTTTGTTAGTTTTCCGAATTATTTCTTACGTTATCAATAAAACACATACATCCATACGATTAAAGATATAAATACGGATTGTTAAACATAATAAAGTATAAATACGAACTTACAATAACTTACATTCAAAGAGCAAATAAGTATACATAATTACATATTTTTGTTTGATATACAATTTTAAAATTTGTCAGATGATGTATGTATAACACAAAATAATAACTTACCCTTAACTTTTTTAATCTGTATTATTCGATCTTGTTAAAAAAAGAACAAATAATTTATTTAGTATTGAATTTAAATCTTTTTAACGTATTGTTATTTACTGCCTATTTCACGATGTCAAAAGAATGATTTCTATCGCACAATGAAATTTGTTTTTGTTTCAAATGTAGTTGTGCGAAAGAAAGAATTCTTTCGCTCATCGCGAAATAGCCAGTTATGAATTTTTTGTTTTGTTTTTTTAATAATTAAAGCGTTATTTTTTTTTTTTTTTTTTGTTTGTTTCATACCAAATAAAAGTTGTTCATAGTAGACGAGTAACTTATTCCTTAAACAATTTATATGTATTTAATTAAAACATTATTGTTGCTTAAATTAAAATATTTATATTTACTTAAACATCTAAACAGAATTAAATCTAAAAAAATGGAGTATAAAATGTGTAATTAAATTGAATAATAATCAAATTCCAATTTGAATTGTGTCTTATTTGAACTTCTAAGTGAAAGTCTTCAAAAATCGAAACCATTTAACGGGGTTATTTCTTAAAGTTTTTTAAGTTGATATTATTTTGCCAAACAAATTGTAACTATTTTCCGTTCGGTTTCGGAAACCGTAGACTAATGGGTCAATTACGGATAGCAACACAACTAAAATTGAAATGCCAGCAGCGAAATTAGGCAACACTGCTCAAGTTAAATTATACAAAATGGTTTTCATTATCTACCCAATTATGGATAAAAATTTCCCGGGAGTTTTTCCCCTTCTCACATTTTTGCTATTTAAATACAATGTAAAAATGGGAAAATTTCAAGGGCGATTCTTATTCATAATTGGGCTGTATATATTTTAACTTGAGCGACGTTGGGTGATTTCGCTGCTGGCCACTCAATTTTAGTTGTGTTGCTATCCGTAATTGATCCATAAGTTAGGTTTAACAAAAATATTGGGACTAAGCTAAAAAAAAATATTGTTATAGTCACTTCCGGTTTCGCAGTGCGACTGTCATGAACAGGTGGCTATCGCGTATTTCGATTCTAAAGAAATAATTTCCTAGTTCGAACAATTTGTACTGTGTACACAAAAAATCCCTTTCAAAACAACAACTCTCTATTAAAAAAAATTAAATTATCTTTCGAATGTCCTACTCCGTATTACGAAAACCATCGCCAGTTATGCAAAAAGCGTTAGGAATTCGTTCGAAAGCTATTTTGTTAGTGACAAAGTGATGGAAAAATAAAAACATTTAAGTATTTTAATGTTTCAAGATAAATAGAAGCGTAAAACAAATAAATTAAACCTAATAATGTTAGATTTGATTTGAAATAAATGTTATTATTGAAAACGTTTTAATATTTGTTGTCTTGAAATTTTCAAAAAATTCTCTAAAAAAAATTAAATTTAGACGGCATTTACATCTATGCAATTAACGCCGAGTTTTTTTCTATTTTCTTTTAAAGTAATTGCTACGAAACTTTTTTAACATTTACATTTACATTTTATTCAAGCATTTTTTCAACTTTTCAACCCCGTTTTCTTCCCAAGACCTCTTGCTAACAAACAAAAAGTTGCATGTGAAAGTTGCGGCAAGTTGCGGCGTTAATTGCATAATGTAAATGCCGTCTTACACAAAATAAAAACAGCATGAAGAAATGGTTTACTTTTTATTTTTACTCTTTAAACCACAGGGAAATACAATCTTTTTTTTTTAATATTTTTAATTAAGAACTTAAGCCTAATTAAAAATATTAAAAATTTGGATTAAAAACCATAAATAGTTCAACAAAAATAACCACAATACTAATTATCTTTTTTTTTTTATTAAAATAAATACAATTATAATATTTTTCACACATTGAAAAATATTTTATATATCTTTTGTTTTGGGATATTTCCTTCCATTTTGGTATTTTATTAAATTTCCCATTTGTTTATAAATACAGCTCTGTCATCGTTTCGAACGAATTACGTAGTACGGTTTAACTTTCGAATCGGAAATTGCTTTCGAAAACAAAGTGTGTTGAACCTAATAAATGGGAAAAAATTTTTTGTAAGGGACCGCATATTTGTATTGGTCTAGAATTGACAAAAGAATTTTCATGTTGAAAAAACGCTCTTATTTAGGTAGCTCAGTAATTGTTATATGACTCATACAGAGAGTCGAAAAAGGTTCATTCCAAGATTAAAAGTTGAGCTTGTCAGAAAATGTACAAACAAGTAATAAATTAAAAAAAATTTAATGTTTTTGTTATTGTTACTCGTTAGATAATCATCAGAAGATTTATTTAGGAGTTGTATATTGAACATTATCGTCTAAAGGCCCAAATACACTGGTCAAATTCCCATCCAGCATTAAGGTTGTATTAGTGAAAATGAGTTTGTATGTGTGACACCGACGATGCTTGATGGAAAATCAAAAAATTTAGATAATTAGCAAGCTTGACGAGTGATTTTGATGTATGTATTGGCGTTACTCTTCAAGCACCCACACACTTTAAACGTGATTTCAAACCGAACAGACGCTAAAAATGTCGGATGAAAAGAAAAATATGTTTTGGAGGAAAAAAAATGTTATTTAATAATTTTCTCCTTCTTTTCTTCAATTTTTTTTTATTTATTAAAAAGCAACACAGTTAGTTACAAGTATGTAATCACAATTAAACACTTTTTATCTATATTTTAATATATTTTGCTCCTGTTGTTATCACTTCAAAATAAAATGCAAAATGAATGCTTGACTGCTGATCCAGCAAATGTATGTTCTAATGTCAAGCACACGTACACCAGCTTAATGTCAAGCATTTAACAAGTGTATTTGGTCCTTAACAAACAGCTGGATAGCCTAAAAACATCTGCACAAAAAGGTTTAAAAGCTGTTAATTTTAAATTCTGTGCGGAAGTTCCTTATACTAATCTCTCTTACCTGGTGTGCAAGTTAAAAAAGGGAATGATGGAACTTTTTACAATGCTCAATAATAAGAAATATATAAATAGTTATTGGCTTACTCTTTGTCATATGATTACGAAATGCCTCTATACAGGGCATAGGCCGTATATAAGTTCAGCTATATCTCTAAGCTCTCCGATGTAGTTGGAGGTTCTTCCAAGTCCATGGGATATGGAATGCATTTCCTGTAGTGTTGATCATCGCCAGGTAGTATTGAGTCTTCCTCCTTTTCTGTTTACTTGGGGGTTGTAAACAAGAACCTTGTGGGAAATTACTCCAGGTAGTTTTTGAAGTGTGTCCTACCAAGCCAACTTTTCTTCTTCAAAAATGTACGTTAATATCATGTATTTCAGAAAATATCTGATATAAGTGGTAATGGTAAGAAGTCTTCTAAATATATAAAATAAGATGTGTGTATGTATGTATGTAACGTATGGACTCCAAAACGGCTGGGCCGATTTTGATAAAATTTTCAGGGAATCTTCAGAATATTCAGGCGGGTGACACTGTGAAGTCTGATTTTCGGTTTGCGGGCGGAGGGCACCACCAATGACTTCTAAATAATTTGGACGATTTTTTCTTTAAAATGATCGCCATGGTCCAACTTAGATTTATGCGAAAAGAAAATTTTGCCCCGCCCACTTTTTTCGAATTACCTAAAATCAGAAAACGGCCCATCGATTTGACAAATTTTTCTTTCAAATGTTCGTATTAATCCATTTTAAGTTTTCATCGAAAGAAAAATTTACCACGGTTACTTTAACGCCCACTTTTTCTATTAACGCATAATTTGAGAATGGCTTGACCGATTTGGACGATTTTTTCTTTAAAATCATCGACATGGTCCAACTTAGGGTTTTACGGAAAGAAAATTTTTCACCCCCACTTTAACGCCCACTTTTTTCGATTTACCTAAAATCAGAAAACGGCTTCGTCGATTTGACCAATGTTTCTTTCAAATGTTCGTATCTTTTTAACGGATTTTAAAAATCGAACGCAAACATTTTTCCTAATTTGGACAGGACAACGTCTGTCGGGTCAGCTAGTACATTATAAAAATTCGAAACCTTTTTTAACCCCCATGTTCTGCAAATTACTTTTACTCAAATCACGTGATTTCAAATCACATGTGCCTACTAAAATCACACGTGTGATATTTTATAGCGATTTCTTTTCTGAGAAAAATGTTGCATTAATTTTACATGTTCTACATTTTTGTGACCGTTTGTACAAAAAATACAACTGTGGGAAAAATTTTCAAGTTCTTTTGTGAATATGTTAATGAAAAACATGAACAACATGTTGCATATTTTACCCTTACTTTTACTTAAGGTGTTCATACTGCCCTGTTCTACAACTTTGGTACTTACTACTTTGCTTGAACAACAAATGTATTATTTTGTTTGTCATAATTCATACCGCTCATAATTTTGTAAAACAATGAAAACACATGAAAATCAAAAAAAGTGTACATATTTATATTATAATCGTTTTAATTTGTATAAGCCTTTAGTGATGTTAATATTTGTTTCCAACCCGTTGTAGCGTGCAGAAACCGCTTAAATAGCTTTAAAAATCGCTTATTAAGTACATTAATGATGAAAGTGTAATACATAGTTCCAAATAAAAGCACTAATTGTGTTCTATTGAAATTGCACAACATGTAACACTTAGAGTGATTATAGGTAACATTAAAAAATGTTACATGTATATACTGTAACATATTTTTCTCAGAAAAGAAATCGCCATTAGTGTCCCGTTTTTGTATGTTTTGGTGTGATGTTCAGTTGCCGAAAGCACACCGAGAAACACAAAAACGGTATGACTTTCAGAACACCACAAAAACACACGTGTGATTTTAAACGTACGTGATTTGAAATCTCGCGATTTTCAGAGCAGGCCAGTAAATTATTAAAACTCAATGGAAATAAAAATGTGTTATAGAATATTTTAAAGTTATAAGTACTATGTAGTTAAGTGCTTTGGGTTCAAATAGTTCTTGCACTTGTAAATAAGTACTTTGGATTTTCGCTTAAAAAATTTTTAATTTTCATTATCTATCTATATACATATATAAAACAGGATGTGTGTATGTATGTAACTAGGGATGAAACGATACCTCTAAGGTATCGATACTTTTACTCGATGTGGTATCGCTCGTAAAGTATCAATACCTACTCAGTATCGAAAAAAAAAGTATGATAAAAGAATGGAAAGAAGCATTTATAAACGTTCTTATTAGTGTCTTAGTACTATATAATACAATAAGAACTACGACCCTTTACAATTTTTGTGCAAAACGAAAAGTTTAAAAATTGAGACCACTTTTTGTTACCACCTAGTACCAATTCCCTTCCGAAAAGCCTTTTTTTATCTTAGGAAACGAAATTTTATAGAAAGTTCAGGATAACATCCTTCATTCACCTTTTATTTCAGAAATCAACAATGTCACTGTGTATTTATTTTAAATGTAAATATGTATTTTATTTTTAAATTGGTAAATATATAATAAAGTGTGGTAAAACCATAAACTACGATGCCAATTGTGAGTCACATCTAAACGTCAAGTTTTTTGCGTAACTTAATTTCATCTTTCTTTGTTTCAGTATTTGACAGCTTCTACCATTGAGAGATACACAATTCAGCAGCGCGTTAAGACTGTTAAAGCCTTTTACGAAAATGGTCGTTCAATCAAAACGCATTTCGTGTACATCGTGATTTTTTTGCTCAGCATTATCGACCAACTGTTTCCACAATCGGGAGAATTGTGCGCAAAGTTCAGCCAACCGGGTCTGAATAAAATGTAAAAACAAATGTACATGCTCGCCCAGTTAGTTCTGCGGCTGGCGGCGTTACCGTATTTCTTCGAAAATGAGGTCGGCCAAGCAATTACCGTGACTGGTGTTCGCTATCGCGATATGATAACGGACTTCCTATATCCATAAATTGAGGAAATGGACCTAGACGATTTGTGGTTTATAGGTGTAAACTGGTCAAACGATTTCTTGACACCGTTACTGCTGCTCCAGCTTTGGAAAATAATCAAAAATTTACGATTAATTTCAATACCAAAGTGAAACGATTACTTTGACCGATACCGAGTATTTTTTTATCGATACTACTTGTTACTCGGTTGCTTAGTATCGATTACAAAAATACTTGGTACTTATATAAAAGTATCGAATATGTACTTGTATTTACTCGTATCGTTTCATCCCTATATGTAACGTATGGACTCCAAAACGGCAGGGCCGATTTTGATGAAATTTTCAGGGAATCTTCAGAATATTAAGGCGGATGACACTGTGAAGTCTGGCAAAATCCAATTTTCAAATTGCACCACCAATGATATATACATATATTTATTTTTTTCTGCTTTTTTATTTTTTTTCAAAGCCGTGGACATGTTTTTCAAAACGAGATATCAAACTCTTAAATCGGTTATTGATCCAATATCAAAATTTTTAAACTTTCGAAATGTTGCATTCAAAAATCAGAGTTTTTGGTTTATTTACAAAATATTTACATCATTCGATAACACAAGATATTCCGCGCTTACTAAGGTGCAACATTGTACAATTAGTTATGTAACGGAACCAGATTGACCATCCAAAACTGTTCACCAAATTTAATCGAGGCAACAATCATCGGTTACAGATTCAAAGGCGAAGACGTATTTATTCCACGGATTCCGATGATTTCCAACGATTTACCATTCCAATTCAAGCGGCTCCAATTCCCTTTGCGTCTTGCCTTTGCTATTACCATCAACAAAGCACAAGGCCAATCATTGACTATTGCTGGCTTAATTTTTTTACACCAAATAAAAAAACATTGTCTATCCGCTGGTCTTAAGATGAAGTAATTAATAAATATAATTTCCAATTTGCCTTAAATACATACGTTTCTTTTTTGATTGAGCCTATATCATCAACATATGTAAGTTATTCTGTAAAAAATGTATGATAGGGATTCCATGGATTTTTATTTAATGGCCGTAAATTTCGTTAAAAGCTCAATTTAAATCGTGTGGTAATACAATACTAATGTTTGCTTAGGGCCAGCAACGCGGACCGGGTCAGCTAGTCTAAGAATAAAAATTGGAGAGGACATGGATGTGTTGGATATGCATCAATATCAATAAAAACCCCAATCTCGCATTTTTTGTTAGTTACGTGGCTTAGCATTTCAGCTGACGACATATGCGGTATTTTACGAAAGTTAGTTTGTAAAACATAAACCATTTTGTAATATTTACAAAAAAACAAAAGAACTACTAAAGAGTTCGTTACTTCCGTAAAATTGAAAAATGCTAGACTAAACTTTTTTGCGTTTATATACGAATCTTTTGTAAATATGTATGTAGTACAAAAGAATAGCTACGAAAGTTTGTTTCGTAAAGTGTATTTATATAAAAAGGCGTATGCATAGTCTAAGAACTAAAGGAAAGTTCCTACATTTCTTAAAGCTCAACTATAATATGCATAAGCTGGCTTTCACAACAACGCAATACAACTTATTTTCATGATGAACCTGGAGGCAAATTATGGCAGTCGTTATCGAATACTTTTTCGATTCGAAAGCAATTTTATTTCAGTCGAAACTGAACGAATCGTAATTATTTTGTCAGTGTTGTATTTTTTTCAAATAAATGCTTCACAACATTAAAAAAATAATTTCGATCCGTTCAGTATGGACAGAAAGAATTAGAAACAAAATTGCTTTCGAATCGAAAAAGTATTTGATCACGACTGCCATAATTTGCCTCCAGCACTAATGACGATTTTATTTCTCGCCTCATTCAAAATCTACTTTTAATGCTACCTGAAGAACATTTTTCAAAACTACAAGTTACAAGTCTAGAATACGTTAAAAAAAAAGCAACTTACAGCATCTTGTTTCAAGTTTTTTGTACTTGTAAATTTGTGTTTTGTAGTTTTGATAAAGATTCCCCTGAACTTTAAAGAAAACTGTAGAAGTAGAAAATAAAAAAATAGACTACAAATAAAGAAATAGCAAATGATTTGATTTTTTAACTTCTGCTCATTTGTTAGTCTACGTTTTATTATAATTGCTCTATTTTGAATTAAATTCTTTTCAACTCTCAGCAATATCTTGTAAAATAATTAGATAACTACAATATCAGGGTGTATTTACTTAATTAAAAAATTAAAATATTGTTTTTGGTTTTGACTGCAGTTTTTTTAACCCTGCATGAAATGCTTAATTTAAATAATTTTGTTTTTATTTAAATAAATTTACAGTATTTCGAGATCTAAGGACAACAAGGTTCTATCTAACATGTCATTTAGCTGCAAATAGAACCTTGTTGTCCAAAGGTCGCAATTTATAAAGATTGATTACACTGGTTTACAGCCAAAAAATACCAAGAACGCCACATGCCTAGATAAGTTAATTGGGACCTCCTGAGCACGAAAAACGCTGTAATTTTTTTTTCTAAGTACCGTTTTTTAGATAACGGTACTTTTGTGTTTTTCGGATGAAAAATAAAGTTTTTATTAAGGATTTTGTGGAACGACAATATTTTCATCTCATATAAAATTCCGTTTTTTTAATACGTTAAAACTGATGGACGCCGAATATAGTGTGTGAGCAATGAAGATAAAAATATTGTCGTTCCACAAAATCCTTAATAAAAACTTTATTTTTCATCCGATTTTTTTTTTTCAAATTACGCCTAAAATGTTGGTAATTAAATAAACTATTTGGTCAAAAAATAAAACATTCCAGATCTTTACTATAACGTAGAAAAAAAACGAAATAAAAATGAAAAATTAAAAAAAAACGTAAAAAATAGGCAAATTTGGTGCCATAACTCAGCCATTTCTTATCAGGGAATTTTCAGCATAGCGACGGAAAAGGCATTTAATTACCTTTCCAACGATATCCCATTTATTTTTAGTTGGGCTCCACAAGGGTTTGAGTGGGACCATACACCGAAAAACACAAAAGTATCGTTATCTAAAAAACGGAACTTAGAAAAAAAAATTACAGCGTTTTTCGTGTTCAGGAGGTCCCAATTAACTTATCTAGGCATGTGGCGTTCTTGGTATTTTTCCAAATTAAAAATTTGTAAAGCAGTGTTATTAAGCGCCTCTATTTTTTATCTCTGTTTTGCAAATGCTGCAAACAACATATTGACGTTTGCTTGTTTCTGTTCTTGAATTTCGAGATTTGCGACTTTTGTTTTTAGGTTCATTGTCACAACAATTCGACAGAAAACTTAAAGGAACAGACTCTCCTTCTGCTATAGTTTGCGGCAGGTTTTTGCCTTTAGTTTCAGGTAAAAATAGGCTAGCGATTCCACCGACTATTAGCAGGGAACCCATTACGATTAACGGTAAAACTAGCATTTGTTGTCCCATGTGATTTATAATAGGAATGACTATAGGGCCAATCATTGCTATAACTGAGCTAAAGCTCATGCCTAGACCCCTCACAACGGTGGGATAGATTTCCGAAGCCAATAGCGGCAGCACAACAAAAGCAGATGAAATCCCCATTTTTCCAATGCAATACAATATTAACATGATGTCGGCATTCTGGCTGTAGAGGAATGTTGCAAGACATGCTACGCCCCCAGTTAACATGGAGATACACAATATAAAACGTCGTCCAAAATAACTTAAGCCTGGCCATAGTAGAATATAGGTTGGTAGCTCGACAGCACCTGCTAAAAAGAAATTATATATTTCATCGCCGCCTAAAGCAGGAGCATAATAACTTAGACCAACGTAAACACTTGTATTAGCGAACCATATCAATGTAATTATCAATGTTTTACGGCACATATTTTTTGTCCTAAATAGATCCAAAATACCGGGGGAGCTTGAGTCATGGAGAGATTGGCGTTTTGATTGAAATTTTTGCTCAACTATATTAACAAAATCTGGAATAACCGTTAAACCATTTACTCTGGCCATTGTTTTTAAGACCTTTGCGGCTTTACGAGGTTGCCCCACTGCCATTAACCATCTAGGAGATTCGGGTAAAACAAAGAAACAAGAAAATAAAAGCAATAATGGCAGCGAAACTGCCAATGTTAAATATCTCCAATCGCGAACAATATAAACTATACCAGCCAAAAATACTAGTCCACAGGAGTACGCAATGTTGGATACTATAGTGCAAAAAACTCGTTTGTCAGGTCCCACCATTTCAATTGCTAAAAAGAAAAATTTGTATTATTAAATAATGTGTTTTTTATATTTTCCTTAACGTTATTAACACTAAAATAATTTTATTTCTATTATATTTTTGTACATATCTTCGAACGTAAGCATGTTCATTAAGGATAATTAAAACGATCCTACAAGTCATACGTTGTAGGTATTTTAAGGAAAATGTCACGATAAGTTGTTTTTTTTTTTTGAAAATTTCTAAACAAAAATTAGATCAGGGAAGCATTTTCGTCAACATACGCACGACTTGTATTACCGCATAATCTCCCATTTAGACCGTACCAAAAAAAAACTGCCTTGCAAAAATACTACATATAAGAGGGTGTACGGCGCATTTTTGTTTGCTTGTAAGGTGCAAATTTATAAACTCCCCGTCTACATTAATTAAAAGTGCACAATCTGCATATAAGTTACTATGTATCAAACTAAAAAATTGTGTATTAAAACAAGGGGCATTCCTGTAATAACGCATACAACGTAATTTTGCCCATTATAGAAAGTTCATACATACCCAACAAACACGGAGCTTTGATTTCAAATTGAAAATGATTTGAAATCAAACGTTTTCTCAAACGAGAAACGTTTGATAATGATTTGAAAATCATAGCATTCTCAACAAAAAGGGGAAATTATTATCAATTTGAAAAATGCCTTTTTTCAACTTGCTTTCAAACGTAATTCTAAAATGTTTTTCAAATGTGGATTTTAAGACATGTAGACCAAAAATAAAAATATTTTATTTTTTAATTTAAATTCATTATTTATTTGAGATAAACATAGATAAAAGATGAAATGATGTTCTTTCCGTCCTCTAACTCTTGCAAAGATGACATTTGCTCCCTTATATTTTGGGGATTGTAGCACCGCGATCGTTCAACAAACTTTCTTCACTTTCCCGTTTTATTTTCCTTTTTTTGTATTCTTAATCATTGGAATTACTCACAAATAGTTTTTAATTTTCACAAGAAATAAACTGTTCACTTTATATTAAAATTTATTTTTAAAAGTAAAACACATGTACATATACACAAAGTAAAAAATATAACTTTAATCGCCGTTTTTAATGCTTTTTTCGTTTAAGTGCTGCCAAGTTTATTTTTGATTTGAATTTAACATTTGACATCAAATTGATAAAACATTTGAATATAAATGTTAAACCAAACAATTGAAAAATTTTTGAGAATTGTGTTTGATGTCAAATCATAAAGCCATTTCTTGTCAAAGGTTTGACTTCGTGTTTGTTGGGTGTAAGCAGACCTATTGGATAGGCCTTGGCAAACGATAAAAGTTATACATACTTAAAAGTATTAACAAATTTTACTAAAAGCTAGTTTACAATATCTCACAAGTCTAACGTATTCCATTATACTTTGTGAGATAGAAATCTAATGAGTTTTGTTGCGACTGTCAAAAAATCTAATTTAACATGACAGTTTGTGTTCACACGATCACACAAAGTATAAACAATCCCAACAAACACGGAGGTTTGATTTCAAATTGTAAATTACTTGAAATCAAACGTTTTCTCAAACGACAAACGTTTGAAAATCATAGCGTTCTCAACAAAAAGGGGAAATTATTTTCAAATTGAAAAATGCCTTTATTTTCAAATTGCTTTCAAGCGTAATTCTCAAATGTTTTTCAAATGTGGATTACACTGTGGAATATAAATAAAAATATTTTATTTTTTTTAATTTAAATTTATTATTTATTTTAATAAACTGTGAGATAAACATTCGGCCACATAACTAAAAGATGAAATAATGTTTTTCCCGTCCTCTAATTCTTAGAAGGACAAGGATTGTAGCACCGTGATCGTTCAACAAACTTTCTTCCCTTTCCCGTTTTATTTTCCTTTTTTTCGTATTTTTAATCATTGTAATAACTCACAAATAATTTTTATTTTTCACAAGAAATAAGCTGTTCACTTTATATTAAAATTTATTTTTAATAGAAAAACACATGTAACCACAAACTAAAAAGTGTCTCTAATCGCCATTTTTAATGATTTCATTTATTTTTCGCTTTAGTATTGCCAAGTTTATTTTTGATTTGAATTTAACATTTGACAAACATTTGACATCAAATTAATAAAACATTTGATATCAAATGTTTATTTCGAAATCATTATCAATAAATGTTAAATCAAACAATTGAAAAACGTTTGAGAATTGTGTGTGATGTCAAATGATAAAGTCATTTCATATCAAAGGTTTGACTTCGTGTTTGTTGGGTATTTTTTATTGCCTTCATTCATAGTGTTGGGCAATTCTTGGTACAAACAAAAGACTTGAAAATAAATTGTTATTATTTTTTGAATACTCTCTTTCTGAATGCAACCCCTGTTTCACGAAAATATTTATGGCTTTTGAGATATAAATCATTAATTTTGATCAAAACTCTTTTTAAGTTTTGATCTGCATGCCACTGTTTGGCGATCGCAAGAAATTCCACATACAAAAACGTACAAAATAAATTTCCGTCTTGCTTTTCTTCATTGCCGTAAGAAAAAAAGTAGTTAAAGCAAAATAAAATGACAACAACTCAATACACAGGGTTACTGAGCTACCTAAATAAGAGCGGAAGCGTTTTTTGTATGTCAAAACTTCTCATTTGCATACAATTTATACGAAACAAACCATTATAATGCGAATTAGAAACCACCCGGCTAATAAATCTTATTTGACAGATCGCTATGTCGGTTTGTTTTATTGAAATTGTATTTAAATAAAATTTTCATGTTTAAAAAAACGCTTGCCGCTTTTGTTTAGGTTGTTCAGTTAGTATACTTATGCTGCACACTTTTCACTTTCAATTACATACATAATATTAACTTCTCACTTCACTCATGAAAGTTCTCAAAAATTTACATTTTTCTTCAAAGCATACGAATTTTTGGTATATGCGCCACACCAATAATGAGCAGACGATATATGTATGTATATTACAGTCGCCCCTAAGAATGAAATTTCAAAACAGAAACATTTTTTTGTCACGCCCCAAAATACAGCACTATTTGTTTTTTATATATAGCGCCGCTATTTTAATATGATATATTTATCATATATGTTGAGATCGGACTTTAAATGGCGGCGCTATATATAAAATACAAAAAGTGCTGTATTTTAGCGCGCGGCAAAAAAACAAAAATTCTGTTTTAAATATTCATAGACTTATCTTTCAATCTAGAGAGTGGCTGCTACTAATTGTTTTGTTTTATATTGATTTAATGCAAGGTTGGCAACCGATACCGAAAAAATACCGTTTTAATTGAATACTGATACCGAATATTGATACCGATATTATTATTTTGCGTAAAAACCAAACTGATTGACTAAATATTAACTAGTTTTGAAAATAATAAACAATAAAATGGGTTTGGGAAATTTTAACTAATGAATACAGGATACGGGTTAAAAAATGTTTGTTAAAATTGGTTTTGTAAACAATTATTAAATTTTTTTAATCATTTTTATGAATACTGTCAACAAGTTTTTTACTACATATAAACTCTTGATATAGTTTTATAAATGTAGGTTAATTTAGAAAAAAACTTCGAGAAAAAATTAACATAATAATATTTTACTTACCCAATACATATGGACTGGCTAATATAGCAGGAATAGTTAAGCCAACAATGAATCTTAAGCCCAACCATGATTCAAAACTCCATGCGAAAGCACTGGCTGCACATGCAGCTATTTCCAATATAAGATAGGCATAAAAACTTGGTCGCCTTCCCCACATGTCCTGCAGATATCCAAAAATATAATTCCCTACAAGACCACCCATGCCAAATATAACCAATGCGAGAGTAACTAAATAACTTTGATCACAAACCAGGTTCCACTGTAAGCATTTTCAAAAAGTTAAAAATAAAACCACATGATGTGTTGAACGAATTGAAACGAGTCCTGTTGAAATTACCTCTGTGACAACTGTTGTTGGATAATCGGAACGATCATAATGCCATCCGTGTTGACAGTGAATTGATTTTGAGCCCGAAGGACTTCCTATATGCCACACTCTGTCACGTTGTAAATCCACTGGTGTACGATATTCCATATATCGTACGATATCTGTATAATTTCGTACATACATTTCGCATTGAGAATACTCACGCTCTGTAAGTGGTATACTTAGATTCATAACCAATTCGGTGTAGTCCCGTACCCATGGCTCCAATTCGGGTATACGACACCAATGTTTGGGTGTGGCTGCAATAAACAATTGACTAAACAATTGCATTTACACTTTTTTGAAATGAAAATTTAAACTGGATTGTTTGTTGTTCACCCACCTATAGGCATGAAAGGCGCATGGAAGGGCTGCAGGCAATAATACGGCACATATTATGATTTTTTGGTATAATCCAAAGGATCCAACTTCGTTAAGTACTTCATCAAAATCCATATTTAGTAAATATTTTTGTAATTTTTTTATGAAAAAAGTAAACTACTATTCCAAAATTTAATACTATGTGTGTTTTTTTGTAGAGCGACAGGCCAACTGAACTTAATTTCATTTGATCATTTGAAGAGTCTATATGCAAATTGCAAATCTTATTAATTGAAAACAAAGGAAATTTGTCCAAGTTTGATTTTTTTGTAGAATATTTACGTTTTTTATTTGTGTGTGACTGTGATTGTGTACAAAGATTTCAATTGGACATAATTATATTATGGGGTAACAAGTGTTTAATTAATTACCTACCACTGGGCTCTGAAGGTCTCTTCAACATAGCGCACTGAAAAATGTTTTATCTAAATCAATGTGTATTTTATGTACATATGTATGTATTCGTTTAAGTATATACATATGAATGTATAAATATCTTTAGTAAGCTTTAAACTTTTTTTAGCTCGTGTAAACTGGCAGAAGAGAATCAGGGTGGGCTTGTCGGATATCGATTTATCTTAACAAACTAAACCAATTTCCTGCAAAACTTATTAAGGATAAATTCAAACTTGTCAAATTTTTAACTTTTAAATTTTTAAAATTTTTGTCAACAACTCCTGTTTCTAAATTTGGACCCACGTTACAATTTTCTTTTTCCAAACCTAAAATATTGCAGTAATCATTAAAACAACATTTAGAAAAATATGATTTTAAGTCGAATTAACGTTATTAAATAAATTTTTGTTATTATTTATTAAAAAAGTAACGGCATTGTTAACATAGAAATTTAAATTTTTATATCCGTTCATTCTAACAGAGTTTTCTTTTTGCGATAAGGCATCACTATGATACCGGTTCTATAAAGTGTAAAAATAAGCTACTCTGTCATGCAACTAAAAAACATACTGCTGCAGCGGATCAATTTTGATTAAAAAGTTCGTTCTCATTAGTTAAGTTAATTAGAATTTTTACAAATTATAAAATTATGCGAAAATATCAGCAATTATTACTCTTGTTAATATCATGCATAAGTGTTGGAATACTTTTTATGTATAAAACAGAGAATAATCGATTGAAAGATGTCCTACATGTCATCAATTTCTTTGGACGCAACGATGCAGCTATTTTAAAGAAAACTGAAAACAATGAAACAATGAACTATTTAGTTGATTATCTGCATCCTCTGGGAGTTTGGCAATCACTGGGAGATAATTTTTTCGGCTATTCATCTCACTGGAGGCGTAATGAGTTGGTGGCAGGAGGAGAAGCAGTAGTACTTGCGGTAGGTCGAAAACGAGCGGTCTTAAATTTTAAATGCTCTTTAAACTTTAAAGGCGGCTTTAAAACAATACAGGGAAAATTTCGGTTTCAAAGAATAGACAAAGAGGGTGAAGATGACAATTCTGATTTTACCCGCTTTAACTTCTTTTGCCGGGTTACAAGAGATTTTGGCTTGCCAGAATCCGTAACGTTCCACGATTTGACTGGCAATAATATAGATGGACATTCCATGAAATTAAGATACATTAAAGTTGTGGACGATGAATTAAGGAAATTAGACAAGCAGCAACTAACAGTATGTTTAGATTTAGTAAGCAAAGAATTTCAAAATATGACGACGGTAGGTAAACAAGGTACGGAATTATTAGAATTTTTCGTACATCATTATGTTTTGGGTATTGAAGACTTTGTTATCTACAATGGAGACAATTTGCCACAAAATTTGCTACTTACACTGAGTCGTTTAAATATACGTGTCCATTTAATGCCATTTAATTTTCCTTATTCGCCGCGAAATGCCACTAAAAGAATTCGAAGTATAATCGAAACAGATTGTTTGCTTAGATCAACCAACAGAGCTCGCCATTGCGTACTGTTATCTCCCAATGAATTTTTATACACAAGCGCAAAATTAGATAGTGCGAAGTCTATTATTCGTGGACTAAATCATTACTCAAGTGATGTATGCCGATTTGATTTGCCAGTATTTGCAGTGTGCAAAAATGAGAAAAACAAATATCTGTTTGAAAACACTTTATATGACCCAGAGATGAAATCTTCACACTCTACCTCAATATACAGACCAAAAAACACTGGAATATCTTTAATTGCCGAGGATTTATCTAATACACGAAGTCGGATCTCGTTGCCTCTTTCCCAAGTATTTACGCATCGTTATGTTAACTGTATACAAGTAGGTAAAGATGGACTACACGATTGGCGCAATTCTTTGAGAGAGGACTTTATGCAACACATACAAAGACTTAATGAAGAAGTAAAACTTGTAATATAACCCCTTTTCCTACGTAAAAATAAGTATAACACACTTGTTTCTTTTTAATAAATACATTTCAAAAGTTTTTATAATAAAAACGAATAAATAGTAAACACTCTACTTTTATAAAAGCACATTTTGTCTAAGCACTTCAAAATGTATTTGAATAAAACCAAACAATTTACTTTATAAATTTTACTGTTTTTATTCATAGTAATCCAACAAATAAGAAATGTATATAAGAGGGTAAAAAACAATGAATTAAATGTAAAAAGTGTTGAAATGGAATTCGTGTTGTTGTTCACTCTAAAATTTTTTAAATAATATCTTGATCCTTACTTTATGTAAAAGCTGACTAATTAATTAAATATTATTCATCCCTAGCATATTTATTTTAGTCTTTGCATTAAAGCAGCATTCTTTAGACCAGCAGATTCTATGGTAGCGCTAACATCCGTAAGTTCACGTGTAGGAAAAGAGGAAACCAATATAAAATTACGATTTGCATATTGGGGACGTGCGCTGAAATGTAAATTTTATTTATAACAAAGCAGAAATCCTGCATAATAAAATTTTATAATTACTTTTCTATGTATTGTTGAATATCGCCAACAGTGTGAGATAAATTAAATTGTGTTGCTAAACGGGTACCGTCTGCTAAACGTATTTGTAGTGTAGTAGTTGGATCAGAGGTATTAACGTTAAGCTTTTCATTAGCTGTATCCTCATTTGATTTTACCTCAGTAGGTGATGCTGTCTCTGATAATTCGGTTGCATTCTCGCTAATATTTGGGGTGGGACTAAGGATAAAGTTCAGATGTGCAATCAAGTCAAATATTATGATTGAATCTTAAATTGTAGTATATTTACCTTCCTAATGCATGTCCAGAACCTTTAAAAGTCTTAACGGCAGTTGGTTTCTTTTTATAATCTTCATGACGATGATCCTCTACATCAACATTGACCAACCAACCCATTTCCAAAAGTTCGTTGGGTATCTCGCTATAAATATTGAAAACAAAAACCAATACATACATACAATTTGTGAGCAATTTCAGTTTTCATATACATATTAAAGTTAGCTCAGAATTGGTTTGGCGCATATCATCAAACCAAACCAGCTTACGATATGTATAAACAATTTCCTTAGTTGAATTTTTTACCAAAATGATAAAATTTCTCTAGATCTTATACCTATTTTGAATATGTATCTGGTTTAAGCTATATAGTATATTTTATGTAGATGGACTACATCAGCGATAGGCAACATATATCATTACATTTTGCGATTGTATGCGTTATATGAATTCTAGGTTTGGTTTATTTATAGAAAATTAAACACTGTGTCCTCCTCCTCCTCCTCATCATCACAACTTATACAGAATTCATTTTAATCAAGACCCAGGCTGATTTCCCTACAACCCAGTGACCCTACCGAATCCAAGACAAGCCCTCTTTGGCCATGCCGTCTGCAGTTTGGTTCACCGAGCAACCACTGTGCCCTGGTACTCTTGCCAGCGGTACAGTGGAATGTTCTGCAATCTCATTTAGAGGCATCCGGCATTCCATTGTTAACATAGATGTCGTGAAGACACCAGCCAGAGCTGCAATGACAACCTTGCTGTCCGTAAATATACATATATCTCTTTATATACGATAGTACTCCAGCCAGTTGGATGACCGCCTTATGGCAAAGATTTTCGCCCGAAATACACTGCTGCCTATATGAATGCTACATATCGCTCATTTGCTGCAGTCATTATAACCCAAAAGAACACGTTTCAAAATAAACGTGTTAAAATTTTTTAATTTGCTAGCACCACTTAGAAAAAAAGACGCATTCTCTTCAAACTGAAAAAGTATAAAAGATATAAACATAAATTTTATACACAATACAAAAGAAAAATATTGTGAACAATTCTGCATCTGAAAGTCCAAAACATTTTTTGCGTTACGACGACTTTGCAGCAAATGAGCGATATGTTTTACATTAACAACCTTTATAGTAACAAAGAAAAAGCAGCGCCGTGAATTTGCCTATCGCAGATTTAAACATAAAAATTTGGTACATTAAATTATTATATAAAAATAGTTTTTAGCATACCCTCTCATGACAGTTTCTAAAAATTCCTTATTTTGAGGATCATCATATAATCGCAACTCGCCATCATCTATGGAAAATCCTTGGCTCCATAGTTTTAATACGACTACAGGCTTGGTTTTACCTTCACCGTCTTTATTCGATGATGCAACTACTGTATGGTCGGAATCAGTCATACCAAGACGTATTCCCTGTCCCCAACTAGCTCCGGAAGATGTACTTGGTACTGGTCCGCTATCAGGACTTCCACTGTTTTCTTGAGCCATTCGAAACATATCAGTTAGTTGCTCACGAAAGTTTTTACGTTTTGGAGGGCCTAAAACCTGTTGACCAGAACGGTCTGATCCGCCAGCGTAAAATGCTTGGCCTTCTTCGTCGTCATTGTTGCTTTCCCGTTTTGACATGTCTCCCAGCGTTGCAAATCTTAAATACGAAATGTATACCAGAAGTTTTCAGTCAATAGCTGTAATATAGTATACCTTGGCTTAGAGGTGGAAGAACCTTTTCCAAAATTTCCAACATCTGACGACGAAGATTGTTTAATTTCTGACATGTCTGCAGCCTGCGGCTCGTCCGTTAATACTCCAGCGCCATCAGACATTCCCTCATCACCTTGGTTTCCCAAAAAGTTTGATAGCGCATCCTTGAAAATAAATTGTTTTAATACTCTTGTTATAAATTTGACCAACCATTTAATACCTCTAAAGACCAATTGCTACTCGACAAATAAAACCTAGCAACATTTTCTTCTCCTCCACTGATCTCAATAAATTGTGCGATTAATTCATCATGATCGGCCATACTTTAGTTTATTTTTATGCTTTAAACAATACTTTCGGTGTTTTTTTGTTTATAGAAAAAAACTTTTGCAAAATATTCTATCCTATATTATTTGCAGAATGATTTTACAAAAAACAAATAATCGCCGTCTTCGCAATCAACACCGTAAGTAATCAGTATCCACTATCAACGCAATTATCTATAGACAGTGGGTTTTTTGAAATAAAGTTGTAAGTGCTGCCAAGGTCTGATGAAGTGGCAAGATGTTGAAGGTGCTATCAGACGGGATGTATTTTACATATGTACTGGGTTCGAAAATTACGCAAAAATGGAGTAAAAAATAACTAAAGAAAGTGTATTTATAATTAAAAACGAACATTTTTACTTACATATAATAAACAAAGGCTTCTTTATCATAAAAAGACAAATCATATAGTATATTTAGTCTGAGTTCATATGATTCATGTCATGTTGACGACAAGTGCTTTTTTGATATTGAAACAATAACAAAACTAAACAACGAATGAAAAAGCAAAAAGTAAAGACAGTACATGCATCTGTGTACTCATTTCTTTTCCCCTCGTCCCTCTCGCCTATAAAGTAGCAATCATGTCAATAAGACAAGAGCCGTATGAACACAGACTGAATAAAAATATAAATTATGTATTAATAAAACCGAATTTGGTGTTTAATTTTTTTTTTTTTTTTTGGGTAAGAGGTAACGTCAAGGAAAAAGTTCCAGTTTTCCAGAAATCAGGTTTAGGGTAACGTCAAGGAAAAAACTGCATAGATTATGAAAGTAGGGCTGTATAAGAACAAAGTATAATGTTTCATTACGCCGCAGTACAATATATATGCAATGCAAACCCTTCCAAAACATAATGGTAAGCATTAGTAACGCAGAAAAAAAGCAATCAGAGCATTGTGATATATGATATTTAATTTGCAAACAATACAGATTTTTTTTAATATTATGCATTGGATCACTTACATTTCAAAACGTTTAAATAAACAGAACACATAGTTGCATTGTTTCGGTACTTTGTACATGAGCATGGTTAAAATACAGTAGTAAAACTGTATACAAACTTTGTATTAGTACGTTTTGGAAGTCAGACTAGGTGTACTATAGAATATAAAACGCTTTCCGTGCAAAAAATTGCCGGGCCAGTTTTAAAGAAATCCGGGTTCCTCCAAAATGGTCAGTAAAAACTGGGATTTAATTTTGAAGGGGCTAAGAGGCAATGTCAGTGAAAAAACTGCATAGATTGTGAAAGAAGACGTACTAAAGAATATAAAACGCTTTTCGTGCAAAAAATCTAAGGAACAGTTTTCCAGAAATCTGGGTTCCTCCAAAATGGTCAGTAAAAACTGGGATTTTTAAGGGTGTTAGAGGTAACGTCAAGGAAAAAACTGCATAGATTATTAAAGTAGACGTACTAAACCATCCTTTGAATATACCTCAAACTGAGTATAATGTAGAATCGGCCACACTCTCCAAGCTTTAGCCGTCTAGTCTTAAGTTTTTAGGTGAGAGAGGAAATAAAAGGCATTCTCTCTTTTTTCCTAAAAGCTCAAGACTTGACTGCTAAAACTTGAAGATTGTGAACCAGCACTTAATCATCTCAAATGTAATGTGAACGACTTTGATTAACTTCCCTACAAGAAATGCATAACCAAAACTAAAAAAAAAATTGTTTACTACCACTCTAACGTAAATGTGAGAGTAGAACAACTTAAAACACTTCCTAAAAAATTACAATTTTTAAGTATATTTTTGTCCTACGCTTCACTAGCTGATTCTTGTGAAAATTTCTAAATTGTTTAAATTAAATACTGCAAAATATTATTTGCTATTGGTGTAAGGAAAAAAATCCAGAGGATTCTCTTGAAATAATGAAGGTAATATACGAAGCGGTCGTGTGGAAAGGATCAGTCTTCCAACAGGTGGCGGTCATTCGGGTGATGGCTGTGGCCGGGATACTCTTCCAAGATTTGGTGGTGGCAATAAAGGAGTAAATAATACCTGATATTAAAACACCTGATGACTTTTCAAGTAGGTATGTATGTATTAGGTTTTTTGGCCACAAGTTGTTAACAAAATAAAATGGCTTTTTTAGATCTACGAGAAACTAATTATTCACAAATACGTTTACCTCCATTTTAATAAACTTTTATAAAGAAGATTCTATAACGAGATCCAGACCCTTGCAGAGAATTGGCTCAACAGATAAAGAAGTGGCGGATTATCTTGGTTCACATGTGTATGTACGCAATAATTCAGAAAGGCGAGTTGAATTAGTTTTTGGAACACCGGGCCGTTGCTAGAGTTTGCAGCAAATAGAGTTACAAATATGAGACATACATATGTATTTTGTATCCAATTAGAATTTATTTAATAAACATTTTAATTTAAAATGAAGATTAAAAAAATTATTATTTTATAAAGGTTAGTACTAACCAATATTTACGTTATGAATAACTGTCATTGTTATCATTGACTAATAAAAAGCAGTAGATTAAGTAGTACAGATATATGTTCCGTAGTCGAGTGGAAAAAATTGTTTAGAGAGAGAGAGCCAAAGTCACATGTACACAAGAGTTTCGGTCAACACTACCAGTCATATAACTAGTAAAATGACCGGTACTCTTCTTGTAGGGTTAATCAACATTTTGTTAAAACGCGTTTACCCTAGGTCTACACTAATAGCCTTTTCACACTTGTCAACATTTAACATTTAACATCAATTTGCGAAAATGTTGGAATTTTCCCATAAGAAATACATAGGGCTAAAAATCAACATTTTTACAGAATGTTACTATCTCATTTTGTTCCCTTTTACATTTTTCGATTATTTTAGTGTAATCACTAGAAAAGTGGCAATAAATTCTGTTATTATTGTGGCATCACTGACAAAATGGCAGTTGCTTTGAAAGCAGCGTTACCATTTCTCAAGTTTTTCCTTTTTTGCAAGCCTTATTTTGCTTAATTTTGCTTCAATTATTAAACAAAATGAATTAGAAATACATTTTGGTGTTATCTCTTAAAATGTTGTTACTTTTGTGGAAAAAAAGTATTTAAAAAAAATAAAAGTTTTTTTTTCAGAAATGGTGACATTTTTTGTTAATGGTAAATGTTAGATGTTTCAAGTGTGAACGCGTATTTCACATTTTCAACATCTTCCATGCGTTCCTCCGAAATGTATGCAAGTGTACAAAGGATATTAAGGTAAATTTACCAAAAATATTTACACAAACAAATACAGACAGGCATTTCGAGCTGAGATCATGCAAACTGTCAAGCAACAACAACATTACTAGTGAGGATCGTTTCTAAAACATTTTTTTCCCCCATTTTTCATGACTGAAGAAAGGCAAAAATGGATTTTTCCTCAAAAACATGAATGAATTTGGCGAAATATTAACAATTCATTTATGACTGTGAAAAAAGTTACATATTTTCCATTTTTCATTTATGAAAAAAATTCAAGATTGTTTGAATATGAGCGATCGCATATGAATTTCTCTGAACTCTGGTTTTAGTATTATTATTATTATGACTAAATTTTATTATTATATTATTAAAATTAAAATTTCAGGTTTTACAATTCATTCTTTATGTGGCTCAACAAGATAAAACGACGTCGTAAAAGCCCTCATGTGAATTGAATGTTAGATGTTTCAAGTGTGAACTCGTATTTCACTTTTTCAACATCTTCCATGCGTTCCTCCGAAATGTATGCAAGTGTACAAAGGGTATTAAGATAAATATCTCAGCCAGCTGGCAATAACGTCGGCAGAATAACAAAGCAATATTGCTTATTGCTCAGCTTATGTGTTATTCGTTTGTCGCTCAGTTAATGACTGGCTTTCTTTATTTAACCAACAAGTAATTGACAATTCATCAAATGTTAAATGGAGATGCCATACTACATGTATATGTATATACAACATCTCCCCTTTAAAATATAATTAAATAAAGTAAAGATATTTGTAAATTTAGGATGGAATTCATATACATAAATATATAAGTTAAATTCATTTAATAAGCATTATACTGCATTAGATTAAGCTGTTCTTTTTCGAATCCACTTAGAGTTTCTACGAAGAATAGCACCGTCTTCCAGTTGTATCCAGTAGGACCTAGGACTGCCATGAATGTCGACTATAACAGCTTTGGTCCAACCTTGTTTGTCTTGATACCATATCATCTCTCCTTTTGCGAAATTCTCTTTAAATTTTGCTGATTCGTCATAATACTTTTTAGATTGTAACTGCTTTTTTGTTATGTTCTTGGAAATATTGGGAACCACTTTTGGTTGAAGCAATTCGGTTTTAGTTGGTAGTAATGTACGAGTTTTTCTACTCATAAGAAGCTCTGCTGGTGAAGCATTTAACTCTTTAAGAGGTGTGTTTCTATATTCAAGAAGGCCAAGCCATAGATCATCATTGCTTTCAGACGTTTTTTTGATGAGGTTCTTTGCAATACCTACGAATCTCTCTGCGAACCCATTTGCTTGAGAATATCCAGGACTCGTCGTAGTAAGTCTCGTACCAATTTGCTTGCAAAAATTTTTAAATTCATGTGAGTTGAAAGGCATGTTGTCGGAGATAATTTCTACTGGAATACCATGATTAGAGAAGCATACTTTTAAATGTTTAATACACTCCTTTGCTGTTTTTGAGGAAATGGGTATTATATCTAAAAATCTAGAATAATAGTCTGAAACGATAAGGTATGATTTTGAAGAGTACTCGCATATATCTATTCCAATTTTGCAAAATGGCAATGGCGGAACTTCGTGAGAAATCATTGGCTCTTTAGTATTGGAATTACGATTTTTCTGACAGGTTGGGCACTTTGAAATTATATTTTCGATTTCAGCATCTATACGAGGCCAGTATACTAGATTCCGAGCCCTTTTTTTGGTTTTTTTGATTTAATTGATTTAAAACATCTTGCCGTATCTCTTGTGGCACAATTATTCTGTTATTAAAAAACAATAAATCATTATCTATAAATATGTTGTTTCGAATTTTCCAATACAATCTTAAATCGTCTTGAATATTGCAAATATTTTTTGGCCAACCGTTCAATACCATATGTTTTAGCTCAACCAGACACTTATCGTTATCTAATGCCTTCTTTATTATTTCCAGTCTCTCATCTGTAACGTTTATGGTGTGCACAAATTCATTTAAATCTTCTATTTCAGCTGATTTGTCGTCTTTATTAAAATAACGAGAGAGCAAGTCTGCAACATATAAATATTTACCAGGGATGTACAGCAATTTTAAACTATATTTTAATATTGATAATTTCATTCTTTGAAGTCTAGCAGAAGGTATGTTGCAAAGCTGTTTTTTCATAATTTCTATCAAAGGCTTATGATCGGTTCTTATAGTTACCTCACGACCGTATATGTAGTAGTGGAATTTACGACATGCAAAAACAATTGCTAGAAACTCCTTTTCTATTTGCGCGTAATTTACTTCTGCATCGGTAAAACTTCTTGATGCAAACGAGACTGGTCTTCCATTTTGCATTAAACAGCACCCGATTCCAAATTTAGAAGCATCGGTTTCAATAGTAATTTCTTTAGTTTCATCAAAAATTGCAAGAGTAGGTGTGTTTGAAATTATTGTTTTGATTTGATTAAGACATTTCTCGTGTGGCTCTTGCCATTTAAAAATAGAATTATGCTTTAATAAATCTCGTAGTGGCTTAGAAATTTCTGAAAGTTTTGGTACGTAGTCACGAATGTAATTAATCATACCGAGTAGTTTTTGTAAATCTTTTTTAGTTTTAGGTTTTTCTATTTTTGTTATGGCATTCACTCGGTCTGGGTCGCACCTTATGCCTTCATATGATATTATTTTACCTAAATATTTAACTTGTGTTACCTTATATTGAATTTTATCGATGTTCAATTTTATATTTAACTTACGTGCGCGCTCTAATACTTGTTGCAATATTGTGTCATGCTGTTCAGCTGTATCAGCGGCAATTAATATGTCATCAATGAACACCACTACGTTTGAAATGTCCTCAAAATTTCGTTCATTGTATTTTTGAAACACTTCAGGTCCAATTTTAATACCATATGGCAGACGCTTAAATCGGTAACACCCAAATGGTGTATTAAAGACACAAAGTTCACTGGCCTTTGGGCTCAGCCCAACTTGCCAAAATCCTTCTTTAAGGTCCAATACCGTAAAATACCTTTTGTTAGCAATCCGTGCCGCAATTGAATCAAAAGAAGGTATTGTGTGATTTTCCAACAGTATGTCAGCGTTTAAATCTTGTGGATCAATGCATAAACGAAGCTGGCCGGATTTTTTCTCAACTACAACCAAATTTGAAGCCCTTTCTACCGGTCCATCTACTCTTTCAATAATACCCTTTTCCACCATTTTTTGCAACTCATCCTTAACGCGACTACATAATGATAGGGGAATTCTTCTTGCTGGCTTTACAACTGGAATGGAGTCAGATTTAACTTTTATTTCTAGATTTTCAACAAAGCAACCCAAGCCTTCAAAAACATCCATATTACTTTTTATAAAAATTTCTTTTTCCGATTGTTGTACTGTATGAATTCGTTGAATCAATTCTAATTTCTCACAAGCCTCTAATCCCAATAACGGTTCAAAGGGAGTATCTACCACGTAAAATTTTAATATAGCAATCTCATTTCTACACATTACCACGCAAGTCAAAATTTTAAGTCCGTACCACTATAGCTTTTAGGAGGTATTGCATTTTTCTCTAAATGCACATCTTTTATATATTTCAAAAATCTAATTGGCAACACATTTACATCTGCCCCAGTATCCAATTTAAAATTTATTAAACAATTATTGACACGAATTTTTTCATACCATCTCTTTCTTATGCTGTTTGTACTAATATTGTGTAAAACAAAATCATCACTTTTTTCTTCCAAGTCGTTTTCTCTTTCCACACAATTTTCTCTTATATCCCGAACTTTCTGAGATAAACAAGCTACACTAAAGTGATTGAGTCTCCCACAATTATTACATTTTCTTCCAAATGCTGGGAATTTCTTATACTCATGTATTCCTTTACAAAATTTACAATTGTTTTTGTTGTTATTTCTTGTTTGTCTAGCTGCAGTATTGTTAAATGATTTTGTGCTTAAATTGTTATTGGAAGAAATATTTGCTCTCTGTTCTACTCCGTTATTCGTTTTGTACTGAACAACATTCACTGAATTTGAAATGAAATGTTGTTTTTGCATATCGTTTGCGTGTTTGTCTGCTAATTCTGAAGCACGAGCAATCTCTATAGTTTTGGTTAATGTTAAATCAGATGCTTCTAATAATTTTTTCCTTAATTTACCACAATTTGTACCAATAACAATGTTATCCCGCATCATACGATCTGAGTCTTTATAACCACAACTTTTAACAAGTTTTCTTAAATCCAAGAAATAAGAATCAAAAGACTCACCTTCTTGCTGTTTTCTTGAATTGAATCTAAATGCCTCATATACTTCGTTTTTCTTTGGGGTACAATAAGTCTCAAAAGCTTCTACAACTGTCTTAAAATTTTTCTTTTGCTCATCGGTTAAACTAAGTGTGTTATATGTATATCTCGATTGCTTCCGGGCCACACGCATTGAGAAAAATACCAATTTTTTGTGATTCCTTTCGATCATCCAGTTCAATAGCTATTGAGTAAACGTCAAAGTTTTGTTTAAAAACTCGCCAGTTTTCCGAAACATTTCCATCAAAGCACAGTGGATCTGGCCTGCGAGCATCAATAGAGTTAAATATATTACCACTTGTAGCCATCTCGTATTCACTGTCACTACCACTTGATTCCTCCGTTTGTTCTTTCTTTACTTCAAAACCAACTTTAGTAGAATCTTCCTTTTTCGCTGTTGCTCTTGTCTTAACCATTTATACCGGCTGCGCCATGTGTTATTCGTTTGTCGCTCAGTTAATGACTGGCTTTCTTTATTTAACTAACAAGTAATTGACAATTCATCATATGTTAAATGGAGATGCCATACTACATGTATATGTATATACAACAGGCATGGGAAAACGTATTTATGTTAACTCATAATTTGAAAAACATCAAGGAAGAAGGTGCAGTGTAAAAACAGACGCTTTCTTGCAAAAATTATTTTTATTGATATAAATTCTTTCTTATTCGACTTTATTATTGTAATATACTGAAGAGTGGCAACCCTGAGGGATCGGCAAATATGACATATGTGCAATGACATTTCTTAATTTGTTTCTCCTTTTTCTGCCTGTTCACTTCCTGTTTTTTTGAGAAGACGTTTGCAATTATTAATATTAACTACCATACTAAGACTGTTTGTAACCTATGAATTAATTACTTCAATAAATGAATTTCTGAATTAATGACTAAATAAAGTCATGTTAAGTGGCGACCAGGAAAAAGCAGCATTTAAAGAAATTAATAAACTGGATTGTAATAAGATGGCATCAAAATTCGGCGATTTAAACCAATTCAGCGTGGCTTCAGGGAACTGGCAAATTTATCTAGAGCAGATGCATTTCTTTTCCCTGGCAAATGGAATTTCAAATGAAAATGCCAAAAAGGCCATATTTTTATCGTCGTGTGGGACAGATGCATACACACTTCTGAAATCCATAGCCACCCCGGAAAACATATTGGCCGAATCGTTCACGTTTAAAATGGCCGTATATTTGTTATCCAAGCACTTTTGCCCAACACCAAACCAGATAATACAGGGTTTCCAGTTTTACCGCAGGGACCAACGAGTGGGCGAATCGGTGCCCGAATTCTTAGCGGCTCTGCGTAAATTGAGCCAGCATTGTGAGTTCAAGGATTTGGATGCAATGTTGCGCGACAGATTGGTGTGTGGATTGAGAGATGAGAGCTTGCAAAAACGGTTGCTGTCAAATGACAGACTGACCCTACAGATTGCACAAGAGGAAGCCATCGCCAGTGAAGAGGCCCAAAAAAATTTTGTCGCATTAAAAACACCAGTGAATCAGCCGGAAATCAACAGAATTGGAAGCGGTAGAAGGGAAAAGGGTAAATCAAAAAGTCAAAGGAGGAATTGCTTTCGGTGTGGTGGCGGACATTCGCCAGACCAATGTAAATTTAAAGATGTCGACTGCCACTTCTGTAAAAAGCGGGGACACATAGAGAAGGCGTGTATAACCAAGACTAAATCGTCTAAAAATAATACCCACGCTGGAAGAGCAAATAACAGAAATAATGTGAATCAAATTAACTTCCCACAGAACGACGGAAACCAGGACTATATATTATCAGTGAATAATACAACTATCTCGCACATTCGAAGAGTCGTTACAATTTGTGACAAGTCAGTCGAAATGGAAATTGACTCTGGGGCCAGTCACTCAATTATGAGCAAGTATGGGCACCACTACATTGTGGCATTGTATTGGTTTGTGTGGCATTGTATTGGTTTGTTTACGTTTGCATTTGTTGGTTTTATGCTCTTTTGCTCTTTGTTTTTTGTGTATGTATACAAATCGTTCGCTCTTTTTGCATTTTCATTTTGCACTTGCCCATAGCTGATTATGAGTGAGAGGGAATTTCATGAGAAATTCTACAACCTGGAATTGTATCCTAGCAGAACACAATTGAAAGCGTGGGGAGCAAGCGAAAATTTAAAAATATGTGGTGAAGTGCCATAAACAAACGTTTAACACTTTTGGTTGTGCGAGGTGATGGTCCGGCGCTCATAGGAAGAAACTGGTTTGAAGATTTGGGAATTGCCATAACAAGTGCAGTGCACAATATCGAGTGTGGGTTACCAGTAGAGATGTCTGAGTTTGGTCCTGTTTTTGAAGAGCAACTTGGTGACTATAAGGGTGAACTAATAAAGCTGTTAATGAACGATTCAAGTAAGCCTAAATTTTTCCGGTATCGGCCAGTACCTTTTGCACTTAAATCCAGGGTTGAGGCGGCACTTAAAAAGATGAAGGAAGACGGCGTGCTGCGACCAGTGAAGTTTAGTAAATGGGCTACTCCAATAGTTCCAGTGATAAAGGCAGATAATACCATTCGTATTTGCGGTGATTATAAGTGCACGGTAAACCAAATGCTTTGTAAGGAGACCTACCCGCTGCCCATAAATACAGAAGTCCTGGCGACGTTAGCAAATTGTGAATGGTTCACCAGGTTGGACTTGGACAGGGCGTATACCCAAGTAAAGGTAGATGATAAATCCGCGAGAATATTAACAATTAACACGCACCGTGGCCTATTTGAGGTAACCAGGTTACCATTTGGTATTTCAACGGCCCCAAGTATTTTCCAACGTATTATGGAGGGCCTGTTAAGTAAACTAGAAGGGGTAGTGGTTTATCTTGACGATATTCTGATTGGTGGAAAGACGGCTAAAGAGATGTGGGAGCGAACAAAAGCTGTTTTCCGGCGACTACAAGATGCCGGCCTTAGATTGAAGAAGAGCAAATGTATTTTCGCAGTTCAAGAGTTAACGTTTTTGGGATTCAAGATAAATCAATACGGAGTTCAACCGACCGATGATAAGATCAGGGCAATTTCTCAAGCACCGGAACCAACCGACAAACAACAGCTGCAAGCATTTTTGGGCTTGATAACCTTTTATGAACGGTTTTTTCGTAATAAAGCCAACGTGCTGGAGCCACTGTACCGGCTTTTGAAGAAGGATGCAAAATTCAAATGGGGAGAGGAGCAAAAGTCTAGTTTTGAACAGGTAAAAAAACTTCTTCAATCTGGGAATCTTTTAGTACATTACTCTACAGATTTGCCCTTGATTTTGAGTGGCGATGCGTCACCATACAGTGTTGGAGCGGTTTTGGCTCACGTCATTCCTGATGGCCGCGAGGCGCCAATTGCTTTTGGGTCCAGAACTCTTCAACCGGCTGAAAAAAAGTATTCCCAGCTGGACAAAGAGGCGCTTGAAATTATTTTTGGTATTACGAAATTCAACCAGTATTTGAGTGGAAGAGACTTTACAATCTTAACAGATCACAAACCGCTTCTGGGATTATTTAATCCGCTAAAGCCAATATCGGACCATATGTCACCTAGAATGTTGCGGTGGTCGTTGATGCTAGGAGCGTACCAGTATAATATCAAATATAGAGAGGGGAAAAAACATCAGAATGCAGACGCTTTGAGTCGATTGCCATTGAAGGAGGTAGGCGGTCATGTCCCAAATATCCCTGAGATATTATACTGTGGAGAATTCAATACTATCGAAAGTTCTATGGCATATTAAACGGAAAGAGACAGATTTTCCTGATAAATCTGACCAGTTCAAGCCATACAATACCAGAGTGAATGAGTTATGTAAGTGTAAATGGCCAATGTTTACTCTGGGGCACCAGGGTAATAATACCGGAGATTTTCCGTTCTCGTATGTTGGATATATTGCACGAGGTACACCAGGGCATGTCCGCCATGAAATCGACTGCCAGAAGTTATTTTTGGTGGCCAGGTCTTGATAAGGACATCGAAATGATTGCGAATAGATGTGAAAAATGTTCACAGCATAATAAACACCCTCCAGCTGCGCAACCAAAACCATGGCCTACAACATCTAGACCATGGTCAAGACTTCACATCGATTATGCCGGTCCGTTCATGGGGACAAATTTCCTAATCATCGTCGATTCCCATAGCAAATGGGTAGAGGCTAAGTTGACGGGAGATACCAGTTCGAGAAGGACGATAGAACTAATCAGAGATGTATTTGCGACCCATGGAATACCAGACACTATTGTATCCGATTATGGCCGAAATTTTGTGTCAGGTGAGTTTGAATCATTTTTATTGGCCAACGGTATTAAACACATACGAACGGCACCATACCACCTATCATCAAACGGCCAGGCCGAAAGGTTCGTTCAGACCATAAAAAGTCTCTTAAAGAAAATGCCTGACACAAACATCAATAAAAATTTAGCGAATATACTTTTACGATTACGAACAACACCCAATCCGACAACTGGCGAAACCCCAGCTAAAATCTTAATGGGAAGGAAGTTGAGGACAATTTTCGATAAAATACATCCTGGTAATGATAGAACTAGTGGAAATTTAGAAAGGGATGAAAAATTCGAGTCAACTGAACGGAATAGAAGTTTTAATGCTGGAGCTTGGGTATGGGCCCGAAATTTTGGAAGGGGCGAAAAATGGTTGTCAGGTACCGTGAGAACTGCAGGGGCTCGAAATTACGAAGTCAAGGTAGAAGGCGAACTCCATTTAAGGCACGTTGATCAGTTACGATCGCGAGTTTCTAGTCCGACAACAAAGGCCAATAATCAAAACAGAACACCACCGACAGCAGTTGAACTGGACTCAAATCCCAGTCAGGAAGAGGGCGTAATTTTAGAAGACACAACAACTAGTGATATCGTACCTGTTCCGGTAACCGAAGGGGTAGACTTATCTGAGGCTGAGCGAGCTGCAACGACGTCAACTCGACCCCAGAGACGAAAAGACATCCCCACGAGGTTGAAGGACTATCTAATGGGGGAGGAACTGTAATATACTGAAGAGTGGCAACCCTGAGGGATCGGCAAATATGACATATGTGCAATGACATTTCTTAATTTGTTTCTCCTTTTTCTGCCTGTTCACTTCCTGTTTTTTTGAGAAGACGTTTGCAATTATTAATATTAACTACCATATTAAGACTGTTTGTAACCTTTGAATTAATTACTTTAATAAATTAATTACTGAATTAATGACTAAATAAAGTCATGTTAATTATTAAAATGTATATTAATTTGTTTAAGCTGGAGGTCTTTTTTATATAAATATATTAATTTTACTTTAACAAAAAAAAAAAAATTAATAAAATTAATATTTTTATATAAAAAAGAACTCAAACTTAAACAAATTGATATAAATTTAAATAATAAAGGTCGAATAAGAAAAAATTATATTAACTAGCCTTATGGTCAAAATTCGACCATGATTTTTTTTTTTTTGTAAATATGAAGAAAACATAATTCATCTAAGTATATATGAATTTATTTGTTTCGAGCATTTATTTGTTCCTTCAAAGTGGATCGATTTGGCGGGGGACCAACCTCCGGTTCATATTTAATCTTCTACGTGAGTAATTTAATTTTGTAAGTTCAGTATAAAAAATACCAATTGAAAAACAATAAAGTATCAAAAAGTCTCCTTTATATATTGTCATCCACTCAGGACGTTGCACGTTTAATTTTATGTTTCTATGTCTAATACTAACGAAAATTAATCAAAGTACCAGATGTAGAACGAAAAAGTACCAAAAAGCTCCCCTTACATGTTCTTATTCACCCAGATTAATGTACAAGTTTATCTTTATAGGTCGAATATTATCGAAAATTCAAAAAGTTCGTGATGAAAAACAAAAAATACCAGCATTTTTTATCTTATAGGTTATCGCTCACTCAGGATCCTACAGCTATAATATTATGTTTCTAAGTTCTATATTATAGAAAATTTAAAAATTATCACATGAAGCACAGAAAAGTAAAAAAAAAAATTTTGTTTCCCATATTTCTCCTCTTTTTCTCCCCACAGAGCTTCGGTTGACAAACAAAGGAAGAAAGCGTTCTTAACAGTTTTGCCTGGTCTGATTTATATAGTCGAAATATTCGAAAACCGGTTTCTGAAAAATGTCGAGTAATCGATTTTTTGCTTCTTTTTTCTCAATTGATAACCAAATTTGACGTTTTATGTAAGCAATAATTGTCAACGAAAATGGACTAACAATTATTGCAACATAAATTGTCGGCAATAACTGCTGTATTCATAAAAAATTAAAATGGATTTCAAATGCATTTTAAGAAAAATTTGTATGAAAATTTTGCCTTAAAACACATTTCAAACTTATTTTATTTTTTATGAATACGGCAGTAAATATGTACAAGAAATTGCTGTCTACATTAAAGATAACATAATTTTGACATTTACTGCAATATATGTCGCAATAATTATCTCTGGTATAGACGGACAGTTAAAAACCCAAGTGTGAACATAGCAGTGATGCCAACTTTTTGAGAGAAAAAAGCACTTTAAAATTTAAAAAAAGCACTAAAAAGCACTATTTTGATCAAAAAAAGCGTAAAAAAGCACTAAGCCATTTTTTAAATTTAATTAAACACAAAACACGTTGCATTCGGCTGTGCCGAATATTACCCCGGGTCTCCACGTAGCAATATTTATTGCGGCAAACGTCAAATTTGATTGCTCCATAAAATTTGCGACGTATAGACCGCATATTGCTATGAGTGCCAATCCATTGCGCAATGATTGCTCTTCTTATTGCTTGAGCAATTATTGCTTAGCAATCTGCTGTCAAATCAGTTGTAATTTATCTGACATTTCATTTCTCTGTAAGGTTGTTTATTTGTTAGTGTGTTTATTTATTAAAAAAGCAATTAAGAAAAAGCCGCCAAGTGAAAAAATACTTCAACAAAATACAGAAAAAGTGTTTATATATTATATTTTTAAATAAACGTCAATATTAACAAAAACAAACGACACATTTGTTTTTTTTTTGTATATTTTTATTTTTTCAATAGAACAATACAAGTTTTAGGCTTTTTTTCATACGCAAGTAAACAAAAAAGTAATACAAAACACAGCTACGACAATTACAATTAATTATTTTATTTTAATAATTTAATTTATTGATTTAAAAAGAAAATTTAACAATCACTTCAAAACACAACATGAAACATTTGTTATAAATAAAGGCACAAGACTTTATACAACTACTCGCGGTGAAAATTGCAAATTTATGGCAAAGCAATAACAAGTGTTCTCCAGCAATATAATCAGCAATTATTGCTCCATTGTTCTGCCGACGTTATTGCTTGTACTTAGCAATAAAAATTGCTACGTGGAGTCCCAGCGTTATATACCTCCAAAATTTAAAAAAGGCAATGGCGTTGATGGGTGACCATTTTCATTTAAAATTAAATATACAGGTATGTGATGAAAATCGATCGATTTCAAAATTTCTGAATGAAAGTCTTAAATTTTCGTTCAGAATACACTTCAGTTAACGTATATAATATAAAATTTTAAGGAATAAACACTGCAAATAAAAGGAATATGCATTTAAAATCCATTTTAAAAGATACTGAAAACAACATTTTCGGTTTCAAATCGTATCGTTTTTAAAATCGTTTTGCATCACATACCTGATAATTACATTTGTATATAAACATTTTTAAATTTATTATTATTACCTTCAATAAAAATTATATCAACCAAATCATTTGGATTATCATCAGTTGAGATTGAATTGGTCATAAAACAGTAATAAAGTGCGAGCTAGATTTTCGTAGTTAGAAAAAATCTGACCTGTTGCAATTACCGAAAATTTGCAGTGACCGACCATTTTTTATAAATCTTAATGACAGCCCAAATTTTAATAAAAAGAATATGTTGTCAACGCTAAAAGGTAAACGTTTTGTAAAATTTCCAAATTGCTAGGAAGCCTACCTCTAACCTCGTAAATAGAGTTTTTGGTAAAACTAATGCAACTTTCTTTTATCACTTTTTTATCATTTGAAACCTTAAAATCTTTACAGGCCTTCCCAAAATTGTACCCCAAATAGCAAATCTCATCTTAATCATCCTCAATATAATCGATGTTTTAAAAAATGGTACAACAAAAAATAAATATTGTAAAAGGCACTTAAAAGCACTGTTCAAAAACGGGTGTTTAACAAAATTTCGGGTATTGCCTAAGCAAAAAAGCACCAAAAAATACCCGAAAGGCATTAAAATAGCAACGCTGGAACATAGTATTGAACGCGTTTAAAAGCGCAAGTGTGTACATAGCATTATCGCTTTAAATCTGGCAGCTCCATCTATATTAGGTTTTTTTTTGTGTCGAAGAAGGAATAGGAATGGGCAAATTGAAAAAATATATCGATATATTTCGAATCAATATTTTTTAAGAGTATCGCTGTTTATTATTTAAAAAATATCGATATATCAAACGTATTTTGCTGAAACTATTACCAAATAAAAAAAATTTAATATACCTATGAACAAACATATAATATGTACAGGTAATTACATTGTTACTTTTTATTTTTTCATTTTATTCAAAAAATTAATAAGAACAAAAAATTAGATCAAAACAAAAAGACCCTAATTGTGTAAAACGCAACGCACTGCAAAAAATTACATCGAAAGTAAAAAAAATGTCAAAAATTTGTCAACATTTTGTTGTTGCTTTTTACAGAAATACATATTGCGTTTTAAAATTATCAACGCCACAAGAAATGCAGTGTTTAAAATTTTAAAATGCAATATACATTTCTATAGAAAACAAAAACAAATTATGAAGTATTAGGGCCAAAAAAATCAATAAAACAAAAAATTCAATTATAACAAAAAAAAAGGAAAGAATACAAAAAAACCATATGAAATCTAAAAATAGTAAATTATGAAAAATTTAAATGGACGTAAATAAGTCGTGGAAGTACCAACATACCTTAAAATTTGAATTGCACCCCAAAAGTACAAACTTTAACTAGAAATGTTTTTGATTGTTTTATTCAAATCAGTAATCATCAGATATGGACATCAGGAGCACTCTCTTTTTATTTGCTCTACTGTCAATCTGGTTTTTGTATCCGGCACTGATTCTTATAAACGCCAATCATTTTAGATCTTCATATTATTTTAAAAAACATATGTTGCATGCAGTTATGCCAATTCTTAAAATGAACCTTTAATGAACCTGACTATCGTATTTCAATATCGATGTATATCGATTATTTTTGAAATATCGATATTTTGATATATTGATATTTGTTGCCCATTTCTAACAAGAAACACGAATTTTTATTTTGGCGCGAAAAATTGCATTTTGTTCTTTTTCACAAATTTGTTTTTGGTTTTTTATGTCACTGGTTAATAACAAAGTAGAAATTAACATCTGCTGAAATTGCATAAAATATAAACATTAAGTTGTTGCACAAAATAAACCACATTTAAAAAAAAAACTGCTGAAATAATCAATATTAAAATTTGGATCAATAAAAAAATGGTTTTAAAACAAATTCAACAGTCAAGCTTTGCCCCAATAGTTAAGTGGATTGGATCACACAATCCGCACTTAAGCGTTGCTCATTTACAACATAAAAACGTATTTTTCTATACAAAGTGTATTATTGGCCCTTTAACGTTGAGTGTAGACGATTTTGTTTTGGTTTCAAATGCTGACGCATCAGATCCCGATTCTGTGGAAGGTTGTGATTTTGCAAAAATTTTGCATTTGTACGAGTTAAGAGAAATGTCTGATCGTGACCCTTGCCGAGCGGTAGTCCAATGGTATTCACGTCCTGAGTGTATTCCTCACAAACACTTTGACAACGACGAAATTTGTATTGATTTTAGTTCAGAGCTAATTGAAGAACATCGTCCTTACGATCCAGACATATCTTTAGAAAGTGTTTTTGGTAAATGTAGTGTTATATGTGGCTCTACTGAAAAATCTGCTGCAGGATTGCTGGAAAACTTTCATGGTAAAAGTAAAACCTGTCCAATGTTTGTCTGCCGTTATAAATTTATTAAAGTAAAAAATTCGTATCGTTTGGTACCCCTACAACTTGCAAATGATGAACTTACTTCTAGTCGTAGTAAAAGAAGGTCAACTGCCGAGGGATCCACTTTAGAACTTAACTTTTCAAAAGAATCGGAACGTTCATCAGTTTTCGCAAGAGAAGAATCGTCAACTCGTAAGCGTATTAATTCCAAAACCGAGGGAAATGCTGTAGAATTTGTTGATTTAAATTACTTTAATGCTGAAAATAAGGTGTCACCTATCAAAATTATAGGAGGACGTAGTGTTGTACGCTTGTCGGCAAAGAAAAAATCAAATTCAACTAGTAAATCAAAGGATCAAAATGATCTAAACGCTAACTACTTGCCAGCCTCACCTTTGGCTGAACAAAATATTAAAGTAACACCGCGATCACGAGTATCAGCAGCTAAAAGAAACCTTAATTTGAGCTTGGACAACAGTGAAGCTGATAATACCACGGATTTAGATTGTCTCAATTATTCAATTGTTAAAGGAACGCCGGATCCACAACAACCCCCAAATGATATGAAAATTAAACTTAGATTATCTGAAAGGTAACAAGCTAAGAAACAGATTTGATTTTATAGGTACATATGTATTTCTTAATGTTATTGTTTCTTTGTTTTAAGGCGTCGGTCAACACGATTAGCTTCACAGGATGAAGATCCTTTAGCGATACAGGAGCAAGAACAAAATATTTCACACAAAAACATAGTTCATAATCCATCAGTTTATCAAACTCCAACAAAAAAGCTGAAAGAAGCATCCGAAGGTACACCTTTGAATCGAAGAAAAAGTATATTAAAGTCAGCAACCACAAAAATGGGTAAGCAATAAAGATTTTTTCATTTACAAAATTATGGTTATTTATAAATAAAAACAAACAGCTGAAGGCACTCCTAAAAGAAGCATTCAGTTATCAAGTGTTGTGGAAAAACGCATATTTAAAGACGATGACATCATAAGCACACCTAAACGTCTCAAAGGCAGAAATTCTATAATTTCTGACACTAATGTGGAAATTGAAAAGGATTTGAATTTTGTCTCTCTTCTGCAGTCGACACCAAGAAGATGTGCACAAAAAACACCAACAAAGTGTAAAAGAAGTACTGCAAAGTCAGTAAACAGTGAAGGGCCTGATACTCCACGAACACCCTCTCAAAAGCTTAAGATGATACGTTCTGGTGAAATAAAACCGACTATAGAAAACCGGCATATTTTAAGAGACGAAGAGAAGAAAAAAACAGATCTACAAATTGCTCGCGAACGTTTACATGTCTCAGTTGTGCCAAAATCTCTGCCCTGCCGTGAAAAAGAGTTTGAAAATATTTATACATTTTTAGAAGGTAAAATTCAAGATCAATGTGGAGGTTGTATGTATGTCTCAGGTGTTCCTGGAACTGGCAAAACTGCTACTGTCACTGGCGTGATTAGAAGTTTACAAAAAAAAGTTTCCGATGAAGAATTGCCACCTTTTGATTTTTTGGAAATCAATGGCATGCGCTTGACAGAACCACGTCAAGCTTATGTTCATATATATAGACAATTAACTGGGAAAACACTGTCTTGGGAACATGCGCATACATTGCTGGAAAAGCGTTTTGCTACTTCGGCGCCCAGAAGAGTAACTACCGTGTTGTTAGTAGATGAGCTGGATATTTTATGCAATAGAAGACAAGATGTTGTTTACAATCTACTAGATTGGCCAACAAAATCTTCAGCACGCTTAGTAGTGGTTACGATTGCTAATACCATGGATTTACCAGAACGTTTGTTAATGGGTAAAGTTACCTCTCGTTTGGGTTTAACTCGATTAACCTTCCAACCTTATACGCACAAACAGTTACAAGAAATTGTGACTGGTCGTTTAAGTGGCTCGGAGGCATTCAAGGGAGACGCAGTTCAATTGGTAGCAAGGTAAGAAGTATATTTTGGAACAAGTTTTTGCGATCTTTACTGTCAGTAACTACATGCATATTTACCTAAACTTGACTTAACCTAAAATATTTTTTTAGAAAATTATAGAATTTAATGCTAACTTTAAATGCAAATACCTACGTGTATAAATAGGCCGTTTTTTAAGCTGCATGATAACTTAAAATGATAATACAAGACAAGGTTGTCCAAACTTAGGTATGTGATAGTAGATGTCCTAAAGGATTATTTTTAAGAGATGTCCCTACAAGAACAATGACAGTCATTTGATGCATCATCTGATGGGCATTGCTTGGGGAATATTATGGCAGTCGTGATCGAATACTTTTTCGATTCGAAAGCAGTTTTAGTTCTAATTCTTTCTGTTCATACTGAACGGATCGAAATTATTTCTTTAGTGTCGATAAACATTTATTTGAGTGTTCATAACACTAAAAAAATAATTACGATACGTTCAGTATCGACTAAAATAAAATTGCTTTCGAATCGAAAAAGTATTCGAAATTTCAGAATTGACTATAAAGTTGCTTTCACTTCCATGGTCTAATGATGAAGTAGAGAGGGTGTTTAGCCAAGTCAACATCGTGAAAAGTAATTTGAGAAATAGGTTACATTAAGCAACCGTTAATTCGATTTTATCATTTAGGTAAATATGTTTACCATAACAATACAATATTTATACCACCACCACAATAGTGGAGAGGGTACTATGCGTTTGTGCTGATGTCTGTAACACCTTAAAATATGGGTCCTTAGCCCACCTTTACGTATACAGTAGACGCTCACAAATTAGAGCTTTCAGTAATTCGAACGTCCAGAAATTAGAATCAGTGTTTGCAATACATTAAACGCTCTAAAATTCGAATTTAAAATTCTAATTTCAGACCGTGTTTTATTTTTTTTTTTTTGTTATTTGAACACAAGAAATCCGCAGTTTATTTTTATTCTGTTTGAACATAGTAAAACTAAAAATTACCAAATCATATATGTTTTTTCCTTCGCTGCTTTTTCGTCGCTGCTTTTTCGTCGCTGCTTTTTCGTCGCTGCTTTTTCGTCGCAAACTATATAATTAATTTTTTTTTGGTATTTTAATAAATTCGCTTTATATTTTTACAAAACAATAAAATTATACAAATGCAAATATTATAACAACGGCATTTATTTCATATGTTTACTGTTTTACCATTCTTATTTTCTTTTTATTAAAAACAACCAAAAATTGCATTTAAATAGGTAAACACATGCTACAAAACATAAAACAGATAATTCGAATATCGTTTTTATTTGTGTTCGAAAATAACACAACCGACTTGTTTTCATGACACCAAATTAAACCAATATTGGTTTACAAAACCGACAAAAAGCAAAACCGACTTGGATTCTATGACACCCCTGATATTCATATTTTTAATTTAAAAAATACATTTAATGTATTGGACTGAATTGCTACGTTTTGTTTTCTTGTTTTTATCAAACAAAATTGAATTAAAAAAATTTTAAAAGTCTTATTTAAAGTTTTTGGAAGTAAATTTGCTCAATTTTTTATTTTTTATTCGGAAAAAAAGTCCAGAAATTAGAATAATTCAGAAATTAGAATCGCCTTAAAAACAAAGCGGTTCTAATTTGCGAGCGTCTACTGTACCGATTAACTCAGAATCACTTTTTGAGTCGAATTAACGATGTTTGTTCGGCTGCCTGGCTGTCCATGTAAACCTTGTGCGCAAAGTACTGGGGTCTAATCACCGCATAAGATATCAAGCAAAATTGAACGAAATTATTTATTTTGGTATCATGAAAATCGATATCGAATGAAATGTATTGAATTTGAAATAATCCCAGCCAGCAAAATAATCCGACGTCGTTCAGATATCTGAGAGAAACGTCGGAAAAAAAGTCGGAATCGTATACGAATTCTGTCAGATTTCTGACCCAAAAACGTATGAAGTGGTTGACACGAATTCTGACAGACATGTCGTGGGAAATTTTGGTTTTTTGTCGGCATTTCTGATAGATATCTAACAGAAATCTAACGAAAAAGGCATGGGAAGTTCTGATGTGTTAGCCGAGATTTTTTTGCTTTCGAACTGATAGCTGAAAGAAATAGTTTTATTGCAAAATATGTACATAATTATAAATTTTACACGTACGTACCTTTTTTATGCTTTTTATCTTGAACAAATAAAATAAAATTAAAATTATTTCCATTTGAATTTTAAAAAAAATAATAAGTTTCTTTAGACAAATCTGAATGAATTCCGTCGGAATTCTATTGGACATATCTGTACATAAATTCCCCCCGATATATCCATGCGAAATCGATCAGAAATCGGCCAGACCGTAAGTATATTCAATGTCTGACAGAAATCTAAACGAAGTCTCTAAGAATGAAGTCAGACATTTGCACGAAATGTCTGATTCAGACAATGTCGAAGTATTTTGCTGGCTGGGATAGAATTCGATATCGAATAACTCGTCAGTGTCTATCGTATGCAAAAACATCGATAGTTTATTCGATACGATAGTATCGAATGCGGTGATTAGGCCCCAGGTCGCAATTTAGACATTATTTGATAAAATTTGGTACAAAGGTTCTAATGTGGTGTAGGGTATCATAAAGTCGAGTTTAACCGACTATACTTTCTTACTTGTTTTTTATTGTAGAACTGGACTCAAAAGGTTGGGTAAATGTTGCCGTGATTATGATTTACCATGAAATTATTTAAAACTTATGATTATTTTAAACCAGTGTTCGAAAATAAACACTAAATATCGTTTCTTAATGTTCGGTTCGGTAGGTTTGTGGAAAACACAACCGCTAATAGTGTTTGTGTAGAAAATCATTAAAAAAATAACGTTTCCCTGTTAGTCATCTTTCGAACACAAAAATATTACTGTTTTTATCAAACTCAACAAAAAATGTGAACATTTCATTCCGTTCGGTTTTTTTTGAAAATCCACAAACTTCAATGTGTTCGGTTCGGCTCGTTAATGTTCGTCCCTTTTGGCTGGTAAAAAAAAACTAAACATTTTTTACAAAAACAAAATACACACGAAAAAAACATTATAGAACATTAAAATATAATGTTTGTCTACAGTATCACTACAATTGTTCTGTTTTTTAACGAAGAACCGAACATTATATAATGTTCGGTCCTTTCTTGAAAATAGTTACGAACGGTATTAAGGGTTGTGTAAGTCTACACAATCACTAAAAAAAAAATATCGTTCCTGGGTGTGTGAGCCGAACGTTAAATAATGTACTGTTTATTTTCGAACACTGTTTAAAACTAATGAGTGTTTCCTATGAGATGAACAATAACGACATCGAATTTTTCGATGATTTAATTTTTTAATATAAATTAACGTTTATTCTTATTTAACAAATTGATCTTAACTCACAATTTCATCGTAAACAACTTTAAATTAATTATTTCTGTTTTGTTATTGAATTTTAATGTGTTTTTATTTAAAAAAGCTTTTAGCCATTTTTTAGCCCAGTTTTTTTTTAATATGCCAGTTATAAATAACAAAAAATGGAAAATACTGTCAAATGTGGCGATTTCTTAATCCTCCAGTCGAAATTACGTTTGGCTATTGGCATATGCGAAATGCATTTTATGCAAATATGTTCTAATTTACTTGTATCTAAAATATTATAAAATCTTTTTTTTTTCTTGTTTGTAAATTTAATTTCAAATTTATAATTTTATTATAAATAACTGTTTCAAAATTGTTCTATTTGAAATATTTTGTGAATCATCATATTATGGCGAATATAAACAATTCGCCTTTTGAAACGTATATTCAATGGAGAAAAAGTATATGACTGACAGTCAAAAGATTTTTACTACTTAATAATTATCTTAAAAAAACATTAAATAAATATACATAACGACAAGTTATAAACAGTAAAATTTCAAATTTCTTAAACTTACAGCCATTTCTTAAAGAAAATTCCATAAATTCTAAAATTATATTGATAAATGATGATAAATGTATTTTTGAAAAATCTTTAAAATTCCTATGTGTATTTTCAAATATCTATTTCAATATAAACTTCTGGAAATAACCTAAATTTTTAAGTTTTTAGTAACACTAAGGGCCATTATTACAACTTGAAATTAGCTAAAGTTAAGATTAAATTGACAGATAATAATGTGTTATCTGTCAAAAAGCGTCTGTTACCTGTCGGATAACAGCTAACGCCAAGTTATAATAATGGCCCTAAAACGACTTTTGTGTATTTTTTCAGTTATTTTCTGAAATCGGTTCCCCAAGATTTTATGCACTTCCTACTTTAAAAACTACTTTTCTTTACTACTCTTAAAATCAAGGAAAACTACGCCCATTTAAAAAAATAATTGAAAATCTCCATTGATTAAAACTTCATTTGTTTTCGATTTCAGAAGATGGCGTTTTTAATATAAAAATCACAAATGGCAATATGTTCCTAGCAAAAATCTTAAAAAAATTATTTGGTTGCTGTTTCGAAAGCGATTGTTTGTTTTCGATAAATATAAAAAACTTCCGTTCATTGGTAACAAATAATGAAAAAATCATAGTACACAGTACAAATCATTTGAGCTCGTAAATAATTGTATCAACAAAAGCATATTCGTACGTATTATTATTTTAGAAAAAAGTAACCAGAATGAAAAATATATTCACATCTCGACATTGAAAAAAAAAATATAACCAATTTTGGTAAGAAATAACCAAAAATGGCAGCTCTGGTGACTGAATATAAAATTCATTTAATATGTTTTTTTTATATTAAGCTGGTGGTCCACACCACGCGTTACTCGCTTTTTCGCAGCTGTCAAAAAAGTAGAATCTGTGTAGTTATACGTAGTAAGTTACATGCACAAAAGCGAAGATGCCTTGAGGCGAAAAGTAGGTTTATTTTCTACTTTTGTAAGCGTCACAAGCAGCGTTCGAAAAAATCAGCTGATTTTGACAAATTAAATTTTATTTTTACTTGTGCTGGGAAATCCCATCGCCAAACACATTTAAAAATCGCCACGTTTGGCGAGAAATCGCCATATCTGACAGCCCTGGTTACTTTAATCTAAAAACAACTATTCGGTTAAGTTCGGGCCAGAGAACTGCAAAATCACAATTTTTCTTGATTTATTCATACGCTCAAATTTACATTCACTCTTTGCCTGCAAAACAAAGTTCAGCCAAGGCGAATTCAACTACAGGTGGTGTCGGAACTACAACAATCCAAAAACAACATTGGGTTTTTTGCATTGTATTGTAAGTGCCATTAGCTCGAAATGTCAACCATTCTTAACAAAACACTAACAAATCAAAACAAATGAGCTCGAACTGTCAAAATCAGATGCCGTTTCGACACCACCTGTAGTTAATTCGCCTTAAGTTCAACGTTGGTAATTTTTACATCGTTTCGTACACATTTGATTTTTGCATGGATTCGTTTTTTATTGAAAGTGCTTTGTTTGCATTTTTGTTGCGCACGCAATACAACACGATTGTGTAAATTCAAATGGCACACATTCTTATACTTTTGCATTCAAGTAGTCATTGTCCACTCGATGAGACGCTTTGTTAACATTAACAACAATAAACCACTCGATGAGACGCTTTGTTAAACATAACAACAATAAAAACAACAATAACAAGAATACATTGTATATACAGAACTACTGTACTTTTTAAGATGATAAAAAAAGTCTACTGTTTCTATGGAAATTGTTTGTACCTACATATGTGCGTTTAGTTTCATTTCAATTTTTTTTTCTTGTACTACATAGTTACTGTTGAATGTCTTCATGAGTAATAATTGCTTGATTTCTGGCTTTTTTGTTTGTATTTTTTTTCTTTACCAAAACAATCATTAGTTGCGTTCGAGAACACAAAAGTTTTTACTATTTTTTACTAAACTTTACTGCATTTTACGAAATTGCGTTCGAGTACACAAAATGCAGAAAAAGAGAACATAAATTGAGAGCGAAAAGTGACAGTTGTTGTCTGAGTATTTACAAATTTTTACTGCAGAAATTTTTGCAGTAAAATTTAGTAAATCAAAAAAACACATATTTCAAAAGGTAAACAAACAGAAGTAACAAATAAAAAGCCTACAAATTGTGAAAAAATTGTTAAATCAAAGAAAAGTTGAAATACAAATCAAACCAAAATAAAAATTGAATAAATATTAATTAATTAAACTTGTTTGTGAAGCTTTTATTTGGCTTTATACAAACTTTTGAATTTTTTTTGTTATGCTAATTTTTTAGAGTTGTAAAAGTGTGAAGTATTTGGGTACTTAAGTAATCAAAAGCAAAAAAATTATTCATGTTCTTTTAAATAATTTAACCCGCTACAAATTAGTAAAATCAAATAAAATAAAAAACAAACAAATATGAAAGATTAAATAAAATAGTTTGTTTGTATTTTCCAAAAATGTTCGTGTTATAAAAAGTATTTAATCGAGTGCCGATAAGAAAACGAGTTTAGTAGTCAAAAGTGTGAATATTTTTCAACACTTCAATTATTTGCCATCAGCTGTTGCCTTTATTTTACGAATTTTTAATAAAATAAAATTTTGCGTTCGCGAACTTTTTTGGACAACAGCTTTTTGTGAGAGAAAATTTTTTAGTTTACTCATTTACTGCATTTTACTGTAAAAGTGCCCAAACGCACCTAATAACAAAGCACGATGTGCATTATTTATTTATTTATTTTATTTCTTCAATTACATAACCGAGCCCTTAGGGTCTTTTATGGTTAATAAAAGCTACTAACTAGACAACAAACTTCAGTTATTTATCAGAAACAATATATATATGTAATAAACAGTAACAAAAATGTTACTTATGTATATAAAACTTAACGTAACTATTTTACAAACTACCTATAAAGAAAACTTAAGTTAAAAAATAACAAAGACATAAAGAATGCTATGTATTCTATTTCCATATTACGCAGAAAGAAATTCCAACACATTGGCCATGACTGCAAACCAGCAGCGAATGTTTGCTGTGGCGAAAGTTTGATTGTATGACCGCAAGCGAGTGTATTTGTTGCTGTTCATTTAATGCGATTTTTTTGCAATTGCACAAAGCCGTTCTCTGGTTCGGGCTTGGTCTTAAAAATATACCGAAAAAACTGCTTTCGGTCGGCCCCTAGATTATTTTATTTTAATTTTATTCAAAATTTAAGCTCTTAGCGAAGTTTTCAATCATATTTTTTTTTTATTTAATTTACATAGAAAAGTAGCTGCTGTATCCGGTGATGCCCGACGTGCTTTAGACATTTGTCGACGCGCCACTGAAATAGCCGATGCTGATTCATCGAAAGCGAGACCAAATTCCACGCAGTACGTAAATATGTTACACGTCCAACAGGCGTTAGCTGAAATGATAGCAAGTGCTAAGGTTCAGGCAATAAAAAATTGTTCGCGATTAGAACAGATTTTTTTGCAAGCTGTTGTAGCCGAAGTAAACCGCACGGGAGTGGAAGAAACGTCTTTTTTAGGAGTTTATTCACAAATAGAAACTATAGCTGCATTTATGGGAGCTTTAATACCAACACCAGGTCAGTGTTTGCACCAGTTAGAACTATTAACATCTTATTTATTATTTACACTTATTTATCTAGGTCGGGCATTAAAAATTTGCTCAAAGTTAGGTGCTGAACGTCTTCTTATCTGCGAACATTCAAGAAGCGATATATTTCAAAAGATTTTACTAAATGTTAGCATGGATGATATACACTATGCCTTAAAAGTGAATAATTGAGCCAAGAAGCATCGACTTTTTAATGAAATTATTTTAATCATTTGTGTTAACAATTTTGGTATTAGATATCATGAATTTTTTTATTTAATTTGACTTAACATCATCACATCAACAAAAGCTTCAAAATTTTAATCTTTTGGACTTTATTTCAAAAATAGCCTAAAGTACAAATTTGTTATAATAATATTAAATAAATTACTAAAGCATAAAAACATTCATAAATGGTTGCGAAATTCAATTGCTCATTTGCTACATCTCTTGACGTGCAGGTAAAGTTTTGTTTCTGTGTGGCAAACATAAGCCACATAAAATACATAAAATACATAAAATAAGTTTCCAAACTATAAAAGGAGGGTTATTGTTATAAAAGGAACGGGATATTGATATAATTTATAGCACGTCACATTTGCGCAATAATGGTACAATTTTTTTTCGATGAATACTTAACATAACATAACATAGTACTGATTTGCGAGATTAATTCAATCAGTCAGTTAGACAACATAATTTGTGTTTTCGTACATTAGTATTGACAAAAGTAAAAATATAATATAAAATGATTAACTTTAGTCAGACCTTTAAGGTATATCGAGCCTAGGGAATGGAAAATGGATTCCAAAACCAACTTTTTATTATTTCGGGTTTTGAAATCGATTACTCAAACCTCAAAATCGTTTAAGATTAATTTGCAAATTTATACCTTATATCACAAAGGGGGATACACCAGCATTTTTTGGCAAACTACTAGAGAAATTGAACTGAGATTTTTACAGTGGGTAGATAAGACTACTTTTTATAATTTTCCTGCAAAAAGTGAAAATGAGATGGCCTTTAGAAGAACCGGTGTGATATGTATGTATGAACATATCAAATATTAAAATTATGTTCTTGTATAAATTATAAAAAAAATTCTGAATTTTAGCAATATTTTTTATAATAAATTAAAAACATTTTAAAATATTGCAAATTAGTCAATGTATGGATAGTATTTCAAAGGATTATGACAAGAGTTCCCGATCGGTGGCGACTGTTTCTTTGCTAAGTTACTATTAAGTAAGTTTTAGAAAACAAACGTTTGCAGATATGCCAGAAAGATGCAGAGATATTTCCTTGTAATTTCGTATTTGTTAGGATAAATTACATACTTTTTGTTTTTTGACTCTGCTTATTAATAGTGCAGTGTGCACATACATATAGCGTACCACACTTAGTCGATAACGCAGGCACACTGCATAATTGTAACTACAAGTGTCAACTACAATAAAATAAATATCATGGCATGTTAACCAAACATTGAGTGACTTACTTATTATTGAGTGAACATAATCAGGGTTACCGTTGGAAATTTTCGAAAAGGGTCACAAAAAGGGGATTTTCCAGAAAAAGGGGTCAAAAAAGGGTATTTCAATAAAAAAAAGGGTCAAGCAGTATTTCCCATTTTAATGAACGTAAAAATAATATTTCAGGTCTGAAGAGCTCAAAAACCTTAATTTTTTTATGGAATGCTCTGTCATGTTTTAAACACCTGACAAAAAATTTATTCTTTATCATTATAGCTAATTGTTTTCATACTTTTTATGTAATTTTCCGATTTAGCGATGTCAAATAAATGTTAGTGTTTGTTTTAAATTTTGCTATCGTTCGCGAATTGTAACCATTTTCTCGATTAAAGCGATTTTTTCCTGTAAGTGTCAGATTTTTTAAAGCTTTTACAATTTTTAATAAATATAAGACTTTCCTATCATACCGCTGTTACCAAATATTTGGGAATTTCCGCTAATTGAGCAATTTTTACCTCTTGTTTTCATTCCTGTTAGGGCACTCTCAACACTGTCGATTCAAAAGGGGGCGAAAAGTTGAATACCTTTTGCCATCATTAAGGGCGAATTTTTTTGAATAAAACATGCTACTGTTTAAGAGAGCAAAACACCAAATTGCATTTTTTTAATAAAATGTCAAATTTTTGTTTTGAAAAGAAACCACCGTAAAAAATAACAAATATTTATATGAGTTATGTTTGCTTTTAGGGAAATTGTATTTTACTATCAAAAATCAAGGAGAAGAAAGCATGGAATTGTAAGTTTATACTTTGAGTCTGTTCCATATCAAGCAATGCTTATTTCGAAAAAATTTGTTTAGCACTTCTGTGCCGCAGTGTTGACAAAAAACAACATGTGAGAGCTATTTCCAAAAAAGGGTCAAAAAGTGTCACAAAATAGGTGATAATGATACAAAAGTATAATTTAAAAAAAGGGTCATAAAAGGTATCAACATCGTCGAAAAAGGGTCAAATTGATACTTTAGTATCACAACGGTATCGCTGAACATAATGAAAGACTCATTGTGATTGGTCAACATGCAACTATATTGATATTCCTTAGATATCTACATGGTACCGAAAGGGTAAAACATAATTATGATAAGCTAGAATAAGTTAGAGAAACTAGACTGTATTCTCATAAGCAGTATATAAACCTTAGATTTTACTTCAATAAAACAGACTTAGACATACAACCAAATCGGCACTAGCTGCCTTAGTTATACTTTGTGTCTCATAAGCTTTTGGCAATTCTTTCGTGTTGAAGTTATATGTTTATGTTATGTTTAGTTAACATGATTATTATTTTGTACTATACTTAGTTCAATCTAGTAATTATATAGTTTTGTATTTTTCAATCAGTTTGTTTATTTTCTTCACTTCAATAAAAACTTTGACTATAAAAGGTTATGGGCCCAGGCAGCAATCATTGAAAAAAAAATTGATAAATTTAAATTTCAAGATTTAATTCAATTTAATTCAATTCAATTCCAAGATAAAATTCTGCAGCTGAATTATGGATTTTTCAAAACATTTAAAGCCATTGCAAAAAGAGATGGATTGGCCTATGTGGAAAAGAAAGATTCGAGATATATTGGACTATCACGAAGGAGCTTTAGAAGTAATTGACAGAGTTTTATTGAAGCCAACACCATTAGAAGAAAATGCAAGTGTTGAAGAAACAAGGCAATTCAAAGGAAAATCGGATCTTTATAGAAAAGCAAATAGCTATGCAAAATCGATGTTGATAAGTGCAGTAAGTGATGAAATTTATGAAAAGATTATGGATCAGCCAACAGCTGCCGACACATGGGATGCATTAAAGTCTTTATTTGAAGCAACTACTAAGGATCAAGTTTTTAAGATATGTATAGACTTCTTTCAATTTAATTGGAACAATGATCTCGACATTTCATCGCATATTGCAAAATTAAAAACCTTATGGTATGAATTAAATCACGCACTAAGAGCAAGAAATGAAAACGTTTTACCAGATTTACTCCTTGTATGCAAAATTTTGCAAATATTGCCACATCAATTTGAAACATTCAAATCCAGTTGGATGTTACTTTCAAAAAATGAAGAGAAAACGTTTGATGAAATGTCAACGCAACTTTGTATGTTTCAAAGAAATTTTACAAATTTTGAAGAAAAATGTACAGAAGAAGCGGAGAGTTCATATCATTTTTCAAGTAAGCAAAATAAGAAGAATGATGTTTGTAATTATTGCAAAAAGAAAGGTCATTGGGTTCGAGATTGCATAAAATGGATTAATGATGGAAAGCCAGGTAAGATAAGAACTGGTGAAGTAAAATCAATCGTGCATGACACATAGCAAGTAATTTCTCATGAGGTAAATGCAGTTCAAGAAGCAAATTTAGAAGACTGGTGGATAGATAATGGTGCCACACGTCATGTATGTAACAACAGAAAATTGTTCAAGAATTTTGAAAAGTTTGAAAGTCCGTATCAAATAAGAGCAGCTGGAAAAGAAATTTTAGAAGCAATTGGTAAAGGAACAATTGAAATCCAATCAAACGTGAAGGAAAAAACAATGTTATTAAATTTGTGTGATGTATGGTTTGCACCTGAAATTAATAGAAATATATTTTCGGTCCTTATGGCACACGATCAACAAAGAAATAGTGAATTTAAGTCATCAGCGACAAATTGTATTTTTATAGAAAATGAGAAGACTGTATTGACTGGTGTACGGGAAGTTGGTGGTTCATTGTATAAAGCAAATATTAAGCCAAAAGTACCAAAGGAAAATGAGGTTAATTTTGCAGAAGATAATAAATCGTTATTGCAGTTGTATCACAAACGATGGGGACACCAGGATAAACGTCATATCAGAAAATTGTTAAGTTCTATTTTGAAGATTAACGTAAAAATGAGTGACAACATTTGCGAACCTTGCGTTTATGGTAAGGCACATAGAAAATCCTTTGGTACAAGATTAAAATCTACAAGTCCTGGAGAATTGTTATCTGCTGATGTATGTGGACCATTTGTTGAATCTTTTAGTAAAAAGAAATACTTGGTAATATTTAAAGATGCATTTACCAAATATCGTTTCGAATACCTACTTAAAACGAAGTCTGAGGTAAAAGATGTTCTTAAAATAGTGTTAAATTTAGCAATAACTCAAAACCATCCAATTAAAGAATTTTTAACAGATAATGGTAGAGAATTTGTTAATGATGAGGTGCAAAAGATATTAAATGAATTTGGAGTAATACACAGACTAACTGCACCATACAAACCATAACAAAATGGGGTAAGTGAAAGAGAAAATAGAACCGTTATAGAAATGGCTCGGACATTTAAATGTTCTAATAAAATTGCAAACTTTCCCAATGAAATTTGGGCAGAATTGGTAAAGACATCCATTTATATTTTAAATCGTACTGGAAAATCTTCTATAGAAGGAAAAAGTCCATACGAACTTTGGTTTGGGAAGGAACCAAGAATAAAACATCTTAGAATTATTGGATGTGAATGCTTTGCTCATGTACCAAGTCAGAAAAGAAAGAAAATGGATATGATGAAGATGAGCGATATCGCATTTACAATAAAGACAATAAAAGTTTAATTGTTTCAAGAGATGTAAAATTTAATGAAAGTTTAAAAGATTGTAAAGAAAGAAATTTAATACAGGAAAATAGTACAGTAGAGTTAAAAATGAAGCAATATGAACAACCATTAGTGAGTGTCGACGACCCATTTCTTAATAATGAAGGCAAAGCTATTGATGTACAAGACGAAACGCGAATAGAAATATTTAATGATAGAGAAACAGAAGAAAATAATAGTATTTATGGTTCTTTAGATGAAATTTCAATTGAAGACAGTTCCGTAGAAGAATTTGAAGATGGTAGAGAAACAGAAGAAAATGAACCAGTTTTAAAACGATTAAGAGATAGAACGTTAATAACGAATTCAAAGTATGAAGACTATGTGATGATTTCTGAAAATTTTATAAACGGAATAGAGACTCCAGTTACATATAATGATGCAATCAATATTAAACAAAGCTCAATGTGAAAAGATGCCATGAAATTAGAAATAAAGTCAATAAAAGAAAATCAAACATGGGTTATGGAATTATTACCCAAAGGTACTAAGGCTTTTTCTTCAAAGTGGGTTTATAAAATAAAGACAAATAAAGATGGAAGTATAAATAAATATAAAGCGAGATTGGTGATTAAAGGGTTTAATCAAAGTGAAGGCATTGATTACAATGAAACCTTCAGTCCCGTGGCAAAGTTGGGAACAATAAGAGCTGTTTTGAGCATTGCTGCAAATCAAAATATGCATCTTGTTCAATTCGATGTTTCAACTGCATTTTTATATGGAGAATTAGAAGAAACAATTTTTATGAAACAACCAGAAGGTTTTGAAGATGGTACCAAAAAGGTGTGTAAACTAAATCGAAGTCTGTATGGACTTAAACAAGCTCCAAGATGTTGGAAACAAAGGCTTGGCAGCTTTCTTTTAAAACTTGGGTTTAAATCTTGTGATTCGGATCCTTGTCTGTATATGCGTGTAATTAATGGAAAGAAAGTTATTCTCACACTTTACGTTGATGATGGGTTAATAGCTGCTACAGATGTTAATGATTTAAACTTGGTTCTAAATGAATTAAAGAGTGAATTTAAGATTGAAATTAAAAGATTTAAGGAAAAAATTACTATTAGTCAAGAAGCCTATGCGAGAAAGTTATTGGAAAAGTTTAACTTTTCGGATTGTAAAAGTGTTTCAACACCAATGCTTAAGAATTGTGAAATTTCTGAATCAGGGGAAGAAGAAACGGAAACAAAATTTCCTTATAGACAAGCTGTTTGTGGAATTATGTATTTGATGCTTGGAAGTAGACCTGATCTAGCCTACAGTGTTGGATTTTTATCTAGAACATTAGAAAACCCCTCACATGCTGATGTGGTACGACTTAAAAGGGTTTTTAGATACATTGCTGGTACTCTTAGTTATGGTATTACGTACAATGCTAAAGAAAAACCAAGAATTGAGTGTTATAGCGATGCAGACTTTGGTGGCTGTTCTAAAACTGGTAGATCAACTTCTGGAGTTGTAATAAAATATTCTAGTGGAGCAATAACATGGCTCAGTCAAAGACAAGCAATGGTAGCTACCTCAACAACAGAAGCAGAAGTTGTTGCAGCAACAGAAGCAACAAAAGAAATAATTTGGTTAAGTCGTTTATACGCTGAAACAATTGGTTATAATGAAATACCCGTTTTAAATGTTGATAATTCAGCTACTCAACTAGCAGATATTATGACAAAACCATTGCAACCGCAAAGACTTAAGTATCTTAGAGAAAATTTGGGCCTTCAAAATGTCAGCACCACATAACAAGGGGAAGTGTTGAAGTTATATGTTTATGTTATGTTTAGTTAACATGATTATTATTTTGTACTATACTTAGTTCAATCTAGTAATTATATAGTTTTGTATTTTTCAATCAGTTTGTTTATTTTCTTCACTTCAATAAAAACTTTGACTATACAATTTCGAACGCCTAATTTATTGGCTGGAACCAGTGTGACCACAATTGAAAAAAAATTGGATGCCAAATGGGGATTAAATCAATGCTAAAAATAAAATAAAAAAAATTCAAAATTTTCTTAAATAATTGTATCATTTTAATGAATGAATTATACATTAATTTACCTGAAAATATTATATTTCTTTAAAATAAAATGAAGTTTATATAAAAATAAATTATATACATATATAGATTTATTTAATAAAAACAATTCAGTAGTTTGATAAAAGTTAGCGATTTTTTAACCAAAAAAAAACAAAAGTCCCTATCTACAAAATATTACATGGTAAACGCTTAAAGCCCTAACCTTCAGTTTGCCGAATATGCTACATTGTCAACTGTCAAACAAACTGTTAAGGCGCAACCATGATGTGCTTAAGTTGGCTTAAGCAAATGTGCGAATAAATGTAAATCATATGAGGCAAACCATATTGAACTGAAAGAAAATTTTTGTTAAGTTTTATGAAACTGATTCCGTACGGAATCAAATGTTTTTTGATTTTGTTTTTGCTTTTTTAAATACATTTAAGAGACTTTTTGTTAATTTTGACATTAGGTTAAGCAAAGCTATACATATTATGGTTGGGCCTTTAGGTTTTACAAAAAAAGTAAAAGAAATTATATACAGTTTAAGGCGATTAATAAATTTATCATTTTAAATAGTTTCTTGTAAAATTTTAAAAATGTTAGATGTTAATAATGGCTTAAGTCGAAATTTCGTGTTTTGAGATATTAAGGGTTTTGTCTAAAATTAATTGTGTGTTGTATTGTGAAAGTTAAAATATAAATGCAAATAGTTTTATTAATAATAACATTAAATACTTGAAATTTAGCAGCGTGAAGAAGATAATAAGAATATGTAATAAAATCAAAAAGCATTATTATTTATTGCCACAGATATATATTATTAAATACAAAATTTAACATTTTTAGTTTTTTCGAATTTATTCTGAGCTAAATTTCCGTTATGTATTTTATAAAGCTTTTTGTAATAGTTCTATTCCTTCAATTTTTCAGAAATGACTTTATACACTACCAGACTATTATATGAAGGAATAGAACTATTACAAAAAGCTTTATAAAATACATAACTGAAATTTAGCTCATAGAATAAATTTGAAAAAATTAAAAATGTTGAATATAATATAAAGTAACCTTCGGAAGGAAATAATTCCCAGTTTCTATACAAAATTTAAGTAAAAACAAAAATTATCATTCAAAACATTAAAGGCTATTCAACAGCATTTTCAGTAAATTTAATTACACCATTATATGAATAGTTTTCCTTTATTTCCCAAGTGTTGGTCAAAATACCATTTGAATATGATCTGTTTTCATCATATTCTAAACACCTATCCAGAATTCAATAGTTGAACTTTGGTTCATCAATTCGCATGCATTCAGCTTTTGCCATTGCTGTTCCAAAACCGTTATTTCTTCTGTAGCAAAATCGACCATTTCTTCTTTAATTTTTTTTTGGTGTTTACAGGGTTGCTATTATTATACATTTGTATAAACGAATAAATATCAAAATATGTACAATTATAGAGATTAACAGAAGTGATAAGTTATATTGTGAAATAGCAACATATAAAATGTTTAAGATTAAAAATGCTAAATAATGCTAAAAAAATGTTACAAAAATGCTGAAAATAATGCTAAATGCTATTTGAAAAATTCGCTGCTAAATCAAAATAAATAATGCTAAATTTAGCAGTGAAAATGCTAAAAGGGTCACACTGGCTGGAACCCCTACAGCTTGTAATAACCGAGGGTTATAGGGACTTTAAGATAATTTAAGTTGTGCACGCCACATGGCAGAAGTAACACATATAACACCACATGGCGATCCTACGGACTACGAACTAAACCTGCCAAACTGGCAAATATTCCTGGCAAACTAAAGATCCTGCCAACTCGGACTAAAAGGATTAAATGATGAGTTTCCTGGCAATCATTAAATGGCACGAGAAAAATAAGTCATCAAAAATAAATTTGATTACCAATGGACTTTCACATAAATATATCAACATTTTTAAGTTTATAAAATGTTAGATCCTTTTTAATGAAAAAGTTCAGACAATATAATAATTGAAGGGAATTTCAATTATAAAAAAGAAAATAAATCAAATAATTAAACATCGCGTGTACTGTGGCAGAAAGAAAGGAGGTGAAGGCGAAAATAAAAAATTAAACTTTAAACAACAAATTCATTTTAAATGGTAGGCCCTATTTGGGGAAATAAAATAAAAGATAACATGGGTAAAGTGGAGATCCAGGAAAATATATTGAACAACGGTAACGCGGAAAACTCAAAAAAACATCATACCAGAACAATTGACAACATTATTAATAATAGGTTTAATATTATATGTAGCATATAGAATAAATAGATATTTCAAAAATTATGTATTAAAATATAGAACTAATACTGTCACCAATGTTTAGTAGCAAAAAAAAAAAAAAAAAAAAAAAGTAAAAAATATATATAATAAAAATTTAAATGGAAGAAAATTTAACAGAACTAAAGGAAATATTAAAAACTCTAAAGAAAAGCCCAGGAAGGACATATTCAGGAAAAACTATACAAATAAAATTAGAAACTATTGAAAAGATAAGAGAACAATTTTTAACAGCACAAATTGAAAAGATAAACAGTAGCATTAAAATTAGAATTTGATAACGTTTACAAAAGGATAAAAGAATATTTAATACGAGACACTAAAGAATCAGATACAAAGATGGCATCATTTAGTTTAGAAACCGTTTCCAAAGCACTACCTCTATTCAATGGTAACTACATAGAATTAGATAGTTTTTTAATCACAGCACAACTTATTAGTAAGACACTGTCCACCGAAGCAAAGAGAGACTTTCTTCAATACATATACCATGCAAAACTTACTTCAACAGTAAGAACAGCAATAGGAAGTTTGTCAGAACCAGACAGTTTTGAAACTCTAAAAAATCTTTTAAAAAACAGATATAAGAATACCAAAACCATCCCCGAATTACAAAATAGTCTTAGCATATGATTCCAAGGAAAAATGAAAATAAATTCATACAAAGAAAAAATAACAGCGATAATAGATAATTTAAATCAACTAGGTATTAAAGAATTAGGGAATGAAGCTTCAGAAGCCGAAAAGAATGTAATAATAAAACTGAATAACAAATTAGCACTAAATACATTCAAAAAGGGACTAAATGAAAACTTTAAAGCGACCATATATGTATGCTGCTCGAGCAAGTAACTTACAAGAGGCATCCGAACTTGCGTTGGAATTAGAGAATGAACATAAATTAAGTCAAAACACTATATTGCAGTTAAGAAGAAATCAAACACATAATAACTACAACAATAGAAACCACCATTTCAATAACAATAATTGTCCTAGAAACAATAATTTCAACCAAAGAAATAATAGCAATTCATCTGGAAATAACAATTCCAACAATGGACATAATAACTTTAATCCCAATAGAAACAATAATTTCAACCAAAGAAATAATAGAAATTCACCTGGAAATAACAATTCCAACGATAGACATAATAACTTTAATCCTAATAGGACCAACAACTTCAAAACGAACAGTAGAAGAACACAATACGACAATTATGGAAACAGTAGAAACAGACAAATACATACCATACACTATTCGGGAAACCCAACAGGCTCGGAATACCAAGATATTCCGGACAGCCAAAACTAAACGTTTACAAAATATCCACTAACAATACGAATTTCATAATCACCAAATACAAGAATAAACAATTGACATTTCTGATAGATACAGGAGCTGACTATCATTATGTCGCATGCAAACAAGCTTTGACGGTGAACAGTACGATCCAGAAGAAAAATGCAAATTAACGGGGATCACTACGGAGGAAATTCACTCATTAGGGATAATAAATCTAGAACTAACACTGACTGAAGAAAAATACAGTCACCCCTTTCAGTTAGTAAAAACAGATTTTCCAATAGAGACAGACGGCATTATAGGTAGAGATTTTGTACAAAAATATCTTTGTAAAATAGACTACGAAACTTTTACAATATCATTATTTACAAATAATACTACTATAACCATTTCAATGCAGTCTCCGTCTAGCTCTCAACGAGATCAGTCAGTGTTTTTGTTATCGCGCAAGTTTGCAAATTTTCTTACGCTTGAGTAAAAAAATATACATTTTTATTAATAATAAAACAGAAGGAATTACTTTTGTTTTGTATTATATTCAAAAATCTTCTTATTTATTGATACAATTGCATACAGTTTGTGAGCATGGCCCCTGGGCCCCCCCTTATAGGGGATAACCGGTTTGCTTTGTTGGTAGATCGTAGTCCCCAAAGCAAAAGGAAAAAAAGATAATAGAGAATCATTTGCTGACTTTCCTACACTTCCTACACAAAAAACTAATAACCCAAAATATATTGTTGTTACTGCAGTGAATGAGAAAAAACCGTTGTTTGATTACTCTTGCTTCGCAATTCATAGATCTCTTCATTTGATAAGTAAGGAAATTATTTCTATTACTCAATTAAGAGATGGTAATCTTCTCTTATTAGTAAAAGACGAATCGACAGCAAAGAAGTTTTTATCAGCTTAGGAACTCTCAGGTTTATGCTCAATTACATGCCGTCTTCATGAACACTTAAACTACACCAAAGGTACAATATTTGCTCCATACCTGACAAAAATTCCAGAGAAAGAAATAATTGATGAATTAAAATCGCAAGGAGTAGTAGATGTTTATAAATACGTACGTGCAATTGAAGAACAAAAATCATTTACTGGTGCTCTCCTATTAACATTTGATTTATATCATACCCCAGAGACAATTGACGTCTCTTGGTATAAAGTAAAAGTACGTGAGTATATTCCAAACCCCATGAGATGTAAAAATTGCCAATTACTAGGCCACACACTCAAACGCTGTAAAAATTCCCCTGCTTGCGTTAATTGTAGTCTTCCCCCTCACTCCCCTGACATTTGTACTCGAACATACTGTGCAAACTGCTCTGAAGATCACCCCGCTTCCTCCAATAAATGTAAAAAATTTATTCAACAAAGAGAAATCTTAAAAATTAAAACTAAAAGGAAATGTTCTATGCGCGAAGCTATAACAATTCACAGAGAACAAATACAAACCATTAACTCTCCCTCATCCTTTTCAGCTATAGCTGCCAATAAAAATTTAGAGACCACAATCCCTAATACTCAAAACACTAAAAATATTACTTCAGACTCTCTCTTAGCTCAGCAATGCAAAAATCACTCTTCTGTACCTAAATTAGTAAACCCTACAATACCAACAACATTAACACCAACTAGCACCAACACTTCAAATATTAAAAAAATTATAACTGAAACACTCTCTACAGCTAAAACAGCTAAAAATCCCACTGCAGAAATTAAACCTGCACCATCAACATCTAAACAACTTACATCTTCAATATCCAGTATCCCAAAACCAAAATTATATACGTCAGAAACTCTTTCAACATTACAATCCAACATGAATAGAAACACCATTTCCAATACGAATAGGGTTACGTTAAATAACCCAAATATCTCTCAATCAGTAAGCGAACCTAAACAAACAATAACAAACACTCGAAAATTTGCATATGGCCTTACAGTCAAAAATAACCTCCCTGACTCCGCTCAGGAATCTTGCAATCTCTCTGAAAGTAGTTCAAACTCAGACACTACTGTAAAAGACATTGAGTTCATGACTACTGAGGACGAATTCTCTGACAGCTAAGTTAGAGATATAAGTCCTTTAAGATAATTAAGAATAAATAAAATCATACATACCTACATAAGAACAAATAATACAACACTTCTCTACTATATTTTTAAATGGTAATTAGTATTATACAGTGGAATATACGGGGTTATATTAACAACTTCACCCATCTACAACTTCTTATTGCAGACAAAAATCCGGATATTATTTGTTTACAAGAAACAAAATGCAAACATAATCTTACCCCAATCACTCCCAGGTCATACGTTGGTTATTTCTTTAATCCCAATTTAACCTCTAAACAGGGATCGGCTATTCTCATTAAAAAAAATATTCCCCATAATTTATTAAATACCAGCCTCTCCAAGAATATAGTTGGCTTAATGGTTAAAACAACAATTACTTTTTCACTTTTCTCCATATATTCTCCTCCACAAGATCCGTTACCCACACACGAGCTAAATGACATAGTACAGCATTCAAATGTCCCAATAATTTTGACCGGAGATTTTAATGCGTGGAACTCTTTATGGGGTTCACCAAATTCCAATAACAAGGGATTCATAATCGAGAATTTTATGATTAATTCTGATCTTTCTGTACTTAATGATGGTTCACCTACACATTTTAGCTCGCGAAATACCTTCTCACATATTGATCTAACTATTGCATCGATTCCTTTAATCGCTATTTCCGAATGGCATGTTATAAAAGATCTGTATAATAGTGATCATTACCCAATTTTGACGCAACTATTAACTGACAACCGTAACCCCCAACCAAAACTTTCAAAGTACAATACAAATAAAGCTAATTGGGTTGCTTTCCGAAACAATATATGCCACTTTAGTGATGGTATTTGTATATCGGACAATGTTAATAGGGAAGCCGCATTAATAAGAAAAATAGTCAAAATTTCGGCCAATAATACTATTCCACTCTCCTCAGAAAAATATAAATCTAAAACGGTACCCTGGTGGTCTCGAGAATTACAATTACTAAGAGATGAAAAACAAAAAGCTTGGAGGGATTTCCGACGTAACATGTCCACAGATAATCTCTTGCGATATAAGAGAAGCAATGCAATTTTTAACCGTGCCAAAAAAGTAGCTAAGCTTAAATCATTTCAAGAATTTACGAACAACATAAATCCTAGAACGCCATCTAGTCTTCTTTGGCAAAATATTCGAAAAATAACGGGACATTACATTCCACAATCTATCACTATTATTACAACCGATTCTAACAATTTAACCGACCACTGGGAAATTTCCGAGGCATTCGCCAAACATTGGTCTAATAATTCGAAAGATTCGAACTTTTCAAATAATTTTCAATTAAATAAATCTCAAACTCTAACATCACTAACAGCGTCCGCTGGCGATGCTAAAGCTTATGTTATAGAAGCCCCATTTAAAATCCAAGAACTTTTACACAGCCTAAAAACATCAAGGGGTAAAACCCCAGGTTTAGATAAAATAACATATCCTATGTTAAACAATGTTCCAGATTCATTCAAAAATCGTATTCTATTGTTATTTAATAACATATTTTCTTCAGGTACAATACCTCAATTTTTCAAAACAGCCACAGTAATTGCAATACACAAGGGCAACAAACCTATGGAAAATTTTGACTCATACCGCCCTATTTCTCTCCTACCATGCTTAACTAAACTTCTAGAAAAAATAGTTTCTAGAAGATTATTATGGTATATCAAAAAACATAGATTAATATCACAAAACCAATCCGGTTTTCAATCAGGTCTCAGCACAATAGACGCACTTTTATATTTAGACCATATTGTCTGTAAAAATCGATCAACAAAACGGCATACTTCCATCCTATCAATAGATTTTATTAAAGCATTTGACAAAATTGGGGTACATATAGTACTCCAGAAATTATCAAGTTGGAAAATTGGACATAAAATGTTCAATTTTGTTAAATCATTCCTTTCTAATAGAAAATTCAATGTCCGAGTAAATAATACCTATTCTAATGTATACCCACTGCATAATGGAATCCCACAGGGATCCCCCTTATCAGTAACATTATTCATAATTGCGTTTGACGATTTAAGTCGTATGTTAAATAATAATAAGAAAGTTGATCACTGTATTTATGCAGATGATCTCTACATTTTAGCGAAGGAACAAGATAACAACAAAATTGAACAAGATTTCAAAGAAACCTTAGAATTAATTGATAATTGGTCCATGAACTCTGGTGCTGATATGTCGCTTGAAAAAACAACACATCTTCATATTTGTAGAAAACTAAACTGTAGTAATATTAACGTTAGCTTTAAGAATACAATTATACAAAATGTAAATAACTGTAAAGTATTAGGACTTAATTTTGATACTAAATATAATTTTAAGAATCACTGTAATTACTTAAAGAGAGATCTGACAAATAGACTAAACATCATAAAATATTTATCGTTCTCCAAGAGCCTCATGCACACCAACAGCCTACTAAGATTAGTAAAATCGATAATACTATCGAAAATCGATTACGGTCTGGTCATCTATAATAAAGCTTCCAAAACTACATTCAGACCACTCGAAACCATAATGAATTCTGCATTACGAACAAGCCTGAGAGCATTCCGTACAACCCCAATTAAAAACATTCTAGCCGAGAGTGGTTTTGATCCTCTTCGCATTCGCGCCAATAAACAAAAATTCTGCTTACTTCACAAAACATGCTGCCATAAATCGTCTCTATTATATAAACATATCAGCCTGCTTAAAAAAAGGAAAACTGAACAGAAGTATGCATCAACCCTATCAAATCTATTCAAAATTGCTAATAAATACGAAATCAATTATACTGTGCCTTTGGAGCACAACCCACCTTGGACGTTGGATTCAACAAATTTTTTAAAAAATCTTCAAATATATAATAAAAACAATTACCCAGCTATTATTTTTAAATCATTGTTCTCTGAAATCTATAATACATTCAAATCAGATAATTGGCACTTTTTCTTTACTGACGGGTCAAGAACTGCTAACCATGTAGGTTTTGCAATCACTGATGATGCCGGGCATACGCAGAAAAAAGGCTTATTACCACAAGAAGCAACTATATTCGAAGCCGAAGCGGTGGCAATAATCGAAGCTATAAAATTATGTGAAAAATCTAACTTTAAACACATCATATGCACAGACAGCCAGTCAGTTTTTCAAGCAGCTTTAAATTCCTCAAACAAAAACGACATAATTGTTTCTCTTCAACAATATCTGTTAAAAATTAAGAACAAAGTCAAGTTACTATGGGTTCCTAGCCATATTGGTATCACAGGAAATGAGGCAGCTAACATAGCTGCGAAAAAGGTCTGTCGTGAACCCACCTACATTTTTAAACCTAATTCCAAACACTTTTTAGCCAGAATTCCAACTTCAAAATTAAACACATCTATTAATCGGAAGTGGTATAATTACGAGCATCCTTATAAATCTATTAACCCTAATAAAAAACCCATACATCTCCCAACGTCAACTAATTGCCAGAAAAATAAATGCTTTGTTAGACTACGGTTATCTCACACAAAGCTTACTCATGAATACCTGATAAATAGACACCCCCAACCTGAATGCTCATACTGTATTAGTTCACCTTTAACGATTCCACATATATTGTGCGACTGCCCTGCCCTTGCTGAACTTCGCAGTACCATCTCTAATTCACCAAATATGATAAATATGCTAAAAACTCCATCCGAAAATAACATCAACATAGTCTTCAATTTTTTGCAAAATCTCTCTTTACACAATAAAATTTAATAATGCAAACTTTATATACATATGTATCTTCTACGTTAATACATAGAACCTACTTATTAGTACCTAAGAGCCGATAGCCGTTAGTCGCTAGTGCTTTACAATTAAGATTTATTGTAATTCAATTATAATAAATGTGTTAATAAATAAATAAATAATAATAATTCATACAAAAGCTCTGACGTCACTACATATAAAAATACCACCAAGAACAGAAATAATACAAGCGATAAAATTACACTTAACTGAAGATAGCGTAATTTTTAATAATGAATTAAAACCAGGTGTGTTCTTAAGTAATTCAATAGCACCCAGCAACGGCATGACACATATTAAAATATTAAACACAACAGACGAGGAAACAAATTAAAAGGGCATTCACTTACAAACTGACTCACTGAAAAACTACGACATATTACGTTACAATTGTGACAACGATTTTAAACGTTTTTAACAAATACTAAATGACTTACAGTTAGATGACTATGCAAAAACAGAATTAATAAATATTTTTGAAAAATATCAGAATGTCTTTCACCTCGAAAATGAAAAATTGACAGTAAACAATTTTTATAAACAAAAAATTACGACCTCAGACAATACACCGGTTTACATAAAAAACTACAGACTACCACACTCCCACACAGGCATTACACAGGCCAACACTCAATTTGCTTCTTTGAATTTATCAACTGACTCTAGTTAATTTTGGTGCGCTGAATTCAAATCTGTAATCAGTTTGTCTCTATCAGCTCTAGTTTTCATGATATAGCTTATTTGTGTTTTTAAAAAAGATGATGTGACTGAAATGCAAATATCTTCAAGAATTTTAAAGGGATTATGTAATTCTTTTTTTCTAGTGAAAGGTTATAAAATTTATAAGATAACCATGGGTCGTTTGTAAACATTGGTCAAGAAATGACAGAGTTACAGTGGACAAAATTTGAAAATTTATGAAAAATTTTATGATTTTTTGCAATTTTGTTCTTTTGCAGTTATTTTTTTAAAATGAAACAACTGAATGTTTTATTACATGGGACATTAGTTTATTTTGATACGAACATTTTGCGCCCAACGAGACTAATTTCTGTGCAAAAATGACAAAGCTACAGAAGATTAATTGAATTAACCCACAACAAATAAATATACAAAGCAAAATTTTTAGTAACAATAATATTAATAATTGCTTAAAAGTATTGAATTTCTATGTGGGTTATAAACCAAAAACTCCCTTATCGTACTGTAGTGGAAAACTGGTTTCAAATATAAATGTACAAGCTACCAACTACAAAATAAAGAAAAGTATTGAAAAAGCAAATTTTGAAAAGGGCCCAAAAGCCAAAAATTTTCTTTTGAAAGTTGGCCAACAAATACTATATTTGAATCCAGACATAAATAGTGATGCAAAATGGATAAAAGGAACAATTTGTAAAATTATTTCCAGTAGTCTATATTTAATAGAAGTAAAAAACAGCCGTAGGGTGGCTCATAGGAATCAGTTGAAAAGAATTTCTAGGGAAGTAGTTTTACCATTCGAAAGGGATAACCAAGTACACAGCGAAGAGGAAGAATATTTGGATGAGGAAATAAATTCGGAAGATGAGGAACAACCTCTTAAGTATCGGCTAAGAAAAAAAGCTGACGTTAATTATAAGATATAAATAAAGTTTGAATAAAGCTCTATATTTTTATTTTAAATATTTCATAATTGTATTTAAATAACATTATATATAAGTACATACATATGTTTGTATTGTAGCATTGAAATCAGCTATGTTAATCAAATATGGAAACGAATTTTTAGTACAAACTATTTGTAAGTTATACTCTATTTTTGGAAAAAGAAAGAAATGTAATACATATTGTAAAGTTTATGATAGTTAATTTATAAACACACTTTTCTTACCTACTGTAATTGTTAGCTCATAACTCCCCTGCAGGCAATTCAGTTAACTTTCAATTAATTTAAAGCTAACTATTTCTCAAGTAGTGGTGGTTGACAATTGGATTACTTTTATATGTAATTAACTAACTTTTTTAACATTGCGATGTCCTAGGAAGTAGTCAATCGTCCGACTCAGCATTACTTTCAGTTAACTTAAAAGTTAACTTTTTGTAGCTACCCAGCAAAAATTTTATAAAAATATATAGCTACACAAAGTCAATAAAGTAAATTTTTTTTTTATTTTTTTTAATTATTTTTTTTTTTTTGTTTTTTCTTATTTTATTTTACTTTATTTTATTTTTTATTTTTTTTTCTGTCTCTGGTGGGATTCGATCCCGCAACCTCGGTGCTGATAGACTAGCTCGCTACCAGCTAGTCTACCGGGGCAGTGTAGTTTTTGTATTAAAAAACTATGTTTTTTGACTATAATGACTATAATGACATTTTGTTTGCCAATCGACATGGCTCTCTCTACTTAAAATATACAGTGTTTGTATACACTTTGGTTAATGTAAATTTTCCATTGCTTAGTTGTTGGCTTTAAGTTAGTCTATACAAGCTAACTTAAAGTTGGCTTTTTTTGTAGTTAGCTACTCATTTGCCGGCAGGGTCTCTATCGAGTGTATAACGTTAAGTGTAGCTTCATCATATTCTGTAGTATGTACCCTGTCGGACATTCAGTTAACTTTAAATTAACTGAAAGCTAACTATTTCTCAAGTAGTGGTGGTTGACACTTGCATTGCTTTTATATGAAATTAACTAACTATTTTAACATTGCGATGTCCTAGGAAGTAGTCAATTGTCCGACTCTGCATTACTTTCAGTAAACTTAAAAGTTAACTTTTTGTAGCTACCCAGCAAAAACTTTATAAAAATATATAGTTACACAAAGTCAATAAGGTAAAAATTTTTTTATTTTTTTTTAATTATTTCTTTTTATTATTTTTTTTTTTATTTTTTCTTATTTTATTTTACTTTATTTTATTTATTTTTTGTCTCTGGTGGGATTCGATCCCGCAACCTCGGTGCTACTAGACTAGCTCGCTACCAGCTAGTCTACCGGGGCATTATAGTTTTTGTATTAAAAAACTATGTTTTCTGACTATAATGACTATAATGACGTTTGCTTGTTAATCGACTTGGCTCTCTCTACTTAAAATATACAGTGTTTGTATACACTTTGGTTAGTGTAAATTTTCCATTGCTTAGTTGTTGGCTTTAAGTTAGTCTATACAAGCTAACTTAAAGTTGGCTTTTTTTGTAGTTAGCTACTCATTTGACGGCAGGGTACCAGAGAAGCACTACTTGAGAAATAGTTAGCTTTCAGTTAATTTAAAGTTAACTGAATGTCCGACAGGGTATATACACACATATACATAGATAATATCAATTGACTTTATAAATATTCTGAATATTAGTTTTATGTTAACCCTACTAGCATTTGGAAGATTGTTTTATCAAAAATCACCTAACTAAGTCTTCCTCGAGTACTTTTGACGATTAAAAACTGATTAATCACTTGCGCGCTTGAAAAAAGATTCGAAAATGATTCGTTCTTATGCTTTAAAAGTAATTTATTGAAAATGCAATAACAAAACATACAGCAATCGAAAATGGATCATACAGGTGTTTGAAATATGACTGTTTTGACTTTAAAACTTATATAAATTTATTTAAATATTCAAAAATCTGCCAAATAGAAAAAAATTGTTGTCTTTAAATTAAATATTTTTTCTAATTGTTTCGCATCTACGCCATTTTAGATCATTGTACATATAAAATAAATAAATAAAAAACTGCCTAGTGTGAAAGCTCAAGCGAGACTTTTGGGTTTATTCAAGTGATCAAGAGTGCACGTAGGTGTGAGATCAAAAGAGAAAAGAGCACGGTGCAGTAGTTTTGCCACGGTCTGTTTTAAAGTAAATTATTTATAAACAAATGTATTTTTCATATAATAAAACGTAAGTTTATTTTCTTTAAAATTTTTTTTTTTTTTATAAACAAACTTATTGTATTTTTACTTATATTTTTATGTGCGGTTGCTTGCAAATTGTCCATTGAACTAATCGAAAAACGTTCAACAACTGCCGGAAATAAAATTAATAAAGCAAACATCTTTTTCTTAGACGACAAGTTAAATATAATCATCCCTATTGTATAAGTTGTTGTCAATGTCGATGTTAATTTTACGTTGTTGTTCCATCAAGTCGACGACTACATCACTTTGACGTTAATTTGGTATTTTCCAAGAATAAATGAATTTTATGTACACAGGCATTTGGGAAAATTTGGTGGAGTAATTCAAACATTAAATTTTAGCAATTATTACGTATTTAATAAAAACTTTAATATATTTACTTTTTTATTAAAATTTCTTTAACTTTCATTTGAGTCGTCACAATACTTTCTGTCAATTCTACTCAACGCCACACAGAGGGGTATTTTGCCAATCTGGCCGGACATTCCTGTTTTTTAGTTTATATTGCTTCTTAAAAATTATAGATCTAGGGGCTGATCTATGAAATTTGGAAGAAATATGTGTTATGGTCATAGGCTAGTATAGCTCGTAAATCAATCGCAAACGATTAGAATTAGGACTGAAAAATGAGTCGAAAAAGACTCTTAGACGATCAGAAATACGACCAAAAAATGAGTCGAAAAAGACTCCAAAACAATCAGAAATACGACTAAAAATTGACTCGAAAAAGACTCGCAAATCATTAAAAATATGAGTCATAAATGAGTCGAAATTGATCAGAAAAACGGGTAATAAAAGACTCCTCAAGAAGAGTCCCGGGTAGGGTACCATTTCCTCCCGAGAAAACAATCATTTATGATCAGAAAATGAGCTCGTAAATCAATCGCAAACGATTAGAATTAGGACTGAAAAATGAGTCGAAAAAGACTCTTAGACGATCAGAAATACGACCAAAAAATGAGTCGAAAAAGACTCCAAAACAATCAGAAATACGACTAAAAATTGACTCGAAAAAGACTCGCAAATCATTAAAAATATGAGTCATAAATGAGTCGAAATTGATCAGAAAAACGGGTAATAAAAGACTCCTCAAGAAGAGTCCCGGGTAGGGTACCATTTCCTCCCGAGAAAACAATCATTTATGATCAGAAAATGAGCTCATATATGCCTATTTTAATCGCGCAGAGGAGTCATAAATGACTCGAATATGATCAATTTTTTCATAAAATGCTTGCATCTTAAGATTTATTATGTATATTAAATTTACTTGGTTTTTGATGATTAAACAATAAAGACACAACAAGCCTTTTTTTAAAGAGCTCTTAAGCTTTGTACAGACGATGGTCAGATCTTACAATGTTGTAAATTTTCTGACAATGGTGCCATTGTCAGATGCATTAATTTTACACATCTTCCAAATGAAAATGAGCTTACAATGTTCACACAGTTGCAAGACATTTTTTTTTTGCAATTTTTATGACAACATTGTAAGATTTGACCACCGTCTGTACGAAGCTTTACAAGTAAAACTTTTAAAGTTTTGCTGTGCCTTATGGCATCAAAGTGCAAAATTTAGCAAAATCAAGGCGAATTCAACTACAGGTCGTCAGGTTATTATTGTTTTAGCCTACACGCCATTTTTGAAAAAAATTAGTTATATCAAAATCCATTTTTTGATATCTCGTATAGAATCTGAGAAATTTAGTATCGACTTTGGTCTACATCCACATTTTTTAGGTTTATTGAATATTATATTGCTACATATTACAATTTTTTGCATATGGAGCAAATTTTGCATACAAACTATTACTATTGCTTTGCGCCATTCGAATAATGAACAACGTAGGTCAAAATAAAACGTTACAATAGTTAAAATTTATTAGACACAAGGTGAAACTTGAGGTGAATATGAAGCCCACAACAAAACTAATTGTTGAATATTGATTTGCGCTATCTAACATATATTTTCTTTCCATATTATGTTGGATCTGTAGTTCGGGGCTTATAGGAATAAGTTAAGCAATTATCACTATTCTAAAATATACCAGCCTTTCCTTGTAAATCTCTATTAACTATCAAATTCATTGTTTTTGCCATTAACTTACTTTGCTCCACGTCAAAGAAAACGTCATAATACGAAATAAAATTTGATATGGAGCACAAAACGACAAAATGTTATTTTAGAAAAACCATTAAAACTTTGGATTTATTGCATGTAAATTCATGAAAATGTAAAGTTTTGTTAAAAACATACGTAGCAATCAATTAGGAGCGTTTAAAAAAAATCTATCGGGTGGTTTTTGAGAAAATTTACTGGAAACCTATTTTATCGGTTTTCTCAAAACCGACTTGATGGCTTATAGGCTAAAACAATAATCACCTGATGAGGTGGTGTCGGAGCTACAACAATCCAAAAACAACACAGAGTTTTTTGCATTGAATTGTAAGTGCTTAGTGCCGGTTCACACACGTCAAGTTTGACTTATCAAGTCTTGAGCTTTTAGGAGAGAAGGGAAAATAGAATGCCACTTATTTTCCCCTTTCGGCTTAAAACTCAAGACTTGACCATTATATATATATCGACGCTTTTTACCCGGTGGAAATATAATCATATTAAACGGGATGGGATCGGAAGGGTCTTTGACTCTAGAAAAGTGTTTCAGTTAAACCTATAAAGCATTAGAAGCAGATAATGGCCATCTACACTTCAAAGTATATACCTTATATGGTAAAGTTGCCTGTTAAAATTTAAGCTTCTAAAAAAAATTTACAAGTAGATGAAAAAAGTATTGGTTTTAGATGCACAAATACCACACACAATTTTAAGGGTAAAAAAAGTAACCAAAATGGAAAAAAGTACACATATACACATTAGGATGATAGCCAAATTTTTGGCATAGTACCACGGAATGGCCAATAATGTTTTAGTAATAAAAAAAAACACTTCACGCAGGCACAGAATACACAGAACTGTAAAAAGTGACGTTTGAAAAAGGCCCAAATCAGTTGCGGGGGTAGCTTTCGAAGAAAGACACAGAAAGGTTTTTTTGGTAGTGAAGTGGCAAGGTGTAAAAATAGGCCGCAACAATCAACACAAATGGCGTGATCAAAACAAAAATAACAAAACACAAACCACGTTAAACAAATGCCAAGGTATATTTATAGCAGGTAGTCTCGGAAAGCCAGCTGGTTATTTTTTATTTGCTTGTTTTGCGATACAAACTGCCAAATGTTGTATAGTAAACAAGTAAACAAGTTTTTTGTCTCTTTTCAACCCCTTTGCTGTTTGACAGTTCGTAACGCAAAACAACAATAAAAAGCCCTGTTGTTTGTTTTATTGTACAATTGTTGTAATCTCGCGGCTACCTGCTATAAATATACCTTGACAAATGCATTAGTTCAACAAACTTTGTTTTTCGTGAAAAAAAATGTATTTAGTAATATTGTTTTGTTTTATAATGTATTCTGTGCTTTTGTGCCAAAACCATTATTCCGGCAAGAAAGAAATTTATTTGTCTCCCAGTAAAAACTTTTTCAAAATGAACTTCGATAACTAATTTTTTCTGGATGTATTTAGATAAAAAAAATGTCTTACTTTTGAACTCGTTCATTTTGGCACAACCCTTGTAAAATTCATTAGTTTTTTCAGTAGAATTGTATGTAGTGCTTTTATGTGTTTCTGATTACTTAACATATTATTTTGTAGGCGAAGTTTTTACTGGATCTTTAACCCGTTCATTTATTAACCGATTTTTTAATTTTAACTACCAGGTATTCTACTAAGTCTATTTCAGGTAAAAAAGAAAAAGATTATAGGAATAGGTAAATTAAAGATTTATATCTCAGCCATTTGTAAACCGATATAGTTAAATTTCAATAATATACTATTTCGGACTACATACGATATAAATATAAAACAACGTTGTCACTATCAATTCCATAAACAACCAGAATATTTATAATACTGTTATCAAAGCTGATTTAATTTAAACATTTTCCATTTTGATCTCGGTTTTTGTAAATATGTATATTAGGGGTATAACCAATTTTTTGGCGTAGTACCATGAGGTCAACCATGTCCTAGTAACCACGAAAATCATAATCTTTTGTAATTTTTCTCAAAAAGTTCACGCACCAATTGATTTTTCTAAACCAATGCAATATTGAATATTCATAATTTTATACGGTGTTTTTATTCTTTTTTAATTTTTTTTTTTTGTTAAAAAAGGTTAAAGATACGTTTTAGTTTGCGGAAAAATCTCTTACCATCTCCAAATATTAATGAAATTTCATACTTGAGCTATTTTTTGTTTTATATAAACATATTTTTAATTTTTCTTAACCAAAAAGAAAATTAAAAATTTTCAAAACTTCATCGCGGTTGGTGCGTGAACTTTTTTGACCTTAACGAAAAAATAAATTTACGTTCCCTTATAGTTGCTTATGCTCTATCGGACTGTGCTATGCCAATTTTGATATTTTAAAAAATTGTTAAAAAGTTATTTCCCTAATGTATATATCTATTTTAAACAAGTTAGAGTGCTATACTCGGCTGTGCCGAATCTTTGATACCCTCCACCGACAGTTCGAATGTTTAAGGAGTAATATCTGTATGATGTTTTTATTATCTTACACTGTGACGATTTGTTATTAATTATGGTTTTAGGCGACTAAACTGTTTTCCGGTAGAAGGGTTTATATGGGGCCTAGGGTAAATTATGGACCGATCATCACGAAATTTCACAGCGTCATTTCTAGTCCTTTAAAACTGTGACGTACCAATTTCTGTTTTGCTGCCCTATCATGGATGCAAAGGTTACTAGAGAGAAAATAAATTTGTATCAACCGTCAAGTTTTCTCACTGGAATAACGTTGCTCCCTGAAATTTGTATTATCCGCCAAAGAAATTATGCTAAGCCACATTTTTAAAAATGTAATTGTCGTTAGCAACAAAAGATCCACACAAAAATTTTGTTAGATGTCGCTTAGTTTAACTGAAATTGTCGCTTAGCACACTCGTCCAACTAGAACTTGATCCACTTTTGTCGCTTATAACACTCCAGATTATGATTGTCTTTGAGTTTAAATAATTTTTCTATGAAGTACGCTACTGCTTTTTTCCCCATTTATTTTGTGTTTTTTTTTTTGTCTCGTCGGTTGTAAGCGTATTGGCAGAGACAGACGGAGAAGATGATTTGTCTGACAATCAAAATGATTATTAATACATAATCTTAAAATTTCCGTTTTGATCTCTAAGTGTAATTTTTGAATTTTTGTTTTGAAATAAATGTTTTGTTACTTTTTATATACATACATAGATTTTTATTTATTTTATTGCTTAACAGAAAAAATGAAAAATGAATTAAACCACACAATTTATTTCAAACCTTTATTTTTTGTGTCCATGTCAATGTTTTAAGCGCCATTTACCATTGTATCAAGCGCCAATGTCTTGACCACGAAAATGAACTAAGCGACAAAAACTTTTTATCTGATTAAAATTTTGGTTTTGCAATGATGTCAAGTTTTGTATTCTGAAATTGCTTTCCAAATATGTTCCTTTTAATAAAATACACAAATAAATAACAAAATGAGACGTTTTTTTCGTTTCCTACACAATTTTAGAAGTGTCGCTTAATACATTCTTATGGGAAGGTATCGATATTATTAATTTTAAAATTAACTTTTTGTTTGTTTAAAAGTCAACAATTTTTAAACATATAAAATATCCGCAATGTTATAAATTCAACTACAGTTTTCGGCTTCTTTTATAATGGATCAGGGATTATTTGATTATTTTAATCAAGCATTCTGTTCTTGATTTAAGAAAATACGTACTTACCGTACTATTGACACCGCTTTGCCTTGGTTTAAGTACGGATAAGTTGATTTTACAGTATTTTTTTATTGTTCATCGCATATGTTCATATGTACGTTAAGCGTATTAAATAAAAATAGTTTGAGTTGAATGAACATTTATTATTTTTATTTAATTCTAAAAAATGTATTTTAAGACAAAAATTTCCATCCAAATTTTTCTGTAAACACATACTGCTCCCATGTGCTGTTTACAAACGATGGACTGAGTGCTTTTCAAATTATTTAAAGTTTTGATTAAAAATCTGAGCGTACGGTAATTTTTTCTCAAAAACAGTAATTTTTTTGTCAAATGAGAGAACGAATGAGCGAACAAAACGAATCGAAGAGTACACTCGCTTCCCAGGGGCGAATTCAGTGATGTTAACTTTTATTTTTGCATTACCTTACGGCCCTCTAAAAATTACCGTTTTTGAGACGAAATTACCGTACGCAAAGGTTTTTAATCAAAGCATTAATGTGCTGTTTCCAAATGACAGGCGATTGATTGTGTAGAAAAATGTATATGAAAAGCACTCAGTCCACCGCCTGTCATTTGGAAACAGCAGATAAGAAGAATTTATATGGAAATTAATTCTGCAAATTAATTCTGAATAAAAAAGGTATTTACATATATGTATGTATATTCATTCAACTCAAAATATTTTTATTTAATACTCTTAACGTACATATGTATGTATGTGAAGAACATTAAACAAACATTTTTTTTTAATGTAATTTAATTTTTCATATTTTGCACTTATCGGTGCTACGAAAACATTTGCAGAAATATAATGTTCTTAACTTTTTGTTATATGATTATCTATTATCCCAGCTAGCATTTTGTATCATATTCTAATCATTTAGGAATCAGCTTCAAGGACAAAATACCCGTATATGAGCTCATTTTTCAACCATAAATGATACTCTCGTTGTAAGAAAATGGAACCCTACCGATGAATCACCTGAAAGAATCATTTGTGATACAATTTTCTGATTCCTTTTTGATCATTTTTATGTTAGTTTTTCTAATCATTATTGAATCGTTTTTGTCTCATTTTTTAATCGTTAATTATATAGTTTTTGATTAAATGTACATATCATATCATTTTTTAATTGTCATGTTTTTTTTTTAATTTTTCTCCGAAAAATCAGCTCCATTATAGCTTTTGAACCAAACAAAAGTAATTTGTTTTTCGCAAAGAAGATAAGAAACAATTTGCACAAACATTTAAGTTTATAAATTGTCCATAATTTTTGGGCTTCTTTTTTAGCCAAGCTTTGTTTTTTGTTTGGCTGGCACGACAGTTTCTATATTTATAATTTAAAAATCATTTTTTAAACATATACATAAATGAATCATATATGAATTCTTTTTTAATCACTCAGGTGATAAATCAGTTTTAAATCATCAAAACTGATCTGAAAAGAATCATTTGGGTGATTTTTACAAAAAATAATCAGCCAAATACTAGCTGGGATAAAACCTACATATGTAAGTGTATGTATTTCAAAAATCCAAATTTCTTTAAATTACCGTATTTTAAATAAAATTACCTTGCTACCTTTTGCGGCCCAAAATTACCGTAAAAAAGGGTAATTACCGTACGGTTAACATCACTGGGCGAATTTGTCGATTACAGACAGGGCTGTCAGATATGGCGATTTCTCGCCAAACGTGGCGATTTTGAAACGTGTTTGGCGATTGGATTTCCCATTTGGCGACTGGCGATTTTTGTGGCGATTTTTGATATAACTGGCGATTAACTTGGCTATTTTTACCATATTTATTATTTCGGAGATTTTGTTTAACAGCTTGTTATTTTTTGTTATCATTACTAATATAAAAAAAAAACTTACAACTTTTTTACACATGAGTTTTGTCTTGTTATCTGTTTAAGTGAATTTTATATTCAGTTACTATTTAATTCTAATAGTATGTATGCAGGTCAAAACTCCAGTAATGAAATCAGTGAGACGATTTTATAGACTTGTGTACTTAATTTAAGCTTTTTTAACTGAATACTTATAAATACGATCTCCATTTTATGTTATTTAAAAAAAAATTACAGAAACAAAACAAAATTTACTTTCGGCGAATTGTTTGTATTTTTTTCTCAGTTTTTGGCGATATTTGACTCACATATTATACTAGCGTATTTTGTATGCAAAATTTAATTTAAAAAAAAATTACAAAAACTGAACCAAATTGACGTTTGGCGATTTCTGACATCCGGTTTGGCGATAGAGCCCAAAAAAATCCGACAACCCTGATTACAGAAGCGATGATGTGATAGACACGAGTAAAACAATAATGCACACCATCTGAATTACAACCTAGTACACTTTTTCGAATGCATTGCCGCGTTTGTGGAGTGAACGCCTACCACTTGCACACAAAGTAAGCAGGATAGTGAAGTGTTCATTCAATAAATATAAACTCAGTACTGCTTCACACACATTGTAAGCAGGCAGTAGACAGTTTATACACAATCTCGTTTACTTCGTGGGCAAGTGGTAGGCGTCTGGCACACAACTTCGCACACATTGTAAACAGGCAATAGACGGTCTATACACAATCTCGATTACTTCGTGGGCAAGTATAAGTAAAAGATGAACGAAATTCATTTTTGTAAATTCCATATATGTACTTAAGTCATACACTTTGTAAGCTAGAATTCATTGAATACGAAGTGATACACACTTCATTGAAGAGATGTGATGTGGTATGCAAAGTTCGCCGCTGGGTTGTGTACCCCTTTTAATTCCTACACAGAAAAAATTATTTTTCCAATTCAAATAAAAAATACGTGGAATCAAACAATTTTTTGTCTGAAATCGGTCCTATAAACAAATTCGCATATTCAAACAATTTATTTGCATTTTGTTTATTGAAAAATACACCGATTTTTTCAAACAAATAATTTAACTGAATCAAACAAAAAGTTTACTAAAATTCATGTAAATTTTAAACAAATAATTTTACTGAATCAAACAAAAAAGTTTTTGCACAATCAATGACGCGCACACAAGCAAGCACTGTAGGTAGGAGAAGATTATGGCAGAGAGCAGAGCGGCCGGCTGGCTTTTGAATTTTTGAACGAAATCTTATTTATACACACAATGTTTTTCTTCATTACTTACTGTTGCTGCATCCTTTCCTTTGCTAATGAAGAAGAAATGTAACCAAAAACGGCGGCAGACCGACTCGATATGTTTATCGTCATTATTATATTTTTGTATTTGATGTATTTAAGTAAACAGTTTGAAAAAATTGAATACGGGATTTGGTTTTTTTTACCAACTTTGAAACCAACCAAAAATTTATTTTGTTTCTTATAATGATGTTATTGTTTCTGTTGTTTAAAATGAGTGAAACGTTTTTTTACCTGGTATTTTTTTACTAAAAACCTCGTCATGTTATTTTATCATCTTTCTTATTGTTGCACTTTTTCAAAGCGTCCAAAAATAGACTGTATGTGTTTTTTGTTGTAGTTCTTATATTTCACATAAAGAAGTGTTGCTTATGATCAAATAAAAAAATGCAAAATGACGAGAACATTAAAAAGCGTTAAATATTTCATACAAAATTATGAAAACTTGAAACCAATAACGCGTATATTATATTTTTGAATAGTTGTTCACATTTTTGTGGGTTAAATAAAAACCAAACAAAAATATTAATTGAATCAGCAAAAAAAATTTGTAGAAATTAAAAAAATTTTCAAACAAGCGTTTGTTTGAAAATAATTCGGCAATAATTTTTTCTGTGTATAAGGTAAGAATCGCAACGACAAAAATCGTAAAATGTAAATGGGGACTAACTAGTTTTTTATCAGGCTACAGTTCGTTGTTTTTTTCACTTTATTGAACCTATGAGACGTATGCATGTACGAACATTATTTTAGATGACAGTTTTTAAAAATTGTGATGCTGATAAGCACCTTTCTGAAGGAGCCAAAATAATGCTATGTTCATACGACGATATAAACCACTGGTTTCGCTCTCTGAAACTAGATTGCCAAACATCCCAGCGCGAAAATGAGGAATTGATTACATAAATAATTAAAAAAATAATGCATTCTTTTCGAAAGAATAATAATGCATTCATTGGAATCGAGAAGGTAATTTCATCAGACACAAAATTTAAGCACTGATTACCACGTATATTCCCACATTTGCAGAACAAGGAATGTATTGTTTCTGTTAGTAACAATTACAGTGCACTCGGGAAAACGTCAACGCTCGTTTACGTCAACATCCCAAAACGTCAACCCCTTTATTTTTACATTGCCTACTCTGAAACGTCAACCCAACCACAAAGCTCTAAAACGTCAACTCTGAATTAAAGAACATTTTGAATTTAGCAGCAGTTAAAATACACACATTTGTACACACACACATTTATTTTATGAAATAATTTCAGAAATTGGGGATTCCCCTTATAAGTAGAGTAGATAAGAAGTTACAACTGTATGTATTGTCTTTTTATTTATGTTCAGTTGCTTTTTTATTCTCATAAGTATCACATTATCAAACTTATTAGAAAAGGGTACAAGTGCGCAGAGGTGGATTTACGCCTAGGCCTGTGAGGCCCGTCGAAATATTAAACAGGGCTTTAGAATGGGCTCAATGCGAGAATGTTGGGCCAAATTACTTAAATGTATTAAGACGTTTAAGAGAGAAGACTCTCTTTCACGTGTTGGAAAGAAAAAATAACAGATTTTTTTAAATGAATATGTGTGCATGTAAAATTAAAAATAAGATCTCATTTAAAATGTATGTATTCTTTTGTTTCTACATAGTTGTCTTCTATGGTTCTAGTCAGGTTGAATTACTTTTTTGTTACCTTTTTGAATTTGTTTATGTTTGGTTTTAGTTTATAATCAATAAAAATGTTTAAAAGCACATTAGCGATATGTTTTTTATCTAAAAATTATACATTCGTAAACGTCAACAATTTGTTAAACGTCAACAACCGCGGTTTTAATTAGTTGACGTTTTCCCGAGTATTTAATTCATTCGCAGGATACATTAAAATAATTTATTACAATCCTAGGACATGGTCTGTGTTAAGAATAATGAATTCTGGAATCAAATATCATACAAGATGTGTATTACTTTCTCGATTCCTATTAATTCCATTTTCCCGCTGGGATGCTGTTCATACGATTTGTTCTTGTTTCATTTTGTTCATGTTGTTAGTGTGATTCTTTTTAAAATAGATAAAAAAGTAAATAAAACTTAAAAATATATTATTTAATAGTTTTATTAATATAATCATGTTATTAGGTCTGTCTGCGTACTTTTCCAGTAGCAAATACTCAGTAAATTTTTTTGGGAGAGTAAGACCAATATTACTCTATCGGCTGAAAAAATCCCAAAAAGTACGCAGACAGTATCCAGTGAAATTTTGCAAGAAAACAGCTGATCGGTGTGTAAACAATTGAAATAACAAAGCAAAAGAATTTGATCATATGTGTACGCAAAATTGAATTCTCGGGGTAAATTAAAAAATTATTAAATAAAGTGAAGCTTAAAAAGTGTTGTAAATTAAAAAACTTGTTTATTATACTGTTATTAGTTTGCTAAATTCAATTTCTTCTTAGTTTTTATTTTTATTTGTCGGGTTTTTTATAAAACTTCTTTTGCTTACATTGCCCAACATAGTGCCGGCTTACAATGGAAAAAAAATAATGAAATGCCCAATACAGTGCCCTCCAACAGCTTGACAACGGAGAAAAAAAATTTGGATGTGAAGCGCTCGCCAGGAACACAATTCCAAATACTCGCCTCTTCAATTGCAAAGTTTGTCCCACAAAGTTCTGCTGGTTCTATCGGTTCTGCCATCTCCACTCCACTTACGCCACGGTCGCACTGTATATTTGGATGTTTCTAGCATGAAGTAAAATGTTTCGTTTATTATAATTTATTATAAACGTTAAAAATCAACACAATTCTAACTACTTACCTCTGCCATTGTTAAATTTAAATTTTTATTTTCATTTCACAAAAACTATTTCATTCAAACAGCTGTTCAAACTATTTGCAAAATCTTGCAAGCGGAAATTTCTCCAGTAACATTTTGCAAGTTCTCTAACTTCCAACTGTCAAAAAATTCTCTTTTTGGCTCTCTCGCTGCAAGAGATTTGGAGTACGCAGACAACATTTTGCAAGATTTTGCTACATTTGGCAACATTTTGCGCAAAATATGTGTACGCAGACAGACCTATAATTATCACTTTCTTTTATTAAACATCAATTTTTATTTTGTTTTTTTCTTTGTTTTGATTTTTTTTGAGAGCTAGTTCAGATAAACTAACGATAACTGTTATCAAAATTGGAGATGATAGTACATTTTTCCTGTTTCGCAGCCTGTTTTAAAATGAAACGACCTGTTTCGCTCTCAAAATTTTGTATGGGGAAACAAGTCGTTTCAATCATGTTTGCGGCGCGCAAAAGGAATAAGAGAGCGAAAAACGAATATTGCTGTCCGTGTGAACATGGTATAAACAACTATTGGGAGTTTAAAGGTTTGCCAGATTTTTGGGCAAGCTATGAATTTTTTCATTTGAAAACTGTCTTTTTTTTAGCAGGTGTTATTTGATCGAATCTGGCTAAAAACCTGTTAAAAAACATCTTCAATTGTCTTCTCCCGGCTGCAATTTCAAGCAACATTTTCATTTGAGCCGTCTGAAGAATTGAAGGCATAGAATGTTATAATACAATTTAATACCTTTAAAAATATCAAAACTTATTATTAATTTCAATTAAAACAATTAAGAAAGTATAGTCGGTTAAGCCCGACCATATGATACCCTACACCACAGTATTTAAAACACATCATGCTTATGTGTTCATATTAATATGGATTTATCTATGTTTATAAACTTCATTAAAATCGGTTTGAAAGTTTGTGAGAGGTAGAAATTGCCCCTAGCTCCCCTTGTGGTCCTATTTTTGAAAAACTACATCGCTTATGTGTCCATATACATACATATATTTCTATCTATGATTTAAACTTCATTAAAATCGGTTTGATAGTTTCTGAGAGGCAGAAATTTCCCCCTAAATTCCCTCGTGGTCCTACGATTCGGCCCATTTTCAATAGGCTTGGTCCTTGTGCCAATAAAAACCTTTGTCCCAAATTTGATCAAATTATCTCCAAAATTGCGACCTGTACTTTGCGCATAAAGGTTACATGGACACTGTCCTTTGGACAGCCAGTCTGCCAGCTAGCCGAACGGACATCGGTAGTTCGACTCAGAAAGTGATTCTTAGTCAATCGGTATACTTTAAGGTGGGTCTAGGACATAGTTAACCAAAACTCTCAATAAATGAAACGCGTCTGTATTGGATAAGATAATATTGCCCAGCAAACACAAAACTAAGCATTGCAAATTTTACTTTTAAAAGCAAAATGGAAATGAAGTTAAAAAAAAGTTAATAAAATTAATTACAAAATATGCCTCAGTTTTTACAGAATCAGGCCATTTTTGTCACAAATCTTTGATTGGTCGAGTTTAATTTACAGTTAAAACTTAAAAAATAAGTGTATTTAGGCATTATAAATTAAGTTTTCCAAATTTAAGATTTTGTAACAATTTCTTATTAACAAAATATGTTTTAAATTTGAAGAACTTAACAAAAATGTCTGTCTTCCATCATACTATTTTGTTTGCTGGTTTATTTTGAAATTAAATCGCAGCTAAAAAAAAAAACATCAAAGCTGAAAAAAGCAGTAAGCATCCGCACATGTGCGCTCGTTAACACTCAATTAACAACTGAAATCAAACTGAAATAGAAGAGAACAAGCGTCGGTGTGAGTTTTTTTTATTGTTTTTGTAGCACAATTGTGCACAGAAAATGAAGATTTGGTTTACACTGGTCTAGGACCAATATTTTAAGGCGTTACACACATCAGCACAAATGCATAATACCCTCTCCACTATTGTGGTGTGGGTATAAATACTAAATTAAAAAATTTACATCTTTTATTTGACAACTTAGTCCCCTTTTAGACAGGCAAAGTTTACTTTGCAAAGTCTTGAGTTTATGGAAGGGAGGGGAAAAGAGAATAGCGGGGGAGTACGAATATTGCCAAGGCGAATTCATGTAAACGGTGGTGTCGATACTACAACAATTAACAACACCAAAAACACAACAATGTATTTTGTTGCTGCTTTCGTTGGCCGATAAGTCAAAAACACAAGTAACTTTTGACATTCCTCTCTCTAATTTAAAAAAAAAGTAGCACAGCTGTGCTTTCAACGCCACCTGAAAAATGAATTCGCCTTGAACATTGCTGTACTCGCAAATTCCTTTTGTTTTTCGTTCGTAGTTTATTTCTGAGCAGGGATGATAAAGTTGGTAGTACAATTGTGTAAATTGTAAAGTACTCCAGTGCAAATTTAGTACAATTTAAAAATTGCAAACGCTTTTCCGCCTTTATGCAAATACTATATCTAATTTAATTCAAACAAATTATTACTACAGTCTAATGAATCTTGTTGCTATAGTTTAAAATAAAAAAAATTAAATATGTATAGAAATATGTTACAAAACTAATTTCGTACACCAACCGAACTTTCATCTTCTTTAAAAATAATAACTTTATGTTCCTTACTATACCCGATTGTTGTAATTTTTTAATTAAATATTTTATATATGGGCATTTCCTGGGGTCACTAACGTACGTTCGTACGCTTTTGATTTACAAATAATATAGAAAACAAAACTTTTCCAATCATTTTTTTTTTTTTGGGATTCGATAGCATTTGGGTAGCTCTAAGTTTAGTGCAAAAGTTGGATTTCATCGAGTTTAAATTTTTTATAATGATACATAGTTATAAACATGTGGTCACGAACGTACGCAAAATAGAAGTCAACTTTGACTGACAGTAGTGAAATGTAAAACCTGCATAATGGAACGGAATATTCAAAAGTGATTAATTTATTAATGTAGGTCTCCATCCAGTATTTACAAAATAAAATATCTCTTGGTTTTGGTTTAATTGGCTTATGTACCGGACGCGAATGTACGGGTCGCGAACGTATGATTTTTCCATATGTTTTTTTATTATTATCACCATGCATTTTCCCATAAATATCTTCAAATTTCCTTATTAAAAATTTTAATACTCCTTTTGCAATTGATTGTAATGGAGAGATTATGAAGAAAGAGTGTAAATATAACACATTTTTTGCATGCAAAATAAGTATATAAAAATGTCATTAGAAGTTGCTTAAACACTTAGAAAATATAAAATGTTCCAGTTTTCAGCGTAATTTCCTCAAGTAACACTCAATTTACATGATGAATTTTATGACCAGTGATGTTAGATGTTTTTTTTCGAAATATCGTCAAAATTTAAAAAAAAAATCGTCAAAATCGTCAGTAGTTTTGAAAAAAACCGTCAAAAAATCGTTTTTTTATAAACACGGATATATCACTCTATTAAAACATAAAAAAATATTAAGTATAAAATCATACAAAACCAAAAAGACGATTTGGTGCGGCTTTGATATTGCTCTCCGGAGATTTTCGTCAAACAATTCCCGTCATCCCCAAATCTTCTGCTGCAGGTGAACTTAATGCCTGCCTGAAATCGTCGTCTTTGTGGAGGCATGTCCAGAAGTTGCAATTGACCTCAAACATTAGAATCGTGTTGCAGAACGACCCATCGGCTGCTAAATTCTCGAGACAACTGCTGGAGCTTGGCAACGGCCAATTCCTATTGATGTTTCGAATGGATTGATATCGTTTTGTGAATTCACATCGTCCAAGGAGGAGCTCATCAGCAAAGTGTTCCCCGACATTGCACAAAACTACAAAAATCTCGATTGGATTGGTGAACGGGCAAAAATAGCAGCGAAGAATAAGGACGTCGATAACTTGAACTTAATTATTCAAAGTTAAATCGCAGGACAACTACATATAGGGTTCCCAACTTTTTTTGTTGCAATTAAATTATTAAAGGTTAAGAAAAAAAGTACACAGTATAAATATAAAGTCCAATTAATTTCTTTTTATTGTTATATTTAAAAATGTTTTTTATTGCTTTTCGCAAGTTTTATCAAACAATTACACTATGCTAGAATTTGGCAACTGGCGCTTAAACCTTTTTCGGGTACGCTGAATCCAATACCGGTTCAAAAACGGTTCAGTTTATTGAAATTACATACTAAAAAAAACGAAAATCCGCAATAAAATTTCCTTTAAACGTTAAATTTTTTTCTAACATGCGCTGTCGTTTTAGAAACATATTTTTTTTTTTTTTTTTTTTTGGCAACAAAAATAATTTTTAATCAACATTTCGAAATTTTTGTTTGTTAAAAATCTACTAAAAATTACAGTTATAAATGATTAAAATCTGTTAACAAGTTTTGATTTTATTCACAAAAGTCAAAAAATTTTAATTAATTTAAAAATTTCATAAATCGCAATATTTGTATGGGAGCCCCCTTAAGAAGTGGTGATAAGGGGCAAGTATGTCTCGAAAAATTGTTAAGGAGGCTCATTGGCTGTTATGGTACGTTTTCTTCTATATATTTCTAGTCTGTATTAAACTTTTTGTATGGGAACCCCTTAAGGAATGGACATTTTTAAATTTTGTTTTAAATATTAGTTAAACGAGTCACTTTTGTGCTCGCGATCTAAAAGCAGGCAGTAATTTGAAGGAGTTTTGCACTCGTGTTTTAAAAGCAGGCAGTTATTGTACTCAAATAAAACAAACAAGTGAAATAGTGCTGTCAGATTATTTTTTTTTTTTCGAAAAATCGTCCTGCCAATATAAAAAACATCAAAAAATGGCCCTGACTAATATTAACTAGTTGTTTTTTAGTTTTTCTAAAAAAAAACTTGTACAATAATGGCTAATAAACCACTGATGGCTTAAACGCTGGTTTAGTTGAACTAAACTTGAATTTATATGTAGTTTAAACTCAGCAACTATAAATCATTCTCCCATGTGTTATATGTGGTAAAAAAATAACATGTGACAGCACTACGATAAATCTTATCAAATTCATATGGTCTGTGTTGGTAGTTTAAACGCCGAATTTTATGCGTTTAAAGATGGTTTATATATTTAGTGATTTATAGATTTTTGTACATCAAATCGCTCTCTTCTGATTCCATTCAAATAAATCATATAAAAAATTTAAATATTTGTGTTGTATTATTACTCTAAAGTTTGTCTGAAGGCTTAAAATTGGGACGAGGCGAAGTTCGTCGAGTCCGCTAGTAGATATAAATATATATTCGCCTCTATATACATATATTAACTAACCCCCCGTTTCCACATGCAAGTGCAAGTTCGAAAAACTCAATACACTGACACTTTTTCACTAACATTCACACAATTTTTGTTCATTCAGCCAATCGGCTGTTTCCTCGATTTTTTGTTGATAAAACGTATACACTACTTGCAAGTAATTACTTGCATGTGGAAACGTTCGGTAAGAAAAAAACTTTACTTGACAGATTAAAGTGTTAAAAATTTGATGAAAGATTAAAGTTTAAACTAAATTTATTGACGGGATTAAATCGTCAACACCTAAGTGACTCTACATTCAAAATCGTCAATCGTCATTTTGGTAAATTCAGCGAAAAAAATCGTCAAAATGACGTAAAATCGTCACATCTGACATTACTGTTTATGACGTCCAATTTTAGACGTCATTTTTTTGTTTGGTAGCAAGCGGTGCAGAGAAGAAAGAGGGTTAGAAAAATAGACATGATTTCTGTTTTCTCTTCTTTCTTCTCTACACCGCTTGCTACCAAAAAAAAAAAAAAATGTCGTCTAAAATTGGACGTCATAAAATTCATCATGTAAATTGAGTGTAAAATAGCTGAGATATGCTATGAAACCATTCTTTTATAAAAACATAGACTTTTTTTTATAATAATAAACAATAAAAGACGATGATAATCAACATTTTATTTTTTCATCCTGGTAGACCATTCTGAGGAAATGCCTATATAAGTTTTTTCCTTTAAGTTTTCTTTTAAATATGACAACATTTGTATTTTTATCGATGGTGGAACATATAAAACCAGTAAGCAAATCATATGTGTTAAAATTATGAAAAATTCCTTGCACCATAGATATCTATACACAGCTAGATACTTTTAGTAGAAATTACGGGCATCACTACACAGTAAAAACTTCGCCTACTTTTTAAAATGAATAGCTACTTTCACTAATTATTTAGTAGCTTTCTTCTATATAACTACTATAATTACTTCTATAACTACTTATTTTTCAGATGTATGTAGGAAAAAAATAATGACTTACATAAAAATGTATTCATTTTGGGACATCCCTTGTAAAATTCATTGGTTCTTTCAGTAGAATTGGAAGTAGTATTTTAACTTTTTCCTGATTACTTAACACATTATTTTGCAGGCGAAGTTTTTACTGGGTAGATAAAACATTTTTTTTAGCCTGTTCCACTTTCAAATCTAAAAAAACAAGCTTAAGATTCTTCGTCTAAATTCCTTATTATTTACTTAATTTTCCTTTTTGTTAATTGCCAAAGGTATATTTCAAATATAAATGTATAGCACAAGTGCATTTTAATGTACACTTTTTGTTATGCAAATAATAAAACTTGTAAAAAATATTTTTTTGGCATTAAGTACAATTAGGGTAAAAGTTGTAAATTTTTTTTCTGTATTAAGTACATTTAAAAAAATGCGATTTATCAACCCTGTATGTGATGTTGGCTGCAACAAAGAATAAACAAAAATTTGTCAAATTAAACTTTGTGTGTTTAAACACCAAACAAAATTTAAAAGAGAATTACAGAAGACTTTGCAAAGTAAACTTTGCCTTTCTAAAAGGGGACTTACAGTGTTGCTTCTGCTTACTTTTGAATTAGCTTCTTACTCTTCTTCGTTCAATGTAATTCAAATGAACAAAATGCGCATTTGAAAAAATGGTGGTGCCATTTCACAACACAGTCTAGAGTCAAGGCATACACATTTTATTACAAAAATTAAAAGTGTATTTAAAACAACTTCCAAATACTTGCGTTTTGCGTTTTTGATTTTCAGAACACCTCCATAACCAACGAACTATGCTGCGGGCATATCAACATATGTACATGCCCTGCTAGACACCCCGAAAGGAATTTTCTACAATAAATAACTAGGTTCACCGCATTTAACTAATTTATAAACCAACATACGGGCATAATTTTTCCCTCGTAATTTTTCCCCTTTTCACATATTTGCGATCATGAACAACTCCCATGAAAAAGTGTAATTCAAAGAAGAATAATAACGTGAAAAAATGTTCACCTGAAAAAATTCCCCTTATCGTGAAAAATTTTTTCCCTCGTAATTTGTTCACATTTTCCTTAGATTTTCTCACTTTATTTTTGCTAGGGAACAGAACATGTATGTAAGTTGCTCCTCCTATAAATCGAATATTAAGGGTTAATAAAGTTAACAAGGCACAAACCGATATATTGCTCAACAAAATGCAAAACAACAGGTCGATTGCCTGCGGATTTGTGAAGCTTTCGATTGACTTGGTGGCAGAAATTGGGAAAATATTTTACTACATTAAATTTAAAAAGTGCAAAAACCTGACGTTGTAAGCAAACTATCCCTCCAATACTAAATATTTTGCTTTATTTTAACTTTTCTTTAAAATATATACTTTTATATTTTTGAACAAAAATTTCATTGATATTTAATTTTTTTAATCTTTCTTTTTTTTTTACATTCACTGGAACTGATAGCGTGAAAAATTTTTCACATGAGATTCACGATTGCTTTTTCCCCTTCGAGGGGAAACATAATTTCATGGGAACAAAAATTCCACTTGTTATTCACGATAGGGGTGATTATTTTTTAGATTATAATAGGCTAAATTATAAAGGATTACTTTTGGGACATCTCGAACAAAAATAAGTACTTTTTCTAGTAGAAAAGTAAGTAGACGGCTCGTCAAATTCTCATTATTTTTCTGCTTTTTTGTAAGCAAAGTTTTTGCTGGGAACATACCAACAACAGACCTATAATTTTCATTGCTTGGTAGTATGTTTTCGTTGTGACAAACTTTAACAAAATCTGGATCCATAGGAATTGAACTGAGCTTTCCCTCTTCTAATTTTGTTTCTTTAATTAGTTTCATAATCTTGTTCTCTTGATGAAGAAGAAAATCGCCATTAGAATTTTGATTAATATAAATTCCCAAATAAGACGATACTTTGCCAAGATCCTTGCATTCAAAATATTTACTCAAACGATTATTAAACTCTAATATACTTTGTTCATTTTTAGCACATACTAATATATCATCAACATAAATAAGTAGATATATTATTTCGTCACCTATTTGTTTTTTATACAAGCAAGTATCTGCTGTTCCAGCTGTAAATCCTAGTTTTAATAGAACTTCATTCAATTTATCATACCAGGATTTTGCTGCCTGCTTTAATCCGTTAATAGATTTTTGTAGTTTACAAACAAGATGTTCTGTACCCGTTTCTATGAAACCTTCTGGTTGCTCCACATATATCTCTTCTCGAATATCACCATTCAAAAACGCTGATTTCACATCTAAATGTTTTACTATATATTTTTTAACTGCACTTACTGACAAAAGAGTTCTTAAGGTAACAAATTTTCCTACTGGGGCAAAAGTTTCATCGAAGTCTTTACCAAAAGATTGAGTATAATCTTTTGCTACTAGCCTTGCTTTGTATATTGGTTTGCTGAGAGTTTCACCTTTTATCTGATACACCCATTTACACCCAACAAGCTTCTTTCCTTTGGGAAGTTTAACCAACTTCCATGTTCCTTTATGTTTCAATGATGAAATTTCTTCATTTGCCGCTGCTACCTTTTTTCTTCTACCTTTCTTTATCTACAGCATGTAAATCCATAATTTCTTTCCATGAACTAGGAACAGTTTCACAATTTGTTACTACACAATTCGCTATTTGGTTGTATTTCTTCCTTGGTTTATTTTGAAGACGCTCGGAACGCCGCAAATTAGTTGAAGGTGCTGGTACTTCTTCGCCATCTTCTGAAGAATTTTCTTCATGACTACTTTCACACAAGTCAACTTCTTCAGTAGCAGATTCATAAGACTAACAATCAATCTCTTCACTTCTAATTTCTTCTTTTGGTATTTTATCTGATATATCTACCAAAATTGTTCTACCTTTTGCTTTATCGATTTTAGCTGGTTCATTAGAATTTTCCAAAAAACTGACATCCTTGCTTATAGTTATTTTATTCGTTTGTTTTATGAGTTTTATATATACCTTACAATTTTCGGAATAACCAACCAAAATTCCTTATTCTGACACATTACTAAGTTTTTGTCTTTTACACTTTGGCACCTGTACAAATGCTTTACTACCATAAATCTTTATATTGCTAACATCTGGTTTCCTGTTGAACCATATCTCGTATGGAGTTTTATCAATAGACTTTGAAGGTAATCGGTTTTGTATGTAATTAGCGGCAGTAACACATTCCGCCCACAAAATATGCGATAGTTTTGAATCATTAAGCATAGCTCTAACCATTTCTACTAATGTCCGATTTTTACGTTCCGCTACTCCATTTTGTTCCGGACAATATGGTACAGTAGTTTGCAATATTATTCCGTGTAATTTTAAGAGTTCCTTCATTTCAGAGTTAACAAATTCTCCTCCATTATCACATCGAAGTATTTTTAACTTCTTGTTAGTAAAATTCTGAACTTCTGCTAAATATTCTTTAAATTTACAAATAACCTCACTTTTCTGTGCCATAACGTATACTTTTGTGTATCGTGAAAAATCGTCAATAAATGTAAGAAAATATCTTTTTCCAGTAGAAGATTTTACCTGGAATGGTCCACACACATCTGAGTGCACAAGGTAAAGAATCTCATTAGATTTCGTACTACTTTCCTTAGGAAACGGTAATCTCGTTAACTTTGTTTTCGCACAAATATCACAAAATACGTCTTCCTGACAATTATGAATTACGATACCATTTGCCAATTTTTCTAATTTATTAACATCTGCTAAATTACGATGACCTAATCTTCTATGCCATAAATGAACTCATTCCAATGAATACTGAGCGCTGTACGTTGTATTTTTATTATCTTTAAAATCTCCTTCAGCGATTACCCTTTCTTCTTTCATTATTTTGCAAATATTTTCTTTAAATAATATTTTGCAACCCTTAGCAGTCATGGCTCTGACTGACATTAAGCTACCATTAAGACCCGGAACATATAATACATTTTGAAGTTTAATTTCATTATAGTTACCATGTATTACTCCTTCACCGATTCCAATAGAATCGAGTGCTCTACCATCAGCGATATGTACTTTGCTATTCCTCTTCTCCACTTTGTTAAAGAAACTAGGATCATTCGTCATGTGTATAGAAGCTCCCGAATCAATTACCCAGCCTTTCTTAATATCACATACATTCAAACAAATTTGTGTTGATGCAACATTACTTACATCTTTCTGCTTTTTTAGTTTATAACAATCTTTTTTCATGTGGCCAAATTTGTTGCAATGATAACATTTTATTTGCTTTTTGTTCTTGAATTTACCATGATGACTTCTTAAAGCTTCATTTTCAGCAGCATTCAAATGATTTCCAGACTCACCTCTTCTTTCTGCTTCATCTAGTAATTTTTCTTGAACATATTCTAATTTAATAGAATCCTCAGGCTGACCTTCAATTGATGTAACTAGTGCTCCAAAGGATTTCGGTAAATTATTAAGCATAATAGCAACCATTGAATTTTCTTTAATGTCCTCGCCTCTATCAAGCAGTTGAGCTCTTAAAAGATTTAAACTGTTTATGTGTTCTTGCATACTTTCACCTTCAATCATTCTTTTTTCATCCACCACTATTATGGATAACAATCTTGAAGCGATGTGGTGGCTTACGTCTTGGCTGTGGTTCGTGTCTTGGTCCGGGCATTTTGCCAGCATCTGGTGATTCCCGAGATGAAGGCAGTGAACTTAAAGGCCTTGGCAACGAAAGGTTATCCATCCCCTACACCGAGGTGTTATGCGACCCGTGCCTATCGGTTGGTTTGCAGTCGGGGGTTACCGGCTGTATTATCACGGAGCTTTGCTGATACCTGGGCACCTCAGCAAAAAGACTACGCCCTTACCGCGTTATTGGGGGCTATGACGTGGCGGACCTCCAGATCCCCTACACTCGTGGGACCAAAAACGAAATGACAACTCTTTTCAAAACAAACCAAAAACAAAACAAACAACAAACTAACAAAGGCACGGAACAGGACATGAAAAGGACTAATGATAAGGACAATGAGACGAAGACGATCCCGTCGGTGGCTGTATCAGCCTCGACCCCCAACAGCGGCGATGTACCTCTGTCTTTCGCGCCAAGTACATCAAAAGTCGCAATAGCCCTTTTCGCCAAAGCGGATAAATCCCATGCTTCGGGTGCTGCAAAGCTGGAAATGACAAAGTCGTCCAACAAAGCAGCCTCCCATATGCCTATTGTGCAAAGGGGGACGGAGATGATTACATCCTGTCCCACTTCTGTACCTCCCCCCGCCAACTCCGGCATCACTAAGAAGACACCTCGGCATAAAAACCCTTCCAAGAGGGCATCTAACTCAAGGCGTGCTGCCTTGCGTGTTATCGAGCTATTCGGCTCCAAAGATGCCAATGAGCTTTCTGCTGAACAGGAAGCTTCATTGGCATGGGGTAAGGCCCTTACTGCTGGGCTTCAAAGCGTTTCACCTCCTGCCCCGGCGAAGGCACCGCCTAAACGGCAACGTTCGGAGGAAGAAGCGACAGCCGCTAGACAGCAACCAGGGACAAAACGTCCCAAACATGCACCAAAGTCGACTAATAGGTCCTACAGCGAGGTGGCGAAAGACCATCTTGTTAGGGCTATTATAGACAGAGGTGCTGCTGACGGATCCATCTCCCACTCTAGGTGGGACTTGGTGAAGCAGCAAATGATGGGTGTCTTTTGGAAGATCCTTAGTGAGAATCCAGGAGCACCCCCGCAATGCGACGATGCTGGCTGGTACCAGGGTCACGTGAAGCTGATGGCTTGTGTGGACGAGCGCTCGGCACTTCTGCTGAAGCTTGCCATTGGAGCGATTGGCGAAATATGGGAAGGTGCTAGGCTCGGCGTGGTTTTGGTGAGTGAGATACCACGGAGACCTAGATCAATTGTCACCATCCTAGCGGAACCATCTGCACCGGAGGAAATCTTGAAGATCATTCAGTGCTGCAACCCCCAACTTCCCACTCATAACTGGAAAGTTGTCAAGGTTTCAGCAGCTGAAGGATCCTCAAGGACGGCGATCGTAGTCCTGAATCAGGACTCCTTGAAGCCACTGAGGGAGAAACAGGGCAAAATTTACTATGGTTTTAGTACCATCTTGCTCCGTGTCTACCGAGGTGATGACAAGGGCGATCCCGCTCCGAAGGTTGTGGAGCCTACGCAGTCTGTGGACTGCACGAACGACGCTTCCGTTCATTCATGTGACAAGGAAGACACCCCGTCCGTCTCTGACGTGCTGGGTGACCTCTTTGAACGCATGGGTGAATTGGCTGATGAGGACGCCCTCTTGGAATCAGACCAGGAGGACGCCAATGTCACGGTCGTCAACACTGGACATGGTGAAGGTGACACAGATAAACCTTCACCACTCTAAAGCAGCATCTGCTGCACTGCTCCTCCGAGTGGTAGAGAGAGAGGAGGAGCTAATAATGATCCAAGAGCCCTGGATCCACAGGGATCGGGTTTGCGGATTAAACCTCAAGGGCTATAAGCTATTATATGCCAAAGGAACAGGTAAAATTAGATCTTGTATTTTGGCTAAAAACACGCTGGATATCTTCATTCTTTCTGATTTCAGTGATGAAGACACAACATCAGCGGCCCTAGAGATAAGCGGCATGTCGATCTGGATCGTCTCGGGCTATATGGGGCATGACCAAGATAAAGAGCCACCTAGTAGGCTTGTTCGTGGCTTAGTAACCAAAGCCGGCTCCATGGGTAGACCGGTGGTTATCTGTGCGGACGCTAAAGCGCACCACATCACGTGGGGCAGCTCCAACACCAACACTAGAGGTGAGTCGCTATTTTCTTTTGTCTGTAACAGTAATTTAGAAATAGCAAACATAGGCGCGGAACCTACGTTCATTGTAGCTAATAGACAGGAGGTTCTCGATGTGACATTGGTCAGCTCGGAACACTCCGACTTAATAAGTAATTGGGCGGTCTCAAGTGACTGCTGCTTTTCGGACCACAGGTATGTTGAGTTTCAATTAGGTCTACCCCCCTTGGGGGTTTGTACTTTTGTGAATAGGAGGGGAACGAAGTGGGACTATCAGGCTAGTCTACTCGCTGACTCTCTGGGCTCAGTCCCTGTCATTAACGGCATTACGGAGACTGAAATGGCAGTGGAATTCCTATCGGGGGCACTGCGTCAGGCAACGGCACTGGCCTGTAGGCCACTGGTCAGAAAGAAGGGGGCAAGCCACCATGGTGGAGCCCCGAGATTGCACAGTCTCGCAGAGACTGTCGTAGGTTATTCAATATGGCTAAACGTCTGGGAAACTGGGCGGATTATAAGTCGGCATTGAATAGGTTTAAGAACTTGGTTAGATCGGCGAAACGAAATGCCTGGAGGAACTTCTGCAGCGGCGTGGAAGGCTCCTCTGAGACAAACCGATTACGCAAAATAATGGCTTCTTGCCCGGCTGTCCCTAGCTACATTCAGAAAGCTGATGGTAGCTGGACTACGAATAGTCAGGAGACGCTGGAGGTGTTAATTGACACAAACTTTCCTGGCAATTCCCTTCCAACACCACGGAGGATCAACTGCTTATCGGAGCCTGGACCCGTGTCCATTTCTCTGTGCTATGATGGGCTTAATTGGGCGATAAGGAGCTTTGACTCCTTTAAGGCCCCTGGTCCGGACGGTATTATACCGGCCGACCTTCAGAAGAATGCGTGGCTTCTAATTCCTTGGCTGTCCGCTATTTATATGGAATGTATTCGATTCTCGTACGTTCCCATCCGATGGACTAGGTGTAGGGTTGTTTTCATTCCAAAGGGAGGTAAAGCATCCCATACCAGACCTAAGGACTACAGGCCAATCAGCCTGTCGTCATTTCTTCTCAAGACCCTTGAAAGGGTCATTGATATTCATCTGAGGATGTCTATTCCTAGACATTTGCTCTCTTCATCGCAGCATGCCTACACCAAGGGCAAGTTTGTAAAGACGGCGCTCCACTCACTGGTCGGCTACATTGAGAAATCCCTTGAATTTCAGGAATACTCACTTGTGGCCTTTCTGGACATTGAGGGAGCTTTCAACAATGTCAAACCCAACTCCATCTTGCAGTCAATGAGGGAGGTCGGTGTTGACGATGCAATTTGTAGATTTATTGGTAATCTACTCGACAATAGGATCATTCAATCCACGATGGGTGCTACTAATGTTTGCAGAATTGTGCACAGAGGCACCCCGCAAGGTGGGGTTCTGTCCCCTCTATTATGGAACCTGACGGTGAACACTTTGCTGGGCCGCTTCGACAGATTAGGGATAAAAACCGTCGCGTATGCGGATGACGTGGCGGTGGCGGTTGCAGGTAAACACCTGGACACACTGTCCCATTGTATGGAATCTGCATTACAGATTCTAAGCTCTTGGAGCATCTCCTGTGGACTTGGTGTCAATCCACAGAAGACTGAGTTAGTACTCTTCACCAGGAAGTACAAGGTTGGCAACTTCAGGCTTCCTAGGCTAAACAGCACGGAGCTGAGGCTCTCGAACTGTGCCAAATATTTGGGCGTAATTCTCGATAGCAAGCTATCATGGGAACTCAACGTTCGGACGAGGGTTGATAGGGCCATTGTGGCCTTATACACCTGTAAGAGATCCTTGGGCAGGAGCTGGGGCTTATACTCCAACAAATAAATTTCAGTTTTTTTATCAAGAATAAAAATTGCGAATTAACCACGACAAACAAAATCTTATTTATTAAAAATTTTGTGTTCCCAAAAATTACTTTGATAACGAAAGATATATCGTATAACTCTATTAAAACAAGATCAAACGAATACACTTATTTCCCATTTGCCATTCCTAGTTCTGAGTGTGATAAAAAAATTTTTTCTTATAAAGTACCCTCTAAATGAAACATATGTTAAAATTTTTTTTAAGTAACTACAATTTTTGCAAAATTTCTACCTTTCTGAAGGGTACAAATGTCCCGTGCGATAACATGGAAATGCTCATATGGCCCAGATTAAAATAATGAGTACTTTTTATGATGTACAAATCGATAAAAATGGTACTTTTGGTACATATTCTCTTTCTGATGAATTTGGTATAATGGTTACATATAGGCCAGTGCCGAAATATACTGATGCAAATCAGTGTTGGCAGTGAAATTTCGAGAAAGATATATTTTTTTTCCAAAAAGATTCATTTTAAACATTTAAAATTTATTAACAAAACATTTTTATTTCATATTTTTATATTTATTAAAGTCATAAATATTAGGTATGTAACTTTTAAAAATATAGAATTAATTATATGAAACTATCTTTGGATGTTATCAAAACAAATTTATTTTTGTAAAAACTAATACACGAGTTAAGGCGTTTATGCTAAGGCGATTATATCAAAAAGTTTAATGCTTTTTTTTTTAGCAATTTTAACTAGCTTGAGTGAAATATCATGATTCGTAACAGTTTAAGCCGAACCTAAATGATTTTCAGGAGGGTAATATATATTGAAGCCATGGTAAGCTATGAACCAATCATCCCAAAACTGCAGAGTGATTTCTGGTATTAAAAAACATAAATTTCAATACAGCAGAGCAATTAGTTTTGGCGTTTGCAGTGAATTTCAGAAGGCTGCTAAAATGGGATCCAAGGTAAATTATTAACCGTATATTACAAAATTGCATAGAAGGAAGAAAGTTTACCGCAATATCTATATCTGCTAAGGTTTTAGGCGTATTAAATTATTTTACCAGAGTGGGCTTTATATGTTGCCTAGGGTAAATTATGGACCGATCTTCACGAAATTTCACAGTGTCATTTCTAGTCCTATACAACTGTGACGTACCAATTTCTATTATGATAGCATTGTTAATTACGGTTTTTAGTAAATTATGGACCGTGCTTCACAAAATGTTATAATCTTATTTATTCTTCAATAAAACTGTGATGTACCAAATTTTGTTATGATAGCATTATTTTTTTATGGTTTAAGGCCTACTAAACTGTTTTCCGGAAGTAGGGTTTATATGGGGTCTAGGGTAAATTATGGACCGATCTTCACGAAATTTCACAGTCTTATTTCTAGTCCTATAAAACTTTGATGTATCAAATTTTGTTATGATAGCAATATTTTTTACGGTTTTGGGCGTACTAAACTGTTTTCCGGAAGTAGGGTTTATATGGGGCCTAGGGTAAATTATGGGCCGATCTTCACGAAACTTTACAGTGTAATTTCTAGTCTGTGACGTGCCAAAATTTGTTATGATAGCATTGTTAATTAGGGTTTAAGGCGTACTATACTGTTCCGGGAGTAGGGCTTATATGGGGCCTAGGGTAAATTATGGACCGATCGTCACGAAATTTTACAGCGTGATTTCCGTTCAAATAAATGAATTTTTACAAAATCTTATATCATTCTGTGCATTATTCCACCATTTATGTTAGTTTTTGTAACAAAATTTCCAATTGATTTTAGCTGGTGGTTCCACATTTTGATTCATAGCTCTGATCCTACCGAACCGATTTTGCTGGATTTCAATCCCAAACTGCTTAGGATAACTACAAGCAATTTGACACCAATTATTTCTTTTGAGTTTTTCGAAAGTGAGCGTGTTTTCAACAGACGGACAGACAGACTGACATGGCTAAATCGACTTAGAATTACTAAAGGACCCAGAATATATATATACTTTATGGGGTCTGAAATGAATAGAAAAAAAGTTTTACACGGAATGACAAACTTAGTAAACCCTCTTCACAACTAATTGTGGTGAAGGGTATAAATATAGGGTATTGGCATGCTAAGAAACCTATTTAGACTAGGGATTTTAAAATTAAATTTGGTTATGCCAAAAATATTGCCAAATTCACGAATTCTATTTAAAGCTTTGCTGTCAAGGGCGCAAAACTAAAAACACCCGAGTTAAAAAAATAACGAGGACGGTAAATTTTGACACATATGTATATACATTTTAAGATTTTCCCTTGCTTGTAAAAATCACTTGTTACCTGTGAAAAGATTATACGTACGTGGATAAGATTCGTAGCAGCCTGATTTCAAATCTCGTCTTTGCCAAATTGTTTTTATTTCTAAATGTCATGTTTCTACTTTCTGTCTGTCTGTAGTAAAGTAAAAATGGTTTTAAAAAAGGACTTCCTTTGTAAAAATAATAAGTTATTGTAGTTAAAAAGTATGAAATTTCAGCTTAAAAAATACAATGTTACCTGCAAAGTAAAGTTTTTTCTGTGTTACTCAAACCTACCCAACGGTAAATATTGAAAGGACCGCAAGTGGCAGGCCTTTTTGAAGGCCTCTATACTCCTTTCTAAAAGATTCGCTTCGCATGATATCCTGCCTTCAGAAGTATGCCTTCTAGAAGGTATAAACTTCTTTTTAAAAGACCTTCTGAAATATTCAGTACACATTCGCTACTCCCTTCTTTGAGAAGGGAGAAAGGAATGTGTTCAGTTTTATTTACTTTTTATTTTTAGTGACCTTCCTAACTCCCTTCTTTGGGAGGGATCGAAGTTGTTTTTAAAGGAAGTGTGGAAGGCCATGCGCCCAATGACAGCCTGTGTAAAAAATAAATAAGTATGGAATGCGGCGAGAAGGGCTACTGACTGCTTGTGACTGCTAAATAAGGCCTTCTATTAGGCCTCTTTACTCAATTTAGTTACCGCTGGGTAATAATTTTTTTTTATCTACTTTTTGTTCGTATAAAGTATTTTTTTTTTTTTTTTGTTTAAAAAAGAAAAGCCAATTGTTTTTTAGTATAAAATTACAAATTTTATTTTATAGCGTTAAAAATGCTTGTTTATTATTTAACAGAAAACAAAAAAAAATATTATAAAATTTACAACAAATCTGGAATTCGAAAACCAGTTCCACCAACCGCTTTTTTTAAAATTAAATAACATGAAAATCAAGTACATTTAGTTTTTATCACTCTGTAAAAAATTGAAAGCAAGAATAAAGAAAAAAATTAAAGAAAACAAAATTAATGATTTGATAAGACAATATATAAAATGTTTATTTTTATTATATTTATAATTATTATGTATGAATATGGTATAATAAAGCGTTTGAAATATATATTCTCTTAATATTTTATATATTGCATATATGTATCGTTGGTGTCATGCAGAAAGGCCCTAACTCGAAATACACCAAGTCACAAAAAATTAATGCAATAGAATAAAAAATAACAGGTTTACAAGCAATTTTACATTTTGATCTGAATGTTTTCTATTATGTTTTTACCTTTTCTTATAAAGTTTCAATTATTGTTAGTTAGGGCTAATTAGTATTGTGGTTATTTTGTTAAACTATTTATGGTTTTTAATCCAAATTTTTAATATTTTATTTTAATTAATTTCATGTGGAAAAATTTTTTTCTTCATAAAAATAATTTAATAAAAATTAAATTAGATGAACTTTAGCCTAATTAAAATATTACAAATTTTGGTTAGTTAGGGCCTTTCTACATGAGACCAACGTCACATATCGCTCATTTGCTCAAAAAACTCAAAAAACATTAACTCAAAAAATGCAATTTTGGAGTAAGAGATGCAGAATTGTTCGCTTTCTTTTTCTTTATATTGTGTATTACATTAATCTTTATATCTTTTATACTTTCCCAGTTTGAAGAGAATGTGTCTTCTTTTTTTCTAACAGCCTGTTCATGGGTTTCGAACGTCATCGTTCGCATAGAAAATAACATTAAAAACAAAAACAAACTTCGAACAATGTTCGATAGTTATAGCAAATCAAAAACTTTAAATGCGTTCATCTCGAAATGGATTTTTTTGAGTTATGCCGGTCTTGCAGCAAATGAGCGATATGTTTTATCTTTTTGTAATGCAATATTCAAAACATTTATTTATTAATGATTTTCTCAATGCTTTTCAATGTGAGTTAATAAATGTAAATCTTAATTTAAATAAATTTTAAAAATTAAAATAAAACACAATCCAATAATATGTATACAAAAATAACTAATACCTTAAATAATTATGTATAACATTATGCCCCAACATGCCATGATTATTTTGCAGACGATAATTACAATAAATTTAATGAAGAATAAACTATTCAACTCGAAAGGGGTCTAACACGACAAGCTTCTTAATGTCAAACAAACAAAATACGTGTTGTTTTTTCTTTGGTTGGATTGTTGTAGTTGCGCGCAGACCTACTAGTTGGGTCATGATACTAACAAATTTTTTACTCATACTATAAACCTGCTTGTTAAGCAGATCGTGTTAGACCCCCTTAACAGAATCAATGATTTTATATTTTAAGGTAGAAAGATACAATGTTTATCAGTGGTGTTGTATTAAAAGTAGACAGAGAATACAAGATAAATATGAAAAATACTTTTACTGCTTCAGACAACAACATTGATGTAAGCAAAGCCGATCGAAACCAAGATATTTCTCTTCCACGATTTGTTTCTAAGAAAAGTGTAGCTTTGTTTTATGTATTTATTGTGTAGTTTTTAGATTAGCGCGAAAAAGTTTTCCCTTTAATGAACATATTACAATAAGTGAAATGTTATTTTTGACTTACATATAAAACTAATATTTTAAATTAAAATCTTCTTAATTACCTGCATATAATGATTCGCAAGGAATGTTAGTCCAATGCCCAAGCCAAAGACCAGTATGTGGGATAAATACAAATTGGGAAACGGGCGACGTTTACGCAATAAGAAATTCAAAATGTTCGCCTTGCGTTCTGAATAGGGGGGATAACGACCACTGAGATGTGAAAATTTTTTTTGTATTTATTATTAAAAATGCAAAAAATTCAAATTAAATATTTCCACTTACGATGCCAGTTTTTCACCAAGAGGTTTCAAATTTTTACCCAGGCAGGACTTTTTATGTGTGAATGTATCGAAGCCATACTTGCCGTGATAACTGCCCATACCACTAGAGCCAACACCTCCAAATGGCAAAACATCAACTAAATGCATACAAATATAAATATTAACAAATAAAAAACATTGTTATAAAATTAAATTTTATAAAAAATTTTTAATTTTATATTGAAAATATTAAAAATATTCACGTTAGGAGGAAGTAATGAAATGGGTAATTCCATGTCAAAACGACCAAGAGTGGGACACGACCCCTTCAAATTTTAATGAAATTTGGTGAGAAGGTTCCTTTTATCTTATAAAGAATATATCGACCCATTTGCGCGAAATTATCGTATATGCCACTTTTTTTGAAATTGAGTTTTTGATGCAATCTTGTTCTATAAATACATTCAAAGAGACGTCGCCTGACAAAATATTGTAGGCGAATTCCACTTCGTTGCACCAAAAATTGAATGTATATTTTCATTTTTATATTGCAAGTGATAGCAGAGAAAAGTAGAAAAATTTGCTCTCCTGTAAAATTTGGTTTTTGTAACATACGATAATTTCGCGCAAAGGGGTCGATATAGGAACGAAAAAATTTTAAAATTTGTTTTTCGAAAGTTATATCGTATTCAAAATGTCATAATTTCGCAGAATTAGCCGAATGTGTTGAGCTTATTTCTTTAATATCTCGATAACTACTTGACATACGAAGATGATTTGAAAAATGTAATATCTGCAAAATGTAAAATTTTAAAAAAGGACTAAGTCAAAAACCTATTTTTTATTTAGCTGATTTTTATATAATACCTCAAACTGTACTTTAAAAATTCTGAAACTTTGAAGGAGGTGTTTTTTTCTTTTTTAAGATATGATTTTTTTCCTTTCGCAACCTTTAAAAAAATAATATTAAAATAGAATTTTAATATTGTAATTTTGAGCAATAAGTACACTGTGCAAGTTGCAAAAAACAGACCAGCCGCGCACCTGGCATTTTGCCCTAATTGGGGACGCTGAATCCAGTTGCGCTAACCGTTTTTTTAGGTTAGCTCTTGTTTTTAAGATATACCGTTACTTCGAAAATGTAAGAGGTTGCACAGCATATATTCGCGTAACTCAAAAACGGTTTAGTTTATTGAAATAACTAAAAATAAATAATAAAGTGGAGTTGGTCATACATTTGACCCATCTAGGAGCATCTAACGCGCTGTACCATACAAATATTGCGGCTTAATAATATTCTTTAATTTGGCCCCTGCAACGCGTAGGATATTGAAGAAATAAGCTCAACACATTCGGCTAATTCTGCGAAATTATGACATTTTGAATATGACATAACTTTCGAAAAACAAATTTTAAAATTTTTTTTCGTTCATATATGTTCTTTATAATATAAAAGAAACCTTCTCACCAAATTTCATTAAAATTAAAATTATTGTTATGACAAATATTAAGAGCTATTGTACTTTTAAAGACACACAATATGTACTCCAGTAGCCCCGCAACCTAAAAAATTACTTTTTTTGACAAGAAATTAAAGAGAATATTTTATTATAAATTTTCATATTAATTCGAATGTGTATTCCAAGTCAAATTAAGTTAAATACATAAAATTATCAATAGGCACTATCCAGTAATGAGATACAAAGAATGCTGACGAAGGCCGTAGCGGGCCAGAAAATGCATTACATTCTGCTGGTATCTGATATTTGTATACATTTTCTGTACAATTTACTTCATTGCTAACCAAAGGATAGCTAAACTAAGCTTCGGAACAGAAATATAATGGGTGGTTTTTTTAAGAGCTATAGGAGAGTTTAAAAAAAAACAAAAAATTCAGAAAAATTGAATCGATAGTACGGTCCATACAATTTAATGTTTGAAGATTATTTCATGCAAATGTTGACCGTGACTGCGCCTCAAATGGTCCATCCGCTTAGTCCAATTTTGGCATACTCTTTCCAACATTTCGGCCGGTATCTCATGAATAAATGCTTCAATGTTGTCTTCCAATTGAAGCGGGCATTGTGTGTATGGACATGAGCTTTAACATAGCCCCACAAAAAATAGTCTAAAGGCGTTAAATCGCACGATCTAGGCGACCAATTGACCGGTCCCGAACGTGAAATAAGTCCATTGTTAAGTGTGCTGTGTGGCATGTGGCACCGTCTTGTTGCAACCACATGCCATGCAAGTCAAGCTCTTGCATTTTGGGCCAAAAAAAGTTGGATATCATCTCACGGTAGCGCTCACCATTCACAGTTACGTTACGATTCGCATCATCTTTGAAGAAGTACGGTCCAATGATGCCACCAGCCCATAAACCGCTCCAAACTGTGACTTTTTCTGGATGCATTGGTAGCTCTTGCAATGCTTCTGGCTGATCTTCACTCCAAAATCGACAATTCTGCTTATTAACGTACCCATTGAGCCAAAAAAAAACTGACCATAAAATGGAAGAAGCGCGCGATGAACTTTCTTAACAGAGCACGCGTTTTGATAATAAAATTCAATAATTTGCAAGCGTTGTTCGTTTGTAAGACGATTCATGGTTAAATTATAGACCAAACTGAAGATGTTTGACAGTGAAACAAAACACGAAACGTGCGTCAGCTGTTTAAACCAGTGTTGCCAAAAAGATAATAGCTAAAAAATCACCCGATACAAACAAAAAATTCTGATAGTGTTTAGAAAAATATTAATGGAATGGGCCTATTAGGATTGTAATTTGACTTGAAATACACATTCGAATTAATATGAAAATTTATAATAAAAACGTTACTCACAATGAGAATTTAATTCCCAGATCCTATTTATTAAGAGAATATTTTAAATCTTATTTTCGTCTTAAATTTCTACTTGTTTCTATCCTTTTATTAAATGTTCTTGAGTCCCTTCCCTTTTGATTTCTTTTTCGAAAAAAGTTTGATTTATTTTTATTTCGAAAACCTTCGTTCCGTAAATCGCTTAAATGGATACAACAATTAAGTAAAGTACTTTTTGTTTCCCAAAATGTTTTTTTCAGTTAAAATTTGCCATTTATAATATTGCGCACGTGACGTGAAATTTTTGTGTTACGCTTCAAAAAATCGTGATTGTGATTACTTTAAATATTAGTCACGCGTGAGCGTTACGGCAGTACGAAATTTGCGTGCGGAATTGCTATTTATAAATCACACGACTTCTTACGCACTCACGAATACATACATTTTTAATACAATAAATTTTTAAAATATTTTTAATTAATTGTGTGAATTTTAAACATTTAGCGTGGTAACTTAATGGTTTTATTAAAAAAGTAGTTTGTTTAATAAAATTTGAGCGTGCGTGATTGTAAGTAAGATTTTGGAAATGATTCTTAAGTGATATTGCGTGAAACAAAAATATTGTTAGTAAGCGTGCGTAATCTTGCGTGATCTTAAGTCAAAAACCAATCCCGCGCACATCCCTAAATTTTATTTTTAATGAAAAATCTTTGCAGGCCATCTTAAAAAAAGAGCCGCCAGCGTTTTTATTATACAGCGTGGACCAAATTACCAAAGTGGTTAGAATTCCTTATAACCTTTTTTAATTATTATTTTATCTTTGTTTTTTTTAGCATTTTGTAAAGAAGACTTGGGGAACTAAGTAGGATAACCTACAAACGTAAGACGGACAGAGGGACGGACGGACAGACGTCTTAAATCTTAGATGCTTAAATCAAGTTCTCTCATAAGGACCCAGATATATATACTTTATAGGGTCTTAGATCAATATTGTAGAAATTACAAACAGAAAACTTATATATACCCTTTTCCATCTGAGGTGAAGGGCATAAAAATAATCTCAATTTATATACTGTATTTAAAAAAAATTAAATAATTATGTCTTAAATACATATGTATTTATTTATTGGTTATTTTGGGCCACCCTGTACATCGAAACTCGTTATTTTAATACAATTATTACCAAACAAACCAAATTATCGGACGGTGGTTGGAAAATGCGATTTGTCAGATCATCAAATCGGTCCGGTCTGTTTTATTAGAAATCTGGGGCAACAGAATATTTCATATTTGAATGACCCACTCTTGTACATAAAACTCAATTTTTTTATTTTATTTATTTTATTGCGTTTAAGCCTTTTTTGCACTTAGAGATCGATATACAAATTATCGAAATCTGTGAGTTTTATAAACATCTATTAACGTGAATATTTTTGATATATTTATACAAACACTTTATGATATTTTTTTTTTTAATTATAAAAAGCAAAAGATTTTTAATATGCATAAATATGAGTTATAAATGGGTTCGATCATATCGACCCATTTGCGCGAAATTATCGTGTATGCCAATTTTTTTGAAATTGAGTTTTTGATGCAATCTTGTTCTATAAATACATTCAAAGAGACGTCGCCTGACAAAATATTGTAGGCGAATTCCACTTCGTTGCTCCAAAAATTGAATGTATATTTTCATTTATATATTGCAAGTGATAGCAGAGAAAAGTAGAAAAATGGCTCTCCTGTAAAATTTGGTTTTTGTAACATACGATAATTTCGCGCAAATGGGTCGATATAGTGTATTAGAAACATAGCATATATACAATATATAATTTCTTAGTATGTCAGGATGTTTGCATGTATGTCCTTTTCTTTCCGCAACTTTCTAAAGCCATCTGATGACATAGGAAGCTGAAATTTGGCACACTTGAAGTACTTTCTCTGCGGAAGATCGTAACGAAGCCATATTTTTGATTTTCGACTTTTCAACTAGTATAACTATAAAGATCTGATAGAAAATATGTTTTTTTTTATAATATGGGGAACTTTGGGCCCCACCCGGCACGGCTAGGCACCGTCGGATTGACCTGAAAAATTAGATCATGATTTCTTACACCAAACCTCATATTTTAAGCAGCGCAAACAATTAAATTAAAAAAAAAAAAAAATTGCGACCAGTCTAGTGTACATAAAGAAAATGAAGATAAACACTATTCATTATTTATTTTATTATATTTTTATTAGTATTTCATATTGTATATTTTTCTTTCACAATACAAGCACTGACAAGCTACTCACAATAGAGACTTTTGTTTACGAAGCACTGACAAATAATTCACAATAGAAATTTTTACTCCCAAAATATATGCGATACCGATTTGTTGGTGATGGGAATTTAGGTTTGATCCCATATAACATATTCCCATAACATTCGCGATAGGGGTGATTAACTGAAAGCTCTGTTAGGCTTAACTCGACAAATGGTTTTACCAGTCTCACACTCATCGTACTTTTTGGGAGATTAAATTTCTTTTTTTTTTCAAATCACCGCACGCAGAGAAAAAATATGGTTGGGCATGGTTACGGCAACAACACTATGTTTAATGTAACAATATATTGTTGTCGTACACAAATAATTGTTATTTTTATTTAATATCAACAATGTTATAGTTACTGTAAACATATCAATGTTTATCGCAATTATGAATTTGAGTATTGTTGACCGAATAATTATTATTTTTCTAACAACTTAATTATGATAACTTTCTAAACATATTATATTTCTCACAACCACATCATGATATTTAATAGCCATAACATGACAACTTTCTATACATTTATCATATTTTGTTAAAGATGCAATCAAACTATTTTTACTCTAATCATATTATGTTAGCGCCATTTGTAAAATAATTTTGAAGAAATTGTGTCGTTTTTTTATTTGTGAGCGGTTAAACAATTAAAATATAAAATTCCATAAAAAAATAAGTTTAAAGAAATTAAAATATTAGCGGAGTTCATTCAAGTATTGGTGATGTAATAGTGCAAATGCAAAATATCATAGTCTTTTTGTAAAATCCAGCAACAAAACACACAGAGATTTCGTTATATTTTATAAAAGTGCTATGATATTTCTGTGGTTTTCATGGGCAACCGAGTATGTCTTAAAACAAATTGTTCAGGAAAGCCGAAAAACCATTCTAGATCAAACTATGGGCTAGGTATTGCACATTTTAAACTTTGTCATAACGTTAAAAAATCGGAATTAATCCATCTTTTTTTCACAAAAATGTAAAGAGCGTTCAAAATTAGGCAATATGGCATCAACATCTTAAAATCGAAAAAATGGACACACGCGGTTGCCCATGAAAACCACAGATTTTTCATTTGCTCTTTTGCAAGCCTTATATTGAACTCCGCTATTTGATTAACATTAAGAAAAATTGTAAAAAGCCCCAAATAAAAAATCGATGCAAAAATATTTGAATTTATTTTGTATTTTTATGACAGCTATGAAAGGTGCTGTATTATAATACGATTGCTTCTAAATTTATTATGATTAACATGATGATAATATGATTACTTCTTAGCTTATTATGATTAACATGACAATAATATGATTAATTTCTTAGCTTATTATGATTAACATGACAATAATTTGATTACTTCTTAACTTAGTATGATTAACAGAATAATAATATGATTAAGGGAAAAATATTATGATGTAATAGTACGAGTATATTTAGTCATAATATGATTCAATAATAATCTTAATATGGTGACTACAATCATAATTCTTATCATAATATGTTGCTCTTAGAATATGTTTACCACAACCATGTTTTTCCTTTGCGTGCGATGAACTACAAAAAGATGAGGGCTTACAGTCATTCGTTATCAAGGGCAAACGAGTCGAGTCCTGCGATTTAATCACCGCATACGATATCGAACAAAATTGATCGACATTTTTTATTTTGGCATCATGACCCTCGATATCGAATGAAATGTATCATAATTTGGGATGATAGGATTCGATATCCACTAACAAATGACATTACATCAGTTAAGTTTTCATTCGATACGTTAGTGTCTATCGTATGCATAAATATAAGATATTTTAATCGATATCGAATGCTGCAATTTATGGCAAATGTTTTGAAAGCAAAAAAAAAAGCAATAAGAAATCGAAGTGAAATATAAGAATTAAAAAATATAATTGAAACCAAATATGTACTTTAATATTAAATAGTATTACTATATGACAATAACAGGTATGAACTTTCTATGAAGACCAACAATTAAGTTGGAAGGTTGTTTCAGTGATGCGAATAGTAGGGAATTTTCCCTTTTTGTAAGGATTTTTTCGGAAAATTTCAAGCTTAGGGAAAGAGGACAGATTTTTTATTTTAAGGCAAATGTAGGGAATTTTAAAAATTGTATCTCTTTTCAATATGTTGTCTAAAAATACGTAAATATACATCTTATTTTCATTTAAAAATTAAAAGTTTTCATGTAAAATAGTATGTTTTAACAGAAACCCTATACTATGAGTTCTAACAGCCTGGCAATCTTCAACTACATATTGCCAAAACCATGTACTCGAATATTTGTTAACTCCTTCATATATAATAACGGGCCTGCTTTCGCACTCACATACGCTAAAATGCATGCGAATCTTAAAATCGAAGATCTAATGAATGAAATTTCTACGTAGAAATTCATTTGTAAAAATACAATCACACCTTCTAAACTAAGAAAAAAAAAAACAATACAATTTCGAATTTTTAAAAAATGTTTAAAGAAAACTTTTAAGGACATATTAAAAAATCTTACGAAAGAATCTAAATACAACGTGAAGGATGCAATAGATTTTAAATCAAGGATCAATAAAACTAGAATAGAAGACGACGAACTAATGTTTTCATTTAGGGCTTTTCTATATTAAAGTAACGATATATACTTTATTATAAGGTGTAGGATCAATATTGTAGAAATTACGAACGGAATGAAGGATATAAAAAAAGAGTAATGTTTATATTATATACCGACGTGTTAACGAACAAATTTTCCATTAATTTGAACTATGAAAGTTGGACTCGATAAGATCTATGGTTGCCGATAAAACGTATTTAAAAAATAACTTTTTCGTATCCAAACCGATTTTTCCGAAATTTTCAGAAAATATTTTATATATAATAATGATATAAGGCGTAACCATTGATCATATGACAGTCCAAAAATTCTGGTTTTTATAAAATTTTTGATTATTTTTGTACGACAGGTACCACGCCCACTTCTCCAATCCAGCCCACATTTTGTGGGATGGTGTGTTTTGATAGCCTAAATGTTCCTAATGTACCTAATTTGGAAACTTTGGCCCTTGCCGTTCTCCAGATATATAAACAAAAGTAATAAAAATACAACAACAACCAGGGGTTTTTTGGAAAAAATTAGAGGTAGTCGTGGTGTTTTGCTCATATCTCAGTCATTTTTGGACCGATCTGGCTGAATTCCAATAGCAAAACTATATTAAGAATACCTGACAGAAATAATCACCAACCAAGCCCCCATCATTTGTGGGGGCTTCGGAAAACCCATTTCAACAGACAGACAGACAACCGGATTTGAACTTCGCTTTTCATAAGGACCCAGAATATACATATATACTTTATAGGGTGTAGGATCAATATTGTAGAAATTACAAACCGAATGACAAATTTATATATAACCTTTTACCTTCGGTGAAGGTAATAAAAACGTGACTGCGGTGGCGAATTTATCACTGTCAAAAGCCGGTTGAAAATGTAAACAAATGACAGAGTCGCCTTGTATTCAACTTCCCGGGAAACTAAAAAGTCCGGAAAAAAATCTCTAACACAAACGCAATAAAGAAATAAAGCTAAAAAGTTTTGATTTTGCGCAAAATTCTGTGTATTTTGTTGTTGAATTGCAAACAAAAGCTGCACTATTTTGCATAAGCACTTCCGCAAGACCATTTGCATCAAACACCGAATACCGCTGATGTTATTTGTAACAAAATGCACCAAAAAAAATTATCAATTTAAGACTTTAAGTTTAAGTTGTCCGTTAGCACTACAGCATCGCTGCAAAGTATGTATTAGATATGATGTTTGTTTTGAAACTCTCCCTTTATCAGGAAACTGGCAAAAAAAATTTTGTATTACAAACAAACTGTTGCTGTATGCTGTGGCATATTGTTTAAGATATTTCTATTAAAGTCACAAAAATATTTGTTGTTTAAAAGTGTTCTTTAAAGTCAAGAAAACTAAAAAAATATTTCAACACTTAGAATTTTTTATTTATTAAAGTTTCATATAGAAACAGGTAATCGTTAAGAAAATTTCAAAAATGTTTACTGTTTAGTCTGGGTTTACACAACGAAAGTTTTCTTTCAGAAAGTGTGACTTTATAGGTGAGAGGGGAAGAGAACAGGCTATTCTTCTCTCCCCTCTCACCCATAAACTCAAACTTTCTGAAAGAAAACTTTCATAGTGTGAACCCAGACTTAAGGAGTCTTCTACTACGTCAATGTTGGTGCATAATGAAATTTTACTTTTACAAAATAAAAAACTGTTGTTTGTACCTGTAAAATGATTTAAAATATCATTACTGCAAAAACCTCCACTGGATGTTTCAGTTTTGAACATTTCAATAGTTTTTTGAGAATTACTCAAAACATATAATGCCAAAGGTTTCTCTCTATATTTTACATAAATGAGAAGTACATATAGTGTTAAAAATGTAAAGTAAAATTAAATTAGAAATATAAAATTTTATAGAATAGAAGCAAATATTGTATGTACACAAACGAATGTAATGAATATGTGTAAATGAAAGTAATTTTAATTAAAATATGAATGAATTGAAAGTACTAAAAGCATGCGCACATAAACAAGGTGGTGTCTATAAGAAACAATAAAAGATTTACATTATATATATACAAAAGTATATATAATATATAGTACCAATACCTCCGCAATGCATAATAGTTTCATTACTGCAAAATCCACCACTTTGGGTACTTCCTATAAACGCCTGTATAAGTTTCTGGGATTTGGAGAAAACGTAAACCACTAAAGGTTTTTCCCTATTAATTTAAAAATATTTTAGCCATGTACATACGTTTGTATATATGTACATACGTAAGTATATAAGAAACATAAATTAATAGATTTCAAAAATACATAAATAGAATAAAAAACGCAAATATTTACAAGCAAATACATACATCAACCATCCAACACCTCACAAGAAATTTTAAATATTATTGTGTAAAAAAAAAATAAAATAAAATATCGCAAATGTAAGGATATGAAACATTGGTTTTAGAATTTCCACCATCACCGAGAAGTTTCCTTTGTTTTTAAAAGAAACTAAATTTAATTGGTTTTCTTACCGGCGTAATGCATTATGGTATCATTTAATAAAATGCCTCCTGATTGTGTACCGTGTATGAATAAATTTTGTACTTCTGGTTCCATTGTGAAAATGTACATCGCTAAAGGACTTTCTCTAACAATGTTCAATGTTTTTTTTTCGATAATTTTGTATTTCAATTGTTCGTATGTATAAAACGTGGGACAAGACACATGTTGATGGGGGAAAAAAAAATAAAATAATAATGAGTGCCAATGATTTTTTTGGAATGATTGGTGCTTTTGTATAATAAATAATGCAAAAAAAAAAAAAAAACAATACAAAAAGACGTCAATACAAAATGAAAATATAAATGAAAAAAACAAAAAAAAAATATAAACTGTTGGCGACACAATATTTAAATGAGAATTTAAATTAAATGAGTAAACAACAAGAACACAATTTCTAAAATTTATTTTGGAATTACCAAAAATCAAAGCAAAGCAAAGGAATACATTTAATTAGTCAATATTAAATTCAAGTTATTTGAATTTTTGTCATATTTATTGGAAGGACTTTGCACAATGTAGTATTTAATTATTTCGCCGCTTAATCAAATGTCTTAAAAAAAATTCAAAAACGGCAAATGGACACTGCCACAGAAAAGAGTCTACTTTTTGTCACGTTACGCCACCAAAAATAAAGACCCATGGTGTTCAAATTTTTACCCTCTTTCCCTTAATGTAGAGCTGGATGCGATCTATACAAAAATGCCAATAAGTAAATGTACATATGTACATACATACAATATTCATTGTTTTCAAATTATTCTTAAAATTAGGATTTTTAAAGCTGTATTAGTTACATCAGTACCCATGTTCTGTAACTTTAGTGAGAACTTCTCGCATCGAAAAGATGTGAAACAAAATATTCCACCGTTTCTCGAAAGTGAGAAAAAACTGTGTCTGTAACTCATGTCGAAAACTATCAAAAGAGATTACGTCGTTACGTTATAAATCTCAAAACATTGCACTCGAATCCGATGTGACATTGCAGACGTTGAGAACGTTAGTAACACATATCATTGACGGCGAAAATACAACCGTCGGCTATACCAAATAATGTAAAGTGCGACTTTTATGTTTGTTGTTTGCAAACGAGCTTTGAAAAAATGTTAAAAGCAAAATAATTAATCAATGAAAAAATGTGCCAAGAACAAAATATTATTATGTATTATTATTCTTTGCATTTTGCATTTTTAATGATTTTTTAGTGTTTAAATTTTTTCTCGTCCATTTTTATTTGTGAGTTTATTTTAAAGTTCAAAGCGGGTATTTTTCTCACTAAAATGTTACAGACACACTTTTTCTGTAAATTGGCGAGTAATTTCCTTACGTGACAACTAGTATATATATTTTTATATTTATTCCCGTCGTTCCAAATTGGAGCATAGGGCCATAATCAATACATTTTGTGTGGTTTCATTAATAAATATCAGTTTAGGATGTACCGGTGATTAGCCGTTAGCATCCGAGTCTGGTATCGGGATTGCCGATTGGAGCCTCCAGACATGCTTTTGGTATCACAACAAACGTTGTAAGATTGGGTTTTTGATGGCGCCAATTGCTCGCCATGACATCATCACAGCTAGTACTCGTCAAAAAAGTTACAGACACAGTTTAGTGAGAACAACAGCTGTGTGTTTCAATGTATGACATTTTTGTTTCGTTTCACACATTTCAATCGAAAAGTTTCTCGACGCGAGAGTTACCGAACATGGGAAAAGATTTGTACAAATGTACAGTATGTGGAAAAAATAAGTTGTCAAGACTAATATTTCATTCGTAAAACTGCTCTGGGCGGGGAAGCAGTCGCGCGTCTTTGTCGCTACATTTTAAAGACAAACAGGCCGTGTTTGTTTGTTTGCTTTTCGTGCGTTTTACGTTTCACCCCGCATTGGTTAGTGGCGTGGTGTTGCATAACTGTACCGAGTTACAGTTCTTGCGGTGTCAGCATTATCCATATGCAATCGTTTCATAACCTTAAAATTTTAATGTGTTTTACTGGTGGAGAACCAAGGAAATAACTCAGACGTTTTACTGGTGGAGACCAAGGAAATAACTCAGACGTTTTACTGTGGAGACAAGATATACTCTGGAAGCTCTTCGCTCCCACAAACCGTGTGATACCCTGGCAATATAACTCAAGATAGTTAGCCAAAAAAATTTTAGTTTTTAAGCAAAATCAATAAAAAAGACCAATATTTTAGCCATAGTACGTAACGTAATTTATTGAAGTATTTTATAAAGACTTTTTTTAATATTTTCTATTTACATATCCCGTAATCTTAAATGTAACAGAATTTGTACGAAAGTGAAAATTTCCACATTTTTCATTTCGTAACGTTTTTGAATTAAAAACAAAAATTTTTTGCGTTTTAGGTTTTTTAGAGAAGGTAAAAACGTTTTCATTTTTGTACGAATTTGGTTTCTGTGACACAACTGATTATTCCAAATTTGTAAAAAGAACTTAATGATACTATCCAAATTCATGTTGCAAAAGTAAGTTGTCCACAAGTTAATATCCGCAATGCCTGAAGTTTTAAATGGCTATTTTGACAAGTCCGTGTTTCATTGAGCAAACACTGCTTCCGCGGAAAACTTGCCGAGTGATACACTCTTTCAAGCCTTTAAATTGTTGTGGCTTATCATCCAAAATACGCATTATCAAAATAGTCCACGCATTTTCTATTGGAGACAGATCTGAGGGCATTGCGTGGGCCACTTTATGACATTTAAAGTTTTCTTATAAAATAATCCTTTATTAATTTTTCCGTAAAGATTGGTGCATTGTCCTTTTAGACGTCTACCTTCTGGTATTGCAGTTTTCTCTAGGATTTGGTAGGTATACTGCGGCAGTTATCTTTCCCTACAAGAAGAACTATACTATACTACCAGTACCATTTGCCGACAAGCATCCCTTAATCATTTTACCCTTTCTAACGACTTAAAGATAGGCAGAGTGCCCTTATTACAAAGCTGTTTGCGCCATACATACACCATGCCGTGAGACTATTTGACTCTAATTATAGAATCATCTGTGCAAATCACCGTATGCGCATTTTCATACAAACTTGTTTTTCTTTCTTATATTTGGGATTTCTAGACTACCGTTAGAATTTTAATAATATTTTCTGCTATATATCTTTGCGTATGACCGTCTTTATGCAAATCAGTGAAGCAGAGCGCTCTCGTTCCTCAATTGTCTAAATTTAGGAATTTTTACACTGATTTACAGGTTTTTTTGCGAGAAATCAAGTGTTATTTACAAAAAACAATCACAAAGATTTTTTTTAACACGAAACTCACCAATTATTTTTGTAAATGGATGCTTTGAATTTAAAATTACTTGTGCAATTGCAAAATTTTGATCACTTGATTGTAATATTTCATACAAAACAAACGGACACTTTAGTTGACAACTTATTTTGAAACGTCGCACATGCCCAACCACTATATTAATAGAATTTGGTGCAAATAATAAATTGTTGATTGAAATCGCACCATTTAACACGTGCTTTTACTTTTGTAACGGTACTACAACAATTTACGAAAACAAGACAAAAAGGGAACAAAAACGGTCATAGGAACATTTGAAAAGGCAACTTGACCGAATTTACTTTCTTGATTCTTTATTAGCGATTTCGTTTTAATGTTTGAAAGAAAAGCAACCGATATTTATAAAATGTGAGAAACATGTCTTTTGTTAATTATTTTTTTTTTTTAACTTTAACCGTATTCGTTTGCCTTGCAAATTTTAAAATTATTTTTTAAGGAATAAATAAATATTTTAAAATAATTTTAGATGCATTTAACATACCTGGAATTGATAAACTTAATTGCGTCATAGGCATTCTCTACATTGAGAATTGGCAAGATGGGACCAAAAATTTCCGACTGCATAACAGGATCTTCTGGCTTAACATCAACAATAATTGTTGGTTCGATAAAACGTTCAGCAGCATTATGATTACCGCCGACAGCAATTTTACCATGTTTCATTAAGCCCACCAAACGGCTGGTATATGGAGATGGATTACGTTTAAAATTCGTTTAAATCTACAAAACATTTGACTCTCTACTTACTCAAAATTAGTTTTATTTATAATGCGACTGAGATCAGGACTGTCTTTAACATCATCTCCGTACCATTCCTTTAGAATAATTTTGGCTTCTTTAATAAATTTTTCTTGAATTTCTTTGGAGCATAACACATAATCGGGTGCGATGCATGTTTGACCACAGTTTATTAACTTGCCCCATAAAATACGCCTAACGGCAGTCGTCAATTCTACGGACTTGTCAATATAGCAAGGACTTTTGCCACCCAATTCAAGTGTACAAGGTGTTAGATATTTATTTGCAGCAGCATGTATAATCTGACCAACGCGGGTAGAGCCAGTATAAAATATATAATCAAAGCGTTGTTTAAGAAGTTCTGCTGTTTCTTCAGGTCCACCACATACGACAGGATAACAGTCCTGAAATAAACCGAAAACGTCGTTTAATAAAAACATACTGCAAGCTAAATCTTACATCACTTACATTATCCAAATATTTTGGCAAAGTTTCTTGTATGAATTTAGCACAATTTGCTGCGATTTCACTGGGTTTGATGACAACACAATTGCCAGCTGCAATTGCAGATGCTACAGGAACCAATAATAATTGCAGGGGGTAATTCCATGCGCCAATTACCAACACAACGCCATACGGATCATTATAAATCTGTACATCATCCATTAAATTGACCAATGCCTTGTCGGGATATTCCGGTTTCACCCAGTCATTTATGTTGTACAAAATGTGTTTAATATCGTTTTTCATAAACTCTGTTTCAACAACCAAACTTTCTTGTTTGGGACGACGCAAGTCTGCGTCTAGAGCATTAATCATGTCATTTTCATGCTCTTCATATAGTCTCAACAAATTTTCCAACTGTTTTTTTCTACAAAAGAAAAAATTTAGTTTTACTTAAATTAGTATTTATTATTTATTGCTAAATAAACTTTATCTAAAAAATGTTAAAGTACTTTTTTATATTAAATCAATTTTTATTTCCATATTTTATTTTAAATAAAAAAATAAATTGCTTAGAGGTAGTACATATATGTACCTAATATACATATCGCAATTGGTCATAAAGAGGGTATAAACTTAAAATTGAAAAATTTTTAGTAAACCAACCGTTTCATTACCAAAAAGTAGACATAATATCTGGATATTTCTACAGCAGGTAGATATTCATTTCACGTGTCGATTTGTTTAAAAAAAAAAAAAAATAAAAATTTCAAGTTAATATCCTTTTTATGATTAAGTGCGATATGTATGTGACCGTATAAATTCCCTTCTTACAATTTTCTTACCAAGCCGAGTATGTATGTTTACCAGCTAGACCAGCTAGCATAGGCTGTTTGTTAGCCGATTGTGTTCAATATACAACTTCTAAAAGAATCTTCTGATGATTATCTCAAGAGTAACATTAACAAAACCATCTAATCTTTTTTATTTATTACTTTTTTACACATTTTCTGTCAAGCTCTTCTTTTAATATTGGAATGTTAACCATGCAAGTCCTAAAACAATCGTTTAATGATCATTTCAAGAGTACAAAAACAACAATGTAGCACTTTGTTTATCTTTCGGCAAATCATCATCGAATGAACCTGTTGCGACCCTCGTGTGAATCATATAAAAATTACTCAGTTACCTAAATAAAAGCGTGTTTTTTTTTAACATCAAAATTCAATTTGCCAATACAGTTTAAGCCGACCTAGCGATTTGTTAAATAAGATTTTTCAATCGGGAGGTGTTGAACTCTCGTTCATAAGGTTTGTTTCGTTTAAATTGCGTAAAAATTCGAAGTTTTGACATGAAAAACAAACTTGACGCTGTTATTGAGGTAGTCCAGTTATACGGCTGAGCATTTAACGAGTTGTAAGATAATCACTACATGAGTCGCATATGGTTATTGACATGCTTATTTAAAGACTTGTTAGACAATCTTTACACACATCTCAAACTATTCCCTTTATGATTAATATAAGCGTCTTTCGCTGTGTTGAGGAAGTATCTCACAAAGGAATCAACTTGTGTAACTGAATCCTCTACGATTAAAAATGCTCTCGTCGACGATCAAAACGCTCTTCTTAAGATTCCTAAAAGACTTTTGCACGATTGAAAATGCGAGTTATATAACAAATTTTTTTGTAAAGGAATGTCCCAAATCAAAGACATTTTCATTTAAGTCGGGGTTTATACCACAAAGTATACAGAGATGAAAAAAGTGACGTATGAAAAATGCCTAAATCATTTGCGAGGGCAGCTTTTGAAGAAAGAGAAAGAAAACGTTTTTTGTTAGTGAAGTGACAATGCGTAAAAACAGGCCGCTACTATCTATACAAATTGCATAATCAAAGCAAAAAACGCAAAAAGGGCAGCTTTCTAAGAAAAAGACAGAAAAAAACACAATATTTTCTGTCTCGTGACGCCTCTGTATACTCTGTGGTTTATACTATGAAAGTTTTCTTCAGAAAGCCTTTATTGGTGAGAGGAAAAGAGAACTTGCTATTCTTACTCCCCAGCGGGAAAATGAGGAATTGATTACATAAATAATTAAAAAAATAATGCATTATTTTCGAAAGAATAATAATGCATTCATTGGAATCGAGAAGGTAATTTCATCAGACACAAAATTTAAGCACTGATTACCACGTATATTCCCACATTTGCAGAACAAGGAATGTATTCATCCCAATTATGAATACAAATTCCCAGGGAGTTTTTTCCCTTTTCCCATTTTTACAGTTGAATTTATATAGGAAACATGGGAGAAGGGAGAAAACTCCCGGGGAATTTTTATTCATAATTGGGCTGATTGTTTCTGTTAGTAACAATTATTCGTATTTTTGCTTTACATACATATTTCCTTAATAAAAATCCGTTATTTTTTTGCTGCCTTTATGTCGCCTACTTATAATTTTTATTTTAGTCGCAGTTTGTGTTTGAAAGCGTACGGTCAAAGCACAAATTATATGTCTGTGGGTCAAAGTTATTTAAAGTAAACAGGTATTAAAAAATGTATTTCAAACGGCATTGGAGAAGACTTTTATTATAAGACTTTTGAATAATATAATTTATTCCAAAGAATGAATTATTTAATTCATTCGCAGGATACATTTAAATAATTTATTACAATCCTAGGACATGGTCTGTGTTAAGAATAATGAATTCTGGAATCAAATATCATACAAGATATGTATTACTTTCTCGATTCCTATTAGTTCCATTTTCCCGCTGGGTCACTACTCCATATCCTTTTCGCAAAATTTAATGTTAAAAAATTATTTATCACATACAAACATAAGTACATATTTCGTAATATATTATTGTTAAAATTAATTCTAACTTGATATATTTATCTTTGTTGTTTTAAGTTATGTGCTTCATCAATTGGTGCAATGATGTAACTTGAGGCTTACACGATCATGTTTTGCTTTTCAAGTTTTAATACATTCACACTTTTTTAACAACACACTCATACGAACTTGCCTTTTAAATTCTCTTTCAAGTTGAGTGTCAATTTACTTCCAAGAAAACAGCTGATTACAAGGTTAGTGAGCAAATTTTTAATTTTTCTTAACGCTGGGTGTCCACGTAGCAATTTTTATTGCCAAGTACAAGCAATAACGTCGGCAGAACAATGACAGAACAATGGAACAATGATTGCTGATTATATTGCTGGAGAACACTTGTTATTGCTTTGCCATAAATTTGCAATTTTCACCTCGAGTAGTTGTATAAAGTTTTGTGGCTGTATTTATAACAAATGTTTTATCAAGGCGAATTGACTAGAAGGTGAGGTCAACTCTACAACTCCAATGCTTCTGTGGTCGGGTTGTTAAAAATATTGCTAGTAAAAAAAACAGGTTTGTTTACATAAAAAACTAGTTTGTATACAAACTTTGACAAGTCGACCACCGAAAAAAACACCACATGTTGACTTCACCCCACCTTCTAGTCAATTCGCCTTGTGTTTTATGTTGTGCTTTGAAGTGATTGTTAAATTTTCTTTTTTAAATTAAATTAATAAAATAATTAATTGTAATTGTCGTAGCTGTGTTTTGTATTGCTTTTTTGTTTATTTGCGTATGAAAAAAACCTAAAACTTGTATTGTTCTATTGAGCAAATAAAAATATACGAAAAAAAAACAAATTCGTCGTTTGCTTTTGTTGATATTGACGTTTATTTAAAAATATAAAGGGGCCCATAGACACATACTGCTGACAGCTACTGCCGATGAACCCTTCGTATACGTGTGTGATTGATATTTTACTACACACTTATCAATCATCATTTTAAAATAAATTTTATTACGTGAAATTCAAGAAAAACCCTATTTTCTTCCCACTTTTATTTCTCAAAAATTATTTTAAATTTGTTTTAATTTAAATTGAAAAGAAAATTATAACAAAAAATTTATTTATTTATTTTATTGTTCATTTTTACAACTGTCAGCAGTATGAGTTCATTTCAAAATCAAACCTATTTTGATTTTTCATACTGCATTGTCGGTGTGACGCATACATAAATAAAAATTTCAAATTTACAAACACATGTTTATTGCATGATCATAGGCAGTATGTGTCTATGGGACCCTTAATATGTAAAATCTTTTTCTGTATTTTGTTAAAGTATTTTTTCACTTGCTTTTTTAATAAATAAACACACTAATAAATAACCAACCGTACAGAGAAATGAAATGTCAGATAAATTACAACTGATTTGACAGCAGATTGCTAAGCAATAATTGCTCAAGCAATAAGAAGAGCAATCATTGCGCAATGGATTGCCACTCATGGCAATATGCGGTCTATACGTCGCAAATTTTATGGAGCAATCAAATTTGACGTTTGCCGCAATAAATATTGCTACGTGGAGACCCGGGGTTATAAAATGTTTTCTTGATGACATCTTGATAGAAAATTGCTCAAAAATTGCGTGCAGCCTTTGTAACAGCTTTTAATATTTGAAAATTTTGAGAGACGGTTTATGTAAAAGACTATCAAGAAAAACTTGAACGAGTAACTGCAGTGTAATTTAATGAAAGTTGTAATAAAAATGTATCTGAAGTTTTTGCTAACATCAATATTGTAGAAATTACAAAAAAATCAAAATATTGTTTATGTGTTTCAAAATTATTGACTTTCGTGTACATGTTTTACATCTTTATTATCATTGTTTTATTAAGTGCTTTTGAATGCAATGTTATTTCAAATAATGAATAATCCAAAGCACGTTTACAATTATTAACCAAAAACAATCGGTTTAATTAAATAAGCAAATTGTGATGATCAATTGTCTTTAAAATAAAAGCATTTTCCTCCAATTACCTATCAGCTAATAAGGTTTTAAAAAATATCAAATTTAGAAGAAGAAGGTTGGTCTTTATATGCAATATATTCATAATTATGGATATTCAGCAAATTTTCTCGATTTTCAGATTAATACCAACATTTAAAAGGAACTAGCTTTTCAAGCCCCGCGTTACCATGTGCCCAACTTTAATGGACTTTATTTAATATATTGTTACGAAAGCAAATTCATCTAAGAGTTTTTTTTATAGATTTAGTTATAAGTTATACTTTTATGTAGTATTAGTTTAAAATTGCTATGCTAATTGTATTTCAACTCCACTGTACGGAACTTTCAAGTAATGGTTACGCCTTACACAGCGTTTACATTTGCCAGTACTGGCAAGACAGTAAGCATATACACACTGTTGCCAGAAGTGCAGATTTCTCTGCATTTTGAAGATTTTTTCGTTGCAAAAATTACGAAGTGAGATTTGCAGATTTTTGCTATCAAATTGCAGATTTTTTGATATTGAAGAAATTGTAGCAATTGGACTTTTATATTGAACTTTGTGACTAACTTTTTAAAAGATTGGATTTTGGAGATCAATTAAAATTTTTAAAAGGAATAAATCCAAATATTTTAGTAAAATCAATATTTGAAATTTTATAAACAATTTCCAAATTTAATATGCAAAGAAGATATGCAAACAATTGACTCTTGATTTCCAATACTTGATAAATAAAAATATCAATTTATTACACTTTTGGAAAAATAAATGTCAAATTAAAAATTTTGACTCAAGAATAATTTTCCCAAAATCGTGCCTTTTGGTTAAAAAAAATTTGTTTTGCCACATTCATCAGCTAATGTGGAACCAATATTAAGTAAATATACATAAATAAAACAAAGAAAAATCGTTCAGATAAAATATCGCTTGAAGGAATTTTGTACACAAAAGACTTCCTTAAATTAAATAAATCAAATTATTTTAATACTCGTATTCAAAATAAAATTTTAAGACAAACGACTTCTGAAATTTACAATAAATAAATGTATAAAATTATTTAAAATACGATGATATGATACTATGTATGCACAACGTTTTTGAATATACATTTAAGTATACTTATATACACATCAGAGAACAGCTTTATGCGATTGAAAAAATAAATCGCATGCGGTCATACAATAAAACTTGCGCAACCGCAAATATTCGCTGCTGGTTTGCAGTCATTCAAATATTGCATAACGTGCTTTGTTATTTATACAATCGTTAGCTTCGTTTTTTAATAAAGATGTTTGTGTGTTCTTTGCGACAATGATTGTTTTGGTAAAGAAAAAAAAATACAAACAAAAAAGCCAGAAATGATGCAATTATTACTCATGTATTCATTCAGCATTACCCTGCAAATAAAGTTGGACCACCTGGTCCATTTTGATAAAATGAACTACTCCATGGACTGGTCCGTTGTAATGCAAGCATGGACCATGTCATTGTTAAAAAGCGTTTGTAGTGAGACGACATGTCTTCGTTTTTAAACGACAAACTAATCCTCTTGAGTATACCATGGAGTAGTTTTAAAACTACTCCTTAGTGGTCCAAAGGTGGGTTATATGGTCCTCTCCTAGGACATCGTAATGTTAAATAGACCAGGTTTTTTCCATACGTTTGGGTTAGTTTTGGACTAGTCCTGGTCCCTTGTGGTCTACTCTTTACAAGCGTGTTTGGACTGGTCCTATTATTTGCAGGGTAACTATGTAGTACAAGAAAAAAAAATTTAAATGAAACTAAACGCACATATGTAGGTACATACATACACACAATTTCCATAGAAACATACTTTTTTATCTTAAAAAGTACAGTAGTTCTGTATGTACCCTGCAAATAATAGGACCAGTCCAAACACGCGTGTAAAGAGTAGTCCACAAGGAACCAGGACTAGTCCACAAGTAACCCAAACGTATGGAAAAAACCTGGTCTATTTAACATTACGATGTCCTAGGAGAGGACCATATAACCCACCTTTGGACCACTAAGGAGTACTTTTAAAACTACTCCATGGTATATAACCCACCTTTGGACCACTAAGGAGTAGTTTTAAAACTACTCCATGGTATACTCAAGAGGATTAGTTTTGAAGTCGTTTAAACACGAAAGCATGTCGTTAAAAAACGAAGATATGTCGTCTCACTACAAACACTTTTTAACAATGGCATGGTCCATGCTTGCATTACATCGGACTAGTCCATGGAGTAGTCCATTTTATCAAAATGGGTCAGGTGGTCCAATTTTATTTGCAGGGTAGGTATAATGTATTCTTGTTATTGTTGTTGTTTTTATTGTTGTTAATTTTAACAAAGCATGAGAGTGGTTTATTGTTGTTATTGTTGTTAATGTTAACAAGCGTCTCATCGAGAGGACAATGACTACTTGACTGCAAAAGTATAAGTATGTGTTCTTTTGAATTTACACAGTTGTGTTTTATTGCGTGAGCAACAAAAATGCAAATAAAGCACTTTCAATAAAAAACGAATAAATGCAAAAATCAAATGTGTACGAAACGAAGTAAAAATTACCAACGTTGAACTTTGTTTTGCAAGCAAAGAGTGAATGTAAATTTTAGCGTATGAATAAATCAAGAAAAATTGTGATTTTGCAGTTCTCTGATATACATGCATTCATATAATATATATTTTTTCTCTTTTGTATATATTAACTTTAAATTTTCATGTACGAATCCGAAAATAAAAATAAAATCAACCCCAAAATAAAGTATTTTAAGTTCCCAGATTTTTTGCAGATTTTAACAATTTTTTTCCAGATTTTCCAGATTTTTTAGTCCAATTTTTCAGATTTTTTAGAAAAAAATTCTGGCAACAGTGCATATACATATTAGTTGGCAAAACAATGCAAAAACAAAATACATAGCTATAAAAGTGTTTATGTATTAGTGAAAAAGTTTGAATGAATTGCTACTGTCTTGCCAGTACTGGCAAATGTAAACGCTATGTTAAGGTAGAAGTTATTTTAAAATAATAAGAAGAGGGTGTCTCAGGAAACTTCTAGAAAAGTTTTTGAACTATGAAAGCAGTGGATAAATTTTGTGAAGTTTATTATTAATTACAATAAAGTTTTTTAAGTGTGTATTTCTTTTGACTTGCAATTAAAAGAACCCAAAGGTAAAAGAATAAACCAAAACGCGTTTTATAAAATAAAAACGTTAAAATATAGCAAAAAATTTCTTATATTCAAACACTGCTAAAATATTATAGCGAGAAAACTTAGAAAATAGTTAATAAGAAGATTCATACATAAGTGGTTTAAGTTTCCTCTATAATAATCCTATTTACTCCATACACAGAAAAAAATAATTTTCATATTTGAATACGAAAATCGCATATTTGATAAAAAAAATTTTTGAATTTTCTGCGATGACGATTTTTGTGGTATTCATTAGTGTTGCCAGTGGAATTTCCAAAAAGATACATTTTAGTTTCCAAAAAGATACACTTTTTCCCAAAAAGATACATGTAAAAAAAAAAAAAAATTTAAATCCAATTTCAACGTTTAACATTTATTAACATTACATTTTTATTTCATACTTCAGTACCTCGTTTCTGTATTTCTCGCATCGTAAAATTTCTTACATGAAGTGTGAAACAAAAAATTCCATCGTTTCTCGATTTATGAGATAAAAATGTTTCTGTATTTGAATGCGAAAACAGACACAACAAATTCTGTTTATACTGGAATATTTCCAGTAATTAAGTGTCAAATAAAAGCGAAACGTCAACAAAAGAAATAAATATAATAAAAACGGGGCTGCCAGATTTGACGAGTTATTGTCATTTTGACAACTTTTTGTTCCGAAATTAGCAAAGTGACGATTTAATGATTTTTCTAAAAAAGTGACGAAAGCCAAAACAAAATCAAAAATATTTTATAATTTTGTTGTTACTTTCTATAGAAATTCATATTGAATTTTTAAATTTCAAACACTTCATATTTTGTGGCGTTGGAATTGAAAAAACAAAATGAATTTCTGTAGAAAGTAACAACAAATTTATAAAATACTTTTGATTTTTTTTTTGCTTTCAATGAAATTGTTGGCGTTGCCCCTTAGTCTTCGAAATAAGATAGTTTTAAATATTTTAATATGTTTGTTTATTAGTAAAAAAATATCTCTAAAAACAAGACAGCTTAAATTTTTTTATTTATCCCTTTTATGAAAATTGTCCTCGAAGTTGTTTGCCTCTTCCCTGAAAAATGTATCGGCAAAAGCAAAATTTCGAGGGAAAGAAATGGACCGATTTGGCTTATTTTGAACATTTAATACTTCTTATATACATTAACAAAATATGATTGATATTTGGGTGTATCCAAAGTAACGGCCGTTACTTTATAAATCTGCTGTTTTTAAATGTCTGAAACAAACATCATGTTTTGTAAAATTTTGCACAGGATATGTCAAGTTAAATATCTGATTTAATTCTTTGAAATGTTTTGTTTAAATAATACATTATAAAAATTACAAGTTTTTTGCGTGTGAATTCATTTATTATCGGTGACAAAAAAAAATATATTTTTGTTAGTATAAATAAAATTAAAGTTAATCTTTAGGAATATGACACGATACATTTATTTTGTATAATAGCGGAAAAATTAATTCAAAATAAAAATTTAATTTTTGAGCTATAAGGGGTCAATTTCTGTGGAAACACCCTTTTGATATTCTTATCTTATATGGACATTGTTGGGGCAAAACCATTATTTCTTCAAGAAAAAAAGTTGTTTGTCTGTAACCCGTTCATTTATGAACCGATTTTTTTAACTAAAACTACCAGCTGTTCTACTAAGTCTATTTCAGGTAAAAAAAAGAAAAAAAAATTTATAGGAATAGGTAAATTACAGATTTATATCTCAGCCATTTGTAAACCGATATAGTTAAATTTCAATAATATATTATTTCGGACTACATACGATATAAATATAAAACAACGTTGTCACTATGAATTCTAGGTTTTTCACAAAGCTGATTTAATTAAAAAATTTATCTATTTATCTATATTTATCTATTTTAAATAAGGATGTTTGTTTATTTTATTAAGCTTGGCTTCTTTTTGCTTTTGTAAAAATATTGGCCCATAATCATAGTCAAACGCTAAAGTCGGTTCTATTTAAAAACAACTTTTAAATAAAAACATTCTTTTAAATATTTTGCTACTATAGTCGAAACTAAAGTATGTTTTAAATTGAACCGACTTTAACTGGGTGCCACCTCAAATGTAGCAAATTTTTCATACAACATACAACAAAATATAAGCAAGTGGCAACTTTAAGCAACCGACATTGAAAATGATGATTGATGCTGTTGTTAAATGAGTTAAACACAACTTCAGCTGGTTTTAAAATTAACATCGGGTTTAACGTGTAAAGTATGCTTTTGCTTGTCTATAGTAGCTCAAAAGCATATTTTTAATAAAAGTTTACTTTAGAACTCTTAAAGTATGCTTTGTTTATGACTATAGTTATGGGCCATTTATTTTATTTTTTGTTTAATATGATATTTTCTCATGCCTTTGTGTGACTTCTTCAGGGAAAAACAATTTTTAATTGTTATCGGATTAAAGAAAATAAATAGTTTTTTAAAAAATATCCTTCAGCTTAACAAAAGAAATATAAATTTAAAGAAATTATTAAATACCCATGAACTTTAACTTTGTTTTTGTTTGATTATGTTTTAATAAAAGTCGAAACAAATTTGTTTAAAATTTATTTTAAATTACACGATTTTTAAAACAAAAATGGAGGATATTTTATATTTTTTTCTCAGAAAATTGACGATTTTGACACAAATTTATCTGGCAGCGCTGATTAAAACCAAAACAAGAAAAGGCTAAAAAAAATTTAAAATAACAAAATATAACAATGGTTTTTTGTTTATTTTCATCATATAAATTATGCATTCATCGCTTATATTCCTTCTATTTTTTTATTTATTTAAAAAAAATAGTATATAAACATATTTTAAATTCAAAATATCTACATTTTGTTTTTCTCGCCACCAATTTCAAATGCGACTTATTTTGACAGTTCTTGAAAGAAACTTTTCGCAAAACATTGTTATAGAAACACTTTTTCTCGCATCCTTCCAATAATTGCTGGAAAATTATTAAAATGACAGATAATTCTCGCCAAGAAAAGATACAGAAACACTTGCGTGAGAAAAACCATTTTTTGTTTCATCTCACACTATTTTTGTTGCAATTCACACGTTTCATGCGGAAAATTTTACGAATCGAGAAATACAGAAACGAGGTACAGGCAGTGATGTTAGATGTTTTTTTCGAAATATCGTCAAAATTTAAAAAAAAAATCGTCAAAATCGTCAGTAGTTTAGAAAAAAAAACCGTCAAAAAATCGTCATATAAAAAAATCGTTTTTTTATAAACACGGATATATCACTCTATTAAAACATAAAAAAATTTTAAGTATAAAATCATACAAACCAAAAAAAATAGAATTTTTAATACTTAAGACGATTTGGTGCGGCTTTGATATTGCTCTCCGGAGATTTTCGTCAAACAATTCCCGTCATCCCCAAATCTTCTGCTGCAGATGAACTTAACGCCTGCCTGAAATCGTCGTCTTTGTGGAGGCATGTCCAGAAGTTGCAATTGACCGCAAACATTAGAGTCGTGTTGCAGAACGACCCATCGGCTGCTGAATTCTCGAGACAACTGCTGGAGCTTGGCAACGGCCCAATTCCTATTGATGTTTCGAATGGATTGATATCGTTCCCTGAAAATTTTTGTGAATTCACATCGTCCAAGGAGGAGCTCATCAGCAAAGTGTTCCCCGATATTGCACAAAACTACAAAAATCTCGATTGGATTGGTGAACGGGCAATAATAGCAGCGAAGAATAAGGACGTCGATAACTTAAACTTAATTATTCAAAGTTAAATCGCAGGACAACTACATATAGGGTTCCCAACTTTTTTTGTTGCAATTAAAGTACATTGATTATTAAAGGTTAAGAAAAAAAGTACACAGTATAAATATAAAGTCCAATTAATTTCTTTTTATTGTTATATTTAAAAATGTTTTTTATTGCTTTTCGCAAGTTTTATCAAACAATTACACTGTGCTAGAATTTGGCAACTGGCGCTTAAACCTTTTTCGGGTACGCTGAATCCAATACTGGTTCAAAATCGGTTTAGTTTATTGAAATTACATACTAAAAAAAACGAAAATCCGCAATAAAATTTCCTTTAAACGTTAAATTTTTTTCTAACATGCGCTGCCGTTTTAGAAACATATTTTTTTTTGGCAACAAAAATAATTTTTAATCAACATTTCGAAATTTTTGTTTGTTAAAAATCTATTAAAAATTACAGCTATAAATGATTAAAATCTGTTAACAACTTTTAATTTTATTCACAAAAGTCAAAAAATTTTAATTAATTTAAAAATTTCATAAATCGCAATATTTGTATGGGAGCCCCCTTAAGAAGTGGTGATAAGGGGCAAGTATGTCTCGAAAAATTGTTAAGGAGACTCCTTGGCTGTTATGGTACGTTTTCTTCAATATATTTCTAGTCTGTATTAAACTTTTTGTATTGGAACCCCTTAAGGAATGGACATTTTTAAATTTTGTTTTAAATATTAGTTAAACGAGTCACTTTTGTGCTCGCGATCTAAAAGCAGGCAGCAATTTGAAAGAGGTTTGTACTCGTTTTTTAAAAACAGGCAGTTATTGTACTCAAACAAAACAAACAAGTGAAATAGTGCTGTCAGATAATTTTTTTTTTCGAAAAATCGTCCTGCCAATATAAAAAAAAACATAAAAAAATGGCCCTGACTAATATTAACTAGTTGTTTTTTAGTTTTTCTAAAAAAAAACTTGTACAATAATGGCTAATAAACCACTGATGGTTTAAACGCTGGTTTAGTTGAACTAAACTTGAATTTATATGTAGTTTAAACTCAGCAACTATAAATCATTCTCCCATGTGTTATATGTGGTAAAAAAATAACATGTGACAGCACTACGATAAATCTTATCAAATTCATATGGTCTGTGTTGGTAGTTTAAACGCCGAATTTTATGCGTTTAAAGATGGTTTATATATTTAGTGATTTATAGATTTTTGTACGTCAAATCGCTCTCTACTGATTCCATTCAAATAAATCATATTAAAAAGTTTAATATTTGTGTTGTATTATTACTCTAAAGTTTGTCTGAAGGCTTAAAATTGGGACGAGGCGAAGTTCGTCGTGTCCGCTAGTAGATATAAATATATATTCGCCTCTATATACATATATTAACTAACCCCCCGTTTCCACATGCAAGTGCAAGTTCGAAAAACTCAACACACTGACACTTTTTCACTAATATTCACACAATTTTTTTTCATTCAGCCAATCGGCTGTTTCCTCGATTTTTTGTTGATAATACGTATACACTACTTGCAAGTAATTACTTGCATGTGGAAACGTTCGGTAAGAAAAAAACTTTACTTGACAGATTAAAGTGTTAAAAATTTGATGAAAGATTAAAGTTTAAACTAAATTTATTGACGAGATTAAATCGTCAACACCTAAGTGACTCTACATTCAAAATCGTCAATCGTCATTTTGGTAAATTCAGCGAAAAAAATCGTCAAAATGACGTAAAATCGTCACATCTGACATCCCTGGGTACAGGGCTGCCAGATTTGACGATTTGTCGTCATTTCGAAGATTTTTGTTCCGAATTTAGCAAATTGCCGATTTGCTGATTTTTGTTCCGAAATTAGCAAATTGCCGATTTGCTGATTTTGTTCTAAAAAGTGACGATTTTTTTCGTCTCCAAAGTCTGAATAAAACATTACATTTTCTAACAAATTCGTTTTGTAATCTTGGAATATTTAACAGCCATACCTTTCCAAAAGCGGAAGGCGGAACGTTTTCTTTCGCTTAGCTTTTACGCTGATATGCCATACCAAAGCAAGAGCGTCAACGTTGTGTCACGAACAGTAGTGATATCTTTTTTGTTTAATAAAACCCACAAACTATCAATAAAAATAGCAATAAAAACGTTAGATTAACCAAAAAATAGCTTAATTGCCATTATTAATTAGCAATAGCAGCAGACTTTACTATTAAATGAGCTGTCAAAATCGGGTTTAACAATTGCAAAGCGTGCCGCTAAAAATTAATTAAAATTCATTGATAATTTTTCATTCCTGACTCAATCTGGGCTCGAATCCAAATTATCAATAAATTTTAATTAATTTTCATGTTGTAAAATTCCTTTCTTCATAAAAATAATTTAATGAAAATTAAATTTAATGAACTTAAGCCTAATTAAAAATATTAAAAATTTGGATTAAAAACCATAAATAGTTCAATAAAATAACCACAATACTAATAATTGTTAAAGCTAAGGCACGAGCTCTATGTTTGCATTTGTCCTTCAAGTTGTGCTGAAAAGGTCAACAAGAATAAGAAAGACAAAAAATGAAAAAACAAAAAATATGTACTTTGAACTTCAAGAAGAATTCTTGACAAAAGTACGAAAAAACAGAAGTAAAGGAATAACATGTTAAAATAAATTAAAATAGATAATCATTCAAAGCAAATTTCGATCTACCAAAGGTTGAATACAATTTGGTTTAAGGATTGATGTTTGACTAATGACGTCAGCAGTCGTCGATGGCTGCGAGTGTTAAACGGCAAGCCCTCTGAGGAGATTGAGTGGTTGCAATCGAAACATGTCAGGGTAACCTGTCCGTAAAACATCTGGGTTCGAGCCCAGATTGAGTCAGGAATGAAAAAATATCAATAAATTTTAATTAATTTTCATGTTGTAAAATTCCTTTCTTCATAAAAATAATTTAATGAAAATTAAATTTAATGAACTTAAGCCTAATTAAAAATATTAAAAATTTGGATTAATTTTAGTGTTTGTTTTAAATTTTGCAATCGTTCGCAAATTGTAACCATTTTCTCGATTAAAGCGATTTTTTCCTGTAAGTGTCACATTTTTAAAGCTTTTACGATTTTTAATAAATATAAGACTTTGCTACCATACCGCTGTTACCAAATATATGGGAATTTCCGTTAATTTATCAATTTTTACCTCTTGTTTTCATTCCTGTAAGGGCACTCTCAACACTGTCGATTCAAAAAAAGGCGAAAAGTTAATACCTTTTGCCATTATTAAGGGCGAATTTTTTTGAATAAAACATGCTACTCTTTAAGAGAGCAAAACACCAAATTGCATTTTTTTAATAAAATGTAAAATTTTTGTTTTGAAAAGAAACCACCGTTAAAAATAACAAATATTTATATGAGTTATGTTTGCTTTTAGGGAAATTGTACTTTACTATCAAAAATCAAGGAGAAGAAAGTATGGAATTGTAAATTTATACTTTGAGTCTGTTCCATATCAAGCAATGCTTATTTCGAAAACATTTGTTTAGCACTTCTGTTCCGCAGTGTTGACAAAAAACAAAATGTGAGAGCTATTTTCATAAAAGGGTCAAAAAGGGTCACAAAATAGGTGATAATGATACAAAAGTATAATTTAAAAAAAGGGTCATAAAAGGTATCAACACCGTCGAAAAAGGGTCAAATTGATACTTTAGTATCACAACGGTAACGCTGCTGCTGTTTGATAGTTCGTATCACATAACAACAATAAAAAGCCCTGTTGTTTGTTTTATTGTACAATTGTTGTAATCTCGCGGCTACCTGCTATAAATATACCTTGAATCATATTTTCAACAATTATACGGCGAGCATTTCACGATTTGTAAGATAATATCTACATGAGTCTCAAAAGATTCTTGACATGAAAGTCTCACTAGATTATCTTTCCCCAAGTCTTAAACGATTCCACAACGATTTAAAAAGCGTCTTTCGCTGTGCCATGTAAAAAATTGTTTGATTGTATAAAAAAAAAATTAATTTTAAGTTTTCCGATTTTTTCGAAACGATAAAGACGATTTTTTATTTTTTCTCAGGAAACTGAAGATTTCCTCACAAATACAGATTCAAAAGATACGAATAATGTCAGGATTATACATGGTACGTGAAGCCATCAAAAGATACGAAAAATGTATCTTTCGTATCCTAACGGCAACACTGGTATTCATAAAAAAGTTTGTAGGTATTGTTATTGAATTTTTAGTCAACAAACAAGTTTATTGAATCAATAAAAAAGTTGTTGGCCAAAATAATTTTTTTCAACAAATTGTTTACGTGATTAGTTAAAATAAATTGTTGGAAATGTTGAATAAATCAAACAAAATATTTATCGAATCTTTATTTATTTATTTATTTATTAATAATGATGTGCTAAATTTCCATTTTTCCTATTTTTTTTAATGTATTATTGGAGGATAAGCTAGTCCCTATGCGCATTTCGCTGGTTGCTTAGGCCAGATCATCAGGAAACCTTTTTCTAAAGACTTTGGCAAAACTAAAGATATTTAACGAAATAAAACTGTTAAGCGAATGAGAATTATACCTATTATAAAATGGACAAGAGTTGTAAAAATACTGATTTTACGTTGATACAAATATTTGTTTTATTGAATATCAAGAAATATTTTAATATTTCATTATCAAATATGTTTTATTGAGTGCTATTTTGCAAAGGGTAAATTTGATAAATTTTTTCATTGAATCAAACAAAAAGTTTGTTGAACAAAGATTATATTTTTAACAAACTGTGTTGTTAAAAATTTTCTTGAGATATTTTTTTCTGTGTAGTATTCAAGTCCGTTTGTACGTCTTAACTTTAATTAAAACTAAAATTTCCTTTTTTTTATCTTTTTAGCCCTTTAAATATTTTTTAACGAAAAGTACCTAGCGTTTCAAATTTTTACTCTTTTTGTCCCACCAATTAAAATTTTCCAAATGTATGCTCCTAATAATTTTGACGCCCATCGTGAATAATTTTCCTCGTAATTTTGCTTTTCCCTATACGGGTTTTAAAACAAGCTTTTAAAATTTCGAGTCTGTGGATTGCATTTTTTAAAGAAAACTACTTTTATCCCTTTTCCTTGTATAATGCTCTTTTTATATAGTTATGAACAGGGAAACCAGAAATATGCTCTAAAAAATGGGTTTTATGCGCATTAAGTATGCAGCAAAAACTCAAAAATATGCCAGAAAATTGTTAAAAATATGCCACAAAAAAAAAATTAAAAATTGCTCATTTAAAAACAAAATACAGTGGTATCTCGGTTTAACGATACTCAGTTTAACGAATTCGCGATTTAACGTACGGTCATATTTTTTCCCTTATATAACCTTATATAACGAACAAACAGCAAATTATATAACGAATTTTATTTAAAAAAAATTTTAATTAAATTTTAATTAAAAATTTGAAAAAACAAAATAGAATGAATGCAAACATATTTGCATGCATCCTATTTTGTTTTTGTAAACATTTTTACCATATTTTAAGAGCGATTTTGACGAGTTAAGAGAAGTATATTCTTTTCTTACAAAGAAAGCAAAGAAAATACTTGCTCGCCAAAATAAAAATTTGTACGTTACAAAGTCATTTTTTACTGTTGTTTACAAAACAAATATTTGTTTTCTGTTTAAAATTATACGTAATTTTTGTAAAGTTGTTGTACAGTTGACATCAAAATGCCCAAAAGAAAACGTTAAATTCTTAAAGAAAAATTAAACATTATTGACGAAAAGGTTCTGCGACTAAGTGCTCTATCTAATAAATATCAAAGTCATCAATATGCACAATTATAAAATCAAAACGGAAACTTTTGAGCGGAATGGAATATACTGATTTCGGATCAAAGAAGGACCTTCAAAACAGGTGAGTTTCCAAGAATGGAAACAGAATTGTTTAATTGATTTCCAAACAAGAGGAAGGCGAACATTCCTATTAGTGGTCCTATATTAAAAGCAAAAGCCCTCTACACAAACAATTTTATGGTGGACAATTTTCATTTAATTGAAAATGATACGAAGTATTTATTTTTTGCTTGTGTTATAAATGGAAATAAACGAATTTACTTTGTTTTATTAAAATATTGTTGTTTTTATTAATAAAAATGTATTAAAAAAAACTTCGGGATTTAACGAATTTTTCGATACAACGAAAGGGCCTGACAATATATAATTCGTTAAACCGGGATACCACTGTATTCAACATTTGCTTTTTAAAAGCAAATAATACTAAAATTATAACCGGTTAAGCCTTAACACAAATTAGTATTTATAGACCAATTCGAAAAGAATTAAATCTGCTTAACATATTTTTTGAGCGCATTTAATTTATATGCCAACATAATTAGATGACTTACGTACACAAATAGTCTAATTTGGAAAGAAGTTTTTATGGGGAATATATTAAATTAAAGACCGAATCTCACCATTAACATAGACTTCTTTCTTGGTACAATTAAAATGTCTTTACTAATTTTGATTAAATTATGTACAAAATTGCAACTTGTACTTTGCGCACAAGGTTATCATGGACAGACAACCAGCCAGACGCACGGATGGGAATCGTTAAATCACTAAAAAGTGATTCTCAGTTGATCGGTGTACTAAAAGATTGGTTCAGATTTCTCGCCAAAAACTTATGTTTGTAATTGCTTTTTCCTTAATTTTTGCTTTTATGTAAAATTTGAAAGTTTAAAATAACATAACCTTTAATGACAACCTGCTTTTATTTTAGAGTAAAAATTAAATGTGGATGGCGAAATTAAAGCAACACGTTGGGTATACAGATAGATATTAAAAACAGAAAAGACATCTGTTAACCAGAATTTCAAAAAAAAAAAAAAAAATTTATTTGCTGCGAAAGCTTACAAGATGCATCTAAAAAAATAGAATATGTATCAAAATATGCATTAAAAAGGCAAAATATGCACTAAAAACTTAAAAAATGCTGCAAAAAGGCTATTTTAACTAAATTATGCAAAAATATACTCTAAACGGTAAAATATGCCAAAATATGCACTAACAAATCGATGCCGAAATTCATAAAAAGCTTTAAAACGGATAGATATATTATTTCTGCCTTCATTTGTCGCACAAGGAAAAACATGCAATTGCATATTTATGGTTTCCCTGGTTATGAATATAAACTATGCATTTCCTTTACTTTGGATTGTTCTTCAATTATATTTCTAAAGTTTCCATTAAATTTTATAATTATATACCCAATTAAAAATGTAGCTTCGAACGACGCAGGTTTGTAGGGGAGAAATATAAACGTTTCGCTTACCATTGCGCTTACGGAAGGCATGAATTTTATATGGCGAGTTCCCACTTTGAAGCAATACATTTTGGATACATTAAGCGCATTATTCAGCATATATAAAAATTATTGGATGAAACGATCAGCCTTACACACTGAATGTTTTGATACAGTTATTTTTTAGTATTCTCCCTTTCAAACCTGCTTCGTAGTAAGGGAATGCCGTAGCCAGCGTTACCGTTGGTGCCACTAAACTGGCAATTTGCCACTTTTTCGACTGCTTGGATACTTTTTGGCCACTTTTACAAAATGCACCCAAATGTGGTCCTTTTTGTGATTCTTGCCACTTTTTTGATACTTTTAACGTTAGGAAAAGATACTTTTTTTCTTTCTGTTTTATTATAACTCCCAGCTTTAATATAAGTTAAACTGTTTTAATATATGTATATGTAAGCAATTTTATATGAAATTTTTTTCTTGTCATGCGTGGTTAGCTGAAAATCGGTTGAATAAACTTTCTATTAACCTGTTTACTTTAGTATGAATAAGGGGGTAAAGATATCTCTCATATATATATATTAGTCGTGAAGCAGAAACCGAACTGTTGTGTACCGAAAACTTTTCTAAAATTTGTGTAATTGACATTCAAAGTAAGTTTTTACCAAAAATGGTGTAAAGAATTGATAACAAGTATTTAGACCCATTATTTATAGTGTCTAATGAAGATTTAAACTATTTCGAATTAGTTTCAGAGTTTTAAGATATTATAAGTGACCCAGATGCATTTATACATGAATTTAAACTTCTAGAGCAGTGATAACCAAGCCTCGAACTAACCAAGCCCCGAACGCACGCACACAAAGATATTATGTACTTGTGTGCGGTCGCAGAGACTGATGATAGTCTAATGTTTTGAAACGAACAAAGTTGTAATATACATGTGAATTGCCGACCGTGTCTGTGTGAAAAATACGATTATTGACTGGCTCGCGAGCCTATGGAGTGGTTATCACTGTTCTAGAGAGTAAAGTAAATGACACGAAATATGAACACATATTTTATATTTCAAACGTTTTTTAATACCCAAAACATTAAAGTAAATATTTTATAAAAATTACTTCTCGAGAGAAATATTTACAAAATATTTATTTTAGTTTTTACAACAAATGAGCGATTTGTAAGTAAGTAGTATGTCTATTGTAATACGATCAATTGTTTTTTAGTGTATGAAATCATTATACAATGTTTTTTGTGATGTTTTTATACCATTAAAATTATAATAAATAGAAAAAAACGTAAAAAGTATAATGTGGTGTACTTATTTTAATTTTAAAAGATGTGCACATTTTTTTTTAAAATCCTCTTTTTGGTGCCACTTTTTTTGTAAATATCCCCTTTTTTGGTACTTTTTAAAAATATCCGACGGTAACACTGGCCGTAGCACTTGAAATTTTATTTCTATACCCTTCAGCTCAGGTGGAAAAGGGTATATATAAGTTTGTCAATCCGTTTGTAATTTTTACAATATTGTTCCTACACCCTATAAAGTATATATATTCTGGGTCCTTATGAAAAGCGAAGTTGATTTAACCATGTACGTCTGTCCGTCTGTCCGTTGAAATGGATTTTCCGCAGACCCCATATATGATGGGGGCCAGGTTATTATACATTTATGTCACATATGGTCCGGAATTGTTTGCTATTGAAATTCAGAAAGATCGGTCCACAAATGGCTGAGATATGAGCAAAAAACCACGACTACCTCTAATTTTTTCCCAAAAATCCCTTGTGGTTGTTGTATTTTTATTACTTTTTGCTGGATATCTGGGGAACGGCAAAAGCCAGTTTCCAAATTAGGTACACACATTAAAGTTGCCAATACACACCATCCTACAAAATGTGGGCGGGATTGAAGAAGTGGGCGTGGTACCTCCCGTACAAAAAAAATAAAAATTTTATAAAAACCTAAATTTTAGGGCTGCCATATGTCCTATGGATATGACTTATATACCAAAATATCGGAAATTTTTAGTAGAACATATTTTACTCGGGAAAATCGGTTCAGATACAAAAAGTTATGACCAAAATTAATTTTTTTTTTAAATACCCACTTTCGGGAACCATAGATTTCCCCGAGTCCAAATTTTATAACCCAAGTAAATGGTAAATTCTTCCTAAGCACGTCGGTATTTAAATCTTTCAAATCGGTTTAAAAATGGCTAAGTTATGATCAAAATACTGAAATCCCAAAAATTATTTTTTTATACCCTTCAACTCAGGTGGAAAAGGGTATATATAAGTTTGTCATTCCGTTTGTAATTTCTACAATATTGATCCTACACCCTTTAAAGTATATATATTCTGGGTCCTTATGAAAAGCGAAGTTCAAATCCGGTTATCCGTCTCTCTATTCTGCTCCCACAATGGTGAAGGGTATATAAGATTCGGCACAGCCGAATATAGCACTCTTACTTGTTTTTATAAAAGTTGTTGAGAGTATTTTCACTTACTTTACTGTATTTCTGTATTTCTAATTGCGTAGCGCATATTTGTGTGCTAATTTTTTTAAATGTAGTGCTTCTCAAAATGATAAAATTTTTTATTGGGTAACTTTCTGTTTTTATTTTACCATGGTGAAGGGTATCAGTGTTGCCAGTGAATTTATCGAAAAAATACCTACACATGTTAAAAAAATCCCCTTCACGTTGAAAAAATTTCCCCTACAAAAATCCCTACGCATTCTTGTAATTAAAATAGAAGAAAAACATTAGTTATAAAAAATAAATTTTATTCGAATATGTATGTATATTAAAGCTTTGACAAAAAATAAGTACAAAACTAAAAAAAATACATATTTTTTTTAATTAAATTCAATTAAATCGTTCAACATTGAATGATATTCTTTTGAAACCAAAAACAACTCTGGAAATATATTTTTAAGCGATTTTAGGGAAAAGAAAATTTTTCAACCGTTTTGGATAAGAAATATCACTAAAAACCGTTTTTTCTTCATTTATTTCATATATAATGCGATATTACGAAAAATCCCTACATTTTCGAGATTATAAAAAATCTGTCCGATTTTCCCTACGCTTCTACTTTAGTATCAAAAATACCTTCATGTAGGGATGTTCCCCTACTTCTGGCAACACTGAAGGGTATATAAGATTCGGCATAGCCGAATATACAACTCGAACTTGTTTGATTATATTTTCTTTTTGGACTTAAATTTAAAAGTTTTAATTAATTTATTGCAGGTCAAAAACAACAACAAAAACAACCTGAACAGTACGAATAGCTGGAAAATTTATTAAATTACAATAAACATTTAATTTTTGTTTATTTTATTTATTTACCACTGTTTTTGGACTAAATTTAACTTTTTATTTAATAAAAGTTTATAAAATTGTTTATTTTTGTGTTCCGATTTCTTTCGATTTAGTTTTTTGCCGAAACGCCTTTTTTCGATTGATCCGCTATTGAATGGCACTGAAATTCGATATATGTACTATAAAAAAATCATGTTATACAAATATGTAAAAGTTTTTAAAACAGATCACCCTTTGGTGCTTATGGCTCACATACAATCAGAAAATTATTGATAAAAAAAATCGAAACTCTGAAAAATAACTTTTTTTTTACATACATTCCAAACACGGAGGTTTGATTTCAAATTGATAATGATTTGAAATCAAACGTTTTCTCAAACGACAAGCGTTTAATAAAGATTTGAAAATTATAGCATTCTCAACAAAAAGGGGAAATTATTTTCAAATTGAAAAATGCCTTTATTTTCAACTTGCTTTCAAACGTAGTTCTCAAATATTTTTCAAATGTGGATCTTAATACCATGTGGAACATAAATAAAAAATATTTTATTTTTTTAATTTAAATTTATTATTTATTTAAATAAACTGTGAGATAAGCATTCGGCACCATATCCAAAAAATGAAATAAAAACACAAGAGAAAATAATGTTCTTTACGTCCTTTAATTTTTGCAAAAACTAAATTGGCTCCCTTTTATTTTGAGGATTGTAGTACCGCGGTCATACAACAAACTTATAATTTCCGAACTTTTCCGTTTTTTTTTTCAATTCGTGTTCTTAATCATTCTTATTACATACTAACAAATAATTTTTATTTTTCACATGAAATAAATCGTCTACTTGTAAAACACATTTAACCACGAAGTAAAAATTTAACTTTAATCGCCATTTTTAATGTTTACATTTATTTTTCGCTCTAGAATTGCCAAGTTTAGTTTTGATTTGAATTTAACGTTTGATATCAATGTGACATCAAATTAATTAAACATTTGATGTCAAATGTTTATTTTGTGAATTGTGTTTGATGTCAAATGATAAATTTATTTCATATCAAAGGTTTGACTTCGTGTTTGTTGGGCTAATGCCAAAGTCTAAAAGCGTTTTCAAAAGATACATTTCAAAACTTATTACGTTAAATAATTTTTCAATAATTTTATTTTTAGCAAGGCAATAATCTGTAGCTAATTTACTTTCGAAAATCTTTTCAAAGTGGTTAAATCCGGCAAAGGCGTGGCAAATTAAAATACTTCTTTTAAAATAATGCGTTAACCGAAAATGTTTAGTAACAGGATCAGCTACAATAGCTTCGTATGTTATCCTTAAGCTGCCGAATTTTTCGAAAATTCCACAAAAATAAAGATTGAATTATAATTATAAGTGTTGATCGACCTTTTTGATTACCAGGGAAACCACAAATATGCAATTGCATGTTTTTCCTTGTGCAACCAATGAAGGCAGAAATAATATATTTATGCGTTTTAGACCTTTTTCGCATTTTGGCATCGATTTGTTAGTGCATATTTTGGCATATTTTACCGTTTGGAGCATATTTTTGCATAATTAATTTAAAATAGCGTTTTTGGAGCATTTTTTAAGTTTTTAGCACATATTTTGCCTTTTTTAGGAATATTTTAATACATATTTTTTTTTTTTTTTTATTGAAACAAATAATTGAATGTAATTATTACAATCTTTTTTTTTTGTTTACTTAAACTACAACTAGTTCAAACTAAGAACTATCTAGTAGTATTATTCTATTGATATAAGATTTGATAATGCTGATCTAAGGCAAATTTACCCCAATCAGATCAATGGGTTTTGTACGAACCAATCTTCGTTCGTTACATGGGTTAAAGAAAAGTCGAGATGCTTCCTCATTGATGTGGCGTTGTAATTTTGTATGATGATTAACTGCATACTTTTTAATAGTGGTATATATACTATCAATTCCCAAGTCTCGATGAAGGTCTGTATTCCTTATGTACCATGGAGCGTTCACCATTTTACGTAACACTTTATTTTGAAAACGTTGTATTATATTTATGTTGGATTTCTGCGCACAGCCCCACAGTTGGATACCGTAAGTCCAGATGGGAGCTAGTACTTGTTTATAAATTATCAGCTTATTGTGCAAAGATAAATCTGATTTGAAATCAAGAAGATAGCTTAGTTCTCTGTATTTCATCTCAAGTTGAGTGTGTTTTTTTTTTATGTGTTCCTTCCACTTCAGTTTAGCGTCGAGGTTCATGCCAAGATATTTCGCAGTGTTTACATATGGAACTTCAACATTCAAAATGTTAAGTTTAAGGTGACTAAATTTCTTATTTGAAAAGTCTACGTGTATGGATTTGGTATTGTTCAATTTTATTCGCCACTTTGTTGTCCATGCTGTTATTTGGTTAATGGCATTTTGGGTTCTTTCAGTTGATTCTTGAATGGTGTTACCAGTAGAAAGAATGGCCGTATCATCAGCAAACGTTGCTATTACGGTGTTTTGAGGATGTGGTATATCACTTGTGTATATTAGATACAATATAGGACCAAGTATGCTTCCTTGGGGTACTCCTGCTTGTATAGGTTGAAGTTTTGAGTAGGATCCATCGTATTTTATTCGAAAATATCTCTGTGATAAATATGATTCTATAAGTCGGCTTAGTTCTATTGAGAAACATTTTCTTATTTTGTAAAGTAAGCCTTGATGCCAGACTTTATCAAACGCCTGTGAGACATCCAAGAATACTGCAGTACATATTTTTTTTTTTTCCAATGCATCTTCGATAGTATCGCAAATTCTATGAACTTGCTCAATAGTAGAGTGTTCGGACCGAAATCCAAATTGGTGGGTTGGAATGAAGTTATATTCGATCATTACATTTTGGATCCTTTTGAGTATTATTTTTTCGAAAAGTTTTGACAACAGTGGTAGCAGTGAAATTGGCCGGTATGATGTGGTTTCATTAGGAGGTTTACCTGGCTTGTGAATCATTATGACTTCTGCTGTTTTCCAATAAATTGGGAAATAGTTTAGTCTAAGTGAAGTATTTATTATACAGCTAAGTTTCTCAATGGCCTTATGAGGAAGTTCTTTTAACACCTCGCCTGTGATCAAATCAAATCCTGGGGATTTTTTTGTTTTTAGCGATTGAATTACAGTTTTTAATTCAAGTGGTGTCGTTGCTGTAATATCTACGTTTGGTTGTTCGATGACTTCAAATGAGGTGTTTTGATCGCTGCTGTTAGGTTGAAAGATATTGACAAGATGATTTGAGAATGCTGTTGCTTTTTCGTCATTACTTTTTGCCCATTCCCCATCACAAAGTTTAAGTGGTGGATTTTGAAACATTGGCTGTTGGTAGGTTTTTATGTATTTCCATAAGGAGTAGTTTGAGCTTTTGTCATAAGACAGATTTTCTAGTAGTTTTTTAGTTTTATCGTTTTTTGTATTCCTGATAGAGTTACTTATATTTTTACAAAGTTTATTAAGTTTGGATTTCAATGTTGGGTCACGAGTTTGTTGCCAGTTTTTTCGTAGTTTTCTCTTTACTAAAACCATTTCACGTATTTTTGGGGAGTATCCATGCTGTTGCACCTTAGGTTTTAATATGGGTGTGCTTTGCCATGCTGCTTGTTGGACTTGTTTGGTAAAGGTTAAGACGTCTTGGTCTAGTTCATCTACAGTATGAATAGAAACGCTGTGATCGATTTCGTTTTCTAGCAAAAACCGGAAGTAGTTCCAGTCTGTAAACTTGTTGTAAAGGTAAGCATTTTGTTGTTTTTTGCAAATTGTTTCATAAAGTGTGAGGTAAATTGGTGAATGATCTGAGCAAAGGTCAAAACCCTCCTCAATCTCCATAAAATTTTTTGATATTTTTCGGGTTACAAAAAAGTCTATAAGATCAGGGATTTTAGTTCTATCCGTTGGCCAATATGTCGGCTTAGAAGTAGATAAGTATACACATCCTGTTTCTTGTATTGCTTGGTAAAGTTCACGACCTTTAGTCGTCGTAAGCCGCGACCCCCATTGCACGTGCTTTGAGTTAAAGTCGCCTCCCATGATGAACTTGTTTTGGTGTTTATTTATAAGGTTTTTATATTGTTCCTTAGATATCTTGTGTCTTGGCGGACTATAAACAGACGTAAAAGTTAGTTTTTGGTGTATTTTTGTATATAAAGTTATGCTCGTAGCCTGAAATTCTTCGCTTTGAATTTTATCATCTTCGTAATGGAGTATACTTTTTTTAACTATTACCGCACTACCGCCCCTCGCGCAGTTCTTTGGATGAATGGTATGATAAATCTGGTAATTTTTTAAGGTAATATAAGATTCATTGGTAAAATGTGTTTCGGAAATAAGGCAAATGTCTATATTTTTCGTATCTAGGATTACTTGTAAATTGTTGATGTGATTTCGTAACCCGTTTGCATTCCATAACATAATTTTAAGTGAATTAGCCATTGTTATTTCTGAAGGAAGTACTTTGTTCTAGGAGATCTAGACGACGCTCTAGAGATTTGTTGAAATTATCCTGTTTTATTAACATTTCTAATATTTGCTGCAGTTTTGTTTGACTGTCACTACAGTTATTGATGTTTGAGTTGTTGGGCTTCAAAACATTTGCATAAGAGGGTTGCCTTTTTTGATCATTTAGATTGTTTTGAGTTTTTGTTTTCGGTGGATTCTCGATTGGTTTATGTTGATGTTGTATTTTTCGATGCTGTTGATTATTGCTATGATACAATTGGTACCAATGATTTTGTTGCTGATGAAAGTCGCTACCATGATGCTGATGTTCACTAGACTGTTGATGGCCGCTACTACAAAATTGGTAACGCTGATTTAGTTGCTGAGAAACATCACTAGTATGATCCCGTTGTTGTTGTTGTTCTTGTTGGTTAAGATGTAGTTGCTGAGTATTAATGGCTTGTTTTTGAATTTGCTCTCTTTTTTGACGATTAGCTGTGTTTCTTATTTTTTGTAGCTCTTTTGCCACTATACATCCTCTATAGCTGGCTGGATGATGATCTCCACAGTTTACACATTTAGGGGGTTGATTTGCTGGTTTTTCACACGAAGTTGTAGGGTGCTTGCCTGCGCACTTAACGCATCTAGCTGGCTTAGAGCAGTAGTTTTTTGTGTGTTCGTAACCCTGACAGTTTTTACATTGAGGAATCTTATTTGAATTTGCAATTGATTCAATTTTCACTATTGAAGCAAGAATTGTTTTTATGCCGTATATTTTATTAATATCTTCTGATGAATCAAAAAATAAATAGAACATATCTAAGGGCTCCTTGGTTTGCCATTTGAGTTTAGGTAGGGCTTTGGTTACTTTAAACCCTTGATCTAATAGATCTTCCACAATTAGTTTTGGATCGCAAGAGTGATGAAGATTTTTTACCAATACCCTGATTGGGCGTGTTTGTTTGTCTTCAAAAGTAAACCATGCAATATTATCTTTATTTAGACTTCCTGTTATGGCCCTATAATCAGTGCTATCTTTTGTGTTAATTTTATAAGTGCCGTTTCTTACCAGTTTAATCGTAAACGTTTCTTTAGCTATGTCTTTTATATCAGAATATAGCTTGTTGTAATCAGTTATTCCTGACAACATTATTGGAGGAGGATTATAATTTTCTTTGTGTTTTGGAACACTTGATTTTTCAATAATACATATTCGATTTTTTTTAGATGCATCTTGTAAGCTTTGCTTAACGTGTTGCTTTAATATCGCAATCGACATTTAATGTTTATGAAGACAAAGCAGGTTGTCATTAAAGACAATATTATTTTAAACTTTCAAATTTAACATAAAAGAAAAAAATTAAGGAAAAAGCAATTTTATACGTTTTTGGTGATGTGTGCAATACATAGAAATCTGAGCCAATCTTTTAGTACACCGTTCGACTGAGAATGACTTTTTTAAGTGATTTAACTATGCCCATCTGTCCGGCTGGCTTGTTGTCTGTCCATCTTAACCTTGTGCGCAAAGTACAAGTTGCAATTTTGTACATAATTTGATCAAATTTGGTAAATGCATTTTAATGGGACCAAGGTCGAAGTCTATGTAAATGGTGAGAATTGATCTTTAATTTAATTTATTCCCCATAAAATTCTTTCTTTTTAAATTAAACTCTTTGTGTACGTTAAAGCCATCTAATTATGTTGGCTTTTGGATTAAATTCGCCCAAAAAATATGTTATAGCAAATTAAATTCCCTTCGAATTGGTCTGTAAATACTATGGTGTTTGGGCTTTACCGATTATAATTTTAGTTTTTTTTTTTTTAAATGCAAATGTGGAATATTTTGTTTTTAAATGAGCAATTTGAGATTTTTTTTTGGCATATATTCAACAATCTTGATTGCATATTTTCGAGTTTTTAATGCATATTGAATGCGCATAAAACGCATTTTTAGAGCATATTTCTGGTTTCCCTGTTGATTACTCTAAATAGTTTTGATAGTTTTCTATATACAGGCTTTCAAGGTCATTTGAATTTCTTTATAAGTTAAATTACACAAAATTATACAAAAAATGCAACCACTCAAAACTTATTAAAAAAATTCGAAAATAGCAAATGTTTTGAATAATTATTCAGAAAGTGGCAACACAGATAAAAAGTGAATTTAAAACAGTATCGTTTCTGAGATTTGTTCAATTTCAATATTCATTTCACTCCACATTCGGGAAACTGGAATATGGCTGAATAGCTGTTTGGTTTTAAATTAAAAATATATACAAATAAATTACTTCCGATTTTTATAAATAAAAAAAAATCGAAAAATGATAAGAGGGTGGGGATCACACAAATTAAGTCTTTAAACTGCTAATGATCATATTATGTGCAAAAATTAATTAAATAACAAAAATAATGATTTGACAAACGTATCATCAATAGCAGAAAATCAAAAGGAATTTAAAGAAAAAACTAAAAAAAACTGTTGTTATGGTCGTTCAACTACTTAATACTAAAAACCCAGCGGCAAACGTTACTTGTTTGCCAACCATCCGGCGATTCAGCCAAACCACCAACCAACCAACCCAACCAACAGTTTACCAACTCATCAGCCATATGGGTGAGCAAGGTCAATGCCAAACAAAACAAACTAAGCATAAATATAAATTAATAATCAGGGCAAAATTTTTAATGCTGTTTGCGTGAAAAATATGCATTTTCCCAAAAATATATGCTTTGCATAAATTTGCATATTGCGCAAGTTGGCAGCCGTTTGTAATAAAAGAATTGCCTTTGGGTCAAAAAAAAATTCAGTCCTTTTCCTTCACATACACTTTCTCTTATCGAAATTTTTAACAAGGGATTAAAAAAATCGATTTAAGTTTTTCTTAAATTATCGGTTACTGAACAATTTTGGGGGTTTTGCTTTTGATAGTGATTTATTTAAAAATGCCAAAAGAAACTAAATAAGACTAAATAAGACTCGTATGGTGAATGATCACCGGGAAATTTTAATTATAAAAGTAGGTATGCGTCAGTAACAGTGACCAATGTTGAACGTATATTTTAAAAATATTTTACGTTTTTGTTTGACAATCGAAGATCATATCATTTTGAAAACTTGTTTAGTTTTTTTTCGGTATATTTTAAAAATTTTAATGCATATTTAAACTTGCCCTGTTAATAACAATAAAAAGAAAATATTATACATAATATGTATGTGCATATACACAATACATGTGTTTGTATGTATTTATGTATATGTAGGTAAACATACCCAGCGGGAAAACTCAGAAGACCTTCTTACTTCAGGCCTTTTTAAAGGCCTGCTTAAAAATTTTTTTGATTTAATTCATATTCTTACGTAACAGCTAAAGAATGCCTCATAGAAGGCATCGGCTCTTTGGTATGAGAAGCGAGAAAAGAAGGAGTAACATTTTTTGTTTTGTTTTTTTTGCACAAGCAAAAGCAAAAGAATTCAGATCCCTTTACAAAAACAAAGTAAAATATGCTGGTAATCATTTTAGTTGAAGTGGAACAGAGAAAGAGTAACATTTTTTGTTTTGCTTTTTTTCAGATCCCGTTATAAAAACAAAGTAACAAAGTAGGTGCATATTAAAATACAAAATAAAAACAATAATGTAAATCATTTTAGTTGAGTTTTGTCCATTAAGGAAGATAGGTGCTTGTGCTTAAAAGTTTTTTTTTTATTATAGGTATACTTTTATTTACAATGTTTAGCAAATTTGATTATTTCAATATCACAGTATATTACATGTGTTATTAAACCACAATAAGTTTAATAAAATATATAAACATACGTTACATGAAGCCTATTCAGTCTTCTAATTTCATTTGTAAGGAAATATTCCTTAATGATTTAGACTGATAGCCCTTCAATATGACCTTTAATGCATTTGTAGAAGGATGGTCTGAAAGGCCTTTTAAGAGCCATTAATTGAAAGGCCTTTTAACATACCTTTCTTAAAAGCCTTTCAAGATAACCTTTTTGCTAAGGCCTTTTGAAAGTCATTCTCTGGAAAGCCTTCTAAGAGCCATTTATTTGAAGGCCTTTAAGAAGCTCTGGGGAAGAATGGAAAGCGGAAGGCCTTCTCCGCAATGACAACGCTTGTAAAAAAGATATGAGTATGGAATGGAGCGAGAAGGCCTTGTTTATCCAAAAGAAGGGGTACAGAGGCCTTCTGGAAGGCCTCCGTACTCCTTCTTTTTCCCGCTGGGTAATCAACTAAATTAACATACTGTGATGGGAGTATTGAATTGCATACTTTGTTTGAATCGGCGTTTATTTATTTATGATTTAATATCATGCGGAGAGCTCTTAAAGAGCAGAATTATTTATTTATTAATTTGAAAAAAAAAAATTAAAAGTTCTATACTCGGCTGCGGCAAGTCTTTGATACCTTGCACCAAAAGTAGCAATATTTCAGGAGAGGGCTTTATATGGGATCTATAAATTATAAAAACTGACCTCACAGTATTATAATTCGTTGCGGTTTAAGGCGTGTTTAAGTCGTTATAGACCGATCTTTACAAAATTTTGTAGTTTGATTTCTAGTCTTATGGAATTATGATAGACCAAATGTTACAATTACAGCGTCATTCATTACGTTATTTTAGGCTTACTAAAGTGGTTTTCGAGAGTGGGCTTTATATGTGCCTATAGTAAATTATATGTATGTATATCGATCTTTACAAAATTTGGTGGTGTAACTTCTAGTCTGATTAAACTATGGGTTTTATATGGAGCCTAAAATAAACCGATCATTAAAAAATTTAGTAGTATGATTTCTCGTCATATAAAACGACTTTGTGCAAAGTTTAATAAAAAGCGGTACAATCGAAACTTAATTGGTACACTGGTACAACGCATTATCTTTTTAGTACAATTTAGGAAAAAGCAAATACCCACTAAATTTATCATTTTTTTTCAATAATAAAAATTCTAATTTCTTTACTCCAACCTGACCAATACTACCAAAAATTGCATAATTGTTAATTAAAGTTTATAATGTTATATTAAAATATTCAGTGCAACTTACATACATACATAACGTTACTTTAATATAGAAAAGCCCTAACTAACATTTTCCTTAGTTTACAGGAGAAGGAAAAAACTTAATAAAAATTGTAGTATTGTGGTTGCGATTTTTTTTAAACGCAGTTTTTTATTAAATTCTCTAAACAATTAATTAATTAATTAAATTCTCTAAACAATTAAATAAAAAAAATCGCAACCACAATACTACAATTTTTATTAAGTTTTTTCCTTCTCCTGTAAACTAAGGAAAATGTTAGTTAGGGCTTTTCTATATTAAAGTAACGATAAGTATTTGTACTCGTATCCCTGTAGGAAGCCTGCGATCAAGTGCTTTTAAATCGCCACTTTCGTCGATTGTTTTATTGACACTGTCAACGAAGCGTCTACACTTTTGTCTGCGGCTGTAGGAAATATCGCCCAAAGAAAAATGGCCCAAAAAAAAATGAAAAATCGCCCAAATGAAGAATCGCCCAAGCGAACATGAAAAATGACCCAAAAAGGTAAATATGAAATTTTGCCCAAAAAAAACGAAAAAGGGCCCAAAAAGAAAATGAAAAATGACCCAAAAAGAAAAAACGAATTTTTTCCCAAAAAATTACTAAATTTGCAAAAAAGTGTTTATAATTCATATTAATTTAGGTGACATGTCATAACGTCCAGTGTCGTAGTGTCCTTGGACACTTTTAAAGTGTCATAATGTCCATCGAAGACGAGGACGAGGACGTTATGACACTTTGCAACGTCCGCAACTTAACTTATAATCAAAAATGTGTAAATTTTTTTTTTAAATACCGTTAAAATTTCAATTGATTTTTTTAAAGATACTTATTTAACCATAATATGGTTGTCGGTGACAATGATTTGGTTAAATTAAACATAATATGGATGAAATATTTTTATAGCTTTTACTCCGGGTGTATATATTAAATATATATATCCAAAATAAGGATTTCATCTTCTATGGTATAACAAATACTGGCTTCGCTAACTAAAGCTTCTCTGTATAGCCGGCCTTCGGCCGGGCGCAAGGATTTTCTCCTCTATGGTATAACAAAGACCGGCTTCGCTAACTAAAGCTTCTCTGTATAGCCGGCCTTCGGCAGGGCGCAAGGATTTTCTCCTTTATGGTCTAACAAAAACCGGTTTCGCTAAGTAAAGCTTCGAAAAACTGCCTTGTTTCCGAACAAGGCCGACTACGCAGAGAAGCTTTAGTTAGCGAAGCCGGTGTTTGTTATACCATAGAGGAGAAAATCCTTGCGCCCGGCCGAAGGCCGGCGATACAGAGAAGCTTTAGTTAGCGAAGCCGGTCTTTGTTATACCATAGAGGAGAAAATCCTTGCGCCCGGCCGAAGGCCGGCGATACAGAGAAGCTTTAGTTAGCGAAGCCAGTATTTGTTATACCATAGAAGAGAAAATCCTTATTTTCGATATATATGTATATATTTAATATATACACCCAGAGAAAAAGCTACAAAACCATTTTTAAAAAAATTCTACCGATATTATGTTTAATTTAACCAAATTATTGTCGCCGACAACCATATAATGGTTAAATTAGTTTCTTGAAAAATAGTTTTGTTGTTTGCAACCATAATAAAACATGGTTTTCTCTGCTATGTAAGATTATGGTAGAATTTTAAAAATAGCCCATTTTTTTTGGGCCATTTTTCATACAAAATTTTTCGTAATGAAAAATCACCCAAATTTAAAAAACGAAAAATCACCCAACAATAACGATAAATAGCCCAAAAATTTTTCATTTTTCATATAAAATCAGGCCCAATTTTACATGCAATTTTTTTGGGCGATTTTTAATTTTTTTTTTTTTGGGCGATTTTTCTTTGGGCGATATTTCCTACAGCCTTTGTCTGCCTTTGACAAAAAAAGAGAAATAGAGAAATGTTTGCTTCTTCTTTATTTTGTATGCGTTTGTGCTGATATGTCTAATACTAAAATATATTGGTCCTAGACCCAACTTTTTGTATACCGATCGACTTAATGTTACTTTCTGAGTCGATTTAACGATGTCCCTTCGTCCGGCAGGCTGGCTGACTGGTTGTCTGTCCATCTAGCCTTGTGCGCAAAGTACAGGTCGCAATTTTAAAGGTAATTTGATGAAATGTACATAGGTTTCAATTCATAAGTATGAAGAATATAAAAAATGGTAAGATTGGGTCCATAATTTCAGATGGGCCTTATACAAACTTTTGTGACTATAAACCTGTTGGTAGGTACAAAATTAACCATGGATCCCACGTAAGCCCCCTTCCCAAAATCAAGTAACCTCAATACATAATTTTGTTCTGGCGGGTCCATGGTTGTCAATAGGTATCAAATGGTCGGGCTTGACGAACTATACTTGCTAAATTGTTTTATTAAATAAAAAGATGTAATAAATTCTAATTATGTAGGCTTTTTTATTTTGTAGCTAAAATTTGGTACAATTTATGTCAATTTGGTACAATTTTGCCTTTGGTACGGTACAATTTAAGAATTTTCAGATTCCAACAGCGTTGGGATCATAACTGTTTTCCTATTTAACTGATTGAGCTTTATTTAAATACGAAACTGCTTAGGAAAACTAGAAATAATTTGACAGCTTCTATTAATTTGACAGTTTCTATTGAGTCTTTCAAAAGTGAGCTTGTTTTCAACCGATGGGCATGTCTAAATCGACTTAGAATTACTCATGGACCCAGAATATATCGACAGCTAAATTCCAAAGCATGCTAAGTTGACTTTTCATGTTTTAATTTTGCATTGTTCAACTTAAATTCTGTAAAATATTTGTATTGATCGGCTTATCCAACCCAAAGTTATGAACAAAAAAGTAACTTGGCATACAACTGAATGTTGTATCATCCATAAACTTTAAGAGCTTCTTACTTTTTCCACTAAGCATGTTTTGGAATTTACCTATAGATATGTAGTTTATGGGGTCTTAGATGAATATTAAAAAAGTTTCAGACGGAATGACAAACTAATGGCGGTTTTTTTTTTTTAAGAAAAATATGTTACTGTATATACATGTAACATTTTCTAATGTTACCTATAATCACTCGAAGTGTTACATGTTGTGCAATTTCAATAGAACACAATTAGTGCTTTCATTTACAACTCTTACACTTTTATCATTAATGTACTTAATGAGTGATTTTAAAGCTATTTTAGCGGTTTCTGCACGCTATTACGGGTTGGAAACAAATATTAACATCACTAATGGCTTATAAAAATTAAAACGATTATAATATAAATAGACTTTTTTGATTTTAACGTGTAAATATTTGTATAATTTTGTTTTAAAACAATTTTTTTAATAAATTATGGGCGGTATGAGTACCAAAGTTGTAGAACAGAGCAGTATGAACACCTTAAGTAAAAGTAAGGGTAAAACATGCAACATGTTTTGTATGTTTTTCATCAACATATTCACAAAGGAACTTGAAAATTTTTCCCACAGTTGTATTTTTTGTACAAACGAACACAAAAATGTAGAACATGTAACATTAATGCAACATTTTTCTCAGAAAAGAAATCACCATAAGTATACCCTCCTCACAACTAGTGGTGAAGAGAATAAAAAGTATTAAGAAATGGAAAGCGTATTATTTTTATCTTTAAGGTTTATCTTAACAGCTTCATATACATATTAACATGTGTATGCATATATTTAAAAGTCCTATATTTATATGTTATATACATATTTTTATACCCTTCACCTCAGGTGGAAAAGGGTATATATAAGTTTGTCATTCCGTTTGTAATTTCTACAATATTGATCTAAGACCCTATAAAGTGTATATATTCTGGGTCCTTATGAGGAGAGAACTTGATTTAACGATGTCCGTCCGTCCGTCCGTCTGCTTTCGTGCTATTGAAATTCCGCAAGATCGGTCCACAAATGGCTGAGATATGACCAAAAAACCACGACTGCCTCGAATTTTTTCCAAAAATCCCTTGTTGTTGTATTTTTATTGCTTTTTTCTGTATATCTGGAGAACGGCAAGTGCCAAAGTTTCCAAATTAATTTTTTTTATGTTCTAAAAACGAGTTAAAAAAAATATTTAAAAGTTTCCGCTTTTTAAATTTTATTTATAATGAAGTTTTAAGTGTTGTAAATATGTATGTATATGTAACAATTATTTAGTTTTTGTCTAGTTGCTCTGTATTCTGTTCGCACAATGGTGAAGGGTATATAAGATTCGGCACAGCCGAATATAGCACTCTTACTTGTTTTTAGTTGGACTTGAAATGCATACACATTTTTCTAAATAAACATAAATTAGTTTATACCTACATATTAAAAGAATTCCAAAAAATTATTCACTTCGTATTTCTTTTCATTCTTATTCTTTTCCGAAGTTTTAAAATTTAATTGCAAACCTTGATTAGAATACTTCCGTTTTAGAACTAAAAATGTGGTGGTTTGTAAAAACACAAACATTAAAAGAACTCCACCAAACAAAAATATTTCATATACCCGGCAAGCATTTTCGATTGGAAAAAACAATCGCTTATGCTATCGAATTCCTATCGATGTTGTAACATCGTTTGAAAAAGTGCGCAACTTATGTAATATTTACAGTAGCTGTGTTCATTTACTTTAATAGCAGAAACTTGCAACGAGAGAGTAAATTTAAAATTTCCAAAATTTTTCTGCCAACTACTCAAATAAATAAAAAAGTAAATGAACGCTTTACCAGCAAAGCGTAACAAGCAAGTCAGGCACTTTGACGGCAAAATACGAGACTCGATGTTCCCTACCCAGCAAAAACTTTACTTACAATCCTACTTTTAATGACTTCAAGAATTCATTACTTTGTAGCTTTATTCGCCACTTTTTGGATTATTTGTTATATATTAAATAATAACTTTATTATTATATCTTAAATATACAGAAAAATTTATATTTTCATTATGACAATAAAAATGTCATTTTAGTCAAAAAACATAGTTTTTTAATACAAAAACTACACTGCCCCGGTAGACTAGCTGGTAGAGAGCTAGTCTATCAGCACCGAGGTTGCGGGATCAAATCCCACCAGAGACAGAAAAAAAAATAAATCTATATATATAAAATTGTAACGTTACTGACTCACTGACTCACTGATTCATCATCGCACAGCCTAAACGCCTGAAGCTAGACACTTGAAATTTGGACCAGAGATTGTTCACTCCCCAAATCGATCCACTAAGACGGGATTTTTGGAAATTCGAATGTTTAGGGGGTAAAAAAGGGTAAAAACGGGAAAATTCGGTAACCTTATATCTCCAAAACTAAAAGAGATACAAAAAAAATTTAATACCTATCGTTGTTCTTTAGAAAAATAAGCGGACAGGTGTCTGGTACTTTTTTGAAATTCGGCCCTATTTGGGAGTAAACGGGTAATATCTGAATTTTAGTACTTTTTTGGCACCCCATCTATCTTTTGAACCAATAAACATAGAAACAAAGTTAACACCACATTCGAAACCTAACAAAAATATACGAATTTAGATTTGGTACTTTTTCGAAATTCGAACATTTAAGGGGTAAAAATCGTAACTATTTTTGGTACTTTTTTAAAAAACATTTTTCTCCATTTATTGAAATGTTCGTACTAAATTATGGGCTGCCACTATTATACTGAAATTTTTTATACTTTAATGGGGGGAAAATAGTACCAAAAAGGGGAAATACGAGAAATTTGATATTTTACTTAACTTTTTGGTTCTACAACTGGTATTTTTTAAATTATCGTTTATATTGGACCTAAAAACATAAAATTCATCATGCAATGTCCGGAATGGATAAGAATCCATAAGGGGCAGTTTTTGGTACTTTTCTGTTAATTAACTGGTACTTTTTGAATTTCCGTTAGTATTGGACCTATAAAAATAAAATTAAACATGCAATGTCCCGAATGGATGAGAATCTATAAGAGGGAACTTTTTGGTACTTTTTTGTTCATTAACTGGTACTTTTTGAATTTACGTTAATATTGGACTTAGTAACATAAAATTCAAAATGAAATGTCCTGAGTGGTTAAGAATCCATAAGGGGAAGTTTTTGGTACTTTTCTGTTCATAAAATGGTACTTTTTGAATTTCCGTTAGTATTGGACCTATAAAAATAAAATTAAACATGCAATGTCCTGAATGGATGAAAATCTATAAGAGGGAACTTTTTGGTACTTTTTTGTTCATTAACTGGTACTTTTTGAATTTCTGTTAGTATTGGACCTAGAAACATACAATTCAATATGCAATGCCCTGGATGGATGATAATCTATAAGAGTGAACTTTTTGGTACTTTTTTAATCTTGGACTGGTACTTTTTGAATTTCCGTTGGTATTGGACATAGACAGATAAAATTAAACATGCAAGGTCCTGGGTGGATAAGAATCTAAGAGGAAAGTTTTTGGTACTTTTTTGTTCATTTACTGGTACTTTTTGAATTTCCGTCAGTATTGGACCTAGAAACATAAAATTAAACATGCACGATACTGTGTAAATGAGAATCTTTAAGTGGGATCTTATTGGTACTTTTTTATTCGTTAGCTGGTACTTTTTGAATTTCCGTTAGTATTGGACCCAGAAACATACAATTAAACATGGAAGGTCTTGAGTGAATGACAATCTGTTAGAGAGATCTTTTTGGTGCTTTTTTTTTTAACTGGTCCTTTTTTTAAATTTTCGCTAATGTTGGTCTAATGAAAATAAAATTAAACGTGCATGGTCCTGAGTGAATGAGAATCTCTAAAAGCGCTTATATGTAGGTACTTTTTAGTTATTAAACTGGTACTTTTTGAATATCCGTTATTATTGGACTTAGAAACATAAAATTCAAGATGCAATGCCCTAAGTGGATAAGAATATATAAGAGGGAAGTTTTTGGTACTTCTTTGTTCTTTAACTGGTACTTTTTGAATTTCCGTTAGTATTGGACCTAGAAACATAAAATTAAACATGCAAGGTCCTGAGTGAATGAAAATCTGTAAGAGGGCTTTTGGTACTATTTTTTCTTTAACTGGTACCTTTTATATATCCGTATTTATTGGATCTAGAAACATAAAATTAAACATGCAAGCTCCTGAGTGAATGAGAATCTGTAAGAGGGATTTTTTTTTAAATAAACTGGTAATTTTTTTAATTTAATATTTATTTTTGTGCATTAAATAAAAAAGCAAATTGGTGTCTGGTACTTTAACGAAATTCGGTCGTTTTAGGTAGTAAATCTAGCTTTTAAGCCAATACGTATAGAAATAAAAATTAAATAACATTTGTTACTTATCTAAAAAATACAAATGCGAATTTGGTACTTTTTCGAAATTCGAACGTTTCAGGGGTGAAAATTGTACCTATGTATATCGATCCCGCGAACCTCATACCTCCTAAACTAAAAGAGATAAAAAACATCAGCAATTCGCTAACCGTATATTTCCTAAACAAAAAGAGATACAAAAAATTTAATACTAATTATTGTTCATTTAAAAAAAAAACGGAGAGGTGTCTGGTACTTTTTTGAAGGAAGACCTTTTTGGGATGTAAAAGGGTAAATAAATATTGTATCACATTTTTAGCTTATCTAAAAAATACAAAACAGGTTTGCCCCTTTTTTGAAATTCAAACGTTTAAGGTGTGAAAATCGTTCCTAATTTTGTTACTGTTTTCTCAACATTTTTCTCCATCTCTATATATATAATATAAATTTGTAAAGTAACTGACGGATTCATCATCGCACATCCTAAACTCTTGAAGCTAAAAAGCTGACTTTTGGACCGAAAGTTGCCCTCTCGCCAAATCGATTCCGCTAACCAAAAAAATCCAAAATTAAAGAGATCCAAAAAATTTAACACTTATTGTTGTTCGTTAAAAAAAATAAGGGGACAGGTGCCTGGTACTTTTTTGAAAATAAACTTTGGCATAAAAATATGTCCACGAAGAAAAAGGAGACGCTAACGAAGTAGCGGGTTAAATGCTAGTAAAAAATAAAGTAAAATAGAATAAGAAAAAATAAAAATAAAATAACTAAAAAAAAAAAAAAAAAAATTAAAAAAAGAAAAAAAAATTAAAAAAAAATAAAAAAAATTTTACTTTATTGACTTTGTGTAACTATATATTTTTATAAAAATTTTAAGTATAAAAAAAACATATTATTTTTTAGATTATAATAGGCTAAATTATAAAGGATTACTTTTGGGACATCTCGAACAAAAATAAGTACTTTTTCTAGTAGAAAAGTAAGTAGACGGCTCGTCAAATTCTCATTATTTTTCTGCTTATTTTGTAAGCAAAGTTTTTGCTGGGTAGTTGGTTTGTTTGTAACTACATATTTGCACATGTTTATTGCTACTAAATTTAAGAAAAATGTATATGTATGTATGTACCTATTTAATGTTATTAAAGAACTTTTAATTTAAAAGTTTGTTTTGTTCACAAAAACGTGGAAAAGGTGTTTGAATAATTCTTGCTACTAAAAATTTTAATAGCAGACATTTTTCAAAAAATTATTGTCTCTGAAATTTTAATGCCCTTTTTTCTCTTTCTCGTTGCTAGTTTTTCGAGTACGTGAATTAATTCTAGTAATACATAATTATAAAAATTAGAAATATTTTTCAGTTATTGAACTAAATTGAAGAATCTTTTTGTACTTAGCGCCTACATTTAATGGCGAGTTAAAGAGTTTTTGTAGTTAAATAACTATCAATTTACTCTAGTAAAAGTTTGCTTTTGATGGCCTTTAATAAATATTTTAAATTTATTATTTACATATATAAACAAGTAAGAAGGATAGTCGATCAAAACCTACGTCACAGTATTTGAAAACAAATTTTCAAAAGTGTAGCCTATTTAGGACCAATGGGCAATCATAGACCCTCCAGAACAAAATTATGTTATAAGTTATAAGTGATCTGAGATGACTCATTTAGGTGATTTTTACAAAAACTAATTTCCCAAATACTAGTTAGGAGCAACTTTAAATAAAATACAGCGACTTCTTTTATCAAAAAACCATAATAAAAACAAGTAAGAGTGTATAGTAGGTCAAGCCCCACCATATGATACCCTACACCACAGTATTTAAACCCACATCATGGTTACGTGTCCATATTAATATAGGTTTATCTATGTTTAAAGACTTCATTAAAATAGGTTTGCAAGTTTGTGAGAGGCAGAAATTGCCCCTATCTCCCCTTGTGGTCCTATTTTTGAAAAACTACATTGCTTATGTGTCCATATAAATATATTTCTATCTATGATTTAAATTTCATTAAAATCGGTTTGATAGTTTCTGAGAGGCAGAAATTTCCCCCTATCTTCCCTCGTGGTCCTCGGCGAGCTGTACTTTGCGCACAAGGTTACATGGACAGCCAGCCAGCCAGCCGGACGGACATCGTTAGTTCGACTCAGAAAGTGATTCTAAGTCGATCGGTATACCTTAAGGTGGGTCTAGGACCAATATTTTAAGGCGTTACACACATCAGCACAAATGCTTAATACCCTCTCCACTATTGTGGTGTTGGTATAATTATGTGGGACCTAAATTGTGCACCGATTATCAAAAAAATTTATAATATCTATTACAAAAATAAATTCCGCTTCAAAAAATCACTTACAAAACAGAAGGGAGTTTATAAAAAACTGTAAGTAGGATTTTTGGAGGGATGCTGAAAACGAGCTGAACTATATGGGCCACCAAATAGTTGTGTTATTTAGTAGAAAAAGAAATTTATGATAGGTATGATATTCTTTTTAATTTTTTATTTTTAAATTAATCAATTTAACTTGAACATGCACATCCACAACAAAAAATTTTATGCAAAACAACTTCGGTGATGTCACTTATACGTTTTTTTTTTGTTCCTGCGAAATTTACGATTGGAGGATTTTTTTCTCGAGAAAAGTATTATCCGTGAGAAAAAATTCCTTGGGACTATACGTGATTGGGCTGTATATTTGGTAAGGTTTAAGTCGTATTTATGGATTCAGAGATATTGACAATTTTCATGTGTTTCATTTTACTAACAATGCAATGCCCTGGTTGTATGTATTTGATTCAAGCGCACATACCGAAGTCAAATAAAATAAAAATATATAGATCGATTTAAATTTATTAATAGAAAACAATTTTTTTTTAATTAACAACGCCTATTTTTAGCGCAAAGAAGACATTAGTATAAAGTTCTAAAATTTCATACTTCTAGCTGCTGCCAAATCAAAGTTATGAGTTTCATTCAGCTTGATTGCTCTTGATTGGGCTACCGTAACACTGAAAAATAAATCCTGGAAACTGGGGAAAAATTGTATCTAAAGGTTTGTTATATCCAAGCAAAAGTTTTTCACAAAATCACATTTTTTGTCAATTATACAATGTCTGTCTAACCAACATATCGAGCACTAACCGCGAAAATAACGTAAGCGACATGATTTTCAATTTTCGTTTTTTTTTAATAAATGACTTCATTGGCAACACATGCATCATTTCCTAAAATGTCATGGTCACAAAAGGTACCGTTACGATTTTATAGCAAAAACAATTTTATTGTAAGCGACAAATTTCATACAAAATTAATATAAAATAAAATAAAAAAGCTCTCTCCTGTAAAATTTGATTTTTGTCGCTTACGTTATTTTTAAGAAATGTTATTAAAATTTGCCTTCTGTACACAAATATGCTTTCGAAAATTGTATTAGTATTTCTATAACAAATAACTACTTCGTCATGGAAAACTGTTTTTAATAAAAAATACGTAAATATTTCTCTGAAGTTTGATAGAAAGGGTTTAAGTCAGAGTTTGTAGTTTTTCTAAATGTCGTAAAGATCAAATGATTACGGTTGTGCTAGACTAATGTTATTGGTACCAAAAAGAAGATAAAAAATATTTAGTTAAGCCCGATCCAAAACTCAAAATTTATTTTTTTAACTTAACTAACACTTTTAACCTAACGTTAAAGATTTTAAGCACTGTGTTTGTTTTTTTTTTTTGGAAACCTTTCGGAAAACAGGATTTAACATAAACAAATATGTGAACAAAAACTTCTTTTTATAGCCAATTTACACTACAACGAAATCTAGTACTTACGAGATTTCGAGCCAAATCTAGTTTTTTTGACTAGATTTCCCATACAAAACAAAATCTACTCAGTGATTAGATTTCGACGAAATCTAGTAGTACTTAGGCCCGTTTTCACAACTTACCGATAGCTAAAAGTAGACTTTAATCGGCCTAATAAAAAGTGTTCCATTATTAAAACTTTAATATACACTAAAGGGAGCGATAAAGTAAATTAAGGTTCATCCTACCTGGTAGTTTAAAGTAAAGTTGTAATAATGGAACAATTTGTATACGGCCGATAAAAACCTACCTTTAGCTATCGGTAAGTTGTGAAAACGGGCCTTAGTGTTGCAACTATAGTTTTTTCCACATATCACTAAAAAATACTCCCCTGAACAAGAAAAAAATGACATATTAATAAAAACAAAACACAAACAAAAATTTAAAAATTTTGAGAAAATTGTAGAAAAATGAAAAAGACAAATAATATTAATAAAATAAATGGTGTTGATTATAAATAAAAGGTAATGCCAAAAAGGAATAAGGTTAACGAACTAGATTTTGTGGAAGAATTCAAATGAAATCTACTAGATTTCGTTCTAATGTAAATGGCCTATTACAAACTTTTGCGATGACAGGTCAATAAAAAAAATCATTAAGGGCCCGGTTTTTAAAATAATGAAGTTAGTGATGCCATCTCGGACAAAAATTATTATTGTAATGTTAAATGGACTTAAAGCGTTTTATCAAAATGATAAATACATTTAAAAGCTACTTGTCTGTCTGTTCATTAGATAAAGTTTGTTTTGTTTTTAGAAGTTTGCTTGTCAAATTTTCCACTGCAAAATGCAAACATGTCGTGTAAAAGCAAAAAAAAAAACTTCTGTAACATTAGATCCCATGACAATCATTTGTCGCAATAAACATCAAAATTCATATACAAAAAAAAAAACGCTGACAAAAATCATAGTTTTTTTTTATATAGACTTTGACGTTGGGTATTGTTACCTCGATTTTTTAGTGCAAAATGTTTCAATTAGAGCGTGTTCTATTTTGAACTGACAAACCATCTGACATTAGCTGTTTTGCAAGTCATTTGTTGTGCGGCGGCACATTCAAATCAAATCTATCAATTCTTAAAATAAACAAAATTTTTTTAACTGAAATACAATAAAAAGTAAATAGAAATATAAAACAGTATAAAATTTGCTATTGTGAATATTTTTCGGTTATGTCAGATGAAACCAAAATGAACGTGTAAAAGAAAAAATGAAAAACTTTCTGTATTTGTTAATTTTGACAGACATATGCAAAAGCATGCAAAATACATGTCGTCTAAAACCACCTTAAGTAATTAACATTTTAATAACGCTATTTCATTTCTACATACTAAATATTATTAAATTGTTTTAAATGAACATTGTTGTCGCTAATAAAAAATAGAAGCCAGCAGCTTAAATCTCTGTCAGTTATTTATCGTATTTTTTATAATTATTTTTCTCCTTTTCTATAAAATATACAAACCATGTATAGCAATTATGTATTTTGTATACACTTATACTAATGTATTCATGAATTTAATACTACTGCATACCTATTATTATTTTTTTACCAAAAATGTACATAAAAAGGGATAACGGTTCGCGGCTTTAAGTCACGTAGGCACTTAATAACATTGCAAACGTCTTGTAAATTAAAAAATATTTTTATAAATCAGTCATCCTTACACAAAGAGACGGTCAATTACAAATAATTTTAAAGCGCATATTTTTATCGATATATGTACACCGTAATCCTTTAGTACACAAACTTATTTAATTGAATTGCAATAAATAACACCTGTACTGAATTAAAACCACAAAGTAAACGATTGATTTAGCGCTATTAAAATTTGTATCAAACACAGATAAAATCGTAGTACGCTGAAGCGACAAACATATATTACGCTTTAAGCAAACTATTTCTTAAAAAGAAACAAGTAAGATCGCTATAGTCAACTTTGCCAAATATAACATTTGCTGGCATACATATTCCCGATCACAATACACGAATACATGGTCGTAGCCAGGACTAAATCTAGGGGGGGGCAAAATTTTTTTGCTTTTTTGCTTTTTTGACCGCCTTTAACTCAATGCAAATGGTTGAAACTTTGCAGGCATACATATTCCCGATGACAATACACGAATACATGGGCGTAGCCAGCATAAAATCTAGGGGGGGCAACATTTTTTTTAAATGTTTATTTTTATTTTTTGATTCCAAAAGAAGTTTATTAGGCAAAATGTTTAATGGACAATTGTATGGCGACAACTTGAAATAATGTACCGATTTGGTTCATTTTCAAAATAAAATACTTTTTTTATATACAATAGCAGATATCCAAGTCAAATTTGGTCCTCTCTAGCTAGTTTTAGGCGTTAAAGTGCCGAAACCAATATTGTAGATAGGTTATTTATCAACCGATTTCACTACAAGTATTCTACTAGATTTATTTGGGGTTAAAGTAAAATGAAGATAGTTTACAAATAAAAAAAACAGACAGCAAAAACTTATAAATTGAGAACCAAGTAACTTTATTACCAAACTTCAGATTAAATGTAATATAAATACATATCAACCAAGTCACCACTTAATCTGAGGTCTATGGAAATCCCATTTCAACCAACACGCGAATAACGAACGCTATTAAATCAACTTCTCTACTCAAAAGCATTATGATTATATAAGTATATATGTATCAGAATCAGGGTTGTCAGATTGATTTTGACCTTTTCCGCCAAATTCAATGTCAAAAATCGCCAAAATCGCCAAAGCCTTTGTTTACAAGTTTTCGACAGTAAAATACATATTTTTAAAAATATTAAACATATTTTTTATAAATCCTAAAAACTAAATTAGTTCCGTATCGCTAAAATACGCCAAAACTTCAAAAAAAAAAGTCGCCATAATATATATTTTGTTTAATCCAAATTTTTAATATTTTTAATTAGGCTTAAGTTCATGAAATTTAATTTTTCATTAAATTATTTTTATGAAGAAAGGAATTTTACAACATGAAAATTAATTAAAATTGTTATTTTTGTTTTCATGTTGTAAAATTCCTTTCTTTATAAAAATAATTTAATGAAAAATTAAATTTCATGAACTTAAGCCTAATTAAAAATATTAAAAATTTGGATTAAAAACCATAAATAGTTCAACAAAATAACCACAATAAAATTATTTTGTTTAATTTTTATATGGAGCGAAATAAAAATAGTTAGTAAACACAAAAAAGGTAAGATGTTTACTATAAAATAATTTATAGTAGTCTACTTAAACCAACAAATAAAGAATTTTTACGGTTAGTACTAAACAAATATTAGAAATAGTTGCACTTTTATTATATATCTAAACGCTTCACCGGCAAGACTCGCTATTTGTCTTCTTATTTGGAATACTTTGTGAGGGTATTACATTTATTCAACGAAAGTACAAAAGAAGTGCAAAATGTACTATTCCCATTCATATAACTTATAACTCCTAATACCGCGTCTAGAAGTTCGTATTGCATTCTAATTCGAAGGCGAGTTTTAGTGGAGTTCATAGTTTCAACACAGGCATTACTAGTTGTAATTACCGCATATAAAGGACAGCCAAAGTAAAGTCCTTTAAATTGTACGTACCTGCCGTATCCTTGTAGCTTTAAAATGTTGGCCTAAACTTATTTAGGTATCCTTCCAATTAACCAACGCTAATTTTTTTTTTTTTTTTCATTGTGTTTCATAAACGTCCAAAGGTATGATAGGATTCATAAAAATCTTTAAAATATCACTAACAACAACGTATTTTATCTATGATAATAAATTGCCAAAAACGTAATGTGAAAATGTTTATAGACTTAAAACATATTATTGTTTTAAGGAATTCTATTTATTGATTTTTTCAAGTGCAATTTTTAATATAAAAAACACTTTTCTAGAAGATTTTCATCAGCCATTTGAACATACCTTCAAATACTTATCATACATACGATTCCCTGAAATTTCATTCATAAAAATACGAGAATTAAAATAATATTATTAAATTTAACGAATTTCAAAAGAAATTCATAGGTCATCAAAAATAGCCAGTTGGCGATTTTAACTATTTTTTAAATCGCCATGTCGCCAAATCAAAAATTAGGTCGCCAAACATGTTTGAAAATCGCCACGTTTGGCGAGAAATCGCCACATCTGACAACCCTGATCAGAATACATGTATGTGTATATCAAAATTGTAGTGGAATTACAAACGAAATGACAAACATCATATGTGAATATAAGGGACGCCAATCGGGATTGATTTTAGAAAAGTCCGGGATTTTGAAATCCCGATCCCGAAATTCCGGGATTTCGGGATTTTTTTTTAAATAAACAACACTTTTTATTTATTTATGAATTTTCAAAACGTATTATATATATAACATATATTTAAAAAAAAGAAAAATAAGAATTATAAATATGTATAAAAAATACAACTGAAATAAGATTTTTAATAAATGTACTTCATTGCTGTCCAAAGGAAAGCTAAGGTAAAATGTAACAAGAAGATACAATAGTAGTATTCACACCGAGCTTGTTAGTTTGTTAGTCGTTAATCGTTACTTTTTTACACGCATTTTGTTTTTGTTTATTTAACGCGCTACCGGATTAACATTTAACAAATTAACGACACGGCACCCTTGATAAAATAGTTGTTAGTTGGTAACTCACAATCAGCTGTTGCAGTTTCTAAATAAATATAATAAATAAGTGATTTGTGATACATATCTAAAAAAATATTTGTGTTTTGGCAATTTTCGTATACATTGAGAGTAAATATGTTATTAAATGATTTTTTTTATTTTAAAGTCACCAGACTAACAAAGTTTTAAAAAGGGGGTCGTTCACAGTTGGTAACTTTAACAAATTAACAAACTACCGAGTAACAAATTAACAAGTTCGGTGTGAATTCCACTAATATAATAGTTTGGTAGTGTATAAAGTCATTTCTGAAAAATTTAAGGAATAAAGGCAGAATTAGTCTTTACTTTCTGTTCTGTTATGAATCAGCTGACTTGTTTTTGTTATTAAACACCCCATGAAATTGATTAGTTTTTCTGTTCTGTTGCGGTTCAGTTTGTTAAAATCAAAAACATGTTAAGTATTTGTAAGTGACAGCAAAATAAATAATAAAAAAATAAATATTTACATTGAAATAAACTGTTTTTGGATTTTAAGAATTCATAAAATTTAATTTTTTCAAATTTATGTGCATTAAAGTTATTAAGATAAAACAATGGACGGTGCAAAGCTAATTAATTTATCATAAATGGTTGATAAGGTACTACGGAAAAAGTAACTATTACAATTTCATAACAGAACGGCACGGAACAGAACAGAAACAGAAAGTAAAGACTAAAGGCAGAATTAGTCTTTACTTTCTGTTCTGTTACGAATCAGCTGACTTGTTTTTGTTATTAAAAAACCTATGAAATTGATTAGTTTTTCTGTTCTGTTACGGTTCAGTTTGTTAAAATCAAAAACATGTTAAGTATTTGTAAGTGACAGCAAAATAAATAATAAAAAATACATATTTACATTAAAATAAACTGTTTTTTGATTTTAAGAATTCATAAAATTTAATTTTTTCATATTTATGTGCATAAAAGTTATTAAAATAAAGCAATGAACGGTGCAAAACTAATAAATTTATCATAAAGGGCTGATAAGTTACTACGGAAAAAGTAACTATTACAATTTCATAACAGAACCGCACGGAACAGAACAGAAACAGAAAGTTAAGACTAACTGAGCCTTAACTGAGCCTTAAGACTATTACAAAAAAGCTTTATAAAATACCCCTGCCGGCAAATGAGTAGCTAACTACAAAAAAAGCCAACTTTAAGTTAGCTTGTATAGACTAACTTAAAGCCAACAACTAAGCAATGGAAAATTTACACTAACCAAAGTGTATACAAACACTGTATATTTTAAGTAGAGAGAGCCATGTCGATTGGCAAACAAAATGTCATTATAGTCAAAAAACATAGTTTTTTAATACAAAAACTACACTGCCCCGGTAGACTAGCTGGTAGCGAGCTAGTCTATCAGCACCGAGGTTGCGGGATCGAATCCCACCAGAGACAGAAAAAAAAATAAAAAATAAAATATAGTAAAATAAAATAAGAAAAAATAAAAAAAAAAAAAAATAATTAAAAAAAAAATTAAAAAAAATAAAAAAAAATTTACTTTATTGACTTTGTGTAACTATATATTTTTATAAAGTTTTTGCTGGGTAGCTACAAAAAGTTAACTTTTAAGTTAACTGAAAGTAATGCAGAGTCGGACAATTGACTACTTCCTAGGACATCGCAATGTTAAAATAGTTAGTTAATTTCATATAAAAGTAATCCAATTGTCAACCACCACTACTTGAGAAATAGTTAGCTTTAAATTAATTGAAAGTTAACTGAATTGCCTGCAGGGACATAACTGAAAATAAGCTCATAGAATAAATTCGAAAAATAAAAAAAAAATGTTGAATATATTTTTTTTTTTGTATAGAGTATAAAAATTCAATAAAAACGAAAATTTTTGTACACAAAAGTTGATATATAAAAAATCCCGGGATTTATTTTTATTAATATTTTATTAATTTGTCAATCCCGAAAAATCCCGGGAATTCGGAATTTCTCGTTTGGCATCCCTAGTGCATATGTTCTGTTATAGCTCTACTACCGGAGAGCTTCTCTAGCTGACAGCTTCCATAGACGGACGATTTTGTAAGTCCCTTTTTTCTAAGTTCCCTCTTAACACATTAGAACTAACGATCCTGTAGACGGACATTTTCGATCAACGGGAGCTTTCACTGTAAAATCTTTTTCAACTGTGATGAAAAGTATAAAAACGAATACAATTAACGATTTTTGTTTAAATAAAGGTTTTAATGTTATACTTTGGTTTTAGCAATTAAGTTTTTTTTTTTTTGTTTTTTTTTTATATAGCCATATTCAACTGTAATTATTAAAACAAATAAAAAAAAAATAAAAACGATTATTATATATTTTTATTGTCGTAATTAATGGAAAAAAACCTAATGGTGAATTTTAATTGAACCTAATATAATTGTATATCACGTAAGTATTCGTATGCAATATTGTGCAGTTTAACTATTAAAAATGTTGGTCAAGTGCAATCCTGTATATTTGCAAATTAATGTGTTAAATCTATGTTAACAGTTTTCTTGCAACAATTAAAAAATATTTGATTGTTACAGTTGGGAGAAATAGGGATTTCCACTATTTCGTAAGAGAAATACAATTAAAATTTAAGTCTCAAAATAATTTGTTTCGAAATTATAGTTTATCGCCAATCAAAATACGCTTTCAGACTGATTTGGCGTAAGTAACAAGCCTTGTTGGGTAGATTATATTAAAATTTTAAGATTCGAGTTCAGTTAAAGATTCGAGTTCATGAACTAAAACATTTTTAGCACAAGTCACGTTCGTCTTAGCAAATCCATTAAACATTTACAAATATAACTTCATTGGAATAAGTTGGATACATTTTGAAATATTTTACAGATCACAAGTAACTTATGGTTATTTTGTTTAAAAGAAAAACAAGTATAAGGTCACAATATGGTTAGCGGCGAAAATAGGGTTAGCGAGTGCAGAAGCGAATAATCAAGTTAACTGCTAATTTCGAGATGTCGAAAGAAGGCTTTCTTTCGCAAAAATACATTCGAAACAAAAACACAATTTTTGTTGTTGTTTTAAATGTAGTTGTGCAAAAGAAAAAGTTCTTTTGTTATACCATAGAGGAACTTTAGTAAGCGAAACTAAAGTTAGCGAAGCCGGTGTTTGTTAAATCATAGAGAAGAATAACCTTGCGTCCGGCCGAAGGCCGGCTATACAGGAGGCTTATTCTGAATTGCGATGCGAAAATCAATGCAATGCGAAAGAAAATTGGTATTCTGTTAGACTTTCGCATTCGCAATTTATTTCAAATCGTGGCAACGCTGCTCAAATATACTTCAGTTTCAATAAACGTCAAATTAAAAATAAATAAATGGTTTGTGTTTGGCTGTGAAAATTGTTTAAATAATTTATTTAGGACATTCTGTTATAAAAAAAAAATAATAAAAATGGATTTTATGGCACTGTGGTTCGACGACGAAGAAAATGAAAATGTTTTGTGTGTACTTTAAAATCGGCCCAAACCTATTAAAATGTAAGTTAAAGTCAAATATTTTTGAACTGGTTTATATATTTCATACTTTTTCCATCCTGCAGTTTCTCTTATAGGTGGTTCATTGATATTTAGTTCTTCAGTTAACGTTTGCCACAAAGTATTTGCCGACTAATGTGCATTTGGTGTTTTCAAATGGCCTCTTGTCAATTGGCTGTGCTTATTCATAAGTAAATTCTATCATTATTTCAAATTGACGCGGTTTGGTGGTCTTATTGCTTGCTTCCCTGAATTAAATAATAAATATATGATGAATAAATAAATAAAATATTATCTTTCACTAACATGTTTGTACTTTGCGAATGCTATTTTGTTGTCGAATAAATTTTGCGAATTTGACATTTGTTTTCGCAATGTAGAATACCGACTTGTCACCTTTTCGCATTTGAAATGCGATTAAAAAAAACTTTGCGAATATCGCAATACAGAATAGCAGTTGCTCGCATTTATGCATTATCGCATCCCATTGATTTTCGCATCGCAATTCAGAATAAGCCTCCAGAGAACTTTTATTTAGCGATTCTGTTTTTCAAAATTAGGGATTTTCGGATTCGGGATTTTACACTGAAACAATAAGGTAAATTTATCTCCAAAAAAATATAGCTTGAACCAAGAAAATTTTGCATAATTCTCTTCCAAGACTAAAAAAATTACTTATTTTAAACATATTTTTGTGGCTTGGTTTAAGCAAAATGTTTCTTTATTTAAAAAATTATTACTAAATACGAACGAAATAAGTTAAAATCAAGAATTTATTATGGATTTTCTTGTTTTAAGAAACGAATTGGATTACTTTAGAAAATAAACTTCTTTCAGTTAAAGTTTCGGGTATATAACCCCAACCCAAATATGTAAGTACATACATACATACGCACGTATGTTTAAAAAAACTACTTTGTAAGAACTATTAAATAAGAATTTGAAAATAAAATTTTTCCTTATTTGGTTTTTCTCCACTTTTTTAATATAATTTACATTTCTATTTCTTGAGCCATTTTTCGTTTACGTTGGGTGATTTTTTGTTTGGTCAATTTTTTACACATTTTGCGATTTTTGGGTAATTTTTCTGGCAGCCATCTTTTATTCTAGGGGGCAACTGGCACAACTTTTTTCGACCCACCTTTAAGTATATGTACTGTTTTTGCTTTAATTTAGGTTTTTCTTTAAAAATCCAATTTTTTAAATTGCATCAGTATTTCCAATTGTTTCCAAAAAAAATTTGGATAATGAAGATTGATCATCAGCAGGGAAACCAAAAATATGCAATTGCATGTTTTTCCTTGTGCCACCAATGAAGGCAGAAACAATATATTTATCCGTTTTAGAGCTTTTTATGAATTTTGGCATCGATTTGTCAGTGCATATTTTTGCATATTTTACTGTTTAGCATTTTTTTGCATAATTTAGTTTAAAGAGCGTTTTTGCAGCATTTTTTAAGTTTTTTTTTGCAACAGCTTTCGCAGCAAAAAAAATTTTTTTAAGAAATTTTGGCCGTCTGGCTTGCGCATAGTACAAGTTGCAATCTTGTAGATGAAAATTTGCTCAAATTTTGTAAACACATTTTAATTGTACTAAAAACGAAGTTTAAGTAAATGGTGAGAATCGGCCTATAACTTTACATATTCCCCATAAAAACTTCTTTTCAAATTGGACTCTTTGTGTCCGAAAAACATTTTATTATGTCGCCCCAAAAATATTTACTATAAATTAAATTATTTTCGAATCAGTTCACATTTGCCCAAAACTCCCATCTATAAAAAGCTTTAATTAACTTCCTTTTAGGAACCGTCCCTAAAATCCCTTGAAGAAAAAAAATATCATATGGATGTTAATATATAGATAGTATTCGGCACAAGTAACTCTTACATGAATTTTTACCTCTTAAAATAACTTTGTTTTTGTCAGCCGATGACTGCCCATTGTTTCCAAATAGGATTAAATCTCGAAAATTCGTTTGTAAATACTATAGTGTTTGGGCTTTCTCGGTAATAATTTTAGGATTGTTTTTATTAAATGGAACTGTTATCCTGATCATCAGTATTTTGAATTTTTCAAAAAAATACACACAGCGAACAATTTTATTCATTCAAATTTTATTTTTTTAATTAAATTATTTTAAATTTTTTTTGAGATTTATGAAAAATTGGATTTTTTATAAACTGCGTAAGTATTTAAAAAAAATTTCTGGCAACACTTATTTAAAGTTAATTTAATGAAATAATTTAACATGTTTGGCATTCACCAAAACGAAAATTTAAGAAAAAAACCTTCTAACAAACCTGTTGTAAAGAGCATGAATTGGACAAATAATTTTCTAAATATTTCACACTTTTGTTTGAACAATTCTATTCATAAATAAATATCAAAAAGATTATGCAAACACTAATAAACATTTATTACTTCCTTTTCTTTTTGTTGTTGTTATTGTTGTTAACTAAATACATTGCAAATTAAATTTTATACGCTACAGCATCAAAATACAATATAGTACATACTAAGGTTTGTAACATTTTCAAAATGGTTTTCTACATTTATATTTACAAGGCGGAACGAGGGTATAGGAGGTTATTCTTCATATACTTTTGATACATAATACTCCTGCAGGAGTGCTATGTCCCAATTTACACTAGGGACATTTCTTGCCGGACATTTTTTGAATTCTCTTTTAATCTTACCCGAAGCGTTTACATATGAAACATTAGAAGTCAGACAGAAATTAATACTTGTATGTAAACTACGAAAAGTAAGAAAGAGAAATGAAAAAATGTCCAGTACGGATAGTCATGTACTACACACTCTACCTTTTTGACCCCTCGCCGACAAACTTCGTCTGTCCGGCAAGAAATGTCCCTAGTGTAAATGGGGACTATCACACATTGCTGTGTTTAAGTCGGATGTAGGGCTGCCATACGTGCTGTTTTTAGCAGTACATGTACTGATTTTTTGCAATTGTACTGTTTTATATACAACTCCTAAAACAGTACGCAAATGTACTATTTTTTCCACTTGGTACAGTTTTTTGTACTTTTTTTTTTGTTCAGTTTATAAAAAACCAAGATATTAAGAAAAACCCTGCTAAAGTCATATTTTTATAATATCCTAATATTTAACAGTACATAGCTTAAAAATTTTGTTGTGTTCTAAACAAAAAAGTTCTAAGTCATTGTTTTCTCATAGAATATTTTCATATTTTGTTATTTTTAAGACATTGGATTTTATGGCTACCCCTTCCAATAGTATTTAACTCTCCACACCTGAGAAAGACAAAAACAAAATCAATTTTTTTTAAATACTATATAAAAAGTTAATCCAATACAATTATCTTTAATTTTTAGATCTTTTTTAATTTTCGGGCATGTTCTGGAAATCGAAATCACGTAAAATTGATAATGAACAAATTTGGAAAATTCTCCGAGTTCAAAATTTATAAAAATACCAAATACCTTTGAGTATGTATGTATAGGGATGAAACGATACGTCTAAGGTATCGATACTTTTACTCGATTAGGTATCGCTCGTAAAGTATCGATACCTACTTAGTATCGAAAAAAAAGTATCGATAGTTACTTGTATCGGTACTTGTATCGTTTGTATGATAAAAGAATAGAAAGCAGCATTTCAAAACTTTCTTAATAGTGTTTTAGTACTATACAATAAAATAAGAACTACGACCTATTAGAATTTTTGTGCCAAATGAAAAGTGTTAAGATTGAGACAACTTTTAGTTACCACCTAGTTTTTTAACTAATTTTTATCTTAGGAAACAAAATTTTAAAGAACGTTCAGGATAACAACCTTCATTCGCCTTTTATTCCAGAAATCAACAATGTCACTATGTATTTATTTTTAATGTTAATATGTATTTTATTTTTAAAATGATAAATATATAATGAAGGGTAGTAAAACAATAATCCACGATGTTAATTGTGAGTCAGTCCCTAACGTCAAGTTTTTTGCGCAACTTAAATTGATCTTTCTTTGTTTCAGTATTTGACTACTTCTACCATTGAGAGGTGCACAATTGAGCAGCGCGTTAAGATTGTTAAAACCTTTTACGAAAATAGGCGTTCATAATAATCAGCATAATCGACCAAATGTTTCCACAATCGGGAGAATTGTAAAATTTCAGCAAACCGGGTGCGTAGGAAATGGGAAAACATATGCCCATGCTACCCAGTTAGTTGGCGGGTGGTGGCGTTATCGGGCCTTACTTCTTCGAAAATGAGGAAATGGACCTAGACGATATGTTATTTATAGGGGTTTACTAGGGATGCCAAACGGGATCAGGTTTTTTGAAACCCGGGATTCGGGATTTTTAATTCAAAACAACGGGATCCCGGAACGAATCGGGATTTTCCGGAATTTCATATATAAAAGCCAATTTGTAAAATTCATATAATTATAATTCTTTTAAAGTAATATGGAAGTATTATGTATTAAAACTTATATTGTAAAAAGTTTCTAAAACAAATTAATGACGTCTGATAACACTATGCTAGTTGAAAAAAAACAGACAAGCCGGGCACATGGCGTTTTAACATAATTCGGGTACGCTGAATCCAGTGGTGTCCGCCGTTTTTTTTAGGTTGGCTCTGGTTTTCGAGATATACCGTTATTTCGAAAATGAAGGAGGTTACACAACATATGTTCGCGTTACTCAAAAACGCTTTAGCTTATTGAAAAAACTTAAAAACCGAAACCCCGCAATAAAATTATAAAATAACTTCTTTCTAATTTAGGTCGGTAGTATATCATATCCCAGTAGGGGCGGCTCCTGGGCATTTATGGAACTTTTTCTTCACTATATTTCTAGTCTGCATTGAACATTTTGTATGGGAGCCCCCTTAAGAAATAGAGACAGGGGCATCCTAGGCGCTGCAGAGGCCAAGTTTAAGAATTTTATTAAACCGCCAACAGTTAGGTTAAAACGCCAGGTGCCCAGCTTGTCTAAAAAAAGTGTCAATTACTTGCACAGTGTAATTGATACCTTATTTTACTGCAAACATATGCTGCCGACTAAACCAATGTTCGCATTCAATACTTCTGGGTATCGTTAATAAATAGCTACATGTATGCTATATGACAATATTTAATTTATTTTATTTCAAATATATATGCAAGTATTAATTTAATAAAATAAACTTAAACAAATATGTGTCCAAAGACCTTTGGTAGAACCCCCTAAAGTTTTTAACACCTGTTTGCACAACTTGCATTTTGCGTGCGCAGTTTTATTATCATTAACTTAGAAAAAAGCCTACACCTTCTGATTTTGTTTTCGTGGTACAAAATGGATTGCATGTAACATTTATTCACTTGTGACTTTTTTGCAACCAGTTAAAAATTAGGTTCATGGTCAGTATGATTTAATATTAAATTTTTGAATTTTTACTAAGCCTAAAATCTCGGGATTCGGGACTTAAATTTTTAGAATAATCCCGGGATTTCGGTATTCGGAATCGGCTTCCCTAGTGTTTGCTGGTCGAACGGTTTCTTGATACCATTACTGCTGCTCCAGCTTTGGTAAATAATCAAAAATTTAAGATTAGTTTCAATACCATAGTGAAACGATTACTTTTTACCGATACCGAGTATTTTTTTATCGATACTACTTGGTACTCGGCTGCTAAGTATCGATTACAAAAATACTTGGTACTTATATAAAAGTATCGAATATGTACTTGTATTTACTCGTATCGTTTCATCCCTATGTATGTATAGAAAATCGCTGAGTTAATTGTTTTAAGCTAAGTTAAGCTTTTCTCATTCTTATATGGCTTACAGTAATGTAATGATATTCCTGGACAATTGCTTGTTTGTGGTGTTTTCGTTTTAAATGAAATATTTTTGTATACCTATGAAATGCCATAAAATGGAAATCATTCCTTTGACGTTACACAATTTAAGTGTATTTCTTAATATAATTGTTGATGCATATTCAATCAAAAGTTTAAAATATTAGGTCCAAATTTCACCAAGTTCAGTTAAAACTAACTTTTACTTTAACTTCCAGTTAACAATATGTTTTGACAGCTATAACTGATAGTTAATTATAACTGAACTTGGTGAAATTGGGGGTTAATAATTTAAATAAATAGTTATGTTTTCGTCAAAAAAATGTACTGTTTTTTTCTTGGTTGTACTGTTTTTTTGTATTCAATGTACTGTTTTTCCGAATTCAAAATCTGGCTACCCTAGTCGGATGACTTTGTAAAACATATGCGGATCTTGAAAGTTGTTGAGAACGGAATGATCCTTCTATTTTAGTGATTATATGCTGCAAGGCATAGTAATTCAAAGGATATCAAAGTCTTCATAACTGAAAGGGACCAATGGGCAGATCAATCCTGGTAAAATAGTCTAATATACCGATGCCGGTATATTCGGGCCGAATTTCTAGAGGGGTAAAACACCATCAAATCTTCCGGCGTTAATACACGCCATTCTTATAAGCGCGAGGCAATTTTAGAGGAGCAACTAAAGAGTTTTAGTCTCTTAAGCTTTCTTTACTTATAAGTCTTCGTGTTGAAATAAAATTTGAGGACAGTTACTTTGACTATAGCTGCTATGCCTTGTCAGTATATTGTGTTGGTAAGGCCAGAACTGAACATTGGTCCTATATAAAATCACTTCAAGACAAAATATCTCATATAGAACTTTTATATAAGTCTTTTAACATCATAGATACATCAGGATACATTCTCGAACATTTGTTTTTTAATATTTGTAAGCATAAGAAAAGATAGATATGGACATTAAATATCGGTTAGATTCATGATAAGTTAGCCGAGAAATTTCTCTCCATGAGCCTCGAAGGAGCGACAGTTACAAAAATATTCGCCCAGTAAAATTGGTCGGAAATCTTCAAAATGTCTTACCTAAATCGTCACAAAAACCTTTAATAACTTTTTTTCCACTTTTTGTTCATAATAAAATTAAAAAATAAAGCTAAATATACTACTTACTACTCATATTTCTTTTAATAACTGTTTTATTTTTAAACCAAGCTCTAGGTCTTTTTAATATTAAATTATTTATTTTCAATATTTCGCTAACCTGATCAAAAAAATCATCAAGCTTGTGGTAGTATTAGTAAAAATGTGTTTGTATGTGTCACACCGACAATGCTGGATGGAAAATCAAAAAATTTAGATATGACGGTGAATATAACGTCCAGCACACGTACACGTGTGAATTCGCCTGCTGGACAAGCATTTGACAAGTGTACATATTTGGCCCTTAAGAAAAGATAAACTCACTGTTTAATGTTGTTGTTTTTGTTTAAGCTTTGATATTGTTGCAACTAAAACTAAGGTTTATTCCTTTTCGCTTAACAGTTTTATTTGTATAATATCTTTAGTTTTTCTAAAATCATTGGATGAAGTTTCCTGCCGATCTGGCCTAAGCCACCAGTAAAATGCGCATGGGAATAGCCTATCCCATCAACAATTAATTTCAGTTTATCAATAGTATCTAATGGAAATTAAGCACATTTAAACGAAACCTTGTTAATTAATTTTTTGAATCCCAAGAAAAACTTAAGAAATAAGAAAACAGGGTGCCACATAAACTGTAGCCGAGAATGGATCTGCTACCAGAATTTGAAGCTAAAATAACATGTGAAATTAAAGTATTTGTAAGTTTGTAATTAAAAGACTCGTCAAATATAGGGTAAAAATCGTTCGTGGGCACAGAAATCGTCAAAATAACGAAAAATCGTCAAATCTGGCAACCGTGTCTAAAGGTGTAAAGACATTTTATAATTTTACCAAATTTGAATTAATAGCTGCGTTCGAGAACACAAAAGTTTTTACTATTTTTTACTGAACTTTACTACATTTTACGAAATTGCGTTCGAGTACACAAAATACAGTAAATGAGAACACAAATTGAGAGCGTAAAGTGACAGTTCTTGTCTTAGTAAATCAAAAAACATATGTATGTTTCAAAAGGTAAACAAACAAAATGAACAAATAAAATGCATACAAATTGTAAAATATAAGAAAAGTTGTAATAAATATTAAACCAAAACAAAGAGTGAGTAACCATTAAATAATTAAACTTGTTTGTGAAGCATTTATTTGGCTAACTTGAGGGTTACACGATCAAGTTTTGGCTATCAAGTTTTAATACACTCACACTTTTTTACCAATACACTCATACTTTTAAAAATTGATACGAACTTGCCTCTAAAATTCTCTTGCCAGTGAGTGTATAAATTTTCGTTCAAGAAAACATCTTATTACAAATCTTTTGAAGTTGTTTTTGTTTTTTTTTTCACAAATATTTTGCCGGCAAAAGCTGAAGTTCTTTTTTTTACAAATTGTTGCGGGAATTTTAAAATTTTAACTAAAAACCTAAAAAAATAGTGAAATATGTTTATTAATAAAATTAATAAGCAAAATGATAAAGTCCCTTCGAACAGCCTACAGTACAGAAAAATCAAAAGTGGAAAATAGCAAAACATTTTGAGTTGTTTTCTCGGCGACGACATCTTGAAAAAGTAAATTGCTTTCAACTTTCGTGCAGCCTACGTCACAGCTGTCAACTTTTGCATATTTTGACAATCAGTATATGTAAAAGACTATCAAGAAAATCTTGATCGTGTGGCTGCACTGTAAATACAAGCTTTTGGAATTTTCTTTGTTATGTTAATATTTTAGAGTTGTAAAAGTGTAAAGTATTTGGGTACTTAAGTAATCAATAGCAAAAAAATTATTAATGTTCTTTTAAATAATTTAACCCGCTACAAATAAGTAAAATCAAAGAAAATAAAAAACAAACAAATATTAAAGATTACATAAAATAATTTGTTTGTATTTTCCAAAAATATTCGTTTTATAATAAGTATTTAATCGAGTACCGATAAGAAAACGAGTTAAGTAATCAAAAGTGTAAACTTTTTCAATACTTCAATTATTTGCCATCAGCTGTTGCCTTTATTTTACGAATTTTTAAAAATTTTCCGTTCGTGTACTTTTTTGTGCGACAACTTTTTGTGAGAGCAAATTTTTTAGTTTTCTCATTTACTGCATTTTCTTTTAAAGTTCTCAAACGCACCTAATCTTACATTTGTACTTTAAAAATACCCAAACCCGAAAACTTATGTGTACACATTGGATATACATTTTTAAAAAAAATAGGACCACGAGGTTAGGAAGGAGGCAATTTCGCCTCTCCGAAAATATCTAACAGATTTTAATGAAACTTTAAACATAGATATTTCCCTACTTATATGTTTAACACCTTTTATTGTCACACGCCTTGCTCAAATTTATTAAATATAGGTATTTAGTCCCAATTCACACGTTGCAAGTCTTATTGATCAGCCCAGCGGAAAAATGGAATTAATAGGAATCGAGAAAGTAATACATATCTTGTATAATATTTGATTCCAGAATTCGTTATTCTTAACATAGACCATGTCCTAGGATTGTAATAAATTATTTTAATGTATACTGGGAATGACTTAAATAATTCTAAAAAAAAAGATAATTGTCACGAAGAGAAGAAAAAACGCGAAACATTTTTACGAACAGAAACAATACATTCCTTGTTCTGCAAATGTGAGAATATACGTGGTAATCAAATCATAATTATTTTGCAATAAAATTACCTTCTCGATTCCCATGAATGCATTATTATTATTTCGAAAATAATACATTATTTTTTAGTTATTTATGTAATCAATTCCGTGTTTTCCCGCTGGGAGCTTGCTAATTTATAACGAGAGTGAAGAGAGGAAAATAAACGTTTCTCTCTCACTCTCTCTCGCCTATAAGGTAGCAAGCTGATCAATAAGACTTGAATTGGCACTTAACAATGTCAGCATAATGCAGGGTTGTCAGATGTTTTTGAGCTCCATCGCCAAACCGGATTTCAGAAATCGCCAAACGTCGATTTTGTTCAGTTTTTGTAAAATTTTCTTTTTTTTAATTAAATTTTGCATACAAAAAACGCTAGTATAATTTTTCAGTCAAAAATCGCCAAAAACTGAGAAAAAATACAAAAAAGTCGCCGAAGTAAATTTTGTTTTGTTTCTGTTATTTTTTTTTTTAATAACATAAAATGGAGATCATATATCGCTCATTTGCTGCAAGACCGGCATAACTCAAAAAATGAAATTTTGGAGTAAGAGATGCAGAATTGTTCGCTTTGTTTTTCTTTATATTGTGTATTAAATTCATCTGTATATCTTTTATACTTTCCCAGTTTGAAGAGAATGTGTCTTCTTTTTTCTAAGTAGTTAGAGCAAATCAAAAACTTTAAATGCGCTTATCTCGAAATGGATTTTTTTGAGTTATGCCGGTCTTGCAGCAAATGAGCGATATGTATTCAGTTAAAAACTTAAATTAAGTAAACAAGTCTATAAGATCGTACAGCTACATACTGTTATAATTAAATAGTGACTGAATATAAAATTTACTTTATATGTTTTTTTATATTAGTAATGATAACAAAAATGACAAGTTGTTAAAGAAAATTGCCGAAATAATATAAATGGTAAAAATAGCCAAGTTAATCGCCAGTTATATCAGAAATCGCCATAAAAGTCGCCAGTCGCCAAATGGGAAATCCCATCGCCAAAAACTTTTCAAAATCGCCACGTTTGGCGAGAAATCGCCATATCTGGCAGCCCTGGCATAATGTTAGCTCAATAAAAAAACGGTTTGTAGAGAATTGTCATTTGCTTATTTGTAAGGTTAGCATTAAAATGCAACAAAGCGTTTTTTAGTATAAAAAATATACATAAAAAAGCAACAAGAAACATACATACATACATATTTGATCTCATAAATATATAATAAATATACAGGGGTGTTCTGGAAATCGAAAACGTAAAACGCAAGAATTTCAAACGCAGTTTTTTAATAAGATTTCTGTAATAAAAGAATTTTATGGCAAATATTATACAAATATTTCTCTATTATAAGTGAAGGGCACACTCATACTATCACATTTATGCTTGTGTTGACGAAATAACAACAAAGCAACAGCCGAACGTACATTGTCACACAAGCAGCATTTTTATTCCTATGCACGCGTACATAGGATTTGCAAATGTGCCCTTCACTGCTATTATACAGAATCTTATAACAAAAATTATAAAAATTAGATTAAAAGTGTATTAAAAATAACTTCCAAATCCTTGCGGTTTCGATTTCCAGAACACCTCTGATAATATAAGAAACTAGTAGTTTTTACGTTTTTAAGTACAAACATAGATATATCGCTCCAATATTGCATCATAGTCATATCTCAAAAAATCAAAAATTTTAAGTTACTTAAGCAAAAGTGTTTCTTTATACCTTCTTTATATGTAAAACAACACTATATCTCAAACTGAACCGAATTTATGGCAAAATAACCCTGTAGGAAGTCAAACTCAGTTATAAGTAACTTCAAACTGGTTTTTTTATAACCACATCTAGTTGTTTGTCATTTTTTTTATTTGTCGACGACTCATTATTTTAACATATGTAGGCATGTCATAGGCAGTAGTCAATTGGCCATCTTTGCATGACTTTTTAACTGACTACTAACTACTTATTTTCCAACCTATTTGTAATTAATTAAAAGTATTGTCAGTTTATAATAAATTATTTAAATTTTAAATAATTTTTGTCAAAAAAATATATGTACATATGAACATACATATAAGTAAATGTATATCTATAAGTATTTTGATATAGAAATAATTATTTAAGAAAATTTTGCATTAAATTGCCCTAAATGATGATGTATAATAGTCCTGAAATAAATACGCCACAAAATTGCTAGTACATAAACAGATTTGTATTGATTTAATTTTTAATTATTATAAAATGTTTGTGTATATTTTTTTCATTTGACTTCATGGCATGCTTGTTTTACTTATTTTGCTTTTATTTGTGTTATACGTGTGCCTTTTTGGTTGATATCTGCATGAGATTTAAACCAATTTGTAGTCATTTAAAAAAAAGTTAATTTATAGTTAGTGTTTTTTCCAACTGACTATTTTATTTACTACAGGGATATTTAATTAAATCTGTATACATACATACATAGTATAAAGCTACATATAGAAAACTTTAAACACTTGGTGTTCGTAATAGAGCAACAATTTATTTTGCAACCACACACATTTTGCATTAAGAAACTGTTTGCAAATTTTAGCCACAACAATATTATGCATTTATTAATATTTTTTACAACATTATGTTAAAATTTTCCTTCAAAACTAAATAAAACTGTATACGTCAGAAACAATTTCAAATTTTTAAAAATATTTTATTTACATTTTTGTTTTAAAAATGAAAGGAAAATATATGAAATACGTTGGAAAGAAAAAAGATAGAAGATAAGACGAAATTGTTGCTATGATTGTGAACAAATCGCATTTTGCCAAGTTTGATTTTGTTTGAGATACATATGTATGACTATGTCGCAATAAAAAAGCGATATGTAAAGTAGCTTTTTTATAATTTACATGAATATTTTATAATAATAAAATACCTACATAAAAACAAAACAATAACAACCAAAAAACTTTTTGAAGATTTTTTTTTTTGATTGAATGAATATTTTTCTCCGAAAATTTCTGGCACCACTGGTTGAAAGCCAGCAGATTGAATTTAACTGTACGGCAAATAAATAATTGGAAGATGAGGGCAAGTGGGCTTGCGACAGAATAGAATCAAATAAGACATTAAAAAAACAAAATTTCTTAAATCTACAGCAAGGCGAATTCACACCAGGCGACCTTAGTTTGTAGCGTAAGCAACAGCTGACAACAGATAATAACTGCAAAACGATTTTTAATTATTACGGCCCTTAATTTGTAAAACGCACACGCAACGCCAAAAATTATATTGAAAGCAAAAACAAAATCGAAAATATTTCATAATTTTGTTGTTGTTTTCTATAGAAATGTATATTGAATTTTTAAATTTTAAACACTGCATATCTTGTGGCGTTGATAATTTTAAAACGCAATTTGTATTTCTGTAGAAAGCAACAATAAAATTTTGACAAATTTTTGACATTGTTTTTGCTTTCAATGTTATTTTTGGGATTGCGTTGCGTTTTACAAATTTAGGGCCTACATTTAAGAACACGACTTACTAAAATTAAAAACAAAATGAAAGGTTTGTTGGAAATTTTAACTACAGTTCTGTATTTTTTTTGCACAACGTTAAAGTATTTTACAATGTTGTATGTATCCGTTTTCAAAATAAGATCACCTTGTATGAATTCGCCTTGATCTACAGTTTTCCTTTGGAGAAACAGATAATCGCCTTATGAGAAAACGGTCATAAGCAGGCCTGCCATTTTTGCCGATTTTTTGCCCCTAAATTATCAAAGTGCCGATTTGCCGATTTTTGCTCCAAAAATGCCGATTTTTTGACAAACACTTAAAAGGCGATTACTTTTTGTTTGTTTGATAGTAATACATCAACTTTAAGCGGTACTGAAACAGTTGTAACATTGAAAAGAGACAACTGTTATTAAGTCAGCGCTTCTACTAAAGAAAAAGGGGTTAGTTTTATTCAATATTAAATGCAGTGTTTGTAATGTGTGTTGAGTTAATACATTTTTATTTGAAAAATATTCCACTATGAAGAATTAAAGGCCAAAGTTAAAAAAGAAATAATTTTTAAACGTAAAATAATTCAGTTAAAATTTCTTTTTCTATTAGGAAAAAATAAAACACTTTATATTTGTGTTTGAAAATGGATAGATAAATAGTTACAAAATAATAAAGGTAACATAAATTTATATTCACTATCAATGAATATAATTAAAATAATAATTACTTTGATAATTAAATAATTTTTTTTCAAGATTATAACGCAATTGAGGACGATGTTAGTACATAAATTAAACAGCCAATTCTTATGTAAGGAAAATTAAATAAATTTGCAAATTTTTTGCCAAAAAATTTCAGATTAATAACCTGAACATTTTATGCCATCATTTGGTACAATTTTTGGTCCTTCCACATTCTTCCGCAAATATGGAAAGAATTTTTTAATGTAACAGAGTTTTGATGTTCACTGGAAAATTTATCTTTGCAAGTTATTCGTTTTTTAAAGATTATTTAAAAATTGATAATTTAAACTGTTTTGATATTAATATTAAAACGGATTTAATAAAAATGTCAAACTCAAATATTTGTATATGGAATATACTTAATTATAAGAAAGTTAGAAAAAAAACTTTATATTTAACTACAATTTCTTTGTAAAACGTTTATTTTGATTGATTCTTTTGAAATTTCATAAGTTATAAACATTAGATAATTCTGAATTGTTCTTATTTGTAAGTAAGAATAGGTTTTATTGTATTTAAAATAGGTATTTTTAATTTGCCGATTTTTTTATATTAAAGTGCCGATAATGCCGATTTTTTTTTTTAAATATGCCGATTTTTTATCAAAATTATCTGGCACCCCTGGTCATAAGTGAGTGTTAGCATATACACTCTATATTATAGAGCCATGATAAAAAGATAATTGGATGAATTATGATCCTGATGCAAAGAATGAAGTGTATATTTTATTGATACACTGTGCATACAAACAAGAGCTGTAGGTTATCAAAAAGTCGCTCTTGACCGGCTGAATACACTTTCTTATTTGTTTGTAAATGTGTTGTTCGTGTTTTTCTTTTTGTTCACTTACCTAAAGCTGACGTCTCTTGTTTTTCCACTAGCAAATGCTGTACGGCATCTTTGCAATATCTGGTTGTTATTGTAGTTGAAATAATTGTTATCGGTTTAAAGGACAGACAGGCAGAGTTGCAGTGGCAAGTTTTTTGATTCAGATTATAAAACAACAACCCAAAGAAAAACATGAAAATTGAGGAAATAAAAACGAAACAAATTTTTATTAGTCTTTAAACAAAGAAAATTAACAAAAAGAAAAATGTTGTTTGTAGATAAAGCAAGTTGTATGTACATAAACATATGTACATATGTATATGTTGAAACATTACTTTGAATGTAGAAATATGTGTTTATAATTGCAATACTTACATCGTCGTAATTTGTCATATTCTCCACTTGGTGAGTATCTGCAAGTTTGAAAAGAAAAAATATTTTTTTATCACGTTAAGGATTCTAATTATTTTATTCTTCGATTAATTATTGTAGTTTATTTTGTTTTTGTAGTTTTTTTTATCATTAAATTCGTTATTTTCACGAGTTTAAGAATTTAATTTATGTAGGTAACTAGCTAGGTAGGGTCTAGAATTTTTTTATCTGCATTTGTAAACATATAATTTTTTAATCATTTATTAATAGGTACATAATTATATTTATACTACTACTGTAATTTTTTATAAAACTTATTATAATTTAATCTATCACACACGCAATCACGAAATAGCCCTGGTCCAAAAGTTAAAATTCGTCAGAACTATACGGCACTGAACAAATGTTCCTTTAATTTAATACTTCATAACCGAAAGCAAAAAACAATATAAGTGATAATAGAAATAAATCTACAAAACGAACCCCAAAATAGAAAATGATATTTTAGTTAACAGCACAATTTATTATTTATTAAAACCCGTCTGCTTCCCCTCAACCGTGTTAAATCTAGATGAACGTTAAATCGACTAAAATACAAAGCAACTGAATGCGCCGCATAACATTTAGTTAACAGAGATGGAAATTTTGATAGAGTTGTACTCTCTTTTGGTACATTTTTAACTTTGTTGGTACCGTAGTACTACTGCAAATTATTTTGTTCGATTTAAAATTGTTAATTTGTATCGAAGGTAAAGAGCATAATAAACCACACAAAATGCTTGGCAAACACACACATTGGTTCCGTTTGCCAATAAACAACACAAATATTCTCCGTACAAACATAAATTTTCATTTTGTTTTCATTGAATGCAGATGCCAAAAGTGCTGCGGCAACTTTTTTGCTTTTTGCTTAAGACGGAGAAGAAATTAAAAAATAAAGGCAAAAAATTTAAAGTAAAAAGTGATTTAAGCAACGAGCTGTTTTGTGGCAAGCAATGCTACTAAAAAAATTATTTTAACATTAAAAATTAATTGAATTGAGTACATTTAGCATTAGACGCCACAAAAAGTTTGACAAATATCCAACATGTCTGCTATATATTAAAAATTTTTAATATTTCTGCAAACATTGCTTCAAATGGTTGTCCAAACAGCAAACTCCCCAATTAACAACACAAAATGTTTGTACCAACCAGTGTTGCCAGTGGATTTTTCAAAATAATACCTACGCATGCTAAAAAAATCCGATTTTTCCTTACACGTTAAAAAAATCTCCCCTACAAAAATCCCTACGCATTTTTGTCAATGAAATAGAAGAAAAAACATTGGTTATAAAAAATAAATTTTATTCGAATATGTTTATTAAAGATTTGACAAAAAAATAAGTGCAAAACTTAAAAAAATAATACATATTTACTTGTTCAACAATACTGTATTAACTCAAAATTTTCAGTAGAACCAAAACAATTTTTAATTTAATATGAAAGGCATATGAAAAAATATTTTTAAACCATACATTGCTTTACCAAAAGGTGGACAAAATAGCTCGATATTTTTACAGTGGGTAGATATGAATAATACCTGTCGACTATTTCCAAAAAGTGAAAAACTAAAAATTTTGAGTTAATACATACAGCATTGTTGAAAAGGTGCGATATGTATTTACTTTTTGAAATTCAATTATGTGATATCTTAGAAAAAACATACACATAGATATTAGTGTCGCCCACTTTTTAAGCCATCAATAACTGTGGAAATATATTTTTAAGCGATTTTAGTGAAAAGAAAAATTTTCAACCGTTTTGGATAGGAAAATATCATTAACAAAACGTTTTTTCTGTATTTATTTTATAAATAATGCGTTATGACGAAAAATCCCTACATTTTGGTGATTATAAAAAATCTGTCCGATTTTCCCTACGTTTCTAATTTAGTGTCAAAAATACCTACATGTAGGGATTTTCCCCTAATTCTGGCAACACTGCTCTTAACTTCGTAACTTGAGGGTTACACGATCAAGTTTTGCCTATCAATTTTTAATACACTCACACTTTTTTACCAATACACTCATACTTTAAAAAATTGATACGAACTTGCCTTTAAAATTCTCTTGCAAGTGAGTGTTTCAATTTACGTTCAAGAAAACAGCTGATTTCAAGGTTAGTGAGCAAATTTTTCGTTTCTCTTTATAAATTTTTTTTTTAATGACATCTTGAAAGTAAATTGCTTTCAACTTGCGTGCAGCCTACGTCACAGCTGTCAATTTTTGCATATTTTGACAAACAGTATATGTAAAAGACTATCAAGAAAAGCTTGATCGTGTGGCTGCAATGTAAGTTATGGCAATATCAAGATTTAACCTTAATTTTTACAGTTTTTTAATCAAACAACTATTTCTATTATTATTATTGAGGTTTTTTGTTTTCCTCACGGGCTATATGATCAATCGTTTTTTTACCAAATGTAACTAAAAAGCATTTATGGTTAATTTATTTTTTATTCCCAACGTTTCGTTCGCTTTTTCCGAACTTCATCAGGGGTTATTTTTATTCCATAAAAATAAATTAGGGTTTACATTTGTATTGCACTTTTTAACTATTAAATATTACAAACTGGACTACACGACACAATAAATAAATAATTAATAAGTAAAATACAACACAAACACCGAATAAAAGTCAAACTTAATGTACTATTTCTACTTGTCCCCCCCAAAACTTAGATTATTCAGGATGTAATTTGTATCACAACTGTTATTTTAAGTATTGTTAACAATGTAAGTATTTTTACAACTTTTATTTTTAAGTATTGTTAACAATGTAAGTTGTTTCACAACTTTTATTGTTAAATGCCTTGCTAAAATTTATTTTCAATTAGCGTAAATATGCAAATAAATGTGTATTTTGGAAAATCTTAAACCTTTACAGTATTATAATTATTTATCGTGTGGAAATTAATTTAATTAATTATAGAAAAGCAATAATATTATATATATATAAAAAAAGGGGAATTTTGAAAAATTATCCATCTCACGAACGGACAGCACTAGAGTCTAGTGACTAGACCCAAAGTATATTTTGAGGGGTGTAATTAAATCTATTTACCGTTCCTTATACATAATGTCAGTCTTATGTATGTTTTTTTATACATACAAGTAACAACAATAAAAAGTAAAAGAAAAACAATATTTTGAAGAATTTTTTTCCTAAATTAAGATTTGTCTTTGAAAAATTAACTTTTTCTCATAAAAATTTCTGGACCCTCTGCTTGAACATAAGATTCGCAGTGATAAGTGTATACAAGTATTAAAATATGTTTTAGTTTTATTAAAAACTAGCTGACCCGGTCCGCGTTGCTGGCCCCAAGCAAACATTAGTGTTGTATTACCAGACGATTTAAGTTGAGCTTTAAACGAAATTTACAGCCTTTAAAATTTTCCTTCCGTAAAAACCTAAATCGGTCAAGCCGTTCTCAAGTTATGCGCTTAATAGAAAAAGTGGGCGTAGAAGTAGGCGTGATACATTTTTCTTTCGATGAAAACGTAAAATGGAATAATACGAACATTTAAAAGAAAAATTAGTCAAATCGAAGGAGCCGTTTTTTGATTTTAGGTAAATCGAAAAAAGTGGGCGGGGCAACATTTTCTTTCCGCAAAACCTAAGTTAGCCCATGGCGATCATTTTAAAGAAAAAATCGTCCAAATCGGTCAAGCCGTTCTTCAGTTATGCGCTTAATAGAAAAAGTGGGCGTAAAAGTAGGCGTGGTAAATTTTTCTTTCGATGAAAACTTAAAGTTGATTAATACGAACATTTGAAAGAAAAATTAGTCAACTCGATGGAGCCGTTTTCTGATTTTAGGTAAATCGAAAAAAGTGGGCGTAAAAGTGGGCGGGGAAAATTTTTTTCCGTAAAAACCTAAGGTGGACCATGGCGATCATTTTAAAGAAAAAATCGTTCAAATCGGTCAAGCCGTTCTCAAGTTATGGTTTTTGCCACGCCCCTCCGCCCCCAGACCGAAAATCAAAAATCAGACTTCTTAGTGTCACCCGCCTGAATATTCTGAAGATTCCCTGAAAATTTCATCAAAATCGGCCCAGCCGTTTTGGAGTCCATACGTTACATACATACACACACACATCCAATTTTATATATATAGATATAACGCAGGGAAAAAAGATAGTTTTCGTTTAAAGCGTAGGGAATTTGCAAAATTGTCTGACATCGCTGGATACCGTGATGGCCTCAAAAGTACATTTTGTTTTGAAAGCTGGTACAAAAACAGATATGTGTTTTTCCATCCCTGGTTGTCATTTGATTAACCATCACAACTCAAAGCCTATTCAGCAGGTGGCAGCATTACAGCAGCTGACTATTTTTTTTTTTGCTTTACTTATGTTTTTACTGCAAATGTTAGTTACATTTTTTATAAAGGGTTTGTTTAAACTTAAAAGTGGCTTGTACACATTTTTATTAAGTGTTTATTTTAATTTATATATAAACAATGCTTTTTAATATTCGCTGATGTATTTTTTTAATAAAAAAAATGGTTTTGATTGCGTACAAGTGCGTGCGTTTATTATTTTGAATTTAATATGCAAAGAAACACGTGTGTTTATATGTTCTTGTGCATGTTGTGTTTATAATATAAAACATAAAAACAAATAAAACATAAAAACATATAAACTTTATATGCAAACAAAAATGTCTGTCGTTCATGTGTTGTTGTAATTGTTAAAATACTTTTCGAAACAACTTAAGGCTCAACCATAATATGCATAGTCTTGCTTAACCTACTGTCAAAAATTAAAAAAAAAGTCTCTCAAATGTATTTAAGAAAACAAAAACAAAATAAAAAAACATTTGATTCCGTACGGAATGTGCGATTAGATTCGCACCTTGCTTAAGCAAATGACAGTTTCATTAAACTTAGCAAAAAGTTTCCTTAAGTTCAATATGGTTTGCCGCATAGAATTTACATGTATTCGCTCATCCGCTTAAGCCAACTTAAGCATATTGTGGTTGGGCCTTTAAGAGTTTTTAAGCATCAGCTGTTTTTTTTTTGATATGAAGTTTTTTTTTTAAAGAAAGGAAATAAAATATTAATATAAAAGAGAATAACTAAAATCAGAGTTGTATTCAAAATAAACAAAATTTAAAAACAGTGCAGCACAAAATTAGTTAAACAATTTAATATAATTTGGAACTTTAAATTATAAATATATATAAAACTACCTAATTACATATTTAAATTACACTAAGTGACAAAATTTCAACAAAGTCGTGACCAAATGAATCTGACAGCTAATCTTCATATAAAATTTTCCGCTGAATCCGAATATGAAGTCAGAATTGTCAAAAGTATAACAGTTTTTGAGATATTCCAAAATAACCGTTATTTGTGTTTTTAAAAAAGATGATGTGACTGAAATGACTTCATATTCGGATTCAGCGGAAAATTTTATATAAAGATTAGCTGTCAAATTCATTTGGTCAAAAATTGTCACGTAGTGTTATTAGTTTTTTAATTGAATATATTTTGTGAAAATACTTTTTCATTTTCCCAAGAATACTTAAAACCATAGCTGGGGAATTTCGATTAGAATTAGAAATCATTACGATTAGAGAAATAAAATAATATAATCATTAGAATTGAATTTTGATAAAAATTTCAGATTACTAATTGATTTGATTAGAAATAATCAAAAATCGAGTCACAATTAGTGACGATTAGCATTTCTAATCAAAACTAATCCAAAAAATAATTGATTAGATTTCTTGATTAGATTTGATTAGATCAATTATTTTTAACTATTTTTGTGAAAAGAAAATATTTATTTTCACTTTTGTTGCTATATTTACACAATGTATCAGTATTTGAATATTGCCACATACATATATATTTACATACTATTTACATTTATACATACTATACATAAAATAAATATAATGAACGAATTTTACAGAATGTCAAACAACAAAAAAAAAACAAAAATGCATATTCAGTAAGTTCTGTAAAAAAAAGAAAATAGGTATATATATTACAATTACGTCGTTTTAAATGTATGCTGATTCTGCTTATATATAATTCACAAAAAATTGACATTAGACTTCATTAATACCAACTTTTCAAAAGAAAAGCCTGACAATGAATTTCGTCTTGGATGATGATGCCTGCAAATGAAAATAGTCGTTCAACGGGTGCTGACGACGTCAGTGGGGTGTTACACGATAGGAATGCTTCCTTCAAAACATTATATTTGAACCAGCTGTGTCAAGTGTTTAGTTTAAGAACAGGGTGCACCGTATGCAATTTTATGCAATATTCAAAAACTGTTACATTATGTAAATATAGCAACAAATGTGATAAATAAATATTTTCTTTTCACAAAAATAGTTAAAAATAGTTGATCTAATCAAATCTAATAAAAATAATCAAGAAATCTAATCAATTATTTTTTGGATTAGTTTTGATTAGATTTGATTAGAAATGCTAATCGTCACTAATTGTGATTAGATTTTTGATTATTTCTAAGCTAATCAATAAGTAATCGTCTGAAATGGCTAACTAATCATAATTAATCAATTTTTCAGCACAATTAAAATTTCTAATCCAATTGCTAATCATTAGGATTTCTAATCATTATTCCCAAGCTATGCTTAAAACTTAATAAGAGTTTTCATGAAATCGCTTAAAATTACCACTGTGAAAACTTGCGAGACTCGTTTTTTAAAGCCTCTTTTTATATTTTTTGTAATTTTAAACAATTAATGTCAGTTGGGAAGAAACGCCAATAAAAAATTAATTAAGAAAATAATAAATAGAAAAACTAATTTACTTAGATATTCCAAGAATTTGTTGTTTGTGATTTGTTACATGAGGTCTTCACCTGACAATTTTTTGTTGTTTTTTATATGAAGTTTGACGTTTATTATGACAAAATTGTCAGGTGAAGACCTCATGTGGATACTTGAATTTTTCGTAGAAAACGATGGTAAAGGCAAGATTACACTATCTCACAAGTCTTACGTATTCTTACTTTGCGAGATAGAAATCTTATGAGTTTTGTTGCGACTATCAAAAAAACTAATTTAACCTGACACATTGTGCTCACACCATCACACAAAGTATAAACACTCACACATGAAATAAAATGCAACCCCGATCTAATGAAAAGTATTATTGTTTATAAATTTTTCAAAAAACGATGAAGTCGTATGGGATGTCAAACTTTTTTTCATAATACTCGTCATTTTCATCACACATGCATTCACACTATCAGACTTTTAGTGCCGGTTCACACACGTCAACTTTGACTCGTCAAGTCTTGAGCTTTTAGTGCTGGTTCACACACGTCAAGTTTGACTCGTGAAGTCTTGAGTTTTTAGGAGAGAGGGGAAAAGAAATGGCATTCTCTTTCACTTAGGAAAGAAGGGAAAAGAGAATGCCATTTCTATTCCCTATTTTCCTTAAAACTCAAGACTTGACGAGTCAAACTTGACATGTGTGAAGCAGCACATACATATCACTTGAGTTTTTGACATGCATTAATACAAAGTATAATAGTGTAAACTAGCCTTAAGCAGCAAAAACAATTGAACAGTCCAAGTTTGCGAGTCAAAGTTTTTGGGCAAAGTTTGTGTAAATTAATTCCTATAAAATTTTTGACAGTTCATTTGTGTAATATTGCACAGTTTGCACTGATTGCGAGACTTTAGAGCGATTTCATAAAAACCTTATAATTTTAAGGCCCAAAAAAGATGATGAAGTGAGACTCCTGTGGGAGACCTCACATGACGTGACTATTTTGAATTTGATTTAAGACGCATTGGAGATAGGTTGCGTTGAATACTGCGTGCGGGAAACTCTTGTTTGCCGTTCGTCTGTGGAAAACGATTAAAACTGGCTTGAAACCAATGATTTAAAAAGAGTTTCGTTGCAGTTGCATTTCACGGTTATGCAAAATTTATGTACATGGATATTGCACTGAGTATGATTTTAGGCGCCTTTTTATGTAGGCCGGCTTATTAAATTTATACTTTTGTTTTGCAATATAATTAGGACATCGTAGGCTAATTTCTTTTAAAAAACAAACAAAAAATGTTGGAGCTAAGTCAGAAAAACATTTCATTAAAATGGTCACTTCCGGTTTCTTTCAAAATAATGTATATTTCACTTTAACACGTTTACAATATAATCAGTATACTTTTCGCTAATTTCGAATTTAATAAAATAAAAAAATTGGGGCCAAGTTTGAAAAATTTTAATTATTGAAATTCAAAATGATTACTTCCGGTTTTGAAGCGCGTTACGCGTGTATAGAAATTTGCATTACTTTTAAACTTATGGAGATTTCAAACTTTGAAAGTATAGGGTAATTAAAAAAAAAAAAAAAAAAAAATGGGTCGAGGGTAGAAAATGTTCAATATTATTTGGTCATTTCGGTTCTGCAGTAGAACATTTATTTTTATTTTTTGAAAAAATCAAACGATTTTCACAAGAATCACTTATCTTAATTTTTTGTTTATTAGTTTCTAGTTCGCAACAACAATTTTCAAGAACGGCAACACTTTAGCATCCCATAACTCGACAAATAAATATCATACAAAAAAAAAAAAAAGGATTTGGAACACACGTACATATCTACTCGAGGTATAGTTATCTTCTATCTATCTATATCTATATATATATAGTATATATTAGGGTTGGTCAATTTGTTCGGGGGAGAAAAAACGTGACAGGCGTATATCAAAATCGAAATCTACGTAAAATTCTAAGAAAATTACCCATAGAAAGTATGGGTCTAAAATGAAAACCTAGCTCCCGCCGAGAGACATAATGGAATCTTGAAAATTGGTTTCAAAAAATAATAGGTAATGAGAGCAAAATACTGTTTTATGCAAAAATTACACATTTTTAATGATCCGTACTCAAGGAGTGAAAATGAAACCTTATTACTGAGACTTCTTTGTACGTGCGTCCATCCATCCGTCTGTCCGTCCGTCCGACACAGTGCCCATTTACCCACCGTAATATATACAGTTCACGCTCGCTTATATGAACTAATTCAGACAGGGACTGTTCACTAAATGGAAAAGTTTGCATAATCGAGACAATATAAAATAAGAATTTCAAAGCATTTTTAATATGTGTACATACATAACTTATATGTATTAAGTTTTTATTTTTTATTAGTTTGTTAATAATAAATGTACATGAAAGTAGTCGGTTATATTTTTTTGCTTTAAGGGATTTCTGTAATGCCTTGTCCTTGCATTATCGCAATGCCAAAATATCATTAATATCAGATATATTATTTTCACTCCAAGCATTAACTTTACACACACCAACCATCTTATAAATTTTCCTTTGCATTCGCATATACACATTAACTAGCTTATTTCGGGGAAGAACAGATTTATAATAAAGGGTTTTTTTATAGAGTGACCCCAGTTTAAATCATAATGAAACAAGGAAATGTATTTTTAATATCAATGAAAAGGGCTTTATTGCCACGGCTTGCGTGTATAAGGCGACAATTTTTAACAACTTTTCGCATTCTGACCATCATTTTTTTTGAAGACATATGTGCCAATGACTGAGCCAGCACATAAAGCGCACCAAACAGTAATTTCTGTGCATGTAATGGTGTTTCGACAAAAGCTTGTGGATTTTACTCACTCCAAATGCGACAATTCGGCTTATTAACGTACCCATTCAACCAGAAATGGGTTTCATCGGAAAATAAACTTTTGAGTGGAAATTCAAAATCTATACCAATTTGTGCTTCAGCCCATTCGCCGAATTATTTTGTTTAAAGATTTCAACAATTTGCAGGCGTTGCTCTGGTGTAAGTCGATTCATAATGAAATTTGAAAGCAAATTAAGCAAAAAGCATCTATCAGCTGTTAAATGGGTGCTCAAATAAAGCAGTGATGCCAACTTAAAGTTGTAATACTCTTAAAAATCACCCTTTACAACAAATAGTTACAAAAAAATCAACGGTTGTAAGTTGTTCACATAATAGAGATAGGTTGTGTTCACTCTTTAGAACCTCATGTGTAAACATTTTGTTGTTCACTATTCTGGATGTTCATATAACTAGGTATTCATATAACCGAGCGTCTACTGTATATGTATATATATCTATCTATCTATCTATATAAATAAAATAGGATGTATGTATGTATGTGTGTATGTATGTATGTATGTATGTAACGTATGGACTCCAAAACGGCTGGTCCGATTTTGATGAAATTTTCAGGGAATCTTCAGAATATTCAGGCTGTGAAGTCTGATTTTTGATTTTCGGGCTGCGGGCGGAGGAGCGTGGCAAAATCCAATTTTCATATTGCACCACCAATGACTTCTAAATAATTTGTACGATTTTTTCTTTAAAATCATCGCCATGGTCCCACTTAGATTCATACGAAAAGAAAATTTTGCCCCGCCCACTTTTACGCCCACTTTTTTCGAATTACCTAAAATCAGAAAACGGCTCCATCGATTTGACAAATTTTTCTTTCAAATGTTCGTATTAATCCATTTTAAGTTTTCATCGAAAGAAAAATTTACCACGCCTACTTTTACGCCCACTTTTTCTATTAAGCGCATAAGTTGAGAACGGCTTGACCGATTTGGACGATCTTTTCTTTAAAATCATTGCCATGGTCCAACTTAGGTTTTTATGTCCACTTTTTTCGATTTACATAAAATCAAAAAACGGCTCCATCGATTTGACTAATTTTTCTTTTAAATGTTCGTATTAATCCATATTACGTTGTCATCGAAAGAAAAATGTAGCACCCTACTTTTACGCCCACTTTTTCTATTAAGTGCATAACTTGAGAACGGCTTGACCGATTTGGACGACATTTTCTTTAAAATCATTGCCATGGTCCAACTTAGGTTTTTACGCCCACTTTTTTCGAATTACCTAGAATCACAAAACGGCTCCATCGATTTGACTTATTTTTCTTTCAAATGTTCGTATCTTATTAACGGATTTTAAAAATCGAACGCAAACATTTTTCCTAATTTGGACAGGACAACGTCTGTCGGGTCAGCTAGTACCAAATATAAACGAATTTCGGCAAAAAATAATGAGTCATTTTTAGGCTGGCGGAATTGAAGCAACGCGTTCAATTAAAAATAGAAAAGCCATCTGTTAATTTGAACTTAAAATTCTGCAACAATACTCTTTAAACTAAAGGACATATGCAAAAGAAAAGTTCACTTAAAAATTTTCTATGAAAAAGGATCAGTTTTAAAGTTTTTAACAAATTTTTTAAAGTTCTATACGAACGTTTACTTTCGAAATTGTTGAACATGCAGTAAGTAACAAGGCGAATTTACTTCAGGTGGCGGCGAGACTACAACAAGTCAACAACACAAAAAACAACATGTATTTTGTTTTTATTTTTCGGTCATGTAATGTCAAAAACAAGGCGAATTAATATATATATGAATTCGCTTTGTATAAAACAGTTGACTAAAGCAGGGCTACCAGATTTGGGGTTCTTATCTCAAATTAGCTTAAAACAATTAATTTCGGGCTTATATTGAGAATGTAAAAAAAAAACATTTTTCTTTTTAGGGAAATTATTGATAGATTTGTTTCTGTTACAAGCCGTCATACATATATAAAATCTGTAAGACTTTTTATGTACAAAACTCATTTTAATACAATATATTTGAAACAAATTATAGCGCAAATACAATATCGGACGGCTGAAAAATCTGATTTGCTGATCAGTAAATATCAGTTTTTTATTTAAAATTAATCAGCAGCATATTTTTCTCATCTAAAAAACGTTTGCCCCATTTGTTTAGGTTGACCTGTTAAAACTCTATGAAGTAAAAATACTTTTAAACGTATTCAGGGGTGTTCTGAAAATCAAAAACAAAAAACCCAAAAATTGTATATGTAATTTTTTAATAAGATTTCCGTGATAAAAGAATTTTACGACAAATATTAAACAATTATTTCTTTGTTAAACTGAATTTTATAATAAAAATTATACAAATTAGTTTAAAAGAGTATTACAAACAACTGAACAATTTTATTGTTTTGATTTTTCGATTTAAAGAACACTCTTGAATGGCTAAGCCAATTAATATTTTACGCGTTAAATGGATGAGTTTGTGGGTCGTTATTATAGCCCTAATTCTCCAAATTTGGAATTTTCTGAAGTTGTGAACATTTCAAGTTCTTAAACGATAAAAAATGGTGCAACATGGATTTCCAGGCAGACTCCATTAATGCTAGAAGCATGTTTGCCAATGTTCTCATGATGCTTTAAGGTTTATATTTTTACCACTAGTCATAGGAACAAGAAATTTAAAATCTATTAATTATATCTTAGATTAACTGATCACAACTTCCACTCCTTTTAATAACGTAGATTTTTGGTCAGAATTTGTAAGATAATTACCAAATTGTAAAATTGGTTACATGACATTATTGTTTTAGTGTGCTTATCTATGCTAAACTAAACAATTTTTTTTTTAAAGAATTATTTAGTGGCTTTTTATTTTTAGAGGGGATATTTTAAGTAATTTTTATTTTAAATTTGGGATTGAAGAAAAAATTTATCTGGCATCCCTAAACTAAAATTAACAAAAATAATTGAGAAAATAAAAATGAAAAAAAAATAAATTTATTTTTGGAATTAAGAAAATAATAGTTTTTCTAACATAAACTTGTGCAATTTTTGTGAGCATTAATTCCCAAATTCGGTTGAATTTAATGTTGTATTTAAAATAATCTAAGCCGTTTCTTTTCTGTGTTCATTTTATACATTTAAATATTAAACTGCACATAATCATAGAAATAGCTTTAAGCTATAGTTATAATGGTAAAAATTAGTTTTGGTGATATAAAAAAGATTTTAACTTAATTTTTATACATAGTTTAATTTATCATTTCTTTATTGTTTAATTTTTTCATTTATAAGTTGTAAAGCAAAATGTTAATTTAAAAACTCAATTTTAAAAAGCACATGTAAACAAACTTTTGACACATCTGGCCTGAACAAAAAAAAAACCCGGCTGTCTTTTCGACACCACCTGAAGTAAATTCGCCTTGAGTAAGTAATTTATTTTCTGTTTATTAAAAAAGTTTGTATATCCAAATTTTTTTTCTTTGTACTTTTATAATTGGATGCATAGTCTATTAGCAATTTTTCTTATGCATAGACTGAAATGTATAAATATAAACTTAAAAACAAAATACATCAATTAACTGGTAGTAAATATGAACCTTATAGTCTCAACCAAAAAAATATATACATATAACTATTTTATTATTTTATATCAAAGTTCATAACAACATTGTCGGTACATACATAAGTACATACGAACATACGTAAAAATAATTATTATCATACGTTAAAGAAAACCAGTTTAAAAAAGGTTCCAATGCATAATTAATTAAATTTGAAATAAAACTGGTAATATGTCTTTAAACAATTAAATTGAAAAGTTTTTTCTTTCTCTTAGTAGTTGCTCTTGTTGACGATTTTCAAATTGTTATATAATATTTGTATTTTTGACCAAAACTACTAACCCCCACATTCATAAAAAAAAACATTTCAGGTTTTTTTAAGGTTTATGAAACGAATTTTCATATGAAAATTTTTTCAATAAAATTTTTATAAATCAATTTTTTTTTTTATGAATATGGGGGTAAAACTATAACTTTTTCTTTAGTTTTCAAAAAATTCTAAATAAAATTTCTATTTTTAATATTTTTTAATTAGGCTTAAGTTCATGAAATTTAATTTTTCATTAAATTATTTTTATGAAGAAAGGAATTTTTACAACATTAAAATTGTTATTGATAATCTTTCTTTCTTGACGTGGCTGGGGCTCGAACCCCGGCCGGCAGGTTACCATGGCATGTTTCGATTGCAATCACTCAATTTTAATTAATTTTCATGTTGTAAAAATTCCTTTCTTCATAAAAATAATTTAATGAAAAATTAAATTTCATGAACTTAAGCCTAATTAAAAAATATTAAAAATTTGGATTAAAAACCATAAATAGTTCAACAAAATAACCACAATACTAACTATTGTTAAAGCTAAGGCACGAGCTCTATGTGTACATTTGTCCTTCAAGTTGTGCTGAAAAAGGTCAACAGAAAGGAAAAAGACAAAATGAAAAAACAAAAAATGTACTTGGACTTCAAGAAAAATTCTTGACAAAAGTACGAAAAAACAGAAGTAAGGAAAACATGTAAAATCAATTAAAATGGATAATCATTCAGGAAAGCAAATTTTGATCTACCAAATGTTAGAATACAATTTGGTTTAAGGATTGATGTTTGACTATTGACGTCAGCAGTCATCGATGGCTGCGAGTGTAAGACGGCAAATCCACCTGAGGAGATTGAGTGGTTGCAATCGAAACATGTCATGGTAACCTGCCGGCCGAGGTTCGAGCCCCAGCCACGTCAAGAATGAAAGATTATCAATAACAATTTTAATTAATTTTCATGTTGTAAATTCCTTTTTTCATAAAAATAATTTAATGAAAAATTAAATTTCATAAACTTAAGCCTAATTAAAAATATTAAAAATTTGGATTAAAAACCATAAATAGTTCCACAAAATAACCACAATACTAATTAAAATGTCTATTTTTATTATTTTTTTTTTACAAAAATGCACACTTGATAGGTTCTTTGCTTACGATCAAGAACTTGAAGGGTTGCAAAATTCAATACATATTGATATCATGGCCCAATTAGTAGGTCTGCTCGAAACGCCTGCTGATTTTTTGCAGAGTTGTGTTTTTAATAATAATACATAGGCATAAATGGGCAAAATGTCCAAAGTTGTTTACATTTTTAACGTCATTGGGTTCATTTGAAAATTGATTACTTTTTTAATAGGATTTTTGATTTAAAAAAATTGTTTTTCTTATTGTGAAAATAGAAATAAAATTTAATAATAGTGACAAAAATTGTGAACAAATATAAAAAAAATAAATAATATATTAAAAACTAAAAGGCGGACACAATGGAGAACATTTATCGTCTCCTCCCCAGTGACGAAGAAAATGAAGAAACATAAAGAGAAAAATTCGATGGTACGAGAAAGTATTCGATCGTAAACGAATGACAGAATTAACACCCAGAATTATCCGCAACGCAACATCATTAGCATCATTTACATTTACGTAATTATCCAGCTGATACGCAACGATGCGTTTACGTAAGAGTAACGAGAGCAGTTGGCAAATTACGGCATTCGATATCAAAAGAAATTTCCATTTAAATTGTATTGTAATTTTGATCGATATCGCATGCCGTAATTTGCTCCCTTAACACGTACTTTTAAATAAAAACATTTAGGAATGGAAAAAGAACAAAACTTTATGGTTCTTTTACACGATATTTATTTTTCAGATGTAAAATTCATGTCTGTTAAAATGAACATTCTTTTTTGGTATCATCTGACATAACCTAAAAACATTCACAATAACAAATAATGTAGTGATTTATATTTCTGTTCACTTTTAATGGTATTTCAGTTAATTAAAAATTTTTTTTAAGAATATGTGTAAATAAATAGAATTTAATGCATATTTACAGCTACAAACAAATGACTTGCTTATGTCAGATATGCACACGCTCTAAGTCAAGGCGAATTTACACAAGGTGAACTTATCTTGCTTCGTAAGCAACTGCTGATTACTAACCTTGTGTCAAAATGGTATACCGTCCTGTTGGTTCTGGGGAATCTTAACTAAATTCTTTAATTTTCGATTAAAATTGTGAAATTTAAAACTTTTTTAAGTTATAAAATTTCAAACAAACACAATTTAATATAAAAACAAAATCAAATTTTTCTTTGAATTTTTGACACAACGTTAAAATGTTTAACAGTGTTGTAAAACGTTTTCAAAATAAGACCACCTTGTATGAATTCGCCTTGCTCTAAGGGTGTGTGTGAAACGGTAGCAAAGTTCTATGGTGAAATGAAATTTATTTGTGGTAGAAAATTTTCATATTTGTGCTGTGTGAAATTGTAACATTTTTGACAACGTAAAATTTTGACATAAAGAAAAAAACAATTACTAATAGTTTTGTGAAAATGAATAAATTAAACAAACGTTTACCAATAATCATTTCAATTATGTTGGAAATGAGATCGTCCCAATTATTTGATGAATTCGTTCTGATATATTAACAATTTTTACAAAAAGTGTAGGCAAAAAATCTTACCATATTTAAATATTTACATCTTGTATAATTCTTTTTAATTTTTTTTGCCACTGGTCCTGCTTCCATATTATTTTTTGTTTTGTTTAAACAAATTTGATGAAAAAAAATAATTTTGTGGTTGTCAAAAATTTCTACACTAATGTCAAAATTTATACTAGCCCCCAGTGAAATTTTATTCACCTCAATAGTGTAAAAATTTTACTTCCATGAGTACTTTGCTACCGTTTCACACACACCCTAAAGGTAGAACTACATAACACGCGTTAGTGCGCGCGCGCTCTGTCGTCTTCTGTCCAAAAAAGTTAAACTAGTATATTTTCATAGAAAAAGCTACATGCAAAATATTTTGACGCGTTTGCGCCAGAAAGTTGGTTAACCTTGAACTTTTTGACGCGTTGTGTATTTTTGACAAGTAATCAGCTGACAATAAAAAGAATAATTTAACAAATTTGTGAATCATGGAAGAAAAACTTATTGAAGAGCTTAAAAAACATTCAATATTTATATAAAAAGAATAAATTCAATAAAATAACAAAATCTTGATATACTTTCGAACACGTTTTTAATGCACAAATAAAAAACAGCTGTCAGGAATGGCTTTTGTAACGCGTGTTGTGTAACTTGCAATTTTTTACGCGCTAAAGTTTTTAAACGCACGATACTCGTCGACGAACTAACGCGTGTTATGTATTTTACACTGCAAAATCAAGCTGACTTTTTTAATTTTTTCGCTTTTAAACACCATGTTTGTGCCAATTCACACGTTGCAAGTCTTATTGATCAGCTTGCTACCTTATAGGCGAGAGAAAGTGAGAGAGAAACGTTTATTTTCCTCTCTTCACTCTCGTTATAAAGTAGCAAGCTGATCAATAAGACTTGCAACGTGTGAATTGGGACTTTGCAGTGGAAAATATGACAAGAAGGCTGCTTAATTCATGCCGCGTTAAAGTACCTTTATAAAAATAGAAATGGTTTTAGTTGAAAGACCGACCGAATACTGTGCTTTTAAATGTTGTTTTTTTTTTTAATATTTCTCACAAATATGAAAATAATTTTTGCACCAAAATCAACTACAAATTATCTCAAATTTCAGAATCAATACAAAATGTGTTTCATTTAACGATTCACTTCTTATGACAATTTAAAAAAAATATTTATATGTAAATGATTTTGTAACAAATAAATAATTTAAAAGCTAACCTGACAGGATTGAAGTTCAAAAATAAACTAAATGCCCAATTTCTAACGAAAATTGTTTCTGAACGAATAAATTACCACGTATTGTTATCAGTAAAACGGAGAAATATTTATTGCATGTGCTACATACCTATTTCGTATATTCTACGTATAAAATTAAAATTTCTTTATCTCATCAGATTAAGTTGGTTTACTGAAAGTCGTATGGGGCATACCAGAGTTCAATTTGTTGTTAAACAAATGTTTTCTAAAATTGTTTTAATAAATAAATAAATACATGTACATATGTATGTATGTAAAGTGCAAGTTTTTTGTACATAAGCATTTTTGTATGTGTAGATAATTCAAAAGCCGAAACCGGTTAACCGGTTCTTGCTTTAAATAAAACCCAACCCGTTTCGAAAAGTTGATATTTTTGAATAAATCAACAGGCATTTAGGAATCGCAGTTAAAAAACTTTAACAAATTTTATCAACTTTAATTAAAGCAGTGCAATTTATAATTATAATATAAGAATAATTTACAAAAGATTTGCATCCAGTATGAATAAAAGTTATGTGATTGTCTTAAGTTAAAACTTCCTGTTAGATTATTTATTTTAGTTCTATTAAAACCTTTTAAGTATTCCACCAAAGCGGATTCTACGAAATTCTTAGTTAATTAATAAAATCCCTCTATACCTACTTATTTTAATAACAAAAAATAAACCCAATTAAGTTTTTAATATTTTTATCCCACCCAAAACAGACTGAAAGGGTATATAAATATAAATTTGTAATTCCGTTTGTTATTTTACAATATTGATCTTAGACCCTATAAAGTATATATCTGTGGCTTGGTGCTAAAAGGGCCAATGTCAATACTTTGCTGTTTTGAGTTAATCTTTTCATTATGTGCAGGGAAACCAGAAATATGCTCTAAAAAACTCGTTTTATGCACATTAAATATGCAGTAAAAACTAGAAAATATGCCCTGAAAAATTTTAAAAATATGCCCTAAAAGTTACTCATTTAAAGACACAATATTCAACAATTTAATAACAAAATCTAAAAAAACCTAACAAAGGTTAAAATTCATATAAGAGATGTTTGCGCCGAATATTGTCTACATATTAACATCCATATGGGGTTTTGTCTTAAAAAGATTTTAGATACGGCCGCTAAAAAAGCAATTTAAAGCTAGTTAAGGATAGGAGCTTTGAGAAAATAAGAACCGATTCGAAAATTTAATTTGAAGTAAAATATTTTTGGCACGAATTTAATTTAAATTCTATCATAATTAGATAGCTTGCGGACACAAAGGCTGACTTCCAAAACGTCAAATGCTTTGTATAAGAACAAAGTATAATGTTTCATAACGAAGCAGTACAATTTATATGCAATGCAAACTCTTCCAAAACATCAATGGTAAGTATTAGTAACGCAGCAAAAAAGCAATCAGAGCATCGGTTTTAAAGTTGATGCTTTGTGATATTTGACATTTAATTTGCAAGCAATAAAGATGTATTTAAATATTATGCATTGCATCACTTACATTTCAAAACGTTTAAATAAACAGAACACATAGTTGCATTGTTTCGGTACTTTGTACATGTGGAAGTCAGCCAAAGAGTCTAATTTGGATGTGATTCTCACCATTTGCATAGGCTTCGTCCATATTTGATCAAATTATCTACAAAATTGGAACTTGTACTCTGCGCACAAGGCTAACATGGACAGACAATCAGCCAGGCGGATGGATGGACATCGTTAGATCACTTTAAAAAGTGATTCTGAGTCGATCGGAAAACTAAAAGATTGGTCTAGATACAAATCGCATAACATTTATCCTTAATGACAACCAGCTTTGTCTTACAATTTTAGAGTAAAAATTAAATCTAGATGCCGAAATTGAAGTAACAGATTTTCAATTTTAAAAGATTTTGTTATTCGTGCTTAATTCCCAGTTTTTATTCTTGACAAAACACTTGAAATTTATTGTTGATGGCAGGGTTGTCAGATGTGGCGATTTCTCGCCAAACGTGGCGATTTTCAAACTTGTTTGGCGACCTAATTTTTGATTTGGCGACATGGCGATTTTTTGGCGATTTAACAAAAAAGTTGGCGATTTTTTTGGCTATTTTTGATGAGCTATGCATTTGTTTTGAAAATCGTAAAATTCAATACTGAGAAATAACATTAATTTTATTATACTTATATTATTTTTATGTATGAAGTTTGAGGCATTCATACTGACCATACATATTATGTATGGTCAGTATTTGAAAGTTCAAATGGCTGATGAAGATAATGAATATCTTCGAGAAAATAGTTTTTCATATTTAAAAGTGCTCTTGAAAGAATCAATAAATAGAAATTAACATAAATGTATTTAAAGCCTATGAACATTTTTTCATTATATGTATGTGGCAATTTTTTATCCCAGATACAATACGTTGTTGTCAATGATATTTTAAAGATTTTTATGAACTCCCAATGAAAAAATTAGCGTTGGTTAATTGCAAAGATAAATAAGCTTATGCCAAAACTTTAAAGCTGCAACGATACGGCAGGTACGTACAATTTCAAGGAACTTACTTTGACTGTTCTTTATATGTTCTTTATGTTATTATAAGTAATGCCTGTGTTTAAGCTATGAACTCCACTACAACTCGCCTTTGAAGTAGAATGCAATACGAACTTCTAGATGCGTTGTTACGAATTATAAGTTGCACTTCTTTTGTACCATCGTTGAATAAATGAAAAACCCTTACAATGTATTCCAAAAAAGAAGACAAATAGGTAGCTTTGCCGGTGAAGCGTTTGAGATATATAATAAAACTGCAACTACATACATATATAAAAATTTAAATATATCCAATATTTGTTTAATACTAGCTGCAAAAAAACTTTTTTTGTAGTAAACATCGTACCATTTTTGTGTTCACTAGCTATTTTTACTTTTTTCTAAATAAAAATTAAGCAAAATATATACCATGGCGACTTTTTTGAATTTTTGGCGTATTTTAGCGATACGGAACAAATTAATTTTTTTAGAATTTATAAAGAATATTTTTAATAAATTAAAAAATATGTATTTTACTGCCAAAAACTTGAAAATAAAGGCTTTGGCGATTTTGGCGATTTTTGACATTGAATTTGGCGAAAAAGGTCAAAATCAATCTGACAACCCTGGTTGATGGGATAAGCTATTCCTATGCGCATTTCACTGGTTGCTTAGGCCAGATCATCAGGAAACTTCATCCGTAAAGATTTTAGAAAAACTAAAGATATTAAACCAAATAAAACTGTTAAACGTATAAGAATTATAGCAACAGTTCTACTTGTAACAATATCAAAGTTTAAACAAAACCCATCAACAATAAACAACAGTGGGTTTATCTCATCTTACATTCCCCACTACAATTAGTTGAAATTCTCTCAACATTAATTGTAGTTGTAAGTAGGTTAAGAAAAACAAAATAAAACCAACAACAACTTACAAAAGATGTTGTCAATTAAGTGTTTTTTAGGCCGTGCACTTGCCTGTTTTATCAAAAATTAATTTCAATTTTTGGGAATACAAAATTTTAATTTCAAAAGATTTTGTTATTCGTGCTTAATTCCCAGTTTTTATTCTTGACAAAAACACTTGAAATTTATTGTTGATGGGATAAGCTATTCCTATGCGCATTTCACTGGTTGCTTAGGCCAAATTTCAAGTGTTTTTATCAAGAATAAAAACTGGGAATTGAAATTAAAATTTTGTATTACCGAAAATTGAAATTACTTTTTGATAAAAAACAGGCAAGTGCACGGCCTAAAAAAACACTTAATTGACAACATGCTTTTGTAAGTTGTTGTTGTTTTTATTTTGTTTTTCTTAACCTACTTACAACTACAATTAATGTTGAGAGAATTTCAACTAATTGTAGTGGGGAATGTAAGATGAGATAAACCCACTGTTGTTTATTGTTGATGTGTTTTGTTTAAACTTTGATATTGTTACAAGTAGAACTGTTGCTATAATTCTTATACGTTTAACAGTTTTATTTGGTTTAATATCTTTAGTTTTTCTAAAATCTTTACGGACGAAGTTTCCTGATGATCTGGCCTAAGCAACCAGTGAAATGCGCATAAGAGAATAGCTTATCCCATCAACAATAAATTTCAAGTGTTTTTGTCAAGAATAAAAGCTGGGAATTAAGCACGAATAACAAAATCTTTTGAAATTAAAATTTTGTATTCCCAAAAGTTGAAATTACTTTTTGGTAACAGATTTTCGAAAAAAAAATTTTTTATTTGCTGCGAAAGCTATTGTAGGCATCTAAAAAAATTGAATATGTATCAAAATATGTATTAAAAAGGCAAAATATGCGCTATAAACCTAAAAAATGCTGCAAAAAGGCTCTTTTAACTGAAATATGCCAAAAAAATGCTGCAAACGGTAAAATATGCAAAAATATGCACTAACAAATCGATGCGAAATTTCATAAAAAGTTCTAAAACGGATAAATATATTGTTTCTGCCTTCATTAGTCGCACAAGGAAAAACATGCAATTGCATATTTCTGGTTTCCCTGATTATGTGTATTATTTTACTCTCTTTTATTTTTCTGTATCAGCCAATGTCTAAGTTAACCCAGAACAGTTTAATGAGGTTTTTTAGACATTTGCGGATTCAGAAAAGTAAAAGAGAGTAAAATAATACACATAATGAAACGATTAACTCAAAACAGCAAAGTATTGACATTGGCCCTTTTAGCACCAAGCCACAGATATAAAGGGTGGTTAAATTGTAAGGGCCGATGTTGAATGTGAACCACACCTAAACGCCAAGTTTTTTTCCGAATTTTATATGACATTTCTCTATTTCAGACTTATTTAATTTGAACCATGGAGAGATACACAGTTCAACAACGTGTTAAAGTTATCCAGACTTATTATGAAAATGGGCGTTCAAATCAAAATGCATATCGTGCACTTCGTGATTTTTTTGGTCAATTTGATCGTCCAAATGTGCGTACAATCGCAAAAATCGTGGAAAAATTCGAGCAAACCGGGTCTGTAGAAGATGTGAGAACACCAGTGCATGCTCGTACAGCTCGTACTGCAGAAAATATTGCTGCTGTTCGCGATAGTGTGGCTGAAGAGCCGTCCACCTCAACTCGTCGTCGTGCCCAACAATTGCACCTCTCACGCTCGTCGTTGATGAACATTATGCATAAAGACTTGCATTGACACGCTTACAAGGTACAATTGGATCAAAAACTAAAGCCTCTTGACCATTCCAAACGTCGTGAATGGGCAGAATGGTGGCAAGAAATGGCAACATCCACTGTTCAATTTTCGAAGAAAATCATCTTCAGTGATGAGGCACATTTTCACCTCAGTGGATTCGTCAATAAACAGAATTGCCGCATTTGGGCGAATGGGAATCCAAGAGTGATTGTCGAAAAACCAATGCACCCACAAAGAGTGACTGTTTAGTGCGGTTTATGGGCTGGCGGCATCATCGGGCCGTATTTTTTCCAAAATGAGGCCGATCAGGCAGTTACTGTGAATGGTGTTCGCTATCGTGAGATGATAACGAACTTTTTATGGCCCGAATTGGAAGATATGGATGTGGACGATATGTGGTTTCAGCAGGACTTGCTACACAGCTAACGAAACAATGGCTCTTTTGCGCAACAAATTCAATGGCCGTGTTATCTCACGTAATGGCGATGTCAATTGGCCGCCAAGATCATGTGATTTATCACCGTTGGACTTTTTTCTTTGGGGTTATTTGAAAGAAAAGGTGTACGTCGATAAGCCAGCAACAATTCAAGAGCTAAAGGATGAGATAATTCGGCACATTAACGGCATAGAACCTCCATTATGCCTCAGGATCATCGAAAATTTGGACCATCGGATGGAGGTGTGCCGCCGTGGTCGCGGCGCCCATTTGGCCGATATTTTGTTCCATACATAATTGAGTAATACCAATATATCATAATAAAATAAAATTACAATAATTTCCTAAATAGTTTGTGTTTTATTCAAAATCAACATCGGCCCTTGAAATTTAACCTATAACTATTCTGGGACCTTATAAGTAGCAAAGTTAATTTAACGATGTCCGTCTGTCCATCTGTCTGTTGAAATAGGTTTACCGAAGGCTCCAGGAATGACTTGACTGTGTCTGTGACTTTTTTTTTTGGCGAGTACTAGCTGTCACGTAAGGAAATTACTCGCCAATTTATAGAAAAAGTGTGTCTGTAACATTTTTGTGAGAAAATTTCCCGCTTTGAACTGTCAAAAAACAATTTTAACACTAAAAAAAGATTCAAATGCAAAATGCAAAGAATTAAAATAATAAAATTTTTTCTTGGTTAATTTTTTCATTGTCTAATTATTTGGCTTTTAGCATTTTTATAAAATATACGAAGTTTTTCAAAGCTCGTTTGCAAACAACAAACATTAAAGTCGTGCTTTACATTATTTGGTACACGACGGTTGCATTTTCGCCGCCGTCGTTGAAAAATTTAAAATTTTAGTAAATTTTGGTCGCCGTCAACGATATGTGTGACTGACGTTCTCCACTCCTGCCATGTCACATCGGCTTCGAGTACAATGTTATGACATTTATAACGTAACGATGTAATCTCTTTTGATAGTTTTCGACTTTTCGAGAAACGATGGAATATTTTGTTTCACACATTTTGGGTGCGAGAAGTTCTCACTAAAGTTAAAGAACATGGGTACAGGCTGTCATATATTTATGTCACATATGTAGTGGTGTGTTGTGGTCATCTGTTTGGGAGACAAACAGAGACAAAAAAAACATAGAGTGGCCAGATTGCCAGCGGCGCTGGTATGCCCGCGTTTAGCTCGGCTGAAGCTCGCCGGATGGGGTGGTTCTTGCCGGCAACTGGACCCTGGACACACACACTAGCAAAAAAAAATCATACCAGCTAATGGTTATATAATTAAATTTTTAGGGGCTAAAAGTAGTCCTGCATCTCCCTACCGGTCATACCTATACACAAATACATTGCCCTCCCACTCGAGAACTTCGCCTCGCCTTGACGCCATCTTCGGCGTCCCAAATCTCACCTGCAAACACCATTTCCCCTACTTACCGCCGCTTATTATTCTAATTAGCCAGTCATATTAAATGAAAACACTGCAATCGATTTCATTTTAACATTATAAGGATTATTTAATTTATTAAAAAACACAATTCGTAAAATAACCTTAATTATGTTACATAATTTACAAAAATAAAACTTTAGAAAAATTACCAAAATTAATTTAGAACATGGACATGTATTTAATTTTGTATGAAACAGAATTTCAATTTATATTTAAAATTTTTTTTTACGTATTCTAATTTTCTTTTTATTTCTACTTTCCCCTCAAGGCTAAATTTATTCCTTCAGGTAGATAATATGGCTCCCCGAGTATCTGCGGATGACAGGAACTGCCGTCCGTCCGTCACGTGTCCCCCTACTTTCGGTTTTGGGTAAGTCTAGTTCAACACAATCAAAAACTATATATACATATATATGAATTTTCCTTTTTTAATGTTTTTTTTTTTTTGTTTTACTGTTTTCTAGGGTAAGGAAAACTGATTTCACCCTCTGGGCAACTAACCCTTCGACTACAGGCAGGCCTGAGCTCACCCCTAATCTGACTCGCACCTGGCCCAATATTCAACCAGGGACTAAATTCACGGGTAAATAAATAATATAGTTTTCCCTATACACAAAAACACATATATATATATATTTATGTTTAATACTTGTCCGTTTCAGTTGTCCGTCTTATCTGTCGATGTCAAACAAATTGGCAGAATACCTGGCTTCGGCACGGATGGGGTTGTGCTGAAGATCTGCTGGTTTTGTTCCCACGGTGGATGTGGCGGCGATGATGTGGTGGCTTGACCGTATTATTTATTCTTATATTTTTCTTACTTTTATTTATAAGGATTCAAATTGTTTTAAATTTCAGATTAAATCTTGTTTCTTTCTTTTTAGTTCTAAGCTTTTTACTTAATTTAAATTCTTGCTTTAACTTTTATTCTTGTTCACTTTGCATTTAAGTTATTTAGTCTTGTTAACGTTTTCTTTCTTGTTATTTAAATTTTTAATTTCATTGTAAAACTGTTTTTTTTTGTGGTTGTGAAACAGATTACTTTCAATGTAATAAAATAAAAATGATTTTAAAACCAGCTCTTTTGTTGTTTTTTTTTCCGATCACTTGTGCCACCACTTACCACATCTTTTGTTGCCAAGGAGAAAAAATAAAAAGGGCCGACATTTTGCTCTTTGGCGGCCAAGAAACCTCGGTCGAGCAAAATGTCGGTGCCTTGCATTTTTTTCCTGTCTATATACCAGACAATTTTCAGCAATTAAATTTGCAATTGTTTGTCTGCTTGTTTGTTTACCTTTTTTTTCTCTTCTTCTCTACTTGTAAATATTTCCCTTTCTCTTTCTACCTCTAGCTTTGTCCCTTTCTTGCTATAAATACTGGCGTTGCCAACCCATACTAATTCTCTTCTTATTTTTTTTTACATTTTTAAACAACTACAGGGTGCACACGACACATATGCTTTGTTTTATTTTGCTATTGAAATTAGGCCAGATCGATTCATAAATGTCTGAGATATGAGCAAAACATCTAAACTGCCTCTAATTTTACCAATAAATCCCTGGTTGTTTTTTTATTTTTTCTGCACATCTGGAGATCGACAAGAGCCAAAATTTCCAAAATAGGTAAAATAAACTTGGTTATCAATACACAAGAATTGGCATTGGTACAAAATCGATTGATTTATATCTAGTTACGGTATTTATACAACTTTCTGTTCTTATCGTACCATGGTAAAGGGTATGCATATAAGATTCGACACAGCCGAATATAGCACTCTTGCTTGTTTGATTTAATTTTTTTTAATATAATGTCATTGTGTACTTTAAAAAGATTTGTTAAGTAATTTCGCTTGAATAAAAAAAAAAAAAAAGTTTAAAAAAATTTTGAAAACCCGGTTCTTTTAAACCGGTTTAAAGAAAAAAAAAATTTTAAGTAAATACTCTAGTGTGTGTGTATATTTACTACAATTAAACAAATATGAGATAATTATTAATGCAAAGTTGTTAAAAGTTCATCATAATATATGTGTGTATTTATAAGAGTTTCTTTTCTCCCGCACTTTTCGGAATCCCGGGAAAAAGGGAAATAAAAGTTATATTCCCGGGATTCACACCCAAAATTTTTAATTATTCATTTACTTAATTCTCCAATGAAACCAACATTTCGTACTGGCTAGTATGCATATAATAACTAAATTAGGTATCTAGTATATAAAAAAACGAAAAATTTAAGATAAAAGTAATTTTAAGACACTTATGGCCATTTTCACCAAGTTTGGTTAAAACTAACTTTCAATTAAAGTTCCGGTTACCAATATGTTTTGACAGCTATAACCGATAGTTAATTATAACCGAACTTGGTGAAAATGGCGGTTAAAAGGTTATTTTTGATGCCAATAAACAATATACGTTTAAAGCATTCTTGCATTCAGAGCTTATTCTGCGGATAGGATCAAAATTTGCATAATTTGAATAGGAACTGAGAGCTCAACATTACGAAGTAGGAACTCTGAAACCATTTCACCGTTTAACGCATTCAGCATAAAGGAAAAATTAAATTTACCATATTTAATAACATATTTTTTTTTACAGTTGTTTACTCTTAATCAGCAGTGGTGTATGAAGGTATACTAAGTTTGTCATTCCATGTAAATAGGGATGCAAACGATAAATCGGTGTTTTGATGGACGATACATCGGCGTCAAAACTATGAAACATCGAAATCGAACATTTAGTATTTTCACTTATTCAAATTTTTTTAATAATATTTTTACCATTTTGTTTTTTAATTTTTCCAATTTAGCCCTTTGGGTGTGTGTAGAGTTTTTTTTTTCCCGGAGTTTTTCGATTCCCGGGAAAGCGGGAAATTTTTTTGAATTTCCCGGGATCCCGGGATCCCGCTCCATATAAATAATACACAGTAAATTAAATAAAAGAAATTCTTAAATACTACAAAATTAAATGAAGATTAAAAGAGGAACTTGAATTATTATTACCTTACGGTTTTATATGTAAATTCCGTATTATTATTATGCTCTAGATACAAGATAAAAAATTAAGATAAACATAACAATTTAATTCATAAAACAATAATAAAAACAAACACAAATTGAGGTACTCAAGATATGAGATCAAAAAGTTAATTCATAAAATAGATAAAATATTTTAAATAAATATATTAAAATTTTTTAACGGCTTAGGAAATAACTTTCTGACACATTCAAAGCGCTTAGTAAGTCGTCAAAAAGTATATTGATTATTTTATTTACTAATTACCATGTTTCCGAAAAATTTTGTTAATTTTTTTACCGAGGTTGGATAAATAGTTAAAAGTGCACCGTTGTAGAAGGCTTTTGATTCACAATAAGAATCATTTTTTTTTATAAACAACGTCTATATCAGTCAAATGTATGTCAAGGTTCATGCAAAAAATAGCATCAACCTCTTACAAACCTTTTCATTTCATTAGGTCTATCTGTAATCTTTAGGACAATGTGTTTTTCAAATTGTATGTTGTAGTATCTTACACGAGTTTCCAAATTTTTTTTCATTTCGGTTTCCCGCACTTCAAGTGTATATAAACCAACACAAATTTAAAAAAAATTTTGTTTATCACCTAATAAACATATCGCTCCTTCATTGCAACACAGTCATATCTCAAAAAATCAAAAATTGTAAGTTATGTAAGCAAAGTGTTCCTTCATGCCTTCTCGTATTTTATCTCAAACTGAACCGAAGTTATAGCAAAATATATCTTTAAATCGGTACATTTTGAAAACTTTAATCGCATTTTGCCAAGTTCATTTGTTTTTGTAGATATGACTGTGTTACAATAAAGGAGCTATATGTTTAGGTATCTGCTATTTTAAAGACTTGTCCATGGACGATTAAACTTTACTTCCTGCATCTTATTTTGAATTAATGTTCTTTATTAACTTTTCACTTCACTAAATTTATTAATTATCAACTGTTGCACTGCGTATTCTGTTTTAACCCATATCATCCTAGTGTTCCATTTTTGGAACAGTTAGTTTTATAATTCATATTTTTTTGTGTGTGAAGGCAGTTTAAATTATTTTTATGATATGGTAACTCTGAGGTGGTCAGCTAACAAACTTAAGTGCCGTTATTTTTTTTTAGTACTAAATTTTTATTTTGTTGCGTGTTGTTTTCTGAGATTTTTTGGAAAAAAATGTCTCGACGCAAATTGTAAGTTATTTTGTGTTTGGTCGCAATGTTAACAAATATTTTTCATAAAACTCATAAATTAATAGTTGATATATAAAATAATTATAAAACAAAACAAAATTTCAAGTTTTTTGTGTGTCGTATTTTTATATAAATTAACCGTTCCATTATTGGAACAGTAGGACAATATACCTATGTAAAGTAAAGTAAAACTTTACTAGGTAAAATTGTGTATTTGTACTTGTTTTGCTCAACAGTTTTATCGTTTTTGTTACAGATTATCTGTAAATGATATTATTTCGCAACTCGAAGAATATGACGATTTACTTTCTGCTGATATATATATAACACCTCCGGAAAATTTCGATAAAAGTGATGAAGATAGTGGTGATGAGGAGTGTTATGATATAAATAATTTGTCAAAACACCAACTCTTGTCGGAGGCAGAAGTGCAGGCGACATTATCAACCCAGAGTGGAATCAATGTAGTTGAATACAACTCAAATGACTTGCCTTTAGATAATTCTAATGAAGCAACTTGTTCATCTGTGTTATTTCCGCCTCCACAGAAGAAAAGATGCTCAATTAAAAGAAAATGGAAACGTTTAGATATACCTGAAAAGCCCGACAAAGTTGCAGGCCCACCTAACTTTTTAGAGGACATCGACAATCCTATTAAGTTTTTCGAGCTTTTCTTTGATGCAGAAGTTTTTGAGCTTATTCGCTCCGAAACTGAAAAAAATGCTATTCAAAAAGGAAATCACAATTTCAGGGTTACTATTGAGGAAATAAAGCGTTTTATTGGTATTTTGTTATTGTCAGGATATAATAGTGTTGCAAGATATCGAATGAACTGGGAGCAAAGCGTCGACTGTAATTTTCAGGGTGTCGCTTCTGCTATGCCAAGAAACAAGTTTGAAGAACTGTTGCGCTATTTTCACGTTGCAGACAATAATAATCTAGATCCCCATGACAGATTTGCCAAAGTGCGTCCCTTGTGGAACTTATGCAATGAAAGATGGCTAAAATACTATCCTGGTGATAAAGACCTAAGCATTGACGAGTCTATGATTCCATATTATGGAAAGCATGGAGCAAAACAGCATATTCATGGAAAACCCATAAGATTTGGGTATAAAGCTTGGTCGATTTGTACTCGCCTGGGCTACTTGATTTATGGAGAGCTTTATCAAGGAGCAAGTACAGGAAATACTCATCCAGAGCTAGGTGTTGGCGGCTCCGTGGTTTTAGATCTAATATCAAAACTGCCGCAAGGAAATTACAGTATTTATATGGATAACTATTTCACTTCTTTACGTTTACTAGATGAAATAAAGAAATTAGGCCATGATGCAACAGGAACTATAAGAGCAAACAGGGTAGAAAAAGCACCGTTGAAAGAGCCAAAAGATATGAAGAAGACTCCGAGAGGATCATACGATCAGTGCACAGACATATTGTCCGGTATTACTCTTGTGCGATACAATGATAATAATATTGTTACTGTTGCATCAACCCAATGTGGTGCGGAGCCTATAGGAAAGGTAAAACGTTATTGCGATAAGCAATACAAGTTTGTTGATCAACCTAGATGTATTGTAAACTACAATAGATTTATGGGTGGAGTGGATCGTTTGGACCAAAATGTAGGTTGTTATCGGATTGCAATTCGTTTGAAAAGGTGGTACTGGCAGCTGATAATGTTTCCAATTAATGTGGCTATAAACAACGCTTTTCAACTATATCAAATATCCCCACTTGCGCAAATCGATTCCTACGATTTTTTATCTTTTACAAGATACATTGTAACAACATATCTTTTGACAAAATCTTTAACTCCTAACTCGGCTTCCGCTACCAATAATGCTATTCCTAGATCTTCTTTAGCAGTCATCAAAAGGGTTCCTACGAGTATAAGATTAGATGGTAAAATGCATCATATAATAAAAAACAATAGCCAAAGTCGCTGTGGAATGTGTCATAAAAATACCACAATGAAATGTGAAAAGTGCAATGTTGCTTTGCACCAGAAATGCTCTGCAATCTTTCACACTAAGTAAAAAATTATTTTTTGTTTACCTGAATTAATTTTATTTAACTTTATTATAAAAAAGTGTAGTACTTGGAATTACATATAATTTTTTATAAACATTTCTAAATAAAACTCGTTTTTATTATTTTTTTTTTAATAAAATTGTTAAGAAGGGACAGTGGCACATTGTCCTACTGTTCCATTTTTGGAACGGTTCTATAACTTAAATTTTGGAAGACCAAATTTTTTTTTTCAATTAATATTATTGTTAAGGAGGGTATTAACATATCATCTGAAAGTTTTTATTTAAATCTGATGACTAGAAGATCGCTTGGGATAATATGGGTTAAGTAGATTTATTGCATCAGGAGACATTGATTTACGTATGAACACACTTCGATTAGATCAATAATCGACAACCCATCCACAGATGCTTATTTTAAGAGAATAGAAAACTAAATTTCAAAGTATAAATAGCTGTTTTCTTGAACTATGAAGAATTTTTTATTTCCCGGGATCCCGCATGAAAAATCCCGGGAAAGCGGGAAATATAATTATTGAAATTCCCGGGACGGGAAATCCCGGGAAAAAACCCTAGGTGTGTGTGAAACGGTAGCAAAGTACTCATGAAGGCTAAATTTTGCCACTGTTGTTCATATTTTGACATTAGCGTAGAAATTTTTGACAATTTTAATTCACCATAGAACTTTGCTACCGTTTCACACACACCCTGCTTGCTACGCATTGCATAACTATATGTAGTAAGGGGTTACTTCTTTTATAAACTAAAGAAATGGTGAAGCTATTTTGGAGACTGTGCAAGTGAAAGGGCCCAACTATAATATTCTTAAGTTGGCTTAAGCAACTGCGCGAATAAATCGTCAGCTCGTTATTGGTTGGGCGCATATGTCAAAAAGTCGTAGTGGAGAAAAACGACAATGAAGGTTTACATAAGGTTTTTTAAAAATATACCCGTTAGAATTTTTTTGTATTTTCACTACTGCTTCACAGAAAAAAATATCTCAAGAAAATTTTTAACATCACAGTTTGTTAAAAATATAATTTTTGTTCAACAAACTTTTTGTTTGATTCAATGAAAAAATTTATCAAATATACACTTGGCAAAATAGCACTCAATGAAACATATTTAATAATGAAATATTTAAATATTTCTTGATATTCAATAAAACAAATATTTGAATCAACGTTAAAACAGTATTTTTACAACTCTTGTCCATTTTATAATAGGTCATAATTCTCTTTCGCTTAACACTTTTATTTGGTTTAATATCTTTAGTTTTGCCAAAGACTTTAGAAAAAGGTTTCCTGATGATCTGGCCTAAGCAACCAGCGAAATGCGCATAGGAACTAGGTTATCCCCCAATAATAAATTTTAGTGTATTTATCAAAAAATAAAATTGGGAATTTAGCACATCATTATTAATAAACAGATAAATAAAGATTCGATAAACATTTTGTTTGATTTATTCAACATTTCCAACAATTTATTTTAACAAATCACGTAAACATTTTGTTTAAAAAAATTATTTTGGGCAACAACTTTTTTTATTGATTCAATAAACTTGGTTGTTGACTAAAAATTCAATAACTATACCTACAAACTTTTTTATAAATAATGCAAAAATCGTCATCGCAGAAAATTCAAAAAATTTTTTTATCAAATATGCGTATTTCGTATTCAAATATGAAAATTATTTTTTTCTGTGTTCTTGCATGTTTTGAAGAAAAAATTTTTTGAACGTTCATTAACGAACATAGAACTTAATAGCATTTTATTAAAAAGTAGCTTTTGTGCTGCATACGTATACTTACTGCTGCGTACTGATTTGTTGACATTTTATTTTGCTTTCGCTTAAACCAGTGTTGTTAACTTTTATTTTTTAATAACCGTACGGCCCTCTAAAAATTACCGTTTTTGGGAAAAAATTACCGTACGCAAAGATTTTAAATTAAAACTTTAATTTATTTAAAAAGCACTTAGTCCATCGTTTGGAAACAGCACATAACAGCAGTATTCATAAGCAAATTATTTAAATTTTAAATCTGTTTAAGGAAAAATTTGAATCGAAATTTTTGTCTTAAAATACATTTTTAGGAATTAAATAAAAGTAATGTATGTTCATATGTGATGAACAAAATAAAAAAAAAAAATACTGTAAAATAATTTTATCCGTACTTAAACCAAGGTAAAGTGGTGTCAATAGTACGGTAAGTACGGATTTTCTTAAATCAAGTACAGAATGCTTGATTAAAATACAGATATTTCAAATGTCAAACACTTTACTTTAGCGACATTTAATCCCTGATCCATACTTAAAATAATCCGATAACTATTGTTAAATTTATAACATTGCGACAAATTTATGTTTAAAAATTGTTGACTTTTAAACAAACAAAAATTTAATTTAAAATTAATAATATAGAAGAATAATTTAATTTTTTTTTTTATTTTGTACTTTTCAGTGTTATGAAAACATTTGCAGAAACATAATGTTCTTAATTTTTTGATATATCATCTATCTATTTAAATTGAAAATCACCTCTTTAAAGTCAAAATTATAAAACCTACAAATGTAAGTATATTTATACAAAAAATCCAAATTTCTTTAAATTACCGTATTTTAAATAAAATTACCTTGCTACCTTTTGCGGCCCAAAATTACCCTAAAAAAGGGTGATTACCGTACGGTTACCATCACTGGCTTAAACTCCTTTTTTCTTACCCTAGGTCTACACTAAAGATAAATATCTCAGCCAGTTGGCAATAACGTCGGCAGAATAACAAAGCAATATTGCTTATTGCTCAGCTTATGTTAAAGGCATGGGAAAACGTATTTATGTTAACTCATAATTTGAAAAACATCAAGGAAGAAGGTGCAGTGTAAAAACAGGCGCATTCTTGCAAAAATTATTTTTATTGATATAAATTCTTTCTTATTCGACTTTATTATTAAAATGTATATTAATTTGTTTAAGCTTGAGGTCTTTTTTATATAAAAATATTAATTTTACTTTAACAAAAAAAAAAAAATTAAAAAAATTAATATTTTTATATAAAAAAGAACTCAAACCTAAACAAATTAATATAAATTTAAATAATAAAGGTCGAATAAGAAAAAATTATATTAATAAAAATAATTTTTGTAATTTTATTTTAGTGTTTATTAAATTCATTAATTTAATTATTTTACTACAATTATAATTTGCTACCATTTCACAAATTTAATTTCTTTCTCACACAATTTTCTGTTATATATTTCTTTTTTGCTTCTTTTTTCTGAATTGATAACCAAATTTGACGTTTTATGTAAGCAATAATTGTCAACGAAAATGGACTAACAATTATTGCAACATAAATTGTCGGCAATAAATATGTACAAGAAATTGCTGTCTACATTAAAGATAACATAATTTTGATATTTACTGCAATATATGTCGCAATAATTATCTCTGGTATAGACGGGCAGTTACGTCAATGAAGCGAAGCATGAGTGAAATTAATTTTGTACGTTTTTGTATGAGGAATTTTCTGCATTCGCCAGACAGTGGTGTGTAGAGCAAAACAATACCTAATAAACTTTCACCAGGATAATATGACGAAAATAAAAGAAATATTGAAGAAAAATGCATTCCCAGACAATATTTATTATTGTTCCTCTTGTAAGTTTTTATTTTTTTGTGCGCTTATTTCTGTTTATATGTTTTATGACACAGTGGGACAAAATGTATTCATTTAATGTTAAAATTATGTTTTTATATATTGTTAATTATAATTGTAGTACCCTGAAGATGAGATCCAGTGGATTTCGAAATATTGGAAAACATTTTTTAAATAAATAAAAAAATATAAAAAACCTGACCTTGAGCTTAACGAATTATTTACATTAAAATTACAACAAAAGGTCGAACAACACACATATTGAAAACTTAAAAATAGTTGATATTGAGCAAAATGAATGCTTATTATCTCAATCATAAAAAGAAACCATAAAAAATTTGGTGAAACCGGTTTTGGATTCAGAAAGGGGGTGTTTAAAATATATATACACCAAATCTTACTTAATTTTTTTAAAAATGGTCGTTAGGTCAAGCCAATAATGAGCTGACGAACTGTTAATCATATGTGTCAATGCTTAAGCAAAGTCGAATCTGATTGTACTTTCCGTACGGAATCAAATTTTTTTTAATTTGTTTTTGTGTTTTTAAATGCATTTGACAGGCTTTTTGTTAATATTTGACAGAAGCTTATGCAAGCTTATGTATATTATACTTGGACCATAAGATGTTCAGTAGTAAAGAAGAATTTGAGAGTCGATGTAACGTCTTTTTTACCGATGTTTTTTAGCATCGATGCTTCTCCTAGAAACGTCGATGTCTTTAAATATCGATGTTTTTTAGAACGATGTTGCATTCCTACACGTAAACCTTTTTTTAATATTCATCTAATAAAGTATATACATATGTATATATTCTGGGTCCTCCGTAATTCTAAGTCGATTAAGTTATTTGGTTGTCTAAATTTTTCCAGTTCTCCTAGGTATCTTGGGATTGAATTAAAGCAGAATCGGTTCAGTAGGAAAAGAGTTATGCACTCAAATGTTGAACAACCTTTCTAAAAATTTTACAAAAACTAACAAAAAATGGTGGCAGATAGCGGCACCGATTGCCATTAAATTCGTCTTAAATGTCAGCAAGTTTCGTGAAGGTCAGTCCATAATTAAGAGCACTATCGGAAATGATGTAAGTATGTCTTTAAGCAAAATAAATAATGCTTTTCTGGTGCAATTAAGTATAATCTACTTTCTAAAGACTTGAAATCACCCGAAATACCCCATATAAAACACAATCTCGGAAAACACTTAACTGCGCCCTTAACCGCAAAACTTAATGGTATTGTTGTAAAATTTAGCCTACTGCAGTTTGCTTAGACAAGTAAGTAAAATTTAGCCCACTGCAGTTTGCTTAGACAAGTTATAAAATTTCGGGAAGATAGGTCCCATATATAAAACCGATTCTCAAAAATCAGCTTAATAACCCTTAAACTGCAGCAAACTTTAATATTGTGTTGAAATTGATAAATTGGATAAGACAAATAAAGACACGAGTACCACATAGATTTACAAAAGTTTTTCCATAAAATTTCCCGAGAATCCCGCAATTAATTCGCGAGAAAGCGGTAATTGAAAATCATGGGAATGCCCGGGACAGGAGAAGACAAAGATAACATTTTTTCAGCTTTTGTATGGTTGATATACTTAAATTTGGCCCCTACAGTGCCAAGGATGCCCCTAGATGGGTCAAATGTAAGACCAACCCCCTTAAGGGGGCTTCCACACAAAATGTTCAATATGGACCAGAAATATATTGAAGAAAAAGTGTCATAACTGCCCCTAGGGGGAAAAAATATATAACCGACCTAAATTAATTTTTTGTTCTTAACATTTTCTAGAGACACACTTGCCCTTTATCTACATACACTTCTTAAGGGGGCTGCCATACAAATATTACGTTTTATGAAATTCTTTAATTAATTAAAATTTTTCGTATTTTGTAAATAAAATCAAAAGTTGTTGATATATTTTAATCATTCATGGCTTGCTTTGGTTTTTTTTTGTGAAGTTTTAACAAACAAAAATTTCAAAATGTTGAGCAAGGCGAATTTATTACAGGTGGTCTTAAAAGCCCTGCTGATATTAGCTAAAATCACTGTTGGATGTCAAAATTTTGTTTATTCCCTTTTATTATCTTTGTTTCTGTTTTGTTTTATTTCTGTTTTTGACATTGCACAATGATTTTACAAAAACAAATTGCTTGTGGTTTTTGTACGAGTTGTACTTGTTGTAGTACCGAGATTACCTGGGATGAATTCGCCTTGATGTTGAGCATATTAGAAAACAGTTTAACTTTATTACGAAATTTCGTTTTTTTTTTGCAATTTCAATAAACTAAGCCATTTTTGAGTTACGCGAATATGTCGCTCCTTTATTGAAACATAGTCATATCTCAAAAAATTCAAAATGCGATTAAAGTTTTCAAAATGTGACCTTTGCCTGGGTAACAATCTTGTCGAGATGCGAGGGCTTAAGTGCACTCTACGGTTCTGATCTCATGGGATGATGTATATAATGAATACGTCTTCGCGGGAGGTCGAGAACACTGAAGGGTTGTGCAACTAAAGGTTACTCATCTTGTCAAGATAATGAGGCGGTAGTGGAATGCTCACTTCCGGTCCATTATCAGTACATATAGCACGGCGTGCCAGCACGCGGCTTCGCCCCTTGCAAGGTGGGGGCTTTACCAGTGGCGTGGGCGCGAAGTATTCACTTTTAAGGACAACGTGGTTGGTAGCAGTGCCGAGGTCCTGGGTGGCTAGTTAGTGCGTAAAGAAACTAGTCGTAAGCAGCTCCCCTCAGCGTCAGGGCAAAGCGCTGTTGTATGTAGGGATGAAACGATACCTCTAAGGTATCGATACTTTTACTCGACGTGGTATCGCTCGTAAAGTATCGATACCTACTTAGTATCGAAAAAAAGTATCGATACTTACTTGTATCGGTACTTGTATCGTTTGTATGATAAAATAATAGAAAGCGGCATTTAAAAACTTTCTTATTAGTGTTTTAGTACTATACAATAAAATAAGAACTACAACCTATTAGAATTTTTGTGCAAAATAAAAAGTGTAAAGATTGAGACCACTTTTAGTTGCCACCTAGTTCCAATTTCCTTTCGAAAAATCTTTTTTATCGTAGGAAACAAAATTTTATAGAACGTTTAGGATAACAACCTTCATTCACCTTTTATTCCAGAAATCAACAATGTCACTATGTATTTATTTTAAATGTTAATATGTATTATTTATTTATGTTAATATGTATTTTATTTTTGAATTGATAAATATGTAATAATGGTTGGTAAAACAATAATCCACGATGTTAATTGTAAGTCACACCTTAACGTCAAGTTTTTTGCGCAACTTAAATTTACCTTTCTTTGTTTCAGTATTTGACTACTTCTACCATTGAGAGGTACACAATTGAGCAGCGCGTTAAGATTGTTAAAGCCTTTTACGAAAATGGGCGTTCAATCAAAATGCATTTCGTGCACATCTTGATTTTATTGGTCAGCATAAACGACCAAATGTTTCCACAATCGGGAGAATTGTGCGCAAATTTCAGCAAACCGGGTCTGTAGCAAATGGGAAAACATACGGGCATGCTGCCCAGTTAGTTCTGCGGCTGGCGGCGTTATCGGGCCGCACTTCTTCGAAAATGAGGTCGGCCAAGCAATGTTCGCTATCGCGAGATGATCCCGGGACGAATCGGGATTTTTCGGGATTTCATATATAAAATCCAATTTTTAAAATTCATATAATTATAATTGATTGTTTATGTATAAGTATTAAAACAAATTAATTCATGAAGAAAATTAAACTCATTACAAAATAAAACAGTATTCTTTTAAAGTAATATGGAAGTATGTATTATGTATTAAAACTTATATTGTAAAAAGCTTATAAAACAAATTATTGACGTTTGATAACACTATGCTAGTTGAAAAAACAGCAAAGCCGGGACATGGCGTTTTGACATAATTCGGGTACGCTGAATCCAGTGGTGCCGGCCGTTTTTTTTGGTTGGCTCTGGTTTTCGAGATATACCGTTATTTCCAAAATGGAGGAGGTTACACAACATATGTTCGCGTAACTCAAAAACGCTTTCTATTATTGAAAAAACTAAAAAACCGAAATTCCGCAATAAAATAATAAAAGAACTTCTTTCTAATTGAGGTCGGTAATACATCATATCCCAGTAGGGGCGACTCCTGTTCATTTATGGGACTTTTTCTTCAATATATTTCTAGTCTGCATTGAACATTGTATATGGGAGCCCCCTTAAAGAATAGAGATAGCGGGCAGGTATGATAGAAAAAAAGATCGGGATGAAAAATGAAGTGGGGTCGGTCATACATTTGACCCATCTAGGGGCACCCTAGGCGCTGGAGGGGCCAAGTTCAAGAATTTTAATTAACCGCCAACAATTAGGTTAAAACGCTAGGTGCCCAGCTTGTCTCAAAAAAAAAAAGTGTAAATTTCTTGCAAAGTGTAATTGATACCTTATTTTATTGCAAACATATGCTGCCGACGAAACCAATGTTCGCATTAAACACTGCTGGGTATCGTAAATAAATAGCTTCATATATGCTTTTTGAAATATATATGCAGGTATTAATTTAATTAAATAAACTTAAACAAATATGTGTTCAAAGACCTTTGGTAGAACCCCCTAAAGTTTTTAACACCTTTTAGCACAACTTGCATTTTGCGTGCGCAGTTCTATTATCATTAACTTAGAAAAAGGACCACACCTTCTGATTTTGTTTTCGTGGTACAAAATGCACTGCATGTAACATTTATTCACTTGTGACTTTTTCGTTACCAGTTAAAAATTATGTTCATGGCCAGCATGATTTAATATTAAATTTTTACTAAGCCCGAAATCTCGGGATTCGGGATTTAAATTTTTAGAATAATTCCGGGATTTTGGTATTCGGGATCGGCATCCCTAGAGTCTGCTGGTCAAACGGTTTCTTTATACCGTTACTACTGCTCCAGCTTTGATAAATAATCAAAAATTTAAGATTAATTTCAATACCAAAGTGAAACGATTTCTTTTGACCTATACCGAGTATTTTTTGCCGATACAACTTGGTACTAGGTTGCTAAGTATCGATTACAAAAATACTTGGTACTTATATAAAAGTATCGAATATGTACTTGTATTTACTCGTATCGTTTCATCCCTAGTTGTATGTTAGTTGCTCAGTCCACGCACGCCGTCACTGCGTGGTTCGGTACGTCTGTACGAGCAAACTCGTGGGAACAAAACGAATACTTCAACAACAACTAACAAGGACACGACGCACAGTGGCTGAAAATCGTTTTTCATCAGCCAAAAATCTGTAACTTTTGAACCGATAAAGATAATTTTGCAATATTCCAGAAATCAACAATGTCACTATGTATTTATTTTAAATGTTAATATGTATTATTTATTTATGTTAATATGTATTTTATTTTTGAATTGATAAATATGTAATAATGGTTGGTAAAACAATAATCCACGATGTTAATTGTAAGTCACACCTTAACGTCAAGTTTTTTGCGCAACTTAAATTTACCTTTCTTTGTTTCAGTATTTGACTACTTCTACCATTGAGAGGTACACAATTGAGCAGCGCGTTAAGATTGTTAAAGCCTTTTACGAAAATGGGCGTTCAATCAAAATGCATTTCGTGCACATCTTGATTTTATTGGTCAGCATAAACGACCAAATGTTTCCACAATCGGGAGAATTGTGCGCAAATTTCAGCAAACCGGGTCTGTAGCAAATGGGAAAACATACGGGCATGCTGCCCAGTTAGTTCTGCGGCTGGCGGCGTTATCGGGCCGCACTTCTTCGAAAATGAGGTCGGCCAAGCAATGTTCGCTATCGCGAGATGATCCCGGGACGAATCGGGATTTTTCGGGATTTCATATATAAAATCCAATTTTTAAAATTCATATAATAATAAATCTCAATCCCCGAAAACGGATTAAATTTTTTTTTTTTTTGTTCAAAAAAGGCAATACAATTTACCACTCGATATTGATCAGAATTTTCTAGAAAATAATGGACATATTAGAAATCATTACTGTTCTAATTGTATAAAAAGCGGTGTGTTGAATTATTAGAATTTTTTACTCAAATTATTTTTTTTTTTTTTGTTTGAAAAATTAGATTTGGAATAGGGCATATGGGAGTATAAATGTCAAACTGACTAAAAATTGTTTCTACAAGCATACTCATAATGTTTTCTTCCGAAAAATATAAACATTTTTATATGTATATTTCTGGAGAAAATATTTTTTTAATCAGCGTAAGAACAAATGAGTATTCGTATTGCCTTTATATGCATATACATTCGCCTCGTATATACCACTATGCCTTTAACAAAAATGCAGAGGCATGTAGTAATACCTATGATCATTTTGTAAATAGGTTTCTACATTATCAACTCTACAACAGGTTCAACTGGAACCACTAGAATACTTTTTAAATTAAAAAAATAAATAAGTGTAAATTCGTAAATGTTTATTTTCTTTTTTATTTAAATAACAACGACAAAAAACATATTTTTTGCTTAAATAACAATAAAAGTTAATTATATCTACTATTCATTCGGTTGGAAAATTGCCTCAAAATATTCCATACTTGGTTTTGTATTACTTCTGTCCTGTAGCAGCCCTTTTGCTTCTTCATCTAAGTCCCGATGTTCTACATTCCATTGACTTCGAATGCTAGAGATGTGCGGATCAGTCGTTGCCAATAGTATATTAAACAGATCTTCGTTTGTAAAATCTCGCGACATTTTTCTGGAATTGTGCTCTCTATAAAATCTGTAATCTTTATTCCTTTTTTCCTGGGCTTTCTCTGACAGATCTCCTAGTGGTACTTAATGATGCCTAATGACATCCTCTCCATGATAAAGGATTTTATGAATTGTTGCAAACATATTTCTCCATGAATAATTGGTAGTATATATTTGGCTGTTTCTTTGGCATAATCCCCAAATTTTCTATAATCAATTTGTTCATAGCATGCAAGTACATCAATGATTGTTTTAAATCTTGATATAAGACTTATATCAACACCTATTATTTCAGATGCTTTTTTGAAAATAACCTTCTTGCTGTATTCCCATCATTCGTATTGCCTGATCCTTGTTTTGGTTGGTCTATAATCAACCCACATTTGCGAAATTCATCCTGAACATGCTTCTTTTTTATGCTTCTTAAATCCTTGTTGGTGTCATTGTTTCTTATTGATCCTGTAGGTACAAAACCCAAATCATAACTGATTTTTAGTATGTGCTCCATAATTTGTATTATTGTATGTAGCGGCGATAATCCAAATTCATATGCATTAGTATTATCTAATGATTTTTCCGGGTTGGTTTAATTTGCTTAATTTTGCAGTTCCGATCATATTTCAGTACTGCAGGAATATAAATTGAGTTTTCCTTCAATGTAACTTAAAACATCTTCCTCCTTTTTATTTTTAAATTACTCTTCGGATAATTCTTTATAGCTGAAGCTCTCTATTTTTATAGATATTTAAAAATTAGATTGTTATTGCTTGGATATATTTTAACAACTGAGATTTTATTCTAATACCACTGGCTTTTATACATTGCTTGCGTTATACTGTGTTCCTAGGTACCATAATAAGGTAAAATAAAAAACTAAAATGGGCTAAAGTAGGATACGCTTAAAATCCCACAGGTATTGGTTATTATATAACATAAAATACCTAGCAACACTTGGCTTGGTTCACTTATATTTCAGTCATATGAATAGGTTGAATAAAAAGATCAAAAGAAATGTTTCGAATAATTTTACACAAACTAAAAAAGTGTTCTATAGGCTGGTCCAAACAGGTACAAAAGTGCATTTGGGTTTGAAGTGGATACTCTCACCTTCCTACAGCTAGTAAAATCTCTCTAACCCCTTTTTACCCTCATAAATTCTATACTTCTGAATTTCAATTTGACTAAAATATAGAACCTGAAAAAATATTTAATAACACAGCAGGTATAATCGGTACAGTAATACAACATAACATTGTTTAAAGACTGCTTTACTTCCAATATAAAAAGTGTTGAACCCACTATTGATAACAGTTTGACATTAAACATAATCCACCCGATAAAAAAACTAGAAAAATCGTTATAAAATCAAGCCACAAAATCCGTTTTATCCGAATATCTCCAAAGGCAAAGGAGATAACCTAAACATTTAAGCATATTTTTTGTAATTCAGCTTAAGCTTAATTTTTTTTGCAATCCATAAATATATTTTTGGTGAATTTTTTAAAAGTTTGAATTTCCGAGGTCACCAATTTTAGAGGTCCGCAAGTCACTCTCCCGATCCTCCATGGACCCGTGTTCTTTCAATTCAACTCAAAAGCTACCCGGCCATGACAGTTTAAAATTTCATTCAAATATGCTCAGCCGTTCATAAGAAGCAAAATAATTTTTCAAAACAAAACGTTCGTAAACCATTGTGTTATATTTCAGTCATATGAGCAGCTTAAATAAAAAGAGCAAACAAAAATGTTGCGAGTTATTTCATTAAAATAAAAAAAGTGTTCAACAGACAGTTCCAAACAGTTGCACAAGTATATATGGGGTTAAAGAGGACACTTTCAGCTTTCTGATGGTACTAAAATCTCTTTAACCCATTTTGAACAAGTTCTACTCCTCTAAAATTCGGATTTAACTAAAATATTGAACCTGGGGAAACATTTAATAACACATCAGGTATAAATGATACAGTGATGTAATGAACCACTTCTTAAAGACTACTATCCCACTAATATAACAAAAAAAATTTCGAGAAATCATAATTTAGTTCTGATCAAATTTACAAAAATAATTTTTTTCTAAAACAACATAAAATATTTGTTTCCAGCAGCATGCCACAGCCACAATTATCAATATTTTAATCTAGTTTTTTGGATACCTTAGTTCTAATATGTTTGCTATCGAATGGCATTAAAATTTTTGAAATCGGCGATGACAAAAAATTGGACTTTTGGCCGATGAAATTCAATTTTCAGCCACAGTGCGACGGACGGGATTGACCAGGGTCAGTCGGACGTCACGGTCTGTGAGGTGGGGAGTACCCTCTCGACTGTTCATGAGAACATAATTGAGCAGGAGAGACAGGTGCTGACCGACCTATATGTGGATAGTAGACTGGTCGCATCTTGTATGGGATTTTTTTTTTTTTTTTAATTTAAATGTTTGCGCTGTTTTAAATATGAGGTTTGGTGTAAGAAATCAAGTCCTAATTTTTCAGCTCAATCCGACGGTGCCTAGTCGTGCCAAGTGGGGCCCAAAGTTCCCCATATGATAAAAAAAACATTTTTTCTATTAGATCTTTATAGTAATACTAGTTGAAAAGCAGAAAATCAAAAATATGACTACGTTACGATCTTCGGCAGAGAAAGTACTTCAAGTGTGCCAAATTTCAGCTTCCTATGTCATCAGATGGCTTCAGAAAGTTGCGGAAAGAATAGGACATACATGCAAACATCCTGACATACTAAGAAATTATATATTGTATAGATAGATTAAAGTATTTGCTGTTTAATAGTTTAGTATGATACGAACGAAAGATTTTTAACCTAATTCGGTGTCGCTGAATCCAGTGGTGCTAGCCGTTTTTTTTAGGTTAGCTTTAGTTTTCGAGATATACCGTTATTTCGAAAATTAAGGATGTTGCACAACATATGTTCGCGTAACTCAAAAACGCTTTAGTTTATTGAAAAACAAAAAAAAACCGAAATTCCGCAATAAAATTTACTTTAAGAAAGCTAAAACGATTTTCATATATGCGCAGTCGTTTTAGAAACATAATTTTTTTTTCTGGAAAAAAAATAATTTTTTTATTAAAATTTCGGAATTTTTGTTTTTAAAAATTCATAAAAAATTGAAAAATAAAGCTATGCTTCTAATTTTATAGTCAGATAAAAAACAATATTGCAAACAAAACAAGCTATAAATGATTAAAATCTGTTCACAACTTTTGATTTTATGTATTCAAGATGAGACAGATAAGCAGTACCTACTCCAAGTTGTTGAGCACTATCGTCATTTATATACGTCCCACAACAAATCTTCTCTTTTAAATTTTTCAACTTAATAAAATCAATCAAATAAATTTACACTTTTTTTTGAAATTTCGAAATTTTCATTAAAAAAATTATTGTAGAAGCATAGCTGCATTTTCCAATTTTAAATGAATTTGTATGAGAGCCCCTTAAAAAGTAAAGGTAAAGGGCAAGAATGTCTCGAGAAAATGTTTAGGACAAAAAACTAATTGAGGTCGGTCATACATTCTATTCCCCTAGGTCTGACTCCTTGGCAGTTATGGAGCTTTTTCTTCAATATATTTCTAGTCTGTAGTTAAAATTTTGAATGGGAGCCCCTTAATGAATGTAGATAGCAGGTAGGTATTTTAGAAATAAATGATGGAGATGAAAAATAAAGTGGAGTTGGTCATACATTTGACCCTTCTTGAGGCATCCTAGGCACTACACGGACCAAATATAAGAATTTCAATTATACAAATATGGCGGTTTAATAAAATTCTTAAATTAATTAAAATTTTTCGTCTTTTGTGAATACATAAAATCAAAAGTTGTGAACAGATTTTAATCATTTATAGCTTGTTTTGTTTGCAATATTGTTTTTTATATGACCCTATAAAATTAGAAGCATAGCTCCATTTTTCAATTTTTTATGAATTTTTAAAAACAAAAATTCCGAAATTTTAATAAAAAAATTATTTTTTTTTCCAGAAAAAAAAATTATGTTTCTAAAACGACTGCGCATATAAGAAAAACGTTTTACCTTTCTTAAAGTAAATTTTATTGCGGAATTTCGTTTTTTTTTAGTTTTTCAATAAGCTAAAGCGTTTTTGAGTTACGCGAACATATGTTGTGCAACCTCCTTAATTTTCGAAATAACGGTATATCTCGAAAACTAAAGCTAACCTAAAAAAACCGCTAGCACCACTGGATTCAGCGACCCCGAATTAGTTAAAATTAGTTAAAAATCTTTCGTTCGTATCATACTAAAATATTAAACTGCAAATACTTTAATCTATCTATACAATATATAATTTCTTAGTATGTCAGGATGTTTGCATGTATGTCCTATTCTTTCCGCAGTTTTCTGAAGCCATCTGATGACATAGGAAGCTGTAATTTGGCACACTTGAAGTACTTTCTCTGCCGAAGATCGTAGCGTAGTCATATTTTTGATTTTCGGCTTTTCAACTAGTATTACTATAAAGATCTGATAGAAAATATGTTTTTTTTATAAAATGGGGAACTTTGGGCCCCACTTGGCACAACTAGGCACCGTCGGATTGAGCTGAAAAATTAGGACTTGATTTCTTACACCAAACCTCATATTTTAAGAAGCGCAAACATGTAAATTAAAAAAAAAAAAAAATTGCGACCAGTCTAGTGTATAGTCTTCTAGGACTATCGAGTGAATCTTGTGGTGAAACCGGGGCTACTCAAGGGTTAGAGAGGCTGACTCTGTTCTCTGACACGGAGCTTGATATTGATATATCAGCTCACAGTCAGACTACAGAGCCTACCACCCTCACCTGTGAGGCAAGGGGACAACAGAAGGGACACTCGGGAGAAGATTGTCTACAACCCGTTCGGCATGACGCCGTGGAGGATGGGCCAAGCGCCCCTCCACGAGACATTAAGAACTCCAGCCGAACGAAGTAGGAGAAGAAGCAGAACGTAACAAGGAGTTCTTTGGTACATCTGGATTAGATGGCGAAGAGTGATCCTTTAACGTTCTCCGCGAGGGATAGTCACCTTCTGAGAAGACACCGACAAAGCATCGCTAAATTCGAAATAGTTTACGGCCCTGTCAGTACCGTGCTTGGATGAAAGCAGGTGGATAAAGTCGCCGACCCGGACACTACTCAAAAGAGTACAGGGCCATTGGCTTCGTCAACCTGCCGTGCCCGAACTATGTTAAAACGCTAGGTGCCCGGCTTGTCTCAAAGAAAGTGTCAAATTCTAGTAGCACAGTGTTATTTTTTTTGGCTTTTTTTTAAATCATAAGTACACAGCAACAATCCCACAACAGTTCAAGGCTTAAAGACAACATCATCGATATCAACCATTGACAACAGCTTATTGAAAAACGTGATTAAGAATTTTGGTAAAATATTGGGAGCCTACCGAGCCAGTAGGGGGGCGGAGTCACACCACCGATATAATTTGTTACCAGAACCTATTTGTAATTAACTGATATAAATATATTTTTAATATATCAAATAAAACAGTTTTTTATTAAAATTAAAATGATACTTCAATTTTGGACACCCTTTAATATTATTAACTTTTTTATATTTAGTAATATACATACTTATGCTTTTAGTTTTTTTGTAAATTTCATCTAAAATTTGCATTTTATTAGCTATTTGAAAAATTACAAATTCGAGTAGAACCTTTTTAAATCAAGTTTGAAGGCAAATTGTATACAATTATTATCTAAAAAGGTTCCAAACGCTAGGAGATAATATTATTAAGACACCTTTTTTCCTAATTCACACAATTCACATACTTTGCCACAGCAGTATGATTTTTAAATTTAAAAGGGAGTTTGGAATTTATTAATTTCAATTGCCTTTAGAGTTCAGCAGGTGAGTTTTCAGTTGATCACATAACTTTTTTAATAGCACAATGAGCAGAACCTACCTCTTGCATACAGGAGTGTGCTGGGTTCGAATATTTCATAGTAGTTTCAGATACATGCAAATTATTTCGAAGAAAGTGTAAGAAAATTAACTAATTTACGAATTTCGGTTGTGTGAAGTACAGGAATCACTTCAAGTAATCAGTTTTGTAAAAATATTTTCTTCAGCAACTAATAACCTCTACGGCCTGAATAAAGCGCACTCCGTTCCTATTACACAATATTTGGTATTTGATATGGAGACCCCTTCGTCTATTTTAGGGAGCTCATTTTTGGTTATACATATCGTCGGTTGATTATTTAATTCAATAGGCAAAATTGCCAATCACCATTTATTGAAATTGACTGCTAAGTGCGACCTACACGCTTTTTCGAAATGACTAAGGAGCTGCCGTTACGATTAATGGCGAGCACTATCGAGCCATGCTGACTGAATTTTTGTTTCCGAAAATATTTCAGCTTTACTTTAATCGCTTAACAACCGACTTATTGCAAAATCAATTTGGTAACAACTTTATTTCCAGAAGTTCACTGGCGCCATCTTTCGAGCGATTAACGCCTCTGGATTTTCTATGGGGCTTTGTAAAGTCATTGGTTATATCGTCAAACCAGAAACTCTTGAAGCATTGGAAGCCAATATTCAAGCAACTATTGACGCCATACGACCAGATTTGTCAGCAAAAGTAGTCAAAAGTTCGACTAATCGAATGGACCAAGTAACTCGTAGCAGCGGCGGACATATGCTGAAAATCATATTTAAGAAATAAATGTCATAAAATTATCTACCAGATTATAAAAAAAAAAATGCATTCCAACAATACATATTTCTGTCTTGTATTATCATTTTAAGTTCTCATGCCGCTAAAAAAATCACCCTATAAAGATATAAATTTTCGTTAACTGCTCTCGGTGGAAAAGCAGCTCAAGCGTCTATGAGCCAATTGTTATGAGAATTCTGCGAATGCATTTGACGTTTGCTGATATAAAAATCTAATTGCTTGCTTAAAAATCCGAGTTTCAGACAACGTTAAACTAGGTTTAAACTTAATCCACATCTCAAAAACCCGGCCTAATACAAACGTATTAATAGAGAGTGACAATTAGTATGTATGTATGTATGTATGTATGTACTTTAAAAAAATGTACTTAAAAATTTAATAATTATCGTCATTGTGTATTTTACAAATCTGCACGAATATACTCAAGGTACATACATATGTATTAACATACATATATTTATATGTATGTATGTACAAGGTAACCTTTGTTCTGCTACAACAGCAACATGCATGTTTGTAGTTTGTTGTTGTATAAATTGTTGTTAAAAACAGCTGGTTGCTACAAAATAAAAATATGTTTAAACTTGATAAAAGTTTTCAGTTTAAACACATTTTTCTTAAACTTTAAACATACAAATAAAATTCATAGTAGAGCTTTGTTTTTTGTTGTGAAAAAGCTTTGTGATTAAACGACACATTTAGGGAATGTACATGATTAGATTATAATACACAGACAAAATGGTATATGTGTAATAGTTATAAAAGAAGAAATAAAATTGTTCACTTGACTGCAAATACATACAAGTGAACATAATGAAAGTAATGAAAATCAATTGAAACTATTTTGATAAAGGTGAGTACACAAAAATCATTTGTTTTAATATGTTAACATATGTACATACAAATGTTTGTACTAGAGTTCAATATTCAAATGTTTTTGATTACCGCTTTTCCGGACTCGTGTCTGAAATTGTATAACTTAACCAATGGCTTATTTAACTCATTTACAAGAATCAGCTTTATAAAGGGCTTATGATAAATTATGTGCTAGATAAATACATATATAAAACTAATTTGGTAAAATTTAGTAACAATCGGTGAATTCCGCCACCATTTTGTAAATTTTGCATAACTCTTTTTCCTACTGAACTGATTCTAATAGATTTAAATCCCAAACTGTTTAGCAGAACTAGAAATAATTTCGTATCCAAATTTTCGCTTTTTGAGTTGGTTAGACAGCGACAGTTTACATTTAATAAATCAGAAGCAACAGTTTTTTTTTTGCCAATGACAGATGAAGAAGGGAAAGAAATTGCAGTTTTTCTACTTTGACTGCAGTTTTTTAAACGCTGGTATCAAGGTATATTTATAGCATGTAGCCCGGAAAGCCAGCTGGTTATTTTTTATTTGCTTGTTTTGTGATACAAACTGTCAAATGTTGTATAGTAAACAAGTAAACAAGTTTTTTGTCTTTATCTTTTGTCTTTTTTGTCTCTTTTCAACCCCTTTGCTGTTTAACAGTTCGTATCACAAAACCACAATAAAAAGCTCTGTTGTTTGTTTTATTCAGTGATGTCAATTATGATTGTGTTGGTGAGATTACTCTTATCTCTTACATGCCCAGCGGGCGAAATATGCGGTTGCGAGGCCTATTGCGAGGCCTTTTTAAAGACCTTTTCTAAGGGTCATCTATGTTCGATTAAATTGTTGGGAATCAGGTAAGGTATTAAAACTTACAAAACATTTTCATGAAAGGGCGATGCAAACACCAGGGCCAGCATTATGCGAGGAAATATAGTTCATGCTTTCCATTCATTTTTCATCAGAGCATTTAAAGTTAACTTACATTTATTGCTATGAAGACTTAAAAGCAATAAATAATAATACAATTATCGAAAAATGTTGAGTTATGGACAGACACAATCAGTTATTATTTAAAAATATTTAATTTGGAACCTCAGAAACTTTGCTTTTTTTTTGGAAAAATTGCGCAGTTCACAATATTTGAAGTCTTTTTACAACCTAATACAATTCTTTCCAATATTTTTCGTTTTTTGCTCAACATACCTTTGCGAATTCTAACAATGAAAATTCATTTGCTCATACTAATGCAAATATTAAGTTTAAAAATATTCTGTAAGTATTTACCACCATTATAAAAAGAGAAGATTTTACAAGCCTATAATAAATACTTTTATTTACCAATAATATCTTCTAAATTTATATTGCAGTTTCGTAACAACAAAGCATTTTTTAGGTTTGCGGATGTTAATTTATTGCGTTGTTTTGAGCAAATGTATTTCAAATCGGAAAATATTTGTTCGCAAAGATATGTTGAGGAGAAAAGCGACAAACATTTGAAGGAATTTTTTTTTAATATAGGATATAGCGCCCGGTCTAAATTTTTCCAGAACTCAATAATATTTTCCCTGTCTGGAGGATTAATTTCGCTCCTAAGTATGATTAGTTCCGACTGGATGCTGAATTCATAACTCGCAATGTCGCACTTAAAGGGATTTTGGAAAATGTTAAGTAGTGGTTTTATATCCTCAAAATCTTGAAAACGATCTTGAAAGTTGTAAAAAAGGTTTTCAAAAATTGCCAAATACTCAGATTTTTCAAATATTTCTCCTTGTCATAAATAAGCAAAGTTTTAGGAAAGTTGGAAAAATCTTCATTATTTATTTCATTTGTTAATAAAAATAATTTGGTTTTAAAATTAAAAACAATCGTATATATGTCACTTAAATTGTTTCCCTTTCCTTGTAGTTCCAAATTTAGCTCATTTAAAATACTGCTTGTATCCGCCAGAAACGCAAGGTCTAAAATGAACTCATAATCATTCAACTGTATTAATTCACATTCGTCTAAATTTTCAGTTTCCCAAAAACGCAACACCTCTTTTCTAAGATCGAATAATCTGTTTAGACAATCACCCCGACTAAGCCAACGAACTTCCGTAAACATTTTTAAGTCGTGGTGATTGGCGTTTACGTTTTTAAGAAAACTTACAAATTTTCTGTGCGTTAATGAATGATGACCCCCCCGTATTCTATTGATTATCCGCTCTGCAGTCTTAATAGCGGCATGATCACTTATAAATTTTGAGGCAAGCATGGACTGATGAATTATGCAATGGAAAGGATGTACATCAATTCCATTTTGCTTAAGCTGTCCTACGAAACCTTCATACTTCCCGGCCATAACGTTTGCACCATCCGTGCAAACTCCTGCTAATTTTGAAGCTTGTGTAACAGATATCAGGTTTTTAAAGACTACGTCGTATAATACCTTACCTGTTACATTACCGTAAAACGTTTCAAGTGAGTACATAGTTTCAAAAACATTGTACTCACTATCTATGCATCGAACACAAATGACCAATTGGCAAAGATGATTAATGTCGGTGCACGCAAAGAAAAAACATGGTTGTGGTAAACATATTCTAAGAGCAACATATTATGATAAGAATTATGATTGTAGTCACCATATTAAGATTATTATTGAATCATATTATGACTAAATATACTCGTACTATTACATCATAATATTTTTCCCTTAATCATATTATTATTCTGTTAATCATACTAAGTTAAGAAGTAATCAAATTATTGTCATGTTAATCATAATAAGCTAAGAAATGAATCATATTATTGTCATGTTAATCATAATAAGCTAAGAAGTAATCATATTATCATCATGTTAATCATAATAAATTTAGAAGCAATCATATTATGATACATAGCTGTCATGGCTGTCATAGCTGTCATAAAAATACAAAATAAATTAAAATATTTTTGCATCGATTTTTTATTTTGTGGCTTTTTACAATTTTTCTTTATGTTAATCAAATAGCGGATTTCAATATAAGGCTTGCAAAAGAGCCAATGCAAAATCTGTGGTTTTCATGGGCAACCGCGTGTGTCCATTTTTTTCGATTTTAAGATGTTGAGGCCATATTGCCTAATTTTGAATGCCCTTTACATTTTTTTGAAAAAAAGGTGGATAAATTCCGATTTTTTAACGTAATGACATAGTATAAAAAGTCCAATACCAAGCCCATTTGATCTTGAATGGGTTTTCGGCTTTCCTAAAGCATTTGTTTTAAGACAAACGCCGTTGCCCATGAAAACCACAGAAATATCGTAGCACTTTTATAAAATAAAATAAAATCTCTGTGTGTTTTGTGGTTGGATTTTACAAAAAAACTATGATATTTTGGATTTGCACTATTACATCACTAATACTTGATTGAACTCCGCTAATATTTTAATTTTTTAATTTCTTTAACTTATTTTTTTATGGAATTTTATTTTTTAATTGTTTAACCGCTCACAAATTAAAAAAAACGACACAACTGCTTCAAAATTATTTTACAAATGGCGCTGACATAATATGATTAGAGTAAAAATAGTTTGATTGCATCTTTAACATAATATGATAAATGTATAGAAAGTTATCATGTTATGGCTATTAAATATCATGATATGGTTGTGAGAAATATAATATGTTTAGAAAGTTATCATAATTAAGTTGTTAGAAAAATAATTATTTTTCGGTCAACAATACTCAAATTCATAATTGCGATAAACATTGATATGTTTACAGTAACTTTAATATTGTTGATATTTAATAAAAAATATCAATTATTTGTTTACGACAACAATATATTGTTACATTAAACATAGTGTTGTTGCCGTAACAATGCCCAACCATATTTTTTCTCTGCGTGTGCTTTCGTCGAGGCAAAAAGAAAAATATTCACAATTTTTTAACTTTTCCCTAATCACAGATTGTATATGTGCAGCTAAAATTGATGTGCGCTTGACGACACTATTTCGGCTCATGGGAAGCGTTTTTATTACGCTGCAATAGATTTTCAGTTTTTCCAAAACTGCATTGAAAAGCTTTTTTATAAATGCCCCATCGGAAAATGGTCTTCCCTGTTTTACTATTTCCAAAGTTAGTAAATTTGATATTTCTATTTTTAACTCTTCTATCCTATCTTCATGCTCTTCTTCTTGTGATACCCAACTTTTCAAGCTATCCAAATAAACCTTTTTTTAATCTTATATTGGTTTTCCCTTTCTTTTACTTCATATTGTTTAATATCGTTATGGAAATGATCATAATGCCTTTTCAAAGTATACAATCTCTTAAGTTCAAATGTTTTAAAACATAAGAGACATTGAAAATAATTAAATGCATTTTTTATCATAAAATATTTTTTATATGGCATCATTTATCTTTTTTTTAATAAACTCATCCGCTTGCACGTCCGTTATCGCTGTCTACAAGACTATTAAATGAAATTCTAATTTGAAGTTTACAGGAATACACAATTGTACATAGAAATGGATTTCCCTGGTCTATTTATTCAAAAATAAAATGAATTACATGAGAATTATAACGTGAAAAAGTTATTTTAGTAAAAAGTTAGGGTATTCATAGTGGTAAGTAAAATAGAAAGGGTATTCACGGTGTTGGGTTACTCATACTTCAAACATCTGTGCATACATTTTAATTCTAGCTAATGGTATATCATAACTTTTTACAAAATACCAAATGCGCACCTGAGTTTGCCTGCAAAAATGTATAAAGTCATTATAACAGGTCAAAGTTACGTTAAAGAAATACCATAAAGTAGTAAGGTTTACTCTTTATACTCGGTCATATAATTGTAGCATAAAAAAGTAAGCAATAAAAATAGTGCGAAACAATAAAGTTTCATTAATACATCAATAAAACACATCTTCTTACCCAAAAATTTTACCTGCTGTCACATTTGCTTTTATGTGTATAGGTTTACACATAAATTGTAGCAAAACAAGACTTTTTTAACTTGTTTTTTAAATATTTTTACCTACTTAAGAAAAGAGTTTTCAAAAAAAAAAAAAGCCCACCGACGCGATTGGTACAGAAACAAAAATATTTTTACAATCACAAAATACCAACAAATTCTTGTGGCTTTTTCTTTTCTTAATAATTTCTGCATTTAGGTACGTCTTTTTAACGAAAGAAAAAGGGACCCTGTTACAGGCATCAACGAATTTTTTTCACGAACAAAACACATATCGTTAGCTTAAATGCAAAACAATTATTTTGAAAATTTGAAATTTTTGTTGATTAGGATTCACTTTACATATATATTTTTATAAAATTTTAAAATTCTATCTTAAAAAATAACCACAATTGCACAATTGTGCAAAGAAATGGAAATCCCTGTTTTAAAATCATTGTACAATGTCAAAAACAGAAATAAAACAAAACAAAAACATAGATAATAAATAAAATAAAAAAGATAATAAAACAAAAAAAAAGATGTACCTACATACAGTTATTGTATATTTATTTATATACATAAATATATTTAGAGGCCTCAAAACAGGCCTTGCAATATTTGCGATATTTCCCGCTGAATGAGAGTGTTTCTCAGTAAACAATTATATTTTACGCTCGCAAAATAAAAGAGCGTAAGCGTACATGTGAATTAATTTGCACAATTGTGCAAGGCGCTGACATCCCTGGTTTTATTGTACAATTGTTGTAATCCGCGGCTACCTGCTATAAATCAGTGTTGCCACTTTGTGGGTAATTAATAATTTCTCTTAGATGTAATACAGGTGTAATTTAAAATTCTTACTTCAGATACCCAAATAAAATCAAGATTTGATATTAGTGATGACATTTATTTCTTTTTTAAATATTGTTGATAAAACATTCACAGTCTTCTGAACCAAAGCCTCGGTTTCTTTTTAAGAAAAATCTTCAATCATTTAATATATATTTTCAAAAGTTCGATAATGAATGTCGCAAGATGGACTCTTAGATTTGGATAAAGATGGCTATCATAGTGATTAAGAACCTGAGGTTTATTGAAAAGAGTTATTCAAACTAACTAAAACTAGCCTGGGGGAAGAAATGTTTCCAATATTCCAACATATTCAGCCCAATTATGAGTTTTTTCCCTTTTCCTATTTAAATTCAATTGTAAAATGGGAGAAGGTAATAAACTCCCGCGGAATTTTGATTCATAATTGGGCTGATAATTAATTTTATTTTGATCTAGCAACTTTCAAATGATTTAGCTTGAATAATATTTAACGCCCTTAACAGTTGTAAAACTGAATTACGAAAGTGACAGACAGACGTATAAATTCCTGCAGGCATTTGGGTTACTAAATAAGGTATAAAGGGTATTTTTAAGACCATGAAACTTAAAATGGTAGACAATACAAAAAAATTTATTTTAATCACAGATTAATACACGGCATTATCAATTGAAACGTATTTCAAACAAATAGGCACCGCGCCTGTTCTTGACGAAATGCATTGCAGACGTCCAATTTTTATCCTCTCTTTTGAGAATTTCTGGATGCATGTCACCAATTAAATAAACAATGTTGACAATTGACAAGACGTCAATTGTTGCTGTTTTATCAGCATTTTGAACCTTCTCTAGATATATGCAACCAAATGTGGAACTTAAACTCACTATTTTAGGAGTTTTATTTTATGTTTTATTAATAGTTTTTTAAATCTTTAATTTTATTTTTGTTAATTTATTTTAACAGTTTGACTAATATTAGTCTTCTTTCAATGAGTTTGTTGTGCTCTGCTTCTTTGTAAATGTCTTTTTATTAAATAAAACTTCAATTTTATATCAGTGCCCATGTTCTGTAACTCTCGCGTCGAGAAAGTTTTCGATTGAAATGTGTGAAATGAAACAAAAATGCCATAAATTAAAACAAACAGCTGTTTTTCTCACTTAACTGTGTCTGTAACTTTTTTTTGGCGAGTACTAGCCGTCACGTAAGGAAATTACTCGCCAATTTACAGAAAAAGTGTGCCTGTAACATTTTGGTGAGAAAAGTTCCCGCTTTGAACTGTCAAATAAACTCACGAATAAAAATGGGGCGAGAAAAAATTTTAACACTAAAAAACAACTAAAAATGCAAAATGCAAAGAATAATAATAATAAGATTTTGTTCTTGGCACATTTTTCATCGCTTTATTATATTTCTTTTAACATTTTTATAAAATATACGAATGTGTTCAAAGCTCGTTTGCAAATAACAAACACTAAAGTCGCTCTTTACACAATTTGGTATAGCCGACGGTTGTATTTTCGCCGCCTTCGTTGAAAAATTTTGAATTTTAGTAAATTTTGGTCGCCGTCAACGATATGTGTTACTGGCGTTCTGAACGTCTGCAATGTCACATCGGCTTCGAGTGCAATATTATGACATTTATAACGTAACGACGTAATCTGTTTTGATAGTTTTCGACATGGGTTACAGACACACATTTTTCTTACTTTTCGAGAAACGATGGAATATTTTGTTTCACATCTTTTCGATGCAAGAAGTTCTTACTAAAGTTACAGAACATGGGTACAGGTGTAATTTCTTTTAAATTGGGTAATCTCAAGTGTAATTTTGAATTTTGCTGGTGGACCTTGGCTGGTATCGAGCCTTTAGAAGAGAGAGGAGAAAAGATAATGGAAAGGGGTACAAACTTGACCGTACTCGTCAATTTTCTTTTTTTCCTTTTGTTTTCGTATTTGTAATATGGGCAAATCCCAGAAGAAGTCCACCAACCAAAAATTTTTCAAATTAATTTTTTTAATGGAATATAAGACTAGATGTATAAAATATGTATTTCAATGATCATTAATGCAATAATGTTTACCAAATCCTACCCCACCCCTGATTTCTTAATGTTATGCGTAAATTTAGCATTATTTTAGGTGATTTTTGTGCTTAAAATAGCACTTATAGCAGACTCATCAACATATAAATTTCTTTAAAAAAAGTTGATATTCATTAGTTAAGAAATTAGTTTAAGAAATGCAATTCATAAAAATATAATTTGTTTTGTTAAAATATAATAATAATATACTACTGGAAAAACTGTAGCGTGCGTTGTGAGGCGTGCATCACAAAGGGTTCACGGCTTTTTTAAAAAAATCACAACATTTTTTGGCTGCGAATAAGTGATTTTAGAATTCTCTTATATTATCTTTCTTTTAGGAATTTGATTTTGTATACCTCATGATGCAAAATTCGCTAAAAATTAGGAAAACGCACTTCAACCTTTGAAGTTACTTCCACTTTTTGTGGCGTGCGTCACAAAACTTTGTGATCAATTATTTCGCAACAAATACTTGCTAAGAAATTATGATATATGCCATTCGTAAGTACATATTAATATCACTAAATACTATTTATACATAAGTTAAAGCTATCTCTTTTGAAAGACCAAAAAATGTTCAATATCGATCAGAAAACGCGTGCGAATGTAGCGTTCGTTACGCAGGATTTACCCATATGCAAGATGAGCTGAAGTTGAAGGTAAAGAACAAGAAAATTACGACACAAACTAATTACACATGAACATACACGCAGGTTCAAAAAAGAATTTAAGGAAACCTGTTCAGCTAAGCCTGACGTGGCTGAACCAGCACTTATAAAAAACGGTAAATTAGGTTTTATTTTGGGCGAAAACCCCGGGAAAATTAATTTTTTTTCTTGGTTTTCCGGGAATAAATAAATGCGGTTATTTTCATTTCATTGTTAGTGCTTATAGCTCGAAATGTCAACCATTCTTACATGCAAGGCCTATCCAATAGGTCTGCTTACTACTACAACAATACAACAATACAAAAAACAACAGGCATTTTGTTTGTGTAAAATTCCTCGCCGTTGTCAAAATCTTACTACTACATAGGCAAAACAAAAGTAAAAATGTGTTTTGTGTGCATGTATGTGTGGCAAAAAACCAAAAAAGTAAACAAAAATATACACGTATAAGGAAAATGTAAACAACTCTTGATATCGTTGAGGAAAAAACCAAATAAACATCTGGCTTCTTAAGCAGACCTATTGGATAGACCTTGCTTACATGCAGTCTACAACTGACATGAAATGCTTAACTTTAACACTAATATGATGTTAGTGTTAAGTATAGACTCATAATAGCTCTGTTTCTTTACTTTTTGGGTAAAGTTCGTGAAAATGAGAGCAAGCATAAATTTCTCTTATAAAGAGACAAAATTACACAAAAGTACGGGAACAGAAAAAACCAAATTTTAAGCACGAAATAAAGAGTCTTTGTTTTGATAGCTTTTACCAAACAATAAAAGATTATGCCACTTTTGAAAAATTATATATTGTCTGCAGAAATAAACTCATTTTACCAAAAATTAAACCAAACAAACACTTTTACAATAACTAATATTATGTTTTTCTAATATTTCAACATAAAACTTTAGATTTAAGTACATTTGTTGACTCCACAACACTTTTTCCAAAATTTGGTTCAAAATTTTTTTGCTTTGCATTTCATTGTTTTGTTTATATTTTACAGCTGTTTGACAATTTACACAATTTGCATGAAGAAAAATTCTGGGCTGTTTCGAATTAGAAGCATAGCTCCATTTTTCAATTTTTTATGAATTTTTAAAAACAAAAATTCCGAAATTTTAATAAAAAAATTATTTTTTTTTCCAGAAAAAAAAATTATGTTTCTAAAACGACTGCGCATATAAGAAAAACGTTTTACCTTTCTTAAAGTAAATTTTATTGCGGAATTTCGTTTTTTTTTAGTTTTTCAATAAGCTAAAGCGTTTTTGAGTTACGCGAACATATGTTGTGCAACCTCCTTAATTTTCGAAATAACGGTATATCTCGAAAACTAAAGCTAACCTAAAAAAACCGCTAGCACCACTGGATTCAGCGACCCCGAATTAGTTAAAATTAGTTAAAAATCTTTCGTTCGTATCATACTAAAATATTAAACTGCAAATACTTTAATCTATCTATACAATATATAATTTCTTAGTATGTCAGGATGTTTGCATGTATGTCCTATTCTTTCCGCAGTTTTCTGAAGCCATCTGATGACATAGGAAGCTGTAATTTGGCACACTTGAAGTACTTTCTCTGCCGAAGATCGTAGCGTAGTCATATTTTTGATTTTCGGCTTTTCAACTAGTATTACTATAAAGATCTGATAGAAAATATGTTTTTTTTATAAAATGGGGAACTTTGGGCCCCACTTGGCACAACTAGGCACCGTCGGATTGAGCTGAAAAATTAGGACTTGATTTCTTACACCAAACCTCATATTTTAAGAAGCGCAAACATGTAAATTAAAAAAAAAAAAAAATTGCGACCAGTCTAGTGTATAGTCTTCTAGGACTATCGAGTGAATCTTGTGGTGAAACCGGGGCTACTCAAGGGTTAGAGAGGCTGACTCTGTTCTCTGACACGGAGCTTGATATTGATATATCAGCTCACAGTCAGACTACAGAGCCTACCACCCTCACCTGTGAGGCAAGGGGACAACAGAAGGGACACTCGGGAGAAGATTGTCTACAACCCGTTCGGCATGACGCCGTGGAGGATGGGCCAAGCGCCCCTCCACGAGACATTAAGAACTCCAGCCGAACGAAGTAGGAGAAGAAGCAGAACGTAACAAGGAGTTCTTTGGTACATCTGGATTAGATGGCGAAGAGTGATCCTTTAACGTTCTCCGCGAGGGATAGTCACCTTCTGAGAAGACACCGACAAAGCATCGCTAAATTCGAAATAGTTTACGGCCCTGTCAGTACCGTGCTTGGATGAAAGCAGGTGGATAAAGTCGCCGACCCGGACACTACTCAAAAGAGTACAGGGCCATTGGCTTCGTCAACCTGCCGTGCCCGAACTATGTTAAAACGCTAGGTGCCCGGCTTGTCTCAAAGAAAGTGTCAAATTCTAGTAGCACAGTGTTATTTTTTTTGGCTTTTTTTTAAATCATAAGTACACAGCAACAATCCCACAACAGTTCAAGGCTTAAAGACAACATCATCGATATCAACCATTGACAACAGCTTATTGAAAAACGTGATTAAGAATTTTGGTAAAATATTGGGAGCCTACCGAGCCAGTAGGGGGGCGGAGTCACACCACCGATATAATTTGTTACCAGAACCTATTTGTAATTAACTGATATAAATATATTTTTAATATATCAAATAAAACAGTTTTTTATTAAAATTAAAATGATACTTCAATTTTGGACACCCTTTAATATTATTAACTTTTTTATATTTAGTAATATACATACTTATGCTTTTAGTTTTTTTGTAAATTTCATCTAAAATTTGCATTTTATTAGCTATTTGAAAAATTACAAATTCGAGTAGAACCTTTTTAAATCAAGTTTGAAGGCAAATTGTATACAATTATTATCTAAAAAGGTTCCAAACGCTAGGAGATAATATTATTAAGACACCTTTTTTCCTAATTCACACAATTCACATACTTTGCCACAGCAGTATGATTTTTAAATTTAAAAGGGAGTTTGGAATTTATTAATTTCAATTGCCTTTAGAGTTCAGCAGGTGAGTTTTCAGTTGATCACATAACTTTTTTAATAGCACAATGAGCAGAACCTACCTCTTGCATACAGGAGTGTGCTGGGTTCGAATATTTCATAGTAGTTTCAGATACATGCAAATTATTTCGAAGAAAGTGTAAGAAAATTAACTAATTTACGAATTTCGGTTGTGTGAAGTACAGGAATCACTTCAAGTAATCAGTTTTGTAAAAATATTTTCTTCAGCAACTAATAACCTCTACGGCCTGAATAAAGCGCACTCCGTTCCTATTACACAATATTTGGTATTTGATATGGAGACCCCTTCGTCTATTTTAGGGAGCTCATTTTTGGTTATACATATCGTCGGTTGATTATTTAATTCAATAGGCAAAATTGCCAATCACCATTTATTGAAATTGACTGCTAAGTGCGACCTACACGCTTTTTCGAAATGACTAAGGAGCTGCCGTTACGATTAATGGCGAGCACTATCGAGCCATGCTGACTGAATTTTTGTTTCCGAAAATATTTCAGCTTTACTTTAATCGCTTAACAACCGACTTATTGCAAAATCAATTTGGTAACAACTTTATTTCCAGAAGTTCACTGGCGCCATCTTTCGAGCGATTAACGCCTCTGGATTTTCTATGGGGCTTTGTAAAGTCATTGGTTATATCGTCAAACCAGAAACTCTTGAAGCATTGGAAGCCAATATTCAAGCAACTATTGACGCCATACGACCAGATTTGTCAGCAAAAGTAGTCAAAAGTTCGACTAATCGAATGGACCAAGTAACTCGTTGCAGCGGCGGACATATGCTGAAAATCATATTTAAGAAATAAATGTCATAAAATTATCTACCAGATTATAAAAAAAAAAATGCATTCCAACAATACATATTTCTGTCTTGTATTATCATTTTAAGTTCTCATGCCGCTAAAAAAATCACCCTATAAAGATATAAATTTTCGTTAACTGCTCTCGGTGGAAAAGCAGCTCAAGCGTCTATGAGCCAATTGTTATGAGAATTCTGCGAATGCATTTGACGTTTGCTGATATAAAAATCTAATTGCTTGCTTAAAAATCCGAGTTTCAGACAACGTTAAACTAGGTTTAAACTTAATCCACATCTCAAAAACCCGGCCTAATACAAACGTATTAATAGAGAGTGACAATTAGTATGTATGTATGTATGTATGTATGTACTTTAAAAAAATGTACTTAAAAATTTAATAATTATCGTCATTGTGTATTTTACAAATCTGCACGAATATACTCAAGGTACATACATATGTATTAACATACATATATTTATATGTATGTATGTACAAGGTAACCTTTGTTCTGCTACAACAGCAACATGCATGTTTGTAGTTTGTTGTTGTATAAATTGTTGTTAAAAACAGCTGGTTGCTACAAAATAAAAATATGTTTAAACTTGATAAAAGTTTTCAGTTTAAACACATTTTTCTTAAACTTTAAACATACAAATAAAATTCATAGTAGAGCTTTGTTTTTTGTTGTGAAAAAGCTTTGTGATTAAACGACACATTTAGGGAATGTACATGATTAGATTATAATACACAGACAAAATGGTATATGTGTAATAGTTATAAAAGAAGAAATAAAATTGTTCACTTGACTGCAAATACATACAAGTGAACATAATGAAAGTAATGAAAATCAATTGAAACTATTTTGATAAAGGTGAGTACACAAAAATCATTTGTTTTAATATGTTAACATATGTACATACAAATGTTTGTACTAGAGTTCAATATTCAAATGTTTTTGATTACCGCTTTTCCGGACTCGTGTCTGAAATTGTATAACTTAACCAATGGCTTATTTAACTCATTTACAAGAATCAGCTTTATAAAGGGCTTATGATAAATTATGTGCTAGATAAATACATATATAAAACTAATTTGGTAAAATTTAGTAACAATCGGTGAATTCCGCCACCATTTTGTAAATTTTGCATAACTCTTTTTCCTACTGAACTGATTCTAATAGATTTAAATCCCAAACTGTTTAGCAGAACTAGAAATAATTTCGTATCCAAATTTTCGCTTTTTGAGTTGGTTAGACAGCGACAGTTTACATTTAATAAATCAGAAGCAACAGTTTTTTTTTTGCCAATGACAGATGAAGAAGGGAAAGAAATTGCAGTTTTTCTACTTTGACTGCAGTTTTTTAAACGCTGGTATCAAGGTATATTTATAGCATGTAGCCCGGAAAGCCAGCTGGTTATTTTTTATTTGCTTGTTTTGTGATACAAACTGTCAAATGTTGTATAGTAAACAAGTAAACAAGTTTTTTGTCTTTATCTTTTGTCTTTTTTGTCTCTTTTCAACCCCTTTGCTGTTTAACAGTTCGTATCACAAAACCACAATAAAAAGCTCTGTTGTTTGTTTTATTCAGTGATGTCAATTATGATTGTGTTGGTGAGATTACTCTTATCTCTTACATGCCCAGCGGGCGAAATATGCGGTTGCGAGGCCTATTGCGAGGCCTTTTTAAAGACCTTTTCTAAGGGTCATCTATGTTCGATTAAATTGTTGGGAATCAGGTAAGGTATTAAAACTTACAAAACATTTTCATGAAAGGGCGATGCAAACACCAGGGCCAGCATTATGCGAGGAAATATAGTTCATGCTTTCCATTCATTTTTCATCAGAGCATTTAAAGTTAACTTACATTTATTGCTATGAAGACTTAAAAGCAATAAATAATAATACAATTATCGAAAAATGTTGAGTTATGGACAGACACAATCAGTTATTATTTAAAAATATTTAATTTGGAACCTCAGAAACTTTGCTTTTTTTTTGGAAAAATTGCGCAGTTCACAATATTTGAAGTCTTTTTACAACCTAATACAATTCTTTCCAATATTTTTCGTTTTTTGCTCAACATACCTTTGCGAATTCTAACAATGAAAATTCATTTGCTCATACTAATGCAAATATTAAGTTTAAAAATATTCTGTAAGTATTTACCACCATTATAAAAAGAGAAGATTTTACAAGCCTATAATAAATACTTTTATTTACCAATAATATCTTCTAAATTTATATTGCAGTTTCGTAACAACAAAGCATTTTTTAGGTTTGCGGATGTTAATTTATTGCGTTGTTTTGAGCAAATGTATTTCAAATCGGAAAATATTTGTTCGCAAAGATATGTTGAGGAGAAAAGCGACAAACATTTGAAGGAATTTTTTTTTAATATAGGATATAGCGCCCGGTCTAAATTTTTCCAGAACTCAATAATATTTTCCCTGTCTGGAGGATTAATTTCGCTCCTAAGTATGATTAGTTCCGACTGGATGCTGAATTCATAACTCGCAATGTCGCACTTAAAGGGATTTTGGAAAATGTTAAGTAGTGGTTTTATATCCTCAAAATCTTGAAAACGATCTTGAAAGTTGTAAAAAAGGTTTTCAAAAATTGCCAAATACTCAGATTTTTCAAATATTTCTCCTTGTCATAAATAAGCAAAGTTTTAGGAAAGTTGGAAAAATCTTCATTATTTATTTCATTTGTTAATAAAAATAATTTGGTTTTAAAATTAAAAACAATCGTATATATGTCACTTAAATTGTTTCCCTTTCCTTGTAGTTCCAAATTTAGCTCATTTAAAATACTGCTTGTATCCGCCAGAAACGCAAGGTCTAAAATGAACTCATAATCATTCAACTGTATTAATTCACATTCGTCTAAATTTTCAGTTTCCCAAAAACGCAACACCTCTTTTCTAAGATCGAATAATCTGTTTAGACAATCACCCCGACTAAGCCAACGAACTTCCGTAAACATTTTTAAGTCGTGGTGATTGGCGTTTACGTTTTTAAGAAAACTTACAAATTTTCTGTGCGTTAATGAATGATGACCCCCCCGTATTCTATTGATTATCCGCTCTGCAGTCTTAATAGCGGCATGATCACTTATAAATTTTGAGGCAAGCATGGACTGATGAATTATGCAATGGAAAGGATGTACATCAATTCCATTTTGCTTAAGCTGTCCTACGAAACCTTCATACTTCCCGGCCATAACGTTTGCACCATCCGTGCAAACTCCTGCTAATTTTGAAGCTTGTGTAACAGATATCAGGTTTTTAAAGACTACGTCGTATAATACCTTACCTGTTACATTACCGTAAAACGTTTCAAGTGAGTACATAGTTTCAAAAACATTGTACTCACTATCTATGCATCGAACACAAATGACCAATTGGCAAAGATGATTAATGTCGGTGCACGCAAAGAAAAAACATGGTTGTGGTAAACATATTCTAAGAGCAACATATTATGATAAGAATTATGATTGTAGTCACCATATTAAGATTATTATTGAATCATATTATGACTAAATATACTCGTACTATTACATCATAATATTTTTCCCTTAATCATATTATTATTCTGTTAATCATACTAAGTTAAGAAGTAATCAAATTATTGTCATGTTAATCATAATAAGCTAAGAAATGAATCATATTATTGTCATGTTAATCATAATAAGCTAAGAAGTAATCATATTATCATCATGTTAATCATAATAAATTTAGAAGCAATCATATTATGATACATAGCTGTCATGGCTGTCATAGCTGTCATAAAAATACAAAATAAATTAAAATATTTTTGCATCGATTTTTTATTTTGTGGCTTTTTACAATTTTTCTTTATGTTAATCAAATAGCGGATTTCAATATAAGGCTTGCAAAAGAGCCAATGCAAAATCTGTGGTTTTCATGGGCAACCGCGTGTGTCCATTTTTTTCGATTTTAAGATGTTGAGGCCATATTGCCTAATTTTGAATGCCCTTTACATTTTTTTGAAAAAAAGGTGGATAAATTCCGATTTTTTAACGTAATGACATAGTATAAAAAGTCCAATACCAAGCCCATTTGATCTTGAATGGGTTTTCGGCTTTCCTAAAGCATTTGTTTTAAGACAAACGCCGTTGCCCATGAAAACCACAGAAATATCGTAGCACTTTTATAAAATAAAATAAAATCTCTGTGTGTTTTGTGGTTGGATTTTACAAAAAAACTATGATATTTTGGATTTGCACTATTACATCACTAATACTTGATTGAACTCCGCTAATATTTTAATTTTTTAATTTCTTTAACTTATTTTTTTATGGAATTTTATTTTTTAATTGTTTAACCGCTCACAAATTAAAAAAAACGACACAACTGCTTCAAAATTATTTTACAAATGGCGCTGACATAATATGATTAGAGTAAAAATAGTTTGATTGCATCTTTAACATAATATGATAAATGTATAGAAAGTTATCATGTTATGGCTATTAAATATCATGATATGGTTGTGAGAAATATAATATGTTTAGAAAGTTATCATAATTAAGTTGTTAGAAAAATAATTATTTTTCGGTCAACAATACTCAAATTCATAATTGCGATAAACATTGATATGTTTACAGTAACTTTAATATTGTTGATATTTAATAAAAAATATCAATTATTTGTTTACGACAACAATATATTGTTACATTAAACATAGTGTTGTTGCCGTAACAATGCCCAACCATATTTTTTCTCTGCGTGTGCTTTCGTCGAGGCAAAAAGAAAAATATTCACAATTTTTTAACTTTTCCCTAATCACAGATTGTATATGTGCAGCTAAAATTGATGTGCGCTTGACGACACTATTTCGGCTCATGGGAAGCGTTTTTATTACGCTGCAATAGATTTTCAGTTTTTCCAAAACTGCATTGAAAAGCTTTTTTATAAATGCCCCATCGGAAAATGGTCTTCCCTGTTTTACTATTTCCAAAGTTAGTAAATTTGATATTTCTATTTTTAACTCTTCTATCCTATCTTCATGCTCTTCTTCTTGTGATACCCAACTTTTCAAGCTATCCAAATAAACCTTTTTTTAATCTTATATTGGTTTTCCCTTTCTTTTACTTCATATTGTTTAATATCGTTATGGAAATGATCATAATGCCTTTTCAAAGTATACAATCTCTTAAGTTCAAATGTTTTAAAACATAAGAGACATTGAAAATAATTAAATGCATTTTTTATCATAAAATATTTTTTATATGGCATCATTTATCTTTTTTTTAATAAACTCATCCGCTTGCACGTCCGTTATCGCTGTCTACAAGACTATTAAATGAAATTCTAATTTGAAGTTTACAGGAATACACAATTGTACATAGAAATGGATTTCCCTGGTCTATTTATTCAAAAATAAAATGAATTACATGAGAATTATAACGTGAAAAAGTTATTTTAGTAAAAAGTTAGGGTATTCATAGTGGTAAGTAAAATAGAAAGGGTATTCACGGTGTTGGGTTACTCATACTTCAAACATCTGTGCATACATTTTAATTCTAGCTAATGGTATATCATAACTTTTTACAAAATACCAAATGCGCACCTGAGTTTGCCTGCAAAAATGTATAAAGTCATTATAACAGGTCAAAGTTACGTTAAAGAAATACCATAAAGTAGTAAGGTTTACTCTTTATACTCGGTCATATAATTGTAGCATAAAAAAGTAAGCAATAAAAATAGTGCGAAACAATAAAGTTTCATTAATACATCAATAAAACACATCTTCTTACCCAAAAATTTTACCTGCTGTCACATTTGCTTTTATGTGTATAGGTTTACACATAAATTGTAGCAAAACAAGACTTTTTTAACTTGTTTTTTAAATATTTTTACCTACTTAAGAAAAGAGTTTTCAAAAAAAAAAAAAGCCCACCGACGCGATTGGTACAGAAACAAAAATATTTTTACAATCACAAAATACCAACAAATTCTTGTGGCTTTTTCTTTTCTTAATAATTTCTGCATTTAGGTACGTCTTTTTAACGAAAGAAAAAGGGACCCTGTTACAGGCATCAACGAATTTTTTTCACGAACAAAACACATATCGTTAGCTTAAATGCAAAACAATTATTTTGAAAATTTGAAATTTTTGTTGATTAGGATTCACTTTACATATATATTTTTATAAAATTTTAAAATTCTATCTTAAAAAATAACCACAATTGCACAATTGTGCAAAGAAATGGAAATCCCTGTTTTAAAATCATTGTACAATGTCAAAAACAGAAATAAAACAAAACAAAAACATAGATAATAAATAAAATAAAAAAGATAATAAAACAAAAAAAAAGATGTACCTACATACAGTTATTGTATATTTATTTATATACATAAATATATTTAGAGGCCTCAAAACAGGCCTTGCAATATTTGCGATATTTCCCGCTGAATGAGAGTGTTTCTCAGTAAACAATTATATTTTACGCTCGCAAAATAAAAGAGCGTAAGCGTACATGTGAATTAATTTGCACAATTGTGCAAGGCGCTGACATCCCTGGTTTTATTGTACAATTGTTGTAATCCGCGGCTACCTGCTATAAATCAGTGTTGCCACTTTGTGGGTAATTAATAATTTCTCTTAGATGTAATACAGGTGTAATTTAAAATTCTTACTTCAGATACCCAAATAAAATCAAGATTTGATATTAGTGATGACATTTATTTCTTTTTTAAATATTGTTGATAAAACATTCACAGTCTTCTGAACCAAAGCCTCGGTTTCTTTTTAAGAAAAATCTTCAATCATTTAATATATATTTTCAAAAGTTCGATAATGAATGTCGCAAGATGGACTCTTAGATTTGGATAAAGATGGCTATCATAGTGATTAAGAACCTGAGGTTTATTGAAAAGAGTTATTCAAACTAACTAAAACTAGCCTGGGGGAAGAAATGTTTCCAATATTCCAACATATTCAGCCCAATTATGAGTTTTTTCCCTTTTCCTATTTAAATTCAATTGTAAAATGGGAGAAGGTAATAAACTCCCGCGGAATTTTGATTCATAATTGGGCTGATAATTAATTTTATTTTGATCTAGCAACTTTCAAATGATTTAGCTTGAATAATATTTAACGCCCTTAACAGTTGTAAAACTGAATTACGAAAGTGACAGACAGACGTATAAATTCCTGCAGGCATTTGGGTTACTAAATAAGGTATAAAGGGTATTTTTAAGACCATGAAACTTAAAATGGTAGACAATACAAAAAAATTTATTTTAATCACAGATTAATACACGGCATTATCAATTGAAACGTATTTCAAACAAATAGGCACCGCGCCTGTTCTTGACGAAATGCATTGCAGACGTCCAATTTTTATCCTCTCTTTTGAGAATTTCTGGATGCATGTCACCAATTAAATAAACAATGTTGACAATTGACAAGACGTCAATTGTTGCTGTTTTATCAGCATTTTGAACCTTCTCTAGATATATGCAACCAAATGTGGAACTTAAACTCACTATTTTAGGAGTTTTATTTTATGTTTTATTAATAGTTTTTTAAATCTTTAATTTTATTTTTGTTAATTTATTTTAACAGTTTGACTAATATTAGTCTTCTTTCAATGAGTTTGTTGTGCTCTGCTTCTTTGTAAATGTCTTTTTATTAAATAAAACTTCAATTTTATATCAGTGCCCATGTTCTGTAACTCTCGCGTCGAGAAAGTTTTCGATTGAAATGTGTGAAATGAAACAAAAATGCCATAAATTAAAACAAACAGCTGTTTTTCTCACTTAACTGTGTCTGTAACTTTTTTTTGGCGAGTACTAGCCGTCACGTAAGGAAATTACTCGCCAATTTACAGAAAAAGTGTGCCTGTAACATTTTGGTGAGAAAAGTTCCCGCTTTGAACTGTCAAATAAACTCACGAATAAAAATGGGGCGAGAAAAAATTTTAACACTAAAAAACAACTAAAAATGCAAAATGCAAAGAATAATAATAATAAGATTTTGTTCTTGGCACATTTTTCATCGCTTTATTATATTTCTTTTAACATTTTTATAAAATATACGAATGTGTTCAAAGCTCGTTTGCAAATAACAAACACTAAAGTCGCTCTTTACACAATTTGGTATAGCCGACGGTTGTATTTTCGCCGCCTTCGTTGAAAAATTTTGAATTTTAGTAAATTTTGGTCGCCGTCAACGATATGTGTTACTGGCGTTCTGAACGTCTGCAATGTCACATCGGCTTCGAGTGCAATATTATGACATTTATAACGTAACGACGTAATCTGTTTTGATAGTTTTCGACATGGGTTACAGACACACATTTTTCTTACTTTTCGAGAAACGATGGAATATTTTGTTTCACATCTTTTCGATGCAAGAAGTTCTTACTAAAGTTACAGAACATGGGTACAGGTGTAATTTCTTTTAAATTGGGTAATCTCAAGTGTAATTTTGAATTTTGCTGGTGGACCTTGGCTGGTATCGAGCCTTTAGAAGAGAGAGGAGAAAAGATAATGGAAAGGGGTACAAACTTGACCGTACTCGTCAATTTTCTTTTTTTCCTTTTGTTTTCGTATTTGTAATATGGGCAAATCCCAGAAGAAGTCCACCAACCAAAAATTTTTCAAATTAATTTTTTTAATGGAATATAAGACTAGATGTATAAAATATGTATTTCAATGATCATTAATGCAATAATGTTTACCAAATCCTACCCCACCCCTGATTTCTTAATGTTATGCGTAAATTTAGCATTATTTTAGGTGATTTTTGTGCTTAAAATAGCACTTATAGCAGACTCATCAACATATAAATTTCTTTAAAAAAAGTTGATATTCATTAGTTAAGAAATTAGTTTAAGAAATGCAATTCATAAAAATATAATTTGTTTTGTTAAAATATAATAATAATATACTACTGGAAAAACTGTAGCGTGCGTTGTGAGGCGTGCATCACAAAGGGTTCACGGCTTTTTTAAAAAAATCACAACATTTTTTGGCTGCGAATAAGTGATTTTAGAATTCTCTTATATTATCTTTCTTTTAGGAATTTGATTTTGTATACCTCATGATGCAAAATTCGCTAAAAATTAGGAAAACGCACTTCAACCTTTGAAGTTACTTCCACTTTTTGTGGCGTGCGTCACAAAACTTTGTGATCAATTATTTCGCAACAAATACTTGCTAAGAAATTATGATATATGCCATTCGTAAGTACATATTAATATCACTAAATACTATTTATACATAAGTTAAAGCTATCTCTTTTGAAAGACCAAAAAATGTTCAATATCGATCAGAAAACGCGTGCGAATGTAGCGTTCGTTACGCAGGATTTACCCATATGCAAGATGAGCTGAAGTTGAAGGTAAAGAACAAGAAAATTACGACACAAACTAATTACACATGAACATACACGCAGGTTCAAAAAAGAATTTAAGGAAACCTGTTCAGCTAAGCCTGACGTGGCTGAACCAGCACTTATAAAAAACGGTAAATTAGGTTTTATTTTGGGCGAAAACCCCGGGAAAATTAATTTTTTTTCTTGGTTTTCCGGGAATAAATAAATGCGGTTATTTTCATTTCATTGTTAGTGCTTATAGCTCGAAATGTCAACCATTCTTACATGCAAGGCCTATCCAATAGGTCTGCTTACTACTACAACAATACAACAATACAAAAAACAACAGGCATTTTGTTTGTGTAAAATTCCTCGCCGTTGTCAAAATCTTACTACTACATAGGCAAAACAAAAGTAAAAATGTGTTTTGTGTGCATGTATGTGTGGCAAAAAACCAAAAAAGTAAACAAAAATATACACGTATAAGGAAAATGTAAACAACTCTTGATATCGTTGAGGAAAAAACCAAATAAACATCTGGCTTCTTAAGCAGACCTATTGGATAGACCTTGCTTACATGCAGTCTACAACTGACATGAAATGCTTAACTTTAACACTAATATGATGTTAGTGTTAAGTATAGACTCATAATAGCTCTGTTTCTTTACTTTTTGGGTAAAGTTCGTGAAAATGAGAGCAAGCATAAATTTCTCTTATAAAGAGACAAAATTACACAAAAGTACGGGAACAGAAAAAACCAAATTTTAAGCACGAAATAAAGAGTCTTTGTTTTGATAGCTTTTACCAAACAATAAAAGATTATGCCACTTTTGAAAAATTATATATTGTCTGCAGAAATAAACTCATTTTACCAAAAATTAAACCAAACAAACACTTTTACAATAACTAATATTATGTTTTTCTAATATTTCAACATAAAACTTTAGATTTAAGTACATTTGTTGACTCCACAACACTTTTTCCAAAATTTGGTTCAAAATTTTTTTGCTTTGCATTTCATTGTTTTGTTTATATTTTACAGCTGTTTGACAATTTACACAATTTGCATGAAGAAAAATTCTGGGCTGTTTCGTGCAAGAAGAAGAAGAAGAAGAATTTTATTCTCTCCAATCCGCTTCCATTTACACAAATTAAAAGTACGGGAACGCTTTTCGTGCAAATTGGGATCCCGAGGGATCCCAAAGTAGAGTAAAGAAACAGAGCTAATGTTAGAAGTTTTCTCATTTTTAATTTTGTTAATGCAAATGTTTTAACAACGCTTTTATGACATCAAGTTATAAAAGAAAATCATGGCAGTTGTAGACGGGCAGTTAGCAAAACACTTACAAATCAAAACAAATAAGCTCGAACTGTCAAAATCAGATGCCGTTTCGACACCACCTGTAGTTGATTCGCCTTGCCATGGCCCAATTAGTAGTTTGGGCGCAACTACAACAATCCAACAAAAGAAAAAACCACACGTATTTTGTTTGTGTAAAAAATGATAAATATGTCAAGAACAAAAGCATTTGTTTGTGTTAAAAATGGTAGAAATACCAAAAACAATTACTACAAAAATAATAATAACTGCACGTAAAAACACAACTCTGCAAAAAATCAGCAGGCGTTTCGAGCAGACCTATTAATTGGACCATGGTACACACATATCTACATACAATTTATATTAATTTTAGACTTCTGCCCCATAAAAGTGCTTTAGGTTTACCAAACATGTTTAATAGACGAAGCTGCCATTGTTGTTTTATCTCAAAACCCTTTCAACTACACAGGTATGGTTTGTAAACGAAAAATATAAACAATCATTTGACAGCCTTAAAAGTTTATCAGGTGAACAAAAAATATCAGATGTTTGAGACGCAGAAAACGACTAGAGTAGAAAGAAAGAAAACAATTTTTCTCAAAATTCGGTACGTGTAAATTATAACAACGAAGTAAACACTTTTCCTAAGATATAATTTTTTTATAGAGTAAGGTTTGTTGACCTAATTCTATTGTGTGAGTTTACTTTACCTTGTATTAATATACCAAGGTGAATTCACTAAAAGCTAGGGTCAAGTGAACATATGGTGTCTTTTCGGTGGTCAAAGTTGTCAAATTTGTATACAAACCAGTTTTTGATGTAAACAAAACTTTTTTACTAGCAATATTTGTGCAGTTTACCTCACCTTCTAGTGAATTCAGCTTAAAATAAACCTTGAATATACTCGTTTTCAAATCACAATATGGCCCAACACGCAAACAAAGAGAACTACATAAACAATTGATTGATTGCACGCAAGGTTTGTTCAAAAGAGAATAAAATAACAAGAGTTTAAAATATTTTTGTTATAAATATTGTGTTATACCTAATTCGATGTTTGTAGATCAAAACTTAAGTAAAAATTAAACGGCAGCGAGCCAAACAATAATAAATTTATACGATTTAGAAAAAAAATAATGGCCCTTTTTATACCCTCCACCACAATTAGTTGTGAAGATGGTATACTAAGTTTGTCATTCCGTGTGAAACTTGTTTATTAATCATCTCATAAAGTATATATGTATATTCTGGGTCCTTGAGTAATTCTAAGTCGATTTAGCCATGTCCGTCTGTTGAAAACACGCTCGCTCGAAAAACTCAAAAGAAATCCAACAAAAACGGTTCAGTAGGATCAGAGCTATGAATCAAAATGTGGAACCACCACCTAAAAAAAATTGATAATTAAGTTAGAAAAACTAGCATAAATAGTAGAACAATGCATGGAATGATATAAGATTTTGCAAAAATTCGTTTATTCGACTGGAAATCACGCTGTAAAATTTCGCGTAGATCCGTTCATAATTTACCCTGGGCCCCATATAAGCCCTACTCCCGAAAAACAGTTTAGTACGCCTAAAACTGTAAAAAAAATAAAGCTTTCATAACAAAATTTGGTACATCACAGTTTTATAGGACTAGAAACAAGACTGTAAAATTTCGTGAAGATCTGTCCATAATTTACCTTAGGCCCCATATAAACCCTACTCCTGGAAAACAATTTAGTATGCCTAAAACCGTACAAAATAATGCTATCAGAATAAAATTTAATACTTCACAGTTTTATATGACTAGAAATCACACTAATAAATTCCGTGATGATCGGTCCATAATTTACTATATTCCTCATATAAAGCCCACTATGGTAAAATAATTAAATACGCCTTAAACCGTAGCAGATATAGATGTTGCGGTGAACTTTCTTCCAACATAGCTTCATATGGCCAAAAAAAATGTTATGCAATTTTGTGAAAAACGGTCCATAATAAGCCTTAGATCCTATTTTAGCAGCCATCTGGAATTCACTGCAAACGCCAAAACTAATTGCTCTGCTGCATTGAAATTTAGGTTTTTTAATACCAGAAATCACTCTGCAGAATTTTGGGATGATTGGTTCATAGCTTACCATCGCTACAATATAAATTGCCCTCCTGAAAATCATTTAGGTTCGGCTTAAACTGTTACGAATCATGATATTTTACTCAAGCTAGTTAAAATTGCTAAAAAAAAGCATTAAACTTTCTGATTGTCGGTCAATAATTAAATATATGTATGTCTAAACCGCAACCAATTTTAATGCAGATGACTGTTTTTAAAAAGATAAATTAATAATATATAAATAGACATTATATAGATATTACTCCTAAATCATTCGAACTGTCGGCGGAGGGTATCAAAGATTCGGCACAGCCGAATATAGCACTCTAACTTAAAGGCAATTGTTTAAAATTTACAAGAGTATCCCTTTCTGTCTTTCAGAAAGATTGTCTTTACGGAAGTTTCGCTTTACGTTTAAAAATATACTTTTGGGGATCACGTGGTTGAAAAGTTTCAAATTCATATTTGCATTTTTTAGATAAGTTACGAATGTGATATAATCCTTATTTCTATGTTTATTGGTTTAAAAAATATATGATGTGGCATCAAAGTTCTAAAATACAGCTTTAACCCGTTTACTTCCCAAAAGGACCAAATTTCAAAAAAGTTCCAGACACCTGTCCGCTTATTTTTTTTTTTTAATGAACAACAAAAACCGAGTGGTCTGCCTCCGGACCAAATGTCAACTTCTTAGTTTCAGTAGTTTAGAAATTAGGATGATCAATCAGTCAGTAACTTTTCAATTTTATTTTATACTAGCTGACCCGACAGATGGATGGAGCTGTTTTCTGATTTTAGGTAAATCGAAAAAAGTGGGCTTTAAAGTGGGCGGGGCAAAATTTACTTTCCGTAAAAACCTAAGTTGGACCATGGCGATGATTTTAAAGAAACAATCGTCCAAATCAGTCAAGCCGTTCTCAATTTATGCGCTTAATAGAAAAAGTTGGCGTAAAAGTAGACGTGGTTCATTTTTCTTTCGATGAAAACGTAGAATGGATTAATAAGAACATTTAAAGGAAAAATTAGTCAAATCGATGGAGCCGTTTTTTGATTTAAGGTAAATCGAAAAAAGTGGGCGGGGCGAAATTTTCTTGGGCCATTCTCAATTTATGCGCTTAATAAAAAAACATTAACGGATATTCAAAAAGTACCAGTTGACAAACAAAAAAGTACTAATAAGCTACCTCATATAGATTCTTATCCATTCAGGACATTGCAAGTTTAATTTAATCTATATCCAATATTAACGAGAATAAAAAAAGTTTTAGAACTCAAAAGCTGTTTTGTTTTTTTTTCTTCCTTTTTCTTCGACCACCAAAAAACAGCTCGCTAGGGCACAGCGAAGGAAGTAAAAGAAGATGCACCAGAAAAACATATTGGGTCAATCTCGGGACACTCCGACAGAAGCATTGGATACTTCTTCAGCCTCTGAGGCGAAGAGAATCACATCTCCTGCGGCATTGAATACTGAGAACGGACCCCAAGAAGAAAAAGAGCTCCCCGCCATCAATCGCTTTAAAGGGCAAACAGCCAGTTTCGGGTTGGCCGGGTGCTCAGTGACTGGATCACCCACATGCTTGGGAATAGATGGATAAGCTGCGAGATGTACGATGTGACTATTAGGATGAGGGTATCATGCGGCACACCGCAGGGTTGTTTTTTTATCACCACTGCTACGGGTGACCACGATAATTAGCCATTTAAGGATCTTAACCGAGGAAGGATTTGGAACCGTCTGCTATGCAACCGACTTGATAATACTTCGCAGGGGCAAGAGTCCAAACTACTTGTGCAGAAGGGCTGAGAAGGCCCTAGATACGGCCTCCGGCTAGGCTATGTCTGTTCCATGCCATGATCCCTGATGGGAAACTTAAGTGGAAACACCACATAGAGAAAAGAACAACAGGGCGAACCGATGTTGGACGCTATGTAGAAGAGCCATAGGCCCGAAATGGGGTCTTAGTCCAACTATGACAAAGTGGCTCTACAGAAGAGTGATTGAACCGATTCTAACTTACACATCTGTAATCTGGTGGACTGCGTTGGACAGTGCGTGCAACATAAGACCAATCCAGGAGGTCCAGCGTACATGTTGCTTGGGTATAAGTGCGGCAATATGCACTACATCAACTCTCTCTGGAGACAATGCTGGATATACCCCCGATCGAAACGAAGGCGAGGTACGGTCGGCACTCGCAGCCGAACGGCTCTTATCTCTCGGCGAATTATGTTATTAGTGTACATTTTATACACTGACCGGATACATAATTCCATCGGACATGCCTGACCAAATAAAACGGGCATAATGGTGTATGTTGAAAACCCTAGCACCGAGATATTCTACCGCCTTCCTGACCACAACACTAGCTTCCAGACGGAAGCCCGTGCTATCACGGAATGTGTGGGATGGATTGAATTGAATATGGGGCGAATAGACGCTAACATATTTACCGATAGCCAAAGGACAATAAGGGCAATATCAGTTAATAGGGTTAGGTCCAGGACCTTATTAGACTGTAGAAGAGCCATTACCGACTTCTCCTCCGGCGGCAGGATCCGTATTATATAGGTGCTAGGCACTCGGGGATAATAGGTAACGAAAGAGCCAATACACTCGCTATAGGGGAAGGGAACTTGAGGCAGTTAATCCGGCGAATGCGAAACCGTTTGAGGCAACGAAAGCGGAATTGAAGGCGTGGGCGACGAAGACCCATACGGCCTGCCAGAACAGTGGGACTGTGGGTATGACCACTAAGATTTTGTGGGGTAACCCAGACGAGAGGAGAACAAGTAGCCTACTCAATAGAAGTAAATCTGAGGTTAGTATGATGGTGCGTATCCTGACTGGTCATGCAGGATTACGGGCACAATTACAGCAAATTGGACGTGTGAAATCTGATAAGTGCAGAGAGTGTGGCGAGGCGAGCGAGTCGCTGGAACACTTTATCTGCCACTGTCGGGCCTTTGTCGAATTAAGATTCAAACGCCTCGGGAGCGTTGTCATTATGGACTTAGGACACCTAGGGAACGTAGACTGGAAGACCTTATGGAATTACGTCCGGAAGACTGAGTTTCTTAACGCCGGACCCACCTAGATATCCATGTTCTTAAGGAGCGCACAACAGGCCTAGTTGAGGCCTCGGTGTATATCACTTGATATGAGGTTGAATCCTTGATGCTCCATCCTCCTTTCGACCTACCCTTACCTAAATGCTTTTGAGAGGCTATTTGTTGATTTCTGACATTAACTTGAGCAAGCTTATGTATATTGTTTTTGTTAATAAAAAATTGTTTACGTTATAATTGTATTTTTAATTGTTTTACTTTACCTTAATATGTAATTATATCCTTAAGTACTATAAAATATTCAACAATGTATCGATTTTTTTTAATTAAAACCAAATGGAAAAAACAAGTAAAAGTGTCCAAATCTTATACTCCCTTCGCCATAATAAAGAACTCATATACTCATATACTCCAATTTGACTAATTTCCTATATTAAATACTTCTTATACATATATAGGAAATATCCGAGCAAAATTTAGTCCTCCTATCTTATATGGTGTGCGCGTTAATGTACCAAAACCACTATTGTTTTTTTTTTTTTTTTTAACCAGGTAATTTATAGACAGATTTTGTTATTTTCACTACAAGTTTTCTATTAAGTATATTTTATGTGAAGTTCAAAAATAGAATTTATAAATTTTAACTTAAAAAAGTAAAGATTTATGAGTAAGAATTTGCGATTTATGGGTAAAAATTAGGGGCAGCCGTAGGTGTTTTCCGGAAATCCCAACCTTTTGTGGACTGATTGTGCTGAATTTCAATTGAAAATTATTCCGAACTATACGTGATATTAATATCACTTTTTGTTTACGGTAGGTGTGAGTATAATTTTATTTAATTTAGCTGAATTTTTAATTGTCAAGAAAACTCAAGCTTTTTCTTTTGAATGTCAAGCTTTTTGAAGATTTCGATCTGGCAAGCCTAGTCCTGCCGGCTACTAAACATAATGGTATAAGTAATAACCATACTTTTTGCGTTATAAATATGTGTATACACAATAACGAAAAGCGTGGGTAAATACCTCTGTATCAGGGTTGATAAAGTTGGTACAATTGTACTTTTTTTGGTACAATTCAAAACTAAAAAGTACACTGCAACTCCCGTGACTCATTTGGTACTATTTCCAAATTTTTAAAACCTACATACATGTTTATAATTGATATAAAATGGCAACTCGTATTTATTGCCCAATGAATATAAGCGGAGTTTAGTGTTTGGTGCAGTCGTAGCTTTTTATGAAATCTAAGGGAAACTATTTTGTTGTTGTCGTATTTAACAAAACAGCTATGCTATTTTGCATTTTCTCTTTTGAAAGACCATTTGCACCAAACACTGAACTCCGCTATTCTAAGTTTAGTATCAGCGGCAGGATATAAGCTTGCATTTCCGGATGATATTGACAAGTTTTTAAAAGATATAGGAAACCACTCTTGCCAAAGTTCTTCATAGTTAGTTGGTTAGTTAGTTAACTTCCTCTCAATTCAAGATTATTTTGGAGCGAACTCATAATATTTTCAAATAATCGTCAACAAGATTGTCACGTCAAGAAGCAATCAACAAAATTTTGGAACAGTGGGATCCCACTTAATTATTATTTTACTCCGAATTATTTTGAAGGAGATTTTACAAGCGCTAATTTAAATTTTATTATATCCGAACTTTCTACTCCACCTTATAAATTGCCTTTCATGTTGCTACAGTAGATATTTAAAAGTGTAAACACAATAAATTTGGAAATGCAAGCCGAAGATGCTCGTATGCACATACTTTTAGAAAGCTTAAAAATTTTATTTTCGTTTAAAATTCAAGATTGCATTTTGAGAAATATTCGTCAGTTTTCCACAAAAAAGACGATAAATTCTAAAAAGTGTATGAAAATGCTCTCTGGCGGCAATCAAAAATACAAACTAATGTACTTCTCGACTCTAAAAACCGCATTATACAAGTCTGGCTGGACCAAATACAATTTGTTTGTATTCTTAAATATTTTGGAAAACTAATTTTTTTGAAAAATCCGGGGCTCGAAATTCCGTTTTGACCTATGGTATCTTTGGCAAAGTTTCTTGGAATGACTTATATAACAAAAATCGCGATGTGCTTTTGACGCGAAAAAATTTTACCCACCCTATTATTATGTATAATTATTGATCATGGATTTTTTGCTATTTAGAAATGTACAAATGAATTTTAAGTACCTTTTGTTTTTGTTGTATTAAAAAAAAATTATTAGTACTATTGGACAAAAAAAGTACGATTTTAAAAGTTCGTTGGTACGATATTGGTTTTCTCATTTATCATCCCTGCTCTGTATATTCCCTGCAGATAACGAGACTAGTCCATACATGCATGTAAAGAGTAGTCCATAAAGGAGTAGGAGTACTCCAAAACTACTCCAAATATATGGGTAAAAGGTGGTCCATTTAACATTACGATGTCCTAGGAGGGGACCATATAACCCACCGAAGTAGTCCCTAAACTACTCCATGGAGTACTAAAGTGGGTTAGTTTTAAAAGTACTCCATGTTACTAAAGTATGGAGTACACTTAAGGGGTAGTTTAAGCTTTTTTCTTCTTAATTTTTTACTAATCGCCTTTTGTTGTGAGTACTGTAGTCTATTATTGCTATTATTAAATATATTTACTTGGTATTTTAATTTTTTTTTACCTTTTCTCCATAAATTTCACAAACTTTCACTTTTAAATAAACAACTAATAATGGACACCATCAGAGCTAGCAATGTGTAATACTGTAAACTATAGAAAAGTATACATCATGCAGTTGTTGGCAGCACTGCATGTTAATTTCTTATAACATGGTCCATTCTACAGTACATTGGACCATGTTGTAAGTAGTCCATTTAAGCCATAATGGACCACGTAGTCCAATATTATCCGTAGGGTTATTCTTATGGGTACTTGTTGTCATTCTCTGGTATTTACTTTGTTTATAATTTGTTTTAGTTTTGTTTTCCTTAATCTTGTTTCGATCGTTTTATTGCATTAAAAACTGTATTTTTTAGTTTCTTATTTTATTTAAATGTTTTAGGCCCGTTTTCACAACTCACCGATAGGTAAAGGTAGGACTTTATCAGCCGTATAAAAACTGTTCCATTTTTAAAACTTTACTTTAACCTACCAGGTAGGATGAATCTCTATTTACTTTATCACTCACTTTAGGTTTAAGTAAAGTTTTAATAATGGAACACTTTTTATATGGTTGGTTAAATACTTTTAGCTATTGGTTAGTTGTGAAAACGGGCCTAAGAGTTTTATACGTAGTACAACTGAATATCTATTTTATTGTTTAATATTTAACAACATGTTTGTTGTATTGTTTTTTTTTTTATTAGGGCCTATTTCACCAATTTATGTTTGATATTTAATAGAATTGGTGAAATAGGCAATTAATATAATAAAAGTATCAATTCAAATAGAGATGAATGTTTTTCCCATTGGGTAACATTTTTTGAATAATTAAAGTTATTCGAACAATTTAAAACCCTTATTCGATTGATCGAGCAATTTAAAAATTCAAAAATCGATTAATTTCTTTCTCTAACAAAACCAAAAGTCGAATAATTGGATATTTTAATAAGTTTTCGAAAATAAACACTAAATATCGCTCTTTAGTGTTCGGTTCGGTAGATTTGTGGAAAACAGAAACGCTAATAGTGTTTGTGTAGAAAATCATTAAAAAAATAACGTTTCCTTGTTTGTCAACTTTCGAACACAAAAATAGTACTCTAATCGTGTTTTCACACTTAAGGTTTTAATACAAATTTTGGTTTTAACGATAAAACCAATCATTAAAACCTGGTTTTACCATACAAAATAAATTTTTTAAAACCTCTTTTGATTTGGTTTTAAGTTGATTTTATGAAATACAACCATGTTTTCGTTGTACTAAATTCAGTACTACCAAGTTATAAAGATTAAAAACAGCTGATAATGTTTAATCCCAGCTAGCATTTTATAGCACAATCCAATACTTTAGGAACCAGCTTCACATAACGGCATATGAGCTAATTTTTCGATCATAAATGATACTCTTGTCGTGAGAAAATACTACACTACCGATGAATCACCTCAAAGAATCATTTTTGATGCAATTTTCTGGTTCTTTTTTGAGCAACTTAATGGAAGTTTTTCTAATCATAAGTTAGTATTTATCGTCTCATTTTTTAATCGTATTTATATATGTATTTCAAAAAAATTTTTTAATTGTCATGTTTTGACTTTTTTCCCCCGATAAAAGCAGCGCGATTATGGCTTTTGATTATTTGATCCAACTTTGTTTTGAACAAAACAAAAGATATTGGGTTCTCGTAAAGGAAAAAAACCATTCGCACTGACACTTATTTTCATCTTTTTATTTGTTTGGCAGACAAGAAAATAACTTTTTTTCTCTTTTAATTTGACGAGACGAATGGGCAAAAATACATAATATTTAAAAACGTTTAGAAATCATTACGAATCGACGGATCTAATCGTTACCTAAAACGCAAAAGGCTCTACCTAACATTTTGAAAAGAAGACAGGAGAAGCAAAAACCTTTTTTAAATGATAAATTGCCTTTAACTGTTAATAATTTAGTTGTCTTAAATTTTGTTTTGACAATTGACAATGTTGTTGGCGATTCTACATTTGAGGTATGTTCAGTGGATTCTATGTGGTTTATGAAGTGATTTAGTTGTAATCATGTCAATTTGAAGTGATTAACAAATCACTTCAATGTATGGGTAATCATCTCGATTTTGAAGTGATTAGAGCTTAATCACGTTCGAGCTGCTTAAACGCGTTTAAGAACCCAAGTGTGAACATAGTATAACTCAACAAAAGATGAGAACACGTTTAAAAAAAAAAAACAACAAACTTCATTGTGTTCGGTTCGGTTCATTAATGTTCGTCGCTTTTGGCAGGTAAAAAAAACCAAATTTTAAAAGTAATAAAGCGTTATTTACAAAATTTATGGAAACATTACGAAAAATGTAGGGTGCAGAATGAGCAAATGCATTGCAAAAACTTATAGTCTTTGTACACTAAAATAAAGCTTGGGCATTTTTCTTTTAAATTATTTCCTTTAAAGTGAGGCAAATCGTGGCTTTTGAGAAAGTTATGAAGAAAACTTAAAAAAGGCCGGCAGAGCCGATTTTTGGCAAAAATGCGACTACTTGAGCGACCTCTAAACCTATTCCAAAAAATCTCAAAAATACTTTACCCTATAAATTTTTTAAATTATGCTTGAGCCCCAAATTTTTTTTTTTTTTTTTTTTTTGACACACTAATATTCATGACATGTAAGGACTGGGCGTAAGTATTTATGTGTATCACTTACCAATATCTATTACTTCAATTTTTTCAAACGCATCATTTTTATTCTCCATAATAACTGGGATAGTTTCTTAAATAGAGAAAAAAAAATTAAAAAAAGTAAATGTGTATGCAGATTAAGATTAAAGTACATACCGATGCCATTTAAAGTTGGTATATTCAATATTGTATCACCAGTGTTACTCGATATGTGACCCTCGGGATCCGTCATTTTGTATGACTTTTATTGAAATTTTATTGCAACTAGAAAAAGAGAAAAAAATTAGGTTTGTAGCAACTACTACCTTACCTTACCTTAAAAATACTTTGTTTAAAAAATATAATAAAAATATAAAAATAAAATAAAATGTATAAAATTAATCTTGAGTAAACTTAAAACTGAATAACAGAGTTTTTATAGGTTTTTAAAATTTATATCGCATAGAATAGTTGTAGTTACAAGCACGTTATGCAGTTTTTTTCTTTGCCCGTCAACTCTATTTATTTTGAGACAACCTCGAATATATGCTGATTTTATAAAACTGACTTGGAAATCGTAAACAAAAGTGTTAAAACAAAAAAGCAAATATGCATTTAAAATAAAAAATAATAATACTTTAGTGTCATTTCATGCACTTTTTCTCAAAATGAATTTTTAATATTTAATAAGTAAATTATTAAAATTCAATGTAAACAAACAAATGCACACAATAAATACACACAACACAAACATACATACTTATGTATATGAACAGTGGGTCACAGTGAATTTGGTGCACCTGTGAATAAGAACTTAACAATATAAAGAAAAAAACTGCTAAATCAGTAATGGAAATCACGATGGGTAGTGCAAAGTGTGCAAACGATGCAAATGCGTGCAAAAATACACACATTTACACAACACAACAACAAAATGTACGTATTTGCAATTTGCTCTTTTTTAAGCTGAAGGTCCACACCATGCGTTTATGCGTCTGTCCTTTTTATGCATTTGACAAAAAAGTTGAATCAGTGTAATTGTATATGACAAGTTACACAACAAAATGCAGAGAATGCATAGACGCATCAACGCATGAAAGTAGGTTTACTTTCTACTTTTGTATCCGTCGCATGTGTGGTGAACAAAAGTCAGCTGTTATTGATGGCCATGGATGGCAAATCATATTTTATTTTCAATGTTATCGATAAATATGTTTGTGTGGTGGATTACTTTTTACTATGTTTTTGCATTAAAAAAGGTTTTTAATAAGAGAAAAAGCTTTCGTTATAAAGATTGTATAAACTTTAATGAATAAAATACATTAAAATTAATTTTTAGGACAATTTAACAAGAACAAAATTTGCCATTCTACTTATCGATTACTTTTATCTTCTGAGTGTCATCTTTGTTGTGCTTTTTATATTTTTTTAACAAATGCCATGAATTGGAAACATATTGATACCGTGAAAAATCACGAATATTTTTTTAATAAAAGCTTACTCCCCTATGAATTCTATTAAATAAATTCTATTAAAATATCAATTACACACTCAATTTCTTGCAAAATTGTTTTTAATTGTTAAACATATTAGCACAACAGCTGATAAAAAAAAAATTTGGCGCATAAAACGCATTGCATGTAACTTGAATTTAGAAACGCATAAAATGCACAAAAAGTATAATACGCATCTACGCATGAACGCATGGGGTGGACCTTCAGCTTTACTTCGTTTGCACTAAAAAACCATGAGCAAAGTTAGTAGTGCATATTTGCTCAGTTGCAAACAAATGTAAACAATAACATTTGACATATTAAGTGCCATATTGATTTTAAGAAAACTTATAAATTGAACATTTTCGCAGATTGTAAAATAAAATAGAGAATTAAATTTAAATTAATTAAAAAGAAAACATTTTTTTTTAATTTGCACAAATGCAGATTTTTTACAGTGCTTCCAGAAGTTTTTAGTGTTGCCAGAATACATTTTTAGAAAAATAGCATATTTGCACAAAAATAAAATTGGTATGCCCACGATCAATCATAATATGCACCGCAAATTTACACATAGCAAATTTGCACAATGACCATCGTGATTACCCTAGTTACTTTCGTTAACATAAATATTTAAAAATGGTCCATGATTAAAATAAAATGCCAGAAATAAATTGCAAAAACTGTTAAGAAAGCCCGCAATACAAAATCAAATAATAAATAAACCAAAAACTAGCAACAAAATGCTATTTACAAAGCGCCAAGTAAGATGGGTTGTCAACCAAATCAAGATTGAACCAAGGCTCATTTCATTCGGGAATCATGTTTTATTCACGGATAACAATAAGTAAACCTATGTCGGTTCCGATGGAAGATTAAAAGTCTGGAAAAACCTCAACCAATAAATACATCCGAGACATTTGCGTTTGACAGCAAAACATGGTGGCTGGCATATGCTGGTCTGGGCATTGATGGCAAAATTTACAAAATACAGCATTTAAGTATATTTAAAAATAACCTCGCACAAAGAGCAGAAAATTGTGCAAAACATACTTCTGTAGTGCGATTCACTATGCTTTTTAAACCACAATTGTTTCTTTATAAAAATGTTAACCACAAAATTAACCATTTTGCTATTCACTAACACTTTTAAAGACATCTGCTGGTGTTTAAAGCCAGCTGTTTCAGTCAGCTGTTATTTTTAACAAAACAAATTGTGGTTTATTAACACCAACATGTTTGGTGTGGTTAAATCCGCTTAGAAAAGTGTTTATTTATAGTCGATAAATAATATGGCTTTGAGGTATTTAGGTTACAATTTATCGACTTCTTGTCAAACACCAATTTTTCGTAGAGCTTCTTATTTATTTATCCTAAACTCAAATAAAATTGAAAAATTAAAAAAATTAGTTTTATCTATATATATAAAAAGAAGTGTACACTTTGATGTCACCACTAACTGCGGAAAAGGGTCGACCGAATTTTAATTGTCAGGGCACGTTGGGTATAGTCTGTAGATGGTTTATGTGAAGTTTGCACGAAATCGGCCCAGTCGTTCCGGAGATATAGCATTTAGATTTTCCTATATATTCCCAAACAAATATCAACAAAATTCCCTCCATTTTGAACTCCTCCGAAACTGCGAAACCGATTTTTATGAAATTTTGTATGTGTATTTGTAAGGTATGAGAACAGGTCGTTAAGTATATTTCATATCGCTAGAGGGCGTAAAAAAGGGCAAAAGCGGAAAAAGCTCCCCCTCGAAACATTTCTTAACTAATCAACCGATTTTCTTAAAATTTGGCATACTGTTACATCTGAAAGGTAATAGGGAATTTGGCAAGAGGGATAAAAGCTCCCCCTCCCTATATCTTTTTAACTAATTAATCGATTTTCTTAAAATTTTGCATGCAATTAGTGTTACATCTGGATGAACAATAGCCTATAAGTTTTATTATAAGGGCGTGAAATAGGGCAAGAGTGCCCCGCTAAGCTAGCTGGTAGCGAGCTAGTCTATCAGCGCCGAGGTTGCGGGTTCGATTCCCGTCAGAGACTCTGGTTCTTTTTCTGCAGACAAGCGTAGAGCTTCGCGGGATTAGCTTAGGAAATTAAAAAAAAAAAGCTCCCCCTGCAGACACTGTAACATCTGAAAGGAAATGGCAAATAGGGCGTGAAATAGGGCAAGAGGGGTAAAAGCTCCCCCTCCCTATATCTTCTTAACTTATCAACCGATTTTCTTGAAATTTGGCACATTTGGAAAGAACTATAGCCTATAATTTGTATTATCTTTTTTAATAATAAACCGGGATTCGTAAGATTTGACATGCAGACACTGTAATATCTGGCATATGGTTGGTTAAAGTTAACACTTTTTAAAGTGTTAAAAGTTAGTGAATTGCACTACTGTTGTTGCTAAAGGCTAGTTTACACTATCACACAAGTCTTATGTATTCCATATACTTTGTGAGATAGAAATCTAATGAGTTTTGCTGCGATTGTCAAAAAATCGAATAAAATATAACAGTTTATAGCCACACTATCAACATGAACATGCTTTTGTTAAAATGCAACTCTGATCAAATGCAAAGTATTATTGTTTTGAAAAATTTGAAACAACTAAGCAGTCGCATTGGATTTCAAATGGTTTTTCTTAAGTTTTGACATATATTTATACAAAGTATAATAGTGTAAACTAGCCTTAAGAAATGGCTTTTTGACCTTTGTCCTCGAGTACTCACACTCCACCCCAACCACCAGACTTGATTGTATAATAAAACTGGTTGCAAAAGCTGGAAACTGAAATAAAAAAAATTTGATTTCAAGCCAAAATGAGCATAAAGGGCTCATTTGGAAGAATGGAGTAAAATAAGCACGGAATACACAAAAAATACTTGTTGAATCTATTCTAAAGCGCCTCAAAGCTGTTAATAAACAAAAACGGTATCCCACAAAATATAAAAAATATTAATCTAATTTGGTTTTACTACCTTGTTTAGCACAGATTACTCATTAGTAAGCTGCATTCTTAAGTAAACAATATTTTATGTGGATCATTTTCCTTGTGACATAAATTTTTTATAGGTCGCTTAATATCAATTTTTTTTTATAAAATGTTCGGGCATGTTCTGACAATCGCAAATCGCTTAAAATTTGCAATTCTGTCTTGAAATCGAATAAAAGGTGTTCTGGAATTCGCATTTGCATGAAGTTGGGCGACATCAAATATGCTCAAGGGAACTAGAGTTTTTTGGAATCTATGGCAGATCGCACGCAAAACGAACGAGTTTCGGAATAAAATAAATCTGGCGTTTTCCGATTTAAGATCATGCGATTTATGCATTTTATAACTTTTTTTTAAGTATTTGTTATGTACAGGGCAAGGAAGTACATGCACTTAAAATCGCAAAATATGCGCATAAAACATGCACTAAAAATCGCAAAATATGCAAAAATAAAATTAAAAAATATGCATTAAAAATATATTTATTTAACCATATTTATAAAGATAAAGTTTTGTTTATATAAATAAATAATTTTGTTTTTAAGTTATCAAATGTAAAACTCATTCTATTTGGTCTTAAACAGTTTTAAGCATGAAAAATGTTCGTTCGACATCAACGGATACAATAGGTGCATATTAAAAGTGGTCAACTCCTTTGTAGAATATGTATTCATTTTCTGCAATATTTTCTTTACTGGAAGCTAAATTAAAAATATTACCAATTTCTTTAACTTTTTAAAACTGCATAAAGTTTGGCTTGTATTTTTCGCCGATTTGACCTTCTACTTTTCTTATTTGAATGAGGTGTTCAATGATTTAAACGCCTGGAGTTCGGTTATTGTCTCGACTAGAAACCCATTGTTTAAGTGAATAAATTCGAATTGAGCCTTTATATTAGGTACGTTTAAAATGTTGTTTACTTTTTATAGCGACTGCATTATTTTCGTTAAAATTATTTACCACATCCTTAAATTCTTCAAAATTTTTGGCATAATACTCCATCTTGTTATACATGCTTGAAACGCGAAGGTGACTTCAAAAACTTGCATGTATGGCATGAGCTTAGCATGTGACATGTTACATTGTTGGGTAAGATACCTTTAAAAAATGTCAAGTAGAGCAACATTTTATTTTTATTTAAGTCTTCTAAAAGAGAAATTGAGTCTTTGAAAGTTCGAGCTAATGAAGCATGATTCATTCACCTTTTCCAACTTTACAATATTAAACAAAAATTTGTGTTTACTCTGTGCTTCTTCGGCATTCAAGATCCCAACAATTACGTATACCACGAAACGTCCTTCAGTGTCCATTGTTTCGTCAATAGACAGCCACAAACTATGTGGCTTAATCCTTTCAACAACGTCACATAGTTCTATAGTGTACAACTTGACGAGATAAGTTTTTCTAAGGGTTGTTTCCGTAGGATTGGTTGGTATATTTGTTTAAAGAAATTCTAAAATTTTGGTTGATTAGCTTATATAAAGGTATATCTGCAGACACCAGAGCATCACACAATTCCAAAAAAAATTTACTAGTTTTATCCTCAGAAGTTGATTTTCTTGAAATTGAAGTTTGCGAAACGTTTTCATAAATCATAAATCTGTGTGTTTCTGGCTTTGAAGGTGCTGATTTACTACAAATTTTTAAATGAAACACCTTTTTGTAAACTTTGCAAAAAAGTACTTTTCCATCTATTTTGAAGACTCAAAAACACACGTTTTTAAAATATTATTTTTTGATATTTTTTCTTTTGGCATTTTTTTTCCTTAAAAACAATTTGTTTTATCAATACTTTTTGGATTTTAGGTCATACTTGCAGCGTAAATCCAAAATATTCTGTTTAATTCTTTTTTTTCTTCGCCGAACGTTATTTTTATTTGAGGCTTTTTCAAGTAAAAAAAAACCGTAAACAAAATGAAATGTCAAAAAATTTTTATTGCTACTTCTACAATTATACAAATTGTATAATTTTTAAAATTTGTTAAGCATGGCTACAAAAGGTGCTACTTTTTAAAAGTAAAAGAAACAAGGTGAAATTATAATAAAATGTAGGTAATTCAGTACCAAACACCAACATGTTGTTGCTTTTGCTCCTTGAAAATGTCAGAGTTAGCAGATTTTCCCATACTTTTTTGACTGTTTGACAGCTTCAGGGCTGAAACAACTATAACTAGCTGATCCACTGACTACACCTTATAAAGAATTCGCCTTGAACAGAAAGATATTTTCTAAACAAAAAACTAAGAAGAGAGCAATTTTTTTTTTATAAATATTACAAAATATGAAGAAAAATTTGAATTTATAACAAAATATCCCAAAATATGACGAAAAATATGCATTTATAACAAAATATGCAAAAACATGCAATTAAAGCAAAATATGCAAAAATATGCACTAACAAATTGATGCCATTTTACTGGAAACTTTAGGTGGGTCTCAGAGTAACGACAACAAACATGCATTTGCATGAAGTCCCTTGCCCTGGTTATGTATATAAATTGAACTAGCTTATTTAGACTATATTTTGCATTAGTGTTTAGATTTTTAGACATTTTTACATTTCAAAGATATTATTCACGGGTGAACCATTTTTACAGTGAGTCACTGTTCATACATACATAGTATGTATTACATACATACCCCGTGAACATTCTTTGTCGACAAATGTAAGAATTCTTTCTTATCAAGGTCTATCTAATAGGTCTGCTCAGATCTACAACAATACAATAAGCAACAGGCATTTTGTTTGTGTAAAATTCCTTTTCGTTGTCAAAAGCTTACTACACCATAGGGAAAACAAAAGGAAAAACGTAATATGTATAAAACGTAAACAAAAATATACATGCAAAAGCAAAATGTAAACAACTTCTGACATCTTAAAGGAATAAACAAAATATACATCTGTCTCCTTGCGCAGACCTAATGGATGGACTTTGGTTCTAACAGTCTGCACAAGTCCCAAATTTCGCATCCATATTGTAACCAGAACGTATTGAGAATAGAAAATTATCGAAATTGTAGGTACATACGAAAACATATTGGTAAAACTCTGATCGAATGTTATAGAAAACAGTGACAGTAGTAAACCGCAATTATTTATTTAAAATGGGCAATGGCTAAAGGATTTAGGCCTTACATGACAAAATATGGTTAAATATAGCCACTAAGTAGCTAAATTGGCAGTAGTGAATGGGGATAAAAATATTAATTTCCTTTCGAAATTTTACAGTCTTATATTTAATAATACTTTTAAGCCGTCAAAATATGTGCAAAACTGCTGACATTAAACGTTCGTTAAAAGTTTCAGACTTTGTCCGACAACAGACATGTTTACCTGGTAAATAAATCCATACACAAAACACACACTTCGATTTAACAATTAAAGAAGCACTAAGAATTTTTAATTATACAAGTGCATTATTGATTAGTAAAGTTAATAGTGTGAAAATATGTGTTTGTCCATATGTATATTAGTGATGTTACGAATATTCGTAATCGCCTAATTCAAGCGAATATTTGGTGAATTTGCAAAAATATACATAAAATGAAGTAAAAAAAATTAGTTGTTAATAATTTTTATTTTTTGAATGTGAACATACATATCGTCACCTAAAATACAAAACAACGTACCAGCAATAAATTCGAAATTGGCTTTTTGATTGATTTATGTTCCTTTTATTAAACTACATGTTCACAAAAAATTTTAAGAAATTCAAACGCCAAAGCTACGCAAAAATTGGAAAAATAGGGAAAAGTTGGCCAAACATGATTCATTTCTGCCAATTTTTCAAACGAATTTTGTATTTTAACTGATCAATGCGAAGCACAGTGGCCGAAATACCCAATCAAGCGTCGCTTTAGCGAAAATTTTGAATTAAGAATTTGGCAAGTTTTTTTTTAATTTAAACCTCAAAGGGTTTTTTCTGTTTTTTTTTTGTTTTGTTCCTACACGCAGAGAAAAAATATGGTTGGGCATGGTTACGGCAACAACACTATGTTTAATGTAACAATATATTGTTGTCGTACACAAATAATTGTTGTTTTAATTTAATATCAACAATATTATAGTTACTGTAAACATATCAATGTTTATCGCAATTATGAATTTGAGTATTGTTGACCGAATAATTATTATTTTTCTAACAACTTAATTATGATAACTTTCTAAACATATTATATTTCTCACAACCACATCATGATATTTAATAGACATAACATGATAACTTTCTATACATTTATCATATTATGTTAAAGATGCAATCAAACTATTTTTACTCTAATCATATTATGTTAGCGCCATTTGTAAAATAATTTTACAGCAGTTGTGTCGTTTTTTTTAGTTGTGAGCGGTTAAACAATTTAAAGATAAAATTCCATAAAAAAATAAGTTTAAAGAAATTAAAAAATTAAAATATTAGCGGAGTTCATTCAAGTATTAGTGATGTAATAGTGCAAATGCAAAATATCATAGTCTTTTTGTAAAATCCAACAACAAAACACACAGAGATTTCGTTATATTTTATAAAAGTGCTACGATATTTCTGTGGTTTTCATGGGCAACCGAGTATGTCTTAAAACAAATTGTTCAGGAAATCCGAAAAACCATTCTAGATCAAACTATGGGGGTAGGTATTGCACATTTCAAACGTTCAAAATTAGGCAATATGGCATCAACATCTTAAAATCGAAAAAATGGACACACGCGGTTGCCCATGAAAACCACAGATTTTTTATTTGCTCTTTTGCAAGCCTTATATTGAACTCCGCTATTTGATTAACATTAAGAAAAATTGTAAAAAGTCACAAAATAAAAAATCTATGCAAAAATATTTGAATTTATTTTGTTTTTTTTATGACAGCTATGAAATGTGCTCTATCATAATATGATTGCTTCTAAATTTATTATGATTAACATGATGATAAAATGATTACTTCTTGGCTTATTATGATTAACATGACAATAATATGATTAATTTCTTAGCTTATTATGATTAACATGACAATAATTTGATTACTTCTTAACTTACTATGATTAACAGAATAATAATATGATTAAGGGAAAAATATTATGATGTAATAGTACGAGTATATTTAGTCATAATATGATTCAATAATAATCTTAATATGGTGACTACAATCATAATTCTTATCATAATATGTTGCTCTTAGAATATGTTTACCACAACCATGTTTTTTCTTTGCGTGTAATATTAGCACAGCTTTGAGCATTCAAACTTGGCACATGTTGCAGCAAGTGTAATAACTCTTTTTGAGCTTTTTTCAAGTGCAATTTTGTTGACAGCAAAAAATTAAATATTTAATTTTTTAATAAGATTTGTGATTTCTTTTTAATTAAAAGGTATGTATTAAATAAAAAAAAAATAGTTTTGTGATCTGTGATTGTTTGTTTTAGTGCTGAACAGTGGAAAAAGAAAATGTCATTTGTGAAATTTGTGTGGAATAAAACTAGGGTGGATTCGACCGTATTCGGTTCACTGTTTGTAAGTTTGTTTAAATGGGTTCTTATCAATGTCAAGTTCAAATGAAGGGTATAGATTCAAAGACTGCAACGTCCACATTTATAGTTTTCGGAATAAATAGTAAAAACCTCAAGCTCAGAGTATATTCATATTTATGTATTGTATATCTGCTATTCAGTAAATAAGAATATGATGGAGATATGACGCAAGTTTCAACCAAATCGATACAGCAGTTTGCTGGCAATTATAATAATAAAATTGGACATTGCTGTGTTTGATATAATCAAATGGAAATTGATGCTTTTTCAGCATGGGCAAGTACTTAAAAATCAGTAGTTATAAAATGCTTAAACTTAACAAAGGTTTAGTTTTTTCTTGATTGATTTGGAGGAACTTCATAACAACTTAGCTCCATAATTACGACTAAAGACAAAGTTATAAAATTAACAATAAAACAAACTGCTTCATATAAAAAAAAATTTGTTATATTTTTAATTTCTTTTTAGTTTTGTTTTGCAAAAAGGAAAAAAATAGCCTGCATTTTCGAAAATAGTTGAGAGAAAAAGAGCTTAACAAACTGTCCAATGGACATTGCCGTTTTTGCAACAATTCTTAATTTTTGAACATACTTTTTTATGTGTGTTTCTGGTAATGTAATATTCACTAATTGGAAGCATTCAAGGTATTATTAGTTACGTTTGTGAAAAAGTGGACTTTGCAGTCTTTGCATCTATACCCCTCAAATATAGGCTGCAAGTTTTTGCAAAGTTTTAATATTTTTTCGATTTTAAGTAACAATGGCAGAATCTAAACGCAGCCTTTTTTTAATATAACATAGTGAAGCAGTGCCAACAAAAAAATTTTTAATGGTTCCCGCAAGAATGTATTAAGCGACATTTCTAAAATTGTGTAGGAAACGAAAAAACGTCTCATTAAGTTATTTATTTGTATATTTTATTGAAAGGAACATATGTATTTGGAAAGCGATTTTCAGAATACAAAACTTGACATCATTGCAAAACCAAAATTTTAGTCAGATAAAAAGTTTTTGTCGCTTAGTACATTTTCGTGGTCAAGACATTGGCGCTTGATACAATGGTAAATGGCTCTTAAAACATTGACATGGACACAAAATATAAAGGTTTGAAATAAATTGTGTCGTTTAATTTATTTTTTATTTTTTCTGTTAAACAATACAATAAATCAAAATCTATATAAAAAGAGGGAGTTTACACGGTGTCTATTCAGACATGTCTAACAAATACGTTTGTTTTGTTTGTAGGCGATCGGGGTAGAGAAGAAAGAGGGGTTGCCAAACAGACATGAAATGAGTTTTCATGTTGGTTTATATGAATGTTTTTAATTTCTATGTAAATTAGACTATTATACATGAAAACAGACATGTTTGGAAAAACATCGTGAAAAGACCATAGGTTTTTGAAAGCTTGTTCAAAAGAGAATGTAAAAAGCAGACATGTCTGAAAAGAGTCCGTGTAAACTCCCTCAAAGTAACAAAACATTTATTTCAAAACAAAAACTCAAAAATTACACTTAGGGCCATTATTACAACTTGAAGTTAGCTAAAGTTAAGATTAAATTGACAGATAATAATGTGGTATCTGTCAAAAAGCGTCTGTTAACTGTCGGATAACAGCTAACGCCAAGTTATAATAATGGCCCTTAGAGATCAAAACGGAAATTTTTTAGATTATTAATCATCATTTTGATTGTCAGACAAATCATCTTCTTCGTCTATCTCTTCCAATTCGTCTTCTTTCTCACCAAATGTATTTTGTATAATATCCTCGTATTCTTGTATGTATCGTTCAGTAACTTTCTTTTGAGCAGACTCTCTAAATCCTTTCGTTTCGGGCCTGATACTGGCAGTTTTGAAGAATAGAAAAATTTTTTACACTCAAGGACAATCATAATCTATAGTGTTATAAGCGACAAAAATGGATCAAGTTTTAGTTGAATGAGTGTAATAAGCGACAGTTTCGGTTAAACTAAGCGACATCTAACAAAATTTTTGTGTGGACCTTTTGTTGCTTACTACAATTACATTTTTGAAAATGTCGCTTAGCATAATTTCTTTGGCGGATAATGCAAATTGCAGGGAGCAACTTTATTCCCATGAGAAAACTTGACGGTTGAAACAATTTTATTTTCTCTCTAGTTTCCTTTGCATCCATGATAGGGCAGCGAAACCCAAGCCAAAATGTGGCGCTTAACTTCTAGTTCCACATCAAAAAGTCATTTTCGAAAAAAGTGTTTCTTAATACATTCTTGCGGGAAGGTATCGATATATTTTCCAAAGTTGCTCAACGTAAAGAAAAACCTTTTTCAGAGTGCACAAGACTCAAAAAAAAATGTCATCAATTGCCAATGAAACACCGAACCAAGAGTTAATGGTAGCGGCGAGCATGAGTCTTTACAAAGCTGGAAAAAGAAGCGCGTCGCAGGTTGTTACCCCAGTGACATACACGTAACTGAACGTTTAGCCGAAGTTGGTTTGCAAAGTCCCGTAGACCATACTGTTGCACGTATAATACAAGGCTGTTAAACAGCTTTTGAGGATCTCATGACTGTAGGCACTCTACTTACTGTCAACGTTTCAGTGTTCCTGATACTGAAACAATTGATGAGCTTTTAATTGATGTATGCATTGTTTTTATACAAATTAAAAAAGGATCTGCAATGCTATGGCAAAATAACCCATGCAGACCCATTAAAATAATTTTTGAAAAAGAGTCAGCGGATTTAGTTAGGGCTGAGATAGAAAATGTAAATAGACAAATTGCACAAATTCTGCCGACAAAATTAAGTTTTTTTGAAGTAACGTACGAATTTCATTTGACCATGATCGAGGGAAAAGTGTTTAATACCAAAGTGGAGTCCTCATCACTGGCTTGTTTAATTTGGGCGGCGAACAATCTTAATTTAGCAGTAAAAATATTTGTTTCCGAATACCCTTGGTTTTAAATGCCTCCATCTATACATAAAATATTAATACATGGAGCAGATATTATTGAAAAACTTTCGCTACCAATAGGAATGATGTCAGAAGAGGCACTTGAGGCAAGAAATAAAAATTTTCGCTGTTATAGGCTGAACCACACGCGAAAAGACTCGAGATTGCACACAATGGAAGACTTACTGCACGCTCTATTGGTTTCGTCGGACCCTTTTATTACATCTAAATCAAAAAGCACCTCGAAATACCTCAAGCAGCTTCTGTTAAAAATAAATAACCTACCTGACAGCATTAATTCTGAAAGATCCGACTCTGAATAGCTTTTTTTTTATTTATTATATATTTTTTTGTAAACTGTAAATAAAATATGAAGCAGAAACATTTTTTAAAAAATTTTACGCATGTAATAAAAAAAATCTATTCTAACATTTTAAAAATTCATTGTTAATATGACCTTTGACCCATTGCAAAAAAATCTTGTTGGACACCATTTTAATAGAAACCTCATTAGCTTTAAATTGAGATTTTGCTAATTGTCGTTGCTTAAAAATTGAGAAAGATAGCATAGCTAACAACGTTTTACTACTATTTTTTTTTACTAAGATTTTGTTGATTTTTCAACTTTTCATGAACTGGTATCTCCGGAACCATTTGGTCCAGCAATCCTAAAGCTTTATTTGTCTTTTTAAATTAAAAAAAAAAAAATCATTTACAATTTTTTATGTTTTTGGAGTTATTAACAAAGCGCCGCTAGATTGGGTATTTCGGCCACTTTGCGACGCTACGAACTAAGTCCCCACTAAACTTAGTCCCGAAAACAAAAAAGAACTAAGTCTTTTGAATAAGGGAATTATATGAATTATAGCCGTAAATTTAAAAATGAAAGAAATTCCCAGAAATATGAAAAACTGCCAAAACAAAAATTACCTAAGGCCCAATAAATGGAAACTTATTTCACAATGATATAAGTTTCAAATCCTATAAAATTAACAAAAGCATACATATACACAAACATAAAAAGTGTGGTTTTTAATGGTATCAAAACCTTGTTTTGTGTATGCACATTTTCAAAATAATGTAACTACCCCGCAAATAATAAGACCAGTCCAAACATGAGTGTTAAGAGTAGCCCACAAGGGACTACGACTAGTCCAATATTATTTGCAGGGTATGTACATATGTGTGTATGAATATCCCCCCTGCAAATAATAGGGCCAGTCCAAACAATATTGGACCACCTGATCCATTTCGATAAAATGGTCTACTCCATGGACTGGTCCGATGTAATGCAAGTATGAACCATGTCATTGTTAAAATGTGTTTGTAGTGAGACGACATGTCTTCGTTTTTTAACGACTTCAAAACTAATCCTCTTGAGTATACCATGGAGTAGTTTTAAAACTACTCCTTTGTAGTCCAAAGCTGGGTTATATGGTCCTGCCCTTGGACATTGTTATGATTAATAGACTATGTTTTTTCATACGTTTGGGTTACTTTTGGACTAGTCCTACTCCCTTGTAGGCTACTCTTTATACGCGGATTTGGACTGGTCCTATTATTTGCGGGGATGTTTTAGAGCTGTAAATGAATCATTCATTTTCTTTTCACACAAAAAAAATTAATTGATTGAAATTTTAATTAATTTTGTATTGGAATGGAATTGTCAGGAAGCGGCAGAATAAGTATTAAATTATGTATTAGGTATAGGCGAAAACCCCTATCAAAATGGAAAAAAACTTTTTTTATATTTTTATTTTTATCAAATAGTGTACAAATATTATCAAAAGTATGTTTAACAATAAATTTTTGGTTAAATAATCTCATATTTGTATATTGTGGAAACTTCCTTTTTTTTAAATTTTTAATAGAATTTTAAAGATTTTAGCAACTTTAATTCTCAACAAAATTTTTTGCTGTCAAAGCTGTGTTCGTCCACTCGAATTTCTTACTACTTTTACTACAACTGCAACTAAACTGCAATAAAAATAGTAAATTTTAATAATTCCCCCTAGATCTGCTCTTGAATTTATTTGATTGCAACTCATTATTGATTTCATTTATTTGAATGATTTATTTACAGCTCTGTTATGTACACTAATGTTTTTTTGTTTATGCTTTTGAAAAACAGCTGACACGTTTTTACATGTTTTATAAGTACACAAACGTGCTTAGAGTACGTTACGGTACGCAAGATTGCATTTCATTACAATTTCGGCCGGCAACAGCGGCCTCAACGATCAGCTCAATTTTGTTATGCTTTAATATTCCACCTTACAAACCTGCTTCGTAGTAAGAGAGTGCCTTCGCCTTTGAATGGTTTTTTTTTATAAATTTTGTTAAGAGTTCGTTCACTTACTATACTGAAAGTCTGTATGTTTTATTGCGTAGCGCATAAATTTGCGCTTACTTTTTAAAATGTACCATAAGTGCTTCGCAAAATAAAAAAATTATTTGTTGGGTTATTATCGACGCACACGGTAGATTGTTTTCAATTTACATAATTTGAAATATCGATTGGCGCTTTATTTCGGATTGGATTTTCGTATTCGGCGAATATTGTTGCAGATATTCGTATTTGCGAGTATTAAAAATTGATATTCGTAATATCACTAATGCATATGAGTATGTATATAAGTATGTACATTTGTATATATGTAATTACAAATTAAACAAACAGTTCAGCTAGACTGAGGAAAAAAAACATACATCGACTCACGAACCATTTTCAATTGATGAGTGTGTTTTTAGACATTAAAAGTTTGTTGATCTTTTAAAAATGAAATAGAACTTTTTATAAGGAAACTTAATATCTACTCGTATAATTCATCAAGTGTTAGGTTGTATGTTTGTAGGTTATTGGATTGCACATCTGTTGCAAAAAAAGAACGTCTTACAATACAGTAGTAATTATAATTTTTAATATTTAATTATCTTGTTTAAACTTAAAAAGCATTTTTTTTATTCTTAAACAAAACTTATTTTCCAGTGCAGTTTTTTGCAATTTTTAATAATTTTTCATGCTATAAATGAAAAAACATTTCACGTTTACCAAAATCAGTGCTCGAAAATAAAACGAACATTATTAAGCGTACGGTAAACACACCCAGAAACGATATCTATTTTTTTTGTGTTTGTGTATTAGTACACAACCCTTTATTCCGTTCATAACTTTTTAACGAAAGTAATTTACTTTATGTAGTGTTCTGTTTTTCGTTATAGAACAGAACAATTGAAGTGATTCATTAGACATTTAAATTTTCTTTAGTGCTTTTTTTAACATTGTGAAGAAGTGAGCAAACAAAAAATTTTATCACATCAGCAATTTTTACGACCACAGAACGAATAGTCTGCGTGTGTATTGTATACATACATGTTTTATTTTTATAAAAAACTTTAGTTGTGTTTATCAGCCAAAACGAACCATTAATGTGCTGAGCCGAACACAACAAAGTTTATGGTTTTTTGCAAAAAACCGAACACAATGATATGTTCTCATCTTTATGACGAGTTGGATAACTACAGTATTTTTATTGTGTACGACGATCATAAACAGAGATACTTTTTTTATTATACCCTTCACCGAAGGTAGAAAGGGTATATATAAGTTTGTCATTCCGTTTGTAATTTCTACAATATTGATCTAAGACCCTATAAAGTATAAGTATATCGTCCCCTTAATAAAACAATACACTGAAAGAAAAATGCTTCATATATTTAATGAATCATTTTCATAAAAAAATTTTCCTTGGGTAAATGAAAATTTTCATTGTTTAAACGGAATTTCATAGTTATAATGAAGTATTTTTGTTAAAATCGCTTCATTGGATTTCATAATTACGTTAAAAATTTTCATTGGATATATGAAAACTTCAGTTTGTCCAAGTTAAACAAAAAATTTTAATTGGGAACATAAAAAAACTATATACAAACATAACTATATTCAAAAATTAATGCAAAATTATAGTTTCCTTAAAAAAATGTTTAATTGTTAATTAAAAAATGTAAGATTTAATAATTTCGTACATCTAATGTATGCCATTAACAGCAACATATTTTAATAATTGCCTTCATAAATTTAAATTTTCATTATGACAATAAAAATGTCATTATAGTAATGAAACAAAAACTTTCAATCCACTTTCAATCAACGTTGTTATTGTTATTATGGACAATTTAATCTCATATTTATGCTCATAATTGAGTAAAAAACATAGTTTTTTTTTTATCTAAAAACTACAATGCCCCGGTAGACTAGCTGGTAGTGAGCTAGTCTATCAGCACCGAGGTTGCGCGATCGAATCCCGCCAGAGACAGAAAAAAAATAGAAAATAAAATAAAATAAAAAAAAATAAAAAAAAAAAATAATTAAAAAAAATAAAAAAAAATTTTTTTTACTTTATTGAAAGTATTCATCCAATGAATAATATTCATAGATCTAATGTAATGTTTCATTGATCCAACGAAGCGCTGCATAGGTTCCTTTTTAATTTTTCTTGGGATTAATGTCAAAATTCATTGGTATTGCGAAGAAAATTCTTTCAGTGTAGTGTATAATTTTTTTGGGGTTTTGAGAAAATCGTGTTTAAAGTTTTTGTCAAATCGGATGTCTATTTAAACCTCATTATCGCGGTAAATAAAAATTTTTCATACTGGATTTTTCGACGAATACATACTTAATACCGTTTCTTGTCTTTAAATTGACCAATTTTTTTTATTCTACGCATCCTTTAAGACCATAATTATGTCATTCAAAGTGCAAGTCCTCCATATAGGCTATTTTATTTTTTATATATATATTTTTTTTTTTGTTTATTTTGTATGGTATACGCTGTTTTATTCAATAATTTTACGGCATTTTTATTAAAATATTTGATCTCAAAAATATCAATTTGTAACATTATAAAACAGTGATTAATTCATAGATTCAATGGCACATATTCATTACATTCCAATTTGGGTTAATTAAAAAAAAAAATTATGAGAAATTAAGGTATACATTGCGTAAATCAAAAATAACTTCTTTCTTTTCCTCTGCTACATCTGGCTCATCTAAACAATTTCGCTTCTTTCCACCTTGTAAGTTAAAGAAAAATTACTGCGAGCCACGAGGAATTACATTCTTCTGGCACAAATTTTGGAGATCATGCAGCTTTCGATGTTCGGAATGAAACTATTTCTCAAACAATAGTGTATATTATTATAAGCTATTTTATGAGTTAAAGTTTTCATAAATTGAATTTTTTTTCTACAGACTAAAATGGAGTATAATGCGTATACACTATTATTCTTTTAACAATTTTGGAGTGGCAATTTCAAGTAAAATAGCGCATATGAGCTTACAAACTTATTGAAGGAAAATTTTGAACAAGAAATTATACACTATTTTTTTCCAACGACATTTTGACCCACTTTTTGGAAGTAGAATTTGATGAAATTTTGACCAGACATAAAATCAATGATGGAGATTCTAAATATGCAATAAAATAATGGTGTACATGCGTATACACTATTGTTTTATTGAGGGGACGATATATTCTGGGTCCTTATGAGGAGCGAAGTTGATTAAACCATGTCCGTCTGTCCGTTGAAATGGGTTTTCCGAAGACCCCAAATATGATGGGGGACAGGTTATTATACATTTATGTCACATATGGTCCGGAATTGTTTGCTATTAAAATTCAGCAAGATCGGTCCACAAATGGGCAAATATGAGCAAAAAACCACGACTACCTCTAATTTTTCCCAAAAATCCCTTGTGGTTGTTGTATTTTTATTACTTTTTGCTGTATATCTGGGGAACGGTTATGACCAAAATTAAATTTTTTTTTTTAAATACCCACTTTCGGGAACCATTGATCTCCCCGAGTCCAAACTTTATAACTCAAGTGAATAGTAAATTTCTTAAGCAAGTCGGCATATAAATCTGTCAAATCGGTTAAAAAATGGCTGAGTTATAACCGAAATACTGAATTCCCAAAAATTACTCTTCTTATACCCTTCACCGAAGGTAAAAAGGGTATATAAAACTTTGTCATTCCGTTTGTAATTTCTACAATACTGATCCTACATCCTATAAAGTATATATATTCTGGGTACTTGTGAAAAGCGAAGTTCAAAACCGGTTGTCTCTTATTCGGGGCATATTTCATTTTAATGTTATTCAAACAACGTTCGTTTATGGTTCAGTCGTCTAGGGGGTTGAGTTTAGAAACTGTTAGTCCTCTGGTTCAATTTTTCAAAGAGAATTTTTCTTTTAATTTGTATGTTCTAAAAACGACTTAAAAAAAAAAAAAAATATTTACCAGTTTTATTTAGTTTTTGTCTAGTTGCTCTGTATTCTGCTCGCACAATGGTGAAGGGTATATAAGATTCGGCACAGCCGAATATAGCACTCTTACTTGTTTTTTAATTAGCGTTTGTGTTTTCCATATTTCTACCGTACCGAATGCTAAAGAACATTATATAATGCTTATTTTCGAACACGGATTTAAATGATAAGTGAGTGAGTGAGTGAGCTTTATAAAGGGCCCATGGTACCGATTATGGACCGATCTTAACGAAATCTGTCAGAGTGATTTCTATTCTTATGAAACTATGACAGACCAAGTTTTAATGCAATAGCATGATTTGTTTTGATTGGAGGAGTATTAAAGTGCTTCCGAGAGTGGGCTTTATATGGGGCCTTTGGTTCATTAAATCTTTTTTTTTCAAAAATCAGTCAAGCGAACAATTTTTGATTTTTAATAAATCAAAGAAAACTTGCTAGCATAAAGTAACTTTTACAAAACTGATATTTTTTGGATTTCTCGGCTTTGCTTCGCCATTACATAAGGACAGTATTTGATTCACCAAATAACTCAACTTTGGTTTTATTGTTGCTTTACTGGTTTTTAAAATTAACGTTTCAATTATGGATCGGTCAATTTTTCCATATTTATTTTTAATTTTCTAACTAAAAAAGAGTGCAAAACATTGAATTTGGATATCGGAAAAAGGCCCCGCATTGATTTCCACTTAAGGCAACAAATATCCCATTTTGCACCTGAGCGACCAATTGATAGTACAGGAAAAAACATAATTCTCTTGTAATTTATAATTAATGTGAAAGCTTTCACAAGTAGGCAAGCCTAACCTTAAAGTAAGCGCACATTAATGCACTATACAATAAGAAATACAGAGTTTCAGCAAGGTAAGTGCACGAATCCTTAACAAATTATATAAAAAAATAACATTCAAAGTTGGTATTCCCTTAAGGGAGAATATTAAAGAGTTACAGCCGCAACAAAAAATTTAGATGATCGTTTCACTCATATGACTTATTACATGCGTTGGTTGAATTACACACTTTTTGTGTCAATAATGTATTGTTTCAAAGTGGGAACTTGTCATAAAAAATTCGTGCCTTCCGTAAGCGAGATGGTAAGCGAAACTTTTACTTATTTTCCTTACAAACCTGCTACGTTTGAAGCTCAATTTTTTATTGCGATGATACCATACTAGGGATGCCAATCGGGATTGATTTTATTAAATCCCGGGATTCGGGATTTCTGGATCCTGGGATTTCGGGATTTTTTTTAAATAAACAACACCTTTTTTATTTATTTATGAATTTTTAAAAGGGATTATATATATAACATATATTTAAAAAAAAGAAAAATAAGAATTATAAAAATAAAAAATACAACTGAAATATAATTTTTAATAATTTTTTTTTTGTATAGAGTATACAAATTCAATAAAAACGAACATATTTGTATACAAAAGTTGATATATTAAAAATCCTGGGATTTATTTTTATTAATTTATTTAATTCGGGATTTGTCAATCATGAAAAATCCCGGGATTTCGGGATTCGGGATTTCCCGTTAGGCATCCCGATGGCCTACGCCCAAAATATTGTTATTTGTGCCCAATTTTATCCATGTACATACATATATCTTTATATAAAGATCCATTTATAAGCAAAATTTTACTTAATAAGCCTTTAATCGTTTTTGAATATTAGGGTTGAACTAAGTTTAAAAGTTTTTCAATTATATGCACAAATAAATATAAACGCATTTAATTAAATAATTCAAAAGACCTTAAAAAAATGTGTCATGATAAATCACACTGACTGCCATCACTTTTAAGTAGTACGTTGCATTAGTTACATGTACATACATACGTATCTAAGTTTGTAAGTATGTATGTATGTCTTTCTGTCTGTTTGTATGTGCTGGAATTTTAAACTTATTTTTAAATATTTGTTTAGTTAATTGCTTAAATACGACAAATTGTTTTAATGTAACAAACAGTGCTACCAGGTTATTTTTTAAATTTCCCCAAAAAAAAAATTAAATAACCCCCAATTTAACGTATTTTGAAAAAAAATTCCACTGGTAAAAAAGTGTGAGTGTATTAAAACTTGATAGGCAAAACTTGATCGTGTAACCCTCAAGTAAGAAGGAGGGATTTTGCTATACCATGTTCACACGGACAGCAATATTCGTGTTTCGCTCTCTTATTCCTGTTTCGCGCCCCAAACATGATTGAAACGACTGTTTACCCATACAAAATTTTGAGAGCGAAACAGGTCGTTTCATTTTGAAACAGGCTGCGAAACAGGAAAAATGTACTATGATCTCCAATTTTGATAACAGTTATCGTTAGTTTATCTGAACTAGCTCTCAAAAAAAATCAAAACAAAATAAAAATTGATGTTAAATAAAATAAAGTGATAATAATAACATAATAATATTAATAAAAGTATTAAATAATATATTTTTAAGTTTTATTTACTTTTTTATCTACATATTTTAAAATGAATTACACTAACAACACAAAAAAAATGTCAAAATGAAACAAGAACGAATCGTTTGAACAGCATGTTTGGCAATCTAGTTTCAGAGAGCGAAACCAGTGGTTTATATCGTCGTATGAACATAGCATTAATGTGCGTTACGCATTCAAAGATATAACCAAGAATGATAGAAATAAAGATTACGACATCAGGCAGATATAAAAAGTTTTTAATGCGCATGTAGGAACTGTGACGTCACACAACCTTCGTTCTTATTGGCTAATAATTTGTAACTTTCAAACTGTTATGTTTATGTATGTGTAAACATGACAGTGGAACAATTTATTATTTTTCTATTTAAATTATTTGAAAACTGAAAATTTTTTGTAAGTTTCTTTTTTCTTCATAATTTTATTTTAAACTTGCATCAATATATATATTAGCTATAGTTAAAAATATATGTAGACATTTAATTAAAAGGACTCAACACGTTAGTTTTTCGCACAATTTCCCGATTTGTTTTTTTGCGGCTAATTTGTTCGCATTTGCCCACTGCACACTTTATATTTGTTCTCTTTTCTGTCTCTTCTATTTTTATTTAGATTTTATTTTTCTTAATTATGCTACTTTTAACACACTTTTGAATACTTTTTAAAATTTTATTTATTGTAATAATATTTTTAATATAAAATATTAAGCAAAATTCTTAGTTTTTTGACAATTAATATAAAATTTTTTTTTGAACTCTCTGAGTAAATTAATTGCAGGGTTGCCATCTAACACGTAATACCTAAATTTGTTGTAAGAAATTACGATCACATATAAAAGAGAGTTGGTAATCTTAACAAGGGAACTACTACGTCATCAAACGGTAAAACATGCGCAAGGCGTAATCTTTATTTCTATAATTCTTGGATATAACTAATAACAAGGAATGGGCAAAAAATATCGATATAAAAAAAATAATCTGTAATTAAAATACCTATATATTGATATTTTGAAGAACTTTTTCAACTGCTTACAAAACATTTTTTTTTTATTGGCATCGTATTTTTTTTAAACTAATATGTAGTAAGAAAAAACGAGGTTTTTCCATTGTACATTTTCATAGTTTACACACTCATTAAATTTCTTTTATTTAGGTAGTTTTGATAGAACAATAGTTGGTCTGTGTAAAGAATTATGTCTTCCTTGTAGAAGTTAAAAAAAAGCAAATAAAGAATTGCTTCCCGCAATTTATGTAGAAAGACATACAAAGCTTTTGGAAAGAATGTCCGATCCTGTTAAGTTGTATGTAAATTGTCGATATTTTACGCCTTGTTTTTCGAAAATTGCTTTAAAATATTTAATCTGTCAGACTTCCTTAAGCGGCTCATAAACTTGCAATAAAATTGGTCAATTTTACGTATTGTTCAATTATATCTCCAATGTGTATTTGATATTCGAAGGTGGTACAATATACTGGCAACAATCAAAAGACTTTTGATTTTTATTGCACAACGAAAAGAAAGTGAAGTGTGTTGGAAGCATTGTACTATGCTGTTTATGTTATTCCTATAGGTTATGTTCACCTTTTTATTGAATGAATAAAACCATTCTGCGACTTATTGCATAATATATAAGAAAATTGAAATAATATGGCGAATATCATATACAATAATATTACAAATTTATGGGCCCCTTTAGTATCGTCCGAAAAGGTTGCTTCGGCTGTAGGAGAACAAATATAACAGAGGGTGCTCCTGATGTCCATATCTGATAAGTACTGGTTTGACAAAAACATTGGTTGTTAAAGTTGGTACTATTTATGGTAAAATTCAAATTTATAGGTAAGTTGGTACTTGCGTGACTTATTTTATCCCATTAAAATTTTCGTAAACTACTTTTTTTAAATTTCATATGGCAAATAAATAAAATGTAACCTTGGGAATCAACGAACTGGTTCTGTTTGTATTCTTCTCTTTTTTTTTGCCTTCATTGATTTTTTTGTTTTTATTGTAGAATTATGTATATATGTATGTATTTATGAAATTAAAAGAAACAATAAAAAGTTCAAACGGAATAACATGTAATATGTTTGTACATAAATATGTATGGGTGTACATAAGTAAATTAGGGTTTTGAATTTGGAAATAATTTCAGCTAAATACGTTCAATACATTGAAATGTCGATTTTTTAATAAATAAATATCGATATGATAACTATATGTATATCGGTATATTTTTTCAATTTGCCCATCCCTAAAATGTGCAGATTTATCTGTTTTTTTGCAATTTTTTTAAGTGCAAAACTGTCTTGCAGATTTTTACTTAAAAAACATTTTTTTTTAAATAAATTAAGTACACTCGTTAAACTGCTCTGAGTGGAGAAGCAGCTCGCGCTTTTTGTCATTATTTCTTAAGGGCAAACAGGTCGTTTTTGTTTGTCTGCTTTTGTTGCGTTTTGCGTTGTCACCCCGCATTGGTTAGTGTTTCGGCGTCGTATAACTGTACCGAGTTACAGTTTTTGCGGTATCTGCATTAACTATATGCAATCGTTTTTAACTTCAATTTGAGGTTTTGTCTGGTGGAGAACCATTAATAACTCATGTGACTGGTGGAGAACCAATATAACTCAGACGTTTTACTGGTGGAGTACCAAGGAAATAACTCAGACGTTTTACTGTGGAGACAAGATATACTCTGGAGCTTATTCTGGAAGCTCTTCGCCTTCCTATACGAAGGTCTAGGTCGATCGAGGACTTGTGGATGAGGGTCCAACAAACCGTGTGATACCCTGGCAATATAACCCTAGATAGTTAGCCAAAAATTTTTTAGTGTTTAAGCAAAATCAAAAAAAAAAAATATAAATTAAGTTTTTTTATATTAATCGAATAATACAAAGAAGCATTTAGTAACTAATATGATTAGCAAACATGAATTTTAAAGGTACGCATATGTGAAAGTTTCAGTTAAAAGGGACCTATGCGCAAAAAAATGAGTTTTTGAGAAAAACGATTTTGAAATTAACAAGTTAATTTTTTTTCTTATCAAAGGTGCATTTTAAAGCTTGCTTATGACAAAAGTAATGCAGTTAGAAAACTGCGGTGTGCTGCATTGGAAAGAGCATATTGTCTATTTTAGGAATCATCAAAAAAGTAACTGAATGTAACTGAAACTGTCACATATAGGTACTTACATATTTGTAATATAATTGTTCTATAATGGATACTGTACAATTAAATTGGCTGTGTATATCATATTAAATATCGCCCGCTCATTATTGATTTTTTTTGAAAAAAGCAACAAATAATAATTATTGATTTGGCGTTCTCATAAAATGCAAATCCTTCTTCCAGAAATAGACTCTGATTCAATTGCCAGCAATGTAAATTTTTTCCTAAACTCTATATTATTTAGTATAATTCACGGATCGATATAAGGTTCGGCAGAAATTCATTATATGTATATGACTAGAAATCATATTGTAAAATTTCGTAAAGATCGCTGAATAGTTTACCATAGGCTCCATATAAAGCATGCTGCCGGAAAACAGTTTAGTACGCCTTAAGCCGCAAAGAATAATTCAGCTTCATATGGCCAGAAATAATACCATGCAATAGCATGCAGTTTTTTAATAATCGGTCCATAATTTACCATAGATCTTATACTAAGCAGCCTTCTAAAAACACTTTAAAACTATAAAACGCCATAACAAAGTTTACTACTATATCAACATTTGTTCTAATTTAAGTTTTTTAATACCAGATATCAGTCAACAGAGTTTTGAGATGATTGGTCCATAATTTACCATGGGTCCATTATAAATAACCCTCTCAAAAAATAATTTTAGTTCGGCAAGTCCTCTTAAGAATCATGATATTTAACTCAAATTTGTTCAAATTAAGTTTAATATGACTTCAAATAGAAGCAAAAAGCTTACTGATTGTCGATCGACAATTTAACATACGAGTATGAAGGTCTAAACTACAACCAATTTAAATACTGACGTCCGTTTTTTTAAATATATTAATATTTAATAATTTATAGAACCCACGCCTTAAATGTTCTAACTGGTGGTTTAGGGATTTAAGCTTCGGCACAGCCGAATATAGCACTCTTACTTGTTTTACAATAGGTGCGTTTGAGTACTTTTACAGTAAAATGCAGTAAATGAGTAAACTGAAAAATTTGCTCTCACAAAAAGCTGTTGTCCAAAAAAGTACGCGAACGCAAAATTTGTAAAAATTCGTAAAATAAAGGCAACAGCTGATGGCAAATAATTGAAGTGTTGAAAAATATTGACACTTTTGACTTCTTAACTCGTTTTCTTATCGGTACTCGATTAAATACTTTTTATAACACGAACATTTTTGGAAAATACAAACTATTTTATATAATCTTTCATATTTGTTTGTTTTTTATTTTATTTGATTTTACTAATTTGTAGCGGGTTAAATTATTTAAAAGAACATTAATAATTTTATTGCTATTGATTACTTAAGTACCCAAATACTTCACACTTTTACAACTCTAAAAAATTAACATAATAAAAAAAATTTCAAAAGTTTGTGTTAAGTCAAATAAATGCTTCACAAACAAGTTTAATTAATTTATATTTATTCACATTTTGTTTTGGTTTAATTTTATTTTAACTTTTCTTTTATTTAACAATTTTTTCACAATTTGTATGCTTTTTTTTTGTTACTTTTGTTTGTTTACCTTTTGAAACATATGTTTTTTTGATTTACTAAATTTTACTGCAAAAATTTCTGCAGTAAAAATTTGTAAATACTCAGACAAGAACTGACACTTTTCGCTCTCAATTTATGTTCTCATTTACTGCCTTTTGTGTACTCGAACGCAATTTCGTAAAATGCAGTAAAGTTTAGTAAAAAATAGTAAAAACTTTTGTGTTCTCGAACGCAACTAATAGACTTTGATTAAGAAAATGTAATATAAAATTTAAAAGAATATACACAGAAAATAAGAGGAAAACGGATAAGAAATCAAAGTTAAAAGATTCTTAATTAAACAGATATTATCGGTTTTAAATCGCTTCGTTTTCAAAATCGATTTCCATCACATACATACCTGTATAACTTTTTGAACTTTTATGTTAAAATTAAAAATAATTACAATAAACAAAAAAAGAACAATAAACAGCAATAGAAAGAATTCAAGTTCTTTTAGAAACATGTTTTAATTACGTTTCAAGGCAGCTAAATCTTTTGACGTTGAATATAAATGAATACAAAATCAAGTTGTTTCAAATAAGTTAATATTAAAACGTATTAAATTGTACATTACACTGGGTCTCCACGTAGCAATTATTATTGCTAAGCACAAGGGGTTTTTCACAGAGGTGCACTTCGGTGTGGAACGCTATCTGCCTGCTATTCACTTGGGAATAGCAAGAAGCAATTCCTCTGCTGGATTTCCCAAGCAGCTCACTACTTCCGGTCCTTTGGCCAAGTATCCCCTGGTAATGACGCTCAGACTCCCGTCTGATGTCAGCAAGAGTGAGAAGGCGTACAGCTATGAGTGACCTGAATGGTATGCTAATCACCGGTGCGTCTCAGGTAATTAGGTGGTAATCCAGACTACATTTTACCTCTGAAACTCAGCTGTATTTTTTTTCCTGCCTAGAGGTAGTTGGCAGCCCCAACACTAGGATCGGAGTGCAGTGGTCCAATCACCCCTTACTCTTAAACTACTACGATTACAGAAACGTCAATAAATTTGACGCCCTTTGTTCACACTGAACTTTATTTAAGTATTTATGGTGCTCAGAAATGTAATTCTATTTATATTTAGATAAATAAAGGACATATATAAATACAAGCAAAAACGTCGGCAGAACAATTGCAGAACAATGGTGCAATAATTGCTGATTATATTGCTGGAGAACACGTGTAATTGCTTTACCATAAACAAACGTACAGAGAAATGAAATGTCAGATAAATGACAACTGATTTTATGGCAGATTTCTAAAGGCTAGATTACACTATCTCACAAGTCTTACGTATTCCATAGTACTTTGTGAGATAGAAATCTAATGAGTTTTGTTGCGACTGTCAAAAAATCTAATGTAACATGACAGTTTTTGTTCACACCATCACACAAAGTATAAACACTCACACATGAAATAAAATGCAACCCTGATCCAATGAAAAGTATTATTGCTTAGAAATTTTTCAAAAAATGATGAAGTCGTATGGGATGTCAAACTTTTTTCATAATACTTGTTATTTTCGTGTCACATTGCATTCACACTATCACACTTTATCATATTACTTGAGTTTTTGACATGTATTAATACAAAGTATTATAGTGTAATCTAGCCTTAAGCAATAATTGCTCAAGCAATCAGAAGAGCAATGGATTGCCATTCATGGCAATATGCGGTCTATACGTCGCAAATTTTATTGAGCATTGAAATTTAACGTTTGCCGCGCTAAATGTTGCTACGTGGAGACCCGGGGTTAGATTTGCTCACAAAAATACTTGCTGGGGTCTAATTACCGCAAACGATATCGAGCAAATTTTATCGAAATTTTTTATTTTGATATGATGACACTCGCTACCGATATCGAGTAACCCAAGACATCACATCTCTCAAGTTTTTATTCGATACTTCAGTGTCTACCGTATGCATAAAAATACGTTAGTTTACTCGATGCGATAGTTTCCTCGATATCGAATGCGGTGATAAGACAGCTGGATATATCTTAAGGGCTCCACGAAAAGCCCCCAATGAAATAACGCCCAGGAAATAACCGCCAATGAAATAAACCCCAAAAAAAAGGAAATAACATCCAAAAGCAGTGAATGAAATAACATCGAAAAATAAATGAAATAAACCCCAAAACGAAAACGAAACAACCCCCAATATTTTGAAGTTATTTCATATGAAATAACACCCAATGATTAAAATGAAATAACCCCCAATGAAATAAACCCCATCAGCAACAAAAATAAAATTATGCCCAAAATTCATAAAAGAGTCAGTTTCACCAAAGATTTCATGAAGTCAGTATGGACCAACAGTAAAGTCGCAAAATTATTGAAATGAATCGTGTGGAGGCCCGCAGGCGTCTTCTTCATAATAAGGATATATTCGGTTCAAAAATATTGCTGCAGTTATTTTACCCGCCCGTAGATCCTTGTAGCCCTGGTCTATTTTTGCAGTTCGGAAGACAATTTGCCTTTTACGTTTGGCCTTTACACAACTACCTCCACTGTTTAAATATAATTGTTTTTCACTTAAAGAATATAGCAAATTGCTATTTCTTTGTTTTCTACCAACAATTTCGAATTCCATTTTTTTAAATATTAACAAGAGATGATGTAAAGCGTCCAAACTTCGGTGCACAACTGAACAACAACTCAACTTAACATGCAAGGTAGATTGTACTCATATGTTGACACAAAAACAAACAGCTTTAAAAATGAAAATGAAAAAGGCCCCGAATTTTAAAAATTTGTTGGGTGTTATTTCATTGGAGATTATTTCATAATTTGAAAACCCCAAATGAGGAATGAAATAATTCCCAAAGAAAATGAAAAACGGCCCAAAAAAATTGGGAGTTATTTCATATGAAATAACACCCAAAAATGTATGAAAAAAAAATTGGGGAATATTTCATTTCTCGTTTGGGCGTTATTTCATTGGGGGGCTTTTCGTGGAGCCTATCTAAAGGCCAGTTTACACGGTATTACGACATCGCAAAAAATTATGTAGAATGAGAAAAATCTTATCATGTAAAAGCAAAATGTATTTCTTTTTTGGGTATTTTTATTTTCACAAAATGGGTACAAAACTTAAAAAGGGTATAACTTTGGAACAGTAAGAGCAAATTCAATTATTTTTTTTTAAATGAATCAAAATTTATCTATATTTTCAACTTAATCATTACTTTTTTTTAACTTCAATCTAAATTTTAAAAGTTAAGAAGCATTACTTTTCAAATTTATGCTAAATTTACAAAAAAATGTTACTAAGCGGACCCAAATGATCCAACAAATAACCGAACCTTATAATATCTGCACAAAGAAGTAAAGTTTGAGAAGTTTTCTTTAAAAAAATTGACTTAGTAACAAAGAAAATCGCGGTAATGGGCCGAGTAATAACAAAAATTCAAAAAAGTCACGAAAACTCGATTTTTGGGTTAAATTCGATTTTAGCGACCTCTAAACCTCTTCCTTTTTTTGGGACACACTAGTAGCCATGTAACATTAAAATGTCTTTGGTTTGATTCCAAAATCTTCTGTATTTTTTTTTTAAGCCAAAATCTGGGACGATACGTGACATTTCGAACGTGAAATTTCTTCCATAATAATTTAACTGAATAATGATTAAAACAAAATAAAAAATTACCGTTAATCCGAACAACATATTTCTCTTCGAACTCTTCCTTAGATTGCAGACCATGTAAGAACATTTTTTTGGAATAATTTTTATCAAATAGGTATCACCTCTTTTAACAAAGATAAATATTAAAAAACATACAATAAAACATTCGCACATATAAGAAATTACGTTTGCACAACTTTGCAGTCTGATTGTTCATCTAAGTGAACAAATTTATGGGTAAATTTATAAAATTAGTAAAATCTTAATATTTCTCTATAACAATATCGTAAAAAAATCAGGATTTAATAATATTTAAATTTTCGGTCACGGTGGACCTTTTGACGGAAATGCCCATATAACAAATCAGGTATTAAGATTTTTATAAAAACTTTTACTCTGAAAACAGAAAAATTTTTTTTCGTAAACAAACAAGTTTATGATAAATAATAAATATATTTTTACGTAGTTATAAATTAACTGATAAAATGGTGGCTTGATAATTTTCCATCCTTAAGAGATGATATGAATATTCCCAGTAAAAACTTCGCTTACTTTTTTACAATTAATAGCGTTTTTCACTCATTATTTAGAAGCTTTCTTTGCTACTGGGACTTTTAATAACTTCTTACTTTTTGAAAGGACGTAAGTATAAAAATAATGTCATACTTTTCAAGTAACATTTAATTTAATGTAAATGTGTTCATGAATTTTACTACGGTAGTCCCACCGTAGTAAAATTCATTGGTTCTTTCAGTAAAATTGTAGGTGGTCTTTTTGCTTTTTTCGGCTTACTCAACACATTATTTTGTAGGCGAAATTTTAACGAATTTTTTAATATTATTTTATTATATAACGGTTTTCTTTGCTTAGTTCGTGCGTGAAGTGGTAGCAAAATACTGTTGTAAGTAAAATTTTAACACTTCTGTGGTAAATAAAATTTCACTATTGCTGGGGTCTAGCAGAATTTTTGGCACAACCAACAACATAAAATAAAACCGTTTAAACATGTTATTAATTCAAAATAAAAACGAAATAAAACGCGAATAGAGCTACCTGCAAAAAAATTATGTTTTCCAAAATTTTTTTTACAAATATTTTTTCAAACGTCAAATTTTATATCGTCAAAAAATGTATCATTTCACAGAGCAGAAATATTAAATTTGTTCCCCCACAGAGAAATATTTTTTTAAGATAATACTTTGCTACCATTTCACACAAGCCCTTAGTAACTATTAATCATGACAAACTGTTTGCAGAGTTTAATGAAATAATCTTTGATTGCTTTATTGCATATCTAGGCATATACGAACTTAACTATCTTTAAAAACCGCGCAAAAAAATTGGGTGCTGAAATGATTAAAATCAAAAAAATCTTCACATACTTTGGCAACGCAAAAGGAATATAATACATACACAAATTCGATTTAAGAGCTTATAAACTAATCATCTTTTTGTCCTTAATTCAATACATATCCAAATATTTTGCCTAAAAAATTAATTAACTTAAAAATAGATGTTCACACAAAAAAAAAAACAAAAAACTTCTTTAAAGACATAATAATGAAGTGTACATAATTTTTAAATATGAACGTTACGGATGATTTGATTTTGAAAGTACAGGTACGTTACAAACCGGTACACCCATCAATGCAATATTTTACACATGTTTGTACGAATAAATAACATTTTATTGCACATCCAAAACCGAGTTTTTTACAACATTGCATTATTCCAAATTGTAAAAAAAAATTAATGAGACTCTAAGTCAGAGGCTTAAACACATACAACAACAATAATTCACACACACATGCACACTTTTCGCCTTGTACTTGCACTTGAAATCTCTCAATAAATGTGATTTGATTTGTTCAATTGATAATAAACAAATCGTTATTTGCCTATTTCAAGTTTTTTTTTAAAGTTTGTCAAAAATCCAGATATCGTTTATTTTTATTAATATTTAACAATAGATTAGTTTATACATACTTAATGCTTTCAAGTAATAACTGTTTATCGTTCTGTATTATCGTATTATTATTATTATTTTTTGTTTCAATTTTATTTGACTGAAATGTTAAATTTGTTTTTAAGAACGACTTTAAATGTTTTCTTTGCGCTACCACAATTTAAACTAATGTCGTTACTAAATATTAGACTTTTGTTGTTGTTAATATTAATAAAAAATAATAAAAATTTAAAATAAAACAGACAACAACAGCTCCTCCTTCGTTTTGTTATAGTATTGTATTGTATTAAGAGTATGTACTGTATTTACATATTTATGTACGTATTATCTACCTGCACCCAGCGAGCATTTTATTTAAATAAGTACAAATGAGTCTTTTTTGACTCTGCTGCACGATAAAAAAAAAAAACAGAAAAGATTAGATCATTTTCTGATCAAGCAACAATTTTGACTTGATCAAATGGTGTACTATCTACGACTTTTTCTGTAAGAGCCATATATCCCAACAAAGAAGTTTTGTAAGGGAGAAAAGCACAAGTCCCTCTTACAAACCTGCTTACAAGCGACATAATTTTTATATGGCGAATTCCCACTTGGAATCACTTCTTTTTTATCTATGCTCAAAAACAATTTCAATATACATCCTTAAGAAATTAAAAAAAAAATTAAATTGACTGAAAAAACTTTTAAGTGATCTATAGATATATAAATACAGTGCACTCGCGAAAACGGTTAGATTGCAATAAAATAAGTTTGAACCAAGTTTAATCTAAATCAGAGAACAGCTTTATGCGATTGAAAAAAAATCGCATTTAATCAACAACAACAAATACACTCGCTTGCGGTCATACAATCAAACTTGCGCAGCCGCAAATATTCGCTGCTGGTTTGCAGTCATTCAAATATTGCACATCGTGCTTTGTTATTTATACCATCGTTAACTTCGTTTTTTAATAAAGATGTTTGAGTGTTCTTTGCGACAATGATTGTTTTGGTAAAGAAAAACAAAATACAAACAAAAAAGCCAGAAATGAAGCAATTATTACTCATGTATTCATTCAGCATTAACTAAGTAGTACAAGAAAAAAAAAATTTTAATAAAACTAAACGCACATACAAACAATTTCCATAGAAACTTTTTTTTATCTTAAAAAGTACAGTAGTTCTGTATGTAGGTACAATGTATTCTTGTTATTGTTGTTTTTATTGTTGTTAATTTTAACAAAGCATGAGAGTGGTTTATTGTTGTTATTGTTGTTAATGTTAACAAGCGTCTCATCGAGTGGACAATGACTACTTGACTGCAAAAGTTTAAGAATGTGTTCTTTTGAATTTACACAGTTGTGTTATATTGCGTGAGCAACAAAAATGCAAATAAAGCACTTTCAATAAAAAACGAATAAATGCAAAAATCAAATGTGTACGAAACGATGTAAAAATTACCAAAGTTGAACTTTGTTTTGCAAGCAAAGAGTGAATGTAAATTTAAGCGTATGAATAAATCAAGAAAAATTGTGATTTTGCAGTTCTCTGATCTAAATATCAACATAATAAGATGGGTTCCCTACAGATAATATTGGATTAAGTGGTCCATTGTGCCTTAAATGGACTACTTACAACATGGTCCAATGTACTGTAGTATGGGCCATGTTATAAGAAATTAACATGCAGTGCTGCTAACTACTGCATGATGTATACTTTTCTACAGTTTACAGTATTACACATTGGTAGCCCTGATGGTGTCCATTATTATTTGTTTATTTAAAAGTGAAAGTTTGTGAAATTTGTGGAATAGAGGTAAAAAATTAAAAATACCAAGTAAATATATTTAATAATAGCAATAACAGACTACAGTACACACCATAAAAGGCGATTAGTAAAAAACGAAAAAGAAAAATGCTTAAACTACCCCTTAAGTGTAGTCCATACTGTAGTAACATGGAGTTCTTTTAAAACTAACCCACTTAAGTACTCCATGGAGTAGTTAAGGGACTACTTCGGTGGGTTATATGGTCCCCTCCTAGGACATCGTAATGTTAAATGGGCCACCTTTTACCAATATATTTGGAGTAGTTTTGGAGTACTCCTACTCCTTTATGGACTACTCTTTACATCCATGTATGGACTAGTCTCGTTATCTGCAGGGTATGGGCAGAAAGACTATATTCCGGAAAGAAGTTTGTTTTAGGGCTATGCGAAATTGCACTATGCAACAAATTTTAGCTTTTTCCCCCCAACTACAAAACAGGCGAAATTTCAAATTCTATGGAAAAATGTTTTCTAAAACTTCCGGTTTTTAAAGAGGCTGTTCAGCCGATTTTATCAACCACAAATTTTTTTTATTTTAAGTAGATTTTTGCTTCAGACCATATTGAAACTCTGCTCGCAGCGAAATTCTCTCTTAGCGAGGGGTGTAAAGTGTCGCAGCGGCTGGGTAAGACCAGCTCGCGTCGAAAGATTGAGGCAGCACGGTTGATGGGTGTTGTGCGTTAGTTTTTATATTTTCGCATGAGGTGTGTTTTTTGCAAGATGATGCTCTTGTGCGTGGAGTTCAACCTTGGGTTGTGTGCGTCTGGAATCACGTGGTTGCTGTGTTTTATAGCAAAAACCGCGGGAAGGCGAATCCCAAATTGAGGGCTGACTTTTCACCCTTGTGGGAAAGTTTAATCTGCGGCGGTTCTCCCTTAGTGCTGTTGCTATTCAACAGGTGCTGTTGGCTATTCCTAAAGCAGCGGAGACACCTCCAGCTCCTGAACAAAGGCTGAGTGTATAATTTTTGCCGGATTATACACTCAAAATTTGTAGTTGTGTCTGATGGTGGCCCTCACACACGGGAGCGATTGGTAAACACTTTTCATATATTGTATCTTTAATTTGTACATACATGAAAACCATTCCACGATTATTTTTACACGATTTTATGATTTTTACAAAATATTCTTCTGTTCAACTTCTAGCTGTGAAAAATGTTATTCTAAGATATATTAAACAAAATCACTTTTTAACTCCTGCATTTTTTTAAGAGTGTTAGCTTAAAAAAACAAACGTCACAACAACTGGGTTTAGTTAAACAACGCTTTAGCAGTAATGCTGGGTACACACAGTGCAATCTATATGCAATCTACATCAATGCAATCACAAAATAACAAAGCATTTTGATGCAATCTGGAATGAATGGAAATGAATTTAATTCACTAGATTGCGTAAATGCAATTAATCAATTTTTGTTTGAAAGTGCAAATTATTTTCGAGTCCTTTTTTAAACTCGCAAGTTATTTGTCCGTTGGTAGTCATCAAAACTATTTGAAGAAGACCCCGTTTAAAATTTTCTCACAATTGCTTTCTGGGTATGTTTGTATAAAGCAGTTAATACAAGTGCACACGCACAGAAAATGTTTACTTTTTTTATTTAGTTGTATTTAATTAAGTATATTTGTTTCTATGTATGTTTAAAAAAAATTTGTTATGGATGTGTTTATTAGGGGTATTCTAAATAATTGAGCTAAAAATTAAAAGTGGTGCAACATAAGTTGAAGCGTGTGAAACTTGACTTGCAAATTGTAGCAATCTATATAAGTCTAGGATCACACTATGAAAGTTTTCTTTCAGAAAGTTTATGGGTGAGAGAGGAAAAAGGAAAAGCATGTTCTCTTTCCCTCTCACCAATAAACTCAGACTTTCTGAAAGAAAACTTTCATAGCGTGAACCCGGACTAATAAAAATGAAATGTTGTCTGTTGCTGATCGCATAACTTGAGAACGGCTTGACCGATTTGGACTATTTTTTCTTTAAAATGATCGCCATGGTCCAACTTAGGTTTTTACGTAAAGAAAATATTGCCCCGCCCACTTTTTTCGATTTACCTAAAATCCGAAAACTGCTGCATCGAATTGACTAATTTTTTTTCGAATGTTCGTATTAATCCATTTTAAGTTTTCATCGAAAGAAAAATTTACCACGCCTACTTTTACGCCCACTTTATCGATTTATTTGACCGATTTGGACGATTTTTTCTTTAGAATATTTGCCCGTCCACTTTTACGCCCACTTTTTTCGATTTACCTAAAATCAGAAAACGGCTCCATCGATCATTAGTAATCAGCTACCGAGCGAAGCCGGTGCGACCAGCTAGTATGTAATAAAATCACACGCATTCGTAAAGCCTGGAACAGAATAAAGAAGTTGTAATAGTAGCTGAAACTTACGAATCCTCTCTAGCGCAACAAAGTTCAAAATTTCGAATTTTGCGCTTCAGCTTCAACTGCAAAAACTTATTCAACTACTTATTCTGTTGACACTACTTTAAAACTGCTGTTTTTTACTTCTGACAGCTTGCAGCGCAATTCGTAACGTTTTACTACAGCGACTATTCTGTTCCCCACTTAATCCTTAACAGAGTTAATGTATACAAAATTATTAAATGTATTTATTTTTGAACATCAAAAAGTGGATGTCAACACAACCAACTGTGCATTAAAAAGAAAATTGAAAGCAACAAGGATCAGCCACTTTAACGAAAAATAGTCATGAAAAATTAAGCTAAAAAAGGGGGAAAATGCCAATATGAACGCGAAGGCCATTTGTTCGATGTGTTATTCTATAAATAACCTTTTATGATTTATGAACACTAAACACTATCGGCCCTATTTATAAGCAAAATTTTGCATATAGAATGGGTATTATTTATTGTATGTATTTTTTTAATTACATACATATTTGCTTAATTTGTGTTAACTAACAATCAAACACTTGGTAAGTATTTAACCCTAGAAAGATAAGGTTAATTTGTTAACATACAACTTTCTCACGTTCAATTATCTCAGTTGTTAGCAGCACCTAGTTGGTGGTGACAGTTTTTATGTTGTAAGTAATGTATATTTTGAAATATAAACACAAATAAACATAACATATGTCTGAGAGACGTATCGTTATCTTTAGTGTTACTTTTGTAGCGAAGATAACTTTATGTTTTGGTTGAATTTTAAGGTATTGTTTTAAAAATGTGTTGTAAGCGCGGCTTGGGTGATGCAGAAATTGGCGCTATGTTGCAAATCGTGTTGGAGGACTCGGTTTCACTGGAAAGTGTGAGCGAATATAAGATGAATTATTTTAGGATAGTCTGAATTATTTTAGTGATGTAGAAGATGAGCTTTTGACATCCTTGAGCCTGACGAGAATATACCACCGATTCAGGAAAATCCTCAAGAACCTGAACATTTTACTACTTCTTACGATAGCTGCGTTATTACGATATCTCGCCCCACTTTAAGGGCCATTATTACAACTTGAAGTTAGCTAAAGTTAAGATTAAATTGACAGATAATGATGTGTTATCTGTCAAAAAGCGTCTGTTAACTGTCGGATAACAGCTAACGCCAAGTTATAATAATGGCCCTAAGAAGTAAAAGTAACTGTGCTACATCGAAGGGTCAGTGTGATGGCCGAGTTTCTTCAATGAATATACATATATGCATTACGAACTATAGTTCATGCTTCGATATTTCTTACAACCGAAATTATTTCGGAAATTGTTCAATGTACCAGTGCCGAAATTTCCATATATTGTTCAATTTTAAGGCTAGAAATTTAAATTTTATCGAAAACTTTGACCGACAACATTGAACAAATTTTACCAGATGCCGTAACCAATGATTGAGGTTGTAGTGGAGAACAGCGTGAATCAAAAAAGAGATAAAACGATGGCTTCTGTCCATCAGAAATTAAACTTATGTCCAAAATGGTATGTGTCAAATGCGGTATATCTGTACGTGGCGACCACAAAACTTAAATTTGGAAATCTTGCACATAATGTTATTCAAATTATTATTTTTTGTTGATATAAATTAATAGAGATAACATTATCTACACAAAGTACAGAGAAAATATTTATTTAAGTTTTTAGAACCGAAGTGAAGTCCTTTATAAAAACTCCTTAATTATTGATAATGCTAATTGAATTTTATTTTTAATTTTATTTTTATTATAATTTTCTTTTTAAAAATTATATTTTTTAAAAGAAATAGAAAAATGTTTTCAACAATAAAATTGATTAATATTATTTTCGGTGATATCCTGTAAAGGATAGAAACAAGCATACGTCTTTCAGACGTGTCGTTATCTTTTCAGTACAAAGCAAGTAAGAAAGTAAAGTCGGTCAAGCCCGACCATATGATACCCTACACCACAGAATTTAATAACACATCATGCTTATGAGTCCATATAAATATGGATTTATCTATGTATATAAACTTCATTAAAATCGGTTTGAAAGTTTGTGAGAGCCAGAAATTGCCCCCTACCTCGCCTTGTGGTCCTATTTTTGAAAAACTGTATAGCTTATGTGTCCATATAGATATGGATCTATCTATGTTTTAAATTTCATTAAAATCGGTTTGAGATGCAGAAATTGCCCCTATCTCCCCTCGTGGTCCTATTTTTTAAAAAATGCATAGCTTATGTGTCCGTACAAATATGGATCTATCTATGTTTTAAATTTTATTAAAATCGGTTTGATGGTTTCTGAGAGGAAGAAATTTCCCCCTCTCTTCTCTCGTGGTCCTACGATTCGGCCCATTTTGAATAGGCTTGGTCCTTGTGCCAATAAGAACCTATGACCCAAATTTTATCAAATTATCTTCAAAATTGCGACCTGTACTTTGCGCACAAGGTTACATGGACAGCCAGCCAGCCTGCCAGCCAGCCGGACGGACATCGTTAGTTCGACTCAGAAAGTGATTCTAAGTCGATCAGTATACTTTAAGGTGGGTCGGATCAATAATTTAAGGCGTTACACACATCAGCACAAATGCATAATACCCTCTCCACTATTGTGGTGTGGGTATAAAAATAACGTTATCTTTCTAGGGTTAAAAACCGCTTTTTTGTGTCAAAGTAATTTTGTAAACAAACGTGAAGTTTGAGGGAAAACACGAATAGAAATGTCAACAAATGCACTAAAGCTGATTTTTAAATAAATATTTGGAGCCAGCCAAGGCGAATTTATTACAGGTGGTCTTAAAAGCCCTGCTGATATTAGCTAAAATCACTGTTGGATGTCAAAATTTCGTTTATTCTCTTTTATTATCTTTGTTTATGTTTTGTTTTATTTCTGTTTTTGACATTGTACAGTTTTACTATGCGATTAAAAGTCAATAGTGGATAAACATTTACAATGATTTGTAGAGGGCTTAAATTTAAATAACCCCACTTTTAATCAAAACAAATGCCTATAAAAGCTTATTTGAACCACTCTAATGTTAAAAGGTAAACACTTTTTAATACAGGTACGTATGTAAAATGTATTGTACATATTAAATTATATGGTAAACCATGTTTATATGTAGTCGATATTCCAGTATATAACGTAAACTTTGGCAGTGTTTGAAACATATCAATAATACCGGTCAAAGCTATTAAAATTGCGAAGTTTTAAAACGTGTTGGATAGTGTTGTCTAGTACAATGTTGTAACTAACAAACAACATATTTTTTAATGGAATTAACAGTCCGATTAAAATGTATGTGTGTACAAAGTTAAAAGGATGTTAAAATATTATTATTATTACATATTTGTATCTCATACATATAAAAGTCTACATACAAATTTATTTATTTAACGCAGACTTTGACAGAGTTAATGAAAAAAAATTGTATTTATTAAGAAAAAGAATGATATTACCAGGGAAACCAGAAATATGCTCTAAAAACACGTTTTATGCGCATTAAATATGCAGTAAAAACTGGATAATATGCCCTAAAAAATGATAAAAATATGCCCTAAAAATTAAAATTGCTCATTTGAAGACACAATATTCCACAATTTAATAAAAAAATCTAAGAAAAAAAACATGAAAAAGGTTAAAATTCATATAAGAGATGTTTGCCCCGAATATTATCTAGATATTAACATCCATATGGGCTTTTGTCTTAAAGGGATTTTAGGTACGGTCGCTATATTGTTAACAAATGTTAACATTTAAATGTAATTTAAAGCACCATTTGCATAGACTTCGTCCACATTTGATCAAATTATCTACAAAATTGGAACTTGTACTCTGCGCACAAGGCTCACATGGACAGACAACCAGCCAGGTGGATGGATGGGCATCGTTAGATCACTTTAAAAAGTGATTCTAAGTCAATCGGAATACTAAAGGATTGGTCTAGATACAAATCGCATAACATTTATTCTTAATGACAACCTGTAGTGCGATTCTCTATTCAATTTTAACATAATTTAAATTGTTAAAAATATTTAACAGCAAAGTTAACGTAAATTTTATTCAGTAACTTTTTTAACAATAACGTTCACTGCTAAGTTCTATCTTAACGTCAGGTATTTAAGTTATCTTAACGGCAAAATATTTTTCATTGTTTATTTTTAAATTCGTAGTTATTTAAAAAAAAAAAACAAACAAACAAAAAATTTGGCGAATAAAAGCCTCATTAACATTTTTAAAATTCACGTTATTTACATAAATTTTGCAAAAATAATATTAAACAATTTGGTTTTTTTTTGCGAATTTACCAAAAAGCATTAAAAATATTACATTTTAGATGCAGCTTATGGAAATCACTAAAAGTGTTTTCTTTTCTACACAAAAAATAAGTGGTAGACTCTCCAATCATGTTAGCTAATTTTTGCAACTTTCCACTAATTTAGCAATTTTTACCGAATTTTTGCTATTCCTTATAGTTTAAGTGACTTCAAATCAATTTTATGGTTTGGTTGAAGTATTAAAAAATTTCGCGAATTTTCGCTGTTTTGCATTTTTTTTTTTTTTTTTTTTGTTATTTTCCGACATTTTTTTTTTAACCGATTTAATGATTTCAAATAAATTTTTTTGCTTCTCTCCAAGTTTGCAATTATTCGCGAATTATAGCCACGTTCGCGGTAGATGCTTTTTATTCCTGTAAGTTTTCTGATTCTTTACAGCTTGAACGATTTTTAATAAATAGTAGACTTTGCCATCATTTCGCTGTTAACAAATATTTGCGAATTTCCCCTAATTTAGCAATTTTTACCGGATTTTTGCCATTCCTTATAGTTTAAGTTAAATAAATTTTATGGTTTGTTCGAAATATTAAAAAATTTCGCGAATTTTCGCTATTTTTGCAAAAAAATTTTATATATTCCGACAACTTGTTTTTTAAGCGATTTCAAATAAATTTTAAGGTTTTTTTTTCCAAGTTTGCAATTTTTCGCGAATTTTATCCATGTTCGCGTTATAAGCGATTTTTTCCTGTGGTTCTTTAGAGCTTTAACGATTTTTAATAAAAACCCGCTGTTTGCAAATTTTTGCGAATTTCCGCTAGTTTAACAATTTTTACCGAATTTTTGCAATTCCTTATAGTTTTAGCGACTTTTAATATATTTTATGGCTTTTTTGAAATGTTAAAAATTTTCGCTATTTTTGCAAATTTTCCGATTTTTTGCAATTTTCGCTAGACTATCAAATCCTAAATGGGGTTTTGTTAGTTTCGAAAGTACTTTAAGTCGCTCCACACGAGAAGTAGTTTGCAGTGTTCGTTAAATATACTAATTAATTAACAAAGATGCCACTTGATTGATATTTTTAGCTATGTTGTTTAAATTGAGTTACTGAATTGCTGTATTGTTACCGTAAGCAATAAACTGTGCCGGTAAAATTAACGTTAACGTTAGTTGTTAAAAGTTAGAGAATTCCACTACTGCTTTGTCTTACAATTAGAGTTTCTACGCGGGAAAGAATTCCCGGGAATCCCGGGACACTTTTTTTAAATGAATCCCGGGAAATTGTTTGCCGGGAATTTTCGGGAATTTAAGATTAAATTTGTTGAAATTTTAATTTCTTAGCATCGTTAAAACCAAAAACGAGCAATAAAAATATGTATAATATTTACTAAAATTACTTAAAACTACCTTCAAATCGAACTATTTTTACTACACCAGTAAATCGACCGTCTTTTTAATTGCTGATGAAATGTCTAAAGAGCTTCTTGAAGTAGAAAATGAAATGTACACGATACACCATCACCAAAACCAGATGATGAACCATCTACAAATTCTAAAAAAATAAATGTAAAGAAAATACAAAAGCCTGAAAATATCTTTAAAAAAGAATTTGACGTCTTTGAAGTCACGGGTAACAGGCCAACAAATTTAAAATCTTTGTATGATGCGCTTCTTACTATAAAACCAACGTCTGTAGAAAGCGAGAGCATTAGAAATGCTTTAATAATACTTAAAAATTTTTTCTTAAAAGAAAATTAATTTTACCAAGTTGCTATTAATAAAACCAACTAAATATTAATAAGTTTTAATAATGCGTAATCTCCCAAAAACAAAATATATATAGGTATACATACATATATAATATGCACAATGTGTGCATTGCACATGTACTTGTGAATTTAACAATTTATTTGGTTTTGTTGTGGTTTTCTGTGGAATTAATAAAGCTAATTTTTTTGGACTGTTGTATATGTGTATATTCTTTTAAAAAAGTAAAAACTTTCGTCTTAAACTCATTTAATGAAATCATTGTTTTATGCAAAGAATCCCGGGATTCCCGGGAATACAATTTTTTTCGTTTCGTTTCCCGGGAATAGAAACAGTCCGGGAAATTAGAAACCCTAATATGAACACATTTATTCTTTAGATTTATTCAATATTTTCGATTAAGCAAGGAAGGCTTTATCATAGTTTTAAATAAAATCGGAAGTAGGCCAACAGGATCATCTATTCCTCTTACAATACAATTGGCAGCTGCCTTAAGCTTTTTTGCAGAGGGAAGTTTTCAACGGTCTGTTGGAAATGACGCAAATATTGGCATGCATCGCACTACTGTTTCAAAATGCTTTTCAAAAATGTTGCGCCTGTTGGAAAGAAAAATTTGTCCTGGATTGATAAACATAAGCACTAGCGAAGCAGATTTAAGGGCGTCTAAACAATTTTTTTATGAAAAGTATGGCATTCCAGTAATCATTGGATGTATAGACGGCACTCATGTTGCAATTAAGGGACCAAAACGTGAAGAGCATTTATTTTTTAATAGAAAAGGATATTATAGCATAAATGCTATGATTGTAAGTAACTTATGGGTACAAAATTTATTATCACAATATTGTTTGGTTTATTTTCAGATCTGCGATTACAAAATGAACATTAAAGACGTTGATGCGACTAGGCCTGGCTCAAGTCATGACTCTTTCATATTTAGTATGAGCACTGCTCGAAATTTTTTTTATGGAAAAATATGAAAATGGTGAGCGTGGCTCCTGGCTACTAGCAGACTCAGGATACCCCTTGAACCCTTCCTAATCACCCCTATCGCAAACAACTACTCCCATGAAAATATCCCTATATTTTTTTATTTCGTACTGTGAATGATTCCCATAACAAATTCCCAAACTTAAAAAATTTGGCATCGCCAATGTTTACTCCCGTGAATTTTTTTAATAAATAAATTCCCAACAAGTGTTGATGTGAACGAGAAGGGAACATGTAAATTTAATTTGTATTCTAAAGTAGGACTAAATTAAATTACTTTTTCCTCTTATTGAAGGAGTGCACATAAAGAAAATGAAGATAAACACTATTCATTAGTTATTTTATCATATTTTTATTAGTATTTTATTTTGCATATCTTTCTTTCACAATACAGGCACTGACAAGTTACTCACAATAGAGACTTTTGTTTACAAAGCACTGAAAAATAATTCACAATAGAATTTTTTACGCCCAAAATATTTGCGATACCGATTTGTTGGGGATGGGAATTTAGGTTTGATCCCATGTATCATATTCCCATAACATTCGCGATAGGGGTGAATGACTCCTTACAGAAATGCAACAGGAATTGCTCAGCAGAGATTGAACAAAAGACATGCTTCTGCAAGAAATGTGGTGGAGAGAACAATTGGGATGCTTAAAAGCAGGTTCAGATGTTTGTCAAGAACATTGTTTTATTCACCCTTGAAAGTTGTCCAAATTATCAATGTTTGTTGCGCTTTAAACAACTTGTGTAATAAGCATAAACTTGAACAACCGGAAGATGTAAGAGTAGAACATACAAACGATGAAATTAATGAGCAAAATGAATTTGATGCAACCGATACTACTTTAACAAACACCGCAAATAATATACGTGACAGTATTGCTGAAAGTTTAAGTTAAATGTTTTTAGAATTATTTACATATGTAAAAAACTTTTTATAAATACAAAACCTTTATTTAATAAATGCATAAAAAAATTCATGGACAAAAAATTTACATTTACATATCTTTAAATCATTGATATTTCAAAATGTCTATCTCCAACTGTTTTTCTTTAATTTCTAAATCTTTCTTTTTCAGATTATTTTTTTCAAATGCTGCTTTTTCTATTTCTTTGTTATGCCTTTTTAATTCAGCTGTTATACTCGTCGTTAAATCTTCGACTGATTTATACACACGGCGTATATTAAACGTGATAAGATTGACATTTTCAGCATTTCTATTTGAAATTTCAACTAAAACTTTAAAGGAAGCCGAAATTTCTTTTCCAGTTTTTGCACTGCTTTCCATATATTCCTTCAAAGATTTTTTAACATCCTCATCTTTGTTTTTTAGTTCTTTGGAAGCTTTTTTGGAAGTGCTTGGAATGCCATCGAAAACATCATCCGTTTTCTTTCTTTTTTCAGGTCGGCATTTTGGAGTTACTGCAGCTGAATCTTCACACAAGACTGCGTCATCATCAGATGAAGAAAACTCGGTCCCTATTATTGAGACAGAGTTATTTATTCCATCAACCAATGTATATAGCCCGCAAACTTGGCCTATCGCTTCCTCTTTTTTTGAGATGTATATTTGGTTGAACGGACCTCCACCTGTAGAACTTGCTTCTCGTTTATTGGAAGCTATTTTCTTCTTTATGCGCCCCTTCCAGTCATTTATAAAAAGAAAAAAAATTTAAAATTTCTATCGGTTACAAACGCTATTCTTCTATACATTTTCCACGTCCACTCTGTCTCCTTTAGTGAATCCCCTCGCCATATCAGTACCTCGTTTCTGTATTTCTCGCTTCGTAAAATTTTCCGCATGAAACGTGTGAATTGCAACAAAAATAGTGTGAAATTAAACAAAAAATGGTTTTTCTCACGCAAGTGTTTCTGTATCTTTTCTTGGCGAGAATTATCTGTCATTTTAATAATTTTCCAGCAATTATTGGAAGGATGCGAGAAAAAGTGTTTCTATAACAATGTTTTGCGAAAAGTTACTTTTAAGAACTGTCAAAATAAGTCGCATTTGAAATTGGTGGCGAGAAAAACAAAATGTAGATATTTTGAATTTAAAATAGGTTTATATACAATTTTTTTTTTAATAAATAAAAAAATAGAAGGAATATAAATGATGAATACATAATTTATATGATGAAAATAAACAAAAAACCATTGTTATATTTTGTTATTTTAAATTTTTTTTAGCCTTTTCTTGTTTTGGTTTTAATCAGCGCTGCCAGATAAATTTGTGTCAAAATCGTCAATTTTCTGAGAAAAAAATATAAAATATCCTCCATTTTTGTTTTAAGAATCGTGTAATTTAAAATAAATTTTAAACAAATTTGTTTCGACTTTTATTAAAACATAATCAAACAAAAACAAAGTTAAAGTTCATGGGTATTTAATAATTTCTTTAAATTTATATTTCTTTTGTTAAGCTGAAGGATAATTTTTTATAAAACTATTTATTTTCTTTAATCCGATAACAATTAAAAATTGTTTTCCCTGGAGAAGTAACACAAAGGCATGAGAAAATATCATTTTAAACAAAAAATAAAATAAATATTTTTACAAAAGCAAAAAGAAGCCAAGCTTAATAAAATAAACATACATCCTTATTTAAAATAGATAAATATAGATAAATAGATACATTTTTTAATTAAATCAGCTTTGTGAAAAACCTAGAATTCATAGTGACAACTTATATTTATATCGTATGTAGTCCGAAATAGTATATTATTGAAATTTAACTATATCGGTTTACAAATGGCTGAGATATAAATCTGTAATTTACCTATTCCTATAAATTTTTTTTCTTTTTTTTACCTGAAATAGACTTAATAGAACAGCTGGTAGTTTTAGTTAAAAAAATCGGTTCATAAATGAACGGGTTACAGACAAACAACTTTTTTCTTGAAGAAATAATGGTTTTGGCCCAAAAATGTCTATATAAGATAAGAATATCAAAAGGGTGTTTCCACAGAAATTGACCCCTTATAGCTCAAAAATTAAATTTTTATTTTGAATTAATTTTTCCGCTATTATACAAAATAAATGTATTGTGTCATATTCCTAAAGATTAACTTTAATTTTATTTATACTAACAAAAATATATTTTTTTTTGTCACCGATAATAAATGAATTCACACGCAAAAAACTTGTAATTTTTATAATGTATTATTTAAACAAATCATTTCAAAGAACTAAATCAGATATTTAACTTGACATATCCTGTGCAAAATTTTACAAAACATGATGTTTGTTTCAGACATTTAAAAACAGCACATTTATAAAGTAACGGCCGTTACTTTGGATAGACCCAAATATCAATCATATTTTGTTAGTGTATATAAGAAGTATTAAATGTTCAAAATAAGCCAAATCGGTCCATTTCTTTCCCTCGAAATTTTGCTTTTGCCGATACATTTTTCAGGGAAGAGGCAAACAACTTCGAGGACAATTTTCATAAAAGGGATAAATAAAAAAATTTAAGCTGTCTTGTTTTTAAAGATATTTTTTTTACTAATAAACAAACATATTAAAATATTTAAAACTATCTTATTTCGAAGACTAAGGGGCAACGCCAACAATTTCATTGAAAGCAAAAAAAAAAAAAAATCAAAAGTATTTTATAAATTTGTTGTTACTTTCTACAGAAATTCATTTTGTTTTTTCAATTTTCAACGCCACAAAATATGAAGTGTTTGAAATTTAAAAATGCAATATGAATTTCTATAGAAAGTAACAACAAAATTATAAAATATTTTTGATTTTGTTTTGGCTTTCGTCACTTTTTTAGAAAAATCATTAAATCGTCACTTTGCTAATTTCGGAACAAAAAGTTGTCAAAATGACAATAACTCGTCAAATCTGGCAGCCCCGTTTTTATTATATTTATTTCTTTTGTTGACGTTTCGCTTTTATTTGACACTTAATTACTGGAAATATTCCAGTATAAACAGAATTTGTTGTGTCTGTTTTCGCATTCAAATACAGAAACACTTTTATCTCATTAATCGAGAAACGATTGGAATTTTTTGTTTCACACTTCATGTAAGAAATTTTACGATGCGAGAAATGCAGAAACGAGGTACAGGATTGTTTTCCATAAATTGTATTAAGGCATCTTCTTGAAGGCTATTTTTATGTTTGCCCCTTATTACCCACGATAAGATCAGTACCTCGTTTCTGTATTTCTCGCATCTTAAAATTTCTTACATGAAGTGTGAAACAAAAAATTCCATCGTTTCTCGATTTATGAGATAAAAGTGTTTCTGTATTTGAATGCGAAAACACACACAACAAATTCTGTTTATACTGGAATATTTCCAGTAATTAAGTGTCAAATAAAAGCGAAACGTCAACAAAAGAAATAAATATAATAAAAACGGGGCTGCCAGATTTGACGAGTTATTGTCATTTTGACAACTTTTTGTTCCGAAATTAGCAAAGTGACGATTTAATGATTTTTCTAAAAAAAGTGACGAAAGCCAAAACAAAATCAAAAATATTTTATAATTTTGTTGTTACTTTTTATAGAAATTCATATTGAATTTTTAAATTTCAAACACTTCATATTTTGTGGCGTTGAAAATTGAAAAACAAAATGAATTTCTGTAGAAAGTAACAACAAATTTATAAAATACTTTTGATTTTTTTTTTTGCTTTCAATGAAATTGTTGGCGTTGCCCCTTAGTCTTCGAAATAAGATAGTTTTAAATATTTTAATATGTTTGTTTATTAGTAAAAAAATATCTCTAAAAACAAGACAGCTTAAATTTTTTTATTTATCCCTTTTATGAAAATTGTCCTCGAAGTTGTTTGCCTCTTCCCTGAAAAATGTATCGGCAAAAGCAAAATTTCGAGGGAAAGAAATGGACCGATTTGGCTTATTTTGAACATTTAATACTTCTTATATACATTAACAAAATATGATTGATATTTGGGTCTATCCAAAGTAACGGCCGTTACTTTATAAATGTGCTGTTTTTAAATGTATGAAACAAACATCATGTTTTGTAAAATTTTGCACAGGATATGTCAAGTTAAATATCTGATTTAATTCTTTGAAATGTTTTGTTTAAATAATACATTATAAAAATTACAAGTTTTTTGCGTGTGAATTCATTTATTATCGGTGACAAAAAAAAATATATTTTTGTTAGTATAAATAAAATTAAAGTTAATCTTTAGGAATATGACACGATACATTTATTTTGTATAATAGCGGAAAAATTAATTCAAAATAAAAATTTAATGTTTGAGCTATAAGGGGTCAATTTCTGTGGAAACACCCTTTTGATATTCTTATCTTATATAGACATTTTTGGGCCAAAACCATTATTTCTTCAAGAAAATAAGTTGTTTGTCTGTAACCCGTTCATTTATGAACCGATTTTTTTAACTAAAACTACCAGCTGTTCTACTAAGTCTATTTCAGGTAAAAAAAAGAAAAAAAAATTTATAGGAATAGGTATATTACAGATTTATATCTCAGCCATTTGTAAACCGATATAGTTAAATTTCAATAATATATTATTTCGGACTACATACGATATAAATATAAAACAACGTTGTCACTATGAATTCTAGGTTTTTCACAAAGCTGATTTAATTAAAAAATGTATGTATCTATTTATCTATATTTATCTATTTTAAATAAGGATGTATGTTTATTTTATTAAGCTTGGCTTCTTTTTGCTTTTGTAAAAATATTTATTTTATTTTTTGTTTAAAATGATATTTTCTCATGCCTTTGTGTTACTTCTCCAGGGAAAACAATTTTTAATTGTTATCGGATTAAAGAAAATAAATAGTTTTATAAAAAATTATCCTTCAGCTTAACAAAAGAAATATAAATTTAAAGAAATTATTAAATACCCATGAACTTTAACTTTGTTTTTGTTTGATTATGTTTTAATAAAAGTCGAAACAAATTTGTTTAAAATTTATTTTAAATTACACGATTCTTAAAACAAAAATGGAGGATATTTTATATTTTTTTCTCAGAAAATTGACGATTTTGACACAAATTTATCTGGCAGCGCTGATTAAAACCAAAACAAGAAAAGGCTAAAAAAAATTTAAAATAACAAAATATAACAATGGTTTTTTGTTTATTTTCATCATATAAATTATGCATTCATCATTTATATTCCTTCTATTTTTTTATTTATTTTAAAAAAATAGTATATAAACATATTTTAAATTCAAAATATCTACATTTTATTTTTCTCTCCACCAATTTCAAATGTGACTTATTTTGACAGTTGTTGAAAGAAACTTTTCGCAAAATATTGTTATAGAAACACTTTTTCTCGCATCCTTCCAATAATTGCTGGAAAATTATTTAAATGACAGATTATTCTCGCAAAAAAAAGATACAGAAACACTTGCGTGAGAAAAACCATTTTTTGTTTCATTTCACACCATTTTTGTTGCAATTCACACGTTTCATGCGAAAAGTTTTACGATGTGAGAAATACAGAAACGGGCTACAGGCATTATCGAATTGTGTCACATAGTAAAAACGTCATTCTTTTTATTGAAACAAAATGGAAAATGAAATCGATACAGTAGTTCGACGCATGTTACCATATCACATGTTTTGTCGATTTCAAAAAGTTTGGACGACGAAATCGATTTCCATCACATACCTGAATAATTTGTATTTAAATCGTTTTTGAATTTTTTAATTTTGTACTTACATTTGTTCACCTTTTTACTTAAAAAAACAAAAATAGAAAAAACCTCCGTTAACAAAAAAAAACAACTGAGAGAAACGGAGCTCCGATCGTAATGCAGAATACATACACTCGAAAGAAACTGAGCGGAATCGAAACGCAGAATACCAAAATTGCCAGACGGAGAAAATTTCGATTCGAATCGAAACGCAGAATAGGAGTGAATATTTTAGAAAATAACAACAAAATACCGAACATTTTGTATACGTTTTATATATATAAAAGGTGGATTAATGTCAAGTAACTCAATTATGAAATCGATGTCTTTCGATTTGGATGAAATTAACACCAAGGTAAGTCCTATTAGATAGTAGTTTAGACACAAATTTTCAAAAAGATCGGTCAAAAATTTTCTGAGTTTCTTGTAAAATGTTGTTTTTAAGAGATAGTCATATGAAAACAATTACATTTGAATAAATGGCTTGAAGGCAAACTTTGAGGGGCGGACGCCCCCCCTTAAACACAACTTATCGCTACGAAATTTTTTTATATTTTTTTTACATAAAGCTGAACCGATTTGGGGGGAGAGAATATAAGAAATCAAAATAAAAGTTCTCCATACAACTAACGGCCACGCTAATGTACATATTTCTTATGGAAAGCAAACTAATGTTAATATACATATTTAGCATAAGAATACGTTGTAGCAAAAACATCATCATGTCATTACAAAGTAGATATTAGGGTATTCTTTTAATCGGGCTTTTGCATTAATCGGTTAATCGCTCGATTAATTAACCGAGGTTTTGGTATAATAGGTCTGCGGCCCTTTGTTCCTACTAGGAACCACAGGACATAATATATATATATATATATATATATTGGTATAATAGGTTAATAATCGTTTAATTTTGTTATTGTTCGGTTAACCGATTAATACAGTTTTTTTTCATAAAGAAAGTCATTTTAATAAATAACAAGTTAGAGTGCTATATTCGGCTGTGCCGAATCTTTGATACCCTCCACCGACAGTTCGAATGTTTAAGGAGTAATATCTGTATGATGTTATTATTATCTTAAACTGTGACGATTTGTTATTAATTATGGATTTAGGCGACTAAACTGTTTTCCGGTAGTAGGGTTTATATGGGGCCTAGGGTAAATTATGGACCGATCTTCACGAAATTTCACAGTCTTTTTCCCAGTTCTATAAAACTTTGATGTACCAAATTTTGTTATGATAGCATTATTTTTTACGGATTTAGGCGTACTAAACTGTTTTCCGGGAGTAGGGTTTATATGGGGCCCAGGGTAAATTATGGACCGATCTTCACGAAATTACACAGTTTTATTTCTTGTCCTATAAAACTTTGATGTACCAAATTTTGTTATGATAGCATTATTTTTTACGGATTTAGGCGTACTAAACTGTTTTCCGGGAGTAAGGTTTATATGGGGCCCAGGGTAAGTTATGGACCGATCTTCACGAAATAACACAATTTTATTTCTTGTCCAATAAAACTTTGATGTACCAAATTTTGTTATGACAGCATTATTTTTTACGTTTTTAGGCGTACTAAGTTGTTTTCCGGGAGTAAAGTTTATATGGGGCCTATGGTAAATTATGAACCGATCTTCATGAAATTTCAAAGATTTATTTTTAGTTCTATAAAACTTTGATGTACCAAATTTTGTTATGATAGCATTATTTTTTACGTTTTTAGGCGTACTAAGTTGTTTTCCGGAAGTAGGTTTTATATGGGGCCTATAGTAAATTATGGACCGATCTTCACGAAACTTAACAGTTTAATTTCTAGTCCTATGTAACTGTGACTTGCCAAAATTTGTAATGATAGCATTGTTAGTTAGGGTTTTAGGCCTAGGGTAAATTATTGACGGATCTTCACGAAATTTCACAGCGTGATTTCCAGTTGAATAAAACGAATTGTTGCGAAATCTTATATCATTCTGTGCATTTTTCCACCATTTATGTTAGATTTTGGAACAAAATTATCAATTTTTTTAGGTGGTGGTTCCACATTTTGATTCATAGCTCAGATCCTATTGAACCGATTTTGCTGAATTTCAATCCCAAACTGCTTAGGATAACTACAAGCAATTTGACACCAAGTTTGTTGATTTCTTTTGAGTTTTTCGAAAGTGAGGGTGTTTTCAACAGACGGACAGACAGACGGACAGACAGACGGACATGGCTAAATCGACTTAAAATTACTCAAGGACCCAGAATATATATGTATACTTTATAGGGTCTGAGATGAATAGTAAAAAAGTTTCACACGGAATGACAAGCTGAATATACCCTCTTCACAACTAATTGTGGTGGAGGGTATAAAAATGGATAAATTATTTATTATTTGGAGCTTATTGGTAAAAAATAAACAATAACAGCCGTTTTCATAATGAAAATTTGGCATAAAGTCAGCAAAAAGTTTATTTATAATACACTAACCAAACTCTGGCTAACGATTTGCTTAACTCTCGTTAACGAGCCACAAAACGTTTCCCTACAAGAAATGAATAAGCGAGTAGTCACATTTTTCATTTTCTTAACACCAAAATGAAAAATGTGACTACTCGTCAAGGTATATTTATAACAGGTAGCCGCAAGATTACAACAATTGTACAATAAAACAAACAACAGGGCTTTTTATTGTTGTTTTATGATACGAACTGTCAAATGTTGTATAGTAACCCAGCGGGAAAATGAGGAATTGATTACATAAATAATTAAAAAAATAATGCATTATTTTCGAAAGAATAATAATGCATTCATTGGAATCGTGTCTAATGAAATGGTAATTTCATCAGACACAAAATTTAAGCACTGATTACCACGTATATTCCCACATTTGCAGAACAAGGAATGTATTGTTTCTGTTAGTAACAATTATTCGTGTTTTTACTTTACATACATATTTCCTTAATAAAAATCCGTTATTTTTTTGCTGCCTTTATGTCGCCTACTTATAATTTTTATTTTAGTCGCAGTTTGTGTTTGAAAGCGTACGGTCAAAGCACAAATTATATGTGTGTGGGTCAAAGTTATTTAAAGTAAACAGGTATTAAAAAATGTATTCCAAACGGCATTGGAGAAGACTTTTATTATAAGACTTTTGAATAATATAATTTATTCCAAAGAATGAATTATTTAATTCATTCGCAGGATACATTAAAATAATTTATTACAATCCTAGGACATGGTCTGTGTTAAAAATAATGAATTCTGGAATCAAATATCATACAAGATATGTATGTATTACTTTCTCGATTCCTATTAATTACATTTTCCCGCTGGGAAACATGTAAACAAGTTTTTTGTCTTTATCTTTTGTCTTTTTTGTCTCTTATCAACCCCTTTGCTGTTTGACAGTTTGTATCACATAACAACAATAAAAAGCCCTGTAGTTTGTTTTATTGTGCAATTGTTGTAATCTCGCGGCTACCTGCTACAAATATACCTTGCTACTCATTTTTTAATTTATTTTAATTTTAAAAACTTTTTAAAATTTTTATATGTGAAGGGAAAAACAAAAAAAAGGAAAAAATGACAAATTCAGCGATCTTATTGACAAGATTCTTCCTTTTTCTTCTTTGAACATGAATTGGCGTTCAAATGATTCATGTCATGTTGACGACATGTGCTTTTTTGATATTGAAAACAATAACAAAATTTAACAACGAATGAAAACGCAAAACGTAAAGCCAGTACATGCATCTGTGTGCTCGTTTCTTTTCCAATCGTCCCTCTCGCCTATAAAGTAGCAATCATGTCAATAAGACAAGAGCCATATGAACACAGACAAGGCTGTTACATTTTTGAGTATGTAATACAATGTGGCATTATAAAAGTTCAGAGTTGGCTTGTTAGAAGTTGGCAGATGGAGAAAGGTGAGGTCAACTCTACAACTACAATGCTGCTGTGGTCGGGTTGTCAAAAATATTGCTAGTAAAAAAAACAGGTTTGTTTACATAAAAAACTAGTTTGTATACAAACTTTGACAACTCGACCACAGAAAAAAAACACCACATGTTGACTTGACCCCACCTTCTGGTCAATTCGCCTTGGTATACAGAGATAAAAAAAAGTGACGTATGAAAAATGCCTAAATCATTTGCGAGGGCAGCTTTCGAAGAAAGAGAACGAAAACGTTTTTTGTTAGTGAAGTGACAATGCGTAAAAACAGACCACTACTATCTACACAAATTGCATAATCAAAACAAAAAACGCAAAAGGGCAGCTTTCGAAGAAAAAGACAGAAAAAACACAATATTTTCTGTCTCGTGACGCTTCTGTATACTCTGTGGTTAGCAGCTCGTTGTACGTAGTATACAAACTGTGGATAACCTTTTGTTGTGAATACGACTGTAGCATAACCAGCGTTACCGTTGTGATACTAAAGTATCAATTTGACCCTTTTTCGACGGTCTTGATACCTTTTATGACCCTTTTTTTAAATTATACTTTTGTATCAATTGCACCTATTTTGTGCCACTTTTTTACCCTTTTTTTAAATGGCACTCACATTTTGTTTTTTTTTTGTCAACACAGCTGAACGTTAGTGCTAAACAAAAGAAGCACAGCCGCGAATAACGTTTTAAGTTACAAAATAATTATTTTTCAAGAGAGCAAAAAAAAACTTTTTTAACAGGCAAGATTATTAATTTTTAATTTTTTTTAGATTATTAAAAATAATAATAATAAAAATTTTTATGCAAAATATCAACAAATTTAAAATTTAAATTACATGCAAATTTACAGTTTATAACTTTTTTTTAGTGGAAAAACGTTTCATTCACGATGTCATTTAAAACGTTCTTCCACTACGCAAAGCATCATGACTGGTGGCTTTTAAAACGTTATTCCACGTTTCAAAACCATTTACTTTGTATCATTTGTAAGCAACTTACAACGTTCTTCCACTAGCTGACTCTTTGCATGTCATTTTTAAGGGCTTTAAGGTGCATCATTTTGGTTGATTTGAGGTTTAAACAGTGTACGAGAGTAATGTTAACGATAATCTGCAAAAAGTGGCTTTTACAACGTTATTCGCGGCTGTGCTTTAAATGTTTTCGAAATAAGCGGATATGGAGGAATGAACTTCAAGTGATGATTTAATACCAAAATATAGAACGCAAATACCTAAAAAGGTAGTTAGTATTCGTAAAAAGTTTGTGTTATGACTTCTAAATTAGATTTTCGATAATAAAGTACAAATTAAAGTACAATTTCCCTAATAGCAAACATAACTCATATACGAATTTAGTATTTTTTTATTTATGGTGGTTTCTTTTCAAAAAAAAAAAAATGTGACATTTTATTAAAAACAAATGCAATTATGTGTTTGTTTCTTAAAAATGTGTTGGTTTCTTAAAGAGAAGCAAGTTTTATGATAAAAAATTCACACTTAAGAAGGCATAAAGCATTGAACTTTTCGCCCTCTTTTAAATCGACAATGTTAAGAGTGCCCTGTAAAATAGGTGAGTTAGGTTTATGTATGGGGCTGTTTTTAAAACGACGACGATTGCCTCAAAGAGCAAAAATTTAAAAACTCGAAAAAGTTTGCAAAGATAACGCCATCAAATTGATTCAAAGTCTCTTAAACTAACAGAAATTAAAAAAAATGGTAAAAATTGCTGAAATTTTCAAATATTTGATAACAGCGGTATGATAGCTAAATCGAGTATTTATTAAAAATTTTAAAACTTTATTAAAGTTTCAGAAAACTTACAGGAAAAAATCAGTTCAATCCTGAACAGCACTAAAATTCGCGAATGATTGTAAAATTGGAAACAAACCCTAAAATTTACTTGAAATCGCTAAATCGGTAAAAAAAAAAATGTCGGAACATAACATAAAAGGTATTAAAGAAATGAGTTATAATGATGAAGAACAAATTTTTGGTCAGGTTTTAAAAACAGGAAAGAGCATTCCATACAAAATCTTACTTTTTTAAGCACCTGAAATAAATAGTTTTCGTTTGTTTATAATAAACTTGGTCTTATTTTATTTATTCAAATGGAAAATACTGCTTTTAAAAAACTTGACCCCTTTTTTATTGAAATACCCTTTTTTGACCCCTTTTTCTGGAAAATCCACTTTTTGTGACCCTTTTCGAAAATTTCCAACGGTAAACAAAAAAAAAAAAAATTATTTTATTATTAATACATATTGAATCTAGGAATTTATTTCTCATGGTGAGTAACATTTATTATAAATTTTTACAGCCGTATTTATAACAAAAAATAAGCCAGTTTGTACACTACGAACAACGAGCTGCTAACTAGAATGCCGATCTCGAAGCATACAGAGATGAAAAAATTGACGTATGAAAAATGTCCAAATCATTTGCGAGGGCAGCTTTCGAAGAAAGAGAAAGAAAACGTTTTTTGGTAAAGGGCAGCTTTCGAAGAAAAAGACAGAAAATATTCGCCCTTATTGTGTTTGGCGTATTTAAAATACGCCTACGACTGTTTGGTAATAGATTAAAGAGAACGTGAACTTTTTTCCTTTAATCTATTACCAAACTGTCGTAGGCGTATTTTAAATACGCCAAACACAATAAGGGTGATTGTCAAGAATTCTTCTTGAAGTCCAAAGTACATTTTTGTTTTTTCATGTTTGTCTTTATTTTTCTTGTTGACGTTTTTCAGCACAACTTTAAGGACAAATGTACACATAGATCTCGTGCTTTAACAATAATTAGTATTGTGGTAATTTTGTTGAACTAATTATGGTTTTTAATCCAAATTTTTAATCAGGCTTAAGTTCATCAGTTCAGGACACTAATGTGTCGTAATTTTGGCAAGCGATATCTTGCTTTAAATTTAGCACCGCAATGAAACTATTAACAAAATGTTTTAATTAACATTTTTCATTTTTCAAATTTATTCTATGAGCTAAATTTCAGTTATGTATTTTATAAAGTAACCTTCGAAAGGAAATCATTCCCAATTTAAAAATGTTTTAATTAAATATCCATAAAGGATATTGTTTTCACTAAACATATACAATTTATTATTTTAATAAAAATGTTTTCGATATTACCAATAAAAATCACTTCCTCATGCTTTATACAGAATAAAAATTTAACTAAAAGATTAATGCCCGTATAACGGTTTACAACTCAACTCTATCTAGATTAGTTGAACATTTGCGGATTAATACATATTATTGTAAACAACCCTGTGTTAGTGCGTGCGGTTATCAAAAACATAAACATTCATTTACAACAGGCAGTTAGCCGGGAGTAACAGTGACTTAACCTTGGCGTAAAAAAGTAATACCAATCTATTTCTTACTGCAAACTATAAACGTTCTAATTACTTTACATACAACAAAATGAAGCAGTTGATTTGCAGCGATGGTGTTACTCCCGGCTAACTGATACTACGTTTATACGTAGACTATTCGCAAATAAAAATTATTTGCGATTAACTAACTTACTGTTTATATGTCAAGTTTCTTACTGAAAATTCTTAGTTTTATGTGATGCCGGACGGAAAATGTATACATATGGTAGCACTGTATATATATAAACTTTTTATTTTTTCAACATTTTTTTCATTTTTCGAATTTATTCTATGAGCTAAAAAAGCTTTATAAAATACATAACTGAAATTTAGCTCATAGAATAAATTCGAAAAATGAAAAAAATGTTGAATATAATATAAAGTAACCTTCGGAAGGAAATAAGTCCCAGTTTCTTTTTATTTTTTTTTTTAATAAATAATGAAAAAATTACAAATTGTGTATTTGTGAATTTTATTGCTACATTTTAAATTAATTTTACTTTTGTTTATCGTATGAATGTGCCACACCGAAATAAAAACGTTAAACTGTTAAAAGTGTGGCAATGCTTTAAATCTTATTTGCAAATAGTGTCCCCTACAAGAAATGAATGAGCGAGTAGTCACATTTTTCATTTCTGTTAAGAAAATTATAGAAAGAAATGACCGAAATAAAGTATGTGTTTTCGGTCACATACGGTCATTTCTTTCTATCATTTTCTTAACACCAAAATGAAAAATGTGACTACTAGCTCATTCATTTCTTGTAGGGTCGTTAATCAGGAATTGTTTTCATGAGTTGCGAATAGCTGCAAATAAAAATTAAATTCACTGTTTATGTGGCAAATTTTCTCTACTTGCAATATATTTATTTGCGAATAAAGCTGGAGGTCCATAACACGCGTTTTCGCTTCCACGCAGCACATGCTTTTATAACCTTACTTGCGTTTTACGTTTCAAGTTACATGCAACGCTTTTTATGCCACAGCAGCACAAGTAAAAATAAAATTTAATTTGTCAAAATCAGCTGATTTGTTCGAACGCTGCTTGTGACGCTTACAAAAGTAGAAAGTAAACCTACTTTTCGCCTCAAGGCATCTACGCTTTTGTGCATGTAACTTACTACGTATAACTACACAGATTCTACTTTTTTGACAGCTGCGTATGCTGCGAAAAAGCGAGTAACGCGTGGTGTGGACCTCCAGCTTAAGTGGTTCGTATAAACGTAGTATGAGCCTTTAAAGTTATTAAAGTTAAACCTACTTTTCGCCTCAAGGCATCTACGCTTTTGTGCATGTAACTTACTACGTATAACTACACAGATTCTACTTTTTTGACAGCTGCGTATGCTGCGAAAAAGCGAGTAACGCGTGGTGTGGACCTCCAGCTTAAGTGGTTCGTATAAACGTAGTATGAGCCTTTAAAGTTATTAAAGTTTCAACTAAACTGAGTTGAGTTGTGAATCGTAATAGGAGCATAAGTTCAGTATTCGCTTTTCGCTTGTGTATAATTTATTTATTAAACATTTATAAAATTATGTTTTTTGTTTTATATTTATAAATTTTTATTAATAATTTTATGAATTAAGTTTTATCAATAATGTTTTGTTGCATGTTGTTGTTTTATTATAAAATATATGCATGTACATATTTGAATTTGAATGTAATGGGATGTAATGTTATGTAGTAATTGTTCATAGTTTTAATGAAAAACGAATCAATCGATAGAAAATATGTATTTTATTGATGTTTGTTACACTTATTACTTAATACAAAGTTTGTCACGTTTGAAAGTGTTTAGCACGTACATAAGTAACTATTTCTTAAAATTAATGAATTAATTTTAATATAATTGTAGTTTTACGACACTTCACTAATGAATCAAGATAAATAAATTTCATGTTTACGTGAGAGACTCATTGGAAATCTTACGGTGTAGTGTAGATGGTTTTTAAAACAATTTTCATTTTTTATGAATGAAATTGTTTGTTTTTTTTTTACTATTATTTTTATTTTAATATTACATATTTATGAATAATGATTTAATGAATGAACAAATGAATGTTGCTATTAAACTAAAAACTATTACAATAAGTTATTTAAATGTGTTTTTGTATGTATGAAATAACTAAATTATTTCTTAGTAGAATTATATAAATTGTTAAATTTAATTATTTTTTATAGTATGTATTTATTTGTTATTATGAATGTATTTATGTATGTATGTATATATATATATATATATATAGTTTTGTATACATATGTATGTGTTTACATACATATGTTTTAATTAAGCTTAAGTTTTTTGAGTTTACTTTATTTAATAAGAACCTCTAATAAGAATTTTTTAACACCTGATGAAAGGTTTTAAACTTTCTTTGTTGTTGTGGTTGTTATATATATATTTTTTTTATAAATTTAATAGTCTTGAAGTAATTTTAGAATTTTACTAAGAACGTTTTATTTGATTTATTGAAATTATATTTTATCAAGAAGTTAAACTGCTGAAACAAAAATTTCTAAAGTCAAAATCTGTTGATTCTTTTTTTTTTGCTTATTTTTTGTAGTGTGTTGTAGTCTTGCAAGCAGTTTTGTTTATTAATTATTTTTACGTTTTGCTAAATTGTTTTTCAAACTTAAATTGTTAATTTGTACTTTTATGTTTTGTACTCAAAAATGTATGTGATTATTTTTTTTTTTTTTTTTTTTGTAACTTACAAAAACAAAAATTTAACTATATTGTATGTAAGTATGTATGCATGTCATGTCATGTCATGACATGCCATGTTGAGAATGTTTTGTTAAGTGTTTTCATTATATTCAATATAATTAAAAATTATTTTAGTTTATAAATCTATAGTATGTATTTGATTTGTATTTAAGAACGAAAAATATTATTTTAACTAAGATATCTTATATGTATATATTTTTTAAGTATTTTCGTTTTAATTTTTTTCAAAATTTTATTTTGATATACATACAAAACGTATGAGGGGGGAGTGTGTAACTTTTTATACTTCTCTTGTTTTTATTTTACTTAAAGATCAATTGATTTTTAAGAAAAAAATTTTTTTTTTTTTTTTTTTTTGAAATTTTCAACATCACTTAACGACTTTAAGACGACAAATTTCAAATTGTCATTTAATTGATTAAACATAATTTTTTTAAAATACGATTTATTTAAGAATTTATTACTCTTGTAATTTAACTCTAGAAATGAGGGATGACGACGTTATTATATGCGCTTTTTGGGGAATATTAAATGAGCATAAATTGCTTTAAAAAAAACTTTGTTACATTCTTATATAAAAGATATAAATTAAATAAAAAAAAATTTTTTAAATTTATTTTTGATTTTAGCCTTTGGCAAATAAAAAAAAAGTTATAACTACATGTATGAAGTGTTGAGTGAAAACATAAAACAAAATTAAAAAATTATAAAAATTAAACAGTATGGCAAATATTAATGAAAAATTATAAAAATATATATGTATGTATGTAAGAAAACATAAAGATTAACCTAATTTCTTAAACAATATAACATTTCAATGTGGATTTATTATCATATTGAAAATGAAGTGAAAAATGTTCAGTATTTGAATTCTAGAATTTTTTCTAAAGATTTTTTTAACATTTTTATTGAAATCTTACAGTTTTCAAATCTATTGAAACCCTACGATCAATAACCAACAACAGTTTAATTTAGAAAATTATGTATTTACTTACATATTTAAATCATTTAACCTTAATATGACCTACAAATGTATATGGGCATTTCGTGATATTCGTACCACAAAATTAAAAAAAAAATAAATAAAGAGGTCAAATTTGTAAAAAGGGTTTTCATATACATATATAAAGTAATGAAGTAGCACTATATTCAGAAAAAAAATTTCGGCAATCGACGCTAAGGATTTGCAGATAAATATAAACAAAAATATGCGCTGGCGGGACGTTAAAAAAACGGAAGTGGATTTTGACTTGCATTACAAAACTTAATAAGACTGCGAATTGAGCAAGACGTTTTGTATAAAACCTTTTTTAGTAAGCTTTGGACTTATTTAGATTTATTTTTCAAGCTATCAAATTTAAAAATCTTTGCTCGTTTTAAGGTACATATGGGCATTTTTGTTACTAAATGTAGATCTAGTTGCGCTTTACACCACAATGTAAAACAGTAAACTATACATATAAAATTTTTTAAGAAATAATTTAAATTAGAAAAGTAGACTTTTCGCTGGAACTGCTCATATACATAATTGTACATTTGTTTCATTTCAAGCATAAAGTTTTTTCTTATTCGAATGTGGAAAAGGTAGAAATTTGATTAATCAAATGCGTGAGAACGTCTCATCGTGTGAAGACCCCTTTTCTGAGGAATAATTATTATTATCCCCTATCAAAAATTCAAATGTGCAAGAAATACTTATAGAAAATGTTCGCATCTGCATTGATTTAGTCTTTTTTACATACAACTAAAATTTGAGGCAAATTATAACCGCGTTGTTTACCTAGAGTGGCAAATATTAGAATACATACTTGATGAGATTTTTCGGTGATTATTGCGATGTGTTATAGTTTGAAACAGTTTTCGAAAATAAACACTAAATACCGCTCCTAAGTGTTCGGTTCGGTAGATTTGTGAAAAACACAAACGACAGCCCTTTTGGCTGGTAAAAAAAACCAGACATTTTTTTCAAAAACAAAATACACATACGAAAAAAAAGCAAAAAACCAGTAAACTAATTTTACAGAAACAAAACATATACACAATACACACACAATCTGTTCATGCTGCGGTCGTTGCTAAAATTTTTTGTTTGTTTATTTCTTTATCAATGTAAAAAAAGAAACGTTATCATACAATAAAATATAATGTTTGTCTACAGTATCACTACAATAGTTCAATTTTTTAACGAAGAACAGAACATTATATACTGTTCGGCTGTTTCTTGAAAATAGATACGAAAGGTATTTAGGGTTGTGTTCGTCTACACAAACACTAAAAAAATAGATATCGTTCCTGGGTGTGTGACCCGAACGCTAAATAATGTTCTGTCTATTTTCGAACACTGGTTTGAAAAAGTTTTCTCAGTTATTCAGCCTGATTACGGTTGGCATTGGCGTTAACGTCTGTGTCGTTTTTTGTAATAGATTAAAGAACAAAAGTTGTGTGTTATTTTAATCTATTACAAAAAACGACTTAGACGTTAACGCCAACGCCAACCGTAATCTGGCTGATTATTTTTTAAAATAAAAGTTAGCTGTGCATTAACATTGTTTGGGGTACCGAGATACCTGATTATTGACTTTCATAGGTATAAACTTAAATACGTTTAAGGCAATTATTGAAGCAGGGAATACACTTCTCCAGAATACTGGCATAAACAAGTGATGTTGAATCGGTGATTTGAAATCACGTGATTTGTGCTAGTGATTTTCAGAACAGGCCTGTATATGTATTTTAATGTTCTATAGTATTTTCGGTTGTCTTTATCAGCCTAAAGGGCGCTAAGCACACCTAAACGAACGAACATTAATGTGCTGAACCGAACACAACGCAAAAAACCAGAAAGCAATTAAATTTTCTCATCTTCTTCTTGAGTTGGATAAGTACAGTATTATTATTTTTGTGTTCAAGGATAACAAACAGAGAAACTTTATTATTTTAATGAATTACTACTATACAAACACTATAAGCGTTGGTGTTTTCCACATATCTACCGAACCGAACACTAATGAACAGGTTACATATAATGTTTATTTATTTAATTTTTTTTTTAACTGGCACAAACTGGTACTATCAACAACAAAATAACAAACTCTGTTTTACACCGCTACAGCTAAGCGGACAATCACGCATAATGCCCATACATGACCAAACCACTGGCACGACCACTTGATTACGCATACATGCTGTAGTCGTGTGTGGGCCCCTTAAGCACCTAAATAATGACAATGGCCGTATCTTTGTTATTGAAGAATTGCGATCTTTTTAAATTAGAAAAAGGTAACTGGGCACCTGTTTATTGATCGTAGACAAAATTAAGCAGTTGGGAAAACACTTTGAAATCTTGATCAAATTAAAAACTATTTATTTATGTGAAAAAAGAGATATAAATGTGTCTCTGTGTGTAAATACCTGAGCATGCGTATTGATGACAAAAACAAAACAATAATATTTTAAAAAAAATTTTAAAAAATTAAAAAAAAAAATAGGTATACTTATAATAAAGTTGTATGCAATAAATATTTGTAGTTGATATAAAAAAATTTTAGAATTCTTAGTTCATATACAATTTGTTGTTTTGGATTTCTTATAATTTGTTTCATAAATTCAACACCAACATTCCCTCTCGTAGAGTTTTTTTGAATTGTTGGTTGGCGCATTAAATGCAACTTGCTTCGTTTTGTGGAAGGACTTAAATTACAATATTTTTATTCCTTTCTCAAATATTTGTAAAAGTTTAATATTTTTATATGTTTTTAGTATGTTTGTATATGTATTTCTAATAGAAATATTATTATAAAAATTATCTATAATAATATTTAAATATTTTTTTTTTTTTTTTTTTTTTTTTGTTAATTATATTTTTGTTTAAAAAAATTTTTAATTTTTTTAGATTATTTTAATTAACATTATTGATTTATGCCAATTAAGCATTGAATTATGAGTTTTAAGGTTTTTTTTTTTTTTGTTTTAAACTACTTTTCTAGTTATTTACGTTTCGTAATATTTTAAATATTTTTTTATAATATTAAATGAGTTAATAACTCATATTTAGCTACATTTCTTGTTTTACTTATGTTTTTAATGAGCTTCGGAATTGTTTTTGGATTTTATTTTTTAATATCAACATTAGATAGTAGTAAGTAGTGCTCTGTTGTTGTTGTTGGGCGACACACAATGGGGCATTAAAAATCTACAAGCCAGACAAATGGGTAAAAGCAGAGGTGTTATTGAGTTTTGTATACTTATAAGTATGTATGTCTGATGTTAGCCCAAAGTAGGCTCTCGGTTATTTTATTTTCTATTTTTTAGAGAGTTTAGAAGAGACGAAAGGAATGTTAAAGAGCATATGTAAATCGTTCGTTCTCTTTCTCTCTTGAATGCTCTACATACAGGATGAAAACTAAAGTCTCTAATTTGTACAAATGACTTACTTCAATCAAATTGTGGAACAAAGTTTTGTTTTATTATGCTTCCTATTTTCGGATCTGTTAGGTCATGTAGTTTCTACACTTATTTTTTTTATATATGCATTAGTTAAATAATTTAAGGAAATATTTAAATTATATTTAATGGAAAAAGAAACACATCATATTTCATCCTGGTTTAAATTTTAAAATGCTGGACTCTGTGAAATATTTTGAAATATTGCTCTTAGTTTTTATTTGTTTTAAAATTATCTAATAATTTTTTAGGTTTTTTTTTTTTTGTTATATTTATATTATATATAATACTAATGAACACATTTAAATATAATTTTTTCTTTTTTAAAAAAAATTTAGTTTTCAATTTATAATTATAATTTGTTATAATTAATTTTTATCTCTCATTTAGTTTTCTAGCTGTTGCTTAGTTAGTTAAGGATTTTTTTTTTTTTTTTGTTTTATTTATTTAGTATAATTAAATTATTTTTTGTGTGTCATTTTGTTTTTACTCGGTGTTATGTAGTCACTTTGGTAATCAGTCTTACTAAAAAAAAAAAATAAAATTTATAAGTTTCGTAAAATAAAAAGCGAAACCATATGAAAATAATTTCCTTGAGTTCAGTCTCTCAATTGTTAAAAACGAAAAGAAATAAAAAAATCTTTTAAAAAAGTAAATTAGGATTAAAGGAAATGAAAATGTTAATTATATTTAGTTTTTAATCTCTATTATTATTTAACCTTCACAGCAATTTTTATTCACTTTGTCTCTCGTTTTCCTTTATCACGTCCAGAGTTTTTGGTAAATAAAACTTTCTACTGTGTAAAGTCTTTGTTTTTTCTTTAATGTGTGTTTGTGTGTTTGTTTGTTTGTTTTTTAGCTTTAAAGCTATTTTAGTACTTTTCTTAAATAACGGTGTATTTTTTATTTTGTTGGTTGAACTTTTAAGATTTTTAAATCCTGTTTGGAAATTGAGTTTTTAACTTTGTTTTAATCATTATCAGTCTGTTTAAAAATGAAATTAATCTTGGATTAATAAATAAAAAATATTACATTATGCATATATGTAGTAGATGTTTAAATGAAGTTATGAATATACCAAATACGAATATAAATCGTGTGAATTACAGATAACTATTAAAGAATAGCGTTGCCACCTTATGAGTAAATTATTTTAAAATGGTACCGTTGTCTTTTTTTGCCCATTCATTAGATTAGATTGTACTATTGTATTTGTACAGAAACTTATAAAAAAATCCCAGAAAAAATTGCATGTTTAATTAAGATATTTGAAAAAGTATACATATGTATATCAATAAGAAGTCTATTCCGGGCATGCATTTGTATACGACTTAGTACAAACATTTCCTTAATATTGTAATGTTCTTAAAAAAAGTTAGGCCAAAACGGCAGTGTAACTTTTTGCTTCACTGCCGGCAACGATGTTAGAGAATATGTGATCGCATGATGAACTTTGTTATATAATATTCTACTTAACTCAACAGTATGACGAAGAAACTATTGATGAATGCAATGATTGTTATTATGAGATGAGAGGTAAACTTGAGATGATCATGTATTTATCGTACACTTGTTGATGTAATTTAAAATTAAAGTTTCTTGTAATGGAGTGTTTTGCTTAAATCTGAATGTATGATTCATACTATAACTGATCCCTAAATAATATGAACGAGGTAATCGTTGTAACTTAAATACTAATAAAAAAGTTTTTTATGTTTTATAATCATCATTTGTTTGTGAAGATCGTTGAGTTTTCTAGTTTTTTTGTATTTTTATTGCTAATATTGTTGCCCACATAATATGGCGATGAAGTTGTTGTTGTTGCTGTTGCTGGAGCTCCTAATATTGATGTGATTTCTGCTGAAGCAGTTTTTGTAGCTATATTACTATTTATCCATCCCAATGACGGATATGTTGAACGTTAGAAGACATGCACAAAACGTTTGTAAGGATTGGATCCCTCTTTAGAGTCTGGTGATAGTTCAATAAGGAACACGATTCGACCATCTGGCATTAAGGCCACATCACAAGTACGATCTTTTTCATCTAGAGTCGGAGGCATTAAGGGATTCAACGATGGTCTTATTTCAATCTGGAATAAGAAAGCAATAAAATGTAAAAGAGAGTATGTATGTATGTATGTATGTATGTATGTATGTATGTATGTAATTAGAAACTAATTACTCGTAATAAGTGTACTTACATCCCATAAGTAATCCAGAGTAGGACTGTATACTACAATGCGTTGATTCTTGGAATCTGCAACTATAATGCGACCATCATCGTCGCAACAAATACCTGAAGGGCGATTAAATTCTTGAAAGCCAGAACCCTCGTGACCCTTGGCTGATAAAATCTGTTTTAACAAATAAATTTCATATGAATTAAATAAATAAAAAAAAAATTAAATACGTAATAACATTGTAATTTTTATTGCATATGTACATTGTACATACATACCTCATTTATATCAGGATCTATCAGGTACAAACAATGATTGTCAAAATCGGATACTATAATATTACCGGTGGGTGTGTAGCACACACCACGCGGCGAGGCTATGCCCTTATTGGAACCATGATTATCAAATACAATTTGACGTATAAATCTACCCTCGGAGTCGAATTGTTGTATACGATGATTTCGCGAATCAGTAACTACAATTTGACGTCTTGAATTTACGGCTACATCCCATGGATATTGGAATTGGCCATATTCCTTGCCGTAACTGCCAAATTTCAGTAGAAATACACCCGAAGATGTAAAGATTTGTACACGATGATTATCCTTGTCTACAACGATTATACGATTATCTATATCTACACATATACCAGCCGGGAGATCGAATTCTCCATTGCCAACACCTTTGCGGCCGAATTTAAATTTAAGGGAACCATCAGGATTAAATACTTGGACCCGATTGTTGCGTCTATCGGATACTAGAATGTGACCCAATTTATCGACACACAAGCCCCAAGGGCGACTAACTTGGCCATCTTCGTGGCCTTCCGTAGCGAACGAGAGAGACAGGGCATTAGAATTTCGGGCCTTGACAGACTCTGAAGTGCCAGGAATTGCTGGTGTCGAGCGGGGTGCTCCAAAGTGTAGGCCAGGCGAACTGCGCATCACACTTAGTTCCCAATCCAAGCCTGGATTAGGCATGCTGCAAGCACTACCTCCTCTAACTTGCATTACTGGGGAAGGATTTCGGAATGAATTGTCTCTGAGGAGTGGGCGTCTCATGTTGGCCGGTACTACGCCATTTGCCAATCCATTACCAGCCATTGAAAGTACTGTTCCAACCGATTCCACAACAGCAGTTCCACCCACAATAGTGCCACCGCTAATATTCATGAGAGGCATGTTCTTCTCATCTACCAAAACAACGCCACCTTGATTACGTATGTCTTGGAGCAATGTGTAATCGGGAGCAGCAAACGCAAATACTTCTTGTTTGGGCTGCAAATCTTTGTAAATAGCGGCAAACTGTTCTAGCTGTCGTTGGCCGTTTGTCACTTTCATGGCAATGTCGACATGATCCATGCGGCCACCATTTTCTGCTACTTTGTGCAACATATCAGAAGTTTCAGCCAAACCTGCTAAAGCCGATTTTAATCCAGCCATTTGGTCGTGCAACATAGCCAAACGACGTTGTCTTAATTTCTCTACAAAGTCCAAAAGAAATCGCTCGCGGTCCTCAATGGCGATTAGAAATTGTCGAAAGCCTTTGCGAATGTTATCGCTCAACTCGGCGCAATTTCTCTCGATGTGACGGATAAAAGCCAGGGCCTTATCAATGCTACTCTTAATGCATTTGGTACCCATGCGGCTGCTCTCCAAAGCTGTTTCGATTTTCTCTCTAGACTCATCCACAAAATTTTGTATCGAAGAGTAGCAATGCTCCTTATGCTCGTGCAAAGTACAGCATTGACATACCAACTTCTTGCAGTATTCACAAACGTAACGCAATAATTCATTGTGCTGGTCGCAAAGATAATTCGGACTTGGTATGGTGGGTACGCTAGTTGACAAGCCGCCGGTGGGTGAAGTACCAATTGGGGTTGGCAAAGAGATAATGGAGTGATTTGATGATAATGGTGATTTACGATGTTCTCTTAGGCAATCATTGCACATGAACTCATTGCATTCCAAACAGCGTATCGATGCATTAACTTCACACCAACTGCAGCTAATACTCGAGTTATTAGATGACTCTGGAGACATTTTGGGGGCTCTCATGCCACTGCCTATGGGCGCCACACCAATGCTAAACTCATTTGGTGCATCCAAGGACGACAGGAAATTATTGAAAAAGAAATCGTTGCGAGGTGGTGAACTAAAATGAAATTAAAAAAAAAAAATATTATCCATATTTCAAGATCTCCAAACGGATTTCCACACACTTACTCATTTGTAGCATCGTTATTCATCATACCGTTGCCAATGTCCCAAGCAGGAAATGTATCCAATATACCTGCTAACAATCGTTCGGCGGTAGTTGTGCCGTTATTAGGGTTGCCATTTGGTGCTCCATTATTGCCAGTTGCCGATGCCATTTGTGCTGATAACGAATTGTTGGACAACAGTTCCATCATAAAATAATCGATAACCGTTTAAATAAAACTACGGCACTATTGACGGTCAAAATAAGGCCGCAATAAAAAACGTTACACTTTGTGTAGTACAAATAAAGACGAAGAAATAAAATGAAAAATATAAATATAAAATTAACTTTGTTGCACTGTGCCTAAATTTTTTTTTTCCCTGTCTTCAAAACAATGTACACATTTACAAAAAAAAAATAGCTGATGCAGGAAATTTTATTAATCTTTTGTTGCTGTTTGTATGTAAGAAAAATTAAGGGTTGTGCTGCAGCAACTCGATATGACGAAGAATGCAGACAGATGAATGTTTTTGAAAATTTCGTAAATAGATAAAGTCAAACTTTTAAAAGTAAAACTCACAAAAATATTTAAACTGAATTTTTTTAATGGTTGAATTTAAAATATATTTTATTAAAGCGTTTAGAACGCACGCGTAAAACGATAGTGGAGATGGCGCAACGTTGGTGTTGATGATATCGCCAGATGTTACCAAGTGCAACTAAATCAAAAACACTCAGTATAGCAGTTTAAGTACTGCTGCAACATATCTTTAAGATGAAGAAACAGATCCTGACCCTCATACTTGCTTTTAATCGTAGTAGGTACACAAACTCACTAATAAACAGGCACGTAAATTTTGTGCACAACACATCCTAGACAATAATAAATTTGTGTATGTGTATGCATGTGTAAGTGCACATTTGTTGTATGTGTATACGCAATAGAAATGAAGATCCTTTTGTCTCTGGCGAGAAAAAACCCATAGCAATATATAGCAACAATAAATATTAAAAATTCTATTAAGGTTACAATTCTACTAGTTGTTATCCTTGGCGAGGCAGATGTGTGACATGTTGCATTTTTCCTTTAAATTTTTTCAGGATGCAACTGAAGATCGATCGGCAGGTCATTACAAAACATTCTTCTTCTTTCTTATACATACATACAAACTCTAATCCATGGAATTTATTTTGTAAAAGATTTACAACTTTAATACAATTTTCTGTCTGTAACTAATTGCAAGAGTTCAGAGAAAACTTAAATCTTAATAAAACACGCATATAAAGCAGAATGTGTGTGTACATTAAAAACAAACAAAAAACATTAAAATTTTCAAACTACAACAATTTACATAGCAAAGCATTTATTATTATAAAGAATCTATTATTTTAAGGCAAACAGTTTGTCAGAAATAACAGAATTTCTGTTTTAATATTTCTACAGAAGAAGGCCTATCAGTAGTTTACCAAAATTAGGTTTTAATATAAAACTCTTTAGTGAGTGAGACATTCTTTACCCATTTCATTAATAAACTAAAGAATATATTTTTACAAAAACATCACCTGCATATTTACATACATATGTACGTACTTACACGCAAAAAAAAACATGGTTGAAATGTGGTTAAAACCCCATATTATATTCCTCGCTTTGCCTACATATATAAGTTTGTATTTTTCTTACGCACTGGTTCCTCTAAAGAGAGTCAACTCAACATTTTTCAATTTTCACTTTTTGCAAGAAATCGATGTCTAACCACTGTAAAAATCTTACTTCAATTTCACAAGTATTTTGAAAAAAAAAAAAAACAAGTAAGAAAGTATAGTCGGTCAAACAGGACCATATGATACCCTACACCACAGTATTTAAAAACACATCACTTATGTATGTGTATATATAAATATGGATTTATCTATGTTTATAAACTTCATTAAAATCGGTTTGAAAGTTTGTGAAAGGCAGAAATTGCCCCCTACCTCCCCTTGTGATCATATTTTTGAAAAACTGCATAGCTTATGTTTCCATATAAATATGTTTCTATCTATGATTAAAATTTTATTAAAATCGGTTTATATGTAGTTTATGAGAGGCAGAAATTTCCCCCTATCTTCCCTTGTGGTCCTACGATTCGGCCCATTTTCAATAGGCTTGGTCCTTGTGTCAATAAGAATCTATGTCCCAAATTTTATAAAATTATCCCAAAATTGCGACCTGTACTTTGCGCACAAAGTTACATGGACAGCCAGCCAGCTGTCGGACGGACATCGTTAGTTCGACTCAGAAAGTGATTCTGAGTCGATCGGTATACTTTAAGGTGGGTCTAGGTGTTACACACATCAGCACAAATGCATTATACCCTCTCCGCTATTGTGGTGTGGGTATAAAAATACAATTGTATCCTACTTTGTAGGATAACTGCCTGTTTGTAGAACGCGAGCACAAAAGTGACCCGCTTAACTTACATTTAAAACAAAAACCAAATTTCAAAATTTCAAAATTTGTTTTTGTTTTAAATGAAAGTTGAACGTGTCACTTTTGCGCTTGCGTTCTACAAACAGGCAGTTAGAGTACATTAAAAAAAAAAACAGTTTTTTGTATCAACTGAAAATTTATAAATTTTGAGTTAACCCCTTTTAGAGAAAACAGTGCGATATTTATATGCTGGGTCCTTATAAGTAGAGAAATGGATTTACCGATGTCACTCCGCCGTGTGTATGTTGAAATCGGTTTTCCGATGACTCCAGAAAGTATGTCACATATCGCTCATTTGCTGCAAGACCGGCATAACTCAAAAAATGAAATTTTGGAGTTAGAGACGCAGAAATGTTCGCTTTGTTTTTCTTTATATTGTGTATTAAAATCATCGTTATATCTTTTATACTTTCCCAGTTTGAAGAGAATGTGTCTTCTTTTTTTCTAAGTAGTTAGAGCAAATCAAAAACTTTAAATGCGTTTATCTCGAAATGGATTTTTTTGAGTTATGCCGGTCTTGCAGCAAATGAGCGATATACTCTGTTATTGTTTACTATTGAATTTGAGTCAGATCGGTCCATAAATTACTGAGATATGAGTTAAAAGAGACATGAGTTAAAACCAACATTGTCACTTATTTCACCCATAAAATCTCTTGTTGTTGTTTTATTTTTCTGTATATGGGCAGTTCCAGCGAAAAGTCTACTTTTTGTAACGTAATGCCAGAAGTAATTTAAATTGTTTTTCAAAAAATTGTATATGTGTAGTTTCCTTTTTTATATTTTGGTGTAAAACGCAATTAGCTCTACATTAAGTAACAAAAGGGATAACGGTTAAACAACATGCTCCTAAAATACAACCTTATTTACATTCTGGCGTTACATAAAAAAAAGACTTTTCGTTGAAAATGCCCATATGTAGCTTAAAACGAGCAACGATTTTTAAAAGTCCAAAGTTTACCAAAAAAGGTTTTATACAAAACGTCTTGCTCAATTCGCAGTCTTATTCAGTTTTGTAATGCAAGTCAAAATCCTCTTCCGCCAAAGTTTCCCCATTGAGCACAAGCATATTGATTATCAACTAGGGTATTCATTTAATCGGTTAATCGCTCGATTAATTAACCGAGGTTTTGGTTTAATCGGTTAATATTGCTATTGATCGGTTAACCGATTAATAAAGTTTTGTTATAAATTAAGTAATTTCAATAAATAAAAATGCAAAAATTATTTATTATTTGGAGTTTATTAGTGAAAAAAAAAAACAATAACATAACTAACAAAACAAATCTTGGACTTAAATGAGCAAACAAAGAAAATTCAATACTAATTAATACATATGGGCATTCCCACAGAATGTTCTACCAGGATGAAAGAATAGAATGTTGGTAATCATCGTCTTTCATTGTTTATTATTATAAAAAAAGTCTATGTTTTTATAAAAGAATGGTTTTTATAGCATATCTCAGCTGTTTTACTTGAGGAAATTGGGCTGGAAACTGGAAAACTTTTTATTTTTTAAAGATACATCTAAAGACATTTTTATATAATTATTTTACATGCAAAAAAAATGTTATGTTTGGACATTTTCTTCACAATCTCTCCATTACAATCAATTGTAAATTGAGTATTAGGTTTTTGTTAAGGAAATTTTTTAGATATTTTTGGGAAAATTCATGGTGATAATAATAAAAAAACATATGGAAAAATTGTAAGTTCGCGACCCCGTACGTTCGAAAAATAATTTGGTTTAAATGTTTAGCATTTAAGCGATTATTTTCTTTAGATTTGTTAAATCTTGACTTGGAGAAAAATTCTTGCATTTATCGAAGATGTTGCTTTGAAATCCAAAGCAATCCATAATACAGAATATCTAATTTTTCAGTCTTTTTCTGGATTTCTCTAAAAATATAAAATCTTCCATTATGCCATTTTAGTACTGTTTTAATTTTTTAAAATTTTGATCACTTCTAATTGTTTCGGTTACTATCGAGAGTTTCTTCTGTTGTCAGGCCATCATCTGGCATAGCTCAGCACCGCACATTCTGCAAAAAAGTTTATTTCCGAATCCCTTAGTTTCTGTTTTGTACTGTATCTTAAGAATGTATTGCTAGAAGAAAATATATTGTATGAAAAAATATTTTCTGAACACATACCTTTTGAATATGAGACGAAACAAATAAAAACACAAACAAATTTGTTATAATACTACAAAAAATTCAAAATTTTGTTATATCGGTTAATCGGTTAATCGACTGAAATTAACCGGTTTAATCGTTAATCGAAAAAACGCAATTTTAAATTAACCGATCAGTTAATCGGGTAGTAATTAATCGGTTAACCGGTTAACGGTTAACCGAATGAATACCCTATTATCAACACACAACATCAGCGGGTTTAGAGAAGTATGTGTGGTACAAAATTGATTTACATATTTATATCTTAAGTATGGTATTTATATAACTTTCTGTTGTTATCGCCCCATGGTGAAGGTTATATAAGATTCGGCATAGCCAAATATAGCACTCTTACTTGTTTACATTGCTAATGTCACGATAAATAGAATTTTATTGTGTTAGTAATTGATGTTCTCTGAAATGCGTGAAACGATTTTGTTTCTGTAAAGTTCACGTGGAAGGTGACGCAAAATATTGCGGTAGGGGTAAAAGCTCCCACTCCCCAATCTTCTAAACTGATCAACCGGTTTTCTTAAAATTTGGCATGTAGACAATGTAACATCTGAAAGTGAATAGGGAATAGGTTGTGAAATAGTGTAAGAGGGCTAAAAGCTCCCCCTCCCTATATCTTCGTAACTAATCAGCCGATTTTTTTTTTGAAACTTCGCAGGCAAATAGTGTTACAGTTGGAAAGAACTATAGCCTATAGTTTTTATTATTTAGGGCGTGAAATAGAGCAAGAGGGGTAAACGCTCCCCCTCCCTCTGTCTTCTTAACAAATCAACCGGTTTTCTTAAAATTTGGCATGCATACACTGTAACATCGGAAAGAGGACAGGGCATTGAAGTAACCAATTAATTTTCTTAAAATCGGGCAGGCAAATAGTGTAGCATCTGGAAAGAACTAAGCCTATAATGTTTTCCTAAAATTTGGCTAGCAGACACTGTTACACCTGAAAGAAATAAGTTATGTGGCACAGCAACGTTTGCCGGGCCAGCTAGTTTTTTATAAACTACAAAAATAACACATTAATTTTAAACATCGTATACGTAAACATCGTATATGGTTTTTTTTGTTTTTTTTTACGACAAACCTCGTCACGCTATTTCATCATTTTTTTATTATTGTTGTACTTTTTTAAAGCGTCCAAAAATAGACTGCATGTGTTTTATGTTGTAGTTCTTATATTTCACATAAAGAAGTGTTGCTTACGATCAAATAAAAAAATGCAAAAAAACGACAACATTAAGGAGCCTTAAATATTTCATATAAAATTATGAAAACTTGAAACCAATAACGCGTATATTATATTTATGAATGGTTGTCAACATTTTTGTTGGTTAAATAAAAACCAAACAAAAATATTAATTGAATCAGTAAAAAAATTTGTAGAAATCAAAAAAAATTTCAAACAAGCGTTTGTTTGAATATAATTCGGCAATAATTTTTTCTGTGTACGTTTAATTTAAAACATAATATTTTTGAATTATGTCCGGAAATAAATAACCATAATATGGTTAATATTGACAATATTATTGTTAATTCTGACCATAATATGATAAATTTTGACCGAATGATGAATAGTTGTGACCATAACTATTGTCTTAATATTGTTGCCTGCAAACAAACATTAACATTTTTAAAATATAGCCATAGTGAGTTGCTCCGTATCAACGTTTACAAAGCGGACTGACAAGCGAGGGAGTTTTTCAAATTTTCATGTAAAATTTTAAATTCCAAACTCCGTTCTCGTGGAGTACTATCGATTGAAAAGCGAACTTCGCCAGCCCTTAACTTTGTATTTCGCAGCGCTTTACTACTAAATTTGATTTGGTAAAAACTGAAATATGAGTGTAAGTACGTAAGTACATCCGAATATATCGAAAAAAAATACGAAATTACGTTTAACGTGTAAGAAAGAGGAAAGAGAAATCTGTTTTTAATTTAAAGTTTACATTTTGGATGTAAACTTTATCCACCTAATTTTTTACTTCAACAATTTACCAACAGCAGTCCTTCTATATTTAAATTCAGTTGTCATCGATTTATCAAATAACTAACATCTGCTACATTTAGAGAACAATGTTAAGTATGTACGTGCTTTCTAGTATTTTCTGACGGTTCATTTTTATTTATTTATCGGTAATTGTTATAGAAATATTCTTAAAATAGTTCTATTAGGGTATTCATTTAATCTACCTTTTGCTTTAATCGGTTAATCGCTCGATTAATTAACCGAGGTTTTGGTTTAATCGGTTTATAATCGGTTAATTTTGTTTTTGATCGGTTAACCGATTAATAAAGGTTTTTTTATAAATTAAGTAATTTCAATATATAAAAATGCCTTAATTGTTTATTGTTTATAACAATTCTTGAACCAAAACGAGCAAACAATTGTTTAAAATAAATATTGTTGTGTTTCAAACAAAATAAAAATGTTAATGCTGTGTTCATTGTTTCGTCATAACTGTACAGTAGAAATCTAAATTATAAGCGGTAGCCCACAACAGTCATATCGTTGGCTTAATATGCAAACTTGCTAATTCAATTTCAGCACATTTTTTAGGAGAGACAAAAAACTTTTTTTATTTCATATGTACAGCTTGAGAGAAAAACCAAAAATATAGTTGATTTAACACACTGCAAGACTCAAATTGAAGAAAAACTTCATGCTGGTCGATGAGGAGTATCTTTCTCTACCACACGGCCTCAAAATCTCAATTTACATAAAAAGTGGATTTAGCCGGTTGGCATATTAAGCCGACTATATATATTTCTTGTAATTATTTTAAGACATAAGACTTTATGACTACCTTGTGAATCATTTGGTCGAGTTATTTATAAAAAAATAAACTGAGATAATTTTTAGTTATTTCAATAGTTAAAGGAGATCTTATAAAATAATCTTTTAGAAAAGTAATTTGGTTTAAAATTTTAGGATTAAAGCGATTCTTTTCATTTGTTTTGACAAAACTTGACTTGGAAAAAATTCTTTCACTTATCATAGATGAATATCTAATTTCTCAGTCCTTTTCCAGTATTTCTCTAAACCTTTAAAATACTCCATTATGCCATTGGAGTTTTTTTTTAATTTTAACACTTCTAATTGTTTCGGTTTATTCTGCTTAAAGACTGATATGAGAAGATATGAAAAGAAACAAGTAAGGCTGAGTTCCTAAACATCATAATACTTTGCAGTCAAAGTCAAAAAAGTATCATAGAGTTTAAGTATATCTAGTTTGATTATTGTGTACGCATCGATATTGTTTTTAGTGAACTTTGGTACAGATAACATTGTAAAATTTTTCACGGTTGCTTAGTAGAAAGCTCTTAAAAAAGCGAGTTGCTTTGCAACTGATGTTTTGGAACTCACCCTAACTAAACACATACATATAAAAAGTACGTGAAACAAAAAAAAGGTGTTGGCAATCAAACATTTAACCCATTTTTCGCCACATTCCTGTTGATCGATGTTGAAGATAAAAAAGCATTAAAAACATTGTAATTTTAGTCGCCGGTCGGCGGAAAATGGGTTAAAATGAAGGTCACTTGTTTAAGCACATACATTTTGTATATAAGACGAAACAAATAATTAAAAAACACAAAAAAATATGTTATAATACTACAAAATATTGAAAATTTTGTTACATCGGTTAATCGACTGAAATTAACCGGTTTATTCGTTAATTGAAAAAAGCCAATTTGAAATTAACCGATCAGTTAATCGGGTAGTAATTAATCGGTTAACCGTCAATGAATACCCTAAGTTCTATGGTTAATTAAGTATAAAATGTCATTAACTTTTTAATAAATGTAATGCATTCTTATTGTAAAATATAAATCTTGTGAGACAACATAGGTATAATATTTTATTTTAAATCGTAAAATCAACAAGAGGAGAGGACTAGACAGTATTAAAACGAACAACCACCTTTTTTCTTTCATCAGGAAAACTACCTCATTTCTTTTCTTTTCCTACATACACACACACACATATATATATATTATTTAATTTATATCGAAACTTCCCAAAGAAAAGTAATTGCTCCCCATAAAAACATTAATTTCAGACAAAATTAGTTTATCACAAGTGTAAGTTTTATTTTTTCCACCAATTTTTTTTTATTTATTTTTATATTTAATAAATTTTTCTCACAAAACAGAACAAAGCTAAATTAACAGCTGTTTTTGCACTTGTAAATAAATGTGCAAATGTATGGATGCATGTATGTACATACATAATTTACCACAGTTTCTGGTATAGTACCTAACTCTGTCTTTAGACATGCAAGTAGAGTGCGTATATGCGTTTGAACATCACAAATTATGAAAAATTATTCGCATGTCGTGCAAGTCGCATGAAAGTTTACACAGTCAAGAGAAAGTTCTTTATAAATTCGCGAAAAATGGCTGGGTTCACAGTATGAAAGTTTACTTTCAGAAAGTCTGCGCTTATTGGTGAGAGGGGAGGAGAATATGATGTTCTTCTCTTTATGCTGTTTTTCTCTCCCCTCTCACCGTAACTCAGGCTTTCTGAAAGAAAACTTTCAAAGCAGTGATGTTAACCGTACGGTAAAAACCGTTTTTTACGGTAATTTTGGGCCCCAAAATGTAGAAAGGTAATTCAAATAAATTTGAATTTTTGGTATACATACATACATATGAGCCGTTTATTTTGAAAGTGGCATTAGTTACTTTTTCAAACAAAATCGAGTTAATAATAAATATAATAATAAATAATAATAATAAATAATAATAATAATAAATACTGAGAAAAATATCATTATCATGATGTATTAAATACAAGTGAATCTTCTCGAAAGTTAGCATCCATATTTTTAAACGTGTTAAAACGCAAACCCTTAAATATCTCGACTTAAAAACCGAAATGACTTATGCCACTTTCAAAATAAACGGCTCATATGTTTGTTGGTTTTATTATTTTAACTTTTGAGAGGTGGTTTTCACTGGCAGATTCAAAAACTGATAGCTGTTTTACGTACCAAACAATTAGGAATGTTATGTTTCTGTAAATGTTTTGGTAACACTGATAAGTGCAATATATGAAACATGAAATTACGCATATTCAGGTATGTGATGGAAATCGTTTTAGAAAAGTACACGATCTAAAACCGATATCGTTTTCAGTATCTTCAAAAATTGAGTACTTAATGTATGTACATAAAGATATTGATATTGATGCGTCCCCAATTCGGGGTACTTCGGTTAATAACAAAATTTAAAATTATGTCACTTTTTAATTTTAAGCCCATTAGTGAAATTTTGGGTGCGACAAATGTTCGATTTTGCATCATTTCTGAGTCTATCTAAAGAAGTCCGTCTGGGTGGCTGGTTGTCTGTCCATGTAACCTTGTGCCGGGTCTTAATTTTGAAGATAATTTAATGAAATTGGGTGCATAAATAAGGATATAGGCAGAGTCCGTCCATAATTTCACATGGCCCCGATACAAATTTCTTTACGAAAATGTCTTTGTGCCCATTACCCATCTTATTATACCCACACCACAATAGTGGAGAGGGTATTATGCATTTGTGCTGATGTGTGTAACACCTTAAAATAGTGGTCCTAGACCCACCTTAAAGCATACCGATCTACTCAGAATCACTTTCTGAGTCGAACTAACGATGTCCGTCCGGCTGGCTGGCTGTCCATGTAACCTTGCGCGCAAAGTATAGGTCGCAATTTTGGAGATAATTTGATAAAAATTTGGGTCATTGGTGCTTATTGGCACAAGGACCAAGCCTATTGAAAATGGGCCGAATCGTAGGACCACGAGGGAAGATAGGGGGAAATTTCTTCCTCTCAGAAACTATCAAACCGATTTTAATGAAATTTAAAACATACATAGAACCATATCTATATGGACACAAAATATACATATAAATTAAATAATAAAATCAGACCACTAGGGGAGATAGGGGCAATTTCTGCCTCTCAAACCGATTTTAATGAAATTTAAAACATAGATAAATCCATATTTACATGGACACATAAGCATGATGTGTTTTTAAATACTGTGGTGTAGGGTATCATATGGTCGAGCTTGGCCGACTTTACTTTCTTACTTGTTATTTTGACATTAAGAAATTTGGTCTAAATACTCTAAACTCTATTGGAATAAATACTACTTTAAAAAATATCTTTTGATACCATAACTTCAGCATTAATGTTGGTATTGACTAGGGATGCCAAACGGGAAATCCCGAATCCCGAAATCCCGGGATTTTTCGGGATTTTTAATATATCAACTTTTGTGTACAAAAACGTTTGTTTCTATTGAATTTTTATACTCTATACAAAAAAAAAAGATTATTAAAAATTATATTTCAGTTGTATTTTTTATTTTTATAATTCTTTTTTTTTCTTTTTTAAAAATATATATTACATATATATATCAGGTATGTGATGAAAATCGATAGATTTCAAAACGAACGTTTTTAAAAAGTGTGATGAATTTCGAGGGATTTTAAAATCCATTTCTGGATTATAGTCTTGAATTTTCGTTCAGAAAACACTTCATTTAATGTATGTATATAATATAACATTTAAAAGGATAAAGACTGAAAATAAATGGAATATGTATTTAAAATCCATTTTAAAAGATACTGAAAACGATATTTTCGGTTTCAAATCGTTTCGTTTTTAAAATCGATTTCCATCACATACCTGTATAATACCTTTTGAAAATTCATAAATAGATAAAAAAGTGTTGTTTATTTAAAAAAAAATTTTCTAAAATCAATCCCGATTGGCATTACTAGTATGGACGTAAAAATTGGCCACAATAACTTTAGCGACATGGGAAATGTGCTGGTAGTTCAAAAATTACCAAAAGGTCATAAACTAAACTCTATTGGCATAAATACTACTTTCGGAAATATCTTTTAATACCATAACTTCCACATTAATGTTGGTATTTACGTAAAAATTGGCCACAATAACTTTAACGACATGGGAAAATGTGCTGGTAGGTCCAAAATTAACAATTAAGCCCCCTTCCTAAAATCACTTAAAGGCAAACAAATCTCATATAGAAGAAGATATCTTAATAATAAACGTGTATGAAGATAAATATGAAAAGTTAAATTCGTTTTTAAAAAATATCGCATGCGATAAAAAATATTTTAAAAAATATCGCTTGCGTATTATAAAGAAAATACGACTATTTATACGAAATTTTACAGTTTTTATGAAAAATTAATAATTTTTATTAAATATTTAAAACTAATTAGATATTAAGTTAGTATTTAAATTAAAATTTATGACTTAGAGTGAAATTCTCATGAAAGTGCTGTGTGAGATCCCTGAGATCGAAGGGTTTGGACACAGTGGCCATATCCCTCACACAGCACTTTCATGAGAATTTCACTCTAAGTCAAATTTTCAAAAATGTATAAAAATTTTCACAAATACAATTTCGATAAAGTGCTTATAGGTTATTGTAGCCCTGTCCATAGTCTTCATTTTCCATTAGGTTTGATTCCCTGAGATCGAAGGGTTTGGACACAGTGGCCATATCCCTCACACAGCACTTTCATGAGAATTTCACTCTAAGTCGTATTGTTTCAAAAATCATAAATTTTAATATAAAAAGACTAACAAAATATCTAATTAGTTTTAAATATTTAATAAAAATTATTTATTTTTCATAAAAACTGTAAAATTTCGTATAAATAGTCGTATTTTCTTTATAATACGCGTGCGAATATTTTTTATCGCATGCGATATTTTTTAAAAACGAATTTAACTTTTCATATTTTTCTTCACACATGTTAATAATAATTGGCACAAAAAACTTTTACACGAGTCGTAATCTTAACACATAACTTTGTTCTGGCTTGATCTTAAATACCGTGGTATAGGGTATCATATGGTCAGGCTTGACCGACTATACTTTCTTACTTGTTACTTACCTATAATGTTCGCGTAACTGAACTTGTGTCGCAAACACAAAAAATGTAAAAAATATTGTGGTTCTTCAAACAACTTTTCGAATGCCATAAACACAAGGAGTTAGTTTTTTATTCCCGCTATCCTTTGACAACACGCAAATGAATTTATGAATTTTTCGTATAAAAAAATTTACCTAATTTTACATTTCGATTGATTTTATATTATTTAGAAGACTTTAATATACAGACATACTACCTAAATACTTACATATGTATGTATGTACATTGCCTTTCACGTTTAAATAATTATGGAGAATTTACAATTCTTTAAAACTGAAAAGCAAAAGGAATCAGAAGGTTGTATGTATGTATATACCTTTAATTGCAAAAGACGAAAAAAGGCTACATTATTGTTATCCTTTACAAAATAATATCCTCCCTTACTTCAATTTTAACAAAACACACACACATACACACAATTTCTGTATACTTAATTCAGTAGTTCAGAAACATGAGAAACAGCAAAAAAAAAAATACGCACGCACACAGCAACGAAAAATAAATATGTAAAAACAAAATAAATGTTGCATTTTAACATGAAAAATATGTATGAAAGTGTTTTACACACTCGCACTTACATGTGCGTAAATACTAAATGTATATGTATGTATGTATGTACATATGTACGCACAACATAAAAATATATAAAAGAAAAAAATACGGATTGTATTTCATGATTACCTTCTTAAATGTTTTATTTTCTTTCTTTCTGTTTTAGCTTAAAGAAAAAGTAGTGCAATTGGGGAGTAAAAATAAATGTACAACTCACACACACAAACGTTTAATATCATCCCCAAATTTGTTTGTACTTTATTTTGCAATTTATACTCACCCTTCTTTTTAAGCTGTGGTTTACAAAAAATAGCACAGTTAACAATTTTCCGACATCAATATGTTAATAAATTTTCGGCAAAAATTTAGTTCGGGCTTTGACAAAAAAGGCTTAACAGGTAGCTGTGAGAAGCTTAACCAATAATTAGTGTTGTCCGGTCACTTTTTTTTCTCCCTCCCACCAAAAAAATTTTAAACCCTCCTTAATAGAAAAATTCAGGTAGCGAAAGCTAGGCTAGGTTTTCGCCTCCACGCAGCGCATGCTTTTATAACCTTACTTGCGTTCTACGTTTCAAGTAACATGCAACGCTTTTTATGCAGCAGCAGCACAAGTAAAAATAAAATTTAATTTGTCAAAATCAGCTGATTTGTTCGAACGCTGCTTGTGACGCTTACAAAAGTAGAAAGTATACCTACTTTTCGCCTCAAGGCATCTACGCTTTTAAGCATGTAACTTACTACGTATAACTACACAGATTCTACTTTTTTGACAGCTGCATATGCTGCGAAAAAGCGAGTAACGCGTGGTGTGGACATCCAGCTTTAGGTGGGCAAAAGTAAAAAAAACCAAGGTCCAAATAACCGCATTCGATATCGATCGAAATTACAATACAATTTAAATGGGAATTTCGGACGATATAGAATGTCGTAATTTGGCCCCAGCTTTTCGGTGTTGTTGTTGTTTTGATTTGTAATATTTATTAGAGTCGAGTCTAACTTTATCTGTTTCATAAATTGTGCAGACATGAACATAAAGTTCTTAATACTTCGATTTTGGAAGCCTAAAATTGCGAAGAGTTAAAGAAAAATAAAAACTGGTAGTCAGTTTGGCTCGTTCACTCAGAAGTTTTAAAGTAAATCATGATTATTTTTCCTCGCATTTGGTAACTTTTTCGAAAATTTTAGTTGTAATAATTTTTTTGTCGTGGCATTGCTGGTAATTTAATTCTCATTAAAATGTGATTTTAGGCACATTTTTTTTTTAATTTGAATAAAATTTTGATGACAGTTTATAGCAAACACTTAAAAACAAACAACTAATTGCTTAATTTTGCTCTTGGATAACTGTGTTACTGTTAATAATAGAGCAAAATGAATAATTTATTTCTTGTTATTTTAAGGTTTTCAAATTTGATTTTTGTATTTTGAAACGAAAGTAAGCTATTCAGCCTTATTCTGGTTGTCGTTGTCGTAATCGATCAAGTCGTTTGCTGTAAGAGATTAAAGAACACTGGTTGTGTGTAACTTAAATCTCTTACAAAAAACGACTTGATCAATTACGACAACGACAACCGGAATAAGGCTGAATTATATTTTGCCTTTAAAGTTTTCTTTGTATATTAGCACGTTATTTTTAAACCGTGTTAGTAATTAATCATTCCATGTGAAATTTGCGATTTTGTGCGCTTTATTTTTTTTGGATAAGTGAAGTGATAGTGAGTAACTTTAAAAATATATAAAAGCTAAACAAAACCAAATTTAAAAAGACGATAGCAAAAAAGTTAAGGCTAGGAGAGGTTATGTGCTAATTACATCTAATACTGTTGAAAATGAAGGTTAAGTGTTATTAATTTCAGCTGCCACCCTATTAACCAGAACATTTTGGTGACTTCATTTATGTAATTAAGATTAGCTTGACGGACTGGGTGATCATCGACCAGGCCAAAGCCTGAGACTTGAAATTGTGAAGATAAAATAAGTAAGGATTTTTGGAAATTCAATTCCTCACGGATTAGAAATATGTTAAACTAGTAACCTTGTATCTCGTGATCTAACAGAGGTAAACGTAAAATTCAAAAATATCATTATTGAATCAAAAATTAAATTGACATGTGCTTGGTACATTTTGGGGACAAAAAAAGGTAAAAATATAATTTTGGTACTTTTTTGGTAGCCCATTTTTCTTCTTAATTAAAAAATATAGAAAAGAAATTTAAACTGTATTCTCCTCTCCTTTACCTTCGCATTGCCAATAAAACTGTTTTTGGTACTTTTTTCTACACAGCTATTAATGCAATTTTGCGATTGTTTTCAAAGCGATCGTTTTTAGCATGTGATAATTTTTGACTGATTCTAAAATTCATTTCTAAATTATATTCTTAACTTTTTGTTTACAGTTCAATTAACACATAAATATATATAAATGAAAATTTTAAAAGAATATAGAGGGAAATAAAAAAATCAATTTTTAAAGATACTGAAAACGACGTTTTCGATTTCAAATCGGGTTGTTTGCAAAATCGTTGTCCATCACATACCTGAATGTTAATAAAATAATAATTTTTGTGACGCCATGTTAGAAACATGTTTATTATATATGGGCATTTCCGTCAAAAGGTCCACCGAGACCGAAAATTTTAAAGTTATTAAAAGCTGATTATTTTACGATATTGTTATAGAAAAATATTTAGATTTTACTAATTTTATAAATTTGTTCACTTAGATGAACAATCAGACTGCAAAGTTGTGCAAACGTAATTTCTTATATGGGCATTTCCCCAGAATGATCTACCAGGACGAAAAAATAAAATGTTGATTATCATCGTCTTTTATTGTTTCTTATTAGAAAAAAGGCTATGTTCTTATAAAAGAATGGTTTCCTAGCATATCTGAGCTGTTTCACTTGAGGAAATTGGTCTGGAAACTGGAAAATTTTATAATTTCCTGTATTTTCTTCTTCTAAAGACATTTTTATATACTTATTTTACATGCAAAAAATATGTTATGTTTACACTCTTTCTTCATAATCTCTCCATTACAGTCAATTGTAAAAGGAGTAATAAGGTTTTTTGTGAAGGAAATTTGAAGACATTTATGGTAAAATGCATGGTTATAATAATAAAAAAAACACATGGAAAAATCGTACGTTCGCGATCGTACGTTCGCGACCGGTACATAAGCCAATTAAACAAAAACCAAGAGAGATATTTTATTTTGTAAATACTGGATGGAGACCTACATTAATACACTTTTAAAATAAATTAATCACTTTTGAAAATTCCGTTTCATTACGCAGATTTTTACATTTCACTACTGTCAGCCGAAGTTGACTTCTATTTTGAGTACGTTCGTGACCACACGTTTATAACTCTTATTATGAAAACTTAAACACGATGAAATCCAACTTTTGTACTAAACATAGAGCTACCCAAATGCTATCGAATCGCAAAAAAATGCTAGGAAAAGTTTTGTTTATCTATATTATTTGTACATCAAAAGCGTACAAACGTACGTTCGTGACCCCAGGAAATGCCCATATGTAAGAATGTTTAATTGTATAATTTCTTTAATATTTATCTTCCTTAAAAGAGGTGATATTTGATAAAAATTATTTCAAAAAAAATGTCTTACATGGTCTGTAATCTAAGGAAGAGTTCAAAGAGAAATATGTTATTCAGATTAACGGTAAATTTTTATTTTATTTTAATCATTATTCAGTTAAATTATTACGGAAAAAATTTCACGTTCGAAATGTCACGTATCGACCCAGATTTTTGGTTAAAAAAAACAAAAAGCAGAAGATTTTGGAATCAAACCAAGACATTTTTATGTTGAATTGCTACGTAAAATTCTGAAAGTAGTTTGACTAAAAAATTGTGCCAGGTTTCGCTGAATTACGCCTTTTTATACATGGCCACAAAAACTACTTTTGTTTTTTCACGTTCGTACCGCTTATTATTTTGCCATTATCTTTCTAGGTCCTCCATAAACTTTAGCATTGATAACAGTGATTTTTAGTGCTATAGTTTAAGAGGTAAGAGAACGTAAAAATATTTTTTGTTTAAAATGTTATTGCATTTTTGACGCGTACGAATGTCACGTTCAACACTTTGGAATTACCCATATAGTGATGCAGATTGTGAACAGAGGAATACAGGAAAACCAGATATTCACTTCCAAAATAAGCTTTTTGTAACATAAAAAGATTAAAAATAGTGACGGGTTTTACTTCAACTCAGTGTTGCCAGTGAATTTTTCGAAAAAATACCTACAAGCGTTAAAAAAAATCGGATTTTTACTACACGTTGAAAAAATTTCCCCTACAAAAATCCCTACGCATTATTGTCATTAAAATAGAAGAAAAAACATTAGTTATAAAAAATAAATTTTATTCAAATATGTATATTAAAGCTTTGTTCACAACAGAGCAACAAAATCTTCAGCAACAATTTGTATGAATATGTTTCTGATGTTTAAAACAACTTTATTTAGTTTTGAATGAAAACTTTAACAAAATGTTGAAAATAATAAATGCGTAATATTGTTGTGGCTAAATTTTGCAAACGGATTCTTAATGCAAAATGTGTGTGGTTGCAAAAAAATTTTTGCTCTATTATGAACATGAAAATGTTTTTTTTTTATTGTGAATGAAGCTTAAAACTTTGACAAAAAATAAGTACAAAACCAAAAAAAAAAAAATTATTTTTAATTAAATTCAATTAAATCATTCAACATTGTACAATATCCTTTTGAAACCAAAAACAACTCTGGAAATATATTTTTAAGCGATTTTAGGGAAAAGAAAAATTTTCAACCGTTTTGGACAAGAATCACAAGAATCACTAAAAACCGTTCTTACTTCATTTATTTCATATCGAGCCCTAACCGCGAAAATAACGTAAGCGACATGATTTTTAATTTTCGTTTTTTTTTTTAATAAATGACTTTATGGGCAACACTTGCATCATCTCCTAAAATGTCATGGTCACAAAAGGTACCGTTACGATTTTATAGCAAAAACAATTTTATTGTAAGCGACAAATTTCATACAAAATTAATATGAAATAAAATAAAAAAAGCTCTCTCCTGTAAAATTAGATTTTTGTTGCTTACATTATTTTCGCGGTTAGGGGTCGATATATAATGCGATATGAAGAAAAATCCCTATATTTTCGAGATAATAAAAAATCTGTCCGATTTTCCCTATGCTTCTATTTTAGTATCAAAAATACCTACATGTAGGGATTTTCCCCTACTTCTGGCAACACTGCTTCAACTTAACATCCATTTTCTTTTAATAAACTCGAATATCTATTACATGGGGTCTTCACCTGACAATTTTTTGGTTTAACAAAATATCAGAGTTCTTTTTGTATAGAGTTTGACGTTTGGTATGACAAAAAATTGTCAGGTGGAGACCCTATGTTAGGAAATAAGATGTTATAAATTGAAATTGTCAATATTTATGTGCATATACATATTTATTTATTTAAATTTTTATACCCAAGGCGAATTCATTTTTCAGGTTGCGTTAAAAGCACAGCTATGCTACGTTTTTTTCTTATTTAGAAAGAGGAATGTCAAAAGTTGCTTGTGTTTTTGACAACAAATAAAAAATGTATTTTTGGTGTTGTGCTTGTTGAAGTATCGCCACCAACGTCTACATGAATTCGCCTTGTTTATACGCTTCACCACTTGTGGTTAATGAGGGTACACTGTTTTTTTCAATGATAAAGCGGGGAGGTTTCCCCACAGTGCCAGGTTCCGCGACCAGGTTAGGTCTATTGTACCCACTCCCCTTAGTTGGCCAAAAGACCCTCTGCTTGCCATAGGAACCCAACCAGGGCCTTTGTCGGTATATCACCGATTCGGGACGCACACATTATACCATGCCCCAAGTGCCTCCTTCTAGCCCATGCCAGCGCCGGGCAGTCACACAGTACATGCTCCGTCGTCTCGTCCCCGTCTAAACACAGTCTGCATTCCTGATCGTCAGCCAGGCCCATCCGATAAAGGTGGTATTTGATCGTGTGGTGACCAGTAAGATAGGCCACCAGCAGTCGCAGATCCCGTCTGCCGAGACCATTCGTCCTCATTACTTTCCCGGGAGAGATAAATTTTCTTGCCTGACGCATTCCCGGAAGCGATACCCAGTATCCCCTATGTTCGCCCAGAGCCCAGTCCTCCATAAGGGACTGGACCTCTGCCCAACTTAATCCACAGAAGGGCTCGGGACCCATCATCCGGGCGTTAGAACCAGCCCTGGCCAGCTCATCAGCCACTCCATTACCCGGGATCCCTGAGTGCCCCGGCACCCAGCAGAGCGTCAGTCTGCTCCTTGTCCCCAGCTCCTGTAGCTTTCCATGGAACTCCGCCACCAGCTTCGAGAACATTTTTCAAGAAGAGAGTGCTTTAATGGCCGCTTGGCTATCAGTGAAAATCACAATACTGCCGCCAACCATTCCCCTATCAAGAATGTTGCTGCAACACACATCAATGGCGCAAATCTCGGCCTGAAAAACACTCGGTGATTCGCCCATTGCCATGAGGGTACACTTAGTTTGTCATTCCATGTGGAAATTTTTAAATATTCATATAAGACACCATAAAGTATGTATGTTTATTAATTCTAAGTCCTTGAGTAAGTCTTAGTCCATTAAGCCATTTGCGTCTGCCTGTTGACCTCACTTTCGGACGACTAAGCAGAAAAAATCATTTTGGTGTTCTCGTAAGCAGTTTTGCATTGAAATCAATTATAATCGGTACAGTAGGAAAAGAGAAACATACCCAAATGTGGAACCACAAACGAAATTCTTACAAAAGTTAACATAAATTCTTTTCATCAGACTATAAATCACAAAAAGAACCATAATTGATCATGGGCGCCATAAAAAAAGGGTACTCTCGAAACAGACCTTTATATGCCAAAAATCGCAATATTGTAATAGTGTGAGGTCATTATTTATATAGAGCCCATGTTCAGTCAGGTATCAAAGATATGGCACAGTCGAATTATTACACTTTTACTAGTTTTTTTTTTGTTTTTTTAAGAAAACTTGAAAATTCAGTTTTTTTTCTAATGTGTTATTTAATAATTTAAAATTAGTGGCAAAAATTTGGGATTAGATTTTGAGATAAGGATTTTTGAGGACAAGTTATTAAACTAACTTAGTTGACTTTATATAACACGGTATTTCGTTTAGATAATTTTTTGATTGGCAAAATGGAAAGATGGAAAAATGTATCTTTTTATTACAGAGAACACAAGGAAATACTTTTACACTAAAAGTTTCAATTTAAATCTGTGGTTTTCATGGGCAACCGCGTATGTCTATTTTTTTCGATTTTGAAATGTTGATGCTATATTGCTTAATTTTAAGCGCTCTTTACATTTTTAAAAAATGTTTAAAAACAGATAGACCCATTCCGATGTTTTAACTCAATTACAAAGTTGAAAAGGTGCAATTTCTAACCCATAGTTTGATCTAGAATGATTTTTTCGGCTCTCCTGAAAAATTTTATTTTAAGACATACGCGGTTGCCCATGAAACCACAGAAATAACCTTTAAACAAAAGTAAAAAAAAACAGATTGGAAAATTACAACTTTACAATTTTTAAAGAGTTGGCAAGTCATAAACGACAAATTGAGTGTTTTGTTATTTGTCACAAGAAGCAATCAAATTTACATCTCTTTTTAAGTAATTGTCTATGATTCTTTAAACTCCATTTTAATTGCATCAAATTTTAATTTTTCTTAAACGTTGTTTTTCAAAAAGAGATTAGAAATTAATTCAATAGAAAAAGTTAAAAAAAAGAAAATAAAACAAAAAAAGAAACGGGTGAAAAAAATAGACGGATGCAGAAGTTGATAAAGTGCTTGGATTTTTGTCAGATAATAGAAATTTTCAGGTAAATTTAAAAAATTAAATTTCAGGGAAAATTTATAATCCTTCTTTATTTTAGAAACCCACAGCACAGAAATTTTTTAAAACACTTGTTTGACAGGTTGTTTCACTATTTTTTGGCACGTCAAATGTGTACAACTTTACAATTTCAGACCGCTCACTTCAGCGTGAATGCAATTTTCCATTTTTCCTTTTTTGCAATCAAAAAAAGTCTGAACTGAATATCCTTAATATTTGTTTTAATGTGTGGTCATTATGGGTCTTATGCAATTTCAAATAAACAAAAGTCAACTTGTGGCGCATAAATCAGTGAATGTTTAAACGTTGGTTTAGTTGAACTAAACTTAAATTTACATGTAGTGCAAAAAATATTAGTGTGGCAGCTCGAAAAAATAGAGAGCAAAAAAAAAACGGATATGAACAGCCTGTTGTATTATCATATCGCACTAGGGTTACCAACTTTTTTTGTTGCAATTAAAGTACATTGATTATTTAAGGTTAAGAAGAAAAAGTACACAGTATAAATATAAAGTACAATTAATTTCTTTTTATTGTTATATTTAAAAACGTTTCTTTTTTTTTGCTTTTCGCAAGGTTTATCAAACAATTACACTGTGCTAGAATTTGTTATTTTTTTTAAACAAGCCGGACAACTGACGCTTTAACCTAATTCGGGTACGCTGAATCTAATACCGGTTCAAAAACGGTTCAGTTTATTGAAATTACTAAAAAAAGTAATTTCAATTTTTGGGAATACAAAATTTTAATTTCAAAAGATTTTGTTTTTATTCTTGATAAAAACACTTGAAATTTATTGTTGATGGGAAGTGCACGGCCTAAAAAAACACTTAATTGACAACATCTTTTGTAAGTTGTTGTTGTTTTTATTTTGTTTTTCTTAACCTACTTCCAACTACAATTAATGTTTAGAGAATTTCAACTAATTGTAGTGGGGAATGTAAGATGAGATAAACCCACTGTTTATTGTTGATGTGTTTTGTTTAAACTTTGATATTATTACAAGTAGAACTGTTGCTATAAGTCTTATACGATTAACAGTTTTATTTGGTATAATATCTTTAGTTTTTCTAAAATCTTTATTGATGAAGTTTCCTGATGATCTGGCCTAAGCAACCAGTGAAATGCGCATAGGAATAGCTTATCCCATCAACAATAAATTTCCAGTGTTTTTATCAAGAATAAAAAGTGGGAATTAATCACGAATAACAACATCTTTACTAAAAAAAAAGGAAAATCTGCAACAAAATTTCCTTTAAACGTTAAATTTTATTCTAACATACGCAGTCGTTTTAGAAACATAACTTTTTTTTTGGCAACAAAAATAATAATTTAGTAGCAAAATTTCGAAATTTCTGTTTGCTAATAATCTATACAAAATTATAGCTATGCTTTTAATTTTTTCCAGACATATAAAAAAACAAACAAAACAATCTATAAATGATTAAAACCTGTTAACAACTTTTGATTTTATTCACAAAAGTCGAAAAATTTTAATTAATTTCAAAATTTCAAAAAACGCAATATTTGCATGGGAACCGCCTTTAGAAGTTGTGATAAGGGACAAGTATGTCTCGAAAAATTATTAAGGCGACTCCTTGGCTGTTATGGTAAGTTTTCTTTAATATACTTCTAGTCTTTATTAATCATTTTGTATGGGAGCACCCTTAAGGAATGGAAATCTTGAAGTTTTGTTTTAAATGTTAGTTAAACGAGTCACTTTTGTACTCGCGATCTAAAAGCAGGCAGTAATTTAAGAGTTTTGCACTCGTTTTTTAAAAACAGGCAGTTATTGTACTCAAACAAAACAAACAAGTGAAATAGTGCTGTCAGATTTTTTTTTCCGAAAAATCGTCCTGCCAATATAAAAAACATCAACAAATGGCCCTGACTAATATCAATTAGTTGTTCTTTATTTTTTCTAAAAAAAAAAAATTTACAATAAGTATTATAATTTTATGACTAATAAAACCCTGACTAATTTAACCTGAATCTATTTTGAATTCTAGATAAATCTAATCATGCAAAATAAAGTATTTCCGCGTACTTTATTTTTCTCATAACGTATAGAGTACAATTACTCGAAATAACGTACAATACTTTATTATAAAGTACGGTTGGCAAGCCTATATCGCACACCTAGTTCAAAAGTGACTCAACTCAAAAAACTTACAGCCGTATTCATAACAAAAAGTTAGCCACAGTTTGTACACTACGAACAACGAGCTGCTAACTAGAATGCCGATTAAGCTAAGCAGCTTGTTGGCACAGAGTTAATTCATAACGAACTTTTCTCCATCTGCCAACTTTTAATAAATCAACTCTGAATTTTTATGATGCCACTTTGTATTACTTAAAAATGCAACTCGTTTGCATTAAACATCGCTGGTTTGTCATTTTTTTGTAAATTTTTTTTGTTTTTTTCTCTACATTTAACAATTTTAAAGGTTTTTAAATTAAAATAAAAAAAATATAAAAATAAAATAAAATAAAACAGTAATAATTTAAATAAAACCAACAAAATTGTTGTACATTTAACAGCTGTTTTTCACAAGTTGGCAGCTCGTTAACAAGAGTTTAGCAAGTCGTTAGCCAGAGTTTGGTAAGTGTATTATAAATAAACTTTGTGCTAACTTCATGCCGAATTTTCATTACATGCAGTCTACAACTGACATGAAATGCTTAACATTAACACTAATATGATGTTAGTGTTAAGTATAGACTCATCATGTTAGAGGTTTTCTCATGTTATAACACGGTTGTTAATGCAAATATTTTAACAACGCTTTTATAACATCATGTTATAACAGCAAATCATGTCAGTTGTAGACGTGCAGTTATGAATACGGCTGTTAATTTTTCTGAAATAAAAAAACAAAAAATGTTTTTGACCTAAAAAAATAGTTCAAAACAAATCTTTGGACCATATTGTAGAAAGTCCATACAGACTATGATCTAAAAAGTTTTTTGTTTAGATATTTATACACTAGATAACGAACAATTTTTAGTGATCTGTTATTTGCACAAGTTACCGAATTTGAGTTATGTCACTTAAAGGAGCGTATAGACGACATGTTTTTGTCATCTGACATGTCAAATTTCCCACTGCAAAACACATACATGTCGTGTGTTACCTTTTTAACTTTGCTTCTGTAAAAGTCAGACGCAAAGTCATCTGACAAAATTTCAATTAGAGCGTGCTCTATTTTCTTCTGACAAACCATCTGACATCAGAAATCTATGCCGGGAAGAAACTGGCAGCGGCGTCAACTATTGACGGAATCATTAGTCGGCTGAAGATAAAATTTTACAATACCAAGATATGTATGCTCATCTTACCATTGAATAGAATTTATGTAAATATATACATAAAAACCGTTTCATTATAAAATTCTAAATTGGTATCTTTAAAATAAAAGAAAAAAAATGTTAGGATGGCTAAATTATTTTACGGCGCAAATAAATATTTGAAACCGAGAACTACTTTGGTTTCTGCAATAACAATGCGAAAAAAAACAGAGACAATGTCAGAAGCAAATTACATGTACGTTTGTGACCGAATATTATAAACCTTATGTAAAACAGCAATTTTGACAGACATGAACAATTACATGTGACTTGAAAATTTGACATGTCAGATGACAAATACATGTCGTGTACGGGCGCCTTAAGCTGAATTCTTTTCCGGTTTTGACACTTTTGCCAAATTCTAAACTGACACAAGTCTAATTAATATAAACTCCAACAATGATTAAGTTTATCAAAAGTATCACAACTCGATTTAAGACTACATATTTAGACACTTTTATTAATTGCAACTTTATACCAATTGAAAAATAAAGAAAGACAACAAATTTTTTTTTAAATAAACAAGTGTATTTTGCAAAGTTTAAGCATATAAACCCGAAAAGATATGTTAAATAAGTGTAAACTTCAATAATAAATAACAAAAATATAGTTTTTGTATATAACGTACATACATATGTAAATAATCAAATAGTTAAAGAAAAATAATGACCCCTTATTGTAAACAAAAATCAGCTGAAAAAACACACTGAAAAGACACAGGTAACAACAAAATGTTGGTGAAAGTCATTAAATTATAGCTTAAATAAAACCAATACAACCAATTCACAGAACACTTGGTGAATTGGCTTTTTATAAATATATTAGACAGTAATAATTTAATGTATTATAGTTTTTTCAGAAAACGTTAAATAAGTTCCTACTTGACTTTATTAAATGCTTTTATTTGAACTGAATTTGCAAGAAAATGTTCACTGGGAAGAACTATGTGCGTATGTGTGCGTATTATGTTTTGGAAGTGCTGTTTTTGTCTTCTATTATTATTATTTTTTTTTTTTTATTACATTCTATCCACACATAGAGGTACATATTTTTGTAAACAGAAGAAATTACTATTGTAAGTATGTATGTATTTATGTATCTATGTTTGTATGCATTTACAGTATCGGACAAAATCTAAGCACCCCCTCAGTATATTTTTTTAAATGATAATTTTTTTAAAAAAACAAAATTATTAAAAAAAAATTTTTTTTTTTTTATTTATTTATATCTTATCAAAAAGTAATTTCAATTTTTGGGAATACAAAATTTTAATTTCAAAAGATTTTGTTATTCGTGCTTAATTCCCAGTTTTTATTATTGATAAAAACACTTGAAATTTATTGTTGATGGGATAAGCTATTCCTATGCATTTCACTGGTTGCTTAGGCCAGATCATCAGGAAACTTCATCCATAAAGGTTTTAGACAAACTAAAGATATTAAACCAAATAAAACTGTTAAACGTATTTTGAAATTAAAATTTTGTATTCCCAAAAATTGAAATTACTTTTTGATAATAAACAGGCAGTGCACGGCCTAAAAAACACTTAATTGACAACATCTTTTGTAAGTTGTTGTTTTTTTCATTTTGTTTTTCTTAACCTACTTACAACTACAATTAATGTTGAGAGAATTTCAACTAATTGTAGTGGGGAAATGTAAGATGAGATGAACCCACTGTTGTTTATTGTTGATGTGTTTTGTTTAAACTTTGATATTGTTACAAGTAGAACTGTTGCTATAATTCTTATACGTTTAACAGTTTTATTTGGTTTAATATCTTTAGTTTGTCTAAAACCTTTATGGATGAAGTTTCCTGATGATCTGGCCTAAGCAACCAGTGAAATGCATAGGAATAGCTTATCCCATCAACAATAAATTTCAAGTGTTTTTATCAATAATAAAAACTGGGAATTAAGCACGAATAACAAAATCTTTTGAAATTAAAATTTTGTATTCCCAAAAATTGAAATTACTTTTTGATAATAAACAGGCAGTGCACGGCCTAAAAAACACTTAATTGACAACATCTTTTGTAAGTTGTTGTTTTTTTCATTTTGTTTTTCTTAACCTACTTACAACTACAATTAATGTTGAGAGAATTTCAACTAATTGTAGTGGGGAAATGTAAGATGAGATGAACCCACTGTTGTTTATTGTTGATGTGTTTTGTTTAAACTTTGATATTGTTACAAGTAGAACTGTTGCTATAATTCTTATACGTTTAACAGTTTTATTTGGTTTAATATCTTTAGTTTGTCTAAAACCTTTATGGATGAAGTTTCCTGATGATCTGGCCTAAGCAACCAGTGAAATGCATAGGAATAGCTTATCCCATCAACAATAAATTTCAAGTGTTTTTATCAATAATAAAAACTGGGAATTAAGCACGAATAACAAAATCTTTTGAAATTATTTATATCTTTTTTATTAAAAAACACAAACTTAAAGAATTCAGAATTTAATTTAAAAGAAAGTTATAATTCAAAAAATATTTTAAGTCGCAAATATAAGCGGACTAAACTAAAGCAACCCCAACTTACGGTACAAAAAAAACTATTGAAATCAATATTTCGTTGCGAATTCTTTACTATGGATGACACACGCACATCTTTTAGGCATAGAGGATAATAAATTATTATTTCAGGTGATATTGCTTCCCAGGCTATTTTTGCGGCTTCAAATAAATTTTCTTTGGTTTTGCAATTTTCTCGGTTGATTTTTAAGTTAACGATCTCCCTCAAGTTCTCGATTGGGTTAAGGTGAAGTGAATTTATCAAGACATTAATTAAGTGCAAAATGTTCGATCAACAGATCAATTATGTTTAGGCTAATTAAAAAGTTTTTGCAGACTGGTCGCACATCTCTTACTCATTCTGGAGGAAGGCCACGTTAAACTTCGCGACATGAAGACTCCTTAATTAAAAAGACACTTCAAAATGATCCTACAGCATCCATACTTCCATCAATCTTATGAATTGGCCCAATTATTTTTCCAGAGAAACAACCCCAGACCATTATGTTGCCGCCTCCATGCTTTACAGTGCCTTTGCAATTCAACCGTTTTGTATTTGATCTGCGTACACGCCTTATGCCATCTGAATCCTTTAAATTCAACTTAGATTCGTCAGAAAACAGCAGTCCTCCATTTTTGGACACTCCAGTTCAGATGGGCCTTGGCGAATTCAAGTCTGGCTTTTTTTTCACGATATGAAAGGTTTTTTTGCTGGTCGTCGACTGAATGATCCAGCCTCTACCGCCCATCTGCAAATCGTTCTTTCGCTAATTTTTAAATCTAAGTTGTTTCGTATGTGACTATACGATGCTGTAGGATCATTTTGGATTGTCCTTTTAATTAAGGAGTCTTCATGTTGCGAAGTTTAAAGTGGCCTTCCCCCAGAATGAGTAGGAGATGTGCGACCAGTCTGCAAAAACTTTTTAATTAGCCTAGAAATAATTGATCTGTTGATCGAATATTTTGCACTTAATTAATGTCTTGATAAATTCACTTCACCTTAACCCAATCGAGAACTTGAGGGAGATCGTTAACTTAAAAATCAACCGAGAAAATTGCAAAACCAAAGAAAATTTATTTGAAGCCGCAAAAACAGCCTGGGAAGCAATATCACCTGAAATAATAATTTATTATCCTCTATGCCTAAAAGATGTGCGTGTGTCATCCAGAGTAAAGAATTCGCAACGAAATATTGATTTCAATAGTTTTTTTTGTACCGTAAGTTGGGGTTGCTTTAGTTTAGTCCGCTTATATTTGCGACTTAAAATATTTTTTGAATTACATATAATTTTTTTTCCCACACCACAATAGTGGACAGGGTATTATGCATTGGTGCTGATGTGTGTAACGCCTTAAAATAGTGGTCCTAGACCCACCTAAAAGGTCATAGGTTCTTATTGGCACAAGGACCAAGCCTATTGAAAATGGGCCGAATCGTAGGACCACAAGGGAAGATAGGGGGGAATTTCTTCCTCTCAGAAACTATCAAACCGATTTTAATGAAATTTAAAACATAGATAGATCCATATCTATAGGGACACATTAGCTATACAGTTTTAAAAAAATCGGACCGCAAGGGGAGGCAGGAGGCAATTTCTGACTCTCACAAACTTTCAAACCGATTTTCATGAAGTTTATATACATAGATAAATCCATATTTACATGGACACATAAGCATGATATGTTTTTAAATACTGTGGTGTAGGGTATCATATGGTTGGGCTAGATCGACTATACTTTCTTACTTGTTTTTATTAAATTCTGAATTCTTTAAGTTTGTGGTTTTCGATAAAAAAAAAAATATAAATAAATAAAAAAATTAAAAAAAAAATTTTTAATAATTTCGTTTTCTTAAAAAAATTATTATTTAAAAAAAATATACTGAGGGGGTGCTTAGGTTTTGTCCGATACTGTATGTAAAGAATGAATATATTGTTAAAATTGTGGTTAAATATCTGTCCATGTACACATTTATGTATCTGCAGATTACAGAGAAAGAACTAAATTCAATAAATACGGCGTCAGTTTACTAGATTATTTCAAGATTTTAAATTTGAATTGATACCTACTAAAGACGGCATACATAATGTCCTTCTTATGTTTTTCTTTTCTACTGCTTCTTAAATTCCTATTCTTCCTTCGCCTTTTCTACCTTTATGTATTTTACATCCATTCTTTTTCTTTTCTCGTATAACTAGCAGACTGTATGTCAGAGCTTTAAATGAAGTTATTCTTTCAGAATATAAGTGACTGCATTAGGATTACAAGTTTATTTAAACAGAATATAGGCATAGGTATTTATTATCTTGGCTCATTTTTATATTACATCATTTTCAATATTATTTGAGACAAAACTAGTTTAGAACTAATTAAAAAAAAAAAAAATACCGAATCATAATGAGATTTTCCTCATCAAATTTAAAATACATACACCAATAATACATTTCCCAAAAGAATGTATGTATTAAGCGACACTTTTTTCGAAAATGACTTTTTGATGTGGAACTATACCAGAAGTTAAGCGCCACATTTTGGCCTGGGTTTCGCTGCCCTATCATGGATGCAAAGGAAACTAGAGAGAAAAAAAATTGTATCAACCATCAAGTTTTCTCACTGGAATAATGTTCCACCCTGTAGTTTGTATTATCTGCCAAAGATATTATGCTAAGCCACATTTTTAAATATGTTTTGTATTCTGAAAATCGCTTTCCAAATATGTTCCTTTCAATAAAATACACAAATAAATAACTAAATGAGACGTTTTTTTTCGTTTCCTACACAATTTTAGAAATGTCGCTTAATACATTCTTATGGGAAGGTGTCGATATAAAGAAGATTCCGATTTATTTTAGAAAAAATAATTCGAAAATTTGATTTTTTTCAAATAAATTTTAGAGAAGAGCATAAATTTTTATTTTAATCCACAGTAGGGCAATTATAATTAGATATGTAATAACATTTAATAGTAAAAAATCATTTTTTATTTTTTATTTATTTTATTTATTCCATTCTTTCAATACAAAGAAAGCCCATAGGGCCAATTATACATGTAAGAAATTTTTTTTTGGAATAATTTTTATCAAATATCACCTTTTTTAAGGAAGATAAATATTAAAGAAAACATACAATTAAACATTCTTACATATAAGAAATTACGTTTGCACAACTTTGCAGTCTGATTGTTCATCTAAGTGAACAAATTTATGAGTAAATTAATAAAATTAGTAAAATCTAAATATTTTTTAGTATAAATAACTTTTAAATTTTCGGTCACGGTGGACCTTTTGCGGAAATGCCCATATGCAGCGAAACATTAAGCGAAACATTTTTATATGAAAACACTCAACGATTGCGCAACAGTTACGTCTTATGAATGTGCCGTGCCCATTTTTAAGAGATTTTTCAATTTGATTTCAGAAAAGACCGAGTGAAAGAGTATTCACCGAGTATTCACAATGAAAGCAAAAATGCTTTTACAAAAACACAAATTTTACACCGAACAGTAATACGTATAAAATACATATTAATTTTTAAAACATTTTGTTAGGTTAGTTTGAAAGGTGGACGAAGCATCAATGTAATGCAACCTCATATCAATACGTTGTACACCTAGACCTCTACCGGGCCTGTTGTGCGCTCCTTAAAAAAATGGAGAATTAGAAAGGGGTTATCGTCCGGCGATAAGAAACTCAGTTTCCCGTTCGTAGTTCCCTAAAATTTTCCAGTCAACATTCCCCAGAGATCTTAAGGCCAATATGACATCACTCCCGAGGTTAAAACTTTGTTAAAACTTAAAAAAATTATCATCATCGTCATTTGCAATTTCATACAAGTTGTTGCTGGAGTAGAAGTAAACTTAACGAAATGGTGATGTATATAAACATAAAATAGCGTTATTTTATTTATTTATTTATGGCCGTTTTCTCAATGTATCGACAAGCTGCCAGTTACTAAATCTTGACATAAATTTATCGGACTGATAAACTTCCCGTTGACAACAACCTTATTTTTAGAGGGCAATTAAGCTTTGCGACAGAATATAATCAAATGAGACATTGAGAAACCAAATTTCTTGAATCTGCAGTATTGAGTTGGGAAAAAAGATAGACGCCTTATAAGAGAACATCAAAATAAATTTCTGCAAAAAATGCAGACTTTACTTAACATTATAGTTATTTCATATTAATTTTAAATGGATAATGTCAAAAAAACATTTTTCAATATTGAATCCTTAAAATCCTGTTTTACGTGTTTCGTGGGGAAACAACAAAAACACTACAATAAGAAAAACATACATTCTTTATTTTCATGTTTAAAATGATAAATAAAAAGATGAAAAATACCCCTATTCTTTTTGTTGTAATTATTTAGTTAAATACACCAAATTTTCGAACATTCTAGTTCGTGTCCACACAATGAAACTTTTGTTTAGCAACATTTTAAGTATTTTATATGCGTTTTGTTCTTCTTCGTCCTTTTTACAAACAAACTGTTTGTACGCGAGACAAGTGCATTTTTCTATACATCTTTCCCCTTTTACCATCAAACCTTAATGTTTCGCTGCATATGGGCATTTCCGCAAAAGGTCCACCGTGACCGAAAATTTAAAAGTTTTTTATATTAAAAAATATTTAGATTTTACTAATTTTATAAATTTACTCATAAATTTGTTCACTTAGATGAACAATCAGACTGCAAAGTTGTGCAAACGTAATTTCTTATATGTAAGAATGTTTAATTGTATGTTTTCTTTAATATTTATCTTCCTTAAAAGAGGTGATATTTGATAAAAATTATTCCAAAAAAAATTTCTTACATGGTCTGTAATCTAAGGAAGAGTTCAAAGAGAAATATGTTATTCGGATTAACGGTAAATTTTTATTTCATTTTGATCATTATTCAGTTAAATTATTACGGAAAAAGTTTCACGTTCGAAATGTCACGTATCGATCCAGATTTTTGCTTAAAAAAAATAAAATACAGAAGATTTTGGAATCAAACCAAGACATTTTAATGTTACATTGCTACGTAAAATTCTGAAAGTAGTTTGACTAAAAAATTGTGTCAGGTTTCGCTGAATTACGCCTTTTTATACATGGCCGAAAAAACTACTTCTGTTTTTTTCACGTTCGAACCGCTACTTCTTTTGCCAGTATTTTTGGCCTAGAATCGCGCCCTCCATAAACTTTAGCATAGATAACAGTGCTTCCTTAGTGATATAATTTAAGGGTTAAGAAAACGTAAAAATATTTTTTGGTTAAAATGTAATTGCATTTTTGATGCGTACGACTGTCACTTTCAACACTTTGGAATTACCCATATGTTTCTTCATATGGACGAGGACCTAAGAACCATTTACTGCAATATCAAGTTATATTTACTACAATTTGCCATGTAATAACGAAATAAATACGCAGCAAACATTTGAGAACATGCCCCAAAAAAATTAAAAAAATATATGCCCTAAAAACCATAATGTCTACAAAACATTCACTAATTTAAAAATATTTAAAGTTGAAAATTATATTCGGTAAAGCCCGACCATACACTTCAGTATTCACAGACGTGTTTTGACAGTGTATCCTTATTGGAACCCAAGGGCAGTCATGGACCAAACAAAGCAAAATATGTAATGCTATGAGGTTAAGATTCAAATAAATAAGAGTATTTTGCCGAATATAAGATGCTGATATGAGATTTGCACGTCTTAAAGTTATTTTAGGAATAGGCTAAGAAAGGCCGCTGTAAATTTGATCTTCTCACCCTCACCTAGAGACTGGATGGTACATTGTGCCGCATTAGGTATTAGAAAAAATAATAAAAGAAGAAAATAAAAAGTGAGTGTACGATTGTGGAAGAAGATATCGGACCAGAAGCAATTCTCTTTAGACTGCTTTCTGGAGCTTAGGACAGTGACACAGAATGTGCTCAACCATCTCTATCTCCTCTGTTTCCTCGTTCAACCTACATCATCCGACAAGGCAGATCATACTAACACCGCCATCCTGCCTATAATGCATGGACCCGTGATACCTATCATGGTTCTAGCGCAGACACTGCCCCTGCCTAAAAGAAAACAAGAATCGCTCCTCCTAAGCACCGGCCCTAATGCCCTTGATACTCTACAGACCGTTTTATTTCATTCTATAATTTATAAAAGCCAGATGAAGGGGTGGCTGTTTGCACACGTCCGGATCCTCCATTTCCGTACCCAGTCTCGCCAACTCATCAACCATTTCATTACCTTTGATGTTTCAGTGACCTGATACCCAGCACAGCCTCACTACATTTAGGGATGGTCCGAAATTTTATATTAATAATAACATTAAAAGGAATTTAGGAACTTTTAAAGCTAATTTAGGGATCTGACCCCAAGACTCTCTTTTCAGATAGATGTTTGTATGAGGGCTATGTAATTTTGTAGACAAATTGTCACCATTCAGGTAGGCTTCGACACCGTTAGAACTATTTGTTTTAAAGTCGAGTCGGTACACTAAAAGATGGTGTAGAGCCAATACTCTTGTGTATTACACATATCAGCACAAACTTATATACAATATTTTTCGCTTACTTGCATTAAAATGTGTCAAGCCCTATTGTGCTTAAAACAAGAAATGCATCTACAAAAACTCGTGTATATGCATATTCAGTGCTTATCTTTCGTAATTTCCTCTATGCATGTATGTTTATCGATAACGAAGACTATTTAAATTGCATCGATAGCAAAACCTGGAGAACAGGTGTTGCTGAGTTGACAATCCTTGGTCGGTGTTCGTTGAACTCCGAGTCATTCCTGTGCGTAGAACCGATTGTCGTGGGAACGTGCTGATTCTCCAATTGCCTTTTTCTTGAATTTTTGTATCACCAGTCACACCCTCCCTACAAACCACACAATAATAACAACTTACGAATTTATTGTAATTGATTAAAATAATGACTGAACACAAATTGAGTGACATATAATTGAACGTCACAAAAATTGGATAAAAGTTAGTTGTTAACAAAGTATGTATACTGTTGTTAACATTTGACAAACATAAAATTGTACAGCCTAGAGTACACGGAATGTGAAATTCATAAAAAGCTCTAAAACAGATAAATATATTCTTTCTGCGTTAATTGGTAATCTTTTGCCGACTGAAAGTTTAATCGATAGAAAAGGGTTTCAGACATACCAACAATAAAAACAATTTTTTTCGAATTTGTTTATATTAATATGATATTAATATTATGTGCAAAACAAATTATCAAAAATTGATAAGAACTAATTTGCAATGGACTTCCAAAAAACGTACATACATACACATACATTTTTTAATGCACTAAATGTGAATTGTCTTTGCATCCAATTTGCATAGCTGCACATAAAATATATCAAAATACAAATTTTTATTCCTAACAAGGATGCGCGACATAATCGTATTCATTTCCTACAAAAATAATATACCTATGTACCTAAATTAATGCTGCGTATTTTACTATTTTAAAGAAAATTTATCTGTAAAACAGTGATAGCCACTCCATAGGCTCGCGAGTCAGTCAATAATCGTGTTTTTCACACAGACACGGTCGACAATTCACATGTATGCAACAACTTTGTTCGTTTCAAAACATCAGACTATCATCAATCTCTGCGACCGCACACAAGTACATAAAATCTTTGAGTGCGTGCATTCGGAGCCTGGTTAGTTCGGGGCTTGGTTATCACTGCTGTAAAATGATGAACTTTTTTTTGAATAACAATACAAATACATAGTTAATTTCGTTAAAATTTGTTAAAATTGATTCGTTTAAATGTGGGATTTTGATAAAAATGCTAAAATTAATATTTACGGCAAAAAATATGCTTTAATATGGTTTACTAACGCAGTAAGAAAATATTATCTGGAAAAAGTCTCGGAAGCGCATAGTTTTCGAGTTATGGACTTCTGAAGTTTTCATATATGTACATTAGAGCGACTCAAGTTGTATGGAAGCAAAATTCGTGCTCGATGTACCCTCCTAAAAATGAACCTTGGACTTTTTTATGACATTTTAAATTTTTCGGCTCCAGCTGGACCAGTTTGAAAAAGGCTATATTTTTGCATGTTTTGTTAATTTGAGAATCTGTTTCCTTACCAACATATGCAAACGGTAATCCATGTCCTTTTTTAACGATTTTCTGTAAAAAAAAACTAAAGAAAGAAAAAAAGAAATGATCCACGACTTTTTGGCGGCATATTTTTTTTTTGCAAATTAAAAAAAATTCAAGTCGTGGATCATTTCTTTTTTTCTTTCTTTAGTCCTATTTTCATCCATACATGATCTAGAAACTAAATCCGCTATCATATTAGAGTTACTACAAAATTGCATTTATATATACCTATTCCAGAGCACCGTGTAAAATGCATCTAATTTGCAACAATCTTGCCAAAAAATTAAATTTGATACACATATTGCCCTATTTATAACGAAGGGTTACCACCCCATTGCATTTTTGTCAAATCGCGAACTAGCACGAATTTCAAAAAAAGCTGAGACACGTATTTAATTAAATCGACTAAAGATTAAAATATGTTATTTTGGCACTTTTATTACAAACAACCCCGAACAAAAAAGTCAAAAACCGTTTTTTCCTAAAGAAAATCCTTAAAAAAAAGGACATGAATGATCGTCCTTGGACAAATGGTATATACAGTTGGGCGCGCCTTAAAAACCTGTCTTACGATACCCAATTTGCATATGTTGGTAAGGAAACAGATTCTCAAATTAACAAAACATGCAAAAATATACCCTTTTTCAAACTGGTCCAGCTCACGAGAGGTCAAAGCTGGAGCCGAAATATTTAAAATGTCATCTTAAAAAAGTCCAAAGTTCATTTTTAAGAGGGTACATCGAGCAGTTTTTTTGGTGAGTCGCTCTAATGTAATTATATATACTTATGCGATTTTCCACTACATTTATGGTATAATTTGAGATCTTTTCTGGATATAAAAAACTTTGTTAAAAATTCTTAGCCCATTAATAAGCGATAATGAGTTTGCGAAAATACAAAAGTTTTTAATAAATAAATGAATTGCTATGCAGAAAATTTAAGTAAGCCGAAGCTGGTTTTGTTATACCATAGAGGAGTAAATCGTTACGACCGGCCTAAGGCCGGCGACGTAAAAAAGCTTTAGTAAGCGAAACCAGTATTTTTTATACCATATTGTAGAAAGCCCTTCCATCCATCAATTTTGGAAAAAAATTTTGTATATCCAGAAAGATCTATTGAAAAGCTTAAACTTTATACCAATATGCTTCCAGAAATTTAGTCGCATATGCATATATGTATATACAAATTTCAGAGGTACTTAACTCGGAAACTATACCCTTACAAAACTTTTTCTAGGTATGTAATATTTTCTTATTTTTTTTTTTTTTTTTTGGTTTTTTTGTTTGTTTGGAGCTGCATTGGTAATTAAAAAAAGATTTGTAAACCTATATCATACCTATATTTCAAAAAAAAATATGTTTTAGTTGTTTTAAGGTTCTGATTGTTAAACTTGTTTCGGCAAATAAAAAGAAAATAAAGGATGTAGGTATGTACATACATATGTATGTATGTGGTTGTATGTGTTTATTTGTTGTTCTTGTTTTAGGGGATGTTCATTAAACAAAAAGTAATGCTAAAAACACAAACTTTTCGAGACAGTTTATTTTTTGTTTTTGTATTGTGGAACAAATAAAATAAAATCAATAATGTTGATGACATTGTTTTCTATTTGAATAATTTTCTTAAAAATATATAATTAAATACCTAGTCACTTAAAGAAATAAAACCCCTGCTAATCTGACTGGTTCGGAAATAGGTGCATATGTATGTAGTTAAAAAAAGATACTAAATAGGTACCTATTACCTATAATATTATATGTTGTATGTACATGCATATGTACATATATGCATACATATTTACACACACATGTATGTACATATGTACAAATGTATGTATAGTAGTATAATCGTTTTTAATAAAAGAAAAAATTTTACATGTTAATAATTGTAAAAACTTTTACTTACAATTTGTGGCCCAGGCATACGAAGAAAAATAAAGTAGTTTATAGGAGTGTGTGGCCTTGATCTAAATTATTGGATGTTGATTCTGAATTCCACCAACTTACAATGCGAATTATACTAGGATTTAAGTCTTTAAAAGACTTTTTTCTAATAAATTAAACGAATAAAACAAAAACTATGTACGTGTATCTTAACACCGTTTAAATCACAATAGAATTTTGTTGTAAAATTGTAGGTATATTCTTAAAACACTTTAAATACTTGTATGTACCTACATCTGTATGCATGTAGTATTGGTCTATTAAAATTTGTATCTTTTAAATTATTAATTTTTTTTTTTTTTTTGTTTTTGTTTAGTTAGTTTGTTTGTTGATTTCTTATTTTATACAATAAATAGGTATGTAAGAATGTTTTTTTTTTAGTTTAAAGTTTGGATCTCTTATCTTTCATTGTTGTTTTTTTGATTATTGTACATTTTTCTATGTTTTTTGCTTTACTTTTCTTTTATGTGTGTTTGGTGTTTGTTGTATTATTGTTTTGTACTGTCTTACTTTTCGGTTAGCATTTTTTTTAGTTTATGTTTCTGTCACTTAAGATTCCAGACTGATTATGATGAGTCTCACAAATTTTTATGTTTATGTACACCAACGAGCAGAGAAACACATACATACATGTAACGAGCAAACACTGACGTTGTAGCTGGAGCTGTATGTGTAGTATTGGCAGCATAGTTGAATGTTTTTCGAGTGCAGTTCAGCAATGACACACTCTAAACATGCTCAATGTTTCGTTTCTTTTTTTAATTTCTCAAGCATTAACATTTCAAACACTGTTGCCAACTTTTTTAAGATTTCTTGTAAAATTGCACTTCCAAAACCGCTAAATTCTGTATTTAACGGAAAAAATTTAAAAAATGCAAAAAACCTTCCGCATTGTAGTAATACATGGCAACAGGTTCTTAAATGCAACATAAAACTTATTGCCAATGAATTGTGCAACTTTGAAGTTGTCACTGATCAGAGAAAAATAAAAAAAAATTAAGTTGCAAGACAATACAATACAAAGTAGGTAAAAAATAAGACGACCAGAGTTTGAAAATAAAAATAGAGGACATAAAGAAGAAAAGTAAAAAATTTATTTAACATCAATATTTTTTACATATTTTACAGACAAATTTACAATACAATGTTTATATATGTACATACGTAAAGTAAATTAAAAAAAAGAACATATCGTCGGCTTAATATGCAAACCTGCTAAGCCTGCTTTAAGTTAATTGAGATTTGTTGCCGTGTGGTAGAGAAAGATATGCCTCGTCGACCTGAAATATAATCACCCCTATTATGTAAGGCGTTGTCGACGTCGACATTAATTTTTAATTGTTGTCACATCAAGGCGACGACTACATCACTTCGACGTTAGTTTGGTATTTTATAAGAATGTTGTGTCGACGTCGACTAGTTATCGAAAATTTGACAAAAAAAATCCCATCTCCAATAATTTTTTTTTTTTTTGTTCTTCACTTACTTTTTAACGCTATTTATGATATTTTCCGACATTTTTTAACCAATTTAGCTTTTTAAAATAAAGTGTAGAGTTTGTTTCCAATTTTGTATTTTTTCGCGAATTTTTGGCATGTTTTTGATAAAAGATATTTTTACTGTAAGTTTTCTGATTCTTTATAGCTTTAATGTTTATTAATAAATATAAGACTTTTATTACATGCCGCTGTTAGCAAATTTTTGCTAATTTCCGTTAATTGAGCAATTTTCACCGAATTTTCGCCATTCGTTACAGTTTAAGGGACTTTAATCAATTTTATGGCTCTTTTTTATATATTAAAAATGTTCGAGAATTTTCGCTATTTTTGCAAATGTTTCCGAATTTTCGAAATTTTGGCTCTTTGAGGCGTTCGCGTTAAATTGGACATTTTCGCTATTTTAGGAAACTTTTCCGAACTTTCGCAATTTTCGCGTTAAATTTACTAATAAAATTTGTGCCCATAACTTCTTTTAAATTTGCATTTTTTTTATTTTAAGCGTTTTCAACAAATATGTTTACATTTCATTTAAAACTTCTTTAACTTTCATTCGAGTCGTCGCAAAATTTCCTGTCGACTAAAACGGGGATAATACTACTCGACGTCGACTTAAAAGCGCCTTAGAAAATATCAATTGACTGTCAATAGTCAATAGCCTATAAAATTTATTATTACTTAAGTAAAATTATGAATGCAATACGAACTTCTAGACGCGTTATTAGGAGTTATACAGACATGTTCTGTAAATCACAAGATTTCAAATCACTTGTGATTTTGAAATCACAATTGTGATTAATGGGTGTTTTGAAAACCACAAAAGCTTTAACTTAGTTAAAATGGTGGAAACAAATAAGCAAGTTATTTTAAATGGGCGGCCACTTAGGTGACTGGTTTAAAATCACAATTATGAAAAAAGCTTTTTGTCCAGAACACCTTTTTTGTGATTTCAAATCACTTTCACAAAAAGTGATTTTCAGAACATGCCTGATAAATTATATGAATGGGAATAGTATATGTTTCACTTCTTTTGTACTTTCGTTGAATAAATGTTATATCCACACAATGTATTCCAAATAAGAAGACAAATAGTGAGTCTTGACGGTGAAGCGTTGTAGATATATAATAAAACTGCAACTATTGTATATAGTGCATTTCTAATATTTGTTTAGTACTAGTAACTTTTTTTGTGTTCACTAACTATTTTTATTTCGCTCTAAATAAAAATTAAGCAAAATATATATTATGGCGACTTTTTTGAATTTTTGGCGTATTTAAGCGATACGGAACTAATTTAGTTTTTAGGATTTATAAAAAATATTTTTATTATTATTTCCTTCCGAAGGTTACTTTACATTATACTCAACATTTTTCATTTTTTTTTTTTGAATTTATTCTATGAGCTAAATTTCAGTTATGTATTTTATAAAGCTTTTTTGTATTACAAAGTCTGTACCAAAGTATATTTAGTACATGCAAGTGATCAGCTGTTCAGTTGTTTTATTTTCGATATTGTCAAAATTTGCTTTACATTTAGTGAGCCATTTTTTGTTTGTTTTCTTTATGTTTGGCTGTTTGACAGTATCAAATGTTTTTACACAAACAAAATGAATGTTTTTTTTTTATTGTTGATTTGTTGTAGACTTGCATGTACTTGGTATAAATATACTTTGGTCTGTACAAATTTTTTTGAAATTTGTTTTTTCCTTGCAGACTTTGTTGTTGTCGGCAAGTAACTTGCCGAGTGTGAAAGAAGGGCAAACTGAAATTTAGCTCTTAGAATAAATTCGAAAAAAATTAAAAATGTTGAATATTTTTAATAATTTAAAAAATATGTATTTTATTGTCAAAAACTTGTAAACAAAGGCTTTGGCGATTTTGGCGATATTTGATATTGAATTTGGCGAAAAAGGTCAAAAATGATCTGACAACCCTGATTTCTACTTGGCCTGACAGTGCTCAAATTTCTCTTCCAATTGTAAACTCTCTTAAAAATAAAACTGTAAAAAAAATTCTTTCTGGATTTTTTTCTTATTCTTTTTCGGAAGCAGAGTTTATAATTTTGCAGTTTTTTATTATATTTTTTTCTAATTTTTCTTTATTCATATTTTTTAACTCGTTTTGAATTTCTTTTTGTTTTTATGTAAAGTCTTATTACTTTTACTGCATGTGTTGAAATTTTTCACAAATTTATGTTTAATTTTCTTTTTTCCTAGGCTTACACCTATGGGCACCTCTTTAACTGAATTATTTTCACTAACTAAACGCAAAGAGGAATAACATGAGTTACCATTAACATTGGAGTGAAGATTCTCTGTTATATTTTCAAAATAAACACACACGCACACATAAGTTTGCCTACAAAATTTTCATTAATAAAAAATATGGGGATGATTGTTGTATTTGCGAAAGTTACGTGATTACGTAGTGGATGTTATTTGTCTTGAAATGGTGGTTGTTTTACTTGGTGGCAGGGTTGTGAACTATTTCTAATCAAAAAGCGCCGTGTCCACAATCAAAAAGCGTTAAATAAATTTGAAATAAAAAACATAATGAAATGTGTAATAACCAAGTTTTATTAATTTCACTGGCCGTCAAAAAAATCGTTTTAATTAAAAATATATGAAAAACAAAGATACTACTGCGCTTAATTCAAATCCGTTTTCAGTTGTTTCTATCATGTCTTGTTTTTTTTTATGGGCTAGACTTATATTTTGACCGAAATATAGCATTTATGCTACATACATTTTATCATAACTTGAGAACGATATTGATCTTTCCAGGTATATAATGAATAAAATAAGACAAAAAATCAGTAAACAAAATGTTAACTAGATATGATTGAATAAACTATTTGGATTCAGCACGCTAAAGTGAATTAAAATCACATAATCAAGTTCTCTAGATCGACGTTTTTTTGTTTTTTGCCGGGCAGTGTTAATAAAACATTAATATTTAAAAAAAAGCCTTTTCTGATATTTCAGGAAAATTAAAGTAATATAATATCAAATATACCAGAAAATATGTCTTGAACCACGAAAATGTTGCACTATTCTCGTCCAAGCCAAAAATTTCTTATTGTATATAAACACGTGTTTGCCTGGTTTAAGCAAAAAGTTATGACTCAACGCGAACTAAAATTTTCTAAAATACAGCTAAAAAAATTTATTTTAATTCTATAGTTACTTAAATCAAGTTTTCTTTGCTTTTTATTTTACAAAATCAGAAGAAAGCCCTTAATTTTTTTCATAAAAACGTATAGCACTAGTTAGTTTAAAACAGAAACTTTGTTTCTTGATTCTATTTTAAAAGCAGACTAATATTAAATAAATGCTTCTTGAAATTTTTGATCATATACCAAAAACGTTAATTTTTTAATCATGAGAAAATGTTTCTTTATTTAAGAAACTTTTACTTAATACGAAGAAAACAAGTTAAAATCAGTTATTTATTTTTGGATTTTCTTGTTTTTAGAAACGAAATGGATTTCTTAGGAAAATAAACTTCTTTCCTTGTATTCTAGCTTTTCAGAGTAAAGTATTTACAAAACAGAAACAAATTTTGGTTTAATGTGTCGTGATTTTAATGTATGCAAATAAAAGTACAAAAATGTTGGGTATCAATAAAAGCGCTAATTTAGCGCTCTTTTTAAAAAAAGCGCTAAGGAAAAAATATGCGCCTTTTCGACAGTTGAAAAGCCCTAAATCTAGCGCCAAAGGCGCTAAATTGGCAACTCTGCTTGGTGGCCACACGATCAAGTTTTGCCTTTCAATTCCTTTCAATTTGCAATACACTCTCAGTTTTTTACTAAGTGCTGGTTCACACAGGTCAAGTTTACTTGAACAGTTTTATTTAAATTTTCTTTTGAACTTGCGTACACGTTCTTGCACAAAATTAATTTTTGTTTTCTTTTCCTTCAACTTTGTAGCTATTTATTATATTACGGATGAAAAAAGAAAAGAAAAATACAAAACTGACTGGTACGGTCAAGTATGTACCCCTTTCCATTCTCTTTGCCCCTCTTTCCTAAAAGCTCAAGACTTGAAGAGTCAAACTTGACCTGTGTGAACCAGCACTAACACACTCACACTTTTTAAATTGACCACGAGATGGCTTTCAATTTCACCTTTCCATTTGTTTGGCAATTTACTTTCAATTTAACAGTTGAGTACATGTTTGTCTCTGTTGTTGTTGACATCTTGGAAGTAAATTGCTTACAAATTGAGTGCAGCCTACGTCACAGCTTTCAATTTATGTAAATTTTGACAAGCAGTATATGTAAAAGACTATCAAGAACAACTTGAACGTGTGGCCGCAGGGTTAGTTGTCAATATTGCCGTATAACAGCAGGGTTGTCAGATCGCTAAACTTCAATTTGGTTCAGTTTTTGTAATTTTTTTTTTTTTTTTAATTAAATTTTGCATACAAAAAACGCTAGAATAATATGTGAGTCAAAAATCGCCAAAAACTGAGAAAAAATACAAAAAATTCGCCGAAAGTAAATTTTGTTTTGTATCTGTAATTTTTTTTAAATAACATAAAATGGAGATCGTATAAGTATAAGCCTCACTGATTTCATTACTGGAGTTTTGACCTGCATACATACTATTAGAATTATATAGTGACTGAATATAAAATTCACTTAAACTGATAAAAAACAAAAATCATGTGGAAAAAAGTTGCAAGTTTTTTTTTTATACTAGTAATGATAACAAAAAATAACAAGCTGTTTAACAAAATCGCCGAAACAATATAGTGGTAAAAAAAGCCAAGTTAAACGCCAGTTATATCAAAATCGCCACGTTTGTCGAGAAATCGCCATTTCTGACAGCCCTGTATAACAGAAGTCTTAGTCCCAATTTACACTAGGGACATTTCTTGCCGCACATTTTTTGAATTCTCTTTTAATCTTACCTGAAGCGTGTACATATGAAACATTAGAAGTCAGACAGATATTAATACTTGTATGTAAACTACGAAAAGTAAGAAAGAGAAATGAAAAAATGTCCAGTACAGATAGTCATGTACTACACACTCTACCTTTTCGACCCCTCGCCATCAAACTTCGTCTGTTCGGCAAGAAATGTCCCTAGTGTAAATTGGGACTTAGCCGATGGGTTTTTTAACAGCGTTGCCAACTTTTTGTTACCAAAACCGTTGTCAGATGATTTTCAAATTTTATCCCCAAAAAAATTTTTTTTTCATAACCATTAAAATTGCTTTAATTTTGTCATTTTATTCATATTGAATTTGTAAGTTTTGTTTTATTTGACATTTAAATTATAAACCAACTCATTAAATATTAATTTGTTTAACAAAGTTAAAAAGTTCACATTCAAATGTATCATCCTGGCAAATTTTTTGGTACATATTTCTTTAATTAAACAGCCTATTGTGTCATATTAGTTGTATTTGATATTATTAGTTGTATTTGCTATTATATTAAAATGTATAATGAACATGGCAAGTTTTCAATACTATTTGGTGCTGGTTCACACTCTTCAAGTTTTAGCCGTTAAGTCTTGAGCTTTTAGGAGAGAAGGGAACAGAGAAGGCCATTTGTTTTTCTCCCTTAGTGCCGGTTCACACATCTCAAGTCTTGAGCTTTTAGGAGAGAAGGGAAAAGATAATGCAATTTCTTTTACCCTCTTAATTTTTACTTTGTTCTAATAACTACTATAAACTATTTTATAGCAAACATTGTAGCTTTTTTGTTCACTAATTATTTGATTTTTATACCCTTCACCACAGGTGGAAAAGGGTATATATAAGTTTGTCATTCCGTTTGTAGTTTCTACAATTTTGATCTTAGACCCTATAAAGTATATATATTCTGGGTCCTTATGAGGAGAGAAGTTGATCCGTCTGTCCGTCATACGTTGGACCCTTGTGTTTGTTGAATTTTTATTACTTTTTTCTGTATATCTGGAGAACGACAAGAGCCAAAGTTTACATTTAGGTTATAAATACACACCATCCCACAAAATGTGGGCGGGATTGGAGAAGTGGGCGTGGTACCTCCCATACAAAAAGTATTAAAAATTTCATAAAAACCTGAATTTTTTGACTGTAATATGACCTATGGTTACGCCTTATATATCAAAATATCGGAAATTTTTAATAGAAAATATTTTCTGAAAAACTCGGGAAAATCGGTTTAGATACGAAAAAGCTATGACCAAAATATAAATTTTTTTTGAAAAATACCCATTTTCGGGAACCAAAGATCGTCCCGAATCCAAGTTTTATAGCCAAAATAACTGGGAAACTTCTTTTTTAACACGTCGGTATATAAATCTGTCAAATCGGTTAAGAAATAGCAGAGTTATGACAAAAATACAGAAACCCAAAAATTACACTTTTTTATAATTAAGTTTGTTTTTTATACCCTTCACCGAAGGTCCTACACCCTATAAAGTATATATATTCTGAGTCCTCATGAAAAGCGAAGTCCAAATCCGGTTCAGTTGTCTAGGGGGTGTGTTAACCCATTAGTGGACGAAGTTCCCTTGCCACTTTCCCCCAATTATTTTCACCAATAATTAATAAAAATGATCTGATTGATTCGGTTCAAAAACATTTTATTAAAAAAACTTATAGTTTTGGATTTATGGACCGTCCCTTTTAGGGACACTGCGCAGTAGGTACACTTGGCGTATGATTAATTTTAAATCATTCTGAAGCCCGGTTTCAGATTTATTGCAAATGAAGTTTGTTTTTTCCGCAATGTCGACATCGTTTATCAGTTTTTGAGTATTCAATAAGGTGATTTCTGCCATCATGTCGTGTTTCCGCCGTCACTTTGTTGGTGCGCGAACCTCTTATAAATGGAGTACCAAACGTTTCAAGGTAGGATGTAGCAAGATTTCGGCGAAAAATAAGAAGAGACGCACTTGTCGGATCATTAGGATCTAACTTCTTCATCCGCAGTCATGCATTAACGAATGAGGCATCAAGGAGATTGCAAATATTGGCCACCACCATTTCTTTTGTCTGATTCGCGAGCGGTAGACTACAACTAATTCTTCCGTCCTCTCAACACCTTCATGTCCATATTATATCGATGAAACACATTTGGTTTGAAAGTACATACAGCATCCCTCCCTTTAACGAATCGTTGGCATGATCCTATTTCATTGACATCAAAAATGTGTTGCAATTGTGATAACATTCCATCGTGTGAGCAATATGCTTCCTTTTTTTGTAAATCTGTTATCTACAGATCCCATTTCTTCTTTTTTCATTACCGGGATTGAGCGAAGAGGACATTTTTCTCTTCGCCCTTCTCATATCGTGCCTGAAGTAAATATTCCGATATATGATAAGTATCGCAGTAATTTCTTCACATTCCGTAAATAATAATGTTGGACTGAGATTATTAAGATTTGCTTTATGCCATCATCGCTTTCATCGGTATCTTGCTCAGTATCGATTCCATATAATGGTGGAAATGCGTCAATGTCAAAGTCATTGAAAATATTATCTTCAAGGGCAGTCAGTTCATCCAATACTTCAAACACTGTAAGTCAATATATGAAAAAATATTTGCTCAATCATGGAATCACAATTGTACTACGGACGCAGTGTCCCTTTAAGGGGACGTTGCACTTAAAGTCACTATATGCGCGGGGCATTACATTTTGTCATAATTTTTTTCTATCAATTAAATCATTACACTTATTTACAAATAACAACACACAGAAAATAACAAATATTCACATAATATTTAATGTATTCCAATTGTTCTTACCCGGCTCGAGTTCTCCATATTTTGCATAAAATACAACCCAGAAATAAGAATAGTCGAAACTAATGAAATAAGACGTGCTTTGTAGGAATACCAGTAATGGTATTGCTAACTTGATATTTAAAAATTATAATTTTTAAAAGTGCTACAGTAGAAAATTCGAGTGTCCCTTATAAGGGACTCTGCGCACTAATGAGTTAAGTTAGAAACTGTGAGTTCCCTGGTTCGAATCATGGTTTTTTTAAAATAAATTTTTTTTAACATTTTTAATTTCTAAAAACGATTTTAAAAAAATATTTACCAGTTTTCGCTTTTTAAATTTCATTTATAATGATTGTATTGTAAATATGTATGTATATGTAAAAATTATTTAGTTGCTCTGTGTTCTGCTCGCACAATGGTGAAGGGTATATAAGATTCGGCACAGCCTAATATATCACACTTACTTGTTTTATTTTTAATTTTTGGCGAATTTGAGTGATTCGGAACCAATTTATTTTTTAGGGATTTATAAAAAATATTTAAAATAATATACGAAATATATATTTTACTGTCAAAAACTAAAAAATATAAGCTTTGACGATTTTTGACATTGAATTTGGCGAAAAAGGTCAAAATCAATCTGACATCCCTGATGTCACCTTTTAATTTATTTACCGGTATGTAAGGAAGTAACATGAAAAAAAAAAATTTAAATAGTACTTTTTGGACTTAACTCCAAAATCCCTTAAACTAAATATATATATTATGAACACAAAAACCGGTTCAAATTTCTTTAAGCCCGAACCAATGCAATTTTACAAAACAGGGTTTTTACACGATAGTAGATTTGGGAGCGTAAACTTTAATTCAAATATTGCAGCGAATATTTAAGGCAAATATTTCCTCTAATGAAATAGACGAACCAACTGGACCCAACTATAAAGAGTTTTGCAAATATTGCGTTGACTTTAGATACATATCGTCACCTAAAATACAAGCGGACGCAACTACAATTTTATTATTTCAACAGAAAAAGCAAAGAACGTTACAAAATCAATTAAAATTAAATATTCTTGGCGTTTGGAGTTTTAAGTCGCAAATTTTTGATTGAAGGGAGGCAACCTGTAGTCTGGTAGTGTATGGAATCATTCCTAAGTATACATGTATGTATCTTTAGCTTCAATGTTAACCAAAGGTTGGCTTAAGCGAAAAGATGAGGTAAAATAATGAGGGAATAGAACTATTGCAAGAAAGCTTTATGAATTTCCGTTTGATTCATTGAACACATTCGGAAAATAAAAATGATTAATATTAATATCAATAAAAATAACTTATTAAAAGAAATAGTTCTCACATCCTATTTTCTTTTAACTAGTGTTCGCCTTATGGTCAAAATTCGACCATGATTTTTTTTTTTTGTAAATATGCAGAAAACATAATTCATCTAAGTATATATGAATTTATTTGTTTCGAGCATTTATTTTTTCCTTCAAAGTGGATCGATTGTGCGGGGGACCAACCTCCGGTTCATATTTAATCTTCTACGTGAGTAATTTAATTTTGTAAGTTCAGTATAAAAAATACCAATTGAAAAACAAAAAAGTATCAAAAAGTCTCCTTTATATATTGTCATCCACTCAGGACGTTGCTCGTTTAATTTTATGTTTATATTGTTACGAAAGTAACTTTAGTTAAGACTTACAGCCAGTTCATGGATTTCGAACGTCATCGTTCGCATAGAAAATTACATTAAAAACAAAAACAAACTTCGAATAATGTCCGAATTTTGTTTTTGTTTTAAATGTAATTTTCTATGCGAACGATGACGTTCGCTATCGTTAAACAGGCAGTTAGTTCTAATTATTAGTTAAGAATTAGTTGTATTTATTGGTTAAATTGTATTTACTAGTTATCTTGTAGTAATTTAATTAGTTTACATTGTTATTAAAATTTGTTATCATTATACATACTTCACCCCCAATGTGCAGAGTACTCTAGAAAAAGTTGATGTTAAAAAGTCTGTTAAAAAAACTATAGTTTAAGTGATGCGACTACTTCACCATAGATGTCGCTAGTTATTACTTTTTAACTGTTAAGTTTAAAATACATAACATAGTCAATGTATTAGTCGTTAACATCAAATAGTAAAAGCTCAGACATACCAGAAACATTCTTAGGTATTAAGGCTCAGTTAGGCGAACGTTGCTGTACCGTATCTGTACTGTATCCATCAGCTGTTCGCTTTTTGTTATATGAAAATCAATACAAAAGCTTACCGAAATGCAATGTACCGTAGTTGCAACGTACCAATCTGTATAAAATATAATTTCATGCCGTTGTTACTTGAGGGTTACACGATCAAGTTTTGGCTATCAAGTTTTAATACACTCACACTTTTTTACCAATACACTCATACTTTTAAAAATTGATACGAACTTGCCTCTAAAATTCTCTTGCCAGTGAGTGTATCAATTTTCGTTCAACAAAACAGCTTATTACAAATCTTTTGAAGTTGTTTTTGTTTTTTTTTCACAAATATTTTGCCGGCAAAAGCTGAAGTTCTTTTTTTTACAAATTGTTGCGGGAATTTTAAAATTTTAACTAAAAACCTAAAAAAATAGTGAAATATGTTTATTAATAAAATTAATAAGCAAAATGATAAAGTCCCTTCGAACAGCCTACAGTGCAGAAAAATCAAAAGTGGAAAATAGCAAAACATTTTGAGTTGTTTTCTCGGCGACGACATCTTGAAAAAGTAAATTGCTTTCAACTTGCGTGCAGCCTACGTCACAGCTGTCAACTTTTGCATATTTTGACAATCAGTATATGTAAAAGACTATCAACAAAATCTTGATCGTGTGGCTGCACTGTTACGTGACATTTGTAAGACAGTGATGGGCGGCTTGTATGTTACATTGAGTGTGGGTAATTTTGCTCTTTTTTTTTGGTACTTTTTTCAGTATATCTATGGAATTGCGACAAAACAACTTACAATTCAACATATTTCCAAATATACATATGTTTAAATGTTTAAAATAAACAAATGCATATACACATACAATGGAAATGTGAAACATATAAAAGACTTTAAATGATATCAAAACTTTGTTTGGTGTATGCACATTTACAATATATGTATGCTAAAAATTTATATATGCTAAAATAAAAATTTATTTATTGTAAATCTATAATATAAATATTAAATTATTAACATTTTTTACATACACAAAATACTGTTTTAATACCATTGAAATCACATGGTACCTTTTCTGCACAACGGTTACCATTTGAACATTTTTGATTCCCATCACTGTGTGTTTTGTTTTATGTATACCATTGCTTTTTGTTTATGTATGAGAAAACATATGACACGTTCTTTAAAGGAGCATATAGACGACATGTTTTTGTCATCTGACATGTCAAATTTCCCACTGCAAAACACATACATGTCGTGTGTTACCTTTTTAACTTTGCTTCTGTAAAAGTCAGACCCAAAGTCATCTGACAAAATTTCAATTAGAGCGTGCTCTATTTTCTTCTGACAAACCATCTGACATCAGAAATCTATGCCGGGAAGAAACAGGCAGCGGCGTCAACTATTGACGGAATCATTAGCCGGCTGAAGTTAATATTTTACAATACCAAGATATGTATGCTCATCTCACCATTGAATAGAATTTATGTTAATATATACATAAAAACCGTTTAATTATAAAATTCTAAATTGGTATCTTTAAAATAAAAGAAAAAATGTTAAGATGGCTAAATTATTTTACGGCGCAAATAAATATTTTCGTGGCGGCAGCAAGCTATTTTGAAACCGAGAACTACGTTTGTGACCGAATATTATAAACCTTATGTAAAACAGCAATTTTGACAGACATGAACAATTACATGTGACTTGAAAATTTGACATGTCAGATGACAAACACATGTCGTGTACGGGCGCCTTAAGTGCACCAACGTGCTTACAGTACGGTGCGGTACTTTACGGGTACACCAACGTTCGCCTAACTGAGCCTTTACTTTGTAACTGTTAAGTTTAAAATGCATAACATAGCCAATGTATTAGTCGTTAACATCAAATAGTAAAAGCTCAAACATACCAGAAACATTCTGGAGCTTTCTAGATAAAAGTTATTGAGTATTAATAATTGCGAAATAACGTTGCCAAATCAGTTTTAGTTTACACTTTCAAGTGTGTGGATCACATAGTGAGCAATAAATAAAAGGCGGCCGAGAAGATAACAAAGTAAGTTATCAAAGTACTCAATTTGAAGAGAGTAATAAAAAAGTCATCTCATTTTAAGGATAGTGACTCCAATATGGCTATTTTAAATTGAGTGTTTTTTCAAGAAGTGCTACCAAGTTAAATTATTTTTAGAACCTAACATAATCAGCGTTACCGTTGTGATACTAAAGTATCAATTTGACCCTTTTTCGACGGTGTTGATACCTTTTATGACCCTTCTTTTAAATTATACTTTTGTATCATTATCACTCATTTTGTGACACTTTTTGACCCTTTTTTGGAAATATCTCTCACATTTTGTTTTTTGTCCACACTTGCGGAACAGAAGTGCTAAACAAATGTTTTCGAAATAAGCATTGCTTGATATGGAACAGACTCAAAGTATAAACTTACAATTCCATGCTTTCTTCTCTTTGATTTTTGATAGTAAAGTACAATTTCCCTAAAAGCAAACATAACTCATATACATATTTGTTATTTTTTACGATGGTTTCTTTTCAAAACAAAAATTTTACATTTTATTAAAAAAATGCAATTTGGTGTTTTGCTCTCTTAAAGAGTAGCATGTTTTATTCAAAAAAATTCGCTCTTAATAATGGCAAAAGGTATTGAACTTTTCGCCCCCTTTTGAATCGACAGTGTTAAGAGTGCCCTAACAGGAATGAAAACAAGAGGTAAAAATTGCTAAATTAGCGGAAATTCCCAAATATTTGGTAGCAGTGGTATGACAGCAAAGTCTAATATTTATTAAAAATCGTAAAAGCTTAAAAAAATCTGACACTTACAGGAAAAAATTGCTTTAATCGAGAAAAAGGTTACAATTCGCGAACGATTGCAAAATTTAAAACAAACACTAAAATTTATTTGACATCGCTAAATCGGAAAATTTCATAAAAAGTATTAAAAAATTAGCTATAATGATAAAGAATAAACTTTTAGTCAGGTGTTAAAAACAGGACAGAGCATTCCATAAAAAAATTAAGTTTTTTGAGCTCTTCCTACCTGAAATACTATTTTTTTGTTTGCTTATAAAAAAACTTGGTCTTATTATGTTCATTAAAATGGGAAATACAGCTTATAAAAAACTTGACCCTTTTTTTATTGAAATACCCTTTTTTGACCCCTTTTTCTGGAAAATCCCCTTTTTGTGACCCTGTTTGAAAATTTCCAACGGTAACCCTGAACATAATAAACATCAGCGTTGCCAGAAAAATGGTTTTATCATATTTTTGATAATTTTTTTTACCAAAATATAATTTTCCTCAAATAGAAAATCATTTGAGAAGAACTTATGAGATGTTTCATAAGACTAAAAAACTGAGCGTTTTTCATATAAATTTTACAATACAATCAATCGCCTGTCACTTAAAAACAGCACATTAGAAACGAGGAAATTTTACTTTAAGTATGTTTGTTCAAGCAACACAATTTTTCTACAGTTTTTAAAAGCAGTAACTTTTTAAAACCACAAAGTTTTGTATACCTTATTTATTGCTTTTACACACTTTACATTTTTGTCTTCTGTGTCTAGCATATACAAAAATGCTAATGACCATACAAAATACAGGGTGGCGCATAAGTATCGTAATGATATATTTAAAGAATACAGTAGTTGTGGTTACCTGCTTAAAAGTGCAGCTTAAGCAAAATGTTTGATTTAAAAGTAGAATAAAAAAATTATTTTATTACTACATAAATTTATATATTATTAAAATTTTATTTCAACCGAGCTAGCATTTTCAATCGTATAGGAGTCTACTGGGAATCTCACAAAGAGCGTTTTTGATCGTCGACAAGCTCATTTTTTGATTTTAGACAATTCCTCGCGCGGGAGAAACTGTTACACGTGCTGATTCCTATGAGAGATTCTACCATAACGCAGCGAAAAACGCTTATATTAATCGTAAAGGGAATCGTTTATGATGTATGTAGAGATTATCTAACGAGTCTTTCAAAAAGCATGCCAAGAGTGGTTTAAGACTCATGTAGGTATTATTTTACAACTCGTGAAATGCTCAGCCGTATGACTGAGCTACCTTAATAAGGGCATCAAGCGTATTTTTCATGCTAAAACTTCTAATTTTCAAAAAATTTCTATAAAACAAACCTTCAGGTCGCGAAAATCCTTTTTTACAGATCCTTAGGCCGGTTTGTTTTATTGTAATTGAATTGGCAATAGCATTTTCATACTTAAAAAACGGTCTTATTTAAGTAGCTCAGTAACTGTTAAACGACTCTTACAGAGAGTCCCAAAAGGTTCATTCCAAGATTTAAAGACGAGCGAGTCAAAAAATAAATAATAAATTACAATAAGATTTAGATGTTTTTGTTTTGTTACTCGTCAGATAATCATCAGAAGATTATTTTAGGAGTTGTATATTAAACATAGTCATCTAACAAACAGCCTATGCTAGCTGGGAAATAACAGATCATTTTATACATGTATGTATGTATATTTAATATGAAAGAAACATTAACAAAAACAATGAGAATTCACAAAGAACATAAACATTTATGGAAAAAATTGGATATTTATGTGAAAAATTGGCTACCAAATATTTTTATGTGTGCAGCTAACTTTGATGTTTTGTATGAAAATATTTTAAAGCTGCCCAAAAATATGAAAAATGTGCAGGTATACAAAATGCACGTAAAAAAGGATTTTGAAGAATAATTCCAGAAAATATGTATTTTGGGCAGTTAAGTCAAAGTGCAGCTAACTTTGATTTTTGTATGAAAATAATTTTAAAATGCCAAAAATTTTTGCATTTATCTTAAATGTGCAGGTATAGAAATTTCACTTAAAAAAGAAATTTGCATGGAAATATAAAGAAAAATTCCAAAAATTAACAATTTTGTGCAGTTAAGTCAAAAGTGCACGTAAACAAAAGGCAGTTAAGTCAAAACTACTGTAACTTTTTTTCTGATTTTCTCAAACGTTGGCATTTATTAAAATTTAGATTTAAGGCTCAGTTAGGCGAACGTTGCTGTAACCGTAATGTACCGCGCCGTACTGTAAGCACGTTGGTGCACTTATAGAACGTTTAAAAACGTGTCATATGTTTTCCCATACATAAACAAAAAGCACGAGTATACATAAAACAAAACACACAGTGATGGGAATCAAAAATGTTCAAATGGTTACCGTGTGCAGAAAAGGTACCACGTGATTTAAATGGTATTAGTAAGAATAGGATAGGTTTTATTGTATTTAAAATAGGTATTTTTAATTTGCCGATTTTTTGCCGATTTTTTTTTTGTTAAAGTGCCGATAATGCCGATTTTTTATCAAAATTATCTGGCACCCCTGTTCATGACCGACACATCTCTACTTTGCTTTCTGCCTTCAACCAATCAACAACTTTGTTTAGTACTAGTTTACCGGACGAGTTGTAAATTCTTTGAAGTTCTTGAAGAAAAGTATTAGTAAATAAAACGTTTGCGTTTAAATTAGTCTTGGGCTTAATCGTTCATTTAGGTGACTTGTCATTAGAGTTCATTTAAAAAAAGTGAACTAGTTCGTTCTTCTAGTTCAGTAGTTCACTTTTAGTCACTTACTGCCTATTTCACGATGTCACTCGAACGTTTACGTTCGCACAAATAACTTATAAAACAAAAAAAAAAATTAAAAAATTTGTTTTTGGTTTACATGTTATTTGTGCTAACGTAAACGTTCGAGTGACATCGTGAAATAGGCAGTTAGTCTTTTGCGTCAGTCAGTCTTTTGAGTCAGCTGTTTATTTCGTACTTTTGAGTCAGTTCATTTAGCTCAAGGGTTCATTTACTTCAGTTGCTTCACTACTTTTTGTTTTTCGTTTGTTTTACTTTTATTATATTTTTTTGTCGCAAAATGTTTACGCTGGGTCTCCACGTAGCAATTTTTATTGCTAAGTACAAGCAATAACGTCGGCAGAACAATGACAGAACAATGGAGCAATGATTGCTGATTATATTGCTGGAGAACACTTGTTATTGCTTTGCCAAAAATTTGCAATTTTCACCTCGAGTAGTTGTATAAAGTTTTGTGGCTGTATTTATAACAAATGTTTTATGTTGTGTTTTGAAGTGATTGTTAAATTTTCTTTTTTAAATTAATTAATAAAATAAATAATTGTAATTGTCGTAGCTGTGTTTTGTATTGCTTTTTTTTTTATTTGCATATGAAAAAAACCTAAAACTTGTATTGTTCTATTGAAAAAATAAAAATATACAAAAAAAAAAACAAATTCTTCGTTTGCTTTTGTTGATATTGACGTTTATTTAAAAATGTAATATATAAAAACTTTTTCTGTATTTTGTTGAAGTATTTTTTCACTTGATTTTTTAATAAATAAACACACTAATAAATAACCAAACGTACAGAGAAATGAAATGTCAGATAAATTACAACTGATTTGACAGCAGATTGCTAAGCAATAATTGCTCAAGCAATAAGAAGAGCAATCATTGCGCAATGGATTGCCACTCATGGCAATATGCGGTCTATACGTCGCAAATTTTATGGAGCAATCAAATTTGACGTTTGCCGCAATAAATATTGCTACGTGGAGACCCGGGGTTAACAACAGCTGACATTAATTATTGAAAATCAGTGCTGTTAACGCTTATTGGAATTGTAAGAAAATTTAATGTTGAAAATTGCTACAAGCGTGGTGAATATCGCTTTTAGTACAAACTTTGCATTCAATATTTAACACGCTAAATACACATTAGTGTTGAGTGCAAAACGTAGCTATTATTTTGTTCCATTGTAATTTAGAAAAATGTATCACTTTGTAAGGGTTCGTGTAACCTAATAAATATATTACACAACTATAATGCATCATTATTTTTTAGAAAAGAAAACACCATAAGATTTCCATACGACGTGTTAAATTCCCAATTTTTATTTTTGATAAATTCACTGAAATTAGATAAGCCATTAATTTATTTTGAGACTCTAATACTATGTTTCCACTATCAGCAAAACAACTTGTGTTGAGCAAAACGTGTCAGAGTGCTTCCATTATGTAAAACTGGTTATGGTTTTCGAAATCAATTTGGCATTTATGTTGTTAACAAATATGAAAGCAAAAAAATATTTCCTTGTTTGTTTTTTAATACACAGATATACATATAATTTAGTAAGTCTTGTTATTTTGGTAAATATGTAATTTTTTTCGAAATTGTCAATCACCAATAATGAATAACTCAGAGTTGTTTCATGATTTTTGACATGTTTTGGAGCAAAACTAGTTTTTGTTTGAGTTTTTCGAACATGAAAGATGTATGGGAAAACAAGTAGCAAAACACTTGTAAGTTGAAACGAACTATTACAGAATGGAAACACTCTCACACGTTATGCTCAAAACAAGCACCCCTATCACAAACAACTACTCCCATGAAAATATTCCCATATTTGTTTATTTCGTATTGTGAATGATTCCTATAACATATTTTATGGGAATGAATTCCCAAACTTAAAAAATTTGGCATCGCCAATGTTACCCCCTCCAATTTTTTTTTACTAATATGCTGTTTTTAGAAATTGTTTCGGCAAGGTGAAGCCTGGGCACTGTGATACTTCCTCTATAAGTTTTTTGAACTCCGGTTTTTCCACAATTCTTAAGGCAAGGTGTTCCTTTGTTATAATTTTAAGGACCTGCTTATCAATGCTTTCCACTTTTCTTATGGGTGGAGGCCTGCGAACAAACTGAACTTCCGGGGAATTTGTATTCATAATTGGGCAGATAATTTCGTATTGCACTCTAGTTTAAACGACAGTTTTAGTGGAGTTCATTATTAAAGAAACTCTTAACACATACATTACAAGTTGGTATTACCAACACATAAAGCCAGCAAATTCTTTAGAATGGTACGTACCGGACGTAACCTTAAGCTTAGTCTAGACGATATGTTGAATCAGCAAATGTATGCTTATACTCATATGCTTAAAAAAAATAACAAATGTCTCTATCAGCATATGCAATATGCTAGGTGTCTAGACGATATGCTGAAAATACTAAATTTTTCAAATTCATCATATGCTAGCAAATGATATTTCAACAAATAAGTTAGCATACAATTTTTGTGTCTACACGATATGTTGAATTTCGTATGTTGTTATGTATGTTGAGTAAAGAGAACATTTGTTTAAAAATTAAAAATTCATTTGACAATTCTCTTTTTTTATTATTTTATTTAAAATTTGTTATCAATTATCGCCTTTATTGCAAAAATGAATTGTTTTAGTGTAATTCACACTTAAAAAGTAAGAGTGCTTTATTGGGCTTGTTCAAATCCGCAAAAAATTAAAATATTTAAGGACTGGATTGATCTTAAAATTATTAGTAATATCTCACAGTTTATTAATTTATTTCAGTTCTACCCCTATGATAAATTATGTGCCGACCAGAATGTTTTATGGATTAATTTGATACCCACACCACTATAGTGTCTGAAACACCTTGGTCCTATAACCATCGTTAGACTCAATCGCTATCTCAGTCGATATAAGGATGTCCGTCCGTCGGCTGGCTGGCTGTCCAGTACTTGTCGCAATAATTTGATGAAATTTGGTACATTGTCCATAATTTCTCAAAGATCCCATAAAAACTTCTTTCCGAATAAGAGTCTTTGCGCTCATAAACCATGTTCTATGTTGGTATTAAGACTAAATCTGGGTCAAAAAGTTTTATTGTAAATCTATTGTTCCCATACAAATACCACTCCCAAAAATATTACCAATACCATAACGTCCTTAAAAATGTTGATCGGTTGAGTAATTTTTAGTATTAAAAACATAAATAAGACCAAATTTCAATACAAAACACTTGTATGTTTCAACCGTTTTAAAGTCCCACTCTCTACGGGAGCTATAGTGAGTTTTTTTTTTTTTGCCGATTATCACAAAATTGCATCGTGTTATTTCTAGCCACTTAAAGCTAAATTGGACTATCTTTTTCCACAATATCAATATTTTATACGGTTTTGACGTATTTAAATGATTTCCCAGAGTGGGCTTTATACGGAGCCTATAGTAAATTGTGGGCCGATCTTCTCCAAATTTAGTTGTGTGATTTCTAATTTTATGAAAATATGACCGACCAAATTTTACTATAATAGCGTTATTAGATACGTCTTAGGCATATTTAAGTATTTCCGAGAATGGGTTTAACATGGGGCCTATGGTAAATTATGGAACGATCATCTTAGTGTGATATCTAGTCATATAAAGTTCTTGCAAAATTAAATAGCAATCGGTTCATTCTGTCGCGAATTTTTGTTAGTTTCTTTAACAGAAATATCAATTTTTAAGGGTGTTGGGGTTCTGGTTAAAAAGAAGAAAATTTACTCTGCTGAGCGAAGTCGTTGCTTGATATACCATTAAATTAAGAACCCGGCAATAAGGAAAAAATTTATAAAGCGAAGCTGATGTTTGTCATACCATATAGTTAATACCTATATTGAAGCAATTACAAAAAGTGTATTAAATATTACCACATGTAAACTCAAACCTAATATATTAAACAAAAAGATTTATTAGAATATAAATGGTTAACTTTAATAGCTTCAGAATTTTATACGCTACTGTACCATGCATTATATTATATGAAAGCTTGAAGATTTCGCTAGAAAATATTATATGTAAATAAAAATACCTTAATATCGACAAAATTTTGAGATAAGAGCCATTTTGACAAATTACATTAGTAACTAAAAATATTTTTTGAAATTGGTTCTTAATGGGTTAATAATTCAGCATATTTTATATACCACGTGAAAGGTATTTGGAAACACGCTTCAGCGCTACCCATATTGCTGAGATCAAATTTATACTTCAAGAGATATTGGTAAAGAATTTTTTAACTTTTATGATCTATATCTCTAAAACAAAGTTCGTTGACCAACATTTTTATTTTCAAAGCACTTCTAAATGGAATTTTTTGTTTGCCGATGAGCTAGAAATCTTGATAAGTTCCGGGGTTATATACAAAATTAAACAAGTAATTGAAAGAATACCAATTTTTATCTATTTTATATGCTACCAAATTTGCCGTATGCTGAAAAGCTTGCATACGACTTTCAACAAATAACATATTTGTCAACATACGAAGAAAGTTTGTTGAAAAGTAAAAATATTGTGTCTAGACGATATGCTATAATTGTGAACAAACGTTTGCTGACTTCGTTAACAAATGCCTGTCATATGTTAGTAAGCATACGTTTGTTGAACAAATTTGGTGTCTACACGATATGTTGGCGCTGAAAGCAAATTTTTCAACATAAATTTGCTGATTCAACATATCGTGTAGACTAAGCTTTATAGTTTTAAACTTTTGCAACACCGAACACAAACTGTAAATTTGTCTGAGTCTCAAAACAAATTAATGGTTTATCTAATTTATATTTATATATTTGCTTATATATATTAAGCTGGTGAGGCCTAACTCCATTTGTGAAAATAAAAATGCAAAATTTCTTATATCTAATTGCCAACAAAATAGCCTGAACAATAAATTTTAGTGTATTTATCCAAAATAAAAATTGGGAATTGAGCACGTCATACGGAAATCTTATTAATAATAATAAATCGCCATATATTTTATAAATCGCCGAAAAAAAAAATCGCAGTGTAGTCAAAATGTTTGAAAATCGCCACGTGTGTCCAGAACTTTAAAGAGGTAAAATCAGCAAAAACCATAATTTTTCATCAAAAAATCTTTAAAACACATTTAATTCCATTTATTTGAAAACGTTTAAACACTTCATTTCCAAATATAAGGCAAATGTTCTAGAATTTGAAATCGATGGTAGTGGTCCTCGAAGTACGAGGTATAAAAAAGGAAATATTTTTTTGAACTTTCAACACAGAAAAGTTTTGAAAATTTGTTCGATTTTAATTTTACTCGAATGCGGTTTTGAGAACATCGCTTGAATATTTCTACATTAAAAATATTTATCCAAATTTAATAAATCAGGCTGAGTAAGCATTAATCACATGTTTGTTATTTTAAACAACAAATTAAAAATTTATTGCTTGACATGTTATTTAAACTATCAAGGGTCTTATTGGAAATTAACAAGGGTCTTATTGGAAATTATAAAGAGAAACTATTAAAGATATTTATATATAAGTACATATGAATATGTACGTATAACGTATATTTACATATTATTTCGTGTAAAATCAGGTGACATAAGCACGACGATATTAATGTGTCAAGAATGTGTGAATAAAATTCCTACTATTTCTACACGATTCTTCCATGATTGGTTGATATATTTCGTTTGTCAATGCAAGAAGGGGAAATAGTACAAGCATAAGTGACAATGTAGAGAAATTTCCACAAAGCTAAAAAATCTGCAATTTTAAACCAAAAATCTTTAAATCTGCATTTTAGCAATTTTGGGGTATAAAATCTTCAAAATGCAGATAAATCTGCACTTCTGGCATCACTGCGTGTTGAAAGACATCTCTTAATATGGCAGCCTTGATTATATTATGAAAATTTTTAAGGTAATCTGGGAATGAGTAAAAGAAACAAATATATTATCTTATAACATATCACATTTAACAAGAAATGAATGAGCGAAGAAGAGCAAAGTGAGGAAATTTTGCAAAATAAAAAATTAAGAATATAGATTTCGAGCCAAATAAGCTTGGAAATCGCTCAGCAAGGCAGACCGTTTATTGATGGAATGCTAGTAAAAAATATTTTACAAAAAACTTTTCAAACGTTAAATTATAAAACAGATTTCATAAAGTCAATTCCCTTGTCACCCCAAACTGTGGCTAGGCGTATTGCCCAAATAGGAAATTCGGTGGAGTCTTCTATTGAAGAAAAATTAATAAATTGTAAATTTCTTTCGTTTTGTTTAGATGAAAGTACAGATATTAATGATCTTTGTCAACTGGTTGTCTGTGTAAGATGCATTGATGAACATTTTAATGTTTTTGAATCAATGTTGACATTGGAAACCTTTCATGGGCATGTAACGGGAAAGCTTTTGATGGAAGCTGTAAGTGATAAACTTTTTGCTATTGTTGATGTAAACAAAATTGTCGGTGTCTGCACAGACGGGGCAAGTGTAATGGTAGGAAAAAACACAGGTTTGATAGGTAATATAAAAAAAAGTGAAATGGCAATGCAAAACTTTCACTGCATTATCCATCAAGCGGCGCTTGCATCTAAATTTATAACTCAAGACTCTACTATGAAGATTGCAGAGCGCATTATAAATAAAATAAGAGGAGGACACAATGCCCTCACTCATCGAAAATTTGCAAAAATTTTTAACATCTAAAAACGCAGCTTTCAAAGATCTTAAAATGTTCACTGAGGTACGTTGGCTCAGTCGTGGCGAGTACCTTAACCGGCTATATGATTTAAAAGAGGAAGTCTTAGAGTTTTTAGAAAAAGAAAATATCGATGAGTCGGCAAAAAGTTTTTTAAAAGATACACAATTCATATCAGATCTAGCTTTTCTAGCTGATACAACTTCTTTGCTTAATGATTTCAACTTAGAGCTTCAAGGAAAAGGTAAGAATATATCTGATATATGTAAAATTTTATTTAATTTTAAAACAAAACTTGTTCTTATACTTTGCCAAATTAAGACAGATGACTTTTCCAGTTTAAAAAAAAAACATCTCTATTGCGCCAATCGCTGTGCGATGCTACGAAAACTAAGCGAGTTGAGATGTTTGATACACTGCTCAACAGTTTTGAAGACAGGTTTGCAGATTTTAAGAGTATACAACAGGGATGTCAGCGCCTTGCACAATTGTGCAAATTAATTCACATGTACGCTTACGCTCTTTTATTTTGCGAGCGTAAAATATAATTGTTTACTGAGAAACACTCTCATTCAGCGGGAAATATCGCAAATATTGCAAGGCCTGTTTTGAGGCCTCTAAATATATTAATGTATATAAATAAATATACAATAACTGTATGTAGGTACATCTTTTTTTTTTGTTTTATTATCTTTTTTATTTTATTTATTATCTATGTTTTTGTTTTGTTTTATTTCTGTTTTTGACATTGTACAATGATTTTAAAACAGGGATTTCCATTTCTTTGCACAATTGTTCAATTGTGGTTATTTTTTAAGATAGAATTTTAAAATTTTATAAAAATATATATGTAAAGTGAATCCTAATCAACAAAAATTTCAAATTTTCAAAATAATTGTTTTGCATTTAAGCTAACGATATGTGTTTTGTTCGTGAAAAAAATTCGTTGATGCCTGTAACAGGGTCCCTTTTTCTTTCGTTAAAAAGACGTACCTAAATGCAGAAATTATTAAGAAAAGAAAAAGCCACAAGAATTTGTTGGTATTTTGTGATTGTAAAAATATTTTTGTTTCTGTACCAATCGCGTCGGTGGGTTTTTTTTTGAAAACTCTTTTCTTAAGTAGGTAAAAATATTTAAAAAACAAGTTAAAAAAGTCTTGTTTTGCTACAATTTATGTGTAAACCTATACACATAAAAGCAAATGTGACAGCAGGTAAAATTTTTGGGTAAGAAGATGTGTTTTATTGATGTATTAAACATTCATTAACGCACAGAAAATTTGTAAGTTTTCTTAAAAATTTTTACGGAAGTTCGTTGGCTTAGTCGGGGTGATTGTCTAAACAGGTTATTCGATCCTAGAAAAGAGGTGTTGCGTTTTTGGGAAACTGAAAATTTAGACGAATGTGAATTAATACGGTTGAATGATTATGAGTTCATTTTAGACCTTGCGTTTCTGGCGGATACAAGCAGTATTTTAAATGAGCTAAATTTGGAACTACAAGGAAAGGGAAACAATTTAAGTGACATATATACGATTGTTTTTAATTTTAAAACCAAATTATTTTTATTAACAAATGAAATAAATAATGAAGATTTTTCCAACTTTCCTAAAACTTTGCTTATTTATGACAAGGAGAAATATTTGAAAAAATCTGAGTATTTGGCAATTTTTGAAAACCTTTTTTACAACTTTCAAGATCGTTTTCAAGATTTTGAGGATATAAAACCACTACTTAACATATTCCAAAATCCCTTTAAGTGCGACATTGCAAGTTATGAATTCAGCATCTAGTCGGAACTAATCATACTTAGGAGCGAAATTAATCCTCCAGACAGGGAAAATATTATTGAGTTCTGGAAAAATTTAGACGGGGCGCTATATCCTATATTAAAAAAAAATTCCTTCAAATGTCGTTTTTCTCCTCAACATATCTTTGCGAACAAATATTTTCCGATTTGAAATACATTTGCTCAAAACAACGCAATAAATTAACATCCGCAAACCTAAAAAATGTTTTGTTGTTACGAAACTGCAATATAAATTTAGAAGATATTATTGGTAAATAAAAGTATTTGTTATAGGCTAGTAAAATCTTCTCTTTTTATAATGGTGGTAAATACTTACTGAATATTTTTAAACTTAATATTTGCATTAGTATGAGCAAATGAATTTTCATTGTTAGAATTCGCAGAGGTATGTTGAGCAAAAAACGAAAAATATTGGAAAGAATTGTATTAGGTTGTAAAAAGACTTCAAATATTGTGAACTGCGCAATTTTTCCAAAAAATAAGCAAAGTTTCTGAGGTTCCAAATTAAATTTATTTAAATAATAACTGATTGTGTCTGTCCATAACTCAACATTTTTCGATAATTGTATTATTATTTATTGCTTTTAAGTCTTCATAGCAATAAATGTAAGTTAACTTTAAATGGTCTGATGAAAAATGAATGGAAAGCATGAACTATATTTCCTAGCATAATGCTGGCCCTGGTGTTTGTATCGCCCTTTCATGAAAATGTTTTGTAAGTTTTAATACCTTACCTGATTCCCAACAATTTAATCGAACATAGATGACCCTTAGAAAAGGTCTTTAATAAGGCCTCGCAACCGCATATTTCGCCCGCTGGGCATGTAAGAGATAAGAGTAATCTCACCAACACAATCATAATTGACATCACTGGTATACAACTGCAGTTGGATTTATTTAATATCCCTTATAACTGTGATGTTACTCAACATGAGTTCGATATACAATCAGAACTTATATTTCTTCGTACCGAAGTCCAAGCTCCGGGAAAAATGGGAATAGAATTCTGGAAAAATCTAAGTGATTTAGATTTTCCAGAGTTAAAAAGAAATGCTTTGAAATTGTTATCGCTTTTTCCTTCTACATATTGCTGCGAACAAATTTTTTCCGACTTAAAATTTATTTGTTCCAAGCAGAGAAATAAATTAAGTTCTTCAAATTTAAAACATATTATGCTAATAAGAAATTGTTACAAAATCTTCAATTTGGAAAACTTAATTTATAATTTATCTGATATGAATTGTGTATCTTTTAAAAAACTTTTTGCCGACTCATCGATATTTTCTTTTTCTAAAAACTCTAAGACTTCCTCTTTTAAATTATATAGCCGGTTATGACAGTCGCCACGACTGAGCCAACGTACCTCAGTGAACATTTTAAGATCTTTGAAAGCTGCGTTTTTAGATGTTAAAAATTTTACAAATTTTCGATGAGTGAGGGCATTGTGTCCTCCTCTTATTTTATTTATAATGCGCTTTGCAGTCTTCATAGTAGAGTCTTGAGTAATAAATTTAGATGCAAGCGCCGCTTGATGGATAATGCAGTGAAAGTTTTGCATTGCCATTTCACTTTTTTTTATATTACCTATCAAACATGTGTTTTTTCCTACCATTACACTTGCCCCGTCTGTGCAGACGCCGACAATTTTGTTTACATCAACAATAGCAAAAAGTTTATCACTTACAACTTCCATCAAAAGCTTTCCCGTTACATGCCCATGAAAGGTTTCCAATGTCAACATTGATTCAAAAACATTAAAATGTTCATCAATGCATCTTACACAGACAACCAGTTGACAAAGATCATTAATATCTGTACTTTCATCTAAAAATAATATTCATAAAATTCATTACATTTGCAATGCTTAGTTTTGTGTTTGCTGGGCAATGTTATGTTATCCAATACAGACGCATTTCATTTAATGAGAGTTTTGGTGAACTATGGTATAGACCAAGGTATATTTACACAAGGTAAACTCGTTGGCCCATATGTTTGTCAGCTGATTACCCCTAGTTGGAAGCTTAACGTCAAATTTCGTGTATATGAGAAAAAATTTGTACATGTGTGCGTTAAATTGTTTTTTTTTTATATGAAGACAATTTTGACAACTCCGTTCCTTTTATAGAGCAGCATGTATACACTCCCAAATGAGTCTACCTTGTGTAAATATACCTTGGTATATACCAGGGATTTCCATTTCTTTGCACAATTGTGCACACCAATACTTACACATATTTTTATGCTCTTCAATTCAGTCGTCGATGTGACTTCGGCACGTGTACATGTCTAGCGGATGCTATATTATTTTGTTTCCGCTTACACTCAAAAAATATTGTGCGGTCAAAAATGCTTTTGGTAACATCCAGTGCCGTGCGTGCAATTTTTATTTAGAGTTTAAATTTTAAGACTTAAATGTAGAATTCTTTGATGCCTGTAAAACAGTGAAGGGCACACACATACTATCAAATTTATGCTTGTGTTGACGAAATAACAACAAAGCAACAGCCGAACGTACATTGTCACAGACCACACAAAGAAGTTTATAGTGTACATGTGTCGATGTCACACAAGCAGCATTTTTATTCCTATGCACGCGTGCATAGGATTTGCAAATGTGCCATTCACTGCTGTAAAAGGGTCCCTTTTTCTTTCGTTAAAAAGACGTACCTAAATGCAGAAATTATTAAGAAAAAAAAAAATTGCCACAAGAATTTGTTGGTATTTTGTGCTTGTAAAAATATTTTTGTTTCTGTACCAATCGCGTCGGTGGGTTTTTTTTCTTTGAAAACACTTTTCTTAAGTAAGTAAAAATATTTAAAAAACAAGTTAAAAAAGTTTTGTTTTGCTACAATTTATGTGTAATCCCAGATAAAAGCAAATGTGACAACAGGTTCTAATTTTTCCCCAAATTAAAACTGGTGATTTTTCCAATTTTCCAAAAACTTCACTAGTTTATAGAAATCTCGAAATCGGCAAAAGATATGAATATGCCGAAATATATGAAACACTTTTCAATCATTTTCAAGACAGGTTTCAAGATTTTGTAATTTTACAACCGCTATTAGATCTTTTCGAAAACCCCTTTGGTTGCGATGTAAGCAACTTCGAATTTGATATTCAATTAGAACTAATCATACTACGAAGCGAAGTAAATGCTCTAGACGAAAATAATATTGAAGAGTTCTGGAAAGATTTGGATGGCGAGTTCTATCCTGAACTAAAAAAAAAAATTAATTTAAGTGCCTCTCTTTATTCGGCACTACTTACCTATTCGAACAAATTTTTTCGGATTTAAAATTTGTTTGTTCCAAGCAACGTAAATTAAATTAAGTTCATCCCATTTGAAAAGCATTCTGCTATTACGAAACTGCCATAAGAGTATAATATTAGAAGATTTTATTTATAAGTTGTATAACACAAGGGAACAAAATTAAACATTTTTTGTGTTGCTAGAAAATGTGTAGCAGTTCTTTACCAATTCAATGTCGCTGATTTTAAAACTGCACTTTTTTTCTATCAGCTGTGATTTGCGTGCAATATTTATTTTTTATGAATTTTTAAAACATAAAAATCGTTAATTTTTTTACAATTGTTTGATATGATATTTGACACTGATTTAGAGTCAAATAAAAAAAAAGTGCAGTTTTAAAATCAGCGACATTGAATTGGTAAAGAATTGCTACAAATTTTTTATCAACACAAAAAATGTTTAATTTTGTACCTTTGTGTTAAGGCCCAAATACATTGATCAAAATACTCATCAAGCATTGTGGTAGTTTTAGTGGAAATGTGTTTGTATGTGTCACACCGACGATACTGGATGGAAAATCAAATAATTTAGATATGACGGCGAATATTACGTCAAGCACACGTACACGATGAATTCGCCGGCTGGACAAGCATTTGACAAGTGTATTTGGGCCTTTATACAACTTATAAAGTATACTGCTATAGCAATTCATTCAAACTTTTTCACTAATACATAAACACTTTTACAGCTATTTTGTTTTTGCATTGTTTTGCCAACTAATATGTATATGTTTACTGTCTTGCCAGTACTGGCAAATGTAAACGCTGTGTTAGAAAGATTTAAAATTCCAAGCAAATTTATTTTTAACTGATTCTAACAGTTATTCAAAAAACTAAGTGCATATTAATACGGAGTTTCAGTTGCAGTTAATATTGTCCGTTGATTGAGTTAAATTCTTCTTTATGTTAAATTAAATAAAAATGTAATTTAAAGCAACGAAAAGTTCATTTAATTTTTACTGTCAAAAATTCAACCGCGAATTCTGTAAAAACAAATTAATATTCAGTTATCTTGTATAAATTAATTGTCAAAAAATTAACTACATATTCCGTAAAAACAAATAAATATGCAGTTATTTATATATAAAATTTTACTGTCAAAAATTCAACACCATATTCGGTAAAAACAATTAAATATTCAGTTATTTTATATAATTTAACTACCAAAAATTAATTTCTACTTATCTATAAAAAATGAATTGCTTGTTTTGTGTAAGCACTTCCCACTTTCTTTTTGTTAATATAATTTAGTTTAATACATAAAATTTTTAAAGTAAAATAATTGCGAAGCCATATCGGTCATGCTGCTGGTGTCTAATAATTGAGAGTTCTTCTGTAAACAACGTGGTCAGTACAACAAAAGTAAAACAAACGTTTGTAACAGGTGTTACGAACCGTTTGGTCTGGCGAGGTTTCCCACTAGCTCTTGAACATTTCTTCCTCGGGGGGTTCCAACCGTCCTCACCAGTCTCGTATTCGAACATTAAAAAAAAAACAATGAAACATAAAATACAAATTAAAACTTACACTAAGCACAACTCTACCACATGAAGAATTTGGGAGACAGCTGTTCGTCTCCTTTGGCCCTCCCAACCATGTCATGGATGCATTCGCATAAATTCTGTCACATGACCCAAAACCCACTTGACCTATCTCTCCTCTTACCACTCCATCATTACCTGTACCTTGCTAAAGAAAAATCTAACTATTTAAATTAAAAATTTACATGATTTATTATAAAAAAAAACTTAATACTTAAAAATAATAATATTTATAACAATATAAAATAAAACAGAAAAACACAAAAATAAGACCTTATACATATATACTTTTCCCCCAAGATCTATTCCCTGTTTTCTTTTTTCTTTGCCTTAAACTATTGAATTTATTTATATATATTTTGATTTTTTTTTCTTTTTTTTTAACTATATTTCCGTTTTTATTTAATAATTTTTTTGTTTCTTTAACGTTAAAGTCTACCTATATCTTAAAGAGCTCCCTGAGATATATCTACCGCCTTTAAATTCAAATATTTTTTTTTTTTTTTTTATTCTAACTTTATGTATATATAAATTTATTTTAAGACAAAAATACCGGTAGACGAGGGTCAAGTGTATATATAAAAACACATAGGACATTTTTTTCGCACATTACAAAACAACACTTAAAATTAACTTATATTTATTTTTATTTGTTTAATATTTTTTTTTTTTAGTATTTTTCTCTCTTTTTTTTATAATCTCTTTTTCTGTTATTTTTCCTTTCTCCTTTTTTTTAATATACTAAATTTTTTTTTTTAGCTTTTATTATTTTGTTTAATTTTTTTACACCTTCTTCAAGTATATATGTATGTTTGTTTGTTTTTAATTCTAAATATTTTCTTTGCAAGGGCTTTATCTCTAACTACGGAAACTTTAGCCCAAACATCCTCCTTACTTATTTTATCCTTTTTTCACCAATTGCACATATTTTTACGTTAAGGATTTAATAAAAAATAATAACATATGAAACTGAATGGTTACCTGGCGATTTTCCTATGGTGTGGTGTTGGGTAAATTTCCAATAATGGTATCCCACGAAAATAGCCAGCTGAAAGAAATTTTTATTTTATTTTTTTTTTACTCACACTTTAAACATTTTTAATTAATTTTAGTTTCCTTACGTTTTTCTTTTCCCAAAAATCACTTCACACAATATTCAAAAAAATTATAACAGTTTCACCACACAAAAACCATATTTATGTCTTTCACCTTCAAGTTTTGTTTTACTTCTGACTACCAGGGTTGTCAGATCGATTTTGACCTTTTTCGCCAAATTCAATATCAAAAATCGCCAAAATCGCCAAAACCTTTGTTTACAAGTTTTTGACAATAAAATACATATTTTTTAAATTATTAAAAATATTTTTTTATAAATCCTAAAAACAAAATTAGTTCCGTATCGCTTAAGTACGCCAAAAATTCAAAAAAAGTCGCCATAATATATCTTTTGCTTAATTTTTATTTAGAGCGAAATACAAATAGTTAGTTAACACAAAAAAGGTACGATGTTTGCTGTAAAATAATTTATAGTAGTCTACTTAAAGCAACAAAAAATATTTTTTGCGGCTAGTACTTAACAAATATTAAAAATGCACTATATACTAAAGGTCTGCATGACTACATTTAAAAGGCATATGAATACATTCATTTGTTTTTTAAGTAGGTAAAGTAAAGTACAACAAACGATTTAAGTACGCAGTGCTTTACATTTTATGTTAAAAAAACAAATGAATAAACACACAAGGCGAAAGAGAAAAGAAAACAACTGTATGTAAACAGAAAAAAATACTACCACATTCAAACAAAACAGACATAATAAAATGTGTATAAGTTTCGAATATAATATTATTTGAATGTTTTACTCATAACATGAATACATTAATATTATTACTAGCAACTTTTGTTATGGAAATCGAAAACGTAAAACGCAAGAATTTTAAATTCCTTTTTAATAAACTCTTAATCCAATTTTTATAATTTTTGTTGCAAAATTCTGTTTAATAGAGATATATTTGTAATGAGAATAAACATAAGTACTAATTTTACTATGTAGTATTTCTTGCACATAGTCTAACTGTTACCATATACTTGTGTGTGTTTGCATTTGCAAATTGAGTAAATAAATATTCAAAGAAAAAGAGTGAATAGAATGTGTGCCTTTGTTATGATAAAGTAAAACACAGACTACACTCTCTTTTATATTTTAACTCTTAAACTCTGTAAGCCAGTATTTAACTATTTAAATATTTGAATGAATATTGGAATGCTTGTGTGTAATAAACAAATGAATGTATTCTTGCAGCCCTTTACTATATACAATAGTTGCAGTTTTATTATATATCTAAAACGCTTCATTTGGAATATATTGTGAGGGTATTACATTTATTCAACAAAAGTACAAAAGAAGTGCAACATGTACTATTCCCATTCATATAACTTATCAGGCATGTTCTGAAAATCACTTTTTGTGAAAGTGATTTGAAATCAAAAAAAAGGTGTTCTGGACAAAAAGTTTTTTTCATAATTGTGATTTTAAACCAGTCAGCTTAGTGGCCGCCGATTTAAAATTACTTGCTTATTTGTTTCCACCATTTTTAACTAAGTTAAAACTTTTGTGGTTTTCAAGACATCCATTAATCACAATTGTGATTTCAAAATCACAAGTGATTTGCAATCTTGTGATTTTCAGAACATGCCTGAATAACTCCTAACAACGCGTCTAGAAGTTCGTATTGCATTATAATTCAAAGGCGAGTTTTAGTGGCGTTCATAGTTTCAACACAGGCATTACTAGTTGTAATAACCGCATATTAAGGACAGCTAAAGTAAAGTCCTTAAAATGTTACGTACCTGCCGTATCCTTGAAGCTTTAAAATGTTTTCCTAAACTTATTTAGTTATCTTTCCAATTAACCAAGGTTTTTGTTTCCATTGTGTTTCATAAACGTCCAAAGGTATGAAACGATTCATAAAAATCTTTAAAATATCAATAAAAACAACATATTTTATCTGTGATAATAAATTGCCACATACAAATAAGTATAATGTGAAAATGTTTATAGACTTAAAACATATTCGTGTTTTAAGGAATTCTATTTATTGATTTTTTCAAGAGCAATTTTATATATAAAAAACTCTTTTCTAGAAGATTTTCATTAACTTCATCAGCCATTTGAACATACCTTCAAATACCTATCATACATACATATGATTGCCTGAAATTTCATTCATAAAAATACGAGAATTAAAATAATATTATTTCTAAGTATTTAATTTAACGAATTTCAAAACAAATTCATAGGTCATCAAAAATAGCCAGTTGGCGATTTTAAAAATTTTATAAATCGCCAAAAAATCGCCATGTCGTCAAATCAAAAATTAGGTCGTCAAGCATGTTTGAAAATCGCCACGTTTGGCGAGAAATCGCCACATCTGACAACCCTGCTGACTACATTTATCTTTGCCCCCTTTTAGACAGGCAAAGTTTACTTTGCAAAGTCTTGAGTTTATGGAAGGGAGGGGAAAAGAGAATAGCGGGGGAGTACGAACTTTGCTGTACTCGCAAATTCCTTTTGTTTTTCGTTCGTAGTTTATTTCTGAGCAGGGATGATAAAGTTGGTAGTACAATTGTACTTTTTTACTACTATGAGCAGTGCAAAAGTAATAAAGTACTCCAGTGCAAATTTAGTACAATTTAAAAATTGCAAACGCTTTTTCCTACCAAAATATGATAAAAACAAAGCAAAGAAATCGCCTTTATGTAAATACTATATCGAATTTAATTCAAACAAATTAATGCTACAGTCTTATGAATCTTGTTGCTAAAGTTTAAAATAAAAAAAAATTAAATATGTATAGAAATATGTTACAAAACTAATTTCATACACCAACCGAACTTTCATCTTCTTTAAAAATAATAATTTTATGTTCCTTAATAATTTTATATACCTGATTGTTGTAATTTTTTAATTAAATTTTTTATATATGGGCATTTCCTGGGGTCACTAACGTACGTTCGTACGCTTTTGATTTACAAATAATATAGAAAACAAATCTTTTCCTATCATTTTTTTTTTTTTTTTTTTTTTTGTTTGGCAATTCGATAGCATGGTAGCTCTAAGTTTAGTGCAAAAGATGGATGTCATCGAGTTTAAATTTTTTATAATGATATGTACATAGTTATAAACATGTGGTCACGAACGTACGCAAAATAGAAGTCAACTTTGGCTGACAGTACTGAAATGTAAAAATCTGCGTAATGGAACGGAATATTCAAAAGTGATTAATTTATTTTAAGAGTGTATTAATGTACGTCTCCATCAAGTATTTACAAAATAAAATATCTCTCTTGGTTTTTGTTTAATTGGCTTATGTACCGGACGCGAACGTATGATTTTTCCATATGTTTTTTTATTATTATCACCATGCATTTTCCCATAAATATCTTCAAATTTCCTTATTAAAAATCTTAATCCTTTTGCAATTGATTGTAATGGAGAGATTATGAAGAAAGAGTGTAAAGATAACATATTTTTTGCATGTAAAATAAGTATATAAAAATGTCTTTAGAAGTAGCTTAAATACTTAGAAAATATAAAATGTTCCAGTTTTCAGCGTAATTTCCTCAAGTAAAACAACTGAGATGTGCTATGAAACCATTCTTTTATAAAAACATAGACTTTTTTTTTATAATAATAAACAATAAAAGACGATGATAATCAACATTTTATTTTTTCATCCTGGTAGACTATTCTGAGGAAATGCCCATATAAGTTTTTTCCTTTAAGTTTTCTTTTAAATATGACAACATTTGTATTTTTATTGATGGTGGAACATATAATACACTTTAACCAGTAACAAAATCATACGTGTTAAAATTATGAAAAATTCTTGCACCGTAGATATCTATACACAGCTAGATATTTTTAGTAGAAATTACGGGCATTACTACCCAGTAAAAACTTCACCTACTTTTTTAAAATGAATAGCTTCTTTCACTAATTATTTAGTAGCTTTCTTCTATATAACTACTATAACTACTTATTTTTCAGATGTATGTAGGAAAAAAAATAATGACTTACATAAAAATGCGTTTATTTTGGGACCTCCCTTGTAAAATTCATTGGTTCTTTCAGTAGAATTGGAAGTAGTATTTTAACATTTTCCTGATTACTTAACACATTATTTTGCAGGCGAAGTTTTTACTGGGTAGGTAAACATTTTTTAGCCTGTTTCACTTTCAAATCTAAAAAAACAAGCTTAAGATTCTTCGTCTAAATTCCTTATTATTTACTTAATTTTTCTTTTTGTTAATTGCCAATGGTATATTTCAAATATAAATGTATAGCACAAGTGCATTTTAATGTAAATTCTTTGTTATGCAAATAATAAAACTTGTAAAAATATTTTTTTGGCATTAAGTACAATAAGCGTAAAAAATTTAATTTTTTCTGTATTAAGTACATTTAAAAAAAATGCCATTTATCAACCCTGTATCTGAAGTTGGCTGCAACAACGAATAAACAAAAATTTGTCAAATTAAACTTTGTGTGTCTAAACACCAAACAAAGTTTAAAAGAGAACTACACAAGACTTTGCAAAGTAAACTTTTCCTGTCTAAAAGGGGACTTTGCTTGCCGTCTAGGTACCTTTAATTTATTCTTCCTATTTCCAGTTTTAGCGGTTTTCATTTAATTATATAATTAAAGTACCTAAGTTATTATTTAACCGCCAAACAGCCATCTTTTTATTTCAGTTTAATTCAATTTATTTAAAACTTCTATTTTAAAGCTCCCCGTACTCAGTTGAGCATTTTTTCCAATTAATTTTGGACCAGTCGGAGTTCTATTTCTCATGCATTTAGCCCATAAGCTTTTTATTATACCAGGCAAACATGAATTTCAGTAGGCATTATATTTTCATTCAGTATTTTCATATTATTTTAATTATTTTACGCACAATACAGAAATTTAAATGTTTGAATGAAAATACAATCATACGTATTTTTTTGACACTGCACTATCGACACACAAAATACGTAACACTGCCTTTCAACCCTAACACATACATGTTAACATAAACATATGACACGGAGGACAAACAAAACAAACAAGACAAACAAAACACATGAAAAAATAATTTAACTAATTTTTTTTAATTTGTTTATGGACAGTACAATAAACAACAACAAACATTTAATATGGGTAAGTATATATTTATTGGACTATATTAACAATTACAAACCTAAACCTTTTGACAATTTCAGAAAAACGTACACAAAAACAACAACACCAAGTAAAACACAATGGAACAATAAACAAATCAAAACAAACAGACACACCGAAGAAACACAACCAAACACACATAATACAAACATACAATTTCTAAACATTAAATACATTTAACACATATGGTCACTTCACCCGCAACACAGGGTAAGTAAATAATAATATTCTCCCTCTCTCGCTTATAAGAAAAACAAGCGGACAGGTGTCTGCAGGCCTGCCATTTTTGCCGATTTATCGGCATTTTGCCGATTTTTTGCCCCTAAATTATCAAAGTGCCGATTTTTGCTCCAAAAATGCCGATTTTTTGACTAAAGCTTCGTACAGACGATGGTCAGATCTTACAATATTGTAAGCAGGGGTTGCCAACAGCAAAATTTTTCTGACAATGGTCCATTGTCAGATGCATTAATTTTGCACATCTGCAAATACAAATGAGCTTACAATGTTCACACAGTTGTAAGACATTTTAGCCAATTTTAATGCAATTTAAGCAACGCTGCTTACCAATATGGTAAGATCTGACCATCGTCTGTACGAAGCTTTACACCTAAAAGGCGATTGATTACTTTTTGTTTGTTTGTTAATAATACACTAACTTTAAGCGATACTGAAACAGTTGTAACATTGAAAAGAGACAAATGTTATTAAGTCAGCGCTTCTACTAAAGAAAAAGGGGTTAGTTTTATTCAATATTAAATGCAGTTTTTATAATGTGTGTTGGGTTAATACATTATTATTTGAAAAATATTCCACTATGAAGAATTAAAGGCCAAAGTTAAAAAAGAAATAATTTTTAAACCTAAAATAATTCAGTTAAAATTTCTTTTTCTATTAGGAAAATATAAAACACTTTATATTTGTGTTTGAAAATGGATAGATAAATGCTTACAAAAGAATAAAGGTAAGATAAATTTATATTCACTATCAAGGAATATAATTTAAATAATAATTACTTTGATAATTAAATAATTTTTTTTTTTTTAAGTATAACGCAATTGAGGACGATGATAGTACATAAATTAAATAGCCAATTCTTATGTAAGGAAAATTAAATAAATTTGCAAACTTTTTGGCAAAAAATTTCAGATTTATAACGTGAACATTTTATGGCAGCATTTGGTACAATTTTTGGTCCTTCCACATTCTTCCGTAAATGTGGAAAGACTTTTTTAATGTAACAGAGTTTTGATGTTCACTAAAAAATTTATCTTTGCAAATTATTCGTTTTTTAAAGATTATTTAAAAATTAATGATTTAAACTGTTTTTATATTAATATTAAAACGGATTTAATAAAAATGTCAAACTCAAATATTTGTATACATATAGAATATACTTAATTATAAGAAAGATAAAAAAACTTTATATTTAACTACAATTTCTTTGTAAAATGTTTATTTTGATTGATTCTTTTGAAATTTCATAAGTTATAAACATTAGATAATTCTGAATTGTTCTTATTTGTAAGTAAGAATAGGATTTTTTTATATTAAAGTGCCGATAATGCCGATTTTTTTTGAAAATATGCCGATTTTTTATCAAAATTATCTGGCACCCCTAGGTGTCTGTCTGGCATTTTTTAGAAATTCGGCTCTTTTGTGGAGTAAACGAAAATTACTGAATTTAATAAAATAACTGAATATTTAATTGTTTTTACCGAATATGGGGTCAATTTTTTGACAGTAAAATTTTAAAAAATAACTGAATATTTAATTGTTTTTACTGAATATGGTGTTGAATTTTTGACAGTAAAAATGAAATGGACTTTTTGGTTAAAATAAATGAAAAATATGTAGACCGGTTTTTAATTGAATTTTCATTTATTTTATATTACAATTTCAGTTAATTTTACGTACAGAATATTGTGAGTGTACAGTTCATAAAATCCTTTATCATGGAGAAGATGTCATTAAATATCAGTTGGTGCCACTTGGAGATTTATCAGAGAAAGCTCAGGAAAAAAGGAATAAGGATCAGGGTTGTCAGATTGATTTTGGCCTTTTCCGCCAAATTAAATGTCAAAAATCGCCAAAACCGCCAAAGCCTTTGTTTACAAGTTTTTGACAATAAAATACATATTTTTTAAATTATTAAAAATATTTTTTATAAATCCTAAAAAATAAATTAGTTCGGTATCGCTAAAATACGCCAAAAATTCAAAAAAAGTCGCCATAATATATATTTTGTTTAATTTTTATATAGAGCGAAATAAAAATAGTTAGTAAACACAAAAAAGGTACGATGTTTACTATTAAATAATTTATAGTAGCCTACTTAAAGCAACAAATAAAGAATTTTTGCGGTTAGTACCAAACAAATATTAGAAATAATTGCACTTTTATTATATATCTAAACGCTTCACCGGCAACACTTGCTATTTGTCTTCTTATTTGGAATACTTTTTGAGGGTATTGCATTTATTCAACGAAAGAACAAAAGAAGTGCAAAATGTACTATTCCCATTCATATAACTTATAACTCCTAATAATGCGTCTAAAAGTTCGTACTGCATTCTAATTCGAAGGCGAGTTTTAGTGGATAATAATATTGAATTAACGAATTTCAACACAAATTCATAGGTCATCAAAAATAGACAGTTGGCGATTTTAACTATTTTATAAATCGCCATGTCGCCAAATCAAAAATTAGGTCGTCAAACATGTTTGAAAATCGCCACATCTGACAACCCTGATAAGGATTACAGATTTTATAGAGAGCACAATACTAGAAAAATTTCACGAAATTCCACTAATGAAGATCTATTTAATATATTATTGGCAAAAAAATCTTATAAAAGTGTATTTTCTAAAGCATTTTGTGGCGGTTGGAAAAGACTTGACGCTAATTTCTTAGCATATATTACAGTTGGGAGTTTCAATAAAACAGAAAGAAAAGAAGTATCTTTTCCTAACGTAAAAAGTATCACAAAAGTGGCAAGAATCACAAAAAGTACCACATTTGTGTGCATTTTGTAAAAGTGGCCAAATAGTATCCAAGCAGCCAAAAAGGTGGCAAATTGCCACTTTAGTGGCACCAACGGTAACGCTGGATACAATAGCAGCTTTAATTATGGTGAAAGAGAACATTAATGATGTTTCAACATACGATCCACCTAAATCGATGATTACTAGTAGTGCGAAGTTGTTCTGAGGAAATATGAACATCTTTTTTATTTTCAGGAAATTTATACATATGAATTTTTTGATATAATCGCTCTAGTATAAACGCCTTAACTCGTATATTATATACAGTGAAAACTCCACCAACGGACACCTCCCGTAGGCGATCACCTCTATAAAACGGACAATTTTCTAAGTCCCTTTGTTTTCAAAGCGTTTTTAGAACAAATTTCTCTCTGTTAGACGGACACTCCCATGGCCGGACGCGGACACCTTTTTTCTGTAAAATACCTCCAATAGACGGACAAAAATTTTAGCAACTACGATAAAAACATACAAAATATCTACATTCATGTATAAAAATTACCATACATTAAGCCACATCAGCACTAGACATACATTTTAAGTTGTGTGATTCCCCTTTTTTGCTATCATTGGCAGTTTTTTGTGTGATTTTCTTTGATGTTTTTTAAACGAGTTTATTCAAGAGCAAGTGCTGATTGATTAAGGTGTTAATAACAATTTGTCGAAGAATTTTTATTGTCAAATGGCTGGGCGAAATTCTCTTACATTAAATGAAAAAATTAAAGTTATAAATGTTCAAGAACAAGAAAAACTTTCAGTACGTAAAATTGCAAAACGGTATTGTAACATACAATATAAATTACATACAAATTTATTTTTTAAGATTGATTAGGAAAACTCAGTCTGAGAGCATTCCAAAAACTAAGTAACATCTCAAAGCCAGATGGCAATCTGGATTTAACATTAATTATAATAAGAATTGTCTTTCGACAAAAGCTTTGGAAGTTGACAAGTTGTGTTTTGATTGGTTTGCAATTGCCAGAAGCAAGAATTTGCCTTCAGAAATAATATCAAGTGATTCAGGATGTTGTAGAGCAAGAAATTAATAAAATTAAATCGCTCAAAGAAACCCTAACACATATTGCACGTTTGAACGCTTTTGCTTTAAATAATTTTTTAGCATATAAGAAATTATACAATTTGGAAACCCTTTTTGAAGAAATGCACACAAAATGGAAACAAGCGAACTTTAAGCAGGCTATAATCCGCCAGTTATTTTCCATTACCACATAAATTTATAGTTTATTGAAGTAAATTTTTTAAAAAGAAATTTTTTAATAAAAGTTGGATCTCATTTTAATTGTTTTATGTGTATGTATGAATCTTTAAACTAATTTGTTTTACTTATAAAAGCAGATATATCCTGACCTTTTTAAATGAACTATCCCGAAGGCGGACACTTCCCGTTAACGGACAAATTTGCTGTGACGGTCGGTGTCCGCCTACGGGAGATTTTACTGTGTATAAATGAATTTGTTTTGATAACATCCAAAGATAGTTACATATAATCATTTTTATAGTTTGCTTACTGTATTTTTTAAAATTACATACCTAATATTTATGACTATTTATTTAGGCCCTAAGTTTGTAAAACGCAAAAGCAACGCCAAAAATTATATTGAAAGCAAAAACAAAATCGAAAATATTTCATAATTTTGTTGTTGTTTTCTATAGAAATGAATATTGAATTTTTAAATTTTGAACGCTGCATATCTTGTGGCGTTGATAACTTTTAAACGCAATATGTATTTCTGTAGAAAGCAACAACAAAATTTTGAAAAATTTTTGACATTGTTTTTGCTTTCAATGTTATTTTTGGGACTGCGTTGCGTTTTACAAATTCAGGGCCTTAATTTATTGATAAAAAAGAATTTAGTTAATATAATTTCCTTCATAGTATTCATTAAATATGAAATAAAAATGTTATGTTAATGTTAACAATTTTTTTCAAAATGTATCTTTTTGGGGAAAAATGTATCTTTTTGGAAACTAAAATGTATCTTTCGCGAAATTTCGCTGGCAACACTGGAGTACACTCGCTTGTGTACCCCTTTTAATTCCGCTCTTCCCTATCGCCTATAACAGTGCAGCCACACGATCAAGATTTTCTTGATAGTCTTTTACATATACTGATTGTCAAAATATGCAAAAGTTGACAGCTGTGACGTAGGCTGCACGCAAGTTGAAAGCAATTTACTTTATCAAGATGTCGTCGCCGAGAAAACAACTCAAAATGTTTTGCTATTTTCCACTTTTAATTTTTCTGCACTGTTGGCTGTTCGAAGGGACTTTATTTTTTTCTTTACTTCTTCCACTGGCATTTTTGTTTCAGAAGCTATAGACTCGTAGGCTTTTATTTTCAAATCATTTCGCCTATATGATGAAAGATTCATAAAATTTCATGGCTTCTGTACAGCTCTATGAATCGCAGAACATCATTTTGCTTATTAATTTTATAAATAAATTTTATTAATAAACATATTTCACTATTTTTTTAGGTTTTTAGTTAAAATTTTAAAATTCCCGCAACAATTTGTAAAAAAAAAGAACTTCAGCTTTTGCCGGCAAAATATTTGTGAAAAAAAAAACAAAAACAACGTCAAAAGATTTGTAATTAGATGTTTTCTTGAACGAAAATTGATACACTCACTGGCAAGAGAATTTTAGAGGCAAGTTCGTATCAATTTTTAAAAGTATGAGTGTATTGGTAAAAAAGTGTGAGTGTATTAAAACTTGATAGCCAAAACTTGATCGTGTAACCCTCAAGTAAGGGAAGAATCGCAACGACAAAAATCGTTTAATGTAAAAGCAGACTAATAAAAGCAAAATATCCAGTTGATTTTACTATTTTTTTCTAATGTTAAAATTTTTTTTTATAGTGTAAACATTTAATTTTTTGAGTGTCCCATTATTACAAAAAATTGGAATGATTATTAGGTGCGACCCCGTACTTTTTGGGTAAAGTTCGGTAAAATGAGAGTAAACAAGAATTTTTCTCACTAAGGGTGTGTGTGAAACGGTAGCAAAGTTCTATGGTGAAATGAAATTTGTTTGTGGTAGAAAATTTTCATATTTGTGCTGTGTGAAATTGCAACATTTTTGACAACGTAAAATTTTGACATAAAGAAAAAAACAATTACTAATAGTTTTGTGAAAATGAATAAATTAAACAAACGTTTACAAATAATCATTTCAATTATGTTGGAAATGAGATCGTCCAAACTATTTGATGAATTCGTTCTGATATATTAACAATTTTTACAAAAAGTTTGGGGAAAAAAGCTTATACATATTTAAATGCTTAAATATTGTATAATTCTTTTTAATTTTTTTTGCCACTGGTCCTGCTTCCATATAATTTTTTATTTTGTTTAAACAAATTTTATGAAAAAAAATAATTTTGTGGTTGTCAAAAATTTCTAAACTAATGTCAAAATTTATACTAGCCCCTAGGGCTAGTGAAATTTTATTCACCTCCATAGTGTCAAAATTTTACTTCCATGAGTACTTTGCTACCGTTTCACACACACCCTAATAGACAAAAATGTACAAAAGTACGGGAACAATAAAAACCAAATTTTTACCCCAAAAGCAAACGTTACAATGAAAACGTTCAAAAAAATACCTAAATGACACATTAGCATGTACGAAGGTAAAATTAAAACATGTACCTACATTTTCTTTTGTTTATTTTATTAATATTTTTAATTTTACTTCTTTTGGTAATACTTGTTTGTAGTTTTGATTGTTTATTTTTTGTCACAGCTGATTGTTTAACAATTTTCCCAATCAGCCCAAAGAAAAGTACGGGCTACTTCGTGCGAGAAGAAGAATATTTTTCTCTTAAAAGCTCTATCACTTTACCAAACTTTGAGTACGGGAACAGTTTTCGGTAAGATTGGGATCCCGCGGGCTCCCAAAGTTGAGTACGGGATCACACCCATTATTTAAATCCAAAAATGACATTTTTAAATAGTTAAAATAAATAAAAAGAAACACGCAAGCACGCTAAAGTTAAAAAATCTAAAGTTCCACTTTGCCCTTAAATTCCCCAATAACTACTCAACCGATTTTAATGAAATTTAAAGTGGAGAAAAAATTTCACTAAAATACCTCCTTCGGTTCAAAAGTTACAGAATTTTGGCCAATGAAAAACGATTTTCAGCCCTTGTGCGTCGTATCTAAAAAAGGACTGTCCTCTTAAAAAACGGACGAATTTATTTCTGGGCATACAAAATATTAAAAAAGCATCTTAGATTAACGGTTATTTATTTTGAGAATATTGATGAAAAAAATTATTTGCAAAAAAAGAAGAACCGTATTATTAAAAAGTTTCATTTATTATAGAACAAAAGAAATCAAGTATTTAGTACCAAAAAGTACTACTAATGGCACTTACGAAGCTTTTAGTTTGAAAGTTCCACCTTTCATATTTATGTTCATTTTTAAACAAAGAATGTTTAACTAACAATTTTTTCTTAAAAAAGATATATGTTGAGCTAAGACGAATAGATACACTTTTTCAATATGTAAAAAGCAATCGAATTTGAAAATTCAAAACTGTTTTCAGAGACGGGCAGTTTTTGACTTTGTTAATGAATCAAGTACTATTTTAAAACCTTTTCTTCTTTTTGTGCGATGTACAAAAAGTTAGGAAAATTTGTCCAAATAGAACAAAATCATATACCTATGTATGTTACATCGGCCTTGAAAAGTTATGAAATATATTACAACTGTAACCAAATGTCATCATTGACATACATACATATTAGCCCAGTTGATTTAACGACGTGCTTCTATTTTCTGTATATCTGGAGAACGACAAGATCAAAAGTTTCCAAATCAGGTACAAGCAATTTTATTACCAATACACAACATACGTATAAATGTGGGTATAAGGAAAGTTGTGTGGCACAAAATAGATTTATTTATAGCTACAGAATGGTATTTATATAACCTTTTTTTTCTTATTGCACCATTGTGAAAGGTATATAAAATTCGGCATAGCCGAATATATTATTATTTTCACATCGACAGAAATATTAATGTTTCGCGCCTCAAACATGATTAAAACAACATGCTTTGCCATACAAAATTTTGAGAGCGAACCATGTCGTTTCATTTTTAAACATGCTGCGAAACAGGAAAAATGTACTATCATCTTCAATTTTGATGACAAATTATTGCTAGTTTATCTGAACTAAAGAATCATTAATTTATTGTTTTTTTTTATTTTTCTTAAAAATTAGAACTGGAAAGTCAATTGTTATTATGTTTTATCATTATTTTTCTTTATGTATAATAATTTTCTAAAAATTTTAAATTTAGTGCCTCTTTTCCGAAAACACGCAATTTGTCATGATTTTGGTGCGTTTTAAAATTATAAAGTTGACAAAGCTGAATGTATGTGTCGGTTCATACACGTCAAGTTTGACTCGTCAAATCTTTAGCTTTTTGGAGAGAAGGGAAAAGAGAATGCCATTTATTTTCCCCTCTCTCCTAAGAACTCAAGACTTGACGAGTTAAACTTGACGTGTGTGAACCGGTACTATGTACATACATAACAAAATCATTTTCATTGCTTTTGTTACATTTTTGTTTCACCATCTACAAAGTACTCAACAAAACGATTGCAAACGTTTCGTTTTGCGGTTCAAAGTTTCCAAATAAATTATTACGTCAGAGCTGTGCCGGTATTTCTTTTCATTATTAGCCTAACGTAAAAAAATAAATAAATATAAAATTGTCGAATTCAGTTTAACATGACCACAGTTTGCTAATAGTCAAGAATAACATTTCCTACATGAATGTCGTTACGATACCAATACAACATATTTTAGTTCATTTTCAGTATAAATGTTACAATTAAAAACTTTTGGTACTTTTAGCTAAATTCTTGTATTAAAACATTTTGCAATCTCTGCCGAACTTGTAGTTTTCTATGTTCTTTTACTTTTCGCAAATACGGTAGTAAACTTAATAGAAACATTCGATCTGAGTCATCCTCGTCAAGTTTAGCACCCATATTCTCGGAATTCATTTCAGTCTTAGATAGTTTCCTATTTTGTACATTAATTTGTGTGTTTTTATTAAATGATAATTTGTCATTTTTCATCGACACTTCATAATTGTCCTCTAATAAGGTAGCATTTTCGTCAAACTGATCATCGTCGTCAAATTCGAGGTTGTCTTCAGCATTATTTCCAATATGTAGAAGGGGGTCTACTTTATCATATGCACTGCCATTTTCATAAAACGAGTGTGGTGGTGTATCTTGTGTATGATCATGTAATGATGATTCAGATTCAAATGTTTCCAATTTGATACGTTTGTTGATGGAGGACGATCCTTGATTTTGAAAGAATGCAGATAGTTCAGAGAAATTAAATTGATTTTGAACAAACCGGTCGTTATTGTCATGTAATGCCGTTAGTGTAGCCGCTGACGCAGAGCTCTGTCGTTGTTCGGTACTGTGAAGCTTCTGCCAATAAAAAGATTGTTCTCGAAACTTATGATGGCGCATCACATTTTCAGCTACGGCTGTTTCCATAAATCGCATATCATTATAGAAACGCCATGTAGTTGGCGGTTCGGCTGATAATGTATTTCGTATGAACACTTTACGAAAATTATCGCGCAAATGGCCCCACTTTATTCGGCAAATGTCGGCTGTACAAATATAAAAGAATAAAAATGTTAAGATATTGCATTTTAGTATTAATAATAAAAAAAAATTCCGAGCTAAAAACTAAAGGAGAACTAACTAAATAACAAATTTAGGCGTTAAAAATAATACCTACGTAGTTTAATCACACACAGCATTTTCAGTTCTGGGGATTTATAACCAAATTGGGGATTTTTTTGTAATTGGGAATAAAAATTTCATAAAAACCTCGAGATGGTTTTTTGGGAAAGGCACTTTTTCACTAGACGCCTGCACAAATGGATTTGTTCTTAAAAAGTACATATGATCAAGCAAAGCATGAACACTTACTCGAACTATAATAAAAAACATGGTACATGTTTTTGAGAACAACAAAATTAGCGAGTAACTATTGGTTGTTACTCGACTTTGTTTGTGCTTGCTAACCACTTGTTCGTTTTTCTCTCTCACTTGACCATTCATAAAACGAACGGTTGAGTATCATGCGACAGCCAAACTTCACTAGGTACCATCAGTACCACGTGAAGTTTTGCAAACATTAAAAACAAAAAATATTGTTTTTTTTAACTGTTAAGTTTAATAAAAAAAAAAAAAAAATGGAAATAAATGAGGTATGTTTATACCTACATAAATTTATTTATTTAGATCATTTAGATTTTTATTTATTTATAAATATTTAAAAGTGAAATTTATTTGCAATAATATTTACTTGTATATGAAAAAATTTTTAGGCAAAATTAAACAAAAAAAATTTCTAATTATCTAGTCTAAAGAAATTAATTTTTGTCTAATTTTTTGGTAATTACACAAATTTCAGCTTTACTACAAGTACCACATGAAGTGACCATAATTTTATAGGTACTTCTTTTTCGTTGTACCCATTTTTATATGTTCCTTTTTTTCGGAACATATTTCAACTTCGGCTGCTGCATGTTAGTATTTATAAAAACAACAATCACTTCTCTTCACTTTTTGCGCGTAAAACAAGAGAACAAATAAATACTATATTCGACAGCGAGTTTCACATGTGAAGAAAAAAGTTACTCGTTGCAGACCTCTATTTTTCACTTAGGATTTTTGGGGATAATATATTATTATAAATTCGATTTTTGCAATGGCAAGACCGACTTGGTCAAAATGTGGGTAAAATTTAAGGCTTTTTTGCGGTTTAAAGCCCTTTCAAGAGCTTGTTGAAATAGTTTTAAATATGCTTTCTGTACCAAAAAGCGTTAATTCTGTTGAACGAGTCTTTTTCTATATTGAATAAAACCAAAGTCAATATATGCAACATGAGTTATAAGAAGCTCTTTTTAGAATTTTTTAAATAATGCAGCTTGCAGTGACAAATTTATTTAATAAATTATTATTGAATTGGCTGATGAATCAGAAGATTTTGAGATTAGTTACTGAAATGATACATAAATATTGACGCATAATTATTTTCCTTTTGCGTTTTTACGTAACCCTTGCTACCCAACAAACACGAAGTCAAACCTTTGATATGAAATGACTTTATCATTTGACATCAAACACAATTCTCAAACGTTTTTCAATTGTTTGATTTAACATTTAAATTCAAATTGACAATGGTTTGAAAATAAACATTTGATATCAAATGTTTTATCAATTTGATGTCAAATTGGTATCAAATGTTAAATTCAAATCAAAACTAAACTTGGCAATACTTAAGCGAAAAATAAATGTAAACATTAAAAATGGCGATTAAAGTAAAATTTTTACTTCGTGGTTAAATGTGTTTTACAAGTGAACCATTTATTTTTTGTGAAAAATAAAAATTATTTGTCATTAAAATGATTAAAAATACGAACTAAAAAAAATAAAACGGGAAAGTGAAGAAATTATAAGTTCATTGAATGATCACGGTGCTACAATCCTCAAAATAAAAAGGTGCCAATTATTTCGTCTTTGCAAAAATTAGAGGACGGAAAGAACATTATTTCATATTTAAGCTATGGTGCCGAATGTTTATCTCACATTTTATTTAAATAAATGATGAATTTAAATTAAAAAAATACAATATTTTTATTTATGTTCCACATTGTATTATAATCCACATTTGAAAAACATTTGAGAATTACGTTTGAAAGCAAGTTGAAAATAAAGGCATTTTTCAATTTGAAAATAATTTCCCCTTTTTGTTGAGAACGCTATGATTTTCAAATCATTATCAAACGTTTGTCGTTTGAGAAAACGTTAGATTTCAAATCATTCTCAATTTGAAATCAAACCTCCGTGCAGTGATGTTAACTTTTATTTTTTCATTACCGTACGGCCCTCTAAAAATTACCGTTTTTGAGAAGAAATTACCGTACGCAAAGATTTTTAATCAAAACATAATGTGCTGGTTCCAAATGACAGGCGATTGATTGATTGTATAGTAAAATTTATATGAACAGCAGCACAGCACATAAGATAGGTATTCATCAACCATTTATTTAAATTTGAAATGTGTTTTAAAAAAAAATTTGAATAACATTATTTGTCTTTAAAGCCTGGTACTCTGTTCAACATTTCACGTGAAATGCTGTCAAAACGCATATGAAAAAAACTTGTGCGGAATATCTATGAAATAATGTTGATAGAGTTGTACTCTGTTCATTTTATGAAAAAGTTCCGAAATGTTTCTGGCAACATTTTTTTACAACTGCGAAATAAAGTAAGCTGCACTTATTTCACGTGGAATTTTAAGCAAAAGCAAAAAAGTATGAACTGATTATTTAATAAGAAATAAAAAATCAATATAACACAACCGGTAACAGTTTTTTATCCATATTTACTTTCTTTTTTATTAAAAAAAATTATTTTTAGTAAAATACATGTGTGGTTTGTTTACATACGCAAAACAATGTCGCATACTTTGCATGAATAAAATCGGCAAATTGTACAAACTCGCATGAAAGGTAACATCGATACATGTCAAAATTTTCGTGTGAAATAATAAATGTTGCTCAAAATTTTTCATAAATTTGAACAGAGTACTAGGCTTAAGTACAGTTTTAACAAAAATTTTTGTATTTTTTATGAATAAAGCTTCGTTTACAATAGGCAGCAACATTTTCCACTGGTGTTCATAATGGAACAACAATTTTTTTCGCTACCACACATATTTTTAATTAAGGAAACGTTTGCAAATTTTTCCCACAATATTATATATTCATTTTTATTTTTTAACACTCTTATTAAACATTTCATTCATGTATGTACTATAATAATTTCTAAATTGTTACAGTCAGAAGAAAAATCAATTCATCCGTACTTAAACCAATGCAAAGCAGTGTCAACAGTACGGTAAGTACGGATTTTCTTAAATCAAGAACAAAATGCTTGATTCAAATACTAACTTTAGCCACATTTAATCCGAAAACTATAGTTAAATTTCTAACATTGCGGCTATTTTATATTGTCAAGAATTGTTGATTTTTAAACAAACAAAAAGTTTAAAATACAAGAGTAATTTCATTTTTCTTATTTTGCACTTATCAGTGTTACGAAAACATTTGCAGAAACATAATGTTCTTAATATTTGTCATTATTACCTCTTAAGAGTTAAAATTGTATACCAAAATCCAAATTTCTTTAAATTACTGTATTTTAAATAAAATTACCTTGCTACCTTTTGCGGTTCAAAATTACCATAAAAAAGGGTAATTACCGTAAGGTTAACATCACTGCCGCCGTGTTTGTTGGGTAGTGAATCTGTACTGATTTACTATTGATACAGTAATGCAAGAATTCGGAAGTTGTTTTTAATACACTTTTAATCGTATTTTTATAATTTTTGTTAAAAAATTCTGTTTAATAGAGAAATATTTGTATAATATTTGTCATTGTGGAGACCGGTATCGGAGAACACTCAACAAACATAAATAATTTATACAATTATATACATTTGTATTAGCTTTTAGTTTTCTGTCAATACTGACCGAGAAAAGAAGTTTGATATTCAATAAAATGTAATACGAAACTTTTAATAAATAAAACATAATTTGGTACATGGAAAATTAGTCTAAAAGGTGAGGTATTACAGTCATAAAATTCTTTTATTAAAGAAATCTTATTAAAAAATGATTTTTAAAATTCTTGCGTTTTACGTTTTCGAATTCCAGCACACCCCTGAATATCTATTTTGGGAATTTTTGGGTAAGAGAAGTCGCAAATTGGGGATAAGGCCAATATTTTTTGCAATATTTTTTTCAGGAATTCTTGAGGGGTATTCAGTTTCATGTACTTTTCGATTCTGTTTTGTTTTGATATTCTCACATTTTTCAACTTGAAGTTGTCTGTAGGTGTATTTGTATTTATGTGTATATAAAAAAAAGAGATTCAAAGACTAAAATTTTATAATCTGTGCACTAATGCAATTTCAAAGCAGAATGTTTAAAAAATGCAGCAACAAAAATTGCAAGTCTGGACGAAGACATAAAGAAAAATAATATTGCAGCAAAAAATAGTCGATTTACTGATGTCCCTCAGTCCGGCAGGCTGGCTTGTTGTTTGTCAATGTGACCTTGTGCGCAAACTACAGGTCGCAATTGTGAAGGTAATTTGAGTAAATTTTGTACACTGGTTTTAATTCGTAAGGACAAACCCTACTAAAAATGGTGGGAATAGGTTCTAATTTCACAAAGCGTCCATACAAACTTCTTTCCGGGATAGTGTTTGTGCCTATAAACCATCTTATGTTGGTATTATGCTTTATGGTTGGTATTTAGATTTAATTTGGGCAAAACTTATTTCATTGCAATCTTAATCATCAGCCAAATTTTTATTGAAAACGGTCCATACTTGACGATAGCTCCCTGGCGAGGGTGTAAAAACAGGCCGCTACTATCAACACAAATTGCGTGAACAAAACAAAAAATGCAATAAGGGCAGCTTTCGAAGAAAAAGACAGAAAAAACACAATATTTTCTGTCTCGTGCCGCCTCTGTGGCCAGCACTCTGGATACAGTAATTATCGCTTATATGCATTTATAAATAAGCACGACTTTTACAGCCAATCCCGCGATGTCACACGTTAACGTTGGCATAGAAAATTACATTTAAAACAAAAACAATTTCTAAAATTTGTTTTTGTTTTAAATGTTATTTTCTATGCGAACGTTAACGTGTGACATCGTGGGACTGGCTGTTAGTGCTTATAAATGGGAAATGCATATATACAGCCATGTCACAGAGTATAATTCTGTTCAGAAACGGAATTAATTCCGTATTTTGGTGCTTCAGGAAATGATGGAATAATTTTTGGAATAAAACCATTTTTGTTTTCATGAGTGGAATAAGAGTTTTCTATATCTGAAAGGCCAAAAAACCAAAAAATTGTACTCTGTGACATGGCTGATAAAACTCATATAACCGAGCTTTTATATATGCATTTCAACATGCATCGACAATGCTTATTGAAAAACTCGCTTATTTGCAACGGTAGTGCAAATATAAAAAACTCTGTTATACAGTACTTTTCGCTTATAGTCCACTACTCTAGTTGCACAATTTTTGTGGACTATAAGCGAATTTGGACTATAACCGATTTCTTTTAAAAGCCATTTTATGGATAATATGTGAAATCTATTAAAATCCACATTTTGGACTATATAAATATTATTTCCTTCAATAAAACCATTATTTTTAAACAAAAGAAAAGTTTATTTAAAACATTACCAAATATTGATTTAATTGAAATAAATTGTTAAAAATAATAGGTGCGTGAAAGGTAAATTAAAACATGTTGCCTTGCCTGTTGATTAAAAAATATAAAAAACAGAGTGCACTATAAAAGCCTTTTCGCACTTGTCAACATTTAACATCAATTTGCGAAGATGTTGGAATTTTCCCATAAGAAATACATAGGGCTAAAAATCAAAATTTTTCAACATTTTTGCAGAATGTTACTATCTCATTTTGTTCCCTTTTACATTTTTCGATTCTTTTAGTGTCATCACTAGAAAAGTGGCAATAAATTCTGTTATTCACCCCTATCGCAAACAACTACTCCCATGAAAATATTCCCATATTTTTTTATTTCGTATTGTGAATGATTCCCATAACAATTTTTTTGGGAATGATTGTTAAATACGATATGAATACGAATTTCTCCAGAAATATATAAAAATGTTCATATTTTTCAAAAGAAAACATTAAGTGTATGCTTGTAGAAGCAATTTATAGTCAGTTTGACATTTTTACTCCCATATGCCCTATTCCAAATCAAATTTTTCAAACAAAAAAAAAAAATTATTTGAGTAAAAAATTCTAATAATTCAGCACACCGATTTTTATACATTTAGAACAGTAATGTTTTCTAATATGTCCGTTATTTTCTAGAAAATTCTGAGCAATATCGAATGGTAAATTATATTGCCTTTATTGAACAAAAAAAAAATTTAAAGCCATTTTCCGGGATTGGGAATTTGGGCATTTGTTTATCAAAAATGGGGATGTTTTTCAGTCCACTGTTTTAAGAACTTTTTAATCTACATAACTGCCAAAATTCATTATGATACCTTTATTCATGTTAGATTTATAGAATGTTAAACATTAAAATTATTAAAATATAGTGTAAATTAATAAAAGGGTTTTCAATATGAGTAAAAAACAAGTAAGAGTGCTATATTCGGCTGTGCCGAATCTTATATACCCTTCACCATTGTGGGAGCAGAATACAGAGCAACTAGACAAAAAGTAAATAAATTTTACATATGTATACATACATCTCAACAATACTTTAAACTTCATTATTAATTAAATTTAAAAAGCGAAAACTGGTAAATATTTTTTTAAATCGTTTTTAGAATATAAAAAAAATAAAAATTTAAAAAAAATGTTCTTTTAAAAAAACAAGATTTGTTATAAAGCTTGGACTCGGGCAGATCTATGGTTCCCGAAAGTGGGTATTTAAAAAAAAAATTAATTTTGGTCATAACTTTTTTGTATCTGAACCGATTTTCCCGATTTCTTATAAAACTACTAAAAATAAACTTACTAAAAATTTCCGATATTTTGGTATATAAGTCATATCCATAGGACATATGGCAGCCCTAAAATTTAGGTTTTTATAAATTTTTAATTTTTTTTGTACGGGAGGTACCACGCCCACTTCTCCAATCCCGCCCACATTTTGTAAGATGGTGTGTATTGGCGACCTAAATGTGTGTACATAATTTGAAAACTTTGGCTATTGCCGTTCCCCAGATATACAGCAAAAAGTAATAAAAATACAACAACCACAAGGGATTTTTGGAAAAAATTAGAGGTAGTCGTAGTTTTTTGCTCATATCTCAACCGATCTGGCTGAATTTCAATAGCAAAATTATAATAAGAATACCTGACACAAAGATACCCCAACCAAGCCCCCATCATATCTGGGGGCTTCGGAAAACCCATTTCAACAGACAGACGGACAACCGGACAATCGGATTTGAACTTCGCTTTTCATAAGGACCCAGAATATATATACTTTATAGGGTGTAGGATCAATATTGTAGAAATTACAAACGGAATGACAAAGTTATATATACCCTTTTACCTTCGGTGAAGGGTATAATAATATTTTTAAGGTTTGACATTCTATAAATCTGACATGAACAAAGATATACTAACGAAGTTCGGCAGTTATGTAGATGAAAAAGTTCTTAAAACAGTGGGCTGAAAAAAATCCCACTTTTTTAATAAAAAAATACCATAGTTCTCAATCTCAATTATTAGCATTTTAATACTAAATGCTAAAAAACATCAAAGTTCAACTTTGACCTTAAATTTCTCATCAACTGCTGAACGGATTTTAACAAAATTAAAACTGTAAAAAAGTTCAAGAAGTCTTCTTACGTAGCGGCTATCAAGCGTGGAAGTTTAAACGAGACAAAAATACAAGTCAATCATGAGAATGATTTTTGCAAAATAGTAAACAACTTTGAAACACTTAAAAAAAACTTTTATACCTACCAACTGAAAAGCAGTAAAGGTCTACAGGTAGTGATTAAGGGTATTGACTCATGTGTGGACCCAGAAGAGGTTAAAACATTCCTAGAAGAAAAATGCTTCAAGGTAAAACATGTAGTAAATATTAAAAATAGAGAAAAAATTCCCCAACCACTTTTTCGAGTGGAGTTTGAACCCGGCGACGTAAAACTTAAAAAAAAAAACGAAACACATCCTATTTACAATTTAAAATATATTCTCTACAGAAGAATAACTATAGAAGAGCCGCACAAAAAAAAATGGACCTGTTCAGTGCTTAAACTGCCAAGAATTTGGCCATACCAAGGCATACTGCTACTTACCCACTGTCTGCGTAGGGGGATGCCCTGTATATAATATCGTCAAGCAGACGGTTGGACCGAAAACAAATACCCCTCAAATGCAGGTTACAAATCAAGTAAACACAAATGCAATTCAAGCCCCCCAGCCTAGTAATAACAGAACCTCTTACGCTAACGTCCTAAAATCAAACCATCAGCCAATACAAGGTGCCTCGCCAAGTAATGATGAAACTTCGGTTTCTAATTTAAGTCGTTTAGAAAAAACCATGGAAACATTAGTGCAAACAGTAAATAATTTTACGAACACAATGGGTAATATGATGCAGGAAATGCTTAGAATGCAATCGATGTTATTGCAAGCTGTACTTAACAAACCATGAACTGTTTAAAAATTTGTTTTTGGAACGCAAACGGCATCCGCCAACATAAAAATGAATTAGAATACTTTCTTAAAAATAAACAAATTGATGTCATGATGATTTCTGAAACTCATTTGACCTCAAGAAATACGTTTAAAATAAATGGTTATATACTATATGATACCAAGGACCCACGAGATAGAGCTTGTGGAGGTTCTGCCATTTTAATAAAAACCCGAGTCAAACACTACCTAATGTGTGATCATCGTGAAGATTATCTCCAAGCAACGAACATTTGCGTTGAGGAATTAAATAGAAACCTAGTAATTTCTTCGCTATACTCCCCGCCTAGATTTTCAATATCGGAGGACCAATATTATAAATATTTTAAATCATTAGGACCGTGTTTCCTAGCCGCTGGCGATTATAACGCTAAACATACCTTCTGGAGGTCGCGACTTATAACACCAAAGGGTCGTGTTTTATTTAACACAATTTCTAAAATGGATTTAAATGTGGTAGCGAGCGGACAACCAACATATTGGCCCACTGATGATCAAAAAATTCCAGATGTCATCGATTTCGGCGTGGTTAAAAACATCCCCACAGAAACGATTCATGTTGAAGCTTCGTTAGAATTATCATACGACCACACACCTACAATTGTTACTATATCGAACCCAAATATAATTGTATTTCCGTCAGGTTACATAGCGACGCCAGCCACATAAATAAATTGGTTAAAATATAAAAAATTTCTCAGTGCCCATTGCACAGAAAATATTCCGCTTAGTACACCGGAGAATGTGGATCTCTCTATTGTTAACTTTGACAGTTATCATAAACTAGCTGTTCAACATTCCAGCGTTACCCCCAAAAAAATTAAAAATAATAAAATATTTTCTTCAGATGTCGAGCGGCTCTTGACTGAAAAAAGGAGAGTTCGAAGAGAGTGGGAAGTTTACAGATCCCCGCAACTTAAGATTTTATTAAAGAGTGCACAAAAAGGCTAAGAAAGTTACTGCAGAATCAGAAAACGGCTTCTCTTGAAAAATATGTTAAGGAATTTGATGCAACTCCACAATCTGACTACTCATTATGGCGTGCAGCTAGAAATCTAAAAAGGCCAGTTATATCTAAGCCACCATTAAGAAACTTGAATGGTAGTTGGGCAAGAAACGATATTGAAAAAGGAAATCTGTTTGTTAGTCACTTGAAAAACGTATTTACACCAAATATATCTCACAATATTGCGGTCGAGTTACCACCTGTTGCTGCTAGAGCAGCTATTCCCCTCAGATTTGAGATAAGAGAAATCGAAAAGGCTATTTGTGACTTAAACACTAAGAAGGCACCTGGTATTGATAAAATCAGTAATAAAATGCTTTTGGAGCTACCTCGCATAGCAAAGAAAATTATTCTTTTTATTTTTAATGCTATTTTACGCCTTGAATACTATCCTCAAAAATTGTAGGTTTCCTTAGTTACCATGATACCAAAGCCAGGGAAAGATCATACAAAAGTTGAGTCTTATAGGTCTATTAGCTTATTATCAAATATGTCAAAGCTGTTTGAGAAATTATAAGTTTCAAAATTAACACCGATTTTAAGTGAAAATAGATGTATTCCAAACCATCAGTTCGGATTTAGAAGAAAACACAGCACAATCGAACATACTCATCCAATAGTAAATGTCATAAGAAAAGCATTTGAAGAAAAGAAATATTGCTCAGCACTCTTCATCGATGTTTCGCAAGCTTTTGATAAAGTCTGGCATGAAGGCTTATTACATAAATTGAAGCAAAATTTACCAGCAAACACACACAAGCTGCTAAAAAACTACTTAGTCGGTCGTCAATTTATTATTAAAGAAGGAAATTTCTTAAGTTCACCTCAGCCCATTGCCGCTGGAGTCCCACAAGGCAGCATCCTGGGCCCCCTATTATACTTAATTTATACTTCGGACATGCCAACAAGCAACTATACACAAACTTCAACATTTGCTGACGATACAGCTTTTCTAAGCGTCCACGAAAATCGTTATGAAGCATCGCGTTACTTACAGCATCATATATTTCAACTAGAAATATGGTTAAGACAATGGAGGATAATGGTCAATGAGCAAAAATGCGTACATATAACATTCACTTTGGGCCGGGAATCTTGCCCCCCTATTACAATCAATAATCAAATAATTCCTCAACATTCGCATGTAAAATATCTCGGTATACATCTGGATCGGCGATTAACGTGGAAATGCCATATAGAGGCAAAATTAACTCAAATGAAACTTAAAGCCATTCAAATTCATTGGCTTATTGGAAGAAATTCTGTCCTTCTACTTTACAACTCTATCTTACAACTCTATCTTAAAGCCTATCTGGTGCTACGGTATTCAACTATGGGGCACTGCCTCGGCCTCTAATATCGGCAAAATTCAAAGGCGCCAAAATAAACTTCTTCGAATAATAACAGCAGCTCCCTGGTATGTTAAAAACTCAAACATTCATAAGGATCTCAATGTGCCATTAGTTAAAACTATGATTACAAAATATGCAATAAAATATTTAAAAAGGCTTGAACAACACTCAAATCCAGTAGCTCGAAATATTTTAAATCATGGCGGCCACACTCGCTTAAGAAGAGACACTGCAGCACTTACCCAATTAGATGAGCGATAAACATAAGTTTATTTATGAGCGAAATATATAAGTGAACAGAACCCGTGATGAAGAAAATTTTGTCTGGCACTGACAGGACATAAAATAACGTATTAGGTTAAGATTTGATTAATTATTGTTAGTTCATATTTAATATATGAAGATTCAATAAAAAAATAATGACAAAAAAAAAAAAAAATTTAAGAGAAAAATCTTGAAATTTTTTATAACAAAGGCAAAAAAGTAAAAATTATTAATTTTTTAAAAGAAACTACTTTTTATTATGGAAACTACATATTTAATTTAAAATACGTAATTGCGGTATTTATACAAAATTAAAAGTGTATGAAGCTCATACATCATATGAAATCTTGAGGGTTCTCAATTTAATATTATATTTTTTGATACCGTTGTTATAGCGAAGGCATTTTGAGAAAATTGCATTTAAAAAAAGCTCACTGAAAACTATCGATTTTCCTATATATATTCCTAATGAATTTTTATTAAAATAATGGTGGTACACGTTAAAACAGATATTCTTAAGCACTTATTATGTATAAATACTTTGTTTACAAATTATCATAAACATGGAATGTGGTATTTTCAAACCAAAAGCTTCATAACCCTTAACTGTAACTTTTTACCACTCCTCTTGGTCTAGGCAGACCACAATTAGAACAGCTAAAAAACCCAATTAAATTAATAAATATATTTTTTTTTGTTATACGAATTTATTATATATTTTTATTATTTTATTTTACATGCAAGTCATCGAATATGTAGTCCTTAATTTTGCACATTGCTTTTTCGCATCTTACACACATTTGATTCAAACTTGATTCATTCAATTCAGAACATATCATTTATAGAATTCACGTTGCTGTTTTTTGATATTTTTTTCCTATTTGAAAAATATTGCAAGAAAACAAGAATTTGGTCGGGACAAAAGAGTAATTTCATAGACTTTTCTATAAAAATAAAATTTCACCCCACTAGTTTGCTTCAAGCGAATCCAAATAAGTTTCATTCGATTCAGCACGTATAATTATAGAACTCACGCCCCTGTTTTTTTTTTTTTTTTTTTTGTTATATTCGAAAAATATTGCAAGGAAAACGCAAATTTGGTCTGACCCGACCAAGACGGTTATCCTAGGGTTTAGTTCCATTAGTTTTACCTTTTGGTACTAAGACATAGTAACTAAATACATGAACTTTTTTGTTATTTAACAAATTAATCTTTAAATATATACTATACACTTTTTCTTTTCACAAATAATTTTTTTTATCAATATTCCCAAAATGAACAACCGCGAATCTATGATGCTTTTTTAATGTTTTGTATGTCCAGAAATAATGATGCATGTTAGTACAAAAGTGTGCAAAACCAATAGACAACAAGCTGATATAAAACCTCATTGTTTTAAAAATTTACTATTTAAAAAACTGTAAAAGAAAATTATGTATGTTGTACGAACTTAAAGTTAAAAATCTTTATATCTAAAAATAAAAAATCTTGATTTGAGAAAAAAAATCATTAAATCTTATTTAGTTGAAAAAATCTTGAAAAATAAGATAAAATGATGTGACAAGCATAACTAATCATGAAGAAATAGCAAAGGAAAGAATTCGTGTAAAGGAATGCAATAATGTAATACGTTTTAAAAAAAAAAAAACCTTTGGTAAAGGAGTTTTAATTTTAAATTGGGAAATATTTACTAACATAGTATTGAAAATAAAAGTTTGTTACTATCAGCGATGAATAAAGCTGAATGAAAAATAAGCTAAATCGGAATTTTAAAAGGTCTATAAAAGTTTTAATCTCACAAAAATAAAACCTAAAAAAGCAAAACCTTTTGTTTTTATTTTAAAATTCATTGTTTTCTTTATTATTAAATAAGTTAAAACACCTAAACATATTTTTCCAGTGCTTGACATTTTTTTAAAGCTCCATAACAACAAAACTAAAAGGAGTACAGGTAACCCTCCTACAAGACGGCTTCCTACAAAACTATTTCGATCTTACACGAAAAAAAATTTGCGGAAATCTCCTCATCTACAGCACGGTTTCATTCTAACACGATAAAATAGAATTGCAACTTTATCATGCTTGAGTTGTTAAAATTGTTCCAAAATAGTACAAAAGTACTAATTTTTGCATAACTGTTACGATTTAGTTAGATTTCGGTGATTCAGCAAAGTGTATGTGTTCGTATCCACCGAAAGTAAAATTGGGGAATACCCGAAGTATCTTACATCGAGCTTCGATTGAAATACAAATCATTTAGTATTCGTACCACAGAGCACACAGAGGCGTCACGAGACAGAAAAAATTGTATTTTTTTTTGTCTTTTTCTTCGAAAGCTGCTCGTTTTGCATTTTTTTGTTTTGATTACGCAATTTGTGCTGATAGTAGCGACTTATTTTTACACATTACCACTTCACTACCAAAAAACGTTTTCTTTCTCTTCGAAAGCTGCCCTCACAAATGATTTAGTCCTTTTTCATACGTCACTTTTTTATCTCTGTATGCTTTGTGATACATACAAAGTCTCAATTGTTAACAACGTTGTTGCGAATAAATTGATTTTATACAAAAAATATAAAATATGTAAGAAATATAAAATATATAAAAAATATTTAATTAAAAAAAATTTATATTTGATACTGCCTCCTAGCCTCATATAACACGTTTTCCTACAACACGGCGTTTTCTAAGAACCTATCTACCGTGTTGTAGGAGGGTTACCTGTATACAAATGATATAAGTACCATTTAATAGAGAAACCCCATTTTAAAGAATTAAACAGTTAATATGAATATACTGAAAAAGTTTACATTAAAAAAGGTATATTTAAAATGAGGAAACTAGGAATAATTAAAATTCTATCTTTACAATTTATAAGAATCAACTAATTTGGTTGTCACCATAAAAACTCTAATATTGGTTTCTTTAACTCGTATTAAAAGTATAGTGCCGTGCACCTAAAAAACTCTTACTGCCTGTTTAATGTTATAAATATAAAAAAATTTGAGGTTTTTTTATTTTTCTTTATTGGTCGCAAACGAAAATTTTCAATACAGAAATAGGTAGCTGATTCATTTCTTATGAATTGCAAACACTTCTATGTAAATCACTGATGAATACATACTGTTACGTTCTTCCTTTAATAAACGCGTTCAGTTTACTCCCTTTATAATAAACCGTTGAATTCTTTTAATTGCAAATAAAAATATATACACACAATTATTCAACTTTACAAACTTTATTATTTTGTTCACAATTGTAAGTTACGAACAGAACCGTTTTACAAAACAAACTAAAACTGATAATTCATGAGTCACCCCTTTTTATATTTCATAACTATCAGGTATGTGATGAAAATCGATCGTTTTCAAAACGAACGTTTTTAAAAGGTGTGATGAATTTCGAAGGATTTTAAAATCCATTTCTGAATTATTGTCTTGAATTTTCGTTCGGAAAACACTTCATTTAACGTATATAAAATAACATTTAAAAGAATAAAGACTGAAAATAAAAAGGAATATGTATTTAAAATCCATTTTAAAAGATACTGAAGACGATATTTTGGTTTCAAATCGTTTCGTTTTTAAAATCGATTATCATCACATACCTGTATTTCTAGATTTTTCCTGAACCTTCCTGTAATAACTATTTATTATGTTCTAAAACCATTTCTAGAAATGACTGGGAAATTTATATAGGAATTATTTTAAAATAACAGTTGTGTTGAAAATTATACATGACAATTTTAAGTAACTAATATAACAGTAAACTATAACTTACAAGATAACTTATAAATAATTCTAAGATAATTTTACTTTCGTAACAAAACATTTAATTATATATCATTATTCATATTGCATAAAAATTTTAAAACAAGTGGACATACAAACATATGTACTTATCTACATGTTTATTCTCATTAGTCCATATATTTGGGTATAACCATTTCTTTTACAACCCAACGTCTTGCCAACCATTCTTTTTATAAAGAAAAGTGTTCAGTTTAACAATAAATATATGACACAATACATCTTTGAGACCCAGTTGCCATAAAAAACGCTTAATTCATTTATTACTGAGTAATAGTGCAAAAGCAAAAAAAAATCAAGCGGTTAATTTTTTGCAGTTTTAGATTTTTTTTATGGGCTTGACTAATATTTCACCCGAAATAAGCGGTTATGCTAATACATTTCATTACAACTTGAGAAAGATTTCTCTGATTTTCATCAAAACACCTACAAATGATTAGGAATAATGTTTCCTTTAAGTCATACGAATAACCTTTTAATATGTTTTTCACTGTTTCAGAGTTATTTAGAAATTAGCGGCGACAAGCTTTTTTTCATGCAAAGGGTGTGTGTGAAACGGTAGCAAAGTACTCATGGAAGTAAAATTTTGACACTATTGAGGTGAATAAAATTTCACTAGCCCTAGGGGCTAGTATAAATTTTGACATTAGTGTAGAAATTTATGACAACCACAAAATTATTTTTTTTTCATCAAATTTGTTTAAACAAAATAAAAAACAAGTAAGAGTGCTATATTCCGCTGTGCCGAATCTTATATACCCTTCACCATTGTGCGAGTAGAATAGAGAGCAACTAAATAGTTTTTACATATACATACATATGTACAATACTTACAACTTCATTATAAATGAAATTTAAAAAGCGAAAAATGGTAAATATTTTTTTTAAATCGTTTTTAGTTTCTATTTGTTAAAATTATTTCGTTAAATATATAAAATAATAAAGAAGGGTGATAACGAAAATCATATTGGGCATTATGCTAGTATATGTAAACAAATACGAAGGGGGGGGGGGGGGGGGGTGACGGGATTGGAAGAAGAGACGACAACCGGATTTGAACTGCATAAGGACCCAGAATATATATACTTTATAGGGTGTAGGACCTTCGGTGAAGGGTATAAAAAACAAACTTAATTATAAAAAAAGAGTAATTTTTGGGATTTCAGTATTTTAGTCATAACTCTGCTATTTCTTAACCGATTTGACAGATTTATATACCGACGTGTTAAAGAAGAAATTTTCCAGTTATTTTGGCTATAAAACTTGGACTCGGGAAGATCTATGGTTCCTGAAAATGGGTATTTTTAAAAAAAAAATTAATATTTTGGTCATAACTTTTTCGTATCTGAACCGATTTCCCCGAGTTTTTCAGAAAATATTTTCTATTAAAAATTTCCGATCTTCTGATATATAAGGCGTAACCATAGGTCATATTACAGTCAAAAAATTCAGGTTTTTATACAATTTTTAATACTTTTTGTATGAGAGGTACCACGCCTACTTCTCCAATCCCGCCCACATTTTGTAGGATGGTGTATATTTATAACCTAAATGTTTGTACTTAATTTTAAAGCTTTGGCACTTGCCGTTCTCCAGATATACAGAAAAAAGTAATAAAAATACGACAACCACAAGGGATTTTTTGGAAAAATTAGAGGCAGTCGTGGTTTTTTGGTCATATCTCAGCCATTGTTGGACCAATCTTGCTGAATTTCAATAGCAAGAAATATGTGACATAAATGTAAAACAACGTAGCCGCTATCATGTCTGAAGTCTCCGGAAAACACATATCAAACGTAAGACGGACGGACGGACGGACGGACGGACGGATGGACGGATATCGTTAAATCAACTACTCTCCTCATGAAGACCCAGAATATATATACTTTATAGGGTCTTAGATCAATATTGTAGAAATTACAAACGGAATGACAAACTTATATATACCCTTTTCCACCTGAGGTGAAGGGTATAATAATATGGAAGCAGGACTAGTGGCAAAAAAAATTAAAAAGAATTATACAAGATTTAAATATTTAAATATGTATAAGCTTTTTTGCCCAAACTTTTTGTAAAAATTGATCATATCAGAACGAATTCATCAACTAGTTGGGACGATCTCATTTCCAACATAATTGAAAAGATTATTGGTAAACGTTTGTTTAATATATTCATTTTCACAAAACTATTAATAATTGTTTCTTTCTTTATGTCAAAATTTTACGTTGTCAAAAATGTTACAATTTCACACAGCACAAATATGAAAATTTTCTACCACAAACAAATTTCATTTCACCATAGAACTTTGCTACCGTTTCACACACACCCAAAATAAGTAAATAATACTTTTTTTTTAAACTCTTAAAACAAATCATAACTATTTTTTTTATCATTAATGAGAAAGCCAGGTATATTACAAATAAAATGAGCCATAAAACATGAGAATCGGTGGAAAAATACTAATTTTATTCACAACTAAATGCAGCTTTTATGAAAAGAATAAAATTGGACCACCTGATCCATTTTGATAAAATGGACTACTCCATGGACTGGTCCGATGTAATGCAAGCATGGACCATGTCATTGTTAAAAAGTGTTTGTAGTGAGACGACATGTCTTCGTTTTTTAACGACATGCTTTCGTTTTTAAACGACTTCAAAACTAATCCTCTTGAGTATACCATGGAGTAGTTTTAAAACTACTCCTTAGTGGTCCAAAGGTGGGTTATATGGTCCTCTCCTAGGACATCGTAATGTTAAATAGACCAGGTTTTTTCCATACGTTTGGGTTACTTTTGAACTAGTCCTGGTCCCTTGTGGACTACTCTTTACACGCGTGTTTGGACTGGTCCTATTATTTGCAGGGATTACTTTAACAACCTTTTCCCAAACGTTTAAAACGAGCGAGTTGAATCGAATTGTTTTTATCCTAAATTCAATTTCATGGAGTATGTTATTTATTTCACCATAGTGCGAACATAACAGAAAGTTATGTAATTACTTTTCTTAAAGTATTATTAATTTAACTTAGTGGCACGCCCAATTGTCCAATCCCGCCCACATTTTGTCCGATGTTGTTTTTTGATAACCAAGATACTTGTACATAATTTGAATACTTTGGCTCCTGCCGTTCTCCAGACATACTTAAAAATAAATAAAAATAGCAACCAGGGATTTTTGGGTAAAATTAGAAGCAGTCGTGGTTTTGTGCTCATATCTCAGCCATTTGTGGACCGATCAGGCTGAATTACAATAGAAAACAATTCCGGATTATATGTGACATACATAAATATATAACTTTCAAGTCCCCAATACATCAGGGGTGTTCGGAAAATCCAATTCAACGGACAGACAGACAGACGAAGATCGTTAAATCAACTTCGCTACTTATAAGCACTTAGAATATATATACTTTATAGGGTCTAACATCAATATTGTAGAAATTACAAATGGAATGATAAACTTTTATATACCCTTTTACCTGTGGTCAAGGATATTAAAAGGGTACATTTGGTGCGGAAGGTTTTGCTACCAAAATGACCAGCAAAAACGGTTTTTGCCATTAATTAAGTATTGTCTACAATGTGATGATAGGTACATTTTTTGTAAAAATTAGTATGCCTTAATGTACATAGCACATATCGTACTAGGGATATACCTATGCCCCTTTTTCCGATACGATACCGATACTCAAAAAGAAATATCGGCGATACCGATACGAATTTTAAATTCAAGGTAAAATTAACAAAACTCTATAAGAGTTATTTCTTTGTTATATTAAATTACAGTGTAAAGGCCTAAATACACTTATCAAAATACTCATCAAGCATTGTGGTAGTATTATTGAAAATGTTGTTGTATGTGTCACACCGACGATGTTGGATGGGAAATTAAAAAGCAGGACGTGTACTTTTTTTTAATATTTGTACTGCTTACTGCAAAACCATTAGAGAAGTACGCAATTGTACTTCGTGTGTACTCTTTTTGCACAAAAATAAAACACGTTTGATGCATATATGTATATAAAGTACAAACAATTTTCGGCAATTAAAAAGACTGCAAATCTGAAAGAAATGTTTGAATTTTGCGATTTTGAATGGCTTGTAAGGCTGCGTCACAAACCAGCTCAAGGGCGTAAAAAACTATAAAGCCGTAAAAGCTTACTTTTTGTTCCAAAGTTTTATTCACCTGTTTTGAGCAATTATTTTTAAATTAACTTGAAGCAAACCTTGGCTTTGTTTTTTTCTATCTTTTTTCTTCCCAAAATATTTCATATATTTTCCTTTCATTCTTAGAACAAAAATGTAACTAAAATTTTTTTAAAAATGTAACTAAAGTTGAGTCAACTAGAACTTCAGCAAATTAATACTGGTTTTGATGTTTATATTTTAACTTTTGCAAATTTACATAATTCAGACTTTTACATACTTAGAACTTAGTTCTAAAAAAAGTTTAAAACGATAATGTTTAAAAATAAAGATTTTAATTCACTGTTTTCAGATAAAGCAAATTTACTTTAAGAAATCATAAGAAATAGATCTTTAGTTTTGATCAAACTTGAAACAGTTTCTATATGTATACGATTTCTTCCTTTGCTTTTTACATCATTTTGCATTTGAAAATGTGCGTTCAATTGATGCTCAGAAATGTATCGAAAAAATACCAAAAGCAATATATGAAAGGTCAGCAAACATTAGTTTCGTTCTTAATATTGGCTATATTTTTCCTAGAAATTTTAATATATCGTCATCTTAAAGACCAAATAACCTATCTGCAAAAATTTCAAAATTGATTTTTTTTATGAATTTTTATTCGCTATATCATAACGCATATGTGTGCAAAATTTTGAACATGTCATATTACAAATGACCAAGTTTTTGTACCTAGAGGACCGTTACGCACAAAAAAAGAGAAAAATAAATCATCAAAAATCACGATAAAAGTTTAATTTTGTTGCATAGTGTAATTGAAACAAACATTAAGTACTTGTTTTTGCTTAAACCAGTAAAAGAAACTACTACTGTAATTATTTAATTTATATAATATTCATGTGTATAAATAAATTTTTATTTATTCATACTAATTAGTACTGCAGATAGGTTATTTGGTTTCAGATTTTTACAATTCCAAAAAACCTAAGTGTCATAACGTAAGCTGTGATTAGAAAAACAAAATTTTCTCAACCGATATATGAGCCATTTATTTTGAAAGTGGCATTAGTCACTTTTTCAAACAAAATCGAGTTAATAATAAATATAATAATAAATAATAATAATAAATAATAATAATAATAAATACTGAGAAAAATATCATTATCATGATGTATCAAATACAAGTGAATCTTCTCGAAAGTAAGCATCCATATTTTTAAACGTGTTAAAACGCAAACCCTTTAATATCTCGACTTAAAAACCGAAATGACTTATGCCACTTTCAAAATAAACGGCTCATATGTCACTGGTTTCATTTTAATCAAAATGTGAAATTTTCGTTGTAATATCGTTAAAAGTTTCAATTTTATTACGTTTTTTCCCTCTCCTGTAAACTTTTGAAAACTGCAGATAGGTTATTTCGTCTTTTAGGTGACGATATTCAGTTTTGAAATGCTTTATTTCTGAAAGATCCGCTAGAACACGGAATTGAGAATTAATATTATCATAGTTTTCTTTATCGTTTGCATTTCAATATTTACGTCGCTTATTATTCTTAAAATACAACAACATAAATTTTGCAACAAACACATGATAACCTTCCTGCAAATAATAGGACCAGTCCAAACACGCGTGTAAAGAGTAGTCCACAAGGGACCAGGACTAGTCCACAAGTAACCCAAACGTATGGAAAAAACCTGGTACATCGGACTAGTCCATGGAGTAGTCCATTTTATCAAAATGGGTCAGGTGGTCCAATTTTATTTGCAGGGCTTAGCCTGCTATCGAAATGATCACATCACCTTAAAAAAGCTCAAAGGATAAAAAAAAGTACTGAAAACAACGCGGGGGTACTGCGGTAATTTTAATATGAAAAAGTACTGAAAAAAGTGCCAAAGTACTGAATTTTTTAACACTGTTTCACGGTATATTGCACTTCTTTTCGGATTTCGATTCCTGCCAATATATTGTGTGACCTTCGAAAATCACAAACATATTGGCAATAAAATTGATTCGTTATATTACAAGTGAATGAGCCGTTTAAGGTATGTTTTTTCAGTATTTTCTAAAAAAAAAATATTTGAAATAGTTTATATATTTATGAATAACTAAATAAATCAAAAATTTTATTTTTGTCAACATAAATTTATAAAGAATTTACATTTATATTTTAACTTTTGCAAAGTTACATTATTCAGACTTTAACATATTTTACATACTTCGAACTAAGTTCTTAAAAAAGTTTAAAACATTAATGTTTAAAAATAAAGATTTTAATTCAATGTTATAAGATAAAGCAAACAGCAACTACCAGTTGATTTTAAAAGATATTTAGTTTTTATCAAACTTGAAACAGTTTCTACGTGTAAACGATTTTTTCCTTTGCTTTTTAAATAATTTTGATGCTCAGAAATGTGGTCTCAATAAAATACTTAAAGCAAATATTGGCTATATTTTTCCAAGAAATTTAAATATATTCAGTTCTGAAATGCTTTATTTCTGAAAGATCCGCTAGAACACGGAATTGAGAATTAATATTATAATAGTTTTCTTTATCGTTAGTAAATAACATTGGTTTTTCCGGAAACAATATTTTCTGGCGTGAAGCTGATTATCACTTTTAAGGATTTATGTTCAAAACAAAATTTAGTTCTTAATGTTTCGCAAATTGTCGAATAAAACGATTTCGCAGTTTCTTTTAGTTTATAAACCATTTCCTTAACATTGCATGTTTCTATAAATATGGTTTTCATTTATATTTTCCACTTACATATTATCCAATGCATCCCTTTTTATAAATTTTCTTGCCACTTGTAAGAACAAATATCCCATTCTGGAAAACAAAATATGAATCCTGGCGTCCACGCTTTGCATCTCAATATTAACGTCGCTAATTATTTTTTAAGTACAACAATATAAATTTTGCAGCAAACACATGATAATCTAAGCCTGCTATCGAAATGATCACATCACAGTTAAAAAAATAAGAGTTAAAAAGCTCAAAGGATAAAAAAGTACTGAAAACAACGCGGGGGTACTTCGGTATTTTTAATATGAAAAAGTAATGAAAAAAGTACCAAAGTACTGAATTTTTCAACACTGATTAACCTCAATAATATGCAGCATCTCCAATGTAAATCTTCTTAAATAATTTCTCTCTTCCTGTAATATTTTTACTCCTTCAAAATGGGGTTTGTGTTTTTTCAACGTACAGTGGGCTGCTAGTGCAGTTTTTTGTTCAATAGGTCTTAAGTTTTGTTTTTGTCGTCCCAACGTATACTTTATTGCATATATTGAGCCCGTCACCACTACAGGGAATACCACATTTGACTTGTCCTCCTTTTTAATTTTTGATTTAGTTTTGCTAAATAACTGATTCACAGTGTTGTCCGTTCTAAATGCTAGTTCAAATTTTTCTTCGTCATAAATATCCGAGTTTGTCCATCTTTCCAAGAGTCCAGAAACATATGATATGCTTTTATACCTTTTTGGTTCTCTTACCACCTGTTGCCTGTTGTTTTTCGCACGTTTTATAAGATTTTTAATTGTCCTTATTGGGAAGTCATTCATGGTTAAAATATTCGTTATTTTAGTTATATTGTGTTTATGGAATTCCGTGTCACTTATTTTAAGAACTCGTCGTATGAAATTTGATGCTGTATTTATAATAATTTTCCTAGGGTGCTTAGAATTAAAATTTATCAATCGTCCCGAGGCTGTTGGTTTTTGATACCAATTAACTTTTATATTGTTCCCTTTTCTAATAGCAATTGCGTCTAAGTATGGTAGTTGGTTGTCATTTTCTTCCTCCATGGTAAACTGTATTTGTCCATTAAATGAATTCAGTTTTTCGATGGTGTCATTTATTCTGTCCTTTTTTACTATTGCGAATAAATCATCCACATATTTCATAATTATCCTCGGTTTTTCGTCCATTTTATCCAGTGATATGTCAAGAAGTTGTTCCATAATTATATAAGCTATGACTGGTGAGGCTGGAGAGCCCATCGGCATTCCCTTTCTTTGTTCATAGATTTTGTCATCATACACTAAATATTTACTTTCCTTGATACAAATCCTCAACATGTCTAAAAACAAATCCTTAGGTATATTTGTATGTGTCTCTAAAAATGTCAATTTTTCTTCAATTGTCCTTAGCGCTAAATTAATTGGAATGCTTGGCAATAATGAAACCACGTCAAATGAAATAAGAACTTCGTTATCGGCGATGTAAGTGTTATTTATTCTTGAATTAAAGTCTACAGCATCATTAATGTCATATTTCGAATTTTCCGTCAAGTGTTTTAATATGTCTACCATGTATTTGGAGAGTCCATAAGAGGGTGAATTTATCGACGAGCATATTGGTCTCAAAGGCATTCCATTCTTGTGGATCTTAGGTAGTCCATATATCCTAGGAGCTATCGCAGTCCTTATGGTTAATTTGTGCTTCGCATATATATCAATTAAACCAAGATTGTATAATTTTTCCACAAATACGTTATTTTTAGTCTATAAACTAGATGTCGGATCTCTCTTTAAACGGCGATATGTGCAAAAATCTTGTAAAATTATTTTCATTTTCTCCTCATATTCATTTTTGTCCATCGCTACTGTTTTATTTCCCTTATCAGCGTTTAGAATAAAGCTTCGTACAGACGATGGTCAGATCTTACAATATTGTAAGCAGGCGTTGCCAACAGCAATATTTTTCTGACAATTTTCCATTGTCAGATGCATTAATTTTGCGCTTCTGCAAATACAAATGAGCTTACAATGTTCATACAGTTGTAAGACATTTTAGCCAATTTAAATGCAATTTAAGCAACGCTGCTTACCAATATTGTAAGATCTGACCATCGTCTGTACGAAGCTTAAGTATGTCATAATTTTTATTAAAAAATTGTTGCGATTGTCCCACTGTGTCAAGTATTATTCTATCTCTTCTGTTAATTGTTGTTTTTTCCAAATGGTTGTCCAATAACCAGCGTTACCGTTGGTGCGACTGCTTGGATACTATTTGGCCACCTTTATAAAATGCCCCCAAATGTGGTACTTTTTGTGATTCTTGCCACCTTTTTGATACTTTTTACGTTAGGAAAAGATACTTTTTTCTTTCTGTTTTATTATAACTCCCAACTTTAATATCAGTAAAACTGTTTTAATATATGTATATGTAAGCAAGTTTATATGAAATTTTTTTTCTTGTCATGCTTGGTTAGCTGGAAATAGAAAGTTTATTTTTCTATTAACTTGTTTTATTTATTATGAATAAGGGGATAAAGATATCTCGCCTATATATATTCGTCGTGAAGCCGAAACCGAACTGTTGTGTACCGAAAACTTTTCTAAAATTTGTGTAATTGACATTAAAAGTAAAATCCAAGTTTTTACCAAAAATTGTGTAAAGAATTGATATAAAAAACAAAAAGCTTAATATATGGAAGTATTTTTACCCATTATTTATAGTGTCTAATGAACATATAAACTATTTCGAATTAGTTTCACAGTTATAACTGACCTAGATGCATTTATATATGAATTTAAACTTCTAGAGAGTAAAGTAAATGACACGAATTATGAACAAATATTTAAAATTCGAATGCTGAAGATTTTTGGCGTAAAGTTGGAACATTGAAAAATAGATTTGATGAGTATACCTGTATAAAACTATGGATTTTGTTATTAATTGTGTTACAAATCATCTTCCGGAATTGCAGTAATTGGTGTATCTGATAAATGTCACGTGATGGGAGAAAACTCTGCTCATATTCGGCCAAAGCATTCCAAAAAACATAAAAATCTGGTGGAATAGGCATATAAATTTCTAAAAAGTTTTTAAGTGCAGGTACACATGTTTTTAATACAATGTCTTTAAAGCAATGTCTTTAATAAATCAAAGAAAATGTATTCAGAAGGAAAAGTACAAGAAATATATTAATAAATGTATATATAGAAATATTTAAAAAATATTTATTTTAGTTTTAACAACAAATAAGCCATTTGTAAGTAAGTGTGTGTGCCTATTGTAATATGATCAATTGTTTTTTAGTGTATATAATTACTAAACAATTTTTTTGTTATGTTTTTATACTATTTAAAATTATAATAAATAAATAAAACGTAAAAAATACATAATGTGGTGTACTTATTTTAATTTTAAAAGATGTGCTCATTTCATTTTAAATCCTCTTTTTGGTGCCACTTTTTTTGTAGATACATATCCCCTTTTTTTGGTACTTTTTTGAAATATCCGACGGTAACACTGCCAATAACGATGCTAATTTTATTCTTGCGTTCTCTTGTTTCTCTTTATTTTTAATTGTTTGTACACAGTCTTCCCCTTCAGCAATATTTACAAAACAAAACAACATATTTAACAAAAATTATGACATACTTATTCTAAACGCTGATAAGGGAAATAAAACAGAAGCGATGGACAAAAATGAATATGAGGAGAAAATGAAAATAATTTTACAAGATTTTTGAACAGACTAAAAATAACGTATTTGTGGAAAAATTATACAATCTTGGGTTAAGTGATATATATGCGAAGCACAAATTAACCATAAGAACTGCGATAGCTCCTAGGATATATGGACTGCCTAGGATCCACAAGAATGGAATGCCTTTGAGACCAATATGCTCGTCGATAAATTCACCCTCTTATGGACTCTCCAAATACATGATAGACATATTAAAACACTTGACGGAAAATTCGAAATATAACATTTATTATGCTGTAGACTTTAATTCAAGAATAAATAACACTTACATCGCCGATGACGAAGTTCTTATTTCATTTGACGTGGTTTCATTATTGCCAAGCATTCCAATTAAGCGCTAAGGACAATTGAAGAAAAATGGACATTTTTAGAGACACATACAAATATACCTAAGGATTTGTTTTTGGACATGTTGAGGTTTTGTATCAAGGAAAGTAGATATTTAATGTATGATGACAAAATCTATGAACAAAGAAAGGGAATGCCGATGGGCTCTCCAGCCTCCCCAGTCATAGCTGATATAATTATGGAACAACTTCTTAACATATCACTGGATAAAATGGACGGAAAACCGAGGGTAATTATGAAATATGTGGATGATTTATTCGCAATAGTAAAAAAGTACAGAATAAATGACACCATCGAAAAACTGAATTCATTTAATGGACAAATACAGTTTACCATGGAGGAAGAAAATGACAACCAACTACCATACTTAGACGCAAAGGGAACAATATAAAAGTTAATTGGTATCAAAAACCAACAGCCTCGGGACGATTGATAAATTTTAATTCTAAGCACCCTAGGAAAATTATTATAAATACAGCATCAAATTTCATACGACGAGTTCTTAAAATAAGTGACACGGAATTCCATAAGCACAATATAACTAAAATAACGAATATTTTAACCATGAATGACTTCCCAATAAGGACAATTAAAAATCTTGTGGTAAGAGAACCAAAAAGGTATAAAAGCATATCATATGTTTCTGGACTCTTGGAAAGATGGAAAAACTCGGATGTTTATGACGAAGAAAAATTTGAACTAGCATTTAGAAGGGCCAGTGCCCTTGATACGGTACCAATATTTGATACATATTCTTAAAATAAATGAACTTAATTCAAGCAAGGAATCAACTGTTGATTTGTCTATATAAGATTGCAACTGGTTTCGGAAAATGCATATTTTCAAAAAATATATAATTTTCATCATTCAGCGAGCCCGATTGATAGCCCCTGGAGCACACATAAAATAGAAAGTGAAAATGACAGCGTGTAACGATTCAGATCAATAAATGACAGAAGTTAATGACAGTTAAAACCTAACTATAAAAATTTATGGAAATATACAATAATTATAACGAAAAAAGTATCACCATTTTTAAGGTACAAACTATAAAAATAGTGTAACTCGGAAACTGTAGGACAAAATTCAATTTTTGTGAATCAGTTATTTAGCAAAACTTAATCAAAAATTAAAAAGGAGGACAAGACAAATGTGGTATACAAAATTCCCTGTAGTGTTGACGGGCTCAATATATGCAATAAAGTATACGTTGGGACGACAAAACTTAAGACAAGAATATCTTCGCACCATAAAGCTATTGACAAACCTATTGAACAAAAAACTGCACTAGCAGCCCACTGTACGTTGAAAAATCACAAACCCCATTTTGAAGGAGTAAAAATATTACAGGAAGATAGAAATTATTCAAGAAGATTTACATTGGAGATGCTGCATATTATTGATGTTTATCCACAGCTTCGTCTCAATTACCGACAAGACACAGAAAATTGTGCACACATATACAGACAATTAATAAACAAAAACAGTCAATCGATAAACTAGATTTAGTTAAGAAAATCTAATAAGTAATGGCGCAAGTGTTATTGTGAAGTTTTGTGTTATTATATTTTTTTTAATTGTTTACATGTAATTATCTCTGTAATATTATGTTTTGTTTTTTGTTAATATTAATAATAATTATTATTGTATTTATTTATCCAGACCCCTGAAGATGGTTAGCGATGCTAACCGAAATATTGGGAAAATAATAAAAATATAAAAAACAAAAATACCTATCAAGAATTTTTATTTTTTTATTTTATTTATTTACGTGGACCTGCAGCCAAACAAAAACAACAAATAATTTATATATATCAGAAAAAGGTCAACTATAAAAACATACATAATAAAAACTAAATTTAAAGGCGGCATGAAATAACCCCCCAAAATATAACCCCCCAAAAAAATAATGAAATAACCCCCCAAAAATTTGTACAGAGAACAACAAAAACGATTTTTGGGGGGTTATTTCATTTTGTTCGGGGTGTTATTTAATATTTTTAATTGGGGTATTATTTCATATGAAATTATACCCCAAAAAGTCATTATGAAATAAAGCCCCAATATATTTTTTGGGGGATTATTTCATTTTCAAATTTATAATGAAAGCGTTTTTGGGAGCAAGGATTTATCCACTTTGGTATACAGAACACCGGTTTCGATAAAAAAAGCTGCCCTGTATAGACGGCCTTCGGCCGGGCGCAATGGTTTTCTTCTATATGGTATACCAAACACCGGCTTCGCTAACTAAAGCTTCTCTGCGTAGCCGGGTCGAGTCGGTATTTGTATACTATAGAGGAGAAAATCCTGGCGCTTTGCAGAGAAGCTTTAGCTAGCGAAGCCGGTGTTTGTTATACCATAGAGGAAAAAGTCATTGCGTCCGGCCGAAGGCCGTCTATGCGGAAAAGCCTTAGTTGGCGAAGCTTGTGTTTGTTGTATCATACCATTATATATATCGCGTGATTCTTTAAAACAAAACTGTATAATTAATTGTATTACATATATTGGGCCTTTCTTTCATTTCAGAAATTGGGGTTTTATTTCATATGAAATAAGCCCCCAAAAATTAGGGAATTATTTCATTTATGTTTGGGACGTTATTTCATTTCGTTGGGGGCTAATTTCATTTTAAAAAATGGGGCTTTATTGCATATGAAATAAGGCCCCACGCTTTGGGGGGTTATTTCATAATTTTTTTGGGGGTTTATATTTTGGGGGGTTATTTCATGCCGCCAAATTTAAATGCACTTTGCGTTTTTAAGTTTTTTAAAAACCGTAAATGGTAAAAAGGCCTTGTACAAAAAAAAAAAAATGATAAATATTTGTAACTTTTTAAATTTACAATATTTAATTTTTTAAATTAAAATAATGAAATTGTTAAATTAGACTAAATAAATTGTTAAGTCTGGGTTCATCCTATGAAAGTATTCTTTCACAAAGTCTGAGTTAATGGGCGAGAAGGGAGAGAAGGAAAGCATGCATGTTCTCTTCCTCTCTCACCAATAAACTCAGACTTTCGGCAAGAAAACTTTCATATTGTGAACCCAGACTAAACTAACACGTGATTTTAAACTTAAATTTACATTATTATTTTACACAATTAAAATGAACAAACTTTTTTGTTTTAAACATTTAACCATCCGTGTAAACATGAAATATACTTACAACTTTTATTTTTTTCTCTTTTAAACACGGACAGAATTTTATAATTTTTTGATTCTACAAAGTCGTAATACATTGTATTACCGTGTAAACTAGCCTTTAGTAAATAAAATAAAAATTGTATGTATGTACTTCTTTTTACATTAATGTACTGCCTTTTTTTTCTCGATGTATTTGAAGTCATTGTAAAATAGACAAAAATGTATGTATGAATTTTAAGAAGCAAAAAAGGTGTAAGAGATTATTAATACCTATTTAAAATTCATATTACTAAGATTTTTGTTCAAAAAACAAAGTATTTTAAAATTTTGTGATATAGACGATTTCGAAAATCTGCTTGAAGCAGACCTGCAGTGGAAAATAGTATCTCAGATGTGACTGAACTCATTTAAAAACTTAGGTATTTCTGCGCCACGTTCTTTAATTTCGGGTACAATACTTAATTTCGCCAGTAAACAAGTGGATCTGCGTCTTTAGAAAAATTAGAAGATCTAAGGTATACCTAAACGTTTTCTTTAGCTGAACCACAGCGTAGGATGGACGGAGGATCATCATTCTCGAAATTTTCTTTTAAGCTTTACACAAACGCTTCAAAGATCAGTTCTTGTAGACTTATCAGAACTTTACTAGGTGTAGGGTTGATCTTGTCTTCAACACTTTTGGGATGCAGAGTCATGTTAAGTAGCACAATCAGACGTTTTCTGATCTATTGTCTTCGATATTTTCGAGCTTTGTATGGAAAGTCAAAAATTGAAGATGAATAAAGATTTCATTATTATTCATAACAGGGCTCAATAATGTTCGAAAGCTTTAATTATGGACTTTGCGATTATTTCGAAGTTATCCAAAATTTGTAAGAAAATTATTTTTATTTTCACAAAAATCATTAAAAATTAGCAGAAAAATCTTAAAACGTACAAATATGTACATAGGTACAAGATTAACCAATGGGATAACTCTTTTTACTATTATTGTTCGAAGCAAAACGGTTTAAGCTGCATCAGTCTTGAAAATAGCAGAGTTATGCTAGGAACACAACTGGGACGAACGACGAATTTTTGGCCGCGAATATTCGTCGACAAAAATAAAACATATTTGTGGAAATGTAAATACACACAATCAAGGCGTCGCACAGTGCTTTGGCCCATAGACATAAATAAAAAAAAAAAACAAGTCTTATATTGTGCTTAAAAATGTACAGATCGATAGATAACAAAATAATTAAAATGAATTTTGAAGAATTTTTAAGATTTAACTCTTTTTGGCGGCGCTAGAGGGCGCCAAAGTTTGAGAATTTATAGTAAAAATGGCCAAACAACTACTTGAGTTTTACATGCTTTAGGAAAACTGTTGTAAAACTGTTGTTTTTTAAAGCACGAGATTGAAATTTTTTTCTGTAGTAGTTTACTATATTTAGTACTAACTGTAAAAAATTTTTATTGATTTATTTTCTCATAAGTGTTTTTTTATTGGTTTAAAAAATGCTTATTATTTACTTAAGCTCTAAAAATTTCTTAACTTTGATGGAATATTAAAAAAAAAAGAAAAATATGGTCTATGGGTTTTTTTCTGATTTCGAATATTTAGACTGTTTTCTAATAACTACAAGAAAAAAAATTTAAAAAATTTTACCACAACTTGAAAAAAAAAATTTTTTTTTAAATGGCTATTTTCATGATTTTTGATCAAATTTTGATAGTTTTCAGGAGTTTAAAAGACAATTAACTACAAATACTGTGAAATATTAATTCAAACTTATACCATTCAATAAAAAACAACAAAAATCAAAATATGTATAAAACATTTTTTGTGTTTGTCTGCATTTTACGGCATAAGAGGGCGCTGAAATCACAAATGCCCTTGGTTTTTTATTGTTTCAAGAAAATAATTGTAAAAAATTCATTTTCTGGATTACGAGATTCAAATTTTTTTCTGTAACACCTTACTATATTCTAAACCATCTATAAAAAAATTTTACTGGAATTATGCTCCTATACATTTTTTTTAATGGTTTGAAAAATGCTTATTATTTAGTTAAGCTCTAAAAATTTCTTAACTTTGATGGAATATTAAAAAAAAAAGAAAAATATGGTCTATGGGTTTTTTTCTGATTTCGAATATTTAGACTGTTTTCTAATAACTACAAGAAAAAAAATTGAAAAAATTTTACCACAACTTGAAAAAAAAATGTATTTAAAAAAATGCTATTTTCGTGATTTTTGCTCAAATTTTCATAGATTGAATTAGTTTAAAAAAAATAAACTAGGAACATAATAAGAAATATTAAGGTATTAAAGTGGTTTTATGTAATTATAATGAAACGTAACTAATAACTAAAATAAATTTTAGGGTGCTTGTCCGAAGAAGCATTGGAAGCCTATCACAAAATCGTGAGAAAAACCAGACTGTCCCACGACGACACTCATAAAGATTTAATGACTCATTTAATACTTTCCTTAGATCCGTTGTTATCTTCAAAAAGGAATCCAAAGACTAAAAAAAATATATTTTTTGAAGAAATTGAGAAATATATACTGAGAGAAAATGTTGATGAACCAGCTAAAGATGACGAAACAAATGTTTCGTTGAGCGGCAATATTTTTTTGGAAGAATCCAGTACTGAAGATGATTTATTCTAATTAAAAAAATGACCATATGTATGTAAATGTAATAAATAAATTAGTTTAAAGAAAATTAATTAGGAATATAAAAAGAAATAATTCCAAATAATTCGTAATATCGGCTCAGAATCACAAAAAATATTAGTATTTACATACAAATTGGCGACAATGACTTTTACTATAGCTACTATGTCATGACAAAATGTTGTCCAGGTAGTTCCAAATTAAACTATAGGTTCCATATAAACCCTCATCCAAAAAACTCATGTATGTAGATGAAGATATCTAAATAATATTCGGCAGAAAGAACTTTTAAACGAATCTTAGCCTCATAACATAATTTTGTTCTGGCGGGTCCATGATTGCCCAAATGGATTTCACTCTATGAAATTTGATTACACTCTAGGAAATTTTGTTTTTAAATACTATGCTATAGGGAATCACATGGTCCGGTTTGACCGATTATACTTTCTTACTTGTTATTTTTGCAAGAGCATTTTAAGCGTTTTTAACTCATTTTTCATTAAATGATGTTTTTGTATTTTTCACATTATTAATCCGATTCTACCAAAATTTGGCATACATATATATCTAACAAATATCAATTTTCATACCAAATTTTATTACAATTAGACAATTTTTGTAAGTGTTATAGCATTTTTAAGAAAAAGGATATATGGCAGGACCTTGAGTCCTTGTTCAGATTTAAATGAAAATTTACACACACGTTGCTAGTAGTGTGTGTATCAGTATGACCATTCTTTGTAGTTTTGTGGGCATTATTGAAGCTAAAATTACATTTTTCCATTTCAGGACACATGGGAGGTAGGCGTGTCCTTGGACCGATTTGTCCAAAAATTCATATTTTTCTTAACTAAGCTATTTTATGCTAGTGTACCAAATTTCAAAAATTTCTGACAACTCCTTCTATTTATGTCCCTTCGTTATATGGGGACAAAGCACTGTGCGTCGCACAGTGGTATTTCTTCATACATCTAGCTGCAAAAAATAGAAGGAGTGATCCTACAACGATGAAATTTTACACGCATGTTTAAATTTAAGTAGAAAAGAAAACTGCAAAAAAATTTTAAAATCCGTCGACTCCTTGGGGTACCTCCCTTGGAACGCCACTTTTCCACGAATTTTTGTCCTCAATGTATAGGTATACGAAATTTGGCACACGTCTATAAGTTGATCCAAGAAAGAGCACTACAAATTTTGGTTGAAATCCGTCGACTCCTAGGGGTACCTCCCTTCGACCCCCATTTGTTTGCTTATTTTTCTTCTCAACGTATGGGCCGCAATTCGCAACGGAATTTAGCAGATGTCCATAAGTTGATCTAAAAAAGAGCACTACAAATTTTGGTTGAAATCCGTCGACTCCTAGCGGTACCTCCCTTTGACCTCCATTATTCCACGTAATTTTCATTTCAATGTATAGGGCGCAATTGTCAATAGAATTTGGTTAAATTTGGCACACGCGCATTAATTGATAAAAGAAAAAACTAACAATTTTGGTTGAAATGCGTCGTCTTTTATGTAACCTGAATGAAAAAATTTCGTATAAATATAATTCTCATTGAAAATACTAGTAATATTTAATTAAAGAAATGCATTTTATTCATCAACTATCATATCTTTAACTACATCATCCAATTCTAAAATATTCTTGTGAGGTTGACGTCTTAAGCTACTAATATATGGATCGGACGACTCAAGCAAACGATGAAAAAAAAATTTCATAATATTCAAAATGAATTATTTTTAATTAATTTATTTTTTAAAGATGTATTTACTTTCTAACCAAGTCGCGCTTCTCCCCAACGATTTAACAAATGACCAAAAACCTCTTTTGAACTGCCTTTTTCACTATTTCAATTTCATCAATAGTAAGCACCCAATTTTCCAGTTTTATAAAATTTGTTAACAAATTGACATTGCTACCACAATCAATAAGTTCCGGGCACAATTCACTATATGACACAGAAAATAAAATCATTTTTAGAATTATATTTTAAATTTTTTTACAATATTTATTATTATTTATTTATTAACGTTAACTAAAGGGTGGTTAAATTGTAAGGGCCGATGTTGAATGTGAACCACACCTAAACGCCAAGTTTTTTTCCGAATTTTATTTGACATTTCTATATTTCAGACTTACTCAATTTGAACCATGGAGAGATACACAATCCAACAACGTGTTAAAGTTATCCAGACTTATTATGAAAATGGGCGTTCAAATCAAAATGCATATCGTGCACTTCGTGATTTTTTTGGTCAATTTGATCGTCCAAATGTGCGTACAATCGCAAAAATCGTGGAAAAATTCGAGCAAACCCGGTCTGTAGAAGATGTGAAAACACCAGTGCATGCTCGTACAGCTCGTACTGCAGGAAATATTGCTGCTGTTCGCGATAGTGTGGCTGAAGAGCCGTCCACCTCAACTCGTCGTCGTGCCCAACAATTGCTCCTCTCACGCTCGTCGTTGATGAACATTATGCATAAAGACTTGCATTTACACGCTTACAAGGTGCAATTGGCTCAAGAACTAAAGGCTCTTGACCATTCCAAACGTCGTGAATGGGCAGAATGGTGGCAAGAAATGGCAACAGTGGATGATCAATTTTCGAAGAAAATCATCTTCAGTGATGAGGCACATTTTCACCTCAGTGGATTCGTCAATAAACAGAATTGCCGCATTTGGGCGAATGAGAATCCAAGAGTGATTGTCGAAAAACCAATGCACCCACAAAGAGTGACTGTTTGGTGCGGTTTATGGGCTGGCGGCATCATCGGGCCGTATTTTTTCCAAAATGAGGCCGGTCAGGCAGTTACTGTGAATGGTGTTCGCTATCGTGAGATGATAACGAACTTTTTATGGCCCGAATTGGAAGATTTGGATGTGGACGATATGTGGTTTCAGCAGGACGGTGCCACTTGCCACACAGCTAACGAAACAATGGCTCTTTTGCGCAACAAATTCAATGGCCGTGTTATCTCACGTATATGTATGCAATAACTTTTTCTTTTCCTTTAAATTAAAAACAAGGCTTTGGACTTAAATAAAGTCGACACTCAGATTTTTCCGCACGAAACATCTTCGATATATAAATCTCTGAATTTGAACAAAATTACCATATATTTCCCTTTCATAACATTAACCTGATTTCAACCGATCTTTTCTAAGAATATATATACATATATCTTAAAAGAAATGCAGTTTTTGGTTTGCCAGACTCTTCTCTTTAAAATAGCATCATTAGATTTTTTAAAAGTAATAGTCAAAAAATGCCTTTTTTGCAGCAGAAATCCCATAGTGCGTCGGCCGAAATTCGTCACACGCGGCGACCTTGCAATAGATTTATTTCTATTTCATACGCCGGCGAACGACGAACAAATCAGTACCAGGTGACCATGTTGGATTTAAGTTTTCAAGTATTTAAATATATAAAGTTACTTTTTTACTTTAATAACACAGTACAACAGCCAATCTGGGGGGTGAGAAATTCCAAGTCAGGGTGATGGTACTAGGTCAGTATAGTAAAACCCTCAAAGGGTTTGGCGTTCGTATGTGTCAGTTTTTTTTATGACATTTTAAATTTTTTCCTTATCTTGATGTTTTTTTGTTTAACATAACTCGAGAACCACTTGTCCACCCACATTCAGTGATGTCAACAGTAGGCGATTTCCCCTTTTCTAGGGATTTTTTTTTTCGGAAAATTTCAACCGTAGGGAAAAGAGGACACAATTTTTTATTTTAGGGCATATTTATTTATTTAATCAATGGATATTATCCTTACTGACTAATAACAATATTGACTAAAAATTAATGAATAACAATATGCATTTTAAAATATACTACAAATTTACAGAATATATGTATGTAGTACATAAAAATTTACGAATAAAGAAAAACAATAAGAAAAATCAACAAATTGTGACATAGAATTAAATTGTCTACATAACCTCGAAAAAGGATCAGCAATAGCGTAATTTTCTCGAAATAAATTTAACAAAAAGCTGATTATAATGACGCGTATTGCGACAAGGTATATTAAATTTAGCAGACTCTACAGAAAATCACAACAAACATTACCATTAATAAGATTAACCATAAAAGAAACATTTAACATTGTACGACGACTTTTGAGCGATGGTAATTTTGTTAATGCCAGTCTTCTAGCATAGGAAGGAAAGTTTGTCGAGTAACTCCAATGAAGATCACGTAAACAGAATAATAAAAATTGTTTTTGGACCGATTCAATACGAGAATTGTGAATGTTGTAAAATGGATCCCAAATGATTGACCCATATTCTAAGATTGGTCTAACGAGTGATACGTAAAGTTGCTTCGTTATGTATGGATCGGTGAATTTTTAACCCAGCGCTTAATAAAGCCAAGAACGCCTCGAGCTTTATTAACAGTTAATGTAATATGAGAAACAAAGTTTAATTTAGGATCCAGTAAGACTCTAATATCAAGAAACGAATCAACCAACTCCAGTTGATGACCACCAAAAGCATAATTAACAGCAATACAGTTATTTCTATAAAAACGCATGCTTTTGCATTTCACAAGATTCAGCTCCATCATATTATTATTACACCAAAAAAGAAGTTATTAAGATCCGATTGAAGATAAAAATGATCCGAAAAAAATCCCTAGAAAAGGGGAAATCCCCTACTGTTGGCATCACTGAATGTGGGTGTATTATTTCAAATAACAAACAAAAGTCCGACGATTTTCACCGATCGCTTAAAAAAAGTCACAAAAATTGCAGTGCAGGTTTGTGATAAAATCTGCTGCATACATCCAGGCTTGAACATTTTTTTGCACTTATCAATTATAATTCTCCACAAATTTATTTTTACCGGCAGAACTGTTGATTATAAAGAAAAACGTTATATCCCTTTGATGTCAGAATTAAAGTGGGCGTGGCTAAAAATATTTTAAATACATAAGGTTATTGGTGGAGCCCTAAATATGAACTGATATCAATTTTAAGACTCTACCACTTCTGGTTTTACCGTTATGAGATGTTGCTTATAAGCAACATTGCGCCATGGTGATACATTTTAAAACACAAAGTAATATTGATATTTTATTATTTGTTTATTAGTTTTTGACACATTTTATGTGTGGTATGAAACAAAACAGTTTTTTTGTGGGTTACAACATAAGTGTACGTTACATTTTGAGCATTTTGATTTTGGAATCCCGGTATTACATAACCTACACCTTCCCTTTGCTCCCCATTCAACCCAATGACCGACTTGATCAAGACGTATGGATTTTGGTTGTTCTAATACATATGATCGTTTTGTTGATGACGATGAACTTTGTGACGAAGCGTTTGAAATATTAGAGGGTGATGGAGACGCTGGTGATGGTGAATCTGGTCCCATGCTTGAAAGGGCTGTCGATGGACGACCTCTTTTGCATTGGTTTACTGGCGTGATATCAGACGCGTGTAGAAGTTCGTTTGCTATCATCAATTGAAAGTTCAACAATGACATATGTTTTGTTTTTCCATCTTGATTTTTTAGATCCCTTCTATATAACAACCAGCTATTGACCACTGCTGTGCTGAGGCACCAGTACACAATACGCATATACCATTTCCTGGAACGGTGGTTGATTTTATACAGTTCTAACAACATATCAGCTAGGTCTACGCCTCCCATATGCTTGTTATAACAACTAACAATAGCAGGTCTAGGTATATTTACATATTTTTTTTTGCTTACGACACCAGCGTTTGCATTCTGAAACTGGATTTTCAGCTATATAATTTGAGATAAGTTGAACGCTCTTGTTGTCGTACCAGCGGCAGGCAACCAAATTATGTGTTGATTCAAATTTAAAATCATAGGACCCACGACCTTTTTTCATAAGTTCCTTTTCATTCGTAAGGCAACAGTTTTTCATTCGGTTGCTTCGAATTGTTGCTGCTGCTAAAATGCCTTTTTCTTTTAGCGCAACATCAGGCTTATGGAAGCGAACCAATTATCAAAAAATAATTTATAATTCTTGTTCTGTGGAACAGTTGAGGCTAAATGCAACACAATATCTGATGATATACCTAATCCACAAGATGGACACGTTCCTTCTCCTACATAGAGAGCAAAATCATATACGATACCGGAAACTCCAGCTCTTGTGAACATTTTAAAGCCCCACTTATTGGGCTTCATTGGTAGGTATTGCTTTAAATTGTGACGTCCTTTATATTTGATCATTTGCTCGTCAATACTCTGGTATTCCTCCTGGTCTAATTTGTTGCATTTCTCCTTCAATTTATCCAGTAATGGACGTATTTTATACAGTTTATCGTAATTTGGTGATCCGCGTTCCGGCTGTTGACTATTATCATTTATGTGAAAAGCTTCTTTGATTTTCTCAAAACGTACCCTTGATAAAGAATCTGCAACAGCTGACAATCTGAAGTTTGGCATCCAAGCCATTCTCAAATTTGGAACTTGTATTACGCCTAAATAAAGAAGTACACCAAAGAATCGCCTGATCTCGAATGGTAAACAGATAAGCTCTACGCCTTTCGTTTGCATCGAATAAAGATTTGTTTCGTTGCAAATCTTGTTTATAATTTCATCATCGAAGAACTCACTAAAGTATTTTATTGGATCTTTGACTTCTTGGCAAACTATATCTTCTTTCCAAGCAGTTTCACAAACGGGTAGGCTCACGTTCCTCCATCTCAAACTCTCCAGATTGATTTTTTCAAAACTTATCGTAGCGATGTTCTCTGTATCCCCAACGTTTTCAACTTCATCAGTATGTCCATCTTCTCCATCAATGCCAGTTATCAAATCAATTTCAACGTTTTCTCCATTTTCCATTACCTGTGCGGGATTTCAATCAGTTTTATAGAACTAAAATATAATTACACTTACCTGATCAATTGTTTCTTCGAGGACTCTCTCCAAATTGGAGTCATATAACTCTTCTTCTTCTTCTTCACCTTCTTCATCATCAGAATTATTCCAGTCAAAATCTATTATTCGTTTAATTTCTAATTCTGTGAGACCTTTTGGACGCATTTCTAAAAAAATAAAATAAAAAAATGTATTGCTACTATGGACAAATGTTGCCTATAAGCAACATTGTGTTCATAAAATTCCTGATATAAAACAAAAAACTTCTTCTTAGTTTTGTAAACTTTATTTAATTTTCTTACCTGTTATCTATAATAAAATTCTTTTTTATAAAATTTTTTTGGCGTATATAGTTTTTATTTGAATTTTTTTAAAACCACTATTTAACTAGCTTGAAAATGCACACGTGCTAAGCTTTTAAAAATGCAACTTCGTAAACGAAAGCTCACACACATTAACTTCTGTTGGAAAAAAACCGTTAGCAAAAATAATAAAAATTATAGAAACTACGGTTGGAAATATACAATGTTGCCTATAAGCAACATTTGACATTAAAGGGATTAAAGAAATTGTAATTCTAAATTTTTTTGAGTTTGTTTTAGCAAAATCGGACAAGTGGTTCTCGAGTTATGTTAAACAAAAAAACATCAAGATAAGGAAAAAATTTAAAATGTACTAAAAAAAAACTGACACATACGAACGCAAAACCCTTCGAGGGTTTTACTATACTGACCTAGTACCATCACCCTGACTTGGAATTTCTCACCCCCCAGACAATAATCCCAAAAATGTTCCATAGTGTAATTATTTTTTTTATTATTTTATCGCATTTAAAATAAATATACAAAGTAGATAACTACAAGAATAGTTTTTAATTGTGTTTTTGTTAATGTTTGTGTTTTTTAAGTAAATTTTTTTTTATATGGTCACACTATATCTCTCTCTTTACACAAACAGTAAACAACTTTTACTACGTTTATACGCAGCACTTATTCGCAAATAAATATATTGCAAGTAGAGAATATTGCCGCATAAACAGTGAATAAAATTTTTATTTGCAAATAGCTAACTCATGAAAACAATTCCTAACAGTGCAGCCACACGATCAAGATTTTCTTGATAGTCTTTTACATATACTGATTGTCAAAATATGTAAAAGTTGGCAGCTGTGACGTAGGCTGCACGCAAGTTGAAAGCAATTTACTTTTTCAAGATGTCGTCGCCGAGAAAACAACTCAAAATGTTTTACTATTTTCCACTTTTGATTTTTCTGCACTGTAGGCTGTTCGAAGGGACTTTATAATTTTGCTTATTAATTTTATTAATAAACATATTTCACTATTTTTTTAGGTTTTTAGTTAAAATTTTAAAATTCCCGCAACAATTTGTAAAAAAAAAAAGAACTTCAGCTTTTGCCGGCAAAATATTTGTGAAAAAAAAACAAAAACAACTTCAAAAGATTTGTAATAAGCTGTTTTCTTGAACGAAAATTGATACACTCACTGGCAAGAGAATTTTAGAGGCAAGTTCGTATCAATTTTTAAAAGTATGAGTGTATTGGTAAAAAAGTGTGAGTGTATTAAAACTTGATAGCCAAAACTTGATCGTGTAACCCTCAAGTAATTAACGACACTATTTGCAAATAAGATTTTAAGCATTGCCACACTTTTAACCGTTTTACGTTTTTATTTCGATGTGGCACAATCATATGACAACAAAAGTAAAATTAAATCAATAATGTGCAAATAAATTTAAAAATACACAATAATTTTTTATCTTTTTTATTAAAAAAATAAAAAGTTTATATACATACAGTGCTACTAAATCAATAAATTTTCCATCTGGCATCACTTAAAAATAAGAATTTTCCTTAAGTCCGAATTTACACTAGGGACATTTCTTGCCGGACATTTTTTGAATTCTCTTTTAATCTTACCCGAAGCGTTTACATATGAATCATTAGAAGTCAGACAGAAATTAATACTTGTATATAAACTACGAAAAGTAAGAAAGAGAAATGAAAAAATGTCCAGTACAGATAGTCATGTACTACACACTCTACCTTTTCAACCCCTCGCCATCAAACTGTCCCTAGTGTAAATTGGGACTAAGAAATAGACATATAAACAGTAAGTTAGTTAATCGCAAATAATTTTTATTCGCGAATAGGCTACGTATAAACGTAGTATTTCTCAATTAGTTATTCGTCGTTATTGTGTTTCATACGACGAATTTACTCAGCGAATTTTTACTAGAAAATTCGTCGTGTAGGGCGAAATTCGTCGTTCGTCCCAGTTGTGTTCCTAGCATAAAATTGTAAGGGCAAGTTACCAGTGTTGTCTAAACTTATTGAGGAAAAATGCTAGATTTTGTTAAATTAATGCAAGAATAAATGCAAAAAAAAGTTTAGTATCTGCGGCTGCATATAAGCGTGCATTTTCTGATGATATTGACAAGTTTTTAAAAAATATAGGAAGCCCCTTCTGCAAAAGTTCTATATAGTAGAAAAGGCGACTTCCTCTCAAATGAGCCAATTTAGACTAGACTAATTGTTCTGGCAGAAAACGACAGTTTGTAGGCGAAAGAGGTGAAGAGAGTCGTTTTCGGTTGGCATAATTTTTAATCCAGCTTCAACCCCGCATTAGCAGAACAAAACCAATACATACACACTTATGAAAAAACAGGTTCAGTCAAGGCGAATTCAACAAGGTAAGTGCAACTCTACAACTACAAAAAGCCCCATGTATTTTCTTGCAATTTAATAGGCGGTTGTCAAAAATGCTGACAAGGCAAACATTTATTGAAAAACAAAATACAAATTTTGTTCGGGCTATAAAAGAGATTATTAAATTCACTTTATTTATTCGCAGTTTTTTTAAGAAATTTTTTTGGTTATTTTGGCGTAAAACATAAACAAAATTATATTTTGACGTTTCCCTATTATTTTTTAATTCGCCGTGGATACAGCTGATGAACGGCTGACGAGTTGAGTCAAGGCGAATTCAACAAGGTAAACTCAACTCGTCAGCCGTTTATCAGCTGTTTCCTCGGCGAATTAACAAAAAATAGGCAGACGTCAAAATATAATTTTGTTTATGTTTTGCGCCAAAATAACCGAAAAATTTTCTGAGAAAAATTTTATTGTGGAGTGAGAATATATTACTTTTATAATAAAAATATTTCAAAACTGCGAATAATTAAAGTGAATTAAATAATTTCTTTTATAAAAAAGTGATAATTTAGTTTGCAAAAAAAAGAATGCGTTATTGTTCGGTTTGTAAAAAACCTTACTATAAAGGTGATGGAAACGTGTTTCAAGTTCCAAGTGAAGAAGCCGCTAGAAAAAAATGGGAGAGAAATTGTGGCAGATCTTTTAAAAAAGCATCCGTGGTGTGTGCTGCCCACTTTTTACCATCCCATATTTTGCATGTTGGGCCAAGAGCTTCCCTCTTGCCAAATGCAGAACCTTTTGTTTTGCAGGTTGACGAGCCGGAAGTTTTGACGGAGAATGCTGAAGAAATTGGTGTGGACGATGTTTCTTTAAATGCAAATAAAAAGGAACAAGAAACTCAGATTGCAGATGACGTTTTTAGAAAGCTAAATAGAAAGGATCAGGAAACTCAGACGGAGTAAGTTTATAAAAATTGTAATCTATATATATATATATAAACTTTAAACGTTACTGACTGACAGACTGATTCATCATAGCACAGCCTAAAAGCCTGAAGCTAAAAACTTTAAATTTGGACCGGAGGTTGGACTCTTCCCAAATGGAGGAGGTTTAACAACTTATATTCGCGTAACTAAAAACCAGTTAAATTTTTTTAACAAAATTAAATTTGCTGGTATCTAACAATTGTATAAATTTTCTTTACATTTTACTTCATTGCTAGCCAAAGTCTCGTAACAGAAATATACAAACGAAAAATTCTGATAGTGCATAGAAAGTTTTCATTTAAAATATTGAAGAAATAGGACTATTAAAGTATAGAAGCTTTTGAGGATTGTAATTTGACTTAGAATACACATTCGAAGCATTTTTTAAAATTTTTAATCATAATCGAGTCATAATCGAGCGCGATTGAAAAATCAGAATATGCGCTCATTTTCTGATCATAAAGGATACCCGCGACTCTTCTTGATGAGTCATTTATGATAAGTTTTTTTTATTAGGTTCGAGTCATTTTAGACTCTTTTTTTTTAATGGTATTTGTGATCATTTTCGAAAAATTTTCTAGTCATTTATCAGTCTTTTTTAACTTCTTTTCTGCGTCTTTTTCGAGTCATATACAAGACATTTTTCTAATCGGCTTTGAGTCATTTATCAATAGTTTTTTTGTTATTTGGGAGTCACGTGGATGATTCGTTGGAGATTGCTATACAAAAAAATAACAAACACTTTTTAATTATCCATCTGCTCAAAATATGATTATTAATAACAAAAGAAGTAATCACTTTTCGAACGCATGCATAATCAGTTTGTGATCAAACAGTTTACAACCTTCTAGCTGCGCGAAATTTGATAATGAGTAACGGATTAAATACTCATATTTTAATCCCCAAGATGATCCATTTACGGTTTCAATACGATTTGTTATTGCATTTTAAATCAAACACTTTAGAATCATAAGCGTGAGCCATTTTCGAGTCTATTTTTAAGCGTGTAACTGATTAATAAGTTTTTGATCACCAAAAGTACTCGAAAAAGACTCATTACTCTGGTTCTTTAAAAAACAATCTTCCAAATGCTAGCAGGGATGTTACTCACCATGAAAAATAAATTCCTAGATTCTATTTGTAAAACTTTTTTTATAATATGCTTTTAGAAACTTTTTTAGCAAAATATAAAATATGTTTACATGTATTTCTATAAATTTTAGTTCGTCTATATTCGCTGAAGAATATTTTAAAAAAATTCGACAGTTGGAGGGCGAAAATGCCGAGTTAAAAAGAAACCTAAACAGGGCTAATGTAGCTGTAGATTCCTTAAAGAAAATATTTACTGAAGGACAGGTAAGAAAATTGATGACTGGTGTTGCAGTTCTATGGAGATGGAAAGATATCTCAAATGCAATTTGTTTGCATGCTGCTGGGCCGAGAGCGTACAGACACCTCTATAAAAAAGGTTTTCCGCTACCCCACGTTTCAACTTTGCAACGTTGGTGCGCAAAAATTGAAATAAAGGAAGGAGTGTTAAACAACTCAATTAACTTTATGCGCCAAACGACCTACCTATCAGCGGATGAAAAAATTTGTGTTTTAGCTTTCGACGAAATGAAGATAGCGGAAACATACGAATACGACTCCGTTAATGACACAGTCAGAAAGCCTGTTAATTACGTTCAAGTGGTAATTGCACGTGGCCTTAGAAAATCTTGGAAGCAGCCTGTATTTTATGACTACGATTGTAAAATGACCAAAGGAATTCTAAACAATATTATATGCGAACTTTATAGAGCAGGGTTTCCCGTGGTGGCAATAGTGTGTGATATGGGGCCAACTAATCGTAAGTTGTGGAAAGATTTAGGTATCACTACAGGTAAGTAAAGTATATACTCCGAACACCAAGAAATTTCTAACAAAACAAAACTTCTAACCCCACACAACTGCAAACATCACAAAATTTCAAGGACGAATCATATTGATATTGTTTAAAATGTCAGTATTTTTTTATAAAGGAAATTAACATTGAAGCTTCGATATTCAAATAGACGGGTAATTAAAAAAATCGTAAATTAATTAACTTAAGATTTAATATTAAAATTTTAATGATAATATAGTTAGGGTTAAAAGTAGTTAGGATTTATTCGGTGATTGTTATTAATATAACATGCAAAAAATGTCGATAATAAAGTCGTAATATTAAGAGATTAGTTATAGTTAAATATATGTATACACATATCTATAAGAACGGGTAAATAATTTTTTTTTCTATTTAAGATTTCAAATTAAGATTTATTCATTAAGACAGTTAGTTAAACGTTAAGTGATAGACAAAATAAAAAGATTAATAAATTTAATTTAAGATTAATTAATAAGCTCAGTACTAGTTAATAAGATTCGTCGTTAGTTCGTTAGTACACACATACAACTGAAACAGTTAATATTTTTTAACTAATATTTCCAAACTTTTTTAGATAAACCATGGTTTCCCAATCCGGCACGTGCGGATGAAAAAGTGTTTACTTTTGCCGATGTTCCACATTTATTAAAGCTGGTAAGAAACCATTATCTTGACACAGGCCTGAAGTACAAAAATGAAATGGTATGTTCTAAAACGATTGTGGAATTGCGAAAGTTAACGGCAAATTCGGATTTATCCATTACTTTCAAATTGACCGATGAACATATTACAGTGAAAGGAGCAAGTAAGATATAACATAATTGAATGAAACATATAATGAATAACATTTTTGAAAACTTTTTAGGAAGACAAAAAGTGAAACTAGCAGCGCAGTTGTTTTCGCACACAACTGCCAATGCTATTAGAAGATGTTACTCCCATGGTATGGAATTGTATAAACCAACTCTTACTGCTGACTTTATCCAACTTGTTAATGATTGGTTTGATGTGCATAACTCGAAATTAGGCACCTTTAAATACCCTGGGAAGGTAAGATTTGTTATTGCGTATAACATATTGCTTTGTTTAGCACTAATTTTCCTCCCCAGGAACCATATGGTATAGCACTAGAATCCCAAAACCGGACATTAAATGCGATGAACGAATTTATGTCATCGCCAATTATTCCCAATAAAAATACTTTAGAGCATTTTCAAAAGGGAATTTTAATATCAAATTCAGCTTTGGCTATGCTTCTAAAATATGTCGAAAAGTACAATATGACATATTTATTGACCAACAGGCTCAACCAAGACATTTTGGAAAATTTCTTCGGTGCGATAAGAAGCAAAGGTGGTTTAAATGACCATCCTTCGCCAATGGACTTTAAATATAGGCTTCGAAAATACATTCTGGGTAAGTTTTTAATAAAAGAAAAAATTCAGGACAACATGTAATCTCTTTTTTATGTTTAGCCAGAAACACGGAGCATCTAAACGGAAAGGGCAATGTAGAAGAGGATAACACTGAATGGATCAACAGTTCCAATGCTGATGAAGTTCAGAATCCATGCAGAACTGATAATGTTGCAGATACTATTGAGCCGTTACCTACATCAAACGAAGAAGACGAACTCGAATGTTTTGATGATTCGAATATCGAAGATGTTGGCTTACTTCAAGAAGACGCTTTGGAGTATATATCCGGGTACATAATACGAAAGCTCAATCTCGAAGGATATGAATGTAATGAAAACTCTTTTTCGTGGGTCGATCAAGTGTCGAAGGTTTCCCTTAAAAAGCCCAAGAACAGTTTTCTTGCTGAAATAAAAAAACTGGAAGTAATATTTGGGAAAATGAATGGAAAGGAAATATTGCATTGCCCACAGCTTAAAAAAACATTGCTAGAGCACAGCAATTCGGTCGACCTACCAGAACACATTAAGCAAATGTTTTTTAAATGCCGCATATATTTCCGAATTCGACACCTTAACCAAAGGTTAAAAATGCAAAAGTCAAAGCAACGGTTTATGGGATTTAGTAAACTTTTAAAAATAAAATTTTAAAAGTAAGTATAGTTTATACATTTTTTAACACAAAATATGTATCTATTTTTTATTTATTAGCTAACTATTTATGGAGACAAACGTTTAATGCTGTACGTTACAAAGGAAACTTAGGCTGGCGGTTTTAATTTAATTATTTTTTTAAGTTGTAAGTATTTTAGTTTAAGAACATAATCAAATGTTATATGAGCCGTTTATTTTGAAAGTGGCATAAGTCATTTCGTTTTTAAGTCGAGATATTTAAGGGTTTGCGTTTTAACACGTTTAAAAATATGGATGCTAACTTTCGAGAAGATTCACTTGTATTTGATATATCATGATAATGATATTTTTCTCAGTATTTATTATTATTATTTATAATTAACTCGATTTTTTTGAAAAAGTGACTTATGCCACTTTCAAAATAAAAGGCTCATGTATTACTATATTATTGCTTTGAATTTTATTTTATTTAATTTTTTATTTGTACCTTATATTATTACTTTAGTTAAAGAAAAGAATGTTAATTTTATTTTATTTACTTTTTTATTTGTACCTTATATTATTACTTTAGTTAAAGAATGTTAATTTTATTTTATTTACTTTTTTGATTTATACCTTATCTTATTACTTTAGTTAAATAATGTTAATTTGTTATATATCGTGGAGTAGGCCTACAGGGGAAACCACGTTAAAAAAAAACGCGCCAAGTACACTACCTCAAAGGTGGCGTGGAAACGTGTACACTTTAAAACTAATTTTATATTCACCCCTATCGTGAATTAAAAGTCATTGGGATGTTATGTGATAGATACCCTTCCAAAGTTATTTAATTAAAAAATATTTTGAAATTTTCTTTTATATTTTTTTTATATATTTGTTCTTTTTTTCAACGTTGGCTTTTTTTGTTTACAAGTTATCTTAAAATTATGAATTACATTTGAATCAACAAGAAATATATAAGAGATTTTACTCTAAAAAGTACACACAATTATAAACTATAAATTGACCTATTTTATCTAAAAACAAGGAATGAAAATACAAATTTAAATTAAAACTAATTTATTTTTAAAAAACACAAAAATAGAAAATGCAAATAAAATTTAAACTGATCTTGGTTATATAAAACGGATTATTGTCTTTAATAAAAATTCTTAAAAACACAAACCATCTATTTTAATCTTTAATTAGCATTAATTGATTTTCCGATATAAATTTAGGATGTCTGTCAAATATCGGAAACAATTTTTAATATTTCTATAGGCACGATTCAAAAGTTTTTCCAAACAGCAAACATTCCCAAGTAATAACACAAAATATTTGCATATTGGTTATCAATACATATTTCAAGAATATTTACCATTCTTGAGGAAATAAATACATTCTTAATTTTTTTTTTTTTAACCTTAAAATCACTTTTTTATCACAAAAAATCCATTTTAAATAAAGTTTTTTTTTCCTGTACATATTTCAATGACTTACGTTATACAATCTATAGTACCCTTACCCTCCTTTTCACCATCAGTTTTTTTTTATTGCTTGTAAATGTGTTTTAATCACATCGAGGAGATTAACGAATACTGCAGCAAATGAACCAGCTACCAAACCAGATAGAAAACAGCACCTACAATTAAATCAAATTCAAAACTATGTATGTATGTTTACATGACAGATTTTTTGAACTCACTAAAACACAGCATCACCAGAAACATCATTACGTCTGGTCCCATGGATCCCAAGGCATTAAGTGTACCAAATAACGGGAAGTATACAACAGAGAAGGTAACATCTCTAAAGCCTGTAGCATCAATAACCTTGTATAACAATTGAGAAGCTAATTTCGTTGCCGAAATTTTTTCAACCGTCTTGCCAGCCAATTTAGCCTGAGCAGCAACACGACCAGCATCTTGCATTTAAATTTTTTAACAGTTCCATAGTTGTAGTTACAACGATTTGGAACGCTACAGTTAAACCACCAGCAATCATTTGGATGCTCACCGGTAGCCTACCATCCTTGGTAGCGAGTTTATGGCGGAAGTAATCTTTGCGGTCAATTTAATGGCTTTCTCGGGTGTAATCAAAAGGATATTGACAACAGACCCAACAAAACAGCCATTTGGACCGACTTGTTGATTTTGCAGACGGGTTTTTACTAAATCAAAAGGAAACACAAATGATACACCAAAATTACCGGCAATACCACCATAAATGATTTTAGGAAACAAACTAAAATGCATAAATAAACAAAATAAACCACTTACTAATCGAAGGAAGCAAACTTAAATAAATAAATAAACAAATTACTAATCGAATTAAATAAAATTTAATTTATGAATTAGACGCGTGCTTAAATTACGTTTTTTGCCTTGTCAGCATTTTTGACAACTGCCTATTAATGCAAAAACAAAATACACGGGGCTTTTTGTAGTTGTAGAGTTGCACTTACCTTGTTGAATTCGCCTTGAGTTGAGTTTACCTTGTTGAATTCGCCTTGGGTTCAGTGTTTTCTTTTTTGCAAAGCGATTTTAATCGTTAGTTGTTCGCCGTCGTGTAAACATGAATATAAAAACAGAGGGTGGTTGGTCACGCCAAATGTTTTTATGTTTACAGTGAACGAACACCAAACGTCAAATAAACAAAAAAATACTAACACATACAAAGCTGCGTGTACGTATACAATTTTATGCCAGAATAATTAATCTAGTGTAGTTTGGAAAGAACAAAAGTTAATCCGACTAAAAATTAGTCTAGTCTAAATTGGCTCATTCAAGATTATTTTGGAACGAATTCATAATATTTTCCAATATTCGTCAACAAGATGGTTGTCACGTCAAGACGTGGGAGCCCACTCCATTATTATTTTACTCCGAAATATTTTGAAGGAGATTTTTAAAGCACTAATTTAAATTTTATTATATTCGGACTTTCTACTCCTTTCCTTTTTTTTGCAGTACATATTGAAAATTGTAAACATATTTTTAGAACGCTTAAACATTTTATTTTCGATTAAAATTCGATTTTTAGAAATATTCGTAAATTTTCCACAAAAAAGACGATAAATTCTAAAAAGTGTATGAAAACGCTCTCTGGCGGCAATAAAAAATAAATGGATTTCTCGACCCTAACCGCATAATACAGGTCTGGCTAGACTAAATACAATGTATTTGCCTCTATTCTTGAATATTTTGGAAAACTATTTTGAAAAATCTGGGGCTATGGTTTCTTTGGTAAAGTTTCTTGGAATGACTTATAAAACAAGAATCGCGATGTGCTTTTGACGCGAAAAAATTTTACCCACCCTATTATTATGTCTAATTAAAGTACAAATGAAGTTTAAGTACCTTTTGTTTTTGTTGCATTAAATTTTTGTTTTTAAAAATAAAATGATTTAGTACTATTGGGTCCGAAAAAGTACGAGTTTAAAAGTTCTTTGGTGCGATATTGGTTTTCTCATTTATCATCCCTGATTCAATTGTAAAAATGGGATAAGCGAAAAAACTCCCGGGGAATTTTTATTCATAATTGAGCTGATTATGTTAAAAATATAACAATAAAACAGTCTTTTACAATATAGTTAAAAAAAACTAACCAAAATGTACATATCACTCGTTTATTGCAACATAGACATATCTCCAAAATCAAAAATTTATTTTTGTAAATTAATTTATAAATTCTGTTTAAAACTTTTTGAAAGTAGATCAAAAATTTATGTTGAAAATATGGCAACCACACAACGTAAATGTTTCTATTCCTTTTTATTTCGTTTTCTACATCTATGTATTTTAACACTATTTCTTTTGTTATTCATTCCTTTATAAACCTTTGAATTGTAAACACCATTTTTAAGTTCAAATAAATAATAATATTAAATCAATAAACAACAATTTATAATAATTATTCCAAATTAATAAAGCTAATATTTTCATCATTATTGTTATCATCTGGAGACAAAACAGATTTCATTTCAAATTCTGATGTTTTATAAACGTCATTACCAATAATGTGGCGATTAAAACTATCAGTTTATTGGTTAATTCCACAACAAAAATATTCCCGTTTTAACCCATTTTTAATTTGAAGTATTGCATTAACAACATTTTAAGACATTCGGTACATATCTTTTAAACATTGAACTGAAAACCCGTTCAACTTCTGCATTTAAGTATGGAAGTGAAAAAGTTTTAATTAAACGCGATATTTGTTAATGCATGAAAAGGGTTAATATTAACTGCGTATTAAAAATTTTAATGTTGAATCAATATTATTCCATTTCATTAGGTGAATCATTAGCCATCCTTTTTCAATACTAGATAATCAGCCCAATTATGAATAACAATTCCCCGGGAATTTTTTCCCTGTTCCCATATTATAAATAAAATCTCCCCGGGAAAATTCTCTCTTTTCCCTTTTCCCATATTCTAAACAGATTTCGAAAATGGGAAACTCTTCCCCGGGAAAAAAGTAGGATTTAAACTATTATTTTTATTTTGTTTAGTTTTTTCTTTTATTTTTTTAAGAATATTATAAGTGTTCTTTTTAATAAATTAATTTCTTCTCCTTTTTTAAATATACAAATCGTTACTAAAATATATAATTGAAGTACCTAAATATAAACTATTTTTGTTTTTAAAGTTTTAAATACATATTATTTATACCCACACCACAATAGTGGAGAGGGTATTATGCATTTGTGCTGATGTGTGTAACGCCTTCAAATATATCTTAAAGTATACCGATCGACTCAGAATCACTTTCTGAGTCGAACTAATGATGTCCGTCCGGCTGGCTGGCTGTCCATGTAACTTTGGGACATAGGTTCCTATCGCCACAAGGACTAAGCCTATTGAAAATGGGCGGAATCGTAGGACCACCAGCGAAGATAGGGGGAAATTTCTTCCTCTCAGAAACTATCAAACCGATTTTAATGAAATTTAAAACATAGATAAAACCATATTTATATGGACACAAAGGGTATGAATTTTTTAAAAAATAGGACCACGAGGGGAGATAGGGGCGATTTCAGCCTCTCAAACCGATTTTAATGAAATTTAAAACATAGATAGAACCATATCTATATGGACACAAAATGTATGCATTTTTTAAAAACTAGGACCACGAGGGGAGATAGGGGCAATTTCAGCCTCTCAAACCAATTTTAATGAAATTTAAAACATAGATAGATCCATATCTATATGGACACCTAAGCTATACAGTTTTTCAAAAATAGGACTACAAGAGGAGGTAGGGGATAATTTCTGCTTCTCACAAACTTTCAACCCGATTTTAATGAAGTTTATAATCATAGATAAATCCATATTTATACGGACACATAAGCATGATGTGTTTTTAAATACTGTGGTGTAGGGTATTATGTGGTTGGGCTTGACCGACTATACTTTCTTACTTGTTTTATTTTGTTTATTTGTTAATAACAAAGTATACAAAAACGTATACGTGGCGTGTTTTTAACGTAAAATTAAATTGTTACAAATTATTTCCAATATTATTTCTTATACATATTTTGGGCTGCAGACAAATACTGTTGTGAGGCTAAGGACACCACATTACTCTCTTCTGTAGTAAAATTATCAAAACTGTCTATATCAGATTCAAAAATATTGCATTTAAAATAAATGCTGATGTTGTGAAACGCTCAACAAAGATTCTTTGGAGCGTAATGCAGCTCTCTAGCACCTATAATGCATCTCCATCTATTTTTGAGGACACCATTGGTTCTTTCAATGACTTTGCGGCCCTTCGAATGAATTTCATTTCGGTCAACCCCTCTTCAGGAGTTCTGTGAGGGGTCAGAAGCCACTGTTCCAGGGGATATCCTGCGTCGCCTATGTATGATAACTCAAGGGGGTTTGCGTTACCACGCAACTCTCCCCTAGCAACCCTTTGCTCGTTTTGATAATGTTGCTGATTTTCTGCTTCTTCAGTTACCATACGAAATCTACACTAAACATTTTCTTTTGTTTTTTATTAACATTTTTTTTATTTTTATTTTTCAACAAGTCAACACAACATATTTTTCACTTATTCGTTTGTTTTTTGCAAAATTTTTACAAGCTTTTAGTCAACACAACACAGCTGAAAGCAAAACAGCTGACAGCGAAAATTCGAAATTTCCTTTTCCATACTTCTATTCTCCCCGTCTGTTCAGAAAAGGGGAATTTTATTCCCCGGGAGCTCATTTCCCCGGGAATATTACAATTGGGCTGAAGATTTCAACATTGGATTCAAATTGTACTGCTAATGGCATGATATCTTTTTTGCAATGGGATAAAATCTTTTTCTTCATTTAAAAAGTAAATTTTTTGCAAAATTTCAAAATACAAGGCAGTCTGGCCCGAATCTTTCAAAATTTTTTGTTGGTTTTTGAAATCTCATTTTTCGTTGCTTATTTTTTTCTCACACTAAAACAAAAAAATGTGTTAAATTTGTTTTGGTACCACCAAAAAAATTAAAAACGCACCGCACACAAACTAAGGAATTTTTCGCACTAAAATTTAAAAAAAAACACCAAAACTGGTGCGAAACGCACCGAGTTGACAACGCTGACAAAAGTATGTACCTACTTATTCACTTATCGGTTTTCTTACCTGGTAAATTAACCTCTTGGCTAACTTGTTGCCACAGTGCATTAATGTCAGATCTTTTTTGGCCATTACTATTGCGATTCCATAGATTGGGTCTAACTGATATAGAAGCAATTAACAATTTAACAGTTTCTATTGGCAATTTGGCCGTGTTCGTAAAATTTATTGCCACTGCGGCAGTGGCTGTTTGTACGGAAGAATGTCTTTGTGTTTGATGGTTCTGCATAGCCGTACAGAAGAAAAAATACGTATGTATGTATGCTATCCGTGGTTTGTTTCGTTACAATGCTTATTCACTCACCAGCGACAGATTAACTAACTTACGCCAAGATCAGTAACTAAAGCACAGGTAAAAAAATAGTTTGGCCCTCTACTTGTTTGTTTTATTTACGAAAGAGCGTACTAAAGAGAAAAAGATCTAAAACCAGCGTTGCCACAATTGTTTAAAAAAAAAGATTTTGCTATTCTTTGGCATTTTAAACAGCACTTGTTATCGTTAAGTCAGCTGCTTGTGTTAAGTAAACGACAACTTTTTTAGTGTTGTTTATTTATTGTTAAATGTTGCAAAAATAAAAAATATTTAGTTAAAAGAAATAATATAACTTGAAAATGGCAATTAAATAATTTGCATTTAATTTAATAGTAAAATGTTTGGCTTATCTTCTTAAAAAAAAAAACAAAAAACTAAAAAATTCTGTTTAGTTTTAATTATTTTATTTGTTTTTTTTTTATTCCTCTTTGTGTTTTTCGTTATTTTACCCTTTTTTGACAGTGATGCCACTTGACGTTAATTTTTATCTATGTTTTTAACAACAATTTACAGAATCACATAATCGTTAGTGCAAACAACAAAACATGTTGACAATTATAACAACTGTTGTTATTGTTAAAAGTTACAGAATCCCACTACAGGCAAAAATTTGAAAGCCCATAATTAAAACGTCGGCAGTAACTTCAAATTCTCTCTCATTTCTTTTGTTCTTATTTTTCTTTGTTTACAAAATGGAAAAAATTGAATGAAAGTATGGTAGCATTTTAAGAGAATAAGTGTCTATATGTGAGAGCATTAGAAAAAACGCCCTTAAAATAAAATTGATTTTATTTCTCGACCGCATTCTCTGGCATAATTTTATGTCAAACTGTATGAAAAACATCGTTCAGCCCCAGTTCTGTTTCATCATTTAAGAAAAAAAAACTGGTTTTACTGCCCGTCTATACCAGACATAATTATTGCGACATATCGTCAGCTAATTACTGGTTTGACCTACCGACCATTTTTAAAAAAAATGAGTTAGATATGAGGAATATATTTATTTAATACCCTCTTTCTAAATCAAAAACCTGTTTAGCGAAAATTTTTATGGTTTCTGAGATATAAAGCATTAATTTTGCTGCATATCAACTGTTTCAAAAATTTTAAGTACTGTTTTGCTCTACAAGCCATTGTTTGGCGATTGCAGCAAATTCTTCATACAAAAACGTACAAAATAAATTTTACTGTTGCTTTGCTGCATTGTCGTAAGAAAAAAAAGTAGTTAAAGCAAAAGCAAAGTAAAATGGCAACAAGAAAATAAATTTGTGAAAAATAGTTTTATAATGGAGTGGTAACAATATTGCTAGTGCTTAAATTAAAATTTTAAATAAATTCATAAAAGATTGTCAACTTATTAAAACTTTGAAATTATGGAGCGATTCTTGTGTACCTGAAAATAAAAATCAAATTAACGCAACCGCAATCAAAATGTTCTTTAAACAAAATAATATTGATGCCGTAATACAAAAGTCTTCAGAACCAGAACATTCTTTAATTCAAGAAGTGGACTGTGTCCATGGTGTTATTGACCGGTATTTAAAGAATATTGAAATTCATAGTCCTCTTCATTTACTAAATTTGCTTAAAACAATGCCAAATAATAAAACAAAACTTAAAGTTATGGAAATGCTTCCGGAAAATTTTCGCACATACTCGTTGGAAGCAAATAAAATGGACTTTCGAAAAGTCCCTTTTGCTAAAATTAAAGTACTTCTATACAGTTAAAATAATGATTTATGTATATATTATAAAACTTCTACCAGAGAGGAAAAATTTTAAAAATGCAATTTTGGTTAAGTCTGCATCAAAAATTGTTTGAAAACTCCTGAGAATTTGTTGACGAATGTTTTGAAAATATCGAAACCATCATTTATTTCCAGCGATAAAAATAGAGATATAAAAGACTTGCTTATATTTCTTCCACGTATTGATAAAGCTTATTATAAAAATTTACTCAATATTAAGTTCTAAATTTTCTTTTTACTTTTGCATTATTTAAGTTGTTTAATTTGTGGCTTTTTATGTAACTTTTCATAACAGTAGAACTGTTTTTTCTGTTTTTGTAAAGTAAAATCAAATAAAAAAACTATAAAAAAAATTCATCTCAACAACTAGTTACTCAATACACAGCAATAAGTATACGTATGCAGCACAAAAAGCCACTTTTATTTTTTTTTATTTTTTAGAAAAGTGGCGTATGCGGCACAAAACAATATTTTTCATTTTCAAAAAAATACTATTAAATTCTAACTTTATTCATGAAAGTGCGCCAAAATTTGCATTTTTCTTCAAAACATATACCGGAAGCAGTGGTAAAAATATAAAAAAATTCTATCGGGTACAATTTGGGAAATCTTCATGTAAATCTTCTTTGTCGTTTTTCTCCACTCCGACTTTTTGGCATATGCGCCAAACCAATTCTGAGCTGACGATATATTGCAGTAAATGTTAAAATTATGTTATCTCCAATCACAGAATACTAACTGCCCGTCTATACTAGAGGTAATTATTGCAGTAAATATCAAAATTATGTTATCTTTAATCAAGACAGTAATTTTTTGTACATATTTATTGCCGGCAATTTATGTTAGTTCATTTTCGTTGAAAATTATTGCTAAAATAAAACGTCAGTTGAGAAAAAAGAAGCAAAAAAGAAAAAAATAGTAGCAAATTGTGTGAGAAATAAATTAAATTTGTGAAATGGTAGCAAATTATAATCTTAGTAAAAGAATTAAATTAAAGAATTTATTAAACACTAAAATAAATTTTCAAAAATTATTTTTATTAATATAATCTTTTTCTTATTAGATCTTTATTATTTAAATTTATATTAATTTGTTTAAGTTTGAGTTCTTTTTTATATAAAAATATTAATTTTACTTAAAAAAAAAAAAAATATTTAATAAAATTTATATTTTGACATAAAAAAAAGTCCGCAAGCTTAAACAAATTCATACACATTTAAATAATATAGTCGAAAAAGATAGAATTTATAGGTATTAATAAAAATTATTTTTGTTTTAACCACAAAGTATACAGAGATGAAAAAAGTGACGTGTGAAAAATGCCTACATCATTTGCGAGGGCAGCTTTCGAAGAAAGAGAAAGAAAACGTTTTTTGTTAGTGAAGTGACAATGCGTAAAAATAGGCCGCTACTATCTACACAAATTGCATAATCAAAACAAAAAACGCAAAAAGGGCAGCTTTCGAAGAAAAAGACAGAAAAAAACACAATATTTTCTGTCTCGTGACGCCTCTGTATACTCTGTGGTTTTAACACTGCACCTTCTTCCTTGATTTCTTTAAAATTATAAGTTTACCAAGGTCTATCCAATAGGTCTGCTTAAGAAGCCAGATGTTTATTTGGTTTATTCCTCAACGATATCAAAAGTTGTTTACATTTTCCTTATACGTGTATATTTTTGTTTACTTTTTTGGTTTTTTGCTACATATTCATGCACACAAAACACATTTTTCCTTTTGTTTTGCCTATGTGGGAGTAAGATTTTGACAACGGCGAGGAATTTTACACAAACAAAATGCCTGTTGTTTTTTGTATTGTTGTATTGTTGTAGTAGTAAGCAGACCTATTGGATAGGCCTTGGAGTTAACTGGAGTTAACATAAATACGTTTTCCCATCAGGGTTGTCAGATGTGGCGATTTCTCGCCATAAGTGGCGGTTTTCAAACATGTTTGGCGACCTAATTTTAGATTTGGCGACATGGCGATTTATAAAATAGTTAAAATCGCCAAATGGCTATTTTTGATGATCTATGAATTTGTTTTGAAATTCGTTAAATTCAATACTTTGAAATAATATTAGCGGTTTTCACCCTTGATAGTAAAGTCCCTTGTAGACCTTGGTAATCTTATTAATTAAGTTAAAGTACTAAGATTTACAACAGTGCAACAACAAAATGTATTATACTAAAATCTACTAAACTGTGGTTGAAAAATCCAACAAAAAGCTGTAGTAAACACGTTTGTTAAATAATCCAGAATAAAACGATTGACGAAACTCTATCTGTCTCTTTCTATCACTCAGCAAATTCATTAATTTACAATACATTCGAAAAAGACACTCACGATTTGTAGTATAAAATCGTATTAAGTAAATCAGAGTTGTACTGTTAATACAAAGGGTGAAAACCGCTATTATTTTAATTCTCGTATTTTAATGAATGAAATCTAGGTCATCATATGTATGATAGGTATTTGAAGGTAAGTTCAAATGGCTGCTGAAGTTAATGAAAATCTTCTAGAAAAGTGTTTTTTATATATAAAATTGCTCTTGAAAAAATCAATAAATAGAATTTCTTTAAACATTAATATGTTTTAAGTCTATAAACATTTTCACATTATGTATGTGGCAATTTATTATCACAGATAAAATACGTTGCTGTTAGTGATTTTAAAGATTTATTTATGAATCCTATCATACCTTTAGACGTTTATGAAACACAATCAAAAAAATTAGCGTTGGTTAATTGGAAAGATAACAAAATAAGATTAGGCCAACATTTTAAGGCTACAAGGATACGGCAGGAACGTACAATTTCAAGGACTTTACTTTGGCTGTCCTTTATAAGAGGTAATTACAACTAGTAATGCCTGTGTTGAAACTATGAACTCCACTAAAACTCGCCTTCGAATTAGAATGCTAAACGAACGCGATAGACGCGTTATTAGCAGTTATAAGTTATATGAATGGGAATACTACATGTTGCACTTCTTTTGTATTTTCGTTGAATAAATGTAAGACCCTCACAATGTATTCGAAATAAGAAGACAAATAGCGAGTCTTGCCGGTGAAGCGTCTTAGATATATAATGAAACTGCAACTATTGTATATAGTGCATTTCTATTCTATAAATATTCTTTTTTTGTTGCTTTAAGTAGACTACTATAAATTAGTTTATAGTAAACATCGTACCTTTTTTGTGTGCACTAACTATTTTTATTTCGCTCTAAATCAAAATTAAACAAAGTATATATTATGGCGACTTTTTTTTGCATTTTTGGCGTAATTTAGCGAAACAGAACTAATTTATTTTTTAGGATTTATAAAAAATATTTTTAATTATTTAAAAAATATGTATTTTATTGTCAAAAACTTGTAAACAAAGGCTTTGGCGATTTTTGACATTGAATTTGGCGAAAAAGGTCAAAATTAATCTGACAACCCTGTTTCCCATGACTTTAACATAAGCTGAGCCAAGGCGAATTAACTACAGGTGGTGGTAATGGTTGACATTTTGAGCTAATGGCACTAACCAAGGCGAATTAACTCCAGGTAAGCTCAGCTCGTTAGCCGTTCATCAGCTGTATCCACGGCGAATTAAAAAAATGGTGAAACGTCAAAATATTGTTTTGTTTCTATACTGAAATTTGACAACAAGTCAGAAAATTGCAAAAACAAAATACATGGAGTTAATTCGCCTTGTTGTGTAGTTGTAAAGTTGCACTTACCTAAGGCGACCAGATTTTGAAAATAAAAATAGAGGACATAGAGAAAAAAAATAAAAATATTTTTTGACTTCAAGATTTTTTTACATATTTTACAGACAAATTTACATTCCCATATTAATAAATGTAAAGAAAATTTAAAAAGAATTACATATCGTCGGCTTAATATTCAGAACTGCGAAATCCACTTTTTAAGTAAATTGAGATTTGATGCCGTGTGGTAGAGAAATATATGCCTCGTCGACCAGCATGTAGTTATTCTTCAATTTGAGTCTTGAAGTGTGTCAAATCAACTATATTTTTGGTTCTCCTCTCAAGCAGTAAATAGGAAAAATAAAAAGTGTTTCCTGTAAAATTTGTTGAAAGGGAGTAAGCAGGTTTGCATATTAAGCCGACGATGTATACAAATTTACATTTACTTAAGTAAAATAATTAGTTACAAAAAAAAAAAAAAACAACGAAACTTTAATATTATTCAAAATTTTATACTGCAAGTGTATGAGAGTCCAGTAGGAGTATGAACAGAACAAGCATGGCACAACATTTTCCATACGATTGCACAGAAAAAACCGTTGATCACCGTGAAATAAAATTTTTATTTTAATTTATGAAAATAAAAGCAAATATTGGTCATGCTTTTAAAAATAAAGAGGACAAAGATGACAGATTATGAAAAAAAGATGATAAAAGAGGACACAAATTTTATAGAGGACAGCCAGTTAAAAAGAGGATTGTCCTCTAAAAAAGAGTACGTATGGTCACCTTAACTTACCTGTTATAAATTCGCCTTGGCACTAACAATGCAATGCAAAAAACCGTATGTTGTTTCTGTTGTTTTTGGCTTGTTGTAGTTCCGACACCACCTGTAGTTGAATTCGCCTTGAGCTGAGAATAAGAAATATTGCTCTGTTATACCATATTCACACGGACAGCAATATTCGTGTTTCGCTCTCTTATTCCTGTTTCGCGCCCCAAACATGATTGAAACGACTTGTTTCCCCATACAAAATTTTGTGAGCGAAACAGGTCGTTTCATTTTGAAACAGGCTGCGAAACAGGAAAAATGTACTATCATCTCCAATTTTGATAACATTTATCGTTAGTTTATCTGAACTAGCTCTCAAAAAAAAGCAAAACAAAGAAAAAAACAAAATAAAAATTGATGTCTAATAAAACAAAGTGATAATTATAACATAATAATATCAATAAGATTGTTAAATAATATATGTTTAAGTTTTATTAACTTTTTTTATCTATTTAAAAAAAATCACACTAACAACACAAAAAAAATGTCAAAATGAAACAGGAATGAATCGTATGAACAGCATGTTTGGCAAACTAGTTTCAACGAGCGAAACGAGTGGTTTTTGAGTACAATAACTGCCTGTTTTTAAAAAACGAGTGCAAAACTCTTTCAAATTACTACCTGCTTTTACATCGCGAACACAAAATGACTCGTTTAACTAACATTTAAAACATAATTTCAAAATGTCCATTCCTTAAGGGGGCTCCCATACAAAATGTTTAAGACTACAAATATATTGAAGAAAACGTACCATAACAGCCAAGGAGTCGCCTTTACAATTTTTCGATACATACTTGCTTGCCCTTATCACCACTTCTTAAGGGGCTCCCATACAAATATTGCGTTTTATGACATTTTTAAATTAATTAATAGAGAATATAATCAAAAGTTGTTAACAGATTTCAATCATTTTTACCTTGTTTTGTTTGAAGCTTTGCTTTTTATATGTCTGGAAAAAATTTGAAGCATAGCTGTAATTTTTTATAGATTTTTAAAAAACAAAAATTTCGAAATGTTGCTAAAAAATTATTTTTGTTGCCGAAAAAAATTATGTTTCTAAAACGACTGCGCATGTTAGAATAATTTTCGTTTTTTTTAGTGATTTCAATAAACTGAAACGTTTTTGAACAGGTATTGGATTCAGCGTACCCGAATTAGGTTAAAGCGCCAGTTGCCCGGCTTGTCTCAAAAAAAGTGTCAAATTCTAGCTCAGTGTAATTGTTTGATAAACCTTGCGAAAAGCAAAAAAAAAACGTTTTTAAATATAACGATTAAAAGAAATATGTAATTGTACTTTATATTTGTACTGTGTACATTTTTTTCTTAACCTTTAATAATCAATGTACAACAAAAAAAGTTGGGAACCCTAGTCACGAGACGAAAGATTTTGCGTTTTTTTTTTGTCTCCTTCATCATATTTTATGCACAGAGCATAATTTTATGCCGCAATACAATGAACACAAATTTATTTAGTTAAGATTTATTTACAAAACTGTTGTAAAAATTAACTTTTAAGTTCACCACAACACGAGTAAATAATATTTAAGTAAGTAAATAACATTATAACACAAAACAATATTACTAAATACGTTTTTTTGCACAAAAAACAACGTTTGTTGAACTAATGAATTTGTTTAACGTGGTTTGTGTTTTGTTATTTTTGTTTTGATCACGCCATTTGTGTTGATTGTTGCGGCCTGTTTTTACACCTTGCCACTTCACTACCAAAAAAAGCTTTCTGTCTCTTTCTTCGAAAGCTGCCCCGCAACTGATTTAGGCCTTTTTCACACGTAACTTTTTACAGTTCTGTGTATTCTGTGGTATGAACATAGCATTATTCTGCCGACTTTATTGCCAACTTGCTAAGATAAACCTAGGTCTACACTTAAGGGCATAATAAACCACACAAAATGCTTGGCAAACACACACACTGTTTCCGTTTGGGGTTTGCCAATAAACAACACAAATATTCTCCGTACAAACATAAATTTTCATTTTTGTTTAGTTTTCAATGAATGCAGTTGTCAATAGTGCTGCGGCAATTTTGTTGCTTTTTGGTTAAAACGGAGAAGAAATTATAAAATAAAGGCAAAAAATTTAAAGTAAAAAGAGATTTAAACAACGAGCTGTTTTGTGGCAAGCAATACTACTAAAAAATATAATTTAATATTAAAAATTAAATGAATTGAATACATTTAGCATTAGACGCCACAAAAAGTTTACCAAATATCCAACATGTCTGCCAAATATTAAAATTGTTTAATATTTCTGCAAACATTGCTTAAAATATTTGTCCAAACAGCAAACACCCCAATTAACAACACAAAATGTTTGTACAAAAGTTAAATTTTGACATATTTGCCAAGCCATTTGTGAGGTTTATTATGCCCTTAAAGATCAGTGATGTTAACTTTTATTTTTTCATTACCGTACGGCCCTCTAAAAATTACCGTTTTTGAGAAGAAATTACCATAAAAATTAACTTAAGACAAACATACCAGCACACGAGGGTTAAGTGTACACTCACAATATTATTACAGTAACGGACTGTAGTTTATTTAAGAAATATTCCGTTCAGTCATTTTTAAATAAATAAACATTTAAAATTCCAAGCAAATTTATTTTTAACTGATTCGAACAGTTATTCAAAAAACTAAGTGCATAATAATACGGATTTTCAGTTGCAGTTAATATTGTCCGTTGATTGAGTTAAATTCTTCTTTATGATAAATTAAATAAAAATGTCAAAAATTCAACCGCGAATTCCGTAAAAACAAATGAATATTCAGTTATCTTATATAAATTAATTGTCAAAAAATTAACTACATATTCCGTAAAAACAAATAAATATGCAGTTATTTTATAAAATTTTACTGTCAAAAATTCAACACCATATTCAGTAAAAACAATTAAATTATTCAGTTATTTTATATAATTTAACTACCAAAAATTAATTTTTACTTATCTATTAAAAATGAAATGCTTGTTTTGTGTAAGCAATTCCCATTTTTTATTTGTTAATATAATTTAGTTAAATACATAAAATTTTAAAAGTAAAATAATTGCGAAGCCATATCGGTCATGCTGATGGTGTCTTATAATTGAGAGTTCCTCTGTAAACAACGTGGTCAGTCCAACAAAAGTAAAACAAACGTGTGTGACAGGGTAAGTAAATAATAATATTATCCCTCTCCCGCTTATAAGAAAAACAAGTAAGAGTGCTATATTCGGCTGTGCCGAATCTTATATACCCTTCACCATTGTGCGAGCAGAATACAGAGCAACTAGACAAAAACTAAATAATTTTTACATATACATACATATTTGCAATACCTCAAACTTCATTATAAATAAAATTTAAAAAGCGAAAACTGGTAAATATTTTTTTTAAATCTTTTTTATAACATAAAAAAAAATAAAAATATTAAAAAAAAATTTTCTTTTTAAAAAACCAAGAATCGAACCGGGAACTCTCAGTTTCTAACAAACCCCCTAGACAACTGAACCATGAAGGAACGTTAGGGGTTAAATCAAGTTCTATCCTCATAAGGTCGCAGAATATATATACTTTATGGGGTCTAAAATCAATATTGTGGAAATTACAAACGTTATGACAAACTTATATATACCCTTTTCCACCTGAGGTGAAGGGTATAAAAAGAGTAATTTTTGGGATTTCAGTATTTTGATTATAACTCAGCCATTTTTTAACCGATTTGACAGATTTATATACCGACGTGTTTAAGAAGAAATTTGCCAGTTAGTTGGGTTATAAAACTTGGACTCGGGGAGATCTATGGTTCCCGAAAGTTGGGTATTTAAAAAAAAAATTTTAATTTTGGTCAAAACTGTTTTGTATCTGAACCGATTTTCCCGAATTTTTTATAAAATATGTTCTACTTAAAATTTCCGACATTTTGATATATAAGTTTTATCCATAGGATATATGGCAGCCCTTAAATTTAGGTTTTTATAAAATTTTTAATTTTTTTTGTACGGGAGGTACCACGCCCACTTCTCCAATCCCGCCCACATTTTGTAAGATGGTGTGTATTGGCAACCTTAATGTGTGTACCTAATTTGGAAACTTTGGCTCTTGCCGTTCTCAAGATATACAGAAATTAAAAAAATACAACAACAACAAGGGATTTTTGGAAAAATTTAGAGGTAGTCGTGGTTTTTTGCTCATATCTACGTCATTTTTGGACCGATCTGGCTGAATTTCAATAGCAAGAAATGGTGGACTGTATGTAACATAAATGTAAAACAACCTAGCCGCTATCATGTCTGGATTATCCGGAAAACACATATCAAACGTAAGACGGACAGACGGACATCGTTAAATCAAGTTCTCTCCTCATAAGGTCCCAGAATATATGTACTTTATGGGGTCTAAAATCAATATTGTGGAAATTACAAACGTTATGACAAACTTATATATACCCTTTTCCACCTGAGGTGAAGGGTAAAACAAGCGGGCAGGTGTCTGTCTGGTATTTTTTAGAAATTCGGCTCTTATGTGGAGTAAACGAAAACAACTGAATTTAATAAAATAACTGAATATTTAATTGTTTTTACTGAATATGGGGTCAATTTTTTGACAGTAAAATTTTAAGAAATAACTGAATATTTAACTGTTTTTACTGAATATGGTAATGAATTTTTGACAGTAAAATTTTACAAAATAACTGAATATTTATATGATTTTACGGAATATGGTGTTTAATTTTTGACGGTAAAAATTAAATGAACTTTTTGTTAAAAATAAATGAAAAATAAGTAGACCGGTTTTTAATTGAATTTTCATATATTTTATATAACAATTTCAGTTAATTTTACGTACATGTATATATATAAATATAGGGGACATGCACACAAACTACTACACTTGACACTCGATTTACAGATTTTTCCACAATTCACAAAACTACACTTTAAATTAACTTAAATTTATTTCCATTTTTTTATTTCTTATATATTTTATTTTCTTTTATAATCTAGTTTTTTGGATTATTACTTTTTTTCCAATATTAAATTTTTTTTAAGTTTTTTTCAAATTTCTTCGGTGAAGGTTTTTTTTTAATCAATCAGTATGCTAATTTAATACAATTCTCATTTTCTCCCTCCACATCACCAATTGCACATTTTTAAGAATAAAATTTAATAAAAAAATAATATAATATTCAACTTTATGTTTACCTGGCTATTTTCCTCTGGTGTGGTGTTTGGGAAATTTCCAATATATCCCACGAAAATAGCCAGCTGAAAGAAATTTTTTTTATTTTTACACGAACTTTGTTCAAATGTGATTTGAACACTACAAATTGAAATTGAAATCGAATTAAGAAAAAATGTGAATTGAACTAAAAATTGAAATGAGAATTAAAACATAAATAATATAACAAAAAAAAGAACATATAAACTGAATTTAAACTAATATTAAAGCTAGTAAATTTAAAGAAATTATAATGTTACGTAAATTAGCAGTGATATTTGAATTATAACTGAATTTTAATGTATGAATTGTAATCCCTAATTGTATAGTTACATTATAGTTTGAAAGTCACTGTAGTATAAGTATCTTTATTTAGTACTTAGTTCTTACGGAGTTATTCCAACCCTCTTCGGCTATCTACAAACCAAAGGCAGGTTAAGACTTAAAATTAAAAATATGTATACTTTAATTGTGCCTTAGCAACAGCGAAAATAAGTTGATTTCTGATTTTGTTTACACTACCTAAATTATTTTTAAATGTCTTAAATCTCAAAACAATTACTTATCATAAAATTGTTAATTTGCCTACCATTAAATCAAAACAACCCTTTTCCACATTCCATTATAATATTATTCTATACTAATAAAATTTGTCTCTTTGTTATGTCTTCCCATTTAGTCATAGGTCCAATCGCAGGTTAACCGCCACTCGGGTACCAGACCGAAGTCGGGATTCAAGTCGCGATCCTAGTTGCCCGCCTAGAGATTTGGCCGGAAATTTAAGAGGATGACGATAGAGAGAAGAAGAGAAGTGGTCGGAAATCTGGGGTACTGCTTTAATTGCCTGGCAAGAAGCCATACCCTGAATTCTTGCACTTCTATGGAGGCCTGCAAAAGATGCGATCAACTACATCACACGTTGCTGCATCTGCCACGTCGTTTACAACGGCAGCGAACGTCAAGCAGTAGCAGCAGGACGCACCCCAGATCCCGACAGCGAGAAGAACGTCATCATATTCGTCAAAGTCGTCAGCACCGGAGACGCCAACACCGTCAGCAGCAGAGACAACAATGTCATCAACAACACCAACATCCTCAGCAGCCAACGGTGGAACCACCAGCACAGCCAGTTGCGCAGCCTGACACCAAAGTATTGGCAGAGGCCATAAAGTCCTTGGCGCAAGATCTGTGCGTAAGGGATAACCTGTAAACGATTGCCCAAGCTGGGGCCCGCACCATGTTCAAATGTGATTTGAACACTACAAATTGAAATTGAAATCGAATTAAGAAAAAATGTGAATTGAACTAAAAATTTAAATGAGAATTAAAACATAAATAATATAACAAAAAAAAGAACATATAGGGCCATGTCACAGAGTACAATTCCGTTCGGAATGATTCCGTTCGGAATTGAAGAAAACATATTTGTTTGTTGATGGAAAGTGTATTTTGATAGTTTTATGGCCTTTCAGATACAGACAACTCCCATACCGTTCATGAAAACAAAAATGGTTTCATTCCGAAACATTTTTTCGTCATTTTCTGAAGCACCAAAATACGGAATGAATTCCGTTTCCGAACGGAATTGTACTCTGTGACATGGCTGATAAACTGAATTTAAACTAATATTAAAGCTAGTAAATTTAAAGAAATTATAATGTTACGTAAATTAGCAGTGATATTTGAATTATAACTGAATTTTAATGTATGAATTGTAATCCCTAATTGTATAGTTACATTATAGTTTGAAAGTCACTGTATCTTTATTTAGTACTTAGTTCTTACGGAGTTATTCCAACCCTCTTCGGCTATCTACAAACCGAAGGCAGGTTAAGATTTAAAATTAAAAATATGTATACTTTAATTGTGCCTTAGCAACAGCGAAAATAAGTTGATTTCTGATTTTGTTTACACTACCTAAATTATTTTGAATTGTCTTAAATCTCAAAACAATTACTTATCATAAAATTGTTAATTTGCCTACATAAATAAAACAATAAATATTGAAATTTAAATTGATTAACTTAAAAATAATTATTGACCACTACTTATTTCAACCCCTAATTACCATACATACCTAAGCTTAAATTTCCTTGAAGCTAGCTTGGACGAAAGTGAACACCCCTTAAGTGAGATTTAAGAAGTTGCATATTGATCTACTCAAATAAAAGGTAAATACACCGTGTTTAGCCAAATTAGCAATCAAATTATATTTGCATAACTAGAAAAGAAATTAATTCTCCTTTGTTTCTTTTCTATACCCTACAATTATAATCATTCCATTGAGTGATTATAATTACAACTCCTCAGTAAACAATCATCCTAAATCATACAGTGCCCTGCAGTTCTGAAACCCAACCTGAGGTTTTGTTTAAAAGTTCTGTGTGCAACCCAAACACAGAACTACAAACTTTTAAAATATTTTTACTTAATTTTATTTTTCTTACGTTTTTCTTTTCTCCAAAATCACTCCATACAATATTTCCAAAATTACTTAGTTTCACCACACACAAAAAAAATACGTTTTTACTCTTTAAGTTCTGTTTTGATTCTGCTTGAATTTTCGCTTTCCTTGCTATCTTCCTACATTTAATTTATTGTTTCTATTTACAGCTAGCGTTTTCTATTTCATTATATAATTAAAATACTTAAGTAATTATTTTACCGCCAAATAGCCATCTTTTAATTTCAGTTTAATTCCATTTATTTAAAGTTTTATTTTATATCTCTATTTATTCAGGTCACCATTTTTTTTTTTTTTTATTTTATTTGAATAGCCATCTTTTAATTTCAGTTTAATTCCATTTATTTAAAGTTTTATTTTATATCTCTATTTATTCAGGTCACCATTTTTTTTTTTTTTTTATTTTATTTGAATCAGTCCGGAGTTTTAAATTTCATGAAATTTAGCAATGACCCTTTCACTATACCAGGCAAGCATAAATTCCAGTAGGTAATATATTTTCATTCTGTATTTTTATATTGTTTCCTTTTATTTTACGCACAATGGGTGTGTGTGAAGCGGTAGCAAAATACTAATGTAAGTAAAATTTTGACACTATTGAGGTGAATAAAATTTCAATAGCCCTAGGGGCTAGTATAAATTTTGACATTAGTGTATAAATTTTTGACAACCACAAAATTATTTTTTTTCATCAAATTTGTTTAAACAAAGTTAAAAACAGAACCAGCGGCAAAAAAAATTAAAAAGAATTATACAAGATGTAAGTATTTAAATATGTATAAGCTTTTTTGCCCACACTTTTTGTAAAAATTGTTAATATATCAAAACGAATTCATCAAATAGTTGGGACGATCTTATTTCCAACAGAATTGAAATGATTATTGGTTTAATTTATGCATTTTCACAAAACTATTAGTAATTGTTTTTTTCTTAATGTCAAAATTTTACGTTGTCAAAAATGTTACAATTTCACGCAGCACAAATATGAAAATTTTCTACTACAAACAAATTTCATTTCACCATAGAACTTTGCTACCGTTTCACACACACCCAATACCGAAATTTAAATATTTGAATGAAAATACAACCCTACGTTCTTTTTAACACTGCACTATCGACACACAAAATACGTAACACTCCCTGCCGTCAATTGAGTAGCTAACTACAAAAAAAGCCAACTTTAAGTTAGCTTGTATAGACTAACTTAAAGCCAACAACTAAGCAATGGAAAATTTACATTAACCAAAGTATATACAAACACTGTATATTTTAAGTAGAGAGAGCCAGGTCGATTAACAAACAAACAAAAAACATAGTTTTTTAATACAAAAACTACAATGCCCCGGTAGACTAGCTGGTAGCGAGCTAGTCTATCAGCACCGAGGTTGCGCGGATCGAATCCCACCAGAGACAGAAAAAAAAATAAAATTAAGTAAAATAAAATAAGAAAAACTAAAAAAAAATAATATAAAAAAAATAAAAAAAATTTTACTTTATTGACTTGCTGGGTAGCTACAAAAAGTTAACTTTTAAGTTAACTGAAAGTAGTGCAGAGTCGGACAATTGACTACTTCCTAGGACATCGCAATGTTAAAATAGTTAGTTGTTTACATTAAAAAGTAATCCAAGTGTCAGTTAGCCCTAGTTGCGAAATAGTTAGCTTAAAGTTAATTTTAAGTTAACTCAGTTTCCGACAGGGACTGTTTTACTACCCTAACACATTCATGTTAACATACACAAATGACACGGAGCACAAAGCATACACCCAACAAACACGAAGTCAAACCTTTGATATGAAATGACTTTATCATTTGACATCAAACACAATTCTCAAACGTTTTTCTATTGTTTGATTTAACATTTAAATTCAAATTGATAATAATTTGAAAATAAAGATTTGATATCAAATGTTTTATCAATTTGATGTCAAATGTTTATCAAATGTTAAATTCAAATCAAAAATAAACTTGGCAATACTAAAGCGAAAAATAAATGAAATCATTAAAAATGTCGATTTAAGGTACATTTTTTACTTTGTGGTTACATGTGTTATACTATTAAAAATAAATTTTAATATAAAGTGAACAGCCTATTTCTTGTGAAAAATAAAAATTATTTGTGAGTAATTCGAATGATTAAGAATACAAAAAAAAGGAAAATAAAACGGGAAAGTGAAGAAAGTTTGTTATACGATCGCGGTGCTACAATCCTCAAAATAAAAGGGAGCCAAGTAGTTTGTCTTTCCAAAATTAGAGGACGGAAAGAACATTATTTCATCTTTTAGCTATGGTGCCGAATGTTTATCTCACAGTTTATTTAAATAAATAATAAATTTAAATTAAAAAAAATCAAATATTTTTATTTATATTCCACATTGTTTTATAATCCACATTTGAAAAACATTTGAGAATTACGTTTGAAAGCAAGTTGAAAATAAAGGCATTTTTCAATTTGAAAATAACTTCCCCTTTTTGTCGAGAACGCTATGATTTTCAAATGATTTTCAAATCATTACCAAACGTTTGTCGTTTGAGAAAACGTTTGATTTCAAATCATTTTCAATTTGAAATCAAACCTCCGTGTTTGTTGGGCAGAGATGAAAAAAGTGACGTATAAAAAATGTCCAAATCATTTGCGAGGGCAGCTTTCGAAGAAAGAGAAAGAAAATGTTTTTTGGTAGTGAAGTGGCAATGTGTAAAAACAGGCCGCGACTATCAACACGAACTGCGTAATCAAAACGAAAAATGCAAAAAGGGCAGCTTTAGAAGAAAGAGACGGAAAAAAACGCAAAATCGTCCGTCTCGTGACTTCTCTGTATGCTCTGTGACACGGAGGACGAACAAAACAAACAAGATAAACAAGACTCATGAAGAAAAATAATTTTACTAATTTTTTTTATTTTGCTTATGGACAGGACAATGAACAACAAACATTTTATACGGGTAAGTATATATTTATTGGACTATATTAACAATTACAAACCTAAACCATTTGAGGGGTATAGAATCAAAGACTGCAAAGTCCACATTTATAGTATTCGTAATAAATAGTAAGAACCTCTAGCTCAAAGTATATTCATATTTATGTATTGTATATCTGCTAGGGTATTCATTTAATCGACCTTTTGCTTTAATCGGTTAATCGCTCGATTAATTAGCCGAGGTTTTGGTTTAACCGGTTAATAATCGGTTAATTTAGTTTTTGATCGGTTAACCGATTAATAAAGTTTTTTTTATAAATTAAGTAATTTCAATATATAAAAATGCATTAATTGCTTATTATTTGGAGTTTATAAGCAAAAGAAACAATAACATACCAAACATAACAATTCTTGAACTAAAACGAGCAAGCAAAAAAAAAAACAATTCATAAATATGTAATATGCATTTTCCAATTAATGCACAAGTGTTGTATCAAGTCATATCGTCATAATATCCTAAATAAAATTTAAAATTGTTTAAAGTAAATATTGTTGTGTTTCAAAAAAATCAAAATTGTAATGCTGTGTTCATTGATTCGTCATAACTGTATAGTAGAAATCTAAATTATAAGCTGTAGCTTACAACAGTCATATCGTTGGCTTAATATGCAAACCTGCTAACTCACTTTCAGCACATTTTACAGGAAAGAAAATAAACTTTTTATTTTTCATATTTGAAGCTTGATAGAAAATTAAAATTAAAGTCAGTTTTACACACTTCAAGACTTAAATAGAAGAAAAAATACATGCTGGTTGACGAGGCGTATCTTTCTCTACCACACGGCATTAAAATCTCAATTTACATAAAAAGAGGATTTAGCCGGTTGGCATATTAAACCGACGATATATATTTCCTGTAATTATTTTAAGACACCTTGTAAATCCCCCAAATATTTACATATTTATACAAAAATAAACTGAGATAATTTTATTAGTTATTTCAATCGTTAAAGGAGATCTTATAAAATTATCTTTAAGAAAAGTTATTTATTTTAAATGTTTAGGATTAAAGCGACTCTTTTCTTTAGTTCAACAAAATTTGACTTGGAAAATATTATTTCACTTATCGAAGATAAATGTCTAATTTTTCAGTCCTTTTCCAGGATTTCTCTTAACATATAAAATACTCCATTACGCCATTAAAGTTGTTTTAAATTTTTAACACCTCTAATTGTTTCGGTCATTTCTGTTAAAAGACTGATATGAGAAAAAACAAATAACTAAACACATACATATAAAAAGTACGTGAAACAAAAAAAGGTGTTGGCAATCAAATATTTAACCCATTTTTCGTCACATTCCTGTTGATCGATGATGAAGATAAAAAAAACATTGAAAAACATTGTAATTTTAGTCATCGGTCGGCGGAAAATGGGTTAAAATTAAGATAACTGAACACCTTCTTTGTTAGTATGAAAAATATTTACTAAACAAATACATTTTGTATATGAGACGAAACAAATAAATAAAAACACAAAAAAAATATGTTATAATACTACAAAATATTGAAAATTTTGTTACTTCGGTTAATCGGTTAATCGACTGAAATTAACCGGTTTAATCGTTAATCGAAAAAAACCAATTTGAAATTAACCGATCAGTTAATCGGGTAGTAATTCAAAGTAACACTATCCAGTGAGACACAAAGAATGCTGACGAAGGCCGTAGCGGGCCAGAAAATGCATTACATTCTGCTGGTGTCTAATAATTGTAAATTTTTCTGAACATTCAATATACCTCATTGCTTTCCAAAGGAAGGCTAAGGTAAAATGAAAAAAGAAAATACAATATAATAGTCTGGTAGTGTATAAAGTCATTTCTGAAAAATTGAAGGAATAGAACTATTACAAAAAAGCTTTACAAAATACATAACTGAAATTTAACTCATAGAATAAATTCGAAAAATGAAAAAAAAAATATAATTTATTAATATTTACAGAATTGAGACAAAGTATTGAAATAATAGCTCTGTTTCTTTACTTTTTGGGTAAAGTTCGTGAAAATGAGAGCAAGCATAAATTTCTCTCATAAAGAGACAAAAGTACGGGAACAGAAAAAACCAAATTTTAAGCACAAAATAAAAAGTCATTGTTTTGATAGTTTTTACAAAACAATAAAAGTTTATTCCACTTTTGAAAAATTGTATGTTGTCTGCAGAAATAAACTAATTTTACCAAAAATTAAACCAAACAAACACTTTTACAATAACTAACATTATGTTTTCCTAAAATTTCAACATAAAACTTTATATTTTAGTACATTATTTTACTCCACAACACTTTTTCCAAAATTTGGTTCATGATTTTTTTCCTTTGCATTTTATTGTTTTGTTTATGTTTTACAGCTGTTTGACAATTTACACAATTTGCACGAAGAAAAAGTCTGGGGTGTTTCGTGCAAGAAGAAGAAGAATTTTATTCTCTCAAATCCGCGCTCATTTACACAAATTAAAAGTACGGGAACCAGGGTTGTGAACTATTTCTTATCAAAAAGCGCGGTGCCCACAATCAAAAAGCGCTAAATAAAATTTAAATAAAAAACTCAATGAAATATTTAAGACCCAAGTTTTATTTATAACACTGGTGGGCAAAAATCCTTTTAAAAAAATATGTGCAATTCAAATCCGTTTTTAGTTTTTTCTATCATGTTCGGTTTTTTTATGGGCTAGATTATTATTACGCCCGAAAAAAGGCGGGTTTGCTCCATACATTTTATCATAACTTGAGAACGGTTTGTACGATTTTGACCATTTGCAAATGCTGAGGAATAAATAAGATTTTCTTTGAGTCATCCAAATAATATTTTTCTTATTTTCCAAATAATTTCTGAATTTGTGGCGATAATTTTTTTTATGCAAATTAGTATGTACTATTGGTTTGTTTTAAAAAATTCATAAAAAAATTTAAGAACAACAATTTCACATTTTCATCATACAGTACTTTTCGTTTATAGTCGCTATCGCTTATAGTCACATTAGTGATATAGTCCATATAATCTGTTTATTTTGCCCCTATAAGTTAATTCAATAAAACGTATTAACGTTATAGTCCATCTAGCGATATAAGCACATTTGCCATATATGCCATCTATCAACAGTCATCAAAGGGATAACTAAAGCAAATTAATAGCGTTATAGTCACATTAGCAAAAGTTTTCGAAACAATCCGTTCAAAGGTAGAAAGAATTAAATTGTTTGATTATGGTCATCAACTCTACTCTTAAAAAATTAGTTCCTGAATTTGTTATAATTTTAACTATTTTTTAGACAGTGTAATTTATATGAATTTTTTATTTTCTTTATTAACATAACTTGATTATATTCGAATTAGGTTATATGCCTCATTGTGGCATATATGTGAATTAGCCTTATGGTCACATTAGCGATATAGTCCACGTTTTGTCTGCAACTAAAGGATGTGACTATAACCGAAAAGTACTGTATATCAGAAATCCAGGTATGTATAGCACGAATTATGATGATCAGTAAACAAAATCTTAACTAGACGTGACTGAAACAAATTGTGAACAGATTTGGATTCAATTAAAATCACATTATAAAGTTCTCTCCCCCGATTTTTTTTTTTTTTTTTACCTTTTCTGATATTTCAGGCAAAGTAAAGTAATATAATATCAAATGCAAAGTAAAATATGTAATACCAATATATTTATAATGCAAAGAAACAATTAAAAACAATTTGAAGACTCTTGAGTTCTTTAAAATTTAGGCATAAAAATTAGTTTTCTATATGAAAAACATAATAGAATGTTTTTATTTAAATTGCTTAAGTAGAACCTGCAGCATAACATCTAAAACCAATAATACATACATACGTAAGGTCTCAATTTAACTTAAGCATATGCATGTATATTTAAGATATAAACAAAAATTGATTATGGATTTAAAAAGAGGACACACTTATTATATAGAATTGATTTATGCCAAACAGCATGCCAATAACCACCAGTCGATATGAATTAATGTATAGAGTACGCACTCCAGTATGCAATATATCAAAAGTATTTGAAAAAGCTAATTTGTTGCTTTAATGTGCCTTAATTTTATGTAAAATTTCAAAAATGTGGGGTATCTATAATTTCAAAAATGTTAACAGAAAAGCGCTTATTTAGCGCTCTTTTACAAAAAAGCGCCAAGGGAAAAATATGCGCCTTTTCGACAGTTAAAAAGCGCTAAATCTAGCGCCAAAGGCGCTAAATTGGCAACTCTGCGTTTAACAGTTTTATTTGGTTTAATATCTTTAGTTTTTCTAAAATCTTTATGGATGAAGTTTCCTGATGATCTGGCCTAAGCAACCAGTGAAATGCATAGGAATAGCTTATCCCATCAACAATAAATTTCAAGTGTTTTTGTCAAGAATAAAAACTGGGAATTAAGCACGAATAACAAAATCTTTTGAAATTAAAATTTTGTATTCCCAAAAATTGAAATTACTTTTTGATATTTTATAAATAAATAATGTTATTTAAAATAAAAATGTGTGGTTTTTTGAAATGCAAAATCTTCTTTTTATCATCCTAATGATATTTTGGCGATATCTTCCTATTTGCTTATAAGTGGTTATCTGGCAATATTGCTAGTTTATCATCTAGAAGAATCGCTTTCGTATTGCTTAGAAGTATTGCTATCGAGACACGTTTCTTCCCGAAGGAAGTATCTTCCGCAATACGAAATCGATTATTGCCGCAATCAAGGTATATTTACACAAGGTAAACTCGTTGCTACAACAAGTACAACAAGACAAAAACAACACGCCAAATTGTTTTTGTATTTGGAACCATGGTGTCAAAAAAAACGCAACAATGTGCCTTTAAAATAAAAACACAAATTGAAAAAAAAAACAACACGTGCAGTTCAGAATAATAAGCTGAAACAATTTTTAATATATTGTGCATTCTCAAGCATAAAAATAAAGTATTATTGCAAAAAATAATGCATTTAAATGTATTTTGTTTGCTTAGTAATCACAAGAAATAAAATTTCACAAAAATAAAATGTTTTTCACAATTTTACACTTTTTTAATTCAAAATGGCGCGCACTAACCATAAGTATGTAAACAAACACAAGGAACCAACGGAACCAACATAAATAACTTTTGACACTAGGGTTCCAAATGGGGTAAACAGCTGACAAACATATGGGCCAACGAGTTTACCTTGTGTAAATATACCTTGGCCGCAATAATATTTTCCATCCAGGCAATACGTTTGGCAAAACATATGGACAGGGGTGCCAGATAATTTTGATAAAAAATCGGCATATTTAAAAAAAAAAAATCGGCATTAATGGCACTTTAATATAATATAATCGGCAAAAAATCGCCAAATTAAAAATACCTATTTTAAATACAATAAAACCTATTCTTACCTACAAATAAGAACAATTCAGAATTATCTAATGTTTATAACTTATGAAATTTCAAAAGAATCAATCAAAATAAACGTTTTACAAAGAAATTGTAGTTAAATATAAAGTTTTTCTTAACTTTCTTATAATTAAGTATATTCCATACAAATATTTGAGTTTGACATTTTTATTAAATCCGTTTTAATATTAATATCAAACAGTTTAAATTATTAATTTTTAAATAATCTTTAAAAAACGAATAACTTGCAAAAATAAAATCTGAAATTTTTTGCCAAAAAGTTTGCAAATTTATTTAATTTTCCTTACATACGAATTGGCTATTTAATTTATGTACTAACATCGTCCTCAATTGCGTTATAATCTTAAAAAAAAAAATTATTTAATTATCAAAGTAATTATTATTTAAATTATATAATTATATTAGAGGAAATACGGTCAAAACTTGATAACAATATGATATCTTTTTTGGTTTTGCTTGACCATTCTAAGGCATTTGATACCGTCGAACACACAATACTTTGCCAAAAACTGAAATACATGTGCCATTTTTCAAACACAGCTGTAAAGTTACTTGCTTCATATCTATGTGATAGAAGTCAATTCGTTTCTTTTTGTTCTAATAAATCAAACAGCTGCTTAATGACAAGAGGTGTTCCACAGGGCTCGATACTTGGCCCACTATTATATTCAATATACTCCAATGACTTGCCGTCTAGACTCAACTACTGTGGTATACAGATGTATGCAGATGATGTTCAGCTTTACATCAGCTGTTCCCCATCAGGTATTATTGATTGTATCAGCAAATTAAATCACGATCTTGATAACGTATTAAGATGGGCGTCAGTGAATGGCCTTTGCCTCAATGCGAAAAAATCGAAGGCAATGCTTATAGGCAAAACAAAATTTTTACCGTCTAGCTTGCCGCCAATCCAAATTGGACATTCTACTATTGAAATCGTGAAAAGTGCCAAAAACCTTGGCGTTATTTTTAACAACGATCTCACCTGGTCAAATCATATAAATGCCATATGTGGAAAAACCTATGTTATGTTAAGAAATCTTTGGATGACACAGTATTTTACGCCAATTAATATCCGCATGCTACTCGTTAAGACATATCTACTACCCACTTTAATGTGTGGATGTGAATTATTTTCCAGTTGCGATTCAATAAGCAAGAATAAGCTCAAAGTGACCTACAACAACATTGCCAGATATATATATATATGGACGTACAAGATATAGTAGTATAACTCAGTTTTCAAACCAAATCTATAATATATCTTTTGAAAATCTATTGAAATGCCGAACACTCATATTTTTACATAAACTTATCTCTACAAAAGAATGACATTTTCAAGATCGAATCGGGGCAATAGAATAAACTCCATAAGATACCGTAAGCAAATATCTGAAAGACACTTTCTCGTTAATGCCATCCGCCTCTGGAATGAACTTCCTCCTAATATACAGATAATAAGCAATGCAAAGCACTTTAGATGCGAAATATTTACCCTCTCGGGTTAACGAAAAATCAAATACATAACTAAAAATTTTTTATTGTTATAATTATTACTTTTCTTTTATATAAAAATCTGCAACTCATAACTACTTAATTTGTTTTTATATTGTTTTTAGTTTTAAGATAAACCTTTGTAAATTTTATAATCTAATGTGCCTTTATCTCCCCAGTACTATTAAATAAGATTAAGTCTTGTTGTACTGCTTATTTTTCAAATAAATAAATAAATAATAAAATAATAATATAAATTTATCTTACCTTTATTCTTTTGTAAGTATTTATCTATCCATTTTCAAATAAAAATATAAAGTGTTTTTTATTTTCCTAATAGAAAAAGAAATTTTAACTGAATTATTTTAGGTTTAAAAATTATTTCTTTTTTAACTTTGGCCTTTAATTCTTCATAGTGGAATATTTTTCAAATAAAAATGTATTAACCCAACACACATTACAAACACTGCATTTAATATTGAATAAAACTAACCCCTTTTTCTTTAGTAGAAGCGCTGACTTAATAACAGTTGTCTTTTTTCAATGTTACAACTGTTTCACTATTGCTTAAAGTTAGTGTATTATTATCAAACAAACAAAAAGTAATCACCTTTTGCGTGTTAGTCAAAAAATCGGCATTTTTGGAGCAAAAATCGGCAAATCGGCACTTTGATAATTGAGGGGCAAAAAATCGGCAAAATGCCGATAAATCGGCAAAAATGGCAGGCCTGCATATGGAGCATATCTGTGTTTGCTGGTATTAAATACATTTAAAACATATGATCAGTTCACCCGCAACACCGTATTTTAAATAAAATTAACTTGCTACTCAGGGATGATAAATGAGAAAACCAATATTGTACCAACGAACTTTTAAAATCGTACTTTTTCGGCCCTTAATAGTACTAAATCTTTTTTTTATAGATAGCAAAAAATAATTATACATAATAATAGGGTGGGTAAAATTTTTTCGCTTCGAAAGCACATCGTGATTTTCGTTCTATAAGTCATTCCAAAAAACTTTGCCAAGGAAACAATAGGTCAAAAATGAATTTCGAGCCCCGGATTTTTCAAAATAGTAAGTTTTCCAATATATTCAAGAATAGAGGCAAAAAAATTTTATTTTATCTTGCCAGACCTGTATTATGTGCTTTTTAGGGTCTAGAAATCCATTTATTTTTATTTTTGATTGCCGCCAGAGAGCGTTTTCATACACTTTTTAGAATTTTTGCATGGACAATTGACGAATATTTCTCAAAAAGCAATCCGGAATCAAAGCAATTTTAGGGAATACAATTGTAGTGGGGAATGTAAGAAAAGAAAAACTCACTGTTTATTGTTGATGTTTTTGTTTAAACTTTGATATTGTTACAAGTAGAACTGTTGCTTATAATTCTTATACGCTTAACAGTTTATTTGGTTTAATATCTTTAGTTTTTCTAAAATCTTTGGAAAAAGATTCCTGACGATCTGGCCTAAGCAAGCAGAGAAATGCGCAAAGGAATAGCTTATTCCATCAACAATAAATTTCAGTGTTTTTTATCAAGAATAAAAATTAGGAATTAGGCACGACAAACAAAATCTCGGATTTTAAACGAAAATAAAATGTTTCAGCATTCTAAAAATATGTGCATACGAGCATCTTCGGATAACATTTCCAAATTTATTGTGTTTACAATTTTCAATATGTACGGGGATAACTCTATTTCTGCTTTTGGATCGAAGGTTTGTTTGAGCGGAAATTCGGGACAGGTTTTTTTTAGATTGGATATTTGGGTGAGCTTCTGAGGTGAAGCATGGAAATGTCTTGAGGAAATAATTGGAAATGAGCATGGAGTAGAAAAATAACAGGTAAGTGAGCTAGTTTTAATCTTGTAGGGGTAGGATAGCGTAAAGGGGCAAATCCGACATGGGCCAAGGATTTGCCAAGGTAAAGGGAGGGCAGGCCAGTCAGCAAAAGATCAGCTGCCCGCCAAGGAAGTGATAGGTCGGGATAGTCGGGAATCAAATTATTGCAGGGAATTGGAAACATTTTAGGCGGCTAGTTTTTTTCTTTTGTTTTAAATTATGATTTTGTTTTCATTAAACAAACCTTTTTTTACTATTTTTCTTTGAAATCATTTCTTTATTTACTTTTTTTTTGTCTTATGCAAATTAAGAAATTTTTTTTGTTTGAATTCATTTTTGTTTTTCATAAATTATTTGTTGGACAATGGCTTGTGGATGATTAAGATGGTGAATTCACGCCTCTACTGGCCTAGCCTGGCAAATTTAAGATCTTAGCGTTGCCATCCTAGTCATCCACCGGCTCAGACCAAAAGTCATTGACAAGTATTCCTTCAATTTTTCAGAATTGACTTTATACACTACCAGACTATTATATTGTATCTTCTTGTTACATTTTACCTTAGCTTTCCTTTGGACAGCAATTAAGTATATTGTATATACAGAAAAATTTACAATTATTAGACACCAGCAGAATGTTATGCATTTTCTGGCCCGCTACGGCCTTCGTCAGCATTCTTTGTGTCACACTGGATAGTGAAACTTTATAAATAAAATGTATTTAACTCAACAATTTTAACAAATAGAAACTTGGAATTATTTCCTTTCGAAGGTAACTTTATACTATATTCAAAATTTTTTATTTTTCGAATTTATTCTATGAGCTAAATTTCAGTTATGTATTTTATAAAGCTTTTTTGTAATAGTCCTATTCCTTCAATTTTTTGTTTTCAATTAAAAAATAATTTACTCTAAATACGAAATATAATTTTTTTATTAAAAATTTGATTTTTATGTTAATTTATATGTTATTTACATTAGTTAATGCTGAATCGTTCTGTTTTGTTATTAAAAGTATGTCTTATTGTTGTCCAAGACAGTTTACCATTAAAATATCTTAACTTTTTTCATAGAATCTTTGTTTTTGGTACAACTTAAGATCTAAAACTAAGTTTCATATTTTTGGCGGATCGGGAAGGGTATTAAATATCCCTGGTACTTAGGAGTACCTTTGGGTCAATGGAGCATGATTTTGCAGAATATTTTTTTAGAAACAATACGTATTTTATTATGAAAAATTATAAATTTTATTTCAGGTTTAAAAAAACGAATTTATTCGTATTTAATTTGTTAAAGCTATATATAATGTGTTAGAAATATAAGTACACTTAGAGATCATGTAAAAAAGTACATATTTAATTTATACCATGGTACTCAGTAAAACAATTTTTTTTTGTCATTGCAACACAAAAAAACACCGCAGTGGCTGCATTTTGAATATGGTCTCGACTGGATTTTTCTAATGCTACAGAGCTCACCTCTTCCTCGAGTTTCTACAAACGTAGGCCAGTGTACACCAAGGTTACCCAGTCTTACATCTGCTGCAACTGATTCAGTTTTTCCTCGGCGCCTTTTATTGCTTGAATTAACAGAAAGTTTCTGTAATGTCATTAGTCCTTGAGCAACGGATCGTCTATATTGAAGCAAGTACATTTTTCATTGAGCTGACAAAATACAATATAAGAATTCACAAACGCAATCTCAATGAGAGCCCAGAAAATTCCATGCCACCATTTCTTTGACTTTCGATCGATACCATAAAAGGAACGCAATTGATCTGCGTTGTCCACTCCCCCCATGAAGCTGTTATAATCTCTAATAACTGCTGGGCAACTTACTTCACTTTTCACTCCTTTATTGTCTCGTCTAGACACTGTAGTCACTACCATGAAAGTTCGATGCTAAGTAAATTGACTTTCTATCCATCCATTTATAGTAACTAATACCAGTGTTAGATACTCTGAAGTCCCAATTTGAGGAGTTAACTTTCTATTAGACCGAATGGTGCCACAAGCCAAAATTCTTTCGGTTTTTAATTTTTCAAGAAGTCGTATAGAAGTGAAATAGTTATCGCAGTAAACCATTTTATTTTTGCCCCATTCATTTTCTGTCAATGATAAAACTACCCTTTCACCGAGGCCAAAGCCATCAAACTTATCTTGTAGGACACCATCTTTTCCTTGGTATATCGAAAATCGTTTTATATAACCCTTTTGATCAGCCAAACACCACATTTATTACCCTCTCTTTATGGGTTTCATAGGACAGTATTGTTTCATTGTATTTCTGCCCTTGAATAGTATCATAGAATCATCGACAGAAAGCTAGCTAGTACCACTGTACACTTCTTCAAACTTATGGTTCAAACCATTAATGGCTGGTCTAATTTTCAGCAAGCGATCGCTACTATTTTTTTGAATCAAGGTGTTATCGTTGCAATGTAAATATCTCAGGATCATTTCAAACCTATTTGCGACTTATAGTTTTGCTAACTATGGATGTTGCCAAATCTTCGCTCGTACTCCAATAGTCTTTTCAACTTGGCTTGTCTGTGATATCCCATAAAAAAATTTATTCCTAAAAACGCAAAAAATTCTGGTTTCTGCAAATTGAGTGTACGATTCTGTTGAGTTGCGTAAAGATTTGAATGAAAAATAATGACGTCCACGATGTTATCAATAAATGAAACGAAATAATCTGTTGGTGTTTTTAGGGAATCAAAAAAACCAGAAAATTCTGGTATTGTTGCATCATGTCCTTTCATCTTCCATTGTCGATTAGGCTCAAAATTACTCTTACGACTAGTACTTGGCAAATCCGCGCTTAAAACTTCCTCAGAGATAACTTCTTTATCAGCAATAACACTGCTTTCAACTATTTCATCATCACTATTTATCACCTGTTCTAAAAGCCTACTAAGCTCGTCTTCATCGGCCGCAAAATCCTCGTCATCAACATCTTCATCACTTTCTATATCAGTGTCTCCTCCATAGTCTTCTCGAATTTCTTCCAATATGGCCATAATGTTATTAGTATCGAGAAATTTACGACGAATGCCAGACATATTCCTCTAAAAAAATAAAACCTGTCAAAAACTTCCTCGTAGCTAGTAACTCAAATCATGTGCGTTAATTTACCAACGGTACTTACCAGTCCACGGTAAAAAAATAAGCACAAAGAGCAAAATATTTACTAAACACCAACTATAAAGGTTTATATATGAAGTTGACTATATATTTATCAATGTAAGAACTTGAACTGTACAATTTTTTATAAAACTTTTAATAACTTGAAAATTCGTAAAAAAAGCATACATTTATTATTCTAATTGGTAGAAAATATGGTACTTTAGAGAACCGATGGTCATACATTGCGAAAATACATCTATCTGCCTTATACGTAGCGAATGAAAATAAGTAACGGTACTTGTAAGTACCGTCCGGCGACAAAGGGTTAAAAGTATTTTAGATTTGGCGATATTTTTTGCCGATTTTAATTAATTAAAGTGCCGATAGCGCCGATTTCTTCTGAAAATTTTCTGGCACCCCTGCTTATAAGTCCTAAAAGCAGCCAAACTATGTGCTATTAGGAAGTTTTTAGGAACCGATGTACGTTGAGTAGAAAATCAGCATTGGTTATACATTCATACGTAGTGCGTACATACAAGGTATATTTCCCTGCAAGCATTTTATGAAAAAATTGATCATATTCGAGTCATTTATGACTCCTCTGCGCGATTAAAATAGGCATATATGAGCTCATTTTCTGATCATAAATGATTGTTTTCTCGGGAGGAAATGGTACCCTACCCGGGACTCTTCTTGAGGAGTATTTTATTACCCGTTTTTCTGATCAATTTCGACTCATTTATGACTCATATTTTTAATGATTTGCGAGTCTTTTTCGAGTCAATTTTTAGTCGTATTTCTGATTGTTTTGGAGTCTTTTTCGACTCATTTTTTGGTCGTAATTCTGATCGTCTAAGAGTCTTTTTCGACTCATTTTTCAGTCCTAATTCTAATCGTTTGCGATTGATTTACGAGCTCTACTAGCCTATGACCATAACACATATTTCTTCCAAATTTCATAGATCAGCCCCTAGATCTATAATTTTTAAGAAGCAATATAAACTAAAAAACAGGAATGTCCGGCCAGATTGGCAAAATACCCCTCTGTGTGGCGTTGAGTAGAATTGACAGAAAGTATTGTGACGACTCAAATGAAAGTTAAAGAAATTTTAATAAAAAAGTAAATATATTAAAGTTTTTATTAAATACGTAATAATTGCTAAAATTTAATGTTTGAATTACTCCACCAAATTTTCCCAAATGCTGTGTACATAAAATTCATTTATTCTTGGAAAATACCAAATTAACGTCAAAGTGATGTAGTCGTCGACTTGATGGAACAACAACGTAAAATTAACATCGACATTGACAACAACTTATACAATAGGGATGATTATATTTAACTTGTCGTCTAAGAAAAAGATGTTTGCTTTATTAATTTTATTTCCGGCAGTTGTTGAACGTTTTTCGATTAGTTCAATGGACAATTTGCAAGCAACCGCACATAAAAATATAAGTAAAAATACAATAAGTTTGTTTATAAAAAAAAAAATTTTTAAAGAAAATAAACTTACGTTTTATTATATGAAAAATACATTTGTTTATAAATAATTTACTTTAAAACAGACCGTGGCAAAACTACTGCACCGTACTCTTTTCTCTTTTGATCTCACACCTACGTGCACTCTTGATCACTTGAATAAACCCAAAAGTCTCGCTTGAGCTTTCACACTAGGCAGTTTTTTATTTATTTATTTATTTTATATGTACAATGATCTAAAATGGCGTAGATGCGAAACAATTAGAAAAAATATTTAATTTAAAGACAACAATTTTTTTCTATTTGGCAGATTTTTGAATATTTAAATAAATTTATATAAGTTTTAAAGTCAAAACAGTCATATTTCAAACACCTGTATGATCCATTTTCGATTGCTGTATGTTTTGTTATTGCATTTTCAATTAATTACTTTTAAAGCATAAGAACGAATCATTTTCGAATCTTTTTTCAAGCGCGCAAGTGATTAATCAGTTTTTAATCGTCAAAAGTACTCGAGGAAGACTTAGTTAGGTGATTTTTGATAAAACAATCTTCCAAATGCTAGTAGGGTTACAAGGTAGACTCATTTGGGAGTGTAGACATGCTGCTCTATAAAAGGAACCAAGTTGTCAAAGTTGTCTTCATATAAAACAAAAACAATTTAACACACACATGTACAAATTTTGCCTCACATACACGAAATTTTACGTTTGGGTTCCAACTAGGGGCAATCAGTGGACAAACATATGGGCCAACGAGTTTACCTTGTTACATATACCTTGCGTACATACGTATGCATGGTGAAATAAACAGGTGGCAGCACTACGCCAGATGACGATTTTTTGCTCTTGCATTGTTGAGTTACAGTGCAGCCACACGATCAAGATTTTCTTGATAGTCTTTTACATATACTGATTGTCAAAATATGCAAAAGTTGACAGCTGTGACGTAGGCTGCACGCAAGTTGAAAGCAATTTACACTCAACTCAAAATGTTTTGCTATTTTCCACTTTTGATTTTTCTGCACTGTAGGCTGTTCGAAGGGACTTTATCATTTTGCTTATTAATTTTATTAATAAACATATTTCACTATTTTTTTAGGTTTTTAGTTAAAATTTTAAAATTCCCGCAACAATTTGTAAAAAAAAAGAACTTCAGCTTTTGCCGTTACTTGAGGGCTACACGATCAAGTTTTGCCTATCAAGTTTTAATACACTCACACATTTTTACCAATACACTCATACTTTTAAAAATTGATACGAACTTGCCTCTAAAATTCTCTTGACAGTGAGTGTATCAATTTTCGTTCAAGAAAACATCTTATTACAAATCTTTTGAAGTTGTTTTTGTTTTTTTTTCACAAATATTTTGCCGGCAAAAGCTGAAGTTCTTGTTTTTTACAAATTGTTGCGGGAATTTTAAAATTTTAACTAAAAACCTAAAAAAATAGTGAAATATGTTTATTAATAAAATTTATTTATAAAATTAATAAGCAAAATAATGTTCTGCGATTCATAGAGCTGTACAGAAGCCATGAAATTTTATGAATCTTTCATCATATAGGCGAAATGATTTGAAAATAAAAGCCTACGAGTCTATAGCTTCTGAAACAAAAATGCCAGTGGAAGAAGTAAAGAAAAAAATAAAGTCCCTTCGAACAGCCTACAGTGCAGAAAAATCAAAAGTGGAAAATAGCAAAACATTTTGAGTTGTTTTCTCGGCGACGACATCTTGAAAAAGTAAATTGCTTTCAACTTGCGCGCAGCCTACGTCACAGCTGCCAATTTTTGCATATTTTGACAAACAGTATATGTAAAAGACTATCAAGAAAAGCTTGATCGTGTGGCTGCAATGTAACTTGAGGGCTACACGATCAAGTTTTGCCTATCAAGTTTTAATACACTCACACATTTTTACCAATACACTCATCTTTTAAAAATTGATACGAACTTGCCTCTAAAATTCTCTTTCCAGTGAGTGTATCAATTTTCGTTCAAGAAAACATCTTATTACAAATCTTTTGAAGTTGTTTTTGTTTTTTTTTCACAAATATTTTGCCGGCAAAAGCTGAAGTTCTTTTTTTTAATTAATTAATTTTAATTTCATTAATTTTATTTCATTTCCTGTACAACAAGACAGTGTCTTATAATTACAGTACAGGAACGCAAAAAGTTACAAGAATATTTAATTACATTTAATTATTACAAAATGGTTCATAGTTCGTAGTATTAAAACAAACAAAAAATACAATTATTAAAAAGAATAAAAGTCATATAAAACATTTTCAATCAAAAAACAATTATGAAAAAAGTTATATAAAAACATTTTGAAACTGTTAGCATTACGATTTAGTTGTTGATTTAGTGGAAGAAGGTTCCAAAGACGAGCGGCATGAATAAAAAACTGCCCTTCGGAGACTAAGGTTTGATGCCGTGGAATTATAATATTATGGTTCCTTCGAGATTGAAAAAAACGTATCCTCTCAAATAAATATTTGGGGGTTTTAGTGTTTATCACCCTGTGTAAAAAAATAAGGGTTCGGATTTTCAAAAAATTTTCGAAAGAGACTCCATACAGACTGTTTGAAACGGATGAAACACGATCGAAACGTCTTAGACCGTACACATATCTCAAAATATTGTTGAATAAAGTATTTAATTTTCTTTTGCTAATTGAATCACAGTTTGCAAACAGTTCACATCCATAAATTAAACTAGGAATCAGATATGTCTTGGCAAGTAAAATTCTTATCCTCAATGGGGTAAAGAATTGTGTCAACCATAGGGCCCGCAACTTAATATAGGACTGACCAACTAAAGAGTTCACATGATCGTTCCAAGTGAGACTATTGTTAAAAATTATTCCCAAATTTTTCGCTGCCCTCACAATCTCAATCTTTTCACCGTTAATGACAATGTTATCAGCAATGATAGGAACAATGGTATGGGCAATACTTTTTCAACATATAACAATGCACTTGGATTTTCGAGGATTCAAACAGAGCCCGTTTGCAGAAGCCCACAGGTATATTTTGTTCATTTCAGTATTTACAGATGATATACCCAAAGCAATACTATTAACAGGGCTACTTAAACAAAGCTGCACATCATCCGCATACAAGTGGACTTTGCAATTGGATAATTGTTCAGGTAAGTCATTTACATATATCGAAAAAAGAAGTGGCCCCAAAATAGAGCCCTGTGGCACTCCTTTAATTAGAGATAAAGAGTTTGACCAAGAGTCGTTCAAAAATACCGATTGTGTACGCGCCGAAAGGTAAGAAAAGATGAGATTGGTAGATGTATTGGCAAATCGAAAAAAGTGTTGTAATTTTATTTTATTATGATATATTGGTATTACTGAATTATGTATGGAACAAAATATCGGCCAAATGGGCGCCGCGACCACGGCGGCACACCTCCATCCGATGGTCCAAATTTTCGATGACCCTGAGGCATAATGGAGGTTATGTGCCGAATTATCTCATCCTTTAGCTCTTGAATTGCTGCTGGCTTATCGACGTACACCTTTTCTTTCAAATAACCCCAAAGAAAAAAGTCCAACGGTGTCAAATCACATGATCTTGGCGGCCAATTGACATCGCCATTACGTGAGATAACACGGCCATTGAATTTGTTGCGCAAAAGAGCCATTGTTTCGTTAGCTGTGTGGCAAGTGGCACCGTCCTGCTGAAACCACATATCGTCCACATCCATATCTTCCAATTCGGGCCATAAAAAGTTCGTTATCATCTCACGATAGCGAACACCATTCACAGTAACTGCCTGACCGGCCTCATTTTGGAAAAAATACGGCCCGATGATGCCGCCAGCCCATAAACCGCACCAAACAGTCACTCTTTGTGCGTGCATTGGTTTTTCGACAATCACTCTTGGATTCTCATTCGCCCAAATGCGGCAATTCTGTTTATTGACGAATCCACTGAGGTGAAAATGTGCCTCATCACTGAATCACGAAGTGCACGATATGCATTTTGATTTGAACGCCCATTTTCATAATAAGTCTGGATAACTTTAACACGTTGTTGGATTGTGTATCTCTCCATGGTTCAAATTGAGTAAGTCTGAAATAGAGAAATGTCAAATAAAATTCGGAAAAAAAACTTGGCGTTTAGGTGTGGTTCACATTCAACATCGGCCCTTACAATTTAACCACCCTTTAATAAGCATCTGATGATCCACTGTGGCAAATGCCTTCGAATGATCAAGAAGCACCAAAAAGTTAATGTCCCCATTATCAAGTCTCTGTCGTATATTCTCACATACCTCCGCAAGAGCTGTAATGCAGCTATAACCCCGGCGAAAACCAGATTGCATATTAGAAAGCAAATTATGTTCATTAATATATCCCAACATTTGACTATGCAATAGTTTTTCCAAAACTTTAGATAGATAGCACAAGATGGCTATTGGTCGATATTCACCATTTGACTTAGGTAATGGAATAACTTTCGCATGTTTCCATCTTATCGGATACGTACTAGACATTATAATAGTATTAAACAAATATATATAAGGTAAAATCAAAGGCAAAATTATCTTTACAAATTTTAGGTGCATATTATCAAATCCCACTGCGTTGGATTTCATTAACTGGATGGTCGAGATAACATCATATTGAGAAACATAGGAAAATCTAAAAAACTGGTTATCAATATTAATATTCGACGAATGTGAGGAAAAATCGTAGAAGTCGAGGTTCGCTTCTATCGGAGGAGTGCTTGTAAAAGATTCGTTAAGAGTATTTGCATCAATGTTGCGGGAATTTTAAAATTTTAACTAAAAACCTAAAAAAATAGTGAAATATGTTTATTAATAAAATTTATTTATAAAATTAATAAGCAAAATGATGTTCTGTGATTCATAGAGCTGTACAGAATCTTTCATCATATAGGCGAAATGATTTGAAAATAAAAGCCTACGAGTCTATAGCTTCTGAAACAAAAATGCCAGTGGAAGAAGTAAAGAAAAAAATAAAGTCCCTTCGAACAGCCTACAGTGCAAAAAAATCAAAAGTGGAAAATAGCAAAACATTTTGAGTTGTTTTCTCGGCGACGACATCTTGAAAAAGTAAATTGCTTTCAACTTGCGCGCAGCCTACGCCACAGCTGCCAATTTTTGCATATTTTGACAAATAGTATATGTAAAAGACTATCAAGAAAAGCTTGATCGTGTGGCTGCAATGTTAATCGTTGTCCCCGTTGTAGACAGGGAATTAGGTGTTTTTTCTTAACACCTTTTTTTTTTGATGAAACAGTCAATGCAAGGTTATTTATAGCAGGTAGTCTCGGAAAGCCAGCTGGTTATTTTTTATTTGCTTGTTTTGTGATACAAGCTGTCAAATGTTGTATAGTAAACAAGTTTTTGTCTTTATCTTTTGTCTCTTTTCAACCCCTTTGCTGTTTGACAGTTCGTATCACAAAACAACAATAAAAATCCCTGTTGTTTGTTTTATTGTACAATTGTTGTAATCTCGCGGCTACCTGCTATAAATATACCTTGAGCCAATGTTTTTAGCCCAGAACCAAGGTATATTTATAGCAGGTAGTCTCGGAAAGCTAGCTGGCTATTTTTTATTTGCTTGTTTTGCGATACAAACTGTCAAAGTTGTATAGTAAACAAGTAAAAAAGTTTTTTGTTTTTATCTTTTGTCTCTTTTCAACCCCTTTGCTGTTTGACAGTTCGTATCACAAAACAACAATAAAAAGCCCTGTTGTTTGTTTTATTATACAATTGTTGTAATCTCGCGGCTACCTGCTATAAATATACCTTGAGCCAATGTTTTTAGCCCAGAACAGCTTTATAAGAGTTTTGCTAGCAAATTGGCCGTTTTAACACCAAGCCACAGATTTAATTGTATAGAAAGCAAAAACAAATTCTTTTTGTGTTTGTTTTGTATGAAAAATATCACTTGTCGTCGTCGAACGTGAGCCAAGATAGCGTCGATAGTTATCCACGAAAACGCAAAATTGAATTGGTGCTTTTGAGGGATGAATAAAAAAATAGGAATTTAATGCTTTTGGGAGTTTTGCTTTTGGGAATTACAAATTTAGGAATTTAAGAATAAGGAACAGTTTTTCAGAATTCTGCATTCCTCCAAAATGGTCAGTAAAAACTGCGATTTCCTTTTTAATGGTGTTAGAGGTAACGTCAAGGAAAAAACTATAGATTATGAAAGTAGACGTACTAAAGAATATAATCGCTTTCCGTGCAAAAAATCAAAGGAACAGTTTTCCAGAAATCTGGGTTCCTCCAAAATGGTCAGTAAAAACTGGGATTTAACTTTTAAGGGTGTTAGAGGTAACGTAAAGGAAAAACTGTATAGATTATTAAAGTAGACGTACTAAAGAATATAAATTGCTTTCCGTGCAAAAAATCAAAGGAACAGTTTTCCAGAAATCTGGGTTCCTCCAAAATGGTCAGTAAAAACTGGGATTTAATTTTTAAGGGTGTTAGAGGTAACGTCAAGGAAAAAACTGCATAGATTATGAAAGTAGACGTACTAAAGAATATAAATCGCTTTCCGTACAAAAAATCTAAGTAACAGTTTTCCAGAAGTTGATTTGTAATTTTTTTATTATGGTTTACAACTTTGCTATTGCGGTGAACAAAAACATCAAAAGTAATTACAACTCAACTGTGTTGAATTTTGTGAACAGTAAACGTGCCATATTTCATTTTAATGATATTCAATTAACGTTCCTTCATGGTTCAGTTGTCTATTTTTTACTGCGTGCCCAACAATAAATGCAAACAAAGCACTTTCAATAAAAAAACTCACACATGCACAAATCAAACGTTTAACTTTGTTTTGCAGGCATAGAGTTAATGTTAATTATAGCGTATGAATAAATCAAGAAAAATAGTGATTTTTGCATTTCTCTGGAGTGTGTTAGTAAAAAAGTGAGTGTATGGCAAATTGTAAGGACCCAGCGGAAAAACTCAGAAGACCTTCTGACTTCAGGCCTTTTTAAAGGCCTGCTTAAAGATTTTTTTGATTCAATTAAGCTACGTTCACAATCAAAAAAACAATTTTGTTTTTTCTTCTATCTTTTTTCTTCCCAAAGTATTTCATATATTTTCCTTTCATTTGAAGAACAAAAATGTAACTAAACTATTTATTAAAAATGTAACTAAAGTTGAGTCAACTAGAACTTCAGCAACAATTTGTATGAAATTGTTTCTGACGTTTAAAATACTTTTATTTAGTTTTGAATGAAAATTTTAACAAAATGTTTACAAAAATAAAAATAAATGCATAATATTGTTGTGGCTAAAATTTGCGAACGGTTTCTTGATGCAAAATGTGTAGTTACAAAAGAAATTGTTTCTCTATTGGGAACACCAAGTGAAAATGTTTTTTTGATTGAGAACGCAGCTTTACTATTCTTATGTAACTTCTAAAGAATGCCTCATAGAAGGCCTCGGCTATTGGGATAAAAGATAAGATACACCTATTAGTATTGTGGTTATTTTATTGAACTATTTATGGTTTTTAATCCAAATTTTTAATATTTTTAATTAGGCTTAAGTTCATTAAATTTAATTTTCATTAAATTATTTTTATGAAGAAAGGAATTTTACAACATGAAAATTAATTAAAATTTATTGATAATTTTTCATTCTTGACTCAATCTGGGCTCGAACCCAGGTGTTTACGGACAGGTTACCCTGACATGTTTCGATTGCAACCACTCAATCTCCTCAGAGGGCTTGTCGTTTAACACTCGCAGCCACCGACGACTGCTGACGTCATTAGTCAAACATCAATCCTTAAACCAAATTGTATTCAACCTTTGGTAGATCGAAATTTGCTTTGAATGATTATCTATTTTAATAAGATACACCTTCCACACTCGCTTCTATGAGAGGCGAGAAGAGAAGGAGTACAATTTTTTGCTTTGTGGTTTTGCACAAGCAAAAGCAAAAGAATTCAGATCACCTTACAAAAACAAAGTAAAATACATATTAAAATACCAAATGAAAATAATAATGTAAATACATACATATGTATGTATATCATTTTAGTTGAAGTTGAAAAGAGTAACATTATTTGTTTTGTTTTTTCGCTAAAGCATAAGTGAAAGGATTCAGGTCACGTTATAAAAACAAAGTAACATATTAGGTACATATTAAAATACCAAATAAAAACAATAATTTAAATAATTTTAGTTGAGTGTGGTTCATTAAACAAGATAGGTTACTTGTGCTAAAACGAGAAAAGTTCGAAAAAGTGAATTTTATATTTTTAAGTTTCAAAAATAGAAGTGTTTTTTTAAATATTTTTTATAGTTTGTGTAATTCTGCAAATTAATATACATACATATATGTATACTAAACTAAAATTATAAAACACTAAACTAGGGATTATTCTGCAGGCCTTCTTAAATGCCTGCGGCTGAAGGCCTTTTAGCATACCTTTCTTAAAAACCTTCCAAGATAAGGCCTTTTGACAGTCATTATCTGGAATGCCTTCTAAGAGCCATTTATTTGAATGCCTTTAAGAAACTCTGCCGAAAGAAAGGAAATCGGAAGGCCTTCCCATCAATGACAACGTGTGTAAAAAAGATATGAATATGGAATGGAGCTAACATAGGCCTGCCATACACTGAAAAAATTTTCTTCACAGATCCAATGAAACTTACATTAAAATTCAACCTATGTAACCCTTCATTGGATTAATGAAGGATTAATAAAATCAATGACAACATTTTCATTGATTTTATGAATCCTCATTGAAAAAATGGATAAAATAAACGTTTGTCATTAAACTAATGCAACATTTTCATTGATTTTATGAAACATTTCATTAATCCAATGAAGGGTTACATAGGTTGAATTTTAATGTAAATTTCATTGGATCTGTGAAGAAAATTTTCTCAGTGTACGTCCTGGTTTTCTAGGATTGTCCTGGTTTTTGACTACTTGTCCTGGTGTCCTGGTCCACTATGAAATTGTCCTGTTTTTTTTCAGGTCAAGATAGAAAATTTGCTTTTTGCTGGATTTAGTTGTTAGCAAAGGTTAAGATTTCTGTTATAACACTGCTAACATAAGGCAATTGTATAAACAACTTTAATTTAATTCAACGTCTAAAAGCTTTCAATAAAATTAGATGAGAGTCAATTCTCTTCCAAATTTTGTTTCAACTAGTTGCTTTAAAAAGTTATACCGTGTTAACAACTTTTATAAGTACAGTACTTTTCGCTTACGTGGACTACGTTGCACAACTTTTGTGGACTATAAGCGAATTTGGACTATAACCGATTTTTTTTATAAGCCATTTTATGGATAATAAGTGAAACCTAGTATAATACACATTTTGGACTATATAAATATTATTTTCTTCAATAAATCCACTCTTTTTAAACAAAAGAAAAGTTTATTTAAAGCATAACCAAATATTGATTTATTTTAAATAAATAGTTAAACAAAAATCTTTTTTATTAATTAATTCAAATGCTTCATTTTAATTCTTTGGATGACGAAATCAAACACAACATAAATATCAATTTCATAGGATCTTTACATGGGGTCTTCACCTGACAATTTTTTGTTACACCAAACGTTTAAGTCTATATAAAAAACTCTAATATTTTTATTAGCGTTTTTTATGAAGTTGTACCTTTATTTAACAAAAAATTGTCAGACGAAGACACCATGTCATGAAATATAAATAGCGAAATTTGGCATTTATAATAGTTGCCAGAAAGGTAAATTAAAACATGTTGCCAGTTGATTAAAAATATATAAAAAACAGAGTGGACTATAAGCGAACATTTTTGCATGAAGAATTATATATGCATGCTAAGAAAATGTGGCTTTTAAACGAAAATGGACTACAAGCGAAATGGACCTTAGGACAAATAATTTGTATGAAATTCGAAAAAATCTGCATGTGAATATGACAGTTTTGGCTTATATCCGTTTTTGGCCTTTAAGCGGAATGGACTATAAGCGAAAAGTACTGTAATCGAAAACCGATAACAAATTACTTTCTTTAAAATAGCCAATACACGTTTCAATTCAATTGTCAACTGAGTCGGTTATTGTCCAAATCAAAGCGTGTATGGCTTTGTCAATTGATTAGTTTGACAGTTCGTCAGCTCAAAATTGGTTTGGCGCATATGCCAAAAAGTCGGAGTGGAGAAAAACGACAAAGAAGATTTACATGAACATTTCTCAAAATGTACCCAATAGAATTTTTTTAAATTTTTACCACTGCTTCCGGTATATGTTTTGAAGAAAAATGTAAATTTTTGCGCAGTTTCATGAATAAAGTTAGAATTTAATAGTATTTTTTTTGAAAATGAAAAATATTGTTTTGTGCCGCATACGCCACTTTTCTAAAAAAAAAATAAAAAAAAAAAAGTGGCTTTTTGTGCTGCATACGTATACTTTTGCTGTGTATTGAGTAACTTGTTGTTGAGATGAATTTTTTTTTTAAGTTTTTTTAATTGATTTTACTTTACAAAAACAGAAAAAACAGTTCTACTGTTATGAAAAGTTACATAAAAAGCCACAAATTAAATAATGCAAAAGTAAAAAGAAAATTTTAAACTTAATATTGAGTAAATTTTTATAATAAGCTTTATCAACACGTGGAAGAAATATAAGCAAGTCTTTTGTGTCTCTATTTTTATCTTCTTCTTCTTCTTCTTTTATTTGCCCATCCGTTATTCGGATATTAGCGATCATACAATATATAGTACATTTTATAAAACATACAATTAATTAATTCATTTTGGAAGTCTTTTTTACAATTCAGAAATAATCAGTTCTCTATTTTTGGCGGCATATAGGAGACTTCGTTCTTCACGATAACCTGTCCATTCTTGAATATTTTTTAACCAGGAAAGTTCTCTTCTACCTCTAGCGCGTTTTCCTTCTATTTTCCCCTTGAGAATTGTTTGGATAAATTTATATTTGTCGTTTCTCATCAGGTGTCCCAAATACGATATTTTACGGTTTTTAACGGTTTTTAAAAGTTGTCGGTCCAGGTTCATTCTTCTCAATACTTCGATATTTGGGACGTGGTCAGTCCATGGTATCTTCAATATGCGCCGGTATACCCACATTTCAAATGCTTCCAATCTTTTCTCATCCGTCGCTTTAACTGTCCATACTTTGTTACGGGCCGGTTGACACGCGAGGTTTCCGACTAGCTCTTCCTTTGGTTTTTGTTTTCCTATTGTGACTCTCAGGTGGTCCCAACCCTTCTCGCCTGACGCGTACCCGAACACGAAAAAAAAACAAAAAAAATAAACACATCAAAACTGAAACTACAACCACACGATTCCACAAACACAAGATCATCACGATGAGACAGATGTTGGTCTCATTATTTGCCCTCCCAACCTAGCCGAAAAATATCGTCCAAAACCGTTTGATTTTCGACCCCAAAATCCACCTGACCCTACTTTTACTTACCGGTCTACCATTGCCAAAACCTTATTGAATTAAGCCATCATTTTTTCTGTAAATTCCTTAATCAAAACAATATTTATTTTTCATATTTATAAAATTAATAATATTAACTAACAAATTAATAATCATTTATATTTTATACAGCTACTAAAATAAATATAATACAAAAATAATATAATAATAATCTAAACCTAGTTTTGTTCCTAGAATGAGTCATAAATTAAAAACCCTCTGTATTCGTTAATTTTGAAAGACATTTGTCATTTCCTTGAATTTTACCCGCAACAAAACTCCGGTGCTGCTGGTTGTTGCCCAGAAGGACCGGTGTGCGGTTAGACATTTTCGCCACCGAAGCCCAACGTGGGGAACTCTCACGACCCTGACATTTAGAGTCTCATGCTCTATTTGAATAAGCCGGGCCATACACAATGCAAGTATAAAATATGTTATTTCATAACCAAAAAAAAAAAAATGTAATAACTTCTTTTCCCTAGGAAACCTCGCAATTATTAAAAAAGATACTGGTTGCACCCGAGTCAAATCCATCCCCGTTGATGATGACTAGACAATAGCTCTCTTCCTAAATTTTTACTCTGGTTAGAAAAAACTTAGTAGAGGCAACCCTCTTTTAATTAATAAATTTCGTGTTACTGGATTTTAGCCAGTAGTGCACAATTGTGTGCTTATATACATATATATTAACTCGAACGCCCACAAAACCTTTGTTTTGAGGCAAAAAAAAAAACTTTTTTAAAAATTTAAGTTCCTCCGAACCGCGTCTAAATTATAGGGTCACGCCTCTATTGAATTCTTTCTTTAATAGAATTATTGTCTAGTTTTCATCACACATCTCTACAAATCTTTTTTGACAAAGCTTTGAGAGATGTTTTAGGATACATAACCAGCTCAACCGTTGGTTACCTCACGGGAAGTATATTTTGTTATTCAGTCATTTTAAGAATATGTACTTTGTGATTTCTCTTTTCTTTCTTTTTAGATTCGTCAAAATACAACAGATTATACTGATTGCACAACATTGAAAATAATTTCAATATTGCACCTTCCCTACAATCACCGTGTATAAAAACAAAAATAAAATGTAAAAAAAAACTGGACATCACAACATACATTTCTTTGGTCAAGGAAAATTATAATTATATTGCACTGGCTATGGTATGTTAAACAAAACACATTTTGCTAATTCTAAGTATAATTACCTACTATAGTGTAACAATAGAGCTAATCCCCTAGTATTGCACATTTCCATTTTCCTGGCCGATGCCATCACACCTTAATATCTTTTACGTGATAAACCCCTACTGATTTACCCTGTAATGTTTCCAGCTCATACATATTGTTCCCTACAGGCCGAACCACCCTACACTTTAAAAATTTTCTGCAAAATTTTGCATTTCGATTTTTTGCAAAGTCACTTAACGTGTTATTTCGGCGATAAACTTCTTGGCCTGGAACAAAAGTTATTTTACGAGCTCGGTTATTGTACCTTTCGGCACTTTTCTCGTAGGCTTTTCTCATATTATCTTTTATTTGTTGCCTAATTATCTCAAGTTTATCATTTCGATCCAAATTTGCTATTTGATGATCTGTAAGTGACTGTAGTTTCCTGCTTAGTTTGTAATCACTTCCGCTGGAATACATATGGTATCCGAATAGGGCGAAAAACGGTGTAAAGCCTGTAGCTGAGTGAACTGCTGTTCGTAAGGCGCATTCTATCTTAGATAGGTATAGGTCCCAATCACGGTGGTCTTCTTTTAGATAAGCTCTGATTGCTGACAAGACTGACTGGTTTACCCTTTCGCTTGCGTTACTTTGTGGAGAGTACACGGCTGTTTTTATATGATTTATTTTATAAGTTTTTATTAGATTTTCAAAATTTTTAGATATGAATTGTGCCCCATTGTCGCTATGAATTATTTCTGGCACGCCAAACTTGTAGAAAATTTCTTGAACAAGAAAATCAATTACATTTTGTGTTGATGCCTCTCTCCTTGCTTTTAGGAATGTGAATTTTGTAAAGTGGTCAACTACTACAAAAATATAACAATTTCCGCTTTTAGATCTGGGGTATTTACCCATAAAGTCAATATAAAGTTTTTGAAAGGGCCTTTCTGTGACAACTTGATTACCTATTTCAGGTCTTAGGTTTTGATTGGTAGGTTTGGTTTCTTTACATATCTGACAATTTCTTATAAACGTTTTAACCTGAAACGCCATTTTGGGCCAGTAAAAGTGCCTTTTCAATCTTTCGAGAGTTTTGGCTATTCCCCCATGTGCTGTTGTTAGGGTTGCGTGTGCTTTCTCTATAAGCGGTTGTGTTATATTTGGTGGTATCCACAGTTTCCATTTGCATTCTTCATCTTCTTCTTCTCGTTCAAAGGACATTTTTTTGAAAACCATCCCGTGGTCTACTTTAAGGTCTGGTAGTTGTTGTTCATTGCTTTGTATTGCTTTTATTAGCTCCAGGTATTCATCACTTTGAAATTCGGTTGTTTCAAAATCAAAAAGATCTTCTAGATTTATTTCTTCTACGCTTTCTTCTGGTAGCCGTGATAACATATCAGCTACAGTATTTTCAGATCCTTTTCGATGCATGATTTCGAAATCAAAAGCCTGAAGTTGCAATGACCAACGAGCTAATCTACCTGTTAAGTCTTTTAAGGACATAAGCCATTTGAGGCTGGCGTGATCTGTGACAATCGTGAACGGCATCATCTCAACGTATGGGCGGAATTTTTTTACAGCCATTACTGCTGCTAGGCATTCTTTCTCCGTCACGCTGTAATTTCTTTGACAGGGATTTAACTTTTGCGAGTAAAACGCAATTGGATGCTCTTCATTATTGTTATTTAATTGGTACAACAGTGCACCTATGCCATAATCGCAAGCATCACACTGTATAAAAAATCTTTTAGAAAAATCAGCATGTCTCAAAACTGGAGCTGATGTTAAAGCTTTTTTTAGATTTTCAAAGGCAGAAATAGATTCAGGTGTCATTACAAACTTGCTGGATTTTTTTAAGGTATCAGTTAAAGGCGCAGATATCGTAGAAAAATCTTTGATAAATCTGCGATACCAGCCAGCTGTTCCTAGAAAACTTCGGACTTCCCTTGGGGTTTTTGGTATTTTAATTTCCCTAATGGCCTTAATTTTTTCAGGGTCAGTCTTCAACATTCCACCTCCAATAATAAATCCTAGATATTTAAGTTGCTTGAAACAAAATTGTGATTTTTTTAAGCCAATTGTTAAATTAGCATTTTTAAGACACTGAGCTACATCTTTTAATAAATCTAGGTGTTTTTCAAAACTGTCTGAGATAACAAGCAGGTCGTCTAGGTATATAAAAACGTTTTCCTTAAGCCTTTGTGGAATAACTTTGTCCATTAGCCTACAAAGTCTTTGAGCCGCATTGCATAAGCCGAAGGGCATTACGCGAAATTGGTAGAGCGGACGGCCTGCTACAGTGAACGCGGTATAGGGTTTACTTTCTTCATCTAATTCTATCTGCCAAAACGCGAATTTTAAGTCTACACTGCTAATATAGTAGGTTTCATCTATTCTACTTAATATCCCGTCGATATTCTGCAGTGGATAGGCATCTTTAATGGTAACTTTATTTAGTTTTCTGGCATCAAGGCAAAACCTATTTTTACCCGGTTTCCTAACGACCGTTGTCCTATTACTCCACGGACTTTCGCTTTCCTCAATAACGTTAAGTTCTAGCATGCTATCAATTTCCTTATACACTATTTCTTGCACGGCTGGTGAAATGGGATAATATCTATCCTTCACCGGTTCTGCCCCCTCTACTAGTTTTATCGAGTGCTTTTCTATTGACGTGCATCCTAGACCATGTTCCTTAAAAGATGGAAACATTTTTACAACTTTATCTAATTCTAACTTTTGTATCTCAGTTAAATCATGAGGATCTGATTTATGGTTTTCCGATTTCAATTCCTCAGTAATTTTTTCCATATTAATTTCCGAAACCCCTACTATTTCTGGCGCCAGTTGAAAAATCTTCCAAAAATCGACGCCAAGATAGGCAGGCTGCTCTAGGTCAGGGCATAAGTAGAATGTCATCCTATTAGTTTTACTATCATATTCTACCTCAGTTGTTATTTTACCTAACAATCTTTGCTCCTGTCCACTAGCGGTAGTGATAATAGAAAAAATGGGTGATATAGCTAAATCTAAACTTTCTACTATTTCCCTGCATCCTTTTCCCAGAATACTCACAGAAGCACCAGTATCAAGTAGACCTTTTATTTTGACATTTCCCATAGCAAACTCAGCATATGGCCTGGGATCATCTGATTTACTATCTGCTGTTTTTATCGCTTCAATCGCAAGTTTTCTGTTTCTTTTTTTCTCTTTAAATTTTTGGCTTAGCTTTTTTATTCTTCGTGTTATTGCTGGCCTTCTAGAATAAATTTCCGAATTAAATATTTGGTTTCTAACTTTTTCATAATTTTGTTGTCTCTCTTCTAGAGTATATAAATGTTTTTGTTGTGGTATAAATTTGTTGAAATTTTTTGTTTCTTTTGCTATATTAATTTTTTGTTTAATTTGTTCAGGTTCTATTGCGGGTTCTATGTTGAACGATGGTTCCCCGCCTTCCCCTCGTTCCTGGAAAAATTTCTACTCCTGCAGTTATCGCAGTTTGGGGCTATTGTATCTGGCTTACCACACCTGTAGCAAAAAATTGTCCTTTGATCGGCTGGACAATCCATAAACATGTGCCCATTTTGTCGGCAGTTCCAGCAGATAAGGGATGTACTCGGTGTCGAATTGGTTGAGCTCTGTAATCTTACAGCCGCTACCTCTTCACAATCAACGTTAACACTGTTTTGGATTTCTTGTGGTTCCTGATAAACCTCATTGACATGCCTCACATAACGATTGGCCGCTGGTTGTGGTTTTACCTCTTTTCTCAGAAAAGTTTTTTCGGCATCTAGACAACACATTCTTAATTCCTCTACAGATGAAACAGTCATCGGGTAAACTATTTTTCCAATCGCCTCCCTAATATTCTTTTTTAACATTTTGATCATTTCAGCTTCTGGCATTGAAATGGTCAGGCGTGACCTAAACTGGGTCATAACAAAGAAAAAATCATCGATTGATTCACCTGGCAGCTGTTTTCTTTCTACCATGTCCCTCATTAACTCAAAACTTGATCGCGTAGCTTGATACTGCTTTAGCAATGCAGATTTTAAGGTGGACCATTCAGTCACATAGTTGGTTTGAATAAATAACCAATACCACTTCTCTGCAGCTCCCTTCACTAAAAGATGGAAGTTATCCAGTACTTCTTTCCATGCCACACCATATTGACTTTGGAGACGTTCTAGTCGAAACACAAAGTCTTCGACAGCCAGCTTATTATTGTCGCCATTAAATTCAAGTCCCCACTTATCAATACGAGGCCGGTTATAACTTCGGTGTTCATCACTACACACTGACGAAGCTCTAGAGCAGTGAGACGATTGTTGTTGTTGCGTGCCAGAGATATCCATCGGCTGTTGTGCTTCGTTGGAACTTCTGGATGCATTTGGTAAGTTCGACATTATTTTGTAATTTTCTTTTTGGGTTTGCTGCACCACAATGCTGAGCCTACTAATAGTAGATGTCAATTGGGCCATAGTATTCTTAATATCGGCTACTTGTGAATTAATGCTCTGATCAACTAGTTGCTTTAACGACTCTTCTATTTTATCTAAACTAACGGGTTGATTAGGCTGTCTACTAGTACCCTGTGCTAACAAATCACTCAAAACGTTAACACCCTGTGGCATATTCGGAGTACTAGAAATAATTGTTTTTGACAAATCCCTAATTTGGTCACTATTCTGGTTTCCCTCTGCCATATCTATAGTTATCCTAGTTTTGGGAGTATTGGGTTTTGAAACTTTTTCTAACACGTGAGGTGACGATCTATTTAGGTCAAACTGCACTTGTCTAGTTCTTTTCCGCGATCTTGTATCAGGCGGACTATTGTTCATACCCTAATATAGCCAGTTATTCAAAAAAAAAATGATCTCTGATTTTATGTTTTAGAATATAAAAAAAAAACACGACTTTACAGATAGTAAAACGGGTTTAACATAACGAAAAAATTAAAAAAAAATTTAATCTAAACAAAAAAATATGAAATATATAAAAAAAATATTAAAAAAAAGTAATTCATGCATGCATATATTAATAAAAAAAATTCAAGCAAATAAAAAAAATAAAAATCTACAAAAAAAAAATAATAGATGTAAATCAAAAAAAATATAATAACTTCACTAAAGATAAAATAAAAAAAAACTATGTATACTTGAAAATAAATAAATAATTAACTCAAGAAAAATTATAAAAATTAAAAAAAACTAAATATGTTTTAAATTTGGTTAAAAAAATTAATAAAATGTTATCTTTTTACAGGTTGGCAATGGTAGACGGATTAGTATGTCAAGGCGGTATATAATTTTACTGACGGATTCTTGTTGTTTGTGGAAAAACGTTAATTAAAATGAATATAAGATCATTTACAGTATGATCAGTCGTACTTTCCCCTGTAATGGTTACAAAGTGAGCTACGATTGACATCAAATACCATTCAATACAACTAACCTCGTTTCCTTACCGAGCACGAGAGGTTATTGAGTGATATCCGTTGCTATACTGTCATTGATCCTCCATTCTAAATTACAATCCTACAAAAAAAAATGTGAAAGTACTTCTAAACTGAACACCCTACAATTAGGAATATCTAATGCTTCACTAAGCTAAGGCAGTTCAATCCCGTAAGTCTTAGTATTCTACTATACAATTTTAAATTTTTCGAATTCTATTAATATACAACACTCTAACTTCTTATTCCCTTAGGTGGCTACATCAATAAAAATCTATAATCTAAAAACTGGAAGTTTGAAATTACTGAAGGTGTGTTATTTCCCTCTATATGTATCGATGTTTTACATATCAATTGTCACAATAGCTCAGTATACTTGATCCAATTGATGAAAAAAGTATTCTGAGTTATTTTATTTGTTTGGGCGCCATTTCTGTTACGGGCCGGTTGACACGCGAGGTTTCCGACTAGCTCTTCCTTTGGTTTTTGTTTTCCTATTGTGACTCTCAGGTGGTCCCAACCCTTCTCGCCTGACGCGTACCCGAACACGAAAAAAAAATAAACACATCAAAACTGAAACTACAACCACACGATTCCACAAACACAAGATCATCACGATGAGACAGATGTTGGTCTCATTATTTGCCCTCCCAACCTAGCCGAAAAATATCGTCCAAAACCGTTTGATTTTCGACCCCAAAATCCACCTGACCCTACTTTTACTTACCAGTCTACCATTGCCAAAACCTTATTGAATTAAGCCACCATTTTTTCTGTAAATTCCTTAATCAAAACAATATTTATTTTTCATATTTATAAAATTAATAATATTAACTAACAAATTAATAATCATTTATATTTTATACAGCTACTAAAATAAATATAATAAAAAAATAATATAATAATAATCTAAACCTAGTTTTGTTCCTAGAATGAGTCATAAATTAAAAACCCTCTGTATTCGTTAATTTTGAAAGACATTTGTCATTTCCTTGAATTTTACCCGCAACAACTTCTGCCGCATATAAAAGCACGGACCACACATAGCATTTGATAAACCGTGACTTTGTTGCAAGACTGATGTCATGGCTGGTCAGTACCTTGCTGTATTTAAAGAAAGCATCTCTCGCCATCTCTATACGACATCTTATTTCCTTTGATGCGTCCCATTGATCATTTAACAAAACTCCTAGATATTTAAAATTTTTTACACGTTCAATTTCTATGTTATTTATTTTTAGCGTCGTGTTATTTTGAGCATTCTTCCTGCTGACAACCATGTATTTTGTCTTTTTAATGTTGATTTTCAGACCAATGATTCACTTACATATGTAAGTTCGTCTGTCAGTTTTTGTAGGCCAGATATACTGCTTGCAAGTAACGTTGTGTCGTCAGCGTATCGTACGTTATTGATAAACTTTCCGTTTATTAGTATACCTATTCTCTTTCCTTCTACTGATTCCCGAAATATTTTTTCTGAATATATGTTGAATAACAAGGGCGATAGTATACACCCCTGCCTGACTCCTTTTGATATGGCAATTTCGTCACTAAATTCTCCATTTATTTGAATTCGTGCTGATTGGTTCCAGTATAGGTTTTTTATGCATTGTATTTCCTTCTCATCTATTCCAATGGACATTAAAATTTCCATTAGCTTATCATGTTGGACAGTGTCAAAGGCTTTTTCATAATCTATAAAGCACATGCATACATCTTTATGGACATCTCGACAATTTTGAATTAGTATCTGCACACTTAGTAGCGCTTCTCTAGTACCCATTGCTTCTTTGAAACCAAATTGTGATTCTCCCATAACAGTTTCGCATTTATCATATATTCTCCTGTGTATTATTCTAAGAAATATTTTTAGTGCATGGCACATTAGGCTAATTAGTCTATATTCACTGCATTTTCTAGCATTATTTTTCTTTGGTATGGTGATAAATGTTGATTTAAGCCAATCGTGTGGGTATTGACCATTGTCATAAACGTAATTAAAAAGAGTGACTAGCAATTGCATATTATTACCATCTATTAGCTTCAAAACTTCGGAGGGGATTTCATCTGGACCGGTTGCTTTTTTGTCCTTAAGCGAGTTGATTGCATACTCTACTTCATATCTAGTGATTGGTGTTCCAGTCAAAGGGGTTTCTGCGCTACGGTCATCAGCTGATCTTTCATCATCAGTAAATAATTTCGTTACATAATCTTTCCAAATGCGTTTTCTTTCTTTCATCTCGAATACTGCTTCATTATTGTCGTCGAACAAAATTGCTGGCGAGGTCCTTTTATATACACCGGCAGCTTCTTTTAGTTTTTTGTGAAGATTAAAATCATCATGTAGGCTTTGTAGCGTTTCGATTTCCTGGCATTGACGATTTAATAGTGCATTCTTTGCGGCGCGGGTTGCAGTTCGTATTTCTTTATTAATTTCCCAGTAGGTTTCGTATGGAAATAAATGATGGTTTCGATATTTTCAAAACTTTCATCAACAAATTCTCAGGAGTTTTCAAACAATTTTTTGATACAGACTTAACCAAAATTGCATTTTTAAAATTTTTCCTCTCTGGTAGAAGTTTTATAATATATACATAAATCATTATTTTAACTGTATAGAAGTACTTTAATTTTAGCAAAACGGACTTTTCGAAAGTCAATTTTATTTCCTTCCAACGAGTATGTGCGAAAATTTTCCGGAAGCATTTCCATAACTTTTAGTTTTGTTTTATTATTTGGCATTGTTTTAAGCAACTTTAGTAAATGAAGAGGACTATGAATTTCAATATTCTTTAAGTACCGGTGAATAACACCATGGACACAGTCCACTTCTTGAATTAAAGAATGTTCTGGTTCTGAAGGCTTTTGTATTACGGCATCAATATTATTTTGTTTAAAGAACATTTTGATTGCGGTTGCGTTAATTTGATTTTTATTTTGAGGTACGCAAGAATCGCTCCATAATGTCAAAGTTTTAATTAGTGGATAATCTTTTATGAATTTATTTAAAATTTTAATTAAAGCACTAGCAATATCGTTACCACTCCGACCGCTATGAGCTTCCGTCCACAAGGCACATTAAGTGAAAGTTGGTGTATTTGGCATAATAATGGTTGCTGTAAGATTGTACATATTCAATTTTCGTTTGTAGTAAAATGTTGAAGCATTTCCCTTAGGTAGGCTAAAAACACTTTGCATATCATAGCAAACCGTACACTTGGTTGGGGGCATTATTTTATAAAACTATTTTTCACAAATTAATTTTCTTGTTGTCATTTTATTTTGCTTTTGCTTTAACTATATTTTTTCTTACGGCAATGCAGCAAAGCAACAGCAAAATTTATTTTGTACGTTTTTGTATGCAGAATTTGCTGCAATCGCCAAACAATGGCTTGTAGAGCAAAACAGTACTTAAAAAATTTTGAAACAGTTGATATGCAGCAAAATTAATGCTTTATATCTCAGAAACCATAAAAATTTTCGCGAAACAGGTTTTTGATTTAGAAAGAGGGTATTAAAAAAATATATTCCTCATACCTAACTCATTTTTTTAAAAAATGGTCGGTAGGTCAAACCAGTAATGAGCTGACGATTTGTCAAGTTGGTTGAAGAAAAATCAAAAGATTTTGATTTTTTCAAGTCTGCTCAATGGACTAAAGAAAGAAACTCGTTAAAGACTGAAACACTGGAGAGTAATATTCAATGTAAGTAACTATATCAAAGGCTGAAATGAAGTTCTAGAAAAAGTTCAATCTTCTGAAAAGTATTATAGTTTAGAACATTTTAAGCTCAACTTTTCATTATTTTTCATCGTTTTTATGTAAATGAAGTACAAGTTAATTTTTTTTATATATGAGAATGGTGTAACCCCAGACTTATTATGAGATGATGAGGAGTTAACACTACTCTTGCACTATAGCACTTGGTTGCAACGGCCAATCCAAAAACTATGTTTCTAGCGCCATCTGTTTTGGATACAAACAGTTGACTTACTCGACTATTGCACTGTTAAGAACAGTGCAAAGAACATATCTTTCACCAGAACCTGAACCAAGTAACCACTTCAGCGCTGATAGCCTCATATGTTGTTGGATTTAAAAATAAAAACTCGGTGGTTTTTACATATACATACATATGCATTAAAAAAAACTTTTTTGTTGGCGTAATTTTGTATCCATTTTTTCTATGTGTCCTGGTTGATAGTTTCAAGCTTCTGGCAGCCCTAAGCTAGCAGGCCTTGTACACCCAAAAGAAGGGGTATAGAGGCCTTCTAGAAGGCCTCCGTAATCCTTCTTTTTCCCGCTGGGGAATTGAAAGGCAAAACTTGATCGTGTGGCTGCTATGTAAAACAAATTTCAAAAAATAACAGTAGTCTTTTACTCTAAATTTCTTATAACATGTTATACACAAAAGTTGTAAAATTTCTTTTCACGCGAAGAATATGAATATTTTGTAGTTTTTGTTGCATTCTCTTTGTTGTTGTTAGAGTTTCATAACACTGCTTTACAAATTTTTAATTTGGAAAAGTAACAAGAACGCCACATGCCTAGATAAGTTAATTGGGACCTACTGAAAACGAAAAACGCTGTTATTTTTTTTTTCCTAAGTACCGTTTTTTAGCTAACGGTACTTTTGTGTGTTTTCGGTGTATGGTCCCACTCAAACCATTGTGGAGCCCAGCCGAAAAATCCGATCGTAACAAGTGGCACATTGTTGGAAAGGTTGGAATGTCTTTTCGGTCGATATGCTGAAAATTTCTATCTGATAAGAAATGGCCGAGTTATGGCACCTCAAAATTGCCTATTTTTTACGTTTTTTTCAAAATTTTTCATTTTTATTTCGTTTTTTTCTACGTTATCTTAAATATCTGGAATGTTTTATTTTTTAACTAAATGGTTTATTTAATTACCAACATTTTAAGCGTAATTTGAAAAAAATCGGATGAAAAATAAAGTTTTAATTAAGGATTTTGTGGAACGACAATATTTTCATCTCATATAAAATTCCGTTTTTTTAAATACGTTAAAACTGATGGATTGAGGTGCCATAGCTCAGCCATTTCTTATCAGATTTTCAGCATATCGACGGAAAAGGCATTCAATTACCTTTCCAACAATGTGCCACTTGTTTCGATCAGATTTTTCGGTTGGGCTCCACAAGGGTTTGAGTGAGACCATACACCGAAAAACACAAAAGTACCGTTATCTAAAAAACGGTACTTGGGAAAAAACTACAGCGTTTTTCGTGTTCAGGAGGTCCCAATTAACTTATCTAGGCATGTAGCGTTCTTGGTATTTTTTGGCTGTAAACCAGTGTAATTATTTTTTGATAAAATACGAAAGGAGAAAATATATAAATTGAAAAAAAAACAAAAATATTTAAAATAAAACATATGTATTAAAAAAAAGTTTTAAATATAATTAAGATGATGTACAGTTTCTTTTGACACTCAAAGTTTGTACATAGTATGTATTATTCATTTTTAAAAAAACAATTTTTAGAAAATTCAAAGCTTTAGAAAGCATAAAGAAACTAAACTTTTATTGCAAAAATTAGGTTTTTTATTTACTAAAGTACTGTTAAACAGCCATTTTCCATCTGATGGTAAACAATTTACCTATTAAAGGCAAAACGTTAATGTTTTAAACTAAAAAAACATTTTTTAAAAAGGTAACGATTACCGTTGTTTCTAGATTCCTTTTTAAGTAGTTTCGTGTAATTTTGTATAAATTGCAATGTTTTGTAAATGCTTTATGATAATTAACTTTATTATGAAAAAGTTTAAGTTTTACTACTCGTTTCTGTATTTTTATAACGCGGGTTTAAATCTAAAAGAAATTTCTTGCACGTTTTGTACGCTGTCATCATTTAGTGGCAGTTGTTAACATGTTCGAGGTATTTTCACTAATAGTCACACTATCGCTAGTCGCAACATTATTGTTTGTTTGATTACAGCTGTGTGTACGCCTTTTGTGATGTTGTTGATGATGCTGCAAATTTGCATTAGGACAATTTTTCTCTAAATTTAAATTTGTAACTGCTGTAGAAGTAGTCGTCATTATGGAAATATTTTTTTGTGAGGAATTGCTATTTCTTCGTGTTCCTGTACAGTTTGAAGAATTGCCAACAGGCGATCCTACAGGTGTTATACTTGAAGCAGGGTTCGAACCATATTCGTTATCTTCATTTAAATATATATCCATATGATCTACGGTATCAGCATTGGCAAAATTATGATCTCTTCTTTCACTTTTTTTCCATAAGTAATAAAATTGTACCAACTCCCGCATTGTACGAGTCCGAACCTAAAAAAATAAAGTGGCTATTAGAGAAATAATTTTTTTAAGTAAGGATGTTAAATTTAAAACTTACTTGGTTTTGTCTTATTTTAAGAAAATCTTTTCCATATTTTTGTATTCCCTCTTCAAATTTATGACATTCTTCTTCTGACCAAAGGCTCATGCAATCATTAAGTGGAAGTGCGTTTAAACGTTTGCGACGTAAAGCTTCTTTAAAATCGTAACCGCACTGCACCAGTAAATGAAGAGCCTACAATTAAAATAACTATTTTAATACAATTTTATATATTTACCCGAAATATGTTTTTATTACCTGTTCGTTATCTTTAACTACCGACTGGCTATCTATTTCCATTGTTCCTACAGTTTCAACTCGCATTTTATCGCCATTTGCTAAAAAAGAATTATTTTCTAGATTGTCTATATTGTTTTCAGATCTACAATTTTCCTTTAAATGATTTTCAGAGTGTGTTTCCATGGCTGACTGTTCTTCGTCTTCTTCACCTTGTTGATTCGATTTAATGTCTCTTATTTTAATTAAATATTCTTCTACTTCACGTTCACTAACTTGACTGGGTTCCCAAATGAGTTTGTCTTCATTTTCATATGGTAAAATATCGCCATATTGCGATAGACCAACTGGTATTGTTGCTTGATATGATGTTCCAATCATGACTTTTTTCTTGTAGTCGTCATCCTCCTCTTCTTCGATTTCTTCATCATCTTCAGCGCCATAAAAAGTTTCTAAAGGAATATCTATTTCTTTTTACTTAAATAATAATTCAAATGATGTCCATTCGTCAAAAGTTTACTTTTTATAAACGATTATTCAAAAAACGTTTATTAAGTCAGATTTAAATAGAAAATTTGTTTTGTAAACCTTTTTTAAATTAAATATATTTTTATGAATACGGCAGTAAAATTGTATGTATGTATTTATACATATCGCTCCTTTATTGCAACAAAGTCATATCTCAAAAAAAACAAAATTGGCAAAATGCTATAAATTGAAATTGATTTAATAAAATATATTTTGCTATAACTTCGGTTCAATTTAAGATATAATACTTTTTTTACATATAAAGAAGGTATAAAGGAACACTTTTGCTTAAGTAACCTAAAATTTTTGGTTTTTTGACTAATGACTATGTTGCAATCAGTGTTTAAAAGCACCCATCAACTAGATGTTTTTTATTTTTGCTTTTGCCACTGCCACTGCCATTGAAATTTTTATTTTTTTTATCAACAGCCAATGTTCTGTTTTTCGTTATGCAAAAAAGCAAATCCTTTATTTTGTATATTTTTATTTTTTGACAATTGCTTTTTTGCCAGGTAGCGACAAGTGCCATCTACCTAAAAAGCAAAAGCTCAAAATGATTCTTTGGTCTTTTCCTTTTTTACTTTTTCCTAAATAAAGAGCTAATTAAAAAAGACAAAGCTAAAAAATCTAAAAACCAAATTCTTTCCTGGCTGATAATAATACTGATTCAAAAAACAGCCGCATCAAGAAAACAGAGAACAAAAAAAGCCGCACTTATAATGCTGGGTACACACCAGAGAACGGATTTATTCGATTGCAAAAAAATCGCGGTAAATGAACACCAACAAATACACTCGCTTGCGGTCATACAATCAAACTTGCGTAACCGCAAACATTCGCTGCTGGTTTGCAGTCATTCAAATAATGCACATCGTGCTTTGTTATTTATTCCATCGTTTAGCTTCGTTTGTCAATTAAGATGTTTGTGTGTTTGGTCCGACAATGATTGTTTTGGCAAAAAAAAAAAAAAAAAATACAAACAAAAAAGCAAGAAATCAAGCAATTATTACTCATGTAGGCATTCAGCAGCTACTATGCAGAACAAGAAAAAAAGAAAATTAAAATGAAACTAAACGCACATATGTAGGTACAAACAATTTCCATAGAAACAGAAGACTTTTTTTTATCATCTAAAAAGTACAGTAGTTCTGTATGAACAATGTATTCTTGTTATTGTTGTTAATTTTAACATAGGGTCTCATCGAGTGGTTTATTGTTGTCAATGTTAACAAAGCGTCTCATCGAGTGGACAATGACTACTTGAATGCAAAAGTATAAGAAATCGCCATTAATTAATTTCATGTTGTAAAATTTCATTCTTCATAAAAATAATTTAACGAAAATTAAGGCCCTAAATTTGTAAAACGCAACGCAATCCCAAAAATAACATTGAAAGCAAAAACAATGTCAAAAATTTTCAAAATTTTGTTGTTGCTTTCTACAGAAATACTGAAACTACAACCACACGATTCCACAAACACAAGATCATCACGATGAGACAGATGTTGGTCTCATTATTTGCCCTCCCAACCTAGCCGAAAAATATCGTCCAAAACCGTTTGATTTTCGACCCCAAAATCCACCTGACCCTACTTTTACTTACCGGTCTACCATTGCCAAAACCTTATTGAATTAAGCCATCATTTTTTCTGTAAATTCCTTAATCAAAACAATATTTATTTTTCATATTTATAAAATTAATAATATTAACTAACAAATTAATAATCATTTATATTTTATACAGCTACTAAAATAAATATAATACAAAAATAATATAATAATAATCTAAACCTAGTTTTGTTCCTAGAATGAGTCATAAATTAAAAACCCTCTGTATTCGTTAATTTTGAAAGACATTTGTCATTTCCTTGAATTTTACCCGCAACAAAACTCCGGTGCTGCTGGTTGTTGCCCAGAAGGACCGGTGTGCGGTTAGACATTTTCGCCACCGAAGCCCAACGTGGGGAACTCTCACGACCCTGACATTTAGAGTCTCATGCTCTATTTGAATAAGCCGGGCCATACACAATGCAAGTATAAAATATGTTATTTCATAACCAAAAAAAAAAAAATGTAATAACTTCTTTTCCCTAGGAAACCTCGCAATTATTAAAAAAGATACTGGTTGCACCCGAGTCAAATCCATCCCCGTTGATGATGACTAGACAATAGCTCTCTTCCTAAATTTTTACTCTGGTTAGAAAAAACTTAGTAGAGGCAACCCTCTTTTAATTAATAAATTTCGTGTTACTGGATTTTAGCCAGTAGTGCACAATTGTGTGCTTATATACATATATATTAACTCGAACGCCCACAAAACCTTTGTTTTGAGGCAAAAAAAAAAACTTTTTTAAAAATTTAAGTTCCTCCGAACCGCGTCTAAATTATAGGGTCACGCCTCTATTGAATTCTTTCTTTAATAGAATTATTGTCTAGTTTTCATCACACATCTCTACAAATCTTTTTTGACAAAGCTTTGAGAGATGTTTTAGGATACATAACCAGCTCAACCGTTGGTTACCTCACGGGAAGTATATTTTGTTATTCAGTCATTTTAAGAATATGTACTTTGTGATTTCTCTTTTCTTTCTTTTTAGATTCGTCAAAATACAACAGATTATACTGATTGCACAACATTGAAAATAATTTCAATATTGCACCTTCCCTACAATCACCGTGTATAAAAACAAAAATAAAATGTAAAAAAAAACTGGACATCACAACATACATTTCTTTGGTCAAGGAAAATTATAATTATATTGCACTGGCTATGGTATGTTAAACAAAACACATTTTGCTAATTCTAAGTATAATTACCTACTATAGTGTAACAATAGAGCTAATCCCCTAGTATTGCACATTTCCATTTTCCTGGCCGATGCCATCACACCTTAATATCTTTTACGTGATAAACCCCTACTGATTTACCCTGTAATGTTTCCAGCTCATACATATTGTTCCCTACAGGCCGAACCACCCTACACTTTAAAAATTTTCTGCAAAATTTTGCATTTCGATTTTTTGCAAAGTCACTTAACGTGTTATTTCGGCGATAAACTTCTTGGCCTGGAACAAAAGTTATTTTACGAGCTCGGTTATTGTACCTTTCGGCACTTTTCTCGTAGGCTTTTCTCATATTATCTTTTATTTGTTGCCTAATTATCTCAAGTTTATCATTTCGATCCAAATTTGCTATTTGATGATCTGTAAGTGACTGTAGTTTCCTGCTTAGTTTGTAATCACTTCCGCTGGAATACATATGGTATCCGAATAGGGCGAAAAACGGTGTAAAGCCTGTAGCTGAGTGAACTGCTGTTCGTAAGGCGCATTCTATCTTAGATAGGTATAGGTCCCAATCACGGTGGTCTTCTTTTAGATAAGCTCTGATTGCTGACAAGACTGACTGGTTTACCCTTTCGCTTGCGTTACTTTGTGGAGAGTACACGGCTGTTTTTATATGATTTATTTTATAAGTTTTTATTAGATTTTCAAAATTTTTAGATATGAATTGTGCCCCATTGTCGCTATGAATTATTTCTGGCACGCCAAACTTGTAGAAAATTTCTTGAACAAGAAAATCAATTACATTTTGTGTTGATGCCTCTCTCCTTGCTTTTAGGAATGTGAATTTTGTAAAGTGGTCAACTACTACAAAAATATAACAATTTCCGCTTTTAGATCTGGGGTATTTACCCATAAAGTCAATATAAAGTTTTTGAAAGGGCCTTTCTGTGACAACTTGATTACCTATTTCAGGTCTTAGGTTTTGATTGGTAGGTTTGGTTTCTTTACATATCTGACAATTTCTTATAAACGTTTTAACCTGAAACGCCATTTTGGGCCAGTAAAAGTGCCTTTTCAATCTTTCGAGAGTTTTGGCTATTCCCCCATGTGCTGTTGTTAGGGTTGCGTGTGCTTTCTCTATAAGCGGTTGTGTTATATTTGGTGGTATCCACAGTTTCCATTTGCATTCTTCATCTTCTTCTTCTCGTTCAAAGGACATTTTTTTGAAAACCATCCCGTGGTCTACTTTAAGGTCTGGTAGTTGTTGTTCATTGCTTTGTATTGCTTTTATTAGCTCCAGGTATTCATCACTTTGAAATTCGGTTGTTTCAAAATCAAAAAGATCTTCTAGATTTATTTCTTCTACGCTTTCTTCTGGTAGCCGTGATAACATATCAGCTACAGTATTTTCAGATCCTTTTCGATGCATGATTTCGAAATCAAAAGCCTGAAGTTGCAATGACCAACGAGCTAATCTACCTGTTAAGTCTTTTAAGGACATAAGCCATTTGAGGCTGGCGTGATCTGTGACAATCGTGAACGGCATCATCTCAACGTATGGGCGGAATTTTTTTACAGCCATTACTGCTGCTAGGCATTCTTTCTCCGTCACGCTGTAATTTCTTTGACAGGGATTTAACTTTTGCGAGTAAAACGCAATTGGATGCTCTTCATTATTGTTATTTAATTGGTACAACAGTGCACCTATGCCATAATCGCAAGCATCACACTGTATAAAAAATCTTTTAGAAAAATCAGCATGTCTCAAAACTGGAGCTGATGTTAAAGCTTTTTTTAGATTTTCAAAGGCAGAAATAGATTCAGGTGTCATTACAAACTTGCTGGATTTTTTTAAGGTATCAGTTAAAGGCGCAGATATCGTAGAAAAATCTTTGATAAATCTGCGATACCAGCCAGCTGTTCCTAGAAAACTTCGGACTTCCCTTGGGGTTTTTGGTATTTTAATTTCCCTAATGGCCTTAATTTTTTCAGGGTCAGTCTTCAACATTCCACCTCCAATAATAAATCCTAGATATTTAAGTTGCTTGAAACAAAATTGTGATTTTTTTAAGCCAATTGTTAAATTAGCATTTTTAAGACACTGAGCTACATCTTTTAATAAATCTAGGTGTTTTTCAAAACTGTCTGAGATAACAAGCAGGTCGTCTAGGTATATAAAAACGTTTTCCTTAAGCCTTTGTGGAATAACTTTGTCCATTAGCCTACAAAGTCTTTGAGCCGCATTGCATAAGCCGAAGGGCATTACGCGAAATTGGTAGAGCGGACGGCCTGCTACAGTGAACGCGGTATAGGGTTTACTTTCTTCATCTAATTCTATCTGCCAAAACGCGAATTTTAAGTCTACACTGCTAATATAGTAGGTTTCATCTATTCTACTTAATATCCCGTCGATATTCTGCAGTGGATAGGCATCTTTAATGGTAACTTTATTTAGTTTTCTGGCATCAAGGCAAAACCTATTTTTACCCGGTTTCCTAACGACCGTTGTCCTATTACTCCACGGACTTTCGCTTTCCTCAATAACGTTAAGTTCTAGCATGCTATCAATTTCCTTATACACTATTTCTTGCACGGCTGGTGAAATGGGATAATATCTATCCTTCACCGGTTCTGCCCCCTCTACTAGTTTTATCGAGTGCTTTTCTATTGACGTGCATCCTAGACCATGTTCCTTAAAAGATGGAAACATTTTTACAACTTTATCTAATTCTAACTTTTGTATCTCAGTTAAATCATGAGGATCTGATTTATGGTTTTCCGATTTCAATTCCTCAGTAATTTTTTCCATATTAATTTCCGAAACCCCTACTATTTCTGGCGCCAGTTGAAAAATCTTCCAAAAATCGACGCCAAGATAGGCAGGCTGCTCTAGGTCAGGGCATAAGTAGAATGTCATCCTATTAGTTTTACTATCATATTCTACCTCAGTTGTTATTTTACCTAACAATCTTTGCTCCTGTCCACTAGCGGTAGTGATAATAGAAAAAATGGGTGATATAGCTAAATCTAAACTTTCTACTATTTCCCTGCATCCTTTTCCCAGAATACTCACAGAAGCACCAGTATCAAGTAGACCTTTTATTTTGACATTTCCCATAGCAAACTCAGCATATGGCCTGGGATCATCTGATTTACTATCTGCTGTTTTTATCGCTTCAATCGCAAGTTTTCTGTTTCTTTTTTTCTCTTTAAATTTTTGGCTTAGCTTTTTTATTCTTCGTGTTATTGCTGGCCTTCTAGAATAAATTTCCGAATTAAATATTTGGTTTCTAACTTTTTCATAATTTTGTTGTCTCTCTTCTAGAGTATATAAATGTTTTTGTTGTGGTATAAATTTGTTGAAATTTTTTGTTTCTTTTGCTATATTAATTTTTTGTTTAATTTGTTCAGGTTCTATTGCGGGTTCTATGTTGAACGATGGTTCCCCGCCTTCCCCTCGTTCCTGGAAAAATTTCTACTCCTGCAGTTATCGCAGTTTGGGGCTATTGTATCTGGCTTACCACACCTGTAGCAAAAAATTGTCCTTTGATCGGCTGGACAATCCATAAACATGTGCCCATTTTGTCGGCAGTTCCAGCAGATAAGGGATGTACTCGGTGTCGAATTGGTTGAGCTCTGTAATCTTACAGCCGCTACCTCTTCACAATCAACGTTAACACTGTTTTGGATTTCTTGTGGTTCCTGATAAACCTCATTGACATGCCTCACATAACGATTGGCCGCTGGTTGTGGTTTTACCTCTTTTCTCAGAAAAGTTTTTTCGGCATCTAGACAACACATTCTTAATTCCTCTACAGATGAAACAGTCATCGGGTAAACTATTTTTCCAATCGCCTCCCTAATATTCTTTTTTAACATTTTGATCATTTCAGCTTCTGGCATTGAAATGGTCAGGCGTGACCTAAACTGGGTCATAACAAAGAAAAAATCATCGATTGATTCACCTGGCAGCTGTTTTCTTTCTACCATGTCCCTCATTAACTCAAAACTTGATCGCGTAGCTTGATACTGCTTTAGCAATGCAGATTTTAAGGTGGACCATTCAGTCACATAGTTGGTTTGAATAAATAACCAATACCACTTCTCTGCAGCTCCCTTCACTAAAAGATGGAAGTTATCCAGTACTTCTTTCCATGCCACACCATATTGACTTTGGAGACGTTCTAGTCGAAACACAAAGTCTTCGACAGCCAGCTTATTATTGTCGCCATTAAATTCAAGTCCCCACTTATCAATACGAGGCCGGTTATAACTTCGGTGTTCATCACTACACACTGACGAAGCTCTAGAGCAGTGAGACGATTGTTGTTGTTGCGTGCCAGAGATATCCATCGGCTGTTGTGCTTCGTTGGAACTTCTGGATGCATTTGGTAAGTTCGACATTATTTTGTAATTTTCTTTTTGGGTTTGCTGCACCACAATGCTGAGCCTACTAATAGTAGATGTCAATTGGGCCATAGTATTCTTAATATCGGCTACTTGTGAATTAATGCTCTGATCAACTAGTTGCTTTAACGACTCTTCTATTTTATCTAAACTAACGGGTTGATTAGGCTGTCTACTAGTACCCTGTGCTAACAAATCACTCAAAACGTTAACACCCTGTGGCATATTCGGAGTACTAGAAATAATTGTTTTTGACAAATCCCTAATTTGGTCACTATTCTGGTTTCCCTCTGCCATATCTATAGTTATCCTAGTTTTGGGAGTATTGGGTTTTGAAACTTTTTCTAACACGTGAGGTGACGATCTATTTAGGTCAAACTGCACTTGTCTAGTTCTTTTCCGCGATCTTGTATCAGGCGGACTATTGTTCATACCCTAATATAGCCAGTTATTCAAAAAAAAAATGATCTCTGATTTTATGTTTTAGAATATAAAAAAAAAACACGACTTTACAGATAGTAAAACGGGTTTAACATAACGAAAAAATTAAAAAAAAATTTAATCTAAACAAAAAAATATGAAATATATAAAAAAAATATTAAAAAAAAGTAATTCATGCATGCATATATTAATAAAAAAAATTCAAGCAAATAAAAAAAATAAAAATCTACAAAAAAAAAATAATAGATGTAAATCAAAAAAAATATAATAACTTCACTAAAGATAAAATAAAAAAAAACTATGTATACTTGAAAATAAATAAATAATTAACTCAAGAAAAATTATAAAAATTAAAAAAAACTAAATATGTTTTAAATTTGGTTAAAAAAATTAATAAAATGTTATCTTTTTACAGGTTGGCAATGGTAGACGGATTAGTATGTCAAGGCGGTATATAATTTTACTGACGGATTCTTGTTGTTTGTGGAAAAACGTTAATTAAAATGAATATAAGATCATTTACAGTATGATCAGTCGTACTTTCCCCTGTAATGGTTACAAAGTGAGCTACGATTGACATCAAATACCATTCAATACAACTAACCTCGTTTCCTTACCGAGCACGAGAGGTTATTGAGTGATATCCGTTGCTATACTGTCATTGATCCTCCATTCTAAATTACAATCCTACAAAAAAAAATGTGAAAGTACTTCTAAACTGAACACCCTACAATTAGGAATATCTAATGCTTCACTAAGCTAAGGCAGTTCAATCCCGTAAGTCTTAGTATTCTACTATACAATTTTAAATTTTTCGAATTCTATTAATATACAACACTCTAACTTCTTATTCCCTTAGGTGGCTACATCAATAAAAATCTATAATCTAAAAACTGGAAGTTTGAAATTACTGAAGGTGTGTTATTTCCCTCTATATGTATCGATGTTTTACATATCAATTGTCACAATAGCTCAGTATACTTGATCCAATTGATGAAAAAAGTATTCTGAGTTATTTTATTTGTTTGGGCGCCATTTCTGTTACGGGCCGGTTGACACGCGAGGTTTCCGACTAGCTCTTCCTTTGGTTTTTGTTTTCCTATTGTGACTCTCAGGTGGTCCCAACCCTTCTCGCCTGACGCGTACCCGAACACGAAAAAAAAATAAACACATCAAAACTGAAACTACAACCACACGATTCCACAAACACAAGATCATCACGATGAGACAGATGTTGGTCTCATTATTTGCCCTCCCAACCTAGCCGAAAAATATCGTCCAAAACCGTTTGATTTTCGACCCCAAAATCCACCTGACCCTACTTTTACTTACCAGTCTACCATTGCCAAAACCTTATTGAATTAAGCCACCATTTTTTCTGTAAATTCCTTAATCAAAACAATATTTATTTTTCATATTTATAAAATTAATAATATTAACTAACAAATTAATAATCATTTATATTTTATACAGCTACTAAAATAAATATAATAAAAAAATAATATAATAATAATCTAAACCTAGTTTTGTTCCTAGAATGAGTCATAAATTAAAAACCCTCTGTATTCGTTAATTTTGAAAGACATTTGTCATTTCCTTGAATTTTACCCGCAACAACTTCTGCCGCATATAAAAGCACGGACCACACATAGCATTTGATAAACCGTGACTTTGTTGCAAGACTGATGTCATGGCTGGTCAGTACCTTGCTGTATTTAAAGAAAGCATCTCTCGCCATCTCTATACGACATCTTATTTCCTTTGATGCGTCCCATTGATCATTTAACAAAACTCCTAGATATTTAAAATTTTTTACACGTTCAATTTCTATGTTATTTATTTTTAGCGTCGTGTTATTTTGAGCATTCTTCCTGCTGACAACCATGTATTTTGTCTTTTTAATGTTGATTTTCAGACCAATGATTCACTTACATATGTAAGTTCGTCTGTCAGTTTTTGTAGGCCAGATATACTGCTTGCAAGTAACGTTGTGTCGTCAGCGTATCGTACGTTATTGATAAACTTTCCGTTTATTAGTATACCTATTCTCTTTCCTTCTACTGATTCCCGAAATATTTTTTCTGAATATATGTTGAATAACAAGGGCGATAGTATACACCCCTGCCTGACTCCTTTTGATATGGCAATTTCGTCACTAAATTCTCCATTTATTTGAATTCGTGCTGATTGGTTCCAGTATAGGTTTTTTATGCATTGTATTTCCTTCTCATCTATTCCAATGGACATTAAAATTTCCATTAGCTTATCATGTTGGACAGTGTCAAAGGCTTTTTCATAATCTATAAAGCACATGCATACATCTTTATGGACATCTCGACAATTTTGAATTAGTATCTGCACACTTAGTAGCGCTTCTCTAGTACCCATTGCTTCTTTGAAACCAAATTGTGATTCTCCCATAACAGTTTCGCATTTATCATATATTCTCCTGTGTATTATTCTAAGAAATATTTTTAGTGCATGGCACATTAGGCTAATTAGTCTATATTCACTGCATTTTCTAGCATTATTTTTCTTTGGTATGGTGATAAATGTTGATTTAAGCCAATCGTGTGGGTATTGACCATTGTCATAAACGTAATTAAAAAGAGTGACTAGCAATTGCATATTATTACCATCTATTAGCTTCAAAACTTCGGAGGGGATTTCATCTGGACCGGTTGCTTTTTTGTCCTTAAGCGAGTTGATTGCATACTCTACTTCATATCTAGTGATTGGTGTTCCAGTCAAAGGGGTTTCTGCGCTACGGTCATCAGCTGATCTTTCATCATCAGTAAATAATTTCGTTACATAATCTTTCCAAATGCGTTTTCTTTCTTTCATCTCGAATACTGCTTCATTATTGTCGTCGAACAAAATTGCTGGCGAGGTCCTTTTATATACACCGGCAGCTTCTTTTAGTTTTTTGTGAAGATTAAAATCATCATGTAGGCTTTGTAGCGTTTCGATTTCCTGGCATTGACGATTTAATAGTGCATTCTTTGCGGCGCGGGTTGCAGTTCGTATTTCTTTATTAATTTCCCAGTAGGTTTCGTATGGAAATAAATGATGGTTTCGATATTTTCAAAACTTTCATCAACAAATTCTCAGGAGTTTTCAAACAATTTTTTGATACAGACTTAACCAAAATTGCATTTTTAAAATTTTTCCTCTCTGGTAGAAGTTTTATAATATATACATAAATCATTATTTTAACTGTATAGAAGTACTTTAATTTTAGCAAAACGGACTTTTCGAAAGTCAATTTTATTTCCTTCCAACGAGTATGTGCGAAAATTTTCCGGAAGCATTTCCATAACTTTTAGTTTTGTTTTATTATTTGGCATTGTTTTAAGCAACTTTAGTAAATGAAGAGGACTATGAATTTCAATATTCTTTAAGTACCGGTGAATAACACCATGGACACAGTCCACTTCTTGAATTAAAGAATGTTCTGGTTCTGAAGGCTTTTGTATTACGGCATCAATATTATTTTGTTTAAAGAACATTTTGATTGCGGTTGCGTTAATTTGATTTTTATTTTGAGGTACGCAAGAATCGCTCCATAATGTCAAAGTTTTAATTAGTGGATAATCTTTTATGAATTTATTTAAAATTTTAATTAAAGCACTAGCAATATCGTTACCACTCCGACCGCTATGAGCTTCCGTCCACAAGGCACATTAAGTGAAAGTTGGTGTATTTGGCATAATAATGGTTGCTGTAAGATTGTACATATTCAATTTTCGTTTGTAGTAAAATGTTGAAGCATTTCCCTTAGGTAGGCTAAAAACACTTTGCATATCATAGCAAACCGTACACTTGGTTGGGGGCATTATTTTATAAAACTATTTTTCACAAATTAATTTTCTTGTTGTCATTTTATTTTGCTTTTGCTTTAACTATATTTTTTCTTACGGCAATGCAGCAAAGCAACAGCAAAATTTATTTTGTACGTTTTTGTATGCAGAATTTGCTGCAATCGCCAAACAATGGCTTGTAGAGCAAAACAGTACTTAAAAAATTTTGAAACAGTTGATATGCAGCAAAATTAATGCTTTATATCTCAGAAACCATAAAAATTTTCGCGAAACAGGTTTTTGATTTAGAAAGAGGGTATTAAAAAAATATATTCCTCATACCTAACTCATTTTTTTAAAAAATGGTCGGTAGGTCAAACCAGTAATGAGCTGACGATTTGTCAAGTTGGTTGAAGAAAAATCAAAAGATTTTGATTTTTTCAAGTCTGCTCAATGGACTAAAGAAAGAAACTCGTTAAAGACTGAAACACTGGAGAGTAATATTCAATGTAAGTAACTATATCAAAGGCTGAAATGAAGTTCTAGAAAAAGTTCAATCTTCTGAAAAGTATTATAGTTTAGAACATTTTAAGCTCAACTTTTCATTATTTTTCATCGTTTTTATGTAAATGAAGTACAAGTTAATTTTTTTTATATATGAGAATGGTGTAACCCCAGACTTATTATGAGATGATGAGGAGTTAACACTACTCTTGCACTATAGCACTTGGTTGCAACGGCCAATCCAAAAACTATGTTTCTAGCGCCATCTGTTTTGGATACAAACAGTTGACTTACTCGACTATTGCACTGTTAAGAACAGTGCAAAGAACATATCTTTCACCAGAACCTGAACCAAGTAACCACTTCAGCGCTGATAGCCTCATATGTTGTTGGATTTAAAAATAAAAACTCGGTGGTTTTTACATATACATACATATGCATTAAAAAAAACTTTTTTGTTGGCGTAATTTTGTATCCATTTTTTCTATGTGTCCTGGTTGATAGTTTCAAGCTTCTGGCAGCCCTAAGCTAGCAGGCCTTGTACACCCAAAAGAAGGGGTATAGAGGCCTTCTAGAAGGCCTCCGTAATCCTTCTTTTTCCCGCTGGGGAATTGAAAGGCAAAACTTGATCGTGTGGCTGCTATGTAAAACAAATTTCAAAAAATAACAGTAGTCTTTTACTCTAAATTTCTTATAACATGTTATACACAAAAGTTGTAAAATTTCTTTTCACGCGAAGAATATGAATATTTTGTAGTTTTTGTTGCATTCTCTTTGTTGTTGTTAGAGTTTCATAACACTGCTTTACAAATTTTTAATTTGGAAAAGTAACAAGAACGCCACATGCCTAGATAAGTTAATTGGGACCTACTGAAAACGAAAAACGCTGTTATTTTTTTTTTCCTAAGTACCGTTTTTTAGCTAACGGTACTTTTGTGTGTTTTCGGTGTATGGTCCCACTCAAACCATTGTGGAGCCCAGCCGAAAAATCCGATCGTAACAAGTGGCACATTGTTGGAAAGGTTGGAATGTCTTTTCGGTCGATATGCTGAAAATTTCTATCTGATAAGAAATGGCCGAGTTATGGCACCTCAAAATTGCCTATTTTTTACGTTTTTTTCAAAATTTTTCATTTTTATTTCGTTTTTTTCTACGTTATCTTAAATATCTGGAATGTTTTATTTTTTAACTAAATGGTTTATTTAATTACCAACATTTTAAGCGTAATTTGAAAAAAATCGGATGAAAAATAAAGTTTTAATTAAGGATTTTGTGGAACGACAATATTTTCATCTCATATAAAATTCCGTTTTTTTAAATACGTTAAAACTGATGGATTGAGGTGCCATAGCTCAGCCATTTCTTATCAGATTTTCAGCATATCGACGGAAAAGGCATTCAATTACCTTTCCAACAATGTGCCACTTGTTTCGATCAGATTTTTCGGTTGGGCTCCACAAGGGTTTGAGTGAGACCATACACCGAAAAACACAAAAGTACCGTTATCTAAAAAACGGTACTTGGGAAAAAACTACAGCGTTTTTCGTGTTCAGGAGGTCCCAATTAACTTATCTAGGCATGTAGCGTTCTTGGTATTTTTTGGCTGTAAACCAGTGTAATTATTTTTTGATAAAATACGAAAGGAGAAAATATATAAATTGAAAAAAAAACAAAAATATTTAAAATAAAACATATGTATTAAAAAAAAGTTTTAAATATAATTAAGATGATGTACAGTTTCTTTTGACACTCAAAGTTTGTACATAGTATGTATTATTCATTTTTAAAAAAACAATTTTTAGAAAATTCAAAGCTTTAGAAAGCATAAAGAAACTAAACTTTTATTGCAAAAATTAGGTTTTTTATTTACTAAAGTACTGTTAAACAGCCATTTTCCATCTGATGGTAAACAATTTACCTATTAAAGGCAAAACGTTAATGTTTTAAACTAAAAAAACATTTTTTAAAAAGGTAACGATTACCGTTGTTTCTAGATTCCTTTTTAAGTAGTTTCGTGTAATTTTGTATAAATCGCAATGTTTTGTAAATGCTTTATGATAATTAACTTTATTATGAAAAAGTTTAAGTTTTACTACTCGTTTCTGTATTTTTATAACGCGGGTTTAAATCTAAAAGAAATTTCTTGCACGTTTTGTACGCTGTCATCATTTAGTGGCAGTTGTTAACATGTTCGAGGTATTTTCACTAATAGTCACACTATCGCTAGTCGCAACATTATTGTTTGTTTGATTACAGCTGTGTGTACGCCTTTTGTGATGTTGTTGATGATGCTGCAAATTTGCATTAGGACAATTTTTCTCTAAATTTAAATTTGTAACTGCTGTAGAAGTAGTCGTCATTATGGAAATATTTTTTTGTGAGGAATTGCTATTTCTTCGTGTTCCTGTACAGTTTGAAGAATTGCCAACAGGCGATCCTACAGGTGTTATACTTGAAGCAGGGTTCGAACCATATTCGTTATCTTCATTTAAATATATATCCATATGATCTACGGTATCAGCATTGGCAAAATTATGATCTCTTCTTTCACTTTTTTTCCATAAGTAATAAAATTGTACCAACTCCCGCATTGTACGAGTCCGAACCTAAAAAAATAAAGTGGCTATTAGAGAAATAATTTTTTTAAGTAAGGATGTTAAATTTAAAACTTACTTGGTTTTGTCTTATTTTAAGAAAATCTTTTCCATATTTTTGTATTCCCTCTTCAAATTTATGACATTCTTCTTCTGACCAAAGGCTCATGCAATCATTAAGTGGAAGTGCGTTTAAACGTTTGCGACGTAAAGCTTCTTTAAAATCGTAACCGCACTGCACCAGTAAATGAAGAGCCTACAATTAAAATAACTATTTTAATACAATTTTATATATTTACCCGAAATATGTTTTTATTACCTGTTCGTTATCTTTAACTACCGACTGGCTATCTATTTCCATTGTTCCTACAGTTTCAACTCGCATTTTATCGCCATTTGCTAAAAAAGAATTATTTTCTAGATTGTCTATATTGTTTTCAGATCTACAATTTTCCTTTAAATGATTTTCAGAGTGTGTTTCCATGGCTGACTGTTCTTCGTCTTCTTCACCTTGTTGATTCGATTTAATGTCTCTTATTTTAATTAAATATTCTTCTACTTCACGTTCACTAACTTGACTGGGTTCCCAAATGAGTTTGTCTTCATTTTCATATGGTAAAATATCGCCATATTGCGATAGACCAACTGGTATTGTTGCTTGATATGATGTTCCAATCATGACTTTTTTCTTGTAGTCGTCATCCTCCTCTTCTTCGATTTCTTCATCATCTTCAGCGCCATAAAAAGTTTCTAAAGGAATATCTATTTCTTTTTACTTAAATAATAATTCAAATGATGTCCATTCGTCAAAAGTTTACTTTTTATAAACGATTATTCAAAAAACGTTTATTAAGTCAGATTTAAATAGAAAATTTGTTTTGTAAACCTTTTTTAAATTAAATATATTTTTATGAATACGGCAGTAAAATTGTATGTATGTATTTATACATATCGCTCCTTTATTGCAACAAAGTCATATCTCAAAAAAAACAAAATTGGCAAAATGCTATAAATTGAAATTGATTTAATAAAATATATTTTGCTATAACTTCGGTTCAATTTAAGATATAATACTTTTTTTACATATAAAGAAGGTATAAAGGAACACTTTTGCTTAAGTAACCTAAAATTTTTGGTTTTTTGACTAATGACTATGTTGCAATCAGTGTTTAAAAGCACCCATCAACTAGATGTTTTTTATTTTTGCTTTTGCCACTGCCACTGCCATTGAAATTTTTATTTTTTTTATCAACAGCCAATGTTCTGTTTTTCGTTATGCAAAAAAGCAAATCCTTTATTTTGTATATTTTTATTTTTTGACAATTGCTTTTTTGCCAGGTAGCGACAAGTGCCATCTACCTAAAAAGCAAAAGCTCAAAATGATTCTTTGGTCTTTTCCTTTTTTACTTTTTCCTAAATAAAGAGCTAATTAAAAAAGACAAAGCTAAAAAATCTAAAAACCAAATTCTTTCCTGGCTGATAATAATACTGATTCAAAAAACAGCCGCATCAAGAAAACAGAGAACAAAAAAAGCCGCACTTATAATGCTGGGTACACACCAGAGAACGGATTTATTCGATTGCAAAAAAATCGCGGTAAATGAACACCAACAAATACACTCGCTTGCGGTCATACAATCAAACTTGCGTAACCGCAAACATTCGCTGCTGGTTTGCAGTCATTCAAATAATGCACATCGTGCTTTGTTATTTATTCCATCGTTTAGCTTCGTTTGTCAATTAAGATGTTTGTGTGTTTGGTCCGACAATGATTGTTTTGGCAAAAAAAAAAAAAAAAAATACAAACAAAAAAGCAAGAAATCAAGCAATTATTACTCATGTAGGCATTCAGCAGCTACTATGCAGAACAAGAAAAAAAGAAAATTAAAATGAAACTAAACGCACATATGTAGGTACAAACAATTTCCATAGAAACAGAAGACTTTTTTTTATCATCTAAAAAGTACAGTAGTTCTGTATGAACAATGTATTCTTGTTATTGTTGTTAATTTTAACATAGGGTCTCATCGAGTGGTTTATTGTTGTCAATGTTAACAAAGCGTCTCATCGAGTGGACAATGACTACTTGAATGCAAAAGTATAAGAAATCGCCATTAATTAATTTCATGTTGTAAAATTTCATTCTTCATAAAAATAATTTAACGAAAATTAAGGCCCTAAATTTGTAAAACGCAACGCAATCCCAAAAATAACATTGAAAGCAAAAACAATGTCAAAAATTTTCAAAATTTTGTTGTTGCTTTCTACAGAAATACATATTGCGTTTAAAAATTATCAACGCCACAAGATATGCAGCGTTTAAAATTTAAAAATTCAATATTCATTTCTATAGAAAACCACAACAAAATTATGAAATATTTTCGATTTTGTTTTTGCTTTCAATATAATTTTTGGCGTTGCTTTTGCGTTTTACAAATTTAGGGCCTAAATTTGATGAACTTTAGCCTAATTAAAAAAAATATCAAAATTTGTATTAACCCTTTCAGACATTAAATAGAACCAGTTGAGATAAAAATCTGAAATTTTCAGTGTAAGCTAATTTGGGAGTGCTGATTAAGAATCAGATTACAGGTAGGTTGTCTCACCTGGCCGCAAGGTGTTGTCCAATATATTGGACAAAGTTACTCGGTGGACATGTCTCTTCTAAGTAAACTTAAAGTCAAAAGGTGTAATTTAATTAGACAAAGGTATTAAAAAAAATCTATTTTGTGTGATAGTTAGCAAAGCAGGTTTTGCAAATAAAAAATAATTTTTTTGAATTACTGACTATTTTGTAGCGACCAGTTTTTGTATTTGCCTTAAATATTGGTTAGTGGTTGTGAACATCGCTTGTTTTTTTTTTGTTCTTGATTGAATTTTGCAATGGCTCAGTAGAAAGAAATACATTTTGCTTTGAATGGATTAATTTGCTCGTCCAAGTAAATATTTTCCTACACGGGCAACTGGTAATTACGGACCATTTTTCATCATAATATGAAGTCCAAAAAATACACGTATTTTATCAGCGGTGGATGGTTTAAAAGATGACTTGCCCTGCTAATCATTTGCCGGAACAAATTCGACTAGTTTTTGATTTCGCATGAGCCTATTCTTCCATACAATAGATTTTCAGTAATTTTCATTTTGGTGCTTTCATAATTTTTGGTTGTGGTACTTAATCCACAATGTGGGTCAGCTCAATTCTCCTTAGACTTCTTAATTTGCAATTTCTTCTGGAAATGCTTCATGGTCTTGAGCCACCGTTTCAAGAAATTAAGGTAAGGGTAGGTCGAAAGGAGGTCGATGCATCAAGGATACAACCTCATTTCAGTACGATATACACCAAGGCCACTACTGGGCCTGTTGTGCACTCCTTAGGAAACATGGGGATTTAGGTGGGTAGTGCTACCACTACCTATAGGGAGGGTATTAACGTCTGGCGTTAAGAAACTCAGTTTCGCGGACGTAATTCCTAAGGTTTTCCAGTCAGCGTTCCTCAGGGATTCTTAGTCCAACATGACATCGCTCTCGAAGGTGTTTCGATCTTAATTCGACGAAGTCCTGACAGTGGCTGTAAAAGTGTTCAGCGTCTCGCTCTCCTCACCAAGCGCTCTAAACTCGTCAGATTCCTGGACTTATGCCTATTAACTGCTACCGCCCTAATTGCCCTTTGACTGTCGGTAAATATATTGCCATCTAATCGCCCCATATTCGATTCCATTCATCTCATACATTCCGTAATAGCATGGACTTCACGTGGAAGCTTTTGCCTTTATCCGGCAGACGGTAGAATATCTCGGTTTCTGTGTTCAACATAGACCCTCGTTCTATCCCCTAGCTTAGGGCCGTCCAGACGCGTCTGTGCATCAACAGAACCACACAGGAGTTTGTACTAAATTCAAGAAACTTACTAAGAGAAAAGCTCATCATCTGCTCTAGCATCGCTTACATAAGAACATTCTTCTAAAAGTTTCAAGATTTGTTCTTCACTAAGTAGTAGTTTTAAAGCCATTTCGTAAATTAACACCAGTACTGGCAAAATAAATGTTCTCGCCAATTCCAAAAACTGCAACCATAAAGTCAATTTGTCCAATATAATGGACGTGCATTTAAAAGCGTCTAAAGGCTATATTATTTTAAAATTAAATGGAATTAACATTCTAATAGCTTAAGAACTACTAAAGTAATACTAACAAATTTTTTTCTAAGTGTAAAATAACGTTATTATCACTTAAAACTAGCACTGAAGAGTACTATATTTCACAATAGCAAAGGAACTTTTATAAATCACTCAATTTAACACAAATTAATGAAAAAGTATAACAAACACTTTTTTTATTACGGTAAATACTAAAAAATCGGTTGATTAGCGTCATTTATACATGACTTCAAAGAGAAAAATTTAAATGTCCAATATATTGGACAAAATGTCTGAAAGGGTTAAAAACCACAATACCTACTAATTATTACAATATTATCTCTAACGCTCCTTGAGAAGTGGCTTTTATTACTTCGAACTTGACGAGTTAACATTTTCGAATAATCTTTTTTGCAACATCTTGAAAATATATATAGCTATAGCTATAGCTTATTATACCCACACCACAATAGTGGAGAGGGTTTTATGCATTTGTGCTGATGTGTGTAACGCCTTAAAACATTGGTCCTAGACCCACCTTAAAGTATACCGATCGACTCAGAATCACTTTCTGAGTCGAACTAACGATGTCCGTCTGGCTGGCACGCTGGCTGTCCATGTAGCCTTGTGCGCAAAGTACAGTTCGCAATTTTGGAGATAATTTGATAAAATTTAGGACATAGGTTCTTATTGGCACAAGGACCAAGCCTATTGAAAATGGGCCGTAGGACCACGAGGGAAGATAGGGGGAAATTTCTTCCTCTCAGAAACTATCAGACCGATTTTAATGAAATTTAAAACATACATAAAACCATATCTTTATGGACACAAAAGGGATGCAGTTTTTAAAAAATAGGACCACGAGGTGAGTTAGGGCCAAATTCTGCCTCTTAAACCGATTTTAATGAAATTCAAAACATAGATAGATCCATATCTATATGGACACATAAGCTATACAGTTTTTTCAAAAATAGGACCACAAGGGGAGGTAGGGGGCAATTTCTGCATCTCACAAACTTTTAAACCGATTTTAATGACTTTTATAAACATAGATAAATCCATATTTATATGGACATATACGCATGTGTTTTTTAATACTGTGATGTAGGGTATCATATGGTCGGGCTTGACCGACTATACATTATTACTTGTTACGAAAATGTAGTTAAACAAGTTTTTATTACAAACAAGCTGGTCGTCCCGGCTTCGCTCGGTAGCTGATTGCAAATGATCGATGGAGCCGTTTTCGGATTTTAGGTAAATCGAAAAAGTAAGCATAAAAGTGGGCGGGGCAATATTTTCTTTACGTAAAAACCTAAGTTGGACCATGGCGATTATTTTAAAGAAAAAATCGTCCAAGTCGGTCAAATAAATAGAAAAAGTGGGCGTAAAAGTAGGCGAGGTAAATTTTTCTTTCGATGAAAACTTAAAATGGATTAATACGAAAATGTGAAACAAAAAAATTAGTCAAATCGATGGAGCAGTTTTCGGATTTTAGGTAAATCGAAAATAGTGGGCGGGGCAAAAAAAAAAAAAAAAAAAAATCGTCCAAATCGGTCAAGCCGTTCTCAAGTTATGCGATCAGCAACAGACAACAGTTCATTTTTATTATATACATAGGTACATAGATGTAGTTAATATTAAAGCCATTCATAAAGCGAACAATTAACGAATAAACATCAAAGATTTTCTAAAGGCTATACAGGTGTACATACCTTTACTATTGCCTGCAATAGCGTCATTGACAACGGCAACGTTATCAAATGTACCTTCTGGGTACAGATCAAGTAAATGAGTTCGACGAACTTTAGATATTTCACTATGAACAATTGGGTTGACTTCAGCCTCCTTGCGATCTTCTTCCGGCGATGAGGTTGAAGGCTTTCTTGGTGACAATGTACATCCGTCATTTATCTTATCATCATTAAGCAAATAGTTTTCATCAGTACTTTCAGTATTAAAACATTCTACATTTGCTTTGGCATGTTTCGAAAAGTCAGCACATTTATTAAAATCAGTACTTTCATTTAATGTTTGCTTCGACTGAACTTCCTCTCTTTGTTTTTGCTTGTGTTTTTTCTTCTGTGATGATGTTTTTTTTGATTTTTTCCTTAATGGTTCTATAAAAGTGTTTGATGATGGAAGAGGTGACAGAGCCCTGTACTTCGCTAATAACTCTTCTAAGGGCATTTCGCTTTCTTCCTTAAGCGTATTTATTTCTTCATGTGGGTCCTGCGATTCGAGCGCAGCTAAGGCCTCTTCCTCATTTAAAGTTTGCTCATCATCAAAATCATTTACCATCATCTCAATCGTTGGTTCAAAAGTAGTATCATTTGCACTGGTAGCCTGCGAAGTAGTTGAGGACGATGATGGTGACTGGGGATCAACGAAAGTTTCATGTACAACACACTCTGACGGGGAAACATTTCTTCTTCCACGTCCATTCGAAAATAGTGGCATCTTCATAGTCGAATCGGTGCGTTTATCAACCTTGGATGTCGTTATGGCTGGAGTGCTGTTTGCCTCGAAAGTTTTTTGTACACAACAATCATTTGGTTGGCACACTGTTGTCCTATTTTCAAAATCAGTCGTTTTGTTGTCACTGCTTGAAATGTCGCTTGCATTGCAAATGGATGATTTCAATTGGTTTGGATCCGGAGACATTTTATTACCATCAATTTATATTTTTAAACATTCAGAAATTTATACACAAAACAAATATATCTTCATTGTCGGCAAGTTCCGCCAATTGACGCCGCTAGAAAATGTTGAGCTTCGTATTAACTTACATTTGACCACAATCAAGGCATATGCATATGGTAACGCTGCAGTTACATCATGATGGAGTAAGGTGGGCTCTCTAGGCCAGCTGTAACAATGTTTTACGCCGTGCAGTCAGTTTTGTCAAATCTATTATTGTTTAAATTGAACTCGCCGCCGACAAAAAATAAACATTAGTCAATGACTTGGAGTCCACACGATCAAGTTTGGTTTTCAATTTTTAATACACTCACACTTTTTACACTGGGTCTTCACGTAGCAATTTTTATGGCTAACCCTGTGGCCACACGTTCAAGTTGTTCTTGATAGTCTTTTACATATACTGCTTGTCAAAATTTACATTATTTGAAAGCTGTGACGTAGGCTGCACTCAATTTGTAAGCAATTTACTTCCAAGATGTCAACAACAACAGAGACAAACTTGTACTCAGCTGTTAAATTGAAAGTAAATTGCCAAACAAATGGAAAGGTGAAATTGAAAGCCATCTCGTGGTCAATTTAAAAAGTGTGAGTGTGTTAGTAAAAAACTGAGAGTGTATTGCAAATTGAAAGGAATTGAAAGGCAAAACTTGATCGTGTGGCCACCAAGTAAGCACAAGCCAAAACGTCGGCAGAGCAATGGCGCAAAATTTGCTGATTATATTGCTGAAGAAGACGTGAAATTGCTTTGCCATAAACAAACGTACAGATAAATGAAATGTCAGATAATTGACAACTCATTTTACAGCAGACTACTAAGCAATAATTGCCCTAGCAAGCAGAAGGGCAATCATTGCGGAATGGATTGCCACTCATGGCAATATGCGGTCTATACGTCGCAAATTAAATGGAGCAAGCAAATTTGATCTTTGCCGCAATAAATATTGCTACGTGGAGACCAGGGGTTAAATTGACCACGAGTTGTTTTCAATTTTACCTTCCCATTTTTTTTTAGCCATTTTACGTTTAATTTAAAAGTGCCCACAGACGAGGATATAGTAGTTAAAACATGGGTATGTTTCACTTTATGTTGATACGTGTGTGGTAAAGGTACCCACAGACCAGGCAACATTCGTCGAAACATGTGTTACTACCAGTGCTACCACCAGCAAAACTCTAAATTACACTTGAGATGAAGCAAAATTACCCGATTTAAATTAAATTGCACCTGATATAAAATTGAAGTTTCATTTAATAAACAGACATTTACAAAAAGCAAAAACACAACAAACTAATTGAAAGAAGATCAATATTAGTCAAACCTATAAGATTTTTATTGTAATTTAAAATAAATTACCAAAAAAAAATTAAAACCTTAAAAACATTTAATAAAACATAGAATAAAACTCCTAAAATAATGAGTTTTACTTCCACATTTGGTTGCATATATCTAGGGAAGGTTTAAAATGCTCATTGTCATTCCTTTATAATGGATGTTTTTAAAGCCCGATAGAGCTTACGAAAGGTAAGCTGTCAAACGAGCTGTTTGAAATCGGTTTCAATTGGTAATGCCGTGTTTTTGAAAGTTGCCAGATAAAAAAAAAGAATTATATGTTGGAACAATGGAAACATTCCTTGAATAAGTTTTTTCAATAGACTTCAGGTTGTTAATCACTACGATAGTCATCTTTATCCAAATATAAGACTCCATCTTGCGACATTCATTATCGAACTTTTGAAAATACATACATATTTAATAATTGAAGACTTTTCTTAAAAAGACACCGAGACTTTGGTTCAGAAGACTGTGCATTTTTTATTAACAATATTTTAAAAGAAATAAATGTCATCACTGATATCGAATCTTGATTTTATTTGGGTATCTGAATTAAAGGTAGAAGTACATAACACGCGTTAGTGCGCGCGCGCTCTGTCGTCTTCTGTCAAAAAAAGTTAAACTAGTGTGTTTTCATAGAACAAGCTACATGCAAAATATTTTGACGCGTTTGCGCCAGAAAGTTGGTTAACTTTGAACTTTTTAACGCGTTGTGTATTTTTGACAAGTAGTCAGCTGACAATAAAAAGAATAATTTAACAAATTTGTGAATCATGAAAGAAAAACTTATTGAAGAGCTTAAAAAACATACAATATTTATATAAAAAGAATAAATTTAATAAAATAACAAAATCTTGATATACTTTCGAGCCTGTTTTTAATACACAAATAAGTAAACAAATAAAAAACAGCTGACAGGAATGGCTTTTGTAACGCGTGTTGTGTAACTTGCAGTTTATGACGCGCTAAAGTTTATAAACGCACGATACTTGTCGACGAACTAACGCGTGTTATGTACTTCCACCTTAAGAATTTCAAATAACACCTGAATTACACCTAAGAGAAATTACCCACGCTCTACCCACAACAGTAAAAATTATACCAAATTCGGGTAATTACCCACAAAGTGGCAACACTGGTTACTACTTATGTTTCAGTTTTTACCACAGAATCGGTGTGAACATATTAGCTTTTTCTGAGCTATATTTAGCTTTATTTTTTCACGTTTAGGTTGAAATATTTCATTTAGCTTTTTTTTAAGCTTTTATCAAAAATGCGTTTAGCTTTTTCTTCAATTTGAATTACAGTGAACTCGCGAAAACGTGAACACTCAAAAGGGTGAACGTCTCAGAAACGTGAACAAATTTATTTTTACACAGACTATTCTAAAACGTGAACTAAATCTGGAAGCTCTAAAACGTGAACACATTTTTTTATTTTTGTTTACTTTTTAAAATGCTTTTTAATTGGGAAATTCCCGAATTGAGTTCACTTATTGGTTAATGTTACAGCGTTCTTTTTTCTTAATTGTATCCATGTTTGTATACGCTGACATGTTAGCTGTTTTTAACATCGCTACGCTATTCGTGTTATTTGTGAAAGTGAAAAATGTAATTAAAAAAACCAAAAGTGTTATCTTTGAAAGATAAAATAAATATTCTTGAATTATTGCAAAAACGTTATAGTTGCAGTGGCTTGGCTGGAAAATATGGTGTTGCTAAATCAACAGTTTGTTCCATTAAGAAGAAAAAATAGGAAATAACAAATCGTGTAAAGAAAACTGTTTATGGTAACAGAAAGCGTAAAACATTAAGTTCTTCTCAGCTTCCGAAAATGGAAAAAAATCTTTACAAATGGTTTCTTAGCATGCGAAATAAAAAAATAACCGGTTAGCGGACTGATGCTAAATGCAAATGCTTTAGAAATTCACCAACAAATTAAAGAGAGTTATTGTGGTTTTCGTGCCAGCGATAGCTGGCTTTAAAAAATTAAGCAGAGGTTTATTGTTCGTCTTCTCATAATTTCCGGAGAAAAGCTTTTTGATCAGCCACAACATGTTGCTTTGTTAAAGATGATCAAACAAAACAACTTTTAAAAAAAGATGACCGATTTTTTCCTGAGAAATTTTTTATCCCTCATAAACATTCCTTAAACAAAAAAATGTTTCTATTCGTTTTTGTTAATTTTATGTTTATTATTTTTTATGGTATTCATAAGAAATTAATTTTTTAATGTATCATACATGGTACAACTACACTTGTACCATGGTATCATATGCAAAGTCAACTGAATTATTGCGTGTACATAGGTATATTTTTTGTTATTAAAAATTAATTAAATATGATTTTTAAAATACTTGTTTATCTATTTATTTGAAAAAGGGGTGTTATTTTTTTAAATTTTGGCATTCGATAACGTGAACAAACTCGAAACGCCATGGTAAAAATTAGTTCACGTTATCGCGAGTTGACTGTATGTGTCATAAGTTTATCAGAATAAATTTATGTATAAAGGGTGTGTGTGAAACGGTAGCAAAGTTCTATGGTGAAATGAAATTTGTTTGTGTCAAAAATTTTCATATTTGTGCTGTGTGAAATTGTAACATTTTTGACAACGTAAAATTTTGACATAAAGAAAACAACAATTACTAATAGTTTTGTAAAAATCAATAAATTAAACAAACGTTTACCAATAACTATTTCAATTATGTTGGAAATGAGATCGTCACAACTATTTGATGAATTCGTTCTGAGATATTAACAAATTTTACAAAAGGTGTGGGCAAAAAAGCTTATACATATTAAATATTTACATCTTGTATAATTCTTTTTAATTTTTTTTGCCACTGGTCCTGCTTCCATATTATTTTTTATTTTATTTAAATAAATTTGATGAAAACAATAATTTTGTGGTTGTCAAAAATTTCTACACTAATGTCAAAATTTATACTAGCCCCTAGGACTAGTGAAATTTTATTCACCTCAATAGTGTCAAAATTTTACTTCCACGAGTACTTTGCTACCGTTTCACACACACCCAAAGTACTTAAAAAAATATAGCCAGTACAAATTATACAGATAAGACACGGCCATCTGGCGGTCAGAACAGGCATTAAAAGTGTCAAAGTCGCATCACTCATTTAACCCCAAATTTAACGAAGGACAGCAAATTATTTAAAATAATATATAGCTATCTCTTTTTATTGAAGGGTTAATAAAATTTTATTTATTTTCATCACAAATCAAGGCGAATTTATTACAGGTGGTCTTAAAAGCCCTGCTGATATTAGCTAAAATCACTGTTGGATGTCAAAATTTTGTTTATTTTATTTCCTTCAATTACATAACCGAGCCCTTAGGGCCTTTTATGGTTCATAAAAGCTACTAACTAGACAACAATCCTGTAGGAAGTCAAACCCATTTCTAAGTAACTTGAAACTGGTATTTTTATAACCACAACTAGTTGACTAAGTGGCTTTTTTCCTTGTCGACGACTCATTATTTTAACATGGGCATGTCATAGGCAGTAGTCAATTGGCCATCTTTGCATGACTTTTTAACTGACTACTAATTACCTATTTTTAAACCTATTTGTAGTTAATTAATAATATAGTCAGTTTATAATAAATTATTTCAATTTTAAATAATTCTTGTCAAAAAAATATATGAACATACATATATATGTATATCTATAAGTATTTTGATATAGAAATAATTATTCAAGAAAATTTTGCATTAAATTGCCCAAAATGATGATGTATAATAGTGCTGAAATAAATACGCTACATAATTGCCAGTACATAAACAGATTTGTATTGAATTAATTTTTAATTATTTTAATATGTTTGTTTTTTTTTCATTTGACTTCATGGCATGCTTGTTTTACTTATTTTGCTTTTATTTGTATTTCACGTGTGCCTCTATGCAATATGTTTGGTTGATATCTGCATGAGATTTAAACCAATTTGTAGCCATTTGAAAAATAGTTAATTTATAGTTGGTGTTTTTTGCAACTGACTATTTTATTTACTACAGGGAAACTTCTGTTATTTATCAGAATCAATATATGATATAATAAGCAATAAAAAAATGTTACTTATGTATATAAAATTTAACGTAACTATCTTACAAACTATAAAGAAAACTTAAGTTAAAACAGAAAAAATAAACTAGTACATTCAATAACAAAGCCATAAAGAATGCTATGTATTCTATTTCCATATTACACAGAAAGAAAATTCCAACACATTGGCCATTATTCATTTTAGTGAATTGACAAGTTATTTAGCGCTGCAAATTCCAACAACTTAGATTTAAATAAGTGCAGCGAATATGAAAATTTTCTTAGTTCTCTTGGCAACGTATTCCAGATTTTTGAAACCCGAATCTGATACGATTGTCCAAAAGTGTTCAAACGTATAATAGGAAAAATAATTTGAGGATTCCTTGTTGACCGAGAGAAATTAAAATTTTCAACAATATAATCAGGGTTACCATTTGCAATGCATTTATAGAAAAATAATAATATTCTAATGGCAATAAAATTTTCAAAAGATGTCCGTAGAAAGGTAAGCGTATGCCGATTTACATGATCCCGAAATCTCAAACCAAAAACATAATTACCTACGCCCGAAAAGACTTCGAAACAGTATAGAATATGAGGCTTTAAAACCGCCACAGCAACACGCCTTCTCACTGAACAAGACAAGTAAATATTTAGAGAATACAGTCTTTTCAAGACAAATGATACCCGAGACGAAAGGTAATTAATATGAGGAGAAAAATTTAACAAATTATCAATAACGACCCCTAGACATTTTATTTTGTCGACAAAAATAACAGGAACACCGTCAATAGTGATGTGTATATTATTTGTCTCAAATCCAAATCCCATCACTTTCGTTTTAACTCGGTTCACGCTGAAACCATTGTCATGAGCCCATGTTAACACCTCACGAATCACATAATTAACACCCTCCTCCAACACGTCGAGGAACTCAGCATCAGAATAACAAACTAATTATACATCGTCAGCATAGACGAAAGGCTTACAGGAGACGCCATTAAATGTCTCTAACAGGAGGCTTATTCTGAATTGCGATGCGAAAATGCATAAATGCGAACAATTGCTATTCTGTATTGCGATATTCGCAGTTTTTTTATCGCATTTCAAATGCGACAAGTCGGTATTCTACATTGCGAAAACAAATGTCAAATTCGCAAATTTTATTCGACAACAAAATAGCATTCGCAAAGTACAAACATGTTAGTGAAAGATAATATTTTATTTATTTATTCATCATATATTTATAATTTAATTCAGGGAAGCAAGCAATAAGACCACCAAACCGCGTCAATTTGAAATAATGATAGAGTTTATGAATAAGCACAGCCAATTGGCAAGAGGCCATTTGAAAACACCAAATGCACGTCAGTCGGCAAATACTTTGTGGCAAACGTTAACTGAAGAACTAAATGTCAATGGACCACCTATTAGAGAAGCTGCAGGATGGAAAAAGTATGAAATACAGTGAACTCGCGAAAACGTGAACACTCAAAAAGGTGAACGTCTCAGAAACGTGAACAAATTTATTTTTACACAGACTATTCTAAAACGTGAACAAAATCTGGAAGCTCTAAAACATAAACACATTTTTTTCTTTTTTTGTTTACTTTTTAAAATGTTTTTTTTTTAATTGGGAAATCCCCGAATTGAGTTCACTTATTGGTTTATGTCACAGCGTTCTTTTAATTGTATCCATGTACATATGTATTCGCTGACATGTTAGCTGTTTTTAACATCATCGCTACGTTATTCTTGTTATTTGTGAAAGTGAAAAATGTCATTAAAAAGACCGAAAGTGTTATCTTTAAAAGATAAAGTAAATATTCTTGAATTATTGCAAAAACGTTATAGTGGCAGTGGCTTGGCTAGAAAATATGGTGTTGCTAAATCAACAGTTTGTTCCATTAAGAAGAAAAAATAGGAAATAACAAATCGTGTAAAGAAAACTGTTTATGGTACCGGAAAGCGTAACACATTACGTTCTTCTCAGCTTCCGAAATTGGAAAAAATTCTTTACAAATGGTTTCTTAGCATGCGAAATAAAAAAATAACCGGTAAGCGGACTGATGCTAAAAGCAAGTGCTTTAGAAATTCACCAACAAATTAAAGAGAGTTATTGTAGTTTTCGTGCCAGCGATAGCTGGCTTTAAAAAATTAAGCAGAGGTTTATTGTTCCTCTTCTCATAATTTCCGGAGAAAAGCTTTTTGATCAGCCACAACTTGTTGACCCGTTTAAAGAAAAGTTAAGATCAAAAATGGAGGAACTCTCTTTATGTGCAAATCAGCTTGTAATGGAAGCAGCAGGTAACCCATACTTTTCATCATTGGAGAAAAGTGCTGAAAGAAAAGATGACCGATTTTGTCCTGAGAAATTTTTTATCCCTTATAAACATTCCTTAAACAAAAAAACGTTTCTATTCGTTTTTGTTAATTTTATGTTTATTTTTTTATGGTATTCATAAGAAATTAATTTGTTAATGTATCATATGCAAAGTCAACTGAATTATTGCGTATACATATATTTTTTGTTATTAAAAATGAATAAAATATGTTTTTTAAAATACTTGTTTATCTATTTATTTGAAAATAGGGGTGTTATTTTTTTTAAATTTTGGCATTCGATAACGTGAACAAACTCGAAACGCCATGGTAAAAATTAGTTCACGTTATCGCGAGTTGACTGTATATAAACCAGCTCAAAAATATTTGACTTCTACTTTAATAGGCTTGGGCCGATTTTAAAGTACACACAAAACATTTTCATTTTCTTCGTCGTCGAACCAGTGCCACAAAATCCATTTTTATTATTCTTTTTTATTACAGAATGTCCAAAATAAATTGTTTTTTTTTGCATTTCCTTAAAACTAAAATTTTTTTGGCGAACTTTTTATAGTTATAATGCTAGGGTATCACACAAATTTTAGGAGCCTCAGCCGCAAAGTCTTCGTTCGACCTAAACCTTCGTATAGGAAGGCGAGAGCTTCCAGAATGCGCTCCAGAGTATATTGGTCTCCACCAGTAATCTTCTGAGTTATTTCCTTGGTACTCCACCAGTAAAACGTCTGAGTTATATTTGGTTCTCCACCAGTCACATTGAGTTATTAATGGTTCTCCACCAGACAAAACCTTAAATTGAGTTTAAAAACGATTGCACAAAATCAATGGTGACAGCCGCAAAAACCGTAAATCGGTACAGTTATACGACGCCAAGCCATTAACCAATGCGGGGTCACACCGCAAAACGCACGAAAAGCAGACAAACAAGAACGACCTGATTGTCCTTTAAAAAAAAATGCCAGCGAGCGCGAGCTGCTTCTCCACTCAGAGCAGTTTTACGAGTGCGAATAAATTGTTTAAACAATTTTCACAGCCAAACACAAACAAATTATTTATTTTTAATTTGACGTTTGTTGACACTGACGTATATTTGAGCAGCGTTGCCACGATTTGAAATAAATTGCGAATGCGATTGCGAAAGTCTAACAGAATACCAATTTTCTTTCGCATCGCATTGATTTTCGCATCGCAATTCAGAATAAGCTTCCAGGTCATTAATATAAATCATAAAGAGAATCGGGCCAATTACAGATCCTTGTGGAACACCCCTTGTAATCTGACGAATCTGGGAATGACGAGCACCTACTGATACACATTGGGATGTATCATTGAGGTAATATTCAATAAGTTTACATGCATAACGGGAAAAATTAAACTCATGAGACAATTTTAATAGTAATTTAGAGTGTACTAGTCTATCAAACTCTTTTGAGAAATCTATAGAAAGTAAAACTACCTTCTTACGGCTATCTAAAAACTGTCTAATAAAATCTGTCAGAGACAAGAGCAGCGAAGTTGTGTTAAAACCTTTTTGAAAGCCCGACTGTGCCGAGTAAATTAACGATCTCTGATTCAGAAATTCAATCATTTGGTCTTTAAAAATGTGCTCAACTACTTAAGAAAGAACGGAAAGTATTGATGTAGGACGCAAGTTATCAAAAAAGGCCGACTGACCTTCCTTCTTGATAGGCACGACTCTGGCAGTTTTCCAATCATGAGGAAAAGCTGATGTTGTTATAATCGTATTAACAAGGTGTAGCAAATGCGAGGAAACAAACGGAAAAATAATCTTTAAAAATCTTACTGAGAACATATATATCATGACCCACAGCAGTAGACTTAATTCTTAGTAAGGCAGTGTATAACGAATCGGAATTAATACATTTAAAGAAAAATTACTGAAAACACTTGGATTTTTATTTTGACATTCAACAAAGTAATTATTCAAATCATCTGGCTCAGAAAAAACCTCATGTTCTCTGTTACGTGTCAGTTATTGGTACTACAGTAAATCGCCAACTAGCTCTCAATCGGCATTTTCCCGGGTGTGATTCATCCCTCACTATATCCCATTGACAAGTAAACAAATAAAATTTGAAACAAAACCTATCTACAAACAAAACGAACATACGCGGAATAGAGAGGTAGGTGTAAACCTCTTATTGCCCTGACCCAACCATGGTCATCTAATACCCTGACGATTGCAAAGATGACCCCTAATAACCGCACCCCTTTTCACATCAACAACCCATATTTAATAATTTAAGCACACGTTATTTTTTTTTTACATAACACTATCAAGACATTTGTTTTTATTAAATAAACTAAATATTAAAAATAACAATTATAAACCACTTAAATACTATTTTTATAAACAAGACATATACCTAAATAACTCTATTGGTCCCTTTATTATTTTTTTATTTCTTCTTTATCTATTTAAATTTCGGCCGTTATTTCTATATTTATCTATCTTCCAATTTACTTTTAATTTACTATTATTATTTTTTTTTCAATATATGTGTATCTATTAATATTCTAATTTTCACTTGATTTCTAATTTTCCATGTTAGGACTCAAACTAGTATATTCATCCACACTACCGGACGTTCGCAATACCTTCTTTTTCTTTAACCTATCTTAAAGGAGCTTTTTATTTTATTTTACTTTTCATGTTGTCAATTTTTGTTATTTAAAATTAAATTTTTAAATTTTGTTTTATAAATATTTGTTTAAAATTTATAAACTTAAGATCCCTGAAGAAGCTGTCCATTGTGGCAGCGAAATATTGATATATTAATATAATAAATTAATATATTTTTCTTAACCAGGGGTCTGATTCTGGCAGTCGTGATCGAGTTTTTTCTCGATTCGAAAGCAATTTAATATCTAATTATTTCAGACAATACTGAACGAATCGGAATGATTTTTTCAGTGTTATAAAGCATTATTTTGAGTTTCACAAAACTGAAAAAATAATATCCATTCGTTCAGTATCGACTGAAATAAAATTGCTTTCGAATCGAGAAATTACTCGATCACGACTGCCAGAATTAGGTCCCTGACCTTGAGCTTGATTTGAAAAAAAAGGAAGAAAAAAAATCATATCTTAAAAAAAAGTACATCCTTCAAAGTTGCAGAATTTTGAAAGAACAGTTTGAAGTTCATATTATATAAAAAAAATCAGCAAAAAAAATAGGGTTTTGACTAAGTCCATTTTTTAAATTTAAAATTTTGCACATTTTTTCAATATATTTATTGTAGCCTCAAGTATTCTCTTTAAACTTACAAAAATCATCTTCGTATGTAAAGTAGTTTTCGAGATATTAAAAAAATAAACTCAACACATTCGGCTTATTCGGCGAAATTATGACATTTTGAATATGACATAACTTTTGAAAAAAATTTAAAAATTGTTTTTCGTTAATATATGTTCTTTATGGGATGAAATAAACCCTCTCGCCAAATTTCATTAAAATCGAAAGTTCGATTTGACATGGAATTACCCAAATTAAGTTTTTGTGTAAAAGCAAATTTTGCTTGTTAATTTTTATGCCGTCGTTAATTTTATTAAAATAAGTTGTTTAGGAAGTGTCCTCTTTTTCAAGCAAATGTCCTACATTTTTTTTGCTGACGTCCTATTTTTCTCAAAATATAAATGGCAAGCCTAACTATATATTATCCCTTATTTTCGCGCTTAATTTGAGCACTAAGTATTTCTATAAAATTTTCTATTTCTAGATACGCATATATGTATATTTATATAACTTCATAAATTTTAAAATTTTACTAATTTTTTTTCTAGGCCACCTTATTGTAATGGGACTTGATTTACCTAAATAAACACTCAACACAACACTCGATACACACAATTTTTCTTATCACAACCTCACAACACTGAATTAATTAATAAATAAATAATATTAACTTAATCCTTATTATAACTCTAATTCTTTAATTTTTGCTATTTTTTTCTTATATTATTCATGTGAATATGTTTTTTTTTAATTGCTGCAGTTATATATATGTAGATATTTAATAAATTCTCACATACATAAGTTGGTTAATTTTTCTTTTTGCCGTGTTTTAATTGCTGGTACAATTATTGCGGCTTATTTTTTTAGGCTGTAACAACACTATTTTCAATTTTTTTTTTTTTTATTTTTACAAAAAATATCTGTTACCTTTTACAGTGCAGCCACACGATCAAGATTTTCTTGATAGTCTTTTACATATACTGATTGTCAAAATAAGCAAAAGTTGACAGCTGTGACGTAGGCTGCACGCAAGTTGAAAGCAATTTACTTTTTCAAGATGTCGTCGCCGAGGAAACAACTCAAAATGTTTTGCTACTTTCCACTTTTGATTTTTCTGCACTGTAGGCTGTTCGAAGGGACTTTATCATTTTGCTTATTAATTTTATTAATAAACATATTTCACTATTTTTTTAGGTTTTTAGTTAAAATTTTAAAATTCCCGCAAACAATTTGTAAAAAAAAAGAACTTCAGCTTTTGCCGGCAAAATATTTGTGAAAAAAAAAACAAAAACAACTTCAAAAGATTTGTAATAAGCTGTTTTCTTGAACTAAAATTGATACACTCACTGGCAAGAGAATTTTAGAGGCAAGTTCGTATCAATTTTTAAAAGTATGAGTGTATTGGTAAAAAAGTGTGAGTGTATTAAAACTTGATAGCCAAAACTTGATCGTGTAACCCTCAAGTTACAGGGTAAAGTTTTCCCAACCGTTCCTCTTCATATTGTTTCCTTCTGTAGTTCTGAATATGAATGAATGTTCTTTTTATACCCTTCACCTAGGGTAGCCAGATTTTAAATTCGGAAAAAACAGTACATTGAATACATAAAAACAGAACAATCAAGAAAAAAACAGTACATTTTTTTGACGACAACATTACCATTTGTTTTAATAAGTAACCCCCAATTTCACCAAGTTCAGCTATATACACAAACAAATAATCTAGGTAATTTTACCAAGGCGTGCATAGGCAATTTGATTTTATATAGAAATAAAAAACTAAGTTAAATTGCCTAAATTAATTGGTAGTATATACAAGAAGAATTACCTAAAACTTTTGTTAATATTACTAATCGAGTTAGGTATCTTCTTCGATTTTTATAATACATATATGAAGTTCTATTTTATTTTATTGTCAATTGGAATTTTTAGTGAAAAAAACGTTTCAGTTAAATTTAAAAAAAGGTATGTATAAATAAAACTTTCTTAATTTAATTATTAAACATCTGTAAGTTAAATAAAATATATACTTTTTAGATTCAAAAATCCATTAGAAGATATTTCAAGAATCAAGGAAACAAGGAAAAATAATCATAAAAAAGGTATGGATTGTTTTATATGTAAAAAAAAATTTTACTTCTCCACATATTCTTTGCGGGCATTTAAAATGTGTTCATGGTTGCACAAAGTATTCTACGTTAAAATGCACATTTAAACACTGTAGACATCATTTTGCAAACGCGTCAACATATAAAAAGCACATAAGTAAACACTTGAATGAAATTTTTAAGCATGAGGAGCCTACAGAAGAAATTAATTACCCTAAAAATAAAAATAATCTTAACATTTCCAAATACAAAGTAACGTTTTCCGAATTAAGCGATTTCACTACAGTCCCATCAGAAACTGACGCTTTTAAAAATATTTCTGGATCTAATAATACCATTGAAGAATTTAAAATATTAATTTCTAAAAATGTTTGTAACTTTATATTAACTTTGCATAACAAAAACAATTTATTTAGGAAAGATGTTTCGCTGATTTTAAAAGAAATTACAAAATTTATTTTAACTCCATTTTATGAAATTTTAAATTCCTTGTCAGTTACTAAAATAAACCCAATTTTAAGATTACTTAAGAACCCTTTTAAAAATGTAGATACTGAATACAAATTTATGCAGAAACTACAAGATTTAGACTTATTTTTACCACCTTCTAAATTCAGTTTAAGTAATCCACTGGAAGATAAAGTAGATACAGGAATTCTTATGCCATTAGATTTTCAAATACGTAAAACTTTTGAAGACGAAAAGTTTTTAATTAATGTTTTAGATGAAATTGAAACGAACTCGAAAAAACATGACAATAACAATTTTATTACATCTAAACTGTGGAAAATCAAAAAGGACATTTATAAAGATGAATTATCAATACCCTACTTTTTATATGTTGATGATTTCGAGACAAACAACCCTTTAGGTTCTCATAGTCGGACTCATGCCGTTACGGCGTTTTATTACTCTTTTCCATTCCTGAACAATTCCAAATTAAAAGAAGTTTATCTGGCGGCTTTCGTTAAGTCATTAGATATGCAGGGGCGTGCTGGAAATCGCAAACGCAAAACGCAAGAATTTTAAAAGTCGTTTTGTAGTAAGATTTCTGTAATAAAAGAATTTTATGACAATTATTATACAAACATTTCTCTATTAAACTGAATTTGATAACAAAAATTATAAAAATTTGATAAAAAGTATATGATAAACAGCCTCCAAGTTCTTGCGTTTTGCGTTTGCGATTTCCAGCACACCCCCCATGAAAACTTTCGGTAGTAATTCCCTTAATCAACTAGTTGAATTAATAAGGACTCTTGAAATCGATGGACTTGTTTTTAAATTAAATAGCAAAAATGTTAAAATTCATTTTATATTAGGTTTACTTTTAGGAGACAATTTAGGATTGAACAAAATTTTGGGTTTTGCGAAATCATTTTCAAGCAATAACTTTTGCAGATTTTGTATTGATCATAAAGAAGATACGAGAAAAATGGCTACTGAAAATATTGCAACCATAAGAAATGCGGAAAACTATAAGCAAAATATACCAGATACGAACATATTTAATTCAATACCATCATTTCATGTTACTGAAAATTTTTGTGTTGATATAATGCACGACATATTTGAAGGTATTGCGCATTATAATATGGAAAATATTTTAAATTATTATATTAATGCAAAAGTGTTTTCGTTGCAAGATTTCAATACACTTAAGCATGAATTTGATTATGGGGTTATGGAAAAATTTCATAGATTTAAGGACATTAATGTATTTCATATTAAAAAAAAAGATTTCATGCTAGTGCTCGAGAAATGTGGTGCTTAGTTCATTTCATCACCTTAATTATTGGTCATTTAGTACCAAATAATGACCCTGTTTGGGATTTTTTATGCATTTTTATAAAACTAATAGATTTATTACTACTTCCGAAATTTAGTTGCCATGACTTGTGTGAGCTACATAATTTAATTGAAATTCACAATAATAAATACCTAATACTATTTAACGATCCTCTTAAACCTAAGCATCACCATTTAATTCATTATCCACGTATTATTGAGTATTCCGGCCCTCCTCGACACTATTCATGCTTTCGGTACGAATTAAAGACTTATGCGAGAGTAACAACTAGTAGAAGAAACCTTATATTATCTCTTGGTATAAAAATGGAACTTAAATTTTCATATAATTTACTTAATCCTAATAACAAGAAAATTGATTTAGCTAAAAGTAATAAATGCACATCTGTAGCATTAAATATGCCATTTAACCACATAAAATTTTATAATGATTTAACATTTAATGGCGTAACATACAAAGAATTACAATTTTTGACCATAACGAATTCACTTGATACAAAATTTTATCAAATTTTAAAACTTTTTATATTTGATGAAAATAATTTGTATGTTATATGTAAAAATGAAAACTGTATTTGGAATGATCATTATATTGCATACGAAGTTTTTAAAAATAGTCTTAAAACCATAACAACCTTTTCAGCAAAATTATTTGATGGACCTCCAGTTGATTTAAACATGCTTTCAAATGGAAAGTCAATGATAAGAGTAAAACGATATTTTAACTAAAATATTTCCAGTTTTTTTAATAGTACCAAATTATAGCAAAAATTTATTATGGAGGAAACTGAACTTAATTTGTTGGAGTTAAATAAGAATGACATAAGCGAAGAATACATAATAATAAGTGATGTAGAATACCTTTACAATAACACAAGTGATAATGATGATGAAGAAGATGGTTTATCTAAATTATTAAAGCAATTTAAATTATTTGAAGAATTATATGAATTTTTAAAAGGTAAACAAACAACTGAATCGTTTTCCTATTTAATTTAGCACTTTGATTTGCAATTAAAAAAATTCAATAAACATTTTCCAACAATATTTTATTAGAGAAAGAAATAACTGTAGAAGCACTTAAATATATTAAGCCACGTCACCTTGACGAGATATTTAAAGATGAAAAAATTTGTTTAAAAATTTTATTAGAACATAAACTTGGATTATGGCAAAACAAACATGTATGTAAGTCCCCTTTTAGACAGTCAAAGTTTAGTTTGACAAGGTTTGTTGAATTCTTTTTTAAACTTCTGTTCGTGTTTAAAAATAAAACGAATTTGTGAGTACAGCAAAGTATGTACTCCCCGCTGTTATCTTTTCCCCTCCCTTCTATAAATTCAAGACATTACAAAGTAAACATTGACTGTCTAAAAGGGGTCCAACTTAAACTAATATATAATATTACAATTATGTAACTTTTTATAAACTATTTACTGTTACTAATTTAGGGTATATTTAATTTAAAACCAAAAAACTTTGAAAACCAGAATGATTGTAAAATTAAAATAAATCTTGAAGCGGATAGCATTTCAAAGGTACAAATTTCATTTACTTTCAATATACATGCATATTTACATAAATATTTATTATTTTAAATGCTATACTTATTAGGAGTTATCTATTGAATCAATTTTATTGGATACGATTCAGGGACAAGAAATTATTCAAACATATAACAGTAAAAATTCTCTAAATTCATTTGAGAGGACATTTATTGTTCACAAAATAATACAACACTATTTGGAAAATGATTTGAAATTTAATATTAAAATATGCAGAGAAATAGCAGAAGAAATTACAAATATATTCCCAAGTGAAATTTTAGATACTTATTTTTTACAAACTTCGAAAAAACAACCTCCAAAAGGGAAATTATGGGATCGCTACCAAAGTAGAAAAAAAATATATGAAAAAATTAAGTCTTACAAAAAGAAGTTTAGAATCAAGAGATGATGCTGATGAACTAAGTAAAGAAAAAAAGGACAAAATCGAAAAAAACGAATCTATAAGAACAGAGTTAAAATATGTGCGAGATATGGAAAAAATTTTAGCAAAATGGAGAGAAACTGTTTCATACCGAACTAATCAGATAAGATCAATAACGTTATCTGAATCAATAAAAAGCTGGCCTCTATATGAATCCAAACAAAATTCTGAAACATTAGTAAGTTCGTAAACAGATCAATTTATATTTTTATTTAAAAAAAATTTGTAATTACAACTTTCCCGCTGAATTTTACAATATTATAATTTTCTTTATTTTACCAGGTAAATATTGATTTTGAATATCTTTGGGTATACCCAAATGAGAAATTTTTATATAGCAAATGGGAGAAATTTTCAGAAAATATTGAACATCTTTACAAAGAAAGGATAAAGGAACCAAACAATTTAATATTGTTAAATACATTTTTACAAAAGAAAACATTTTTGAATACCGGTAAGAATAATTTTGAAACAACAATACATATTTCTTTAAATCGGTATTGTATTATTCCAGATAATTGTAATATATACATTTTTAAACTGCTCTCTGCGATATTGCTGCCAAAACCTAAAATTGTAGAAAAACAATACGTAAAATATACTATAGCCGATTCACAAAGGTCATTCTGTGAAGAACTGTCGAATACAGTTGATTTAAATGATGACGAATTAAAGGATGAACCACATATAAGTGTATGTGGAGAAGAATTTAATTATACCAATTTTTACGTGTCTCTAAATGGCTCAAAACTACAATTTGGTTCTTTCTTGGAAGCAGTTGAGTTTTGTTACAAACTGTTGAAATTATTTAATTGTAATTTCACAAAACAATGTGAACTTGTCTGGATGTTCGTATCAAAATACCTTTTTGAAATTGAATCATTGTTAAAATCCCCAATTTTAAATACTTTTTTAAGTGATATAAATAATGTTCCATACCTATAACTAATAATGTTTGCAAAAAATTTCTATCTCATTAAAAATTCTTTCTCATTGTTATTTATAGTTATTTATTTACTTCTTCGTACTTAATTTACAATTTTTTATTAAATATTTATACTTTACTTTAAATTTTTTTCGGTAATAATTTCTTTATTTTACCAATATTTTTGATGTGAAATACTTTTGTTAAATATATTGTTAAATTTTTTTGTCGTTATCATTTGTTACTGTTAGTTAACTACATTAATTAAAAATATGCTTTTTCCATACACTAGTTTTAACTTTATTTATATTCTTCATAAATTATTTATTATTACACTCTCACTCGACAACTTCTTATTTTTTTAGTCTAAACTCACCTTAAGTTTTATTCACTTTACTACATCAATTGCTCGTTGTTAAATATGTGTACCTAATTACATTTGTTTCTAATATTGTTTTTTAAATGTGTAAATATTATAAACACCATTACTCCTAACTTCATTATTACCATTATTAAATGATCAAAATATAATATTTATTTAAACGTTAACTTCATTTATTTTGTATGTTGATTCTGTATGATTAAGGAAAATTCAAATTGTAAGATACTCGTAAAAGTCAAGTTTAACACAATCCTGGCATCAAATTAAGAAAACCACTTTCAAAATGTATCTCTGTTTACAAATTCAAGAAATTTCAAATTCATATACATAAATGCAAACAAGCCTTTATTCGAGCGACAGTTTGCTTTACCATTTAAATCCGAAAAGCTGTAATAAAAGTATTCCAATAATATTTCACGAAAATTCGAGAACAATTGCAAGTTATGAAGATTTACTATACATATACTTTTACCTGGTGATTTAAAAATATTATCAAATCAAGTACTTAAACAAAAACATCAATCAAACCTATCAAATCTCTGAAGAATTACAAATAATGACTATATATATATGTATATACATATATATTTTATTATTATAACATTATAAATGAAGTTAACTTTGAAATTTTATTTTGTTTTAAAGTAATAATGTTTTAGTGTATATCATCATGTTTAATTGCATACTTGTTTTTGCATAAATATGTACATACATACATACAATCCTAATAATTTATGAAAAATTACGAATTTATCAATAAAATATTATAATGAAATGAAAAAGGATGATAATTTTATTTAAATAAAGTAAAAAAAAACTGCATAAAATTTCTTTAAAAAAGTGCACAGTTTTTTTTAAAAAAGATTATTCATTCAATTAACCTTCAATTTGTGTTATTCTACAAAATCTGACTTAGATAATTTTCCAAAAATAAAAATGTAAAATAACTATTCTTTATGGATATATTACCAAACATAAAACCATGAATTCACATTGCTATCATTGGTAGTTTTCCAAAGTTTTTAGTTATTTTAACAAAATTTTTAGATCCTTTTTCGAACATGGAAATTACCTAAGTTATTAGTTATATTACCTAAAAAACTTTGATACTGCCATGCTACCCTTGCGCTTAGATAAATTTATACGATATTTTTAGGTAATTTTTCCTATGATTTTTTTTGTGTGTAATTAACTATCAGTTCAAGCTGTCAAAACATATTAGCTGAATTCACACCGAGCTTGTTAGTTTGTTAGTCGTTAATCGTTACTTTTTTACACGCATTTTGTTTTTGTATATTTAACGGGCTACCGCATTAACATTTACAAATTAACGACACGGCACCCCTGATAAAATAGTTGTTAGTTGGTAACTCACTACTTACCGTCAGTAAACGTTATTTGTGTCAAAGCATGAGTAATTAAATGGTTGACAATTGTTTTTTACACTTTCTCATGGCATGTTTTATTTTTTCCAGAATAATAAATTGTGTCAGAACAATAAATCAGTTGTTTTACTACGAAAGTTACCAGACTAACAAAGTTTTAAAAAGGGGGTCGTTCACAGTTGGTAACTTTAACAAATTAACAAACTACCGAGTAACAAATTAACAAGTTCGGTGTGAATACCACTATTGTAAGCTGGAAGTTAAAGTAATAGTTAGTTTTAACTGAACTTGGTGAAATTGGGGTAAATATTTGAAACTTTTGATTGAATATGCAACAACAATTATATAAAGAAAGAAATACACTTAAAATGTGTAACGTCAAAGGAATTATTTCCAGTTTATGGCATTTCATATACATAATTACTCCATTTGCGTTTAAAAAGCAAACACCACAAACGAAGCATTTGGCCAGGAAAACCATAACATTGCTGTAAGCCATATAAGAAAGGAGAAAAGCCTTACTTAGCTCAAAACAATCAACTCATTGATTTTGTAAGTACGATTTTCTTTAAACATATTCGTATTTAAAGCAATTTTCAATACACACATAGTTGCACAAATCATATAGAATTTGAGAAAATGTTTGTTTCCTAAATTAATTTTCCAATTTTAAATAATTTTTAAATTATTTACGGCTAATTTTACCAAGTTCAGCTATAATTAACTATTACTAAAACAATAGGTTTTTTGACTTTTATTATGAAAGTTAATTAAACCTGAACTTGGTGAAATTTGCCATTAATCTATAAAATCCAAAAAAAAAAATAGTTTGGTTTATTTTTATTTCACAAAATCTGAAAATATTTAAAATCAAGTGCAATTGAAAACGATGAATATTTAAAAAAAAAATTTTGTAAAAATAGTTTAGGTAAATAAAAGTGGTCCTCAAAGGTATTAGGTATTTTTATAAATTTTGAACACGTATAATTTTCCAAATTTGTTTGTTTTCAATTTTACGTGATTTCGATTTCCAGAACATGCCCGAAAATTAAAAAAGTTCTAAAAATTAACGACTGTTTTGGAATAAGTATTTTTTAGTACTTAAAAAAATTTAGATTTTTTTTTTGTCTTTCTCAGGTGTGGAAAGGGAAAGACTATTGGAAGAGCTAGCCATAAAATCATAACAACACGAAAATATACCACTGCTACGAGCCACCCATTTTAATTTAGATTTCTACTGTGTATTTATGAGAATACAATGACCACAGCGTAAAAACTCTTATTATTTTAGAACTTTTTTTTTAACACAACATAATTTTTTGTAAGCCAGTTCTGTTAAATATAGACTGAGCAAAAAAAAAACAGTACAAAGTGTAAAAAACAGTACATTTGCGTACTGTTTTAGGAGTTGTGCATAAAACAGTACAATTGCAAAAAATCAGTACATGTACTGCTTAAAACAGTACGTATGGCAACCCTACCTTCACCACAGGTGTAAAAGGGTATATACCTATAAGTTTGTCATAACGTTTGTAATTTCCACAATATTGATTTTAGACCCCATAAAGTATATATATTCTGGGTCCATATGAGAAGAGAAGTTGATTTAACGATGTCCTTCTTACGTTTGATATGTGTTTTCCGGATAATCCAGACATGATAGCGGCTAGGTTGTTTTACATTTATGTTACATACAGTCCACCATTCTTTGCTATTGAAATTCAGCCAGATCGGTCCAAAAATGACGTAGATTTGAGCAAAAAACCACGACTACCTCTAAATTTTTCCAAAAATCCCTTGTTGTTGTTGTTGTTGTATTTTTTTTATTTCTGTATATCTTGAGAACGGCAAGAGCCAAAGTTTCCAAATAAGGTACACACATTTAGGTTGCCAATACACGCCATCCTACGAAATGTGGGCGGGATTGGAGAAGTGGGCGTGGTACCTCCCGTACAAAAAAAATTTTATAAAAACCTAAATTTAAGGGCTGCTATACGTCCTATGGATATGACTTATATACCAAAATATCTGAAATTTCTTGTAGAACATATTTTATAAAAAACTCGGAAAAATCAGTTCAGATACAAAAAAGTTATGACCAAAATTAAATTTTTTTTTTTAAATACCCACTTTCGGGAACCATAGATCTCCCCGAGTCCAAGCTTTACAACTAAAGTAAATGGTAAATTTCTTCTTCAACACGTCGGTATATAAATCTGCCAAATCGGTTAAAAAATGGCAGAGTTATAACCGAAATACTGAATCCACAAAAATTACTCTTTTTTATAATTAACTTTGTTAAAATATATATTTACAAGTTTATATAAATGTTTATATATAAATATAACTTAAGTAAATGGTAAAATTCTTCCTTAACACGTCGGTATATAAAACTATCAAATCGGTTAGACAATGGGTAATTTATGAGCAAAATACTCAAAAAATGGGCTAAAAAACATCAAAATTTTTATAAAAACCTAAATTTTAGGGCTGCTATACGTCCTATGGATATGACTTATGTATATATCAAAATGTCGGAAATTTTTATGAGTTATAACAGAAATACTGGGGTCTAATCACCGCATACGATATCGAGCAAAATTCATCGAAATTATTTATTTTGGTATCTTGAAACTAGATATCGAATGAAATGTATTGAATTTGAAATAATAGCATTCGACATCGAGTAACTCGACATTACATTTATCGAGTTTTCATTCGATACGCCAGTGTCTATCGTATGCAAAAAAATTCAATAGTTTATTCGATACGACAAGTGCAACTCGTACAACAACCACAAGCAATTTGTTTTTGTAAAATCATTGTACAATGTCAAAAACAGAAATAAAACAAAACATAAACAAAGATAATAAAAGAGAATAAACGAAATTTTAACATCCAACAGTGATTTTAGCTAATATCAGCAGGGCTTTTAAGACCACCTGTAAAAAATTCGCCTTGGTTTTTGTCTAGTTGCTCTGTATTCTGCTCGCACAATGGTGAAGGGTATATATGATTCGGCACAGCCGAATATAGCACTCTTACTTGTTTTTATCTCTTATTGCAATGCCTTTAGGCATTGCTGTAGTAATTGTTGTTATTGTGTTTCGTCTAATAAGCAGGGTTGTCAGATGTGGCGATTTCTCGCCAAACGTGGCGATTTTCAAACTTGATTGGCGACCTAATTTTCGATTTGGCGACATGGCGATTTTTTGGGGATATTTTAAAATAGTTGGCGATTTTGTTGGCTATTTTTGGTGAGCCATGCATTTGTTTTTAGAACTCGTTAAATTCAATACGAAAAAATTATATTATTTTTATTCTAGTATTTTTATGTATGACATTTTAGGCTTTTATGGTCAGTATGTATTTGAAACTAAATTATGTTATGTTGAAATGGCTGATGAATATGTTGAAAATCCAGGAGAAAATTGTTTTTCATATTTAAAAAAGAATTAATAAAGCATGAATATAGCGATTTCAAGTTTACGAACATTTCTCCATTACCTATATAAAATGTGGCAAATTATTATCACAACCAAATTCGTTGTTATTAAAGATATTAATGAATCGTAACGTACTTTTGGATGTTTATAAAACACAATGGACAAAATGACCGTTTGTAATTGGATGATACTTCATATTATTTAAATCAGTTTTGGCCAAAAGCTTATGCTATTAGGAAACGTCAGGTATGTACCATTTTAAAGAACTTGCTTTGGCTGTTCATTATATGGTGCTAAATCCAACTAGTAATGACTGTGCTAAAAATGTATTTTCAATAATGAACTTCACTAAAACTCTCCTTCTAAGTAGAATGCAGTTCTTGACGCGTTGTTACGAGTTATAAATTACAGTAGACGCTCGGTTATATGAATACCCAGTTATATGAACAGCCAGAATAGTGAACAACAAAATTTTTACACATGAGGTTCTAAAGAGTGAACACGACCTATCCCTGCTTTTTGAACAACTTGCAACAATTGATTTTTTTGAAACTATTTGTTGTAAAGGGTGTTTTTTTTAAGTAACACAACTTTGAGTTGGCATCACTGCTATATTTGAGCACCCATTTAACAGCTGATAGTTGCTTTTTGTTTAGTTTGCTTTGAAATTTCATTATTAATCGACTTATCGAGCAACGCGCAAATATTTGACATTTTTAATCAAACAATTCGGCAAATGGGCTGAAGCACAAATTGATATTGATTTTGAATCTCCACTCAAAATTGTATTTTCCGACTAAGCCAATATCTGGTTGAATGGGTAAGTAAATAAGCAGAATTGAAGCATTTGGAGTGAGTAGAATCTACAAGCTTTTGTCGAAAGACCATCAATTCCGCAAATATTACTGTTTGGTGCGCTTTATGGGCTGGCGGAGTCATTGGCCCACATGTCTTCAAAAACGATGATGATCAAAATGAGAAAAGTTGTTGAAAATTGGCACCTTCTACACGCCAGCCACATCATAGGAATCATATTTAAATATCATAAAATTTTCTTTCCAATAAAGCCCGTTTAATTGATATTAAAAATATATTTTCTTTTTTTATTATGATTTAAACTTGTGATACTCTATAAAAAACACTCTTTATTATAAATCTGTTCTTCCCCACAAAAAGCTAGTAAATGTGTTTATACGAATGCAAAGGAAAATTTATAAGATGGTTGGCGTTTGTAAAGTTATTGCTTGGAGTGAAAATAATATATCTGATAATGATATTTGGCATTGTGAAAATGCAGGGACAAGGCATTACATAAATCTTTTAAAGAAAAAAAAAATATAACCGACTACTTTCATGTGCATTTATTATTAACAAACTAATATAAAATAAAAACTATATATAGGTTATGTATGTACACATATTAAAATTGATTTGAAATACTTATTTTATATTGTCTCGATTATGTGAACTTTTCCATTTAGTGAACAGGCCCTGTCTAAATTAATCATATAAGCGAGCGTCTACTGTATATGAATGTTAATACTACATGATGCACTTCTTTTGTACCTTCGTTGAAAAAATTTAATTCACTTACAATGTATTTCAAAAAAGGAGATCAAAGAGAGTTTTGGCGCTGAAGTGTAGATATATAGTAAAACTCCAACTTCATACATACATAAATCCAATATTTGTTTAAACTAATCACAAAAATTCTTTCTTTGCTGCTTTTAGTTGACTACTATTAATTATTTAATAGTGCAATTTCCTTTTTTGTCTTCACTAATCATTTTTACTTGCTTCTAAATAAAAACTAAACACAATATATATTATGGCGACTTTTTTTAAATTTTTGGCGGATTTTAGCGACTTGGAATAAAATTTATTTTATAAGATTTATAAAAAATATTTTTAATAATTTAAATTATCTATATTTTATTGTCAAAAATGTAAAATAAAGGCTTTGGCGATTTTGGCGATTTTTGACATTGAATTTGGCGAAAAAGGTCAAAGTCGATCTGACAACCCTGCTAATAAGCTGTTGCTACGTTGATCTCTTCTTGCATTTCTCTTGGTTGCGGTTTTTTTATTGTTTTATTTTTTATAATCTTCACCACAAGTGGTGGATTTTAACGTGTTTTTTACGCATACACATGTATGTATGTATGTTCATAAAATTCTCTCAATATATTTTAATTTAACGCTTCTTCAATCAAACCGTTCGTAGCTGAGTTGTCTAAGTTCTCGCTCGTAAGATTGCGAGTTCAAGTCTCAAAAACAAATTTTTTTTTTATTTTTATTAAATTTTTTTATACACGATTTTAAGATTAAATAAAAATTTATACCTATAACGAATTTCAAACATCAACTTTGGCAAAAGAGGAAACGGACTTAGATATATAAATTTTTTGATTTTGTCATATTCTTCGGCATGACGAAATGAAAAGTTGGCGGTGCTCAATTTATATTTATTTATATCTAAAGAACAATATTTATATGTATAACTTTTTGTTGTTCTTACATACGATACGGCATAGCCGAATATAGCACTCTTATTTGTGTTTTTTTTTTATTTTTTTATTTAATTTTATTACAGGTGGAAATGTTATTTTTTTTATTTTATTTTTATTATTATTTATTTTCTATACCCTTCACCACAGCTGAAAAAGTGTTTATACATACAAGTTTGTCATTCCGTTTGTAATTCCTACAATAAAGATCTTAGACCAATGGTGGGCGCTCCATAGCACAATTGTGCTGAGAGATTTTACACGTATTCTTAGCCTCTTTAATTTAGTTTTTGATGAGACACATTTTCTTATATTTTTTTCAAGAGAATTTACCCAGCAAAGACACGTGTTTTATTTCAAATAAATGATGTTATGCGAAAAATAATTTACTGTACTGTTTTTACTGTTACTTTTTTCTGTGAACAGTAAATCTCTATAATTTAAACTATTAAAAAATGTTTTATATTACTTCAAATGCGTAAAATATAAAATAAGGAAATATAATGCACCATTTATTTCAAATGCTTGGCTTTGTATTTGGTGGGTACTTCTGCCATCTCACTAATACTAATAAGCGTCAATACAAGCACAGTTTTAGTAGTGCCCACTTCTGTCTTAGACCCTATAAAGCATACATACATATGTATATATTCTGGGTCCATATGAAGAGTGAAGTTAATTTAACGATGTCCGTCTTACGTTAGAAGGCCCCAGACATGATACCTAGAGGCTAGGTTATTTAACATTTATGTCACATACTTATGATTCTTATTTAAATATTCAATTACCTATTCAAAGAATTGAATTTTTGAATTTTGAATTTTTTTTACTTATTTAGCACGCCAATGCTACAAGGCCATTGCATATGTAACAATTTACCTACATATATAAAAGATGTTTTCATCGTTTGCTTTGGGTTTCTTCTTTTTTATTCAAAAGATGTCATCACGAAAACATTTTATACAGGCAAATCGTCGTGCCAAAATTATCTTGACGTACGTTTATCATAAGAAAAATATTTTGGGAATTTAAATACCTATGTACCTATTTACAATAGCGGTTTTTACCCTTGTGTTAAGTGTAAATGTCCGTTTTATTTAATTCGATTTTATACTACAAAGTGTCTTTTTGGTATTTATTGTAAAGTAATGAATCTGCAAGGGTATTTTACTACCAATACTGAATACCGCTTATTTCTATAAAACTTCTGCAAGGGAAGACGATTTGAAGACTTAAACTTTGGCAAAACTGGAAACAGACTTATCTCAATTTTTTGAAACTGTGAAAAACTACGGCACGACGAAATTAAATGTGGGGATAGCTCAAAATAGATTTATTTACATCCAAAGAACGCTATTTATGTAACTTTCTGTTCTTATCGCACCATGGTGAAGGGTATTTAAGATTCGGCATAGCCGAATATAGCACTCTTACTTGTTTTTTAATAATTTTAAATTACACTTTATTAACAAAAACACTACTAATCGCACAGGCTTTAACTTTGTTTCTAAAACTCCTCATCTTATTTATTTTCCTTAAAAATGTCCGCGAATCTATGTACTCGATATTTTCCCGCATTTCAAATTCTCTCTCTTTTCCTTACATACAAATAAATATTTATAGTTTTTCACGCCACGGAGCTATTTAAAACTTTAGACATTATGTGTCTTCTAGTTCCCGCCACGGTCTATATAATAAGAATATATATTAAATATTTTGCATCGAATTCTTATCCCTTTTGTTTTTGTACAAGAAAATTTTAAATATTTATTTCTAGGCGGTTATTTCCCATATTAATTAATTATTATTTATCTGTTTAAATCACATCTACAAGACTCTACCCTATTATAAAACTCTATCCTTAGTATTATAATTTAGTATTATAATTTCATTCAATATTTCACAATATTTTTACTTTGATTTGAATTGCCTCCAAAATATTTTGAATGAAAATACAAGAAAATACGCTACTTTACGTTATTTTTACGCGTTACCAACTTTGTATTACAAACTATGTATGTTGGAACCACACATATGCACAAGTATTAAACATATGTTTTACTAAAAAAAAACAAATCATGGCAGCATGTCTAATGTTAGAATAATTAATTTTATAATAATTTAGGTTCTTTTCTTCTATTTTCAGGTCTTCAAATATAAATTGGTCGGAGGTTTATCATCAAGGGTAACTATAAGTACATCGTTCCTATTTGTTACTGACGAAACATTAACACATTTATTTTTTTTCCTTCATTTCAGCCAAAATACCAAAAAAAACAACAACAAACAAAACTAATGGCAAGATCTTGCCACAATAAAAATACAACAACAAACAAAACTAATGGCAAGATCTTGCCACAATAAAATGTTCTCACTTCAAATGTGAGTTATATTGATGGGACTCGGGCTGGGCACCCCTCCCAATTTGCTTATTTTATTGTGTTTAGGGACTCGGGGTCTTAGGTCTTATTTCAACCCCCTCCCGACGCTTTTCCTAAGACTCCGCCACGCAAAATTTTTTTCCGGCCAGAGAACCTAAAGTTCAGTGGCGTACACATGGGAGATGCTCACATGTTGTTTACCCCACCCGCAACAAAACTCCGGTCGCACTGAAAACTGAAAGAGAGGACGGGTTGCGGGCAAAACAAGTGTGGAAAAGCTTTAGACAACGTGGGGAATTCCCACACCCTGATATACTCAAAGCCGGTCATACTCGAGCTATCCAAATCTGCTATTTAACTATCTTCGGATACACTCACTACGAAACTATAATTAAACGATACAACACTATCAGATAAGTAGCAATATATTAACTTTTTTTACGACTTGAACTTTCGCTTTGTGATGACTTTTTGCTCTTTACCTGGGTTTTTCATATTTATTTCGTCATGCATTCTGGATTATCGGCCACCAGTTTCTCGTCAGAATAATCGCTATAATTGTACAACATTCGGTGAGACAAGAAAAAAAACAATTCAACATTTAACCACATAAACGACATAAAAAAAATCAGGTACTTAAGGATTTGCTGTTTAACAATTTGTCAAAATTTTTGTTATCATTTTTCTAATATCACAGCTCTTTCTTAACCTAAATATTGCACCTTATTTTAATTATCACAGATTATTTGCTCTAAATATTAGATTATAATTTAATGTCCTTTGAATGAAACACTCCGATAGGACTTCCCTGTGGCGACTCTAACTCGTACATATTGTTTCCTATTGGCCTCAGAACACGACATTTAATAAATTTTCGACAACATTTTGCATTCAAATTTTTTCCAAAGTCACTGAGTACCGTATTACTCCGATATACCTCCTGACCAGGTACTAACTTTATATTTCTTGCCCTTTGGTTGCACTTTTTTCATAGGCCTCATGCATATTCTTTTTAATCTTTTCTCTTATAATTTCTAGTCTATCTTTATTTTCTATGTGACTTATCTCATGGTCCGACAGTGACTGTACTTTTCTAGCTAACCTATAATCAACTACACTGCCAAACATATGCATCCCAAATAAGGCGAAAAAAGGTGTCATTCCTGAGCTGAGTGTACCGAGGTTCTCAATGCGCACTCTATTTCCGAAACGTATAAATCCCAATCCCTATGATCATTTTCTAAATAAGCTCTTATAGCTGCCAATACAGATTGGTTTACTCGTTCCGATGCATTTGATTGTGGTGAATACACCGCTGTTCTTAAATGAAAAAACCCTTAGCCGTGAATTGTGAACCATTGTCACTATGTATAACTTCTGGTACTCCAAATTTGTGGAAAATTTCATGTACTAGAAATTGTACTACATTCGTAGTTGTGGCCTCTTTCATTGCCTTTAAAAACACGAATTTTGAGAAATGGTCCATTACTATAAATATATAGCAGTTCCCAGATTTCGATCGAGGATATTTTCCCAAAAAATCAATGTAAAGTTTTTGAAATGGGCGTTCGGTTACTACCTCTTGACCAATTTCTGGCATCAGATTGACATTAGCGGGTTTTGTCTCTTTACATATTTGACATCTTTTGATAAATTGCCTAATTTGATATGCCATTTTCGGCCAGTAGTAAAATCTTTTTAGCCTTTCTAGTGTTTTTGCTTTACCACCATGAACAGAAGAAAATGCAGTATGGGCTTTTTCTGTTAAGGCATTTGTTAAATTTGACGGAATCCATAGTTTCCATTGAACTTCACCCAGATCTTGATAACAGTGCGTTTTCTTATAAATTTTTCCATATAAAATTTTCAAATCAGGAAGTCTGTGTACATGATTTGTGATTTCTTCTATAAGATTCAAATACTCATCGCTTTCGAACTCCAGAGTTTCCCAATCTAGAAGCTCTTCAGTTTCAACTTCTTCGACTACAGCATCAATAGGGACTCTAGAGAGCATATCTGCCACTATATTTTGTGACCCTTTTCGATGTTCAATATCAAAATCGAAAGCTTGTAGTTGTAGAGACCATCTAGCGAGTCTTCCGTTCAAGTCTTTTAGTGTCATGAGCCACTTCAGACTGGCGTTGTCGGTAATGATGGTAAATGGCATCATTTCTACATAAGGTCTGAATTTGCGCACTGCCATTACAGCAGCTAAACATTCTTTTTCTGTGACTGTATAGTTTCTTTGGCATGGATTTAATTTTTGCGAATAAAATGCTATGGGATGTTCCTCATCGTTTGCGTTAAGCTGATACAGCACAGCACCTATCCCATAATCAGAGGCACATTGGATGTAAAACCGCCTCGAGAAATCAGCATGTCTCAGAACTGGCGCGGTTGTTAATGCCTTTTTTAATTTTTCAAACGCATCCTTAGCCTCAGGCGTCATTACGAAAGTGTCGGTGAGCGGTGCGGAAATCGTAGCAAAATTCTTAATAAAAGGCCTATACCACCCTGCAGTCCTTAAAAAAACTTCTCACCTCCCTTACAGTTTTCGGCAGTCGTATTTCCCTAATAGCCAGAATTTTATCCGGGTCAGTTTTCAAGGTACCTCCCCCTATAATAAAACCTAAGTATTTCAGTTCCTGAAAATTTTATCCGGGTCAGTTTTCAAGGTACCTCCCCCTATAATAAAACCTAAGTATTTCAGTTCCTGAAATACTTAAAGAGGATATGCATCTTTTTTAGTTACCTTATTCAATTTACGTGCATCCAGACAAAATCGATTTTTTCCTGGTTTTTTCACTATTGTTGTCCGATTGCTCCAGGGACTATCGCTGAGTTCTATTACTCCCAAACTAAGCATATTGTCTTTTTCCTGATAAGTAATCTGCTGTACCGCTGGGGATATTGGGTAATATCGATCCTTTACTGGAACTGTTCCCTCGACTAATTTTATAGTGTGTTTCTCTAAGTGTGTCAGTCCTAAACCTTTTTCTCAAATGTGTCAAATTTGCGTAATACATCCTGAAGTTTTTCTTGTTGCCCTACGGTTAGGTTATGCTGTCTAAGAGTATATTCACTCCTCCCCTCATCAAATTCACCATCGATTCTCCTAATATTTACCTCCTTCGCCGTAAGAATTTCCGGAGCCAATTTAAACAACCTCCAAAAGTCTATCCCTAGATATAAATTCTGTTCCAAATCATGACAAAGATACAAAATAATTTCTTTCTTTTGATCTTTGTACATTATGGATACGTTTACTCTTCCTAGAATTCTATAAGGCACCGACAGAATGTTCATTTTAAGTTCCTCAGTCAATTCCCTGCATCCATTACCTAATAAACTAACCGAAGCCCCGGTATCCAATAGTCCTAACATCTGTCTTCCCTTAACCTCAACATTCGCAAAAATCCTATTATCATTTCCGGTTATTATTGCCCTATTTATCGATTCCACAAAAATTCTTCTAATTTTCTTCCTCCTAGCAAATTTTTCCCGAACTCTTCTAATTCTTCTTGATACATACTTCCGTCCACTATCACTAAAAATTCGTGCCCTAACTTTGTCGTAGTTTTCCTGTCTTACATCAGCCGATAAATAATGTCTCATTCCTGGCATATATGTCTGACCATTAATACCTAATCTTTTAAGGAGGAGGTCCTCTCGGTTTGACGAGGGTACCCCTTCGTTCCCAAGCCCCGATTCCAGTTTCCCGTATTGGGGCTTACCGCATCTTTAGCAGAGAAGGTTTCTTTCTGTTAGTGGGCAATTCATAAATATATGACCTGGCTGTCTGCAATTCCAACAGGTGATTGGTTGCCTGTTTTGTTGAGTATTTCTTAGCGCTGTAACCTCTTCGACGCAAATTTGCTGATCGACATCTGGCCCTATCGGTTCTTCATAGATTTCGTTTACATATCTTTGTTGCCTAGGTGGTGGGGGTGGCATGTTTTTATTTTCTTTTCTGGGGAAATAGCGTTCATCTTCATGGCATTCAACCCTTAACTGCTCAACTGATGACACAGCTATTGGGTAAACGATTTTTCCCAAACTTTCTTTGATATTTTTCTTCATTATTTTGATCATATCATATTCTGACACGGGTTGAATTAGTTTTGAACGAATTTTATTCATAATGTGGAAATAATCGTCTATACTTTCGTTAAACTGCTGTTTTCTTTCCACAAGATCACGCATTATTTCAAAATTTTAAAATTCGACCTAATAGCGCATGCCGGAGTCCGTTCCAATCTAATAGCCTTGTGTTTTCACACATAACCAATACCATTCCCTTGCAGCACCAGAAACTAAGAGATGAAAATCGCGTAGAACCTCAGACCATGGAATTTGATAATGGCTTTGAAGATGTTCTAATCGAAATATAAAATCTTCAACCCCCATGTGCGCTGAGTTTCCATCGAACACTACTCCTAACTTATCTATCCTTATTCTTTTCTGGTCGATATTATGTAATATGGGGCCTTGTAAGATTCCCCGCATAACTAGGTCATTTATCCTTCCTGTACTATTTAGATTGCTTTCCTCAGAAAAATTTTCAGAATTATTTCTTGGATTCATTCTATTTTCTATTGGTCGACTATTTGCGGATGGGTTCTCACTGCCACTTTGAGCCTGTACTGTTCTAGTTAAATTTACCATAGAATTAGTCAAATCTGTAATGGTTCTTTTCATATCAGTCATTTCAACCTGAACCATTTTTTTCACTTTTTCCTCTAATGTTCTTTGAACCACCATTGCCTCATCTACTACCATTTCCCTAACTTTCGGTGCTATATTTTCACCCGGTGTAACATTTACACTAGATTGTGGGATATTTTGCACATTTCCGAAACTTTCCCTCCTAACATTTATAGTCTGGCCCATAAATTGAGGTCTTGAATCTTCAGGATTAGTATTCATATTTCTCCTATTTGTTTTGGGTACTTTTGAAAGCCAATGTGGAATGGATCTATTCAGATCAAAATATGGTTGTCTATTTCTTTTCCTATTCTGTGCCTGAGACCTTGTCTCTCTACTCATAATAAAAAAAATTATTTGATACGGCTAGACTAACCTACGAACTTGTGGCTTAGAATTCTTTTCAGTAGGTAAAAACGATCAGATTCTATAACTTTTGGTTTAGTATTAAAAAAATACGCACAAAAAAACACTTAAAAAAAAACTCAGAGAATCAATCCCAAGAAAAACTTTCGATGCTAAAACAAATTAATCAAAATATTCACAATGCAAAAACAAATTATAGTTAAAAATGCTATAACAGCAAACGAAAAAAAAATAGTTATAAAATTAATTAATATAATATTCAACATTTTTCATTTTTCGAATTTATTCTATGAGCTAAATTTCAGTTATGTATTTTATAAAGCTTTTTTTGTAATAGTTCTATTCCTTCAATTTTTCAGAAATGACTTTATACACTACCAGACTATTATATTGTATTTTCTTTTTACATTTTACCTTATAGCCTTTTCACACTTGTCAACATTTAACATTTAACATCAATTTGCGAAAATGTTGGAATTTTCCTATAAGAAATACATAGGGCTAAAAATCAACATTTTTACAGAATGTTACTATCTCATTTTGTTCCCTTTTACATTTTTCGATTCTTTTATACCCTTTGTACACTTGCATACATTTCGGAGGAACGCATGGAAGATGTTGAAAAAGTGAAATACGAGTTCACACTTGAAACATCTAACATTTACCATTAACAAAAAATGTCACCATTTCTGAAAAAAAAACTTTTATTTTTTTTAAATACTTTTTTTCTACAAAAGTAACAACATTTTAAGAGATAACACCAAAATGTATTTCTAATTCATTTTGTTTAATAATTTAAGCAAAATTAAGCAAAATAAGGCTTGCAAAAAAGGAAAAACTTGAGAAATGGTAACGCTGCTTTCAAAGCAACTGCCATTTTGTCAGTGATGCCACAATAATAACAGAATTTATTGCCACTTTTCTAGTGATTACACTAAAATAATCGAAAAATGTAAAAGGGAACAAAATGAGATAGTAACATTCTGTAAAAATGTTGATTTTTAGCCCTATGTATTTCTTATGGGAAAATTCCAACATTTTCGCAAATTGATGTTAAATGTTAAATGTTGACAAGTGTGAAAAGGCTATTAGTGTAATCACTAGAAAAGTGGCAATAAATTCTGTTATTATTGTGGCATCACTGACAAAATGGCAGTTGCTTTGAAAGCAGCGTTACCATTTCTCAAGTTTTTCCTTTTTTGCAAGCCTTATTTTGCTTAATTTTGCTTAAATTATTAAACAAAATGAATTAGAAAAACATTTTGGTGTTATCTCTTAAAATGTTGGTACTTTTGTAGAAAAATAGTATTTTAAAAAAATAAAAGTTTTTTTTTCAGAAATGGTGACATTTTTTGTTAATGGTAAATGTTAGATGTTTCAAGTGTGAACGCGTATTTCACATTTTCAACATCTTCCATGCGTTCCTCCGAAATGTATGCAAGTGTACAAAGGGTATTAGCCTTCCTTTGGAAAGCAATGAGGTATATTGAATGTACAGAAAAATTTACAATTATTACAAAAAAAAAGCTTTATAAAATACATAACTGAAATTTAGCTCATAGAATAAATTCGAAAAATGTTGAATATAATATAAAGTAACCTTCGGAAGGAAAAAATTCCCAGTTTCTATTTGTTAAAATAGTTGAGTTAAATACATTCAATTTATAAAGTAACACTATCCAGTGAGACACAAAGAATGCTGACGAAGGCCGTAGCGGGCCAGAAAATGCATTACATTCTGCTGGTGTCTAATAATTGTAAATTTTTCTGTACATTCAATATACCTCATTGCTTTCCAAAGGAAGGCTAAGGTAAAATGTAAAAAGAAAATACAATATAATAGTCTGGTAGTGTATAAAGTCATTTCTGAAAAATTGAAGGAATATAACTATTACAAAAAAAGCTTTATAAAATACATAACTGAAATTTAGCTCATAGAATAAATTCGAAAAATGAAAAATGCTGAATATAATATAAAGTAACCTTCGGAAGGAAATAATTCCCAGTTTCTATTAATTAATATATTAATGAATACTAAATTGATATTAAAAACAAACAGCAAAATAAAAAAATACTTAATAAAACTATATTGATAATAAAAAAAAATTACTTGATGAAAATAAATTGATAATTTAAAAATAATTAAATAAGAATATCAAAAAAAAAAAAAAAAAAATCGATAATAAAAAAATCTAACTAAATAGAAAAATAATTATGAATTTAAATAAACTAAAATAACAAAATAAAGAACTTTATAAAAACAAATAAATCGGTAATAATAAAAATAAATCGATAAAAAAAATAAATTATTTAGCTTAATTTCTTCGACCTTCTTAATATTATTTCCTTTCAATAATTTCTCAAGCTCAAGGTCCGTTTTATATAAAAAAATATTTATTTAAAATTTATCCAATATTTCGTTATCTCAATGGATAGCTTCTTCAGGGATTTTTGGTTTTTTTATATATCAAACAATTTTTAATAAACAAAATAAAATGAAACAACAAAATTGTCAATTATGAAAATTAATATTGGATAAATTTTAAATAAATATTTTTTTATATAAAACGGACCTTGAGCTTGAGAAATTATTGAAAGGAAATGATAAAAAAAATATTTAATTGAAATAATTTGATAAAAAATAACAAAATTAATATAATAAATGAAAATAAATTGATAAAAAAAATAATTATATGTTCACTATTTCTTCTTTCTAGGGTTGTTGATATTACGTGTGAAGCGGTTTTATCTATTTCTTAAGCTTTCCCGTCATATGTTGTAAATCATTCTAACACAAAGGAAACATAACAAGGTTAGTTATTCTGATATTATCATATCCACTTTTCTATAAGTATTCTCACGCTAACAGATTTAATATCTTCCGATACTACAGACCTTTAAAAAAAACATTAGTTAAAGCGGCTATCGTCCAAATACATATAATTCTGCTAGACTAATAACCAGGGAAACCAGAAATATGCTCTAAAACACACGTTTTATGCGCATTAAATATGCAGTAAAAACTGGAAAATATGCCCTAAAAAATGTTAAAAATTAAAAATGCTCATTTGAAGACAATATTGTGTCAATTTAATAACAAAATCTAAAAAAAAACCTAAAAAAGGTTAAAATTCATATAATAGATGTTTACGCTGAATATTATATAGATAGACCCATATGGGTTTTTGTCTTAAAGAGATTTTAGGTACGGTCGCTAAATTGTTAACAAATGTTAACATTTAAAAGTAATTTAAAGTTAAGGACGGGAGCTTTGAACAAATGTGAATCGATTCGAAAATAATTGAATTTGAAGTAAAATATTTTTGGCACGAATTTGATTTAAATACCATCGTAATTAGATAGCTTGCGGACACAAAAAGCCTTATTTGGATGTGAAATTATAGACCGATTCTCACGATTTGCATAGACGTCGTCCATATTTGATCAAATTATCTACAAAATTGGAACTTGTACTCTGCGCACAAGGCTAACATGGACAGACAACCAGCCAGGCGGATGGATGGACATCGTTAGATCACTTTAAAAAGTGATTCTGAGTCAATCGGAATCAGTGATGTTATACGTAGGGAAAAATCCCTATTCGTAGAGATTTTCTTCTAAAAAAAACTAGCCGCAGGGAAAAAGGACAGATTTTTTGAAATCATTAAAATGTAGGGACTTTTGAATAATGTGCCGAAAATTTATAAACTTTGCAACTTTTTTAGATTTATGATAGAATAAAAATAAAATTGTTAATACGGCAATATTACAAATTGTTTAATTTCTTTGAGTCGTCGCTTGCCGTCATTTCACCTTTGATTTTAACGTTAATTTGAGAAAATCACTTCTAAAAGAATGGAGATCTTGTGAGATCAATTTTCCAGAACAAGAAATAGGCAATTTGTAAAAGATGGGTATCAAAATGTTTTGAATTTAGGTCACCAAAATTAAAAATTTGAATGAAGAATTAGATAACTATGATTTATCAGCGCCGCTTGCCAATACAATTAGAGACATGATTTTTTATATCATCACTGATGTGTTGGCACAAATGAAAGAAATGAGTCATAAGTTTTTATCTTCAATTTCCATAATCCGCTCTTTTACAAGACGTCTGTAAATTTGTTTTACCTTCCAGTGTACCAAAACCTATTTAAACAAAAAAGGTATCCTAAAGCTTCGTACAGACGATGGTCAGATCTTACAATGTTGTCATTAAAATTGCCTAAAAATATCTTGTAACTGTGTGAACATTGTAAGCTCATTTTCATTTGGCAGATAATTATAATTATAATTATTGCATCTGATAATGGCACCATTGTCAAACAAATGACAACATTGTAAGATCTGACCACCGTCTGTACGAAGCTTTACACCTGTACAAATTGATACGGGCAACCAATTTATTTTTCGAGTATCCAAACAAAATCCAAAAGAACATAAATGTGATTTTAGGTGAATATATATCACTTTTTCGAATAAAAATGATACTCTCGTTGTGAATCCGAGGAATCACATTAAATAATCATTTGTGATTTTTTGATCCCAATTTAATTGTAGTTTTAATAATCATTTTATTTTCGGTATTAGTTTTCAATCGTAAATTATATACTTATGTAGTTTTTGATTATATTTTAAAGCATTTTTTATCGTCATATTTTGAATTTTTTCTCTAATAAAAGCAGCACCACTATGGCTTTTGATGTTTTGAGCAAATATTATTTTAGAACCAAACAAAAGTTATCAGGTTCTCGCAAACAAAAAAACAACTTTAATTTATTTTCATTAACTGAAAATAATTTTTGGGCTTCCTTTTTAACCAATCTTTTAAATTGTTCGGCAATGAGTCATATATGTATCCTTTTTCAATCGATCAAGCGATAAATAAGTTTTTAATCATCAAAAGGGATCTGAGAAGACTCATTTAGGTTATTTTTACAAAGAAGATCGCTCAAATGCTCGCTGGGAGCAATTTTAAATAAAATGTATATACATTTATACAAATGGTCTTATTTGTATTGATATTTAATCATTTAAAATTTGTAGGGATTTTTGTAGAGACACATCTTTTAACGCGTAGGGAAAAATAGGGATTTTTTACGGGCTGCGTAAGGAATTTTCAAAAAAGTTTATAACATCACTGATCGGAATACTAAAAGATTGGTCTAGATACAAATCGCACACCATTTATTCTTAATGACAACCTGCTTTGTCTTACAATTTAAGAGTAAAAATTTAATGTAGATGTCGAAATTAAAGTAACAGATTTTCAAAAAAAAAAAAAAAAATTTTTATTTGCTGCGAAAGCTATTGTGGGCATCTAAAAAAAATTTAAAATGTATCAAAATATGCATTAAAAAGGCAAAATATGCGCTATAAACCTAAAAAATGCTGCACTAACAAATCGATGCCAAAATTCATAAAAAGCTCTAAAACGGATAAATATATTGTTTCTGCATTCATTAGTCGCACAAGGAAAAACATGCAATTGCATATTTCTGGTTTCCCTGCTATTAACTAACATAAGGCTGAAACTATTACACAAAAACTGAAGAAATATTAGTACTAATAGGATTCAATTTCGAACTCCAATGAAGTAACATTATCGTTCTGCACTTTAGTCCTTTGTCCTATTGCTGCTCAGGTCTATATACCTCGTTTTCCATACAACATTTGCTCTATACAATATACGAATGGCTACAAAAACATGAACTATAAACATCTAAAACACCATAAAACAAATTAATTTTTTTCTATTTCACTTCCCTACTGGTCTATTGTACTGTGTTTTGGTCGTATACACATATCAGCTTTTCTTTGGTGAAACCAGCGTGAAACGCTGAAGCCTTTTCGTTTGGGCGCCATAATGTTACGTGTCAGTTATTGGCACTACAGTGAATCGCCAACTAGCGCTCGATCGGCTTCTTCCCGGGTGTGATTCATCCCTCACTATAGCCCATTGACAAGTAAACAAATAAAATTTGAAACAAAAACTATCTACAAACAAAACGAACATACGCGGAATAGAGAGGTAGGTGTAAACCTCTTATTGCCCTGACCCAACCATGGTCATCTAATACCCTGACGATTGCAAAGATGACCCCTAATAACCGCACCCCTTTTCACACTTACCACATCAACAACCCATATTCAATAATTTAAGCACACATTATTTTTTTTTACATACCACTATCAAGACATTTGTTTTTATTAAATAAACTAAATATTAAAAATAACAATTATAAACCACTTAAATACTATTTTTATAAACAAGACATATACCTAAATAACTTTATTTGTCCCTTTATTATTTTTTTATTTCTTCTTCTTTATCTATTTAAATTTCGGCCGTTACTTCTATATTTATCTATCTTCCAATTTACTTTTAATTTACTATTATTATTTTTTTTTTTTCAATATATGTGTATCTATTAATATTCTAATTTTCACTTGATTTCTAATTTTCCATGTTAGGACTCAAACTAGTATATTCATCCACACTACCGGACGTTCGCAATACCTTCTTTTTCTTTAACCTATCTTAAAGGAGCTCCCTGAAGTAGTTTTTTCAAGCGCAATAGGTACTATATATTATCCCTTATTTTTGCGCTTAATTTGAGCACTAAGTCTATAAAATTGTCTATTTCTAGATACGCATATATGTATATTTATATAAATTCATAAATTTTATATATTTTTTTTCCAGGCAAAGAAAGCCTCCAAGGTCAATTATACATGTATTGCTGTAACCATCTGTCCATGTTTTCCAAAAAAATAAAAAATGTTATAATTATTAATTAATATATAAATATGTAATTTCTATTTAAGTGGGGGAGCCAAAGTATTACAAAATAGAAATTTAAAATAATAAAAGTTTTATTTATCTCTTTTTTTATTCCTTATACTATGCAAAAATAATATGGTAGCTCTGCTTGATCATTCTTTGTTTACAAAGATTATTGGACAGACACATATAAATATGTAATAGTAATTAAAAATAAAATATATCGATATCGATTCAGATTTTTACGCTCTATCGATTGGTACTAGCTAGATATGTGCACGCAGAATCGTTTTTGGGTTATTAGCGTAAAACTAAATTCATAAATGTACATATGTACATAAAAAATTTAAAAAGTTTGCTGCACCATAACTCCCTCCCCCAAGTCTCTTAGAAAATAGGCTATATCAATATCGATTCAGATTTTTACGCTCTATCGATTGGTACTAGCTAGATATGTGCACGCGGAATCGTTTTCGAGTTATAAGTGAAAAACTAAACTATACGTGTACATATATAAACAATTTAAAAAGTTTGCTGCACCATAACTCCCTCCCCCAAGTCTCTTAGAAAATAAGCTATATCAATATCGATTCAGATTTTTACGCTCTATCGATTGGTACTAGCTAGATATGTGCACGCGGAATCGTTTTCGAGCTATAAGTGAAAAACTAAATTCATACATGTACATATATAAAAAATGTAAAAAGTTTGCTGCATCATAACTCCCTCCTCCAAGTCTCTTAGAAAATAAACTAAATCAATACCGATTCAGATTTTTACGCTCTATCGATTGGTACTAGCTAGATATGTGCACGCGGAATCGTTTTCGAGCTATAAGTGAAAAACTAAATTCATACATATACAAATTTTGTAAATTTAAAGTTTGCTACGCTATAATTCTTTATCGCAAGAGTGTCATATAATAACCTATATTGATATCGATTTAGATTTGTATGATCTATCGATTGGTACTATCTTCATAGGCGTGCGCTTATTTGTTTTTATTTTATAAGCGGAAAACTACTTATATGCATGTATATTATTTTACATGTAAAACAAAGCGCACGTGTGAATAAATACTACTTTTTTATCAACTGTGGAAAAGTTTGCCAAAGAAACCAAAAGTTTGTTTTCTTCTCACACGTAAAATTGTATGCTTTGAAATGTTATAATTTAAAAACCTTTAAAAACGTCATAATTCTAACTGAAAATTAATAAAAGAACCAGAGCAAAATAACAACCACTAGGAAAACCCTGGGAAGAATAGGAAGACGGAAGTTTCATTCCTAAACGGTCAAAACTTTGCCAACACTTTGAAAAGGAAAAAAATCTTTTGTCATATTTTATGCTCCTTGTTGGCAATATTAATTAATAAATATCTTTCTTTTATTGGCATTTCTAAGATCTTTTTTTAAATGTTTTTCTTAGTAGAGTGGCCAAAGTGAAAATAAAAGCCAGATTTGAAAGCCGCACAATATTGGAAAGGGCATTGTGCATTTGTGGTGATACTTGAAACACCTCAAAATATTTAAGTATACCAATCGGCTTAGAATCACTTTCTGAGTCGAATTAACGATGTTCGTCTGGCTCGCTGTCCATGTAAACCTTGTACGCAAAGTAAAGGTCGCAATTTTGTAAATAATTTTACGTAATTTGGTGCATAAGTTCTAATTGGCACAAGGACCAAGCCTATTGAAAATGAGGCGAATTGGTCTACAATTGCACATAACCCATACGTTAACCATCTTATTAAGTTGGTATTATGATTAACTTTGATCCGAACATAATTTATTGCAATCAAAATCATCTTACCAAATTTTATTGACTATAGCTCCCATACAAATGCTAGTTCAATAAATAGCTTTTAATGCCATAACTGTAATCAAAAAAGTTTGGACGTTTTCAAAATTTGTTATATTTTAAATCCACTTCATTTCGATTTATAGAACATGCCCGAATAAGATCGTTAATGGGCACAAAGACTTGTCCGAAAAGAAACTTGTATGTATATATATAATCCTTGAGATTCCTATAAGGAACATAGGGCCTTGATGTATGTGATCTATGTGAAATCATGGGCCCATTACCCCATTTTCAAAGGTCTGTTCCTTGTACCAATTAGATCATACATATGTACCCAATTTCATCTAACACAACACAAACACAAAAGGACAACGGACGGACATCGTTAAATTGACTCAGAAAGTGAGTCGATCCGTACACTTAAAGGCTGGTATCGGACCAATAATTTTACGTGTTACAAACATCGGCGCAAATGCCTTATAGCCAGGGACCGTAACAGTTATGCCTTTTTTCATAAAAGTCAGATGAAAACAGTTATTTTTTTGAGCAAAAATAACAGTTATTTTTTGATTTTTTTGAACAAAAATAACAGTTATTTTTTGATTTTTATTTTTTCGATCAAAACTAACAGTTATTTTTTAATTTTTTAGAACAAATTTAACAGTTAGTTTTAGATTTTTATTTTTTCGAGCAAAAATAAAAGTTATTCTTTTAATAAATTTACGTGTTTTAATAATTTAGAAAACTTTAATAATTATTTTAATGTGCATAAGGAATTCCAATGATAATTAAGCACTAAAATAAAAATTTCAAGTCAACTAAATTATTAAATCACGTACATTTATTTAGAGAATAACTTTTATTTTTGCTCGAAAAAATAAAAATCAAAAATAACTGTTATTTTTGCTCAAAAAAATAAAAATAAAAAAATAACTGTTATTTTTGATCGAAAAAATAAAAATCAAAAAATAACTGTGAACAAATGAGACACAGGAGTAAACCACTTCCGTCTTGCAGCTACATTAGGGTGGGTCGATTTAGCAATCGATACTACCTATTATTATTAAAAAAAAATTAAATCAGCCGATTTTTTTTATTACCTACTAAAAAACCTTAAAAATAAAAGTTGAGAAAAAGTCAAAACATTTAAATTTGGGCGCCTTTATTTTCAAGGATTTTTTTAATAGGTAATAAGCAGGGAAACCAGAAATATGCTCTAAAAAACACGTTTAATGCGCATTAAATATGCATTAATTATTTTAATGTGCATAAGGAATTCCAATGATAATTAAGCACTAAAATAAAAATTTCAAGTCAACTAAATTATTAAATCACGTACATTTATTTAGAGAATAACTTTTATTTTTGCTCGAAAAAATAAAAATCAAAAATAACTGTTATTTTTGCTCAAAAAATAAAAATCAAAAAATAACTGTTATTTTTTATCGAAAAAATAAAAATCAAAAAATAACTGTTATTTTTTGATTTTTATATAAAAATCAAAATTATAAAAATCAATACATTTTACCATTGACAAGTGCATAAGGAACAATATGGTATACTTGAATAAGTTTTTCGACATTTACTTCTATGTGCTTTTTTTGTTTTAAAATTCCAATATAACTGTTATTTGCGGTCCCTGCTTATAGCACACGGAGCAAAGTTCAGCACGCACGCATTTTAATTTATAATTAATAAAAACAAATAAATTTTGAAATTTTATTTTAATTTCGCTTACAGATAAGCATTTAAATATAATGTCAAAAAAAGTAACGGCATATCATTTTGACATAAGGTTAGTTATCAGCTGTTGCTTACATAGCAAGCCAAGGTCAGCTTCTATGAATTCGCCTTGCACATACATATGCACAAGTATCAAACATATGTTTTACTAAAAAAAAGACAAATCATGGCAGCATGTGTAATGTAAGTGCCAATTCACACGTTGCAAGTCTTATTGATCAGCTTGCTACCTTATAGGCGAGAGAGAGTGAGAGAGAAACGTTTCTTTTCCTCTCGTCACTCTCGTTATAAAGTAGCAAGCTGATCAATAAGAGTTGCAACGTGTAAATTGGGACTAAGAATAATTAATTTTATAATAATTTTGGTTCTTTTCTTCTATTTTCAGGTCTTCAAATATAAATTGGTCGGAGGTTTATCATAAAGGGTAACTATAAGTACATCGTTCCTATTTGTTACTGACGAAACATTAATACATTTATTTTTTTTCCTTCATTTCAGCCAACATACAAAGAAAACAACAACAAATAAAACTAATGGAAAGATCTTGCCACAATAAAATGTTCTCACTTCAAATGTGAGTTATATTGATGGGACTCGGGCTGGGCACCCCTCCCAATTTGCTTAGTTTATTGTGTTAAGGGACTCGGGGTCTTAGGTCTTAATTTCAACCCCCTCCCGACGCTCTTCCTAAGACTCCGCCACGCAAAATTTTTTCCGGCCAGAGAACCTAAAGTTCAGTGGCGTACACATGGGAGATGCTCACATGTTGTTTACCCCACCCGCAACATCTCGTGATTCGAGTCATCCGTTTCTTCTCAAAAAACGCCACATTCCGTACTGAAATCCTTAAATAGTCGTTCATGTGCACCTCTTTTTAACTTCCGAATAACCCCTTTTACTTTATTCCTATAAACACAAAAAATGTTCCAGTTACTCGGAGTCCTATTTTGAAGGTAGTGTCCGTCCCTAAGAGAAGTCCAATAAATAATTTCATGACTATCAAGCCAATTTTCCCTAGTAAAACAAACTTTCTCTTTTATAATCTTTGTTTCTGTTTTGTTTAATTTCTGTTTTTGACATTGTACAATGATTTTACAAAAACAAATTGCTTGTGGTTTTTGTACGAGTTTTACTTGTTGTAGTACTGAGATTACCTAGGATGAATTCACCTTGTCACAAATTTTACAGATAAGACACGGCCATCTGGCGGTCAGAGCAGTTATGGCCCCTATCAAGGTATATTTACACAAGGAAAGGTATATTTATAGCAGGTAGCCGCGAGATTACAACAATTGTACAATAAAACAAACAACAGGGCTTTTTATTGTTGTTTTGTGATACGAACTGTCAAACAGCAAAGGGGTTGAAAAGAGACAAAAAAGACAAAAGATAAAGACAAAAAACTTGTTTACTTGTTTACTCCCTGCAAATAAAATTGGACCACCTGACCCATTTTGATAAAATGGACTACTCCATGGACTAGTCCGATGTAATGCAAGCATGGACCATGCCATTGTTAAAAAGTGTTTGTAGTGAGACGACATGTCTTCGTTTTTTAACGACATGCTTTCGTGTTTAAACGACTTCAAAACTAATCCTCTTGAGTATACCATGGAGTAGTTTTAAAACTACTCCTTACTGGTCCAAAGGTGGGTTATATACCATGGAGTAGTTTTAAAACTACTCCTTAGTGGTCCAAAGGTGGGTTATATGGTCCTCTCCTAGGACATCGTAATGTTAAATAGACCAGGTTTTTTCCATACGTTTGGGTTACTTGTGGACTAGTCCTGGTCCCTTGTGGACTACTCTTTACACGCGTGTTTGGACTGGTCCTATTATTTGCAGGGCTATACAACATTTGACAGTTTGTATCACAAAACAAGCAAATAAAAAATAACCAGCTGGCTTTCCGAGACTACCTGCTATAAATATACCTTGACACAAGGTAAACTTGTTGGCCCATATGTTTGTCAGCTGATTACCCCTAGTTGGAACCCAAACGTCAAATTTCGTGTATATGAGCCAAAATTTGTACATGTGTGCGTTGAATTGTTTTTGTATTATATGAAGACAATTTCGACAAATCGGTTCTTTTTAAAGAGCAGCATGTCTACACTCCCAAATGAGTTTACCTTGTGTAAATCTATAAGTATATTTATATACATATATATTTATCTGAGTTTCAGCCATGAAAAATCCCAAAACGAACAATTCAGAACTATATATATGTATGCAAATATATGTCCGTTTTGGGATTTTTCATGGCTAAAACTCTTATATTTTAATTAAGCTATCTAACCCTTTTGTAATTATATTTTAACTTTAGGCCCCTATTACGGTTTACACCTCAACTCAGTTGAGTTGTAATAAATACAACTGGTTGTTTCATCCCACTTTTTTACATGCTGAACTTTGCTACAAATGATTTATATATATATTTAGTCCTTTAAAATTCCCAGTTGGAACATAGGGCCATAAATGATTTAGTCATAAAATAATGTTGTTCCATAAGGAATATGTGCCTTTCCAATCACCGCGATATCGAGAAAAATTGATCGAAATTATTTATTTTGGTATCATGAAAATCGATATCGAATGAAATGTATTGAATTAGAAATAATAGCATTCGATATCGAGTAATTCGACATTACATTTATCGAGTTTTCATTCGATACGTCAGTGTCTATCGTACGCAAAAAATTCTATAGTTTATTAGATACGATAGTATCGAATGCGGTGATTAGACCCCAGATTACGACGTTAAACTTGCATAAAATGAACAAAACTGATAAAAAAAAAATATGGTATTTGGTATACGACCATAAAAATATTTACAAATAGTTAAGGTGGAAGTACATAACACGCGTTAGTTCGTCGACAAGTATCGTGAGTTTATAAACTTTAACGCGTCAAAAACTGCAAGTTACACAACACGCGTTACAAAAGCCATTCCTGTCAGCTGTTTTTTATTTGTGCATTAAAAACGGGTTCGAAAGTATATCAAGATTTTGTTATTTTATTAAATTTATTCTTTTTATATAAATATTGTATGTTTTTTAAGCTCTTCAATAAGTTTTTCTTTCATGATTCACAAATAAATATAATATTGTCAGCTGATTACTTGTCAAAAACACACAACGCGTTAAAAAGTTCAAAGTTAACCAACTTTCTGTCGCAAGCGCGTCAAAATATTTTGCATGTAGCTTGTTCTATGAAAACACACTAGCTTAACTTTTTTTGACAGAAGACGACAGAGCGCGCGCGCACTAACGCGTGTTATGTACTTCTACCTTTACATTTTCAACAAGTTTTTTACATTTATTTGTAATTTCCATTAACCACTGATAGCGTCTTCTAAAGAACACCCCCAGTTAGCGAATTCAAAAAATTTATTTGTTTATCACCTCAGAAAGGTATCTTATCAGGGGGTCAAAGTTACCCTTTATAAGAGAGGTAATTTTCATTTGCAAACCAGTTGCATTTTATGCACACTTGTGGTAACATATTTTAAAATTTGTAGCAAAGTGAAACGATTTTTTTGTGATGGAATATTCTGTTGAAGGTATGTACTATATTATGGCCTATATTTTTTATAAAAAAGATGTATACTTTTGGTGTCATATCAATTTGTAAATGTATAGATAAATCCAGCAAATTTTACATTAATTGTAAACTTTAAAAATTAGCAACTTTTTTTATCCACTTATATCCACCTAGATTTTTCTAAATACCTACAACATTCGTAAACAGATTGATATACATATATTGTTACGAAAGTAACTTTAGTTAGTTGTAATTATTGTTTTAGAATTAGTTGTAATTATTATTTATCTTGTATGGCTTAGTTATTAAGTATTTGTTAGTTATTTTATTAGTTTACATTGTTATTAAAAATTGTTATAATTTAGTACACTTCAATCCCAATGTACAGAAGGAACTAGAAATGACCGTTAAAAAAGCTTTAGTATAAGTGGTGAAATTATGTAAACATAAGTGCCGCCACCAATCATAATTGACTATAGAGTGGTGAATAAGTAAAGTCTCGAACCTTCGAGAAACATTTCGAATGTTCTAGATGGCTGAATTAAAGAATAAATACTTGCGGCGGCTAGCATCAAAAAACAGTATTAGTTCAGACTTTGTCAAGTTAAGAGTGCATCACGCGGAGAAAACTATAAACGTTTGAAGTGTGTTGATTACACTAGTGAGTTGTAAATAAAAGCTATAAATTACGGTTGTTAAAGTGACTAAGTTCTTAATATATAAGTGTTATACATTAAAGTATTGTGTTTATTTGTTTTATTTGAATTGCAATAAAAGAACTCGAAACGGTTTATTATAAAGGAAATAAAGTAAAACGTTATTGAAAGGCAGTAACGTAACAATATTATAGACCCCGAAAAGGCCCGCAAGTAAAATTATTTAATTTTTTTCAGAGCGAGTCGTGGCTATGACGAAAATGCAGTTTTTGAAGAATGGCTAAAATATGACAAAACTAAACGGAACAATGGCATTTTTTATTATATTAGTGAAAAATTTAATATGTCTGATGTTTCTGATGAATCTCTAAAACAACGCAAAATGAAAATATCAAGCCTTTCAGCAAAATTTAGTCAAAAGTGGACTTCTTTAAAGTATACCAAAGAAATGTTTATAATCAAACATAAAGAATGGTTAGAGGGATCCGAAATCGAAATAACGAAGTGTTCTAACCATCCGTGCACTTCACCATCATCGGCGGCTCTCTCCGTAGGACAACCCAGAAAATCATTTGAAGACTCATAAACGAAGAGACGGAGAGTAGAAGATCTTTTGGAATCGCGAACTGCAAGTTAGCTTTTTACCGCAGCTGAGTTAGCTACTCGAAAAGAAGGGCATCGAAGTGTTGCTAAACAGATCCATAACGTCACGGTGAGTGAAACTAGAGAAAAGAATAAGTGTTCTAAGTCGGCAGTTAACACCAGACGAAGCTTTAGCTTATTATGGTGACTCGAAACCAACTTCGCACTCATATAAACAAGCAAGAAATGTGGGTACACTATCATTATGATTTTTTTCTATAAATTTCATTGTAAACAAATGAAGCTAATTAAACAACAATTAGCGAGAATAGTGAACAAATGAGACACAGGAGTAAACCACTTCCGTCTTGCAGCTACATTAGGGTGGGTCGATTTAGCAATCGATACTACCTATTATTATTAAAAAAAAATTAAATCAGCCGATTTTTTTTATTACCTACTAAAAAACCTTAAAAATAAAAGTTGAGAAAAAGTCAAAACATTTAAATTTGGGCGCCTTTATTTTCAAGGATTTTTTTAATAGGTAATAAGCAGGGAAACCAGAAATATGCTCTAAAAAACACGTTTAATGCGCATTAAATATGCAGTAAAATCTGGAAAATATGCACTGAAAAATGTTAAAAATATGCCCTACCAATTAAAAATTGCTTATTTGAAGACACAATATTCAACAATTTAATAACAAAATTTAAAAAAAAAACCCCTAAAAAGGTTAAAATTCATACAAGAGAAGTTTGCGCCAAATATTATCTAGATATTAACATCCATATGGGCTTTTGTCTTAAAGGGATTTTAGGAACGGTTGCTTAATTGTTAACATTTAAAAGGAATTTAAAACAAGTTACGGATGGGAGCTTTGAGCAAATGTGAATCGATTCGAAAATAATTTAAGTTGAAGTAAAATATTTTTGGCACGAATTTAATTTAAATACTATCGTAATTAGATAACTTGCAGACATAAAGAGTATAATTTGGATGTCAAATTATAGACCGATTCCCACTATTTGCATAGACTTCGTCTATATTTGATGAAATTATCTACAAAATTGGAACTTGTTCTCTGCGCACAAGGCTAACATGAACAGACAACCAGCCAGGCTGATGGACAGATATCGTTAGATCAATTTAAAAAGTGATTCTGAGTCGATCGGAATACTAAAAGATTGTTCTAGATACAAATCGCTTAAAATGTATCCTTAATGACAACCTGCTTTGTCTTACAATTTTGGAGTAAAAATTAAATGTAGATGTCGAAATTGAAGTAACAGATTTTCGAAAAAAAAAAAAAATTTTTTTTGCTGCGAAAGCTATTGTAGGCATCTAAAAAATTGAATATGTATTAAAATATACATTAAAAATGCAAAATATGCGCTATAAAACTAAAAAAATGCTGCAAAAAGCCTCTTTTTACTAAAATATGCCAAAAATGCTGCAAACGGTAAAATATGCACTAACAAATCGATGCCAAAATTCATAAAAAGCTCTATTTTTGTTGAAAAATTCGATGTACAACGAAATTTTCGACAGTGCTGCCAACTCATAATTCCAAATTAACATTCGATGTTCGATAGCCAGCGAAAATCGTTAATCGAATGTAACTCATAATAGTGGCCTTTGTTTTTAAATAAGCCAATTTGATTTTTTGGCGCATATTTAAAACAATTTTAGGGCATATTATCAAAATAATTTTTGGGAATACAAAATTTTAATTTTAAAAGATTTATTATTTATAAGAATTGTAGTGTTGATGCTTTTGTTTAAACTTTGATATTGGGCCTGTTCGTAAATGCATCACTGCAGTGCATCATGCAACCAAACATTGATTTGCACTGCCAATTTAAGTTTGCTGTTGATCTTTTTTGGCGGGAGCCATTTCTCCACTTCGTATTTTAAACTTGGTTGTGCATCATCTGCTTAAGCAAAGTATTTTAGGGCGTTTACATTTTCATTTGCAGCGCAGTGATGCATTTACGAACAGGCCCATTGTTACAAGTAGAACTGTTGCTATAAGTATTATACGTTTAACAGTTTTATTTGGTTTAATATCTTTAGTTTTTCTAAAATCTTTATGGATGAAGTTTCCTGATGATCTGGCCTAAGCAACCAGTGAAATGCGCATAGGAATAGCTTATCCCATCAACAATAAATTTCAAGTGTTTTTATCAAGAATAAATAATAATAATAAAAACTGGGAATTAAGCACGAATAATAAATCTTTTAAAATTTTAGGGCATATTTTCAAGTATTTAGTGAGTATAAGCACTTTTTAAGCTTTCATTAACTTAACCTGAAATATGCTTACCTCTTTTATTTTTTTCATTTTCCAGCCGACTTACTGTACATTTTATAAAATTAAAAGAAACTTATCCAACGAAATGGATTTTAACAAGTAGGTATATTTAATGGAAAAACATAAATTTGGAATTGGTTAATAACTTAACAAATACGAATGGTGTTTTTACCCATAACAACAATGGTACCCTCATCTTGGATCTCTTTAAGAGCGTCTTCAAACTGTTCACGGGTAATGAGCTGAAACAAATTATTTGTAAATTTAGATACCTATTATTATGTATACATGGTGTAAAAATATATGAAACGTACAATTTGAGAACACTCTTTAATTTCTTTGAAAAGTTTTTGATACGGCACTGTCGGTATTTTGCCTTTCTTTAGAAGATTTTCTTTAATTGCCGCTACTAAATCGGCACGTTTTTTACGAGCAGCTGTCGAAAGACCAGTAGTTAAAATGCCAACGTCTATTTTTCCCGACAAAGGATCCGTTGCCGATTGTTTAAGAGCTTCACGATGCAAACGCCAAGCTTCCTCCACATCTTGTACTGTCACTTGTTGACTTAATCGAACTTTAGCATGAGCTTCTGAAAGTCGTATTAAACTTTCAAGTTGTCTAGGATATGCGGAAATTTGACCGCGTCCTGCACCAACTTTGCGCATGTCAACGTATGCTTGTATTAAACGTTGTTGGGCTTCTTCTGACAAAGTAGGTGCAATGTGTTCACGGGCATAAGCCAAATAATCACGTAAAACACTCATGTCCTATAAACGATTAAAACTTTTAATAATTACAAAAACCTACAGAGCAAATACTATTAACACTCACAAACATTGTATCCTCTTCCTCGTGTCGAGTCACATAATATAGAGATACTAAATGTCCAGCTAAACGACGATCAAATATTTCATCCTGCGGATCCAAAACCAAGAAAATCAAATCAAATCGAGATAACAAAGTGTGGGGCAAATGAACATTGTCAATTATATTTTTCTTTTTATTCCACTGACTTTCAGCAGGATTTGCGGCTGCCAATATAGAAGTTCGAGCGTTCAGCTGACAAATGATTCCAGCCTTTGCAATGCTTAAAGTTTGTTGTTCCATAACTTCATGTAAAACACTACGCGTAGCGTCATTCATTTTATCGAATTCATCAATACAACACACACCATTATCAGCTAAAACTAGGGCACCACTACAAAGATAAACTTTTTATAGTTATAAAATATAAATACAAATTTTGATTCCACTTACGTTTGCAGTACCAACTGCCTGGTTTCAGGATCTTTTGTAACATATGCTGTTAAGCCAACCGCTGAAGATCCACGACCAGATGTGTACTGAGAACGTGGTACTAAATTAAATACATATTGCAACATTTGTGACTTCGAAGTACCAGGATCTCCACAAAGCAAGAGATGAATTTCTGAACGAAAGTTCTGTCTTCCCAACGTAGAATGTTTCTTTTTTGTGCCACCAAATAACTGCAGCAGAATTCCTTTTTTAATATCATCGTTTTCATAAATGGAGGGTGCAATAGCACGCGCCAGCCTATCGTATATATCTGGTTTTTGTGACAATACGTGTAACAATTCCACACGCTCCGGAGGAAAGATGTGATCTTTGCTAAAAGCAAAATGTAAAAATTTGTACAATCGTAAAGGTTTGAAATAAATCATTTATCACATACCCCTCTTCTTCCTCATACAGGCGTTTATTGTCCACCTTGCGGAAGTGGACAACGTCAACATGAGTTTTATAGACGCTCTTAACGCTGGATGAAGTATGACTATTTTTCATTGGTGTAGCGCGGTATATACCAGTCACAGTAACACGATCACCTGGCTGAACTTTGTCTACCAAATCATTGTGTGCATATAATAGAACATTGTGAGGAGTTTGTCCAGCCGCCATATCATCCGGGGACTCTTGCAATTTTATCAATTGTTTGTCCGTAAATTCCGAGCGATTGTGCACCAAACGAAAGCAATGATTTGTATTGCAATTCGTACATAACGTGGGCTGTGCAATACGGCCGCGGTCAACCTCTACGGTTGTAACAAAATCACAAATAATGCATTTAAAGAACGCTTCTCGCATCTCTGGAATTACGTTAGATGTTCGAATCACCATGCCACTTATACTTATCAGTTGATCCATATCCTCTGGATTAAGCGAACGCATATTTCGAGTTTTATCTGCATTAAAGGGTCGAACTTGAATTTGGTGTTCCAACACAGCAGCGGGGTAACGTTCAAAAAACATTTCGTTAATCGCCATATCAAAGCTTGGTATGACCTCCTGAGGATAACAAATCAATTGTCGGTACAATGCTTCGTCGAAAGTCTTTAAATGTGAACAATTTAAATTTAAGTAGGGCTCTTCGAGAGTATGAATTTCCTCCAGTTTTTGCAAATACAATGGTTGATTTACGTCAATGTTTTCGGATATTTCATCTTGCTCAGCCGTTGGGTCAATGTAACGCAGTAAAAATTGTTTGAATTTATTTTTACAATGATTTACGATAACATTTGTACCCCAAACCACCATTTGCGGAGCAGATGAAGCCTCCGACACTGGATCAGTTGTTTCCGAAACACGTTCTTGAATGGGTTCCAGCTAAGAAATTTTTAAATTTAAATGATATTTCTTACATTTTGCTTATTATGAACTTACGCCAGCACCAGTTATCGCTACCTGACGCATTCTTTTGTCAGTGCGTATATCTGGCCTCGCTCGCAACGGCGTACCACGAATACCTGAACGTGGCGTTCTTATAGATCCCATAGAACTTGGTGTCCCATAATTTAACGGAGAACTTAAATCAATTTCACTCATATTGACACCCAAACCTCTAGCCGGGCTAGTGGCTGGTAAACTAATATTACCCGGTGAAGTTGGAGGCAAACTTATGTTATCGGAAGGCTGGGCATGTTGGTTGGGTCCCATCCGCATAGGCGTTTCAGCATCTTGTGCATTAGTAGCTATTAGAAAAGAACAACTCAAACTTAGTATGTCCTAGACTGTTAATATGTTTAATAGAACTTACAGCGTGTTGGTGTCTTTTGACCTTTAGAGGTTATGCCGCCATTAGGAGTTCTCGCGGGACTTGACATTATTTACTTCTTTTAATTTTTGAACTTGCAAAACTCAACAAAAACTTACACAAAACTTCAACAGTTGGATAAACAACAAATTTTTCTGGCTTTTATCACTACAAACAACCCAAGCGTCTCGAATGAATTACCAAATAAAATTCGCGCCAATAAAAAATTCACAATGTTGCAACAAAGCAGTGCTGCCAGAAGATTTTTAGAAACATGCCTACGCATACTAACACAGGGTCTCCACCTGAGATAAGATATAAGATTTTTATATCAGCAAACGTCAAATTCAATCGCAGAGAGTATTATCTTACGTGTGGACTCTCAAATAGTGTTATGTATTTAGTATTAATATTATAATAAATGTTATGAGACAGTTGTTATAAGAAATCTTATAACAACTGTCTTATAAGATGAGCTGTCAAAAATACACATACATACACACATATAAAACAATAAAAAGACGCATTCATTAAAATGTTTAAAGTGTTTAAAAAACCATTTTTTTTAATTAAAAAACAAGAAAAAAACTAAAAAGAAGAGTAAAAACTACACAAGTTTACTGCACGAGAATCATTCGATTACGAAATCTTATAAGATACGTGTTCCCCTTGTTTAAGATTAAGATTAACATGAAGAAATTTGTTCTCTCATTCTGCCGACGTTCTCTCACATATTATATCAGATATTATCTTAGATGAAGACCCCATGTAATTGCCCGTCTATACCAAAGATAAATATTGCGACATATCGTCAGCTCAATATTGTTTTGGAGTATATGCCAAAAAGTCGAAGTGGAGAAGAACAACAATGAAGGTTAAGATGAAGTTTTCTAAAAATATACCTGATAGAATTTTTTGTGTTTGAAGAAAATTTTTTGAAGAAAAATTATATTTTTGAACGTTCATTAACGAACATAGAAGTTAATAGCATTTTATTGAAAATGATTGTTTTGAGCCGCATACGCCACTTTTCTAAATTTATTTTTAAAAAGTAGCTTTTTGTGCTGCATACGAATATTTACTGCTGTGAATTTGATTGTTGATATTTTATGTTGCTTTTTCTGAAACTTCTTTTTTTTCTTACGGCAATGAAGCGAAGCATGAGTGAATTTGTTTTCCTGTTGTCATTTTGTTTTGATTTTGCTTTAACTCATTTTTTTTTACAGTAACGAAGCAAAGCAAGATTTATGTATGAGGCGTTTTCTGCGTTCGCCAAACAGTGGCGTGTAGAGCAAAACAATATTTAATACACTTTAAAATAGTTGATATGGAGCAAAATTAATGCTTATTATCTTAGAAACCATACAAAATTTGGTGAAAACTGTTTTGTATTCAGAAAGGGGGTATTTAAAATATATATGCCCCATACCAAACTCAATTTTTTTTTTAAATTGGTCGGTAGGTCAAACCAATAATGAGCTGACGATATATTGTAGACACCACTTTTTTGTACATATTTATTGCCAGCTATTTACAGTCGCACAGAAAACTATACGTATCCCACCAAAAAAATTTCCAATTCTTATAATTTGCAATTGCTGCCATTTTCCGATTTTATTTTTCATATTTTTTTTTTCCAAGAGTTGCAGAAGCACCTCACTCAGCAACTGCCCTCAACAAAATGAGAACGAAATAAGTTAGAGTGCTATATTCGGCTGTGCCGAATCTTTAATACCCTCCACCGACAGTTCAAATATTTTAGGAGTTATATCTCTATTTAGTATTAATTTAGCTTTATAAAAACAGACATCAGGTTTACCCTATATGAAATTATTGACCAACAATCTTGAGTAAAATATAATGATTCGTAACAATAAATTTCAACACAGTGGTGAAATAAGTTTTTGCGTTTACAGTGAATTTCAGTAGGCTGCTAAATAAATATTAGGTAAATTATTGACATTTTTTCTGACCATATGAAGCTAAGTTGGAAGAAATTTTACTGTAATATCTATATCTGCTATGGTTTTAGGCGTATTTAATTAATTTATCAAAGTGGGCTTTATATGGAGCATATAGTTTATTATGGACCAATCAACACGAAGTTTATTAGTGTGATTTCTAGTCACATAAAGCTGTGAAGTATTAAATTTTATTCTGACAGCAATAAGCTACGTTCACAATCAAAAAACAATTTGGTTTTTTCTTTTATCTTTTTTCTTCCAAAAGTATTTTATATATTTTCCTTTCATTTTTAGAACAAAAATGAAACTAAAATTTTTTTAAAAATGTAACTAAAATTTTTTTAAAAATGTAACTAAGGTTGAGTCAACTAGAACTTCAGCAACAATTTGTATGAAATAATTTCTGACGTTTAAAATAATTTTACTTAGTTTTGAATGAAAATTTTATCATAATGTTGTAAAAATAATAACTAACGCATAAAATTGTTGTGGCTAAAATTTGCAAACGGTTTCTTAATGCAAAATGTGTGTGTTTGCAAAAGAAATTGTTGCTCTATTATGAACACCAAGTGAAAATGTATGGTTTTAGGCGTACTAAACTGTTTTCCGGGAGTAGGGTTTATATGGGACCTAGGGTAAATTATGCACCGATCTTCACGAAATTTTACAGCGCCATTTCTAGTCTTATTAAACTGTGACATGTAAAAATGTAATGAAAGCATTATTTATTAGGGTTTTCCGGGAGTAGGGTTATATGGGGCTTAGGGTAAATAATGGACAGGTCTTCACGAAATTTTACAGCGTGATTTCCAGTCGATTCTCAGAAGATCACAATCAAGTTTATCATCCAGCTCAATTTTTTGGTTCATTTCTGGGGATGATTCAAACATATCGCAACAAGTGGAATAACTTTAATTTTGCTTAAACATTTGTTGCAATAAAACTTTTTTAGATATAAAACACATACATATCTTCTTTACTTTTAATGAAAACACTGAATCTATCAATTTTATATCTTCTTCAAAATCGTAGCCCAGACGATTGTCAGATCTTACAATGTTGTCATTTTTCTGACAATGGTGCCATTGTCAGATGCATTAATTTTACACATCTGCCAAATGGAAATGAGCTTACAATGTTCACACAGTTGCAAGACATTTTTAGGCAATTTTAATGACAGCATTGTAAGATCTGACCACCGCCTGTACGAAGCTTAACGTTAAGTTGAATGAATCTGTTTCTGTCGCCTCAATTATTTGTGTTACGTTTTCACTAAATATACTCAACAAGAAAAATTTCATTACTCAGCGAAATACTTGCCAGTAATAAATTTTTTAACAAAGATTGTTTTTATTTCTAAATAAAAAATTATGTATAATGAAGATAAAAATACAATAAGAAATCCCCAAATTTAAAAAAACTGGGATAAATAACCTAAACTAACTGCCCGTCTACAACTGACATGATTTGCTGTTATAACTTAATGTTATAAAAGCGTTGTTAAAACATTTGCATTAACAACCGTGTTATAACATGAGAAAACTTCTAACATGATGAATCTATACTTAACACTAACATCATATTAGGCCCAGAACAGACGGTGAAACGCAACTGCAACGAAACTGCAACTTCTAGTTATTTTCGATTTTCATTCGAGTTAATGCCATAGACTCCTTTGAGGGACCACACACGACGCGACCATTTTGAGACTGGTTTGAAATGCATTGGAAATAGTTGCATTGAAACCGGCGTGCAGGAAACTCGTGTTTGCGTTTCATCTGTTCAAAAAGAAAATCGAAATGATTGTGATAATTTCATTACATTCTGGTACAGTTAAGGTTGCAGGGTGTGTGGAAAACGAATGAAACTGGTTTCAAAACAATATTTTCTAAAGGGTTCCATTGCAGTTGCGTTTTACCGTCTGTTCTGGGCCTTAGTGTTTTTTTTTTTTTTTTTTTTTTTTTTTGGCTTTCTTAAAACTAAAATTTTTTGGCGAACTAATCATAGTTATATTGCCAGGGTATCACACAAATTTTAGGAGCCTCAACCGCAAAGTCCTCGTTCGACCTAAACCTTCGAATAGGAAGGCGAGAGCTTCCAGAATCCGCTCCAGAGTATATTGGTCTCCACCAGTAATCTTCTGAGTTTTTTTCTTGGTACTGCACCAGTAAAACGTCTGAGTTATATTGGTTCTCCACCAGTCACATGAGTTATAAATGGTTCTCCACCAAACAAAACCTCAACTTGAGGTTGAAAACGATTGCATATAGTTAATGCAGATACCGCAAAAACTGTAACTCGGTACAGTTATACGACGCCGAAACACTAACCAATGCGGGGTGACACCGCAAAACGCAACAAAAGCAGACAAACAAAAACGACCTGTTTGCCCTTAAGAAATAATGACAAAAAGCGCGAGCTGCTTCTCCACTTAGAGCAGTTTTACGAGTGGGGCCTTAGTGTTAAATTTAAGCATTTCATGTCAGTTGTAGACTGCATGTAAGTGCTGGTTCACACAGGTCAAGTTTACTTGAACAGTTTTATATAAATTTTCTTTTGAACTTGCGTTCACGTTCATGCACAAAATTAATTTTTGTTTTCTTTTCCTTCAACTTTGTAGCTTTTTATTATATTACGGATGAAAAAAGAAAAGAAAAATACAAAACTGACTGGTACGGTCAAGTATGTACCCCTTTCCATTCTCTTTACCCCTCTCTACTAAAAGCTCAAGACTTGAAGAGTCAAACTTGACCTGTGTGAACCAGCACTAATATCACTGGCAGTGTGACCACAACTTAAAAAAATGGATGCTAAATGGGGATTAAAACAATGCTAAAAATGCTAAAAATAAAATTTGAAAATGCTAAAAAAAATGCTAAATTTTCTTAAATAATTGTATCATTTTTATGAATGAATTATACATCAATTAACCTGAAAATATTATATTTCTTTAAAATAAAATTAAGTTTATATAAAAATAAATTATATACATACATAGATTTATTTAATAAAAACAATTCAGTAGTTTGACAAAAGTTAGCGGTTTTTTAACCAAAAAAAAAAAAACAAAAGTTCCTATCTACAAAATATTACATGATAAACGCTTAAAGCCCTAACCTACAGTTTGCAAAATATGCAACATTGTCAACTGTCAAAAAAACTGTTAAGGCGCAACCATAATGTGCTTAAGTTGGCTTAGGCAGATGTGCGAATACATGTAAATCATATGAGGCAAACCATATTGAACTTAAAGAAAATTTTTGTTAAGTTTTATGAAACTGTCATTTGCTTAAGCAAAGTGCGAAACTGATCGCACATTCCGTACGGAATCAAATGTTTTTTGATTTTGTTTTTTTAAATACATTTGAGAGACTTTGTTAATTTTTAACAGTAGGTTAAGGAAGGCTATGCATATTATAGTTGGGCCTTTAGGTTTTACAAGAAAAGTTAAAGAAACAAGTTAGAGTGCTATATTCGGCTGTGCCGAATCTTTGATACCGTCCACCGACAGTTCGAATGTTTTAGGAGTAATATCTATATGATGTCTATTTATTATTAAATTATCTTTATAAAAACAGACATATGCATTAAAATTGGTTGCGGTTTAGACATATATTAAACAATTGACCGACAATCAGAAAGTTTTATGACTTTTTTTTAAATTTGTACTAGCTTGAGTAAAATATCATGATTCGTTATACTTAAAGCCGAACTTAAATGATTTTCAGGAGGGGAATTTATATTGGAGACATGGTAAGCTATGAACCAATCATCCCAAAATTCTGCAGAGTGATTTCTGGTAATAAAAAAAACATAAATTTTAATACAGCGGAGAAATTTGTTTTAGCGTTTGCAGTGAATTTCAGAAGGCTGCTTAAAATGGATCTAAGGTTTCTTATGGACCGTATATCACGAAATTGCATAACATTTTTTCTGGCCATATGAAGCTAAGCTGGAAGAAAGTTTACCGCAATATCTATATCTGCTACGGTTTTAGGCGTATTTAATTATTTTACCAGAGTGGGATTTATATGTGTCAGGGTAAATTATGGACCGATCTTCACGAAATTTCACACTGTCATTTCTAGTCCTATAAAAGTGTGAAGAATTTTATTTTTTTTTATTCTGATTATTTTGTACGGTTTTAGGCGTACTTAACTGTTTTCCGGTAGTAGGGTTTATTATATAGGGCCTATGGTAAATAATGAACCGATCTTCACGAAATTTGACAGCCTAATTTCTAGTTTTATAAAACTGTGTTGCACCAAATTTTGTTATGATAGCTTTATTTTTTACGGTTTTAGGAGTACTAAACTGTTTTCAGGGACTAGGGTTTATATGCGACCTATGGTAAATTATAGACCGATCTTCACGAAATTTTATAATATTATTTCTTGTCTTATAAAACTATGATGTACCAAATTTTGTTGTGATATAAATGACAAAATACAGTTATAGAGATTGACAGAAGTGATAAGTTATATTGTGAAATAGCAATATACAAATAATTATTTCTAAAGCACTTTTTTTGTCGGTTGCAAATATCTCCCATACCACCGCATCAAATTTAATGAATGATTTCTCATTTTAAAGCTTATTTCTAACACTAATGACGAAAAATAATTAGAAATTGAAAAATTAATATTTTCATTGATAAAAATTATATTTTAAAATGTATTGAAGTTACTAAAATTTCTATTAATTATTTTCATTTTATGTTACAAAAATGACAACTAACGGTGCGAAATATTCGCTCGGGTCATCTTGTATACATATAAAATTTTTAAGATTAAAAAAGAATGCCAAATAATGCTAAACAAATTTTACAAAAATGCTGAAACTAATGCTAAATGCTATTTGAAAAATTCGCTGCTAAATCAAAATTAATAATGCTAAATTTAGCAGTGAAAATGCTAAAAGGGTCACACTGATCACTGGTGTTAGGAGAGGGAAAGAATAGAAGTGGGTTGTTAGAAACCCTATGCACGACAGTCTGGCAGCACAAATTTTGTATTTTGTCTTGTACCCAAAAACTGTCACTGTCGTTGCTTTTGTCAACGTCAATAATAAATTATTTTTTGTCTGGTTTTCATAACGAATAAAAGAAATTTTCTGTTAAAAAATAATTTCTTTCATCTAGAAATATTAACTTTTATAAAGCTAAAATTGGCCAATAAATTTTATTATAACATTTTATACACAAAATATTTTTGATAAGAATAACGGTATTGAATTGATTTGGACGTTGTTTTGTCAATGTTTGTTCGTGTGCAGGAAAAGTTTCGTATTGGAAAAAGTCAAATAATATTATACCTATGTGTAATTTTAATGTAACGTCTTATTAGAAATAATCAAAAGGAGCAGTTGGTATTCGACTTAAAATTTGGCATCCTGCAGCCCCACCAATTAGTTTTCTGCTGTAATAATGTCGAGTGAAGAATTACTTTATGCAAAGGTATTTATATGGATTCATTTTGAGAAGGTCGCCTTATAGTTATTTTCATTAAGAGAAAAAACATTTCATATAAGCAAATGTAAGCTTTTTTTAAACTTTATTGATAAATTCAAATTATATTTATCATTAGGATAAGGTTAAAATGTTTTAATGAGTTTGTGATTTATCACACAAACATGTTTAATTTAATTTTTTGTACCTATTATGTATTTTTTATTAGCTTTTGCCATATCAAACAAATAATTATGTCTTAAAATGCAAAAGTAAAATTTTAGCAACTTCAAGCATATTTCAAAAACAATCTTTTACATATCGCACTTGTTCAACAATAGTGTATTAACTCAAAATCTTTATTTTTTCACTTTTTGGAAAAATTTACACGTTATATTCATATCCACCCGCTGTAAAAATATCGTGCTATTAGTCTACTTTTTGGGAGTGAAACGGTTGGCTTAAAAATTTATGACTTTAATACCAGTGAGTTAAAAAACGTTTTGCTTCTACTGAAAAGGTTTAAATTTTGAGTTAATACAGTATTTTTGAATAAGAGCGATGAGTTTACTATTATAAACCGAAGTTTCTCAAAGTTTTTGTTGGTGAAAAACTTGAGTAAAATTTGTTAAAGAAACGTAAAGCCTACTCTCAATGAAATAAGCCTAAAAGACCAAAGTAACATAAGTATGACCACACAAAATTTGTATGGTAATAGTGTGAAAAAGAAAATTTTATTTCGTTCTCGTTCACGATCTCGTCTTGTCATAATCGTCTAAGACATTAGTTTGTAGTATTTTTTAAAAACGACCCTGTAATGAAAGTTCAAATAAATATCCCATTTTATCTACCTTAATTTTCGAGTAAATATTATTTTAGCACAAAAACACTTAAACCACGAAAACCCGCGGCCGATTTCAATTTCACTTCATTTCGATTTCTTGCACATGCTCGAATATGTATGTAGAAAGCCTTTAAGTAATCCTTACACATTTCTTATCAATAACACCCAACCTTAAAAGCCCAACTAAAATATTTATGAGCTAGCTTAAGCAACTGTCAAAAATGAACGATAAGCCTTTGAAAAACATTTAAAAAGCAAAAATAAATCGAAAAACATCTAACTCTGACCGGAATGTGCGATTAATTTCGCTCTTTGCATGATCAAATGACAATTTAATAAAACTTAATAAATAGGTTTCTTAAGGTCAATATGGTTTGAAACATATGCATTATATGCATTCGCATAAATAGGTGTGTGATAGAAATCCTTTTAGAAAGCGAAACAATTTAAAGTTGATAAAATCGTTTTTAGTATCTTAAAAATATGATTTCTAATACAATGTCTTGTATTGCTTGCTTGGAGACCAAACTACTATATCGCAACAAACCCCTCAACAGTGCTATTAATAGATTATACTAGAATCATCGTGTGGCTACCTCGGAAAAAATTAGTAATTTTAATGTTCTGAATAAAATTGGAATTTATAAGTATTTATATATTTATGTATAAATATATATTTAGCTGGTGAGGCCTAACACCTAACTTGGAATTATCCAGAAAAAATTTCAGTGCTGCAAGAAGGGCTTTATTGCGATTTAGATCAGCACAACTGCATTAGTAAAGTCTGACTGAAGAGTGCCGTTTACTCTTATCTAACATTTTTAGATATTCACTGTGAAAATTAAATTACAACACCTTTTTCAAGTGCCATTTGTATACACGCTTTCATTATACATAAAGGGTGTTCACGTCACAAGTTGCACCCTTGCAAAAAAGCAAAAGTGCAAAAACAACAACAACCACAAAGACAATTATTTACGCACAACTAATTGTCTGTGTGGTTGTTGTTATATTTTTGCACTTTTGCTTTTTTGCAAGGGTGCAACTTGTGACGTGAATACCCTTATAGTATTTATATTTGCGCGAATAGAATAAATGTGCGCTTTTTCCTGGGGGTGTATTTAATACTTTTTGGAGATTAAAGGTTGCACAGAAATGAAGATTTTTTAAAAATATTTTTTAAAATGACAGAATTTTCACTGCAACGTAAACTTTTTTTTACCAATTCATTTTTACCATAATTTTGTTTAAAAATTCAAAGAGAATTTTGACGTAAGTGTTACTTTGCTGTTACAAAATGTATAAACAAAAAATCTATGTGCACTTACATATTATGTAATTGTTTTTGGCATAGATTTGTATCGGCACATCCCAGGGTTCTAAAATTTTAGGAGATGATGGGAATGATTGCATATTATCGATTGCCGCTAAAAAAAGAAAATCCTATTTTATGTCGATCACTACTGTTCGGCAGTATGGGCATTGGATGTGATTCGTTCCGTCCACCATGATTTGAGCTTTCTATTTGTTTTTTGCGGTAACGATACGATATTAAATGCTCGAAAATTTTCAGAATAAGGCAACAAAAAAAAAAAAAAATATGCAAAGAATAGAGTAATTTGCTAGTAAAATGTTGATTGAATATACTACATTTCTAAAATTTTATATTGCATCTGTATTCAAATATGTTATCAGTTTGTCAGTAGTATTGATTTGCGATAAAATTTTAGTGACGCATTTTTTAAAATAACTTATCTCTTACGATTTATATACATTTTATTTGTTTATATTTTGAAGGGATCAAAAGTGTGGCTGCCAAATGTTAATACAGTATGGGAAAGTGCTACTCTTAGTGAGAATTATAAAAGGGGTAGTACTTCTTTAAAGGTCCAATTAGAAAGTGGTCGTGAGGTTGAGGTAAAGATAAAGGTAGATGGCAGCAATTTGCCACCACTTCGTAACCCAGCGATTTTAATTGGTCAAAATGATCTAACATCATTGTCATATTTGCATGAACCAGGAGTATTACATAATTTAAGAGTACGCTTTTGTGAGCGTCAAACTATATACACATATTGCGGTATAGTATTGGTAGCCATAAATCCATATGCCGACTTGCCATTATATGGATCCAGTATTATTAGAGCGTATCGAGGAAGGTCTATGGGAGAATTGGAACCCCATATATTCGCATTGGCAGAAGAGGCTTACACAAAGTTAGAAAGAGAAAAGTGCAATTTAAGTATTATTGTAAGCGGTGAATCTGGCGCTGGAAAGACGGTATCCGCCAAATATGCAATGCGTTATTTTGCTGCCGTTGGCGGCTCTGAATCGGAGACGCAGGTAGAACGTAAAGTATTAGCGTCTTCACCAATCATGGAGGCATTTGGTAATGCGAAAACTACTAGAAATGATAACAGTTCCCGTTTTGGAAAATTTACAAAACTATTATTTAAAAACAACATGAGCGTTATGAACTTGACGGGAGCTACGATGCATACGTATCTTTTAGAAAAATCTCGTGTTGTATTCCAGGCTATAGGCGAACGGAATTATCATATATTCTATCAACTTTGTTCGGCTAGAAACGATTACCCACAACTTATTTTAGGTATATTATTACCCCCGTGTTATAAAAAATTATTTTTGTTTTATAAAAGGTGTATAAACCTTAAATATTTTTTATGAATTAAGCTTCGTACAGACGGTGGTCAGATCTTACAATGTTGTCATTTTTCTGACAATGGTGCCATTGTCAGATGCATTAATTTTATACATCTGCCAAATGAAAATGAGCTTACAATGTTCACACAGTTGCAAGACATTTTTAGGCAATTTTAATGAAAACATTGTAAGATCTGACCATCGTCTGTACGAAGCCTAAGGCTTTTAAACTGAAATTCATTTAAATGAATTTGTTTCATTAAATAGATCATCAGGACAAGTTCGAGTATTTAAATATGGGTAAATCGCCTGACATTGATAGAATTTCCGATAAGGAACAATTTAAAGATACCATTCAAGCGATGCACATTTTAGGCTTCGATTCAAAACAAGTAAGTTTTACAAATAATTTTATTTAATAACCAATTTAACACTTTGTAAAATATTTTTTTTATTAGATTTCAGATATTTTAAATATTCTAGCTGGAATTCTTCATTTGGGCAACTTGAAATTTTCTAATAAATATAAAAACAATTCGGAAGAAATTGATGCTGATGGTTGCCAAATCGACGTGAGTAGTTAGTGTAAAATATGTGGTCATTATAAACAAAAGTTTACTGCTCCAAAAAACTATTTCATATTTGAAATATTCTTAAAATTAAATAATGAAATAAGTTTCATTTATTGTTTTCTTCGATTTTAGCAAGAAGATTTACATTTACACGTTATGGGAGAATTGTTAAAAATCAATTCTGAAGACTTACGTAAATGGCTTAAAACTCGTCAAATCGAATCGGTAAACGAACTCGTTTTAATACCAAACAGTCTAGAAACAGCAATGGCGGCTAGAGACGCGTTGGCCAAACATATTTATGCTAAACTCTTTCAATATATTGTCAGCGTTCTCAACAAGGGACTTAACAACAACCCCAAACATAGTTGCTTTATTGGAGTTCTCGATATTTATGGGTTTGAAACGTTCGAAGTAAACTCGTTCGAACAGTTTTGCATCAATTATGCCAACGAGAAACTTCAACAGCAATTCAATCAACATGTTTTTAAGCTTGAACAGGAAGAATATCTTAAAGAGGGCATAGCTTGGACAATGATAGATTTTTATGATAACCAACCATGCATAGATTTAATTGAATCAAAATTGGGCGTTTTAGATTTGCTAGATGAAGAATGCAGAGTGAGTAAAATTATATTTTGTAAATTCTTTTTGGAACCTCAATCAATATTCCTCGCCTGTTGCACAGATGCCTAGAGGTTCAGATGAAAGTTGGGCTCGGAAGCTGGTCGAAAAATGCAAAAAATTTCCGCATTTTGAAAAGCCACGCTTTGGAAATACTAGTGAGCTATTTTATATTTGATTTAAAAAATGTTATTGATGTTTCTTAAATTTTAAGGTTTCTTTATTAAACATTTCTCTGATACGGTGGAGTATGACGTAAATGGATTTTTGGAAAAAAACCGTGATACCGTTTCCAAAGAATTGGTAAATGTTATGCGTCAATCGAAAATGTCATTATGCAAGCAATTAATGGAAATGGAAGAAATCGATACTCTTAGCGCTGATGCTGCCAAAACTCACACACTCGGGGGACGTGTTGTTATAAGTGCTGCAAAAAAGCAGGTGGGTGATTATTTGTTAATTTTCTTAAATTTTCTATTTACAGATGTTTTTAAATGTTATTATTTCTATTTTTAAAAAATTCCTATTTCTTATTTGAATTTAAGTTCTTTTAATAATAATTAATTATATTTGCTCCTTTTCATATCTAGGCTAGCACTGTGGCTCACGAAACACGACGAAGAGTTAGTTGATATTTTCGTTTGTTTTATTGTACAAATTAACATACATAGATCATATTTTATATAAACAATGCTGGTATAATGTATAGACTAATACGAAACACTCATTATACAGTGACTAATATTTTCTTAAATTTAACTATGTTTTAACTGCCTGTTTCACAATTTCCAACTTTAGCATAAAAAGTTTCTCAGCCTGTTGCACAATATAGAACGGTAAAGTTCGCATAGAATTTTATATAGAAAATATTTTAAAAACTGAATGTTTTTGATTGAAACTTTCTATACTTTCGTTAACGTTCAAAATTGTGATACATACTCGACCCTGCATAAGAAAACCCACCTTGTGTGTTAAAACAAGTTTTTGAGTAAAACGCAATTTAAGTTTCCCCCTCTGTATTGCATTTTCATACTGAGTTTTTATTTGAATTTTTAACTACATTGGCACTAAGTTCTTGTGATAATTAAAAAAAAAGAAAAACCTGTTTTTCATATATCTTAGATGCTTTACAGATCGAAATAATTATTTAAAATACATACATACAAAAAGACTGTAAATTAGATATAAAAAAAAATCACATTAAGTGGGTTTTATATTGTACAAAATGCGTGAAGCGGCTCTTAAGATATGCGATATTTAATATTGGCATCCAATAGGGGGTACCAATTTCCCTGCCCTTATCGAAAAAATAAGTAGCCTATTTTATTTTTAGGGCTCACGTGATGCTACTGTAAAAATTCAGGAAAATCGGTTCAGTAGCTTAGGAGTCTATAAGCCAACAAACAAACAAACAAACATACAAACATTTTTCATTTTTATATATATAGATCAAGGCGAATTCATAAAGGCGACCGCATCATGAGATAGAGTTATGCTAGCTATCCCTTTTTTTTTTGAAAAATACTATGTATTTTGTTTTTGTAAAAAGTTAGAGTGACTGTCAAAATTATTTGTTGAAAATATAAAAAGGAAATTTTTTGTTTATAAAATTGAATACACAATTGCTTTAGAAAGTAAATCTTTTTCCTCTATTGCAAATTAATGGTGACTCCACTTATTCTTTACGCCTTTTTATTTCCTTGTGTTTATCTTTTAGATTCACTTTTTTATTTTATACAATTTTAATAAGTTTTTTTTCAAGAATTTAAATTTTTGTTGAATTTAAAATTTGAATTAATTTTTTCACAAAATGTAAACAAAACTTGACATTCAGTATACACACAAAAAACAGATGACGTCAAGGCGAATTAACTCCAGGTAAGCTCAACTCGTCAGCCGTTCATCAGCTGTATCCACGGCGAATTAAAAAAATGGTGAAACGTCAAAATATTGTTTTGTTTCTATACTGAAATTTGACAACAAGTCAGAAAATTGCAAAAACAAAATACATGGAGTTAATTCGCCTTGTTTTGTAGTTGAAGAGTTGCACTTACCTGTTATAAATTCGCCTTGAGATGACGTGAAAATGTCACCTTTATGAATTCGCCTTAATATAGATAGACTCGCGAGCGGTTTCATACAAAATTAAAGATTTTTTTTTACATACATATATAAAAAAAAAAAATATTATTTCATGAAGTTTGTACACTAGGTGCGTTTTGTTATGCAGAGTCAAATATACTACATACTTAATATTTCTTTTAAATCGTGCTAACACATTTTTATTAACTCTTCTAAACCAATAATTTGAAAATATTTCCCCTTTTGGATATGTATGTATTTGATTTTAGTTTACAAAATATTAGTTACATAAGTTTACAACTCGTTAGTTGTTAAATTTGTAGTTCGTTTAAGCTTTTTATCGCAAACACTTATTAAAGCTTTTTTGTTTATTTTGGTAAATCGAAAAAGCAAACGGCTATTTTTTGTTTGTCATAAAAAGTTCTTAATTTGTATTTATTATAATTATGCCAAATAGCTAAAAGCTACCAAGTTTTTTCCTTTTTAAATAACATATTTAAAGTTTTATAATTTTGAAACAACAAAATGTATTTAAAATTTCAACAATTCAATAAATAATAGGGCATTCAAACGATTAACTTTTGTTCGATTAATTGAATGGAAAACTACTAATTTTTTTAAAAATCAAGAAAAAGAACAGAGAAATTGGATATGCTTTATAACACTTTACTTTCAATCACACCAACGTCAACAATAAGTAAAGGAATCTTTTCTAACTCATATTTCATCAAAACAAAAAAAAAAAAAAAAAAAAAAATCGTTTAAAACATTAACATTTAATCTGTTTTAGAAGATAAGCTTACATTTTGATGCTATTTTTTATTTAAAAAAATTTCCTCTTTTATTACATGAAGTATATTTTGATAAATTGTTGTTACTTTTTTAATACAATTTTTATGTTAAATAATATAATTTTTAGTCTTATTTTAAACTTCTACACTAGACAAAGTTAAAATTATTTGATTAACCGAATAATATTAAATAGTTCGATTATTATTCGATTAAATTTGTACCTCGAATAATTATTTGCCCAATTAATCGTTTAATTGAATACCCTAATAAGTAGAAATATGTACATCAGTGTTGTCAATTTAGCCATTAATTGGCTAGATTTAGCTATGAAAAAATCAATTTACGGGCCTGTTTTGAAAAAAACGTTATTTTGTGGTGTTCTGGAAGTCATACCGTTTTTGTGTTTTTCGTTGTGCTGTTGGCAATTTAAAATCACACCGAAACAAACAAGAACGGAACGCCAAAATATCACACGTGTGATTTTAAAATGCAGATGTGATTCCAAATCACGAGTATTGAGTCAAAGTGGTTTTCAGAACAAGCCTGTTAGCCACCTTTCTTTAACCATTTTTGTTTAGCCAAATTTCCTTAAAGTTTTTAAGAATGTTAGACCAAAAATTTTTACAAATGCTGCATTTGTTGTGTTGAAACGTTTAACTTTTCTTGATTAGTTAATGCAAGTGACTTACAATGAAAAAAAAGTAAATTTTATCGATAATTTGAGTTTATCGTTATTAAAAAATTGTCCTTATGTTTATTTTACTGTTCCCAAAAAGCAAATTTTGCTGGAAATCAAGTGCAAAGCAATTGGTATTCCAGTTCGAATTTCAAGTTGAGATATACTTTTGTTGCACTTTATTTCAATAGCAATCTTCAGTAAAATAGGAATTTGAAATCAAGTGAATATTAGTAAAATATTTTGAAACTTGAATAGAATTCAAAAATACGTTTGAACTCAAGTTTATTTCCAGTTAAATTAAATAAATAAATAAATAAATTTTAAGCACTTATTGAGCGACTAATATAATAAAAATTGAATAAACGTCTTAATGTGGTGTTTATAGAACACGAGCGCCTTACTCGTCCGTTCAACTTACATTTAAAACAAGAACAAAATTTCGAAATTTGTATATAACTATAAACTACACATAAGGCTCAGTTAGCCGGGAGTAACAGTAACGTTGAAAATCAGCTGATTCATTTTGTTGTATATAAAGCAATTAGAGTGATTATAGTAAGCAGTAAGATGTAACGTATCAATCTGTAACAAATAGATTGGTCTAACTTTTTTACGGTTAGGTAACTGTTACTATTACTCCCGGCTAACTGAGCCTTTACTTTTAATTTATACCAGAAGCTTTATGGTAAAAGTTAAAAAAAACAATAATTTATCACTAACTAACTAAAGCAATTCACAAAGTGTTTTATAGTGTCATATTGGTTGTATATGCTTAACTCAAAATAGAACAGCTTGTGAATTGCACAACTGTGTGGCAATTTACATTTTGATGAAAACCACAAAAAAGCATACATTTGTATGTAGCATGCATTTTGTCTAAAAACTTAGTTTGTTTGTTGACCAAATAAATATTAACAATGTTTTAACAATTTAAAAGGTCGCTCCTTCAAAACAACATCGCCGATCGGTGGGTTCACAATTCCGTGAAAGTTTAACATCTTTAATAAACACACTTCATTCAACTACACCCCATTATGTTCGTTGCATAAAGGTAGACAGACGATCACGCCCTCTGAAATACAATTTAGAAAATAACATAATTTTTTTATATTTTAAGCCCAATGAAGCTAAAATCTCATTTAAGTGGGATGCACCGAAAATTGTACAGCAACTACGTGCTTGTGGTGTTTTAGAAACTGTGCGGATTTCTGCTGCTGGATTTCCCTCACGTTGGGTGTACCTTGACTTCTATATGCGTTATCAGCTTTTGTGCCATCGTTGTCTAGTAAATAAGAATGACTTAAAGCAATCGTGTCGCAATATTGTGGCGAAATGGATTACAGATGAGGATAAATACCGTTTTGGCAATACCCAAATATTTTTTCGGGCGGGTCAGGTCGCATACCTGGAACAAGTTCGTGCTAATTTAAGAAAGAAATATATAACCATAATTCAGAGCGTTGTACGACGATTTATATGGCGTAAAAGATTTTTACGTTTGCAAAACACGGCCCTGGGTATTCAGCGTTTTGCTCGAGGGTATTTGGCACGCCAAAAGGCCCAAATTATACGAGAGCAGCGTGCCGCAATTGTTATTTCAAAATATGCTCGTGGTTGGCTGTGCAGAAGACGCTACATTCGCTTACGACATTCAATTTGTGGCATACAACAGTACGCTCGTGGCATGTTGGCCCGCAAACGATTCGAGGAGGCAATGGAACACTATCGTGCTACTCAAATACAACGCTTCGTTCGTGGTTATTTAGCCAGACGGGAATATCAAAAACGTCTTCGCCAGATTGCTATATGCCAATCAGCAGTTCGGAGATTTTTGGCTAGACGTCAATTTAAACGACTTAAGGCAGAGGCAAAAACTATATCCCACATGCAAAATATGTACAAGGGCTTGGAGAATAAAATTATTTCAATGCAGCAGCGTATTGATGATTTGAATAAGGAGAATGGCAATCTTAAACATAAAAATAGTGAAATTTCTGTTCTCAAAATGAAACTTGAAATGAAAAAAGCACTTGAGAGTGAAATAAAAAAATTGAAGCATGGGTTGGGAGAAAGAGATGAGAAGATACTATCTATTATTGGGCAATTAGAAGTGGAGAGGGATGAAAAAATGCAGCTGTTGGAAGAAAATGCAAAAAATTTAGAAATATGGAATAAACAGAAAGAAGCATGGACCTCGGAAAATAATGAGTTGCGTAAGCAAATTGAGGAAATGCTAGAGAGAGCTAGGCAATATGAAACGGAAAAGACAAGTACCACCACGGAACGAGAACGTTTAATATCCGAGGCGGAAACGAATGAAATTCATGATGCATACCAAAAAGCTTTATTGGAGAAGGAGATAATGGAAAATGAAAATTACCATCTTAAGGAAGAACTCAAACGCATATCTCGCCAGTTGGGCGGTGGAGAATTTGCACCACTAACACACATGCGTTCCATTAGTAATACATCGAGTCATTATGAAGACGATATTGGATATGGTTCCACGAAAAATGCACTTGAACAAAGAGGTAACAATTCACTAAGCATCTTCGATAATAGTCGAACATCTCCAGAGTCGTTCCGCAGTCTGGAGGTAACTTCAACTCCTAGAAGTGACAATACTGTGATCGTAATAAAACTGCGCAACTTGCTAGAAGAAACCACAAAACGTAATAGAACTTTAAGGGCGAGATTAGATAAAGCTATAAGTCATCATCGACATACTGAAGATTCCATTCGAGTTTCTGAATTGGAAGTTGAGAATGAAAAACTACGCCACGACTACAACTTACTCAGACAAAGTATTCGCAATGGGGCTGAAATGCAGGAGCTGGAAGCTCAACACAATGCTCTACAAGAAGAGCTCAGAAGGCGTAGAGATGAATGTATTCAGTTGAAGACTGTCTTGCAGCAGCAAACACAGTCTCTTAAATCTTTGGGAAATGAAAGTCTGACTCTCCGAATTTCAGATCAAAGCATTGTTCATGATAATGAGCTTAACGAAGCCTATCAAGCTCAGAAGTTAGTAAACAAACAATTAGAGAGTGAATTGAAAGCACTTACGGAGGAAAACAATGCCCATTTTGCTGAACTAAGCCGACAACTAGATGAATTGCGACAAGAGAATCAGCAGTTACAAGAAGTTTTAAATAATAGCCTGGATGAGTCGAACATCGATACAAAAGATCCAGACGCTTTGCAACAAAGTAATCGATATTTGAAATATGAACTAAAGAAAACTTTGTTCCAATACTCACAAGTTCAGGAGGAATTGAACGTTTGTCTAAAAAAATATGACTCTATTAAACAACGCAGCGATAAATTGACATTAAAATTACAAGAAAAAGGCGTAGTTGATCGCATTCCTAGCCCTTCTAAAGACGACACAAGCGCAGCCTCAAATCAGAACTCAATGGTTTCGGTTGGTAAACAAAAAGCTAAAACGTATCAAGGTACATTACTCATTCAATCTCTTCTATTTGATTTGTCTAGAGTGATTTTTCTCTTCTTTTTTTATAAAAATTTTTAAGGTTTAATGAAGTTTCGCAGTGAAGATTTGGATAAAATTTTCCATCGTTTAGTTGTCGATATGACCGCACGTGTAGCCATTGGTTTACTGCCCGGGTTTCCAGCATATGTTCTCTTTATGTGCATACGGTAAAACAATAATAAAGAGCATTGCTAATGTAAATTACATAATTATTACAAATTTTCCTTATTCAGCTATACTGATCTAATTAATGCCGACGAAGATGTTAGAGAACTCTTAAGTAAATTTGTAAAACAAATTAAAAAGATACACCGTAATCCAAATGTTACCGAACATCGTATATTGTGGCTGGTTAATTCAATTGCGTAAGTTAAAAGATTTTTATTTGTGTTTATTATTTCAAGACATTTCTGTTGTAGACTTTTAAATCTTCTCAAGCAATACGGTGATGTCGAGGAATATGTTCAATTTAACACGGATAAACAAAAGCAGCAACAGTTGAAGAATTTCAATTTATACGAGTATCGACGTGTTATTTTGGAAATTATTATCAAATTGTATGAAGCATTGGTTAAGCAAATTGAAGGCCTTCTAGAGAGCCATATTGTAGAAGCCATTCTGGACAACGATGAAATTCAGAGAGGGCATCAAAAGACTACTACTAGTGGAGGACGCACAAACCGTGCTGCATCTTTTGATAATTCCTCATCACCTGAACATGGCAAAGTTGCTGCATGGAAACAGTTGATTAGTCAGTTGGAACATTTTTTCAAACAATTTTTACATTTTGGCTTAAATCGATGTTATTCCGAGCAAATTTTCACTCAACTTATGTACTTTATATGTGCTATAGCCATGAATTGCTTAATGTTGCGAGGTGATAAATGTATGTGGGAAACAGGAATGATAATACGCTACAACCTAGGGCATATAGAGGAATGGGTCAAAGATAAGAAAATGGTAATTGTATAAACAAACGAATTTTCCAATTTGAATTGTTTTTATTAGTAATTTATTATTTCCATTTATAGTCAAACGACGTTTTGGCACCTTTAGCACCTCTAAATCAAGTTTCTCAATTATTACAATCACGCAAAAGCGAAAAAGATGTGCAAAGTATTTGCGACTTGTGTACAAACTTAAACACAGCTCAAGTGTTAAAGGTGAAAAGCGAAGCAATGCATTATTCCAAAGAAATTTTTGATAAATTCGACATTTCTTTTTATTATACAGGTTATGAAATCATATAAACTGGACGATTACGAAGGAGAGATCACCAATACATTCGTTGAAAAATTAACAGAGGAACTTAATGCTCGTCCAATGGTTATTAAAATTATAATTATATATTTAAATCATAAATTTCATTATTGCTGCTTTTTCAGATTAAAAATGATGAATTTACAATGGATCAAAAGTTCATTTATCCTTTTAAAGTGGTTTTCAAATACAGTGATATAAAACTGGAAGATATTGAAATCCCTAAACATTTGGGACTGGAAGATTTATTGCAGAAAATCTAAAGTATATTTAGATTTAAATTAAAACGTAAACATTCCTGAATCAACCATTTAGTTATTTTTTTTTAGTATTTATTTCATAGTATTAAATCATTTATTTACTTACATGTGCAACGAAATTATTATTAAAAAAATTATTTCCTATTATTTGTAAAAGAGCTTCCAAGAGTTTTTTTCTTAATATAACCACTAATTATTAAATGTACTTAAAATTTAACAATCGAGTCAAACTCAAACTAAAATAATAACCATTAGAAAATAGATGTATGTATATCGAAAATCTTGTTGCCTTTAAAAAAATCTTGTATACCTGTTTTAAATGTGAATATGTGAAACAAACAATACTGAATTATAAATATATATATGTATGTAGTTGTTAGAACCTTAAATAATACAAATATGTAATTGCAAACAATATTTAATTTAAATAAACATATTTATGGGTCGATTACGGATAGCAACACAATTGAAGTTAAGTTGCTAGCAGCGAAATTAGGCAACGCCGCTCGTTAAAATATAAAATTTTTCTTATTTTTAATATTTGAACATATTTTGCCTTATTTCGCTGCTGGCAACTCAACTTCGGTTCAATCGTCAGCTGTAATCGACCCATTATTATTCAAAGACTTGTTAAAACTGTCCTTGGACATAGCCACAGGAAACTATTTAAAATTTATTTGTAGCAGATAAATATAAAAAAATTAAAATTTATATAATGACATTCCCAATTAAGACTTGCCCATTTTGTTGTTGATTTTCTTATTTATTATTTTATAAGTTTACTTTCTGATTTCTTTTTCTAAAGGACATATATTTCGCTTTCAATTAAACAGAGTTTTTTTATATTTATTTAAATTATTTATTATTGTTAATAAAATTAAGAATAATTAAACTTTTTCATAATCAGCTATTAAATTTATTTAACTTTGATTGTGAATAAAGTTTTAATACTTAAATATTACATTTTCAATGTGCGTATTTTTTGATTTATGGTTTTTAAGAAATTAATTACAGTACACGCTCGGAAATTCGAACCACTTTGTTTTTAGGGCGATTCGAATTTCCAAATTATTCGTATTTCTGGACGGTTTTTTTATACAAAAATTTAGGTAAATTTGACCATAAAGATATAAAAAAGTATGCTTTTTTAATTTTAGTTTATTTAACATAAAAACTATAAAAAATTAAGGAAATATAACAAAAAATAACAATTCAGTTTATTTGACTTTATTTAGTACAAGGATCGTCCGGTCGCCGAAATTCTACCACTCGACATTTACTTTCGAGAAAACCTGTGCGTTATACAACAAAAATGTACACATTTTAAGAGAACGGCAAAAATGCACTATTCACCCAACTTTGTACGTATGTCTAACATAAATTAAAACGTTTTTCAAACACTTTAATTAAAAAATTAAGAAAAAAATATACACAAATTCCTTTAAAACGATATATATTTCATTAAAATCGGTGGACGATAAGATACTTAAAAATCAACCACAAAAAAATTGTTTCCGTATTTATAAATAAGATGTGTAATACAAACACCAAAAAACTAACTTTTAAACTCTAACAACATCAACAAGATCTGTAAAACACTCGGAAATTCGAATTTTTGATTCTAATTTTAGAGCGCCAAATGTAATGAAATGACTGATTCGAATTTCTGAGAGTTCGAATTTCTAAGCGTCTACCAAGGCGAATTTACTTCAGGTGGTGTCGAAAAGACAGCCGGTTTTTTTTTTGTTCAGGCCAGATGTGTCAAAAGTTTGTTTACATGTGCTTTTTAAAATTGAGTTTTTAAATTAACATTTTGCTTTACAACTTATAAATGAAAAAATTAAACAATAAAGAAATGATAAATTAAACTATGTATAAAAATTAAGTTAAAATCTTTTTTATATCACCAAAACTAATTTTTACCATTATAACTATAGCTTAAAGCTATTTCTATGATTATGTGCAGTTTAATATTTAAATGTATAAAATGAACACAGAAAAGAAACGGCTTAGATTATTTTAAATACAACATTAAATTCAACCGAATTTGGGAATTAATGCTCACAAAAATTGCACAAGTTTATGTTAGAAAAACTATTATTTTCTTAATTCCAAAAATAATTTTATTTTTTTTTTCATTTTTTTTTCTCAATTATTTTTGTTAATTTTAGTTTAGGGATGCCAGATACATTTTTTCTTCAATCCCAAATTTAAAATAAAAATTACTTAAAATATCCCCTCTAAAAATAAAAAGGCACTAAATAATTTTTTAAAAAAAAAATTATTTAGTTTAGCATAGATAAGCACACTAAAACAATAATGTCATGTAACCAATTTTACAATTTGGTAATTATCTTACAAATTCTGACCAAAAATCTACGTTATTAAAAGAAGTGGAAGTTGTGATCAGTTAATCTAAGATATAATTAATAGATTTTAAATTTCTTGTTCCTATGACTAGTGGTAAAAATATAAACCTTAAAGCATCATGAGAACATTGGCAAACATGATTCTAGCATTAATGGAGTCTGCCTGGAAATCCATGTTACACCATTTTATATCGTTTAAGAACTTGAAATGTTCACAACTTCAGAAAATTCCAAATGTGGAGAATTAGGGCTATAATAACGACCCACAAACTCATCCATTTAACGCGTAAAATATTAATTGGCTTAGCCATTCAAGAGTGTTCTTTAAATCGAAAAAGCAAAACAATAAAATTGTTCAGTTGTTTGTAATAGTCTTTTAAACTAATTTGTATAATTTTTATTATAAAATTCAGTTTAACAAAGAAATAATTGTTTAATATTTTTAATTTTATTAACTTTTTTTGTTGGTACTTTTTTCAGTATATCTATGGAATTGCGACAAAACAACTTAAAATACAACATATTTCCAAATATACATATGTTTAGATGTTTAAAATAAACAAATGCATATACACATACAATGGAAATGTGAAACATATAAAAGACTTTAAAATGGTATCAAAACCTTGTTTAGTGTATGCACATTTACAATATATGTATGCTAAAAATTTATATATGCTAAAATACAAATTTATTTATTGTAAATCTATATTAAAAATATTAAATTATTAAAATTTTTTACATACACAAAATACTGTTTTAATACCATTTAAATCACGTGGTACCTTTTCTGCACAACGGTAACCATTTGAACATTTTTGATTCCCATCACTGTGTGTTTTGTTTTATGTATACTCGTGCTTTTTGTTTATGTATGGGAAAACATATGACACGTTTTTAAACGTTCTATAAGTGCACCAACGTGCTTACAGTACGGTGCGGTACATTACGGGTACAGCAGCGTTCGCCTAACTGAGCCTTTACGATTGTAGTCGTCGTAAACGACTACCCAACAAACACGAGGTCAAACCTTTGATATGAACTGACTTTATCATTTGATATCAAACACAATTCTCAAACCATTTTCAATTGTTTGATTATAACATTTGAATTCAAATTGATAATGATTTGAATATAAAGATTTGACATACAATGTTTTTTAAATTTGATATCAAATGTTATTCTCAAATCAAAAATAAACTTGTCAACACTAAAGCGAAAAATAAATGTAGACATTAAAAAATGGAGATTGAAGTTAAATGTGTTTTACAATTAATGAAAAATTACATGCTTTTCTTTCGAAAAAATATAAATAGTTTGTGAGTAAAAAATTAATTACAAAGTGTTAGAATGCGAATAAAAATAAAATGGGAAAGTAAAGAAGATATAAGTTTGCTGTACGATCACGGTCCTTAAAAAAAAGGAGCCAAGTATTTCGTCTTTCAAAGCATTTGAGGACAGAAAGAACACTATTATAGAGCAATTCCATATGAAAGCGATCACCTTTTGGACGACCCCTCTCCGATTTTAAAATAAATAGTCTCAATCGATTGCCCAGCAAAAAATAATGTACCTACATATTTTTTTTTATAGTGACTGGTTTAGTGGTGGTGTACACCACTGTCATGTGAAAAATTGAAGAATTCTTCATAAGGGACCTCATTGAAAGTTGTTTAAAAAAACTACTAAAGCGATCGCAACGAGTGATAGCTCGTTGGAAAGGTATTGAATCAGGCTTTAATTGAGAAATAAAATTTTTAAATTTAAATTAGCCGGAAAATTTAGGAGCTTCTGTGGAAAATCGGAAAATTTAATTTTTATGGGAAAATTTAAAGGTAAATTTCTAAGAAAAATTTTATTTCTCAATTAAAGCCTATACCTTTCCAACGAGCTATCACTCGTTGCGATCGCTTTAGTAGTTTTTTAAACAACTTTCAATGAGGTCCCTTATGAAGAATTCTTCAATTTTTCACATGACAGTGGTGTACACCACCACTAAACCAGTCACTATAAAAAAAAATATGTAGGTACATTATTTTTTGCTGGGCAATCGATTGAGACTATTTATTTTAAAATCGGAGAGGGGTCGTCCAAAAGGTGATCGCTTTCATATGGAATTGCTCTATATATTTTTTTGAATTAGTGTTTAAATTGAAATAATTGGGTATGTATTAATAAAAAATATGTTTGTGATTTGTGCTTATATGTTTTTGTTCCTAAATGTGGTAAACAAATGACCTGTGTAAAATAGTGTTTTATTATATGTAACTTAAACTTCTGTGGAATAAAAGTTTGGAGTATTCGACGAATTCCGCTCCAATGTTTGGTTTATTTGTTTCTATGTTCTGTTTTCTATGTACATTTGAAAAATTAGCTGCAACTTTATGATTTATTACGTTTTTTAGATGCAATGCCAGAGTCTAAACGCACACTTTTTTAATTTGGCACTCTGAACCAGAACTAGCAAAAAAGTTTTTGGCGGTGGAAAATCATGTTTTTTCTAATGTTATTGATCCATCACTATATAACGAAGAGCAATGTCAACAAAATCGTCAACAATTACGAAATTTTTTTAATAAACTGTGGTACAAGTGGACAACTAGTCACAGAATCATGAGAAAATTCGCAGATCGAAATAAAGAATGGTTAGAAGATCTTATTTTTCCAGAACCAGCCATTGGTCGTGGTAAATATAAAAATTTTTCAGAGTTCTCAACTTAAACTTAAATACAAAAGGTTTCTTCTATTGTTGATAAGACACCAACAGAAGAGTAATTGTTATCAACGCGCATTAGTCTTTTCAAATCTGGTAAAAGGAATGTTTCACAAGTTGTTTCGAAATTGAGCTCAGAACCAACAATAGCTTCAAAAATGCTTAAAACTGTAAATATTGAGCCAAAAGCACCTATTCCATATACACCTGAGGAAGCTTTGGCCCTATATAAAGATGGAGACTACTTAAAAAATACATATAAATTAATGCAATATGGTTCCAAAGAGCGAAATTGTTACATTTATCCAGCAACGATGTTTTAGCTAAAACTAAAAAAAATTACCCCAACGACAAACGCGTGACTGAACGTTCAGCAGAAGTTAATTTAGAGTCTGTTATTAACCATACTGTTGAACGTAGTTTTCCAGCAGCATTTGAGGACCTCGTAATTTAATGCAATAACAACGATTGCATAAAAGCCATTTATAAATGGGGTTGTGATGGAAGCAGTGGTCACTCTACTTACAGGCAATGCTTTAATGTTCCCGAAACTGGAACTATTGATCAGCATTTATTTGCTGTATGTATTGTACTTTTGCTAATAAAAAGTGGATCGTCAATACTTGTTACGGGCCGGTTGAACAAGCGAGGTTTCCGACTAGCTCTTCCTTTTGTTTTTGTCTATTGTGACTCTCAGGTGGTCCCAACCCTTCTCGCCTGACGCGTACCCGAACACGAAAAAAAAACAAAAAATAAACACATCAAAACTGAAACTACAACAACATGATTCCACAAACACAAGAATCATCACGATGAGACAGATGTTGGTCTCATTATTTGCCCTCCCAACCTAGCCGAAAAAGATCGTCCAAAACCGTTGGACTTTCGACCCCAAAAATCCACCTGACCCCACTTCTACTTACCGGTCTACCATTGCCAAAAACTTAATGAATTAAGCCAACATTTTCCTCTGTAAATTACTCGAATCAAAACAATTTATTCATATTTGTAGACTTAAAAGTATAAACTAACAAATTCATAATTATTTATATTTTATACAACTACTAAAATAAATTATAATATTCAAATAATATAATAATAATATAATCCTAATTTTATTTTTCAGCCGTTACTAATTCTTTCCTTTTTTTTTTTGTTATTAATTCAAAATTTATTTCATTTTCTGTATTAATTTGTATATATGTAATTATTTTTGAGTTTAGCTCAAAACAACGAATCTATATTTTACTAAAAATCCTTTTTCTTTCATATATTAATTCCTATTCAGAGCTCAAATTATTTTTATTTGCTTTCGTTAAAATCTTAACGTTTCTACTAATTCAACAATTTCTACAACTTATGTAAATATTTATAAATACACAAATTAACTTATATTTTTTTTTCTAGGGTGTTTTCCTGATCGACACACAGATACACTCACAAAGGACACAATATTTTCACAATTACACATCTACTCCATAAACTAAATCTATAATTATCAGCCATGTCACAGAGTACAATTCCGTTCGGAAACGGAATTCATTCCGTATTTTGGTGCTTCAGAAAATAACGAAAAAATGTTTCGGAATGAAACCATTTTTGTTTTCATGAACGGTATGGGAGTTGTCTGTATCTGAAAGGCCATAAAACTATCAAAATACACTTTCCATCAACAAACAAATATGTTTTCTTCAATTCCGAACGGAATCATTCCGAACGGAATTGTACTCTGTGACATGGCCCTATTCCTTTTTTTTATAATCTTATAATTTATCTAATTTGTATTATTTAATCCACTATTTTCTCTTTTATTATTAACTAGCTTAACCCGTTGCGCTTCGCTACAATGCTTTAGCCAACTTTGAAGACTCTCCCTTTAATAGTTCTTCAGTAGAAATATTTATTTTTATTTTCAAAAGTGTAGTATACCATAAGAGTGACTTCTACAAAGTTTGAACATTCTTACTATAACAGTTCTTAAGATAAGAGATATTTAACATCGTCGTTCTATGGGGGGTACCACTTCCCCCGCTGCTATATCATTTGAATTTTTGCGCTCAGAAGATCTTACTACCAAAAGTTCAACAAAATGCGTGCAGCGGCTCTTATTAATATTTCTATATATGAGGGGTACTGCTCCTACTCTGTCTACCCCGCCCATTTTTATATTGAAATTTATAGTTTACCTAAAAGTAGCTCTAACCACGTTTGAAGGCTGTCCCTTTAATATTTCTTCAGTTGAGCAATATTTAATATATGCATCCTACGTAAGGTGTTTCCCCCTGCGCCTTCCCGCTTTATTTTTATTTTCAAAAGTGTAGTTCACCATTAGAGTGACTTCCACAAAGTTTGAACATTCTCACTACAACAGTTCTTAAGATATGCGATATTAAAAATTGGTGTTCTATGGTGGGTACCACTTCCCCTGCTTCTATTTTATTTCAACTTTGGGGCTCAGGAGATCCTACTACTAAAAGTTCAACAAAATGCGTGCAGTGGCTGTTATTAATATTTCTATCTATGAGGGGTACTGCTCCTCCCCTGTCTACCCCGCCCATTTTTATATTGAAATTTATAGTTTACCCTAATAGCAGCTTTAACCACGTTTGAAGGCTGTCCCTTTAATATTTCTTCAGTTGAGCAATATTTAATATATGCATCCTCTGGGAGGTATTTCCCCCCTGCGCCTACCCGCTTTATTTTTATTTTCAAAAGTGTAGTATACCATAAGAGTGACTTCTAGAAAGTTTGAACATTCTCACTATTACAGTTCTTTAGATATGCGATGTTAAACATTGGCGTCCTATGGGGAAAACCACTTCCCCCGCTGCTACTTTATTTAAATTTCGGGGCTCAGAAGATCGTACTACCAAAAGTTCAACAAAATGCGTTCAGTGGCTCTTATTAATATTTCTATATATGAGGGGTACTGCCCCTCCCCCGTCTACCCCGCCCATTTGTATATTGAAATTTATAGTTTACTATAATAATAGCTTTAACCACTTTTGAAGACTCTCCCTTTAATAATTCTTCAGTTGAGCGATATTTAATATATGCATCCTATGGGAGGTATTTCCCCCCTGCGCCTATCCGCTTTATTGTTATTTTCAAAAGTGTTGTATACCATAAGAGTGACTTCTAGAAAGTTTGAACATTCTCACTATTACAGTTCTTTAGATATGCGATGTTAAACATTGGCGTCCTATGGGGGATTCCACTTCCCCCGCTGCTATTTTATTTTAATTTTGGGGCTCAGAAGATCTTACTACCAAAAGTTCTGCATAATGCGTGCAGCGGATCTTAATATATGCGATAATTAATATTGGCATCCTATGGGGGATACCAATTCCCCTGCCCCTATCGAAAAAATAAGTAGCCTATTTTATTTTCAGGGCTCACGTGATGTATCTGTAAAAACTTCAGGAAAATCGGTTCAGTAGTTTAGGAGTCTATAAGCCAACAAACAAACAAACAAACACACAAACAAACATACAAACATTTTTCATTTTTATATATATAGATTTTCATATTTTTTTTAATCTTAATGTTTTTTCTTTTCTCAAATATTTTTTCTAATTTTTTATGCTTTCCTCTTATGTTTTTTTTTTCCAAAATATTCATTCTTTTTTTATACTCTTTTTTTTTCTTATATGTTGTTTTTTTTATGATTTTTAAACAATGAGCTTATTTAAATTTCTTGTGTATCAACACTTTTAAGGCAATATTTTCCTATCCTTTACTTTAAAATATGTATAAATAAAAATTCATAATTTTACATACAATTGCAATTGCTACTTTTTCTTTATGCCAGGACGTTTAGATGGTTTATATGTTTGTAATCATATGGCTTTTTCTAAATTTCTTCACTCTCTGCCACAAAAACTCGCTTGTATATGCATACGCAAATAAATAAAATAAAACTGGTTACCTGGCTATATCTCCTGTGTGGTTTGGGGAAACTCCTTCCGACAGACCTCGTAAGTCAATACCCGTGAGAATAGAGAATAGCCAGCTATATAAAAAAGAATGTAATAATATTTTATTATTACACTACTCTCTAAATTACACTTTCCAAATTTTCACTTACTTAAGCTTTTGCTTCCTTTTTAAACCCTTCACCACATGTGGAAAAGGGTATATATAAGTTTGTCATTCCGTTTGTAATTTCTACAATATTGATCTTAGACCCTATAAAGTATATATATTCTGGGTCCTTATGAGGAGAGAAGTTGATTTAACGATATCCGTCCGTCCGTCCGTCTGTCCGTCTTACGTTTGATATGTGTTTTCCGGAGACTCCAGACATGATAGCGACTACGTTGTTTTACATTTATGTCACATATAGTCCACCATTTCTTGCTATTCAGCCAGATCGGTCCAACAATGGCTGAGATATGACCAAAAAACCACGACTGGCTCTAATTTTTCCAAAAAATCCCTTGTGGTTGTTGTAATTTTATTACTTTTTTCTGTATATCTGGAGAACGGCAAGAGCCAAAGCTTTAAAATTAGGTACAAACATTTAGGTTATAAATATACACCATCCTACAAAATGTGGGCGGAATTGGAGAAGTAGGCGTGGTACCTCTCATACAAAAAGTATTAAAAATTTTATAAAAACCTGAATTTTTTGACTGTAATATGACCTATGGTTACGCCTTATATATCAGAAGATTGGAAATTTTTAATAGAAAATATTTTCTGAAAATTTCGGGAAAATCGCTTCAGATACGAAAAAGTTATGACCAAAATATTATTTTCTTTTTGAAAAATACCCATTTTCAGGAACCATAGATCTTCCCGAGTCCAGGTTTTATTGCCAAAACAACTGGAAAATTTCTTCTTTAACACGTCGGTATATAAATCTGTCAAATCGGTTAAGAAATAGCAGAGTTATGACCAAAATACTGAAATCCCAAAAATTACTCTTTTTTTTTATAATTAAGTTTGTTTTTTATACCCTTCACCGAAGGTCCTACACACTATAAAGTATATATATTCTGGGTCCTTATGCAAAGCGAAGTTCAAATCCGGTTGTCGTCTCTTCTTCCAGATCTATTAATCATTTATTCATCAAATTGTTCTTAACAATTTGATTTATAAATCTTTAACAACTCTAGAACTTTACTATGACTAACAACAATCACTTCACAGACTTAATAAATGAAAATTTGCTTTTATTAAAAACACTTTAAATTTTGGCACTAACTTACGTTTTCTTTTTATATTTGTATGTCTTCAACACTTTTAATTTCAAATCTTCAATTTAAGCTCTTGGATCTGTTTCCCTTTTGCCTTTACTGTTGTTGCTATTTTTACCACCACACAAAAAAAATAACTATTATTTACTTTTAGGCACTTCACTTTACTTTCTTCACCGTCTGTCGCACTTCAAAATTTTGTTAACTATTAAGCCTGATTCTCTTAGTAACGGCCATTTTCACCAAGTTCGGTTATAATTAACTATCGGTTATAGCTGTCAAAACATATTGGTAACCGGAACTTTAATTGAAAGTTAGTTTTAACCGAACTTGGTGAAAATGGCCATAAGCCTGCTTAAATACCTCACTTATTTCTTTCCCTTTGGCGGTATTTTCCAAAATTCTCATTTTTACCTTCCAACCCACACTACAAAATCTCCCTAAAGAAAGTCTGCACCTAATTTTTCTCTTGGCGCCTCTCCCTTAACCACAAAAATACCAAAGAAAATATATATATACTTTTATATTCGCGCCTCTGTGTATTTATTATAAATATCTATGTATGTCAAAAAAATCTCAATATGCAAAAGTTGACAGCTGTGACGTAGGCTGCACGCAAGTTGAAAGCAATTTACTTTTTCAAGATGTCGTCGCCGAGAAAACAACTCAAAATGTTTTGCTATTTTCCACTTTTGATTTTTCTGCACTGTAGGCTGTTCGAAGGGACTTTATTTTTTTCTTTACTTCTTCCACTGGCATTTTTGTTTCAGAAGCTATAGACTCGTAGGCTTTTATTTTCAAATCATTTCGCCTATATGATGAAAGATTCATAAAATTTCATGGCTTCTGTACAGCTCTATGAATCGCAGAACATCATTTTGCTTATTAATTTTATAAATAAATTTTATTAATAAACATATTTCACTATTTTTTTAGGTTTTTAGTTAAAATTTTGAAATTCCCGCAACAATTTGTAAAAAAAAGAACTTCAGCTTTTGCCGGCAAAATATTTGTGAAAAAAAACAAAAACAACTTCAAAAGATTTGTAATAAGATGTTTTCTTGAACGAAAATTTATACACTCACTGGCAAGAGAATTTTAGAGGCAAGTTCGTATCAATTTTTAAAAGTATGAGTGTATTGGTAAAAAAGTGTGAGTGTATTAAAACTTGATAGCCAAAACTTGATCGTGTAACCCTCAAGTTACATAAATTGTAAGCTGTGACGTAGCCTGCACACAATTTGAAAGCAATTTACTTTCAAGATGTCATCAAGAAAACAATTTACGGCCATTTTCACCAAGTTCGGTTAAAACTAACTTTCAATTAAAGTTCCGGTTACCAATATGTTTTGACAACTATAACCGACAGTTAATTATAACCGAACTTGGTGAAAATGGCCGTTATAAGGACAAAATGTAATAACATGGCCAAACACATAGAAGGTGAAATTGAAAGCCATCTCGTGGTCAATTTAAAAAGTGTGAGTGTGTTAGTACATAAGTGAGAGTGTCCTGCACATTGAAAGGAATTGAAAGGCTAACCTTGATATTGTGATACTCGGACTTAACAGTGCGAAATTTTTTCAATAAAAGCGTTTCATTTTGAAATAACACTCTACTTGACACCAGTCAAGGCGAATTCAACAGGGTTTGCACTTACCTTGTATAAATTCGCCTTGACACCAGTTGTTCTGCAAATCATTTGTTTGTGGCGGAATATATACATTTGTATATACATATAATTAAAAGTGAGTATAAATATACCCAATTACCCAGTATTAAGGTAGTGGCGTATGACGTAGATACGTTGGCCAAGACTATGTGTAATATTTATCAGCAAAGCACAACATAGTTGGTACCAACGTAAAAGTTTACCTACGTCAGCCCATATCTTAGTATTGTCACAAAAAATTAAAACTGTTAAATTAATCAATTTAATTATTTGTTTTCAAAATTGAAACCAAATAACAAAAAAAACAAGACACTTCAAATAATTTTGGTTTTTCTTTTTCATTTAATTTATACATAAAGGAAAACAAGATGTGCTAACGATGGATTTGTATTAACATTGAACGTTCTGACAGCAATCAGTTGTCACATTAGCCCGAAGGCAAAAACAATTTTTTTATGACATTTGTCATTTTAATGGATTTAACCCGCAACATACTATGGGAAAATAATCGACCTTCTTCAACTAGGTTCTGCAGACCTATTAAACTAATTTTTAAAAAAGAGTCAGCAGACTTAGTTCGAGATGAGGTTGAAAATGTTAAGAGGCAAATTGCTCAAATTTAACCTACAACATTAAATCATTTGAAATACAACATGAATTCCATTTGACAATGATTGACGGAAAAGTTTTCAACACCATAGCGGAGTCATCATCACAAGCTTGCGGAATTTGTGGGGCAACTCCAAAATTGTTAAACAGCCTGAATATGATTCAGTTAAGACCACCACAATAACATTTGTACGAGTATGGATTATCAACACGCCATGCATGGATTCGCTGCTTTGGGTGTATTATTCATATCGCGTACAGACTACCAATAAAACCCTGGCAAGTTCGTGGAAAAAAATAAAGAAATTGTTCAAGAAACAAAAAAAAAATTCAACTAGAACTAAGAAAACAAATGGGCATCCTGGTGGACATTCCAATGACGGGCTCAGGGAACACAAGCACGGGAAATACTGCCAGAATATTTTTTAAGTAACCGATTTTGGCCTGTACAGTAACTGGCGTACAAATGGAATTAATTAAAAGATTTGGAATAATTTTGCGCACAATGGCGTGTGGGTATACAGTAAACACAGAAGCTTTTCGCATATATGCTTAGGAAACTGCAAATATATTTGTAAGTGAATACCCCTGGCTCTACATGTCTGCATCCGTCCATAAAATTTTATTGCATGGCGCAGATATCATGGAAAATGTTTCGTTACCAATATGAATAATGTCAGAAGAGGCACTACACAGAAAAAATTATTTTTCCAATTCAAACAAAAAATTTGTAGAATCAAACAATTTTTTGTCTGAAATCGGTCCTATAAACAAATTCGCATATTCAAACAATTTATTTGCATTTTGTTTATTGAAAAAAACACTGATTTTTTCAAACAAATAATTTAACTGAATCAAACAAAAAGTTTACTGAAATTCATATACTAAATTTCAAAATAAAATAAAAAGGTTTTTGCACAAGCAATGATGCGCACACAACCAGGCACTGTATTTGAATAGAAGATGATGGCAGAGAGAGCAGAGCGGCCGGCTGGCTTTGAGACACATTTTTTGTTGGAATAATTTTTGAACGAAGTATTTTTTTATACACACAATGTTTTTCGTCATCAGTCACTGTTGCTGTATCCTTTCCTGTGCTAATGAAGAAGATATGTAACCCAAAAACGGCGACAGACCGACTCGATATGTTTTTCGTCATCATTATATTTTTGTATTCGATGTATTTAAGCAAACAGTTTGAAAAAATTGAATACGGGATTTTGTTTTTTTTTAACCAACTTTGAAACCAACCAAAAATTTATATTGTTTCTTATAATGTTGTTGTTGTTTCTGTTGTTTAAAAAGAGTGAAACGTTTTTTACCTGCTATTTTTTTGTTTTTTTTTACTTCAAACCTCTTCATCTTTCTTACTGTTGTACTTTTTTAAAGTGTCCAAAAATAGACTGTATGTGTTTTTTGTTGTAGTTCTTATATTTCCTAATGTGAAAGTGTTGCTTACGATCAAATAAAAAAATGCAAAAAGACGACAACATTAAAAAGCGTTAAGTATTTCATACAAAATTATGAAAACTTGAAGCCAATAACGCGTGTATTATATTTTTGAATGGTTGTCAACATTTTTGTTGGTTAAATAAAAATCAAACAAAAATTTTAATTGAATCAGTAAAAAAATTTGTAGAAATTAAAAAAATTTTCAAACAAGCGTTTGTTTGAAAATAATTCGGCAATAATTTTTTCTGTGTAGCCATAGGCTTAACCACACATTGTTGGTTTCTTCAGACCCTTTCATTACATCTAAATATAAAAGTACCTCATGGTACTCAAAAAAACATATTGAAATAGATGATGAGGTCAAGCAACTTCTTTTAAATGAGTATGAGTTACCAGACACCCACATTTCGGAAAGCTCTGACTCAGAATAATTTTCCAAATAGTATCTTCTAGAACATGAGTTAAGTTATTAACAAAGCAACGCGAAATTAGCAATTTCTTGCGCAGACCACAATAAATTAATAAAAAAAAATTACAAAAAATATACACATTTTAAATTAAAAAAGAAGAAATAATAATTACAAAAAAAATCATCATTGTAGAATTGAACATTGTCACATTATTCTTATTTTACTTTTCATAAATTTGCATGAATTTCTGATGTTAAGTACTATTGGCGCATGCTAAGTGTAGGCTTGGCTATAATTTCACTGAACATTTCTAATAGATCAGATCAGTAATTAAAAAGATATATTTAAAGCGCCACCAGATTGGTATTTCTCCCACTGTGCGACAGTTCGAATGTTTAAGGAGTAATATCTGTATGATGTCTATTTATTATTAATATTATCTTTATAAAAACAGACATCTGCATTAAAATTGGTTGCGGTTTAGACCTACATATATAAAATTATTGACCGACAATCAGAAAGTTTAATGCTTTTTTTTTTAGCAATTTGAAGTAGCTTGAGTAAAATATCATGATTCGTAACAGTTTAAGCTGAACTTAAATTATTTTCAGGAGAGCAATTTATATTGGAGCCATGGTAAGCTATGAACCAATCATCCCAAAATTCTGCAGAGTGGTTTCTAGTATTAAAAAACATAAATTTCAATACAGCGGAGCAATTAGTTTTAGCGTTTGCAGTGAATTTCAGAAGGCTGCTAAAGTGGGATCTAAGGACCGTATATCACAAAATTGCATAACATTTTTTATTGGCCATATGAAGCTCAGCTGGAAGAAAGTTTACCGCAAAATCTATATCTGCTAAGGTTTTTGGCGTATTTAATTATTTTACCAGAAATTCACGAAATTTTACAGAGTCATTTATAGTCCTACAAAACTGTGACGTACCAATTTTTATTATGATAGCATTGTTAATTAAGGCGTACTAAACTGTTCTCCGGGCGTAGGGTTTATATGGGGCCTAGGGTAAATTATGGACCGATCTTCGCGAAATTTCACAATGTTATTACTAGTCCTATTAAACTGAGACGATAGCATTATTAATTATGGTTTTGGGCGTACTAAACTCTTTTTAGGGAGTAGGGTTTATATAGGGCCTAGGGTAAATTATGGACCAATCTTCACGAAATTTCACAGTGTCATTTCAAGCCCTATAAAACTGTGACATGCCCAATTTTGTTGTCTTAGCATTACTTTTTACGGTTTTATGCGTACTTAACTGTTTTCAGCAGTTTGGGATTGCAGTCCAGCACAATCGGTTCAGTAGGAAAAGTGCTATAAATTAAAATGTGGAACAACCACCCTAAAAACTAACTAACTAATAAGATTATGCACAAATTCGTTCCATATGACTAAAAATCATACTGTTAAATCGGTCCATAATTATCGATAGGAAAAAAGCTCTAGTGTGCCTAAAAACTTAACAAATAATGCTATCGTAATAAATTTGGTCCGCCACAGTTTAATATGGCTAGAAATCACGCTGTCAATTTTCGTGATTATCAGTCCATATTTTACCATAGGCCCTATATAAAACCTTCTCTTGGAAAACAGAACGTCTAAAGCCTTAAAAAATAATGCTATTTTTTAAATTTTGCTTTGTCACAGTTTTATATGACTGGAACTTACACTGTCAACTATCATGCAGATCAATCCTTAACTTACCATAGGCCCCATATAAAGCATACTCTCGAAAAAAGCTATAGAACGCGTAGAACCGTAAAGCTTTCAATCTATGTTCTATTATAATAACATTTGGTCAGTCAAAGTTTTATAAGACTATAAATTACTTGTTCAAAGTTTGTGAAGATCAGCCCATAATTTACCATATGTCCCATATAAACCCACTTCGGAAATATTCTAACTGTAGGTGGAGGGTATCAAAGATTCGCATAGATTAATATATAACTCAAACTATTTTCTTTTAAGAATAAAATGACTAGGGAAGTTGGAAACCATAGTATGTAACGTAATCGAGAGTCATATACCTTTAAAAAAGCAGCCTATATCTTGATTTATATAAAACTTTAAAAAATGTTTAGGTTTTAGTGGTAGTTTTAAAAAAATTTAGCGGTTTCTAGCGGTTTTGACGTCCGATTTGGCGGGAAATGCTCAAAAAAAGTTGGCAACAGTGAACACAGAGTATGTGCTATCTTACCCCGGGTCTCCACGTAGCAATATTTATTGCGGCAAACGTCAAATTTGATTGCTCCATAAAATTTGCGACGTATAGACCGCATATTGCTATGTGTGGCAATCCATTGCGCACAAATTAAACTAATTTGGAGCAAACTAGTGGGGTGAAATTTTATTTTTATTTAAAAGTCTATGATATTACCCTTTTGGCCAGACCGAATTCTTGTTTTCTTGCAATATTTTCCAAATAGGAAAAAATATCAAAAAAAAAGAAACGTGAATTCTATAAATGATATGTTCTAAATTGAATGAATCAAGTTTGAATCAAATGTGTGGTAGATGCGATAAAGCAATGTGCAGAATTAGAACTAAATATTCGATGACTTGCATATAAAATAAAATAATAAAAATATATAACAAATTCGTATAATCTAACAAATAACATACGTTCAGTAAAAAAAAAATATATTTATGAACTTTTTATTTAATTGAGTTTTTTAGCTGTTCTAATTGTGGTCTTCCTTGACCAAGTGGAGTGGTAAAAAGTAACAGTTAAGGGTTATGAAGCTTTTGGTTTGAAAATACTACATTCCATGTTTATGATAATTTGTAAACAAAGTATTTATACATAATAAGTGCTTAAGAATATCTGTTTTAACGTGTACCACCATTATTTTAATAAAAATTCATTAGGAATATATTTAGGAAAATCCATAGTTTTCAGTGAGCTTTTTTTAAATGCAATTTTCTCAAAATGACTTCGATTTAACAACGGTATCAAAAAATATAATATTAATTTGGGAACCCTCAAGATTTCATATGATGTATGAGCTTCATAGCTCCCAAACCAAAATTTTTTTGCCCAAAATGTATACATCTCTAATATAAGAATTTAATTACTTTCGATGAAACTTCTTTATATAGACGTTCTTATTTATTAGAAATTAAGAGCATTAAAATGTATTTTTTTGGAAAATATAACTAAAACACAATTTTAAACCTACAATTTAATTTTGTATAAATATCGCAATTACGTATTTTAAATTAAATATGTAGTTTCCATAATAAAAAGTAGTTTCTTTTAAAATATTAATAATTTTTACTTTTTTGCCTTTAGCTTCGTACAGACGATGCACTATGGGATTTCTGCTGCAAAAAAGGCATTTTTTGACTATTACTTTTAAAAAATCTAATGATGCTATTTTAAAGAGAAGAGTCTGGCAAACCAAAAACTGCATTTCTTTTAAGATATATGTATATATATTCTTAGAAAAGATCGGTTGAAATCAGGTTAATGTTGTGAAAGGTAAATATATGGTAATTTTGTTAAAATTCAGAGATTTATATATCGAAGATGTTTCGAGCGGAAAAATCTGGGTGTCGACTTTATTTCACTAATATGATGTTAGCGTTAGGTATAGACTCATCATATTAGAAGTTTTCTCCTGTTATAACACGGTTGTTAATGCAAATGTTTTAACAACGCTTTTATAACTTCAAGTTATAACAGCAAATCATGTTAGTTGTAGACGGGCAGTAACAACAATTTCTTAATAAATTGTTGACAAATGTTTTTAAAAGAGAATAAGATTAAAAAAAAATAAACAAAAATTTTATCAAATTCCGTTGCGAATTGCGGCCCATACGTTGAGAAGAAAAATAAGCAAAAAAATTGGGGTCCAAGGGAGGTACCCCTAGGAGTCAACGGATTTCAACCAAAATTTGTAGTGCTCTTTTTTAGATAAACTTATGGACATCTGCTAAATTTTATAAAATTCCGTTGCGAATTGCGGCCCATACATTGAGAAGAATATAAGCAAAAAAAAATGGGGGTCCAAGGGAGGTACCCCAAGGAGTCGACGGATGTCAACCAAAATTTGTAGTGCTCTTTCTTGGATCAACTTATAAACGTGTGTTTCGTAAAATTCTATGAAGAATTGCGACCTATACATTGAGGACAAAAATTCGTGGAAAAATGGTGTTCCAAGGGAGGTACCCCAAGGAGTCCACGGATTTTAAAAATTTGTTGTATTGTTGTTTTATTATTTTGGCTTGAGGTCCTATATAAATAATAAATAAAATTCAAAAAACTTTTTATTTTATTTTTATTTATTTTTATATTTTTCCAATATTTCGGTCAAAATCTCTGACCATCATCAGGGGAATATTTAAATAAATAAACAATAAAAGATTGAAAAAACTCCGACGAATTTAACTCTTCACTGATAAAGCTTTCTTTGAAATATTGGAAAAATATAAAAATAAATAAAAATAAAATAAAAAGTTTTTTGAATTTTATTTATTATTTATATAGGACCTCAAGCCAAAATAATAAAACAACATAAACAACAGGTCAACTATACACAAGAATTTGTTGTATTTTTCTTTTCTACTTAAATTGAAACATGCGTGCAAAATTTCATAGTTGTAGGATCACTCCTTCTATTTTTTGCAGGTTGATGTATGAAGAAATACCACTGTGCGATGGTCAGATCTTACAAAATTGCATTAAAATTGGCTAAAATGTCTTACAACTGTGTGAACATTGTAAGCTCATTTGTATTTGCAGAAGTGCAAAATTAATGCATCTGACAATGGACCATTGTCAGAAAAATATTGCTGTTGGTAACGCCTGCTTACAATATTGTAAGATCTGACCATCGTCTGTACGAAGCTTTTGTTATAAAAAAGTTCAAGATTTTTCTCTTCAAAATAAGATTTTTTTTCGCCAAAAGAAGATTTTCCTTCCAAATCTTTTGGCAACACTGACAATAACCGAAATAAGGCAGAATATATCGTTACCTGAAACGCAAAAGATCCTAACTAAGCAAAAATTAAAAATCAACCTTTTCATTGATTCTGATGTATTGCATCAACAGAAATGTCCATAAATTGCCATTTTATTAGCAAGAAACAAAAGGCCCCGTCTAAAAAAAAATATTATAAGGTAAACGCTTAAAGCCCTTACTAATGATGTTTTCTTTTCTGACAAAAATGTTCAATATTGTCGGAAAATAACATAAAAAGCGTTAAACAATGAGCTTTTGTCTATTTCTGACTTTTTGTCAGGTGTTAAAACATCCACTTGTGTTTGCTTGTGCTTTTGACAGTAGAAAATCACACAGAAAAACACAAACCAGCGTGATTTATAGAACACCACACATGTGATTTGAAATCACGTGATTTTTAGAACAGGCCAGATAGAATACATTCGAAAAATTTATAAAAAATTTTAAATTTAAGTACAAACAAAATAATCAGTTATGTGATGAAAACCAATCGTTTTTAGCTGGTGTGATGAAGTAAGAAACGTTAACATGGGGTCTTCACCTGACAATTTTTTGTCATACCAAACGTCAAAGTCCATATTTAAAAAACTTTAAAATTTTTGTCAGCGTTTTTTTTTTATATGAAGTTTGACGTTTATTATAACAAAAAATTGTCAGGTGATGACCCTATGTAACAAAAAAAAGACAGAAAACCAAAATATGAAAGTCTTATGGCCATAGCTACTTATATAAGAAATAAGTTTCTTATATAAAATAGTTGCATATAAGAAAGAAACGCTTATAAGAAACTTTTTACCTGGATTTTTTAAGTTTCTTATATCCGATAAATACTGTACATATAATAAAGAATTTAGAATAATATATACAGGAAAACATGGGAAAATGTATTATAAATCAATTTTTAAAGATACTGAAAACGATATTATTTTAAAATCATTTTCCATCACATACCTGAATAATTAAAAAAATATATTTTACCTTAATTTTTTTATCTATACAACGAAATTAACGAAATAAACAACAAATTGAAGAACTTTTAGTTAAGGCCGTTACACACTATCCCACAAAGTCTTACGTATTTTATGAAAATGCTTCCCTGATGTAATTATTGTTTATAAATTTTCAAAAAACAATAACAACAGGGTTGCATTTTTATAAAATACGAAAGACTTTGTGGGATAGTGTGTAACGGCCTATATTAGTAGATAAACATCTTGATAAAACGTAGCTACGATCGTAATGCAGAATACATAAAATCGAAAGAAAAAATTTGAACGAAACAAAACAGAACGCAGAATACCAAATTTGCTTAAAGGAGAAAATTTCGATCCGAATCGAAACGTAGAATAAGGGTGAATTACGATATTTAGTATCTTTAAAATCAAAAGATTTTGTTATTCGTGCTTAATTCCCAGTTTTTATTATTGATAAAAACACTTGAAATTTATTGTTGATGGGATAAGCTATTCCTATGCATTTCACTGGTTGCTTAGGCCAGATCATCAGGAAACTTCATCCATAAAGGTTTTAGACAAACTAAAGATATTAAACCAAATAAAACTGTTAAACGTATAAGAATTATAGCAACAGTTCTACTTGTAACAATATCAAAGTTTAAACAAAACACATCAACAATAAACAACAGTGGGTTCATCTCATCTTACATTTCCCCACTACAATTAGTTGAAATTCTCTCAACATTAATTGTAGTTGTAAGTAGGTTAAGAAAAACAAAATGAAAAAAACAACAACTTACAAAAGATGTTGTCAATTAAGTGTTTTTTAGGCCGTGCACTGCCTGTTTATTATCAAAAAGTAATTTCAATTTTTGTGTTTTTATCAATAATAAAAACTGGGAATTAAGCACGAATAACAAAATCTTTTGAAATTAAAATTTTGTATTCCCAAAAATTGAAATTACTTTTTGATAGTATCTTTAAAAATTTATTTATAATTCATTTTTCTCTTATTTTAATTTTATAAAATTTAATAAATACTGGCAAGTGCACGTCTTAAAAAACTGAACTGGCAACTTGTTTTATTTTGATTTTCTTGCGAAAACAATAAAGCAAGTTGATTTTTCTTAACCTACTTACAACTACAATTAATGTTGGAAGAGTCCCAACCAATTGTAGTGGGGATAGTGCTGATAATGGTTTTTAACTCACTTGTGATTTACCTCAATTTTGTGATACTTAAAATTTTACTTAACAGTTAAGCACCTGTTTCCTGTCAAGTTAAGTATGTTACATGAGGTTGCTGATGAGTTGGCAAGACAGGGCTCAGAGATGGAGAATCCTGACTGTGTGGAGGCGGTTAGGCCTCCATTGGGCTTCTATTTTGGTAGAATTAAGGAGTGGATACTGGGCGTGACCAATCGGGCCTGGGGGGGGGCCGAACGGACTGTCGGGTATCGCGGACACTGTGGCCGGTGCTTAGGAAGTTCGATTCGGTGTCGCTGCTTTGCAGGAGCAAGGTCTGCGTTAGGACCATGATAGGAATGATCACGGGCCACTGTATGATAGGCAGGATGGCGGTGAGGATGGGATCCGACTTGTCGGATATATGCAGGTTGTGCGAGGACCCTGAGGAGTTGGAGACAGTTGAGCACTTTTTGTGCCACTGTCCCAGGTTGCAGGGTATTAGGCTGAGGTGGCTGGGCAGTAGATTCCTGGGTGAATTATGGGATGTCTCGAGTTGCGGACTCGAGAATCTGATAGAATTCGTAATGGGAGACTGGGTGCTAACCGCACGTAGGGCGAATTTGGTTTGAGTGGGATTTCTCTCGGGGTTGGTCCTTTACCTTATTTTCTTTCTTTTCTACCTATCTTTCGGATCTGTCTTGTGCTTTCGCTGTTTATTTCACCTACTTTCTACCTTCATAGTTATCTCTAATTAAGACGTCACAATGGTCCATCGGTCTCTGGGTGAAGGTGTGAAGGAGACTTCACACCGGCCTTTCTACCTACCTACCTAAGTATGTTACATTGGTTTCTTTTTTTAAAACCTTTTCTTTAGCTTCACTTCGGAAAATCAAATCTTGTAACGTTAATTTAACCGCCTTATACTCAATGCAAATTGATGAAACTTTGCTAATATTATTTATTTCCCAACTAATTCTACATGAATCTCCATATCTGTTCACAACATTGGGACTATATTATTATTGCTTTGTTGATGTTTTTATTTCTTAGGCTGGGGAGCCAATTGTTGAGATGTTGTATGTATGATGTATAGATGTAAGATAATATTTAGGATATTATATAGTCTTTTATTCAGGATGTATGTATCTATTTAATATGAATTTTTTTTGGCCTGTTTAGGCTTAATGTATTACAATGAAACTATTAAAAAAATAAATAAATAAATGTAAGAAAAGATAAACTCACTGTTTGTTGTTGTTGGTATTTTGTTTAAGCTTTGATATCGTTGCAAATATAACTTTTAGAGAGTTTGCAATTCTTTTTATTTGCTAACATCTTTGGCCTTTCTAAAATTTTTTTGGGAAATTGTTTCCTGATGATCTGGCCTAAAATACCAGTGAAATGCGCATAGAAACTAGCTTTTCCTTCAACAATAAATTTCAGTCTTTTTAGCAGTCTTTTTATCAAACGAAATCTTATTAATTTTATATAATATTAGTTTTTTAAACTGTATTTTAAACAAAATATTAAGACTATTCCCAAAAAGAATTTAAAATCGATCGAAATGGTCTAAAGAAGAAAAGTATTGGTTTGTAAATTCTAACCAAAGTTAGACAAAATTGACACAAAAAGATCATAGCTGGGAGAAAGTGAGAAGGAATGCAAAGGGGTTAAATTTTTATAATAAATTTTATTCAGCAAATATTTATAAAAGTTATTAGAATTTAAGCTAATATAACAAAATAATAATTACAAAAACATATACTATCAGGGGTGTGCTGGAAATCGAAAACGTAAGACGCAAGAATTTGGAAGTTGTTTTTAATACACTTTCAATGCAATTTTTAAAATTTTGGTTATAATATTCTGTATAATAGAGAAATATTTGTCGTAAAATTCTTTTTTTACAGAAATCTCATTAAAAAATTACTTTTAAAATTCTTGCGTTTTACGCTTTCGGTTTCCATAAAAAAAAAAAATAAAAAGGGGGCATCTAATTAAAAAAAAAAATCTTAATTTTTTAAAATATCTACAATTTTTATTTCATTAACTCTCTTTTATTACTACATACATATTTAGCACATTATTAGAAATAAATATTTTTGTTCTTTGTGTCAAATTATTTGTATCGTTTAAGTTCTTATTATAACCCAAGGCCATCCAATATTGTTATTTACTCTTTTTGTAAAAATAGTGTTTAATCATTACTAACAATTGCTTTGGATAACTTATTTTTGGGTAACTCTATTGAAGGTTTTCGTTCCAAAATCATACCAGTAGCGACCGTGGCACCATTTTCCCGTAACGTAAAAGCTTGCCCACTTGTCATAACCATTTTGCGCAATAGTGTAATACGAACTTTTGCATGGTCTCCAGGCATTAACATATTATTTAATGGAACTGAAAAGAGTTTAATTAACATTTTTATACGTATTTTCTATTATATAAAATTACTCATGTCTATGCGTGCAGGTACATTCCACGTGACACTAAATAGTTGTTGTATATATTTTGACAACATAGGTTTTGTCCGCCCGCCTTCTGCTCTTGATAGCAAATACATCGAACCTACAAAATGATTTGATATGTCTTCTGATCCCTGAGCACATAGTAGCATACCACGTTCTACACTTGATATTTTCACCCCACGTAATAAAGCACCAATATTTTCACCAGCTACTGCCTTTTAAGGTTTTAAAAACACAAAAAGTTTACAAAAAAAGGTCTTAGAATTTGTGAAAAATAAAAGATTTCTTTAAAAATGTATTTGGTAGTACTTATGTAATATATTCACGCCCATCGTGAATAAAAACTGAACAATTTTTTCCTCGATATTTTGATTTTTCCAATACATTTTTAAGAAAAAATTGGGAAATTTTATTAACGATAAGGGTGTTTGTATATTTTGACATATTATCAAAACACATGTCTCCCGAAGGAAAAACATATTAACATATTATAAAATAACAAAAAACGAATTCGATTATAACTGCAGTAATCTTTCCTAATACAATATTTCCAAAGAAAACTACAGTAGTTTTGGCTTAACTGCCTTTTATTTAAGTGCACTTTTGACTAAACTGCACAAAATGAATATTTTTTGTTATTATTGTTTAAAAAACCATACAAATTTTTTAATTGCACTTTCTATACCTGAGCAATTAAGATAAATGCACAAAATTTTAGGCATTTAAAAAATATTTTCACACAAAAATTCAAGTAAGCTGCAAATTCACTTAATGGCAAAAACCACAATAAGGCTGAATGTACTGGGGGGTTACCGCGTATTTCGATTCGAAAAAAATCATTTACGGATTCGAACAATTTGTACTGTGTATTACGATTTTCATACTTTATTGAAAACAAAAAATCACTTTCTTAAAAGCCACTCTCTATTAAGAACAAAAATTGCTCATCAAATTACAAATAAATACACAGTACAAATTGTTTGAATCTGTAAATGATTTCTTTCGAATCGAAATACGCGGTAACCCCCCTGTTTTTTTTCGAACACTGGTACAAACAGTAAAAATAATTAGATTTTTTGACAGTCGCAACAAAACTCATTAGATTTTTATGGTACAATGTATAATGGAATACGTAAGACCTGCGTGATAGTGTTAAGTAGTCTTGGAAACAATTTTAGTGCCAAATTACCACATTGTTTTAAAAATTTTTTTGGTAAATTTTATCTCCCTAGGATTTTTAGCTGAAGAACACTTTTTTCATAATAGAAATTAAGATAAGCTTAAAATAACTTTGTCTGAAATCAACAATTATAATTTAGTTGAACCTCAAATTAATATTTAAATAACTTTTTAGAACTCTCAAAAATATGTTTTTTCGCGCCATTGCACCTAGTTTGATAGTTATAGATCATAAAAATTTCAAAAGTATAAATTGGATGGCAACAATATGGATATCGTTGCAGAATGATTTGAAATATCTTTCACACTGTATGTATATAAAACACGTAGATTTATCCATTAAGAGCCAATTTCAAAAACAGTTTTCTTTTCAAAAACTGCCATTTTCTTAAAATTGTAACGCAATAACGGTATTTTACATAATTTTTAATAGAGAACACTTTAAGTTTTCATATTATATAACTTTTAGGGGCCGATATTATATTATGGACCGATCATCATGAAGTATAATTGCTAGTCATTTAAAACAAATTTGTGCAACATCTTATATCGATCCCTAACCGCGAAAATAACGTAAGCGACAAAAATCCAATTTTACAGGAGAAAGCTTTTTTTATTTTATTTTATATAAATTTTGTATGAAATTTGTCGCTTACAATAAAATTGTTCTTGCTATAAAATCGTAACGGTACCTTATGTGACCATGACATTTTAGGAAATGATGTAGGTGTTGCCAATAACGTAATTTATTAAAAAAAACGAAAATTGAAAATCATGTCGCTTACGTTATTTTCGCGGGTAGGGCTCGATATCAATCTGTGCGTTATGCCACTATTAATGATAGTTTTTGTAACAAAATCATCAATTTTTAAGGGTGGTTATTCTACATTTCGATTCAATTCAAATCCCAAACTGCTTAGGACAACCAGAAACAATTTGGGGTCTGAGATGAATATTAAAAAAGTTTTAATGGCAAAAAAAAAAAAAAAAATAAATTGGCTCTTGTTGGGTTAAAAATTAAAAGGTATTTCAAAGCACTTTTCCACGATACCCAAATTGTTGGGATCCAATTTTTAAATTGTTATCGTTCATAACTTCCTAACTGTGTGCGAAAATAACTATTTAAAGATATTTTGTTTTTCAAGCACTCTCAGGTCAATTTTTTTTTTGCATGCCACAGAGTAAGTATTCTTGGCGAATTCCCATTTTGTTATTATAATCTTTAAAATCCTGTGGTTAGCTAAAATTTTAATTTTCAGACGCGGTAGACCTTTTTGAGAAAATATATAAATTTTTACCTTAGGTATACTTTTTCGAAATATTTGTATGTCACCAACGGATGTTTTTATGTTTTGGTTGAATCCCAATAGATCACACTCAACATTTTTAGTTATGGTTCCTCGTTTTATAGTCCCAACTACAACAGTACCGCGTCCAGGTACCGTAAAAGCATTATCAATTGGCAGTATGAAAGGCGAGTTAAAATCACGTTTAGGTATTGGTACGTATGAGTCAATACTATTAATCAGATTATCAATAGACGGTACACCAAAAGGAGATGTATCTTCACGCAAAGCCAATAATGCAGATCCACAGATAACAGGACTGTTAAGACCATCAAATCCGAAATCCGTTAACATTTCTCGCATTTCAATTTCAACCAATTCCAAAACTTCTTGATCCACCAAGTCAGCTTTATTAATGAAGACTATAATTTTTTCTATACCTACTTGTTTGGCTAACAAAAGATGCTCCCTGGTTTGAGGCATTTGTCCATCTGTTGCTGCTACCACCAGTATAGCTCCATCCATTTGTGAGGCTCCAGATATCATGTTCTTCAAAAAAAAAAAAAAAAAAAAAAAAAAAAAAACAATAAATTTCACATTACTATATTCTTCAACCCATAACTTAAACAAATCAAGTACTTTTATATAATCAGCATGGCCTGGACAGTCGGTATGAGCATAAGTTCTTTGCGATGTAGCATAACCAATGTGACAAGCGTTAATAGTAATTCCTCTAGCTTTTTCTTCCGGTGCCCTATCAATCTGCTCATAGGAAACGAAATCCGCCAATCCCTTATTTGATAAAACTTTAGTAATTGCAGCTGTTAATGTTGTCTTTCCATGGTCAACATGACCAATTGTGCCAATGTTACAATGTGGTTTTTCACCTTTCAGTCTTGCATCTTTTGGAGAAGAACAATATGATCTTTTAACCCCTAAGTCCTCTGCAAAACAGTTCCTTAGAATATCACTGCTTTTATTGTTTAAGACGTTAGCACAGCACACGTGAGATGTGAAACGTCGCCAATAATGTTGTTCATTATATCTTACGAGAGCTCCCAACCTTATTACAAGTGATCTCATGATGCTGTAATTAGTTTGCTACCATTTATTTGTTAATTAAACAATTTAATTCATTCATAAATAATTTCTAAACTGAAATTTTACACACAAATTGTAATTTTACAATCACAAAACACATATTTTGTGTTACAAAATGCTCCAATTCAAGGCGAATTTACTAGTTGAATTCGCCTTGGCTCCAAGTACTTTAAGGCAAGCTTGCCAGAAGACTTCAAATTAAAAGTGCTAAAAATCGACAAAAAAAAGTGCCAAATTGTTTTACAGTGAAAAACAAAAGTGTTAGTTTTGTAACATTGATTTTTACGAATATAATAAGAAATTTACATTTACATATTCATTCTGTTTAATATAAACACTTATTATAATTGAATTAAGTATATTTATTATAATGTTACATTATAATATACTTTATGACGATTTCTTTTGTGTGGGAACAATTTTAAAGCTCATACACTTGCAATAAAATTGTTCAATTTCAATCAAGACTTTTGATTTTTAATGCACAACGAAAAGAAAGTGAAATGTGTTGGCAACATTGTACAATGCTGTTTATCTTATTCCTATAGGTTGTGTTCTACTTTTTATTGAATGAATTAAACCATTGTGCGGCTTATTACATAATATAGGACAAAATTAAAATAATTTGGCGAATGTCATACACAATAATATTGCAAGTGTATGGGCCGCTTAAGTTGATTATAAACATGCAAAACATGTTGCATATTTATCCTTACCCTACAAGAAGACTACCGGTCATTTTACTAGTTATATGACCGGTAGTGTTGACCAATATATTGGCTAAAGTTTCTATTAGTTTATTAAGAGCAAAATGAAAAAACTAACCGAAACTCTTGTGTACACGTGATTTTTCCTCTCTTTCTAACTAATGAATTCCACTCGACAACGGAACATATATCTGTACTGCTTACTCTACTGCTTTTTATTGGTCAATGATAGCCAAAATAGTGGTTAATGCTAACTAGTTAGTCATAACGTAAATATTGGTTAGTACTAACTAGTTATTTATAATGTAAAAATTGGTTAATACTAACCTTTATTAAAAAATACTTTTTATACCCTCCACCACAATTAGTTGTGAAGAGGGTATATTCAGTTTGTCATTCCGTGTGAAACTTTTTTACTATTCATCTTAGACCCTATAAAGTATATATATTCTGGGTTCTTGAGTAATTTTAAGTCGATTTAGCCATGTCCGTCTGTCTGTCCGTCTGTCCGTCTGTTGAAAACACGCTCACTTTCGAAAAACTCAAAAGAAATCAACAAACTTGGTGTCAAATTGCTTGTAGTTATCCTAAGCAGTTTGGGATTGAAATTCAGCCAAATCGGTTCAATAGGATCTGAGCTATGAATCAAAATGTGGAACCACCACCTAAAAAAAATTGATAATTTTGTTACAAAAACTAACATAAATGGTGGAAAAATGCACAGAATGATATAAGATTTCGCAACAATTCGTTTTATTCAACTGGAAATCACGCTATGAAATTTCGTGAAGATCCGTCAATAATTTACCCTAGGCCCCATATAAGCCCTACTCCCGGAAAACAGTATATTAAGCCTAAAACCTTAACTAACAATGCTATCATTACAAATTTTGGCAAGTCACAGTAACATAGGACTAGAAATTAAACTGTTAAGTTTCGTGAAGATCGGTCCATAATTTACCATAGGCCCCATATAAAACCTACTTCCGGAAAACAACTTAGTACGCCTAAAAACGTAAAAAATAATGCTATCATAACAAAATTTGGTACATCAAAGTTTTATTGGACAATAAATAAAATTGTGTTATTTCGTGAAGATCGGTCCATAACTTACCCTGGGCCCAATATAAACCTTACTCCCGGAAAACAGTTTAGTACGCCTAAATCCGTAAAAAATAATGCCATCATAACAAAATTTGGTACATCAAAGTTTTATAGGACAAGAAATAAAACTGTGTAATTTCGTGAAGATCGGTCCATAATTTACCCTGGGCCCCATATAAACCCTACTCCCGGAAAACAGTTTAGTACGCCTAAAACCGTAAAAAATAACGCTAGCGTAACAAAATTTGGCCCGTCACAGTTTTATAGGACTATAAATGATACTGTGAAATTTCGTGAAGATCGGTACATAATTTACCCTAGGCCCCATAGAAACCCTACTCCCGGAAAATAGTTCAGTACGCCTAAAACCGTAAAAAATAATGCAATCATAACAGAAATTGGTACGTCACAGTTTTAAAGGACTAGAAATGACGATGTGAAATTTCGTGATGATCGGTCCATAATTTACCCTAGGCCCCATATAAACCCTTCTACCGGAAAACAGTTTGGTTGCCTTAAACCATAATTAATAACAAATCGTCACAGTTTAAGATTATAATAACATCATACAGATATTACTCCTTAAACATTCGAACTGTCGGTGGAGGGTATCAAAGATTCGGCACAGCCGAATATAGCATTCTAACTTGTTTTTTTTAATTTTCATTTTAAATTAAATTTTTTATTAAAAAAAATATAGTGGAATTTCATTAATACATTAAAGTCAGGAAATTAGATTTCAGTAAGTAAATACGTTCAATTATTTCTGTGGCTGCTCTTTAAGGTTCCACTTCTTGCATGAGTCTGGAAATGTAGGTAAACATACGTGTTTCCAATCAATTAATCGTAGATCTTAAAAAAGCATTTTATTTTGTTAACAATTTGTGGCAAAAAATTATATATGTACATACTTGAAAAGCCATCAATCAGGTTTTTTAATAATTCTTTTTGTTCCTTTATTATCATCACCATATCTTAAACGATTATCCTGGCCAAAGCCACCACCTGAATGACCGCTACCTGTTAAACGAGCACTCCTTTCAAAACGACCTTTTCGCACATGACCTTTATTGTTTCCTGATAATCCAGCACCACGTTCTCTGAAGCCGCCATCAATACGCTCTCCTTTACCACTAGCATTCTGATTACAGCTTTTTGGCGGTGTCACTTTTTTTATAGTTATTTTTTATCTCACTACCTTAGTCACATATTATAAATTTTATTTATTTGTTTTTTTTTTCTTTGATACCAATCGCAAATATTAAATTTAAGAAATTCACAAATTTTTACACGCGTATGACAAAAATATATTAAAATATTGGCATTATTTTGGAAATGTTAGTTGTACCATTCTAAACTATATGTATGTTAGAGTGGAACAACTAATCTAAAATTATTGCAAGTGTGTTAGTAATTTTTTTAGTTTTGGTTATGCATTTCTTGTAGGGTACTGTTATTTAAGGTGTCCGTACTGCCCTGTTTTACAACTTTGGTACTTACTACTAGGGCTTCCAATCGGGATTGTTTTTTTTTGAATCCCGGGATATGGGATTGAAGAAAATATTTCGGGATCCTGGGATATTTTGAATCCCGGGATTCACTGGAAAAATTTTCGGGATTTTTCGGGACTTATTTTTTTGATTAATACCAAATATAAATATGTACTTTTTAAGTTGTATGAAAAAAACTTAATTTTCCAGTATATATGTACTCATATTATATGAACATATAGGTATTATTTATTTGTAAAAAATATAATAAAAACAAACTTAAAATAATAATTACATACTCACAATTCATAAAGATCATGTAATAAAAACGTAACAAAAAAACATAAAAATTTTATTTTTATCAATATTTGATTATTGATATACAAATTACACCATTTCCAAATGTATTTTAAAAAAGGCTGTAGGAAATATCGCCCAAAGAAAAATCGCCCAAAAAAAAAAATGAAAAATCGCCCAAAAAAATTGCATGTAAAATTGGGCCTGATTTCATATGAAAAATGGCCCAAAATTTTTGGGCTATTTATCGTTATTGTTGGGTGATTTTTCGTTTTTTAAATTTGGGTGATTTTTCATTATGAAAAATCACCCAAAAATGTTGTATGAAAAATGGCCCAAAAAAAATGGGCTATTTTTAAAATTCTACCATAATCTTACATAGCAGAGAAAACCATGTTTTATTATGGTTGCAAACAACAAAACTATTTTTCAAGAAACTAATTTAACCATTATATGGTTGTCGGCGACAATGATTTGGTTAAATTAAACATAATATCGGTAGAATTTTTTTAAAAATGGTTTTGTAGCTTTTTTCTCTGGGTGTATATATTAAATATATACATATATATCGAAAATAAGGATTTTCTCTTCTATGGTATAACAAATACTGGCTTCGCTAACTAAAGCTTCTCTGTATCGCCGGCCTTCGGCCGGGCGCAAGGATTTTCTCCTCTATGGTATAACAAAGACCGGGTTCGCTAACTAAAGCTTCTCTGTATAGCCGGCCTTCGGCCGGGCGCAAGGATTTTCTCCTCTATGGTATAACAAACACCGGCTTCGCTAACTAAAGCTTCTCTGCGTAGTCGGCCTTGTTCGGAAACAAGGCAGTTTTTCGAAGCTTTACTTAGCGAAACCGGTTTTTGTTAGACCATAAAGGAGAAAATCCTTGCGCCCGGCCGAAGGCCGGCTATACAGAGAAGCTTTAGTTAGCGAAGCCGGTCTTTGTTATACCATAGAGGAGAAAATCCTTGCGCCCGGCCGAAGGCCGGCTATACAGAAAAGCTTTAGTTAGCGAAGCCAGTATTTGTTATACCATAGAAGATGAAATCCTTATTTTGGATATATATATTTAATATATACACCCGGAGTAAAAGCTATAAAAATATTTTATCCATATTATGTTTAATTTAACCAAATCATTGTCACCGACAACCATATTATGGTTAAATAAGTATCTTTAAAAAAATCACTTGAAATTTTAACGGTATTTTAAAAAAAAACTTACACATATTTGATTATAAGTTAAGTTATGGACGTTGCAAAGTGTCATAACGTCCTCGTCCTCGTCTTCGATGGACATTATGACACTTTAAAAGTGTCCAAGGACACTACGACACTGGACGTTATGACATGTCACCTAAATTTATATGAATAATAAACACTTTTTTGCAAATTTAGTAATTTTTTTTTATATTTTTTTGGGAAAAAATTCGTTTATGCTTTTTGGGTCATTTTTCATTTTCTTTTTGGGCCCTTTTTCGTTTTTTTGTGGCAAAATTTCATATTTACCTTTTTGGGTCATTTTTCATGTTCGCTTGGGCGATTCTTCATTTGGGCGATTTTTCATTTTTTTTTTTGGGCCATTTTTCTTTGGGCGATATTTCCTACAGCCTTTAAAAAATTGTGTACAGGAAAACATTTGGAAAATTTTAAAATATTTAAATTTAATAAAAAATCCTTTTAACTTATATAATCGATATATTTTGAACAAAATTTTTTGTTATTTATAAATTGTACATATTGTAATTATTGTTTTCTAAAATGAAAGGTAGCATAGTTTTTGTTTAAGTATGTTTTGTTTATTTTTGAACAACAGGGCGTATCAAAAACTTTTTGTGTCAAAAAATACACCAACAAACAAATATTTATACAAATTACTAAAAAAAAATGTAAAAATAATACAAAATATAAAAAAAATCGGGATCCCGAAAATTCCGGGAATAAAAATCAGAAATCCCGAGATTCGGAATTCGCCTAGTCCCGAAAATCCCGGGATCTCCGGGATCGGGATTTTCCGATTGGAAGCCCTACTTACTACTTTGTTTGTAGAACCAATGTTTTATTTTCTTTTTCATAATTCATTCCGCTCATAATTTTATAAAAAGATTGTTTTAAAACAAAATATAAAAATATTTACATATTAAAATGAAAAAGTCTATGTATATTATAGGTGTGTTCCACAAGATCTCGGGCAAGTTCGGACTAAAGAGAGTAAAATGAAAATTACTCTCTAAATTTGCCGAATTACCCAAAACTGCTGGAACGCAAAAAAACCATTTTCGCACTGCTTCAAATACTAATGCTGCTTACTTTTCAAATTAAGATCTATTTAAGTAATTTTAGACGCTTAAAAGTAATAACATTATAAATACAAAACATTTGCATCATTGTAATTTTTTATATTTTGTTTTTTTATATTAAAGATTAAGGGAAATATGTACGCAATAACGTCTTTACCACTTTAATTTTTTTGCAAAAACCTTAAATTTGGTTTTTTAATATGTTTTTTAATTAAAACTAAACTTTTCCTTTTGCTTGTAAATTTCCTTAATTATATATCAGTTCATATGTAAACCCAAACAGCTGATTGTTTTTTCTTGTCCGAACTTGCCCAAAGAAAAAGTTCGCGCAAATTTGTACAGGAAATGAAAAATATTACACTCTCAATTACTCTCTTAATTGCACAAAAATTGTTATGTGGTCAGGGTTACCGTTGGAAATTTTCGAAAAGGGTCACAAAAAGGGGATTTTCCAGAAAAAGTGGTCAAAAAAAAGGGTATTTCAATAAAAAAAAGGGTCAAGTTTTTTATAAGCAGTATTTCCCACTTTAATGAATATAATACGACCAGGTTTTTTTATAAGCAAACAAAAAAAAAAAATATTTCAGGTAGGAAGAGCTCAAAAAACTTAATTTTTTTATGGAATGCTCTGTCCTGTTTTAAACACCTGACAAAAAGTTTATTCTTTATCATTATAGCTAATTTTTTCATACTTTTTATGTAATTTTCCAATTTAGCGATGTCAAATAAATTTTAGTGTTTGTTTTAAATTTTGCTATCGTTCGCGAATTGTAACCATTTTCTCGATTAAAGCGATTTTTTCCTGTAAGTGTCAGATTTTTTAAAGCTTTTACGATTTTTAATAAATATAAGACTTTGCTATCATACCGCTTTTATCAAATATTTGGGCATTTCCGCTAATTGATAAATTTTTACCTCTTGTTTTCATTCCTGTTAGGGCACTGTCGATTCAAAAGGGGGCGAAAAGTTCAATACCTTTTGCCATTATTAAGGGCGAATTTTTTTTAATAAAACATGCTACTGTTTAAGAGAGCAAAACACCAAATTGCATTTTTTTAATAAAATGTCAAATTTTTGTTTTAAAAAGAAACCACCGTAAAAAATAACAAATATGAGCTATGTTTGCTTTAAGGAAAATTGTACTTTACTATCAAAAATCAAGGAGAAGAAAGCATGGAATTGTAAGTTTATACTTTGAGTCTGTTCCATATCAAGCAATGCTTATTTCGAAAACATATGTTTAGCACTTCTGTTCCGCAGTGTTGACAAAAAACAAAATATGTGAGCTATTTCCAAAAAAGGGTCAAAAAGTTTCACAAAATAGGTGATAATGATACAAAAGTATAATTTAAAAAAAGGGTCATAAAAGGTATCAACACCGTCGAAAAAGGGTCAAATTGATACTTTAGTATCACAACGGTAACGCTGTATGTGGTCCCCTTTTACAATGTGACAGACGGAAGGAAGACAGACGAAGTTTGTTGGTAAGGAGCGACGCTGTATGCGTGACACACTTTACTTTTTTCCTCTCTCGCTTACAAACTTCGTCTGTCTGTTAAATGTAAAAGGGGTCTAACACACTCAAACTTTTTAAATTAACCACGAGATGGCTTTCAATGTCACCTTTCCATTTGTTTGGCAATTTTACTTTCAATTTAACAGCTGAAGGCCAGTTTACACGGTAATACAATGTATTACGACTTTGTAGAATCAAAATATTATGAAATTCTCTCCGTGTTTAAAAGAAAAAAATAAAAATCTTTTGTAAGTATAATTCATGTTTACACGGATGGTATAAGTAAAATAAAAAATAATAACAAAAAAGCAGATGGTTGCAGTTTTAAATATTTACAAAAACAACATGAAAATTTCCTGAGTAGATTTTAGTTGTTTTTGTAATTGTAAAAAAATGTTATCACCTTTAATGTACTCCGTTAAAATACACCTCTGGTGTGATGAGAATACATAAGTTTCTAAAATGGTTTAGAAAAAAACCATTTACCGACCGCTTGTCAGATTTTGTATCCGTATTCTCTCTTACTCAATACATTTTGCTTTTACATGATAAGATTTTTCTCATTCTACATAATCTTTCGACATGTCGTAATACATTATATTACCGTGTAAACTGGCCTTGAGAGTAAAATTTTGTCTTTATAAATTGTGTTGTTGTTGACATCTTGGAAGTAAATTGCTTACAAATTGAGTGCAGCCTACGCCACAGCTTTCAATTTATGTAAATTTTGACAAGCAGTATATCGTCGGTCTAATGTAGAAAGGCCCTATCTCGATTTTTTTCGAAATTGAGTTTTTTAGTGATTCCAACATATTTTTGCTCAAATACACCTCGTCAAAAAAATTTAATACAATAGCATCAAAAATATCAGTTTAACAAGCAATTGAACAAGCCATTTTACATTATGATACATACAGTTTCTATTATGTTTTTGCCTTCTCCTGGAAAGTTGCATTTATGTGAGTTAGGGCCTTTCTACATGAGACCAATGATATTGGAGATAGTGCGTAGTTATGTTAGAAATAAATGATTTAGATGAAAAATAAAGTGTGGTTGGTCATACATTTGACCCATCTAGGGGCATCCTAGGCGCGGCAGGGGCCAAATTTAAGAATTTTATAAAACCTCCATATGTGTATGGTTGAAATTCTTAAATTTGGCCCTTGCAGCGCCTAGGATGCACCTAGATGGGTCAAATGTATGACCAACCCCACTTTATTTTTCATCTAAATCATTTATTTCTAATTCCTAATAATAATATTTAATAATACATAATAATAAAAAAATAGATAAACAATTAAATAAAATTTAAAATTAATCACATTAGATCCTTTTATATCATAACAAGTTTTACACTTAATTTATTGTAGCTAATAAAGAATTTAAGTTTTGCAAATTTTCAAATACCCAATCTTTCATCTCTCCCATGTATCGCCTTAATTTTCTGCTTTTTTGCCAATCCTCTCTTGACATGACTATGTGCAGCTGTTGATTTTGCTGCTGGTTTTTTGGAAGGGTGCAATGTGAGGCAGACCGCCATTAATTTTACAACGCCAATTTTTTTCCTAAGTCTTTTATCTGCCTTTCAATGCGGCTTTTTTGTCAATCCTTTAATTAGTTTTGAATGCACGTAATACCAAATGTGATTTTTATTCTCAAAATATCAGGTGCCACAGGAAGGTTTTGGAAACAGTTGGAAATATGTTATGGTCATTCTACGAAAAACCAGTTATTTTTTATTTAAAGGTAGTTTATTTTTACTATTATAAGTAAAACTACCTATATAATCTTAAAAAACTATTTATTGTCATTCTAAAGATATTCGGAAAAAAGTTTTTTAGAAACAGCGTTTAAGTTTAGAATTTGAATCTTGGTTTCAGGCTGAAAGATGCACATTGAAACCAACCATTTCAAATGTGCATGATTTTGTTGAAAAATGGGTAGAGAGGATTGCTAAATTTAAGAACCCATGACTTTTTAGTCAAAGAGCAGTGGTCATTCTTCACGGATTTTAATATACATTTGAAGTCTGGAGAATTTTTCATTTCGTTTGATTTCGCAGAGAACTATAACTATACAGTAATTTCACTTCAATAACGACCAAGCAACTATATTCACAGTAGTTATTTACTCCATGAAAGATGAAAAACTAGAACACAAAAGTATGGCAATCATATCTGACGATTTAATACATGATACCGTTGCAGTTTATGAATACCAGAAGATAATACTAAATTATCTAAAATCTAAAAGGTATTCTACGTTTCGGACGCAGCTCGTCAACATTTTAAAAACAAAAGTAGCAAATCATAGCTCATGCAAAAGATTTACATGGTAAAGAAGCATGTGATGGTAAAGGAGCTTGTGATGGTGTTGGAGTAAACCTCAAAAGAAATGCAGAAAAGTATAGCCTCCAGAGCTCTCATCAAGATCGCATCTAAGATGCGATTACTTTATTTCATTGGGCAAAGACTTATTGTAAAGAAACTGAAATAGTTTTAAGTAGAAAAGATTATCATGAGGAAACATTGAAAACACTGAAGAGCAGAGTCGATGCTGCAGTAACAATCGAGGGCACAATGCCATGCTTTTATACCGCTTGTCGATGGAAGGCTCAAGTTGAAAAGTTTTCTGCCTCTACTCAATGCAATTTCTTTCCAAAGCCAAAAAATAAAACAGCAGCGAAATCAACAGCTGAACCTAGTAGCGCCAAGAAAGGATTGGAAAAAGCAGAAAATAAAGGCAATAAATAGGGAGGATGAAAGAATTTGTACTTGAAAATTTGCAAAACTTAAACACTTCATTAGCTACAAAATTAAGTGTAAAACTAGTTATGATATAAAAGGATCTTACACACAGAAAAAAATCAATGTAAATTCGTTCAAAACAAGGTTGATTTTACATTTTCCAGTAGTGATTTTGCTTCATTGTTGTTTTCTGTTAATTTAACATGATTTTACAATAACTTGCGAACAACATTTTTTTCTTTTAAAATAACTTTAATTCATGTTAATTTAACATTGCATAAAAGTTAGAGCAAAATGTCATTTATATTGAAATAACAATCCGAATCAAGTTAAATATTATTAGTTCCTTTAAACTCCTACAAGGAGCATAGGAATCAAGTTGAATGAAAGTTATTTCCAGTTGAAACAAAGTGAATTTCATGTAGAATCAAATTGGTTGGAGTGTGATATAACAGTGTGAAGACAAAATATGGGCATTTCCCCAGAATGGTCTACCAGGATGAAAGAACAAAATGTTGATTATCATCGTCTTTTATTGTTTATTATTAGAAAAAAGGGTATGGACTTATAAAATAATAATTTCCTAGCATATCTGAGCTGTTTTACCTGAGAAAATTGGGCTGGAAACTGGAAAATTTTATAATATCCTGTATTATCTACTTCTATAGACATTTTTATATGCTTATTTTACATGCAAAAAATATGTTATGTTTACATTCTTTCTTCATATTCTCTCCTTTACAATCAATTGTAAAAGGAGTATTAAGTTTTTTTGTTAAAGAAATTTGAAGACATTTATGGTAAAATGCATGGTGATAATAATAAAAAAACATGGAAAAATCGTACGTTCGCGACCGGTACATAAGCCAATTTAATAAAAACCAAGAGAGATATATTATTTTGTAAATACTGGATGGACACCTACATTAGAACACTTTTAAAATAAACTAATCACGTTTGAAAATTCCGTTTCATTACGCAGATTTTTATATTTCACTACTGTCAGCCGAAGTTGACTTCTATATTGCGTACGTTCGTGACCACACGTTTATAACTCTTATTAAGAAAACTTAAACTCGATGAAATCCATCTTTTGTACTAAACATAGAGCTACCCAAATGCTATCGAATCGCAAAAAAAAAATGCTAGGAAAAGTTTTGTTTTCTATATTATTTGTACATCAAAAGCGTACGAACGTACGTTCGTGACCCCAGGAAATGCCCATATGCATTTATTTAAGAATAATTCAAAACACTTACCCCTGTAACACATGTTTCACTTATTTTGTATCTCCTTTGTTAACAGAAGCATCAGCAGAATGGCCCGATATGGTTTTCGTCATCAACCTACTTTGAAAACTTGATGTACTATTTAACTAAATAATTTTAATTAAAAGAATACGGGAATTGTCTTCTTTTTATAACATATTTTAAACATGAAAATTTTCATACTTAAGTATGCATGCATATTAATTTAACAAGATAAACTTTTGATTTTAATATAAAACAGGTTTTTATGGATTCAATATTGCACACTGTTATTTTAACAGTGAATAATATTAAATTTACGTGATTTAAGATTATTTTAATATTTTGCATTTAAAATCAATATGAAATAATGATAAATTTTAATAAGGGGCATACTTTTGCAGAAATTTACCATGACTCTCAATCAACATTTCGCCATGTTATTTAAACATTGGTATTTTTTTCTGTGTGTATATGATTAAGATTAAATTTTATTAAATTATTTATATTTTTTTTTTATTTATTATTATTGATTTAATTATAATTACAAATTAATAGGAAGAATTTATTTTGTCAACATTTCTATAGAAAACAAGTAAGAAAGTATAGTCGGTCAAGCCCGACCATATGATACCCTACACCACAGTATTTAAAAACACATCATGCTTATGTGTCCATGTAAATATGGATTTATATATGTTTATAAACTTCATGAAAATCGGTTTGAAAGTTTGTGAGAGGCATAAATTGCCCCCTGCCTCCCCTTGTGGTCCTATTTTTTAAAAACCTGTATAGCTAATGTGTCCCTATAGATATGGATCTATCTATGTTTTCAATTTCATTAAAATCGGTTTGAGAGGTAGAAATTGCCCCTATATCCCCTCGTGGTCCGATTTTGTTTAAAAATTTATACATTTTGTGTCCATATAGATATGGTTCTATCTATGTTTTAAATTTCATTAAAATCGGTTTGATAGTTTCTGAGAGGAAGAAATTTCCCCCTATCTTCCGTTGTGGCCCTACGATTCGGCCCATTTTCAATAGGCTTGGTCCTTGTGCCAATAAGAACCTATGACCCAAATTTGATCAAATTATCTCCAAAATTGCGACCTGTACTTTGCGCACAAAGTTACATGGACAGCCAGCCAGCCTGCCAGCCAGCCGGACGGACATCGTTAGTTCGACTCAGAAAGTGATTCTGAGTAGATCGGTATACTTTAAGGTGAGTCTAGGACCACTATTTTAAGGCGTTACACACATCAGCACAAATGCATAATTCCCTCTCCACTATTGTGGTGTGGATATAAAAAGTTATTTAGTTCCTGGGACAAGCATATTGTGGGTATTACAGTATCGAAGGAATAAAATGCTAGTTGGGTATGTTACATACCGTCGGAAAGGTTAATTTGTCTAGTTTCTCAGCATAAGTTTTATTTTTAAGGTTTTAGAAACACTTAAACATATGCATATGCTAAAATTTAAAAAAACCCTCGTCTTAAGTTAGAAATTACAGTTGAACTTCTGTAAGTCGAAAATTCTTTAAGCCGAAGGGAATCTCTTGGCAATAGCGGTAGACAGACCACGTCACATGATTTTATTTCTATAACTTGAACTCTTGAACTTCTTTATCATGCATTTTTCTATAACTCAAAGTAAAGTATTTGCACCACGCGTGGCCACACTTCCACAAGTCGAAATTTTTCCAAAAATTTTTTGCCATCTTAAATTTTTGTTTTATTCAAAACTAATTAGCATTAAAAATATGAAATTTATCTTTTGCTTAATAAAATTTGATAAATCCAAATTCAATAATTCTAAGTTTTTCAAATTTTGCATGCAAACACCTATCAAATCACAAAATATTTCATTAAATGAAATCTTTTAATATGTTCATATGTAATTGTACGAAATAAAATTAAAATAATATGAATACCGAAAGAATTTAATTTTTTGTTGTGCATTTATTACAAAATGCTCTAACTTGAAGTTTTTGTAAGTCAAACTTTTTTGTCGGGATAATGGAGTTTCGAGTTATAGAAGTTCAACTGTATTTTATTTTATACATTAGCCACTCGCGGCCCAAAAAGCGATAAAAGCTGCCTTAAAGGAAAAGACATAAGCTTTCTTTTGAGGAAAAAAAACGCTTAAAAAAATAAAAAAAAGTTTTAAATTAAACAAGTAAAAGTGCTATATTCGGCTGTGCCGAATCTTATATACCCTTCACCATTTTGCGAGCAGAATACAGAGCAACTAGACAAAAACTTAATAAAATTGGTAAATATTTTTTTTAAATAAGACACAACCGGTTTTGAACTACGCTTTTCATAAGAGCCCATAATATATATACTTTATAGGGCGTAGGATCAATATTGTAGAAATTACAGTGATATATACCTTTTTTACCTTCGGTGAAGGGTATAAAAAGAGTAATTTTCGGGAATTCAGGGGTCTAATCACCGCATTCGATACTATCGTATCGAATAAACTATTGATTTTTTTTGCATACAATAGACACTGGCGTATCGAATGAAAACTCGATAAATGTAATGTCGAGTTACTCGATGTCGAATGCTATTATTTCAAATTCAATACATTTCATTCGATATCAAGTTTCAAGATACCAAAATAAATAATTTCGATGAATTTTGCTCGATATCGTATGCGTAATTAGACCCCAGTATTTCGGTTATAACTCATACAAATTTCCGACATTTTGGTATATAAGTCATATACATAGGACATATGGCAGCCCTAAAATTTAGGATTTTATAAAAATTTTGATGTTTTTTAGCCCATTTTTTGAGTATTTTGCTCATAAATTACCCATTGTTTAACCGATTTGATAGTTTTATATACCGACGTGTTAAGGAAGAATTTTACCATTTACTAAAGTTATATTTATATATAAACATTTATATAAACTTGTAAATATATATTTTAACAAAGTTAATTATAACAAGTAAGAGTGCTATATTCGGCTGTGCCGAATCTTATATACCCTTCACCATTTCGCGAGCAGAATACAGAGCAACTAGACAAAAAATAATAAAACTCGTAAATATTTTTTTTTTTTTAAATAAGAGACAACCGGTTTTGAACTTCGCTTTTCATAAGGGCCCAGAATATAAGTATATACTTTATAGGGTGTAGGATCAATATTGTAGAAATTACAGTTTTTTACCTTCGGTGAAGGGTATAAAAAGAGTAATTTTTGGGAATTCAGGGGTCTAATCAACGCATTCGATAATATCGTATCGAATAATTTATTGAATTTTTTTGCATACGATAGACACTGGCGTATCGAATGAAAACTCGATAAATGTAATGTCGAGTTACTCGATGTCGAATGCTATTATTTCAAATTCAATACTTTCATTCGATATCAAGTTTCAAGATACCAAAATAAATAATTTCGATGAATTTTGCTCGATATCGTATGCGTAATTAGACCCCAGTATTTCGGTTATAACTCATACAAATTTCCGACATTTTGGTATATAAGTCATATACATAGGACATATGACAGCCCTAAAATTTAGGTTTTTATAAAAATTTTGATGTTTTTGCCCATTTTTGGAGTATTTTGCTCATAAATTACCCATTTTCTAACCGATTTGATATTTTTATATACCGACGTGTTAAGGAATAATTTTACCATTTACTTAAGTTATATTTATATATAAACATTTATATATACTTGTACACATATATTTTAACAAAGTTAATTATAAAAAAGAGTAATTGTTGGGGATTCAGTATTTTGTTGTAACTCTGCCATTTTTTAACCGATTTGACAGATTTATATACCGACGTGTTAAAGAAGAAATTTACCATTTACTTTAGTTATAAAGCTTGGACTCGGGGAGATCTATGGTTCCCGAAAGTGGGTATTAAAAAAAAAATTTAATTTTGGTCATAACTTTTTTGTGTCTGAACCGATTTTCCCGAGTTCTACTTAAAATTTCCGATATTTTGATATATAAGTTATACCCATAGGACATATGGCAGCCCTAAAATTTAGGTTTTTATACAATTTTTTTGTACGGGAGGTACCACGCCCACTTCTCCAATCCCGCCCAAATTTTGTAGGATGGTGTGTATTGTCAACCTAAATGTGTGTACCTAATTTGGAAACTTTGGCTCTTGCCGTTCTCAAGATATACGGAAATAAAAAAAATACAACAACAACAAGGGATTTTTGGAAAAATTTAGAGGTAGTCGTGGTTTTTTGCTCAGATCTCCGTCTGTCAGACGGACAGACGGACAACCGAATTTAAACTTCGCTTTTCATAAAGACCCAGAATATATATACTTTATAGGGTGTAGGATCAATATTGTGGAACATACAAACGGAATGGCAAAGTTATATATACCCTCTTACCTTCGGTGAAGGGTATAAAAAGACAAAAAAAAAAAACATTGTCTCATTGCTGTCTTTTAAGACAAAAACTAGATAAGACGTTTTTTTAGTGGGTGAGAATCAGACAAGTTTCTTTGACTTAGGCCCCTGTTACGGTTCACAACTCAACTCAGTTGAGTTGTAATATTTTAATTTTTGTATTATGGTTTACAACTTTGCTATATTGCGGCGAACAAAAACATCAAAAAATTACAACTCAACACAACCAGTTGTCTGATTTTCAACTCAAACGTTTTGACTTTTGTTGTTACACATGACCTACACCTCAAAGAAATTATCTACACTCTACCCACGACAGTAAAAACTACATCCAATTTGAGTAATGACCCACGAAGTGGCAGCACTGTAACTGTATGATATTAATTTCAAATTTAAAGTGCGAATATAATTGTATTGGAAAAATGCCTTGTACAAATTTTAACAAATGTTGCTGTGCTGCAAATTGTCTAAGCCAATGCCTATGAAGACCCACTTTAGCCTTTGTAAATTACTTCCAGTTCAGTTATTTCCGCTTAATTGAGTTTCTGAAAATGCACGACTTTTGACGCAATTAAACGGGAACTCAATTATGCAGTAATCTGTTAATTAAATCGCCGACGCAATTAAAACGAAAATCGCTTAATTGAGCAAAATGTGCAATAAAGCGGGACACCCATGTGTAGATAGAAAATAAAACTCTTTATTTATTAAGTTAAAAATGGTTTAGGCTTTTAAAACAAAATAAAAATCAGATACGTTCATCGTACAATCTTTCTTGCCGAACAAATAATGCTATCATAACAAAATATGGTACATGAAAGTTTTATAGAACTAGAAATAAGACGGTGAAATTTTTTGAAGATCGGTCTATAATTTACCCTAGGCCCCATATAAACCCTACTCCCGGAAAACAGTTTAGTACGCCTAAAACCGTAAAAATAATGCAATCATAACAAAATTTGGTACATCACAGTATTTAAGAACTAGAAATGACGCTGTGAAATTTCGTGAAGATCGGTGCTTAATTTACCCTAGGCCCGATATTAAACCTACTTCCGGAAAACAGTTTAGTACGCATAAAACCGTAAAAAATAATGCTATCATACCAAAATTTGGTAAGTCACAGTTTTATAGGACTTGAAATGACACTGTGAAATTTCGTGAAGATCGGTGTATAAAATTAACCCTAGGCCCCATATAAACCCTCCTTTCGGAAAACAGTTTAATACGCATAAAACCGTAAAAAATAATGCTATCATAGCTAAATTTAATACGTCACAGATTTATAAGACTAGAAATGATACTGTGAAATTTCGCGAAGATCGGTCTCTAATTTATCCTAGGCCCCATATAAACCCTACTCCCGGAAAACAGTTTATTATGCCTAAAACCATAATTAATAACCTATTATAACAAATTTTGGCACGTCCAAGTTTTATAGGACTAGAAATGACACTGTGAAATTTCGTGAAGATCGGTTCATTGTTTACCCTAGGCCCCATACCCTACCCTACTCCCGGAAAACAGTTTAGTACACCTAAAACCGTAAAAAATAATGCTATCATAACAAATGTTGGCTCGTCACAGTTTAATAGGACTAGAAATGACACTGTGAAATTCCGTGAAGATCGGTCCATAATTTACCCTAGGCCCCGTATAAAGCCCACTCTGGTAAAATATTAAATACGCCTAAAACCGTAGCAGATATCGATATTGCTGAAGCTTTCTTCCAGATTAGCTTCATATGGCCAACAAAAAATGTTTTGCAATTTTGTGATATACGCTCCATAATTTACCTTAGATCCGATTTTAGCAGCCTTCTGAAATTCACTGCAAACGCAAAAACTAATTGCTCCACTGTATTGAAAGTTATGTTTTTTAATACCAGAAATCACTCTGCAGAATTTTGGGATGATTGGTTCATAGCTTACCATGGCTCCAATATAAATTGCTCTCCTGAAAATCATTTAAGTCAGCTTAAACTGTTACGAATCATGATACTTTACTCAAGCTATTTAAAATTGTTAAAAGCGTACAACTTTCTGATTGTCGGTCAATAATTTAATATAGGTTTAAACTGCAGATGGTTTTAATGCAGATGTTTGTTTTTATAAAGATTATAATACAGTACTTTTCGTTTATAGTCACAACGCTTATATTCACATTAGCGATATAGTCCATTTTATCTGTTTATTTTGCGGCTATAAGTTAATTTAATATAAAGTATTAACGTTATAGTCCATTAAGCGATATAAGCACATTTTCCATATATGCCATCCATCAACAGCCATCAAAGGGATAAGTAAAGCAAATTAATGGCGTTATAGTCACATAAGCAAAATTTACTAAGTTCTTTTTAGTTTTTTAATCAAAAATACATCCAAAGAAAGAATGAATTAAATCATTTAATTTTTGTCATCAACTCTCTACTCGTAAAACATTAGTTTTTGCCGTTGGAATCAGTTAGGAAATATATTGTTATTATTTTAACTATTTTTTATACAGTAACTCTGTTGTAAAACCATAAGTCTGATGTCGGTGTAATTTATATGCATTTTTAATTTCCTTTATTCACATAGCTTGATTATATTCGAATTCGGTTGTATGCGTCATAGTGGCATATATGTGAATTATCGTTATAGTCACATTAGTTCACGATATGGTTGCAACTAAAGGATGTGACTATAAGCGAAAAGTACTGTAATAAATAGACATCATACAGATATTACTCCTAAAACATTCGAACTGTCAGTGGAGGGTGTCAAAGATTCGGCACAGCCGAATATAGCGCTCTAACTTGTTATTGATAAAATTACTAACCCCGAGGAATTTGAAAAAAACTTTTAGAAAACAGATCAAACGATAAAAGCTATAAAGCAATTTTTAAAATATCTTAGCCTGAAACATTTTGGTATGAAATTGGCAATTTAAAAAACTGGGTGACAATTTATATCCAAACTTGCATAAATTTGCTTCTTATGATTTTATTTTACCACATAGAAGTGCATCCGCCAAGCAGATTTTTTCTAAGTTAGCATTATTAAAAATTAATTGTCAAATATACTGAAAGTAGATACCTGTCCGTCCATGTTATCTGCTTTAAATTTGTATCAAAATAACTTGGAAGATTGGATTCAAAGTGATGAATCCACCTATCAATCATTTTATATGCTTTTTCTTCGAGGTTTTTTCGTAACTTAATTTTTTTGGTAGAAAAGTCAAATAATCCAAGTGCCAAATATTTATGTATGTACATATACTTACATATATACATTAGGGATATAACTTTTTAACAATTTTTTAAAATATCAAAATTGGCATAGCACAGTCCGATAGAGCATAAAAAACTATAAGGGAACGTATATTTATTTTTTCGCTAAGGTCAAAAAAGTTCACGCACCAACTGCGATGAAGTTTTGAAAATTTTTAATTTTCTTTTTGGTTAAGAAAAATTAATAATATGTTTATTTAAAACAAAAAATAGCTCAAGTATGAAATTTCATTAATATTTAGAGATGGTAAGAGATTTTTCAGCAAACTAAAACGTATCTTTAACCTTTTATAACAAAAAAAAATTAAAAAAGAATAAAAAACACCGAATAAAATTATGAATATTCAATATTGCATTGGTTTAGAAAAACCAATTGGTGCGTGAACGTTTTTGAGAAAAATTACAAAAGACTATGATTTTCGTGGTTATTAGGACATGGTTGACCTCATGGTACTATGCCAAAAAATTGGTTATACCCCTAATATACATATGTCTATCTATTTAAATGTATTTTGTATAAAATCATATTATGAATTATTTTTTGTTTTTGTAAGTAGCGTATTACACTATTTTAAGCTCGTTTTCAGCGTTGCCAGAATGAAGATTTTATCTTATTTATGAAGATTTTTTGACCAAAATATGATTTTTTAAAGATTTTTTTCGCAAATTAAGATTTTTAACTTTAAGTTTGTTTGTACAAAATAAATAATTTTTTCACAGTTTCTTAAACAGTCAATTTTCAAACAATAAGGTTTTGTATCAGCTAGTTGTTTATTGGTTTTTTTAAATGTATTTTTAAAAAAATTTTTATAAAAAATTTAACTGAAAACCAATTTAATTTTCTATAAATTTTATGTATTTCAATTTAAATAGTTTCCATAATAAGAAGTACTTTCGAGCAATAGATTAATAACTCAAAAAAACAAATATTTGAGCTAATGTATTTAATTCTTTAATTCCCAGAGGAACATAGGGCCGCCTACAAGCTAATAATGCGGAGTAAATCGCCATATCGTTTCTTCATATTTTGTAAAAATTTCATACAAATATGTTATATACTCAACTCTAGAGAGAAGAATTAAATTTTAAGGTGCTAGAAAATTCAAAATTAAGATATAACTCTATTGCAGCAAAGGCTCGATATGTTCTAATAAAAATTAATAATTTTTACTTATCTGCCCTTGTTATAAAAATTTTAAGATTTTTCTCTTCAAAGTAAGATTATTTTTTTGCTTAATGAAGATTTTCCTTCTGGCAACGCTGCTCGTTCTATTAACAAGTAATTAGTAAAGGCCCAACCACAATGTGTTTAAGTTGGCTTAACCAAATGAGCGAATACATGTAAATTATATGAGGCAAACCATATTAAACTTAAGGAAACTTTTTACTAAGTTTAATGAAACTGTCATTTCCTTAAGCAAGGTGCGAATCTAATAGCACATTCCGTATGGAATCAAATGTTTTTTTTATTTTGTTTTCTTAAATAAATTTGAGAGACTTTTTGTAAATTTTTGACAGTAGGTTAAGCAAGGCTATGCATATTATGGTTGAGCCTTAACTGTTTTTGTATAAATAATTGAAATGAAAATTGTATGCAGCAATTCAAACGTTTACTTGCAAACAAGACATGGATTTTCGCGATGTATGTACATATATATATACATTAGAGTGGCCGTTAGTTGTATGGAGAACTTTTTTTTTTTGATTTCTTATATTCTGTTGTGTTTTAGGGGGGGGCGTCGGTCCCTCAAAGTTTGCCATCAAGCCATTTATTCAAATGTAATTTGTTTGCATATGACTATCTCTTAAAAACAACATTTTACAAGAACATGGTATATGGCAATATTTTAGCTCTTCTAGTCAACAACATTAGCCTCGAAGAAAGTTTTTTGCTAAAATTAATATTTAAGAAAATAATTAAGAAAATAACAACAAAATTCCAAACATTTTATATACGTTTTATATATATAAAAGAGGGATTTAATGTCAAGTGAACTAATTTTGAAATCGAAATCTTTCGATTTGGATGAAATTTGCACCACCGTTAGTCCCATTGAATAGTAGTTCAGACACAAATTTTCAACAAGATCGGTCAAAAAGTTTCTGAGTTTGGGAGGGTCAAAGTTTGAAATTTTGGCCATACAGGTGTTCTTTCACATCCATGTAACTTATTACCAATTGGGGTTAGCAAAATTTGTCTCAAGCAGCTTAGATAGCTATTTAATCAATATTTTTAAAAAAATTTTTTTGGTTTTTTAAAAAAAATTTTTAACATATTTTTTTTATATTTAAAACTTTTTTTTTTTTTGCCAAGTTGTAAATTTAAAAAAAAAATTTAAAAAAATTCAAAAAAAAACAAAAAAATTTTTTTTTTAAAGATTGATCAAATAGCTATCTAAGCTGCTTGGGACAAATTTTGCTAACCCCAATTGGTAATAAGTTACATGGATGTGAAAGAACACCTATATGGCCAAAATTTCAAACTTTGACCCCCCCAAACTCAGAAACTTTTTGACCGATATTGTTGAAAATTTGTGTCTAAACTACTATTCAATAGGACTAACGTTGGTGCAAATTTCATCCAAATCGAAAGACATCGATTTCAAAATTAGTTCACTTGACATTAAATCCCTCTTTTATATATATAAAACGTATATAAAATGTTTGGAATTTTGTTGTTATTTTCTTAATTATTTTCTTAAATATTAATTTTAGCAAAAAACTTTCTTCGAGGCTAATGTTGTTGACTAGAAGAGCTAAACTATTGCCATATACCATGTTCTTGTAAAATGTTGTTTTTAAGAGATAGTCATATGCAAACAAATTACATTTGAATAAATGGCTTGATGGCAAACTTTGAGGGGCGGACGCCCCCCCTAAAACACAACTTATCGCTACGAAATTTTTTTGTATTTTTTTTTACATAAAACTGAACCGATTTGGGGGGGGAGAATATAAGAAATCAAAAAAAAGAAAATAACGGTCACCCTAATATACATAGTACGTGTGTGTGTTTTTCCCAAGCAATTTGTACCTATCTATAAATGTGTTTTTATTTTAAATATAAAATTTATTATACCCTTCACCACAGGTGTAAAAGGGTATATATATAAGTTTGTCATAACGTTTGTAATTTCCACAATATTGATTTTAGACCCCATAAAGTACATATATTCTGGGTCCATATGAGAAGAGAAGTTGATTTAACGATGTCCGTCTGTCCGTCTGTCCGTCTGTCCGTCTTACGTTTGATATGTGTTTTCCGGATAATCCAGACATGATAGCGCCTAGGTTGTTTTACATTTATGTTACATACAGTCCACCATTTCTTGCTAATGAAATTCAGCCAGATCGGTCCAAAAATGACGTAGATATGAGCAAAAAACCACGACTACCTCTAAATTTTTCCAAAAATCCCTTGTTGTTGTATTTTTTTTATTTCTGTACATAACATATTTTATAAAAAACTCGGGAAAATCGGTTCAGATACAAAAAAGTTATGACCAAAATTAATTTTTTTTTTTATAAATACCCAACTTTTGGGAACCATAGATCTCTCCGAGTCCAAGCTTTATAACTAAAGTGAATGGTAAATTTCTTTTTTAACACGTCGGTATATAAATCTGTCAAATCGGTTAAAAAACGGCAGAGTTACAACCGAAATACTGAATCCCCAAAAATTACTCTTTTTTATACCCTTCACCTCAGGTGGAAAAGGGTATATATAAGTTTGTCATTCCGTTTGTAATTTCTACAATATTCATCTAAGACCCTATAAAGTATATATATTCTGGGTCCTTATGAGGAGAGAACTTGATTTAACCATATCCGTCCGTCTGTCCGTCTTACGTTTGATATGTGTTTTCCGGAGACTCCAGACATGATAGCTGCTAGGTTGTTTCAAATTTATGTCACATATAGTCCACCATTTCGTGCTATTGAAATTCAGCAAGATCCGTCCACAAATTGCTGAGATATGACCAAAAAACCACGACTGCCTCTAATTTTTTCCAAAAATCTCTTGTTGTTGTTGTATTTTTATTACTATTTGCTGTATATCTGGGGAACGGCAATTGCCAAAGTTTCCAAACTTGATTTAACCATGTGATGTCCCTCTCCCCCCCACCCCCCCTTGACATTTGTTTACATATACTAGCATAATGCTCAATATGATTTTCATTATCATCCTTCTATATTATTTCATCTATTTAACCAAATTATTTTAACAAATCGAAACTAGGAATTTTTGTGTTTTTTGCTACTTAAAAACTCCCCAAAATGATAAAAGAAAACAAACACGCATACTTACATGCCACAAACTATTTTGGTGAATATATTTCCACATTTCGGTTCTAAACTCAAATAAGTTTTATGGTTTACAACTTTGCTGTTGTGGTGAAAAACATCAAAAGTAATTACAACTCAACACTGCGAACATTAAACGGGTCATATTTCATTTTAATGATATTCATAGAACGTTCCTTCATGGTCTAGTTGTCTAGGGGGTGTGTTAAGTTAGAAACTGTTAGTTCTCTGGTTCAAATCTTAAGGGTATTCATTTCAGTTTTTTTATTTGTTGGAAAAATGGAAAAGTGGAAAAATGTAATTTTTGCTACAACAACCACAAGAAAAAAAATTCCACCAAAAGTAAAATTTTTATCAGACTATAATCAAGTGTAAAAAAGTCAGGATAAAAAGATGTAATTTTCCGCTTTAAACGTCAAACGAAATGATGTTGCCATTCATAAAAAATTGCTAATTTTTTATACAAAGTACGAAAAATTGCATCTCTTTTTATAAAATCTTGAATTGTACAACTCTGATTTTAAAAATTATTTTTTATAGTTACAACATTTCTTTTTCATTTAATCTTTCAAAAAGAAAAAGTTCATATTAAATATATGTTCAATGAAAAAAGTTATTAAAAAAGAATTAAAAAAAAGAAATGGGGTCAAAAAAAATTTACAGAAGCTGGAGTTAATAAAATACTCGACTTTTTGGCAGACAATCGCCATTTTGAGTAACTTTTTGTAGTCGAATATTATGATGAAAATAACACCAATCACTTCGTGAATTATTTGACAGATTTTTTTGACAGTTTGTAAAAAAAAAAAAATAAAAAAAACACGTTCACGTCAATAAGAGTGTAATTTTTCTTTTTTCCACTTTTCCAACCAAAAAAAATTTAAATGAATACCCTTCTTGTTTTTTTAAAAAGAAAATTTTTTTTAAAATTTTTTTTTTTTTTTTTATATTCTAAAAACGATTTAAAAAAAAATATTTACCAGTTTTCGCTTTTTAAATTTAATTTATAATGAAGTTTAAAGTATTGTTAATATGTATGTATACATATGTAAAAATTATTTACTTTTTGTCTAGTTGCTCTGTATTCTGCTCCCACAATGGTGAAGGGTATATAAGATTCGGCACAGCCGAATATAGCACTCTTACTTGTTATAATTAACTTTGTTAAAATATATATTTACAAGTTTATATAAATGTTTATATATAAATATAACTTAAGTAAATGGTAAAATTCTTCCTTAACACGTCGGTATATAAAACTATCAAATCGGTTAGACAACGGGTAATTTATGAGCAAAATACTCCAAAAATGGGCTAAAAGCATCAACATTTTTATAAAAACCTAAATTTTAGGGCTGCTATACGTCCTATGGATATGACTTATATATCAAAATGTCGGAAATTTGTATGAGTTATAACAGAAATACTGGGGTCTAATCACCGCATACGATATCGAGCAAAATTCATCGAAATTATTTATTTTGGTATCTTGATACTCGATATCGAATGAAATGTATTGAATTTGAAATAATAGCATTCGACATCGAGTAACTCGACATTACATTTATCGAGTTTTCATTCGATACGCCAGTGTCTATCGTATGCAAAAAAATTCAATAGTTTATTCGATACGATAGTATCGAATGCAGTGATTAGAACCCTGAATTCCCGAAAATTACTCTTTTTATACCCTTCACCGAAGGCAAAAAGGTATATACAATATTGATCCTACACCCTATAAAGTACATATATTCTGGGCCCTTATGAAAAGCGAAGTTCAAAACCGGTTGTCTCTTATTTAAAAAAAAATATTTACCAGTTTTATTTAGTTTTTGTCTAGTTGCTCTGTATTCTGCTCGCACAATGGTGAAGGGTATATAAGATTCGGCACAGCCGAATATAGCACTCTTACTTGTTTTTTGTTATGATTAGTTTTCGATGAAAATAATTGATTAAAAAAATGTTTGTTTTTTTTTTTTGAAAATTTTCCTGTTTTTAAAGTTGCCCCTTTTTTTCTCAGAATTCCCCTTCTGACACTTTTTTTTGGAAAATCCCCTTTTTGTGCCCCTTTTTTATTTAAAATTTTGAACGGTAACGCTGTGCACAAATGTTAAAGAAGACAGTGGGGCAAACGAAATTTCCGTGGTTGCCTTAGATTTGATTTGTGAACTAATTTATGAAAAGAAAGAAAATGATTTTGATAAGCATTGAGTTGTACCTCTTTAGGATTTAGTGTGCGACATTGTTTAATAAATATTTTATATGTATGTACTTTGGTAAAAAATAATTTATTTAATTTAAATTGCTACCGTCTTTTTTTACTATATTATGAGTTCGTTTCATATGACCATTCAATCCAACAAATTGATGAAATTTTGCGTCACACAGTTTACAGGCAAATTTCTTAACTTCTGAGTGTATCTGACGATGACGTATCAACGAATGACAATTTGTGAATCCTTTACCACAAGTTTCGCATATTTTATCGCGTATATTTAAATGTGTTTTTATATGATCTTTTAAATCGCAATTTTTTAAAAAATCTTTCGGACACATTGTGCATTTAAACGCTCGTATCTTGGTATGCATACGTGTTACATGAAGACCCAAGTTGTTTCGTAATCTAAAACCTTTGCCACATAGCTCGCAGACATGAGGTTTCTCAGCCGTGTGTACAAATGTATGGATTTTCAGTTCGGAAGGTATAGCGAATAGTTTTCCACAAAACTCACATGGATATTTCTTTTCACAATGAACCCTTTGAGCATGACATTGCAAAGCAGATTTCGACACAAATTTCTTTCCACATTGATCACATTGAAAGGAGTAATCGCCAATTTGGTGAATTTTTGACAAATGATATTTAAAATTATGTTCTGTGTGAAAGTTTCTGTTGCAAATGCTACAAACAATTTTAACTTTTAATCGCTTTTGCGGCAAAAATTTGCACATTTTTAAATAGCTCTCGTGGCATTTGCCCAGTTTCTCACTAGCAGTATTTTTTCGGTGCTTGGTTGTGTAATACCAAGAATGCAATTGGTCTATAGCATCAGATAGTATTTCTTCGTTGAAGTCTATTTCATGTTTACTTAGTAAGATGTTTTGCATGTCTGATATAGCCTTTTGCTTTTCCTCATATTTGCCATATAACGGATGCTCTCCATCGTAAAGCAATGGAAATTTTTCATAAATATCGATAAATTTGCACGTAGTATCGTCCCAACGTTTTAGTTGAAGTGGTTTCTGTATAATTGCAATGAAATAAAGAAAACAATTAATTAACAAACGATATCATATAGGTGTAAATTATAATATCGTTTTCAATATCATAATTTCAAATAATAACGATAGTGAAATCGCATTTTTAAATTTTTCGAAAAACCATCGTAGACAGCGTTGCCAAAAGATTTGCAAAGAAAATCTTCATGTGGCGAAAAAAAATCTTATTTTGATGAGAAAAATCTGAAAATTTTTTAAAACAAAGGCATAAAAATAAAAATTATTAATTTTTTAAAAGAACATATGTATTTCTTATAATGGAAACTATTTAAATTGAAATACGTAATTGCGGTATTTATACCAAATTAGATTGTAGGTTTAAATTATGTTTTAAGTTATATCTTCCATAAAATTCTTTCTAAAAATACATTTTAAATCCATTTAATTTCTTATAAATAAAAACGTAAAAAAGTCCATCTAAATAATGAAGTTTCATTGAAAATAATTGAATTCTAATATTAGAGATATAAATTTTTTGGAAAGAAAATTTTAGCTTGGGAGCTATGAGACTCATACATCATATGAAATCTTAAGGGTTCTCAATTTAATATTACATTTTTTGATACCGTTATTATATCGGTGGCATTCTGAGAAAATTTCATTTAAAAAAATTAATTTTCCTTAATATATTCGAAATGAAATTGTTATTAAAATGGGTATTTTTTTGTTCTTCAATATATTAATCTTTACGATTTTTAGCAATAAAAAGCATTTTAGAGCTCGAGGCCAATTATTTGTAAAATATATGTGTATTATTTATTTTTTAATTTTCTCCAATATTTCGATACCCATCGGATATCATTATTAAGGAATGAATTACAAATATACTTGTAAGAGCCATATGACTATCTCAACATTCAATATTATACTCTTTATTGTAAATTAAAACAAATGTCGAAGGAATAAAATTTAATTTAATACGTTTATTATTCCCAAAATGAACAACCGCTAATTAAATTTATGGCTTGTTTTGTTTGTAATTTCGTTTTTTATAAATCTTAAAAAAATGTTTCATGAATTTTTAAAAAACCAAATATTTCAAATTTAAATAAAAAAATAATTTTTTTCCAAAAAAAAAAAACAGATTGTTTCAAAAAATTACTTTTCTTAAAGCTGTTATGATACTTGCTATTTTTTGTATTTTTTCTATATTGGAGAACAGTACAGTTAGCACTGTGGCCAATTTTTTTAGTTTTTGATCGAAAGAAACGGGTTTTAAATTTTTTTTTGCGATTTTTAGCTTTTATGACGTTTTTCTGTGGGGAAAAAACGTGGGCAGTGTTGTTTGTTTTGTTTACATTTTATGAAATTGTAGAACAAGAAGTTCTTTCTAGCATTTGTTGTTTCATTCAGCCAATCCTAAAAAAATCCAATACAAAAAATAGCAAGTATCATAACACCTTAAAGGAAACTTTATTGCGGAATTTCGGTTTTTTTAGTTTTTTCCATAAGCTAAAGCGTTTTTGAGTTTTCGAACATATGTTGTGCAACTCCGCCATTTCGAAATTTTTGTATGGGGACCACCCTAATGATTAAAGATGGAGACTAGGTATGTTTTGAAAAAATGCTTGGGTAGCAAAAATATTTGAGGTCCATCATATATTTGACTCCAATAGGGCCACTCTTGGGCTAGTAAGGGCGGTGGCGGGTAATTTTATAAAAAACAATATTTAGTATGGGAGCCCCCTTTAGGAGCACAGATAGGGGGTTAGGGTGTTAACAAAAAATGAGGAGCGACTCAGGGACAGTTGTGAAGCTTTTTTTGGCTTTTGTATCGATTTCCCTTAACTTTGACCCCGATGAGGAGCCTCCATCCCAACCCCCTAATTTTTTGGCTCATGCATTTTTCTACAAACTTCACAAAATTGGGGGTTCTAGCATATCGAAATCTTGCTGCCAAGCAGAGTTCCCAGTTTTATTTTAAGCCTTATCCCCAATTTGTGTTTTTTCATCCCCAAAAATCCCCAAAGTAGCCATTTTCTTATCCCGAAAAATCCCCACATTTTCTTAAAAATAAAATACATAATATTATGTCAATGGAAAAATATGCATGCATCGATTTATTTAAATAAATCCATTTGTGTAATATAATTAAAACAAATGTTATTTATTCTTTGAGTTCTACATATCTATGTACACATGTATAGTATGTAAAGGGTAACGTAAAAACGCAAAAAAAAATAATTATGCGTCAATACATATTTATCATTTCCAAAACTAGGGAATCCATAATCTTCTAATTTATAAGCCAATGCAATTTTGTTTTACATGTTGTTTGTTTAAAAAGTGCATTTAAGATTATTGAATAAATTTGTCACAACAAGCTGCATTATTTTAAAGTGTGTATTTATTCTAAGAAGAGCTCCTAATAACTCATATTGTATTCTGTTGCAAATTTTGATTTTGATTGTATTCATTACAGAAAATAGCTAGTTCAACAGAAGAAACGCTAGTTTATACAAAAATCATATTTAAACCTATAGGTTTATAATATATTTCAACAAGTTCTTAAAATAGTTAAAACCCGCAAAAAAGATTAAAATTTGTACCCACATCTTGACCAAATCGGTCTATTATCCCCAAAAATCCCCAGCGGAAAAAGTGCTTTTCCCCAAAAAATCCCCTGGGGATTTTCCCGAAATTTGTATCCCCAATTACAAAAAAAATCCCCAATTTGGGGATAAATCCCCAAAACTGGGAACACTGCTGCCAAGGACTTCCATATAACACTAATCCACCCGTAATGAACAGCAAGAAATGCTCAAATTTACAAATGTGTTAATTGATACGATCAATTTGTTTGCTGGCGGAAACTCAGTAAAGAATTTGGTTAATAGTACAAATTTCTAACAAATACATTAATTGAAGTTGGTTTTTCACATTTTCTGTGTATACATCAAGCTAATAATAATAATTTATAAAATAATTTATTTTTAATCCTTTGAATACGACCAAATTTTTAAAATCGTTACAAATATATCGTCATGTAAAATGCAAAAGAGCCTATTATCATGTTTTAAAATTTTTGAGGAGTGATAAGAAACTTAATAAGAAGCAAACTTTTGTGATTGCAACAACAGTATTTTCAGTAGATTATCATTAATTCACAATTTATTAACGATATTAACCAGAAAAAATCGTTGTTATAATCACAATAGGTCCCTTTTTTATTAAGTATCTTATCTCTCCTGAAAATTTTTTTAAATGATGATACTACTCGGAAAAAAGTTTATTTTCTATTTTTCGTTACTTAAGACACATAATTATAATATTTTCAAACATTGAATCAGTGATGTTAACTTATATTTTTTCATTACCTTACGGCCCTCTAAAAATTACCGTTTTTGAGAAGAAATTACCGTACGCAAAGGTTTTTAATCAAATCATTACTGTGTTGTTTCCAAATGACTGGCGATTGATTGTGTAGTAAAATTTATATGAAAAGCACTCAGTCCATCGCTTGTCATTTGGAAATAGCACATAAGAGCAGTATTCATAAACCATTTACATATTTAAAATGTGTTTTAAGAAAATGTTTGTCTTAAAACACATTTTTAACAAAAATTATAGTAATTAAGTATAGTATTTTTTTATGAATAAGGCAGTAAAATAATTTTCAACAAAATCAATCCATCTGTACTTAACTTTAGCCACATTTAAGCCTTACTTAAAATAATCCGCAAACTATAGTTAAATGTATGTATAACATTGCGGCTATTGTATGTCTAAGAATTGTTGATTTTAAAACCAACAAAAAGTTAAATAAATTTTTCGTATTTTGCGCTTATAGGTGTGACGAAAACATTTGGAGAAACTTAATGTTCTTAAATTTTTGTTATAACATTTATCCATTTTTAAATCGAAAATCGTCTTTCAAAAGTTAAAATTATAAAACCTACAAAAATGCAAATTTCTTTAAATTACCGTATTTTAAATAAAATTACCTTGCTACCTTTTGCGGCCGAAAATTACCCTAAAAAAGGGTAATTACCGTACGGTTAACATCACTGCATTGAATGGTATTTATTATTTGTTTTGTTGTGGGATTTTTTGTCCATTTTGGTATTTTAATAGCAGTGCTACCAACTTTTAATCAAATTTCCCATTTGTTTATAAACAACTATGTCATCGTTTCGAACGAGTTACGCAGTACGGTTTAACTTTCGAATCGGAAATTGCATTCGAAAAATTTTGCTTTTCGAATCGAAATACTCGGTAGACCCCCAGTAACGGCAGTTTTGCCGATTGTCGACGAGCAATTACTTAAGAATCATTACTCTTAAAAAATGTCTCCACAGCAAACGCGCGATGCTCACTCGACCACTGCGACTGACAAATCCGCTCAATCAATTATTCCAACGGCGCCACCCTCTCTCCGCACCGTGTATTAATTTTTGAATTAATCGTATTTAAAAATGTCAATTTGCCACAAGACACCCTGTAATTAGGAAACCTTGGAGTGATTAAAATTATTTTTATTCTAATCGAGATGTTAAGCAAATCAATAAAAAGTTTCTTATTTTCATACCCTCCACCACCACGAGTTTGCATTCCGTGTGAAACTTTTTTATTATTCATCTCTGACCCCATAAGGTATATATATTCTGGCTCCTTGAATCGATTTAGTCATGTCCGACTGTCTGTCCTTTCGAAAAACTCGGATGAAAAGAACAAACTTAGTGTCAAATTGCTTGTAGTTATCCTAAGCAGTTTTGGATTGAAATCCAGCAAAATCGATTCAGGATCAGAGCTATGAATCAAAATGTGGAACCACCACTCTAAAAAAATTGATAACTTTGTTACATTTTAATACTGATATCCGTTTTTATAAAAATTTATTAATAATTTGTAGACCTAAAAAGGGCCCACGCCTGAAATACATATTCCAACTGTCGGTGGAGGGTTTAAAAGTTTCCGCACATCCGAATATAGCACTCTTACTTATTTTTTAATCGTGTTAAGCGCCCTCTCCATAATACAATATTATTGTATGTATATGTTATTCGCCGTATTATTTCCATTTTGCCCTATATTATGCAATAAGTAGCACAATGGTTTTAATTTCAATATGGGACAACTTTCAATCAAAAGTTTAACATAACCTTTAATCAAAACAACAGTGCACAATGTGCGTTATTATTATATTGTGCAATAAAAATCATAATTCTTGTGATTGTTGCCAATATATTGTGACACCTTCGAATATAACATATATATATGTACATTGGCGATACATATAATTGTACAATACGAAAAATTTACCAATTATATTGCAAGTGTGTGGGCCGCTTTATTCGAAACTCCTTGGGGCTTATTCTTTATTGCGATGTGAAAGTCAATGCGACTCAAAAATATGTATGCATGTACATTAGACTGGTCGCAATTTTTTTTTTTTTAAATTTAATTGTTTGCGGTGCTTAAAATATGAGGATTGGTGTAAGAAATCATGATCTAATTTTTAAGGTCAATCCGACGGTGCCTAGCCGTGGCAGGTGGGGCCCAAAGTTCCCCATATTATAAAAAAAAAACATATTTTCTATCAGATCTTTATAGTTATACTAGTTGAAAAACCGAAAATCAAAAATATGGCTTCGTTACGATCTTCTGCAGAGAAAGTACTTCAAGTGTGCCAAATTTCAGCTTCCTATGTCATCAGATGGCTTCAGAAAGTTGCGGAAAGAATATGACACACATGCAAACATCCTGACATACTAAGAAATTATATATTGTATAGATAGATTAACATATGTTCGCTTAACTCGAAAACGCTTTAGTTTATTGAAAAACTAAAAAAAACCGAAATACCGCAATAAAATTTACTTTAAGAAACTTAAAACTTTTTTCTTTATGTTGGCTTTGGTTTTCGAGATATACCGTTATTTCGAAAATTAAGGAGGTTGCACAACATATGTTCGCGTAACTCAAAAACGCTTTAGTTTATTGAAAAACTAAAAAAACCGAAATTCCGCAATAAAATTTACTTTAAGAAAGGTAAAACGTTTTTCTTATATGCGCAGTCGTTTTAGAAACATAATTATATTTTCTGGAAAAAAAAAATAATTTTTTTATTAAAATTTCGGAATTTTTGTTTTTAAAAATTTATAAAAAATTGAAAAATGCAGCTATGCTTCTAATTTTATGCAGACATATTAAAAACAACATTGCAAACAAAACAAGCTATAAATGATTAAAATCTGTTAACAATTTTGATTTTATGTAATCACAAAAGACGAAAAATTTTAATTAATTTAAGAATTTTATTAAACCGCCACATCTTTTGTGAATACATAAAATCTAAAGTTGTTAACAGATTTTAATCATTTATAGCTTGTTTTGTTTGCAATGTTGTTTTTTTATATGTCTGCATAAAATTAGAAGCATAGCTGCATTTTTAAATTTTTTATGAATTTTAATTTCAAAAGATTTTGTTATTCGTGCTTAATTCCCAGTTTTTATTATTGATAAAAACACTTGAAATTTATTGTTGATGGGATAAGCTATTCCTATGCATTTCACTGGTTGCTTAGGCCAGATCATCAGGAAACTTCATCCATAAAGGTTTTAGACAAACTAAAGATATTAAACCAAATAAAACTGTTAAACGTATAAGAATTATAGCAACAGTTCTACTTGTAACAATATCAAAGTTTAAACAAAACACATCAACAATAAGCAACCAGTGAAATGCATAGGAATAGCTTATCCCATCAACAATAAATTTCAAGTGTTTTTATCAATAATAAAAACTGGGAATTAAGCACGAATAACAAAATCTTTTGAAATTAAAATTTTGTATTCCCAAAAATTGAAATTACTTTTTGATAATAAACAGGCAGTGCACGGCCTAAAAAACACTTAATTGACAACATCTTTTGTAAGTTGTTGTTTTTTTCATTTTGTTTTTCTTAAACCTACTTACAACTACAATTAATGTTGAGAGAATTTCAACTAATTGTAATGGGGAAATGTAAGATGAGATGAACCCACTGTTGTTTATTGTTGATGTGTTTTGTTTAAACTTTGATATTGTTACAAGTAGAACTGTTGCTATAATTCTTATACGTTTAACAGTTTTATTTGGTTTAATATCTTTAGTTTGTCTAAAACCTTTATGGATGAAGTTTCCTGATGATCTGGCCTAAGCAACCAGTGAAATGCATAGGAATAGCTTATCCCATCAACAATAAATTTCAAGTGTTTTTATCAATAATAAAAACTGGGAATTAAGCACGAATAACAAAATCTTTTGAAATTAAAATTTTGTATTCCCAAAAATTGAAATTACTTTTTGATAATAAACAGGCAGTGCACGGCCTAAAAAACACTTAATTGACAACATCTTTTGTAAGTTGTTGTTTTTTTCATTTTGTTTTTCTTAAACCTACTTACAACTACAATTAATGTTGAGAGAATTTCAACTAATTGTAGTGGGGAAATGTAAGATGAGATGAACCCACTGTTGTTTATTGTTGATGTGTTTTGTTTAAACTTTGATATTGTTACAAGTAGAACTGTTGCTATAATTCTTATAAAGGGTGGTTAAATTTTAAGGGCCGATATTGAATGTGAACCACACCTAAACGCCAAGTTTTTTTCCGAATTTTATTTGACATTTCTCTATTTCAGACTTACTCAATTTGAACCATGGAGAGATACACAATCCAACAACGTGTTAAAGTTATCCAGACTTATTATGAAAATGGGCGTTCAAATCAAAATGCATATCGTGCACTTCGTGATTTTTTTGGTCAATTTGATCGTCCAAATGTGCGTACAATCGCAAAAATCGTTGAAAAATTCGAGCAAACCGGGTCTGAAGAAGATGTGAGAACACCAGTGCATGCTCGTACAGCTCGTACTGCAGAAAATATTGCTGCTGTTCGCGATAGTGTGGCTGAAGAGCCGTCCACCTCAACTCGTCGTCGTGCCCAGCAATCGTGAGATGATAACGAACTTTTTATGGCCCGAATTGGAAGATATGGATGTGGACGATATGTGGTTTCAGCAGGACGGTGCCACTTGCCACACAGCTAACGAAACAATGGATCTTTTGCGCAACAAATTCAATGGCCGTGTTATCTCACGTAATGGCGATGTCAATTGGCCGCCAAGATCATGTGATTTGACACCGTTGGACTTTTTTCTTTGGGGTTATTTGAAAGAAAAGGTGTACGTCGATAAGCCAGCAACAATTCAAGAGCTAAAGGATGAGATAATTCGGCACATTAACGGCATAGAACCTCCATTATGCCTCAGGGTCATCGAAAATTTGGACCATCGGATGGAGGTGTGCCGCCGTGGTCGCGGCGCCCATTTGGCCGATATTTTGTTCCATACATAATTGAGTGATACCAATATATCATAATAAAATAAAATTACAATAATTTCCTAAATAGTTTGTGTTTTATTCAAAATCAACATCGGCCCTTGAAATTTAACCACCCTTTACGTTTAACAGTTTTATTTGGTTTAATATCTTTAGTTTGTCTAAAACCTTTATGGATGAAGTTTCCTGATGATCTGGCCTAAGCAACCAGTGAAATGCATAGGAATAGCTTATCCCATCAACAATAAATTTCAAGTGTTTTTATCAATAATAAAAACTAGGAATTAAGCACGAATAACAAAATCTTTTGAAATTAAAATTTTGTATTCCCAAAAATTGAAATTACTTTTTGATAATAAACAGGCAGTGCACGGCCTAAAAAACACTTAATTGACAACATCTTTTGTAAGTTGTTGTTTTTTTTTCATTTTGTTTTTCTTAAACCTACTTACAACTACAATTAATGTTGAGAGAATTTCAACTAATTGTAGTGGGGAAATGTAAGATGAGATGAACCCACTGTTGTTTATTGTTGATGTGTTTTGTTTAAACTTTGATATTGTTACAAGTAGAACTGTTGCTATAATTCTTATACGTTTAACAGTTTTATTTGGTTTAATATCTTTAGTTTGTCTAAAACCTTTATGGATGAAGTTTCCTGATGATCTGGCCTAAGCAACCAGTGAAATGCATAGGAATAGCTTATCCCATCAACAATAAATTTCAAGTGTTTTTATCAATAATAAAAACTGGGAATTAAGCACGAATAACAAAATCTTTTGAAATTAAAATTTTGTATTCCCAAAAATTGAAATTACTTTTTGATAATAAACAGGCAGTGCACGGCCTAAAAAACACTTAATTGACAACATCTTTTGTAAGTTGTTGTTTTTTTCATTTTGTTTTTCTTAAACCTACTTACAACTACAATTAATGTTGAGAGAATTTCAACTAATTGTAGTGGGGAAATGTAAGATGAGATGAACCCACTGTTGTTTATTGTTGATGTGTTTTGTTTAAACTTTGATATTGTTACTAGTAGAACTGTTGCTATAATTCTTATACGTTTAACAGTTTTATTTGGTTTAATATCTTTAGTTTGTCTAAAACCTTTATGGATGAAGTTTCCTGATGATCTGGCCTAAGCAACCAGTGAAATGCATAGGAATAGCTTATCCCATCAACAATAAATTTCAAGTGTTTTTATCAATAATAAAAACTGGGAATTAAGCACGAATAACAAAATCTTTTGAAATTAAAATTTTGTATTCCCAAAAATTGAAATTACTTTTTGATAATAAACAGGCAGTGCACGGCCTAAAAAACACTTAATTGACAACATCTTTTGTAAGTTGTTGTTTTTTTCATTTTGTTTTTCTTAAACCTACTTACAACTACAATTAATGTTGAGAGAATTTCAACTAATTGTAATGGGGAAATGTAAGATGAGATGAACCCACTGTTGTTTATTGTTGATGTGTTTTGTTTAAACTTTGATATTGTTACAAGTAGAACTGTTGCTATAATTCTTATACGTTTAACAGTTTTATTTGGTTTAATATCTTTAGTTTGTCTAAAACCTTTATGGATGAAGTTTCCTGATGATCTGGCCTAAGCAACCAGTGAAATGCATAGGAATAGCTTATCCCATCAACAATAAATTTCAAGTGTTTTTATCAATAATAAAAACTGGGAATTAAGCACGAATAACAAAATCTTTTGAAATTAAAATTTTGTATTCCCAAAAATTGAAATTACTTTTTGATAATAAACAGGCAGTGCACGGCCTAAAAAACACTTAATTGACAACATCTTTTGTAAGTTGTTGTTTTTTTCATTTTGTTTTTCTTAAACCTACTTACAACTACAATTAATGTTGAGAGAATTTCAACTAATTGTAGTGGGGAAATGTAAGATGAGATGAACCCACTGTTGTTTATTGTTGATGTGTTTTGTTTAAACTTTGATATTGTTACAAGTAGAACTGTTGCTATAATTCTTATAAAGGGTGGTTAAATTTTAAGGGCCGATATTGAATGTGAACCACACCTAAACGCCAAGTTTTTTTCCGAATTTTATTTGACATTTCTCTATTTCAGACTTACTCAATTTGAACCATGGAGAGATACACAATCCAACAACGTGTTAAAGTTATCCAGACTTATTATGAAAATGGGCGTTCAAATCAAAATGCATATCGTGCACTTCGTGATTTTTTTGGTCAATTTGATCGTCCAAATGTGCGTACAATCGCAAAAATCGTTGAAAAATTCGAGCAAACCGGGTCTGAAGAAGATGTGAGAACACCAGTGCATGCTCGTACAGCTCGTACTGCAGAAAATATTGCTGCTGTTCGCGATAGTGTGGCTGAAGAGCCGTCCACCTCAACTCGTCGTCGTGCCCAGCAATCGTGAGATGATAACGAACTTTTTATGGCCCGAATTGGAAGATATGGATGTGGACGATATGTGGTTTCAGCAGGACGGTGCCACTTGCCACACAGCTAACGAAACAATGGATCTTTTGCGCAACAAATTCAATGGCCGTGTTATCTCACGTAATGGCGATGTCAATTGGCCGCCAAGATCATGTGATTTGACACCGTTGGACTTTTTTCTTTGGGGTTATTTGAAAGAAAAGGTGTACGTCGATAAGCCAGCAACAATTCAAGAGCTAAAGGATGAGATAATTCGGCACATTAACGGCATAGAACCTCCATTATGCCTCAGGGTCATCGAAAATTTGGACCATCGGATGGAGGTGTGCCGCCGTGGTCGCGGCGCCCATTTGGCCGATATTTTGTTCCATACATAATTGAGTGATACCAATATATCATAATAAAATAAAATTACAATAATTTCCTAAATAGTTTGTGTTTTATTCAAAATCAACATCGGCCCTTGAAATTTAACCACCCTTTACGTTTAACAGTTTTATTTGGTTTAATATCTTTAGTTTGTCTAAAACCTTTATGGATGAAGTTTCCTGATGATCTGGCCTAAGCAACCAGTGAAATGCATAGGAATAGCTTATCCCATCAACAATAAATTTCAAGTGTTTTTATCAATAATAAAAACTAGGAATTAAGCACGAATAACAAAATCTTTTGAAATTAAAATTTTGTATTCCCAAAAATTGAAATTACTTTTTGATAATAAACAGGCAGTGCACGGCCTAAAAAACACTTAATTGACAACATCTTTTGTAAGTTGTTGTTTTTTTTTCATTTTGTTTTTCTTAAACCTACTTACAACTACAATTAATGTTGAGAGAATTTCAACTAATTGTAGTGGGGAAATGTAAGATGAGATGAACCCACTGTTGTTTATTGTTGATGTGTTTTGTTTAAACTTTGATATTGTTACAAGTAGAACTGTTGCTATAATTCTTATACGTTTAACAGTTTTATTTGGTTTAATATCTTTAGTTTGTCTAAAACCTTTATGGATGAAGTTTCCTGATGATCTGGCCTAAGCAACCAGTGAAATGCATAGGAATAGCTTATCCCATCAACAATAAATTTCAAGTGTTTTTATCAATAATAAAAACTGGGAATTAAGCACGAATAACAAAATCTTTTGAAATTAAAATTTTGTATTCCCAAAAATTGAAATTACTTTTTGATAATAAACAGGCAGTGCACGGCCTAAAAAACACTTAATTGACAACATCTTTTGTAAGTTGTTGTTTTTTTCATTTTGTTTTTCTTAAACCTACTTACAACTACAATTAATGTTGAGAGAATTTCAACTAATTGTAGTGGGGAAATGTAAGATGAGATGAACCCACTGTTGTTTATTGTTGATGTGTTTTGTTTAAACTTTGATATTGTTACTAGTAGAACTGTTGCTATAATTCTTATACGTTTAACAGTTTTATTTGGTTTAATATCTTTAGTTTGTCTAAAACCTTTATGGATGAAGTTTCCTGATGATCTGGCCTAAGCAACCAGTGAAATGCATAGGAATAGCTTATCCCATCAACAATAAATTTCAAGTGTTTTTATCAATAATAAAAACTGGGAATTAAGCACGAATAACAAAATCTTTTGAAATTAAAATTTTGTATTCCCAAAAATTGAAATTACTTTTTGATAATAAACAGGCAGTGCACGGCCTAAAAAACACTTAATTGACAACATCTTTTGTAAGTTGTTGTTTTTTTCATTTTGTTTTTCTTAAACCTACTTACAACTACAATTAATGTTGAGAGAATTTCAACTAATTGTAGTGGGGAAATGTAAGATGAGATGAACCCACTGTTGTTTATTGTTGATGTGTTTTGTTTAAACTTTGATATTGTTACAAGTAGAACTGTTGCTATAATTCTTATACGTTTAACAGTTTTATTTGGTTTAATATCTTTAGTTTGTCTAAAACCTTTATGGATGAAGTTTCCTGATGATCTGGCCTAAGCAACCAGTGAAATGCATAGGAATAGCTTATCCCATCAACAATACATTTCAAGTGTTTTTATCAATAATAAAAACTGGGAATTAAGCACGAATAACAAAATCTTTTGAAATTAAAATTTTGTATTCCCAAAAATTGAAATTACTTTTTTTTTTATGAATTTTTAAAAACAAAAATTCCGAAATTTTAATAAAAAAATTGTTTTTTTTTTCTAGAAAAAAAATTATGTTTCTAAAACGACTGCGCATATAAGAAAAACGTTTTACCTTTCTTAAAGTAAATTTTATTGCGTAATTTCGGTTTTTTTTTAGTTTTTCAATAAGCTAAAGCGTTTTTGAGTTGCGCGAACATATGTTAATCTATCTATACAATATATAATTTCTTAGTATGTCAGGATGTTTGCATGTATGTCCTATTCTTTCCGCAACTTTCTGAAGCCATCTGATGACATAGGAAGCTGAAATTTGGCACACTTGAAGTTCTTTCTCTGCGGAAGATCGTAAAGAAGCCATATTTTTGATTTTCGGCTTTTCAACTAGTATAACTATAAAGATCTGATAGAAAATATGTTTTTTTTTATAATATGGGGAACTTTGGGCCCCACCCGGCACGGCTAGGCACCGTCGGATTGACCTGAAAATTTAGATCATGATTTCTTACACCAAACCTCATATTCTAAGCAGCGCAAACAATTAAATTAAAAAAAAAAAAAAAATCCCATACAAGATGCGACCAGTCTAATGTACGTTAGACCGTCTCACTTTTTACACTTTTTTCGAAATTCCTTCATGAACATCGATTTTCTTAATGTACTCTAAAAACCAAGAATTTTGGTGTATAACACTTAAATATTGATGAACGGGAAGTGGTCTCTCAAACCGTTTTTTCGTTTTTTTACGGAAAATGCCTTTTTTCAAAAAATGAAAAAATCTTGCTTTAGTAATTTGCCTCTAACTCAAGCAGTTGTTAACGGTTTTGAACCTAATTACATGCATTAGAAAGCTTATTTAATTTCCTAAATGTTTCTTAAAGCAGCCATTTTGTTCGATGGATTTTTATTCATAGCATTACAAATTCAGATTTTCCAATACGAACTTATATTTTTTTTTAATTTTTCTTATATAAAAATTGAACGAGGCAAAATTTTTATATTCTGTAAATGCAGTTTGGTAGGAAATTTTAAAATAAAGATTTTGGTGTACATAACAGTAGCATTCTGTTAAGAAAAACTGCAGTTTTAGTTGAAATTATGAAATGACTAAAGTTTTTTATTTGTAAATTTGCTTCAATTTTATAAATACATTAGTATAAAGTAAGAAGAGATTGATGTTGGTTTTTTATTTTTTCAAATTTGCTAAAATTGTATTTTTGTTGGAGTTTGGATGCGTTTTGTGAAAATGCTCGATGAATTGAATCAAATCATTTTGCTCACTGTTTTGCATCACTAGTGTGTTGTTGACGGTTTTTAGAAGGCCAATTGCGCGCTCTGCAGGGTCGTTAACTACTGTTAAATTTATTGCAAACTGTTCAATTTTTTTGAAATTTTCATTTTCGCGCCAATAAGAAGATGGACTTTGAATAAAGTCATAATTGATTCCAATAACATCGAAAAACATTTTTGTGTTCTCTGACACCAGTGCCCATGTTCTGTAACTCTCGCGTCGAGAAAGTTTTCGATTGAAATGTGTGAAATGAAACAAATATGCCATAAATTGAAACAAACAGCGGTTTTTCTCACTTAACTGTGTCTGTAACTTTTTTTGGCGAGTACAAGCTGTCACGTAAGGAAATTACTAGCCAATTTACAGAAAAAGTGTGTCTGTAACATTTTGGTGAGAAGAGTTCCCGATTTGAACTCTCAAATAAACTCACGAATAAAAATGGGGCGAGAAAAAATTTTAACACTAAAAAACAATTAAAAATGCAAAATGCAAAGAATAATAACAATAATATTTTATTCTTGGCACATTTTTCATTGTTTTATTATTTTGCTTTTAATATTTTTATAAAACATACAACAAACATTGAAGTCGCACTTTACACAATTTGGTATAGCCGACGGTTGTGTTTTCGCCGCCGTCGTTGAAAAATTTTCAATTTAAGTAAATTTTGGTCGCCGTCAACGGTATGTGTTACTGGCGTTCTGAACGTCTGCAATGTCACATCGGCTTCGAGTGCAATATTATGACATTTATAACGTAACGACGTAATCTCTTGTGATAGTTTTCGACATGAGTTACAGACACACATTTTTCTCACTTTTCGAGAAACGATGGAATATTTTGTTGCACATCTTTTCGATGCAAGAAGTTCTCACTAAAGTTACAGAACATGGGTACAGGTCAACGATTTTGAGGTTGGCTTCTTTGAAAAAACACTTATAACGAAACAAATTTTGCTGGTCCCTTGGACTATTTAAGGCGGATGCCATTTCGTCCAACGTATTTAGTGAATGTCTTGGATCAAAAAAAGATAAGCCAATCGCCATTTCACTTAAATACCATAAGTGGCCTGACATTATTTCCAAAGCAGCCTCCGCCACAGAAAAATTTATTTTCCTATATTGCTGGATTTGTTGTATCAAAAAAATATCGTTTGAAGCGGCATGTGTTGCTAACGTGCACTTAAACCAATGCTCAACGTAAATTTTGACCAGAAAAATATTGAACTCAGTGAGACCATGCAACTCATCATCTAAATTAAAAAAAAATAAAAGCTTTAATTTTTTTTTCGATGCTTGTAAAATATTTGAAACATACCCGTCAGTTTAAGTTGGTTTCGAAATGCAAAAATTTTGAGGCTGTAAATACCGCGTGACATAAATCTAGCAAGATGCAATGCTCCAGGAAGGCGAACTTTGATTGGTTTATTTTTGAAAGTTGTTTCACCTAAAAATATAAGACTCAGCTCCAAAAGCTCTGTATAATCTTTCCTTGGTGACTTTTGAATAGAAAGTTGGGTTTTTATCATAATTTTGAGCTGTGCTTGACTTTCTTTATCGATGGAAGAGGCTATTCTTGAATTGCTGATGGCAGGCTCAATTTTTGAAAGATCTAGCGAGTTCCATTGCGATTTAAATTTCACGAAAAGACTTATGTCTGGTGACGTGCTTTTTTCTTTCATTGCCGAGCAATATACGCCTGACAATAATACTTCTAGAACGTGATGTCTGCAAGCAAGGGTTATTATTTTACCCCCGAACATATCACGCAATTTTTTGCACGTTCCTGACTTTTCGCCTGTATTAACACTTGTTGTGTCAAAGCATATTCCTTTAATAAAAGGTTCAATTTCCCAATCATCAATGGTTTTTTTAATTGAATGAAATTGCTCTTCTGCAGTGCCCTTTTTAATTTCAGCAAGGCCCAATATTTTTGTATTTGATCCATTTGTAAGTACCATAGCAAGCTTATCAATTTTACCATCGGCGCCATGCCATTTTGGTCGAATTTTCCCATCCCAATGCAAAACAAAGAAGGCATCGGCCAAATTTGCGCAAAATGTGTTTTTCACATTATCCCGAATGCGACCTCGCATCGATCTACGTTGTCTATGAATTGTTGCTCGTGAAACCGCAACATCTTTTGGATCTATATCTAAATAGTGAGCAGTTGACAAAATTACATTTACCGCATTGGAGCTGCTCAACCCTGCATGGTCTACGCTTGCAACAAGTTGCGGTGTTAATTTGCGTTTCGATTTTTGCTGAGGCCTTGGAGGTTTATAGTCCAAATCTTCTTCGCTGAATGAATCATAAGACAATAAATCATCAACAGCTAATGGCTGTTTTTTTAGCTTTTTTTCATTAGCAGTCCCATCAGCTGGTAACACACTTTTGGTCTTGCATACGACAAAATTAGAATCTAACCGCTTAATAAAATCCAGTTTACGTTTCGACTCCTTATCATTTTTTCGATTTATATTGGCTTTTACTTTTGTGTAAGCTGTATGCAATGTTTTTAGCTTTCTTGAAACATAATTTTTATTATGCAAATTTGAATCTTTACGAATACTTAGCCAGATGTCAAGAATTTCACCCGCAACAGTGAGAGACGCATCAATCTTAAATTTCTTGTATTTTACTATTAAATAAAGCAGTCTACCAAGCGCATCCCTACCTGTGGGAATTTTACGTCTTGACAAAAAACTGCTTTGAACTAAGAGAAAAATTCCCGGTATTAAAATAACTCACCACATTGGCTTGAAAATACAAACCCACTATCCAAGGCTGAAATTTATTGTCTTCGATTGCAGACATCTTTTAAATCAAAATGCAATTTATAATAAAAATTTTAAAACAAACAGTTATTTTTCTATGCACACAGAAAAAACTATTAAATATACAATTTTTTTCTGTGCAGTGAAGTTAGCTGCGACTAATTTTTGGCACATTTTTATTATGGCTCCTACATAATAATATTATTACACAATCTTACTTTGATGAAGAGCAGATATATATTTAACAAGTAAATATAGACCGCAAAATAATTTTTATCATTTCAACTAAAACTGCAGTTTTTCTTAACAGAATGCTACTGTTATGTACACCAAAACCAAACTGCATTTACAGAATATAAAAATTTTGCCTCGTTCAATTTTTATATAAGAAAAGGTAAGCAAAAATTAAAAAAAATATAAGTTCGTATTGGAAAATCTGAATTTGTAATGCTATGAATAAAAAACCATCGAACAAAATGGCAATGTTGCTTTAAGAAACATTTAGGAAATTAAATAAGCTTTCTAATGCATGTAATTAGGTTCAAAACCGCTAACAACTGCTTGAGTTAGAGGCAAATTACTAAAGCAAGATTTTTTCATTTTTTGAAAAAAGGCATTTTCCGTAAAAAAACGAAAAAACGGTTTGAGAGACCACTTCCCGTTCATCAATATTTAAGTGTAATACACCAAAATTCTTGGTTTTTAGAGTACATTACGAAAATCGATGTTCATGAAGGAATTTCGAAAAAAATTAAAAGTGAGACGGTCTAATGTACATACATACATATACATATATAAGCAAATCCTGCGTGACGAACGCTACATTCGTACGCGTTTTCTGATTGATATATTAACATTTTTTGGTCTTTCAAAAGAGAAAGCTTCTACTTATATATAGTATTTAGTGACATTTACATGTACTTACGAATCATATCATATCATAATTTCTTAGCAAGTATTTGTGAGAAATAATTGATCACAAAGTTTTGTGACGCACGTAGGGATTTTTCATGCGGGATCCCGGGAAATAAAAAATTCCTCATAGTTTAAGAAAACAGCTATTTATACTTTGAAATTTAATTTTCTATTCTCTTTAAATAAGCATCTGTGGATGGGTTGTCGATTGATCAATTACAAGAAGTGAGTACATACGTAAATCAATGTCTCCTGATGCAATAAATCTACCTAAAGCAGAATAGTCAGTGCAACAGTTGATAATTAATGAATTTAGTGAAGTTAAAAGTTAATAAAGAACATTAATTCAAAATAAGATACAGGTAGTAAAGTTTAATTGTCCATGGACAAGTCTTTAAAATAGCAGATACATAAACATATAGCTCCTTTATTGTAACATAGTCATATCTACAAAAACAAATGAACTTGGCAAAATGCGATTAAAGTTTTCAAAATGTACCGATTTAAAGATATATTTTGCTATATCTTCGGTTAAGTTTGAGATAAAATACGAGAAGGCATGAAGGAACACGTTGCTTAAATAACTTACAATTTTTGATTTTTTGAGATATGACTATGTTGCGATGAAGGAGCGATATGTTTATTTGGTGATTAGCACAAATTTTTTCAATTTGTGTTGGTTTATATACCCTTGAAGTGCGGGGAAACCGAAATAAAAAAAATTTGGAAACTCGTGTAAGATACTACAACATACAATTTGTAAAACACATTGTCCTAAAGATTACAGATAGACCTAATGAAATGAAAAGGTTTGTAAGAGGTTGATGCTATTTTTTGCATGAACCTTGACATACATTTGACTGATATAGACGTTGTTTATAAAAAAAAATGCTTCTTATTGTGAATTAAAAGCCTTCTACAACGGTGCACTTTTAACTATTTATCCAACCTCGGTAAAAAAATGAACGAAATTTTTCGGAAACATGGTAATTAGTAAATAAAATAATCAATATACTTTTTGACGACTTACTAAGCGCTTTGAGTGCGTCAGAAAGTTATTTCCTGAAGCCTGGTACTCTGTTCAACATTTCACGTGAAATGCTGTCAAAACGCATATGAAAAAAACTTGTGCGGAATATCTATGAAATAATGTTGATAGAGTTGTACTCTGTTCATTTTGTTAAAAAGTTCCGAAATGTCTCTGGCAACATATTTTTTACAGCTGCGAAATAAAGTAAGCTGCACTTATTTCACGTGGAATTTTAAGCAAAAGCAAAAAAGGATAAACTGATTATTTAATAAGAAATACAAAATTAATATAACACAACCGGTAACAGTTTTTATCCATACTTACTTTCTTTTTTATTAAATTTTTTTTTAATAAAAATTATTTTTAGTAAAATACATGTGGGGTTTGTTTACATATGCAAAACAATGTCGCATACTTTGTAGGAATAAAATCGTCAAATTATACAAACTCGCATGATAGGTAACATCGATACATGTTAAAGTTTTCGTGTGAAATACATTTTTCACAAATTTGAACAGAGTACTAGGCTTAAGCCGTTAAAAAATGTTAATATATTTATTTAAAATATTTTATCTATTTTATGAATTAACTTTTTGGTCTCATATCTTGAGTACCTCAATTTGTGTTTGTTTTTATTATTGTTTTATGAATTAAATTGTTATGTTTATCTTAATTTTTTATCTTGTATCTAGAGCATAATAATAATACGGAATTTATATATAAAACCGTAAGTTAATAATAATTCAAGTTCCTCTTTTAATCTTCATTTAATTTTGTAGTATTTAAGGATTTCTTTTACTTACTTTGTAAACAAGTTACCTTACTTTTTTTATAAAAGTTTTTTTTCATTATTTAAAAACAAATTTACTGTGTATTATTTATATGGAGCGGGATCCCGGGAAATTTTTTTGAATTTTTGAATGCTTTCCCGGGAAAAAAAAACTCTAGACGCACGCCAAAAAAAGTGGAAGTAACTTCAAAGGTTGAGATGTGTTTTCCTAATTTTAAGCGAATACGATTAGGTATACAATATCTAATTCCAAAAAGAAAGATGAATAATAGAATTCTAAAATCACTTATTCGCAGCCAAAAAATGTCGTGATTTTTTGACAAAAGCCGTGAACCCGTATTAATGATCATCGAAATACATATTTTTATACCCTTCACCACAGGTGGTGGATAGGGTATATATAAGTTTGTCATTCCGTTTGTAATTTCTATAATATTGATGTTAGACCCTATAAAGTATATATATTCTGGGTCCTTATGAGGAGCGAAGTTGATTTAACGATGTCCGTTGAAATGGGTTTTCCGAAGACCCCATATATGATGGGGGCCAGGTTATTATACATTTATGTCACATATGGTCCGGAATTGTTTGTTATTGAAATTCAGCAAGGTCGGTCCACAAATGGCTGAGATATGAGTAAAAAACCACGACTGCCTCAAATATTTTCCTTTAAAGGTCCAATTAGACGTGACATAACCATACCAACACTGTATTACCAAAACGACATAAGCATACCATACAAACCAATTCAATTTTGGTTTCTACGGTCATACAGTGGCTATGGTAATACAGTGTTGGTAATGTGTTTTTTTTTTTTTGTTTTTTTATACCCTTCACTACAAGTGGAGGATTTTATTTGTAATGTGTTTAATTTAACGCATACACATCAGGCGCGGATTCAGGGGGGGTGAAATAAGGAAATTTCCCCCCCGTAAATTATAAAAATATGTTTTGTTTGTTTCGATAATACAAGAATTCCCATTAATATTACCTTTTTTTAATGTACAAAATTTTTTGGAAATCCCAGCAAGGTTTTTTTTTTGTTTTTTATTGAATCTCTAACGAAATTTTCAATAAGTATCCAATTCTTCATCCTAATAGTTATTTATTAGATATTTTCAATGAAACATCTAGTTTACTGTATTCAAATACTTATTATTCTACATTCAATCCCAGCAGGCGCCATCTATGTATAACCAAAGAGTAAACGTTTGACTTGAAAATGCGTGCGGTTGAATTATTAAAAAGCCTTGGTATTTGCAATATTTATGTTTATATTAATGTGTTATATGAATCAAAATTCTATTCGATAATTTTTGACGAAAGCACGGATTTTTCGGGGAAAGCCAGATTTCCTTATATTTAAGATATTTCACCATACAACAAAAAGTTGTTGGGCAAGAATTGTTTTGGCTTTGTTGTAAAAGCAGTTGAAGAGCCTTCACAGAATATTGATAATGACGCTGATGTGTCAATTGATGCGATGGCACTGTCATCAGCAGTTCTTAAAACTTTGATAAATTTTAGTCTTGACCTAAAAAAATGTGCAGGAGTTGGAACTGATGGGTGTCGTTTGATGTCAGCAGAAAATGAAGCTGTTAAAAAATTCTGGAAACCGCGACAAATGCAAAACAAACGCCTTGCTATTTCCCGTAAATCAGGCAAAACACGTTCTTAGTAAAGTATTTGGGAGCCAAACTCTCTACATTATGCGAGACAAGATGGGTGGACCGTCACGACTCAGCTTTACACTTTGCAACAAGTGTACATCATATAGTAGAAGCTTTGGCAAAAATATCTGAGTGGAAAGGTAATACTTCATCAAGAGCCTTATATTAAGGAACTCACTTAGAACTTTTGAATTTATTTGCGGAATAAACATATTAAGTGTGATACTTATTGTAACACAGCCGCTTAGTATCATTTTACAAAAGCACGATATATTTCTTCAAAAAGGATCAAGCCTTATCAAAACTTTGATCATGTGCCTTGAAGAAAAAAGAGATAAAGCCGAAGAACAATTTAAAGTGATTTTTAAAAAAGTTAAAGTTATTTGCGTTCAAATCGGGGTTCCAACCTAAAAAACAAGATTTGAACGAAATAATCACATCCAAAATGTTGAAGATTTCTACCGAGTTGTAGGTTTCATTCTCTTATTGAATTTATTTTAGAAGATAGCAAAACACCTTTCCAAAAGATATCTTTAATGTATTGAACATACCAAAACTTCTACTCAAAGTGTAATCAAGTCATATACAGATATAAAACTTTTAAAACCACAACTCGAGATAAACACCTACTAACATCTAAACTTGAGCCTGAACTGTAGCATTGGCAACAAACATGGAAATTATCTGAAAATCTATCAGATAACGTTGTAGATGCTTTAATAAACTGTGATGAAGATATCTACGCAAATCTAAGAAAAATATTTCAAATTTTCGTTTCAATGCTCGTAAGTAATGCTACGAGCGAGAGGTCATTTCCTACCATTCGTCGAATAAAAACATGGCTCAGATAAACAATGACAAACTGAACATAGACTGTACTATCTAAATTTGCCTCACAAGGAAATCATAAATTGCTTATTTAAAAAGATTAGTTTATTTTAATTTATATTGAATATTTTATTTAACCTTATTGTTGAGTTTTTTTAATATAATATACACAAATTGCTTTTAATAAACTTTTAAAAACAAATTTTTTTTGTATCATAAAAAATTACCCCCCCCCCCCCCCCCCTAAGGCTCAAGCTGGATCCGCGCCTGATACACATACACATTAATGCATGTATATGATATGCCGCTTAAATAAAGAAACAAACTCATAGACTCAATATATTTTAATTTAACGCTTCTTCAGCAGTGTGACCCTTTTAGCATTTTCACTGCTAAATATAGCATTATTTATTTTAATTTAGCAGCGAATTTTTCAAATAGCATTTAGCATTATTTTCATATTGCCATTTCACAATATAACTTATCACCTCTGTCAATCTCTATAATTGTATTTTGTTTACGTTTAAACAAATGTATAATAATTGCAACCCTGTACACACCAAAAAAAAAATTAAAAAATTACAGAAGAAATTACGGTTTTGGAAGAGCAATGGCAAAAGCTGAATGCATACGAATTGATGAACCAAAGTTCAACTATTGAATTCTGGATAGGTGTTTAGAATATGATGAAAACAGATCATATTCTAATTAGGGTTCCCAACTTTTTTTGTTGCAATTAAAGTACATTGATTTTTAAAGGTTAAGAAAAAAAAGTTAGAGTGCTATATTCGGCTGTGCCGAATCTTTGATACCCTCCACCTACACTACGAATGTTTTAGGACTAATATCTGTATGATGTCTATTTATTATTATAATCTTTGTAAAAACAGACATCTGCATTAAAATTTGTTGCGGTTTAGGCCTATATAAAATTATTGATCGACAATCAGAATCAATTTTAAAAAGTTTGAGTAGAATATCAGTTTAAGATGAACTTAAATGATTTTCAAAAGAACAAATTATATAAAAGCCATGGTAAGCTATGAACCAATCATCCCAAATTCTGCAGAACGATTTCTGGTATTAAAAACATAAATTTGAATACAGCGGTGCAATTAGTTTAAGCGTTTGCAGTAAATTTCAAAAGGCTGCTAAAATGGAATCTAAGGAAAATTATGGACCGTATATCACAAAATTGCATAACATTTTTTCTGGCCATATGAAGCTAAACTGGAAGAAAGTTTACCGCGTATTTAATTATTTTACCAGAGTGGGCTTTATTCACTGAAAGAAAAATGCTTCATATATTTAATGAATCATTTTCATAAAAAAACTTTCCTAAGGTAAATGAAAATGTTCATTGTCTAAATGGAATTTCATAGTTATAATGAAGTATTTTCGTTAAAATCGCTTCATTGGATTTCGTAATTACGTTAAAAATTTTCATTAGATATATGAAAACTTAAGTTTGTCCAAGTTAAAAAAAAATTTTAATTGGGAACATAAAAAAACAATATACAAACATAACTATATTCATAAATTAATACAAAATTATAGTTTCCTTAAAAAAATGTTTAATTGTTAATTAAAAAATGTAAGATTTAATAATTTCATACATCGAATGTTACATGTATGCCATTAACTTTATGAAATCAAAATTTTTTTTTATAAAAGCAACATATTTCAATAATTGCCTTCATAAATTTAAATTTTCATTATGACAATAAAAATGTCATTATAGTAATGAAACAAAAACTTTCAATCCACTTTCAATCAACGTTGTTATTGTTATTATGGAAAATTTAATCTCATATTTACGCTCTTAATTGAGTAAAAAACGTAGTTTTTTAATACAAAAACTACACTGCCCCGGTAGACTAGCTGGTAGCGAGGTAGTCTAACAGCACCGAGGTTGACTGTTCGAATCCCGCCAGAGACAGAAAAAAAATTAAAAATAAAATAAAGTAAAATAAAAAATAGAAAAGATAAAAAAAAATAATTAAAAAAAATTAAAAAAAAAATAATTAAAAATAAATAAAAAAAAAAAATTTTTACTTTATTTAAAGTATTCATCCAATGAATAATATTCATAGATCTAATGTAATGTTTCATTAAATCCTTTTAATGAAACAGGTTTCATCGATCCAATGAAGCGCTGCATAGGTTCCTTTTTAATGCAATTTTTCATGGAATTAATGTCAAAATTCATTGGTATTGCGAAGAAAATTCTTTCAGTGTATGAGGCCTATGGTAAGCTATGCACCGATCTTCACCAAATTTCACAGTGTCATTTCTAGTTCTATAAAACTGTGATGTATCTAATTTTGTTATGATAGCGTTATTTTTTACGTTTTTAGGCGTACTAAGCTGTTTTCCGGGAGTAAGGTTTATATGGGGCCTAGGGTAAATTATGAACTGATCTTCACGAAATTTCACAGTCTTATTTATAGTCCTGTAAAACTTATATGTTCCAAATTTTGTTATGATAGCATTATTTTTTACGTATTTTGGTTTACTAAGCTGTTTTCCGGGAGTAAGGTTTATATGGGGCCTATGGTAAATGATGGACCGTTCTTCACAAAATTTTAAAGTCTTATTTCTCGTTCAATAAAACTGTGATGTACCAAATTTTGTTATGATAGCATTCTTTTTTACGTTTTTAGGCGTACTAAGCTGTTTTCCGGGAGTAAGGTTTATATGGGGCCTATGGTAAATTATGGACCGATCTTCACGAAATTTCTCAGTCTTATTTTTAGTTCCAAAAAATTTTGATGTACCAAATTTTGTTATGACATTTTGATTCATAGCTCAGATCCTATTGAACCGATTTTGCTGGATTTCAATCCCAAACTGCTTAGGATAACTACAAGCAATTTGACACCAAGTTTGTTTATTTCTTTTGAGTTTTTCGAAAGTGAGCGTGTTTTCAACAGACGGACAGACAGACGGACATGGCTAAATCGACTTAAAATTACTCAAGGATCCAGAATATATATACTTTATAGGGTCTGAGATGAATAATATAAAAGTTTCACACGGAATGACAAACTTAATATACCCTCTTCACAACTAATTGTGGTGTATAAAAAGTACATAGTATAAAAATAAAGTACAATTAATTTCTTTTTATTGCTATATTTAAAAACGTTTTTTTATTGTTTTTCGCAAGTTTTATCAAACAATTACACTGTACTAGAATTTGACACTTTTTTTTAAACAAGCCGGACAACTGGCGCTTTAACCTAATTCGGGTACGCTGAATCCAATATCGGTTCAAAAACGGTTCAGTTTATTGAAATTACTAAAAAAAGACAAAAATCCGCAACAAAATTTCCTTTAAACGTTAAATTTTATTCTAACATGCGCAGTCGTTTTAGAAACATAACTTTTTTTTTGGTAAAATAATTTTTTAGCAACATTTCGAAATTTTTATTTGCTAAAAATTTATAAAAAAAATTACAGCTATGCTTCTAATTTTTTCCAGACATATAAAAAACAAATCTATAAATGATTAAAATCTGTTAACAACTTTTGATTTTATTCACAAATGTCGAAAAATTTTAATTAATTTCTAAATTTCAAAAAACGCAATAATTGCATGGGAACCGCCTTAAGAAGTAGTGATAAGGGACAAGTTTGTCTCGAGAAATTGTTAAGGCGACTCCTTGGCTGTTATGGTACGTTTTCTTCAATATATTTCTAGTCTGTATTAATCATTTTGTATGGGAGCCCCCTTAAGTAATGGAAATCTTGAAGTTTTGTTTTAAATGTAAGTTAAACGAGTCACTTTTGTACTCGCGATCTAACATAGGGTCTTCACCTGACAATTTTTTGTCATACCAAACGTCAAACTTCATATAAAAAAAAACGCTGACAAAATTTTTAAAGTTTTTTTATATAGACTTTGACGTTTGGTATGACAAAAAATTGTCAGGTGAAGACCCCATGTAAAAGCAGGCAGTAATTTAAAAGAGTTTTGCACTTGTGTTTAAAAAACAAGCAGTTATTGTACTCAAAAAAAAAAACAAACAAGTGAATAGTGCAGTCTGATTTTTTTTTTTTTGAAAAATCGTCCTGCCAATATAAAAAAACATCAAAAAATGGCCTGACTAATATCAATTAATTGTTCTTTAGTTTTTCTAAAAAAAAAAATTTTTACAATAAGTATTATAATTTTATGACTAATATAACGTGAATCTATTTTGAATTCTAGATAAATCTAATCATGCGAAATAAAGTATTTCCGCGTACTTTATTTTTCTCATAAAGTATAGAGTACAATTACTCGAAATAACGTACAATACTTTATTATAAAGTACGGTTGGCAAGCCTAATTCTAATGGTATTTTGACCAACACTTTGGTAACAAGTAAGAATTTGAGTGTTTATAATTCTTATTCGCATTAGGGTTTTATTTGTTTAATATTTTTGGCTTTTCTAAAATCTTTGGAAAAGGTTTCCTGATGAGCTTGCCTAAGCAACCAGTGAAATGCGCATAGGAATAGCTTATCCCATCAACAATAAATTTCAGTGTATTTATTAAATATGAAAAAATGGGAATTTAGCACGTCATATGGAAATCGTATTAATAATTAAGTTTGTATTCCCGAAAATAACTTTGATTATACGCATTTATATTTTAACTTTCACAATACAACACAGAATTCATTTGAGACAAAACCCTTAATATCTCAAAACACGAAATTTCGACTTAAGCTATTATTATTATTATTTATTTCCACAGATTTGTATGTATATCGTTACGTAAAACGCAAAAAAACCTATCTAACATTTTGAAAATTTTACAAAAAACTATTTGAAATGATAAATTTATTAATCGCCTTAAACGGTTTTATAATTTATTTTTCTTCTACTTTTCTTGTAAAACCTAAAGGCCCAACCATAATATGCATAGCCTTGCTTAACCTACTGTCAAAAATAAACAAAAAGTCTCTCAAATGTATTTAAAAAAAAAAAACAAAAAACATTTGATTCCGTGCGGAATGTGCGATCCGTTTCACACTTTGCTTAAGCAAATGACATCTTCATATAACTTAACAAAAATGTTCTTTAAGTTCAAAATGGTTTGCCTCATATGATTTACATGTATTCGCACATTTGCTTAAGCCAACTGAAGCACATTATGGTTGCGACAGTTGGCAATGTAGCATATTTTGCAACGGTAGGTTAGGGCTTTAAGCGTTTATCATGTAATATTTTGTAGATAGGGCCTTTTGTTTTTTTGGTTAAAAAATCGCAAACTTTTGTCAAACTACTGAATTGTTTTTATTAAATAAATCTATGTATGTATATAATTTTTTTTTATGTAAACTTGCATTTTATTTTAAACAAATATTATATTTTCAGGTAAATTAATGTATAATTCATTCATTAAAATGGTACAATTATTTAAGAAAATTTAGCATTTTCAAATTTTATTTTTAGCATTGTTTTTAGCCCCTTTTAGCATCCAATTTTTTTTTAGTTGTGGTCACACTGTTCTTCAGTAAAAGCATTCGTAGCCGAGTTGTTAAGTTCCCTCCTGAGACTGATTGCTAGTTCGAATCCCAAAAAGAATTTTTTTTCATTTTTTTTTATTTAATTTTTTTATGTTCTAAAAAACGATTTTAAGATTATAAAACGAATTTCAAACATCAACTTTGGCAAAAGAGGAAACGAGTTTAGGTACATTTATAAATTTTTTGTTTTTTTATATTCTTCGGCATGACGAAATGAAAAGTTGGCGTGGTTCAATTAATATTTATTTATACCTATCTTAAGAACGGTATTTATGTATATAACTTTTTGTTCTTATCTCATCATGATAAGATTCGGCATAGCCGAATATAGCACTCTTACTTGTTTAATATAAAATGAAATTATACATCTAGGCTTATATTCCATTGAAAAAAATTCATTTGAAAAATTTTTGGTTGGTGGACTGTTTCTGGGATTTGCCAATATATATATGTACTTATATGCAAATGCAAATAATTGCATTTAAAATGCGTATTTCTTTCAATAGTGGAAAGGTCATTATAAGTTTTGTACATAATTGTCAGAAGAACCAAATCTATTGAAAATGGTGAATATTGGTCCAAAAGTGCTTAAGTTTACTTAAGCTTAATTTGAGTTAATGGCACCTTCGAGATCTTTTAAAATAGGTAAAAAAATGCTTGGTTAATGGAATGACTTTCACGCGGTATGGGTATCACAAGGATAAACAAATATTTCCTAGCAATTTCGACTTTGGATAAATTGCTTTATGTTTTCCGACTCTTCTAGTGAATTAAAATTTCGATCACTCAAAAAAGTTTTACATTAACTGTTTGTAGTTTATTTTAAAAGTTTTTCGTTTAGTTTAAATTAAACCAAAATGTTGTCATTTTAGTACGAAAATTATTTTTAGGCACGTTGCGTAAAAAACAAATTACAAAAGACGAACGAATTTCCGTTAATTTATTTATTTTTTTTGTTATTAACAAAAACTTAAAATCTGTCATTTTATACTGTAATAAGTGAGTTTTTTTAACATTTTAAAATAAACTGATTTTTAGTCTGATTTTAATGAAAAATGAGTTGACCGGATTTTAAATGAATTTTTATTTGTTTTATATTTTATTGTACGTTGATTTTTAATCAAATCAGGGCTTTATTTTAACTTTTCTGTTTCTACAAAATTATTCTAAATTTCCCAAAGCCCACTTTTTGGTTTGGTACGAATACGTTTAGACTTTTTTGTTTACTGTCTACTGATAAGTTTAATTTCTACTTACCTTTTTATGCTGGTACATACCTATTAAGATTAAATTTGATACAAACTTAAAAACATTGAAAGCTGCAGATTGTCACAATTTTTATGACTGCTTTTCTTGCTAAAGTAGTTTGTCCCAGAGTTCGGAATATTCATTCACTATTCACTCATTGTCACGAATAAAAAAGTTCATACACTGTTGTATGCTTTTTTATTCGTGTTTAAAAACACAAAAAAACTTTTGCTATATTAGTTCTTGTATAAAAGTAGTTTTATTGTTTTTTGTTTTTACAAAACACATGAGATAATAAGAGAGATTTTTCTTTTTTTATATTTGTACATGTGAGAATTGTTTTTTTATACTTCTTTTCTTCGTCTTTTCATTCACACATACTTCCAAATATTCGCTTGGTATTTACATCATAATCTCTGTTGTGTTTTGCTTTATTCGTGTTTAAAAACTAAAAAAATCTCTTGCTGTATTTGTTCTTGTATTTGTATTGTTTTTTGTTTCTACTAAAAACATGAGATAATAAGATCAAGATTGTTTGAATTTAACATTGAAAAAAAAACAAATTATAAGCAATTAGTGTTTTTTTATTTCTTTCTTTTTAGTAAGTAAAACTATTGCACATAAAAGAAACAAAAAAAACATTATATGTAATTTATTTTATATTTTTTTATTAAAGCTTTAAGGCCGCTTTAGCCGACCGTAAATGTAATTAAATGCAATGTAAAGTACCGTAACGTACTGTAAGCTCGTTTGTGCACTTATAGAACATGTAAGAACGTGTCAGCTGTTTTTCACAACCAAAAACAAAAAAGCATTAGTATACATAAAACAACACACACAGTGATGAGAATTAAAAATGTTGAAATGGTGACCGCTTTGTAGAAAAAGTACCAAGTGATTTAAATAGTATTAAAACTGTATTTCTTGCATGTATAAATAAATAATTTAATATTTGATAATAATATTACAGATTTACAAAAAACAAATATGTATTAAATCATATTCGTACACATGTTCTTACATTAATTTCAAAATGTGCATACACCTAAACAAGGTTTTGATACCACTAAAAACCAGACTTTGTTTGTTTGTGGATATGTATACATTTGTTAATTTTATACATCTAAACATATATTTGTATAAATGAAAATATGTATGGATTGTAACTTATTTTGTCAAAAGTCCACAGATATTATAACTGAAAAAGTAGCAAACAAAAAGAGTGATTTTACCCGCATTGCATTTAAAATATAAGCAGCCCATCACTATCTACAACTGTCACGTAACCTCGTAATGAAATTCTATTTTCTACAGGTTGGCACGTTACGGTTAAGTGACATTACAGTCAGTTAAGCATTTGCATTGCTTTCCATATAACAGAAACGATCAGCTGTTAACATTACATTTACATTTCTACATTTACGGTCGGCTAATGGGACCTTTAAAAGAACATAACGCAACACTTTTAAAATAAATACTTATGTAATTCATTAAAAAAGTTTAAATTAAATATTAACATTTGTTAAGGCGACTAGATTTTGAAAATAAAAATAGAGGACATAAAGAAAAAAGTAAAAAAATTTTTTGACTTCAAGATTTTTTTACATATTTTACAGACAAATTTACATCCCCATATTAATAAATGTAAAGAAAATTTAAAAAGAATTACATATCGTCGGCTTAATATGCAGACCAGCATGTAGTTATTCTTCAATTTGAGTCTTGAAGTGTGTCAAATCAACTATATTTTTGGTTCTCCTCTCAAGCAGTAAATAGGAAAAATATAAAGTTTTTCCTGTAAAATTTGTTGAAAGGGAGTTAGCAGGTTTGCATGTTAAGCCGACGATGTATAAAAATTTACATTTACTTAAGTAAAATTAGTTATAAAAAAAAAACAACTAAACTTTAATAATCATTGCAAAAAATTATTCAAAATTTTATACTGCAAGTGTATGAGAGTCCAGTGGGAGTATGAACAGAACAAGCATGGCACAACATTTTCCATACGATTGCACAGAAAAAACCGTTGATCACCGTGAAATAAAATTTTTAATTTTAATTTATAAAAATAAAAGCAAATATTGGTCATGCTTTTAAAAATAAAGAGGACAAAGATGACAGATTATGAAAAAAGATGATAAAAGAGGACACAAATTTTATAGAGGACAGCCAGGTAAAAAAGAGGATTGTCCTTTAAAAAAGAGTACGTATGGTCACCTTACATTTGTACATAAATTTAGAAAAAAAAAATTAAAATCAAAATTTGCACTGTTGTCATATTTTCAAATGTTTATTTTCTTTATGTATAAAAGCAACATGAATAAACGACACGTAAAAAAAACAATTTTATCATGTACAAAGTAAGGCTACAAATACTATTAAACGAAAGCAAAGGAAGCAAGAGATTTTTGTGTTTTAAAACAAGAATAAAGCAAAACACAACGATTAGCCTATCATTATCCACATACGCGCATATGTACAAACTGGAAAATAAAAAACAATTTTATGCATGCGCTTAAAAATAAAAAAATTCTTAGCTATTCATTTTACAGTACGAAAATAAAACAAAAAATTTTGCAAGCATTATTCATGTCAGTTTATCATGTATGTTGGATTTTTAGTATGCATACTTGAATATTTTCGAAGGACAAACTTTGTCCTTTAATTTGTTTTTAAATTCTTTTAAATGGACTGCAATTTACTATTTATAAAATTTATTAATTTTATTTTCATCTAAAATTTCGCAAAAATCTGTATTAAAAACATGTGTTTTTATACTATATTTTTAATAAAAAATGAATAAAAAAAGTTAAAATATAAATACGTACTTATTTTTATTAAAAAAAAACTGCAAAACTTAACCAACATCACATGGATGTCCTAGCATTTGTGGCATAATTGGTATCTAACAAGTAAGAATGCTATATTCGGCTGTGCCGAATCTTTGATACCCTACACCGACAGTTAGCATATTTCAGGCGTGGCCCCTATGTGGGATCTAAAAATTATTAATTAATCTTTATAAATACGAACGTCAGTATTTAAATTCATGGCGGTTTAGACCTACACGGAAAGAAGCTTATTTCTAAAGTAATCAATTTCGTTTCTTAGAACAAGAAAATCCTTCAAAATTACACTAACAACACAAAAAAATGTTAAAATGAAACAAGAATGGATCGTTTGAACAGAATGTTGGCAAACTAATTTCAGGGAGCGAAACGATTGGTTTATATAGTCGTATGAATATAGCGTAAGAAATTTTTGGCTTGGACGATAATGGTGCAAAATTTTCATGGTTCAATAAACCTGACCACCACCTGGATAACTATCTTGCCGCGATGTGGTGGCTTAAATGCTGGCTGTAGTGAATGTCTTGTAACTTGAATCGGCAAATTCTAGCCGGAACAAGTTGGAAGGCATATGCTTTAAGACCAGCACGACTAAGGGTTATCCATCCTCCCATCCCCTATCCCATTACCTATGATCCTATCTTCCCCCATTTATCTCCCATATCCCCCACTTTTAAGGTCAAGGTGGTTGACAGCAGTGCCGAGGACCTGAATGGCTGATTAGTGGTTAAAGAAACTGGTCGCGAACAGCTTCCCTCTGGCGCCGATGGCAAGGGTCAGTTGTAACTTTAGCCTAGTCCGTGCAAGCCGTCACTGCGCGAGACGGTCCTTTTCTTTACGGCTTACTCGTGGGACCAAAAAAGAATTAATGATAAAACTAAGGACGCGACTCTAAGAGTCGATGCAGGGAATATCTCTGACAACTCGGCAGTTTCGGTGTCAGATCCATACGCCGATTGGCTGAGTATCTACAGAGATATTCTGGAGCAAGAAGGTCAGTTATTGACAGAACTGACAGAGACAAGCGGAACGAACGACCCCCCAGTCGGTTCCCCGCCTCGAACAGGGGTCTCGGAAAGACTTGATGGTCTAGCTCTGGGATCTGATGATGAGCATGAAATAACAATGATTTCAGCTCATGATCAGGACCATAGGGCCGGGTCATCGGCTCCTGAGGTCACACTCGAGATAGGGAGCGGAGTAGTGGGTGGATCAAAACCCATTGTTCGGCAGGATGCGACAGAACAGGTCACATCAGAAGGCCGAACGAGTCTTGGAAAAGCCAAGAGTGGTGTAAGGGCCTCCTTAGCCTTTCTAGAAAAGATAGCTAAGAAAGACTCACTCACTACACGATGGGCGGGATAGGCACTTGCTGAGGAAGCACCGAAAGAACGTTGCCAGATTCGAACGAATCCACGGATCTGGCGGTGATATCCTAGGCATTCCCTATCCTGCGGGATACACAGCAAGGGCTACTGAGGGCTCAAATGTTGTCAGTAAAGATAACGAACCCTCAGTAACCCCTGCTGATGAATCCTCCAATAATGGAACGGGAAGTCAGAAAGGGGGTACAGAATCAACACCTGGTCCTCTAAACCGTGACAGTACGGTCACGGATAAGGGAACCAAGCCTGATGACGTACTACCCTCTACTAGCTGCGCGATGAGGACTGGTAAAGTCTTGATAATCTCCGACAGCCCCCCCAAAGAGAGGTCACAAAGGGGATTACTGAGAAAAACCAGCCAACATCTGCAGGGAAATCGGGTGATCACCGACAGAGCTCTGCTAAGGCCCCTAATAAGGGGGTATTTAAGAGAGTTAGGTCTGGTGATGACCAGAAATCCTCAGCGGCCAAAAGGAAGGATCCCCCAAAGGAGATCACTAAGAGGACTGGCTCCAGAGAGGACCAACCCTCTACGTCAAAGAAGCTAAGGGAGTCGTCGGGTAAGGACGGTATTCTAGCAGCTGTCATTGATCGTATGGATCCCGATGGAAGGATCAGTGTCGAGAAATGGCAGGTGTTAGAAAACAAACTACTCGACGAAATCTTTAGCGTCAAAGGAAGGCCGGACGAAGTATCGTTCAAAAAGGTTGACTGGATAAGAGGTGTCAAAACTGTCAGTTGCGGCAATCTAAAAACCTTTGAGTTTTTAAAGGCTGCAATCGACAGGTGTGGCAGCGCTTATCCTGAAGCCAGATTGGACGTCATACTCGCGTATGAGTTGCCATTAAGGCCGGTGGTCACTGTATGGATTCCTCCACCTATAAAACCGGTGGAGGTCATACTGGGGTTACTGGCCAACCAGAACAATGGGCCCTTTACAGGCCAGTGAAAGATGATAGCTTCACTGGGTTGTAAGGAGAACCAAGGAAGAGATTTCAGGTTTGCAGTAGACCGGGAATCTCTGAGAAAACTGAAGTCAATGGGAGGGGTTGCTATATTCGGGTTAGGGTCTATCAGATTTAGGTTTCCTAAAAATGATAAACCCTAAGAGGCTGAAAGTGGTGCAGATAAACTTGCACCACTGTGAAGCGGCCTCAACCGAATTAGTAACCCACCTCATTGATAACAATGTGGACGTGGCTTTAATCCAAGAGCCCTGGATTAACAAAAACCGGGTAGTTGGATTAAGGATCACGGGGTATACCTTGTTCGTATCCCGCTCTGATGAGAAGGTACGGACTTGTATACTGGCGAGAACTGAACATAAATTTATGATTTCTCATTCTTTCAGTAATGGAGACTTTACGGTTGTGACAGGAGAAGCCAAGGACAAAACGGTCCTGGCACTAGCATCGGCATACTTGCCGTATGAAGCTGCCGATCCACCTGGTGAAAAAGTGCGAGAGTTGGTGGAGCACTCGGGCAGAAGCGGCTCGAGGCTGGCACTAGGATGTGACGCCAATGCACACCATTCCCAATGGGGTAGTGCCGACATCAACAAAAGAGGTGAGTCTATGTTTGATTTTATTATTGCCAGCAATCTTTTTATCTGTAACAGGGGGAATACGCCAACGTTCAGAACTAGGGATAGGGAGGCAGTGCTAGATATAACAATGACGAACTGTAGGGAATTAGTAGATTACTGGAGGGTGGCTTTGGATTTTTCCTTCTCTGACCATAGTCGTCTGTCCTTTAGTCTAATGTTTGAGAGGTCGAAAAGGTGTCCAGGAATCCGAGAAGGACGGATTGGGATTCGTTTTCGGGACTGGTGCAACGGAACCTTAGGGTTACACGGAACTGGGGGTCGACTCCGGCCGGTGTGGAGCAACTGGTAAACACCTTCACGGGGGTATTGACCAGTAGCTATGAGCGATCCTGTCCGTTAAATTTTCCGGGCAGGCGTACACAGCCAAGATGGTGGACAGACGAGTTGAAAACACAAAGGTCCACCGTCAGAAGGCTGTTCAATAGGGCGAAGTATACGCGCAGGGATGAAGATTGGAGTAACTTCAGGTTGAGTTACGGGAGGTATAAGGGAGATATTAGAAGGGCGAAAAGGGACTCGTGGATTAAGTGTAGCGTGTCAGTTGAATCCGTGAATGAGATATCTAGGTTCAGGAGAATTTTATCTAAGGACCCTGTAGTCCCTGGATTTATGCAGAGATCGGACGGCTCATGGGCGGAATCTGGCTCTGAATCTCTCTGTCTGCTTATGGATACTCACTTTCCGGGGTGTGTGGATCCTGGGTCGGGGGAACAGGCTGTATGTGGTGACCCCTTCTCTGGTTTGGGCTCAGGCGGTGAGGAAATGGAGACGGTGGGGGATATGATTACCTTGGATAAGGTAACATGGGCGGTAAATACCTTTGGGTCCTACAAATCGGCGGGGCCAGATGGTATATTTCCGGCGATGTTACAGAATATGTGTGCTGAACGGGTACATTCCTAGGGGGTGGAGGGAGGTTAGGGTAGTTTTTATTCCCAAGGCGGGTAGAACCGGTCACTCTAAACCCAAGGATTTTAGACCAATCAGCTTGTCGTCTTTTCTCTTGAAGACGTTGGAAGACGAAGATTGACGCCGGCATCGTCAGCGGCGCTCAACACCCCTACCTTAAATGTAGATCTGTTGAGAGTGCGTTGCATGATGTGGTTGGTTATGTGGAGCGGGGTTTGCGAACCAGGGAATACACCCTGGCGGCATTCCTCGGCATAGAGGGCGCCTTTAACAATTTGAGGTTAGAGGCTATAAGGCAGGCACTGGTTGACCTGAGGGTTCCGTTGTTCTTGGTCGAATGGATAACTATGATGCTTAGCAGCAGAGTTCTCTCTCCCTTATTGTGGCTCTTGGCCGTCAATGTCGTTCTGAGACGTTTTGACAGAATGGGTCAGAAGGTCGTGGCCTACGCGGATGATGTGGTGATACTGGTGTCGGGCAAGTTTCTGCCGACAATTAGCGACATCATGCAAGGGGCGCTGTGCGAACTGGCGGCATGGGCAAGTGACAAGGGACTGGGAATTAATCCGGAGAAGACGGAGTTGGTTCTCTTCACTAGGAGGTACAATGTGGAGGAGTTTAGACTGCCGGTACTGGGAGGAGTGGAGCTTGGATTATCTGATAGTGCTAAGTATCTGGGGGTTTTTCTGGACAGCAAGCTGTCATGGGGTAGGAATACTCAGGAGAGACTCAAAAGGGGTTTCAATGCCTACTATGCTTGCAGATCATCGATAGGTAGGAGCTGGGGACTCCGGCCGTCAGTGGTGGGATGGCTGTACACTTCGGTGGTAAGACCCATTCTTACGTATGGATGTTGTGTTTGGTGGGAGTCATTGAGATTGGCAAGTCGTAGGAACCTTCTTTCTAAGGCTCAGAGGTGTGCTTCAATTGGCATGACAGGTGCCATGAGAAGTACTCCTCAGGCTGCCGTGGATGTCATTCTACATCTTCTGCCAATTGAGCAGTATGTGATGGGAATGGCGGCCAGGAGCATTCTTAGACTGAGGGAGTTAGGACTGACGAGGAATGACACTCAGGGTCACTCACGGATCCTGGGTGATATTGAGGCTGGTGGCTATTGCCTAGGACCGCCGGGATCCACTGATTATGTGAGCACCAGAGTGGATTTTGGTCGCTTGCCAGAGATAATAATGCCCTCTTGGGAGAGCTGGTCGGGCAGGGGCAGATTATTTGGTGGATTTGCCATTTTCACTGACAGCTCGAAGATGAGGGGCACGGGTGCAGGGGTCTACATTGAGGATCTGAACATAAGAAGGTCATATAGGCTTCCTGACGACTGCAGTGTTTTTCAGGCGGAGGTTCTGGGAGTCTGGAGGGCCGTGGAACTGATGAGGGACAACATTGATAAGGGCTCGGAGGTCCCTATATATGTGGACAGCAAGGCGGCTCTTATGGCCGTAAGGGGCTGTTATGTGAACTCCAGGCTGGTTGATGAGTGTAGGAGGGCTCTGAAGGGAGCCCGGCTGGGTGCCGGGTCATTGCGACATAGGCGGCAATGAGGTTGCTGATGAGTTGGCAAGACAGGGCTCAGAGATGGAGGATCCTGACCGTGTGGAGGCGGTTAGGCCTCCATTGAGCTTCTATTTTGGTAAAATTAAGGAGTGGATACTGGGCGTGACCAATCGGGCCTGGGGGGCCGAACGGACTGTCGGGTATAGCGGACACTGTGGCCGGTGCTTAGGAAGTCCAATTCGGTGTCGCTGCTTTGCAGGAGCAAGGTCTGCATTAGGACCATGATAGGAATGATCACGGGCCACTGTATGATAGGCAGGATGGCGGTGAGGATGGGATCCGACTTGTCGGATATATGCAGGTTGTGCGAGGACCCTGAGGAGTTGGAGACAGTTGAGCACTTTCTGTGCCACTGTCCAGGTTGCAGGGCAGCATGCTGAGGTGGCTGGGCAGTAGATTCCTAGGCGAATTAGGGGATGTCTCGAGTTGCAGACTCGAGAATCTGATAGGATTCGTAATGGGGATGGCCTGGCTGCGCGAGGGGAGACTGGGTGCTAACCGCACGTAGGGCGAATTTGGCTCAAGTGGGATTTCTCTCGGGGTTGGTCCTTTACCTTCTTTTCCTTCCTTTCTTTTCTACCTATCTTTCGGATCTGTCTTATGCTTTCGCTGTTTATTTCACCTACTTTCTACCTTCATAGCTATCTCTAATTAAGGCGTCACAATGGACCATATTGGTCTCTGGGTGAAGGTGTGAAGGAGACTTCACACCGGCCTTTCTACCTACCTACCTACCTACCTAAACTGAGAAAGTCTTTATGTAATACTTTCCGTGTATATATGTATGTGAAATTATTGCCCGATAATCAGAAAGCTTTATGATTTTCTTTCTAGGCATATAAAATTTAATTTTAACAAATTTAAGTCAAATATAATGATTAGTAAGTCCCAATCCATATTATGAAACATTTGCTGCTAATCATTTGAGTTTGTTAATGAAAGGGGAAAGACAAATGAAAAAATATAATTTGTTTCATGTACAAGCAGTTTTTGTAAGTTTGTTATTGAAAGAAAGAGAAGGCATAGACAATGACTCAATGCTGTTAACCAAAATTTTTATTCTATGGACACGAATGTAGTTTCAAAAGATAATTGAAGAAAGTTTTTGCAGCAAATATTTCATAATATGGCTGAGGACAAACAGTTTGAGCAGAAATTAAAATTATTTTAAAGAGGGGATTTAAATTGGACCCATGGTACATTATGGACCAATCATCACAAAATTCTGTAGTGTTTTCTGATATTAAAAAACCTAAAAATTTCGATATACATACATGTTCTGAAAATCACAAGGTTTCAAATCACATGTGATTTTAAAATCACAATTTAGATTTAATGGTGTTTTGAAAACCACAAAAGTTTTTACTTGCTTGAAAATGCTGGAAAAATAAGCACTTCATTTTAAATCGGCGGCCACTTATCTGACCTAAGCGTACTGAACTGTTATCCGAGAGAATGCTTTATGGAGCCTACAATGGTAAATTATGGACCGATCTTCACGAAATTTAACATTGTGATTTTGAGTAATATAGAAAGAATTTGTGCCAAATCGTATATCAATCCTTGCATTATACCATCATTTATGTTAGTTTTTTTAACAAAATTATTAATTTTTTAGGGAAGTGGTTCCACATTTTGATTCATAACTCTCATCCTACTGAACCGATTTTGCTGAATTTTAATTGCAAACTGTTTAGGATAACTAGATGCAATTTAAACCAACATTGTTGATTTCTTTTAAGTTTTTCGAAAGTGAGCGTGTTTTCAACAAGCGGACAGACAGACGGACATGGCTTAATTGACAGAGATTGATCAAAAAAAAGTTTCACACGGAATAACAAACTTAGTATACCGTCATTTACCTCTAGTGGTGGCGGAGGGTATAAAAATGACTATCGTTACGTCATTTTCGTTCTTGTTTCAGAAAAAGTCAAGTCAAAAAACGTGAGTAACATAAAAACTCAATTACATATAAAGAAAAAGAAAAAATTTATTTGTAAAGAAAAAATACCAGTGTAGTTCCGTCCGTTTGCATTCAAGATTGAAATCTGTATCTGCTAAATTTTTTGATACAATTTGGTTAATCTGAGAAAAGCAAATCACTTAAATTTAAAACAATTTAGAAAAAACGTTTAAACAACAACAATAAGAAATTTGATCAATTATTTATTAACAAAAAATTTATTACAACTATTTATGTGTTATTTGTATAAATACATATGTAAGTATGTAGTACATTAATATTAAAGTTTAATTGTCCTTTTTTACTATATTATGAGTACGTTTCATATGACCATTAAGTCCAACAAATTGATGAAATTTTGCGTCACACAGTTTACAGGCAAATTTCTTAATCTCCGAGTGAATTTGGCGATGGCGTATCAGGGAATGGCAATTTGTGAAGCCTTTACCACAAGTTTCGCATATTTTGTCGCGTATATTTAAATGCGTTTTCATATGATCACTTAGATCGGAGTTTTTGAGAAAATCTTTGGGACACATTGTACACTTGAATGCCCGTATCTTAGTATGCATACGAGTAACATGGAGACCCAAAAGGTTTCGAAGTCTAAAGCATTTGCCACATAATTCGCATATATGAGGTTTCTCTGCCGTATGTACGCGTATGTGTACCTTCAGTTCGGCAGGTATAGCATATAATTTTCCACAGAATTCACATGGATATTTCTTTGGTGCGTGAACTCTTAGATTATGGTATTGTAAGGCGGTTTTCGAAACAAGTTTCTTTCCACATTGATCACATTGAAACGAAAAATCTCCGACTTTGTGCACTTTCGTTAAATGATATTGTAAATTGTGCTCTGTATAAAAAACCTTTTCGCAAATGCTACACAGAATCTTTTCTTTTATTTTCTTTCCCGGTAAAAATTTGCACATTTTTAAATATCTATCATGACATTTGCTAAGTTTACTTTTTCGGCGTTTAATTTGAAAGTGCCAAGATTTTAACTGATCTATGGCGTTCGATACGATAACTTCGTTAAAATCAATGTTGTGTTGACTTTTTAGGATAGTCTGAATTTCTGATATGGCTTTTTGCCTTTCCTCTAATTTGCGGTACAAAGCATGCTTCCTGTCATATAGCAATGGAAATTGGGCTGAAATTTCGATAAACTTGCCCGTAATGTCGTCCCATTGGTCAAGATTGAGTGGTCTCTGTTTTATTGCAACGAAATAAAGAAAATTATTATTAAAACGGGGTTTTTAATGATTCTAAAAACACAAAACCGTATTAAAAAAAGTCAGTGGATTTTTTTGATCTAATCTAATTAATTTAATACGTTTTTCCAGAGACCGTAACAGTTATTCCTTTTTTCATAAAAGTCAGATGAAAACAGTTATTTTTTTATTTTTATTTTTTTTTGAACAAAAATAACAGTTATTTTTTGATTTTTATTTTTTTGAACAAAAATAACTGTTATTTTTTGATTTTTATTTTTTCGAGCATAAAAAAAAAGTTATTCTCTAAAGAAATGTAGGTGTTTTAATAATTTAGTTGACTTTTAATAATTATTTTAATGTGCATAAGAAATCCCAATGATAATTACACATTAAAATAAAAATTTAAAGTCAACTGAATTATTAAATCCTGTACATTTCTTTAGAGAATAACTTTTATTTTTGCTCGAAAAAATAAAAATCAATATATAACAGTTATTTTTGTTCTAAAAAATAAAAATCAAAAAATTACTGTTATTTTTGATCGAAAAAATAAAACTAAAAAAATAACAGTTATTTTTGTTCAAAAAAAAATAAAAATCAAAAAATTACTGTTAAGTCTGATCGAAAATATAAAAATTAAAATTTTAAAAATCAATATATTTTATCATTGACAAGTGCATAAGGAACATCATGGTATACTTGAATCAGTTTTTCTACATTTACTTCTATATGCTTTTTTTGTTTTTAAATTCCAATATAACTGTTATTTTCGGCCCCTGGTTTTTTCAATTAAATGCTTTTCACAAAATAACTTATTTAAAAAATATTTAAGTGCTTGTGTTAGCTGCAAAATTAAAAAAAATATATCTAAAAGTGCTTTCTTTATTCGGATGAGCCGATTCTCATGTACACTTCACCATTAGTGTTTTTCATGCGGGATTTCTTGGGACAAAAATCGCGGGATCCCGCACATTTTTCGGGAGAAAAAGCTTTCGAAATTTGTGCGGGAATTGCCGGGATTTTTTATTTAATAATGGCAACTTTACTGCTGATCTCTTAAGGCGCCCGTACACGGCATGTTTTTGTCATCTGACATGTCAAATTTCCCACTGCAAAATACATACATGTAAAAGTCAGACGCAAAGTCCTCTGACAAAATTTCAATTAGAGCGTGTTCTATTTTCTTCTGAAAAAAAAATGTTTGTTAAAAATCTATGCCGCAAGGCATAGCTTTCGAAGAAAGAGAAAGAAAACGTTTTTTGGTAGTGAAGTGGCAATTTGTAAAAACAGGCCACTACTATCAACACAAATTGCGTGATCAAAACAAAAAATGCAAAAAGGGCAGCTTTCGAAGAAAAAGACAGAAAAAACACAAAATTTTCTGTCTCTTGACGCCTCTGTGTGCTCTGTGGGTGTACTATGGGCGATTTCATTAACCTGCTATGGTTGTGTTTTTACAGTACCGATAAATGTATGTTCTTTTAACCTTTTAATAAAAATAGTCTACATACATTTATAAAAAAGTTTCATTTTTATATTCAAAATTGGCATCTTCGAATTTAAAGAAAAAATGTTTAAGATTGCTGAACTCTTTTACGGCGCAAATAAAAATGTTTGTGGCTGCAGCACGTTATTTACAAATCGAGAACTACTTTGGTTTTTGCAATAATTATGCATAAAAAAACAGAGATTTTGTAAGAAGCATATTACATGCAAGTTTGTGACCGAATATTGTAAACCTTACCCCGGGTCTCCACGTAGCAATATTTATTGCGGCAAACGTCAAATTTGATTGCTCCATTAAATTTGCGACGTATAGACCGCAAATTGCCATGAGTGGCAATCCATTGTGCAATGATTGCTCTTCTCATTGCTTGAGCATTTATTGCTTAGCAATCTGCTGTCAGTTTTAGGTTTTTTTTCAGACGCAAATAAACAAAAAAGCAATACAAAACACAGCTACGACAATTACAATTAATTGTTTTATTAATTTAATTAATTAATTTAAAAAAGAAAATTTAACAATCACTTCAAAACACAACATAAAACATTTGTTATAAATACAGCCACAAAACTTTATACAACTACTCGAGGTGAAAATTGCAAATTTATGGCAAAGCAATAACAAGTGTTCTCCAGCAATATAACCAGCAATTATTGCTCCATTGTTCTGTCATTGTTCTGCCGACGTTATTGCTTGTACTTAGCAATAAAAATTGCTACGCTATGTAAAACAGCAATTTTGACAGACATGCAAAATTACATGTGACTTGAAAATTTGACATTTCTGATGACAAAAACATGTCGTGTACTTTCAGCTTTACAGAGAAAAAAATTTAATTAAAACCAATCAAAAATGCGTTTTCGACTTAAGAACTTTTTGCCTAGCGGCTAAGGCCCAGAACAGACGGTAAAACGCAACTGCAACGAAACCCTTTAGAAATTACTGTTTTGAAACCAGTTTCAATCGTTTTCCACACACGCTGCAACCTAAATTGTACCAGAATGTAATGAAATTATCACACTCATCTCGATTTTCTTTGAGAACAGATGAAACGCAAACACGAGTTTCCTGCACGCCGGTTTCAATGCAACTGATTTCCAATGCATTTCAAACCGGTCTCAAAATGGTCGCATCGTGTGTGGTCCCTCAAAGGAGTCTATGGCATAAACTCGAATGAAAATCGAAAATAACTAGAGGTTGCAGTTTCGTTGCAGTTGCGTTTCACCGTCTGTTCTGGGCCTAAGACCTATTTCATGACACAACTTATTTACAATTATATCAGCAATCAAGTTGCAATAATTAAAACAAAAAAATACCGGGAATTCCCGCACAAATTACCCGGAAAAATTTATTTTTGTTTAAAAAGGAATTACTAGTTTTGCAGGAAGTGCCAAGAAAACTGAAAGTGTCTAGAGATTATACATATAATGTTCCTTAGACTATAAAGGAAACATCCGTAGAAAGCAAACGTGTGTTGTCTCATTAAAATCTTCATGATAAAAATTAGAAATAAACTTTCAAACTATTCTGTAAATGCTTATTCTGAACTAAAATTCTATTTTAAAAGAACTATTTTGTAATAACTTGTTTAAATAATTTAACTTTTTTGGTTTTATATAAATGCTGTTGGCTTTGAATTAGTTCAATGGCAATAAGTGCTTAAGTCAATTTGTTTATTTTTATATTGAGTAACATTGCAGCCACACGATCAAGCTTTTCTTGATAGTCTTTTACATATACTGTTTGTCAAAATATGCAAAAATTGGCAGCTGTGACGTAGGCTGCGCGCAAGTTGAAAGCAATTTACTTTTTCAAGATGTCGTCGCCGAGAAAACAACTCAAAATGTTTTGCTATTTTCCACTTTTGATTTTTCTGCACTGTAGGCTGTTCGAAGGGACTTTATTTTTTTCTTTACTTCTTCCACTGGCATTTTTGTTTCAGAAGCTATAGACTCGTAGGCTTTTATTTTCAAATCATTTCGCCTATATGATGAAAGATTCATAAAATTTCATGGCTTCTGTACAGCTCTATGAATCGCAGAACATCATTTTGCTTATTAATTTTATAAATAAATTTTATTAATAAACATATTTCACTATTTTTTTAGGTTTTTAGTTAAAATTTTAAAATTCCCGCAACAATTTGTAAAAAAATAGAACTTCAGCTTTTGTCGGCAAAATATTTGTGAAAAAAAACAAAAACAACTTCAAAAGATTTGTAATAAGATGTTTTCTTGAACGAAAATTGATACACTCACTGGCAAGAGAATTTTAGAGGCAAGTTCGTATCAATTTTTAAAAGTATGAGTGTATTGGTAAAAATGTGTGAGTGTATTAAAACTTGATAGGCAAAACCTGATCGTGTAGCCCTCAAGTAACGTAACTTTTAATATTCCTCAACGTTCACTTCGTTTTTTCAACACTCTATATGTCAGGACATGCCGAACAAACTTTGCAATGTCACATCCAATAAGCAAATTATGCAGCTGTTTCAATGAAATGTATAATATCATAAAAAGCAATATCATTTTATATTTAAATCAATAATGTTTATTCTAATAATTCTTTCTTTGCATAAATAAAATAAATTATTATGTTACTACAGTCTGTAAGAATTTATCCTTAACCCTACGTCTATACGCGCAATTTGCATTTGTAAACATAAGCAATAAAGTCGGCAGAATGACGTCACAGAAATGTTCTATATTTAACATTTTTTTCAAAGTGGAGTAAACGTATGTCTAAACCAGTGACGGATACATTTGCAAATTCTATGTACGCGTGCATAGCAACCCTGAAGGAAACCTGGGTGCAAGTGTCTCCAAGTCACCAGTTTTGTCGACTATATTGGTGTCATTGTCAACGAAGTGTCTACACTACATTACATTTGCCACTATATTTGGCTTTAATACGAAAAACATTTTATCAATAACAACTGAGAAGTACAATTTCTATAAAAGGTGAAAAAATAATAAAAAAAGATTGTTATGATTTCGTATTCTTACAAAAAGTGTAGACTAATTTTACTAAAATGTACTAGCGATTCTATGGTTCCAATGTCTACATATGTTCCCAAAGGAACTACCTAGTCAGTACCTAGTCGGTAGTACCAACGTCAGTAGTAGATTTCCAATGACACGCACATGTTAAATGTCTATAGTAAATAATATTGCCTGGGGTATAATAAGTCACTAGTACTGGTGACTGTGTCAATAGTGAATCACTACAGATTCACTAGTGACATTTCCTGCAGGGAATAAAAAAGCTGCTTGTGTGACGTCGACACATGTACACTATAAACTTCTTTGTCTGGTCTGTGACAATGTACGTTCGGCTGTTGCTTTGTTGTTATTTCGTCAACACAAGCATAAATGTGGTAGTATGTGTGTGCCCTTCACTGGTCTAAACACAAAACATGAATTTGTATGTAAATAAATACTTACATTTTTTTTGGCAACCAATTTATTTTTTATAATTTTTTTATTATTAATTTGTAAATTTTGAATTAAAATTTTATGTTTTAAGTTTAAAATTTTTCCTTTTTTGTAACTGATAATTGATTTGACAGCTTGTGTTAAAAGATAATTGCTCAGCAATATATTATAACATTTGTTGCTGAACATGTGTTCAAAAACATATACATAAATAAAAAAAAATAAAAATAAAACAATTTAAAACTTTTAATGTGGCTTTTGGAAATTTACTCCGAATTTGATATAATCATCCGTTCTCTGCGGTTATAGTTCTTTAAGTTTTTATTTCTAATCACTCACAGATCTGAAGTTTTTATTATTCTAAATGTTATTGCGAAAGTAATTTTGCTTTAACTTTCTCAAAAACCCTTCAAAATGTGTAATTAAAATTTTGCCCATGTGTACTTTTGAACATGAAGATCTGAAGATGCCACTATCTCAGATTACACTATCTCACAAGTCTTACGTATTCCATAATACTTTGTGAGATAGAAATCTTATGAGTTTTGTTGTGACTGTCAAAAAATCTAATGTAACATGACAGTTTGTGTTCACACCATCACACAAAGTATAAACACTCGCACATGAAATAAAATGCAACCCTGATCCAATGAAAAGTATTATTGTTTAGAAATTTTTTCAAAAAACGACGAAGTCGTATGGGATGTCAAACTTTTTTCTTAATACTTGTCATTTTCGTGACACATTGCATTCACACTATCACACTTTGTCATATTACTTGGGTTTTTGACATGTATTAATACAAAGTATAATAGTGTAACCCAGCCTTAAGCACTTTTTCCATTTTGCCACAGGAATTACAAAGTTGAATGCATTTATAAACTTATTTTATCGATCTCAGGAAATGTTATTTGTTCAAATAAATTAAATGAAATAATATTTTACATCAAATTGTATTGAACGGAAATTTCCGGGATCCCGGGAAATTGAAAAATAAATCCCTCTTTCCCGGGAAATGAAAAAGTCCAGTACCCATGTTCTGTAAATTTAGTGAGAACTTCTTGCATCGAAAAGATGTGAAACAAAATATTCCATCGTTTCTCGAAAAGTGAGAAAAATGTGTGTCTGTAACTCATGTCGAAAACTATCAAAAGAGATTACGTCGTTACGTTATAAATGTCATAATATTGCACTCGAAGCCAATGTTACATTGCAGACGTTCAGAACGCCAGTAACACATATCGTTAACGGCGACCAAAATTTACTTAAATTGTAAATTTTTCAACGACGGCCGCGAAAACACAACCGTCGGCTATACCAAATTGTGTAAAGTGCGACTTTAATGTTTGTTGTTTACAAACGAGTTTTGAAAAAATTCGTAAATTTTATAAAAATATTAAAAGCAAAATAAAAAAACAATGAAAAATGTGCCAAGAATAAAATACTATTATTATTATTCTTTGAATTTTGCATTTTTAATTGTTTTTTAGTGTTAAAATTTTTTCTCGCCCCATTTTTATTCGTGAGTTTATTTGACAGTTCAAAGCGGGAACTTTTCTCACCAAAATGTTACAGACACACTTTTTCTGTAAATTAGCTAGTAATTTCCTTACGTGACAGCTTGTACTCGCCAAAAAAAAGTTACAGACACAGTTAAGTGAGAAAAACATCTGTTTGTATCAATTTATGGCATTTTTGTTTCATTTCACACATTTCAATCGAATACTTTCTCGACGCGAGAGTTACAGAACATGGGCACAGGAAAAGAAAAGCTCTGGTGCAATTACCCTATATTTCCACATGCAAGTAATTACTTGCAAGAAGTGTATCCATACTATCAACGAAAAATCGAGGAAACAGCCGATTGGCTGAAAGTACAACAATTGTGAGAAAGATAGTGAAAGAGTGTGAGTGTATTGAGTTTTTCGAAGTTGCACTTGCATGTGGAAACGGGGGGTTAAACAAGAAAACCATCTATAACAACCCTGCGGGAAATTTGAGTCAATTGTTCCAACAGACGGTCGTGGGATTTGTGAAAATAGAACAAGTACAAAAAGAAAGAACTCATGACCAGTGAAAGGAGAACCAATCATTTAATTAGTACCTACATGAAGAAAAAAAGGTAGAAAAAGCAGGGACCCGAAAAAAATATCCAATAGGTTATGGAAAACATAACTGAAAAAAATTGGTTCTGTAACAATAATTATAAATTACCCAGAAAATTATAGTTCTGCCATAAACATTATGAAAGATTATTAATTTTTTTGGTCTTTGGTAACCATTATGAAAGATTTTTATTTTTTATGTCTTCTATAACCACGCTACAGTTCGCAAACCTGTCCAAATATCGCCAAAATCCTATAGAATACACTACAAAAAATTTAAAGTTGAATTTTTTTTAAATTTTTTAAAAAACTCACAAATACAATTCAGGGTACCATAAAAGGATAGTCTGGTCCAATTTAAACAATTCCAAATGAAATTGAGTTTTTCAATTTAAAATTGAGATAATTATAAATGAAATTGAGAAAATTCCAAATAAATTTGAGAAATTGTAATTTCAAATTGATAAAAGCTGTTCATATGCATCGCATGTCAATGAACAGTAAACTTTATAAAGAAAAACGCTTAGCATATGTACGCAAAATCAACGGTGGAACACAAGTGGTCTGGATAGACGAGACCAACTTTAACTTATTTTTTCGGAAGGAAACATGGTTGGTCTTGAGTTGGACTGCGCACAGTGCAGTCAATTCCTACATCGCGTGGTCCAAACATACACTTAATTGGTGCATTTAGTACATCAGGCATTATTCAAATGGAACGCCTGCGGGAGCTCGTATTGGTATGTGACAATGCTCCATGCCTCAGTCATCTAAAAATTATTTTTAACAACTCTCCAGCGATTGATCAGCTATTTTCCGATACATAACCCCGTTGAAATTATTTGGTCAAAAATAAAAATTACGGTGAAAACAAAGATGAATCTACCGAACGTATTTCCCCAATGTAGGAGAGCAGTGGCAGAGGTGATTAATGCCTCTAAGACGTGTATAACTACTGAAGATTGCAGTAGAGCTTAACAACATACTACAACTTTTTACCAATGTGTTCTTGATCAGGAAGATATACATTAGGGTGGCAGCTAAATTTCAACTTTGGATTTTCAACATCTCCCGGGCGGAATATTGTGCCACATGGTCTAAAACAGATGTGGAAAAAATTTCAGCCAAATCGGATAACTTTTACCCCTGCCCCTTTGAGGTCAAAGTTCAAATGATAAAAAAAAAAATTTCCATACAAGCAAAAAATTTTTTTTTCGATTTTTTTTTTTTTTTTTTTTTAATATTAGAAAGCTTTATAAGCTTATTAACAACAAAAAATTTCATTTCGATCGGACAAGATTTTCAGTTTCAAAAGTGACTCTGAAAAAAAAATTTGAGGCTTGTTCAAAAAAAATTTTTTTTTAGCACACATTAAAGATTTTTTGTTGCTCTTAATACCAGGTTTTTAAAATTTTTTTTAAAAAATTTTTTTCGGCATCGCATTTTTGTTCTAAATTGGGGTAAAAAACTGGAAAAATGCTGTTTTTGGCCCTATTTAAGATCATGATTACTAGGGTGCCAGCTAAATTTCAACTTTGGATTTTCAACATCTCCCGGGCGGAATATTGTGCCACATGGTCTCAAACTGATGTGGAAAAAATTTCAGCCAAATCGGATAACTTTTACCCCTGCCCCTTTGAGGTCAAAGTTCAAATGATAAAAAAAAAAATTTCCATACAAGCAAAAAATTTTTTTTTCGAATTATTTTTGTAAAAAATTTTGCCGATTAAGCACGCTAAAAAATCTTCGTAGATAGTGCTATTTTTTTGTCTTTTTTCAATTGACCTTTCTTTGTACAACTTGATGGACAAATGTACACATATAGAGATTGTGCCTAACTTTACAACAATTAGCTTATTAGTGGTTAAAAAACCTGATTATGATTTTGAATCCCAATTTTATTTTAAATCAGGATCATTCAATTTTAAACTTCAACCTTAAGGTGATTGTTAATTCCAATCCAGTGTTTTTTGGTGCACATCTGTAAACCAATGTCAGATTATTTTTTATTAATTTATTTGATATGCAGAATTTTATGTTTTTATATTTATGTGTGGTGGATACATGTAGGTGAAAGTTTACAAAAATATTGAACTTTTTATATATGTACCCTTCACCAATGGTAAAACGTATATAAGTTCGTCATTCCGTTTGTATTTTCTACAATATTGATCTTTGACCCTATAACGTGTAATGGCTCCATATAAGTAGCGAAGTTGATTTCACGATGTCCGTTCGTCCGTGTATCCGTTGAAATAGGTTTTCCGACTAGGTTGTTATACATTTATATCATATATACATAGTCCAAAATTGGTTGCTATAAAGTCTGAGTGGTCCACAAATGGCTGAGATATGAGCAAAAAACCACGAATGCACTTAATTTTACCCATAAATCCCTTATTGTTGTTGCTTTATTTTTTCTTAATGTATGTTTGGAGAACGGCAAGTGCCAAAGGTTTAAAATTATGTATGTAGTTACAAGCATATTGGTTATCAATAGACAACATCCGACAAAGTATAAGCGGGAGTGAAGAATTGGGCGTGGCACAAAATAGATATAAAAAAAACATAAATACGCGTGATTGGAACCTCTTGTTCAAATACGTTATAGACTTCTGTATATCTGGAGAATGGTAAGAGCCAAAGTTTCCAAATAAGGCCCAAACATCTTGGTTATCAATGCACAACATCCGATAAAATGAATGACCAAATATGTATAATAGAAGTTTAGGAATTCTATGATTCTGCCCTTAAACATTTTAAAAACTTCACCACAGACTCGTGATAGCGCGATGTTTAGTCAGTTTTTTGGTGATTTTCAATTCGATTTTAATGAAAATTAAAATAACTTTACCATTTTTGTCCGATTTTAATTTCTAATATGTCTTAAAAAAGTTCTGACCATCGCTCGGGATTAAGTCAAAAATTAACCCTTAACTGCATTTCCTACTTTTTTATAACATTCATTTATACGTCACAAAACCCCCATTTTATAACAACAAAAAACATATGTATCTAAGATGGAAACAAGTTTTATTTATATATGTATTAAGCTTCTATTAAATTAACCCTTTCATGACCAGCAATTTTAATACTAAAATCTTAAGCAGGGGAATGAAAATCGGACAAAAAATGGTTAAGTTATTTAAATTTTCATTAAAATCGAATTGAAAAGCTTCGAAAAACTGACATAAACATCTCGCTATCTCGAGTCTGTGGTTAGATTTTTAAAATGTTTTAATGCAGAATCAAAGAATTCCTATGTATCATTATATTTGCTCATTCAATGAACAAAAACAAATTACCGATATTTTTATTCATGAAAAATACTATTTTTGGATCCTTTTTTGACACGGTTTAGTAGCTCACGGAAGATTATCGCTAGAGCCAAAATATTTTGGGAATCTTCATAAAACATGTCGAAGTTAATTTTTAGGGGGGTACGACTTTAACTTTTTTTGCCCATATAAGGTCAGTCGGTCGGTCTAATGTACATATTTTTAATTGAAAAGAAAAACTCGAACACAAAATAATTAGGTATGTAGGTAGATTTTTATTTTTTTTATTTATTTTTTTACACTGTGTGGTATGTGGGTATTAATCAGTATTTCGGATTAAGTCTTAACGATTTCGATGTTTTTCTGGTTCCCCTGCACATCTTTGTGATTACGTTTTTTATGTCTAATAAAACTTATTAATTGATTGAATTTTTCATCGCAAAATTTGCACTCGTATCGTTTAATTTCGGAGTGTATTTGTCGATGTCGCCTTAATGAATGGTTATTCGAAAAAGCCTTGCCGCATGTTTCGCATATTTTGTCGCGTATGTTCAAGTGGGTTTTAATGTGGTCGGACAAGTCACGTTTGGTAAGGAAATCCTTGGGGCACATGGTGCATTTATGTGCTCGTATTTTCGTGTGAATAGCTGCGACATGATAATTTAACAGAGTCTTAATTCTAAACGATTTGCCGCAGAATTCACAGACGTGTGGCTTTTCAGCCGTATGGATTCTGGTGTGGAAGTTTTGTTCCGATTTTGTGGAAAATAGCTTATGGCAAAAATCACATTCAAATTTTTTGCTGACGTGCATTCGTTGTATGTGCTGCTCAAGTATAGTTTTCTGGGAAAACTTTTTTTCGCATTGATCACATTTAAATGATAAATCCCCAATTTGATGGTATCTAAACAGATGACCGTCCAAACTACTTTTTAAATTAAAGCTTTTTTTGCAGATGATACAAAAGTATTTTTCAACTAAACGCTCTGATGGGAAAAATGAACACTTCTTGAAGTATTCCACTTCGTGTTTTTTTAGTTTTCTCTTTTGATTTCGATTGCGAGTTTTGGAATGATAATACCAAGACTGTAGCTGTCTTATGACATCTGAGAGAGCTTCGATTTTGAGATCTATGCCGTAATCTTTTAAAAGGTTATTTGCAAATTCTGTCAAAAATTTTATTTTTTCTTCAAAATTTTGATACAAAGGATGGTTTCCGTCGTATAACTGAGGAAACTTTGCAAAAGTCTCAATAAAATTTAAAGTATTTCCATCCAACTTTTTGAAATTTAATAAATTCTTATAAGATTCCTGTTTTTGTTGGGAAAATAAAGACAATAAGAAAAACAATAAAATGATTACTGATTTTTAGGACAAAAAGAATTTTTGCGACATTTGTTATGAAATACAAAAGTGAATTAATTAGATCTGAACATTAGAATTTTATAAGATGCATTTTTAAAAGCATAAAAAATGTCCCTAAAGCATTTTTTTTTTTTTTTTTTTATAATTCTGATTATTAAAGAAGTGAGTGTTACAGATTGGGAGGCCAAATTAAAAGACAGTTTTAAGTTTTTATTTTATGTTTGCATATCGGTATTTATGTTTATTGTTTTCTCTCTAGTAATAAGTAATTTATTTTACATACAATGAAATGCAATAAAATTAAGAATCTTTTTTTACAATGTTATGTGTGCGTTTCATATGACCATTCAGTCCGACGAATTGATGAAATTTAGCATCGCATAATTTACAGGCATATCGTTTAACTTCTGAATGTATCTGGCGATGTCGTATTAACGAATGGCTATTTGAAAACCCTTTTCCACACGTTTCACATATTTTGTCGCGTATATTCAAGTGTGTTTTAATGTGATCGGTCAAGTCACGCTTTTTTAAAAAGTCCTTTGGACACATGGTGCATTTATAGGCTCTTATCTTCGTGTGTATTGCTGTTACATGGTAGCGCAATTGAGTCTTAATTCTAAACGCTTTTCCGCATAGCTCGCAGACATGTGGCTTTTCAGCGGTATGTACCATATTATGAACTTTTAGTTCCGATTTAATCGCAAACAGTTTTCCACAGAAACCACAGGGATATTTTCTACTGACATGCATTCTTTGAATGTGGGTTTGTAAGGTGGACTTGACTTCGAATTTCTTTCCACATTGGCCACATTCGAAGGGTAAGTCTCCTATTTGATGGTATCTAAAGAGATGACCCTTTAAATTGTGTTCCATGTTAAAATTTTTTTTGCATATGTGACAATAAAATTTTGTTTTCAAACGTTTTTCTGGCAAAAAGTGACACTTTTTGAAATATTCCTCTTCGTCCTTGTTCAATTTACTGATTTGTCTTCCTTTGCGATGTTTGGCATCATAGTACCAAGAAAGCAATTGATCTATTGCACTCAAGAGATTCTCTTTTTTAAGATCAATATTATGATCTGTTAATAGGGCAATTATAAAATCATGATGAGCTTTTTGTATTTCCTCAAAATTTCCATACAATGGATGGTCTCCGTCGTATAAAATGGGAAATTTTGCGTAAGCATCGATGAATTTAGAAGTATTTTCATCCCATTGTTTGAGCGTTAATGGTTTCTGTTTTGTTTAAATGAGAAATAAAGACAACAAAAATAAAACAATTATTTAGCATATTTTTATGAAGAAAAAAAACGACGATTAAGCTATATTGAGTATTTTTCCCGTTATAGGAACATTAAAGTTCTAAGATAAAATTCAAATTTCAAAATCATTCAAAGATAAATCTTCTCGAGAAAATGCTTAACAACGGCCAACAAAACAATGGGATGAAAATTTGTTTAACAAAAATGAGAAAATACGCTGCTTGCAGTTTATATTGTATTTTGGTTTTATGTATTTGTATTTATTTATTGGAATTGATGCATTTATTTACTGAAAAATTATCTTTATTATTTCAATTACAACTAAAAATTATGGATCCTTCTTCACAATATTGTGTGTGCGTTTCATGTGACCATTAAGACCAACAAATTGATGAAACTTGGCCTCGCACAATTTGCATTCGTATTTTTTAACCGCAGAGTGTATTTGACGGTGACGAATTAATGAATGACAATTGGAAAATCCTTTTCCACATGTTTCACAGATTTTGTCACGTATGTTTAAATGCGATTTAATATGATCGGTGAGGTCCCGTTTCTTAAGAAAGTCCTTGGGACACATGGAACATTTGAAGGCACGAATCTTAGTGTGTATCGCTGTAACATGATAGCCCAATTGAGTTTTTAATCGAAAAGATTTGCCACATAGCTCACAAACGTGTCTCTTCTCTTCTGTATGAATCTTGATGTGTGTGTTCAGTTCGGGCTTAATGGCGAATTTTCTGTCACAATATTCACAAGCGAACTGTTTACCAACATGTACCCGGAGAGTGTGAATTCTTAAATATAATTTTGAGTCGAATTTTTTGCCACATTGATCACACTCAAATGGTAAATCTCCTATTTGATGAGCTTTAAAAAGATGAAGTTTCAAGTTATGTTCTGTATAAAATAGGGTTTTGCACAAATTGCACTCCATTCTTTGCCTTAATTTTAACTGTTTTGGCGGCAAAAATTTACACATTTTCAAATATTTATCTTCACAACTATTTGTTAGTTTATACCGGTGTCCTCTACGCCTCTTTGTGTCATAATACCACGATTGCAATTGTTCAATGGCATTGGACATGTCTTCTTTGGTAAAGTTTATGTTGTGTTGACTGATTAATGTCTGGTTTAATTCGGATAGAGCATTGTTCTTCTCATCAATACTATTGAATGAAGGATGTTTTGTATCGTAAAGGACCGAAAATCTTGCGTACGTTTCGATGAACTTAGATGTATTGTCATCCCATTGCTTGAACTTTAATGGACACTTTTTTGTTTTAAGAAAATAAAGAAAACAAAAATAAAACAATTATTTAGCATATTTTTATGAAGAAAAAAAAAACGACGATTAAGCTATATTGAGTATTTTTCCCGTTATATGAACATTAAAGTTCTAGAATAAAATTTAAATTTTAAAATCATTCAAAGATAAATTTTCTCGAGAAAATTCTTAAAAACGGCCAACAAAACAATGGGATGAAAATGTGTATAACAAAAATTAAGTAAATATGCTGCTTATAGTTAAGATTGGATTTTAGTTTATGTATTTGTATTTATTGGAATTAATGCATTTATTTACTGACAAAGTATCATTAACATTTCTATTACAACTAAAAATTATGGATCCTTCTTCACAATATTGTGTGTGCGTTTCATGTGACCATTAAGACCAACAAATTGATGAAACTTGGCCTCGCACAATTTGCATTCGTATTTTTTAACCGCAGAGTGTATTTGACGGTGACGAATTAATGAATGACAATTGGAAAATCCTTTTCCACATGTTTCACAGATTTTGTCACGTATGTTTAAATGCGATTTAATATGATCGGTGAGGTCCCGTTTCTTAAGAAAGTCCTTGGGACACATGGAACATTTGAAGGCACGAATCTTAGTGTGTATCGCTGTAACATGATATCCCAATTGAGTTTTTAATCGAAAAGATTTGCCACATAGCTCACAGACGTGTCTCTTCTCTTCTGTATGAATCTTGATGTGTGTGTTCAGTTCGGGCTTAATGGCGAACTTTCTGCCACAATATTCACAAGCGAACTGTTTACCAACATGTACCCGAAGAGTGTGAATTCTTAAATTTAATTTTGAGTCGTACTTTTTGCCACATTGATCACATTCAAATGGTAAATCTCCTATTTGATGAGATTTAAAAAGATGAAGTTTCAAATTATGTTCCGTATAAAATAGGGTTTGGCACAAATTGCACTCCATTCTTTGCCTTAATTTTAACTTTTTTGGCGGCAAAAATTTACACATTTTCAAATATTTATCTTCACAACTATTTGTAAGTTTATACCGGTGTCCTCTACGCCTCTTTGTGTCATAATACCACGATTGCAATTGTTCAATGGCATTGGATATGTCTTCTTTGGTAAAATTTATGTTGTGTTGACTGATTAATGTCTGGTTTAATTCGGATAGAGCACTGTTCTTCTCATCAATACTATTGAATGAAGAATGTTTTGTATCGTAAAGGACTGAAAATCTTGCGTACGTTTCGATAAACTTAGAAGTATTGTCATCCCATTGCTTGAATGTTAATGGACACTTTTTGTTTTAAGAAAATAAAGAAAACAAAAATAAAACAATTATTTTTCACTATTGAACTTGTTTGTTGCCGCAAACAACTACATATTTTAACATAATGGAGCGGTAAAATGAAATTTCAAGTTGATTATATATTTTACATAATTGAATTAATTCATTTCATCATTCCAGCGCAATTTCGCGATTTTCTCAAACAAATCACTTATCATTGGGATCATTGAAAAAAGCGTAATAGTTGCATTATAATTTTCGATAGGCAGTTTTAATGTAAAGTGGGTGAAATTTAATTAAAATGCTTTATACAGGTTTCAACAGTGTTTGCCAAACTTTAACAAATCTCAACAACATAAATTTAATGGTACTTTAATTTAGTTTTAGTTTGCATTTTCAAACTATGGTCCGAACTATATGTTTTATCTTAAAAAAATCACAAACAAAGAAAAACACTTTTGAGCAATAATACATTTAAATTTATTATCTGCACCCTCTGTATTTTTAAATCTACATATATGTATTTAAATTTGACCAAGTTATATTGCGAACTTTTGAGTCTAGAGTTTATTAAACATTCTTTTAAGCAACTTAAGTGAAAGTAGGCTTAGGCCCGTTTTCACAACTTACCGATAGCTAAAAGTAGACTTTAAATGGCCTGATAAAAAGTGTTTCATTATTAAAACTTTACTTTAACCTAAAGTAAGCGATAAAGTTAATTAAGGTTCATCCTACTTGCTAGGCTAAAGCAAAGTTGCAATATTAAAACAGTTTTTATACGGCCGATACAATCATACCTTTAGCTATCGGTAAGTCGTGAAAACGGGCCTTATTCTATTACTTCAATTAGTAGATTCTCACATACATACATACTATATTGTTAGAAGAAAGGTCAATAATTCCAAGTTGTATTTTATATAAAATATATTTGATATGCCCCTTTATAGTATTAATTTGAATTGGTAAGTAATTGCTTATCAATTTCAAGAAATAATGAAGGTAGACTTGTAATGTGCAATATAAAAACTTTGATTAATACCTTGACCAGAATTTGTTTTCAGAAAGTTTGTAGTTTATTATAAACCATATTTTAGAACTTACGGCTCCAAATATCTTTGTTTCCATTCTGTAAAGTTTCTTTATTTCTAAGAATTTTTTTTTATTTTGTTGCATAAAAACTAATATTGTGCGTAAAAATCGATTTTTTTCACAAAACAAATCAGTTAGACAACGACTCAAATAAATTACTTATTAAGAAAATTATATTTATAGCGTCTTGTAGAAACATGTTAATTATTAGTTAAAATGTCTGGTCATTTTTATTATTTGAGATAAAAAAAGAACACCGAGAAGTCTTTATACATTAAAAAATCAAACTGTAAACAAAAATTTTACAATCTTTATTATTTAAATTTTGTCCTTTGTTACTTTAGGAACATTTTAATAGAATCAGAATTGTAATTTATAACAATCGATTATGCACCAAGTTTGGTAACCCAAATAATGACACATCAATAATATTAAATATGTATTTGGAAAACCAATACGTCGGAACTCCACTGCAAAGACGACGTAAGTGGAACTTTCCTAAATGTTGAGGAATCACATTCAAAGTGTTGTAACTTATTCAAAAACAATTCGTTCGATGGATGATTTGTCGTATGAGCGACTTTTTTCGATAATTAAGACTTCTATAGAATAAATCAATGGGTATTTTTGTCATTGTTTTTCTAAAGCCCCTTATACACTTCGTGTATAAGTTTTAACCGTACGGTTAAAACTGCCCGTGTGTGGGCAAAAACCGTCCTTTTAGTACGAGTAAAAAATGTCTGTTTCGTCTTGATTTTAACCGTTGGGTGTTAAACGTGTTCATTCAAAACTGCTCGGTTAAAAAGGGCGGTTTTGTTACTTTCAGCCCAATTATGAATAAGAATTCCCCAGGAGTTTTCTCCCTTCTCCCATTTTTCCTATGTAAATTCAATTGTAAAAATGGTGAAAAGGAAAAAACTCTGCAGTATCTGTTTTAAAACGCGAGTGCAAGTGACTCTTTTAACTTACATTTAAATCAAAAACAAATTTTGAAATTTTGTTTTAAATGTTAGTTAAATGAGTCACTTGTGTCCTCGCGTTATAAAAAAAGGCAGTTAGTGTCGAGTACAAGGTAACATCATAATGCCAGCTGATTATTTTTTACAAATTACACCAATTAATTAGATCATGAACAGGTGTTGCTGAGTTGAAAATCCTTGGTCAGTGTTCGAGGAACTCCGAGTCGGTCCGGCGCGTAGAACCGATTGTCTTGGGAGTGAACCGTACGGGTTCAACTAACTATACGGTAAAACTGTGTAAAAAGAACAAAGTTTTTGGGGACATTAGGGTTTACATTACTTTACCTAATAATCGTGCGCAGCTGACTATATGACTTTGTCGTTTTGAAAAACTTTATAGATTAGAGTTATAGATTTTGTGTCAAACAAACAAAATTGTAAACCAATTGTGACATAATGTATGGTTCGTTAAAAATGTTCAGCTGGGCTACTGGGGTTACCTTCCTTTATTGTATCATGATATATAAATTGGCGTTTGAGAAATCATGTCGTTTTTAACTCAATTTCGAAGAAACTTGCACTTTCGTCGGAATTGCAATGGAGGTGCGATATGTATTTATGTATATTGATATTTTGTTGAATTTTGGCAAAATGTTACTAGGTACTTTGATAAAAATTTAAGTACTTAATTGAATTTCTCTCACTGTTCATTACCGATAAATTAAATCATTTACTTACATTTTGTTTGTCACCTTCTGGAATTTCTTTCTTAGTTAATAGATCTTTAAGGAAATCGCATTTCTCATAATATCCTTTTGCAATTGAAGTAATCTTTTTGCTGTCGCCATTATCTAAATCAGTTTTTATGATGGTGCAATACTTATGTACACGATTTATTGCAGATTTTAATGCCGTTGGCTTCAAGAAAATATTAAACTTTTGCATTCCATTAATAATGGCTTGATGAGCTTCTTTTTGTGCTTTAGGGTTATCGAACAAAAGATCATTCATATCATATAAAACCGGCTGACTTTTGTATAATTCTATAAATTCATTGACATATCGTTTTTTTCGATAAAAAGTGGGAGTAAACTGAAATATCGGAAAATGTTATTATTAAAATACCTATATTTTGAAAAAATAAGTAAACGATATGAAATAGGGATTGGTAAATCGATTTCGATTCCAATCGAAAATCGATTTTGTGGTAAAAAAATCGATTTTTTGCAATCGAATTTACGTATACGATTTTATACTGAAATCGATTATTGGGCTTTTAAAATCGATTTTTTATTTTTATCAAAATTTTGGAAATTTTTAATTTTAATCTTAATTTTTTTGTGCGTACATACGTCTGTAGGTATGCTTATGCAGTTTTCCCAGTTTAAAGTTGTAATTTTAAGTATTTACCTATTAGTATCCTTGATATACTTCCAAGTTTAATATAAGGGCTCTGTGAGCGATATTTAAATCTAGTTATAAGCAGAGTGAAAAAACAAAAAGTATGTAATTTATACATCAAATACATCAATGCATCAATGACATGCAAACGTGTTTTTTTAAACTAACTTAATAGTAACTTAGCAAAGAAACAGTCGCCACCGATCAGGAACTACTGTCATAATCCTTTGGAAAACTATCCATACATTCAGGCTTGTCATAGAATTAAATCCGATCAAGTGATTTCGTTTAATGTGAAGCAAGATACGAAATCACTTCCACTTTCGATCGGAATTTATTTTTGTGACAGGCCTGATTGTCTACAGAAGAACACAATTTTAATATGTAAAATGTACATGTACTTGTTCCTCTGAAAGCGATTCCAAAATTAACACATTTTTACTTTTTGCAGGAAAATTAGAAAAAGTAGTCATATCTACACACCGTAAAAATCTCAGTTCAATTTATCTAGTAGTTTTCCAAAAAAAAAATGCTGGTGTACACCACCCCTTTGTGATATAAGGTATGAGTTTGCAAATTTATCTTAAACCGTAATAAAAAAAGTCGATCGAAAAATCGAAAATCGATTTTGGTATCCATTTACCATTCCCTAATATGAAACATACTTTATCAGTGGAAATAGGAATTTCGTTAGCATCAAAGTCTGAATCAGCATCATTGTCGTCGTCATTTTCGTCCTCATCACGATAATCTTCATCTTCAGAATCATCATTATCCGGTTCATCGGCAACATAATCTTCATCTTTTATATCAGAATCTTGGACATCGAATAAATCCGATGCATCTGCACTATCTTTTTCCTCCAAAGCTAATATCGGGTCAATGAAAGGCTGCAACAAGGGTATAAATTAAACATAATTTTATAGTATTGTATATAGAAGTTTTCATGAGCTTACTTCGATTTCTTGTACGTCATATTTTATATCATCTGCAAACTGTTCTAGAGCGTCAACATCCATTTCATCTTTAATTTCCACTCCTGGCTTTGTCTCATTTTCTTCATGAATGTCGTCGTCATCATCATAATCATCATTATCCGCATTATCTTCATGTTTAATTTTTCTTGATATATACCGTGATGATGGTGGGGTGGCTTCCTTTTTGTTAAGATCTTTATGTTTTGCTTTTATGTGACTCGTAAAATCAGTATATCTCCGAGACTTTTTTTTGCACAGTACACAGCATAAAATGAACGTGTTTTCCAATTCATCCATAAAAACATTACCACAAAGAATCATTTTATTTAGCTAGAATTAATAAATTAACTCAAAAATTAAAATTTATATACCAGTCACTATAAACAAATATCTATATGATTTTTTAGTTGTCTGAAAAAAACGAAGCTAAACTGACATTTTGCTTTGCTTGCTAATGCGTTGCGTCAGTATTTGTATCAGGGATGGATAGTTGCCTCACTAGTTTGTGCCAAGGCGAATTAACTACAGGTGGTGTCGAAACGGCATCTGATTTTGACAGTTTGAGCCAAGGTATATTTATAGCAGGTAGTCTCGGAAAGCTAGCTGGTTATTTTTTATTTGCTTGTTTTGCGATACAAACTGTCAAATGTTATATAGTAAACAAGTAAACAAGGTATTTTGTCTTTATCTTTTGTCTTTTTGTCTCTTTTCAACCCCTTTGCTGTTTGACAGTTCGTATCACAAAACAACAATAAAAAGCCCTGTTCTTTGTTTTATTGTACAATTGTTGTCATCTCGCGGCTACCTGTGGTGCGATTCACTAACTTTTAACGAACCGACAATCATTATATTTGTCGACAAATATATTCGCTTGCAGTAACGATAGTGTGATTATGTAATTTTTTAAAACGATAGTAAACAGCTGTATTTTTGTAACATCTCTGTCTTAAAAATTTTGAAAAAAAAACGAAAAGCACAAAAGAGAATAAAATAAAAACAAATGAAATTGTTCTTAACCCCCTGTGTTACACATGTTTTGCATTCAAAATGCATTGAAAAGGGTCTGGCCATACTCATGAGTAAGACGAAGGGTTAATTTATGGTTTTTATTTTTTTTTGTGAATTTTACGTTTAGAATTTTCTTTTCGTTCTTAATATGCTTTTTTTGTAAATTTTAAAATTAAGATTTTGTTTTTGTTCATACGTATACATATGAATATACCTTTGTTTGTATGTAAACTATTTTAAACATAAAATACATTTTATCGATTAAATAAACACAACCTACATTATTGTCGCTAAAATAACGACATAAAAATTGCTTAAAGTAACAGCTGATTTTAAACGACAGCGAATATCGTTAAAAATTTTACTGAATAGCATATTCGATAAATTTTCGTTATATTTATTTTAACGATTCGATTATCGTTATAAAAGTTAGTGAATCGCACTACTGCTATAAATATACCTTGGTTTGAGCTTATTTGTTTTGATTTGTTAGTCCCAATTTACACGTTGAAATTGAAAGGCAGACTTTTTCGTATTCCCTTTTGAACTTGCCTAAACCTTTAACAATTGCGAAATTAAGAGACAGACAGAAATTTTTGTTTTCCTTTTTTCATTCTTTTTCGCTGTTGACGGAGATGAACATTTTACAGGCATTGATACTAAAATTACATTGGTGTGAGAAAAATGATATGAAGCAACAACATAAAAATTACGAAAAGTGTAAAAGATAAGCAAAAAAATTCAAAAAATGTCCAGTACAGATAATCATGTACTACACACTCTACCTCTACAACCCCTCACCAACAAACTTCGTCTGTCTGCCATCCACTTGCCACATTGTAAAAGGGGACTTAGTATTTTGCTAGGAATGGTTGACATTTCGAGTCATAAGCACTAAAGCAAGTTATATGTATAGCAGATAGCCGCGAGATTACAACAATTGTACAATTAAACCAGGGATGTCAGCGCCTTGCACAATTGTGCAAATTAATTCACATGTACGCTTACGCTCTTTTATTTTGCGAGCGTAAAATATAATTGTTTACTGAGAAACACTCTCATTCAGCGGGAAATATCGCAAATATTGCAAGGCCTGTTTTGAGGCCTCTAAATATATTTATGTATATAAATAAATATACAATAACTGTATGTAGGTACATCTTTTTTTTGTTTTATTATCTTTATTATTTTATTTATTATCTATGTTTTTGTTTTGTTTTATTTCTGTTTTTGACATTGTACAATGATTTTAAAACAGGGATTTCCATTTCTTTGCACAATTGTGCAATTGTGGTTATTTTTTAGGATAGAATTTTAAAATTTTATAAAAATATATATGTAAAGTGAATCCTAATCAACAAAAATTTCAAATTTTCAAAATAATTGTTTTGCATTTAAGCTAACGATATGTGTTTTGTTCGTGAAAAAAATTCGTTGATGCCTGTAACAGGGTCCCTTTTTCTTTCGTTAAAAAGACGTACCTAAATGCAGAAATTATTAAGAAAAGAAAAAGCCACAAGAATTTGTTGGTATTTTGTGATTGTAAAAATATTTTTGTTTCTGTACCAATCGCGTCGGTGGGTTTTTTTTTTGAAAACTCTTTTCTTAAGTAGGTAAAAATATTTAAAAAACAAGTTAAAAAGTCTTGTTTTGCTACAATTTATGTGTAAACCTATACACATAAAAGCAAATGTGACAGCAGGTAAAATTTTTGGGTAAGAAGATGTGTTTTATTGATGTATTAATGAAACTTTATTGTTTCGCACTATTTTTATTGCTTACTTTTTTATGCTGCAATTATATGACCGAGTCTAAAGAGTAAACCTTACTACTTTATGGTATTTATTTAACGTAACTTTGACCTGTTATAATGACTTTATACATTTTTGCAGGCAAACTCAGGTGCGCATTTGGTATTTTGTAAAAAGTTATTATATACCATTAGCTAGAATTAAAATGTATGCACAGATGTTTGAAGTATGAGTAACCCAACACCGTGAATACCCTTTCTATTTTACTTACCACTATGAATACCCTAACTTTTTACTAAAATAACTTTTTCACGTTATAATTCTCATGTAATTCATTTTATTTTTGAATAAATAGACCAGGGAAATCCATTTCTATGTACAATTGTGTATACCTGTAAACTTCAAATTAGAATTTCATTTAATAGTCTTGTAGACAGCGATTACGGACGTGCAAGCGGATGAGTTTATTAAAAAAAAGATAAATGATGCCATATAAAAAATATTTTATGATAAAAAATGCATTTAATTATTTTCAATGTCTCTTATGTTTTAAAACATTTGAACTTAAGAGATTGTATACTTTGAAAAGGCATTATGATCATTTCCATAATGATATTAAACAATATGAAGTAAAAGAAAGGGAAAACCAATATAAGATTAAAAAAAAGGTTTATTTGGATAGCTTGAAAAGTTGGGTATCACAAGAAGAAGAGCATGAAGATAGGATAGAAGAGTTAAAAATAGAAATATCAAATTTACTAACTTTGGAAAGAGTAAAACAGGGAAGACCATTTTCCGATGGGGCATTTATAAAAAAGCTTTTCAATGCAGTTTTGGAAAAACTGAAAATCGATTGCAGCGTAATAAAAACGCTTCCCATGAGCCGAAATAATGTCGTCAAGCGCACATCAATTTTAGCTGCACATATACAATCTGTGATTAGGGAAAAGTTAAAAAATTGTGAATATTTTTCTTTTTGCCTCGACGAAAGCACCGACATTAATGATCTTTGCCAATTGGTCATTTGTGTTCGATGCATAGATAGTGAGTACAATGTTTTTGAAACTATGTACTCACTTGAAACGTTTTACGGTAATGTAACAGGTAAGGTATTATACGACGTAGTCTTTGAAAACCTGATATCTGTTACACAAGCTTCAAAATTAGCAGGAGTTTGCACGGATGGTGCAAACGTTATGGCCGGAAGTATGAAGGTTTCGTAGGACAGCTTAAGCAAAATGGAAATGATGTACATGCTTTCCATTGCATAATTCATCAGTCCATGCTTGCCTCAAAATTTATAAGTGATCATGCCGCTATTAAGACTGCAGAGCGGATAATCAATAGAATACGGGGGGTCATCATTCATTAACGCACAGAAAATTTGTAAGTTTTCTTAAAAACGTAAACGCCAATCACCACGACTTAAAAATGTTTACGGAAGTTCGTTGGCTTAGTCGGGGTGATTGTCTAAACAGGTTATTCGATCTTAGAAAAGAGGTGTTGCGTTTTTGGGAAACTGAAAATTTAGACGAATGTGAATTAATACAGTTGAATGATTATGAGTTCATTTTAGACCTTGCGTTTCTGGTGGATACAAGCAGTATTTTAAATGAGCTAAATTTGGAACTACAAGGAAAGGGAAACAATTTATTTATTTATTTATTTAATCAATGGATATTATCCTTACTGACTAATAACAATATTGACTTAAAATTAATGAATAACAATAAGCATTTTAAAATATACTACACTTTACAGAATATATGTACATACAAATTTACGAATTAAGAAAAACAATAATTTTATGCTTTATGGAATTTAAACATAAATAAAAATCAACAAATTGTGACAGAGAATTAAATTGTCTACATAACCTTGAAAAAGGATCAGCAAAAGCATAATTTTCTCTATAAAATTTAACAAAGAGCAGATTATAATGACGCGTATTGCGACTAGGTATATTAAATTTAACAGACTCTAACAAAAAATCACAACAAACATTACCATTAATAAGATTAACCATAAAAGAAACATTTAACATTGTACGACGACTTTTGAGCGATGGTAATTTTATTAGTGCCAGTCTACTAGCATATGAAGGAAAGTTTGTCGAGTAACTCCAATGTAGATCACGTAAACAGAATAATAAAAATTGTTTTTGGACTGATTCAATACGAGATTTGTGAATGTTGTAAAATGGGTCCCAAATGATTGACGCATATTCTAAGATTGGTCTAACGAGTGATACGTAAAGTTGCTTCGTTATGTATGGATCGGTGAATTCTTTAGCCCAGCGCTTAATAAAGCCAAGAACAGCTCGAGCTTTATTCACAGTTAATGTTATATGAGAAACAAAGTTTAATTTAGGATCCAGTAAGACTCCAAGATCAAGAAACGAATCAACCAACTCCAGTTGATGGCCACCAAAAGCATAATTAACGGCAATACAGTTATTTCTATAAAAACGCATACATTTGCATTTCACAAGATTCAGCTCCATCATATTATGATTACACCATAAAAAGAAGTTATTAAGATCCGATTGAAGATAAAAATGATCAGCGAAGCAATTAAAAGAATGGAAAATTTTTACATCGTCAGCATACATCAATATATTGGCGAACTTGATAACGTTGGGCAGATCATTAATAAACAGCGAAAATAAAAGTGGGCCAAGATGACTGCCTTGGGGAACACCGGACGAAACATAATTTAAGTGACATATATACGATTGTTTTTAATTTTAAAACCAAATTATTTTTATTAACAAATGAAATAAATAATGAAGATTTTTCCAACTTTCCTAAAACTTTGCTTATTTATGACAAGGAGAAATATTTGAAAAAATCTGAGTATTTGGCAATTTTTGAAAACCTTTTTTACAACTTTCAAGATCGTTTTCAAGATTTTGAGGATATAAAACCACTACTTAACATATTCCAAAATCCCTTTAAGTGCGACATTGCGAGTTATGAATTCAGCATCCAGTCGGAACTAATCATACTTAGGAGCGAAATTAATCCTCCAGACAGGGAAAATATTATTGAGTTCTGGAAAAATTTAGATGGGGCGCTATATCCTATATTAAAAAAAAATTCCTTCAAATGTTTGTCGCTTTTCTCCTCAACATATCTTTGCGAACAAATATTTTCCGATTTGAAATACATTTGCTCAAAACAACGCAATAAATTAACATCCGCAAACCTAAAAAATGTTTTGTTGTTACGAAACTGCAATATAAATTTAGAAGATATTATTGGTAAATAAAAGTATTTATTATAGGCTAGTAAAATCTTCTCTTTTTATAATGGTGGTAAATACTTACAGAATATTTTTAAACTTAATATTTGCATTAGTATGAGCTAATGAATTTTCATTGTTAGAATTCGCAAAGGTATGTTGAGCAAAAAACGAAAAATATTGGAAAGAATTGTATTAGGTTGTAAAAAGACTTCAAATATTGTGAACTGCGCAATTTTTCCAAAAAATAAGCAAAGTTTCTGAGGTTCCAAATTAAATTCATTTAAATAATAACTGATTGTGTCTGTCCATAACTCAACATTTTTCGATAATTGTATTATTATTTATTGCTTTTAAGTCTTCATAGCAATAAATGTAAGTTAACTTTAAATGGTCTGATGAAAAATGAATGGAAAGCATGAACTATATTTCCTCGCATAATGCTGGCCCTGGTGTTTGCATCGCCCTTTCATGAAAATGTTTTGTAAGTTTTAATACCTTACCTAATTCCCAACAATTTATTCGAACACAGATGACCCTTAGAAAAGGTCTTTAATAAGGCCTCGCAATAGGCCTCGCAACCGCATATTTCGCCCGCTGGGCATGTAAGAGATAAGAGTAATCTCACCAACACAATCATAATTGACATCACTGAATTAAACAAACATCAGGGCTTTTTATTGTTGTTATGTGATACGAACTGTCAAACAGCAGAGGGGTTGAAAAGAGACAAAAGATAAAGAAAAACAAGTAAGAGTGCTATATTCGGCTGTGCCGAATCTTATATACCCTTCACCATTGTGCGAGCAGAATACAGAGCAACTAGACAAAAACTAAATAAAACTGGTAAATATTTTTTTTTTAAATAAGAGACAACCGGTTTTGAACTTCGCTTTTCATAAGGGCCCAGAATATATGTACTTTATAGGGTGTAGGATCAATATTTTTCGGGAATTCAGGGTTCTAATCACTGCATTCGATACTATCGTATCGAATAAACTATTGAATTTTTTTGCATACGATAGACACTGGCGTATCGAATGAAAACTCGATAAATGTAATGTCGAGCTACTCGATGTCGAATGCTATTATTTCAAATTCAATACATTTCATTCGATATCGAGTTTCAAGATACCAAAATAAATAATTTCGATGAATTTTGCTCGATATCGTATGCGGTGATTAGACCCCAGTATTTCTGTTATAACTCATACAAATTTCCGACATTTTGATATATAAGTCATATCCATAGGACGTATAGCTGCCCTAAAATTTAGGTTTTTATAAAAATTTTGATGTTTTTTAGCCAATTTTTTGAGTATTTTGCTCATAAATTACCCATTGTCTAACCGATTTGATAGTTTTATATACTGACGTGTTAAGGAAGAATTTTACCATTTAATCCCAATTTACACTAGGGACATTTCTTGCCGGACATTTTTTGAATTCTCTTTTAATCTTACCCGAAGCGTTTACATATGAAACATTAGAAGTCAGACAGAAATTAATACTTGTATGTAAACTACGAAAAGTAAGAAAGAGAAATGAAAAAATGTCCAGTACAGATAGTCATGTACTACACACTCTACCTTTTCAACCCCTCGCCATCAAACTTCGTCTGTCCGGCAAGAAATGTCCCTAGTGTAAATTGGGACTTACTTAAGTTATATTTATATATAAACATATATTATAAACTTGTAAATATATATTTTAACAAAGTTAATTATAAAAACAAAGTTAATTATAAAAAAGAGTAATTTTTGTGGATTCAGTATTTCGGTTATAACTCTGCCATTTTTTAACCGATTTGGCAGATTTATATACCGACGTGTTGAAGAAGAAATTTACCATTTACTTTAGTTATAAAGCTTGGACTCGGGGAGATCTATGGTTCCCGAAAGTGGGTATTTAAAACAAAATTTTAATTTTGGTCATAACTTTTTTGTATCTGAACCGATTTTTCCGAGTTTTTTATAAAATATGTTCTACAAGAAATTTCGTATACGTATAGCAGCCCTAAAATTTAGGTTTTTATAAAAATTTTGATGTTTTAAAGCCCATTTTTGGAGTATTTGGCTCATAAATTACCCATTGTCTAACCGATTTGATAGTTTTATATACCGACGCACACTGGGGATTTCGCGGAAAAAAGTCAAATTGTCAACATAGTCTTCAAGCAATATGCAGTGATATGTTGCAATTTTAGACTAAATGGTACAATCAAATCAAACAGATTTACTCCGATCTGACTGCCAGTTTTTTTTTATATCCGTCTCAAACTCAGAACTTGTGTGTTTTACCGAACCAACTTAATTTAAACCTAAGAATTTAAATACGAATATTATTTTACTATGTGAGCTAACGTTTTTCTTTTTTTTTCTATTTAAAGTAGTATATTTCAGTATACTAAAATTGAAAAAAAAAATCTGCAGAGACTTAAGTTTTTTTTTTTTTTTTGTATTTTTATGGACATATAACAAAAATCCCATTTTTCTCCAAACATTTGGACCTGGAATTTTTTCTTTACTTTTACTCAGTTTGAAATCACACCGAATACATTGTCTTATATCTGTTTTAACATTATTAATCAATTTCAAGTGCCACCAGGTGCCACCTCTCAAGTTTTTGCATTACACAGTACAACATTTTTCAGCTGATTGATTCGGGACTCAATTCTGATAAGGCTCTTTTGTTTAACATAACTCGAGAACCACTAGTCGGATTTTGCTGAAAAAAATTTAAAAAAATCAAGAATTACAATTACTTTCATCTGTTTATATAACATTTTGCTACATAAGCAACAGTTTCGCAGTTATAAATAAATGTATGAAGAAAAAAAATATTTTTTGCCCAAAAAATTTAAATTTTTTATTTTTAATTCATAAAAAATCCAAAACAGTAAAAAAAAGTTTCAAGTTTTATTACTTTCACGTAAAGTCGCATAGCCTATGAAAAAAATGAGACATAAATCATGAAAATCGATGAACGCGTTTCGCTTTTATTCACAATTAAGTGAAGGTATGCATTTCAAAAATTTGTCGAGATATGCACAAAATTCTTTGCAAAAACATTTATGACTTTTTTTATGATTCTCAGAATTAAAAAAAAAAAAAACAATAAACAAAAGGTTATTTGATTTTTATGATTGCGGTAGCAAAGTAATAAGCGGTAATAAATGTGCGTGGAAAATTGAAAGGAAAAAAGGTAAGTGCACTTTTTTAATTATTTGGGTTTTTTCGTTGGCTACCTGCATGATTTTTTTACACAAATTGCACCCACATTTATGAGTGGTCATGTTTTAGAACGTTTCGAAAAATTTTAAACGCACACGAAACAGGTATATAGACTCCCTTAAAAGATGCACGAATTCATAAGTACCTTTCAGTAAAATGTTGAAACTTACGTAGTATTTATAGGTGTTCACTGATCGATTTTTGTCATTCAACAAGTGCTGGCGAACGCGAAATTATTTAATTATAACTGAAACTAAGGACCAAGAGTTTTACGGCAATGGAAAGTTTTTCTATTTCTCATGGGGTTTTATGCTCGAAGCTTCTGGAATTTGACAAAGACAGAACAAAATTAAAACAGTTTTTGCAACAATTGCACGTTGGCTTAAACGATACTAGAGCATGTGAAATTTTGGATACAATATATAAACACTTTTACTATAACTTCAAACAAAGATGGCAGGATTCTAACCGTACGAAGTCGCGATTTGAAAAAAAGAATGTAAATTGGCTTGAAGGCACATTTACAATTAAGTTTACTGAGGCTGAATGTTCTACCAGTTCTGCACTTGGTCGGCCCCGCAAATCGTTTGAGGAGTGCTGTGATCGCGCCAAACGATACAAAAGGGATGAAGTACGTTCTATGTTTCCTCAAGAAGTAATTGATTGTTCTTCTAATATTTCAAAAACCAACCACAAAATTTGTACATTAAAAACTTTGGGGATGTTTACAAAGCTTGAACTTACAAAAGAAAAATACGAGTATCTAATGCATTGGTTACAAAATGAAGGATATAACATACTCGTACCATACAAACAACTCACGAAAGAAAAAACTAACAGTTATCCTCTAGAAATTTCTATCACTGAAAGTTCAGGCAGTGTACCTCTGCAAAATCTGTTGGATCATACTGCTAAAAGAGTCCTAGAGACCAAATCAGTAAAGGAAATAAATAATATTGAAAGCGGAAATCTAACAATGTACTATAAATGGGGATGTGATGGGGCATCTGGTCAAAGCGAATACCAACAGAGGTTTTCAGATGATCAAATTTCTGACTCTCATTTATATATGACATCAGTTGTACCACTAAAATTATCATTGAGTGATGACATAAATAAATTAGTATGGAACAACAATAAACCTTCTTCCACACAATATTGTAGAACACTACAGTTTGCGTACGTTAAAGAGACACCTCAAGTTATACGAGAAGAAAAGAGAAGAGTCGATGAGGAGATATCTCAACTAAAAGAATTTGAGTTAACAGTAAATAATCGTAACTTTAAAGTTAAACATGAATTATATTTTACAATGATTGACGGCAAGACAGCACAATCAGTAACAGAGACACCAGCAGCATCTTCTTGTTTTATTTGTGGAGCAACAACATCCAAGATGAATAAAATCGAAGAAGTTCAAGCTATGCCCGTAAATGAACAAGCACTGCAATTTGGTATGTCACCACTTCATGCGCGTATTAAGCTGATGGAGTGTCTTTTGCATGTAGCTTACAATCTTGAATTTAAACGTGGAAGAGTCGACTCAAATACTCGTCCGATAAGAGAAGCCCGAAAATGTTTGATAAAGCGTGAAATTAAAGAGAAAATTGGAATACAGGTTGATACTGTTAAACAAGGCTCTGGTACGACAAATTCAGGAAATACGTCACGAAGATTCTTTGCTAATCCTGCTTTAATTTCCGAAATCACGGGTCTAGATGAAGACATAATCAAGAGGTTTTTAACAATTCTCGAAGCTATAACCATTACCGAGGCACTAGATCCGAAAAAATTTGGTGATTTTTGTCTGGAGACGGCAAAAAAGTTTGTTGCACTGTACGAGTGGTACAATATGCCACCAACACTCCACAAAATTCTGATTCATGGAAAATATATAATTGAAAAGTGTATTTTTCCTGTAGGCTTATTATCCGAAGAGGCTCAGGAAAGTCGTAACAAAGACTATAAAAAATATCGCCTTAGACACTCCAGAAAATGCAGTCGAATTGCCACGAACGAAGATATTATGCACCGAATGATGGTAACATCAGATCCCATGATCTCACACTTGACTCCTTCATTTAGCCAGAAAAAGCATAGTGATATAAGCGACGAAGTTAAGGCTCTTTTAGGCCCGTTTTCACAACTTACCGATAGCTTAAAGTAGACTTTAAATGGCCTTATAAAAAATGTTCCATTATTAAAACTTTACTTAAACCTAAAGTGAACGATAAAGTAGATTAAGGTAAATCCTACCTGGAAGGTTAAAGTAAAGTTGTAATAATGGAACACTTTTTATACGGTCGACAAAATCTTACCTTTAGCTATCGGTAAGTTGTGAAAACGGGCCTTAGAATAATAAATTAAAAAGTAGATTTAAAATAAATAATAAATTAAAAATTAAAAAAATCATTTAAATTTTTTGTTAGTTAGGGCTTTTTACATTGTAGGTAACGATATACATTTGTCTAGCTTTCTTTATTTTGATTACTTTTGTATATAACTATATAAATAAATCTAAGTTTGTGATGAAATTAAAAATAGATTTAAAATAAATAATGAATTAAAAAAATCATTTACATTTTTTTTGTTAGTTAGGGCTTTTTACATTGTAGATAACGATATATATTTCTCTAACTTTCTTTATTTTGATTACTTTTGTGTATTACTATATAAATAAAACTAAATTTGTAATGAAATTATTATATTTTTTGAAAAATACACTTTTTTCCTCACCTCCATACAAAAATCCCCAGTGTGCGACGTGTTAAGGAAGAATTTACCATTTACTTAAGTTATATTTATATAAACTTGTAAATATATATTTTAACAAAGTTAATTATAAAAAAAGAGTAATTTTTGTGGATTCAGTATTTCGGTTATAACTCTGCCATTTTTTAACCGATTTGGCAGATTTATATACCGACGTGTTGAAGAAGAAATTTACCATTTACTTTAGTTATAAAGCTTGGACTCGGTGACATCTATGGTTTCCGAAAGTTTTGGTCATAACTTTTTTGTATCTGAACCGATTTTCCCGAGTTTTTTATAAAATATGTTCTACTAAAAATTTCCGATATTTTGATATTTTGATTTTTTTGATATATAAGTCATATCCATAGGACATATGGCAGCCCTTAAATTAAGGTTTTTATAAAATTTTTAATTTTTTTTTGTACAGGAGGTACCACGCCCACTTCTCCAATCCCGCCCACATTTTGTAGGATGGTGTGTATTGGCAACCTAAATGTGTGTATTTGGAAACTTTGGCTCTTGCCGTTCTCAAGATATACAGAAATAAAAAAAATACAACAACAACAAGGGATTTTTGGAAAAATTTAGAGGTAGTCGTGGTTTTTTGCTCATATCTACGTCATTTTTGGACCGATCTGGCTGAATTTCAATAGCAAGAAATGGTGGACTGTATGTAACATAAATGTAATAAAATAAACAACCTAGCCGCTATCATGTCTGGATTATCCGGAAAACACATATCAGACGTAAGACGGACAGACGATCAGACGGACATCGTTAAATCATCTTCTCTTCTCATATGGACCCAGAATATATATACTTTATGGGGTCTAAAATCAATATTGTGGAAATTACAAACGTTATGACAAACTTATATATACCCTTTTACACCTGTGGTGAAGGGTATAATATGGGTATAAAAAGGGTAAATTAAAAGGCGTAAATATGTATAAAATATACGTATATGAAACAATTTATAAAAAAACAAAAAATAAAAAAAAAATGGAATGAATGGGATTCGAACCAGTAAACCAATAAGAAATTGTTAGGAGGCAGACCGTTCAGACCGTTCGACCATCGAACCGCATGTAAAGTTGCTGTTGATTTGAGTATGTGATATCAATAATTATTAATAGTAAATTAAAGTATGTATGTGTTTGTTGTTTGTGTATAATACAGAAGGTCCCAGTTGGCAAAACAGCCGTCGACGACTTTGGCGTCAACGATATATGCAAGACATGTCGTCTATCACTTACGATTTCTGGAAGACAATGTTGAGGAAAATGTCGTGGACGACAATATACTCGACATTGTCTAGTGCACTGTCTTCTAAAGAAGTTTATTAATGACGACATGACCGACATTGTCTTCCAAGTTGTCTTTTATACAAGCCTATCGACGAAAACATGACCGACATTGTCTTGTAAGGTGTCTTATATCACCACCTATACATGACAGTATGAGCGACAACGTCTTGTAAGGTGTCCTCTATCATTTACTATCCACGACAGTATAATCGACAGTGTCTTGTAATTTGTCCCTTATAAAAATCTACCACGACAACATGACCGACATTGTCTTGTAAGGTGTCCTCTATCAACAACTATCCACGACAGTATAAGCGACAGTGTCTTGTAATTTGTCCCTTATAAAAATCTACCATGACAACATGACCGACATTGTCTTGTAAGGTGTCTTATATCACCACCTATACATGACAGTATGAGCGACAACGTCTTGTAAGGTGTCCTCTATCATTTACTATCCACGACAGTATAAGCGACAGTGTCTTGTAATTTGTCCCTTATAAAAATCTACCACGACAACATGACCGACATTGTCTTGTAAGGTGTCCTCTATCATTTACTATCCACGACAGTATAAGCGACAGTGTCTTGTAATTTGTCCCTTATAAAAATCTACCACGGCAACATGACCGACATTGTCTTGTAAGGTGTCCTCTATCAACAACTATCCACGACAGTATAAGCGACAGTGTCTTGTAATTTGTCCCTTATAAAAATCTACCACGACAACATGATCGACATTGTCTTGTAAGGTGTCCTCTTTCCACAACTAAACACGACAATATGAGCGACATTGTCTTGTAAGCTAACTTCTAAAGAAACAAAAATAATTTGTTCCCAATAAAAAACAAAAATAACTGTAAAATAACGATATAAATAAAAAACAGCCAAAGCAAACTGAAGTCAGTCAAGTGTGAAAAATATTCATTCAAATGAGAAAAGTTGAAAATGAAGAAGTTGAAAATTGGAGAAGGATTTAAGCTCTGAAAACCAAATTGATATGGTAAGTGTAAACATATTAAATTTAAATATAGTATATACGTTTTTAAATCCTTTTTTTCATTTTGCAATAAGCATATTGTTTTTGAAAAATTTTAAAAATATTACACATATATTTACAAAGGAGCTACTGGTTTCCCATAATTTTGATGGAACGAAAGAGAAAAAGTCGTTCAAAAAATATAAAAATGTGCTTAATGCGCTTTATGGTGAGTATTTTTTTTAATTTGAAAAGTTACATCTATTTATTAGTTAATTATGTAGTCACAAATCCAAACTACACTCATTTTAATAATTAAATTATCCCTTTATTTGTTTTATACAGAATCTACAAAGAAAGAGGGGTACACCTATGAAGATTTTACAAAAGAGTTCAGAATAATCTTTCGGAAGATGAAAAATATATATAATAAAGATAAAGCCAGAAAGGACAAGAAGCAAAAAGAAAACATTAATTAAAAAATGTTAAAATTTAAATATGTACCTCAAAGTTAAATAAAAATTTTATATTATTATAAGGCCTAAAATTTTGTTTTTAATAATTTTTTTGTCGTGAACGACAAAATAGGCGACATTGTCATGCATGGGGTCGTGAACGACAAAATAGGCGGCATTGTCATGCATGGGGTCTTGAACGACAAAATAGGCGGCATTGTCATGCATGGGGTCGTGAACGACAACATAGGCGACATTGCCATGCATGGGGTCGTGAACGACAAAATAGGTGACATTGTCATGCATGGGGTCGTGAACGACAAAATAGGCGACATTCCCATGCATAGGGTCGTGAACGACAACATAAGTGACATTGTCGTTTATGTAATCTTCCGATCGTATGAACGACATGAAGAGCGACAATGTCTTTCTTTGTGTCGTGCACGATTCTCGCGACACTTGTTCGAAAATGTCGTTGACGATTTGTTCTGGCTGTCCCTCATTTGTCGTGCAGAAATTAACATTGTCGTGCATCCGTCTTCAAGGATGTCTTAAAGACGAGGCCAACTGGGGTAATATTAAATTAAAAAAAAAGAAGTTTACCGCAAGTATTTTAAATGAAAAAAACCACAAAAAACAACACACAACTATTTTACAGGGTTACCATTAACCGTGTTGAAACGTAAACTGTCGTTTTGGTTATTAAAAGTCGCAAACCAATTTAAATGTTTTTTTATTTATCAATAATACAACATAAACATACCAAGAAATTGCTTAAATTGTGTATGCTTTTAAATCGCTTTTGTGCAGAAGATATTATCAGGCCTGTTCTGAAAATCACTTTAACTCAAATCACGTGATTTGAAATCACATGTGCCTACTAAAATCACACGTGTGATATTTTAGCGTCCCGTTTTTGTGTGATCTTCAATTGCAGAAAGCACACCAAGAAACACAACAACGGTATGACTTTCAAAACACCACAAAGTCACAGGTGTGATTTCAGAACAGGCCCGTATATAGGTATATATGAATATATTTTTGTATAAATTGTCTAAAAAAGTGACTAATATGTTATCAATGTCAGCAATAAAAAGGCAAAGATTGCTTTTAATATTTTGACGACACTAGATCACTGTTCGTTATGGTAGCGGTTTTTTGTAGTCGTAAAATTAGATGATGAGGGCATTTCTAATATTCCCTAAATACAATTTTTTTTTTAAAGTGGATAACCCTGCTTGTTTGTATGGTTTTTAAGCAGTGTGACCATTCTGGCAATTTTGCAGCTTAACTTAGATTAAAAATTTTAATTTAGCTAAAATACTTTCATTAAGCGCTTCGCATTTTTTTAAGCATTTTAATAAAATGTTTCTAGCTTTTTTAGAATTATTTTAAAAATTGAAGAATAGGTATTGAGAAGCTTAAGTTTTTTATGTATTATAATAAATTATAATAAATTTTGACTAAAAAAAATAGTTGTAGTCAAAATTAAATTTCGTATGGAAATGGATAATTCTTATTTTATTGAAAAAAAAAAAATTTAATTTTATTTTTTTACAAGACGATAACCCTGCATGTTTGGGCGATTTTTAATGAAGACTTTTAAGTAGTGTGGGAATTTTTTATTTTTGAAAGTAAATTCAGCACCAAAAACTTAGATTTAGCTGTAAAATTTCCATTTGGCATTTTATTACCTTTTTAGAAAAATGTTTTAAGCTTCTTTTGATTAATTTTTAAAGTTGGATGGAACAGTCTTAGCGATTAAAACTAAAATAAATTGTTATAAACTAACTTTTACGCAATTAATGATGACTGTTTTTTAAAATATAAAAAAATTAATCTGGTCTAAATATGTCTGTAAATTCTTTTAAATCGAAATAGCTATAAAACCGTTTGTATTTTGTTTTTATTAGAGGGCCTTCCAATTTCAAGGTTAACCAATTGTGGTATTTATATCTGATGCTATATCAAATCTACCTAAATACTTGTTTAAATATTACCATTTATTTTAATTTTGTTTAAAATGAATGAATAATTTTAAAATCGTTTATAGAAATATTTATAAAAAAAAGTTAAAAAAAATTTCTGTTTGGAAAAGGTGGAGATGCCGAGATTTGAACCTTCTTGGGCAACTGCCCAGACCATTGAGCTATTAACGTTGTTAAAAATAAAGAATTATAGTATAATATACTCCGTCATATTATTAGTTTAATATGTACACAGAGGGAAAAATCCGGTATAAAAATACCAAAATTGACACCATCCGTTGTCAAAAGTGAGCCAACTACGTTTGTGTTCAATTTGATAACGGATGGTATCAATGTTTTTTAACCACCTCGTTGTCAGTTTGTCACCATTTGTTCTCAATATGACATCAAATTGGTTATATATTATCACCATAATGGTACCATACCGACAACATGCTGTTGTCATTTTTGACAACACACCGTTAATATATTGACAACATTCGGTTGTCCTTTCGATAACACATTGTTCTGATTGTAGTATGTACTTAATAACCCATTCTGAACCCAAGTAAAAAAATGGAATAATGTAAATTTATTAATTTATTTCACATTAAATAATATACTTATAAAAAAATACATAAAAAATTCACACTTTTACAGCCAGGCCCACGATGTCACACGTTAACGTTCGCATAGAAAATTAAATTGAAAACAAAAACAAATTTTAGAAATTTTTTTATTTTATTTATTAAATTTTTATCTATTAATTTAATCACAGCACTGAAACTTTTCACTTTTTACTTTCGAATACCAAAGTTGATTGTGGGATAACTTGTATACGCTGTTAATAATGACAACAGGGCGATACCTATTTGACAACAGGGTGTTATCAATTTGACAACAATGGTACGTTTTTTATCTAACGGCCCAATTTGACAACATTTTGTTTAAAATTTAACAACAAATGTTGTCGAAATATTGACAACAGTTTGTTATCAATTTATTACCACTGGTTGACAGTTTTTTAACGTTTTTTTTCGCTCTGTGTAGGTATGTATTTTTCAATTAAAGCGAACAATCATGTACAAGCATGTGTACATGTTTCTTATGCTTAAAATTCAACTCGTTCAAATAAAAAAACAACAACCACAAGGGATTTTTTGGAAAAATTAGAGGCAGTCGTGGTTTTTTGGTCATATCTAAGCCATTTGTAGACCGATCTTGCTGAATTTCAATAGCAAGAAATGGTGGACTGTATGTAACATAAATGTAAAACAACCTAGCCGCTATCATGTCTGGATTATCCGGAAAAAACATATCAAACGTAAGACGGACAGACGGTCAGACGGACAGACGGACATCGTTAAATCAACTTCTCTTCTGTTGTTAATAGAGTTAGAAAAGAACAGCCATTTTATTAGAACTTCAAATTATACAATGACATATGATAGTGATATAAACTTACTGACTACTTTGTATAAATAGGTTATTCAAGTATTCACAACATTCCACCTGAATAAATTATTTATACATTTAAATATAATATACAAAAAAAATTATCCCAAACCAGATCTACTAGCTAACATATTAAGCTTATCGGCACTAATAGCCTTAGTGAGAAAGTCAGCCACCATGTTGTTGGTATCCACGTATTTCAAAAGAATCTCCTTGTTATCCAACTTCTCCTTAACAAATTTAACTTTGAGATCAACATGTTTAGTTCTATTAGAAAACGAGTTGTTTTGCGCTATAAGAATTGCGCTTTTGTTGTCACAGTGTAGTATCATCAGCTCTTGAGGGCCCCGGATGAGTTCACGCTGTAATCGTTGTAACCATATGCACTCTTGCATTGCTGAAACCATTGCCATATACTCTGCCTCAGTTGAGGACAGTGCTACAGTACGCTGGCGCCTAGTACACCAAGAAATTGCACCATTTTGCAATGTAAAAAGATAACCAGTGGTGGACCGCCTATCGTCAACGTTGCCTGCCCAGTCTGCATCACAATAACCAATTAAGTTATTTGGTTCACATACATACGTAAGGCCCTTGTTGATAGTACCTTGGAGATACCTCATTACCCTTTTCACTGCGGCCCAATGAGTTTTACCAGGATTTGCGTTAAAACGACTTAACAAATTTACGGCATAGCTAATATCAGGGCGAGTTATTTGAGCTGCGAACAAAAGACATCCCACAGCTTGCATATAGGGTACCTTCGCCATTTCTTGTTTTTCATGCTCGTCGGTAGGACACATTTCCGATGTTAATTTTTGACCAACATCCATAGGTGTTGATACCGGCTTACATTCACTCATTGAAAAACGATTGAACACATCCTCGATGTATTTGCTCTGAACAAGTTTGATTGTGCCACTTTGATCATCACGCGTGATTCTAACGCCCAAAACAGAAAACGCTTCGCCTAGATCTTTCATTTTGAAGTTCGTGGCTAAATCAAGTTTCAGTTGATTTACCATATTCATGTCGTTGCAAAACACCAAAACGTCGTCTACATAAATGGCTACATAAAGTATAATTTCACCATTGATGCAATAGTAGACACATTGGTCGACTTCACTACGTTGCAAACCAAACTTTAAAAGAACTTCGTTTAGTCTTTTGTTCCATACCCGGCTGGACTGCTTTAAGCCATAAAGAGATTTTTTTAAGGAACATACTCGACCGCTCCCATCGTCGAAACCCTCAGGTTGTACCATAAAAATCTGCTCATCTAGTTCACCATTAAGAAACGCTGTTACCGCATCAAGTTGATGTACTATTAATTTGTGTTTTGCTGCCAGAGCAAATAAAAATCGTAGTGATGTATAACGCACTACAGGAGCGAACGTCTCTTCGTAGTCAATGCCCTTTTGTTGACTGCAGCCCTTTACGACCAACCTTGCCTTATGACATACTTCATCACCATTTGCATCAACTTTGGTCTTGTAGACCCATTTACACTTGATGGCCTTTTTTCCTCTTGGCAATTCAGTCAGGCACCAGGTATTGTTTGCTGATAACGATTCCATTTCAGAAATCATTGCCGCTTTCCATAAATCGGCTTGTGATGAAAAAATCGCCTCATCAAACGTTTCGGGGACACCTTGTATGCCACCACGTTGATCTTGTTGAACACATAAATTGTATCTGCGTCGAGGCTTATTCGCAATACGTTCTGAACGGCGGGTTGTACCGTTTTGATTTTCAATTGCCTTGTTGATTTGGCAATCACTGCCGATGTTATCATCACTGTTGCTATCGCTGTTGTTGTTGTCATTATCGTTGCTACCATATGCGTCTTCATACTTGTCACTGTCGAAGCCAAGACAATCCTCCTCTTCACCAGTTGACAATTCCACGTCACTTTCCTCCACTGAATTGACAACTTCATCTTCAACGCCAATGTCAACTACGGTAGAAGTTCGATTATCAATAATATTCCGATTGACACATACCTTGTTGTTGTCGTTCTCAATAAAAACGACATCACGGCTGATGATGATGTTGTGAGTAATCGGATCTTGTAGCCTATACGCCTTACTTTCGCTGCTATACCCCATTAAAACGCATTCTGTTGACTTCGCATCCAATTTATTACGTTTCTGTTTCGGTATATGCACGAATGCTTTGCTGCCGAAAACACGTAAATGTTTCAAATTGGGTTTTCTACCCGACCACATTTCCTCTGGACAGCTTTCATTACCCCGGCACGGTACAAGATTTATTAAATATGCTGATGTCATAGCCGCTTCAGCCCAATACATATCATCTAAGCCTGCATCCAATAGCATACACCTCACACGTTCCATGATTGTGCGATTGATGCGTTCAGCAACGCCATTCTGTTCTGGCGTGTATGGCGTTGTTTTCTGGTGCTGTATACCACAATCTGACAAATACTTTTTAAATTGATTACCAGTATATTCAGTACCATTATCGGTACGCAAAATTTTTATTTTTGCATCACACTGTTTTTCGGCAAAAATTTTAAAACGTTGAAATTCTCCGAAAACGTCAGATTTATGTTTTATTGGCACCACAAATACTTTACGTGAGTAGTCGTCGACGAAAGTTAATAGAAAACGATTACCAGAAAAATATTCTGTTGGCTGGGGACCCATCACGTCCGAATGCACAATATGTAACAAACCATCTGCACGATGACCAGGCTCCTTAAATGATGCTCGTGTTTGCTTACCCTTTATACAAACAACACATTTTTCATTTACGGCGCCACCACCACATCGAATACCATTTGATGCACCGATCACCTTTTTCATATTACCAGCACAAATATGTGCAAGTCGCCTGTGCCATAATTCAAAATCGCCTGCAGCCATCATTGCGTTTTCGCTTTTGTTTATATTCACAACACAATGCAATTTGTATAAGTTGTCAAAAGCTTTAGCTGTTGCTAACAATTCACCACGATCATTAAAAATTTTGCAACTATCATTTTCGAAAATTACTTTGTTGCCTTTCAATGTCATCTGCCGTACAGAAAGCAAATTAACCGCCATTTCGGGAACATATTCAACATCTTTTAAAAATGCGTTTGTCTCTCTCTCGCCTGACTGCAACACAACACTAACATCGCCTGCACACTCAATAGCCATTTTTTTATTGTTTGCTATTATCACATGTTTATCAACCATTGGCTTTGTGTTTCGCAAAATATTTTTCGAATTTGTCATGTGCGACGTCGCCCCCGAGTCAATGAACCACTCTTGGATTTTGTTTTCTGCAGCAAGTAAAGCTGATGATGATGAAAACAACGATGCAGCTAACGACGATTTCTCTACTGTATTCTTCTTCTTGGTTGCATTTGACTTTGCCTTTTGTGTACAATTTTTGGCAATATGCCCCTCTTGTTTGCATGCATAGCATTTTACGGACTTACGTGGAATAAATTTCTTATTGGAAACCAAAGCCTTTTCTTCCACCTTTGATGAATCAAACTTTACATCCTGTAGAAGCAAATTTTTTACCATGTCCACGCTTAATTTTGCCTTCGAATTTTCGACTGCCATTACAAGGGGTACGAATTCCTCTGGCAATCCAGCTAGCATTAACGACGCCACCAATTCATCGTCGAGTCTAAGGCCAGTTTGTTGGCTTACATACTCCTGTACACTTTGGAAGTCAGATAATTTTAGTTGAACCAATTGTTTTAGGAGTTCCACCTTTCTGGTTAAACCAGTATCTTCAAAGGCATTCAACAGTGCGTCCCAAGCCTCTTTTGCAGTGTTCGCCGTCGCTATATGAGCAAAATTGGCTGGCTCTATCATCAGAGTAATCTCGGCAAGTGCACGTTCGTTCTTCTCAACATCATTAGCATTGGGAGGATTAGCTACCCCATCCACCACAATATGCCAACAACCTTTCAGCACCAAATAAGATTTTGCATGGCGTTTCCATACGTCGAAATTTTCACGTCCACGCAATTTTTCAAATGGAAATGACAAATTATTTGAAGCCATTGTTATACTTAACGATTTCCGGGAGAAATTTCAATAAAACCACGATCAATACAATTAAGTTTAATTAATTTACTTTAAAATTAAATTATCGCTTTGAAATTTAACCAAAATGTTCTAAAAAATTCTCGCGCGTCATGCGGCCCATAACCTGTTGTTAATAGAGTTAGAAAAGAACAGCCATTTTATTAGAACTTCAAATTATACAATGACATATGATAGTGATATAAACTTACTGACTACTTTGTATAAATAGGTTATTCAAGTATTCACAACATCTTCTCATATGGACCCAGAATATATATACTTTATGGGGTCTAAAATCAATATTGTGGAAATTACAAACGTTATGACAAACTTATATATACCCTTTTACACCTGTGGTGAAGGGTATAAAAACTTGCTTACTTTTTTACTATACAACATTTGACAGTTTGTATCACAAAACAAGCAAATAAAAAATAACCAGCTGGCTTTCCTAGACTACCTGCTATAAATATACCTTGCACTAAAGCACAGAGGCGTCACGAGACAGAAAATATTGTGTTTTTTTCTGTCTTTTTCTTCGAAAGCTGCCCTATTTGCATTTTTTGTTTTGATTACGCAATTCGTGTTGATAGTAGCGGCCTGCTTTTACACATTGCCACTTTACTACCAAAAAACGGTTCTTCGAAAGCTGCCCTCGCAAATGATTTAGGCATTTTTCATACGTCACTAGTGTATTTTCATAAAACAGGCTACACGCAAAATATTTTGACGCGTTTGCGCCAGAAAGTTGGTTAACTTTGAACTTTTTAACGCGTTGTGTGACAAGTAATCAGCTGACAATAAAAATAATAATGTAACAAATTTGTGAATCATGAAAGAAAAAATTATTGAAGAGCTTAAAAAACATACAATATTTATATTAAAAGAATAAATTCAATAAAATAACAAAAACTTGATATACTTTCGAACCCGTTTTGAATGCACAAATAAATAAACAAATAAAAAACAGCTGACAGGAATGGCTTTTGTAACGCGTGTTGTGTAACTTGCAATTTTTTACGCGCTAAAGTTTTTAAACGCACGATACTCGTCGTCCCCAATTTTCGATTTTTCATCCCCAAAAATCCCCAAAATAGCTATTTCCTTATCCCCAAAAATGCCCACATTTTCTTAAAAATAAAATACATAATATTATGTCAATGGAAAAATATGCATACATCGATTTATATAAATAAATCCATTTGTGTAATATTATTAATTCTTTGAGTTCTACGTACATATCTAGGAACACATTAATTTGCGAAGATGTTGGAATTTTCCCATAATACCCTTTGTACACTTGCATACATTTCGGAGGAACGCATGGAAAATGTTGAAAATGTGAAATACGCGTTCACACTTGAAACATCTAACATTTACCATTAACCATTTCTGAAAAAAAACTTTTATTTTTTTAAAATACTTTTTTCTACAAAAGTACCAACATTTTAAGAGATAACACCAAAATGTATTTCTTATTCATTTTGTTTAATAATTTAAGCAAAATTTAGCAAAATAAGGCTTGCAAAAAAGGAAAAACTTGAGAAATGGTAACGCTGCTTTAAAAGCAACTGCCATTTTGTCAGTGATGCCACAATAATAACAGAATTTATTGCCACTTTTCTAGTGATTACACTAAAAGAATCGAAAAATGTAAAAGGGAACAAAATGAGAAAGTAACATTCTGTAAAAATGTTGATTTTTAGCCCTATGCAAGGTATATTTATAGTAGGTAGTCTCGGAAAGCCAGCTGGTTATTTTGTATTTGCTTGTTTTGTAATACAAACTGTCAAATGTTGTATAGTAAACAAGTTTTTTGTCTTTATCTTTTGTCTCTTTTCAACCCCTTTGCTGTTTGACAGTTCGTATCACAAAACAACAATAAAAAGCCATGTTGTTTGTTTTATTGTACAATTGCTGTAATCTCGCGGCTACCTGCTATAAATTTCAAGGGCCGATGTTGATTTTGTATAAAACAAAAACTATTTAGGAAATTATTGTAATTGTATTTTATTATGATATATTGGTATTACTCAATTATGTATGGAACAAAATATCGGCCAAATGGGCGCCGCGACCACGGCGGCACATCTCCATCCGATGGTCCAAATTTTCGATGACCCTGAGTCATAATGGAGGTTCTATGCCGTTAATGTGCCGAATTATCTCATCCTTTAGCTCTTGAATTGTTGCTGGCTTATCGACGTACACCTTTTCTTTCAAATAACCCCAAAGAAAAAAGTCCAACGGTGTCAAATCACATGATCTTGGCGGCCAATTGACATCGCCATTACGTGAGATAACACGGCCATTGAATTTGTTGCGCAAAAGAGCCATTGTTTCGTTAGCTGTGTGGCAAGTGGCACCGTCCTGCTGAAACCACGTATCGTCCACATCCATATCTTCCAATTCGGGCCATAAAAAGTTCGTTATCATCTCACGATGGCGAACACCATTCACAGTAACTGCCTGACCGGCCTCATTTTGGAAAAAATACGGCCCGATAATGCCGCCAGCCCATAAACCGCACCAAACAGTCACTCTTTGTGGGTGCATTGGTTTTTCGACAATCACTCTTGGATTCTTATTCGCCCAAATGCGGCAATTCTGTTTATTGACGAATCCACTGAGGTGAAAATGTGCCTCATCACTGAAGATGATTTTCTTCGAAAATTGATCATCCACTGTTGCCATTTCTTGCCACCATTCTGCCCATTCACGACGTTTGGAATGGTCAAGAGGCTTTAGTTCTTGAGCCAATTGCACCTTGTAAGCGTGTAAATGCAAGTCTTTATGCATAATGTTCATCAACGACGAGCGTGAGAGGTGCAATTGTTGGGCACGACGACGAGTTGAGGTGGACGGCTCTTCAGCCACACTATCGCGAACAGCAGCAATATTTTCTGCAGTACGAGCTGTACGAGCATGCACTGGTGTTCTCACATCTTCTACAGACCCGGTTTGCTCGAATTTTTCCACGATTTTTGCGATTGTACGCACATTTGGACGATCAAATTGACCAAAAAAATCTCGAAGTGCACGATATGCATTTTGATTTAAACGCCCATTTTCATAATAAGTCTGGATAACTTTAACACGTTGTTGGATTGTGTATCTCTCCATGGTTCAAATTGAGTAAGTCTGAAATAGAGAAATGTCAAATAAAATTCGGAAAAAAACTTGGTGTTTAGGTGTGGTTCACATTCAACATCGGCCCTTACAATTTAACCACCCTTTACCTTGAATTGAACGTTAATGACTGGTCACCTAAATGAACAATTAAGCCAGTGATGCCAACTTTTTGAGAGCAAAAAGCACTTCAAAATTTAAAAAAAGCACTAAAAAGCACCATTTCGAGCAAAAACAAGGGTAAAAAGGTACTTAGCCGTTTTTACAATTAAATTAAACACAAAATAAGTTGCATTCGGCTGTGCCGAATATTATATGCCTCCAATATTGAAAAAAAGGCGACGGTGTTGATGTGGGACCATTTTCATTTAAAATTAAATAATAAATATATTAACATTTGTATATAAACATTTTGAAATGTATACATTGAAGATACTAATAATAATGTATTATTATCTTCAAAAAAATAATATCATACAAATCATCATCAGCTGAGTTTGATTTCGGCCATAAAACAGTTTTAAAGTAATATTTATTTTGATTTTTTCTATGTTTCATTGGAAGAAAGATCTCTACAGACATTAGATGGTTGATTGTATTCATTACAGCATAAATTATGCTGACGAAGTCCACATATAACGTGAAGAATTGAATTAACAGAGTTTAAGGATAATCGGTTTCCGTTTTTGGATGTACTGTAGTTCATCGAACTAAATGTTCTTTCAACGCTCAACGTTAGAGTATGGAAAACTTAAAATTCTAAACACAAAATTGGACAATTAAATCGTTGACTTCTATCTAAAAAGATATGTTCGTTGTTTATTTTTCCATTCACAATTCCTAATATTTTCCAAGCCATTTTCTGTTTTTGAAACAGTGTCAAAATCTTTAAAAGAAAGTTTACCTACAACAAATACATCGTTTTTACCACGATTACCACGATATGTTGTCAACTCTTAATAGTTTGTAAAATTTCCTAGCTCGTAAATAAGATTATTGGTAACGAATACAACTTTCTTTTATCATTTGAAATCTTATAATCTTTACAGGCCTACTCGAAATTGTACCCCAAATAGCAAAGCTCATTTAAATCATCCTCTATATAATCAAAGTTTTAATAAATTGTGGAAAAACAATAAAAATTGTAAAAAGCAGTAAAGGCACTAACAAAAAATTGAAAAAGCACCAAGTTAGTGCTTTTTCTTAGTTTGGCACTAAGGATAAAATTTTGGCGTTTTGAGGCATCAAAAAGCACCATAAATAGTGCCAAAAGCACTAAGTTGGCATCGCTGGATTAAGCCCAAGACTATGTCTCAGCCATAAATTGGGATAATATATTTTATATGATATCTTCAAATCAGCAAACCACTTTTCTGGAGAATAACATTTCTGATTTATATGAACGCTTTGTTCCAATCAAAACAAAAACTGTCAAAGATAATACTAGGCCCAGGTTCAATCCAGTTATAAAAAATTTAATCAAGAAAAGAGATGTTGCGCATTCTCGCTGGAAGCGTTTCAAAATCCCTATTTTATACGATGAATTTCGTAGAATTAGAATGGAAGTTAATCGGGAAATAAAAAAAACAAAACCGACTTTTCACGCTGAACTTTTAAATCGTTCAGCTATTGAGCTATTGACAGTAAAACAACGTGGCGAACTATACGCGATATTGGAATCGGTAATCATACCAAAAATTTTGACAGCAATTTATCAGCGGACGACCACAACGTTATTTTTTCGTCAATACCCTCATCAAATGATGATTCACACACAAATGACTATATAAACTCATTAGAAGATGGTATAACAACTAATATCCAATTTAATTTTCGATGTGTCTATAATGATGAAGTCTTAACTTGCTTAAAGTCTGTAAAATCAAATGCAATCGGATATGACAATTTAGACCCTCGATTTGTAAGACTTTTGTTGCCAAGATTACTACCTTATTAACCCACATTTTTAACACAATATTTACTACTAATGTCTTTCCAAGTAGCTGGAAACATGCTAAGATTATTCCGGTCCCTAAAAATAACTCGAAGTTTAGGCCTATTGCAATTCTGCCTTATTTTTCCAAAGTAATGGAAAAACTTATGTATACACAAATAAATGAATTCATTGATCGGCATAATTTGCTCACGCCACACCAATCTGGCTTTCGAGCTAAGCATAGCTGTGTTACAGCATTATTAAATCTGAGTGAGGATATTAGATATGATATAGATATCGGGAAAGTTAATATACTAGTTCTTTTGGATCGCTCCAAAGCTTTCGATGCAATTGACCATTCTCTGCTTTGCCTCAAACTTAAAAAGCTATTTGGTATATCTTGGTAGTCGTTACCAATCAGTATTTATTAACGGTAATTACTCGTCTGCACTCCCTGTCACCAAAGGTGTTCCACAGGGATCAATTTTGGGACCACTTTTGTTCTCGTTGTATGTTAATGATCTTCCCCGAACTTTATCATATTCCAAGTTACACTTATATGCCGATGATGTACAAATTTACATTGGCAGTTCTGTGGAAAATATTGTAGACAACGTACATAAATTAAATAAGGACTTAGAAAGTGTTTATAGATGGGCAACCGCTAATAGACTTCTAATAAATCCCCACCAAAGGTGTTCCGGGATCAATTTTGGGACCACTTTTGTTCTCGTTGTATGTTAATGATCTTCCCCGAACTTTATCATATTCCAAGTTACACTTATATGCCGATGATGTACAAATTTACATTGGCAGTTCTGTGGAAAATATTGTAGACAACGTACATAAATTAAATAAGGACTTAGAAAGTGTTTATAGATGGGCAACCGCTAATAGACTTCTAATAAATCCCCACAAATCCATATGCCTTATCATTCACCGTAAAACGATCCGTTTTAATATAAACATTGACATTATGCTTAATAATGAAAAAATTGAATGTGTACGCTCGGCAAAAAATCTTGGTGTTAAATTCAATAATAATTTAGATTGGTCTAACCATATTAATAAAACTGCATCAAAAATTTACCTACGGTTACAAGAACTTTGGCCTACCCAATACTTTAAGCCTTTAAAAATTAAAATACTTATCGCCAAAACATACTTAATGCCTCGACTTTTATATGGTTGTGAGTTGTTCTCAAGTTGCGACTTTCGTAGCACAAATGTGTTACAGAAAACATATAACAATATAATCAGATATGTTTTTGGTTTGGGAAAATACGATACAATATCCCAGTTCACAAATAAACTTTATGGCATGACATTTAAAAACCTTTTAGATATGAGGGTATTGCACATGCTACATAAAATAATATATACGAAGAATCCTCCATATCTGTACAACAGATTAACCTTTGCAAGGTCTAACAGGGGAAATAAGATAATTCCCTTTACACACCGCAGCCTGATATCTGAATATCAATGTGAACAATTTTAGAAATCAATTAGTAAATTATTTAATAAGCTAAAACTTATTTAACTTATAAAACTAAACCAATTAATTTTTTCCATCAAAGCTATTTATTTATTTAGTTTAGTGTTTTTTAATCTATAATTTATATGTTACACTCAGTCAACTTACAATTTAAAATTTAATCTTTCTTTAAATTAAATGTTTATTTCCTTTCCATTTTGTTATAATGTACTTTTTTTGTATTTTTCTTTTCTTTCTTTTCAAACTTAATCGTTTGAGTGTGATTACCCCTTTATGTTTTAAACTTATATAATTCCTGCACTTAAACTATAAGATTTATATCTTGTTGTGTAGGATAAGCAAGAAATTCTCAAACAAATAAATAAATATTTCATTATTAATTGGGTCACAAAGCAATAAAAGAGTTTTTAATAAAATTAACAAGAATTGGTATATTTTTTAATATTATTTTTTACGTTTGTATTGTGTTAACTTATATTTTGTTTTTCTGTTTTTATTCTTTATTTCAATCAAATAAATACGATTATTAAAAGCAAACCTTAGTTTTTTTTTATAAAATTCTTGATCGGTTTAAAATAAGCTTTTAAATAGAAAAATATGACTAGAAATTTGTGACTTGGTTTGGGCAACTACTCAGTTATCGCAACAGCCCATAATTTCTATTGGTTGCGTTCACCGTGGTTACACTGTATTAATTTTACTTTAACAAAAAAAAAAAAAAAATAATATTTTTAATATATTTAAATTTTTTTTTATTTTTTTCGAATTAATTCTATGTTTTAGTTATGTATTTTATAAAGCTTTTTTGTAATGGTTCTATACCTTTAATTTTCAGGAATGACTTTATACTCTACCAGAATATTATATTGTATTGTACAGTCTGGTAGTGTATAAAGTCATCTATCTTCTATATATATAAAATAGGATGTATATATGTATGTGTGTTTGTACTGTATGGACTCCAAAACGGCTGATCCGATTTTGATGAAATTTTCAGGGAATCTTCAGAATATTCAGGCGGGTGACACTGTGAACCCTGATTTTTGATTTTCGGTCTGCGGGCGTGGCAAAATCCAATTTTCATATTGCACCACCAATGACTTCTAAATAATTTGGACGATTTTTTCTTTAAAATTATCGCCATGGTCCAACTTAGATTATACGAAAATAAAATTTTGCCCCGCCCAATTTTACGCCCACTTTTTTCGAATTACCTAAAATCAGAAAACGGCTCAATAGATTTGACAAATTTTTCTTTCAAATGTTCATATTAATCCATTTTAAGTTTTCATCGAAAGAAAAATTTACTACGCCTACTTTTACGCCCACTTTTTCTATTAAGCGCATAAGTTGAGAACGGCTTGACCGATTCAAACGATTTTTTCTTTAAATGATTGCCATGGTCCAACTTAGGTTTTTACGGAAAGAAAATTTTGCCCCGCACACTTTTTTCGGTTTACCTAATATCAGAAAACGGCTCCATCGATTTGACTAATTTTTCTTTTTAATGTTCGTATTAATCCTTTTTACGTTTTCATCGAAAGAAAAATGCATCACGCCTACTTTTACGCCCACTTTTTCTATTAAGCGAATAACTTGAGAACGGCTTGACCGATTTGGATGATTTTTTCTTTAAAATTATTGCCATGGTCCAACTTAGGTTTTTACGGAACTTTTTTAGATTTACCTAAAATCAAAAAACGGCTTCATCGATTTGACTAATTTTTCTTTTAAATGTTCGTATTAATCCATTTTACTTTTTCATCAAAAGAAAAATTTACCCCGCCTACTTTTACGCCCACTTTTTCTATTAATTGCATAACTTGAGAACGGCTTGAACGATTTGGACGAATCATCGCCATGGTCCAACTAAGGTTTTTACAGAAGGAAAATTTTAATGGCCGTAAATTTCGTTTAAAGCTCAATTTAAATCGTCTGGTAATACAACTAGGACCGGGTCAGTTAGTTCCCATATAGTGTTTTTTAGTGTTTACCACTTGTAATGAGGAACACTTATTTAAAATTTTCAAACGAATGAAAATCAATTTGAACAAAAAAATGGATAATAGGTAACCAATCTTTTAAATAATCTGTATTCAAAATTATATTTAAGTGCTACCAGTGTAGCTATGCATTGATAATGTTGGTTAAAATATTTTTAATATATATATATACATATATAATAAATAATAATCTATAAAAAGTCATAATTTTTATAGTTTCTGACAATAAAAAACTAATTTAATACAAAAAAGTTTTGGTAAAACTCTTTTCACACCAAACTTTAAATATAAGATAAATATTTGTATATGGTAACAATGCCACTAAATTAATTAAATACCGATTTACGCAAGTATTCAAAAACTTAAATAATATTAAAAAATACCGAAAATTAATTGAATAACCAATTCTAGCCTTATAAAAAAAAAATAGAAAAAAAGATAATCAGCTAGCTACTGAGCTTATGAGATAAAAGTGTTTCTGTATTTGAACGCGAAAACAGACACAACAAATTCTGTTTATACTGGAATATTTCCAGTCAAATAAAAGCGAAACATCAACAAATGAAATAAATATAATAAAAACAGGGCTGCCAGATTTGACGAGTGATCGTCATCTTGACGATTTTTTGTTCCGATATTAAGTCTGGGTTCACACTATGAAAGTTTTCTTTCAGAAAGTGTAAGCTTATTGGTGAGAGGGGAGAGAATACCAGCAATATCTGAAAGGCCATAAAACTATCAAAATACATTTTCCATCAACAAACAAATATGTTTTCTTCAATTCCTAAAGGAATTATTCCGAACGGAATTGTACTCTGTGACATTGCCCATAATTTTGTTGTTACTTTCTAAAGAAATGCATCTTGAATTTTTAAATTTCAAACATTTCTATTTTGTGGCGTTGAAAATTGAAAAAAAAAAAAAAATAATATGAATGTCTGTAGAAAGCAACAACAAATTTATAAAATATTTTTGATTTTGTTTTTGCTTTTAATGAAATTGTTGGCGTTGCGTTTTACACTTGGTCTTCGAAATAAGATATGTAATTGTAAATATTTTTATATGTTTGTTTATTAGAAAAAAAGATATCTTTAGAAACAAGGGTTAAATTTTTATATTTATCCCTATTGTAAAAATTGTCCTCGAAATTGTTTGTCTCTTCCCTAAAAAATGTATCGGCAAAGCAAAATTTCGAGGGAAAGTAATGGACCGACTTGGCTTATTTTGAACATTCAATACTTCTTATATACATATACAAAATATGATTGATATTTGATATTCTTATCTTATATGTACACTTTTGTGCCAAAACCATTATTCCGGCAAGAAAGAAATTTGTTTGTCTCCCAGTAAAAACTTTTTCAAAATGGATAGCTTTTTTCACTCGTTATTTAGTAGCTTTCTTCCATAAGAAATTTGATAACTACTTTTTTCTGGATGTATTTAGATAAAAAAATGACTTACTTTTGAATTTGTTCATTTTGGCACAACACTTGTAAAATTCATTAGTTTTTCAGTAGAATTGTATGTAGTGCTTTTATGTGTTTCTGATTACTTAACATATTATTTTTGTCAAGAAGAATTGTCAAGAAGAATTCTTGACAAAAGTACGAAAAAAACAGAAGTAAGGGAAAACATGTAAAATAAATTAAAATAGATAATCATTCAAAGCAAATTTCGATCTACCAAAGGTTAAATACAATTTGGTTTAAGGATTGATGTTTGACTATTGACGTCAGCAGTCGTCGATGGCTGCGAGTGTTAAACGGCAAGCCCTCTGAAAAGATTGAGTGGTTGCAATCGAAACATGTAAGGGTAACCTGTCCGTAAAAACGCCTGGGTTCGAGCCCAGCTTCAGTCAAAAATGAAAAATTATCAATAAATTTTAATTAATTTCATGTTGTAAAATTCCTTTCTTCATAAAAATAATTTAATGAAAATTAAATTTGGTGAACTTAAGCCTTATTAAAAATATTAAAAAATTTGGATTAAAAACAAAATGTAGATATTTTGAATTTAAAATATGTTTATATACTATTTTTTTAAAATAAATAAAAAAATAGAAGGAATATAAATGATGAATGCATAATTTATATGATGAAAATAAACAAAAAACAATTGATATATTTTGTTATATTAAATTTTTTTTAGTCTTTTCTTGTTTTGGTTTTAATCAGTGCTGCCAGATATATTTGTGTCAAAATCGTCAATTTCCTGAGAAAAAAATAAAAAATATCGTCTTTTTTGTTTAAAAATCTTGCAATTTAAAATCAATTTTAAACAAATTTGTTTCGACTTTTATTAAAAAAGAATCAAACAAAAACATAGTTAAAGTTCATGGGTATTTAATAATTTCATTAAATTTATATTTTTTTTGTTAAGCTGGAGGATTATTTTTTAAAAAATTATTTATTTTCTTTAATCCGATAACAATTTAAAATTGTTATTTTTCCCTGGAGAAGTTACACAAAGGCATGAGAAAATATCATTTTAAACAAAAAATAAAATAAATATTTTTACAAAAGCAAAAAGAAACCAAGCTTAATAAAATAACCATACATCCTTTTTTAAAATAGATATATACATATTATCAAAATGGAAAATTTTTAAATTAAATCAGCTTTGATAACAGTATTATAAATATAAAACGTTGTTTTATATTTATATCGTATGTAGTCCGAAATAGTATATTATTGAAATTTAACTATATCGGTTTACAAATGGCTGAGATATAAATCTTTAATTTGCCTATTCCTATAATCTTTTTCTTTTTTACCTGAAATAGACTTAGTAGAATACCTGGTAGTTAAAATTAAAAAAATCGGTTCATAAATAAACGGGTTAAAGACCCAGTAAAATCTTCGCCTACAAAATAATATGTTAAGTAATCAGAAACACATAAAAGCACTACATACAATTCTACTGAAAAACTAATGAATTTTACAAGGGTTGTGCCAAAATGAACAAATTCAAAAGTAAGTCATTTTTTATCTAAATACATCCAGAAAAAAGTAGTTATCGAAGTTCTTATGGAAGAAAGCTACTAAATAACGAGTGAAAGAAGCTATCCATTTTTAAAAAGTTTTTACTGGGAGACAAACAAATTTCTTTCTTGCCGGAATAATGGTTTTGGCACAAAAGTGTACATATAAGATAAGAATATCAAATATCAATCATATTTTGTATATGTACATACATATATAAGAACTATTAAATGTTCAAAATAAGCTAAGTCGGACAATTACTTTCCCTCGAAATTTTGCTTTTGCCGAGACATTTTTTAGGGAAGAGACAAACAATTTGCACAATAGGGATAAATATAAAAATTTAACCCTTGTTTCTAAAGATATCTTTTTTTCTAATAAACAAACATATAAAAATATTTACAATTATCATATTTCGAAGACTAAGGGGCTTATAGTGTAAAACGCAACGCCAACAATTTCATTAAAAGCAAAAACAAAATCAAAAATATTTTATTAATTTGTTGTTGCTTTCTACAGACATTCATATTATTTTTTTTTAAATTTTCAACGCCAAAAAATAGAAGTGTGTGAAATCTAAAAATTCAAGATGAATTTCTATAGAAAGTAACAACAAAATTATAAAGTATTTTTGATTTTGTTTTTGCTTTCGTCACTTTTTTAGAAAAAATCATCAAAACGTCACTTTGTTAATTTCGGAAAATCGTCAAGATGACGATAACTCGTCAAATCTGGCAGCCCTGTTTTTATTATATTTATTTTTATTGTTGACGTTTCGCTTTTATTTGACACTTAATTACTGGAAATATTCCAGTATAAACAGAATTTGTTATGTCTGTTTTCGCATTCAAATACAGAAACACTTATCTCATAAATCGAGAAACGATGGAATTTTTTGTTTCACACAAGGTATATTTACACAAGGTAAACTCGTTGCTACAACAAGTACAACAAGATAAAAACAACACGCCAAATTGTTTTTGTATTTGGAACCATGGTGTCAAAAAAAAAACGCAACAATGTGCCTTTTAAATAAAAACACAAATTGAAAAAAAAACAACACGTGCAGTTCAGAATAATAAGCTGAAACAATTTTTAATATATTGTGCATTCTCAAGCATAAAAATAAAGTATTATTGCAAAAAATAATGCATTTAAATGTATTTTGTTTGCTTAAGCTTCGTACAGACGATGGTCAGATCTTACAATATTGGTAAGCAGCGTTGCTTAAATTGCATTAAAATTGGCTAAAATGTCTTACAACTGTGTGAACATTGTAAGCTCATTTGTATTTGCAGATGTGCAAAATTAATGCATCTGACAATGGACCATTGTCAGAAAAATTTTGCTGTTGGCAACGCCTGCTTACAATATTGTAAGATCTGACCATCGTCTGTACGAAGCTTTAGTAATCACAAGAATTAAAATTTCACAAAAATAAAATGTTTTTCACAATTTTTTAATTCAAAATGGCGGCACTAACCATAAGTATGTAAACAAACACAAGGAACCAACATAAATAACTTTTGACACTAGGGTTCCAAATGGGGTAAACAGCTGACAAACATATGGGCCAACGAGTTTACCTTGTGTAAATATACCTTGGTTTCACACTTCATGTAAGAAATTTTACGATGCGAGAAATACAGAAACGAGCTACTGAATAGCATATTCGATAAATTGTCGTTATATTTATTTTAACGATTCGATTATCGTTATAAAAGTTAGTGAATCGCACTACTGATGTTTGAGAATGAGTTTTTATCTTCCCGCACAATAGCAGATTTGCTGAGGCACACATCACAGTCGGATGCTTCCATAACGTATAAGATATCTGTCGAACACCTCACGCTTAAAGGTCCAGGTAAATTGTTCTTATAAAAAAACAAGTAAGAGTGCTATATTCGGCTATGCCGAATCTTATATACCCTTCACCATGGTTTGGAAAGAACAGAAGTTTATATATATATTTAAATATATGTATATATACATATATATTTATAAAATATATATCGTTTAGTTTTATTTAATTATTTGCACATGATTGCGTGCTATTAAATATATTAAAAGTTTAATTAATATATAGCACGTTAAGTTTTGATCGAATTTCAGTATTTGGTCATACCGACATCTTAAAGTATAAAATTACCATTTACTTTGGTGATAAAACTTGTAGTCGGGAAGTTCTATGGTTCACGAAAATAGGTATTAAAAAAAAAACTATATTTTTGACATTACTTTTTTTTACCGATATTCCGAGTTTTTCTAAAGATTTCCGATATTTTGATATCTAAAACGTATGAATAGGTCATAATACAGCTCTAAAATTTTAGCTTTTATAAAAATTTTAATGTTTTTAGTCCTTTTTTGGAGTATTTTGCACATAACTTATCCATTTTTAACCGATTTGGCAGATTTATATACCAACGTGCTTAAAAAGAATATTTCCATTAAATTGGCTTATAGGCATATATGTATATATACCTACATATGTGTACATATATTTAAGCAAACTTTATTATAAAAAAAACAAACTTAATTATAAAAAAAGAGTAACTTTTGGGATTTCAGTATTTTGATTATAACTCAGCCATTATTTAACCGATTTGACAGATTTATATACCGACGTGTTTAGCAAGAAATTTACCATTTATTTGTGTTATAAAACTTGGACTCGGGAAGATCCATGGTTACCGAAAAAAAATTAATTTTGGTCATAACTTTTTTGTATCTGAACCGATTTTCCCGAGTTCTTTATAAAATATGTTCTACTAAAAATTTCCGATATTTTGGTATATAAGTCATATCCATAGGGCATATGACAGCCCTAAAATTTAAAATTAAAATTTTTTATACAATTTTTAATTTTTTTTGTACGGGAGGTACCACGCTCACTTCTCCAATCCCGCCCACATTTTGTAGGGTGGTGTGTATTGACAACCTAAATGTGTGTACCTAATTTGGAAACTTTGGCTCTTACCGTTCTCCAGATATACAGAAAAAAGCAATAAAAATACAACAACAAGGGATTTTTGGAAAACATTAGAGGCAGTCGTGGTTTTTTGATCATATCTCAGCCATTTGTGGACCGATCTTGCTGAATTTCAATAGCACGAAATGGTGGACTATATGTGACATAAATGTAAAACAACCTAGCCGCTACCATGTCTGGTTTTCCCGGAAAACACATATCAAGCGTAAGACGGACAGACGGACAGACGGTCAGACGGACAGACGGACATCGTTAAATCAACTTCTCTTTTCATATGGACCCAGAATATATATACTTTATGGGGTCTAAAATCAATATTGTGGAAATTACAAACGTAATGACAAACTTATATATACCCTTTTACACCTCTGGTGAAGGGTATAATAATAAATGCTACTTACAACTATTTTAGCACGACAAAAAGTAAAATTAGCAACGCAACTGTTCTCCAACACAACATCTAATGCGATTAGACGATGCTACTCCCTTGGATTAGAGCTATACAATCCTACTCAAACCGCAGACTTCTTTCAACTTGTGAATGATTGGTTTGATGTTCACAACTCCACATTGGCGACATTTAAATACCCTGGCAAGGTAAATTTTCTTATGTTATTACTTAATGAAGACTTGTATTTAATTGCACTTAAACCACTAAAAAACAATATACATTTGTAATATTTCATTACTTTTTAAAGGAACCATACGGCATTGCTCTAGAGTTGCAAAAAAAAACATTACTAAAAATAAATAAAGTAATGTCAATTCCAATTGTTCCCGGCAAAAAAACTTTGGATCCTTTCCAAAAAGGAATAATTGCTAGCAACAATGCGTTGATGATGCTTCACGAATACGTGGAACAGTTTAACATGTCATATTTAGTGACCAATCGTCTAAACCAAGCCGTACTAGAGCATTTTTTTGGTGCTTTACGTAGCAAAGGAGGTTTAAATGACCATCCATCTCCAAGAGATTTTAAGAACAGGCTTCGAAAGTAAATCCTTGGTAGGTTTTTAACAATATTTTTATGACTGTTTAAGTAATACATATTTTAATTTTTGTATACCTACATACATACATATTTATGTGTGTTTTCAAATAAATATTTAGCGAGAAATACGGAGCATTTAAATGGAAAGGGAAATGTCCAAGATGATACCACAGAGTGGCTTAATAGTTTCAATACGTCGTTTGATATCACAGAAGGAGTAACGAAAGACAATGATGAAGAGCTTTTGAGATTGAAAGAGATTTTAATAACCTCCATGAAACAAATGAAGACGAAATTGGAATTCTTCAAAAAGATGCGCTAGAGTACATAGCTGGCAACATTCTTAAAAAGCATCACCTTGATGAATTTGAATTTTGCGGTAGTTCATTTACATGGGTCGATCAGGTATCGAAGGGATCATTGAAAAAACCAAATGACATTTTCATGAAAGAAATAAAAGAGCTAGAAACAATTTTTCATAACATTAATGGCAGAGAAATTTCACACTGTAAAAACTTAAAAAAGCTTCTGATAGATCAAAGCAAAAATGTTAACCTGCCGGAAATAGTAAAAACTACTTTCCACAAATGTCGAATTTACTTCAGGATACGTCATTTAAACAAGAGGCTAAGTCATCAAAAGTCTGCACATAAGGCAATGGGATTTAAGAAAATGATTAAAATCAAACTCTAGGTTTACCTTTTATTTTAAAAGTAAGCAGGTACATGCATATTTAAAACTTGTTTGAAAATCATTATTTCTTGACCATATTATTTATCATTTATAATTTGTAGCTTCTATGTTCTGTTAGCAACAAGCCAACCAAGCAGTTGAAATTTAACATAAGTCTGTAAACATTTTACATAATATGAAATTATTTTCATTAAATTTGTTAATAGTTTTTCTTAGTAATAAGTATGTAGATAGATATAAGAGTTTTTTTCTGTTTGTAATAAATTATATTCTTTCATTAATTCTTTATTTATGTGGTGTTTATAGAACACGATCGCCTTACTCGCCCGTTCAACTTACATTTAAAACAAAAACAAAATTTCGAAATTTGTTTGTTTTAAATGTTAGTCGAACGGACGGGTAAGGCGCTCGTGTTCTATAAACTACACATTAATGTTTTACTATTAGGTCCATAATTACAACTTAAAGTTAGTTTAAAGTAGGATTTTGCCGGACCTCTGCTATTATAGCAATATAACTTTTACCCAACATTTTAATCATGAACAATTTTTTATACGTCCTACAAAATCCTGCTTTTAACCAACTTTAAGTTGTAGTGGCCTTTAATGTTATCCCTTTGTGAACCTTATAATTACTTTCTAGTTATCTTATTTATACTTCTTTTTGTACGTAAGGATGTTTTTCTTGAAATAAATAATCAAAAGAATATTTAAATTACTTAACATTAAACACATGTCTTTTTTTATTTAAAGATTATTGTCAGGCTAAAAAAGGAACACAAATGAATCTATTGCATTTTTCCAATAGTTTTATTAAAATACTTTGTTTTATATATGTAGTGGACACTTTGAGTATCACTTATCTTTACCATAACTACTCTTAAAATCTGGAAAAACTACGATCATTACAAAAAAAAAACATTTCCCTTTTCCTTTTAATTAGCCAGGTGGAATTGGTTACTTAACCTGGCGCATTCGATACCAATTTTACTTGACATACCCCTCAGAATTTTGCATCTAAAAAACTATTTTAATGTCTGCCTGCAAAATGGTAGATTACATACTTTTTATCGTTTGATAATGATGACAGCACTGAATGACTGGGCCATTTATTATTAAAAAAAAAGATGAAATTCAAGTCGCGCTTAGTTAAGTTAGCAGAGGAATTAATCCAAAAAGGACTACAAACTATACAAAAACGTTTTTACTCATTTGTACCACTTAGCATCCCCAGTAACACAATAGTTTACCACCATTCCCCCAGCCGTCCAATTATTGCTTCTGAAATTTCCATTCGCCGATACTTAAATAACCACCAAAAATTTTATTGAAGCGTCTAGGTCGTACCCTTTTTTCCTGCTCTTCCTGTGCGACAAATACGATGGGTATGTATGTATATCCATAAGTTTGGCTATGTCATAATTTACCACATTTTTAATGTGAGTATATCTAAACCTCGGGCTGCTACATCGGTGGCTACTAAAATATCGCATTCTTTGCGTTTAAATTGTGTTATGACTTTATTACGATCTGTATTCTTTGACCAATAAATTATTTGCTACAGATTCAGCATCTGCTTTTTTGGTAACAAACATCAAAACTCTTCCTTCAGAAAGAAAGCGTACTAAATTGAGAAGTAGCCAATTCCATTTTTGCATCGGATTTGGAAAAACATATATGTACATAAGCGCACTGGATATTAAATAACCAAAAATTTTATAGCAGCATTTCTATTCCAAAAAAAAATATGAATATTTTTTAACAAACAAAATATTTATTTTTTGTTTTGTTTATGTTTTGCTGTTTGACAGTAGGTGCGTTTGAGAACTTTTACAGTAAAATGCAGTAAATGAGTAAACTAAAAAATTTGCTCTCACAAAAAGCTATCGTACAAAAAAGTACGCGAACGGAAAATTTGTAAAAATTCGTAAAATAAAGGCAACAGCTGATGGCAAATAATTGAAGTGTTGAAAAATTTTTACACTTTTGATTACTTAACTCGTTTTCTTATCGGTACTCGATTAAATACTTTTTATAACACGAACATTTTTGGAAAATACAAACAAATTATTTAATGTTATCTTTCATATTTGTTTGTTTTTTATTTTATTTGATTTTACTATTTGTAGCGGGTAAAATTATTTAAAAGAACATGAATAATTTTTCTGCTATTGATTACTTAAGTACCCAAATACTTCACACTTTTACAACTCTAAAAAATTAACAAAATAAAAAAAATTTCATAAGTTTGTATTTAGCCAAATAAATGCTTCACAAACAAGTTCAATTAATTAATATTTATTTACTTTTTGTTTTGGTTTAATTTTTATTTCAACTTTTCTTTTATTTAACAATTTTCAAAAATCAACTTCTCTTTTCATATGGACCCAGAATATATATACTTTATGGGGTCTAAAATCAATATTGTGGAAATTACAAACGTAATGACAAACTTATATATACCCTTTTACACCTCTGGTGAAGGGTATAATAATAAATGCTACTTACAACTATTTTAGCACGACAAAAAGTAAAATTAGCAACGCAACTGTTCTCCAACACAACATCTAATGCGATTAGACGATGCTACTCCCTTGGATTAGAGCTATACAATCCTACTCAAACCGCAGACTTCTTTCAACTTGTGAATGATTGGTTTGATGTTCACAACTCCACATTGGCGACATTTAAATACCCTGGCAAGGTAAATTTTCTTATGTTATTACTTAATGAAGACTTGTATTTAATTGCACTTAAACCACTAAAAAACAATATACATTTGTAATATTTCATTACTTTTTAAAGGAACCATACGGCATTGCTCTAGAGTTGCAAAAAAAAACATTACTAAAAATAAATAAAGTAATGTCAATTCCAATTGTTCCCGGCAAAAAAACTTTGGATCCTTTCCAAAAAGGAATAATTGCTAGCAACAATGCGTTGATGATGCTTCACGAATACGTGGAACAGTTTAACATGTCATATTTAGTGACCAATCGTCTAAACCAAGCCGTACTAGAGCATTTTTTTGGTGCTTTACGTAGCAAAGGAGGTTTAAATGACCATCCATCTCCAAGAGATTTTAAGAACAGGCTTCGAAAGTAAATCCTTGGTAGGTTTTTAACAATATTTTTATGACTGTTTAAGTAATACATATTTTAATTTTTGTATACCTACATACATACATATTTATGTGTGTTTTCAAATAAATATTTAGCGAGAAATACGGAGCATTTAAATGGAAAGGGAAATGTCCAAGATGATACCACAGAGTGGCTTAATAGTTTCAATACGTCGTTTGATATCACAGAAGGAGTAACGAAAGACAATGATGAAGAGCTTTTGAGATTGAAAGAGATTTTAATAACCTCCATGAAACAAATGAAGACGAAATTGGAATTCTTCAAAAAGATGCGCTAGAGTACATAGCTGGCAACATTCTTAAAAAGCATCACCTTGATGAATTTGAATTTTGCGGTAGTTCATTTACATGGGTCGATCAGGTATCGAAGGGATCATTGAAAAAACCAAATGACATTTTCATGAAAGAAATAAAAGAGCTAGAAACAATTTTTCATAACATTAATGGCAGAGAAATTTCACACTGTAAAAACTTAAAAAAGCTTCTGATAGATCAAAGCAAAAATGTTAACCTGCCGGAAATAGTAAAAACTACTTTCCACAAATGTCGAATTTACTTCAGGATACGTCATTTAAACAAGAGGCTAAGTCATCAAAAGTCTGCACATAAGGCAATGGGATTTAAGAAAATGATTAAAATCAAACTCTAGGTTTACCTTTTATTTTAAAAGTAAGCAGGTACATGCATATTTAAAACTTGTTTGAAAATCATTATTTCTTGACCATATTATTTATCATTTATAATTTGTAGCTTCTATGTTCTGTTAGCAACAAGCCAACCAAGCAGTTGAAATTTAACATAAGTCTGTAAACATTTTACATAATATGAAATTATTTTCATTAAATTTGTTAATAGTTTTTCTTAGTAATAAGTATGTAGATAGATATAAGAGTTTTTTTCTGTTTGTAATAAATTATATTCTTTCATTAATTCTTTATTTATGTGGTGTTTATAGAACACGATCGCCTTACTCGCCCGTTCAACTTACATTTAAAACAAAAACAAAATTTCGAAATTTGTTTGTTTTAAATGTTAGTCGAACGGACGGGTAAGGCGCTCGTGTTCTATAAACTACACATTAATGTTTTACTATTAGGTCCATAATTACAACTTAAAGTTAGTTTAAAGTAGGATTTTGCCGGACCTCTGCTATTATAGCAATATAACTTTTACCCAACATTTTAATCATGAACAATTTTTTATACGTCCTACAAAATCCTGCTTTTAACCAACTTTAAGTTGTAGTGGCCTTTAATGTTATCCCTTTGTGAACCTTATAATTACTTTCTAGTTATCTTATTTATACTTCTTTTTGTACGTAAGGATGTTTTTCTTGAAATAAATAATCAAAAGAATATTTAAATTACTTAACATTAAACACATGTCTTTTTTTATTTAAAGATTATTGTCAGGCTAAAAAAGGAACACAAATGAATCTATTGCATTTTTCCAATAGTTTTATTAAAATACTTTGTTTTATATATGTAGTGGACACTTTGAGTATCACTTATCTTTACCATAACTACTCTTAAAATCTGGAAAAACTACGATCATTACAAAAAAAAACATTTCCCTTTTCCTTTTAATTAGCCAGGTGGAATTGGTTACTTAACCTGGCGCATTCGATACCAATTTTACTTGACATACCCCTCAGAATTTTGCATCTAAAAAACTATTTTAATGTCTGCCTGCAAAATGGTAGATTACATACTTTTTATCGTTTGATAATGATGACAGCACTGAATGACTGGGCCATTTATTATTAAAAAAAAAGATGAAATTCAAGTCGCGCTTAGTTAAGTTAGCAGAGGAATTAATCCAAAAAGGACTACAAACTATACAAAAACGTTTTTACTCATTTGTACCACTTAGCATCCCCAGTAACACAATAGTTTACCACCATTCCCCCAGCCGTCCAATTATTGCTTCTGAAATTTCCATTCGCCGATACTTAAATAACCACCAAAAATTTTATTGAAGCGTCTAGGTCGTACCCTTTTTTCCTGCTCTTCCTGTGCGACAAATACGATGGGTATGTATGTATATCCATAAGTTTGGCTATGTCATAATTTACCACATTTTTAATGTGAGTATATCTAAACCTCGGGCTGCTACATCGGTGGCTACTAAAATATCGCATTCTTTGCGTTTAAATTGTGTTATGACTTTATTACGATCTGTATTCTTTGACCAATAAATTATTTGCTACAGATTCAGCATCTGCTTTTTTGGTAACAAACATCAAAACTCTTCCTTCAGAAAGAAAGCGTACTAAATTGAGAAGTAGCCAATTCCATTTTTGCATCGGATTTGGAAAAACATATATGTACATAAGCGCACTGGATATTAAATAACCAAAAATTTTATAGCAGCATTTCTATTCCAAAAAAAAATATGAATATTTTTTAACAAACAAAATATTTATTTTTTGTTTTGTTTATGTTTTGCTGTTTGACAGTAGGTGCGTTTGAGAACTTTTACAGTAAAATGCAGTAAATGAGTAAACTAAAAAATTTGCTCTCACAAAAAGCTATCGTACAAAAAAGTACGCGAACGGAAAATTTGTAAAAATTCGTAAAATAAAGGCAACAGCTGATGGCAAATAATTGAAGTGTTGAAAAATTTTTACACTTTTGATTACTTAACTCGTTTTCTTATCGGTACTCGATTAAATACTTTTTATAACACGAACATTTTTGGAAAATACAAACAAATTATTTAATGTTATCTTTCATATTTGTTTGTTTTTTATTTTATTTGATTTTACTATTTGTAGCGGGTAAAATTATTTAAAAGAACATGAATAATTTTTCTGCTATTGATTACTTAAGTACCCAAATACTTCACACTTTTACAACTCTAAAAAATTAACAAAATAAAAAAAATTTCATAAGTTTGTATTTAGCCAAATAAATGCTTCACAAACAAGTTCAATTAATTAATATTTATTTACTTTTTGTTTTGGTTTAATTTTTATTTCAACTTTTCTTTTATTTAACAATTTTTCACAATTTGTATGCTTTTTATTTGTTACTTTTGTTTGTTTACCTTTTGAAACATATGTTTTTTTGATTTACTAAATTTTACTGCAAAAATTTCGGCAGTAAAAATTTGTAATTACTCAAACAAGAACTGTCACTTTTCGCTCTCAATTTATGTTCTCATTTACTGCATTTTGTGTACTCGAACGCAATTTCGTAAAATGCAGTAAAGTTTAGTAAAAAATAGTAAAAACTTTTGTGTTCTCGAACGCAACTAGTATCAAATGTTTTTACACAAACAAAATGAATGTTTTTTTTATTGTTGATTTGTTGTAGACTTGCATGTACTTGGTTGAAATAGAAATATACTTTGCATGTACCCGTGTAAAAGTTTGTCTTTAGGCGATTTTGAGACTTTCCAAATCTAATGATGTTGAGAGGCTTTGAACAGCATAGCTTCCCGTGATTGTGTGGTCTGTTCTACATTGGGGCAAATGATTAGAAACTGTGTCTTTAAGTTTTCCTTACACTGTCAGTTACATCGTTAGCAAAGCGGGCGGAAAGCAATTTCAGTAGGGTTTCAAAAATGTCTAGTGGGCGATTGCATTTGGAGGATGTACAAGACAGATTGCGATACAACATTTATCAGAAGTACATTGGTTAGGTTAGGTTAGGTTAGAGTGGCCGGTCACAAAGACCCCGCATAGACCAAATAGGTCCCTAGCGTTACCACAATTGTCCGATAACCCACAGAAGAAAGTAAAAAGGTCAGTCAGATGTGATGGTATCCAAGGTACCCCACACTCTCTTGACGAATGGAAGGAGTCTCATTAACCCAATTCCAGAGACTTCCCCGAGATCTTGGAGATAATGATCTCCCAGACAGTTCGCCCTGGAGCGCACGAGTGCCGGACAGTAGCATAGCAAGTGCTCTACCGTCTCCTTTTCTCCTGGTACCCCACAAAATCTACAATTGTCACTATTCAACCGGCCCGCCCTATAGGCGTATACCGCAGTCCAACAATGACCCGTTATAAAACCTATCAGAAGTCTACAGTCCCTTCTCGGTAGCGACAGAAGCATTTTCGACGACTCCGGATCATAGGATCCCCACATAACCTTGGAAACCCTGCACGTTCTTGTGTTTTCCCAAAACGCCTCTGATCTCCTCCGTATAGCAGAGTCCGTATCTCTCCTTATATTCTGAATTGGAGCCGGGATGACCACCATCCTATCGTGTGGTAAACGGGCCCCCCGTTTCGCCAATTCGTCCACCTCCTCGTTGCCCTCTATGCCCTGGTGACCGCGAACCCAGTAGATATGCACTCTCCTATTGACACAGAGTCTATCTATCGAGTCCCTACACTCCTGGACGACAGATGAGTATGAGTATTCCGCGGTTATAGCCTTGATCGCCGCCTTGCTATCAATGAAAAAGTATACCTGCGAGTTCTCGGTGCTGGGAACACGTGCCAAATCAGCAGCCATTTTGGCTGCAAAAACCTCCGCCTGGAAAACGCTGCAGTAATCGGGAAGCTTATACGATTCCCGAATACCCAGTTCTCGGCAGTAGACTGCAGCTCCAACTCCGTCCTCCATTTTGGAACCATCAGTGTAGAATCTGAAGGTCCCTTGGCCTGATCGGAGTCCTACCAACCAGCCGTCCTCCTCTATGGTAACTCGCGGTTTCCTTCCAAGTGTCAGTCTCGGAATGGTGTAGTCACTGCTACAATCCATTCCCCTTATAATACTACCGTGACCATAGAGTCCATATACAAATTGTCCCGTCGCCCTTAAGCGGATCGCAGACCTCCTTGCAGTTCCTTCTGCCACTAGATGAATCGGCTGCAAGTCCAGGATCACATCCATTGCCGCAGTCGGTGTACTACGCAGAGCACCGGTGATACTAAGTTCGGCGAGTCTCTGTACGCCCGTTAGCATATTCCGGTACGATATCTTATCCAAGGCCGTCCACCACACAAGTATCCCGTAGAGTAGGATTGGTCTCGCCACCGCTGTGTAGACCCAATGTGTAAGAGCAGGGGTTAGACCCCACGTTTTGCCTAGCATTCCCTTACATGCGTAGAGCGCAATCGTTGCCTTTTTCACCCTCTCCTCCACATTCAGTCTCCACGACAGTTTGCTATCCAGTATTACTCCCAGATACTTAGTGTGGTGTTTAAGTTCTAGGTTAGTACCCCCTAGTTTAGGTCTCCTCCATGGACCAACTTTATACCTTTTCGTAAATAGTACTAGGTCCGTCTTCTCGGGATTAACTCCCAGTCCTACTCCGGCTGCCCACTGGTTGATTATCGCCAATGTAGCCTCCATTACAGAACTAATAGTATTCAGATCCTTGCCAGTAACTATCACCGCCACGTCATCTGCGTATGCGGTCATCTTTGCTGCCCCGTCCTCTATTGAGAAGTTCGTTGACGACAAGCGTCCATAGCATCGGCGAGAGAACCCCTCCCTGGGAGGTTCCCCGGTGTGCCCTCTTTGTTATCCTGGAGTTGCCCCACGCCGCGGATATAGTTCTACACCGTAGCAGGTTACCAATCAAGTTTTTAGCATGCGGATGTGCCCCAGTGCGAGATAAGCTAGCCAAAATTGCCTCTGTGGACACATTATTGAATGCTCCCGCGATATCCAGGAACACACCCATAGCGAAGTCCTTATAGCTCAGGGTCTTCTCAATCAGCGAGACAACTGAATGAAGTGCCGTCTCAGTTGATTTACCCTTCGTGTACGCATGTTGATTGACAGAGAGAATAGTCGGCCTCATGTTACCCTTGACATGATAGTCCAAGATTCTCTCCAACGTTTTCAGCAGGAAGGATGTGAGACTTATAGGTCTAAAATCTTTTGGGTACATATGATTGCTCCTGCCCGATTTCGGCAGAAATACAATCTTAGATATCCTCCAAGTTTTAGGCACATAGTTTACCCTCAGACATCCTTTAAAAATTTCCACCAGCCATGGTACTATCCCTTGTCTACCCCGCTGTAGTTGCGCTGGGATAATTCCGTCAAGACCAGGCGACTTATATGGCTGGAACGAATCGATTGCCCATTCCACCCCCTCATAGGTGATAATTCCGCTATCACCATCTGCCACAACAGAATTTTCATCAATTGGAATGGGATTATCAGAGCAGCCCGGAAAGTGTGTATCCACAAGCACCCCCAACGTTTCCGCGCTGCTCCCTGTCCATTCTCCGTTTTCCCTACAAACCGTACTTGGCATTACCGGACTGCCCACTAGCATCCTCCGCAGTCTTGCCGTTTCGGTTGTCTTCTCTATATTATCGCAGAAGCTTTTCCACGAAGCTCGTTTAGCCCTTCGCACGTCGCGCTTATACACCCTAAGAGCGTCCTTATACTCCCCCCAGCACTCAGACCGGTCGACAATTTTCGCCAGTTTGAATAGCTCACGAAGCTCGCGTCTTCCAGAGTCCAGCTGACCATTCCACCACGGCGGTCTGGACTCACGCCTAGCTCGTGTCGGGGGACACGACTTCTCATAGGATCTAGTAACGCCCGATACCAATGTGTCTACAGCCGAATCTATGTCCCCTGAACTAACCAATGTTCCCGAGTGACCTAGGTCCCTGTTCAAAAGTGAAGAGTATTTGGCCCAGTCCGTATTCCTTGGGTTCCTAAACACTGTTTTGTCAGGTATAGTGTAATTTAACAAAAATGATATATAGGAGTGATCAGAGAAGGATGGCTGCGTAAGCACCTTCCAATCATCTATCACTGTTTTATAATCAGTATAAAGCGTCACATCAAGCACATTTTCTGAGGTGGGACCCCTATACGTGGGGACCTCACCTCTATTCGCAATTTGTATATTATTCTGTAATATAAAAGCAATAAGATCCTCACCTCTACTGTTGGTATCCTTACTGCCCCATATTGTGTGATGAGCGTTAGCATCTGTACCCACTACCAGGTTTTGTCTCCTTCTACAAGCTTCCTCGACTAGTCTATGGAGTTCTACTGGTGGGGCATCCCTATCGTGTGGCATATAGGATGATGCAAAAAGTACCATGTCATCTCTGCCATCCTCCAAGGCCACCACTGTGAGATCGTCAGTGCTGTAATTATAGAGAATATATGAACAAAAATTCTTCCTCACAAGTATTGCAGAACGTATTCTACCTACCACTTTTGAGAAGTACGTGCTATAATTACGTGACTTCAATCCAGAAACTCGATTTCCTGTGGAGATCCACGGTTCCTGGATTAAAGCCACGTCGTAGCGACCCTCCTCTAACGTGAGGAGGAGTTCGACCGATGCCATCTTACAATGTTGGAGGTTGACTTGCAGGATCTTTAGCGTCATCGACTAAAATCACCCGCTCGGGGTCGGCTCTATCCTCATTGGCCGTCTCACCCAGACTCAGTCCAGAAGTGGCCGCAGTGGCAGCTGCTAGATCACGCTCCACTTCATCGACCTCCAGTGTGTTATGGTTGGAGTCCTGCGGATGTCTTTTCTTTAACCGTAGAAAGACACTTCCAACTCCCCATGACATTTTTCCATACCGCGGATACAAAAGGTCTTCCGACTCCTTTGTGATCTGCAGTATGTAGCTCTGTCCGTCCTTATTACCTTTTTGCACGTGCAGAATCCTCCATTCTTTAGTGGGAATATCAGGATTCTGATTTTGTAGGAGACGAAGAGCGACTTCCGGTTTGACAATACGCGGAAAATTCACCTTCGCCTTCGGTATAGCAGGAATGTGCGATCGATCCACAATCTTAAGTTGTACATCCGACCACAAACCCTTGAGTTTAGTAATGACTCCTTTAAGCCATTCCAGCGTCATTTCGTCCTTGCAACTGATGAGCTTCACTCCATTGAACCAACCACCCCCATCAAAAGAGGGCAGCGGTCTGTCAGGTTCAGCTTCCATCTTAGCAACGATTGCGTTGAAAATCTTCAGCTCCACAATCTTCCATCGCTCTGTGGACATTTGACCAAAGGGGTTGCTCATGTCGACAAGTGCCACGCTCAGAGGACGTTTGGCCACTTCACTGACTCGTGCAGCCTTTGGCAACGGCTCAGTGGCAGATGTCGAGGGTCTGATCTCCTCGGGGTTTCTCTTGGATTTTTTCGTCTCCTTAGGATTTACGGCAGATGGAGACTCATCAACTGACCGCTGTCTTTTTCCCTGCATGCTCTTAATCACGGCTTCTTCAATGCAGTTGGGGAAACCATGGTTTTTGGCAGCATATTTGGGGTTATTTGAAAAGTGAGCTCGGCCTTCTGCAATCGCTCCTTTGGCCCACTTCATCCGCTCTTTCTCATCATTGGAAAGGTTGGATTGGGAGCCAAGCCGATGCTGTATCCGGACCGCAGCTTTGTATTCTGATAGAGCTCTAAGTCCTTCCTTGCTTCTCCTGGGCCTGTTCCTATTTATGGAATGGGCTCCCCGAGATGTGCTAGGTTAATTTAGCAGCTCACGTTCCTCTTTAGAGGTAATAGTTTTGACGCTATCGAGATCCGAGTCTGAATCGACAACGGCATCCGTACGTGTCACAGTTGCGTTTTTGGCATCTTTAATACTTCCACCGTAAGGCGCCTTAACCACGGCAGAGAATGTGTGACCGCTGGCGACACGCAGAGGAGATACTGGTTCTCCACCGTGCCCGCCGGTGGTCGCAGTCACTGCTAACACCGACGTTTGGGCGTATATTACCGCCCGGCTTTTATTAATTTCTTCTTCCATTTCAATATCTTTCCGTTGCATTTTATACATACTGCCATGTTCGTATTAACGCCGATCCACCGGATAACAGACGCGCACCAGGAAGCCGCCCAATATGGGAACAGACGCGCCTGGATTTTAGTTCCAAGAATCGTGGAGACATCACCGACCCGAAAACCGCCCAATGTGGGAAACAGACGCCCGGACCGAATCAAACCGCACGATTACCTTCTACCTATGATCAAGACCCATCACAGTAATGTGGCAATAGGCATTACATTGAGACACTATGCTCAAGGCCCTGATCTTAGCCGCGTACCCACCAGTACCCGTTACCAGCCAGCACCCCCGTGGAGGTTTCAGTAGAAGGATTTTCATGCCGGCCGAAGTACAGTACAGTACAGAAGTACAGTGGTAATTGCTCCTCTATATGGGAAAAGATAATTCCGTATATTGTTTTTTAGGACTGTTTTTGTTCAACTTAAAACGTAAAATATTGTATTGTATTTTTGTATTTTATTGGGTGAGATGTTCTGTCACGATTTTGTTGGGCAGAGAGATTAAACGTTTTTTTTTGCAAATTTATAAATCTTAATGAAGGTCTTGAATTAATTTTTAAATTTTTATTAACGCCGCGTGTTTTGTGTGTAAAATAAATTGGGGTTGTTTGCTTTCACATTTATTTTTTTTTATTCTTTATTTTGATTGTTCTGTCCGTATCAAAGTATATTTATAGCAGGTAGCCGCGAGATTACAACAATTGTACAATAAAACAAACAACAGGGCTTTTTATTGTTGTTTTGCGATACGAACTGTCAAACAGCAAAGGGGTAGAAAAGAGACAAAAAACTTGCTTACTTGTCTAAAAAAAAAAAAACAGAAGTAAAGGAATAACATGTTAAAATAAATTAAAATAGATAATCATTCAAAGCAAATTTCGATCTACCAAAGGTTGAATACAATTTGGTTTAAGGATTGATGTTTGACTAATGACGTCAGCAGTCGTCGATGGCTGCGAGTGTTAAACGGCAAGCCCTCTGAAGAGATTGAGTGGTTGCAATCGAAACATGTCAGGGTAACCTGTCCGTAAACACCTGGGTTCGAGCCCAGATTGAGTCAAGAATGAAAAATTATCAATAAATTTTAATTAATTTTCATGTTGTAAAATTCCTTTCTTCATAAAAATAATTTAATGAAAATTAAATTTAATGAACTTAAGCCTAATTAAAAATATTAAAAATTTGGATTAAAAACCATAAATAGTTCAATAAAATAACCACAATACTAATAATTGTTAAAGCTAAGGCACGAGCTCTATGTTTGCATTTGTCCTTCAAGTTGTGCTGAAAAGGTCAACAAGAATAAGAAAGACAAAAAATGAAAAAACAAAAAATATGTACTTTGAACTTCAAGAAGAATTCTACAAAAGTACGAAAAAAAAAAAAAAAAAAAAAAACAGAAGTAAAGGAATAACATGTTAAAATAAATTAAAATAGATAATCATTCAAAGCAAATTTCGATCTACCAAAGGTTGAATACAATTTGGTTTAAGGATTGATGTTTGACTAATGACGTCAGCAGCCGTCGATGGCTGCGAGTGTTAAACGGCAAGTGTGACGGGATTGGAAGAAGAGACGACAACCGGATTTGAACTTCGCTTTGCATAAGGACCTAGAATATATATACTTTATAGGGTGTAGGACCTTCGGTGAAGGGTATAAAAAACAAACTTAATTATAAAAAAAGAGTAATTTTTGGGATTTCAGTATTTTGGTCATAACTCTGCTATTTCTTAACCGATTTGACAGATTTATATACCGACGTGTTAAAGAAGAAATTTGCCAGTTATTTTGGTGAAACTTGGACTCGGGAAACGACGGACGGATGGACGGATATCGTTAAATCAACTACTCTCCTCATGAGGACCCAGAATATATATACTTTATAGGGTCTTAGATCAATATTGTAGAAATTACAAACGGAATGACAAACTTATATATGCCCTTTTCCACCTGAGGTGAAGGGTATAAAAAGAGTAATTTTTGGGATTTCAGTATTTTGGTCATAACTCTGCTATTTCTTAACCGATTTGACAGATTTATATACCGACGTGTTAAAGAAGAAATTTGCCAGCTATTTTGCCTATAAAACTTGTACTCGGGAAGATCTATGGTTCCTGAAAATGATATTTTTCAAAAAAAAAAATTAATATTTTGGTCATAACTTTTTCGTATCTGAACCGATTTTCCCGAGTTTTTCAGAAAATATTTTCTATTAAAATTTTCCGATCTTCTGATATATAAGGCGTAACCATAGGTACAGTCAAAAAATTCAGGTTTTTATAAAATTTTTAATACTTTTTGTATGAGAGGTACCACGCCTACTTCTCCAATCCCGCCCACATTTTGTAGGATGGTGTATATTTATAACCTAAATGTTTGTACCTAATTTTAAAGCTTTGGCTCGTGCCGTTCTCAAGATATACAGAAAAAAGTAATAAAAATACAAACCACAAGGGATTTTTTGGAAAAATTAGAGGCAGTCGTGGTTTTTTGGTCATATCTCAGCCATTGTTGGACCGATCTGGCTGAATTTCAATAGCAAAAAATGGTGGACTATATGTGACATAAGTGTAAAACAAAAGAGCCGCTATCATGTCTGGAGTCTCCGAAATTTTACAGTACATATGTACATATGTAAAATACATCCCGTCTGATAGCACCTTTATAAATCAAGGCATATTTACACAAGGTAAACTCGTTGGCCCACATCTTTGTCAGCTGATTACCCCTTGTTGGAACCCAAACGTCAAATTTAGTGTATATGAGCCAAAATTTGCACATGTGTGCGTTAAACTGTTTTTGTTTTATATGAATACCCTGCAAATAATAGGACCAGTCCAAACACGCGTGTAAAGAGTAGTCCACAAGGGACCAGGACTAGTCCAAAACTAACCCAAACGTATGGAAAAAACCTGGTCTATTTAACATTACGATGTCCTAGGAGAGGACCATATAACCCACCTTTGGACCACTAAGGAGTAGTTTTAAAACTACTCCATGGTATAATCAAGAGGATTAGTTTTGAAGTCGTTTAAAAACGAAAGCATGTCGTTAAAAAACGAAGACATGTCGTCTCACTACAAACACTTTGTAACAATGACATGGTCCATGCTTGCATTACATCGGACCAGTCCATGGAGTAGTCGATTTTATCAAAATGGATCAGGTGGTCCAATTTTATTTGCAGGGTATAATGTGTAAATATACCTTGTTATAAATAAAGTCACGTTTTTATGATAGTTTTTGTTTTTAGTAGTGCTACCATACTTTTATCGTGATTTAATAATATTTCTTATGCACCCCATACACGTTTCAATTCAATTGTCAACGGAGTTTTTGTGCCGGTTCACACACGTCAAGTTTGACTCGTCAAGTCTTGAACTTTTAGGAGAGAAGGGAAAAGAGAATGCAATTTCTTTTCCCCTCTCACCTAAAAACTCACGACTTGACGAATCAAACTTGACGTGTGTGAACCAGCACTTTCAACTAAATTGATGATTGGCCACACACTTCATCAACTGAATTGAAAGATTTTAAAATTCAATGAAATAAAAGGCAATTTTTAAAATACTTAATTTTTTTTCAAAAGAAAAGTATAAACAATAACTTTGACAGCTGATCAAGAGACTCGGGCACACACAGCACAATCGAATTGAAAGACTTTGTAGTCAATTTGAAAAAATCGAAATCTTTTGATTTTTCTTCAACTAACTCGACAACCGTCAAACTAATCAATTGACAAAGCCATACACGCTTTGATGTAAACAACAACCGACTCAGTTGACAATTGAAATAAAAATAAAGTGTATGGCTGCTTTAAATACGTAAAACTAAAAAACTGTTTTTAAATACGATTTAAGTTTATATGAAAAAAAAATATTTCGCACTTAATCAACAAGAGGGTATTAACTTAAAATTTGAAAAATAATTTTTAAGGTAAACGTTTCATTACCAAAAATAAGACAAAATATTAAGATATTTTTACAGCGGGTAGATATGAATATTACGTTCCGAAGTGTAAAAATAATTTTCAGACGTGAATTAAATTTTTATAAGCAGCAATGTTTGCACTAAAACAGCTCTTTGTTTAAACTACTCTATACTCCAAATTATTTTTTGTACGAAATTTGTATGTTTGTGCTGTTTATTTGCAAACAGCTAGCAAAGTGTGGTTTATTTTGCAATTTTTAATAAACGGAGCTTGCCCTTAAAATTAATTTTGTTAGCTTTAACATTCGAATTATAAGTAGAAATACATAACAAAAATCAATCAATTTTAGCATGAAAAGTAATCATGGTAGCGGTCGTAGTTTTCGAGTTATGGACCTCTGTAGTTTATACATATATATATATATATATATATATATTTATTAAGCGATATATATACATATATATGTATATGAGATTTACCACTAAGTTTATTGACGTATATGGCCAATACTGGTATAATTTTAAAGCTTTTGAAAATTTCTTTCTGGATATCTTGTATCTATCTATCTATCTTTCTATATATATAAAACAGGATGTGTGTGTGTGAAACGGCTGGGCCGATGATGAAATTTTCAGGGAATCTTTAGAATATTCAGGCGGGTGAAACTGTGAAGTCTGATTTTTTATTTTCAGTCTGCGGGCGGAGGGGCGTGGCAAAATCCAATTTTCATATTTCACCACATATACATCTATATAATTTGGACGATTTTTTCTTTTAATTGATCGCCATGGTCCAACTTAGATTTATACGAAAAGAACATTTTGCCCCGCCCACTTTTTTTCGAATTACCTAAAATCAGAAAACGGCTCCATCGATTCGACAAATTTTTCTTTCAAATGTTGGTATTAATCCATTTTAAGTTTTCTTCGAAAGAAAAATTTACCAAGCCTACTTTTACGCCCACTTTTTCTATTAAGCGCATAACTTGAGAACGGCTTGATCGATTTGGACGATTTTTTCTTAAAAATCATCGCCATGGTCCAACTTAGGTTTTTATGAAAAGAAAACTTTGCCCTGCCCACTTTTTTCGATTTACCTAAAATCAGAAAACGGCTCCATCGATTTGACTAATTTTTCTTTCAAATGTTCGTATCTTTTTAACGTATTTTAAAAATCGAACGCAAACATTTTTCCTAATTTGGACAGGACAACGTCTGTCGGGTCAGCTAGTATGTAATGCTGGGTACACACTATGCAACGCATTTACGCAATCTAGTGAATTAAATTCATTTTCATTCATTCCGGATTGCATCAACATCAAAACGCTTTGATATTTTGAGGTTTCATTGTAACCGATTGCATGTAGATTGAACTGTGTGTACCCAGCATAATAAAATGTATCTTGACGGGATTTATTTCAAATGCATGTATAAATCAAGGCGAATTCAACAGATGCAGTTTCGACACCACCTGTAGTTAATTCGCCTTGGTATAAATTTTTTTTGTTAATTTTAGATTTCACACAATATGGCAGCACCATTTATCATTAATTAGTTGCAGTCTATTATTCTTGACACGAATTAGAGATTTTAAATTTTGCTTGTGTTTTTAATTTATCTTAGTCAAAAAGAGTGCCGCGTGCTTGTAAAGATTATTTTATACTATTTAATAATAATGTCAGCGGCAGCATCAAATTCTCAAAGCAAGCAAATAAAGTTCTACAACCCGTCAAGTTCTGCCAGTTCCGATAGGTAAAATTCATAAATTTTTATTAAAAACAATGTCAGCAAATAGTATGCATGGATGTATGTTTAGTTGCATATGTTTACCATTGTGAAAATACAAATAAGTTTCCATTCATACTCATTTACAGTATTTTGAAATCTTAATATTTAGTTTAAAAGTATGTAGTGTACATACATATTCGAGCAAACAGCATTAAATATGTGTGTACATAGGAACATCAGTACACATTCTTAGGGCCTTTATTTTATCTTGGCTTTAGTTAAAGGCAGGATTTTATCGGACCTACAAAGTTTTTCTTTATTACAACTTTAACCTAACCGGTAGGATGAACTTCCATTATACTTTTGTTCACTTTAGGTAAAAGTAAAATTGTGTTAAAAAATCTTTTTATATGTATATGTATACGTCCGATAAAATTCTATCTTTATGGCCATAAAAAAATTCGTATATACATACATGTGAACATACACAAACACTTACAAACTGCACATATGCTTTGTTATATACATACATACATAGAATATCCAAACAAATGTGACTTAGTTCTATTTAAAAGAAAAATATATTCGACAGCAATCATGACTTCTATAATTTATAAGATTCATTTCGCACTTGATCTAAACAGAATATAACACAAAAATTTAAAATGCTCAGTAGAAGCACAAACATTTTTAATTTAGTATTTAAGGCATTTGAAAAATAATTTTAAAAACAACCGCTTTATTATCAAAAAGAAGACAAAATAGGTAGCTCGATATCTTTACAGCGGTTGGATATGGATATTACGTATCGATTTTTTCCAAAAAGTGTAAAAATAAAAATTTTAAGCTTATACCCTCTATCAAGTTCAATTCTGTTTATTTTCCTACCAATGCACGAATCAAAAACAGAAAGCGGGTTTTTTTATTTGAATTAGGTACATTAATTAAGTCTCAATTAACAATGTGGGCATTTCTTGCCGGACGAAGTTTGTAGGTGAGAGAGGAAAAAAGTATTGTGTCACGCATACAGCCCCGCACAGTGCTTAATCCCCATATAACGATGGGACAAAAATAGAAGAAGTAGACTTTTGAAATTAGGTATGTCAATATATGTATATTGGGTACATAACTGGTCTTAAAATCAAGAAAATCCGTATTTTTTATACGCGCAAAACTTAAAATCTTTCTGTTAATTTTAATTGTGCTTGCAGCAAGGACTCTGTCCTGCCATACATATATTCTTAATTGTAAAAACTCTATAACTTTTGCGAAAATTATCTGATTGTAATGAAATTATGTATTTTGTATTTACTAAGCAACTTTTTGAGTTGAATAAGCTTTGTCCGTCCGTCAGTCTTCCCGTCTCCATCTGTCTGTCCATGTAAATTTTTCAAAGTACTTGTCTCATTTCTAACATGTTTCAATGATATTCACATTACTCTTTGGGCCCAAGGACAAACCCTTCTAACGTTGGCTATAATCGGTTCATGATTTCATTTAACCTCCGTACAAATATCGTCCTGGAGTTGGACTTTTACATATTTAATAAGTCTGATTTCATAAACGCAGTATTGCAAATCATCACTAAAAACAAATGATTTGGCAAGGCATCACAAATAAAAACAATTTACGAATTGCGCAAACGCGGTGTGCAGTTAGAATGCAATAATGAACTCAATGCATTGTCTACAGAAAATTTGTGGAGCTTATGAAGCTATTCCTTTAAGTATTGCATTGCAATTAGGGTTTCTAATTTCCCGGACTTTTTCTATTCCCGGGAAACGAAACAAAAAAATCTTATTCCCGGGAATCCCGGGATTCTTTAAATAAAACAAAGATTTCATTAAATGAGTTCAAGTCAAAAGTTTTTACTTTTTTAATTTCACTGAAAACCAAAACAAAACCAATAAATTGTTACATTCATATGTACATGCATATTATAGTATATGTATGTATAGATTATGTATTTATTATTTTTTTTTTGAGATCACGAATTATTAAAACTTATTAATATTTAGTAGTTATTATTAATAGCAACTTGGTAAAATTAATTTTCTTTTAAGCAAAAATTTTTTAGTATTATTAAAGCATTTAAAAGCCCATCAGAGATTATACTTCTAATCCCTATTGATATGTTTATTACCTGCTACCGAAAACGTGCTCTCGCTTTCTACAGACGTTGGTTTTATAGTATGTATTTTTCTACTTCAAGCAGCTTTTTAGACATTTCATCAGCAATTAAAAGACCGTTGATTTATTGGCTTAGGACAAATAGTTTGATTTGTAGGTACTTTTTAGTAATTTTAGTTAAGAATATGTGACAGCGCATAGAGAAAGGGATCTAAGGGTAAAAAAATCAATTTTCATTTTTTTTTTATGTGGACAACATCTGAGCATCGAATGAGACCGATCCCATGCCCCAAAAGTGTTCCCTCCCAGAGATATGCGCGTTTTATGGTGTGATGGTACACCAAAGATACACATATTTAAATCTTTAAAATGGCTCTCCTAAACAAAACCGGTTTTTACCCTTAGGTCCCTTTTTATTTTGCGCGTCACATATATATTTATTTTATTTATTTATTTATTTAATAAAAGTAATATACAAAAGCCTATCAAGGCCAATAAAAATATATTACAAAAGCAAAATCCTGAATATTATTAATGGATACAATAAATAATCAAAAACTTATTTATTCAAGTATATAAACCTAATTATAAAAATACAAATGGCTCCCCAGCCAAAGATTGAAAGAAATTTTTAAAAAATACTAATTATCAATTAACAGGTCCCAAAGTAGTAGCCCAGATGAAAAAAATAGATAAGTCAAGTAGATATACCATTACAGAACATTCTGTCTGAAATAAGCCATACTAAGCTCATTAAACATAAGATTAGGCAAAAAGGAAAAAAACAATCAAAAGAGTTCTTAATCCTGAACAGAAAAGTGTAACATAATTCTTAATCGGAATGCGTTATTTGAATGAGAGAATAAACGAAGGTCCACTGGTAAATAATTCCAACATCGAGCTACTCTGACTAAAAACGACCGTTCAAAACAACTACAGCGAATTCTAGGTATAATAAGTTGTGGGTTCCTAGTTGAATGTGTGAAGCAAAACCTGGAACAAAGTTGAGAAGGTTGTCCAGTTTTCAAAACTCTAAAAAATAGTAGCAAGTTACGATAGGATATAAATCTTTTAAAAGTACAACCAAGAAAATGTTTGACATATCCAGAAATATGCGCTCGACGTCGAACACCATACGTATATCGCACAATAGTATTCACAATACGATTCAATCTAGCTGTAACGAGAGCCAGAGAGCCAGATACAACTTCAAGCCCATAAAAAATATGCGGCATTAATAGTCCATAAGCCAATTTATACCTTATGCGAAATGGTAAATAAATATTGTTCGAGTAAATTCTTCTCAAAATTGCAGAGACCCTACAACAAATAACATCAACATGCTTATCAAAAATAAGACGATCATCAATGTAAATACCTAAACATCGCATCCGGTCAACAAAGGCTAGCCTATTTCCACCATTAAAAATATTTAGGTCAACAAAATGATGACGAGTTACCCCAAAGAGGATCGCCTTTGTCTTAGAAGTATTGATAATTAAGGAGTTACTAGACGCCCATTGTGAAAATCGTTCAAGGCTAAAGTTGATGCTGGATTCAAGAACATCAGCATTATCACGATCAGCACCAAAAAGTAGAAATACATCATCAGCAAAAAGAAAAGAACAGCACACATTATCATCAATGTACTCGGAGAGATCATTAACGTATAATATAAAAAGAAGTGGTCCTAAGACAGAGCCTTGAGGTACTCCTGAGTGAAGGGGAAGTATCCCTGAATATTTACCATTTACATCAACAAATTGACACCTCTCAGACAAATATGAGCAAATCATCTTACACGCAGACAATGAAAATCCGAAAAGATCTTTCAATTTGGACAACATAACGTTATGATTAATCGAATTAAAGGCCTTAGTTAAATCCAATGCGACCAAAGACGTCAATCTGTTCCTGTATATATTTTCTCGAATAATATCCGTTAGATTCAACAGCAAAGAAGTAGTATTGTTTCCACTACGGAAGGGATACTGCGATGGCGAGACTTTCCCTTGAACAAAAGAGAGAATCTGGTCTTTCAGAATATGTTCAACCACCTTAGATAGGGCAGGGAGGATAGATATAGGCCTTAAGTCCTCCATACCACCAACAGTTGCAGACTTAGGGATAGGTACAACTCGCGCCACCTTCCATAAGGTAGGAAATGTAGAGGTAGTCAGTATAGAATTTACATGGAATATCAAAAACCCAGAGATATATGGGAAAGCAATTTTTATAAAGTTAATTGGAATACCATCAGCACCTATGGACTTAACCCTGCATATAGCCATCCAAAGCTCTTCTTCAGTTACATTTCTAAAAGAAAAAGAATCATCCAGCTGTTCAAAAGCACCGTAATTAACTTGATTACCACTCTGCGAATCCATATCGTTAGAAAAATAGTAATTAAGTTGATCAACATTAAACTCACACTGTATTCCGAAATCACTAGCTATTCCACGTCCCTTTAGTAACCTCCACATAGCAGATGAATCAAGCCCAGAAAACTTTTTTGCAAAATATTTTCTTCTCTCTCTACGAATAACGCTTTTAGCTTTATTTCTATACCTACAGTAAGTTTTCCAATTTACATCAGTAGCAGATGACCGAAAGGCAGAGTAAGCTAAGTCTCGTAAGGAAATTGCTAACACTACGCTGTTAGACTTCATCCAATTATCAATACCAATCTGAATTTTCCTTCTAACAACTGGAACAAAATCAAAAAAAAAATCCATAAGAGAGCACAAATAAGAAGATTGGAAATCAATAGAAGGAGAATCAAAAACCGGCACTGAATCTAAATTTATCAAAAAGGAAGCAATACCATTCCAGTCAATTTCATTAAAATTTCTATACTCTATAAATTCCTCAGAACGCCTGACCATCACACGCAACGTGGCAAAAATTAGTGCATGATGAGAGATAGAGGGGCATTGAACCTGGTCCGAAAATTCGACCATAGAGCTATCACTAACCAGCCAATAATCTAATAAGGACGTCGATGAATGTGCAACATCAAAATAAGTGGGCCTAGAGTTATGAAATAGAGATAAGTTGCATCTTACACATAGCGATCTAACGAGATTAGCCTTAACAGTGTCAAACAAATTATTATTAAAATCTCCAACAATAATCACATTAGAGTATTTCATAAATAAATCAAAGTGTCTCTCTTCAAAAGACATAAGATTCCCATTAGGCAAATAAACAACACCAAAAAGGACAGAAACGCCACAGCTCTCTAACTGTAAGAAGAGCGATTCACAGACACCAAGTTCTGACATCTTAAAAATTATTTTAAATTGCAACGTATTAGATATATATACCCCAACACCACCACCACGCATACCTAACCTGTCATTCCTTACCAACGAATAACCAGGAATTTTTAAAGACAAATTAGATACATATGGCTTCAGCCAGGTTTCCGTCATGGCAAAAATATCAAATTTTTTACTGACTATATTCTTAAATTCATCAAATTTCGTAGAGCAGCCACTAGGCCGAATGCTCTGGCAATTAATGTGACCAATTCTCAGCTGATCAGAATCATTCCGCAAAGCTACCACATTAAAAGAACTACCACTTATAATTGGACCAATGTTAACATTAGCCGACATTATAAACAAATAGGATGGGGAACCAAATGTAAAAAACTATATAAAAAATATGCATCGTAAATTTAATACAAATCATATACATATAAACTTAACTGTCTAGAGCAAAAATGAGATCAAAAATAATTAAATAAAGAATATTAATAAAAAAAAAACAGTGTAGATAAAAACAAATATTAATACTGAAAACTGTGGTAATACTTGAGCAACGATTTTTTTTTTTTTTTTAAATTAAAAATAAATTCATGTGTATATAACAATTTTCGAGTTACATATAAAAAAGCAACAGAAAAAAATTTTTCATATAAAAGCATTAAGCTACGTTCACAATAAAAACAAACAATTTCGTTTTTTCTTCTATCTTTTCCTTTCAGTTTTAGAACAAAAATGTAAATAAAGTTGAGTCAACTAAAACTTCAGCAGCAATTTGCATGAATTTATTTCCGACGTTTAAAATAATTTTATTCAGTTCTGAATGAAAATTTTAACACAATATTTACAAAAATATAAATAAATGCATAATATTGTTGTAGCTAAAATTTGCAAACGGTTTCCCGACACAAAATGTGTGTAGTTACAAAAGAAATTGTTGATCTATTATGAACACAAAGCGAAAATGTTTTTTCATCGTGAACGAAGCTTTTAATGTTACAATTTCAAAAGGTTAATTCAGAAAACAGATAAGGTTATGTAAATAATTACCACAGATAGGTATATGTGAAAACATATTATTAAAAAGCTTTAACAACCAATTGATATTAATCCTATTTAATAGGCAAGAAAATTCAAAACCATAAGTAGTTGTTAAAACCATTTAAAATTAAACACATAAAGGGTATTCATTTCAATTTTTTTTTGGTTGGAAAAATGGAAAAAAGAAAAATTACACTCTTATTGACGTGAACGGGTTTTTTTTTTTTTTTACGAACTGTCAAAAAAATCTGTCAAATAATTCGTGGAAGTAATTGATATTTTTCAAGATGCCGAACAAAAGTGTTAAAAGTGAATTAATTGATTATTAAATTTAAAACGAAGTGATTGGTGTTATTTTCATTATAATATTCGACTACAAAAAGTTACTCAAAATGGCGATTGTCTGCCAAAAAGTCGAGTATTTTATTAACTTCAGTTTCTGTAAATTTTTTGACCCCATTTCTTTTTGTTAATTCTTTTTTAATAACTTTTTTCATTGAACACATATTTAATATGAATTTTCCTTTTTGAAAGATTAAATGAAAAAGAAGTTATCTATGAAATGTTGTAACTATAAAAAATAATTTTTAAAATCAGAGTTGTACAATTCAAGAGTTTATAAAAAGAGATGCAATTTTTCGTACTTTGTATTAAAAATTAGCAATTTTTTATGAATGGCAACATCATTTCGATTGACGTTTAAAGCGGAAAATTACATCTTTTTATCCTGACTTTTTTACACTTGGTTATAGTCTGATAAAAATGTAACTTTTGGTGGAATTTTTTTTTCTTGTGGTTGTTGTAACAAAAATTACATTTTTCCACTTTTCCATTTTTCCAACAAATAAAAAAACTGAAATGAATACCCTTATAATAAAAAAAGAAGAATAAAAAAATAAACAATTAAAAACAAAATATTGAAAATGTTTTATGAGTTTAGGCTGCTGCTTAATAATCCGGAACATTGACCCACATCGTATATAACCTCCTTACCATCATTCAAAGTCAGCTTAGCTTTAATCCAGTCGGTATTCAGTACTCTAAACCTCGAAATACAATTATGACGTTTCAACTTTTGGCACAATATTCTCAAATGTGATACAGCAGGGGAAAGATGATCATTTAAATACACTCGGCTACTAACAATACCTTCAATAACATCACTGACCTTCAATGATCTGGTCTTAAAATACTCCTTCATCAGTTTGTCCCGCAAGTAAACAGAATTAAACTTTACTAGTATAAGTTTCCTATTGTTCATGTAACAAGCATAGTTAATGTTTAATGATGACTCATTTATAACGCAGCACCCTGTAAAAACCTAACGGTCCTTTAATTGTTATTTACTTAATCTTAAATTCTGTCATTACATTATTTTTCCTTTACTAAGCCTAGCTTGTTAAATAATGTTTAAAATAAATAACAATCACTCTAGTTTCGACAGTTGAACAAAAAACAAGTAACATAACAAAAGTGAAAAACAACAAAAACAAATTGTAACAGAGAAAAAACATTGTGACCCAACAAAACAAACTAACATTTATACCTACATACATACATAAAGTAAAAACAAATTGTGAACAAAACAAAATACATTTAATTAAAAACCCTAATGTTAAATAAACAAAAATACAAAAAATAAAAATAAAAAAAGTGTTTTTATTAAAATCGAAAATATAGTGAACCGTGATAGATTTGAGGCAAAATCAAAAGTTCAGCCCTCAACATTTGGTCCTAACGAACCGGATAGTTTTTTTACAAAAAATTTACATAAAAGTTTTTACAAAAAAAATATTGGCAAAAAAAATTGTGTTTTGTGACTCTAAAATTTAAAAAGTGTGACTTTAAAACAACAAAAAAAAAAGCAAAGTGTTTTATTTAGACAACAACAAATAACACACACATAAAATCAACCCCCAAAACATTTGGTCATTTTCTCAACGAAACATAAAGTTTTTTATTAAAAAATTTATTAAATCAAAATTGTGTTTAAAAAAGCAAATTTATAAAGTTAAAAGTGAACAAAATCTAACGGGACCCAAATTCCTTGGCGCAGTAGCAGCAATAACAACAGCATTATTAGCAGACACAACAACAACAACAACAGAAGGTTTAATAAACGCAGTGCCACAAAAGAAAAAAGACCCAACAACAACAAGTAAGTCAAAGTATACAATACAACAAGAAACAAATATTCTTGCTTGTGTTACTCTTTAATTTTGCCGCTGCAATTTTTAAAAAATAAATAACCGTGACGTCATCATCAAATAAAAACCGAGTTACCATTACGTCAATTTTTGAAAAATTAACCGGGGAAATAAATACAATATTTGACTCAAAATTTTTAAGACACAATTTGTTTTATCGCTAGCAGGCAATTTTGTTGACTCAATTTTATTATTATTCTGAATCTTCAATTTACAAAAATGTCCCTGAAAAAATTCGTCAATTGCACAAACGATTTAGTCGAGTTCGAGAAAATTCAAGCAGAAGCGCATGCTGAAGATAATGTACACGCGTTGGAAGTTATTCGAGTAGAATTAGACTCCATATGGACCCAAGTAAAAAGGTCATATGAAGAATGTAGGGACTTAGATCAGGATGGTGACAAACCAATTGACAAAAGCAAATTACGGCAGCGATACCAAACTGCCCTTATGGCTTATAAAAATTGTCTTTCGTGTGTCAATGCTGAAATCCATGCGCTTTCGGACACAACCATAGAAAAAGTTGAACGCCAGTCAAATATACCGTTAGAAAAAGAATTTTCATCAATAAGACTTCCTCCTTGCGACACCGACACCTTTTTTGGGGATTATAAATTATGGCCCAGTTTTCGTGACTTGTTCACAGCAATATACATTAGAAATCCAAATATTAGCAATGTTGAAAGGCTTTTTTATCTAACTCAAAAAACCGGGGGAGAGGCCAGAGATGCAATTACGCACGTCCCTTTAACAAACAATGGTTTTATCATGGCCTGGAAAAATTTAGTTGACCGGTACGAAAATAAATGGATGCAGGTAAATGAGCAATATAAAATTATTTTGGATCTGCCTCATGCCTCTACAGACTCTGGAGCCTCAATTAAAAAATTACAAAGAACAATAAACGATTGTAGGCAGACATTAGGCACCCTAGGCATTGACACTTCGACATGGGAGTCGTTTTTAATTTATATTTGCTCGCAAAAACTTCCTAGGGCCCTTGTTCAAGAATTTGAAAATTCTCGTGAAGATTGTGCCGAAGTACCCAATTGGCAAGAATTCGACAAGTTTTTGACCCACAAATTTAAGACCCTCGAATCAGTAGGCAATATAAAATCATCAAAGGACAAATCCATACCTCCCAAGTCTGAAGTCGCAAAAAATACCCACAATAAACGTAACATTAATTCATTTCAAACGAATATTGCAAAATCTGAGAGTCACAATCAGTACAAAGTTAAACCCGTCAGAAGTTCTAATACTAACGCCATAACGTGCCAACATTGTAGCGAGTCACACACCCTACGATCATGCCCCACATTTTTAGAAAAAAATGTAAGTGATCGAATTCATATCGTAAGAGTCACAAATTCATGTTACAACTGTCTGTCGATCAATCATAGTGTCAGGGAGTGCCCTAGTAAATACAGTTGTAGGCTGTGTAAACAAAAACACAACACTTTGTTGCACAAGGCAACAGTGACCCAGCCTACAAACTTGCCACAAAATGACGCTGACGTGCAACCAAGTACAAGTGCCGCAGCTCAAGCCCAGTACATACAGTCCACTTCAAGATCAAATATTCCTAACTTTACTTCTCTGACCCTGCGCGAAAACACACAAATATCGACAAATCATACACAACAAGAAACATTGCTTTTCACTGCCATTGTCGAAATAGAAACTAGAGGTCAAAGATACCAGGCGAGAGCTATCATCGACCCTGGATCACAATCAACTTTTGTATCGGACAAACTAAAGAACCGATTAAATTTGCCCACTAAAAGAAACATAGTTCACGTTTCTGGTTTGAGTCAAACAGTTTCTGAAACCTCAACTAAAGCATGTTTGCTTAACCTTTGCTCACGGGTGGACACATCGTTTAAGTTAGAAATTTGGGCCCCAGTTCTCAAGACCCTTCCCTCTAATTTACCACCTCAAACATTGGACATGCTAAAGCTCAGTGAGGCTGCAAAATTGCAACTTGCAGACCCTCACTTCAATCAAAGTAGACCCATCGACATGCTAATAGGCCTCGACGTAGGCCCATCGATTTATTGCATGGACACACCGATGCGGTCTGTTGGATCCCTTTTGGCACAAAAAACAGTATTTGGCTGGATTGTGGGGGGACCAACACCAAAAACTACTCAGCCCAGAACAACTATTTCTTTATTGAATACATCGTCCCTTGACCGAATCCTCACACGCTTTTGGGAGGTGGAGGAAAACCCAAAACAGATTTTGAGGTCAGACGAGGACACTATTGTGGAACACAATTTTAAACAAACAACTCGTAGAAACGACACGGGAAGGTATATAGTTACCCTGCCCTTCAAAAAAACAGAAGAAATAGGCTCTTCTCGCAACATTGCCATGGCTCAGTACCTAAGAATGGAACGCACACTCAGCCAAAAACCCGAAATAAAGCAATTATACGACAACGTTATTTTAGAATATCTTGAGTTAGGACACATGAGAAAAATCGAACCCTCGGATATAAACAAAGCTCCAAACTATTATCTGCCGCATCACGCAATAATAAAACCGGACCGATTGACCACTAAACTTAGAGTGGTTTTTTATGCCTCTAGCCCAACGTCAAAAAGAATAGTCTTAATGACATTTCTTCAGCAAGATCTTGTTCTTCTGATAACAAAATGGCGATTTTTCCGCTTTGTATTCAACGCCGACATTACAAAAATGTATCGTCAAATACTAGTCGACCCAACTCAAACAAAGTTTCAAAGAATCTTATTCAGAAAATCCATAAATGACCCCATAGAAGATTACGAGCTACTCACAGTCACATTTGGAGTTAATTGTGCCCCATATTTAGCCATAAGAACGCTTCTTCAGTTAGCTGAAGATGTACAAATGACTCATCCCTTAGCGTCCAAGATTCTTAAACAAAATATGTATGTGGATGACGTCTTAGCAGGAGGTCATACTATAGAAGAAGTTATCAGAACTAGAAAAGAATTAACTTCTGTCCTAAAATCAGCAGGCTTTGATCTAATGAAATGGAACTCTAATGAGCCACAAGTCATTCAGGATTTACCTAGTGAGACTCTACTACCACTCGACTGGTTAAATCTGTCCGAAAATGACGGGACCAAGACTCTAGGGATAAAATGGAACATTTCATCAGACTCCTTCACATTCACAGCCCCAGACATAAAAGTTAAAGAAGCGTATACAAAGAGAGAAGTTTTGTCTACAATTGCCAAAATTTTTGACCCATGTGGATGGATAGCTCTAATCATAATAGACGCTAAAGTAATCATGCAGCAAATATGGTTAGATAAGACAGACTGGGATGACATTTTAAAACCAATTTCTCAACATAAATGGAAAAAATTCGTAAACAATTTTCCCAATATTAAAACTATAAAAATACCCCGTTGGATTAAATATACACCCTTAAGTCACATCGAAATACATGGCTTTAGCGACGCTTCCGAAAAAGCTTATGCTGCTTCATTATACATTCGAATACAAAATGAAGAAACATCCATACACACAACTCTTTTGGTATCAAAGACTCGAGTAGCCCCTCTCAAAAGCTTATCGCTACCACGCTTAGAACTTTGTGGAGCTGTATTGCTAGCTAACTTGGCATCAAGTCTATTAAAAACCTGTGAATTTAAAAATGTAGTAACCCACTATTGGACTGACTCGACACTTGTATTATCGTGGCTTAAGAAACCGCCATGTACCTGGAACACGTTTGTTGGAAATCGAGTGTCGGAAATAATACAAAAGGTCGGGACTCAAAACTGGCATCATGTTGACTCAAAAATGAATCCCGCTGACCTAGCAAGTAGAGGTTGTTCAACAAGTGAGTTAGAATCACATAGTCTATGGTGGAGTGGACCTTCGTGGTTAAAATTGCCAAAACAACAATGGCCATTTCCGCGCCCTCCTCAGGATACAAATATAGAAGCCAAGACAATTAAAATTCTAACAGTCACAAACACTGAAGACCCATTAAGCCGATTTTCATCTCTACCCCGTGCCTATCGAGTCATAGCCTACATTTTACGTTTCGGAAAACCCGCACAAAGAAGTCAAAGATCATCTATAGAACCAACACCAGAAGAAATACAATCTGCAAAAAATCGCATCATAATTTGGACACAAAAAACTTTATTTCCTGACGAATATACTGCTTTACTTCATAAGCGTCCAATTTCCCCTCGAAGTAAACTCTTAACTCTTACGCCATTTCCCGATCGCAATGGGATTATAAGGGCCAATGGGCGTTTAGCGCAGTCTCCAGTATTAACGTACAATGAACGCTGTCCAATTCTGTTGCCATACGAATCAAAATTGGCCAAATTGATTACAGAATTTGTACATAAAATTACCTTGCATGGTGGAAATCAGCTCATGACCCGAGTAATAAGAGCAGAATTTTGGATTTTTCGAATTAAGCCCTTTGTAAAAACAGTCATAAATAATTGCAAAACGTGTGTACTTTACAAAAAACACACTCCAAGTCAGATAATGGCATCCCTGCCACCTGAGCGCACAACAATATCAAGACCCTTTACAGTTACAGGTGTTGATTACGCTGGACCTTTCAACATTCGAAACTTTACGTGTCGAGCCTGCCTTATCACAAAAGGATATGTTTGCATATTTGTATGCTTTGCCACAAAAGCTGTACATTTAGAACCAGTAAGTGACCTATCGACCCAAGCTTTTTTAGCCGCTTTATCCCGCTTTATTGGAAGACGTGGATGTCCCGCAATCATATATTCGGACAACGGCACGAACTTTGTCGGAGCAGCAGAACTCATCAAAAAGGATCGTCTAGAATTTATAAAAACTCTTCAAACCCAAGTAACTAACAACTATAGCCATCAAAACATCATTTGGAAATTTATACCCCCTGGTGCCCCACATATGGGCGGACTCTGGGAGGCCGGTGTAAAATCCTTCAAAACCCACCTAAAGAAAATGATGCCAGATATGAAATTCACCTTTGAAGAGCTGTCAACAATTCTCACTCGCATAGAATCGTGTTTAAACTCTAGACCCTTAAGTCCTGCTAGCGATGACCCAAACGACCTTAACCCATTGACCCCTGGACACTTCCTTATTGGAACTCCATTATTGACCCCAGCCGAACCTGATGTAAGCAGCGAAAACCTGACCCTCATCAACCGCTGGAAACGCCTAAAGGTCATCTACCACTCATTTTGCCAAAGATGGAAATCCGAGTATCTTGCCGAACTTCATCGCAGGTACAAGTGGAAGTCTCAAGAGGACAACGTTAAAGTCAACGACCTGGTGGTCATCAAAAACAACAATTTGCCGCCCAATGAATGGCAAATGGGCCGAATCACTAAGACTCATATTGGAACTGATCAAAACTGTCGAGTTGTCGACATCCAGACAAAAAATGGGATCGTTACCAGACCCATTACAAAAATTGTGGTTTTATTTTAAAATTTAGTTAACATTTTTTAAAATTTTCCAAACTAATTTTACACTGAATTCCTACTTACAGGTATGGCATCCCATCAAACATTTCTAAGTTTCTCATCAACAGATTTGATTGCTGTCAACATATTCAACCCCACACGACCCGCAAACTTGAATCGAAGTGAGATCCCAGATGCCATATCTGTCAAATTCATCACAACACCTTGCTTCATTGTAATCTGTTTTTCGGACCTATGGTAAACTGCACCAAGTCATGGGGGCCGGAATGTTTAATGATGACTCATTTATAACGCAGCACCCTGTAAAAACCTAACGGTCCTTTAATTGTTATTTACTTAATCTTAAATTCTGTCATTACATTATTTTTCCTTTACTAAGCCTAGCTTGTTAAATAATGTTTAAAATAAATAACAATCACTCTAGTTTCGACAGTTGAACAAAAAACAAGTAACATAACAAAAGTGAAAAACAACAAAAACAAATTGTAACAGAGAAAAAACATTGTGACCCAACAAAACAAACTAACATTTATACCTACATACATACATAAAGTAAAAACAAATTGTGAACAAAACAAAATACATTTAATTAAAAACCCTAATGTTAAATAAACAAAAATACAAAAAATAAAAATAAAAAAAGTGTTTTTATTAAAATCGAAAATATAGTGAACCGTGATAGATTTGAGGCAAAATCAAAAGTTCAGCCCTCAACAGTTAATGTCACCAGAAGAAATGCTTATTTTGTAGAAGGAACACAAGGAACATATAACCGATACAAGATCATCCAGTCCTGAAGGCATACCGCCAATAACTATATCACCACGATACAATCTACGATGCAGAATATGGTTTTCCAATTCCAGGGATTTTATTTTCGCTGAAGTCGATGACTCTATGCTATTGACGAGTTTGGTACAAGCTAAGACATCTTCCTTCATTTGTTTGTTACTGGACAATATCTCCTTTTTAAAATCCGAAAGAATTTCAGTTAAGGAATTCATATACGAGTCACGATCTGCTTGACTAGTTTTAATAAACTCATCCAAACTTGTTTTTATAGCACGAATTTCATCATGAAGCGAATCGTGACTTTTAGGGCCATTAGCACAATCGGAACATGTATAAGAAAATGATGTTTGTGTCTCTTTAAACAAATCAAGGTGTTTGTCAGAAACATTGGCACAGGGAAGATGGAACCATAACCTGCAAACATGGCACATAATGCTGCCCTGGGTTTTACAAATTGAATCACTGCAGACTCCGCACTTAAAGGCTTTAGCAGGCGGCATTTTAAAAGCAGTAACAGACCAAAAAGCAAATGACAGCAAACAACAACAGCATACAATATCAAAATACAACAATCAGCAAATCAAACTGATAATTTAAAATGAAATTATATTTCAATTATAAGGTGTTCTTTATATTTAAATGTTAACTTTACACAAATATTTCTCAAACGCTCAGATTTATATATTTCAGGTTATGGTTGACTTTTTTTGCATCACTCAACAGCAATAGCACTTAATGTTTAACAGCAATCCACAAGAATAAATTTTTAATGTTCAGCATTAATTAAAATGTAAAAATTCCACAATAGATGTTATTTAATTCATTAGATTTTTATTTTTTAATTATTTAAGATAAAATACTCGACAGCTAAGAAAAACACGCGCTTCACTCAGGCATAGCGTTGCCACTTTTTGCTCGTTTTTGATTTTGACGATGCTAACAAATTAAAATTTCAAAAAATTTAATTTGAAATTCCCAAAAATTCCCGGAAAAAATTTCCCGGGATTAATTTAAAAAAAATGTCCCGGGATTCCCGGGAATTCTTTCCCGCGTAGAAACTCTAATTGCAATACTGCGTTTATGAAGTCAGCTTTACTGTCTAATAACACTACGTGACAGTTTTTTGATCAAATTAATCTGACACCTAATCTTTATGTTAAATTGTCCGCTGAATCCGAATGTGAAGTCAGACTTGTCAAACATAAAAATGTTTTTGAGATATTCCAAAATAAACGTTATTTTTGTTTTTAAAAAGATGATGTGACTGAAATGCAAATATTTTCAAAAATTTTATTTATTTATTTTATTTATTTATTTATTTGAAAAACATGTAATATAAAGCCTCCATGGCCAATATAAAAATATTACATACCATTTAAAAACACCTAAGATTTTAAAACTACATAACATTCTATATAATATAAAAAACTTATTTTCAAATAAATGCCAATCTACTAAAAATAAAAACATCCCTACCATATTAAACATTAGCTCCCCAGCCAATACATAGAATAAATTAAAATTTAATTAAAGAAAAGTAAAGTAAAGGTCCAATTCAGTACAGAAAATATGACAAGTCTTAGCGCATACCCACACTCGTATATATCCCTACATAAGCATAAGTACAAATATGGATGTCCATATACTAGCAAGATAGTTCCTGAATGCAAAAAATCATCAGTCAAAAAAAACGCAAGAGTTTTAAACGAAAAACATTATTAGAGTGCGAAAAGATACGCAATTCAAAAGGTAGTTGATTCCACCACCTCGCAATCCTAATCCTAAAAGATCTTTCAAACAAGGTAGAAGAAATTCTAGGAATCAAAAGTTGTGGGTTCCTACTCGAACGCGAGAAGATAAAAGAATTAAATAATGGTAGTGGTCTTCTATCTTTCATAACCTTATAGAAAAACGCTAAACTACGATATTTAACTAGGTCCACAAAAGTTAAGCCAAAAAAATCCTTAAAAAACCGAGAAATATGATCTCGACGCCGAATACTATAAACAAAACGTACAACTACGTTAATCAAGCGATTAATTCTCCTCAAGTGCATCGCACATGTGCCAGAATAAACCTCAAACCCATAAAAAATTTGAGATATTAACAAGGCCCACGACAGTCTAGCTTTGATATGAAAAGGCAAATACAAATTAATTGAATAAATTCTACGTAACATACCATAGAGTCTAGAACTCAACAAATCAATATGATAACTAAAAGAAAGTCTGGAGTCTAATATAATACCTAAACATTTTAATCTATCCACAAAATCAATACGCACATCATCCAAACAAATGTCAATTTCTAGAATAAACCGATTCGTATAGCCAAACATAATGGCTTTGCTCTTAGAAGGATTAATAGTTAAGGAGTTGTTTGAAGTCCACTCAAGAACACGCTTTAGACAAAAGTTAATATTATTCTCAAAAACATCTTGAAAATCAAAAGATCCCTTAAAAAGCAGAAAAACATCATCAGCAAATAAAAAAGAATCACACATTCCAGAGTTAACATAAGAAGGTAAACTGTTTATATACAAAGTAAACAAAAGAGGACCTAAGACGGAACCTTGAGGTACTCCAGAAGAAAGTGTTTGTACTGCAGAACTTATCCCATTCAAAACTAAAAATTGAGAACGATTTTCAAGGTAAGATAGTATAAGTTTACAAGCCGTTTTCGAAAAATTAAATTCATTATTAAGTTTCCTAATAAGAACAAAATGGTCAATAGAGTTAAATGCTTTTGAAAGATCAAGAGAAATAAGAGCACTAAGAGTATCCTCATTTACATTCTGCCTAATATTATCAGTCAAAGTAAGAAGCAGGGAAGTTGTATTAAAGCCTTTCCGAAACGCAAACTGCTTAACATAAATAGAATTTGAAACTTCATTCAGAATTTGGTTCTTTACTATATGTTCAACCACTTTAGACAAAGCAGGTAATATCGAGATCGGTCTAAGATCCTCTGGTCCATGAACCACTCTAGATTTCGGAATTGGAACAACCCTAGCAGTTTTCCAATAAGAAGGAAATTTAGAAGAGGTCAATATAGTATTTACAAAAAATAATATGTATTCAGACATAAATGGATAAATTAGTTTAATGAATTTAATTGGAATTTCATCAATACCAACTGATCTAGAATTTACCCTATCAAACGCATCGAGTAATTCATATTCATTTACACAATAAAATGAAAAGGAATTACCAAAATTATTTAAGTTTTCAAAATCAAAAGCATCATTGCAAGGAGAGTTATCATAAGCAAAAAAATTATTTAACTGATTAACATCACCACAATTAAAAATCAAATCATCATTAAGACAACCCGAACCTCTTAAAATTCTCCACAAACTTCCAGAATCCAATCCATCAAAAAGTCTAATAAAATATCTCCTTTTAATACGCCTAATAACATTTTTAGCTTTATTCCGAAGTTTACAAAACGTTCTCCAGTTAGCTACAGAACGATCCATCGTATACGCCCGAAAAGCCAGTTCTCTAAGAGAACAAGCAAATATTATTCTTTGATCATTCATCCAAATATCCTTACAATAGCAAACCCGTTTCCTTACAATCGGAACATACTCAAAGAGCAATCTAAAGGCCGAACTAAGAAAATCACATTGATGATCAGAATCACCAAAATAAAATTGAGAAAAATCTAAGTTAGACAAGCATAGAAGAAGGCCATCCCAATCAATAGAATTAAAATCACGATATTCATAATATTCAACAAGACGATTAGCACTAACACTAAAAGAAGAAAATATTAATTCGTGACGTGAAATAGAAGAACATTGCATTTGATCAGATAAAGAAACCAAAGAAATATCACTGACTAACCAAAAATCAATTAATGAAGCGGATCCATGAGCAACATCAAAATGAGAAGGTCGAGAATTATGAACAATAGATAAATTGCACCTTAAACATAAAGAGCGCATAGCATTTGACTTATTAAGATCAAACATGTTACAATTAAAGTCACCAACAATAACTAGATTACTACAAGCAGAAAAAAAAATCATTATGCAAATTTTTAAACGAAAAAAAGTCACCATGAGGTAGGTATACAACTCCAAAAACAATTTCGATACTATCAAATCGAAGTTCAATAAATAAAGATTCGCAAACTCCCAATTCAGAAAGTTGAAATACTTTTTTAAACTTAATACCCCTGGAAACATAAATGCCAACACCACCTCCTCTTGCCACCAAACGATCATTCCTACAAAATTTAAACCCAGGAATCTCAATAGAACGATTCGAAATGTATGGTTTCAACCAAGTTTCAGAAACAGCAAACACGTCCAAAAAAGACTCACTTACAATAGACCTCAATTCATCGATTTTCGAATAATTACCGGATGGTCTAATGCTCTGGCAATTTAAATGAGCAGCATTGAAATTCCTAACATAGGGTCTTAACGAATTCCTCATATAAAATCTGTTACTGACTGACGGACCAACAGCATGGTCAAAAGACATTAGAGTTAAACAAATAATTAGTGGCGGGGAGCAAATGAATACAATAAACAGGATGAAAATTAATTATGAACAACATTTCAATATTAATATAAAAATTATATAAATATATATTCATAACTGTATACAGCTAATCAATAAGAATGAGATCGATGAAAAAGAAAAATAGAAACAAGTTAAAAAATCAAAATAATCTTATAAATATGGGTTAGGTCATGGTAGAATAAGTACAAGGTATAGTCATTAACATACCTGGTACTTATTTTACTATGGGATTAGGTATAAAATAATAATAAAATAAAATAAAATGAAAAATAAAAAAGCATTCTCAGATGACAATACAAATGAAATTAAGATTATGTACCCATATGAAATTACCCAAAAGTACACTAAGTAAATTGAGTAAAAATGTAAACAACCGTACTGTCATTTGAAAACTAAAAAAAATAACTATACTTATACATCAGTATTAAGCAGAGAAATACATTCAGCCATATTGTACACCACATCACTACCATCAGCCATAGTCAATTTAACCCTTAACCTGTCACCATTCTGAATCCTGAATTTATTAATTAACTTTTTGTGAAGCAGCTTTCTACAAATGGCATTGAGTTTACTAGTAGCAGGTCCAAAGTGATCATTCAAATAGATTCTCAAATCAATATCACCTTCCACAATATCACGCACCTTTATGGAACGAGTTTTAAAATATGCAGCCATTATACTGTCACGAAGGAAAACACAATTGAATTTGACAAGAATAGACTTCCGGTTATTAATGTAACACACATGATGTATATCATTAGCTGATAATGATATATTATAATACGCAGCAATTCTCTTAATCGGGTCAATAAGGTTACCAATGCCAGCGGGCAGACCATTTACAACAATATCAGCCCGATTCAGGCGGCGATGTAAAATATTATTCTCCTCTTCTAAAGCAGAGATTTTAGCAGAGGCAGAGGCATCAACATGTCTAATGAGCTTGTTGCAGTCAATTACTTCAGATTTCATCTCCCTACAGCAAGAAGCAATATCCGACCTCAAGCTATCCACAGAATCAGCAAGCGCTTGCTTAATACAGCACTGCTCATTGTCGGCCTTAGTAATAAAATCATCAATTTTGCTATTGAGAGCACTTATGCTGTTTTTCGTCGATGTTTGCTCCATATCAACTTTTTTAATAAAATTGTCAATTAAGCTTTTAAGGGCATTTATGTATATCATCCTTGACGGAGGTATCAATTCTGGACGGAGAACATTTACTACAGCTTGAACAAGTACACGAAAAATTTTTATTTCCCTTAAGAGCGGCAAAGTCTTTGTCCGATACCCCAGAACATGAAACATGCAGCCATAACATACAGCTACGGCATTGTATGCTGGCTTGGGTTTTGCTAATATTATCAGCACAGCCTCCACATTTAAATGTCTTTGAAGACGGCATAGTTTCCAGCGAAAAATAAGAAAATGGCGACAAGCTCTCAACCAACAGCAGCAGCAACAACAAACATCCAAAAAAAAAACCAGCAAGAAACACAATTTCTTTTTGCACAAATTCAGCAATAACCCGTAGAACAAAATATTCACCCGAAAAATAATTAAAAGCAAAAAATTTTAATTTATTTTAATTTATTCAAAAGTATGCAGCAATTTAAGAATAAAAGAAAAATTGATCAGCCGTATAAAAAACACACTTCTACTCAGGCATAGCGTTGCCAGATCAAATTTTAACGGATTATGTATTTCTTTCTTTTGAGTGAAAGGTTATAAAATTTCTAAAATAACCATGGGTTGTTTGTGAAGATGAGTCAATAAATGACAGAGTTATAGTGGACAAAATTTCAAACTGCATTATAAATTTGATGATTTTGTTCAATTTTGTGCGTTTAATTGCCATGCGCTTAATTACCTAATTCGGGTAACACCTAAATTTCATTCGCTTAATTGCCTCAGAATTATTTGACAACAACACAGCAAGTAATGTCACCAAGTTTCATGTTAATAATTTGAAAATATGCACTAAAATTTTTTTTTAAATATGCCCAAAAAACAATATATGGCTTATTTGAAAGAAAAATATTAATATTTAGAGGATAAAATAGCTTGAATATTTTAGAGATTGATATTTGAATGGAAGCTGTATGTTTATATCTGAGCCGAATTTAATTTTGCATGGGGACTATATGATTTACTTACGTATTTACCAAATTGTATCAAATTATCTAAGAATTGCAACTTGTACTTTGCGCACAAGCCTTACATGGACAGACAACCAGCCAGATGGACGACATGACAAAAACTCATTAAAAATGGTTTCTGAGTCGATCGGTATAATAAAAGATGCGTCTAGATTTCTATGTATCAGCACAAATTTATATATTTCCTCTAGAACGGATAAATATCTTGTTTCTGCCTTCATTGGTCGCACAAGAAAAAACATGCAATTGCATATTTACGGGTTAGGTTAGGTTAGGTTAAATGGGTAGCCGTCACGACGACGACTCACTTGGGTCCTTATAGCGGTCCCTTTGTGATACCCCTAACCAGTGACAAGAGTCAGCCAGTATTCACCAGACTATTATATATTTACGGGTTGCCTGATCATAAGTTTGTATGTATGAGTACACTCTTTAAGCTTATTCGTTTAAATGCTTACCCCGCATAATTACCCAAAAATATTGGCATTTTTGGCGAGGTAGTTATCCGTGGAATACTGTAGTATCAAGGTTATTGAATAGGTAATAAGATAATTCAAAGAATATGATATTAGCAAGTAGAACTACTATTAATACATATACTTATTTTATTGTCTATGAAAAAATCATAATAATATGCCCAGAAATCTATTTAAAAGAAAAAAAATATGTAAAAGTCTTCAAAGCAAAAAAATTTAATAATTTTTGTGGAACGCACAATTTTAGAATTCAATCTAATGCTGGCATTAATGTTAACCAGTGTGTTTTACTGTTTTAATGTTGAAATTTTGGGGTTTTGGGAAAATAAAACTTATAGTTTTTGAGTTTAAAGAAGTCATAATATTACAAATGGAAAATTTACTAAAAAAAAAAGTAATGGTCGTTACATTATAAAAAGTTATGGGTAACAAAAAAAAACATTTTTTTGTTATATAGAAAATTTAAGTTAATTAATTTTGTATCATATTAGCGGAAAAATAAATACAAAATAATAATTTAATTTTTGAGCTATAAGGGGTAATTTTCTGTGGAAACAACCTTAAACAAAATTAAAAAATATATCACAAAAATTCAGTCTGCAAGCTTTGTTCACAATGAGAGCAACAATTTCGTTTTTTCTTCTATCTTATTCCTTCCCAAAATATATCATATATCTTCCTTAATTTTTTTGAAGAAAAATGTAACTAACGATTTTTAAAAAAGTTGAGTCTACTTCAGCAACAATTTGTATGAAATTAAAAATTACGTTTATACTAGTTTTTTTTTTTTTAGTTTTGAATAAAAATTAGTGGGGAATGTATGTAGAGATAAACTCACTGTTTATTGTTGATGTTTTTGTTTAAACTTTGACATTGTTGCAAGTAGAACTGTTGCTTATAATTCTTATACGCTTAACAGTTTTATTTGGTTTTATATCTTTAGTTTTTCTAAAAACTTTTTGGATGAAGTTTAAATAATGGTACTATATGGGAGCCATATATAGATATTTTGGGTTATATAAAGATATTTAAACCGAAATTTAATTTTATATCAACATTTATTTTTAGCGATGACCGCTGCGATTTGACAGAACAACTTTATGTTGATCCAAACATAGCAAATGTAGAGTATTTCGGATGCCCAGCTTCACCTACAACTGTTCCGGCAAGGACACCTCAATGTTTGGAGTCACCAGCACGTGCAGGTGTACCACGTAGGCGCCAACGGACCACATCTATGAATAACCAAACAACTGCAAATCCTTCAGAATGTGTAATACGTTCTAATAATCGAACTATTTATACAGCTGGACGCCCACCATGGTATAATTGCGCAGGTCAACAGGTCGAACCATTCGTTATTGGTCAGTTGCACACTGAGAATATTAAAATTTTATATGTATAGTTTATCTTGTCAAGTTTTTATTCTTGGAACTTACAGGCATTTGTGGTGGAAGTGCTTCCGGAAAAACAACGGTGGCACAAAAAATTATTGAGTCTTTAGATGTTCCATGGGTTACGTTACTTTCAATGGATTGTTTTTACAAAGTGTGTTGCTTATACGCACATTTATAAGTGATTTTCATTATTTTGTGTCTTCTACAGGTGCTTAATGAGAAACAACATGAACAAGCTCTGCTTAATGAGTATAATTTTGATCATCCCGACGCTTTTGATATGGATTTATTACTAGAAGTATTAAAAAAGCTTAAAGAAGGACGAAAGGTGGAAGTTCCTGTTTACAATTTTGTTACTCATTCACGTGAAACAACAACTGTGATTATTAATTGCAAAATTTTACAAGAACTTTTTTTTGAATCATTAGGAGTTTTTTTCTTTTAGAAAACTATGTATGGAGCAAATGTTATAATATTTGAAGGTATTTTGGTGTTTCATAGTACAGAAATTCTCAAGTTATTGGATATGAAAATCTTTGTGGATACCGATCCTGACATACGTCTTGCTAGACGCTTAAAAAGGTAAATTCGAAAAGTTTATAATTTCATTTAGGAATTCGTATTAAATACTTACGTACATGTGTATATATCCTCCATATTTTTAAGAGATATTTCCCAGCGAGGTCGTGATTTAAGTGGAGTACTAAAACAGTACTTGAATATGGTAAAGCCATCCTACTCTAATTACATTGCACCAACAATGGCTCATGCAGACATTATAGTTCCTCGAGGCGGTGAAAATAAAGTTGCCATTCACCTAATTGTCCAACATGTACATACGCAGCTTCAGCTGGTAAATTTGTTAATTATTATTTAGAGCAGTGTTTAAAAATTTTATATTTTTAACTTGTTATCAGCGCGGCTTCAAGTTGAGGGAAGCTTTAGCAAATTCATACAATGATCAACCAATGCCGGATTCGCTACATCTTTTACCAGCTACACCACAAATTAAAGGATTGCACACATTTATACGTTGTAAAAATACATCGAGAGATGAATTTATATTTTACTCCAAAAGACTTATTCGTTTGGTTATTGAATATGCGCTTAGTTTATTTCCTTTCAAGCAGACTACAGTTGAAACTCCTCAGGGTGTATTATATCGGGGAAAACGAATGGCTACTCATAAAATTTGTGGTGTCTCGATATTGAGAGCGGGGGAGACAATGGAACAGGCTATATGTGATGTTTGTAAGGACATTCGTATTGGTAAAATTCTAATTCAGACTAACAAGGAGACCGAAGAACCCGAATTATATTATTTACGTCTGCCAAAAGATATTCGCGAATACAAAGTTATTTTAATGGATGCCACTGTTGCAACAGGAGCAGCTGCCATGATGGCTATACGTGTGTTACTTGATCATGATGTTAAAGAAGAGAATATTATATTGGCATCATTGTTAATGGCAGAAATTGGAGTTCACAGTATAGCATATGCTTTTCCCAAGGTTTTTATTAGCATTATTTTTTTTATATAATTTCTACTTTAGATCAAGCTTTTATTCCTCGTAGGTTAAAATTGTAACCTCTGCCCTTGACCCCGAAATCAACGATAAATTTTATGTAATACCAGGTATAGGCAATTTCGGAGACCGCTACTTTGGTACAGAACCCTCGGAAGACTTTTATTAATTTGATAAAGTTATTAACTATTGCTGTTTATTATACATAATTCACAAACTAAGCACATGCTACATAATTATGTACATAAGTTGTTGTAGTAGACCTTATTCATTATTATTATTTTTTTTTTTTTAATTTTATTTATCAGTTTCGTAATTTATGCCTTAATGGATGAAATGACAATTTTATATAAAATTAATAAGGAGAAAATATAATAAAAAATAAAAATATAATTTAAATAAAAATAAATTTTTTGGTGCGACGAATGTTTGATATCGCATTTGCGAACTTTCATATTTGCATTCAATTTCAATTCTTTCTGCGATTGCAAAAAAATCGCAGTAAATGAACCCCAACAAATACACTCGATTGCGGTCATACAATCAAACTTAGGCAACCGCAAATATTCGCTGCTGGTTTGCAGTCATTCAAATAATGCACATCGTGTTTTGTTATTTATTCCATCGTTTAGCTTCGTTTGTCAATTAAGATGTTTGTGTGTATGGTCTGACAATGATGAAAAAAATCAAACAAAAAAGCCAGAAATCAAGCAATTATTACTCTTGTAGACATTCAGCAGTTACTATGTAGTACAAGAAAAAAAAATTTAAATGAAACTAAACGCACATATGAGGGGTATAGATGCAAAGACTGCAAAGTCCACATTTATGGTTTTCGTAATAAATAGTAAAAACCTCTAGCTTAAAGTATATTCATATTTATGTATTGTATATCATGATATCCAGTAAATAAGAATATGATGAAGATATAACGCAATAATTAAATTGGAGATTGCTGTGTTTGTTCTAATCAAATGGAAATTGCTGCTTTTTTAGCATGGGCAAGTACTTAAAAAAATCAGTAGTTATAAAATTCTTAAACTTAGCAAAGGCTTAATTTTTTCTTGATTGATTTGGAAGAACTTCATAACAACTTAGCTCCATAATTACGACTAAAGACAAAGTTATAAAATGAACAATAAAATAAACTGCTTCATATAAAAAAAAAATTGTTATATTTTTAATTTCTTTTTAGTTTTGTTTTGCAAAAAGGAAAAAAAAATAAAAAAAATAGCCTGCATTTTCGAAAATAGTTGAGAGAAAAAGAGCTTAACAAACTGTGATCATCCATTGGACATTGTCGTTTTTGCATCAATTCTTAATTTTTGAACATACTTTTTTATGGGATAAAAGTGTTTCTGGTAATGTAATATTCCCACCGTGGTGGGATCCTGAAATTGCGCAGGCAAGAAGTGCCTGTCGTAGGTTGTTCAATGTGGCTAAGCGCCTTGGTAATTGGGTGGACTACAAGTCATCATTGAATAGGTTCAGAAACTTGGTTAGATCGGCGAAAAGGAACGCTTGGAGGAACTTCTGTAGCGGCGTGGAGGGATCCTCTGAGACGAACCGTTTACGTAAAATTATGGCTTCGAGCCCTGTTGTCCCAACCTATGTCCGGAAATCGGATGGTTGTTGGACTACAAACAGTCGGGAAACACTTGAGGTGTTGATTGACACTCACTTTCCTGGAAATTCCCAAGGGAGCTTGCGGGATCGGGTGTGGGAGTCGACACCCATTCCTATGTCCATTCCTTTGGACTATGATATGATCAAGTGGGCTGTCGATAGCTTCAGCCCATATAAATCTCCGGGTATGAATGGTATAATTCCGGAGGACCTGCAGAGGAATTCGACCCTGATCATACCCTGGCTGATGGCCATATACAGGGGATGCGCTAGATATTCGTATTATCCCGGTAAGTTGGACCTTGTGCAGAGTGGTCTTTATACCCAAAGGGGGTAAGGCTTCTCACACTGAACCGAAGGACTACAGACCGATTAGTCTTGCATCCTTTCTTCTTAAGACTCTTGAAAGAGTTATTGACATACATCTTAGGATGACCATCCCGAGAAGTTTACTCTCTGCCTCCCAACATGCCTACACAAAGGGCAGATCTGTTGAGACGGCTCTACACTCTCTAGTGGGAACTATTGAGAGATCGCTCGAATTTAAGGAGTACACACTAGTGGCCTTTCTCGACATTGAGAGGGCTTTCAACAATGTCAACCCGGACTCTATTGTGTCGTCCATGAGGAGCCTGGGGATCGACGTTGGCATATGTAGATTTGTGGACAATCTACTCAGGAATATGGTAATTTGCTCTACGATAGGTGAGACCAGTGTTCAAAGACTGGTGAACAGGGGTACTCCCCAAGGGGGGGTTCTATCCCCACTATTGTGGAACCTGACTATGAATACCATGTTGACGAAGATGGACAACATGAGGATCAAAACAGTGGCGTATGCTGATGATGTTGCGGTAGCTATCACGGGGAGACATCTGAACATAATGTCTCAGTGTATGGAGGCTGCTCTGAAGGTACTTAGCACCTGGAGCGCATCATGCGGGCTGGGTGTTAATCCGTCCAAGACAGAACTGGTACTCTTTACGAGGAAGTACAGGACCGGGGACTTTAGGCTTCCGAGGTTAAATGGAACCGAGCTTCAGATCTCGCGCAGTGCCAAGTATCTGGGCGTGGTTCTGGATAGTAGGCTGTCATGGGGACAAAATGTCCAGATGAGAGTGGAAAGGGAAATAGTTGCCATATATGCGTGCAGGGGTGCAATCGGCAGAAACTGGGGCATGAGCCCGTGGTGTGTCAATTGGATCTTTGAGGCTGTGGTAAAGCCGACTCTGTATTACGGGGTCGTGGTATGGTGGCCTGCGTTGGATAAGAACAGGTATAGGGCAATGCTTGAGAAGGTATATAGACTTGTCGCGTTGATGATAACGGGATCAATGCGATCTACTCCCACGAGGGCGCTGTTCACGATATTGAACTGGCTCCCGGTGGACATCACGGCCAGACAGATGGCTCTTTGCTCGGCGACACGGCTAAACGCGGCGCTCTGTTGGTCGGCCCGTGACTATGGGCATGCCGGGATAACTAGAGGTTCTACCGTCCCTGATAGTGTGGACTATTGCACTCCGGTGCCTTCCACTGGCGCGGGGTTTGTGACAAGTATGGCGCATGGCAATGCGCTGTCAGGTACTCACCACGAACTGAGCCTAGGGGTTTATACTGATGGTTCGAGGAAGGGTGTAAGAGCTGGGGGAGGTTTCAATATAGAGGAACTGGATGTGAGAGTTTCCTTTCGTCTGCCGGATGGATGTAGTGTCCTGCAGGCGGAGATCTCGGCTATAAGGCGGGCGGCAAATTGGCTGAGGTATCATCGCATATCGGGAGATATACGTATATTTACTGACAGCAAGGCTGCCCTTGCTTCCCTAGCGGGTGTCTATACGACATCTAGGTTAACTGTAGAATGTCGGATGTCTTTGAATGAGATTGCGAAACATTCAAGGGTAACGCTAATATGGATTCCGGGTCACTCAGAGTGCCCGGGTAATCTAGTGGCAGATGGGCTGGCCAAACAAGGTGGTCGCATGGATGACATATTCATCGATCAGTTTGTTGGTCTTCCAATGGCTTGATATCCAGGCTATTATGGCCTGGTTATGATGAACGGAGGACAAGCTATCTACTTAGGTTCAAAAGGGACCAGATTAGGACAGTTGTATCGGTTGTTACTGGGCACTGGCCGGTGGGGACTCATGCTGAAAGAATGGGTCTGGAATTTAATGACTACTGCAGAAGTTGTCAGGATGAGGAGGAGGAGACTGTGCTTCACTTTCTCTGTCAATGCCCTGGGTTGCGGGGTATTAGGGAGGAATGCCTGGGGAAACCGGCATTTGCCTGCCTAGAGGATCTATCCAAGATAGAACTGAGATCGCTGATTCTCTTCATTAGGAAGACGAAGTGGCTGGATTCTGCAGTGACGCCATCTGAGTAACTGCTCTATAGGTTGGGCATTGGCGCTGGGTATCACAAAGGGACCAATAAAGGACCCAAGTGAGCTGTCTGTTGATAGCTGCCCATAGAACCTAACCTAAGCATTCAATAAATACAACTAAGAGGTATTATTAGTTACGTTTGTGAAAAAAGTGGACTTTGCAGTCTTTGCATCTATACCTCTCATATGTAGGTACAAACAATTTGCATAGAAACAGAAGACTTTTTTATCATCTTTAAAAGTACAGTAGTTCTGTATGTACAACAGAGAACTGCAAAATCACTATTTTTCTTGATTTATTCATACGCTAAAATTTGCATTCACTCTTTGCCTGCAAAACAAAGTTCAACGTTGGTAAGTCCCTGCAAATAATCGGACCAGTCCAAACACGCGTGTAAAGAGTAGCCCACAAGGGACCAGGACTAGTCCAAAAGTAGCCCAAACGTATGAAAAAAACATGGTCTATTTAACATTACGATGTCCTAGGGGAGGACCATATAACCCACCTTTGGACTACTATGTAGTAGTTTTAAAACTACTCCATGGTATACACAAGAGGATTAGTTTTGAAGTCGTTTAAAAACGAAAGCACGTCGTTAAAAAACGAAGACATGTCGTCTCACTACAAACACTTTTTAACAATGACATGGTCCATGCTTGAATTACATCGGACCAGTCCATGGAGTAGTCCATTTTATCAAAATGGATCAGGTGGTCCAATTTTATTTGCAGGGGTTTTACATCGTTTCGTACACATTTGATTTTTGCATGTGTGCGTTTTTATTGAAAGTGCTTTCCCTGCAAATAATGGGACCAGTCCAAACACGCATGTAAAGAGTAGTCCACAAGGAACCAGGACTAGTCCAAAAGTAACCCAAACGTATGGAAAAAACCTGGGGCCTAATTACCGCATTCGATATCGAGTAAGCTCTCGTATCGAGTAAACTATCGTATTTTTCTGCATTCGATAGACACTGACGTATCGAATAAAAGCTAGAGAGTTGTAATGGCTTTGGTTACTCGATATCGAATGATATCATCTCAAATTACGATACATTTCATTCGATATCGAGAGTCATAATACCAAAATAAAAAATTTCGATCAATTTTGCTCGATATCGTATGCGGTAATTAGACCCCTGGTCTATATAACATTACGATGTCCTAGGAGAGGACCATATAACCCACCTTTGGACCACTAAGGTGTAGTTTTAAAACTACTCCAAACGAAAGCATGTCGTTAAAAAACGAAGACATGTCGTCTCACTACAAACACTTTTTAACAATAACATGGTCCATGCTTGCACATGGAGTAGTCCATTTTATCCAAATGGATCAGGTGGTCCAATTTTATTATAGGGTTGTTTGCATGTTAAGACAAAAGGCACACATTCTTATGCTTTTGCATTCAAGTAGTCATTGTCCATTCGATGAGACGCTTTGTTAAAATGAACAACAATAACAAGAATACATTGTACATACAGAACTACTGTAGTTTTTAAGAAACTATAAAAAAAGTCTTCTGTTTCTATGGAAATTGTTTGTACCTACATACATATGTGCGTTTAGTTTCATTTAAATTTTTTTTTTCTTGTAAATACTACATAGTAACTGCTGAATTTCTACATGAGTAATAATTATAATTGCTTGATTTCTGGCTTTTTTGTTTGTATTTTTTTTTCTTTGCCAAAACAATCATTGTCGGACCAAACACACAAACATCTTAATTGACAAACGAAGCTAAACGATGGAATAAATAACAAAGCACAATGTGCATTATTTGAATGACTGTAAACCAGCAGCGAATGTTTGCGGTTGCGCAAGTTTGATTGTAACCGCAAGCGAGTGTATTTGTTGGTGTTAATTTACTGCGATTTTTTTGCAATCGCACAAAGCCGTCCTCTGATGTACAAATTCTTGTTATTGTTGTTTTAATTGTTGTTAATTTTAACAAAGCGTCTCATCGAGTGGTTTATTGTTGTTAATGTTAACAAAGCGTCTCATCGAGTGGACAATGACTACTTGAATGCATAAGTATACAATGTTTACTCCCGCGAATTTTTTTAATAAATAAATTCCCAACAAGTGTTAATGTGAACGAGAAGGAAACATGTAAATTTTGATTTATATTCTAAAGTAGGACTAAACTAAATTACTTTTTCCTCTTATTGAAGGAGTGTACATAAAGCAAATGAAGATAAACGCTGTTCATTATTTATTTTATCATATTTTAATTAGTATTTTATTTTGTATATTTTTCTTTCACAATACAGACACTAACAAGTTACTCACAATAGAGACTTTTGTTTACAAAGCATTGAAAAATAATTCACAATACAAATTTTTACTCCCAAAATATTTGCGATACCGATTTGTTGGGGATGGGAATTTAGGTTTGATCCTGTCATAGTAAATAATCATCTGGCAACGCCAAGTATACGGAAGTGAGGTTAGAGGACAGCAGCACGAGTAAGAAGATATAATAATAAAATACTTGAGATACGAGAATAAGTTACATTTTATAATATAAGCTAAGGCATTGTAAAATAAATGAATTAATGAAGTAAAAGTACTACTAGTATTAATACATGGTGTCAGATGTGGGGTTAACAAAGTTAATAAAAGAAAAAAAAACAAACACATACCAAAATGAGCGAAATAGAAGAACTAAAAAAGCAAGTTGCGGCACTTCGTGCCGAGGTTAATAATAAAGCATCATCGCAAAACATACCACAACGGAGTGTACTACCCCAAATTCCACTTCCTGGACATCCAAATCTAACAGATGGTGACATAGGCGAAAACTTCAGGTGTTTTAAGCAACAGTGGGAGAACTACCTTACTGCGACTGGATTAGTCAACCAAGAGGAGGCCACAAAGAAGGCAATTTTATTGACAGCACTAGGAGACAACGTTTTCAAAAGATACGCGAACATGCCCATTCCGGAAACCGCTGCCACAACAGCAAGTGCATTGCTATCGGAAATCGAAAGACAACTAACACCTACAATAAACAAACGATATATAAGAGCCATATTTAACATGGACAAACAAGACCAACATGAATCATACGATGAGTACTTCAATAGGCTTACAGGTCTCATAAAAAATGCGCAGTACGGTCAATTAGAAGAAGATCTCCTGCTCGATAAAATTATCTGTTCGATAAAAGACCATAACTTAAGAGAGAAATTGTGGCTGGACAACAACATTACATTGGAGAAAGCGATAGAAACATGCAGATCTAAAGAGACAACAGAGAAGCAAATTAAGGGTATTGAAGACAAACCTGTAGAGATAAACAAAGTTCAAACAACGAGAAAAGGTAAGACTGAATATACAAAATTTTAACCATTAGAACGTGCAACCTGTAGGTTTTGTGGCATGGAATATCATGAAAACCTACAGCAATGTAAAGCAAGAAATTCAATATGTAAAATTTGCAACAAGAGAGGCCACTGGGCAAAAGTTTGCTTTTCGAAAATTATGGACCAAAACAAAAACAGAAAAATGGTCAAGGTGACTACAATTAGTAATAACGAGACATCTGAGTCGGAAGATGACGAGTGGGTACTACAAACTTTCGAAGGGGACAAGAAGGAAAAAGGCCTTTATGTCAAACTTAACATTATCAACGACAACAAAAAATCATGTTTCACAAAATGTCAACTAGATACAGGTGCAACATGCAATCTGATTGGCATAACAAATTTAAAGGAAATAGAAGCAACACCAATAATAACAGAATTTATCATTTATCGAGATAAGATCAACAAGAAGTTAAACGTACATTTTTTTTGCTCCGTATCTTTTTATCAATATCTTTTAATTTAAATAGTTTTTAGATCTGTGATTTATATTAAAATATTCGTTAAATCGTTCGCTAAAAAATATTACAAAAACAGTTCATAAAGTTACCTCTAACTTTCATAGTTTTCAAAAACAATTTATTAAAACTACCAAAATCATAAAATAAAATAATATACAGACATAAAATCATTAAACCAATAGAACAAAGCATAAAAAGAAACAAAAAACAAAAACAAACCAAAAAAAAAAAAAATTTATATAACAACAATAACAATAGTAAACAAACAAGCAAGTGCATGTACTTAATTTACATACATTTTACAGTAACAACAAATAATAAAGTTATCAGCTGCTCCTATTTCTGCCAAATTTAGAAGGAAGCGTTGCCATATCTGAAATTCATTCACAATAATATTTTATTACAATACATTTAAAAAAAAATAAAGTTTCAGTTTAAAAATTTAAATTTTAATAAATAATATAAATAAAAACCAAATAATATTAATAAATTAATAATGGCATGTTTGATGAAAAATTGTACGATTAAAGGTGACGGGGAAAGAATAATTGTTTGTTGGTTGTGTCACGAGTTTTGTCATCTTAAATGTAGTGGTCTTTCTGGGCTTGTTGCTGATTCTATCAACAATAATAAAGGGCTACATTGGTGTTGCAACGACTGTAGAAAAATTGGTGTTAGTTTTTACCGCTTTTTCCAGGATACTAAAAATAAATTCTTGGATATGCAAGAGGAAGCTGCAAAACTATCTGAGCGTATTTCTGCATATGGAAAGTTGTTTGATGATTTCAAATCCTTGGATAATTTAAAATCTCCACCTGGATCTTCACCAAAACGCCGTAAATCAGCAAGAAATGCTAATAAAGATAAACGTGATGATCCTGTGCCTGTTGTGAATGTTATTAATACTCCGTGTTCATCTACACTTACTAATACTATTACGCCGTTTAGTTATGCTGTAGTAGCCTCAAATCAACCAGACCCCGCTATTAATACTGGTCAAATCAACAATTATACGATAAGAGCTGTTCCTCCTAAAAAAACCATTTTTATTTCTCGCTTAGCTTCTGAAACTACTGCTGAAGCAGTCGATTCTTACGTAAAATCTAAGGTGGGTCCAAACGAAGATATTTCAACATATAAGTTTGTTTTTTCTCAACCAAGATCGATTACATCTTTTAAAGTAACTGTTTCTGCTGATCTTTTTGAACGTATTCTTGACCCAAATTTTTGGCCAGAAAATACTTTGGTTCGTGAATATAAATACAGGGAAAATCCAAGATCAATTAATTTTGGCCGTCTTCCCCAACACGTTTCAAATGTTCCAAAAAACTAAGAAATTTCACTGGTGATAACATTTCATTAGTGTACCAGAATGTCTGTGGATTGAGAACTAAACTGTCTGATTTGTATATAAAAAGTTTTAACATTAATCATCACGTAATCGTTTTTACTGAAACTTGGCTAAACGATACCTTTTTGGATACTGAAATACTTTCTAATAAATATAATATTTTTAGACGTGACCGTGGTACCTTAACGAATGGTGGCGGTGTTCTTATTGCGGTCTCCAGTATTTTACCATCTGAGTTGTTATTAATTGATTCTTCACCCAACATCGAATTTATCGCAGTATTAATCAAACTAAAATGCAAAAAAATATTTATCACTTGTTCTTATATCCCTCCATCATCCCCTCAGTCTTTATATGATACACATGGCGAAGCTATTAAATTTGTTCTTCGCGATGCTTATCCGGATGACTTAGTTATTGTTCTTGGTGATTTCAATTTACCTTCAATAGCCTGGAAATTCTTACCTGATGATAAATATTTTGTTCCGTCTAAATCAAATAATAAGTGCGATGAGCTTTTCAATATTTTACATGATATGAGTCTTTTTCAAATTAATGGTATACTTAATAATAATTTTAAATTATTAGATTTAATATTTGCCAACGAAACTGAGGAGTGTTACATAAACCGAACAAACCCAATTTCTACTCCTGAAGACCGATATCATCCTACCATTGAAATTAATATATCCGTTCCATCTGGACTTGTTAATAAATCTCATAAAAATAATGATAAATGTTATTGTTTCACGCAATCAAACTACTTAATGTTAAATGAACTTCTAAATAGTACGAACTGGGATAACATATTAACTTGTCCCTCAAACACAACTGCTGCTATTGATCATATGACTGATGCCTTCTACAACACGATGTATTCAATTATGGACTTATGTATTCCGAAACGAATTACCAAAGTACTATCCGGGCCTCCTTGGAACAACAAGCAACTGGCTAAAATTAAAAATAAAAAAAATAAAGATTTCAAAAAGTACAAACAATCTGGTTCTCTTCTTGATCATAGGAAATACTGTATTAGTCGCGCTGAATATGTTACTCTGAATAAATCATGTTACTCAAATTATTTAATCAAAATGAAAAATAGCTTTAAACATAATCCAACATCATTTTACAAATTTGTTAACTCTAAGAGGAAAACAACTGGCTTTCCGGCTATAATGAAATTTCAGCATAATGAATCCAGTGATGATGCTGTTATAAGTAATTTGTTTGCAAACTTTCTCAACTACATATTCGGATGCAATTTTTGATGATTCAAACAGTTTTCCATATACACTTACCGCTAATCAAACAATTAATATTCCATTGCTGGATGTTTCTACAGTTGCTCATGGATTAAGAAAGCTTAAATTTTCCTACAAAAGTGGACCTGATAAAATTCCTAGTTTTATCTTAATTACATATGCAGACGTTTTAGCTATTCCATTAACACTTATGTTTAATACATCAATAAAATATGGGTATTTTCCAAATAAATGGAAAGATTCCTTCATTATTCCGCTATTTAAATCTGGAAACAGGTCCGACATTACAAATTATCGAGGTATTGCCAAATTAAGTATTATACCAAATTTTTTTGAAAAACTTTTAACGGATCACCTATGTCATCAAGTCAACACTTTAATTTCTCCCTTCCAACACGGTTTTCAAAAAAGATGTTCAACTTCAACAAATTTATTACAACTTACTACAATAGTCAATCGCGGGTTTCTTCAAAGAAAACAAACAGATGTAGTTTATACAGACTTCAGCAAAGCTTTTGATAAAGTCAATCACAAACGTCTTATAAAGAAATTACACTTGATGGGATTTGCTAATGTTAGCTTAATGTGGATTAACTCATATTTAACAAATAGAAAGCAAAGCGTACTTTTCAACAATGAATCTTCAAAAAATACAAGCGTATCATCCGGGGTACCACAGGGCAGCCACCTTGGACCGCTTTTATTTTCCTTGTTTATAAACGATTTACCGCAAGTTATTCAGTTTTCAAGTATTTTAATGTATGCTGATGATGTGAAAATTTTCTTGAGTATTAGTGAATACTCCAACCGTGTTTTACTTCAAAATGACTTGGATTCGTTTTACAAATGGTGTAATTCAAATTTAATGGAGCTGAATCTAAAAAAGTGCATATGTATGCGTTTTGTCCGAAAGCGACCGATATCTGTAAATTATATGCTGGGCAATTATCAACTAGAAAAAGTGGATAGCTTTTTAGATCTTGGTGTTTTATTGGATCCTAAACTAAGTTTCATTAATCATATAACAATTATGGTAAACAAAGCCAGAGGAGTACTTGGTTTTATAAAACGGTGGGCTAAAGAGTTCAATGACCCTTATGTAACTAAAACCTTATACACATCACTTGTGAGACCTATTTTGGAGTATGCTTCCATAATTTGGGACCCTATGTACCAAACTTATATCGACAGGATAGAATCTGTTCAAAAGCAATTCCTGTTGTTCTGTCTTCGAAGTTTAAATTTCAACCCATTAAGTCTTCCATCATATACCAGCAGGCTCGCCCTTGTTAAGCTGCCAACCTTAAAAAGCCGACGATCTATGTTAAATGTCTCGTTTCTATTGAATATTATTAACGGTGATGTTTGTTCTGGTTTTCTGATCAACAATATTTCGTTCAACATTCCTCAACGACCAACACGTTACTTCTCACCATTATCCGTTCAGTTTTTTAGAGCTAATTATGCAAACGCTGACCCTCTCAGGAGAATGTGTATTCAATTTAATGAACTGTTTAGATTTATAGATTTTTCTTTTAATACTAATATAACTAAAAGTAAAATAATAATTTTTTTAAATTCATAATTAATTATTTTATGTGAGTTATTAACATTTGTGTTGTATAAATAGTCTGTAAGGATTAATTCCATAGACGAATAAATTAAATAAATAAATAAAAAACAGAACTCAAAATAGTGGAAGGACCACAAATAGTTCCCATAGGCAAAACGAAACTGACAATTAAACACGAGAATACGGAACACAAGTTATCGTTCTACGTTATAAAAAGTGATCATTGTCCCTTACTGTCACTTCAAACTTGCCAACTATTAAAACTTATCGAAATATGTAAGAACGTCGAGGAAAATACAACTAAATCAAAGGCATATGCAATCATTGACAATTACAAAGACGTATTTCGTCTAGGAAAAATTAAAGGAAGGATTGCTCTCGAAATTGATAATGCCATCAATCCAAGAAACGAGCCACCAAGAAGAATTCCAATTGCTTTGCGTCAACAGTTGAGGTCAACATTAGAAGAGATGGAAAACATGGGAGTCATAGAAAAGGAGCCAGAGTTTACCGAATGGACCAGTAACCTCGTCTTGGTGAAAAAACAGGACAAATTGAGAATATGCATTGACCCAAAACAGCTAAACCTAGCACTCAAAGATGTGAAATATCAACTACCAACCGTGGAAGAAATATTAGCAGAATTAACAGATGCGAAAGTTTTTTCGATACTAGATGCCAAACATGGGTTTTGGCAGCTGGAACTGGATGATAAGAGCAGCAAACTAACGTCGTTTTGGACACCATTTGGAAAATATAGGTTTAAACGTGTTCCTTTCGGTATAAAACCAGCGATGGAAATTTTCCAAATGCGACAAAACCAAATAATAGCCGGACTGAAAGGTGTAGTTTGCATTGCCGACGACATATTGGTGTTCGGAAAAGGAGACAACAAGGAAATAGCCACAAGCGACCACAACAACAACCTAGAACAGTTACTTAAACGCCTTCGACAAGAGAACCTGAAAATCAACAGGAACAAGGTGAAGATTTGCCAAGACGAAGTAAAATTTTTTGGCCACATACTCACGGGCGAGGGCATAAAGCCTGACATAGACAAAATTGCGGCAGTAAAGAATATGCCAACACCAAAGGACAAGAAAGATGTGCAAAGATTCTTGGGACTAATTACGTACGTAAGCAAATTTATAAAAAATGTATCCGAAATAACAGAACCTCTGCGAAGAGTTACACACGTGACAAGTGAATTCGAGTGGAAAAACGAGCAGGAAGCAGCATTTGTAAAATTGAAGAACATTTTAACACAAACGCCAGTTTTAAAATACTATGACTTCAACAAACCAGTTGTAATACAAACAGACGCATCTTCGTTTGCGCTAGGTAGTACGTTATTGCAGGATGGACATCCCATAATATATGCATCAAAAACATTAACACCAACACAACAAAATTATGCGCAGATAGAAAAGGAGATGCTAGCAATATTATTTTCATGTAGACGATTTCATCAATATATCTGCGGCAGAAGAAACATAACCATTGAAACTGATCACTCTCCGCTAGTTAATATATTCAAAAAGCCACTTTTAAAAACCCCAAAACGATTGCAACAAATGATCCTGGAACTACAAAAATATAATTTTAACATTAAATACAAAAAAGGATCTGAAATGTACGTAGCCGATACGTTGTCAAGGGCACCAGTAAACACAAACTCTCAAGGCTTTGCTGAAATATACAAAATCGACAAAGAATTCAGAAAATTCGACAACATGAACGACATCGAAGAAAAACCGATAAGCACAAAAACTACAAAAAAATTACAGCAGGCCACAGCAGAAGATAATGTAATGCAGACTTTGATAAATACCATAAAAGAGGGATGGAGCGAAGAAAAGTCGAAAATTAACGACAGCATCAGACAGTTTTGGAAAATAAGAGATGAGCTAGTAACAAACAGCGGTTTAATTTTTAAAGGTAACCGACTTGTAGTACCACAACAGATGAGATGCGAGATACTGAATAAACTTCAGGCAACACTAAAACTGGCAAGAGAAAGTGTGTATTGGATAGGTATTACCGACGAAATCAAACGGATGATTCAATCTTGTGAAGTATGTAACTCATATATGAGACAACAACAAAGAGAACCACTAATAATTCCCGAAATTCCGCGTACCCCATTTGAAATTGTTTCGATGGATGTGTTCGAGATAAAAAATAAAACAAAATATTTTCTAACGACTGTAGATCACTATTCGGACTTCTTTGAAATCGATGAACTGGATAATTTAACAGCTAATACTACCATAAACATATGTCGAAAGAATTTTAGTAGACATGGGGTACCCACTAAGGTCATAACAGACAACGGAACAAATTTTATTAGCGCAGAATTCAAGAAATTTGCTGACGAATGGGAATTTGATCACCAAACATCAAGCCCTCACCACCAACAAGCCAATGGCAAAGCGGAAGCAGCTGTGAAAATCGCCAAACATTTGTTAAAAAAGGCGGTAGCCTCTTACTCGGACTTTTACAAAGCATTACTAATCTGGAGAATATAGACGAAATACCATTCACATAATGAAACCAAACACAAGTACAGAACGTCAAGAAACCCAGTCTCAGTGTCATATAGCCAACGACCAACTTATCGCAACACCTCAACAGCCCGAACAATCTAACCAACAGCCCGAACAACCTAATCAACAGCCATTACAAACAAATCAATCAACAGAAAGTCAAGCAAATCAGGAACAAGGTATACAAATTACACAAACCGAAGAAGATGCCGAAAAAAAAACCCAAAACCTGAGAGCTGCTTATGAGAAAGACTTACAAAACAAGCAAACCATTCGAAGACCACGCAGAGAACCCAAAGTTCCGAAAAATCTAGGTGACTACGAGCTTTACTAAATCTTCAAAACAAAGGGGATGTCATAGTAAATAATCATCTGGCAACGCCAAGTATACGGAAGTGAAGCTGAAGGTCCACACCATGCGTTCATGCGTAGATGCGTATGATACTTTTTATGCGTTTCTAAATTCAAGTTACATGCAATGCGTCTTATGCGCCAAATTTGTTTTTTTATCAGCTGTTGTGCTAATATGTTTAACAATTAAAACAATTTTGCAAGAAATTGAGAGTGTAATTGATATTTTAATAAAATTTATTTAATATAATTCATAGGGGAGTAAGCTTTTATTATAAAAATATTCGTGATTTTTCACGGTATCAATAAGTTTCCAATTCATGGTATTTGTTAAAAAAAATAATAAACACAACAAAGATGACACTCAGAAGATAAAAGTAATCGATAAATAGAATGGCAAATTTTGTTCTTGTTAAATTGTGCTAAAAATTAATTTTAATGTATTTTATTCATTAAAGTTTATACAATCTTTATTACGAAAGCTTTTTCTCTTATTAAAAACCTTTTTTAATGCGAAAACATAGTAAAAAGTAATCCACCACACAAACATATTTATCGATAACATTGAAAATAAAATATGATTTGCCATCCATGGCCATCAATAACAGCTGACTTTTTTCACCACACATGCGACGGATACAAAAGTAGAAAGTAAACCTACTTTTATGCGTTGATGCATCTATGCATTCTCTGCATTTTGTTGTGTAACTTGTCATATACAATTACACTGATTCAACTTGTTTGTCAAATGCATAAAAAGGACAGACGCATGGTGTGGACCTTCAGCTTGAGGTTAGAGGACAACAGCACGAGTAAGAAGACCATAAAATACTTGAGATACGAGAATAAGTTAAATTTTATAATATAAGCTAAGGCATTGTAAAATAAATTAATTAATGAAGTAAAAGTACTACTAGTATTAATACAGATCCCATGTATCATATTCCCATAACATTCGCGATAGGGGTGAATAGCAAAAAAATTATTCATGTTCTTTTAAATAATTTAGCCCGCTACAAATTAGTAAAATCAAATAAAATAAAAAACAAACAAATATGAAAGATTAAATAAAATAGTTTGTTTGTATTTTCCAAAAATGTTCGTGTTATAAAAAGTATTTAATCGAGTACCGATAAGAAAACGAGTTAAGTAGTCAAAAGTGTCAATATTTTTCAACACTTCAATTATTTGCCGTCAGCTGTTGCCTTTATTTTACGAATTTTTACAAATTTTGCGTTCGCGTACTTTTTTGGACAACAGCTTTTTGTGAGAGCAAATTTTTCAGTTTACTCATTTACTGCATTTTACTGTAAAAGTACGCAAACGCACCTAATTTTAATAAACTAAACCGGTGTTGGATTCAGCGTACCCGAATTATATATATATATATATATATATATATATATATATATATATATATATATTTAAAGGTAGAATTAAATCAGCGGCAGAGTTGCCAGAAGATTTGGAAGGAAAATCTTCATTTGGCAAAAAAAATCTTATTTTGAAGAGAAAAGTCTTAAAATTTATTTTAACAAGGGCAAAAAAGGAAAAAATTATTATTTTTTTTTCAAAAACATTGCTTATTATGGAAACTATTTAAATTGAAATACATTAATACATAATTGCTGTATTTATCCTAAAAGAGTTGTAGTACTATGACCACGGCGAAAAGCATATTGCGAAGAAACATAATATGTTTAACCGCTTTTGACAGAGCAGGAAGAATTGAAGTTAGCCTCAAGTCCTCAAAATCACGAATATTTTTTGACTTAGGGATAGGTACCACACCAGCCGTCTTCCACGAAGACGGAAACGCTGACGATAGGAAAATGCTGTTAACATGATGGGTTAAAATAAGTGAAATATAAGGATAAATAGTTTTGAAAAAACCAATAGGAATCTTATCGACACCGATAGACTTTGATTTAACTTTACATATGGCTTCATATACATCATTTTCACTAATACGATTAAAAGAAAACCATCCATCCACAGCGTCAAAAGACCCAAAATCAATTAAATTGTCATCTACTATATAAGAGTTATTAACAAAAGGCTGGTTAATATCATTGACATTAAAATTACATGACCATTCTCTAGTCCCAATACAACCAGATCCTTTCAACACCTTCCACAGTCCAGACCCATCTAGATCACAGAACAAACTATGTAACATAAAATTTTATTTTCTCCTTACGAATGATATTTTTGGCCCTATTTCGGTATCTGCAAAAAATATCCCAGTTTTCGGTAGATCTGCTAGATAAAAAAGCTGAATACGCCAAGTCTCTAAGAGATGTAGCCAATAAAATAATAAAATAGACTTCATCCAAGTATTATTGTCACGTCTTACTTTTCTTCTGACAATCGCAACAAAACAGTAAAGTGAGGCAACCAATAATAAAAATACATTTATAGGTAGGTACCTACATATATAATACAAATTGCTTGGGAAAAACACACACACGTACTATGTATATATACAGTTGACTCAGAAAGTGAGTGCTCATCCATACATTTTTTTAAAATGCACTATGTTTTCATTAAAATCCTTCACGGTTTTATTCAAAATAAGTATTAAAATAATACCTTTATTGCTCTTATTCAAATCCTTAAGTTGGAAATTTCAAATGCCTTTACCCACAAAATAACAACAAAAAAACAAATTAAGTACCAATTTTATAGTTCAAAAATTGAGGGCTCATCACTGATCAGCTTCGATTTCAAAACAAATAACGGTACATTGTGCAAACAAAAAAAGAAGAAAATAACAGAAAACGAAAATAAAATCATTTAAAGAAAAGTTCTAGCGAAAATTAGTTAATATTTTGTAAAAACTTTAAAATTTCACCAAAACGTAAAGAAACTACGGAAGAGGAGCGGAAAATAATAATAAATTTGCGAAAATCTAACAACACGCTACGCAAAATTGATGAGATAGTTAAAATACCTTATTCTGCTATCAAAAAAATCATTGATAAGTATACACAACAAGACGAAAAAAATTGCTAATGATCCAAGATGCGGACGCCCTCAGGCACTTTCTGATGGTGAAAAGAGGTATATTGTGCGGGAAATAAAGAAAAATCCCAAGCTACCGGCAACAGAATTAACGAGAACCATCAATACCAACTCTAAAAAGAGCGTTTGTCCAAACACAGTACGTAAAGTACTTCATGAGGGAGGGTACAGTAGCTGTGTTGCACGTAAGAAACCCTTTATAAGTAAAGTGAACAAAGCAAAGCGACTTAAATACGCCGAAGAACAAATTTGTGTCCCACATTTAAACATGGGGGAGGATCTGTGTTAGTTTGGAGATGTATGAGCTGGAGTTGGAAATTTGCAGATTATTGATGGGATAATGGACCACAAGAAACACATTGACATTTTAAAAACCCATCTCCAGCCTAGTGTGCAAAAAATGGGTATTGCTGAAAACTTTATATTTACCCAAGACAACGACCCCAAACACACGGCACACAATACCAAGTTATGGTTATTATACAATACTCCAAAATGGATGGAAACTCCTCCCCAATCACCGGATATCAACCCTATTGAAAATTTGTGGGACCATTTACAGAGAAAAATTAGGGAGAGGGAGAAACAAGGCTGAACTTACCAATGCTCTGCAGGAAGAATGGGGAAAAATTCCACACCAGGTTACCCAAAACTTGGTCGATTCCCTTCCCAGAAGACTAGAAGCCATTGCTAATAACAAAGGTTCCCATACCAAATATTAAAATTGATGTTCAGCGTGACTTTCTTGCGAAAGTTTGATATGAGCACTCACTTTTTGAAGTACAAAAAAATTAACTTATTTTTATTTACGCCTTATAATTCTGAAGTTTTTAATTTTCGTATTTATGTTTATAGTAGTATTAATTATTACTTAAGAAAATGTCAAAATGTGATAAAAATTTCTCTTTAGTACATTTAAATTAGTTTAAAAAATGTATTGTTTTATTTTATATGGGTATGAGTACTCACTTTCTGAGTCTACTGTATATACATACATCGTGAAAATCATGTCTTGTTTGCAAGTAAACGTTTATGAATTGATGCATACAATTTTCATTTCAATTATTTATACAAAAACAGTTAAGGCTCAACCATAATATGCACAGCCTTGCTTAACCTACTGTCAAAAATTAACAAAAAGTCTCTCAAATGTATTTAAGAAAACAAAATAAAAAAAACATTTGATTCCATACGGAATGTGCTATTAGATTCGCACCTTGCTTAAGGAAATGACAGATTCATTAAACTTAGTAAAAAGTTTCCTTAAGTTTAATATGGTTTGCCTCATATAATTTACATGTATTCGCTCATTCGGTTAAGCCAACTTAAACACATTGTGGTTGGGCCTTTACTAATTACTTGTTAATAGAACGAGCAGCATTGCCAGAAGGAAAATCTTCATTAAGCGAAAAAATAATCTTACTTTGAAGAGAAAAATCTTAACAATTTTTATAACAAGGGCAGATAAGTAAAAATTGTTAATTTTTATTAGAACATATCGAGCCTTTGCTGCAATAGAGTTATATCTTAATTTTGAATTTTCTAGCACCTTAAAATTTAATTCTTCTCTCTAGAGTTGAGTATATAACATATTTGTATGAAATTTTTACAAAATATGAAGAAACGATATGGCGATTTACTCCGCATTATTAGCTTGTAGGCGGCCCTATGTTCCTCTGGGAATTAAAGAATTAAATACATTAGCTCAAATATTTATATTTTTTTTGAGTTATTAATCTATTGCAGCAAAGGCACGAAAGTACTTCTTATTATGGAAACTATTTAAATTGAAATACATAAAATTTATAGAAAATTAAATTGGTTTTCAGTTAAATTTTTTATAAAAATTTTTTTAAAAATACATTTAAAAAACCCAATAAACAACTAGCTGATACAAAACCTTATTGTTTGAAAGTTGACTGTTTAAGAAACTGTGAAAAAATTATTTATTTTGTACAAACAAACTTAAAGCTAAAAATCTTAATTTGCGAAAAAAATCTTTAAAAAATCATATTTTGGTCAAAAAATCTTCATAAATAAGATAAAATCTTCATTCTGGCAACGCTGAAAACGAGCTTAAAATAGTGTAAGTGCTGGTTCACACAGGTCAAGTTTGACTCATCAAGTCTCGAGCTTTTAGGAGAGAGGGGTAAAGAGAATGGAAAGGGGTACATACTTGACCGTACCAGTCAGTTTTGTATTTTTCTTTTCTTTTTTCATCCGTAATATAATAAATAGCTACAAAGTTGAAGGAAAAGAAAACAAAAATTAATTTTGTGCATGAACGTGAACGCAAGTTCAAAAGAAAATTTAAATAAAACTGTTCAAGTAAACTTGACCTGTGTGAACCAGCACTAATACGCTACTTACCCCGGGTCTCCACGTAGCAATATTTATTGCGGCAAACGTCAAATTTGATTGCTCCATAAAATTTGCGACGTATATACCGCATATTGCCATGAGTGGCAATCCATTGCGCAATGATTGCTCTTCTTATTGCTTGAGCAATTATTGCTTAGCAATCTGCTGTCAAATCAGTTGTAATATATTTGACATTTCATTTCTCTGTAGGTTGTTTATTTATTAGTGTGTTTATTTATTAAAAAAGCAATCAAGAAAAAGCCGCCAAGTGAAAAAATATTTCAACAAAATACAGAAAAAGTTTTTATATATTATATTTTTAAATAAACGTCAATGTTGGGGCATCACTGTTTATACTACCTTAATCTACTACAAATGCAAAAACAACCCTGTAGAACGAAGAAGCAGAAAGAAGAATAGTGCAAGGAAAATCTTGCAACAATTTGAATTCAACAGTCGTTTGTCGAAACTCGCAAGGAGAACATCAAAGAAAACAACGCTACGCATTTTTTATTGAAAAACAAATAATTTTATTACATTTAATTTGAATACTTTAAATATACTTTTGAACTTATTAATTTACTGTGTATTCATTTGTACGCCTGCCGGGGCAAATAATATTTAGTCAACGTTTTTCTCTGCCTTTTAACATGTTTTTCTTTGGAACTTTGCGACTTCGCCAATAAAATTATTCGTGAACTTTAAACCGTGGGAAATAAATTGCAAGTTTAGGAAGTAAAATCCTAAATTATTGTCCGCGAATTTTAAATCGTCAATTTAATTTCATTAATTGCTACAAAATGACGAGAAAGACTACTGCTGCTAAAAATCTGAAAGGCCAACAAAATGGTGACAACGAAGATGGTCAACAGCATGATAGCGACACCCCATTTAATAGCGATAATTTGGACGACACGCTTGTTGAAAATGGTTCACAAACCGCTGCCGCTGCTAAAGCCAACAATGTGCTGCCTGCCTCATCACCATCTCTGCCAACATCGTCAACGGCACCGACACTGCCGTTACCAACACAGCCATTTGTATCACCAGAGGTTCTTGCAACATTAATTTCTTCAATGACATCTTTAAAGTCTGCCATTGAGGAATTGAGACAGGATTCATGCCGCAACAATAATGAAATATCCAGTCTTCGTTCCCAATTAATGGAAAAGTCGTCACCAATTCAAGATGTAGGAAATTCCATGTATAACATGTCACAAATACATGAGAACAGGTCGCAGTCTACATCTAATTTTATGCCGCCGTCAATTAATAATTTACAACTGTCGTCGCCAACAAATAACAAACAGGTGCCAATGTCAACAAATCATTCACAACAAATACCGCAGTCACCTATAGTAAACGTACCGCCGTCATCACATTATATTTCACCAAATTTTTCAACCTTTGTGTCAACTAATAATCAAATGCCGCCGATAACAAATTTTAATGCCCCGCCGACATCTGCAACAAGTGTTTGTGCTGCAACAATGCCAAGTGCAACACAACATAGCGATTTTTTAACAAAATTATACCATTTGCCACATTTTGAGGGAAAGCCAGAAGATTGGCCATTATTTTTGGCAACCTATGAGGATACTTCTGTGGAATTTGGGTACTCCAATAGACAGAATTTGATGAGGCTACAAAGGGCTTTACATGGTCCGGCTAAAGATTCTGTCATGTCAATGTTGATTTACCCGGACAACGTACCACAGATAATTGATGAACTTAAATTTAATTTTGGACGTCCAGAGCTGTTAATAAAATCACAAATGGAAAAAGTTAAAGTGTATCCGGCCGTAACTGAGGGTCGTCTTGATGGTATTATTGGTTTAGCCACTTGTGCTAAAAACATTGTGTCATTTTTTAAGTCTGCCAAATGTGATCATCATTTAATGAATCCAACTTTGCTGGAACAATTGGTTTTAAAATTGCCCTTGTCGAAACAGTATGAATGGGCAAAGTATTCTGTTTCAGTTTTGCCATTCCCAACTGTAAAACATTTTGCCAAATGGGTTGGGGATTTGGCACGTTTTTGTAGTTTGATGCCGCAACGTCATACGGTGTCCACAAATGAACGTCAGCAGCCGACAGCACGTAGGGTTCTTCATAGCAGTGAAGTTCAACCGGCTCGTAGAGAATGTTATCACTGCAAGGGAAGCCACGAGCTTACAGATTGCCAACCATTTAAAGATCTGGAAACAAATGTTAAGTGGGAGCACGTTAAACGTTTGCGTGTGTGTTTTGCCTGTTTACACAAGGGTCATAATTTGACACAATGCCGAAAAAGGAAGATATGCACCACTAATGGGTGCAATCGTTATCATCACCCAATTTTACATCAAGATATATCATCAATAAGCCGTGAACAACCTGCTCGTGAACAACCATCTCATGTTCTACAATGCCACCAAAATAAAAGTACATGTAAGTTATTTAAAATTTTGCCAGTTATGTTACATGGTCCTAAGGGAGCTGTAGCAGTATATGCCTTAATAGATGATACGTCTGCTGTATCATTTCTTGATGAAAATGTCGCCAAGTCTTTGGGTCTAAAGGGTCAAAAGTCGTCACTAACTGTTCGTTGGTATGAAAATATGCATAGGACGGAAACGGGAATGAAAGTTAATGCAGAAATTTCATCAATAATTGATAACGACAGAAAATTTGCTATTAAGAATTTGCAGACTGTAAAGGAGTTAGATTTACCGGTCCAAAGTTTTAGTAAATCTGATTTCGATTACTTGAAAAATCTGCCAATAAAAGATTACCAGGCCAAAAAACCGTCAATATTGATTGGTTTGGACAACTGCTACTTGAGTTTACATGAACAGATTGTTGAGGCCGGTCCAGATTTGCCAGTGGCAACGTCAACAAAACTAGGTTGGATCGCATATGGCCCCACATCAAAAATAGGTGATAATACTGCAACAGTTTGCCATATAGATGATGGTGATATTTTGAACAATATTAGTAAGATGGTGGAAAGCTACTTTTCTATCGAAAATTTTGGTGTTAAGGACACTGATTTGATTTTGGAATCTGATGATAACAAACGGGCCAGAGAAATTTTAGAAAAATCAACAAAAACTATAGATGGTGGATACGAAACGGGTCTTCTTTGGAAGAAGGATGATACTGTCCTGCCGGATAGTTTTGAAATGGCCAAACAAAGGTTGATTAAAGTCGAAAATAAAATGGCAAAAGATCCAATTTACGCTGCTAACTACAAAACGGAAATGGATAAGTATATAAATAAAGGTTATGCCAAACCACTGTCTTCAATAAAGTCTGAAGCCAACAATTTTAACAAAATATGGTATTTACCATTTTTTGGTGTAATAAATCCTAACAAGCCGGACAAACTGCGCATAGTCTTTGATGCTGCTGCCACTTCGTCAAATGTCTCCCTGAATTCGACTTTACTAAAGGATCCAGAACATGCCAAGCCGTTACACACCATATTGTTTCAGTTTCGTCAGGGCCAAATAGCTGTTGCTGGCGATATACAGGAAATGTTTTCCCAGGTTTCCATAATTGCTGATGATCAAAATTCTCAACGCTTTTTGTGGCGCAATGGTGAAAAAGATCGTGAAATACAAACATATGTAATGCAATCAATGATTTTTGGCGCAATATGTTCACCATGCTGTGCCGAATATGTTAAAAATGTTAATGCCAGCAAATTTAAACCTACTATGCCCAGAGGTGCAAAAGCAGTAATTGACCATACTTATGTTGATGACCTGGTAATTAGTTTCAACAGCCCGGCAGACGCCTTGGAAGTTAGCACTGAAGCAATACAAATAAATGCAGCTGCTGGATTTAATTTAAGAAATTTTTCATCAAACTGTTTGGAGTTAGAAGTCATGTTAAACAACGGCAACAATGGTAAGTCAAATACACTTAATATGGAAAGACAGAAACAGACGGATAAGATTCTTGGATTGTATTGGAACAAAAATACTGATTGTTTTGAGTTCCACGTTTAATTTCGCAAAATTTCCTATGATGTTTTGGAGGGAAGACGATCGCCTACTAAGAGGGAAGTCTTGAGTATGGTTATGGCGATTTTTGATCCGTTTGGATTTTTGTCAAATTTTACGATATTTTCAAAATTACTTTTACAAAAAACTTGGAAATTGTGTGTACAATGGGACGAACAACTGCCTCAACAAATTTTGGTTCAATGGAATGCCTGGTGGAGAGAATTTGATAAGGTGAAACAATTTTCTATTCCTCGTTGTTATTCCTGTTTTTTGCCATGGGCTGAGGATATTCAATTGCACATAATTGTGGATGCCAGTTCTAGTGCATTTGCTGCTGTCGCATATTTGCGTATAAAATATAAAGATGATGTCCATATTTCGTTTGTTGTTGCTAAATCGCGTTGTGCTCCACCAAAGGGAATGACAATTCCACGCCTTGAGTTGCAAGCTGCCGTTCTTGGCTGCCGTTTAAAAACCTCTATGGAGGAAAGTCATGAATTTACAATTAATCGTACAGTATTAAGGTCCGATTCTAAAACGGTCGTTCTATGGATCCACAGTAAGAGAATATAAACAATTTGTTGCTTGCTGTATAGCAGAAATTTTATCAACTACGTCAGCTAAACAATGGAAGTGGTTACCTACAGAGTTAAATATCGCTGATCAGGCAACCAGAGCCAATTTGTTTGTGGCCTTTGATAACAATTCAAAATGGCTTACTGGTCCTGATTTTTTGAAACATGAGGAAAGATATTGGCCAACCGACACACAGTTTGGGGAAACCGACCATTATCATGATGAAGATATAGTTAATCCCATATTCATTTGTGGCCTGGTGAATGAATCGGTTTTAAATTTAAAACGATTCTCAAGCTTTTTGAAAATGAAACGTTATGCTGCGTGGGTGTTAAGATTTATAAACACCTATGTGAAAAAGTCTAGAAAACTGTCAACAGAACTTACAGCCGCAGAAATTGATGCCGGTGAAAAATTGATTTGCCGCCTCGTTCAAAGTGAAGTTTATGGTTTAGAAAAAATGTGTCTTATTAAAGGAAAAGTTGTTCCGAAGTTCAGCAATATCTATTCGCTGACACCCTGCATTGATGAGGATATGCTGCTTAGAGTCAATGGAAGAATTGACAATGCTTATTGTTTGCCTAATACCGCCCGCCGGCCTATTATTATGCCCACAAATCACCCAATGACCGTTATGATTGTTGCTTATTACCATCAAAAAAGACATCACCAAAATGATCATCTATCTATATATATAAAAGAAAGTCGTGTTAGTTACACCACTTATAACTCAAGAATGGCAGAACAGATTTGGCTGAAAATTGGTAGGGAGGTAGCTTAGAGCCAGGAGACGGACATAGGATACTTTTGCCCCGCCCACTTTTACGCCCACTTTTTTCGATTTACCTAAAATCAGAAAACGGCTCCATCGAGTTGACTAATTTTTCTTTCAAATCTTCGTATTAATCCATTTTAAGTTTTCATCGATAGAAAAATTTACCACGCCTACTTTTACGCCCACTTTTTCTATTAAGCGCATAGCTGGAGAACGACTTGACCGATTTGGACGATTTTTTCTTCAAAATGATCGCCATGGTTTAACTTAGGTTTTTACGGAAAGAAAATTTTGCCCCGCCCACTTTTACGCCCACTTTTTTCGATTTACCTAAAATCAAAAAACTGCTCCATCGATTTGACTAATTTTTCTTTTAACTGTTCGTATTAATTTATTTTACGTTTTCATCGAAGGAAAAAATTACCACGCCTACTTTTACGCCCACTTTTTCTATTAAGAGCATGATTTGAGAACGGCTTGACCGATTTGGACGATTTTTTCTTTAAAATTATCGCCATGGTCCAACTTATTCTTTTTTGATTGAGCCCATATCCACACCATATGTAAGTTATTTTTTAAAAAAAATTTATGATAGGTATTCCATGGATTTTTATTTTAAAGGCCGTAAATTTCGTTAAATGCTCAATTTAAATCGTGTGGTAATACAAAACTAATGTTTACTTAGGGCCAGCAACGTAGACCGGGTCAGCTAGTTTAATAATAAATGAGGTAAGACAGAAATTCTGGGTACCAAATATACGCTTAGTATTGAAGAAAGTCAAAAGAGCTTGTCCAACTTGTGTGCGTGATTCTGCCAAACCCGCTCCACCTTTGATGGGTCAACTACCTTCTGATCGCTTGACTCCTTATGTACGCCCCTTTAGTTATGTTGGTTTGGACTACTGTGGTCCGTTTTTTGTGGCAATTGGACGTAGAAGAGAAAAAAGATGGATTGCTCTGTTTACATGCCTAGGTACTAGAGCACTGCATCTGGAAATAGCTGTAGACCTATCGACTGATGCATTTTTGATTTGTCTGCGAAATTTTGTTAACCGAAGAGGAGTTCCCATAAGAATTAGAAGCGATAATGGCACAAATTTTATTGGAGCCAAGAAAGAAATAACAGCCGAAAATAGATTTTTTGATTTTGATGAAATCCAACGGACTCTTTCTAAAGATAATATAGAATGGATATTCAATTGTCCGGCCAACCCTCATGCTGGTGGTTGTTGGGAGAGATTGGTTCGTTGTGTAAAACGATTATTGTATAAGGTCTTTGCAGAGGAAGCTCCACGCCTAGAAACTTTTCGAAGCGCCATGATTGAGGCCGAATGTATAATTAATAACAGGCCTCTGACTGAACTGCCAATTGGTCAAGATTCTAAGGAACCGATAACGCCAAACCACTTTCTTATTGGTGGTCTCAGTTCAACACAAACACCTGGTCCCAATGGGGAAAAGATATGCCTGCGTAAGCAATGGCGAATTGCTCAAAACTTAAAAGATAGACTTTGGAAGAGATGGATTTTACATTTAAATAGATAGACATATGTATATTGGGGTATAACCAATTTTTTGGCATAGTACCATGAGGTCAACCATGTCCTAGTAACCACGAAAATCATAGCCTTTTGTAATTTTTCTCAAAAAAGTTCACGCACCAATTGGTTTTTCTAAACCAATGCAATATTGAATATTCATAATTTTATTCGGTGTTTTTTATTCTTTTTTTACTTGAGCTATTTTTTGTTTTAAATAAACATATTATTAATTTTTCTTAGCCAAAAAGAAAATTAAAAATTTTCAAAACTTTATCGCAGTTGGTGCGTGAACTTTTTTGACCTTAGCGAAAAAATAAACATACGTTCCCTTATAGTTTTTTATGCTCTATCGGACTGTGCTATGCCAATTTTGATATTTTAAAAAATTGTTAAAAAGTTATCTCCCTAATGTATATATGTTAGTATATGTACATACATAAATATTTGGCACTTGGATTATTTGACTTTTCTACCAAAAAAATTAAGTTACGAAAAGAACTCGAAGAAAAAGGATATAAAAGTATTGATAGGTGGATTCATCACTTTGAATCCAATCTTCCAAGTTATTTTGATACAAATTTAAAGCAGTATTTTACCAGAGTGGGCTTTATACGGGGCCTAGGGTAAACAATGAACCGATCTTCACGAAATTTCACAGTGTCATTTCTAGTCCTATTAAACTGTGACGAGCCAACATTTGTTATAATAGCTTATTAATTATGGTTTTAGGCGTAATAAACGGTTTTCCGGGAGTAGGATTTATGTGGGGCCTAGGATAAATTAGAGACCGATCTTCGCGAAATTTCACAGTATCATTTCTAGTCTTATAAATCTGTGACGTATTAAATTTAGTTATGACAGCATTATTTTTTACGGTTTTATGCGTATTAAACTGTTTTCCGAAAGGAGGGTTTATATGGGGCCTAGGGTAAATTATACACCGATCTTCACGAAATTTCACAGTGTCATTTCAAGTCCTATAAAACTGTGACTTACCAAATTTTGGTATGATAGCATTATTTTTTACGGTTTTATGCGTACTAAACTGTTTTCCGGAAGAAGGTTTAATATCGGGCCTAGGGTAAATTAAGGACCGATCTTCACGAAATTTCACAACGTCATTTCTAGTTCTAAAATACTGTGAAGTACCAAATTTTGTTATGATAGCATTATTTTTACGGTTTTAGGCGTACTAAAATGTTTTCCGGGAGTAGGGTTTATATGGGGCCTAGGGTAAATTATAGACCGATCTTCAAAAAATTTCTCCGTCTTATTTCTAGTTCTATAAAACTTTGATGTACCATATTTTGTTATGATAGCATTATGTTATGATAGCATTATTATTAGATTGTACGATGAACGTATCTGATTTTTATTTTGTTTTAAAAACCTAAACCATTTTTAACTTATAAATTATTATAATAAATAAAGAAATGAGTTTTATTTTCTATCTACACATGGGTGTTTCGCTTTATTGCACATTTTGCTCAATTAAGCGATTTTCGTTTTAATTGCGTCGGCGATTTAATTAACAGTGCTGATACACCTGCCAATTTTTTGTCATACCAAACGTCAAAGTCTATATAAAAAAAACTCGAAAATTTTTGTCAGCGTTTTTTTAATATGAAGTTTGACGTTTGGTATGACAAAAAATTGGCAGGTGTATCAGCACTGTAACAGATTACTGCATAATTGAGTTCCCGTTTAATTGCGTCAAAAGTCGTGCATTTTCAGAAACTCAATTAAGCGGAAATAACTGAACTGGAAGTAATTTACAAAGGCTAAAGAGGGTCTTCTAAGGCATTGGCTTAGAGAATTTGTAGCACAGCAACATTTGTTAAAATTTGTACAAGGCATTTTTCCAATACAATAACACAGCGTTTACATTTGCCAGTACTGGCAAGACAGTAAGCATATACATATTAGTTGGCAAAGCAATGCAAAAACAAAATAGCTGTAAAAGTGTTTATGTATTAGTGAAAAAGTTTGAATGAATAGCTACTGTCTTGCCAGTACTGGCAAATGTAAACGCTATGTAATATTCGCACTTTAAATCTGAAATTAATATCATACAGTTAGTCCCAATTCACACGTTGCAAGTCTTAAGGCCATGTCAGATAAAACTTTTGCTTCGCTTTGCGTCAGAGATTCGCTTTGACATTTAAGATGAAATATACATACTTATACGAAACATGTCACATAAAGAACTTTTAACGCAAAGCGAAGCGAAAAGTTAGGCAACTCTCATCTTTTTGCGTGCTTTGACAATTTACTAGTAGAAATTTTTTTTGTTTATTTTTTTTTAACACACAATGCGTGAGTGTTGTCAAAGTGTTTATTGTGACATACACCTTTTGCGTTACGCTTTTCAGTCAAAGTTAGAAACGTCACGCAAAGCGATGAAGTTTTATCTGACATGGCCTTTATTGATCAGCTTGCTACTTTATAACGAGAGTGAAGAGAGGAAAATAAACGCTTTTCTCTCACTCTCTCTCGCCTATAAGGTAGCAAGCTGATCAATAAGACTTGCAACGTGTGAATTGGCACTTACAGTGCTGCCACTTCGTGGGTTATAAATCAAATTGGATGTAGTTTTTACTGTCGTGGGTAGAGTGTAGATAATTTCTTTGAGGTGTAGGTCATGTGTACCAACAAAAGTCAAAACGTTTGAGTTGAAAATCAGACAACTGGTTGTGTTGAGTTGTAATTTGTTGATGTTTTTGTTCGCCGCAATATAGCAAAGTTGTAAACCATAATGCAAAAATTAAAATATTACAACTCAAAAGAAACTTGTCTGATTCTCACCCACTAAAAAAACGTCTTATCTAGTTTTTGTCTTAACACAGGGTATCCACCTAAGATAACACAGGGTCTCCACCTGAGATAACACAGGGTCTCCACCTGAGATAAGATATAATATTTTTATATCAGCAAACGTCAAATTCAATCGCAGAGAGTATTATCTTACGTATGGACTCTCAAATAGTGTTAGTATTAATATTATAATAAATTTTATGAGACAGTTGTTATAAGAAATCTTATAACAACTATCTTATAAGATGAGCTGTCAAAAATACACATACATAAACACATATAAAATATTAATAAGACGCATTCATTAAAATGTTTAATTTTTTTGTGCAAAAAGTGAAAATCTTGTGATGTGTTTAAAAAAAAAATATTTTTAACTAAAAAACAAGAAAAAACTAAACTCTTTTACATAGCGTTTACATTTGCCAGTACTGGCAAGACAGTAGCAATTCATTCAAACTTTTTCACTAATACATTAACACTTTTACAGCTATTTTGTTTTTGCATTGTTTTGCCAACTAATATGTATATGCTTACTGTCTTACCAGTACTGGCAAATGTAAACGCTGTGTTATCTTACTCTGAGTGGCTATGGCGTATCAAACAACATGTTTTTTCTGCAACCAATGTTTTGTCGCAGTGAATCAAAAAATACAGTTTTGGTGTTGGTTATTTCATAAAAGACAGGACTCAGCCTTAAAACAAAAGTTACCCCCAGACGAGGCAACATTTGTCGAAACATGGGCATGTTTCACTAAATGCTGCTACGTGTGTGATAATGTTTCTGGTTGAAATTCATGTTACGTTTTTCGTTTTCAAATATCAAAATTATTTGATCGTGGCATACGCGTCGACTGAGTGAACATTTACCTGAAGACAAAAACAAAATTTACGAAAATTGTTTTTGTCACTATACACTTCTAAAATAAAATTAACGCAACAGTTATAACGCGTTTCTTTCTCTTTTAAAAACTATACATTTTGTATGATAAACAAAAACAATTTTTGTCGATTTGGTTTTGTTTTCATGTAAGTGTTCACTTCTTCGGCGCGTATTTTGAAATAGCCACGATTACCTATTGGTTTTAGCAAAACTTTTCCCAAGTAGCTTAGATAGCTATTTGATTAATCTTTTTAAACATTTTTTTTTAATTTTAAACAATATATAAGATTTTAAAAAAATTTTTTTATAATTGATGAAACAAATGTATTTTGGTACAATTAAGCTCAGAAAAGTAAAATTTTATTAGCCAGTTGGTGCAATTTAAAAATTTAGTTTTGTCATCCCTTGTATCGGCGCTGATTGGCGACTGTGATCGGCGCGCAAGTGGCCGATAAAAATCGGTACATATTAAACAATTTGATTGCTCCACATTGTGCAAAAGAGTGTTCACATTATCGGCGCATTAAAGTTAATTTTGATTGTCCACAGTCAGCACAATTTCGGCACAGATTGTCGCATATTAAAAAATTGTAACCGTTCACTCTATTGGCACATGAAATACGACAAAAATTGGTACATTGCGCCTATAGTGGGATCTTAGCTTTAGAAGGTTTTAGAAATTTGCTTCCCTGCGTGAGGTCTTTTTTTCGCAAAACGACGGGAGACAACTGTTTTCATTACTACAACATTCCTGGCCACTCCGTCGTACTATGCCAATAATTTGGTTATAGCCCTAGCATACATATTAGTACTCAAACCTGTACAATGTATTTTTTGAATTCGTTGGGGTGTATTTTCTCTAAAGGTGCTATCAGACGGGATGTATTTTACATATGTACTGTCACTTTTCTTTCCCATATGTAATTCCGTATGTATGTCAAAATTTCCATTTTACATACGATTCATAATTTTTGCTATCACACCTGCTTATGTTTTTCCTTATGACATAAATTATAAATGTAAACAAAAGCTGACTTTTGTTTACGTTTCAAAACAAACCAGCTGTTTTGTTTATATTTGCCACAGGAAAATAGAGCGTGTTCTAAACGAAAAATTTACATATGTATTTCCACATGTATTTTACACATGCAAAGTTTCATATGTATCACACGATGTGTACAACTTTTACAGATGGAAAATTTGACAGTACATATGTAAAATATATCCCGTCTGATAGCACCTTAAGTGGCATTTAATATTGGCGGTAGTTTGTTTGCTTGGCAATGATCTCCCCATTGACATTTGTTTGGCGCAACATTGCATTGAGCGCTTGATAAATTTTTTTCAAAAAAACTCCAAAATGGATTGGATGACATTTTTATCTGGAAATATGTATACTATAAAATTGGTTTGTGGTTCACCCAAAACTATAGATAATCTTACTATTCGCAGAATATAAATAGAGAGTATTTTTTTGCCAAATAAAATTTAACCGTTTTTTTTTGTTGTATTTTTAACCGTTTTCTATAAATTACACATATAAAGACATTTTTTTACACTTAAGCATTTTATTTAGTCATCGCTGTATTTTTTTCGAACTAATAATCATAGAGAAAAATAGTTGTATTGATTTCGTATTATTTTCATAAACAATGATGCCAAATTATAATTTGAAATTATAATAAATATGTTATTTCATAAAAAAGTTAGGTGTTCGGTAAAGTTCGATCAAAATTTCGCCGAACACCGAACTTTGACCGAACATCATTTTTTCCCGAGCGTTCGGTCGGACACCAGGGCTGTCAGATATGGCGATTTCTCGCCAAACGTGGCGAATTTGAAACGTGTATGGCGATGGGATTTCCCATTTGGCGACTGGCGACTTTTGTGGCGATTTCTGATATAACTGGCGATTAACTTGGCTATTTTTACCATTTATATTATTTCGGCGATTTTGTTTAACAACTTGTCATTTTTTGTTATCATTACTAATATAAAAAAACATATTAAGTAAATTTTATATTTAGTCACTATTTAATTCTAACACCTAATTTTCACGATGATTTAAAAGCCATGTCTTTTTTGTAGTTCTTTTTAAAAAAAACTTCCAAAAACATGTTAAATTTTCACTATGTTTTTTATTTTGTTTGATTTTTTTTTATTTTCCTTATATATGTATGTATGCATTGAATTGTTTTAAAATTAAATTTGTTTATTTTTTTATATTTTAATAAGCAATTGTAATTTTGAAATAAAAATACAACATAAATTAAAAAATAAAAGTAAATGCAAAGAGGAATGTCAAAAAAAGCACAGAAAATACGATTCATGTCTTTTTTTCTACCCTGCTTACTTCTCTCCCCCGCTCGCTTTCAAACTAAAAAAGACATGTTTCAAAAATAGGGGAAAAAATCATCATGAAAATTGGGTGTAATAGTATGTTTGTAATTCTAATAGTATGTAGGTCAAAACTCCAGTAAAGAAATCGGTGAGGCTGAAGTGTACGATCTTATAGACTTGTGTACTTCATTTAAGTTTCTAACTGAATACATATATGATCTCCATTTTATGTTATTTAAAAACAATTTCAGAAACAAAACAAAATTTACTTCGGGGCCTTTTTTGTATTTTTTCTCAGTTTTTGGCGATTTTTGACTGAAAAATTATACTAGCGTTTTTTGTATGCAAAATGTAATTAAAAAAAAAAGAACATTTTACAAAAACTGAACAAAATCGACGTTTGGCGATTTTTGGCGATTTCTGACATCCGGTTTGGCGATGGAGCTCAAACAAATCTGACAACCCTGTCGGACACTACTAATTATTAATAATTACAATTTTTTTTATTGTGAGACAATTATTTTTGTGGAGTATTTGCCAATTTTTTGGTCCACATTCATTTCACTGATATATATTTATGCATTTGAAATCACTTACATAGTATGTAGCGCAGTGATGCATTTCCGAACAGGCCTATTCGTGGTTTTCTGACATAAATATATACAAACTAATTCCCCATCATACATATCTGGGGACTTCGAAAACCCATATCAACAGACGGACGGACATACGCTTAATCGGAATGACAAACTTCATATGGATACCCTTTTACCATTAAATAGAGTGTACAACTGGTGTTAGTTGTATCACCAATCAATCGTAATACCATCATGCTGATGGTGTTTTTCTTCCTGGGTTATTGAATTTTTCGATGTTATGATGTTATGGATTAAAATCTGGCCACTAGGGAGGCGTGATCAGCTAGTTTGGCTCACTATTAAGCAACCGAAGCTTCATAATATCGACTGTGCAATTATCTTGTTGAAAAAAATAACTCTTTCTAGGATCCAGTTTCGCTGCAATTTGCATTAAATTCGTATATAAAATATATAGATAAGCTCTTGTTCACAGTGAACGCAATAAACTCCAGATTACCAACCTTGTTAGCCGCTATATTTCCCCAAATAAACAGTTCCTGCACCATGTTTGACTGTGTCACAGAGATTGACTTTATCTAAAAATGCAATATTTACTATCATTCGAAGAATATACATAATGTTTTTAAACTTTACTTCAATGTTTTCAGCCACTTAAATTTTTCTATTTTAAAAATCGCGTATACCCGGTCTGTGCTACTATCGTTTTGGAGAGGCAGAAATCGCCCCCTACCCTCTAATAGTCCCATTAAAAAAAAACGCAAAGCTTATGTGCCCATAATTCATGTTTTAAAAGAAATCGCCGCCTACCTCCTATGTTGGGCCTTTTTTAGAAAAAACACAATGCTTACAAAGTGTGTCCAAAAATTGAAGTATCATTTTAATTTTAATAAAAAAGTTTTTTGAGATATTAAAAATATTTTATTTCAGTTTATTACAAAAAGGTTCGGTTAAAATTTGAAAAATAATGTCGGAGTTCTATCCCCACTATTGTGGAACTTGACTGTGAATACCATGTTGACGAAGATGGCAGACATGAGGATTTAAGCAGTGGCGTACGCTCATGATGTTGCGGTGGCCATCTCAGGGAGACATTTTTATGGAGGCTGCTGTGAAGGTAATCAGCACCTGGAGCGCGTCATACGGGCTGGGTGTTAATCCGTCTAAGACGGCACTGATACTCTTTACGAGGAAGTACAAGATAGGGGACTTTAGGCTTCCGAGGTTAAATGGAACTGAGCTCCAGATTTCGATGGATGTAGTGTCCTGCAGACGGAGATCTCGGCTATAAGGCGGGCGGCAAACTGGCTGAGGTATCATCGCATATCAGGAGATGTACGTGTATTAACTGACATCAAGGCTGTCCTTGCTTCCCTAGCGGGTGTCTACACGACATCTAGGTACACTGTAGAATGTCGGATGTCTTTGAATGAGATTGCGAAGCATTCAAGGGTAACGCTAATATGGGCAATCAGGTAGCAGATGTGCTGGCCAAACAAGGTGGTCGCTTGGTTGACGTATTCATTGGCCTTCCAACGGCTCACTGTAAAGGCTAAGTTAGCCGGGAGTAACAGTAACAGTAACCTTACCGTAAAAAAGTAAGACCAACCTACATATTTCTTACAGATTGAGACGTAACATCTTACTGCTTACTATAATCGTTATAATTGCTTTACATACAACAAAATGAAGCAGCTGATTAGCAAAGTTACTGTTACTCCCGGCTAACTGAGCCTTAAGTCAATTATCAAGCGCGAGTCTTATAGGGTTGCGCAGATGCGGTGTACCTGTGAGTCAACCTGCTCGATATCCAGTATGCTAAGGCCTGGATATGATGAACGGAGAACTAGCTCTCTACTTGGGTTCAACAGTGACCAGTTTAGGTCAGTGATATCGGTCGTGACTGGGGACTGACCTGTAGGGACTCATGCTGGAATAATGGGTCTAGAATTTAACGACTTCTGTAGCAGTTGTCAAAACGAGGAGGAAGAGGGGACTGTGCTTCACTTTCTTTGTCAATGCCCTGGGTTGCGGGACATTAGGAAAAAATACCTGGGGGAACCGGTGTTTGCCTGCTTGGAGGATCTATCCAGGAAAGAACTTAAATAGCTTCTTCTCTTCATTAGGAAGACGAATTGTTTGGACTTTGCAGTGACGCCATCTGAGTAACTGATTTATAGGATGAGCATTTGCGCTAGGTATCGCAAAGGGACCAATAAAGGACCCAAGTGAGCTGTCTCTCGATGGCTGCCCATGGAACCTAACCTAAACTAAAATTTCTAAATCACGTTTTTCAATAAACTGTTGTCAATGATTGATATCTGCTGGATAATATTATTTTTAAGCTCTTAAACTGTTGCGGGATTATTGCTGCACACTTTAGATTTAAAAAATCCCACAAAGGTGTCAAATCGCACCAATTGGCAATCGGCCAATTCACTCCACCTTTACGAGAAATAATGCGAATTTCATACTTTTTTTTTTTAAAAAACCCTTTTTTTTTGCTGTATGGGAACTGGCACCATTCTGTTGATAACACATATTTTCTACATCTAAATCAATAATTTTCCTCCACAAAAAGCTTCGGATCATCTTCCTATAGCGATTTTCATTGACCGATGATACCTCAAATTGTTTGACCCTTCATCTTAATATATAATATATCAATGTCAGAAACTGCCCCTTACCTTCTCTGTTTGCCCTTTATTTGAAAAATGCTTTGCTTACGTGTCTATCTAATAAGGATCTATCTATGTGTTTATTTTCATTATAATCGGTTTGATAGGAGAGGCAAAAATTGCACTCTATTGCATTCTATTTTGAAGCCGAGTTTAATTGTCCATTATTGAAAAACTAGTTATTTCAACACATGCATTAGCAGTTGGAATTTTCCGGATATAAAGTCAGCCAAAGCAAGTTTTAAAATGGTATGTACCAAACGTATCCCTATAGCTATAAACTATTCGCCAAAACTCTTGTAAATTAGGTAGAAAAAAATAAAAAATAAAAAATAAAAAAAATGCAATAAACTAAACTGGATTTTAAGTTTACAAATGAAAAAGAATGCCAAAAAATTGATAACATTTCTAATTACATTGTACCTTTTAGTAATGTTTGATCCTTATTTCCTTCCACAAGAGTTAAATGTTATGTCAAGAAGAACATTAGGAAGAAAAATTTAAGTCCCAGAAAGAAAGTGAAAAACTAATAACAATTATTATGCCGCCGCCTTAACTGAGTAGGAGAAATCTCTGAAACTTTGCGTCTCAGGAAATAGGAATTGAAGAAAATCATTTCCTCTGAAAAACTCCAACCATGTCCTGCCTGGAGGTAGCTGGCAGCCCCAACACCAGGATCGGATGCGGAAGCCTAATTCGCTACCTCATCTTAAAAGAAAAGGATTACAGAAACCGAAACAAATATTTTATGCCCTATGCTACTTATCGGAACCATAGGAACATATATAGCAAAAGCAAGTTCTTCAAAAAAAAAATAATAAAATATATATACATATATTGAAAAACTTGCTTTTGCTATACTTTTTTTCTTGGTAATTCCAACTAGTTATGTCAGTGCTGCAAGAGTATTCTTAATTATGAACTTCACTACAATAGAATGACATTGAGTTTGTCGAAATCTGAAAAACCTGCAACATAGTATTCAATTCACCTTGATTTGTAATTTGTATTTTTAAAATAACGTAAGCGACATCATTTTAAACTATCGTTTTTTTTAATAAATGACTTTGTTGGCAACACTTGCATCATCTCCTAAAGCGGCTCATACACTTGCAGTAAAATTATTCAATTTTACCTATTGTACAATTATATCGCCAATGTGCATGTGATAATCGTAGGTGGAACAATATATTTGCAACAATCAAATAGCTTTTGATTTTTATTGCACAACAAAAAAAAAGTTAAATCTGTTGGCAACATTGTACAATGCTGCTTATGTTATTTCTATAGGTAATGTTCACCTTTTTATTGAATGAATGAAACCATTGTGCAACTTATTGCATAATATAGCACAAAATTGAAATAATATGGCGAATATCATTTTCAATTATATTGCGAGTGTAACTGCCCGTCTACAACTGACATGATTTGATGTTATAACTTGATGTTATAAAAGCGTTGTTAAAACATTTGCATTAACAACCGTGTTATAACATGAGAAAACTACTAACATGATGAGTCTATACCTAACACTAACATCATATTAGTGTTAAAGTTAAGAATTTTATGTCAGTTGTAGACTGCATGTAAGGGCGCTTAAAATGTCATGGTCACTTAACCCTCGGCCTACACTAACGATAAATATCTCAGCCAGTTGGCAAAAACGTCAGCAGAATAACAAAGCAATATTTCTTATTGCTCAGCTTATGTTAAAGGCATGGGAAAACGTATTGATGTTAACTCATAATCAAAAAGTAATTTAAATTTTTGGGAATACAAAATTTTAATTTCAAAAGATTTTGTTATTCGTGCTTAATTCCCAGTTTTTATTCTTGACAAAAACACTTGAAATTTATTGTTGATGGGATAAGCTATTCCTATGCGCATTTCACTGGTTGCATAGGCCAGATCATCAGGAAACTTCATCCTTAAAGATTTTAGAAAAACTAAAGATATTAAACCAAATAAAATTGTTAAACGTATAAGACTTATGTCTGTGATTTCAACTAATTGTAGTGGGGAATGTAAGATGAGATAAACCCACTGTTTATTGTTGATGTGTAGGGATGTGATTTCCATGCAAATGCATGTTTTTTGTCGATAGTCTAAAACCGATGACGACCAATTATCTTTCCGAATCATTAAATTTGCGATAAAATGGCATCGATTTGTTTTTGCATATTGTTGCATATTTTGGTGAAAATGCATATTTTTGCATATTTTGGTTTTAAATGCATATTTTTTCATATTTTAACATTTTTGAGTAATATATTTTTTTTAATTTCCATATTATAAAAAAAAGTTCTTCGAAAAATTTACAAATTGTATAAAAAAACCTTCAAAAATTTTTTTTTAAATCAATTTATTTTTTTGAGCTCTGCTTAAAATACAAGATTTCGACAAAAGATCCTTAAATTTTTAACCGATGTAGCACCTTACATGGTTAAGGCTGCCAATTGTCCTAAAACAATTGATCGAAAACTGTTACATGCTACTTGATTGGCACATGGGTTACACCGAGTTGCAGAGGAAATCAGAAGTCAATTCGATAATATTGATTTATTGGTTTTATAACGGATTTAGTTCACTTAATAGTCAACTCAAATTAATTGGATTGGCAGAAAGTAACATTAACATGTGAATGGAAAATAGCCAGACAAATTAAAAAAAAAAAAAATCCAAAAACTGTTGCAAATAAAAATGGAGGATTTCAAAAAATAAAACAAATTTCAAATATTTTTGATCTAGAATCAAATGTGGGATCTAAATTAGAAAATTAATATTCTTCAAATGTATTGGCATCCTTGAGGTATGCCTCAACTTCGGTTGACGTTGGGAGATCATTTTCCATGTAAAAAAGCTTTTTAACAGACAAAGGCTTACTTTTGATAATATAGAAAAGTATTTATTTGACTATGCAATTTAAATGATGTAGTTATTTAAATTAACTGCCTGCTCACCTATTTCCGAACGAAGATTTCGTTCGTATAACTTACATTTAAAACAAAAAAAAATTATAAAACATTGTTTTTGTTTTACATTAAAGTCAAGCGAACGAAGTCTTCGTTCGAAATCGATGAACAGGGGGTAAGTTCTAAAAAATATTATCCCTTTGAATAACAATAGAATAAAACCAACAAGAGAATTTTTTATTTTGTTTTGTTTTAAATAAAATAAAAAAAACAAACCGTTTTTTTATGAAAATGGTCAAGTTTTTAGTGCATATTTTTTATTTTTTAATGCATATTTTTTTAATTTTTAGTGCATGTTTTATGCGCATATTTTCGATTTTTTAGTGCATGAAAATCTCATCCCTATTGATGTGTTTTGTTTAAACTTTGATATTATTACAAGTAGAACTGTTGCTATAAGTCTTATACGTTTAACAGTTTTATTTGCTTTAATATCTTTAGTTTTTCTAAAATCTTTATGGATGAAGTTTCCTGATGATCTGGCCTAAGCAACCAGTGAAATGCGCATAGGAATAGCTTCTCCCATCAACAATAAATTTCAAGTGTTTTTATCAATAATAAAAACTTAGAATTAAGCACGAATAGCAAAATATCTAATAATAATAATAAAAATATAAACAATTTAATAAAATTTAAAATTAATCACATTAGATCCTTTTATATCATAACTAGTTTTACACTTAATTTTGTAGCTAATGAAGTGTTTAAGTTTTGCAAATTTTCAAGTACAAATTTTTTCATCCTCCCTATTTATTGCCTTTATTTTATGCTTTTTCCAATCCTTTCTTGGCGCTACTAGGTTCAGCTGTTGATTACGCTGCTATTTTATTTTTTGGCTTTGGAAAGAAATCGCATTGAGTAGAGGCAGAAAACTTTTCAACTTGAGCCTTCCATCGACAAGCGGTATAAAAGCATGGCATTGTGCCATCGATTGTTACTGCAGCATCGACTTTGCTCTTCAGTGTTTTCAATGTTTCCTTATGATAATCTTTTCTACTTAAAACTATTTCAGTTTCTTTACAATAAGTCTTTGCCCAATGAAATAAAGTAATCGCATCTTAGATGCGATCTTGATGAGAGCTCTGGAGGCTATACTTTTCTGCATTTCTTTTGAGGTTTACTCCAACACCATCACAAGCTCCTTTACCATCACATGCTTCTTTACCATGTAAATCTTTTGCATGAGCTATGATTTGCTACTTTTGTTTTTAAAATGTTGACGAGCTGCGTCCGAAACGTAGAATACCTTTTAGATTTTAGATAATTTAGTATTATCTTCTGGTATTCATAAACTGCAACGGTATCATGTATTTAATCGTCAGATATGATTGCCATACTTTTGTGTTCTAGTTTTTCATCTTTCATGGAGTAAATAACTACTGTGAATATAGTTGCTTGGTCGTTATTGAAGTGAAATTACTGTATAGTTATAGTTCTCTGCGAAATCAAACGAAATGAAAAATTCTCCAGACTTCAAATGTATATTAAAATCCGTGAAGAATGACCACTGCTCTTTGACTAAAAAGTCATGGGTTCTTAAATTTAGCAATCCTCTCTACCCATTTTTCAACAAAATCATGCACATTTGAAATGGTTGGTTTCAATGTGCATCTTTCAGCCTGAAACCAAGATTCAAATTCTAAACTTAAACGCTGTTTCTAAAAAACTTTTTTCCGAATATCTTTAGAATGTCAATAAATAGTTTTTTAAGATTATATAGGTAGTTTTACTTATAATAGTAAAAATAAACTACCTTTAAATAAAAAATAACTGGTTTTTCGGAGAATGCCATAACATATTTCCAACTGTTTCCAAAACCTTCCTGTGACACCTGATATTTTGAGAATAAAAATCACATTTGGTATTACGTGCATTCAAAACTACTTAAAGGATTGACAAAAAAGCCGCATTGAAAGGCAGATAAAAGTCTTAGGAAAAAAATTGGCGTTGTAAAATTAATGACGGTCTGCCTCACATTGCACCCTTCCAAAAAACCAGCAGCAAAATCAACAGCTGCACATAGTCATGTCAATAGAGGTTTGGCAAAAAAGCAGAAAATAAAGGCGATACATGGAAGAGATGAAAGATTGGGTATTTGAAAATTTGCAAAACTTAAATTCTTTATTAGCTACAATAAATTAAGTGTAAAACTTGTTATGATATAAAAGGATCTAATGTGATTAATTTTAAATTTTATTAAATTGTTTATCTATTTTTATTATTATGTATTAATAAATATTATTATTAGGAATTAGAAATAAATGATTTATATGAAAAATAAAGTGGGGTTGGTCATACATTTGACCCATCTAGGTGCATCCTAGGTGCTGCAGGGGCCAAATTTAAGAATTTCAACCATACACATATGGAGGTTTTATAAAATTCTTAAATTTGGCTCCCATACAAAATGGGGGGCTCCCATACAAAATGTTCAAAGCAGACTAGAGATATATTGAAGAAAAGTCAATACAATAAGGTCAATACGTCAACCACTTTACCCAACGTGCCACATTAAAACGAAGCAGACGGTAATGAAGCTACTTTCGCCGAGGTCTGTCGGCCAAAAAGGAACATGAAGAGAAGAAATTGGATAAAGGTAAACCTGTTTTGGAAGCCAGCGGGTCACTAACGAATCTAACAACCAGGTAAAAATGAGCAGCATGCTAACGTTGTGGCAGGACTAATAAGTTTTTTGTTTTGTTTTGCACATCTATGTAAGTAAGTAAGTAATGGACCTTAAAGCAGGCTTGCCAGCTTAGCACTTTTAGTGCTAGATTTAGCATTTTTTTCTGAATTAGCAGTAATTTTTTAAAGAAAGTGCTAGTTTAACACATTTTTATAATTATTTAGCATTTTTAGCACTTTTTTTTAGACCCCAAAACCACTTAAAAACTCACATAATTAATTCAAGCAAAGTATCAATTTTTTAAGTGTATCAAGAAAACTACATTCTTATTGCCCTGTGGCCACACGTTCAAGTTGTTCTTGATAGTCTTTTACATATCATTGGTCTCATGTAGAAAGGCCCTAACTCACATAAATGCAACTTTCCAGGAGAAGGCAAAAACATAATAGAAACTGTATGTATCATAATGTAAAATGGCTTGTTCAATTGCTTGTTAAACTGATATTTTTGATGCTATTGTATTAAATTTTTTTGACGAGGTGTATTTGAGGAAAATATGTTGGAATCACTAAAAAACTCAATTTCGAAAAAAATCGAGATAGGGCCTTTCTACATTAGATTGACGATATACTGCTTGTCAAAATTTACATAAATTGAAAGCTGTGGCGTAGGCTGCACTCAATTTGTAAGCAATTTACTTCCAAGATGTCAACAACAACACAATTTATAAAGACAAACTTTTACTCAGCTGTTAAATTGAAAGTAAAATTGCCAAACAAATGTTGCATATAATATAAAGTTACCTTCGGAAGGAAATAATTCCCAGTTTCTATTTGTTAAAATAGTGGAGTTAAATACATTCAATTTATAAAGTAACACTATCCAGTGAGACACAAAGAATGCTGACGACGGCCGTAGCGGGCCAGAAAATGCATTACATTCTGCTGGTGTCTAATAACTGTAAATTTTTCTGTACATTCAATATACCTCATTGCTTTCCAACGGAAGGCTAAGGTAAAATGTAAAAAGAAAATACAATATAATAGTCTGGTAGTGTATAAAGTCATTTCTGAAAAATTGTAGGAATAGAACTTTTACAAAAAAGCTTTATAAAATACATAACTGAAATTTAGCTCATAGAATAAATTCGAAAAATTAAAAATGTTGAATATAATATAAAGTTACCTTCGGAAGGAAATAATTCCCAGTTTCTATTTGTTAAAATAGTGGAGTTAAATACATTCAATTTATAAAGTAACACTATCCAGTGAGACACAAAGAATGCTGACGACGGCCGTAGCGGGCCAGAAAATGCATTACATTCTGCTGGTGTCTAATAATTGTAAATTTTTCTGTACATTCAATATACCTCATTGCTTTCCAACGGAAGGCTAAGGTAAAATGTAAAAAGAAAATACAATATAAAAGTCTGGTAGTGTATAAAGTCATTTCTGAAAAATTGTAGGAATAGAACTATTACAAAAAAGCTTTATAAAATACATAACTGAAATTTAGCTCATAGAATTAATTCGAAAAATTAAAAATGTTGAATATAATATAAAGTTACCTTCGGAAGGAAATAATTCCCAGTTTCTATTTGTTAAATTGTTTATCTATTTTTATTATTATGTATTATTAAATATTATTATTAGGAATTAGAAATAAATGATTTAGATGAAAAATAAAGTGTGGTTGGTCATACATTTGACCCATCTAGGTGCATCCTAGGCGCTGCAGGGGCCAAATTTAAGAATTTCAACCATACACATATGGAGGTTTTATAAAATTCTTAAATTTGGCCCCTGCCGCGCCTAGGATGCCCCTAGATGGGTCAAATGTATGATCATCCACACTTTATTTTTCGTCTAAATCATTTATTTCTAACATAACTACGCACTATCTCCATTCCTTAAGGGGGCTCCCATACAAAATGTTCAAAGCAGACTAGAGATATATTGAAGAAAAGTCAATACAATAAGGTCAATACGTCAACCACTTTACCCAACGTGCCACATTAAAGCGTAGCAGACGGTAATGTAAGGCGACCAGATTTTGAAAATAAAAATAGAGGACATAAAGAAAAAAAGTAAAAAAATTTTTTGACTTCAAGATTTTTTTACAAATTTTACAGACAAATTTACGTTCCCATATTAATAAATGTAAAGAAGATTTAAAAATAATTACATATCGTCGGCTTAATATGCAGACCTGCGAAATCCACTTTTTAAGTAAATTGAGATTTGATGCCGTGTGGTAGAGAAATATATGCCTCGTCGACCAGCATGTAGTTATTCTTCAATTTGAGTCTTGAAGTGTGTCAAATCAACTATATTTTTGGTTCTCCTCTCAAGCAGTAAATAGGAAAAATAAAAAGTTTTTCCTGTAAAATTTGTTGAAAGGGAGTTAGCAGGTTCGCATATTAAGCCGACGATGTATAAAAATTTACATTTACTTAAGTAAAATTAGTTACAAAAAAAAAAAACAACTAAACTTTAATAATCATTGCAAAAAATTATTCAAAATTTTATACTGCAAGTGTATGAGAGTCCAGTAGGAGTATGAACAGAACAAGCATGGCACAACATTTTCCATACGATTGCACAGAAAAAACCGTTGATCACCGTGAAATAAAATTTTTATTTTAATTTATAAAAATAAAAGCAAATATTGGTCATGCTTTTAAAAATAAAGAGGAAAAAGATGACAGATTATGAAAAAAGATGATTAAAGAGGACACAAATTTTATAGAGGACAGCCAGTTACAAAAGAGGATTGTCCTCTAAAAAAGAGTACGTACGGTAACCTTACTTATTTTGACAGTTCTTGCAAGAAACTTTTCGCAAAATATTGTTACAGAAACACTTTTTCTCACATCCTTCCAATAATTGCTGGAAAATTATTTAAATGACAGATAATTCTCGCAAAGAAAAGATACAGAAACACTATTTTTGTTGCAATTCACACGTTTCATGCGAAAAGTTTTACGACGTGAGAAATACAGAAACGGGCTACCGATTTGAAATAACAACAACATTCTTCGTATTGATTTTCACATCGCAATAAAGTGTAAGCCCCCAATTAAATTTAACTTTATTAGATTTTTATTTTTGCTTAAAAAATAACAGTTGGGTAATTCCATGTCAAAACGACCAAGAGTGGGACACGACCCCTTCCGATTTTAATGAAATTTGGTGAGAAGGTTCCTTTTATCTTATAAGGAACATATATGAACGATCTTGGCGCTACAAACCATAAATTGAAAAAAAAATCGGTGCTAACCGTAGGATGCTCCTAGATGGGTCAAATGTATGACCAGCCCCATTTTATTATTTATTGCCGAATTTCGGTTTTTTAGTTATTTCAACAAACTAAACCGTTTTTGAGTTACGCGAATATATGCTGTGCAACCTCTTACATTTTCGAAATAACGATATATCTTGAAAACAAGAGCTAACCTAAAAAAACGGTTAGCACCACTGGATTCAGCGTCCTCAATTAGGGTAAAATGCCAGGTTCGCGGCTGGTCTGTTGTTTGCAACTATCACAGTGTACTTATTGCTCAAAATTACAATATTAAAATTCTATTTTAATATTATTTTTTTAAGGGTTGCGAAAGGAAAAAAATCATATCTTAAAAAAGAAAAAAAAAAACACCTCCTTCAAAGTTTCAGGATTTTTAAAGAACAGTTTGAGGTATTATAGTGCTGGTTCACACAGGTCAAGTTTACTTGAACAGTTTTATTTAAATTTTCTTTTGAACTTGCGTTCACGTTCATGCACAAGTCATTTTTGTTTTCTTTTCCTTCAACTTTGTAGCTTTTTATTATATTACGGATGAAAAAAGAAAGGAAAAATAAAAACTGACTGGTACGGTCAAGTATGTACCCCTTTCCATTCTCTTTACCCCTCTCTCCTAAAAGCTCAAGACTTGAAGAGTCAAACTTGACCTGTGTGAACCAGCACTTACAAAAAAAAATCAGCCAAATAAAAAAATAGGTTTTTGACTTAGTCCGTTTTTAAAATTTAACATTTTGCAGATATTACATTTTTCAAAAAAAAAATTTATTTTCAATTTATGGTTTGTAGCGCCAAGTATTCTCTTTAAAATGACATCAAAATCATCTTCATATGTCAAGTAGTTTTCGAGATATTGAAGAAATAAGCTAAACACATTCGGCTAATTCTGCGAAATTATGACATTTTGAATATGACAGAACATTCGAAAAACAAATTTTTTTCGTTCATATATGTTCCTAATAAGATAAAAGGAACCTTCTCACCAAATTTCATTAAAATCAGAAGGGGTCGTGTCCTACTCTTGGTCGTTTTGACATTGAATTACCCAGTTACACTTTTTAATTTTATTTTTAAACAAAAATAAATATCGATGGCTTAATAGAAAAAATGGCCTAAATCGATTTTTTGGATTGTTTACAGAGGAAGAAAAATAAACTAATAAAATTCGTAAAATTTAAGATAAAAAAAAATTGTTAATAGAAATATACAACAAATTTTTTACTACAGCCTCTTAAAAATTTCCAATCAAGATACATGTGGCATTAGCTACCAGAATAAACAAAAAAATCATTTTTTTTTTTTTAATCCGAGTTTGGCCTTATTTAGTATATTTTTAGTAGAAATTTGTAACCGATTATGGTCTTTAAAGGCTAGGTTATAGAAAATGTAAAAATAAATAAATATTAAGCCATCGATATGCAAAACTTTCTCTTTCTGCATTTGTTATTTATCGAAAGGCGTTTGCACTAAGGCCTTTTAAAATTTAATAAGAACGGTATATTTAGTTGCAAGAGTGTAAAATTTTCAAGAAACGTACTTTATTATGGGGTATCATCATCGATCAAAAATTCGATTTTTAATTTTGTGTAAGTAAGGGCTTTTTTGAAATCATACGACAATATACATATGAGGCTATCAGCGCTGAAGTGGTGTAACCCCAGACTACTTTTTTTGAGATAATGTGGAGTTAATACTACTCTTGCACTATAGTTCTTGGTTCAAGCACCATCTGTTTTGGATACAAAAATTTGGTTTACTCTACTATTGCACTGTAAACAGTGCAAAGAACATATCTACCGCCAGAACCGTAACCAAATTAAAATGTGGGTTACACTACTTCTGCGCTGATAGCTTCATATACAAAATTTTCGTTTATATTTACATTTATTATTCGACTAATAATGTCTCAATATGTATTGAAAAACAAAGATAACAAGAAGTAAAATTAAAGATATACCAAGATATTTCTGGGTTAGATTATTTAAAGTTCGGAAACATTGATTGCTGTATTTTAAATTTTCATTATTTTTGGACAAAATGGTGGTCGATTGCGTACATCTGGTCCATTCAACTTCTGGGTCAAGAATTTCAGCATTCATACTAAATTTTGTGGTGGAGGTAATGCGTACCCTAACTGAAGTACCCAAAAGACTTTTTCGCATTGGTAATAAAATTTGTTCGTAGTACTTGTTATGTGCTACAAAATGGAGCTTGTCATGTGATATTTCAGTTACTAAAACATTATAAACTTGACCTTCTCGACCAGAATATGGGTGGTAACTGTTGAATAGATCTGTTAATCGCTTTGTACGCTTCTTTACTAAATGGGCTGGTATTCTCAGCAGTTTCGCAGCGGGGGTGCCCGGACGTGGAAAAAATTGGTTAATAAACAAACTCGGAAATTTATACTTCTCACATAAAGTAATAGTTTCTTCAAAATCGTCTTCTGTCTCTGTTGGAAAACCGCATATTATATCTGTTGCGATTGTCACTCCTGGGACTTTTTCGCATAAGAAGTCCACAACATGTTCGAAGTCTTTACGGCAATATTCTCGTTTCATCTCACCCAGCACGGAATCACTACCGCTTTGTACAGGGACATGCAGAAAGGAGTAAACTCTTGGATGCTGAAGCACTTTAGCTATTTCCTCCAAATGTTCTAATATATAAGGAGGGTTTGTCATACCCACACGAAGCATACAATTCTCGGGAATTACTTCAACAAGTTGCCAAAGTAATTCAGGCAAAGACGATCCAATATCTCTCCCGTATGCACCAGTATCTTCTGAGGTAAGCCATATTTCACAGCAACCTTCTTCAAACGCCTGTTTCGCTCTCTCGACTATCTCTTCTGGCATGTAGCTAGCTAGATCTCCTCTAGCATGTTTTGTTTTACAGTATGTGCATTGATTAAGACACCCAGTGTTAATAGGTATTATTTCAATTAAAGGATTTTTTCTAACTTTTGGTAGAGCTAATTTTGCGCCGGCCAGTCTGCGGCCGTCTTCTTTTTTGTTCTGAAGCAATCGTACGCTATGACCCTTCAACGTTTCTTCAACCACCTCGACAACCCTATCAATTTGCTGAACTCCAATGACTGACAAACCTTTTAAGTATTGTGCTTTTGGAGCTCCTTGAGGTACACATCCAGCAACTACAACGTGTTTTCCATTACTTATGCCATGTTCAATTTCATTGCGGAACGTATCTTCAGACGGATTTTTTACTGTGCAACTGTTTAACAACCACAAGTCCGCATTTTCTTTGCTTTCGGTCAGTTGGTACCCATACGCTGCTAACTGTCCAGCCATATACTCACTGTCTGAATTGTTATGGGCACATCCCCAGGTTTTCACATACACCTTTTGAGTTCCAGGTATAACACTTTCATACACTATTCTTTCCACAGTAGCACTTTCATATTTACCATTTACGCGTTTTTTAGCTCTCAGAGTAACATTGCTTTTATTTTGATAACGCTCTTTAGGTGTTATATCCTCCGGTGATATTAAATCCTCTATGTCCGCTATGTTATTTTCCTCCATGTTAACCATTATCTTGTGTAAACAGTAAATCAATTTTGTAAAAAATGTGGACGCATGAAAGATTTTTATAAGGGGCAGTGATGATAAATGAGAAAACCAATATCGTACCAACGAAATTTTAAAATCGTACTTTTGCGGCCCCAATATTACAAAATTATTTTTTATAAATTTTTTTTTATTTTATTTTTAAAAACAAAAATTTTAATACAACAAAAACAAAATTCATTTTTACATAAAAAGTATAGATAGCAAAAAATACACGACCATTAATAACACATAATAACAGGGTGCGTAAATTGTTTTTCTTGTTCTATAAGTCATTCCAAGAAACTTTGCCAAAGAAACATAGGTCAAAAATGAATTTCGAGCCCCGGATTTTTCAAACTACTTAGTTTTCCAAAATATTCAAGAATAGAGGCAAACAAATTGTATTTGGTCTAGCCACAACTGTATCATGGGGCCGAGAAATCCATTTTTTATACCCTTCACCTCAGGTGGAAAAGGGTATATGTATGTATGTATATAAGTTTGTCATTCCGTTTTTCATTTCTACAATATTGATTTAAGACCCTATAAAGTATATTTATTCTGGGTCCTTATGAGGAGAAAACTTGATTTAACGATGTCCGTCCGTCTTACGTTTGATATGTGTTTTCCGGAGACTCCAGACATGATAGCGGCTAGGTTGTTTAACATTTATGTCACATATAGTCCACCATTTCGTGCTATTGAAATTCAGCAAGGTCGGTCCACAAATGGCTGAGATATGGCCAAAAAACCACGACTGCCTCTAATTTTTCCAAAAATCCCTTGTTGTTGTATTTTTATTGCTTTTTTCTGTATATCTGGAGAACGGCAAGTGCCAAAGTTTCCAAATTAGGTGCAAACATTCAAGTTACAAATACACACCAACACACAAAATGTTGGCGGGGTTGGAGAAGTGGGCGTGGTACCCCCCATACAAAAAATTTCAAAAATTGTAAAATAACCTGAATTTTTTGACTGTAATATGACCTATGGTTACGCCTTATATATCAAAAGATCGGAAATTTTTATTAAAAAATATTTTCTGAAAAACTCGAGAAAATCGGTTCAGATACGAAAAAGTTATGACCAAAATATTAATTTTTATTTGAAAAATACCCATTTTCGGGAACCATAGATCTTGCCGATTCCAAGTTTTATAACCCAACTAACTGGCAAATTTCTTCTTAAACACTTCGGTATATAAATCTGTCAAATCGGTTAAAAAATGGCTGAGTTACAATCAATAACTGAAATCCCAACAAGTAAGAAAGTATAGTTGGTCAAGCCCGACCATATGATACCCTACACCACAGTATTTAAAAACACATCATGCTTATGTGTCCATGTTTATATGGATTTTTCTATGTTTATAAACTTCATGAAAATCGGTTTGAAAGTTTGTGAGAGGCGGAAATTGCCCCCTGCCTCCCCTTGTGGTCCTATTTTTTAAAAATTGTATAGCTAATGTGTCCCTATAGATATCTATGTATGTATGTTTTAGATTTCATTAAAATCGGTTTGAGAGGCAGAAATTGCCCCTATCTCCCCTCGTGGTGCGATATTTTTAAAAATTTATACATTTAATTTAATTTTTAATTTAATTTATTTAATTTTAAGTTTTACAATCCAATACAAAGATTAAATCTTATATTAAGTACTGGATAATATAATGGGTATACAAAAAGTGGTTACACATAAAAAAGTATAAAACTATAAAAAAAATTTTATTTATAAAAAATACAATTTTTGAGTTAAATATAAAACTTTGAAAAACTTTTAAAAAAAACTTTTAAAAAATGACTTAAAATAACAAAGTTATAAATAAAAGAATTTTGTTATTTAAAACATTTTACACTTGCCTAAAATGTTTAAATATTTCAGTTTTGAATTGCGTTGCATTGTTTATTTTTTGCAAACGAAAGGGTAATTTATTCCAAATTTTAATGGCATTTATATAGAAATGTTGATCAGATATATGAGTTCTGTGTCTAAGTTGCTTAATACGGTTTCCTCTATTTGATGTAAGAAAAGTGATTTTGTTAAAAAGATATTGCGGACTTTGCAAATATATAATCTTGTGTAAGTACAATAACAATTTACATTTCAAAAGATTCTCAAAAGATACATCAAATATTTGCTGTTTATAAAAAGATATTCTATCGAATCGTCTTAAGCCAAATACGTATCTGGCTATGTTATTGTATGCTACTTTTGAGTTTTTCAAACTGGTAGAATCACAATTTATAAAAAGATAGAATCCATATAGCAGAGTCGGAATTAAATATGTTTTCGCAAGCAGCATTCGAATATTCTGTGGTATGAACCATTGCGTACACCATACATTTCTTGACATCGCATACAACCTTCCCGTAATTACATTAATATGATCACTCCAATCAAGATGATTGTTAAAAGTAATACCAAGGTTTTTAACCGATTAGACTACGGTAATTTTTGAGTCTCCCAGAACCAAATCAGGAAAACAAACATTATTCTGAGTCTTCTTGGTAATAAGTAGACATTTCGACTTTTTCGGATTAAGACATAAACCGTTAGTTGTAGCCCAGTCATATATTCGCTTTAGATCAATATTTATTTTGCGGGTGCAATCGTCAATTTCCGTTGCTTTGCAACTAATGTATAGTTGAACATCGTCAGCATACATATGTACATTGCAATATCCTAGTTGTTCTGGAAGATCGTTTGAGTAGATTGAGTACAACAAAGGACCTAAGATGGAACCTTGCGGTACACCTCTAGTTAACTCAATTTTATTCGAAATCAAATTCCCATAAAAAACAGATTGAGATCCACCAGTTAGATATGATCGCATTAATTTCGTTGCCGAAGAGGAAAATTGGAAGCTATTTCTTAATTTAAATGTAAGAATTTCAGTATTGACGGAATCGAATGCCTTCGAGTGATCAAGAAGAATTAAAAAAGTTATTTGATTAGTATCAATTTTTGACCTAATTTCCTCGGTTACATCAATTAGTGCGGAGACACAACTATAATTTCTACAATATTGATCTAAGACCCTATAAAGTATTTATATTCTGGGTCCTTATGAGGAGAGAACTTGATTTAACCATGTGATGTCCCTCTACCCCCCTCCCCCCTCAATTGTTTACATATGCTAGCATAATGCCCAATATGATTTTTTTTTTTAATATTTTTATTTTTTTTATGTTCTAAAAACGATTAAAAAAATATTTACCAGTTTTCGCTTTTTAAATTTTATTTATAATGAAGTTTTAAGTATTGTAAATATGTATGTATATGTAACAATTATTTAGTTTTTGTCTAGTTGCTCTGTATTCTGCTCGCACAATGGTGAAGGGTATATAAGATTCGGCACAGCCGAATATAACACTCTTACTTGTTTTTTGTTATTTTTGACTGCCGCCAGAGAGCGTTTTCGTACAATTTTTAGAATCTCTGTTTTTGTGGAAAATTAACGTATATTTCTCAAAATGCTATCTCGAATTTTAAACGAAAATAGAATTTTAAGCGTTCTAAAATTATGTGCATACGAGCATCTTTTAGATTGCATTTCCAAATTGTGTTTACAATTTTCAATATGTACTCCAGAAACAGGAAAGGAGTAGAAATATAATAAAATTTAATATAGCGCTTGTAAAATCTCCTTCAAAATAATTCGGAGTAAAATAATAAAGGACTATGCTCCCACTGTTCCAAAATTCTGTTGATTACTACTTGACGTGACAACCTTATCTTATTGACGAATGTTTAAAAATATTATGAGTTCATTCCAAAATAATCTTGAATTGAGAGGAAGTCGTCTCTTCTACTTTGTCGAACTTTTGCAGAAGTGTTTTCCTATATCTTTTAAAAACTTGTCAATATCATCAGAAAATGCACGCTTATATGCTGATACTAAATTTAGAATGTGGCATAAGCAATCCTTCAATGACCATATGAAAAAATCTATTCACAATAGCGGAGTTCAGTGTTTGGTGCAAATGGTCTTTCAAAAGAGCAAATGCAAAATATCATAGCTGTTTTATTATTCCAACAACAAAAAATAGAGTTTGCTTAGAGTTCATAAAAAAGCTACGAAATTTAGCATTTTCGCAAGACTATTTGTATCAAACGCTTAACTCAGCCTACATATATTTATTGGACAGTAAATACGAGTTGCAATTTTATACCAATTATAAATATGTAGGTTTGAAAAATTTGGAAATAGTACCAAATGAGTCACGAGGGTACCAGCGTACTTTTTAGTTTTGAATTGTACCAAAAAAAGTACAATTGTACCAACTTTATTAACCCTGATAAGGGGCCTGGATCAGAACAGATGATTTTTTAATCACCAGCTGTAGTTGAATTCGCCTTGATCTATGAGTTAATTTTGAGATAAACACAACTACAAAAAGCCCCATGTATTTTTTTGCAATTTAATAGGCGGCTGTCAAAAGAGATTATTAAATTCACTTAATTATTCGCAGTTTTTCTAAGAAATTTTTCGGTTATTTTGGCGCAAAACATAAGCAAAATTATACTTTGACGTTTCCCTCTTTTTTTTTAATTCGCCGTGGAAACAGCTGATGTAATAGCCTTTTCACACTTGTCAACATTTAACATCAATTTGCGAAAATGTTGGAATTTTCCCATAAGAAATACATAGGGCAAAAAATCAAAAGTTTTCAACATTTTTACAGAATGTTATAGCCTTTTCACACTTGTCAACATTTAACATTTAACATCAATTTGCGAAGATGTTGGAATTTTCCCATAAGCAAAACATTGGGCTAATAGCCTTTTCACACTTGTCAACATTTAACATTTAACATCAATTTGCGAAAATGTTGGAATTTTCCCATAAGAAATACATAGGGCTAAAAATCAACATTTTTACAGAACGTTACTATCTCATTTTGTTCCCTTTTACATCACTAGAAAAGTGGCAATAAATTCTGTTATTATTGTGGCATCACTGACAAAATGGCAGTTGGTGCCGGTTCACACACGTCAAGTTTGACTCGTCAAGTCTTAAGCTTTTAGTCTGGTCTGGGATCACACTATGAAAGTTTTCTTTCAGAAAGTCTGAGTTTATTGGTGAGAGGGGAAGAGAACATGCTTTTCTTTTCTCCTCTCTCACCTATAAACTCAGACTTTCTGAAAGAAAACTTTCATAGTGTGAGCCCGGACTTAGGAGAGAAGGGAAAAGAGAATGCCATTTCTTTGCCTCTCTCTCCTAAAAACTCAAGACTTGACGAGACAAACTTGACGTGTGTGAACCGGCACTTGCTTTGAAAGCAGCGTTACCATTTCTCAAATTTTTCCTTTTTTGCAAGCCTTATTTTGCCAAATTTTGCTTAAATTATTAAACAAAATGAATTAGAAATACATTTTGGTGTTATCTCTTAAAATGTTGGTACTTTTGTAGAAAAAAAGTATTTACAAAAAATAAAAGTTTTTTTTCAGAAATGGTGACATTTTTTATTGACAGTAGATGTTAGATGTTTCAAGTGTGAACGCGTATTTCACATTTTCAACATTTTCCATGTGTTCCTCCGAAACAAGGCGAATTAACTCCAGGTAAGCTCAACTCGTCAGCCGTTTATCAGCTGTATCCACGGCGAATTAAAAAAATGGTGAAACGTCAAAATATTGTTTTGTTTCTATCAAGGCGAATTTATAACAGGTAAGTGCAACTCTACAACAACAAAACAAGGCGAATTAACTCCATGTATTTTATTTTTGCAATTTTCTGACTTGTTGTCAAATTTCAGTATAGAAACAAAACAATATTTTGACGTTTCACCATTTTTTTAATTCGCCGTGGATACAGCTGATGAACGGCTGACGAGTTGAGCTTACCTGGAGTAAATTCGCCTTGGTTTCTATACTGAAATTTGGCAACAAGTCAGAAAATTGCAAAAACAAAATACATGGAGTTAATTCGCCTTGTTTTGCAGTTGTAGAGTTGCACTTACCTGTTATAAATTCGCCTTGCTCCGAAATGTATGCAAGTGTACAAAGGGTATAAGCTCAACTCGTCAGCCCATGGTGGAATAAGCAGGTGGCATCGTTACGGCAACAAATACAACATTACAACAAAAATGAAAATTATATCACCGTTTACGTCAAAAAATACTTTAAACAAAAATCAAGAGTGCCGCTGAACGTGAGGAAATAAATGAATTTTTAGCCAATTTTTATTTAATTATGGTCAATATCTTATTTATTTTAACTTAAAATGATCAAAAACTTTAATAAAATAGAATAATCACAGCACAAAACGTGGACTTTTTGTAAACATAAACAAAACTTTGACATAAACCTAGGCAAACAATGCATGAGCAAAAAATCGTCATCTGGCATAGTGCTGCCACCTGTTTATTTCACCATGTCAGCCTTCATCAGCTTTATCCACGGCGAATTAAAAAAATGGTGAAACGTCAAAATATTGCTTTGTGCCGGTTCACACACGTCAAGTTTGACTCGTCAAGTCTTGAGTTTTTAGGAGAGAGGGGAAAAGAAATGGCATTCTCTTTTCCCTTCTCTCCTAAAAGCTCAAGACTTGACGAGTCAAACTTGACGTGTGTGAACCGGCACTTTGTTTCTATACTGAAATTTGACAACAAGTCAGAAAATTGCAAAAACAAAATACATGAATGCTTTTTGTAGTTGTAGAGTTGCACTTACCTGTTATAAATTCGCCTTGCTTTGATCAAAATACTCATCAAGCATTTTGGTAGTATTAGCACAGAGTATACAGAGGCGTCACGAGACAGAAAATATTGTGTTTTTTTCTGTCTTTTTCTTCGAAAGCTGCCCTTGTTGCGTTTTTTGTTTTGATTATGCAATTTGTGTAGATAGTAGCGGCCTGTTTTTACGCATTGTCACTTCACTAACAAAAAACGTTTTCTTTCTCTTTCTTCGAAAGCTGCCCTCGCAAATGATTTAGGCATTTTTCATACGTCACTTTTTTCATCTCTGTATACTTTGTGGTATTAGTGAAAATATGTTTGTATGTGTCTCACCGACGATGCTGGATGGAAAATCAAATAATTTAGATATGACGGCGAATATTTCGTCAACCACACGTACACGATGAAATCGGCGGCTGGACAAGCATTTGACACAAGGCGAATTTGTAAAGGTAAACTCAACTCCTCAGCCGTTCATCAGCTGTCTTCAAGTCGAATTAAAAATACGTAATTGTCAAAATATAATTTTGTTTTGAGAAGTTGAATGAAAGTGCTAAAATATTATTTTTATAATAACAAAATTTCAAAGCTGCCTTGAGTTGTACTTACCTTTTTAAATTCGCCTTGTCGTAAGCCGTTCATCAGCTGTCTCCACGGCGAATGGCAAATAAAATACCCAAACGTCAAAATATACTTTGGTTTATGTTTTGCGCCAAAATAACCGAAAAATTTTCTAAGAAGAAGTTGATTGAAAAGTGCGAAAAATATTATTTAAATATATTATCCAAAGCGAATTTACTTTCAGGTGGTGTTGAAAATACAGTTGCAGATACCTGCGCCGAAGCGGCTTAGCCGGTTGTTCGCCAGCCGCCGATGAAAATATTTGTAAGCAACGCCGCCGAAAATTTTTCGGCTAAAAATCGGCTGCAGCTTAGCCACCGATTACTTTCTAAATAGTTTTTATTCTCTTTTTTAAACACCTTGCGACATTCTTTTTTGTTTGTCTATCCTTAAAAAGTGCAACTCTTATAATGTACGCCTCCCAATACTGTCAGTTTTTGTTTATAAAGCCCTAACATTTTTAAAATAACGACATATAGGAAAATTAGTAAACATTGGTGCAATCGTTGATTATTTTTTGTGATAACTATTCCCGCCGAAAAGTATTAACTCTGTAAAAATTTGACCAAATCACTTTTGCTTAACAGCCTTAAGTGTTGATTGTTTCTAAAAGTATATATTTGGCTGCAATTCAAAATTAAATAAATATGTGTGAGAATAACAAAATTACAGATTTTTTTAAAACATCAAAAGTAATGGATGAGGAAACTGATTCCAGCGAGACGGTTGCCGAGATCAGCGAGTTCAATTCAGATTTCGTGCATTACGAAAATATGCTTAACAAGAAAAGTGAATTTACAAGTAAAACGCAAATATGTTTGTTTGCGTCACTACTGAGGTATTCGTGTACGGTGTCAACACACCAAGACTACCCTTCAACGTGGTCGAAATTTTGGTGTGTCACTGTGCCACACTTTTTCCTTTTTTTAAGAGACCGTTTTAAAGCCGAACAAAGATAAATATAAGTTCTAAAAAAGATGGTGTGTTTTATTATAATTCTTTTATATGTCAAAATGTAAAGTTTGTTACCTCTGGAATAGCTAATTATTCAATTAATTGTTGATTTCCTGTGTCATTAAAAACATGTGATTCTTGTTTAATCAAAAACATATTTTTATGCCATGAGTAGTGAATTTGTAACGGACGAAAACTGAGACCCTATCTATCAAAAGAGAGTTCTACCTATAACACCAGCTTTGCTCGTCGGAAAATGGGGTGATTCGTTTTCTTTTCCAAGATAGAGTATATGTCCACTACTATAAAATTTAAAATTAGGTAGATTTAAATTGCATAATTTAACTATTAACCCAAAAAAAAAAAAAAAAAAAAATAAAGAAAAACAAAAAAAAAAATAATAAAGGAAACCAAATTCTATAGATGCAAATACATTTATAAATATATGAAAAGGATTAATATGTTGTCCACCTTTCCATTTCTATACCCACCCGAACCTATGTTATTCTTTGAAAATTCCCGAATAACCCATTATGTCCCTTCTCTAATGTCTTTAAATGTTTCGTGAAATAAACTAAAAAAAAATTAAAGGTCCATATTACTATTAAATTATTTATTCAAACATAAAAACCACGATTTAAATTGACAACTAAAATGAAAATTATCATCCTAATTATAAACAATAAAAAAAAATCACCAAATTATATTAAATAATTAGAACAAAAATATATAAACTACAATTTAAATTAATGTTTGTTTATGTTAAATGAGTGTAAGAATTATGATAACATAATTGTAAAAAAAAAACACAAAAATGTTAAAACTTAAAATAAAAAAAAATTTAATCTATGTTAAAGGTTTTAGAACTAGAACATAATTCTAAACAAATAAAAATTTTTTTTTTTTTTTTTTTTTTTTTTTTTTATGTTATATTGGTTTTTAGATATATAATTTGAAATAATAAAAACAAACTCACCACATAATATTTCCCTCGAAGACTGCAGGCCTGAAGTTCAGAGGTTTATTGATGGTTCTGTTAGTTGATATTAATTATTTATATGACAGTATTAAATAATGTTCATGTGGAATGTGTGCCTATTTCATCTGTAATGTGTTATGTATGTATGTAGGTATAGTGTATGTATGGGTGAATGAATGTGTATGTTAATATTTAAATTTATAATTTAAGTCATTTAAAACAAATTTGGTGACTACAAAAAAAAAAAAAAAAAATTACATTTACATTGTATATATTAAGTCTAATTATGAATTAAAAAAAAAAATTAAAGTTAAATAAATTTATGTTAGGTTAAAAGTGCTAAGTTAAATTAAGTTAGGTAAGATAAATTAAGTTAAGATATGTAAAGTAAAATAAATTAAATTATGTTAATTTAAATATTGTTCTGGTAAGTAAAAATATGGTACGGTAAGTAAATTATATTATGTTAAGTAAATTATAGCATGTTAAGAAGGTTAGATGAAAATTATATTAAAATTCCGTTATTTTATGACCTTCTTTCCCTTTATTTGATTAAAATTGCAACTCCTTTGTAAATTTTTACTAAATTTTCAGGAAATCTGCGGCTTGTCCGTTCCAAAAGCTGGACTATTTGCCGCTTTAGTCAAGTTTGGGTCAATGCTTAGAAACTTCCAATATAGGTATATAGAACTGTCTTTCTTTTTTTTTTTATAAATTATAAATCTCCTTCTTTATTGAAACCAATATTTTCCTTTGTCCTTTCTTATTAATATTCTTCTTTTTTCTTTTATTTTCCTTATAAAATTTTCATAATGTATATTAAAAAAAAATTTTATTGTATTTTTTCCAACCCTTTCCAACTAAAAATTTTCAATGAATGAAAATTTCTTAACTAAATTTCAAAGCTATGTATGTATGAAAATTTTATTTTTTTATTTCATAATATAAAAATTACAGTCTATCAACATAATAAAGAACCATGTCCTCACAAAACAGAAACAGTGTCAAGGTTAATTAAGCTGCAGAACAGGTTCTGTAAAGGACATAGTTTGAATGCAATTTCCAAGTCAATCATTAAATTTGTTAAGTCCATATGTCTTTTGCATGATATACTCCCACACAATCACTATCTATGTCCTTAAGTTCATAGTTTACGTGTCCAATCTTTCGTAAAACTTTAGCCCTTATGCCAACAGGTGCCAACTTTGAATTAAAATAATTTATTCTAGAACTTTGTATAAAATTCCTGCGAATTACGTTTTGTCCAACCGAATATTCTTTTGTCCGCGATCTTAAATTGTATATGCGTGCATTCTTTTCATATGCCCTTAACATATGTTCCTTAATAGAATCTCTAATTAACACAAATTCGTCTTGTCGTTCAATTTGAATGTCCGTTTCAGCCAAAAGATTTAGTCTTTCCAAAAGTTGGTAGTCTTTTCCATGTGTCACCATAGTCTGTCCAAAAACTATTTCATATGGAGTTTTACCTATAGTTTGATGTATACTGTTTCGTAGGGCACAATTAATACTGCTTATATAAATGTCCCAATTTCGTTGATCGTCTCTAATGTATGCTCTTAAAGCCTCGTTTATAGTCCGATTAACACGTTCGCTCGCATTAGCCTGCGGACTATAAACAGCGGTCAACATATGTTGCACTCCATATTTGTTTAAAAATTTTCCGAAATCTTTGCATTTAAATTGTGTCCCGTTGTCTGATACTATAATTTGAGGTACTCCATAAGAGTTAAAAATTTCCGTCCGAAGAAAATCAATTATATGTTTTGAAACCAATTTCCTCAAAGGTTTCAGAAAAGTGAATTTCGAAAAGTGATCCAACACAATTAAAATACCAATATTACCAGTCCTGGTCCTGGGCAACGGTCCTATTATATCTATATAAAGTCTCTGAAACGGTCTTTCTGTCTTCACCATTTGCCCTAATGGTGGTCTCAAGTTCATTGTCGGTGTCTTGGATGTCTTACACAAGTCACAATTTGAAATATAATCCCTAACTTCCGTCACAAGCCTTGGCCAATAAAAATAACGTCTAATTCTTTCTAACGTCTTACCTATTCCACCTTGAGATGCTGTCGGTATATCGTGCGCCGCATATAAAACATCCTTTCGAAGTTCTTTTGGTACAAAGAGTTTCCACATGTCAGACTCGTCGATCTGTCCTTGAGAAAAATCGATCCGTTTATAAATATATTTATCAATAATTTTGAAATCTGGTAAACCAGAACTTCCAAAATCATCTCGCAATTTCCGATATTCATCCGAATCAAAAGCATCTGAATCAAGATCAATTGCTGGAATAATTTCCATTTCAATTACCTCTACAAAATCTTCCCCCTCGTGAGCTCTTGATAATGTGTCCGGTACCATATTTTGCTTACCACTTCGATGCTCTATTGTAAAATGAAAACCCTGTAACTTAAGTGACCATCTTGCCAGTCTACCTGTAAGATCTCTTTGTCCCATTAACCATTTAAGGCTTGCATGATCAGTAACAACTTTAAAACTTTGTCCTTCGATGTAAGATCGAAACTTCTTAATTGCCATAACCACGGCCAAACATTCAAGTTCAGTTATAGTATAGTTTCTTTGTGCCTTATTCAATTTCCGCGACATAAAAGCAATCGGTCTCTCTGTCCCCTCATCATCTTCCTGTGCTAACACTGCACCCACACCATAAGTGCTAGCATCACACTGTAAAATAAATTGTTTACTATAATTTGGATGTACAAGTAATGGTGCTTTAGTCAGGTTGTCCTTTAGTAAGTCAAAAGCCAATTGTGTCTGTTCAGTCCAGTTAAAAGTCTTTTTCCTACTTAAAAGTTCTGTCAAAGGATACGTCAAAGTCGAAAAATCTTGTATAAAACGTCTGTACCATCCCGTCATTCCAAGAAAACGTCGTAAATGCTTAATCGATTTTGGTACTGGGAAGTCCTTTATGGCCTTTACTTTATCATCATCTACTTGCAACGTTCCATTACCAACAATATATCCTAAGTACCTTACCTTGTTTAAACAAAAACAACTTTTCTTCACATTTATGGTCAACCCAGCCTTACGTAATTGTGATGCCACTTCCATCAAATGTGTAATATGTTCGTCAAATGTCTGCGAAACTATAAGTAAGTCATCTAAATAAACAAACACATGTGTTTTTAAATAGTACGGAATAACCATGTCCATAAGTCTACACAACGATTGCGGTGCATTACACAGTCCAAACGGCATTCTTGTAAATTGATACAATGGCCGATTAGAGACTGTAAAAGCTGTCTTTGGTTTAGAACTTTCATCCAATTTAATTTGCCAAAAGGCATCTTTCAAATCAATTTTTGAAATAAAGTAAACCGGAGGAAGTCTTGCAATAAGTCCGTCAATGTTTGGTATAGGGTATGCGTCTTTAACGGTCACTGAATTTAGCTTACGGCTGTCCACACACATCCTAATTTTACCGGGCTTTACAATTACAACTGCTGGTGAAGACCAAGGTGAGCTTGGAGCCTCTTCTATTACGCCAAGAGACAACATTCTATCTATTTCGCCGCTAAGTTGCTTCTCAACAGCTGGTGAAATAGGATAATAACGTTGTTTTATTGGTTTTGCACTACCTGTATCAATACAATGCTCAATAAGAGTTGTGCATCCCAATCCTTCAATTTCCGAATTAGGAAATGCTGCAATTACCCTATCAAGTCTTTGTTGCTGTTCATAAGTTAATTTTATTTTGTCTGGATTATCATTAGTACAGTCAATTTCTCCTATATTCGGTATTACAATCTTCAGTCCGAAAGTCGTCCAAAAATCAAAACCACAAATTAAGTCCTGTTGTATCGTAGGTACAACTAAAAATTCAATCAATTTTGTTTGTCCCTGATAAGTTATACCCAAAAATATAGTTCCTGAAATGTCTTGTCTCTGTCCGTCGGCAGTACGTACATTGCCTTTACATTTTCTAAATTGTTCTCTATCCTGAACTTGAATCGCTAACTTACCACCAATAACACTTTTATTAGCTCCACTATCTAAAAGAGCAAAATATAAACTATCTAAAATTTTTAGTTGTACATATGGTCTACTATCCATATCTTTATTAACAATTGATGAAATAATAAAATTATTGAAAGATTTAAGTTTCTGGTAAAATTTCTGAATTCGTTTTGAAGATCTACTAGATGTTAGGGAACTTCCAAAAATACGTGAACGAACCTTTTCATAATCTCTTAATCGTATATGATATGGTCTCATTAAAGGATGAATGATTTCATTAGTCGCGTCATTGTCTACCCAAAAATCCTGTTGTTTATTTTCGGATGTCCGCTCTACTTTCGACGGACATCCCTTTGTGCGTTTCCCTGTTGTTTCCTGCTACAGTTAGGACAAGTAGGTTTGTAGGTGTCCTTTACTCCGCACCCATAACAGAATATTCGCCTGGTTTCCATACAATCAATATAAGAATGACCAATTTTCTCACAATTCCAACACTTGTAATTAATTACCTTGTATCGCGCAAATTTCAGAGTCCTTGTCGTCACTATCTGTCAGTTCCGAAATACGTCCTTTAGTAATCCTGCCAGCCTCAAATGCGTGTACATCTTTCATGAACTTCTCGTGTTTCCTTACTTCACGTCGCAATTGTGAAACACTATTTATTTCCAAGTGTAAAAGTTCATGCCTAATATCATTCTTCAAATTTCGAAGCAAGGTCTCGCTTAAATCTTGATCTGAAATAGAATTCTTTAATTTATCCGTCATTGCCGAAATAACGTCCATATATTCATCGAAGTTTTCATTTGGTTTCTGTCTTCGTCTGCGAATATCATCTAAAATATCAAAATCACAATAGTCTACTTTATATTGCCTTCTCAAAGCATTTGTTAATGTCATCCAGTCAATGTCCTCATTTTGTCTATGAAATCGCCAGAACCATACAAGTGCCTTTCCCTCAAATAAACTATGAGCATGTTTACAAATTAACTCAAAATCTCCTCTTAAATTATTTGTGGTCAAAATATTTACACGATATATAAATTCATCCACAGACATATCACTTTCATGACCACTATATTTCAATCTCCAATTACGAATGATGTTTAAAACTTTCTCTTCAAAGAACGGTTCCGATGGAACATTACGATCATTCCTAGGAAATGAATTTGGTATGTCCATATTTCTTGAACCTCAAGGATTAACCTCAATATTATGTAAATTATTTGAACTATTAACATTAGGAATCGAATTGATGTTCATATTTTGAAAAATAGAACGAATTTCATTACTTATTAGTGAAGTCATTTCACTACGAAAATTCTCTAATGAATCTGATATTATTTGCCTAACATTAGTATTACTCGCATCCCGATTTCGATGAGAAGTTCCATTTTGAACATCCTTACCTCTACCTCCTGTACGAGTTTTCCTAGCACTATGTGCAGTTTGTTGAACATTATCAGAATCTAAATTTACCGTAAAACTTACATTAGCAGGCTGATTTAAATCTAACAAATTTTCTTGACTTCTTGTCAAAACCATTTTTAATTAGTAAAATCTTAATAAAACGTCAAATATATATTTAAAATTATAGTATTTCACTACTCCACTTAAACACAATTAGATAGGACAAATATAAAAATGTAAATAAAATATACTTTGCATCCATAAAAAAAATAAAAATTAATAAAACCGAAAGAAAATGTGAATTGAATTTCAATATGAGTAATCCATTAACATTTAAGTCAAATGAAATAAATCTCAAATAATTGAAATTCAAAACGAAAATAAAATAAATATGAAACTAGAACTGAAAATGTTATAGGAGTAAGTATCCGATTCTTAAAACCAGATACAAAAATCTCAACCATAATAAAATTCAAATCAAATTTTAAAAGAAAAATCACCAAAGTAAAATTCGTGAAAAGCCATCGTGAGTTGGAATTCGAAGATAACCCAAATTCCCAAAGTCTCCAACGGAAACTTTAACACGTGATACAAAACATTATCTTAAAAAAAATTTATTCGGTTTAGAAATAGAAAATATCTCCCAAAATCTAAAATTCCATAATAAATTCTCATAAAAGAAAATTTTAATTAAAAAAAAACTAAAATTAATAAAGTTACAGTTAATAGTCGATATTATGATGGTAAAACTAATTAGGATAACAGCCAGGTGTAATAAAATAAAGTATAGAATACTAAAGAGTTATTAATATGTAAACTGTTGCATATATCTATATGCGCTGTTGCCCCACGTTGGGCGCCATTAAATTTATGTAACGGACGAAAACTGAGACCCTATCTATCAAAAGAGAGTTCTACCTATAACACCAGCTTTGCTCGTCGGAAAATGGGGTGATTCATTTTCTTTTCCAAGATAGAGTATATGTCCACTACTATAAAATTTAAAATTAGGTAGATTTAAATTGCATAATTTAACTATTAACCCAAAAAAAAAAAAAAAAAAAAATAAAGAAAAACAAAAAAAAAATAATAAAGGAAACCAAATTCTATAGATGCAAATACATTTATAAATATATGAAAAGGATTAATATGTTGTCCACCTTTCCATTTCTATACCCACCCGAACCTATGTTATTCTTTGAAAATTCCCGAATAACCCATTATGTCCCTTCTCTAATGTCTTTAAATGTTTCGTGAAATAAACTAAAAAAAAATTAAAGGTCCATATTACTATTAAATTATTTATTCAAACATAAAAACCACGATTTAAATTGACAACTAAAATGAAAATTATCATCCTAATTATAAACAATAAAAAAAAATCACCAAATTATATTAAATAATTAGAACAAAAATATATAAACTACAATTTAAATTAATGTTTGTTTATGTTAAATGAGTGTAAGAATTATGATAACATAATTGTAAAAAAAAAACACAAAAATGTTAAAACTTAAAATAAAAAAAAAATTAATCTATGTTAAAGGTTTTAGAACAAGAACATAAATCTAAACAAATAAACATTTTTTTTTTTTTTTTTTTTTTTTTTTTTTATGTTATATTGGTTTTTAGATATATAATTTGAAATAATAAAAACAAACTCACCACATAATATCTCCCTCGAAGACTGCAGGCCTGAAGTTCAGAGGTTTATTGATGGTTCTGTTAGTTGATATTAATTATTTATATGACAGTATTAAATAATGTTCATGTGGAATGTGTGCCTATTTCATCTGTAATGTGTTATGTATGTAGGTATAGTGTATGTATGGGTGAATGAATGTGTATGTTAATATTTAAATTTATAATTTAAGTCATTTAAAACAAATTTGGTGACTACAAAAAAAAAAAAAAAAATTACATTTACATTGTATATATTAAGTCTAATTATGAATTAAAAAAAAAAATTAAAGTTAAATAAATTTATGTTAGGTTAAAAGTGCTAAGTTAAATTAAGTTAGGTAAGATAAATTAAGTTAAGATATGTAAAGTAAAATAAATTAAATTATGTTAATTTAAATATTGTTCTGGTAAGTAAAAATATGGTACGGTAAGTAAATTATATTATGTTAAGTAAATTATAGCAAGTTAAGAAGGTTAGATGAAAATTATATTAAAATTCCGTTATTTTATGAACTTCTTTCCCTTTATTTGATTAAAATTGCAACTCCTTTGTAAATTTTTACTAAATTTTCAGGAAATCTGCGGCTTGTCCGTTCCAAAAGCTGGACTATTTGCCGCTTTAGTCAAGTTTGGGTCAATGCTTAGAAACTTCCAATATAGGTATATAGAACTGTCTTTCTTTTTTTTTTTATAAATTATAAATCTCCTTCTTTATTGAAACCAATATTTTCCTTTGTCCTTTCTTATTAATATTCTTCTTTTTTCTTTTATTTTCCTTATAAAATTTTCATAATGTATATTAAAAAAAAATTTTATTGTATTTTTTCCAACCCTTTCCAAATAAAAATTTTCAATGAATGAAAATTTCTTAACTAAATTTCAAAGATATGTATGTATGAAAATTTTATTTTTTTATTTCATAATATAAAAATTACAGTCTATCAACATAATAAAGAACCATGTCCTCACAAATTATAGTATGAAAAATGGCTTAAATTGTTTGTTATAATTAGGGACGAGATTTAAATGCACTAATAATTGGGTAGAAAACTGTCAAAAGTTCTTACGTTTTTTTTTTATTATTATGTAGAGAAATGTCAAAAGATGTTTATGTTTACATTGTAAGTGGAAGTTTTTCAAAACACAATTTAAAAAAGCATCAAGGTGATATATCACACACTCTCACACTCTTTTTTAATTATTTTAATAACTTTTTTTTCAATCATTAACTGAGACACATGTCACTCTTTTATTTAAAAAATAAAAGAGCATAAAATATTAAAAAGTTTAAGTGCAGTTAACTATCATAAATCCAACCAAACATAAAGTGCTTGTTACATGCAGTCTACAACTGACATGAAATGCTTACCAAACGTCAAAGTCTATATAAAAACAAGTAAGAGTGCTATATTCGGCTGTGCCGAATCTTATATACCCTTCACCATTGTGCGAGCAGAATACAGAGCAACTAGACAAAAACTAAATAAAACTGGTAAATATTTTTTTTTTAAATAAGAGACAACCGGTTTTGAACTTCGCTTTTCATAAGGGCCCAGAATATATGTACTTTATAGGGTGTAGGATCAATATCGGTCCCATTGTCTAACCGATTTGATAGTTTTATATACCGACGTGTTAAGGAAGAATTTTACCATTTACTTAAGTTATATTTATATTTAAACATTTATATAAACTTGTAAATATATATTTTAACAAAGTTAATTATAAAAAAAGAGTAATTTTTGTGGATTCAGTATTTCGGTTATAACTCTGCAATTGTTTAACCGATTTGGCAGATTTATATACCGACGTGCTGAAGAAGAAATTTACCATTTACTTTAGTTATAAAGCTTGGACTCAAGGAGATCTATGGTTCCCGAAAGTGGGTATTTAAAAAAAAATTTAATTTTGGTCATAACTTTTTTGTATCTGAACCGATCTTTCCGAGTTTTTTATAAAATATGTTCTACAAGAAATTTCAGGTATTTTGGTATATAAGTCATATCCATAGGACGTATAGCAGCCCTAAAATTTAGGTTTTTATAAAAATTTTGATGTTTTTTAGCCCATTTTTTGAGTATTTTGCTCATAAATTACCCATTGTCTAACCGATTTGATAGTTTTATATACCGACGTGTTAAGGAAGAATTTTACCATTACCTTAAGTTATATTTATATATAAACATTTATATAAACTTGTAAATATATATTTTAACAAAGTTAATTATAAAAAAGAGTAATTTTTGTGGATTCAGTATTTCGGTTATAACTCTGCCATTTTTTAACCGATTTGGCAGATTTTTATACCGACGTGTTGAAGAAGAAATTTACCATTTACTTTAGTTATAAAGCTTGGACTCGGGGAGATCTATGGTTCCCGAAAGTGGGTATTTAAAAAAAAAATTTAATTTTGGCATAACTTTTTTGTATCTGAACCGATTTTTCCGAGTTTTTTATAAAATATGTTCTACAAGAAATTTCAGATATTTTGGTATATAAGTCATATCCATAGGACGTATAGCAGCCCTAAAATTTTTCCGAGTTTTGCAGAGAATATGTTTTACTAAAGATTTCCGATGTTTTAATAAATAAGGCGTATCCATAGGTCATATATATGGCAGGCCTAAAATTAGGTTTCTATAAAAATTGACAAACGGGCTGACAGACGGACATCGTTAAATCCACTTTTCTCCTCATAAGCACCCAATATATATACATACACTTTATATGGTCTAAAATCAATATTGTAGAAATAACAAACAGAATGACAAACTTATGTATGTATGTAAACGAATTACCTATAAAATAAAAAAATAATTATAAAAAAATAAAATAAGTAAAAAAAAAAATTAAATCAATAAAAATAAGGGTATAAAAAGGGTAAATTAAAAGGCGTAAATATGTATATAATATACGTTTATGAAGTTCATAAATATATTTTAAAAATTTTAAAAAGTGAAAAACTGACCAATTTCTTTGTAGATAAAAAGAATTTATAAAAAACGAAAAAAAAAACAAAAAAAAAAATGGAATGAATGGGATTCGAACCAGTCAACCAATAACAAATTGTTAGGAGGCAGACCGTTCAGACCGTTCGACCATCGAACCGCATGTAAAGCCGATGTTGATTTGAGTATGTGATATCAATAATTATTAATAGTAAATTAAAGTATGTATGTGTTTGTTGTTTGTGTATAATACAGAAGGTAATATTAAATAAAAACAAGTAAGAGTGCTATATTCGGCTATGCCGAATCTTATATACCCTTCACCATCAGCGTAAGACGGACAGACGGACGGATATCGTTAAATCAACTTCTCTCCTCATAAGGACCCAGAATATATATACTTTATAGGGTCTAAGATCAATATTGTAGAAATTACAAACGGAATGACAAACTTATATATACCCTTTTCCACCTGTGGTGAAGGGCGGTGCGCAAAATGACCCCAGGAAATATGGCCCCAATAGGAAAATGAAAAACGGCCCCAAAATTTTACATGAGACACAACAACACGCAATTTTGGCGCAATTTTTTGTTTTTTTTTTTGGGTTATTTTTCATTTTTTCGTTAGGGAGTTTTTGCATTTTAAATGGAATGAAAAATTACCCCAATATCAAGGAATGAAAAATGGCCCCAAATAAAATCACAATTTTTACTTTGGGGCTATTTTTCATCTACTAATAAAAAATGCAAGTTTAAAGAAATGAAAAATCACCCCAAACATTTTTACACAAATTTTATAAAATTCTATGTCAAAGTTTCTAGGGATAACATAAAAAACCAGAATTCTTATACCAAAGTAGAGAAAATCCTTGCCGGTTACGCAGAGATGCTTTAGTTAGCGAAGCCGGTGTTTGTTATACCATGAGGAAAAAATCCTTGAGCCCGGCCGAAGGCCGGCTATTACGAGAAGAGTTCGTTATACCATAGAAAAAAAAATCCTTGCGCCCGGCCGAAGGCCGGCTATGTAGTGAAGCTTTAGTGAGCGAAGCCAGTGTTCGTTATACCAAAGAGAAGAAAATCATTTCACCCGGCCGAAGGCCGGCTATACAAAGAAGCTTTAGTAAGCGAAGCCAGTGTTCGTTATACCATAGAGAAAAAAAGCCTTGCGCCCGGCCGAAGGCCGTCTATAACGTAGAGCTTAGCAAAGCCAGTGTTCGTTAAACCATAGAGTAAGAAATCCTTGTGCATGGCCGAAAGCCCAACCGTGCTATCAATCGTACGATTTTTAAAACCAAAACTATATAATTATCCGGATTTTGAAATCGGGATTCTAAATTTGGGATTTTTAGTTTTCGGCATATGAACTCCACCGAAAATGTTAAATGTCACTTTCTTTGTGTTCTTTTTTGGGGTTAAAATTCATTATAAATTTTGAGGTGATTTTTCATAATGAAGAATAACCCCAAATTTAGGGTCATATTTCATTTTATTTTTAGGGTTAATTTTCATTTTTTTGGGGTAATTTTTCATTAAAAAAATGGGGCCATATTGCATTATGAAAAATAGCCCCAAATTTGGGGTCAATTTTCATTTATTTTTTGGGGCCATATTTCGCAGCGCCGTGGTGAAGGGTATAAAAAGAGAACTTTTGGGATTTCAGTATTTTGATTATAACTCAGCCATTTTTTAACCGATTTGACAGATTTATATACCGACGTGTTTAGCAAGAAATTTACCATTTATTTGTGTTATAAAACTTGGACTCGGGAAGATCCATGGTTACCGAAAATGGGTATTTAAAAAAAAAATAATAATTTTGGTCATAACTTTTTTGTATCTGAACCGATTTTCCCGAGTTCTTTATAAAATATGTTCTACTAAAAATTTCCGATATTTTGGTATATAAGTCATATCCATAGGACATATGACAGCCCTAAAATTTAGGTTTTTATACAATTTTTAATTGTTTTTGTACGGGAGGTACCACGCCCACTTCTCCAATCCCGCCCACATTTTGTAGGGTGGTGTGTATTGACAACCTAAATGTGTGTACCTAATTTGGAAACTTTGGCTCTTACCGTTCTCCAGATATACAGAAAAAAGCAATAAAAATACAACAACAAGGGATTTTTGGAAAAAAGTAGAGGCAGTCGTGGTTTTTTGATCATATCTCAGCCATTTGTGGACCGATCTTGCTGAATTTCAATAGCACGAAATGGAGGACTATATGTGACATAAATGTAAAACAACCTATCAAGCGTAAGACGGACAGACGGACGGACAGACGGACGGATATCGTTAAATCAACTTCTCTCCTCATAAGGACCCAGAATATATATACTTTATAGGGTCTAAGATCAATATTGTAGAAATTACAAACGGAATGACAAACTTATATATACCCTTTTCCACCTGTGGTGAAGGGTATAAAAAAAGAAGTTTACCGCAAGTATTTTAAATGAAAAAAAACACAAAAAAAAAACAACACACAACTATTTTACAGGGTTACCATTAACCGTTTTGAAATGAAACTGTCGTTTTGGTTAATAAAAGTCGCAAACCAATTTAAATGTTTTTTATTTGTCATGTGCACCCTGTGGTGTAGCGAAAAGGGTTGGCAACACCAACTCCGAAAGGAAAGGGACAGCAATAGTTGTAGTTAAGAGAAAGATAGATATAAATAAATAAAGAACTAGAAGAAGAGAAACAAAATAAACATGTAAACAAATTGCTGAAAATAAATTTCTTTATGAAAATGGTAGGACGACATTTTGCTTGACCGAGGCTTCTTGGCCGCCGAAAACCAAAATGTCGTTCCTTTTTCTTTTTGCTTTGACGAATGGGACTCACCATGGCCGGAGTGAAGAAATAATTGAGCAAAGTGGTTTTTTTTTTAATACAAATTTTATTGAAAGATTTAAAACTAGAGTAAAAGTTACATTTTTGTGAATTATAAAAACGTGAAAGTAAAGTCAAAGTCAAGACATATAAGTAAATTACATAGCAAAGAGTTGTACCACCAAACCACTGCCGCTTGCCACCGCCAGCTAGTCCGACTCATCCATCGCTGGAGGAGCTGCATCAGCACCATCACGCCAGGGGTGCTTGGTAAAACAAGGTTTTTTAGACGTAAGGAAGTGTTAACCTGGACGACTAGACGGACAGGACCGAAATCTGAAAATAAAATAAGAAAAATATAAAAATTTAAATTAAAGAAAATTCTTTTAGGAAATTTTATTTAAAGTTTTTGTTGTTTCGGGTAGCCCATTCCGTTTTGGGGATTTCGAGCCAAACGTGCGCGAAGAGTAGGGTTGAGCTCAGGCCTAGAAATCGTCGGTTAGGAAGACTGAAAGGAACCAGAATTAATGGTTAAAAAATCTGAATTTTAATAAAATTCCCTAAAATTAAATTGAGAAAAAGAAAAGAACAAAAAAAAAAAAAGAAACCTGAAAAAGAAAAAAAAAAGTTTAATAAAGATAAAATAGGAAAAAATTAAATCAAATACTTACCGAAAAACGCCTGGACGTCGGCAAACGACAGACGACCAAAACCTTTCAAGCCCAGCTGGCAGTCAGCCATAGCCGCCATATCCCGGGGAAGGGCCAATAGTTAGCAGCTATCCGTTGAGAAGCAACTCCATCTAAAGGGAATTATCGTTTCATGGAATCATTACCTTAATGAAAAGAAAATAAATTAAAGAGATTCTACCTGTAAATTTTATCAAATTCATTGTTTGTTTGAAGATTAAAAAAATGTTTTTTTTTTTGTTTTTGCTAAATTGTCATTAGCTCTGTGAAATTAATTCAAATTTCTATAATGTTAAAATTTTGGCATACTTAAAATTCCATGTTAATAAAGCTAAAGTTTGTAATGAATAATTTAAATTCTTAAATGCATTTATAAGTTACTATGTCGGCTTCAAGGTAGAAAAAAAAGCGGTGAGTAAGGGAGGAAAAGAGTGGTGAAGATGGTAAGGTTAAGACTGTTCAGGGACATCCAGGTAAACCTCAAGGTAGGATGTACGGTGGGACAGGAAGTCCCAAAGGGAGGGAAAGTATTAGGCCAACCATCTTGCCTAATTAAATGTTCGTGTGTGTGTGTATGATAGTGTCGCAAAACTTAACTGCTTCGGGTCCCAAATATCTATTTGTTTTAGATCGCATGAACAAAAGTTGTTTTTGTAGCTGGTATGAATTTTTTGTACTCGGGATTGCTGCCAGTCGGTTGGCAAGAACCACCCCATCCGGCGAGCTTAAGCCGCGCGATCCGCCAGCATACCAGCGCCGCCGACAGTCTGGCCATATTTGCTGGTTGTTGTGTAAACCGCAACCAGCTGGTAATTTTCCCCGTCCCGTGTAGTACATATTTATCAATAATACAACATAAACATACCAAGAAATTGCTTAAATTGTGTATGCTTTTAAATCGCTTTTGTGCAGAAGATATTATCAGGCCTGTTCTGAAAATCACTTTAACTCAAATCACGTCATTTGAAATAACATGTGCCTACTAAAATCACACGTGTGATATTTTAGCGTCCCGTTTTTGTGTTATCTTCAATTGCAGAAAGCACACAACAACGGTATGACTTTCAAAACACCACAAAGTCACAGGTGTGATTTCATAACAGTTCCGTATATAGGTATATATGAATATATTTTTGTATAAATTGTCTAAAAAAGTGACTAATATGTTATCAATGTCAGCAATAAAAAGGCAAAGATTGCTTTTAATATTTTGACGACACTAGATCACTGTTCGTTATGTTAGCGGTTTTTTGTAGTCGTAAAATTAGATGATGAGGGCATTTCTAATATTCCCTTAATACAATTTTTTTAAAAGTGGATGACCCTGCTTGTTTGTATGGTTTTTAAGAAGTGTGACCATTTTGGCAATTTTGCAGCTTAACTTAGATTAAAAATTTTAATTTAGCTAAAATACTTTCATTAAGCGCTTCGCATTTTTTTAAGCATTTTAATTAAATGTTTCTAACTTTTTTAGAATTATTTTAAAAATTGAAGAATAGGTATTGATATAACATAAGTTGTTTATGTATTATAATAAATTATAATAAATTTTGACTAAAAAAAATAGTTGTAGTCAAAATGAAATTTCGTATGGAAATGGATAATTCTTATTTTATTGTAAAAAAAATTTCATTTTATTTTTTTACAAGACGATAACCCTGCATGTTTGGGCGATTTTTAATGAAGACTTTTAAGTAGTGTGGGAATTTTTTATTTTTCAAAGTAAATTCAGCACCAAAAACTTAGATTTAGCTGTAAAATTTCCATTTGGCATTTTATTAGCTTTTTAGAAAAATGTTTTAAACTTCGTTTGGTTAATTTTTAAAGTTGGATGGAATAGTCTTAGCGATTAAAACTAAAATAAATTGTTATAAACTAACTTTTACGCAATTAATGATGACTGTTTTTTTAAAATATAAAAAAAATAATCTGGTCTAAATATGTCTGTAAATTCTTTTAAATCGAAATAGCTATAAAACTGTTTGTATTTTGTTTTTATTAGAGGGCCTTCCAATTTCAAGGTTAACCAATTGTGGTATTTATATCTGATGCTTTATCAAATCTACCTAAATACTTGTTTAAATATTACCATTTATTTTAATTTTGTTTAAAATGAGTCACTTAAATGTATAAGGATTTAAAACAATATAATGAACAACTTTAAGAATTATTTGTAGCGTTTTCAAAATAATTTTTAGCATTTCTTTGCCTTGCCTAATGTCATAGTAAGCTGTGAACAAATTTTTAGATCTGTTTCTATGTCATTGGTTTCGTCAATAAAATTATCCAAACTTAAATGTTTCTAGCTTTTTGATTAAATTAAACATTTACGTACGCAAATACTTATTGTTGAATGTTTTGTTTTCAAATAACAAATGGGATTTTTTTTATAAATAATAAGATTTTTTAAAAATAATATGGCAACACGTGTAAGATTTTTGAATTGAATTGTAAGAAGAGACAATCCGTCTCTAAAACTGAAAAAAACAACAATCATGAAAACAATGCCTACCAATACACATACATAACTTTTGCATATTCGTACATACTACATCCCTGCAAATAATAGGACCAGTCCAAACACGCGTGTAAAGAGTAGTCCACAAGGGACCAGGACTAGTCCACAAGTAACCCAAACGTATGGAAAAAACCTGGTCTATTTAACATTACGATGTCCTAGGAGAGGACCATATAACCCACCTTTGGACCACTAAGGAGTAGTTTTAAAACTACTCCATGGTATATAACCCACCTTTGGACCAGTAAGGAGTAGTTTTAAGACTACTCCATGGTATACTCAAGAGGATTAGTTTTGAAGTCGTTTAAACACGAAAGCATGTCGTTAAAAAACGAAGACATGTCGTCTCACTACAAACACTTTTTAACAATGGCATGGTCCGTGCTTCCATTACATCGGACTAGTCCATGGAGTAGTCCATTTTATCAAAATGGGTCAGGTGGTCCAATTTTATTTGCAGGGATACCACAAAGCATACAGAGATGAAAAAAGTGACGTATGAAAAATGTCCAAATCATTTGCGAGGGCAGCTTTCGAAGAAAGAGAAAGAAAAAGTTTTTTTGGTAGTGAAGTGGCAATGTGTAAAAACAGGCCGCTACTATCAACACGAACTGCGTAATCAAAACAAAAAATGCAAAAAGGGCAGCTTTAGAAGAAAGAGACGGAAAAAAACGCAAAATCTTCCGTCTCGTGACGTCTCTGTATGCTCTGTGCTACATACTTAGGTATTTACATTTAAGCCAAAAACAAATTGTAAAATATGGTTTTTGTTTCACATGTAAGGCGAACGATTCATATTTATATTGTCAATAAAATGAAAAAATCAAAAATCGCTGAATAATTTTAAAATCGTTTATAAAAATATTTATAAAAAAAGTTAAAAAATTTTTTGTTTGCAAAAGGTGGAGATGCCGAGTTTTGAACCCCGGCAATATAACAGACAAACCTTCTTGGGCAACCGCCCATACCATTGAGCTATTAACGTTGTTGAAAATAAAGAATTATAGTAGAATATACTCCCGTCATATTATTAGTTTAATATGTAGGTATGTATTTTTCAATTAAAGCGAACAATCATGTACAAGCATGTGTACATGTTTCAAATAAAAAAACAAAAAAACAACATCCACAAGGGATTTTTTTGGAAAAATTAGAGGCAGTCGTGGTTTTTTGGTCATATCTAAGCCATTTGTGGACCGATCTTGCTGAATTTCAATAGCAAGAAATGGTGGACTGTGTGTAACATAAATGTAAAACAACCTAGCCGCTATCATGTCTGGATTATCCGGAAAACACGTATCAAACGTTAGACGGACAGACGGTCAGACGGACATCGTTAAATCAGCTTCTCTTCTCATATGGACCCAGAATATATATACTTTATGGGGTCTAAAATCAATATTGTGGAAATTACAAACGTTATGACAAACTTATATATACCCTTTTACACCTGTGGTGAAGCGTATAAAAAACTCGAACATTTTTGTCAGCGTTTTTTTAATATGAAGTTTGACGTTTGGTATGACAAAAAATTGTCAGGTGAAGAAGCTATGTAACTTTAACACTAATATGATGTTAGTGTTAGGTATAGACTCATCATGTTAGAAGTTTTCTCATGTTATAACACGGTTGTTAATGCAAATGTTATAACAACGCATTTATAACTTCAAGTTATAACAGCAAATCATGTCAGTTGTAGACGGGCAGTTAAGAAAAAAACTTTTTAAATATAGATGTAAACATATATGTACATAAAAAGTAAATATATGAAAAGTTGTTCCATATGTAAAAAGAAGCAAAAACCTGGAAATGATAGCTTCTTCAGTGTACCCAATGGTGACCGTAGGCTCAAGCGGAGCAAAATTTGTAGTCTGGACTTCTCCCGGCATGCAGTTTTTTGCGCTGACCATTTTTTCTTTAGCTTTTTGGTAATACTAAAGTAGCGGGTTAAATGCTAGAATTTAAACAAGTTTAAACCTAGAAAAATAAACTTTGGCATAAAAATATGTCCACGAAGAAAAAGGAGACGCTAACGAAGTAGCGGGTATATGCTAGTAATAAATATAGATTGCCCGAAACGCAAATCCGTCGTTATACAATCCTGCGACATACATAACCCCCATGCCTGTGTACAACAATCCAATTGCATTCTATGAAGAGCATGCAATGGATCAGTCCTTGCCCAACGAATCGTAGTATTTGAAAGATATACGCAATTACAAGAAGAGATGTTCTCTGATAAAGAGACACAAACTACGTAAGTAAAAACAATAGGCTTAAACTCTTTTTTTCTTATTGCCGCAGATATTTTATAAACAATAATATTTATTTTATAAACAATAATATTTATTTTATTATTACAGTCCAAAAACTCCAAGTTACATTGAATAATTTACAAAAAAAATTCAAAGCTTAGAGACAGAAGTCAAAGAGCTGAAATGTAACTTGGCCAAGGCAAATGCAGCCGTGGACGCAATGTGCAAAATTTTTACGGATGGGCAGGTCCGCAAAATGATGTTTTCTGACAATATTAATTGCAGATGGCCAGATATTTCCAGCGCAATTTGTTTGCATGCTGCCGGCTCCAGAGCATATAGCCATTTATACAAAAAAGGGTTTTCACTACCTCACGTTTCAACGTTGCAGCGCTGGAGTCGTAAAGTCAACCTCAGGGAAGGCATTCTCACAACAGCCATACCTTTATGCGGGAAATCACCGACCTTGATCCCGAGGATAAAACCTGTGTATTAGTATTTGACGTGATGAAGGTAGTGGAAAATTTTGAGTATGATGAAGTTGCTGACAAAGTGAGAACGCCAGTAAATTATGTGCAAGTGGTTATGGTTCGAGGCCTTCGTAAATCGTGGGAGCAACCTGTTTTTTATAGTTTTGACTGCCTATCATAGATGAAAAAGAACACGGTGGGCATTACAGCTATCCAGGCATCACCTAAGAAACCTAATTGCGGTTATAAATGGCCACTGGCTCATTGGGAGGCACGCCCAGAGGCTAGAGCTCCCTTATAATGACTTATTTAGAAGTTGCGGCGACGAGGAGGAGGAGGAAGGGTCAACGGAACATCTTCTCTGTAATTTTCCGGCATTCGGAGACTTAAGACTTGAAATGTTTGGTCGAAGAGCCCTTGGGGACAAAACTTGTCTCTCTTGATTGACTTAAACGGGATCCACTCCTTTATTGAATCGTCTGGGTGGCTGCGTTGGAACACTAGCAGCCGATAACATAGGACCCATGGGAGACGGTGTGACATGGTAGCACAACGGAAACTAATCAATGGACCCACGTGAGCTGTGGTTGATCACATATCTTATCTCACGTGGAGGCCCTAAACACATCAAAATCGATATGATTTTCCATACGTTGAAGGGATTTGTTAAATTGACAAGATTACAAACAACGAAATCACTTCATTAATCACACAGAATCCTGTGAACATACTTCATCCTGAGTATAATGTAGAATCGACCACCATGAACGTGTACAGCCGACCACGGTTTCTTCTTACTTGAGGGCTATGCTAAGTTCACACTTGGGTTTTTAAACGCGTTTAAGCAAAATGTTGATTTAGCTAACATGGGGTCTTCACCTAAGATAATATCTGATATAATATGTGAGAGAACGTCGGCAGAATGAGAGAACAAATTTCTTCATGTTAATCTTAATCTTAAACAAGGGGAACAGATATCTTATAAGATTTCATAATCGAATGATTCTCGTGCAGTAAACTTGTGTCGTTTTTACTCTTTTTTTTTGGTTTTTTCTTGTTTTTTAGTTAAAAATATTGTTTTTTTAAACATTTATCACAAGATTTTCACTATTTGCACAAAAAAAATTAAACATTTTAATGAATGTGTCTTTTTATTGTTTTATATGTGTGTATGTATGTGTATTTTTGACAGCTCATCTTATAAGATAGTTGTTATAAGATTTCTTATAACAACTGTCTCATAACATTTATTATAATATTAATACTATACAATATTTTATTGGCAACATCGCTTAGAGACTTGGCTTATTTGGCTTATCGTTCAAATAGAAATACTTTTAATTGGAATGTGTACTGCAAATACCGAAATAAGGCTAAAAATATTGTACGTAAAGAGAGAAGAGCATATTATTCTAAATTATTTTGTGGCATAGACTCATTTGGTATGTGGAGAATTTTAAGGCAGTCTGGTCTAACTGGGGATATTGGTTGGTGTAATGAATTTGATGTTGATTGTATTAATGATTTTTTTGTTAACTCGTCTGATTCACTAAGTGATGATGTGGATTTTAGCACCTTTATTGATGTGAATGGTTCTTTTTCCTTTAGTGGTGTTAGTGAGGAGGAGTTATTTACTGCGATCTGTAGGGTTAAGTCTAAGTCTGTAGGTATTGATACCATACCCATTCGTTTTGTTAAGATTATTTATCCTTATATTTCTAAAATTCTAATTCATCACGTCAATTCGATTTTAACTACATCAATATTTCCTAAATCTTGGAAAATAGCTCGGGTTGTTCCTATTCCAAAGTGTAGAAATGTTCGGACACTTGATGATCTTAGACCCATATCAATTCTTCCTTTCTTTGTCCAAAGCTGTTGAACACATATTAAAAGACCAAATGTTAAATTCTGTTCGAGGGCTTATTGTTCCATCTCAATATGCTTTTCGTTGTAATCACAATACTACTTCTCTCTTGCTTGACATGACTGATGATATAAGGAGGAATCTAAATGATGGTGAGTTGTCTTTACTAGTATCTCTTGATTTAGCTAAGGCCTTTAATTCAATAAATTATGCTATTATGATTAGGAAATTGAAAGAACTTTTTAAATTTTCTACCACGGCTTGCAAGCTTATATTGTCTTATCTTACTGACAGATCTCAATTTGTAAATGTCAATGATGAAAGTTCCAATTTACTTGCAATTACTTCCGGTGTGCCTCAGGGTTCAGTCTTGGGACCACTTCTTTTTATCTTATATATCAATGACTTACCAGCCCAATTGGATTCTGAATGCTGCAGATCATTGTTATTTGCTGATGACGTTATGCTCCTGTTTAATAGCAACAGGAATGATGTTGACACTTTTAGCAGTGAAATTAATTATTACCTTGATCGCTTTTCATCATGGTCATCTGCGAATTCTTTGGTTGTTAAAACTACTAAAACGAAAGCCCTAGTATTTGGTTATGGTGATTTGTATTTGCAAAATCTATGCATTTCTATATCTGGTTCTTCAGTTGTATTTGTTGATAAACTTAAATGTTTAGGTATATATATTGACAAACGTCTAACTTTTGAGAACCATATTGACCACCTCTGTTGTAAAATTTCTTGAATATTGCGCAAACTGTACCCAACAAACACCTACTTGCCTTTTCGTATAAGATGTTGTCTTGCTCATTCTCTGTTAATTTCGAATATACTTTATGGTCTTGAGGTTTTTACGGGTACATTTTCCTATGTGATTTCTAAGTTAAATAGGGTGGTTAATATGATCGTTAGATTTGTTTATAATATTCGAGTACGTGAACATATTTCTGAATATGTTAAACTTTTCCTTGGCTGTTCCCTCCACAATTTGATACAACGTCGAAATTTGATATTTTTTTACAGGGTAATTAAAACTGGGTTGCCTACACCTCTCTGCTCTAAATTTAGTTTTTCTCGTTCTACTAGGAACCCGCAAGTTTTGATTCCGAGAATTAATAATGGATTCTATGAACATTCGTTTATTGTAAGAACTGCGCGTTGTTGGAACTGGTTGCCTCTGGAACTTAAAATTTTTTCTCATTCTAACAATGCGTTCCGCCTAAAACTTTATAGAATACTTTGTAATTAACTTTAATGTTAATTACTGACCGTTTTATTAGATGTATATTCCACTTGATTATTTAAATAAAAATCATTTGAATAATTAGTATTGTGGTTATTTTGTTGAACTATTTATGGTTTCTAATCCAAATTTTTAATATTTTTAATTAGGCTTAAGTTCATGAAATTTAATTTTTTTATTAAATTATTTTTGTGAAGAAAGGAATTTTTACAACATGAAAATTAATTAAAATTGTTATTGATAATCTTTCATTCTTGACGTGGCTCGGGCTCGAACCCTGGCCGGCAGGTTACCATGACATGTTTCGATCGCAACCACTCGATCTCCTCAGATGGATTTGCCGTCTTACACTCGCAGCCATCGACGACTGCTGACGTCACTAGTCAAACATCAATCCTTAAACCAAATTGTATTTTAACATTTGGTAGATCGAAATTTGCTTTCCTGAATGATTATCCATTTTAATCGATTTTACATGTTTTTTTCCTTTACTTCTGTTTTTCGTACTTTCGTCAAGAATTTTTCTTGAAGTCCAAGTACATTTTTTTGTTTTTTTCACCTTGTCCTTCTCTTTTCTGTTGACCTTTTTCAGCAAAACTTGAAGGACAAATGTACACATAGAGCTCGTGCCTTAGCTTTAACAATAATTAGTATTGTGGTTATTTTGTTGAACTATTTATGGTTTCTAATCCAAATTTTTAATATTTTTAATTAGGCTTAAGTTCATGAAATTTAATTTTTTTATTAAATTATTTTTGTGAAGAAAGGAATTTTTACAACATGAAAATTAATTAAAATTGTTATTGATAATCTTTCATTCTTGACGTGGCTCGGGCTCGAACCCTGGCCGGCAGGTTACCATGACATGTTTCGATCGCAACCACTCGATCTCTTCAGATGGATTTGCCGTCTTACACTCGCAGCCATCGACGACTGCTGACGTTACTAGTCAAACATCAATCCTTAAACCAAATTGTATTTTAACATTTGGTAGATCGAAATTTGCTTTCCTGAATGATTATCCATTTTAATCGATTTTACATGTTTTTTTCCTTTACTTCTGTTTTTTCGTACTTTCGTCAAGAATTTTTCTTGAAGTCCAAGTACATTTTTTTGTTTTTTTCACCTTGTCCTTCTCTTTTCTGTTGACCTTTTTCAGCACAACTTGAAGGACAAATGTACACATAGAGCTCGTGCCTTAGCTTTAACAATAATTAGTATTGTGGTTATTTTGTTGAAGTATTTATGGTTTCTAATCCAAATTTTTAATATTTTTAATTAGGCTTAAGTTCATGAAATTTAATTTTTTTATTAAATTATTTTTGTGAAGAAAGGAATTTTTACAACATGAAAATTAATTAAAATTGTTATTGATAATCTTTCATTCTTGACGTGGCTCGGGCTCGAACCCTGGCCGGCAGGTTACCATGACATGTTTCGATCGCAACCACTCGATCTCCTCAGATGGATTTGCCGTCTTACACTCGCAGCCATCGACGACTGCTGACGTCACTAGTCAAACATCAATCCTTAAACCAAATTGTATTTTAACATTTGGTAGATCGAAATTTGCTTTCCTGAATGATTATCCATTTTAATCGATTTTACATGTTTTTTTCTTTTACTTCTGTTTTTTCGTACTTTCGTCAAGAATTTTTCTTGAAGTCCAAGTACATTTTTTTGTTTTTTTCACCTTGTCCTTCTCTTTTCTGTTGACCTTTTTCAGCACAACTTGAAGGACAAATGTACACATAGAGCTCGTGCCTTAGCTTTAACAATAATTAGTATTGTGGTTATTTTGTTGAACTATTTATGGTTTCTAATCCAAATTTTAATATTTTTAATTAGGCTTAAGTTCATGAAATTTAATTTTTTTATTAAATTATTTTTGTGAAGAAAGGAATTTTTACAACATGAAAATTAATTAAAATTGTTATTGATAATCTTTCATTCTTGACGTGGCTCGGGCTCGAACCCTGGCCGGCAGGTTACCATGACATGTTTCGATCGCAACCACTCGATCTCCTCAGATGGATTTGCCGTCTTACACTCGCAGCCATCGACGACTGCTGACGTCACTAGTCAAACATCAATCCTTAAACCAAATTGTATTTTAACATTTGGTAGATCGAAATTTGCTTTCCTGAATGATTATCCATTTTAATCGATTTTACATGTTTTTTTCCTTTACTTCTGTTTTTTCGTACTTTCGTCAAGAATTTTTCTTGAAGTCCAAGTACATTTTTTTTGTTTTTTTCACCTTGTCCTTCTCTTTTCTGTTGACCTTTTTCAGCACAACTTGAAGGACAAATGTACACATAGAGCTCGTGCCTTAGCTTTAACAATAATTAGTATTGTGGTTATTTTGTTGAACTATTTATGGTTTCTAATCCAAATTTTTAATATTTTTAATTAGGCTTAAGTTCATGAAATTTAATTTTTTTATTAAATTATTTTTGTGAAGAAAGGAATTTTTACAACATGAAAATTAATTAAAATTGTTATTGATAATCTTTCATTCTTGACGTGGCTCGGGCTCGAACCCTGGCCGGCAGGTTACCATGACATGTTTCGATCGCAACCACTCGATCTCCTCAGATGGATTTGCCGTCTTACACTCGCAGCCATCGACGACTGCTGACGTCACTAGTCAAACATCAATCCTTAAACCAAATTGTATTTTAACATTTGGTAGATCGAAATTTGCTTTCCTGAATGATTATCCATTTTAATCGATTTTACATGTTTTTTTCCCTTTACTTCTGTTTTTTCGTACTTTCGTCAAGAATTTTTCTTGAAGTCCAAGTACATTTTTTTGTTTTTTTCACCTTGTCCTTCTCTTTTCTGTTGACCTTTTTCAGCACAACTTGAAGGACAAATGTACACATAGAGCTCGTGCCTTAGCTTTAACCTGCCGGCCAGGGTTCGAGCCCGAGCCACGTCAAGAATGAAAGATTATCAATAACAATTTTAATTAATTTTCATGTTGTAAAAATTCCTTTCTTCACAAAAATAATTTAATAAAAAAATTAAATTTCATGAACTTAAGCCTAATTAAAAATATTAAAAATTTGGATTAAAAATCATTTGTTTATATATACATTTGTTGTGTATTAAATATGTATTTATAAATGTATAATAAAACTTGTTTCCTAAATTTTTTTGGTCTTTATTAATACTTCTACACTGCTGGGATCTTTTGTTTTCTGTGTTTTTTTCTTTTTTATTGGTTGGGGAACCGAAAAAAACTAAACCGGTTTGAGGATTAATTTAATTTAATAATAAAATCATTTTTTTTTCTATTGTATTATATATATTTTTAAAATAATTTTTGTATTATTAATTAATTTATAACTGTATTCAGGCAAACTGCTTTGTAATATCTATATATGTATAAATCGGCTAAGGCAAAACAGTTAAGAACACTTTCCTCCTCTGTATGACAACCGATTTGAAGAAAATATACACCATTTAAGAGGTATTTACTCAAAGAAGTGCACAATGTATATTTTATTAAAATCTGTTCAAAAATTTCAGAGTTATAACCCTGTAGGAAGTCAAACACATTTTTAAGTAACTTCAAACTGGTTTTTTTATAACCACATCTAGTTGATTAAGTGACTATTTTCCTTGTCGACGACTCACTATTTTAACATAGGCATGTCATAGGCTGTAGTCAATTGGTTATCTCTGCATGACTTTTAAATTGACTACTAACTACTTATTTTTCAACCTATTTGTAGTTAATTAATGGTATAGTCAGTTTATAATAAATTGTTTAAATTTTAAATAATTTGTATTGCTGCAATTTTTAATTATTTTAAATTATTTAAATATGTTTGTAATATTTTTTTTTCATTTGACTTCATGGCATGCTTGTTTTACTTATTTTGCTTTTATTTGTGTTTTACGTGTGCCTCTATGCAATATGTTTGGTTGATATCTGCATGAGACTTAAACCAATTTGTAGTCATTTGAAAAATAGTTAATTTATAGTTAGTGTTTTTTGCAACTGACTATTTAATTTGCTACAGGGAAGCGTTCAAAATTGTTACTAACACAAATGCAAAATAAATAAATAAAAATTTATTTTCAACTATCAAATAATAAAAAGTAAGGGTGATCGATTATTCGACATTTTTCAGAAACCGGTTTTCGAATATTTCGACTATATAAATCAGACCAGGCAAAACTGTTAAGAACGCTTTCTTCCTTTGTTTGTCAACCGAATCTCTGTGGGGAGAAAAAGAGGGGAAATATGGGAACTAAATTTCTTTTTTTTACTTCTCTGTGCTGCATGTGATAATTTTTAATTTTCTATAATATAGAACTTAGAAACATAATATTATAGGTGTAGGATCCTGCGTGAGTGATAACCTATAAGATAAAAAATGCTGGTATTTTTTGTTTTTCATCTGGAACTTTTTGAATTTTCGTTAATATTCGACCTATAAAGATAAAATTGTACATTAAACTGGGTGAATAAGAACATGTAAGGGGAGCTTTCGCTTTTGGTACTTTTTCGTTCTACATCTGGTTCTTTGATTAATTTTCGTTAGTATTAGACATAGAAACATAAAATTAAACGTGCAACGTCCTGAGTGGATGACAATATATAAAGGAGACTTTTTGATACTTTTTTGTTTTTCAATTGGTTTTTTTTATACTGAACTTAAAAAATTAAATTACTCACGTAGAAGATAAAATTTGAACCGGAGGTTGGTCCCCAGCCAAATCGATCCACTTTGAAGGAAAAAATAAATGCTCGAAACAAATAAATTCATATATACTTAGATGAATTATGTTTTCTTCATATTTACAAAAAAAAAAATCATGGTCGAATTTTGACCATAAGGCGAACACTAGTATATTTTAATTCGCCTAGAGTGGCTTTTTATATTACATTTAATGAAATAAATAAATAAATAAATAAATAAATACTAACACTATTTGAGAGTCCACACGTAAGATAATACTCTCTGCGATTGAATTTGACGTTTGCTGATATAAAAATCTTATATCTTATCTCAGGTGGAGACCCTGTGTAATCAAAGGCGTACACATTACATTGGAGACGATTAAGATGCCAGATGATTAAGAAAAAAACACACAACAAACACACAAAAAAACAAATAAGAGTGCTATATTCTGCTGTGCCGAATCTTATATACCCTTCACCATTGTGCGAGTAGAATAGAGAGCAACTAAATAATTTTTACATATACATATACATACATATTTACAATACTTACAACTTCATTAGAAATCAAATTTAAAAAGCGATAACTGGTAAATATTGTTTTTAAATCATTTTTAATTTCTATTTGTTAAAATTATTTCGTTAAATATATGAAATAATAAAGAAGGGTGATAACGAAAATCATATTGGCCATTATGCTAGTATATGTAAACAAATACGAAGGGGGGGGGGGGGTGAGGGGATAGGAAGAAGAGACGACAACCGGATAACCGCTTTGCATAAGGACCCAGAATATATATATACTTTATAGGCCAGCCGAAAGCCGGCTATGCAGAGAAGCTTTAGTTAGCGAAGCCGGTATTTGTTTAACCATAGAGGAGAAAATCCTTGCGCCCGGCCTAAGGCCGGCTATGCAAAGAAGCTTTAGTCAGCGAAGCCGGTGTTTGTTATACCATAGAGGATAAAATCCTTGCGCCCGGCCGAAGGCCGGCTAAGCATTAAGCTTTTGTTTGCGACATTGGTGGTTGTTATATTTTAAAATTTGTATTACGCTTTTATTTTAATTAATTATACACTTAGTACACAAAAACTGTAATATAAGCCTAAGAAGTAGTACAAAAATTACATATATCTATGAAAACTAAAAACGTCCATAACTCGAAAACTAAGCGTTTGCGCCAATTTTTTTATTTAATTTTTTCTTCTTATTTTTCACTTTTCTATCACTCTGGGTACTTTTTTTTATTTGGGTGTGCGTCCCTAAACTAGATTTGTTCCATATCTCTTGCCATATCTTAACAGCAGAAGCTTATTGCTCATGTGGTCAGGGGGATAGACATTCTACAACGATTACTGCTAAAATCAAATAACCAGTAACCAATAAAAAAAACTCGGTATTCAAGTGGTTTTAAATACCACATCAATAATTTGCATGTCGGCTTCGCTTCGTATGGATACATTTTTTTTTGGATACGACAAAAATTAGGTAAATGGTAAAAAATGTATTAAATTAAAAAGTGTACTTAATTGGTAATCGTGTTAAGTGAAAAATTGGTTTTTAATTTTAGAGTTACAACTAAAATTTCTACTTGTAAGGTATTTTGATTTGTATTTAAAATTGTACAAAAACGAGGTTCAGTTAAACCAATTAGTATTTTAAGCAATTTTAATACAGAGTTTAATGTACACTTAAAATATATTGATTTTTTAAATTCTTTTCTCATTATGCCATGTATACGTAGAGATTTCTTAAAAATCAACTATGCTTCATTTCAGTTATACATATTTAATTAACTGCAAAATTATTGCACAAAAGAGATTTAAGAGGCATCGGCGAGCTGCTCATGAGCATAATTCGTGAAGCTGCTGAACTTGATCGTATTACAGTTAAAATACATAATATGAAACGTAGTGCTTCTCGAGATTCTCCGAATAGAACTAGTCATTCTTCACGCTCGCGGTCATTAGCTATGGGACGTGGTACGTACGATAATGGAGGTGGTGTACCGGGAGATTCTCCAGAACGCTTGTCACCAGAAAGATTGAGACGAAGGGTTGGGCGTTCACCCAGTCCCCGAGGTCGTTATGGTGGAGCCTCACCTCACCGTGAAGAGTACATTCGCGGTGTTCCGCCGTCAACGGAAAGGCCATCTTATAAAGTTTTATGCGTTAGTGCTTTACACCCAAAGGCGTCAGATGAATTTATTAAAGAAACTTTATATCGTGAATATAAGAAATTCGGAGACTTTAGTATTCGTATCTCGCATGATTTAGACGAGAGGGTAGCTTATGTTTGTTTTCGTACCGCTGAAGACGCTCGAGAAGCAAAACATCATAAACCACGCATTGTGCTCTATGATAAAGTAGCACTGGTCGAGCCAGTTTACGAATCATCAGGACGTAGCGAACACAGGTAAGCAATGCAAAAATCTGTCTTAATTTAATTATTTGTAATAGATTACAGTAACACAACCTGTGGTCCTTTTTCTACTGCAAACACGACACTGTCGTTGGCGACAACGACAACCGTAATTAGGCTTATTATTTAAAATCTTAAAAATTGGTATTATGAATGTCGCGAACCACATAAATAAAAAAAACTTTCTATGGGTTTAAAACTCGTTGTAAAATTTAAATGATGTTCACGTTAGGGTGGAGCGAAGCTTTTTTTAATTTGGGTTTCCCTTTATTATGAATTAATGCTCTATATACTGAATTATACTAAGAAAAAATCTAAGCTTCCTAGGTCAAGGTCTTGAGGTGGCGCAAAGCACTTTAATTTGTTAAACTATATCACACATGTCAAAACCTATACACCCCTATCGTGAATAAAAATTCCTTGGGAGTTTTTTCCTTTTTCCCATTTTTGCAATAGAATTAGCATAGGAAAAATTAAAAAAGGGAAAAAACTCCCAAGGAATTTTTATTCACGATAGGGGTGATAATCAATTTGGTTCAAAATAGTTCGTTGTTTAAAAAACACAAATTGTTGCAGTCTTTTGGTCACACATAAAACATATTTAATATAAAATTTTTATAACGAAAACCAAAATTACAATTTTGCCCATTATAAAGAATTTCGTTTTTTATAAAATTGAGATTTTGTCTCAAACAATAATACCTATATCTTGTCTTGCTTTTATTCATGAGCGAATGAAATCATCTCTTGATTTTAATCTACTTCCATCTATTGAATCTTCAATAACGAGTTTAACACACCTTTCTACTGCTTGGGTATGTTTCAGAAACTTCTTAAGAATGTTATTCCCGAATGTATAAAATTTTAAATTTCACTGTTGAAATATCTAATTGTCATTGGGTCATATGTGTGTAACTCTTTAAAACCCACCATAAAGTATACCGATCGAATGATTCCACAAGAGGAGATAAGGGACACTTTCTGCCTCCCCGAAACTATCTTACATATTTTAATGAAATTTAAATCATAGATAGAAACATTTACATATATGGTCTCATAAGCTATGCAGTTTTTCAAAAAATAGGACCACGAGGGGAGGTAAAGGGAATTTCTGCTTCTTAAAACTTTCAAACCAATTTTAATTAAATTTAAAACAGACAGATCCGTATTTATATGGACATTTAAGCATAATTCTCCATGGGACCCGAATATGTAGGGTGCACTCTCGAAATGTGTTTTTAAATACTGCGGTATAGGGTACCATATTATTGTTGTACGCTATGAATCGGGCTATAATTTGTTGATGACTTAATGTTTGCTCAGATTTAACTAATATTTGACGATAAAATCAAAAAAAAAAAACAATTAAGAAAGTATAGTCGGTCAAGCCCGACTATATGATACCCTACACCACAGTATTAAAAAATACATGCTTATATGTCCATATAAATATGGATTTATCTATGTTTATAAAACTCATTAAAATCGGGTTAAAAGTTTGTGAGTGAAGAAATTGCCACCTACCTCCCCTTGTGGTCCTATTTTTGAAAAACTGTATAGCTTATGTGTCCATATAGATATGGATCTATCTATGTTTTGAATTTTATTAAAATCGGTTTGAGAGGCAGAAATTGGGCCTATCTCCCCTCGTGGTCCTATTTTTTTTAAAAAATACATCTCTTTTGTGTCCATGAAGATATGGTTCTATGTAAGTTTTAAATTTCATTAAAATCGGTTTGATAGTTTCTGAGAGGAAGAAATTTCCCCCTATCTTCCCTCGTGGTCCTACGATTTAGCCCATTTTCAATAGGCTTGGTCCTTGTGTCAATAAGTTTGGCGAATTTAAAATACGCCTGCGACTGTTTGGTCATAGATAACGCAAACAAGTTCACGTTCTCTTTAAACTATTACCAAACAGTCACAGGCTTATTTTAAATTCGCCAACCACGATAAGGGTGAATTTTAATTTATAACATTTTAAAAATATATTGAATTCGCAACATTCCCTTAAATGTTAAAAGTTGTGAAAAATTGTGTAAATTGTGTAAAACACTACACAATTTTCCTTTTACTTCAAAAATATTAGGGAAAATATTGTTTGTGTTAATTTGATCATCTTTAAAATCAAAAAAAAATTTTGAAAATATGGGCCGTGGTACATGATCGGAGGACGAAAAAATATTCATTGAAAGGCTGAAAAATTAAAGTAAAAGCCAACGGCAAATAGCGAAATCTATTGAAAGGTTCCATAATTTTAGTTTTAATGCTTTGTTAGCTCTAAACCACAAACAAAACGCACACTTAGTACTGGGTATACCAAGAAATACTATTGAAAAAGTAGGTAAACATAAAACTTATATCTAGTTTATAACCTTTCACGTCCGGTGAGGCACACTGTGGCTGAAAATTGAATTTCATCGGCCAAATTCCCATTTTTTGCTGTAGCGGATATCAAAAATTTTAATGCCGTTCGATAGCAAGCATATTAGAACTAAGATATCCGAAAAACTGGATTAAAATATTGGTAAATGTGGGTGTGGCATGATGCTGCAAACAAAAATTTATGTTGTTTTAGAAAACATTTTATTTTTGTAAATTTGATCAGAACTAAATTATAATTACTCGCAAACAAGAAATTTTTCTTCCATCAGAAAGCTTAAACTTTAACCCCATATATACTTTTGCAACTGTCTGTTGAACACTTTTTTTCATTTTAATGAAATAACTGGCAACATTTTTTTCTTTTTATTTGACTGAAATATAACACAATCGTTTTGGAATGTTTTGTTTTGAAAAATAAAAAAAAAAATACGCTTAAATATATTCGAGGCGAATGTACATACATATATGTTTATAAAGGGAATACAAAAAACTATTTCACCAAAAGATATTCTTTCGCTGGTAAAACAATATTTTCTTCAGAAATAAATAAAAATGTTTATACATACAGTTAGGGACAAAATTGTTAAGTTTCAACTTGGAAACTTTCTTAAACTTAAAATTTTTTTTTAAATTTTGAGACTCATATTGATAACATTAGCTGGAAAGTTTCAGGGTTAGTGCGTCAACTTTACTCTACGGATATTTATTTGCCACAACGAATTATATTGCGTTTGGCTCATGCAGTTTTAATGGTCTTGAAGTTTTTTCTGGTTCAATGAATTATATAACCTCTAAGTTAGGTCGTATCGCTAACACGATTGTACGATACGTTTATGGTTTTCGTAGGAATGATCACATATCTGAATATGTTAAATGCTTCATGGGCTGTCCTTTGGGTAATTTTATAACTTTACGTAACTTGGTGTTTTTCTATAAAATTAAAAAAGGCGGGTTTCCCACGACACTTTATTCCAAATTTCTTTTTTCACATTCAACAAGGAACCCTCAAATTATATTGCCTAGAATTAACAATCCTTTATTTGAAAGGTCTTTTATTGTAAGAATTGCACGTCGTTGGAAAACATTACCCATTGAGCTTCGCGTGTTTTCACACTCAAATAATGCCTTTCGTGTGATATTTTCTATTTAATTCTACCTTTACATATGGGCATTTCCTGGGGTCACGAACGTACGTTCGTACGCTTCTGTACTGAAATTCTGTAACTTTTTAACGACAAAAAATTGTCGTTAAGTAGTCAAAATTCGTTAGCTAACGAAAGTTGTCGTTAAGAGTTATTCTGTAATGAAATTTTAACAATTTTTATCGGCAAAAAATGTCGGTAGCTAACGACACAAAAAAAGTTCTTGTTTAATAATAACGACAATAAATGTACTGTTAACAGATTAAAAATATAGAGTAAAGTAGCCAATTTTTAACACGAAAAAAGTAAGAAAGTATAGTCGATCAAGTCCGACTCTACATTGCAGTATTTGGGCGATCATGTTTCCGCCAAAAAGAGTATGTTGTGAGGTTATTATTCACATAATACATTTTTGTGCCAAATATTATCTAAGTATCTACCATTATTAGTGTATTCCTATGGGAGCTGTGGTCAAATATGGACCGATTCTAAAAAAATTTGTTCTGGTGATTAATGTAGGTTGCGACAAAATATTTTTGGATCTTATTCAACTCAAATGTCTATAAAACAAGATGGCTATTAATAGGCACAAAACCCTATTCCGGAAAGAAGTTTTCATGTGTGCTATAAAAATTAAATAACTGCTTCTCACCATTATAAAAATGCTTCGACCTTGTGACAATAAACGCATATGTGCCAAATTTTATAAAATTATTTTTAAAACTGCGACCTGTAATTTGCACACAAGGTTATCTTGGACAGACAACCAGCCATCCTGATAGAAGGACGGGCTTCGTTAAATGGATTCTGACATTGATTCTGAGTCAATCGGTATACTAAAAGGCAGGCCCAGAACCTTTATTTAAATGTGTTACACACATTCGTACAAACACATAATATACTTTTCACATACAGTAGTGCTGGTATGGAAAGTAAGAGCAGAATGTTGTGCTAGAGTGGCTCAGTCATCTGGAAATTTTTCCCTATGTATAAAAGAATTTAAAAACAACATATTTGTTTAGAAATATAATCAATATTTACACGTTTTCATTCATGTTTTGTTAAAATAAATGCAATAAAGCAAATTTATTTTGTATTTTTTATTAATTTTAAAAAATTTTTACTTTGACGTTCTTATATTTTTACCGATATTTGTCGTCAATATTTCTAAACAAAAATTTTTGTTTATTTAAAATACAGAATAACAAATTCGTTAAAGTAACCGAGAATTCTCGTTAATTAACGATATCGGTAGTTAAATTCAAAAAGTTACAGAATTGAGGTACTGATGTAGAAATAATATAGAAAACAAAACTTTTCCTAGCATTTTTTTTTGCGATTCGATAGCATTTGGGTAGCTCTGTGTTTAGTACAAAAGATGGATTTCATTGAGTTTAAGTTTTCATAATAAGAGTTATAAACGTGTGGTCACGAACGTACGCAAAATAGAAGTCAACTTCGGCTGAACAGTAGTGAAATGTAAAAATCTGCGTAATGAAACAGCATTTTCAAAAGTGATTAATTTATTTTAAAAGTGTATTAATGTAGGTCTCCATCCAGTATTTACAAAATAAAATATCTCTCTTGGTTTTTATTTAATTGGCTTATGTACCGGTCGCGAACGTACGATTTTTCCATATGTTTTTTTTATTATTATCACAATGCATTTTACCATAAATGTCTTCAAATTTCCTTAACAAAAAAACTTAATACTCCTTTTACAATTGATTGTAATGGATAGATTATGCAGAAAGAGTGTAAACATAACATATTTTTTGCATGTAAAATCAGTATATAAAACTTTCTTTAGAAGTAGAAAATACAGGAAATTATAAAATTGTCCAGTTTCCAGCCCAATTGTCTGAAGTTAAACAGCTCAGTAGTGCGATTCACTATGCTTTTTAAACCACAATTGTTTCGTTTAAAAATGTTAACCACAAAATTAACCATTTTGCTATTCACTAACACTTTTAACGACATCTGCTGGTGTTTAAAGCCAGCTGTTTGCGTCAGCTGTTATTTTTAACAAAACGAATTGTGGTTTATTAACACCAACATTTTTGGTGCGGTTCAATCCGCTTAGAAAAGTGTTTATTTATAGTCCATAAATAACATGGATTTGAGGTATTTAGTAAAGGTCTGCATGACTACATTTAAAAGGCATATGAATACATTCATTTGTTTTTTAAGTAGGTAAAGTTAAATACAACAAACGATTTAAGTACGCAGTGCTTTACATTTTATGTTAAAAAAACAAATGAATAAACACACAAGGCAAAAGAGAAAAGAAAACAACTGTATTTAAACAGAAACAAATACTACCACATTCAAATAAAACAGACATAATAAAATGTGTATAAGTTTCGAATATAATATTATTTGAATGTTTTACTCATAACATGAATACATTAATATTATTACTAGCAACTTTTGTTATGGAAATCGAAAACGTAAAACGCAAGAATTTTAAAGTCCTTTTTAATATACTTTTAATCCAATTTTTATAATTTTTGTTGCAAAATTCTGTTTGATAGAGATATATTTGTAATGAGAATACCCTGCAAACAATTTCCATCGCCGAATCATCGCCCGCGAATCGCCGGCAAGTTGTCTAACATCGCCGCGATGCATCGCGTGGAAGCTTAATGCGAATCGCGAAAACGTTCGCATGTGTCAACCGCGCGAATCGCGTATCGCGATTCGCTTGAACATCGCGTACCGCGATTCGCGTAAACATCGCGTACCGCGATTCACGTGGTTGACACATGCGAACGTTTTGCCGATTCGCCAGAGGATCGCACTTAGCTTCCACGCGATGCATCGCTGCGATGTTATACAATTTGCCGGCGATTCGCGGGCGATGATTCGGCGATGAAAATTGCTTTCAGAGATATATTAAATAACACACCCTTCACAAATCACTTGCTCAACTGGAATGACAATTTTGCTAATTGCCCTTGAAACCAAATATTTATTTTCCCGTTACCTTAAAAAAACAACAAGAGAAAAAAAATTCTTTCGAATGTTATAAAAAAAAACACTGATGATTGCCGCTACTTGTGTGCGCTCGCATATTCATCGCCATAGGCGATGGTTAGCGATTCGTATTCCCTGAGAAGGATCGCGGAATCATCGCCAAACAAGCAATCGCCAAAAAATTTCAAAAATGTTTGAAGGGTAAACATAAGTACTAACCCACCTGACCAAGACTTTCGTTAATGATATTGCCATCGAATATATCTCGAACATTTACTGTGTTAATCTTTCGAGATCGACACTCAAAAACGAATTGAAAATTGTTTACATGTCGCTCAGTTTGATCCAAAAAAGCTATCGAAAACGAAGGTTCGATAAAGAATTAGAAACGAAGATTTAGCAATATCAATTGCTGTTTGAAAATTCCTTTGCTAATGTTTCGATAGTGGTATCGAAAAATGTTTGCCAAAATATCTTATTCAATATTGTGAAATGTTTACAAAAGATAACTTTGACGATATCGAGAAACCTTATCTGGAGATATTGTTATTAGTCAAATTCGATATCGCTTAATATTCGTCATTACTATCGTTAGTAATACTTCGATATCGAATGATTATTGTTATGTTTCAATTTCATTTTGGTCCAAATCAAACAATTTTTATCGTTTTAATATTTAATTAATTTTTTTTTAATTAATATTTTATTAATATTATTTTTTCAAATTATTTATATTAAAATGTACAATGCTACATACTAAAAAATGTTTTTTTTAATGAAAAAAATAGAATAGAAAAATTTGAATCGGCAATGAAAATACATAAAGAAAAATTCTGTATATTTAAATTGTGTATTTTAATATATTTATATGCATGTATAATAATTAATCAGTCTTAGATAAATATAAATGCAAAAAAAAGAATTTGTTCAACATGAATAAAGACAGTTTTTAACTCAAATAACTTCTTAAAAAATATATAATGAAATATAATGAAAAGCGCAAATTTGTTTTTGAACGAATCTAGGTACATAAAAAGAATGAAAGAGTTAAATTATAAAGGTGCAAAAACGTACAAATTTTCTTTTAAAACTTTCTTACTTCGAATAGCTTGTGTCAATCTGCATCCCTTTATACATTTTTTTGTACTTGTTCCCCTCCATGAAAATTGTTCCGCTAAAGTGTCAGCTAATATTTTTTTCCAGCATGCTCGTATAAACGTGTCGAAAGCTTTTTCACCGGACTGGCACAGTTCTTTTATCTGAATGGGAATTGAAAAAATATTTTACATACATATATATCGCACAGTTACTGAAACAACGTCATAACGCCAACCTTGTGTTAAAATCAATAATACCTTCTTTCACTTCTTTTAACAATTGAACATCTGACTGGTCTGGCTCAGTATTATTTAAAACAACAATTTCAACATTTTCATTACCCCCAACGCCATCAGGAGTATCTCTTGGACGGAGGTTTCTATTTAAAAAGTTAGTTACACTGGGTTATAACATGTCTACTTTCACATACATATAAATTTTTTTTCTATCCCCCATTTAACTCACCTTGTTAATTAAATTAAATAACGAATTTTCACTTTATTTTTTTACCACTTTTTAAAAATTTTTATTTTCTTTATCCACACTTCACTTTATAAAGTCTAAATCACAAATAAAATGTTTTTCTGTTTTTATGTTTCAACATAAAAAAAACTCCGTAACTTCTTTTCGCGAAAAATTCGATTAACGTAGTTTTATCGAACCTTTGGTGATAATGTCAAAAATAAATATAGTAAAAAAATAATTTAACGGTAAACAAAATAAATGTTCGAGCATTTGTCTAAAATAAAAAAATATAGAATTCATTTTTGTTTCGAGATTTTATCAAAAAAGAAAAAACCTCGAATGTTTTAGTTAATGAAAAATAACACACTTTCGAATGTTGACTGTCAGTAAAGTTTCGAGAATTGTTCAAATAAAAGAGCATTCGCTATATAAAATATCATCGACTATTTATCGAACATTTTTGTTTCGAAAACTCTTCGCCTTAGTGAGCTTTCAATTTTTTCGAATCTCAGGTCAGGTGGGAATTTTACTATGTAGTATTTCTTGCACACAGGTAACTGTTACCATATACTTGTGTGTGTTTGCATTTTCAAATTGAGTAAATAAATATTCAAAGAAAAAGAGTAAATAGAATGTGTGCCTTTGTTGTGATAAAGTAAAACACAGACTACACTCTCTTTTATGTTTTAACTCTTAAACTCTGTAAACCAGTACTTAACTATTTAAATATTTGAATGAATATTGGAATGCTTGTGTGTAATAAACAAATGAATGTATTCTTGCAGCCCTTTAGTATTTAGCCTACAATTTATCCACTTCTTGCCACACATCAAATAAAATTAAAAAATTTAAAAAAAATTAATTTAATTAAAATTAAATTTATAAAATAATAAAATAAAATAATTAAAAAAAAAATAATAAAAATAAGAAATGCTTTACGCACTTTGCATAATATCATTTAAAATCTATAAATTAAAAGGTTTTTGTTTTGTTTTTTTTTTTATTCTTCTTTGTTATTTTATCCTATTTTGATATTTCTCTTGACAGAGTTGCCACGATATATCAATTTGAATAGAGAGAAATATGAAACTTTTTACCGTGGTTATAAATAAGTTAATGAATCACATAGTGGTTAGTGCAAACATCAAAATGTGTGGTTAAAGTAAACACTTCTTAAAGTGTTAAAAGTTAGTGAATTGCACTACAGATATGCTAGGAAACCATTCTTTTATAAGAACATAGACTTTTTTTTCTAATAAAAAACAAAAAAAGACGATGATAATCAACATTTTATTTTTTCATCCTGGTAGACCATTCTGTGGAAATGCCCATATATATATCGAAATATATATATATGTATATATATATATGAGTCGTTTATTTTGAAAGTGGTTTAAGTCCATTTTTTTTAAAAAAGTAGTTAATGATAACAACAATCGCAATCCTATATAATCTTTTTATTTATAAACAATTTAAGTCTAGTATCATTAAAATCGCTATGATTTTGGGCACTTGAAAATTAGTTAGCTAACGAAATCCAAAAAAAAATATTTTGAAATCGGGTTAAGTCCACAAATTATTATTAACTAAAATGAAACGTAAAGAATTTTTTATACAAAACCTCTGGAAGAAGCAATTCATAAGAGATTAAAAAACACTAGTTGGCTAAGGATAAGTTGGATGCTATTTATAAAAAGTGAACCCTATAAAATGTTTTATAAAGAATCTATGGAAGTGGATAAAGAGTTCAAATTACTTGACTTATAACCCTGTCGGGGAAGACCAAGGAACTTCAACAAAATAAAATTAACACCATTATACAAAAATGTACGTCCCATTTCAACTCCTAAGTATAAGGATATGATGGAGTTACTAAGGTATATACCACCTATGCACCATGAATATTTTATCAAAACCTCAAACATAACATAAATGAGGTACATTCAATTTATAAAGTAACATTTTAGCTCATAGAATAAATTCGAAAAATGAAAAATGTTGAATATAATATAAAGTAACCTTCGGAAGGAAATAATTCCCAGTTTCTATTTGTTAAAATAGTTGAGTTAAATACATTCCATTTATAAAGTAACACTATCCAGTGTGACACAAAGAATGCTGACGAAGGCCGTAGCGGGCCAGAAATGCATTACATTCTGCTGGTGTCTAATAATTGTAAATTTTTCTGTACATTCAATATACCTCATTGCTTTCCAAGGGAAGGCTAAGGTAAAATGTAAAAAGAAAATACAATATAATAGTCTGGTAGTGTATAAAGTCATTTCTGAAAAATTGAAGGAATAGAACTATTACAAAAAAGCTTTATAAAATACATAACTGAAATTTAGCTCATAAAATAAATTCGAAAAATGAAAAATGTTGAATATAATATAAAGTAACCTTCGGAAGGAAATAATTCCCAGTTTCTATTTTTACGTTTTCTTAACCCTTAAATTATAGCACTAAGAAAGCACTGTTATCTATGTTAAAGTTGATGGCGGGCGCGACTCTAGATCAAAGATAATGGCAAAAGAAGTAGCAGTTCGAATGTGAAAAAAACAGAAGTTGTTTTTGTGGCCATGTACAAAAAGGCGTAATTCAGCGAAACCTGGCACAATTTTTTAGTCAAACTACTTTCAGAATTTTATGTAGCAATGTAACATTAAAATGTCTTGGTTTGGTTCCAAAATCTTCTGTATTTCTTTTTTTTAAGCCAAAATCTGGGTGGATACGTTACATTTCGAACGTGAAATTTTTTCCGTAATAATTTAACTGAATAATGATCAAAATAAAATAAAAATTTACGGTTATTCCTAATAACATATTTCTCTTTGAACTCTTCCTTAGATTACAGACCATGTAAGAAATTTTTTTTGGAATAATTTTTATCAAATATCACCTCTTTTAAGAAAAATAAATGTTAAAGAAAACATACAATAAAACATTCTCACATATAAGAAATTACGTTTGCACAACTTTGCCGTTTTTTGGTTTGAGTAAATTTATAAAATTAGTAAAATCTAAATATTTCTCTATAACAATATCGTAAAATAATCAGCTTTTAATAACTTCTAAATTTTCGGTCACGGTGGACCTTTTGACGGAAATGCCCATATATTGATATTTATTTTGGTTTGGGACCTAGGGAATCAAGTTAAATTCTAAATTTGAATATTTTTAGTATTAACTCAGGTATATTTCTTTGTAATATAGTTTATTGGCCTAATGAGGCTTTTATATTACATGCAATAAATTGAAATTGAAAACTACTGTATGGCTTTTCTACATTTTATAATAATACTATGTAAACTTATTTTCAAAAGTACTGTTAGTTTTTATATTTATACTAAGTTAACATCCAAACTATATGTGTGAACAATATTGACCCTGTGTGAATCTTTCATAAAAATTCCAAAAAAATCAAGTTTTATCAGTGGGATTTGCTTTTAAAGTGAGTAAATTAATTCTTTAATATTCAATTTTTTTAAAATTTGAAAAAAAAATTGAGCAATTTAATTTTGCCTAGTTTCTTTAAGAACGGTAAGTCAAAAGCGGCCCTTTTAAAAAAAGATCACGATCGCAAAAAATACAACATTTCAGAGAGATTTGAATGTTAAATAAAAAAAAGTGTAGTTTGGATATCAAAAGCAACAAAGCTATGATTTTCGCGAATCAAAACGACTTATTGTTACTGGTGTAATCAGTATAGCTATTAAGCTGCGTTCACAATAAAAAATAAAAATTTTTACTTGGTATTCATAATAGGCAACAATTTCTTTTGTAACTTCACACATTTTGCATCAAGAAACCGTTTGCAAATTTAAGCCACAACAATATTATGCATTTTTATTTTTGTAAACATTTTGTTAAAATTTTCATTCAAAACTAAATAAAATTATTTTAAACGTCAGAAACAATTTCATACAATAGTTGACTCAACTTTAGTTACATTTTTAAAAAGATTTTAGTTACATTTTTATTCTAAAAATGAAAGGAAAATATATGAAATACTTTGGGAAGAAAAAAGATAGAAGAAAAAACGAAATTGTTTTTTTGATTGTGAACGTAGCTTTAAGGTAGATGATGCAAGCGCTAAAATCATACGAAGTTGCTTAAGTTCTAGTATATTAGTAGCTAGAATAAAGAGCGACAACCCACCTTTTAAGTATGGTTTTTGTAAAGGTTATTGGTACTCAAAAAATTAGGTTGATAAAGTGGAATCCAATATTTAGCTAAAATTCCCCTTTCACCTACTTAAAGGACGATTACGAAATGTACTTTTTTGTGACATGCCGTTGTACCTAAAGATATTCGTACGAAAAAATTTTGGATTTAAGATGAGGGTTTTTTTTGTCTAGTTTTACCCTTCCTGATCAAAAAACCCGGAAAAATATGACTGTTGAGTGCTGAACTTTAAATTTTCGATGCCTCAAATCTATCACGGATCACTATATCGTCAGCTCATTACTGGTTTGACCTACCGACCATTTAAAAAAAAAATGAGTTAGGTATGAGGAATATATTTTTTTAATACCCTCTTTCTAAATCAAAAACCTGTTTCGCGAAAATTTTTATGGTTTCTGAGATATAAAGCATTAATTTTGCTGCATATCAACTGTTTCAAAATTTTTTAAGTACTGTTTTGCTCTACAAGCCATTGTGTGGCGATTGCAGCAAATTCTTCATACAAAAACGTACAAAATAGATTTTACTGTTGCTTTGCTGCATTGCCGTAAGAAAAAATATAGTTAAAGCAAAAGCAAAATAAAATGACAAGAAAATTAATTTGTGAAAAATAGTTTTATAAAATAATGGACCCAACCAAGTGTACGGTTCGCTATGATATGCAAAGTGTTTTTAGCCTACCTAAGGGAAATGCTTCAACATTTTACTACAAACGAAAATTGAATATGTACAATCTTACAGCAACCATTATTAATGCAAATATACCAACTTTTACTTATTGTGCCTTGTGGACGGAAGCTCATAGCGGTCGGAGTGGTAAGGATATTGCTAGTGCTTTAATTAAAATTTTAAATGAATTAATAAAAGATTATCCACTAATTAAAACTTTGACATTATGGAGCGATTCTTGCGTACCTCAAAATAAAAATCAAATTAACTCAACCGCAATCAAAATGTTCTTTAAACAAAATAATATTGATGCCGTTATACAAAAGTCTTCAGAACCAGCACATTCTTTAATTCAAGAAGTGGACTTTGTCCATGGTGTTATTGACCGGTACTTAAAGAATATTGAAATTCATAGTCCTCTTCATTTACTAAATTTGCATAAAACAATGCCAAATAATAAAACAAAACTTTAAGTTATGGAAATGCTTCCGGAAAATTTTCGCACATACTCGTTTGCTAAAATTAAAGTACTTCTATACAGTTAAAATAATGATTTATGTATATATTATAAAACTTCTACCAGAGAGGAAAAATATAAAAATGCAATTTTGGTTAGGTTAGATTAGGTTAAGAAGGGTTGTGTGCCCACTGGCACACCTCCACTCGGAGACCAAATTCGGTCCATTGTGAATCCCTTCAATGAAATATGAAAAATGAGATAAGAGGAAGTGAAAAGTAGAGAAAAGGAAGTATGAGATAGACAGAAAATTAGAAAGTAGGACCAATACCCCCCTTACAGTCCCCTCAACAGAAACAGCCGCGTTATTTCCCTGACAAACTCCAGTAGATCGGCCGGATTACATCCAGCTATGCACCCCAGTTCGTCGTGAAACCTATCTCCTAACCACTTCCGTCTGAGACCTTGCTTCCTAGGACAATGGCACAGTACATGCTCGATCGTCTCTAACTCCTCAGAATCCTCGCATAACCTGCAGAAGTCCGGTATGGCGTTGTCCCATCTGCCCGCAAAAGCCCTGACAGGACAATGACCCGTCAAGAACCCTATAAGTGTTCTAAGACTACCCCTATCCAATCCCAGTAGAACCCTGGTCGCCCACGCGTCCAATCTGGGCCATAGTGCCCTAGACACCCTGCAATCCATTCTGTCCCTCCAGCATCGGTCAACGCCATCACTTAATTTCTCCCGTATCACCCCATAGTAGTAACATAGGGGGCTTTACCCCCCTGTCCCTTAACACTAAGTCGAGACTCGCACCCCCTCTCGCGAGTTCGTCCGCCACCTCATTCCCATCAACCATGCAGTGTCCTGGTACCCAACACAGCCTCACGTTGAATGCCCCCATGAGTTCCCTAAGAGCGTTCCTACACCGCGTGACCAGGCATGATCGCACCGTATAGTTCTTCAATGCCCGAAGCGCCGCCTGACTATCGACTTTAATTGTCACCTCAGATCCACCCACGATGTGATCCAGTATCACCTCCGTCGCCCTCCAGATCGCTATGATCACAGCCTGGAAGACACTGCACTCATCAGGGAGTCTGAATGACCTTTTTACCTCGGTGTCTGCGATATATACACCGGCACCAGTGCCGGCTTCCATCTTGGATCCATCCGTAAATACTGCCCACCCCTCAAACAGTTTATTGGATCCACTCCAGATTTCCCTATCCGGGAATTCCACCGGTGGTGTAACACCGAAGTCCAGAGTCGTAGTCCTATGATCCGAAATTCTCTCAAGAATTGTACCCCGATCAAGCAGACCCACCTCGTTCAAGATTCTCGTGTGATCATCCCGCCTAGGTCTAACTAAGGAAGACTCGTAAAGTCTAAGTAAGTTCCTAGCAGCCACACTCCTCACATAATGCTCGATAGGGGATAGATTAAGTAGGATGTCCAGTGCTGCCTGTGGAGTGCTGTTCCTTGCACCCGTGATGCCCAGAGATGCACTCCTTTGAACCTTGCTAAGCATCTTCCTATAGCTATCCACACTCAACGCGCCCCACCAAACAGGGCACCCATAGGTAAGTATAGGCCTAACCACCGATGTGTAAATCCAATTTACCATATCAGGCCTCAGACCCCAGTTCTTACCGATGGAGTTCCTGCATGTGTAGTAGGCATTGAGTCCCCTTCTCATCCTTTCTTGAGCATTTCTCTTCCAAGACAGTTTACAGTCCAGAAAGTTACCCAAGTATTTTGCACCGTCCGATAGAGGCAACTCGACACCATCTAATACTGGCCCCCTAAATCCCTCTATCCTGTACCTTCTGGTAAATAGCACCAGATCAGTCTTCACAGGGTTAACACACAGCCCCCTGTGCTTTGCCCATGCCGAGAGTTCGCCCAACATCACCTGCATAATTTCCCCGATCGTGGACAGAAATTTTCTCTTGACCAGCAGAACTATGTCATCCGCATAGGCAACAACTTTCCTGCCCATGGAATCAAATGACCTGAGAATCCCGTTGACCGCAAGCAACCACAGTAGAGACGATAGAACCCCCCCCCCCCCCCCTGTGGTGTCCCCCTGGTAACCCTCCTCCTTATCACCTGATCCCCAAGGCTCGAGTTTATAATCCTACTGCTAAGCATGCAGACTATCAACTCTACCAGAAAGTCCTTAACTCCCAGCTCCATCAATAAATCTCTAATCGCCTCAATCCTAATGTTATTAAAGGCTCCTTCTATATCCAAAAACGCGGCGAGAGTATATTCCTTATTCCTCAGACCGTGCTCAATACAACCCGCCACCTCATGTAACGCACTCTCAACAGATTTACCCTTCAGGTAGGCGTGTTGAGCATTGCTAATAAGGCGGGTCTCAATATTACCTCTGAGATAGAAATCTACTAGTCTCTCGAGAGTCTTCAACAGGAATGAAGACAGACTAATAGGTCTAAAATCCCCCGGTTTCGAGTGGCCCGCTTTACCAGCCTTGGGTATGAAAATCACCCTGACCTCTCTCCACCCCCTAGGCAGATACCTCCTACTGAGGCATTTCCTGAATATATCCACCAGCAGAAATGATGCATCGTCCGGGATGTTGCAAAGCATGGCCGGAAAAATGACATCCGGACCCGGTGATTTATATGGGTCGAAAGTATTGACCGCCCACGCCAGCTTGTGACCATTTCCTCGACGCAAGCGGAAGTATGATCCGATGTCATGGACATGACGTCCCACTGACCGTCTGCCATACCACCGGTTTCCCTGCACCCGGGAAAGTGCGTCTCCATAAGTAAGGTTAGGGTCTCAGAGCTAGACTCAGTCCATGAGCCGTCATTCCTTTGGATGTAACCCAGGGCCTTAGGGTCCTTAGATAAAATCCGTCGGAATCTTGACAACTCGTTGACATTATCGATGGAAGCACAAAATTGCATCCATGATAGTCGCTTTGCTCTTTTCAGATCCGCCTTATACCTGTTGAACTGCACCCTGTGATTGTTCCAATCATTTGGTGCTCTCGTAAGCTTGGCCCTATTAAACAGTCTCCTCACCGTAGACTTTTGAACATGAGGTTCCCTAGTCCACCATTTAGGCTGTTTTCGCCTACCCGGAAACGTAACCGGGCAGGACTGCTCATAGCTTTCCCTTAGAAGATGAGTGAACCTGTTCACCACCCCCTCCAGATCCGTCGGCAGCAAGTCGCCCAAGGCCTGTTGCGCCAACCCAGTTCGGACCCCTTTCTTGAAGGAGTCCCATTTTGTCCCCCTCGGGTTCCTGAACGGAGCAGAACTAGGTAGGTCAAAATTCAGTGTGAAGGTAATACGACTGTGGTCTGAAAACGTGCAGTCCGTTGCCACCCTCCAATCAACAACAATTTGCTCGTCACGGTTTACTAATGTCAGATCTATCACTGCCTGCCTATCTTTATTTCTGAACGTCGACGTGTTACCCATATTACAGATAATAAGATTGTTAGTAGTTATAAAATCAAACATTAACTCTTTTGTTAATATCGGCACTCCCCCATTGGCTGTGATGAGCATTGGCATCGCAGCCCAATACAAGGATTGCACCTCTCCTCCTTGCATATGCCGTCAGTTGCCGCACCTCTGTGCCCGGTGGGTCCAACCCCTCGTATGGCATATACACCGAGGCCAGTGTAAGCGTACGCTTCCCTTTGGCCTCTCCATTTATTACGGTCAAGTCACCGCACCTGAAAGAATGAGATATGAGAAAATTCAATTAATTCCTCGCTAGTATACACGTTCTTACCTTGTCCTCTGTGGACGGGACAAACAGAGTGTATCCCGCAACCCTTAAACCGCAAACCTTATTTTTATTTATCCAAGGTTCTTGGATAAGGGCTACGTCCGTCCGAGTGCTGGAGAGGAAGGTTACAAGTTCGGCTGAGGCTGATTCACAATGGTGCAGGTTTATTTGCACCACTAACAGCCTCCTTGGTCCTGTCATGCTTCGGATACCGAAACCGTACGTTACCTAAACCGAACCTAAGAACCCCAAGGAAGGATCTCTCTTCGCCATCTTGTCCAGATATGCAAGAGAGCTCTTTGTTCCGTTCTGTGCCTTCTCCTCCTTCGTTCGGCTGGAGTTCTTAATATCTCGCAGAGGGGCGCTTGGCCCAACCTCCACGGCGTCCTGCCGAACAAGTTGTGGACAATCTTCTCCCGAGTGTCCCCTCTGATGTCCCCTGGCCTCACAGATGAGAGTGGCAGGCTCTGCAGCCCCGGTTTCACCACAGGAGTCACCCGATTGTCCCAGAAGACTATCCACATATAGGTCGGTCAGTACCTGTCTCTCCTGCTCAATTATGTTCTCATGAACAGTCAAGAGGGTACTCTCCGACTCAGACCGTGACGTCCGACTGACCCTGGTCAATCTCGTCCGTCGTGTCCTCGTTATTTGTTATGTTTGTTTTGTTTTTTGCTTTTAAAAAGGGTTTAATTTTTGTTCCCACGAGTATGCTCGTTCAGACGGACCGTACAACGCAGTGACGGCGTGCGTGGACTAGGCAACTAACATACAACAGCGCTTTGCCCTGACGCTGAGGGGAGCTGTTAACGATCAGTTTCTTGACGCACTAACTAGCAACACATGACCTCGGCATTGCTACCAACCACGTTGTCCTTAAAAGTGCATATTTCGCGCCCCAACCACTGGAAAAGCCCCCACCTTACAAGGAGCGAACCCGCGGGTTGGCACGCCATGCTATATGTACTGATAATGGACCGGAAGTGTGCAATTCACTACCGTCTCATTATCTTGACAAGATGAGTAACCTTTAGTTACACACCCCTTCAGTGTTCTCGACCTCCTGCGAAGACGTATTCATCACATACATACATCATCCCAAGAGATCAGAACCGTAGAGTGCACTTAAGCCCTCGCATCTCGACAAGATTGTTACCCAGGCGAGGGTAAAATATCGAAACCATCATTTATTTCCAGCGATAAAAATAGAGGAGACATAAAAGACTTGCTTATATTTCTTCCACGTGTTGATAAAGCTTATTATAAAAATTTACTTTTCAAAACAATAATATTTTGGTGTGGTGAAAATCCATATTTTTGACACAATGAACAAACAAATTTCCCTGTTTTTGTTGTATTGTTGTACAACAACTCCTAGTGCTGCCACCTTCTAGTAATTTCATCATGTTTTTGTTCACCACAATAGCAAAGTTGGGAAATATATTCACCAAAATAGTTTATGCCATGTATGTGTGTTTGTTTGTTTTCTTTTATCTTTTTTGGCGAATTTTTAAGTAGCAAAAAAACACAAAAATTCATAGCTTCTAGATGAAATAATAAAGAAGGATGATAACGAAAATCATATTGAGCATTATGCTAGTATATGTAAACAAATGTAAAGGGGGGGAGAGACGGACAACCGGATTTGAACTTCGCTTTTCATAAAGACCTAGAATATATATACTTTATAGGGTGTAGGATCAATATTGTGGAACATACAAACGGAATGACAAAGTTATATATACCCTCTTACCTTCGGTGAAGGGTTTAAAAAGAGTAATTTTTGGGGATTCAGTATTTCGGTTATAACTCAGCCATTTTTTAACCGATTTGGCAGATTTATATACCGACGTGTTGAAGAAGAAATTTACCATTTACTTTAGTTATAAAGCTTGGACTCGGGAAGATCTATGGTTCCCAAAAGTGGGTATTTAAAAAAAAAAATTTAATTTTGGTCATAACTTTTTATATCTGAACCGATTTTCCCGAGTTTTTTATAAAATATGTTCTACTAAAAATTTCCGATATTTTGATATATAAGTCATATCCATACAGTGTTACCAATTCAGCCATTGAGTGGCTAGATTTAGCCATTTTTCATCCTGTTTAGCCATTAAAAAATGAGTTTAGCCATTAGCCTTTTTTCAACTTGCTTGGCCATACAAATTTGTTTGCCCTTTTTCTTTTAAAATAATAATTTTTAATTTATTATAAATATTTATAAAAGTAAAATAAACATTTTTAGCAATTAAGATGGCTATAAACTATGACCATGAAACATCTTTCAAAATAAAGGAACGGTATTCCAATATTAAATTTATAAAATGGATTAACACAAACATCGGTGTTTCTTTCTGGTTGCAAGTATTTCAATAAAGAAATGCAGGCGGCAACTTAATTTTTTTAGAAATTTCAGAATTGACTATAAAGTTTCTCTCACTTTCATGGTCTAATGCTGAAGTAGAGAGGGTGTTTAGCCAATTAAACATCGTTAAAAGTAATTTGAGAAATAGGTTACATAAAGCAACCGTAAATTCGATTTCATCAATTAGGTAAATATTTTTACCATAACAATAAAATATTTATACCAACACCTTAAAATACTGGTCCTAAGCCCACCTTTACGTATACCGATAGACTCAAAATCACTTTCTGAGTCAATTTAACGATGTTTGTCCTGTTGGCTGGCTGTCAATGTAAACATTGTGCCAAAGTACAGGTCGTAAATTTGCAGATAATTTAATAAAATGTGATACATAGGTTCTAATGTGGTCGGGGTTGAACGACTATACTTTCTTACTTGTTTTTATACCCTTCACCGAAGGTAAGAGGGTATATATAACTTTTTTATTGTAGATCCGGACTCAAAAGGTGTTGAGTAAATGTTGTCGTGATTGTGTTTTACCTTCAAATTATTTAAAACTAATACCCACGAGTGATTCCTATGAGATGAACAATAACGACATTGAATTTTTCGATTATTTAATTTTTTAAATATCTATCAAAATATTAATTTACGTTTATTCTCATTTAACAAATTGATTTTAACTTACAGTATCATCGTAAACAACTTTAAATGAATTATTTCTGTTTTGTAATTGAATTTTAATGAATTTTTATTTTAAAAAAATTTTTAGCCATTTTTTAGCCCTTTTTTTCCGTAAATTTGGCTATTTTTGGTCTCAAATTTTTGGCAACACTGTATTCATAAGACATATGGCAGCCCTAAAATTTAGGTTTTTATACCATTTTTAATTTTTTTTTTGTACGGGAGGTACCACGCCCACTTCTCCAATCCCGCCCACATTTTGTAGGATGGTGTGTATTGGCTACCTAAATGTGTGTACCTAATTTTGAAACTTTAGCTCTTGCCGTTCTCAAGATATACAGAAATAAAAAAAATACAACAACAACAAGGGATTTTTGGAAAAATTTAGAGGTAGTCGTGGTTTTTTGCTCATATCTCCGTCATTTTTGGACCGATCTGGCTGAATTTTAATAGCAAACTTAAACGGAGTATATGCGACATAAATATACATCAACCTAGTCCACATCATTTCTGGGGTTTTCGGAAAACCCATTTCAACATACACACGGACAGACGGACAACCGGATTTGAACTTAGCTTTTCATAAGGACCCAGAATATATATACTTTATAGGGTGTAGGATCAATATTGTGAAACATACAAACGGAATCACAAAGTTATATATACCCTCTTACCTTCGGTGAAGGGTATAAAAAAAGAGTAATTTTTTGGGGATTCAGTATTTCGGTTATAACTCAGCCATTTTTTAACCGATTTGACAGATTTATATACCGACGTGTTTAAGAAACTTTGGCTCTTGCCGTTCTCCAGATATACAGAAAAAAGCAATAAAAATACAACAAGGGATTTTTGGAAAAAATGGAGGCAGTAAATAACAATTTAAGGACCGCTTTGATTTTACAGGGTGCTTGGTTATAAATGAGTCATCATTAAACATGACTTGGTGCAGTTTAACATAGGTCCAAAAAACAGGTTACACTGTAGAAAGGCGTTGTGATGACTTTGGCAGATATGGCATCTGGGAGCTCACTTCGATTCAAGTTTGCGGGTCGTGTGTCTGTTGATGAGAAACTTAGAAATGTTTGGTGGGATTCCATAACTGTAAGTAGGAATTCAGTATAAAATTAGTTTGGAAAATTTTTTAAAAAATGTTAAATATATTTTAAAACAAAACCACAATTTTTGTAATGGGTCTGGTAAAGATTCCATTTTTTGTCTGGATGTCGACAATTCGACAGTTTTGATCAGTTCCAATATGAGTCTTAGTGATTCGACCCATTTACCATTCGTTGGGTGGAAAGTTGTTGTTTTTGATGACTACCAAATCGTTGACTTTTACGTTATCCTTTTGAGACTTCCACTTGTACCTGCGATGAAGTTCGGCAAGATACTCAGATTTCCATCTTTGGCAAAATGAGTGATAGATGACCTTTAGGCGTTCCCAGCGGTTTTTGAGGGTCAGGTTTTCGCTGCTTACATCAGGTTCGGCTGGGGTCAATAATGGAGTGCCAATAACGAAGTGTCCAGGGGTCAATGGGTTAAGGTCGTTTGGGTCATCGCTAGCAGGACTATGTGTGTGAAGTTAGCTCCGTCAGTTAGCTTCGTTTTTTTGCCTATCAAGTTTCCTGTACACAAGCAACTTCTGTTAACATAGTTCATACTCAAAGACTGTTAAGACAACAGAATGGATGTTTTTTGCCAAAAATAAATAGTTTGAGACAAAAATAAATTTAAAAACGTTAATTCAGAATTATTAATAAAACATTTATTTTTTATTTAAACAATTTGGCCCGGAAATGAATTACAATTAAAAAAGTCCTTCTTTCAGAACCCGAAAATGGGTCAAAATCGAAATGGTGCTCTAATATGGACTAATAGGGTTGATAGTTTAGGTATTCTAGATTTCAGAACTATATAGTTTTTATTCAGAATTTGTATAGATTTTTTGTAATAAGGCATAGCTGAAAGTGTTTTTATGAGATTTCTACTAAAAAAAAGTCCTACTTTCAGAACCCGAAAATGGGTCAAAATAGAAATGGTGCTCTAATATGGACTAATAGGGTTGATAGTTTAGGTATTCTAGATTTCAGAACTATATAGTTTTTATTCAGAATTTGTATAGATTTTTTGTAATAGAGCATAGCTGAAAGTGAATTTATGAGATTTCTACTAAAAAAAGTCCTACTTTCAGAACCCGAAAATGGGTCAAAATCGAAATGGTGCTCTAATATGAACTAATAGGGTTGATAGTTTAGGTATTCTAGATTTCAGAACTATATAGTTTTTATTCAGAATTTGTATAGATTTTTTGTAATAGAGCATAGCTGAAAGTGTATTTATGAGATTTCTACTAAAAAAAAGATCTACTTTCAGAACCCGAAAATGGGTCAAAATCGAAATGGTGCTCTAATATGGACTAATAGGGTTGATAGTTTAGGTATTCTAGATTTCAGAATTACTATATAGTTTTTATTCAGAATTTGTATAGATTTTTTGTAATAGAGCATAGCAGAAAGTGAATTTATGAGATTTCTACTAAAAAAAAGTCCTACTTTCAGAACCCGAAAATGGGTCAAAATCGAAATGGTGCTCTAATATGGACTAATAGGGTTGATAGTTTAGGTATTCTAGATTTCAGAACTATATAGTTTTTATTCAGAATTTGTATAGATTTTTTGTAATAGAGCATAGCTGAAAGTGAATTTATGAGATTTCTACTAAAAAAAAGTCCTACTTTCAGAACCCGAAAATGGGTCAAAATCGAAATGGTGCTCTAATATGGACTAAAAGGGTTGATAGTTTAGGTATTCTAGATTTCAGAACTATATAGTTTTTATTCAGAATTTGTATAGATTTTTGTAATAGAGCATAGCAGAAAGTGAATTTATGAGATTTCTACTAAAAAAAAGTCCTACTTTCAGAACCCGAAAATGGGTCAAAATCGAAATGGTGCTCTAATATGGACTAATAGGGTTGATAGTTTAGGTATTCTAGATTTCAGAACTATATAGTTTTTATTCAGAATTTGTATAGATTTTTTGTAATAGAGCATAGCTGAAAGTGAATTTATGAGATTTCTACTAAAAAAAGTCCTACTTTCAGAACCCGAAAATGGGTCAAAATCGAAATGGTGCTCTAATATGGACTAAAAGGGTTGATAGTTTAGGTATTCTAGATTTCAGAACTATATAGTTTTTATTCAGAATTTGTATAGATTTTTTGTAATAGAGCATATCTGAAAGTGAATTTATGAGATTTCTACTAAAAAAAAGTCCTACTTTCAGAACCCGAAAATGGGTCAAAATCGCAATGGTGCTCTAATATGTGCAGATATGGCATCTGGGAGCTCACTTCGATTCAAGTTTGCGGGTCGTGTGTCTGTTGATGAGAAACTTAGAAATGTTTGGTGGGATTCCATAACTGTAAGTAGGAATTCAGTATAAAATTAGTTTGGAAAATTTTTTAAAAAATGTTAAATATATTTTAAAACAAAACCACAATTTTTGTAATGGGTCTGGTAAAGATTCCATTTTTTGTCTGGACGTCGACAATTCGACAGTTTTGATCAGTTCCAATATGAGTCTTAGTGATTCGACCCATTTACCATTCGTTGGGTGGAAAGTTGTTGTTTTTGATGACTACCAAATCGTTGACTTTTACGTTATCCTTTTGAGACTTCCACTTGTACCTGCGATGAAGTTCGGCAAGATACTCAGATTTCCATCTTTGGCAAAATGAGTGATAGATGACCTTTAGGCGTTCCCAGTGGTTTTTGAGGGTCAGGTTTTCGCTGCTTACATCAGGTTCGGCTGGGGTCAATAATGGAGTGCCAATAACGAAGTGTCCAGGGGTCAATGGGTTAAGGTCGTTTGGGTCATCGCTAGCAGGACTATGTGTGTGAAGTTAGCTCCGTCAGTTAGCTTCGTTTTTTTGCCTATCAAGTTTCCTGTACACAAGCAACTTCTGTTAACATAGTTCATACTCAAAGACTGTTAAGACAACAGAATGGATGTTTTTTGCCAAAAATAAATAGTTTGAGACAAAAATAAATTTAAAAACGTTAATTCAGAATTATTAATAAAACATTTATTTTTTATTTAAACAATTTGGCCCGGAAATGAATTACAATTAAAAAAGTCCTTCTTTCAGAACCCGAAAATGGGTCAAAATCGAAATGGTGCTCTAATATGGACTAATAGGGTTGATAGTTTAGGTATTCTAGATTTCAGAACTATATAGTTTTTATTCAGAATTTGTATAGATTTTTTGTAATAGAGCATAGCTGAAAGTGTTTTTATGAGATTTCTACTAAAAAAAAGTCCTACTTTCAGAACCCGAAAATGGGTCAAAATAGAAATGGTGCTCTAATATGGACTAATAGGGTTGATAGTTTAGGTATTCTAGATTTCAGAACTATATAGTTTTTATTCAGAATTTGTATAGATTTTTTGTAATAGAGCATAGCTGAAAGTGAATTTATGAGATTTCTACTAAAAAAAAGTCCTACTTTCAGAACCCGAAAATGGGTCAAAATCGAAATGGTGCTCTAATATGAACTAATAGGGTTGATAGTTTAGGTATTCTAGATTTCAGAACTATATAGTTTTTATTCAGAATTTGTATAGATTTTTTGTAATAGAGCATAGCTGAAAGTGTATTTATGAGATTTCTACTAAAAAAAAGATCTACTTTCAGAACCCGAAAATGGGTCAAAATCGAAATGGTGCTCTAATATGGACTAATAGGGTTGATAGTTTAGGTATTCTAGATTTCAGAATTACTATATAGTTTTTATTCAGAATTTGTATAGATTTTTTGTAATAGAGCATAGCAGAAAGTGAATTTATGAGATTTCTACTAAAAAAAAGTCCTACTTTCAGAACCCGAAAATGGGTCAAAATCGAAATGGTGCTCTAATATGGACTAATAGGGTTGATAGTTTAGGTATTCTAGATTTCAGAACTATATAGTTTTTATTCAGAATTTGTAAAGATTTTTTGTAATAGAGCATAGCTGAAAGTGAATTTATGAGATTTCTACTAAAAAAAGTCCTACTTTCAGAACCCGAAAATGGGTCAAAATCGAAATGGTGCTCTAATATGGACTAAAAGGGTTGATAGTTTAGGTATTCTAGATTTCAGAACTATATAGTTTTTATTCAGAATTTGTATAGATTTTTGTAATAGAGCATAGCAGAAAGTGAATTTATGAGATTTCTACTAAAAAAAAGTCCTACTTTCAGAACCCGAAAATGGGTCAAAATCGAAATGGTGCTCTAATATGGACTAATAGGGTTGATAGTTTAGGTATTCTAGATTTCAGAACTATATAGTTTTTATTCAGAATTTGTATAGATTTTTTGTAATAGAGCATAGCTGAAAGTGAATTTATGAGATTTCTACTAAAAAAAGTCCTACTTTCAGAACCCGAAAATGGGTCAAAATCGAAATGGTGCTCTAATATGGACTAATAGGGTCGATAGTTTAGGTATTCTAGATTTCAGAACTATATAGTTTTTATTCAGAATTTGTATAGATTTTTTGTAATAGAGCATAGCTGAAAGTGAATTTATGAGATTTCTACTAAAAAAAAGTCCTACTTTCAGAACCCGAAAATGGGTCAAAATCGAAATGGTGCTCTAATATGGACTAAAAGGGTTGATAGTTTAGGTATTCTAGATTTCAGAACTATATAGTTTTTATTCAGAATTTTTATAGATTTTTTGTAATAGAATAATAATTCAGCTATGCTCTATTACAAAAAATCTATACAAATTCTGAATAAAAACTATATAGTTCTGAAATCTAGAATACCTAAACTATCAACCCTATTAGTCCATATTAGAGCACCATTTCGATTTTGACCCATTTCGGGTTCTGAAAGTAGGACTTTTTTTAGTAGAAATCTCATAAATTCACTTTCAGCTATGCTCTATTACAAAAAATCTATACAAATTCTGAATAAAAACTATATAGTTCTGAAATCTAGAATACCTAAACTATCAACCCTATTAGTCCATATTAGAGCACCATTGCGATTTTGACCCATTTTCGGGTTCTGAAAGTAGGACTTTTTTTTAGTAGAAATCTCATAAATTCACTTTCAGATATGCTCTATTACAAAAAATCTATACAAATTCTGAATAAAAACTATATAGTTCTGAAATCTAGAATACCTAAACTATCAACCCTTTTAGTCCATATTAGAGCACCATCTCGATTTTGACCCATTTTCGGGTTCTGAAAGTAGGACTTTTTTTAGTAGAAATCTCATAAATTCACTTTCAGCTATGCTCTATTACAAAAAATCTATACAAATTCTGAATAAAAACTATATAGTTCTGAAATCTAGAATACCTAAACTATCAACCCTATTAGTCCATATTAGAGCACCATTTCGATTTTGACCCATTTTCGGGTTCTGAAAGTAGGACTTTTTTTTAGTAGAAATCTCATAAATTCACTTTCAGCTATGCTCTATTACAAAAAATCTATACAAATTCTGAAAAAAAACTATATAGTTCTGAAATCTAGAATACCTAAACTATCAACCCTATTAGTCCATATTAGTGCACCATTTCGATTTTGACCCATTTTCGGGTTCTGAAAGTAGGACTTTTTTTAATTGTAATTCATTTCCGGGCCAAATTGTTTAAATAAAAAATAAATGTAATTAGTATTGTGGTTATTTTGTTGAACTATTTATGGTTTTTAATCCAAATTTTTTATATTTTTAATTAGGCTTAAGTTCATGAAATTTAATTTTTATTAAATTATTTTTATGAAGAAAGGAATTTTACAAAAAATTAATTAAAATTGTTATTGATAATCTTTCATTCTTGACGTGGCTCGGGCTCGAACCCTGGCCGGCAGGTTACCATGACATGTTTCGATCGCAACCACTCGATCTCCTCAGATGGATTTGCCGTCTTACACTCGCAGCCATCGACGACTGCTGACGTCACTAGTCTGATGTTTGACTAGTGACGTCAGCAGTCGTCGATGGCTGCGAGTGTAAGACGGCAAATCCATCTGAGGAGATCGAGTGGTTGCGATCGAAACATGTCATGGTAACCTGCCGGCCAGGGTTCGAGCCCGAGCCACGTCAAGAATGAAAGATTATCAATAACAATTTTAATTAATTTTTTGTAAAATTCCTTTCTTCATAAAAATAATTTAATAAAAATTAAATTTCATGAACTTAAGCCTAATTAAAAATATAAAAAATAAATGTTTTATTAATTATTCTGAATTACCGTTTTTAAATTTATTTTTGTCTCAAATTATTTATTTTTGGCAAAAAACATCCATTCTGTTGTCTTAACAGTCTTTTGGCCATTTTCTCATTAGGCAATTATCTTTTTTCCCAACGAAAAACTGCACATTATAGAAATTTGGTTTTCTCAATGTCTCATTTGCTTCGATTTTATCGCAAAGCTAACCGGCACTCATCTGCCAGTTATTTATTTTCCTTTTATTTGCCGTACAGATAAATTCAATCAGCTGACTCCCAAATTTTACATGTATTTTGAGTGGCGTTGCCAGCTGAAAACAATGTTTATTGTCAGTATATTGAGAAACCCAAAACCGTTAACGGACAGTTTATCGTTCCAATAAATTTATGTTGACATTAAGTAACAGACAGTTTGTCGATACATTGAGAAAATGGCCATTTGAGTATGAACTTTGTTAACACAAGTTGCTTGTGTACAGGAAACTTGATAGGCAACAAAACGAAGCTAACTGACGGAGCTAACTTCACACACATCTGCCTTTCTACAATCGACGAAAATCAATTTCGCAAGTTGACAACGTCATAATGTTTAATACGAGAATTGTAATTCCAGACGTTTTGCGTAATAGAATTCTCAAACAGCTTCATAGGGGACTTATCTCATCCAAAAGAAGCAAGGCAATCGCGAGAAGCTACGTCTACTGGCCGAACATTGATAGAGATATCGAGGACTACAATAAAAAATGTTCGAACTGTCAACTTAATGCTACAAACCCTGTGAAGACAGACTTATGTTCTTGGCCTATAACATCACAACCACTTCAACGAGTGAATATTGATTATGCAGGACCTGTGAATGGGAAATATTACCTAGTGATCGTTGATGCTTATTCAAAATATCCTGTAATTTATGAGACGAACAACATTACAACAAATTCAACTGTAAAATTAATGACTGAATTTTGTTCACAATTCGGAAATCCGGAGCAGCTCGTCTCGAACAACGGAACATAATTTTGTTCACACAGTTTTGAATTATGGTGCAGTGAGAGAGGTATTCAACACACAAGAACTGTGAGATTTCATCCCATTTCAAACGGACAAGCGGAAAAGTTCGTTGACACGCTTAAACGCGCTTTAAAAAAATCGGATAGGGGAAAAACGTCCGCAGAATCCCTCCAAACCTTCTTGAAAGTATAACGTTCGACTCCTAATCCCAATGCACCAAACAAATTATCTCCCGCTGAATCCTTTATTGGACGTAAAATGAGGACCAATTTTGATATGTTATTGAAACAAGTACAAAATTATCCATTACGGGACATTAAAATGGAGAACCAGTATAACAACAAACATGGTACCAAAAATATAAATTTTAACGCTGGAGACTTATGCCCAATTTTCAGGATAGCATTTAAATCAATATTGAGTTAATTTTCATAACAAACTTAAATCGTATTTAAAATAGATTGATTTTTTGAGTTTTATTTGAAAAGTCTTATTTAATTAAGATAAAAGTATGGTAGCACTACTAAGACAAAAAAAAAATATAAAAAAGTGTATTTATTTACAAGGTGGTCTGAAAAAACAGCTGACTGTTAATGCTTTGCCTGTTGTTGTTGTATTGTTGTGATATTGAGGCCACCTTGCTAAAATATTACAATGGAAACTTAAGTTGAAATTAAGTGTACCACATTGGTGACTTAAGTTTCACTTAAGGTTTTAGTGAAGAAGAGAATTTTGTATTTAAAACGATTTTAAAAATAAATGTGTTTTAATATCAAACCTGAAAATTGGCCATTAGTGTACGCAAAACACTATAAACGCAACAAAAGTTTTTGTGTACCAGGAAGAATAATAGAGAGAATTGGGAATGTTATTTACAACACTCAAATTGAAACTGATGATCGAAAAATTCTTGTAAGAGCTCACTCGGATCAACTTAGATTAAGATCTTTAATGGAAGAATCATCACAATCGACAGAATCCCAACTGCCTTTGAGCATACTACTGAACGAGTTTCAGATTGTGGAAAAAGCCGCAGCTGGCGATTTTGTTACACCTCCAAGTTCACCAGTCATCGGTAATCCTGGTCGGATAACTATGCGCAGACAACCAGTCGATCCTGTTTCCAGGACGCCCTAGTGCATTTTTTGAAAAGGGAGATGTTAGGGGCAACCCTGCCAGATACGTAAAAGTCTGGCATCCTTATATATACGGTCACATGTGTCATAATTTGAATTTACTGTCTTTTTAGTTTGTACTTGAATTTCTCCGTCTATCGACACAAGACGTTTTGTTCTATTGTTAAATAAAGATATATTTAAGTTTTTATATTAATTAGTTGACTTTTATTTAATCGGCACATCTAGAAGCACAACACCTTATATCTCCAAAACTAAAAGAGATGCAAAATAAAGGTAAAACTTATCGTTGTTCTTTAGAAAAATAAGCGGACAGGTGTCTGGTACTTTTTTTCAATTCGGCCCTATTACGGAGTAAACGGGTAAAATTTGAATTTTAGTACTTTTTTTTGCCCTCTTTCAACCAATAAACATAGAAACAAAGTTAATACCACATTCGAAACTTATCAAAAAAATACGTTTTATAATTTGGTACTTTTTCTAAATTCGAACATTTAAGGGGTGAAAATCGTAACTATTTTTGGTAATTTTTTTTACGAAACATTTTCCTCCATTCATTGACATATTCGTACTAAATTATGGGCTAACACTACAATACTGAAATTTTTGATACTTTAATGGGGTTAAAGTATAGTACCAAAAAAGGAAATACGGGAAATTTGACATTTTTCTTTAGCTTTTTGGTTCTACTAAAGTAGCGGGTTAAATGCTAGAATTTAAACAAGATTAAACCTAGAAAAATAAACTTTGGCATAAAAATATGTCCACAAAGAAAAAGGAGACGCTAACGAAGTAGCGGGTGTATGCTAGTTAAGTATATAGATAAGATTAGAAATAAAATTTCGTGAAGATCAGCCTATAATTTACCATAGACCCTATATAAAACCCATTCTCAAAAGTTATAAGCCTTAAACCCCAACAAATATTGATATTGTGGTGAAATTTGGTTGAATAAAACAAAGACACGAGTCCCACAAAGATTTACTATAGTTTAAAAAAAATATTTTGTTCAAATTTCCCAGGAATCCCGAAATTTGTTCCAGAGAAAGGCGGGCATCGAAAACAGTTGAATTTCGAGAACATACTCTAATTCTAACAATAAATTTGGCTCAAAACTATTAAAAGATGAACTAATGTAAATGTGTAATTTAAGTTGACAGACAAATTGAGATTTTCGTCATTAGAATTAATACTATAATTATAATAATAAATGAATGTTAACCAAATTTTTGTTATATACTTTTTATAGGCCTCGTGGGCGTTCTGTTAGTCCACCGGAATATGATCGTTATCATTATACGAGAGTGCCGGTTCCACCACCAGGACCTCCAGAGCATCGTCGACCACCTTTAGATGCATATGACCGGTATGGACCCCCCCATATTCCTCCACATCCTCATACGCGTGAATATCGTCCGATCCATCATGAGTACCCGATGCCGCCAAGAGGACCTCCAATGCACCGTGGGCCTCCCCACTTACATGGACCACCACCACCTCATTATGGTGGCCCGCCACGTCACATGGGTCCGAGGCCTCATGTGCCATATGAGAAGCCAGAAAATAAGAAAGATAAGTTTCCAAATTATTTACATCATGTTCAACCAGAGGATGATCCTCTTTCAACACGCACATTATTCGCTGGCAACTTGGAAGTAACTATTTCAGATGATGAACTTCGTCGTATTTTCGGTAAATATGGAATTGTAGATGACATTGATATTAAGAGACCGCCACCTGGCACTGGAAATGCATTTGCTTTTGTCAGGTATCAAAACTTGGATATGGCTCACCGGGCTAAATGCGAACTATCCGGGCAATACATTGGCAAATTTCAATGTAAAATTGGTTATGGAAAAGTGACTCCAGCAACACGAATTTGGATTGGCGGTTTGGGCGCATGGACATCAGTCACACAATTGGAGAGGGAATTCGATCGATTTGGTGCTATAAAAAAAATTGAATACCTAAAAGGTGACACTTGTGCGTACATACAATATGAGACAATTGAAGCAGCAACAGCAGCTGTTAAAGAGATGAGAGGTTTTCCCTTAGGTGGTCCTGAACGGCGTCTACGTACCGATTTTTCTGAATTACCAGGTGTGACACCTACAGCAGCTCCTTTTAAACCGAAAGCTCCTTATGACGAAGTAGCCGGATCATCTGCCCCAACTTCTGAATATAGACGTCCTGAATACGACTATCATTACGAAGATACTCACCATCATCATCCACCTCATCACCATTATGCTCCACGAGGAGGTTACTCCCCATATCCACCTCGTGGCGCATATCGCGGGCGTGGTGGATATCGAGGACGTGGTCGTGGCTCATACCACTATCATAATGATGTTCATAGACCTGCACATCCAGGTGCACTGTCTTCGTCAGCTGCGCCAGTTCCTCCACCTGCAGGAGTTGAAGATGAATGGCGCCGTCCTCCAGGCGAGCCCGGTTTCGATAGAGGGCGTTCTGGTTCAAGAGAACTTAGATCAGATCGTTCTCGCTCGCGTTCCCCACATAAAAGAACCCACTCTCCAGGTTCCGATTCAGATACGTCTCAGCACCGCAACGGTGTTTCATTGGCCTCTGCGCGTACATTACCAGATGTCGCGCGAAAATGCACTGTCATATGGCAAGGAGCCCTCATACTAAAGAGCTCTTTATTTCCAGCTAAATTTCATCTTACTGATGGTGACACAGATATTGTCGAATCCCTTATGCGTGACGAAGATGGCAAGCATAACTTGCGAATTACGCAACGTCTTCGCTTAGACCCCCCAAAACTAGAAGATGTACAGAAACGTATAAGTTCATCGTCTTCTCATGCTATTTTTCTTGGCCTAGCAGGTTCCACAACTGCTGTCAACACATCCGACGACAGTTCGGTTCAAACTAGGCCCCTTCGCAACTTAGTTTCTTATCTCAAACAGAAGGAAGCTGCTGGTGTCATTTCTTTATTGAACAAAGAAACTGAAGCTACAGGTGTATTGTACGCATTTCCTCCTTGCGATTTTTCAGCCGATCTACTAAAACGAACATGTTCAACTGTAACTGAGGAAGCGTTCAAAGATGATCATTTAGTAGTAGTTGTGGTTAGAGGAGGTACAGCTTAGGCAATCACTTCATGAACTTGAACAAAAAAACAAATCAATATGAAGACGTAATCATAATACATACATACTTACTTAAAGTTAAATGATCATATAAAAAAGATACGAACAATTAATAACAATAACAATTATACATTTGAAGAGTTTTTGCAAAAACAAATTTATCATCTTATAAGTTATAATTAAATATTCAGGAGATATGTAATTAAATGTTTATCTAATATAATAGACACTATTTCCGTACGTATCATACCTACAGGATTTGACAAAACACTTCCAAGTGTTTGGTATAACCTACACGATTGGCAAGTTCGAGTTCGAAGTAAATAAAATACATTAATGTGCTTGTGCCAATTGTAAATTCGAAAGAACTTAAGCTACATAAATATATATATCAATATGTTAAGTGTATGTATGTACGTTCTTACATACTTATATTATAAATAAAAACATTAAAAAGAAAAACAGTTGTGCATGCCCAAAACAAAGTGTATACATACAAATTTTAAATTTAAATACTTACATAATTAATTGTGCTGTTCCATAAAGGAATCCGAAAAAATTGCGTTCATGTATTAAAAATTACAAATTAACTTCATAGGTATATAAAATGTATTTTTACCTTTTCATGAAATGGTTTTAATAGTTTTGTGGCACAAAGTGGTTTAATTAAGACAACAGAAAATGGTGGTGTTTTTTGTGTTTTTTTTATAATTTTTGTGAGAAACTTTTTATTTTTCAAATGGGAAATTTATGGTTTCATTACTTAAAAAGTGTTCTTAATATCATTGGCTAAACTGAAGTAGAAACAAATGTGTACAACGGTGTAGGTGACTATACTGTGATGGCTAGTGGTCGTGAGGCCTGTATTTATGCATTTAAACTTGAGTCGGGTACTTATTAATCTCATACAGTCTTTGTGTTAATTACTTTCTTAAACCTCCAAATTCGAATATTAAAAAGATACATATACTGTTTCTAAAGTGATCACAAAGTTTGTTTGTGCTGTGTTAAAATTTGTTGCTTTCCAAAAGTACAAGCAATTTTGAACGTACTATTCCTTGTGAAATTGTTTTATTTACAGTTCAAACTCATTTTACAAGTTGTGTTGGTTTTAATTTTATAACTTTCCAAAAAAAAAAAACAGATTAAAAAAAAATAATGAATTTATCTACAATGGAAATTTATTCCTACAAATTGTGTTTGTTTAAAATTTTGTTAGTTTCCTAATAAAATACTACGCTTTGTGAAATTCTTGAAGATTATTAAAAAATTATGAAATTGAATTGCAGTTAAAATTCATTCGTTCAAATATTTCAATGTTGAATTTGCTCAAAAGTGATGTGAAGGATAGATAACTTTGTTAGAAAGTTTTCTTACTTTTGACAAGTGATTATTACTTGACAGTTGTACTTTATAATTGGAAATGATTCTGTTTCAAATTTAAGTGATTTTGTGGCAGTGACAATCAATCAGTTGTTGGCAGTTAAAGTTATCAGTAGTGTTTTCGAATTTCATTGTTTTTCCTGATCTAATTTCCGTTTGCACTTCCTAAGAAAACTGGTTGTAACATTTGTTTGAAAATTATATAAAATTGAAAAAGGGTTTTACAAATGTTACAGAGTTTTCTACAAGGTTTGCCCACCAATATGAAACTATTCTGATAAAGAATGCCGCAAGTGGCCACATAGTAAAAAAAAACAAAATTATAAATTATTAAATAATATCCGTATATATATATATATATATATAAACACTTAACAATGATGAAGATCAAGTTACTGCATTATTGGCTTATTTTCAAAAAATATTTTATTTTGCGAACAATATCTAATTTATTCCTTAAAAAAACAAACAAAACAGTTAAGTTTAGTAAGTGTTTCAAAACTCGATAACACTTTTCACTTTTGCAAAATGTGTGTTTCAGTTAGTTCTTTATTAAGTTTATCAAAAACTAAACTAAACATTTAAGAATTAATCATAATAAATATAATAAAGTGTTGCGATTGCAAAAAATTTCGGCGTGTCTATTGTGTACGATAAATAACCATCGTTCTCTGCATCCCATAAAAAATTAACGATAGAATTAAATCCCTGCATTAACTTCTCTCCAACGCTGACAACTACAATGTAGCGGTATCTGCAAAAAATAAGCTGAATTATTCAAAGGTAAAATTAGGGTAAGTCCTATCACACATTTCGTTTGAAATATTTTTAATTCCGCATGATAAAAAAAATCCATGCGACTATTTTAAAAGAACCCTTTGTATCTTTCACATTATTAACAAAGTTTATCAGTAATTTTAAAAAATTAAATAATTGTTGCTTTTGTTAAATAGGTAATAACAAAATTATATGTATATAAACGAAAAAGTTTCGTAAAATATAACTTCAATCCGCTTTTTAGGCATGAATCCATTATTTCTTTTTACATACATATGGGAGAGTTCATGTCAAGCGACCCAACTTTTGAAATCAAGGCTTCCGATTTGAATGAAATTTGCACCATGGTTCTATTTAATACAGTACTTTTCGCTTATAGTCACATCCTTTATTTGCAACCATAACGTGGACTTTATCGCTAATGTGACTATAAGGCTAATTCACATATATGCCACTATGTTGCATACAACCGAATTCGAATATAATCAAGTTATGTGAATAAAGGAAACAAAAAACTCATATAAATTACACCGACATCAGGCTTCTGGTTTTACAACAGAGTTTCATACTGTATAAAAAATAGTTAAAATAATAACAAGATATTTCATAACTGATTACAACGGCAAAAACTATTTTTTTACGAGTAGAGAGTTGATGACAAGAATTAAATGATTTAATATTTAATTCATTCTTTCTTTGGGTGGGTTTTTGATTCGACAACTAAAAAGAACTTGGTAAATTTTGCTAATGTGACTATAATGCCATTAAATTGCTTTACTTTTCCCTTTGACTACTGTGGATAAATGGCATATATGGCAAATGTGGTTATATCGCTAAATGGACTTTAACGTTAATACTTTATATTAAATTAACTTATAGCGGCAAAATAAACAAATAAAATGGACTATATCGCTAATGTGACTATAAGCGTAGTGACAATAAACGAAAAGTACTGTAGTAGTTTAGACACAAATTTTCAACAAGATCGTTTAAAAAGTTTTTGAGTTAAAGGGGGTCAAAATTTGACATTTTGGCCAAACAGGAATTCTTTCTCATCCATGTCACTTATTACCAGGGCAAGTTTAAAATGTCACGAAAAATAGTTAAAAATGGCTGGCAAAATGGCACAAAAAAATATAAAAAATTAAACAAAATGGCAAAACTAGCAAAAATAAATTGTTATTTAAGAAACATTGGGGGTATTCACGTCACAAGTTGCACCCTTGCAAAAAAGGAAAAGTGCAAAAATATAACAACCACAAAGAAAATTATTTACGCACAACTCATTGTCTGTGTGGTTGTTGTTTTATTTTTTCACTTTTGCTTTTTTGCAAAGGTGCAACTTGTGACGTGAATACCCTTAATATTTTATTAAGTTTTAATTGTATATTACAGTAGCATGTTTCTTCAAATTGTCAAAAATAAATATTCTGTTACCGAATAAAACAGTTCAATAAATGGAAAACCCTCTTTCAACATCGCATAATGTGACTGGAGCATATTTAAACGCTAATAGTTCAGATGGAGAAAGGTTGTCAATAAATTCATCCGTCTCACTTTCATTAAAAAATGAATAGTCCACTTGCAAACACCGCTAAGTTAACAAAACAAAATTTTGAGAAAATCGAACAGTTTTTTTAAAATTGAAATAATTCCAAGCCATATATCGACGCCTCCATTCTATAACATTCTAAGTCGAAAATGTGAGTTTTGAGTTACGAGCACTCAAAGTTTTCACGCGATATCTCATAAACTATATAAGATACGCTATTTGTTCTTTCACTGTTTTTAGTAGAATTTGAGTAGAATTTTTATAGTATTTTCTGAATTTATAAATTTTAATTGGATCATAGCTAAAAATTATATAAAATGTTTTAACACGGTGAAAACATTGGCTATTGGTCGTCTAAGTGTAATTAGCATGTTTTTGATAGGTCTATTGTTTTTAAGTTAATTACCTAAGTATACATATAATATTTTAGTTTGGACAAAAATTTTAGAAAATTATATTTCTACATAGACGAATTTTTAATTAAAATGTTATACAAAAAAAACTATTATTTTCTTTTTAAATTAAATTTATTCGTCAAACAAACAAGAAAATTAAATATGTATTATAATTCAGTTCAAACAAAAAGTAGTTATAACATAAATTCAAGGTTACTTAAAAATAATTATAAGAATAAAGATAACAGAAACGGTATTAATTCAGTATAACATTCAATAAGTAGAAACTATATTGTAATATTCAGTCGTCATTCTCTGACACGACTACATATTCTTTTCCATTAAAACCATTAAGTTGTCTGTAGAAATTTTGGAATTAAATTTTGACCACACAGATATAAAAGATCTTTTCGTTTTTCTTCCCTTATAGGAAATCCGGATATGTATGCCTTTGGTATTTCTTCAATAACAATTTTATTTTCTTTTCTTCTCTTCCTAGTTTCATCATATATCTTTATTTCTTTGAAATTCTTATCAAATTCATATTTATAAAATAATTTATAATTTTGTTCTTTATAAACTCTTATTTCTCGGATTTTTGATAGACATAATTTTTCATTTTGTATATTTTTTGTCCAATTTGTTACAGAAGCAAATTGCTTGAAATCCAAAAAATCATCATGGTCCATTTCAATAACATTGTATAATGAAGGTGTTTTCTTAGCATTTCTTATCACGGAGTACCATTCTATCGGCGTGTATATTCTTTTATTTTTCTTGCACTTCTCTATAAGTGCATGAACACCATCGCCTTCATTTTGAGTATGATCCTTTTCTAAAAATTTGTGACTAATATCAATTTGTAGTTTTCGTGCAATCCATACATACATAGAGAATACCATTTTATTTTTGTTTTGACCTCCACAATTGTCAGACCATAAAATAAACTTAGTTATGCCGAATTCTTTATGTTTATAAATAAATAAATAAATGGTGATTGAATTGAAATTCAATGAGCTTTTTTCCTTCTTCATCAGAGTTCTTGAACTTTTCGTATAAGTCGCATAAATCCTTTTTTGGAATATAGAATGAAATATTGAAAGAATCTTTAAAAACGTCGCGATATTGTCTTAATGTCGCTTTTAAGCTGATATCAATTGACTTTTCGGAGAACCAAATTTCATATAAACGATACATTTCAGTAACCGACGATATTTCACTATCCAAGTACTTTTTTTGTACTCGTTGGCGACAGTAGTGTGATTCTACTAAAGGAAACTCGTTAGCATGCTCTATAACTATGTCTCTTATTCTACTTAAAGTTTTATTTGCCATAGAATGCTTTCCACTTTTGTCGGGTGATATAAATCCCGCATTAGAATGCTTTTTGCGTATCACGGTTTCGATTGTCTGTTGATATATTGACAATGTATTTATAAACATGGGTTTGCAGACTTGTTCTCTTATTTCATTCCCATTTTCTTCATAACTTAGAAAATACTTTCTTGACAAATTTTTTCGCGAATTTTCTATATTTGTACAATTTTTTTTCTTGTGCAGTGTTATTAAATTTGCTATAAAAGCCCATTGAAGTTCCATGCTGCCATTTTTATAAAAATTTTGAAAAATTTGTGTTCTTGTATCTTTAGACAGCTTTTGTGAACATCTCACTCTACAAGATTCTTTGCAACCTTCTTTTAACTCCTTCTTTGGTACAAACTGACCTTTTTTATTATAATGATCCTTTCCATGGTTTTTAAAATATTTTGCTATATTTTTGTTTCACTCGGATGGACGTCTATGTCTTTTGCAAAAGTTTTTGAGTGGTGTATCAAATTCCGGATTTAATTTTTTCTTTTTTAATTTAGGAGTTTTTGGACTAAACTCTGGATTTGCTTCTATGACATCAATTACTTTATATAAAAAAATTTAAATATATTAATATAAATATATCACATACCTAGTGAATCAGAATTTTCACTATTTTCATTATCAAATTTAGACGATTTTTCGTTTGCTGGACTAGTTTTCTCTTTATTTCCTGTCAAAAAAATCCAATATAAATAAGCACAACATTTAACTTAAGTCGTGAATTTCTTACCAACACTTTCCTCACGATTATATGACATTGAACTTATACTTTTTGATTCACCTTTTCCTAATAAAAAACTTATTAATTATTTTAGATCCTCTCACGTTATTTTGTGCTAAATTTATCATTTTTCTTGCACGCGAAATCATTTTATATCCGAAAATACAAAAATTAGGCCTCCGATTTGGTTGACTACTTTTTCCAAACTAAAACATCTTATGTACACTTACACGCACAAAATTCTTTTTTTAATTCAGGAAAAAACCTTTTAACTACACTTACAGACACTAAAAAAAGGACACTGAACATACCAAATACACATAGAAAACACAACGTTAAGAAATGTCCCTTCCATAATATACTAAGTCAACTTAGTTCTCAAGTCAATTTAAAATTGTCCAAGCAAAAGTATTCTAAGTGTACTTACTACATTTTAGAATGGAAAATTTTTACGACTATGTGTGTAGTCTAAGTATATTGATGCCTATAACTTTGGAACGGATCGGCACATCTTAACCAAATTTTGACAGTATTTAAATTAGAGAACGTAGGATTCAAAAATTCAAGAACATTAAAAACGTTCTAAGTACACTTAGAACGTTATAGAATGGAGGCGTCGATATGTACTAGATAGTTTTTCAGGAGTATTTAACAAGGCGAATTGACTAGAAGGTGAGGTCAACTCTACAACTACAATGCTTCTGTGGTCGGGTTGTCAAAAATATTCCTAGTAAAAAAACAGGTTTGTTTACATAAAAAACTAGTTTGTATACAAACTTTGACAACTCGACCACCGAAAAAAACACCACATGTTGACTTGACCCCACCTTCTAGTCAATTCGCCTTGAGTATTTAATAATTAACCAGAAATTGTATGAGATTGATAGTGGCTTAGGGAGGCATTTAAATAAACAAATAAAATGGCGGCTCTTACACTATTTCACTTTTAGACAATCATATCAGATTCAGGTTTCAAAAATGTGGAATACGTTGCCAAGGGAACTGAGAAAATTTTCATATTCGCTGCACTTATTTAAATAAAAGTTGTTGGAATTTGCAGCGCTAAATAATTTGTCAATTCACTGAAACGAATAATGGTCAATGTGTTGGAATTTTCTTTCTGCGTAATATGGAAATATAATACATAGCATTCTTTATGTCTTTGTTATTTTTTAACTTAAGTTTTCTTTATAGTTTGTAAGATAGTTACGTTAAGTTTTATATACATAAGTAAAATTTTTTTTATTGTTTATTACATATATATATATATTGTTTCTGATAAATAACTGAAGTTTGTTGTATAGTTAGTAGCTTTTATTAACCATAAAAGGCCCTAAGGGCTCGGTTATGTAATTGAAGAAATAAAATAAATATGTTAATCCCAGGGAAAAAATCACTTTTTTCGGTAGAAATTAATTTTTTTTTATTTATTTGTAATAATCAGGCCTGTTCTGCAAATCACTTTTACTCAAATCACGTGATTTCAAATCACATGTGCCTACTAAAATCACACGTGTGATATTTTAGTGTCCTGTTTTTGTGTGCTTTGGTGTGATCTTCAATTGCCGAAAGCACACAGAGAAACACAAAAACGGTATGACTTTCAGAACACCAGAAAACCGCACGCGTGTTTTCAAAAACACGTGATTTGAAATCACGTGATTTTCAGAACAGGCTCGAATAATTAAATTAATATATAATAAAAATATCTAATAATAAAAATCAAAAAAGCAGAAAATTAATGCAATAAGTAGGGAGGATAAGACTTTGTATTTAAAAATTATGTGACCATGACATTGTAGGAGATGATGCAAGTATTGCCAATTAAGTCGTTTATTAAAAAAAAAAACGAAAATTAAAAATGAAGTCGCTTACGTTATTTTAGCGGTTAGGGCTCGATTTATATTTTTATTAGATATTGTTATAATTATAAATTAATTCATATACATAAAAATATAATTTGTCGACATTTCAACAGAAAAAAGTGATTTTATTCCTGGGATTAACATAATTTAAATTTATTTAAAAATTTGTCCTTCAAGTTGTGCTGAAAAAGGTCAACAAGAAAAAGAAAAACAAACATGAAAAAACAAAAATGTACTTTGGACTTCAAGAAGAATTCTTGACAAAAATACGAAAATAACAGAGGTAAAGGAAAAACATGTAAAATCAATTAAAAATGGATAATCATTCAAAAAAGCAAATTTCGATCTACCAAAGGTTAAAATACAATTTGGTTTAAGGATTGATGTTTGACTATTGACGTCAGCAGCCGTCGATGGCTGCGAGTGTAAGACGGCAAATCCCTCTGAGGAGATCGAGTGGTAGCGATCGAAACATGTCAGGGTAACCAGCCGCATGGGTTCGAATCTCAGGTCAGTCAAGAATGAATGATTATCCATAACAATTTTAATTAATTTTCATGTTGTAAAATTCCTTTCTTCATAAAAATAATTTAATGAAAATTAAATTTGATGAACTTAAGTCTGATTAAAAAAATGTTGTTGTTTTTTGTTTGGCTTAAGGTCATATATTAAAATTATTAATAAAAAATCCAAAATTTTTTTTGTATTGATGAAAATATGACAAGTAGTGAGGACGTATCAACTTTTTTGTAGTTTTAATTTGACAGTGTTTTAAATCCCCTGAAGATGACCATCGATGTATGGTCGAAATATCGGATGAAAAATAAAAAACAAAATTAAAAAAACAAAAAAAAAATTTTGGATTTTTTATTAATAATTTTAATATATGACCTTAAGCCAAACAAAAAACAACAGCATAGATAATCGACACAGGTCAACAATAAATATTGAACAAATATTAAAAATTTGGATAGTTCAACAAAATTACCACAATACTAATTAAATAAAAAAAATTTTAATTAACCCAGATATGGAGGGTTCAAAGCTGAACCGAACCAAGTCATAAAATAAAATGCATATATGTATTTCAAAACTGGTGTGAAATTCTTCCCAAAGTTTAACTCTATCGAGTTCTGAAACGGACTAAATCAAAAAGTTTTTCGTTCCAAAGGTAATGGTAATAAACCCATGTCAATGACTCCAGAAATAAATAGAAATTCACTTACTCAAACTCAAAATATTATCGAACGAATTTTCATTTTTGACTTGGTTCGCTTCAGCTCTGAGCCCTCCATATGCCCATTGCTTGAGCGTGATCATTTTAAAAGTTCTTTTATATTATTTTGGAAGCAAATGAGAAATAAAAACAGTGCAGGTATAGGTTTTATTAAGATTTGTTAAAAAAAGTGATTTTTGAAGCCGTCCTATATATAGGACATTGGGCACACGACTCATTGGGTGTGATACGACACATAACATTATACATATTATCCCTTATCACATTTTCGGCATCTAGTTAAGGGGGGTTACCGCGTATTTCGATTTGAAAGAAATCATTTACGGATTCGAGCTATTTTCGCGTTTTTAGTCAAGTTTTCTCTAATCTGAGAGAGGGGGATATTCACCCCTATTATGAAAGTCGACGGCACCTGAACATTAATGGTATTTTCTGAGTCGTTGGTGACAATAATCGATTACTTTTGACAGTCAAGTGATATTTTCTAAGGCGCTTTTAAGTCGACGTCGAGTAGTATTGTCCCCGTTTTAGTCGACAGGAAATTTTGTGACGACTCAAATGAAAGTTAAAGAAATTTTAAATGAAATGTAAACATATTTATTGAATACGTTTGAAATAAAAAATGCAAATTTAAAAGAAGTTATGGGCACAAATTTTAGTAGTAAATTTAACGCGAAAATTCGGAAACATTTGCAAAAATAGCGAAAATTTGCGAACGTTTTTAATATATAACGAAAGCCCTAAAACTATAAGAAATGGCAAAAATTTTGCTAAAATTGCAAAATTAGCGGAAATTCGCAAAAAATTGCTAACAGCTACATGATAGCAAAGTCTAATATTTATTAAAAATCGTTAAAGCTGTAAAGAATCAGAAAACTTTTAGGAAAAAGTCGCTGCTATCGCGAGCATGGCTAAAATAAGCAAAAATTGCAAACTTTGAAACAAACCCTTAAATTGGTTTCAAATCGCTAAATCGGCGAAAAAAACAAAATGTCGGGAAGTTATAAAAAAATTATGCAAAAACAGCGAAAATTCGCGAAAAATTTTAATATATCAAACAAGCCATAAAATTGATTAAAAGTCCCTTAAACTGAAAGGAATGGCAAAAATTCGGTGAAAATTGCTAAATTAACGAAAATTCGCAAAAATTTGCTAACAGCGGCATGAAAGAAAAGTCTTATATGTATTATTAATAAACGTTAAAGCTATAATCAGAAAACTTACAGTAAAAATATCTTTTATCAAAAACATGCCAAAAATTCGCGAAAAAAAATTCAAAATTGGAAACAAACTCTACACTTTATTTTAAAAAGCTAAATCGGTTAAAAAAATATGTCGTAAAATAGCATAAATAGCGTTAAAAAGTGAGTGAAGAACAAAAAATAAAAAAAAAAAACAATTGGAGATGGGATTTTTTTTGTCAAATTTTCGATAACTAGTCGACGTCGACACAACATTCTTATAAAATACCAAATTAACGTCGAAGTGATGTAGTCGTCGCCTTGATGTGACAACAATTAAAAATTAATGTCGACGTCGACAACGCCTTACATAATAGGGGTGATTATCTTCTGTGTTCTAATCACTATCAAAATTGATTTTGTTTCCATCGCCAGAATCTTCGTATGTGATGTCTCCACATGCATTATTGGGTGGGAATATAGTTATATTATCCACATATACATATATCCTCATCCTCTATGGAAAATACATAGCATATTATATTCCCAATGTCCTACATATAGTTCACTAGAGAAAGTCAATGGGTATAATAAAAATTAAAGCACTCTAGCACATATCGACAAATCCTAGGTAAATACATTCATACAGTTTATCTGTTGCCAGTTGCATTTTAAGACGTTTAAAATGGTTTAAAATTTAATTGCTGAAGTCATTCATTTTTAGCCTTAAAGAAGACTTCGACATCATGCTATGGTGGAAAAACAACTTCACAAGGTATCCACGGTTGTCTTAATAAGAATTGAAATTTTATGAAATTTCCTGCCTGCAGCGCAGCATTAGATTAAGATTTTTTTCTAGCTGGAAACATAAAAAAAGAAACAGAAACGATCCCAAAATAGTTGACAGCCTCCTTTTTTAATTATTTTTATAAAAAACCTCTTTCTTAGAAGCTTTAGAAGCATTATTTTAATTTAATGGCAAGTATTAATAATATAACTTTAACATAAATTAATAAAAATCTAATCACTGATTAATGCTATATTTGTTTTGCTAGTTTTGGAAGATCCTTAAAATATAATTACATACATATGTATGTTTTCTGCATCAAAAATTTTTAGGTCGTGGCAACACTGCTTGTTTTAAAATAATAATACCATGTTCACACGGACAGCAATATTCGTGTTTCGCTCTCTTATTCCTGTTTCGCGCCCCAAACATGTTTAAAACGACTTGTTTGCCCATACAAAATTTTGAGAGCGAAAAGGTCGTTTCATTTTGAAACAGGCTGCGAAACAGGATAAATGTGCTATCATCTCCAATTTTGATAACAGTTATCGTTAGTTTATCTGAACTAGCTCTCAAAAAAAATCAAAACAAAGAAAAAACAAAATGAAAATTGATGTTTAATAAAATAAACTGATAATAATAACATAATCAGTACCCATGTTCTGTAACTTTAGTGAGAACTTCTTGCATCGAAAAGATGTGAAACAAAATATTCCATCGTTTCTCGAAAAGTGAGAAAAATGTGTGTCTGTAACTCATGTCGAAAACTATCAAAAGAGATTACGTCGTGACGTTATAAATGTCATAATATTGCACTCGAAGCCGATGTGACATAGCAGACGTTCAGAACGCCAGTAACACATATCGTTGACGGCGACCAAAATTTACTTAAATTGAAAATTTTTCAACGACGGCGGCGAAAACAGAAACGTCTGCTATGCCAAATTGTGTAAAGAGCGACTTTAATGTTTGTTGTTGGCAAATGAGCTTTGAAGACATTCATATATTTTATAAAAATGTTAAAAGCAAAATAATAAAACCATGAAAAATGTGCCAAGAATAAAATATTCACCTTAATTGACAGTTTGGTAATAGATTAAAGGAAAAAAGTTCACGTTCTCTTTAATCTACTACCAAACAGTCGTAGGCGTATTTTAAATACGCCAAACACAATAAGGGTGATTATTATTCTTTGCATTTTTAATTGTTTTTTAGTGTTAAAATTTTTTCTCGCCCCATTTTTATTCGTGAGTTTATTTGACTCAGACACACTTTTACCGTAAATTGGCTAGTAATTTCCTTACGTGACAGCTTGCACTCGCCAAAAAAAGTTACAGACACAGTTAAGTGAGAAAAACAGCTGGGGCCTAATTACCGCATTCGATATCGAGTAAGCTATCGTATCGAGTAAACTATCGTATTTTTCTGCATTCGATAGACACTCACGTAACGAATGAAAACTAGAGAGTTGTAATGGCTTTGGTTACTCGATATCGAATGGTATAATCTCAAATTACGATACATTTCATTCGATATCGAGAGTCATAATACCAAAATAAAAAATTTCGATCAATTTTGGTCGATATCGTATGCGGTAATTAGACCCCTGCTTGTTTCAATTTATGGCATTTTTGTTTCATTTCACACATGTCAATCGAAAACTTTCTCGACGCGAGAGTTACAGAACATGGGCACAGGTATGTGATGAAAATCGATTTTAAAAACGAAACGATTTGAAACTGAAAATATCGTTTTCAGTATCTTTTAAAATAGATCTTAAATACATATGGGTAATTCCATGTCAAAACGACCAAGAGTGGGACACGACCCCTTCCGATTTTAATGAAATTTGGTAAGAAGGTTCCTTTTATCCCATAAGGAACATATATGAACGAAAAAAATTGTTAAATTTTTTTTTCAAAAGTTATGTCATATTCAAAATGTCATAATTTCGCTAAATTAGCCAAATGTGTTGAGCTTATTTCTTCAATATCTAGAAAACTACTTCACATACGAAGATGATTTTGATGTAATTTTAAAGAGAAGACTTGGGGCTACAAACCATAAATTGAAAAAAATTCTTTTTTTTTGAAAAATGTAATATCTGCAAAATGTTAAATTTTAAAAACGGACTAAGTCAAAAACCTATTTTTTTATTTGGCTGATTTTTTTTGGTATAATACTTCAAACTGTTCTTTAAAAATCCTGAAACTTTGAAGGAGGTGTTTTTTTTTTTCTTTTTTAAGATATGATTTTTTTCCTTTCGCAACCCTTAAAAAAATAATATTAAAATAGAATTTTAATATTGTAATTTTGAGCAATAAGTACACTGTGCTAGTTGCTAACAACAGACCAGCCGCGCACCTGGCATTTTACCCTAATTGGGGACGCTGAATCCAGTGGTGCTAACCGTTTTTTTAGGTAAGCTCTTGTTTTCTAGATATACCGTTAATTCGAAAATGTAAGAGGCTGCACAGTATATATTCGCGTAACTCAAAAAAGGTTTAGTTTATTGAAATAACTAAAAAAACCGAAATTCGGCAATAAATAATAAAGTGGGGTTGGGCATACATTTGACCCATCTAGGAGCATCCTACTCGCTGTACCATACAAATATTGCGGCTTAATAAAATTCTTTCATTTGGCCCCTGCAGCGCGTAGGATGCTCCTACAAAGGCCAAATGTATGACCAGCCCCACTTTATTATTTATTGCCGAATTTCAGTTTTTTTAGTTATTTCAATAAACTAAACCGTTTTTGAGTTACGCGAATATATACTGTGCAGCCTCTTACATTTTCGAATTAATGGTATATCTAGAAAACAAGAGCTTACTTAAAAAAACGGTTAGCACCACTGGATTCAGCGTCCCCAATTAGGGTAAAATGCCAGGTGCGCGGCTGGTCTGTTGTTTGCAACTAGCACAGTGTACTTATTGCTCAAAATTACAATATTAAAATTCTATTTTAATATTATTTTTTTAAGGGTTGCGAAAGGAAAAAAATCATATCTTAAAAAAGAAAAAAAACACCTCCTTCAAAGTTTCAGGATTTTTAAAGAACAGTTTGAAGTATTATACCAAAAAAAATCAGCCAAATAAAAAAATAGGTTTTTGACTTAGTCCGTTTTTAAAATTTAACATTTTGCAGATATTACATTTTTCAAAAAAAAAAGAATTTTTTTTAATTTATGGTTTGTAGCCCCAAGTCTTCTCTTTAAAATGACATCAAAATCATCTTCGTATGTGAAGTAGTTTTCGAGATATTGAAGAAATAAGCTCAACACATTTGGCTAATTTAGCGAAATTATGACATTTTGAATATGACATAACTTTTGAAAAAAAAAATTAAAAATTTTTTTCGTTCATATATGTTCCTTATGGGATAAAAGGAACCTTCTCACCAAATTTCATTAAAATCGGAAGGGGTCGTGTCTAGGGATGCCAATCGGGACTGGTTTTCGCAAATCCCGGGATTCGGGATTTCAAAAAATCAAATCCCGGGATCCCGGGATTTTTCGGGATCCCGGGATTTTACGGGATCCCGGGATTTTCCGGGATATCGGGATTTTTCGGGATTCGGGGTTTTTGAAAATTAGAAGATAAATGCTTTTTATAGATATTTATTAAAAAAGTCATTAAAAGCGGTTTACAAGCAAAAGTTTTATATTAATTTGTTATTTTAAAGTTAAAGATAATGTTATATTTATTACTTACATTAAAAATTGTGATTTTTTTCTTAATTAATGATTGATTTAATTAAAAATATGATAATAAAAAACAGCGTACGATTTCTAACAATTTGTTAATTGATTCAACTAAAAAATAATTACCATAAAATTTATATTTTATTCAATTACCTCAGTTGATCCAAATTAATTTAAAACAATATTAAATATATTGTAATTGATTAGAGCAAACTTGTATGTAATTGATTTATTTGTAAGATGCTATTCAAATTTTTATTAAGTAATTAATTAATTCGAAATTAATTATCAAAATCAATTTATTTAGTTAACCACAAAAATCTAATTTAAAAAAAAAACATTTTTATACCCACCACAAAGTGGTAGGAATTGTGTAGTGTTTAATTATGTATAATCGCTCATGCCTACTCTCGTGCAACACTTTTATATTTCTAGCCCTGTGAAGAGTAAAGTTTTAATGTAGAATTTGGTGCACCATTGGAATGTTTTGTGCATTTGAAAAGACATTTTTTTCCTTTATTCATTTTCTTCTTTAATTATTTTCTTCACTACTCGTTAAAATTTCTTTATAATTGTTGGACATGCTTAAAACAAACAAAGTTTAACTTTTTTGTTTCGTTTTTAATGACAGTATTAACAGAAATAATCAAGTAAATATTAAAGATCAGTATTTTGTTCCCTATGCTCTCAAGGGGGAATGTAAAGTTGAATTTCTTTTTATAATAAAAGGTAAAGCAAGAAAATTTTGTTAACAATTTCGGGATTTACTAAATCCCGAAAATCCCGGGATTACAAAATTTAAATCCCGGGATTCGGGATTTGCTGAATCCCGAAAATCCCGGGATTTTCGGGATCGGGATTTCGGGATTGGCATCCCTAGTCGTGTCCCACTCTTGGTCGTTTTGACATGGAATTACCCATATTCCTTCTATTTTCAGTCTTTATTCTTTTAAATTTTATATTATATACGTTAACTGAAGTGAACTCTTAACGACAATTTAAGACTATAATTCAAAATTGGATTTTAAAGTCCCTCGAAATCGATCGATTTTCATCACATGCCTGTATAATATTAATAAAAGTATTAAATAATATATTTTTAAGTTTTATTTACTTTTTTATCTATTTTAAAAAGAATCACACTAACAACACAAAAAAAATGTCAAAATGAAACGAGAACGAATCGTATGAACAGTATGTTTGGCAATCTACTTTCAGAGAGCGAAACCAGTGGTTTATATCGTCGTATGAACATAGCATAACCATACAAATTGTTAAATTAGCGGGTTAAAGTAACAAAAATTACAACTGATCACAACCAGTTGTACCGAGTTGAGTTGTAAACCGTAATAGGGGCCTAAATATTATTAAATTATTTCGACCCCTAACCGCGAAAATAACGTAAGCGCCAAAAATCAAATTTTACAGGAGAGAGGTTTTTTATTTTATTTCATATAAATTTTCTATGAAATTTGTCGCTTACAATAAAACTGTTCTGGCTATAAAATCGTAACGGTACCTTATGTGACTATGACATTTTAGGAGATGATGCAAGTATTGCCAATTAAGTCATTTATTAAAAAAAACGAAAATTGAAAATGAAGTCGCTTACGTTATTTTCGCGGTAAGGGCTCTATTTATCTTTTTATTATTTATATTAGATATTATAATTATAAATTAATTCATATAAAAAAAAAAAAATAATTTGTCGACATTTCAACAGAAAAAAGTGATCTGATTCCTGGGATTAACATAGGTGCCTATTATGAACTTAATTCGGTTTTCGACAGCAGTCGAATTAGCTGATCGAACGAATTTTCATTTGGTATTATGGCGCGCATTCGATAAAAATTTACTATTGTGATTTTGTTATTTCACAGTAGTACATTTTCGATCAGCTGTCACTTAAAATAAAAAATGTTTGTTTACAAATTTAAAAAATAAAATTAAAGTTAAACGTGACCACGGCGGAATTATAATTGTTTTCAAATAATTTAGCTTCAGTGGGGTTTCATCCCACTTTTATACATGCTGAACTTTTCTGCAAATCATTTGGTCAAAAAAGAATTTTGTTCCAAAAGGAATATGAGCATTTCCAATTGCTGTTCACGACGTTGGACTTGCATAAACGAACAAAACTAATAAAGAATGGTATTTGGTAAATGAACACAAAATATTTACAAATAGTTACATTTTCAACAAGTTTTTTAAATTTATTTGCACCGTCGAAAGCAGTTTTGTTTTCGTTGAAAAATTCGATGCATAACGAAATTTTCGACAGTGCTGCCAACTCATAATACCAAATTAACATTCGATAGTCGATGTTCGATAGCCAGCGAAAATCGTTTATCGAATATAACTCATAATAGGGGCGATAATTTAAATTTATTAAAAAAATAAAAAAAAAATTTAATTAATCCAGATATGCCCATTGCTTGAGCATGACCATTTTAAAAGTTTTTAAACTAAAAGGAATGTCAAAAATTCAGTGAAAATTGCTAAATTAACGGAAATTTGCAAAAATTTGCTAACAGCGGCCCCTATTATGAGTTACATTCGATAAACGATTTTCGCTGGCTATCGAACATCGACTATCGAATCTTAATTTGGTATTATGAGTTGGCAGCACTGTCGAAAGTTCCGTTGTGCATCGAATTTTTCAACGAAAACAAATTTGCTTTCGACTGTGCAAATAAATGTAAAAAACTTGTTGAAAATGTAACTATTTGTAAATTTGTTGGTGTTCGTATACCAAATGCAATATTCTTGATCTGTTTTGTTCATTTTATGCAAGTTCAACGTCGTTAACAGCAACTGGAAGCGCTCATATTCCTTATGGAACAAAATTCTTTTTTCACCCAATGATTTGCAGCAAAGTTCAGCATGTAAAAAAATGGGATGAAACCCCACTGAAGCTAAATTATTTGAAAACAACCATAATTCGCCGTAATCACGTTTAACTTTAATTTTATTTTTTAAATTTGTAAACAAAAATTTTTTATTTTAAGTGACAGCTGATCGAAAATGTACTACTGTGAATTAACAAAATCACAATAGTAAATTTTTATCGAATGTGCGCCATAATACCAAATGAAAATTCGTTCGATCAGCTAATTCGACTGCTGTCGAAAATCGAATTTAGTTCATAATAGGCACCTTATATTTATGAATAAACGTTAAAGCTAAAAAGAATCAGAAAACTTACAGTAAAAATATCTTTTATCAAAAACATGCCAAAAATTCGCGAACAAAATTCAAAATCGGAAAAAAACTCTACACTTTATTTTAAAAAGCTAAATCGGTTAAAAAATATGTCGGAAAATAGCATAAATAGCGTTAAAAAGTGAGTGAAGAACAAAAAATAAAAAAAATAAAAAACAATTGGAGATGGGATTTTTTTTTGTCAAATTTTCGATAACTAGTCGACGTCGACACAACATTCTTATAAAATACCAAATTAACGTCGAAGTGATGTAGTCGTCGCCTTGATGTGACAACAATTAAACACCCTTATTGTGTTTGGCTTATTTTAAATACGCCTACGACTGTTTGGTAATAGATTAAAGAAAACGTGAACTATTTTCCTTTAATCTATTACCAAACAGTCGTAGGCGTATTTTAAAAACGCCAAACACAATAAGGGTGAAAAATTAATGTCGACGTCGACAACGCCTTACATAATAGGGGTGATTATTTTGGAAGCAAATGAGAAATAAAAACAGTGCAGTTATAGGTTTTATTAAGATTTCATTTTCGGCATCTAGTTAAGGGGGGTTAACGCGTATTTCTATTCGAAAGAAATCATTTACGGATTCGAACTATTTGTACTGGGTAATACGATTATCGCAATCGTTGTAGAGGTTGTATTTTTTTAAAAATTGGAAATTTGATGAAAACTTTTTGTTCGTTATATATAGTTGCTGTTAAGAAAGGGATTTTTTTGTTTGAATTAAAGTATAAAAAAGTCCGTTTATTCAAAACAAATATTACGAAAATCGTAATACACAGTACAAACTGTGCGAATCCGTAAATGATTTCTTTAGAATCGGTAATCCCCAAGGTTTTTTGATGGCAGGCTCCATATCACGTTTGTTTTTCCTGTGAAATAACTAAATGGTCCAATCGATCATAACGCAATTCATTATTTAGGCACTTAGGTCTTTGTAGGTGCCACTGAAATTTATAGAAGCACCTTGGTAAGTCTCGAGCTAGAATATATAGCCTTGTGGAGTCGTACCTACCGATAGTTTGAAGCCATAACGAACTGACTTACCATGAATATACTGCTTGCAATCATGTCTACCTGTGTATGGAACCATGGCTTTATCTACGCTGTGTCCCTCTTCAAGATCAGCATTTTCCATAAACGTTTTATTCAAATGCGCGAAGAATGAATATTGGACAAAATAAAGTCAAATTTATTTTGGGTTTATGCGCCCACGATATGGCATAAAAGCAACAAATAATAATCGCTTGCGGAACTAGTTTATTGTTGAAGTCTTTCGAGCTTTCCCAAAACATTATTCTTGGCAGAGCTCTGCAGAGGAACGAATCCACTAAGCAAAATTACTCTAAGAAAGTATTTCGTTTCGGATATGTTCACGCGCAAGTCTCTAGTCTTGTGATGCGCACCATTTGTCTCCATCCGTCTTTTCTTCTATCAGCTCATCATCGAATAAAAAGAAAAAAAGAGAAGTAAGATTACGCATATCTATGTTGAACCCCCCTCCTCAGGTTTTTCAAAAATAGCATCATAGGTGGACAATTCCTTAGTTACCATGATACCAAAGCCAGGCAAAGATCATACAAAAGTTGAGTCATATAGGCCTATTAGCTTATTATCAAATATGTCAAAGCTGTTTGAGAAATTATTAGTTTCAAAATGAATACCGATTTTAAGTGAAAATAGATGTATTCCAAACCATCAATTCACAATTGAACAGACTCATTGAATAGTTATTGTCAAAGAAAAGCATTTGAAGAAAAAAAAATATTGCTCAGCACTCTTCATCGATGTTTCGCAAGCTTTTGATAAAGTCTGACAAAGGCTTATTAAAGAAGGAAATTTCTTAAGTTCACCTCAGCCAATTGCCGCTGGAGTCCCACAAGGCAGCATCCTGGGCCCTCTATTATACTTGATTTATACTTCGGACATGCCAACAAACAACTACCCCCAAACTTCAACATTTGCAGACGATACAGCTTTTCTAAGCGTCCACGAAACCCGTTATGAAGCATCTCGTTGCTTACAGCATCATACATTTCAAATAGAAATATGGTTTAGACAATGGAGGATAATAGTCAATGAGCACAAATGCGTACATATAACATTCACATTGCGCCGGGAATCTTGCCCCCCCCCCCCCCCCCCCCTATTACAATTAATAATCAAATAATTCCTCAACATTCGCATGTAAAATATCTCGGTATACATCTGGGTCGGCGATTAACGTGGAAATGCCATATAGAGGCAAAACTAACTCAAATGAAACTAAAAGCTATTCAAATTAATTGGCTTATTGGAAGAAATTCTGTCCTTAGTCTCGATTGCAAGCTTCTACTTTACAACTTATTTTAAAGCCTATCTGGTGCTACGGTATTCAACTATGGGGCACTGCCTCGGCCTCTAATATCGAAAAAATTCAAAGGCGCCAAAATAAACTTCTTCGAATAATCACAGCCGCTCCCTGGTATGTTAAGAACTCAAACATTCATAAGGATCTCAATGGCTATTAGTAAAAACTATGATTACAAAATATGCAGTAAAATTTTTAAAAAGGCTTGAACAACACCCAAATCCACTAGCTCGAAATATTTTAAATCATGGCGGCCACACTCGCTTAAGAAGAATGGACACTGCGGCACTAACCCAATTAGATGAGCGATTAACACCTACATTAGGGTATTACTATTTTTATTATTTTACATTACAAAAATACAACCCCTTAAATTCGAGGAATAATTGCATTCAGATGACATTAGTAACATCAAATTTAAAAAAAGTTCCCCCTTTTTTAATTTTTTTTTTTAATCTTTAGTGCAAGTCTTACTAAGAAGATGTCATTTAATCACTTTTAAACCACCATAAAATGTCTTCTTGAAATTCAATCAATAGTGTAAAGGCAAACAGGTATACTTGGAAGAATCTACCTTCTAAACAGAAAAAAGATCCAAACATTCCATCTGTTGAAAAGCTCTCCAATCTCACACGGATGCCGACAAACCGCCAAATTCTTGGAAACTCTGGAGGGAAACTCTAGATTTTCCACTTTTATTCAGCGCACTCATTAGAAAGAAACTTAATCGTTTGATTGATCTACATAAATGACAAAAACAAAAAGAAACCGTCTGAAAAATTCACTGCAACACTTTCTTATGCCCCTATTGCGGTTCTCCACTTTTGTAACAGTTTGGTTGTCTTTGATAAATTCACATTGCCATTCTCAACTAAACTGGCAGTTGGCTATTCAGTTGTGTATCTGTTTGTTTCGTGGTATTGCCGTTTTCAACTTTGTAAAAGTTTGGTCGACAAAAATGTTAAATACACACAACTGCTAAAAAGTAGTTGTGTTATTGGCAGTTAAAGTTTATTTTATTTAATTTCGGAAATCGAAAACAAAATGGAGAAATCGTATGTATAAATTTTTGTAATAACTATTTCGGTTTTTTTAAAAACTTTTATTAGTTTGAAAATAAAAACGAAAGCTCAATTTGAGCGTCTCGTCAAGAGAAACTTAGAAATTGTTCGCGGAAAACACCAGTTTGGTATGATGAAAAATTCATGTAAGCAGTTATGGGAAGAGTTTATAGTTGAGTTAAATAGTTTGGGACCACGACAAAAACTTCTTTTAAACACTTATAATCTTCTTAATCTAATTATAATATTCTTGGCACAGGTTTGGATACACTACAAGGCAAGTATTAAGAAAAAACTTGCCAAAAATTAAAGAAACACTCAAGCGATGGGGGAGGGCTATCACAAGAAGTTTTATTAAATAGCCTTAAGGATACTGTTTCGCAGCTCTTGTATTGCAAGTCCGGCCAAGTATTTGGTGTTGAAAATATTCCACCATCAAGTGACAATTTTACTGAGTCAGTTTAACCAATAATACAGCCGGAAGATTCGCCAACAGCTACCCCAACCAGAAGAGGAACTCATCCGGCACAAGAAAGTTTCGTTACTTATTAGGAATTCTTACTTGGCACTGGAAAGTTCAAGAGGGTTGGACTAATCACGAATTTGTCTTCTTGTATGTAGAGCATTCATACAAGAGTTTTCTTTTTCATCAACATAAATAAGTTGACACTAATATCAATTATAAATACTTTTTATTCAACACAACAATTAGAAATACTTTTAGTTTAAAAAATTATTTAATTTTATAAAATTTTCACTTGTCAAACGTTATATTTAAAGTTGGCAAATCGATATTTTAAGTTGGCAACTTTAAAGCAAACTCAACCAAAAACAGTTGAGTATCACAATACCTAAAATGAGTTTGGTTGTGCATAAGTTGGGTTGACTCCAACACGACCAAACTGAGTTGAGTGGAGAACCGCAATAGGGGCATTAGTTATTTGATGTCACCAACGTGAATGGAGTTCTACCAGAGTCAAGTTGAAAGTGGAGGTAAGGTTGGCTATTCAACGGTCAAACAAGCCCCTTTGGAATCAATTCACCCAATAAAACGAATCCGACTATCAATATCTCAAGCTCAAACCAGTACTTTTCAAACGCAACACACACATGATATTGTCTCTGAATCTGCATCCGATTCTTCACCCAAGTCTCCAAGCTGTTCTTCCACGTCATCTTCTTCGGAATGCAAACCGAAATACAAAAGAACAAGCGCTACAACAGCAAGTTTACTGGTACTGGAAAACAAAATTTCTACACATAAAGCACATAATGTTCTTGCAACTATTTCTAAACAGGGTCATGATGTGCCGGTTCCAAGTCAGTTTGGTGTCTGGAAACGAGTAATCTCAGAAGGACAGCAAATGAAAGCCAAATTTTTAAAAAACTTCAAAGCAAAGATCCCTTTTGTCTTCAGTTTGATGGTTAAAGAGTCCAAGGGAAAGAGTATCAAGTAGTTCTGCTGAAAAATACCACAACCGAAATCAACCTCGGTATTCTAAAATGTGAGAGTGGTTCTGCCGCGGTCGTTCACAAGGAACTACATCAACTAAATGATGAATACGATGCTTGGGCAAATATTCGCATGATAATCTGCGACACGACAGCAGTAATTTCTGTTTGTGTGTATGTACTTTAAAATCGGCCCAAACCTATTAAAATTTAAGTTAAAGTCAAATATTTTTGAACTGGTTTATATATTTAATACTTTTTCTATCCTGCAGCTTCTCTTATAGGTGGTCCATTTGTGTTTAGTTCTTCAGTTAACGTTTGCCACAAAGTATTTGCCGACTGATGTGCATTTGGTGTTTTCAAATGGCCTCTTGCCAATTGGCTGTGTTTATTCATATATTCTATCATTATTTCAAATAGACGCGGTTTGGTGGTCTTATTGCTTGCTTCCCTGAATTAAATGATAAATATATGATGAATAAATATGTAAATAAAATATTATCTTTCACTAACATGTTTGTACTTTGCGAATGCTATTTTGTTGTCGAATAAATTTTGCGAATTTGACATATGTTTTCGCAATGTATAATACCGACTTGTTACCTTTTCGCATTTGAAATGCAATTAAAAAAAAACTGCGAATATCGCAATACAGAATAGCAATTGTTCGCATTTATGCATTTTCGCATTGCAATTCAGAATAAGCCTCCAGAACTCAACTATTCTTTCATTGACAAATTAAGAGAAACTGTCTCTCTTCAGGCTCATTACCACCAAGTTGCGACAGATGATGTTTACACAGACGAGAACCCTGGATGGCGAGATGATTTAAAGTTCTTGTATGAACTATGTCAGGTATATCGTCATTACAAATCAACTTCACAATGGCCCCGAATCAGCTGGAAGAAACTCCTAAACTTACACCAGGCAAGATGGAACTCGCGTGCAATATATACTGTTATAACGTTTTTTCTGATGGCAGAGTGGCGCCACATCCTCAGTACAGCATGCGACTTCATCTGCTATGAATGGGCAAATGTTTGGTTCCAGTCGCAACACTACAACGAAGCGTCCTTCAATGAACTGTTTACCTCACTCACCAAGACAAACTGCAAGAAGGCAATTAAGTGTTTGAAGATGCACTGGTCGGTCGAGGAGTCATTAATTGACATTCCCAGATCTAACCAAAATGCTGAACGTACTGTCAAAGTGATGGAGGGACTACATGCAAACTCGAAAAAATTTGAATTTTTGAATCTAAAGTTCATAGGAAAAATAATTTTTAAATTTTTGTTTGTACATTAGACTGGTCGCATCTTGTATGGATTTTTTTTTTTAAATTTAGCTGTTTGCGCTGCTTAAAATATGAGGTTTGGTGTAAGAAATCATGTCCTAATTTTTCAGCTCAATCCGACGGTGCCTAGTCGTGCCAAGTGGGGCCCAAAATTCCCCATATTATAAAAAAGCTTCTATTCAATCAGATACTAGTTGAAAAGCTGGTCCCAAAATAGAAAATCAAAAATCTGGCTTCGTAACGATCTTCCGCAGAGAAAGTACTTTAAGTATGCCAAGTTTCAGCTTCATATGTCATCAGATGGCTTCAGAAAGTTGCGGAAAGTATAGGACATATAACAAACATCCGGACATACTAAGAAATTATATATTGAATAGAAAAATTAAAGTATTTGCTATTTATCAAAAAGTAATTTCAATTTTTGGGAATAAAAAATTTTAATTTCAAAAGATTTTGTTATTTGTGCTTAATTCCCAGTTTTTATTCTTGATAAAAACACTTGAAATTTATTGTTGATGGGATAAGCTATTCCTATGCATTTCACTGGTTGCTTAGGCCAGATCATCAGGAAACTTCATCCATAAAGATTTTAGACAAACTAAAGATATTAAACCAAATAAAACTGTTAAACGTATAAGACTTATAGCAACAGTTTTACTTGTAACAATATCAAAGCTTGAACAAAATACATCAACAATAAAAAAGTGGGTTTATCTCGTCTTACACTCCCCACTACAATTAGTTGAAATTCTCTCAACATTAATTGTAGTTGTAAGTAGGTTAAGAAAAACAAAATAAAAAACAAACAACAACTTACAAAAGATGTTGTCAATTAAGTGTTTTTTAGGCCGTGCACTTGCCTGTTTATTATCAAAAAGTAATTTCAATTTTTGGGAATAAAAAATTTTAATTTCAAAAGATTTTGTTATTTGTGCTTAATTCCCAGTTTTTATTCTTGATAAAAACACTTGAAATTTATTGTTGATGGGATAAGCTATTCCTATGCATTTCACTGGTTGCTTAGGCCAGATCATCAGGAAACTTCATCCATAAAGATTTTAGACAAACTAAAGATATTAAACCAAATAAAACTGTTAAACGTATAAGACTTATAGCAACAGTTTTACTTGTAACAATATCAAAGCTTGAACAAAATACATCAACAATAAAAAAGTGGGTTTATCTCGTCTTACACTCCCCACTACAATTAGTTGAAATTCTCTCAACATTAATTGTAGTTGTAAGTAGGTTAAGAAAAACAAAATAAAAAACAAACAACAACTTACAAAAGATGTTGTCAATTAAGTGTTTTTTAGGCCGTGCACTTGCCTGTTTATTATCAAAAAGTAATTTCAATTTTTGGGAATAAAAAATTTTAATTTCAAAAGATTTTGTTATTTGTGCTTAATTCCCAGTTTTTATTCTTGATAAAAACACTTGAAATTTATTGTTGATGGGATAAGCTATTCCTATGCATTTCACTGGTTGCTTAGGCCAGATCATCAGGAAACTTCATCCATAAAGATTTTAGACAAACTAAAGATATTAAACCAAATAAAACTGTTAAACGTATAAGACTTATAGCAACAGTTTTACTTGTAACAATATCAAAGCTTGAACAAAATACATCAACAATAAAAAAGTGGGTTTATCTCGTCTTACACTCCCCACTACAATTAGTTGAAATTCTCTCAACATTAAATGTAGTTGTAAGTAGGTTAAGAAAAACAAAATAAAAAACAAACAACAACTTACAAAAGATGTTGTCAATTAAGTGTTTTTTAGGCCGTGCACTTGCCTGTTTATTATCAAAAAGTAATTTCAATTTTTGGGAATAAAAAATTTTAATTTCAAAAGATTTTGTTATTTGTGCTTAATTCCCAGTTTTTATTCTTGATAAAAACACTTGAAATTTATTGTTGATGGGATAAGCTATTCCTGTGCATTTCACTGGTTGCTTAGGCCAGATCATCAGGAAACTTCATCCATAAAGATAAACCCACTTTTTTATTGTTGATGTATTTTGTTCAAGCTTTGATATTGTTACAAGTAAAACTGTTGCTATAAGTCTTATACGTTTAACAGTTTTATTTGGTTTAATATCTTTAGTTTGTCTAAAATCTTTATGGATGAAGTTTCCTGATGATCTGGCCTAAGCAACCAGTGAAATGCATAGGAATAGCTTATCCCATCAACAATAAATTTCAAGTGTTTTTATCAAGAATAAAAACTGGGAATTAAGCACAAATAACAAAATCTTTTGAAATTAGTATTTGCTATTTAATATTTTAGTATGAAACGAACGAAAGATGTTTAACCTAATACGGGTACGCTGCAGCTATGCTTCTAATTTTTTGCAGACATATAAAAAACGAAGTTGCAAATAAAACAAGCTATAAATGATTCAAATCTGTTAACAACTTTTAATTTTATGTATTCACAAAAGACGAAAAATTACTTTAAGAATTTCATAAAACGCAATCACCCCTATCGCAAATGTTATGGGAATATGATACATGGGATCAAACCTAAATTCCCATCCCCAACAAATCGGTATCGCAAATATTTTGGGAGTAAAAATTTCTATTGTGAATTATTTGTCAGTGGTTTTTAAAAAAAGTCTCTATTGTGAGTAACTCTGACAAGTTATTGTGAAAGAAAAATACAGTATTTATCGGATATAAGAAACTTAAAAAAATCCACGAAAAAAGTTTCTTATAAGCGTTTCTTTCTTATATACAATTATTTTATATAAGAAACTTATTTCTTATATAAGTAGCTATGGCCATAAGACTTTCATATTTTGGTTTTCTGTCTCTTTTTTTGTTAACATTTCTAACTTTTAAATAATTATTTTCTATGTCTTTTGAGTTTTTCACTAATTTAATGTTTTTGGAATTTCGCTTCTTTTTATACCGTTTTGTATTTCTTTAAAAATTTTAACTTTTGTTTTTATTGGCAAAAAAACACAAAGCTTCTCATGAGTACCAGTTCGCTCATCTAAAACTAAAAGTAAAAAAAACTTTGTTCTTGTTGTAAAGCTGTCAGAAAACAGCGTTGTCCATGCAAACTACATAAATTCTGTGTTCCCGTTGGAAGTTTCTTATATAAATTCTTTTTCTATACATTTTGTGGTTTTGGTGTTTAAGAAAAATGTTCTTTAATCAGTTTTTTTCTTATAAGCGTTTTTCTTATATGAAACCTTTTTTGTTAGAAAAATCACTAAAAAGACATGGTGTTTTTGAAAATGTTTCTTAAAAGCGTTTTGTTCTTATATGAGATGTTCTTATATCCGATAAATACTGTATACAAAATAAAATACTAATAAAAATATAATAAAATAAATAATGAATAGTGTTTATCTTCATTTTGTTTATGTACACTCCTTCAATAAAAGGAAAAAGTAATTTAATTTAGTCCTACTTTAGGATACAAATTAAAATGAACATGTTCCCTTCTCGTTCACCTCAACACTTGTTGGGAATTTATTTAGTAAAAAAATTCGCGGGAGTAAACATTGGCGATACCAAATTTTTTAAGTTTGGGAATTCTTTCCCAAAAAATTTGAAGTGGGAATCATTCACAATACGAAATAAAAAAATATGGGAATATTTTCTAGGAGTACAGTATTCCACGGATAATTACCTCGACAAAAATGAAAATATTTTTGGGTAATTATGCGGGGTAAGCATTTAAACGAATACGCTTAACTACCTCGTTGAGGTAATAATAAGAATACGGTTAACTACCTCATTGAGGTAATTAAGCGAATTCGTTTAAATACCTCAGTGAGGTAATTAGACGTATTTATTTACAAGATAACTTAACTTTGATGTATGAAAAAATTTAAGAAAGGAATTTTTACCTGTATCAGCTTAATCTTAAGAGATAGCAATAAAAAGCAATGGGATTTGTTGTCTTAAATTTTGTCTGTAGTGCTTTCTGAGATATCCTGTCATATCCTACTACTACACATGGAAGACGTAAATATGCAATTGCATGGTTTTTCTTGTGCGACCAATGAAAGCAGAAACAATATATTTATGCGTTTAGAGCTTTTAATGAATTTTGGTATCGATTTGTTTGTAAATAATTTCCATATTGTAGCCATTGCTGCATTTTTATTGCACACATATTTTAAGTTTTTAAAAAATAAATAAAAAAATTGCTTCAAAATCTGGTTAAAAGATGAGTTTTCTGTTGCCTTAATTTCGCCACCTACATTAAATTTTCACTGTACAATTTTAAGCCATAGCAAGTTTTTGTTGAAGATAAATGTTTTTCGCAACTTATAATATAGAAACCTAGACGCATCGTTTAGTAAACGATCGAATCAGAAACACTGGTTGTATGTCCATGTAAACCTTGTGCGAAAAGTTAAGGTAGTAGTTTTTAGATAATTTGATAAAATTGGGTAAATACGTTTTTTTTTTTTTTTTTTTTTTTTTTTTTTTTTATTTTTTTTTATTATTTCCAATAATTCAGTACATTTATGTTGCCTCAGCGCCTTATAGGCATTGTTGAGGCGAGTTGGTAAAATATTACATAACATTATGATTATCAGTATTATAATTAAAACAAAAGAAAAAACAAAAAAAAAAAAATATTTATTATATTAATACATTTTGAGATCAAAACTAGTTACTTCAGAAGTTCTTCTAAATTTTGATATAAATAATCTTTCAATGTTTTTTTAAATATTGAAATTCTAGTTAACGTTTTTAAGTATTGTGGCAAGTTATTAAACTCACGACTACCCATGTGTTCAATTCTTTGTTTGGTTGTTTCCAACCTACACCTTGCTACTGACAGATTACTGTTATTCCTTGTGTTGTGTAACTCTTGATTCCTTTTAAATTTAATCGTGTGATAACCAATATTGTGTACAATTTTGAAAACGTATAACAAGATTTGCAATTTGTAGGTGCTATAGATTGGCAAAACTGTTTTGAATATATCCTTATATAACGATATTGTTGGAAACATTATAGGAAGATTGGAAACTACTTTCAAAGCCTTATTTTGACATCGCTGAAGCGATTTAAGTTCATTACATTTCTTCCATCCATACACGGAAGTTAAGTAATTCAAATGGCTTTGAATAAGGGCATTGAATATTAACAATTTTGTATTACAATCAAATTTATTTTTAAACTTGTACAAAAACCCAGTACCTTGAGCAACTTTTGTTTTGACATATTGTATGTGTTGAGTCCAAGACAAATTACTCTGTAGATAAACACCCAGGTACTTAATTGAGTTAACATCAGAAATTTCTCTACCATCAATAAAGACACTAAAGTTTATGTTATTATTACAGTAAGGTTTAAAACGAATCAGCTTTGTTTTATTCGCATTTAATATAAGTTTATTTATTCTTGTATATTCTAAAATAAGTGCAGCATCTCGTTCCATATAAGCTTTTGCCACGATTTCATGCTTATATGGGTAAAGCAAACAAATATCATCAGCGTAAATAAACAGCTTCCCATGTAAACCAAGATTTTTTATATCATTGAGGTAAATTGTAAAAAGCAAAGGCCCCAGTACGCTGCCTTGTGGAACACCATGCTCGACTGGTTTTAACGAGCTACTTTCTGCGTTTATTTTAACGTATTGTTTGCGGTTTGACAGGTAACTTTTAAATAAAGATAATTCTTTCCCACAAATTCCGTAGTATCTAAGCTTTTTAAGAAGAATATCATGGTCTATGAGATCGAACGCTTTTGTTAGATCGAAAAAAATACCAGCTACGCCGCTACAGCCTTCATCCAATCCCTTACAAATGAAATTTACGACATTAAGAACTGCTTCCTCAGTACCGCATCCCTTTCTAAAACCATATTGGTGGTCGTTTAACAATTTGTTATTTTGCATATATGCTGAAACTTGATCATATAAAATTCTTCCAAATATATTATCTAAGACAGATAACACAGCTATTGGTCTAAACATTTCAGCACTGGAGGAATTTTTTTCCTTTGGTATCGGAATCACCTTATGTATTTTTAAAACTTCAGGATAAGCGCTTCGGTACACCATGTTATTGAAAATATTTACCAAATAAGGTGTCATAAGATCACTACAACTCAACAATACTTTAGGTGATATATTATCATGACCACAGCTTTTTTTACATACTAGATTTATTACAATGTTTTGCAATTCATCATGTGTGGTGTATTGTAAGTAAAATCTATAATCAGGTTGAGTAAGAGTTCTTAACGAATTGCATGAGTCAGCTACTTGGATTATTTGCGATTTTAAGACCTTAATAGATTCCAAAAAATATGTATTTAGAATTTCCGCCTTTTGTAAATCGTTTGAAATTAGCTTTTTATTTAAATCTTTAATTGTAATGGACTTAGTTTTTTGCCTACCTAGTGTATCGTTTAAGAAATTCCAGCACTTTTTGGGATCTTGTTGAATTTCGCTTAAATTATCCTTATAAAAATTATTCATGGATTCCTTGTAAGCTCTTTTAATAACTCTACTAATACGTTTAAGCTTTTTCTCTATATCAGCAACACCGGGTTTTTTCCTTCTCATTTTTAAAAGATTTTTCTTTAATTCTAATAATTTTTGTAAGTTACCATTTATCCAAGGTGTAATCTCATGTCGAACCAATTTTTTGTGTTGTTTTTCAGCTGTACAATTTTTAATTACATTACTTACACATGATATCAACAGTGAAGTATCGAGTGATGGATCCCCTGTTACACATATACTCGGTAAAAGAGTTTGAATTTCACTTTTTACGCGATCATAATCGCAATATAATCGTGTATCTTTTATAAAAACATGGGATTGAGCTTCAATTTCTATTAGACATGATAAAAGGTTATGGTCTGAAAGTCTATTTTCCACTGAGCTAATAAGAAAAGGGCTTTTTATATTACTATACACATGATCGATGGAAGTTCCACTATCAGGACGAGTTACTAATGCGTGATAATTTATAAAATCGTAATTTGCTAGTAAATTTATGAGATCTTCCGATAACTTTATATTTAAAACGTCAATGTTTGAGTCACCAACAAATACACATGGATTACGACCAACATTAATTAAAATATTTTCCAAATTTAAAAGAAATCTATTTGTATCGCATTTTGGCGATCTATAAAACGATATAAATTTTACAGGTTTCCCATTAAGTTTGTTGCTGTTCAGTTTCAAAACAATTGACTCAACAAAGTCCTTACTTTCACACGATTCTACTTCGTATTCTAAATTCTGGGATATAAAAACTGAGGTACCACCATAACTATCTGATCTACAACAGTGAACCGTATTATAACCAGCTATGTTATAAATTTGAGCCAAATCTTTACAAATCCAGGTTTCCTGAACCGCAATAATATTGGGTAGACTGGGTAGGTTGGCAACTAGAGTTTTAAACTTATTAAATTTTTCAATTGAAGAAGAACTTCTGATATTGATTGATAATACGTTAAAAAATAAACTTCTGTTATTATTTACAAAATTTTTAAATGATTTTAAACTAGAAAAATATTGATTAATACTCATAAAAATAGGAAAAAAAAAAAAAAATTAGACATATTTACATATACAATTTATTTATAAAGATTAAACATCGTTGAAATCTTCATCCCGAGCTAAATGCTGCGATCTACGTTTTTGCTTGTTAGTGGCTGCTTCAAGTAACAGATCATCAATTTCTTCTTCACATCTTATGATTCTTGGCTTGGACAACTCACTTCTTTTAATAAAAACTTTTCCACCAACAACATAAACGCTGCGATATCCAACTTGTTTCAAAGATTTGGCATAGTTTAATAAGCGCAATGTTTCTCTACTCAAGTAATCATTGACAAAAACTTTTTTTGTTGATTCGTTTACCATTAACTTTGGCTTAATTGACATCATCATATCTTTTGCTTTTTTAGAATTAAACTTCACCACCATTACTTGCTTTTCTTCGTTATTTTCATTTTTCTTGTCACTCGCTGTATTCCTCTTCTTAATAAAATAAGCTTCATCAATAACTTCTGGTTGCAATTCTACACCAGCATCACCTGACAGTTTTAAAACAGTATCCGCAGCAGACATCCCGTCTATCACATTAACGCCTCTTATTAAACAGTCGTTCCTGACCCTTTGATCATTTAAAAATCTTACAGAATCTTGTAATGTTTTGACTTCTTCTCTTAACATCTTGTTTTCCTTTTGTACAATTTCCAATTTCTTTTTGTTTTCGGCTACTCCTCTCAATATGTCATCATATTGCTTAGACATAAAAGTCATGGTTTCTTGCAAATACGACAGCTGATCGAGCTTTTTCAGTTCTGTTTTTATCTCGTTCAACTCTTTTTTAAGTGTCCCACTATTATTGTTATTATTACTATCACACAAATGGCACACAAATTCCTCTTCTTCATGTAATAGTAAATACTCATATTCCCGCTTATTCAATGCCGTACAAACTACATGATATTTTTTTGAGCACTTGTCACATTCAATAAACTCATCGTCATCTTTGATTTCCAAGTTACATTGAGTGCATATCACTTTATTGTTTTGAATGCTTCGGCGACCTTTTGGAGGCATATTTCATATAATTTGAATTCCCCGTAGTTTGATTAATAAAACGCGGAGTTTTGTTAAATTAAACTTGTAATTTGATCGGTTTAATTTAAATAAATAAAAACTTTGATAATCACCAAGAAAAATTTAGATGTTTACACGGTAGGGTTACCAACTCTTTAATTGTCATAAAAACGAAACATAGTCCCCATGCAAACTTCAAAGTTTAATCTCTTTAAGACAAAATATCTTAATGCAAATATTAATTTGTTGAATATTTTTCTTTTAATCAAGCCACATATTGTTTTTTAGGCATATTTAAAAAAAAAAAATTTAGTGCATATTTTCAAATTATTAACATGTAAAACTTGGTTACATTACTTGCTGTGTTTTTGTCAAATAGTACTGAGGCAATTAAACGAATGAAATTTAGGTATAATTTTGTTTTGGGAGTAAAATTTTTAAGGCAATTATCCGAATCGGGTAATTAAGCGTATGGCAATTAAACGTGGATTTTTGTCTAAAAAATGGAAGAAAAAATCGGGGATTTAAAACTCGAGGTAAATAAGCGTGAAAGGCATTTAAGCGTGGGGTAATTAACCGGGTTATACTGTAGTTGTTTGCGATAGGGGTGAATATTTGTATGAGAGCCCCCCTAAAAAGTAGAGGTAAAGGGCACAAAACTAATTGAGGTCGGTCATACAATTGATTCCCCTAGGGGCGATTCCTTGGCAATTATCGGGCTTTTTCTACATTATATTTCTAGTCTGTATTTAAAATTTTAAATGGGAGCCCCCTTAATTAATGAATGGAGATAGCAGGTAGGTATGTTAGAAATAAATGATGGAGATGAAAAATTTAGTGGGGTTGGTAATACATTTGACTCTTCTAGGGGCATCCTAGGCATTACAGGGGCCAAATTTAAGAATTTTATTAAACCGCCCTATTTGTATGGTTGAAATTCTTAAATTTGGCCCCTGTAGTGCCTAGGATGCCCCTAGAAGGGTCAAATGTATTACCAACCCCACTTAACATTTTATCGAGACATACAGGCATGTTCTGAAAATCACTTTTTCGTAAAGTGATTTGATTAACTTCCCAATTTTTGGGAATTTATTTCATTTTGATTTGGGGAGTTATTTCATTTCGTTGGGGTTTCATTTCATTCTTAAATTGGGGGTTTATTTCATATGAAATAAGAGCCCAAAAATTGGGGAATTATTTCATAATTTTGTTGGGGACTTATTTCGTGGGGGGCTATTTCATGCCGCCTATTTTAATATCAATCCTGAAAATTGGCCATTAAAGTCGTTTAGCATATGACTAATTTCTTCAATTAAATTAAACATTAAAAATAAAAATTAAACTAATTTGTTAAAAGAAAACTAAAAGTAAACGATAATTATGAAGTTTGATTGGTTAAATTTTAATACACGAAGGTAAAAAATAAATGAAAATGGCAGCCATACGTACTAAATGAATGGCAACATTTTAAAAAGAAGCCCACAGTTGTTTTCTCGTGGTTTAGAAAAATGAAGATCACGACTAAAAATTAAAAATCTCGTGATTTTCAGAACACCAAAATATTTCTCGGGTGATTTCAAAATTGTTCGTGATTTGATTTGATTTAAGGCTAGATTACACTATTATACTTTGTATTAATACATGTCAAAATCTCAAGTAATATGACAAAGTGTGATAGTGTGAATGCAAGTTGTCACGAAAATGACAAGTATTATGAAAAAAGTTTGACATCCCATACGACTTCATCGTTTTTTGAAAAATTTCTAAACAATAATAATTAATAAATTTCTAATTGGATCAGGGTTGCATTTTTTTTCATGTGTGAGTGTTTATACTTTGTGTGATGGTGTGAACACAAACTGTCTTGCTACATTAGATTTTTTGACAGTCGCAACAAAACGCATTAGATTTGTGTCTCACAAAGTATTATGGAATACGTAAGGCTTGTGAGATAGTGTAATCTAGGCTTTACCAATACTTTTTAGGGGGGCTCCCATACAAATATTGCGTTTTATGAAATTTTTAAAGTAATTAAAATCTTTCGTCTTTTGTGAATACATAAAATCAAAAGTTATTAACAGATTTCAATCATTTATAGCTTGTTTTATTTGCAACTTCGTTTTTTATATGTCTGCAAAAAATTTGAAGCATAGCTGCATTTTCCAATTTTTAAAAAACAAAAATTTCGAAATTTTCATGATAACAATTATTTTTTTTCCAAAAAACAAATTATGTTTCTAAAACGACTGCGCATATAAGAAAAAAGATTTACCTTTCTTAAAGTAAATTTTATTGCGGAATTTCGGTTTTTTTAGTTTTTTTTCAATAAGCTAAAGCGTTTGTGAGTTACGCAAACATATGTTGTGCAGCCTCCTTATTTTCGAAATAACGGTATATCTCGAAAACCAGAGCTAACAAAAAAAAAAAGCGGCTAGCACCACAGGATTCAGCGTACCCGAATTAGGTTAAAAATCTTTCGTTCATATATTATATTAATATTAAATAGCAAAAACTTTAATTTATCTATTCAATATATAATTTCTTAGTATGTCCGGAAGTTTGTTATATGTCCTATACTTTCCGCAACTTTCTGAAGCCATCTGGTGACATATGAAGCTGAAATTTGACATACTTAAAGTACTTCCTCTGCAGAAGATCGTAGCGAAGCCAGATTTTTGGGACAGGCTTTTCAACTAGTATCTGATTGAAAAGATGCTTTGGGGAACTTTGGGCCACACTTGGCACGACTAGACATCGTCGGATTGAGCTGAAAAATTAGGACGTGATTTCTTACACCAAACCTCATATTTTAGGCAACGCAAACAATTAAATTAAAAAAAAAAAAATAATTGCGACCAGTCTATTGTACATTCTGTACTTATGCCCGTAATTTCTACAAATAGATATCTAGCTGTGTATAGATATCTATGGTGTAACGAATTTTTCATAATTTTTATACGTATGTCTTATCTACTGATTAAACTGTAGTGTATTTTACACAATCCATTTTTGACAGTTAATTTAAAAAATTAATAAAAACACAAATGTTGCCACATTTTTAAAGAAAATTTAAAGGAAAAAACACGTAGGTAAATTTAACGTTGAAATTACCAAACTAGTTTTACCGCATAGGTAAAGAAAACTGTTATGCTGGGCACACACAATGCAACCTACATGCAATCTGTTTCAATGCAACCTCAAAATATCAAAGCGTTTTGATGTTGATGCAATCTAGAATGAATGAAAATGAATTTAATTCACTAGATTGCGTAAACGCGTTGCATAGTGTGTACCCAGCATTAGGTACGAACACGACCAGATATCTGTTTGTTGAAATTACGGGCATTATTAGTAACTGTTTTATATTATGATTTTTTTTTAGTATTAACCTTTTGAATAAAGCAAAAACAGTATGTAATTTTTTAAAAAATAAATTAATTTTTCACTTTTTTTCATCCGAATAAAAGGGGGAACTTTTTTTAAAAAAACACAAAAATGCAGTTAATATTCTTAAATTACACAAAAAACTTCCTCGATTGCAAGTGGTTTCATAATTTTTTTTTTTTTTTTTGTAATTACACTAACCTACATATCGTTAGCTAAAATGCAAAAAGACATATATTATATGTATGTACTAGATGTCTGCTTCGAATAACTCACTCGTTTGCCTTTATTCGAAGTGCACAACATTTATTCAAATATAAAACATTCAAAAAGATAAGAAGAGAGTAAACCATATACAAAAATAAGAAATAATGAAACGAATAAAAAACTTGTTTACTGTAAATGAATTTGAGAGTCATTAATAAAAAACATTGGAATGACCCGTTAGAGAGAGCAAGTTTACAAAAAACATTCGAATAATTTTTGAATAATTGAATGTGCAGGAGTACGGAGGCCTTCTAGAAGGCCTCTGTACCCCTTCTTTTGGATAAACAAGGCCTTCGCGCTCCATTCCATACTCATATCTTTTTTACACGCGTTGTCATTGCGGAGAAGGCCTTCCGCTTTCCTTTCTTTCGCTTTCCTTTCTTTCCAGAGAATGGCTGTTAAAAGGCCTTATATAAAAGGTTATATTGAAGGGTTTTTAAGAAAGGTATGTTAAAAGGCCTTTCAATTAATGGCTCTTAAAAGGCCTTTTAGACCATCCTTCTACAAATGCCTTTGATTAAAGGTCATATTGAAGGGCTATCAGTCTAAAACATTAAGGAATATTTCCTTACAAATGAAATTAGAAGACTGAATAGGTTTTATGTACATACATATTAGATCTCCAATATAGAAAATGAAACAACACTTAACTTTTTATTTTATTAAACTTAATGTAGTTTAATAATACATGTGATATTTTTTTTATTGAAATAATCAAATTTGCTAAATATTGTAAAATAATAAAAATAAAACTTTTAAGCACAAGTACCTTAATGAACAAAACTCAACTAAAATGATTTACATTATTGTTTTTATTTTGTATTTTAATATGTACCTACTTTGTAACTTTGTTTTTATAACGGGATCTGAATTATTTCGCTTTGGCGAAAAAAACAAAACAAAAAATTTTACTCTTTCTCTTTTCAACTTCAACAAAAATGACTTAAAACATACTTATGTACCTATGTTACTTTGTTTTTGTAAAGTGATCTGAATTATTTTGCTTTTGCTTGTGCAAAAAAACAAAACAAAAAATGTTACTTCTTCTTTTATACCAAAGAGCCGAGGCCTTCTATGAGGCATTCTTTAGCAGTTACGTAAGAATAGTAATTAAATCAAAAAATTATTTAAGCAGGCCTTTAAAAAGGCCTGAAGTAAGAAGGTCTTCTGAGTTTTACCGCTGGGTTCTTTTACTTATAAGAGTTAAGCTTACACATACATACATAATGTGTTGGTACAGATCAAGGCGAATTCAACAAGGTAAGTGCAACTCTACAACTACAAAAAACCCCATGTATTTTTTGCAATTTAATAGGCGGTTGTCAAAAATGCTGACAAGGCAAAAATTGATTGAAAAATAAAATAAAAATTTTGTTTGGGTTGTAAAAGAGATTATTGAATTCACTTTAATTATTCGCAGTTTTTCTAAGAAATTTTTTCGGTTATTTTGGCGCAAAACATAAACAAAATTATATTTTGACGTTTCCCTATTATTTTTTAATTCGCCGTGGATACAGCTGATGAACGGCTGACGAGTTGAGTTTACCTTGTTGAATTCGCCTTGGTACTGATATTTTATATTCAAATTATATTTGAATATTTAACTCATTTGATTTGAGTTGACTGAATCGAATGAATTTTTGCTTGTTCTGTCTTTGGTTATTCTCTCATTTGTTTCGTTATTATTGGTTGCTCGACACATTGTAGTTAAAAAACAAATGAGTGTGTTAAAATTGCTTTTTGTTTATTCTTGCAGACCTCTAGTATGTACATATATATAAATCCAGTCTTTGGTGCAAGATCGTAGTAACTCAAAATTTGAATTTTTTGAACTGGGTATGCAGAAATGATCTTTGGGAAAATATCTACATATCTAAAGAAAAAAAGATTATGGTTCTATCTCTAACTGTTCAGATTTTACAGCTAAAAATGTTTTTATTGCCTCTAGCTATTTTCAACCATATTTACATTAATATAAAAAAAAATTTTTAATAGGTAGGTATTATTAATAATTTTTCACCTTTTTTTAATTACAAAACATTCCTCTTTATTAAAAAACTTGTAAAAAAATAACTTAAGTAAACGGAACTACTATTAAAAAGATGGCTGAAAACTTCAAATGCATTTTTCTCAGTTCACGATTTTTTGAATTACTACGGTATTGCACCAAAGGCTCGATATGTGAATTGAACCCGTGATGAAGAAAATTTTTGTCTGGCACTGGCAGTACATAAATAAAATATTAGGATAAGATTTGATTATAGGTACTGTTAGTTAATATTTAATATATGAAGATTCAATAAATAACTAATGAGAAAAAAAAAGAGACAAGTCTTTCTTCAAATGATGATATTTTTTCTTTTCCTTAGTTTTTCGAGTTTTTAGGCAAGTTTTCTCTAATCTGAGAGAGAGGGATATTCACCCTAATTGTGTTTGGCGTATTTAAAATACGCCTACGACAGTTTGGTAATAAATTAAAGAGAACTTGAACTTTTTTCCTTTAATCTAATACCAAACCGTTGTAGGCGTATTTTAAATACGCCAAACACAATAAGGGTGCTTATCTTCTGTGTCCTAATCACTATCAAAATTGATTTTGTTTCCATTGCCAGAATCTTCGTATGTAATGTCTCCACATGCATTATTAGGTGGGAATATAGTTATATTATCCACATATATGTATATCCTCATCCTCTATTACCGCTAGGGTAGCCAGATTTTAAATTCGGAAAAACAGTACATTGAACACAAAAAAACAGTACAATCAAGAAAAAAACAGTACATTTTTTTGACGAAAAAAATTACTCCATTTGCGTTTAAAAAGCAAACACCACAAACGAAGAATTTATCCAGGAAAACCATAACATTGCTGTAATCCATATAGAAAAGGAGAAAAGCCGAACTTATTCGTATTTAAAGCAATTTTCACCACACACATAGTTGCACAAATCATATAAAATTTGAGAAAATGTTTGTTTCCTAAATTTATTTTCCAATTTCAAACAATTTTTAAATTATTTACAGCCAATTTTTCCAAGTTCAGCTAAAATTAACTATTACTAAAACAATAGATATTTTGACATTTATAATGATAGTTAATTATACCTGAACTGGGTGAAATTGGCCATTAATCTATAAATTCCAAAAAACATACATAGTTTGGTTTGTTTTTTATTTAACAAAATCTGAAAATATTAAAATAGTAAAAAAAAACAAGTTTCGATAAAATTTAAAACAAAAATTTCTGTCTGTAAAACAATCAAGTGCAATTGAAAACGATGAAAATTTTTGTAAAAATTAACTTATCTTTTTCTTATTTCAGTAGTTTAGGTAAAGAAAAGTGGTCATCAAAGGTATTAGGTATTTTAATAAATTTTGAACACGGAGAATTTTCCAAATTTGTTCGTTTTCAATTTCACGTGATTTCGATATCCAGAACATGCCCGAAAATTAAAAAAGTTATTATAATATAATATAATTGTGTTGAAATAAGTATGTATATATTTGTTTAGTATTTAAAAAAAAATTTTTGATTTTGTTTTTCTCAGGTGTGGAAAGGGAAATACTATTGGAAGAGGTAGCCATAAAATCATACATAGTACATATGTCTTAAAAATAACAATATGAAAATATACTACTGCTGCGAGCCTCTCATTATAATTTAGATTTCTACTGTGTATTTATGAGCAAACAATGACCATTATTTTAGAACTTTTTTGTTTGGAACACAAAAATTTTTTAAGCTATGTACTGTTTAATATTAGAATATCATAAAAATGTGTTTTAAGTAGGGGTTTTCTTAATATCTTGGTTTTTTGTACACTGAACAAAAAAAAAAGCAAAGTGTAAAAAACAGTACATTTTCGTACTGTTTTAGGAGTTGTGCATAAAACAGTACAATTGCAAAAAATCAGTACATGTACTGCTTAAAACAGTACGTATGGCAACCCTAATTACCGCCAAAGCTTCACGGAGGGAAAATCCTCTATGGAAAATACATAGCATCAAGGTCTATCCAATAGGTCTGCTTAAGAAGCCAGATGTTTATTTGGTTTTTTCCTCAACGATATCAAAAGTTGTTTACATTTTCCTTATACGTGTATATGTATTTTTGTTTACTTTTTTGGTTTTTTGCCACACATACATACATGCACACAAAACACATTTTTCCTTTTGTTTAGCCTATGTAGTAGTAAGATTTTGACATCGGCGAGGAATTTTACACAAACAAAATGCCTATTGTTTTTTGTATTTTTGTATTGTTGTAAAAGTAAGCGGACCTATTGGATAGGCCTTGCATAGCATATAGTCGTTCAACGGGTGCTGACGACGTCAGTGGGGTGTTGTACGATAGGAATGCTTCCTTCAAAACATTATATTTGAACCAGCTGTGTAAAGTGTTTAGTTTAAGAACAGGGTGCACCGTATGCAATTTTATGCAATATTCAAAAAATGTTACATTATGTAAATATAGCAACAAATGTGATAAATAAATATTTTCTTTTCACAAAAATAGTTTAAAATAGTTGATCTTATCAAATCTAATCAAAAATAATCAAGAAATCTAATCAATTATTTTTTGGATTAGTTTTGATTAGATTTGATTAGAAATGCTAATCGTCACTAATTGTGATTAGATTTTTGATTATTTCTAATCTAATCAATTAGTAATCGTCTAAAATGGCTAACTAATCATAATTAATCAATTTTTAGCACAATTAAAATTTCTAATCCAATTGCTAATCATTAGGATTTCTAATCATTATTCCCAAGCTATGTTTAGAAGCATTATTTTAATTTGATAGCAAGTATTTATGTTTTAATATAACTTTAACATAAATTAATAAAAATCTAATTTAATCAGTGCTACATTTGTTTTGCTAGTTTTGGAAGATCCTTAAAATATAATTACATACATATGTTTTCTGCATCAACAATTTTTAGGTCGTAGCAACACTGCTTGTTTTAAAATAACCATACAAATTGTTGAAGTTACTTATCGATACTCATCGATACATGCCTATATTCAAAGCATTCAAAGGATTATCCATAAGCATGCCTGTTTGTTCATACTCATACCGGTCAATATACAAACTTATTCAAGTTCATACTTATTGGTAGTCATACCTAGGGATGAAACGATACGAGTAAATATATCTCGAAAGCCAGAGCCAACCTAAAAAAACGGCGGGCACCACTGGATTCAGCGTACCCGAATTATGTTAAAACGCCATGTGCCCGGCTTGTCTGTTTTTTCAACTAGCATAGTGTTATCAGACGTCATTAATTTGTTTTAGAAGTTTTTTACAATATAAGTTTTAATACATAATACTTCCTTCCATATTACTTTTAAAGAATTATAATTATATGAGTTTTACAAATTATATATGAAATCCCGATTCGTCCCGGAATCCCGTTTTTTTGAATTAAAAATCCCGATTCCCGGGTTTCAAAAAACCTGGTCCCGTTTGGCATCCCTAGTAAACACCTATAAACCACATATGGGTAATTCCAAAGTGTTGAACGTGACAGGCGTACGCATCAAAAATGCAATAACATTTTAAGCAAAAAATATTTTTACGTTTTCTTAATCCTAAAATTAAAGCACTAAGAAAGCACTGTTATTTATGCTAAAATTTATGGAGGGCGCGATTCTAGGTCAAAGATAATGGCAAAAGAAGTAGCGGTTCGAACATGAAAAAAACAGAAGTAGTTTTTGTGGCCATGCATAAAAAGGCGTAATTCAGCGAAACCCGGCACAATTTTTTAGTCAAACTACTTTCAGAGTTTTACGTAGCAATGTAACATTAAAATGCTTTGGTTTGATTCCAAAATCTTCTGTATTTTCTTTTTTTTAAGCCAAAATCTGGGTCGATACGTGACATTTTGAACGTGAAATTTTTTCCGTAATAGTTTAACTGAATAATGATCAAAATAAAATAAAAATTTACCATTAATCCGAATAACATATTTCTTTTTGAACTCTTCCTTAGATTACAGACCATGTAAGAAAATTTTTTTTTGGAATAATTTTTATCAAATATCACCTCTTTTAAGAAAGATAAATTTTAAAGAAAACATACAATAAAACATTCTCAAAAATAAGAAATTACGTTTGCGCAACTTTGCAGTCTGATTGTTCAGCTAAGTGAACAAATTTATGAGTAAATTTATAAAACTAGTAAAATCTAAATGTTTCTCTAATACAATATCGTAAAATAATCAGCTTTTAATAGCTTTAAAATTTTTGGTAACGGTGGACCTTTTGGCGGAAATGCCCATATCGTCTAGGTCCATTTCCTCAATTTCTGGCTATAGAAAGTCCGTTATCATCTCGCGATAGCGAACACCATTCACAGTAATTGCTTGGCCGACCTCATTTTCGAAGAAGTAAGGCCCGATAACGCCACCAGCCGCAGAACTAACAGGGCAGCATGGGCATATGTTTTCCCATTTCCCATCACGATGTGCACGAAATGCATTTTGATTGAACGCCCATTTTCGTAAAAGGTTTTAACAATCTTAACGCGTGTGTGTACCTCTCAATGGTAGAAGTAGTCAAATACTGAAACAAGGAAAGATCAATTTAAGTTGCGCAAAAGCTTGACGTTAAGGACTGACTCACAATTAACATCGTGGATTATTGTTTAACTACCCTTTACTATATATTTATCAATTTAAAAATAAATACATAGTGACATAAATACACAGGAAATTGGTACTAGGTGGAAACTAAAAGTGGTCTCAATCTTTAAACTTTTCATTTTGCACAAAAATTCTAATAGGTCGAAGTTCTTATTTTATTGTATAGTACTAAAACACTATTAAGAAATTTTTGAAATGCTGCTTTCTATTCTTTTATCATACAAACGATACAAGAACCGATACAAGTAAGTATCGATACTTTTTTTTCGATACTAAGTAGGTATCGATACTTTACGAGCGATACCACATCGAGTAAAAGTATCGATACCTTAGAGGTATCGTTTCATCCCTAGTCATACCTGCATGTACTCGTGCTCGGTGGCGTATGAATAGGTTATAAGCAGGGAAACCAGAAATATGCTATAAAAAACACGTTTTATGCGCATTGAATATGCAGTAAAAACTGGAAAATATGCCCTGAGAAATGCTAAAAATATGCCCTAAAAATTAAAATTACTCACTTGAAGACACAATATTCAACAATTTAATAAAATCTAAAAAAGGGTAAAATTCATATAAGAGATGTTTGCGCCGAATATTATCTAGATATTAACATCCATATGGGGTTTTGTCTTAAAGGGATTTTAGGTACGGTTGCTAAATTGTTAACAAATGTTAACATTTAAAAGGAATTTAAAGCTAGTTAAACATAATGTGAGCAAATGTGAACCGATTCGAAAATAATTTAATTTGAAGTAAAATATTTTTGGCACGAATTTAATTTAAATACCATCCTCATGAGATAGCTTGCGGACACAAAGAGTCTAATTTGGATGTGAAATTATAGACCGATTCCCACCATTTGCATAGACTTCGTCCCTATTTGATCAAATTATCTACAAAATTGGAATTTGTACTCAGCGCACAAGGCTAACATGGACAGACAACCAGCCAGGCGGATGGATGGACATCGTTAGATCACTTTAAAAAGTGATTCTGAGTCAATCGGAATACTTAAAGATTGGTCTACAACCTGCTTTGTCTTACAATTTAAGAGTAACAATTAAATGTAGATGTCGAAATTAAAGTAACAGATTTTCGAAAAAAAAATTTTTTATTTGCTGCGAAAGCTATTGTAGGCATCTAAAAAAATTGAATATGTATCAAAATATGCATTAAAAATGCAAAATATGCGCTATAAACCTAAAAAATGCTGCAAAAAGGCTCTTTTTAACTAAAATATGCTGCAAATGGTAAAATATGTACTAACAAATCGATGCCAAAATTCATAAAAAGCTCTAAAACGGATAAATATATTGTTTCTGCCTTCATTAGTCACACAAGGAAAAACATGCAATTACATATTTCTGGTTTCCCTGGTTATAAGTATTAAAAATATAACTTTTTGGCTTTCTCTGTAGGTCACCAAACTTTAAGGTGTTACAACAACAAAATTAAAACACAATAATCAAACCTTCACGCATATAACAATCAAGCTTCTCTTTATAAATATAAATTCAAACAAAATAAAGTATTTATTCTTTTGTAAATGTTCAAAATTTTACTTACAGTACAAACGTGGCCCCACATTCAGTCATTATGAAAATATTAAAAATTAATAACACAAAAATAGTAGCAAAAAATAATGAACCACACTATCACTCGCGAGGTATTGATGAGTACCGAGTATTTGAACAAAAAGAACGGTATGTACTTTGATCATCGTGACGAATCATGTAAGCCCGTTTGGGTTAAAAAAAAAAAATTTAAATTTAAAAAAAAGAATACCTATTTGGCCAAAATGTTAAATTTTGACCCCCTTTAACTCAAAAACTTTTTAAGCGATCTTGTTGTTTGTGTGTAAACTACTATCCAACAGGACTAAAGGCACAACCATAATATACATAATCTTGCTTAACCTACTGTCAAAAATGAACAAAAAGACTCAAATTATTACAAAAAACAAAATTGCCTGACAATTAGAGAGAAGATGTTTCGTTGACTCTTACTCCTCGTCTCCGCAACTTCTACATAAGTCATTATAAGGGAGCCCCAGCCTATGGGCGTGCCTCCCAATGGGCCAGTGGTAAGTTATAACCGCAATTAGGTTTCTTAGGTGATGTCACCTAAGAAAGAACTTTGAACACGGTTGTTTTCAAAATTTGTTCGCTTTGAATTTCACTCAAATTCGATATCTAGAACATGGCTGATACATATGTATGTACATATCGAGCCATAACCCAGAAATAGCTTAAGCGTCGTCATTTTCAATTTATTTTTTTTTAATAAATTCATTAATTGGTGAAAATTGCATCATCTCCTAAAATTGTATGGTCATACAAGCTACCGTTACGATTTTATAGCAAAAATAATTTTAGCTCAAGCGCCATTTCTAGTGTGTTGTTTTTATAATAAACAAGTTAGAGTGCTATATTCGGCTGTGCCGAATCTTTGATACCCTCCACCGACAGTTCGAATGTTTAAGGAGTAATATCTGTATGATGTTATTATTATCTTAAACTGTGACGATTTGTTATTAGTTATGGATTTAGGCGACTAAACTGTTTTCCGGTAGTAGGGTTTATATGGGGCCTAGGGTAAATTATGGACCGATCTTCACGAAATTTCACAGTCTTTTTCCCAGTTCTATAAAACTTTGATGTACCAAATTTTGTTATGATAGCATTATTTTTTACGGATTTAGGCGTACTAAACTGTTTTCCGGGAGTAAGGTTTATATGGGGCCCAGGGTAAGTTATGGACCGATCTTCACGAAATAACACAATTTTATTTCTTGTCCAATAAAACTTTGATGTACCAAACTTTGTTATGATAGCATTATTTTTTACGTTTTTAGGCGTACTAAGTTGTTTTCCGGGAGTAAAGTTTATATGGGGCCTATGGTAAATTATGAACCGATCTTCACGAAATTTCAAAGATTTATTTTTAGTTCTATAAAACTTTGATGTACCAAATTTTGTTATGATAGCATTATTTTTTACGTTTTTAGGCGTACTAAGTTGTTTTCCGGAAGTAGGTTTTATATGGGGCCTATGGTAAATTATCGACCGATCTTCACGAAACTTAACAGTTTAATTTCTAGTCCAATGTAACTGTGACTTGCCAAAATTTGTAATGATAGCATTGTAAGTTAGGGTTTTAGGCTTAATATACTGTTTTCCGGGAGTAGGGCTTATATGGGGCCTAGGGTAAATTATTGACGAATCTTCACGAAATTTCACAGCGTGATTTCCAGTTGAATAAAACGAATTGTTGCGAAATCTTATATCATTCTGTGCATTTTTCCACCATTTATGTTAGTTTTTGTAACAAAATTATCAATTTTTTTTAGGTGGTGGTTCCACATTTTGATTCATAGCTCAGATCCTATTGAACCGATTTTGCTGAATTTCAATCCCAAACTGCTTAGGATAACTACAAGCAATTTGACACCAAGTTTGTTGATTTCTTTTGAGTTTTTCGAAAGTGAGCGTGTTTTCAACAGACGGACAGACGGACAGACAGACGGACATGGCTAAATCGACTTAAAATTACTCAAGGACCCAGAATATATATACTTTATAGGGTCTGAGATGAATAGTAAAAAAGTTTCACACGGAATGACAAACTGAATATACCCTCTTCACAACTAATTGTGGTGGAGGGTATAAAAACCTTTTCCTGTAAAATTTGTTTTTTGTCGCTTAAGCTATTTCTGCGGTTATGGCTCAATATGTGCTATTTTTTACCTTCAGAGGTATAAATTCATTTGTTATTTTATTATTCATGTAAATTGATTGCAAAGAGTGATGCAAGAACATTTTAGTTTTTATTTCCAGTATTGCTTCATTTTAATCCGAAAGTGATAAAGAGTATCAAGTGGGTAGGAATTTAGCGTAACATCGAAATTGTATACACCGAAATCTATTTATACCCACATCACAATAATGGGGAGGGTATTATTTATTTGTGCTAATGTGTGTACACCTTAAAATATTGGACCTAGACCCACCTTAAAGTATACCGATCGACTAAGAATCACTGAGTCGAAATAACGATGTCCGTCCGGCTGGCTGGCTGTCCATGTAGCCTTGTGCGCAAAGTACAGGTCGCAATTTTGGAGATAATTTGATAAAATTTGGGACATACATAGGTTCTTATTGGCACAAGGACCAAGTTATTGAAAATGGGCCGAACCGTAGGAACACAAGGGAAGATAGGGGGAAATTTCTGCCTCTCAGAAACTATAAAACCGATTTTAATGAAATTTAAAACATAGATAGAAACATATTTATATGGACACATAAGCTATGCAGTTTTTAAAAAATAGGACTACAAGGGGAGGTAAGGGGCAATTTCAGCCTATCACAAACTTTCAAACCGATTTTAATAAAGTTTGTAAACGTAGCTAAATCCATATTTATAAGGACACATAAGCATGATATGTTTTTAAATACTGTGGTGTAGGGTATTATATGGTCGAGCTTGACCGACTAAACTTTCTTACTTGTTTTTATTTGTGTAGGAGGAGCCACTCCCACTTCTTCAATCTCGCCCATTTGTTTAACCCCCTTATGTACTGGTGATGTGTAAATTCAACACCTTTTTGGGAGAAAAAAAATAACGCAAATGTCACATAATTTGAATTGAAAAATATGAATGAAAACACCAAATATTATCCCTAGGGCCCGGACTTATATGCAGTTTTGCCTGTAAGGTAAGAATCGCAACGACAAAAATCGTATAATGTAAATGGGGACTTATATAGATATTTGAACCTACATACTAGGCTTTTGCCTAGAAAGAAAAAAATTATTCTCTTTATACGCTCAGAGTTCTTATCACAGTGGTTCTTATATTTATTCTTACTCACTATAAATAAGTCAAAGTAAACATTTTTTTTGCTAATGTTCTGTAAGTATGTATTTTGCAAGATTCTTATTTTACCATGTGGGTATTATAAGCAATAAATGTAAGCAATGATTATTGCTTTTTAATTTGTCTTATTTCCAGATTATTACTGATTATTAAAATAAAAACTATAACTTTGTTTAACCGCTATTTAAATTTTGTCTCTTTTGGTGAATTTTATAGTTTTAACACAGTATTTTTATATACATATTTTATATACATATTTTACAGAAATTCTGTTGGTTTTTATTTTTAGCGTTAATTTTGCAGTTCATTTTATGGAATATACATACATACATATGTATGTACATACCTACTTTATCACGTTTGAATGGAGTTTATTTACCATAACAGCAATAACAATTAACTTAATTTGCTTTCTTAATGGATTAGATTTCTCTAATTTCACAATAGTACCCATAATTTGAAGACCCAAACATTATCTTAGCTTTTATTTTTGGTAAATTTAAATTTTTTTTTATTTATACTGCATCACCATTGTTGAATCCTTGCACCACATCTTTGAATTGGTAAACGTTTTCAACATAATACATAATTTCTTCTTTATATGCGGCATCACGCACCTTCGCTTTCTTTTTCCCATAAGAAATAAATAAATATACATAATATCTTTTGCAACATGGTGCATGGCAAAATTAAGCAATTTAAACCAGTTTTTTTTTAAAATGCATTATATGCAAAAATATTCATTAAAAGCAAAATATGCACTAACCACATTTTACAGCAAATTTCTTGACTCGCAAAGATATTCAGTAGATGGAAATCTCAGACTGACGACAACAAATATGCATTTGCATAAAAATTCTGGCCTTATTAATCACTATTTACTTGTTGAAACAATTTTGCATGACTTTTATTATAATTTTACTGGGAAAATGTTTTACAAATCAAATAAATACATATTGACTGAAAGTTCTACTATAGAATTTTGAGAAGATTGGCCCATAATTTACCATAGGCACCATTTAAAGCCCACTATCGGAAAATAACTAATAATGTTATTTTAGTAAAATTGTTGGACTTGTCAGAGATTTATAAGATAAGAAAGCATTCGGTCAAAATTTCGCGAAGATCGGTTCATAACTCACCATAGGCCCTATATAAAGCCCACTATTGAAAAGATGAAAATATTAAATTCTTCAATTTTCAGTTCTTACCGATCATAGTTTTGATTTTTAATTGCATTTTTTATTTCTTCGCTTACTTCAGCACAAATTTGTAAAGTAGACTTAGGTAAATACGAAAATTCTTCAAATGCATTGTCCATTACCGCTTTAATAATATTCTCACATACTTCTTTGTTCAGCGGCCTTAGAGGCTTCATACGGTACGTAGGCATATAACGCATAACTGACTGTAAGAAAAAAAAAATCCAAATCTATGTACTTTTTTTATCGGCGTTTAATTCAATAAGGGATAATTTACCTTAGGTGCTGCAGAAACAGTGAATTTAGCCAATTTGGAATTTCGTATTTTCTACAAAAATTTAAGATATGTATATTCAGCACCATACGTTGTTCCAGTATTACAAATTTAAAATAAAATTTTTGAAAACTCTTATTTATGGTTAAGATAAAAAGTGATAAAAAACAATAAATAATATGTCCTTCAACGCAGCAATACAGTGTTAGTTACTGGTCAGCCGTCGGTGTTTTATTAAATCAATATTTCTGAGAATCTATAGAAACTACTGCATATGTTTGTATGTACCTACATTGTATGTATACATACATATGAACATATCGCACTTGATCATAAAAAGGGTATTAATTCAAAATTTTAAAGTTTTTAGGAAAAACAAAACAAAGGCATATGAAAAATAATTTTTAAAACTAAACGTTTCATTACCAAAAAAATAAGTCAAAATAGCACGATATTTTAACAGCGGGTAGATATGAAAATTACGTGTTGATTTTTTCCAAGAGAAAATTAACAATTTTGGGTCAATACCCTTTTTACGATCAAGTGCGATATGTATGTTTTTTATATTGTTATAAATCTTTTTTATTGATTAATATTTAAAAACTAATAACGAATGTTTTACCTCGTTTGTTACTTGGAGCTCAGTATTTGATATTTCCGCCATAGCGAAATTTTCAATTTTTTTCAGAAATAAGATACTTTTAAAATAAATTTTAAAAGAAACTATTATGTACTGTCAAATGAATAGTGTAGCCACGCAAACCTAAATATAAAAAATTATTCTAGAATAAATGAGTACAAAATTTTTACAAAAAAAACTAATTCCAAGGCGAAGAAAAATAAATTTGCCTTGACTAATTCGTTAGATTTCAGCTAAGAATTAAAGGGGGTCAGGCTAAAAAAAACTCTGAATATGTAAATAAGTTTTAAACTTTTTTTTTTTGTTATACATATTTAATTGTATACTTACTGCCGTATTCAAAAAAATAAAAATGGATTTGAAATGCATTTTAAGAAAAATTTTGCCTTGAAACACATTTCAAATTTATTTTATTTTTATAAATCTGCCGTATTTCCGCCATAAAGGACAGTTTAAGGTAATTTTTACATCTCTGAATTTTAGTAGAGAACGAAAATCAATGATTTTTCTTCCAATATCCTTTAAACGTTTGTCAAACAATCACCCACACCAATTCACAACGAAAAAAGTTTTTACAAACGTGAAAGGTTGACTTGTTTGCCAAGCCGTTTGTGTAGTCGTTATTTTCTAGAGTTTCAATTATTTGTATTTCTTTTATTTCAAGAAGGAACGATTATAAAGGTGCAACATAAACCACATAAATGGCTTAGCAGATCACTTTGTTTCTTTTTAGAAATAAACAACACAAACATATTTCGTGCAAACATCAATTTTTTCCATTTTTGTTTTATTTTCGATGAATACAGACGAAGATAGTGCGCGGCAATTTTGTTTAAAACGGATGACAAATACATATAAAAGAAAGTTAAAGAATTTGGAATAAAAAGGGTTAACAATGCTGTTCTTTCTTTTGTCTACTCCATCTTAAATCTATCAGTCAATTCTTTTCTTCTTTATTAAAATAATATTTAAGTTAAAATCGCCAAAAACTCAGAAAAAGTCGACAGTCGAAGTAATGAATACCGATATATCGGAAAAGTATTGCCGATATTTTGCTGTCGATACGACGATACTTTTTATATTTTTTTGGAGTATTTTTGAACAAACAATTTAACTATGCAAAAAATTAAAACAAAATAATGAAATTGTTTCATATAGTAAATGATTTAACGGAGACAGACCATAGTTCAGAGAGTTCCTGAATTTAGCGACTGACTTAGCATTAGCTATGTATAAATAAAAGATTTGAGGCTTTAAAAAATTATAAAACCTATTGTTTATCTGCAATTCTTGATCCTCGATATAATGCTCCAATATTTCAAAGACAATTAGGGTTGCCATATGTACTGTTTTAAGCAGTACATGTACAGATTTTTTGCAATTGTACTGTTTTATGCACAACTTCAAAACAGTACGCAAATGTACTGTTTTTTACACTTTGTACAGTTTTTTGTACTTTTTTTGTTCAGTGTGCAAAAAACCAAGATATTAAGAAAAACCCTACTAAAAACATATTTTCATAATATCCTAATTAGGGTTGGGAATCCCGGGATCCCGTAATCCCGAAATCCCGGGATCCCGCAGTTTTTAACAATCCCAAAATCCCGGGATTGAGCACTTAATCCCGAGATTTGACTTTTTAAGCTACAATAAAAAACAAAGAAACAAATCTATTAATAATTTCCACAAAAAGAAAATAGTTTTTTTTATTCTTAATATTCTTGGAACAAACAATCTGGTAGCCCTATTTTAGTTAACTGTTTTACACAAGGCGAATTCATTTATATATTAATTCGCCTTGTTTTTGACAATTAATTTCAAAGTGTAAATTTAAATTAAATCTTCGTTCGCTATACCTATGTAAAACTCAAATTTTTTTAAATAAATATAATGGCTTCTTACGTGGACTATGAAAAGAAAAGTAATTCTACTGTTTGGAAATATTTCTTACGAGAAGAAAAAGGCCAGACAGCGATGTGTAAGAATGGCGACTGCAAAAAGATTTTAAAAATTGGAGGTGGCTCAACGAAAGGTCTTTATACGCACCTATTCTCGATTCATAAAATTAACCTCACAACACCAAATAATTCGGCAAAAAGACAAGAAGCAGATGAAGCACCAACAAAAAAATCGAAACCTTTAACCAAGTATTTTCCTATGCTGGGGCAAGAAGAAAAATCACTTCCTGCTACACTTGCACGACTAACAGCCCTTGATGGGCTTTCATTCAACGTTATATGCCACTCTAGTGACTTACTAGCTGGTCTTACAGCAACGGGATTTAAAAGTTTACCTACGACTGTCAACACAGTCCGCAAATTGGTTGTAGATTACAGCAACAAAATAAAACATTCTATAATCACTGAAATAGCTCACAAAAAAAATCCTGAATTCGGTGTTGGAGAAAGGTATTCCTTATCTTTTGATGAATGGACATCGCTACGTAATCGTCGATACTTGAATATTAATTTACATGCACAAAACTGTCAGTTCTGGAATTTAGGCTTAGTTCGAGTAAAAGGATCAATGCCTGCAGACAAAAGTATTTGGCTACTAGAACAAAAGCTTGCAGTATATGGACTTAACTTGCGAAAAGATATAGTCGGTATTATGACAGACGGTGCAAGTGTCATGAAAAAAGTTGGCAGCTTATTACCTGTAAATCAACAGTTATGCTTTGCCCATGGTGTCCAACTGGCGGTAATTGACGTGCTTTATCAAAAGCAGGACTTAGAAAGAAAAACAGATGATCAATCCTACGAAGGTGAAGAATCAGAAGTGGAAGACAATTTTTCAGAGAGTAACGAGGATGAGGATTTTTCTGGCAACGAAGAATTGGTTGATCTCTATTATGGTCGTAGACATGGAGGATACCAATGTGATATTATTGAGGTCAATTGCGGTTCCGTGATCAAGAAGGTGCGAAAACTAATAGTAATGTTTAAACGATCGCCAGCAAAAAACGATGTCTTGCAAAAGTATATTACGGCTGAATTTGGAAAGCAACTAACTCTAACAAAAGACCGTAAAACTAGGTGGAACAGCCTTTTGTTAATGTTGGAACGCGTCTATTTACTAAGGAATTGTATTCAAAAGGCATTAATAGACATAAGTCCACCTGAAGGTGAATATTTTGCTTTATCCAAAGATGAGATTAAAATGGTATCCGCAATCATTAATGCTCTAGTCCCAGTAAAAGCAACAGTTGACGCCCTTTGCCGTCGGGATGCTAATCTATTCACAGCTGATGCTGCCATAACCTTTATGCTAAAAAAACTGAAAGATGCTAACAACGTTATAAGTCAAAAACTACATTCAGCCCTCATTCTTCGTATGCAACAAAGGCGAACAGATATCAGTGGGGTACTTCAGTATCTGCACAATGGTAGAACAAAAGTTCAGTCCGAATCCGAAACAGAGTTCGTAACGTTTCATTCTTCCATTAAGTGCCGCAAATTAATAGTTGAGTTATTGGAAAGACTAGACGCTTCGAGTCCAGCTACATCACCTCTAATAGCTCATGATTCCGAAGTTACACCTACTTATTCAAATAAGGCACCTCCCGAAATTGTTCCAGATTCTTCTGAGCTTTTATCTGAATCTCTTTGTTGTTCTCTTGAAGAACCTTTAAATATTTCAGACGAGCTCAATGAAGCTATAAAAAAAGCACATTTACCGAGGCTACCAATTCGATGTCAGACGTTATCTGTGAAAATTCAGAAAGAAATGCTCTTGTTTGAAAATGGAGGAACACGTGGTGACTTTTTGCAAAGAGCATACGAATTTTTAATGACTATTAAAGGCCACGTCAGATAAAACTTCATCGCTTTGCGTGACGTTTCTAACTTTGACTGAAAAGCGTAACGCAAAAGGTGTATGTCACAATAAACACTTTGACAACACTCACGCATTGTGTGTTAAAAAAAAATAAACAAAAAAAATTCTACTAGTAGATTGTCAAAGCACGCAAAAAGATGAGAGTTGCCTAACTTTTCGCTTCGCTTTGCGTTAAAAGTTCTTTATGTGACATGTTTCGTATAAGTATGTATATTTCATCTTAAATGTCAAAGCGAATCTCTGACGCAAAGCGAAGCAAAAGTTTTATCTGACATGGCCTTTAAGCCAACCAGTGTAGAATCTGAACGTGCTTTTTCTGCAGCCGGATTATTCGCAACTAAAATAAGAAGTCGTTTGGGCGATGAAACTTTGGATGCGCTTTGCTTCCTCAAATCGTATTTTAAAAATAATAACGTATGACTATATACATATATAAAAACAATGAACTTTTTATAATTAATTTAAAAATGTGTAATATTAATAAAAAAATTTTTTTTTTAATTTAATTTAATTTAATTTTAATGAGTCATGTTATTAATATTATTGAAATAATATGTTAATATCTTTCGAAAACCACTTTTTTTGAATCCCGTGATAAATCCCGGGATCCCGGGACTAAATAAATGCAATCCCGAAATCCCGGGATTGAAAATATAGAGCGGGATTGCCAACCCTAATCCTAATATTTAACAGTTCATACATTAAAACATTTTTTTGTGTTCCAAACAAAAAAGTTCTAAGTTTTTACGCTGTGGTCATTGTTGTCTCATAAATACACAGTAGAAATCTAAATTATAATGGGTGGCTCGCAGCAGTAGTATATTTTCATGTTGTTATTTTTAAGGCATATGTATGATTTTATGGCTACTTCTTCCAATAGTATTTCCCTTTCCACACCTGAGAAAGACAAAAACAAAAAAAGTAAAAAAATTTAAATACTAAATAAATACTTATTCCAACATAATAATAATAAATTTTTAGAACTTTTTTAATTTTCGGGCATATTCTGGAAATCGAAATCACGTGAAATTGAAAACGAACAAATTTGGAAAATTCTCCGTGTTAAAAATTTATTAAAATACCTAATACCTTTGATGACCGCTTTTCTTTACCGCAACTACTGAAATAAGAAAAAGATAAGTTAATTTTTATAAAAATTTTATTGGAAATATTCCTCGTTTTCAATTTCACTTGATTGTTTTACAGACAGAAATTTTTGTTTTAAATTTTATTGAAATGTGGTGAAAATTGCTTTAAATCAATGAGTTAATTGTTTTAAGCTTAGTTAGGCTTTTCTCCTTTCTTATATGGCTTACAGCAATGTTATGGTTTTCCTGGCCAAATGCTTCGTTTGTGGCGTTTGCTTTTTAAACGCAAATAGAGTAATTTCGTATATTTATAAAATGCCATAAAATGGAAATCATTCCTTTGACGTTACGCATTTCAAGTGTATTTCTTTATATAATTGTTGTTGCATATTCAATAAAAAGTTTAAAATATTTAACCCCAATTTCACCAAGTATAGTCAAAACCACAGAGTATACAGAGGCGTCACGAGACAGAAATTATTGCGTTTTTTCTGTCTTTTTCTTCGAAAGCTGCCCTTTTTGCGTTTTTTGTTTTGATTATGCAATTTGTGTAGATAGTAGCGGCCTGTTTTTACGCATTGTCACTTCACTAACAAAAAACATTTTCTTTCTCTTTCTTCGAAAGCTGCCCTCGCAAATGATTTAGGCATTTTTCATACGTCACTTTTTCATCTCTGTATACTTTGTGGTCAAAACCAAAGTATATTTATACCAAGGTATATTTATAGCAGGTAGCCGCGAGATTACATCAATTGTACAATAAAACAAACAACAGGGCTTTTTATTGTTGTTTTGTGATACGAACTGTCAAACAGCAAAGGGGTTGAAAAGAGACAAAAAAGACAAAAGATAAGTACAAAAAACCTTGTTTACATGTTTACTATACAACATTTGACAGTTTGTATCGCAAAACAAGCAAATAAAAAATAACCAGCTGGCTTTCCGAGACTACCTGCTATAAATAGACCTTGATTTATACCAAGTACATGCAAGTCTACAACAAATCAACAATAAAACAAGTAAGAGAGCTATATTCGGCTGTGCCGAATCTTATATACCCTTCACCATTGTGGGAGCAGAATACAGAGCAACTAGACAAAAACTAAATAATTTTTACATATGTATACATACATAATTATAATACTTTAAACTCCATTATAAATTAAATTTAAAAAGCGAAAACTGGTAAATATTTTTTTTAAATCGTTTTTAGAACATAAAAAAATAAAAATTAAAAAAAAAATTTTCTTTTAAAAAAACCAGATTCGAACCAGAGAACTCACAGTTTCTAACTTAACCCCCTAGACAACTAAACTATGAAGGAACGCTGTTTGAATATCATTAAAATGAAATATGGCCCGTTTTATGTTCACTGTGCAGGGTTGTAATTACTTTTGTTCACCACAATAGCAAAGTTGTAAACCATAAAACTTATTTGAGTTGAGAACTGAAATATGGAAACATATTCACCAAAATAGTTTGTGGCATGTAAGTATGCGTGTTTGTTTTCTTTTATCATTTTGGGGATTTTTTAAGTAGCAAAAAAACACACAAAAATTCCTAGTTTTGATTTGTTAAAATAATTTGGTTAAATAGATGAAATAATATAGAAGGATGATAACGAAAATCATATTGAGCGTTATGCTAAAATACAACAACAACAAGGGATTTTTTTAAAAAATTAGAGGTAGTCGTGGTTTTTTGTTCATATCTCAGCCATTTGTGGACCGATCTGGCTAAATTTCAATAGCAAAATTATAATAAGAATACCTGACAGAAAGATACCCCAACGAAGCTCCCATCATATCTGGGGGCTTCGGAAAACCCATTTCAACAGACAGACGGACAGAGGGACAACCGGATTTGAACTTCGCTTTTCATAAGGACCCAGAATATATCTACTTTATAGGGTGTAGGATCAATATTGTAGAAATTACAAACGGAATGACAAAGTTATATATACCCTTTTACCTTCGGTGAAGGGTATAAAAAACAACATTCATTTTGTTTGTGTAAAAACATTTGATACTGTCAAACAGCCAAACATAAAGAAAAAAAAAAAAAAATCATGGCGCACTCAAGGTATATTTACACAAGGTAAACTCGTTGCTACAACAAGTACAACAAGACAAAAACAACACGCCAAATTGTTTTTGTATTTGGAACCATGGTGTCAAAAAAAAACGCAACAATGTGCCTTTAAAACAAAAACACAAATTGAAAAAAAACAACACGTGCAGTTCAGAATAATAAGCTGAAACAATTTTTAATATATTGTGCATTCTCAAGCATAAAAATAAAGTATTATTGCAAAAAATAATGCATTTAAATGTATTTTGTTTGCTTAGTAATCACAAGAATTAAAATTTCACAAAAATAAAATGTTTTTCACAATTTTACACTTTTTTAATTCAAAATGGCGCGCACTAACCATAAGTATGTAAACAAACACAAGGAACCAACGGAACCAACATAAATAACTTTTGACACTAGGGTTCCAAATGGGGTAAACAGCTGACAAACATATGGGCCAACGAGTTTACCTTGTGTAAATATACCTTGGGCGCACTAAAACGTAAGCAAATTTTGACAATATCAAAAATAAAACAACTGAACTCTGATCACTTGCATGTACTTGTAATAAATATACTTTGGTCAAAACTTACTTTTACTTTAACTTCTAGTTAACAATATGTTTTGACAGCTTAAACTGATAGTTAATTATAACTGAACTTGGTGGAATTGGGGGTTAATAATTTAAATAAATAGTTATGTTTTCGTCAAAAAAATGTACTGCTTTTTTCTTGATTGTACCTTTTTTTTGTGTTCAAGACAATCGACTACAATCGTATCGCTACTTAAGCCTAGATTACACTATCTCACAAGTCTTACGTATTCCATAATACTTTGTGAGATAGAAATCTAATGAGTTTTGTTGCGACTGTCAAAAAATCTAACGTTACATGACAGTTTGTGTTCAGACCATCACACAAAGTATAAACACTCACACATGAAATAAAATGCAACCCTGATCCAATGAAAAGTATTAAAGTTTAGAAATTTTTCAAAAAACGATGAAGTCGTATGGGATGTCAAACTTTTTTCTTAATACTTGTCAATTTCGTGACACATTGCATTCACACTATCACACTTTGTCATAATACTTGCGATTTTGACATGTATTAATACAAAGTATAATAGTGTAATCTAGCCTTTAAGCCTAGATTACACTATCTCACAAGTCATACGTATTCCATAATACTTTGTGAGATAGAAATCTAATGAGTTTTGATGCGACTGTCAAAAAATCTAATGTAACATGACAACTTGTGTTCACACCATCACACAAAGTATAAACACTCACGCATGAAATAAAATGCAACCCTGATCCAATGAAAAGTATTATTGTTTAGAAATTTTTCAAAAAACGATGAAGTCGTATGGGATGTCAAACTTTTTTCATAATACTTGTCATTTTCGTGACACATTGCATTCACACTTTGTCATATTACTTGAGTTTTTGACATGTATTAATACAAAGTATAATCTAGCCTTTAAGATGTCTCTGCATTCCGAAATCAGAGTTGCTAATTTAGCGTCTTTGGCGCTAGATTTAGCGCTTTTTAACTGTCGAAAAGCGCATATTTTTTCGTTAGCGCTTTTTTTTTTAAAGAGCGCTAAATTAGCGCTTTTATTGATACCCAAAATTTTTTTTGCAAACATTAAAATCAAGACATTAGACCAAATTTTGTTTCCGTTTTTAATACTTTACTCTGAAGTGCATACTATACAAGGTAAGAAGTTAATTTTCTAAAGTAATCCATTAACTTGTTTTGTTCGTATTAAGTAAAACTTTCTTAAATAGAGAAACAGAAAATGTTTGATGATCAAAACATTCAGGCATTTCTCTTGATTTTGTAAATAAAAAGCTACGAAAACTTGATTTAAGTATGTATATTAATTAATTTAGCTGTATTTAAGTAAATTTTAGTTCGCTTTGAGTCATAAATTTTTGCTTAAACCAGGCAACACATGTCTACAATAAGAAATTTTTGGCTTGACGAGAATGGTGTAAAATTGTCTTGGTTCAAGACATATTTTCTGGTGATTTAGTAAATAATTCTTTCCGGGTATATTTGAAATTATATTACTTTACTTTTCCTGAAATATCAGAAAAGGCTTTTTAAAAATGTTAATGCTTTTTAACACTGCACTGCAAAAAATAAAAAAAGTCGGGGTAGAGAACTTGATTATGCGATTTTAATTGAGTTTAGCGTGCTGAGGTCAAATAGTTATTCAATCACGTCTAGTTAACATTTTGTTTACTGATCTTCATGATTTCTTGTCTTATTTTATTCATAATATACCTGGATTTGAGATAATTGATAAAAAAATTGTACATACTAATATGCATTAAAAAATGGTCGCCATAATGGTCGAAAATAATCATTTGTAAAAGATCAAAATCGCACAAATCGTTCTCAAGCTATGATCAAATGTATGTATCATAAATGCCTTATTTCGGTCGAAATATTAGTCTAGCCCTTAACGGTATCGTATCGGCAAACAGGCGTATCGCTCCTATTCCCTATTTTTCACACTGATTAACACCTACCATCTATTTGCAATGATGTTAACATTTTCCCATAAAAATACATATGTAGGTCTAAAAATCAACATCTTAAGCCTTTTCACATTTGTCAACATTTAACATCAATTATTCAGAAATACATAGGACTAATGCTTCGTACAGACGATGGTCAGATCTAACAATATTGTAAGCAGGCGTTGCAAACAGCAATATTTTTCTGACAATGGTCCATTGCCAGATGCATTAATTTTGCACTTCTACAAATACAAATGAGCTTACAATGTTCACACAGTTGTAAGATATTTTTAGCCCATTTTAATGCAATTTAAGCAACGCTGCTTACCAATATTGTAAGATCTGACCATCGTCTGTACGAAGCTTAATAGCCTTTTCACACTTGTCAACATTTAACATTTAACATCAATTTGCCAAAATGTTGGAATTTTCCCATAAGAAATACATAGGGCTAAAAATCAACATTTTTACAGAATGTTACTATCTCATTTTGTTCCCTTTTACATTTTTCGATTATTTTAGTGTAATCACTAGAAAAGTGGCAATAAATTCTGTTATTATTGTGGCATCACTGACAAAATGGCAGTTGCTTTGAAAGCAGCGTTACCATTTCTCAAGTTTTTCCTTTTTTGCAAGCCTTATTTTGCTTAATTTTGCTTAAATTATTAAACAAAATGAATTAGAAATACATTTTGGTGTTATCTCTTAAAATGTTGTTACTTTTGTAGAAAAAAAGTATTTAAAAAAAATAAAAGTTTTTTTTTCAGAAATGGTGACATTTTTTGTTAATGGTAAATGTTAGATGTTTCAAGTGTGAACTCGTATTTCACTTTTTCAACATCTTCCATGCGTTCCTCCGAAATGTATGCAAGTGTACAAAGGGTATAAAAATCAACATTTTTCAACATCTTTACAGAATGTTACAATTTCATTTTGTTCCCTTTTACATTTTTCGATTCTTGTAGTGTCATCACTAGAAAAGTGGCAATAAATTCTGTTATTATTGTGGCATCACTGACAAAATGGAAGTTGCTTTGAAAGCAGCGTTACCATTTCTCAAGTTTTTTCAAGCCTTATTTTGCTAAAATTATTAAACGAAATGAATTAGAAATATATTTTGGTGTTATCTTTTGAAATGTTGGCACTTTTGTAGAAAAAGAGTATTTAAAAAAAATAAAAGTTTTTTTTTCAGAAATGGTGACATTTTTTTTATTGATAGTAGATGTTAAATGTTTCAAGTGTGAACGCGTATTTCACATTTTCAACATCTTCCATGCGTTCCTCCGAAATTTATGCAAGTGTACAAAGGGTATTAACAAGATTTTCCTATCAAATTTAATTCCATTCTACATCTTTCGATTATCTTATACCCTTTGTACACTTGCATACATTTCGGAGGAACGCATTGAAGATGTTAAAAATGTGAAATACGAGTTCACACTTGAAACATCTAACATCTACTATCAATAAAAAATGTCACCACTTCTGAAAAAAAAACTTTTATTTTTTTTAAATACTTTTTTTCTACAAAAGTGCCAACATTTCAAAAGATAACATCAAAATGTATTTCTAATTAATTTCGTTTAATAATTTAAGCAAAATAAGGCTTGCAAAAAAGGAAAAACTTGAGAAATGGTAACGCTGCTTTCAAAACAACTTCTATTTTATCAGTGATGACACTAAAAGAATCGAAAAATGTAAAAGGGATCAAAATGAGATAGTAACATTCTGTAAAGATGTTGAAAAATTCTGATTTTTAGCCCTATGTATTTCTTATGGGAAATTCCAACATCTTCGCAAATTGATCTTAAATGCTGACAAGTGTGAAAAGGCTATTAGGCACATAATGATGCGCAATTTAATTTCAAAGCAACTTCCATTTTGTCAGTGATGCCACAATAATAACAGAATTTATTGCCACTTTTCTAGTGATGACACTAAGACCGCATTTACATCTATGCAATTAACGCCGAGTTTTTTTCTATTTTCTTTTAAAGTAGTTCCTATGAAACTTTTTTCACATTTACATTTACATTTTATTCAAGCATTTTTTTAACTTTTTCAACCCCGTTTTCTTCCCTAGACCTCTTGCTAACAAACAAGAAGTTGCATGCGAAAGTTGCGGCAAGTTGCGGCGTTAATTGCATAATGTAAATATGGTCTAAAAGAATCGAAAAATGTAAAAGGGAACAAAATGAGATAGTAACATTCTGTAAAAATGTTGATTTTTAGCCCTATGTATTTCTTATGGGAAAATTCCAACATTTTCGCAAATCGATGTTAAATGTTGACAAGTGTGAAAAGGCTATAACACTAACATCATATTATACCCTTTGTACACTTGCATACATTTCGGAGGAACGCATGGAATATTTTGAAAATGTGAAATACGAGTTCACAGTGTGAACTTCACACTTGAAACATCTTACATCTACTATCAATAAAAAATTTTACCATTTCTGAAAAAAAATTATTTTTTTTAAATACTTTTTTTCTAATAAAGTGCCAACATTTCAAAAGATGACACCAAAATGTATTTCTTATTCATTTCGTTTAATAATTTTAGCAAAATTAAGCAAAATAAGGCTTGCAAAAAAGGAAAAACTTGAGAAATGGTAACGCTGCTTTCAAAGCAACTTCCATTTTGTCAGTGATGCCACAATAATAACAGAATTTATTGCCACTTTTCTAGTGATGACACTAAAAGAATCGAAAAATGTAAAAGGGAACATAATGAGATAGTAACATTCTGTAAAGATGTTGAAAAATTTTGATTTTTAGCCCTATGTATGTATTTCTTATGGGAAAATTCCAACATTTTCGCAAATTTATGTTAAATGTTAAATGTTGACAAGTGTGAAAAGGCTATTAGTGTTAAAGTTAAGCATTTCATGTCAGTTGTAGACTGCATGTTATTGTGACATCACTGCAGGGATGTTAGATGTGACGATTTTACGTTTTTTCGATGAATTTACCAAAATGACGATTGACGATTTTTAATGTAGACCATACAAGAAGACTACTGGTCAATATTGGTTAAAGTTTCTATTTGTTTATTAAGAGCAAAATGAAAAAACTGGCCGAAACTCTTGTGTACATGTGATTTTGCCTCTCTTTCTAACTAATGAATTCCACTCGACTACGGAACATATATCTGTACTGCTTACTCTGCTGCTTTTTATTAGTCAATGATAGCCAAAATAGTGGTTAATGCTAACTAGTTAGTCATAACGTAAATATTGGTTAGCACTAACTAGCTATAGATGTCACTTTTTTACAGTAATTTTTTATCTCACTACTTTAGTCACAAATTATAAATATAATTTCATTGATTTTTTTCTTTAATACCAATCGCAAATATTAAATTTAAGAAATTCACAAATTTTTACACGCGTATGACAAAAATATATTAAAATATTGGCATTATTTGGGAAATGTTAGTTGTACCATTCTAACATATATGTTAGAGTGGAACAACAAATCTAGAATTGTTGCAAGTGTGTTAGTAATTTTTTTAGTTTTGGTTATGCATTTCTTGTAGGGGAGTCACTTAGGTTTTGACGATTTAATCCCGTCAAAAAATTTATTTTAAACTTTATTCTTGCATCAATCTTAAAAGAATTATAATTCCCTTGCATAGCCTTCTTGTATCTGAACAGAATTTTTTTATACATGCGTCATGTCTATGGAATTGTCTTCCTCAAGTTCAGCAACTTAATAGCAACGCAAGTAGCTTTAAAAACTTCTTATTTAAATACTTTGCACCGCAGTAGATAACTGTTATCATATTATATAAATAATTTATAGTTTAATTTAATTTAATTTTATTTAATTCAATTGTATGTGATGATCTCTTAATGTAATTTATGAAACTGCTTTCCTGTACTTTAAATATAAGATTAAATCTTGTTGTACAGGAATTGAATATATAATAAATAAATAAATAAAATAAATAAATAACACTTCAATCTGGCAAGTAAAGTTTTTTCTTAGTTTGTATATGTGTGTAGAGGCCCTGCAAATAATAGGACCAGTCCAAACATGCGTGTAAAGAGTAGTCCACAAGGGACCAGGACTAGTCCAAAAGTAACCCAAACGTATGGAAAAAACCTGGTATATTTAACACTACAATGTGATAGGAGAGGACCATATAACCCACCTTTGGACCACTAAGGAGTAGTTTTAAAACTACTCCATGGTATACTCAAGAGGATTTGTTTTGAAGTCGTTTAAAAACGAAAGCATGTCGTTAAAAAACGATGACATGTCGTCTCACTACAAACACTTTTTAACAATGACATGGTCCATGCTTGCATTACATCGGACCAGTCTATGGAGTAGTCCATTTTTATCAAAATGGATCAGGTGGTCCAATTTTATTTGCAGGAGGCGAATAGGTATATACCCTACAAGAAATGAATGAGCGAGTAGTCACATTTTTTATTTTGGTGTTAAAAAAATGATAGAAAGAAATTACCGAAATTAAGTTTTCGGTCACATTCGGTCATTTCTTTCTATCATTTTCTTAACACCAACATGAAAAATGTGACTGCTCGCTCATTCATTTCTTGTACTATACTATCGGACCCGACGAACTTCGCCTCGTCCCAATTTTAAGCCTTCAGACAAACTTAAGAGTAATAATACAACACAAATATTTAAATTTTCAATGTGATTTATTTGAATGGAATCAGTAGAGAGCGATTTGATGAACAATGTTTTTCGATTTTCGTGGGATAAGGACTTCCTCTCCTTTGAATTTGCCCTTGATTATTGTCGCCTGAACGCGGACAACCGCGTACCGTTGCACATTTTTGGGGATTGAGATTCCGCAACATGATTATGATCGATACCACCTTCAGCTGTAAATTATGCGGCGGAGTTCCTGGTACATCAAGCGAGTTCAAAAATTCCGACGGGTAGCTGGTCGGTTCATTTTCATCGGTCACGCAGTCAACAGATTTGTACGTATGCAGTTGTCCTGCGATTTGACTTTAAATAATTAAGTTTAAGCTATCGACATCCTTATTCTTTGCTGCTAGTATTGCCGTTCACGAATCCAATCGAGTGGTGCGATTCACTAACTTTTATCGATCCGACAATCGTAATATTTGTCGACATTTATATTCGCTTGCAGTAACGATAGTGTGACTCTGTAATTTTTTTTAACGATAGTACACAGCTGTTTTTTTTTGTAACATCTCTGTCTACAAAATGTTAAAAAAAAACGAAAAGCACAAAAGAGAATAAAATAAAAACATATGAAATTGTTCTTAACCCCCCTTGTTACACATATTTTTTCATTCAAAATGCACTGAAAAAGGTCTGGCCAGACTCATAAGTAAGACGAAGGGTTAATTAGTGGTTTTATATTTTTTTTTGTGAATTTTACATTTAGAATTTTATTTTTGTTCTTAATTTGCTTTCTTTTTGCAAATTTTAAATTTATTATTTTGTTTTTGTTCATACATATTCATATGAATATATCTTTGTATGTATGTAAGCTATTTTAAACATAAAAAACATTTTATCGATAAAATAAACACAAACTAAATTATTGTCGCTAAGATAACGACAAAAAATTGCTTAAAGTAACAGCTGACTTTAAACGACAGCGAATATCGTTAAAAATTTTACAGAATAGCATATTCGATAAATTTTCGTTATACTTTTAACGATTCGATTATCGTTATAAAAGTTAGTGAATCGCATTAGAGATTTTTGTAATTTTGTGCAATGCCAGGGAACACTTTGCTGATGGGTTCCTCCTTGGACGATGTGAATTTTCAGGGAACGATATCAATCCATTCGAAACATCAACAGGAATTTTGACGTTGCCAAGCTTCAGCAGTTGTCCCGAGAATTTAGCAGCCGATGGGCCGTTCTGCAACGCGACTCTCATGTTTGTGGACAATTGCAACTTCTGGACATGCCTCCACAAAGACCACGATTACAGACACGCGTTAAGTTCATCCTCAGCAGAAGATTTGGGGATGACAGGAAGTGTTTGACGAAAATCTCCGGAGAGCAATATCAAAGCCCCACCAAATTGTCTTAAGTATTAAAAATTCTATATTTTTTGGTTTTGTATAATTTAATACTTAATTATTTTTTTATGTTTTAATAGAGTAATTAATCCGTGTTGATAATGATATGACGATTTTTTGACGGTTTTTTCAGAACTAATGACGATTATGACGATTTTTTCCAAATTTTGACGATAATTCGAAAAAAACCTCTAACATTACTGCATCACTGACAAAAAGACGTTTGTTTTGGAAGCTGCGTTACCATTTTAAAGTTTTTCCTTTTTTTATACCCTTTGTACACTTGCATTCATTTCGGGGGAACGCATGGAAGATGTTGAAAATGTGAAATACGCGTTCACACTTAAACATCTAATATCAATAAATAATGTCACCAGTTAATTTTTTTTGTAATTTAAAAAAAAATTAAGCAAAATAAGGGCCGCAAGAAAGGAAAAACTTCAGATATGGTGACGCTGCTTTCAAAGCAAATGCAATTTTGTCAGTGATGCAATAATAATAATTGTATTTTATTGCTACTTTTCTAGTGATGACACTGAAATAATCGGAAGATGTAGAATGGAATACAATGAGATAGGAACATTTTCAATTTCAATTTATTGCAGGTAATACCCTTTGTACACTTGCATACATTTCGGAGGAACGCATGGAAGATGTTGAAAAAGTGAAATACGAGTTCACACTTGAAACATCTAACATTTACCATTAACAAAAAATGTCACCATTTCTGAAAAAAAAACTTTTATTTTTTTTAAATACTTTTTTTCTACAAAAGTAACAACATTTTAAGAGATAACACCAAAATGTATTTCTAATTCATTTTGTTTAATAATTTAAGCAAAATTAAGCAAAATAAGGCTTGCAAAAAAGGAAAAACTTGAGAAATGGTAACGCTGCTTTCAAAGCAACTGCCATTTTGTGAGTGATGCCACAATAATAACAGAATTTATTGCCACTTTTCTAGTGATTACACTAAAATAATCGAAAAATGTAAAAGGGAACAAAATGAGATAGTAACATTCTGTAAAAATGTTGATTTTTAGCCCTATGTATTTCTTATGGGAAAATTCCAACATTTTCGCAAATTGATGTTAAATGTTAAATGTTGACAAGTGTGAAAAGGCTATAATAGCCTTTTTACACTTGAGCACATCTTAGAGGAATGCATGGAAGATGTTAAAAATGAAAAAAAATTGTTTACATTTGTAACATCTTTCATCTTTCATCATACAAATATTTATTTTCACGTGTAAGAGCGATCCTGCTCTTATGTATTTTTTCTAGTGATGGCAAGGCGAATTCATAAAGGTGACATTTTCCAGTCATCTGTTTATTGCTTATTTTTTTGTGTGTATACTGAATGTCAAGCTTTGTTTACATTTTGTGAAAAAATTAATTCAAATTTAAAATTCAATAAAAATTTAAATTTTTAACATTTTTAATTAGGCTTAAGTTCATTAAATTTAATTTTCATTAAATTATTTTTATGAAGAAAGGAATTTTACAACATGAAAATCAATTAAAATTTACTGATAATTTTTCATTCTTGACTCAATCTGGGCTCGAACCCAGGTGTTTACGGACAGGTTACCCTGACATGTTTCGATTGCAACCACTCAATCTCCTCAGAGGGCTTGCCGTTTAACACTCGCAGCCATCGACGACTGCTGACGTCATTAGTCAAACATCAATCCTTAAACCAAATTGTATTCAACCTTTGGTAGATCGAAATTTGCTTTGAATGATTATCTATTTTAATTTATTTTAACATGTTGTTCCTTTACTTCTGTTGTTTCGTACTTTTGTCAAGAATTCTTCTTGAAGTTCAAAGTACATATTTTTTGTTTTATTTTTTTTGTCTTTCTTTTTTTTGTTGACCTTTTCAGCACAACTTGAAGGGCAAATGCAAACATAGAGCTCGTGCCTTAGCTTTAACAATTATTAGTATTGTGGTTATTTTATTGAACTATTTATGGTTTTTAATCCAAATTTTTAACATTTTTAATTAGGCTTAAGTTCATTAAATTTAATTTTCATTTAATTATTTTTATGAAGAAAGGAATTTTACAACATGAAAATCAATTAAAATAATTAAAACTAATAATTGTTAAAGCTAAGGCACGAGCTCTATGTTTGCATTTGCCCTTCAAGTTGTGCTGAAAAGGTCAACAAAAAAAAGAAAGACAAAAAAATAAAACAAAAAATATGTACTTTGAACTTCAAGAAGAATTCTTGACAAAAGTACGAAACAACAGAAGTAAAGGAACAACATGTTAAAATAAATTAAAATAGATAATCATTCAAAGCAAATTTAGATCTACCAAAGGTTGAATACAATTTGGTTTAAGGATTGATGTTTGACTAATGACGTCAGCAGTCGTCGATGGCTGCGAGTGTTAAACGGCAAGCCCTCTGAGGAGATTGAGTGGTTGCAATCGAAACATGTCAGGGTAACCTGTCCGTAAACACATGGGTTCGAGCCCAGATTGAGTCAAGAATGAAAAATTATCAGTAAATTTTAATTGATTTTCATGTTGTAAAATTCCTTTCTTCATAAAAATAATTTAATGAAAATTAAATTTAATGAACTTAAGCCTAATTAAAAATGTTAAAAATTTGGATTAAAAACCATAAATAGTTCAATAAAATAACCACAATACTAAAAAATTTAAATAGTTGAAAAAAACTTATTTAAATTATATAAAACAAAAAAAGTGAAAAAATATAAACACAAGAAATTAAAGATGCGTAAGGAATAAGTGGAGCCCCAATTAATTTGCAATTGAGGAGCTTCTTAAGCAATTGTGTATATTTTATTAAAATTATTTGTTTTTTCTAGTGATGACACAAAAATAATCGGAAGATGTTGAATGAAACAACATTAGATAGGAACATCTTTAAAAGATGAAGAAAGATGTTGATTTTAAGCCCTGTACAATTCTTATGGGAAGATGTTATCATCTTTGCGATAAGATGAAAGATGTAAAATGTGAGCAAGTGTAAAAAGTCTATAATATAAAGCCTCATTAGACCAATAAACTATATTACCTGGGCTTTTTCTAGCACTTACACGTGAAAGTAATTTCATGAACGTCGCAATACACTAACACTTTTTCACTAACACATTTACTTTTTTTTTACTTTCAGCTAGCTTTCAATGAAAATTTGAACAAAGCGATTTTTTGACAATTTCATGAAAACAAATGACAATTATCTAAGCAGTGTTGCCTAATTATAATTTGCATTTGAAATTTCAGGATTGTGTTAAATTGCAGTTACAAAAGCAACTTGTTTGGACGTATATATAAAGTATTTAAATATATATTTTCGAACTACAATTATTTTAAACACAATAACACATCTAATCAAAGTGTATAAATATCATGAAAATAAATAAAAATAAGTATTTATTGGAACGAATGCCTAAAGTTTGGCGTGAGCATTTGTCTTGGCAGTTCTGAAAATCCAAATAAACAAAACAATAAAAATCGAGGCAAAATTAAGCAACAAACCAATTATTCGATTAATAAATTTGTACCAATCCCACCCCATTTTGTGGGATATGAACCACAAATCCTACAAAAGGAATGACATTAAAAAAAGCTTATGAAGCTATTGCAGATGAGATGTGTATGAACGTTGAAATCATAAAGAAAAAGATCCGGTCACTGCGTATTACATACATCGGGGAAAAAAGAAAAACAAATTTAAGAAAATCTGGTTCCAGTGCGGAAGAAAAGTACATCTCTTCATTGTTCTGGTACAATAAAATGAGTTTTTTGGACAGTTCCATTATTACCAGAAAAACTATGGACAATTCATTAGAGGTAAGTTTATATGATGTACTTACATGTTCCCATAAATATCTATGTATAGCTGACTTCCTAAACGCAATGTTGCAATGCAACACGGAAAGGAATACCTTCAGAAACTCCACTTCTTTCCTTGCCTTGAGTTTATTGTTGCATGGTGGCCGTATTCGCTGCACAACGGTTGCAAATTTGTACATTGTTTTTGTTTTTTATGCCTTTTCAACGCACTTGTTTTAGTGATGATTTGCAACACAATGTTAAGGAAGTCTTCCTATGAACATATGTGTAAAATACCTTCAATAGAGCGGTGGAATACTTATGCTTGAGCGTTAATTGTGTATACTTCACCGAAGGTAAAAATGGATATGTATATAAGTTTGTCATTTCGTTTGTAATTTCTGAAATATTGATCCTAGACCCTATAAAGTATAAGGATTTTCTCATCTATGGTATAGCAAATACCAGCTTCGCTTACGAAAGCTTCTCTGCACAGGCGGCCTTTGGCCGGGCAAAATGATTTCCTTCTCTATGGTATATCATGTACCGGCTTCGCTAAGTAAAGCTTCTAAAATCAGCCTTGTACCCGAATAATACGCATTTTCAAGAAACATAGATCTTCCCGAGTCCAAATGCTATAATCCAAGTAAATGGCAATGTTTATAAGAAGTAGTTATGTAATTGCTGCTACGTTTTTATTAAAAATCGTTAAAGCTGTAAATAATCAGAAAACTTACAGTAAAAAATCGCACATGGCAAAAATTTGCGAAAAATAAGATTTGAAGCCAACTCTAAATTTAATTTGAATAGCTAAATCGGTAAAAATCAGAAAAGAAAGTGATTTTGTTTTATGTGAAGCAAGATACGAAATCACGTCCACTTTCGATGGGAATTGTTTCTGTGACAGGCCTGTACATGCCCCTCTGTTACGGATTTTTTTCTGTGTTTTCATACCATGACTTTTACCCTCACCCAATATATTAGGGAACCCCTTAACCGTACCTTTTAATTGCATTTGTTGCATATTTCTTTTCACGCCACGAACTTTTACCATCACCTAATATATCAGACCAGGCAACTGTACCATTAAATTGCGCATCATTATGTGCCTAATAGCCTTTTCACACTTGTCAACATTTAACATCAATTTGCGAAGATGTTGGAATTTCCCATAAGAAATACATAGGGCTAAAAATCAGAATTTTTCAACATCTTTACAGAATGTTACTATCTCATTTTGTTCCCTTTTACATTTTTCGATTCTTTTAGTGTCATCACTGATAAAATAGAAGTTGCTTTGAAAGCAGCGTTACCATTTCTCAAGTTTTTCCTTTTTTGCAAGCCTTATTTTGCTTAATTTTGCTTAAATTATTAAACGAAATTAATTAGAAATACATTTTGGTGTTATCTTTTGAAATGTTGGCACTTTTGTAGAAAAAAAGTATTTAAAAAAAATAAAAGTTTTTGTTTTTAGAAATGGTGACATTTTTTATTGATAGTAGATGTTGAAAATGTGAAATACAGGGTGAGTTCCAAAACATCAGTCGCAAAGCAACTCGCTTTTTTAAGTGCTTTCTACCAAGCAACCGTGAAAAATTTTACAATGTTATCTGTACCAAAAATCACTAAAAACAATATCGATGCGTACACAATAATCAAACTAGATATAGTTAAACTCTATGATACTTTTTTGACTTTGACTGCAAAGTATTATGATGTTTATGAACTCACCCACAATTTCACACTTTAAACATCTAACACAAGGCGAATTGACTAGAAGGTGAGGTCAACTCTACAACTGCAATGCTTCTGTGGTCGAGTTCTCAAAAATATTGCTAGTAAAAAAACAGGTTTGTTTACATAAAAAACTAGTTTGTATACAAACTTTGACAAGTCGACCACCGAAAAAAAACATCATATGTTGACTTGACCCCACCTTCTAGTCAATTCGCCTTGATCTAACATCTACATACTATCAAAAAAAAAATTTCACCATGTTACTGAAAAAGTGTGAGTGTAATGAGTTTTTCGAACTTGTTTTTACTAACGCCATCACATTTTTCGAACTTGCAGCTCAATTTGCAAGAGAATTTGCTTGCAAGTAAATTTTTGACACTTGTCGCAAGTTACATTGCAGCCACACGATCAAGCTTTTCTTGATAGTCTTTTACATATACTGTTTGTCAAAATATGCAAAAATTGGCAGCTGTGACGTAGCCTGCACGCAAGTTGAAAGCAATTTACTTTCAAGATGTCATTAAAAAAAAAATTTATAAAGAGAAACGAAAAATTTGCTCACTAACCTTGAAATCAGCTGTTTTCTTGAACGTAAATTGAAACACTCACTGGCAAGAGAATTTTAAAGGCAAGTTCGTATCAATTTTTAAAAGTATGAGTGTATTGGTAAAAAAGTGTGAGTGTATTAAAAATTGATAGGCAAAACTTGATCGTGTAACCCTCAATGTTACCGTGGATGAGTTTTGTATCAAAAAACTAGTACGTAGTAAAATAAAAGTTACGTTAATAGCTGATTTCTGTGTACATTAGGGTGGCAGCTAAATTTCAACTTTGGATTTTCAACATCTCCCGGGCGGAATATTGTGCCACATAGTCTAAAACTGATGTGGAAAAAATTTCAGCCAAATCGGATAACTTTTACCCCTGCCCCTTTGAGTTCAAAGTTCAAATGATAAAAAAAAAATTTCCATACAAGCAAAAAATTTTTTTTTCGATATTTTTTTTTTTTTTTTTTAATATTAGTAAGCTTTATAAGCTTATTAACAACAAAAAATTTCATTTCGATCGGACAAGATTTTCAGTTTCAAAAGCGACTCTGAAAAAAAAATTTGAGGCTTGTTAGGGGCTTATTTTAAAAAATTTTCAAAAAAAATTTTTTTTTAGTTTTGATAAGCACACATTAAAGATTTTTTGTTGCTCTTAATACCAGGTTTTTTAAATTTTTTTTAAAAAAATTTTTTCGACATCGCATTTTTGTTCTAAATTGGGGTAAAAAACTGGAAAAATGCAGTTTTTGGCCCTATTTAAGAGCATGATTACTAGGGTGCCAGCTAAATTTCAACTTTGGATTTTCGACATCTTCCGGGCGAAATATTGTGCCACATGGTCTAAAACTGATGCGGAAAAAATTTCAGCCAAATCGGATAACTTTTACCCCTGCCCCTTTGAGGTCAAAGTTCAAATGATAAAAAAAAAAAATTCCATACAAGCAAAACATTTTTTTTTTAATTTTTTTTTTTATCATTTGAACTTTGACCTCAAAGGGGCAGGGGTAAAAGTTATCCGATTTGGCTGAAATTTTTTCCACATCAGTTTTAGACCATGTGGCACAATATTCCGCCCGGGAGACATCAATATTAATACAAAAAAATTGCTCCATACATTTAGCTGCCACCCTAGTGTACATATTTATAAAAAATTAAAAATAAAAAATAAACACAACTATACAACAACGTGCTTAATGGTATTTTTAAACTTAAATTTCAGGCATTTAGAAAAAAAATTAAGTTCAAAATATTCTTTTTAGTAATTTTATGATATCGGAAACACGGCAACACTGTATTCACATATTTAATGGCGATTTCTTTTCTGAGAAAAATATGTTACAGAATATACATGTTAAATTTTCTAATGTAACCTATAATCACTAGGGTGTCCCAAAATTTTTTTTTGTAAGAGGCTCAAGCATAATTTGAAAGCTTATAGGGTAAAGTATTTTTGATTTTTTTTTTTAGAATTTTCGGAATAGGTTTAGAGGTCGCGCAAATGGAGTTTTCATAAAAAAAACGGAGTTTTCGGCCATTTATTTAACTTTACTCATAACTTGGTTAATACCACGAGTTTCTTCACTTTTGAGGAAACAGTTTTAAAGAAAAGTATCCAAGTTTTATTCCTGTGTGAAAAAATTACAAGTTTTGGTGATGAGTGTACTCATTTAGATACCCTTAATTACAATTTTTCGTAATTTTTTAACAAATTCTGTAAATAACGGTTTATTACTTTTCAAATTTATATGAAAGGTATTAAAACTAGGAACGCGATTTTGAAAACCGATAAGTTCTAAACAATTAAGAAAAACAAAAATGGAATTTTTGTCCTACAGTTTCCGAGTTACACTATTTTTATAGTTTGTACCTTAAAAATGGTGATACTTTTTTCGTTATAATTATTGTATATTTCCATATATTTTTATAGTTAGGTTTTAACTGTCATTAACTTCTGACATTTATTGATCTGAATCGTTACACGCTGTTATTTTCACTTTCAATTTTATGTGTGCTCCAGGGGCTATCAATCGGGCTCGCTGAATGATGAAAATTATCTAATCTTTGAAAATATGCATTTTCCGAAACCAGTTGCAATCTTATATAGACAAATCAACAGTTGATGCCTTGCTTGAATTAAGTTCATTTATTTTAAGAATATGTATCAAATATTGGTACCGTATCAAGGGCCAGTGCCCTTGATACGCTCCTCTCAATGATCTGAGCCTATTAAAGGAATTGGATAGTTATAAAATTATTAATAAAGCCGTTGAAAAAGCCTCGCTTAAAACTATTCTAGGTCATCAGTGGTACTTAACGAAATTGGCTGCCTAAGCGTTTTTTGATTAATGACAAAAAAAACTTGCAGATACTCCATGGAGCGATTACGAAGTAGCAAATGTAACTTTAACAGAAGAAAAATCTAGAAATAAAGAAACTCAACAATTTATTTCAAAAGCCAGTCTAACTTTTTTTGAAGCTTGCAATATTTCAATCGATTTTTTAAAATAGATCCAGAGCTTACAAGTAATTTCAAGAGGCAAAGAAAAAAGTTCAACAATTACAAGTGGTAAATGATGTGGTAGAACGAGGTGTGGCTTTGGCTAATACTTATATTAATGTCACAACTTCTGAAACTGATTACCAGGGGAGCTACTGCGTGTTTCGATTCGAAAGAAAACATTTACGGATTCGAACAATTTGTACTGTGTATTACGAATTTCGTAATATTTGTTTCGAACAAACGGACGTTTTTTATACTTTATTAAAAATAAAAAATTCCTTTCTTAACAGCCACTCTCTATTACGAACAAAAAGTTTTCATCAAATTTCCCATTTTTAAAAAAAATACAACCTCTGTCATAATTTCGAACGATTGCGAAAATCGTAATACACAGTACCAATTGTTCGAACTCGTAAATTATTTCTTTCGAATCGAAATACGCAGTAACCCCCCAGAACTTGTTGCAAGGTATAGAACTACATCGCAAGAACCTCAATAAATGATTTTTCACAGAGCTGGCAAACAGCTTATAATAACATATACTGGGTATAAAGATAAAAACGGGTATAACTCAGGAATGGTAGGAATTAGAATTAATTTGTCTTTCAAACTGCATCATTACTTTTAATATCTTTCATATACATTTGAAAAGTAATAAACCGTTATTTACAGAATTTGTTAAAAAATTACGAAAAATTGTAATTAAGGGTATCTAAATGAGTACACTCATCACCAAAACTTATAATTTTTTACACAGGAATAAAGCTTGGATACTTTTCTTTAAAACTGTTTCCTCAAAAGTGAAGAAACTCGTGGTATTAACCAAGTTATGAGTAAAGTTAAATAAATAGCCGAAAACTCCGTTTTTTTATGAAAACTCCATTCGCGCGACCTCTAACCTATTCCGAAAATTCTAAAAAAAAATCAAGAATACTTCACCCTATAAAGCTTCGTACAGACGATGGTCAGATCTTACAATATTGTAAGCAGGCGTTGCCAACAGCAATATTTTTCTGACAATGTTCCATTGTCAGATGCATTAATTTTGCACTTCTGCAAATACAAATGAGCTTACAATGTTCACACAGTTGTAAGACATTTTAGCCAATTTTAATGCAATTTAATCAACGCTGCTTACCAATATTGTAAGATCTGACCATCGTCTGTACGAAGCTTAAGCTTTTAAATTTTAGTTGAGCACCTATGAAAATCACAAAAAAAAAAAAATTTTGGGACACCCTAAAAATCACTCGAAGTGTTGCATTCAGGGTTACCGTTGGAAATTTTCGAAAAGGGTCACAAAAAGGGTATTTCCCAGAAAAAGGGGTCAAAAAAAGGGTATTTCAATAAAAAAAAGGGTCAAGTTTTTTATTAGCAGTATTTCCCATTTTAATGAACATAATAAGATCAAGTTTTTTTATAAGCAAACAAACAAATAATATTTCAGGTAGGAAGAGCTCAAAAAACTTAATTATTTTATCAAATAGAAACTGGGAATTATTTCCTTCCGAAGGTAACTTTATATTATATTCAACATTTTTCATTTTTCGAATTTATTCTATGAGCTAAATTTCAGTTATGTATTTTATAAAGCTTTTTTGTAATAGTTCTATTCCTAAAATTTTTCAGAAATGACTTTATACACTACCAGACTATTATATTGTATTTTCTTTTTACATTTTACCTTAGCCTTCCGTTGGAAAGCAATGAGGTATATTGAATGTACAGAAAAATTTACAATTATTAGACACCAGCAGAATGTAAAGCGAAAAATGAAAAATGTTGAATATAATATAAAGTTACCTTCGGAAGGAAATTATTCCCAGTTTCTATTTGTTAAAATAGTTGAGTTAAATACATTCAATTTATGAAGTAACACTATCCAGTGAGACACAAAGAATGCTGACGACGGCCGTAGCGGGCCAGAAAATGCATTACATTCTGCTGGTGTCTAATAATTGTAAATTTTTCTGTACATTCAATATACCTCATTGCTTTCCAACGGAAGGCTAAGGTAAAATGTAAAAAGAAAATACAATATAATAGTCTGGTAGTGTATAAAGTCATTTCTGAAAAATTTTAGGAATAGAACTATTACAAAAAAGCTTTATAAAATACATAACTGAAATTTAGCTCATAGAATAAATTCGAAAAAGAAAAATGTTGAATTTAATTATTTTATGAAATGCTCTGTCCGTTTTTAAACACCTGACAAAATGTTTATTCTTTATCATTATACATAGCTAATTTTTTAATATTTTTTATATAATTTTCCGATTTAGTGATGTCAAAAAATTTTAGTGTTTGTTTTAAATTTTGCAATCGTTCGCAAATTGTAACCATTTTCTCGATTAAAGCGATTTTTTCCTGTAAGTGTCAGATTTTTTAAAGCTTTTACGATTTTTAATAAATATAAGACTTTGCTATCATACCGCTGTTACCAAATATATGGGAATTTCCGCTAATTTAGCAATTTTTACCTCTTGTTTTCATTCCTGTTAGGGCACTCTCAACACTGTCGATTCAAAAGAAGGCGAAAAATTAATACCTTTTGCCATTATTAAGGGTGAATTTTTTTGAATAAAACATGCTACTCTTTAAGATAGCAAAACACCAAATAGCATTTTTTTAATAAAATGTAACATTTTTGTTTTGAAAAGAAACCACCGTAAAAAATAACAAATATTTATATGAGTTATGTTTGCTTTTAGGGAAATTGTCCTTTACTATCAAAAATCAAGGAGAAGAAAGCATGGAATTGTAAGTTTATACTTGAGTCTGTTCCATATCAAGCAATGCTTATTTCGAAAACATTTGTTTAGCACTTCTGTTCCGCAGTGTTGACAAAAAACAAAATGTGAGAGCTATTTCCATAAAAGGGTCAAAAAGTGTCACAGAATAGGTGATAATGATACAAAAGTATAATTTAAAAAAAGGGTCATAAAAGGTATCAGCACCGTCGAAAAAGGGTCAAATTGATACTTTAGTATCACAACGGTATCGCTGGTTGCATTGATGCCCAAGGTAGTAGTATTGGTGAGAGTCAGCGTTACCGTTGTGATACTAAAGTATCAATTTGACCCTTTTTCGACGGTGTTGATACCTTTTATGACCCTTTTTTTTAATTATACTTTTGTATCATTATCACCTATTTTGTGACACTTTTTGACCCTTTTTTTGGAAATATGTAGCTCTCACATTTTGTTTTTTGTCAACACTACGGAACAGAAGTGCTAAACAAATGTTTTCGAAATAAGCATTGCTTGATATGGAACAGACTCAAAGTATAAACTAACAATTCCATGCTATATTCTCCTGGATTTTTGATAGTAAAGTTCAATTTCCCTAAAAGCAAACATAACCCATATAAATATTTGTTATTTTTTACGGTGGTTTCTTTTTAAAACAAAAATTTGACATTTTATTAAAAAAATGCAATTTGGTGTTTTGCTCTCTTAAACAGTAGCATGTTTTAATTAAAAAAAATTTCGCCCTTAATAATGGCAAAAGGTATTGAACTTTTCGCCACCTTTTGAATCGACAGTGTTGAGAGTGCCCTAACAGGAATGAAAACAAGAGGTAAAAATTGCTCAATTACATTGCAGCCACACGATCAAGCTTTTCTTGATAGTCTTTTACATAACCTGTTTGTCAAAATATGCAAAAATTGGTAGCTGTGACGTAGGCTGCGCGCAAGTTGAAAGCAATTTACTTTTTCAAGATGTCGTCGCCGAGAAAACAACTCAAAATGTTTTGCTATTTTCCACTTTTGATTTTTCTGCACTGTAGGCTGTTCGAAGGGACTTTATTTTTTTCTTTACTTCTTCCACTGTCATTTTTGTTTCAGAAGCTATAGACTCGTAGGCTTTTATTTTCAAATCATTTCGCCTATATGATGAAAGAAAGATTCATAAAATTTCATGGCTTCTGTACAGCTCTATGAATCGCAGAACATCATTTTGCTTATTAATTTTATAAATAAATTTTATTAATAAACATATTTCACTATTTTTTTAGGTTTTTAGTTAAAATTTTAAAATTCCCGCAACAATTTGTAAAAAAAAGAACTTCAGCTTTTGCCGGCAAAATATTTGTGAAAAAAAAAACAAAAACAACTTCAAAAGATTTGTAATAAGATGTTTTCTTGAACGAAATAGGATACACTCACTGGCAAGAGAATTTTAGAGGCAAGTTCGTATCAATTTTTAAAAGCATGAGTGTATTGGTAAAAAGTGTGAGTGTATTAAAACTTGATAGGCAAAACTTGATCGTGTAGCCCTCAAGTTAGCGAAAATTCCCAAATGTTTGGTAAAAGCGGTATGATAGCAACAAAGTCTTATATTTATTAAAAACCGTAAAAGCTTTAAAAAATCTCACACTTACAGGAAAAAATCGCTTTAATCGAGAAAATGGTTACAATTCGCGAACGATAGCAAAATTTAAAACAAACACTAAAATTTATTTGACATCGCTAAATCGGAAAATTACATAAAAAGTATGAACAAATTAATTATAATGATAAAGAATAAACTTTTTGTCAGGTGTTTAAAACAGGACAGAGCATTCCGTAAAAAAAATTAAGTTTTTTGAGCTCTTCCTACCTGAAATATTACTTTTTTGTGTGCTTAAAAAAACTTGGTCTTTTTGTCAGGTGTTTAAAACAGGACAGAGCATTCCATAAAAAATTAAGTTCTTTGAGCTCTTCCTACCTGAAATCTTATTTTTTTGTTTGCTTATAAAAAAACTTGGTTCATTAAAATGGGAAATACTGCTTATAAAAAACTTGACCCTTTTTTTATTGAAATACCCCTTTTTTGACCCCTTTTTGTGGAAAATCCCCTTTTTGTGACCCTTTTCGAAAATTTCCAACGGTAACCCTGGTGAGAGTGACGAAATAACACTGGAAGAAATCAATTTGCTTTTCATTTTATTTAGTCGTCAACGAGATTGCGACGAAAGCACATGTGTGGCGGGTGTTGTCATTTTTTTCTGTTTCTTTGTTTAACAAAAGGGAAATGTAAAACTAATGAATGTACATATTTTAGTAATACTCTTGGTGAATGTATTGATAGTTATATCTATATATATATCTATAATACATACATATATAATTTATATATGCGGACATCTGGATAGTATATTTCGAAATAAAAAGATTCTTCGAAGTGTTTATAAATTTTCCCTCAATTAATCATTGTTCAATTTGCAATTAAAAAGTAATAAAATCTTCTTTTTTTACAATATATAAACTTAAGTTAGATAAACCCATTTTTAAATTCTCCTCCACCATATCTTCATCATTTTCTTTATATTGATTTACCCATTCCTTCAACTTTTCAATAAAAATTTTCTTATAAATTTTAAATTGTTTTTCTTCCCCCTGCAAATAATTCATGTTCTTGTGAACATCTTCAAAACGTTTTTTTAAATTATATATCTTAGTTTTTTTAAATGTCTTATGACAAATAAGACATTGCATGTCATCAAAAGCATTTTGTAACAGAAAATAATTTTCGACTGACATCATTAATAATTCGCAATAATTTTTATTTATGTGTTAACTCACAGCAGTCTCAATGACGATTAAAATGTAAAATAAGACACAGAAGTTCTGCAAGTGTAGTTTGTCTCTCCCACTCAACATGCTGATTTCCTATTGGTTGATTGACGATCAAACAAAAGAGCGTAAGTATACGTGTGAGTTTAATTTGCTGATATCAGCCACTACTGGGCATCTACTAGGGCCTAGTCACTAGGATTCACTTTACATATATATTTTTGTAAAATTTTAAAATTCTATCTTAAAAAATAACCACAATTGCACAATTGTGCAAAGAAATGGAAATCCCTATTTTAAAATCATTGTACAATGTCAAAAACAGAAATAAAACAAAACAAAAACATAGATAATAAATAAAATAAAAAAGATAATAAAACAAAAAAAACGATGTACCTACATCAGGGATGTCAGCGCCTTGCACAATTGTGCAAATTAATTCACATGTACGCTTACGCTCTTTTATTTTGCGAGCGTAAAATATAATTGTTTACTGAGAAACACTCTCATTCAGCGGGAAATATCGCAAATATTGCAAGGCCTGTTTTGAGGCCTCTAAATCAACGATCATCACGCTATGCCCCCGGGGGCCGAGCACTTTTCGTGAATTTCACACACACACAACACGAAGGTTAACGAAACAATTGTAAAAAGCCATAATTTTAAAAAACAAGAACAAACACATAGTTAATGTCTCAAATGACTAAATTTATTTTCCTCTCTTTGCACTCACCACTACATACACATTTTTAACTGTCTCTCTTTGTGATGACCGCTGCTCTAAATATATTTATGTATATAAATAAATATACAATAACTGTATGTAGGTACATCTTTTTTTTGTTTTATTATCTTTTTTATTTTAATTATTATCTATGTTTTTGTTTTGTTTTATTTCTGTTTTTGACATTGTACAATGATTTTAAAACAGGGACTTCCATTTCTTTGCACAATTGTGCAATTGTGGTTATCTTTTAAGATAGAATTTTAAAATTTTATAAAAATATATATGTATGTAAAGTGAATCCTAATCAACAAAAATTTCAAATTTTCAAAATAATTGTTTTGCATTTAAGCTAACGATATGTGTTTTGTTCGTGAAAAAAAATCGTTGATGCCTGTAACAGGGTCCCTTTTTCTTTCGTTAAAAAGACGTACCTAAATGCAGAAATTATTAACAGTGCAGCCACACGATCAAGATTTTCTTGATAGTCTTTTACATATACTGATTGTCAAAATATGCAAAAGTTGACAGCTGTGACGTAGGCTGCACGCAAGTTGAAAGCAATTTACTTTTTCAAGATGTCGTCGCCGAGAAAACAACTCAAAATGTTTTGCTATTTTCCACTTTTGATTTTTCTGCACGGTATGCTGTTCGAAGGGACTTTATTTTTTTCTTTACTTCTTCCACTGGCATTTTTGTTTCAGAAGCTATAGACTCGTAGGCTTTTATTTTCAAATCATTTCGCCTATATGATGAAAGATTCATAAAATTTCATGGATTCTGTACAGCTCTACGAATCGCAGAACATCATTTTGCTTATTAATTTTATAAATAAATTTTATTAATAAACATATTTCACTATTTTTTTAGGTTTTTAGTTAAAATTTTAAAATTCCCGCAACAATTTGTAAAAAAAAAGAACTTCAGCTTTTGCCGGCAAAATATTTGTGAAAAAAAAACAAAAACAACTTCAAAAGATTTGTAATAAGATGTTTTCTTGAACGAAAATTGATACATTCACTGGCAAGAGAATTTTATAGGCAAGTTCGTATCAATTTTTAAAAGTATGAGTGTATTGGTAAAAAAGTGTGAGTGTATTAAAACTTGATAGCCAAAACTTGATCGTGTAACCCTCAAGTAAGAAAAGAAAAAGCCACAAGAATTTGTTGGTATTTTGTGATTGTAAAAATATTTTTGTTTCTGTACCAATCGCGTCGGTGGGTTTTTTTTTTGAAAACTCTTTTCTTAAGTAGGTAAAAATATTTAAAAAACAAGTTAAAAAAGTCTTGTTTTGCTACAATTTATGTGTAAACCTATACACATAAAAGCAAATGTGACAACAGGTAAAATTTTTGGGTAAGAAGATGTGTTTTATTGATGTATTAATGAAACTTTATTGTTTCGCACTATTTTTATTGCTTACTTTTATGCTACAATTATATGACCGAGTCTAAAGAGTAAACCTTACTACTTTATGGTATTTATTTAACGTAACTTTGACCTGTTATAATGACTTTTTACATTTTTGCAGGCAAACTCAGGTGCGCATTTGGTATTTTGTAAAAAGTTATGATATACCATTAGCTAGAATTAAAATGTATGCACAGATGTTTGAAGTATGAGTAACCCAACACCGTGAATACCCTTTCTATTTTACTTACCACTATGAATACCCTAACTTTTTACTAAAATAACTTTTTCACGTTATAATTCTCATGTAATTCATTTTATTTTTGAATAAATAGACCAGGGAAATCCATTTCTATGTACAATTGTGTATACCTGTAAACTTCAAATTAGAATTTCATTTAATAGTCTTGTAGACAGCGATAACGGACGTGCAAGCGGATGAGTTTATTAAAAAAAGATAAATGATGCCATATAAAAAATATTTTATGATAAAAAATGCATTTAATTATTTTCAATGTCTCTTATGTTTTAAAACGTTTGAACTTAAGAGATTGTATACTTTGAAAAGGCATTATGATCATTTCCATAATGTTATTAAACAATATGAAGTAAAAGAAAGGGAAAACCAATATAAGATTAAAAAAAAGGTTTATTTGGATAGCTTGAAAAGTTGGGTATCACAAGAAGAAGAGCATGAAGATAGGATAGAAGAGTTAAAAATAGAAATATCAAATTTACTAACTTTGGAAATAGTAAAACAGGGAAGACCATTTTCCGATGGGGCATTTATAAAAAAGCTTTTCAATGCAGTTTTGGAAAAACTGAAAATCGATTGCAGCGTAATAAAAACGCTTCCCATGAGTCGAAATAGTGTCGTCAAGCGCACATCAATTTTAGCTGCACATAAGTATACAATCTGTGATTAGGGAAAAGTTAAAAAATTGTGAATATTTTTCTTTTTGCCTCGACGAAAGCACCGACATTAATGATCTTTGCCAATTGGTCATTTGTGTTCGATGCATAGATAGTGAGTACAATGTTTTTGAAACTATGTACTCACTTGAAACGTTTTACGGTAATGTAACAGGTAAGGTATTATACGACGTAGTCTTTGAAAACCTGATATCTGTTAGATAAGCTTCAAAATTAGCAGGAGTTTGCACGGATGGTGCAAACGTTATGGCCTGGAAGTATGAAGGTTTCGTAGGACAGCTTAAGCAAAATGGAATTGATGTACATGCTTTCCATTGCATAATTCATCAGTCCATGCTTGCCTCAAAATTTATAAGTGATCATGCCGCTATTAAGACTGCAGAGCGGATAATCAATAGAATACGGGGGGTCATCATTCATTAACGCACAGAAAATTTGTAAGTTTTCTTAAAAACGTAAACGCCAATCACCACGACTTAAAAATGTTTACGGAAGTTCGTTGGCTTAGTCGGGGTGATTGTCTAAACAGGTTATTCGATCTTAGAAAAGAGGTGTTGCGTTTTTGGGAAACTGAAAATTTAGACGAATGTGAATTAATACAGTTGAATGATTATGAGTTCATTTTAGACCTTGCGTTTCTGGCAGATACAAGCAGAATTTTAAATGAGCTAAATTTGGAACTACAAGGAAAGGGAAACAATTTAAGTGACATATATACGATTGTTTTTAATTTTAAAACCAAATTATTTTTATTAACAAATGAAATAAATAATGAAGATTTTTCCAACTTTCCTAAAACTTTGCTTATTTATGACAAGGAGAAATATTTGAAAAAATCTGAGATTTGGCAATTTTTGAAAACCTTTTTTACAACTTTCAAGATCGTTTTCAAGATTTTGAGGATATAAAACCACTACTTAACATATTCCAAAATCCCTTTAAGTGCGACATTGCGAGTTATGAATTCAGCATCCAGTCGGAACTAATCATACTTAGGAGCGAAATTAATCCGCCAGACAGGGAAAATATTATTGAGTTCTGGAAAAATTTAGACGGGGCGCTATATCCTATATTAAAAAAAAATTCCTTCAAATGTTTGTCGCTTTTCTCCTCAACATATCTTTGCGAACAAATATTTTCCGATTAGAAATACATTTGCTCAAAACAACGCAATAAATTAACATCCGCAAACCTAAAAAATGTTTTGTTGTTACGAAACTGCAATATAAATTTAGAAGATATTATTGGTAAATAAAAGTATTTATTATAGGCTAGTAAAATCTTCTCTTTTTATAATGGTGGTAAATACTTACAGAATATTTTTAAACTTAATATTTGCATTAGTATGAGCAAATGAATTTTCATTGTTAGAATTCGCAAAGGTATGTTGAGCAAAAAACGAAAAATATTGGAAAGAATTGTATTAGGTTGTAAAAAGACTTCAAATATTGTGAACTGCGCAATTTTTCCAAAAAATAAGCAAAGTTTCTGAGGTTCCAAATTAAATTTATTTAAATAATAACTGATTGTGTCTGTCCATAACTCAACATTTTTCGATAATTGTATTATTATTTATTGCTTTTAAGTCTTCATAGCTTCATAACTTTAAATGGTCTGATGAAAAATGAATGGAAAGCATGAACTATATTTTCTCGCATAATGCTGGCCCTGGTGTTTGCATCGCCCTTTCATGAAAATGTTTTGTAAGTTTTAATACCTTACCTGATTCCCAACAATTTAATCGAACATAGATGACCCTTAGAAAAGGTGTTTAATAAGGCCTCGCAATAGGCCTCGCAACCGCATATTTCGCCCGCTGGGCATGTAAGAGATAAGAGTAATCTCACCAACACAATCATAATTGACATCACTGACCTACATACAGTTATTGTATATTTATTTATATACATAAATATATTTAGAGGCCTCAAAACAGGCCTTGCAATATTTGCGATATTTCCCGCTGAATGCGAGTGTTTCTCAGTAAACAATTATATTTTACGCTCGCAAAATAAAAGAGCGTAAGCGTACATGTGAATTAATTTGCACAATTGTGCAAGGCGCTGACATCCCTGCCCTAGTGTCAGAAGTTATTTATGTTGGTTCCGTTGGTTCCTTGTGTTTGTTTACATACTTATGGTTAGTGCGCGCCATTTTGAATTAAAAAAGTGTAAAATTGTGAAAAACATTTTATTTTTGTGAAATTTTAATTCTTGTGATTACTAAGCAAACAAAAAAAATTTAAATGCATTATTTTTTGCAATAATACTTTATTTTTATGCTTGAGAATGCACAATATATTAAAAATGGTTTCAGCTTATTATTCTGAACTGCACGTGTTGTTATACCCTTCACCGAAGGTAAAAGGGTATATATAACTTTGTCATTCCGTTTGTAATTTCTACAATATTGATCCTACACCCTATAAAGTAGATATATTCTGGGTCCTTATGAAAAGCGAAGTTCAAATCCGGTTGTCCGTCTGTCCGTCTGTCCGTCTGTCTGTTGAAATGGGTTTTCCGAAGCCCCCAGATATGATGGGAGCTTCGTTGGGGTATCTTTCTGTCAGGTATTCTTATTATAATTTTGCTATTGAAATTCAGCCAGATCGGTCCACAAATGGCTGAGATATGAGCAAAAAACCACGACTACCTCAAATTTTTTAAAAAAATCCCTTGTTGTTGTTGTATTTTTATTACTTTTTGCTGTATATCTGGTGAACGGAAAAAGCCAAATCTTCCAAACTAGGTACACAAAATTAGGTTGCCAATACACACCATCCTACAAAATGTGGGCGGGATTGGAGAAGTGGGCGTGGTACCTCCCGTACAAAAAAAATTAAAAATTTTATAAAAACCTAAATTTTAAGGCTGCCATATGTCCTATGGATATGATTTATATACCAAAATATCGGAAATTTTTAGTAGAACATATTTTATAAAAAACTCGGGAAAATCGGTTCAGATACAAAAAAGTTATGACCAAAATTTAATTTTTTTTTTTAAATACCCATTTTCGGTAACCATGGATCTTCCCGAGTCCAAGTTTTATAACACAAACAAATGGTAAATTTCTTGCTTAACACGTCGGTATATAAATCTGTCAAATCGGTTAAAAAATGGCTGAGTTATCAGCGAAAAACCACGACTACCTCTAATTTTTTAAAAAAATCCCTTGTTGTTGTTGTATTTTTATTACCTTTTGCTGTATATCTGGTGAACGGAAAAAGCCAAATCTTCCAAACTAGGTACACAAAATTAGGTTGCCAATACACACCATCCTACAAAATGTGGGCGGGATTGGAGAAGTGGGCGTGGTACCTCCCGTACAAAAAAAATTAAAAATTGTATAAAAACCTAAATTTTAAGGCTACCATATGTCCTATGGATATGACTTACATACCAAAATATTGGAAATTTTTAGTAGAACATATTTTAAGACTCGGGAAAATCGGTTCAGACACAAAAAAGTTATGGCCAAAATAAAATGTTTTTTATTAAAATATCCATTTTTGGGAATCATAGATCTTCCCGAGTCCAAACTTTTTAAGTCAAGTAAATGGTAAATTTCTTCCTAAGCACGTCGGTATTTAAATCTTTCAAGGTAAAAGGGTATATATAACTTTGTCATTCCGTTTGTAATTTCTACAATATTGATCCTACACCCTATAAAGTAGATATATTATGGGTCCTTATGAAAAGCGAAGTTCAAATCCGGTTGTCCCTCTACCCCCCCCCCCCCCCCCCTTTCAATTGCTTACATATACTAGCATAACGCTCAATATGATTTTCGTTATCATCCTTCTATATTATTTCATCTATTTAACCAAATTATTTTAACAAATCAAAACTAGGAATTTTTGTGTGTTTTTTTGCTACTTAAAAAATCCCCAAAATGATAAAAGAAAACAAACACGCATACTTACATGCCACAAACTATTTTGGTGAATATGTTTCCATATTTCAGTTCTCAACTCAAATAAGTTTTATGGTTTACAACTTTGCTATTGTGGTGAACAAAAGTAATTACAACCCTACACAGTGAACATAAAACGGGCCATATTTCATTTTAATGATATTCAAACAACGTTCCTTCATAGTTTAGTTGTCTAGGGGGTTAAGTTAGAAACTGTGAGTTCTCTGGTTCGAATCTGGTTTTTTTAAAAGAAAATTTTTTTTTAATTTTTATTTTTTTATGTTCTAAAAACGATTTAAAAAAAATATTTACCAGTTTTCGCTTTTTAAATTTAATTTATAATGGAGTTTAAAGTATTATAATTATGTATGTATACATATGTAAAAATTATTTAGTTTTTGTCTAGTTGCTCTGTATTCTGCTCCCACAATGGTGAAGGGTATATAAGATTCGGCACAGCCGAATATAGCTCTCTTACTTGTTTTTTTTTCAATTTGTGTTTTTATTTTAACGGCAGTTGTTGCGTTTTTTTTTTGACACCATGGTTCCAAATACAAAAACAATTTGGCGTGTTGTTTTTGTCTTGTTGTAGCAACGAGTTTACCTTGTGTAAATATACCTTGATAAATTCGAAGCAAATGAGGCATTGAGAAAACCAAATTTCTTTAATGTGCAGTTTTTCGTTGGGAAAAAAGATAATTGCCTAACATAGGGTCTTCACCTGACAATTTTTTGTCATACCAAACGTCAAACTTCATATAAAAAAACGCTGACAAAAATTTTAAAGTTTTTTTTATATGGACTTTGACGTTTGGTATGACAAAAAATTGTCAGGTGAAGACCCTATGTAATGAGAAAATGGCCATTACACTTTCATCTTTAATGTACTTAATGAGCGATTTTTAAAGCTATTTAAGCGGTTTCTGCACGCTGTTACGGGTTGGAAACATATAATAACATCACTAATGGCTTATAAAAATTAAAACGATTATAATATAAATAGACTTTTTTTGATTTTAATGTGTAAATATTTTTATATGTATTTTGTTTTAAAACAATGTTTTACAAAATTATGAGCGGTATGAATTATGACAAACAAAATAAAGCATTTGTTGTACAAAGAAAGTAGTAAGTACCAAAGTTGTAGAACAGGGCAGTATGAACACCTTAAGTAACATAGCGTTTACATTTGCCAGTACTGGCAAGACAGTAGCAATTCATTCAAACTTTTTCGCTAAATCATAAACACTTACACCCAATTTTCATGATGATTTTTTCCCCTATTTTTGAAACATGTCTTTTTTAGTTTGAAAGCGAGCGGGGGAGAGAAGTTAGCAGGGTAGAAAAAAAGACATGAATCGTATTTTCTGTGTTTTTTTTGGCATTACTCTTTGCATTTAATTTTTTAATTTATGTTGTATTTTTATTTCAAAATTACAATTGCTTATTAAAATATAAAAAAATAAACAAATTTAATTCAAAACAAGTAAGAGTGCTATATTCGGCTGTGCCGAATCTTATATACCCTTCACCATTGTGGGAGCAGAATACAGAGCAACTAGACAAAAACTAAATAATTTTTACATATGTATACATACATAATTATAATACTTTAAACTCCATTATAATCCCGCCCACATTTTGTAGAATGGTGTGTATTGGCAACCTAAATGTGTGTACCTAATTTGGAAACTTTGGCTTTTGCCCTTCCCCAGTTATACAGCAAAAAGTAATAAAAATACAACAACCACAAGGGATTTTTGGGAATAATTAGAGGTAGTCGTGGTTTTTTGCTCATATCTCAGCCATTTGTGGACCGATCTGGCTGAATTTCAATAGCAAAATAATAATAAGAATACCTGACAGAAAGATACCCCAACGGAGCTCCCATCATATCTGGGGGCTTCGGAAAACCCATTTCAACAGACAGACGGACAACCGGATTTGAACTTCGCTTTTCATAAGGACCCAGAATATATCTACTTTATAGGGTGTAGGATCAATATTGTAGAAATTACAAACGGAATGACAAAGTTATATATACCCTTTTACCTTCGGTGAAGGGTATAAAAATTCAATACATACATACATTTATAAGGAAAATAAAAAAAATCAAACAAAATAAGAAACATTGTGAAAATTGAACATGACTTTGGAAGTTTCTTTAAAAAAGAACTACAAAAAAGACATGTCTTTTAAATCATCGTGAAAATTAGGTGTTACAGCTATTTTGTTTTTGCATTGTTTTGCCAACTAATATGTATATGCTTACTGTCAAGGCGAATTTATACAAGGTAAGTGCAACTCTACAACTACAAAGCAAGGCGAATTAACTCCATGTATTTTGTTTTTGCAATTTTCTTACTTGTTGTCAAATTTCAGTATAAAAACAAAACAATATTTTGACGTTTCATGATTTTTGTGGATACAGCTGATGAACGGCTGACGAGTTGAGTTTACCTTGTTGAATTCGCCTTGCTTACTGTCTTGCCAGTACTGGCAAATGTAAACGCTGTGTAAAAGTAAGGGTAAAATATGCAACATGTTTTGCATCTTTTCCATCAACATATTCACAAAAGAACTTGAAAATTTTTCCCACAGTTGTATTTTTTGTACAAACGAACACAAAAATGTAGAACATGTAACATTAATGCAAATCGCCATAAGATTTCATAAAAGTTAAATAAAGAAAAAATTATAAAGTTAATGAAATTATATCGTAGCCATGAGGAGAGTCTAAAGATGCAACGATTTCAAAATAGAAGCTGGAAGTTTAGTTGATGCCTACATTTTAAAAATTAACATGCACTGCCACTCAAAAAAATTTTGTTTTTTTTTTATTTCTCCTTGTTTTCGTAATTAATACGTATGTATACACTACTTGCATGTGGAACCGTAGGATTACGTCCCTCATATCTATGTACAGTGCACTCGGGAAAACGTCAACTAATTAAAACCGAGGTTGTTGACGTTTAACAAATTGTTGACGTTTACGAATGTAACATTTTTAAATAAAAAACATATCGCTAATGTGCTTTTAAACATTTTTATTGATTATAAACTAAAAACAAGCGTAAACAAATTCAAAAAGGAAATAAAAAAGGAATTTAACCTGACTAGAACCATAGAAGACAACAAGAATCAAAAGAATACATTTTAAATGAGATCTTATTTTTAATTTTGCATGCACACATATGCATTTAAAAAAAATCTGTTATTTTTTCTGCTGTTTTTTTTTTTTTCTTCTTTAAAACACTTGAAAGAGAGCTTTCTCTCTTAAACGTTTTAATACATACATTTAAGTCATTTTGCCCAACATTATCGCATTGAGCCCATTCCAAAGACCTGTTTAATATTTCGACGGGTCTCACAGGTCTAGGCCTAACTCCACCACTGCGCACTTGTACCCTTTTCTAATAAGTTTTGTAACGTGATACTTATGAGAACAAAAAAGCAACTGAACATAAATAAAAAGACAATATATACATGCAGTTGTAACTTCTTTTCTACTCTACTTACGTATAAGGGGGATTCCCAATTTCTGAAATGATTTTATAAAATTAATGTGTGTGTGTACAATTATGTGTATTTTAACTGCTGCTAAATTCAAAATTTTGTTTTATTCAGAGTTGACGTTTAAGAGCTTTGTGGTTGGGTTGATGTTTTAGAGCGTTGACGTTTTCCCGAGTGCACTGTATATATAAATCCGCAAAGGCAAAACAGTTAAGAACACTTTCCTCCTCTGTATGTCAACCGATTTGAACAAAATAAACATCATTTGAAAGATATTTACTTACAGAAGTGCACAATATATATATTTTACTAAAATCTGTTCAATACTTTCAGAGCTATAAAGCTACGTTCACAATCAAAAAAACAATTTCGTTTTTTCTTCTATCTTGTTTCTTCCCAAAGTATTTCATATATTTTCCTTTCATTTTTAAAACAAAAATGTAACTAATGTTTTTTTAAAAATGTAACTAAAGTTGAGTCAACTAGAACTTCAGCAACAATTTGTATGAAATTGTTTCAGACGTTTAAAATAATTTTATTTAGTTTTGAATGAAAATTTTAACAAAATGTTTATAACAATAAAAATAAATGCATAATATTGTTGTGGCTAAAATTTACGAACGGTTTCTTAATGCAAAATGTGTGTAGTTACAAAAGAAATTGTTGCTCTATTTTGAACACCAAGTGAAAATGTTTTTTTGATTGTGAACGCAGCTTAAGCGTTCTAATTTGCTACTAACACATGCAGATCACATAAATAAAAAAAATTGTTTTTTCCAATTATCAAATAATAAAAAATAGGGTGATCGATTATATTCAGCTATGGGCAAATGCAAAATCAAAATGCAAAAAGAGCGAACGATGTGTATACATACACAAAAAACAAAGAGCAAAAGAGCATAAAACCAACAAATGCAAACGTAAACAAACCAATACAATGCCACACATGCAAAGCTTTCAATGTAGTGGTGCCCATACTTGATTATATTTGATAATTTCAAGAAACCGGTTTTCGAATATTTCGACATAATCGATGTTTGGAATTTTCCTAATCAAGACTTACCAAATATTTCTCCTTAGAAAAAATTGATAGCAATTAATTTATTTTTTTTGTAACACACATTTATTTTTATATATATATAGATACATATATATATATATATATATATTAATATTTTCTTACTTTATCTTTCTGTGGGAAATATACGAACATAAGAAATTAAAACATTTATTAAAAAATAATTATAATTTAAAGAGTTGTCAGAAGTAATAAGTTAAGTATTCTTAAATTTTAAATAAAATTTAACATAAAGATAAATTTCCCATAAGTATGTATACATTTATTACATTAGACAAGTACATCTATGTATATATGGATCGTAGTCAAGTAGTCACATAATTTAGATAAATTTAACACGCGTATGCATCTACAATGTGTATAAATTCACGCTGTTAGTTTCTTAGGCATGTGCATGTAAACATGTAAAGTGTTTCATTAGATACGTAGTAAAAAATATAATTGAAATATAAAAAGGTAATTTTCTAAATAAAATACACATACAAAATTACGACTATATATAAACATAACAAAATCATACGCATTTCAAAAAACTACAGTTGGTATATATTGTATTAAAGCTTTTTTTATTTAACTTAGAATTACTTTGTGAATCTTTTCTTTTTCTGACCTCTTTTTTACTAACTTTAGTAGATGCACAAAAACTCATATACTACAATCACAAGTACATATTTAAGTATATATTGGGGGTATTCACGTCACAAGTTGCACCCTTGCAAAAAAGGAAAAGTGCAAAAATATAACAACAACCACAAAGACAATTATTTACGCACAACTAATTGTCTGTGTGGTTGTTGTTTTATTTTTGCACTTTTGCTTTTTTGCAAGGGTGCAACTTGTGACGTGAATACCCTTATTAATTTACAAAGTGCACTATTTAATGGCGTTTTTAATTTGTAATACTGATTTAATTTGTATGCTAACATTAATTTTTTTGTTTTTATCAATAAATTGTAGATTAAGACATATAATACACACACCGAATATTAATATTATTTAACTAATTATAGGCAATGTTTTGCAATTGCTAGGATAATGTTTACAAGAGTAAATATAGTTTGGACATTATAATATATATATTGTATAAATGTGTATACATAGATCTAGAAACATTAAGTTACACTAATAATTTTTTTTATTTTTTACGTTAGTGATTTAGTTTGTATGCATGTGTAGGGTTTTCTTATTTTGTGCTTTATAAAATGTGAAAAGTTTATAATTAAAAATATCGTGGTTGTGCTATTATATAGCCTCTTTGGTCCAATTCTTTCAAACAGTATTGGCGATGTGTATTTTTTGCCAATACTTCATTGATTTATTTTTAGTGTTAATCATTGGAACGAACTTTTCGTAATGAACCTCGATTAAATTTGCAAATAGATTCTAACAGGGCAGACCGTTCGACTTCATTGCTGCATTGTGTGTCTGACGAAATATTGGGTGACGATGATTGTCTATCAACACTAGCCAAGGAAGAAGCTTGTCGCAATTGCTGAGAATTTTGATGACTTTGACCTTCATTAGGTTTTTGGTAAACAGAAGGCGATATGGGTGGAGCTTAAAAACAAATAACAAAAAATTTTATATTAATCTAACAGACTGGTGTGCATTGGAACCCTTCCTTAAATTAAAAATAAATAATTTCGTAAAGTATGCTGTCTTCAGAATTATTATATCACGCACAGAACCTTTAAAAGGATATTTCTAGTTTTACTCCCTTAAATGTGAAGTAGCTATAGAAGTGTTACTGAAACTCGAGAGAGCATTGTCCAATTAGTTCGAAGTTATTGAGAAAATAATGGCAAAGAGAGCGTTTTTCACATTCCATTTAAACATGTTTAATCTTTAAAAAGACGTTCGTTCTATAATCTCTTGTATACACTCGAACCCTATTATATTCGCTTTATTTATATGCTCTTTTAAAGTTATACGGTTTTAAATCCATTTTTAATTTCATAAAATTGGCATAACTCAACTATATTTTTATACAAATTTTTTAGAAGAGCTTATGGTGGACGAATTTATTGGTCATAAAGGCTTTCTTTGTATTGATATTTAATAAATAAATAAATAAATAAATCCGAAGATCCTATGAGTGGCAACGAATAAGGGGCCTAATTCTGGCAGTGGTGATAGAGTACTTTCTCGATTCGAAAGCAATTTAATATCTAATTATTTCAGTCGATACTGAATTAAGATGTAATTGTTAGCTTTGAAAAACAATCAAATGGCTGAAAAATGGTTGCTTACGTAAAAATTTTGTATTTTAAAAATCATAAAAAATTCAAAACGGGAATAAATTAAAGTCTTATTACGTTTACGTAAACTCACATAACCTATGAGCAAAATGAGACATATGTAGATCATAAAGTCTATGAAAGCGTTTTGCTTTTATTCACAATTAACTGAAGAAACCTCATTTGTGAAGTAAATGACGTCTATAAATAGAACATCGGCAAACACACACAAAAAAAAAAAAATGATATTTTTGTATGAAAATCGCGATTTTTATCAATTCCATTTTCTAAGTAAATTGTGAATAAAATCAAAAGTTGTGCACCGATTACAATGAAATAATGCTCATTTGATTCGAAATATGTTAAGCTAAATGTTTTTTAACCAAAACTGTGTCTTGTCGCGTTTTTTTTTACAGTTTTACAGTTTATACATTTGACACTATCTTATACATATTACCTATAATCACTCGAAGTGTTGGAGGTTGCGCAACTTAGTAGAACAAAATTAGCTGCTTTGTTTTACAACTACAATTAACCTTTTATCATTTTAATGTGCTTCATGAGCGACTTTTAAATGTTAAATCAAATTAATTTTTTTGTATTTTATTCAATTTAAAAATTACTTTTTTCTAAACAAAAAAATAACATTCAAAAAATGGTCAAGCCCGACCATATGGTACCCTACACCACAGTATTTAAAAACTAATTTTCGATAGTGTATGGCTATAAGAATAGGGATCTATCTTTATTTTAAATTTCATTAAAATCGGTTTGATAGTTTCTGAGCGGCAAATATGTCCCCACCTCCCCTCGTGGTCCTATTTTTTTATAAATGCATGGCTTATGTGTCCGTTCAAATATGTATCTATCTATGTTTTAAATTTCATTAAAATCGGTTTGATAGTTTTTGAAAGGCAAATATTGCCCCCCAATCTCCACTTGTGGTCCTATTTTTTTAAAAATGCATAGCATATGTGTCCGTACAAATATGGATCTATGTTTTAAATTTCATTAAAATCGGTTCAATAGAATTGGTTCTTGTGCCAATAAGAACCTATGTGCCAAATTTTATTAAATTATCTCCGAAATTGCGACCTGTACTTTGCGCACAAAGTTACAAGGACAGCCAGCCGGACGGACATTGCTAGATCAACTCAGAAAGTGATTCTGAGTCCATCGGTATACTTTAAGGTGGGTCTAGGGCCAATATTTTAAGGTGTTACACACATGAGCACAAATGCATAATACCATCTCCACTATTGTGGTGTGGGTATAATAACTACATATTATTTATGAGGAATGAATAAAAATCAAAAAATAACGTTTATTTTCTGAGCAAAAAATAAAATTTTAAAAATGCTATATTTTGAAATATTTTTTTTTTAAATAATTGACTAACAGTCTATTAGAGGATATGCATATAAAACGAATCTTTGTGTTTTTTCTTTCAATCAAATCGGATTATTCGTTCTTGAGTGGATAAAACTAGAAACTTACTTAAAAAAGAATATGTACGTGATAGAAGAAAACTGAAAACATACATGTGTTAATTCTGCATATTAATAATCACCCTTATTGTGTTTGGCGTTTTAAAATACGCCTACGACTGTTTGGTAATAGATTAAAGGACAAAAGTTCATGATGTCTTTAATCTATTACCAAACAGTATTTTAAATACGCCAAACACAATAAGGGTGAATATTTTTATTTAAAGGGTGACAAAGATTTTGAGATATAATAAGGCTTTTATTATTATTATTGCACTATTTAATATGTATGAAATCTTGCACCATAATGCGTGTAGCATTAATTATTACTTAAAAGTTAGTTGTGTGAGTTTATTAGAAATATGTGAATTTTTCTTAGAATATTTAAGCTTAGTTTTGGAATTATTAACAGATAGTGGGAATAATTGTGGAATTTGATTAACTTACATTTTAAAGAAACATTGGCATCTTGCGGGATATTGCCCAAATGTACACTATTAACACGGCTAAAATTATTTGATATTTTACCTTCAGATGATTCTGCTAAAGAATTGCCACCTGAGGTTGCCAAAGAAATTTTACCATTGTTATTCTGCAACGAACTTTGTTGTTTTAGTTTTGATTGCTTATAATCGTGTTTCTGAAAAAAAAAAAAATAATTATCGAACTGATATAAAAATTAGTTTAAACATTTTACCGCCTTTTGTTTTGATTTTCGTTTTTCTTCTTCCGAGCTCATCAGTTCTTGCACTCGAACAATGCGCTTTTGATTTTTTACAGATTTTTGTTCCTCCCGCAAACGATTTTCAGCTTTTTGCACTGCCTGTTTAATAATGTCTTTTGCGCTTAACGAAATTTTAAAATACGACACAGCTTCATGGGTTGCGGAACTTATTGCATGTTCCTTAAAGAAATCATGTTGAATTAGTTGCTCAAGAGTTGGCAGACCAGTTTTACAGGCATCTTTGGATAAAATGCTCTCAAGAAGATGTTCTAAAAAATGATTATATTACAAACTTTAATATAAAAAAAATATGTACATATAAAAAAAATTAATCACTTAAGCTTTCAGGACAATCAGTTATTTGCCTAACAACAGATTCTTGCAATGGATATCCCATGGTCATTTCAAACAGTACATGGCCAAAACAATAAACATCGATTGCTTCCGATTTATGTATTTTACCATGTTGCACAAAAAATGGTCGATAAAAAGATGGCACCCCCAGAATAAAATTTTCTATATCCAAAAGTCGCACACAATCATCTATTATAACAATATTACCAGAGTGCAAGTGGGCTTTAATTAAAAAAAAAATACGATATAATTTTTCTTAACTATTTGCCTTAATATATTACCATATGGATATCCCTTAGAGTGTAAAAAGATAAGTGCTTCTAAAATTTGTTTTCCATACGTAGCTACTTGTTTCATTGATAAAGCAGTTCGCCCTTTCGGATTGCAATATTTGCTAAGAAACGGATTTTTGGGTGAAGCCATACAAAGAATGTCCTTAAGTGTGCCATGTTTGTGAAATCTAATAAAAAATATATAAAAAGATATACATAGTTTAAAATTCAGACCAATTTTTTAAGTAGATTTTCATTTTATTACTTTCTTATTACTAGGCATCCACTTTCATTATGTCCAGCATAAGCGATTGATTCAATATATGGATGCTGCAGATTCATTAGGCTTTTTAAAATACAGGTTAATTCTTTGTCATCGATATATTTATCTGGACCAAATTCAAGCCATTCTATTACTAACTCATCGCCTTCGTCGTGTTGTCCTGAAAGCATTAGAGAGTGGTGCTCACGATTAAATCCTGATGCGCTACTTAAATTCAAATGTTTAGACTGACCATGTGATTGCGATCCACTTTTAACTAGCAATTTATTGCTAGATTTACCATCCGGCGGCTTTGATAATGCTTTGAAATAATGTTTTCGTAAACGCCAACCAATAGTTCCCATAGATGTCCCTAATGTCCAGGAACTTTCATTCCGCAAACATAATAAAGCATTCTGAACAGCTTGATCTAAAGAAATAAATAAAGCGAAAATAATGCATTCGGTGTGCATTTCAAAACATAAACCAAAACCTTGTTTGAGGGAAACTTTTTAATGAGTTAAGATGAAAGAACTATGTGAAACAAGATTTTAAATGAATCTAGGTTAGATAATTTAGAGATTAGGTATGTTCTCAAAAATTGTAAGTTTTATACATATGTATGTATGTATATGCATAGCTGGGGAATTTCGATTAGAATTAGAAATCATTACGATTAGAGAAATAAAATAATCTAATCATTAGAATTGAATTTTGATAAAAATTTCAGATTACTAATTGATTTGATTAGAAATAATCAAAAATCTAATCACAATTAGTGACGATTAGCATTTCTAATCAAATCTAATCAAAACTAATCCAAAAAATAATTGATTAGATTTCTTGATTATTTTTGATTAGATCAACTATTTTTAACTATTTTTGTGAAAAGAAAATATTTATTTTCACTTTTGTTGCTATATGTATTTACATAATTTAACAGTTTTTGAATATTGCCACATACATATACATTTACATACTATGTATTTACATTTATACATACTATACATAAAATAAATATAAAGAACGAATTTTACAGAATGTCAAACAAAAAAAAAAAAAAACAAAAATGAATATTCAGTAAGTTCTGTAAAAAAAATAAAATAGGTATATATATTACAATTACGTCGTTTTAAATGTATGCTGATTCTGCTTATACATATATAATTCACAAAAAATTTACATTAGACTTCATTAATACCAACTTTTCAAAAGAAAAGTCTGACAATGAATTTCGTCTTGGACTATTGATGATGCCTGCAAATGAAAATAGTCGTTCAACGTGTGCTGACGATGTCAGTGGGGTGTTACACGACAGGAATGCTTCCTTCAAGACATTATATTTGAACCAGCTGTGTCAAGTGTTTAGTTTAAGAATAGGGTTCACCGTATGCAATTTTATGCAATATTCAAAAACTGTTACATTATGTAAATATAGCAACAAATGTGATAAATAAATATTTTCTTTTCACAAAAATAGTTTAAAATAGTTGATCTAATGAAATCTAATCAAGAAATCTAATCTATTATTTTTTGGATTAGTTTTGATTAGATTTGATTAGAAATGATAATCGTCACTAATTTTTTTTTTTTTTTTTTTATTTAAATTTAGTAGTATTAAAATACTTTTATTTTTATTTATTTTATTTCAACAGGTAATACAAAAAGCCTTCTCGGCCAAAAATAAAGTATTACAAAGAAAATACATTAATAAATCACTATGTCAATTTCTATTGTCTTATAACTAAAGCTCCTGTATATATTTTAATTAAAAGTATGGTTCTTAACCCAAACAACACAATCATTTCAACATATAAACGATTAAAGATTGTCCCAGCTAGAGATTTATGTGATTTAACAGAATTCTCTTATAAGTACTGAAAGAATGTGAAAAAGATTTAAGTTCAAGAGGTAAACTATTCCAAGTTCTCGCAACTCTTACTAAAAATGAACGTGAGAAAATGTCATAATGGATAAGAGGAATTAATATATGAGGATTTCTAGACGAACGCAAAAAATTAAAGTTACGACATAATTCAAAGGGAACACCACATTTAAGAGTTTTAAAAAAGAAAAACAATGTACGCAGCAGTACATAATTTTTAAACGTACATCCTAAAAATTCCAAGGCGCAACTAGTAACGTGATCACGAATTCTAAGACTATATACAAATAGCAATACTTTACAATATTCTACTTTATTTTATTTGAATATAAATATTTAATGTTATCAAAACCTCTCGAAGTTATTATTTTTTATAAAAGATATAATTATTCTTTTAAAAATATTATTGTTTTCCTCTTCTTTTATGTAAGTTGGAAGCTTGTTGTACATATGTAGTCCTTTATAGAATAGTGACCTTTGTGCTGCAGTGGTTGTTGCCTGTGGAAGCCTAAAATTCCCAGCATTTCTTAATTGATATGGTTGCATATCACCTACATAATTTAGTTGTTCTACCAGATACTGCGGTGCGTTTCCCATTTTCATTTTTTGTATAAATATGAGTGTGTTAAATTCAAGTCTTTGTTTTATATTAAGCCATTTAAGAGTTTCTAGCATATATTCTATTGGTGTATAAATATTACATTTTATTATTGATCTCATTGCTTTATTTTGTAATTTTTGTAGTCTTTCTATTTGTGTTGTTGAACAGCAGGTATATAGTATTGTTGAACCGAACTCGAAATGCGGTTTTATCATTGTGTTGTAAATGTTTATAGCCGTGAGTGTTGATACTTTGTTTCTTATTCGTTTAAAAAACCCGATTTTTTTTTCCAATTTTTTTGCATATGTATTCGATGTGTTCTTTAAATTTTAGTTTTTTGTCGATTATGAAGCCCAGATATTTAATTTGATTAACTTTCTCAATTATTTCGTCATTAATTTTAAATGTTGTTGCACTATTCATATTAATTTCCATCAATTTTGTTTTACTCTCATTAAGTTTAAGTTTATTCATTTTCAGCCATTTATTCACAATTTTCATGTCATGCATCAAATTATTTTCACAGTCACTATTAGTATCGCCTTCTGTAAAAATTAGTGTGTCATCAGCATAAAGCACAATTTCGCATTTTTCCAAGATATTCGGCATGTCGTTTATGTATATAATAAAAAGCAGAGCACCCAATATTGATCCCTGCGGCACCCCATACTCGTTATATATATGCTCAGATCTTACATTATTAATTCTCACACTTTGTTTTCGGTTTGTTAAATATGATTTAAACCAGTTTAATTCATTTCCGCGTATTCCGTATTTATATAATTTCTGTATTAATAACTCTCTATCTATAGTTTCAAAAGCTCTTTTAAAATCAAGGAAAATTGCCATTATTTTTTTATTTTTGTCTATGTTTTTCCATCTATTTATAACGTAGTTTACCGCTGTTTCGCATGAAAATTTTCTTCTGAACCCGGATTGGTATTTCGATATTATGTTATTATCCTCAAAATATTTTTCTAGTTGTACCTTAACAACTTTTTCTATTATTTTTTCAAACGTTTTTAGCATATTAATGGGTCGAAATTCTTCACATTTTTTTGTTTTCATAACTTTTTCTATTGGTGTAATAATCGATATCTTCCAGTTTTCTGGAAATTTACCCGTTTCCAATGATTTATTTATTATTTTTAATAAAATTTTTCCTATGCTGTTCCAGTTATCACTAATTATTTCCATAGACACTTTGTTAAAGTCAGGCTTATTGTTAATAAGTTTGCATATATTTTTAAGTTCTTGTAAATTTATTGCACTAAATTTAAATAGAGTATTTATCACAGGTATTCTGGTAGTATATTGCACTTGTTCTATTGACTCTCGTATTGTCTTAACACTATCTATAAAGTAATTATTAAATTTATTTGCTATTTTGTACGTCTCTTTATATTCTATATTATTAAATATCACAGTTTGTATTACGTTATGTTTCTTATTGAGCACTAGATTTTTTATCTCCTTCCACATTTGTTTTTGATCTTTGGCATTGATTATCTTTTTGTTAACGAATTCGTTCTTTTCCTTTTCAATCTGCGTTTTGTAAATATTTCTTATTCTTTTATAATTTTGCCATGCTTCATTAGTGTTTTCACTTATCGCATTGTAATATTTTGCAACTTTTTCTCGTTTAAGTAATTTTAAGTTTTCACTGAACCATTTATTAACATTATTCTTTTCTTTAATTGTTTTCTTTTTTGTAAAATTTTTAATAGTATTTTCTATGATATTATCTATTTTCTCAGCAATCTTATCTACATCTATCTCGTCATCTCGATGGTCATTTATTAATTTACACAGTTCCTTGCTGAACAACTTTTTTTCGTATTTAAAAATTTCAATTTCTTTTTTTATTGGATAATTATTACTTTCATTATCCAACCATATATCTATTGCCTCATGATCGGCTATTTTATTTGCATTGTTATTTTTTACAACTATATTATCATTATTTGTAATTACAAAGTCAATTAGTGTTTTCGTTTTTTCTGTAATTCTTGTGTATTCATTTACTATTTGTTTAAGTCCATTATCATTTAGAGTCATTTGTATTCTATTTTTATATGTTTCATTATTTTTCCAATCTATGTTGAAATCTCCTGCGATAATTATTTCATAATTTGTTTTACAAATTAAATCGACAATTTCATCAAAGGCATCACAAAACTCTACTTCTCTACTGCTTGGTGATCTATACACAGCCATTATAACAAGTGAAATATTTTTATTTTTAACTAAATAAGCACACATCCAATATTTTTTATCTGCAACGTTTTCACATTTTAGATTTTAGATTATTTCTAATCTAATCAATTAGTAATCGTCTAAAATGGCTAACTAATCATAATTAATCAATTTTTCAGCACAATTAAAATTTATAATCCAATTGCTAATTAGGATTTCTAATCATTATTCCCAAGCTACGTGTATATGTGAGAAAAATTTCTCCATAATTTTGCCTCTAATTTGCTCGTCTCATATGTATATATTAAATTGGTTTTTATATTTATGTATTACTATAGTAAATTATTATCGTAACATGACAGTTGTCATCAAACTGACGAATATGTAGGTATTATCAGATATGTGATGGAAATCGATTTTAAAAACGATACGATTTGAAACCGAAAATATCGTTTTCAGTATCTTTTAAAATGGATTTTAAATGCATATTCCTTTTATCTTCAGTCTTTATTCTATCAAATTTTATATTATATACATACGTTAACTGAAGCGTATTCTGAACGAAAATTTTAGACTATAATTCAGAAATGGATTTTAAAATCCTTCGAAATTCATTACACCTTTTAAAAACGTTCGTTTTGAAATTAATCGATTTTCATCACATACCTGTATGTGTAAAAAAATACATTTGAAATAGATATAATAATATGTAAGATCAGATTTTTATTTAAATTACCATGAAATGATTGCGAATAACTGTCCGGATCAACAAAACGTTTCGCCGGTAGTGACGAAGCTAATATAGGATTCATTAGTACTGTGTTGATATACACTTGCAATGCTTGTCTACGTTCAGCTATAAAGTCCGGTCGCATGTTACCAAACAATCTTTTTCCGGGCATCGGTAGTGCGAGACCAGAAATTGAAAGGTATTTATGCAGTTCTGCAAAGTCATTGTATCGCCGTAATATTCTCCAAGTATGTATTTTTATTACTCCACGTTGCAAACGCAAAAGGTATTCCTTGAAGTAAAGAAATTACAACAAAAATAAATCGATAAATTGTTCAAACAAACGACCATTGTGGCTGTAAAGTATTGATTTTTTAACTAAACTCCGGAAGGGGGTTGTTAGACACACCGCCCCAATAGTTTACTTCCTAATACATACATATGTACATACATACCCAACAAACACGAAGGTTTGATTTCAAATTGAAAATGATTTGAAATCAAACGTTTTCTCAAACGACAAACGTTTGATAATTATTTGAAAATCATAGCGTTCTCAACAAAAAGGGGAAATTATTTTCAAATTGAAAAATGCCTTTATTTTCAACTTGCTTTCAAACGTAATTCTCAAATGTTTTAAAACTGTGGATTATAATACAATGTGGAATATAAATAAAAATATTTTATTTTTTTTAATATAAATTTATTATTTATTTAAATAAACTGTGAGATAAACATTCGGCACCATAGCTTAAAGATTAAATAATGTCCTCTAATTCTTGGAAAGACAAACTACTTGGCTCCCTTTTATTTTGAGGATTGTAGCACCGCGATCGTTCAACAAACTTTCTTCACTTTCCCGTTTTATTTTCCTTTTTTTCGTATTTTTAATCATTGAAATTACTCACAAATAATTTTTATTTTTCACAAGAAAAGCTGTTCACTTTATATTAAAATTTATTTTTAATAGTAAAACACATGTAACCGCAAAGTAAAAAATTTAACTTTAATCGCCATTTTTAATGATTACATTTATTTTTCGCTTTAGTATTGCCAAGTTTATTTTTGATTTGATTTAACATTTGACATCAAATTGATAAAACATTTGATATCAAATGTTTATTTTCAAATCATTTTCAATTTGAATTTAAATGTTAAATCAAACAATTGAAAAACGTTTGAGAATTGTGTTTGATGTCAAATGACAAAGTCATTTCATATCAAAGGTTTGACTTCGTGTTTGTTGGGATGTTAACTAACGTACACATGTGCATAGGTATACTTATAGATATGTATGTACATATTAAAAACATATAATTTATTTTTAAAATACATATTTGTTAATTTTTTCTATATATTCTCAAAGCTGGACGAAATATTTAGCACAGAATACAATATTTAGTATGAATAGGTGGTACATACATACCTATATGAACAAATTAAGCAAATAAATACATATGTACATAATATGTATATCGCATATTACTTGTACATATAAGTATATAATTATTAAGAATATTCTTTGCTTTTTAAATACTTTAGTATACATTTTTCAAATCTTCGTAAAATTTTTTGCATTTTTGATAAATGTATGTAATATATGTACAAGAATTATCTATCACTCATGAAATATGTATGTATTAATAATAAGTAAATATTGGATATAGTATTACCGTATGCCCATTTATTTCTTGTGCAGTTTCTATAATACACTTTATTTCATGAGTGTCGTCAATTTTAAACACTTGGGAATCGAATCGCCTTTCAAATATGGCCATGGATTTTCAAGATATGCATTTTAGATATACTCTTAAGTTTCCAATTAAAATATATTCAATTTTTTCTTTCAAAATATTTGTTTTCCTAATTTTACGATGATTTTATACGGATGTGTATGTCTACAAAGTCAAATAATTTTATTCGCTGTAAGATCACGGTTGCCAGATTCGACGATTTAAGAAACTTATTGGCGATTTTAATATTGTGTTGATTTTGGTTTTAACCAGCGTGACCATTTTAGCATTTTATAGATTACACAGGACAGTGCACGTTCATTTTTAAAATGTCGGTATCAACTAAACTTCTAGCTTTTATTTTGAAATCGTTGCATCTTTAGACTCTCCTTATGGCTACGATATTAATTAATTAACTTTATAATTTTTCTTTATTTAACTTTCATGAAATCCTTATGAAGAGTAATGTTTATTTTTAAAAATATGTGAATACAGTATTGCACACCCAAATAAAATATAAGTACCTAGGGTGATAGAAAATTGAAAAATAAGAAGAAAAAATACAATAATAATATTGGCGCAAACGCTAAGTTTTCGAGTTATGGCCGTTTTTAGTTTTCATAGAATTATGTGATTTGGCTGAAGTGCACTTTACGGGCCTACGAAAATTAAATAAAAAAAATATGCCACCCGATTCAGAATAAAAAAAGAAAAAAACCAAAATTAAAATTTAAGGAGGCTGAGGCCCGTGGGGCCTCCTGGAACTAAAAAACTGCCCCGCCTACTTAGTGATATGTGTGGGTACTCAAATTAAATTTAATTTGCTCACGATTGCAAATATGTATTTTGTTTTTGTATTCGCGTAATATTTTCCTCTTTACGTTAATTTAAGTATTTTTTAGGTGCAGAAAAGTTCTAGTTAGCGAAGCCGGTGTTTGTTTTACCATAGAGGAGAAAATCTATGCGCCCGGCTATACAGAGAAGTTTTAAACAGCGTTTACATTTGCCAGTACTGGCAAGACAGTAAGCATATACATATAACACTCAATTTTCACAGTAAGCATATACATATAACACTCAATTTTCACGATGATTTTTCCCCTATTTTTGAAACATGTCTTTTTTAGTTTGATAGCGAGCGGGGGAGAGAAGTCAGCAGGGTAGAAAAAAAGACATGAATCGAATTTTCTGTGTTTTTTTGACATTCCTCTTTGCACTTAATTTTGTTTTTTAATTTATGTTGTATTTTTATTTCAAAATGACAATTGCTTATTAAAATATAAAAAAATAAACAAATTTAATTAAAAAAAATTCAATACATACATTACATATATAAGGAAAATAAAAAAAAATCAAACAAAATAAGAAACATTGTGAAAATGTATCATGTTTTTGGAAGTTTCTTTAACCCATTAAGGACTGACACCCGATTTCGTGGTCGGATTTTGATGAAATTTCACACATTTGATATTATGGGCATTTATATTGACATTGCGTTTTTTTTTAATTTTTATCTGTCAAACCTTGGCCCCTAGACCATGGGTATTTTTCTACCCACTTCGCTATTAAAGGGTTCTAAAACACAAGATTTTTTTGAAACCAAAATATTGAAAAACTTATTTATAGCATGCATTGATGTGAGTGTTGTGTGCTTATTTCACTTTGTACGTAGAAAGGAAAGAAAAATAAGAACTACAGATGCCCTCAAGAAGGCCTTTGTATTCTTTGTAAATTTTAAGGGCCGATGTTGATTTTGAAAAAATACAAATTATTTAGAAAATTATTGTCATTTATCTTTATTATGATAATATTGGTATGGTTCAATTATATATAAAACAAAATATCAGGCAAATGGCCGACGCGACTTAGGCGGCATACCTCCATCCGATGGTCCAAATTTTAGATGACGCTGCGGAAAAATTGAGGTTCTATGCCGTAAATGTGCCGAATTATCTCATCCTTTAGCTCTTGATTGCTGCTTGCTTATCGACGTACACCTTTTCTCTCAAATTATTCCAAAGAAAGAAGTGCAAAGGTGTCTAATCACATAATCTTGGCGGCCAATTTACATCGCCACCACGGTCATTGAATTTGTCGCGCAAAAGAGCCTTAGTTTCGTTAGCTAAGTGGCAAGTGGCACCGTACTGTTGAAACCACATATCATCCATTTCCATATCTTCCAATTCGAGCCATAAAAACTTCGTTATCATCTCACGATAGCGAACACCATGGAAAAAGTACGTCCCGATGATGCCGCCAGTCCATAAACCGCTCCAAACAGTCACCCTTTGTGGGTGGCAATCACTCTTAGACTATCATTCGCCCAAATGAGGCAATTCTGCTTATTGATGAATCCACTGAGGTGAAAATGTGCCTCACTACTGAAGCTGATATGAATTTTGATTTGAACGCCCATTTTCATAATAAGCCTAAATAACTTTAACGCGTTGCTCGTTTGTGTATCCTTCCATGGTTCAAATTGAGTTAGTCTAAAATTGAGAAATGTCAAATGAAATGCAGAAAACAACTTGACGTTTAGGTGTGGTTCACATTCAATAACGGCCCTTTACAAGGCCTGCTGGCTCCATTCCATACTTATATCTTTTTGCACACGTTGTCATTGCTCTCGCTTTTTTTACAGTTAAATAAAATGGTAGCGGGATAAAAAAACGAATTATTCTTTTGCTTGTGCTTGTGCGAAAAAAACAAAACAAACAATGTTACTCCTTCTCTTCTCTGTTGTCATAGAATGGAATGTGGAATGTGTATCTTATATTTTATACGAAAGAGCCGAGGCCTTCTTACTTATGCTTTGGATGCTCGTATGGTGTATGCATGCAAAGAAAATCTGAAGAATCATGAATCAATTTTATTTCGTGTGAGCGTTGTTGAAGCATTGGTAACAATTCCTAATAATAGTGTTCGTGTAAGAGAAAAAGTTGTCACAAATGCACAAGGAATGGCAAAGCGCATGGACAACTTTGACCATATGATAAGCCAAATTATTAAGCGTGGCCGTTGTAGACAATGTGAAGCGAAAGTTTCACACATTGTACAAAATGCAAATTTAAGTTACACCCAAAGGGTTGTTTTGCAAAGTTTAATGCTGGTGTATCAAAAAACATTAAAAAGATAAAATTATCTCAATAGTCGACCACAGTTGTGATATTTATTTCTTTATTTTTTACAATAAATAGTTTATTTTCCATAAAACAACGCATTTTAACTTGCCAACAAATTAAGAAAATAACATGTGTTTTGAACCCTCTGACGGCGAAGTGGGTATTAAAATACCCATGTCATTGAATCAAACCTGCAATCAACGTTATTTGCCCAATTTAGCTAATATTTTTTTCTAAAGCAGAGCACACCTTAGGCTATAAGTCACCAAGAGGGTTTTCCGATTTTCCACTTTCCCAATTTTCAAGAGCCGTTGTCGTTCACTTTTTCCAAATATTAAAAGTTGCTAACTTTTAAACCGCTAACTTACCCAATTAAATTGGGCAAAATTTAACTTCAAACATTTTTTTATGTAGTCCTATCCTATCTTTATCTTTCTGTAAAAACCAATTTCCGATACCTCTTACCTGAAGCTAGCCAGAATTTTTCTACGAAGGCTCTGTTTTTGGGTATTTAAATACCCATCAGTCCTTAATGGGTTAAAAAAGAACTACAAAAAAGACGTCTTTTAAATCATCGTGAAAATTAGGTGTTAGTTGGCAAAACAATGCAAAAACAAAATAGCTGTAAAAGTGTTTATGTTTTAGTGAAAAAGTTTGAATGAATTGCTACTGTCTTGCCAGTACTGGCAAATGTAAACGCTATGTAAGTAAGCGAAGCCGGTGTTTGTAATACCATAGAGAAAAAAAATCTTTGCGTCCGGCCGACATTTATAAAATTTGTATTACACTTTTATTTAAATAAATAAATTATACACTTATGTCCCTTTTTCAGGATAGTATTTAAATCAATATTAAGTTAATTTTCTAACAAATGTGACGGTGCAATTTCTTTTTTTGGCGATTTTTATGGGATAATGTTTTTGCTAACATTTGACTTCAGTTTCTGGTATAATTATGAACTGGGATGTGGGGGAAAAAATTGACTTTGCCTGCTGGCATACAGGGGGCGTCGGTATCATTTTGAATATGCACAGACAGAACAGGGCTGTGTTTGAAAAGTACTTGCATTCCAGTTATGTTGTTAGTGTGGTTTCAACGATGGTCGAATTCGCCTTGAGTGATACGAAGTACCAAGGCGAATTCAACAAGGTAAAATCAACTCGTCAGCCGTTCATCAGCTGTATCCACAAAAATCATGAAACGTCAAAATATTGTTTTGTTTTTATACTGAAATTTGACAACAAGTAAGAAAATTGCAAAAACAAAATACATGGAGTTAATTCGCCTTGCTTTGTAGTTGTAGAGTTGCACTTACCTTGTATAAATTCGCCTTGCGAAGTACGATGACAGACATTTTGCATTAATTTGATTCTACTTGGCGTACACGTGATCAATCGTACTCTGGCAGCCATTGGTGAACATACAGGAACATTATTGATTACAATCGTATTAAGCTAATCAATAAAGGTACTGCTTTCTCAGCATTAGAAAACAAGGAGAAGAATTGTTTGTAGGAACTATTCTTATAGAAGCAAGAAAAAGGATAAAGGCCTGAATTAAATTATGTATAATAATCATAATTTGGTTTAGAGAAGAAAGGAAGAAGATAGAATGGAAAACGTCTAATTTAAGTTGGATAGAAAAATATTATTAATTTTTAATTTAATGAAAAGATCAGACGTGGAAAATATAATTGGTATATTACAACAGGACGATAACTGAAAATAAGAAATTCGAATATGATTAGAAACATCGCAAAATATCATTTCCTTTAGGATACAAACTGTAATTTGAATTAGAAGTAAGCAGATTACAATCGGATTTAAGAAAAAAAAAGAAAAAATAATTAGGGAATAAGCTTTAAGGTAAAATAGGAAAAAGTCATAGTTTATTGCCAGTTTAAGCTATAATTTGACTTAAAATTAAATAAATTATTGTACACGTTAAATAAACATTTGAAACTATGATTTGATTTGAAATTAAACAAATTATAATATAAAAAAAGGAATTATAATTTGATACGAATACATATGACAAATTATGATATTTAAAGAAAATAAATTATATTTTGGTTGAAGGATGAACAAATTATAATACCTACTACAGAAAATTAGAAATTATAATTTGAAACTAAATTAAAATTGGAAACTATAATTTGAACAAATAAATACAGTACTTTTCGTTTATAGTCACTACGCTTATAGTCACATTAGCGATATAGTGAGTTTTATCTGTTTATTTTGCCGCTATAAGTTAATTTAATATAAAAAATTAACGTTATAGTCCATTTAGCGATGTAAGCACATTTGCAATATATGCCATATATCAACAGTAGTCAAAGGGAAAAGTAAAGCAAATTAATGGCGTTATAGTCACATTAGCAAAATTTACTAAGTTCTTTTTAGTTTTCGAATCAAAAAAAGTCCAAAGAAAGAATGAATTAAATTATTTAATTTTTGTCATCAAATCTCTACTCGTAAAAAATTTGTTTTTGCCGTTGGTATCAGTTATGAAATATCTTGTTATTATTTTAACTATTTTTTGTACGGTATGCAACTCTGTTGTAAAACCATACGCCTGATGTCGGTGTAATTTATATGAATTTTTTGTTTCGTTTATTCACATAACTTGATTATATTCGAATTCGGCTATATGCGGCAAAGTGGCATATATGTTAATTAGCCTTATAGTCACATTAGCGATATAGTCCACGTTATTGTTGCAACGAAAGGATGTGACTATAAGCGAAAAGTACTGTAGTTTGAAAATTATAATTTAAAAATAAATAAAATTGGAAATTATAATTTGAACAAATAAATAGTTTGAAAATTATAATTTAAAAATAAATAAAATTGGAAATTATAATTTGAACAAATAAATAGTTTGAAAATTATAATTTAAAAATAAATAAAATTGGAAATTATAATTTGAACAAATAAATTGTTTAAAAATTATAATTTGAAAATAAATTAAAATTAAAAATTATAATTTAAAAATAAATAAAATTGGAAGTTATAATTTGATTCATCTTCAATAAACTATATTGAACAAAATAATTAATTATAATTTAATTCAAAAATTTAGCAAGCCATAAGCTTGAACAAAAAATTTGAGATTACCATTTGATGAAAATTTAATAAATTAGGGAAAATTAGATTCGAACGAAAATTATAATATGATTAAATCAATAGAAAAATTAAACTTTATCCAAAAGCGAGTAAATTTAAATCTGATTTGAGGAAATAGGGTGAGACTTAATTACAAATTAAGAAATAAGTTAATTAGGCTCGGGATTTAAGGGAAACGAAAAATTTTAATTTAGTTTAAAATGAATGCACAATGAGTATTAGATTATTATATATATTATATTATATACATATATACATTATTAGATTAAAATTTGAAATCATAATTTTATCATAAAGTAAGCAAATTAGAATCTAATTAAAACTTGAAAATGCATTAACGATAAATGAAATCCTAAAGTAAAAGAAAATTAAAATTTGATTTTAATTTTTGAATTGATTCGGTTTTATTTAAATAATATTGCATAAATTTGAGATGGAAATAAAAAAAAAAAAAAAAAAAATTTATTTAACCAACCTTTGAAAAAAAAAAATAGTTAACAATCGATTATCTAATTTTATACATACTAGTATTTTAATAGACTTACCATTAGGACGAAAAAAAATTATCTAAGTTTGAATCCTGAATTTAAAATATTAAATAAATTAGATAACTATAATAAATAAATATAATTAATAACTAAATAATGAAATAAATAAATATAATAAATAAATAAATATAATAAATAACTAAATAATGAAATAAATAAATAAATATAATAAATAACTAAATAATGAAATTAATAAATAAATAAATATAAAAAATAACTAAATAATGAAATAAATAAATATAATAAATAATTAAATAAATATATAAAAAAAAATAAACAATAAATATATAACTGAATAACAAAATAAATATCAAACTTATAAAATGTGAAAAGCGTAACAATAAATAATCAAATTAAACATATGCGAAATGAACAATTAAATGAAAGCTTTCTTTGATTATTTATAGAATTTTTTTTACTGATCTTTTTTTTTCTCTCGTAAATAATTATTTTCAATCTTAATTGAATATAAATTTTGAATTTTATTTTTATTACCCCATATTATTAAATACTATCGTTTTTGCAAATTACATTTACACTATTAGAGTCTAATCAATTATACGAATTTAGTAATCTAGTTTTTAGATATTGTTAATGATCTCGTTAAATTGTATTTACATCTAGATGATCATCTCTAATAATGATGGTTATTAAACATAAGATCAACTTTATTAATAAATAACACTTTTGTAATGTAAAACGAAAATATGTGGTAAGACTGTAATTATTGGTTGAAATGTAGCGTGTGTAATATGAAACAGTGGTAAGTTGATTTTGGGACATCACCTAAACATCTTGGTTGAATTCAGGCAACAGGTAATGTCATGGACGACTGAAACATGTCATGAGGGGAGGGCAGCCTGCTCGAGACAATTCCATCTGGTCTCGGGGACTCGAGTCGTTTAGGGTCAGTGTCATCTAATGGGTAAAGTTCTATCATCAAATGTCAGTCCGATTGTTTTAGGGTACCTTTGCGTTGCATGCATTGTCCAGTGTTCCATGTTTAATTTGTTTCGTCGTATCTTTCATCTTATTTTGGCACGAAGTGTTTTTTTGATAGTTTGAGTTATATGATGGACACGAACCCCCCATTCCCGGCGAGCTAAAGCCCTAACATCAGTGTGCCAGAGTCCATCAAGCGGCGAACCTGGGAAATATTTTTTTCAGATCACTACCACACACTCGCACATTACAAAAATGGCGCCCAACGTGGGGCCTGAAGGTGATTAATTTCGCTTTTTGGCTTTACAAAAATTTTTTAATCCCAGTTTTGGATCCTTTTGAAGGATGGAAGACGTCCTGGAAGAAACACGCGGTTTCATGCCATGGTTAGGTAGCGATTTCATTTAGTAGAAGGGTAAAATACTGCGGACTTCAGCCAAGTATTCGGATCTTTTTTAAGATGACGTATGTCCTGGAGGAACTTACACGATTCCATGCATAAGTTGCAGCGGTATCGAGAAAAAGGTAAGGCATACTTGGGGGTCGAATAGACCGAATCTAGTCCAGTCCATAACAGGAAACATGATCTGCGGGTTATATAGCTATAGGTTCAATAGTTTCTGTTATTAGATTAGAGGAGAGGAAAATTCAGGAGACTCACTTTATGTAGTATTGTTCTGTGTTCTGTCTAAAGTTATTTGATGAAAGGTAACTTCCAATTCCGTAATTTTTATTGATGAGTAGATATGAATGGCCCGATTTTATTCGAATCGTTTTCAGGTCGATTGGAAACGATGGACTCGAGTTAAGAAGAAAACACCACCGAATAATTTTCATTATTACGCTACGCTACAAAAAAATTTCAACCATCACATATATTCAAGTATTACTAATATTTTTTGTACTAATCTTTGTAAAATTTACTTACTAATAATTGCTTTAGTAACAATAGTATAAACTTTACCTTACTAAATATTGATACTAACCACTAGTATGATTAGTATATAATTTTTTTTTTGTTTTTTACAAATACCACAGGCAAGGATCCTAAGTAAAGATAATGATTATTTTTATCTATTAGGTCCTTGATCACAAGTTTTTTTTTGAATATTTCTTATTTTTTTTAAATATCGATACGATACCAGCATATTAAAATACATATTCAGATAGCTGATTCTGTGTATGTTTCCTTTATTACTTGTGAACCATTAGTGGGAATTGGGTAATTTAAACGATAAGGATTGATACTTTTTTTTGACATTTATACTTTTTATACATTTTTAATACAAATACCAGGCCATTACAATTGGTGTATTGGGTATTGAACTCTCGGGGTTTTGTATGATTAGTTCCCTTTTGGGCATTTGTCATATTTTATTTTGAAATAATTTGTCGGAAGTAAATCTTCTTTACTTAATTTGCGTTTAGGTTAACACACAATTTTAGGCCGGATAAGTCTGTTTAGTTTTGGAATACTGAGGGAAACTAGATTCGCCTTTTTGCTTGTCTGTTGACAATGAGTACTCGTAAACTCCGTTCATCGAGTAGAAATCGTACTGGCAGTGACAATAACGTGGGAGAAAATCCAACAACTACCTCAACTTCTTCACATATCGTCACACCCGTTCTTACAACAAACGCGGTAACTCCTCTGCTGGCCATTAGACTTCCGCCCGGATTTGGTCCCCAAACACATTCCTCCCCTGAAAGTAATATTACCATTACTACGCCAACATACAGCAGCATAACGGCCAGGGAAATAAGTGGGCAAATATCCGACACGGTAGGTCGCGGTACGAATATGGACCAAAGGAATAGAAATTTACCACCAGTTAGCGAGGAGGCTAACCCAGACGTTGTAGTTAACGAGGAAATGTTGACCATTAGGGAATATGTAGATGCATCTATGGGGGCTGCCCAAGCCTCTATCATGAGAGAGTTTCAAAACATGCAGATAATGTTGCCACATATTATTAGGGAATCGTTACGCTCTGAAGGTGGATATTCGCAAGAAAACCCTGCTCCTCGGAATAATAGACCAGTAAATAGAAACTTCACATTTCAAACCCCTATCAACATTTACCCGGATAGACAACCTCAAGCACCATTACTTCAACAAAATAACCCTCAAATACCCAATCAACAACGCCAACATCAGCCCAATATAGCCCAACAATTATTCGGGAATACTCCTCGGAATTTTTCCGAACAATATCTCGGCTACGAAAATTCACCGCAATCCCAGGGATATAAACCTTTAACACCTAACCAGCTTGAAAAGTGGGGAATCAGGTATGATGGTACAAATAAAAGCCTGACAGTAGAAGATTTTGTCTTTAGGGTGGAAGCGTTAAAACAGGATTACAACTGTTCCTGGGATGTCTTAATGAAAGGCTTCCATCATTTAGTCAGTGGATCTGCAAGCACCTGGTTCTGGTCTTTCAGGATGAAAAACCCTGTATGCGACTGGTACACATTCAAGCACCATTTGATAAAAAAATTTCAAAATTTTGAAAGTGATTTTGAAATTCAGAGGAAGATAATGGAACGCAGACAAGGCCCTAATGAATCAGCAGATGCGTTTATAACAGATATTGTAAACCTTAAGAATCAAATGAGGGTGCATGTGTTGGAAAGTGAACTAGTGAAAATAGTGAAAGACAATTTGAAAGACGGTTTGGCTCAATTAATTTTCCCTATCCGAATTGAAAACCTAGATCACCTATTGGAAGAGTGTAAAAGAGCTAAGAGAAATATTGCGAAGCGATATTCTCATCGCACGCCAGCAAATAATCCTCGTAAATTATACGAAGTAGACGTATGTGGTCATAGGGAGGAAGATGAGCAGGTACACCAACTAGAATTCCTACAAAGACAACAGCTCCCAGCGAAACAACTCACTTGCTGGAATTGTAAGGCACCAGGCCATTCATTTATAGAATGTCCAGTAGTCCAGCGTAACGTATTTTGTTATAGGTGTGGGTTCGAGGACGTAACCAGTCCCACGTGTCCAAGGTGCGTGGGAAACCGCCATCCGAACACGCGGAAAGCTGGGCCAGCGTGTTCCAAGCAAGAGACCAACCAGTGTGTTCAAAGCAAGAGACCAACCAGTAAATAATGATTCCGTACAATATATTTTAGCCAAGAGAAACCCAAATAAATTCGACGACAAGACCAGCAAAAGTGAAATAGTAGAAGATGAGACAGCATTGCTAAACTTTAAGCCATCCACCAATGGTGTACCACACTTTCCTACTACAATGATTCATAATATCCCATATGAAGAACGATTGGAGCTATATGAACGGAAAAGAGCTGAGATATTTGCCGATTGTAAGCCCTCAGTAAGTAAGAAGATTTTAAAGACCAGAGAAAGGTATCAAAAGAGGGAAGCCGAGCGTAAAGCTCTGGCATCTACGACGATAGGTAGTGAAGAAGATATAAGACCATATATGTCCGTCGAAATAAATGGTTTAGAATACCAAGGGCTTTTAGACAGCGGGGCTTCTGTAAGCTGCCTAGGAAGACACTGTTTAGAAAACGTAAGGAAAATGGACGTTAAAGTTGTAGATTATAAATCCTCTGTAAGAACTGCAGACGGAAAGCAACACTTAATCGTAGGCAAAATCAATGTAAAAATTCGTTATGGCAATAAATCGGTTGAATCAGTCTTGTATTTAGTACCAAATTTAAATCAAGAGTTAATTCTGGGATATGATTTTTGGAGGAAGGTAGGACTAAAAGTCTGCTTCGAAGACAAGGTAATTGATGAAGTTGTGGTTTCAGACACCGAGGAATTTAAAATGCATCGATTAACCTCTGATCAACTTAAGACATTGGAGGGAGTTCAAAAGTCGTTCCAATGTTACACACAATATGGCCTGGGAAAAACTGAACTTGAAGTACATTCGATTGATACAGGAGATTCACCGGCGAAGAAAATGAGGCATTATCCAGTTAGCCCAGCGGTTCAGAAACTTATATACGCAGAATTGGACAGGATGTTGGAACTGAACGTCATTGAAGTTGCCACGAAAGCCGAGTGGAATAACCGTACCACACTAGTCATGAAACCCGGCAAAAATAGGCTATGTCTCGATGCTAGGGAACTGAATAGGGTCACTAGAAAGGACGCTTATCCTCTCCCTAACATCGATGGCTTATTAGCCAGGCTAGGCGACACTCGCTTTATCTCAGCAATCGAATTAAAGGATGCGTTTTGGCAAATCCCTCTGGATGAAGAGAGTAAGCCAAAAACAGCGTTCACGGTTCCGGGTAGGCCTCAATACCAATTCAAGGTGATGCCATTCGGACTGTGCAACGCTGCCCAGAGGCTTTGTCGATTGATGGATAAAGTGGTGCCGTCTGAGCTGAAGGATAGGGTGTTTGTATATCTTGACGATTTGTTGGTAGTATCGTCCAACTTTGGGGACCATATGGATATGCTTAGGACCGTTTGTGAAAGGCTTACGAAAGCGGGTTTAACCATCAACATGCAAAAGTCAAAATTTTGCTATAGAGAGTTGAAATATTTAGGTTATATTGTGGGAGGTGGCAAACTAAGGTCTGATGAGAATAAGGTGAGTGCGATCCTAGACTTCAAACCTCCGAGAAGTCAAAAGGACGTTAGAAGATTTTTAGGCACAGTTGGGTGGTATCGCCGCTTTATTCCCGATTTTTCGACATTAACCGCGCCTCTTACTGACACCCTTAAGAAATCCCCAAAATTTAAATTTACACAGGAAGCCTTGGAATCTTTCGAAAAATTAAAACAACGTTTAATTACGAGCCCAGTATTGTCGAGCCCAGATTTTGAGAGACCTTTTTTTGTCCAGTGTGATGCTTCGAATGTAGGCATAGGTGCAGTGTTATTCCAAAAGGATGATGACGGCGGAGAACACCCCATCGAATATTTTTCTAAAAAACTTAATAATGCCCAGAGAAATTATTCCACGACGGAAAAAGAGTGCTTAGCGGTAGTGTTAGCTATCGAAAAGTTCAGAAAGTACATAGAACTAATGGACTTTACCGTAATCACTGATGATTCGAGCCTTAAGTGGCTCATGCGACAACAAGATCTAAACGGTAGACTGGCTCGGTGGAGTTTAAAACTCCAAGGTTTTAAGTTCGAAATTGAACACAGAAAAGGAACTAAAAACGTTGTTCCCGACATGCTATCTCGTCTTGATATGGAGGAAGTAGTTGGTGGTAATAACACCCTTAGGCCCGTTTTCACAACTTACCGATAGCTAAAAGTATACTTTAAATGGCCTGATAAAAAGTGTTCCAGTATTAAAACTTAACTTTAACCTTAAGTAAGCGATAAAGTTAATGAAGGTTCATCCTACCTGGTAGGTTAAAGCAAAGTTGCAATAGTGGAACAGTTTTTATACCGCCGATACAATCCTACCTTTAGCTATCGGTAAGTTGTGAAAACGGGCCTAATAGATTTTAACTCTGAGGCATTTAGACACAAAGAGTATCTGGTCCTCATCGACACGGTGGAACAGAATAAAGATAGGTTACCCGATTTGAAAGTAGAGGAGGGGATTTTATATAAGAAAGTTAAATTCACTTCCAATGATACTGACAGCGAGGATGACTGTTGGAAAATATGGGTACCAACCGAGCTGACCGACAAATTGATTAGAAGATCTCATGAAGAAAACACGGTGCATGGAGGCATAGCAAAAACCTTGTTCAACATTCGTGAATATTTTTACTGGCCTGCCATGGTAAAACAAATCCGCGATTTCGTTACCAATTGTGAAGTATGTAAGGAAAGTAAAAACCCTAGGCAAACATTGCGACCACCGATGGGAGGTGAAGTTAGAACCCAAAGACCATTTCAGAAAATTTACATAGATTTTCTTGGCCCCTACACTAGAACAAAATCTGGAAATACCTACATTTTCATAGTTTTAGACCACAAGACCAAATTCGTATTATTAAAGGCTCTGTCAAAAGCAACCACTAAGGCAGTTGTAAAATTTCTAAGGGATGAAGTGTTTTACAAATTCGGGGTGCCCGAAATGGTACACTCCGATAACGGAAAGCAATTTACATCGGGAGTATTTCAGGACTTCTTAGACACATTTGGGGTAAAACATCTTCGCACACCTATTTACTCACCTCAGGCGAATGCAAGTGAGAGAGTGAACCAAACAATACTTAGTTCTATTAGAAGCTTATTGGACCATGATCAGACGAAATGGGACGAAAATTTGTCGAAAATAGAGTGCTCCCTTAGGTCTACAGTTCACTCATCCACGGGCGTGACACCTTATTTTTCTTTAACTGGATATAATATGATAACTCACGCAGAAGCTTATGAGATATTGCGCAAATTAAAGTCTACTGAAGAGGGAGAGATGGCTGTGTTACCTCACTCCTTCCGAATGCAGGTAATTCATCAGAAAGTAAATGAAAAATTGCACGATGCTTACCTTAGAAACGTGAAGTCCTATTATCTAAAGAGTAGAGCGATAAGATTTACACCAGGTCAAGAAGTCTACAGAAAAAACTTTGTTCAAAGTAAATTCTCGAAGGGCATAAACGCGAAATTGTGCAAACCCTGGCTAAAATGGCGAATTAGAAGTGCAGTGGGGAATAGTCAATACGAAATCGAAAATCTGAGAGGACAGTTAATCGGAATAATACACGCCCAACATCTGAAACAGTGAGAGTACTGTCGGTTATAATATAAAGGTGGATGATGTTATCGAAAGGTGGACCGAACCTGATAGTCATTTGCACTTTAGGCCGAATCGTCGCTACACTGTGAACAAAAGTGTTACTCGGTAGTGTTTGTGGGTAATAAAATCGGGCATTATCGAATTGGCATTTTGGGGTTGATTGCTTTATCTATCCGACTCAAACTAAGTGTGGGTTGGTAATTTCTTTCACATGATGCGGGAATGCTTTTTATTTATCTTTGTTGCCTTTTGGGTGATGGACGTGGAAGAATTCACCGTTTTTCCCTACTCTTTTTGCTTTACATGCTACGCAAAAAGAATAGGCTTTGTGACGGTGCAATTTCTTTTTTTTGGCGATTTTTATGGGATAATGTGTTTGCTAACATTTGACTTCAGTTTCTGGTATAATTATGTACTGGGATGTGGGGAAAAAAATTGACTTTGCCTGCTGGCATACAGGGGGCGTCGGTATCATTTTGAATATGCACAGACAGAACAGGGCTGTGTTTGAAAAGTACTTGCATTCCAGTTATGTTGTTAGTGTGGTTTCAACGATGGTCGAATTCGCCTTGAGTGATACGAAGTACGATGACAGACATTTTGCATTAATTTGATTCTACTTGGCGTACACGTGATCAATCGTACTCTGGCAGCCATTGGTGAACATACAGGAACAATTTCAAATTAAACTGTGCTATTTTTTTTGTTAAAATAGGAGGAGTAAAGTTCCTATTGAAATTAAGATTGTTAACTGGCCGAGGAATTGGTGCTTGTCAGATCCTGGTGTTCTGACAAGGGGAAAAAGGTAGTGGCATATTTATTTTCAATAAAAAAATGTGATTTTTACAAAAAAAAATGTACGGCAGGAAAATGTATTTGTATTTGGGTGATTTGCCAACCGGTATGAGTTTGCAGGAAAAGGGATGAAAAATTCCCATTGATTAAAATTTTCACTAAATTTGAGCCGTAAAATAGTTGTAAAATCATATTGGAACTTAATTCATAAACGCATGAGTAGGAAAAAAACATGATGAACATTACAGGTTACGATTACTGGGTTGAAGTAAGGTACAAGGTGAAACGGGAGAAGGAATTGAAAAGAAAAGAAAAAGAAGAACGATAACGGAGAACACGAGACCAATTTTACATAAGTTCAAAAAGGAAAGAAAATAGAAAGATCGAGAGAGAGAAAAAGACACAATTGCCAGAAAAAAAAGCAAAAGGGAGAAACGTTAAGAACAAGTAAAATATAGAAACAACTGTATCCCAGGTAACATTTTTTTGTAATTCCGTGACATTGTCGTGACCTTACACGTGCCATATGAAATATGTTCAAATGAAAGTACTCGGTATAAATAAAGTACTTTATATAACCTAAAATTAGTTGAATAGAGATAAAACTAGTGAAAAATAGTTTTAACGCACCCTGATAAACAGTAATAAAATAAGGGACTTATCGTAATTAGATTTAGACTATAATCCATTTTTTTAAAGTACTTCGTTATTAACTTAATTATTGACAAATGAAGGAAGACAAACTTCAATGGAAAATTGAATCGATTAATAATAATAAACTAACTTGATTACAATCGTATTAAGCTAATCAATAAAGGTACTGCTTTCTCAGCATTAGAAAACAAGGAGAAGAATTGTTTGTAGGAACTATTCTTATAGAAGCAAGAAAAAGGTTAAAGGCCTGAATTAAATTATGTATAATAATCATAATTTGGTTTAGAGAAGAAAGGAAGAATATAGAAAGGAAAACGTCTAATTTAAGTTGGATAGAAAAATATTATTAATTTTTAATTTTAATGAAAAGATCAGACGTGGAAAATATAATTGGTATATTACAACAGGACGATAACTGAAAATTAGAAATTCGAATATGATTAGAAACAACGCAAAATACCATTTCCTTTAGGATACAAACTGTAATTTGAATTATAAGTAAGCAGATTATAATCGGATTTAAGAAAAAAAAAGAAAAAATAATTAGGGAATAAGCTTTAAGGTAAAATAGGAAAAAGTCATAGTTTATTGCCAGTTTAAGCTATAATTTGACTTAAAATTAAATAAATTATTGTACACGTTAAATAAACATTTGAAACTATGATTTGATTTGAAATTAAACAAATTATAATATAAACAAGTAAGAGTGCTATATTCGGCTATGCCGAATCTTATATACCCTTCACCATGGTTTGGAAAGAACAGAAGTTTATATATATATTTAAATACATGTATATATACATGTATATTTATAAAATATATATCGTTTAGTTTTATTTAATTATTTGCACATGATTGCGTGCTATTAAATATATTAAAAGTTTAATTAATGTATAGCACGTTAAGTTTTGATCGAATTTCAGTATTTGGTCATGCCGACATCTTAAAGTATAAAATTACCATTTACTTTGGTGATAAAACTTGTAGTCGGGAAGTTCTATGGTTCACGAAAATAGGTATTAAAAAAAAAACTATATTTTTGACATTATTTTTTTTTTTACCGATATTCCGAGTTTTTCTAAAGATTTCCGATATTTTGATATCTAAAACGTATGAATAGGTCATAATACAGCTCTAAAATTTTAGTTTTTATAAAAATGTTAATGTTTTTAGTCCTTTTTTGGAGTATTTTGCACATAACTTAACCATTTTTAACCGATTTGGCAGATTTATATACCAATGTGCTTAAAAATAATATTTCCATTAAATTGGCTTATAGGCATATATATATACCTACATATTTGTACATATATTTAAGCAAACTTAATTATAAAAAAGAGTAACTTTTGGGATTTCAGTATTTTGATTATAACTCAGCCATTTTTTAACCGATTTGACAGATTTATATACCGACGTGTTTAGCAAGAAATTTACCATTTATTTGTATTATAAAACTTGGACTCGGGAAGATCCATGGCTACCGAAAATGGGTATTTAAAAAAAACCGGTTTTCCCGAGTTCTTTATAAAATATGTTCTACTTAAAATTTCCGATATTTTGGTATATAAGTCATTTCCATAGGACATATGACAGCCCTAAAATTTAGGTTTTTATACAATTTTTAAAACGTATGAATAGGTCATAATACAGCTGTAAAATTTTAGTTTTTATAAAAATGTTAATGTTTTTAGTCCTTTTTTGGAGTATTTTGCACATAACTTAACCATTTTTAACCGATTTGGCAGATTTATATACCAACGTGCTTAAAAATAACATTTCCATTAAATTGGCTTTTAGGCATATATATATATATATATATATATATATATATATATATATATATATATATATATATATATATATATATATATATATATATATATATATATCTACATATGTGTACATATATTTAAGCAAACTTAATTATAAAAAAAACAAACTTAATTATAAAAAAGAGTAACTTTTGGGATTTCAGTATTTTGATTATAACTCAGCCATTTTTTAACCGATTTGACAGATTTATATACCGACGTGTTTAGCAAGAAATTTACCATTTATTTGTGTTATAAAACTTGGACTCGGGAAGATCCATGGCTACCGAAAATTGGTATTTAAAAAAAAAAAAATAATTTTGGTCATAACTTTTTTGTATCTGAACCGATTTTCCCGAGTTCTTTATAAAATATGTTCTACTAAAAATTTCCGATATTTTGGTATATAAGTCATATCCATAGGACATATGACAGCCCTAAAATTAATTTTTACTTTTTTTTGTACGGGAGGTACCACGCCCACTTCTCCCATCCCGCCCACATTTTGTAGGGTGGTGTGTATTGACAACCAAAATGTGTGTACCCAATTTGGAAACTTTGGCTCTTACCGTTCTCTAGATATACAGAAAAAAGCAATAAAAATACAACAACAACAAGGGATTTTTGGAAAAAATTAGAGGCAGTCGTGGTTTTTTGATCATATCTATGCCATTTGTGGACCGATCTTGCTGAATTTCAATAGCAAGAAATGGTGGACTATATGTGACATAAATGTAAAACAACCTAGCCGCTATCATGTCTGGATTATCCGGAAAACACATATCAAACGTAAGACGGACAGACGGACAGACGGACAGACGGACATCGTTAAATCAACTTCTCTTCTCATATGGACCCAGAATATATATACTTTATGGGGTCTAAAATCAATATTGTGGAAATTACAAACGTTATGACAAACTTATATATACCCTTTTACACCTGTGGTGAAGGGTATAAAAAAAGGAATTATAATTTGATTCGAATACATATGACAAATCATGATATTTAAAGAAAATAAATTATAGTCTGGTTGAAGGATGAACAAATTATAATACCTACTACAGAAAATTAGAAATTATAATTTGAAACGAAATTAAAATTGGAAACTATAATTTGAACAAATAAATAGTTTGAAAATTATAATTTAAAAATAAATAAAATTGGAAATTATAATTTGAACAAATAAATAGTTTGAAAATTATAATTTAAAAATAAATAAAATTGGAAATTATAATTTGAACAAATAAATAGTTTGAAAATTATAATTTAAAAATAAATAAAATTGGAAATTATAATTTGAACAAATAAATCTTTAAAAATTATAATTTGAAAATAAATTAAAATTAAAAATTATAATTTAAAAATAAATAAAATTGGAAGTTATAATTGATTCATCTTCAATAAACTATATTGAACAAAATAATTAATTATAATTTAATTCAAAAATTTAGCAAGCCATAAGCTTGAAGAAAAAATTTGAGATTACCATTTGATGAAAATTTAATAAATTAGGGAAAATTAGATTCGAACGAAAATTATAATATGATTAAATCAATAGAAAAAATTAAACTTTATGCAAAAGCGAGTAAATTTAAATCTGATTTGAGGAAATAGGGTGAGAATTAATTACAAATTAAGAAATAAGTTAATTAGGCTCGGGATTTAAGGGAAACGAAAAATTTTAATTTAGTTTAAAATGAATTCACAATGAGTATTAGATTATTATATTATATTATATTATATACATATATACATTATTAGATTAAAATTTGAAATCATAATTTTATCATAAAGTAAGCAAATTAGAATCTAATTAAAACTTGAAAATGCATTAACGATAAATGAAATCCTAAAGTAAAAGAAAATTAAATTTGATTTTAATTTTTGAATTGATTCGGTTTTATTTAAATAATATTGCATAAATTTGAGATGAAAAAAAAAAAAAAAAAAAAAAAATTTATTTAACCAACCTTTGAAAAAAAAAATAGTTAACAATCGATTATCTAATTTTATACATACTAGTATTTTAATAGACTTACCATTAGGACGAAAAAAAATTATCTAAGTTTGAATCATGAATTTAAAATATTAAATAAATTAGATAACTATAATAAATAAATATAATTAATAACTAAATAATGAAATAAATAAATATAATAAATAAATAAATATAATAAATAACTAAATAATGAAATAAATAAATAAATATAATAAATAACTAAATAATGAAATTAATAAATAAATAAATATAAAAAATAACTAAATAATGAAATAAATAAATATAATAAATAATTAAATAAATATATAAAAAAAAATAAACAATAAATATATAACTGAATAACAAAATAAATATCAAACTTATAAAATGTGAAAAGCGTAACAATAAATAATCAAATTAAACATATGCGAAATGAACAATTAAATGAAAGCTTTCTTTGATTATTTATAGAATTTTTTTTACTGATCTTTTTTTTTCTCTCGTAAATAATTATTTTCAATCTTAATTGAATATAAATTTTGAATTTTATTTTTATTACCCCATATTATTAAATACTATCGTTTTTGCAAATTACATTTACACTATTAGAGTCTAATCAATTATACGAATTTAGTAATCTAGTTTTTAGATATTGTTAATGATCTCGTTAAATTGTATTTACATCTAGATGATCATCTCTAATAATGATGGTTATTAAACATAAGATCAACTTTATTAATAAATAACACTTTTGTAATGTAAAACGAAAATATGTGGTAAGACTGTAATTATTGGTTGAAATGTAGCGTGTGTAATATGAAACAGTGGTAAGTTGATTTTGGGACATCACCTAAACATCTTGGTTGAATTCAGGCAACAGGTAATGTCATGGACGACTGAAACATGTCATGAGGGGAGGGCAGCCTGCTCGAGACAATTCCATCTGGTCTCGGGGACTCGAGTCGTTTAGGGTCAGTGTCATCTAATGGGTAAAGTTCTATCATCAAATGTCAGTCCGATTGTTTTAGGGTACCTTTGCGTTGCATGCATTGTCCAGTGTTCCATGTTTAATTTGTTTCGTCGTATCTTTCATCTTATTTTGGCACGAAGTGTTTTTTTGTTAGTTTGAGTTATATGATGGACACGAACCCCCCATTCCCGGCGAGCTAAAGCCCTAACATCAGTGTGCCAGATTCCATCAAGCGGCGAACCTGGGAAATATTTTTTTCAGATCACTACCACACACTCGCACATCACACAAACTTAAATCGTATTTAAAACAGATTAGTTTTTTGAGTTTTATTTGAAAAGTCTTATTTAATTAAGATAAAAGTATGGTAGCACTACTAAATACAAAAAAAAAATATAAAAAAGTGTATTTATTTACAAGGTGGTCTGAAAAAAAAACAGCTGACTGTTAATGCTTTGCCTGTTGTTGTTGTATTGTTGTGATATTGAGGTCACCTTGCAAAAATATTACAATGGAAACTTAAGTTGAAATTAATGGTGTTTTCTTTTCTAAAAAATAATGATGCATTATAGTTGTGTAATATATTTATTAGGTTACACGAACCCTTACAAAGTGATACATGTTTCTAAATTACAATGGAACAAAATAATAGCTACGTTTTACACTCAACACTAATGTGTATTTAGCGTGTTAAATATTGAATGCAAAGTTTGTACTAAAAGCGATATTCACCACGCTTGTAGCAATTTTCAACAATAAATTTTCTTACAATTCCAATAAGCGTTAACAGTACTGATTTTCAATAATTAATGTCAGCTGTTGTTAAAAATTTTGCAACAAAAAAAATGTACGTTCGCCAAGATAGCAACGATTAATAGCAACGCCGGAAATAAAACCAAGGGGAATTTAAGGGCATAAAAGTAAACAATTTTGGGAATCTAGTGGCAATGAAAAGAAAATTTATCATCGATTTCCAGAGAAAAGTGGGTTCATCCAAAAGGGTCAGTAAAAATCGTTGCTGATTTATGCCGGCCAAACTAGGCAGTGCCAAGGCATAAGCTCAATGGAATATGGAAAAATACCACTCAAAGATTAAATAAATAAATTTTTAAAAACATCTCCCGAGCCGTTCCAGAGAAAAGTGGGTTCATCCAAAATGGTCAGTAAAAATCGTTGCTGATTTATGCCAGCCAAACTAGGCAGTGCCAAGGCATAAGCTCAATGGAATATGGAAAAATACCACTCAAAGATTAAATAAATCAATTTTTAAAAAAGTCTCCCGAGCCGTTCCAGAGAAAAGTGGGTTCATCCAAAATGGTCAGTAAAAATCGTTGCTGATTTATGCCAGCCAAACTAGGCAGTGCCAAGGAATAAGCTCAATGGAATATGGAAAATACCACTTAATGATTAAAATAAATCAATTTTTAAAAACATCTCCCGAGCCGTTCCAGAGAAAAGTGGGTTCATCCAAAATGGTCAGTAAAAATCGTTGCTGATTTATGCCAGCCAAACTAGGCAGTGCCAAGGCATAAGCTCAATGGAATATGGAAAAATACCACTCAAAGATTAAATAAATCAATTTTTAAAAAAGTCTCCCGAGCCGTTCCAGAGAAAAGTGGGTTCATCCAAAATGGTCAGTAAAAATCGTTGCTGATTTATGCCGGCCAAACTAGGCAGTGCCAAGGAATAAGCTCAATGGAATATGGAAAAATACCACTTAATGATTAAAATAAATCAATTTTTAAAAACATCTCCCGAGCCGTTCCAGAGAAAAGTGGGTTCATCCAAAATGGTCAGTAAAAATCGTTGCTGATTTATGCCAGCCAAACTAGGCAGTGCCAAGGCATAAGCTCAATGGAATATGGAAAAATACCACTCAAAGATTAAATAAATCAATTTTTAAAAACATCTCCCGAGCCGTTCCAGAGAAAAGTGGGTTCATCCAAAATGGTCAGTAAAAATCGTTGCTGATTTATGCCAGCCAAACTAGGCAGTGCCAAGGCATAAGCTCAATGGAATATGGAAAAATACCACTCAAAGATTAAATAAATCAATTTTTAAAAACATCTCCCGAGCCGTTCCAGAGAAAAGTGGGTTCATCCAAAATGGTCAGTAAAAATCGTTGCTGATTTATGCCAGCCAAACTAGGCAGTGCCAAGGCATAAGCTCAATGGAATATGGAAAAATACCACTCAAAGATTAAATAAATCAATTTTTAAAAAAGTCTCCCGAGCCGTTCCAGAGAAAAGTGGGTTCATCCAAAATGGTCAGTAAAAATCGTTGCTGATTTATGCCAGCCAAACTAGGCAGTGCCAAGGCATAAGCTCAATGGAATATGGAAAAATACCACTCAAAGATTAAATAAATCAATTTTTAAAAACATCTCCCGAGCCGTTCCAGAGAAAAGTGGGTTCATCCAAAATGGTCAGTAAAAATCGTTGCTGATTTATGCCAGCCAAACTAGGCAGTGCCAAGGCATAAGCTCAATGGAATATGGAAAAATACCACTCAAAGATTAAATAAATCAATTTTTAAAAACATCTCCCGAGCCGTTCCAGAGAAAAGTGGGTTCATCCAAAATGGTCAGTAAAAATCGTTGCTGATTTATGCCAGCCAAACTAGGCAGTGCCAAGGCATAAGCTCAATGGAATATGGAAAAATACCACTCAAAGATTAAATAAATCAATTTTTTAAAACATCTCCCGAGCCGTTCCAGAGAAAAGTGGGTTCATCCAAAATGGTCAGTAAAAATCGTTGCTGATTTATGCCAGCCAAACTAGGCAGTGCCAAGGCATAAGCTCAATGAAATATGGAAAAATACCACTCAAAGATTAAATAAATCAATTTTTAAAAACATCTCCCGAGCCGTTCCAGAGAAAAGTGGGTTCATCCAAAATGGTCAGTAAAAATCGTTGCTGATTTATGCCAGCCAAACTAGGCAGTGCCAAGGCATAAGCTCAATGGAATATGGAAAAATACCACTCAAAGATTAAATAAATCAATTTTTAAAAAAGTCTCCCGAGCCGTTCCAGAGAAAAGTGGGTTCATCCAAAATGGTCAGTAAAAATCGTTGCTGATTTATGCCAGCCAAACTAGGCAGTGCCAAGGCATAAGCTCAATGGAATATGGAAAAATACCACTCAAAGATTAAATAAATCAATTTTTAAAAACATCTCCCGAGCCGTTCCAGAGAAAAGTGGGTTCATCCAAAATGGTCAGTAAAAATCGTTGCTGATTTATGCCAGCCAAACTAGGCAGTGCCAAGGCATAAGCTCAATGGAATATGGAAAAATACCACTCAAAGATTAAATAAATCAATTTTTAAAAACATCTCCCGAGCCGTTCCAGAGAAAAGTGGGTTCATCCAAAATGGTCAGTAAAAATCGTTGCTGATTTATGCCAGCCAAACTAGGCAGTGCCAAGGCATAAGCTCAATGGAATATGGAAAAATACCACTCAAAGATTAAATAAATCAATTTTTTAAAACATCTCCCGAGCCGTTCCAGAGAAAAGTGGGTTCATCCAAAATGGTCAGTAAAAATCGTTGCTGATTTATGCCAGCCAAACTAGGCAGTGCCAAGGCATAAGCTCAATGAAATATGGAAAAATACCACTCAAAGATTAAATAAATCAATTTTTAAAAACATCTCCCGAGCCGTTCCAGAGAAAAGTGGGTTCATCCAAAATGGTCAGTAAAAATCGTTGCTGATTTATGCCAGCCAAACTAGGCAGTGCCAAGGCATAAGCTCAATGGAATATGGAAAAATACCACTCAAAGATTAAATAAATCAATTTTTAAAAAAGTCTCCCGAGCCGTTCCAGAGAAAAGTGGGTTCATCCAAAATGGTCAGTAAAAATCGTTGCTGATTTATGCCAGCCAAACTAGGCAGTGCCAAGGCATAAGCTCAATGGAATATGGAAAAATACCACTCAAAGATTAAATAAATCAATTTTTAAAAACATCTCCCGAGCCGTTCCAGAGAAAAGTGGGTTCATCCAAAATGGTCAGTAAAAATCGTTGCTGATTTATGCCAGCCAAACTAGGCAGTGCCAAGGCATAAGCTCAATGGAATATGGAAAAATACCACTCAAAGATTAAATAAATCAATTTTTAAAAACATCTCCCGAGCCGTTCCAGAGAAAAGTGGGTTCTTCCAAAATGGTCAGTAAAAATCGTTGCTGATTTATGCCAGCCAAACTAGGCAGTGCCAAGGCATAAGCTCAATGGAATATGGAAAAATACCACTCAAAGATTAAATAAATCAATTTTTAAAAAAGTCTCCCGAGCCGTTCCAGAGAAAAGTGGGTTCATCCAAAATGGTCAGTAAAAATCGTTGCTGATTTATGCCGGCCAAACTAGGCAGTGCCAAGGAATAAGCTCAATGGAATATGGAAAAATACCACTTAATGATTAAAATAAATCAATTTTTAAAAACATCTCCCGAGCCGTTCCAGAGAAAAGTGGGTTCATCCAAAATGGTCAGTAAAAATCGTTGCTGATTTATGCCAGCCAAACTAGGCAGTGCCAAGGCATAAGCTCAATGGAATATGGAAAAATACCACTCAAAGATTAAATAAATCAATTTTTAAAAACATCTCCCGAGCCGTTCCAGAGAAAAGTGGGTTCATCCAAAATGGTCAGTAAAAATCGTTGCTGATTTATGCCAGCCAAACTAGGCAGTGCCAAGGCATAAGCTCAATGGAATATGGAAAAATACCACTCAAAGATTAAATAAATCAATTTTTAAAAACATCTCCCGAGCCGTTCCAGAGAAAAGTGGGTTCTTACAAAATGGTCAGTAAAAATCGTTGCTGATTTATGCCAGCCAAACTAGGCAGTGCCAAGGCATAAGCTCAATGGAATATGGAAAAATACCACTCAAAGATTAAATAAATCAATTTTTAAAAAAGTCTCCCGAGCCGTTCCAGAGAAAAGTGGGTTCATCCAAAATGGTCAGTAAAAATCGTTGCTGATTTATGCCGGCCAAACTAGGCAGTGCCAAGGAATAAGCTCAATGGAATATGGAAAAATACCACTTAATGATTAAAATAAATCAATTTTTAAAAACATCTCCCGAGCCGTTCCAGAGAAAAGTGGGTTCATCCAAAATGGTCAGTAAAAATCGTTGCTGATTTATGCCAGCCAAACTAGGCAGTGCCAAGGCATAAGCTCAATGGAATATGGAAAAATACCACTCAAAGATTAAATAAATCAATTTTTAAAAACATCTCCCGAGCCGTTCCAGAGAAAAGTGGGTTCATCCAAAATGGTCAGTAAAAATCGTTGCTGATTTATGCCAGCCAAACTAGGCAATGCCAAGGCATAAGCTCAATGGAATATGGAAAAATACCACTCAAAGATTAAATAAATCAATTTTTAAAAACATCTCCCGAGCCGTTCCAGAGAAAAGTGGGTTCATCCAAAATGGTCAGTAAAAATCGTTGCTGATTTATGCCAGCCAAACTAGGCAGTGCCAAGGCATGTTCCTGAAATTTTGTCATTCCCGTGGTAAGTATATTTTTCCGTTATTTATATTATAATTTCCAAATTCGTTATATTGGTTTGTTCATTTTTTAAGTCTTTATTAGATTCTAATATATTTTAAAAAAATTTTTGAAGATTTTCACATTTAAATCCAAGAATACTCACCTTTCCATCATTACCGTGCAGTCATTACCATGGGAATAATCTAAACCACGGTAATGACAAAAGGAACACGGGAATTACCTTTTCAATGTATATTTGAGATTATTCAATCTATGGTAATTATTTAAGAAATTTGATGTTCCCAAAATTAAAAAGTACTCCTGGAATTATAATCCAAAGAATGGACATAACGTATGCATTTTATTAAATGTGTTTCCATAAATTAAAACTGAAACAAATTTTGTTTTAAATGAAAGTTGAACTGATGAGTTTAGCGTTTGTGTTCTATAAATCACCCAATAGACAGCTAGCTGTGTATGTAAACCTAAAAATCAAATTTTATTTTTAGTTTTATATGAACAGCCCACCAACCAGTCGGATTGGTTCATGTTTAAATTGATTTAAAAAGTAATTCTAAGTAATTAAGTTGATTTAGTATATCAAAAGGTAACTAGGATCAGTATTAACGTATATCTAATATACTCTTTACTTTTGTGGTGTGGGTATATGAAAATATGATTTTCTATATTAATCATGATGAGAACATAGTGAAACTATATAATTTAATCTAAAAGTATAAATTTATATGGGATGTAATATCTATACTTTATGGGTATGGTTGCAATTTGAGAGTTAATTCAATGAAATTTTATTATTTTAAAGAAATTTGTGATTATCATGTAAACCTATACACAACCAGCCTATCAGCTAAGTATACGGATATCAAAATATTAATTTAAAAAGTATAAATTTATATGGGATGTACTATCTATACTTTATGGGTATGGTTGCAATTTGAGAGTTAATTCAATGAAATTTTATTATTTTAAAGAAATTTGTGATTATCACGTAAACCTATACACAACCAGCCTATCAGCTGGGTATACGGATATCAAAATATTAATTTAAAAATTAATTCTAAGTAAGTTGATTCGATGTATTAAGAAGTTGATGTAGCTATATTTAACAAATATTTAAAAGAGTTAAAAAACATCATCATGAACGTATATCTTATATCCATTTCATTAATGTGTTGTAGGTAAAAAAGAAGAAAAAAAAAAACAATTAAATCAAAAATTATCAAATAGAAATAAATCAGCAAATATGTATGTATGTATTTATATTGAAAATAAACTTGCAAAAACCATCAAACTAAACTCTTAATTAGAAATAACATATCTTAAACCAATATATTGTAAAATTCTTAACTGTTACCTATAGACATATGAATTTGTACCTTTCTCTTTATAATATTCTATATATTGTTTGTGTAATATGATTCTATTGTGATATTATCAGTAAAAATTCTGATGGTACAGTCAACTATAAGTTTATATTATATATAAATTTTTAATGATTGCTGTTAAAACATTATATAAAACCATATATTATGGTTAATAAACTTTGAATTTTATGTTGTAAGTGCATAACGTGTAAATATGTATATGGTATGAATCTCTCTCAGCTAAAGTATAATTATAAGACAAACTAATTGAATGTATTTAAGAAATGTGTGTATTTTTTTTCGAATCAATTCATGTTGAATATATTGTTGTTGTTGTTGTTGGATTATATAATGTATCTTATATTTGGTTTGTTATTTAAATCTGATATTAATTCTCTCTGTTTCTACATTACCAGATCAAAAATAGGTAACTGCTTTATGCTACTAGATTAAAAATAAGGTATCTTGATGTAAAGTGGTATGTTTTCAATTAAATAAAATGATGAATTACTCATTTGATGTCGGTTATTATTGTTTAAATCGTACTTACATCCAACTATAAGCTCAATTCTTATTTAAAGTTATTCAATTATGAATCCTCTATCAATTCTGTTATTATCTATATGTCTTAATAAATGTGAATTAGTCAACAGAATTAAACGGATAACATCTCTATCATTTCAACCTTAGGTGATTATAACCATTTTAATTAAAATCACAATATCAACATTTGTAAAAACAATATTTCTGATTATGATGATGTTAAATAATATAGAGACATTCTTACCGAAACACTACATTCAGATGTAACTTTCTATCCAATATATAAATTTAAGGTAGAAAAACTATCAGCGTATCTCAGTGTATAATCAAATTACTTTATATAAATCTAAATTTTCATTTAAGTTTATGGATTATTTTTTAATATAGTAGACAAGTAAAAATCAAACTATGTTTTTAAAAGTGGTTTGAAAAACTGTATATATAAATATGAGATAATGGTTAAGGTTGTATATACAATGAATAACTTTATGTGAGAACTGAATAGAATTTATAAGATTTGTTAAAATTAAAATAATAATATAATGGATAGAGTTGATAAAATGGAAAGGATTAGTATGGATTTTCTTGAAAAACAGAAGACAATCGTCTTGTGTGATAGGTTTGATGAGATTGAAGTTATAGGTTTGTAAATGAGATGTCTATACAAAAACTAAGATTGAGATCCGAAACTATAAAACCAAGACCAAAAGGCTACTATCAAGATTAACACTAAGATTAAGATTAAAATCAAGACTAAGATCATAAAATTAAGACTAAATATAGGAATGTTAGTAAAAGAAAAAATTTATATATATGTATAGTATAGAAATGCTTAAAACAGAATGTATATTTAAGGATGTATGGAGGTATATAAATATTAAGTATAGAAGGGGAAATAAAAGGAAAACAAATTATAGGAATTACAAAACTGTATGCAAAAACATTAAATAAACCATATAATATGGTTATTAAACTATTCATTTCGTGGTAAAGAAAAACTCTTCATTAAACTAATATTATAGAGTAGCAAACTAGAAAAAAAACATAAGATAATAGAATTGTTGTTTTTAATGAGCAAAGAATATAACTGATCTTAATTATGATGATTATGATAATGATCATAATGATAATGAAAAGGCTGAAATAACTAATATGAAAATTGGAAAATCAAACAATTTTAAAATGAAGGAGAAATCCAAAATCATATGCATCTCCTATATATAAGATTATAAAGTTTTTAACGAATAATAAAAATAATGAAAAAAAATAAAAAATATATGACATTAATAAGATCATGATGGTAATTGATGGTTTGATTCTAACAAATTAATATATATATGTATATATATATATATGATTTAAATGAAATTAGATTGAAACTAACATTAGGATTGTTAATATTTCATTCAAAAACTTTATATTATAAGAAACCTGATTTAAAGTAATATAGAGACATTCTTACCGAAACACTACATTCAGATTTAACTTTCTATCCAATATATAAATTTAAGGTAGAAAAACCATCAGCGTATCTCAGCGTATAATTAAATTACTTAATATAAACCTAAATTTTCATTTAAGTTTATAGATTATTTTTTAATATAGTAGACAAGTAAAAATCAAAATATGTTTTTAAAAGTGGTTTGAAAAAACTGTATACATAAATATGAGTTACTCGTTAAGGTTGTATATAGAATGAATTAAATTATGTGAGAACTGAATAGAATTTATAAGAATTGTTTAAATTAAAATAATAATATAATGGATAGATTTGATAAAATGGAAAGGATTAGTATGGATTTTCTTAAAATCGCCTTGTGTGATTAGTTTGATGAGAATGAAGTATAGTAGAAACTCGATTCTTGCACGTAATGAAAACTGGGGTCGGTGCAAGCTTCGAGGTTGTCGCTAGTACCGAGTACTAATTTCCTATATAAAATAAAATATGTATATGTCTGTTTAAAATCGAAGTTTAATATTTCAATTGAAAACACTAAGTTCAAAGCATTCGTATAACAGTAGATAGATATTTTATATGTAATTAAAGAAATTTTAAATTTCCAGATATGTATTCAATCTAAGAAAACGTAAACAAAGCAGCACGCAGGAGTAATACAAGAGTAATGTTGCAAGTCTATAAACAAAAAAAAATAAGATCGAAATCCGAAACTATAAAACCAAGATCAAAAGACTACTACTAAGATTAACACTAAGACTAAGATTAAAATCAAGAGTAAGAGTATAATACTAAGATTAAATATAGAATGTTAGTATAAGAAAAAAAATTTTTATATATGTATAGTAGAAATGCTTAAAACAGAATGTATATTTAAGGATGTATGGAAGTGTATAAATATTAAATATATAAGGGAAATAATAGGAAAACAAATTATAGGAATTACAAAACGGTATACAAAACATTAAATAAACCATATAATATGGTTATTGAACTATTCATTTCATGGTATTAGTATATATAAAGTATAAATAAATGATTAATGGAGTAAGGTTTTACATAAATAAATAAATAAAGTTTGTGATTTTCTTTTGCGGATTTAACTATTTTAAATTGTTTTATATTCTATGGATTATAATGGTATGGTATGATAATGTATGGTTAATAAACTAGAAAAAAAAACATATAAAGCTGTACTAATTATAAAACAAATTTGTTATCTTTAAATTCCTTACTGATAATTATAAGCAGATATAATAGATATTTCCTTATTAAATATTCAAAACTCCTATGTAATACTCTTTTTTAGATCATCTTAATTGATTTTGTAATATGATTTCCTTTTTTCATTAACATTTAATATTCTATTGGTATAATCGACTTCAAGTTTATACTATATATAAACTTTTACTAAATATTATCAAAACAATCAATAAACCATGTACTATGGTTAATAAAATGGAAATTTTATTGTATTTGTATGTATAATGTATAATTATTAACTGTATGAAGTGTATCCATGGATTGAACTAAATTCTTAACTATACTGTCATTGTAGAGTATCAAACCATAGAAAAATTCTTCATTAAACTTATATTATAGAGTATCAAACTAGAAAAAAATAAATAAAAGGTTATAAACATTGAGTAATAGTGAATCTATCTGCAAATGTTTTTAGAAAATGCTTATTAAGTGTTATCAACAAAAATTATATGCTAACTTAATTAACCGATTAATAGTTACTTTGACCTTTAGTCCGTTGTAGTGAAACAGACCAGAGTCTCTTGTGATAATTAAATCTGCGCACAAAAAAATATTTATATATAATTCTATTTAAGATTAACAAAACCCAAAAATGACAACTCCTTCTATTTGTTAAATGTAATTAAAAGTGATGTGCAGCCGGTTGCTGTTGATATAAAAAAAGTGGTTGATCCCACAAGCCTACCGAGGCATTCAATGCAAAAAGTCACTAGAAAACCTATGCAACAAAGTCATTAACTATTCTAAACACATACACAATAACTGAAAAAAAACTAAAAAAATACTTATTCCACGATCAGTTTTATCTTTAATACGAAAACGCACAAGTAAAATTATCATCCCTCACAAAATTTTAAAATCTTCAAGACACGTACAAGAAGAAATTTTACAACTAATAAAAATGTCACACCTGCTAAATAATCAACTTTCTTTACACGCTATTTCCCTTTTACACTCATGTTCGTATTTGTTACTGTAGGGATATTTTAATATGGTTAAATATTTTTATAAATACTGTCCAAAAAAGGTTCATCAACAATATTTTCATATTCCTCCCACGATTTAAGAAAATTCTTGTAAACTATAAAATAGAATTGAAATATTAGTTGCTGTTGATATAAAAAGAAGCGGATGGAATCCTACTTTTCACATGAATAATCGTTATCAATCATACACACACCCACACACACACATACACATACACAACCGATCAATAGTTACTTAGATCCTTAGTCTGCTATAGTAAAACAGACCAGAGTCTCTGGTGATAATCAAATATGCAACCCTTATACTGAGATTAGCTCACTATCCCACAAGCCTACCGAGGTATGTATATAAAAAGTCACTAGAAAACCTATGCAACAAAGTCATTAACTATTCTAAACACGCACACAATAACTGAAAAACTAAAAATAATTATTCCACGATCAGTTTTATCGTTAATACGAAAACGCATAAGTAAAATTATCATCCCTCACAAAACTTTTAAAATCTTTAAGACTGACACGTACACGATGAAATTTTACAACTAATAAAAATGTCACACCTGCTAAATAATCAACTTTCTTTACACGTCATTTCCCTTTTACACTCATGTTCGTATTTGTTACTGTAGGGATATTTTAATATGGTTAAATATTTTTATAAATACTGTCCAAAAAAGGTTCATCAACAATATTTTCATATTCCTCCCACGATTTAAGAAAATTCTTGTAAACTATAAAATAGAATTGAAATATCAGTTACTGTTGATATAAAAAAGTGGATGTATTCCCACTCTTCGTATGTCATTTCCCTTTTACACTCATGTTCGTATTTGTTACTGTAGGGATATTTTAATATGGTTAAATATTTTTATAAATACTGTCCAAAAAAGGTTCATCAACAATATTTTCATATTCCTCCCACGATTTAAGAAAATTCTTGTAAACTATAAAATAGAATTGAAATATCAGTTACTGTTGATATAAAAAAGTGGATGTATTCCCACTCTTCGTATGAATAATCGTATCAATCACGTATACACACACACACACACAACCGATCAATAGTTACTTATACCTTTAATCTGCTGTAGTAAAACAGACCAGAGTCTCTGTTGATAAACAAATCTACAACCCTTGTACACTATCCACAAGCCTAACGAGGGATTCAAAGCAAAAAGTCACTAGAAAACCTATGCAACAAAGTCATTAACTATTCTAAACACACACAAAAACTGAAAAAACTAAAAATAATTATTCCACGATCAGTTTTATCTTTAATACGAAAATACTTTAAACGAAAGTAAAATTATCATCCCTCACAAAATTTTAAAATCTTCAAGACACGTACACGAAGAAATTTAACACCTAAATAAACTAAAGGAGCGTATAGACGACATGTTTTTGTCATCTGACATGTCAAATTTCCCACTGCAAAACACATACATGTCGTGTGTTACCTTTTTAACTTTGCTTCTGTAAAAGTCAGACGCAAAGTCATCTGACAAAATTTCAATTAGAGCGTGCTCTATTTTTTTCTGACAAACCATCTGACATCAGAAATCTATGCCGGGAAGAAACTGGCAGCGGCGTCAACTATTGACGGAATCATTAGCCGGCTGAAGTTAATATTTTACAATACCAAGCTATGTATGCTCATCTTACCATTGAATAGAATTTATGTAAATATATACATAAAAACCGTTTCATTATAAAATTCTAAATTGGTATCTTAAAAATAAAAGAAAAAAATGTTAAGATGGCTAAATTATTTTACGGCGCAAATAAATATTTTCGTGGCGGCAGCAAGCTATTTTGAAACCGAAAACTACTTTGGTTTCTGCAATAACAATGCGAAAAAAAACAGAGACAATGTCAGAAGCAAATTATATGTACGTTTGTGACCGAATATGATAAACCTTATGTAAAACAGCAATTTTGACAGACATGAACAATTACATGTGACTTAAAAATTTGACATGTCAGATGACAAATACATGTCGTGTACGGGCGCCTTAAATAAACAAAAAAAATTGTTCCCACAAAATCTTATGCACAAGTAAAATTATCATACCTCACAAAATTTTTAAAATCTTCAAGACTGACACGTACGCGAAGAAATTATACAATTAACAAAAATATCACACCTCCTAAATAAACAACTTTCTTTACACGTCATTTCCCTTTTACACTCATATTCGTATTTGCATCTAAACAGTATTTTTAAAAATTTGTAGCGTTTTTTTTATTTTTCCATAATAATAGTACTGAAAAAAAAGCGCTAAAATTCAATAATAAAAACTTGGCAATTCTCACTTTTGTATGGAAAAAGTAGCTAGAAAGCCGATGCAGCGTAATCAAAATAGATAACCTTCAAATCATTTGCCTATTTTATATATATAACAACTAAAAATCCTAAATGAATATTCAAGTCGACGCTAAAATCCCGTCAAAATACCCATTTTGTTGGTATTTTGGTTTACCGGTTTTTAAATTCCTATTCCTATTATAAATATTTTAAGCTTTTTTTTATTTTTCAAAAAAAAGCACTAAAAAAAGCACTAAAATGGCCAATATAATAAAAACTTGGCAACACTTACACCATGCACCCAACTTTTGTATGGAAAATCATATTTGGAAGCGGCATAAACACACTACTATTGTTGCAACATGTTAAGAAAGGAAAACGACACCTTCTCACATTTTTGCATACATTTTTAGAATGGAACAAAAACCCGCACGAATGGTAGCATATATGGAACATTATTGTCAGAAAAGAAAACACCATAAGTGTACCACATCGGTGAATTAAGTTGCACTTAAGTTTTTAGTGAAGAAGAGGATTTTGTATTTAAAACGATTTTAAAAATAAATGTGTTTTAATATCAATCCTGAAAATTGGCCATTAGTACACAAAAACTGTAATATAAGCCTGAGTTAAAAATTTTTACATAAATTCTATATATCCAGAAAGATCTAGTCAAAACCGCAAAAAAATATGTATTGAAATAAAAAAATATTTTTCTTAAACATAAAATTTCCTTGTTTGTTTTGTAATACACAAAAATACATATATTCGTATATAAAAGCACATAATATACTACCTTTTTATTATATTATTTTATTATTTTTACGCTGCAAACAAATAAATCAGCTGGACTATTTCATATTTTCAAATTGTCAATCACCAATAATGGATAAGCCAGAGTTGTATTCATGATTTTCGACATGTTTTGGAGCAAAACTAGTTTTTGTTTAAGTTTTTCAAACATAAAAAATTTATGAGAAAACAAGTAGCAAAACACTTGTTTTGCTGCAAAACTAGTTTTGTGGCCCAAAATATGTAAGTGGAAACGTACTATAAATTTAGCATATTTTTTGTTGAGTTTGCAGTTAGCTTTTTCTTTGGTATTGGATGTAGGCATACCTAAAATAGGCGGACAAACGATTGACGATGAAAAACTATTTATGACATTTCACTGCCATCCGTGGTGGGTCGCCTGTGCAGGACGTTACCATCTAGTCCTGAAGACTCATGCAGTGATCATGTCAGGGAATCTCCGCGATAAATAGTTTTTCATCGTCAATCGTCTGACCGCCTATTTTAGGACGCCTCGTTTTGATTTTTGTCCAATGTTCAATGTCCTAATGCTTCTGTTAATTCCATCGTTTCCATTTGGCACGATCGAAGTGAATGTGAGTACCAATAATGGACACGAACCCCCTATTCCCGGCGAGCTACAGCCTAACCGACAAAGTCCATCAAGAAGCAACACTGAAGAAGAAATTTATTTCTTTTCCGAGTGTAAACCAAACATGTTTTTTTTAAATCTTTGGATTCTCCAAAAATCATTTTCGTACTTTCCACACCTCACACAAAATGGCGCCCAACGTAGGGCCCGAAAGTGATCCAACCTTATGTTAGATGACGTAGGCCCTGGAGGGTGTTGAGCAACACACCACGCCTGAGTTGCTATAGCAACTGACCTAGGGAACGAGGGCTAAGGGAGTCGATTGGATCGAATCAAATCGAACTCGTAATGGAGAACATGATATAGGGGCTATATAGCTAGAGTATCGTTTTGTTTTCATTATCGGTGTAGAGGAGAGGAAAGTCCAGGAGACTCACTTCATGTTGTTTCGTCTCGTGTGTTGTCGAAGATGATGGAAAACTATTAAACATTAAACAGCAATTTTCTTTTATATCGAACATTTTTTGACATGATTTCCGAGAGCACAACCATGACTAGTTTTACTTATATTCTGGACAATTTTAGAAATTGTTTAGATGAAGTTAAGATATTCAATTGGTTGGGAGCTCTGCATTTGAGTATACCACACACTACCACTACCACATCACGCCTTGCTATCAATATTTCAACCAATTTACTGATGATTTAAACAATTGTTTTTTTAAAACTTATAATCACATTTAAATTCTTTTAGACAAAAAAAATTTGGAAACTTATTTTGACTTGTAAGAGGTATTCATAACATAGGTGTATATATCTATAATAATACTTACATACATATTAATGCTTATGTCTAAACTAACCATTAAGTATTTTACTTAGCTCAACTACTTATCCTTATTAATTAACACTTATTCGCAACTGTGTTTCTTTTGAACAATTTTTAAAAATTTTTTTTTTTACAATTTGCTTATATCATATTTTTTTCCCATAAATATCACCTTTTGGTGGATACTTACAGTTGGGTTATATGCATGAAGAATTTTTCTGCATATGCCCACAATAATAATAAATTATAAATTTTTTTCGTTTGCTTATTTGATCGTTTGGTCTCAAGGACCTTTGGTTGTTTCCGAACTTTGCATTTTTTTCGATTCTTTTTTTGGGATTTTCCGGACCTCCTAGTTTTTTTCTTGCTTAGTTCTGGATTGTTGATTTCGTTCCAAGGGTGGAACTTTTTTATCAGGTTTATTGTCTTAAATTGTTTAGTTTTTTTGTTGATTCGGATAATTGATGAGTACTAGACGTCTTAGGTCATCAAGTCGTAATCTGATCAGTGGCGACGCCGAGGCCACGGCAACAACCTCGGTGACTGCTCACGTAACAACACCTCTAGTCTCGACTAACGCGGTTACCCCGTTACTATCTATCCGATTCCCTCCCGGCTTTGGACCCCAGACCCACTCTTCTCCGGAGAGTGATAATACCATTCCAACCCCAATATACAGCAGTATAACTGCTCGGGAAATCAGCGGACAAGCATTGGGCTCGTGAAGACACAATTTAGGTAATATGGACCAACGTAATAGAAACCTGACACCAGTTGATGAGGAGGGGAACCCGATTGTCAACGAAGATGTGGCAAGGATGAGGGAGTTTGTGAGTGCATCGGTGGGAGCGGCGCAAGCCTCCATTATGAGAGAGGTGCAGCATATGCAGCTAATGCTACCACAGCTGATCAGAGAGTCGTTGCGTTCGGAACGCGGAAATTCTTTTGACAACAATGAAAATCAGAATAATCGGCAATTTAATCAGAATTTCGAATATCAGACGCCATTCAATAACAACTTTAATAGACTACCTCAGGTACAGCGTCCTCAGCAGGATAACCCTCCGAGACCACAACAACAAAGGCATTATCCAACTTTTAGGCCACAACCCTTCTTCGGTGATACTCCACAAAATTCTTTCGATCAATTTCCTGGCTTTGAAAATTTTCCTCAATTCCAAGGGTATAGACCCATTGCTCCAAACCAAATTGAGAAGTGGGGGATTAGGTACGACGGCACAAACAAACCGTTGAAGATTTCGTTTTCAGAGTAGAGGCACTGAGACAAGACTACCCTTGTTCCTGGGATGTCGTGATGAAGGGATTTCACCATTTGGTGACTGGACCTGCCAGCACATGGTTCTGGTCTTTTCGTATGGAACACCCAGTGTGCGATTGGCCGACCATCAAACATCACTTTATAAAGAAATTTAGGAACTTTGAGAGCGATTTCGAAATACAACGCCGGATCATGGAGCGTAGGCAGGCGGACGTTTTTATTACAGATGTGGTCAGGTTAAGGAACCAAATGCGAGTTCATGTGCTGGAGAGCGAGTTAGCTAAAATAGTGAAGGAAAACTTAAAAGACGGATTGGCCCAACTTATATTTCCCATGAAAATAGATAATTTAGATCAGTTGTTGGAAGAATGCAAACGAGCTGAACGGAACATTGCGAAGAGATCGTCCCATCGATCACCCTTAAGCAACCCTCGAAAACTGTATGAAGTCGAGATGTGCGATAATGTAGAAGAAGAACAGGTGCGGCAAGTAGAAGCTCTACAGAGGGAAAATATGCCTGTAACGTCGCTCGTTTGTTGGAACTGTAAAGCCCCAGGACACACCTTTATCGAATGTCCAGTGGTACAGCGCCGAATCTTTTGCTACCGATGTGGGTTCGATGATGTCACTACCCCAACATGTCCCAGATGATAGGGAAACATCAAACCGAACATGCGGAAGACTGGGGCGACGTGTTCAAACCAAACCCCTCACCAGTAAATGAAAACTTTTCAAATCACAATTTTTCCCAGCAGGAATCAGTTGTTAATGCTGATTGACAGGAACCGAATGAAATTTCGAATAAAATTAGAATTGCAAAATGCGATAAAAACGAACCGAATCTAGAAGATATTAGACCCTCAACTCAAGATAGCCACTTGTCGCCGAAACTTTCGTACGATCAACGTTTAGAACTGTATAATCAGAAAAGAGCAGTCATATACGCCGATAACACACCTGTGATAAGCGAAAGAATCAGAAAGACCAGGTACAGCTATAGCTTGAGGAAGAAGGAAAGGAAAGATTTAGCCTCGACAATTATAGCCGGTGATGATGCTATAAGGCCATATATGCCTGTTGAAATACAGGGTGTCCAATTTCAAGGACTGTTGGATAGTGGAGCTTCGGTGAGTTGCCTTGGTAGGAACTGTTTGGAAAACATTAGAAGAATTAACGCGAAGATAAAGACTGCAGACGGTAGGCAACACTTGATAGTGGGAAAAGTACAGGTAGAAGTTAGGTATGGGAATAAGTCGGTAAATTCGACATTGTATTTAGTACCGAATTTGATGGAACAGCTAACATGCCATCAACGTAAGGTTCTGGAAGGGTCAAATTATCGTTTCAATGTCACACCCAATATGGCTTAGGTAGGACCGAGCTCAAAAAACAGATTATAGATACTGGAGATGCACCTGCTAAGAAGATGCGACATTTCCCGGTTAGCCCTGCAGTCCAAAAATTAATTTATATGGAACTAGATAGAATGATTGAGTTGGACGTAATAGAGGTTACTACAAGCTCCGAATGGAACAACCGAACCACCTTGGTGATGAAACCAGGCAAGAATAGGCTATGTCTCGATGCTAGGGAACTGAATAAAGTTACCCGAAAGGACGCTTATCCGCTCCCTAGCATCGATGGCTTATTAGCTAGGCTAGGCGACACGCACTTTATATCAGCAATCGACCTAAAGGATGGTTTTTGGCAGATTCCTCTAGATGAGGGGAGTAGGCCAAAAACAGCATTCACAGTCCCGGGTAGGCCACAATACCAATTCAAGGTAATGCCTTTCGGACTGTGCAATGCTGCGCAGAGGTTATGTCGATTGATGGATAAAGTGGTGCCGTCTGAGCTGAAAGATCGCGTGTTTGTTTATCTCGATGACATTTTGATCGTGTTCCTAAATTTCGACGAGCATATGGATATGCTTCGGACTGTAGGCCAGAGGTTAACGAGGGCGGGCTTGACCATCAATAAGCAAAAATCTAAGTTTTGTTATAGAGAATTAAAGTATTTAGGCTATATTGTAGGAGGTGGTAAAATTAGACAGGATGAGGGCAAGGTTAGGGCCATATTGGATATCCAACCACCACGAACACAGAAGGACGTTAGAAGATTTTTGGGAACCTTAGGTTGGTATTAGTGCTGGGATACTTTCGATATTTTCCACTATCGATAGTTCAGATTTCACTATCGATATATCGATATTACTATCGACTGAATTTTTGTACTTCTGCAGGAAAACTTTAATTAGTTTTTTATAAGGCTACAGTCCGTTGTTTTTATCACTTTATTGAATGTATGAGACGTATGTACCTAGGCAGAAAAAGACATTCACCACGACGCTGTGCCGACGTTGCAGGGGGTACTATCAACATCAATACAACGTACTGTTTACAAAATTTACAATATTGTCACAATATTAAAATGATAACGCCAAATGTGCGTCTTCCGACTCTTCTTTTTAGTGTTGTCACAGTACTGTAAATTTAAATTTATGTAGCGGTATAGTTTTATGATAAATGCGACTTTAACAATTTGTAGTGGAATTCTCTAACTTTTAACAGCTTACGTTAACGTTAATTTTACCGACACAGTTTATTGCTTACGGTAACAATACAGACACATTCTGCTGGTGTCTAATAATTGTAAATTTTTCTGTACATTCAATATACCTCATTGCTTTCCAACGGAAGGCTTAGGTAAAATGTAAAAAGAAAATACAATATAATAGTCTGGTAGTGTATAAAGTGATTTCTGAAAAATTGTAGGAATAGAACTATTACAAAAAAGGTTTATAAAATACATAACTGAAATTTAGCTCATAGAATAAATTCGAAAAATTAAAAATGTTGAATATAATATAAAGTTACCTTCGGAAGGAAATAATTCCCAGTTTCTAATTGTTAAAATAGTTGAGTTTAATACATTCAATTTATAAAGTAACACTATCCAGTGAGACACAAAGAATGCTGACGACGGTCGTAGCGGGCCAGAAAATGAATTACATTCTGCTGGTGTCTAATAATTGTAAATTTTTCTGTACATTCAATATACCTCATTGCTTTCCAACGGAAGGCTAAGGTAAAATGTAAAAAGAAAATACAATATAATAGTCTGGTAGTGTATAAAGTCATTTCTGAAAAATTGTAGGAATAGAACTATTACAAAAAAGCTTTATAAAATACATAACTGAAATTTAGCTCATAGAATAAATTCGAAAAATTAAAAATGTTGAATATAATATAAAGTTACCTTCGGAAGGAAATAATTCCCAGTTTCTATTTGTTAAAATAGTTGAGTTAAATACATTCAATTTATAAAGTAACACTATCCAGTGAGACACAAAGAATGCTGACGACGCACAGTGGCGCCATTTGAGTTTTTTCGTTGCAAAAATCATATCTTTTGAACCGAATAAGATAATTGAACAGTTTAAACAGCATATGATAGATAACTGTTCAGCCTATGAATGAGCGTTTGGAAAGGGTGCTACGCTCTGTAGGGGCCTAATTATGGGTTATCAAAGTTAAAATTAGTAGAAAAATCAATTTTATGGTAACTAAAAAAAATTATTTTTACATTTTTAGATTGTTTTTATTTTTTTTCTTTAGGTTTTTATGTTTTAAATTATTACCCAACAAATTAAAAAAAAAATTATTTTTTTTTAAATTTATTTTTTCAATTTTCTGTAAAATATTCATCACAGTTCGTAAGAGAAGGTATATCTAAAAGACTAACCATTTCTAAACTATAATTATTTTCTAACTCTATTCGTGACTTCACATGCCGCAGGGAAGATATAAGTGGATCGGAAGATGCTGCCAACATGTTGAAGAGGTCCTCATTTTGCCTTACCCTTGATGCTTTGAATGTGTTCTGCAATCTATATTTTTTATAAAATTTGTTAAGAGACTCCTGTGCTTCTTCAGAAAGCTCTCCAATTGGCAAAGACTGGTACTCAATTATATCTTTGCCATGCGCCAATATTTTATGGACGGTCGGGGTCAACTTCTTCTGTGGATACATTTCTGCTAAAAGAGATGCAGTTTTCGACGCATATTCTCCATATTTTGTAGAATTGACATTTTCTTTGCAGTTTAAAACATCCAAGATCGTTCCCAATCTTTTCACGATTTGATTGTCAATTCCAGTGATTCTAGTTACTGCCTCATCATTTTCAAAAAATCTCCTAGAAGTGTTTCCATCGTTTGAGTTACCGTATCCGTGCTTGGGACAGTCTACTTTTAGTCCAACTTGTTTAAAAAAAGCATCCTGTATTTGCTTCTTTCTGATCTTTTCCTTATCCTTTATTGATGTATTTTCATCGAAGTTTTCCTCCTCTTGTGGTAGGGTATACGCCAGTTTTAGCAAGAATTCCATACACCTTATCCTTGCGTGCAATGGTGACATTCCATATTCGTAATTCTCCTCATTTGTAGAATCGTTTAAATTACCAAAGTTCTTCTGACTCTTTTTGCAAATCGGGCATGACATTGTTGAGGTTGTTCCTGTCAGTTCGTTTACGACTTTTCCGTCAACCATGGTCAGATGGAACTCGTAATTGCATTCAATATATTTTCCTTCTCCAATTTGCAGCTTTGTAGGCTTAATCTTGCTTATTTGTTCTTCAATGTCCTTCACCGTGGTCCTTATGAGTTCTGCCGATTCCCTTGCAAACTGAAACATTATTGGTCGGCAATAATGCACTGATGACGGACGTGGATTTTTCCAGTGAAGGGAAACATCCGATTTAAGCCGCAAAGGAACAACAGATGCCATAAACATATTTCCGTCCGATATTGTAGCGTCATCGGAAGATATCCTTTGCTTATAAACGCTTTGTCCGGATGATCCATCGCAGCCCCATTTGCTGATCAATGTCAACTTCTCAGGAAGAATTTTCACCTCATTTTCAGGAAGACTCTCCAACAACCGTTTTGCTGTATGGCCCATGAGATCCTGCAGATTGGCTTTCGCAGAGACTTCCGTAAATTCCGTATGCAGTGGTCGTGAATTTATTTTGGCTTGCGTAATATGCTTGTATCCGTATTTGGAGTTGAAGTTCTGAATGGTTCGATTAGATTTCACCCATTTTGCCTTAATATTTGCATATATCAGATAAAAATTATTTTTTATAATTTCGCTTCTCTCAATATTTCCGTATAAGCTATCAAGTTCTTCTAAAGCAGCTTCCGTGAAAAAATTTGGTGTGGTTGACTTTCTAAACAGTTCAAATAATTTAAAATTGTTCAACGCCATGTTTTCAGTACTTAAATTGTTTAATGGTTTCAGTAATTGTTGCGCCAACTTTCAGTCGTAGACTAATCCAGGCATTATGCTTATTTTGCAATATATAGGCTTATGCTACCATGCCGAAAAATGTACCTGTTCCCTACATACATATGGATTTAGGCTGAATAATGCATTTTTATATTATGCACGTGTCCAAATAAGATTTGTGCCTACCTGTAGTCAATATTGTTCTTGACCATTTGCAATATATAGGCTTATGCTACCATGCCGAAAAATTTACCTGTTCCCTGCATACAAATGGAATTAGGCTGAATAATGCAATTTTGATATTATGCACGTGTCCAAATAAGATTTGTGCCTACCTGTAGTCAATATTGTTCTTGACCATTTGTACGCCAAAGTATTGTTTAAGTGAGGTACGTACCTGCTAATTTCAATGAGTAGTTTTTTTAGATTTTAGATCAAACTACTGTCATACAATTTCTGCAACCATGTCTTTTTAACCTTTTTTACCTCTAGAAGCCAAACGGGCACGTACGGGCAGATAAAATTTTTGAATTATGTAAAGAAATAATCAAAGAACAGATTTTGCAAATATGGCAAATATAGAAAAATATAGATTTTTGTTATTTTCCGTCAAAGTTGAAAAATAGTGAAAAAACGGATAGTTTTTAAATAGTGATTTACCAGGAGAAACACAAAGCAAACAGTTCATTTTTTTTTTATCATTACACATTTAATAAATGCATCAATCAATACAAACAAAAAATAAGGCGATTCGTTACCTATTTTTCGTGATATTACACCTGAAATCGCAACAAATTTACTAAAAATTGTGTGTTTTTTTGAAAACCGAAAGTCGGTCAACTTTGAACGGCTATATCTTCTAAACTAAAAATGTGATATTATTAAGAGTGGCAGATTTGAAATCGTTGAAAAGTTTCCTATAACATGAGTTTATTCAAAACTTCGTCGGTGCTCATGAAAATTTTGATTTTTGCAACCTCGTTTGCTCTACGGGCGCTACTGTGCGACGGCCGTAGCGGGCCAGAAAATGCATTACATTCTGCTGGTGTCTAATAATTGTAAATTTTTCTGTACATTCAATATACCTCATTGCTTTCCAACGGAAGGCTAAGGTAAAATGTAAAAAGAAAATACAATATAATAGTCTGGTAGTGTATAAAGTCATTTCTGAAAAATTGTAGGAATAGAACTATTACAAAAAAGCTTTATAAAATACATAACTGAAATTTAGCTCATAGAATAAATTCGAAAAATTAAATATGTTGAATATAATATAAAGTTACCTTCGGAAGGAAATAATTCCCAGTTTCTATTTGTTAAAATAGTTGAGTTAAATACATTCAATTTATAAAGTAACACTATCCAGTGAGACACAAAGAATGCTGACGACTGCCGTAGCGGGCCAGAAAATGCATTACATTCTGCTGGTGTCTAATAATTGTAAATTTTTCTGTACATTCAAAATACCTCATTGCTTTCCAACGGAAGGCTAAGGTAAAATGTAAAAAGAAAATACAATATAATAGTCTGGTAGTGTATAAAGTCATTTCTGAAAAATTGTAGGAATAGAACTATTACAAAAAAGCTTTATAAAATACATAACTGAAATTTAGCTCATAGAATAAATTCGAAAAATTAAAAATGTTGAAAATTTTTAACATATCAAACGAGCCATAAAATTAATTAAAATTCGCTAAAATTATAAGGAATTGCAAAAATTCGGTAAAAATTGTTAAATTAGTGGAAATTCGCAAAAATTTGCAAACAGCGGCTATTTATTAAAAATCGTTAAAGCTCTAAAGAACCACAGGAAAAAATCGCTTACATCGCGAACATGGCTCAAATTCGCGAAGAATTGCAAACTTGGAAAAAAATCGTAAAATATATTTGAAATCGCTAAATCGCTTAAAAAACAAATTGTCGGAATATATAAATTTTTTTTTTGCAAAAATAACGATATTCGCGAAATTGTTTAATACTTCGAACAAACAATCAAGTTGAATTGAAGCCAATAAAACTATAAGTAATGGCAAAAATTCGGTAAAAATTGCTAAATAAGGGAAAATTCGCAAAAATTTGCTAACAGCGGCATGATTATTTTTTGTGTAGAAAAGAAAACACTATTAGTGATTTCCATAAGCTGCATCTTAAATGTAATATTTTTAATGCTTTTTTGTAAATTCTCAAAAAACAAATTTTTTAATATTATTTTTGCTAAATGTAGTATGTAAATAACGAGAATTTTAAAAATATTAATGTGGCTTTTATTTGCCAAAATTTTTGTTTGTTTGTTTTTTTTTATTAATAACTACGAATTTAAAAATAAACAATGGAAAATATTTTGCCGCTAAGATAACATAAATACCTAACGTTAAGATAGAACTTAGCGGTTAACGTTATTGTTGAAAAATTTACGTTAACTTTGCTGTTAAATATTTTTAACAATTTAAATTATGTTAAAATTGAATGGAGTATCGCACTACTGAAGTCGTATATTTGTATTTAGGGTGTTGTACCGGTGTTGAATCTGATTTAAAAACGGTATTAAAAAACTAAGGTTGTAATTTTGTATCTACAGTGTTGTTATGGTACCATATTTTTGGTAGAGTTACAATTTTGTATTTATAGGGTTGTGTCGGTACATAATATTTAGAAGAGTCGTAATTTCTGCCTGGGTATATACGCACGTTATTTTAGATGGTAGTTTTTTAAAAATTGATAAGTACCTTTCTGAAGGAACCGAAATAACAGGGACTATAAGATATTCCATTGCAACTTTAAAAAATTTTCTTAATTTTAAACACAAAAAGGTAATCAATATAGCGGACTTATCCTCTAATGGTCGTTCATTGTTTTGTCCTATGCTTGCAATTGCATTTGGATTTGCATTTTTTTTTCAACATTACAAAAATATTTGACATTTCAGTCCTTATATAAACATGTACAAATTTCGACTTAAAGGCCTTTAATTAGCAGTAAAAAGCACTGCTAAGCAATCCATACCACTTGCCATTTTCTCATTAGGCGATTATCTTTTTTCCCAACGAAAAACTGCACATTAAAGAAATTTGGTTTTCTCAATGTCTCATTTGCTTCGATTTTATAGCAAAGCTAACCGGCACTCATCTGCCAATTATTTATTTTCCTTTTATTTGCCTTACAGATAAATTCAATCAGCTGACTCCCAACTTTTAAATGTATTTTTTTTTCGGTATATTGAGAAAACCAAAATCGTTAACAGACAGTTTATCGGTCCAATAAATTTATGTTGACATTAAGTAACAGACAGTTTGTCGATACATTGAGAAAATGGCCATTATTGTTTGTATTCATTGCTGTAATTTAGCGCGAATGAATAATAGCATGTAAAAATTTGCGGCAAAAAACTGTGTGTATACCTGCTGTTAGATGTCTTCATATCTGTATTTTAAATACTAAAAATATCGATATTTATATTTTTTCTATCGATATTTTAAGACTATCGATAATCGATAGTTTCCCAGCACTAGTTGGTATAGACGCTTTATCCATGATTTTCAACACTCACCGCTCAGCTTATAGAGGTTACTACAAGCTCCGAATGGAACAACCGAACCACCTTGGTGATGAAACCAGGCAAGAATAGGCTATGTCTCGATGCTAGGGAACTGAATAAAGTTACCCGAAAGGACGCTTATCCGCTCCCTAACATCGATGGCTTATTAGCTAGGCTAGGCGACACGCACTTTATATCAGCAATCGACCTAAAGGATGGTTTTTGGCAGATTCCTCTAGATGAGGGGAGTAGGCCAAAAACAGCATTCACAGTCCCGGGTAGGCCACAATACCAATTCAAGGTAATGCCTTTCGGACTGTGCAATGCTGCGCAGAGGTTATGTCGATTGATGGATAAAGTGGTGCCGTCTGAGCTGAAAGATCGCGTGTTTGTTTATCTCGATGACATTTTGATCGTGTTCCTAAATTTCGACGAGCATATGGATATGCTTCGGACTGTAGGCCAGAGGTTAACGAGGGCGGGCTTGACCATCAATAAGCAAAAATCTAAGTTTTGTTATAGAGAATTAAAGTATTTAGGCTATATTGTAGGAGGTGGTAAAATTAGACAGGATGAGGGCAAGGTTAGGGCCATATTGGATATCCAACCACCACGAACACAGAAGGACGTTAGAAGATTTTTGGGAACCTTAGGTTGGTATTAGTGCTGGGATACTTTCGATATTTTCCACTATCGATAGTTCAGATTTCACTATCGATATATCGATATTACTATCGACTGAATTTTTGTACTTCTGCAGGAAAACTTTAATTAGTTTTTTATAAGGCTACAGTCCGTTGTTTTTATCACTTTATTGAATGTATGAGACGTATGTACCTAGGCAGAAAAAGACATTCACCACGACGCTGTGCCGACGTTGCAGGGGGTACTATCAACATCAATACAACGTACTGTTTACAAAATTTACAATATTGTCACAATATTAAAATGATAACGCCAAATGTGCGTCTTCCGACTCTTCTTTTTAGTGTTGTCACAGTACTGTAAATTTAAATTTATGTAGCGGTATAGTTTTATGATAAATGCGACTTTAACAATTTGTAGTGGAATTCTCTAACTTTTAACAGCTTACGTTAACGTTAATTTTACCGACACAGTTTATTGCTTACGGTAACAATACAGACACATTCTGCTGGTGTCTAATAATTGTAAATTTTTCTGTACATTCAATATACCTCATTGCTTTCCAACGGAAGGCTTAGGTAAAATGTAAAAAGAAAATACAATATAATAGTCTGGTAGTGTATAAAGTGATTTCTGAAAAATTGTAGGAATAGAACTATTACAAAAAAGGTTTATAAAATACATAACTGAAATTTAGCTCATAGAATAAATTCGAAAAATTAAAAATGTTGAATATAATATAAAGTTACCTTCGGAAGGAAATAATTCCCAGTTTCTAATTGTTAAAATAGTTGAGTTTAATACATTCAATTTATAAAGTAACACTATCCAGTGAGACACAAAGAATGCTGACGACGGTCGTAGCGGGCCAGAAAATGAATTACATTCTGCTGGTGTCTAATAATTGTAAATTTTTCTGTACATTCAATATACCTCATTGCTTTCCAACGGAAGGCTAAGGTAAAATGTAAAAAGAAAATACAATATAATAGTCTGGTAGTGTATAAAGTCATTTCTGAAAAATTGTAGGAATAGAACTATTACAAAAAAGCTTTATAAAATACATAACTGAAATTTAGCTCATAGAATAAATTCGAAAAATTAAAAATGTTGAATATAATATAAAGTTACCTTCGGAAGGAAATAATTCCCAGTTTCTATTTGTTAAAATAGTTGAGTTAAATACATTCAATTTATAAAGTAACACTATCCAGTGAGACACAAAGAATGCTGACGACGGCCGTAGCGGGCCAGAAAATGCATTACATTCTGCTGGTGTCTAATAATTGTAAATTTTTCTGTACATTCAATATACCTCATTGCTTTCCAACGGAAGGCTAACGTAAAATGTAAAAAGAAAATACAATATAATAGTCTGGTAGTGTATAAAGTCATTTCTGAAAAATTGTAGGAATAGAACTATTACAAAAAAGCTTTATAAAATACATAACTGAAATTTAGCTCATAGAATAAATTCGAAAAATTAAATATGTTGAATATAATATAAAGTTACCTTCGGAAGGAAATAATTCCCAGTTTCTATTTGTTAAAATAGTTGAGTTAAATACATTCAATTTATAAAGTAACACTATCCAGTGAGACACAAAGAATGCTGACGACTGCCGTAGCGGGCCAGAAAATGCATTACATTCTGCTGGTGTCTAATAATTGTAAATTTTTCTGTACATTCAAAATACCTCATTGCTTTCCAACGGAAGGCTAAGGTAAAATGTAAAAAGAAAATACAATATAATAGTCTGGTAGTGTATAAAGTCATTTCTGAAAAATTGTAGGAATAGAACTATTACAAAAAAGCTTTATAAAATACATAACTGAAATTTAGCTCATAGAATAAATTCGAAAAATTAAAAATGTTGAAAATTTTTAACATATCAAACGAGCCATAAAATTAATTAAAATTCGCTAAAATTATAAGGAATTGCAAAAATTCGGTAAAAATTGTTAAATTAGTGGAAATTCGCAAAAATTTGCAAACAGCGGCTATTTATTAAAAATCGTTAAAGCTCTAAAGAACCACAGGAAAAAATCGCTTACATCGCGAACATGGCTCAAATTCGCGAAGAATTGCAAACTTGGAAAAAAATCGTAAAATATATTTGAAATCGCTAAATCGCTTAAAAAACAAATTGTCGGAATATATAAATTTTTTTTTTGCAAAAATAACGATATTCGCGAAATTGTTTAATACTTCGAACAAACAATCAAGTTGAATTGAAGCCAATAAAACTATAAGTAATGGCAAAAATTCGGTAAAAATTGCTAAATAAGGGAAAATTCGCAAAAATTTGCTAACAGCGGCATGATTATTTTTTGTGTAGAAAAGAAAACACTATTAGTGATTTCCATAAGCTGCATCTTAAATGTAATATTTTTAATGCTTTTTTGTAAATTCTCAAAAAACAAATTTTTTAATATTATTTTTGCTAAATGTAGTATGTAAATAACGAGAATTTTAAAAATATTAATGTGGCTTTTATTTGCCAAAATTTTTGTTTGTTTGTTTTTTTTTATTAATAACTACGAATTTAAAAATAAACAATGGAAAATATTTTGCCGCTAAGATAACATAAATACCTAACGTTAAGATAGAACTTAGCGGTTAACGTTATTGTTGAAAAATTTACGTTAACTTTGCTGTTAAATATTTTTAACAATTTAAATTATGTTAAAATTGAATGGAGTATCGCACTACTGAAGTCGTATATTTGTATTTAGGGTGTTGTACCGGTGTTGAATCTGATTTAAAAACGGTATTAAAAAACTAAGGTTGTAATTTTGTATCTACAGTGTTGTTATGGTACCATATTTTTGGTAGAGTTACAATTTTGTATTTATAGGGTTGTGTCGGTACATAATATTTAGAAGAGTCGTAATTTCTGCCTGGGTATATACGCACGTTATTTTAGATGGTAGTTTTTTAAAAATTGATAAGTACCTTTCTGAAGGAACCGAAATAACAGGGACTATAAGATATTCCATTGCAACTTTAAAAAATTTTCTTAATTTTAAACACAAAAAGGTAATCAATCTAGCGGACTTATCCTCTAATGGTCGTTCATTGTTTTGTCCTATGCTTGCAATTGCATTTGGATTTGCATTTTTTTTTCAACATTACAAAAATATTTGACATTTCAGTCCTTATATAAACATGTACAAATTTCGACTTAAAGGCCTTTAATTAGCAGTAAAAAGCACTGCTAAGCAATCCATACCACTTGCCATTTTCTCATTAGGCGATTATCTTTTTTCCCAACGAAAAACTGCACATTAAAGAAATTTGGTTTTCTCAATGTCTCATTTGCTTCGATTTTATAGCAAAGCTAACCGGCACTCATCTGCCAATTATTTATTTTCCTTTTATTTGCCTTACAGATAAATTCAATCAGCTGACTCCCAACTTTTAAATGTATTTTTTTTTCGGTATATTGAGAAAACCAAAATCGTTAACAGACAGTTTATCGGTCCAATAAATTTATGTTGACATTAAGTAACAGACAGTTTGTCGATACATTGAGAAAATGGCCATTATTGTTTGTATTCATTGCTGTAATTTAGCGCGAATGAATAATAGCATGTAAAAATTTGCGGCAAAAAACTGTGTGTATACCTGCTGTTAGATGTCTTCATATCTGTATTTTAAATACTAAAAATATCGATATTTATATTTTTTCTATCGATATTTTAAGACTATCGATAATCGATAGTTTCCCAGCACTAGTTGGTATAGACGCTTTATCCATGATTTTCAACACTCACCGCTCAGCTTACTGATACCCTGAAAAATACTCCCAAATTTCAACTTTCTTCTGAGGCTATTAAATCGTTCGAAGAACTTAAACATCGGCTCGTCACCAGTCCTGTTTTGACTAGTCCAGATTTCGACAAACCTTTTTTCGTTCAGTGCGACGCATATAATGTTGGCGTAGGGGCGGTTTTATTTGAGAAAGACGACACTGAGGGGGAACATCCGATCGAATACTTTTCCAGGAAGTTGAACAAAGCACAGAGGAATTATTCAACCACCGAAAAGGAATGTCTCGCCGTCGTTTTGGCCATTGAAAAGTTCCGGCAGTACATTGAACTAATGGAATTCACCGTCATACCCGACCATTCCAGCTTGAAATGGCTCATGAGTCAACAGGACTTAAATGGTAGATTAGCACGGTGGATTTTAAGACTCCAAGGGTTTAAGTTCAATATCGAACACCGAAAGGGGGCGAAAAATGTTGTACCGGATATGCTCTCTAGGCTGGATATGGAAGAGTTAGTGACAGCTAATAATGGTTTATTGGATTTTGATTCGGAGGCTTTTAAAAGCAAAGAATACTTGGCTCTTATTGACACGGTAGAACAAAATAAGGAACGGTTGCCTTATGTAAAAGTAGAAGAAGGAATTTTGTATAAGAGAGTACAATTTAATAGAAACGGTGTGGATAATGAGGATGAATGCTGGAGGGTATGGGTACCAACAGAGTTGACACAAAATCTGATAAGAAGATCGCACGTGGACAATACTGTGCATGGAGGTATAGCGAAGACTCTATGTAATATTCGCGAATACTTTTATTGGCCGTCTATGGTTAAACAAATCAGAAATTTTGTAGTAAGTTTTGAAACTTGCAAGGAAACCAAATCCCCAAAGAGGTTAAAACACAAAGTTTCCAATATATTCACTTCGTAGTCAAATATATTCACCTCAGGCTAATGCGAGTGAAAGGGTGAACCAAAGCATACTTAGTGCACCAGAAGTTTCCTTGATAACGACCAAGCGAAATGGGATGAAAATTTATCAAAAATTTAATGTTCCCTTCGTTCCTCAGTACACTCGTCTATTGGTATTTCACCATATTTTTCACTTACCGGCTATAACATGATAACTCATGCCGATGCGTATACAATTTTACGAAAATTAAATTCTTTCGAAGATGGTGATCTACTAATACTGCCTGATTCAACACGGATGCAACTAATACACCAAAAAGTGAATGAAAGGCTTCACGATGCCTACCTGTGGAATGTGAAGTCAATCTAAAAGCCGCGACATTAAATACAAACCCGGTCAAGAAGTATTTAGGAAAAATTTCGTACAAAGTAAATTTTCTAAAGGTATAAACGCAAAACTATGCAAACCTTGGCTAAAATGCAGAATCAGAAGGGCAGTGGGAAAAAGCCAATATGAGATTGAAAATCTCCGGGGCCAGCTGATTGGTGTTATACGCGCTCAGCACTTAAAGCAATAAGTGATGAATGGTGTAAGGGACGAAACTGGTTTTATTAGTGGATGTTGAATTGGAATTAGATTGATGGCTTGTGAGATAATAAAACTGAGAGGGAACCAGCACTTATTATGTTTAATCTGACTAGGGGTTATTACGAGAGCTCTTCATTGTTTTTTTTTCGATATCGATTGGCCAATTGGACGACACTGTATAAGTTAAATTTAACTTTATTTTCGGTTTTAATTATGACATATTCACCCCTATGATGTAAGTCATTGTCGTAGTCGACCAGTTATCGAAAATCTTACAGGAAAAGAAAACTCACGACTTTGTATATTTTTTTGTTGTTCTTCATCAGTATAGCTCACTTTGGTAACGATATTTATTTTATTTTCCGACATATAGTTTTTGTTGATCGACCTGGCGATTTCAAATTAATCTTGCGGTTTGTTTCCGATTTGCATTATTTTTTTTTCAAATTCGCTATAAAAGCGATATTTTTTTTTTAACTGTAAGTTTTCTGAATCGTTTTTGCTTTAACGACTCGTGATAAATGTTAAACTTTGCTATAATGCCACGGTTAAAAAATTTTTACGAATTTCCTTTAAGGGAATAATTTTTACCGAATTATCGTCATTGCTTCTATTTTTAGGGATTTTTAATCAATTTAATAACTCGTTTGTGATAAAGAAAACCGGAAGAAAAATGTTTTTTATCGCGAATTTCCGCTATTTTTGCAAACTATTCTGAATGTTTTTTTTTGGCAATTTTTGCTTTTAACTTACTTATAAAATTGTTTTCCCTTTAAAATTTGCAGTTTGAATTTTAAACATATTTAAAAGGAATATAATTTCTCTCTAATTAATATTCCGCTAACGTTCATTTGAGTCCGTTTATTTTCATTTTCCTGTCGTCTTAAACGGAGACCATTATACTCTACTTCCATAATAGGGGTGATTTGTTTTTATTATACACTTCACCACAGGTGGTGAATAGGGTATATATAAGTTTGTCATTCCGTTTGTAATTTCTTTAATATTGATGTTAGACCCTATAAAGTATATATATTCTGGGTCCTTATAAGAAGCGAAGTTGATTTAACGATGTCCGTCTGTCCGTTGAAATGGATTTTCCGAAGACCCCATATATGATGGGGCCCAGGTTATTATACATTTATGTCACATATGGTCCGGAATTGTTTCCAATTGAACCTCAGACAGAACGGGCCAAAAATGGCGGAGTTATGAGCAAAAAACCACGACTACCTCTAATTTTTCCCTTGTGGTTGCTGTTTTTGTTTTTTTTTTTATTCGAACGAGTTGAATGTTAAGCATAACAAACACATACACACGCTAGTACATGGTTGGTCGCATAAATTGAAAAATACATACCTACATATTTAACAGATAATTTGACGGAATAGGATATTCTACTTTAATTCTGAACGAATTTCAAACATCAACTTTGGCAAAAGAGGAAACGGACTTAGATATATAAATTTTTTGATTTTGTCATATTCTTCGGCATGACGAAATGAAAAGTTGGCGGTGCTCAATTTATATTTATTTATATCTAAAGAACAATATTTATATGTATAACTTTTTGTTGTTCTTATTATTTGTGTTTTTTTTTTATTTTTTTTATTTAATTTTATTACAGGTGGAAATGTTATTTTTTTATTTTATTTTTATTTTTATTTATTTTGTATACCCTTCACCACACCTGAAAAAGTGTTTATAGGTACATACAAGTTTGTCATTCCGTTTGTAATTCCTACAATAAAGATCTTAGACCCTATAAAGCATACATATGTATATATTCTGGGTCCATATGACCTAGAGGCTAGGTTATTTAACATTTATGTCACATACTTATGTATAGCCCACCATTTCTTGCTATTAAATTTCCAAGAACTTATTAAAAAAAGAATTATCATTGATTGGGTAAAAGTTATTTATAACAATTTATAAAAAGAATATTACTTTTAATCAAAATAAGCTTAAAACATTTTTTAGAAAACTAAATAAAATGCCAAATTATGGGGGCTAGGTTGTTATACATTTATGTCACATATTGGTATTTCCACAGAAATGTCTACTCTTTGTCACGTAACGTCACCAACCATTTTTAATCGTTTCTCAAAGAATAATGAAAATATTATTTACTTTTTTTGCCTTTGGGTGTAGAGCGCAACTAGATTTTCATTTAGTGAAAGAGAGGAAAAATTTGAACAACGTGGTTCTAAAATACAAGAATAATTGCTTGGTGACATGACGTGACAAAAAGAGAGATTTTCTGTGGAAGTGCCCATATGCTATTTTTTTTACAAAAAGGGTGATATAACGAACAGCGATCTAGTCTGTCGTCATAATATTAAAAGCAATCGTCTTATTTTTATTGTTGACATGGATAACATATTAGTCAGCTTTTTATGCAATTTATACAAAAATAAATTCAAATACATATAATATTTTTTGCACAAAAGTGATTTCAAAGCATACACAATTTAAGCAATTGTCATTAAAATCATTAAAATATGTTTGCGACTTTTATTAACCAAAACGACCGTTTTTGTGCCTTTACGTTTAAAAATATGTGATGGTAGCCCTGTTGTTGTAGTTGTATGTTTTTTTTGTTTGTTAGTGGTTTTTTTTTCATTGAAAATATTCGTGGTGAATTTCTTTCCTTAAAATTACATACCTCCTGCCAAGGTATATTTACACAAGGTAAACTCCAAGGTATATTTATAGCAGATTACAACAATTGTACAATAAAACAAACAACAGGGCTTTTTATTGTTGTTTTATGATACGAACTGTCAAACAGCAAAGGGGTTGAAAAGAGACTGAAGATAAAAACAAAAAACTTGTTTACTTGTTTACTATACAACTTTGACAGTTTGTATCGCAAAACAAGCAAATAAAAAATAACCAGCTGGCTTTCCAAGACTACCTGCTATAAATGTACCTTGGTAAACTCGTTGCTACAACAAGTACAATAAGACAAAAACAACACGCCAAATTGTTTTTGTATTTGGAACCATGGTGTCAAAAAAAACGCAACAATGTGCCTTTAAAATAAAAACACAAATTGAAAAAAAAAACAACACGTGCAGTTCAGAATAATAAGCTGAAACAATTTTTAATATATTGTGCATTCTCAAGCATAAAAATAAAGTATTATTGCAAAAAATAATGCATTTAAATGTATTTTGTTTGCTTAGTAATCACAAGAATTAAAATTTCACAAAAATAAAATGTTTTTCACAATTTTACACTTTTTTAATTCAAAATGGCGCGCACTAACCATAAGTATGTAAACAAACACAAGGAACCAACGGAACCAACATAAATAACTTTTGACACTAGGGTTCCAAATGGGATAAAGAGCAGTGATGCCAACTTTTTGAGAGCAAAAAGCACTTTAAATTTCAAAAAAAGCACTAAAAAGCACTATTTCGAGCAAAAAAAAGCGTAAAAAAGCACTAAGCCATTTTTACAATTTAATTAAACACAAAACAAGTTGTATTCGGCTGTGCCGAATATTATATACCTCCAAAATTTAAAAAAAGGCGACGGCGTTGATGGGGACCATTTTCATTAAAGATAAAATAATAAATATGGGCATTTCCCCAGGATGAAAAAATAAAATGTTGATTATTATCGTCTTTTATTGTTTATTATCAAAAAAAAATGTCTATGTTCTTATAAAAGAATGGTTTCCTAGCATATCTGAGCTGTTTTACTTGAGGAAATTGGGCTTGAAACTGGAAAATTTTATAATTTCCTGTATTTTCTACTTCTAAAGACATTTTTATATACTTATTTTACATGCAGGAAATATGTTATGTTCACACTCTTTCTTTATAATCTCTGCATTAAAATCAATTGTAAAAGGAGTATAAAGTTTTTTTGTAAAGAAAATTTGAAGACATTTATGGTAAAATGCATGGTGATAATAATAAAAAAAACATATGGAAAAATCGTACGTTCGCGATCCGTAAGTTCGCGACCTGTACATAAGCCAATTAAATAAAAACCAAGAGAGATATTTTATTTTGTAAATACTGGAAGGAGACCTACATTAATACACTTTTAAAATAAATTAATCACTTTTGAAAATTCCGTTTCGTTACGCAGATTTTTACATTTCACAACTGTCAGCCGAAGTTGACTTCTATTTTGCGTACGTTCGTGACCACACGCTTATAACTCTTATTATGAAAACTTAAACTCGATGAAATCCATCTTTTGTACTAAACATAGAGCTACCCAAATGCTATCGAATTGCAAAAAAATGCTAGGAAAAGTTTTGTTTTCTATATTATTTGTACATCAAAAGCGTACGAACGTACGTTCGTGACCCCAGGAAATGCCCATATATTTACATTTGTATATAAAAATTTTTAAATGTATTATTATTATCTTTAATAAAAATAATATCATCCATATCATTTGGAGTATAAATTGGCCATAAAACTGGTAATTGCCAAAAATTTGCAATGACCTACTATTGTTTATAAAACTTAATAACAGCATATAATTTAATAAAGATCCTTATATTTTATCGTTTAAATAAATCTAAATTAAAAGCGTGCAAAGTTTAACAAAACAATTGGCTTATGATATTATCCAATTATTTTAACATATGTACGCTTCTGAGTTTAGAACACACATAAGGTGTAAAATAGAAAAAACTTGTATGTTTTGATTTTGATACTTATATCGATTTCTTTTCTGAGAAAAATATGTTACAGTATATACATGTAACATTTTCTAATGTTAGCTATAATCGCTCGAAGTGTTACATATTGTGCAATTTCAATAGAACACAATTACTGCTTTTATTTACAACTATTACACTTTCATCATTAATGTACTTAATAAGTGATTTTTAAAGCTATTTAAGCGGTTTCTGCACGTTATTACGGGTTGTAAACAAATATTAACATCACTAATGGCTTATAAAAATAAAAACGATTATAATATAAATAGACTTTTTATTTTTTAAATATTTTTATATTTTGTTTTAAAACAAATTTTTTACAAAATTAAGAGCGGTATGAATTATGACAAACAACGTAAAACATTTGTTGTACAAACAAAGTAAAACATTTACATGTTCTAAATTTTTGTGTTCGTTTGTACAAAAAATACAACTGTGGGAAAAATTTTCAAGTTCTTTTGTGAATATGTTGATGAAAAACATGCAAAACATGTTGCATATTTTACCCTTACTTTAACTTAAGGTGTTCATACTGCCCTGTTCTACAACTTTGGTACTTTCTACTTTGTTTGTATTTCCAAACAGTTGTATTTTTTGTACAAACGAACACAAAAATGTAGAACATGTAACATTAATGCAACATTTTTCTCAGAAAAGAAATCGCCATTAGTCAAACCTTTTTTCAATAGCACTAGAGAAGTGCACAATACGTGGAAAACTTAAGCGCATGTAAAATGGCAGGTTACACAACGCTCGTTATAAAAGTATTTTCTGTCAGCTGTTTTTAATTTATTTAACACTTTGCACGTTCCAAGCTACGTCTCTTTTTTTGTTGCGTTTTTTGACGGTTTCCGACTGCATGTTTTTTAACAATTCCTAATATTTTCCAATCCATGTTCTATTTTTGAAACAGTGTCTACATCTTTAAAATAATGTTTACCGAAATACATCGTTTTTATTACGATTACTAAAAATGTTGTCAACGCTAAAAAGTGCAACGTTTCGTAAAATTTCCAAATTGCTAGGAAGCCTAGCTCTAACCTCGTAAGTTTTTGGTAAAACGAATGTAACTTTCTTTTATCCCTTTTTTATCATTTGAAATCTTAAAATCTTTACAAGTTTTCTCAAAATTGTACACCAAATAGCTAAGTCAAATAAATCATCCTCTATTTGATCGTAGTTTTAAAATATGGTAGAAAAAAGATACAAATTGTAAAAAGCACTAAAGGCACTAACGAAAAATTGAAAAAGCACCAAGTTAGTGCTTTTTTTTAGTTTGGCACTATGGATAAAATTTTGGCGTTTTGAGGCATCAAAAAGCACCATAAATAGTGCCAAAAGCACTAAGTTGGCATCGCTGATAAAGAGCTGACAAACATATGGGCCAACGAGTTTACCTTGTGTAAATATACCTTGCCTCCTGCATTATACAAAAACAACAAACACATACTTCATTTTACGATTAATTTAATTGATATCAAGTACTCATATCAACAACAGTTGTTTATGTGGCTCGATGGCCGATTGGTCTAGCCGCCAGTCTGGTTTTAACAATTTTCTGTTAGCTATTACCATGGTGAAATAATTAGAAGGTGGCAGCACTACGGCATCAATTATTTTTTGCTCAATGCATGGTGAACTTTCATTATGTCAAAGTTATTTGTTTTTTTGAGGTAATGTCACTTAAATACATTTTTAGAAGATTTATAAAAATTATTCTTCAAGATAAATACACACAATTGAAAGTATAGTGTAAGTGAATTCGAGAATTTTTTTGTATGTGAACTGGTTTGGTTGGGCTTGTGAACCACCAAACAATAGCTATAGCTATGGTTTCTTTAAAAGTTTTAAAGTTATTACCGGTGTGCCAGAGGAGCATGGAAAGGGTAGACGTGGACGCATCTATGTCACCTTAAAATGTCATGAAATGTGGTACTAACAATGTGAACACATGGCAAATTGATTTCGGCAATCGTGAACGTTGGGATGGTGCTAATCGTAAGTCAAATTTGAGATGGTCAGCCCAATAATGAATAAAAATTCCCCGGGAGTTTTCTCCCTTTTCGCATTTTTATTTATAATTGGGCTGAGTGTAAAACGAAATTTATTTAAATCCTCCGTTTAATATGCAAGTCAGCTTTGCTTCCCAAGATGAAGCCATTTCTTTCTGCGAACGAAATGGTTGGCGTTGTTAAGAATTATAGAGTCAACTTTGCTTGGAACAAGCGTACCCGTGTTTCAACTAAGTAGAAATGAAAATTAAATTGTTATATTAGAAGGAATAAAAATAGTTTTTTCATGGTAACGAAGTAGTTAATCAAGAATAATTTTGCATTATTTCAAGTGATCTATAAAAAAATTAAAAGAATTTTAAAGTACATTATTTGGGGGCTAATTCTGGCAGGCGTGATCGAATACAACACAGCTGAAAGGTTTTATTTTATGAAAAGATGATAAAGTAACAAAATTTGTGGTGTTTTGTGTGATAAGCTAACAGAAAATTTAAGACTAATTTCAATTAATTTTTTTCTCATTAACCTTTATTTAAAAGTTTTCACGTATCATAATTTCATGTCTGGCTATACTCGGCACATAAATCGAAAATAATTTATCAAATACTTAAAAGAAAATTATAAACTTCGTCCATTTAAATTTTTTTATAACGTTCATCTAGGTATAAACTTTATTGTTTTATCATATTTTGTGTTAAGATCCTTAGTAATTTCAGATATCGTCGGCATAATATGCAAACCTGCTAACTCCTTTTCAACACATTTTACAGGAGAGTAAAAAAACTTTTTATTTTTATAATTTTCTGCTTGAGAGGAAAACCAAAAATATTGTTGGTTTTACACACTTCGACTCAAATTAAAGAAAAACTACATGCTGGTGGACGATGCGTCTCTTTCTTTATCACACGGCATCAAAATCTCAATTCAGTTAAAAAGTAGACTAAGCAGGTTTGCATATTAAGCCGATAATATCTTTAGTAGGGTCGTAGAGATTTCTTTTATCTCTATCATATTTACCTATGACTGGACTATTGTTGTGTACCTACTTTCTATTTCGTTTGAAACTTTGATATACATAATATGCGGCATTTCTCATAATTATTGCAAAGTATTCTTTGTTCATGATATTTGTCCCCTGCCTTTGTGGCTACTACCTGTCTATTGCTTTTGGTCTTTATTGCCTAAAAACTGCTGCAAAGCCTGCATTTGTATAGTCTGCATTTGTATATTCTCCTTCAGCACTACAATTTTTTTTAAAGAAAATTTACCTATTTCTTCTTGTTTGTGAAATTTGTAGTTAAATTTAATGACGTTTCATTTAATAAAAACAATAATATTTTGGTGTGGTGAAAATCTATTTTTTTGACATAATGAACTATTTTACACAAACAAATTTGCCTGTTTTTGTTGTACAACAACTCCTAGTGCTGCCACCTTCTAGTAATTTCACCATGCCTAGGGTAAACTCAACTCGTCAGCTGCTCATTAGCTGTCCACGGCGAATTAAAACAAATAGGGAAACGTCCAAGGCGAATTCAACAAGGTAAACTCAACTCGTCAGCCGTTCATCAGCTGTCTCCATGGCGAATTAAGAAAAATAGGGAAACTTCAAAATATAATTTTGTTTATGTTCTGCGTCAAAGTGCTGGTTCACACAGGTCAAGTTTGACTCTTCAAGTCTTGAGCTTTTAGGAGAGAGGGGTAAACACTCAATTCACATGAGGGCTTTTACGACGTCGTTTTATCTTGATTCCCTTTTAAAGCAACTTCCAAAATCTCTTTGCGTTCATACGATGATTTTTGGTTGCATGTCTTTTTTTTTATTTACAGTATGGCCTTGATTACCCGTCATTCGATTAACCGGCAGCTTCAATAAAATGGAAAACAAACATTTTTTTGCACTGATTTAAATTGCCTCTATTATCCGAAATTATAAACAAATTATCTTTTTTTCGTTAAATTTTGAACAATCAAAAGAAATTTAAATAAACGAAGAAAGAGAATATCTTAACGGTGTGGAAGCACGTTCTGCCAAATTTACTTTTTTCCTCATGTTTGCATAATAAAACGTTATATATTTACATAAAATAAGAAACACACCAAAAAAATAAATAATCAAGAATTCTGCCGATCCCGTCAATTATCGATAATCGAGGTCTCACTGTATTTTCAACCACACACTTCAAAGTAAGAAAAAGAATAAAACGTAAACAGAAAAAGTTAAAAGAGAAATGTAAAAAACGACATGCAAAATACAAAACGAGTCATTTTGTTAACCCCTCTTTCTTTTCTACACCGCTCACCCACAAACCAAAAGAGACGTCGACAAAGCGACGTCGTAAAAGCCCTCATCTAAACTGAGTGAAAGAGAATGGAAAGGGGTACATACTTGACCGTACCAGTCAGTTTTGTATTTTTCTTTTCTTTTTTCATCCGTAATATAATAAAAAGCTACAAAGTTGAAGAAAAGAAAACAAAAATTAATTTTGTGCATGAACGTGAACGCAAATTCAAAAGAAAATTTAAATAAAACTGTTCAAGTAAACTTGACCTGTGTGAACCAGCACAAAATAACCGAAAAAATTTCTAAGAAAAACGGCTGTAGGAAATATCGCCCAAAGAAAAATGGCAAAAAAAAAAATTAAAAATCGCCCAAATGAAGAATCGCCCAAAAGAACATGAATAATGACCCAAAAAGTAATATATGAAATTTTGCCCAAAAGAAACGAAAAAGAGCCCAAAATAAAAATGAAAAATGACCCAAAAAGAAAAAACGAATTTTTTCCCAATATAAATTTAGTAACTTACAAATGTAAGAGAAAAACATGTTTTATTATGGTCACAACCAACAAAACTATTTTTAAAGAAACTTATTTTACCATAATGTGGTTGTCGATGACAATGATTTGGTTAAATTAAACATAATAAGGTCAACATTTTTTTTAAAAATGGTTTTGTTGTTTTTTCTCTGGGTGCATATATTAAACATATAACGAAAACACTTTTGGGCGCAATGATTTTCTCCCCTATGTTGTAACAAATACCGGCAGCGCTTACTAAAGCTTCTCGGCATAGCCGGCCTTCGGCCGTGCGCAAGGATTCTCTACCATATGGTATAACAAAAACCGGCTTCGCTAACTAAAGCTTCTCTGCGCAGCGGCCTTTGGGAGGGCGCAAGGATTTTTTCCGGTTCCGCTAAGTAAAGCTTCTAAAATCTTCCTTGTTTCCGAACGAAGGCCGACTTCGCAGAGAAGCTTTAGTTATCGAAGCCAGTATTTGTTATACCATAGAGGAGAAAATCCTTGCGCCTGGCCGAAGGCCGGCTGGGCAGTGAAGCCTTAGTTAGCGAAGCCGGTTTTTGTTATACCATAGAGGAGAAAATCCTTGCCCCCGGCCGAAGGCCGGCTGTGCAGAGAAGCTTTAGTTAGCGAAGCCGGTACTTGTTTTTATCAAAGAGGAGAAAATCCTTGCGCCCGGCCGTAGGCCGGCTATGCTTTCAAGTTTCTAAGCTATGCTTTCGAGTTTGTCCACGGACACTATGACACTGGACGTTATGACATGCCACCTTTTTGCAATATGTCCCGTTATTTTTATAAATAACATTTAGGAATTCGTCGTATAGTAATAATGAATGATTTAGTGCCTGTTTGTAGAACGCGAACACAAAAGTGACTCGCTTAACTTACATTTAAAACAAAAACAAACTTTGAAATTTTGTTTTAAATGTAAATTGAACGAGTCACTTTTGCGCTCGCGTTCTACAAACAGGCAATTAGACAAATAGTATGCCCGAAAAAATAGGCTATTTTTCATGCAATATTTTTGGGTGATTTTTCATAATGAAAAATGGGTGGGGTCTTTCGCAGTGGTTGAAAGCTCTCTGTCTGCTATTCAATTGGGAATAGCAAGAAGCGATTCCATTGTTGAACTTCCCTAGCAGCTCACAACTTCCGGTATTATACCAAGTATTCCCTGGTAATGTCGTACAAACACCCGTTTGTCGGCAACTAATGTGAGAAGGCGCCAGCTTGAGTAACCTGAATGGCACGTAAATACTGGTGCGTCTCAGGTAATTAGGTGACAACCGGGAAATAAGTCACTGAAACTCAGTCACTCCTGGCTGTAGAACAAAAAACCTGCCTAGAGGTTTGTTGGCAGCCCCAACACTAGGATCGGGTGCATTGGCCTAATCAGTCAATCATTCCTAAACTAAATGATTACAGAAACGTTAATAAATTCAAACAATGATCCCCCAAAGATGATGACTTTTGGCTTCAAAAAACGGTTAATGATTGGTACCTGGAACGTTAGAACACTCTCTGAAATCTCCAGACTCGAGCAAGTTCGAAAGGAAATGGTGTCATAAAAACATTTTCTTTTATGTTTCTTTTTTTCAATTGACAACCAAATTTGACGTTTTATGTAAGCAATAATTGTCAACGAAACAGATTTTGGAGGAATACATCAAAGCACAGCAAGTAAAATACTTAGAAAAGTTTCGACAGCAATAAAATCCTACTTCGATGGAACAAATATCACACACTCAAGCTAAATTTTATAAAATTGCAAAATTTCCAAGATGTGTTGGAGCATTAGATTGTACCCATGTAAAAATAATGTCTCCAGGTACATATAAATTTATTTCTTATTTATGTAATCTATTTAAGATCAGTGTTAACATTATTTAAAGGTGATAATTATGCTGAACTGTTGCGAAATCGAAAAGGATATTTTTCCATAAATGTTCAAGCTATGTGTGATGCGGATTTGAACTTCACAGATGTTGTAACACGATGGCCAGGTTTAACACACGATAGTACAATATTCAATAACAGTTGATTAAATTTCCTATTTGAGTCCGTGTTACGCAAAGATCAACTAATTTTAGGAGACGGGGGCTATGCTGGTTATAGTTCTTCCACATATCTTATGATTCCTTTGGATAACCCTTCAGCAAGTTCTGAAAAATTATATAACGAATCCCAAATCCGAACAAGAAATGTTTTTGAAAGATGTTTTGGAGTTTGGAAACGGCGGTTTCCCATACTTTCTATGGGAATGAGAGTCAATTTACTAACCGTACAGGATATTATAATTGCTACGTCAATATTGCAAAACATTTGCAGAAAAAACGCTGATGCAATTACTCCATCTAAAAATTTAGATCAACAAAAGAACTATGATATAAGTATGGAGAGGCTTTCACGAAATTATTCCCTAAATCAAAACGATTCTTTGTTCCAATCTTTCTTCCATAACCAAAAACCACAATGTTTAAAAAAGTATCTTAAATAGAGTTGAGTCGCTTTTTAAAAATAGAAGTAGTTTTTTAGTTATCTTTATTTAAAGAAGTACCCTTTACCAAAATTATTTTTTTAACTGCTGTTTAATAAAAGTATAATTTTTAAAGAGCTGAACTTAGGGATGAAACGATACCTCTAAGGTATCGATACTTTTACTCGACGTGGTATCGCTCGTAAAGTATCGATACCTACTTAGTATCGAACAAAAAGTATCGATACTTACTTGTATCGGTACTTGTATCGTTTGTATAATAAAAGAATAGAAAGCAGCATTTCAAAACTTTCTTAATAGTGTTTTAGTACTATACAATAAAATAAGAACTACGACCTATTAGAATGTTTATGCAAAATAAAAAGTGTAAAGATTGAGACCACTTTTAGTTACCACCTAGCACCAATTTCCTTTAGAAAAATCATTTTTATCTTAGGAAACACAATTTTATAGAACGTTCAGGATAACAACCTTCATTCACCTTTTATTCCAGAAATCAACAATGTCACTATGTATTTATTTTAAATGTTAATATATATTTTATTTTCAAAATGATAAATATATTATAAAGGGTAGTAAAACAATAATCCACGATGTTAATTGTGAGTCACTCCTTAACGTCAAGTTTTTTGCGCAACTTAAATTGATCTTTCTTTGTTTCAGTATTTGACTACTTCTACCATTGAGAGGTACACAATTGAGCAGCGCGTTAAGATTGTTAAAACCTTTTACGAAAATGGGCGTAATCGACCAAATGTTTCCACAATCGGGAGAATTGTCAAATTTCAGCAAACCGGGTCTGTAGGAAATGGGAAAACATATGCCCATTCTGCCCAGTTAGTTCTGCGGCTGGTGGCGTTATCGGGCCTTACTTCTTCGAAAATGAGGTCGGCCAAGCAATAACTGTGAATGGTGTTCGCTATCGCGAGATGATAACGGACTTTCTATAGCCAGAAATGGACCTAGACGATATGTGGTTTATAGGTGTTTACTGGGGATGCCAAACGGGACCAGGTTTTTTGAAACCCGGCATTCGGGATTTTTAATTAAAAAAACGGGATCTCGGGACGAATCGGGATTTCATATATAAAATCCAATTTGTAAAATTCTTATAATTATAATTCTTTTAAAGTAATATGGAAGTATTATGTATTAAAACTTATATTGTAAAAAGCTTCTAAAACAAATTAATGACGTCTGATAACACTATGCTAGTTGAAAAAACAGACAAGCCGGGCACATGGCGTTTTAACATAATTCGGATACGCTGAATCCAGTGGTACCCGCCGTTTTTTTTTTAGGTTGGCTCTGGTTTTTGAGATATACCGTTATTTCGAAAATGGAGGAGGTTACACAACATATGTTCGCGTAACTCAAAAACGCTTTAGCTTATTGAAAAAATTAAAAAACCGAAACTCCGCAATAAAATTATAAAATAACTTCTTTCTAATTGAGGTCGGTAGTACATCATATCGCAGTAGGGGCGGCTCCTGGGCATTTATGGGGCTTTTTCTTCAATATATTTCTAGTCTGCATTGAACATTTTGCATGGGAGCCCCCTTAAGAAAGAGAGATAGCGGGAAGGTATGTTAGAAATAAAAGATTGGGATGAAAAATAAAATTTGGTTGGTCATACATTTGACCCATCTAGGGGCATCCTAGGCGCTGCAGGGGCCAAGTTTAAGAATTTTATAAAGCCGCAACAATTAGGTTAAAACGCCAGGTGCCCAGCTTGTCTAAAAAAAGTGTCAATTACACTACGTGACAATTTTTTGACCAAATGAATTTGACACCTAATCGCTGAATTCGAATATGAAGTCAGAATTGTCAAAAGTAGAATAGTTTTCGAGATATTCCAAAATAACCGTTATTTGTGTTTTTAAAAAAGATGCTGTGACTGAAATGCAAATATCCAAAAAATAAAATTTTAGCCTATTTTAATACGAACATAGGAACCAGATCGGTGCAAAAATGACAAAGTTACAGAAGAATAATTGCATTAACCCACAACAAATAAATATACAAAGCTAAATTTTTAGTAACAATAAATATTAAAAATTGCTTAAAACTATTGAATTTCTATGTGGGTTAACTTACTAAGGCCCGTTTTCACAACTAACCGATAGCTTAAAGTAGACTTTAAATGGCCTTATAAAAAGTGTTCCATTATTAAAACTTTACTTTAACCTTATGAGAGCGATAAAGTAGATTAAGGTTAATCCTACCTGGTTTAACGTAAAGTTGTAATAATGGAACACTTTTTATACGGCCGATAAAATCTTACCTTTAGCTATCGGTAAGTTGTGAAAACGGTCCTAAATCTTCTGTAGCTTGTAATTTTTCTACCAATTTATGTCTTGTTGGGCTCAAAATGTTCATATTAAAATAATCTAATGTCGCATGCAATAAAACATTATGATTTTTAAATCATTGGTTTAAAAAAATAACTTGAAAATAAAAAAATTTAACAAAATCATAAAATTTTCAATGAAGCTTGAACTTTTGTCCCCTGTAACTCTGTCATCTCTTGACCAATCTTCACAATTTTTGAAGATATTTGGATTTCAGTCACATCATCTTTTTAAAAAACACAAATAACGGTTATTTTGGAATATCTCAAAAACTGTTCTACTTTTGACAATTCTGACTTCATATTCAGATTCAGCGAACAATTTTACATAAAGATTAGCTGCCAGATTCATTTGGTCACGACTTTGTTGAAATTTTGTCACGTAGTGTTACTTGCACAGTGTAATTGATACCTTATTTTATTCCAAACATATGCTGCCGACTAAACCAATGTTCGCATTCAACACTTCTGGGTATCGTAAATAAATAGATACATGCATGCTATATGACAATATTTAATTTATTTTGTTTCAAATATATATGCAAGTAATGGGGGGTGTGCTGGAAATCGCAAACGCAAAACGCAAGAATTTGGAGGCTTTTTATAATACACTTTTAATCCAACTTTTATAATTTTTGTTATAAAATTCTGTTTAATAGAACAATGTTTGTATAATATTTGTCATAAAATTCTTTTATTACAGAAATCTTACGATCTTTGCGATTTCCAGCACACCCCTGATTAATGAAACAAATATGTGTCCAAAGACCTTTGGTAGAACCCCCTAAAGTTTTTAACACCTTTTTGCACAACTTGCATTTTGCGTGCGCAGTTCTATTATCATTAACTTGGATAAAAGACCACACATTCTGATTTTGTTTTCGTGGTACAAAATGCATTGCATGTAACATTTATTCACTTGTGACTTTTTTGAAACCAGTTAAAAATTAGGTTCATGGTCAGTATGATTTAATATTAAATTTTTGAATTTTTACTAAGCCCAAAATCTCGAGATTGGGGACTTAAATTTTTAGACTAATCCCGGGATTCGGAATCGGCTTCCCTTGTGTTTGCTGGTCAAACGGTTTCTTGATACCGTTACTGCTGCTGCTTCAGCTTTGGTAAATAATAAAAAAAAATTAAGATTAATTTCAATACCAAAGTGAAACGATTACTTTTGACCGATACCGAGTATTTTTTTACCGATACTACTTGGTACTCGGTTGCTAAGTATCGATTACAAAAATACTTGGTACTTATATAAAAGTATCGAATATGTAATTGTATTTACTCGTATCGTTTCATCCCTAGCTGAACTTAATACAAGTACTTCAGAAAAATTACACTGATGATTTCGCAAAACAATGCAATTTTTTTAAATTCATTTATTATTATAATCATTTATTTTTAGGAATAAAAATTTTTTATATCTAATTATAAAATATAAATGGAAAAAAGTTATATTAACTATTAACAGCTTTCTTTAATTTTCTTCAACTTCACTTCCAATTCTTCTTTTTGCATTTTTAAAATTTGAAGATCCAGATTAAAAATTTGAGTTTCCCTCTCATTTTTTTCTTTGAAGTATTTTGTTTGTTCATGCATGAGTCGTTTTCGATCTTTTTTAAGATCGGCATACACCTCGATTAACTCGTCAAGTTTGTCTGCTTTTCGTTTTCTAGATTTCGGCTTTTCATAGCATTCAAGAGTAGCAAATGTATTGCTTGTTTCAATATCTTCTTTGCTGATGTCAGTTTCGACATCATTACATGTTAATTTTGTTTGTATAGGACGTTTTAAAATATCAACAGCATCACTTGCACGAAAAGATTCAGAAGGTGTTTCATCTACAATTTTTTCAAGCTCGGATTCCAAGATTTCAATAGAGTCATCGTGTTCAATCTACAATGTAATAAAATACAATAAAATAATTTTAATAACCTATTATTGTAACTTACTTTTGGTGGCAATTCCCTATTCCACGGTCATTCATCCCAACTGTTGACGGATCTATTAGGGATAAAAGTAATTCCTCGCCCGGTGATAAATTTGAAATGGAAGCCGCGCCACCACCAGTCTTATATTGTTTCCCATTTTTTTACGCAAATTTTTTTTAGGTCATCATATTTTTACCGTAAATTTGCAACATCTCTAGGAGATCTTCCACTGGAAGCATTAAATAAATAAGCTCATTTTTTCCAAACCTCTGATTTTTTTTGGTTTGTTGCTGAATCCGTTTTTTTCGTTTCCAAAACACTTTTAAATTGGTACACGAGGTTAATTAACGTGGTTTTTTCGCCTTCGCTAAAATTAGCGGTTCGTTTTGCTTCTTTTACACTCATTTTTTTAAAATTTATTTTTTTTTAATATCACAAAAGAAACGGTAATTTAAAAAACCAAACTTAATATAAAATTATTAATATTTTTGACATAAATAATAACGTCAAATACAAATGTTGCCATATTTTAAAGGAAAACTTAGAAGTAACAACACGTAGGCAAAATTAACGTTGAAATTACTAAATTAGTTTTACCGGATAGGTAAAGATAACTGTTAGGTACGAACACGACTAGATATCTGTTTGTAGAAATTACGGGCATAAAATCAAGACACATTAAACCAAAATTTGTTTCCGTTTTGTAAATACTTTACTCTGAAAAGCATTCTATACAAGGAAAGAAGTTTATTTTTTAAAGAAATCCAAGAAACGATTCTCAAAACAAGAAAATCCAAAAATAAATAACTGATTTTAACTTGTTTTGTTCGTATTAAGTAAAAGTTTCTTAAATAAAGAAACATTTTCTCATGATCAAAAATTTCACGTTTTTGGTATATGATCAAAAATTTTAAGAAGCATTTATTTAATATTAGTCTGATTTTAAAATAGAATCAAGAAACAAATGCTAGCGATTTCTTTAAATTTTTCAGAAAATGCTCAAGAAAACTTGGTTCGATTCAATTAGTTTTTATTTGGATCGACATGTTAACAAATCAATTAAAAGCGTGGTTCAAGACATATTTTCTGGTGATTTAGTAAATAATTCTTTCTGTGAATATTTGAAAATAAATTACTTTAATTTTCCTGAAATATCAGAAAAGGCTTTTTAAATATATTAATGTTTTATTGACACAGCTCGTCAAAAAACAAAAAAGTCGATCTAGAGAACTGATTATGTGATTTTAATTCACTTTAGCATGCTGAATCCAAATAGTTAATTCAATCACGTATAATTAACATTTTGTTTACTGATTTCTTGTCTTATTTTATTCATTAAATGGAAAAATAATTATTTGTAAAAGATCAATATCGTTCTCATGTTATGATAAAATGTATGTAGCATATGTGCCTTATTTCGGTCAAAATATAAGTCTAGCCCATAAAAAAAACAAGATATAATAGAAAAAACTGAAAACGGATTTGAATTTAGCGCTGTAGTATCTTAGTTTTTCATATATTTTTATTTTAAACGATTTTTTTGACGGCCAGTGTAATTAATAAAACTTGGTTCTCAAACATTTCCTTAAGTTTTTTATTTAAATTTTATTTTGCGCTTTTTGATTGGGGAGACGGCGCTTTGTGATTATAAATAGTTCACAACCCTGGTTGTACTTACCTTGATGAATTCGCCTTGGAGTTGCACTTACCTTTTTAAATTCGCCTTGTGTTCTCCTTTGAAAAATCGTTAAGTTTAGGCATAAATCGTCAAAATTATGATAAACGACCAAATGTGGCAACTGTGCATATTGTGTTTATTGCAAGAATTTTTTTTAATGGAAACTAAAATCAAAATGTAAGTTTTAAATGAATTTAAAGTACTTTCTACGTGGTTTCTTTTTGAATATTTTGGAGACAAATAACTCTCTTCTAGTGGAATATTTTTCTGTTAGCGGAGCAACTTAAAATAACAAACAAAGTACTTTTAAGCGTATGTATGGTATTGCAAAATACTGATTTTCTTAAATGTATTGTGGAAAATTTGAGATAAAATTAAGTAAAAATATAAATACCCTACAGAAAAACAATTATTTAGTTAAAATGACTTCTAAATGGATTTTTATTTGCAGACATTCACACATACGATTCCTAGGCGCATTCTAACTTTATTTCCAATTTACATGGCGTGCCATTCGAGATACTTATGTATAGGGTGATAAAAATTGAAAAATAGAAGAAACAGCATAATATAAGATCTATGGACCTTTAAAGTTTTCATATACTTACCTAACTTCCATAACTTAAAACCACTTTGCATAATTTCAATTTAGTCCTGAAATATTTTTATCCCTTTAACCGATAGAACTTTGCTGCTCAACGATGAGGAACATGAACATGGTTCTTAGTACCATATAGAACTTTGTGTTACGGTAAGAAATAATTTTTGAAGATAGAACCATGTGTTATTGGGAAAGTTTAAATTCCGAAAGTTAAAAAAGTAATGAGCAAACGCGAATCATATTTCCAGACAATTCTGCAGAATAGCTAAAGAAAAGCTTCGTCGTGAATTTCTTTAAAATCTCATAGGTAGTTGATTTCAAAACATAATTTGACTTTTCTTCTTGATCTAACAAGTAAAAACCCCTAAAGAACTCCAACCGTTCGTTTTGTGCAACAACTTTCGATAATAATCAGTAGTATTTTATTATGATATTTTATTTATTTTAACAAAACAAATTATCTTTTTATGAATTGCATTTCTTAAACTAATTTCTTAAGTAATGAATATCACCTTTTTTTTTAACGAAGTTGATATTTTAATAAGTCTGCTGTAAGTGTTATTTTAAAGCATTAATTTGATACTGAAAAATACTGAAAAATAATTTCGATTCATTCAGTATCGACTGGAAGAATTAGAAATAAAACTGCTTTCGAATCCAGAAACTTATCGATTCGAAAGCCCCTGAGCCAGAGCGTGACGAACGCTACATTCGCACGCGTTTTCTGATTGAAATATAAACATTTTTTGGTCTTTCAAAAGAGATAGCTTCAACTTATATAAAGTATTTAGTGACATTAATATGTACTTAAGAATGGCAGATATCATAATTTCTTAGCAAGTATTTGTTGCGAAATAATTGTTCACAAAGTTTTGTGACGCACGCCACAAAAAGTGGAAGTAACTTCAAAGGTTAAAGTGTGTTTTTCTAATTTTTAGCGAATTTTGCTTCATAAGGTACAAAAAATCTAATTCCTAAAAGAAAGATGACTACAAGAGAATTCTAAACGCACGTATTCTTAGCCAAAAAATGCTGTGATATTTTGACAAAAGCCGTGAACCCTTTGTGACGCACGCTACATAACGCACGCTACAGTTTTTCCAGTTGTATTTTATTATGATATTTTATTTATTTTAACAAAACAAATTATATTTTTATGAATTGCATTTCTTAAACTAATTTCTTAACTAATGAATATCAACTTTTTTTTAACGAAGTTGATATTTTAATAAGTCTGCTGTAAGTGTTATTTTAAAGCATTAATTTGATACTGAAAAATACTGAAAAAATAATTTCGATTCATTCAGTATCGACTGGAAGAATTAGAAATAAAACTGCTTTCGAATCGAGAAACTTATCGATTCGAAAGCCCCTGAGCCCCTGAGATAGAGCGTGATGAACGCTACATTCGCACGCGTTTTCTGATTGAAATATAAACATTTTTTGGTCTTTCAAAAGAGATAGCTTCAACTTATATAAAGTATTTAGTGACATTAATATGTACTTAAGAATGGCAGATATCATAATTTCTTAGCAAGTATTTGTTGCGAAATAATTGTTCACAAAGTTTTGTGACGCACGCCACAAAAAGTGGAAGTAACTTCAAAGGTTAAAGTGTGTTTTTCTAATTTTTAGCGAATTTTGCATCATAAGGTACAAAAAATCTAATTCCTAAAAGAAAGATGACTACAAGAGAATTCTAAACGCACGTATTCTTAGCCAACAAATGCTGTGATATTTTGACAAAAGCCGTGAACCCTTTGTGACGCACGCTACATAACGCACGCTACAGTTTTTCCAGTTGTATTTTATTATGATATTTTATTTATTTTAACAAAACAAATTATATTTTTATGAATTGCATTTCTTAAACTAATTTCTTAACTAATGAATATCAACTTTTTTTTAACGAAATTGATATTTTAATAAGTCTGCTGTAAGGCTATTTTAAGCACAAAAATCACCTAAAATAATGCTATATTCACGTATAACATTAAGAAATCAGCAGTGGGGTAGGATTTGGTAAAAATTATTGTATTAATGATCGTCGAAATACATATTTTTTAATATAAAAATTAAATTATACATCTAGTCTTACATTCCATTAAAAAAAATTAATTTGAAAAATTTTTGGTTGGTGGACTGTTTCTGGGATTTGCCCAAATAGGCTTTCTAAGTTAACAAGGTTCTATCAGCCAGTTAGAACCTTGTTACCTGAATCTCAAACCAATAATGTGTAGTTAGAATATTATAATTTGGCCGATAAGGCTTGATATTGCATAAATGAATGAAATAAATAAAATAATTATACTGTATTCGATTTTCCACTACATTTCTAAACGTGTATAGCCAATATTGTTATAATTTGAAAGCCTTTGAATAGATCTTTCAAGATATACAAAATTAATTAAAAATTTTTAACTCTTTAGTTCTCAATACAGTTTTTACAAAATTAAATATGGGCACTTCCAAGATTGTAAACGGGACATTCGCACACGTTTATATTGACAAAACTGTAAAAAACAACCTGATTTTCATTTTTTAAATTAATGATTCTTTTAACTCTCAATTAGCTCTTTAATTTCCGCAAATGAAATTTTTCGATTACTGTCGTGGTTTCAGAGATAATTGCAAAAAACCAGTGATTGTAAACGGGACAAAAAACGGAAGTGGGTTTTAAGGGGTAACCGTTTAAACAGTGATTTCTGCGAAACCTGACACAATATTTTATTGGGATTAATTTTAAAATGTTGCGTACTAATGTGCCCTAAAAATGGTTTAGATTTCAAAATTAAATATGAATTACATTTTTTTAAATAAATTGTTAAAGAAATTGTAAACGGGACAATTTTTCCACCATGATTTAAAATTTTTTTATGTTGCTATTTATAATCCTTTATATAAGAAACTTAATAATAAATGTTTTTCAGATCATAAATATGCCTTAGATTAGAGTATTGTTGTTCCAAATGTATATTTTCTAAAATACACAAGTATGTGCTAAAAGTTGTAGTGCTTCGTTTACCATTTATCTTTTTTTTCGAATCAATTAATTTATACGCATAAAAAAAAAATATAAGCAATTCTCTAAATAAATCTTGAAAAGAAAAATTTTGTTTTTTCCATTTTTTGCGGTTGACGTTTTTTTTTTTTGGAAATAGCCATATGTAAATATTTATGTAGTTTATAATACCGGTTAGGGATGGGCAAATTGAAAAAATATATCGATATATATCGAATCGATACTTTTTAAGAGTATCGATATTTATTATTTCAAAAATATCGATATATTGAACGTATTGCCAAATTAAAAAATTTAATATATATACATATGCACAAATCTTTTTATTATTCCAAATATATGTATATAGGCACATATATTGTTCCAAAACCGCATAAAATAAATCTTTTCAAGTTCGTTTGACTTTACTGTTTAAATACATAATGTTTGAAAAACGGCTAAAATTTTGAGTTTTTAATCAAAACTGACTTCAAATTATATCGAATTCGATAGTCGTATTTCAATATCGATGTATCGATATTTTAAATATCGGCGGTATATATCGATTATTTTTTTAAAAAAATATCGATATTTTGATATATCGATATTTTTGCCCATTCCTAATACCGGCTTCGTTAACTAAAGACCCAACTACAATTTGAATAAGCTTGCATAAGCTACTGTCAAAAATTAACAAAAAACCTATCAAATGTTTTTAAAAATACAAAAACAAAATCTTAAAATATTTGATTCCGTATGGAAAGTGCGATCAGTTTCGCACTTTGTTTAAGCAAATGACTGTTTCATAAAATTTTACAAAATGTTGACTTAAGCCAACTTAAGCATATTATAGTTGGGCCTTAAAGCTCCTCTGCATAGCCAGCCTTTGGCCGTGCGCAAAGATTTCATCCTCTATGGTACAACAACTACAGCCCAGCGGGAAAAAGGAGTACCGATGCCTTCTAGAAGGCCTTTGTACATTTTTGGGGCGAAATTTTCTTCTCAGAAACTATCAAACCGGTTTTAATGAAATTTAAAACATAGATAGATCCATATTTATATGGACACATAGCTATGCATTTTTAAAAAAAAAAAAGAACCACCAGGGGAGATAGGGGCAATTTCTGCCTCCCAGAAACTATCAAACCGATTGTAATGCAATTTGAAACATAGATAGATCGCTATTCATACACTCTCGAAAATTTGTTTTTAAATACTGTGAGTTTTTTTATAAGATGTTTTCGCTACGAAAACATTTGAAAAATGAACTTACAACTGACTGTGTAAACACTCAAGCTACTTGCAAGACATTCGGCTTTTTTTTTCGACCTTTTCGTTGCTAATACGTATACTAATTGCTAATACGTATACACTTCTTGCAAGTTATTACTTGCATGCAGTGTGACCACAACTGAAAAAATTGGATGCTAAAGGGCGCTTAACCCTGCGGCCACACGGCCAAGTTGTTCTTGATAGTCTTTTACATATACTGCTTGTCAAAATTTACATATATTGAAAACTGTGACGTAGGCTGCATTCAATTTTTGAGTAATTTACTTTCAAGATGCCATCAAGAAAACAATTTTTAAAGACAAAGGAAAAATTTGCTCACTAACCTTAAAATCAGCTGTTTTCTTGAACGTAAATTGAGACACTCACTGGAAAGAGAAATTTAAAGGCAATTTCATATCAATTTTTAAAAGTATGAGTGTATTGGTAAAAAAGTGTTAGTCTATTAAAACTTGATAGGCAAAACTTGATCATGTAACCCTCAAGTAAAGCAATGGTAAAAATGCTAACAAAATTTTTTGAAAATGGTTAAAAAAAGCATTATAATGAATTGATTACACTGCTTTACAAATTTTTAATTTGGAAAAATACCAAGAACGCCACATGCCTAGATAAGTTAATTGGGACCTTGCTGTAAATCAGTGATTTCTATTAATTGAACTGCAAATATTATATTTCTTTTAATTAAAACGAATTTGATATAAAGAAATGTATATACATACATACATCGATTTATTTAATAAAAACAATTTAGAACCATAAACAAAGTAAATTAAATACATATTTGCATATCGTCACCTAAAATGCAAAAGGTCGTAACTACGCTTTATGGTTTTTTACAGGAGAAGGAATAAACGTTATAAATTAAAGACTACTTAAAACTAAATATCCAAATTTTAGATTCAAGCTTAGAAAACAAAGACGGATTTGTTTCTAAAAAAGAAATTAATGGAAAAAAGTACTTTTTAAGAAATGTTAGTTACGGCCTTTTATACTCTATTTTTCTGAAACAAAAAAGCCGTAACTACAAGAATAAAATTGTGCATTAAATAAAACAAATGGTTAAGATAAGAAAATAGTGCTTTAAGGACGTAACTAAAAAAGTTTTTAGGCAAGTGATGTCTTTTTGTATCTATTTATTGTAAGTATTTTAAAACAAAACACAAAATTCCTCATAACTATTAAAAAAATGTATTTAATTTATAAATTTAATTCGAGAAAATAAAATTAAATTAAAATGGTTAAGAAAAATAATAACGCAATAACACACATTGAAAGAGAATCAAAGGCAACTTTGTTTTGATTTTTTTCTTGTTTTTTTTTTTGGAAAACTGTAGTTACGGCTTTTTGGTTTATGAAATTGTTAACGTTGCAGTTACGGCCTTTTGTTTTTCGGAAATAAAGTCGTTATTTTTGGACGTATACATGTAAGATTTTCTGTGTAGATGTGTTTCGGTTAAGTACGTCATAATCAATCAAAAAGTCAAATTTGAATTTTTGAGTAGTTACGGCCTTTTGCATTTTAGGTGACGATATATATAAATGTGTAGGTACATAAAAAAAAGTATTTTTATCCAGCGGTGACTAGAATGAGTAAATAGGCCTAATAGAAGGCTTTATTTAGCAGTCACAAGCAGTCAGAAGCCCTTCTCGCCGTATTCCATACTTATTTATTTTTTACACAGGTTGTCATTGGGCAAGGCCTTCCACACTTCCTTTAAAAACAACTTCGATCCCTTCCCAAAGAAGGGAGTAAGGAAGGTCTCTAAAAATAAAAAGTAAATAAAACTGAACACCTTGGTTTCTCCCTTCTCAAAGAAGGGAGTAGCGAATGTGTAGTGAATATTTCAGAAGGTCTTTTAAAAAGAAGTTTATACCTTCTAGAAGGCATACTTCTGACGGCAGGATATCATGCGAAGCGAATCTTTTAGAAAGGAGTATAGAGGCCTTCAAAAAGGCCTGCCACTTGCGGTCCTTTCAATATTTACCGCTGGGTAAATTCAATATCACATATGAACATATACATACAAACATATATATAATTAAATACAAAATATAAGTTAAAACAAAAATTGTCATTGAAAACATAAAAGGCTATTCATAAGCATTTTTAGTAAATTTTATCAAACATTAAACACATCATCATATGAATAGTTTTCCTCAACTGCCAGAGTGTTGGTCAAAATATCATTAGAATATGATTTGATTTTATTACAAAATCTTTGCAACGTTTATTTAGCCTTTTTAGTCCACATCTAAGGTAAAGCAATGAATTCATAGTATTCAATACCATCCTATTTCTAATCTTGGTTTTTATAAGGTTCATACCGCTAAAAATTCTTTCAACTTCTGCGTTGCTATATGGTAAAACCAAAAACTTCATAACAAAAGAAGCTAGCTCGTTGAAAGAATTTTCTTTTAAAGCGTTTCTGTACTCTTAAACACCTATCCAGAATTCAATAGTTGAACTTTGGTTCATCCAATCGTATGAATTCAGCTTTTGCCATTGCTGTTCTTAATTTACATTTATTTGTTTTTTAACTATTTTCTAATGAAACAATATTTGTGTTTTTTAAATTTAAAAAATTTTCGGTAATCTTTGCCTTAATTGATATGATAATTTCTTTTCCTATTTCTCGATTGATAACGTCTTTTTTTAATTTAAAAAATTTCTCAAAGTTGTAATTGAAATACGGTGTTTGAACAAAAAAATCTTCTAAGACAGAATTTAAAGTATCTAAACGGTCCGATCTTAAAACGATCTGGTAGGAAAGGTCTTTTAGAAGAACGTTCAGCTCTGATAACAGCAAAGTAGGTTCAGCATCATTGCTTTCAAACATTTTATTAATTTTTTGCACATCTGACAGTAAAGGGTTTAAAAACGTTATATATATAATAAATTTGTATCATAGTATAAATTTTAAAAAATGTTTGCTTGATGACATGATTCTATTACACTATGGAACATTTTTGGGATTATTGTCTGGAGGGTGAGAAATTCCAAGTCAGGGTGATGGTACTAGGTCAGTATAGTAAAACCCTCAAAGGGTTTGGCATTCGTATGTGTCAGTTTTTTTTTATGACATTTTAAATTTTTTCCTTATCTTGATGTTTTTTTGTTTAACATAACTCGAGAACCACTTGTCCGATTTTGCTAAAACAAACTTTAATTTAGAATTACAATTTCTTTAATCCGTTCATATAACGTTTTTCTTTATAATCAACAGTTTTGCCGGTAAAAATAAATTTGTGGAGAGAAAAAAATATTTTTTTGCCTAAAAATAAAATTTTTTTTTTTTTTAATTCATAAAAAATCCAAAACGGAAAAAAGGATCAAGTGTTATTATTTCATGTAAAGTCACATAACCTATAAACAAAATGCGACATAGATCATAGAAATCGATTAACGCGTTCTGCTTTTATTTACAATTAAGTGAAGGTATCCCATTTTGACAAGAATATTGATATTTGTTTTTATTCAAAAAAGTATCATTTATCGCCTTTTTTATAAATTTTCCGCAATAACTCCACATATGTTTGGCGTAGTTAACCATTCTTAAAATATTTTCCAGTGCATCATATGTTTCTTTCGTTTCTGTACTATAGGCGATTGGAACTGAAGGTTTTTTATTGGTCTTATGCAGTAAAACCGCCTTCAAGCTGAGTTTTGAACTGTCAATAAATAATCTCCAGTCATCTGCTTCATATTTTATTTCCATTGCGTCCATCAATTTTCCTACATCCGGGCAATATGCAGAAGTTTTTTCATCATTCACAAGGAATAAACTTTGGAGTGTTGCCTGACGACTTCGATAAGCTGTGACTTTCACACCGGGTGCCAACAAATTGTTTGATTTCAAAATGGAAGCCAGCTCTTCCGATTTATGCTGTGTTAATTCCAACTTGGCAACAATTGAATCAAGCTTATTTTGATTTATTAAAATTGGCTCATTGGATACTGATGGCTCATATTAGGGATCATCACGTGCATGATATGTCGGAGCAGTCGTAGAAGAGAAAATATCTGGGCTAGAAGCTTTTGGCACAGGAATGTGGTCCGAATGAGGCAATGGTGTTGCGGCACTTGCAACACCAACGTAATTATACGATTTTCTTATCCTTTTTGCGGCTCCTTTATTCGCACATGCATAGCAATTCAATGGATTGTGACCTTCGCCAGGATTAGTCCAAGTCATTGGGATACCGAATGCCATACTTTCACGTCTTCTATTTTTCCAATCCATTAGACGGTTGTAGCAGCTTTTACACACTATATTTGGTACCCAATTTTCGTTCACTATAACATTTTGGTTGAAGTACATCTCGTATGTTTGAACAAAATCAGTACTGAAATTTCCCCTTTTTTTATATGTTGAGACATCTTGACCACAGCAGTAGCAAAAGCTATTTATATCTGCCTTGCACAGTTCCATATTCTGTTCTCTTTTGTTCACTTTTAAAAAACTGGAGAAAAATCACTTTTACTGTTCGCGTTCGTCGGCACTTGTTGAATGACAAAAATCACAGAACCAGTGTGAGAAAGAGAAGAAGTATAATGACAATGCATGTTTTATGTGAACATTACAGAACCAGTGTTGCCACATCAATATTTCTCTTTTAGTACAGTAGAAAAATATGAGAGAGTTCGGCTTGTGAGTGTCAATGTTTTCTCCAAATAATGTTGTGCATATCTGGAGCAAATTTTTGAAATTCATACATTTACCTAATTGTGAATAAATGTGAAACGCGTGCATCGATTTTCATGATCTATGCCTTTTTTTGCTCATGAGTTATGT